>OY728158.1:356144148-366144148 GCA_963277665.1 Viscum album | reverse complement strand
CAAAAATACATACTTGTCGCCCATATATACTTACTTTGTGAAACATGATATTTACAATGTACTTACCAAAATATAAATAACATAAATATAACCATAAAGTTATATCAGGGGAATTAATTACATATTCTAGTAACCCTCTCATCTACCTTATGTTTTGTAACCCTCATGGCTACCTTACAATGTAACCCTCATGACTACCTTATTGTGTAACCATCACAGGTACATTTAGAGTAACCATATGACTGACTTCTAATATACACATACCCAATGAATTAGATGGAGATTTAGTTACCTTCCTTCATCATAAAAAATGCCAAGATCTATAATATAATCATAAAATATAAATAATTGCATAAAACATTTCTTTTAAATTTTGTAAAATAGAATTCTAAAAGAAAATATTAAAATAGAATAAACTTAAAAATATCATATAATTAAAGTGAGATGTAATAGTGTTTATGGAATATGTATATACACTATAAATACACATAATTAAACATAATATTAACAAAATTAGTCACAAAAACAATTTTAATACCACATAATTAATGAAGTAGAAGGTTAACCCATAGAATGTAAAATGTGTTATGAATTCCATTTTCTTGGGTTAGTATTATTTAAAACATGTTTATACCTTTTACATAATGGTTAAAAGATTTTTATTAATATCTTAAATAAATATATTAATTTTTATAACACCTTATATGATAATTTTATAACATTGTTTCACCCATTAATTATTAGTATTTTGTTCCTTCCGTTGTTTTGGGTGTATTTTTTACAAGATTTACATGGCCGGTTTGTATTTTATTTTCTTGTCGTATAGAAATGAAATTATATAAGTGGAATGATATGGTATTAATATGTTTCTATAATATTAAATTACTCCATAAAACATTTTGGTTATATGTTATTAGGATGAATCATTAAATAAATCATTTGTGATATTCATTTCGATCATTTTTATTGTTATTTGATAATCACGAACTACTTTCATCATATAACATAATATTATTTAAATATGTTAACTATAGAACATTAAAGAGGATATATTATAACATTTACAATATTTTTCAACCATTAAAATGATTTTATAACTAGTTTTGAAGGAAGTAATGAAAATTGAAAACACATCATCCATGATTTTTGTAAAATGGCACATCACGGATGTGGTTTTCATTTTTAGAATAAGAGAAAGAGGAGAGGAATAATAATGATGACTTTTTTCCATAAAAAAGTTAATATATATAATATATAAGATTCTATAAATTTCATTCCTCTTGGATAAGGGGATGGTAAGGGAGTATATGAAAATAAAATGAATTGAAAATAAAACATAAGAAAATGAAATAGGATTCTTGCCTCTTGATCTCTTCTCCTTGGGATAATCCTTGGGTGATGATTCTACACCTCTCTCTATGGGGTTGATCTCTTCCACTAGAATGGTTTAGGTTTCCTTTACCCTAGGGATGTTACCAATTTTTTAAATACATTAACTTTAAAATATTTTTTTACAAATAATAAATTATATCATTGACCATTTTATTTAAAATACTAAAAACACAAAATAATAACAACTACTGAAATTAAAACACCCATGTTATGTCTAAAAATTATTTTTAATTTAAAACCATTATTTCAATTAATTGAAAATTTTATTTTAAAATATTAAAAATTTAAAACACTTAAAATACAAAATGGTTATAAAACATAAATGGTCACATTAAAACTCAATGACTATTTACAATGGTCAAATATTCCATATAAATACCCTTCCAATGTATTCATAAGATCAAATATCATTAATTTCTTGAAAATAATTGGGATCAATATTTAATTATACTTAGAATTTTTTCTATAATACTTTCAATATTTCTTTGTTACATCTGATCTAATGGATATCAACTAAACTATCAGCCCTCTTGTCATGCTTGGTAGTCTTCCCTTTATTATACTAGGTCTTGAAATGATTTTTATTGAGTAGTTTTAATCACTTGTATCAATGTAATAAACTTGTGTTCCTTTGAATAAATTTTTTTATCTTTGTATTTATTGTATGTGAAATAAAACACACCAATTCTAATTAAAAAAAGAATAATAATAATAATAACTAAACTATTATCATTAGAGTTTAAATTATGTTAAGGGAATTTCATTCTCCCAATCTTAATATATTTAAACCATCATAATTATTTTGAACTCAAACATTCTCCACCAATAATGACCTTCTAACATTGTCCTCGATGTCCATTCAAAAAAATAATTTTTTTAAAAAGGGTACTAATTTAAAAGATAAATATCTTTAATCGAAAGGAATAAATTTTTGTTATACCTTCACAAAGTCCACCACCATGAACTATTCTAACCATTCAATGTTATTCCAGTTTTTTTTGAAATTTTCATTTTCATTGGACCAAATACTCTTCATACAAGTAGGTTCAAATTCATGCATATAGTATTCAGTTCCTCAAAGATAGGCATTGGTAGTGTAGAGCATAGAGATATCAGAATGAGATTAGTCCCTAGAGACCAGCCACTCTACCCCACTTTTATAAGGTCTGATATCATGACGTAACTCACACATACTCTAGATCAAGATCTGGAATAGATATGTTGCGTGGAGGTCACCAGATTCTGCAACCTTGAGGAAATCCCATAGGGACTGGTAGTTCTCAACAAATGAAAAAAGTTTAAAGAGGCCTTAATAATATTTCCTATGAACTGAATAGAAGGAAATTTGTTCTCGTGGCATGAGGATGTAAATATAATGGGATCCTTGGAATATATGAAGGATGATTGAGGTGGTAGACACTTGGTAGAGGTGTTTACAAGATAAACACAGGTTTTAGAAAGGTTTATATTCATATGAGCATGATTTAAAAAATATGGACTAAAGTAGCTCATTAAGAAGATACAAGAGGTTATTTGGTGAACCCTCATTATCTATATGAACGTTTAAGAAATTAATTTTACTTAACTATTGTCACACCCCGACCTGTGTGTTTATTTTATTTTATGATTTTATTGGCTTTAAATTATTTTTTTTGTGGTTCACGTTCAGTCTCGGATGAAAGTTCGAGTTTTCATAAAAAGTACGCATCTTGGGTTCGACGTAGTTGGACGCGTGGGAGGAGAGCGACACCGCGCGGCTTCACTCATGCAACTGTGTGGCCTATTTGGCTTAGAGGAATTAATATAAATTAGAATATGTCAATTTAGATTGTCTTTTAATATCTTTATGGCTATTTTTATTATTTAAGATGAAATGAATATTTTTATTATTTGTATTTATATCACTCTGATTATTATTATCACTATTATTTTTATCATTATATAATAAATAAATAATTAATGAAATTTTTAATGTTGCGGATAATAGTATAATCGTTATTAAATATGCTTTGTTATTAATCTTTATTATTGTTATTATTATTATTGTAATTTATTATTATTATGATTTTGATTTGTTTTATTTAATTTTATTTTTCTCTTATCTTTTCTTTTCTTTTTCTTCTAACCCTAGAGGGCCGCCCCCTCTATTTTTTACCCCTCCCTTCTCTCTCGGCCTCCACCCCCCATTTCTCTCTCTCTCTCTCTCTTTTTTTTCCTTCTTCTTTCCCCTGGCCTGCCTCGCGCTGATGCGTCCAGCCATGTAGTAGCGGCCCTCCGCCTCCTTCCTCTTGTCCTTCCGCAATAGCAGCAGCCACTTCCCTTTCTTCCTTGCCTTCCCGCTCAGACACGACGCACCCCGCCGCGTCCCTTCCCTATAGCCGCTGTCCGCAACCTCAGACTCCTCTCCCTATGCACAGCAGCTAGTGTTGTGGGTCTCCCTCTCGGCTCCTCCGGCGGCGTTCCCTCCGCCAGCGCCTCCTCCCAGCCGGCATCCCGGCCTCCTCCGCGCGGCTGCCTCTCGGTCGAGACCCAACCGACGTCCCGACCTCCACCGTGCAGCTACCTTCCGGACAAGCCCATCCGGCTCCTCCCTCTATCTCATGACCGCAGGCCTCCCTCCTCCGGCCTTCTGTCCAGCCTTCCATCCGTCCTCCCTCCTCCGGCGCTTGATAGTCTCCAGCAGCACCCTGGCCAGCCCCTGCCTCCACCAAGCAGCACCTCCCCTGTTTTCTCTTGTGCGACCCAGCCTCCGCCTCCGACCCTCTTCCAGCCGCACCCCAGCACGACAGCCGGACATTGAGCACCTCCAGATCCCTCTTCAGTGCATGAGCAGGCCTCCAACCTTTCGCTAGACATTCACACAACCCCAACGGCCCCCCTCTAGTGATCAGACCCCCCTTCCAGACCCTCTTGCTAGGAGCGCAATAGACCCTTGAAGGGTTTCTTTTATTTTTATTTTTACTTTTACTTTTATTATTATTATTATTATTATGATTATTGTTATTATTATTATTATTATTATTATTATTTTTATTATTGTTATTATCATTAATTTTAATGTTATTAATATTTTTATTGTTATTATTATTATTGTTATTATTATTGTTATTAATATTGTTATTATTATTATTATTATTAATCTTATTATTATTATTATTATTATTATCATTATTATTATTAATCTTATTATTATTACTATTATTAATAATAATATTATTATTATTCTTTTTCTTATTATTATTATTAACATTGTTATTATTCTTTTTCTTATTATTAATCTTATTATTATTATTATTATTATTAGTGATATTATTATTACTACTATTATTATCATTATTATTATTGTTATTATTGTTATTATTATTTTTACTATTCTTACTATTCTTATTGTTATTATTATTACTATTATTATTATTATTGCTATAATTATTACTATTATTATCATTATTATTACTCTTACTTTCACCTTTGCTTTGTTAGGGGTTTTTTATCAACATATGTTCATTTTTGGTAGGATTTTGTTTTAGAACCCGCTGGGGGTGATTCCGAGTTTTCGTCGTCGTCGCGCTTCAGTTTCGAGGTGAGCGTTTCTCCCCGATGCTTGGTTTCACATGCTCTGGTGAGTTTTTGGATGTGTCTGAGTCCTTGATATTGATTGTGCAGAGTGTTAGACTTTATCACGTGATTTCGGACACACGTTGTGTCATCGCGCCTTGGTTCCGAGGTTGTTTTGTCGTCGCCCTTGATCTTAAGGTAGGTTCCCTTTTCACTGCCTTTAAAATTGAAGTTATATTATTTCATGCAGTTTGTGAACTCTAATTGTTCAAAATAAATATTTTTATTAATTTTAATAAATATGAGTTAATATACGATAATTAATTTTTAATATAAGATAGTTAATTTTTAAATGGTTATTTAGTGTAAAAAGGAGTCGTTTATTTTATACACGACACATGAAACATCCTTTTGACGAGCGGACACCCACTAATGAAAGAATGCCCGTTTGGATTTTATTAATTAATTTAGGGAATATAAAACAGAGTTATGGTTTTATGAGAAATGATTTATTTTGAAGCGTGAACATGTAATTTGGTTCTTTTAAGAAGTTTTCTGGTAGGATTTTAAAGGTTATTTGGATAAAATAAAATGTTTTGTTTTGGGTTCGGTTTATAAAAATATTGTCAGCCTGTGCCGTAGTTTTTTTTGGGGTTCTTTAAATGGTTTTGAACTGGGTTTTGTCTTATAAAGAAGTTGTACCTTCGCTTGAGTAGTGATTGTAAAATGTATTTAATGCCCGGTTGGCACATTATGAAAAGTGATGAAATGTTTTGATAAAAACCCTCTTAGGACGACTCTCATGCCTTGGTTGCAATTGATTGTTTGAGAGGCCGTGCTTGGAGGCTCCCAGGTACTTGAGTAGTTAAAGATAAGAGGTTTTCCTATGGAATGGATCGGGGTGATTCCTGTTGTGCTTTATATATATATAGATATATTTGATTGGATTCTTGGCTGACATCAGTTGGATCACCCCCTTTCTTTTCCAAACACTTGCGACATGGGAATCTGGCATATTGAGATTATATTATAAGAATGATTGTTGCACTGGTAGGTTATGGTACTGACCAGTGGCCCATAGTAGGTGGATATATTGGGTTTATTACTATGGGATTTTCCCTCGACCTGTGCGAGAGTGGATGGTCGAGTGTACTGTGCATTTTGATTTCATCGTTACATGTCGATAAGGATGATTTCTCATATATTGGTGTCTTCTGGTTTATTCTCGATCTCCTAGGCTAACCCATGTCTATTCAACTTTTGTAGCTTGCAGTATTGATTATGATTCCCACATGTATTCCTACATTTCCCTTGCTGTGTGTTTTACTTTGTGCATTCTGGTGTATTGTTTTCTTTGGAAAGTGGTAAATTTATTTTGATTAGGTTTCTAAAAATTGTTTTCAAATGAAAGTATTTAATCCCCTTTGTACAAATTTGAAAATTTAAACATCACTTTACCCTTTCCTGAAATGTCATCGACACTAATAAAATGAACCCGAATTTCGAAATGGCTAAGGGCAATGGTTCGTACGTTGTTTTTAAGTAGAATATTATTAAAAACATACTTTTATAGATTGAAGTTCAAACTTGAAATGACGTGTCTTTTATTTTAAAGGTAGTGCATTGGGAATAGATATCGGGCCAGTCTACAGAGTTTTAATACTCACGCCTATAGTTATTTTCTGTTTTTAGTGTTTGTGTAGGCTATAGCTTGAGTGCACTCTCTTAGGGAAAAACTTGATTGTTGAGTCGTAGAGCGACCCGCGAGGTCTCACGGAGTTGTTCAGACGTCGTGTTTGGTTATTTTGATTCCTGTTTGTTCCTGTTTAGTCACTTTATTGGGTTTATCTTTTCTGTGCTTCTCTGTTTTATTTTCGCTGTCGTATTTATTTATATTGGGCGAAATCGTTCCCACAACCTCTGTTGATTCCCTGGCACTTGTCGCCAGCACGGGAGGATCGGGAACGCCTCTCGGGCCATGTTGCGGACCAGCTCGGGTGACCGGTTCAGGGTTGACCCAGGTTGGTTCGTGACAAAATGGTATTAGAGGAGGTCAACTCTCAGCAGACCTCACCATTTCAGAGTGCCCTTTGTTATTTGGGATGTCAAGCTAGATGGAGTAGGATGGTCGGGACTTGAGGGGTAGGTGCGAGAAGAGCGTCACGAACTCTTGCCCGTACCGATCCTCATGTTTTCAGGGGAAGTCTAGTTTAATTTGTTTGTTTGGGTTTTTATGGAAATGTTTTGCGATTGGGATACGACAAATGGAGTTTGGGCCATTAGTATTCCTAACCTGCACGGCCTGGCCAGCAATGAAGAGCTAGGGGCATGGTCCAAGAAAGCTCTCTATGTTAGTAACGTGTTTGGCATATGGCCGCCAACCATATGGACAAGTCACCCACTGACACTAGTCCCCTGTTTGATTTGTTTTGGGTCCCCCTTGATCTTTTGAAAGTGGTTTGAATTAGAGAAGTTGGTTTTGAAAAAAAAATGTTGGCTGAAATGACATGTTTAATTTATAGATTGTTTTAAAAGAAGTGGTATGAATAAATTGTTTTTGGAAAATGAAGTTGCTTTGTTTTGGCCTTGGTGTTACGATGAGTACTCACATGCATTGTGGTATGTTGGAAATGTGGATGGATCTCTGGTATGGTGGATGGATGCCCGAGGTGGCACAAATACATGCATGTGATTGAGACTCTAAGGGATACCAATGGCGAGGGTTTAACTCACTAATTTTGATTTAAATTAAAGATGTTTTCAAAGAGAAAAGTTCTAATGGTATGATAATTTGCTTTCTTGTGTTTTGAACTTATCACCGATGCAGTGTTTGATTTTGAGGCTTTATTCACTCATTGAGTTGGCCTTGATTGGGTTTTTGACTCTTCCTTGTCCAGCGGTTATCCCTTTGAAGCTTCGATGGGTGATCGTAGTGTGGTTGATCAACCTAAGGATTTTATGATTGAGTTTCTGAAGCTCGATCCACCTCTCTTCTATGGTCAAGGAGACCCTTCCGTGGCAGAGGAGTGGATGCAGAAGATTGAAAGGGACTTTAACCTCATTGAGCTGCCCGAGTCGTTGAAGGTCAAGTTTGCGACCTTCATGCTTGAAGGATCACCATGCATGTGGTGGAAGTCAGTGTCTCGGAACAAGCCTCTTCAAGAGATTACTTGGGAGTTCTTCAAGTCTTTATTCATTCGCCAATATTTCTCTGAGGAAGAAACGGTGAGAAAGGGGATGGAAATGTGTTGTCTCAAGCAGGGTGACAGATCCGTGTTAGAATATTACCATCGCTTTGTGGAGATAGTCCCTTATGACCTAGAGTATGCCACAAATGACCCCATGAAGGCTTGAAGCTTCGAGGTGGGTCTCCGCCCTGATCTGCAGTCAAAGGTGTCAGAGTCTGACCTAACTTCTTTTGTTGATGTTGAAAGACAAGATTTTCATGTCGAAGCTGCATTGGTAGGAGTTCTCGAAGTGGTTCTCCCTCCTTCGATCCCTATGAGCAGTGGTGAAGATTCTGGAAAGGAAATTAGTAAGCAAATGGAAGTGGATGGATCAGGTCATGGAATCAAGAGGCCTCAGGATCTTTCATCAAACTCTTCGAAGCGAGAGATTATTGTGTGTTATCAGTGTGGTAAGCGGGGTCACAAGAATTCGTCATGCCCAAGTGCTCTGAAGCCCTGCCAGGCATGTGGACGCCTAGGTTACTTGCGACAATTTTGTCAGGGAGTTGCAAGAAAGAGTCGTAGAGGAAGTTCTCAAAAGTAATGTGTTGTTGGGTCTTTGCTCAAAGTTTCTGGTGTAGGTTTCCTTTTAGTTTAAGGGGTCTTTTATCGTTGTAGTTGTACTGATGGTGTTTTAGGTTTGAGATGTATGGGATGTCGTGGGTCTTTTGATGAACTCTGGTTTTCCAAGGCATTATTATTTTTATTTTGTAATATTGTCCTTTAATCCGTCAGATCAAAATATGTATGTCTCTTGTTGGGATTATGAGAACCTGACTACGAGGCAAGAGATGCTTCATCCATCAGAACTTCAGCCAAAAGGTCTTGGAGTGAAGTCGGCGCATAGTCGGGAACCCCCAGGGAAAATTTTAAGGAGTCTGGTTAAAGTTGTGCCTCTACCATGTGGTGAGATAATTCTGGTGTTGCTTCTCTGGTTTTTCTATCTTTGTAGTTTTCCTCTTGTCGCAAAGCGCGCGATGGACTTATCCCTCGCGTAGTGTCGGGAATCGTGCCTCCTGGATGTAAGTTGTTGATCAGTGACATTGCATGGATCACTGATGTAAATCAGTTGCGGCCCTGGTTTGTGTCCATCCCGAAGTGATGGGTCGTGAGTAGTCGTACGTCGTAGTTTCGGTGATTTTATCCTTGGGCCCACGCTCCCCGCCCATGGGGTTAAGGTTTATAGTTTGTATGGAGTTTTGATTCATTTCTTATCCCATTTATATGGGAATGGGTGGTTTAAATGGTTTGATGTGATTTTTATATATAGCATGGGAAAGTCCCCGATCAGGCCAATGTTGGATTTCTGGTTGGTCGCTAAGAGGTCAGTCCTTTTATGGTGGGGAGACCCACCATGAGTATCATTGGGTTTTCTCTTAAATTATTATCGAATGCTAGTCGAGTTCTTATAGTGGGGAGCCCGTTCAGGCCTCCCCTCTGTTGGTGATTTACTTCGGGCAATGAGGTTTAGTCCCGCTGGTAGTCTTTGTGACGTCCTTGAGAAAAGAGGTTGGATCTTGTTAATGTAGAATCCTTAGGCGTCGATCGATCGGCTGGATAGTGTTGTGGCTTTTCAGGGGCGGAAACCGTTATGGTGGGGATAATTGTCACACCCCGACCTGTGTGTTTATTTTATTTTATGATTTCTTTGGCTTTAAATTATTTTTTTTGTGGTTCACATTCAGTCTCGGATGAAAGTTCGAGTTTTGATAAAAAGTATGCATCTTGGGTTCGACGTCATTGGTTGCACGGGCGGAGCGCGACACCACGCGGCTTCGCCCATGCAACTGTGTGGCCTTTTCGGCTTAGAGGAATTTAAATAAATTAGAAAATGTCAATTTAGATTGTCTTTTAATATCTTTATGGCTATTTTTATTATTTAAGATGAAATGAATATTTTTATCATATGTATTTATATCACTATGATTATTATTATCCTTATTATTTTTATCATTATGTTATAAATAAATAATTAATGAAATTGTGAATGATGCAGATAATAGTATAATCGTTATTAAATATGCTTTGTTATTAATCTTTATTATTATTATTATTATTATTGTAATTTATTATTATTATGATTTTGATTTGTTTTATTTAATTTAATTTTTCTTTTATCTTTTATTTTCTTTTTCTTCCAACCCTAGCGGGCCGCCCCCTCTGTTTTTTTACCCCTCCCTTCTCTCTCGGCCTCCACCCCCATTTCTCTCTCTCTCTCTCTCTCTTTTCTCTTCTTATTTCCCCTGGCCTGCCTCGTGTTGATGCGTCCAGCCGCGTAGCAGCGGCCCTCTGCCTCCTTCCTCTTGTCCTTCCGCAACAATAGTAGCCACTTCCCTTTCTGCATTGCCTCCCCGCTCAGACTCGACGCATCCCGCCGCATCCCTTCCCTACAGCCGTTTTCTGCTGCCTCAGACTCCTCTCCCTACGCACAG
Organism: Viscum album; assembly: GCA_963277665.1. Lineage (NCBI taxonomy): Eukaryota > Viridiplantae > Streptophyta > Magnoliopsida > Santalales > Viscaceae > Viscum > Viscum album. The sequence goes on along the minus strand of OY728158.1, from coordinate 366,133,542 downwards.
TAGCTAGTGTTGGGGCTCTCCCTCTCGGCTCCTCCAGCGGCGTTCCCTCCAGTCGCGCCTCCTCCTAGCCGGCGTCCCGGCCTCCTCCATGCAGATGCCTCCCGGATGAGACCCAGCTGGCGTCCTGGCCTCCTCCGCGCAGCTACCTTCTGGACAAGCCCAGTCGGCTCCTCCCTCTATCTCCCGACCGCCGGCCTCCCTCCTCCGGCCTTCCGTCCAGCCTTCCGTCCGACCTCCCTCCTCCGGCGCTCGACCGTCTCCAGCAGCACCCTAGTCGGCCCCTTCCTCCACCAAGCAGCGCCTCCCCTGTTTTCTCCTGTGCGACCCAGCCTCCGCCTCCCACCCTCTTCCAGCTGCACCCCAGCACGACAACCGGACTTTGAGCACCTCTGGATCCCTCTTCAGTGCATGAGCATGCCTCCAACCCTTCGCTCGGCGTTCACACAACCCCAGCGGCCCCCCTCCGGTGACCGGACCCCCCTTCCGGACCCTCTTGTTAGGTGCGCAACAGACCCTTGAAGGGTTTCTTTTGTTTTTATTTTTTACTTTTACTTTTATTATTATTATTATTATTATTATTGTTTTTATTATTTTTATTATAATTATTATTCTTATTTTTATTATTGTTATTATCATTAATGTTAATTTTATTAATATTGTTATTGTTATAATTATTATTATTATTAATATTGTTACTAATATTGTTATTATTATTATTATTATTAATATTAATCTTATTATTATTATTATTTTTATCATTATTATTATTAATCTTATTAATATTACTATTATTATTATTATTCTACTTTTTATTATAATTATTATTAACATTGTTATTATTATTATTATTATTATTATTATTATTATTATTATTAATCTTATTATTATTTTTATTATTATTAGTGCTATTATTATTACTAATATTATTATCTTTATTATTATTGTTATTATTTTTTTTACTATTCTTACTATTCTTATTGTTATTATTATTACTATTATTATTATTATTATTGCTATAATTATTACTATTATTATCATTATTATTACTCTTACTTTCACCTTTGCTTTGTTAGGTGTTTTTTTATCAACTTATGTTTGTTTTTGGTAGGATTTTGTTTTAGAACCCGCGCGGGGCGATTCCGAGATTGCGTCGTCGTCGCGCTTCAGTTTCGAGGTGAGCGTTTCTCCCCGATGCTTGGTTTCACATGATCTGGTGAGTTTTTGGATGTTTTTGAGTCCTTGATATTGATTGTGCAGAGTGTTAGACTTTATCATGTGGTTTCGGGCACACGTTGTGTCATCGCGCCTTGGTTCTGAGGTTGTTTTGTCGTCGCGCTTGATCTTGAGGTAGGTTCCCTTTGCACTGCCTTTAAAATTTAAGTTATATTATTTCATGCTATTTGTGCACCCTAATTGTTCAAAATAAATATTTTTGTTAATTTTAATAAATATGAGACAATATACGATAATTAATTTTTAATATAAGATAGTTAATTTTTAAATGGTTATTTAGTGTAAAAAAGAGCCGTTTATTTTATACACGACACATGAAACGTCCTTTTGACGAGTGGACACCCACTAATGAAAGAATTACCGTTTGGATTTTAAACATAATTTAAGGAATATAAAACAGAGTTCTGGTTTAATGAGACATGATTTATTTTGAAGTGTGAACAGGTACTTTGGTTCTTTTAAGAAGTCGTCTGGTTGTCTTTTAACGGTTATTTGGAAAAAATAAAATGTTTTGTTTTGGGTTCGGTTTATAAAAATATTGTCATCCTGGGCCGTAGTTTTATTTGGGGTTATTTAAATGGTTTTGAAATGGGTTTTGTCTTATAAAGAAGTTGTACCTTTACTTGAGTAGTGATTGTAAAATGTATTTAATGCCCATTTGGAACTTTATGAAAAGTGATGAAATGTTTTGATAAATACCCTCTTAGGACGACTCTCATTCCTTGGTTTTAATTGATTCTTTGGGAGGCACGCTTGGAGGATCCCAGGTACTTGAGTAGTTAAAGGAAAGAGGTTTTCCTATGGAATGGCTCAGGGTGATTCCAGTTGTGCTTTATATATAGATATATCTGATTGGATGCTCGGCTGGCATCATTTTTCTCACCCCTTTCTTTTCCAAACACTTGAGACATGGGAATCTGGAATATTGAGAGAATATTCTAAGAATGATTGCAGCACTGGTAGGTTATGGTACTGACCAGTGGCCCATAGTAGGTGGATATATTGGGTTTATTACTATGGGATTTTCCCTCGACCTACCCGAGAGTGGATGGTCGAGTGTATTGTGCGTTGTGATTTCATCGTGACAAGTCGATAAGGATTATTTCTCATGTATTGGTTTCTTCTGGTCTATTATCGATCTCCTAGGTTCACCCATGTCTATTCAGCTTTTGTAGCTTGTAGTAATGATTATGATGCCCACATGTATTCCTACATTGCCCTTGTTGTGTGTTTTACTTTGTGCATTCTGGTTTATTGTTTTCTTTGGAAAGTGGTAAATTTCTTTTGATTAGGTTTCTAAAAATTGTTTTCAAATGAAAGTGTTTAATCCCCTTTGTACAAATTTGAAAATTTATACATCACTTTACCCTTTCCTGGAATGTCATTGACACTAATGAAATGAACCAGAATTTCGAAATGTCTAAGGGCAATGGTTCGTACTTTGTTTTTAAGTATAATATTAATAAAAACAAACTTTTATAGATTGTAGTTCAAACTTGAAATGATGTGTCATTTATTTTAAAGGTAGTGCATTGGGAATAGATATCGGGCTAGCCTACTGAGTTTTAATACTCACGCCTATAGTTCTTTTCTGTTTTTAGTGTTTGTGCAGGCTATAGCTTGAGTGTGCTCGCCTAGGGCGACACTTGATCGTTGAGTCGGAGAGTGACCCGCGAGGTCGCACGGAGTTATTCGGGTGTCGTGTTTGGTTAGTTTGATTCCTGTTTGTTCCTGTTTAGTCACTTTATTTGGTTTATCTTTTCTGCACTACTCTGTTTTATTTTCGCTGTCTTATTTATTTATATTGGGAGAAATCGTTCCCACAGCCTCTATTGATGCCCTGGTGCTTGTCGCCAGCCCGGGAGGATCGGGAACGCCTCTCGGGCCATGTCGCAGACCAGCTCGGGTGACTGTTTTAGGGTTGAACTGGGTTGGTTTGTGACAACAATACATTCATAAATCAGTATTTTCATTATAATTTTCCAAAATTATCTAGGTCATTCCTCTAATACTAACTATAAGGCCTCAACATTAAACATTACACAATCTTGAGTTTTAGTCAATAACTATATTCCTTTTACAATGAGGATATTTTCAAGTTTAGAGTTTTATATAATTTTTATATAATACATACAAAACATTACACATTTATATAGAGTTGATACCATAAAAATATATCCATTTCTTCCAAAATATAATACTTTTTAAATAAAACATATTTTCTTTGAAAAATCATCATAATATTTAAGATGGAATACTTATTTTTCTTAAACATCCATATAAATGATTAAAATAATTTAAAAACATGGGATTATCATAAAAATCTCCGTAAGGGATATAAACATATGCAAGAAAACATTAGTCCATGAATACATGTGAACGTATGAAATCATTTTAAGAAAGACATAATTGTCACCCATATATACTTACTTTCTGAAACATGAGATTTCCATGAGATTTTCAAAAAACATAAAAAAATAAATAGAATCATAGAGGTACCTTGTGGAATTAATTTAATAATATTTTAACCCTCTCAAATACCTTATGATTTGTAACCCTCACAACTACCTTCCAATGTAACCCTCACAACTACCTTATTGTGTAACCATCGCAGTTACACTTGGAGTAATAGTATGACTGAACTCCAACTTACACATACACAAGGAATTTTAAGGATATATAGGTCCCAAAATTCATCATAAACAATTACTAATAACCGTAAAAAAACCCTACAATATGAATAATTTCATAAAAACATTGCATTTGAATTTTGTATAAAAAAATTTTAAAATATGATTTTAAATGAAAAGACCCATAAAATATCATATATTGAAGTGAGACTTAATAGAGTGGATGGAATATGTATATTGATTGTAAATATATATTATTAAATATAATATAATCATAATTAATCACACAAACAATTTTAACACCACATAATTAAGGAAGTAGATGGTTAACCCCAAGAATGAAAATGAGGTTAATAATTCCCTTACCTCAGGTTTGTCTTAATTAAAACATTTTTAAACCTCTTTTATAATGGTTAAAAGAGTTATATTATATTATTAAATAAACAAATTCATTTTTATGACACCTTATTTGATCATTTCTCTCTTTAATTATCAGTATTTTATTCCTTCTATTGTTTTAGGTGCCTTTTTTATATGATTTCAATAGCCGGCTTGTATTTGATTTTCTTGTCATATGGAAATGAAATTCTATAAGATTAATTAAATGGTATTAATATGTTTCTATAGTTTTTAATTATTCCATTAATCATTATGTCTATATGGTATGAGAATGAATCATTTGAAAAATCATGTGTGATATCTGTTTAGATCATTTTGGTGGTTCTTTTATAATCACAGTCAATTTTCATTATATAACATAATATTATGTATATATTTAAACTAAAGAACATGAAAGAGGATATATAATAAATTTTACAATATATTTCAACCATTAAACTATTTTTATATCCCGTTTTAACAGAATTAGAGGGAAATCGAAAACACATCATCCACATATTTGGTAAATCGTCACATCACAGACATTGTTTTCATAGAATAAGAAGAAGAGGAGAAGAAGAATTATGATGATTTTTTTCCATAAACATGATAACATCAAGAATATATAATATTATATATCATTCATGCATCTTGGGTGATGGGAGGGGAGGGGATTATATGAAAAGAAATGGATTTGAAAAGAAAACATAAGAAAATGAAAGGGGATTCTTACCACATGATTTCCTCTCCTTGAGATCCTCCTTAAGACATGGTTCAATAAATCCCCGAATGGGGTTGAACACTTCATCCAGCATGGTTAAGGTATCCCATACCCAATGTATATTAATTTTTTTTTAAATACATGAACTTAAAATAAATTTTATACAAATAATAAAATATATCATTGACCATTTAATTCAACATAAAAAAAATACTAACGACTACTAAAATTCAAACACCCATTTATAAATAAAAATTTAACTTAATTTTAAACCATAATTTCAATTAACTAATAATTTTATTTTAAATAATTTAAATCATTTAAAATTTAAAACACTAAAAATACCCATTTGTTATAAAACATCTATGGTCACATTAATACTCAACAACTATTTACAGTGATTATATATGCCATATAAATACTTTTCCAAGGTATTCATAAGATCAACAACCATTTGATTCTTCAAAAGAATAGTGGTCTATATATCCTTGTCTCTTACCATTTTTACTATATTACTTTCCATATTTTTTCTTGTTATGACTGATCTAAGGGATATCAACTATACTACCAGCCTTGTAATTATTGGTATCCTTCTGTTTATTCTACTAGGTCTTGTGATGAGTTTTCTTGAGTATTTTCAATCCCTTGTTACAATATAATAAATCAGTGTTCCTTTGAATAAAATGTTTCTCTTTTTATTTAGTGTATTTAAAATAAAACACACAAATTTTCATTTAAATATGAATAATAATAAAAATAATAAATAAAATATTATCATTACAGTTATAATTATATTTGGGGAATGATAAAATATATATTTTACATGATTAGATTTTATATATTTACCCATGTATTTTATCCATCAATATAAGTTCATCTTCTATTATTATCTTTCCAAACACTATGATTAGTTCATCATTTTTCTTGTTAGTTTATTCTTATTACAAACAAATTTTTTTGGTAGAAATGATAGAGGGATTATTGATATCAAATATTAATTGGAATATTTTTTGGTTTATATAATATTAATATATATAATAATTGAAAATATAAAAAGTTATTAACTATACTGAACATAGTATGTCATTTTTTGGAAAAACTGAATATGAAAATGTACCTCATTTATGTTAGAGTTGGTGTACTATGACAAATTTTTTATTCTTCTAATAAATTTATATTAAATGTATTTAATTTTAATTAAACTTATCATTATATATTGTTCAATATTCTACCCATTAATAATTTAATAATTTACAAGAGTATTTACAACATTGATATGGTTTATGAAATTCACCAAAATTTTGAGAACATTGAAGTGATTTTCCAGTATTATTAATTGAGTTATGCGGTTGGATAACATACTATGATGGGACACATAGTATGTAGACCACCAAGTGTGATAACTCATAAGAATATGAGGATTCTTCTTCCAAATATGTATTATGGTAATCTCCAAGATGGGAGATTATGAAAATTAAACCACCAATTGGAATTCAGAATGTTTTGGTGTCATAAAGTATTACTATTTTTGAACATATATAACGGTCCTTAGACATCAATATTAGTATTAATGAATGTCATGACAAGCTCACTTATATTTTCTAAATAAAACATAGGCAACATATGTTCCCAGTGAGGTAGTGTCTGTTGGGTGTGTAACAATTGGCATGTCATTAATGGATAAGTCAAGGATGTAATTTTACCTTATATATTTATAGAAGATGATATATGATCCATTTGAATTGAATATAAACGTTTTTATAAATTCTCCGGAAATGGTGTGATGATGTGTTTATTCCAAATGGAAAAGAATGACATTCAAAAATATAGTTTGGTGGCATGGATGTGAATCCTTCACGATGAGATATTGTAATAAAGGGTTTAATATTACAATGTGAGAATTCATATGTGTTTTTCTCATTGTGAAATTAACATATTTATATTGGGTTCCATGACCCATTGCTAGAAAATAATTCAGACTTTTGGAAATCCCACATAATGCTAATCAGAATGAAACATACAGGGTCACACATTATTTATTTTTTCTATTGATGTTTATTAAATTATATTTTAATTGAATTAATGAAATAAATATTATTCTCCTAGTCGAGGAATAAGTTTATTCATATTTTATTGATAGTAAAAATTAAATAAAAATGTATTCACTGGATTGTGGTAAAAAGATATATTTATTTTTTTATTTAATATTTAATAAATATATATTTACTAGTTTGTGAATAAAATATTTATCCAAGAAAATAAAATATTTTATTTGGGTATTGAATAAATTCTATAGGAGTTCAGAACAGGTGAGACTGCATTCAATAACAAATATTAATTAACAAGTAGGTTAAATAATACATGTTATTTTAAAAGTTGGCATGATCAACAAAATAACTATATTATAATTTTGTTATGTGTAATACTATTTGTTAATGATTATTATATTATTTAATGTCTAAAAAGTATAAAATAATTATTTAACATAAACCCCGATATTATAAATGGATTACAATGTCTATGGTTTATAGTATCGATTAGTGTAATGGAAATATATAATTATTGCACATAGCTAATTCTAACTCAAATAATCTTTCTGTATCCCTCGTAAGGAAGATAAATGAAAGAGATGTTTTATTCAACACTAAAGAATGAGTGGTCAAGAATGAACAAACCAAGATATTTAATTCTCCGTACTAGCACCCAAAGATGATATGGCATTGCACGGAGATCATAAAAGAATTTGTAGATCACCATTAGAGTATCCTTACATCAATATATTGTAATGAAGAAAATATAAAAAGATATTATTAAAAGGTTTACATTAATAAAAAAGAAAGAACCTAAACATAGGTATTAATTTAATCAAATGTTAAATTAATAAATTATTATTTTTATATAAAAATTCTCACTCAATTTTTTAGAAAATGATTATTAAAATAAATTTTAATTTATCTCATACTACTACACGCTTCTGATACATCCAAAACAAACAAGATGTATCAGAGATGTCACATTTAAATTTATAATTATTTATTTGATTTTTGATCTATACAGAATAGTGGTTATATTTTAATTTCATATTATTAATTATTTAATTTGATTTAAATTAATACTCTTCAACATATTTATCATGATTAATAAATTATTTCATTTTTCATAATGTTTTTAGAGTAAAAAAATGAAAAAAATCTATTAGGAAACTGCTATTTTTTCGGTAAGATAGGGTTACATGAAGTGTACTCTGAATACACGTTGTTTACAATAGAGAGATGCATTTGGATGCACTAAGGGATTCCTATTTCTATATGATATAATTACTTGTGGGTGTATTCTTCATGTTTTCTAGAAAACATGGGACACAATTTTCAGATTACAGGGCTTGTATCTATGTACACACCATGATGTATACATGGGCCAGTGGTGTAAATCACACAATCTGAATGGTCATTAAACATAGTCAAACCCATGTGAGACTGAAAATCAATAGAATTTATGATATAAATGGCATATATGTTGTTTACACTATGTGTAGTTCATCAATTGAGAAATCTGAAATACACACCAAAGACCCAGGTGTGTATCCCATACACATGTAAATTGGAACACACAATGTGTAGCTAGTCTGTCCTATCTAGGTTTTTCAGTAGCGGTACACAATGTAGACCTGAGCATGTACCCTGTATATATAACAATTGAGATACACATCAAGTTGATGTACTATATTTTCCATGTAGTGTAATATTAATGTAAAGAATTAAATATTACATTAAATATATAATTATAGTATTAAAGCCATTTTTTTTTATTAGTACAAAAATAATTTTAAAAATATTTAATAAAGATCATGAAAAATATAAAATAACCAATTAATTTATTGCAATTAATATTTCATTATTAGTTACTCTGTTTATTTTCCATATGATCCATAAATTATGGGTATCTCTAATTATGTTCGGATGATCATTATGATAAAAGGGAACTCATTAATTATTTCATTAATTTATTAATGTAAGTGCATTCTCTTTAATTATAAAAAGATAATAATGAAATGAATTCTATCTAGTTACTTTTTTATATTAATTTCATGTATAACCATTCACGATCTTGAAAAACACCTATGTATGTGTTGGATGTTTTAATTTAATTTATTTCATGGGTTTTGAACTATTTATTTTTAAATTAAATATGATGGCTTATGAATAATACCTCTATTCATTATTATGTAAGAACTCCATGTCGAAGGATATTTATTTAATCCCCTTTTAAATTATCCTTTGGTTCCCTTCTCTTACATGCGATCCATGAATACATGTAATTAATGGAGTATCGAAAGGGGGTGTGGAGGATGTTCATGATATAACCATTATGTTACTAACTATGGGATACACATGTGGACATGTGTATTGTAATAACTCATTCCATTATTGGAAATATAAGTTATTCTCCCTAGGTAAAAATTTGATTTAATGTTGTCTTTTTAAATCAACCGTTGTATAAAGCTCCTGAACGGGTCATTTAATTATTTTTTATTTACTTCTATCTAATTATTTATTTTATGGATGCAAGTTCATTATCACATAAATAAATGAATTAATGTTCAAATAAATAAAATTAAAAATATTAATTATTTGTAATCATTTTATCCATCGTAGTTTATAAATTAAGTAACATCCAATTTATATTATCAATATATTTAAAGGATAAAACAATATTAATATTTATTGATCATTAATTAAAATCCATTAATTAAATATTATTTCAGAATTTTCATTTTATAACATGATTAGGAATGAAATCATTAAGTCAAAGTGTTTTAAAAACCATAATTGGAACACTTTCATTTAATGTGGATTTCTTATAAATGTTATGGGTTGACATAACCATATTACATCAAGAGAACTATCCCTCACCAGACTTGATATAAATATGAGGAATGTGTTGAGGAAATCCAAGTCAATATTTCTTGATAGGGGTGTCCACACAATGGATTAGGGATCTATAATCCCATAGTTGGAAAATACCTGGCTACCTCAAAACCTTCAAGTAAATTCACCATCCCACTTTGGGGTAATGTGAAGGGACATATAACTCCTTTCTACTAGAATGTCATAGAAACTATACAATCAAATTTCAATGGTGTTGGATATTGGGAATGGATAGAATAGTTGGATATTTAATAAAAATTAATTAAATCAAATAAATTTATTTTTTCTCACATTATTTCTAATAATGAAATTTAATAATAATATTCTCTTTTAATTCTAGAAATTAATGTTAATATAATCATCAATATTATTCCTAAAATTAATAATTTAGAAATACAACTACCACAACTTCAAGAATTTTCAATATTGATTTATATTTTTTTGGTTATGATACACCATGAAGAGAAATCATATGTTCCAGATGTCTCAATGCATGATCCACCTTCCAAATTGGTGGGTGATGACAAGTTCTTGTGATATAAAAAACTTGAGTGATGTGGTCTATGTTCTATGTTTGATGATTTTTTATAGGTTAACTAAACTCATGATGTCTCAAGAAAACATGTATGCATATAAAATTCTTGAGAACCTTTATAGTATTTACCATGAGATTGATATAAAGGAATGTTTTGAGATATCCAAGGAACTCTTTAGTAAAAATAATAGAGAGGGTTCCCTAGATGGTCCTCAAGTAGTTATTATCATTAGATAAATTGAGAACCTATAAGTTATAGGGTCTAATATAAATATATAACTAAGAATAAATATCATTATGTAATCAATCCCTCAGATATTCTATATCATTTTTTTAAAATTTAAATATGAACATTATTAAGAAGTATCTTCCAGATCTACTAACTCTCCATCATCAAGTCGATAAGGACACAAAGAACAAAAATAATTCCTTCTTTATTGTGAAAAAACTGAATGGGAAATGGGAGATTACTAAACCCAAATATTCTTCATACCATTCCAAGAATAATAATATCAAGAGGAATGATAGGTAACTTGATGATTCCTATTTCCCATGTGGAATGAAGGTCCACTGAAAGAAAAAATCTCCCAACCAAAGAAGCAAGGTGATACTTCATGTGTGTTTTTTATTGAGTGAATTTTTTATATTTCTAAAAATTGGATATTAGATAAGTCTTAAGGTTCTCACATATGTATTCAAATATAGTAACTAAGTATATTAAGTGAATTTTATTGAGGAGTGTCTAATCTATTGGCCACCAACAAAGCTGAAGTTGTTGTTGTAGGTATCGGTGACATTCACCGTACATTGCCAAATGGGGTGATCTTGGTATTATTGTTTTTTATTATGTGATTTTTTTACCAAATAAATTATAGCAGGATCCAAACTATATGTAGATGGTTTTATTATTAAATTAAGAAATAATTTATGCTTATATTATAAAAATAATTTCTTTATGGTAAAGAATAGTAATGTAATTATTTTTTTGTGTTGGGCTACACAAACAAAGTAATTTAAATAGATAACAAAAAAATAATCTTACTCCAAGAACACACAACATGGGTATCATCAGCTTGGTCTTGTAAATGAAAAGCGCTTGATTAAACTACATCAAGATGGATATTTGGATTCTTTTGAACTAAAACCACATGTTGTATTTCAATCATGTTTATATAGAAAAATGACAACATCCCTATTTAGTGGGAATTGTGAAAGGGATAAAAAGAATCCTGAATTAGTTCATACTGGTGTGTGTGGACAATTATATATTAAAGAAATGTTGATTATCATACATAATAAATTTTACTAATGATTTTAGTAGATATGGATTGTCTACATAAGATGCTATAAGTCGTATTGTGTCGATAAATTTAGGGTATACAAGAATGAAGTTTAGAACCATCATGGTAAGTACATTAAAAAATCCCACACATAACATGGTGGAGAATATATTAATCATGACTTCAATGATTATTTATGGGAGTTGAAGATACTATCTCAAGTCACTCATCCTTACATGTCTCCGTGGAATGTTGTAAGATAAAGGAGGAACTACACCTTGTTGGAAATGGTGAGATCATGGAAGATTATTGTGAGTATTCCATTATCCTTTTAGAGATACACATTACAAAAATAAGGAAAAATACTAAAAAAATGTTCCAATTGAAGAAGAATATGGTATACTATACCAATTATGGAATGGATCAAAAACCTGTATTTTCATGCTGGCATGTGTGGGGTTGTAAAGAATTAATTATGGCCTCTTTAGGAAACAAACTGGGTCTATATATCCCAAAGTATACATTTATAGGATATCCTAATGACATAAATTGATATTACCGATATGAACCCTCAAAATAAAATTTTATAGTGAAAATATAGTTCTTATTCCTTGGGGAGAGAGAACATATCTAGAGGATATAGCAGGAGTGAGATAGAATTCGATGAATTTGTGGCTCAAGGGACACAATAGTTGGTAAAAGAATATATTTCACAAAGACTAGTGGAGGAAGAAACTATTATAGATATAAAAGTACTATATAGGAGTAAAATAGACGTTATTGAACATGAACTTTATATATTTCGTGTCATTGAGGATGGAAACTCATTATTAGTTAATAATAATTACCCTCTAACCTATAATGAATTATTAAATGGAATATATGTTTCCATGTTGGAAGAATCTGATAATTCTAAAATGGATTCCATGTACCATAACCAAACATAGATTTTGTAGATCCTTTAATTTCTGTATGAGATGTTGGATAAAAATGGGTATTCAGGAAGAAATTGCACCTGGTAGGACATGTTAGTACCTATATGGAACAAATTTTTCCAGAAGGGTTTAAAAACTATGAAATCTTTTTAATATGATGAAACCTTTTCAATAGTTTCATAGAAAAAAATCATTAGAAATTTCCTTGACATTTTGGACAACCAAGAATATGTGATTCATAAAAAAGACATTAAAACAGTCTTCCTTAAGGGGATCCTTCAGGAAGATTTCTATATGAAAAAACCGAAAGGGTTTCTGACTCCAAGGTATGCATGTAAGATATGAAATATGAAAAAAAGTTTTATGCATTAAATAAAGAATCCCAGTCATGTAACATTCATTTTTATGATACATAATAGAATTTGGTTTTATAATGAATGATTTTGAGTCTTTTATCTACAAACTATTTAGTTGAAGTATAATTGTTTACTTAATAGCATATGTTGTTAACCTATTACTAATTGAAATCAAAATACCAATCATATATAATGTTAAATCATGGTTTAATAAATTCGTCTCTATGATGTACTTGGGGAAGGAAACCTACATATACTCGGTACCATGATCCATAATGATAGATACAAGATGGTTCTCAACCTAATTCCAATTATACACATTGAAAATATACTGAAGGGATTTTGTATGGAAAAATACAAGACGAGATTATTTCTATCATAAAATGATTTTATCATTTCTTGTAAGTTTTTGCTCAGACCCATGGGGAAAAATAGAATGGAAAGGATTCTATATGAATCAGTGATTGGTTCATTAATGTGTGATATGTTATGTATAATTATAGATTATTCCTACACATTAAGTGAGGTATGATGATATCAAGTTAATCTAGATTACCTTGATTGGATGGAAATCAAGACTATCCTTACATGTATTAGGAATATTGGGGATTTGTTTCTATTTTATAGATTATATGAAGAACAAGTAATTAGAGGATGCAATGATTCTAGTTTCCAAACTGATCATGGTGGCATGATGTCACAAATAGGTTAACTCCAAATACATATTTATTCATTATTTGTATAAACCAATTTAAGGGTTACTGGAATCCATACAATAAAATATACAAAATAAAAAATTATAAAAACCACAATGATAAATCGAATATATCCTTAAAAATCTACCACAAAACATAAAAAATCAACTTCATATTTCAAATGTAAGTACACATTCAAAAAACACACATGCAATACATCGAGCTGCATGCGCCTTGAGCCACGCTCCCTGAATCATCACCCAAATTCATAATAAAATCATCATCAACATGAAAATATATAGAAATTGTAATCCATTATATAATGTCTTCATTTCCATTAAAAAAACTGGATAACATTAAGATATATAGGGGACATCTTTCCCGAACTAGAAAACATAACATTTGATAACCAGCAAAAACAAAAAATAAACCTCACCAAGAACCATGACATCATTGAATTATATAAACCATTTGAACAAATCTACCAAGACACCTCTAAAAGACAATGAAAATATTATTGTGAGAAGAGTGGAGGAATCCTAGAGCATGAGCAGAGTATGAACAAATGTCATTGAGCAGAAACACTAACATCTAAAAAATCTATTGTCGCTGAGGATGAAATCCCTGAAAAAATCAACAAATTCTGTATTCCAAATATCAATCATGAATGAAAAATCAAACCCTCATCAAAATAAATCCAAATAATAGAAAGGACCAAAATGTAACCAATGAAGGGGACTAAAACCCGAAGGTGGGAGAGAACCAACACAAATTGTAGCTTCTAAAAACATATGAACCTCAACCAACACATCCCAATCTACCTTTAAGAGCCACTACATCAAACCAAAAATGGACTTTAGTGTGATATATCTGAGAGTAAGAGAAGATATTGAGACGAAATAGGCCTCAACAGTGAGGCACGACTGAAGAGAGACAAAAATGCAAGAACGAGACTGATGGACAGATAACAGAAGATAGTTGAGATGGAATGGAAAATAGAGAAACCCTAAATAAAAACTTGTAACCAAATAAGATAAAACCATCTAAGAAATTTAATAAAAAAATAAAATAGAAACATATAGACAAAAAAAAATAGGCAGGGAACCACATGGAGATAAAACCACCATCTAAATATGGAAGAGGATAGACCATCGCCAGGGGAAGAAACCCAAGATAAAGAAGAGCACGACATTCATAGAAGAGCTCAAAGGAGGATGTAGTCAAAGATTCTATAGAAGAGTCCAAGTATATTTTGAATTATATGTTTTATAAGGAATCAATATTTATTCACAACATCATTCAAAAGAATGATGTGGTACCTCTTTGTAAGGATCCTATCACACTCTACTGTAACAATAATGTTGTGGTGCCTCTTGTAAAAGAACCAAGGTAACATCATCAGATAAATCTCATACTATAATATTATCTTATGTTGATTTATTTTTATAATATAGGTCAGGTTTCATGGAGAATTATTTTAGTGTATGAATGGGTGGAATACCCCTTGAATAAAGCCTTGAATCACTAGAAATATGATCATCATATGAGGTCTACTGAACTGAAATTTATAAATAGTTTCCTCTATTCCATGAGGGTTTTTTTTTTGGAGTTGGTATCCTGCAAAAAACTATTTTTACATTGATTATATGTATACATTATGTATTTAAAATTAATTAAACATATTATTACTAAATTTTATATATTCCACATATATTTAATTTAATAATGACCAAGAGTATTTTTCACATTGATATTATCATGGCAGTTCCCTTATATTATTAGAAACATGGATTGGTATGAAAATACTCTTAATAAAGTTCTATAGTTGGATAAAATACTATGTTGAGAAATATAGTTTTTAGACTTCCACGTACAGGTACTTATAAGAGAATGAGGCTTCTTCTCATGAAGATCTCACCGGGTAATCTCTAAGAAGAGAGATTATGAGAACATAACCTCCATAAGGAATTCTGCATGTTCTGGTGTCATTGGGTATTACTATTGGCAATCATGTGTAATGGTATATAGACATTAATATTATCATTAATGCAAGTCATGACTCGTGTATTTATATTTTAGGATGAAAAACATGACGACATATGTTCATGGTGAGGTAAGGTGTGTTGTGTGAATCAAGAGTGACATATCATTAATGGATATGTCGATGAAGGATTTGTCACATCCATATTTATAGTTTCAAGTATCTCAAACCTTTTATTATAGTAGATTTACCTCCCTAAATTATATGTCCAAGGTGTAACGATATGTTGTTTCCAGATTGTCAATGAAAGGTGTATCAAGAATATAGGTTAGTGACCTGGATGTACAACTTGCCTGATGTGATATTGTGAAAAGTGATTATATTAAACAATTATAATTTGTATGAGGTTTTCCTCATTTCAAAATTATATTCTTTATTTGGGTTGAATTGATCCAATTCTAGATAGTAATATTGGACTTTAATCAAGCTTACCTAATTCCATTGATAAATAATCTTAGAGGCTCACACAATATTTGTTTTCATTAATCTCTATTGTATTCTGTTGGAAATTAATTAATGGAATAAATATCATTTTCAATAATAAATAAAAAATTGTACTCATGTTTTATTGATCGAATAAATTAAATAAATATTTATTAACCGAATTGTGAATAAAATATATTCGTTTATTTTAATGTATATTTAATTAATTTTTATTTACTAATTTATGAATAAAATATTTATTTAAGTTAATAATATAATTTACTTGGGTTTTAAATATATTCTAGATGATTTTGAATGGACCAAGTCTTCATCCAGTGAATAATATTAATTGACAAGTCAATTAAAAAATACTTGTTTTTTCCCAAGTCGGTCTCCACTAAAACATAATATTATTATTATTTTATTATGTGGAATGGGGTTTATTGAGGGTTAGTATATTATTTAATTGATGGAATAAATTAAATGGTTATTTTATATTAAACACTATATCTATAAATAGACAGTTTTTTATTGTGTAGAGTATCAATCAGTGAAATCAAAATTGAGAAGTCTTACAGACAAATGAATTCTCTCTCGACTCCTTATCTCTCCCTCTCAAGAATGATAAATGTATGTGAGAATTATTCAAGACAAAATTTTTATTGTTTTAGATAAAATAATCTGACACATTTGATTCACCATTTAAGAAGGAAGAGATATAGAGGCATTGCTTGAGGATCATAGAAGCACACATGTATCACTACTAGAATGATTTGATCATTGCATCCTCAAAGTTTAATGAAGTAAATCTGGATGCACCATTTCATATGATCAACATTCATTAATGAAGAAATATCATAATAAAAGTTATTCATTTTTTATGATAATAAAAAAAATATAAGTTTGACGTACAATATCCCCAGTCATTGTTTCAGGAAACAATAATTAAAATAAATTTATATTTATATTTCACCACCGCATGCATCTACTACACCTAGAACAAACAATTTATTTATCCATAGCTAATAATCCTTTCCATTCAAACGTCATAATTTCATTTATAATCATGATACCAAACACATTTTTAATATAATAACAAATTTAATTCTTTATATAAAATGTAGGAAATAATTTCATCATTAAATGTTGTATCTTAATCAACATATAATGTTAATATATTCCTAAGTAGAACTAGTGGGTTGAATGTTATCTCAAAAGGCCTTTTTTGATTTCTTATTTATTTATAAGATTTCTTTGATCATAATATCTATTTCCCCTTTGTTTTGTATTTTTGTAATACCATTACTCATTTCATACATTTTTCATCAATTTAAAAATAATTATTATAAAAAAAATTGATAACGAAATTAATCATGTATCATTATAAAATTAAATGACCATTTTATAGAAGTCCCAAAGTTATTATCGACTATTGTAACATCTATATCTTCTAAAGGAACATGAAACTCAATCCATGGCTCATGTGATTCGTAAATCAACAATATAATGTTATATTTTGGGAGTTTTTAATATATTTCATATATATTGGGATTCTTTATACCATACACTACGAAACAAGGTGATGTGTGGGTGTTGATAGATAAAAATCCCATAAAATTTCACCCTATAGAATTTTAGTAATATAAAGTTATCACATGTTGATTGATTCACATTTATGAGAAAGAGGTATAATAAATTAATTATCTTAGTTAGTTAATGTATTTTATGGGAATAAATCCCCATAACTCTAGTGGGGTCATGTGGCTCTTCATGAACTAATCATTGTTCTACTATTAGTTAACGTTGATTTTTTTCATATACTAGTTTTCAAAAAGAAACTGAACTATAATATCTATTAATGTATCTATATATTCCTAAATTCCATTCATCATATCAATCATATCTCCTTGGGGATTTATATTATTGAAATATGCAAGTGTAAATAGTCTAAAACCCAAACCATTAATGGAATGATATTGTTCTCTCTTTTTCAAAGCTACTAAAAGTCATTTTTTCTTGAGGTACAATCAATATCAACTCTTGTGTATAAATATTATAAAAACTATATGATCAGAGATGTATATTTTTATGTAGTACTATTATGAAGATAAAAAAATTACTTCTATGTAATTCTTACACATGTTCTCATACTTATTATGTATTTTCATGTAAAACTCTTCCCTCTTTTTATACGATCCTCCTTGAATTATACGCAATTTGGGATGGAAGTTTCTTTGAAGTCACATTCATCAATATTCATATAAACAAATCAGTCTAGATTTTTATATCACATATATCTTTTTTTGAATATTTAAAATACATACCCTTTTCATTTTTAGTAAAGTGTTACCCTTCATTATTTTACAATATGGTACACTGTTTCTGATGCAAAACACTTATTATCATAAATACCTTTTTGTTTATGAAATTTTCATTTTTGATTAAAAATAGATAATATATTTTCTTTCAAATAAAAATATTTTCGATTTCAATACACAAAAAATGATTTCTCATCATGGTGACTAATGAATGATTTCAATGTTTCAGGGTTTATAATGTGTGAATACATATCTAGTGGGTGGGATTCACTTTCCCCTCAACATCCATATTAATATATTTTTGTATATATGTCTAGAAGGATCTATAACATTTTTTAGTGACTGTTATGACCAATACCTTATGGAAATCATCTAAAATAAAAGAAATCTACAAGGGATAATTACAATTAATTCAATGATTCAATATATATATATATTTAATAATATAGATAATTTATATATAAAATTTCTATAATATTTTCCCACATGGTTATCTTCAATGAAATAATTATATTATTTCACATATCTATGACAATTATAATATACATTATTATTGTAACCCCATATTAGCTAATTAAAATTGAAATTTTTGGGTCAAAAGGTTGACCATGTTGACGCCACCAAACCTATTTTTTAAAGAAAATTCTTACCTTGATAACTTTAGTTAACAATGTGATTCTATGCTGCTCTTGTATTTTCTAATCCACATTTTATTGATACCCTAATAATTTCACATTTTTAGCATCAATGTTGTCTTCTTTATAAGGATTTCAAACATTAGCATGTAGATAATTCATTATCTTCTTGGAATGTTCAATATGTAATTTTGATTTTATAAATTTTTAGATAAAAAATAATACTATATAGAAAATTGATGTATATTAAAAAAAGGACTTTATTCGTTGAATTCTCTTTATATTATTTAATGATTGACAAAATTTGGCTCATCTATTGAGTATCCAAATCCAATCCTTGAGGTCCCATTTAATGTATATGACACTCTCTACATTAGGACCTTTATGAATTTATAATGATATCACAATAAATGGTTATATTAAAATTAAATTTTCATTAGACCCTGTAGTAATTTTAGTTTCAAACAAAAAAGACCAATTCACTTTTACTAGATCTGGGACATAAAATACATGCACTGCTTGTGATGTCATTATGAATTGTTAATAATTATACCCATCCACACTAAAATTAACCTTCACAAATATTAATTTTTTTACATTAACTATAGCTCTATTTTCAACCCATTTGAAATTAAAAATATTTACTTGAAATGTCATATTATCTAAATCATATATTTGTTCACTTATGCTGAAATATGACATATTGATATAAATTAGATTTCCATCATTGGAACCGAATGCATGCATCACTTCTTCCATAATCCTAGCTCAACTAATTTTCATCATACGTTGTTCATCATGTTCCTTCATAGAGAATGTATAACCATTAATTACAAAACTACTGTAAGAGATAACATTTAAATTTGGTCCCCTGGATAGCCAATGAAGTTGTTCGGAAAAAGAATTGGGATTTATATATAAATTATTATAAAAATTATCTAAGGGACCAAATATAAACTATTTATTATTTGTAATTGATATATATATTTCATCCCTTGATTTATTCAAATGTCTAAGAATTACTCTACAGAATTAATCATACAAAGGAAAATCTAAGCTGTTTTTTAAAATATAATAGTGAGTATGAGCATTATCTATAATGGTAATTGTATCAACACCTCTTCCATAAATTTATTATATCACAAGGTTTGCACTCGTATGATATTTAGGGAGACCAATGCTATCAAAATTTGGGAGGTAATCGATATATATAACTTCATCATCAATAAATCACTCTTCCATAAAACCTCCTAACTAACATCAATTAATGTTATACCTCTTCAATAATTCATATATCATTAGGTGGGGTACATCTATACATAATACGACATTAATTTCCTTCTTCATAATTGGAAACTTCAAAGGGTATATTACTTTACGGTATATGGATTTTCAAAGGATGAAATGTTTGGTTAATATAGGATGTACATTTTTAGGTATAATGAAACTTAATTCTACAATAATTAAATCTTTATAAAAACTTGACTATCATGTTATTTTTTTCCAGTAACATCAAATTAATCATTTAAATGATTTTATTGATATTTTTTGGATACCCTATGTAAATTTTATAATATTAAGTATTCATCATAATTGAAAATTTTCTTTTTTAGATAGAGTGAAATCTAGTGTAGGAATAATATTTTTCATTTAACCCTTCATTGGTACCAACACATCCCTTATCCCCATGTCAGTAATGTCCTGGATTTCATTAATTCTATATTTTGTTGTCTCTATTAGATTTTGTAACATGAAAATAACATTATCACTTATATATTTTTCTATGTTCATGAAAACAAAAAAATTAATATAATATATAAATAATTTTAGAATGGTAATTAAAAAAGAATCATCTATTTTTTCTAACCATATTTTATTGTGGTTTTCAATAATGGTTTTCCAAAACTAATTTCATTATCTTTTACTTTCTTGAGAAGTTGATTACTCGTTAATTGGGATAGTTGGGTACATTGTTCAATGTTTCCATTAAATGATGTTGTACAAGATCGGTATTTATGTCTTCAGGATGAAAACCTACAATGGCCAATGCTTCAACCAAACTGAGTGTATACCATCCACACAAATGTGACACCCAAACATTCCATTAATGTTATAGCCTAAAAAATTTCCATAAGACGACATATCAATTATGAACCTATAAAAAATGTCTCTCAATATGAAATATTCAAATCTATGAGTCTCATACAATGTAACACTTGTATCCCACGTCAGTTCCATATCTTTAATCAATGAAGCCAAATAGATATTAATATCATTACCTGGTTGTTTTTTTATAGAAGAAAATTGAGACCACATAATGTATTTATGCTTCATGCATGACCATAGTGTAAAGATATAAATTACAAACATAACTAGCATGTAATATGAATAGTAATTTTCAAACCAATATGACTTATTTTATCTGTAGATAACACAGTTCAATGGTTTCTTGTCTTGTTTTGAAATTCAAGATATTCATAATCATTTTCCATCCACCAATGAGAGTTTCTTGTGTGTCTTATTTTACTCTCTTTAATTCCTGTATCATTATTCACTATAAATCTTCTAACAGTTTCCTAATATCCACAATGACATATGAACATTGGGATGATAGGAAAGCACCATACAAGTTTTTAAGTGCTTGATTTAATTTTTTTTGTATCGATCTGCATAAAACTCAGCAGCTGTTTGGAGTGATTAGTGGTCCTTATAAAAAAATAAAATCAATTGGGAATGCATGTATTATTTCAAAGATCACACCCATCGAAAATAGAATTATATTAGTGAAATTTATTGTACAAGGAAGATCATTTTATTTTGGTAACATTTAAATAAAGATACCATGTATATCAATAAAGATGATGCAACTACTTATAATTATAAATTGAAAATAATATAACATCAATACAGCTGAAAATGTTGTATATTTAGTACAAATGGCATATAATGATGAATTTTCATAGATATTTAATTTCTCAAACAATATATTTAAATTATGAAGGTCTTATTGAATTGTCATTTTTATTTGTTCCATATTATCTCTATCATCATTTACAATAGCATTCATACCAACTGATCCATATATCAAAATATCATACAAGTCATTATTCAAATTCTTTTTTTCAGGATGTTTAGAGAAAAGAATTTAGATTCGATCTATTTCATGGAATGTAAAATATAATTCATCTAGAATAAAAATAATGTAAACATGGATAATTTATTTGAGAAATGTCAAATGCATGCTTTATTGCAATCTTATGGAACTTTTTTATTTCATACTTACAATCATTTTTCATACTATTAGCATCTATCCAATTTTGAATCATATCCACCATACATTGTTAAATAATGTTAATATTCGGAAAAAATAAATAAATAAAAATATTGTATTAACAATAAAAGGATAAAGTTATTGATAATTTTATTTTTTTATAATATTTCTAAGAAAAAAATTATACTCACTTTGGATAC
Source organism: Viscum album (assembly GCA_963277665.1). Taxonomy (NCBI): domain Eukaryota; kingdom Viridiplantae; phylum Streptophyta; class Magnoliopsida; order Santalales; family Viscaceae; genus Viscum; species Viscum album. The sequence continues at coordinate 366,110,963 of OY728158.1, read as the reverse complement.
CCAATGAAGAAATAAAAAAATTTGTAACGTTAAAATTATATAATTTATTGAAATTGGAATATTATACTCCTTATAATATTTTTTCACAATGATAACCACAAATTAAAATAATAATTTTGATTTTTTGAGACAACGTAGGTTGTTATATGTAGCATTAAAACAATCAATTGATGATGGAAAAAAGCATTGAATTAAATTGGTCAAGGTTGAACCTAATTTCCAACAATGGGAACCCTCATGGGATGATATAAACCATGATTCAGTTTCCCCATTTGGTTGATTATAATATTCAGTGCATTATAATGATCATATCGGACTGCTAAAGTTGAATGAATCTAAACATGCCAGTGTCATTCGTGATGATTCCTAACATGTTATATTTTTACAAAACAGTACCATGAAATTAAAAAACCTATGATAGATGAAGGGTTATAGGTTTATCTAAAGAAAGAATTAGTATTATAACACTTTTAAGGAATCATTTATGTTATATGATAATATTTTTCAAAGATATTAATAGTTGAATTATGTGTATTGAGATTGTTTTATAGTGGTGTAAATCATTTAGGGAATGGAATGTGTTATATATAAAATATTACGAAGAGTATAATTATGTTTTCATCTATTGAAAAAGTAAGAGATAAACAATGTTAACTCACAAAATTATTAATGGATATTAGTATGTGTGAAATTTTTTTCTATAATGATGTTTTTGGTGAGAAACCTTAAAAAATAATATGTGCCATAAATAAATTTTATTTTTATATAATCAATTTGTGGTTACTATTACCCTCAATATCAATTTTTGAGGAGTATAATAAATTAAAATTTCCACTAGACACTACATGATTTCATCTTAGTCAAGTATACAACACCTATTTTCAATAATAATCTATTTATAATTCTTTTAGGATGCATTATGCATGGAAAATTTACAAATATTGGTTACAACATTAGTGGAGGAAATTAAGATTTTTAGTAGGATCATTGCATTAAAAATAATTTGGGAATGTTACTATTATTTTAAGATATATAAACTCTATATGTTTTTCATGGATTGTTATAATTATTGGAAAAATATAGGGAAAAAAATAATTCATTGATGTTTTGTTAGACAAAAAACAACGTACACCGATTTAAATGTGGAAATGAAAAACAATCATCCAATAAGAAAATTTATTTATTTAGTAGAATTACATATGTGATGGTCATGTTATTAAAATAAAATTGTTTTATAAACAATCACTACTAATGATAACACTTTTATCAATGCTAGAAATGTGTTTTAACATCGATTTTTTAGAAACCGCTTATCAGAGTGATGATAAAGGGGGGTCCTTTTTATCAGCACCAAGAAAATTGCTAATAATGGCCTCTTTTATCATCACTAAAAAAATCACTAATAAGATTAAAAAATTTCAAAAAGGAATAAAAAATCCAAAAATGGAGTCCTTATTTAAGAACACCAACCACCCTCTTTAAACAACACTCTCACCCATCCCCACCAACTAGCCTTTAACAGTGCCATCCCCAGCCCTTTATCAATGGTAGACCCTCTTGCACCAACGCATACGCCCCTACCTCTCCCTGGATTCAAACTTGAGACCTCTTCCCTACATGTTTGACACTTTACCACTCCTTTAGGTTGCATTGTTCTCCATTAAATGATATATTTATTTATTTGTTTATATATTTCGTTATATTTATTCTTATATTAAATAAATATATAAATATATATTAATATATATATTAATATATATATATATATATATTTATACGTATATTAATATCTATTTATATATTTTTATTTATATATATGTATAGTTATATTATTTATCTGTATATTTATTCGTATAATTATATATATATATTTTGTTATATATTTATTCATATATTAATATATATTTCTCAGATTAGTTTTAAATACATTTATAATATATGTTTTTGTGTGTGTGTATAAATAAATAAATACATTCATATATATAACATACATACAAAAGTATATATATAATATATATATGCATATTTGTACGTATAATTATAAATATTTATACATATTTATATATAATTAAATATATTTATGTTATTATATATTAATATGTCTATATATTTGTTCAAATATAAATATAATATATATCAGTGTTCTAATACACATACACAAAATAATATATATATAATATATATATAGAAACACACACACATTATATTGGTATATAAATATTCATATCTTTTATTTTAAAAAATGTATATTATTTTTTATTTAGAAATGGATTATATATTAATAAATATATTTTATATGTAAATACGTTTAGTTAATTATTTATAATATTAAATGTTTAGGCATGAATATATTAAAAATATGTATATGATGTTATATATTTGATTATAAAAAACATTACATTGTGAAAAATGATGAAATTGCAAAACCATTATGTCAATATGAATATAAAACCTATAAATAAATTTAGTTCCCACCATAAAATGGAAAAAAGACCCCCATAAATGTGCCGGAAAATCAAAAAAATGTTAAAAAATATGGATACGCCGACTAAATACTCTTTTTTGGAGGACTTATGGGACTTTTTTGGCCTCAAAAAACATATACCAAGGTCTCCCAGGCCATAGGGGCATATAGCTCCACACAAGCTTCATTTTGATAAGTGGTAGATCTCAAACGAACATTCGAATCAACGTTATGGATGTTTAAAGTTTTAGTTGTTTTTCAACACAATTTAGACCTTGTATTTATTTATTTTATATTAAAATTGTCATAAAATGACTATTATTCGATAAAAATAACAAAATTATTAATTAATTTTATAAAACTATTTTTTAATCTTTTTATACTAAATATCATATATAATATTTTTAAATTTTCATTTATCTTTATATATAACAAATTTAAGAAATATATATTATATTTATATCAATATAAATATATTTATATATTTATATATTAAAATATTACTTTTAATTAATTTTTTTTAATATACCATGTATTAGCACTAGTAATAAATGTGCAGATAATTGAAGGTCTTTATCACCACTTTTAAAAAAGAGATGATAGAACCCCCTTTAACAGTGCTAAAAATACTCTAATAAAGTGTTAATTTTAATAATTCTTTTTTAGTACTGTTAAAAGTACCCCTTATGAGCCCTTTTTTAATGAAGTCAGTGGAGTGGTGCTACGAAACCCTGAATACATGGTAGTGAATTTTAAATTAAAAAATAACATGATCACAAAATAGTTTTTAGGATATTATTTCCTACAACCACTACACCAACATCAATAATACCTAGATAGTGAAAAAACATTATTAGGAAAGGATATTATCTGAAATCGAGAGACTTAAGTCAATTATGCATCAAATTGTTATTATGTAAAAAATGTATTAAAGTGGTATCAATTGGAACATCTCAAACATTTAAGCATTCATTTATGTTACCGCTTTAATCTATTGGTTACCCTATTCGCTAACTATTAAAGTGTTGTATTCTTTATGAATAAAATTCCTTATACCAATAAATTATATAGTAGGGGGTATTCTTATGGTTGGTGTAGGTTCAAATTGGGATAAAAGCCATTAAATACTTTAGTTTGTTCCTTTAGTTTTCTAAAGCTTGTGAATGGAATTTTTGCCATAGAATTTTCATTTTGTTATTGTAATCAAATAACATTTATCTATAGAAATTGTAACAATTAATATAAGTATGTGGAACTTTTTTTCACACCCATCCAAGGCTTTCCACAAGAAATTCTGTGTTTCCTCACCCAATCCCATGACTATTTGTTTTTATATATTTTTAAAATCTTAATATTTTTTGTTCTTATTTTATTGTTATATCAGTTTATATATATAACTTAATAACCTAATTTATACTATATATTATATATTTTATATTATAAATAATTATTAATAATTTATATTCACTTATTAAACAAAATAATGAAATATAAAATGAAATAAATAGTGTTTCAAAATAAAATAATATTTATTAATATCATATTTAAATTAATAATAATAATATATTTAATAATATCATTAATATGAATATGATTTAATCGAGTCTGGTACCCATTAAATACGTACCCATTTAATGGTGGGTAAACTCATTGAAAACTGAAAATTTGACCTCAATGTTCTAAAAAACATGCTCCCAACTCTTTGGTTCCTGGAAGAAGGCATGAAAATAAGAGGAGTAGGATCGGGCAACCTGATCTTCAAATTCTTGTTTGACCAAGATAAGTGAAATGTTTTACTCGAAAGACCCTGGTCATTCAACAGTCCCATAATTTTAATGGAGGATTAAAAAATTGATTTCAATTTCAAGAGTATCACCTTCACAAAAGGAGTCTTATGGGTCCTCCTTAAAAACATCCCTTTAGCAGAAGAACAAAACAATATTTTCAGAATATCGACAATCACCTCAAAAAAATTTATTAATAGGGACCACTAAGATCCAATCCTTTGAGGCCCATATGTGAAGATCAAAGTACTCATCAATGGGGTGGAACCTCTTAGGAGGGGATCATTTCTTTCCATGGATGATCATCAGCTATTGATCCTGTTCGAATGGAAAAAAGATCATATCTTATGATTTTTATGGACAAATCAAACATATAGAAAAAGAGTGCATCTTCACAGAACAAGATGCTAAAGGTAACACCATCATCCAGTATAGACGGTGGCTCAGTGCAAATAAAGCAAGGATTCCCTTAGTTTCAGAAGTTGAAAGGAAATTGGACAGGGAAAATATTTCCAAGGCGTTTAGTTTTCAATTTTCCACATCTCTCCGGTAGTAGATTCGAATAGTAATATCATCTTCTAGTATGGCCCATGGTTTCATGAAAATAAAGAAAGGATTCCCTTCGTTCATGAAACAGAAAGACAAATAGATAGAGAAAATATTTCTAAGGCCTTTGTTTTCCATCAACATTGAATCTCTCAAAATGTTTTATTCTATATACTATTCCTGCTATCAAAAATCAAAATGAAAAATTTTCTTCAGGGATTTTTTCTTTTTTCTTTTTAATTTATGTGGGTTAGGAAATTATTATTTGGGTATATAGGTCTCTCAGTGCTAATTCTATTAGAATTTCGAGATTAATCCCAAAAATGCCAATTGAATTGGGTCTTTGGTACCACCCCTACACCCCCACCCCACCTCCCCTTACATATATAATTATATAATGATATATTAATAATTATAAATAAGTATATTAAATATTTATTTATAATAAATATAAGAAATATATATTAAATATATAACTAAAATTGTAATAATTATAAAATTATAAATAAAATAAATATATAATTACAATTAGAAAAGTATAACTACTATTATAAATATTTATTTACATAGTTATAATTAAAACTTATTTAATATAATAAATATTTATAATAAATATATAATATTATAGTGAACATTTATAAATATAATAAATATATAATTGTAATTCATTGAATCTATTTATAATTATATAAATATTGATATATATATATATATATATCATCCTTATTAAATTTATTTAAAATTATATTATTATAAATCTATATATATTTAGAAATAAATTTGAAATATTTTCAAATATATAATAAATTTGATAAAAATTATTTGAAAAAATTATATTTTTTATATTAATACTTTAATAAAGATTTATTTTAAATATATAAGTATAAAAATTTAAAATTAATATACATTACTCTCATTAATATTTATAATAAATATATAATAATAAAAAATTATAATCAATTTATAACTTTAAATAATTATAACAAATATATAATTATATTTATATTTAGAAATATATTTATAGTTATATAATTATAAATCTATATTTATACATATATATTTATATAGTTATAAATATTTATTTAGAAAAGAATTTGATTTATTGTTAAACATAGAATAAACTGTTAATAACAAAATTATTATTAATAATAATAATTCTTATATTTCAAAATTATTAAAGATTTTTTTTAAATATAAAAGTATAAAACTTTTAACAAATATTTCATTACTATCATAAATATTTATTAATATTTATAAAAAAATATACACTTATAATAAATATAAAATTATAATAAATATATTATTATAATTATAATTAATATATAATTAATATAATAAATAATAATTATAATAACGCATTTGAATGTAATTGTACCACCCATCACCTAATTTATAAATATTTATAACAAATATATATTTATTATAATAAATATTTATTTATATAGGTATTAGTAACCCTTATATAATGTATAAATTAATATAATAAATAATTATAATAAATATATAATTACTACAATAATCATTGATAAACATAATAAATATTTAATTACAATTATTTTTTAATAAAAGTAATGGCAAAGCCACATAAATTGAAATTAATGAAAAGAAAATAATATAAATTGAGGATGGGTTAAGACAGAGCCACACTACCATCATCAGAAAACCCATACCATGTTCTTTCCAAATCTTAGAGCCAATCATTCTATCTTCATCACTTATGTCATTCAAATTTAAACCTCGACCACACCCACAGTCAATGCCTCTAGAGAGGATTTATTCTAATCTTTTTGCTTATTGTAGGAATATTTTAATGGTAGTTTCTTCAGAATCAGAATCGACCATGGGTTTAGGGTCTTCTCTCTTAGCTTTCTAATATGCATGCCCACGTCCTCTACCTCGACTCCGAGGATGATAGCCATGCTTCCATGTTTTGGTTTGTTTCCAAGTCCCTTTTTGTTCTTTCTTTTTCTGGATCAATCATCAACTTATGCTCGTGGTCATCCTTTCTCATCAAAGCGTCACTTTTTTCCTTGACTTCTTTGAAAATATCTCTAGCATCATTAATATGTGGGGAAGTTTCATTATCCTTTACACTCTAATGAGAGTCACTGCACATTGCAATGGAATCAACACTGGAGACATGTTGAGGTGCTTCCATTTTATTTTCCTATGAAATAGAAACTGTAGAAGGATGCACCTGCTCTTTGCTATAGTCACCCGCAACAACATCCTCAATTTGTACAACTATATCAGCCACTATGTTGGGAGGATGAAGCAGAAAGTCTGATGAAGTTGCACCCTTTACAATATGATGACCATTTTTGTTGTAACAAGGTGGTCAAGACTCATGTTGGGTGATGTCTTGACCACATTTCTAGAGACACACACAACAACAACCTCAGTTTTAAAATTTGAAGCATCCATAATGGAGGGAGGATGAGCAGGACGTTCATAAACCTCCCGACTGGACTTTGAATTCATTGATAGTACGATCTAAAATCTGTCACTATCTTCCACATCGGCCTTGCCTTTTCCTTTAGATTTGATAGCGTTTTCTTACCTCATTTACCTATCCACTTCTTCTTGGATTTCAACCTCTATATTAGCTTGATTATCCCCATCCGTGGAAATCACATCCTATGAGGTGGAAGATAAAGCTTCATTCATAGTCTTATTCTATTCATCAGTATGATCCTTAGAGTAGCTATTATCCGCATCATGCCCACTCATTTCCCCTCTTCATGTCCCCTTCTTTACAATGTCAACAAAAAAACTTCTATTTATAAATATTGAGTTATATATATATATATATAAATCATTATTAAATCTAGTTATTATTATATAATTATAAATCAATATTTATGAACCTATATTTATATGGCATGATTGGTGGGCTATCCCCTTGAAAGAGGCTACAGATTGCCTTTCCAGCCTATTTGTAAGGTGTGTGTGTTTTTGATGTAATTATACCCCCAAAGCACCTAACATATATATAGTTATATAATTATAAATCTATATTTATACAGTTATAAATATTTATTAATAAATTTATTTATTTTTTAAACAGATAATAAATTCTGTTTAACAACATTTTTATAAAAATAATAGTATATATATTAATAGTTTAATTAATATTTATTTTTAAATATATATGTATAAATGTTTATAATAAATATATCATTATTATCATAAATATTAATAAATATTTATAGTAAAAATATAATTTTGTATATTTCTAATAAATAAATAATTATTAATTTTCGTAATACATATTTTCTTTAAAATTTTTAATAATAAATATTTAATTATAAATATTGAAAATAAATATATAATTAGAATTATTTAAAATTATATAATTAGAAATATATATGTATATAGTTATAAATAATTATAAATAATTATTATAGTAATTATGTATTTATTATAAATATTTATACTTTTTTTTGAATTGTTATTATAAAAATTATATATTTACTATAAATGTCTATAATTATATATTTTTTAGAAATAATTATTATAGTAATTTATATATTAAACATGGTTTATTTATAACAAAATAAATATAGATTTATAAATAAGGATTTATAATTTTAAAATTATAATTAAATTTAATAATGATTATTTATATATATATAAATAAAAACTTATATAACAATAAATATATTTAATGAATTGTAATTATATATCAAATATGGTTTATTTATAACTATATTAATAAATATTTTAATAGTAATTATATTTTCATTATAATAATTATCTATTAATTGTATTTATAATTATATATTTAAAATTTATTTCTTATATTTATTATAAGTACTTATTATAAAAAATAAATATTTATTATACTTATTTATAATTATTAATATATTATTAAATAATTATATATGTAAGAGGAGGTGGGTTGTGGCGTATGGGGTTGGTGGGGCTAAATCGCCAATTGAATTGGTGCTAAGCAGGTCCATATACCCAAATAAAAAAATTACCTAACCCCCTTAAATTTCAAAAAATGAAAGAAACCCCTGTAGAAAAAAAAATTCAGATCAAAGCTACCTTGATCACCCAAAAATTACCATATCCAAACAACCTACCCTATGCTTAAAATCCCATATATACCTCATAATCCTATTGAAAAAACATCATCAAGGACCTCCACCCCTCTTAACTTCCCCCAACTGATAAAAGTCACCACATGCCCCCACCTACCCCAAAACCCATTCACCATGAACCATCACACTCCCCCTGGAGAATTCGAAACTAATACTTCCGTATTTTTCACCTGCTATTTAGAACAAAATACCATTCAACTTGACTAAAAATGTTCCTAAAAATCATGACCGTGGTGGAGGAAATTTAAAGGTAAATATGAAATAGACCTCCCTACATCAGAACCTAGGGTTCCAAAAGAACCCCCAAGACTTCACTTTCATGAAAACTATTACTGATTAGATGGAAGACAAATAATGATAGTTATTTTATAAATACACATAGGTGGATTTGGTCACGATCCATCCCCACCCATCTTAATGAAAATATTGTGATGGAATTTTCCTGGTCATTGCAACCTACAGACATTTATAATGCTTCCACAAGGGAGTAGTAAAAGTGTTCCAAGCATGGGTTTTCTATACAAATACATGCTAAAAAATAAGGGCATGTGTGTAATTAATTCCAATGAGGGATTTCAAGGGAATTTACCAGTCATTATTCAATCCCATGTTAGAATCCTTTGCCTCCTATAGAAGGAGGATGATATTAGGATTATGGGATTCACTATGAACAATATTTCTGCCACTATCAATGGGCCTGGTGCGCCTACCTAGGGTTTTTGGGGTTTCCATTTATGGCCCTACAAAAGACAATTCAATGTCCAGGGATCTCTAATGGTTGATTACTACTGTTCTTTGAGGGCCTCTTCTCATGGCTGGGGACTTCACTGAAATTATGTTTCATGGGGAAAATATAAGGGGTTATTATATATCCTTTTCTCATATAAGTAACTTATTGTATGTGGTTCAATTAATGTGTCTCTCTAACATGAGACATGATGGTGTCCCTTTCACATGGTTCTATCGGTCCTCAGGGACCACCCAAATTTTAGAGCATTTGAATATATTCTTGGATTCTTCCAATTGGATTTTTATCATCAACCTCTTGCATGTTTATCATCTTACCCAAGGAATATGGACCACATACCAATTCTCATCAACCATAAAACTGACCAATATAATATAAGTCAAGAGAGGCATTTTAGATTTGAATGGTACAATATGATTGAAAGAGACTATGATGATGTGATTAAATAAAGATTTAATATGGAGGGCCATGGTGATCACAATAAAACCAACCATGTCTTCTCTAACATTATGTAGTGGAGTTGTAGTCGGTTTCACCAACTTGATCATCATTGCATTTCTACTGATAGAAGGATTTAGAATCCTAACATACTTCCTACCTCAACTGAAACCCTCTCTAGAATAACGTCCTAAGAAAAGGATCTTAATAATGATCTCAAAAAGAAAATAATTCTACTAGCTAATGTGTGCGTGCAACATCCACATTGAATATGGTGACAGAAATACACATTATTTCCATAAAATATCATATTGGGTGTGATTTAAGAACTTCATTTTTATATGGAATTTACATAATGGAATACCTCTTTTAAGGAGGATGATAACGATTTCCTTATCTTGTGTTTTTTCTAGGATCACTACTATAATGACCTAAACATTTATAAATAAAATTCCCCTTGCATTTATTCAAATGCCTTATTATATATTATGGATGAAGAAAACAAGTGAAATTATTTGGTTTTATTTTATCCTACAATATTTAAATGACTATTAAAAATCTTTACTATTGGTAAAATAATCGTCTAATAGTGATATATTGGTCAGTATAAATATAGGGTTTTCATAAATCATTATTGACATAGAAAAAGGATGTGATGGCCTCAACCCATAAGATCATTCCATATAAAGCCCAATCATTAGAGATTTTGAGGGAGATAACATATATTGGATTTTCCATTGACCACACACAGGATGATATCCAACAACTTATGCATAAGTGAAACTGTTTATAGGATAAGTTAAAGCTCATCAAGATCACAGCTCAATCCATGTACGTCGATCCACCCCATGAATGTCTCATTATCTCACACCTTTCCCTTAAGGAATTTTTTAGTTAATAAAATGGATGTGTATCAAAAAAATAATAATATGCATATGTATATTGTATTTCCTATATTATTATGATCATATTTTATTCTTATCATTACTTTATATTGTTTTTTATTTTTATAAAACAAAACAAAAATTTTATTATTAATTGATATTCAATTTCAAATAAGAATTATATTTCAGATAATTAATGTATTTTTCAAATAAATAATTATATATTCATTTTAAATATTATTTGTAAAATATAAATGTTCATATAATTTTTATGAAGTCAACATATATTTTTTGTATGTGTTCGAAAATTGTTATTGTAAATAACCCAAATTTCTAATTAAATATCAATGTTATTTTAAATGTGAAAATTCACATATATGTAAAATTATTATTTTAAAAATATATTTTATTTTTAGAATTAGATAATTGAAAATATCCAATGGTGAATTTTTCATAATTTTATGATACAATCAATGTTTTAGGTAAAAATTAAATATCGTATAAATATACGGTCCCTATTATAACATAATAATAAACCAAAAGTGTTGTAATATATACTATAAATGGTATCCATTGTAAAATATATATTTTTTCTTTATAATTATTTTATTTGACTAATTTTTTAAAACTTTTATGAATCCTCCAAATTTATTAATATATTTTAAGGTTTTGAAATCATTTCATTCAGAGTATAACCCACATCCACCTAGTCAAGGGGATTATTTATTATGTTAGGACCTTGTACATATAATATAATAAGATAAATCCTATTTTGTAGAAACCATGGGCAAAATCCATGAAAAGGTTTGTGTTTTTGGTTATTTTATTAGATAGAGTCGAAAACCTATGTTTGAGAAATAATAAAGAATTCCCCACTCATGTCTTATATAAATCCACACTATATCCCATTTATATTCACCCAAAATTTATGGTTCACGTTATAAATATTACCGTCCATATCTAGATTCATCCCAAGGTCCTGAAATCTATCAAGAATCCCCTCCCAAGGATTTGGAATCACACTATCAAAGTAAGGATTCTTTCCCTCATCATTATTCAAGTAAAGTAATTATCTTATGCCTCTTATCTCCATTTTATACCATTGGGATATGTTGTTTCAAAACCCATTACCTATCTTATGATTGATAATTAATTATATAACCCTTTATCTCTAATTAAGTCCTCCCATAAATATTTATACTCCCCCATTATACGGCGCAATTTCACCATTGTTTTTCATACCAAACTATTATGTAGTGAATAATCATACCCATTTATTTTCAGGGTTATTCACCTTTATAGACTTTTACTTATTATTTTTGACTTATAATTATTTACTAGACACTCATTTACTATGCAATGTAATATGATGATGAATGAATCGATGTTGTATGATCTATGTGGCACACTTAAGTATGAGAATGAAATGAAAGAGATGTGTGAGCCTAGAATTATATATCTATCCTTTGTTATGGGTATTGTTTATTCTCAAGAGACGTCATGTTGGGATAAGGACTAAAAATTATTTCTTTATGGAACTTTTCACATCATTATTTTTTGGAAGTTATCTTTGACCTATGTTAATGATGATTCATTTTAAGTTGTTTCCACATTTCCCATGTGGCCTTTTTGATTATCGTGTTATATCATGTCTCATTGTTCATGTTTATGATTCATACTCCTTTTATTCCCCATTAATATGCCTATGGTATAACACATATTATTATCTTCATGTTACACCATGTTTATTCCATTTCTAGGATTTATATTTTACCCCTTTCTTAATTATGTCCCTTGTATATCCTATGTAGTTTTACGTACAAACATATTAAAGAATTTTTCAATAAAGATGATGTATTCCTTATTTTAAGTTGTTATATATTGTACCAAATTCCCGAATATAGTATACATAAAAATATTATGGGTTGTATTAAGTATAATGATATTTAATAAATCATGTATCAATGTGAACTAATGATTAGGGTTTGCATTATTGGAATCAAAAGAAAAATTTAAGTATGTTTTGGATTGGGATTACAAAACTCTAGGATAATTTTTGGGGATTGAATAAGTATGAAAAATCATAACTAAATTTTGTTAAGAATATAACAAGTGGCTTATCAATAAAATACATTCCTTCATGTATACTATAAGTGGATGTGTCTCTGTCACATAGCTACATCGGTGTAAACCCCAAAATCAAAACATTCTTCTCGACTCAACCAAGAACTGGTGCATAAAAATAAAACTCACTGCACACCTGATTTGATTGTATGGCTGGATATCATTTTTTAATTCAAAAATTCTTTACAAAATATTATTAAGGGAAAAATACCCACAAGAATATATTTTTGGAAATAAATCATGCATAAAAAAGATTGAAGCATAAAAATTCACAAGTCAAGAAAATGAAAGTAATTTATAATTTATATATTTATTATAAATGTATTTTAATTTTTATACTTAATAGTTCAAAATCATCAATCCCTAATTTTCAATTTATTCTATCCAATAACTTGAAATAGGAAAAATTAGTTAAAAAATAAATGTGATGGTAAATGTGATAAATTCCCTAACGAGATTCCCAACTAGATGGGAGGGTGAATCACAAACTGTGTGATGATACTATCTCATTTGACTAATGTTCTAAATAGAAACTAAGATCAAGAGGAGCACCCAAATAAATCTAAGAATTAACAAGAATCAATTGTAATCATTATGTGATAAATTACCCAATCATTCAATGGATCATCTGATCCATTAATCCTGGAACAATGGATACACTCTATTGAGAATATATTCTCCATCATTTAATGATATGAGAATGAAAATGTTTTACTATATTTTTTTTGTATGGAGGGGAAATCTGATCAATGGTGGGAATTGATCAATAATAAAAATCTAGAAATGGATTTCTATTCTCTCAAGAAAAAAAAAGAAGAATATATTGGGGTGTATGTGGAAAATATCAATATACTTGCATGATACGATGATGAATTGTTTTTTCCCTTGAATGGAGGGTTTAAAACATATTAGGTGGGTTAAAACCTAGTATACAAAAATACCTAGCGATCTGATACTTTGATAATTATGAGGAAATTTTATGATGTTCCCACAATGTATAAATAGAGATATGCGAATCTCAAGTGTATCACTATGATATAAAATAGAAATTGAAGTATAATTATGGTGGTCCAATAAAGAAATAATACTGTTCCATGAAATTTTCACACCCCACATTCCAAATGTGAAGAAAGAAGTACCCCATAAATTTCATAAGGGGATAATGAAATGATTTAGGTCTGAGGCACGAGGGCACCTTGCTAGTGATTATCGATAGGAGAAACCCACTAATGTGATGACAGAAAGATATCCTCCAGTAAACCCTATTTCAATTTACCCTTTCATAAACTACAAGTAATCATAGAACTTTTCAAATCAATTCACTAATACAAGGGTATTTAGAGATATAAAACAACCTCCAAGGGAGGGAGGGAGAGATTTTTTCCATCACAACCACTGAGGTGGATCCCATAAATGAAGTAATGAATGGTAAACCGGTTATTAATTCAATAATAGTGAATGTACTTTTTGATTATATTTCTATTCATTCTTTCACATAATAAAATTTTAGTAGAACTATTATACCACCACCAAAAAACTTGGATGTAGAGTTTTCAGTGATAAAAGGGGAAATAATTTCATCTTAATTATACAAATCCTCGCCTATCAAAATATTTTTGTATGAAAAACCCATTGAGCCTCTTAAAAATCAATTTAGTGGAATTTAATGCAATTAAGGATATATATTGTCTTTCCCTTTATATTTCCAACAAAAATTTCATTAAGAAGGAAATCACTATATGTATCACAAATCGTCCTATGATTCTATACAAGTTAAATGAGGAGGATGAACCATTATTAGCACCTAGATCTCAAGCATGGATATTATTTCCCAATGAAAAAGAATGTCTTGGTCAAATAATTAGGTCTATGTAAATAATAATCCATTAATACATGGCCATTGCGAGTTAATACACTAATGTGTTTCCCAATGATTTTTTTTGTTTTTCTCATTGATGAGAGGTTTAATTTACAATCACGATTATACATTGGGAGATACCGTTATCCAAGAATTTATGTAGAATGTATATTTTGGAACATCATGAGTAGAAGAAAAAACTGAACAATAATCTAAATAAAGGTTTCATATACCCAAGTACTTTAACATGGCGTGAATGAGTCATGTTTATCCAAAAAAGGATGGGCCAATGGAGATTTTCATTGACTATTGTAATATCAAATAGATCATGATAAAGAAAAAGTATCTTATTCCATATATTTATGACCTGTTCAATTATCTATGTAGAGCACAATACATCGACAAGGAGGATATGAGGTCTTGGTATTACCATGTATGTGTGAAGGAGGATATCCTCAAGACTGATTTTGCACAATGTATTGGAACTGTGAGTTTATAGTAATGACATTATGAATCCCTAATTCCCTAGAAATATTTATGTACTTGATTAGTATAATGTATATAGATTTCCTAAAAAAATTATATCAGTATTTATAGATGATATTCTAATATACTTCAAAATCAAGGAGGAGCATGATGAGTATTTTAGCACTATGCCAAAGAACGTGGGAATATTTATCAAATGTAGAGAAAATGTTTTTTTCTTTAGTAAAGTCTCAACATAGATGAACATAATCACAATAAATATAATATCCTGTGGAATCTTCAATGATAAAAGAAATTTAAGGACTAACTAAGCCAACATATGTGTTATATATTCACAGTTCCTTGGACTATCTGGGTACAATCATTGATTTGTGAGAAATTTCTCAAGATTATCAAACCCTTAAACCAATATAACTCAGAAGGTATTTATTTTTTTATGGAATGATTAATGTGAATCAATCATTATGGATTTGAATAGAAGTCTTATCTCTACACATGTACTCACACTACTCACATATGGAGAACTTTTCATTCTATCAAATGATTATTTGTATATGGGATTGGGATGAGTGTTAATGAAATATAAAATCATGATAGACTAAAATTCAAAGAATTTAGAATTTCATAAATAGAACTACTGAATGCATGATCTTGACTTGGTTGTAGTTATATTCACATTAAAAATATGGTAGTATTATCTCTTGGGAGTTAAGTGTAAAATTTATATTGATATAAAAATCCTCAAGTATATATTCACACAAAAATATATGAATATATGCCAATGATGATGGTTAGATCTATTCAAGGAATATGACTACTCAATTCACATCCATTATAGGAATATGAATAATGTTGAATATTTTCTACGTAGAGAGGATACAAAAATTCTATCATTGATTAAAATTGAAAAGTATCATATATTATTAGATTTGTAAAAGATATACATGGTAATCATAAAGGAAGGAACATCATCAATCCTTTTACAAATGATTTTTCAACCACCCCTTTTGATGAACAAAAAGGAGGCTCAAAGGGATGATGTGGGAATTGAAAAAAATTAGAATCTATAAGAAAAGGTAAATCCTCAAAAATCAATATAAATTAAGGAGTTATAAGATTTTAGTCATGGATATGTGTACCATTAAATCCAGAGTTATTGAAGGAGATATTGGATTATTCATATAGTTTTACTTTCTCCATCCATCCAGGAAGCACAAAGATGTATCAAGATCTTTGAGAGCTCTATTAGTGGGGAAAATGAAAAGGAGATTGTGGAATAAACATCAAGATGTCCTATATATCAGATGTTGAATGATGAAAGGAAAAAGGAAAGTGGATGATGAAACCATTTCCCATACATACATTGAAATGGGAAAACATCACCATTGAAATTGTACTACTAGTCTAAAAAGATAAAGAGTAAATAATGCTATTTGGGTTTTAGTAGATTTTCTTAAAATATTACATGCATCATGAAAATTAATAAAAACTTATCACTTGATAAACATGAGAGGATATACATTAGAGAAGTGGTAAGGCTGCATGGTACACCAATATTGATTGTATCTGATCGAGACCCAATATTTACCTCTATGTCATAGAAGAGTCTCCAACATGATATAAATACAGAGTTGAAATTCATCATAATTATGACCCTCATACTAATGGCCAATTTGAGAAGACTTTTCAGACACTTGTGAACATGTTGAGAGGATTCTCAACTAATTTCAAAGGATGATAGGACCAACAACTTCATCTGGTCGAGTTCTCATAAAATAAAATTTTTCACTCAAGCATCCAATTGGCTCCATAAAAAGACCTTTATGAGAAGATGTTCAGAACAACTATATGTGTGGATGAAGTTTCTATGTCTTGAAATTGTTAAATTAATGGTAGAAAAGGTTAAGACCATTCAGCATCACATCAAGGATGCTTAGAGTAAAAAAATATCTATGATAGAAATCATTGATGAGACCTATAGTTTTATGATAGAAACATTTTATTCCTCTACATATATCCATAGAATAAATTCAAGCAATTTTTTAAGAAGGATAATCATAGTTCAAGATACATCACCCCCTTTGAGATTCTTGGTCACATTGAAGTAATGGATTATTGACTATATCTCCCACATAACCTATCTAAAGTATATTATGTGTTCTAAGTATACCTCTTGTTGATGTTTTTACTAGACCCATCACATGTACTCAATACATAGGTGGTACCATTGGACAATGATATCTCATATACGGGGCATCCTGTGATGGTCAAATATTGTAGAGACAAATTTCTATGAAATAAGATAAAGAACGTTGTCAAAGTGTAGTAGAGAGACAAAAATTTTTAATAAGAGATGTAGGAAGCTGATACAGTGATGAAACAAACTAATCCTAATTTATTTTAGTGGAGAGAAAAAATATTTCTAGGGGGAAATTTTCTGAAGGGGGGACGATTTTAATGACCCAACTCTTATAAATAAAATTCCCCTTGAATTTTAATCAAATGTCTTATTATACATTATAGATATAGAAAACAAACACACTTATATATTTTATTATAGATTATCATATTTAAAATACATTTAAGCATATTTACTATTGAATATATATTTATTGAACAATGATCATATGATTAGTATAAATACAGGGTTTTGATAAATCGAATTGTCACGGATAAAGGATGTGATGGCATCAACTAGTACGATCATCGCCTATGAAGCCTATTAATTAAATAATATAAGGGATATAACATCTTAGAGATTTTAACTTGACTGCACCCATGAAAAGAACCAACAAATAAAGAATTAGAGAAACGATTTATTGGAGAAGTTCAATATCTTTGAGATCCGGAACCAAAAATTGTACGCCAAACTACCCCATGAAAGTATCACCACCCTACACTATAACCTTATGGAGTTTACTATGGTATTAAATGGATATATATCAATACCATAACAATATGAATGTGTATATTTTATTTTCAATAGAATAATTTTCATATTTTCTTCTTATCATTACATTATAAATGATTTTCATTTTTATACATCAAAACACAAATTTTATTGTTAATTAGTATTCAATTTAAAATAATATGTTTATTTCAATTAATTAATGTATTTTTGAAATAAATAATAAAATATCATTTATATATAATTTTTATTAAATATAAATGATCATATAATTTTTATGATGTAAAATGTAAATTTTGTAAGAGTTTGAAAATTGTTATTGTCAAAATAATCCATCATTATTCAATAGATGTAAATTTTATATTAAAAGATAAATTTCAATTATATATATAATTATATTTTAAAAATAATTATTTTTTTTGGAATCCATTCATCAAAGTTATCCAACCTTGATTTTTTTATAATTTTCGGAGATAAAATTATTTTAGGTCAAGATTAAATTTTGTATAAATATACAATGTGTATTTTGACATCATAATGACCCAAAATCATTGTAATAAATAAAATAAAGTGTATAGAATTAAAAATATATGTTTTTAATATAATATAATGTTATTTTATGTTTACTTTATTAAATTTAAAATCGTTTTTGAATCCTCTAAAACCATTTATATATTTTGAGGTTTTAAAATCATTTCTTTAAGAGTATGGATCACATCCACATCATCAATAGAAATGTTTTGTATTTTAGGCCCTTGGAATTATATAATAAAAAAAATTAACCACTGGCCAAAAAATGGTAAAAACATGGATTGTTGTTTTGTTTTGTTAACTTTATTATATAGATTCTGAAACCTATGACAGAGAAATAATAAAGAATTCCCAACACATTTCCTATATATATCCACCCATACTCCCATTTATCTTCAATAAAAATACATGGATCACTTTATTGATCTTATCTACACACTCTAGAGTCCTCCCACTATACCTCAATCTCTAAATAATCACCTCCCAAGTATTTGGAGTCAAACTCATAAGGTAAAGGTTCTTTTACTTCTCCACTTTATTCCAGTATATTCATTATCTTATTCCTATTATCTCCATTTTATAGCATTGTGATATGTTATTACATATCTCCATTACAACCCTTAGTACTTATAAATAATTATAGACCCATATCTCTCTCCTTATAACCTCCCATGAAAATTTATACACCCCTATTATGCTACTGAAATTTCACTGTGATTTTTCATGACAAACAATTGCATAGTGAATACCTATAATCATTTTCTACCAATGATGTTCACCATTAAAAACATATAATTATTTAATGGTGACTTACATATATGTATTACACACTCTTTTATCATGTAATAAAATATGAAGATGAATGAATAAATGTTGTATGATCTATGTGGAAATCTTAAGAATGAGAATGAAAAGAATGTGATGGGTGCACCAGGAAATATATAGCATTCTAATGGATTGGGTAATTTTTAGTATCATGATACATCTTATTGGGACATAGAGTATACCTGATCCCTTTCTGGGACATTTTCCATCAATTTTTCATTCTATTTATCCATTAACTATGTTTATGATATATTTTTTTATGGTGTTTCCACATTTTAAATGTTTCCTTTTATGATTATCATTCTATAACAAGTCACATTTGTTTATGTTTATGATTATTAATACATTTATTCCCCTTTAATATTCTTATTTTCTAACATATATTATTCTCTTATTTTTACTCAATATGTAGAGACCCAAAGCTTGAAGTACATGGATATTCCATAAATTTTGCGGAATATCAAATACATAATAAAAACAGACACACAGGGACCATAATAGTTTAGTGTCTTTGGAAATATGGAATATAAATTTCTAATCATGTTGAAAGATCTTCAACATCTCCCATAACAATCTTCCCCTTTTTGTTTCCTTACCTAAAACCTTTCTTTTAATCTTGGGGGAAAAGAAAACATAAAAAGGGTGAGCTCAAATTCTCAGAATGGGTAAGCAAGGAGAAAATAAAACAAACCATATCAATTTGAACATAAAAATGTGAACATAATATTTAAACATCAAAATCTTGAGCAATGGCATAAAACATGGAAGTAAGTAAGGCATAGATCATAATTGATCATCAATAATGATAAAATAGCATGGGAATAAAGCATGTAATTGTGGCATCCATTAATCACATGTAATGATTTTCATAGTGGCCAAGGCATTACTGCCATGACCATCTTAGTGGACAATGTCCCTTTCTGAATCGAGTTCACTCCTTGTTTCAGTCCTGTAACACTGAACCAGATTAACTTACCAATCCAGCCATGTCTATATCATGAGATATAAATCTATACCCAATGCATTGAATGGAGATATAGGTCCCACCCATATCATAATGAAATAATTCTTACATTTTCCACAACATTAACTTAAATCATTCAACATAACCCAATGAATAAAATGGGTTTCATATACATCATCCCATCATCACATAATCCATATAAAAGTAATGGATATCATTTCATAATAATAAAACTGAAACCATGTACATCATATAGATATTATACCCTTATGAAATAATTTCATCTTAGATGGAAAATGGTTTTGATAAAATACTTGAAATGAATTCTTGATGAAAATATCATTTCTTCTTCAAAATCAATTTCTTTTCACAAAACTTCATGCAATTTTAAAAGAATAATATTTTTTTAATATAGTCATGAAATCTTTTTGAGGATGCTTCATGAAAATAAGGCTTTATAAAACCGTAAAAATCCGTTCGTGCCGTATAAGTTAAAAAAACATTCTTCTCGTAATTTTGCCGGAAAAGTCAAAAGTACCTCATAAAAATAAGATTACACAGATAACATGTATTAAAAGTAAAAAATGGGTAAAAAGAACATTAATAATACATGAAACCATTTTTAGGAAACATAGATCTGGATGAGAACTATAACCCCAGTAAATACTTACGAATAAACAATCTTGGATAAGAACGAGATTGGAAAAGTTATCCCTTACCCTAGGTCTGATATGCTTCGTATGGATACTAACCTCTTATATAATTATTTATATAATGTCATTGACTTATTATATAATCATATTGATTGTTATTATATCATATATGTTTCACTTATGACTTTATATTACCTGTTCTTTTGTAAATTCCAGGTTCAAGCAGTGTTTTGGGTAAAATCATTTCATTTATCGTATGTGTTTCAACTTGTAATTCTTGATATTATTACTTATATACTGATTTACATAATTCTAGAATATAAAACATGATTTATATATAATATATATTCATCATATACATATATATTTTAGATCGATAAAAGGAATGAAATACACCGTTCATGGAGACGGTAGGCCGTACGTACGCATGAACAGTGTTTCCATTTCCTTATTTAAATGAATGAAACTAAATAGATGACATACATATATATATATACATACATCCAGTATAATTATTATTTCTTATATTTAATTATTATTCATTATATAATCTTTATGATCTTTCATGTATGGTTACCATGGAGAATGAATCTCATCGTGTCGTGGAGAGGGTAGTCCGTACGTACGCACGAGCGATGATATCGTTCCAATAATTATAGAATTAGGGTTGATAATACAATATATCAGAATAATTATGATGTTATAATAACCACATATAGTTATTCTTTACACCATTATACCCATCCATGTATGGTTTTGGTGGAAAAATAGATTACACAAGGACGTGGAGACGGTATTCCGTACGTACGCACGCGAGGTGATTTTGTTTTCTGTAGGATGGATAGAAGGTGAAATAGGGTTGTTTAATATTTATAATAACATATCAGTATATAATGGATACTGATTTTATTACTTCCTAATGAATCAAATAAATAATAGGGAGTAGAAGAAGAATTGAACTTGAAGAAAATGGTAGAAGCTATTGCCTCTTTCTCGAAGTGCCTCCTTTAATCATTCTCTATAGGGCACTAGAGATGGTATTTTTAGAATACCAGTATCTCTATAAGGTTTATAAGGAATTGTGGAAGTGAAATGGTCAGGTTTTGGCCAATCTTGAAGGCTCAAAGTGGTGTAATGATGAGAGGGAGTAGGTACCCTTTTATAAGGGAGGAGAGGGGCACCTATGGAATCCTAAAAAATATTAGATTAATATAAATTTAAACCCCACATAAAATCCTCCAAAAATGACTCAATTCGAAGATTAGATGAGATAGCATTGTAATATCATTAACCAATAAAATTTATACATGTAGGAAATTTATTTTAAACATTATCAACTTGATTTATCCTTATTTAATCTATTAAACTTTATTTATGGTAATAAGATTCTAAATTTTAAATTGTTATTAATAATTACTTATGTGCAATGAATTATCCACAATTAGATAATTTATGACATTATAGACTATATAAATTTCAATTTATAATTTTAAAATATTTTTGTGATTTTTAAAAAATTTAATAATATTTTGTTTTTATAAAATAACAATAGTGACAATTTTGACACTATTCATTTATTTGAATTTAAATTAAATCCACTCAAATGATATATTCAAAATAAAATATTTAATAGGTTCCTAACATGTCATAATAATCTATAAAATTAGTGGAGTACATTAAATAGTTCAAATAATATTTATTTTAATATTTTTAAAACCATTTATTTGGTATATCTCATAATAAAATAATTAGTACATCATTTTTGTATAATTATTTAATATAATTATTTTTTCATAAAAATTGAAAATAAAATCTCTTGATTAAGATAAATATAAAAGAATTAATAATAATAATTTTACTAGAATTTATCATCTTAAAATATCAACATGTAAATTGTTATCTTTATTAAATTATGAAGGTGACAACTTTGGAATAATTTAAAATAAAATATTATAAGTGTCATAATCGCTTTTATAAGACACAAAATGGTCAAATATTATACGATTGAATGATTATGGTTTACATTTACATGACCAATAAGTTTTGGTCAGGGTTTGGGGCCAGTTATGGTCACTATTAGTTTAATAAAAACTATATTGTTTATATTTCACTAGATAAATAATTTCTGCATCATTAATGTATAAGATAATAAGGTAATTAAATAAATCCAAAAAATTACAAATAAATTACCATGATAAATAAAAAAAATTTATATTCCAAATGAGTATTTATAACCGAATTTATATTCTATATAAACTTGTATTAAAAATACTTTAATTATTAAAGTTCAGTGAGACATATTTCACTTTCCTTTAAATAAAATAAACTAAAGGTCTCAATCACCTCCAAGTGGGTTCTAATGGATTCCATTTCGACCCAAATATGAATTAGGACGAAATATAATCATCCAATTGTATTAATACAAGTGTTAGGGTAATTTTATAATATTATATTTACCCTTAATTACCCGATTTACCTTTTACTCTGGTAAATAAAATTTACCGTAGTTATTATTAATAATGCCCAAAAATAAAAAGTAGTATATTAATATAATTTGGACCCACTGATTCCAAATATGGAATCCATTTTTCCAAATTTAATACACAGAAGTTTCATAAATTAAATTAAAATTAATCCCATTGTCGAAAGAAAATGGGTTTTTGTTTAAAACATTGCAAAAGATTGAATTGATTTAACCTACGAATTCAAGGTAAAATCAATGCTAATGACATAAATTACATTAAATGGTAAAAATATATTATATTTACACTTTAAAACCATTAAATATTATAATTTATCCACATAAATTATTACGATGAAAAAAGATGTTTTTAATTAAAATATATCGGGTTTTTACTATTCATTAAAATATGAAAGTAACCAGAAAAATATCAAAACTTTATCCAATGTAAATTTTTATATCCTAATTCAAAAGAAGAAGTTTATTTTGAATAATTAAACTTATAAACAGGTAAAAACTAGATTTATTGTGGGAGCTCCATCAAAAGATGGAAAACCTGCATTTTTTTTAAAATACTTTTCTTACCCGAAAAATTTATTTTGTTCACATAAAATGTTTTAGAAAATTTATAAGATGAATAATAAAGTTATAAAATTTAAAATTTAGTTAATACTATTCATAACAGCTAGTCTATAATAATATTATAACAATATATCGTCGTTTAGTGAAACCTGGTATTGCGTACAACACACGCTATCGAGGAAGGTTGCGATTGCGTGTAATGCAAGCCAAGTCAGGGTTGCGTGTTGTGCAATAATCCTTTGTTATTTCGATATAACATAGTCCAAACATTGTTCATTTATACATTGAATAAATATATATATATACTCAATGTTACGTGGAATGACTATTATCAAACAAACATGAAATTGTGTGTAATTAAATCTAAGAATAGTGTTGCGTATACTGAATGCTAATACGGTGTTGCATATAACACTAGATAATATTATTGTAGCATATAAAACATGACATAAAATAAATTAAAAATAATACTTATCATAAAATATCGGGTTGTTACATTCTACCCCCCTTAAATTGAATTTCGCCCTCGAAATTCATCGGGGTTATACATGGTTTTCTACTTGAAAGTTTCTCTAATTGAAAACCACATTGTAAAATGAAATACCAAAACATAACTTTAAAAACTAAAGTATAAAATGTAACGATTACCCAAATTAACTAATCACTGGGTTTCCACATAGGAGAACATAGTTGAAAATTTGGATATTGATGAGAAATCTAACCATCATGTTCTGATGGAGAGTGGTAGAGAACATGGCTATGAAAAATCCAATAATCACAAAGCCATAGATTTGTGATGATCTAAGGTACTATATTATTCATTAGATATAAGAGTACTAGGACAACATTTTTGTTTTCAAGATCATTTCCCTAAAGTTGAATAATTTGAATTAGAATAATACTTTATTTCGGTACAATCTCACCGTTATTTGTGCCTTAAAAAATTTCCACTTAATCTATTAATGAAATGAAGTTGAATTTGTCTTCTGTTAAGTGTTAGTAGATCATGTGATAGAATGATAGGTCATTCCATCTGTCTCAAACATAAAGTTATAAAAAGATTTATAAGTCCGTCTCTGGTGATATTAAATATATGTGGTTCCAAAAATGGACTTATACTTCATCTATCATACCACTTAATATAATAAAACTAGTTTCTACTAACTAGGGACATCATGTACGCCAGTGGTAGGTGATAATGTCATGCCGCACTTCGGTTGTGGGTTCAATTCCCACATCATTGTCCGACGTGACGGGTTGTCGTCCGTCCGGCAGGTTATCCTTTTTTTTCAAAAATACATTATTATAACTTTCCATCAATAATATCGAAAAATTTCTAGCCTTAAACAATACCAACTTATGTCCAACATAATCCATTCCAATCACGAGGCTTATCCAAAATACTGCAATGTAATATCATTTTATAGTGAAAAAAATTACCAATGAGTTCATACAACAAGCATGTTAATACCATCATTATTCCCCATGCATTATAAGATATTTCTTTTTGGTCACATTACAAACATTCGAAGGCCTTAATCATGTATTCTCTTGAAAAAAAATGAATAGCCATTGAACCTTAGTGAAAACATGAATTCAGTTAAATGATAACACTTTCCACATACCAAAATCCTCAAAATTCTATATAGTCAAACCATGATAACAGTTAGTCCATATATCAATCATGAGCTCGTGAATACTGTAAAACATTTCATTTTGTCTATATCACATCATTATGCACATATCATCTGATTTCCAAAATATTTGAATCACTTTTCATGGTTAATGATGTCATATTCTTATGGAAAACCAAAATCGACCAACACATAGATATTATAATATACCATAAAATTACCTCAACAAAATTATTCTTCAATACCAATACAAAACACTTAAATCATGTTGAGAAACGTATTGTTTTCCACAATGCGTATTAATGTTATTTAAAGGGGGAGATTATTGAAAATAATACTCTGTCTCTTTATGATAATTTTGATTCTCACAAATACCCTTTGTTATTTTCTAAAGATTTTACTTAGTATTTTGCAGGAGTTTATTAATTTATTTTACTCATGAAATAACGAGAATTTATTACATAGCACGGAATCTATTTTAACGCATTCTGGAAACACTGTTCACATCTTACGTAGATGAATATAGCGTAGAATCTATTTTAGCACGTTCTGGAATCACTGTTCATACCCTACGTGGATAAACGTAGCGTAAGGAAGAAAATCATGTATAATTTTTGAGATAAGAGAAATGTATGGTTAAACAACCATACATTTTCAGCAATGTACGGAAGAAGAACCTTAGTTAGGAAGGAACCCTACGTATTGGTTATCAGCAAAGTATGGAAGGAGAAACGTACGTAAATTCTAAAGGTTACGTTTATTTCTCAAAAGTATGGTTCATCAACCTTACTTTTGTAAATAACCATACGTTCTTCGAAAATTATGGATCAAGTAAATGTATGGATCTTTTACCGTACGTTTGAATGTTGAAGAAAAAGTATCAATGATCAACCCTACGTTTGTTATCAACCTTATGTTTTCAACCATACGTTTGAAGACTATGTTATTAATCCTACGTTTGGAGGCCACGTCATCAACCATACATTTGGAGTCAGAAATTTTGGAAGACGATATTTATGTACAACGATCAATAAGATGATTTCTGGGCGGATTTCAAGCCTAATTTAAAGTCGTTTTTAAATTATGACTTTGACCGATACAAATCCGTTTTATTAATGGATTTAAGATCGAATTAAAAGGAGCTTTTTATGCTGATTCTTAAGGGAAGTTACGACTTCTCTGTAAATTCAAATTTTTGAATATCGCGAATCAGAAGGTGACTTTTATGGATCTAAATGTGTAAGAGATATGATTTATTATATATGCTCTCTCTGAAACACCAGGTACAAGGGGGTGTGATCGATCTATTATTAAAACAGGAAGAAAACAGAGATTAAAACTATTCATGATTGATATGTTGATTCAACAGGAGCGTAAAAGCTCTGTTAGTTCAAGAAGAAGGAACTCGATAGAAGATTCACCTGTTCTACATTGAATATCTACTGTGGATATACTACTGCTGAGGTTTTGAACTATATATCTAAATCTACTACAACTAGATCAACTCATTACTGCTTCATCTTGAAGATCAATATTTCTAGAGAATTCGATCCATCTACAGTGAATTGCATTCTATTGCAAATGTGAAGATCAAAAGGATATTTCTTTCTGAAATTATTTTTATTCTTGAGTAACCAACTTCTCATTCTATGTTGTGTAGGTTTGTGTTTGAACTAGAAGGCTTTGTTTTTCCTTGGATTGTAAAGATATCAACTGCATGTACTCGGTTGTGAATCGGTCTATGGAAAAGAGGACCAGATAGTGAAAATCACCAAGATCGTGGAGTAGAGCGTTGGTGGAGTGGACTAGGGGCTTTCTATTCTTCGAACCACTATACATCTTTGTGATCTTAATTTTACTTTTTCCGCTTCATGATAAAATCTGATAAAGTATAAAGGACAGAACTCGTTCAAGAGAAGAGTTATTGAAAAAATTGCAAAATACACAATTCACCCCCCTCTTGTGTATAATCTGTAGATTTAGATCCAAAAATTGGTATCAGAGGAGGATCTTCTGATAGAGCATTATAAAGCTAGAAGCATTTAAGGATTATACAACAAAGCATCATGAATTATACAAGATAAGGGATGTCGATGGTTAGATAACCGTATTTTAATGGAGAAAACTATGGTTGCTGGAAATCACGCATGATAATATATCTGAAAAACCTCGGATATAGAGTCTATTCAATGATTCTGACTCCTTAGGAAATTTCTGAAAATCCTGAGGCTTGGAGTGCTGTTATAGAGGTAGAGTACGATATGAACTCAATGGCTATGAATGCAATTTTCTACGGACTAGGACCAGATGAATTTAACAGAGTATCTCAGTGCCCGACAACATATGAGATGTGGAAAACAATAGCTGTGGCATTTGAAGGAAAAGATAATGTAAGGAAAATGAGATATGCAACTGCAAAACTGAAATTTGATACTTTCAGAATGATTGAAAATGAGAACATTACCAAAATGAAATGGATATTGACATAAATTGTCAATAACATAACTGCTCTTGGAGAACCTATGAAGTAGGCTGATCAAGCATTTATAGTACTAAGTGTACTTCCTACTAGATGGAATGGTATCTCTACTGCAATCAGACAATCAACACATGTCAAAGATCTAACTATGAGAGTGCTGATTGGTACACTGATGATGTATGAAGGTGAAATGCAAGAGGAATCTAATGAACATAAAGTGCTTATCAAAAGAGAAGATACTGCCATGATGGTTACTTCACGATAGAAGAATAGAAAGATGAAGAGCAAAGAGGTCAAAGCTAAATGAAAAAGCTCTGACTCATCCAACTCAGATGAAGAACTGACTCAACTAGCCAAAAAATTTAGAAAATTCTACAGCAAGAAAAGAGGCTTAAAAAACCCTTTAAGGGAGATAATAAGGAAGTGATATGTTATGAATGCCAAAAGATGGGACATATCAGACCAGATTTCCCACAATTGAAGGATGCAAAGAGGAAGAAATTCTTCAAAAGAAATGACATTGAGCAGAAAGACAAGAAAGCTATGAAAGCCACTTAAAGTGTATCTATAGACTCTAGTAGCTCTTCTGAATCAAGCTCAGAAAAAGAAGAAATCAATCTAAAGGCAAACATGTGTTTCATGGAAGAAACTGATGAGGTAGTCGGTCACCAGAGATGAAAAGATACATGGTACATGGACAGTGGCTGCTCAAGACATATGAGTGGAAACTCATTTAATTTTTCTTTACTCAATCAAAAGGAAGGAGGACTTGTCACATTTGGTGATAATTCCAAAAGAAAAATCATTGGAATTGGAACTGTTGGAGATCCAAAAACAGTCTCCATCTACAAAGTACTTTATGTACAAGGACTAAAACACAATCTGATAAGTATCCCTCAACTTTGTGATGATGGATATACTGTTGATTTTACTAACAATTGATGTACTATTTCTAAAGATAAATTGTTTAAATTTAAAGCACCAAGAACAGAAAATGTCTATACATTGGATTTAAATTCCTTGTTTAAACAACAAGTAAACTGCTTGACTGCTAAAGTAAGTGATTCCTGGATCTGGCATAGAAGACTTGGTCATCGCAATGTATATGTTGTACAGATGTTATCCAAGAAACATTTAGTTTCTTATTTACCTTGTCTCAAATTTGAAAGTGACAGATTTTTTTATGCATGTTAACTTGGCAAGAAACAAAAATCATCCTTCAAATCTGTTAGTAAGGTTGATACATCTAATCCTCTAGAAAATATTTATATGGATTTGTTTGGACCTTCAAGAGTAGCAAGCTTAGATGGTAAATTATATTTATATGTTTTAGTTGATGACTATTCAAGATTTACATGGATTTTCTTTTTGAAATTTAAAAATGAATCTTTTACTTTATTTTAAAGTTTCTACAAATCTGTTCAAAATGAAAAAGTTTTCAATATAATCTCATTAAGAAGTGATCATGGTGGAGAATTTAAGAATCTGGAATTTAATTCCTTTTTTCCCAAGTATGGGTATTAAACACACCTTTTCTGCACCGAGAACACCTCAACAGAATGGGATTGTAGAAAGAAGTAATATAACAATTCACGAAATGGATAGAACTATGTTAAATGAATATATCCTAACTATATATTTCTGGGTAGAAGTTGTGAATACAACTTATTATATAATTAATAGAGTTTTAATTAGACCTATTTTGAAAAAGACACCATATGAACTATGGAATAACAGAAAACCTAAAGTAAAATGCTTTAATGTTTTTGGATGCAAGGTTTATATCTTAAACAAAAGGATAATCTTGGTAAGTTCGATCCAAAATCTAATGAAGGTATTTTCTTAGGATATTCTGCTACCTCTAAAGATTATAGAGTTTATAATAAGAAGTCAATGATTATTGAAGAACCAGTTCATGTGAAAATTGATGAATCTGATCCTTTTGAGAAAAGGACAGAACAAATGGATGAACTTGACTCTAATGATAACATGAAACTTGAGAATTTAAAGAATGATTTTGAAAATGATATAAAAAAAATTCAGTCCAGTTCAGAGGAACATGATTCTGAAGAACCTTTAAATATATTACCTAGACATTCTAGAATCCTAAAGAATCATCCTTTAGAAACTGTAATAGGTAACATAGAAACCGGTGTTCAAATGAGAAGAAACATAGGAAACCTTGTGGAATTCTCTACCTTATTATATAAACAAGAACCCAAGACTATAAAAGAAGCTTTAGATGATGAAAGGAGGGTAATAGAAATGCAATATGAATTAAACCAATTTAAAAGAAATGATGTTTGGGATTTAGTGGAAAGACCTAATAATTGTCATGTAATAAGAACCAAATGGGTTTTTAGAAACAAACAGGATGACCAAGGCACAATAACTAGAAATAAAGCAAGATTATTAGCTAAAAGATATAATAAAGAAGAGGGAATAGATTATGATGAGACTTTTTCACATTTAGCTAGGTTAGAAGCCATTAGAATACTTTTATCTTATGCATCTTATATGAATTTTAAATTATTTCAGATGTTTGATAAATCTTCTTTTTTAAATGGTTATTTAATGGAGGAAGTTTATGTTGAGCAACCTGCTGGTTTTGAAAACTCTCAAAAACATGATTCTGTTTTTAAACATACTAAAGCTCTTTATGGTATTAAACAATCACCTATAGCTTGGTATGAATGATTAAGTTATTTTCTTTTAAAAAATTATTTTACTGTTGGAATGGAAGACCCAACACTCTTCTAGAAAATTGTGAAAAATAATGTTTTATTGGTTCTAATTTATGTTGATGATCTAATATTTGGATCAACTAATAAATCTCTTTGTCATGAATTTTCAAAATTAATGCAAGAATAATTTGAAATGAGTATGTTGGGAGAATTAATTTTTTTTGGGGTCATCAAATATTTCAAAAATATTTTGGAAATGTTTTAAATCCAATAAAATATATTATTAATTTACTTAAGAAATTTGGACTTGAGAACAACAAGACATTTATAACTCTTATGTGTACTACTATAAAACTTGATTTGGATGAAACTGGGAAATCAGTTGACAACAATTTATATAGAGGTATGATTGGTAGCTTGTTATATCTTACTGCTAGCAGACCAGATATAATGTATTCAGTATGTTTTTGTGCTAGATTTCAATCAAATCCTAAAGAATCCCATCTAACTTCTGTTAAAAGAATTTTTAGATATTTAAAAGAAATTGTTTTTCAATCACTTCTTTATCCTAAAAATTTTTATTTTAATTTTATTTCATATTCAGATGCTGACTTTGGAAGTTGTATATTAGATAGAAAAAGTACATCAGGTACATGTCACTTTTTAGGAAAGTCCTTAGTATCATGGTCTAGTAAGAAACAACATTCAGTTTCCCTCCCAACAGCTGAGGCAGAATATGTTTCTACTGGCAGTTGTTGTGCACAAGTGTTGTGGATGAAAAACTCTCTTATGGACTTTGGATTGAATTTTAATAATACACCTATTTTATGTGATAATACGAGTGCAATTAATATTTACAAAAATCATATTAGTCAATCTAGAACTAAGCACATTGATATAAGACATCACTTTTTAAGAGATCATGTTATTAAAAAATATATATTTTTAGAATTTATAAATACTGAAATCCAATTGGCAGATATTTTTACTAAACCACTTCCCACTGCAAGGTTTGATTTTATTAAAGGGGAGCTAGGTTTATTTAATTTTAAATAATTTTTTTTATTTTGTTTATTGAATACTGTTTATGTTTTTCTGTATTTCGTCATATGAAAAATTTATTTGTTTTTAAATATATGTAATGATGAGTGATTACATGGGAATCAAGGCTGTCAGAGTCTTTTCAACTTTTAAACCCTTTCATTTCTATCGAAACCCTTTCGAAATCCGAAAATCACACTTCCTCTTCTAAAACCCTAACCTTCGAACATCTGAAGCCCTATCCTTTAAACCTTTAGAGACTCTCACAACAATGGTAAGGACTGAAAGAGCCAGTGAGGCCGAGCCGAGAAATGCCAAGAGACAACACACTGAGGGAAGAAAAATCTTACAGGGTAAGGTAATCAATCTTGACTCGTTATTTCAGATGAATCTGTTGTTGAAGCAAGCGCTGTCATTTCAGAATCTTGAACAGATGTTCAAAAGTGAAAATACCGAATTTATGTAAGAAGTAGAACTGAGATACTTCTACAAATCTATACAGTTTAGTCTGGGAGATACCGAAGATAGTATGATGGCTAAAATAGTGGATAGGGATTTCTCAATTTCTTCAGTAGAGATTACTCATATTCTCAACTGCCCTTATGGGGGAGTTTTTTATTTTGACTTGAAGAATATAGGAGATTCTGTGCATAAATATGAAGACATTATGTCTTCTCTTTTCGGTACCAAGACAATAAAAAAGTGGTTTGTTAAGGATTTGGAGCCTGATCAGAAGATTTTGGTAAAATTTATTCAGACTGGAATAGCTCCAAGGATGGTAGAAATGGGGAAGCTTTTGTACCCTGATATGTATATAATGTTTCTTATGTTAAGTGATATTAACTTAAACATTCCAAGATACATGATAAGGTATCTCAGTTACTGCTGTCAAAGCGAGGCCATGGGGAAAGTTGTATATTTCAGGAGCACAATTAAAGGAAAAAATTTTCTAGAAGGAGATGAGGAAAACTCAGAGAGTGCTCATGCTCAACATGCTAAGTCCAAGGAGGGACAAGC
Source organism: Viscum album (assembly GCA_963277665.1). NCBI lineage: Eukaryota > Viridiplantae > Streptophyta > Magnoliopsida > Santalales > Viscaceae > Viscum > Viscum album. The sequence continues at coordinate 366,077,746 of OY728158.1, read as the reverse complement.
TAAATCCAGAGTCCGCAATGTAGAAAGAGGGATTCTGTTTGAAGTGGAAGATGTTGAGGATGACAGAAGCCAGGAGGGACTTCCATCAAGAAGAAAAAGACCAGTAAATAAGGAAGTCACTTCCACTACTTTGGAAACTCCAACAGAACCTTTATTTTCATATTCTTTTGTGAGAGAAGTTGTTGCTAATAAAACCATGGAAGATTTTACTGGGAGAATGGCTCCAGTAGAGAAATCATGAGCTAAAGAAGAAGCTCAAAGGGAAAATCAGGAACAGATTGTTGCTGATGTTGAAGTTGCACTTCAACAGGAACAGGAGATAGAGGCAGTGCCTGGTGAAAATGTGGTCATACCTCAGGAATAATTTGAAAAGATTGTTCTTGAAATTATAGTGGAAGATGAAGATGCAGATGATTGTGATGAGCATGCTTCTGAAGCTCAAACAGAGGTACTTCAAGAGGATTTTTTGTGTGGAGGAGTTTGAAAACTCTAAGGAAAAATCTGTGGACCAACATTCTCAGGAAAAAGAAAAAGAGAAATCTGATGCTGAATCATTGCCTTTGGAATTGCTGCATCAACCGGAGAATGTGAATCAAGCACATGGTGCATCTGATTCAAGGAAAGAAGATGTTTACGAACTGTACAGAAAAGTACCTCAATTTGAATCTGAGAATTCTTCGATTATAAATGCTTTAGACTTAGAACATTTTATGTTTCAAAAGCTGAAGAAGTGTACAGTTTAAAGGCAAGAAGTTGAAATGTTTAAATAGGATATGTTGACTGCTATTACACAATTAAAATCTGAAATGGTTATGAAGTCAGATTTATCATATCTGAAGTTGTTTATGGAGAACCAATTTGCATCAGTTGCAAATAATTATCTTAGTGGATCATGTACTTCACCTAATTTAATTAGAAGGTTTCGGGCTATCACATCTACGTTGAGAAATATGAATGATAGGATAAATGATCTTCAATGTAACAGTGCTCTTATGTCAGTGTTGCTGGACAATCATAAATTCTTAGTGGATCAACTGACATCTAGTGAGCCATCAATCAAAATTCTGTTAGATCAGTTATCAAAGAATTTGTCAGTATTTGTTGAAAAATAGGAAAGGATGCATGAGTTTTTCAGAGTCAACTTAATTGGGGATATTCATATGACTCAAGAGAACAAAGATCTCAGTATCAATCTTGGAAATGGGATGATGAAGAGACTTCGGGAATAGTTTACAGAAATCATGTCTCCAATTCAGAGGAGATATCTTACCCAAACCTTGATTCCTGTGTATATCATTGTCATGTATATACTAATATTTTTGAATGAAAATTTTCTTCATTATTCATTTTTCACATTCCTTATTTGTTTTACTAACTTTCTTTTTAATATGAAAGTACTCCAGATTTAATTATTGATAAACTATTCATAATATCATTTACTAACAGTTCAGTGCAATATTAAACGTGTTAAAATCCATGATTTTTCATTCTTTTTGATATCACATAAAGGGGGAGAATTTGGATAAACTCAACATCAATATTTAAAGGGAGAATTTATTTTATTGATGGAGAAAATTAGATGAGACATTTGGATTTATGATTTTATTTTTGGTGGAGACATTTTTATTTAAAACTTTATAAAAAAATTTGAAAGTTAATTTTGTTTTGTTTAAATAATTTTAATTATTTTATGGGTGTTGTGATCATCCAAACGGGGGATATTGTTGAGAAAAGTATTGTTTTCAACAATGCGTATTAAGGTTTTTTAAAGGGGGAGATTATTTAAAATAATACTCTGTCTCTTTATGATAATATTGATGCTCACAAATACCCTTAGTTATTTTCTAATGATTTTACTTATTATTTTGCAAGAGTTTATTAATTTATTTTACTCTTGAAATAACGAGAATTTATTACATAGCGCGGAATCAGTTTTAACGCATTCTGGAAACACTATTCACATCTTACGTAGATGAATATAGCGCGGAATCAATTTTAACACGTTCTGGAATCACTGTTCATACCCTACGTGGATAAACGTAGCGTAAGGATGAAAAGCATGTATACTTTTTGAGATTAGAGAAAAGTATGGTTAAACAACCATACGTTTTCAGCAAAGTATGGAATAAGAACCTCACATTAAGAAGGAACCCTACATTTTGGTTATCAGCAATGTATGGAAGGAGAACTGTATGTAAATTCTAACGGTTACATTTATTTCTCAAAAGTATGGTTCATCAACCTAACATTTGTAAACAACCAAACGTTCTTGGAAAAGTATGGATCAAGTAAAAGTACGGATCTTTTACTATGCATTTGAATGTTGAAAAAGAAGTATGGATGATCAACCCTACGTTTTTTATCAACCTTACGTTTTCAGCCCTATGTTTGAAGACTATGTTATTAATCCTACATTTGGAGGCCACGTCATCAACCTTACGTTTGGCGTCGAAAATTTTGGCAGATGGTATTTATGTACAACGATCAGTAAGCTGATTTCTGGGCGGATTTCAAGACGGATTTAAAGTCGTTTTTAAATTATGACATTGACTGATTCAATGCCATTTTATTAATGGATTTAAGATCGAATTAAAATGAGCTTTTTATGCCGAGTCTTAAGGGAAGTTACGACTTCTCTGTAAATTTTAATTTTTGAATATCGCGAATCAGAAGGCGACTTTTATGGATCTAAATGTGAAGGAGATATGCTTTATTATATATTCTCTCTCTAAAACACCAGGTAAAAGGGGGTGTGATCGATCTATTATTAAAACAGGAGGAAAATAGATATTGCAACTATTCACGATTGATCTGTTGATTCAACAGGAGCGTAAAAGCTCTGTTTGATCAAGAAGATGGAACTCGATAGAAGGTTCACCTGTTCTACATCGAATATCTACTGTGGATCTACTACTGCTGAGGTTGTGAACAATATCTCTATATCTACTATAATTCGATCAACTCAGAACTTCTTCGTCTTAAAGATCAATATTTCTAGATACTTCGATCTATCTGTTGTCAATTGCATTCTGTTGCAATTGTGAAGATCAACTGGAAGTTTCTTTCTGAAATTATTTTTATTCTTGAGTATCCAGCTCTCGTTCTAAGCTGTGTAGGTTCTTGTTTGAACCATAATACTTTGTTTTTCCTTGGATTGTAAAATTGTCAACTGCTTGTACTCAGTTGTGAATCGGTCTGTGGGAAAGAGGACCAGATAGTGAAAATCACCAAGCTCGTGGAGTAGAGCGTTGGTGGAGTGGACTTGGGGCTTTCTGTTTCCAGAACCAGTATAAATCTTCATGTTCTTAATTTTACATTTTTCGCTGGATGATCAAATCTGATAAAGAATAAAGGACAAAACTCATTCAAGAGAAGAGTTATTGAAACAATTGCAAAAGACACAATTCACCCCCCTCTTGTGTATAATATGTAGATTTAGATCCAACAAATCCATCCTATTCAATGAATTTCATGTAATAAGTCCTTCCTTGATTTATAAGTAACTTCTTAGGTTAGGGCATTGAGTTGGGTAATGCCCATGTTCTCCGCAGATAAGACATTGGACTCCATAACAGTCTGTCACTCTATGACCCTTTTCTCCAAATAGATAACATCTTCCCCTCTATTTTATGTATTCCTCAAGGTTCTTCATCCCTTATTTTGAAATCTCAATAGTCCTTTGTCTATTCTCCTCAATATGAAAACATGAATAAAATTCCATCTTCCTCTTATTTGATGACTTAGGAATACAACTAAAGTTCACCTTGTTAATCATATATCGAGATGACTGATTTAGCATAATCACAATATCATTCACTCTAGGAGTTATATAATTTTGTTGATCATATTCACCAATTTGTCCATTGTAATCAATTTTAATCGAATTACTTCTCGTTCCCTCCATTGACTAAGACCAGAAACCATAGTGTAAGAAAAGTTAAAATAACAAGGAACCACATAATCATAAAAAGTCAGTTATGGGATGTCTAAATTATCAAAAAAAAAATAATCCATGACACCTTAGCTTCACCTTAGGTTATTCATGATTGGCAACATGATTTATAGGACTCTAACCTATACGTATACTTAATCATAGGGACATCCCTAGACATACCTTAGGAATATCTCTAGGGATTTCACTAATGTTTTTCACATACTAGTTTCCAAAGGTTGACTAAAACTTTCCTCTGATACCAACTATAGAGTCCCAAAGCTTGAAGTACATGGACATTACATTTATTTTGCAGAATATCTAATTCATAACAAAAACATACACACAAGGACCGTAATAGTTTAGTGTCTTTGGAAACATGGAATATAAACATCTAATCACGTTGAAAGATCTTCAAAATCTCCCATGACAATCTTCCCCATTTTGTTTCCTTACTTAAACCATTCTTTTAATCCTGGGGGAAAAGAAAACATAAAAAGGGTGATCTAAAATGCTCAGTAAGGGTAATCATTGAGAAAATAAACCAAACCATATACATTTGAACTTAAAAACCTGAACATAATATTTAAACATCAAAATCATGAGCAATGACATAAAACATGGCAGTACGTAAGGCGTAGATCATAATGGATCATCAATAATGATAAAATAGCATGGGAATAAAGCATGTAATTGTGGCATCCATTAAGCACATGTAATGATTTCCATAGTATCCAAGGCATTACTGCCATGACCATCTTAGTGGACAAAGTCCCTTTCTTAATCGAGTTCACTCCTCGTTTCAGTCCTGTAACACTGAACTAGATTAACTTACCATTCCATCCATGTCTATCTTATGAGATATAAATCTTTACCCAATTCATTAGAGGGAGATATAGGTCCCACCCATCACATAATGAAATCATTCTTACTTGTGCCACAACATAAACTTAAATCATTCAACATAACCCAAATAATAGAATGGGTTTCATAAACATCATCCCATCATCACATAATCCATATAAAAGAAATGGATATCATTTCATAATAATAAAATTGAAACCATATAAATCATAGAGACATTATACATATATTAAATAATGTCATCTTAGATGGAAAATGGTTATGATAAAACACTTGAAATGAATTCTTGAGGAAAATATCATTTCTTCTTCAAAATCAATTTCTTTTCAAAAAACGTCATTAAATTTTAATAGAAAAAGATTTTATTGAAAATAGTAATGAAATATTTTGGAGGAATATTCATGAAAATAAGGCTTTATAAAACCGTAAAAATCCGTTCATTCCATATAAGTTAAAAAAACATTCTTCTCGTACTTTTGCCGGAAAAGTCAAAAAGTCCCTCATAAAAGAATGATTACATATATACCATGTAGTAAAAGTCAAAAATGGGTAAAAGGACATTAAAAATACATGAAACCATTTTTAGGAAACCTACACATGGGTGAGAACTATAACCCCAGTAAATACATATGAATAAATAATCTCAGATAAGAACGAGATTGGAAAAGTTATCCCTTACCTTAGGTCTGATATGCTTTGTATGGATTCAAAACTCCTTAATAATGATTTAAATAATTTCATTTACTTATTAAATAATCATATTCATTGTTAATATATCATATATGTTTCACTTACGACTTTATATTACCTGTTCTTTTGTAAATTCTATGTTAAAGCAGCGTTTTGGGAAAAATAATTTCATTTATCGTATGTGTTTCGACTTTTTGTTCTTGATATTATTACTTATATCCTGATATACATAATTACATAATGTAAAACATGATTTATATATAATATATATTCATCATATACATATATATTATAGATCGATAAAAGGAATTAAATACACCGTTCATGGAGACGGTAGGCCGTATGTACGTATGAATGCTGTTTTCGTTTCCTTATTTAATTGAATGAAACTAAATAGATGAAATAAATATATATACATAAATCCAGTAGAATTATTATTTCATATATTTCATTATTATTAATTATATAAAATTTATGATCATTCCTGTATGGTTAACATGGAGAATGAATCTCATCACGTCGTGGAGACGGTAGTCCGTACGTACGCACGAGCGATGATATCGTCCCCATAATTATAGAGTTACAGTGGATGGTAAAATATATCAGAATAATTATGATGTTATAATAACCATATATAGTTATTCTTTACACCATTATACCCATGTAAGGTGTTGGTGGAAAAAACAGATTACACCACGACGTGGAGACGGTATTCCGTACGTACGCACCTGTGGAGATTTTGTTTTCCGTAGGATGGATAGAATATGAAATAGGATTGTTTCATATTTATAATATCATATAAATATATACGGGATACTGATGTTATTACCTCATAATGAAACAACTAAATAATAGGGAGTAGAAGAAGAATGGAACTTGAAGAAAACGGTAGAAGGTATTACCTCTTTCTCGAAGTGCCTCCTTTAATCTTTCTCTTTAGGGCACTAGAGATGGTCTTTTGAGAAGACCAGTACCTCTAGTAGGTTTCTAAGGAAGTGGGGAAGTGAAATGGGTAGGGTTTGGCCGAGATGGAAGGCTCCACGTGGTGTAAGGATGAGGGGGAGGAGGTTCCCTTTTATAAGGGAGGTGAGGGGCACCTTTGGAATCCTCAAAAATATTAGTTTAATATATATTTAAACCCCACATAAAAACCTCCAAAAATGACTCAATTATAATATTAGATGCGTTAGGGTTGTAATATTATCAATAAATAAAATTTAGACATGTAGGGAATTTATTTTAATGATTATCAACTTAATTTATCCTTATTTAATCTATTAAAGTTTATTTGTGGTAATAAGATTCTAAATTTTAAATTGTTATAAATAATTACTTATGTGCTGTGAATTATCCACAATTAGATAATTCATGACATTATCGACTATATAATTTTCAATTTATAATTTTTAAATATTTTTGTGATTTTTAAACAATTTAATAATATGTTATTTTTATAAAATAACAATAGTGTCAATTTTGGCACTATTCATTTATTTGAATTTAAATTAAATCCACACAAAGGAAATAATCAAAATAAAACATTTAATAGGTTCCTAAAATGTCATAATAATCATTAAAATTAGTGTAGTACATTAAATAGTTCATATAATATATATTTTAATATTTTTAAAACCATTTATTTGGTATATCTATTAATAAAATAATTAGTACAACATCTTTGTATAATTATTTAATATACTTATTTGTCGCATAAAATTTAAAAATAAAATCTTTTGATGAATACGAATATAAAATATTTTATAATAATAATTTTACTCGAATTTATCATCTTAAAATAACAACATGTAAATTGTTATCTTTATTAAATTATTAGGTGACAACATTAGAATCATTTAAAATAAAATATTATAAGTGTCATAATCGCATTTATAAGGCACAAAATGGTCAAATATTCTACCATTGGACGATTATGGTTTACCTTTACATGAAAACTATGTTTTGGTCAGGGTTTTGGTGCCTTTTATGGTCACTATTAGTTTAATAAAAACTATATTCTTGAATTTTCACTAGATAAATAATTTTTGCATCATTAATGTATAAGAAAATAAGGTAATTAAATAACTCATAAAATTTACAAATAAATTGCCATGATAAAGAAAAAAAATTTATCTTTAAAATGATTATTTATAACCTAATTTATATTTTCTATATACTTGTATTAAAAATAATTTAATTATTAAAGTTGAGTGAGACATATTTCAGTGTCCTTTAAATAAAATAAACTAATGGTCTTAATCACCTCCATGTGGGTTATAATCGATTCCATTTCGACCCAAATATGAATTATGACAAAATATAATCATCCAATTTTATTAAGACAACTGTTAGGGTAATTTTATAATATTATATTTACCCTTAATTACCTGATTTACCTTTTACTATGGTAAATAAAATTTACCATAGTTACTATTCATAATGCCCAAAAATAAAAGGTAGTCTATTAATATAATTTGGACCCACTGATTCCAAATATGGAATCCATTTTTCCAAATTCAATACACAGAAGTTGCAGAAATTAAATTAAAATTAATCCTGTTGTCGAAAGAAAACAGGTTTTTGTTTAAAACATTGCAAATGATTGAATTGATTTAATGTGGGTGCTCCATCAAAAGGTGGAAAAACAACATTTTTTTAAAAATACTTTTATTACCTGAAAAATTTATTTTGTTCACATAAATTTTTTTAGAAAATTTATAAGATGAATAATAAAGTTATAAAATTTAAAATGTAGTTAATACTGTTCATAACAGCTAGTCCATAATAATATTATAACAATATATCGTCGTTTAGTGAAACCTGGTACTGCGTACAACACACGTTATCGAGGAACGTCGCGATTGCATGCAATGAAAGTCAAGTCAGGGTTGCGTGTTGTGAAAGACTCCTTTTCTATTTCGTTATAATAGAATCCAACCATTTTTCATTTATACATTGAATATATATATATATACTCAATGTTGTGTAGAATGACTATTATCAAACGAACTTGAAATTTTGTGCAACACAATCTATGAATAGTGTTGCGTATACTGAAATCTAATACGATGTTGCATATAGCACAAGATAATCTTGTTGTAGCATAAAACACATGAAATAAAATAAATTAAAGATAATACTTATCATAAAATATCGAGTTGTTACACAATATCTATTCGTTTACTTGTCTTTATAGCTCACCCCTTTCTTATGTATGTTCCCAAGTCATCTCATGTAGTTTTAAGTACCAGAATGTTAAGGATGTTTTCAATAAATATGATGCATTATTTATTTTAAATTATCATGTAACATAACTAATTCAAAAATAAACGATAATTATAGATCTTCGAGATTGTATTAAGTGTAATTTTATGTTATAAATAATGTATTAATTTTAAATAAAGAGAAGGGTTTTCATATCTACCAAGGCAGTGAATCTGGCACCCCCGCTAAGATTTCCTCATGTATCATGAAAGTAGTGACAAAATCTATGAACCCCAAGATCACCTTAGACATCATGGATTCATAAATCCTTTTTACACTCATGAAAATACATTCCACTAAATCCTCTCCCCCTAATGGATTCGACACCGTCATCTTTAATATATTATAACACATCATTGGACTAGATATTTCAGGATTGATAAAAGAGTTGTGGAATATAAAATCTAACTTCTCATCCATAAATTAAATAATCATAAATTCTATTCCGAAAGTATATAAACCCTATATTGGTTCTTATTTTAGGCTAACATTCCTTTTCAATGTAACCAAAAAATCTTCTAAAATGTTCTAGTAAATTGCTTATGCCTCTATCCCTCTTCCATTATCTCAAAAATCGAAATCACATTTCCCCCAACATGATTATTTCAGACATTAAAATTATCTATAATGGGAACTTTCATTGTAGGAAATCGTACACTACATCCAGAAGTGATATGGTGGTCTAGAAACTAGACATGAAAAAAATCCATTAACAGAGTTGAGTGACCCTTCCTTAGGTTTTTGCTGATTAAGATTAGTATATTGTCTAGAAGGTTTGATGGAGTTATTCAATGTGAATCTTAATTCTCCTTAAAAAACCACATCTATTGTATAATAACTTATAGATCCTCTCACACAATGTTCTTTCCTTGAGGATACCCCATTTCCCCATCTATCTTCATTTTAATGTATAATGGGTTTCTATTATAATTTCAATAGCAGCAAAGGATAATATCATTCATGGGGTCAAGGCCAATCTTCGGGGGCCTCCCATCTCTCAAATATTCTTCATCAATTATTTACTAGTCTAATACAGATCCAATTTTGATGAATGAAAGTATATATGTCTTCTAATTCACCTTTTTGAAAAAGTGTTGGGGTAAGCGTTCAATATTTTTATGGAAATAACCTTTTCCAATGTAATACCGTCTTGTAGGAAGAGATCTTTCAACATGAATTCATTATTACGATGGTATAAAAACACCAAAAATCTCCCAGAAATCCTATGATACTCAGATGCTCAAAATTAGGTATTATCTTGAATCTAGGAATGATTGAAAAAAATGAAAGCATGTAATTTCAAAAGGGTTTCCAAATTAGGAAAACAAATTCTAAATATGGCAGTCACATTGTCCATGCCCTGCTATTTTATGACCATATTCATATTCCAAAAATAATCATCCAACAAATCCATGAATATCTCACAAAAATATTAGGGATGGGTGTTAAAAAAATTGTAAATAATATTCATCAGATAGCAAGGAACAAGATATGGAAACCTAATCATTATGGTGGATGGAGTTCAGGTATCTTCATCTCTTCAATGATGCAACCTATTGAGTTCCTTAGGCCACCACCATATCTTTTTATAGGAAAACCGACAGGGTTTTCACAATCTCCTTCTTAGGGGGATTTACTGGAGAATATGTGATGCAACAATTATAATGTTTTGGAATGACCAGTGGCTAGTAGATGATAAAGGAAACAATGCAGCCTACCCTACCCCTAAAGGCATAGAAGATAAAATTATTTTCTATTTACTCATTGTGTCTTGTAATAGTTGTTGAAATGAGAAAAATATTATTCTATTATAAAGATTTATAGAAGAATATTATCTAGGGATTATCGATTGTGAGTGATATGGGTCTAGATCGCCTTGAATGGGGAAGGGAAATAACATGCTACTATAATGTAAACTATAGTTGTTCGATAGAAATTAGTGCATCGGTTTTAGAGGTCGTTGTTCTTTGGAAAACACTTTAGATCCTCATGATACCACCAAAATCATGGTATTTCTAGTGGCATGCCTACTTCATAACCCTATGCCATATATAGAGTTCCTTTCATTTAACCATGAAAAGGAGAACCCAATGTGTTCAATTAGCAGGACCATGGATGGATCCAACATGCATGCCATCTTTCACTATCCTATTACTAAGGACATATGTCGCGCCTAAAATCATAGTTTTGATCACCTCTTGGAAATGGCTTCCATATTAACTTCTTTTCTCACAAAATGATCATGTCTTTTTCCTATTGAGGACCTAAGTGACATTTTCACAACGGCATTTATTATTTGGGTTAGGAGGAATGCCATTATCTTTAACTAGGTTTTAAAACCATAAACCTATTTTATGAATCATTATGCCCAATGGTTATCTATGTGGAGACACAATAATTGTCATCTGGATGGCCCTGTTGTCATTCTTGATCCATGAACCTAGAACCCTACCATAATATGAATCCCAGAAATTAATGTTGAAACATCATCCTCATCCAATGGAATCACCAGTTTTGTTATTATTTTCCATGACTATTTTGTAATGTTCGTTTCTGTAATCCAACCTTCTTTTAGGGTGTATTTCTCAATAGATATGATGGAAGAACTATAAATAATAACTGGAAAAGAATTTTATATTGTGCCTGGGTGTGATTTTATCACCCTTGAGTTATACCGCCTCATAATTATTTATGTTATTGCTTCTTTGGGGGCCAAACTCTATCCATTTGGTCTTTTAGTCTTGAAGGTCCTTTTCATACAATAATTATTTTTATCGTTCTCTATAATTTTTCCCTGAAATTTATGTTAATACAGAGGCTCATAATTTTGATACCATGGTCTTAATAGAGATATTCATGTATGGTTGGTTTTTTCACCAGTTAGATGAAATACCATGGTTTATATAAACTACTATCTCTTAATATATGAGTCATTTTTTCTCATTAAAAAAATAATGGTTAAGGTAGCTATTTCATAATATAAAATCTTGCATCAGCCCTAGAACAAAACTAGATTATAAACAAAATATCAAATTGGAATACAAATATTATAAAAAAGAATAATGAAATACAAATATTATATTGCAATATCATTTAAATTCAAAATTTCTATAAAAAATATTTTTATTGAAGTGATATTTATAATGAATTAAAAAATCTAAAATCTAATATGAAAATCACTTGTAATATGTTGTTTTCAGCAATCAACCTATGTACAAAAGCCTCTCCATATAATTAAACCAAATGATTTTTTAGTAAAAATACACAATCAAAAAACAAATTATAAGGTTAATATAATTTCTATATGATAAATTATATTGTTATTTACCAAATATAGTAATTATTCCCCACTATTATTAGTGGGTGGTAATGGATTAGAGAGGAGGTAGGTTCTGTCGTAGTGTGATGCCCACAAGCTTGCCTAATTAAAATGATTTTCCAACTTGGTTTTTGTTTCACAGTGGGGAATGTAATCTAACAATAACTAAATATATTAAAGATGTTATCAATTATTTTATTAATCACATTATTATTGATTATATTGTGAATTAATATTAGTTATTAAATATTAATTAAACTATTAATTATATTATGAATTATTAAATACATTAATAGTAAATAATTTATATATGTTATAAATTGTATAAATGATTATGTTAATGATATTATCAATTATTAATTATTTGTTTCACTTAAATAGTTATTAATAATAATATCATTTAACTAAAATGATATTTTTATATTGATAACATTCACGTTGAGTCATTTTTGCCACATCGTGTGTTAGATTGATGTGTGCTAGATTATGAACCATCAGAAATGAATTAAGAACCATTAACCTAGTGTTGAAAAACAATTTTAGCTCAATTACATGGTTTTGACATTATGACATGCATTTTAATCTAAAATGACACTATAATATTGAAAACACACAACTCGAGTCATACATTTCACATCACTTATTGGATTCATTTGTGGTAAATTCCTGCTCTTTACAAATGAATAATGGATAGTTTTCCTAAATTTTGAAAATAATTGAACCTCACTTAGTATATATTGACAATTTGATGATCGTCTTAAACAAAAATTATACTTTTATATTGGAAACACACACTTTGAGTCCTACCAACCACATCCTGTGTAATATTGGCATGTGGTTGACTCATATACATCAAAAATGTATTATAGACAATTGTTCTAATGATTGAAAAAATTGAAATTTGTTTTCTCATCTTTGACTATGTGATGCACATGTTAAACTAAAACTTCACATTTTTATTAAAATTACACTTTTTATGTCAAACTGAAAACACCAAGTGTTAAATTTTTGTGAAGTTGATTCTTACACATCACAAATGAATAACAGATTATTTTCTTAATGTTAAAAAAAATTTGATCTCAGTCTCTCACTTTTGTATATGTGACGCATGTTTTAATCTAAAAAGAAATTTTCAAATTGAAAACACACTCATAGAGTCATAATGACAACATCATGTGAAATATTGAAATGATGATGATTAATATATTTAAAAAATCAATTAGAGATCATTGACATATATTTTGAAAAAAACTGAAGCTCATTAAGTTGATTTTGACAATGTGACATCCATTTTTAACAAAAATGCTACTTTTATATTGTAAAGCCACACATTGAGTCAAAGCGACTAGATCATGCATCATATTATTATGTGGTAGATTCCTATATATAAAAATTAAATTATGGAGCATCGCCATAATTTTTTCAAAAAATTAGCGATTTTATTGATGTTTCCTATGTGATCCCCATATTAAACTAAAATTACACTTTTATATTGAAAATAAACACTTTGAGTCATACCAACCACATCATTTTATAGATTTACATGCAGTAGATTCATATACATCAAAAATTAAATATGGATCATTTTATTAAAGTTAAATTCTAATCTGGGATCATTTTTTTTTCTATGTGACATATTTTTTAAAACAAAATGACACATTTAAATTGAATGCACACATTGAGAGTCATAAAGACTATATAGTGTGTTAGATTAATACATAGTTAATTCTTGGATGTCACAAATGAGTTATGGAATGTTTACATGAATTTTTGAAAAAATAAATTTTCATTTCTATGTTTTGGATATGCAACATGCGTTTCAAACAAAAATGACACTTTAATATTGAAAACACACACTTCAAGTCATACACGAAATATCGTCTGTCAGACTGATGTGTGGTAAATTACTGTACAAAAAAATGAATTTATATTATTTTATTAGTAGTTTTCAATTAATATGTGGTTGTTTTCTCGAATCTTCCAATGACACAAGTGTTTTACACAAAAATGAAAATTTTATTTTGTAAACATGCACCTTGAGTCATATAGAAAACATCATGAGTTGGATTTTCATACTGTTGTTTTCAATAAAACTCTAATGAATTATGGATCCCTTTCCTATTTTTTTCAAACAATAAGATCTTCTATTCTTGGTTTTGGCTTTGTGATGCATGTTTTAAAAAGAAATAACTCTTTTATATTGAAAACACAAACTTTTATTTATATTGGCCATATCATGTGTTTGATTAACATGTGGATGTTTCCAACACATCACACATGAAGTATATACAATTTTACAAATGTTTGAATATAATTCATTTTTATTGGTTTGGGATATATGACACATGTTTTAAATTAAAATGAATCTTTATTTTTAAAACATGCACTTTGATTATTACCAACTATATCATATGTTAGATATATCTTTGGTCTATTCCTATATGTCAAAAATAAAATTTGGATCATTTTTAAAATTTTAGAGAAAAATATGAACTTGTTTTCTTAGTTTTGGAAATGTGACATGTAATTTAGACAAAAATTATTCTTTAACATTGTAAAAACACATATTGAGTTATACTGGCCACATTGTGTGTCAAATTGGTGTATAGTTAATTCTTATATGTCTAAAATGAATAATAACCTATTTCCTATTATATGATGAAAATATGGTATTTTTTATCTGTTTTCTCTTTGTGACATGCATTTTAAACACAAATGACACTTATATATTGAAAATATGTCGTTTGAGCCTTACTGATCACAACGTGTGTTAGATTGATGTGAGGTAAATTCATACATATAAAAAAATCCATTCAAAATATTCTTCCTATTTTTTTGTAAAAAATATAAGTTTTTTCCCTACTTTTGGTAGTGTAACACGTGTTTTGAACTAAAATGGCACTTTTATATTTACAAAACAGTTAGAGTTTTTTTGGACACATCCTGTTTTGGATTGATGTGTGGTCAATTATTATTTTACAAAAATGAAATATGGATTATTTTCAAAAATATACAAGTAAATATGAGATCATTTACTTATTTTCAGAAATGTGAAGTGGATTTTAAACTAATTTGACAATTGGAAATATTCGCTTTGAGTCATACTGGCCACATAATTTATCATATTTACATGAAATAAGTTCCAATATTTCAAAAAAAAAATTTGGATCATTTTTATTAAAATTGAAAATAATTTAATCTGTTTTTTTATTTTTTTTATAAATGAAACACATTTTAATATAAAATGACACTATTATATTTTAAACAAGAACTTTTTTCATACTCTCCACATGAGTGTATAAACCACATGTTGATTCCTACATGTTACAAAAGAATTATGGATCATTTTACAATGTTCTTAAAATATTTAAATTGTTTTCTTGGTTTTGTTTATGTGATGTGTGCTTTAAACTAAAATGACACTTTTATATTGAAAACATGCACTTTGTGTCTTACTAAAAACATCATGTGTAATATTTACGTGAAATATATTCCTATATGACAAAAATAAAATTTGGATATTTTTTCTAAAGTTTGAGAACATTATGATCCCACATTATTTGAATTGATAATATAAAGTATAAGGACTCATCCTTACATATTACATATTCTAGTTAATTCTACTTGAATTAACCTATTACATTATAAAATATCTTTTCTGCTTATATTTTTAGAAAGTTTGGACATATCTCATACATATCAACCCCCAATGTATACATGGTGGGTACAACTACAAAAGTATCTATTTCTTCCAATACAGAAAACATTTAAATCAACAACTTGATTTCATTCAAATATATATATAACATTTAAACTGACCACCTTCTTTTTCTTACACATCCTTACTGAAGGTTCTGGGCGCAACGGAAGCACGTGGTTGGATGTGCCCACTTGGTTTTTTGTTATCAACAATGATCAATCTGGGATCAATATGATGATAAATGCCAGTTTCCATGGATCAAATCATAGAAATAGGCAAAGAAACAGAATGTCCCGAAACCACAAAGTAGGATCGTTACAGGTTGATTATAATTAATTTAATCAATTTAAATGAAATACCTTTTGGGAATTTTTTCTTCGTTGATTTTCTTGATCACGTTACGATGTGATTCATCATTGCATCGCAGAAGCCAGGTTTAGACTTCCTCTAGCGATGATCTACACGTGTGCCTCGTATCTTGGGACGTCGCCAAAGGAGTCTCCTAGTGCTAGTGTGGAGAAACCTTTGCTTGCGTTGTCTGCCTTAGATCTTCTTGATCCGATGGAAGATGATCTCTCTCGGTCTTGAGAGCATTCTTGGAGGAAGAGGTTCTTTCGGCCTTGAAAGAATTCTCTAGAGTTTTTGTGCCCAACAATTCTCTTGTGTGTCGGAAAAGAGTTGGGGTTGTGAGGATATTTATAATCAGGTTTGAGGTTTTAGAGTTATGACAATAAATAAACACGTTACAGGTTTTATTTATTTAATTGACTCTTATTTAAAAACCCCCATTTCAAATAATTATTTCCTTGACATGCTCCCACGCTAATTATAATAAATATCATTTAAAAAAATATTATATCCTCAAAATACCGACTAGAGAAACTTCACAGTGTGTATTAATAAATACACGACATGTAGTTTTTTATCATTGAAAACTACATGGCATGTACATTAAAGGTACATGGCGTGTATATCTTGTTTTCATTTATTCATTTCCTTTCCATAAATAAAACTACAATACGTGTAACTATTAATACACGGTGTGTACTTGTTTTCCATGAAAAACTACACGGTGTGTATTCTTTAATACACGATGCGTATATATTATTTTTCATTTCCTTCTTCCTGCATCATTAAAATTTTATAGGATTCCTTGAATAATTATTAAACCATTTACGGGAATAATCTTTATTCTACTTGAGATACCTGAATAAACTAAGTGTGTGACCCTCTAGGCCTCTTTCTCATTAGCATTAGGCGGGCTTGCCTAAAGTCCAAGATTACTATCTACCAACAGGTCAAGGAACCCAAGAGAAAGACGCTGACACTGCATTGACGTATCACCTCATACGAATGCTTACTGTGCAATTTAATCCCTTTGTCTCGATATATCATCAAGTAGGTTTCATGGTAGTGTTATAAACTTATATGCTTGAATCGTCGTTCTTTGACTACCTTAAATAAACTCGTCGTTTACACCATGGCCATGTAATTTAATGTGATCGTTCTATTTCAATCAAAGTGTTGAGATATCAACCTCAATAAATGGAAGGTACAAATCCTTCATCGACTTATCCATTAAAAACATGTCACTCGTGATGCACCCAACGTACCCTACTTCCCTCCAACTGTATACATGATGGTTTTCGTCAGTAATTCTAAGTGTGCGAGCCATGCCATTAGTTATTGATAATATTCCAGTCTAAGGATCATTACACACACTTGTAGATAGAAGTGTCTAATGACACCAAGACATGTAGAATATCTACTGGTGGGTCTATTCTAATAATCTCCCATCCTGGAGATTACCAAGTGAAAACTCCATGAGATAGAGTATAATCTTCTTACGAGTACTCACACATGACAATCTGTATACTATGCGTCCTATCATAATATGTCATCCAACCGTAGATCTTCATTTAAAAATATTGTTATAGCATTTCAAGGTTCTGATCATAGCGGGGATCTTCCATGACCTTATCAATGAAACAAATATTCCAGGACATTATTATATTATATTCACATAGAACAATGAACAATATATAATAATTGAACATTCATGTAATGTAACACCCCAAGACTCCACGATACACTTCTCTTTCAATAATAGAATAGCTTGCATTGTACGCAAGTTCGAGATTCTAACACACCACGACAAATCAAAATAGCCATTATGAATAGTAATACCCACTTTTTGAAAATATATATATATTATATTTCAAAATGGACTTCATTTTTGGATTTAGATTATTGAAATTATCCTAAGTTGAATTTTTGGTATTTTTCTGAGAACATCCAATTTTTTATGAATAGTGAAAAATACTTAAAAACAACATTTTAAATAAAAATAATTTATAGTGATAAGTTATTCTATTGAGTGGTTATAAAGTATAATTATAATGTATTTTTACCATTTTATCCAATGGTGTTCTTTAGAATTAATTCCACTTTGAAATTGAACATAAACAATTGTCAATCGTTTGAAGTATATTGTTTCTTAAAAACATGCTATTTGTTCTGACAATGGGAATTAATTATAAAATAAATTAATGAAACTTATATGTTAGGAATTTTGTAAAATAGAAATCAATTTTCAATTCAGAATATCAATTATAGCTTAGGGTAAAATTTTGGCATTATTCTGAAAAACATCAATTTTTGATGAATAGTGAAACCACTAAGTGGTAGTTAAAAAACTGATTTTTCGTTTAAATGAAACATTACCACTTCTGTGATTTGATTTTAAAAACCCAACATACATGGTTGTCATTATGAAGAAAAATTTGGTTCAATGGGATTAAAATATTTTTTTGGGTGAATAGTAACTTTTATGTTTTATTAATCGTGATTAATGGTAATTCTTGAAATTTAAGGTAAAAATGATATTATAAAAATATGAAATTACATTTAAACTTGTCCTACACTTATTGGATGAGTCATGGCCTACCAAGACAATCCATGGGTCAACTTGGGGACCCCATGGAGCCACTTGGGTATGAAAATGACTTTAATAACTTTTTATTTAAAGTAAAAATAAAATTGTCACAACCATGTGTTTTTTTACAAAGACAATTATTAAATTGGGTTATATAAGTTATCATTTTGACTATAAATATTAATTGGAAAGATAAAAATATTTCCTAAATCATGGTAATTTTTTTATAATTTTTAGACATTAAATAAATTAAATTTTATATTACACAATGATGATGCATAGATTACTTCATTAATTAACGATTTAAATAAAATGAAAATATAATGTAAAATATAAGACATAAACTTTTAAAAAACCTATTAGCTGAGTATATTTCGAACACTTATCACCTTATCCTAGAAATATTTCATTGTGGGACCTTTAAAATCAGAAAATCATTTCATAATAATGTAACATTTCATGACTTTCCAAGAGTGCCCCTCCTCTCCTCTTATAAAAGGCCCCCACCTCTACCACCCTATTCAAACCATCAAATCCATTTGGCTCGGCCCAACTCTGCCCAAATACTCTCTAAAATTCTCTCTCTTACTCCTAGAAGCCTCACATTGGGCAAAAGAATTCCCAAGGTAGCCTTTGGCTCAAATCAAAAAGAGTTACCCGATTTTAAGGTATTGTCTTCTCTTATGTTCTCTTGTTTTATTTTGCTTCTCCAACCCCCAAATCTCTTTTTATTCATTTATTTTGTAACCAAACCAGTATATTCAATATACTAGGATGTATTTATGATATTTATTTGAGCTACACTTACACACACCTCCATATAATGATTAAAGAACATACTGTTTTCGTGGATGGAGAATTACTGCCTCACGAAACGATGATTGTTCTATATTCTCCTACCACCTCTCATGGTGGCCATTATTATGGTACTATATTTATTTATGATATATGTTATATATATTTCCTCTTTATGATTATTTATTTTACATTTTAATCATAACTTTATGCTTTTCATGTTTTGAAAATGTGATAATTTCATTGGAGGAAGTGTGGACTATCGCCCCCTCAACTGATTTGACTCGGTCATGCAATACATGGAATGTATAAATAATGAATGTAATGAAATTATGTGACCTATAAAACATATATATTATAATAGAATTATAATATATATATATATATATCATTTTGTTTTAATTCAAATAATTACGAAATAGAAATTAAAGTAGTGTTCACGTGTACGTACGACTTACCGTCTCCATGAATGGTGCATTTCATTTCTTACCTCTAAATGTTATATAATATTATAAAGGCAAGTATATAATGGATATAAATGATATATATGACATCTAAATCATGAATATAATTCTAGATATAATGTATATTTTACCACCTGAATAACTTTTAATTGTAAGATGTTTATTGTTGACTCAAGTACCAAAGAGAGACAAAACGACCGTTATTAACTTAAATGACTACATAATTTTCATAACATGGTAATAAGAAATATAAAAGGGATAATGGACTTGAAAATAGATTATTAAGCAAGTATATATTAACTCTATTTTATTATTCAGGAGATTAAAGAACGATCGTGTCAAGTCGGACACGAGGTAAGGGAACTTCTTAACCCAATTTCTATTCTTTGGGTTAATCTCCTATTTTCAAATTATGTCTTGATATTATTTTGTATATCTTGTATTTATACTTTCATTATGTGTATATATATTGAATCTATTTTATTTAAAAAATGATATTTGTAAGGGACTTCATCTCAATCTCCTTTCATTGAGACATATTTTATTTTATATAGAACTTTCTTTTATACAGTGTATAAACCCCTATGACATTTACGTTTATTCAAAAGGAATCTTTGTATAAGAAGCGTTTTACTAAACAAAAAAAAAGAATGTTTTTCTTGTCGTACTTATGCGGCAACAATGAATTCTCTACCGCTGTGACTCTAATTTGGGTTTCATCTTCCTTTACAAGCCATAACTTTTTTTCAAATGAAAAATAAATACCAAATTTGAATTTTTTTTATTTTCGTATTGAAAATGATTTTATTATATAAATTTTTTGTATTGATATATTGTGATTGAAATGTAGAAATGTTATGTTTCTTTTATGTATGTTTTATGAGATACGATTATGTTATGGTTTATGATATTTTTAAACCTATTCATATGAGGAATGCATTGGACTTAATAAGTGATAGGTGGAGCCCGCTATAGCTTCTCGATGCATCGGTAGGTCTCATGAGACAAACTAGTGTCTTGGAATGAGGCTTTGAAAAAATCTTATATATAGTCTTGACACGAGGCCTTGGATACGTGGTTATGATAGTATGGCATTATGCATTCCATCATTATGAAAGTGGTTATTGATATTTTATGTGATTATTCGACCAGTAGAATATCCATGTGAATAAGTAAATGGAATTATCTCATTTTACTTTTTCCATATTATGCTAAAGATCATGTTTAAAAGGCTTTTGTTTTAGTTATACATTACCTTAAATGTTTATGTTTATTTAGGAAATCTTCCGCTATATTTTTACCCTTAATGAGCATCTGAGATCACCCCTTTCAATATTTTATTTTTTTCAGGATGTGATGAAGTATATTACGAATGACCTGCATGGGTAGTATTAGGGGATATGAAGACATGATGTTTTTTTAGTTTTTTTACTTTATTATGTAATGTAATACTTATGAATGTATCTATTGTTTTCAAGACTACTAAACTAATCGGTCTTTCAAGACTTTATCTTTTGTGATCATGCCAATGTTACGCAATAAGGTACTGGCTCTGGAAAACTGGGGTCGGGGTGTTATAGTTGTATCAATGAAAGTTTAGTACTAACCTTTGAACCTAAATTTAGATAAACTCTGATTAGAAAACATAGCCCAAAGATCGACTTTGAGGATTAGTATAGAAGAACTTTCATGAATTTTGGTATTATAGAGATTTTGTGAGTTTTCCAAGCAATACATCCCTTTCTAAATACGAGAAGGCAGAGGTGGCTCTGGAACAGATGTACCTAGGGGTAAAACCATAAAACACCACTTTGAGCTAGAGTCGAACGGGAAATGGTCCACGACAATGGGCCCTGCTGCACTATTGGTTACGACACTCCCAGGGGATATGCTTAGGATAATTCTCATTTTTCTACAAACCATTATGAAGGGTTTATGAGCATATACATTCTCAAAGAAAACCTTTTTTATGATTATGGATTATATCTATAAACTGTTCAATTTACATTAAGTATTTTACAAGTTTGGAATTATTCTTTTCAATTCATACACTAACCTAGTTTATGTCATTGTATAGAAATGGCGCCCAGTAGAAGGAATGTGAAATACATCAATACGTATGATCCAAAGAGTAAGAAGGATCATATCGTTAATGGTATTAAGAAAACATTTAGAATGGAAATAGTCTCCAATGTGTTCTCAACATATGAAGAAATAGTATCATGTGTTAATAGGATAGGTAAAGAATTATCTGAGTCTTATGGATTTGAATGGAGGAAAGAGAAGAAAAGGATGGAATAGAGAATGATGGATAAAGGGATGGGTGAAAAGAATAATTTTCCAATATGTGATAACTGTGGGAAGAAACACATTGGAACTTTCCTGAAGGGAATGGGAGTTTGTTATATGTGTGGAGAAAAAGGACACCAAGTGCATGACTGTAAGGGTAAGAAAAAGGATTCATTTGAACAATGCATCATCTGCAAGGAGTGGGGACACTACGCAAACTAATGTCCAAATCATCAGAGTATACCCAAAATCATGTTATTGGATAAAAATCAAGTTACGATACTACAACAGATTATGAGTAATGATTAGAGTTCTTAAGTTGTTATTAAATAATTTTGTCATTTGAGTGTTGTATCAATGATGTACTGGTTATAATAAATATGGAGTATATAAGGATTGTACTGTAGTACTATTTCATCAAGTTCTTGAGATTGTGTGGAACCAAGAAAAGTGACTCGACAGCAGGTTAATTTTTTTGGAAAATATATTGTTGAGAGAAAGATAAACAATAATATGGTTCTGATACCGAGATGGTTATTTTCAAATATTACGTGATTTATTTGGATAAATTATATTGGATATTCATAACTTCCTTGAAACTAATTAGTGATTTGTATACATTTTTGGATAGAAGGAGTATATCGAGTATTATATAAGGAATAAGGTATCATGAATGTAATCGATAAGGATTTATGGTAATTCAGGATGTTGCAGTGTTTTAAAAGAATACATGATGAAGGTGTTCACATTTTGTTACGTGGAAAAAAGGATCTTCATTACGTTTACCTTCCTTATAAAATTTGGACTGTGATTTAGACAGAAGTATTTTGGATAACATAAAGGTTGGAATGGATTAAGTTGAAATTTGGATATTATTGTTTAAGGTTAAAACATTTCTAAAGATTATTTTTGGAATATTATAATACTATAGTTTTAGGAAAAGGACAACCCGCAGGTTGGGGGATAACCTGTCGCGTCGGACAAAGCTGTAGGAATTGAACCCAAAACCATAGTGTGACATGCCTTTATTACCTACCACTAGCCTACAAGAAGTCCTTGGTTATTACAAAATAGTTTTCCTAATCTAAATGGTATGAGATAACATTTGGAACCTTATAAGATTAGGATAAATATAATATTTTCGAGTTTTATTATATTTTTGAGTGAATGATGGGTTTGTGGTGAAAATTTATTAAATAATGAAAGTCCACATGACAAGTAAGTATATTTCATTACGTTCTTAGAAAATATCCTAAATAAATTCCTCAACATTATGAAAGTTAACTTAAAACAAAAACGTTTTCAGTTATATTTTCCTACCGGGGAATCAATGATCGTTTAACCAATCACAAGTATGTGATTTTCTTATAGTTAAACTTTCTCTTAGTTATGTTTTATACAACTCTCCATCTGACCTTGATGGTTTTTTATTCCTCCATATCCATGTTTTCATAGAATCCTAGTATTGGCTATCTTGTGCGACCTTTGTACTTCTCTTTATTTCTTTTAAAGTTATATTTTTAATTAACCTTATTTCCGATGTGGGTTTTCCACAAAGGTATTTTCTATTTTCAACCTTTTATTTTCAATGAAAAATTTCAAATTTCGAGGACGCAATTTATTGAAGGAGGGGAGAATGTAACACCCCAAGCTTCCATGATACACTTATCTTTCAAGAATGCAATAGCTTGCATTGTACGCAAGTTTGAGATTCTAACACTCCAAGACCAATCAAAATAGCCATTATGAAGAGTAATACCCACTTTTTGAAATTATATATATATTATATTTCAAAATTTACTTCATTTTTGGATTTGTAATATCAAAATTATCCTAAGTTGAATTTTTGGTATTTTTCTGAGAACTTCCAATTTTTTATAAATAGTAAAAAATACTTAAAAACAACTTTTGTAATCCAAATAATTTATATTGATAAATTATACTATTGAGTGGTTTTAATGTATAATTAAAATATATTTTTACCATTTTATCCAATGGTGTTCATTATAATTAATTTCACTTTGAAATTGGATATAAACAATTGTCAATCTTTTGATATATATTGTTTCTTAAAAACACGTTATTTGTTGTGACAACAGGAATTAATTATAAAATAAATTAATTCAACTTATATGTTTGGAATTTTGTAAAATATAAATCATTTTTGAATTTGGAATATCAATTATAGCATAGGGTGAAATTTTGGCATTGTTCTAAAAAACATCAATTTCTGATGAATAGTGAAACCACTAAGTGGTAGTTAAAAAACAGTTTTTCGTTTGAATGAAACATTACCACATCTATGATTTGATTTTTAAAAATCTGACATACATGGTTGTCATTATGAAGAAAAATTTGGTTCAATGGGATTAAAATGTTTTTTTGGTGAATAGTAACTTTTAAGTTTTATTAATCGGGACTAAAGGTAATTAGTGAAATTTAAGGTAAAAATGATAGTATAAAAATACTAAATTTCTTCTAAACTTGTCCTACACTTATTGGATGAGTCATTTACGACCAAGAAAATCCATGGGTCATCTTTGGTATGCCATGGAGACACTTGGGTAAGAAAATGACATTAATAACTTTTTATTTATAGTAAAAATAAAATTGTCAAAAACATGTGTTGTTTTATTAAAAATATTATTACATGGGGTTATATAAGTTATATTTTTTACTATAAATATTCATTGGAATGTTAAAAATATTTCCTACATCATGGTTATTTTTTTATAATTTTTAGAAATTAAATAAATTAAATTTTTTATTACACAATGATGATGCAGCGGTTACCTCATTAATTAGAGATTTAAATAAAATGAAAAGATAATGTAAAATCTAAGACATAAACTTGTCAAAAACCGATTCGATGAGTATATTTAGAACCCTTACCACATTATCATTTAAATATATCATTTTGGGACCTTTAAAATCCGAAAATCATTTCATAATAATGTATCATTTCATGACTTTCCAAGAGTGCCCCTCATCTCCTCTTATAAAAGGCCCCCACCTGTACCACCTTATTCACACTATCAAAGCCATTTTTCTAGTCCAAAATATTCCCAAATACTCACTCAACCTCCCTCTATTACTCTTAGAAGCTTCACTTTGGGCAGAAGTCTTCCCAAGGAAGCCTTTGGATCAAATCAAAAATATTTACTCGATTTTAAGGTAATGTCTTCTCTTATGTTCTTTTGTTTTATTTTGCTTCTTCAACCCCCTAATATCTTTTTATTCCATTATTTTGTAACAAAAAAAGTATCTTAAATATAATAGGATGTTTTTATGATACGTATTCTAGCTAAACTTACACACACCTCCTTCTAATGGTTAAAGAACATACTGTTTCCGTTGATGGTGAATTACTGCCTCACGAAACGATGATTGTTCTATCTTCTCCTACCTCCTCTCATGGTGGCCATTATGATGGTACTATATTGATTTATGATATATATTATATTTATTCCTTATCTATGCTTATTTGTTTTACATTTAAAGAATACCTTTATGCTTTTCATGTTGTGTAAATGCGATAATTTCATTTGAGGAAGTGTGGACTACCGCCCCCTCAACTGATGTGACTCCTTCATGCAATACATGAAATGTATAAAGAATGAAATTAATTAACTTATGTGACCTATATAAAATATATATATTATACTAAAATTATAATATATATATATATATCTCATTTTGTTTTAATTCCATTAATTATGAAATAGAAATGAAAGTAGCGTTCATGCGTGCGTACGGCTTACCATCTCCATGAATGGTGAATTTCATTTCTTACCTCTAAATGTTATATAATATTATAAAGGCAAGTATATAATGGATATATATGATATATATGACATCTACATCATGAATATAATTCTAGATATAATTTATATTTTACCACACGAACAACCTTTAATTGTGGGATGTTTATTGTTGACTCAAGTACCAAAGAGTGAAAAAACGACCGTTGTTAACTTAAATGACTACATGATTTTCATAACAAGGTAATAAGTATTATAAAAGGGATAATTAACTTGAAAAAAGTTTCTTATGCAATTATATATTAACTCTATTTTATTATTCAAGCGATTAAATAATGATCGAGTCAAGTCAGACACAAGGTAAGGGAACTTCTTAACCCAATTTCTATTCTTTGGGTTAGTCTCCTTTTTTCAAATTATGTCATGATATTATGATGTCTTATATTGTATTTATACTTTATTTATGTGTATATTTATTTAATCTATTTTATTTAAAAAATGATCACTATAAGGGACTTCGTCTCAATCTCCTTTCATTGAGACAAGTTTTATTTTATACACAACTTTATTTTATAAGGTGTATAAACCCATTGGACCTTTATATTTATTCAAAATGAATATTCTTATCAGAAGCTTTTTACTAAACAACAAAAAGGAATGTTTTTTTTGTCGTACGTATGCGGAGACAATGACTTCTCAACCACTGTGACCCTTATTTGAGTTTCGGCTTCCTCTACAAGCCATAAATGATTTTTAAAATGAAAAATAAATAACAAGTTTTAATTTTATTTTATTTTGGTATTGAAAATTGTTTTATTATATCAATTTTTTTATTGAAATCTTGTGATTAAAATGTGGAAATGTTATGTTTCCATTATGCATGTTTTATGAGATACGATTATGTTATGGTTTGTGATATGTTTAAACCTGTTCATATGAGTAATGCATTGGACTTAATAAGTGACGGGTGGAGCCTGATATAGCTCATTGATGTATCGGTAGGTCTCATGAGACAAACTAGTGTCTTGTCACGAGGCCTTGACAAAATCTTATTTTAATCTTGGCACGAGGCCTTGGCTAGTGTGGTTATGATAGTCTATAATTATGCATTCCATCATTATGAAAGTGGTTATTGATATTTCATGTGATTATTAGACCATTAGAACATCCATGTGAAAATGTAAATGGCATTATCTCATTTTACTATTGCCATATTATGCTAAAGTTCATGATTAAAAGTGTTTTGTTTTAGTTATACATTGCCTTAAATGTTTTTGTTTATTTATGAAATATTCCACTATATTTTTATCCTTACTGAGCATCTGAGCTCACCCTTTCAATGTTTTAATTTTTCTAGGATGTGATGAAGTATATTATGAATGTCCTTGAGGAATAGTCTGAGGGGATATGAAGACAAGATCTTTTTTTAGTCTTGTTTTACTTTATGATGTAATGTAAGACTTATAAATGTATCTAGTGTTTCTATGACTACTAAACTAATCGGTCTTTAGAGACATGATCATTTGTGATCATGTCAATGTTACGCAATAATGCACCGACTCTAGGTAACTGGGGTCGGGGCGTTACATGTAATCAATGTACAAAACAATTGGTTCTCCAGACACCAACCCTTACAAACTCCCACATGGACTAGGGCCAACTTCATATGACTTTTAGTCCACTAGAACTCGCCTGATGATCATGTTTCTGCTAAGTCAAGGCTTTTGTCAAGGGGTCTGCCACGTTGTCTTCCGTGGAAATACTGCTCACTACAACTTCACCTCCCTGAGAAAAATCCCTAAAGAGATGATTCTTCCGAAGTATGTGCTTTGTCTGCTGATGTGAGCTTGTCTCTTTTTCATGTGACAAAAGTTGTTGTATTATCACAATAGAGTGTGATATGATCATTACTACTCAGTACTACATCCAAATCTTAGATGAAGCTTCACATCCATACTGCTTCTTTAGCTTCCTCCGAAGCTGCGATATACTTGGACTCCACTGTAGAATCTGCCACCACACATTGCTTTGAGCTCTTCCAGCTCACTACACCTCCATTCAAACTAAAGATGTATCCAGTCTGCGACTTCATGTCATCTTGATCATTTTGGAAACTAGAATCTACATGTCCTTGGATGACAAGTTCCTCATCTCATCCATAAAACAGGAACATATCCTTAGTATGTCTCAGATACTTAAAGATAGTCTTGACTGCCATCTAATGGCGACCTCCTAGATCATCATGATATCTACCAACTGCACTTAATGCATAAGCAACATCTATCCTCGTACATAGCATAACATACATGACTGACCCAATCGCCGATGCATAAGGGATCCTTGCCATTCTATTTCTTTCTTCCTGTGTTGAGAAAGCATTTTCTTGGAAAGATGAATGCCATGTGACACTGGAAACAATCGCCTCATGGACTATTTCATACTGAATCTCTTCAGTATCTTGTCAATGTTTGTACTTTGACTCAGGCCCAACATTCTCTTGGATCTATCATGATAGATATAGATCCCAAGAATATATGCTACCTAACCCAAGTCGTTCATGGAGAAGAATTTATGCAACCATGCCTTAACTGAATGTAAGACAGGTACTTAATTTCCAATTAGTAATATGTCATCAACATATAAAATTATGAAAATTACTGCACTTCCATTAATCCACTTGTATACACAAGGAACACATTCATTTGTAAAAAATCCAAATTCCATTATAGCTTCATCAAAATGATTGTTCCATGACCTTGATGGTTGATTTAATCCATAAATGGATTTCTACAACTTGCATACCTTGTTGGAATCCTTTGGAGTCACAAACCCTTCAGGCTGTGTCATGTAGACTTCTTCCTGGAGGTTTTCGTTAAGGAATATTGTTTTAACATCCATTTTTCAAATTTTAAAGTCATGGTAAGCGGCAATGGACAATAGGATTCTAATGGATTTCAGCATTGCAACCGGTGAAAATGTTTCATCATAGTCAATTCCTTGATGTTGTCTAAAAACTATTGCAACTAGTCATGCCTTATAGGTGCGGAATTGCCCCTCCATGACAAGTTTCTTCTTGAATACCCATTTATTAACAATATGATTTACATTAACTGTAGGATCTACCAAAATCGAAACTTGGTTTTGGTACATGGAATCCATTTCAGAATTCATGGCTTCTTGCCACTTGGAAATGTATGTGCCTTCAACTTCTTCCTTGTAAGAAAGAGGATCATCATTTTCAACCAATAATGAGTTACCATCCTCAGTGAAAAGAAAACCATATCATTCTAGTTCTCTAACCTCTCTCGTGCTCCTACACAGTTCATGTGTCTCTGGAAAAGATTGTTCTTCCACGGTGCTTTGTGGAATCTGTTCTTCTACCAACTCATGTGTATCTTGATCCTTGACTTCATCAAATTCTATCTCGCTCCCACTATCACTTTTGGAGATGTTCTCCCTCTCAAGAAATATGGAGTGTCTTTCCACTATAACCTTTTTGTCTGAGGGGTTGTATAGGTAATATCCCCTGGTTTCCTTGGGATATCCTATAAAGATACACTTTGTGCCTTAGGGTGAATGTTTGTTACCTGAAGAGGCCTTAACAAATTCTTATCTACCCCACACATGTAAATTTGATAACATGGCTTTGCGTCCACTCCATAACTTGTATGGAATGACATTTATCGATTTAGATGGTACTTGGTTTAGTATGTGTGCTGCTGTTTATTATGCATAACCCCAAAAGGATAATGGAAGACTATCATGACTCATAATTGATCTCACCATGTCAAATAGGACTTGGTTTTTCCTTTCACTTAAACCATTCCACTAAGGTGTGTAAGGAGGAGTGAGTTGAGATAGAATCCCAAAATCCTATAAGAAAAAAAAATGAAGTCCTGATTAAGATATTATCCTCCTCTATCTGAGTGGAGTTTCTTAATCTCCTTACAAAGCTGGTTCTCAACATCATTCTTGTTTTCGTTGAACCAATCAAAAGAATCTAACTTATACCTCATTTAGTAGATATATCTATATATACTAAAAACATCAATATAATTTATGAAGTACAAGAACCCACCCTTTGCTTCAACTAGAAATGGTCCAAAGACAATCATGTGAACTAATTTAAGAAGGTCTTTAGCTCTTTCACCTTTCCCACTAAAAGGGGATTTGGTCATTTTTCCTTGCAGACACGCATGACATACACCAAGTGGTTTTAGATTGAAGGAATATAAATACCCATCCTGATGTAATTTTGTAAAATGTTTCTCATTGACATGACCTAGTCGGTGATGCCAAAGTTGGGTGTGGTATGAGTAGTTTGAATTTACTTTGTCATCGATTTCCATTAACTGGTCTGTGTAGTCTAACACATAAAGGCCATTATATAAATGTTCCATACCAAAACAAATGTTATCTTTATAAAAGTGGCAACAATCATTTGAAAACATGAATATGAATCCATCAGTATCTAATATGGATACTAAATAATGTTTTTAGTAACAGAAGGAACATAGTAACAACCCTTTAACACCAAGATCATTCAAGTTGCCAATGTGAGGAGGTAGTCCTCGATAGCTACAGCTGCAGGTCTGGCTCTGTTGGATACTTATATATTTACCTCACCTTGATCAATATCTAATAATCTACTTGGTTCCTATATTTGGATACATATGTGAGCACAAAAATCATTATCTAATACCCAATTGGTAGAAACATATAGATTGAATTCGATAAAAAATGCACCTGAAGCTTCCCCTTGCTTCCTTGGCTTGGTGCAATTTTTCTTCTAGTGGCCCTTCTTGCCACATGCGAAACAAACAGCATCCTGTTACCTTGCCTCCCTTTTGATCTTCCTTTTCATGGAAGGCCTTGAAGATGCTTTGGTCTTAAAGCTCTTCGCATCCCTTTCCTTTTATTCACCATGAGGACATAAGGCTTTTCACGCTTCATGCCATGGTCTACTTGGTGAATGTGGATAATAAGATCAGACAGAGACTTCTCATTGTTGTTCATGTTGAAGTTCACAACAAAGTTAGAGATGCTCTAGGGGAGTGATGCAAGAATGAGATCGGTACCCAGTTCTTCATGGATATTAAAACCTAGAACCTCCAAGCGCTCAATGTAGCCAATGAGCTTCACTACATGATTCCCAACTAGGGAACCCTCTCCAATATTGCTCTAGAATAGAGCCTTGGAGATCTCAAACCTTTCCAGTCTTTCTCTCTCCTAGTATAGACCACGGAGGTGCTCGAGCATGCTATAGGCATCCACGTCCTCATGAGAATTCATGAGCTCACTTGATATTAATGATAGAATCAAGCATTTAATGTCATGTGCATCGTTCAAATGTTGATCATAGACTATGAAATCTTCATCACTTGCCCCTTGGGCCGGAGGATCAGGAGGTGAGGACTCCAGCACGTAATACTTTCGTCCATGGCGTAGGATAACCCGAAGGAACCTAAACAGTTCTTGAAAGTTACTGCCAGTGAGTATATTGTCTTTTTCTAGAATTGATCGCAGAGAAAATGTTGTTGAAGAGTTTTTCATCTTCATTATACAGTTTAAAAGGGAATATTTATTAGTACTTTCTTGATTAAATTTTATGAAAAATAATAAATTTTATTAAGTCTCCCACTATTTTTTCAAGTCACAATGGCCCTAACCATTGAACTCGGAATGTCCAATTGCTTTTACATTCTATTGGAAAGGATCCATATTCCCCTTTGAATAACACCAACATGGGTTGGTCAAGCTATTTGAAGGTATTTAGGTAGGTAGGTCTTTTCTAACTGTGAGCTTACAGTTCCTTGATCTGTTGAGTGGACTCCCCAATCCTGAAATTCTTAATTGGATTTCCTCAACTCTTGCCTCCAATATTACATCAGGTCTAGAAAGGGATACATCTCTTGATGTAATATGGTTAGGTCAACCTGAAACTTTTAATAAGGGCTTCCTTTATAAAATTCAGTGTCCCAACAAGGGTTGTTCAAACACATAGTTTTATTGATTCTTTCCTTTAATAAAGTAACGAAAGGTTTGGTTTGACTGTAGAGACCCGTATCATGACGTACATGGACATTACATTACATTTGCGGAATACTTAGTACATAACAAAAAACACACACACAAGGATCGTAATAGTTTAGTGTCTTTGGAAACTCGGAACATAATCTTCTAATCCTGGTGAAAGATCTTCAATATCTCCCATAAAGATCTTCCATTTTTTTTTACCTAAAACCTTTCTTTATATCCTGGGGAAAAGAAAACATAAAAGGGTGAGCTCAAATGCTCAGTAAGGCTATACAAAAGAAATAAAAATCATATCATATCTTTTTGAAAATCATAACCTGCAAAAGAGATCATAATATCTTAACATGGAACAAATCATAGAAGTGAAAATGAGATCACCATAATCATAACATGAAACTTGAAACTTTGTGGCATGCACACATAATCATGGAAAATCATTTCTTGTTAGTCATGACTCATTGCCAAGACTATCTTAGTGGACAAAGTCCCTTTCTGAATCGAGTAACCCTCGTTTCAGTCTTGTTTCACTGAACCGGTATAACCTACCATTTCAGCCATGTCTATCTCATGAGATATAAAATCTTTACCCAATGCATTGGAGGGAGATATAGGTCCCACCCATCTTATAATTAATCCTTTCTTATGTGTGCCACATAATCATAAATCATACATCATCGCATAACACATGTAACCAAAAATGGGATTCTTGAAACATCATGACATCATAAAATAAATCTTATAAGGAAAATGACTTCATAAAAATAATCCCCTCACAACATAATCAAATCAATGTAATTAAATGGATAAAAACAGAACCCTTTATTATCTTAGATGAAAAAATAATTTTGATAAAACACTTGAACTTCATTCTTGAGGAAAATATCCTTTCTACTTCAAAAACATTTTTTTCCTTTCATAACATGTCATACAACTTTAAAACAAAAGAAGTTGATTAAAAATAAACTTGAAAACTTGTAAAGGAAGCTTCTTTTAAATAATGTTTTAAAAATCCATTCATGCCGTATAAGTTAAAAAAAACATTCTTCATACTTTTGTCGGAGAAGTCAAAAAGTACCTCGTACGAAAAACGACAAAAGATTCCTTTCATTTCTTTTACTAAAAACTCACCGAAGGGTAAAAAATGGATTTAAACAATTGTAGGTGGATGGAAGTAATATTACATATTGATGAAACATGGACGTGGATGATAAAATACACCCCAGTAAATACTTACGAATAAACAATCTCGAATCAAAATGAGATTGTGATATTTCCCTTACCTTAGGTCCGACTTGCTTTGTAAGTGTCCGAACCTCCTGTATAATGATTTAAATCAGGTTATTGACTTATTACAGAATCATATTCATTGTTATGATATCATATATGGTTCACTTATGACATTATATTAGCCGTTCTTTTGTAAAATCCATGTTAAAGAAGCGTTTTGGGTAAAATCGTTTCATTTATCGTAGGTGTTTTGACTTGTTGTTCTTGACATCATTATTACTTATATCATGATTTACTTACTTCCAGAATATAAAATATGATTTATATATCATATATATTCAGTATATATATATATATAATAGGTAGATAAATAAAATGAAAAACATCGTTCATGGAGACGGTAGTCCGTACGTACGCATGAACGCTGTTTTCCTTTCCTTATTGTCTTGAAATGGAAGTAAGTATATGACATACATATGTATATATATACATAAATCCAGTAGCATTATAATGTCATATATTTCATTATTATTTCTTATATATACTTTATAATCATTCTTAAATGGTTAACATGGAGAATGAATCTCATCGCGTCGTGGAGACGGTAGTCCGTACGTACGCACGGGCGATGATATCATTTCTATAAATATTGAATTGAATTGGAGTGGATTATACAATATATCATAATCAATATGATTTTTTAATAACTATGTATAGTTATTCTTTACACCATTATACCCATCCATGTAAGGTGGTGGTGGAAAATAGATTACACCACGGCGTGGAGATGGTATTCCGTACGTACGCACGCGCGGTGATTTCTTTTTCCGTAGGATGGATAGATGGTGAAATAGGGTTGTTTCATACTTATAATAACATATCAGTATATGAGTGATACTGATGTTATTACTTCATAATGAAACAACCTAAGAAGAAGAAGTGGAAGAAGAAATAAAGATGAAAGAATTGGTAACGGTAATTACCTCTTCTTTGAAGTGCCTCTTTGAGACCTCCTCTTAAGGCACTAGAATTGGTCTTTGAGGAAGACCAGAACCTCTAGGATGTTTCTAGGGAAGTGGATAAGGGATTTTGGCATGGGTTGGCGGAGCTTGAGTGCTCAAATTGGTGTGAGGAGGAGGGGGAGGAGGTGTCCTTTTATAGGGGAGGAGAGGGGCACCTTAGGAATATCTCAAAATATTATTTTATATTAAAGTCAAAATCGGTTTATAATGGTTCCAAACGGTCTTATTTCGAAGCTAAAGTGGGGATGGGTAGAAATCCTATCAACCAATAAGATTTAGACAAGTTTAGGGTATTATTTTAACCTTATCAATTAGATTTAACTCTAAGTTAAATAATTTTACTTTTACCGTGTCTTTTTGTTTTCTTTCACTATATGGTTAATACACTTACTATAACATGCCAAACGAACCCCAAATTGTTTATTATTAAAATATATATCCTTATCTAAGTCATTTGGCCGAACCTTAGATTTTTAGGAATACAATAACAATTAATAATATAATATTTGATTTAAAAACTATTTTGTGTCAATTTTGACACTATTTGATATATGATTTTTGTGAAAGTCATAACAGAATTATATGTTCTAACCAAGTTGATTAAATCAACACTAATATATCATAGTAACCTAGAAAATTAGTGGAATTCATAAAAAGTCTCAAATTACATTTATTTTGGTGTTTATAACATCAATTATGTCAATATTTCATTAATAAGATAATTACTGCATCATCATTGTGTCATAAATAAATTGAATTATTTAAAGTCTAAAAATTACAAATAAAATATCATTACGTAGGAAATCGTTTTAGCTTTCTAATGAGTATTTATAGTCTAATTTATATTATGTATAACCCCATATAAAAAATGTTTTAGTAAATAAACTTTGATTTTAACTCTTTTAACTCTTCTTTGAATTAAATCATAATAAATGTCCTAATCTAATCCAAGTGGGCCTAAATGGTCATATTATATTCATAAGGTTGTTTTTGGCCGAATTACACTTATCCAATAGAATTAGGACATGTGTTAGATAATAGTAATATCATATTTACCCTTAGTTACCCTATTTACTATTAACCGTGGTAAAAAAAAGTAAAAAGTTACTATTCACCAAAAATTATTTTCATCTCATTGAACCACATTTTAGTCCTTTATATTAACCGTGTCTGTCGGATTTTCGAAATTCCATTCACAGAAGTGGTAAAATTAAGTTTTATGCAAAATTTAGTTTTTAACCTACCACTTAGTAGTTTCACTATTAATCAAAAATTGATGTTTTTCAAAACAATGCTAAAATTTCATCCTAAGCTATATTTCATATTCCTAATTCAAAAATGAAGTCTATTTTACCATATTCATAAAATAGATGTTGCATTAATTAATTTTATAATTAAATCCCGCTGAAAAACAAATAGCGTGTTTTTAAGAAACAATATCTATCAAAAGATTGACACTTGTTTATGTCTGGTTTAAATGTAAAATTACATACAATGACCAACATTGTATTGAATTGTAAAAATATATTCTAAATATACTTTAAAACCACTCAAATTAATAATTTATCACTATTAATTATTTCGATTAAAAAAGTTGTTTTTAATTAAAATTTAGTAATTTTCACTATTCATCAGAATATGAAAGTTATCCGAAAAGTACCAAAATTTCACCCTAAGCTAATTTCGATATTACGAATCCAAAAATGAATTCCATTTTGAAAAATAAAATTTACTAAATTTCAAAAAGTGGTTATTACTATTCATAACGGCTAGTTTTAATAATATCTTAATAGCATATCGTTGTTTAGCGAAACTCGGTGTTGCGTACAACACACGCTATCGAGGAAGGTTGCGATTGTGTGTAATTCAAGCCAGGTCAGAGAAGTGTATTGTGAAAGATCCTTTTGGTGTAGAGTATAACACAAGACATTAATAAAATTAAAAAGAATATTTTTCATAAAATCTCGGGCTGTTACATTCTACCCCCCTTAAAATGAATTTTGCCCTCGAAATTCGTCGGGGTTATAAATGGTTTACTATTCGAAAGTTTCTTTAATAGAAACCCACATCGTAAAAAGGAATACCAAAACTTGTCTTTAAAAACTAAAGTATGAAATGTAATGATTACCCAAATAAACTAATCACTGGGTTTCCACATAGGTGAAAATATGGATATGGAAGAGAAATCTAACCATCATGTTCTGATGGAGAGTGGTAGAGAACATGGCTATGAAAAATCCAGTAATCACAAATCCATAAATTTGTGACGATCTATGGTACCATCTGATTCATCAGGTATATGATCACTAGGACAACATTTTTGGTTTTCAAGATCATTTCCCTAAAGTTGAAATTTTGAATTAGAATAAATACTTACTTTATTTTGGTACAGTCGCACTATTGTTCGTGCCTTGAACAATTTCCACTTCATCTCTTAAATAAATGAAGTTGAATTTGTTATTCGTGAAGTGTTAGCAGATCATGTGATAGAATGACGGGTCATTCCATCTGTCTCAAACAAAAGGTTTGAAAAGTTTTAAGTTCATCTTATGGCTAGATTAATTGTATATGGTTCCAAAAATGAACTTATACTTCATATATCATACCGCTTAATAAAATAAAACTAGTTTCTACTAAACAGGGACTTCCTGTAGGTCAGTGGTAGGCGATAAAGGCCAGTCGCACTTCGGTTGTGGGTTCGATTCCCACAGCCTTGTCCGAAGCGATGGGTTGTCGCCCGTCATGCAGGTTGTCCTTTTTCTAAAACTATATTACTATAATATCCCATAATATCGAAAAACTTCTATCCTTAAACAATACTAACTTATGTCCAACATAATCCATTCCAATCTTTAGTCCTATCCATAATACTGCAGTCCATTCTCATAACATAGTGAAAACGATTACCAGAGATTTAATACCATCGTTGATCCCCATATATCATAAGATATATCTTGTTGGACACATTCCAAACATTCAAAGGCCTTAATCTTGTACTCTCTTGAATACCCATTGAACCTTAGTGAAAACTTGAATGCAGTTAAAAGTTAACACTTTCCACATACCAAAATCCTCAAAATTCTATATACTCAAACCATGATATCACTTGGTCCTTATATCAATCATGAGCTCATGAATACTGTTAAACATTTCATTTTCTCGTTTTCCCTTCATTATGCGCATAATATCTCAATCACTTTGAATACCACATTAGACCAAAACATAAATATTCGAATATTCCATGATACAACATTATTTTGGAATCCCATTACATAAAAACTTAATCATTCCACCACATCGTTGTCATATTCAACATTTCCAATAGTGATCGCATGTGACTTCCCTTTGTCCTTTGCCTTAAGCGGTTGCTCATGTCGATCATCACCAACCCTTGGATTAGGGCATTTATTGGCATAATGTCCCATCTCCTTGCACTTGAAGCATTGAAGTGTTGGTTGTGAGTTCTCTGCAGTGTTTGCTTTATTCACTTCATTAGAATCCCTTTTTCCATTACTTCGACACTCAGCTGCTCGATGACCTTCTTTTCCACACTTAAAACATTTTCTAGTCCCTTTAAGACAATCTCCACCATGCTTCTTTCCACACTTTGTGCATAAGGAAACATTCATCTTCTTTTCACCATTATTCTGAGATTTCTCCTTGAACTCCATCTTTCGTTTCTTTTCAAAACCATGAGATGGATATGTAACACCAACTTCCATTTCTACCTTGATAGCACAACGTACAATTTCTTCATATCTACTGAAGTCTCTTATAGCTAATGCCCTTCGAAGACTTGGTTTTAAGCCACTGAAAAATCGATCAACTTTACTTTCAGGTTGGATGATAATGCCAGATGCATACCTTGAAAGTCTTGTAAAATTCACTTCGTATATACCAACAGATTCATCATCCTTTTGCTTTAGTTCAAGAAACTCCTTCTCCATCTTCGTTCGAAGAATATGAGGGAAGTACTTACTGAAAAAAAAGTTCTTGAACTCGTCCCATTCCATGGAATCAATTTCATCTCTTGGCCTCGTATTCTCGATAAGATTCCACCATTGATCAACTTCACCTTCCAAACGATATACTGCTAAGATGACTTTATCATGTTCAGAACATTGAAGAACTGAAAATATCTTTTCAGTAGTACTGATCCATTGTTCAGCCACAAGTGGATCAGAAGACCCACTGAAAGAAGGTGGGCGTTGCCTCATGAAGGACTCAATAGAATATTGTTCCCTTCTCTACTCATTTGGAAGTCCAGAATGATTCATAGCTTGTGTAAGTATAGCAATAAGATTTTGCACTCCATCTCCCATAACATTTGTTTGTTCAGGAGGGCAATCATTGCATTGTCCATTGCATTGATCAACACGGTTCTTTCGGGTTCCAGCCATCGTCTAAAACCCAAAAAGAATAGTGTGAGAGGCAAAAATCATGCCAGGGAAAACAACATAATAAAGGGGGAGTACCTTCAATATCCAACATCTTGGGTTTAATTCTATGATCGTTAGCGTAATTCTATTACTATAACCTATACGTATACTTATCCCTAGGGACATCCCTAGACATACCATAGAAATATCTCTAGGGATCTCACTAACGTTTTCGCATCCTAGTGTCCAAAGGTTGACTAAACCTTTCCTCTGATACCAACTGTAGAGACCCGTATCATGACGTACATGGACATTACATTACATTTGCGGAATACTTAGTACATAACAAAAAACACACACACAAGGATCGTAATAGTTTAGTGTCTTTGGAAACTCGGAACATAATCTTCTAATCCTGGTGAAAGATCTTCAATATCTCCCATAAAGATCTTCCATTTTTTTTAACCTAAAACCTTTCTTTATATCCTGGGGAAAAGAAAACATAAAAGGGTGAGCTCAAATGCTCAGTAAGGGTATACAAAAGAAATAAAAATCATATCATATCTTTTTGAAAATCATAACCTGCAAAAGAGATCATAATATCTTAACATGGAACAAATCATAGAAGTGAAAATGAGATCACCATAATCATAACATGAAACTTGAAACTTTGTGGCATGCACACATAATCATGGAAAATCATTTCTTGTTAGTCATGTCTCATTGCCAAGACTATCTTAGTGGAAAAAGTCCCTTTCTGAATCGAGTAACCCTCGTTTCAGTCCTGTTTCACTGAACCGGTATAACCTACCATTTCAGCCATGTCTATCTCATGAGATATAAAATCTTTACCCAATGCATTGGAGGGAGATATAGGTCCCACCCATCTTATAATGAATCCTTTCTTATGTGTGCCACATAATCATAAATCATACATCATCGCATAACACATGTAACCAAAAATGGGATTCTTGAAACATCATGACATCATAAAATAAATCTTATAAGGCAAATGACTTCATAAAAATAATCCCCTCACAACATAATCAAATCAATGTAATTAAATGGATAAAAACAGAACCCTTTATTATCTTTGATGGAAAATAATTTTGATAAAATACTTGAACTTCATTCTTGAGGAAAATATCCTTTCTACTTCAAAAACATTTTTTTCCTTTCATAACATGTCACACAACATTAAAATAAAAGAAGTTGATTAAAAATAAACTTGAAAACTTGTAAAGGAAGCTTCTTGGAAATAATGTTTTAAAAATCCATTCATGCCGTATAAGTTAAAAAAAACATTCTTCGTACTTTTGTCGGAAAAGTCAAAAAGTACCTCGTACGAAAAACGACAAAAGATTCCTTTCATTTCTTTTACTAAAAACTCACCGAAGGGTAAATAATGGATTTAAACAATTGTAGGTGGATGGAAGTAATATTACATATGGATGAAACATGGACGTGGATGATAAAATACACCCCAGTAAATACTTACGAATAAACAATCTCGAATCAAAATGAGATTGTGATATTTCCCTTACCTTAGGTCTGACTTGCTTTGTAAGTGTCCGAACCTCCTGTATAATGATTTAAATCATGTTATTAACTTATTACAGAATCATATTCATTGTTATGATATCATATATGGTTCACTTATGACATTATATTACCCGTTCTTTTGTAAATTCCATGTTAAAGAAGCGTTTTGGGTAAAATCGTTTCATTTATCGTAGGTGTTTTGACTTGTTGTTCTTGAAATCATTATTACTTATATCATGATTTACTTACTTCCAGAATATAAAATATGATTTATATATCATATATATTCAGTATATATATATATATAATAGGTAGATAAATAAAATGAAAAACACCGTTCATGGAGACGGTAGTCCGTACGTACGCATGAACGCTGTTTTCCTTTCCTTATTGTCTTGAAATGGAAGTAAGTATATGACATACATATGTATATATATACATAAATCCAGTAGCTTTATAATGTCATATATTTCATTATTATTTCTTATATATACTTTATAATCATTCTTAAATGGTTAACATGGAGAATGAATCTCATCGCGTCGTGGAGACGGTAGTCCGTACGTACGCACGAGCGATGATATCAGTTCTATAAATATTGAATTGAATTGGAGTGGATTATACAATATATCAGAATCAATTTGATTTTTTAATAACTATGTATAGTTATTCTTTACACCATTATACCCATCCATGTAAGGTGGTGGTGGAAAATAGATTACACCACGGCGTGGAGACGGTATTCCGTACGTACGCACGCGCGGTGATTTCTTTTTCCGTAGGATGGATAGATGGTGAAATAGGGTTGTTTCATACTTATAATAACATATAAGTATATGAGTGATACTGATGTTATTACTTCATAATGAAACAACCTAAGAAGAAGAAGTGGAAGAATAAATAAAGATGAAAGAATTGGTAACGGTAATTACCTCTTCTTTGAAGTGCCTCTTTGAGACCTCCTCTTAGGGCACTAGAATTGGTCTTTGAGGAAGACCAGAACCTCTAGGATGTTTCTAGGGAAGTGGAGAAGGGATTTTGTCAGGGGTTGGCCGATCTTGAGTGCTCAAATTGGTGTGAGGAGGAGGGGGAGGAGGTGTCCTTTTATAGGGGAGGAGAGGGGCACCTTAGGAATATCTCAAAATATTATTTTATATTAAAGTCAAAATCGGTTTATAATGGTTCCAAATGGTCTTATTTCGAAGCTAAAGTGTGGATGGGTCTAAATCCTATCAACAAATAAGATTTAGACAAGTTTAGGGTATTATTTTAACCTTATCAATTAGATTTAACTCTAAGTTAAATAATTTTACTTTTACCGTGTCTTTTTGTTTTCTTTCACTATATGGTTAATACACTTACTATAACATGCCAAACGAACCCCAAATTGTTTATTATTAAAATATATATCCTTATCTAAGTCATTTGGAAGAACCTTAGATTTTTAGGAATACAATAACAATTAATAATATAATATTTGATTTAAAAACTATTTTGTGTCAATTTTGACACTATTTGATATATGATTTTTGTAAAAGTCATAACAGAATTATATGTTCAAACCAAGTTGATTAAATCAACACTAATATATCATAGTAACCTAGAAAATTATTGGAATTCATAAAAAGTCTCAAATTACATTTATTTTGGTGTTTATAACATCAATTATGTCAATATTTCATTAATAAGATAATTACTGCATCATCATTGTGTCATAAATAAATTGAATTATTTAAAGTCTAAAAATTACAAATAAAATATCATTATGTAGGAAATCTTTTTATATTTCTAATTAATATTTATAGTCGAATTTATCTTATGTATAACCCCATATAAAAAATGTTTTAGTAAATAAACTTTGATTTTAACTCTTTTAACTCTTCTTTGAATTAAATCATAATAAATGTCCTAATCTAATCCAAGTGGGCCTAAATGGTCATATTATATTCATAAGGTTGTTTTTGGCCGAATAACACTTATCCAATAGAATTAGGACATGTGTTAGGGTAATAGTAATATCATATTTACCCTTAGTTACCCTATTTACTATTAACCGTGGTAAAAAAAAAGTAAAAAGTTACTATTCACCAAAAATTATTTTCATCTCATTGAACAAAATTTTATTCCTTGATATTAACCGTGTCTGTCGGATTTTCGAAATTCCATTCACAGAAGTGGTAAAATTAAGTTTTATGCAAAATTCAGTTTTTAACCTACCACTTAGTAGTTTCACTATTCATCAAAAATTGATGTTTTTCAGAACAATGCTAAAATTTCAGCCTAAGCTATATTTCATATTCCGAATTCAAAAATGATGTCTATTTTACCATATTCATAACATAGATGTTGCATTAATTAATTTTATAATTAAATCCCGCTGTTAAAACAAATAGCGTGTTTTTAAGAAACAATATCTATCAAAAGATTGACACTTGTTTATGTCTGGTTTAAATGTAAAATTACATACAATGACCAACATTGTATTGAATTGTAAAAATATATTCTAAATATACTTTAAAACCACTCAAATTAATAATTTATCACTATTAATTATTTCGATTAAAAAAGTTGTTTTTAATTAAAATTTAGTAATTTTCACTATTCATCAGAATATGAAAGTTATCCGAAAAGTACCAAAATTTCACCCTAAGCTAATTTCGATATTACGAATCCAAAAATGAATTCCATTTTGAAAAATAAAATTTACTAAATTACAAAAAGTGGTTATTACTATTCATAACGGCTAGTTTTAATAATATCTTAATAGCATATCGTTGTTTAGCGAAACTCGGTGTTGCGTACAACACACGCTCTCGAGGAAGGTTGTGATTGCGTGTAATTCAAGCCAGGTCAGAGAAGTGTATTGTGAAAGATCCTTTTGGTGTAGAGTATAACACAAGACATTAATAAAATTAGAAAGAATATTTTTCATAAAATCTCGGGCTGTTACATTGACATAATATGGTATTGAGTGATTTTAATCCTTATACATAGTTTCGAATTATTACATTCTTGTTAATATTAAATGATGCTTACTTATGGGATTAACCATATTCCGATAATGTTTACTCATAGTCCGGTTTTTTTTATTCCTTTTTTCATTCTTTTTTTTATTTCATTAATTATGTGATCACGAAAACACATAGAAAATAAATAAACCATGTAATTAGACAGAAATAAAATAAGATGGTATGATCATGAGACTCTATTGGTTATCTTATCTAGTGGTTTGATAAGCTAACCCTGACCTAGGGAAAAACACCTTGAACTGATGGTTCGTGTTTTGCAGCTCCCACATGTCCATCTTTGTATCTTCTTTGGTTGGTTTCACCACATCTTCGGGTTTTGAACCATCTCCTCTATCTTGGGAGATCTTCCATTACACGGGTTTACATTAAAGAAACCATGGCCACGCATGCCCTACATTTTATTAGAAGAAGTCTCATAGGCCAACAAATTTAAATAAATTTAAATGAAACAATACACACATACAAAGGATCTTTGGTTTAGCTCATGATCATCCATAGCATACAACGACATTTATCCATATTTAGAATTCAAATTCTTTTAATCGTTCTATTTATTCAGGATTAGTCATGCATCAATTCAACTAATTATGATATTATAATTAATCAATTCGTTATCATAAATTCCTTTCTGAATTTCCTTGTGATTCTTCTCATCCATATTCTTTGTACAGGTCTTTGTACTTTTAGAGGAAACCTGGTGAAATTTCTGGAAAGTACATGGCATGTAGTTTATATTTACACGGTGTGTATTTCTTTTCAC
Organism: Viscum album; assembly: GCA_963277665.1. Taxonomy (NCBI): domain Eukaryota; kingdom Viridiplantae; phylum Streptophyta; class Magnoliopsida; order Santalales; family Viscaceae; genus Viscum; species Viscum album. The sequence goes on along the minus strand of OY728158.1, from coordinate 366,033,742 downwards.
CTTTTATCCAAAGTACACGCCGGGGCTTTGGGGTGTTCTGTGTACTTTTGAATTTTTGGAGTACACGGTGTGTAGATAAATCATACATTGTATGAACTTCCATGTTACGTGGTAACCATCCTGGAGATCTCGTGTACATGGTACGCGACTTCTCCTTTGTATACGGTATCACTTGGGCTGGATCGGGCTACCCAGTGTGTTGCTCCAATAAACACGCCGTGTATTCCTGGTCCCATGCGCCATTAAATTCTGGTCAACACAGGGTGTTAAACACTTATGTGTAATCAATTCACACGACGTGGTTTGGGAGACAAGTACCCATTCGTTGAACCTAAGTACACAGCGTGTAGTTTTCATTACACGCCATGGATTCCTGTGTTGTACAGATAGAAATATCGGCTCCTCTATATGAGAGCCTATTTTTTAGATTAATCAAAATTAAAATTAAAAGCATGTTTCTATGATATGAATAGAGAAACGAAAGTGGAAGAAAAGATCTTATTTATTTAGATGTATAGAATACTTTATTTCAAAATCAATAAAATATAAATGCGTAAATTATGAATGAAAATTAAATAACTATAATCAATGTTGTAACCTCACTCTATTACCATTTGAAGGTTCCGGGCGTAGCAGAAGCACATGGGTAGATGTGCCCACATGTATTTTTGTCAAGAACAATGATCAATTCGGGATCAATACGATGATAAACTCCAGTCTCCACAGATCGAATTGTATAAATAGTCAATGAAATGGAATGTCCTGAAACCACAAAGTAGGATCATTACAGGTTGATTATAATTAATGTAATCAATTTAAAATAAATACCTTTTTGGTGTTCTTTATTCGTTGATGTTCTTGATAACGTTCCGATGTGATTCATCATTGCGTCACAGAAGCCAAGTATAGACTTCCTCTAGCGGTGATCCACATGTGTACCTCGTATCTCAGGACGTCGCAAAAGGAGTCTCCGGGTGCTAGCGTGGATAATCCTTTGCTTTCATTTTCTGCCTTAGATCATCTTGATCCGATGGAAGGGGATCTTTCTCGGTCTTGAGATCGTTCTTGGAGGAAGAGGTTCTTTCGGCCTTGAATGAATTCTCCAGAGTTGTTGTGCACAACGATTTACTTGTGTGTCGAAAAAGAGTTGGGTTGTAAGGATATTTATAATCATGTTTGAGGTTGTAGAGTTATGACAATAAATAAATGTAATACGTGTTTTATTTATTTCATTAACTCTTATTTAAAACCCCCATGTCGAATAATTAATTCATTGACATGTGCCCATGCTGATTATAATAGATATCATTTAAACCAATATTATATCCTCGAAATCCCGACTGGAAAAACTACATAGCGTGTATTAATAAATACACGACGTGTACTTGTTTTTCATTGAAAACTACATGGTGGGTAAATTAAATGTACACTGTGTTTATATATTGTTTTCATTCATTCATTTCCTTTCCATAAAGAAAACTACATGGTGTGTAATTATTAATACACGGTGTGTACTTGTTTTCCCTAAAAAACTACACAGTGTTTATTGTTTAATACACAATGCGTATATCTTGTTTTTCATTTCATTATTCCTCCATCATTAAAACGATTTTGGATTCCTTGAAGAATTATGAAAACACATATGAGAATAATCTTTATTCCACTAGAGATACTTGAATACAAGTAATGTGTGACCCTCTAGGCCTCTTTCTCATTGGAAATAGACGGGCTTTCCTAAAGTCCAAGATTACTGTCTAGGAACTGGTCAAGGCACCCATGATAGAGAATTTGATGCAACATTGACGTATCACCTCATACGAACCCTTACTCTGTAATTTAATCCCTTTGTCTCAATATCTCATCAAGCAGGTTTCATGGTAGTGTCATAAACCTATATGCCTGATTCTTCGTTCTTTGACTACCTGAAATAAACTTATCGTTTACACCATGGCCATGGAATTTAATATGATAGTTATATTTCAATCAAAGGGCTGAGATATCAGCTTCCATAAATGGAAGGGACAAATACTTCATCGACTTACCCATTAACAACATGTCACTCGTGACACAGCCAACATACCCTACTTCCCTCCAACTATCTGCATGAAAGTTTTCGTCAGTAAATCTATGTGAATGAGTCATGACATGAGTTAATGATAATATTCCAGTATAAGAACCATTACAAATGCTCGTAAATAGAAATTTTCGATGACACCAAGACATGAAGAATTGCTACTGGCGGGTCTATTCTCATAATCTCCCATCTTGGAGATTTCCAAGTGTGAACTCCATGAGAGAGGGTCTCGTCTTTTTACGAGTACTCGCACATGACAATCTGTGTACTATGTGTCCTATAATAGTATGTCATCCATAAATAAAACTTTATTTAAGAATATTGTTATAGCATTTCAAGGTTCTCATCATAGAGGGGATCTGCCATGACCTTATCAATGTAACAAATATTCCAGGACATTATTATGTTATAGTCATGCAGAACAATGAACAATATATAGTAAGTGAACATTCATGTAATCAAAGTACAAAACATTTGGTTCTCAGGACACCAACCCTTACACTTAAAACCTGTGTAAAACATTTAAAAACACAATATGTGCATAAAAATATCATTATGGGATATAAAGAAAGGAAATAAACCATCAATACATGAATACACCTGAAATCATTTCACAAATACATTCTTCTCACTCATAATAATCACATTCTAACTTTTTGAAATATGATATTTCCATAAACATAGAAAACATGAATATAAGATAAAGTTATCTTGGGACATTACTTATTTAATTTTGTAACCCCCACAACTACCTTATTATTTGTATCCCTTTTGACTACCATACATTGTAGTCCTCATGACTCCCTTATGTTGTAACCATCATAGTTACACTTCGAGTAACCATACCGCCGACCTCAAACATACATATACCAAATGAATTAGAGGGAGATATTGGTCCCACACATCATCATATAAATTCTTAATAACAAAAAATAATCATTAATCATGAATAACTGAATAAAAACATAACTTTTGAGTTTTGTAAAATAGAATTTTAAAAGAGGATTTTTAAAGGATTGCCCCTTAAAAATAATATATAATTGATGAGATAAATTAATAGAATAAAAAGTGTATGTGTATAAAATGTTGATAAAAATAATAAAACAAAATATAAACAAAAATTCATCACAATACCAATATTATTACCACATAATGAATAATGTAGACGGTAAAACCAAAGAATGGAAATTGGGCTAAGAACTTCCTTACCTCATGTTTGTCTTACTTGAAACTTGTTTAAAAGTCATGTATAAATATTAATAGAGTATTATTAATATTTTAATGAAACTTATTTAGGTTTATTACACCTTATATGATCATTTTATAACAACATTTCACCGATTAATTATCAATATTTTTTTTCCATTATTTCCTGTGTGTTCTTTACATGATTTCCATGGTTGGTTCGTAAAAGATTTATTTGTCGGATGAAAGAGAAATAAAATAAGTTTAATAAAATGGTATTAACATGTTTTCATAATATTTAATTATTACATAATTTTTTTTGCTATATGGTATGAGGATGAATAATTAGATAAATCATTAGTGATACTCATTTAGATCATTTTGGTGGTTCTTCGATAAACACAAACTAGTTCCATTATATAACATAACATTGTCTATATATGTTAAATATATAAAATAAAAGAGGATATACTATAAAATTTATAATCTATTTCAACCATTAAAATGGTTCTATTCTTATCCTTGAAGTAAGTAATGGAAATTTGAAACACATCGTCCACGATTTTGGTAAATCAGCACATCACAGACGATATTTTTATTTTTTGGAATGAGAAGAAGGGTAGGGGAAGAATGATAATTATTTTTCTCCATAAAAATGATAAAAAATAACATATATAATATTATAGATCATTCATTCCTCTTGTATAAGGGTATTTGAAGAAGGTATTAGAAAAGAAATGGAATTGAAAAAAACACAATAAAATGAAAGGGGATTCATACCTCTTGATATATTCTCCATGAGATCCCCCTTAAGGTATTTGGTTTTGAGATTTTGGTGAGAATAGAAGGCCTTGGACGTGGGGAAGACCATTGGGAAGTGTTTTGGCCAAAATTTAAAAAATTCACAAAGCTTGGGAGGTGTGAGTGGAAGAGGGCGGTGAAGGTGGTATTTGTAGTAGAAGAGAAGAGGGGTTTTCCATTATTATAATCATTAGTTTAACATTTTTTCTCACAACAACGAATAGTTAGGATTCATGTGAACCAAGCCAATAATAACATCATGTTAGTTTTAAAAAATAGCCATTTACCTCATCCATGACTCAAATATGATCCGTAAATTCATTTATTTAGTATTTTTCTTAAATATGAAATCTCACTATTAAAAAAATTAATGCAGTTTAGAAAAATCTCCAAAATTAGCCCTAAAATTTTTTTGACGTGAAGAATTCAAAAAAGAACTCCATTTTTTTAAAATAATTTTCTAAGAATATATAATCGAAATTTAAAATGAAATTACCTTTTATTTCAAATATAATAATTCTAAAACTATAACTGATTTTATATCACATTGAAAAAATAATCAACATCTCGTTATCTTATAACCTTAATAAAGTAGAATAATAATATGATTTACTATTCATAAGAGACATACTACTATTCATTTTACTATTCATAAGGGTTTGTTACAATTCATCAATAATATTTTTTGTTCTATCATACTCTAAATAAATTACAGATCATAACCGTAGATGTCTGCCTTTTGAAATTCAAATCATAGATGAAACAAAATTGACATTAATGGATAATTTATAACCATCGCATTAAAATAATGTATCATTATGTATAGAATCAGTGTTTCATTCATTTAAATTTATTTTTAAACCTTAGGGGTGTTACATTCTCCCCAACTTTTGGAAATTGCATCCTCATTATTTTATTTACTTATTTAATAAATGAGGGTACCTTTCCATTATAGAATTTTCAAATTCCAATGTTGATTCTTAAACCATGTGGTTTCTCTGAAAAATATTTACCTGGTGGATTATATTATTCCATAATACTTTTCTCATTGATTAAGAATTTCAATATGATTCTCTTCATAAGAAAGCGTCTCTTCCAACAGAACTTCTTTTGGGATCAAAACATGAGATGAATATTGAACATAATTTCTCAACATAGAAACATGAAAATAATTGTGTACCTGAGATAAACTAAAGGATAAAGATACTTGGTAGGAGACTGGTACATCGTTTCCTAGATTTCATAAGGTCCATTGAAAAGTGGACTTAACATTCCTTTCCTACCAAAACACAAAACACCATTCCTTGGTGATATTCTAAGAAAAACATGATCACCTACCTCAAAATAAATATTTCCTCCTATTATCTACAAAACGTTTCTACCTACTATGAGCTATCCTCAAGTGTTTCTGGATCATCTTCACCTTATCAACCACTTTTACTACTATTTCTAGTCCCATCAATTTCCATTCCCTAACTTCATCTCAAAATTCTAGAGTTCAACACCATGTACCATTTAATACCTCAAAAGACACCATATGTATAGTGGAATAAAAACACTTATTATAAGAAAATTAAAATAAATAAATACATCTATTCCAACATCAATGGAGGTCTATTAAATTATCTCTAATCAGATCTTTCAGGGTCTGAATCTTCCGTTCTAACTGCCCGTATGATTAAAGGAGATAAGTTATTCTGAAATTTAATACTATTCCTAATGACTTCTGAAGCCCTCTCCAATAGTTAGAAGTGATCCTTGGATCATGGTCAAATACAATATAAAGAGGAACTCCATGTAACCTCACAATTTCTTTGAGGAATAATCAAGAAATCTAATCTAAAGACATAATATCTCAAATAGGAAGGATATGACCAGATTTATTCAGTTGATTAACAATAACCTAGATTACATTGCTACCTCAAGATGACTTTGGTAGAACCATAATGAATTCCATGGATATATTTTCCCATTTCTACTCAGGCACTGGTAAATTCTAAAGCAGGCCCTTTGGTAACTTCCGCTCTGATTTAACTTGTTGACATGTCAAAAATTTCACGGTAAAATCCAAATTAACTCTTTTCATTCCATGCAACTAGTAATACTCCGGATGGTCTCTGTACATATTTATTCTGCCATAATTAACTAAAAATGGATAACTATGAGCTTCACACAACAATTCTTTCTTCAGTAGGGAGAGACAAGGCGCACACAAAATTTTTGCAAATCTCAAAACACTATCATTAACAATGTTAAATTCTGGAAACATACCTATTTTAACCAATTCGTCTTTTTTTTGTAACTCACCATATTCCTTCTTGGATATCATAATTCTATATAAAAAAGTTGATTTCATTGAAACCTAAAACAAAATATATTCATTTCTTACACCAAAAAAAATCCAATCCAAAATTTATTAAATCAGTAATCAAAGGGTCTTGTTCTAGTTGTAACATAGTTAATGATGCATTATGTTTTTTACTCAATGCATCTTCCTATTTTTTTATTTTCTAGAATGGTAATCAATTATGAAATTATAATCCCTTATCAATTCAAGACATATTTTGTTGATCATGTTCGATTCCTTCTGAGTAAATATGTAATTAATACTTTTATGGTTAATATATATTTCACATTTGGATCCTTATAAATGATGCTCCAAATTATCAAATAATAATCCATAGAAGGTAATTCCAAATCATGTGTTGGATAATTTAACTAGTGAGTTTTTAGTTGTCATGAATCATAATAAATTACATAATTATTATGCGTTAGAAAAAACAAAGACCCTACAGCGAAGCATTGTTGTAGATGATAAATTCACCGTTTCTAGAAGGAAGAGAAAAAACTAGATCATTCACCAATCACTTATTCATTTACTAAAAAAACATCAAATTAGTATATCAAAAAAATTACCCCTTTATTGTTATATTAGTTATTGGGATATATATCTATGAATTGTTTTTAACAAACCATCACTAATAACCTACTAATCCAAGAAAACTACAAATCTATGTAACATTTGTAGGTATTATCTATTCATCAACCACTTTTGTTTTCATAGGACCAATGGTTATTCCATCCTTATTTGTAATATTACCATGAAAATAAATCTATTCCAAAAAAAATTCATATTTTCTGAAATTTCCATACATTTTATTTTCATTTAAGGTTTTCAAAACTACCCTTAAATGTTTTTCATGCCCTTATTTATTTTTCTAATATAAAATACTTTCATCAATAAACACAACCAACAACTTATCCAAGAATTCATTAAATAATCTATTCATAATATCCATGAATACAACAGGTTCACTAGTTAACCCAAAAAACATAAAATAAATTTATAATGACTATATGTAGTTTAAAACACAGTCTTTGGAATATCTACTTCCTTTACATTCAATTGATGGTACCTCAACCTCATGTAATCCGTTCAAAAATATTGTACTCCCTCGATATGATAAAATACAAAGATACGAGGAAAACAATATTAGTTTTTAACAGAGATGTTGTTCACGGATCTATAATCAATGCAGATTCTCATTCAACCATTTTTCTTTTTTAACAAACAAGTTAAAATTAACCAATGGTGAAGTCTTGTGTCAGATTAAACCTTTATCTAATAATTCATAGAACTAATTTTTCAACTCTAAAAGTTCCATTTCATCCATTTGATAATGAAGTTTTGAATTTCGATAACCACCAGGGACAAAGAAAATAGAAAATACAAATTCCCAATTTGTTAGAACACCTAGTAACTCATCAGAGAAAATGATATGATATTACTTTACCACTGGAACATCAGTAATCTAAATAGTTCACTTATTTTCAAAAATATGTGAATGATAACATTCATTTCCATCATTAAAATTTTTCTAAATTTCTTGATATGGTAACAATTGTATGGGTTATTTATTGTATAAAAATTGAAAGTCATTCTGAAAAACAACATCTTTATATCTAAAATAAATCTTAATATGGTAAACAAAAACCCAATCCATACAAAGATTGATATAAAATTCTGCTAAGGGAAAATAAAACGGTTTGCAGGTAAATCCTTTCTAAAGGAAACAAAAAAAATATTATTATAATTATTATTTGCTATAATAGTCTCCTTGGAGTTTTAACAATAAGTCTTAGTCTCATTTGTTGAGGAGATATTTCCAATTTACAAAAAAATTTCTTAGAAATAATGGAATGTGCAGACCTCATATAAAAAATCATTATAAGAATAAGAGTAAACAAATAAGGTTCCTAATACAACATAATTGGATGGACAGACATCTACTGATGTAGTCTTAAAGGATCTCACTAATCCTTTCTACTTATAATCTCTCTTTTTGGCATCATTCAGATCATTATTTGGGAAGAAATTTTCATAATGACCCATCTCACCACATATAAAACACTTTATAGTTTTCTTATCAAGATTAGTGTTAAGATCATTTTCCATACAATCATGGGCCATATGTATAAACTTACCACATCAAAAATACTTTCTAGTTATGGTAAGGAATTTCATTGGGTTATTTTTACCACACTTTTCACAAATTGGATGCTAAACTTTCTTTCCATCATATTTCGTTGATTGATTCTTATCCATAAATTTTCATATGGACCTCTTCTAATGTTTGTTGTCAAGGTACACATAGTCACCCGAAAGCTCTATTTATACCCTCTCCACGCATCAGAAATGTTTCTCATTTATTTGGAACTCATGATAATCTAATTCCCTTTGACATCATGTCTTCAATACATATTAAAAATAGATGATTTTTCTATCAAGATCCAGAATAAAATTTGGAGCATACATCACCTGTCAGGTAAAGTTCGTTTCACACATATCCATTGAATATTCATCCTTATACATCAATTAATGTAATTTCTTCCCAATCCTATGTCAAACCACCTATTGAATAAAATTTCAATGAAAAGACTTTTAAATTCATCCCACTCTAAGACCTAAATCAACTATCTATCCCGAATATTATTGAAAATTTTCCAACACTGATCAACCTCAACATCCAAATGATATATGGAAAGATATACCTTTTTATTATTTAAACATCCCATAACATTGAATATATTTTCAAGGGATTTACTCAGTCATTTAGCTGCTACTGGGTCAGAAGACCCACCCAAAGTAGGAGGGTGTTTCCTCTTAAATTGTTCCACTATCATCTTGTTCCTTTATTGTATCTATGGATGTTTTCATGCCTGGATACCAATTACATTTTTTTTGACAATGTCAAATGATCCATTATTATCACAAACGACTCAGTTCCAATTCCAACCATTCTCAGTTGTGGATTCAGATAGATATCTACCTTTTGGTCCCTTCCAACTTCAGATTCCCTATTCCTTCTGTAGAAATCCATTATGAATAGACATATCATAGATGAATACTCATGGTAATATTTAAATTCTATAACATTTCAACATAAAAATAAGGAAAAAATCATTATTGGCATTCAATTAACATCATTTTAACCCATAATGTTATCGGAATTTTGCTCTAATACCAACTATAAGGACCCAGCCTTACACATTACATATTCTATTTAATTCATCTAGAATTAAATTTTTTCCTTCCCAGATATCTTTTTAGTTTATAGTTTTAGAATGTTAGGACATAATTCATACATATCAACCCATAATCATACATGGTGGGTTCTACTAAAATAGTATCCATTTATTCCAATATTTAAAACATTTAAAACAACAAAATGGTGTCTTTGAAAAATCATCTTAACATTTGACATGACCACATTATTTATCCTAAACATCCTTATAACATGTAAAAAACATTTAAAAGCATTTTATGAGATTAAAAATCTCTTTAAGGGATATAAAAATATGGAACCAATCCATTAGTCTATGAATACATATGAAATCATTTAACAACGACATAATTTTCACTCATAAGTTCTACATACTTTTCAAAATATGATATTTCCATAAACATAGAAAACCTGAATATAAAATAAAGGTATATTGGAGTATTAATTACTTATTTTTTAACCCTCATGGATACCTTATGATTTTCAACGCTCACAACTACCTTACATTATAACTCTCTTGGCTACTTTATAGTGTAACCATCGCAGTTATACCTAGAGTAACTATACAACCAACCTCTAACTTACATATAAACAATACATTTGAGGTTGATATAGGTCCTCCCCTTTCATAATAAACAATTTCCAACAACAATAGCATAATACTAAAGTATGAATAATTTCATACAAACATTTATTTTGAATTTCATAAAATAGAACCTTAAAAGTGGTTTTTTAAATAAATGTCTTTTACAAATATCATATAATTGATTCGATAAATTAGTAAAATTAATGGAATATGTGTATTGATTATAAATAAACACAATAAAACAGAATAGAAAAAAAGTCATCAAAAAAATTATCTTATTACCACATAATGAATATTGTAGAAGGTTAACCCAAAGAATCGAATTTAGGTTAAGAATTTCCCTACCTCAGGTTTTTCGTACTAAAACATGTTTAATATTAATATATAAAGGTTAAAATAGTTTTATTAATATCTTAATGAAATATATTTATATTTATAACACCTTATATGATAATTTTATAACATCATTTTACCCATTAATTAATAACATTTTGTTTTTTCTAATGTTTCAGGTGCGTTCTTGACATCATTTCTACGGTCGATTCGTAGTGGATTTTCTTGTCGAATGAAAGAGAAATACCAAAAGTGGAAAGAAATGGAATGAATATTATTCAAAAATATTTAATTATTCCCTAAATAATTTTGTTTCTATCGTATGAGGATGAATCATTAAATAAATCATTAGTGATACTCATTTAGATCATTTTGGCGGTTCTTTGATAAACACATAAATGTTCCATTATATAACATAATATTATATATATATATGTGTTAAATCCAGAGGATAAAAGTGGATATATAATAAAATTTAAAATCTATATTAACCATTAAAATGGTTTTCTGATCATATTTTAAGGATGTAATGGAAATTGGAAACACATTATAAACAATTTTGGTATATCGGCACATAACAGGAGACGTTTTTCATTTTTTGGAATGATGAAAAGAGGAGGAGAAGAATGTTGATCAATGTTTTCCCTAAATATGAAAAAATAAAGTATATATAATATTTTAGATCTTCCATACCTCCTGGATAAGGGGAAGGTAAGATATTATCAGAAATTAAACTGAATTGAAAAGAAAACGCATGAAAATGAAAGAGTATTCTAACCTCTTGATCTCTTCTCCTTGAGATCCTCAACAAGGCCTTTGGTTTTGGTATCTTGGTGAGACCAGGAGGTATTGAATGTAGGGAAGATCATTAGGAAATATTTTGGTTAGAATTTAGGCAATTTAAAAATCTTGGTAGATATGAGAGGAATAGAAGGGTGAGGGTAGTATTTATATTGGAGAAGAGGAGGGGGTTTCCATTATTTTAATCATTAGTGTAATATTTTTTATTATGACTATGAATATTCATGACTAATGTGACCCAAAACAGAAATAAGTTCACTTGAGTTCGAAAAAATGGACATATAAGTCCACCATCACTCAAGTATGATGCAGAAATTAATTTATATATCATTTTTTATAAATTTTCAAATTTAACTATTCACAAAAAATTCAGGTATTTCAGAAAAATCTAAAAAATTTACCCAAACCATTTATAAAATTGTTGAATTAAAAAACAAACTCCCTTTTTTGAAAATAATTTTCTAAATATTATTAATTTATTTTCTAATTAAGATCACGTTTTATTGAGAAATAACAATTTTAAAACTATAACAAATTTTATATCCCCTTGAAAATTTAATTAAGATCTCATTATCTTATAACCAAAAGAAAATAAAATAATATTATGATTTACTATTCACAAAGGTCATATTACTCTTCATATAGCTTTCTATAAGGGTATGTTACTATTCACCAATAAATCAACATTGTTTTATCAGAATCCAAATAACTTACTTATTACATCTGTAGACATCCATTTTCTGAAATTAAAATCATAGAAGTGGAAAAATTATGTTTAATGAATTTTATATAACTATAAATTTAACAGAAAGTGTCATTATGTAGATAATCAGTGTTTCATACATTTAAATTTATTTTTAAAACCTTGTGGTGTTATGTGATGTGCTCTTTAAACTAGAACGACACTTTAATAATGAAAACACGCACTTTTAGTCATACACACCATATTGTGTTTTAGATTGACATGAAGTTGATTACTTTATGAATCAAATGAATTATTAATCATTTTTCTAATGTTTTAAAACAATATAATCTTGTTTTCCCTAGTTTTTCTATGTGTTATGTGCTTTATTCTAAAATGAAGATTTTATAATGAATACATGCACTTTGAGTCATACTATTCACATCGTGTGGTAGATAGATGTGAGTTCAATTCCTATACATCCAGAATGAATTATCGATCATTTTTATAACGATTGAAAACAAGATAATCTTATTTTTTTTTATGTCGTGTGCCACTTGTTTTAATCTAAAATAAATCTTTTGTAATAAAAAACACAATTTGAGTCATTCTTTACAGATCAGTTGTTGGGTTGATGTGAAGTCAATTCTTACATTCCAAAAATACATTATGGATAATTTTCATAAATAATTAATATAATATGATATTTTTAAATGATTTTTGGCTATGTTATAGGTGTATTAAAACAATTTTACACTTCAAAACATGCACATTGAGTAATATTGGACATATTGTGTGTCAAATTTACTTAAATTCAATTCCTAATCATAAAAATTTATTTTTTGGATTATTTTACAAATAAATTTAAAAAATTCATATTTAAATTTCATGTTTTGGTCTATGTGATGTGAGTTTTAATCTAAAACAACACCTTTATATTTAGAGCATGCACTTTCAATCATATTTTTGAAACCACATGCCAGAGTGATTTGTGGTTGATTTCTACAAGTCACATATAAATTATGAATCATTTTAATGTTTGAAAATTATTCAACATAATTTTATTGGTTTTGGATATGTGAAAATATTTTTATACTAAAATGATAATTTTATACTGAAAAAACAAACATTGAGTAATATCAGCAACATAATGTATTTTATTGATGTGTGTTAAATAACTACAAAACAATAATGAATTATGGATAAATTTTTTTCAAATTATGAAAGCAATTTGATCGTGTTTTATTTGTTTTGGATATATAATTCAGTTTTAAACTAAAATGAAACCTTTACTATAAAAACACACATTCTATAATATGATATATGTCATATGTTAGATTGATGCACAATCAATTCCTATATATAAAAAATGAATTTTATATCATTGTGATAATTTTTGAAAAAAATATAGGTTTTTACATGGTTTTTAAAATGTGAAATGTGTTTTTTTAAAAAATTAAACATTTATATTAAAAACATGAAGTTGGATTCATACCTGTAAAATTGTGTGTATGATTGATATTCACTTGATTCTTACACATCAGAAAATAATTATGTATTTTTTTTTAAAATAATTTGGAAATTCCATTATGATTTTCTCAATTGTGGAAGTGTAATGTTTGTTTTAGTGTAAAGTGATAATTTTAAAGTGAAGACATTAACTTTGAGTCATAATAACCACACGATATGATTGATTTATGTGAAATAGATTCTAATATATCACATAACAATTATACAACATTGTCTTAATGTTTGAAAATAATTTGAGTTTTTTTATTGATATTGATAACATAATGTACTTTTTAAACTGAAATGAAATAGTTATATTGAAAAAATTCACATTGAGTCGTAATGACCACATTGTGGTCAATATTGTTGTGTGGTTATATATTATACATCTGAAATGAATTAAGGACAATTTTATTGAATTTTGTAAAAAAATGACCTCTTTTTCTCAGTTTTGATAGTTTGAAGTGTGTTTTAAAATAAAGTGATAGTTCTATATTAAGAACACAATCGTTGAGTCATAATAGAAACATAATATGTTGTATTAATTTATGGAGGATACCTACATGTTAAAAAAACTATATATCATTTACCTATGATTTTAGGAAAATCTGATCTCATTTGATCAGTTTTGAAAATGTGATACGTTTTTTAATATAATTTCCTTGTATAGATCAATCGAACAATATTTTTTTTTTAATTTCTAACCCTGGTAAAACATCCTTCTCAACTAATTCCTCTACTTTACATTGATTATTGTATTAAGATATAAGTTAGGAATACTTATTAGTATTTATAGTATCAATCATTTCATGTATTTTGTTGAATCTGACATGATTCTAAAGGATTTAATCTTTATTCTTCACTGGGGGGTGGAAGTGATTATAAAATTACCCATCCCATTTTTAAAAAGTCATCAAAATATATAAAGTCAGTAGATAAAAATGACGAGGCTCTTTTTCTTGGATGTTCATTTCTCAAAAGATTGAGATATTTCTTAATATTTGTGGGTATAATGAACCTTGAGTTGTTTCCCTCTAACCATTATCTCATTTGTACTTCAAAGTCCAATATGTAATGATCCCAAGAAGTTTATAACATGATAAAAGATTCAAAAACATCTAATTAACATAACCCATAATAATACTTAAACTTGAAATGATTCATAAATAATTATTTATTTACATCTCATCACTAAGAAATTTTTTATATTTTACCAACTCATATAAACCCATAAATGATGTAAATTAGTGAAAACTTTAAATTAAATGCATAGACAATTTTGGAATGAGAATATGTGATTTAAAATAATTTAAATATTATAGAGAAAATAGTAAAAATAATTTCATGACAAAATTTGGAGTTTTATTAAATGTATTAGACATGTTTAAATAAACATGGACCACAACCATATATGTAAGTGGATTGGAATGTATATAAAATAATTTTCCATTAATTTCGGTATTTTTATTGAGATGATTTTCCTATGTTTCCAAGATACAAAACCTTCACTAAAATATTTCATATTTTTGTCGTTGGGTAGATGAACCATGAGTTGGGAGGATCACTAACTCTATAAGCTTTCTTGAAATAGAAAAAAAAATCTATGGCAGTGTTCAAATTTCTTTGGATTAATGGGTGGATCAAATCTTAAAAAATGATTGGATTGAAATTATAATTTTATTATTTGATTAAAAATATAACTAAAATATTTTCAATAGTAAATAAATTTTATTTTTTAAAAAATAATATCTATGCACTACGATGTAAATTATTCACATCCAAATTGAATATTTAATGGCATAGCCTCCACTATATCACAAACATAATAGGTAATCACTTCAACCTGATGTCAACAAATATTCTGACACCATGTACTCTTCTCATTCATCTTTAAAAAAATTTACTTCTTCTATTAAGTAAATAGTTATTTGGTTGTCCTACTAACACACAGAAAATATAGGCAATGAAAATATTAAAAATATTATATTTAAAATTTTAATTACCTTCTTTAATATGATATCTCAATTTAGACATTTTTATATCAATTTATATATTTTTTTTTGATATTTTTAAGGACATACAACATGTATTTTTATAATATTTAATGAAAATTCAATAAAGGATATAATAGAATTACCAACCATGTTAACAAATAGGACTTCACGAGGAATAGGAAACTCAATGAACAACTTATGAGCTACTCGAATCCATAATATTAGGTTTTATTTTGGGATTTGTTTTTCATGTAACATGTCTCATAAGATATTATACACTATACACCTCAAAAAGGCGATGTGTATGTGTTGATTGATATAAGTCACATATCATTTTACGATATGGATTTTTAATAATATAAATATATTAAAATTTGTTCGATTCACATTTAAGAGAACGGGTTATGATAAAATTGTTTACCTCAGGTAAGGAAAGTTGTTGAAAGGATGGGAAAGCCTATAATATTATGGGGTTATATGGATCTTCATGTATTGATCATTGTTATGGTATTGGTTCATATTTACCCATTCATATATATTATTCTACATACCTAGACTGGATAATAATATCATTTGAAGCATCTATATTTTCTTACATTCCTTATATCATCTCATATGTTTCTCTTAGAGGAATTATATTAACAAAATATGTTTTAGTTGAAAATACATAGTCGCACCTATAATGCATCTATATTATTATGTCTGTTTCATATCTTTTGAATGTAGTTTTTTTTCTAGTAAAATTGGTACTGATCAAGCGTCGAAGTCATATAAAAAAATATAAAAATTAATATATATATATATATTCTATAACACTATTATAAATAATTATAAATTATTAGTATTCCATACTTACACTTGATTACTATACTACTTGTGTATTTTCCTCTACTAGTCTCCCCTCATAATTTATATGAGCCTCCACCAATAATACATAATGCAGGATGGAAGTTCCTTTGAAGTCTAATTCATCAATATATATATATAAATGAACCTTTATTTCATATCACATAAAATATTTTCAATATTTTTATGTGAAAAATACCCCATCCTTTCTTTACGGTGGTGGTATATAGGTTTTGATGCATGTTTCTTTTTTTCAACTATCCATTATAGTTTCATAAATATAGAATTTGAAATTCAATTTGATAAAATAAATATTTTCAAATAAATATTATCGAGAAAAATTAACATTAAAGGATTCCTTAACCTGAAGAGTAATGAATGATTTATTGGTGTCTTGGTATATAATTTTTGAAAATATTGATTGTGTGTGATGGTTTACATTCCCCAAACTTATATTTTATGATTTGTTGTTATATGTGTTCATAAATATCTATGACCTTTTCCAGTGACCATTAAGAATTATTTTAATGAAATAATCTAAAATAAAAAAAAAATCTACAAGGTAAAATGAAAATTAAATCAATTTTTGTTATATAATTTATCTGGTAAAATAAAGATATTATATTGCAACATTACTATAATATCTTCCCACATGGTTTTCTTCAATATAAGCATGACATTGTTCTATATAAGGACCCGCCCATAAAAATTACATAATATTGAATTAAATAGATAATTCACATTAAGGATATTTTAAGGTTTATAGTTTTAGAGAATTAGGTTATTACATTTACATAACAACATGAATATTACATGTAGATAATTATACTCAGTATCCATTATTTTTATAAAATAAAAAATCTTAAAAAAATATTCATGTCAAGTTCCATGAATTAGACATCATGAATTTTCCTTGATCCCATCCTTGACCCTTATTAGTCATGTGGAAAACATTTCAAAAACATGGGATGAGAATGAAAAGCTTAGTAAGTTATATAAAATAAGGAATTAAAACATTACCCATAAATAAATTCAAAACAATGAAACCATACTTTTCAATCCAAACATACCTCATGAAATCATAAGATTTATTAACAACACATAGAAATTATAAATCATAAAGGTAAATTATGACATAAATAACATAAATACATTATAACTATCAAATATACAAAGAGAGTCACATTTTCAATAACTATAATAATATATTCCCTAAATCTCTTAGGAGAAACTTTAATGTTCACCTCTATCACGTTACCTAATACATTGGAGAGCTATATCGGCCTCACCCTTCCTAGGTTTATCATGGAACCACCCATATATGTAAACAATTCACAATAGCCATAACATATTCATAAACCATTAAACAAACATAATGGAATGATAAAATTCCCCATTTCAATCACAATATATCATTTGAATATATTGACAAAATAAATCCTTTTATCAAACCATTTTAAATCCATTTAAAATATAAAATAAAAATATTTTTGAATCAAAGTGTCCCATACCACTTTGAATCTTTGGAAACAAAATTAATGTCAAAACATTAATTTCAATATTAATAAATCCTTAAAACCATTTTTAAAACATGGACATTAATTTGAATGATTTAGAAGAATAAACATTTAAAACATTTAAAACCATATTTTAGTTAAAGAGTTTTTAACAAAATTAGAGATCCTAGAATAAAAATAATCGAGGAACAAATTTTAATCAGAACATAATAATATCATGATAATTAAGCTAATCATGATATAATATTCCAAATGATAGTATATACTCCATATAATAGTGAATTGGTGCATATCAACAATGAAGTCTCAGTGGAAATGTAAATTGAGACGAAATCCCTTATATAGACGGTATCCTTAGATTAAGGATAACTCGATTAAATAATTATGTGTGTTAAATATTAATACACCCAATATAAGTCTAATAAAATCAGAGTTTATTCACACATATTATAGAACGTCATAATCAAGAAGTAGATGTTTAACCAAAAAAATGAATTTAGGTTAGGAAGTTTTCTTACAGAAATTCGATATCCTAACAACATCACATTAAAATTCAGAAAATTAGATAATGAGAGTAAAAATGATATCTCATCAAATGAACATAAAATTTACATCAATAATGTTATATAATAACATATCACAACATAATTATATGTAAATTAAAAGACATAACAAAAAAAGTATTTTAAAAAGAGGAGGGTGAAAGTTTCCCTTACCGATTTGGTAACTTACGAAACATACAACTCTTGAAAGAAATATCACACAATGAATATTTAAATACTAGTAAATTACAGTATATTACTCAAATAATACAATCATGGGTAGTACATCCACCACACAAAAGGAAATAGTGGCTAATATAGCATGAATCTCATGGGAATAAAAAGTGAAAAAAATACTTACCTTGTTGTAATCAATAGAGTCTTATGAGACATAGTTAATAAACACAAAATGAATCACATAATAACATGAATATAAATATAATCAAGATAATATATATCAAATTTCTTTACAAAATAAACCACATGCAATAAATAAGTGGTGAACAATAGAAATCTCATGGAATTAAAAGTGTGATAAGAAATCTCTTACCTCATGTCCAACATTACTCGTATGTTCCTTATTCTTCCTCAATAATAAACTTAAGTTAATTTATACCTGATTAATAAAATTTATAATTATTATTATTACTTTTAAATCACTTATTACCTTGCAATAAAAATTATTTAATTATTTGAGTTCTTATTGGACATTTTGTTGATGTTCGGAATTTGAGTTAAAAATGAACTTGTTATAATAATAATTTTCCCATGTGGTCAAAACTCAATTATCTCTAGAATGATATTAATTATTTATATATCATATGTATCATATATATCGAGTATATATATATATATATAATAGTATATAACATTTGGAGATAGTAAATGAAATGCACCGTTAATGGAGACGGTAAGTCGTACGTACATATGAACGCTACTTTCATTTCTATTAAATATTTAATGGAATGAAAACTTAATGATACATAGGTATAATATAATTCCAGTATAATATAATATATATTATCAGTAAATCCATCCTTTATACATCCCTCATAAGGCATTAACGAGTCATATCACTTTGAGGGGGCGGTAGCCCATACTTCCTAAAATGAAATTATCGCGTTTACCAATTATGAAAACCATATAGGTGTGCTATAAATGAAAAATACAGAATTATAAAGAGAAAATAATCATAATATAAATCATATATAAATACAGTGTCATCATAATGTCCTCCATGAGGGGCAGTAGTAGTTAATTTAACAATCATCATTTCGTGAGGCGTTAGTTTTCTATACATAGAAACATTATGATCTTTACCCATTAGATGGAGGTGTGTGTAAGTTTAGTTCAAATAATTCACATAAAAATATACTATTATCTTTAGGATACAGTTTTTGGTATAAAATATTGTATTAAAAAGAGATTAAGGGGTTGGATAATTAAAATAAAACAAAATATCTTAAAACAAGATGTTACATATAAATCAGGTGACCCCGTTTGGTTTGAACCAAAAGTGTTTCTTGAAATGTTTTCTGCATAAGCTAAGGCTTCCAAGATGAAGAGAGGGATCTTGGGAGCTTATTGGAGCATATGTTTGACGAGGAAAAGTCTTGAGATGTGTGAGGTATGGGTTATATGTGAGGGATTTTTATAAGGTAGAAGAGGGGCTCTTTAGGAAAGTTTGAAATAATTATTTTATTATAACCTCATCTTCGGTTTCAAAAGGTCAATTATTCAATATAATCAAAGTTTAAATGATTCATGGTCTAAATAAAATAATAAAATAGTAATAAAATAGGTTTTGGATATTTTTTTAATATTTATAATCATATATATTTAAATCATTTATTAATGAGGTAAATATTGATTCATTATTGTGTCATAAATAATTTAATTTATTTTTTGTCCAAGAATTATAAAAAAATACCATGATGTAGGAAATATTCTAATATTCCCATTAAATAATTAGACACTAAAATAAAACTTATATAACTCTATGTAAAAAAATTTATTTACTAAAATATATTTGAATATGTAATTTTTGTCTTTACTTTAAATTAATTAATATAAAGTGTCATTATTACCCCCATTTGGCTCCATGAGTTCCCAAATTCGACCCAAGAATTCCCATGGTCAGATTAGTATTAGAAAATTGGATTAATACAAATGTTAGGGTAATTTAATATTATTATAATATTGTATTTTACCTTTATTTACTATTTTTATCTTTTAATCATGAAAAATAAAATATTTACAGAAATAAATATTTAAAATGTCTAAAAATAAAATTTACCTATTTACACAATTTATACCTACTGATTCCAAATATAGAATCCATTTTTCAAAATTCAAAAGACAAAAGTGGCAGAAATCAATTTTAAATTAACTCCCACTGTCAAAACAAATGGAGTGTTTTTAAGAAATAATAACTATAAAAAAATTGACACTGTTTTATGACCAATTTCAAAATGAAATTACTTACAATGACCAAAATTGGATTAAATGGAAAAAATATATTTTAATTACACTTTAAAACCAATTAAGAAGATAATATAACCATATAAATAAATTATATTAAAAGGCACTTTTGAATTAAATGACAATATTTTTCATTATTCATAAAAAAATGAACTTTATCACAAACTTATGATGTGTTAAATGGTCTTCGATTCCCTAGTAGGAAACATAAAACAACAATGGTTTTGTTTGAAATTCCCTTTCATAATTTTGAGTAATTCATTTACAACATAGAATAAGAATATAAAGAAATATACTTACCTTCATATAGAGTTTCATCATTTAATAAGTTTCTACCAAAAACTAATCTTTTCTCCAAATAATGAGCATTAAAAAAGACATGGTCACATCAAAAGCACAAGAATCATACTCTGGAGAATCACATAATCCAAAAAAGAGAACTATATATTTCCCTTATCTTTAAACATCAACAAAAACCAAAATGGTTAGTACGAGATTATATAATCCCCAAAAAAGGATAATCCTTTATAAATAAATTACTACTCTTAATCTCCAATATTCAAAAATAGTACCCAAAGTTCAGGAAAGACCCCTAAATACATAATTGTCATTAAAATTATTCAAATTAATCCAAACTAATAATGAAACCCAAAACTCGGATGGATTTAATCTCATAGTCTTCTATAGTAAATCTTAACATTTATCTCCAAATAGCATCGACTACTCATATCGTCTCATACTGAAGTGTAATTATCCTAATCACATGTTCCCTATTATAGGTTAGTTGTAACGTCCCAGTTTCGGGTGCCACACAACGGGTGCCCCAAACCCGGTTCTCCACGTGACCTCAAGTGCATTTACCCAAATTCCAGTGGTTGTCGACTAGCAGCGAGGGCCCAGGTATGATAGTGGAGAAACTATGCCCTCATTTGTCAAAGTGTAGCACAACAGAATACAAAATAAAACATACCACAAACAGAGGAAGAAGTAAACCATACAAAAATGAAATAAACTACAATAGTGGATATAACCAACAGTATATAAATGACGATGATACATGTCTCAAGTTCTATGAAAACAACCAGAACATGTTATACATCAATACGATACAACCAAAAGTAGAGTACAGAAAAACAAATCAAAACAGCTAGCAGTGGCATCGCAAGCCTAAGCTCGGTCCCATGCCCTCCTATTCCTCAGCAGTAATCGTCTACCTGTATAGGGACTCTTCCAAAAATAATATTTCAACCATTACACAAAAATTTAAATAAAATATTATTCCTTTTTCCGTAGTTATATATTGTTCCCAAAAAGAGAGAATGTCATCCACAATCACATTTATCACATAATCACCAAATCAATTTATTAAACTAAAGATATCCATTTGAAAAAACATAAGATCCAAAATCAACTTATTCTTGATCAATAAAATCATTTAACTAAAAACAATAAGTCATAATAACCAGGGACTTCACGTAGTCTAGTGGTTGCTGATAAATCCCAATCGCATATTGGTTGTGGGTTTGATTCCCGAATCATTGTCTGACTTGACCGGTTGTCAAATGGTCTACGTGTTGTCCTTTTTATAAAACTCAAAAAATAACCCATACTTGTTTTAACCTCAATAGTTTTCTTATACCTATCATTTTCATCCCAAATAATTATGATCTCCACATCTTAATTCTTAATTTCTTATATATATTGTAATTTTTTTATTTTCACCACCATATGATAAAATGATATGATCCCCAAAATAAAGAACATCATACCTTGATCATGGTGTCCACTTGGTTTCAGTGTTTTCTTGTTCACGTTTTTAGAAGGACCATGTATTGAAACAATGATTTTAAGATCCTTAAAAATAATTTTCTTCCATCATCCAAATACACCGTTAATAGATTGGGTCATTTGGGTGTTCACAAAAAATAGTTTTGGAAAATAATCATGTATGGCATATAATTTCAAAACATCTGATAAAAATTGATTTGTATAAAATAGTCAGATAGAATTTGAGTGGAAACATTCAATTGATGGTTCTTTTAAAATAACGTAAGTATGTACTGAGAGACTAAATTGTAAAAGAAAATATAAATAGGTTGTACAAGGGTCTCATTCTTCAGAACCCATTTCAAAATCACAATATGCTTCAAAAACATGTTATAAGGAAAAATATTTTAATATTCCTTGAAAATATTTAGCTTTCTCAAAATTATGAGAATATTAAGAAAATAGGATTTGACTAAATACCACCCATGATCCACGATGATATCTGGGTATAGTGGATGTGTTTGATATCTAAAACAATTTCTTTGAAGTGAGTTGTATGTTAGAAAAAGTTTCACAATCACCCAAACATGACATTTCAATAATTATTGGAAACAATTCATCAGGAAGAGATATGAATGTTGTTTGAGATCTTCCTCCTTCCATTTGTAACATAAATTCTTTGATCTATAAAAATTTATAAAATAAGGATTTAACTGAAATAATAAACATAGGGACTAGCCATGTGTTTAACGAAAACTCTTAATCCCTAAAGTTTTCTTAACCAACCTATGATACAAACTATAATGAACCCTCCTTAGATATTATATAATCATAAATTAAATGGACAATTCACATTGAGGTATTTTTCAGGATTACAGTTTTAGATAATTCAGTCATAACTTGTACATAAAAACATAAATATTACATGTAGACAATTCTACTTAGTATCCATTTATCATAAAATAGAAACATTGCGTATTGGGTACGCTATCGAACATATAATAACCTGTAAATTTAAATTAATATTTAATTACCAAATATTAATAAATATAAAAAACTTTATCCTTATTTTTCTGGGTTTTTACATTCCCTGTATCTATATCAATTAGAAAAAGTATTCTCATCATGAAACGGATGTTACTAATGATAATTAAAACGATTGAACAAATAGGTCGACCTCATTGATTCCATCCAACCCCAAACTTCATACCCTTTCTTCTTTAATTGAAAATAGTAGTTTACAAAATGATTCTACACTACACCTATTTATCATCTTCATGTTGTCCATCCCCCAATAATTACAGAGTATCCGCATTGATCATTTGTTATTCATAGATATTGGTAACATCGACATGTAGAGAAATCATTATCTTCATGATTAGTTAAAAAATTAATTTAAATTATTGTACGAAAGAAGAGGGAACATAATATTATGAGGAAAATGTAGTATATAAAAAATAATTTACTTCTTAATTGAAATCCCTTCATTTTCTTATATGGTTGAAGCGATTTGAAACCTTCATTGAATATCCAAATACCATTTTTTATGATGCACTCTAATGTACATGTCACTATCCACATTGTCACCACTATAAAATTATTATGATATACCAATGAAATGCTCATCCTAAAATGATTTTTATTCTAAAACCATAGCTGTTTCTGCCTCCAATCGAATAATTGACCAATTATTTTTTGCGGGATATGGGGCATAATATACATTCACTACATGTAATTCCATAATGAATAGTTTTTACTTATACCCTTCCACTCTAAAACTCACCTTCATGAAGACCAATTCGTCAACTTTAACTAAGCTTATATTATATTATAATATGAAATTGACTATAAAAACTTGAAATATCTTATAATATAACCCATATATTTGATCTATTATTCTGATGTTTTATATATTTGGATAAATATTATTTCTATCCGTGGAACCAGATAAATGCATCGTTTCTTTTATAATCCTAACTCCACTATATTTATCATAAAATTTTCATTGTTTTCCTTCTATAATAATTTATTAGAATTAATTAAAAAACCTTTTCATTGGATAACGTTTATATTTGGTTCACTAAATATCCAAAAAATTTCTAAGTTAATTGAAATCAAATGTGCAGATAAATCCTTATAAGTATGATCTCAGAACTATCTTATAAACTACTATTTATGGTATTTGGTATCGATAATTCATCCATTGATGTATTTAAATTTCTATGAATTACATTGTGACCTTAAATTTGTGGATAGAAATTTATACTATTATCTAAATGTGAAGGTGATTCACATCCTTCTTATTAATAGTAATTGTAACAACATCTCTTATAGAAATCACTTTTCCTATATAGATTCCAGTCTGATGAGATTTTGGGATACTAATTATATCATCATCTAAAAATAACTAGTACAGAATTTAATATCTTCTTCCATAATATATAACACTAAAATACAACCTTCTAGATGAATTCTATTATAGAAATACCCTTTAAAATTATTCATATATCATTTACTAGGGCACATCTATCTTTAATGGACATGACCACATTGTTGATTATCTATAAAAATGAATAAATTTTGGTGTACCATTTTATAAAATAATTATAATGGGATGAATATCTTTAATTAACATACTATAACTAAAATTTCATTATTCCCGTTATAAAACATTGTGTGGACTATAACAGTACTATATATAACATTGAAAAATAGTCATTGTATGTCCTTAATTTTTAGGTAGTGTGCCCCATAATTCTATAAGAATTAAATACTACATAAAGATATGAATATCATGTCATGTTAGAACCTTTATCTTTAAATTATTCATTAAGATGAAATTCTTGATATTTTATGAATACCCATCCATAAGTTTTACACCATTAAAGAAGTTGTATAATTTAATTTTTTCTTCTCTGGATAGAGTGTAATTTACTGGATGAAGATAAATTCATCTTTTACCATTAATAGGGGAAATCTCATCCCATTTATACATGCCTATAATGTCCAAAAAAAATTTAATTCCATGTTTTTTATCTCGAGTAAATTTATGGACCTATTAATAATAATATCACATATTTGTTTTCTATGTGCATGACATGAAAAAAACATCTGATGTACAATTAGTTATAATATTGTAATTAAAATATAAGTTTTCACTTTCTCCATCCATATTTCAGATGTTTTTTTATAATGTTTTTAAATATTTAGTGTCAATATCTTTTAATTTATTTAATAGTTTATCAACTATTAATTTGATATAGTAGTTTAAATTATTCTGTTGTTAAATAAAATGATGTCATCCATTGTTGATATTTTCTTCTTCAGAGTATAAATTTTAGATGTCTGAAAAACAAAGTATTTATGGAATGTTTCAACATAAATGTGTGTGTACCATCTTCACAACTAGGACACCCCAATATTCTAATAATGATATTTCTTAAAACAATTTCTATAGGCAGTAAATCATTTATCGTTCTATAAAACAAGGATCTCAATGTGAACTCTTCACTTATATGAGCCTCATACTATGTAATGTTTGCAACCCATATCAATTTAATATCATATATGAATGGGGCCAATTATAAATCAATGTCATTAACATATTTTTTTGGTTTAGATATAAGTAGATACAACATATTGTATTTACACTTCTTATAAAAACATGATGGAAAGATATAAAAAACCATAGAAACACATCATATACTACATGTATTATTTCTTAAACAAATATGATTTATTACATCTTTTTACAATACAAGATAAATGTTTCTTAGATTGTTATGAAATTAATGATACCCAAAATAAATTCATTCTACTATGGATAGTCTATATGATGATTTAGTTTAAAATATTTGATTACAATATCTTTATTCCAGGAATTTGTGTAACAATTTTCTGAAATGCATATAGTGATTATTACATTTTAATGATAGGAAATTACCATAAAAATTTTAATGGACCAGATTCATCTTTATTTTATCAATCTATTCCAACCATAAAGAATTCGGTGAGTGATTCACATCACATGAAAAAAACAATAGTATTATTCTTGTGAGTATGTGAATCCTATTTTTTCCTGATAATATAGCACAATATTTTTTGATTTGATATATTATATGAAAAATAAAAAATTTCCTACTATTATTTTGGATAAATTTAATTTAAATAACGACAAAATGGATAGATAAAATGGGCTTGATGAGGGTTATACTCATGATCCATTTCAAATTCAATAAACTTTTTACATCTCTCACCATACTGCACCCTCGTATCATTCTTATCCTTCCATTTACAATTCATATCCTTTCTATTAAGATTAATAATTTTCAATTAAAAAATAATTAAATAAATAACCATAAGGTATTAATTATTAAAGGAGAAACATATAGATACATTTAATAAATTTATTATTTTCATAATAAAAAAGTAATACCATCTTTGGACACTCAAAGAAGCAATAAAATCCGATGTTTTAATAAAAAAAGGTTATATGTTATTGAAACTGATATATTATAATCCTTATAAAAAGGTTTAACATTGATATCCTCATCCTACAAAAATAATTTTGAGTTTTTAAAATAAATTATGATGGTGTATAGTATCATCAATATAAGAAATTGATTATGGATAATAGAAATAATGTTGACAGATCAAAATTGAGGATAAATTATTCTAATGGGAACCTGCATGTGATGGTATCCAACATGTTTCTCTTTTCACCTTTCATATATTTTATTCTTAATTTAATAATAATGGTCAACTTGGAATACTATAGCTGAATGAATGTCAACATATGAAAGTTATTGGCGATGATTCCAAAAAAGGTTACATTTTACATAAGGGTAACATTAAAAGAAATAATTGATACTAGTTGAAGGTATTTATACTCCCCAAAAGACTGAATAAACATTATAACATTTTAAAAGAATAATTTAACTTACATAAATCATTTTTTCTAAGATAATAAGTTCTTAATTTTTTTTGATATTAGTTTGTAGTGTTGGAAATTATTGAAGGAGGGGAATGTAATCGCCTAGACCTCTCCAGTCCATTACTTTGTGAAAATGTGATGTTGGAGGTGTTCTGGGAGGTCAAGGTGACTTATCCCTAACACTTTGCCAAATTTTGAGTTCTGTGAAAAGTGTTTCCAGAATGGTGAGCTCCATCGGTGACCTTTTCATTCCTTTACCAAATTTCACATTTGTGAATACTGTTTCCAGAATGGTGATCTCCATCAGTGACCTTTTCTTCCCTTTTCAAAATTTCACATTTGTGAACAGTGTTTCCAGATTGGTGAGCTCCATCGGTGACCTTTTCTTTCCTTTTCCAAATTTCACGTTTGTGAACAGTGTTTCCAGAATGGTGAGCTCCATCAGTGTCCTATTCTTTCCTTTGCCAAATTTCACGTTTGTGAACAGTGTTTCTAGAATGGTGAGCTCCATCGGTGGCTTTTTCTTTCCTTTTCCAAATTTCTCATTTGTGAAAAAGTGTTTCTTGAATGGAGAGCTCCATCGGTGACCTTTTCTTTCCTTTTCCAAATTTCACGTTTGTGAACAGTGTTTCCATAATGGTGAGCTCCATCGGCGACCTTTTCTTTCCTTTACCAAATTTCACATTTGTGAATAGTGTTTCCAGAATGGTGATCTCCATCGGTGACCTTTTCTTCCCTTTTCAAAATTTCACGTTTGTGAACAGTGTTTCCAGATTGGTGAGCTCCATGGGTGACCTTTTCTTTCCTTTTCCAAATTTCACGTTTGTGAACAGTGTTTCCAGAATGGTGAGCTCCATCAGTGACATATTCTTTCCTTTGCCAAAGTTCACGTTTGTGAATAGTGTTTCTAGAATGGTGAGCTCCATCGGTGACCTTTTCTTTCCTTTTCCAAATTTCTCATTTGTGAAAAGTGTTTCTAGAATGGAGAGCTCCATCAGTGACCTTTTCTTTCCTTTTCCAAATTTCACGTTTGTGAACAGTGTTTCCAGAATGGAGAGCTCCATCGGTGACCTTTTCTTTCCTTTGCCAAATTTCAAATTTTTTAATAGTGTTTCTAGAACGGTGACCTTCTATGAATCACCTATTCTTTCCTTTTCCAAATTTCACAATTTTGAATAGTGTTTCCAGAACGGTGACCTTCTAAGTGCCACATATTCTTTCCTTTTCCAAATTTCAAGTATATGAACAATGTTTCCAGCTTCTAATAGTTTCGCCCATTTAGACATTTCTTTTGACGTAAAATACATTTAAATCCTTATTTTAAGGACTCTAAGGGCGATTCAAAGGCTATAAATCCTATTTTAATTATTCCTAAGGCTGGGATGTATTTACTTGGTCTAACTGTGTGGGTTAAAGCGATCCATTTTTAATGGATAATTAACTGGATCTTATACCATCGCCTCGTTAAATCTTCCAAAAGGAACCATATATCATTCTCCCTTGTTCTTCCTCTTTGTTCTCATCTAAGAGACACTAGAACCTTTCAATTATTCCCGTAATAGTTTCACAATCAAACCATAATCCTCGGATTGGTTCCACTCTATTTTGGATGCAACCGAGCCGTGTCAGTTAATCTTCCCAATCAGGTATGTTTTATCATCGTTCCTTTGGGGATCATCTTCTCTTGTTTGTCTCTTCCATATTATACCTTGTAATTTCCAAGATTCTAATGGGGTTTTCTTGGGTTTGGTTGGTACTGTCGTACCATGGCATCCTCTGGTGGATGCAGTTGTCGTGAGAGGAGGATTGCGACCCGTTGTGTGAATAAAGGACATGACGAACTCTTTGAGGTATGGGATTCGTGGATTCTATAATAGTATATGTTTAAACATAGAATTAGCATGATTTATCCCTTTAGGTCACAATGAAATTGACCTAATTAAATATTTGAACCGAATTAAAAGAATTGATTGATCGCATGTTGTTGCTTTGTACTGTGATAATGGTTTGCCTCATGTCTTTCTAGATCGAGTGATATATATGGTTACTTTGATTAGTTGTTCATTCTTGATGGAAATTGATAATGATCGTAAATCCAGAAATAAATTTTATTTAATTGGATAAAGATAAAGAGGCATGAAAATGAATCTGGTTGTTTCCATTATTGTAGTTGTTCTAATTTGAGGTTAATAAAATTTGGGTAGTAAGCATGGTTATTTAATTGTTATATCTTACTGATTAGGTCTCCTGTAATTGGAACCTACAAATAACAAATCTGCTAATTCAATATGGATTAAAGAACAGATTGTGTGAGAATTTCATAAAGGGTTCTGAGTTACCCTCTTGATTGTTAAAGGGTCAAGATCCCATTGATGTGATGTTGTGTTTTCTTGCTTCTTGTGTTGTGATATGATCCTGGATGGCTGTTGTGATATGTGGAGGCATGGGGACTTGTGGTTGTGGCAGTGGATGACACCTAGGGTGGCGAGATGCATAAGCTTATGCATGTGGGTGTCGGGGAGGACACCTAGGATGATGGTATGGGATGGATGTGATGGATGTATGTGGGTGGTTTTGTTTGGTTGTTTATCTAGTTTACTTTTCTCACTGCTCAAGGCAGCTGGTCTTGCTTACCCTCCTTCCGAAGGATGCGAAGACATGTGGGGTATGCCACGTGCTTTATGTGTTTAGACTCTTGAGGGAGAATGGGTCTATGCTCTTGTTATAGGCGGCAAAGACTCGACGGGTAGTATATCTACTCACCGTGTTGAGCCCCCTTTGTGTTTAGTAGCATAGGATCCCTTTCTAGAATTTCTGGGAATATGGGAAAGTAATTCTGTAATAAAATATTTATTAAATGGTGATAATCCATGGGGAGGGAGATACTGGAATTTAAAAGTGATTCGAATCTTAAAAGGAGTAGTTGATTTTGGGTGAGATTCTAATGAAATTTAATGTTAAATTATTCATCGGTAATTAATGTTAAAATAATTAATTAACGGAAAGTGGAACTGATGAAATGAGAATGGAGTAATCTAATAAAGCTCTTCAAATGTTTGTGTGCTTATAGGACACCTAGTCTTAGAAGTATCAGCCTGGAGTCTGGGAGACGTTAGCTGCAGTTGTATCTAATACTAGGTGATTCCCATAGTGTGGATGTGAGTTATATATATATATTATGTACTTTTGGTGTTTCAATAAGCTACTCCACCCTATCGGTAAGGTCAACTGACACCCCGGGATTCTGAGCCCTGGGGGGGGGTGTTTTCCCTAACATTCCAGTGGGAAGAGGAATGGCTGACTACCCCCTTTGGCCCCGCTCCCTTCTCTTGGTAGATACATGTGCCAACATGCACAACAGTTAGTTTCCACATATATGTGTGTAGAGGGTTGTAATTTCTTGTGTTTATTTCACACACATATATTCTTAATATAGTATCCTATGGACTACTATAGTTGTAACGTGTATAGGCTATGATTGCTTGAGGATCCCTACTCGGTGTATGGGCTATAATGGCTTGAGGTATAATACCCGATGTATGATACACATTATGCAGGATGTGGTGGCTCCTGGAACATTCCTGGATACATTTGGTTGTGAGGATGGTATGGTGCTTCTCCCAGGTGTCTGCAGGCAAGCCTTTGTAGTGCACGAGGTGCAGATTGTGGATCTTAGCCCAGTTGTCTGTGGGCAAGCCTTTGGAGAGAGATGCACATGACGCATATCATTGGGGCAATGCGGAAAACTAGTGGGGAAGTCATAGTGGGGTAACCTTGATATTTGTCATTATATGCTATATTCTTGTATGCGTTACATGGAGAGAGTGGCCATGGTGTGGTTGGGAAATTAGTATACCTGTTTAGGTAATGAGTTAGTTTCACTTGTTATTCACGGGCATTAGCATGCTTTATTTACTTTTTCATGAGAAACATGGGGAGGATCCTACTGAGTATACTATTATACTCACACTATGTATATATAAACTGTTTTTCAGGTCACTTGGAGCAGGTTGGAGATCAACCTGGTTACTAATAGTCTGTGGTTGGAGGAGATGTTCGGGCTTGTGGTCAATGCCATTTTACTTTCTTTTGGGTACTTTTAGTTTTCCTTTTAGTTGTAGTACTTTTTCATGACATTTCATATATGTACTTGGGTTTCTTTTATATTTCAATTCTGAGTTGGAGTTGATTGGTGTCTATCTTATCTCTCTCTTCCACATGTGTTCTATTAGATGGTAATGCCTCTCATTTGTGTGTTTACTATACCCTCGGTGCTAGTCTGCAACTCGGGGCCTACAGGAGGCGGGCCTCGGGGGTCATTATCTTCTTTCTCACATTGCCAGCCCAGGAGCGGTACACGTTGTGTGGAGGGGGTCATGACAAAGTGGTATTAGAGGTCTGGTTGAGGGATAGGATGGAGTTTAGAGTTAGGCACAGGTAAGGTTGCATGGGATGGTAGGGAAACCGTGTCATTCATGTTTAGTAAGTGGGGTAAAAATTGGAGACCGAAATAGACATAGGTGTTACGTCCCCCAATGATCTGTTGCACGTACCTTTATGTTTACGATGGCTACTAAACAATGTGATACTGGTTGCAGGGTAGAGACCTAGGAAAGGATCATGCATCATTCTTCTTTACGCCAGTGTATGAATGGGTAGACCTTGGGATAGGTTAACATAAAATTAATAAAAGAAAACAATTAATTTATTAATATTGAGTCTTCCATATTCCAGGCTTAGGAGCTCTAACAGTTGTTATTTTACAGGTATCGCTCCAGGTTGACATCCTCGACAGGTTTGTGCAGAAGATGTCCAGCAGGTTGTTCCAACAGATCGCTGCTGGTTATAGGTTGACGACGATGACACTTGGAGGAAGAAACGCCGAGGGTTTCAGTGCCAGAGTCTACAGAAGTACGAGGGCTTCGTTTCAGATGCGGTCACAGAAGACTGGTTGGAGGAGGTCGAGATAGGCTTCAGTTCAATTCATGCTCGAAAGGAACACTAGGTGTCCTTGGTTGTGACGATGTTGCGTGGAGCAGCAAGGTAGTGGTGGTTATTGGTCCTCGGGGATCGTGAGGAGTCAACAATCTCATGGGAGGAGTTTCGAGACAGGTTTAGGGTTGAGTTTCTTTCATCATCTTTGAAGGCGTACAGTCACCAGGAGCTTCTTACCCTTCGACAGGGGACCTCCAGTGTTCGAGAGTTTGGAATCCATTTCAGGAACCTTCTACGATATGCTTCAGACCTGTTACCAGATGAGGAGGCCAGGGCGAGGAATTTCGAGGAGGCTTTGCATTCATATATCCAGCGCCAGGTCACCCCGTTTATGCTAAAGACATATCTTGAGGTGTTGGCGAGGGCAGAGGTTGTTGAGAGGACAATGGCCAGGACCAGATTTTCATGAGAGGGTAATCATCATGATAACTCAGGAAGCAGAGCTGTGGTCCGGGGTTCCCGGTTTTCAGGGCAGAAGAGTTTTTATTCACCTTAGGGTATCTCACAACCCTTCCCATCTCGTTTATCTGGAGGCAGAAACTCTCATTCCTACGTCAAGGGATCATGCACTTGTTTTTCTTTTGGTGGTCATGGTCATCAGCAGTAGGAGTGCCCGAATTTTCATAGCATTTATCGTGCACCAGGTACTCTGCTCTAGGTTCCTCCGTTGAGGCAGTTCTAGCCAAGGCAACAGCAGTAGGTTGCACTAGCTTTAGATCACCAGAGGGTAGATGGAGCATGCAGAGGACAACCCCATGACGCTCCCCATCATCAGAGAGCAGAGGCGGCTATGGTGGTGGTCGTCATCAGGGTTAGAGAGGCCATGGAAGAGGTCGTGGTCAGCTTCATGCTCTAGCGTTTCCACCCCAGGCGAGCTAGATGTCGTTCGAGGTACCCTTGTCTTGTTTTCTACCTTGGTGAGTTCCTTGTTTGATATAGCAGCAACACACTCCTTCACATCACCTACCCTTGTCCATGCTTTGGGACTTGAGGTAGAGAGGCATCCAGTGCCCTTGGCATTGACTATGCCAGTTGGAGGTTGAGCCGACTTGTTTGAAGTATGTAGAGACTGTGAGCTAGTGTTGGGGAAACACCAATCTTGGGGAGATGTCCTATGTTTAAGAATACAACCATGTGATGTCATACTCGACATGAATTAGTTGTATTTGGTGTAGGATATTGTGGATTTATACAGGAATAAAGTCGTTTTCTTTGATGCAGATGGAGATAAAGTGGTGTTTGTTGGTGAGCGAGATCCTCGGATGAGTCAAAGACAAGTTCAATCGTTATCATCCATGATGGCTGAGATGATGCTGAGTTCTTCAGAGGTTCAGCAATTGGCGTTTCCTAGGGTCATAGAGGAGTACCCTGATGTCTTTCCAGAAGAGGTTTTAGCGTAACCCCCTCGATGAGAGATCGAGTTAGGGATCGATCTACAGCCATGAGCGTCTCCTATCTTTATGTCTCCATATAAGATGGACCCTTCTGAGTTAGGAGAGCTACATATATATCTTGATGGTCTGTTGCAGTGTAGTTTTGTTCGGCCAAGTGTGTCACTATGGGGTGCGCCAGTTTTGTTTTTGAAAAATTCTAACGACAATTTGTGGATGTGCGTCCATAATCATTGATTAAAAAAAGTGAAAATAAAGAACTATTATCCTCTCCCGTGGATTGATGATTTATTCGATCAACTGAAGGGTGCATGTTGGTTTTCAAAGATCGACTTGCGATCTGGATATCATCAGATGCATGTAAAGGATGATGATATCTCGAATACTGCTTTGCGTTGATGTCATGGGCATTATGAGTTTGTTGTAATGCCATTCGGTGTGAAGAATGCTCTAACTGTTTTCATGGGGTTGATGAATGCTGTGTTCCATGAATTCCTGGATAAGTTTGTTGTGGTTTTCATCGACAACATCCATGTGTACTTCACATCTGAAGAGGAGCATGCAGAGCATCTATGAGCTATTTTGGGAGTTCTTCGCCAACATCAGTTGTTTGGGAAGTTGTGAAAGTGTGTGTTTTGGGATCAAGAAGTTCGTTTCTTGGGGCATGTTGTGTCCTAACAGGGAGTAGTTGCGGATCTGTCGAAGATAGAAGAAGTGGTGTCTTGGGCAGCCCCCAAGACCGTGTCAGAGGTGCGATGATTCCTTGGTCTCGCAGGCTACTATAGGAGGTTTGTAGCCCATTTCTCCCGAGTTGCGACTCATCTGATAGCTTTGACCAGGAAGGATCATGAGTTCATATGGAATGATCATTTTCAGGCAACTTCCGAGTATCTAAAGGAGAAGTTGGTGAGTGTTCCAGTCCTTTGTCTTCCAGCGGAGGGAGCCCAGTTTGATTTTTTTTGTGATGCTTCAAATCTGGGGCTAGGCTATGTTCTCATGCAGTAGAGGTCAGTTGTTTCTTATGGGTCTCGGTAGTTTCATCTCAATGAATGCAATTATGCCACCCATGATCTTGAGTTGGCAGTCGTGGTGTTTTCTCTGAAGTTGTGGAGACATTAACTCAATGGTGAGCACTTTGTAGTTTTCACTAATCATAAGTATTTTAGGTATGTCTTCTCCCAACGTGACTTGAACTTGAGGTAGCATCGGTGGATAGATTTCTTGTAGGAATACGACTTTGAAATATAGTATACACCTCGAAAAAGGAATGTTGTAGCTGAGGCACTGAGCCGAAAGTCACGTAATGATGTTGTGCTTGGTTCTGGTGATTCCTGGAGAGTGATGGAAGAGCTATCAGCTTTGAATCTTGATATGAGAGAAGTTGGGGGTAGAGGTTGTCTTTTCCAGATGATGGTGCAGTCATCCCTGATTCAGAAGGTGGAAGAGTCTCAGTTGGGTGATCTAGAGGTAGAAGTTTGGAGTGACAGAGTTGTTTGTGGTGAGGCCCCTGATGGTTGGTCGGAGGATGAACAACACCGAGTGTTGTATCTTGGCAGCCTTTTTGTTCCCTTGGCAATGTGCGAGATGGTTCTCCGAGAGTTCCATAGTTCTCCCTTGGTAGTACATCCTGGTGTGAAAACGATGTATCGATCCTTGAGGAGTCAGTTTTTTTGGCCTGGGCTAAAGAGTGCGGTTGCAGAGTGTATGTCTCGATGTTTAGTCTGCCAGAAGGTGAAGGCCGAACACCATGTTCTTGGTGGTCTTCTCCAATAATTAGAGATTCCTTAGTGGAAGTGGGAGGACATATCACTGGATTTTGTTACAGGTTTACCACTAGCTTTGGGAGGACATGATGCTATATGGTTGGTAGTGGATCATTTAACAAAATCGGACCACTTCATAGCGATCAAGGATTTGAGCTCGGTGGAAGTTATGTCGGGGCAGTATCTGGAGGAGGTGGTGAGAGTTCATGGAGTACATAGGACGATCATTTCTGATTGAGATCCTTGTTTCACCTCCAGGGTGTGGAGAGGTCTCCAACATGCTTTTGGATCTCAACTATTCCTTAGAAGTGCTTTTCATCCTCAAACGGATAGTCAAACAGAGAAAACCATCCAGACTTTTGAAGACATGTTGCATTCTTGTGTTCTTGATTTTGGAGGTTCATGGATGAAGCACTTACCCTTGGTAGAGTTCGCTTACAATAATAGTTTTCACTCTACCATCGGTATGGCGCCGTTTGAAGCCATGTATGGCTGGCCATTCCGTTCTTCGTGGTGCTGGACTGGGGTCAGAGAGTCAGCAATTCTCGGACTAGAACTA
Organism: Viscum album; assembly: GCA_963277665.1. Taxonomy (NCBI): domain Eukaryota; kingdom Viridiplantae; phylum Streptophyta; class Magnoliopsida; order Santalales; family Viscaceae; genus Viscum; species Viscum album. The sequence goes on along the minus strand of OY728158.1, from coordinate 365,997,419 downwards.
GTGCAGAATACAAAAGAGATGGTTCAGGTGATTCATGAAAGGATGAAGACAACACAAGATCATCAGAAATCATATGCTAAACAAATAAGGAGACCCTTAGAGTTTAATTTGGGGGATCATGTGTTTCTGAAGGTGACTCCCCATCGTGGGCAGCAAAGGTTTGGTCATGGAAGTAAGCTTTCTCCCAGGTTTGTTGGGCCTTTCGAGGTGTAAGCTCGAGTTGTAGTTGTGGTGTATAGAGTAGCACTTCTCCCATCAGATGAGTCAGATACATGATGTTTTCCATGTATCACAACTCCGTTGTTATCTTCATGATGAATCTCATGTTATCGATTGGGGAGAGATCGATATTGATGATGATACAACCTTCGAGGAGCGACCTGTGGAGATCCAAGACCGCAAGGAGAAGGTGTTGCGTGGGCATTCTATCCCCTTAGTTTGTGTCTTCTGGCGACACAATGGCATGTAAGAGAGTACCTGAGAGTGTGAGTCACAAATACGTGCTCAGTACCCAGAGTTGTTTAATGTTTAACTCCTTTCATGTAAAGATGTTCCTTTGTTTTTAGGCCTTTCATGATTTATTTATGAACTTTTTTCCTTTTTGTGGCATTCTCTCTATTGAGAGGTATCTCGATGGGTGGTTGTTCAGACCCCATTTCTTTTTTTCTCTCTTTAGGGTGGTTTTGAATTCTCGAGGATTGGAATGTTTTGAGAGGTATCTGATGTAATAGATCGTACCTCTTCAGTCCATTACTTTGTGAAAATGTGGTGTTGGAGGTGTTCCGGGAGGTCAAGGTGACTTATCCCCAACACTTTGCCAAATTTTGAGTTCTGTGAACAGTGTTTCCAGAATGGTGAGCTCCATCGGTGAATTTTTCTTTCCATTTCCAAATTTAACGTTTGTGAACAATGTTTCTAGAATGGTGAGCTCCATCGGAGACCTTTTCATTCCATTACCAAATTTCACGTTTGTGAATAGTGTTTCAAGAATGGTGAGCTCCGTCGGTGAACTTTTCTTTCCTTTGCCAAATTTCACGTTTGTGAACAGTGTTTCCAGAATGGTGAGCTCCATCAGTGACCTATTCATTCCTTTGCCAAATTTCACGTTTGTGAACAGTGTTTCCAGAATGGTGAGCTCCATTGGTGACATTTTCTTTCCTCTGCCAAATTTCATGTTTGTGAACACTGTTTCTAGAATGGTGAGCTCCATCAGTGACCTTTTCTTTCCTTCGCCAAATTTCAAATTTGTGAACAGTGTTTCCAGAATGCTATGCTCCATCGGTGACCTTTTCTTTCCTTTTCCAAATTTCACGTTTGTGAACAGTGTTTTCATAATGGTGACCTCCAACGGCGACCTTTTCTTTCCTTTTCCAAATTTCAAGTTTGTGAACAATGTTTCCAGAACGGTGACATTCTAAGTATCACCTATTCTTTCCTTTTCCAAATATCACTTTTGTGAATAGTTTTTCCAGAATAGTGACCTTCTATGTGCCACTTATTCTTTCCTTTTCCAAATATCATGTATATGAACAGTGTTTCCAGCATCCAATAGTTTCACCCCTTTTGGCATTTCGTTTGACGTAAAATACATTTAAAGCCTTATTTTATGTACTATAAGGCTGATTTAATGGCCATAATTCCTATATTAATTATTCCTAAGGTCGGGATGTATTTACTTGGTCAAACCACGTGGGTTAATGAGATCCGTTTTTAATGGAGAATTAACCGGATCTTAAACTGTCACCTCGTTAAATCTTCAAAAAGGAACCAGATATCATTCTCCATTGTTATTTATATTTTTTCTCGGCTAGGAGACACTAGAACATTTCAATCATTCCCGTATAAGTTTCACAATCAAACCCTAATCCTTCGATTGGTTCCACTCTATTTTGGATGCAACTGAGCTGTGTCGGTCAATCTTCCCAATAAGGTATGTTTTGTCTTCATTCCTTTGGGGATAATCTTCTCTTGTTTCTACCATCCATATTATACCATGTAATTTCCAAGAATCTAAAGGGTTTTTCTTAGGGTTGGTTGGTATTGTCGTACCGTGGCATCCTCTGGTGGATGCAGTTGTCCTGAGAGGAGAATTGTGACCCGTTGTGTGGATAAAGGATGTGAAGAACTCTTCGAGGTAGTGGATTCATGGCTTCTCTAATTGTATATGTTCAAAAGTAGAATTAGCATGTTTTATCCCTTTGGATCACAATGAAATTGACCTAATTATATACTTGAACCGGATTAAAAGAATTGGTTGATCGCATGTTGTTGCTTTGTACCGTGATAATGGTTTGCCTCATGTTTTGCTAGATAAAGTGATATATATGGTTTCATTGATTAGTTGTTTGTTCTTGATGGAAATTGATAATGAATTTAAATCCGGAATTAATTGTTAATTAATTGGATAAAGATAAAGAGGCATTTAAATGAATTTTGTTGTTGCCGTTGTTGCCGGTGTTCTAATTTGAGGACAATCAAATTAGGGTAGTATGCATGATTATTTAATTGTGATAGGTTACGGATTAGGTCTCATTTAATTGGAACCTACAATTAACAAATCTTCTAATTCAATTTGGATTAAAGAACAGATTTTTTGATAATTTCTTAAAGGGTTCTGAGTTACCCTCTTGGTTGTTAAAGGGTCATGATCCCATTGATGTGATGTTTTGTTTTCTTTCTACTTGTGCTGTGATGTGAGCTTGGATGGCTATTGTGATATGTGGAGGCATGGGGACTTGTGGTTGTGGTAGTGGATGACGCCTAGGGTGGCGAGATGCATCAGCTTTTGCATGTGGGTGTCGGGGAGGACACCAAGGACGATTGTATGGGATTGATGTGATAGCTAGATGTTGTCTATTTTGTATGGTTGTTTATCTGCTTTAATTTTCCCCACTACTGAAGGCATCTGGTCTTTCTTACCCTCCTTCCGAAGGAGGCGAAGACATGAGGGGTATGCCACATGCTTTGCATGTTTAGCCTCTCAAGGGAGAATTGGTCTATGCTCTTGATATAGGCGGAAAATACTTGACGGGTAGCATATCTACTCACCGTGTTGAGACCCATTTGTGTTTAGTAGCATAGGATGCCTTTCTAGAATGCCTGAGAATATGGGAAAGTAATTTTGTAATGAAATATTTATTAAATGGTGATAATCCACGGGGAGGGAGATACTGGAATTTAAAAGTGATGTGAATCTTAAAAGGATTCGTTGATTTGGGGTGTGATGGTAATGAATTTTAATGTTAAATTATTAATGGTTAATTAATGTTTAAAGAATTAACTAATGTACAGTGGAACTGATGAAATGAAAATGGAGTAATCTAATAAAGCTCTTCAAATGTTTGTGTGCTTATAGGACACTTAGTCTTAGAAGTAGCATCCTAGAGTCTGAGAGACGTTAGCTGCAGTTGTATCTAAAACTAGGTAATGCCCGTAGTGTGGATGTGAGTTATATATATATTTTGTACTTTTGGTGTTTCTATAAGCTACTTCACCCTGTCAGCAAGGGAAACTGACAGCCCAGTAACTCTGAGCCCTGAGGGGGGGGGGGGGGGGTCTTTTCCCTAACATTCTGGTGGGAGGACGAATGGCTGACTACCCCCTTTGGCACCGCTCCCTTCTCTCGGTAGATACATGTTCCAACAGGCACAATAGTCAGTTTCCCCATATATGTGTGTAGAGAGATATAATGTCTTGTGGTTATTTCACACACATATATTCTGGATATAGTATCCTATGGACTACTATAGGTATAACGTGTATAGGATGTGATGGCTTGAGGATCCCTACTCGGTGTATGTGATATAATGGATTGAGGTATAATTACCAAGGTATGATAGATGTTATGTGGGCTATGGTGGCTGACGGAACTTACCTGGATACTTTTGGTTGTGATGATGGTGTGGTGCTTCGCCCATGTGTCTACGGGTAAGCCTTTGTGGTGTACGAGGTGCAGATTATGGATCATTGACCAGGCGTCTACGAGCAAGCCTTTGGAGAGATATGCACATGACGTATGTCATTAGGGAAAAACGGAAAACCAGTGGGGAAGTAGTAGAGGGGTACCCTTGATATTTTTCATTATATGCTATATTCTTGTATGCGTTACTTGGAGAGAGTGGCCATGGTGAGGTTGGTAACTTAGTAAACCTGTTTAGGTAACGAGTTAGTTTCACTTGTTATTCACTGGGCTTTAGCATGCTTTCTTTACATTTGCACGAGAGGCTTGGGGAGGATCCTACTGAGTATACTGTTATACTCACCCTATGTATATATAAATTGTTATTCAGGTCACTTGGAGCAGGTTGGAGATTAACCTTGTTACTACTAATTTGTGGTTGGAGAAGCTGTTCGGGCTTGTGGTTGCTGCCGTTTTCATTTCTTTTGGGTACTTTTAGTTTTTCCTTTCAGTTGTAATACTTTTTCATGACATTTCATATATGTACTTGGGTTTCTATTATATTTCAGTTCTGAGTAGGAGTTGATTGGTGTCTATCTTATCTCTCTCTTCCGCATGTGTTCTCTTAGAGGCTAATGCCTCCCATTTGTGTGTTTACTATACCCTCGGTGCTAGTCGCCAACCCGGGGCCTACTGGAGGTGGGACTCGGGGGTAATTATCTTCCTTCTCACATTGTCGGCCCAGGAGGGGTACACTTTGTGGGGAGGGGGTCGTGACAGGGAATGTGTGATATTTATAAAGTTATAAATATTATAATTAAATTTCATCTATTGAAATACACTGATATTATTAGTCTTAACTCAAAAAATTATTAATGGTGATCAATTCGGATGAAATTGTAATGGATAAGGATGTTTTTGGTGAGAAACAATAAAAAATTATATGTGTTAATTTTTTTTATTTATATATAATCGATTCTCGGTGAAATTAAAAATAAAAATCAATTTTTGTTGAGTATAGTGAATTAAAATTGCCACTATACAAAAAATTATTTAATCTTAGTAAATATTCCATCACCTATTGGATAAAAGAAAATTTTATGTATGTGATTTTAGATATACTATACACTGAAAATTTAAATATATTGGTTCCAAAATTGGTGGAGAACATCATAATTTTTAGACTAATAATTCCATTATAATTAATGAAAGGATGTTACAATTATTTGGATATGTTAAAACATAATAAGTTATTCATGGATTAATTTTATTATTGGTGGAATCATGGAAACATTACGTAATCATTGACATGTTGTTAGAAAAAAATAATTTACACTAATGTAAAGAAGGAAAATTTAAAAATTCAATCAATAATAAAATTTATTTGTGTATTAGAATTAAATATGTTGCTATATTTTAATTAAAATAAAACAATTTTATAAAAAAATTTATATTTACAAAATAACATGTTCTAAATATAGTTTGAAAGATGTTTTTACTACAAATAGTATACCAATATCAATAATATATAGATAGTCCAAAACATTTGTTAGGAATGTATTATGTTTGAAATAGGGAAACTAAATTCAAGTATGTGTCAAAATAGGATTATGATAATAATTTATTAATAAGGGGCATATTAAACATTTAGGAATTATATTATGCCACCAATTAAATCTTTCTCTTACCCTGTCTGATAACTATTTAATATATTGTATCCCTTTTAAATAAGATTTATTATTCTAATATTGTTGACACGATTATGTGTGTTGTAGTTTTTCAATAAATTTGTGTAATTATTGTGTTCTGATATTGTAAGTGAGTTTTTTTTCCTTTTATGAGTTCTACGTATTGTAATATTATGTATGATTTAATCTTTTGGTGAATTCTATAGATTATTTCCTAAAATGGAGGGTGGTCGATTTCTTTTAGCGTGGTTGATCACCATGTCTTGGCTCAATGAGGGTTGTTTCTTCAGATAGCTTATGTGGTCCATTACATCATTTGAGTCTCCTATATTCTGGTTATTTTATCTTCCATAATAATTAATATATTAGCCTTTGTTAGTATTATTATTTTAGTTCCAAATTGTAATAATGGAAGTTAAATACTTTCATTCGTTATTTAATTGTTTTGAAGCTTATGAATTGTGATATTCTAGTCAACTTTTCGTTATGTTTTTGTTATAATTTTCATTAAAACATTTAATGGTTGTTAAATGTTTTTAGGTCCTTCTTATCAAACCCATGAATGTATATCCACAAAAAATAAAATGAATTCATTATTTATGTTTCCATTTTCCAAAATTTCACAAGCTTTTTTGATCACTTGAATTTATAAGAGAATGATAATACACATGAATAGTTAATTACGTGTTTAAAAAATGAATTTTTCTTATAGATCATCTAGTATTGGTTTTTGGAATATAAACAAGAAAATATATTTTTGATGATTCAATGTATATATTTAAAAATAGATGGTCCCACGCGGCATACTTCTACATTTGATAGCTTCATGTATAAGACACCACACCCACTGGGGTTTAACAACACAATCACCCACTCAATAGTTGTTCTAGTCCTTGATTCATTCCCTGATGTTGATTAGTATAGTTTCCTTAGACCAACTTCTCATTGTGGTACTCCTCACCAAAACCACCATCCAAACCTCTCTTGAGGATACATCCACCACTGCTACTATCCATAATGAGACACCATATTCTATTGAACAATAAAACTCACTAGTAGGGGTGCCATAACTGGAAATGAGGTGAAATTACTATTTTACCACCACACTCTAATACCCATAACATGAACATATAATGGACATATAGTTTCCCATGCATATTCAGGATAATCAGTAAAATTTCTATGTCATGTGTTTTTTGTTCTATGTTTTTCATGTGTTAATTATTTTGGGGTTTCTTATTTTACTACCTCAGCTCTATGTTTTCTCCCTTCACCAACAATGAAATATAAAATGTGGAATGATATTTATTCTTTTTTTAATTTTTTTAATTTTTAAAAAAATTCTTCTATATCTAATAACTATGAAAACTGAGGTCATTAATATTACTAGAAAACGTAATTTTCAATGAAAAAATTTCTGAAGAAATTATCGATGATAAAGTCATGAAAATATTTTAGTGATAGGAACAACACTAATAAAGTACCATTTTATAACACAAAAAATAATGTTATGTTAATTTCCTCCTTTATTAGAACTAAAATAAAATGATGATAATGGGGTTATTTGTCATTGTATTATTTTAGTGCTAATATTGGGGGTGTTTATCAATGATTTCGTTTATAATCAATAAAGGATTTAATTTTTAGGTTCTTTTTTATCAATGAAAATGGTGACTTTTTTCAGCACTTTTGGTGGAACTAATAGATATCATTAAACTTCTTCAAAAATACAATAACCTTGCATCATCTCTATAACAGCAAACTTAATCAAAAGCTAAATAAATAGACGTAAAAATCTATTTAAAAAATTATTGAAATAAAAATATAACATTTAACTATCCGTTCAATTCTGAAAATCCACGAAAAATATTTATATTTATGTGTTCTCGACAATTAATCAAATATATTATAAACAATACAAAAAATATTAACTCCTATAGTAGGATTTCTCTAATGATCAAACTCTGTACATATTTTTTCCCCATCATTAAAACCAATGTTGATTTTAGTAACAGTAAATAAAAAATGAATAAATTATTATTTTATTGGTTTATAATCCAAAAATGATAACATATATTTTTAACTACTATATATATGTATTAAAAATATCATTAGTTAATCATGAATCAGATTGATGTGGAGTAAAATTCTACACATAAAATATTAATTATGGATAATTTTACTAAAGTTTCACAAGAATAAAATATTATTTTTTTGGATTTTTTATGTGATATTACTTTTAAACTGAAAAAATTATATTGAGAACAAGAAATTTGAGTCATACCAATCACATCATGTGTTTGTTATAAAAGTGGTCAATTTATACTCATCACAAATGAATTATTGATCATAGTTTTAATATTGGAAGATAATATGAAGTTGCCTGCTTTTTTTTGACTATGTGACACATTTTTTATTCTAAAATGGTCTTTCTATTAAAAACATACACTTTATATCATACCGTAACCATCACATTTTTCATTAATGTGTGGATTATTCTTAAATTTCCAAAATTAAATATGGATAATTTTATTAATGTTTTAAAAAATATGATCATGTTTTTTCTTTTTTGTTTGATAAATCTAATTTTAAACTAAAATGAAACTTTTATATTGAAAACATATATATCGAGTCATGTTGAACACATCATGCATCATATTTTACTAATCCCAATACATATACATCATAAACGAATTATATACCATTTTCATAATGTTTGATAAAATTATGAACTCATTTTATTAATTATTTATTTGTGATGTATGTTTTAAAATAAAATATAACATATATATATATATATATAATACATCAGGTCATTCTGACCCTATCGTGTGTCATATTGATGTTAAGTCAATTCCTACATGTCACGAATGAATTACGGATCATTTCACTAAAGTCTGAATACAATCTGAGCTCTTTTTCTAATTTTGGCTTGTGAGATGCATTTTAAACTTAAACAGAACTATTATATTAAATACAAATACATCATGTAATAGTAATGAAATCATTAATTATATTGATGTGTGGTCAATTCCCACACATAAGAAAAATTAATTTATGATTATTTTTTAAAATTTTTAATATAACCTAAGCTCACATTCTTGGTTATGGCATTATGATGAGTGTTTTATTCTCAAATAAAACATTTATATTGAAAACAAACTCATTGAATCATACCAACCACATCATGTGTTTTATAGACGTGTGTTTGATACCTAAATGTCACAATCAAATTATGGATCAATTTACTAAAGTTTGAATATAATCCAATATCATTTTCAAGGTATTTTCAACATGAGGTGCATCTTAAATAATAATGTCATTTTATATTGAAAACATGAAAATTGATTCATACCAACTACATTTTATGCCATAATAGCTTGTTGTTAATTGAAATAAGTCAAAAATGAATTATCAATTAATTTGATAATGTTTGAAAATAATCTAGGATCTTTTTCTCTGGTTTCATTATGTAATTTTTATTTTAATCTAAAATAGAAAGTCAATATTGAAAACCAGAACATCAAGACAAACCTTCCATATCATATTTTACATTGAAATACGGTCGGTTACTACATATCAATAATTATATATGGATATTTTTTCTTATTTTTGAAACAATATTATCTCATTTTTTTAGTTTTGGCTATATAAAATGTTTTAAACTAAAAAAAATTCAATTGAAAATAATTCGTTCAATTCATACAGATCACATGATGCGCTAGTTTGATGTGTGGATGATTATAATATATCACAAACGAAATAAGGATTGTATTCAAAATGTTTGATAATAATTCATGCTATTTTTCTCATTTTTGGCTATGCGACAAGCATTTTAAACTAAAATATTAATTCTATATTGAAAATATGAACTTCATGTCATACCAGACACAAAGTTTTTTGGATTTATGGGAGGTTAATTCTTATATGTCACAAATGAAATATGGGTTTTTAATAAGTATCAAAATAATATGAATGTATCTAATTATATTTGAGTATTCCCTTTGTGTTTAAAACAAAATTTCAATTTTAAATTGAATACCCACATTTCAAGTCATATTGGACATAGAATATATCAAATTGATGTGAAATCAACTCCTACAAGTAAAAATTAAAATATGTATCATTTTCCTTATGTTTGAAAGCAACATTATATCATTTTTTGAGTTTTGGTGATGTGACATGCGTTTTAATCTTAAATGGAACCTCTATATTAAAAACATGTAATTTAATTCATTCCAGCCACATCATGTGCCAAATTGACATGCGATCAATTCGTACACATAAAAAAATGTATTATGAATCTTTTTCCTAATAATTGAAAAAAGTAGAGATTGTATTATCATTATTTTCTTGATGATTATTATTTGAATCTAAAATGACACTTATATATTGAAAAAATACACTAAGAGTCAAACTGACAACATCGTGTGCTGTATTAACATGTTGTCAATTCTTATACATTATATTTAAATTATGGATCATTTCCCCAAATAATGAAAATAATATGAGTTATTTTGTTCAGTTGTTTCTTCTGACATGTGTTTTAAACTAAAATGGAACTTTTATATTGGGAACAAAACCATGGAGTAATACCAACCACATCTTGTGTTTGATTGATGGGTGGTAAATTATTACTTGAAAAAAATGAATCATGGAATATTGTACTAATGATTCATGAAAATATGATATTTTTACTCAGTTTTGGATATATGAAGCATTCTTTACATAAAAATGACACTAAAAACATGCACTTTGAGTCATATTGTCTAGGTCATGTGTCAGATTTATGTGTGGTCATTTCAAACACATCAAAAATAAATGATGGATCATTTTAAAATAGGTTGAATAAATTCCGATGTCATTTTCTATGTTTTTTCTATGTGATTCATGATTTTATATAAAAGGAAAATTTAATATTGAAAAGAATAAATACAGTAATACCAGTCAGATCATATGTTACAATGACTTTTGGTAGATTTATACATGTCACACATGTAATATGGATCATTATCATATGTTTTTAAAAAATGAGGTTTTATTAGTATTTTAGATGTGGAAGGTGTTTTAAAATAAAATGAAACATTTATATTGAGAACATGAAATTTAAGTCATTTTGGACACATCATGTGATAGATTGTTGTTCGGTAAATTCATACGCACCATAAATGAATTAAAGATCATTTTTTAAAATTTACAATAAAATATGATTTTTTATCATAGATTTCTAAATGTGGCACTTTATTAAACATGAAAATATATTTTAATGTGAAGTATATGAACTTTGAGTCATTCTGGCCAAATAGAGTGTCAAATTGATATAAAGCTGATTCCTAGATGTAAAAATTGATTTATTTATTACTTTCCCAAATTTTGTATTTAATATGATTTCGTTTACTTGGTTATGACAATGTGTTGTGCATTTCAATCTAAAATAACACTTTTATGGTGAAAAAATTATTTGCGTAATTACTGTCAAATCGTGTGTCAGATTGATGTGTAGTTAATTCTGGCACATAAAAAATGTAATATGGATTATTATACAAAATTTTCATGAATATCGTATCTCGTATACTATCTTTTGGATATATTTTGTTTTTTAGATTAAAATGATACTTGTAATTTCTACACATGCATGTTGAGTCATAATAGCCAAATCATGTGTCATATTGATGTTTAGTGGATTCCAACCTGTGAAGTATGAATTATGGATCATTGTCCTAATGTTTGAATAAAATATGATCTTGTTTTCTTTTAATTTATAATTTCATTCAGGTTTTAAAAAAATATAAAACATTTTTATTGGAAACATGCACTTTAAGTCAAAACAAAATCAATGTGTTTCAAATTACATTTCAGTCAATTCATACACCTCAAATATGAATTATGCATAAACTTTCATAATAATGAAAATAATATGAACTTATTTTATTTTTTTTGAAAATTATAAGCATTTTTTTGAGAAAAATGGAACTTTTAAATTGAAAACATGAACTTTGAGTCATACCATCATCAAAGTATGCCAGATTTATATGTTCCTGAATATTAAACATCACAAATAAGATCACTAACTCCTTTCAAATCCTTTGGGAAAATGAAAAACAACCAAATATGTATGAAAAGTGAAGAAATAATGAAAGATCTTGAATGGTAGATCAAAACTAAAAAACTACTTGTTTTAGAGTGTTTATTTTCCAAGGAGTTCAAGGGATTATAACATAAAAGTTTAAGTTCCATGAATTCATGAATGACATGAAATATATGGTCCTCAGTTGGGGTTCTATTTAAAATATTGTTAAGGTTTTATCATTTCTTTTTAAAAAACATTAATAAATTCCCATATTTATCATAACTAAAATAAAAATTGATGATAAAACAACTCTTTATGAGTTATAACTCTTAACATTGATAAATATGGTATTTTATCATCACTTTTCAGAAAAAAATTTATAATGATTGGTTTTGTATGTACGTTCTATTTGAACATTGAAAAAAACTATATTAATTTATATATTCAGAACGAGATGATAATGTTCCAGATTTCATAACTAAGGAGGTGATTACCATTGCGCTTGTCCATCAACCTGTGGAATGGGAGGGAGATCAATCATCCTTGAAGGTAACTCAAACTATCTAACTCCTTCCATTTTCTCTCCACTATATTATTTCTTCTTTCCCCCATATCTCATTTATCCCTAAAGTTACATATTTGTTTTATGGATTCCCAATACATTTTATCTCATACTCAGAGTTTAGTGATGCCGCATTGCTTCTGAACCTAATGTTGATTACATTTTTAAAACAATGTTATCCATTGGTGGATTCAAATGATAGGGGTTTTTCAGAAAATTGGGGAATACAAGAACGATTAACTATGGGTCTTCTCAATATCATACACATCATGATTCAGTTCTCTTTAGAGAATGAATTTTTTCATTTCTAATCAAGTGCTCTCGTATCAGCAACAGATCTTGTTTCTCTATATCATAGTGCACTTATGATTTCCACATGAAATATGATAACTTGACTATGATGAAAAGGGTTTGTTTTATAGAACTCCCTCTTTATTTTCAGAGTCATTCCATCATTCAAATGTTATGTAATTTGGTCAGTATATATTTATATTATGATTGTATAACTAGAAAAATTTGTCCCATATTTCTCAAAAAAAATTCATTGAATTCATTGTTTTATGAATGCTAGTCGAGAATGTTTGTATTGAAGTTGGAGACGAGTTTTGATACAATAAAACATTATCTTTTGAGTCATAGATTTATATTTTCTCTTAATTGAAGAAAATATGTTACTTCATGTCATTGTGTTAGCTTGGGTTCATGAATCTCTACCAAAAGATAGATGTAATATTGGGATGTGGTGTTATATGTATGATGTCCATTTATTGTGTATGAATGAAATAACATGTTCAAATTGGTGTTCTATTGACCTATGTAGTAATTTAGAGGTAGTTGACTTTGAATCACATGAGGGTGGGTAGTCATATTGGGCATAACTATCTGCTAGTCCCACAACCAAATAGTTTGGTCTGAATGGAATAGAAATTGTTGTCACCATCCAGAAATAAGAAAGACTATTAATCCCTGATTCGATAGTAGTAGACATATATGATATATTGAGATGTGATTTTGAGGGGGTTGTTGAAAAAGGGTCCATGAAAATTAAGATAAATATTGCTAAGAAATTATCCAATGTGAAAGTAGTGAGAATTGGTGATGAATCTAAAATTGAGGAGGTGTTATAGGTGGTAGGTGATGAATATTAAATAGTGTGTATAACCACCAGTGGTTTCTAGGGTTGGGTAGGGTGAGGTTGAGAGGGACTTTATTGACTATTAATATTATTAACCACTTTGATGATCTAGAAATTTCATGTTCAATTTAAGGAAAAGGGGATGAAATAAAAGCATGAATGGGCATCGAAACCCCAATAACAACAGAGAACATCTTTGAGGGTCCATACCTTTATAAGAAACATTAGGAGAAAGATATATCTAGCAATGTTTTGGGGGAAAATGTCAATGGAGTGAATGCAACAAGCCTATACAACCTAAGGATGAGAAAGGGGTGGATATGTAAAAGCTAATTTGTAAGATGCACTGTGTTAAAGGGAAAGAGTTATAAAGGGCCTAAGGCCTACCGTCATTTACCTAAGATGAAAAAATGAGGTCATCCAAAATGAATAAGTCGATGGATTGTGAACTCATGTATAATAGATATGAAGGAAATAGGTGTTCAAATATTCATTGATAAAATTATATAATGGACTTTGGTGAGGCCAAGGAATAATAAATCGGTGGTGGTATACTAGAAGATTCGATTTAGGAATATGAAGTATCTAATAGTAAGATTAGGTTAGTAGATAATGAAGATGGGGAAAAGGGGGACACATTGGCACTTATTATTCATTTCAATGAACAAATGTTAGAGGAGGCATTTCAGATCATTGCTACACTGGAGGAGGTCCATAGGATGAATGATATGATGATTCATGTGGAAAAAAATAAGGAACAATGTATATGGATAAATAATCAAGATTTCCTTTCGATACATTGGTTAAAAAAAGTAAGATTAATGTAGAATAGTTGATCCAAACTTTGCAAAAGAAGGCCTACAGTTTTGAAGACAACATCGACGATGACATGGACCTGAAGGCCACTTATCTTCAATAAAGGTTATATACAGGTATAGTTTCTAAAATTCATAAACCTAATATCAAGGATTTAGTGATTTTTATGGTGTATTTTGATTGTAGGTTCAGAACATGAATGTTTTCCTACTTTTCCATAAAAGTGATTTTCATAATTAAAAGTTATTTTTTAGTCAACTAATAATGACTATATAAAATAAAATATAAAATATGAATTACATATATATTAAAAATGAATAAATGATAAGAAATGTAAAAATTAATTGACATTAATAATGAAAAAAAAATCTTAAATGCATGAATGTAATAAATTAGTGAATATTAATAAATAAAAATAAATAGACATTAAAATTATTAAAAAAATTCATGTGTTATATTAATTATATAAATTATTAAAATGTGAAAATGAATAAATACAAAAATTAAATGAACACATATGTATTGAATTCATTACAACCATATTATAAACCTTAAATAATAAGGAATAAATATTCATAAATAAATATTAAAAATTAAGAAATTAAAATAATATTAAAAGAATAAATGTTAAAACCAAATAAATTATAAATAAAATTTAAAAACAAGTATCAATAGTAGTGAATAAAAATTAATAAATAATATTATTTGAATGAATGTTAAAAAAGAGTGAAATTTGAAAGTTAAAAAATCTATAGATTGTAATTTAAAAAAAATAGACAAGCATTATTAATTATTTAAAATTTAAAAAAAGGTAAAAATGAATATATGATAAAATAAAAATGAAAAAAATATTAATTATGTAAATTGAAAAAATATTAAAATAATGTAATATTAATTAATAAACATATATAAATAAATAAAATAGATAAAATTATAAATAAATTTAAAAATTAAACTTTCAAAATGAACAAATTTTTTTTTCTAAAAATATTATTAATGATAGATATTATTTAAAATGAATAATTTGAGAAGAAATATTTAAAAGTAAGAAATGGTATATTTTTAATAATAAAATAAAAAATGAATAATAATTACCAATTTTAAAACATATTTATATATAATATAATATATTGATAAATATAATTCTAAAATAATCATTAATAATTGAATAAATTAATGAAAAATTATGTTTTTATACATTATATATAAAAGTAACTTTATTACATATATATATGTGTGTGTGTGTTTCAAATTAATGTAACACACATTTCATATGTGTTAAATTGAAAACAAAAACACATTTCATTAAATGTCCATTACTTGATACATTTTGTTTATATTTTTAATTAATAATATATGTTCATTAGAGGGAATTTTCACTAAGTATACGAATTATTGAATGTAAATATAGAAATTTTGTATTATATAAATTGTATATAAAGAAATATTATATATTTATATTGATATTGATATATATATATATATATTTATTTATATGAATATATTTCAATATTAAAAAGATTTAGTATATTCATGAACAATTATTTATAAAGAATCTAAAGATTAATATATTATAAAAATAATAAATAAAAGATAATTAAAAACAAAAAAAAAATAAAAAAATAAAAAAAATAAAAATTATTAGTAAAAAGCATGAAACTTTTATTTATGAATACGAACATATAAAGAAAAATCATTAGGGATAAATTTTTTTTTCATTTATAAAAACATGTAATCATTATCATCGTTGATAAATGACCCCATTATCAGCACTGATAAAAGACCCCTTTATTTGTAATTTTTTTAGTACTGGTAAATGCCATGGTAGATGTTGAAAAATATAAAGTCCTACAACATCACTATAACACAAACAGATTAGAAACATAAACTTAAATTGAAATATAACTATGATAGAAAACCAGGATGAAATATAAATTTTACACTGCACTATCCTTTCAATTAAAAAATTTCATACATGATATTTTCATTGAAGTGATATTTACAATTAATTACATAAAATTGCAATCCAATATACAAAATCAAAACATTTATTGCATGTTTTTTTTCAACAATCAACTTCCATAAAAACCTTGTCCCAACAATAAAACAAATGTTTTTCATAACCGTACAAAAAAATAAACAAATTATGATTTTAATATAACTCAAATATGATAAATAATATTGTTTATTACTATGTACGTCAACGGTTTCATAAGTTATCCTATTAATTGTGTTATTAATTCTTATATTGTTATTTTTATATTAGTTTACATTTATTAAATATACTAATAATTATTTATTATATTATGAATTATTAAATACATTGTTAATTAATAATCTAAATAAATTATATTGTTAGTCATATAATATGTTAATGATATTATCAGTCACTAAATATTTCAATTACCCAATTATTGTTAAAAATTATATTATTAAACAAAATTAAATGTTTTAAATTTAAAACATGCCCTTTGATAATACAAGGCACCTTGTGTGTCAGATTTATGTACAATAAATTATTACACATCATTAAATAGTTACAGATCATATTCCTAATGTTTGAAAACATTATGATCTCATTTTTTTTACAATATAACACAAGTATTAAACATAAATGGATATTTTATATTGAAATCACTCAATTGGTGTCATATCATCCACATAATTTGTCAGATTAATTTTTTGTTGATTCCTACCTATCCTAAATGAATTATGACCCATCTTGTTAATATTTGAAAATAATTTCAGATCATTTACTCGATTGTGATAATATGATACTCATTTTAAACTAAAATAACACATTAATATTTAAAACAAAAACTTTGAGTCATACCGACAACAACATGCGTCAGATTGACATGAGGTTTATTCCTATACATCAAGAATGAATTATGGATCATCATCCAAATGTTTGAAAAGAATATAAGTTTGTTTGCTTGCTTTTGGATATGAAATAATTGTTTTAAACTAAAATTACACTTTTATTCTGAAAAAGAACACATTGACCCAGTCAGACAACATTGGGTATTAGATTAACATGAAACTATTTACTATGATAAAAAATGAATTACTGACCATTTTACTAATGTTAAAGAATTTTCAATGACTTTTTATTGATTTTTAGCAATGTGGCATGCATTTTGAACTGAAATATCACTATTACATTAAAAAAATATTAGAGTCATGCTGGACACATAGTGTGTCAGATTGATATGCGGTTGACTTAAACATATCATGTATGAATTATAGATTGTTTTCCTCGATCTTAAATATAATGAATGGTCATTTTTTCAATTTTGGCTATGTGACTTGTGTTTTAAACTAGAATAACACTTTTATATTGAATAAATTCATGTTCCTTCATAAAGACTGTATCCTGAGTCTGATTGACATGTAGTCCATCACTATGCATGTTAAATGTATTATGGATTTTTGCTGACTTTTTTAAAAATTATGACCATTTTGATTGGTTTTTGCTGTTTGAGCCATGTTTTAAACTAAAATGAAACATTTATATTGAGAAAAAACAAATTTAATAATATTAAGAACACCATCTCTCATATTCATGGGTGGTCGATTCCAACTCATAAAAATGAATAATGTATCATTTTATAAAATTTTGAAAACAATATAATTTCATTTTATTGGTTTTGACATTATGACATATGTTTTAAGATAGTATGAACCTTTTATATTAATAATGCCCTTCGATCAGTACTAGACAAATCATATGTTGAAATGATGTGTAGTCAATTTCCAAACATCAAAAATGAATTATGGATCATTTTACAAATTGTTTAAGAAAATCCGAGCTGAATTGTTTATTTTTTGTATGTGAAATGTGTTTTAAACAAAAATGAAACTTTTATATTTCAAAAAAGAACTTTGAGTCATATAGGATACATCATGTGTAGGATTAACAAGAAATTGATTCATAAATTTCACAAAAGAAATATTTATCTTTTTCATAATTTCGGAAAATAATCCGAGATCATTTTCTCAATTTTGACCATGTGATGTGAGTTTTAAAATAAATTTAAACTTTTGTTTTGAAAACAAACACAATGAGTCATACTAACCACATCATGCATTGGATTGAAATTAAGTCAATTGATATATTTATCATATGAATTATGAATAATTTTCATAATATTATAAAACAAACATAGATTTTTTATCTATTTTTGATATGTGACACATGCTTTTAAATAAAATAACTTTTTTATATTGAAGGAATGGAATTTTAGTCGTACCAACTGCATCATGTGTTGGATTTATGTGAATTCAATTCCTACAACAACAAAATAAATTATTTATCATTTTTATAATGTTTGAGATTAATTTGAGCTTGTTTTCTCAATTTTCACCGTGTGATGTGCGATTTAAACAAAAATGAAACATTTCTATTGAGAAAACACACTCAGAGTCAAACCAGATAAATAATGTATTATCATAATATATGATCCATTATTAACTTAAAAAAATGAATCATGGATCATTTTACCAATGTTTCAAGATAATATGAATTTTTTATATTGTTATTTCTATATGATGCATTTGTTACGCGAAAATGAAACATAAAAAACCAACTTTGTGTAATACCGGACACATCATGTGGGTGATTTAGTTGAAGTCAATTCCTACATGTCAAAAATAAATTATGAATCATTTTCAAACATTTATAAAATAATTAGATACAATTATCTTAGTTTTTTCGGTGTGACGTGTGTTCTAAACTAAGATGAAAATTTTATATGGAAAACATGTACTTTCAGTCATACCGACAATATCATGTTTTAGCTTGAAATATAGTCAATTTCTATATGTAACACATGAAATATATACTTTAATCATATGTTTTGAAAACAATTTGATATTTTTCTATGGTTTTGGATAAGTGATTTAGGTTTTAAACTAAGCTATCAATTTTATATTGAAAACGCGAATATTACGTTATTCTAGACACATCATGCATTGGATTGAAATTTAGTCAATTCATACACACCAAAAATGAATTATTGATAATTTCCATGAAATATCAATAAATTATAAGATAATATTATCATATTTGGCTATGATACGTGTCTTGTAAACTAAAATGAAACTTTTAATGGTAAAAAAATTATCTTTGAGTCATACCATCCACATCATGTGTTAGATTAATGTGCGGTCAATTAATATTTGTAAAAAATAAATTATAGATCATTTTCCTTAATTTTGAAATCAATCTGAGATATTTCAAAATATTTTTCAAATATGATGTGTGTTTTAATAAAATGTGACAAATTAATATTGAAAACACACAAATGGAGTCCGTCAGGTCACATCGTGTGTTCGATGGTCCTTCAGTAAACTCCTACAAAAAAACATTAATTATGGATTATTATCCTTTTCTTGGGTAGTTTTATCTCATTTACTTGTTTTTTTAAAATATATTTTTTAGAGTAAAATGTTATTTTTAATGTGAATATGTGCATGTTGATTCATAATGGGCACATAATGTGTCAGGTTTATTGAAAGTTGATTGCTAAACATCCCACATGAATTATCAAACATTTTTCTAGATTTTGAAAACAATATAAAATTGTTTTCTTGGTATTGATAACGTAACTTTTATTTTAAGCTAAAACAAAAAAAGTTACATTAAAAAAAAATCAATTTGAGTCATATCATCCACGTTGTGTGTCAGATTTATTTGCATTAAATTATTAATTTTCAAAAATTAATTATGGATTTTTAGTTATAATTTTTAAATCAATATGAACATATTTTTTTAGTTTTGACAATGTGACAATCATTTTAAACAAAAAATGACACTTTTATATTGAAAATAAGATCTTTGAATTGGTATGAATAAATTGTATGTAATATCGATATGTGATCGATTCCTAAAAATCATAAATAAATTATTATATCATTTCCCTAAATTTTAAAAACAATCCATTTAAGTGTTATATGTTTTTTCATTGTGAAATTTGTTTTAAACTATATTACCTTGTAGATATCAATTGTCCACACAAAAAATTCAACCTACAACCCTTATTCAGCTTCATTCAAATATTATTTCAGGTTTATTATTTGAGCATTGGATTAGAATATCAAATAAGAAAAACTATTTGTATTTATAGTATCATTCATTGTAATGTATTTGGTTGAATTAAATGTGAATGTGATGTAATTAATCATGAATTTTTATCATGGTTGTGGAAGTAATTTTTATAGAACCAAGTCCCTTTTTGCATACTCATAAATAGACAACAAGAAACAAAATGAAAATGAGAAGTCTAGGATCATGAAATCACATTCCCTATAATTTTGTAATATGAATTATGATTTGTGGGTAAAAGGATCCTTTATCCATTTTCCTATATCTGTTATCTTTTCTACAGTCTCACTATATAATCTCTCATGAGAAAAAGGTTCTTCATTGACGTCAGTTTCTCAACCAGAATTTTTATAGTTTAACAATTAGTGATATATCTCTTTGAGAAATGACTCAAATAATTTTTTACAAATAGATTCATAAATAAATTATTTATCATTTTTATCCAACTCATATTAACACCAAAATTATGTAAATTAGTGAAATGTTGATAACAAATTCATGTCTAATTGCAGAATGATAATATAACATTTTGAATCTTTTAAGAATTATAGTAACAATGGTATGATTGAATTTATCACATGACATGTAGGTTTAGTAAATATATCCTATATGTTGAATTGAATTTGGACTAAATCTATGGATGTATGTGGATTTGAATGTATCTAAAATTATTTCCCCACACATTGGGGCCTACTATAAATATGTGTCTTTCTATTTCACCTAGATGAAACACCCTTAGTTAAAAAAATCAAATTATTCTCAATGGATAATGTAACCATAAGAATGGGGGGATCATAAACACTATATCCTCAGTGAGAAGTGTAAAAATATCTATGATGGGATTCAAATTTCATTAGAATGACTAGAGGGTAAAATCATAAAATACATTTTAATGGTAATTATAACTATATATATACTATAAATATATAACTAAAATATCTCCAATAATATATGAAATTTATTTTAGGTAATGTAATTTATCTGTATGATGATCCTCATGCTTCAAATCCAAAATTTATCTTAAAGGTCAAATCATGTACAAGATTACATATATAATTGGTACTCACCTCAACTTGATGTCGAAAATAATTCTTATACCATGTACTCTACCAAATCACTACTAATTTTTTTTGTTTGTAGAAATTTATATATTCTTGATATTATATAAAAAATAATGACAAATAAACTATTAAATAGATTATATTATAAATTGTAATTACCTTGGATAATTATAAGTCTGTGGATGCTAGTTTGTTGATGGTATATAAACCATCAAATTATTCACCACCACATAGATCAATTTAATAACTCTATGTATAACTCTATTGTAAACCCACTTGTAATTAAAAATATTAACTTAAAAGGTCATATTATATAACTCATATATTTTTTCAATTATGATTAAGTATAAAATATTTACATAAACTGGATTTCAATCCTTGGAACTGAATACATGCATCACTTCCACTATAAGCCTAAATCAACTATTTCACATCATACAATGTTCAGCATGTTCCTTCCTATAGAATATATAAAATTAATTAAAAAACATATCTAAGATATAACATTTACATTTGGTCCCATTGATACACAATGATGTTGTTCAACAATAGAATTTGGATTTTCATATAACTCTTCATAAATATGATCTTGATACCATCTTATAAACTTCTGATTATAGGTAATTTATGTCTATATTTTATCCCTTGATGGATTCAAATGTCTATAAATTGCAGTATGGGATTAACCATATGGAGGAAACAATATAATATTATTTAAAATGTAAATGTGAGTCTTCTTGTGCTCAATAATCATAATTCTAACAAAAACTCTTCTAAAAATTTTTAATCCCATAAGGGTTCCACTCTTATGGGCTTTTGGGATACCAATTATATCAATATTTGTGAGGTAATTAGTACAAAATTCAATATCATCATCAACAAATAATCACACTTCAATACAACCTTCTAACTAACATCAATTAATAATATACCCCTTATAAATATTCATATATCATCCAGTTCAGTATACCAATCAAAAATGTTCATGACTACATAGTTTAATCTATCTTACCTAGTAAACCATCAGGTGGAAAATTATATCCATGATTTATAGTTGAAAGAATAAATTTACTTATAATTATATGAATTTTTTTTATTATTCATGACTTGAAACGTTATAGGGTATATTACATTACTGTATACGTAATTGAAATGGAAGAAATGTTTGGTCAAAATATGGTCTACATTTTTTGGAAGAATTGAACATAATTAAATAATAATTAAATATTCATCAAAAAATTACTACCATGTTATTATATTATTAGTATCATCATATTATTAATTTAAATGATATTATTTTTATTCGACGTATACCCCTCTAAAAATTTACTCAATTAAAAATGATTCATAATTGAAAATTTTCATTTGTATATAGAGTGTAAGATGGTGGAGGAATAATTGTTTTCCTTTCACCCTTCCCTAGATCCAACACTTCCCTTATTTACATGTTAAATATGTCTAACATTTCATTAATTACATGTTTTATTATCTCTTGTAAATTTTGTAATGTGAAAATAACAATATCACTTATATATTTTTAAATTTTCATGAAATCAAAATACCATCGGACATATAAAAAATTCATATATGACAATTAAAAAAAATCATATATTTTATCTACCCAGATTTTGATAAGATTTTAAATGGGTTTTTCCAAAATTAGTGTCATTATCTTTTACTTCCATTAGAATTTGATCACTTGTTACTTTGGATAGTTTTGTACATTATTCCTAATTTCCATGTAATGATGTCATCTAAGATAGGTATTTATGTATTAAGGGTAAAAATTTATAATGAAATACAAAAAAATTCTACGAGGATTGTTTCAACCTAATTGAGTGTTTAAAATCTACAAAAATGGGACACCAAAAAATTCCACTAATGTTCTAGCCTAAATTTTTTATAAGAAGGAAAATCAATTATTAACATATAAAACATGGTTCTCAAAATGAAATATTTAATTATTTGATGCACATAAAATGAAACACTTATATCCAATATCAATTTCATATAATCAATCAATTAATCAAATTTATTTCAGTATAATTACTTGGTTTTTTGTGTCTAGATATAAATATTGACAAAATAGTGTATTTGTGCTTCAAGCATGACCACATTGGCATACTATAAATTACCAAAATTAATATCCATGTAATGTGAGTACAAATTTTCACACCAACAAGTCTTATTCTATCTGTGGATAACTTAACTCAGATATTTCTTGAATTTTTTTCAAAATCATGATACTCATAATCAATTTTCATCCATTGAGGGGAGATCATTGGGTGTCATATTTTACTGTCTTCAGTTTCTGCATCTGCATGCTTTGAAATATTTAAAATGGTTTCTAGACATCCATATAGATATTAAAACATTGTAATTATTAGAAATTACCGTACATATTTTGATGTACTTGATTTATTTTTCTTATATAGATCTGTGAAATACCCAGTGGATGTTATGTGTGATTCATGGTCCTTGAAAAAAATATACAATCATTTGGAAATGCATGTATTTTTTCGGAGATGATACCCATTTAATGTAAAATTCTATTATTGATATAAATTTACAAGAAAGGACATTTTATTCTGGTACCATATCAACTATTATACCATGTAAATTAGTAAATATAGTGTCATTCTTTTTATTTCCAAATCTAAAATTATAGAAAATTAACATAGCTGTCAATTTTTTATATTTCTTACAACCAATATACAATAGTGTATTTTCCTAGATATTTTAAGTATCAAACAACATTTTACAATCATAAATGTCATATTGAATTCTCATTTTCATCTTTTTCATACGATCTCTCTTATTATTTACACTATAATTAATGTTAACTGATCAATTAATCACAATATCATACCAATAAGTATGTACAATTTTTTCGAGATGTTTAGTCCAAAATTTATAGATTCTATATATCTTGTGACAAAAAAAAATATTATTTCAACTCTTTTGAGTGAATTTATCTTCAATAACAATAATGTAAACATGGATAATGATTTTTCAAGGGTCATATGCATGTTATATTGAAATCTTGAGGAAATTTTTGATTTCATCCTCAAATTCCCTTTTCATAAGATTAGAATCCATTTATTTTTGATTCATATCAATCCTATTATGTTCAATATTATTCTCTTTTTACAAAAATAAATAAGTACACATAAGGTATTGATAATCAAAGAAGAAAGTTATAGACACTTTGAAGGAATTTTATAAATTTCGTAAGAAAAAAATTCATACTCACTTTGGAAAATCAATAAAAAAATAAAAAAATATTCTAGTGATAAATTGATAGAATTAATTATAATTATTATATTTTAATTTTTATGAGAATGTTTCACATTGATATCCTCCTATTGAAACAAGAATTAAGATTCTATGAATAATGTAGGATGATCAATGTAGAATTGAAGAAGACAGTTGATGATATGTGATTGAATTGAAGCAAAGAGGTCAAGGTTAAAGCTAAATTCCAATAATGGGAATCCACATGGGATGATATCCAATATGAAGATGTTTCCCCCTATGGTAGATTATAATATTAATAACATAATAATTATCATAATGGACTACTAATGTTTAATGAATCTCAACGTACAAGTGTTATTAGTGATGATTCCCAATAAGTAATATTTTTATAAAAATTGTAACATTAAATGAAACATTAAATTGTTTTTTAAGGGTTTTAAATACCCCATAGAGGAAATAAGTATAATAATATTCTTCAAGTATCCTTAAAGATGCATGAAGTTACTTTTAAATGATAATAACAATGGAATTATGTGTATTGAGATTGTTTTTTAGTGGTGGAAATTACTTTTGAAATGGAATGTGTTATATCTATAATGCAATTAATACTATAATTAAATTTTTATCTATTTAAGAAGATAGTGATAAAAAAATTTCAATCAACAAATTAATAATTGGTATTTTTTATTATAGAATTTTGAAGGATATTGATGTTTTTTTGTGTGAAACTTTACAACATTATATTTGCTGAAAAGTAATTTATTTTCTATATAATTAATTAAAGTTGACAAAAACTAAATCCTTTGGAAAATTGTAAAAAACTCAACGGACTAAAAAATGTTGAAATAATGAATGATCATGAGTGGATGATCACAGTGAAAAACCATGGTTTTTTTACATGTTAATTGTTTTTTGGATTTCAAGGGAGAGTGGTGAAAATGTTTCAGTTCCAAGAGATCTTGAACAACAGGAGGGATAGGGTCATATAATAGATTTCTATTTTAAATATTGTTGAGGTTACATCAGTTTATTTTAAAAAAATTTATAAAGACCCATATTTATCAGAACTAAAATAGGAATTGATGATAAAATCACTCTTTATGATTTTTATCTCTTATCACTTATAAAGATATGATTTTATCAGCACTTTCCAGAAAATGATTATAAAGAATGGTTAATTATGTACATTAATTTTTAGATATTAAAGAACCTATATTTATTAGTAATAATTCGAAGTAGATAATGTTTAATATTCCATGACCTAGGAGGTGATGGCTTATGAGTCTGTCCCTCCCCCTTGGGAGTGTGAGGGACCTCTATAATTCTTTGATGGAACGTGACCTCTCTCATTCTCTCCCATTGCAATCCTCTATTTTCATTCTTATTTCCCTAATATGTTGATTATCATAATGTTTTCATATAATTATAATGGATTAGTGAAACTATTTATCTCATTATCAGAGTTCATTAATGACAAGTTGCTTCTAAACCTGATGTTGATATCATATTTCAAACAAAGTTATCCATATATGGATTCTTTTTACTGGTGTGTTTTCAGATATTGGGTACTACAAGAATAATTAACTACAAGTCTTCTCAACTATTGGAATATCATGATTCAGTTCTCTTTGAAGAATGACATGGTCTCGTACTGGTCTAGTACTCCCCACATCTGTAATGGATATTGTATCTCTTTATTCAGGTAGACTTATTATTTACTCATGAAACGAGATACCATGACTATGAATTTTTTTGGTTAGTATTCTTGAGAACCCAATTCCATATTATAATCATTCAATTATTCAAATGTTAGTTAGTTTGGTTGGTTGATATATATGTTTTGAAAGTATAATTAGAACTATTTTCTATCATATTTATCCCCAAATTTTCATTGATGTTATTATTTTAAGATGACCTGAATAGAATGTTTGGATTATAGTTGTGTATGAGTTATAATACTATAAACATGTTTATTTTTTGTCATGGATTGATTTTTTTCTTCATTTAAGAAAAAATTTTCACTTGATGGGATTGGGTTAGGATGGATTCGTGAATATATACTAGAAGATAGAAGAAATATTTGGATGTAGTGGTAAGGGAATGGTGCCTCCTTATTCTGCATGTTCAAAGGAAAAGTTTAATATTTGTGTTTCTATTGACTGAAGTAGTAATTCCAAGGTAGTAAAATTTAGATCACTTGAGGGAGGGCAGTTGAATGGGAAAAAATAGTTTTCTCACCTCACATCCAATTAGTTGACTTTGAAAAGAACAGAAATTTCGGTCACAATCCATAAGAAGGAATGGATGTTAATCCATTATTCAAGTGTAGTAAACATATATGGGATATTGGGATGTGATTTTGAGGGGGTGGGTTCTATAGGGTCTATGGAAATTAAAATAAATGAATATAAGGAGGTATCCAATAAGGAGGCCGTGAGAATTGGTGATGATGCTAAACATAAAGTTGTTTTATAGGAATCGGGTAAGGAAGTTGTAATGTTTTGTATAACTAATGGAGGTATTTGGGGCTGGGTGAATGCAACAAGAAGGGTGAGGCTGAGGGGGACTATCTCGAAAGTTAATATTAGTAATCACATTGAAGACCTAGAGGTTGGATGTCTGATTCAGGGATGATGTGATGATATAAAAGAAGGAATGCGAAGCCAAACCCCAATACTAGTAGAAAAAATCTATGATATAAAAATACATTATGTGAAATATTATAAGGACAAGATATCTATCCATGTTCTGGAAGAAAATGTCAATGGAGTGCATGTTAGAAGCCTATACATCCCAATAAAAGGAAGGTGTTGAAAGGAAAAGGGATTTAGGGAGATGAATTTTGTTAAATGGAATGTGGTATAAAAGACATAAAGACTACTCTCATTTACCTATGATGATGGGAACAAGGTCAACCAAAAAGAATAAGGTGATGGATAGTGAACCCATGTCTCATGGCTAGGAATGTAATAAGTCACTGGATCTTCATAGTAGAAATTAGATAATGGATTGTGGTGAGGAAAATGAACTAGAATAGGGTGGTAGTATAATGGAAGATCTGTTTTAGGAATAATATGAATCTAATAGTAATTTCAATATAGAAAATAATGAGTTTGGGAAAAAGTGTAGGTATGGGATTTTAATATTCATTTCAGTGAAGAAATGATAGAGGAGGTATTTGAGATCAATTTTAAAAAGGAGGTGGTCCACATGATGAATTAGAGGATGACTCAAGTGGACTATAATAAGGAATGATGTGTATGGACCAATAATAATGATCATTTTTTGATACATGGCTTCAGCAATCTGAAGATTATCATGAAATGGTATATCCAAATTCTGGACAAGACAACCTATAATTTTGAATACCTCCTCGAGGATGACTCAGAAATGAAAGCCACTGATCTTCAATGGAGGTTATAGAAGGGTATGGTTTTAAATATAGTTAAACGTGATTTGAATTATTTATTGATTTATTATGGTTTCTTTTGATTTCATATTCAGAACATGAAAGGTTTCCCACTTTTTTCATAAAATTGATTTCAATAATAAAATGTTAATTTTTAGTCCCCCCATAAAGACTATATAAAATAAATTATAAAATATGAAACAAATATATATTAAAAATGAATAAATAATAAAAATTAAGAATTAATTAAACTTATTAATAAAAATATAATCATAAAGGCATGGATATCATATATGAGTGAAATTTAATAACTATAAAAGTATAAACATCAAAATTATTAAAAAAATGCCTGAGTTTTATTAATTATATAAATTATTAAAAAATGAAAATTAATATATATTAAAATGAAATCAATACATATTAAATATGTACATTACAAAAACATTATAAACCTTAAAATTAAAAGAATAAATATATATAAATATATAATATAGAATAAAGAAGTTAACATAATATAAAAAGAATAAATATTAAAACCGAATAAATTATAAAGAATATTTAAAAATTAGTAAAATTAGTATTGAATAAATAATACTAAATAATATTCATTTAATTATTGTTAAAAATTGTGAAGTTGAGTAATTAAATATCGGTAGATTACAAAAATATAAAAAATGAACAAGTATTATTAATTATTTATATTATTATAAAAATTTAATATAGAATATATTTTAAAATGAAAATGAATAAATTTTAATTATATAAATTGAAAACATATTAAAATAATAAAATATTAATGTATAAACAAAAATAAATAAAATAGTTAAAATAGTTAAAATTACAAAAAAATAACAATGAAACATTGAAAATGAATAAATTTAAACAATTTAAAAAATTGAGATTATTAAATATTAGATAGTATATAAAATGAGTGAATTCATATAGACGGGGATTGGATTAGTGGTGAGCACCCAATAATAATACCTCAAGAACCTGGGAGAAAATCTAGGCTACATCAAATAATATGATGATTAAAAGGGGTGGTGATGCCCAGTTGGTGCAATAGAGGTGGGTTACGAGTAGTGTGTAGGGCAGCTCAGTCAGGTAAATAAATCACTACTAGGGCATGAAAGGTATCTCATTAAAGCAACTAGTATCACAATAAGGTCGTGATGCATGGTGGTTCAGGCGACAAACATCTTGGAGACTCCTCAGGCGGAGAGTTTGGATGCAAAAAATAGTTGCAGGTCCCAGACACTAGGACTACAGGCTTCGTAATGGACCTCATGTCCACAGGGCCATCAAGCCATCAAAAAATGTTATCTTATCCCTTGGGGGGCTATGACTCACCCATCGGGTTTTCTGTGTTTCATTTCTATGTTTTATAATTGTAACCCTTGGCACCTCTAATATAAAATGAATAAATTCGAAAATATATTTAAAAGGAATAAATAAAATATTTTTAATAACAATATAATTAATGAATAATATTTACTAATTAAAATATATATATATATATTAAGTTAAAAATTATAATTCTAAAATATATGTTAAAAATAAAATAAGTTAAAGAAATATTATGTTTGTGTACATTTTATATAAAAATGAATTAATTACATATATATATGTGGAAAATTAATGTAACACACATTCGATTTATATTAAATTGAAAAAAACACCTTTAATTAAATGTCCCTTACATTATATAGCTACTTTATATTTTATATTAATATTAATTGTTAATTAGAATCCATTTTCACCATGTATGTTGTTTATTTATTGTAAATATACATATTTTGTATTATATGAATCACATGTAAGTAAATATTATACATAATGACATATAGATATATATATATATTAATATATTTCAATATTAAAAATATTGAATATAGTAATGATAATTTATTTATAAAGAAAGTAATGATTATTAAATTCGAAAAAACATAAAATTAAATTTTTTTAAATTCAAAAAATTATAAAAAATTAGAAAAATAAACATTATTGTTGAAGAAGAAATCATCCATTATTTATGAACGCTAATATAGAAATCACTTTAATTAGGGATATAATATTTCTTTTTCATTTCTAGAAAAGAGTGCAACCTTTTTCATCAGAAATAAATGAACCCTTTAGCATCATTGAGAAAAATTCCCGTTTAATGGTAATTTTGTTAGCATTGGTAAATACCTAGACAACTAGTGAATATCCATCCCTATAACATTAGCATATTATAAAAATAAAATCTAATTGGATTATAAATATTACAAAAAACAAGAATGAAATATAAATGTTACATTGTCCTATCAATAAAATTCAAAATTTACATAGAAGATATTTTCATTAATGTGATATTTACAGTTAATTAAATAAAATAACAATCCAATATAAAAAATAAAAACTTTTATCGAATAATTTTTTAAGAAATCATATTTTTTAAAAACATTATTCCTACATTAAAACTAATGTTTTTTTATTAACTTTCAATAAAAAAATTAAAAAATTATGATTTTAATATAATTTGTATATTATAAGTTATATTCTCTATAACAATGCATGTAAATGATATTATCATTTATACTGTTAATTGTATTATTAGTTCTTTTATTGTTAATTATATATTTGTAAATATTTCTTAAATATATAATTAATTAATAATTATATTATGAATTATTAATTACATAGTTAATTAATAATATAAATAAATTATAATTTTAATTAAATAATATTTTAATAAAATTATTAGTTATTAACTATTTTATTTACCTAAATAATTGTTAAAAATTAGTTCATTAAACAAAATTAACATTTCTAAATTGAAAACATACACTTCGATAATACCAAACACATTGTGTTTTAGATTGACATATAGGTAATTCTTACAAGTCATTAATTATTTATGGGTCATTGTACAAATTTTTGAAAATAAAATGAGCTCATTTAATTTATTTTTAAATTTTGTCACATATTTTATTCATAAATGAATCTTTTATATTGAAAATAATCATTTGTAGTCATACAGACCATGTCATATGTCATATTGATATGCAGTTGATTCCAACTTTTCATAAATGAATTATGGACTACCTTGCTAATAATTTAAAAATAATTGGATATCATTGACCCGATTATGATAAAATGATTCTCATTTTAATCTACAACAAAACAATTTAATTTAAAATAAAAAAATTGATTCATACCAACAAAAACATTTGTCAGATTGACATGAGGTTGATTCCTATACATCAAGAACGAGTTATGGATAATTTTCCTAATGTTGGAAAACAATATGAGTTTGTTTTATTAGTTTTAGCTATGTGGTGTACATTTTAAACTAAAATTTCTCTTTATATTGAAAACATTATTAATACTGGCCTTATAGTGGGTCAGCTTTATGGGAAATTGTTTACGATAATAAAAGATAAATTATCGATCATTTTACTGAAGTTACAAAATATTCTGTGATTTTTTTTCAGTATTTTGGCATTTTGATTCGTAATTTAAACTAAAATTACACTTCTATATTGAAAACACTAAATTAAATTGATGATGGACACATCCTTTTTTAGATTTCATTGTGTTTGATTCTAACATGTCATATATGATTTATGGACTTTTTCCTAATATATAAAAACAATAAATGGTTATTTGATCAATTTTGGATACAGGACACATTTTTTAAACTAAAATGACACTTTTTTATTGAAAACTTGCATGATGATTTTTAAAGACCATATTATGTGTCTGACATGATGTTCATTACTATAAATCTTAAATTTAATATGGTTTGTTTTACTAATGATTGAAAACAATATGCGATTTTTTATTGGTTTTAGCTATGTGACATGCATTTTAAACTAAAATGACACTTTTTTATTAAAAAAATAGTATTTGTATCATATTGAGCATATCATTTTTTAGATTTACATGTGGCCGATTCCAACTAATAAAAAAATATGGATCGTTTTATAATTTTTTTAAAATAATACAATATCTTTTTATTGGTTCTGAAAAGGTTAAAAAAATTAATCTAAAATGTCTCTCTTATATTGAATACATGACCTCGAAGTCACACTAGAGAAATCATGTGTCAGAATGTTGTGTAGTAAATTTCTACAAAAAAAAAATTATTTATGTATCATTGTACTAATGTTTTAAGAAAATCACATCTCATTTTTCTATTTTTTCTATGTGACCATTATTTTAAACTAAAATGAATATTTTACATTGAAAAAATTCATTTTGAGTTATCTCAGCTACATCGTGTGTTGGATTGACATGTGATTGATTCATAAAATATTTAAATTAAATATAGAACTTTTTTGTAATGTTTGGAAATAATACCACATCATTTAGTCATTTTTGGATATGTGGATTGCGTTTTAAACTACAATTACACTTTTATTTTAAACACACACACAATATGAGTCATACCAACCACATCACGTGTCAGGTTGACTGGAATTCAATTTTTATATTCCTTAGTTGAATTATGGATAATTTTATTAATTTTATTAAAAAATAATATCTTTTGTCTTTATTTTGGATATGAGAAGCATGTTTTTTACTAAAATAACAATTTTATATTGAAAATGAACACTTTTAGTCATTCTATATATATGCTGTTTTGGATTTATGTATGGTAAATTCATACAAAAAATTACTTATTTATCATTTTCCAAAATTTTGAAGCAATTTGAGATATTTTTGTTTGTTTTCATAATCTTGTACATGTTTAAATCAAAAAACGCACATTTCTATTGAAAACAAACACTTTGAGTCATACTAGACACATCATGTATTATAATAACATGTGATCAATTATTACATGGAAAAAATAAATCATTGATCATTGTCCTAATGTTTCAATACAGTATGATATTTTTTATATAGTTTTTCCTATGTGATGTATATGTTACACTAATATGATAGATAAAAATATGAACTTTGAGTAATACCAGAAACATCGTGGCTCAGATTTATATGATATCAATTATTACATTTCAAAAATGAATTGTGGATGATTTCGATATGGTTTGATAATAATCAGTGACTGTTTTATTAGTTTTTCCTCTGTGATGTGCAATCTAAACTAAAATGAAACTTTTATATTGAATGCACATACATTCATTTATACCAGTCACATTGTTTGTTACCATTAAATGTATTCAATTATTATATGTCACACATGAATATTTATTCTAATAAGAAGGTTTGAAAACAATTCAATATTTCCTACAGGGTTTTGGATAAGTGGCACATGTTTTAAACTAAAATGTATCTTTTAAAATGAAAACAGAAACATTCAGTCATACCAGGCACATAATGTGTTGGAATGAAATTCAGTTGATTCATACACACTAAAAATGAATTAAATATCATTTTCATGAATTGTGAAAATAAAATAAGATCATTTTCCCATTTTTGGATGTGATATGTGTTTTAAACTAAAATGATACTTTTAATGAGATAAATTTTCACTTTTAGTCATACCACACACATCGTGTGTCAGATTGATGTGTGGTCAATTCCTATATATCATAAATAAATTATGGATCCTTTTCTGTCATTTGAAAACAAGATGAGTTCATTTACTCATTTTTTACAATATGATATATTTTTAATATAAAATTAATCTTCTATATTGAAAACAAACTAATTGAGTCATTCAAGTCACCTCACATGTCAGATTAACCTCTGGTCAATTCCTATACATCAAAAATTAATTAAGTAATATTTTCCTAATAATTTTGGATAGTTTGATCTCATTTACTTGGTTTTGGTTATGTGCATTTTTAAGAGTAAAATGAAACATTTAATGCCAATATGTTCACATTGATTCATAATGGCCACATCATGTGTCAGGTCTATTTTTAATTAATTCTTACACATCCCAAATGAATTATGGATCACAATCTCAAATTTTGAATACAATATAAGCTTGTTTTCTTATTAATGATAATTTAATTTTTATTTTAAATTAAAATTACAAAGATATATTAAAAACACATGCTTTGAGTCATACCATGTAATTCCCCAACCCCAGAAGCCTAGAGTCGGTTCATTATTACATATCATTGGCATGATCACAAAAGATAAAGTCTTAAAAGGCCGATTAGTTTAGTAGACTTGTATGTACTAGATACATTCATAAGATTTACATTACAACATAAAATTGAAAACTACAACAACAATGTTTCCATAGACAATAATAAGATCACATAGACTATCCCTACAGGTCATTCATTATATAATACATTGCATCATTTGAAAAATAATACGTAGAATGGGGTGAGCTAAGATGCTCAGTAATGATTACAATATAGAAGTAACGTTCATAAATAAGAACAAACATTTAAGGCAATGTATAGAACTAAAACAAATAATTTTCAACATAAAATAAATCATAATTTGGAAAATATAAATCAAAATAATGCCCTTAAATTACTCACTTGGATATTATACTAGTTGAATAATCACATTCAATATCAATAGCCACTTTCATAATGATAGAAGGTATAATTCCAAAGTTTCATAACCATGAAGTCAAGGCCTTATTCCAAGACTACAAATAAGATTTTTTCAAAGCCTTGTGCCAAGACACTAGTTTGTCTCATATGACCTACTGATGCACTGAGAAGCTATAGCGGGCTCCACCCGTCACTTACTAAGTCCAACGAATTCCTAATATGAAAAGGGTTGAACATAAAATAAACATTCATATTAAAACTAGAATACTAAATTTCAATACATTATCCATAAACCATGAAGGGTATGAAATAACACATCAATATTCAAACATATCACAAAACCTTCAATGCAATATAGATGTTTTGTATCATAATAAATCTACTTCAATCAAACTTAAAATCCATCAAAGGATGTTGACATAGATTAAATCAAAAACTTTTTAGAGAAATATCTCTTTATATTGTGAAATCATTTAAAAGTCACGTAATTATAAAAGAAAACATTTGTTTTTAAAAATAATCTTATAATCTTGTAAGGAAAAATACGACGATTTTAAATTGACGAAAATAGCCACACATTCCATATAAGTTAAAAAACATTCTTACCTTAATTTTGTTGAAATGGTCATACTGTAACCTGTTTGGAAAAATAAGGAAAGATTAATTTATAAACATCTTATAAAAGTCAAAAAATGGTATAAATGACTTTAACCCATATTTAATAAAATATTTAGAATGTTTCGAAATATATTTTTATGAATCATGGATGTGGATGATAAAGATGTCCCAGTAGATAATTACATATAAACAACCTCAGATAATTAAAATATTGTTAAATTAACCCTTACCTTGTACATTTCCTTGGTCGAGGGTAGGTTATCCTCCTATATAATGGTGAAATAATTTTTATTAAATATACAAGATTCATATACATTAATATGATATCATAGATGATCTTTTAACATTATTTTGTTAATAATATCTTAGTATTATCGTCATTTCGGGTGTTAACTAATTCATTTTCATTTATATTCATTGTTATGTAAGTAATGTTTAATATGTATAGGATGTATCATATTCATATTCAGAATGATATTAAGTCTTTAAACATTTTTTTAATATTCTAATGAAAAATAGTTTTGAATGGATATGATGGAGAATTAATCTCATCGCGTTCGTGGAAATGGTAATCCGTACGTACGCACGAGCGACAATATCATTCTTTCATATTAGAATAATATATAATTGGATGGTATATCATATATACAGAATAATTATCATGCTATATTAATTATTTTCTTCAATTACACAATATTATTATACCCATCCAAATAATAATATATTAAATTACAATTACAAAACGACGTGGAGACAATAAGCCATACATACACACGTATGGTGAAATTTCCTTCCAAGAATTGATATAATAATGAATATGGTTATACCATATATATAATAACATCAAATTATATTTATGATACCAGAGTTATTATTTTAGAACGGAAACAAAAAAGAAAGAGGAAGTGGAAGAAGAAAGGAACTTGAAAGAGGTGATGAAATATTTACCTATTCCTCAGGTTCTTTCTTTTGATTTGATCAAAAGGGATCCATAGGTAAGCTTTAAGACTAAATTAAGGCCTCTAGGCTGAAGGGAGGATAGTTGAGAGGGTATTTTAGCAAGGGTTGGCCGATCCAAATGTCTTTGAAGGAGTGAATTAGAGGGAAGGGGGAGTGCCCCTTTTATAAGAAGGGTGAGAGGAGACATAGGAAAAGCCAGTAATAATATTTTATAATAAAATCATTTTCAGTTTTTAATGGATTAAAAATGTATTATTTAAAGTATATGTTGGGGATGGGTCAAAAAACCACTCAACCAATAGGTTTTATACAGGGTTGGGTCACTATTTTAACCATATATTTTAGATTTAACTGTTAGTTAAATAGTTTGACATTTACCGTGTCTCGTTGTATTTTTATATTATATGGTTAATAAAAGTACAATATACTTCTAATAGAACCACAAGTGGTTAATTAATGATACATGTATTATTATATAAGTCTTTTTCCTGAACATTATATTTTTAGGAATAGAATATCAATTAATAATATAATATTTGTTTTAAAAACTCTTTTATGTCAATTTTGACATTATTTGGTATTTTGTTTTTTGTAATTCATAAAAGCATTTTTACATAAAATGAAATTTATCTAACATACCCAAATATGTAATATTAACATATAATATTAGTGGAATTCATAAAATGTCCTAAATTTAATTTATATGGATATTTATAATATCAGTTATTTTAATATTTAATTAATAAGGTAATTATTGTATCATCATTATTCCAAAATAAATTAAATTATTTAATGTCTGAAAAATTAAATAAAATATCGTTATTTATTAAACCTTTTTACCTTTCTAATGAATATTTATAGTCTAATTTATCTTATCTGTAACCCTTTATTAAAAATGTGTTTGTTATTAAACATTTTTTTAACTCTTTTAACTCTTCTTTGAATTAAATAATAATAAATATCCTAATCTAATCCAAGTGGACCTAAAGGAACATATTTTATTCCTAAAATTGTTTTTTGTCAAATTACACTTATCTAATAGAATTAGAAAATGTGTTAAGGTAGTAGTAATATAATTCTTACCCTTAATTACACTATTTACTTTTAATTGTTGTAATAAAAGTAAAAAGTTACTATTCACCAAAAAAATATATTCATCGTATTGAACCACATATTACATACTAATATCAATCGTGTATATTGGATATGGAAATTCAACTCACAAAAGTTGTAAAATTATGTTTTAGATAAATTTGCAAATGCTCATAAAATGTGTGTAAAAGACGGTAAAAAGTTAAATGAAATTCTTATATATCTAAAATTATTTTGAACTGAATCCAATGAATTTAATTAAACTTAAATAGATACTAAGTATCTTTAATGAACTAATTTTTTTTAAAAGAAATTAATAATTATTTAAATAAAAATTCAGTTTTAATCTATTCCTCAGTGTTTTTCAGAATTCATTAAAAATTGAATGTTTTCCCAAAAATACCAAAAATTCACCTTAAGATAATTTAGTTATTATGAATCCAAAAATGAAGTTCATTTTGAAATATATCATTTATAAAATTTCAAAAAGTGGGTATTAATATTTATGATGTCTAGTTTTATTGGTTGTGGGGTGTTAGAACTTGAAGTTGTGTACAACACAGGTTATTATATTATTCAAAGAGAAGCGTACCGTGGAAGCTTGGGGTGTTACATTATCCCCTCAATATGATTTCGTCCATGAAATTTCTTGAGTATTACTACGTAAAAATACTCGGGTGTTTCTTCATCATATGTTCCTCGGGTTCCCATGTTGCCTCTTCTATCTTATGGTTTCTCCATAGAACTTTTACCAGACGAGTCGTCCGGTTTCTCAACAATTGTTCTCTTGTATCAAGAACCTTGACAAGCTCTTCACAATAAGAATGATCGGGTTCCAGTAATAATT
Organism: Viscum album; assembly: GCA_963277665.1. Classification (NCBI taxonomy): domain Eukaryota; kingdom Viridiplantae; phylum Streptophyta; class Magnoliopsida; order Santalales; family Viscaceae; genus Viscum; species Viscum album. The sequence continues at coordinate 365,959,429 of OY728158.1, read as the reverse complement.
TCTTATAGGTGATTACATGTGTTGGGTAAGGAAAATATTTTCTCAACAATGATTTGTGGAATACATTGTGAACTTTGGAGAGACTTGGAGGCATTACCAAAAGGTAAGCGACAACTTGAATTTGTCCCAGAATTTCGAATGGTCTGATGTTCCTGTGACTCAATTTACCCTTCTTACCAAAAAATATAACACCCTTCCATAGAGATACCTTCAAGAAAATATGATCTCCTACCTGAAATTCCAAATCATTTCTTCAGTTTTTGGCATAGCTCTTCTTCCTAGTTTGAGCTGCTTTGATCTGGGTTTGGATTACCATCACCCTTTCCATCGTTTCCTCTACAATTTTGGGGCCTACAAGTTTTCTTTCACCAACATCATCACAACAGGTTGGTGTGCGATATATCTTTACATATAACGCTTTATATAGTGCCATATGAATACTTTAATGGAAGCTATTATTATAAGACAATTCTACTATATGTAAATAATGATTCCAAATACCTTGAAAGTCATGTGAGAATGATCTCAACATGTCTTATAAGGATCGAATAATCTATTCCGATTTTCCATCAATTAGGGGTGGTAGGATGTGCTCAATAAATGTTTATTATCCGGGGGTTTCGAAAGACTTTTCCCGAATCTTGATGTAAAACATGGATCACAATCAGAACCAATTGATAGAGGTACACCATGAAGTCTCTGTAACACCCCGAAATTTTATGAAAAATATTCTTTTTAATTTCACTAATGTCTTGTGTTTTACGCTACACCAAAAGGAGCTTGCACAACACGCATCCTTGATTTTCCTTGCATTACAGGCAATCACGACCTTCCTTGATAGCGTGTGTAGTACGCAATAACGAGTTCCACTAAACAGCAATATGCTATTAAAATATTATTAAAACTAGCCGTTATGTATAGTAATAACTACTTTTTGAAATTTTGTAAATTTTATTTTTCCAAATTGAATTCATTTTTGGATTCGTAATATCGAAATTATCTTAGGATTAAATTTTGGTTATTTTCGGATAACTTTCATATTTTGATGAATAATAAAAATTAGTAAATTTTAATTAAAAACAACTTTTTCAATCGAAATAATTAATAGTTATGCACTATTAAATTTAGTGGTTTTAAATTATATTTAGAATATATTTTTACAATTCAATACAATTTTGGTCATTGGATGTAATTTCACATTTACACCAGACATAAACAAGTGTTAATCTTTTGATAGTTATTATCTCTTAAAAACACGCTATTTGTTGTGACAGTGGAAATTAATTATAAAAATAATTAATGCAACTTATATGTTGGGAATTTTTTAAAATATAAATCATTTTTGAATTAGGAATATCAATTATAGCTTAGGGTGAAATTTTGTTATTTTTCTGAAAAACGTCAATTATTGGTGAATAGTGAAACTACTAAGTGGTAGTTAAAAAAATTAATTTCTTCATAAATCTTAATTTTACCACTTCTGTGAATGGAATTTCAAAACTCCAAGAGGCACGGTTGATGTCAATAAGTAAAATGTGGTTCAATGAGATGAAAATAATTTTTGGTGAATAGTAACGTTTTACTTTTATTTACCACGATTAAAAGTAAATAGGGTAATTAAGGGTAAAAATGATATTATTATTACCCTAACACATGTCCTAATCCTATTGGACAAGTGTATCTCGACCAAAAACATCCTTAAGTGTAAATATTATCATTTAGTCCCACTTGGATTAGATTAGGACATTTATTATTATTTAATTCAAAGAAGATTTAAAAGAGTTAAAATCAAAGATTATTTACTAAAACATTTTTAATATGGGGTTATACATAAGATAAATTCGACAATAAATATTAATTAGAAAGATAAAAATATTTCCGACATAATGGTATTTTTGTTGTAATTTTTATACTTTAAATAATTTAATATATTTATGACACAACAATGATGCAGTAATTAACTTTTTAAGAAATATTAACATAATTGATGTTATAAATGCCCAAATAAATGTAATTTGAGACTTTTTATGACTTAAACTAATTGTATAGGTTAATATGACATGTTATTGTTGATTTAAGTAACTTGGTTAGAACTTATCATTCTGTTATGAATTTCATAAAAATCATGTACAAAATAGTGTCAAAATTGACATAAACTAGTTTTTTAAACAAATATTATATTATCAATTGTTATTTAATTCCTAAAAATCTAATGTTCGGCCAAATGACTTAGATAAGGTTATATATATTAATAATAAACAACTTTGGGTTCGTTTGTTTTGTTATGGTATGTTTATTAACCATATAGTGTAAAAAAACAAAAATACACGGTAAAAGTTAAATTATTTAACTTAGAGTTAAATCTAATTGATAAGGTTAAAATAACAACCGAAACTTGTCTAAATCATATTGGATGTGATGGTTTCGACGGATACCCACCTTATCCTCGAAATTAATCAATTTGGATCTATTTGAAACCGAATTTGGCTTTATAATAAAATAATATTTTTAGTTATTCCAAAGGTGCCCCTCTCCTCCCTTATAAAAGGGCATCTCCTCCTTCTCCTCCTCACACCAATTTGAGCATTCAAGCTCGGCCAACCCCTGAAGAAATCTCTTCTCCACTTCCCTAGTATCATCCTAGATGTCCTGGTCTTCTTAAAAGACAAATTGTAGTGCCCTAAAAGGAGGTCTCAAAGAAGCACTTCCAAGAAGGGGTAATATCCATTACCGATCCTTTCCAATTTCTTTCTTCTTCAACTTCTTCTTCTTTAGTTGTTTCATTATGAAGTAATAACATCAGTATCATTCATATACTGATATGTTATTATAAGTATTAAACAACCCTATTTAACCGTATATCCATCCTACGGAAAATGAAATCATCGCGCGTGCGTACGTACGGAATACCGTCTACACGCCGTGGTGTAAGCTATTTTCCGACACCACCTTAATAGGATGGGTATAATGGTGTAATTAGTAAATATATATGATTATTATAAAGTGATATTGATATTGAAATAGTATACATACACTTAAATAAAATTCCATGACCATGGGAACGATATCATCGCTCGTGCGTACGTACAGACTATCGTCTCCACGACGCGATGATATTCATTATCCATGTTAACAATTCTAGAATGATTATAAAGTATATATAATTAATAATAATGCAATATATGACATGGTAAATCTACTGGATTTATGTATATATATATATATATGTCATCTACTTACTTCCATTCAAGACAATAAGGAAAGGAAAGCAGCGTTCATGTGTACGTACGGACTACCGTCTCCTTGAACGTTGTGTTTCATTTCATTTATCTATCTATTATATATATATATATACTGAATATACATGATATATAAATCATTATTTATATTCTGGAAGTAAGTAAATCACGATATAAGTAATAATAATGTCAAGAACAACAAGTCCAAACACCTACGATAAATGAAACGATTTTACCCAAAATGCTTCTTTAACATGAATTTACAAAATAACGGGTAATATAAAGTCATAAGTGGACAATATATGATATAATAGAAATGAATATGATTCTTTAATAATTCAATAACATGATTTAAATCATTATACAGGAGTTTCGGACACATACAAAGCAAGTCGGACCTAAGGTAAGGGAAATATGACAATCTCATTTTTATCCGGGATTGTTTATACTTTGGTATTTACTGGGTTGTATTTTATCATCCACATCCATTTTTCCCCAATATGTAATATTTATATCCTTCTACAATAGCTTATATCCAATTTTACCCTTCGATGAATTTTTAGTAAAAGATACGAAAGGAATCTTTTGTCGTTTTTCGTACGAGGTACTTTTTTGACTTTTCCGACAAAAGTATGAGAAGAAAGTTATTTTTTAACTTATACGACATGATGGATTTTTAAAACATTATTTCCAAGAAGCCTTATTTTAAAATTTTTCAAGCTTATTTTTAATCAACTTCATTTTTTACGACATGTTAAGAAAGGAAAAATGTTTTTGAAAAAGAAAGGATATTTTCCTCAATAATGGAGTTCAAGTGTTTTATCAAAATTATTTTCCATCTAAGATAATAAAGGGTTATATTTTTATCCCTATTATTACATTTATTTGATTATGTTGTGATGGAATTATTTTTATGAATTCCTTTATCTTATATGAATTGTTTTATGATGTCATGATGTTTAAGATTCCCAATTGTATTACAGGGGTTATGCAATGATGTATGATTTATGATTTTGTGGCACACATAAGAATGGTATCATTATGAGATGTGTGGGAAATATATCTCCCTCCAATTCATTGGGTAAGGATTTTATATCTCATGAGATATACATGGCTAGAATTGTAGGTTATACCGGTTCAGTGAAACAGGACTGAAACGAGGGTGAATCGGTTCAGAAAGGGACTTTGTCCACTAAGATAGTCTTGGAAATGAGTCTTGACTAACAAGAAATGATTCTCTATGATTATGTTAGAATGTCAAAATGTTTCATGTTTTATGTTATGATTATTGTGATTACATTTCACGGCCAAGGTTTATCCCATGTTATGAAATTATGATCTCTTTTGCAGGATAAGATTTCCAAAATTTATGTTCTTATGAATATGATGTGATTGATTTTTCTTTTGTTTACCCTTACTGAGAATTTGATCTCACCCTTTTACATTTTATTTTCCCCAGGATATAAAGAAAGGTTTTAGGTAAAAAAAGGGAAGACCTTTATGGGAGATATTGAAGATCTTTCACCGCGATTAGAAGATTACGTTCTGAGTTTCCAAAGACACTAAACTATTACGATCCTTGTTTGTGTGTTTTTGTTATGTACTAATTATTCCGCAAATGTAATTTAATGTCCATGTATGTCAGGATTCAGGTCTCTACAGTTGGTATCAGAGGAAAGGTTTAGTCATCCATTGGAAACTAGGATGCGAAAACGTTAGTGAGATCTCTAGAGATATTTCTAAGGTATGTCTAGGGATGTCCCTAAGGTTAAGTATACGTATAGGTTATATTACTAGAATTACGCTAATGATCATAGAATTAAACCTAAGATGTTAGATATTGAAGGTACTCCCCCTTTATTATGTTGTTTTCCCTAGCATGATTTTTGCCTCTCACACTATTCTTTTTGGGGTTTAGACGATGGCTGGAACCCGAAGGAACCATTTTGATCAATGCAATGGACAATGCAATGATTTCCCTCATGAACAGACAAATGTTATGGGAGATGGAGTGAAAAATCTTATTGCTATACTTACACAAGATATGAATCATTCTGGACTTCCAAATGAGCAGAGAAGGGAAAAATATTCTATTGAGTCCTTCATGAGGCAACGTCCACGTTCTTTTAGTGGGTCTTCTGATACACTTGTTGCTGAACAATGGATCAGTACCACTGAAAAGATATTTTCAGTTCTTCAATGTTCTGAACATGATAAAGTCATCTTAGCAGTATATCGTTTGGAAGGTGAAGCTGATCAATGGTGGAATCTTATTAAGAATACAATGCAAAGTGATGAAATTGAGTCCATGGAATGGGACGAGTTCAAGATCTTATTTGTAAATAAGTACTTCCCTCATATTCTTCGAACAAAGATGGAGAAGGAGTTTCTTGAACTAAAGCAAAAGGATGATGAATCTGTTGGTATATACGAAGCTAATTTTACAAGACATGCATGGTATGCATCAGGCATTATCATCTAACCTGAAAGTAAAGTTGATCGATTTTTCAGTGGCTTAAAACCAAGTCTTCGAAAGGAATTAGCTATAAGAGACTTCAGTAGCTATGAAGAAACTGTGCGTTGTGCTATCAAGGTAGAAATGGAATTTGGTGTTATATATCCATCTCATGGTTTTGACAAGAAACGAAAGATGCAGTTCGAGGAGAAATCTTAGAATAATGGTGAAAAGAAGATGAATGTTTCCTTATGCTCAAAGTGTGGAAAGAAGCATGGTGGAGATTGTATTAAAGGGACTAGAAAATGTTTTAACTGTGGAAAAGAAGGTCATCGAGATGTTGAGTGTCGAGGTAATGGAAAAAGGGTTTCTAGTGATGTGAATAAAGAAAGCACTGCAGAGAACGTACCACCAACACTTCAATTCTTCAAGTGTAAGGAAATGGGGAATTATGCTAATAAATGCCCTAATCCAAGGGTTAGTAATGATCAACATGAGCAACCACTTAAGGAAAAGGACAAAGGGAAGTCACATGCGATCACTATTGGCGATGTCGAATATGAAAACAATGTGGTGGAATGATTAAGTGTTTATGTAATGGGATTCCAAAATAATGTTGTATATAGTATCGTGGAATATTGGAATATTTATGTTTTGGTCTATTGTGGTTTTCAATAATTTTATTGTACCGGTAACCATGAAAAGTGATTGAGACATTTTTGGTAAACAGATGATATGATCATAATGAAGGGATAAGAAGATAATGAGATGTTTGATTGTATTCATGAGCTCATGATTGATATAAGGACTAAGTGATATCATGGTTTGAGTATGGAGAATTTTGAGGATTTTGGAATGTGGAAGGTGTTAACTTGTAACTGCATTCATGTTTTCACTATGGTTCAATGGGTATTCAAGAGAATACATGATTAAGGACTTTGAATGTTTGGAATGTGACCAAAAAAACATATGTTATGATATATGGGGATCAACGATGGTATTAAATCTCTGGTAATCATTTTCACTATGTTATGAGAGTGGATTGAAATATTATGGATAAGCCTAAAGATTGGAATGGATTATGTTGGACATAAGTTAGTATTGTTTATGGATAGATGTTTTTTCAATATTATTGATGGGATGTTATAGTAATATATCTTTCGAAAAAGAAAAACCTGCAGGATGGGCGAGAGCCCATCGCGTCGGACAAGGCTGTGGAAATCGAACCCAGAATCGAAGTGCGACTGTCCTTTATCGCCTAACACTGGCCTACAGGAAGTCCCTGTTTAGTAGAAACTAGTTTTTTTATATTAACCAGTATGATATATGAAGTATAAGTCCATTTTAGGAACCATATATGATTAATCTTAATATAGAATGACTTATGTATATTTAATAACTTTTGCTTACCTTTTGTTTGAGACAGATGGAATGACCCGTCATTCTATCACATGATCTGCTAACACTTCACGAATAACAAATTCAACTTCATTTATTTAAGAGATGAAGTAGAAATTGTTCAAGGCATGAACAACAGTGAGATTGTACCAAAATAAAGTAAGTATTTATTCTAATTCAAACTCTTCAACTTTAGGGAAACGATCTTGAAAACCAAAAATGTTGTCCTAGTGCTCTAATATCTGATTAATCAGATGGTACCTTAGATCGTCACATATTTATGGATTTTTGATTTCTGGCTTTTCCATAGCCATGTTCTCTACAACTCTGCATCAGAACATGATGGTTAGATTTCTCTTCTATATCCATATTTTCACCTATGTGGAAACCCATTGATTAGTTTATTTGGGTAACCATTACGTTTCATACTTTTTTTTAATGATTGGTTTTGGTATTCTTTATTACGATGTGGGTTTCTATTAAAGAAGCTTTCGAATAGAAAACCATTTATAACCCCGACGAATTTCGAGGGCGTAATTCATTTTAAGGGGGGTAGAATGTAACACCCTGAAATTTTATGAAAAATATTCTTTTTAATTTCACTAATGTTTTGTGTTGTACGCTACACCAAAAGGAGCTTGTACAACACGCATCCTTGAATTTCCTTGAATTACATGCAATCGCGACCTTCCTCGATAGCGTGTGTAGTACGCAATAACGAGTTTCACTAAACAGCAATATGCTATTAAAATATTATTAAAACTTGCTGTTATGAATAGTAATAACTACTTTTCGAAATTTTGTAAATTTTATTTTTCAAAATGGAATTCATTTTTGGATTCCTAATATCAAAATTAGCTTAGGATGAAATTTTTGTAATTTTCGGATAACTTTCATATTTTGATGAATAGTGAAAATTACTAATTTTTAATTAAAAACAACATTTTCAATCGAAATAATTAATAGTGATAAATTATTAATTTTAGTGGTTTTATAGTATATTTAGAATATATTTTTACAATTCAATACAATGTTGGTCATTGGATGTAATTTCACATTTACACTAGATATAAACAAGTGTTAATCTTTTGATAGTTATTATCTCTTAAAAACACGCTATTTGTTGTGACAGCGGAAATTAATTATAAAATTATTTAATGAAACTTATATGTTGGGAATTTTGTGAAATAGAAATCATTTTTGAATTCGAAATATCAATTATAGCTTAGGGTGAAATTTTGGCATATTTCTGAAAAACATCAATTTTTTATGAATAGTGAAACTACTAAGTGGTAGTTAAAAAAATTAATTTCTTCATAAATCTTATTTTTACCGCTTCTGTGAATGGAATTTCAAAAATCTGAGAGACACGGTTGATGTCAGTAAGTAAAATGTGGTTCAATGAGATGAAAATATTTTTTGGTGAATAGTAACTTTTTACTTTTATTTACCACGGTTAAAAGTAAATAGGGGAATTAAGGGTAAAACTGATATTAATATTACCCTAACCCATGTCCTAATCCTATTGGAAAAATATATCTCGACCAAAAACAACCTTAAGTGTAAAATATTATCATTTAGGCCCACTTGGATTAGATTAAGACATTTATTATTATTTAATTCACAGAAGATTTAAAAGAGTTAAAATCAAAGATTATTTACTAAAACATTTTTAATATGGGGATATACAAAAGAAAAATTCTACTATAAATATTCATTAGAAAGCTAAAAAGATTTCCTACATAATGGTATTTTATTTGTAATTTTTAGGCTTTAAATAAGTTAACATAGTTATGACACAACAATGATGCAGTAATTACCTTTTTAATAAATACTAACATAATTGATGTTATAAATGCCCAAATAAATGTAATTTCAGACTTTTTATGACTTAAACTAATTTTATAGGTTAATAGGAAATGTTATTTTTGATTTAAGTGACTTGGTTAGAACTTATCATTCTGTTATAAATTTCATAAAAATCATGTACCAAATAGTGTCAAAATTGACATAAAATAGTTTTTAAAACAAATATTACATTATCAATTGTTATTTAATTCTTAAAAATCTAATGTTCGGCCAAATGACATAGATAAGGATATATATATTAATAATAAACAACTTTGGGTTCGTTTGGCTTGTTATGGTAAGTTTATTAACCAAATAGTGTAAGAAAACAAAAAGACACAGTAAAAGTTAAATTATTTAACTTAGAGGTAAATCTAATTGATAAGGTTAAAATAATAACCTAAATTGTCTAAATCCTATTGGATGAGATTCTTTCGAGCCATCCCCACCTTATCCTCGAAATAAATCAATTTGGAGCTATTTGAAACCGAATTTGGCTTTATAATAAAATTATATTTTTAGTTATTCCAAAGGTGCCCCTCTCCTCCCTTATAAAAGGGCACCTCATCTCTCTCCTCCTCACACCAATTTGAGCATTCAAGCTCGGCCAAACCCTGACAAAATCTCTTCTACACTTCCCTAGTATCATCCTAGAGGTCCTGGTCTTCTTAAAATACCAATTTTTGTTCCCTAAAAGGAGGTCTCAAAGAAGCACTTCAAAGAAGAGGTAATATCCATTACCGATCCTTTCCAATTTCTTTCTTCTTCAACTTCTTCTTCTTTAGTTGTTTCATTATGAAGTAATAACATCAGTATCATTCATATACTGATATGTTATTATAATTATGAAACACCAATATTTAACCATCTATCCATCCTACGGAAAATGAAATCACCGCGCGTGCGTACGTACGGTATACCGTCTCCACGCCGTAGTGTAAGCTATTTTCCACCACCACCTTAATAGGATGGGTATAATGGTGTAATTAGTAACTATATATGATAATTATAAAGTGATATTGATACTGTAATAGTATAAATACAATTCAACACAATTCCACGACCATGGGAACGATATCATCGCTCGTGCGTACGTACAGACTACCATCTCCACGACGCGATGGTATTCATTATCCATGTTAACCATTCCAGAATGATTATAAAGTATATATAATGAATAATAATGGAATATTTGACATGGTAAATCTACTGGATTTATGTATATATATATATGTCATCTACTTTCTTCCATTCAAGGCAATAAAGAAAGGAAAGCAGCATTCATGCGTACGTACGGACTACCGTCTCCATGAACGGTGTGTTTCATTTCATTTATCTATCTATTATATATATATATATATATAATGAATACATATGATATATAAATCATACTTTATATTCTGGAAGTTTGTAAATCATGATATAAGTGATAATAATGTCAAGAATAACAAGTCCAAACACCTACGATAAATGAAACGATTTTACCCAAAACGCTTCATTAAGATGAATTTACAAAAGAACGGGTAATATAAAGTCATTAGTGGACCATATATGATATAATAACAATGAATATGATTCTGGAATAAGTCAATAACATGATTTAAATCACTATACAGGAGTTTCGGACACGTACAAAGCATGTCGGACCTAAGGTAAGGGAAATATCACAATCTCATTTTTATCCGGGATTGTTTATACTTTGGTATTTACAGGGGTGTATTTTATCATCCACATCCATGTTTCCACAATATGTAATATTTATATCCTTCTACAATATTTTATATCCAATTTTACCCTTCGTTGAATATTTAGTAAAATATAAGAAAGGAATCTATTGTCGTTTTTCGTACGAGGTACTTTTTTTGACTTTTCCGACAAAAGTACGAGAAGAATGTTCTTTTTGAACTTATATGGCATGAATGGATTTTTAAAACATTATTTCTAAGAAGCCTTCTTTTACAATTTTTCATGTTTATTTTTAATCAACTTCTTTTTGTATGACATGTTGAGAAAGGAAAAATGTTTTTGAAGAAGAAAGGATATTTTCCTCAAAAATGGAGTTCAAGTGTTTTATCAAAATTATTTTCCATCTATGATAATAAAGGGTTCTGTTTTTATCCCTATTATTACATTAATTTGATTATGTTGTGATGGAATTATTTTTATGAATTCCTTTATCTTATATGAATTGTTTTATGATGTCATGATGTTTAAGATTCCCAATTTTATTACATGGGTTATGCAATGATGTATGATTTATGATTTTGTGGCACACATAAGAATGGTATCATTATGAGATGGGTGGGACCTATATTTCCTTCCAATGCATTGGGTAAAGATTTTATATCTCATGAGATATACATGGCTGGAATGGTAGGTTATACCGGTTCAGTGAAACAGGACTCAAACGAGGGTGACTCGGTTCAGAAAGGGACTTGGCCACTAAGATAGTCTTGGAAATGAGTCTTGACTAACAAGAAATGATTCTCTATGATTATGTGTGAATGCCAAAATGTTTCATGTTTTAAGTTATGATTATTGTGATTACATTTCACTGCCATGCTTTATCCCATGTTATGAAATTATGATCTCTTTTGCAGGATAAGATTTTCAAAAGTTATGTTCTTATGAAAATGATGTGATTAATTTTTCTTTTTTTAACCTTACTAAGCATTTGAGCTCATCCTTTTACGTTTTCTTTTCCCAGGATATAAAGAAAGGTTTTAGGTAAAAAAGGGAATATCTTTATCGGAGATATTGAAAATATTTCACCACGATTAGAAGATTACGTTCCGAGTTTCCAAAGACACTAAACTATTACGATCCTTGTGTGTGTGTTTTTGTTATGTACTAAGTATTCCGCAAATGTAATGTAATGTCCATGTACGTCAGGCTTCGAGTCTCTACAGTCTCATAACATCATTAATATATAGTCTTTCTATATGTTCCAGTGGTAAATCTTATCTTATAGAAGAAAATTTTCTGACTTTGTAAGACGATCACCAATGACCCATATTGCATCATTCCTTCTAGGATTTTTTGGTAGTCCCATGACAAAGTCCATCATAATATTCTCCCATTTCCACTCAAGTATGGGAAGAGGTTGCATGACTTATCTAGGCTGTTGCCTTCTAGATTTCACTTGTTAACAAATCATACATATTGACACAAAATCAGTAATATCCCTCTTCATGTTGTCCCAAAAAAACGTTCCTCCAAATCTCTACACATCTTGGTCAACCCAGGGTGTATAATGAAATTGAAACTATGAGCATCATCCATTAATTCTTTTTTTAGATTAGGTATATCTAGAACACAAAGTCTCTTCCCAAATATCAAAAATACATCTTTATATACAATGTAACTCAATCTCCCATCATTCAAAGCTTTAATCTTCTTTTGGAACTCTTCATCACCAGTCTCAGAACACTTTATCCTTTCAAGTACAGATTTTTTGGAAATCATTTGAAAAAGTATTGATGTTTCACCTTCCACGGTGATTCCCATAACCATCTTTACTAGATCCGTGTATATAGGATCCTTTCCAACTATCATCTTTTTAAAAACTCCATGATCTTTTCTACTCAAAGCATCTACCACCTTATTTACCTTCCCTTGGTGGTAGTTTATAGTTCAATCATAATCCTTGAGTTGTTCAAGCCATCTCCTTTGACTCATGTTGAGTTCTTTATGTGAGAAAATATACTTCAAATTCTTTTGATTGGTATATATCTCGAAATTTTCACCATAGAGATAATGTCTCCATATCTTCAAAGAAAATATTACAGCTGCTTACTCAATATCATGAGTAGGATAGTTTTTCTCATGAATTTTCAGCTGTCGTGATTCATAGAATATAACCATATTATTCATCATAATGACACAACCGAGTCCTTTCTTTGAAGCATCACTATAAATAACAAACCCATCATTCCCCGATGGTAGAGTAAATATTGAAGCATTGACTAATATTTTCTTCAATTATTCAAAACATTCTTCACACTCATTTCTCCAAACAAATTTAACCTCTTTTCATGTGATCTTTGTTAATGGGTTATCCAACCAAGAAAAATTATGGACGAAACGTCAATAATAACCTACAAAACCAATAAAACTAATTTCCTCAGTTATACTCATTAGTGATGGAGATTCTTGGATTTCCTTGGTATTATAATGATCAATAGATATACTATATTTAGAGACAATATGGACAAGAAAAGAAATCTCCTGAAGCCAAAATTCACACATGCTAAACATCCAATATAATTCATGTCTTCTAAGAGTCTTCTGGATAATGCGCAATTGATTTTCATGATCTTCGTACCTTTTATGGTATACAAAGATATCATCAATAAATACCACTAAAAAGTCATCAAGATATTCCTTGAAAACTCTATTCATTAGATCCATGAAGACCTAGGGTGCATTAGTCAACCCAAAAGGCATTACTGTAAACTCGTAATTCCCATACCTAGTTCAAATTACTATTTTCGGAATATCATCCTTCTTCACACACCACTGATGATATCCAGATTGAAGTTCACTGTTTGAAAATCATTGAGCTCCATGAAGTTGATCAAATAAATCATCAATGTGAGGTAGGGGATACTTGTTCTATATTATTATAGTATTGATCCCCTGTAGTCAATAAAAAACCTCAAAGATCCATCCTTCTTCTTAACAAAAAGGAAAAGGGATCCCCATGGAGAAACACTAGAGAGAATAAATCTATTATTACTCAATTCCTCAAGTTGTTTCTTTATTTCCACAAATTCCTCAGTGGCCATTCTATAAGGGGTCTTCGATATGGGCCTTGATCCAGAATTTAAATCAATGGAAAACTCAATTTATCATTCTATATGATGTCCTGGTAAATCTTTTCGAAACACATAACCATATTCTTTCACAATAGGTACATGCTCTATTTGAACATTCTTATCCTCACCCATAGTTATTTCGTTCTCCTCCTCCCCAATAATTGAATTTAGTTGAGCTACTGGGGGTGGATCTTGATAAGAATTAGGTGGTGGTGATTCTTCTATAAAGATAAGGTGTTCCTTATCATAATCATAAAAAATAGTAACCTCCTTATTACAATAGTTTTTTTCATCATGGTCCGAAATCCAATCCACACCGAGGATTATATCAACTTAAATCATGGGTATGATGATGAGATAAGCAGATAAAAAACATTTTTATACCCCAATAGATATTGATTCACAAATAATGGTTGCAATGATGCTTCCCTTAATAGTTTTGATTGACAACTCTCTTGTTAAATAAAATTGGAAATATCTAATTTTCATAGAAAAATAGGAAGATATGAAACAATGTGATGATCCAGAATGAAATAATGCATTTTCTAAACTTGAGGAAACCATTAAATTACATGCCACTATATCTTTCGGAGCATCAACATCAGCAGTAGTGATATCATAAGCTTGGCCTTGATCCCTTGGCCTTTTCAGAGGTAAGTTCCCTTGATTATTAGGACATTAATTTGAACAATTCCCCCTTTCTCTAAAATTCTATAATTCAACATCGACAACCTCTTTCTTCCCCTTGCAATCACGATCTCAATGGCCTTTTTCATCACACTTGTAACAGACTACCACTCCTTTCAGGAAAGTACTAGTGTGTTTCTTTCCAAATTTACTGTAGGATGGATATTCAACATTTCCCTTATTTCCCTTATTTCCCTTTCCAGTGTGTTTAGCAGATCTATTCTTCTCTTTCTTTTCATTAAAGTTATAAGACATTATTAATTCTTTTTCTGTCATGATAGCACATGAGACAATATCTTCGTACGATGATAAGGATTGTGAGACTAATGATTGATAGAGAAATGTTTTTAACCCATAAAAGAAACGATCAATCTTACTTCTTGGGTTACATATATAATCTTTAGCATGCCTTGATTACCTTGTAAAGTAAGCTTCATACTTTATGACATTCTCATCCTCCATTTTCCTCAGACTCTGAAATTTCCTTTCCCTATCCGCTCTATGGGCATGAAGAAATTATTTTTATAATAAAACCTCTTTAAACTTCTTTAATTATATATTTCATACATCATATTCTTCTTTTTGTGTTTTGAATCACTGAACACGATTGATCAGCATCTCCAGTGAGGCGGTGAACTTCCATGAAAACTTTTTCCCATTCCCTACTCTCCAAGGTGTGGAATATTTTTTCAAATAAATTTATCCATTACCGAGCTACTAATAGATTTGTACCCCCATTGAATGTTGGTGGATGTTTCCTCATGAAGAGATCTAACATTGATCTTCCACGCTGTGGATTAGGGTGCTCCATATAGTTAATGTTATTATTCATAACCTGAGTGAGTTTTCCTAGTGTGGTGATTAGCTGACCAACACCAGTTGCATCACCAGATCCACTATAATTATCTTGAGCTGGGGGATAATCCCTACATGAAGTGTGTTCATTCATACGGTTTCCATTCCTTCCACTAGGTTCCATTTCAAAAAATGGAATATTCTATATTAGTTTATGAATTGAAATACATAATTACAAACATGTAAAACACTTAACATAAATTGAGCAGTTTATGGATATAATACATAATAATAAAAAAATGTTTTAATTGGGGAAGTATATACTCATAAACCTTCATAATGGCTTTTATAGAAAATGAGAATTATCCTAAGTATATCCCCTAGGTGTGTCATAACCTAGATTGCAGCAAGGGCCATTGTCGTTCACCAGTTCCCGTTCTATTATTGCTCAATGCTGTGTTTTCGGGTTTTACCCCTACGAAAATTTGTGCTAGAGCCGCCCCTACCAGTTCGTATCTATACAGGGATGTATTTCTTCAAATAAAAAATACAAAATCTATACAATACCAAATATTTTTGGATGTTAAACTATACTAATCCTAAATTTTTATCTTAGGGCTATGTGCTCTAATTAGAGTTTATCTAAATCTAGTTTCCATGTTTTGTACTAAACTTCATCTGCTACCAAATATAACACCCCAACCCAAAAATCCCAGAGTCGGTGCATTATTAAATATCATTTGCATGATCACAAATGATCATGTCTTGAAATACCTATTAGTTTAGTAGCCTTGTAAGTACTAGATACATTCATAAGGTTAAAGTACAATATAAAATATAAAACTACAACAAATTTGTTTTCATATAAAATACTGAGATCCCATAGACTATCCCTACAGGTCATTCATAATATACTTCTTCATGTCCTGGAAATATAAAACAAAGAAATGGGTGAGCTCAGATGCTCAGTAAAGATAAAAATATAGCGAAAAATGTAATAAATAAGCATAAAAATTTACGGCAATGTATAGAACTAAAACAAAAGCCTTTTCAACAGAAATTACATCATAATATGGAAAATATAATTCTAAATAATGATATTTACTTACTCCCATAGATATTCTACTAGTTGAATAATCACATTCAATATTAATAGACACTTTCTTAATTATGGAATTCATAATGCCAGACTTTCATAACCACAAAGTCAAGGCCTTGTTCCAAGACTATAAATAAGATTTTGTTAAGGCCTTGTTCCAAGACACTAGTTTGTCTTATATGACATACCAATGCATCAAGGATCTATAACGAGATCGACCCGTCACTTACTAAGTCCAATGAATTCCTCATATGAAAAGGTTTAAACATAACATAGACATTCAAATTAAAACTGGCATATGAAATGTAAATACATTATCCATAAACCTTGAATGGTGTGAAATAACACATCCACCATCAAACATATCACAAAACCATCAATAAAATATAGAGGTTTTTTATCATAATAAATAAAATTCAAACAAACATAAAATCCATCAATGGATGTTGACATAGATGAAATCTAAACTGTTTTAGAGAAATATCTCTTTCTATTTTGAAATAATTTGAAATTCAAGTAATTATAAAAGAAAATATTTATTTTTAAAAATATTCATATAATATTGTAAGGGAAACTTTAATGATTTTATTATGGTGGAAAATAGCCACACCCACCATATAAGTTAAAAAAACTCTTACCTAAATTTTTTCAAAAGGTCATAAATAACCTGTTTTGAAAATGACGGGAAAATTCCATTATAAACTTCTTATAAAAGTCAAACAAGGGTATAAAAGAAATTAACGCATAGTTTATAAAATAGTAAGAATGTTTTGAAATACATTTTTATGAAACATGGATTTGGATTATAAAGAGGTTCCAGTAGATAATTACATATAAACAACCTCAGATAATGAGAGATTGTGAAATTAACCCTTACCTTGTACTTTTACTTGGTCGAGGGTAGGATAACCTCCTGTATAATGGTGAAATAATTTTTATTAAATTATTCAAGAATCATATACATTAATATGAAATCATATATGATCTTTTATCCTTTATTTGTTAATAATATCTTAGTATTATCGTTATTACGGGTGTTAACTGATTCATTTTCCATTATATTCATTGTTACGAAAGTAATGTTTGTTATAGATAACATGTATCATATTCATATTCGGAATGATATTAATTATTTAAAAATTATTATTAATTACCTAATGACAATTATTCTTAAATGGATACGATGGGCAATGAATCTCATCGTGTTTGTGGAGACAGTAAGTTGTACGTAAGCACGAGCAAAAAAACCATTTTTTGATACTAGAACAATATATAATTGTATGGTATATCATATATAGAGAATCATTACCATGTTATATTTGTTATTTACATCAATTAAACATCCTTATTTTACCCATCCAAAAAATAATGTATTGAATAACAATTACACCACGACATGGAGACGCTAAGCAGTACGTACGCACGTATGGTGACATGTCATTAAATGAATGGATAGAATAATGAATATGGTTGTACCATATTTATAAAAACATCATAGTATATTGAAGATACTGGATTTATTATTTTATAATGTAATCAATAATGAAAGAGGAAGTGGAAGAAGAAAGGAACTTGACAAGGTGAAGAAATGTTTACCTCTTCTTCAGGGTTTTCCATTTCATTGGATCAAAAGAGCTCTTTATATTGGATTTATGACTAAATTAAGGCCTCTAGGATGAAGTTGGGATAGTTTAGAGGGTATTTGCGAAGGTTTTGGCTGAGACAAATTCTTTTGATGGTTTGAATTAGAGAGAAGGGGGAGTTCCCTTTTTTAAGAGGTGTGAGAGGAACCTTACGAAAATCTACAAATATTATTTTATAATAAAATAATTTTTGGTTTCTAATCGCTAAAAAATATATTTTTTAAATTATAAAGTGGGGATAGATCAAAAAACACTCAACCAATAGGTTTTATATAGGTTTGTGTTACTATTTTAACCTTATATTTTAGATTTAACTCTTAGTTAAATAGTTTGACATTTACCATGTCTCTTTGTATTTTTATATTATATGGTTAATAAACATACTATATACTTCCAAGAGAAACCCAAGTGGTTCATTAATGATTCAAATATAATTATATAAGTCCTTTTGTCGGTCAATAGATTTTTAGCAAAATAATATCAATTAATAATATAATATTTGTTTTAAAATCTCTTTTATGTCAATTTTGACACTATTTGGTATTTTGTTTTGCATAAATTCATAAAATTATTATTACATCCACATGTTTTTTTCAAACCAACCCTAATATGTCATATTCACCTATAAAATTATTTTAATTCATAAATATTATCAAATTACATTTATTTTGATATTTATATTATTAATAATTTTAATCTTTGATTAATTAGGTAATTACTGCATCATCATTGTGCCTTTGCTAAGTTAAATTATTTACTATCTAAAAAATATACATAAAATACCATTATATAAAAACTCATTTTATCTTTCTAATGATTATTTATAGTCGAATTTATCTTATGTGTAACCATATATAAATAAAATTTTAGTTATTAAAATTTTATTTTAACTCTTTTAACTTTTCTATGAATTAAATAATAATAAATGTCCTAATCTAATCCATGTGGACCTAATGTATAATATTTTATATATAAGATTTTTCATGGATGAATTAAACCTCTCCAATAGAATTAGGACATGTGTTAGGGTAATAATAATATCATTTTTACCATTAATTAACCTATTTACTTTTTACCGTGGTAAATAAAAGTAAAAAGTTAATATTCACCAAAAATTATTTTCATCTTATTAAACCATATTTTACTTAGTGATATCAACTGTGTCTCTCAGATTTTTGAAATTTAACTCATAGAAGCAGTAAAATTATGTTTTATGTAAATTTGCAAATGCTCCTAGGAGGTTGGTAAAAGATAGTAAAAAGTTCAATAAAATTTTTATATATCTAAAAATATTATATAATGACTCCAATGAATTAAATTGAACTTATATAGTTATTATATATCTATTTTGACCTAAAATAAATTAAATAAAATAAATAATTATTTAAATAAAAAATTTGTTTAAACTATAACTAAGTGTTTTTCACTATTCATTGAAAATTGAATGTTTTCAGAAAAATACCAAAAATTCACCCTCAGATAATTTCGATATTCCGAATAAAAAATTGAATTCCATTTTAAAATAATTAATTTATAAAATTTCAAAAAGTGGGTATTACTATTCATAATAGCTAGTTTGATTGGTTGTGGTGTGTTAGAACTCGAAGTTGCGTACAACACACACTATTATTTTATTCAAAGAGAAGCGTACCAAGGAAGCTTGGTATGTTACATACCATGTACATTGTCTTTAATATTAATGTGAATCAAACTCCAACTTGTGAAAAATTAATTTTTCATTATTTTACAGAATTTTAAAAAGAATAAGAACTCTTTTGTTCAGTTTGGACAATATGACGAGTGTTTTAAACTAAAATGACACCTTTATATCTAAAAACGAGATTGGAATCATTTTAGACACATCACATGTATGATTTATATGTGATAAATTCTTAATCATAATAAATAAAATATGGATCATTTCCCTAAATTTAAAAAACAGTCCATGTTTGTTTTATATTTTTTTTATAATGTGGAATGTGTTACAAATTAATTTATCTTATAGAGATAAATATTCCACACAAAATTTTCAACTTCCAACCCTCATTAAAATTTCTTCACATATAATTTCATGATTATACATTGAGAATTGGATCATAATATTAGATAGGAATCACTATTATTATTTAAAGCAACTTTTATTTTCATGTCTTTGGTCGCATAAAATGTGAATGTGAAGGAATTAATCTGTCATTTTCATCATTTTTGTGGAAGTGATTATAAAATATATGTGACTCTTTTTACATTCTTATAAAAAGATAGCAACTCACAAAATGAAAATGATAAGTCTAGGGTCACGAAAGTACCTTCCCTAGAATATGGTAATATGACATCAAATTTTTGGGTAAAAGGATCCTTTACCCATTTCTCTCTCACCATTATCTTTATTATAGACTCAATGTAAAATCTCTCATGACAAAAAGTAGTTTCAATCCTGTTACTAGATCAACAAGAATTTGTATAGTGTAACCCTCCATGATACATATCATTAAAAAATCACCCAAACCATTCATTATTTACAACTTCATCACTAAATCATTTTTCAGTTTCAACCAATTCAAACTAACACCTAATGGAATGAAATTAGTGAAATGTTGAAAATAAATTCATAACCAATTAGGTAATGATAATATACACTTCAATTTTTTTAATAATTATATTAAAAATGTTATGATTTAATTTACCACATGACATAAATGTTCAGTAAATATATCATACTTGTTGAATTGAAGTTGGACTCCATTTATAGATGCAACTGGATTTGAATGTGTCTAAAATGATTCCACATCAAGTTGGGGCATATTAGAAATATGCTTTTCTATTTCAACCATATGAAATACCCTTAATAAAAATATTCATACTATTTTCATTAGGATGAGGAAACATATGTGTGGGATGACTATCAACAATATAGACCCACTCAAGAGTTGAACAATATCTATACATTAGTTTGAATTTCTTTGCAATGACGAGAGGGTCAAATCATAAAAAAATATTTGTATGGTAATAATAAAATGTTTTTTAAAATAAATATATAACTATAATATTTCCAATATATTATGAAATTTATTTTAGGGAAAATAATTTCTATATATTATAATGACAATGCTTCAAATCCCAAATGTATGATTATGGTCATAACCTGTAAAAAATCACATACATAATTCGAAATCACCTGAACTTGATGTCGAAAATCATTCTGACACAATTTTCTCCGCCTACTAACCTATAAAAAAATCATTTCTTATTGTCACTATGTAAAATTTATTTTATCATTGTAGTACTGAGAAAATATATTAAAAATATTTTAAAAAATATTTTAATTGAAATTGTAATCACCTTGGAAAATTACATGATTGGGGATGCTAGTTTATTGATGGTATATAATATCCTTTTTAAAATTTTAAAAATAATATCATAATTTTTTTTGTTAATTTGATTTGGATTGTATATAAAAATTGAACAAGTATTTAAATAGTTTTAAAATATGTTCTAATAGATAAATATTACTATATTAACCATAATCTATTGCCATTTAAAGATCCTTAGGCTTCTTATGTTAACTTCATGGCCTCATACCCAAATTTAGAATATTTTTAATGATCCCTCTGTTATAAAAAAATTCATAAAACACAAATTAAAATTATTAATTTTAATTTTATCTATAAAATATTGATGGTAGTGTATTACAAATTCACAATTGACATCATTTGTGGTTATTTTGAACGAAATCCATGCTTTGGAACTAAAACAATTTGGTGTATATGATTTGATTTAGATTATCAGCTTGTAATTCAGAAATATAATAATTAATGATATATATATGTATATTATTATTATTTTTTAGAGTTTTACCCCTAAATTTTATCCATCAAGATAAGTTCGTGGACTGTTATTTTTTTTTTCAAAAACCCCACTTAGTTCACCATTTTTCTTATTAGTTTTTTCTTATTAAAAACAAATTTTTTATATATAAATTATAGATGGATTAATGATTTCAACTCTTATGATGTATATTTTTTCCTTTATTTAATAGAAATATATTCAAAAATTGAAAATATTAATTGTTATTAACTATAATAAATGTAGGATGTCATTTATTAGAAGAAATAATATGAAAATGTACCTTATTTATGTTTGAGTTGGTGTCATAGGACCAAATTATTTTACTTTGATTACATGTATATTGAAATTATTTAATACTAATTTTACATCTAATTACATATTTTTTAATATTATATATGACTTTAATGTAATAATTTCGATGATAATTTGTCTCATTGATAAGCTCATAATAGTTCCCCACTATGATGAGAAACATGAAGTGATATTATAGTATGTTTAATATTGTTCTGTGGTTGGATAACAAAAAATGATGGGACATATAGTATTTATACCAACAATTGTGAGTACTGATATTAGGATGAAGAATCTTCTCATAAAGTTCGCACATGGTAATCTCTGAGATGGGATATTATAAAAATATAACAACAAATTGGAATTTCTCATATTTTGGAGTAATATAATATTAATATTTTTATTGTGTGTAATTTCACGTAGAAATTAATATCATCATTAATTCATGTCATGACTAGAATAATTACATTTGCTGATGAAAATCATGAGAACTTATGTTGCAGTGAGGTAGGGTATGTTAGGTGTATCATGATTGACAGGTCATTAATGTATAAGTAAATCAAGAATTTTTACCTTCCTCATTTATGGAAGTTTATATATAGACTCTTTTATTTCTTTGTAACCATTGTATTAAATTATATGGTAGTGGTGTAAAAATTACTTTACTCGAAATGGGAAAATAATGATATATCAAGCATTAAAGACGGTGACATGTATGCGCAACCCTCTTGATGAGATATTGTGATAAGGGGATTATATTACACAATGATCATTCGTATGTGGTTGTCATCATTTAAAAATTAAGATATTTCTCTTGAGTTTATTGATCCATAGCTAGAGAATAATTTTTCACATTAGTGAATCCCACCCAATGCAAATGAGAAAGAATACTAGTGGGTCACACACTATGTTTTTCTTGTTAATCAGGATTAAATTATTTTTGTATTTAATAAAGGGAATAAATATTATTCTCAATGTTTAGAAATAATATTTATTCACATATTACTGATCACAAAATTAAATAAATATTTATTCAACCAATTGTGAAAAAATATCATTAATTATTTTATTTAATATTTAATAGTTAATTAT
Source organism: Viscum album (assembly GCA_963277665.1). NCBI lineage: Eukaryota > Viridiplantae > Streptophyta > Magnoliopsida > Santalales > Viscaceae > Viscum > Viscum album. Next base: position 365,936,219 of record OY728158.1, on the reverse strand, counting down.
TCCCTGGTTTGTGAATAAAATATTTTCCTAAGAGAATAATATATATTATTTTTGTATTCAATAAATTATACAGTTCGAACTTACCTATATCGCCTTCAATGACTAATATTAATTAACTAGCTTTTTAAATTATACATTTTATTAGGAAAGTTAGTGTGCACAAAAAAATACTAATATAATTATTTTATTTTACACAATGGTGTTTATTAAAGGATGATATAAAATCTAATGTCTGAAAAACATTAAAAATTTATTTTAACCTAAAACATTTTAGTATAAATATAAAATTATTCCTATTTTGTAAAATATAGATTAGTATAATCTAATTAGATATTTATTGCACACAACTAATTATCTTTTAACTACTCCTTCTCTCTTTCTCTAGAGAATGATAAATGCAATATATATTTTCATCAACACAACAAAATGTGCTTTTAAGAAAGAACAACACAACACATTTGTTGAGTCAATAAGGTTTTAATTATGACTTTTTCATTCATTCAAACATGGGGGAGATTATTAAGTCATTAAGGATTTCCTTATGACTTTACCATTCTTTCTTTTTTTGAAAATCACAAACACCTTATCTCAAGGAAAATATATTTTTACCCATATTTTACTTCTTTATGTAAAATTTCATTTCCCATGGAAAATTATCCTTACCATGTTTTTATTTCTCATATCAAAATTTATCTAGGTATGAAATTTGGTTTATAACCAAAGCCTCAGAATCATAAAAATTCCAAGATATGAAGAATTGTTTTTTAGAATCAGAACTCTCAAAATTCTAGTTATGAAGTTTCTACGTTTTGAATCCGAATTCTAATTGTAAATTCTGGATAATTACTCTTCTGAGTTCTGAATCCGAATTTTAATTACGAATTCTGGATATGAACTCTTCTGAGTTCTGAATCCGAATTCTGATTATAAATTCTAGTTACGGACTTTCTGAGTTCTGAATCTGAGTTCTTATTACGAATTCTTGTTACGAACATTTTGAGTTCTGAATCCAAATTCTGATTATGAATTCTGGTTATGAAATTTTTGAGTTCTGAATCCGAGTTCTCTAAATATAGTCTACGAATTTTTATGAGTTATGACTCTGAATTCTTATGAACTCTGACTCCAAACTCTGTATGTTCTGGTTCTGAATTCTTGTGAATCAAGATTCCAAATTTATTTGAAATTTAGACATCATAATTCTATAGAATTCATGTTCCGAATTCCTAGAAAACAGAATCTGGATATATTTTTATTATAGATTCCGAAATATTTTTTTGTCAGACTCTGAACAGTCATATTTCCTTACATTTCGAATATATGATTTTAGTTTTGTACCCGTATTTTTCTCACACTTGTTTTTTTATAAAATGATGTTGTTATTTATGTTACTAACTAACTGTTTTTTGAGTGACACATGTATAGGTCCCTCTGAAATTCAAGGAAAAATATGATCGTTTGAGGAGGGAGTCGACCATTGAATCTATGCTAATAAATAAGAGCTCATCTGAAAGAGATCCACATTGTTCGATGACTTTAAACATTATATGATGTTCAAGTAATTTCTAGAGAGATAATTTCATTACATAGTGCATAGTGAACTTCTGGTTCAGTTTTGATTTTTACGACTATGATTGTTGCTGAGAACAATCAAGGTCTTCTGGGGATAGGAAGATAGAGGTGTCGACTACCTTGAAGTTGAGGAATTCCTTGCTATGGAAGACAGAGGTGCCAACTACCTTAAAGTTAAGGGCTTGTGTGGATAGAAATAAATACTCTGATATTCTTATTAAGGGCTTACCCTAGTGTGGGTAATACATACATTAATGAAAGTATAAATCAAGGGACCTTTATCCAAGTTTATTGGATACCATTTTCTTTGGGTTAAAAGACTTACTACTGTTACTTGTTTTCATACAAGTTTTCTACTGCATTTGTATTGTTGAGGAATGTATAACTATCTTATACTTCCTTACACTTGTACAATTATTTAGTTAGATTCTATACACTTTAAGGTATAATCGTAATCTTTGTAATCTTTTGATAAGTTACATTTCTAGATTCACTTTTCCGGAATTTTTTTCTCGGAATCATATTTGTAGATTCAAGAAAGTGTGTAGAACTAGAGGTTTTTTAAATTACCTTGTTTAAATGTGTTAAACATAATCATCTTTAATCGTTCCACAAGAATTTTTAAAAATATAAAATTCACCCCCTATTGTATTTTGAGAATCATTAGATACTCTATATTGTATCTCTATTATTTCGATCCTTTATTTCGTATTATAGAGTATATCATACTCACATAGGATCTCAAAAATTGGTATCAAAGGGTTTGTTCAATCTGAATTAATCTCATGATTAGATTTAGAAGTAAAATCTTCTTCTCTTATAATTTTCTAGATTAATTTTTTCTTAGAGTTACTCTTGTTCTATATTTCTTTCTGAGGAATATTTTCTTTGTGTCCGAACTTTTTCCTATTAACATGTTTGTGTGGAATGATTTTTTTTAAGATGGAAGGAATCAATGTTGGTTCCATAGAAAATCTCAATCCAACAAGACAACCTATATATGAAGGAAATGATTATGAATATTGGAGAGATAGAATGAGGACTTTTATTATCAATACTAGTGTTGATAATTTTGTTGTGCTTACTAGAGGATACAAAATCCCTGATAAAGATGTCAGTAACTTAAAAAATCACGAAAAGTATGCATATAAACTGAATTATAAGGTAAAGAATACTTTTCTTTACTCCATGATAAGAAATATATATAGCCAAATTTCATCATGTGAAGCAGGAAATTATATTTGGAAGAAACTCAAAGATACATATTTTGGTAATTCCTAAGTTATTGAGACAAGAAGAGCTATGCTCAGTGCTAGATACCATGTCTTTAAAATTTCTTATGGAGAACTCATATATAAGGTGAAACAAATATTAGTGACTATTGTGAATAGTTTAAAATCAATGTATGAGAAAGGATTAGATAATAAAGTTCTTATTGATAAAATCATAGACATTATGCCCAATGAGTGGGAGTCTAGGAGGACTATTATTGATGAGAACAGAAAGGTTACTCAGATTACTCTTGATGAACTCTTTGGAAATCTTCATCAGCATGAGACTATAATGAAGAGAGATGATGATAATGTAATGAAGAAGAATGTAAATGGAAGTGTTGCTTTTACTACAACTTCTAATCATACTAAATCCATTAATCTTGAGAGAGTTACCATATCCATATCTCAGAAGTTTATTATCCAATCCGAATCTAGTGGAAGTGAATCCCTAGATAATGAGTTAGAAAATCTTTCTTGAAGGATGAACAAGATATTGAGACATATGAGCTTTCAATATAAATATGAAAAGAAAGAGAGAAAATTCAAGAAATATTCAGAAGTTACTTGATTTGAAAGTAAGAGAGCTGGAAATATAAGTCCTGATTGTCCTATGCATAAAAGAAAGGAAATAAAGGAAAGTAATTCTGAGAGAAATAGAAAAAAGTATTACAAGGATAAAGATAGGAATGTCTGAAAAGCTAATGACACCTAGAGTTCTAGTGGTGGTGACTCATCTGATGAATCATCGGATTATGATTCTTCTGGTTAGAAGAATCTTGGTCAAATAGCCAAACTACCTATTGAAAATCATTGTTTAGTGGATAAGGTACACAATGATGAATCTATGACCAATATATCGTTGAATTATCATAATAGTAAATATTATAACTCTTCTGATGAAGTATGTTTTTCTGATGAAGATAATACTTTACCTTCCAATGAATAAGTTTCTAGGTTTTCCACACATCTTGAGATTGAGAATTCAAAACTCAAGAAAAAACATGATAATGAAAATTCTAGGAATACTTTTTTTACTATGGAAATATCAGATATTTCTAAAGATCATGATAATAAAAATTCTGATTTTGAAAGTATTTCAAAAAATCATGAGGAAGTAAGTTCTGAGAAGAATAAACTTTCAAATGATATAAAAAATGTAATTTCTAAGAGAAATGTTTTCAAGTCTAGCTCTAGTTCAAAATCAAATCTTTTGTAAGAAAAGAATCTAGTTATTAAATTGAAATATGAAATTTTTCCCTTGAGGGAGTGTTTGTCAAACTTTACCTTAGGTAAGGAACATTTTGATAAAATGTATTCACAAATCCAACCACTAAGGAATAGTTCTGGTTTTGGTTGTACTGGTTCTAAAACGAATTTTAGTAACAATTATTTTGTTCCTCAAAGTGCTCTATTTTGAACTAAAAGTCTGTGTGGGGGAAACTGAGATAAAAAGTGTTCCCTAAACAAAACCCAATTGATTGGATTTCATAATGCCTATTTTTCTAAAAAGATGTGGGTGATGAAGATTTTTCTTTCTACGAATTTAGGATCCAAGCATGTTTGAATTCCTATAATCTAACTTTTACTTATTTTCAGGAAAATAGAGAATGTACCAACAACAATACATGGTACATGTATAGTGGATGTTCCCAACATATGACTGGTAATAAAAACTACTTTGAAAAGATTATCACGATTAGAGGAGGAAAAGTAACTTTTTGAGATAATTCTTAGGGAGAAATTATTAGTATAGGTAAAATCGTTCATCTTGCAAAAACATTGATTTCAAATGTTTTATTTGTTAAGGGTCTTAAGTACAACCTCAATAGTTTAAGACAATTATGTGATGGAGGTTACCTTGGGAATTTTAGGAATGACAAGTGCTTAGTACACAATTCCAAGGAATAATTTCTTCTTTCTACCCATAGGCAAGGGAATGTATACACCATAATCGTAGAATACCTTAAGGGCCAAGACTTACCTTGCCTTCATGAAATGGAAGATCATTTTTGGTTATGATGTAGAAGGTTAAGTCATTGTAAATTTAGGAACTTATGCAAAATTTATTCGAAAAGATTAGTTAAGGATATACCAAATCATAGATTTTATTCTTCAAAAGATTGTGACCCTTTTCAATATGGAATGAAACATAAATCATGTTTTAAATAAGTTAATGAATTCTCAAATACTGATGCATTACAGTTAGTGCATATGGATCTTTTTTGTCCAAAAAAAACTGGAAGTTTTGGGGGAATGTATTATGTATTTGTCTTGGTTGATGATTACACTAGATTTATGTGGGTCTATTTTATATCAGAGAAATATGAATATTTTTAGTATTTCAAATTTTTTAGAGCCTAAGAGAAAAATGAGAAAAACCTTCCATTGAAATCCATTAATAGTGATCATGGAGGAGAATTTCAAAATTCTGATTTTGAAATTTTTGTAGTAGAAAAGGAATTGCTCATCATTTCTCATCACCTAGAACACCTCAACAGAATGGTGCTATTAAAATAAGAAATAGAATTCTTCCAGAGATAACCAGAACCATGTTGAGTGAATATTCTATAGGGAAACATTTTTGGGGTGAAGCTGTAAGTACCGCTTGTTATATTATAAATAATGTTTTTATTAGACCTTTTCATAATAAAACTTTTTATGAGTTATGGAATGGTAGAAAACCTAGAATTTCCTACTTCAGGGTTTTTTGTTGAAAGGTATTTATTCTGAATACTAAAGATAATCTTTATAAATTCACACCAAAATCTGCTGAAGGAATTTTCTTAGGCCACTCCACAACTTCTAAGGATTATAGAGTTTTCAATAAAAACAGTTGTACTATTGAAGAGACAGAACATGTTAAATGTGATGAAACATACCCTTTTATATTTAAATAACTACAACCTACATCCTCAGATGTTTTCTCAAGAACTGATTATCATCATTAGTTAGAAGAACCTTCTGATAAATAAAATTTCTGAGAAGATACTTCTAAAACATTTACCCCAGATTATTTCCTACCCTATGTTGATGAACATGTTTTACAAAACCCAAATCAGTTGTTTCGTAAAAATCATCCTAGTGGTAGTATCATTGGTGATGTAAATAAACCTGTAAATACTAGATGTTCATCAACAAATGAAGTATAACATCTATAATTCCTTTCAAAATTAGAACAAAAAACCACTGATGAAGCTTTATGTGATGATGATTGGATTAAAGCTATGCGAGATGAGCTAAATGAATTCGAAAAGAATAAAGTCTAGAACTTGGTTTAAAGACCTAAGGAAACATCTGTTATTGGAATAAAATTGGTCTTCAGAAATAAGTGTGATAAAAATGGAATCATTGTAAGAAATAAATCTAGATTAGTGGTAAAGGCTATAATCAAAAAGAGGGAATATACTATGAAGAAACCTATTCTCTAGTAGCTAGACATGAATCTATTCATATTTTACATACCATTGCAGCATTCTTCAATTTCGTACATTTTTAAAATGGATGTGAAATGTGCCTTCCATAATGGTTATGTTCAATAGGATATTTTTGTTGAACAACCTCATGGTTTGGAACATTAAAAACATCATGATCATGGTTTTAGACAAACCAAAGTTTTGTATGGCCTTAAACAAGACCCTTGATCTTTGAATGATAGAATTGTAGGATTTTTCTTCAAAATAACTATGTTAAGGGAAATGCAGGTCTAAACCTTTTTATAAAGAAAGATAAGAAAAATGTTTTAATTGTTAAAATTTATGTTGATGAGATTATATTTGGTTCAACTTAGCAATCCTTAACGGGTTTTTTTGTGGATATAATGAAATCTGGGTTCGAAATGGTTATGATGGTTGAGTTAACATTTTTCCTTGGTTTCCAAATTTCTTAAAAAACAAAGTAATCTATATATCCCAACATATTTATATTAATGATCTTCTTAAAAAGTATCCATATAAAAACACTAAAAGTATATGTACTCCCATTGGTACCTCAACGACACTTGATCTTAATGAAGCTGGGAAACCAGTATATCAAACATCTTTTAGATGTATGATAGGAAGCTTAATTTAGGTGACAACAAGTTTTCCAGACTTAATGTTTTCATTATGCTTATGTTCAAGATATCAATCCAATCCTAAGGAATCTCAATTTAAGGTAGTGAAAATAACTTTTCACTACAGAAAAGAAACCATGGATTTAATACTGTTTTCTTCTTTTGGAAATGATTTTGTTTTGAAAAGTTTTTTAAATTCCGACATTGGTGGATGTATAATGGATAGAAAGAGTACAAATGGAACTTTTAATTTTTAATAGATTTATTAGTTTCTTGGTCATGTAAGAAGAAATACTCAGTAGCACTTTCCACTGCTGAAGCTGAATATATAACAGCTGTAAGTTGTTGTGCCCTATTTTTTTGGATGCAACACATACACACACACAAACTATGGTATGAGTTTTACAAAAACAAAAATTTTGTGTGATAATAAAATTTCCATTTCCCTTAGTAAAAACCATGAACATCACTCTCGTGCAAATCACATAGATATTAGAGATCACTTTCTTTGGGTTCACACAAAAAATGGTGATATCATTCTTAAATTTATTAGAACACAAGATCAACATTCCGATATTTTCACAAAATATTTACTCTACGATAGATTTGAATACATTAAATAGAAGTTAATAATGGTAACCTTAAGGTAATCCTACATATTAACTTCCTGTTGAAACAAATCTCCTTATAGTAATAAACTCATTTTCATAGGGGAAGTCATTTGTCGTAAATATGTTTTCCATATTTTTCGTAATTAATTTTTTCATATTTTTCGTAATGAAGTTTTTCATATTTTTCGAAATGAAGTTTTTCATATTTTTTGTAATGAAGTGTTTCATATTTTTTGTAATAAAGTTTCTCATATTTTTCGTAATGATGTTTTTCATATTTTTTGTAATGAAGTTTGACATTTTTTTCATAATGAAGTTCTTTTATATTTTTCGTAATGAATTTTTCCATATTTTTCGTAATGATGATTTTCATAATGAAAATTTTTTTAATGAAAATTTTCGTAAGGAAAAGTTCTGTAAGGAAAATTTTCATAATAAAAATTTTCATAATTAAAATATTCATAATGAAACTTTTCGTAAGGGAAATTTTCATAATGAAGAATTTTTTAATGAATATTTTCTTAATGAAGATCTGCATACTATGTTTTTCTTCATACTCATGTTTTTTTTTGAATATAAAGTCTTTCGAGTGGAATTTTCCTCAATACGAATAATTATCCTAACAATCCGAATGTTTTGATTCTTTCTTGAGTTTTCGTAATAACTTTTTTCTTTCTGGTAGATTATTTTGTTTTTTAAATTTCTCAGATTCTAGTTTCCTTAAATCTAAATCATAACCTTCAAAAACCCCAAATCATCACATCTTATCAAATTTTCCTTGCAGCTATGTTTTCAACCGTCATATTAGATCTGAAGATTTCTCAGCCAATGGATTTAAATTGGAAGATGAATGATCGCATCGAAGCCTATAAAAGGGAACCTCTGATGGTTGTCCCAAATCTGTTTTTAGTGCTTTTTTGTATCGAATCATTGTCCCTCTACCAAAGCCCGATTCAAATTTTTCACAAGGTCTCAATTCCGAATGTATGGTGAAATTCCTTCTCAATACATGTCTACTGTCAAGCCAATTGCAAAGTGGAAAATATATAGCGAGAGGTTGGTACATATGAACTTTTTCAGTAAATATGACACTATTATCTCCAAGAAAATTGAGCTTAATGGATGGGAGAGTGTATCTATATCATAGACCGGAGCTCAGAATGTGGTGTATCCGGATATGCTGATATAATTTTATGAGTCATCTTGCTTCTTTAAAGAAGATGGTAGGGAAAAATACTCCTTCTAGAGTTATGGAAAGACATATGAACTTTCTTACACCAAGGATTCTATCATGGTAGGGTTATCTTATGAAGTAGAGGCAAAATTGTGTTCCCACAAGATGCTGGATGTTCAAGGGAGTTTTGTAAACGTAAATGCTATGCGATGACTTGGACTTAGATATGTCAAGACCGCAAGGATTGCACAGTTTTCTACTAATAATATAATCCTAGATTTATCGGTTCAGGGTCTTATCATACCGAGGAAGGGTGACAAGGACACTATTTAGAAAATTGATATATATATATATTAGAGTTTTGGGTAAATCTGAGGAAAATCAATCTAATGAAGAATATTCTCATTACAATAGAGAATATTAAGAATGGGAATCTAAGAGCACAAATAATCATGTATCCTGCACTACTCTCCAACTTGATAATTTGGTGTTTTGAATCATTCAATATTCCTTGCAGTTCCAAGCCGAGGAATGGAAAAGTGATGTTAGTCAGTGATGACACCTGGAAAAGAATGAATGTTGTTTTTATCAAGGATTCCAGTGAGTTTTATGATTTTCCAGTGGAATTCAAAGAATCCATTCCAAAATATACTAAAGAGCTTGAACCATCTAAGAATGCTGGAAAGAAATGAAAATTGAAGGATGTGGAAGCTGAAGGTGAAACTTCTAATGCTAAGGAAGCTCAAACTGCACCACCAAATCCAAATAAACAGAAAGCCTATCCAGATGAGGTAGTATCCAAATGGATGGAGGATAATAAAAATCGAATAGAAGGGGGGCCATTGATTTTCCTAGACCCTAGAGAGGACAAAGCATTGAAATAAAAGCTACTGAAGAGCTTGAAAAGAAATCCAAGGAAAAAAAGTATAAGAATAAGATGTATGATGCATAGATTGTTCAATCTCTTTTGAAGGATATTGAATTTTCATCTGAGAAAATTACTGTACCAAAAAACTTCTTAATATAAAAATTACCTGAGACTCTGGGAAAGAAGTTCATGTCTCCGGAAAAAGTCAAAGAGAAAGATGTTAAAAAGGAAGCTCTGGAAGAAGTACAAGAAGCTGAAAGCACTGAAGTTACAACTGATCTGATAAAGCAAATAGATGAATTTCATGTGAAGGAAAGTGCTTCTGAAATATTTTCAATCATGAATTTTTAAGCCAGATCATCAAGAATTGCTACTCCATGCATTGATGAGATTCCAGAAGAGCAATTGAAATAGTTGTACGAAGGAGAGATTCATAATCATGACTTTATTCACCCTGAGGATATTGAGGTAGGAGCCGAGAAAGAAATATTTGATGAAGATAAGATATTCCAATTATCTAAATGTGATAAGGAATCTCCAGATGAAGAAGCTATTCTGAAAAAATTACAAGGGGAAACAAGTGGTTGTTGATACCCCAACAAAAGCAATTGTTAGAAATAAGTATGTTGGTGAATCTTCTAAGTGGAAGACGGTAGAGCTAGAGGAAGAACCATCACCATGAAAAATGTTAGATTCAGAGTCATCAACTTTTAGACATGATTTTTTCATTCATTCCTGAAAAAAGCTAGTGGAAACAATTTTGTTCTTTCCTACAATTGACTCCAGATTCTAGATGCTCCAAAATTGCATAAATAAGAAATATGACTCTGTATCCATGGTGATGGATAAGTGTGTAAATATTGAGGCTGAAGAGAAGAATTTTTTTATCAACTATGATTCCCATAGAAAATCTGGCATGAAAATGCTGAGCTAGTCAAAGAATATAGTCGAAGATCTAAGAGAGCTTGATTAATTTCAAGATGATGTTAAGAATGATTTTGATATTTAAGATGCCAAAATCAATGATCTCACAAATTTCATTGAGGAAAAGATAAATCTTGAAAATAATAATCAGATTCCGGATGTAATATATCTAAAAGGGAAGTTGAGTTATATTGTCCATAGATGAAAAACAGAAAGGGATCTCCCGATCGAGATTTAAGAAAAGCTAGTGAAGCAAGATTAATTACTGAATACTTGGGTAGAGCATATAAAGGCTCTGGAAGATAGGATCAAATCATTTGAAAAGCTAGCATATGAGGATCACAATGAGTTAAAGAAACTAAAAACCATCATGAAGAAGATGATACCCAAGGCAAAAGAACCAAAATAGATCCAAATCCGATGTTTTGTTGTATCTATTTTTCCTTGTTTTCTTTCATCTAATATTAATGAAATTGTTGTTGTTTGTTTTGTTTGGATGTTTGTACTAATATTTTGGGAACCATATTTCTTTTACATTCCCTAATTTTTTTTAAATTAAAAAGGGGGTGAAAGGAAAAATAATTTCATGTAAAGAAGAAATATCCCTAAGTAAGGGAAAGTTTATCTAAGGGGGAGTTCTCATTATGAAGATTTTCATACTCAAGAAAATGAAATTCCTCATTCCAGAAATCTAGAATATTATCCTTAGTGTTTCAAAGCCTAAGGGGTGGGGGGGGGGGGGGGTTAGTCGTAATCACCATTGTTCATATATAAATATAGATATGTTTTATTTTCAAAGTTTAGAAAATTTTTATTATGTCCTTATATTCTTTTTCGTAAGGATGTTTGTGCTTTCCAAAAAGGGGGAGATTGTTGAGTCAATAAGGCTTTCCTTATGGATTTTCCATTACTTCATACATGGGGTAGATTGTTAAGTAATTAAGGCTTTCCTTATGACTTTACCATTCCTTCATGTTTCGAAAATTACAAACACCTTATGTCAAGGAAAATGTATTTTTACCCTTGTTTTGATTCTTTAAGTAAAATTTCCATTCCCAAGGAAAATTATCCTTTCATGTTTTTATTGCTCATAACATAATTTTTCTAAGTATGAAATTCGATTTATAACTGAAGCCTCAGAATTGTAAAAATACTTAGATATGAAGAATTCTGTTTTAGAATCTGAATTATCAGAATTGTGGTTCCAAACATTCTTAGTTATAACTTTGAATTCTAATTTCGAATTATGCATACGAACTCTTCTGAGTTCTAAATCCGAATTTTAATTACAAATTCTGGATATGAATTCTTCTGAGTTCTGAATCAGAATTCTAATTATGAATTCTGGTTACGAACATTCTAAGTTCAGAATATGAATCCTGAATACGAATTCTGGTTACGAACTTCCTATGTATTGACTCCAAATTTTGATTAAGAATTTTTGTTACAAACTTTATGAGTTCTGACTCCGAGTTCTCTGAATACAGACTTCGAATTCTCATGATTTATGACTCTGACTTCTTATGAACTCTGATTCTGAACTGTGTAATTTCTGGTTTCGAATTATTTTGAATCCAGATTTCGAATTTCCATGAAATTCATAATCTAGAAATCTATAGAATTTAGGTTCTGTATTCCTAGAAAACAAAATCTGAATATCATTCTATTATAGACTCTGAATTAATATTTGGTTAGAATCTGAAAATTCATATTTCCATACATTCCAAATATAAGATTTTAGTTATGTAACTATATTTTTCATACACATGTTCTGTTATAAAATGATGTCATGCTTTCAGTTACTAACTAACCGTTGATTGAGTGACACATGTAAAGGTACCACCAAAATTCAAGGAAAAATATGACTGTTGGAGGAGGGAGATGACCGTTGAAGTCATCCCTATAAATAGGAGCTCATTTTAATGTTTTCTACACTATTCTATGACTCTAGAGATTACAGGCTGTTGAAGTGATATCTAGAGGGAGTCATTCATTTCAAAGTGCATACTGATCTTTTGGTTCAATTTTTCTTTGTGAAAATCTGATTGTTGCTGAGTACAATCAAAGACTTCCATGTATAGGAATATAGAGGTGTCGACTACCTTAATGTTGAGGGTTTCCTTGCTGAGGATGACAGAGGTGCCGACTACCTTAAAGTTGAGGGCTTGCGGGGATAGCACGACAGACTCCGATCTTCGTATCGAGGTCTTACCCTAGTGTGGGTAAGACAACCTTTCTTGAAAGTATAAATCAAGGGACCTTAATCCATGGTTTTCAGATACACTTATCTTTGGGTTAAAAGACTTACTACTATTTATTTTATTGTTACAAGTTTTCAACTTCATTTGTATTATTGAAGACAATATGACTAGCATATAATTACTTACACTTGTACTCTGATTTAGTTAGATTCTATACGATTTAAGGTAGAATATTCATCATTGTAAACTTTTGTTAAGTTACATTTTCATATTCACTTTTCCGGAATTGTTTTCTCGGAATCATATTTCCGGATTCAAGCAAGTGTGTAGAACTAGAGGTTTTGTGAATTACCTTTTTTAACCTTTTTAAACATAATCATCTTTAAAAGTTCCAAAGTAATTTTTAAAAGTATACAATTCACACCCTCTTGTATTTTGAGAATAATTATATACTCCATATAGTATCTCTATTATTTCGATCCTACATTTGGTATTATAGAGTATATCATACTCACATACCTATCAACAACGTTTATTTTTCTGTACTATAACCTAGAGATCAAGTGGCATTTCAAGGATATCATAATATCACGTGTGGATCACCAATAGTGTATCCTTAGATCCTCACAGAACTATAAAAGAAATAAAAAGGGGTCTTTTTATATGGTTAGCATTAATCAATGAATAAATCACCCAATAATATGTATTCATTTCATCATATATTATATAAATAAATTATAAATTTGATTTGAATGATCCTCTCTTCTGGTTTTTGAAAATTATAATTAAAATAAATTTTAATTTTTCCACCACCACTTCATGCTTCTTCTGCATCTGGAACCAAAAAGTGTTATCAGAGCAGTCACATTTAAATTTTCAATTATTTATTTGACTATTGATATATATAGAACTATGGTTAAATATTCATTTAAAATGAATCATTATTTAATTATATTTAAATTAACACTTTTCATCATATTGAACAATATTAATTCAATGATTCATATTCATAAAAAAATTATAATAGATGAGACATGGTTACACATGTACTCCATATTGAATGTCATGTATCCTAGGGAGCTATATTTGGATACACCGAAGGATTTATAGTGTTTCATGCATTAATTACATGTTGTGTATATGGAATATTGACTGTACAACCTTGGAAATTGGTTGTTGGATTATATGGTGTTTATTTGTGTTCAAACTGTGTAGTATCCATGGGTTAGTGGCGTAAATCGTGCAATATTTGTGGTAATTATACACAGTCAAAACTGCATGAGACTAACCCCTGAGAGATTTTATGATATACACAACATGTATTTGGTGTAAAAAGTGTGTAATTCATCAATTACTACATCTGAAACAATCACCAAATACCCAGATGTGCATCCCCATCACTTGGAAAGTGGAACACATAGTGTGTAGCTGGAATGTACTCCCCGTGTTATTCTACCGAGGTACACACTGCATGCCTAGGCATGTTCCCTAGATACACAACAACCAAGATACACATCTTGTGGATGATCTCTACATGAGATGTAGTATACCATTAAATTAAAAAATTAAATATTACATTAAATTTATAATTACATCATTAAAACCATATTTTATTGATTGGATCAAAAATGTGTGTTTGAAAAATTAATAATGGTTTTAAAAAATATTAAATTATAAATAAATTTATTTTAATTAATATGTCATTATTAGTTATTCCATTTATTTTCCATGATTCACATAAATTATCGGTATCACTAATTCTGTTTCGATGATCATTAAAATTAAAGGGGATTTATTAATTATTTCATTAATTAGTTAATGTTTGGGAATTACCCTTAATAATAATTATTGAATTATAAAATTAATTCTATCCAGTAACATTTTCATATTAATTCCATGTATGTCCATTAATGAGGTTAACCAAGACCTATTAATGTGTTTGATGTTTTGCCTTAATTTATTTCATGGTTATGCAATTATTTCTTATTAAATTAAATATGATGGACAATGAGTCATCGCTCCCTCCAATATTATGTAGGACCTGTAAGTATAATATTATTTTTATAATCCCCTTTTAACTTATCCTTTGGTTCCACTTACCTATATGTGAGTGAAAAATAAATGTAATTTATGGTGTGTTCAGAGGCATGTTTTGGATATTCAAGATAGAAACATTGTGTTACCAACTCTCGTGATACATAGGTGGATAGATGGAATGAAATAAATCATTCCATGATAGAAAATTAACATTATTTCTCTAAAGTTAAAGGTTGATTTAATGTATTCTCATTAAATAAAACACTGGATAAATCTAATTAATTGATCATTTAATTATTTTTTCATTTATTTCTGTCAAATTTTTTATTATATGGATGTACGGTCAAGATCACATGAATAAATTAATTACTATAGAAATAAAGAAATTAAATAAATGAATTATGCATAAAAGTTTTACCCATCATGTGTTATTAATCATATAAGTTATTTTTAATATTAAAAATCCATGTAATGGTTAAAACAATATAAAAATTTATTAACAATTAATTAAAATCAATAAATTAAATATTATGTTAGACTTGGGATTCCATTACTTGATAAGAAATGAAATCGTAGAAACTAAGTCTTTTAACAACCCTCATTGGGACACTTACTTTTAATATAGAGTTCTTATAAAGGTTATGAGTTGAATTTACCATATTATATCATGATAAGTATCCCTTAATATACTTGATGTAACATTGAGGAATTTGTTTAGGAAATACAAGTCAATAGTTCATGTTAGGGGATTCCCCTCAATGGGCTAGGGAGCTATAAGCCTGTGGTTGGAAATGACCTGGAAACCTAAAAAACATCAGGTAGTTTAACCATCCCATGGTTGGGTTATCAAAAAGGGAATATAGATCATTTTTACTATAATGTCATAGTAATTATAAATTACATGTTCAATCGTGACAACAAGTGGGACTTGATAAAATAGTTAATGATTTAATAAAAATAGAATAAATAAATATATATTTTTTTTTCTCCCATAATTTGTAATCAATAAAGGTGCTAATAATATTCTTTTCAATTATAACAAATTTTACAGTCATCAATCACATTATCCCTACAAGAAATATTTTATAAATACAACCAACTCACTTTCAGTAACATCCAAGAGTGGTTTCGACACCTTTCGGTTATGATACACCAAGAATGAAAGTCATGCATTGAATATTCCACAATGCATGATCTTCCTGCTAAAGTGGTTAGTGATGAAGAGTTTTTGGTCTAAATTGTTTTTTAGAGACGTGATCGATGTTCAATGTTTGATGCTTTCGTAGATAACTAGTGAACTCATAAAGTCAAATGAAAACATGTATACATATAAAATTATTGATAACCTCTATAGAATTTAACATCATATAGATATAAAATAATGGTTTTAGATATATAAGGGATATTTTCTAGAAATCTAGGATAGTTTACCCAAACCAGGACACACGTAGTAAATCTCATTGGCTACATAGAGATTCTAGAGTTTCTACGGTTTAAACTCATTGAAGAACTAGAAACTGATATCATTCTAGAATCAGTCGCCATGAGACTATATTTTTTTTAAATTTTAATATGAACAACATTGAGAAGCCTCTTCCATATCTACCAACTCACATTCACCGTTTGTATATAGAATCAATGTATGAATATCCTTTCATTTTTATGGTGAAAAAAATGAATGGGAAACATGATATTTTCAAACCCAAATATTCATCATACCCTTCCAAGATGATTAATATCAAGGGGAACAAAATGGAATAAGAAGTTTTCTATTTCACATGTGACAAGAAGGTCCACTAGAAGAAAACAACACCCAAACAAAGATAAAAGGGGATGATTTTTGAGTGTTTTTTATCGAGTAAAATTTTTATATCAATATCAATTAGGTGTTAAATACATATTGTGGTGATAACATCTGTCTTAAAATATATGAATTAAGTATATTCTAGAAGATTAATTTAAGGGTAGCTGAGTAATGAGATGTCAACAGAGCTAAACTTGATTTTTTAGCTACTAGTGACTCCCGCCTCAAATTTCCAAATGGGATGATATTTGTATTAATGAATTTTTATTATCTAACTTATGATACCAAAAAAATTATATCAGTATCCATACTACATGTAGATGGTTTTATTTTAAAAATAAAGAAATAATTGTTGTTACCTTTGTAAAAATAATTTTTTTGTGTGTAACAATGAAAAAATAGTCTTTATGTGTTTTACTACAAAAACCAAGTAATTTCAATAGATAAAGAAACTAAATCACATGACTCACACCACACCTAAATTTGGAATCAATGGCTAGGATAGGTAAATGAAAAGTGCTCAAATAAGCTACATGAAGATAGATATTTAGATTATTTTGACTCACACCACATATTTTATATCAATCATGTTTATAATGAAACATGACCAAATCACCATTAAGTTGTAATGTCTAAATGGATAAATCTATTCATGAATTATTTCGTACCAATGTGTTTGGACCATTTCCTATTGAATAATTGGGTGATTATTCATAAATCATAATTTTTTGGATGATTTTAGTGTATATGGATTTGTCCACTTAATGAGATATATTTTTTATTATATTGAATAATTTAAGAAATACACGAATTAATTGTAGAACCACCTTTGTATTAAGATTAAAAAATTCCACTCTAACTGTGGGGGAGAATATATTAATCAAGAATTCATTTATAATTTATGGGACTTTGAGATACTATCTCAACTCACTCCTCCTAAACTTCCTCAATGGAATGGTATAAGAGAAAGGAAGAACTACACCTTGTAGGAAGTCGTGTGATAGAGGTAGAGCCATGCAGGTCTTACATTATCATTTAGGGGAAACACATCACAAATAAAAATAAAATACAAAATCCTAGATCTAACTAATGAAAAATATGGTATATCATACCAATTATGGAATGTAATGAAACCCGTATTGTCATGCTTGTGCGGGGTTACAAAAAATTCATTACGACCAATTTTTGTAACAAACATGGACCATATGGCACAAAGTATACTTTATGGGATATCCTAATGACCTAAGGGTATATTACCTATATGAACCCTCCAAAAAATGTTATAGTGACAATAAACACTGTATTCCTTGAGACGAAGAATATCTCTAGAAGATATAGTTCGAGTGAGAAAATCTTCAATAAGTTAAGGTTCAAGGTAAGCAAGAGTAGGTACTAGAATAGATTCCCCAAATCCCAATGGAAGAAGATGCTTTTCCAAATACACATGTATTATATTGGATTAAAATAGAGGTTAAATTAATAGAATGTTATGTATTTATTATCACTATGGATGGTGACTCATTATTAGTTGATAATAAATATCCCATAAACTATAATAAAGCATTAAGAGGGACATATGATTCCATGTGGAAAACATCCAGGTTTTATAAAATGGATTCCATGTTCCAAAACCAAATCTGGATTTTAGTAGGTCATTATGTGGATATAATTCACGTTTTATGAATATGGGTATACAAAAAGAAACAGGACATGGAAAGACATGTTATTACCTATAAGGCACTACTTGTTGAAAAAGAGTTTTAATAGTGTCAATTCATTGACTATGATAAATCATTTTCACTAGTATTTTGGAAGAAATCAATAATTTTTCAAAATTACATTAAATCTTACCATGAAAATGATATTTTGAAAATAGAGTTCAAAACAACCTTCTTTAAGGGGATCCTTCAAGTTAATGATTATATGACAAAACCTGATGGGTTTGAAACTCCAAAAAATGCAACATAGATATGAAAATTTAATAAAACCCCATTTATTTATTAAGGAAATAATCTATGTCATGGACCATTAATTTTGATTATTCCATAATGGTTTAGTAAAGAATGTGTGTGAATCATGTATGTACAAACAGTTTAGTTGATGTGCTATCACATTCTTAGTAGTATTTGTTGAAAACATATTATTAAATGTAATTGATATACTAGTCATATAGTCTGTTACATCATAGTTGAATAAATTCATATCTATGATGGAATTTGTAGAGGCAACATATATAGTTTGGACCAGGATCCATCATGATATATCCAAGAGGTTTCTCGGCCTTGTTCAAACTATACACATTAACAATATAAAAAAGAGATTTAGAATGGAAAAATACAAAAGAGTATTTTATTCCATAATTAATTGGCATTCATCTTTTTATGAAAATGTGTCCTCAGACACATGATCAATGAAATAGAATGAAAAATATTTCATATGCATTGGTGATTTGGTCATTCATGTATTCTATGTTATATACAGTGTTATAAGTTTCATATGCATTGAGTGTGGTGGGACGATATCATGTTAATCAAGGTGAAATCCATTGGATAGAATTAAATAATATAATTACGTGTCTCATGTATATTGAGGATATGTTCATAGTTTATAGATGAGATAAGGTTTTAGTAATTTGAATATTTGAAAAATATAGTTTCCATATTGATCAAGGTGACATGATGTCACAAATTCGATAATTCTAAGTAATTTTTTTTTCATTTTCAGCATAAACCACATTAAGGTTGGGTGGGAACCTCGAAATAAAATTTAAAAATGTGAAATTTGAAACACCACATATATAAATGTCATAAAACATTCAAAAATCAATCATTAAACATCAATAATTAACTTTAGATTTCGAATTCAAATAAACATTCAAAAAACACACAAGTCAACATCTCAGGACACTTTTGCCTTGAGCCACACTCCATGAATCACAAACCTAATTATAAAAAAAATGTCATTGAAATAAAAATTTCTATAAATAAGAATCCATTAGATCAGATCATCGTCATCGTTAGTAAAAACTGAATACCATTGAGATATGCATGGGACATCTCCCCTGAAGCACCAAACAAAACACCCGATAACTAGAAAAAAATCTACATCACATGGATATGTGACCTCCTAAATGATTTCAAACATTAAAATCTCCTACCAAGACACCTTGAAAACAATCAAAAAAATTAAACTAGGATGCATGTTTAAGAATCATGTGGAAAGATCGAAGTAGGAACATACACCGTCGAGCAGAAACATGAACATTGAAAACATCAGTTTTCACCAAAGATGAAGTCCACAAAAAGTCCAGAACATCAAGAGTCCATACATAAATCATGACTGAAAACACCACCCTCATCAAAATAATTCCAAATAATAGAAATTACCAAAATGAATCTAATGAAGGGGACTAAAACCTTATGAAAGGAGAGAACCCACATGAATCACATGTCCTGGAAAACTGCTGAATCTTAACCAACACATACCAAACCCCTACGGGAGAAACTATATCAGACTACGATAGAGTATATTGTAATAGATTTGGGAGTAAAAGAATAGCATGAGATGAATAAGGCCTTTGTAGTGGTCCATGATCATAGAGAGACATAAACACTCGAACAAGACAGATGGAAAGAGAGAGGACGAGAGCATTGAAGGAAATCCAAAGAGAGAAAACCATGAGAATAAACAATTCACTGAATGAGAGAAACCCATCATAGAAATTATATCATGAAATAAAGGTGAAACCTATAAAAAAAATTAGAATAAGGAAACCAGATGGAGGAAAAAATATCATATAAATCTATAGGAGGGTGAACCATCACCAGGGGTAGAAACCCTAGATGAAAGAGAGGTTCGGCGTGCTTAGAAGAGATCAATGAATAATTTAGTCATAGATTATATATATGATTCCAATTATAACGTGGCTTAGAAATTTTCTAAATAAGCAGTATTGATGTTTAAATTCATCCAAGAGCATGATTTGATACTTATAATTGAAGATCCTGTCACACTCTACTGTGATAATAAAGTAGTTGTTTCTCTTGTAAAAGAGTCGTGGTCACATCATCAGATGAAGAAAAAACATTGAAAGTATCATCTTTTGATGTATTTTTATAAGATAGGTTAGGTTTTAGTGAGAATTATTTCCTTATAGAATAATTTGGGGGACCCCTTTTATATGAATTTGACTAAGTAGAAACATGATTATCATGTGAAGTCTAGAGGACTAGAATTTATAGGTAGTTGGATCTAGTCTGTATAGGTTTTTGTTGGAGTTGGTGTCCTAGGACTGACTTTTCATACTTTTATTAGGTGTATATTTGATGTATTTAATATTAATTAATCATAGTATTACTTATTGTTATATGTTTGACATATATTTAACATAATAATGTCCAAGATTATTTTTCACATTAATATAGTCATAGGAGTTTCCTGTTACGATGAGAAAAATGAATTACCAGGACAATATTATTAATTTTGTTTTATCGTTCGATAATGTACTATGATGAGAAATATATTATTTAGACAGGTAGGTGCGAGTACTCGTAAGTGGATGAGGCTTCTTCTCATGAAAGTATCACATGGTAATCTCCAAGATGGGAGATTATGAGTACATAACTGCAATCTTGAATTCTTCATGTTTTGGTTTCATCGGGTATTCCTATTAGCGAGAATGGGTTATGTTACATAGACAATAATATTATCATTAATTCATCTCAGGACTTATGCAGTTAGATTTTCTGATGAAATCCATGATGGAATATGTTTGTGGTGAGGTAGAGTATGTTAGGTGAATCATGATTAACATGTCTTTCTTGGAAATTTCAAGGAAGTATTTTTCACTTCCATCTTTATGTAAGCTAATATCTTGACAATTTTATTAAAATTGAACTATATACCTAAATTTTAAATAAATGGTGTAACGACATGTTTTTTTCTAGATAGTGAATGAAAAGCATATCAACAATATAGGTTGGTGTCATGGATGTGCAACCTTCTTGATGAGATATTTTGAAAAAGTTATTATATTACATTGTGAGAATTTTTATGTGGTTTTCATCATTTCAAAATTAAATTCTTTTGCAGGGGTGTCTTGACCCATTGTTGTACAATAATCTTGGTCTTTAAGCAAGATAACATAATTTCAAATGGGAAATAATCCTAGAGTGTCTATGCATTTTCATTAATCCCTATTAAATTCAAATGGTATTTAAATAATGGAATAGATATTATTCTCAAGACTATGTAATATATTATACAAACGTTTTATTGATTGAATTAATTAAATAAATATTTATTCACCAGATTCAGAATAAAATATATCAATTTATTTTATTCAATATTTAATAAATATATATTTACTATTTTATTAATACACTATTTATTTATGTGAACAAAATATTTTATATGGGTATTCAATAAGTTATAGAGGTGTTTTAATGGACTAATACCTTGTCCGCTGAAAAATATTAACTAACAAGTCTATTAAATAATACCTTTTCTTTCCGAAGTTGGCGTGCACAAAAAATTAATAACATTATTTTTCTATGTTGCATGGGATTTATTAAAAGCTATTATATTATTTAATGTCAAGAAAGACTTAAATAGTTATTTTATACTAAATCTGTGATCTATAAAGAGATAAATAAGTATATTATTTTGAGTATCGATCAGTGCAATTAAAATAGAGATTTTTTTGCAGATAATGAATTTTCTCTTGAATTCTTATGGTCTCTCCCTCTAAAGAATGAGAAATGTAATCGGGATTTATTCAAGTGAAAAAATGAGTGATTAAGAGAAATAAACACAACACATTAGATTCACTGTGCTAGCACCAAATGTTTGAATAACATTGGTTTGAGATCATAGGAGCGTGTGTGGATCATTAATAGAAGGATTTGATCATTTAATCTACATATTATAATAAAGGAAATCTAGAAGGGTTTTTTTGGATGATCAACATTCATCAAATAATAAATATAACAATTCAAGGTATTCATTTTTTTGAAATTAAAATAATAAAGTATAAGTTTGATGTATAATACGCCCACTCGTGGTTTCAGGAAAAAATAAATAATGGAAATTTTAACTTTCCTCCCACTGGTGCTTGCATCCACTACACCCAAAACCAAAAAAATGTGTATCCATAACTGAGACTCCTAGCATTAAAAAAATCATAATTTAATTTATAATCTTGGGAACTACCACACTTGTAAGGTCATCTACAAATACATCATTTTCATATTAATTTTAGGACATAATTTTATCTTTGAATTTTGTATCTTCATGAACATGTAATGTTAATATATGTATAATTGGAACTAGTGGGTTAATTTAATCTTAGAGGGTATTTTTGGTTTCATGGTTTATTTAAAGGATATTATTGATCTAAATTTCCATTTCACATTTATTTTTTCTGAAATTAATATCATAACTCAGTTAGACACTTTTCGTCAATTTTAAAATGTTTCTCATTTGAAAAAATTTTAAGGACATTATTAATGCATCATTATAATATTACATAACTATTCTATGGATTTCACAATAATATTATCGACTATTGTAATGTCTATATCATTATGAGGAATAGAAAAATCAATGCTTGACTCATGGGATACATAAATACACAAACTCATGTGATATTTTGGGAGTTCCTATTATATTTCATGTATCCTAGGATACATTACACCATACACCCGCAATAAGGTGATGTTTGGGAGTTGATATATATAAATCCTATAAAATTTCAACCAATGGAATTTTAGTAATCTAATGATATCCCATATTGTTTGATAAATATTTATGATAAAGATTTATGATAAAAATTATCATCTAAGATAGGGAATGTATAATATGGGAATGGCTAGACATAATTCTAGTGGTGTCATGTGGCCATTCATGAACTGATCATTGTTCTTAAATTAGTCCAACTTGATCCTTTTACATATACTAGTCTAAAAAATAGAAAAAATTAATATTTTTCAATGTTTTTATATGTTCTTACATTCATTTCATCATCTCATTAGTGTCTCATTGTTTCTTTATATTCTCAAAATACATAATAAGTGACAATCCAAAACCAAAACCATTAATGTGACCATATTTTTCTGCCTCATTTCAAGATATTAAAAGTAGTATTAATTTTGGAATAATCAATTTCGACTCTTGTGTGTAAATATTATAAAAACCATATGAACATAAATGTATATTTTTATGTAGTGATATTATAAAATCACAAAAAATTTCTATTATGTCATACTTATACATGATTATCATTCTTTTTTTTCATACACTAGTTTTTCCTATATTTATAGGATCCTCCTTCAATTATATACAAGGTCAAATGGAAGTGTCTCAAGTTCAGATTCACCAATCATAATATAAACAAAGCAGCCTATGTTTTTTTATATCACATAATTTTTTTGATGATTTAAAATAAATACAATTTTTTTTGGGTATATTGTAACTCTTCTTTATTTTATAGTAAGAGTACATTGGGTTTTATATAAACTAATTAATTTTATAACACCATTTTCATTTAAAAAGTTATCATTTTCTTTTCAAAATATATAATATAAATATTTTCCAATAAAATAATCTCAATTATAATAAAAAAATGATTCCTCCTCACAATGACTAATGAATTATTTTTTTGTTTTAGGGTTTATAATATGTTCATACATATCTAGTGGTAGGGGTTCACATTCCCCAAAACATCTATATGATTATGAATTTTTAGATGTTTTAGGGGGAATCTATAATCTTTTCTAGTGACCATTATGGAAAATATCTTATAAAAATCATCTAAAATAAATAAAATCTACAATGTATTATGAAAATTAATTAAATGTTTCAATAAATAGTTTTTTCGGTAATATTGATAAAATATATCATAACATTTCCTTAATTTCTTCCGACATGGTTATCTTCAGTGAAATAATGACATTATTCTACATATCTATGAAAATTAAAACCTACATTATTGTTGTATCAACAAATTAAATAATTATCTTTGAATTAATGTGGATAAATTGTTGAACATGTTGATCCCATCCAAGCTAAATTTTTACAACTTTTACTCTCACCTAGACAACTTTTGATAAAATTAAGATTCTATACTAATCTTTTTTTCATCCACACTTTGTTGATCCCCTAATAATTCCACAGTTTCAACATTGATGGTATGTTATTCCTATGGATTGGTAACATCACAATGTGGATAATTCCTTATCTATACAGTAAGTTCAAAATTTAATTTATATTGTATAATTTTATTAGAGAACACATTATATTATAAAGAAAATAATATTATAATAACAAACAAATTAACGTAATAATTTAAATTTCGGTCATTTCATTAAGTATTAATGAGATTTGAATAATCTATTGAGTATTGAAATCACATCCTTGTGGTGCCATTTAATGTATAAGACACTCTCCACATTGGGACACTAATAAAATAATTATGATATCTCAATAAATGGTTCATCTCAAATTAAATTTTTATCAAACTCTAATATTGTTTTATTCACCGAATAAATTGAAAAATAACATTTTACTGGACTAGAGACATATAATATTTTCATTGCTTGTGATTTCAATAGGAATGGTTCATCCGATTACCCTTCTACAAAAAAAATCATCTTAACGAAGCTCAATTTGTTAAATTTAACTATATCTCTATTCTCAACCCATTTTAAATTAAAAATATTCACATAAAATTTATTATTGTCTAACTCGTATATTTATTCAATTATGCCGGACCATGAAATATTAACATAAATTGGATTTCTATCCCTGGAATTGAATACACGCAACACTTTCTCCATAATCCAAACTCAAATATTTTTTAACCCATTATGTTCATCATATTCGTTCATATAGAATATATAAAAATTAATTACAAAATTAGAGTAAGTGATAATATTTAAATTTGGTCTACTAGATAGCCAATGACGTTTTTCCGAAGTATAATTTGGATTTGAAGATAACTCCATATAAATATTATCTAAAAGGCATCATATAAACTGTTGATTATTTTTTATTGATATCCATATTTTAGACTTTGACAGATTCAAATGTCCAAGAATTAGTCAGTGGGATTCATTATATTAAGGAAACATTATACTATAATTTAAATTCAAAAGGCGAGTCTTCGTGTTCTCTATAATAGTAATTGTCACAACACCTCTTTAAAAAAATTTATTCTCTCATAAGGCTTTCACATTACTTATATTTTGTGAGACCAATTATATCAACATCTAAAAGGTAATCGATATAGAATTCAACAACATCATCAATAGTATGTCACTGTTAAATAAAGCCTTAAAAATAACTACAATTCATTATGTACCCCTTAAAATTATTCATATATAATTTAGTGAGATATATCCATCAAAAATGATCATGAACACAATGTTGAATATATATAACATAGTGAACCATTATGTGGAAAATTATATCAATGAATTATGGTTAGAAGAATTACTCCACTTATCATAATATAAAAACAATTTCCATATTCATGATTGGAAAATTCATAGGGTCAATTACCTTACTAAATATGCATTTGAAAAGAAATATATTTTTGGTTAATATATGATGTACATTTTTTGGTATAATTAAACATAATTCATTAATAATGAAATCTTCATAAAAAATGACAGTTATGTTATTTTAGTCATAATAACATCGAGTTATTAATTTAAATGATATTATTGTTTTTTGATAGATACCCCTATGTAAATTTTACACCATTAAGGAAGTTTAATAATTAAAATTTTTCTTTGTAAATATAGAGTGTATGTTGGTGGGGGAATAATAGTTTTCATTTCACACATTACTGGTACCAACAGATCTCTCATCCTCATGTTAGTCAGGTCCAACATTTCCTTAATTCAATATTTTATTACATCTAGTACATTTTGTAATGTGACAATAAAAATAAAAATTATACATTATTCTATGTTCATGACTTTGAAAAAATATCTGATGTATAAATAATTCCAATATGGTAATTTAATGAAAATTTATCTATTTTTTGGAAGCAAAATTTTTATTGTTTTTAAAAAATGGTTTTACAAAATTGGTTTCACTATCTTTTAATTTATTGAGAAGTTTATGACTCATTAATTGGTATATTTTTGTACATTGTTATGTATTTCTATTGAATAATTTTTTCCATGATTGGTATTTATCTCTTGAGGGAAAAAATTTACAATGTCCTAAAAATATTGTCCATGAGGAATGTTTCAACCAAATTTTTGTGTACCATCTATAAAAACTGGACACTTAAAATTCCATTATATTTATAGCCTAAAAAATTACCATAAGAAGGAATTTAAATTATCAGCCTATAAAACATGGATCTCAATCTAAAATAATTAATTCTAAGATCCTCATACATTGTAAAAATTTTATTTCGTGTTCTTTTATGATGTTTAGTCAATGCATCCACAAAGATATACATATGATTTACATGTTTTTTTTCTAGATATAAAATGAGAAAAAATAATGTATTTTTTCATCAGGCATGACCATAGTGGAAAGTTAAAAATTACCAACATAACATGCCTTGTAATGTGAGTAATACCATTCACACAAATTGGACTTATTACATATGTAGATAACACATGCCAATGAATTATTGTATTCTTTCCAAGTTCAGGATACTCAAAAAACATTTTCATCCACTGAGGGTAGTTCATTGGGTGTCCTATTTTACCATATTAAATTAATGTATCTACCTTCCATGAAAATTTTCTAATAGTTTCTTAACATCCATTGAGGCGTCTAAACATTGGAATGATAGGAACGTAGCATAAACATTTTGAGGAACTTGATTTATTTTTCTTTTATCAATCTGCGCATAACCTAGAATATGTTATGACTAATTCATGGTCCTTAAAAAATTTATAATCAGTTTGACATGCCTGTATTTTTTTAGAGATCATACCCATTAAATATAGAATTATCTTAGAGACAACTATTTTATAACGATGATCAATTTCCTTTAGAAACATATCAATCAAAAGACCAAGTAAATCAGTAAAGCTGGTGGCACTCCTTCTTCTTCCAATATTATAATTATATAACATTAATACAACTAAAAATATTGTATATTTTCTACAAAAAGTATAAAATGGTGTCTTTTCAATAAATATTTAATTTCTCCATCAAAATTTTAAAATCACGAAGGCCATTCTGAATTCTCATATTCATTTATTTTATACAATATCTATCATAATTTTCACTGGAATTCATATCAAAAAATCCATAAATCACAATATCATACCAATCAGTATATAAATTCTTTTTCACCTAAATTTAGTCCAACATTAATAGATTCGATTTATTTTATGACAAATCACATATTCGTGCAACATTATTGAGTGAATTCATATTGAATAAAAACAACATAGACATGGATAAATGATTTGAGAAGGTTCAAAGGCATGACTTATTTCAAGCTTGATGAAATTCATAAATCCATCCTACTACTCATCTTTCAACCAATTAGCATCCTTCCAGTTTTGATTCATATCCATCCTATTATGTTAAATAATATTAATTTTGTAAAAAAATAAATAAAAAAACATAAGGTTTTAATAATTGATGAATAAATTTATAGATTCTTTATTTAAATTTTATCATTTTCCTAAGATAAATTTATACTCACTTTCAACACCCAAAAAAGAAAAAAAATGTTTCAATGATAAAATAATATAATTCCATTAAATTGGAATATTAAACCATTTATGATAATGTTTTACATTGATAAACACCAATTAAAACAAGAATTTTGATTTTTTGAAATAAAATAGGATGTTTTGTGTAGAATTAAATTAGGAAATTGATGATGGATGAGAGATTTGATGAAAAGCGATCTGGGTTAAAGCTAAATTAAACAAGGGGATCCAACATAGAAATGATAACCACCGTGATGTGATTTCACCTTTGGAAGATTTTAATCATTACTATATAATAATGATCATATTGTACTACTGATGTTTAATTATTCTCAACATGCCTATGTTATTGGGGATAATTCCTAATATTTTATTTTTTTATAAATAGTGACATGAAAAAACCCTCTGGTGGTTTAAGGTTTATATGTTCCCCAATAGAGGGAATAAGTATTAGAACACTGTTAAACAATAAATTAATGTACATGAAGTTATTATTATAAGATAATAATATTAGAATTATGTGTATGGAGATTGTTTTTGTATTGTTGGAAATTTTTTATAGAAGGAAATATGTTATATAGATAATATTATGAAGATTATAATTAATTGTTTATATATTAAAACATTAAGAGATCAACAATGTTCACTCACAAAATTATTAATGGTTTTTACTTAGTGTGAAATTGTAATGGATAATGATTTTTGTGGTGAGCATCTTTAAAACATTATTTGTGATAAAATGTAATTTTATTTCTATATAATCAATTGAAGGTGACTATAACCATCAGAATCAATTTTTGAGGAGTATAATGAATTAAAATTCCCACTTGACACTACATGATTTCATCCTAATCAATTATGAAACACCAATTGGCTCTAAGAAAATTTTACAAAATTAATTTGAGATGAATTATGCATGGAAAATTCAAAAATATTGAGAATAACATTGGTGGAGTAAATAATAATTTTTATTAATTTAATTTAATTATAAGTAATGTGGGGAAGTGAATATTATTTGGACTTATAAAAACACAATAAGCTATCCATGGAATATTTTTATTTTTGGAAGACTCTATGAAATAAGAAGAATTCATATAAGTTTTGTTAGAACAAAAACAATGTACACCAATTTAATGTTGGAGAAGAAAAAATTCTCCCAATAAAAAAATCTATTTGGGTAGTATACTTCTAAATTTCCTGGATACCTAAATCAAAAAAAAAACTTTTGTAGAAGAAATAAATTAAAAAGTAACATGATCACTAAATAATCTATAGGATGGTATTTCCTATAACTACTGAAACAACATAAATAATATCTATATAGTGAAAAAATTTCAATAGGAATGAATATTATTGGAAACTGAGTGACTAAATTCATTTATGTGTCACAATGTGATTATGTTAATAATGTATTAAAGTGGTATCTGTTTCAACATCTCAAAATTTTATGTATTCCTTAATGTAAACTCATTAAACTATTTTTTATCCTATTAGTTAACTATTAATGTGTTGTATCCATTATAAATAATATTCCTTATGATAATAAAGAACATATGATGAGGTGTTAATATGGTTGGTTTAGGTCTAAATTTGGCTAAATGACATTAAATACATCAGTTCTTCTTTTTGTTATTCAGAGCATTTGAAATGTGATATTACAATAAAATTTTGGTTGTGTTTTTATAATCATATAATATTTATCTTTACAAATTATAAAGGTTGTTATAAGTAGGTGGATTCTTTGTGAACACCGATGAAAAGAGTTCCAAAATACAGTAATATATATATATATATATATTTGTTTTACAAATTTTGTAGGAACAATCTGTGAATGAAAAATTAGAGAGAATGATCAAACAAATGTGTATTTATTTAATAGATAATAATTATTGACCACGCAGCTTCGATAGACATGGTTTTTAAAATGGAATCATTTAAAAAAATTATGATGAATTGTCTATAACTATATAAAAAATGGGGTTCCACGAGGCGTACTACTATAGGATATAACTTCCAATATAAGTAGACATGACCCCATCGAGGATTGGAATCATAGTCACCCACTCCCTAGTAGTCACCACCCTAGATTCATTCAATGTTGAAAACATGTAGAATTTACATGGCTCTCCTACTCACATTGGCTATACTCGCCACCACAACCATCCACTCTTCTCTTTCTCATGTATTCATAAATGATGTTCCTCCTTGTACTGTACCAATGGGCACATCGCCTTCCACATTGCTAGAAGGGGTGCCAAAACTATTCATGTGGCTCAATTACTATATTCCCACAACTACCTCATCACCCATACTATAAGCATCTAAATGATTGAGGGTGACCCGTTATTCTCTCAGGGGAGCATCCTAATTTATATGTCATGTGTTCATTATTAAAGGGTTTACCTATATTAGAACTTCTTAGTTTTATTGTTTTACTAACTCATATTTTAGTTTTCCCACCTCCCCTAAAATGGAATAATAAATGTAAAATTGATTTATTGACACTATTTTCAGTGGTTGTTTTTTCCAGGATGGCACCCCCCTCCATTGTTAATGAGGAAAAGGTAGTGGTGGGTGGTTGGTGTCCAACCCACCAAACACACCAGTGGGAGAAGAGCATCAGGGGTGGGTCTTGCCTAAAAAAGTAATGTGCCTCATCCCATTTAATTATCTCATCTCATCCCACCAACTTCAACTCTGATCATCTCCAATCTGTTATTCAAGCGGTATTTGTGAGGCATCTTCCCCGCATATTCAAGATATATCTTATAAGGGTTTTCTCATTGTAAAATAGATGGAGTATGATCAATATTTTACTAATAGATATCCTTCTATTTACAAATAACTTTTACCCATTCCATTTGGTGAGTTTTCCATATTACATATCGAATCAATTTTACTTCTGCATTTTTTAAATCATTTTATCTTATTATTATTGCTACACTATAGGCCAATAGATTTTTCGGTCTTGACAAATGGTATCAAATGGTGGCTCTGAACTAGTTATATTTTCCTTTTTAGGTATTAATAATTCACATAAATTATATTATACACTATGATTGTGACTCCAGTTGATATTCTACATTAGATTTTTTCTTTATTGATATTATTAAATACAATCCGGTGAAACAATGATGTTTCTAGACATAAAATGTGTCTAGATGGCAGTAATAGTCGATATTGAAAAATTCAATGGAAATAATTTTCCCCTGTGGGAAATAAATATGTATACAATGTTGACGAATGATGATTTTTGACTAAAAATTGGTGAAAGTCCAACAAATGTGATGATGGAGAATGGTTTAGTGGGAGCTAGAATCATGACAGAGAAAAACATATGGTGATTACTTCTGGAGAAGGAGATATACTAGCTCGGAAAGTGATGTCGATGGTTGGATGAAGGAAGAATCACAATGATGCATGGATAATCGACTTAAGAGTAACATAGAACATGATATCTTAACAAGAATGGTTTAAACAATATGATACTATCTCAAAAGTACCTATCTAAATAGGGAATAATAAATCCTTGAATATCATTGGAGTGAGAACAACCAAACTAAATATGCATGATAGTATTGGCTGATCCATCCAAGGAGTACACCTTGTGAAGGGAATGAAAAAGAACATATTTTCATTGGTACAATTTGATGATATCAGATGCGACATATAAACTGTGAATGGAGTGTTTATAATTGTAAAGGGTGCACTAGCTGTAATAAATGTGGTGATGATATCAAAGAACATGTATGTGCTTATGAGTGAAACGTATAAAAATGAAGAGATAGTCATCGCATCAACTACCTAGATAGAAAAATTGATGACATTATGGCATCAGAAGATTGGACATATGTCAGAATAAGGCCTGAATATTATAGAAGATCAGAAGTTACTATCTGTGATTTAAAAGGTATCCTTACCATTTTTTGAGTATTGTGGTTGGACAAATAAACACATGTTAAAGTTTGTGATGTCAACTATAAGAGGTGATGATATTTAACAGTTTACCCATTCGGACATTTGGTAAGCACCTGTTATATCCCTCAGAGGAGCAAGGTACTTTTTATCCTTTATTGAGGATTTTTCCAGGAGATGTTGGGTGTACCAAATCAAGAGGAAATAATATTTTTTTTTATTTCTTAAATACATTTAATGTGAAAGAAAAACCTGAATCCAAAAATAAGATAAATAGGTTGAGGACTGACAATGGTGGAGAATATACAAGTGAGAAGTTATATAAATTTTTTCCAACATGAAGGAATCAAGAGAAAGTTCACGGTGGAGTACACACCTCAAAATAATAGAGTGACATAGTAGATGAATAGAATCCTATTGGATAGAATAAGGGTGATGTAGAAGACTATAAGAACTACCAAAAAACTCTTCCCAGAAGTAGTAAATACCACCTATTATTTGAGCAACCAATATCATTTAATCGAGATTAATCTGACAAAACCAATGAAGATGGGGACTTGTAAACCCACTAAACATTATTGATTTCATACTTTTGGAAGTATAGTGTATGAAATGTTTAATGACATTGAATGATAGAAGTTATATTTGAGTTCCATGAAATGTATATTCTTGGGGTATGGTGATGGTGTGAAAGGGTATTATTTGTGGGACCCAAATACCTACAAATATATGATTAGAAAAATGTCATTTTTGTAGAAGAAAATGTTCAAATGAAAATTAATGGAGACATGGAGAAGGAGAATATAAAAAATAAAAAGTAAATGTAGAGGAAACATCGAAGGAATAAACAAATTCTATTGAGGAATTACTGGAGCATGATGATCAAGTACCATTTCATCTGGTCCCCAATGGTCAACTCAGGAGAAAATAGAACCATCATGGAACATAGACTAGGTCATAGGGATTAATATCATGTAGTGATTATTAATGGAGGATGGTGAGCCATCATAATTTTCTGATGAGACCCAGATTTTAGATGTATCATCATTTATGGAGGTGATGTAGAAGGAAATTGAGTCCCTACCTAAGAAAAAGACATGGGATCTTGTTTTATTACCTCATGGTAGGAAGGATATTGGAATGAAATGGGTATTTAAAGTAAAATGGGGTGGAAAGGACCATGAATAAAGATATCTTGATAGAAAAATGGTCAAAGGATATTATCAAAATGGTGGTATTGATTTAATGATATATTTTCTCATACTGTTAGAATGATGACTGTAATGGTAGTTCTGGTGATGTGTGGTACATATAGCTTACATCTAGAGAAGCAGGATGTAATGACTACATTTCACCATGGTGATCATGCTGAAGAGATCTATATGCCCCAACAAGAAGGTTTATCAAAAAAATGGAAGTTGAACATGTTTTGTTAGTTGAACAAAACTCTATAAAGTCTAAAGCATGAATCGAGGTTTTGGTACAAGAGATTTTATTCCTATATCATGAGTGATATATATAGTATACATAATTTAGATCCTTGTATATACTTCATGGATTCATATGGTATTTATTTAATAATTATTATGTTCTATGTGGATGACATGTTGATTGCAGGCCCCAAGAATGATTAGATCTAGGAGAAAAATGCACACGTGGCTAGGGAGATTGATATTAAGGATGTGGGAACAGAAAAAAAATATTCTTGGGATGCAAATTTTTCGAGAAATAAATAATGGGATGATATGGATATCATAGGATAACATCTTATAGAGTGTCCTGAAATGCTTCAACGTGAAATATTTTAGGCCAATATCTATCCCACTTTCCATTAATTTCATGTTATCATCAACAATGAGTTCTGGCCATTTTGAAGAAGGAATGAAGATGTCTTCAGTACCGTATGCATTAGTTGTGGGTAGTCAAATGTTCGATATGGGCTGTACTAGACCAGACATTACACATGCAGTGGGAGAAGATATTCGGTTCATGATGAATCTTGTACAATAGCATTAGAGAATAGTGAATCAAATCCTCATATACATCAAGGAGACCTCAAATGATTCATTATGTTATGGAGGATCATATTTCACTACGAGTGGCTATGTTGATTTATAATTTATAAGGGATTCTCACCAGAGTAAATCCATTACTGGTCAGGTGTTTAATATTATAGGATGAATTGTGAAATGGATTTCAATGTTATTGTCAGTTGGGGCTTTATCCAGGATAGAGGCAATATACATGGAAGCTACACAGGCTAGCAAATATGTAATTTGGATGAGAATGTTTTTGGTGGAGCTCAGGCACAAACATGAGAAGAATAAATTGTTTTGTGATAATCATAGGTCCTTACTCACGGGAAGTAATATATATTTTCATTCCATGATAAAGATAATTGTGGTAAAATAGAACTTTTTCCTCGAAGTGGTAGAGGAAAGAAGTGTGGACATGCAGAAATTCACATTGAATAAAATCTGGTAGATATCGTGATGACGACATTTGACATTGCTATGTTCATATGGTACAAATCCTCAAGAGGCCTTATAGATACACGAGCAACATTTTTGGAAAATATAAAGGATGTGTGGAGATATGATTGGTTCTCAATCAAATCTCTATGTGGAAGATGTGTGAGAAGAGTTATTTTCAGTATGACGCCGCCCCTCCTTTATCAAACAGGGGAAGGTGGTAGTTGGTGGTTGATGGAAAACCCACCAAACACAACATTGAGGGAGGAGAATAAGGGGTCGAGGATTTATTATAAAAGTCAAAGGCCTAATCCTATTTCAGTATCTCATCTCATTACATTAACTTCACCTCTCATCGTATATTATTAGTTATTTGAGTAGTATTTGTGAGGAGTTTTACCTACATATTCAAGAGAGATTTTACTAGCGTTTTCTTCATATAATAGTCAGGGAGTGTGTACCCACATTTACCCATAGGAATCCATCTATTTTCCTATGGTTTTTTACCCCATCTATTTTTGGTTTTTTCCACATTACATCTAATGTCCATTTTACTTCTTCATTGTGCACATCATTTTATATCATGATTATTACTGCACCGTAGGTCATCCATTCTTTGGCCTCAATAGTTAGTTTCTTTGATATATATTTAATAATTATTTTATTTCTCTATTTCGTTTTTGTTGGAAAATATTTGTTTGTCCCAACAGTACATTTTAAAGAACATCGATATTTTATATACCTGATTAATTTGTTTTTTCACCCAAGAGCATGCCGACTTGTTTTTATATATTTTTTAATTATTTTTATTTTTCATTCTTATTTTTTTAGTTCTATAGTTGTATATATTTATATATTATAAAAATAACTAATATTTTTAATTATATATTATATATTATGTATAATTAGTAAGTATGAATTTTCACTTATGAGAAATAATTAATAATTAAAAAAATTAAAAAAATAATATTTGAAAATTGAAAATAAATTTTTAATAAAATGTATAAATAAATAATAATAATATATTTAATAATATCATTAATATGAATCTGATTTACTCGAGTCACGTGCCCTTTAAACAGGATTGGCCACCTGATCATCGAATTTATGTTTGACAAAGATAAGTGGAATGTTCTACTCGAAAGAACCTGATAATTCAACAATCACCTAATCATAATGGAGGACCTAAAAATGAAGTCCATTTATAGAGTATCACATTCAAAAATTAAGTCTCATGGGCCCTCCTAAAAAAAATCTCTTCATCGTAAGATCTATTTTTTTTCAGAATATCCATAGTCGTGTCAAAATATTTATTAATTTGGACATTAAGATCCAATATTCAAGGTGGAATACATGTAGATCAAAGTAATCATCAATGTGAAGAAACCTCTTATGAGGATAGACTTTCATTTCATGGAGGATCTTCATATATAAATACTGTTTGAATAGAAAAAACTTCGTATCTTCTTATTTTTTTTGTGGAAAGAATAGAAATGAAAAAAATGAGTGCATCTCCATGGAAGAGATGATGAAGGTAAAATCATCCCCTAGTATGTACCATGGAATAATGATAATAAATAATGGATAAAATTAGATCTAGAAGCGAAAAGATAATTGGATATAGAAAATATTCCCAAAGCTGTTAGTTTGTAATCTACCAAAATATCTCAAAATATTTCATTATAGGTACTCTCATGCTATCACAGATCAATGATACCTTGATTACCGAAACATTAATACATCCAAAAGACCAACCATATACCGAAAATCCTAGATATAGCTCATAATCACATCGACAATCCCTCATCAATGACTACAACCCCTCTTACCTATGTCCCTAACCAAAAAAATTCACCCCATGACTCCACCGAGTCTAAAACACATTTA
Organism: Viscum album; assembly: GCA_963277665.1. Taxonomy (NCBI): domain Eukaryota; kingdom Viridiplantae; phylum Streptophyta; class Magnoliopsida; order Santalales; family Viscaceae; genus Viscum; species Viscum album. Next base: position 365,899,737 of record OY728158.1, on the reverse strand, counting down.
TCATGAACCATATGACCCCCCCTGATACATCCCCACAAATACTTCCACATTTCCATCCATTATTATTTAAAATAATACCATTAAAATTGAATTAAAATTCCTATAATAAGCACCAGACATAGAAGATGAAATTTGAAGGTGAATCTTACATCGAACTCCCTACGCTAGAACCTAATTAATCAAAATAACATCCAAGACATCACTTGAAATGAATCAAATACCAATGATATAAAAGATGGTATTGGTGGTTATTTTATCTAATAAAAATAGGTTGATGTTGTCCCGATCTAGCCCTAGCTATATTTATGAAAATATTGTGCTGGAATTTCTATGCCCTTTGGCACCCCTAGAGAGTTCGAATGATTCAACGTTGGAGCAGTAAATATGTCCCTATCATGAATTTTATATCTGAATCCATGATAAAAAATAAGAAAATGTTTGGAATCTTTTCCAAGGAGGGTTTTCTAGGATATTTCCCCACCCCTCACCAATGTCACACTGATATCAATTACCTCTTATGGAAGGAGGATGCTATTAGGATTACAAGGTTCCCTCACAACTTTATCACTTTCTCTATCCACTAGAATGGTGCCCCCACCTGGGGTTTTGTGGGTTTCAATCAGTTTCTGTAAAAAAGAGAATTTAGTGTCCTCGGTTCTCCAAGGGTCTATTTATAGTGTTCATTTTGGGCATATTGTCATGGCTGGGGACTACAATGATATTATTCATCACAGTGAAAATAGATGTGGTTAATATAGATATTCCACTCATGTGAGTTACTTCTTTTATGCAGTTCAAGTCACAAGTCTCTCTTTCTTGGGACATGATGGTATCCCTTTCACATGGTTCCATGGGTTCTCAAAGAACACCCTCTTTGTATAGCATTTGGATATATTCTTGTCTTCTTCCAATTGTCTCACCATCATCAACCTATTACAAGTTTCTCATTTTACTAAAACCATGTGGACCACTTACTTATTCTCATCAGTCATAATACTTTTGACACCCCATCTTTCCTTTGTATGTTTCCCTTTGAATAATGATGTAGTTTGTGTTGTATGCAACATGGAGTTTTAACTCACCACGACCAATTAAACTAACCATTATGAATAGTAATACACCCTTTTTGAAATTTTATAAATTTTAAATTTCAAAATGGACTTTTTTTTTGGATTTATAATACCAAAATTATCTTAGAGTGAATTTTTTGTATTTTTATGAAAACAATCAATTTTCGATGAATAGTGAAAAACACTACATTATTTTTTACAACCGACTTTTTATTTAAATAAATAGTTATTTTTTAAATTTATTTCAGCTTAAAAAAGTTACATAATACCTATATATGTCCAACATAATTCATTGGATTCATTTGATAATAATTTTAGATATATAAAATTTTATTGAACTTTTTACAGTCTTTTACCCACCTTCTCGGAGCATTTGAAAATTTGAATAAAACCAAATTTTATCGCTTTTGTGAGATGAATTTAAAAAATCCAAAAGACACGGTTCAAATCACTAAGTAAAATGTGGTTCAATAAGATGAAAATAACTTTTGGTGAATAATAAATTTTGACTTTTATTTTCTAGGGTTAAAAGAAAATTGGGTAATTAAGGGTAAAAATGATATTATAATTACCCTAACACATGTCCTAATTCTATTGGATAAGTGTATTTCAAAAAAATACAACATTAGGAATAAAATTTGATCCTCTTTAGTCCGCTTGGATTAGATTAGGGCGTTTATTATTATTTTATCTAAATAAGAGATAAAAATGTTAAATTCAGTGTTTAATAACTAAATAATTTTTAATATAGGGTTACACATAAGATAAATTCATTTATAAATATTTATTAGAATTAAAAAAAAATTCCTAAATAATCATATTTTATTATAAAAATTTAATCATTATATAATAAAATTTACTTTTTCCACAATGAGGATGCAGTAATTACCTTATTAATGAATGAATAAAATATTAATATTATAAATATAAAAATTAAAGTAAGTTGAGACTTTTTATGAATTCCACTTGTTTTATAGGTTAATATGAGATGTTAGGGATGATAAAAAAAATTGTTCGAAGTTATAAAGTTTTTATGGCTTTCAAAAAAAATTACTAAATAGTGTCAAAATTGACATAATTGATTTTCGTTAAAAATACTAAATTATTAATTGATATAATATTTCTAAAAATATACGGTTGACTAAATAACATAGATAAAGTTATATATATTAATAACTAACCACTTTTGGTTCTCTTGTCTTATTATAGTATGTTTATTAACCATATAATATAAAAAATACAAAGTGGTATGGTAAATGTCAAACTACATAACTAAGAGTAAAATCTAAAATATAAGGTTATTATGGTGATCTAAACCTATTTAAAACCTATTGGTTAAGATGTTTTCTACCCATATGAACATTTTCATTAAAATAAATCCTTTCAGAGCCATTAGAACCCAAAATTGTTATATTATAAAATAATATTTTAATCCTTCCCGAAAGTGACCCTCACCTCTCTTATAAAATGGTACATCACATTATCTTAATTTTACACCTCCAAATCCATTTGGATCGGCCAAAGCCTACCCTATTATCTTAATAAATATCCTCACGTCAACCTAAAGGTGTTACTTTGATCAAAAATCCAACCTAAGGAGCCCTTTTGATCAACTCAAAAGGAAACACCCAAAGAAGTTGTAATAATTTCAACAACCACTTTCATGTTATTTTATTCATCCACTTCCTCTTCCTTTGTTGTTTCCATACTGAATTAATAAATCCAGTACCAACTACATACTATGATGTTATTATAAATATTGAACAACCATATTCGTTATTATATCGATCCTATGAATTACAATGTCTCTATACATGCGTACGTACGACTTACCATCTCCACATCGTGGTGTAGTTTGTTATTCAAACACATCATTAATTGGATTGGTATAATAATTAATATAATTGATGTAAATATTAAATATATCATGTTAATGATTCTTTATATATTATATACCATCAAATTACATACAACTTCACCATCAATATAATGATATTATCGCTCGTGTGTACGTACGGATTACCGTCTCCACGAACGTGATGAGATTAATTCCCTGTCGTAATAATTCAAGAACAAATTTAATTTTATAAAAATAATTTTTAAGAACATAATATAATTCTTTATATGAATCAAATAAATCCCATCCACAACAAACATGAATTGCGTAACCAAGCATATAAAGGAAAACGAATCTGTTAACACCCGAAACGATGATACTACTAAAATATTATTAACAAAGCAATATTATGGGATCATATATGATAGAATATTTATGTATATAGTTATTTTATAATTTAATAATAATTATTTAACTATTATATAGGAGGTTATCGTACCCTTGGTCAAGAAAAAATACAAGGTAAGGGTTAATTTCCAATCTCTTTATTATTTGAGGTAGTTTTTATATACATATCTACTCGGACATCATTATCATCCACATCTTTGTTTTCATAAAATATGTATTTAAATAAATTTTTAATATATACTAGAAAATTATTTTAAGTCATTTATACCTTTATTTGACCTTATACAGAATCGTTCCATTATTTTCAAAATAAGGTACTTTATGAACTTTTCGACAAAATTAAGATAAGACTGTATTTTTTCACTTATACGGTGGGTGAAACTATTTTTAACCATTATAAAATCGTCAAATCATACCTTAAAAGCTTATAATAATATTTTCAAAATAAATGTTTTCATTCATAATTATGTGACTCATAAATTATTTCCAAATAGAAAGAGATTTTTTCTCTCAAATAGTTTTTATTGCATCTATGTCAACATCCTTTGATAAATTTTACACTTGTTTGAACTTGATGTATTATGATACAAATATTCCATATTGTATTTAAGGATTTGTGATTTGTTTGAACATGGATGTGTTATTTTAAAACCATTCCTGGATTATGGTTAATGTATTGACATTTTTTATGTTTGTTTTAATACAAATGTTAATGTTATGTTTCAACCTTTACATATGAGGAATTTATTAGACTTAGTATGTGACAGGTAGAGCCCGCTATAACACCTCAATGAATCGGAAGGTCTCATGAGACAATTATATGTGGAATTAGTTGAGTCCTTTTCCCAATTTTATATATGGTTTTGTCTAAGGCATTAATAATTTTTAGGCATCTTGGCTAAGGCCTTGACCAAATGATTCATTATGTCCTACATTATCCATTCCCTCATTATGAAAATAATATAGATGGTGAATATGGTTATTCAACTAGTAGAATACCCATGAATTTTTTTTTATGGCATTATTTACTCAACTCATATTCCTGCCATAAACTGTTCATGTTTATTTTTTTTAAAGACATGTGTTTTTAATTATTCACTATGCATATTGATTATTTTATCTTCCACTATATTTCTTACTATTAGTAAGCATTTGAGCTCACCCCTTTTTTATGTTTCATTTTTAAAGTATATTAATAAGATACTTATGAGTGACTAGCAGGAACAATCTAGGAGGCTTGGATGTTTCTAATGGAATAAATTAGTGTTGTATTTTTATTCAAGGTGTAATGATGAACTTATGTATATATCTTGTTTGAAATAATACTAAAATGATCAGCCTTTCAAGACATGATTCCTTGTATCATGAAAATATTATGTAATAATGCACCAACTCAAGGTAACTGAAGTTGGGCATTACAGTTGGCATTAGAGGAAGTTTAGTACAAACCGTGGAAACTAGATTTAGATAGACACTAATTATAGCACATTACCCAAAGATAGTCTTTGAGGATTAATATAAAAGAACTTCCTATAATTTTTGTAATGTATAGATTTTGTGATTTTTCTATGAAGTACATACCTGTCTATATATGAGTAGATAGTGAAGACTCTGGAACAAATGTACCTAGAAGTGAAAACTCTGTTAAGATGTTTCGAGCTTGACCTCAGGTATCATGGTACCGGACAACGGGCCTTGCTGCACTCTTGGTTATGAAACTTCTGAGGGTTATTCTTAGGATAATTCATATTTTATTTAAAAACCATTATGAAGGATTTATGTGTATATATTTTTCAAAGAAAACATTTTTTATGATTATGGATTAAATCCTAAACTGTTCAATTTATGTTAAGTGTTTTACACGTTTGGAATTACGTATTGCGATTAAAAAACTAATCTAGTGTATGCCATTGTTTAGAAATGGTGCCTAGTGGAAAGAATGGAAACCATATCAATGCATGTAATCTATGTAGGGACTTCCCTTTAACTCAAGATAATTATAGTGGATTTTGTGATGCAACTGGTGTTGATTAGCTTATCACTATACTCGGATAACTCACTCAGGTTATTAATAATAACCTTACCCGTATGGAGCACCATAATCCACAACGTGGAGGATCAATGTTAGACCGCTTCATGACGAAACAACCACAAAAATTCAAGGGGTATATAAATCCATTTGTAGCTGAGAAATGGATATGTTTTTAGAGAAAATATTTTATACATTAGGGAGTAGCGAAAGGGGAATGTTGTTATGGGTGTTTATCACCTGACGAGAGATGCATATCAATGGTGGTCATTAATTCAAAACCCATAGGAGGATGAATAAGTATCATGTATGGAATGGAGAGAGTTTAAAGATATTTTAATAGAAAAATACTATCCTCATGACCATCGAGACGGTATGGAAAGGAAATTTCTGAGTCTTATGTAAAAAGAGGATGATGATGTCACAAATTATAAAGCTAACATTACAAGGATAGAAAGGCATGCTAAAGATTATATATGTAACCAAAGAGGTAAGATTGATCATTTATTTGATGGTTCAAAACCATTTCTCAATTGAGCATTAGTCATGCAATACTTCTCATTGTATGAAGATATTGTCTCATGTGTTATCATTACAGAAAATGAATTTTATAAGAATTACGACTTTAAAGAAAAGTATAAGATGAAGAGATCTTCTAAACACTCTAGGAATGAAAACAAGAAAACAGGATAAAATGGAAGAGTCGAATTTCCACCATGTGATAATTATTGATGGAATCACCCTAGTGCTTGTCTAAAAGAAAAATGAGTATGCTACAAATGTGGACCGAAATTCCATCTTGCTGGTGATTGTAAGGGGAATAAAAAAGCTAACAATGTTCAATGAAATACTTTCAGGGAGATGGAACATTATGAAAATGAATGTCTTATGTGGAAAGAAAACATACCTCAGAAAACTCCAAGGTAGAAAGTACATGCTTATGAGATCACTATTGATGAGTTTGAAGCTCCGAAAGATACAGTGGTAGGTAATTTAATGGTTTCTTCATGATTAGAAAATTCTTTATATTATTTTGGATCATTACATTGTTTGATATCTTCCCAGTTTGCTTAAAAAATTAGATATTTCCAATTTAAATTAACAAGGGATTTTTCAGTCAAAACTCTTAATAGAAGTATCATTGCAACAGAGCTTTATGAATCAGTTATCGTTAGGGAGTATAAGTGTTCTTTATCCATTGATCTCATTTTCAAACCCATGATTGAATTTGATATAATCCTTGGTATGAATTTTCTTTCTAACCATGATGCGAAAATTTAAAGTAAGAAGGAGGAGGATACAATTTTCGATGATGATAATGAATACCTTATATTTAGAGCAGAAACATCACCATATTATCCTAATATATATCCAACCCTAGTAGCTATACTAAAATCAATTATTGGGGAGGAATAGAATGGAATAACTATGGGTGTGGAAAGGAAAATTCAAATAGAGGATGTACCTATTGTGAATGAATATGATGATATGTTTCTAGAGGATTTACCTGGACATCCTCTAGAATGAGAAATTGAGCTTTCCATTGACATAATTCTTGGTTCAGGGCCCATATCGAAGACCCCTTATAGAATGTACACTATGGAATTAGTGGAACTAATGAAACAATTATACCAATTAATTAATAAGGGATTTATTCTCCCTAGTGTTTTTCCAAGGGGAGCCCATGTCCTTTTTGTTAAGAAGAAATATGTATCTATGAGGTTGTACATTGACTACTGGGAGATCAATGCTATAACAATAATGAAAAAGTATCCCATACCTTTCATTGATGATTTATTCAATCAAATTCTTGGCCCTCAATATTTTTCACGAATTGAAATTTGATCTAGATACCATCAGTAGTGTGTGAAGAAGGAAGAAATTCCGAAGAAATTATTTCAAACAAGGTACAGGAATTACGAGTTTATAGTAATGCCTTTTAGTATGATTAATTCCCCTATGTCTTCATGGATATAATGAATAAGGTTTTAAAAGAATATCTTGATAAATATTTAGTGGTATTTATTGAGGATGTCTTGGTATACTCAAAAATCTACGATGATCATTAAAATCAATCATGCACTATTCTAAAAACCCTATGAAAAAATAAATTATATGGGAATTTTAGCAAGTGTGATTTTTGGATTCATGAGATTTCTTTTCATGGCCATATTGTCTCTAAGGATGGAATCTCTGTTGATACTTCAATGACAATAGCAATCCAAGAATGGCCAGAAATGTTGATTATAACTAAGGTACGCAGTTGTATTGGTTTAGAAAGTTATAATCGAAATTTTTTCCATAATTTTTCCTGATTGGCTAACCCATTAACCATGCTCACAAGTAAATGGGTTAAATGCGTTTTGGACAAAAGAGTGTGAAGAATGTTATGAAGAGCTTAAGAGATGATTAATAAATGGTCCTATATTTACTCTACCATCATGAAATGATGTGATTCTTATTTATAATGATTAATTAAAGAAAGGACATGGTAGCGTCCTTATATAAAATGATAGAGTTATTTCATATGCATCACGACTGATAAAAATTAATGAAAAAAACTATCCTACTCTTGATCTTCCATTGGAAGCTATAATATTTTCATTTAAGATATGGATAAAATATCTCTATGGTGAAAAATGTGAGACATATACTTATCAAAAGAGTATAAAGTATATTTTCTCATAGATAAATCTCAATATCAAGAAAAGGTGATGGCTTGAACTACTCAAAGATTATGATTTCCCTATACACTACCACCCGAGGAAGGAAAATAAGGTTGCAGATGCTTTGATCAGAATGTATCATGGAGTTCTGAACAAGATGATAGTTGAAAGGGATCATATGTTCATGGATCTAGTAAATAGGGATATGGTAATAATCCTCGATGGTGAAACATCGTTACTTTTTCAAATGGTTGATGAACCATATTTACTATAAAGGATAAAAAGTTCTCAGACTAATGATGACGAGTTTCAAAAGAAAATTAAAGCTGTGAATGGTGGGAGATTGATTGACTTCGTATATGAAGATAAAATATTAAAATTTAGGAAAAGAAATTGTGTTCTTGAAATACCTGATCTAAAAAAATATTTGTTGGATGATTCTAATAGCTCCAGTTTCTTTATACACCCTAGTAGAACTATGATGTATAGATATTTGAAGGAAAATTTTTGGTGGGACAACATGAAGTGGGAGATTTCGGATTATGTGTCACGATTTATTGTTTTTCAACTTGTGAGAGCTGGAAGGCAATATCCTGGAAGAGTCTTGAAACCACTTCCCATACATGAGTGGAAATGGGATGATATTACAATGGAATTTGTCATTGGACTACCAAGGACTCCTAAAGGAATGATGCAATATGAGTCATTGGTGATCATCTTACAAAGTCGTATCATTTTCATACTATAAGATAATATTTACCACTTGAACATCTAGAAAGACTATATATTAATGATGTTGTAAGATAACATGGTGTACCCCTATAAATTCTTTGTGATCACGGTCCCCGTTTTACATCAAGATTCAAAAAAGGCGTCAGAAGGCCTTGGATACCGAACATTGTTTGAGCACTTCCTACCACCCTCTAACTAATTAAAAATCAGAAAACAATATTCGAACCGTAGAAGACATGTTGAGATCTTTCTCAATTGACTTTAAAGGTATTTGGGATCAATATTTTACTCTGGTAAAATTTTCATATAATAATATCTTAAATTCATGTATTCAGATGGCACTATATGAAGCTTTATATGGAAACAGTTATCGCACACCAACTTGTTCAGATGATGTTGGTGAAAGAAAAACTCATAGGCTCAGAACATGTGGAGGAAACAATGGAAAAAATGAAGATTATGAAAACCCACATCAAAGTAGCCCAAATTATGCAAAAGAGCTATGCCGATAATCAAAGGAATGATTTGAAATTTCAAGTAAGTGATCTTGTTTTCTTGAAGGTATCTCCATTATGGGTGTTATCCATTTTAGTAAGAAGGGAAAATTGAGTCCTAGATACATCAAACCTTTCGAAATTATAGAATGAATTTGAGTTGAAGATTATCATTTGGTTACGCCTCCATGTCTCTCCAATATTCATGATGTGTTACACGTATCACTGTTGACAAAATATAGGCCTAACCCAACACATGTACTCACCTATTGAGAAATAGTACTAGAACATGATCATTCTTATTACAAAGATCCTGTCATGATTTTTGATACTTGTGAACAATTATAGAGAAACCAGACGACTCGTCTAGTGAAACTTTAATGGAAAAATCATAAGAGGGAAGAGGCAATGTGGGAACCTGAGGAACTTATAATAAAGAACCACCCAAATCGTTTTATATAGAAGTATTCTTGAAATTTCTAGGAATATATTATTTGAAGTAGGGAAGAATGTAACACCCCATGTTTCCACAGTACGTTTCCCTTTGAATAATGTAATAGCTTGCGTTGTACGCTACTAAGAATTTTAACACACCACGACCAATCAAACTAACCGTTATGAAAAGTAATACCCACTTTGGGAAATGTTATAAATTCTATTTTTCAAAATGGACTTCATTTTTGATCCAGAATATCAAAATTATCTTAGGGTGATTTTTTGGTATTTTTTTTGAAAACATTTAATTTTTGATAAATAGTGAAAACACCTTGTTATTCTTCAAAACCGACTTTTTTTAAATAATTAGTTATTTTATTTTATTTTATTTTATTTTATGTAAAAATTGATACATAATACCTATATATATTCAATTAAATTCATTGGGGTTATTTCATAATAAGTTTAGATATATAGAAATTTATTGAACTTTTTACCGTCTTTTACCCACCTTCTAGGAGCATTTGAGAATTTGCGTGGAACATAATTTTACTGAATCTGAGAGTTGATTATAAAAAATACAAGAGTCATGGATGACATCAATATGAAAAATTTTGTTCAATAATATGAAAATAATTTTTAGTGAATAGTTACTTTTGACTTTTATTTATCATAGTTAATGGTAAATAGGGAAATTAAGGGTAAAAATGATATTATATTTACCCAAAACATTTCCTAAATCAATTGTATAAATTTAATTCTAATGAAAAAACCTTAGGAATAAAATATGATCCTCTTTGGTCCACATGGATTAGATTACGACATTTTTTATTATATTATTTAATGAAGAGTAAAAAGTGTTAAATTCAATGTTTAATAACTAAAACGTTTTTAATATTGTGTTTCACATAAGATAAATCCGACTATAAATATTAAATTAAAAGATAAAACGATTTAATACATAATTTTATTTTATTTATAATTTTTATACTTTATATAATAATATTTATATATGACATAATGATGCTGTAGTAATTACCTTACTAATGAAAGATTAAAATAATTGATATTATAAATATCGCAATAAACGTTATTTGATACTTTTGATGAATTACACTATTTTAATAGGTTAATATGACATATTATGTTTAATAAAATAATTTTTTTGGATGTGATAGAGTTTTTATTACTTTTAAAATGATTAAATACTAAATATTATCAAAATTGAAAAAATTGATTTTTAAAAACAAATATTATATTATTAATTGATTTATTATTCTTAAAAATATTTGGTTTAGAAAAAGGACCTATATAAGGATATATATATTAATAATTAACCACTTGAGGTTCTCTTGTCTCGTTATTGTATGTTTATTAACCATATAATATAAAAGTACAACGAGATATGTTAAATGTAAAATAATTTAACTAAGAGTAAAATCTAAAAGATAAGGTTAATATGGTGTCATAAACCGGTCTAAAACCGATTGGTTGAGAGGTTTTCTACCCATACCTACATTAACCTAGAAATAAATCATTTTGGATCCATTAGAAACTGAATATTATTTTATTATAAAATAATATTTCAAGCTTTCCCTAAAGTGACCCTCACCTCTCTTATAAAAGGGTACTTCCCATTTTCTTAATTTCACACCTCCAAATCCAATTTTCTTGGCCAAACCCTTCCCAAATATCTTCCCAAAATCCCTAAAATAAACCTAGAGGCCTTAATTTTATCATAATGCCAACCTAAAGTGCCCTTTTGATGAACTCAAAAGGAATCACCCGAAAATGTGGTAATAATTTCACCACCCACTTTTAAGTTCTTTTATTCTTCCACTTCCTCTTTCATTGTTGTTTTCATACCAAAAAAATAACTCTAGTAACTACTCCATTATTTTATGTTATTATAAATATGTTAATGTCATATTTATTATTCATTCCATCCTATGAATGACAAAGTTGTCATACGTGAGTACGTACAGCTTACAGTCTCCACATCGTGGTGTAGTTTGTTACTCAAACAATTCATTATTTGTATGGGTATAATAATGAGTATAATTGATAAAAATAATCAATATAACATGTTAATGATTCTGCATATATGATATAACATCAAATTACTTACTATTTCACCATGAATATAATATTATTTTCCCTCGTGCGTACGTACGGATTACCGTCTCCACGAATTCGATGACGTTGTAAACAACATGGTGTACCCTTATCAATTGTTTTTGATCATGATCCCCGTTTTACATCAAGATTAAAAAAATTCTTCAGAAGGCCTTGGATACCGAACTTTTTTTGAGCACTACCTACCACCCTCTAACTAATAAAAAATCAGAATGCACTATTCGAACCATAGAAGACATGTTGAGATCCTTCTCAATTGACTTTAATGGTATTTGGGATCAATATTTACCTCTGGTAAAATTTTCTTATAACAATATCTTCAATTTATGTATTTGGATGGCACTATAAGAATCTTTATATGGAAACTGTTATTGCACACCTACATGTTCAGATGATGTTGGCGAAAGAAAAATCGTAGGCTCAGAACATGTTGAGGAAATAATGGAAAAAATGAAGATTATGAAAACCCACATAAAAGTAGCCCAAATTAGGAAAAAGTGCTATGCCGATAATCAAAGGAATGATTAGGAATTTCAAGTAGCTGATCTTGTTTTCTTGAAGGTATCTCCATGGATGGGTGTTATACATTTCATTAAGAAGGTAAAATTGAGTCCTAGGTACATAAAACCTTTAGAAATTATATAATGAATTGGAGTTGTAGATTATCATTTGGCTACACCTCCATGTCTCTCTAATGTTCATGATGTGTTACACATATCACTATTGAGGAAATACATGCCTAACCCAACATAGGTACTCAGCTCTTGATAAATATAACTAGAACCTGATCGTTCAAATTAGAAAGAGCCTGTCATGATTTTTGATACGAGAGAACAAGTGTAGAGAAACCAAACGACTCGACTAGTGAAACTTTAATGGAAAAATCAAAAGAGGGAAGAGGCAATGTGGGAACCCGAGGAACATATAATAAAGAACCACCCGAATTTTTTTATATAGAAGTATTCTTGAAATCTCGAGGAAGAAATTATTTGATGTAGGGAAGAATGTAACAACTCCTTTTTACACGGTAAGTTTCCCTTTAAATAATGCAGTAGCTTGCATTGTACGCTACTAAGAGTTTTAACACACCACGACCAATCAAACTAGCTGTTACAAAAAGTAATACCCACTTTGGGAAATTTTATAAATTCTATTTTTCATAATGGACTTCATTTTTTGATCTAGAATATCAAAATTATCTTAGGGTGATTATTTGGTATTTTTTTGAAAACATTCAATTTTTAATGAATAGTGAAAACACAGCGTTATTCCTAAAAACTGAATGTTTTTAAATAATTAGTAATTATATTTTAATTTATTTTATGTCAAAAATGATACATAATACATATATATGTTCAATTCAATTCATTGGGGTTATTTTATAATAAGTTTAGATATATAAAATTTTATTGAACATTTTACCGTCTTTTACCCACCTTCTAGAAGAATTTGAAAATTTGCATGAAACATAATTTTATGAAATCTGTGAGTTGATTTTAAAAAATACAAGAGACATGGTTGACATATATCTGAAATATTTTGTTCAATAATATAAAAATAGTTTTTGGTGACTAGTTACATTTGACTTTTATTTACCACGGTTAAAAGTAAATAGGGAAATTAAGGGTAAAAATGATATTATAAATACACAAAAAAATTCCTAATTCAATTGGATAAATTTAATTCTACCGAAAAAAACCATAGGAATAAAATATTATCCTCTTTGTTCTACATGGATTAGATTAGTACATTTATTATTATGGTATTTAAATAAGAGTAAAAAGTGTTAAATTCAAAGTTTAATTCCTAAAAGGTTTTTAATATTGGGTTTCACATAAGTTAAATCTGATTATAAATATTAAATTGAAAGATACAACGATTTAAAAAACAATTTTTTTATTATTTATAATTTTTATACTTTAAATAATTAAATTTATATATGACATAATGATGATATAGTAATTACCTTATTAATGAAAGATTAAAATAATTGATATTATAAATATCCCAATAAATGTAATTTGAAACTTTTAATCAATTAAACTATTTTAATAGGATAATATGACATGTTAGGTTTGATAAAATAATTTTGTTTGGAAGTGATAAAGTTTTTATTGCTTTAAAAAAATACTAAATTTTATCAAAATTGAAAAAATAGAGTTTTTTTAAAAATATTATATTATTAATTGATTTATTATTCTTAAAAATATATTTTATGCAAAAAGGACCTATATAAGGATATATATATATTAATAATTAACCACTTGAGGTTCTCTTGTCTCATTATTATATGTTTATTAACCATATAATATAAAAGTACAAAGGGATATGTTAAATGTCAAATAATTTAACTAAGAGTAAAATCTAAAAGATAAGGTTAATATGGTGTCCTAAACCAGTATAAATCCTATTGGTTGAAAGGTTTTCAACCCATACCTACATTAGCATAGAAATAAATCATTTTGGATCCATTAGAAACCGAAAATTATTCTATTATAAAATAATATTTCAAGCTTTCCCTAAAGTGACCCTCAACTCTCTCATAAATGGGTACTTCCCATTTTCTTAATTTCACACCTCCAAATCCGATTTTCTCGACCAACCCCTTCCCAAATATCTTCCCAAAATCCCTCAAATAAACGCAGAGGCCTTAATTTTATCATAATTCCAACCTAAAGTGCCCTTTTCATCAACTCAAAAGGAAACACCTGAAAAAGTGGTAATAATTTCACCACCCTCTTTCAAGTTCTTTTATTCTTCCACTTCTTCTTTATTTGTTGTTTTCATACCAAAATAAAAAATCTAGTAAATAATCAATTCATAGATGTTATTATAAACATGTTACAGTCATATTTATTTTTCTTTCCATCCCATGAATGACAAAGTCGTCATACGTGAGTACGTACGGCTTACCGTCTCCACATCATGGTGTAGTTTGTTACTCAAACAATTCATTATTTCTATGGGTATAATAATGAGTATAATAGATAAAAATAATAAATATAACATGTTAATGATTATTTATATATGATATTACATCAAATTACATACTATTTCACCATGGATATAATGATATTTTCCCTCGTGTGTACGTACGGATTACCGTCTCCACGAATTCGACGAGAATCATTCCCCATCGTAATATTTCAAAAAAAATTATCATTTTATGATTAAAAATAATTTTTAATAACTTAATTTAATTATGGATATGAATCAGATATTTCCTATCCATAAAAAAACATGGCTAACATAACCAAACATATAAAGGAAAACGAATCCATTGACACCCAAAATGATGATACTACTGAAATATTATTACCAAAGAACTATTAAAAGATCATATATAATATAATATTTATGTATATATAGTTATTGTATAGTCTAATTAAAATTATTTAACTATTATAAATGAGGTTAAATTACCCTCGACCAAGGAAAAGTACAAGGTAAGGTTTAATTTCACAATCTCTTTATTATCAGAGGTTGTTTTTTTGTAAGTATTTATTGGGACTTCTTTATCATACACGTCTATGTTTTCTTAAAAATGTACTTCAAAACAGTTTTACTATTTACTAGAAAATTCGATAAAGTCATTAATACTCTTATTTGACCTTATATGGAATCTTTCCATCATATTTTGAATAAGGTACTTTATAACCTTTTCAACAAAATTATGGTAAAAATGTCTTTTTTATCTTATAAGGCGGGTGTGGCTATTTTCCATCATTATAACATCATCGAAATTATCTTACAAGCTTATAAGAATATTTTCAAAACAATTTTTTTCATTTATAAATATTTTATTCTTAAATGATTTCAAAATAGAAAGAGATATTTCTCTCAAATAGTTTTAATTTCTTCAATGACAACATACTTTGAAAAATTTTACACTTGTTTGAAGTTGATTTATTAAGACACAAATATTCTATATTGTATAAAATGTTTTGTGGTATGTTTTATTGTGGATGTGTTATTTTTAAACCATTCATGGTTTATGGTTAATGTATTGTAATTTCATATTCTAGTTTTAATACAAATGTTCATGTTATGTTTTAGCATTTTCGTTTGAGGTATGTATTGGACATAGTAAATGACCGGTGGCTCCCGACACAGATCCTAGATGCATCAATAGGTCTCACGAGACAATTATATGTGGAATTGGCAGAGGCATTTTCCAATTTGATATATAGTTTTGGCTGAGTCCTTAAACATTTTTTGACATCTTAGAAGAGGCCTTAAAAAATGTTTCAAAATGTCCCGTATTATAAATTCCCTCATTATGAAAATAATATTGATGGTTCCTGTGGTTATTTGACTAGTAGAATATCCATGACTATGTTTTAATATGGAATTATTTACTCAGCTCATATTCGTTCCAAAAAGTGTTTATGTTTATTATTTGTAAAGGCACATGTTTTCAATTTTTCACCAATACTAATGATTATGTTATATTCCTCGATATTTCTTACTCTTACTGAGAGTTTGATATCACCCCATTCTTATGTTTCATTTTCCCAGGATATGAAAAAGTTAGTTATGTGTGAATTGTTGGCATATTTTAGTAGGATTGTATGTTTCTAATTAAATAAATTATTGTTGTATTTATTTTGAAATTGTAATATTGAACTTATGTATATATCTTGTTTCCAATAATACTAAACTGATCAGTCTTTTGGGAAATGATTTCTTGTATCATGCCAATATTATGTAATAATGCACTGACATTGGGTAACTGGGATTGGGACGTTACAATACCGACTATAGTAATATTATATATGAGAGGCCATTTAGATTTTAAATCTATACGATGATGTAAAAATATTATGATGGTGTGATAAAATTAGGATGGAATATGAAAGGCCCTAGTATTCATAATAAAATCCACTAGGCCTCCTCTAACCATATGTTGTGGACTTGTAATCAAATTCACAAATTGGATCATTAACGCATTGATATTGATAGAAGGTTTAGAAATATTTAATCACTTCCTCCCTCATGTAAAACCTTATCTAGAATAAAATCCATGGAAAATGTTCTTAATAATGATCTCATAAAGAATTAAATCTCTTGTCTAATATGTGCATGTGACATTCACATGAAAGAGAGTGATAAAAATATACATTAATTCCCTAAAAGAGAATTTGGGAGGTGATGTAAGAACTTCATTTCTTCTTTGACCTCTCTATAATGGAATACCATCTCAATAGAGGATTATATTAATGGACTTATCTTGTTATTTATCCAACATTTCTACAATAACATCCTAGAAATTTATAAATAAAATACCCATTTTATTTTAATGAAATGTCTTATAATATATAATGGATATAGAAAACACATGGAATAATTTGATTTTATTTTATCGAATCAGATTCAAATGACTATTATTCATTTTTACCATTGATAATATAACTGTTTGAAAGTGATCATATGATTAGTATAAATATAGGGGTTTGATAAATCCAATTGACATAGAAAAAGAATGTGATGGACTTAACAAGAATGATTATTCCATATAAATCCCAATTATCAGAAATTTTGTGGGAGATAACATCTATGGTCTTTTCTATTGACCACACCAAAGCTATGATCCAACAATTTAAGTATGACAGAATCATTTTACAGGTGATTTTCATGCTGGTCGAGATAACGACCCAAACCTTGTACGTTGTACCACCCTATGAAAGTCCCATCATCTTGAACCTTACACTTAGAGAGATTTATATTGTATTAAATGGATACGTATCAACACTATAATAATATGAATATTTATATTTTATTTTTAATAGAACAATGTTTATATTTTATTATTATAATTACTTTATAAATGATTTTGATTTTCATACCATAAAACAAAAAAATTTCTATTAATTAATATTAAATTTCAAATAATAATTTCATTTTGATTAGGTAAAGTAATTTTTAAATAATTATTAATTTATTGTTTTTAAATAATTTTTATTAAATATTAATGATCATATAAATTTTATGAAATCAAAATATAATTTTTTTAAGGGTTCACAAACTATTATTATCAAAAAAACCAAACATTTCTAAATAAATGATGATTTTATTTAAAAGTTAAAATTCAAATATTTATTTAATTATATTTACAAAATAAATATTAATTTTAAAATTGTAACATTGATATAATATAATGCTGACTTTTTCATAATTTTTTGAGACTGTTGAATTTTTGGGTAAAAATTAAATACCATATAAATATATGGTGTGTTTTATAACATCCTAATAAACCAAAACTGATCTAATAAATACTATAAATGATATCCATGGACATTTCTATTTTTTATATTTAAAATCATATGAATTTATTTTTTTTATTATATTTCTAATGCTTTTATGAATTTTCCAAAATCATTAATAGATTTTAATGTTTTAAAATAATTTATTTAATAGTATGACTCTATTAAACATATGAAAGGGTATTATTTTATTATGATAATACCATAGCCTTACTATATTAGTAAAATAATTTTTATTTAGCAGAAAACATGGGTAAAAACATGTCAAGGTTTGTAGTTTTCATTATTTTATTACTGAGAGTCCAAAACATATGTTTGAGAAATAATTAATGAATTCGACATTCACGTCATATATAAAACCACTAATATCCAACTTATAATCATTAAAAATTTATGGATCACATCTTAAATCTTACATACCCTCTCTATAGTATTCCGAAGGTTCCCCAATCTCTCAAAAATTCCCTCCCAAGCATTTGGAATCACAGTCTCAAGGTAAGGGTTCTTTTCATTCTCTTATTTATTAAATTATCTTCATTATCTTATTCTTGTTATATCTATTTTATACATTGATTTATTTTCTTCCACATATCCCATACATCCTTTATGATTTATAAATAATTATAGAACCCTTTATATCTCATTAAACTCTCCCATGAATATTTATACACCCCCATTATGCTCTGAATATTTCACTATGATTTTTCATGCCAAACAACTGTATAGTGAATAACCAAAACCATTTCATATCAAGGGTTTTTTTTATTCACTTATACTTCTTTACATGGGGAATATATATATTTATTATATAATCATTTATCATGAATGAGAATATGATGATGACTGAATCCACTTTGTATGATCCATGTTTCAAACATAATTATGAGAATGAAATAAAAGTAGTTAGTATGCCAAAAATGATATGCCACTCCAATGAAATGGATAATGTTAAGTCTCCTGAGACATTATTTTGGGACATGGGAACACATAATTCTTGAAAGGGAGTTTTTCCATCATTTTTTTCGTAGTAGTTAACCTTGACCTATGTTTACGATGTTGTTTTTTTAAATGGTTTCCACATTTCCTATGTTGACTTTAAAATTATCATGGTATATCATGTCCCATTATTCATTTTTATGATTCCTACACCATTTACCCCCATTTATATCATATCGTTTAACTTGTATTATTCAATTCATGTTACTCTATGTTTTTTCCCTTACATGGCTTTATAGATCACACCTTTTTTATGTATGTCCCTAGGTTATCCCATGCAGTTTTAAGTATGAGCATGTTAAAGAAGTTTTCAATAAAGATGATGTATTACATATATTAATTTGTTATATAATTTCCTAATTACCAAATAAACTATAATTACCATTATTATGGGTTGTATTTTTTTTAATTTTATTTAATAAATGATGTATCAATGTGAAATAAAATTAGGGTTTCTATAGTTGGCATCATTGGAAATGATTTTTTATTCTTGGGATTAGGATAAAAAACTCAAGAAAAAAACATGGAGATAAGGCTATGTATGAGAAAAAATCGCTAAATTTAATTAATTATATAATAAGTGGTTTTTCGAGTATAGAAATCCCCATTAAAATGATGAAAGTGAATGTGACTCTGGCACAAATGTATATAGTGGTAAATCCCAAAAACATAGTGTTGAGATAGACTCAACCGAGAAGTGGTGCATGAAAACAAGCATCACTACACACCATTTTTTACAATCTATATGGATATTATTTTCATAATTTATAAGTTCCTTAGAAACCATTATCGATGTTATAAAATAACCATAGGAATATATATTAGGAAATAGATCATGGATAATATAGATTGATGCTTAGAAAATCCTATGTTTAGAAAAATACATGTTATTTAAAATTTATATCGATAATTTCATTAGTACCCTTATATATTCTTTAAAGTTAAAAAATCACATCTTTAATTTTTCCTTTATTCAATACAATGGACGAAAATGAGAGAAATTACATAAAAAATGTTGTGATGAGCATTGTGATGATTTCCCCAATGATATTCCGAACTCAATGGGAGTGGGAATCTCAAACTTTGTGATGATACTATCTCAGTTGAATTAGTTTTTTAATAGTTAAAAACATTAAGAGGATCACCTAAGCACTCCATGTATAGAACAATATGCAATTCAGAGCATCATTCAACAAATCCACATGGATTTCAATTGACCACCTAATCCATTGATCGCGGAACAATAGATCAACTCCTTTAAGAATATATTCTTCATCCTTCAATGATATGATAAAGAGAAGGTTTTATTAGCTATTTATCATTTAGAGGGAAAATTATATTAGTTGTGGACATTGATCAAGAATAAAAATATCAAGGAAGAGATCAATGTGTTGTGGTGGAAGTAATTTTAGGAGATGTTTTGATAAATATATTCCTCTGAATATCTAAATTAAAATGGAAAGGTATTTCCTTTTTCACAAGAAAAATGATGATGATTCTATTGGGGCGTACATGGAATACATCAAAAGACTATAACAACATGCCTCCAGATTTTTTGTTTCCACTAAATGAAAGTTTTACCACTTCGTTTCTTGCTTAACAATTATTCTATTAAAATCCCTATCGATCCAAGAATTTGTTAGATATAAGGAAATTGTACAATGTTCCTACAATGTCAATATATGGATCCTTGAATATAAAGGGTATCATGGGGATAAGAACAATAATGTTGAAATTAATTCTTGTGGTCCGATGGAGAAATCTATTAGTGCCAAGAAAATTCAACATCCCAGATTCCAAATGTGCACAACGAAGAACCTCAGATATTTCCTAGGGGGTGAGGAAATGATTTAGGCACATAAAGTAAGGGAACCTATCTAGTTATTTCATATAGGAGAAACCCCCAAATGAAATTGGGTAAAAAAAATCCTCTGGTCAAACCTTAATTTATTTTTCAATACTTTAACTACAAGAAACTATGGGTATTTTCAAAATAGTGCACTAATACTTGTGTATTTGAAGACAACCAACAATATCAAATGTAAAAACAGAGATATTTCATCATCAAAACTAATTAGGTGGATCCAAACAATGAAGTTGTGATAGGTAAACAAGTTATTCATTCAATAATTATGAAGATACTTTATGATTCTGGTTCTATCCATTCATTCATATCAAAACATTTTAGTAGAACTATCCAAACACCATAGCAAAGCATGAAAGTAGAGATATCTGTGAAAATAGATAATGTGAAATTTATTGAATACATAGTATATAAGTCCTCTCATATCATAAATTGTTGACTAAACATCCCAGTGAACATTTTTGTATGCCCTATGGTGTAATTCGATGTGATTCTGGGTATGGATTGGCTTTCACTATATAGAGACAACATAAATTTCCGCAAGAAGGAAATCACTCTCTATATCATGAATCGTCCTCTAATTTTGTACAATGAGAATCTAGAGGATGAATATTATTTAAACCCCACATCTTAAGAACATTTATTATTTCCATATGATAAAGAATGTGTAGATCAAATGATTGAGTCTAATGAAATAATCATCCTTGGATACATGGCTATTGTGAGGGAATATCATTATGTGTTTCCTGTGGAATTTTTCATTCTTCCTCATAACCAAGAGATTGAATTTTAAATAGACCTTATATTTGTGTAATTGCCACTATCCAACAATCGTTACATGATTATAGTTTTGGTACATGATGATATGAAGAATAAAATATGTAAAATTATAGATAAATAGATCATAAGCCCAAGTGCATCGCCATGGGAAGCACCATTCCACTTTGTCAAGAAAACTTATGGGTCCATGCATCTTTCCATTGAATATATTGATATCAACAAGATCAAAATAAAGAACAATTATCCTCTACTGTGGATTAATTTCATGTTCAATTAACTATGTGGAGAACAATACATCACCATGGTGGATCTGTAGTTGGGGTATTAACATGTTTTAGTGAAGAAGAAGGACATCCCCAAGATTACATTACACACAAGATACTAACACTTTGATTTCATTGTAATGCCATTGCAACCCACTAATGCTTTGGAAATCAACATTGAAGTGATTAATAGAGTATTTATGGATTACCTAAAAAAATTGGTTGTCTTTATAGATGATATTATAATATAATCTAAACCCAAAGAGCAGCATAATGAAAATCTGTGTAGTGCACTAAAGACCTTGAGAAGCTTTGTACGATTTAAGGAAAATTTGAGTTCTTGTTAAAGGAGGTATGATTCTTAGTGAATATCATCACAAGAAATAGAATATATGTTGACCCTTAAAAGACAAAAGCAATTTATGTATATAAGAATCCAACATCTATGCCATATTTATATAGTTTCATTGAATTAGTTGGGCACTATCATAGATTTGTGGGAAATTTATAGTGATTATAAAACCCTCTAATGAACCTAACTCGGAAGGGAGTCATGATTACTTGGAATTATAAATGTGAAGAGAGAATTAATGAGTTTAAAAGGATGATTATTGTAATGACCCAAATTTTATAATTATATTTGTTTTCTAAATTTGTGTGTTATTTTATTTTATAATCAACAAAACTACATCCTTTAATTAATGAAGTGGGTATAATTAAAATGAGACCATTGGGTTTCTACTATTATATAACCATTGGTCAATATGACCATTGGAAACTATAATCATAAAATTGTGTTTTTATAAATACAGTTATCTCAGTTGATTAATACTGAAAGCAGATTGAATGGCCTCATCCAGTAGACTCGGGCCATATCAAGCCCATCTGTCAGAGCTTGGGAAAGAGGTAGCATCATTGGGCTTTTCTCTGGACCAAGCCCCAACCAAACATCAATATGTGAAGTTTGAACAGAATCTCATATGGGAGAAGTTCAAGCTGATAGAAATCGCCACTAAGACAATGTTGTCCGAGTCGCCCCAATATTATATCACCATAGCACACCATAAACTTAGGTCCTACGTTAGTGATATAAGGGGTTATGTAATGAGACCTTTGATACTTTGTGTAATCCATTTATATATATAAAATTGTTACTTATTATAATGGGAATGTTTGTGAATTTAATATGTCCGAATAGATATAAGATTTATATTATTGATGAATATTGGAAAAAAGGGGTATTTAAAAAAAATTATTTATATAATTAATAATGTGAATTTATATTCAAAAAATGGTCTTCTACAGTTTTTTTCAATAAAAAATTTAATGATTAATAAGATCAACTTATTTTTAGTGAATAGTAAAGTATGAATAGTAACATACCCTTAGGGATAGTAATGAATAGTAATGAATAGTAAATCAACCAAAAAAATTGAAACTTCACCCATGAATGTATAAATACATTTTTGACAGCTTAATGTGAAAAACAATCATAGTTTAAGTTTTGGTACTTCTATATGTCATAAATTATTTGTTTAAAATTTTATATTTAATTTAGTAATTTAAAATAGAAATTTAATTTCATTAAATTTAATCCTAAATTGTTACATTATTTTCTTAATGTTATATGATATTTTTGTGGGACTTGGATTACATTTTTTAGGTGTTACAAAATGAGTTATACTTCTAAAGTAGTATATTTTGAATAAAAAATTATTTTAATTAAATATTACATAAAAATTATTTAGAAAATTATTTTCAAAAAATGGAGTTCATTTTTTAATTCAAAGCATTGATATTAGGTTATAGTGAATATTTGGGATTTTTCTGAAATAGTGTTTCATAGTGAATAGTAAAAATATAGTTTTGAGTTTCAATTGTTTAATGACATCATTAATGATGTAATCATGATGTAAATAATATGGAAAACTTGGGAATAGTATGATATGTTATGAGGTGTCCCAAGTGGCCAATTCCATTAGAAAATCCCTTGGGCCAGCCCATGGTTTTGCAAATACCACTGATCTGGTGTCCCTTGAAAATTAATAATTTATTCCCTCAATTTTCATATAAATACCATGCCATTACCTCATTATTTTCATTCCAAAATCCCCCTCAACGGATCTATGGTCATTCTACCTCCAAAAAAGTCCTTCCAAAGTTCTCTCAAGCCTCCCAAGGTCCCGACCATCAAGATTTTGCAGTTACACTTCACGGTAAGGGAGCATTTCCCCTTCCTCTTTTAAGTGATGTCTTTGTTTATGTTATGTCATATAGATCCATTTAATTTTCTGGGGGATTGTCATTATATATTTTTACTACATTAAATTTCATTTTTAAATGATGATTTACCCTTTCCACTCTCATTAAATATATTTTAGAATATTTATGTGATGCCATTAGGTTGCCAAATTTTCGTAAAATAAATCGTATCTTCTCTTTTCCTTTGAGTTTCCTTTTCATATGGTATTTACGTCAAATATCCATACCATGATCTTA
The DNA here is from genome assembly GCA_963277665.1 of Viscum album. Classification (NCBI taxonomy): domain Eukaryota; kingdom Viridiplantae; phylum Streptophyta; class Magnoliopsida; order Santalales; family Viscaceae; genus Viscum; species Viscum album. Next base: position 365,875,265 of record OY728158.1, on the reverse strand, counting down.
TTTATTTTTATTATTTACACATAATGTATAATGATTTATTTATGAGTGGGTGACTCTTTTCCCCTCTCTTTTCAATATTTTCTAAATCCATGTTATATGGCCATTATGCTCAAGAACTTTCGTCTCAAAATTTCTCTCTATTTATCTCATTAAGTTATCTTGTTTATTTATGTGAATACCCGAACCTATTTCATTTCTATGGGTTTTAATTAGTAAAAAAATGATATATTTGATTCTATAATTTACATACATATAACCCTCACTCCCTTTCCATGTGTTATAAATGACATAATGATCTTATTTTTAATAACTTTTATAATGTCACGATTTAGAAGTGAAACCCATTAATTTTACTCTCTATGGGTTATTTGTGAAATGTATGATTACGATCTATGTGGATCACATTAATGTAAATAAATATTAATGGTTCACCCTGATAGTCTTGTAATGCATTGGTTAAAGTATTTAGTCTCTAGAGATGACAAGTTTAATGATACCTTGGTGAATAACCTTGGTAAAATTTAATGAAACATTTGAGATGAACCTTGGTGATATGATCATGAATGTCTAAATTAAATATTGTATCCATATATTAATGTTACAGTTAGAGTTTTTTTCATTATGAAATGACTCTACTTCAATTGCCCATGTCTTTATTTTTTTATCAAGTACTTATTGATTTCACAAGTAAACTGAATCCGTAGTTTTCCTTACTAGTCATTCTACTCACCCTTTCCTTTGATGTATCTCACAAGTTTATGAGATGTAGTAATTTTATTTAGGATAAACCTATGATGAAGCCTTACAAGTGTATTATAACAATTTTTTATGTTGTTTTCATGTATTATGTTCCTGATTTCCAAGACACTAGACTTTAAAGATCCTCTCTATGTAAAATGTAATGTAATGTTATGTAATAAAAAGGCGGGATGCCATAATTGGTATCAAAGGATAATTTCATTATTTTTGGAAATTAGGCTTTGATAACATTAGGATGAATCCTATATAAAAGTTTGAATATATGAATAAATCATGGTATTTTGGTGAGTATTGAGTAAGTGGTTTATCGAGAAAATACATCCCTGTCTGGATACGAGCAGGTAGATACAGATCTTGCATAGAGGTACCTAGGAGTGAAAACAATGACATGGAGTTTTGGGCATAAACCAGTGTATCCCTATACAAGAAAATGGGCCTTATTACACTCTTGGATATGACACTCTCGAGGTATATGTTTGGTTCATCAAAAGCATTTTATGAATCATTATGAAGGATTTAGAGAGAAATGTAATTGTTTAACGAATTTATAAGACATAAAATACTTTATTGTTAAAAAATTATCAAAATAATATAGCTTCTCACTATGGTTGTATTATTTTATAAAAAGGCTATAGATAGGATTAACTATTCAAATGGTGACCGCAATGGACCATGCACTGATGAAACTCTGATAGAAGCCAGAATTGAATCATTCATGTAAATGATGTTCCAACTGACTCATGTTGTGGAAAATAACATGAATCAAGATGAGAGACTGATCTCACTATGAAGGGAACAACTTTCTATTGAATCTTTTATGTGTCAACGACCACCAACCATTAGTGGATATACTAACCCATTTATTTTTGAACACTGTATTGGCTCTATCAAGAATATGTTTTCTATGATTAGATATTTTGAACAAGAGATGGTTACCCTGGTAGTCTATAGATTAGAGAGATAGGTTGATTAGTGGTGGGAAATGATTAAATACACAAGGCCAAGAGTTGATGTTGAAGCTATAGAGTGGGAAGTGTTCTGATAGATATTCTTTATCAAGTATTTCCATCGATCAATGAGATCAAGGATGGTGAAGGAGTTTCTCGAGCTGAAGAAGAAGAAGAACGAATCTGTGGGAAGCTAAGAGATGAAATTCACATGGATTTTATGTTACACCTCTAGCTTTTTCATGGATCCAAATGGTACGGTTGATAGATTTTTCAATGGACTGAGCCCTCATCTATAGATGAATCTAGCAAACCGAGTCTATGGTAGCTATGAGGAGGTCGTATAGAGTGTGATGAACATCAAGATGGAGTTTGTTGAGACACAATGGTCTCATAAATCTAAATAAAAGAAGAGATCAAGGAAGCCCAATATAGGGAGGACATCTGATCAGGGAATATGAGGCAAGAAAGTGCAACGTCCCACGTGTAATAAATGTGCAATGAAGCATTTGGGGAACTTCCTACTCGAGAGTGGTAAATGATAAAAGTGTGGAAGAGATGGCCATATTGTGAGGAATTGTCATAGTGAGGTGAAACCTCACCATCCAAACACTAACAACAATGGGAAGATGGTGTGTTCCCAACTTGAGGTCCAGTGCATTATGTGTCGAAAACATGGTCACTTTTCCAATAACTGTCCAAATCCAAGGGTAGTATAGGGGAACCACCATCGGCCTTAGAAAAGGCCAAGGGAATAATTTCATGACTTTTCAATCACGATAGTTGAAGTTAAAACTCTAAACGAGGTTGTAGCGGGTACTCTTGTTGTTCTCTCAAAGTTGTTATGTACATTGATTGATACTGGTTCACAACATTCCTTTATTTACTCCATGTTTTCATTGAATTTAGAATCAACCCCTGATTTTGTAAAATTAGAGTTATTAGTCAAGATCCCTATTGGGATTATCCAAGCATCAACAGTGTTTTGAAACTCTAGTATTTACATTGGTGAGCACAATCTTATCGCAATTATAGTAGTAATTCCCATGATGGAATTTGAAATTATTCAATGGATAGACTGGCTCTCAATGTATAATGTTATGATCAATGAAAAAGTAATGAAATATCAATATTCGTGATTAGAAAACCTATAGTTATCTTCCAAGGAGAGATATCTCAACCTGATCTTTGTCTATAAGAAACCCCTATATCCTTTTATGGAGTTTTTCGATGAAGAAGAAAGTGGCGATGAGAGTTTAAGGATAGAAATTATACCCATCATCGAAGATTACATTGATGTATTTATTGAAGAGTTACCTAGACCTTCCCCAAAACGGGAGGTAGAGTTCCTAATTGAACACGTTCTTGGATCTCATATGATATCAAAGACCCCGTATAGGATGAAAAATGTGGAGTTGGAGGGGTTAATGAAACAACTACAATATCTTTTAGAGATGGGGGTTATCCGAAAAAGTATGTCTCTTTGCGAAGAACCTGTTCTCTTTGTGAAGAAGAAGGATAAATCAATGTAGCTATAAATTGATTATAGATAACAGAATGAGATCATAGTAAAAAATACTTTCTTCCAAGAATTTATGACTTATTTGACCAACTTCGTGGGGTTCAATTCTTCCCTAAGATTTATCTTCGATCTAGTTATCATTAATTGAGGGTGAAGAAATAAGAAATTCCCAAAACTGCCTTCTGAACAACAAATGGTCATTCTGATTTTGTTGTTATGCCTTTTGGACTCACTAATTCACTTATTATTTTTATGGACATGATGAATAGAGTCATTAAGGACTACCTTTATAACATTGTGGTAGTTTTTATTAATGATATTCTGATATATTCCAAAAGTCACATGGAGCATGAGGATCATATAAGGGTTATTTTACAAACACTATGGAAGGATGGATTTTTGGAAAGAAAAGTAATTGTAAATTATGGTTAAAACAAGTTACTTTATTGGGGCACATTGTAACCAATGAAAGAATCACAATTGACCCTACAAAGACAAAAATTTTAGAGGATTGGCCTCAGCCTACAAAAATAACTGAGATTTGTAGTCTCCTTAGATTAGCGAGATATTATAGGTGGTTTGTAAAAAAACATTTCATGAATTTCTGTTATATTAACCAAGTTAACTTGAAAAGGGGTCAAGTTTATATGTAAAAATGAGTGTGAGGATTATTTCCAAGATTTGAAGAAGATATTGGTTTCTGCACCAGTGTTAACTCTTCCCTCAAGTAGAGAGGAATTTGTTTTTTGGCGATGCATCCCTGAGATGGATTGGGTGATTTTTCATTCAAAATGACAAAGTCAATTCATATGCATCTCGATAGTTGAAGACTCATGAGCCGAACTATTGTATGCATGATCTGGAGTTGGTTGCGGTTCTTTTTTCATAGAATATATAGAGGCACTATCTTAATGAGGATAAATGTGATATATAGATAGACCATAAATGTTTGAATTATATTCTCACACAAAAATAACTGAACATGAGACAAAGGAGATGGTTGGAACATCAAAAAATACTATGATTTTTGAATTCATTATCATACCAAAAGAGGAAAGAAATCCTTTGATGCATTAAGTAAGAAATACCCAGTTGTTCTTTCCCTGATAAAGATTCAAAGGGATGTTTTGGTCAATTACATAGAAAAAATGAACATTGTAATTATAAGGTAAGGGATATACTCAACCCTAACACAAATGGTTTCTAAAACAACATTACTAGATAAGATCAAGAAAGCTCAAAAAGAAGATCCATTGTTATAGATGACATTTGAGGCTGTGAAGGATGGAAAGTTTCTTGAGTTCAATATTGATCAAGAAGGTGTATTTAAATTTCATACAATACTATTTATTCCATCTATTCCAGAAATAAAGAAGTATCTGATGGATGAAGTATTTAGTTCTACATTCTTTATAAATCCTAGAAGAATGAAAATTTATGGGGACCATCGTGATCATTATTGGTGGGATAATATGAAAAGGTATATTGATGACTGCACTTCAAGGTTCATGGTATGTCAGAAATTGAAGGTGTTTCGACAACTTCCTAAAGGGGTATTGAAAACACTACCCATACTAGAATGGAAGTGGGACAATATCACCATGGACTTCATCACTCGTATCCTGAGATCTTCTAAAGGAAACAATAAAATATGTGTTATTGTGGACCATCTCACAAAGACTGACCATTTTATCCCCATTTGGGAATATTCTCTCTTGATAAACTTACCCGAATTTTACATGAATGAAGTGGTAAGGATGAATGGAGTTCTACTTTCTATCATATCTGATTGTGGCCCATGGTTCACATCAAAATTCTAGAAAATTCTTCAACATAATCTGAAAACTGAATTGAATTTCAGTTCCGCCTATCACCTCAGACTGATGGACAATCTGAAAGGAGTTTTCAAACACTCAAGGTCATTTTGAGAACATGCTCAATGGAGTTTAAAGTAGTATGGGATACACATATACCTTTAGTTGAGTTCTCTTACAACAATATCTTCCACTCAAGCATTCAAATGGAACCCTATTAAGATCTATATTTGAAGTGATGTATAAATCCCACTTTTTGGGATGATGTTGGTGAGAGAAAGCTTCTTGGGGCAGATCTGGTGCAAGAGATGATAGAAATAGTACATTCCATCCAGTAACACATTGAGGCTACTAAGAGTCAGCAAAAGATCAATGCCAAAAATCGTCGAAGGGACATGGAGTTTGATGCTGGTGACAAAGTCTTTCTTCGGATTTCACATTAGATGAGATTCATGAGATTTGGGAATAAAGGGAAGCTCATCCCTGGGTACATTAGCCCCTATGAAATCCTTGATCGTGTGGGACTACTGGTATATTAGCAAAAACATCCTCCATATCTATCCCAAGTTCATGATGTATTCCACGTATCCCTCTTGAGGAAGTACATATCCGACCCTTCACCTGTACTAAATCCAGAGGTGATATGACTGGAACATGACCTCTCTTATAAGGAGTAGCCAGTGGAGATCTTGGATCATAGTGACAAGGTTCTATGCAACAAGACTACCCACCTTGTTAAGGTGTTTTGGAGGAACCACAAATGTAAATAATCCACATGGGAACCGAAGAAGTCTCTGAAACCGAAGTACCCACACCTTTTCTCATCATAGGTTATGAGATAAAATTTTGGGGGAAAAATTTATTAAGCAGAAAGAATGTCATGACCCAAACTTTTTAATTATATTTGTTTCCTAAATTTTTTTGTTATTTTATTTTATAATCAACAAAACTATATCCTTTAAGTAATTATGTGGGTATAATTAATATGAGACTTTTGGGCTTCAACAATTATATGTCTTTTGGTCAATATGACAGTTGGAAACAAAAATCATGACGTTGTGTTTTTATAAATATATTTATCTTGTTTAAGTAATATCGAAAGAAGATTGAATGTCCTCATCTAGTAGACTTGGTCCATATGAAGCCCATCTTTTTGAGCTTAGGAAGGAGGTATCATCACTTTGATTTTCTCTGGACCAATCCCATGTCAAACATCAACATGTGAAGCTTGAACAAAATCACCTATGGGAGATGTTCAAGCTAATAGAAATCACCACTCGGGCATTGTTCTCTGAGCTGCCCAATGATTCTATCACCATAGAACATCTTAAACTTATGTCATATGCTAGTATTATATGGGGCTATGTAATGACACCTTATCTACTTTGTGTAATCATTTTATATAAATAAAATTTTTATTTCATATTATGGACCTTTTTTTGAATTTTAAATGTCCATATAAATATAGGATGTATATTATTGATGAATTTAGAAAAAAGAGGTATTTTAAAATATTTTTGTATTCTTTTAATAATTAATAATGTGATTTGATTTTAAAAAAATGGTATTCTATAGTTGTGTTAAGTAAGAAATTTAGAGTCTAATATGATCAATGTAATTTTTAGTGAATAGCAATGTATGAATAGTAACATAACCGTATGAATAGTAATGAATAGTAAACCGACCAAAAAATAGAAACTTCACCCATGAATGTATAAATAAATTTTAGACATCTTAAAAGAGAAAAACGATCATAGTTTAAGTTTTGGTATTTTTGTATGTCATAAATAATTTATTTACAATTTTTTATAAATTTAGTAATTTAAAATGGATATTTATTTTCCTAAAATTTATTCATAAATTGTTAATTATTGTCTAATGGTTTTTTGATAATTTTATGGGACATTGGTTACTTTCTTATGGTGTTACAAAATGAGTTATAGTGTCAAAGTTATATTTTTGGAATAAATAATGATTTTATTTACAAATTAGACTAAAAATATTTATAAAACTATTTTCATAAAATATATTTCAATTTTGAATTCATAACATCGATATTAGGTTTGAGTGAATTTTTAGTATTTTTCTGAAATAATTTTATTTGGTGAATAGAAAAAAATCGGTTTTGAGTTTTAGGTGTTTAACGACATCATTGATGATGTAATAATGATGTAAATAATATGGTAGACTTTTGAATATTAAGATATGTTATGAGGTGTCCCAAGTGGCTAATACCATTTGAAAATACCATGGGTAAGATCATGGTTTTGCAAATACCACAGATGAGGTGTCCCTTGGAAATTAATAATTTATTCCCTCACTTTTCTTATAAATACCAAGCCATTCACTCATTATTTTAATTGAAAAATCCTCCTAAACGAATTAATGGTCTTTCTACCTCCCAAAGAGCCCTCCTGAGGTTCCCTCAAGCCTCCCAATGTCCCTAACTTTAGACTTATGAAGTTACTCTTCAATGTAAGGGAACCTTTCACCCTCCTCTTTTAACTGATGACTTCCTTTTTGTTATGTCTTATAGTTCCATTTTATTATGTTGGGGATTGTTGTTATATATCTCTACTACTGTAAATTTCATTTCCAAATGGTGGGAGAGACTTTTCTCTCTCATAGAAGGTTTGTTTGAATCTTTAAGTTGTGTCGTTATGCTACTGAATTTTCATAAGAGAAATCATTTATTCTCTTTTCCATCGAGTTTCATTTTCATATGATATTTACATAAAATATCCATAACATGATCTTATTTATTTTTATTCAATAAAACTAATTTATAGTGAGTTCTTTATTATAGGGTGACTCTTATCCCCTCTCTTTTTAATATTTTTTAAAACCATGTTATATAGCTATTATGCTGCATAAATTTCTTCTCAAAATTTCTCACTTTCTCTCATGAAATTATTTTGTTTATTCATAATAATACCTAGACCTATTATGTTTTTGTTGGTGTTAATTAATTCAAAAAAATGATATATTTGAATCTATAATTGACATATATATAACCCTCACTCTATTTCAATGGGTTATAAATGACATAATTATCTTATTTTTAATCACTTTTAAAACCCGACAATTTTGAAGTGAAACCCATTAATTTTACTCTCTATGGGTTATTTATGAAATGTTTGATTATGATTCATGTGGATCACATGAAAGTAAATAAATATTAAGGGTACGCCCTAATAGCACTCCAAAACATTGGGTCAATAATTTAGTCTCTAGAGATAACAAGTTTCATGATACATTCGTGAATAACCTTGGAATTGTTTTTGACATGTTGGGGATGAACCTTGGTGATATGTTCATGAATGTCTATATTAAATTCTATAGACACATAATCATGTTATAGTTCATGTTATTTTCATTATAAAATTCCTCTAATTCCATTTTTCATGTCTTTAGGTTTTTATCATATTTTTATTGATTTCAAAAGTAAACTGATTCCCTTGTTTTCCCTATTGTGCCTTATACTCAGCCTTTCTTTGGAAGTATGTCTCCATGTTATGAGATGCACTAATTGTACATAGGATGAACCTATTATGAAGCCTTAATAGCATATTATAATGATTATTTATTTAGTTATTATATATTATGTTCTTTATTTCGAAGACACTAGACTTTAAATATCCTCTATATGTAAAATGTAATGTAATTTTGTGTAATAAAAAGGCGGGATGGCATACTTATCATAGAACATATACTCACACTACCCACAAGTGGATATAACTTTCACGGTATTAAATAATGTTTTTAAGAGGTGATTGGTTTGGGTGTTAATGAGAAATGAAAAAGTGATAGTCTGTGCTTCATGAATGTTAAAATTTCACAAATAGAACTAAAAAATGAATGATCTTGAGTTGGATGCAATGATATTCAATTTGAAAATATGGAGTTATAATCTCTTTGAAGAGAAGTTTAAAATATATATTGATCTAAAAATACTGAAGTATATATTCACCCATAAGAGAAGAATATGTGCCAAAAAAGATGGTTAGATATGATCAAGGGCTATGACTGTTGAATTCACTACCATCATTGGAAAGAAAATGAAGTTGAAGATGATATAAGAATAAATTATTCATCAATTATATCATTGATGAAAATTAAAAAGGATATGATATTCTTATAATGGAAAATTATGGTCATGATAATAATAAAGGATGGATTATAATCAATAAATTCACAAATGATTCTTCAACTGCCCCTTCAGGATGAAAAGATGAGGCTCAAAGTGATGATGTGGGAATTTAGAAAAACATTATAGCTATAAGAAAATAGAAATTATTAGAATTTAATATTAATTAATAAGGAGTTGCATGATTTGGGTCTCGACTATGTGTACCATAACATCTTGAGTTAAATAAGGATCTATTGGATGTTATACATAGTTAGACTTTCTCCATCCATCCTGTAAGTTCAATGTTGAATCAAGTTCTCTAAGAACTCTATTGGTGTGAAAACATGAATAAAAAGATACCAGAATATAGATTATAATGTCTTGTATATAATCGAGTGAAGGATTAAAGTTAAAAATACATGGGGATGATGAAACCATTACCCATTTCTATATGGAAATGGTATAAAATATCCATAGAATTTTTCACTAGTCTTCTGAAGACATAAAGAAGAAATAATGCGATCTGGTTTGTATAGATCAACATAAATTGATATACATTAGATAATTGGTGAGCCTTCATGGAACACCAATATTGATTGTATCTGATCAATAACCAAGATTTAACTTAATGTTTTCAAATATTATCTAACATTATCTAAATATAGAGTTGAAATTCATCACAGATTATCACCCCTAATCTGATGGCCAATCTGAGCGAACTATTCAAAAAATTGTAGTCATGTTGATAGGATATTCAATTAACATCCAAGAAGTATGTGACTAAAACTACCTCTATTCGATTTCACATTCAATGACAGGTTCCATTGATGCATCCAAATGGATACCTATGAATCCATTTATGGGAATAGGTGAAGAACACATATATGTTGGGAAGATGATGTGGAATGAAAACATCTAGGTCATGAAATGGTCAAAAAAATTGTGGAAAATGATAAGAATATTCAACAACACATCATGGATTAATAGATTTAAGAAACTATATATTCCAAATGTCATTTATGAGACCTAGATTTTTATTTTGGAAACATGGTATTCTTTTTCATATCTCCATACAAGAAAGTCATGAAATTTGGGATGAAGGTAAATCTTAGTCCAAGATATATAATCCCCTTTAGATCATTGATCACATTAGAGAGGTGGATTATCAACTAGCACTCCCACCTAACCTATCTAAAGTACATAATGTATTCTATGTATATTTCTTGAAGAAGTACATACTAGACCCAACACATGTACTCAATACAGAGGTGATACCATTGGGGGATGGTCTCTCATATGTGGAGTAGCTGGTGAAGGTCTTAGACTATAGAGAAAAAGTTATATGGAATAAATAAATAAACATTGTCAAAGTGTTTCAGAGATAAAAAAAGTTTGAAGAAAGGATGTGGGAACCAGAGGAAGTGATCAAAAAAATTACCCTAATATTTTTTAGTGCGGGGAAAAGAAACAATCAAGGGGGAAATTTTTGAAGGGGGAATATTGTTACAACTCAACCTTTTAAAAAAAATTTCCCTTTAATTTTAACAAAATATATTATTATATATTATGGATATTGAAATCACATGAACATATTTAGTTTTATAATATCCAATCAAATTTTTGACATTATTTATCATCGTTACCATTGATAATATATCTTGTGAATAATGATCATCTGATTATTAAAAATATAGGGTTTTGATAAATTTAAGTAGTATAGACAAAGTATGGAATGCCCACACTAGTTGGATCATACCCTATGAATCCTATTTATTAGATATTCCAAGTTAGATAGATTCTCTAGTATTTTCCATTTAGAAATCACATGTTGATATCTAATTAATTAAGAATTAGAGAAACTATTTACGGTATAAGTTCAATCTCATTTAGTTCACGACCCAAACCATGTACACCGAACCACCCCAACAAAGTATCATCATCGCACAACATACCCTTAGTATTTTTCTAGTTTATTGAATGGATATATATCAAAACCATAATAATATTAATATCTATATTTTATTTTCAATATAATAATATTTATAATTTTATATTATCCTTTCTGTATAAATGATTTTCATTTTTATACAACAAAAAAATTGTATTGTTAATTAGTATTTAATTTCAAATAATATGTTTGTTTTTGTGAAATAATGTATTCATGAAATAAATAATATAATATTATTTGTAAATAATATTTATTAAATACTATTTATCATATAATTTTTATAAAGAAAATTTAAATTTTTTAAGGGTTTGAAAATAGTTATTTCTAAAAAAACCACTATTTCATAATAAATTAATATTTTATTTTTATTGAAAAGATTAACATATATATATAATATTTTTTTTTGAAATAAGTTTTATTTTTGGAATCCGACATCAAAATTTTCCAATGGTGATGTTTTTCATAATTTAAAGAGACAGTCAAATTTTCAGGTAAAAACTAAGTAACATAATAATATAAAATTATTATTATGACATCATAATAGCCCAAAATAATTGTATTAAATAAAGTAATGGGTATCCAAGAACAAATATATGTTTTCCATTTAAAATAATGTGATTTTAATTTTATTTTATTAATTTTTAAATCTTACTTCAATCCACTAATAGAATTAATATATTTTAATGGTTTAAAAATATTTTTTAAGAGAATAAATAACTTATACATTAAAAACAATATTATTTTGTTATGTTCCACCTTTGGAGTTATAAAATAATTAAAAAAACTCCACTTTGGTAGAAACCATGAAAAAAAACCCTGGTGTGGTTTGTGGTTTTGGTTACATAATAAAGCCCAAAACCTATGATGGAGAAATAATAAAAAATTACACACTCATTTCCTATATATTCCAACACATTATCCCATTTATCTTTACTAAATGTCTGTAGATCATGTCTTCACTCTTCTATCCCCTCTATAGATTCTTCCCAAGGTGCACTAAGATAACATGAATCCCCTTCCAAACATTTGGTGCCAAACTCTCTTGGTAAGGGTTCTTTTCCTTCTCCTCTTTATTCAAGTATCATCATTATCTTATGATTCATATATATATTTTATATCATTGGAATATGTTGTTAAAAATCTTCTTTAATTCCATAATCATTTATAAATAATTATATACCCATTTATATATAACTAATCTCTCCCATGAACATTTATACACCCCCGTTATAATGTCAAAATTTCACCGTGATGTTTCATGCAAAAAAATTGTGTAGTGAATACCCATACCTATTTCCTATCTTGGGTGTTCACCTTTATGAAATTATATATATTTAATGGTTTCTTACATGTATTTATCCCACACTTCTTTTTGATGGAATAAAATATGATGCTGAATGCATCCATATTATATAATCTATGTTGCACACTTAAAGATTAGAATGAAATGAAATTGATTGGTGAACCTGAAATTATGTATCACTCTAATGGAATGGTTAATTTTTAATCTAATGAGACATCATTTAAGGATATAGATTAACCCTGATTCCTTTATAGAACATTTACTACACGATTTCATGGTAGTTTTTCAGTACCTATGTTTATGATGCATTGTTTTAAGTGGTTTCCACATTTCCCATATTGCCTTTATGATTATAATGTTATATCATGTCTCATTGTTCATGAATATGATTCATACTTCTTTTATTTACCATTGATAAAAATATTTTCGATGATTTATTTTTATATTCTTTTTACACCATGTTTATTCCTATAACGGGCTTTATATGTCACCAATTTCTTTTGTATATACCCAGGTTATCCTATATAGTTTTCAGTATGAGCATGTTAAAGAAGTTTTAAGTAAATATGATGTATTCCTTATTTGAAGTTATTATGTAATGGACCTAATTACCTAAGAGAATATACATGTATATCTTCTAGGTCGTATTGAGAGTATGTTTTTGTAATAAATCATGTATTTATTTGAAATAAAAAAAGGGTTTTCATATATACTCGGCTGGAGAATCATGACACCCCAATAAGATTTCCACATGTATCAAGACAATAACAATGAAATCTATGAAAATCAAGCTCAAACATGACCCCATAGATTCCAAAATCCTTCATACACTCATAAATATCCATTCCACCAAATACTCAACCCCCAATTTATTTGATAGCCACTTCTGTAAAAAATTATATCATATTGTATGGCCAATTATTGTGGTATTGATTAGAGAAATGTTGCATAAAACTCCTAATAACTTCTCCATTATTGAAATACTGAATAATACCATTCACATGGTCTAGAAACATTATATAATATACTATTTTTGGCCAATAAGTATTCATAATTAAACCTACAAAATATTCTGAAATATTTCTGTAAACCGCTTTTAAATTTGGCTCATTTATATTATCTCAGAAAATTAATTCACTTTCATCCTCAATAAGATTATTTTGGGAATTTAAATTATTTATAATGAAACCATTCATTCTAATGAATACTACACTACATAAAAATGTGTATCTTGGTTTATTAACTAGATAAGAAAAAAAATCCATTGACAGCGTGGAATGTCCCTTCCTTGGGTTCATTCTCATCAAGATGGGAATCTTCTCTAGATGGTTTCATGAGGTTATTCTATGATTCTATTATGTATCCTTCAAAATTCACATCAATGGTGAAATAATGGGGTGATTATCTTACACTATTGTCCTTTCATTTAAATACTCCTCTTTCCCATTCCCTCTTCATTTTAATGGAAAATGTGTTTTCTATTATATTTTTATCACCAGCAAAGTATAATCACATTCATGGGGTGAAGGCTTATCTGTAAGTGCCACCCATATTTCACGTATTCTTCATCGATGATTTTATACTATTCTATAGATCCACATTAAAATAATTCAAGGTTATCAATCTACTAATTTTCCTTTATGTGAATGTTTTTGGGTAAGTGTTCAATATATCTATTGAAATATACTTTAGCAATAGAATAATCTATTGCATGACGAGAATCTATTAAAATCATTCAATATTCAAAGGAAAAAACACCGAAAATATCTCAAACATCCTATGATAATAATATCCTAAAAAGAAGGTATTCTATATAATCTATGGAAGATAAAAAAACACAGGATTTAATTTTAAAATGTTTTGAAATGAAGAAAAAAATTTCTAATTAAGAAATTCACATAGTTCATACCATCCTATTTTGTGACCATATTTATATTACACAGAATAATCATCGAACAAATCCATGTTCATCTCACCAACAATTGGGGGGGGGGTCAAAACAATATTAAACAGTATTCAATGGATAGTATAGGAAATGATCATGAAACCCAAACATTATTAGGGAATGGGGTTCAAGTATCTATGTCTCTTCAATGATGTAGCCTATTGGGTTCCATAATCCCCTTACTTAGTTTCTTATAGTATACCTCGTGGGTTTTTCATGATATATTTATGAAGGCGGCTTACAAGAGAATAGGATTTGGAGCATTTTTATGTTTTTGAAAGGTCATTGGCTAGTCGATGAAAATGGAAACAATAAATCATACCATACATCTACAGGTCTATAAGATGAAATTGTCATCTATTTACTCAATGTGTCCCATAACATTTAGTGTACTAAGAAAATATTCTTCTATTTTAATGAGACAGAGTGGAATATTATCTACATATTCATGATTTTGATAGATATGGCTACAGATAACCTCTGATGGAGTACGAAAATAAAATACACAATTATTGTAAAATATAGTTATTCTCTAGAAATTAGTGCATCAGTTTAGGAGGCCATTTTTTCTTTGCAAAACCTCCTCGAAACACATGATTCCATCCAAAAGATAGTATTTCTAATGACAATATTACATTAGAAAAATCTCCCTTATACAGTGTTAGATAATTTTTACCCTAAAATGGAGAACCTAATGTGGTCAATTTGCATGACCATGGATGAATCGTCCTTGAATTCCATATTTCACAGTACCCAAACTGGGGACCTCTAGTGTTACTAATATCCTAACATTGATCACCTCCTAGAAATGGCTCTAATATTAACCTCTCTTATAACATAATCGTCCTAAATTCTCCCCATTGAGGACCTGAGTGGCATTTTTACAGTGGCCTAGATTATTTGGGGAGTAGTGATATTTCCTTCTACTAGGTTTTCAAACCATGGACATCTTAGATCAGCCACACTACCCACAAGTTATCTATGTGGAGCCACAATTATCATCAACATCACAGCCCAATGGTCATTATTAATTTTTGAACATATAACACTTCTACAATATGCATCCTGAGAATTAATGTTGACACATCAACCTCAATCAAAGGCTTCACCAGTTTTAGTGTAGTTTTCCATTACTCATCTAGAATTATTTCTCCTATAATCCAACATTCTTTCAGTACGTACTTATCACCAGAAAATATGGAAGCATAATCAATCATAATTGGAATTGAATTTTTTTTTGATATTTGGTGAGATTCTATCACCCTTGAGTGGTACTAACTCACAATTATTAATTCTATATCTTATTTTGAGGTCACACTATAGCCATTTGGTCTGTTATTCTTGAAGATCGCTTCCCTGTAGTGTTGCTTATCATCATGCCCCATAATTATTAATAAAATGTAGGGAAATACAATGGCTTGTACTTTTCCTACCATGAATCTTGCAGAAGAACTACTTGTTAGGTTTTATTTTTTCCCTAGTTATATCACATACCAGGGTTTACATGAACTATGATCTCTTAACATATGAGTCCTATTTTCTCCTAAAAAAGGATAAGGTTTCTATTGAAAAATTTGAAATCCTCAATCAGATCTTGAACATAATAATATTATAAAAAAATTTGAATATAAATATTATTGAAAAGATAATGAAATACCAATATTATATTGAAATATAATTTGAATTTAAAATTTCCATAAAGAATATTTTCATTGATGTGATATTTACAATTAATTTAAAAATACAATTCAATATACAAAAAACTTATAAAATGATTTTTTTACAATAAACATACATAGAAAATATTGTCTCGGTAGTAAAAACAATTTTTTAGTAACAATATATAAAAAATAATTTTCTTAATTACAAAATATTTTAAGGATTCAACACCATTACTGGTGGATTATAAGGGTTGGGGGGAGGCAGTGCAGATCACGGGGTGAATTCCTTATACTTTCTTATTTACATCAATTTTATTATATTCTTTTGGTTTTATAGTGGGAAAATTAATCAACCCATTACAAAGTATATCAATTATATTATCAGTTATTCTATTAATCATATTATTGTTGATTAAATTGTTAATTTTATATTAATTATTAAGTATTATATTAATTATTAATTATATTATGAATTATTAAATACATTTTTAGATAATAATATATATACATTATATTGTTTATAAATGATTATGTTAATGATATTATCAGTAATTAATTATTTTATGTACTTCAATTGTTGTTAATAATTATGACATGAGAACATGCACATTCAATAATTCAGTTAACATTGTCTATTAGATTGATGTGCGGTATATTTTGACCCATCACAAATGAATTAAGGTCTGTTAACCTAATGATTAAAATCAATTTTAGCTCATTTACTCAGTTTTTATAATGTGGGATACATTTTAAACTAAAATGACACTATAAAAATTTAAAACATTAAGATAGAGTCATACCAGCAATATCAATTAATGAATTGATGTGTGGTAAATTCCTACACATCACAAATTAATTATGGAATTTTTTGTTGGGAAAAAATCTCTCAAGGTATCATTGAAGCATTTTTGAGGTGATTATGTATGTTCACAAAGTGGACATCTGTGTTTTGAATGTTGACCAAGGAAACCATGACATAAAAATTTATTGGTGAAGTGGATTTCTTTGTGGCATGTAGAGTTCAAGGGATGTTGTTAACGATCCATGTTTGATTCAAGAATTTCGAAAAAGGAATGGATTATATGGATTCGGTACAAAAAGAGCAGATACAAGGTGGGTCAATTAAAATGAAGGAGAGGAAACTTGCAAGCCATATGTTCTTCATGATAAAGGCATCAAAATATGGAAAATGAATTTGGGTCAAGAATGTTTTGGAGTTGGTTGCGCAAGTGATTTGTGTGGAAGAGACTTGCGCGCCAAAACATGCACACCAAGGGGAGACTTGCATGCCATTGCGCATGTTTTCCAAATGCCTATAAATAGAAGTAAACGCCTCATCATTTTGTGTAGAGTTCAACACTTAGAAAAATCAGAGCTCCCATCACGCTGGTGTGGTGGTCGTGCAAGTGGTGTGTGGTCGCGCAAGTATAAGTTGCGTGACAGGTGATAGTTGCGCGCCTAAGGCGGTTTGGGCGAGAAAGGAAGTGATTCGAAAAAGTTCTGAGTTGTAGAAGAAGGTTTCACAGAAGTGGTTTCTAGACACTTGTGTTCAAGATTTTGATGAGGTGCGAAAGTTATTTCTTGTGTGCCAATATTGGTATGGGTGTAAAAAGGTGTGTGTTGCGCATGTTTCGAGTTTCAGAAGATTGTGTCGCGCAAGTGGTTTAGGCGGACTTGCTCGCCAGTTTTTGACTTGTGCATTGATACTTGCGCTCCGTATTAGAGAAGGCGCCAGGTAAGGTTGATTCACGGTTGTGGTTCAGGGTTGCGTGAAAGCTGGAGGATTTCCCGACACCATCGGTTAAAAGTGAGATTCATCTACGGGTGAATGTTGTACTTCAATAGAAAATCCACATACAGAAAATGAAGTATTCATTAGTGATAATGAAGAGACCTGAAGGTCTATAAGCTGTGAGTGGATCCTTTCTAGGGCAGTGAGCAAAGGAAGAGAAAGAATGTGATCCTCTCCACCGACAATGAGCCAGAGAGAGAAATAGGTAGTGACCCTTGGGAAAGAAGTGAGTTGTCCCTAAATGTTGTAAAGTCAGTGAGCCTGTGAGTAGAAGTGATCTATCCCGAACATTGTAAACAATAGTGCGCTTTTAGTGGATTTGGTACAGTGGCACATCGTCATTGTATGCTCTTTGGACGTAGACCAATGAGGGTGAACCAAGTAAAACTCTTTGTGTCTGCCTTCTTATATCCATACATTGCATTTAAATCATCATCATCAGATAATGTAGAAAAGAAGTGGTCATAATAAACACACAAGTTCAAACAAAGTGACCCTTGTAATAAAGAGGTCAAGATCCGGTGGGGTAGGAATAATTTTTGAATCAGAATATCCATACCCTGATTCACCCCCCTCTCAGGGTCTATTAGCCCCTATTGGTCCTAATAATTTTTCCAAATTATAAAAAAATCTTAAATTGTTTACTATATTTTGGAAATGAGATAATCATTTTAAATAAGAACAATAATTTTATTATGGAAAAACAAACTTTGAGTCCTACCAACCACATCATGTGTCAGATTAATGTGTGGTTGATTCCTATACCTAACTAATGAATTCTAGATCATTGTACTAATGTTTGAAAGAATTATAATTTGTTTTCACATTTTTGACTATGTGATTCACATTCTAAGCTAAAATTACACTTTTATATTTTAAGCAAACTTTTTTTGTGAGACTGAAAACATTATGTGATAAATTGGAATGGAGCCCAATCCTACACATAACAAATGAATAATGTATAATATTTTTGAAGTATAAAAATAGTATGAGCTAATTCTGTCACTTTTGTCTATGTAACATATGTTTTAATCCGAAATGAGACTTTCAAATTGAATATAAGGAATTAAAGACGTAAGGGAAACATCATTTCCTAGATTGAAATGTGGATTATTCTTATATGTCACAAATGAATTTTGGAACACTATCCTCATTTTTTTAGAAAAATTGAATATTTGTTTCTTGGTTTTGACAATTTGACATCCATTTTAAAAAAAATAGTACTTTAATATTGAAAGCAAACACTATGAGTCATATTGACCATATGATTCAAGACATTATCAGGTGGTAGATTTCTGTACATCAAAAAATAAATTAGAGATCATCGCCCTAATGTTTTCAAACAATTAAAAAAATATGTTGATTGCTGCTATGTGATCCACGTTTTGAACTAACATTATACTTTTATATTGAAAATACACACTTTGAGTCATACAGGCCAGATCATGTTTCATATTGATGTGCAATCGATTCCCATAAATAAAAAAATAAATATGGATCATTTTATTAAATGTCAATATTAATATGAGAACCTTTTATTTGTTTTTATATGTGACGTATGTTTTAAAACAAAATGACACATTTATTTTGAATACACACTCTTCGAGTTATACTAACCACATTGTGTGTCATATTAACATGTGGTCAATTCTTGGATGTCAAAAATAATTTATTTAATGTTACCTTAATTTTTAAAAATAATTCTATCATCATTTTTTTTGGCGTTGTAACATGCGTTTTAAACTAAAATGACACTTTTATATGGTAAACACACACATCGAGTCATACATGCCAAATAGTGTGTTGGACTGATGTTTGGTCAATTCCTAAAAAACAAAAATGAATTGTGGATTTTTTAATAATGTTTTTAAAATAATATGAGGTCTTTTTATAGAATTTTTTTAAATAACAAATTTTTTTCAACTAAAATGACATTTTTATTTTGTAAACTTGCTCCTTGATTTATATCGACCACATCGTGAGTTGAATTTTCATGCGGTTGTTTTTTTGAAAAAATGTAATCAATTATGGATCACATTCATAATGATTAAAAACAATATTATATTTTATTCTTATTTTTTTCCATGTGACACATGTTTTAACCAAAATTGAATTTTTTATATTGAAAACATGCACATTCATTAATACTAGCTGCATCATGTGTTTTATTAATGTTCAGTTGATTCCAACCCATCATAGAAAAATTATGGATCATTTTACTTATGTTTGAAAATTATTAGTGTTTTAAATGTATTATGATATGTGACATGTGTTTTAAATTAAAAGTTCATTTATACTAAAAACACGCACTTTGAGGCTTACCAGCCACATCTTATTTTATATTGATCAATGGTCTATTCTTATTTATCACAAAAAAAATTTGGATCATTTCCCTAATGTTTCTGAAAAATATGATCTTTTTTTTGATTTGGCATTGTGACATGCACTTTAAACTAAAAATACACTTTTATAATAAAAACAATCTCTTTAAGTAATAATGACCACATCATGTTTATGATTGAAATGAAGTTGATTATTTTATATCTGAAAAGAATTAAAAAAATTCCCTAATGTTTTTAGACAATCTATGATTTTTTCCTTATTTACGTTTTGTGACTTGAATTTTAAACAAAAATGACACATTTATATTGAAAAAATGCTATTCAAGTTAAACCGATCACAACATGAGTTAGATTCCTGTAAAGTCAATTCCTACACATTAAAAATGATTTAAAAATCGTTTTACTAATGTTTAAAAAGAAGATAATATTTTTTACTACTTTTGGTAGTGAGACACATGTTTTGAACTAAAATGTCACTTTTATATTAAATAAAACCATTAGAGTTATAGAAGACACATCATGTGTTGGATTGATGGGTGGTCAGTTATTATATTCCCAAAATGAATTATAGATCATTTTCAAAGATATTCAATAAAATGTTTTATCATTTACTTATTTTTAGATCTGTGAAATTTTTTCCACTCTAATTTCATAATTAAAAATACACACATTGATTAATGCCGGCTACATCATGTGTCATATTTACATTAATTCAATACCTCTATCTAAAAAACGATTTTTGATAAGTTGCATGAAGATTGAAGACAATAAAATCCCATTTTGTTAGTCTCTTCTAAGTGGAATAGTTTTTAAACTAAATTGACACTATTATATTTAAAACATGAAATTTTATTAATACTATTCACATTTTGTGTTTGAATGACTTAATTTTTATTCCTAAGTCTTACTTAAAAACTACTGATCATTTTCTATTATTTTGAAAATAGTTAATGTTTTTTCTTGGTTTTGTCTATGTGATGTGCGTTTTAAACTAAAATGACAAATTTGTATTGAAAACCTGCAAGTTTCATCCAACTGACAACATCATATGTCAAATTTATGTGTGTTCAATTCCTACATGTCGTAAAATTAAATTTGGATAATTGTTCTAAATTTTGAGAACATTATGATCTCACATTATATGTTTTTGACATGTGAAGTGTTCTTTATGCTAATACATCACTTTCATATTTAAAACACACCCTTTAAGACATACATACCAAACTATATTTCTTATTGAAATGAGGTCGATTAATATATGTCTAAAATGAATTATGAATCATTTTTATAATTTTTGAAAACAATATGTTCATGTTTTCCCTCTTTTGGCCACGTGAGATGTATTTTAAACAAAAATGAAACTATTATAATGAAAATGTGCACTTTGAGTCATACTGATCACATCATGTGGTAGATTGATTTAAGGTCATTTATAATACATCAAAAATGAGGTATGGAAAATTTTAATAATGTTTGAAAATAAAATAAGCTCATTTTATCTGTATTTGTAGTGTGATATACGTTTTGAACTAAAAGAATTTTTTATAATAAAAACTCACAGTCAACATCATACCATCTAGATCATGGGTTGTATTTATAATAATTCAATTATTACATTAAAAAAATAAATTATGGATCAGTCTCATAAATATTCAATATAATATAAATTTTCTTACTTAGTTTTAGATTAGTGAAATTTTTCTGAAACTAATTTTACACTTTAAATCATGCACGTTGAGTAATATCAAATGCCTCATGTATCAAATGTACATGCATTCAATTCCTACACATAAAAAATAATTTTTGGATCATTCCAGTATTGATTGAATGCAATTAGAGGTCATTTCCATGGTTTTCTATATGTGGTGAAAATTTTAAACTAAAGCGGCACTTTTATGTTTAAAACATTCATTTTTAATCATTTTTTCCAAATCATGTGGAAATTTTATATGTGGCATATACCTATAAAGAAGATATTAATTACTAATAATTATTAAGGATTGAATATAATTTCATCTATTTTTCTTGGTTTTGGATAAGTGACATGTGTTGTAATATAAAATTATATCCTTATATTGAAAACATGGACATTGAGCCATATTTTCTACATCATGTGTTGGATTGATGTGTGTTCATTTGATACACACCAATAAGTAATTATTGATCATTTTTAAAATTATAAAAATAATACTAATTTTTCTTTTTCTTTTGATATGTGATGTAGTCTTTTAAACTAAAATGAATCATCTTCTATAAAAAAATAGACAATTTGTTTCATAGGATCCATTTTATGTGTCATATTGATTCAATATAAATTCACATATGTCAAAAATGAATTATGTTATGTGATGATAGTGTTTTTAAAAAAATATGGTCTTTTTTACATGATTATTAAAATTTTAGATGTTTTTTAAACTAAAATTTATTTTTATACTAAAAACATGAAATCAGAGTCATTCTAGTCAAATTGTGAGTCAAATTGACATGTTGTTGATTCATACAAATAAATAATAATTTAGGGATTATTTTCTGAATTTTTTAGGCAAATCCATGCTTGTTTTCTTAGTTATGACTATGTGATGTTTTTTAGAGTAAAGTGAAACTTTTAATGTGAAGACATGATCATTGAGTGATAATATTCAAATCATTTTCTAGATTGCTGTGAAATCAATCCCAATACATCTCATACGAAATATGGGTCAATGTAATAATTTTTTAAAATAATATGAGCTCATTTTCTTGATATTGATAATGGGATTCACATTTTAAAAAAAAATGTCACATTTATATTCAAAACATTCACTGTGAGTTGTAATGACCATTTCATGCACCAGATTAATGTGTAGTCATTTTTCACAGACCCAAAATGAATTAATTATCTTTTTCATGAATTCTTTAAACAAAATGAACTCATTTACTCATTTTTGACAATGTGATGTGATTTTTAAACAAAAATAGAGGTTTTATATTAAAAATAAGCAATTTGAGTCATAATATCCACATAATATGTTATATGAATTTTGGGACAATAACAACATGTAACAAATGAATTATGGATTATTTTCATAAATTTTGAAATCAAACAAATCTCTTTTTATTATTTTTCAAAATGTGATATGTTTTTGAAACCAAATAGTTGTGTAATGATCAACCAACCTCTCAACATTTTCAAATTTTATGCCTAACACAACTTCCATCAAAACTAATTCTTCAATTATACTTTTATAATTGTAATAGTATATCCGTTATTCATATTTTTAATTATTTATAAAATCAATAATTTCATGTAATTTTTTGAATAATGCATGAATATAAAGAAATTAAACTTGCTTATTCATCTTAGAGGTGGAAGTGCTTATAACAGTACCAAGAACAGTTTTCAAAACTCTTAAAAATATAGAAAGAAACAAAATTAAAATGTCGAGTATTTGTGTGTAGAAGTATCTTATATAAAATTTAGAAATATGTATTCAGATTTAAGGTTATAAGGATCCTTGACCTATTTCACTCTCATCCTTATCTTAGTAGTAGCCTAATTGTTCAATATCTCCTGACCTAGAAAAGATTTATACATATTAATAGATCTACAAGATTATGTAGAGAAAACTCTTCCATGAAAGATATCACTGATAAATTTATAAAATATTTCTATATTTTTAGGTCATCACCAACTATTTTTGTAGTTTCTAAAAACTCATTTAAACCCCTAAAGAAATAAAATTAGTGAAAATTTGAAAAGAAATGCATGGCCAATTAGGGAATGAGAATATATGATTTAAAAGAATATAAATACTAGAGTAAAAATATTAAAATTAATGTCATCACACAAGATGATGTTTTATTAAATTATTTAGATATGATGTATTGAACATGGACTGTAGACAAATATGTAGGTGGATTGAAATATATCTGAAATAATTTAACATAATGAGGTGGATTTTTATTGAGATAATCTTTTTGTTTCTCCTAGACACAACACCCTCAATAAAATTTTTAAATTTGTTGTCATCACGTAGAGGAACCACAGTATGAGAGGATCACTAACTTTTTTATCCTTGCACGAGGGGAGAAACATCTATGGTGGAATTCATATTTCATTACATTTATGGGTGGATCAAATCTAAAAATGTGTTTGGATTCTAATTAAAAATTAAATATTACATTGAAAATATAACTAAAATATTTTCAACAGTACATTATTTTTTTTATGAAAAATAATACCAAAGCATTGTGATGTTAATGCTTCAAATCCAAAATGTATCTCTATGGACATATCCTCTACTAGATCAAAAACATAATCAATAATCACTTTAACATGATGTCATAAAATATTTTGACACTGTATACTCTGCCCATTCATCTCTAAATTTTTTACTTCTTATTTTCCGTACATATGCATATTGAAATCATAGTAGTACATAGAAAACAGAAATAAAGAAACTATTAAAAATATTGTCATTGAAATTTTAATTATCTTTGGGAATTACTTGTTTGGGGACGCTAATTTGTTGATGGTATATAATATACTTCAAAAATTTTGAAATATAATATCAAAAATAATTATCATTTTTTGGTTCAAACTCCAAGGAAACATTGACCAAAATAAGAATTTTATTTTAAAATATTTTTTGATAGTTAAATATTACTGTAAATACCTTAATATATTTCCTTTTGAATAAATCTGTAAGGTTCTTATGTTTTTTCATAAACCACAAACTATAAAATAAATAATATTTATAGATCACCCTATCATAAAAAAAATCATAATAGAAAACAATATTGAATAATATGAACTTCATCAGAAAATATTTTATTGAAAGGCATTAAAAATTTACAATGGATATCATGTGTTGTCAATTTTATTGTAATACATTCTTTTAATTCAAAAAATTAAAAATTTGGCGTATACAAGTTGTTTTTTGATTAGTATCAAATGCTTTATTAAAAAAAATAAGTAATATGAAAAAGATAAAATATATATTGTTATGATTACATTTGAGATATTTACACCTACATTTTATCCACAATTATAATTATTCCATCTATTATTTTATTTTCAAATTCAACACATTGTTCATATTTAATATTTTTATGTTTTCCTAATTCCAATAAAACTTTTACTATAAAAATGATAGAGGGATTAATCAGTTAAAAATACTTCTCTATAAGGAATTCCATTTATATATTATCTATATATACACCTATATAACATATGAATAGTTATTTATTATATTGAATGTACTTGATAAATTTTTTTGGACTAATATATTTTGAAAATGCATCTCATGTACGTATTTAGAACTAAGACTCCTAGCCATTCAACCATGATAATTTCATTTATACTCTTGAGACCAACCACGTCAATAAAGGCCTAACAAAATTATTCTTACTCATATTCAATTTAGGACATAATTTCACCTTGAAATTTTTTATAAGTATGAAGTTTTATTTTTAATATATGATGTTGTGGAACTAGTGGGGTGAATGTTATCTCATAATATCATTATGATTTTTTAGTCGATTCACTATGTTATCTTGATCTGAACTTCCATTTACCGCCCTTTTATCTATATGTAATAAGATATCTCATTTCATTCATTTTCTTCAATTTATAAATGTTTTGACTTGACTTTTCTTAGTACATACAAAATGTATCTTATAATATTGACTGAACATTAAATAAATGATAAAATAACATCATCAAAGATGATAACATATGTGAAATCAAGTTGAATAAGAAAATTGGTGCCCTGCATGTGAGCTACATGAATCCAAAATATCATGTGTTATTTGAAGAATTGTTTATCATGTAACATGTCTCCTTGGATATAATACACTAAACACTTCACAACAAGGCGATGTGTGTGTTCTTAGATATGAATCACATACAATTTCACCATATGGTTTTTTAATACTATCAATCTATTAGAAGACATTCTATTCACATTTAGAAGAAAGATTTATTCTAAAATTGGTTACCTCGGGTAAGGAAAGTAGTTGAGGGGATTGTCAAGCCTCAATTATTCTAGGATTATATGGATCTTTATGTACTGATCATTGTTCTGGTATTTTTTCATATTGATCCTCTCATATAAACTGTTCCACAAAACTAAACTGGATAATGATATCTTTTTTGAAGCATTTATTTTTTCTTACAAGACATTAGTCATCTCATATGTATCTCCTAGTGTAATTATATTCTCAAAATATTTTTGAGGTAACAGTACAAAGCCTACACCTAAAATGCAACCATATTGTTCTGTATGATTTAATGCTATTAAAATTAGTTTTTATTCAGGTGAAATTGATATTTATCATGTTTCTAAATCATATACAAACATAATACATTTAATATATATTTTTATTTAATATTATTATAAATAATTAAAAATTATTATTATTCTCTACTTACAAAAGATTCCTATACTTCTTGTGTGTTTTCATCTACTAGTTTTCTCTTTGAATTTATACATTCCACCTCTGATAATACATGATGTGGGATGGGGGTGACTTCAAATTATAGTTCATCAATCTATATATAAATAAAGTAACATATTTTTTCTCATATCAGATAAAAAATTTACTATATATAAAAAGAAATACTATTTTTTCAGGTGAATAATACCCCATCCTTTCTTTATAGTAGTGGAACATTGTTTTTGATACACAATGATTATTTTCAACACTCACTTATTATTTCATAATATGAAATGATTAAATGAAAGTATATCAAATAAATATTTTCAAATAATATATTATCAATAAAAATTCTATGGAAATGATTCCTCAACATGAAGAGTAATGAATTATTTTTATGTGACTTTTTTTATAATATCCACAAACATTAAATGTGGGTGGAGGTTTATATTACCCCCATAAATACTATTATGATTATACGTTAAAAGTGTTGGGAAATATAAATTAGATTTTACATAGACCATTAAGAAAAAAAACTTATTGAAATAATCTAAAATTAACAAAATCATAAAGGGTAAATGAAAATTAAATCAATGTTTCATTATATAATTTTTTGGTAAAATAGAGAAAGTACATTGTAACATTACTCTGATATCATCCCATGTGTTTGTATTCAATATAGGCATGACATTGTTCCATGTATCTATATTAATTTGAACTAGGATTATTATTGTGACAGTAATGTAAATAATGATCATTCACATGATTGGGTAAATAGTCTGGCATCAATGATTCTATCAAACCTCAAGATTTATTCATTTTCTTCTTTCCTTGATAAATTTCGTTAACACAGTGATGCTACACTACATTTTTTTTAATCCACATGATTTTGATCCCCAAATTATTCCATATTTTTAGAATTGATCATGGCATATTCATTGATATTGGTAACATTACCATCTGTAAAAGACAATATCTACATGATTAGTTAAAAAATTAATTTATATTATGTAATGATCATAGAGAACACATAATATTATGAGTAAAATCATAGTATACTAAAACAATTAAACCTATTCATTGAATGACCATTATTTTATTTAATGGATTAAGGTATTTGGTTTCTCTATTAAGTATTCAAATCCCCTTCTTATGTTACATTCTAGCATACAAGTCAATGTAAACATTGTAACCACTATCAAATGAATGTGATTTTACAATAAAAGGGCTATACTAAATTTAATCTTATTCTAAAAATGTAGTTGTTTTAGTCTCAAAATGAGCAGTTGAAAAATTCCTATTTATAGGATACATGACATAAAATTGTTTCAATATTTATAATTCCATTATGAAAAATTTGTCATTATACCCTTCCACACTGAAATTCATATACATGGAGAAAAATTCATCAACATTAATTAAAAATATATTATCAAACTATATGAAATTAAAAATAAAAACATTACAAAATTTATAATATAACCCATATATTTGTTTGATAATGATGATGTGTTATATTTTTGGAAAAATTGGATTTCCATCCACGGAACCAAATACAAGAATCACTTAATTAAAAATCCTAACTTCACTATTTTCATTATAAAATGTTAATTTTTTAACATCTAATAAAATTTATTAACATTAATTATAAAACATGTGTAGTGTATAACATTTATATTTGGTCACATGTATAAGAATTCAAGTCATTCGTTAATTGAAATCAAATTTACAGATAACTATTTTAAATATCATCTCAGAACCATCTTATAAACATTTGATTATGGTTTTTTGTATCTATAATTCATCCATTGATGGATTCAAATGTCTATGAATTACATTGTGAACATAAAAATATGAATAAAACTTTATACTATTATGAAAATTTTAAATCTAATCTGTAACTTATATTGTTATGGTAATTGTAACAACATATCATCGAGAAATACCTTTTCCTATTTGTATTCAACTATGATGATATTTTAGGATACCAATTATATCAATATCTAATAGGTAATTGGTATGGAAATTAATATCTTTTTCAATAATATATTACTACAAAATGAAATATTTTGAATGAATTCGATTATAGATGTATCCCTTAAAAATATTCATATATATTTCATGGGGAACATATATATTTAATAAATACGACCATATATTTGAATCTCTATTACATATTTATCCTTTAAGTGGAATAGTTTCTAAAATAATTATGCTATTAAGAATATCACAAATTAACATAATATAACTAAAATTTCATTATTCCGGACTGAAAACATTATGTGGCCTATAACATTACTACATATAACATTACAAATATGTCAAAGTAAGGTTAATGTATTTCGTTCATTTTTAGGCAGAGTGGTACATAATTCTATAAGAATTAAGTCACTTATCAAGACATGAATATCATGTAATTTTAGTCCATGAATTTTCAAATTAGTCATTATGATGATATTATTAATATTTTATTAATTCCCCTTAATAATTTTTCACTATTAAGAATGTTGTATAGTTGAAATGATTCTTTACTCGATAGAGTATAAGCTACTAGAAGAAGATATGTTCATCTTTCACCATTCACCATGGAAAAATATCCCAATATATAAAAGTCAATCATGTCCAACATTTCCTTAATTCCATATTTTTTTATCTATGGTAAATTTATAAGTTGTTAATAATACAATAACATATATATATTTTTTCTATGTGCAATACTTGAATAAATCATCGGATATACAAACAATTCTAATTTTTTAATTCAAATAAAAATTATCCATTTTTTCCAACCAAATATTATAAGGGTTTTTGAATTTTTTTCCCAAAATAAGTGTCAATATATTTCAATTTCACGAATAATTGATCAGTCATTAATTGAGATGGTACTTTACATTATTCTATATTTCCATCGAAAGATTTTATCTATGGTTGATATTTATTTCTTCAGAGTAAAATTTTTTTATTACCTAAAAACAAATTCTTTATGGAAATTATCAACCTAAATTAATATTTACTATCCTCACAAATGGGACACCACAACATTACATCTATGAAATTTCCTAAAAAATTTCCGTAGGAAGGAAAATTATTTTTAATCCTATAGAAAATGGCTCTAAATGTAAACACTTTACTTGTACGAGCCCCATAAAATGTAACAATTTTAACCCAAATCAATTTCAAAAATCTAATGAATGGGTCCACATAGAAATAAATATCCAAATCGGGTTGTTTTGGTTTAGAGAAATGTATAGAAAATGTAATGTATTTACACTTCATGTTAAACCATGATCGAATGTTAGAAATTACCACTAAAAATGGCCATACACTATGTGTTCAACATTGTATACCCAAAGTAATTATTCCATATGTTGATAACATTAGATGAAGGTTTCATGGATTGTTTTAAAATTCATGATACCCTAAACAAATTTTATCCACTAAAAAGATTCTATTGGTTGACTAAGTTTCCTATATTCATTTATTATATTTATGTTTGATGAATGTTTTTACGAGTTTTTGAAAATATATATAGTCATATATAAATTTGGATGATAGAAATATACAATTAAATTTTTAAATGACTTGATTCAACTTTCTTATATCGATGTATTCGAAACAATGATAATTTTTTGTGTGATTTATATAATGTAATACATGAATAATATTATAATCTTTTCTAGTATGTACATCCAATTTTTTCCCCACATTTAGCACAACATTTATTGAATCAATCTATTCTATGAAAAATAAAAATATTATTACAACACATTTTTATGAATTTGGCTGGAATAACAAATTTTATATGGTGAAAATGGATTCTAGAAGGTTTATATGCATGATCTATTGAAAATCAGAGAAAATTCATAACTCCATCATCATACCCCAGTATAATATGATTAAAATCCATCGAATTTTCATTTAAATAAATCTTATTAGGTTAATTATCTTTAATTTTAAAAATAAATATATAAGTTTTCATATGGTATTAATTATGAATTTAGAAAATTATATATAATTTGAATAAATTTGATTATTTTTCTAATGTAAATGTTATAACCACTTTGGACTCTCAAAGAAGAATTAAATAAATTTATAATAAAAAATGATATAAGTTAATGAAATTTCAATATTAGACTCTTTATGAGAAGATTTTACATTTATAACATCTTATTATAAAGGTAATTTGGAGTGTCTTAGATAATGTAGGATGGTGTTTGGTATCATTAATGTAGGAAATTGATTATGGTTTAAATAATTAGTGTCAAGAGATGAATATTGAGGCTAAATTTCTATAAGAGGAACCCACATGGGATGATATCCACCATGATTCTTATTATAAGTTTGGTAAATTGTAATCTTCATTGAATAATAATAATAATCTTGTTATCATATATTTAATGAATGTAATCATCTAAATGTTATTTTTGACAATTCATAAAATGATAACATTTTAAAAAAGGGTCACATGAAAAGAAACAACTCATAGTGGTTGACAGTTTTTATGCACCCCAAAAGTGTGAATAAGTATTAAAACGTTTTAAAAGAATAATTTTACCCACATAAATCAATTTTTCTATGATAAAAAGTTTTTATTGATGCATATTTATATTTTTGTATAATGGTGGGAATAATTAAAGGAAAGGAAGGTGTAATATATATATTTTAATAAATATTCTAATTAAATTTTATATATTGTAATACATAGAGAGAAGTATTTATCTCTCCCTAAATTATTAATGGATATCAGTTGGGATGAAATTTTAAATTATAATGACGTTTTTTGTGAGAAACTGTCATACATTATATGTGTGAAAATTCTATATTATTTTTATATAATTGATTTTTGATGAATATATAAATGAAAATAAATTTTTTTGGAGTGTTGGGAATTAAAATTTCTACTAAACAGTTAATATTATGATCTTAATCATGATTAAAACACCTGTTAGATCTAAGACACATTTATGTACTTCATTTTAGATGCATTGTACAGTGAAAATTTATACAAATTGGTTTCCAAATTTGTAGAGAAGATTTTCATTTTTATAATAATAATTACAAAATATTTATTGATATGAATTGAAAATTATTTTGAGATGTTAAAAATAAATATGTTATACATGGATTGATACTATTATTAGATGAATAATGGAAATATATGTTATTATTGATGTTTTGTTAGGAAAAAATAATATACACAGATTAGAAGAAGGAAATTAATAAAATTAAATCAATTAAAATGTATTTGGGTAGTATAAATACATATTTAATGATATTTTTATTAAAATAAAATCATTTATAAAAAAGTTTTATTTTAAAAATGAAGTGATGTAAAAAAATTTAGGATGTTTTCTCATAAAAATACTTGACCAATATTAATATTATATAGATATTCAAAATAAGTTGTTAATAATTAATTTTATTTAAAATTGGGAGACTAAAGTCATTTATGTGTAAAAATGTGATTATGTTAAAAATTTATTAACATGGGAGTTTTAGGGAATATTAAACTTTTGTGTATTCATTTAGCTCACAAATTTAATCATTCCCTTACCCTGTCCGATAAGTATTAAATCTAATTTATCACTTATGAATAATATTTTTATTCCAATATTGTCAATAATCATATGTGTGTTTTTGTTTTAATATAAATGAGTGTAGGTTTAGTGACCTCATATTGTATGTGAGTTTTTTCTATTATCTTAATTCTATCTTTTATAATATTAAATACGATTTACGCTTTTAGTTCATTTTTTCGGATTTTACCAAAAGACGGGTAGGTCAGTTAATTATAGTGGGTTTGATCACCATGACCAAGATCAACGAGGATTGTTTCTATAGATACATTATGATTTCCTTTAATTCATTTCAGTTTCATATATTCTGGTTATTTTAAACTCCATAATAATGAATATTAGAGGTGGTGTTATTATCATTGGTGTAAGTACAAATATGTCTAATGGAAGTTAAATACTTTTGTTCCTTCTTTATTTTATTCAATCTTATGATTGATTATATTACAGTAAAAGTTTTACTATTTTTTTGTTATAAAATATTAATTATCAATAAAAATTTTAATGGTTGTTTTTTATATGGTGGATTTATTGAGCACACCCATGTAATGCTACCCATAGAAAATAAAGTGAAATCATTATTTATGTTTATATTTTCCCAATTTGGTTGGAACTTATAATGACTCAAATACTTGAGATAATTATCCCAAAAATCAAGATTCGTTTACTTTTTGAAAAAATGTATTGACCTTACAAATCGTGTAGTCTTGGTATATATAATTAAAAAACAAAGAATAAGTTTTTGATAACTCCTCTGTAACTATTATAAAATTGTGGGTTCTACGTAGAAGACTATTTTAAAAGATAATTACGAATATAATCCAACAAACCCCCCTTGGGTTTAGCAGCACACTCAAACACACCTTTGTTATTTCATTCCTTTATTCATTACATGATGTATACTAGAAGAGTTTCTATGACCTTGCTTCTCACTATGGCCCTCCTCGCCACAACCCCCATCAAAACCCCTCTTGCAAAAGGATCCACCAATGAAACTCTAATTAATTCTATATCATTAGATATAAAACCTTAGAACTGACTAGTATTAGTTCTAAAACTAGTGATGAGGTGCAATTACTATTTTCCCACCCCCACCAAAATACATAAACTATGAACTTATAAAGGAACGATAGTTTCCCAGGAATTTCCAAGCTAATCAGTTGAGTCTATAAGTAATGCTTTGTTTTTTCAATGTAATCTAAGTAATAATTATTCTTCTTATTATATTTTCTCTTCTTAACGTCTATGTTTTACCCCCACCTAAATAATGATTGCTTAATGTTAAATTAGTTTTCTCTTGATTCATGTTTTTTATAAAAAATATTCTCATTTCTCTAATCACTACTACAACTGAAGTACTTAACAGTACTAAAAATGTATTTTTCAATAAAAAATTAATGACAATAAAATTCATGATAAAATAATACAGAAATTTAAGCCTTAGGGACAACACTGATAAAGGCGGACATTAGAAGCGCAAATAGAAATCAATGATCATATCCCCCTTTATCTGTACTAAAATAAAGTGAAGATAAACTTGTTATAGGTCCCCGACCTTATTAC
Source organism: Viscum album (assembly GCA_963277665.1). NCBI lineage: Eukaryota > Viridiplantae > Streptophyta > Magnoliopsida > Santalales > Viscaceae > Viscum > Viscum album. The sequence goes on along the minus strand of OY728158.1, from coordinate 365,841,550 downwards.
ATTATATAATCTTGAATATTACTCAAGAAATAAATTTATTTCATATTTATGATCATTTCATTTTTATTTTTTTATATAATTTTCATATAATACATACATTTCATTCCACATTCATATAAATGGGAAACCAAAAAGAAGTATACATTTATTCCAAAATATAAGACATTTAAAAAAATAATATTTTCCTTGAAAAATCTTTATAAAATTTTACATGGCATCATTTTTTGTCATAAAAATCCATATAACCTATTAAAATCATTTAAAAACATTGTATGAGAACAAAAAGATCAGTAAGGGATATAACAAGAAGGAAGGAAAACATTAGTCCATCAATACTTGTAATGTATGGAATCATTTTCAAAAAAGACATACTTTTTACCCATAGAAAAATTATTTGTGAAACTTTGGATTACCATGAGATTTAAAAAAACATATAAGACAAAAAAAAAACATAAAGCTATCCTAAGGAATTACTTACAAAATCTTTTAACCCTCCCATCTACCTTATAATTTGTAACCCTCATAACTACCTTATAATTTGTGTAACCATCACAGATACAATTGGAGTAACCATACAACCAACCTACAAATTACACATAACCAATTAATTTGAGTGACATATAGGTCCCACCCTTAATCATATTTAATTTCCAAGAACCATAACACAATCACACAACATGAAAATTTCATAAAAACATACAATTTGAATATTGTAAAACTAGTTGTTTAAAAGAGGATTTTATAAGAAGAGTCACTTAAAAATAACATATAATTGATATGAGAATAAATTTAAAGAAATTAATATATTTATATACTGTATATAAACATATTAAGAAATAATATAAACCAAAACACATCACACAAATGATATTAAACCACACAATTAATGAAGTAGAAGGTTAACCCCTAAAAGAAAAATTGGGTTAATAACTCTCTTACTATGGGTTTTTCTTACATAAAACTTGATTAAACCTCTTGTATAATGTTCAGAAGAGGTTTATTAATATCTTAATGAAAACTATTCCTTTTTATAACACATTATATGCTCATTTCTTAACATCATTTCACCATTTATTTATCAGTATTTTGTTTCTTCCGTTATTTTTGTTGCGTTCTTTCCATAATTTCCATGGACGATATGTTTTTTATTTTATTTTCATATGGAAATGAAATTCCATAAGTGGAATTAAAAGATATTATTATGTTTCCAGAATATATAACGATACCATAAATCATTTGTTTCTCACATATTATGATCGAGCATTAGATAAAATATTAATGATGTTTGTTTAGATCATTTTCAACAGTTCCTCGATAATCAAAAACTGGTTTCATTACATAATTTGATGTCACACATAAAAATTTATTACAGAACATAGAATATGTTACATAATAAAATATAAATAATTTTTCAACCATTAAATTTATTTTATGATAAGATTTAATGGATGTAATGGAAATTGAAAAGACATCGTCCATGAATTTGGTAAATCGGCACATCGTAGACAAGGTTTTTATTTTTAGAATATGAGGGAGAGGAGAGGAAGAAATATGATGAATATTTTACCTGAAAATGATATCTTATAAAATATAAATTATTTTAGAGATTTAATACCTACATTATATTTTGAGGGGAAGAGTGTATAACAAAATAAAGCAATTGAAAAGAAAACACATGAAAAATGAAGATGACTCTTACCTCTTGATCTCTTCTCCTTGAGATCGTCCTTAAGGCCTTTGGTTTTAGACTTTTTGTGAGAAAATATGGTCTCCAATATGGGGAATATCATTTAGTAGGGTATTTGGAGGAATGTAGACAATCTTCATGTTTTGAGAGGTGTGTGAGAAAGATGGGAACGAGGTTGATATTTTCAGTGGAGGAGAGGAGGGATTTTACATTATTTTAATCATTATTATAATATTGTTTCTGATGACTATGAATAGACTTGATTCATGTTACCCAAAATAGTAATAATTGTATATTATTTTAAACTATGTGGGCTTACAACATCCTTGCATCCCCTATGATGCAACAATTCAAGTATTTTACATTTATCGTAATTTATCGTATTTTACTATTCGTCAGAGATTCATGAATTTCATAAAAATCCCAAAAATTTACCCTAACCACTATTTTACTTATATAATTAAAAAATGAACACCTTTTTATTTGAATAATTTTCTATATATTGTTAATATAATTTTTTAAAAAAATCATATTTTATAAAAAATAAAAAAATTAAATCTATAACTCATTTTTTAACACCTTTAAAATTTCAAAAAAAATTCATTATATTATAACAATTATATAATAATATTATAATACTACATACTATTCATAAGGTGTATACTAATAGTAATATTACTATTAATAAGAGTATGTTACTATTCACAAAAAAACAAGGAGGTTCTATCAGATTCCAAATAACATACTAATCACAACTACAGATGACCGTTTTTTAAAATTAAAATAATAAAAGCAGTAAAATTATGTTTAAAGGATAGTTATAATGATCTATTTCAAAATATATTCATTAATTTCAATTAATTTTATAAAAACCATGGGGTGTTACATTTTTTCGCACTTTTTAGAAATTGCATCCTCATAATTTTATTTACTTATTAAACAATTGTGAGTATTATTCCCTCATAAAATTTTCAAACTCCCATGTTTCTTCATAAACCATATGGTTTCCCCAAAAAACATATACCTGAAATATTACATTATTCTTCAATACTTGTTCTATTTGATCAAGGATCTAGACATGTTTCTCTTAATAAGAAAGGTTCTCTTCATGCTGAACTGCTTCTGGGCTCAAAACAAGAGTTGAATTTGCCACATACATTCTCAACATGAAACAAGAAAATAATTTTGTACCTCAGATAATCATAGAGGAAAAGAAACTTGGTAGGCGACTTGTCCAACTTTCTCTAGGATTTCATAAGGTCCAATAAACCATGTTCATAAATTTCATTTCTTACTCAAGCGCATAAAACATTTCCAAAGCGAGATTCTAAGAAAAACATTATCGCATACCTCAAAAGAAAAGTATTTAATCATATTGTCTGTATAAATTTTCTGACTGCTCTATGTTTTCATCATGTGTTGCTGGATAATATTTACTTTTAATTACACTTCCAATACTAATTCTGGTCTCATTAACATCCTTTCCCCAAATTCATCCGAAAAATATAGTGTTCTTCACTACTTCCCATACAATTCATCTAATTCTTCAATCTGTATAATGGAATGAAAACTATTCTTATAAAAAAACAAAACTAAAGAAAGACGTTGATCCCAACTTCCCTAGAAGTCCATTGAACAAGCTCGATGCATATCCTCTAATTACTGAATCATTATTTCTGATTTCCCATCTAATTGAGGATGAAAAGATATACTGAAAAATAATTATAAACCCAATTAATTATGAAGTCCCTTCCAAAAGATATATGTGAACCTATGATCCCGGTCAAATATAATTGAAATATGCACTCTATGTAATATGAAAATCTCTATGAGGTACAATCCATAAATTATATCAAAATACATTGTATCTCGAATTGAAATAAAATGTGCAGATGTAGTCAATCAATCAATAATAAACCAAATGACATTGTTACCTCTAGAAGTCTTAGGTAGCCCCACTATGATGTCCATGGATATATTCTCCCATTTCCACATTGGCACTGCTAGTGGATAAAGCATCCCCTTTTGATAACTACCACTCATTTTTAACCTGTTGACATGTCAAACATTTCATAGTAAAATATGAAATATATCTTTTCATTCCATCCATCCAATAATACTCCCAAGGGTGTCTGTACATCTTACCACAACCAGGATGAATTGAAAATGGAGAACTATGAACTTCACACAAAAAATCTTTCTTCAGCTGGGAATGAAATGGGGCACACAAAATTTTACCAAATACGAAAACCTATTATTTATCAATGTTATATTATAAAAAAATTACCCATTTTAACTAATTATACATTTTTCTATAGCTCACGGTCTTCTTTATACACTTTGTTAATTATGTTTGATAATAATGATTAAACTGAAACCTGAATCAAAATATGTATATTTCCTTCACCAACAACATCTAAGACAAAACTCATCAAATCATTATCCAAGGGACCATGTTCCCAACATAACATGGTTAATGACAAATGATGATTTTGACTCAAGTAATCTTCCACTTTGTTCTCTTTTCATGGATGGTAATTGATCGTGAAATCATAATACATTATGAGTTCAATCCATCTTCTCTTCCCCATGTTTAATTACTTATCAGTGATTATATACTTCAGTATTTTATAGTCGTTATATATTTGACATTTTTCTCTTTATAAATGATGCCTACAAATTTTCAAAGGAAAAACCACAGATTTTTATTCCAAATCATGTGTTGGATAATTTAACACATGGGGTTTAAATTGTCTTGAATCATAAGAAATAATTTTATCATTCTTCATAAGAATGCAACCAATTCACTTCAATGAAGAATCATTGTTGATTTCAAACTCACCATTTTGGGAAGGCAAGGCCATAACTAGAGAATTCAATAATATATTATTTATTTATTGAAATCAAACATCACATTATATTGTACTAATAAATTTTACCCCTTTTCCTGTTATCTTACTTAGCAGGCTAGATGAACCTGCAAAATGTTTAACAAACCTTCGATAATAACCTGCTAATCCAATACAACTATAAATCTATGAAACATTTTAAGTTCATAGACATTCATAAACTAATTATTTTTAAGGATCAATTGTTATTCCATCCTTATTAAAAATGTTCCAATGAAAAGAAATATGTTGCAACCAAAAAACACACTTTGTGAATTTTCCATACAGTTCATTTTCTTTTAAGGATTGAAAAACAACCCTTATATGTATTTCATGATCTTATTTATTATTATAAAATACCAAAATGACCTTAATAAACATAACCACTAATTTATCCCAGAAATGATGAAATATTATATTCATATGATTCATGGATACAGTAGGTACAATAGTTAACCCAAATGACATAACAACAAATTCATAAGGCCCATATCTGGTATGAATAGTTTTTTTTTTCGATATTTCATTCCCATACACCTTCTGCTGATGGTATATGGATCTCAATTCAATCTTGGAAATGTACTAAGATCCATATAGATGGTCAAAAAAGTCATTGATATAAGGTAATATATACCTGTTTTTAACTGGGATGTTATTCAACGCTCTATAATCATTGAAAAGACTCCATGAACAATCATTCTTTTTAATGAACATAAAAGGGGAACCTTAGGGTGATGTCCTAGGATAAATGAATATGATATTAAGAATCTCCTAATTTTTTTTACAATTACATATGTTCTATTTGTGACATTTGATATGGTTTTTTTAAAATGGTCTTAAAATTAGTAAATAAGTCAATTATGAACTCGACTTCCCTATCGTGTATGATACTAGGTAATTCATCCAGAAAAACATCATGAAATTAAATTACCTTTAGAACATAATTACTTGAATAGTCCCATTATTTCCAACAATATGAGCAAGATAACATTAATTTCCATATTTCAATAGTTTATCACACTCCTAAAATGTTATCAATTGAATTTTTTTGTTCATGTATACAAGCTAAATCGTTTAAAAAAACAACTTCATCAGCTCTATAGTAAATCGTAGCATGCAAAATAGAAATTAAATCCATTCCAAGAATGAAATCAAACTCTACTAAGGAAAAAATTATATGGTTTGAAAGTAAGGTCATTCCATAGTCCATAATATATTTTTTCTTAGAATTCCACAATACTAAAATATTTCCCCATAGTGTTTTGAAAATATGTTTTAGTGTCATATTTTTAGATGATATTTCAAATATACTAGAAAATTTCTCAGAAATAGTGGAATGTTTAGACCCTGTATCGAAAAAACATAAGGAAAATCTGACAAAACAAACAAGCTACCAGATAAAACTTCATTGGATGGCCCAAAGTCTACTCAAATTTTAACAAAGGAAATCATTACACCTTTCTACTTATAGTTTTGATTCTTTCCATCATTTTGATCACCCTTTGGGTAGGTATTTTTATAATGAACTATCTATCCACATTTAAAACACTTATCATTTTTTTATCGGGATTAGTCTTCAGATCATTTTCGTTACAATATTAGGACATAATTCCAAACTTACCACATAAAAAACACTTCCCATTTTGGTTAAGGAATTTCCCAAGGTTATTTTTTCCATACATTTCACAAATAAGAAACCATAATGTTTTACAATAATATTTATTTCATTGATTATTAATCATATCTTTCCATGTAGACCTTTTATTATCCTTATTTTAAAAGGTCATGTGACCATTAAGAAACTCCACCTCTACCCTCTAAGCACATCAAACAAGTTTTTTCATAATTTTTTAATTCCTGGGAGACCAATTCCCTTCGATACGTTGGATTTAATCTTGATTAAATGCCATTGATTTTTCTATCCTGATCCAGAATAAAATTTGGAGCATACCTCACGAGTCGGGTGACATTTTCTTCATACATAACCACTAAATAAATATTTTTTCATCAATTAATGGAATTTCCTCTCTATAATAAGTCACACCACCTTATGATTATATTTTTAAGGAAAATACTTTAAAATTCATCACACTCTAAGGAATAAATATCCTCTATATCTCTGATATTTTTTACCATTAACCCCCACTAATCAGCATCATCTTCAAAACGATAAATGTAAAGACTTAAATTTTGATTATATGAATATACTATTACATCAAATATCTCATAAATGGGGTTAATCGATCTTTTAACTGCAACTGGGTCATAATATTTATTGAATGATAGAGGGGTTCTTTCTCATAAAATGTTCCACTATCTTCATGTTCTGTTGTGGAACCACTGGTTGTTCTCTTGTATGGATGTCACGACAATTAATTTTCTAACGTAGCTGATCCATTACTATCACAAACTACTTGATTCCAATCCCTCCCATTTTGGGCTATAGATTTGGAAGGATATCGTTCTATTGGTTCCTTTCTTTTTCATCTTCCTTATTTTATCTCTGGAAAACCATTCTGAACAAACATATCTTATTTGAATCAACATGTTAATATTTAAATGATATATCATTTAAAACAATAGTGTAAAAAATAATTTGTGGTATTCCATTAACATCATCCTAACCCATAATGTTATCCTAACCATTCTCCAATACGATCATTAAGGCACTGACCTTATTATGTTACATAATATTAAATTTTAGTCAAGAACTCATTTCCTAATATTGAGGATAATTTCATGTTTATTTTTTTAGATAATTGTTATATAATACATAAATAACAATACACATTCATATAGATAACATACCACAAAATAGTATCAATTTATTCTAAAATATAAGACTTTTAAATAAAAGATTGTTTCTTAGACAAATATTTTTAACATTTAATATGGCTTCCTTTTTTCTCTTACACTTCCTTATACCCTGTGAAAATCATATAACAACTTTGAATGATCACAAAAATCTCTCTATGGTATATAAAAAGAAAATATTAACACATTAGTCCATGAATACATGTATCATATGAAATCATTTTCCAAAAAGACATACTTGTTACCTATATAAACATACTTTTTGAAACTTGATATTTCCATGATATTTCCAAAAAACATACAGAGCATATATATTACAATAAAGGTGTCTTTTGTAATTACTTGCATAATCATGTATGCCTTTTGACTACCTTATAATTTGTAACCCTCACAGATACCTTACAATTTATGTAACCACCATAGTTACACTTGGAGTGACCATAAGAAATAATAAAAAATACACATAACCAATGAATTTTAGTTAGATATAGGTCCCACAATTAATAATATACAATTTTAAAGAACCATAACACAACCATACATGATGAATAATTTTATATAAACATTCACATTGAATTTTGTAAAACTTAAAGTCTAAAAGAAGATTTTATAGGAAAAGTAACTTACAAATAACATATAATTGACATAAGAATCAATTAAATGAAAGGAATATATTTATAAAATATAAATAAACATAATAAAACATAATATACACAAAAATACATCATAAAATGGGTCTTAAAATGACACAATTAAAGAAGTAAAAGGTTAACCCAAATAATGTAAATTGAGTTAAGAATTCGCTTACCTCAAGTTTGTATTACATCAAAATGGTTTAAAACTTCTATATAATGGTTAAAAAAGTTATTAATATTTTAATGAAACATATTAATGTTTATAACACCTTATATGAATATTTTGTAACATCATTTCACCCTTTAATTATTATTATTTTGTTACTTCCATTGTTTTGGGTGCCTTTTTTACATGATTTCCATGGATGATTTGTATTTGATTTTCTTGTCGTATGGAAATAAAATTACCGAAGTGGAATGAAATGTTATTCATATGTTTCCAGGATATATAATAATACCATAAATGTTTTTTTCATATATAATGATAGATCATTAGATATGACATTAATGATGTTAGTTTAGATCCGTTTTTGTGGTTCTTCGATAACTATGAACTTGTTTCATTATATAATTTAGTGTCATGGATAAAAATTTATTCCAGAACATAAAATATGTTAAATAATAAACATAAAATTCTGTTTCAACCATTAAATGTTTTTATGATCATATTTGAAGGATGTAATGTAAATTTAAAACACATTGGCAATGATTTTGTTAAATCGGCACATCGCGAATGATGTTTTTATTTTTTTTAATAAGTGGGATAAAAGAGGAAGAAAGATGTTTAGACTTTTACATGAACATACATATTATTTGGTTGATTTAATACCTCTTGGATTATTATTGGGGAAGATTGTATAAGAATATTATGTAATTGAAAGGAAAACACATGAAAAAGGTAGAGGATTCTTACCTCCTGATCTCTTCTCCTATAGATCTTCCTTAAGGCCTTTTGTTTTGTAATTTTGGTGAGATAAAAAAGACATGGACATTGGGAAGATCCTTAAAGAGGTGATTTTGAATAACTTGGACAATGATCAATTCTTGAAAGGTGTGTGAGAAAGAGGGGAATGAGGGTGGTATTTATAGTGGATGAGAGGAAAGATTTTGCATTATTTTAACCATTACTATAATTTTTTTGCCAAGTCTATGAATATTCTAACTTAATGTGACCCAAAATATTAAAATTTTCATTTGATTTCGAACATTGTGGGCTTAAATCCTCTATTCATCACATGAGATAGAACTAGTTATGTATTTAGCATTTAACATATTTGACTATTCATAAAAAAGTCATGAATTTCAGAAAAAATCCATAAATTCACATTAAATTTTTATAAGTGTATAATTTAAAAAAGAACTCTATTATTGAAAATAATTTTCTGACTATTATTAATTTGTTTTTTAAATAAAATCACAATTTATTCAAAAATATCAATTTTTAAATCTATAACTCATTTTCAACACCCTGAAAAATTTATCAACATATCATTATCTTATAAACATAATAAAATAAAATAATAATATGATTTAGTATTCATAAGGGTCATATTATTATTCATAAGGGTATGTTACTATTCACCAAAAAACATGTTGTTTCTATCAGACTCTAAATAATTTACAAATCACAACGGTAGATTACCGTTTTTTGAAATTCTAATCATAGAAGCTCAATAATTATTTTTAAAGGCTAGTTATAACTATCTAAATAAAAAAAGGTCATGAATTTCAATTTATTTTTTAAAAAAACAATGGGGGTGTTACAGTGGCCCTTTATCAATGTTTTATTTTAGTGATAATAATTGGGATATTTATCAATGATTTATTTTACAATTTATAAAGCGTTCCTTTTTCAATTCTTTTCTATCACAAATAATGTTGAATATTATCAATGTTTTTTGTATCACTAACAATGTTCATGAAACTTCTCCAAATATGCAACAGCCTTACATCATCCCTATAACAACAAACCCAATATAAAACTAAATAGATATAAGTAAAAATATACTAAAAATATGATTAAAATAAAAATATAACATTTCAATATCATTTAAATTCAATTCCTATATTCAAAATATTTTTAGTGACATGTATTATATAAATAAAAAAATAACCAATATAAAAATAGTAAATCTTATAGATGGATTTCCCAAAAGATAAAAATCTTTACAGATGATTTCCTCTTCAATAAAATCAATTCTTATTTTATTAACAGTAAATAGAATAAAATAAAAATTTATTTTAATGGTTTATAATCCCAAAATGATAGATTATAAAATTAATTACTATATATGTTAACTATATTATCAGTTAGTCATGTGTCGTGTTGTTGTGTAGTAAATTATTACACATCACAAATGATGTATGGATCATTTTACTAATGTTTGATAACTATACAAGCTTGTTTTCATTGATTTGGATATGTTATACTTGTTTCAAAATATAATAAATCATTTGCATTGAAAACATGAAATTTGAGTCATAACAACCACATAATGTCACGAACAGAATCGGGTCAAACCTAAATGAATCAACCAGGTTAGTTTGTGACATGGCCCAAAGGGCGTTCTCGATCTCCACAAGCTGGTAACCAGTGCTAGACATCAAAATTTCACTATTGGGAACGATTTGGCCCATGAAAAAAAATAAACAGATAAAAAACTAATGATAAAAATAAATATAGCCTTAGAAACAAAATAAAACCGAACATACCTTTTTGTGACCTTCTAGGTCACCACCCACTCAGACTGATTCCTACTTCGACAATGATCATCTAAACCCGGAACCTGAACAAGAATTGAACATGTAACTAAAAGAATACAATAGGCGTGAGCACCGAGATGCTGGGTCGGGATACCAAATATAACTACGAAGTCCAAGTATTCCCTTTCCCCAAATATTCTGATGAAATAAGTTTGAAATAAAAATAGAAAAGTAGTGTTTTCAAATTTTAAAATAAGAAACATGTTTTTACCATTTAAAAACCCAACACACGCTACATACCATTTTCAAAATAATTTTTCAATTTATAAATAAAATAAAAAACTGAATGTACCAAAGTTGGGCCATAGTATAACAAGAAAAAAGTGAAAACATAAAATTAACTTCTACTAAAAAAAGTAAAAAATATATGTAAATAATCCTATGACCATGGATGATCCTAAACATCTCTAGAAGACCCCTAGATCTACTCAGTTTCGAAACCACCTGTCAGTGTATAGTGAAGCTCCTAAGTCTGTAACTTACCGGCCGCCCTATAATTGACCAATCTAGCTGAACATCCCACCAATCCTAACAACAAATCCAAAGGGTACAAACCTGTCTAATCGGGGTTGGTCAGAAACAATCAGTAGATCATCTAAAAGATGCCCAGTAACCCATGGTGGTCATAATGATAAGGTGTATATAAGAGGCCTTCACACGTGTGACTCTGCTCATGGCACTTGCCTACCCAAAACACGTACACTCTATATGATAACCCATGATGGGAAATCCATCAATATAGGTGCCCACATACATACATACATACATTTCGTATCACATTAAGGTGAAAATCGGTCCTTTATAACATATGAACATTTAATCATTTCCTAAGAAAACAATCTTGTAAAAAGGGTTCATTTTTTTTAAGTACAATCATTTATAATACTTCCTAAAAATGTTATCATTTGAGTTCGAGGTACAAAAAGGGTCACCGCATTTCTTAAACAATTAAATTACTTCTTCGAAAACAAAAGGGTTTCCAGAGAGACCATTATATATACATAGACAAAACATTACCTAATATATCACACAAAACAACCTTTTAATTTCCAATGTCAAATGGTCATATGCTCAAACACTTCATTTCAAACCATTTCAAAAACCAAATAATGAACCCAAAACCATTTAGAAAGAAAAAATAATTTTAAAAAATTACCACCCCCTTTTAAAAAATACCCAAACACTCACCGAAAAACTTTTAACCCATGATTCTAAATTCAAACATCCTTCAACAAATCATTTATTCATTTAGTAAATAATTTAAAAAGGATCAATCACAGTCTGGCATCGAAATTTCAACAACTTCACAAGAAAATTCCATTTTATAATTCATTTAATGACCAAATTATTTGAAAACTACTCTCTCACATTTGAAAACATATTCCACACCACACACACGACCAAATTAAAATTTTCCCAATTAAGGTAACTATTTCTATAATTAAACAAACCAATACATAAAAACATTTTTCAAAAGTTTTAAGGATTAATGCATGGATTATAACTCTAAAATGAACTGAACGTTTTTTGACTAAATCCACGTCGATGCCACAACAAAAAACAATTTTCACTCATTTCACATGTGAATAAATTAATTTCATAGTTCAAAAAACACTAGCAAGTAATACACTATGATTTTCCATTAAAGATCACACTTCATATTACATGACGTGTTACAAAATTAAGTCCAACACAGATTAAGATTTCTTGAAAAGTTAGTTTTCAACAAGAAACATAATTACAGAACACACTAAAATATATATACATGTAGAATAGTTCATAAAATAACATTATTATATAAGAATCACCGTCACATAATAAATGACACATTCAAAAACCATTTTTAAAAATTTGAACCAACATGAACCACTCCAATAATTTAGCAATGCCACTAATTGACCTGAAGATTATATTTAATAAATTATATAAAGCACACAAGTGTCATGGGTTGTGAAGGAAAGAAAGAATTTGAAAATTGCCTACCACAAACAATTGACTATGAAATAGAACATCAACAGAAGGAAGAAAGAAATGTCACGGACCAAAGACACAACCAAAAAGATGAGAAAAAATTCATGATTTATACCCTGAACATTACGGTAAGGCCAAGGATGAAGGAAAACCCGCAAAATTGAAGATGAAACTTACTAAAGGGAGGGTTTTTTGGTGCAGCGAGGTCGGAACAAGGAGGAGTCGAACTTGGAAGATCATGGAAGGCCAGAGAAAACCTGGCTAGAGGGCAAGGAGAGGTGTTGAGGGTAGCATTCCGGGGGTGCAACGGGGTGAGGCGGGTGACTGGAGGTGCGTCGAGGTGAGACGGCTTGATGGAGGCATGACGCGGGCAGGGCGGCTGGCCGGAACTACTGCGTGTAAAGGGTGGCTGGTCTAAGGTGCCTAGATCCGGGAGGATGTAGCTGGGGATCCTATTGTATAAATAGGGAAACCGGGGGGGGGGCTGGTTAACGAATGGGAAGTTTGGGGGGAATTAGTGTAGGGTTAGATTTTTTTCTTTTTTTATTTATATAATAAAAATACTAATAATAATATAACTAAAAATAAAAATAATAAGAATAATAATAAAATCATTAATACAATAATAATAATTTTAATGGCAATAATAATAAAAATTCATAACAATAGAAAAAATAAAACCTTAGTAATATTAATATTATTAATTAAATATTAACATTATTATTGATACACATTAAACATTTAAACCATTTTATTTACATAAAAATTTATTTATTTTAATTTTTATACATTTACGAGGGTACTCAGGCTAATGATGCAGCTACCACCCAGTGTGCGGTAACTGCTCACGGGTCCAATACCCACTAAAAATATATAAGTGATAAAAATTTTAAGCAGGGGCTTAGCCTGTACATTGGCGCGAGAACCCGAGTCCATGAAATACTAAAATAAAAATAAATTTTAAAAGTCAGGTGTGACAATTATCCCCACCACAGGAACATCCTTCCCCCAAAAAGGCACCCAGTAAAATGATAGAGAAAACCTAAATCCATGTCTGGTTGAAACAGAAAGAAACGACAATACAAGAGAACGAGAGGACATGAGAGGGTTCTACCCATCACCAGAACTGAACTAGCATGAAAAATTTAACGCCCAAACATACCACCCTTAGAGGGGGTGGGGTGACACAAAAACATCCAACCATATCATTGTAACCTCTATAGCATGAGTGAACAACGCCAATGCTAAAACTCGGAACTCTTGACCCAAACTAAAATCCCAACATTAGAGAAAAACCTCCAAAGAGAACATAATCTCATTAGTCAACCTGAGAATTACTACAAGACCTGTCACCTTTGTAGGAACATAATTCTCCAAACAAAAGCCTCTAAACAAAGATTAACCCATACGGGGGCCAATCTCACTTAAAAAAACAAATGATTCAGAAAACCACATTCACCCAACCAGGACTGCTTGGATTAAAATTTGATGAGTCCATCATAACTTCACAAAAAAACAATGAACATAACAGAATGTCAAAAATTTAACAGCAAAAAAATGAAAATGAAAAGATTTCAAATGATCCACTGCAAACACAGAATACAATATCCAAACCAAGGCTTCACACATCCCACAGCTCCTGACAGTGCGCGATCTTCACCCCAAGACCTGTGGATGGGGATCTGAAGGATGAAGTGTCTTCTGCCTCACAGACTGGTGTTGGAATTTCTCTGGTCACAATCTATTCTCCTGGTGACTCTTCTTATAGTACTTATCTATGTGACCGGGACACCCGCAAAGATGACACATATTCGGAGGGATGCGACATGACAGCTTCACGTGCCAGAACCGTCTACATTGGTGGCACACCACTGAACTATCTGACGAACTAGAATCTAGAACCACTACAAAGGACTCTTTAGAGAATGATTTTTCTGGAACACCCTACTTGAAATATTGGAATCCTTTTCAAGAAACTGAATACACTAGATTTCCAACCATCTGTGATCTGAAGACCAACAAATCTAAAAACACATCATCCACTAACCTCTAAAAATGATATCCCCTATAAGGTAGGACCCTCTCCTTAATCTATGGATGAAGACCCTCGTGGAATAGATAATTCTTCATCAAATCCTACGATTCTACCTCAAGTTAAAAGGACACAAGATCCTTGAAATTGACATAATATGCCTTCTTAGTCTATTGGTCTTGTTGAATATGCATGGTCTATTCCCTTTTCTTCATCTTCACCTCTTCAGGTATAAACCATCAAATGAATACGGATTGAAAGACATCCCACATCATCCCATCATGCAGTGATGGTGGGGAGAATAAATCTCATTCCTCAAGAGCTGGACCTTCAAAGAGACCAAAAATAGCACACAATCTGAAAACTTCGAGAGTTCTTAATACCCCGAAGATGCATTCAACCTATTCAAGACACTCTTCTACTTCTAACGGCCCCCAGTCACTATGAATGATAGGAAATGTCCGAGAAGGACCAAAAATTGGGAATGAATTGTTAGAAACCCTGGGAACCTTTCTGGGAGGAATTTTTGGAACAACATATAAAACACAAAACCAAAACAAATATAAAGTGGAAGAATTATCATTGAAATCACATTCATTCAAAAACGGCCAGTTCAGAAACCAATCAAATACAAACACAACACAAAATATCCTTTTCAAAA
The DNA here is from genome assembly GCA_963277665.1 of Viscum album. NCBI lineage: Eukaryota > Viridiplantae > Streptophyta > Magnoliopsida > Santalales > Viscaceae > Viscum > Viscum album. Next base: position 365,826,099 of record OY728158.1, on the reverse strand, counting down.
TCTTCTTTTAATTTTAAATTTCAAAAAGGACTTCTTTAAAAGGCTATGGTCAAATATGAATCCCATATTTCAAATAAAATTTAATTTCAAATAATCATATCCCTTTTTAAAATAACTTCAAAAAACAAGTTCAAGACACAAATTACAAGTACACACCCATGTAATCCCATTAAACTTTGCACATGTCTCCATCCGCTTTCATCCATACGCACCAACACACCCTTGTCATGCATTTCCTCACGTGTGAAACTGTTCATAAAGAGTACCTTATGTTTCACCCAAACCCTATCTCTAGCAGTTCCAATGAAAAAACAATATTTTATGACCAATAAATTCCCATTTTAGAAAATCAATTTTGCGAATTTAAAGCCATTTAATAGAAATAATTCCCATTTAAAATGCCCTTTTTCATTTTAAAAACTTCACTCACATCCACCATAACCATGATTACACTTAACTAGCATCAGAATACTGGAGTGGGTGATTAGTAGTCATTCTTAACCAGACGACATGGTAGTGGGCCATGATCCAACTAAGAATGAACAACTTAGAGGAACTTAACACATGTACTCATACACCAAATGGGTCACAACTCTATGTAAAATCATGATGTAACAATTTATTGCCTCCATTGTCATCCCTCAATCTAAAAAAATCAGAACAAGACCAGGACAAAATTCCTAGACTAACATTGGCGACTCGAGATTCAAAACCAGTGAGGGTTCATGACGTCCTTCTCATACCAACCTCTTGAGTCCTGACAGTCTTAATATTCATCTACCGAAAACACCCAATAAAAAGGGCCTCCATTGATACCATTTTTTCATGAACCAACCTGGTTCGACCCTGAACCGGTCAACTGGGATATTCCACGACCTGGCTTGGAGGACTTTCCGTATCCCCACGGGCTGGAAACCAGTATCTACCATCAAACATTAACAGGTGGGAATTATTTTTCCCATTAACTAAATAAATATATAAACAAAACTGACAATAAAAATAAATACTAGAATCACAAAGAAAATAAAACCAAACATACCTCATTTTGACCTTCTAGGTCACCACCCACTCAAACAAAAACCTTCCCCAAAACTGAGCTGTTAAACCAGAAACCAGAACAAGAACTAAACCAAGAACTGAAATAATATCATAGTCGTGATCACCAAGATGGTTAGTAGGGATGACAATTATATCCTCGAAGTCCAAGTACCCCTTTCCAAAATAGTACAATGACAGAAGTTTGAAATACAAATATAAAATTAGGGGTTGCACATTTTAAATTAAGAAACACGTTTTCCCATTTAAAAACCCAACAGACGCTACATACCATTTCCAAAATCATATTTTATTTTATAAAAACAAATTAAAATAGAATGTACCAATGATGGGATAGAGTAAAACAAGTAAAAAGGGCCAAATGAAAATAATCTAGTGCAACAGAAGGTAAAAAATAAATGTAAATATTTTAGTAACCATGGGTGATTCTAAACATACCTTGAATACCCCTACACATACTCAGTTTCGGAACCAACTGCTGGAATTTGGTAAAGCTCTCAAGCCTATAACCATCTACCCACCTTATAACTGAACAATACAATAGAAAATCTTTCATGGCCTAACAAAAAATCTAGGGGTACCAACCTGCCAAATCGGGGTTAGTCAGAAACCGTCACTCGATCATCTAAAAGATTCCCAAGAATCCATGGCGGTCATAATAATACTCTGTAACTAGGAGACCCTCGCATGCATGAATCATCTCACATCACATGCCTACCCCAAACATGGACACACTATATGATAACCCATGATAGCAAATCCCCCTGTAGAGGTTCCCAAAATCATACAGACAGAAACACACACACACACAAACACACAAACACACACACACACAAACATATAGATATATCGTGTCACATAAAGGCTTTAACTGGGCCTTTACAGTATATGAACATTTAAAACATTTCCCAAGACAACAAACATGTAATGTGGGTGCACCGTTTTTAAAAACAATATTTTCTAAAAGTGCATAAAAATATCGTCATTTGAGTTGGAGGTACCAAATGGATCTCCACATTACTCAAATAATTAAATCACTTCTTTGAAAGCACAACTCCTTCTAAAAAAAACATTAGCTTTACATAGAAAAAAAATTACCCAAAATATCACACAAAAACTACTTTTTCATTTCCAAAGTGAAACGGTCATATGCTCAAAAACATCATTTCATCCAATTTCAAAAACAACACAAAGAGCCCAAATCCATTTAGAAAGGAAGAATAATTTTCACAAAATTGACACCCCCTTTCAAAAAAAAACGCAAACACACACCGATACACATTTCACCCATGATTCCACATTCAAACATCCTTTAACAAATATTTTATTCAATTAGTAAAACATCTAAAAGGGTCAAACAATGTCTTTCATCACAATTTCACCATCTTAACATGCGAATTAGAATTTATAATTCACTGCATTACCAAACACTTATAAAAATACTATCAAACCTTTCAAAACATAATCCACACCAAGAAGAATGTTTTTTAACTTATACGGCACGAATGGATTTATAGGGTTTTATACAGCCTTATTTTCATGAAGCTTCCTCCAAAATATTTCATGACTATTTTCAACAAAATATTTTTCTTTTAAAATTTCATGATGTTTTGGGAAAAGATATTGATTTTGAACAAGAAAGTATATTTTCTTCAAGAATTCATTTCAAGTGTTTTATCAAAACCATTTTCCATCTAAGATGACATTATTTCATATGTGTATGTTTCAAGTATAAAGTCTCTATGATTTACATGGTTTCACATTCCTTATTATGAAATGATATCCATTTCTTTTATATGGATTATGTGATGATGGGATAAGGTTTATGAAACCCATTTTATTCGTTCTGTTATTATGAATGATGTATGTTTATTTTGTGGCACAAGTAAGAATGATTTTATTATGAGATGGGTGGGACCTATATCTCCCTCCAATGCATTGGGTAATGATTTATATCTCATGATATAGACATGTCTAGAATGGTAAGTTAATCCGGTTCAGTGTTATAGGACTGAAACGGGGAGTGAACTTGATTCAGAAATGGACTTTGTCCACTAAGATGGTCTTGGAAACAATGCCTTAGCTACTATGGAAAGCATGACCTATACTGAATGGTTTCCACAATGAAATGTTTTACTCCCATGTTATTTTATTAGGCTTAATGTTTCTTTATGATCTATTCTTGGGTACGTCAATGTTTTATGTCATTCCTCAAGCTTTTGATGTTTAAACATTATGTTCATGTATTTAAGGTCAAATGTATATGATTTGTTTTATTTTATCCATGCTTACCCTTACCGAGCATTTGAGCTCACCCTTTATATGTTTTGTTTTCCACAGGATATAAAGAATGGTTGTATGTAAGGAAACAAAAAGGGGAATATCGTTATAGTAGTTGTTGAAGATATTTCAATATGAGTAGAAGTTAATATTCCAAGTTTCCAATGACAGTAAACTATTACAGTCTTTGTGTGTCTGTTTTTTATATATTAGATATTCCTCAAAAGTAATGTAATTTCCATGTACGTCAAGATTTGGGTCTCTAAAGTTGGTATCAGAGGAATGATTTAGTCAACCTTTGGAAAATAGGATGCGAAAACGTTAGTGAGATCCATAGATATATTTCTAAGGTATGTCAAGGGATGTCCCTAAGGATATGTATACGTATATGATATAGTCCTAGAACAATGGTAACGATCTTAGAATTTAACCTAAGATGTTATATATTGAGGGTACTACCCCTTTACTATGTTGTTTTCCTAGCATGATTTTTTGCCTCTCACACTATTCTTTTTGGGTTTTAGATGATGGCTGGAACCCAAAGGAACCATGTTGATCAATGTAATGGACGATGCAATGATTGTCCTCCTGAACAAACCAACGTTATGGGAGATGGAGTGAAAAATATTATTGTTATACTTACACAAGCTATGAATCATTATGGACTTCCAAATGAGCAGAGGAGGGAACAATATTCTATTGAGTCCTTCATGAGGCAACGTCCACCATCTTTCAATGGGTCTTCTGATCCACTTGTTGCTGAACAATGGATCAGTACCATTGAAAAGATATTTTCCATACTTCGCTGTTCGGAACATGATAATGTCATTCTATATTTTTACTATTTAGAAGGTGAAGCAGACCAGTGGTGGACTCTAATTAAGAATACAAGGCCCCGAGATGAAATTGAGTCCATGGAATTTGACGGGTTCAAGAACTTATTTTTCAATAAGTACTTCCCTCGTATTCATAGAACAAAGATGGAGAAGGAGTTTCTTGAGATTAAGAAGAAGGATGATGAATCTATTGGTATATAATAAGCAAATTTTACAAGACTTGCAAGGTATGCATCTGGCTTTATCATCCAACCTGATTGTAAAGTTGATAGATTTTTCAGTGGCTTAAAACCAAGTCTTTGAAGGGCATTAGCTATAAGAGACTTCAGTATCTATAATGAAATTTTGTGTTGTGCTATCATGGTAGAACTGGAAGTTGGGGTAACATATCCATCTCATGGTTTTGAAAATAAACAAAATATGGAGGTCAAGGAGAAAACTCAAAACAATGGTGAAAAGAAGATGAATTATTCTTTATGCTCAAAGTGTGGAAAGAAGCATGGTGGAGATTGCCTAAAAGGTACTATAAAATGTTTTTAGTGTGGAAAAGAAGGTCATCAAGTAGTTGAGTGACGAAGTAATGGAAAAAGGGTTGCTAATGATGTGAATAAAGAAAAGACTCCAGAGAGCGCACCACCATCAATTCAATGCTTCCAGTGTCAGGAAATGGGGAATTATCATAATAAATGCCCTAATCCACGGGTTAATGATGATAAACGTGAGGAACCTTTTAAGGAAGATGATAAAGGGAAGTCCCATGTGATCACTATTTGTGATGTTGAGTATGAAAATGAAGTTGTGTAATGATTAAGTGTTTATTTAATGGGATTCCAAAATAATGTTTTATATAGTATCGTGGAATAATGGAATATTTATGTATTGGTCTATTGTGGTTTTCAATAATTTTATGGTACCGGTAACCATGGAAAGTGATTGAGATATCTCTGGAAAGAAGATGATATGCACATAATGAAGGGATAAGGAGAAAATGAAATGTTTGATAGTATTAATGAGCTCATGACTGATATAAGGAAATTGTTATATCATGGTTTGAGTATATAGAATTTTGGGGTTTTGGTCTATGGAAAGAGTTTACTTTTGACAGCACTCATGTTTTCACTAAGATTCAATGGGTATTCATTTTTCAAGAGAACACCGGATTAGGCCTTCGAACGTTTGGAATGTGACCAACCAGACATATCTTATGATATATGGGGATCAACGATGGTATTAAAATGTTTGTTATATGAAATCTCTGGTAATCATTTTCACTATAATATGATAATGGACTGCAATATTATGGATAAGCCTAATGATTGAATGGATTATGTTGGACATAATTTATTATTGTTTATGGATAGAACCTTTTTCTATATTATTGATGGGATGTTATAGTAGTGTAGTTTTAGAAAAAGGACAACCTGTAGGACGAGCGACAACCCGTCTCATCGGACAAGGCTGTGGGAATCGAACCCACAACTGAAGTGCGACTGGCCTTTATCGCATACCACTAGCCTACAAGAAGTCCATGGATAGTAGAAAATAGTTTTGTATTATTAAGCGGTATGATATATGAAGTGTACGTTCATTTTTGGAATCGAATACGATTAACCTCACCATAGATGGACTTAAGTATATTTGATAACTTTTTCTAACCATTTGTTTGAAATAGATGGAATGACCCGTCATTCTATCACATGATCTGTTAACACTTCACGAATAAAAAATTCTACTTCATTTCATTGAAAGATGAAGTGGAAATTGTTCAAAGCACGAACAACAGTGAGATTGTACCAAAATAATTTAAGTATTTCTTCTAATTCAAAATTTTCAACTTGAGGGAAATGATATTGAAAACCAAAAATGTTGTCCTAGTGCTCTTAAATTCGATTAATCAGATGGTACCTTATATCATCACAAATTTATGGCATTGTGATTATTGGCTATTTCATAGCCATGTTCTCTACCACTCTCCATCAGAACATGACGGTTAGATTTCTCTTCCATATCCATATTTTGACCTATGTTCTCCTACGGGGAAACCCAGTGATTAGTTAATTTGGGTAACTGTTATGTTTCATACTTTTGTTTTTAAATGTAAGTTTTGGTATTTTATTTTACGATGTGGGTTTCAATTAAAGAAACATTTATGTAGAAAACCATGTATAACCCTGACGAATTTCGAGGGAAAAATTCATTTTAAGGGGGGTAGAATGTAACAACCCAAGATTTTATAAGATATTTTCATTTTAATTTCTTTCATATCTTCTGTTGTATGATACACCAAGATTATCTTGCGCTATACGAAACACCGTATTAGCTTGCAGTATACGCACCACTATTCTTGGAGCGTGTTACACAAAATTTCATGTTTGTTTGATAGTAGTTATTCTATGAAACATTGAGTATATATATATATATATTCAATGTATTTTGTTATAAGGAACAACAAAAGACTAGTACACTACATGCAACCCTAACATGGCTTGCATTACACGCAATCATGACCTTCCTTGATAGCGTGTGTTGTACGCAATACCGGGTTTTACTAAACAACGATATATTATTATAATATTATTATGAATTAGCTGTTATGAATAGTATTAACTAAATTTTGAATTTTATAACTTTATTATTCATCTAACACATTTTCTAGAACATGGTATAAGAACAAAATAAATTTTTCGTGTAAAATAAGTATTTTTAAAAAAATGCTGTTTTTCCGCCTTTTGATGGCGCACCCACTTTAAATTTAGTTTTTGACATGTTCATAAGTTAAATTTTATAAAATAAAATTATTCTTTGGAATCGTGATATAAAATTTTACCTTGGATAAAATTTTCATATTATTCAGATAACTTTCATATTTTAATGAATAGTAAAAACTCGCTATATTTTAATTAAAAACAACTTTTTTCATCCTAAAAAATTATGTAGTTAAATTATAATATTGAATGGTTTTAAAGTATAAATAGAATATATTTTTACCATTTAATATAATTTATGTCATTATCATTTATTTTACATTGAATTCGTAGGTTAAATCAATTCAATCTTTTGCAATGTTTTAAACAAAAACCCATTTTTATTCGAAAACGGGATTACTTTAATTTAATTTCTGAATCTTATATGTATTTAATTTGAAAAAATGGATTCCATATTTGGAATCAGTGGGTCTAAATTTTTTTAATAGGCTATGTTTTATTTTTGGGAATTATGAATAGTAACTATGGTAAATTTTATTTACCATAGTTAAAGGTAAATCGGGTAATTAAGGGTAAATATATTATTATAAAATTACACTAACACGTGCCAAAATTCTATTGGATGGCTAAAGGTATACCCATATCACCTAAGGGTCAGATTAGATTCATTTTATGGACTTTTTACCATGAAAATAATTTAATTATTATTAAAACCAAAGAAAGTGACAACATCTCACTCTCTTAAATCTTATAAGTATAATAATTTTAATTTATTGATAAACATCATAAAACTTCGAACATGAATAGTCTCTAGAAATATAATAAAATTATCAACAGAATGATACTTTATTTTGAATTTTTCGGAATTTAATAAATGTCATTAATGGTGATACATTAATGATGCAGAAATTATTTATTAAGTAAAAAATCAGTAATATAGTTTTTATTGAAATAATAATACCCATTAAAAGGCCCAGAAACCTGACCAAATCTTATTTGTAGTTTATATCTATACCATAACCATCCAATGAACTATTATATAACCGTTTGGAGTCTTATGAAAGTGATTATGACACTTATATTATTTTATTTTAAATGATGCCAAAGTTTTAACCTTCATAATTTAATAAATATAGCAATTTAAATATTGTTATTTTAAGATGATAAATTCTAGTAAAAGTATAATTGTGAAATTTAATAGATTTATCTTCATAATAGGATTTTATTTTCATTTTTTATGCGACAAATATGTTTATTAAATAATTGTACAAAAATGTTGTGGTAATTATTTTATTAAGAGATTAACCAAATAAATTGTTTTAACAACAATATAATAAATATTATATGAACTATTTAATGTGCCCCAATAATTTTCTAGACACATATGACCTTTTATGAATCTATTAAAGCTTTTATTTAAAACATATATACTGTATATATTTTATTTAAATTCAAATAAATGAATAGTGTCAAAATTGACACTATTGTTATTTTAAAAAAATTACATATTATAAAATTGTTTAAAAACAACAAAAATATTTAAAAATTATAAATTTATATTAATATTTTCTAAAATGTTATAAAGTATACAATTATGGTCAATTACAAACAAATATGTAATTATTTGTTATAATTTAAAATTTTGAATGATATTACCACAAATAAAATTAAATTGATTAAATCAAGATAAATCAAGTTGATAATGTTTAAATTAAATTCATAACATGTCTAAATTTTATTTTTTGATGATATTAAAACCCTATCTCATCTAATATTCTGATATGAGTAATTTTGGATGTTTTTATGTGGGTTTGGGAATTAATATAAACTAATATTTCTTATATTTCCAAAGGTGCCCCTCTCCTCCGTTATAATAGGGCACCTCCTCCCTCTCTTCCTCACACCACATTGAGACTTCATGCTCGGCCAACCCCTACCAAATTCTATTCTCCACTTCCTTAGAAACATCCTCGAGGTCATGGTCTTCTTCAAAGACCAATTTTAGTTCCCTAAGAGGAGGTCTCAAAGAGGCGCTTCAAAGAAGAGATAATATCTATTACCGATTCTTTCAATTTTCTTTCTTCCCCAACATTTTCATCTTTAGTTGTTTCATTATTAAGTAATAACATAAGTATCCCACATATACTTATATTTTATTATAAGTATTAAACAACCCTAATTCACCTTCTATGTATCACACAGAAACAAAAATCACCGCGCGTGCGTACGTACGGAATACCGTCTCCACACCGTGGTGTAATCTGTTTTTCCACCAACACCATACATGGATGGGTATAATGGTGTAAAGAATAACTATATATGGTTATTATAACATCATAAGTATTCTGATATATTATAACATCCACTCCAGTTCTATAATTATGGGAACGATATCATCACTCGTGCGTACGTACAGACTACTGTCTCCACGACGCGATGAGATTCATTCTCCATGATTAACCATACATGAATGATCATAATGTTTATATAATGAATAATAATGAAATATATTAAATAATAATGCTAATTTATTTATGTATATATATATATGTATGTCATCTATTTAGTTTCATTCAATTCAATAAGGAAATGAAAACAACGTTCATGCGTACGTACGGCCTACCGTCTCCATGAACAGTGTATTTCATTCTTTTTATCGATCTATAATATATATGTATAGATTAATATATATTATATATAAATCTTGTATTACATTCTGGAATTATTTAAATCAGTATATATGTAATAATATCAAGAAATGACAAGTCGAAACACATACGATAAATGAAATGATTTTACCCAAAACGCTACTTTAACATGGAATTTACAAAAGAACGTGTAATATAAATTCATAAGTGAAACATATATGATATCATAACAATGAATAAGATTGTGTAATAAGTAAATGACATTATATAAATCATTATACAGAAGTATCAGATCCATACGAAGCATATCAGACCTAAGGTAAGGGATAATTTTTCCAATCCCATTTTTATCCGAAATTGCTTATTCGTAAGTATTTACTGGGGTTATTTCTATCATCCATGTCCATGTTTTATAAAAGTTTTTTCATGTATGTTTAAATCCCTTTTTACCCATTTTTTACATTTAGTACATGGTATGTATGGAATCGTTCTTTTACGAGGTACTTTTTGACTTTTCAGGCAAAAGTATGAGAACAATGTTTTTTTAACTTATACGGCACGAACAGATTTTTACGATTTTATAAAGCCTTATTTTCATGAATCTTCCTCCAAAAGATTTCATGTCTATTTTCAACAAAATCTTTTTCTTTTAAAATTTCATGATGTTTGGTGAAATGAAATTTATTTTGAATAACAAATGATATTTTCCTCAAGAATTCATTTCAAGTGTTTTATCAAAACCATTTTCCATCTAAGATGACATTATTTCATATGTGTCTGTTTCAAGTATAAAGTCTCTAGGATTTACATGGTTTCACTTTCTTTGTTATGAAATGATATCCATTTCATTTATATGGATTATGTGATGATGGGATGATGTTTATGAAACCCAATTTATTCGTTGGGTTATTATGAATGATGTATGTTTATTTTGTGGAACATGTAAGAATTATTTCATTATGAGATGGGTGTCACCTATATCTCCCTCCAATGCATCGGGTAAAGATTTATATCTCATGAGATAGACATGGATGGAACGGTATGTTAATCTGGTTCAGTGTTATAGGACCGAAATGAGGAGTGAACTCGATTCAGAAAGGGACTTTGTCCACTATGATGGTCTTGGCAGCAATGCCTTGGCTACTATGGAAATCATGACATGTGCTAAATGGTTGCCACAATTACATGTTTTACTCCCATGCAATTTTAACATTCTTAATGTTTCTTTATGATATATGTCTTACATACTTCCATGTTTTATTTCATTGCTCAAGCTTTTGATGTTTAAACATTATGTTCATGTTTTTAAGCTCGAATGTATATGATTTGTTTTATTTTATCCATGCGTACCCTTACTGAGCATTTGAGCTCACCCATTATATGTTTTATTTTCCCCTATAAATAAAGAACGGTTTTAGGTAATGAAAAAAATGGGAAGATCGTTATGGTAGTTGTTGAAGATATTTCAACATGATTAGAAGTTTATATTCCAATTTTCCAAGGACAGTAAACTATTACGGTCCTTGTGTGTCTATTTTTCTTATGTATTAGATATTCCGCAAAAGTAAGGTAATGTCCATGTATGTAAAGATTTGGGTCTCTACACCAAGGAATATAAAAAACCCACAAATTGACGAAGAAAACATACTATAAGGAGGGTTTGCTGGTGAGACAAGGCTAGAGGAAGGATGAGTTGACCTTTCCATAGTGTGGAGGGCCAGAGACGACCTGACCTAAGGGAGAGGCTGGGTGTCGAGGCCGGAAGTCCGGAGGCATGGTGGGGCGGCTGGCCGGAGGTGTGGCGCGTACATGGTGGCTGGACGGAGGCGACCAGATGTGGGAGGAGGACACTTGGGAGCCTGGTGCACCGATAGGGAAACCAAGGGGGGGGGGATTTCATGAATGGGAAGGGTGAGGGAAATAAGATTAGGTTATATAAATTTTTTATTTTCTTATTATTATAATCATAATAATAATATTAGAAATAAAAATATCAATAATAAGAATATTAATAATATCCTTAATTCAATAATAAAAATATTATTGATAATAATAATAAAAATTAGCAACAATAAATATAATAACACATTAGTAATATTGATATTAATAAATAAATAATAACATTATTAGTAATACCCTTTAATCTTTTAAAATGTTTTATTCATATAAAAATTATTTATTTTAATTGTTAGACATTTACGCAGGTACTTGGGCTAGCGATGCGTCTACCGGCCACTGTGTGGTGACCGTGCATGGGTCTGAAACCTACTAAAAATATTTAAGCGACAAAAATTTTAAACCAAGACCCATCTTGGACATTCGATTGAGAACCGAGAGCCAAGAAATATTAAAATAAATTTATATAAAATGTATAGTGTGACCCATCATGTGTTGGATTAAAAAGATGTCAATTAATACACATCACAAAGGAATTATTGATCAGAATCCTATAATTTGCAAACAGTCTGAATTTTTTTTCTTTATTTAGACTATATGAGACATAATTTAATATAAAATTGTATTTTTATTGAAAACATACACTTCTAGTCTTACAGACCACATAATGTTTTGGATATATGTATGGTCAATTCTAAAAGTAAAAAAATAAATTATGGATAATTTTATTATTGATTGAAAATACCTGTTCTTGTTTTATTATTTTTTCCCATGATGCTCATTTTAAACTAAAAAGAAACTTTTATATTGAATCCATGTACATTTAGTCAAGCCGACCACATCATGAATCAGATTGTAATTAACCCAATTCATATACATTGCAATGAATAATTAATAATTTTTAAATTTTTTTATTGGATGTGGCACTATAATGAGCATTTTAATCTAAAATGGAACTTTTATTTTGAAAACACACACATTCAGTCATCCCAACCAAATAGTGTTTGGTATTGATGTCTTGTTTATTCTTACATATCACAATTAAATTATTTATTATTTTCCTAATGTTTTAAAATAATCCATGATTGTTTTCAAGGTTTTTTCAATGTGATGTGTATCTTCAACAATAATTTCACTTTTATATTGAAAACATGTACTTTGATTTATAAAAACTACACTATGTTACATTATGAGGTGTGGTCAATTAAAATATGTAAAAAATAAATAATCAATAATTTTCCTAATGTTTGATAACAATTTATGATTTTTTTTCTTTGGAATTATTATCAGATTCTTTTTTTAAACTAAAATGGATCATCTATATCGAAAATCAGCACTTCAAGTCATACCCACCACATCATCTTTCAAATTAAAATATCATTGTTTCTAAAATATTATAAAATAATTATCGATTATTTTCCTAATTATTGAAAAATATATATAAGATTTTTTTCTCAGTTACGGCTCTGTGACACATTTTAAACTAAAATAAAACTTTTATATTGAAAAAATGTACATCAAGTCATATGAACAACATTATGTGTCGGTTTAATGTGAAGATGATTCTTATATATCAAAAATTAATTAAGGATTAATGTCCTAAAGTTTTAAAATAATCCATTATGGTTTTCTTAGTTCTGTCTATGTGATGTGCATTTTAAAACAAAATGGTTCTTTTATATTGAAAACAAGAACATCGTGTCATACAAGACACTTACTATTTTGGATTGATGGAAGAAAAATTCTTATATGTCACAAATGACATATGGATTCTTTTACTAATGTTTCAAAATAATATGAATGCATCTCCTTGGATTGGATTCTGCCTTATGTATTTTTCATGAAAATGAAAATTTTAAATTGTAAAACCAAATTTAAAGACATATTGGTCAATCCATGAATAAAATTAATGTAAAATCAACTCTTACACATCAAAAATAAAATATGTATCATTTTCCTAATGTTTGAAAACAACATAAGCTCATTTGCATGGTTTTGGTGATGTGACATGTGTTTTAAACATAAATGAAGCCTCTATATTGAAAAAAATAAATTTAATTTTATACTAGCCACATCATGTTCCAAATTGACATGCGATCAACTAGTACACATAAATAAATTATGGATAATTTTTCTAATGTTTGGAAACAATTTGATATTATATTCTCTATTTTTTTGGATGATTATCATTTTATACTAAAATGAAACATGTATATTGAAAACATGTACTTGGAGTCCAACCAATAAAATCCTCTTCTAGATTTGTAGGCGGTCAATTTTTATACATTATAAATAAAATATAGATAATTTCCCTAAATATTGAAAATAAAGTGAGTTTTTTTCATAGTTTTTTCTTGTAAAATGTGTTTTTAATTAAGATATCACTTTTTAATTAGGAACACACACATAGAGTAATACCATCCATATCATGTGTTGGATTCATGTGAGGTTAATTTTTATATAAAAAAATGAAGCATGGATCATTTTCATAATGTACTAGGGAAATATAATATTTTTTACTCCGTTTTGGTTATATGAATCATGTGTTACATGAAAATAAATGAAAACTAATTTCACTTTGATTCATACTAGCCAAATGACATGTCATATTTTTGTGTGTTAATTTCATACCCATAAAAATTAATTATGGATAATTTTACCAATGGTTGAAGTAAATCAGAAATCATTTTCTTATTTTTTCTATATGAGACATATTTTAATCTGAAATCATAATTTTATATAAAGATGAATAATAGTCAGTAATACCTGACACATCATGTGTGAGAGTGAAATTCTATAGATTCTTAGATGTCACATATGTAATATAGATCATTATCATTTGTTTTGAAAACCATGGGAGTTTTTTGTTGACTTTTCATTGTGGTGCATGTTTCATACTAAAATGACACTTTTATATTGAAAAATTTCACTTTATGTCATTCCATCCCACCACGTGTTTGATTATTTTTAGTCAATTCATACACACACAAAATAAATTATATATTATTTTATGGACTTTTCCCGACAATATGAGCTTGTTTTTTCATTTTTATCTATGTGACACGTTTTTATTCTAAAATGAAAATTGTAATGTGAAAAACATAAACATTGAGTCATACTAAACAAATAGTGTGCTACATTGTTACATGGTTAATTACAAGATGTCAAAAATGAATTATGGATCCTTTAAAAAAATTAAAACACTATGATATTATTTACTCAGTTTTTGAAATTTTTTGTCCATTTTAATCTAAAATATTAATTTTATTTTGAAAAATATCACTTAGAGTCATTATAGTAACATCGTTTGTGAGATTGATGTTTAGTCAATTTATATACATATGAAATGAATTATGGATTTTTTTTCTAAATTTTTAGGACAATATGTTATCAAATACATTCTTTTCCCTATGTGATTCATATTTTATAGCAAAATCGTTCTTTTAATTTAAATACGTACACGTTGAGTCATACTGGCCAGATCATGTGTCATATTTATGTGTAGTAGTTTCCTACCAATCGCACATGAATTTTGGACCATTGTCCTATTGTTTAAACACAATATGATCTTATTTTCTTGATATTTATAATTTTATCCATGTTCTATACTAAAATCTAACATTTATATTGAAAACATTAACTATAATTATTACCAAAAACATCTTGTTCCATATTTATTTTCAATAAATTTCTATTGATCAATAATCAATTATGGATAAAAGTACATAATTTTGAAATGAATATGAACTTATTTGACTAGTTTGGACAATATTACACATGTTTTTAACTAAAATGTAACTTTTATATTTAAAACATGAATTTTGACTCATAGATGCAATGTCGTATATCAGATTTATATCATTTTGAATCGTACACATCCCAAATAAGATCACTCAATCTATTAAAATACTTTATGAAATTTAAAAAACCAAAATAAGAACTAAAAATGTTGAAATAGTAGAATATCTTGAATTGAAGATCACATGTTAAAAATTCAGGTTTTTGAAGTGTTTATTTGTCTATAATTTTCATGGGATAGCGGTGTCAAATATTTTGTACCATGAGAGAATGATAAATATGAAATATGGAATCCTCTATAGGGGTTATATTTAAATTATAAAAAATATTTTTGAATTGATTTTTAGAAAACATTGATAAAGACCCATATTTATCAGCCCTAAAAGATAAATTTATGATAAAACCACTTTTATGAGTTCTAACTCCTAGAACTGATAAATAAGGGATTTATCTGCACTTTCTAGAAAATGTTGATAAAAATAGTTTTTGTATGTACTTTCTATTATTTCATTGGAAAAACCTATATTATTCAATAATATTTGGAATGAGATGATAAATTTAAATATTTACTGACCTAGGAGGTGATGGCCACTAAGCTCATCCCTCCCCCTATAAACTGGGAGGGACCTCTATTATCGTTCGAGGGAACACGACCTCTCTCCTAATATCCCTATTATATCCCCAATTTTCTTCCTTTTTTCCATCAGATATCTCATATCTCTAATGTTTCATTCTTTTTTGATGGATTCCCAAAACATTATATCTTATACATAGAGTTCACTAATGCTTCATTACTTCGAAAACTAGTGTTGATTAAATGTTTCAAACAATTAAATCCATCAATGGATTTACTTGATGGGGTTGTTTTTAGATATTGGGGGCTATAAGTATAATTAAATATGTTTCTTCTCAACAGTAGGCACATCATGATTCAGTTCTATCTCGAGAACAACATGGTCTAGCCTTAGTCCAGTTCTCCCCACATCTGCCAAAAATCTTATTTCTTTTTATTTTTGTAGACTTATGACTTCAAAATGATTTTAGATACCCCGACATCAGTGATTTGGGTTTTTTTAGACCTTCCTATTACTTTTCAAAATGAATCAATTATTCAAATGCTAGATTAATTTATTGGTAGATATTTATGTTTTGATAGTATATATAAAATAATTTTCAATCCTATAAATCTGTATATTTTCATTGAAATTTATGTTTTCTGAACTCCAGCATAGAATGTTTGGATTGTAGTTTGGGAATTTTTAAACAAAATGAATATTGGTTAACTTGAGTCATGGATTAATTTTTTCAATTCATTCAATAACCAGTGTAACTTGATGGCAGTGTATAGGCATGGGTTCATGAATCACTACCATAGTATGAATGAACCATCGGGATGAATTGGTAATGGTATGTTGTCAATTAACTAGAAAGTTTTGAAGGAACATGTCCAAATTTGAGTTTCAATTGACTCGAGAAGTAATTTGGAGGTAGATCACTTTGGATCACTTCTAGGTGTGGAGTCGAATATGAAATAACCAAATGATGGCCTAAAATAAAAAAAGTAAATTCCAAAAAAACCAAAAAGTTTTTCACCATCCAGAAGGTGACATGACTATTAATCCCTAATTTGAGATTTGTAGAAATATTTGGTAGATTGAGATGTTATTTTTAGGTAGTGTGGGAATTAGGGCCCATGTAAATTAAAATAAATAAATCCAAGGAGGAATCGATGTGGATGAAGTTAGAATTGGTACTAAATATAAACACAAGGCAGTGTTATAAGTGGTAGGTGAGGAAGATACAAACCTCTCTATAACAATTGGAGGCAGCTCATACTGGGTGAATGCAACAAGCAGGGAGATTCCGAGATGGATTGTCTCGACTATTAATACTTGTAATCACATTAAATAAATAGCGGTTGAATGTTCATTTTAGGGATAATGGGATGAATTAAAACCAGGAATGGGAATACAAACCCCAATAGCAAAAGAAAACTTCTTTTACTGCCAACATATTTATGGGAGATATTAGGAGGATGATATATCTAGCCATGATTCAGATGACAGTATCGATGGATTCCATGTAAGAAAACTATACAACCCAAAAAAGTGGAAGGGGAATAATGGAAAATGATATTTAGGGGATGAATTGGGTTAAAGGGAATGAGGTCTATAGAAAGTAAAGACTACTATCAGTTACCTATGTCAATTGAAACAAGGATAGTGAAAAATAACAAGGCGATTGATGCTGAAACCATGCCTCATGCCAAAGAAAAAAAGAAGATTTCAAATATTCAAAGTGAATATTAGATAATAAAGTATGGTGAGGCCATGGTACAAGAATAGGGTGGTGGTATAATAGAGGATCTTATTTAGGAACTGGAGGTATCTAATAGTATAGTCATGGAAGTGGATAATGAGGATGGGGATAAAGGTATGTCATGTGATCTTATTATTCATTTCAATGAAGAAATGTTAGAGGAGGCTTCTGAGTTCAATACTATATAGGAGGTGGTCCACAAGATGTATCAAAGGATGATTCTAGTGGAACGTAATAAGAAGTCGTGTGTATGGAGCAATAATCAAGATTATATGTGGCTTAAAAATAAGGGATACTATTGTGGAAGAGTATATCAAATCCTTAGACAAGATGACTTGCAATTTTGAAGACCTCATCGAGGATGACCCATACACGATGTCTAATGATATTCAATGGTGTTTATACAGTTGTACAATTTCTAAAAGACTTAAACTCAATTTAAATGATTTAGTGAATTCTTATCGCTTCTTTTTATTGAATGTTCATAACATGAAAGGTTTCCTAAATTTTCCATCAAAGTTTTTTTCATAATAAAAATTAAATTTCCAGTTTGCTGATAAATACTATAAAAAATAAATCATAAAATATTAAATGAATATTTATTGATAATGAATACATATCAAATATTGTAAAAATTAATTAACATTATTAATGAACAGATAATCCTAAAAACATTAATATAATAAATGGTTTAAATATTTTAAAAAATGAATAGGCTTCAAAAATATTAAAAAATTGGAAATTTTTTTAATTAAAATAATTATTTAAAAATTAAATTGAATATATGTTACAATAAAATGAATACATATAGAATATATAAATTAAAACCATATTAGAAACTATAAATGAAAAAGAATAAATATTCATAAATAAATATTAAAAACAAAAAATTACTACAATATTAAAAGAACCATTATAAAAACCTAATAATTTAAAAACAAAAGATTAAAATAAGTAATATTTTTAGTGAATAAATATTAATAAATTATATTAATTTAATTAATGTTAAAAAAGAGTGAAACTCAATGATTAAAAAAATTTAGATAGAAAAAAATATTAAAAAATGAAAAAGTATTATGGATTATTTAAAATATTAAAATAAGAAAAAATGAATATATAATAAAATTAAAATGAATAAACATTAATTATATAAATTAAATCCATATTAAAATCATAAATATTAATTAATAAACATATATAAATAAATATTAAAATGTAAAAAATAAAAAAAAATTATAATAAATCTTTGAAAATGAATAAAAAATAAAAAAATAAAAAATATTATTGATTTGACAATATTTAAAATAAATTATTCAAAAAAAATATTTAAATTTAACAAATATTATATTTTTAATAATATTAATAAAAATAAATAATATTTCTTATTTAAACACATTATATATATATATAATATATTATATCAATAAAAATAATTCGTAAATAAATATTTAAAATTTAATAAATTAAAGAAATATTGTGTGTGTATATTCTATATAAAAATGAATTAATTTCATATATTTTTTCCTCAATTTAATGCATTACATGTATGATACATGTTAATATGAAATAAAATAACATTTAATTAAATGTGAATTACTTGATACAATTTGTTTATATTTTTAAATGGTAGTAATATTAAATTCTAAACAATTTTTCACTAAGTATATGACTTATTTAATGTAAATATACATACTTTGTGTTATATAAATCATATATAAAGAAATAATATAAATATTCTGATATATATATATATATGAATATATTTCAAAATTAAAAAGATTAAGTATATTAATGATGATTTATTTATAAATGAATTACTGTTTAATAAATTAAAAAAATAATGAATAAAAAATATTTCAAATTAATAAATTATAAAAACTAAATAAACATTACTGCGAAAAAAATACACAACCTTTATTTATGAATAATAATATAGACAACACCTTTATCATCACAGATAAAGTACCCCTTTATTTGTACTGATAAAGGACCCCTTTATTATAGATTTTGTTAGCACTGGTAAAGGCCATGGAAAATGGTGAAAAGTATAGAGTCATGCACCATCAGTATAACATAACTAGATTAGAAACATAAAATAAAATTTCAATATGTATATTATAAAAACCTAAATGAAATATAATTATTATTTTTCACTGTAATTTTAAATCATAATTTATATTCAAGAAGTTTTCATTGATGTGATATTTAAAATTATTTAAATAAAATTACAATCCAATATTATATATCAAAAAAAATTATTTCATGATTTTTTCAAAATTCAACATCCATAAAAACCTTGTCCGTGCAATAAGACCCATGTTTTTAAGTAACCTTGTAAAATAAAGAAAACTATTATTTTAATATAATCCATATATGATAAATTATATTACTAATTACTATGTAATTCAATAACATCCTTAGTTATCCAATTTTTTATATTGTTAATTCTTGTATTTTAAATTTTGTATTTTTTCATATTTATTGAATATACCGTTGATTCATAATTATATTATGAATTATTAATTAAAATATTAATTAATAATCTAAAAAAATTACATTGTTAATTAAATAATATGTAAATGATATTACCAATAAATAAATATTTTAATTAACTAAATTTTTGTTAAAAATTATATCATTAAACAAAATTTGCATTTTTAAATTGAAAACATGCACTTTGATAATACCGGGCACATTTTTTGTCAGATTGATGCATGATCAATTATTAAAAATCATTAATTATATACAGAACATTTTACTAATGTTACAAAACTATATGAACTCATTAAATCTATTTTTATAGTGTGAAAACTGTTTTAAACTTAAATGAATCTTTATATTGAAAACACTAGTTTGGAGTCATACTGGCCATGTCAAATGTCTTATTGACATGCAGTTGATTCCTAAATCTCTTTACTGAATGATGGACCATCTTGCTAAAATTATATAATAATTGGAACTCATTTACTTGATTATGACAATCAGATCCTCATTTTAAAATAATTTAAAACATTTATATTTAAAACACACACATTAAGTCATATTGAAAATAATACGTGCCAGACTGACATGGGGTTGATTCCTACAAATCAATTATGAATTATGGAACTTCATCCTAAAGTATGAAAAAAATATGAGTCCATTTTCTATGTTTTGACGATGTGATGTAGGTTTTAGATTAAAATTTAAAATTTAAATTGAAAACAGAAAAATTGGGTCATACCGACCACATTGTGTATTAGATTAATGTGAGATCATTTATTATAATCAAAAATTCATTATGGATTATTTTACTAATTCTAAAAACGAGTTAGTATTTTTTCATGATTTTGACTATGTGACGTTCATTTTAAACAAAAATGCTATTTTTATATCGAACGAACTAAATTAGAGTCATGATGGACACATCGTGTCACAGATTGAAATGCAGTTGATTCTAAAAGGTCATGAATGAAATATGGATTTTTTTCCTAATATTTGAAAATAAATAAAAGTAATTACTTCAATTTTGGATATGTAACATGTGTTTTAGACAAAAATGAAACTTTTATATTAAAAAGATGCATGTTGAGTCATAAAGAACATATCATGAGTCTGATTGACATACAATATATTAATATACATCTTAAATATATTATGGTTTATAATAATTTGTTAAAACAACATGTGCTTTTTTATTGGTTTTGGGTATGTGAGACATTTTTAAAATTAAATGGCAGTTTTATATTTAAAACAAAATAATTTTAATCATATTGAGAACATCAATTTTTAGAATGACGTGTGGTTTAATCCAAATAATCAAAAATGATTTATTGATCATTTTAAATTATTTTGAAAAATATCCAATATCATTTTCTGGGTTTTCACAATGTGAGACACATTTTAAGCTAAAATAAATCTTTTATACTCAATACATACCCTTGGAGTCATACTTGCAAAATCATGTGTCAGAATGATGTGTAGTTAATTTCTACACATAAAAAATGAATTATTAATCAATGTAACAATGTTTAAGAAAATATGTCCTTATTTTTCTAGTTTTTCTATGTGTCGTTTTATTTAATCTAAAATGAAACTTTTATATTAAAAAATGAACTTTGAGTTATATCAGCCACATCATGCATTAGATGAACATGTGACTGATTCATAAATGTTAGAAATTTAATATGTATTTTTTTCAAAATCATTGAAACCAACTTGAGATCATTTTCTCATTTTTTTAATCTAAGGTGTTTTTTAAAATAGAATTGCACATTTATATTGAAAACACCCACAATGATTCAGACAAACCATATCGTGTGTCGGGTTAACATGATGTCAATTTCGATATTTCATCGATTAGTTATGGATAATTTTAGTTATTTAATAAAACCAACATAGCATATTTTCACTATTTTGGATATGCGATGTATGTTTTAAACTAAAATTACAATTTTATATTGAAAACACACACTTTGAGTCACACCAACTACATCATGTGTTAGATTTATGTGCAGTAATGTCTTACCCAATGAAAATGATTTTTTTTATTTTTTGTAATTTTTTAAAAAATAATTGAGCATGTTTTCACAGTTTTTGCAGTGTGATGACTGATTTAAACCATGATGACACATTTCTATTAAAAATACACACTTAGAGTCATACCATATACATTGTGTGTTATATTAATTTGTGATCCACTATTACGTGACAAAAATGAATCATGGATCATTTTCAAAAACCATTAACATAATATGATGTTTTTATATAGTTTTGTCTTTGTGATGTGTGTATTACAATAAAATGAAACTAAAAAACACACACTTTGAGTAATACCAGACTCATCGTGTGTCAAATTTTTGTTCAGTCAATTCTTACATATCTCAAATGAATTATGGATAATTTTCATAAGTATTGAAAATAATCATATATTTTATTCATAGTTCTATCTATGTTACATGTGATATAAACTAAAATGACACTTCTATATTGAAAATACGCACTTTCAGTCATAATGAACACATCATGTGTTATAATCGACTTGTTATTTCATATATGTTACATAAGAAATATTTATTATAATCACATGTTTTGAATATAATTCAATGTTTTCTATATTTTTGTATAGGTGACACAAGTTTTAAAATAAAATGACCCTTCTATATTAGAAACTCACACATTAAGTTATATTGAACACATATTGTGTTGTATTGAAATTCGGTCCATTTATACACACCAAAAATAAATTATAGACCATTTTAATGAATTATAAAGACAATATAAGATCATATTCTCATTTTTGGCTAAGATATTTGTTTTTAAACTAAAATGATACTTTTAATGAGAAAATGATGCACTTTGGGTTATAAAAACTACATCTTATATCAAATTGATGTGAAATAAATTACTATATGTCAAAAATAACTTATCGATCATTTTTTTAATGTTTGAAAATAATACGAGATATTTTACATAGTTATTAATATATGATGTTTGTTTTAATCTAAAATGGAACATATATAATGAAAACATACACATGGAATGATTTTGGCCTGCTCGAGTGTTAGATGGATCTTTAATAAATTCTTATACATCAAAAATTTATTATATATTACTTTGCTAATGTTTTTGGATACTTTTAACCGATTTACATGGTTATGGATATGTGAAAAATTTTAGTGTAAATTGAAAATTTTAATGTGATGATGTTCACTTTGATTCATAATGCCCACTATGTGTGTCAGTTTGATTGGAAATTGTTTCATATACATCCAACATGAATTATTGATTGTTTTCCTAATGTTTGAAAACAATATATTTTTATTTTCCTTGTATTTATATTGTGATTTTCATTTTAAACTAAAATGAAAAAAGTTATATTTAAAAAAACCATTGACTCTTACCAGCAACATTTTGTGTCATATTGATCCACATTAAAATCCTAATTTTCATAAATGAATTATGGATTACATTAAAAAAATATAAAACAATATGATATCATATATTCATTTTTGAATATGGGACAAAAATTGTAATGTAAAATTAATCTTTTATACTGAAAACATGATCTTTTAATCATTATAGCCACATCGTGTGAAAGATTGTTGTGTGTTATGACAGAAAATTATAACCATTTTATTAATGAAAGTGAAGAACCAAAAATTCCTCATAAAGCTCATAGGGGGAAAATATGATGAAACCTCAGGGAATCTCAATGAAAAATCATAGAACCATCAATTGGAAAATAACCAATAGAAGAAAAAAAATTTAAACTATTATCTTGGGTACCTTTGGGTGAAATAAGATTTTAATACATGTTACCCTCATTCCATGTATGTAGAACTGATATACTAAGAAATATAAGAGCCATAAAAACATGTATGAGTTAAATAATATTCCAAGGAAAATTCATCTGAACTTTCAAAGAGTTAACGATAATAGTAGAATATGATTCAATAACAGTCACCTAAATATCTATTTCCTTACATAATTAGAGTCTTTGAAGAATCACAAATACATCATCCACCACTTAAGTACCCTGACAATATAAAGAAGAAAAATACAAAATAACTGAACTTTTTCTACCATGAACTACACCACCACAGAACATTATCACATGAATGAAAGAAAAAACCTCATTTTATTTAATTCCATATATAGGTCGACTCCATCTCACCTAGACACCAGGTGACCTCCACCTAGAGACAAAATGTAGAGACCCATACTTGATGAACATGGACACTACATAACTTTGGTGAATACTTAATACATTACAAAAACAAACACTGAAGGACCATAATAGTTTAATGTATTTGGAAACTCGGAATATAATCTTCTAAAATTGGTGAACGATCTTCAACATCTACCATAAAGATCTCTCACTTTTGTTTTCTTACCTAAAACATTTATTTGTATCCTGGGGAAAAGAAAACATAAAAAGGGTGAGCTCAAATGATCATAAAGGGTAAACATATGGAACGAAAACAATCCATACACATTTGAATGCAAAAACATGAACATAAAATCTAAACATCAAAATATTGAGCAATGACATAAATTTTGGATGTACTTAAGG
This sequence comes from Viscum album, assembly GCA_963277665.1. NCBI lineage: Eukaryota > Viridiplantae > Streptophyta > Magnoliopsida > Santalales > Viscaceae > Viscum > Viscum album. The sequence goes on along the minus strand of OY728158.1, from coordinate 365,801,507 downwards.
CATATATCATAATGGAACATAAAGCATGATAAATTAGCATGGGGATATAACATGTAATTGTGGATACCTTTAAGCACATGATATTATTTCCATATTAGACAAATTATTGCTTCCAATACCATCTTAGTGGACAAAGTCTCTTTCTGAATGGAGTTCAATCCACATTCTAGTCATATATCACTGAACCAGATTAACTTACCATTCCATCCATGTCTATCTCATGAGTTATAAATCCTTACACAATGCATTAGAGAGAGATATAGGTCTCACCAATCTCATAATGAAATCATTCTTAAGTGTACCACAATATAAACATAAATTATTCATCATAACCTAAAGAAAAAAATGGTTTTCATAAACATCATTCCATCATAACATAATCCCTATAAAACAAATGGATACCATTTCATCATAAGAAAAGTGAAACCATGTAAATCAGAGATAAATTATACTTGAAACATACACATATGAAATAATGTCATCTTATATGGAGAAAGGTTTTTATAAAACACATGAAATGAATTCTTGATGAAAATATCCTTTCTTCTTCAAAATCATTTTATATTCACAAAATTCTGGGAAATTTTAATAGAAAATGATTTTTTTGAAAATTGTAATGAAATCTTGTATATTAAGCTTCACGAATATTAGGCATTATGAAACCATAAAAATCCATTCACGCTATATAAGTTAAAAAAACATTCTCCTCGTACTTATGTCGGGAAAGTCAAAAAGATCCTCGTGTGGTAAAAAAAAGTAAGATTCCATTTATAACATGTGGTAAATTTCAAAAATGGGTAAAAAGGACATGAAAAATACATTAATTTTTTTTATAAAAAATGGGCATGGATGAAAAATATAACCGCAATAAATACTTACGTATAAGCAATCTCAGATAAAAACAAGATTTACATAATTTTACCTTACCTTAGGCCCGATAGGCTTCATACATATCTGAAACTTCTATATAATGATTTTAATAATTTCATTTACTTATTACATAATCATATTCCTTGTTATGATATCATATATGGTTCACTAATGTCTTTATATTATCCGTTATTTTGTAAATTCCATGTTAAAGTAGCATTTTGGGTAAAATCGTTTTATTTATCGTATGTGTTTGGAAATGTTGTTCATGATATTATTATTACTTATATCATTATTTAATTACTTATAGAATTTAAATCATGATTTATATATCATATATATTCAGTATATATATATAATAAATAGATGAATTCAATGAAATACACATTTTATGGAGATTGTAGGCCGTACGTACGCATGAACGTTGTTTTTCTTTCCATGTTGACTTGAATGGAAGTAAGTAAATGACATATATATATATATATGTATACATAAATAAATTAGCTTAATTATGTCATATATTTCATTATCATTAATTATATATACTTTATAATCATTATTGAATGGTTAAGATGGAGAATGAATCTCATCGCGTTGTGGAGACAGTAATCAGTACGTACGCAGGAGCGATGATATCATTCCCAAAATTATTGAATGTAATTGGAGTTGAAGATATAATATCTCAGAATAATTATGATTTTATAATAACCATATATATTTATTCTTTACACCATTATACCATCCACGTAAGGTGGTGGTGGAAAAACAGATTACACCATAGCGTGGAGACGGTATTCTGTATTTATGCACTTGCGGTTATTTTGTTTTTCGTAGGTTGGATAGAAGGTTAAGTGGGGTTGTTTCATATTTATAATAAAAAATAAGGATATTATTGATACTTATTTTATTACTTTATTATTAAACAACTAAAGAATAAGAAGTTGAAGAAGAAAACAAAACATGAAAGAATCGGTAGAAGATATTACCTCTTCTTCGACACACCTCTATTAAGCTTCCTCTTAAGAACATAGAGTTGGTCTTTTTAGGAGACCAGAACCTCAATAATGTTTCTAGGGAATTTTATAAGGGAAATAGACAGGTTTTTTCCGAGATTGAAGCCTCAAAATTGTGTAAAGAGAAGAGGGAGGAGGTGCCCTTTTTATAAGGGAGGAGAGGGGCACTTTAGAAAAAACATAAAATATTATTTTATAATAAAGTTTTTTTCTGTTTATAGTGGATAAAAAGTGACTTATTTAGAATATAATGTGTGTTTGGGTCTAAATCATATTAACCAATAGGTTTTATACAAGTTTAGGTTACTATTTTAACCTTATCATTTAGATTTAACTCAATGTTATATAATTTTACTTTTACCGTGTCTTCTTGATTTCTTACACTATATGGTTAATAATTTTACAATAACAAGCCAAAAGATCCCCAAGTTGTTCATTATTAATATATATTACTGTATATTTGTAATTGGGCCTAAAAATAGATTTTTGGAAATATAATAACACTTAATAATATAATATTTGTTTCAAAAACAATTTTATGTCAGTTTTGACACTATTTCGTAATTGATTTTTTTGAAAATCATAACAAAATTATTTGATCGAAAGAAGTAAATTTAATCAATACTAACATGTCATATTGACCTAAAACATTAGGGTAATTTATAAAATGTCTCAAATTATATTTATTTGGGTATTTATAACATCAATTATGTTAATATTTCATTAATAAGGTAATTACTGCATCATAATTGTGTCATAAATAAATTAAATTATTTAATGTATAAGATTTATAAATAAAATACAATTATGTATTAAATCCTTTAATTTTTATAGTGAATATTTTCAGTCAAATTTATCTTATGTATAACCCTATATTAAAATTGTTTTAGTTATTAATCATTGATTTTAACTATTTTAACTATTCTTTAAATAAAATAATAATGAATGTCCTAATCTAATCAAAGTGGACCTAAAGGGTAATATTTTTTTATAAGGTTGTTTTTGGTCTAATTACACTTATCCAATAGAATTAGTACATGTGTTAGGGTAATAATAATATCATTTTGACCCTTAATTACGCTATTTACATTTTACCATGGTAAATAAAAATAAGAGGTTACTATTCACCAAAAAATATTTTTATCTTATTGAACCACATTTTACTCTTTAAATTTAACCATGTCTCTCTGATTTTCTAAATTCAACTAACATAAGCAGTAAAATTTTGTTTTATGTACAATTGCAAATGCTCATAAGAGGGGGGTAAAAGACCGTAAATAGTTCAATAATATATATATATATATTTAAAATGACTCTAATGAATTGCATTGAATTTATATAGGTATTATGTATCTATTTTGACCTAAAATAAATTTAAATAAAATAATGGATTATTTAAATAAAAAGTCATGTTTAAATAGTAACCCATTTTTTTCACTATTCATCAAAAATTGAAAGTTTTTGAATAATACCAAAAATTCACCCTAAGCTAATTTTGATATTTCGAATCCAAAAAAGAAGTCTATTTTTAAATATAAAATTTATAAAATTTAAAAGTGTGTATTACTATTCATAACAGCTATTTCATAATAATATTATAATAATATCTCATTTACTAAAACTCATTATTACGTACAACCCATGCTATCGAGGAAGGTTTCTCTGTCGTGAAACACAAGCCTAGAATAGTGTTTTCATATACAGTAAGCTAATATGGTGTTGCGTATAGTGCAATCTAATCTTGGTGTAGCGTACAAAACAATACATAAAAGTAATTAAAAATAATATTTCTCATAAAATCTCGGGGTGTTACACATCAGCATCGATCAAACTACAAGGTGACACAAATGAATTTCAAACCATGTAGATGTTAAATTTTTTACAGTTCTACAAAAAAGAAGAGATATTATAAAAAATCACTTAATACAAATATAATTGCTCCAAAAAACATGATAATATGGAGTGTTATGTATCTCTAATAAAATGCAACATACAATAGTGATGAAGAAGGGCCATCCCATGGCTATTGCCCCATCCATTACCCATTAATCCTAACATAGTTGCGAAAAATCATATATTGATGTTACACATCCACTGAAATATTAAAATACAATAAAATTAACCAATAATTACCTAGCCTAGTCAATTTCCCAAAATAGATGAATGACAGATTATGATTTAGAGTTAACACAACACGTGCATTTTGATTCAAGAACATTACTAATTCATTGTAGATTATCATTAAAAAGAATTCTAAAATAACAAATTCGCAAATGAAGAAAAATTAATTTTGGAGAAAATATTTACTCCATATTCTCATACTGATATTATCCAAGTTATAACCAGGATGAATCATGGAACACAAATTAGAGCAAGACAATTATAGATATATATATATATATATATATATATATGTATGTACGTGATCGATTCCTATACATCATAATTAAAATATGAATCATATCACTAAATTTTGAAAAAAAATACAAGTTTTTTTCTATATTTTGACAACGTGACCTGTGTTTTAATCTAAATTACCTTATAGATATCAATATTCTACAAAAATGCTTCATCTTACAATCCCTATTCAACTTCTTTCACATATAATTCCATGATTCTACTTTGATAATTGGATCAAAATATCAAATAAGAATCACTATTAGTATTTACCATATCTTTTATTGTAATATATTTTGGTGAATATAATGTGATTGTGAATGAATTCATCTCAAATTTTAATCATGGTTGTGGAAGTGATAATAACATAGTCGAGATTCTATTTAGATGCTCATAAAAAGAGAGAAAGACACAAAATGAAATGGAATATTTTATAATTATTGAAGTACCTTCCCTATTATTGAGAAATATGAATTCATATTTGTGGGAAAAATGATCCTTTACCCATTTCCCAGTCACAAATATCTTTAGTACAACCTCATTTTAAAATCTCTCATAAAAAAACTAGCTACATGCATCTTACAATATCAACCAATATTTCTATAGTGTGACCCTCCAGGATACATTTCATTGTGAAATAACTCAAATCATTATGTCCTTACAGCTTCATCACTAACTTGTATTTTAGTTTCAAACAACTCAAACTAATAACTAGTGAATAAAATTTGTGAAAAGTTGAAATGAAATGCATGGCCATTTGGATAATGATAATATACCATTTAGAAAAAATTTAGAATTATAGTAACATGTGTATGATTTAATTTATGACATGTACATTTTGTAAATATATTATACAAGTTGAATTGAAGTTGCAATTAATATATAGATACAGGTGGATTTGAATGTATCTCAAATTATTTATCATCATGTTTTGGTCTATTATAATGATGTTTTTTCTATTTCTCTGATATGAAATACCCTCAATCAAAAAATTCATAATATTTTCCTTAGTGGAGGAACCAAATGTTGGGGGATATCATCAACTCAATACCCTCACTTAAGAGTTGAAAAATATCTATGAGCGGGTTCAATTTTCTTTGGAATGATGTGATGGTCAGATCATAATAAAAATGTTTGTATGATAATTAAAAATTTATTTTTAAAATAAATATATAACATAAATATTTCCAATAGTATATGAAATTTATTTTAGGGAAAATGATTTTTAGGTATTATGATTCTAATGTTTTAAATCTCAAATGTATATCAATGGTCATAACATGTACAAGATTGAATAAAAAACTGATAATCACATAAAATTGATTTCGAATATCATTGTGAGTTTATGTACTCTTCCCACTATGCTCTAAAAAAATATTTCATCATTTTAGTATGTAGTACTTTATGTTATAATATTAGGATATAAAAAATATAGACAAAAAACCGAAAAAATATATTTTAATTGTAATTTTAATTACGTTAGAAAATTGCATGTGTGGGGACTATAGTATGTTGATGGTATAGAAACCATCAAATTATTTTCCTTCATAAATCTAAATTTGTTGAAATTAAATATATATCTATCAGAAACCCATTTTTAATTAAGAATATTCAAATGAAATTTATAATTATCTGAATTGTATATTTGGTCAATTATGTTGAAGTTTGACATTTTCACAAAAATTGGATTTCTATTCTTGTGACTAAAGAGGTGCATCACTAACTCCATAGGCCTAATTCAACTATTTAGTTCTATAGTATATTCATCATGTTCCTCTATATTGAATTTATAAACATTAATTATAAAACCATTGTATGATATAAAATTTAAATTTGTTCTCATAGATAGCCAATGAAGTTGTTTGACAATAGAATTGGGATTTGTAGACTAGTACTTATAAATATGATCTGAGAATAATCTTATAAATTATTGATTATGGGTAATTGATATCCATATTTCATCCCTTAATATATTAAAATATATAAGAATTATATTATGGGATTCATTATACATATGAAACTAAAAACAAATATTTTAAATGTACGGGTGAGTATTCTTGTGCTCTGTAATGGAAATTTTAACTACAACCCTTATAGAAAATTTTTATTCCATAAGGATTACACTATGATGAAATTTTGGGAAACAAATTTAACCAACATCTAAGAGGTACTCAATATAGAATTAAAAAACATCTTAAAAAATAAATCACTCATCAAAACAACATTCTAACTTAATTCAATTCATGATATACACCGTCAAATTCATATATCATTTAGGGTGGTACATACATCAACAATGTTCATGAAAACATAGTTGAATCTATATTACCTAGTGAACCATCAAGTGGAAAATTATATCAATGAATTATGGTCAAATGAATAAATCCACTTATCATAATATGTATTCATTTTCCATATTCATGATTGGAAACTTCATAGGGATGATTAATTTAATGTATATGGATTATAAAGGGAAGAAGAGTTTTGTTAATATATGTTGTAGGTTTCTAGGAAGAATGAAACATAATGATATAAGAATTAAATATTCAATAAATCGTGACTATCCTATTATTGTAGCCCTAGTAATATAAAATTATTCATTTCAATTATATTCTTGATATTTTATGGATACACCTCCATAAATTTTACACCATTAAGGAAGTTTCATAATTGAAATTGATCTTATCAAGATATACTATAAGCTATTTGAGGAATAATAGTTTTCCGTTTACCCTTCTCTGGTGCCAACACATCCCTTATCCATATGTTAGTCATTTTCAACATTTTTTTATTCAATATTTTATTATATCTAGTACATTATTTAATGTTACAACTAAAATATCAATTATATATTATTCAATATTCATAACATCAATAAAATATATAACACAAAAAAAATATAGTATAGTAATTCAAAGAGTATTCATATATATTTTCCTAACATATTATGTATTTTTTTTCAATCAATGATTTCCAAAATTAGTTTCATTATTATTTAATTTCATGTTAAGATGGTCAGTCATTAATTGGGATGGTGTTGTACATTGTTTGTTATTTCTATTTAATTATATCTTCCAAGATCAATATTTTTCTCTTTAGGGTAAAAGTTTACAGTGTCCTAAAAACATAGTACATGAGGAATATTTTAACACAAATGAGTGTGTATGATCTAAAAATGGGACAACCAATCATTAAATTAAAATTATACCCTAAAAAAATTCTATAAGAAGTAATTTCTATTATTAACCAATAAAACATGGTTCTTAATATGAAATATTAAATTCAATGAGGCTCAATCAATGTTATAATTATATCCTATATCTATTTTAGATCATCAATCAATAAATCCAAATGGATTTTAATTTCATTACCAGGTTGTTTGTGTCTAGATATAAATAGATAAAACATAATATATTTTTTCTTCATGCATGACCATGGTGGAAAGCTATAAATTAAAAACGTAACTATACATGTAATGTGAGAACTAATTTTCACACAAATAGGAATTATTCCTTCTGTAGATAATGCATATCCAAGGTTTCACAGGTTTTTTACAAATTTAGGATACACATAATATTTTTTATCCACTAAAGGGATTTAATTAGGGGTTATATTCTAGCATATTAAATTATTGTATCTATATAGCATGAAAGTTTTATAATGTATTTATAACATATATAGCATTGTATAAACATTGTAATGGTATAAAAATACCATAAATAGATTTATTTACATGATTTATTCTTCCTATACCAATCTGTGAAAAACTATAGTAGATATTATGAGTGATTCATGGTTATGAATAAATACAATCATTTGGTAATGCATGTAATTTCACAGAGATAATACCCATTAAACATAGAAATCACTAAGTGCCATATTTTTTACAAGCAGAACATTTTCTTCTAGAAACACATCAATCCGGAGACCATGTCAACCAGTAAATCTAGTGTCACTCATTCTGCTGCCAACATTAAAATTATATAACACTAACATAGTTGACAATGTTGTATAATTATTACAACCGATATATAATGGTGTCTTTTAGAATATATTTACCTTCTCAAACACCAATTTTCAATCATGATTGTCATCATAAATTTTCATTTTCATTTCTTCTATATGATCATCATCATTATTTATAGTAGCATTTATATCAACTAATCCATACATCACAGAATCATACAAGTCAATTTGTTCATTATTGTTTTCCCAACGTTTAGTCCAAAATTTATATATTTGTTCTATTTTGTCAAAAATAAAATATTATTTCAACTCTTTTGAATTAATTCATCTTGAATAACAACAATGCAATCATGGATAAAATTTTTTAGAAGGGTTATATTCATGCTCTATTCCAATCATGATGATCGTTTTAATAGCATCCTCATACTCCTTTTTCATACGATTAACATACATTCAGTTTTAACTCATATCCATCATTTTATGTTCAATAAGATTTATTTTGTACAAAAAATAAATAAATACACATATGGTATTTATAATCAAATGATAAAGTAATTAATAATTCAATTATATTTGATAATTTTTCTAAGAAAATAATTTCTTCTCACTTTGGACACTCAATAAATATAAAAAAATGTTATAATGATAAGGTGATAGAAATCATTGAAATTAAAATATTAAACTCCTCATGAGATAGTTTCACATTGATAACCTCCAATTTAAATTAGAATCATGATTGTATGAAACAATGTAGGATGGTGTGTGTATAATTATAGCGCACATTTGATGATGGATGGAATCAGTGAATAAAAGAGGTCAAGGTTGATGCTAAATTCTAATATGGGGTACCCATAGGGGATGAATCCCACCAGGATTTTATGTCCCCCTTTGGTAAATTGTAATCTTGATTGTATAGTACAGATCATACTGGCCTACTATATATGAACGAATCTCAACATACCAATGATATTGGTGATTATTCATAATATGTTATATTTGAACAAAATGGTAATATTAAAAGAAACAACCATTAGCGGTTGAAGGGTTATATGTTCCCCAACAGAGGGAAAAAGTATTAAAAAACACTTAAAGATTAATTTAAGCTACATTATGTTATTTTTATAAGATAATAAGAGTTGAATTGTGTGTATTGATATTTTTTATAGCGGTGGAAATCATTAATGGAAGATAATATGTTATATCAATATATTTACGAAGAGTATAATTAAATTTTCAACTATTGAAAAAGATATAGATCAGTAATTTTTACTCACTAAATTATTAATGGTTAATATTTTGAGTAAAATTATAATGGACAATGGAATTTTTGGTAAGAAACCTTAAAACATTATATATGATAAAAGTAATTTTGTTTTTATATAATCTATTGAAGTGGATTATAACAAAATCCTTTGAGAATATTGAAAACAACCAAAAAAGAAATCAAAATTTTGGAAGAATGAAAGATATTGAATGGAAGTCAAAAATAAAAAACCATGGGTTTTTAAAGTGTTGATTTGTACAAGGAGTTTATGGGAGAGAAACAACAATGTTTTGGTTACACAAGAGTTTGAACAACATAAGGGATAGTGTCCTATACTGGGGTTCAATTTAAATATCATTAAGGTTTTATCAGTTCTTTTTAAAAAACATTGACAATGACCTGTATTTATCAGCACTAAAAAAATTAATGGTATAACCAATCATTATGAGTTCTAAATCTTAGTGCTAATATAGAAGGTATTTTATCAGATCGTTGCAAAAAAGTTGTTAAGGATATGTCTTATAAGTAATTTATATTTTAGAACTTAAAAATACACTATTTATCTTCAATATTTGTAAATAGTTGATAAAGATGCATATTTCTTGACCTTGGAGGCGATGAACATTAAGATAGCCCCCTATGTAGTGGGAGGGAACATTATCATCCTTCGAGGGAACTCAACCTCTCTCCTTAGATCCATTTATTATCAACAATCCTATTTCTTCTTTCCATTAGAGATTTCTTATCCCAAAAGTTACACATTTTTTGATGGATTCCTGAAACATTATCTCTCATCATCATATTTCATTGATATATTATTACTTCTGAACATGATATTCATTGCATGATTAATATAAGCTCTTATATTAGTGAATTTATTTGACTAGTTTGTTTTCAGTTAGTAGAGAATATAAGAACAATTGACTATGGTTCTTCCCAAAAACATGCACATCCTAAATTTGTTCTCTTCATAGAAAGAATTTGTCTATCCTTCAAATAGCACTCCATACATCTACAACAGATCTTTTTTCTCCTTATTCAGGTGGTATTACGTTTACCACATGAAACAAGATACCCTGAATATAGTGATTTTGGTTATTTTTCTTGAGAATCATATTCCTCTATTTAATCCTTCAATTAATCGAATGTTATATAATTTGGTTGATTGATATCTATGTTCTGATAGTTGATCTAGAACTATTTTTACCCTATTTCCCACCAAATTCTTGTTGAATTCCATGTTATAAGAACTCTAGTAGAGAATGTTTGGATTGAAGTTGGGGAAGAGTTAAACTATAATAAACCTATTTATTTTTAGACATTGATAGATTTTTTTCTCTTCATTGAAGAAAATGTGTCACTTAATGGAAGTATGTATGCATGGGGACATAAATCACATCCATAAGATGAATTTAAGATTATAATGTAGTGGGAAGGTTATGGTGACCATTTTGGGTTGAGGTATGAAGGAATATGTTCAAATTTACATGTCTATTTACTGAAGTAGTAATTTGGAGTTAGTCTGCTTTGAATCACATGAGGGCGGGGGGTCGAATGGGATTGAACTGCCTGTTGGTCTCCCAGCCAAATTGTGGAATCCAAATAAAATAGAAAAGATTTTTACATCCGGAAGGAGCCATAAATTTTAATCCCTTATTCAGGAGTATTATAAATATATGGTAGATTGAGATGCGATTTGAGGCAGTGTGTGAAACAGGGCATGTTAAAATTAAAATAAGTGCAGTTAAAGAGGAATCCAATGAAGAGGTAGTGAGAATTGGTGACGACGCTAATACAATGTTGCTATAGGTTGTAGGCGTGGAAGTTGAAATGGACTATATAACCAGAGGAGGTAGTTGTGGATGGGTTAATGCAACATGTTGGTTGAGGCCAAGAGGGAATTGCTCGATTCTTAGTATTAGTAATCAATTTAATGATATGGTGGTTGATTGTTCAGTTCAAGGACAAGGAGATGAAATACAAGAAGGAATTGGCATTCAAAACCTAGTACAAGTCGAGAGAATATCTGAAGCATAAAAACATTATGGAGTAGAATATAAGGATAATATATCTATCCATGGTTTGGTAGACATAGTAAATGTAGTGCATGTATGAAGCCTATATATCCCAAGGAAGAGGAAGGGGTGAAAAGGAAGAAGGGATTTAGGGATATGTATTATGTTAAATGGAAATAGGTAAGGAAGTAATGTGAAATCTCAGTTATCTATGATGATTGAAACATGGTCATACAATAATAAAAACTTGATGTATAGTGAACCCATGTCTCATGGATTGGAAGGAAAGAAGAGTTTTAATATTCATATTGATAATATGATAAGAGAGTATAGTGAGAAAAATGAAAAAGAATGGGTTGGTGGTATAATGGAAGATCCAAATTAGGAACATGAGGTATCTAATAGTATGGTCATTATAGCAGATATAGAGAATGGCAGAAAAGGGGAGTCTTGGGATCTTATTATTCATTTAAATAAACAAACGTTAGAGGAGGCATTAGAGATCAATGATATAGAGGATGACTTCTACAGGATGAATGAGAGAATGATTCAAGTGAACACTAATACAGAACAATATGTATGAATCCATAATCATGATTTTTTTAATACCAGGATTCAATAAACCATGATTAGTTTGGAAGAGTATATCCAAAATTCTGAGAAGATGACATACAATTTTGAAGAACTAATTTATGATGAATATGACATGAAGGCCACTGATCCTAAATGGAGGTTATACAGAGGTATGTCTTCTAATAGGCTTAAACTCATTTTCATGGATTTATAAATTTCATATGATTTATGTTTATTTAAGGTTCTAAAAATGAATGGTTTCCCGCTTTTTCCATAAAATGTATTTTCAGAATAAAAAATTTAACATTCAATTATTTATTAAAGAATATATAAATGAAATAATAAAATATTAGACAAATATATATTAAAAATAGAAAAATAATTAAAAAGGTAAAAATCAATTAAAAATATTTATGAAGATATAATATTAAATGCATAAATGTATTAAATGAGTAAAATTTAATAAAATAAATAAATAGATGTAAAAATTATTCAAAAATGCATGACTTTTAAAAATTATGTAAAATATTTAAAAAATATACATGACTATATATTAAAATTAAATGAATACTTATTAAATTTATACATTTTAACCATATTATAAACCTTAAACTCTAAAGAATAGTAATATATACGTAAATATTAAAAGTAAATAAATTAAAATAATATTAAAACCAAAAAATTATAAATAATTGTTAAAAATAAGTTACAATAGTTTAAAAAAAAAGAAAGTAATAATAGTTGAAAAAAATATTAATAAAGAGTGTATTTCAATAAATTAAAATCATTATATTGTAAAAACATTAAAATATGAACATGTATTATTAGTTATTTAATTTTAAAAAAAGTTAAAAATGAATATATGATAAACTGAAAATGAATTAATATAAATTTTATAAATTAAGACCATATTAAAATCATGAAATATTAATGAATAGAAATATATATATTAATACTAAAAATTTATAAAATTACAAAACAAATTAACAATTAAACTTTGAAGATGACTAAATTAAAAAAATTTAAAAATTTAATATTATTATTGATTAGATAATATATAAAATTAATAAATTCTAAAAAATGTTTAACATTAATTAATATTTTATTTTTAATAATAATATAAGGAATGAATTATATTTACTGAATAAAAATAATATATATATATATATATAATATAGTATGTTAATAAAGAAAACTCTAAAATAAATTACAAAAATTGAATAATTTAAATAAATATTATGCATGGTATATTCTATATAAACAAAAATTAATTTCATAGATGTATGTGTCAAATTATTATAACACACATTCGATATATGTTAAATTCTATACATTCTTATTTAATTAAATGTACACTACATGATACAATTACTTTATATTTTTTAATTAATAGTAATTGTTAATTATAAACAATGTTTCAATATGTGTATGAATTATTTAATGTAAATATACATATCGTGAAGTATATAAATCATATATATGGAAATGCTTATTAAATTGATATATATATATATATGAATATATTTCAATGTTAGAAAGAATAAATATATTGATGAATAATTATGTATAAAGAAGGTAATGATTAAAAAATTAAAAAATATTAAATAAATACAATTTAAAATAAGGAAATTATAAAAAAGTTAAGAAAAATCATTTCTATAAATATAAGGGAATTTATTTATGAACACTAATATAGAAAGCACATTCATTAGAGTGAGAATAGGCTTTTCATTTTTAGAAAAGAATGAAACCTTTATCATCACTAGTAAATGACCCCTTTAGCAGTGCTAATAAATGACCCTTTTATTGGTTCATTTGTTATAGTTGGTAAAAGCCATGATATCTAGCGAAAAATTGGAAGTACTACACTATCCATACAACATAACCATGTTAGAAACATAAAATAAAATTGGAATATAAATATTTCAAAAAACCAAAATTAAATACAAATATTAAATTTTATTGTCATTTTAATTAAAAATTTACATAAAAGATATTTTCAATGATGTGATATTTTAAATTTATTAAATAAAATTACAATACAATATTAAAAAAAATACTTTTATAAAATGGGTTTTTCAAAAATAATCCCTTAAATAAACCTCATCCCTACAATAAAACCAATGTTTTTAGTAACCATAAATAAAATAAAAAAAATTAATATTTTAATATAATCCATGTATGATAAATTATATTGTAAATTACTATACATGTGAATGATATTATCAGTTATACTATTAATTGTAATAATAGTTCATTTATTATTAATTTTATATTTGTTAATATTTATTTAATATACCATTAATTAATAATTATATTATAAATTATTAATTACAATGTTTATTAATAAAATAAATAAATTATATTTCTAATTATATTTTTTTTAATGATATTATTAGTTATTAAAAAATTTAGTTAACTAAATTTTAGAAAAAAATTATATCGTTAAACAATATTCACTTTCTTAAATTGAAAAAATGCATGTTGATAATACGAGGCACATTGTGTGTCAGATTGACGTGCGACCAAATCATAGAAGTCATTAGTTATTTATTGATTATATTCTTAGTTTTTTAAATAATATGAGATAATTTTCTCGATTTTTACGATGTGAAACATGGTTCAAACACAAAATTATTCTTAAAAAAAGTAAATTGGAGTTAAACCGACCACATAATATGTCATATTGATATGTAGTTGATTCTTACGTATCATAAATAAATTATAAACCATATTTATTAATTTTTAAAATAATTGGAGCTCATTTACAAGATTATGATAATCTTGTTCTCAATTTAAACTAAAATCATACATTTATATTTAAAACACACATATTGGGTCATATCGACAACAACATGTGTCAGATTAACATGGGGTTGATTTCTATACATCAATAATTAGTTATGGATCATAGTACTAATTTTTTAAAAAATATATATTTATTTTTGTGTATTTGGCTCTTTGATGTATGTTTTAAACAAAAATTACCTTTTTACATTGAAAAAAACTCATTGAGTTATATAGACCACATTGTGTGTCAGATTAAGGTTCGATCGTTTACTATAATCATAGATAAATTATGGACCATTTTACCAATTTTATAAAATAGTCATTGATTTGTTTACATGATTTTGGCTATGTGACATGAATTTAAAACTAAAATGACACTTTTATATTGAAAGCACTAAATTATTGTCAAGATGGGCACATACTGTTTCAAATTCACATGTGGTTGATTCCAACATGTCATGTATCAATTAAGGATCATTTTCATAATTTTTAATAATATTCTTTGGTCATTTTCTAAATTTTGGCTATGTGACGCATGTTTTAAACTATAATGACCATTTAATATTAAAATTTGCATCTTGAGTCAAAAAGATCATATCCTGAGTCGGATTGACATGAAGTACATTACAATATATCTTAAAAGTACTATGGTTTGTTAAATAATTTTCGAAAACAGTTCTTCATTTTTTATTAGTTTTTTCTATCTGAATTTAGTTTTAAACCACAATGACGCTTCTATGTTGATAGCATACAATTTGAATCATACTGGGCACATTATATTTCAAATTGATTTCTAGTTGATTCCAAATCCCCAAAAAAGAATTATGGAATGTTTTCTAAAATTAGGAATACAATCCAATCTCATATCCTTGGTTCAAAAAATAGAGCCCACATTTTAAACTAAAATTAATGTTTTATATTAAATACATGAACTTAGAGGCATAATGGTGAAATTTTGTCTTGGAATTATGTGTATTCAATTTATACACATCCAAAATGAATTATGGATCATTATTGTAATGATTTAAGAAAATCAATGTTCATTTGTATATTTTTTCAATGCCACATGTGTTTTAAACTAAAATGAATATTTTATATTGAAAAAAAGAACACTGGGTCATATCGACCATATCATGAGTCAGATTAACATGTGATTGGTTCATATATGTCTCAAATTAATTATGGATATTTTTCCTTATGTTTGAAAACACACCAAGATCAATTTAACTTTTTTGGATACGTGATGTGTTTTTAATATAAAATTGCACTTTTAAATTGAAAATAAAAACTATGTGTCATACCATCCCCAATGTGTGTTAGGTTGACATGAAGTAAATTTCAATATTTCTTAGATTTATTATGGACCATTTTCATAATGTTATAAAAACAATCATAGCTCGTTTTATCTATTTTTGACATATGATGCTTATTATTTACTAATATAATTATTTTATATTGAAAATGATCACTTTTAGTCATACCCACTACATCATGTGTTGGATTTATGTGAGAAATATTCCTACACAATAAAAAATAATTAATTATCATTTTCCTAAAGTCTAAAAATATTTTGATATTCTTTTCATAGTTTTTATAGTGGGATGTTAATTTTTAAAAAAATGATATATTTCTTTTGAAATCCCACAATTTAAGTCATACAAGACACATCATGTATTATTATAAATTGTGGTCCTCTATTACTTGAAAAAATGAATATAGTAAAATTTTTCAAAAGTGTTAAGGAAATAATATCTTTTTATATAGGTTTGTCTATATGATGCAAGGGTTACACATAAATAATTCATAAAGACACACAATTCGTGTCATACTAGACATGAATTGGGTCAGATTTATATATAGTCATTTGTTAAATATCAAAAATGAATTATGTACCATTTGTATAGGGTTTGAAAATAATCATAGGATGTTTACATAGTTTAATCTATGTAACGTGTGATCTAAATTAAAATGAGACTTCTATACTGAAAAGACATACTTTCTATATTACCAGTCACATCAAGTGTTAACATGACCTGTAGTAAACTCATATATGTAACACATGAAATATGTATTTAAATCAAATGGTTTGAAAAAAAATTCAATCTTTCTACATGTTTTTGTATAAGTGACACACATCTTAACTAAAATGACAAAATAATAATGAAAACTCACACATTAATTCATAAAGGACACGACATGTGTTGGATTGAAATTAATTAGCTTCATACAAACCAAAAATGAATTATATATCATTTTCATGAATTATAACAACAATATATTATCATATTCTCACATTTGGCTATGATATGGGTTTTTAAATTAAAATGAAACTTTTAATGAGGTAAATATGCACTTAGATTCATACCATACATATTGTGTGTCAGATTGAAACTTGATCAATTCCTCGATGTTAAAAATAATGTACGAATCATTTTTTTATAGTTAGAAAACAAAGAGAGAGTTTACTCAATATTTACAATGTTATTTGAGTTTTAATATAAAATTAAACTTTCATATTGAAAACACAGACATGGAGCCATTAAAGTCACATCATGTTTCAGATTGACCTTCGGTCAATTCCTCTACATCAAAATTTAATTATAGATTATTTTTCTAATGTTTTTAGATAGTTTTATATCATTTCCATTCTTTTGGATATGTTACAATTTTCAAGTAAAATGTTCCCTTTAATGTCAAGATGTTCACTTTGATTCATAATGGAAAATCGTGGGTATGGTTGATTTTATGTTGATTCATAGACTTCCCACATGAAGTATCGATAATTATCCTAACGTTTGAAAATAAAAAATTCTTGTTTTAATGGTTTTTATAATGTGTTTTTCATTTTAAACGAAAACAAAAAATTGATATTGAAAACAAACACTTGGAGTCATAAAAACCAAATTGTGTGTTTGATTGATGTGCATTAAATTTCGACTTATCAAAAATGAACAGTGGAATGTTTTGTACAATTTAGAAATCAATATGAACTCATTTTTTTAGTTTTGACAATGTGACACGAGTTTTAAACTAAAATGAGACTTTTATATTGAAAAACTAATCTTTGAATCATTTTAGACACATTGTATGTAATATTGATATGTGATCCATTCCTACACATCATAAATAAATTATGGATAATTTAACAAAATTTTGAAAACAAAACATGTTTGTTCTCTATGTTTTTACAATGTGAAATGTTTCTTAAACTAAATGAGCCTTTAGAGAAGAAAAATCCGCACAAAAATTTAAACTTCCAACCCTCTAAA
The DNA here is from genome assembly GCA_963277665.1 of Viscum album. Taxonomy (NCBI): domain Eukaryota; kingdom Viridiplantae; phylum Streptophyta; class Magnoliopsida; order Santalales; family Viscaceae; genus Viscum; species Viscum album. Next base: position 365,783,350 of record OY728158.1, on the reverse strand, counting down.
ATCATCATTAACATTTAATCCCAGGATTCTACATTGAACACTGTATTATAATATTTGAGAGGAATATCTATTAGTATTTACAGTGACATTCATTGGTATATCTTTGGTTGAATAAAATTTGAATTTCAAGGAATTATTATTTTATTTTCAATAGGGATGTGGAAGTGATTATAAAAAACCTGATAACATTTTAGGATACTCCAAAAAAATAGTTAGACAAAAAATGAAAATGATATATTTAGGATTGATGAAGTATGTTCTTAAGAATTGGGTAATATAACTTTAGGTTTTTGGGTAAAAGGATCCTTCACCCATTTTCCTCATTCCATTATGTTTACAATACCCTCACTTTATAAAATTCCATGATAAAAAGTAGCTTCATGCATGTTACTAGATCAACCAGAATTTTTAGAGTGTAACCCTCCATGATACATATACTTGAGAAATCACTCAAATCATTATTTATTTGTAGTTTCATCACTAAATAATTTTTTCATGTTAACCAACTCAAACTAAATCCAAATGGAATAAAATTATTGAAAAGGTGAAAGAAATGAACGACCAATTGGGGAATGAAAATATACCTTTTAGAATCATTAAATTATTATAGTAACAATAATATAATTTAATTTATCACATGATATTTAGGATGATTAAATATATCATATATGATTAATTGATATTCAAAACATATATAAATACAAGTTTATTTTTAATGTGACTAAAATTTTTTCCCATGATGTTGGGTCCTATTATAAAGATACTTTTTCATTTTCTCCCAAATGAAAAATCCCCAATAAAAATATGCATTGTATTTTCATCGGGTTGAGGAACTATATATGGGGGAGGATAATCAAATATATATCCTCACTAGAAAATGGAAAATATCTATAGTGGGGTTTAAAATATTTTAATTATTAGAGACTGAAATCATTTATAAATGGTTGTAAGGTAACTAAAAATGTATTTTTAGAATATATATATAAATAAAATATTTCTAATAGTATTTGGAATTTTTTCTAGGGAAATTAATTTATATGTATTACGGTAACGATACTTAAAATCTCAAATGTATATCGAAGGTCACAGCATGTACAAGATCACATACAAAATCTGAAATCACCTCAACATGATATTGAAAATCATTCTGACACTATGTACTCTACCCACTCACATCTAAAAACAATATTTCATATTTTTAGTATGTATAATTCACATTATCCTCATATTCATGAGAATAATTATAAAAAGAAATTTGAAAATATTTTAATTTTAATTATAAATATATTGGAAAATTACTTTTTTATGGATGCTAGTTTGTTGATGGTATATATAATCTTTTATAAATTTTCAAAAATAGTATGATCAAAAATTATTATTATATTTTTTCTAATCTATAGAAACATTGAACAAAATATCTTAATTGTTTTCAAATAGGTTTTTATTGATAAATGTCACTATATATACCATATTCTATTTCAATATGATGAAATTTATATGCTTCTTATTTTTACATTATGACCTCGTACACAGATTTATCTGATATTCATACATCACCCTATTATACAAATATTCTTGTTTTATTATTAAAAAAGAATAATTTGAATTTAATCTAGGAAATATTAATTATTTTGCGTTAAAAATTAAAAAGTGACATCATCTATGGTTATTTTTATGGAAATCTATGATTTTGATCCGAAAAAATAAAAAATCCATGTATCTAATTTGATTTCAATTACCATCTAGTGATTCTAAATAAAAATAATAATTAATGGTATATAAATATATATATTATGATTATATTATATAGTTATTAAACTACATTTTATCCATTAATAGAATTTCTTCATCAATTAATTTCTTTTCAAACACTATGATTCGTTCAACATTTTTCTTTTCAGTTTCATTCTATTACAAACAAACTATCTCAGTATAATTTATAGAGGGATTAATGATTTGGAATTTTACATTGTTGAGTTTCCCTTTATAAAATATTAATATATAGAGTAGTTTAAAATATGAATCATTATTAACTCTAATAAACCTAATCTATCATTTTTTGCAAAAAATGAATATGAAAATGTACATAATTTAAAAGATAGTTGGTGTCCCAATACATATAGTTTGTACTTTTATTACATGTATATTAAAATTATTTAATAATAATTAAACATATTATTACATATTAATCAATATTATACATGAATTTAATATAATAAAGTCCAGTTGTTTTTTTCATTGATAAGTTTATAAGTGTTCCCCACTATGATGAGAACCTTGAAATGATATGATATTATTCCTAATATGGTTCTGCGGTTGCATGAAATACTATGGTCGAACACATTATATTTATAACATCACGTGTGATTACTCATTAGAAGATGATGGTTCTAATTATAAATTTTTCTCTTCGTAATCTCCAAGATGTGTGATTATAAAAATAGAACCACCATTTTCAATGACCCTTATTTTTGTGTCATCATATATTACTATATTTGAGTGCCTGTAATGGTCCATAGAAATTAATATTATCATTATCACATGTCATGACTCACACACATAGATTTACTTATGAAAACTATAATAACATATGTTATAAGCAAGGTAGGTTACGTAGAGTGTGTCGTGATTGAAATGTCATTAATGGATAAGGCAAGGAAGTATTTTTTACAGACCTTCTTTATGGAAGACGATATATGGGACCAGTGAATTGAATATAACTATTGCCTTAAATTTCATGGAAATGGTGTAGCAACATATATATTCTAAATGGACATATACAGATATTACATGAATAATGTTTGGGGACTTTGATGTGAAACCTAATTGAAAATATTGTTTGACAAGGGGATTATATTATAGAATTACCATTCATATTTGGTTTTCATCATAGTGAAATTAAGATATTTTTCTTCTGTTCTATGACCATTTTTTAGACACTAATATTTACTCTAGGAAAGACATCCTAATTCCAATTAGAAAAAATCACATAGCGTCACACACTAGGTTTTCCATTGATCTCAGTTAAAATATATTTTCATTTAATTAACTGAATAAATATTATTCTCATGGTTGAGGGATAATTTTTTTTCAATTTTTATTGAACACATAAATTAAATATATATTTAATCATCAGATTCCCACAAAATATCTTCATTTATTTTATTTATTATATTATTAATATTTATTTACTGGTTTATAAAATAATTATTTATCCAAGAGAATAAAATATTTTATTTAGGTATTCAATAAATTCATAAGGAGTTAAATATTTTCAAGACCGTGTTCGGTGATAAATATTAATTAACAATATAGTTAAATAATAATTGTTATTTCACAAGTTGGAGTGCACCAATAATTTATAATATTATTATTTAATTATGTTTCTTTGTGTTTATTAAAGGTTATTATATAATTTAATTTGCATATATCATTAAACAAATATTTTAACCTAAACTGATGAACTATAAAAAAAAACAATTACGGCTATAGTGTATAACAATGATTCGTGTAAACGAAATAAATAGTTATTAGAGATAAAGAATCATCTCTAAACACATCATTCTGTATCCCTTTCATGATTGAGAAATAAATAGATACTTTATTTAATAATAAATAATGAGTGTTCTAGAATGAACAAAATAAGACACCTAATTCACCATACTAGAACATGGAGACCATGTGGCACTGGAAATTGTTCATTACAGCATATGTGGATCACCCTAAGAGTATCATAAGACTCCTAGAGCACAAAAAAGAAACCATAGAAGGGTATTTTCCAATAGTCAACATTAATCAATGACGAAAGAACCTAAAAATAGGTATTCATTTCATCTGATATTAAATTAATAAATTATAAATTTTTCATGAAATATCCTCTCTCATGGTTTCAAGAAATTATAATTAAAATAAATTTTAATTTATTGCCCACCACTACACGATTCTTCTATATCCAGAACCAACAAGTGGTGTCAAAGTGGTCTCATCTAAATTTATAATTATATATATGATTGTTGATATGTATAGAATAGTTTATAGACTTTAATTTATTATTATTCAACCTTTAATTGGATTTAAATTAACACTCTTCATCATATTTATCATTATTAATTAATTGTTTCATTTTCATATAATTTTTAGAATAAATGATGAATGAAAAAAATTCAATTGAGAAACTGATATTTTTTTCTCTCAGTAAGATAGGGTTACATGTCCTATACCCTAGAGAAAATCATATGAATTCATCGGAGGATTAATAATGGGAAATGTAGTTATTAAATGTGGTGTATGTTGCATGTTTACTGCCCAATCTTGGACTTGATTGTCAGATTACACAACATATATCAGTGTACACACTATGTAGTATACATATGTTAGAAATGTAAATCATGAAATATTTTTGGTCACTATATATGGTCAAAACCATGTGATACTGACAATAAAGAGAATTTATGATATACACAACATGCATGTAATTTACACATTGTGTAGTTCATCAGTTCCCACATCTGAAACACACACCAAAGACCCAGGTGTGCATCCAAAACTTATGGAAAGTGGAACACACAATGTGTAGGTGGTCTGTACTCACCGTGTTGTTAAAACGATGTACACAATGTAGACCTAGGCATGTTCCATAGATACATATAAATAGAGATACACGTTGTGTGGATGGTCTATACCTTCCAAGTAGTCAATAATTATAGTAAAAAATAAATATTACATTAAATTAATAAATACCTCATTTAAACATTATTTTATTGATTAGCACACCAATGGGTGTTTGAAAATTTAATTACAGTTTTAAAAAATAATAAATGATAATTTAATTTTTTGTAATTAATATGACATTTTTAGTTCTGTCATTTTTTTCCATGAGAAACATAAATTATAGGAATCTAAAATTATGTTCGTATGATCATTAAAATGAAAGGGGAATTATTAATTATTTCATTAATTAATTAATGAAAGTTCATTCACCATAATAGTAAAGGGAAAAGTATAAAATGAATGTTATCTAGTTAATTTTTTATATTAATTTCATGTTTGACCATTAACAAGATTTACCAGGACCTGTGTATGTGTTGGATTATTTAATATAATAAATTTCATGGGTATGCAATTATTTATTTTTTAATTAAATATGATGGCCTTGGATTCATCCCACCCTCCATTAATATGTAGTAATTATTTTTTCACGGACATTAATGTAATCTCCTTTTAAATTATCCTATAGTTCCACTCACCTGCATGTGATTCATAAATACATGTAACTAATGCTGTATCCAAAGGCGTGTAGAGGCTGTTCAAGATAGAACTGTTATGTATCTAACATTCGTGATACATATATAGACATGTGCGATGAAGTAACTCATGCCATGACCGAAAATAGATGTTATTTCCCCTAGGTCAAAGGTTGATTTAATGTCTTCCCATTAAATCAACCGCTGCATGAAACTCAGTTATGAGTAATTTAATTATTTTTTATTTATTTCCATCTGATTATTTATTTTATTGATGGAAGGTAATGATCACATAAAAAAATAAATTAATGTACAGTGAAAAAAATTACATAAATGAATTATGAATAAATGATATATCATTAACTATTAATTAATTATGTAACATCCACTTAAAATTTCGAAGTCCTGAAAAGGATAAAACAAGATAAAAATTTATTTATAATTAATTAAAATCAATTAATTAAATATTAGGTAATACTTGGACTTACATAACATAATTTTGAAAAAAATAATTGAAACTATGTGTTTTTACAACACTAATAGGGACACTTACTTTTAATTCGTAGTATTTATGAAGGTTATGGGTTGACATAACCCTCTTATATCAAGAGAAGAATTCCTCACTAGACTTGATGTAACTTGGAGGAATGTTTTGACGAAATTCAGGTCAATAATTCATTATAGGGGAGTCCAATCAATTGATAAGGGAGTTGCAAGACCATAATTGTCATTGACCTGGCTACCAAAAAACCTACAAATATCTTGAACATCCCACATTAAGGTTATGTGAAGGGGACAATGGATAATTTCCACTAGAATGTCATAGAAACTAGAAAATCCAATTTCAGGGGTGATTCCTATTAGGACATGATAAAATAGTTTGATATTTAAAAAAATTAATAAAAAAAATAAATTTCTTTTTTCTCACATGTTTTTAATAAGTAAATATACTAGTAATATTATATTTTAATTTTAGAATAAAATGGAAACCTCATCATTCATATTATCCCTAGAGTAAATATCTAAGAAATATAACCACCTCACATGGTGTAGCATCTTGGAGTGGTTTAGAATCCTTATGTCTGTGATACACCATGAATGGAAATCATACATTCTAGAATCCTCAATACCTATTATTCATGCTAAAGTTATGACTGATGAAGTGTTCTTGGTATACAAAAAAACATTAGAGAGAGGAAGCTGATTCCCTAGTTTGATTAATTTGTATATTTCTAGTGAACTCATGATATCTCATGAAATCTTGTATGGATATATAATTATTGGGAACATCTGTATTATTTACCATGAATTAGTTTGAAAGGAATTGTTTGAAATATCCATGTAACTCTTTCCAAGAAATTTTGGAGAGGGTGCCCCATATGGGCCTCACGTAATCAAACTCATTTGATCTATTGAGATCCTAGAGTTTATAGGGTTCAAAATTTCTAAATAACTGGGCACTGATATCATTCTGGTGTAACTCCATTAGTTCTTCTATATCATTATTTTAAATTGTAATTTGAATAATCATTATGAAGTCTTTTCTAGTTCTACTAACCCCCTTTTTTACCAAGACGATAAGGATAAGAAGAAAAAAAATCCTTCAATTGTTATGGTGAAAACAACTAAATGGGAAATGGGAGATCATTATCAAAAAATCTTCTTCATACCCTTACAAGAAGAATAAAATTAAGGGGAATGAAATGGAAAAGGATGTTGCATATTATTCATGTGGAAAGAAGTTCCAATGGAATAAAATAAGCACCCAAACAAAAGCCTGAGGGGAAGCTTCAGGTGTGATTGTTATAGAGTACAATTTTTACATTTCAAAAAATTAGGTATTAGATAGATATTGTGGTTATCACAGATGTATTGAAATATAGGAACTATGTAGATTAATAAATATTTATTAAGGGGAGTCTGATCTATGAACTCCCAACAAAGACAAAAATGATGTTGTATATATCAGTGACTACAACCTCACATTTCCAAATGGGATGATCTTCATATTAATGATTTTTTATTATGTGACTTTATTAACAAAAACATTATATCAGTATCTAAAATAGATGCAGATGGTTTTATTTTTAAATTATGAATTAATAGTTACTTATTTTATAAAAATAAAATTTAATATGATATAGAATAATTAAATATAAATTTTATGTGCTGGAATACACAAAACAAGAATTTTTAATAGAAAAATAAACTAAATAACATGACTCAGACCACACCCGACATTGAAATCACTATCTAGTTTATATAAAGTAAATGAACATGACACATCTACATCAATATGTATATTTAGATTTTTTTGAACTAAAACCACTTATTTTATATCACTCATGTTTATAAGGTAAAATGACCAAATCCCAATTTAGCGGGAATTGTGAAATGAATTCATAGATTCATTAATTAGATCATACCGATGTGTGTGGAAATTTCATGTTGTTGCAAGGGGTGATTAATAATAAATCATAAATTTAGCTGATGATTTTTAAGATATGGATATTTCTACATGATGAATTATAATTCGTACACTATTAATAAATTTAATGAATACAAGAATGAAGTGAGAACCATATTAGTATTAATATTAAAAAATTCCTCTCATAAAATGGTGGGGAATATCTTAATCAAGACATCATTTATCATTTCTGGGAGTCTGAGATACTATATCTACTCAGCCCTCCTTATATGCCTCAATAGAGTGGTGTATGATAAAGGGGGAATTGAACCTTGTTGCAAATATTGAGATTCAGGAAGATCCATGTGATAATTCTATTATACTTTTGCAGATACACAGAATAAATAGATGTATTAATACTAAAACCAAGTTCCAACTAAAGTGGAACATATATTACCATAGAAATTATGGAATGGAATGAAACTCGTGTTTTTATACATGCATGTGTGGGGTTGTGAAGAATTATTTATAGCATTTTTAGGTTACAAAAATTGACCTTATGGAAAAATGTATACATTCATAGAATATCCTAAAGATATAAGGGGATATTAACTATACATCCCCTCAGCAAAAATGGTTATAGTGATAAGAAACAACTTATTCCTTGGGAGGAAGAATATATCTAGAAGATATATTATTAGTTTGGTAGAATTTGATAATTTTTAGTCTCAAGGTACACATTATATGGTACAAGAATAGATTCCCCAAAGCCTAGTGGAAGAAGAAACTGTTCTAGATAAACATGTACTTTGTAGAAGTGAAATAGAGGTTATATAACTAGAATGTTATATATTTCTAGTCACTGAGGAAGAGGGATCATTATTTGTTGATAATATGATCCACTAACAAACAATAAATATTGAAGTATCAAAGATGTTTCCATGAGGAAATAATCCAATAATTCCATAATGGGTTCAATGTACAAAAAACAAATCTGGAATTTGGTAGATCCATTAGTGGATATAAGGAAAATTAGACACAAATGGGTATTCAAGAAAAAACTGGACATGGAAGGACAAGTTAGTACCTATTTCTCACAGCTTGTTGCAAAAGAGTTTAAATAGTTTCAAATCATTAACTATGAGGAAACCATTTCACTTGATTCAACAAAAAAATACATAAGATTTCTATGTGACATTGCAGCATACCATGACTATGATATTTGGAAAATAGATGTTAATACATCATTCCTTTATAGGATCCACCAAGAAGATTTCTATATTAAAAAACCAAAATGGATTTGTGACTCAAAAGTATGCAAGTAAGATATTAAAATTGAAAAAAAATACATTTATGGATTAATGGAATAATCTCATTCAGGCAACATTCATTTTGATGATTCCGTAATATTTGAAATTTTTATATTGAATGAGTGTGATTCTAGTATCTACAAAAGGATTCGTTGGAATAGAGTCATTTTATTTATATTATACGTTGATAACATATTACTAATTGGAATCGAAATACAAGTCATATAGACTGTTAAAAATGGAAAAATAAATCATTTTATATGATGAAATTGTGTAAGGATGCATATATATATTGAATTGGGATTCAACATAATAGATCTGAGTGGTTTCTATGACTAATTCAATGAATACACATTGATAATATATATAAGATATTCAATATGGAACAATCCAAGAGGATATTTTTTCCAGAGTCAAATGGAATTCATCATTCTAGAAAATGTGTCTTCAAAAACGTGAGAAAATAAATATAATGTGAAGTATTTCATATGAATCAGTGATTGGATCAATCATGTATGATTTTTTTTTATAATAATATATGTTTCCTACACATTAAGTGTAGTAGGAATATATCAATTTAATCCAGGTTTCCTCCATTTGATGGAAGTCAATACTATTATTATGTGTCTCAAGAATATTAAGAATATGTTCTAATTTTATAGATGATACGAGGAACTAGTAATTATAGTATATGAAGATTCTAATTTCCAAACTAATCAAGGTGACCTAATTTCACATATAAGATAGCTCTAAATGCCTTTTTTTCATTTTCTGTATGAACCACTTTGTGGTTGAGTGTGAAACTCAAAAAAAAAGATACCAAATACAAAACTGTAAACACCACAAGAAAAAAAATGAATATAATATTTAAAATACACTAAAAACATTAAAATTGAAATTCAAATTTCAAATTCGAACACACATTCAAAAAAACACACATGTCAACACATTAGGATTCATCTACCTTGAATCATGATCCATGAATCATTACCCTTATTCGCAATCAAACCACCATGAAAATCTATATTTCTAGAAATAAGAAAATTTCAATGCATATTGTCATCTCTATTAGGAAAAACTGAAAGCCTTTGAGATATATAGGGGACATCTCTTATAATCTAGTAAATAGATCATCTAGAAGTGGGAAACAAACAAAATCAACATCACTTGGCACTTTTATTTCATGGAATTTTATCTACCATTTGAACTCACATATGATGAATCCTTAAAAACCACCAATATAATTATACTAGGAGGAGAGTGAAGGAATCATGTAGCATGAGTATATTAGAAACGAATTATGTGGAATAAAAACACCAACACCAAAAAAATTGGTTGTTTCCCAGGATGAAATCAATGAAAAAATTAAGAACTTCATGAGTACAAACATCAAATGTGGCCGAAAAACACCCTTATCATTGTAATACCTCCAAATAACAGAAAGAAACAAAATGCAACCAAAAAGGGGGACTGAATCTTTATGGTATGATAGGACCATCACAAATCACTACTCCATGAAAATAGATGAATCTCAACCAACCCATCAAAAACCTGACATGTGATGTACTACATCAAACTAAAATGAATTATAGTGCAATAGATTTTCATGTAAGAGTAGATATTGAGATGAACAAGGACTCGATAGTGAGCTATAATCACAAAAAGATAAACACACCTAAATGAGATTGATGAAAGGGGAGAAGAAGAGAGTAGCAAAGGAAACCCAAAGAGAGAATCCCTAGAGAAAAACATGGTTCTTGAAGGAGATAAACCCAAAAAAAAATTGAATCGAGGAAGAATGTTGACCCTTGAAGTGAAACAAGGAAAGGAAACTAGATGGAGGAAAAGAAGAATCTTATCCATGAAGAGGATGAACCAAATCTAGGGGAAGAAACCCTATATAATTGAGATTTTTGGCATGCTCAGAAGAGCTCAAATCTGTTTTTAATCACAGATTCTATAGAAGAGTCTATGTATATAGTGGATTATAAATTTTTAAAATAGGCATTACAGATGTACAAATTCATCCAGGAGCATGATTTGGTAAATATAAGTAGAGATCATATCACAATTTGTAGTGATAATAATGTAGTGGAGGATCTTTCAAAAGAGACATGGATACATAATTAGATGAAGCACCCATATTGTAAGTATCAAAACATGATGAATATTTCTATGAGTGGCTAGGTTTCAGGGTGAAATATTTCAATGGAAGGCAACACATAAGGCAGCTTGAATAAATCCTTAACTCAGAAGAAACATGATTATCATGTGAGGTATAGAGAACCTAAATTTATAGACAACAAGTTATTGTCCATGTGGGGTTTAGTTGTAGTTGGATTCCAAGGACCAACAATTTTTACATTTATTACAAGTATTTTTTATTTATATAATATAATTTAAACAACATATTAATTATTGTTATGTATTCGATATCTAATTAATGTATTAATTTCAAAGAGTATTTTTCACATTGATGATGTAATAGTAAATCCTTCTTATGATGAAAAAAATGGAGTGTTATGAAAATATTATTAATATAGTAGTATGGTTGGATAATATAATTTGATGATAAATATAGTATTTATAATTTCAGGTATGAGTACTTATAAGAGGATGATGTATTTCCTCATGATGTTCTTACATAGTAATATCCAAGAAGGAATATTATTAAAACATAACCTCATGTAAGAATTAGAAATGTTTTTTATGTCATTAGGTATTATTATTAGAGATCATGTATAATAGTGCACAAACATTAATATTATTATTACTCTATTTCATGTCTCGCACACTTATTTTTTCTGATAATAACCATGAAGAAATATGTTCACAGTATGGTAAGGTGCATTGAGTGAATCATGATGGACATGTCATTAATGGATATATCGAGGAAGGATTTTTAACTTCTATATTTATGGAAGATGATATCTCAAAAGTTTTATTGCAAGGGATCTATATCCTGAAATTGCAAGGCTATGGTGTAACATTTTGTTTATTCTAGATAGTCAAAGAAAGGTGTATCAAAAATAATGCTTGGTGATATTGATGTTTCACCTGATAAATGAGATATTTAGAAAAAAGTTATTATATTATAAAATGTGAATATGAATGTGGTTTTAATCATTATGAATTACATTATTTCTTGGAGTTGTTTTGACCAATTTCTAGACAATAATCTCAGACAATAAGCAATCCTACCTAATTCCATTGGGAAGTAATCATATAGTGTCACACACTATGTGTTTTCGTTGATCTCTATTATATTGTAATCTAATTTTATTTGTGGAATAAATATTATTATCAAGACTAAGGAATAATGTTTACTCATGTTTTATTGGTCGAATAAATTAACTAATTAATTATTATCAAATTATTAATAAAATATACTTATATATTGTCTTTAGTATTTAATAAATAGTTATTTACTATTGTTTGAATAAAATATTTATTTATGTAAATAATATTTTTGGGTATTTAATAAAATTTTTAGGATTTTGAATGGACTACAACCACATATAGTGACAAATATTAATTAACAAGTCCATTAAATAAAACTTTTTTTTCCCAAGTTGATGTGAACCAAAAATTAAAGTTATTATTATTTTATTATGTGACACGCGATTTATGAAAATATATAATATTATTTAATGGATAGAATGAATTAAATTTTTATCTTATCCTAAAACCTACATCTATAAATATACGGTTATATCTATTGTGTAGAGTATCAATCGATGAAATCAAAATAGAGAATTTTTTCACATAATTAATTCTCTCTTGAATATTTCTTCTCCCTCCATCTTAAGAACTAGAAATATAAGAGGTGATTCTCCAAGGAAAATAATTTAGGTATCAATAGTAATAACAAATAACATTTTATTCACCATGTTATAACTGTTGATCGAGTGGGATTTCTCGAAGATCAAAGGGGAAAATGTGGATCACCACTTAAAGGATTTGATCCTTGGATCCTTGAAGTGTAATGAATGAAATATAAAAGGATATTTTCAGATGATCAAAATTAATCATTGAATAAATACATAACTTTTGGTGTTTATTTTTTATAAATTAAATAAATAGAATTTATGTTTTATTTACAAGATCCCCGCTCATGGTTTTAGGAAATGACAGTTGAAATAAATTTTAATTTATCTCCCACCACTTCATACATCCACTAAAACTTGAACAAAAAAGTATATATCCATAAATGAGACTCTAATACATTAAAAAAATAATACATTAATTTATAATCTTGAGGACAAATACATTTGTAATGACATCTCTAAATATTTCTTCTTCATATTACATATAGGACATAATTACACAATTTAATTTTGTATCATCATGAACAGGTAAAGTTCACATATATTGAAATTGAAATAGTAGGGTGAATATACTCTCAAATGGAATTTTTGATTTTTTGGTTTATTTACATGATTTAATTGATTTAAAATTAATTTTCCCCTTTGTGTTTCTTATCTGTAATATCATTACTCATTTGAAACATTTTTCGTAAATTTTAAAATGTTTTTATTAAAAAAATGTCATGTACATAAATAATTTATCATTATAATATTACATGACAATTCAGTGGGCTCCCAATAATATTATCGACCATTGTAACATCTATATTTATTCAATAGGAATATTAAACTCAATGATCATCTCATGTGATACTTCAATTCACACTCTCATGTGATATTTTTCAAATTTTTATTATATTTTATGTCTCATAGGATACTTTACAACATAAACCATTCAATAAGGTGATGTGTGGGGGTTGATATATATAAATCTCTTAAAATTTCCTTTTATGTATTTTTTTCATATAATGTTATCACATGTTTTTTCGTTCAAATTTAGGAGATAATGGTATTATATAATTAATTATCTCATTTACGGAATGTAGTTGATGGTAATGGAAATATTTAATGCTAGTAGGGTCATGGGGATGTTCATGAATAATTAATTATTCTACTATTAATAAACATTGATATTTTTAATACAATAGTCTAAAAACCCAAATTGAACTATAATATCATTTAATGTATCTATCTAAATCTACATTCTTTTCATCATCACATATATATCTTCTTATGTATTTATAATCTCAAAATATGTAAGAGGTGACATCCTAGAACCCAAACCATTAACCTAACCATATTGTTTAAGATGATTCAAAGATACTAAAATTATTTTTTCTTTAGGTACAATAAATTTCATCTCCTATGTATAAATCTTATAAAAACAACAAGATCATAAATGTGTATTTTTTTCTAGTAGTATTATCAAGAACACAATATTACTATTATGTCGTACTTACACATGATTCTCATACAACTTGTGTGTTTTCATATACTAGTCCAACGTCTATTTATATGATTCTAAATCCATTATACAGAATGTGGGATGGATGTATCTTCACTATCTGATTCATCAATATTCATATAAAAAATGAAGCCTATTTGGTTTTATATGGTGAAAATATTTTTCTCAATATTTATAATTCATAAAATTTTCTTTTTGAGTAAAGTATCCCCCTTACTTATTTTATGGTTGGGGTACATTATTTTCCGTGCACAATAATACTTTTAAAATCAACCTTTTTGTTTAATAAATTATCAATTTTGTTTACAAATCGATAAAATAAATATTTTCAAATAAAATATTATCAATTACAATACATAGAAAATGATTCCTCATCACGATGACTAATGAATTTTTTTAATCTTTCATAGATGATAATGTTTGAATAAATATATTGTGGGTGGGGTTCACTTTCCCCTAAACATATAAATTACTATGTTTTGTTAGATGTTTCATGAATTATCTATAATATTTTCTTGGGACCGTTATGAGATATATCTTATATAAATCATCTAAAATAAATAAAATAAACAATAGATAATGAAAATTAATTCAATATTTCATTATATGTATTATTGGTAAAAATGATAAATATATTGTAAAATTTACCTAACATATCCCCACATGGTTATCTTCAAAAAATCATGACATTATTCCATATAGCTATTAAAATTAGAATATATATTCTTGTTGAAACCAAAAATTAACTAATAAAAATTGAATAATTGGGTTTAATAATATGGACATGTTGATTCCATATACCAAAAAATTTAATTTCCTTATTATTACCTTAATGACTTTAATTTAAATGTTGATTCTTCGCTACTGTTGTTTTTTTTCATCCAAATGCAATTGATCCCCTAATAATTTCATAGTTTTAGAATCTATGATATGTTCTTACTTAGGATTCGTAACATCTTCATGTCGAGGATTCATTATCTGCAAGGGTAGCCCAAAATTGATTTTACATCATGTAATTTTTTTAAAGAACACATAATATTATAAAGAAAATCATTGTATGTTAAAAAAACACATTAACCTATTCATTGAACTATCATTATTTTCATTAAATATTGACGAGATTTGGATCATTTTTTGAGTTTATAAATCCCATCCTCGTGGTCCCCATTAATTTATAATATATTCTGTATATTAGTACCCTCTGAAATTAATTATGATATCCCAATAAATGGGCCATCATCAAATAAATTTTATTCGAACATGTAGTTTTTGTAATCAACAATTTTTTTACTAATTCCCTTTTACTAGATCTGAGACTTATAATATCTGAACTTATTGTGATGTCATTATAATTGGTTCATACTTATAGCCTTAAACACATAAATTCTCATTCATGAAGATAAATTTGTGGATTTTAACTACATCTATGTTGTGAGCACATTTGCAATTAAAAACATTCACTTGAAAAGTCATATTATCTAACTCATATATTTGTTAAATTATTATGTAATCTGTATTATACATAAATTTAATATCTACACTTAGAACTAAATACGTGATTAAATTATTCAATAAGACTAACTCAACTATTTAACATCATACCATGATCATCATGTTGCTTTATATAGAATTTATAACCATTAATTAAAAATACAATGTAAGAGCTAACAATTACATTATTCCCTTGTATAGAAAATAAATTTTTCCAACAATTGAATTAATATTTTCTAATAAATATTTATGTAAATGATCTTAGAACCATCATATAAACTATTTATTATTTGATATTGATATGAATCTTTCATTTCTTGAGAGACTCATATGTCTATGTATTACTCTATGGAATTCATCATATATAGAAAACTATAATATATTATCTAATGTGTAATGGAGAGTCAACACATTCTATGTAATTGTAATTTTAACAAAACCTCATCTATAAATTTCTTCTCCCATATGGCTTCCACTATAAGGATATTTTAGGAGGAGAATTTCATCAATATCTGGGAGGTAATATGTACATAATTCAATAACTTCACCAATGATAAATAACTATTCAATATAAATTCTTATATAAATTCAATTCATTATGAACCTCATCAAAATATACATCTATCATTCAGTGGGGTAAAAACATAAACAATGTTCATGACCACATTGTTGAATATATCTATCCTAGTGAACCATCGGGTAGAAAATTACATCAATTCAGTATGGATTGGAGAATTACTGTACTTATCATTATATGATAGCAATTTAATCTTTTATGATTAGAATCACTTTAGGGTATATTACATTACATCATAGTGATTTGAAAATGAAAAAATATTGGGTTAATATATTTTGAAATTTTTTTAGGAAGAATGAAATGTAATGATAGATGAATTAAATCTTCAACAAAACGTGACTAAAAAGATATTTTAGTTGTAGTAACATATAATTATTCATTTAAATAATATTCATGATATTTTATGGATAGCCCTCTAAAAATCTTAAAACATTGCGGATGTTTCAAGAATGAAAGTTTTCCTGTCAAGATAAAGTGTATGGTGGTGGAGGAATGATAGTATTCCTTTCACAATTTACTTATTACAGTGCATCCCTTATCCATATTTTAGTCATGTAAAAAATATCCATAATTAAATATTTTATTTTATCTTGCACATTTTGTAATGTGACTGTAAAAATACATGTTCAATATTTTTCTATGTTGATTACATCAAAAAAAATTTGGCGTATACAAAATTTGATTATAAAAATTCAACGATAATTCATCTATTTTTTCCAAACATATTTTCCAAGGTTCTTCAACAATGGGTTTCCAAAATTTGTTTATAAATAATTTAATTTCATGAGAAGTTGATCACTCACTAATTGGGATGTTGTTATAAATTTTTCTGTATTTCCATTGAATGATATCATCATTGATTAGTATTTATGTATTCAGGGTAAAAAGTTTAAATTTCATAAAAAAATATCTTTAGAGGAATGATTAAACCTAAATGAGTGTGCACTATATAAAAAACATTTATATCCAAACATTCCATTAATGTTATAGCCTGAAAAATATACAAAATAATGAATTTAAATTAATAAATAATACATAATTGCTCTCAATATGAAATCATAAATTATATGAGCCTCATAACATGTAACACGAGTGTCTTGGATCAATTTCATATCTTCATACAATGAATCCAAATAGAAATCAATATCATTACAATTTTTGTTTTTTAATGTTATAAATATATACTACAAAATATATTTTTTTGACATGAATGAACATGGTGGAAGGATATAAATTACCAACAAAACACGTCTTGTAATGTGAGTAATAATTCGGAAAATAATAGGACTTACTCTTTCTTTAGATAATGTAAGTCAAGGCTTTCTTGTCTTGTTTACAATGTCATGATACTCATAAAAAAATTTATCCACTGAGTATAGTTTGCGGGGTGTCATATATTACCATATTCAATTCCTATATCTTTGTTTTATGAAACTTTTCTAATGATTTCCTAACATCAACAGAGATGTATGAACATTGGGATGATAAGAATATATCGTACACATTTTGACTAAATTGATTTGTATTTATTTTATCAGTCTATGCAAAACCCAGTATATGTTATCAGTTAATGATGGTCCATATAAAAAAATATTCCATCATTTGGACATGCATGTATTTATTTAGAGATCATACCCATTAATCATTCAATTCACATAGAACCTTCTATTATGCATGGAAGATCATTTTATTCTTGTAACATATCAATCATGTGACCAATTGAATTAGTAAATATGGTGTCACTCCACATAATTCCAACCTTAAAATTATATAACACTAATAAATATAAAAATGTTGTATATATAGAACAAATACTATAATGTTGTGTCATTTCATATATATTTAACTTCTCAAACAACATTTTACAATCATGAAGGTCATATTTAATGGTCATTTTCATTTATTCCATATGATTTCTATCATCAAATTACACTAGAAATCATATCAATTGATCCATAAATCACAAAATCATTTGGGTTAGTATTTACATTATTTTTTTCTAAAGTTTAATCCAACATTTATAAATTTGATCTATTTCATGTCCATTATGACATTTATATAACTTTTTTAGTGAATTAATCTTTAAGAAAAACAATTTTAACAATGATAAATGATTTTATAAGCGTCAAATTTAGGCTCTTTTACAATGTGGGTGAAATTTTTGATAGCATCCTAATGTTGCTTTTTCATTTTATTATCATCCATCTTGTTTTGATTAATATATATATACTATTATGTTTAGTAATTTTAATTTTTTTCAAAAATAAATAAATACACATATGGTATTAAAAAATAAAAGAGATATTTAGAGAAACTTTGATGAAATTTGATAATTTTTCTATGAAAAAATTTATATTCACTTTGGAAATCCAATGAATAACCAAAAAAATCATAATGATAAAATAATATAATTCATAAAAATTGGAATATTAGACTCTCTATGATAATTTTTCCCAGTGATGAAATCCTATTAAAACATTATTTTTTATTATATGAAAATAATTTGGATTTCATGTTTATAATTAAAGTGAGAAATTCATAATTGTTGAATTATTTAAAGGAATGTGGTCCTAGTTGAAGCTAAATTACAATAAGGGAATGTTATAGGGGATGATATCCACCGTGATGTTATTTTTCCCTTTAGTATATTATAATATTGATTGTATAATAATTATCATTCTAGAGTACAAATATTGAGTGAATCTCAACATGATAATGTTATTTGTGATGATTCTTTACCAGTTATGATATTACAAAATTTTAACTTGAAATTAAAAAAACTACGGTGGTTGTAGGGTTATACATTCCAAAATAGAGGGAATGGGTGTTAGAACACTCCTAAAGAATCAGTTATGTTACATGATGTTATTGTAATATGATAATAATATTTTAATTTTGTGTATTGAAATTGTCTAGTAGTGGTGGAAATAATTTATGGAAGGGAATGTGATATAACTATAGTGTTAAGAAGAATGTAAATAAGATTTCATATATTTAAAAATAAAGAGATCAACAATGTTCATTAAAAAATTTAATTGTTATTAGTTAGTGTGAACTTCTGAAGGATGATTATGTTTTTGGTGAGAAACCATAAAATAGTATATGTGATAAAAATTAATTTTATTTCTATATAATAATTTAAGGCTACTATAACCATAAAATAAAATTTTTGAGGAGTATAATGAATTAAAAATTCCACTAGACACTACATGATGTCATGTTAGTCAAGGATGCAACACACATTGGTTATAAAAAACATTTATGTAATTCGTTTGAGATTAATTTTTCACTAAAAATTTACAATTATTGGATACAACATTGGTGGAGGAAGTCATACTTTTTTAGTTAGATCATTTCATTATAAGTAATGTGGGGAAGTAAAAATTATTTGGAGCTATAAAAATTCAATATATTATTCAAAAATTGCTTTAATTATTGGAAGACTATTGGAAACATGATGTATTCTGTAGAGACCCGAAGCCTGACGTACATAGACTTTACATTACTTTTGCGGAATACTTAGTACATAACAAAAACACACACACAAGGATCGTAATAGTTTAGTGTCTTTGGAAACTCGGAACGTAAACTTCTAATTGTGGTGGAAGATCTTCAACATCTCCCATAAAGATCTTCCTTTTTATACCTAAAACCATTGTTTATATCCTGGGGAAAAGAAAACATAAAAGGGTGAGCTCAAATGCTCAGTAAGGATAAACAAAAGAAATATCAATCACATCATATACATAAGAACATAGCTTTTGGAAATCTTAACCTGCAAAAGAGAGCATAATTTCATAACATGGGATAAATCATAGTAGTGAAATGAAATCATAACTTAAAACATTAATCATTGTGGCATACACACATAATCATAGAGAATCATTTCTTGTTAGTCAAGACTCATTGCCAAGACTATCTTAGTGGACAATGTCCCTTTCTGAATCGAGTAATCCTCGTTTCAGTCCTGTTTCACTGAACTGGTATAACCTACCATTCCAGCCATGTCTATCTCATGAGATATAAAATCTTTACCCAATGCATTGGAGGGAGATATAGGTCCCACCCATCTCTTAATGAATCCTTTCTTATGTGTGCCACAAAATCATAAATCATACATCATTGCATAACCCATGTAATAAAAATGGGATTCTTAAACAACATGACATCATAAAACCATTCATATAAGATAAAGGAATTCATAAACATAATTCCATCACAACATAGTCAAATCAATGTAAAAATGTGGATAGAAACAGAACCCTTTATTATCTTATATGGAAAATAATTTTGATAAAACACTTGAATTGAATTCTTAAGGAAAATATCCTTTCTTCTTCAAAATCAATTTCTTTTCACAAAACATCATGCAATTTTAAAAGAAAGAGATTTTATTGAATATAGTCATGAAATCTTTTAGAGGAATCTTCATGAAAATAAGTCTTTATAAAAAAGTATAAATCCGTTCGTGCCGTATAAGTTAAAAAAAACATTCTTCGTACTTTTGTCGGAAAAGTCAAAAAGTACCTCGTACGGAAAAACGACAAAAGATTCCTTTCATATTCTTTACTAAAAACTCACCTAAGGGTAAAATTGGATTTAAAATATTGCAAGTGGATGGAAACAATATTTCATATTGAGGGAACATGTATGTGGATGATAAAATACACCCCAGTAAATACTTACGAATAAACAATCTCGGATAAAAATGAGATTGTGATATTTCCCTTACCTTAGGTCCGACTTGCTTTGTAAGTGTCCGAACCTCCTGTATAATGATTTAAATCATGTTATTGACTTATTACAGAATCATATTCATTGTTATGATATCATATATGGTTCACTTATGACATTATATTACCCGTTCTTTTGTAAATTCCATGTTAAAGAAGCGTTTTGGGTAAAATCGTTTCATTTATCGTAGGTGTTTTGACTTGTTGTTCTTGACATCATTATTACTTATATCATGATTTACTTACTTCCAGAATATAACATATGATTTATATATCATATATATTCAGTATATATATATATATATATAATAGGTAGATAAATAAAATGAAAAACACCGTTCATGGAGACGGTAGTCCGTACGTACGCATGAACGCTGTTTTCCTTTCCTTATTGTCTTGAAATGGAAGTAAGTAGATGACATACATATGTATATATATACATAAATACAGTAGCTTTATAATGTCATTTATTTAATTATTATTTCTTATATATACATTACACTCATTCTTAAATGGTTAACATGGAGAATGAATCTCATCGCGTCGTGGAGACGGTATTCCGTACGTACGCACGAGCGATGATATCATTTCTATAAATATTGAATTGAATTGGAGTGTATTATACAATATATCAGAATCAATATGATGTTGTAATAACTATGTATAGTTATTATTTACACCATTATACCCATCCATGTAAGGTGGTGGTGGAAAATAGATTTCACCACGGCGTGGAGACGGTATTCCGTACGTACGCACGCGCAGTGATTTCTTTTTCCGTAGGATGGATAGATGGTGAAATAGGGTTGTTTCATACTTATAATAACATATCAGTATATGAGTGATAATGATGTTATTACTTCATAATGAAACAACCTAAGAAGAAGAAGTGGAAGAAGAAATAAAGATGAAAGAATTGGTAACGGTAATTACCTCTTCTTTGAAGTGCCTCTTTGAGACCTCCTCTTAGGGCACTAAAATTGGTCTTTGAGGAAGACCAGAACCTCTAGGATGTTTCTAGGGAAGTGAAGAAGAGATTTTGGCAGGGGTTGGCCGAGCTTGAGTGCTCAAATTGGTGTGAGGAGGGGGGGGAGGAGGTGTCCTTTTATAAGGGAGGAGAGGGGCACCTTAGGAATTCTTAAACATATTAATTTATAATAAATCTAACCCCACTTAAAAACCTCCAAAAATGACTCATATTCGAATCTTAGATGAGATATAGTTGTAATCTCATCATCCAATCAAATTTAGACATGTTTGGATCTTATTTTAAACCTTATCAATTAGATTTAACTCTAAGTTAAATAATTTGACTTTTACCGTGTCTTTTTGTTTTCTTTCACTATATGGTTAATACACTTACTATAACATGCCAAACGAACCCCAAATTGTTTATTATTAATATATATATCCTTATCTAAGTCATTTGGCCGAACCTTAGATTTTTAAGAATAAAATAACAATTAATAATATAATATTTGATTTAAAAACTATTTTGTGTCAATTTTGACACTATTTGATATATGATTTTTGTGAAAGTCATAACAGAATTAAATGTTCGAACCAAGTTGATTAAACCAACATTAATATATCATAGTAACCTATAAAATTAGTGGAATTCATAAAAATTCTCAAATTACATTTATTTTGGTGTTTATATTATCAATTATGTCAATATTTCATTAATAAGATAATTACTGCATCATTTTGGTGTCATAAATAAATTATATTATTTGATGTCTAAAAATTAAAAATAAAATACCATCATGTATGAAATATTTTTAGCTTTCTAATTAATATTTACAATGGAATTTATCTTATGTATAACCCCATATTAAAAATGATTTACTTATTAAACTTTGATTTTAACTATTTTAACCCTTCTTTAAATAAATTAATAATAAATGTCCTAATCTAATCCAAGTGGGCCTAAATGGTCATATTTTATTCCTAAGTTTGTTTTTGGTCGAATTACACTTGTCCAATAGAATTAGGACATGTGTTAGGGTAATATTAATATCATATTTACCCTTAGTTACCCTATTTACTATTAACCGTGGTAAAAAAGTAAAAAGTTACTATTCACCAAAAAATTATTTTCATCTCATTGAACCACATTTTAGTCCTTGATATTAACCGTGTCTCTCGGATTTTCGAAATTCCATTCACAGAAGCGGTAAAATTAAGTTTTATGCAAAAATTCAGTTTTTAACCTACCACTTAGTAGTTTCACTATTCATCAAAAATTGATGATTTTCAGAACAATGCCAAAATTTCATCCTAAGCTATATTTCATATTCCGAATTCAAAAATGAAATATATTTTACCAAATTCATAACATAAAAGTTTCATTAATTAATTTTATAATTAAATCCCGCTGTTAAAACAAATAGCGTGTTTTTACGAAACAATATCTATCAAAAGATTGACACTTGTTTATGTCTGGTTTAAATGTGAAATTACGTCCAATGACCAACATTGTATTAAATTGTAAAAATATATTCTAAATATACTTTAAAACTACTCAAATTAATAATTTATCACTATTAATTATTTCGATTAAAAAAGTTGTTTTTAATTATAATTTAGTAATTTTCACTATTCATCAGAATATGAAAGTTATCCGAAAAGTACAAAAATTTCACCTTAGGCTAAATTCGATACTCCGAATCCATAAATAAAGTCCATTTTGAAAAATAAAATTTACAAAATTTCAAAAAGTGGTTATTACTATTCACAACAGCTAGTTTTAATAATATCTTAATAGAATATCGTTGTTTAGCGAAACTTGGTGTTGCGTACAACACACGCTATCGAGGAAGGTCGCGATTGCGTGTAATGCAAGGCAAGTCAAGGATGTGTGTTGTGCAAGCTCCTTTTGGTGTAGCGTACAACACAAGACATTAGTAAAATAAAAAGAATATTTTTCATAAAATCTCGGGCTGTTACATTCTACCCCCCTTAAAATGAATTTCGCCCTCGAAATTCGTCGGGGTTATAAATGTTTTACTATTCGAAAGTTTCTTTAATAGAAACCCACACCGTAAAAGGGAATACCAAAACTTGGCTTTAAAAACTAAAGTATGAAATGTAACGATTACCCAAATAAACTAATCACTGGGTTTCCACATAGGTGAAAATATGGATATGGAAG
This sequence comes from Viscum album, assembly GCA_963277665.1. Classification (NCBI taxonomy): domain Eukaryota; kingdom Viridiplantae; phylum Streptophyta; class Magnoliopsida; order Santalales; family Viscaceae; genus Viscum; species Viscum album. The sequence continues at coordinate 365,759,104 of OY728158.1, read as the reverse complement.
AGAAATCTAACCATCATGTTCTGATGGAGAGTGGTAGAGAACATGGCTATGGAAGAGCCAGTAATCACAAATCCATAGATTTGTGATGATATAAGGTACCATCTGAATCATCAGGTATAAGATCACTAGGACAACATTTTTGGTTTTCAAGATCATTTCCCTAAAGTTGAAAATTTGAATTAGAATAAATACTTACTTTATTTTGATACAATATCACTGTTGTCCGTGCCTTGAACAATTTCCACTTCATCTCTTAAATAAATGAAGTTGAATTTGTTATTCGTGAAGTGTTAGCAGATCATGTGATAGAATGACGGGTCATTCCATTTGTCTTAAACAAAAGGTAAGCATAAGTCATTCTATAGTGAGATTAATCATATATAGTTCCTAAAATGGACTTATACTTCATATATCATACTGCTTAATATAATAAAACTAGTTTCTACTAAACAGGGACTTCCTGTAGGTCAGTGGTAGGCGATAAAGGCCAGTCGCACTTTGGTTGTGGGTTCGATTCCTACAGCCTTGTCCGAAGCGATGGGATGTCGCCCGTCCTGCAGGTTGTCCCTTTTTCTAAAACTACGTTACTATAACATCCCATCAATAATATCGAAAATCTTCTATCCTTAAACAATACTAACTTATGTCCAACATAATCCAGTCTAATCTTTAGGCTTATAATACTGCAGTCCACTTTCATAATATAGTGACATCGATTACCAGAGATTTAACACTATCGTTGATCCCCACATATCATAAGATATGTCTTGTTGGTCATATTCCAAACATTCAAATTCCTTAATCTTGTACTCTCTTGAATACCCATTAATCCATAGTGAAAACTTGAATGCAGTTAAAAGTTAACACTTTCCATATACAAAAATCCTCAAAATTCTATATACTCAAACCATGATATCACTTAGTCCTTATATCAATCATGAGCTCATGAATACTATCAAACATTTAATTTTCTCCTTATCCCTTTATTATGCGCATATCATCTAAATTCCAAAAATATCTGAATAACCTTTCATGGATACTAGTAACATTAATCATACACTTTCAAAACACAAGGAAAGACAACACTGTAACAATCCATAGATGTCTCTTTATTCCAAAATTACACATGATAAACATGTAATCATTCCACTACATTCTCAAACCATTGACCGAGCTTCAAAAATTCTTTCATCTCACATATCATTTGTAGTCTCTTCATCATCATCCACATAAATACTACCCATATGACCATACTGATTCTCTTCATGAGTCTTTCCCTTAGGGCATTTGTTTGCATAATGCCCATACATTCCACATTTAAAACACTTAACCATTTTTTATGTCGTAGCAATACCATTATCCTCATCCATGGTGTTAACTGACCCTTTTCCTTTGCACTTACTTGCTTTGTGTCCTTCTTTTCCACACCCAAAGCATCTTCCAGTTCCCTTGAAACATTCTCCTTGATGCCTCTTCCCACATGAATTACATAGGGGAAATTGAACTTTCTTTCCTCTATGATCATCATGAAACTCCATCTTTCTCTTATTAGGCGAGTCATGAAACTTACCAAATTTTACTTTATTGATCATATTATGAGATTGCTGATTCGGCATAATAATTATGTTTGGACTTCCAAATCCCATTTCATTATGAAGAATATCATTCCATTTTCCATCATATCCTCCATTATCGTGAATCATCTTGTTTCCAGCCATTCTCTAAAACCCAAAAAGAATAGTGTGAGAGGCAAAAATCATGCTAGGGAAAACAACATAATAAAGGGGGAGTACCTTCAATATCTAACATCTTAGGTTTAATTCTATGATCGTTAGTGTTGTTCTAGTACTATAACCTATACGTATACTTATCCTTAGGGACATCCCTAGACATACCTTAGAAATATCTCTAGGGATCTCACTAAAGTTCTCGCATCCTAGTTTCCAAAGGTTGACTAAACCTTTCCTCTGATACCAAATGTAGAGACCCGAAGCCTGACGTACATAGACTTTACATTACTTTTGCGGAATACTTAGTACATAACAAAAACACACACACAAGGATCGTAATAGTTTAGTGTCTTTGGAAACTCGGAACGTAAACTTCTAATTGTGGTGGAAGATCTTCAACATCTCCCATAAAGATCTTCCTTTTTATACCTAAAACCATTGTTTATATCCTGGGGAAAAGAAAACATAAAAGGGTGAGCTCAAATGCTCAGTAAGGATAAACAAAAGAAATATCAATCACATCATATACATAAGAACATAGCTTTTGGAAATCTTAACCTGCAAAAGAGAGCATAATTTCATAACATGGGATAAATCATAGTAGTGAAATGAAATAATAACTTAAAACATTACTCATTGTGGCATACACACATAATCATAGAGAATCATTTCTTGTTAGTCAAGACTCATTGCCAAGACTATCTTAGTGGACAAAGTCCCTTTCTGAATCGAGTAATCCTCGTTTCAGTCCTGTTTCACTGAACCGGTATAACCTACCATTCCAGCCATGTCTATCTCATGAGATATAAAATCTTTACCCAATGCATTGAAGGGAGATATAGGTCCCACCCATCTCTTAATGAATCCTTTCTTATGTGTGCCACAAAATCATAAATCATACATCATTGCATAACCCATGTAATAAAAATGGGATTCTTAAACAACATGACATCATAAAACCATTCATATAAGATAAAGGAATTCATAAACATAATTCCATCACAACATAGTCAAATCAATGTAAAAATGTGGATAGAAACAGAACCCTTTATTATCTTATATGGAAAATAATTTTGATAAAACACTTGAATTGAATTCTTGAGGAAAATATCCTTTCTTCTTCAAAATCAATTTCTTTTCACAAAACATCATGCAATTTTAAAAGAAAGAGATTTTATTGAAAATATTCATGAAATCTTTTAGAGGAATCTTCATGAAAATAAGGCTTTATAAAACAGTATAAATCCGTTCGTGCCGTATAAGTTAAAAAAAAACATTCTTCGTACTTTTGTCGGAAAAGTCAAAAAGTACCTCGTACGGAAAAACGACAAAAGATTCCTTTCATATTCTTTACTAAAAACTCACCTAAGGGTAAAATTGGATTTAAACTATTGCAATTGGATGGAAACAATATTTCATATTGAGGGAACATGGATGTGGATGATAAAATACACCCCAGTAAATACTTACGAATAAACAATCTCGGATAAAAATGAGATTGTGATATTTCCCTTACCTTAGGTCCGACTTGCTTTGTAAGTGTCCGAACCTCCTGTATAATGATTTAAATCATGTTATTGACTTATTACAGAATCATATTCATTGTTATGATATCATATATGGTTCACTTATGACATTATATTACCCGTTCTTTTGTAAATTCCATGTTAAAGAAGCGTTTTGGGTAAAATCGTTTCATTTATCGTAGGTGTTTTGACTTGTTGTTCTTGACATCATTATTACTTATATCATGATTTACTTACTTCCAGAATATAAAATATGATTTATATATCATATATATTCAGTATATATATATATATATATAATAGGTAGATAAATAAAATGAAAAACACCGTTCATGGAGACGGTAGTCCGTACGTACGCATGAACGCTGTTTTCCTTTCCTTATTGTCTTGAAATGGAAGTAAGTAGATGACATACATATGTATATATATACATAAATCCAGTAGCTTTATAATGTCATATATTTCATTATTATTTCTTTTATATACATTATAATCATTCTTAAATGGTTAACATGGAGAATGAATCTCATCGCGTCGTGGAGACGGTATTCCGTACGTACGCACGAGCGATGATATCATTTCTATAAATATTGAATTGAATTGGAGTGTATTATACAATTTATCAGAATCAATATGATGTTGTAATAACTATGTATAGTTATTATTTACACCATTATACCCATCCATGTAAGGTGGTGGTGGAAAATAGATTACACCACGGCGTGGAGACGGTATTCCGTACGTACGCACGCGCGGTGATTTCTTTTTCCGTAGGATGGATAGATGGTGAAATAGGGTTGTTTCATACTTATAATAACATATCAGTATATGAGTGATACTGATGTTATTACTTCATAATGAAACAACCTAAGAAGAAGAAGTGGAAGAAGAAATAAAGATGAAAGAATTGGTAACGGTAATTACCTCTTCTTTGAAGTGCCTCTTTGAGACCTCCTCTTAGGGCACTAAAATTGGTCTTTGAGGAAGACCAGAACCTCTAAGATGTTTCTAGGGAAGTGGAGAAGAGATTTTGGCAGGGGTTGGCCGAGCTTGAGTGCTCAAATTGGTGTGAGGAGGGGGGGGGGAGGAGGTGTCCTTTTATAAGGGAGGAGAGGGGCACCTTAGAAATTCTTAAAAATATTAATTTATAATAAATCTAAACCCACATAAAAACCTCCAAAAATGACTCATATTCGAAGATTAGATGAGCTATAGTTGTAATCTCATCATCCAATCAAATTTAGACATGTTTGGATCTTATTTTAAACCTTATCAATTAGATTTAACTCTAAGTTAAATAACTTGACTTTTACCGTGTCTTTTTGTTTTCTTTCACTATATGGTTAATACACTTACTATAACAAGCCAAACGAACCCCAAATTGTTTATTATTAATATATATATCCTTATCTAAGTCATTTGGCCGAACCTTAGATTTTTAAGAATAAAATAACAATTAATAATATAATATTTGATTTAAAAACTATTTTGTGTCAATTTTGATACTATTTGATATATGATTTTTGTGAAAGTCATAACAGAATTAAATTTTCGAACCAAGTTGATTAAACCAACATTAATATATCATAGTAACCTATAAAATTAGTGGAATTCATAAAAATTCTCAAATTACATTTATTTTGGTGTTTATATTATCAATTATGTCAATATTTCATTAATAAGATAATTACTGCATCATTTTTGTGTCATAAATAAATTATATTATTTGATGTCTAAAAATTAAAAATAAAATACCATCATGTAGGAAATCGTGTTAGCTTTCTAATGAATATTTACAATCGAATTTATCTTATGTATAACCCCATATTAAAAATTATTTACTTATTAAACATTGATTTTAACTATTTTAACCCTTCTTTAAATAAATTAATAATAAATGTCCTAATCTAATCCAAGTGGGCCTAAATGGTCATATTTTATTCCTAAGTTTGTTTTTGGTCGAATTACACTTGTCCAATAGAATTAGGACATGTGTTAGGGTAATATTAATATCATATTTACCCTTAGTCACCCTATTTACTATTAACCGTGGTAAAAAAGTAAAAAGTTACTATTCACCAAAAAATTATTTTCATCTCATTGAACCACATTTTAGTCCTTGATATTAACCGTGTCTCTCGGATTTTCGAAATTCCATTCACAGAAGCGGTAAAATTAAGTTTTATGCAAAAATTCAGTTTTTAACCTACCACTTAGTAGTTTCACTATTCATCAAAAATTGATGTTTTTCAGAACAATGCCAAAATTTCATCCTAAGCTATATTTCATATTCCGAATTCAAAAATGAAATCTATTTTACCAAATTCATAACATAAATGTTGCATTAATTAATTTTATAATTAAATCCCGCTGTTAAAACAAATAGCGTGTTTTTACGAAACAATATCTATCAAAAGATTGACACTTGTTTATGTCTGGTTTAAATGTGAAATTACGTCCAATGACCAACATTGTATTAAATTGTAAAAATATATTCTAAATATACTTTAAAACTACTCAAATTAATTATTTATCACTATTAATTATTTCGATTAAAAAAGTTGTTTTTAATTATAATTTAGTAATTTTCACTATTCATCAGAATATGAAAGTTATCCGAAAAGTACAAAAATTTCACCTTAGGCTAAATTCGATACTCCGAATCCATAAATTAAGTCCATTTTGAAAAATAAAATTTACAAAATTTCAAAAAGTGGTTATTACTATTCACAACAGCTAGTTTTAATAATATCTTAATAGCATATCGTTGTTTAGCGAAACTTGGTGTTGCGTACAACACACGCTATCGAGGAAGGTCGCGATTGCGTGTAATGCAAGGCAAGTCAAGGATGTGTGTTGTGCAAGCTCCTTTTGGTGTAGCGTACAACACAAGACATTAGTAAAATAAAAAGAATATTTTTCATAAAATCTCGGGCTGTTACATATTCATTGTTGTTTTGTTAGACCAAAAACAATGTACACTCATTTTAATTTTAAAATAAAAAAATCATCTAATAAAAAAATTTACTTCAGTATTAGACTTCAATATATTATTGTAACATTATTCAAATAAAATAAATTTATAAAAAATTTCATTTAGAAAATAACATGATCAGAAAATTGATTTTATGATGTTGTTTCTTATAACTATTTCACCAACAACAAAAATATATAAGGAGTGAGAAAAAGTGATTTGTAATGGATATTATTGAAAATTGAAATACTAAAGACATTTCCAAATAACAATGTGACTATGTTAATAATGTATTAAAGTGGTATCTATTTAGACGTCTCAAACTTGTAAGAGTTACATTATGTAACAACTTTAATCTATGAGTTAACCTATCTGCTATTTATTAATTTTTTATAGCCTTTATGAATAATATTATTTATTCTAATAAATAAAATAGGAGGGGGTGATCTAATGGTTTTTGTAGGTCCAAATTTGGCTAAAGAATGTCAAATACATTGATTATGTCTTTTAGCATTCTTGAGCATCGGAATGGTGATATTCTTGTATATATTTCATTGTGTTTTTTGGAAATAAAATAAGATTTATCATTACAAATTGTTACGATTTCTATATGTTGGTGGCTCTTTTGTGGACACCCATACAAGGTTGTCTATATGTAATTTCATGTTTTCTTTCCCTAGAAAAATATAGTTTGTTTATATATATATATATATATATATTTAATTGTTGTTATTTTCCTTGCTTATTTATGTCAGTATTTATATAAGTAGATAACATAATTAATATATTCATATTAAACATAATGAGTAAATTAAAAAATTAAATAAATATTTTTTCAAAATTAAAACTAATTTATTCATAACATATTTAACTACATAATAATATCATATTTAATAATATAATTAATATTAAACCTATTTATTCGAGTTGTGTACCCTTTAAATAGGTACCCATTATTAGTGTTACGTTTTATTGATGAAGACATTATTAGTTTAGAGGTGACTGGTTTTTTTATTTTTAATATTATAATAACTCAAATTAATGGTTGGATTTATATTTCAATAATTAATATTTGATATTTATCAGTGCATTATATATGAACACTATAATATAGATCACCATTAATAGGGTAAGAATTGGATTTGTTAACACACAAAAATAGGCATCCTTTATCCAGATAAAGATAACCCTTTTACTTTAGTGATGAAAAAAGTTAAGGTTGGTGTTCTGAATATCACTTCTAGTGAGATTGTGCTCCTATGGTTTTTTTGGGTTTGAGAACTCGTTGATTTTCCTTGGACGTGTGCGGTTTTATTGGTGTTGTGGCATTTCATCTTCCCCCCCATTAGTCTATTCAGTCACGATTTCCTTATTTTTTTAATGGGAAAATAACATATTAACGACAATAAAGATGATGAAGAGGTTTTTTAGCACAAGGGGTGTTTGTTCGTTTATGGGGGTAGATATTTGATTAAGTGAGGAAAGGGGGTAGTGCAGCGCCACTTTAAGTGGTTCTTTACCCCCACCAAATTTACTCGGCCATCCCCTTATATATATATATTATAAATAATTATAATAAATGTAATTATAAATTTTACAACAAATATAATAAATATATTATTATAAATATTTAATGTATTTATTATAATTATTATATTTATATATTGTAATAAATAAATATATTATATGTGTAATCAGTTTATTATAAATATAAAATATTATAGATATATAATTAAAAATTTAATAAACATAATAAATATGTAATAATAAACATAATAAATATATAATTTTAAATATAATTAATATATTATAATAAAAATATTATAAATATAATAAATGTATTATTAATATAAAAGAAGAATAAATATAAGAATAAATATAATATATTTATTATAAAAATAAAATAAAATAAATATTAAATTAAAAATATAATACCATGGCCCATGGCTCCATGGGAATGAAGCAAGGATTCTATTCATTTTAGAAGCAGGAAGACAATTTGATAGGGAAAATATTTCCAAGGCCTTTAGTTTGAAATCAACCTCCTCTCTAGGGAACTAAATGATTAATGTAACATCATCAACCAATATGGCGTGTGGCTCTTTGAAAATAAAACATGGATGCCCTTCTATCAAGAAACACTCAGATAATTGGATCATGAATTTATTACAATGCCTTTAGTTTGAAACCGGCCTTAATCCCTCAAAAATATTTCATTATAAGTACACTTCCTACTATTATAGATCAAATCTACCTTCTTCACCCATAAATCCTTATACCTAAACAACCATCCTCATTACTTAAATCCAATAGATACCTCATAATCACATTGATAAACCTTCATCAAGGACTACCACCCCTGTTACCTACTCCCCCAATAGACAAATGTCACCACATGCCCCCACCTACCCCAAAACCCATTCATCATGGACCATAATAACCATATGGGACTTCCCACTAATACATAAACCTTTTCCACCAAAATATCTTAAAAAATCCTATTCAAACTAACTAAAAATGTTCCTAAAAATAACTAACCATCACAGATTAAATTTAATGGTGAATATAAAATCATCCCCCCTGCACAAGAACCTAGTAAATCCAAAAGAACCCCTGAGACTTCACTAGCATGGAAGTGATTACTGGAGGGAGGGAAGATGGTGGAGGATGGTTATTTTATCAAATAAACATAGGTGGATATTGTTTTAATAAAGCCTCTCCTATCATAATGATAATATTGTATTGGTATTTCCATGGGCTATGTAACCAATAGACAATTCAAATTCTTCAGTTCCAGAGTGATAAAAGTGGCCCTAGCATTTTTTTCTATCAGAATACATGATAACAAATTAGGTCATATGTGGAATCTATTCAAAGGAGGGGTTTCAAGGATATTTCAAAGTCTCTCACCCACACAACACTCATATCCTTATCCTCTTATTGAAGGAATAATATATTTGGATTACCATATTCACTCCTTACAATATTTCTTCCTCAATCCACTATCATGGTGTGCCCGCCTGGGTTTTTTGTGTTTCCATCTGTGGCCCTCAAAAAAACAAATTCGATGTAATGGGATCTCCAATGGTTGACTAAGAGTGTTCTTTTGGGGCATTTCTCATAGGTGTGGACTTTAATAAAAAATTTCTCCACCAATAAAAGGTAGGGGTTTCATCATATCCTCTTCTTATATGAGTGACATATTATAGGTGGTTCTTGTCACGGGTCTATTAGACATGGGATATAATGATATCCATTTAAAATGGTTCCATTGTTTCTCAAAGAACTCCTTTATTACTAAGTGTTGGGATATATTATTTCCATCTATAAATTGGCTTTATATCTTCATCCTCTTCCATGTTTATCAATTCCTCCCTCATGTGAAATCCTTTCTTGAACAACCTCCCTAAGAAATTATCTTAATAATCCTCCCAAAAAGAAATAAATCTACCAGATAATGTGTGCATGTTGCATCCAAATTTATGATTTTCATATAAATACACATTATTTCAATCAGAACAAATTTGGTGGGAAATGTAAGAACCTCATTTCTTGTTTGAACTCTCCAAAAGAGAATACTGTCTCGAAGAAGGATGATATCGCTGGCCTTATCTTGCGTTTTTTCTATGATATCTACTATAACAACCCAAAATTTTATAAACAAAATATTTATTTCATTTTAATGAAATGAATTATTATATATTATTGATATAGAAAACACATGAACATATTAAGTTTTATTTTACCATATCTGATTTAAAATATTCTTAGAAAAAATTACCATTGAAAATATATCTGTTTAATGGTTATCATGTGATTAGTATAATGATTGGTTTTTGATAAATCATAATTGACACAAAAAATGATGTGATTTCCTCTATATGTACGATCATTCTATATGAACCCCAATTATCATATATTTTGAGGGAGGTAGAATATCTATGATTTCCCGTTGACCACACCAAAGATGATATCCAACAACATAACCACGAGCAAATCCATTCATACGAGAAGTACAAGATCAGGGAGATTGTGGCTCAAACCATGTACATTGAACCACACCTTGAAAGTATCATTTTCACACAACTTAACCTTAGGCGTTTTTTGGAGTTTTAATGGGATATGTATCATGACCATAAAAATTAAAATATTAATATTTTATTTTTAGTAGAATAATTTTCATATTTTCTTTCTTTGATTAATTTAAAAATGATTTTTATTTTTATTCAATAAAACCAAAATTTTATTATTAATTATTATTAAATTATAAATAAAACATTTTTTTTATTAATTAATGGTTTTTTAAATAAATAATAATATATTTTTACAAAAATTATTATATACAAATGATCATATAAATTTAATGAAGTCAAAATTTAATTTTTATAAAGGTTCAAAAAATATTACTGTCTAAAAAACACATTATTTCTCAATAAATTTAAATATTACATTAAAAGTCAAAATTAGAATATTTATAAAATTACTTTTTGAAAATAAATATTATTTTCGGTATCCAAATATTGTAATTATCCGGTAGTTTTTTTTTCGTTATTTTATGAGACAATTGATTTTTCAGAAAAAACATAAATTCAGTATAAATATATATTGTGTATTATAACATTATAATGAACAAAAAGTGATGTAATAAATACAATAAAAAGTATCCATCAAAAAATATATATTTTACATTTAACATAGTTTTGTTTTATTTTTATTTGATTAATCCTATAATTCTATTACAAATCCTCCAGAACCATTAATATATTTTATGGTATTAAAATAATTTCATTAAGTGTGTGAATAATTTCCACATAAGTAAGGGGAATTATTTTATTATGGTTGGCCCTTTTCCTTGTAAAATAATTATAAAAACTCTTATTTTGAAGAATCCATGGGAAAAAACCATGATAATTTTTGTGGTAGTGATCATTATACTACATAGAGTCCAAAAACAATGTTTGAGAAACAATAAATAATTCCCCACTCATGTCCTATATAATCCCACCCAATCTACCATTTATTTTCACTCAAAATCTTTGTATCATGTTATTAATCTTCCGTCCACTCTATATATTCCACCCAAGCTTCCTAAATCTCTCAAAAATCCCCTCCCAAGCATTTGAAATCACACTCTCAAGGTAACTGTTCTTATCCTTCTTTTTATTCATGTATCATCATTATATTATACCTAATATATTCATTTTATAACACTAGGATATGTTTTTACATATCCCTCGTACTTCCATTATGATTTAAAATTAATTATAGTCCCCTTTTATCTCTCATTAATCCCTCCCATGAAAATTTATACCTCCCGTTATACTGCTGGGATTTCACCGTGATTTTTCATGAAATACAATTGTGTAGTGAATAACCAAACCCATTCCCTATAAAGGGTGTTCACCTTTATGCACATGTTTGTCATGATTATGCACAAAAATGTATTTCTAATACACTTTTGTACCATGGAATACTATTTTATGATGAATGAATCCATGTTGTATGATATATGTGGAAAACATAAGTATGATAATGAGATAAAAGTGATGGGTACTCCCTGAATTATATATCTCTCCAATGAAATGGGTAATGTTTTTTATCAAGAGACTTCATGTTGGGATAATTAGTAAACATTATTATATTATATGACCTTGTCCATCATTATATCTAGGTATTAATCCTTAACGTATATTTATAATTCATTGTTTTGAGTTGTTTCAACATTCCCAATGTAGCCTTTATTATTATCATGATATATCATGTCTCATTCTTTTTTTATGATTACTACCCCTTTTATGCCCAATTTATTTGAATATGGTGTAAAATTATTATTGTCTTCATTTTACTCTATGTTTATTCCCTTTTTGGGCTTTATATCTCATATCATTCTTAAGTTTGTCCCTAAGATATCCCATGTAGTTTTAAGTATGATCATGTTATGGATGTTTTAAATAAATATGATTTATCCCTTGTTTTAAGTTGTTATATAATGTACCCTATTAATAAATACACTAGAATTACCATTCATTTGGGTTATATTAATTTTAATGTTATTCAATAAAAAATGTATCAATGTGAAATAATGACCAGGTTTTCCATAGATGGAATCAAAGGAATAGTATATTTATTATTTCTGATTTGGATTAGAAAACACTAGCCAAACCCATGGGAATAAGACTATGTATGAGAAAAAATCCCGAATTTTTGGTAACCATAAAGTAATTGTTTTATTAAGTAAATAAATCAATGTTTTCCTACTACAACTTGATGTGGATATGGCACAAATGCACACAGGTGTAAAAACCAAAAACACTGTATTGATCTAGACTCAACCGAGAATGGGTTCACAACAATGGGCCTTACAACACACCTGGTTTGACACACACTATGGATTTGATTATATTAATTCACATGTTCATTACAAACTAATTTAATGGGAAAAAGACACATAAGAATATTTTTTAGGAAATAGGCAAGTGATAATATAGATTGTAGCCTGAATTTTCTTAAGTATAGAAAATTCATATAATAAAAATGTGATCTATTTAATATCATTAGATTCTGTTTTAAATGATTAATAGTTTAAAAAACATATCCATTAATTTCTCATTATTCTATCTAATGACATGAAATAGGAATAATTAGGTAAATGATCATTGTGACATGAAATATCATAGCTTCCCCAATGAGATTCCCAACTCGATGGGAGAGAGAATCATGAAATTTGTGATGATATATTCTCAGATAACCTAGTATATAAATAGAAACCTAGATCATGGGGAGAACCCAAACACTCCTATTAAATAACAAGATGCAATTGAGAGATTTATGTGGCGATGTACCCCGAATATCAATGTATAATCGGATCCATTAATTGAAGAACAATGTATTAACTCTATTGAGATGATCTTCTCTATCCAACAATGATCCGAGCAAGAGAAACTTTTAATGGATATTTATCATGTGGATAGAGAATCTAATCAGTAGAAAAAATTAATAAATAATTCAATTATTAAAGAATAGATCAAAGAGGTGGGGTGGAAGGAATTATAGAATATGTTTTTGATAAATATTTTCCTCACACTCTCTAACTTAAAACTGAAAGGGATCTTCTTTCCCTCGTGAAAAAGGATGATGAATATATCTAGTCAGACTTTTAAAACATCAAAAGACATTCATGATACCCCAATAGTTTTTTTTTAAATTAAAGGATTATCACGTCATTGGTGTGTTAAAACCATATCTACGGAAATCCAAATTGATATGAGACTTTGATAGCTGTGATGAAATTGTAAAATGTTCCTTCAAAGAAGAAATATAGATCCGTGAATCTCAATGGTATAAAGGTGTTAAAATAATAAAGTGGAGTATAAATCTAGAAGTCTGATGGAGAAATAAAATGGTGATAATAAATTTCAACATGCCTCTTCCCAAATGTGCAAAAAGAAGCACCCCAGAAATTTCCTAAGGGGAAGGAGGAAATGATATAGGTGTGTGATGGAAGGGAATATAGATAGTGATTCTTAAAAGAAGAAACTCCCTAATGGGATAGAAGAAATAAATCCTATTGTCCACCATTGGTGCATTTTTAATTACTTCAACTACAAGGATCCATGGATCTTTGCAAACTAGTGCACCACACCAAGGGAATTTTGATACAACCAGCAACCTCCATGGCAGAAAGTGAGATCTTTTTCATCTACAAGCACTGGGGTGGATCCCAGTAATGATTTTATTAAAGGTAGACTAGTTATTAATTCTATTATATTGAATTTTGTTTTTTTATACCAGTTCCACTCATTCCTTAATATCATAGAATTTGAGTAGAACTATTCAAACACCGTTGAAAAGTAGGGAAGTGGAGTTGTTGGTGAAAAATACAAATGGAGAAATTATTTCATCCTATGTAAACAAATCCTCCCCTATCAATGTTTTTGGGAGTTACTTCCCATATAACCTTATCATAATAACTTTAGTAAAATTTGATGAAATTATGGGTACGGATTCGATTTCCCTATCTAGATATATGATAAATTTGATCAAGAGGTAAATCACTCTCTGTATTCTGAATCATCCTCCAATTCTATAAAAGTGAAAGAATGATGATGAACCTTATATATAACCAAAATATCAAGAATAAATATTATTTACCTAATTGAAATAATATCTCTCACAAATGATCGAGTTTACAGAAATAATCATCCATGAATACATGCCCATTATGAGGGAATACAATAATGTGTTTCATGGGGAATTGCCTCATCTTCCTCCTAGCTGAGAGGTTTAATTTTCAATTGAGCATATACCTAGGGTGTTACCATTATCAATGAATCTATATATAATGTCTATTGAGGAACATAATGAGATAACAAAACTATAGATGAATCAGGATAAAGGGTTCATACACCCATGTGCTTCCCCATGGGGTGCACCAGTACTCCTCTTCAAGAAGAATGATGGGTCAATGCAGTTTTTCATTGATTATTAGGATCTCAAAAGGATCAAAATAAATAAAAAAGTATAGTACTCAATGTATTTATGACTTGTTCGATCAACTATGTCATGCATAATACTTCGGCAAGGTGGATATGATTTTGTGGTATTACAATGTTTGGGTGAAGAAAGAGGGTATCCCTAATAAGGATTTTAACACAAGGTACTGGAACTATGAGTTCATAATAGTGCCATTATAATTAAATAATTCCCCAAAAATATTCATGGACATTATTAATATAGTATACAGGGATCATCTAAATAAAACTATGCTAGTATTTATAGATGATATTCTTATATACTCTAAAATCAAGGAGGAGCATTATGAGTATCTGATTACTGAACAAAATTCCTTGAGAAACGTTATGGAATGTAAATGGAATGTGATTTATTAATGAAATAATTATAATTATTGGTTCATATAATCAAAATAAATAAGATATATTTGGACCCTTAAAATAAAAAACTTGAAATATGGAAGTGTCCAACATCTATGTCAGATATACAGAGTTTAGTTGTATTAGCTGGGGATTATCGTCGATTTGCGATAAATTTATTGTCATTTTAAAAACCCTCTAACCAAGATAAAACTGAATGTAGTCATGTTTTCTTGAAATTATAAATGTTATGAGTGATTTATATAGTTGAACAGGAAGATTATCACCACACATATACCCAAAAAACCCACATATGGATAAATATTTATGGTATTAATTGATTCTTTGAATAAGGTATTGGGATTTTTGTTAATGAAAAATGAAAATTTAATAATGTAATCTTAACATAAATTGAATTTTTTTAATAGAACTACCCAATTAGTGATTTTTAGTTGGATGTAGTGATTTTATCATTCAAAATATGGAGGCATTTTCTATTTTTAGTGAAGTGTGAAGTATTGAAAAATATCAAAAGACTCAAGTATATATTAAAAAATAAATAGATGAATATGTTACAACAATTATGGTTAGATATGATCATGGAATATGACTACTCAATTCACTACCATCCTTGGAAAGATAATAAAGTAGAAAAATGTTTTACATAGAAATGATCCAATAATCCTATCATTAATGAAAATTGATAAGAATATGATATTATAATATTTGAAAAGGCTTTGAATGCGAATATTAAATGATCTAACAACATCAATCCTTTCACAAATGATATCTCAACCATACCTACATGAGAAGGAAAAGGAGGCTCAAAGTGATGATGAGAGAATTCTAAAAAAATTGAAAGCTATAAAAGATAATAAAATCCCAAACATCAAAAAAATAAATAAGAATTTGTAAGATTTGGTTCATGGTTATGTCTACAATCAAAGACTAGGTTAACGAAGGATTTATTGGATGATTTATATAATTTGACTTTGTACATCCATTATGGAACCAAAAAGATGTATCAAGATATCTAAGATCTCTATTTGTGGGACAACATGAAGAGTTAGATCAAAAAATATACATCAAGATGTCTTGTATGTATGCAAGTGAAGGATGAAAGAAAAAATAAATTGGGATGATGAAACCATTACTCATACCTTCATTGAAATGGAGAAACATCACTATAGAAATTGTCAATGTTCATTTGAATACATAAAGAAGAAGAATTCTATTTTGTTTGTGGTGGGTCATCGTACAAATATTTCACACTTCATTACTATTCAATAAGACTTCTCACTCAATTAATATGAAAGTATATACATTAGAAAAGTGGTGAGGTTGCATGGAACACCAATATCAGTTATTTTAGATTGAGACCAACGATTTTCCTCTATGTTCTATAAGTGTATCTAACATTTTATAAATATTGATTAGAAATTTAGCATTGATTGTCACCTTAAAACTGATTTCCAATCTAGGAAGACTATTCATAATCTTGTAAAACTATTGATAGGATGGTAAATTGACTTGAATTAAGGATTGGACCAACATTTTCATCTAGTCGAGTTCTGTATAATAACAATTTCCACTAAAGAATAGAACTTCCTCCTTATGTATCCCTTTATTGTAATAGGTGTAGAAAACCTATATGTTTTTATGATGTTGGGGAATAAAAACTAATAAGTCTTGAAATATTCATAGAAATGTTGAAAAAAGGGTAAAATCATTTATCAGCTGATCAAGGCCTCTCATAGTCAAAATATAGATATACTCAAAACCATTAACAATACATAGATTTTGATGGAGAAAATACGGTATTACTCTATATTTGTCCAAGGAATAAATTAACGAGCTTTTGAATAATAGAAATCTTATTTCAAGATACATCAACCTCATTCAGATCATTGATCACGTTGGAGTAGGGGATTATCGACTAGAACTCCCATATAGAATATCTCAACCACATGATCTATTCCATCTATCCCTCTAGAAAATGTACCTACCAAACCAATCAGATTTACTCAACCCAATAGTGGTACCATGGGGGAATGATCTCTCATATGTGGAGAATCTAGTGAAAATATTATATTGTAGAGACAATATTCTACGAAATAATAATATTCACTTTTACAAAGTGTTTTGGAGAGACCACATGTTTGAAGAAGCGGTGTTGGAACCAAAGGATTCAATGAAAAAAATAACCCTAATCTGGTTTAGTGTGGGTAAAATAAAATCTATTGTGCGAAAGTTTTAAAGGGTGAATATTGTAACGACCCAAACATTTCTAAATAAAATTCCCATTTCATTTTAATACATTGTCTTATTATATATTACAGATATATAAAACCCATATGATTATTTAGTTTCATTATAATCTATCAAATTTAGAACACCATTAATATTATTTAAAATTGATAAAATAGCAGTTTAGCAGGGATCATATTATTAGTATAAATATAGTGTTTTGATATATATAATTGGCATAGATAGAGAATATGATGGGCTCAACCAGTAGGATCATACCCTATGAATCCCATTTATCAAATATTATAAGGGATATATCATCTCTAGCCTTTTAACTTGACTAATATCTTGATGTTATCCAACAACTTATGAATGAGATAAATTGTTTATTGGAGAAGTTTAATGTCATTAAGATCGCGAATGAAACAGTGTACATTAAACCACTAAATGAATGTATCACCATCGCGTACCATAACATTAGGGTGTTTTTTGGTGTATTAATGGATATGTTTCATGACCATAATAATATTAATATATATATATATATATATTATTTTCAAAAGATTAATGTTAACACATTCTTATTATCATTAATTTATAAATGATTTTCATTTTTATACAATAAAACACAAATTATTTTGTTAATTAGTATTCAATTTAAAATAATATGTTTATTTTGACGAAATAATGGATTCATGAAATAAATAATCAAATATTATTTTAAAATATATTTTATTAAATATAAGTGGTCCTATAATTTGTATGAATTCCTATATAAATTTTGTAAGTGTTTGGAAATTGTTACTATCAAAAAACCCAAAATTTATTAATAAATAGAAATTTTATATTAAAATAAAAAATTGACACATTAAGGAAATTAATTTTTTAGAATTTATATTATTTTTGGATTTTGAACATTGAAATTTTCTAATGGTTACTTTTTCATAAATTTCTGTGGTAGTCAAAGTTTCGGGTATGAATTAAATATAGTATAAATTAATTATGTATATTGTGACCTCATAATGACACAATATAACTGTAATATATAAAATAAAAGGTATAAAATACATAATATATGATATTTTCATTAAAATGTTATGATTTTATGTTTATTTAATAATTTTTATAAAGACATTATGAATCTTGTAAAACCATTAATATATTTTATGATTTTAAAATCATTTCATTTAGAGTATGACTCACTTTCACATCAATAATGATATTATTATATTTTTTTTTCCCATGGACTTATAAGATTACAAAAACCACTCCACTATGGCAAGATCCATGGCAAAAAACCACGGAATGATATATGGTGTTGTTTAACTTAATATATAGAGTCCAAATCCTATGTTTGATAAATAATAAAGTATTTCCAAGTCATTTCCTATATTTACCCACCCATGACCAAATTTTTCTTCACTAAAAATATATGGAATAAATATTTACTCTACTGTCCCATATCTAGAGTCACCCAATGTTGTCTCAATCTCTCAATAATCCACTCCCAATCATTTGTATTCAAATTCTTAAGGTAGGGGCTCTTTTCCTTCTCCTCTTTATTCAAGAATTTTAATTATTTTGTCACACTTATATCTATATTATAGAATTGGGATATGTTATTTCATTTCACACATACTACCGTTACAATTAATAAATAATGGTAGACCCAATTTTATATCAATAATCCCTCCCCAGAACATTTATACACCCCCATTGTGCTACTGAAATTTCAATATGATTTTCCATGAAAAACAATTGTGTCCTGACTACCCATAACCATTTCCTATCAATTGTGTTCAACATTATAAACATATAATTATTTAATTGGGATTTACATATAATTATTACATTTTTCATGATCATGGAATAAAATTTTATGATGAATGAATCCTGGATGTATGATCTATGAGGCACATATAAGGATGAGAATAAAATGAATGTGACGGGTGCAACCAGAATTATATAGAACCATAATGTATTGGTTAATGTTTAGTATCATGAGACATCATGTTGTGATAGGGAGTAAACCTAGTTCCTTTATGGGACTTCTTCCATCATTATTTCATTCCAATTAGACATGACCATTGATTATTATTCCATGTTTTATGTTGTTTATACATTCCCCATATTTCCATTATAATTATCATGTTATATCATGCCACATTGTTCATGTTAGTGATTAATAATACTAATATTCCCCATTGATATGAATATTTTCAAACATGTATTATACTATGATTTCTAAAAAATCATTTTCCTTAAATTTTATTTATTGCTCACACTTTTCTTATGTTTGTTCTGACGTTATCCCACTAAAATTTATGTAAGAGCATGCTAAAAAAGTTTATAGTAAATATGATGTATTCCATAATTTATGTTGTTATGTGATGTAACTTAATCTGAAAGACACTAGTCTTATTGATCTTCTAGGTTGTATTAAGTATAATGTTATGTGATAAATCATGTACTAAAGTTAAATATAAAGCAGTAATTTCATATCTATATACATGGAGAATCATACACCCCTAGTAAGATTGCATCATGCATCAAGCTAGTTTTGATGAACTCTATGAACCACATGATCACCAATGAAATCATAGATTAAAAATCTTTCATACAATCAATAAAGTCCATTCCACCAAATCCTTAACCCTTTTTGGCTTCAATTCTCTCTTCTTTAAAAAATTATAGCATGTCGTAGAGCCTAATATTAAGGTCCTAATAAAAGACCCATGGAATAGAAAATATAACCTTTCATATATTGATAAAACACTCCATAATATCATTTCCAATGTCTACAAACCCTCTCCAGTATCCTATTTTAGGCCAACAAGTCTTTTCAACATAACTTATAAAACCATCTCAAGTATTACAGTGAATTGCTTGTGCCTTTGGATCCCTTCAACTATCTCACAAAACCAGAGTCCTTTGCTTCCCCAAAAGATTATTTATGGAATTAAAATTATTACCAATGAAACCGTTAAATTACATTATAACCTACAATACACCAAAACATTATCATGTTCTTGAAACTAGAAAAGAAAAAACTCATCGACAGAGTGAAATTCATTTTCATCATGTTTTTACTGATGAGGATGGAAATATTTTCTAAATGGGTCGATGTGGTTATTTAATGTGTCACTTCTATCTAATTTAGATTTCACGTCAATTGTAGAATTACATGATGCTACTATTCCACCAGGGGCATTCCCCATGGGGACCCCATTTCCCCTTCCCTCTAAATTTTAATAAATGATATTTTTTTATTATAATTTCAACAGAAACAAAGGGTAATATCATTCAGGGGGAAGGTTAGTCTCTACGGGCTTCTCATCTCTCACATATTCTTCATTGATTATTTTCTACACATATATATATCCACTTTGGAAAAAATCATGTATATTTTTATTAAAAGTAACATCTATAAGAATGAATTGGGGTATGTCTTCAATCTCTATATAAAAATATTTTTCAAAACTGGAATCCCCTCTTGTAGGAAGAGAACCCTCAACATGAGTTCGATATTCAGATAGTAAAAAAACAACAAAACTATCTTATAATTACTACAATATTTAGATCATAAAGGACTTATTCTATATAAAACCTGGAATATTGAAAAATCAATCCAAGGATGGAATAACAAAATGGTTTCCAATTAATGAAAATAAATTCTAATTATGGAAGTCACATAGTCCATCCCCTCCAATTTTGTGGGAGTCTTAATATTCCCCAAAATAATCATTGAATAAAATATATTCCCCTCATACCAACAAATGGTGGGGGGGATAAACAACAGGGTAAACAATATTCAACGTTAAACATGGGATATGATCTAGAAACCCAAAAAAAATGTCGGAATGGGGTTTAGGTATCTACGTCTCTTCAATGACGCGTCATGTTAGGTTACTTGGGCCCCCACTATATCTTCTTTTGTGGTAGAATGTGGGGTTTGTACATGTTCCATATGATTGGGAGTAACTAGAGAATAGGCTATCGAGTATTTGTTACATTTTGGAACATCATATGGGTACTCAATGCTAATTGATATAATGCAACATACCCTGCCCCTGAAGGACTAGAATATAAAATTGATATTTTTTACACAATGTGGCCCATAATGGTTGGTGAACTGAGAAAATATTCTCCTAGTTTAATGATATAGAGAGTAATATTATCAATAGATTCATGATATTGATATATATGGGTATAGATCACCTCCGCTTGAGTAGGACAATAACATGCATTTATAAGAATAAATATAGTAATTCTATAGATTTTTGTGCATTAGTTATGGAGTTATGTATTATTTAGAAAAACATATATAACATCACGATCCCACCCAAAGAATGTTATTTTTGGTTGTATTCCTACGTCAGAAGCCTCTCCCTTATATATACTTCCAATAATTTCACCATTAAAACGAGAAACCAATGTGTTCAATATGCATGACGATACATTCCTTCCATCTTTCACTATCCCAGAACTAGGGACATCTGGCGTACCTAAAATCCTAACATTCATCAACTCTTGGAAATGTCCCCCAGTTTCACTTCTCTTCTCACAAAATGGTCATAACATCTTCCCATTGATGTCCTCAGTTCCATTTTCACAATAGAATGGATTATTTGGGTTTAAAGGTATGGTATTATATTTAACTAGGTTCTATAAAACATGAACATTTGTTACCGACTATGTTACCCACATGTTATACATGTGGATCCATGATGATCATTAGTTTGATGACCCTATGGTCAGGATTGATCTATGATCCTCGAAACCTACCATAATAAGAATCATGGAAATTAATTTTGACAATTCACCCACAGAAAAAGCATCACCAGTTTCAGTTTTGTTTTCAATGACACTTGTGGATTGATCGTTGTTGTAATAAAACATTATTTCAGGGATTAATTCTCACCAGTAGTAATGTATGAACAAGAAATCATAATTTTCATGGAATTTTCTATTGATAATGGGTGGGTTTATCTGACCCTTGATTCCCACATAAAAAATAATTCTATATCATATGTGGAGGTAAGACCCCAGGTATTTTTTATATTAGTCTTGAAGATAATTCCCCCATAGAATTGCTTCTAATTTTTCTCCATAATTTTTTACCATGCCATCGTAAAATAGATTCTCATCATATGGTTACCATGATTCTTGCAGATTATGTCTTGTTGGATTTTTCCCTATTTGGGTCTCATACCATTGTTTATAAAAAAATATGATCTATTAATATATGTGCCCTCTTTTCTCCTAAAAAATAAAGGTTATGGTAGATGTTTTAAAATTTGAAATCTTGCATCAACCCTAGATCAGAACCTGAATATAAAAAATCCAATTGTAATAAAAATATTATATAAAATTGCAATAAAATAATAAATTTATATTAAAAAATTAATTCAATCTAAAATTTCAGTGAAAAATATTTTCACTGAAGTGATATTTGTAATTAATTTTAAAAAATTACAATCCAATATACAAAACATTTATAACATCATTTTTTCAAAAACCAACCACCATAAAAAAGCTTGTATGTATAATAAATCTAATTATTTTTAGTAACAATATATAAAAAATAAAAAAATTAAAAATTTCATATAATTTAACTATGATTAATTACATTTTAAATAAATAAATATAGTAATTATTCCCCACTATTATTGGTGGGTAGTTAAGGTTGGTGGGGAGGCTGGTAAGGTCACGGGGTAAGTGCATGGCTTGCCTATTTAAATTCATTTCATCCCTGCCTTGAGTTTGGTGGTGGGGAATGAAATTGACCTATTTCTAAATATATCAATGATATTATCATCTATTCTAATAATAATATTATTATTTATTACATTATTAAATTTTTATTAATTATTTTTTATTAATTATTAATTATATTTTGAATTATTATATATATTTTTAGTTAATAATCTGTATAAATTATAGAGTTTAAAAACGATTATTTTAATGATGTTATTAGTTATTAACTATTTTATGTACATTAATAGTTGTTAATAATTATATAAATTAAACTAAAATAAAATTTTTATATTTGTAACACACAATTTGAGTCCAACCGGGCACATCTGTTTTCAGATTGACTTGTAGTATATTCGGTCCCATCAAAAATAAATTTCGGATCATTAACCTAACGTTTAAAAATAATATGAGCTCATTTTGTTTGTTTTTATAATGTGACATTCATTTTAATATAAAATGTCTCTATAATATTGAAATCACCCTATTGAGTCATACCAGCCACATCATTTATCAGATAGATGTGTCACTGATTCATACTCTTTACAAAAAAATTGTGGCCAGTGGTCATAAATAAAAAAATAGATCTTCTATACTACATTTTGACAATGTGGTGATTATTTTAAACTAAATTGACACTTTTATATTGAAAACACACAATTTGTGTCCTAAAAACGACATCATGGGTCATATTGACAAGTGATTCATTCATATACATCAAAAATGACATATGGATAATTGTCTTAATGTTTAAAAAAATTGTAATTTTGTTTCTCGTTTCTGACAATGTGATCCATATTTTAAACTAATATTACACATTTTTATTAAAACTACACTCTTTGTGTCACAATAAAAACCTAGTGTGTTAAATTTCCATGAATATTATTACTACTCCTCAAAAATGAGTAATATATAATTTTACTAAAGTTTAAAATTATTCTGATATCATTCTCTAACCTTTGTCTATGTAATTTCTGTTTCTTTCTAAAATGACACCTTCAAATGGAAAAAAGAACTCAGACTCATAATAACCACTTCATGTGATAAATTAATATTGTAGATGATTTCAATATGTCACAAATCAATTATGGATCATTGTCCTAAATTAAAAAAATGAAAATCGTTTACCTGGTTTTGACATTGTGATATCTGTTTTAAACTAAAATATAACTTTTATAATGAAAGCAAACACATTATGTCATATGAACCACATCATTTTTCATATAATAATGTGGTTGAATAATAAAACTAAAAAATGAATTATGTATCATAGTCATAATTTTTGTAAACAATTTTTGATTTTTTCTGATGTACTATATGTGATCCACATTTTAAACTAAAATTACACTTTGATATTGAAAATACTCAATTTGAGTTGTACCGACC
This sequence comes from Viscum album, assembly GCA_963277665.1. Classification (NCBI taxonomy): domain Eukaryota; kingdom Viridiplantae; phylum Streptophyta; class Magnoliopsida; order Santalales; family Viscaceae; genus Viscum; species Viscum album. The sequence goes on along the minus strand of OY728158.1, from coordinate 365,734,617 downwards.
ACATCATGATTTAGATTGACATGTGGTCCATTCCTTTACATCAAAAAATAAATATGAATCATTTTATTAATCTTTAATATTAATATGATATCGTTTTATTTGTTTTCTTATGTGATGTATGTTTTAAAACAAAATGGATGTTTTAAATTGAAAACACACACTAAGAGTTATACCAACCACATAGTGTATCAAATTAACATTGTTCATTTACTGGATGATGTAAATAAGTTGTGGAATGTTTTAATAATGTAATAATAAATTCAACTTCATTTTATATGTTTTGGATATGTAAAATGAATATTAAAATAAAATGGCACTTTTAAAATAAAAACAGAAACTTCTATTCATACATGACACATCATGTGTCAGATTGATGTGTTGAAAATTCCTATATATAAAAAAATAAATTATGGATTTTTTTCATAATTGTTTTATTAAATATGAGATTATTATAAATATTTTCGATGTAACAAATGATTTAATCTAAAAAGAATCTTTTAATTTGTAAATATTCACCTTGTTATATATAGACCACATCCTGAGTTGGATTTTCATGCTGTCAATTTCTAGAAAACACAAATGAATTATGGATCCCTTTAGAAATTTTGGAAAAAATATCATCATGTTTTATTGGTATTGTCTATGTGATACGTGTTTTAAACAAAAATGAAACAATTATATAAAAAACATGAACTTTCATTTATATTGTCCACATCATGTGTTTGATTAATGTTCAGTTGATTCCAACACATCCCACATTAATTATAGATCATTTTAAAAAATTTCAAAATTAATTATAGTTTTTATTGGTTTGGGATATGTGACACATTTTTTACACATAAATGAAACTTTATATGGAAAACATGCAATTTGAGTTATACCGGCCAAATTATGTTTTATATTGATCCATGGTTTATTCCTACATTTCACAAATGAAATTCGTATTGTTTACCAAATGTTTGTAATAAAATATGATCTCATTTTATTTTTTTTCTAGAGTAACATGTGATTTGAACTAAAAGGACACTTTTATACTGAAAACACACACTTTGAGTCATACTGACCACATCATGCGTCAAATTTACATTATGTTGATTTTTATATATCTCAAATAAATTACAATTTTTTTTGAAATATTTGAATAAAATATAGATATTTTCTTTGTTTTTTCTCTGTGATGATCATTTAAAAAAAATGAAACATTCATTTTGGAAATGTGAAGTTTGAGTTATATTTATCCAAACACGAGTTAGATTGATGTGAGGTCAATTCCTACACATAAAAAAATTTTACCAAACATTTTACTAATTTTTGAAAACATGTTATGATTTTTCCTAAATTTGGTTGTGTGACACATGTTATTATGTAAAATAAAAGTTTTATATAAAAAACACACACTTAGAGATATCGGCCACATCATGTGTTGGATTGATGTTTGTATCATTATTATATTCCGAAAAAAATTATGGATCATTTATCTAAGATTCAAGACAATCTGAGATCATTTACATTGTTTTGGCCATGTATGATTATTTTTACACGAATTTTCCAATTGAAAATACATACATTGAGTCATACTAGCATATCATGTGTCATATTTACATAAATTCCATACCTATATATGAAAAATGATTTTGGAACATTTTCCTCAGGATTGAAAACAACCAATGAATATTTTTTTAGTTTTTCCTATCTTAAACATTTTTAAACATAAAGTATGGTTTAATATTTAAAATATTGAATTTTATTCATATTATCCACATCATGTATATGAATGTATTTATTTTGATTCCTACTTATTACACATGAATTATTGATCATTTTAATAAATTTTCAAAATAATTCACGTTAGTTATATTTTTTTGGGCCATGATATGTGATGTTTAAACTAAAATGACACTTTTCGATTAAAAACATGAATTCTTTTCTTAACGACAACATAATGAGTCAAATTGATGTGAGGTCGATTCCTACATGTCACAAATGAAATTTGGATAGTTTTAAAAAAATTTGAGAACATTATGAAATCAAAATGTTATTTTTGGATATCTGAAGTTCTTTTTAAACTTATACCACACATTCTTATTAAAAACACACATTTTGAGTCATACATACCACATTGTGTTTTAGAATAAAATAACATCTATAACTATATTAATAAAATAAATTAAGAATAATTTTTCAAATGTTTGAAATCAATTTGACATTTAATTCCTTGTTTTGGCTACGTGACATGTATTTTATACTAATATAAAACATTTATAATGAAAATGCTCACATTGAGTCATACTGATCCCATTGTGTGATAAATTGATTTGAGGTCAAATATTATACATCCAAAATAAATTATGGATAATTTTTCAAATTTTTAGAAACAATATATTCTTGTTTTATATATTTTGTAGTGTGACACAAGTTCTATACTAAAATAAATCTTTTATAAACAAAATAATCACTTGGAATCATAACATCCATATAATGTGTTGGATTGATGTGAAGATAATTATTACATTCAAAAAATTAATTATGGATCAGTTTCATTATTTTAAATGATAATATGAACTTGTTTACATAGTTTTGAATATGTGACATGTGTCTTAAAATAATTTCTTACTTAAAAACACACACTTTGAGTAATATCAGACACATCATGTATTGAATTTACATGAATTCAATTCCTACACATGAAAATAGATTTTATTGATAATTTAACTATTGATTTAAACAATCAAAGATCATTTTCTTGGTTTTTTGCGATGTGGTGTGAATTTGAAACAAAATGAATCTTTTATATTGAAAAAATAAACTTTAAATCAAGTTTTCCAAATCATGTTTCATATTGATGTACAACATATTCCTATAAGTCACATATTAATTATAGATCATTATTAAGGTTTGATAACAATTTGAGCTCATTTTCTTGATTTTTTATAAGTGAAACGTGTTGTGAACAAAAACTATAATTTTATATTAAAAACACACACTTTGAGTAATATTTGCTACATTATGTGTTGGATTGATGTGTGTTCCAATTCTTACTCACCATTATTGAATTATATATAATTTTCGTAAATTGTGAAGATAATAGGATGCTTTTTTTTTGTTTCGGATAAAATGATTCCTTTTTGAAACTAAAATGATAATTTTACTAGAAAAAATACACACTACGTCATTGGATCCATGTCATGTGTTAGAATGATTCATAATCAATTCCTATATTTCCAAAATGAGTTATAGATTTTTTTTAATAATGGTGTTTAATAATATGAGGTTTTTATATAGTTTTTAAATTGTGACATGTGTTTTGAACTAATATCACATATTTATATTATAAACATGATCATGGATTCATTATGGTCAAATTGTGAGTCATATTGACATGTGGTTATCTCTTACCTATCAAAACAAATTATGGATTATTTTCTAGGCGTTTTAGGGAAATTGATGATGATATTTTTTTTGTTATTATAATGTGATTTTTTAGACTAAAGTGATACCATTAATTTGAAGACCTAATCTTTGAGTAATAATAATGAAATTATGTTCTATATTGATTTGAAATCCATTCAAATACATCTCAAAATAATTATGAATAATTTTCTTAATGTCGGAAAATAATATGAGCTCATTTTATTGATATTGAAAATATGAGGAATATTTTAAATGAAAATCACACATTTATATTGCAAACATGAACATTGAGTCATAATGACTACCTAATTCACCGGATTGATGTAAAACATTTCTTTCATGTCAAAAATAATTTAAGGACCATTTTCATGATTTTTGTAATAAAGCTGAACTCATTTTCACATTAATGACAATTTGAAATGTGTTTCAAACTAAAATGGTTGTTTTATATTAAAGACATTAACTTTGAGTCATACTAGACACATAATATGTTATATTAATTTTTGGCCCATCCCAACTTCTCAAAAATGAATTATGAATTATTGTCGTTAATTTTGTAAACAATCTAAGCTCATTTGATCAGTTTTAAAAATGTCACACTTTTTTAAACTAAATTGTCAGGTAAAGATCATCTCACATCTCAAAAGTTCAATCTTCAACCCCTTGTACAATTTTATTCACAACATGTTACTCACTAATACTCTTATAGTTTTATTAGGATATCAGTTAGGAATCATTATTCAAATTATAGTATTAATCATTTTCTGTATTTTATTGAATAAAAAATGAATGTAATGAGATTCGACATGCTTCTTCATCAGGGGGTGAGTGTGAATACAATAGGACCCATACCATTTTTATAAATCATCAAAATATACAATGTCATAAAATTAAGTTGAAGAGGATTTTTATATGGAAGTACCTTTTCCAAGTGTTGGGAATATGTCTTCAGATTTGTGAGTAGAAGGATCTTTGAACTACTTCCCTCTCACTATTATCTCAGTCGTACCCCTAATGTCCAATAGCTGATGAACTCTATGAGATTAAGATATGTTACTAGATCTAATAGAATCTGTAGAGCATAATCCACCATAGTATTAATCCTTGAAAAATTACTAATTTCTTTTTAATTTATAGGTCATCACTAATGAATTTTGTATATTACAATGACTCATATAAACCCCAAAAGAAAGGAAATTAATTAAATGATGAAAAACAAAATCTCGAAAAATGAGTGGATGGGAATATGTGCATTAAATGAAATTAAATATAATAGTAAAAATAGTAAAATTAATTTCATCACATAAGATGGTTGTTTTAGTAAATATATCTGACATGTTGAATTGAACATCCTCAATGTCCATATATTGAGGTGGAATGGAATGTATCTAAAATAATTTTCAATCAAGTTGGATCATGTTATTGAGATATTGTTTTGGTTTCTACCACATACAACACCCCCAGTCAAATCTTTGAATCTGTTGTCATTAAGAATAGGATCCATGGGCTAGGAGGATCACAAAGTCTATATCCATGTGCAAGAGGGAATAATCTATGGTGGAAATAAATTTTTTGAATTTATGGTTCGATCAAATATCAAAAAAAATTGGATTGTAATTAAAAATTTAACATAAGAATAATAATATAACTAAAATATTATTAATAGAAAATGAAATTCAATTTATGAAAAAAATATCTATGCACTGCGATGTTAATGATTCAAATACCAAATATATATATTTTTAAATAACCTCTAGTAGATCAAAAATATAATATCTATTCAAATGAACTTTATGTTAGCTAACATTCAGACATTTTTTACTTTGCATGTTCATCTATCAATAAAATCATCTTCTTTTGATTCCATAAACATTTAAAAATCCTTGTAGTATATAGAAAATATAGACAGAAAAACTATTAAAAATATTATTTTTGATATTTTATTTACCTTCAGGTATTAAATTTTTGGGAATACTAATTTGTTGATGTAATTTAATATCCTTTATAAATTCTGAAATATAATATCCACAATCATTATAAGTAATTTGTTTCAAATGCTGAGGAGTAAATCTCCAAAATAATTATTTAATTGCCTCTACTGTGGGAATTCCAATAAAAATGGATAGTACCACTAAATATGTGAATTTTGGTCATTATTCTATAGTCCTGGTTGAATTTGATCTACGTTCTTTTCTGATTCATAATATTTGTTCGCCTGCATTGGATGATGACATATCTCTAAAAATTGATTATGAGTGATTACCAGATTACTTCATAGACTGTAATGTAATTGATTATGTCAAAGATAAGTTTTTTAAAAACATTATATTTTCTTTTTTCTCACTAAAAGGGAATCATTAGGTTTCCTGTAAGAATACTTTGAAGATACAAACAATGCGTAACAATGGTGATGAAAATGGAATTTTTTTTACTGATGGTTGTACTCTACAAGGGGTGGAATATATTCCTTGTGAATTGGAACAAGAGCCTGAAGTGGCTTAGGAGACTTAAACAAACATGCCTATGCATGAAAGGGATTGTAGGACTGACTTTATGGCATCGGATCTAGGTGGGGACCTAGTGTTGGTTTATGATAATGGGGTCAATGGATTCATGATCTCATGACTGGAGTAGCATGAATTTGGTCCTTCACTCTAGGGGAATAAATATACAAGTGATGTTAAAAATCATTCAAAGTTCCAGGAGGAAATTACCAAAATATGAAAAACACAAGGCATCCGCAGATGGTGGGATGATGTTGAGGGGGATTCCCTGAGAAATTTAACATATTTTTAGACTTTCTCGAAAGGAAAAGTGGTTGTTAATGGTGAATGATGACAACCTGTTCCTATTAAGAAATCAAGATGGAGGGAAGACTACTCATATTTTAATCCAACTACACTTACTCGGTCCCATTGTCCTTTTTATTATGATTTTGATTAGGATGGTGACTATGATTCTGCCTGCTATGACTATGATTTTGGATGTTTTCTCTTCTGCTTGGCATGAAGGAATGTATGCTTGTATGACCCCGTCTATCAACTCTTTTTCATTACTTTCTTCTTAATAAAAATGGATCTGCCCTAAATTTTCGATATTACTATATATACCACAATCTATTTCCTTTTTTATTAACCATTGGTCTTATTATGTTTAGTTATAAACCTCAAACTACAATTTAGTTAATATTTATTGATCACCATATCATAAAACAATTCTTGATAAAAAAGATACAAAATAAAATAATATGAACTTTATCAGCAAAATATTGATTACACGGCTATAAAAATTCACAATGGACATCATGTGTGATCATTTTGTTTTGGAATTCATCCTTTTAATAGAAAAAATAAAAATTTGTTTTATCCAAGTTGTTTTGGACTAGAATCTCGTGCATTCATAAAAACAAAAAAGTAATGTGAAAACAAATATAATTTTTTTATAATTGGATTCTAGATATTTACACTGGAATTATATCCATCATGATAATTCTTTCATCTATTATTTTCTTTCCAAATTAAACATTTAGTTAATTTAATAACTCTTTTAGTTTTGTATATTGAAAAAAATGTTTACTATATAAATTATAGAGGGATTAATGAGTCAATATCTTTTTTTGTAGGGATTTATATAGATACTAGTAATATATAAACCTATTGAAAATATTAATAGTTTTTAATTATATTGAAAAAACTAGAAATTTTCTTGGACAAACATATTTTGAAATTTTAACTCATGTATTTATTCTAAAATAAGACTCATAGCCATTCAAACATGATAATTTTATTTTTAATCTTGAGACCAACCATGTACATAAAGGCCTATAAAAATATATATTTTTATATTAATTGGAGTACATAATTTAAACCTTAAATACTCTCTGTGTATGAATTATTAATGTTAATATATAGTGTAGGGTAACTTTTGGGTTGAATTTGTTCTCAAATCATCCATTAGATTTCTTGGTCAATTTACTACATTTTCTTGATTTGACCTTCCATTTCTCATTAATGTTTCCAATTTTTGATACAATATTCCATTTATTACATTTTCATATAAATTTATAATGGTTTTTTAGTTGAAAATTTTTAAGGACATAAATTGTGTTTTATTATAGGATTTTATGAAAATTAAATAGAAATTACAATAGAATTATTAATAATGTTAACATACATGTCATCTAATAGGATACAAAAATCAGTGTCGTACTCATGAGATACATGAATCCAAAAAATAATCTGTTATTTTGTGATTTTTTTTATCATGTTACATGTCTCCAAGGGTATTAGAACATATAATTCTCCTTACAATGTGATGTGTGTGTGTGTGTGTGTTCATAAATATAAATATCAAACAATTTCTCTATATGGTTTTTTAAAAATATAATTCTATTAGAAGTACTTTGATTCACATTTAAGCTAAAGTGTTTTGATAAAATTAGTTACCAAAGGTAATACATGAACTTGAGGGGATGGTCTATCCTCATCAATTTTCGTGTTATGTGTCTCTTAATGTACAGATCATTATTCAGGTATTGGTTCATATTGATCCTTTCATATATAGTGTTCAATAAAACTAGTCTGGATAATAATTTGTTTTGAGGCATAGATATTTTCCTAATTTTAATTAATCATCTCGTATGTTTCTCCTAAAGGAATTATATTGTCAAAATATTTTTATGGTGGCACTACAAATGCTACACCTCTAAGGTAGCAATATTGTTCTGTATGATTCAAAGCTATTGAATGTAGTTTTTATTCAAGTAAAGTTAACATTGATCGTGTGTCTAAATAAGATAAAAATATATGAAGGTTAATTTATATTTTTATGTTATAATATTATAATTAATTACAAATTATTATTATTCCATACATATAAATGATTTTTATACTACTTTTATGTTTTAATCTACTAGTTTTCTCTATTAATATATACAAGCCTCATTCAATAGTACATGGTGTGGGATGGAACTGACATTGATGTGAAATTCATCAATTTGTTTATAAATAAAGGAACCTATGTTGTTTCATATCACAAAAGACAGTTAATATATATTGAAAATATATACTATTTTTTCAAGTGATGAATACCCCATCCGTTCTTACAATAGGGGAACATTGGTTTTGATGCACACTTATTATTTTCAACACTTCTTTTTGTTTCAGAAATTAAAATTTTCTATTAGAGTAAATAAATTATATATTTTCAAATAACATATTATCGATAAAAAATCACTTGAAATTATTCCTCCACATGATGTGTAATGAATGATTTATGTGTGACATGGTTTATAATGTGATCAAACATTGCTGGTGGGTGGGGGTTTTTATTCCATCCAATATATCTATTTTGATTCTTTTATATAAGTGTTTAGAAATATATATTAGATTTTTCAGTGACCACTATTAAAAATCTCCGATTATAATAATCTAAAATTAACATTATATGCAATGGAGAATGAAAATTAAATAAATTATTCATTATATAATTCTTTGGTAAAATAGAGAATGTATATCGTATTATTATTATAATATCTTCCCATATGGTTGTCTTCAATTTGATCCATGTATCAATATCAATTTTATTATGCATTATCATTGTGACATTAATATAACTAATGGTCATTAACCTAATGGGGTAAATAGGTTGTTCTAAATGACCCTATCCAATGTCAAAGTTTATTCCTTTTCGTAATTCTTTGATAACATTAGTTAACATAGTGATGCTACAATACTATTTTTCCATCCACATGTTTTTGACCCCCTAATTATTCAATAGTTTTAGCAGTGATCTTGTGTTATTCCATGATAATGGTTACATCATCATGTCAAGAAGTAATTTTTTGCAAGAGTAGTTTAAAATTATATTTAGATTGTGTAATTGTATTATAAAAAACAAAATATTAGAAGGAAAATGTAGTATATTAAAAATAGTTTAAAATATTTATTGAAATACCTTTATTTTATTTAGAAGTACTAGGTATTTTTATTCTCTATTGAGTATACAAATACTATCCTTATTTTACACAATAATGCACAATTCGATGTATACATTGGTACCACTGTCAAATGATTGTGATCTAACAATGAAAGGGCCATCTTTAATTGAATTTTATTCTGAACATGTAATTGTTTGAATATTAAAAAGAAAAATTGACCAATTCCAATTGAAGATATAGAGTACATAATATACTTTCACTACTTTGAATTATATTATAAATTGTTTTTCCTTATACAATTCCTTACTAAAATTCACCTTCATGGAGACCAATTCATCAAATTTAACTAAACCTATATTATCAAACAATATAAAATTTAAATTAATAGCTTGAAATGTTTTATAATAAAACCCATATATTTTTTTCAATGATTCTGATGTTTTATATATTTGGATATATTCATTTTCTATACATGGAACCAGAAAAATGCATCACCTCATACCTAGTCATAACTCCATTATTTTCATCAAAAAATGTTTATTTTATTACTTATAATAAATTTATTACCATTAATTACAAAAATAGAGTAAGTTATAACATTTATATTTGGTCCACTACAATCCATTGATGTCATTCGGTAATTGAAATCAAATATTCATATTTCTTCTTAGAAATATTATCTCAAACCCATTTTATGAACTCTAGATAATAGTATTTGGTATCCATCATTCATCTATCGATGGATTCAAATATCTATGAATTAATATTTGGACTAAAATATTTGGATAATCATTTATACTATTATGTAAAATGAAAAAGTGAACTAGATACTCCTCAATATTGGTAATTGTAACAAAATATCTTATCGAAATCCCTTTTCTTATTTAGATTATGTTGGGATGAGATTTTGGGATACCAATTATATCAATATCTAATATGTAATTGTAATACAATTTAATATGTTATTCATTAATATATCACTCTAATATAACACGTTCTAGATTAATTTAAATCTAGATTTACCTTTTAAAAATATTCACATATCGCTCATTGGGGAACATCTATCCTTAATGGACATGACTGCAAAGTTGAACTTCTATAATATAGTGAACCTTTAGATTGAATTTTTTATAATATAATCATGACTGAGATAGTGAAACATTATGGATTTCATGCATTTATAGGTAGAGTGAAACATAATTCTATAAGAATTATGTCGTACCTCAAGACATGAAAATAAATTAATTTTACACTTTCTGTCTTAAAATTAATCATTAAAATGATATTCTCTATATTTTATGAATACCCCTATAAAAGATTCAAATAATTATGGATGTTGTATAATTGTATATTTTCATGTCTGGATAGAGTGTATTAGATGGTAGGAAGACAAGTTCATCTTTCAGCATTCACTAAGGCCAACACTCCCCTTATCTACATATTTCTCATGTCTATCATTTCCTTAATTCCATATTTTTCAATATATAGTAAATTTATTAACCTGTTAATAATACCATAACGTATTTTTTTTATGTGAATGAAATGAAGAAAACATCTAATATATAAACAATTATTATATGGTAATTCAAATAAAAATTATCCCTTTTTCCCAAAGATTTCATAAGATATTTTGATATTTTTTTCAGAAATAAGTTTCAATGTATTTTTTTCTGTAATAGTTGATCAACCATTAATTATGATGGTAATTTACATTATTATTTATTTCTATCTAATGATGTCATCCATGATCAATATATTTTTCATCAATGTTAAAATTTTATATTACCTAAAAAAGACATAAAGGAATGTTTCAAACTAAATTATTGTGTACCATCTTCACAAATGGGACACACACACATTCCATTAATGCTGTTTCCAAATAAGTTCAATAGGTAGGAAAATCATTTATCGTCCTATAAAACATGCCCCTTAATGTGAAATCTGCAATTCTATAAGCCGCATACAGTGTAAAAATTGTAACCCAAATAAATTATATATCATAAATGTGTGCTTCCAAAGAGAAATAAATATTATTTTCAAGTTGTTTTTTCTTGTATATATGTATAGAAAACATAAAGTCTTTTCACATTATGTAAAACCACAATTAAAAGTTATAAATTTTATCAATTACTTTCCATGTACTATGTATAATAATTTATACACCAAGAGAATTAATTCCAACCATTGATTACAGAAGATGATAGTTTATTGGGTTTCTTTAAAATTTTGGATACCAAAAATAAATTTCTACCACTGAGGTGACTCTATAGGTTAATAAACATTCCCATATTTGATTATTATACCTTCCTTCCAGGAATTTTCTTATTAGTTTCCTTTAAATATATATATTCATCTATACATTTCATTGATAGAAAAGTACAATAATTTTTTAAAAGTAATTGATTCATCTTTCTTATATCGATTTATTAAAAAAATAGCGAATATTTTGAGTGATTCATATCACATTATGGAAGAAAATATTATCATCCTAGTTAGCATTTACTTTATTGGTTTTTTCAACATTTAGTCTAATATTTATTTATTTGATTTCTTATTTTAAAAAAATTCTTACTACATTTTTGGTTGAATTAATCTTTAATAATAACATTTTATATAGAGAAGAAGGATTTAGGATGGTTAATATGCTTTCTATATTGCAGACTCAATATAATTTGTAACTCTACCATTATACTCCATTGTCATATGATTAACATCCATCATTTTTTATTTCATATCTATCCTATTATGATTAAAAAAATCATTTTAAAATAAATTAATAAATACCAATAATGTATTAAATATCAATGTAGAATCTTATAGATGCTTTGAATAAATTTTATTATTTCTTAATTAAAAATTCATACCAACTTTGGAAACTAAAATATGAAATAAAAACCAAATTTATAAAAAAAATGTTTACAAGTTATTGAAATTTTAATATTATAATTCTTATGAGAAGGCTTCACATTGATAACATCCTCTAATAAAAATAATGTTGAGTGTCTAAAAAATTGTATGATGGTTTTTGGTAGTACTAAATTAGGTAAATGATTATGAATGAATTCATTATTGTTGACATATCATTATTGATGCTAAATTACAATAAGGGGAACCCACGAGGAATGATATCCACCATGATTATTTTTTCAACATTTATATATTTTAATATTAATTGAATAATCCTCATCATCTTAAAATAATATTGTTGAATGAATGTTATAATCCAACTGTTATTGGTGATGATTACTAAAATGTTCAAATTTTATAAAAGGGAGAAATAATAATAAGCAACTAATAGTAGTAGAAGGTTTATATACACCCTAAATTAGTGAATAAGTATTAGAAAATATTAAAGTAACAAATTATCCAATAGAAATCAATTTTTATATGATAATCTGTTCTTAATGATGTGTATTAATATTGTTTTGTAGTTGTCATTATCATTGAAAGAAGGAAATATGTGATATATATAATGTAATAAAGATTATAATTAAATTTAATCCATTGCAGCATATATAGTACAATAATGATCACTCACCAAGTTATTAATGGTTATTTGTTATGATGAAATTGTTAAGGATAATGATGTTTTTAGTGAGAAACCTTCAAACACTATATGTGAAAAATTTTATTTTCTTTATATATAATCGATTTTTAATGACTATAAATATGGAAATAATTTTTTTGGGAGTATAGTTAATTTAAATTTCTACTAGACACTCAATGATTTTATCTTATTAAAGATTAGAACAACTGTTTGATATTAGAAGCTTTTATATACTTTATTTGAGATGCATTATACATTGAAAATCTACAAAAAATTGTTTTCAAACTTTTCAAGGAACATCAACATTTTTAGAATAATCATTAAATTATATATAATACTAGGAAGTGATAATTTTTTTGATATGTTAAAAATTCAATTATAAATACATGGATTTATCTTATTTTTAGAGGACTATCGAAAAAAATAAGGTAATCATTGATGTTTTCTAGAAAAAAATAATATACACTTATTAAAATAAGGAAAAGAAGAAAATTAAATCAACAATACAATTTATTGAATTAATAGTATAACACCCCAATATTTCACAATATGTTATTTCTTCAAATTAATTCAATAACATGAACTACATGCAACACTGTGTTCAATCACACCACGACTTACCAAACTACTCGTTCAAAAGAGGTTATGAATATTATTAACTGAATTTTTAAGTTTATATAATCTTTATAATTTTAGAATCCATATTATGAGTTTCATAGAAATAATGTTAGAACAAATTCATTTTTTTCAAATAAAAAAATCATTTTTCAAAAAATGAAATTTTACTGCATTTTAATGGCCAGCCCTTTTTAAATGTATAATTTTAAAAATTTATATATTCAATTGCAAAACATAAACTTTCTCTTTAGTGTAATGTCCCAGACTTTCTTGGCCATTTTCGTTTCCAAAACACGGCTCCACTGAGACGATGGCATCGTGACGGTGGCACCGGTGACGGTGGCACCATGTCCTTTCTAAGCCCTGTGTTCTTTTTCCATTCCCCAACCTTTCTGCTCCCACAAAAGTTCATTTGACATAAATTAATTTTAATACCCTTTTTAAAGTCATTTAATGCCCATAATTAATTCCTAAAAATCCCGAGAATCCTCCGCGAAGGGGGGTATTAAATAACACCTTAATATCATCATGTGTAACTAACCACCCACATAGTAAACCATGATCCAACATTCTAGGTGTTCCAAATTCCACATCCCGTAACAGTAAGATCTTCTCTTTATATATCACGCTATAGTTTCCTTCTTTTTTTCTCAGCTGGTTTTCTTCTTTCTTCCTTGTGCGCCTGGAGTACCTCATTACCGAGGCTTGTGGTGCACTTCTACTGAGGTTTTCTATTTGTCCTTGGAGTCCCAGATGTTCCTCCCCTACAAGCCACACATCCCATGTTCTTGGCGCGTGGAAAAAAACTTTGATCCATGATCAACCATGTAGGGTATTTCATCCATATCTCCTTACTGTTTATTATTAGGGGTGGATATGAAATTGTTTCTATGGGGATTGATGAAACCAAACCTAATGAAGATAATGAATGGGCCTTTAATTAATGAAGTGGGTGTGAACAATGTTCTATTGTACTCTTTTATGTTTATATATGTTGTGAATTTATTGGATCGTGCTCACTGAAAATCATGGCTGTTGGTGGACCTTCCTTGTGTCCTAATGAATCCTTTTATTATTTGATGACTATATAACTGTAACATGGATTTGGTTAGTCACCTAAACATAGTATGGTTTAAATGGATGTTCAGTAAAACAAGAATCCCTATGTGATCACCCCAGTTAACGAACATAATGAAGGACTAAATGAATAATGTTCTTGAACCTGGATGATTCCCTACATTGTTTTTGTAGTAGGTGGGTTGTTCTATATGATTTCTTATGGGGTCATGTGGGAGAGGATGAGATCCTCCTAGTTGTGAGTCTGAAACTATGTGGTTACTCTACTTGTGATACGAACTGGGGTGGAATCCTTTCCTGTTGGCCTAACGTTGGTTCATGGATTTGGAGATGTGTGGTTGTATCTTGAGTCTTGGTTTGGTTCCAGTAATTTGAGGAATCTCATTTATTCCTTTGTTTTTGTGACCTCACGAGAGAACCGGGTGTGAATACTTAAATTACAGATTGGTTGTTTCCCACTCTCTGGCTTGTGGTTATGCCAATTACTTTCCCATTAGTGTAGATTTTACTTAAATGGGATCACTCAAACATGAAACTAATAATGGGTTAAATGGGGAATAGGTTTTTGGAACGAGTTGTGACTCGACTATGAGTATTGTGCTTTCTATGAATAGTAACCAGGGTGTTATGCTGAGGTTGGATTTGGAAACCCTAGGTTTGGATGAGTGTTTGTTAACTATACATATATCTTTCATTTTTTTGTTTTCTTATTCATGCCCTAGACAAGTTGAGCAATTAGTCCCGAACACCCCCATTTCATGGGAGAGGGTGTTCTCCCCAACACTCGTATGAGTGGCTCATTGTTAGCTTCTTTTATGCTCCCTTTCCCGAATACCCTAAGACTCTTCGGGTAGGATGTGATGGCCTGAAGTCCATTATTAGCCAAAGAGACTCTGGGCAGGGTAGTGTGGTGGTTGGTCCAGGTGTTTTTGGGTAGGTTGTTTCCCAAGAATCTTCGGGATGAGGCCCAGCTGTCTTCAGGCATGACATTAGTTTTCTTGGACCAGGTGTCTTTGGGCGTGGCAGTGGTTGTTCTGGCCTAGGTTTTTTGGGGCATGGTTACATGTGGTTTTTGTGGTCCAGGTGTCTGCGGGCGGGATGGAGTTTATGGACCAGGTGTTTGTGGGTGGCATGTGTGGTTCTGGCCCAGGTGTGTATGGGTGGGGTGTGGTTGTGGGACTGCGGTGATAATGGAGGGATTGGTACGATGCGTCGGATGTCTTCAATAACCATTGAGAAAGTGGACCGGGGTACCCAAACATCGATTTTCTATTACTATATCTTACTTGACTTGCGTTATTTGGAGATTGTTCCTTGGTGAAGCTTGGGTGGATATTTTTCCGAACTAGGGGATTTGGTTATCACTTTCTCACAGGGATTTAGAATGCCTCCCAACTTGTTCCTGAGAGTCTTGGTTTTCCCTACTGAGTATACTTGTATTATCACCCTACGTATATAAACTGTTTTCAGGTTTCCAGGAGGACTTCAGGGATCCTGTAGGGTCGTACTAGCTTGGACATTGGGGTTGTTGCGGTTGTCGTTTTCCTTTTTCATGGTACTTTACCTTTGGTGTTCTTGTGACCTATAACTCGTACTTTTGTAACATGCATTTGGGAATGGTTTACTTTGGGCTTTACCTTTACCATCAGCTTTTGGTGTTATTTGGGATTTTTTATCTTATCTCCAAATCCTATTAAAATAAAATGGGTAATGCCTTCCATCTTTTATGAGATTTTATACCCTTGGTGCTAGTCGCCACTCTAGGTCAATTTGATGGCGGGTCTCAAGGGTCATTATCTATCCTTCAACTTAAAGAAGGAAGGGTCTAGAGATCTATTTTCCCTAACCTCCTTTTAGTGAAGTCTGGTCAAGATAGAATAGTATCAGAGGGTGGGGTTGAGAGATTGGATGGAGTGCAGAGTTAGGCACGGTGAGGATTGCATGGGATGGTAGGGAAAAAGTGTTGGGTGATATTTTTTCATGAAATAGGCCATGGAAGACCGGATAGGACATGAGATTTTAGGACCCCCATGATCTGATGCAAGGATTCTGGACCTATCGAACAACCATGTGAGGCTACACTGGTTGTAGGGTAGAGACCCTAGGAAAGGTAAATGCATCATAATGGCTTTTATTCTAGTGTATCTGGGATGTTATGGGGATTTA
Source organism: Viscum album (assembly GCA_963277665.1). Classification (NCBI taxonomy): domain Eukaryota; kingdom Viridiplantae; phylum Streptophyta; class Magnoliopsida; order Santalales; family Viscaceae; genus Viscum; species Viscum album. The sequence goes on along the minus strand of OY728158.1, from coordinate 365,717,860 downwards.
AATAAGTCTAAGAAAAAAAATCAAGAACAATATTCTGCGCTACTCGGGCTTAGGCATTCATTGTTTACCTTGCAGCTACGGCACCTAGGAGAAAACAACGAGTAGTGTGGGTGATTGAGGCCCAGGGGGTTGACTTGGCCGATCGACAGAGGATGGACTGAGAAGAGGAGGACGATCAATGGTAGAAGATGCTTCATGCCTTTTAGTTGCAGACCCTTGGGAAGTACAAGGGTAGCGTCTTAGATGTGGAGATAGAGAGATGGCTCGAAGAGCTAGTGACAACTTTCGGCTTGATTCGTGCTCCGATAGAGTATTGGGTTTCTTTGGCTGTGATCTAGATGCGGGCAGCGGCGCGTTAGTGGTGGACGCTTTACCTTGGGGAGAAGAGGAAGAGTAAGTTGACATGGACTGATTTCGAGAAGGAGTTCTAGGAGGAATTCCTCTCTTCCACGATGAAGGCTGAAAAGAGGTAGGAGAAGGTCTCCCTAAAGTAGGAAAGCATGTCTTTAAGAGATATGGGGATAATGTTCAAGGATCACATTCACTTTGCTCCAGACCTCTTTCCAGATGAGGAGTCTTGGGCGAGACATTTGGAAGAGGAACTTCGACCTTCTCTCCAGTATGATGTTACTACCTTCATCATACAAATGTACATGGAGGTCAAGAAGAAGGTTGAGGTGGTGGAGAGGACGCAAACATTGGGGAGTGTATCGCGAGAGGGAATCCAGTGGGTTTTGTCGAAGGGGAAGGCCATCAGAAGCACACCTCCAGCATCAGGGCCCTCTAGGTTTTGACTAGCAGGTATTAGGCCTCAGTATTTCCAGTTCTGATCTCCCGACCCTCGAACATTCATTTTGGGCCCAGGGCCGAAATAATTCATCTGTGGAATCCATGGTCACCTTTGAAATAAGTGTCTGGATAGAGTACAGAATGGCGGTCATGGGAAGGTTCAGCGTCCACCTTAGCAGTAGTAGTTTCTAGCTAGGCCCTTTTAGCATCAGCAGTAGGGTCAGTGATCTCCCACTCCTTCGAGGGCTGACGTTCCAGGGGGAGGCCGACCTCAGGGCTATCCTCAGGGACCTTGACCCGGACATGGTCGGGGAGGTGGCTGATAGGTGAGAGGAAGGGGAGCTGGGCGTGGGCAGTTGCACGCCGTAGAGGAAGCAGTTCCAGCAGGGACAGAGGTCGTCTAAGGTATGATCATCTTGTTTAGTACCATGGATAATGCCTTGTTCAATACAAGAGATTCGCACTCCTTTGTTGCACCCAGTCTGGCAGATGCTCTGGGTTTAGAAGCTGAGAGACTTCCAATGCCCCTGGTGCTGAGCACACTAGTCAGAGGTCAGACTGACTTGTTTTATGTATTCCAGGGGAGTAGACTAGTAATAAGGCCACATCAGTCAGTCAGGGATCTTCTATTGTTGCAGATACATCCATATGATGTCATCCTAGGCATTGACTAGTTGTTCTCTATATGTGTCGTCATTGACTGCTTCTGGGGAAGGGTCATGTTTTCAGACATGGGCGGCTGACATGAAACTTATTTCGGCGAGCAGGGTGGCCAGAAGAACAGCGAGCGAGAGGAACCCCTCCTTTCCTTGTTAGCAGAGCTGTCAGTGGAGTCGGTGGATGCAGTGATGGTGGAAGTTCCAGGGGTCATCAGTGAGTTTATGGAGGTCTTCCCTAATGAGGTGACAACTATACCCCCTCGATGTGATGTTGAGTTCGGTATATACATGCACCTGGTGCCCATCCAATTTCGATGGCCCCCTACCGGATGGCACCATCTGAGTTACGAGAGTTGCGGATTCAGATTGATGATCTGATGAAGAAGGGTTTTGTTCGACCAAGTGCATTTCCATGGGGTGCTCTAGTCCTGTTCGCGAAGAAGGCGGATTGTGGTCTCAGGCTGTGTGTAGACTACAGGAGACTAAATCTTTTGACGGTCAAGAATCGCTGCCCTCTTCCAAGGATAGATGATCTCTTTGACTAGTTCAAGGGGGCAGTATTGTTCTCTAAGATCAATCTGTGGTCTGGATATCACCAGTTGAGGTTGAAAGAGGGCGACATCTCTAAGACTGCCTTCAGGTGTAGATACGGGCACATTGAGTCTTTAGTCATGCCATTTGGCATTAAGAATGCTCCAGTTGTGTTCATGGGACTCATAAACTCCATCTACCGGGAATACATGGATCGGTTCATAGTCGTGTTCATTTATGACATCCTGATCTACTCAAGATCAGAGTCGGATCACGCTGAGCACCTGAAAATGGTTTTAGAAGTCCTCCAGTGGCACCAACTCTATGGTAGGTTTTCCAAGTGTATGTTCTGGATGCGATAGGTGCACTTCCTTGGCACGTGGTGTCCGAGGAGGGGATAGCAGGGGACCCATCGAAGGTTGAGACAGTTGTTTCTTGGACAACCCCTAAGAACATGGTAGAGGTTCATAGTTTCCTTGGGCTGTCAGGTTACTACCGAAGGTTTGTACCCAACTTCTCTCAAGTGGCAGAACATTTGATAGCTTTGGCCAAGAATGACCAGGCTTTTATGTGGAACGAGAAGTGCGAGGCAGCCTTCTTCTATCTGAAAGAGGAGTTGGTTAGTTCTCCAGTACTGAGATTTATAGAATAAGGGGCGATGTATGAGATGTTATATGATGCTTCAGGACAAGGCCTCGGGTGTGTGTGGATGCAACGACAAGGGGTGATCTCTTATGGGTCTAGGAAGTTACATCTTCATGAGTGTAATTATGCCACCCATGATCTGGAGCTTGCGGCAGTTATTTTCTCACTAAATTTGTGGATGTATTACCTCATCGGGGAGCACATTGTGGTCTTCATGGATCACAGAAGTTTGAATTATATCTTCTTCCAATGGGATATGAACATACGGTAGCAAAGGTGAATGGCATTTCTTCACGACTACGACTTCGATATTTCCTACAAATCAAGAAAAGGGAATTTGGTGGCCGATTCCTTGAGCAGGAAGTCACAGAAGAGTGCAGTTCGAGAGTCGGTAGATGCATTGAAGGAGATGGAGGAGTTGGCTACCCAACACCTGGATGTGAGGATGGATATTGGTAGTGGTTTCCTGTATCATATGATAGTGAAATCCTCTCTTCTGCGTAAGGTGGAGGAGTCCCAGTGGGGATATTCTAAAAGTGATGTGTTGCATGACCGGGTTGCCCAAGGAAAAGCCTTAGAATGGAGGAAAGAGGATGGTCAAGATCAGATGTTTTTTAGGAAGGTTTTTTTGTCCCAAAGGAGGTGCATGGAAGAGATTATGGTGAGTTCCACAACTCACCCCTAGCAGTGCACCCGGGATCTTCCAAGATGTATCGGGGCTTGAGGGGTTAATTCTGGTGGCCCAGTGTAAAGTGGCTGGTGGAAGAGTTTGTGGCCATGCGCCTAGTGTGTTAGCAGGTGAAGGCTAAACAACATGTTCCAGGTGGTTAGTTGTATCCTTTAGAGGTCCCTGACTGGAAGTGGGATGACATCTCGATGGATTTAATCACAGGGCTACCCAAGGTTCAAGGATGTTGTGATTCTATCTGGGTAGTGGTGGACCGGTTGATGAAATCGGCTCACTTTCTGGCGATCATGGAGATGGGTGCATTGGATTCCTTAGTAAGAAGGTATGTGGATGAGGTGGTGTGGTTATCGGGATTTCCAAGGACCATAGTCTCAGATAGGGATGCACAGTTCACCTCACGAGTCTGGAGAGGATTGCAGCATGCTTTTGGCACCCAACTATGTCTTAGCACTACTTTACACCCCTAAAAAATGGGAAGATGGAGCACACCATCTAGACAATGGATGATATTCTACAGGCATGTATCATGGACTTTGGAGGATCGTGGGTGCGAAAATTTCCTCCAGGAGATTTTTACTATAATAATATCTATCAATCTACCATTGGAATGGCTCCATTCGATGCCTTGTACGAGAGGCCATGTCGCTCACCAATGTGATGGACTGACGATGGGGAAGTAGGTGCTATTGGCCCAAAAGTAGTGCAGAGCATGACCGAGAAGTTGAAGCATATACGAGAGAGGATGAAGGCGGACCAGGATCAGCAGAAGTCATATGTCAAATATAGGAGGACGCCCTTGGAGTTTGGGGTCGGGGACCACGTATTCCTAATTGTCTCCCCCTAGCGTGGGCAGCAGAGGTTTGGAAGAGGGAGTAAGCTATCCTCGAGGTTTGTTGGGCCATTCGAAGTGCTACAGCAGATCAGTGAGGTGGCTTATCATATTGTGTTTCCACCACAGCTACAAAAGGTGCACGATGTCTTTCATGTGTCCTAGCTCTGATGGTATCTTCATGATGTTTCCCACATCCAAGACTGGGGAGAGATAGATATCAGAGACGATGCAACCTTGGTGGAGCAACCACTGATGATTGAAGGTCATCATGAGATGGTGCTTTGTGGGCGAACCATTCCTTTGGTTCGTGTGTTGTGAAGACATTGTGGTCTTTAGGAGAGTACCTGGGAATGGGAAGTGAAGATGCGTGCCCAGTACCCAAAGTTGTGTTATGTTTTTTTCTATTTTGTTTTTACTTGGTTGAGGTAATGCTTTACCTTTTTAACTATGGAATGTGTGGTTTTCCTTTTCATTGTATGTGTGTGATGTGTCCTGAGATGAGGGGAGGGTAGGACCTGAACCCTAGTTAAGACGCATTAAAGTGAATGCACATAAAATCGGGCAGGTGAGTCAGTTCCACCCAAAGTGGATAGTATCTTAACATGGAGGAAGGGAAACCCCTCTCCAACATGACCGTAATGTTTAATCTTTTGTTTTGTGTGGTTGCACGGGGGAGAGGAGCAGTATGATTGTGATTTTTCATGAGATAGATGAGGTAGGGGGAATTCCTTGGTAACAAGGTGGTCCAATCCTGAGAGGTATCTTTCGAGGTGGTTGTTCGGACCCCTCTCTTTTCTTCAGGTCTAGTCTTAATTATCGAGGGAGATAATAGTTTGAGAGGTATTTGATGTAATGGCCCAGATTTTCCTGGCCATTTCCATTTCCAAAACATAGCTCCACGAGGACGGTGGCACCATGACAGTGGCACTGTGTCCTTGCCGATCCCTTTGTTATTTTTCCAGTCCCCGACATTTCCGCTCCTGCAACATATCGTTTGTCATAAATTAATTTAATACACTTTTTAAAGACATTTAAATCCCATAATTAATACATAAAAATATCAATAAACTTCCTCAACAGGGGGTATTAAATAACACCTTAATATCATCGTGTTTAACTAACCACCCTCGTAGGAAACCATGATCCGACTTTCTAGACTTTCAAAATTCCATATCCCATAATAGTAGGATCTTTCATTTATATATCACGCTAGAGTTTCCTTCTTTTGTATCTCGGTAGGTTTTCTTCTTTCTTCCTTGTGCGCCTAGAGTCCCTCCTTCCTAAGGCTTATTCTGCGCTTGTGATTATGTTTATTGTTTGTTCTCGAAGTCCCCAACGTTCCTCCCCTACAAGTCGCGCATCCCCTATTCTTTGCACGTGGAGAAAAACATTGATCCTTGATCAACAACATAGGGTTTTTCCTTCATCTCTCCTTACTGTGTATCATGCGGGGTGGGTATGATATTGTTTCTATGTGGATTGATGAAACCAAACTCAATGAAGATAATGAATGGACCATTAACGAATGAAGGGGGTGTGATCGATGTTCTATTGTACTCCTTTATATTTATATATGTTGTTAAATGTATGGGATTGTGCTCAATGAAAATCATAGCCGTTGGTGATATTTACTTGTGTCATAATGAATCCTTGTATTTTTTGATGACTATATAACTGTAACATGGATTTGGTTAGTCACCTAAACTCAGTTTGGTTTAAATTGATGTAAAAAAACAAGAATACCTGTGTGATAACCCCAGTTAATGAACAGAAAGAAGAACATATTGAATGATGTGATTGAACCTGGATGTTTCCATACTATGTTTTGGTAGTAGGTGTGTTGTTCTGTGGGATTTCATATGGGGTGATGTTGGTGAGGATGAGATCCTCTTGGTTGTGAGTCTGAAACTGTCTGGTTTCTCTACTTGTGATATGAATTAGGGTGGAATCCTCTAATGTTGACATATTGTTGGTTCATGTTTTTGGGGATGTGGGGTTGTATCTCGAGACTTGGTTTGGTTCTAGTAATTTGAGAGATCTCACTTATTCCTTTGTTGTTGTGACTTCAAAAAAGAACCAGGTGTGAATGCTTAAATTACTGTTTGGATGTTTCTCTCTCTGGCTTGTGGTTATGCCAGTTAGTTGCCGAGTAGTGCATATTTTACTTAAATGGGATCACTCGAACATGAAACTAATAATGGGTTAAATGGGTAATAGGTTTTGGGAATGAGTTGTGACTCGTCTTTGAGTAGTGTGCTTTATATGAATAGTAACAAGGGTGTTATACTTAGGATGGCATTGGGAACCCTAAGATGGGATGATTGTTTTTTAACTATACATATATCTGTAGTTTTTTTTTTGTTTTCTGATACACGCCCCACCCATGTTGAGCACTTATTGCCGAACACCCCCCATTTCATGGGGAAAGGTATTTTTTCAACACTCCTATGAGTGGCTGGTTGTTAGCTCCTTTTCTGCTCCCTTTCCTGAATACCCCAAGACTCTTTGGGCAGGTTATGATGGCCTAAAGTCCATTATTAGCCGATGAACCTTCAAGCAGGGTAGTGTGGTTATTGACCCAGGTGTTTTTGGGCTTGTTGTTTCCTAAGAATCTTCGAGATGAGGCCCAGATGTCTTCGGTCATGCCAGTAGTTTTCTGACCCATGTGTCTTTGGGTATGGCAGTGGTTGTTCTGGCCTAGGTGTTTTCGGGCATGGTTACATGTGGTTGTTGTGGCCCAGGTGTCTATGGGAGGGATGTGTGGTTTTGGCCCAGGTGTGTGCGGGCGGGGTGTGGCGGTGGGACTGCGGTGAGAATGGAAGGATTGGTTTGATGCTTAAGATGTCTTCAATAACCATTGGGAATGTGGATTGGGGTACCCAAACATCGATGTTCTATTACTATACCTTACTTGACTTGTGTTATCTAGGGAGTGTGCCTTGGTGAGGCTTGGGTGGATAGTTTTCTTTGATAGGCACTTTGGTTATCTCTTTCTCATAGGTCATTAGAATGCCTCCCCACTTGTGCACGAGAGTCTTTGTCTTCTCTTCTGAGTATACTTGTATGCTCACCCTACGTATACAAAATGTTTTCAGGATTCTAGGGGGACTTCAGGGATCATGAAGGGTCGTACTAGCTTGGACATTGGGGTAGTTTCTGTTGTCTTTTTCCATTTTCTTGGTAATTTACCTTTGGAGTTCTTGTGGCTTGTAACTCTTCCTTTTGTAACAGTATTTGGGAATGGTTTACTTTGGGTTTTACCTATAACATTAGCTTTTGGTGTTTTTTGGGATTTACTATCTTATCTCACGGTCCGATTAAAATAAAAAGGGTAATTCGTTCCATGTTCAGTGTGATTCTATACCCTTGGTGATAGTCGCCACTCCGGAACCTATTGAAGGCGGGTCTCGGGGGTCATTATCTCCCCTTCAACATAAAGAAGAAAGGTTATGGAAATGTATTTTTCCTTCCCTCTTTTTGGTGAAGGAGATTCGTGACATTTAGAATCAGGACATAAGAATTTAGTTTCAATAAATATTTGGTGTTTTTCTGATAACATTCATATTTGGGTGAACAGTGAAATATACTATATTTAAACTGAAAACCACTTTTTTAATCAAAATAATTTGTTGTCTTAAATTATATATTTTAATTTTTTTTAATTATAAATAGATTATATTTTTACCATTTAATCCAATGTCATTAATTTGAAATAATTTCACATCAAAATTGAACATAAACAAATATCAATCTATTGTTTGTTCTTATTTCTCAAAAACACGTTTTTTGGTTTTAACAATGGGAAGTTATTTTAAATTAATAAATTTTCCTTCTATGTTTTGAATTTGGTAAAATAGACATATTTTTTTAATTCAGAATACCAAAATTATCTTAGGGTAAAATTTTGGTATTTTTCTGAAAAATTTAATTTTTTTATGAATAGTGAAAAACACTGAGTTATTGGTTAATATCGACTTTTTATTTAAATAATTATTTATTTTATTGAAAAAAATTTAAGTCAAAACAGATACATAATACCTATATAAATTAAATATAATTTATTTGATTAATTTTATAATAAGTTTATATATGTGAAAATTTTATTAAACTTTTAACAGTCTTTTAACTACCTCATACAACAATTTGAAAATTTGCATAAAACATAATTTTACCATTTATGTGAGTTGAATTTCAAGAATCCATGAGACACAGTAAACCTAAGTGTAAAATTTGGTTCAATAAGACGAAAATAATTTTTGGTGAATAGTATCTTTTGACTTTTATTTACCTCGGTTAAATGTAAATCGGGTAATTCAAGTTAGAAAGAATATTATAATGATTCCAAATTACCTTAAAATTTTTAATAACCTTATTTCTTGATACATGACCGACCATGGACATCTTTGGGTTGATTTTGGGACCCCATGGAGCCACTTTTAAGTGATAATGACACTTTATATTAATTAAGTTAAATTAATACAAAAATGGCATACACATATATCTTTTAGTAAAATAATTTTTACATAAGGTTATACATGTTATATATTCAACTATAAATATTAATTAGAAAGATAAAAATATTTCCTAAATAACGGAATTTTATTTATAATTTTTAGACTTTGAATAATTAAAATTATTTGTCACACAATGATGATAAAATATTATCCTTATTAATGAAAGAATCAAATAAATGATATTATAAATGTTAAAATAAATATAATTTGAAAATTTTGATGACATATAAAAATTTTATAGATTAATATTAAATTTTAGAATTTATTAAATATATTTATTTTAAATAAATAACTTTATTAGGACATGAACAAAAAATCAATTATTAAATAGTGTCAAAATTGACATTATGGTGTCTTTAAAAAAATTTATATTATTAATTGATATAATATTCCATAAAATATAAGGAATGGCCAAATTACATATATAATGATAGATGTATCATTAATGACCCAATTGGGGTTCTCTTGAATGTATATAGTATGTTTAATAACCAGATAACATAAAAATACAATGAGACAAGGTAAATGTCAAACTATTTGACTAAGAGTTGTATCTATAAGATAAGTTTAATATAGTGACACAAACATGTATAAAAAAATTCGTTGGGTGGTTTTAGAACCATCCCAACCTAATAAATTAAATAACTTATTTTGGATCCATTATAAATCTAAAATGAATTTATTATAAAATAAAATATTAAGTTTTTCCTAAGGTACCCCTCACACCTCTTATAAAAGGGAACTCCCCCTTATCTCTAATTCAAACCTTCAATGCCATTTGGGTTGGCCAAACCCAGCCCAAATACCCTCTAAATTGTCCTACCTTCATCATATAGGACTTATTTTAGTTTGAAAGCCAACCTAAAGAACCCCTTTGATCAAATCACAAAGAAAGAACCCGAAGAAGAGGTAAATATTTCATCACATATTTCAAGTTCCTTTCTTCTTCCACTTCCTCTTTCTTTGTCATTTCCATTCTAAAATAAAAACTACAGTATATTCTAAATAAATTGATGTAATTATAAATATGTTACAACCATATTCATTATTCTATCTATCATTTTAATTACATGTCACCATATGTGCATACGTACGACTTACCGTCTCCACGTCGTGGTGTTGTTGTTATTCAATAAAATATTATTTGGATGGGTTTAATAATGATGAGTAATTGATATGAATAATAAATATAACATGATAACGATTATTTATATATGATATACTATACAATTATATTTTTTTTAATATAACAATAACGATATTTTCACTCTTCGTATGTACATATTATCGTCTCTACAAACGCGATGAAATTCATTCCCCATCTACCCATTCAAGATTAATTTTCATTAGAAGATTAAATAAATTTTTTTAAAACATAATATAATTCTGAATATTAATACGATACATCCTATCCATAACAAACATTACCTACGTAACAAAGAATATAAAAGAAAACAAATTAGTTAACACCCAAAATGACTATAATATTCAGATATTATTAACAAAGAAATATTAAAATATCATATATTATTTCATATTAATGTATGTGATTTATGTATAATTTATTAACAATTATTTCACCATTATACAGGAGGTTAAACTACCCTCATCCAAGGAAATGTACAAGTTAATGGTTAACGTCAAAATCTCTTTATTATCTGATGTTGTTTTTACGTATGTATCTACTGGGACCTCTTTATCATCTACATCCATGTTTCTTAAAAATGTATTTCAAAACATTATTAATAATTTATAGACTATGGGTTAAAGTCATTTATACCCTTGTTTGAATTTTATAAGTTAGTTATAAAGGAATATTTCGGTCGTTTTCTAAACAACATACATTATTACCTTTTTGAAAAAATTAAGGTAAGGATGTTTTTAACTTATACGGAGGGTGGAGATATTTTACATCATAATAACATAGTCAAAGATTCCCTTCAAATATTATAAAAAGTTTCTCAAAATAAATGTTTTCTTTTATAATTTTAATACTTTTAAATTATTTCAAAATATAAAATAGATATTTCTCTAAAAAGTGTTTTTATTTTTTCTATGTCATCATCCTTTGATAGATTTTATGTTATTTGAAGTTGATTTACTATGATACAAAACATAGATATTGTAATGAATGTTTTGTGATATGTTTTACTATGGATGTGTTATTTTTACACCATTGATGGTTTATGGATAAATTATTGATATTTCGTATGCATGTTCTAATATGAATGTTTATGTTATGTTTAAACCTTTTCATATGAGTAATGCATTGTACTTAGTATGGGATGGGTGGAGCCCGCTATACCTCCTCGATGCATCGGCATGTATCATGAGACAAACTAGTTTCTTAACACAAGGCCTTAACAAAATCCTATATTTAGTCTTCATACAAAGCCTTGACTATGTGATTATGAATGTCTGGCATTATGCATTCCATCATTATGAATGTGGCTATTGATATAGAATGTGATTATTCGACTAGTAGAATATATTTGTGAGTAAGTAAATAGAATTATTTTGATTTATATTTTCTATATTATGATGAATTTTATGTTGAATAGGATTTTATTCTAGTTCTATATATTGGCTCAAATATTTATGCTTATTTATTAAAGTTTGTGCTATATTGTTATCCTTACTAAGCATCTAAGATCACCCCTTTCTATGGTTTATTTTTTCCAGGACGCGAAGATGTATATTATGATTGACCTGTAGGGATAGTCTATGGGATCTCGATGTTGTCTATGGAAAAAATTTTGTTTTAGTTTTCTACTTTATGATGTAATGTAAATCTTATGAATGTATCTAGCACTTCCAAGTCTACTAAACTAATTTGTCTTTCGAGACATGATCTTTTGTGATCATGCCAATGATATGTAACAATGCACCAACTCTGGGATTCTAGGGTTAGGGCGTTATAGTTGGTATTATAGGAAGTTTAGTACAAACTATAGAAACTAGATTTAGATAAACTCTGATTAAATCATATTACCCTAGGATATACATTGAGTATTCGTATAGGAGAACTTATTAGAATTTTAGTACTGTAGATATTTGGTGATTTTTCCTAGAAAATACATCCTTGTCTATATACGAGTAGGTAGAGGAGGCTCTGGCACAGATGTCACTAGGGTTAAAACCCAAAAACACCGCTTTGAGCTAGACTCGAATGGGAACTGGTGCACGACAATGGTCTTTTCTACAATCTTGGTTACGACACTCGTAGGGGATATGCTTAGGATAATTCCCATTTTCATTACAAGCCATTATGAAGGATTTAAGATTAAATACTTTCTCAAAGAATACATTTTATGATTATAGATTATATGCATAGTATTTTTCAATTGATGTTATGTATTTTACATGTTTGGAATTATTCATTTCCAATCAAAAACTAACATAGTGTATGCCATTATTTAAAATGGCGCCTATTATAAGGAATAAGAGATACAATAATATGCATGATCCAAAGAGTAAGAAGGATCAAATATTTAATTTTATTAAGAAAACATTTGGAATGAAAATAATCTCCCACGTATTATCATCATATGGTGAAATAATATCATGTGTTAATAAGACAAGTAACGATTTATCCGAGTCCTATGGATTTGAAGGGAATCTAGAGAAGAAAAAGATGGTAGAAAGAAAGATGGTTAAAGGTAATAAGGGAAAGAAGTATTTTCCCATATGTGATAATTTTGGAAAGAATCACCTTGGTAAATTCTTGAATGGAATTAGAGTTTGTTATAAGTGTGGAGAAACAGACACGAAGATCATGATTGAAAAATATGATAAAGTTTCCAAATTTATAGTGCTTCATCTACAAATAGTTGGGACACTATATGAATCAATGTTCAAATCATCAGAGTATACCACAAATGCTTCTATTGGATAATAATCAAATTATGATACTACCGAAGATAAAGTGAAATGATTAAGAGTTTGTATGTTGTTATTAATGTATTGTGTCATTTGAGTATTGTATTAATGATGTACATTTTATAATAATTATACAGTGTATATGGATTGTACTGCAGTACTATTTCATTAAGGACTTGAGATTGTGTGAAACCAAGAAAACTGACTCAATGGAAAGTTAAATTTTTTAGAAAATACATGGTTGAAGTAAAGGAAAAACATTAATATGGTCTTAATACTGATGTAGTGATTTTTTAATAAGAGATAGCTGATTTGGATAAATTATATTAGATATTCTTGACTTCCTTTGAACTGATTAATAGTTTTCTTGTTTCATCATTATTGGAATATTCTATATTTTTTGATATTAGGAATATATCCAATATAATATAAAGGATAAGGGAGCGTGAATGTAATCAATAAGGTTTTATGGTAATTATGGGTGTTACCATGTCTTAAAATAATACACGATGAAGGTGTTCACATGTTATTATGTGGAAAAAAGGATATTTATTTTTTTATCTTCCTTATAAATTTTGGACTATGAGTTTGGATAGAAGTATTTTGGTTAACTCTAAAGGTTGGAATGGATTTAGATTGAAATTGGATACTATTTTTAAAGTTATTTTTAGATTATTATAAAAATGACAACACACAGACCGTGTGACAACCCATCGCGTTGGATAAAGCTGTGGGAATCGAACCCACAACTATAGTGCGAATGGGATTTATCGCCTACCACTAGAAAATGTGAAGTCCCTAGACTAAATAATGTATTTTTTTAAGGGTTTTATAGGTGAATTATAAATTCTTTTTTTTGGAAACCTATACGCATAGGATAAATAGAATATATTTTTTATGTTCTATTATCTTTTAGAGGGAAAGATGAGTTTGTTGTCGAAATTAGATAAATAATGAAACTCTACATGGAAATTACATATATATTTTATTCTTCTTGTATTCTATGATGAAATTAATTCTTAAATATTGGGTAAGGGATCATAAAAATGTGTTATCCTAAAACCTTATGTTTTGTTGAACTGATGATATTTTAAATCGTCATAGATTGATGGCATTGGGGCCCTCAATTTTAATTTTTTTTGTTACTGATGACCTCAATAACTCTCTATAAATAGTTACGTTTTTCCTCCAATTATGTGTCTTTAATTACTATTAATGTTCTCTTAATCGAGATCATAATTTCATGGTGACTTTTTCATTCCCCTTTTCCTCTTATTAAGAATAAATTTCATTAACCTAATTTCTGATGAGGGTTTCCCACAAAGGTATTCTCTATTTTCATCCATTTATTTTCAAATAAAAATTTCAAATTGCGAGGATTCAATTTATTGAAGGAGGGAATAATGTAACATCCCCATATTTCATAGTACATTATTTCATTAAAGTAATTCAATAACTTGAACTACACACAACACTGAGTTCAAGAACACGACGTCTTACCAAACTATCCGTTCAAAAGAATTTATAAATATTAGTAACTGAATTTTGAACATTATATAGTCCTTATAATTTTACAATCCATATTATAATTTTCTTAGACATAATTTAAGAACAAATTCATTTTTTCAGATAAAAGAAGTATTTTTAAAAAAATGAAATTTTACCGCCTTTTATTGGAGAACAATTTTTAAATCCAATAGTTAAAACTTTTATATATTAAATTGGACAATATAAACTATTTCATTAAAATCGGGACACAAGAATTTAGTTTTAATAAATTTTTTGTGTTTTTCTGATAACTTTCATATTTTGGTGAATAGCGAAATATACTATATTTTAACTGAAAACAACTTTTTAATAAAAATAATATGTAGTGTAAATTTATATATTTTAATGGTTTGTAAGTATAAATTTATTATATTTTTACCATTTAATCCAATTTCATTCATTTTAAATAATATCACTTTGAAATTGAATGTAAACAAACAGCAACCTATTGTTAGTTATTATTTCTTAAAAACACGCATTTTGGTTTTAACAACGGGAACTAATTTTAAACAAATAAATGATTCCTCTATGTTTTTAATTTTTTAAAATATATTAATTTTTGAATTCATTATATCAAAATTTTCATGGGGGAAATTGTTGTATTTTTATGAAAACATTCAATTTTTTATGAATAATATAAAAATGAGTTATTGGTTAAAACCGACTTTTTATTTAAATAATTATTTATTTTATTTTAAATTATTTTAGGTCAAAATAGATACATAATACCTATATAAGTTTAATAAAATTTATTAGAGTCATTTTAGAATAATTATATATATATATAAATTTTATTGAACTTTTTACCGTCTTTTAACCACCTCTTGTGAAAATTTTCAAATATGCATAAAACATAATTTTACCATTTCTATAAGTTTAATTTTAATAATACAAGAGACACAGTTAACCTAAGTAAGTAAAATTTGGTTCCATAAGATGAAAACAATTTTTGGTGAGTAGTAACTTTTGACTTTTATTTACCGCGGTTAATGATAAATAAGGTAATTCAAGGTAAAAAGAATATTATAATAATACACAATTATCTTAACACTTGTCTTATCATTATTTTATGATAAATTTCCCACCATTGGATTATTTGGGTCAATTTTCGGACCCCATGGAGCCACTTGTATGTGATAATGACACTTTATATTAATTAAGTTTAAGTAAATACAAAAATGACAAAAGCATATATCTTTTAGTAAAACAATTTTTACATAGGGTCATACATGACATCTGTTAAAATATAAAGATTAATTAGAAAGAAAAAAATATTTTCTACATAATGGTATTTTATTTATAATGTTTAGTCGTTGAATAATTAAAATTAATTATGACACAATGACGATGTGGTATATTCCCGATTAATGAATGATTCAAATGAATGATATTATAAATGTTAAAATAAATATAATTTGAGAGTTTTGATTCCATAAAAAAATTTATAGGTTAATATGACCTGTTAGTATTTATTAAATGAATTTATTTCTAAATAATAAAATTTTTAGGACTTTAACAATAATCAATTATTAAATAGTGTCAAAATTGACATAAAAGAGTTTTTGAAACCAATATTATATTATTAATTGAAATAATATTCATAAAAATATATGTTTTGGCCAGATTACTTATATAATGATAGTTGTATCATTACTGAACCACATTAAGTTCTCTTCGATTTATATAGTACATTTATTAAAGATATAATATAAAAATACAAAGACAAATGGTAAATGTCAAACTATTTAACTTGAGTTATTTTTAAAAGATAAGGTTGATATAGTGACCCAAACTTGTCTAAAACCTATTGGTTGGGTGATTTTAAACCCATCTACACCATAGTCTCTAAAAATTTTATTTTGGAGCCATAATAAATCGTAAATAAATTTATTATAAAATAATATTTTATTTATTTTCTAACGTGCCCCTCACCCATTTTTTAAAAGGGCACTCCCCCTTCTCCCTAATTCACACCTTCAATGAAATTTTCCTAAGACAACCCATAACCAAATACCCTCGCACTATACTACCTTTATCTTAAAAGCCTTAATTTAGTCAGAAATCCAACCAATGGATCCCCTTTGATCAAATCAAAAGGAGAACCTGAAGAAGAGGTAAATATTTCATCACCGCTTTCAAGTTCCTTTCTTCTTACTCTTCTATTTTTTGTTGTTGACATTCTAAAATAATAACTCCATTATCTTATATATACTGTGATTTTATTATAGATATGGTACAACCATATTCATTCTTCTATCCATCATTCAAATTAAATGTCCTCATACGTGTGTATGTATGGCTTACCGTCTCCACGTCGTGGTGTAATTGTTATTCAATACATTATTATTTGTATGGGTATAATAATGATGTGTAATTGATGTAAATAATAAATAAAAATGATAATTATTTTTTATATATTATATACCATACAATTATATATTATTTTAATATCAAAAGAATTATATTGTCGCTCATGCGTACGTACGGATTACCATCTCCACGAACACGATGAGATTCATTACCCATTGTATCCATTCATGACTAATTTTCATTATAAGGTTATATATAATGTCTAAAGACTTAATATAATTCTAAATATGAATAAGATATATCCTATTCATAACAAACATTACTTACGTACAAATCATATAAAGGAAAACGAATTAGTTAACACCCGAAACGATGATAATACTAAGATATTATTTACAAAGAAATATTATAAGATCATATATGATATCATATTAATGTATATGATTTATTTATAATTTAATAAAAAATATTTCACCATTATACAAGAGTTTAACCAACCATACACCAAGTAAATTTATAATGTAAGGGTTAATTTCACAATCTCTTTATTATCCGAGGTGGTTTTTACATAAGTATCTACTAGGAACTCTTTATCATCCACATCAATGTTTCTTAAAAATGTATTTCAAAACACTCTTACTATTTTATAATCTATTTGTTAAATTCATTTATACCATTATTTGACATTTATAAGATGTTTATAAAGGAATCCTTTCATCATTTTCCAAAAAATTTACTTTATGACCTTTTCGAAAAAAATTAAGGTAAGGATGTTTTTTTAACATATACGTCAGGTGCCGCTATTTTATACCATTATAACATCATCTAAGATTACCATAAAATCTTATAATAAAATTCTCAAAAGAAATTTTTTCTTTTATAATTATAAGACATTTAAATTATTTGAAAATAAAAAAGAGATATTTCTCTAATTTTTTTTGATTTCCTCTATGTCAATATCCTTTGATAAATTTTAAGATTATTTGATGTTGATATATTATGATACAAAAAGTACATATTGTATTAAAGTTTATATGATATGTTTGAATGTGGATTTGTTATTTTCACACCATTCTTGGTTTATGGATAATGTATTGACATTTCGTATTCCAGTTCTAATAGGAATGTTTATGTTATGTTTAAACCTTTTTATATGAGGAATGAATTGGAATTAGTAATTGATGGGTGGAGCCCGATATATCTTCTCGATGCATCGGTAGGTCTCATGAGACAAACTAGTGTCTTGTCACAATGAAATTTTCCACAACTTATTTTTAGTCTTGGACAACTAATTGACTATGTGGTAATGAAATTCTGGCATTATGATTTCCATCATTATGAAAGTGTATATTGATATTGCATGTGATTATTCGACTACTAGAATATCCATGTGAGTACGTAAATGGATTTATTTGGATATATATTTGACATATTATGATAATGTTTAGGCTCCAAAAGATTTTTTTAGTCCCATACTTTACCTTAAATGTTTTTGATTATTTATGAATGTTTCTTCTATATTATTATCCTTACTGAGCATCTGATCTCACCCCTTTCTATGTTTTATTTTTCTAAGGATGCGAAAAGTATATTATGACTGACCTGTAGGGATAATCTATGGTATCTCAGTGTTGTCAATGGAAAAAATTTTGTTGTAGTTTTCTATTTTATGATTTAATGTAAACCTTATGAATGAATCTAGTACTTCCAAGGCTACTAAACTAATCAGTCTTTTGAGACTTGTTCTTTTGTGATCATTCCAATGTTATGTAATAATGAACAAACTCTGGTTATCTTGGGTTGGGGCATTACAAGTAGACTTAAATATTAAAATCTCTTGTTATTCAAATAATATAATATTATGAAAACTTATTTTAGTATATAACATGATCTAAAATTAATTTTTAGGATGTTTTTTCCCTCAAATATTTCACTAATATCAATTGGATCGGGATAGTCCAAAAAAGTTATTAAGAATGTATTTGATATTAAATAGGGAGACTAAATTCATGTATTTGTTCAAAATGTGATTATGTTAATAATTTGATAACATGGGAGTTTTTGGTGCATCTTAAACAATTACACATTCCTTTATGTCACCAATTTAATCTTTCCCTTACCCTATCTCATAACTATAAAATATAATGTATCCCTTATGAATAAGATTAATTATGCCAATATTTTCAATAGTTTTTTAGTGTCGTAGTTTTTATAAATTAGTGTAGTTATTAAGAACGGATACTCTAAGTGAATTTTTTTTCAATTATCAAATTTATGTTTATTATAATCTTATGAATGATTTATTATTTGGAGACATTTTCTTGGATTTCCATAAATGATAGGTAGGTCTATTTCCTGTAGTGGGTATGATAACCTTGACATAACTCAATGAGGATTGTACCGTTAGATAGCTTATGTGGTCATGTACATCATTCAAGATTGTTATATTCTAGTTATATTATTTTTATTAATAAAAAAAAGAAGTGGTGGGGTTACTATCATTATTGTTGGACCAGATTATAATAAATTATATTAAATACATTCATTCCATATTTTATTTTTCTACATCTTCGGGATCATGGTATTCATTTCAGCTTTTAATTATGTTTTTTATATAAAAGATAAATTATCATAAAAAATTTTATTTTTGGTTATAAGTTAGTGGATCCTTTGAGAACACCCAAGAAAGGATATCTATAATAAATATAATTAAATAATTATTCATGTATTTTTTTCTATATTTGGTTGGACTTTTTGATGACTCAAATATATGAGATACTGATCACACATAAAAATATTTATTTACCTTTTTATGAAAAAAGTATCGATATCATGAATCATGTAGTATTGTTATATGGTATAAAAACAACAAAAAATGATTTGTGATAAATTCACCTATAACGATTTTATAAATGGGTGTGCCATGAAACATACTGGTTGCACCCAAATTTACCCTAGTTATATGGTGTACGTGGTTACTTGTATTATAGCTAGTGATATCGAATCTATAGGGACTGAAGAAGAAAAATATAGATACTATTTTTTGGTAGATGGATTGGATATGGTGGCCAACATGGGTGTTGATTTTATTTGAATAACTAATTATTTAATTTAGAGTACAAAAAAATTACATAGTATAAAGATATTATTTAATATGAGTCAATCTAATGTTGTCTCTTGGGGTAGATTGGATCTATTTATTTTGTTAGAAAATATCATATTTTTTATTAAAGATGTATCCAAACAACAGGGTCATTCTCAAAAATCATTCCCCAATTTAATCCCTACAAAATTAGAATTAGAATCACTAATTCACTTATAGGATCACTTTCATGACCACTCCAAGTAATTGGATCATACTAACACTTAGAATGTTTCATCATTATTGTTATGGAAGAAACAGAAGAATGTAACTCATCAAATGGAAATCTTAAAATAATAAAAAGATTTAAATATTAAGTACATGATATAACTTTCAATCCATAACCTATCTATAATCTTGGATCAATGAATAAGATTTTAACCTTCCATTAATGCTATTATAATAGTATAAGAAGTTATTATAATTATTGGGGTGTAATCAAAGAAGAATAAAAACATTAAAATAAGGGAACACTCCACCGTTGTGTGGTTGAATTCACAAGTGCCGGTGTGAATAAATTCACACCTTAATTCAATTGTATCAATGTGTTAATATGAAGGAATAAATAAATTTAAAAAATAAAGAAATATTAATTTGGAAAATAACATGAACAAAAAAACATACATGTAAAAAAATGAAAGTATGATTACAAAATGAAAGCATGAAATTACAAATTAAAGGAAAACTTTAACATAAAGAAAAGAACGAATAAAAAATAAATATATAGATAGAAAGGAAAAACATGAATGATAATTACCTTCACCACCATCTCTTTATATAGAAATATTATGATCCTTAGGTATAACCACCATCAATACATTCCATCCCCATTAATTGAGATAGTCAAAAGGAGTGTGTAGAAATCAAGAGAAATTTGTCATTTCAAAGTAAACCATGAAAATCGTCCAGATTCATCCCACATGTTGAAATGTAAAATTCTAACTAAATATGGTTTAATCTGTAGGGGACATAGAGAAATAAAATCTCTATCCATTCATCCTCTAATAGATTTTGAAATTTTAGGACAATTGATCCATATTTTATGATGTTATGCTCGATCAAGTGGGATGAATTTATGGGTGTTCAAATCTGAACCACCATTTAAATATCAACTTAGGATACCTATATCTCCATGGAAACATCATAATTATATCCAAAAATAGTTTAATGAAATTATCCAAATATTTTTATATTTATATAGTTAAAATTTTTGTTTTATTGGGCATCTATGGTGGGCCCCACATTTGTATTATGTTCCTTAGGCACATTATGCTTTGTACATAAAATTTCTATATTCATTCCCAAATATCATCAACTTCCTTTGAGATTCATCCATCGATCCTCAAATTTAAAATTTTCCAACAATATGTTTAAATAATATACAAAAATATTAATATCAAATAATGAAGATAATTAATTCAACAAGAAGATGATTGATTGGTGCCAAATTATCACTTTAAACATGAATTAAACTTTTGATGAGAAATGAAGTTCAATTTATAATGTTTACTAAAATTCATGTTTATGGACTTTAGAACACATGATTAAAAAATATAATCATTGAATATTATAATCGTTCAGTTGATAATCACACCCCCAAACATTAGTTTTTCTTGTCCCGATCAAAAATTATCTCAAATATATGAAATTTAATTTCGGTTTTCAAAAACATTTTAACATTAATTTCTCTCCAAAACACACTATCCCAAAAAAAACTGAAACCTATCAAAATCATTTCACAAAATCTAGGTTCACAAGAATATATGTATCCCAATCCCATTCATTTATTCAAATTCATTGACACACTTCATCCAATTTTAATTAACCTTGATGATGTGTTGTGTATCTCAAAATACATGGGGAATATTTTCCTTTTTAATGGGAAACAAGTTGAAGTGATTTGTGTATATAACATAAAACCTTATGAGGAGTTTCCATTATTTTTATTTTTGTTTTTTCTTTTTTGAACCAAAATATATTTTAAAATACTAACTATGGGAAAGAAAAATATTGATTCAGGATCCCCAAGTGTTGGAAACCACACATATTATCAATTTCATTCTCAACAATAGAGATATAAAGGGTAACTCTAGGAAAGAAAACTATGGATTAATGATCCCCAAGTGTCGTACGACACACTTTTTGATAAAACATTGCTCTATGTGGTCATTATTTCAATTTTAGGGATACTACAATTAAACTAAATTTGACCCCAAATCCTATGCTATGATGAATGGGGCCGAAGAATTAAAATTTACACCCACGATCTTATGGACATGCATTGTGGAATTTAGATTAAGAGGATGAAAATATAATCATTCACAATCACATTTGACAACATCAATTTCCAGACACTATGCTCATGTACTTAAAATGACATCAAAATCATAATAAAGGAATTAAAATGATTTGATTTTCATTTTTCATGTTTCACAGGTGATATTAATTCATCTATGGAAACTGAATTGATTTTTTTCATTTAATTTACCTTTTAAAATAAAAGACCATTCCTTTCAAAATCCAATATTTTCACTCCACCCAACATAGAATAAAACTGCCCCTAGTTTTCAAAGATAAGAGAAGAGAGAAAATATAATATGGAAGAAATAGTGGAGATGTGATTTGAAATTAAATCATTGAATAAAACCACCTAGTTTTAATTTAATTTCCCATCAACTAAAAAGTGATCAATTTTCGTTCTTATCACATGTAGACCCCTCGGTTATTATTGATGGATGGGTTTTAACATTATAAAAAAATGATTTATTTAGAATCATTTACATTTTTTCAACTAATAAATTTCATAAAAAATATCCATTATATGTCATTGTAAACCATAAGGGGTTCCATTAAAAAAACAAAAACATGAAAAGCAAAATCAAAAAAATGAAGAAGTCGAGTTGCCTATAGGAAAGTGATTAATTTAAAGTATTTTTCTTGACTTAGACCCACAAACATATCCAATACAAAATTTAGAAAATTTGATGACCTAATTATTCTCGAAATATACGTGATTGAGAATGATTATTTTTTATAATATACTTTATATGAAAACCCATGTTCAACAATGAGTGTGAAAGCCCATGAAATATCATAAATTCGTGATATGGTTGCTTCAGTTGTATTGCCTAAGTCATCAAAGATCATTATTAAATTATTGGTTCTAAGAGAGGATGAAATGATGAATAAATATATTTGAATATACCCTTAAAAATAAGAGTCAATAGTGAATTTATAAACCATTTATTTGAGCTTGGGTTGGATTACCCATTTAGAAACAGTTAAGGAAATTTGAATCGAACATAGTTTTCTTTGAATGATTACATAACAGTATTGGTTCCTTTTGAATTAATGTTTATACCACCAAATTGGAAAAATCAGTGTTCAAAATGCATACAGTCTCAACATTTGAGGTTTCTCTTATTGGTTCAGTGATTGTTGGTCCTAAGAAATTGTTAATGGAGAAATATTTGGGGCATTGAATCCACAATGAAAAATTTTATCCTTGTGAATACAAAAAACGTTTTTCCTCTTGATTTAATAAAAATCAACATATGCATCATGTTTTTCAATTCCCAATGATTAAAGGGTTGGTTCGTCAGTAAATTCAAGAGATATTGTGGGAAACAAGATTCTTCAATCAATATTGAGGTAGATAAATTTTTGTGAGATTGGGTTATAAAATGGTTTCAAAGCATTTCAGTTCAACTATCAAGGATAAAACATCCAAATGCATTTTATCCATTTTTTCACACAATTGTTCAAGTAATTTTTGTTTATTTGTCTTGATAAGTGTTTTGAAATCATGTACATCTCTATGATTGATATCATTAATCATCTTTGATTGGTCAGAAAATTGATCCTTGAAACAATCATCATACAAGTGATTGTTCATCTCATCGTGTATGGTGCAATCATTACAACATTGATAAATGAAACACTCTTGGTGGGGTGTTTCCCAATAATAATTTCCTATTTGATTTAAAACATAGTTTTTGTTTGGGTAGTGTTCGAGATATTCTATTAGAGCAGATTGATGTTTTGATTTGCGATTTTTTTAGACACAAGAAAATATAAAAGGGAAAAGATAAGATAAATGATGGTGAGGAAATATAATTTGGGTAAGAAAGAATATTGGTGTCTAAGAAACATAAATTGGTCCAAACAATGGAACCAATATATGGTTGCACCGAAATTTACCCCAGTTATATGGTGTAATCAGACTCCTGTAGTATATCATGGGTTATAAAATCCATAAGGATTGAAGAAGGAACCTATAGATACTATGATTTTGTCGATGAAATGGCTATAAAGTTGAAAACATGGTTGTTGATTTGATTTGAATAAATAATGATCTAATATAAAGAATAAATAAAAAAAATTAATTGGTATATAGAAATTAATTAAAATTAGATGATCCTATGTTTTCTATTGGGATATATTCAATGTATTTATTTTCATAGAAGATTTCATATTGTTTGTTCAAGATGTATCCAAGCAATGAGATAAATCTCAAAAAAACATTCACAAATTTAATTCATACACAATACCATGTTAAATAAAAAACTTCACTTATAGGATCAATCCCTGAAATTGGATCATATTGGAACTCCTAATTTATCACATTTAAAGTGAAAAAATACAAAGAAGAATATAACCCATTAAATGGAAATATTAAAATAATGAAAAGCTTTAAATGATAAGTACATAAAATGACATTTAATCCATAACATTTATACTCGTTTGTATCAACCCATAAGATATTATCCCTACATTGATGGTATTATACCAATGGAAGTGGGATGTACACTTATAGGGTAAGAATTAATCAAAATATTAAGAACATTTAATTGTAAAAATAACATGAAAAAATACCAGAAAAAATGAATGTGTGATTACAAAATGAATACAAGAAATTAAAATTGAATGAAAAACACACATAGAATAGAAAAAATATATAGAAAGGAAAAACATAGAGAGAATGAAAAAACTAAGATGTTAATTCACATAACCCCCATATTTTTATATAGTCATATTTTGACCCTTAGGTTTACCCACCATCAATACATTCCTTCCCAATTAATTGAGAGGGTAAAAAAGGTGAGAATATAATGGTAAATTTGAAGTTTCAAAGTTGACCAAGAAAATTCTCCAGATTCATACCCCGTGATGATGTGTAAATATGTAAATAAAGATGGATAAATTTAAAGAGTTTGTATAAGAAAAGTATCTTATTCCATGTGTCTTATAACAGCTGTCAAAATTTTAGGAAAATTGGACTAGCCATCTTGATGTTTTCTTGATCAAGTGGGATGGCTTTATGGGCATTCAAATCATGCTCACCATTTAAATGTCAACTTGTACTCCCTTCCAACCCATCCAAACATCATTTTATTATTATCCAAAATCAATTTTTTTGGAAAAAGTGATAATCCCATAAAAAAAATTATTATAATTTGATTTTCATTTGGCTTTTATGGTGGGCCTCACATTGGTTTGATGGGTCCTAGGCCTGTTATTATATGTCCAGCAAATTTATGCATTCATGCCTAAATATCATAATCCTCCCTTGAGTTTCATGTATCGATCCTACAAGATTTAATGTTCCAAAAAAGTGATAATTCATATAAAAAATATCAAATTCAAATAATAAATGGAATTAATTCTATACGAAGATGATTGATTGGGACCAAATTTTCACTTTAAACATGAATTTCACTTGTGATGATAAATGAATTTCAAATTATAAAATGAACTAAATTTGATGTTTATGGTCATTGAAACACATGAATATTAAAATATAATCATTGAATATTAGCATCTTTCAGCATCTAATCACAAACATCTATAGGTGATATCTACTTATATAAGCCACTTCTCCCCACTAGGGTTTAGAATCATAGTCACCCACTCCCTAGTTATTCCAATCCTTTAATCATTCCATGATGTACATTGGAATATTTTCCCTAGACTTATAGATCATGATGGCCCTACACCCCGCATACCCCATCCAAACATCTATTGTTGAAAAATCCACCACTTCCTCTAAACTTAATTCTTCACTATTAGCTATGGAACCTTAGAACCCACCAGTAGGGGAGCCATAATTGGCGATGGGGTGAAATAAATTTTTTTCCACCCCCACATGCATACCAAAAATATGAAATTCTAAAAGATAGATATTTTCCCATTCATCTCTTAGATAATAAAGATATTTTCTTAGTACTATTTTGGTTGTTCTATGTTTTCCATGTTTTATTTTTTTTGGTTTTTCTTGTTTTACATCCTCATCACTATGTTTTCTCCCCCCCAACAATAAATTCATAAATGTGGAATTAATTTTCTAAAGTTTCCTATTATTATTTGTGTTTATAATTATTATTTTTTATCTAATAACTACTATAAAAATTTATTTAATAATACTAGAAAATATAATTATCAATGAATAAAAATGTTGACAATATAATCAATGATAAAATCAGGATGAATTTTTAGTACTAAGAATAACAGAGAAAAAGGCCCAATTTATAAGAGATAAAAGAAAGTGATGATCAAGTCCCCAATTAAAAGTACTAAAATAAAGCAATGATAATGTGGAAAATTTCTAATATTTTATTTTAGTGCTAATATTTGAAGATTTTATCAATTATTGACATTATTATATGGAAATGGTTTTTTTCTATGATTTTCTATCACTAATAAAGGTTATAATTTTCCTGACTATTGGATGCACGATTAAAGACCATGAATCTACTATAAAGATATAATAGCCTGGAATCATCCCTATAACAGCAAACCAAATCTGAAAATAAATAGATATATGTAAAAATATAGTGAAAAGGTAATTTAAATAAAAATATATATTTCACTGCCACTTAAATACAAACATTACATACAAAATATTTATATTATCTTATTGTATGAAATTAATCAAAAAATTACAAATAATATATATAATATAAGATCTTATAGTAGCCTTTCCACAAAGATCAAACACTATATATAATATTTACCCTTTTATAAAATCAATGTTTCTTTTAGTAATAATAAAAAAATAAACAAATTAATTTTAATAGTTTATTATTCACATTCAAAAAATTTTATTATTCATTACTATATATATGTTAAAAATATTATCAGTTAATCATTCTTCATATTGATGTGTAGTATAATCCAACACATAAAAAATGAATTATGGATCATTTTACTAATGTTTGATAATAAAAAAAATTATAGAATTTTTCTATTTGATACATGTTTCAAAATACAATGATATTTTTATACTTAAAACATGAACATTGAGCCACACCAACCACATCATGTGTTGAGATTAAAATTGATTAATTCATACACATCACAAAGGTATTACTGATCATAGTATTAATGTATCAAAACACTATGAGCAAGACTTCTTTGTTTTGACTATGTGACCAAATTTTTTAATCTAAATTTGTTTTCTATTGAAAACATACAATACAAGTCATACCTAACCACATCAAGTGTTGGATTTATGTATGGTTGATTACTAAATTTCAAAAATAAATTATGGATAATTGTATTAATGTTTGAACAAAATATGATATTTCATTCTCATTTTTGTCCCATGATTCTAATTTTAAACAAAAATGATAGTTTTATATTGAAAAATTGTACATCAAGTCATGAAGATCAGATAATTCATTGTATTTTCATGAGCCCAATTAATATACATTTAAAATGAATTATTGATAATTTACATAATTTTTAAAAACATTCTGGGCTAATTTTCAGAGTTTTGGATTTGTGATGAATGTTTTAAAATAAATTATAACTTATATATATATATATATATATATATATTAAATTCACAACAATTCATACTGAACACATATTGTTTCATATTTATGTTAGTTCAATTCCTATGTATCAAGAATGAAATTTCGAAAATTTTACTAAAATTTTGAAAACCATCTAGGCTTATTTTTAATTTTTTTTTCTAGTGATAGTCCTTTTAAATTAAAATAAATCTTTTATATTTAATGTACACACTTCACATTATAACAGAGATATAATGAAAAATATTTTGTGCTATTAATTAGTAAATATAAAAAGTTAGTTATGAATGGTTTTACTAAAATTTTAAACTATTCTGAGCTCGTTTTCATGGTTTTGTCATTATGATGATCTTTTTAATCTAAAATGGAACTTTTATATTGAAAAAACATACTTATAGTCATACCAACACCATCACGGGTTGTACTGATGTGTGTTTGATTCCTACATATCACAATTTCATCATGGATCATTTTCCAAATGACTAAAAATAATCAATCATTATTTTCATTAATTTGTGTATGTGATGTGAAACTCAAACAATAATTTCCGCTTTGTATTTTAATCAATCACAACGATCCATATCAACTAAATTCTATCACATAATGATCTGTGGTCAATTAAAACATATCAAAAATGAATTATCAATCACATTCCTAATGATTGATAACAATCTTCGATCTTTTTCTTGGGATTTCCTATGTGATTCTTGTTTTAATCTAAAATGAACCATCTATAATGAAAACAACCACTTCAAGTCATACCTGCCACATCAAGATTTATATAGAAATGTGCTTGTTTACTAGATCCCAGAAATAAAATATGGAACATTTTTAAAATGTTTTAAAAAATATTTTCTCATTTTCATAGTTTCAGCTATGTTACATTTTTTAACATAAAATTAAAAGTTTTTATTGAATAGATGTACTTAATTTAATATGGACCTCATCATGTGTTAATTTTATGAGTGTATGATTCCTATATATCAAAAACTGATTATGTATTTTTTCTCAATGCTTGAAAAAAATCCAAGCTGGTGTTCTTTGTTTTGGCTATGTGACGTGTCTTTTAATCTAAAATAGTACTTCAATAATAAAAATAGTTACTTCATTTCATACCAAACACATTTTTTTGGATTGATGGTATTTAAATTCCTACATGTCACCAATGACATATGTATCGTTTTATTAATTTATCAAAATAGTATGTATGTGTTTTCTTGGATTTCATTTTTTTTGTGTGTTTTTCTCTAAAACGTAAATTTTAAAGTGAAAACCACCCTTTTAAGTCATATTGGGAAAACCAAGTATCAAATTGATGTGAAATTAACTCCTACACAGCAAAAATATAATATTTATCATTTTAATAATGTTTAAAAACAATACCATCATATTTATGTTTTTTTTCGATGTTGATTTTGTTTTAAACATAAACTGAACCTCTATATTGAAAGCCCAAAAATTATTTTTATACAAGCCATATCATGTTCCAAATTGACATTGGATCAATTAGTACACATAAAAAGTGAATTTTGTGTCATTTTTATCATGTTCTAATACAATTTTAGGTATTATTCTAAATTGTTTCTAATGATTATTATTTTAAACTAAAATTAAACTTATATATTGAATATATACACTTAGATTTATACTAAAATAATAATGTTTTTTATCAACATGTTGTCTATTTTTATAAATTATAAATAAATTATTGATCATTTCAAAAAATATAGAAAATAATATGGGTTCGTTTGCTCAGTTTGTTCTAGTGACATGTGTTCTAAACTAATTTGACTCATTAACATTATAAACAAAAACATGGAGTAGTACTAGCCCCATCCTGTCTTGGATTAATGTGAGGTCAGTTATTACATGCCAAAAATAATCATGTATCATTTTACTAATGTTTTAGAAAAAAATTGAGATTTTTCCTCATTTTGGAATATATGACACATGTGTAACCTGAAAATGACTCTTAAAAACATGTTATTTGAGTAAGAGTATCCATGACACGTGTCGTCATTTTTGAAAAATAATATATGAATCACTGATATTTTGAATAAGGTTTATATAATATCAGAGCTGGTTTTTTTTTCCTATGGGATGTGTTTTTAACGAAAAATGACAATTTTACATTGAAAAGAATAACATTCAGTTATACCAGAAACACAATGTGTCAGAGTTAAATGTAGTATATTCCTCCATGACATACATTTAATATAAATCATTATCATATGTTTTGAAATAAATGGGATATTTTTTATCATTGTCATGGATTTTTGGTGAATGTTTTTAAATAAAATGACACTTTTATATTGAGAACATTCATTTCAGGTTATTGTGGCCACATCTCGTGTCAGATTATTTTTCAGTTGATTCATATAAGAAACTAATGAATCATAGATCATTTATTGTATTTTAAATACAATATGATCTATTTTTCTCATTTTTATCCATGTGTAACATTTTTTAAACAAACATGACATTTTTAATATAGAAAACATAATCTTTGAGTCGTACTAGCCAAATATTGTGTCATATTAATACACGATTGATTCATAGATGTCAAAAATAAATAATGGACAATTTTACTAAATCTAGAAAAAAATAACATATTCTTTACTCAATTTGAAAAATGTATTATTAATTTTAATCTAAAATAAAACCTTCATATTGAAAAAATACACATGTAGTCATTACGATCACATTGTGTATAAGATTTATGTCCATTCAATTCTTACCCATAAGAATGAATTATGGATTATTTTTCTAAATTTTTAAAATAATATTATCTCGTATACTCTCTTTAGTCTATGTGCTATTTGTTTTAGAGTAAAATTATACATTTAATTTGAAGAGAAGTATTTGGAGTCATACTGGCCAGATCATGTGTCGAATTGATGTGTAGTTGATTGCTACCTCTCCCACATGAATTATAGATCATTGTCATTTTATTTTAATACAATGTGATATTTTTTGGTTGGTTATTATAATTTTATTCAAGTTTTAAACTGAAATAAACATTTATATTGAAAATACATTCATTAATTAATACATAAATATCGTGTTTCAAATTTATTTTCAGTGAATTCTTACATATCAAAAGTCAGTTACGGATAAAAGTGATTATTTTTTAAAAAAAATTGAACTTATTTGATTAGTTTTGAAAATCATACACATATTTTCTCTCAAAAAAAAAGAACTTTTATATCAAAAACATGAACATTGAGTCGTTCCAGCAAAATCATATGATATATTTATTTCCATTGGAATCATATATAGAAAAAATAAGATTGATCACACTTCCCAAATCCTTTGGGAAATTTTAGAACCCCAAAATAAGAACTAAGAATGATAAAATGATGAAAGATCATGAAAGTAAGATTACAAGTAAAAAATATATGGGGTTTTAATGTATTGATTTATCCAAGAGTTCAATGGATAGATGCGTCAATTGTTTAGTTCCATGAGAGCATGAAAACAAAATGGATGGGGTCCTCTGTTGGGGTACAATTTAAATGATCATGAAGGTTTAATCTGTTCTATTATTAAAAATCAATAAAGCCCTGTATTTATTAGTATGAAAATTGTAATTGATGATAAAACAACTATTTATGATTTCTAACTCTTAGCATTGATAAAGATTATATTTTATCAAAAATTTCCAAATTATTTTGATAAAAATAGGTTTTCTATGTACATTATATTTGGGTACATAAAAAATATATATTAGTAATCATTGGAAATAGATGATAAAGATATATATTTTATAACCTAGAAGGTGATGGCCGCTGAGACCATCCCTCCCCCAATGGACTAGGAGGGACCATTTTCATCCATCTAGGATACTCAACCTCTCTCCTTATATCCCTTTTATATACCTAAATTTATTCATTTATTACCCCAGATCTCACTTATATTTATTGTTTAATATTTATTTGATAGATTCCCAAAACATTCACTCGCATCCTCAGACTTCAATGATGCATCATTGCATCTGAAACTAATATTGATAGAATGTTTCAAAAAACATAATCCATAAATGGATTCATTTGATAGGATTGTTTTCAGATATTAGAGTGTGCAAGATTTATTAATTATGGGTCTTCTTAAAAATAGACACATCACGACTCAGTTCTCTTATGAAAAAGACTTGGACCAACCCTAGTCCAGTGCCCCCCACCTCTGAAACAAATTTTGTTTCTCCACAATCATGTGAAATTTTGATTTCAACATGAAACGAGATACATCAGAAATAGTGATTTTGGTTGGTTTTCCATATAACCATCATCCTTTTAGAGTCCTTTAATTGTTGAAATTCTAGGTAATTTTGATGATATATATTTATGTTAGGATAGTTATAACCAGAACCTATTTCCATCTTATTTCTCCACAAATTTTAATTGAATATGATGTTTTATGAACTCCAGTAGTGAGTGTTTTAATTATAGTGGGGTAATTGTTCCTCTACAATAAATATATTTCTCTTAAGTCATGGATTTATTTTTTCTCTTCATTCAAGATAAAGTCTCACTTGATATAAGTACATAGGCATGGTTAAATGAATCAGTAATAGAAAACTATGAAAGATTGGGATGCAATGGTAAGGGTATGATGTCTATTTATGGTGAATTCTTGAAGGAACATGTTCTAATTGGTGTTTTTATTGACCGGAGAAGTAATTCAGAGGTAGTTAAATTTGGATCACATGAGGGTGGGGAGTCGAATGGGACAAAAATTTCAGCTGTTCTCATAGACAAATTATTGATATCCAACGGAATAGAAAACAATGTAACCATCTAAAAAGAGACATGACTGTTAATCGACGATTCAAGAGTAGTTGACATATATTGTAGATCGATAAGTTATTTTGGGGTGGTGTTTGTAATAAGGATCTTGGAAATTAAAATAAATGTAGCTACAGTGGCATCCAATGAAAAAGCATTGAGAATTGTTTCTAAAGCTAAACACAAGGCGATGTAATAGGCGACATGTGTGTCTAATTTAACGATTTTTATTACTAGTGTTGTTTGCTACGGCTGGGAGAATGAAAAACGTAAGGGAAGTCGTATAGGGTTGAAGGGGATGAAATACAAGAAATAATTGGAATCCGAACCCCAATACCAAAAGTGAACATCTCTGATGGAAAAAAGAATTTATGTGCTAGATTAAATGGATGAGATATGTTTCTATGATTTAGTGGATAGTGACATTGGGGTTTATGTAAGAAGCCTACATAACCCAATAGAGGAGGAGGGGAAGAATGGAAAGAAAGATATTTAGGGAGATGATTTATGATAATGGAAAAGGGGTATAAACGATATAAGGACTACTATAAGATTCATAAATCGACCGAAACAAGGTCATACAGAAGGAATAAGGTTATAGATAGTTAACCCATGTCTCATTGATTGAAAGGCAAGAAGTGATTGAATCTTCATAGTGAAAATCAAATAATTGATTTTGGTGAGTCCAAGGAACAAGAAATTGGTTGTTTTATAATGTATGATCAAATTTAGGAATGAGAGGTATTTAATACTAAGGTCGGGTCTACAGATAATGAGGATGGGAAAAAGAGGAGGCATTGTATCTTATTATTTATATCAATTAAGAAATTTTTGAGGAGGCATATGAGGTTAATGCCACATAATAGGAGGTCCACATGATGGATGGGGGGTTCATTGAAGAAGAACTAAAAATTAACAATGTGTATGGATCAATAATGAAGATTTTATTTTGAATCAATGATTCAACTAAAGGAAGATTAGTGTGGATGATTATATCTAGACTTTTGACAAGATGACATGCATTTTTGAAACCCTCATCGAGGATGACCGGGACATAAAGGCCACTGCTCTTTAATGAAGGCTATACAAAGGTAAGGATTCTAATGGGATCGAAAATTATTTCAATGATTCAGTTATTTCTAATGTTGTCTTTTGATTCAATTTTCAAAACATGAAAGATTTCCAATTTTTTTCCATAAAAGTGCTTTCATAATAAAAAGATAATTTTTAGTTATCTAATAAAGAATGTATAAAATAAATTATAAAATATTAAGTGAATATATATTAAAATGAATAAATAATATAAAATTAAAATATTATTTAACATTATTAATGAATAGATAATCATAAGTTCAATAATGTAATAAGAGAGTGAAATTTGATAAAAAATAAATAGACTTCGGAATTATTTAAAAAATGCATGAGTTTTATTAAGTATATAAATTATTAAAAAAATAAAATGATTTTATATTTAATTGAAATGAACACTTATTAAATATTTACATAAAATATATAATAGAAACCTTAAATGATAAAGAATATATATGTGTAAATAAATAGTAAAAATAAAAAACTTATAATAAAAATAAAAGATTAAATATTGAAATCGAATAAATTTTAGAGAAATGTTAAAACTAAGTAACATGACTAGTGAATATATAATACTAAATAATATTAATTGAAATAATTATAAAAAAGATTCAAATTAAATAATTAAAAAATCTATAGATTTTAAAAATATTAAAAAATAAACAGGTATTATGAATTATTTAAATTATCTAAAAAAGTAAAAATGAAGATATCATAAAATGAAAATGAATAAATATTAATTATATAAATTGAAAGCATATTAAAATAATTAAATATTAATAAATAGAAATTTTTAAATAAATATTATATTAGATAAAATTAAAAAAATAAATTAAAAATGGAACATTGAAATCAAAAATAAAATGAAAAAAATTGAAAAAAATTAAGATTATTATTTATTAAATAATTAATAAAATTAATAAATCCGAAAAATAATATTTAAAAGATATGAATAGTATATTTTTATTAATAATATAAATAATGGATAATAATTATTGATTAAAAACAATACATATAATTATATATATTATAGTATGTTAATAAATATACGTATAATATAATTACTAAAAATTGATTCAATCAAAGAAATATTATATGTGTGTACGTTCTATATAAAAATTATTTAATTACATATATGTATATTTTATATTAATGTAACACATGTTTGATATATGTTAAATTTAAAAAAATAACATTTAATTAAATGTCCATTACCTGATACAATTAGTTTATAGTTTTTATTAATATTAATTGTTAATTATAAACCATTTTTCACTAAGTACAAGACTTATTTAACGTAAATATAGATATTTTGAATTATATAAATCATATATAAAGAAATATTATATTTATATATTGAAATATATATATATATATATGAATATATTACAATATTAAGAACGTTAAATTTATAAATAAAAACTATTTATAAAGAAAGAAATGATTAATAAATTCAAAAATATTAAATAAAAAAATATTTAAAATCAAAACATTATTAAAATGAAAAAATAGATAAAAAAGAAAACAATGATTATTTATGATTACTAAATCTAAAAAAACATTTATAGAATCTAAAATGGTCATTTTCATTTATAAAAAAGTATGAAACGATTATCATCAGAGATTACAAACCCCTTTATTATGGCTGAAAAGAGTCCCAATTTTTTGTTCTTTTGTCATCACTTATATAGTCATATAAGCTATCGAAAAATATACAGTCCTTCACGATCCCTATAACAAAACGAATATTAGAAACATAAAATCAAATTTATATAAATATTATAGATAACCTAAATGAAAGATAAATATTACTTTGTACTATCATTTCAATTAACAAAATAAAATTTAAGAAATTTTCATTGTTCTGACATTTACAATTAATTAAATAAAAATTAAATCCAATATCCAAAATTAAAAATTTTATATCATATATTTTTCAATAATCAATATCCATAAAAACCTTGTCCATGCAATTAAATCAATCTTTTTTGGTAAGTTATATTGTTAACTACTCTATATGTCAATGATATCACCAGTTATCCTATTTATTGTATTATTAATTCTTTATTTGTTAATTTTATATCACCTAATATTTATTAAATAAACCTTTAATTAATTATTATATTTTGAATTATTAATTACATTATTACTAAATAACGTAAATAAATTATATTGTTAATTATAAAAATATTTTAACAATATTATCAATTACTTAATATTTTAATTATCTAATTTTTTGTTAAAAATCATATCAATAAAAAAATTTAGAATTTTTTAATTGAAAACAAGAAAATTTATAATATTGGGAGCATTGTGTGTCAGATTGAAGCACGGTCAATTCTCACATGTCATTAATTATTTATAGATCATTGTCCTAATGATTGAAAATAATAAGAGATCATTTACTCTATTTTTAAAACGTAACACATGTTTTAAACATAAAGAACATTTATATTGAAAACACTTGGAGTCATACCTAGCACATTATATGTCAGACTGATGAGAATTTGATTCCCACATGTCATAAATTAAAATTATCCCATCTTGATAATTTTTTAAAATAATTGGAGCTCATTTAATGTATTGGGATAATATGATTCCCATTTTTAACTAAAATTTAACATTTTATTTAAAACACACACATTGAGTCATACTAATAAAAAATGTGTTAGATTGACATGAGGTTCGTTGCTATAAATCATGACCGTATTATATATCATTGTCCTATAGTTGGAAAACAATCTGATATTGATTGCTCAGTTTTGGCTATGTGATAAATGTTTTAAACTAAAATTACACTTTTATATTGAAAATAAACACATGGAATCTTACTGAACACAATTTGTATTAGATTAATTTGAACTCATTTACTATAATCACAAATTAATTATGGATTGTTTTACTCATGTTAAAATATATTTAGTGATTTTTTGATGAGTTAGTCTATGTGATGCATATTTTAAACTAAAATGACACTTTTATATTGAAATAACTAAAATATAGTCATGCTGGACACATCATGGGATATATTGAGATGCAGTTGATTCTAACATGTCATGTAAGAATTATGTATTGTTTTACTATTGTTCTAAAAAATAAAAGGTTATTTGATCAATTTTGGGTATGTGACACATTTTTTAAAATAAAATGAAACATTTATATTTAAAACATTCGTGTTATGTAATAAATACCATATCCTATGTTTCATTAACAATAAGTTCATTACTATACATCTTAAATGTATTATGGGTTTTTACTTATGATTTATAAAACTTCAAAACAATTTCATGGTTTTGGCTATGTGAAACATGTTTTAAACAATAATTACACATTTTTATATAAAAAGAAGGATTTGAATCATAACTAGAACATCATGTTTAAGATTGACAGGTGTTCAATTCCACCTCATGAAAAATGAAATGTAGATAATTTTATGATATTTTGAAAATAATAAAATTTTATTTTTATGGTTTCGAATATGTGATGGACATTTTAATGAAAAAATACTCTTTTATAATGAATACATTCCCTTAGTGTCAAACTAGACAAATCATATATCAAAATGACGTGTAGTCAATTTATACACATAAAAAATGAAATATGAATCATTATAGTAATGTGGTAAAAAAAATTAGATATCATTGGTTGATTATTCTAGAAAACATGTGTTTTAAACTAAAATCAATCTTTTATATAAAAAACATGAACATTGAGTCATATCAAGCACATCAAACAATGGATAAACATAAAATTGATTCATAAATATAAAAAGTTAAATATTTATCTTTTTTACAGTGTTTGAAAACAACTCGAGATCATTTTATCATTTCTCTCTATGTGACATGAGTTTTAAACTAAAATTACACTTTTATATTGAAAACACACACTATGAATCACCCCAAACACATCATGTGATGTGTTGACATCAAGTCAATTTCTATATTTGTCTGATGAATTATGTATCATTTTTAAAATATTATAAAACAGACATAGACTGTTTTCTCTATTTGGGATATGTGACACATGTTTTTTAATTAAAATAACAATTTAAAATTGAAAACGTGGAATTTGAGACATACCAACTACATCATGTGTTTGATTTATGTGTTTTCAATTACAATAAAACTAAAATTAATTATTTTCCATTTTCTAATTTATAAAACAAACTGAGCATTTTATCTTGGTTTTCACACTGTGAAGAGGATTTTAAAAAAAATGACACATTTCTGTCCAAAACATACCCTTAGAATCATACCGGACACATCATGTATTATATTTATATGTGATCCATTATTACATTATAAAAATTGAATCATGTATCATTTTCCTAATATTTCAAGAAAATATAAACTTCTTTATTATGTTTTGTGTATTTGATGCATGTGTTACACTATAATGACACTTAAAATCATGTACTTTTTGTAATACCTAACACATCTTGTGTCAGATTTATGTGAAGTGAAATCCTAAATATGAAAAATTAATTATGGATCACTTCCCATAAGGTTTCAAAATATTTATAGATTTATTTCTTTATTTTGTCTGTATAACATGTCATATAAACTAAAAAGACACTATCAAATTGAAAACACATACTTTCAATTATACCGAACAAATCATTTGTTAGCTTGAAAAGTAATCAATTAATATATCTCACATGTGAAATATGTATTGTAATAATACGGTTTGAAAAATATGTGGTTATTTACATGGTTTTGGATAAGTGACACATTTTTTAAACTGAAATTAAGCTTTTATATAGAAAACTCAGACATTAAGTCATATTTGACACATCGAGTGTTTAATTTAAATTAAGTCAATTCATACACACACAAAATTAATTAGAGATCATTTTTGTGATTTAGCAGGACAATTTGTGATCATATTATTATTTTTTGCTACGATATGTGTTTTTTAAAATAAAATGAAACATGTAATTAGAAGAATATGAAAATTGATTCAGACCATCCACAATATGTCTGAAGTTGATTTTTGGTCAATTATTATATGTGAAAAATAAAAAATGGATCATTTTTCTAATGTTTTAAAATAATATTAGATATTTTAATCTATTTTTACATTATGATGTGTGTTTTAATCTAAAATGAAACCTTTATATTGAAAGAAATCAAATTGAATCATTTGGGTCACATTATGTGTCAGATGGACCTTTGTTCAATTCCTATACATAAAAAATATATTATATATTAACTTACTAATATTTTTGGAGAGTTTGATCTCATTTACTTGGTTTTAGATTTGTGTTTTTTTAGAGTAATATGATTCATATAATGTGAATACATGAACGTTGATTCATAATAGCCACATTTTATGTCAGATTGATTGGAAGTTGGTTCATACATATCCCACATGAATTATTTATCATTTTCTTATAGTTTGAAAACAATACAAGATTGTTTTCATGGTATTGATAATGTTATTTTTATTTTAAACTAAATTGAAATTTTTTTATTCAAAACACACACAATTATTCATACCAAACACATCGTGTGTCAGATTGATGTTAATTAAATTCCTAATTTTGAAAAATGAATTATGTGTTCTTTTCCGTAATTTTGAAAATAATAGAATATCATTTGTTCATCTTTGAAAATGTGACAAATGTTTTAAACTAAAATAAATCTTTTATATTGAAGACAAGATATTTGAATAATTTTGCAGACATCGTATTTAATATTGATATATTATATGACTAAAAATTATAAATTTTTTATTAATTAATTTTGAAATCACACAATACAACAAAAATTTCATGGCAGAATAATGTGATGAAGCCTGAGGGGACCCCCTTATACAATAATATAACTATCAATTAGAAGACAACCAGTATAATAAAACAACATTAATCTATTATCATCATTATATTTGGATTGAAAAATATTATCTAATATGTTACCCTTATTCCATGTATGTAGAACCGATATACAATGAAAAATATTATCCCTACAAGCATGTTTGTGATAAATAATAATCGAAGGGAAATGTCTCTGAACTTTCAAGGCATTTACAATAATAGCAGAATCTGATTCAAGAATAGTTATTTTAATATCTATTTCTTTTTATTATTTGATTCCATAAAGAAACATTGATGCTTCTACTACCACTAGAGTACCCTACCCATATAATGTGGAAAAATCCATAATAACTGATCCTCTACCTTCATAAGCAACTCCACCTCGGTGAATGATCCCTTGAAAGAAAAAACAACCCACATTTAATTTAATACCATATGTAGGATGCTGTCATAATAACCAAACACCAGGAGACCTCCACCCAGAAACATATTCCTCATTCAAACTACCAGGAAACACAAATAAATGTTGAACCAAGGAGATTTATAAAATTTTACAGTGCTTCATAAATGAAGAGGGATAATCCAAAAACATGCGCCTAATATAATGTACATTAGGCTTGAAACCATGATAAAATTAATCATTACACATCTCCTATAAAATAAAACATTTATCAATGATTAAAATGGTCTATATACTATTTTCTTCACCATCCCTTACTTGAGAATCCCAACATAGTTGCAAGAAAACATCCACATATATTACAAATCCACTGAAATATTGAAGTCCCACAGAATTAACCCACAAATTCATAGCCCAATTAAATATGAAATACACATGAACAATTGATTAAAATTTAATGTTAACACAACACTTTTATTTAGATGTAAGAGGAATAATAATTTGTTGGAGATTATCATTATTGGGAATTGGAAATTTTCAAATTCTCCGAAGAAGAAAAATGAATTTTGGAGAAAAATATATAAAGATTATCCTATTGAAAATATTATCCATGTTATAAACTAGATAAATCATGGAAAAGGACCATATAAAGAAATATATATATATATATATGATTAATTCTGACACATCATAAATAACATATTGATCATTTCTAAATTTTTTGAAAACAATTCAATTTCATTTTCTCTTTTTTGACAACGTGACATGTGTTTTAAACTAAATTACATTTAAGAGATATATCTTTCACATAAAATTTTCATGTTCCAACACTCATTCAAATTCCTTCAAATATAATTACATGATTATATATTCAATATTGGATAACTTATTATAGAGGAATCACTATTATTATTTATAGTATCATTCATTAAAATTTATTTGGGTGAATAAAATGTTAATGTGAAGGAATTAATCTTGAATTTCAATCATTTTTGTGGAGGTGATTATAAAAGAGTTGTGAAACTTTTTAAATACTCATAAAATGATGGAAATACAAAAAATTAAAATGATAAGTCTAGGAGCATGGAAGTAACTTCCATAGAATTTGGTAATATGCCGCTTTATTTTTTGGTAAAGGTATCATTTTCAAATTTCTCTCTCACCGTTATATTTACTATGCCTCATTGTACAACAACTCATCAGAAAAAATAACTTCTTATTTATTACTATATTAACAAAAATTTGTATAGTGTAACCCCCCATGATATATCTCC
Organism: Viscum album; assembly: GCA_963277665.1. Taxonomy (NCBI): domain Eukaryota; kingdom Viridiplantae; phylum Streptophyta; class Magnoliopsida; order Santalales; family Viscaceae; genus Viscum; species Viscum album. The sequence continues at coordinate 365,677,147 of OY728158.1, read as the reverse complement.
TTGAGAAATCACACAAATCATTCTTTCATTATAGTATCATTACTGAAGTATTTTATATTTTCAACCCATGAAAAGTAACACCTAAAGTAATTAAATTAGTGAAAAGTTGAAAGAAAATGTAAGTCTATTAAGGGAATGATAATATACTACATAGAATAATTTATGAATTATAATAAAAATGTTTTGATTTAGTTTATGAGATGCAAGATTAATAAATATATCTTACATGTCGAACTGATGTTATAACGCATCTATAGATTCAAGTGGATTTGGATGTATCTGAACATATTTCCCATATATTTGGGGCCTATTATAATGATTATTTTTTTATTTCACCTATATGAAACTCCATTAATCAATGCATTCATATTATTTTTATTTGGTGAGGGAAACATATATTGGGTAGGATCATCATCTCTATAACCTCACTCAATAGTTGAAAAAAAATCTATGGTGGGGTTTAAATTTCTTTGGAATGTTAGGAAAATAAAATAAAAAAATTTATGGTAATTACAAATGTATATTTAAAAATTATATAAATAATATATTTCTATTATTATATGAAATTTATTTTACAATGTTGATTCTTCAAATTCCAAATGTATCTCAATGGTCATTTCATATAAAGTATCAAATTCATAATCAGTAACAACCTCATCTTGATGTTGAAAATCATTCTTGAGACCACATAATCTTCCCACTCACATATATTTTTTTTATCTTCATTTTTTATACTTATAATTTATCCTAGTAGTATAGAGAATATATTGGAAAAAAACTAGAAGAAATACTTAAATTAAAATTCTAAATACCTTTAAAAATTACATGTTTGAAAATTTTAGCTTGTTGATGGTATATAAAACATCAAATTAGTCACTTTTACGAAGATAAATTTACTGAATTTTACTATAGCTCTATTTTCAACCCATTTACAATTTAAAATAATCTATTGAAATATTGAACTATAAAACATGTATATCTGTTCAATTATGATGTAGTATGGAATATTCACATAAATTGGTTTCAATCTATGGAACTGAATATTTTCACCACTGGATCAATAAGCCTAAGACAAATATTTCACAGTAAATTGTGTTCATCATTTTCCTTCATATAGAATGTATATCAATTAATTAAAACAGTAGTGTAAGAGACAAAAATTTAAAAATGGTCCCTAGGATAGGAAATGATGTTGTTCAGCGATTGAATTTGAATTTACAGATAACCCATTATAAATATGATCTTAAAAGGATATTATAAAATATTGACTATGTGTAACTGTTATCCATATTTTATCCCTTGAGAGATTAAAATTTTTAAGAATTATTCTATGGGATCCATTATATGAAAAAACAATAAAATATTATTTAAAATGTAAAGGTGAGTCTGCTCATGCCCTGTAATGGTAATTATAATAACAAATCCTCTCAAAATTTATAATCCCATAAAGATTCCACTATTATTTGATTTTGGAAGACCAATTCTATCACCACACAGGAGGTAATCAATAGATAATTCAATTTCTTCATCAAAAACAAATCACACTTCAATACAACCTTTTATCTAACATCAATTCATGGTGTGACCCTTCAAAATGATGATATATCATTCAGTGGGATACATTACCCATAAATATTCTGTACAACATAGTTGAATATATATATAACCTAGTGAACCATCAAGTAGAAAATTATACCAATGAATTATGGTTGTAAGAATAACTTCACTTATTATAATATGACAATAATTTATTTATTCATTATTGGAAACTTTGTAGGTTCTATTACATTACTACATATAGATTTTAAAATGAAGAAAATACTTGTTAACATATGTTATAGATTTTTGGGCAGAATGAAATATAATTCTATAAGAATTAAATCTTAATCAGAACATGACTATCATTTTATTGTAGTCCATGTAACATAAAATTATTTGTTTAAATGATATTATTTATATTTTATGGATACCCTCTAGAAAAATATACACAATTAAGAAAGATTCATAATTGAAATTGTTCTTGTCAAGAAAAAGTGTAAGTTGGTGATTGAATTTTAGTTTTCTTCTCTCCCTTCACTGGTCCCCACACATCCTTTATCCCCATGTCAGTCTTGTTAAAAACATCTTTATATCTATATTATATTATCTATGGTATAATTTTTAATTGTGAAAATAAAAATATAACTTATATTTTTTTTGACATTCATTATATCAATAAAATATATGAAAAAAAGAAATTATAGTATAGTAATTCAAGAAAAATCATATATTTTTTATAACCATATTTTGTATGGTTTTTTAAATAATTATTTCAAAAATAAGTTTCATTATATTATACTTTCTTCATAAGTACATCACTCGTTAATTATAATGGTGTGGTACAATGTTCTATATGAACATTGAATTAGATCATCCTTGATGAGTATTTATATATTATGAGTAAAAATTAACAAAGTCCTAAAAATACAACCTTAAAAGAATGTTTCAACCTAAATTAGTGTGTACATATAAGAAAATGGGACACCAAAACATTCAACCAATGCGATAGCTTAAAACATTTCCCTCAGAATACAATTCAATTATCAACCTATAAACCATGGTTATCAATATGAAATCTTCAATTATATGACATTATGAAATTCAACACATGTGTCCGACATCAATTTTAGAACATCTATCATTTAATCCAAATGGATATCAAAATCATTACTAGGTTTCTGTGTCTAAATAAAAAGAGAGAAAACATAATGTATTTTCACTTCATGTGTGGACATAGTGGAAAGCTATAAATTACCAACATTACTATCCATGTAATGTGCGTACTAAATTTCATAGCAATATGATATATTTTATTTATAGATAACATAAGTCAAATGTTTTATGTATTTTTTCCAAATTTAGGATACTCATAATCAATTTTACTCCACTATGGAGAGTTCATTGGGTGTTGTATTTTACCATCTACAATTTTTGTATATACATCCCATGAAAAGTTTAAAATAGTTTTAACACATCCCTATAGATTTATTAACAATATAATAATAGAATAAGACCATACACATTTTGATTTACTTGATTTAAATTTTTTTGTATCGATATATGAAAAACACAATTAATGTTATGAGTGATTCATGGTCCTTGGAAAAAAAATATACAATCACTTGTACATGCTTGTATTTTTTATAGATCATACCCATTGAATATATAATTCTCTTAGAGTCATATTTTATACAAGGAAGATAATTCTATTGTAGTAACTAATCAATTAGGAGACCATATAAACCAGTATAGCTAGTGTCACTAAATATGGTGCCAACATTTAAATTATAAAACATTAACAGAATTGAATGTAACAATTATTTATTAAAAATGGAATACAATGATGTCTTTTAATATATATAAAAATTCTAAAATAATTATTTTGTTATCATGAAGGTCATATTTAATTTTCATTTTCTTTTCTTCCATATGTTCTTCGCCATCATTTTTACAAGAATTTATATCATGTTATCCATAAACTACAATATCATACTAGTAATTATGTACATTTTCCCCCAACATTTAGTAAAAAATTATTATGTTCGATGAATGTTTTTTAAAATAAAATATTATTTCAACTCTTATGAGTTAATTCATCTTGAAATACAACAACATAAACATGGATAAATGATTTTAGAAGGGGAATATGTATTGACTAATTCAATTTCGATGAACATTTTTACTCCATATTCATTCTTTTTTTCATATGATTTGCATCTATCCAGTTTTAACTAATATCCATCCTATTATGTTTAACAGTATTCCTTTTTTAAAATATTAAATAAATACATAGATGGTATTAATAATCAAAGGATAAAGTTAAAGATACTTTGATGAAATATGATAATTTTCTTATGAAAAAATTATAATCTCTTTAGACTCTCAATGAAGTAAAAAATGTTATAGTGATAAGATGATATAATTAAATGAAATGGGATTATTAAACTATTTTTTATAATGTTTCAAATTTATAACCTCTAATACAAAATATATTTATGATTGTCTAAAATAATGCTTGATTCCATGTATAGCATTAAACAAAGCAATTGATGATGTATAGAAGCTTTGAAGCAAAGAGTTCAATGTTAAAGATACCTTAAAATAAAGGGAAATCACTTGGGGTGATAACCACCACAATAATATTTCACCCTTTGGTAGATTGCTATCTAGATTGTATAATAATGATCATCATAGAAATCTAAATTTGAATGAATCTCAACATTCTAATGTTATTGGTTATGATTCCTAACATGTTATATTTTTAAAAAAAGATAACATAAAAAAACCTATTCTGATTGAAGGGTTATATGTTCCCCAATATGGGAAATATATATTGGAATAATCATAAACAATCATTTAAGAAACATGAAGTTATTGATCTAAGATAATAAGAGTCATATTATATGTATTTAGATTGTTTTTTTACTCATGGAAATAATTTATAGAAGGCAATGTGTTATATCTGAAAAGTTACGATATGTGTAATAAAATCTTAAACTATTGAAAAAGACATAGATTAATAATTTCCACTCACCAAATTATTAATGGTTAATAGTTAGTGGATAATTATGAATGATAATGATTTTTTTGTTAAGAAACCTTAAAACATTATGTGTGATAAATAGTAATTCAATTTCAATTTTATCAATTAAAGAAGACTATAACCAAATGACTTATGAAAATTAAAAATACCCAAATAATATTTAACATTTCGAAATAATGAAAGGTCTTTAATGGAAGATTACTATTAGAAAGGTCAGTTTATAATATGTCGATTTATCCATGTAGTTCAAGGGAGAGAAGAAAAAAAGATTCAAGTCCACGATAGTGTGAACAACATGTGGGATGGGCACTCTTCTGGAGTTCTCTTTAAAGATAATAATTATATTATGGCTTATTTTTAAAAAAACCTCGATAATAACCATATTTATCATCACTAAAATAGAATTTGATGATAAAACCACTATTTGTGAGTACTAACATATAACACTGATGATGATGTGATTTTGTCATCACTTTATTAAGAAGGTTTATAAAGATAGTTTATAAGTACATTCTTTTTAAGCACATAAAACTCTATATTTATCTGTAATATTTGGAATGTGGTTATAATGTTACTGATTTATTGACCTAGGAGGTGAGGTTTTTTTAGCTCATACCTCACCCAATAGTGTGTGAGTGACCTCTATCAACCTTTAAGGGAACTCATCATATATCATCCAATCCCATTTATATCCTTCAATTTATTCATTCTTTCCTTATTTATTTATTATCCTTAATGTTACAAATTTGTTTGATGGACTTCTAAAACTCTCCTCTCATCCTCAGAGTTCATTAATACCTTATTACTTCTGAACCTTAGTTGATAGCATGTTTCAAACAATGTAATCCATCTCTGGATTCATTTGACTAGTTTGTTTTTAGGTATTAGGGTATATATGAATGACTAAATAAGAGTATTATGATCAAAAGTAACATATGGATTAAGTTATTTTGAGAGAACAACTTAGTCCATTCCTGGTCTAGTTCCCCCCATATCTACAATGGTTCATGTTTCTCTTTATTCAGGTAGACTTTTTATTTAAAAATGAAATGACATTACTCAAAATAGTGATTTATGTATGTTTTCCAGAGAACCCTCCTACTTTTTAGAATCCTTACATTATTTTAATGTTTCATAATTTTGTTGGTATATATTTATGTTTGAATAGTATTACTATAACTATTTTCCATCCAATTTATCAGCATATTTTTATTGAGTTTGATGTTTTAATAATTCTAGAAGAGGAAGTATGGATTTTTGTTGGGGTAGAGTTCTACAATTTGAAATATCTTTCTTTTGATTCGTATATCTATTTTTATCTCTGTTAAAGAAAATGTTCCACTTGATGGAAGTGTGTAGGTTTGGGTGCATGAATCACATCCAAATGACAGATGCAATATTAAGATGAATTGTAAATGATATGGTGTCCATTTTTGGTACAGTTCTGAAATAATAGGTTCAAATTGGTGTTGTTATTGATAGAACCAATAACTCAAATTTAGTTCACATTAGATTACCTAGGGTAGGGGAGTCAAATTGGAATAAACTACATGCTGGCATCATAGCCAAAATGTTGAATCTTAAGGGAATAGAAAAGGTTTTCACCATAAAAAAGAGGATCAAATATTAATCCATGATTCGAGATTAGTAGATATTTTTTGTAGATTGAGATGTGATTTTGAGGGGGAGTGTGTGCAATATTCCCTATGGAAATTAAAATAAATACAACTATGGAGGCACATAATAAGTTGGTATGGAGAATTAGTGATAAAGATAAACACAAGGAGGTCTTATAGGAAGTATATGAGGAAGATGCAATGGTATGTAAAACCAGTGGAGGAAGATGTGGCTATGTGAATACAATATATAGGGTGATCCCGTGAAGGACTACATCAACAATTAATATTTGTAATCACTTTGACGATCTATAGGTTGAATTTTTGGTTCAGGGAAATGGGGATGAAATATAGGAAGGAATGGGAATGAAAACACCGATACCAGTAGATAACTTCTCTAATGGTGAAGGACATTATTAAACAGAGTAGGAGGATGAAATATCTAGCAATGTTTTGGTTGTAAATGTTGATATAGTGAATGTAAGAATCCTATATAGCCCAAGGAGGAGGAAGGGGAGGAAAGGAAAATGAATTTATGTATATGTAATACATCAAAGGAAAATTGTACTAAATGATTTAAGGAGTAATCTTAGTTACCTAAGATGATGGAAAAAAGGTCATCCAAAAAGAATAAGGTGATAGACAGTGAACTCATGGCTGATGGCTAGGATGCAAGAAGAGTTTGAATCATCGTAGTGAAAATCATGTGACATAGAGTGGTGAGGCCAGTGAACAGGAAAATGGTGGTGGCATAATGGACAATCCGAATTAGGAATAAGAGGTATCTAATATTAATGTTAGGGTAGAACATACAAAGGATGGGGAAAAGTGGAGGAATGGGAGTCTATTATTCATTTCAATGTAGAAATGTTCGAGGAGGAATCTGAAGTCAATTCTACATAGGAAGAGGTCAAAAGGATAAATGATAGGATGATTCATGCAGACATTAATAATTAATCATGTGTACAAATAAATAATCAAGATTATATTTTTACACGTGGTCTCAAAAAACGGAGTATTAGTGTGGAAGCGTATATCCAAATATTAGACAAGACGCCCTATAGTTTTTATGAACTCATCGTGGGTGACCAAGACACGAAGGCCACTACTCTTCAATAGAGATTATTAAAAGGTAAGGGTTCTAATATAATTAAACTTGATTCAAAAGATTTCGTCAAATTTTATGGTGTATGTTGATTTCATGTTCTGAACAAGAATAGTTTCCCACATTTTTCATAAATGTACTTTTCATTGAAAAAAGTTAACTTTCAATCTGTTATAAAAGAATATATGAAATAAAATATAAAATATTAATCGAATAAAAATTTAAAATTAAAAAATAATAAAAAAGGTAAATATTAATTAACATTATTAATTAATAGATAATCTTAAATGCAAGAATAAAATAAATGATGAAATTTAATAAATAAAAATCAATAGACATCAAAATTATTCAAAAACCATAAGTTTGATTAATAATACAAATTATTTAAAATCAAAAAAGAATATATATTAGAATAAAATAAATAAATAAAAAATATATAAATTACATCCATATTATAAAAAAAAAAATCTAAAGAATAAATTTGTAAAACTAAATATTAAAAAAAATAAAATTATTTTAATATTAAAACCAAATAAATTATAAATTAAATTTAAAAATTAATATTAGTTGTGATTAAATAATAACAAATAATATTAATTGAATGCATTTTATGAAAAAGTGAAACTCAATAAATAAAAATTTGTAGATTGGTAAAATATTACTTTATGACCATGTATTAGTAATTATTTAAATTATTAAAAAAGGTTAATATGGATTAATGATAAAATGAAAAAGAAATAATTATTAATTTTATAAATTACAACCATATTAAAATAATTTAGTATTAATAAATAATAATATATAAATAAATATTAGAAATGGAAAAAATTACAAAAAAATTAACAATGAATCTTTAACAGTGAATAAAATGAGGAAGAAATTTAAATAAATTAATATTTGTATTGATTACATAATATATAAAATAAATGAATTTGAAAATTATTAATTTTTATTGAATATATATATATATATATAGTATGCTAATAAATATAATTCTTAAATAAATATTAAAAATTGAAGAAATTAAATATTTATTATGTGTGTGTACGTTCTATATAAAAATAAATAAATTAAATAAATGTATGTTTCAAATTATCAAAACACACATTTTATATATGTTAAATTGGAAAAAATAACATTTAATAAAATTTCCATTACATGATTAAATAAATATATATTTTTAAGTAATAATAAATTTTATTTATAATTCATTTTTCACAAAATATATGAATTATTTAATGAAAATATATATATTCTATATTATATAAATCATTTAGAAGGATACATTATAAATATTGATATATATATATATATGAATATATTTTAATATTAAAAAGAATAAATATATTAATGGAAAATAATGTTTAAATAAAATAATGATTACTAAAATAAAAAAATTTAATAAATAAAATTTAAAATATATAAAATATAAATAATTATTAAAAATAATTTTTTTTTGCGAAAATGTATGAAACTATTATTTATGAACACTAATTTTGACAACACATTCATTTGGTAATGACTGGTTTTTTAATTTCTAAAAAAACATACAACATTTATCATCACTTATAATGGACCACTTTATCAATGCTGATAAAGGACCTCTTTATTGGAAATTTTGATAGTGCTAGTAATGGCTATAATAGTTGGTGAAAAAATATTAAATCTTGCACCACCTATATAACATAACCAGATTAGAAACATAAAATAAAAAATGAATATAAATATTATAGAAAACAAAAATGATATATATATATAAAATTTCACTACAATTTCAATTAAAAATTTACATAAAAAATATTTTCATTGATGTGATATTTATAAATAATAAAATAAAATTACACTCCAATATGCAAAAACATAAGTTTTATAACATGGTTTTTTCAATAATCGTCGCCTATAAATCCCAATTCTATACAATAAAAGAACTATTTATTTAGTAACCATACATAAAATAATAAACAAATTATGATTTTAATATAATCTATATATTATAAATTATATTTTTAATAACAATGTATCTCAATGATATTATCATTTATACTAATAAATTTATTATTATTTCCCTTATTGTTAATTTTATATTAATAAATACGTATCAAATATAAAATTAGTTAATATTATATTACGAATGATCAATTACATTGTAAATTAGTAAATTAAATAAATTATTGTAAATTACTTAAATTTTTTAATGATATTATGAGTTATAAATTATTTTAATTACCTAAATTATTCTTAATATTTTTATCATTAAACAAAATTATCATTTTTATATTGAAAGAATTCTCTTTTATAATATCAGGCACATTGTGTGTCAGATTCAAGCAGGGTAAATTCATATAAGTCATTAATTATTTACAGATCATTGTCTTAATGTTTAAAAATATGATCTATATTACTCTATCATGACAATTTGACAAGTGTTTTAAACTTAAATGAATGATTTATATTGAAAAAAACTCATTTGGAGTCATATCGACCACTTCATATGTGTGATTAACCTATAGTTGATTCTTACATGTCATAAATAAATTATAGACCATCTAGCTAAATTTTTAAAATTGGTAGAGCTCATTTACTCGATTGTGATAATTTAATGTTCATTTTAAACTAAAATCAAATATTTATATTTAAAACACACACTTTGAGTGAAAAAAATCACAACATCTGTCACATTGACATGAGGTTGACTCTTATACATCAAAAATAAATTATGTATCATTGTCCAAAAGTTTGAAAAAAAATTAATTTTTTTCTTTGTTTTGGATATGTGATGTATATTTTAAACTAAAATTAAACTTTTATATAAAAAAAGATCATTGAGTCATACATACCACATTATGTGTCAGATTAATATGTGATCATCTACTATAATTAAAAATGAATTGTGGATAATTTATCTAATGTTAAAAAAATATTCAATATTTTTTTCATGATATTTATTATATGACACAAATTTGAAAATAAAATTCAACTTTTACATGGAATGTTATACATTATAGTCATGTTTTACAGATAGTTTATTGGATTGACTTATGATTTATTCCAACTTGTCACATATGAATTTAAAATAATTTTCCTAATTTCAAAAAAACAAAGGTTATTATATCAATTTTGGATAAGTGAATCATGTTTCAAAATAAAAAGAAACATTATTATTGAAAATATGCATGTTGATTTATAAAGACCATATCATGATTTTGATTAAAATGTAGTGAATTACTGTACATCTTAAATGGTTTTTTTTTGTTTTATTAATGTTTGAAAAAACAATTTGAGATTTTTTCTTGGTTTTGTATCTAGGATAGGAGTTTTAAACTAAAATGACACATTTATATAGAAAGCATATAATTTGAATCCTATCGAGTAAACCATGTTTCAAATTGATGTGTGGTTGATTCCAACTCATAAAAAATAAATTATTAAATATTTTCTAAAATTCTCAAAACTATATAATCTCATTTTCATGGTTTTGACAATGCGATATATGTTTTATGCTAAAATGAATAATTTATATTGAATGAATTCCCATTGATTAATACTAGAAAAATAATGTGTTGTAATGATGTGTAGTCAATTTCTACATATAAAAAATGGATTATGGATAATTGAACTATTTTTTTATGAAAATTATATATCATTTGTCTATGTTTTATATGTTAGATGTATTTTAAACTAAAGTTAATCTTATATATTAAAACATGTTCTTTGAACCATATCAGCACATCATGTGTCATATTAACATGTGATTGATTTATAAATGTTGTAGATGAAATATATATACTTTTCCATCACTTTTAAAATAATCAGAGGTCATTTTCTAATTTTTGGCAATGTGATGTGTGTTTTAAACTTAAATTACACTTTTACATTATAAACTCCCACTATGATTCATACCAACTGCATCATGCGTTGGGGTTACATGAATTAAATTTCTATATTTCTTATATTAATTATAGATCTTTTCATATTTTTATAAAACAATCATATCTTATTTTCCTTGTATTGGATATGTGATGCATGTTTGTAACTAAAAGAAAAATTTTATATTGAATACACGCACTTTTAATCATAGAAACTACGTCATGTGTTAGATTGATATGATGTCAATTCCTACACCACAAAAACTAATTATTTATTATTTTCAAAGATTTGAAAAAAAAATTCATCCCTTTTTCATAGGTTTCACTGTGTGATTCATGTTTTTAAAAAAATGATACATTTATATTGAAAACACAAACATGGAGTCATATCAGACAAATTGTGTTTTATATTAATATGTGATTCATTATTACATGAAAAAAATGAATCGTGGATCATTTTCTTAAAGTTTAATGACAATATAATCATGTTTATATAGTGTTTTCAATGTGATGTGTGTGTTTAAAATAAATTAAATTTAAATACATGCACTTGGTGTAATACCAAACACATCATGTGTCAAATTTATATAAATCTAATTCATATAGGTCACAAATAAAATATCAATCATTTCCATGAGGTTAAAAATTAGTCAAATACAATTTTCTTAGTTTTTTCAAGGTGACAGGTGATCTAAGCTAAAATGATTCTTTTATATTGAAAACACATTTATTAAGTCATACCAGCCATAGTGTGATTTCATGACTTGTATTCAATTATTATATGTTAGAGAAAAATATGTTTTGTAATAATAAGGGTTAAAAATAATTCAATCATCTTTACAAGTTTTTAGAAAATTAATGCATGTTTTAAATGAAAAAAACACGTTTATAAATAAATCACATATTATGTCATACTGGACACATCATGTGTCAGATTGAAATTCATTGGATTCATACACACTGAAAATGAATTATGATTTTTTTCATTAATTATCAAGAAAATATACTATCGTATTCCTTTTTTTGGACACGATATGAGATTTTAAACTTAAATAGAACTTTTAATGTTATAATGATTCACTTTAAGTCTTACAATCTACATCATGTGTTAGATTGATGTACATCCAAATTCCTAAATGTCAAAAATAAATTATAGGTCATTTTCCTAATTTTTGAAAAAGTATTATATTTTTTACTCATTTATACAAAATGATATGTGTTTTAATAAAAAATGACACTTTTATATTGAAAACACACACATTGATCCATTCTTCTCACACTATGTTTTAGATTTCCATTCGGTCAATTATTATACATTAATAATTAATTACGGATTATTTTCTTAAGGATTTTGGATTGATTAATATCATTTACTTGGTTTTGGATATGTGATGTTTTTTAGAGTAAAATGAAACATTAAATGAGAAGATGTTCACATTAATTCATAATGGTCACATCATGTGTTAGTTTGATTTTTAGTTGATTCCTACACATCCCACTTGAATTATCATTCATCTTTATAAATATTGAAAACATTGTAAGATCATTTTCTTGGTATTGATAAAGTTAATTTCATTTTAAATAGAGTGAAAAAAAGATATATTAAAAACATTATCATGTATTCCTACAAACTACATTGTGTTTCATATTGAAGTGAATTAAATTCCCACTTGTAAAAAATGATTTATGGATTGTTTTCTAAAATTTTGAAAACAATATGAACTCATTTATTCAGATTTTACAACGTGACGAGCGTTTTAAACTAAGATAACACTTTTAAATTTAATACATAGTCATTGAATCATTCTGGACACATCGTATATAAGATTGATATGTGATCAATTACAACACATCATTAATTAATTATGTATCATTTACATATAATTTTAAAACAATTTAATTTTTTCTATGTTATAAATAGTTAAAATGTGTTTTAAACTAAATTAATTTGTAGAGATCAATATTCCTCACAATAATTCAAATTTGAAACCATGTTCAACTTCATCAACATATATTTCTATGATTCTACTTTGGACACTTTATCATAATATTAGATACAAATATCTATTAGTATTTATAGTAACATTAATTAGAATGTATTTGGTTGAATAAATTGTGAAAGTTAAAAAATCATCTTTAATTTTCTTTCATGGTTGTGGAAGTGATTATAAAAGAACCAAGACCCTTTTTACATACTCATAAAAAGACAGAAAAGATAAAAAAATGATAAGTCTAGGAGAATTGAAGTAACTTCCTTCGAATTTTCTAATATTACTTTAACTTTTTTGGGTATAAAGATCTTCTCCCATTTCAAACTTTCTATTATCTTTACTACAACCTCAATGTACAATATCTCATGAGAAAAAGTATCTTAATACATGTTAGAAGCTAAAACAAAATTTTTATAGTGTATCCCTCCATTATAAATATCCTTGATTAATCAATAAAATTTTTCATTCTCTGAATCTTTATCACTAAATCCTTTTTTAGTGTAAACATACTCAAACTAAAACTAGAAGGAGGGAAATTAGTTAAAAGTTGAAAAGAAATGCGTGGACAATATGGGGATGATAGTGTTAATTTTAAAATCAGTGATGAATTATATAAAAATTGTATTATTTAATTTATCACATGACATTTAGATTTAGTAAATATATTATACATGATGAATTTAAGTTGGCCTTTATCTATAGATGCTAGTAGATTTGGATGTATCTAAAATTATTTATCATCAATTTTGGGGCCTATTATAACGTTGTTTATTCCATTTCTCCAAGATGAAACGCCCTAAATAAAAACATTCATACTATTTTCGTCAGCAAAAGGAACCATATGTGGGTGTGGATCAACAACTCAATATCCACACAGAAGAGTGAAAAAATATATATGGCGGGGTTCAAATATATTTTGTTTTATGGGGGGGTCAAATCATAACAATTTTTTTTGGGTAATTACAAATATATGATTAGAATAAATATATAAAATAAATATTTTGATTATTAAATTATTTTTTTTCCGAAAAAGAAATATATATGTATAAAAATTATGACTCTTGAAATACCAAATGTATCTCTAAGGTCGTAGCATGTACAATATCACATGCATAATCAGAAATCTCCACAACAGGATGTCGAAAATCATTTTGATACCATGTACTCGTCCCACTCACCTCTAAAAACAGTATTTATTCATTTAATTATGTATTTTATAGTTTATCCTAGAATTGTATACAAAATATAGACAAAAAACTATTAAAAATATTGTAATTGAAATTGTAATTACCTTGTAAAATCACATTTTTTGGAATTCTTGTTTTTTGATAGTATATAATATCATTGATAAATTTTCCAAAATAACCTCAATAGTAATTTTTTTAATTTTCTAGGACTCTAAAGAAACCTTTACCAAAGTAGTTATATAGCTTTAAATATGTTTTCATAGATAAATATTACTGTATAAACCAGAATCTATTTATTTTTTGAAGAAATCCTTAGGATTCATATGTTTACTACATGACCTAATACTGGAATTTAGCTTATATTTATAAATCAACCAATCATAAAAAATTCCAATTAACAGAAATTAAAAGGAATAATTTGAATCTTTTATACAAAATATTTATTTTGGTGCAATAAGAATTCACAATTGACATTATGTTCGGTTTTTTTGATGGAAATACTGGCTTTGAAACTTAAAAAATAAATCTTTATTGTATCAAATTTGATTTATTTTATTATTCAAATTACCTTTAAAAATTATTATATTTATGTATATATATAGTTTCTATGATTAGATTGTACATTTGTATCACTGTAATTTAGCAATCAAGATATGTTCTTCATCTATTATTTTATTTTCAATCAAAGTGATTAGTTCAACATTTTTTACTTTATTTTTTTCTTATTACAAAAAAACATTTATATATGAATGATAGAAAAAATAATGATTTCAACTATTACTTCATAGAGTTTTCCCACTATATAATAGTAATATATACAACAATTGAAAACACAAATCGTTATTAATTATAATGAGTGTAGTAAATCATTTTTTGGACAAAAACAATATAAAAATGCACCTCATTTATGTTGGAGCTGGTATCCTAGGACTAACAATTAGTACATTAATTACAAGTATATTTAAATTATTTAATACTAATTAAACATCTTATTATATGTTTTTGTATATTATGTATGAGCATAATGTAATAATTTCCATTATTATTTTTTGTATTGATAATGTCATAGATGTTCCCCACTGTAATGAGAACTATAAAGTGATATGACAGTATTCTTAATATGGATCTATTCTTAGATAAAATACTATTAAGGGACACATATTATTTAGACCAACATATAATATTAATCCTAAGAAGATGATGATTATTCTTATTATGTTTTTACATTGTAATCTCCAAGATGAGAAATTATGAAAAAGAATCACCAATTACAATCCCTCATGTTTTGGTGTCATAGAATATTCATATTTTTTATCATGTGTAATGGCCCATAGAAATTAAAATTGTCATTATATTATTTCATGACATTCACACTTATATTATATGATGAAAACCATGATATCATTTTTTTCATAGCGAGGTTGGGTACGACAAGTGCATCACAATTATAATGTCATTAATGGATAATTAAATGAAGTATCTCTACCTTAAATATTTATGGATATTGATAAATGGTCCACGTGATTAGAATATTACAATTATCTTAAATTTCATTGAAATTGTGTATTGATATGTTTATTTCAAATGGTAAAAGAAATACAAATAAAGTATATAGTTTGTTATCATGAATGTGAAAACTTATTATTGAGATATTGTGACAAGTTGATTATATTACATAGTGATCATTCATATGTGGTTTTCATTATTGAAAAATTAAGATATCAGTATTGGGTTCCTTGACCTTTTTCTAGATAATAATTTTAGAATTTAGGCAACCCCACCTAATGCCAATGAGATTTAATCCTATAGGGTCAGACACTATGTCATTTCATTGATTATAAGATAATTAAGTTTTAATTTAATTAATATAATAAATAATATTATCAAGGATGATGAATAATTTTCATTTGCATTTTATTTATCAAATAATTTCAATAAATATTTATTCATCGGATTGTGAAAAAATGTTTTTATTTAATTTATTTAATATTTAATAAATATTTATTTATTGGTTTTTGAAAAAAAATATTTATCTAAGAGAATAAAATAATTTTTTGGTTATTAAATATTTGATAGAGGAGTTCAAACTGGTGGATACTTCGTTTGATGCCACATATTAATTAACAAACTGATTAAACAATACTTCTTATTTTACTAGATGGCTTGCACGAAAAACTAATATAATCATTATTTTATGATGTGTCATTTTGTTTATTAATGGTTATTATATAATTTATATTTCGAAAAGAATTAAATAATTATTTTAACATAATCCCTTTCACTATAAAAATACAATTATACATATAGTGTATTTTTTCGATTAGTGTAGTCAAAATACATAAGTCACCCTAATTTTTCCCTCTAAAATCATCATTTTATATCCCTATCATGAATGAGAAAAACGAAAGATATTTTATTCCCTACTAAAGAACCAATGTAAAAAAAATTTAACAACACAAGAAATTTGATTTTCTATACTGGCAACTAGAGATCGAGTGACATTGCACGAAGATCATAAGAACATTAGTGGATCACAATTAGAGTAAAAATAGATCCTCAGAGAAGAACGAAGGAAATATAGAAGGGAAACATCAGATGATCAATATTAATCAACGAAGAAAGAAACCAATCCATTGAATTATTTTATTAATATATTAAATAAATAAATTATATATTTTATGTGAAATATCCCCTCTCATCGTTTAAAGAAATTGTAATTAAAATAAATATTATTTTATCACCCACCACCACTTGCTTCTACTACATCCAGAACCAAAAAGTGTTATCAATGTGGTCACATTTAAATTTATAATTATTTATTTGATTGTTTTTATATGTAGAATTGTGGTATTATTTTCATTTTACCTTATTCATTATTTATTTTAATTAAAATTAACAATCATTAATATATTAATCATGATTAATTTTTTGTTTAATTTTTATAATGGTTTAAGAAAAGATGATGAATTATAATTTTTTCCTTGACAAATGACTATTTTTTCCAAGTAATACAGGGTTACACATTGTGTTCTCTTAATTACATATCATGTTCCCTTGGGAGCTGCATCTAGATACACTAAGGGATTCATAGTGTGCCATGCTATAATATGCCACATGTAAACTAGACAACATGAGAAATGGTTTTTGGATTATAAGGCATGTATTAGTATACATACAATGTAGTATAAACATGTTAGTGGTGTAAATCATACAATCTATATGGTCATTATACACAGCCACAACCATGTGAGACTGACAATTGAGAGCATTTATGAAATACACGGTATGTATATGGTGTACACAATGTCTATTTTATCAATTACCTCATCTCAAACATTTGATAATCACCCAGGTGTGCATCACCAAGACATGGAAAGTGGAGCATACAATGTGTAGCTAGTCCTTACTCATCGTTTTGTTTTGCCGAGGTACCCTAGATACATAGAAATCGAGATACATGTCGTGTGGATGGTCTATAAATTCCATGTAGTCTAATATTAATGTAAATAATTAAATATTACATCAAATTGATAACTACAAAATTAGAACATTATTTTATTGATTGGAACACCAATGTGTGTTTGAAAATTTAAAAATATATTTAAAATATATTAAATGATCAGTTAATTTTCTACAATTATTTTTTAATTATTAGTTCTTCCATTCATATTCCAGGTGTTCCATAAATTATGCATACCTTTAATTATTTTCATATGATGATTAAGATTAAATAGGTCCCATTAATTATTTCATTAACTAATTAGTGCAAGTTAATTCATCTTAATAATAAAGAACCTATAATAAAATGACTACTAGCTAGTTACTTTGGCATATTCGTTGCATGCACGACCGTTCATGAGCGTGACCAAGACCTATGTATGTATTGAATGATTTAATTTAATTTATTTCATGTGTTTTCAATTATTTATTATTATTTTAAATATTATTTTCTAAGATTCATCCCTCCCTCCAATATTATGTAGTACATGTGTGTCCATGAATGTTTATGTAATCAAATGTAAACATATCCTTTGGTTCCCATCAATACATGTGAGTCATAAATATGTGTAATTGATGGAGTGTCTAAAGGTTTTTGGAGGCTTTTCTTGACGAAACCATTATGTTACTAACTCTCATGATACACAGGTGGATAGGTGGAATGCCATAACACATGCCATGACTAACAATAGAAGTTATTTCCCCTATGTAAAAAGTTGATTTAATGTCTTCATGTTCAATCAACCACTTAATAATGATCATGAATGGGTCATTTAATTATTTAATTATTTTATTCTATCTAATTATTTATTTTAGGGATGAATGGTCATGATAACATAAATAAATGAATTAAAGTGAAAATAATGAAATTAAATAAATGAATTATGCATTAATCTTTTAGTAATAATGGTTAATTAATTATGAAATATTCATTTAATATTAACAGGAAATGAAAAAGGACAGAACAAGATAAAAATTTATTCATAATTAATTAAAACACATCAATTAAATATTATGCCAAACTTAGCCTTCCAATACTTGATTTGGAATGTAATAATTTAAACTTTGTGTTTTAACAACCCTAATTGGGAAACCTACTTTTAATGTGGATTTCTTATGAACTTTATGGGTTGAAATAACCATCTTACATCAAGATAAATAGTCTTCACTATAATTTATGTGACTTAGAGGAAAGTGTTGAGGAATTCCAAGTCAGAATTTCATGATTGAGAAGTCCACTAAATGGATTACGGAGCTACAAGCTAGTAGATAGTGAAAGCCTAGATACCTAAAAACCTTCAGGTATCATGACCATCTCACATTGAGGTTATAAAAAGGGGAATATAGATCCTTTACACAAGAATGTCATTGAATCTAGAAAATCCAATTTCAATGGTAGTGGCTATTGGGACTTGATAAAATAGTTGGATATTCAATACAAACTAATATAATTAAATTTATTTATTTTTTCTCACATAATTTTTAATGAAGAAATGTACTAATAATCTAATATTTTAATTATTGAATAAAATGGTAATCTTATCATCCAAATTATCCCTTCAATCAATATTTAATAAATAAAACCACCTCACTTGCAATAATATCTACAAGGGGTTTAGATTCCTTCAGGTTATGCTACACCATGAATGATAATATTTTATTCTAGAAGACTCAATTCCATATCCTCCTAACAAATAGGTGAGTGATAAAGATATATTAGTCTCCAAAAATAATTTGAGAGATGTGGTTTATTTTATATGTTTTTTGATTTCATATATGACTAGTGAACTCACTATTCTCATAAAAACATTCATGCATATAAATTTATAGGGAAATTATATAGTATTTACAATGAGAGAGATAAAAGCGAATAGTGTGATATATATAACGCAATAATTCCTAATAATATTGGACGGGGTTCCCTATATGGGCCTCCCATAGTCAATCTTATTGGCTACATTGAGATCCAATAGTTCTTATGGTTTAAACTCTCTAAAGAATTGGGCATTGGTATCATTAGGGAATCACTCCCTCGGATCTTATATGTCTTTTTTTGTAAATTTTAATATAAATAACATTGAGAAGTCTCTGCCAGATCTACTAACTCTCCTTCACCAAGTCAATTTGGATAAGAAGAATGAATTTTCTTCTATCCTCATGGTGAAAAACACCAAAATGTAAATGGGATTTCTTTAATCTCAAATCATCTTTATAATTTTCCAAGAAAAATAATATCAAGGGGAAAGAAAGGGAACAAGATTTTTCCTATTTCACATGTGGTAAGAAGGTCCACTAGACAAAAAAAGGAAACAACAAAAGAAGCAAGAGGAATATTCAGGTGTGTTTGTTATAAAGTAAAATTTTTATATTTCTAAAAATTGGGTATTAGATATATATTTTGGTGCTCACATATTTATTCAAATATTAGATATAAGTAGATTAAATATGATTGATTGAGGGTAGGATGATTATTGAATCACCAACAGATATAAACATGATGTTGTTATTATTAGTGACAACAACCTCACATTTCCAAATGGGATGATCATGGTATTAATGAGTTTTTATTATGTGACATTAGTTACCAAAAACATTAAATATGTATCCAAACATGATGGATATGGTTTTATTTTCAAATGAAGAATTAATTATTTCTTCTTTTATAAATTATTTTATAGTAAATAACAATTAAACAATTGTCTTTATATGGTGGACTATATAAATCATGTAATTTCAATAGATAAAGAATCTAACTCCCATGACTCAAACCACACATAACATTAGAATCATTGGCTAGGTAATGTAAATTAATGGTGAAAGGGATAAATATATTAATGAATTAGTTCATACTGTTGACTGTGGACAATTTCTTATTGAAGAATAGTGTCCTTATTCATACATCATAGAATTTACAAATGATTTTAGCAAAGTTGAATTTTTCTAAATTATGAGTCATAGGTCCCATTATATTTATAAATTGAAGGAATAAAAGAATGATTTTTAGAACCATCATGGAAATAGGGTTAAAGAAATCACATATACTATGGAAGAGAATATATTTATCAAGAAATAATTGATCATTTTGGGGAGTTTGAGATACTATCTCAACACACTCTTCATTATATGTCTCATTATAATGGTGTAAGATAAGGGTAGAAAAAAAACTTGGTGGAAATGGTGAGATCAATGAAGTGCCATGCGAGTTTTCTATTATCCTTTTAGGGATACACATTAAAAAAAATAGTGAAAATACTAAAACCATATTCTAACTAAAGAAGAAGATGGTACACCATACCATTTATCTAATGGAATGAAACATGTGTTGTCATAATTGTATGTGTGGGGTTTTGAAGAATTATTTATGGACTCTTTAGTATAGAAACATAGATAGCATGACACAATTTACACCGTTATAGGATATCCTAAACTCATGTGTAACGCCCCAACCATAGATACCCAGAGTCAGTGCATTATTACATAACATTGGCATGATCACAAAGGATCAAGTCTCGAAAGACCGATTAGTTTAGTAGTCTTGGAAACACTAGATATATTCATTAGTCTTACATTACATCATAAGGTAAAAAAATACAACAACATCTTGCCTTCATATCCCCTCACACTATCCCTGCAGGTCATTAATAAATTACTTCTTCACATCCTGGGAAAAATAAAAAATTGAAAGGGGTGAGCTCGAATGATCAGTAAGAATAACATTATTGCAGAAGCATTCAAAGATAAGATTAAACACTTAAAGCAATTAATAACTAAAACAAAAGACTTTTAAACTTGAGTTTCTGCATAATATGGCAAAGATAAAATGAAATAATTCCATTTACTTATTCACATCGATATTCTACTAGTCTAACAATCACATGCAATATCAATAACCACTTTCATAATGATGGAATTTATAATGCCATACTATCATAACCACAAATCCAAGGCCTCATGCCAAGACTACAAATAATATTTTTCCAAGGCCTTGTGGCAAGACACTAGTTTGTCTCATGAGACCTACAGATGCCTCGAGGAGCTATAGTGGGCTCCACCCGTCACTTACTAAGTCCAATGCATTCCTCATATGAAAATTTTTAAACATAACATAAAAATTCATATTAAAACTAGCATACGAAATGTAAATACATTATCCACAGACCATGAATGGTATAAAAATAGCACATCCACAGTCAAACATAACTCATTTGATATAATATTGAAGATTGTATTGTATCATATTAACCTCAATCGAGAATGATGAAGGATATTGACATATATGAAAATAATCATCAAAACAATTAGAGTGAAATATCCCCCATTTTCTTGAAATCATTTAAAAGTCACACTATTTGTCAAGAATCCATTTAAAATAGATTTTAGAATCAAAGTGTCCCATACCACTTTGAAACTTTTAAAAGGAATTTTTATTTTAAAACTTCAATGTCCATATAAATAAATCCTTAAAACCATTTTTAAAACATGGACATTAATTAGAAAGATTTAGAATAACCAATCATTAAAACACTTAAAAATGTATTTTAGTTAGTGTTTCTAACCAAAAGAGAGACACTTGAATAAAAATATTTGAGGTAATCAAAACTTTATAATATCATGAGAATAAAGGGATTCATGATATACTATGTCAAAGTACATTATATACACCATATAAAAGTGATTTGGTGTATAACAACAAAGAAGTCTCAATGGAATGTAATTTGAGATGAATTCTCTTATAAAGACCATATCCTTTGGTAAAGGATAAATCAACAACATAATTATGTGTGAAAAATATAAATAAAATAAATATTATTGGATATTTAGTGTAAATCAATCATATTACATTCACACATATTCTTGTAAAAACAACACCAATGAATTGGATATTTAACTCAACAAATGGAGATTGAGTTAAAATTACTCTTATTAAGTTCATAACAATGACTTGAGAATTTATCAATGGAGTATTTATGTGTATAAAAATTATATCTACATAATGGGGAGTGGAAATTATGACATAATCAAATGAATGGTGATTCTACACATAATCTTGGAGTAAAATAATCAATGAAGTATGCGTAAAGCCGAATGAGTGGAAATTTAAATTTCAAATTCCCTTATTGATTTGGTAACATACAAAACATACACCCATTAAAAAAGGATCATACAATGATGATGTAAATAAACATGAATTAAATTATATTACACAATGAATACAAACATGTGTAGTACACACACCACATGTAATAAATAATTAGTGAACAATGGAATTCTCACGGAATTAAAAGTGAGATAAGAAACCCCTTACTTTGTACTTTTTCCTTGGTCAACGGTAGTTTAACCTCTTTTATAATGGTGAAATAATTGTTATTGAATTATACAAGAACCATTTACATTAATATGATCTCATATATGATCTTTTAACATTGATTTGTTAATAATATCTTAGTATTATCTTCATTTCGGGTGTTAACTTACTCATTTTCCTTTGCATTCATTGTAACGTAAGTAGTGTTTGTTAAGGATATGTTGTATATTATTCATATCCAGAATTATATCAAGTCATTAAAAATTATTTTTAAATCATCAAATGATAATTATAATTGAATGGATACGATGGAGAATGAATCTCATCGCTTTCATGGAGACGGTAGTCCGTACGTACACATGAGCGACAACATCATTCTTTTGATTTTAAAATAATATATAATTGGATAGTATATCATATAGACAGAATAATTATCATGTTATATTTATTATATACATGGATTAAACATCATTATTATACCCATCCAAATAATAATTTATTGAATAACAATTTTACCACGACGTGGAGACCGTAAGCCGTATGTACGCACGTATCGTGACAGGTTATTCAAAGGATGGATAGAATACTGAATATGGTTGTACCATATTTATAATAAAATAACATTATATATAAGATAATGTAGTTATTATTTTATAATTTTAATAACAAATAAAGATGACGTGGAAGAAGAAAGGAACGTGAAAAAGTGTGGTGAAATCATTACCTCTTCTTCGGCTTCTTCCTTTTGATTTGATCAAAAGGGATCTTAGGTTTGATTTCTGATCAAACTAAGGCCTCTAGGATGTATTAAGGGAAGTTGAGAGAGTATTTGGTCAGAGTTTGGCCGAACCAAAAAGCATTGATGTTGTGAGTTAACGAGAAGGGAGAGTTCCCTTTTATAAGAGGGGTGAGGGGTACCTTTGGAAAAGCTAGAAATATTATTTTATAATAAATTAATATTCGGTTTATAATGGCTCCAAAGTGGATTATTTAAATTTTAAGGTGGGTATAGGTCTAAAACCACTAAACAAATAGAATTTAGACAGGTTTGAGTTACTATATTAACCTTATCATTAAGTATTACCTCTTAGTTAATTAGTTTCACTTTTACAATATCATTATTTATTTTTATATTATATGGTTAATAAACTTGCTATATAAATACAAGAGACCCCCAAGTGGTCCATTAATGATACACCTATCATTATATAAGTCTCTTGGCCGATCCTTATATTTTTTGGAATTTAATATCAATTACTAATATAATATTTGTTTTAAAAACTCCTTTATGTCAATTTTGACACTATTCAATAATTGATTTTTGTGATACTCATAACAGAATTATTACTTCAGAAAAAGTAAATTAAATCAATCCTAATATGTCATATTAACCTATAAAATTAATGTAATTCATAAAAAGGCTGAAATTATATTTATTTGGGTATCTACAATATCATTAATTTAAATTTTTCACTATTATGGTAATTACTACATCACCATTGTGTCATAACTAAATTAAATTATTTAATGTCTAAAAATTATAAATATAATACCATTATAGAGGAAATACTTTTATCGTCTTAATGAATATTTATAGTCGAAAATCAAACATATATAACCCTATGTAACAATTCTTTTTCTAAAAGATATATTCTTGTGTCATTTTTGTATTAATTTTAACTTAATTAAAATAAAGTGTCCCTATCACTTACAAGTGGATCCATGGGGTCCCAAAATCGACCCAAAGATGCCCATTGTCGGAAATGTATCAAAAAATAAGTTTAGGATATGTTTTAGGGTAATTTTGTATTATTATAATATTATTTTGTAACCCTTATATACTGGATTTACCTTTTAACCATGGTAAATAAAATATTTACCGAAATAATTATTCAAAATGTCTAAAAATAAAAGTTAACTATTTACAAAATTTTAACATCATGATTCCAAATATGGAATCCATTTTTCCAAATTCAAAACACATAAGTGGAAAAAAATTAATTTAAAATCAATTCCCGTTGTTAAAACAAAAAGCGTGTTTTTAAGAGATAATAACTATCAAAAGATTGGCACTTGTTTATGTCTGGTTTAATTGTGAAATTATGTCCAGTGACAAACATTGAATTAAATGGTAAAAATATATTCTAAATATAATTTAAAACCACTCAAATTCATAATTTATCAATATTAATTATTTCGATTAAAAAAGTTGTTTTTAATTAAAATTTAGTAATTTTCAATATTCATCAAAATATGAAAGTTATCCGAAAAGTGCCAAAATTTCACCCTAGTCTAATTTCGATATTTCGAATCGAAAAAGTAATTCTATTTTGAGAGATAGAATTTATAAAATTTCCAAAACTGGTTATTACTATTCATAACGGCTAGTTTGATTGGTTGTGATGTGTTAGAATCTTGAAGTTGCGTACAATGCACGCCATTGCATTATTTAAAGGGAAACGTACCCTGGAAGCTTGGGGTGTTACATTCTCCCCTCCTTCAATAAATTTCATCCTAGAAATTTTTTCAAAATTCGGCTTCATAATATAATGGAAAGTCCCACATCAGAAAAAGAGTCAATAAAACTATCACTTTAAAAAGAAATGAAGAGAGGTATAAAGGTCACCCAAGATAACCCAGACTAGGATTCCATGTAGGAAAACATGGATATGGATGATAAACTAAGTGTTAAGTTCTGATTTAGAGGGATAGAATACATGACCAGGAGAAAGTTAACGTTAAGAAAATCACGGACTTGTGTTGGAAAAAATGGTCCTTACTCTCCCAGTATAAAAAGTAAACGGACAATATTTTTTTGTTTTATGTTACATTACATAAGGATGAGGAATTCATTTATGATATTGACTAAGAACATAAAGATATATACTGAATTTTTAAGTAGAGTTTCATTATTTAATAACTTTTTACCACTAACTCATTTTTTTGAACAATGAGTATTCAAGAAGACTTGGTCACAATAGAAGATCTAGAATAAACTTCTATAGAAATACATGATCCACATAGGAAAAACTATATATTTACCTTGCCTTTAGAGATTAATCAAAACCAAAATGATTAGTATAATATCTGATGACCCCCCAAATGGATATTCCATTAGAGAAAAAAAAATAATCTTAATTTCAAAAATTAAACCATCAATAGCCCAATGTTAAATAAATACCATTAAATAATCAATTGTCCTTAAAATCCTTCAATATAATCCAAACTAATATTGAAACTCAAAACATAGAAGAATGTAGTCTTCCACGTTAAATTGTATCTCCAAATGACATTAATTACTCTTAAAGTCACATACTTAGAAGTAATTGACATAATCATTTCCATAAACAACCCAAATCACTATAAATCCACAATAAAAACATAGATAAAAATCTATCATTACCCTTCAATTGAAATCCCATACTATTCTATTTTCCATACAAAAAAGTGAACAACTTCCAAAATAACATCTATCACTTAATTACCAAATCATTTTCCTATACTAAGGGTATTCATTTGATAAGACATAAGATCCAAAATCAAATTATTAATGATAAATAAAATAATTTAACTAAAAATAATAGTCACACTAACCAGGGACTTCACGTAGTTCAGTGGTAGGTGATAAATCCCAATCGCACATTGGTTGTGGGTTCGATTCCCACAGCATTTCTCAACGCGACAGGTTGTCACACGGTGTGTGTGTTGTCCTTTTTCAAAAAATATATTTTATAACATTACCAAAAAGAGATAAATTCCTCAAAATAACCATAACGTAATTTAACCACAAATCTTATCTCATACCTTGCATTTTCATCCCACATTATAATAACTTATAATTGTCTCAAACCCAACGATCATATAAGACCAAATTGTTATTTATAACTATATCCGCAATATAAAAGATAATTCTTCCTCAAATATCATTTTCACATGATAAATTGTAGGTTTACACGTATAGGAAAAAATTATTCCAAAGTAATCCCATCAAAAAATAGCACTAACACTTTTAAACATTTCACTATCCATTTATTTACACATTGGTTCTTCATCATATGGTCCTCGGGTTCCCACATTTCCTCTACCATCTTATAATTTCACCATAAAACTTTTACCAGACGAGTCATCCAGTTTCTCAACACTTGATCTTTGTTATGAAGAATTATGATAGGCTCTCCACAATAAGATAGATCGGGTTCCAGTTCTAATTCTTCATAGGTGAGTACATGCGTTGGTTCAGTCATGTATTTTTTCACTAGAGATATGTGGATCACAACATGAACTCTGGAGAGACTTGGCGGATTTTCCTTTTGGTAGAATGCGTTCATGTGTTACAATGGTACCTCATGAATTTTTCAAAATCATCTACTTCCATTACCCAAAAACTCCTCATCCATATTGGATTATATCAATGGAAGCATCGATGCATCATAAAAAAATGGGTATTTCTTATAAATAATTTTGAGACATCATCTTTTACATGTTTTTTAGAAAAATTCTCACTGATTCATCTTCAAATATTTGAAAATAAGGTCTTGGTAAATCAGTTTCCTTATATCCCAAAAGACATAAATATATAATTTGATACATATAGGATGCTCGAAGGTCTCCCTCTTCTACAGCTTCTATAAAATCATTTAGTGCATCATAATTTTGAGATAAAGTGAATAATTTGAAAATACCCTGATGGTACTTCCCACGCTTAGCGTGGAATGAAAGTTGAGAGCGCAAAATTATCCCATAGACAGTACTTGATCCTTGAAATAATCGTGCAATTCTAGAGGTATTGGATGTCTCATAAAGTTGTTTGCATGTAACATGGACATTTGAAAAGGTTTCAACATCGTCTGTGCATGACTTCTGGATAATAATTGTATGTATTTCTTCAGGAACAAAGAGAAGAGTTGTTCGTGATCTTCTCCCTCCATGTTTCAACTAACAAAAAAAATACAACTATGGTTTTTGAATACTTATCTAATAAGAATGTAAAAAAATAGACATAATAGGATAATCTTGTAATTGAAAAATATATCCTATCATGGGGTACCCTATGTTAAAATCTAGGTTATCCTCTATCTATTTACCGACATATATTCTTAGGGGAATTTTTTTGTATTCCCTTAATAATGGTTCATACTAATCTAGTGAATTTACCAAAGCATATCCCCCGGGAGTGTCGTAACCAAGAGTGCAGCAAGGCCTGTTGTCGTGCACCAGTTCATGTTCGAGTCTAGCTCAAAGCGGTGTTTTTGGGTTTTACCCCTAGGTATATCTGTGCCAGAGCCGCCTCTACCTACTCGTATCCAGACATGGATGTATTGCTCTGAAAACTCACAAAATATCTACAATACCAAAATTCTAGTATGTTCTTCTATACTAATCATCAAATTATCTCTTAGGGCTATGTGATCTAATCAGAGATTATCTAAATCTAGCTTCCATGGTTTGTACTAAACTTCCTCTGATACCAACAGTAACGCCCCGACCCTAGATACCCAGAGTTAGTGCATTATTACATAACATTTCCATGATCAGAAAGTATCAAGTCTCGAAAGACCGATTAGTTTAGTAGTCTTAGAAACACTAGATATATTCACAAGTCTTACATTACATCATAAGGTAAAAAAACTACAACAACATCTTGTCTTCATATCCCCTCATATTATCCCTGCAGGTCATTCATAAATTACTTCTTCACATACTGGGAAAAATAAAACATTGAAAGGGGTGAGCTCAGATGCATAGTAAGGATAAAAATATAGCAGAAGCTTTCATGGATAATCATAAACACTTAAAGCAATTTATAAATAAAACAAAATCCTTATAAACATGAAATTTCGCATAATATGGCAATGATAAAATGAAACAATTCCATTTACTTATTCACATGGATATTCTACTAGTCGAACAATCACATGCAATATTAATAACCACTTTCATAATAATGGAATGCATAATGCCAG
Source organism: Viscum album (assembly GCA_963277665.1). NCBI lineage: Eukaryota > Viridiplantae > Streptophyta > Magnoliopsida > Santalales > Viscaceae > Viscum > Viscum album. Next base: position 365,648,034 of record OY728158.1, on the reverse strand, counting down.
ACTATCATAACCACATAACAAAGGCCTCGTGCGATGACTACAAATAAGATTTTTCCACGGCCTTGTGCCAAGACACAAGTTTGTTTCATGAGACCTACTGATGCATTGAAAAGCTATAGTGGGCTCCACCCATCACTTACTAAGTCCAATGCATTCCTCATATGAAATGTTGTAAACATAACATAAACATTCATATTAAAACTAGCATAGGAAATGGAAATTCTTTATCCACAAACCATGAATGGTATAAAAATAGCACATCCACAGTAAAAAAATAACTCATTTGATACAATATGGAAGATTTTATTGTATCATATTAACCTCAATCGAGAATGATGAAGGATATTGAAATAGATGAAAATAATCATCAAAACAATTAGAGTGAAATATACCCCTTTTTCTTGAAATCATTTAAAAGTCATACTATTTCTCAAGAATCCATTTAAAATAGATTTTAGAATCAAAGTGTCCCATACCACGTTGAAACTTTTAAAAGGAATTTTTATTTTAAAACTTTAATTTCCATATAAATAAATCCTTAAAATCATTTTTAAAACATGGACATTATTGATAAACATTTAGAATAATCAATCTTTAAAACACTTAGAAATGTATTTTAGTTAGAGTTTCTAACCAAAAGACAGACTCTAGAAAAAAAATAATTGAGGTAATCAAAACATTATAATATCATGAGAATAAATGTATTCATGATATACTATGTCAAAGTACATTATATACACCATATAAAAGTGATTTGGTGTATAACAACAAAGAAGTCTCAATGAAATGTAAATTGAGATGAATTCTCTTATAAGGACCATATCCTTTGGTTAAGGAGAAATCAAAGACATAATTATGTATGAAAAATATAAATAAACTCAATATGATTGGATATTTAGTGTAAATAAATCAGATGACATTCACACATATTCTTGTAAAAACAACACCAATGAATTGGATATTTAACTCAACAAATGGAGATGGAGTTGAAATTACTCTTATCAAGTTTATAACGATGACTTGATAATTTATCAATAGAGTGATTATGTGTAAAAAAATAATATCTACCGAAAGGGGAGTGGAAATAATGACATAATAAAATGAATAGTGATTCTACACATAATATTGGGGTAAAATAATCATTGAAGTATGCATAAAGCCGAATGAGTGGAAATTGAAATTTCAAATTCCCTTATTGATTTGGTATCATACAAAACATAAACCCATGAAAGAAGGATCATACAATAATGATGTAAATATAAATTAATTAATGTATATTACAAAATGAATACAAACATGGGCAGTACACACACCACATGTAATAAATAAGTTGGGAACAATGGAATTCTCACAGAATTAAAAGTGAGATAAGAAACCCATTACTTTGTACTTTTTCCTTGGTCGACGGTAGGTTAACCTCCTGTATAATGTTGAAATAATTGTTTTTGAATTATACAAGAATCATTTACATTAATATTATATCATATATGATCTTTTGACATTGATTTGTTAATAATATATTAGTATTATCATCATTTCGGGTGTTAACTTACTTGTTTTCCTTTATATTATTTGATACATAATCCATGTTTTTTATGGATAGGTTGTATATTATTCATATCCAAAATTATATAAAGTCCTTAAACATTATTTTTAAATCATAAAATGATAATTATACTTGAATGGATACGATGGAGAATGAATCTCATCACTTTCCTGGAGACGGTAGTCCGTATGTACGCACGCGTGACAATATTATTCTTTTGATGTTAAAATAATATAAAATTTGATGGTATTTCATATATACAGAATAATTATCATGTTTTATTTATTATTTACATGAATTACACATCATTATTATACCCATCCAAATAATAATTTATTGAATAACAATTACCCCAGGACGTGGAGATGGTAAGCCGTACGTATGAACGTATGGTGACATGTTATTCAAAGGATGGATAGAATACTGAATATAGTTGTACGATATTTTTAATAAAATAATCGTATTTATATGATACTGGAGTTATTATTTTATAATGGTAATAACAAATAATGAAGAAGTGGAAGAAGAAAGGAACTTGAAAAAGGGTGGTGAAATCATTATCTCTTCTTTGGGTACTTCCTTTTGATTTGATCAAAAGGGATCTTAGGTTGTCTTTATGATGAAACTAAGGCCTTTAGGTTGTAGTGATGAAAGTTGAAAGAGTATTTGGTCAGAGTTCGGATGAACCAAAAAGCATTGAAGGTGTGTGTTAATGAGAAGGGAGAGTTCCCTTTTATAAGAGGGGTGAGGGGCACATTTGGAAAATCTAGAAATATTATTTTATAATAAATTCATATTCGGTTTCTAATATCTAAAAAGTGGATTATTTAAATGTTAAGGTAATTATAGTTCTATAAAAACTCTACCAATATAATTTAGATAGTTTTGGGTTACTATATTAACCTTATCATTAATTATTAACTCTTAGTTAATTAGTTTCACTTTTATAATGTCTCTTTGTATTTTTATATTATATGGTTAATAAACTTACTATATACATCCAAGAGACCCCCAAGTGGTCCATTAATGATAAACCTATCATGATATAAGTCTCTTGGCCGAACCTTAGATTTTTATGAATTTAATATCAATTAATAATATAATATTTTTTTTAAACTCTTTTATATCAATTTTGACACTATTTAATAATTTATTTTTTTGAAACTCATAACAGAAGTATTACTTCAAAAAAAGTCAATTAAATTAATCTTAATATGTCATGTTACCCTAGAAAATTATTTTAATTCATAAAAAGTCGCGAATTATATTTATTTGGGTATCGACAATATCAATCATTTTAATTTTTCACTATTATGGTAATTACTGCATCACCATTGTGTCATAACTAAATTAAATTATTTAATGTATAAAAATTATAAATAAAATACCATTATGTAGTAAATATTTTTAGATTTCGAATGAATATTTATAGTATAAAAGATAACATATATAACTCTATGTAACAATTGTTTTTCTAAAAGATATGTTCTTGTGTCATTTTTGTATTCATTTTAACTTAATTAAAATAAAGTGTCCCTATCACTTAGAAGTGGCTCCATGGGGTCCCAAAATCGACCCAAAGATTCCCATGGTCAGAAATTTATCAACCAATAATGGTAGGACACGTTTTAGGGTAATTTAATATTATTATAACATTATTTTTTAACCCTTAGTTACTGGATTTACCATTTAACCATGGTAAATAAAATATTTACCGAAGTAATTATTCAAAATGTCTAAAAATAAATTTTACCAATTTACACAATTTGAACATCCTGATTAAAAATATGGAATCCATTTTTTCAAATTCAAAACACAAAATAGGCAGAAATTAATTTAAAAGTAATTCCCGTTGTTAAAACAAAAAGCGTGTTTTTAAGAGATAATAACTATAAAAAGATTGGCACTTGTTTATGTTTTGTTTAATTGTAAAATTATGTCCAATGAAAAAAATTGAATTAAATGGTAAAAATATATTCTAAATATACTTTAAAACCACTAAAATTCTTAATTTATCAATATTAATTATTTAGATTAAAAAAGTTGTTTTTAATTAAAATTTAGTAATTTTCACTATTCGTCAAAATATGAAAGTTATCCGAAAAGTACCAAAATTTCACCCTAGGCTAATTTCGATATTCGGAATCCAAAAATGAAGTCCATTTTGAGAGAGAGAATTTATAAAATTTCAAAAAGTGTGTATTACGATTCATAACAGCTAGTTTGATTGGTTGTGGTGTGTTAGAATCTCGAAGTTGCGTAAAATGCACGCCATTGCATTATTCAAAGTGAAAAAGTCCATGGAAGCTTGGGGTGTTACATAATAAAGTGATATTACATATATTAATCCTAAGAAAAAATGGTTATAGTGACAAGACACACTTTATTCCTTGAGTGGGACCAGATATCTAGAAGATATAGTAAGAGTAACAAAGGGCTTTGATGAAGTTGAAGTTCAAGGTACACAAGAGTTGGTACACAAAAATATTACACAAATCCAAATGGAATAAGAATATTTTCCATATATAATTACCCTGAATGATTAAAATAGATGTTATAGAACTATAATGTTATGGATTTACAGTCTCTATGGATGGAGACTCATTATTAGTTTCTAATAATGATCTTCTAACCTAAAATGATGAATTAAGTGTCATAGATGTTTCCATGTAGAAAGAGTCCATGAATTCTATAATATATTCCATGTACTGAATCCAAATCTATATTTTGGAATATCCTCTAGTATATGTAAGAAAAAATTGATGTAGATTGGTATTCAAGAAGAAATGGGAAATGGAATCACTAGTCAGTACCTATAAGGTACAACATGTTGAAAAAGTGTTCAAATAGTGTAATATCATTGACTACTATGAATACATTTCACTAGTTTCAACGAAGAAATTAATCAAAATTAAACACGACATTATGGATTTCCATGACTTTGATATTTGGAATGTAGATATTAAAATATCCTTCATTAATGGGATCATTCAGGAAGATGTCAATATGAATAAACTGGAATGGTTTGTGACTCAGAAGTAAGCAAGTAATATATGAAAATTGAAAAGGAAACCATTTATAAATTCATGAAATCACATCGCTCATCGAACATTCATTTTTTTCAAGGTCATAACATAATTTTTTTCTATAATGAATGAGTGTGATTTAGGTATATTCAAATGGTTTATTTGGAGTGAAATCATTTTCTTAATAGGATATGTTGAAAACATATTAAAAGTTGGAATCAAAATACTAGTCATAATGTCTATTAATGAATGTATGAATAAATCATTCTATATGGTGGCCTTGGGAGAGGAACCATATATTCTTGGGGGTCAGGATCGATCATGATAGATCTATGATTATTCTTATCCTAATTCATAGTATACACATTGACACGGTAGTGAAGAGATTCAGTTTGTAAGAATCAAAGAGGGGATGTTTTCCAACATCAAATTGAATTCATATTTATAGGAAATGTGTCCTCAAATACTTAGGGAAAGAAATAGAGTGAAAATGATTAGATATGCATCAGTGATTGGGTCATTAATGTATGATATGTTATGCACTATGATAGATGTTTCCTATGCATTATGTGCAGTAGGACGATATCATGTTCATCAAGGTCACCTATATTTGATGGAAATCAAGACTATCATTATGTTTATTATAAATATTAATGAAATGTTTATAGTTTATAGATTTGATGATGAACTATTCATTATAGCACATTAATATTCTAGTTTCCAAATTGATCATGGGGACATGACGTCAGAAACAGGATAACTCCAAATACCTGTTTTAATTTTATTCATAAACAACTTTAAGGATGAGTGGGAAACCTAAAATAAAATATACCAATTAACAAATTTTAAACCCCCCAATCATAAAAGGAATTAGAGCTTAAAAATCCACTGAAAGACATCAATATTTAACTTCAAATTTCAAATTTAAACACACACTGAAAAAACACACATATCAACACCTTAGACTGTGTCCCCCTTGAGCTACACTACCTAAATCATAACCCTAATTGAAAATTAAACAATCATCAAAATCAAAATCTCTATAAATCAATTCCATAAAAGTATATCCCCATCCCAATTACCCAAAATTGATGAACATTGATATATGATTGGGGGAAATCTCCCCCAAAAAAGTAAATAGAACAATAGATAACTATCAACAAAAAATAAATAAACATCACCTGACATTGCGACCTCATGTAATGCCATCAACCATTCGAACTCTCCTCCAAAAAAACCTAGAAACCCACCATACAAATCTAGCTGGGATTCCAATAGAGGAATCCCGAAGCATGAGCAGAGTAAGAATATACATAGTCGAACACCAACACTGAAAACTTCTTATTGTCACCGAGGATGAAATCCATGCACAAATTTATAAAATCACGAGTCCCATAACAAATAGTTACTGAAAAGACAACCCTAGTCAAAATATCTTCAAATAATGGATGGTACCGAATTGTAACAAAGGAAGGGTAGTGAATCCCTAGGACGGGGGAGAAGCATCATGAATCATAGATCATAGTATGCAGATTACTCTGAACCAACACATCTCAAACCCCACACATGATCCACTATATCAGACTAAAATAGAGTATAGTGCAATAGAATTTAGAGGAAGAGCATAGAGTGAGAATAATAAGGTCTCTACAATGATCCATAATCATGGGGAGATAGATATTCATGAACGATATGGATTAAAACAGATCGAATGAGAGAAGAAAAGGAACTATGAAGAGGAAAACCTCAGAGAAAAACCAGGTCCCAGAAGGAGAGATCCCCATATGAGAAATTAAATCATGAAAGAAAGTAAAAAAACATGAAATGAAACAAATAGGAGGGAATGAATATAGTGAAAAATTATCATCTGAATCTAGAAGAGTACATACCATCACCAGGAGATGAAACCCTATATAAAGGAGAGGTGAGACACTCTTAGAATAGCTCAGAGTAGGATGTAGTCATGGGTTCTATAGTAGATTCCTAGTATATTTTAGATTAAATGTTTTCTAAATAAGTGTTATTAATGTACAACCACATCAAAGATAATGATGTTTTACTTAGAAGTTAAAATACTATCACACTCTACTATGATAATAATGTAATGTTTGATCTTGAAAAATACTGTAGGTCACATAATTAGCTGAAGCACATACTTTGGAATTATCATATCTTGATAGATGTTTCAGAGAGTGCTCATGTTTCAGTGAGAATTATATATATTGAAGAAAAAATGACAACCCCCTTAAATAAAGATGTGACTCAATATAAACATGATAATAATGTGAGGTACGGGTTTTGTTAGAGTTGGTTTCCTAGAACCAACTATTTTTGCATTGATTACATGTATATTTCATGAATTTAATATTAACTAAACATATAGTTAGTTCTTTTTCTATGTTCGACATCTATTTAATGTAATAATTTCTAAGAGTATATTTCACATTGATACGATCGTAGAAGTTCCCCACTATGATGAGAAAGATGGAGTACTATGAAAATATTATTAATATAGTTATTTGGTTGTATAATGTTCTTTTGTTAGACATATAGTACTTATAATGTTGGGTATTGGTACTCATAAGAGGACGAGACTTTTTCTTATGATGTTCTCACATGGTAATCTCCATGAAAATATATTATTAAAACAAAACCATCATTCCAAATTCAACATGTTTTGGTTTCATAGTGTATTTCGATTAGGGAGAATATATAATAGTACATATATTTTATGATTATAATTAATGCATGTCATGAATCACACAATAATGTTTTCTGATGAAAACTGTAATGAATTTTTTTTCACAGTGAGGTATGGTGCATTGGGTGATTGATTATAGATATTTTATTAATGGATATGTTGAAGAATGATTTTTCACTCCCATATTTATGGAGACTAATATCCTGAACCTTTTATTAGAGTAGAACTATCTCCCTAAATTCCACAGCCCCTGCGTAATGTCATGTTTATTTCAGATAGTTAAAGAAAGGTGTATCAATAATATAGGTCTGTGGCATGGATGTGCAACCTGTTTTATTAGATATTGTGAAAAAATGAATATATTACATGGTTATAATTTGTATATTGTTTTTTCATTGATATATTACATTCTATATAAAGGGTTCTTTGACCAATTTCTAGATAGTAATCTTGGACATTGCCCAAGAAATCGTAATGCTAATGGGAAATAATCTTAGAGGGTCGCACAGTATGTGTTTTAATTAATCTCAATTATATTCTTTGGGAATTTAGTTAATGCAATAAATATTATTCTCAAGAGTAAGGATTAATTTTTACCCATGATTTATTGATTGAATAAATTAAATAAATATTTATTCATGAGATTGTGAATAAAATATATTAATTTATTTTAATTAATATTTAATAAATAGTTATATAATATTTTAGCAATAAAATATTTATTCAGGTAAATAAAATATTTTAATTAGGTGTTCAATAAATTCTAGTTGAGTTTTAATGTACCAAGATAGCTTCCAGTGAAAAATATTATTTAACAAGATGATTAAATTATAATTATTATTTCCAATGTTGGAATGCAACAAAAATTAATATTATTATTATTTTATTATTTGGAATGGGTTTTATTAAATTTTATTATATTATTTAATGTATGGAATGAATAAAATAATTATTTTATCCTAAACCATAGATTTATAAATTGTTGGTTAGGTCTATTGTGATGAGTATCGATCGATGCAATCGAAATTGAATTTTTTTTGCCCAATGAATTCTATACCGACTCCTTCTGTATCCAATTCAAAAATGAGAAATTTAATAGAGAATTATTCAAGGCCAAATAATGAGATATCAATAGAAAAAAATCAACACATTTAGTTCATCGTTCTATAACAAGGAGATCATGTGGAATTTCTCAGAGTTCATAGGATCACCTATGGATCACCACCAGAAGGACTTGATCCATTGATCCTCACAATGTAATAAAGAAAATATATAAGGGAATTATAAAATGATCAAAAATCATCAATGAAGAAATATTACAATGATATGAATTCATTTTTTAGATATTAAATCAATAAAATATAATTTCCATATACAAGATCATCACTCATGGTTTTAGGAAATAATAAATAAAATAAATTTTAATTCTTCACCCACCATTGCAAGCATCCACTGCACTCGAAACCAATATAGTATGTATCCATAACTGAGAGTCCAAGCCATTAAAACAACATAATTTATTTTATAATATTGAGACCAACAACATTTTTAATGGCCTCTCCAAATATTTATTTTTTATATTAAATGTATCACATAATTTGGCCATTGAATGTTTTATCTTAATGTACTTGTAATTTAATTATATGTCAAAGATGAAATAGTAGAGTGAATTCACTCTCAAAAGGTAATTTTTATTTCTTGGATGATTAATATGATTATCTTGATCTGAACTTATGTTTCTCTTCATTTTTTCTATTTGTAATACTATAAATCATTTCAAACCTAATTATCAATATAAAAAAATTATTAAAATCATGTTCTTCTTAAAAGAATGTGGAAGAAGCTTTAATTTATTACTAAAGAAAAGAAAATGACTCTTTTTTTTTGTGTAGAGGGAGGCCCATTAAATAGCCCAAATCCCCAAGGGCCAAAAATTTCATGTACAATGCTATGAAGACCGTTTTTTGGACTAAAGGTCCCTCCAGTGAATTGTATTGCTACAAACCTGCTATTCAATCTTCTGCAGATGCTATAGTACCACTCATGTTCACTATTATAGTAACTCGATATTTTCGTCCATGCTCATAATTGATCCTGGATCTTTTGGATGCCAAGCAGGATTCTTTACCATGTGGGTATATTCTCATTTTCAAGTTAAAAGATGGTTACATAAATTAATTATGTAAAATTATAAGATTACATGACCACACTATGGAATTACCAACAATATAATTAGCCATTGTATCATGTAGATCTTCAAGAGTAACAAGAAACTCAACGTTAGGCTCATGTGATACATAAATCCACACTCTCATGTGATATTTTGGTAATTTTTTTATATTTTATATTTTCCTGTATTCTTTACACCATACACCACACAACATCGTGATGTGTGGGTTTTGATATAAATAAATGTCATAAAATTTCTCCCTATATAATATTAGTAATTTAAAGATACCACATTTTTTTATTCACATTTAAGAGAAAGTGGTTTGATAAAATTAATTATCTCAGTCAGCGAATGTAGGTGATGGGAATGGATGGCCTTAATGATATTGGGGTCATGTGGCTCTTCATGAACTGATAATTATTCTACTATTAGTTCTATTTGATCATTTTTCATACACTAGATTGAAAAACCAAACTAAACAATTATATTTTTTAATGAATATATTTGTACATATATTACTTTCATCATATCATATATATCTCCATGTGTCTTTATATTCTCGAAATACGTAATAGGTGACACCCAAAAACTGAAACTATTAACGCGACCATACTGTTCTAGCAGATTCAAAGCTGTTGAATGTAGTTTTTCGTTACATACAATCAGTTACAACTAATTTGTATTAATAATATAAATACATATAATCATAAACGAATATTTTAATGTAGTACTATTATAAAGCACACAAAATTATAATTTTTTCATACTTACACCTGAATCTCATTATTCATGTGATTTTTTATCATCCAGTTTTCCTTCTATTTATTTGATGTACCTTTAATTATACAAAATGTGGGAAGGAAGCGTCTTCAAAGTAAAATTACTCAATATTTATATAAACAAATAACCCTATGTTTTTTATATCACATAAATTGTTTTCTAATGATTTAAATTGCATAGATTTTTCTTTTTGAGTAAACTTTACCCCTTCATTATTTTATGGTGGGGGTACATTGGTTTTGATATACATTACTTATATTAAGAACACCATTGTTGTTTAATAAATTATCAATTTTGATTGAAAATGGATAAATATATATTTTCAAATAAAATATTCACGATTACAATAGAGAAAAAATGATTTCTCGTCCTTGTGACTAATGAATGATTTCAATGTTTCATGGTTTATAATGCGTGAATATATATCTCTGGGGTGGGGTTCACTTTCACCTTAACATATTTATTATTAGGTTTTATTAAAAGTGTTTAGAAGGATCTAAAATATTTTATATTGACCATTATGAGAAATATATTATAAAAATCATCTAAAATAAATTAAATCTATAAGGGATAGTGAAAATTAATTTAGTGTTCCATTATATATTTTTTTTGTAAAATAAAAAATTTATATATAACCATTTCCCTAATATATTCCCACAAGGTTATCCTCAATTAAAAAATATCATTATTCCTCCTTTCTATGAAAATTAGAACATATAATCTTTTCGCAACCCCAAATTATCTAGTAAACATTGAATTGTTGGGTCCAAAAGGATATCCCTATTTATTCTATCCAAACTAAAATTTAAAAAGTTTTATTCTTAACTTCATAACATTAGTTAACATGTTTATTCTTTGATGCACTTGTTTTTTTCATCCACATGTTGCTTATCCCTTAATAATTCCATAGTTTTAACATTGACGGTGTGTTCTTCCTTAGGATTGGTTACATTAGCCTGTGGGGGATTCATTTTTTATTTGGGTATTTCAAATTTGAATTTATATTATTTTAATGTATTATAGAACTAATAATATTATAATTAAAATCATATTATATTAAAAAATAGATTAACCTATCCATTGAACTCTTTTTCATTTCATAAATGATTGATAGGATTTGGATCATTTATTGAATATCTAAATTCCAACCTTATGATCCCCATTAATGAATAAGAATCTATCTACATTAGGACCTTCATGAATTTATTCTGATATCCCAATGAATGCTTCATCTTTAGTTAAAAATTAATTAGACCATATAGTTGTTTTAGTCAATAAAAAAATTGACCAATTCTATTTGACTATATCAAAGGAATATAATACTTTCAGTTCCTATAATTTCATTATGAATTATTTTTCCTTATACTCATCCACTTTAAAATTTACCTTCATAAAGTTCAATTTGATGACATTACAATAGATTTTTTTTCAACCCATTTCCAATTAAAAACATTCACATGAAATGTTATACCATCTAACTATTTTATTTGTTCAATTATGACAAAGTATGAAATATTCTCATAAATTGGATTTCAATCCATGGAGCTAAATACATTCATAAATTTCTATATAAGCCTAACTCCACTATTTTTAGTCACACTACATTCATCGTGTTCCCTTATATAGAATGTATAACCACATATTACAAAACAAGTGTAAAAGATAACATTTGCATTTTGTCCCATGGACTAAAAAGGAGACTGATCTATAATAGATTTGAGATTCAAAGATAACTCCATATATAAAGTATCCTAGAACTATCATATAAACAATTTATTATTTGTAATTTATATCAATATTTCATCCCTTGGTGGATTCAGTTTTCTATGAATTACTCTATTGTAGTCATCATAGAGAGGAAACTCTAAACTATTATTTAAAATTTAATGGAGAGTAATCTTGTTCTCTATAATAGTAATTCTAACAACAATACATGTGGAAATTTATTCTCCCAAGAGGTATCTACTACATTGAGAATTGGGTATACCAATGCTATCAACATCTGAGAGATAATTGGTACATAATTAAATAGCCTCATCAACCACATATCAATCATTAATACAACCTTTTAACTAACATCAATTAATTATATAACCCTTCAAAATAATTATATATCATTCAGTGGGGTAAATTATTCAAAAAGTTTCATGAACACATAATTGAATATATATAACCTAGAGAACCATTATGTTGACAATTTTATCAATGCAATATGGTTGGAAGAATTACTACATAGATCATAATATGAGAACAATTTCATTTTTCATGATTGGAATCTTCATAGGGTCTATTACTTTACTACATATGGATTTGAAATGGTAGTAATGTTTTGTTAATATATGTTGTACATTTTTATGCAGAATGAAACATAATTCTATAAGAATTAAATCTTCACCATAACATGACTATCATGTTATTATAGCCATTGTAACATCAAATTATTCATTTAAATGATATTCTTGATATTTTTTGGATATCCCACTAAAATTTTCACAATGTTAAGAATGATTCATAATGGAAATTTTTCTTATCAATATTAATTGTAAGCTGGTGAAAGAATAATATTTTTTCTTTAACCGTTCACTTGTGCCAACAAATCACGTTTCCCCTTGTTAGTCATGCACAACGTATCCTAATTTTTTATTTTATTTTCTCTATTACATTTTATTACATTACAATAATAGAATCACATGTATATTTTTTTATGATCTTGATATAAAAATATATCTCACGTATAAAAAATTACATTATGGTAATTCAACCCAAATACAACTATTTTTTCAAATCATATTTTGTTTGGTATTTCAAAAAATGATTTAAAATATTAGTGTCAACATATTTTCCTTTCTTGGGATGTTTATCACCCTTGAATTTGGATATTGTTATATAGTTTTCTATATTTTCATTGGATGATGTCATCAAACATTGGTATTCCTCTATTCAGGGTAAACCATTACAATTTCTAAAATGCACATGGATCAAGGCTTGTTTCAAAATAACTAAGTGTGTACCATCTACACAAATGCGACAACCAAAAATTTCATTAATGTTATAGTCTAAACATTTTTTATAAGAAGGAAAGTCAATTTTCTACCTATAAAACATGGATCTCAATCTAAAATCATCAATTCTATGATCCTCATACAATGTAACACTTTTATCCTGTGTCAATATTATATCTTCAATCAATGAATCCTAATAGATATCAATATCATTGCCTGGTTGTTTTTTGTATGAATATAAAAAAAGACAACATAATGTATTTGTGATTTATGAATGACCATGATGGAATGCTATAAATTACCAATATAACTAGCCATGTATTGTGAGTACTAATTTTCCAACCAATATAACATATTCCAACCATAGATAATTATATTCATAGGTTTCTTGAATTGTTTCCAAATTCAAGATACTCATAATAATTTTTCATCCACAAAGGAGAGTTTGTTGGGTGTCATATTTTACCATCTACAATCCCAATATTTGCACGCCAGGAAAAGATTCAAATAGTTTTTTGACATTCATAAAGAAGTATGAACATTGGAATTATCGGAATGTATTATACAACTTTTAAGGTACTTGATATATTTTTCTTATATCAATATATTCCTAACCCATTAGATGTTATGTGTTATTCACGGTCTTTATAAAAATTAATTCAATAATTTTGGAATGCAATGACTTTTCAGATAACATACCCATTGAGAATATAATTCTCTTAGCTCAATAAATAATATAAGTATTATTATTATTCTATTGAAACATATCAATCAGGAGACCATGTACATCAGTAAAGCCGGTGTCACTCATTCTGCTGCAAGCTTTCAAATTATATAATATCAATAAAACTAGAAATGTTGTCTATTTAGTAAAAATGATATATAATGACGACTTTTCATTGATACATAACATCTCAAACAAAATTTTAAAATCATGAAGTTCATATAGAATTTTCATTTTCATTTATTTTATATGATCTCTATCATCATTTAAAGTTGTATTACTATCAACTGGTCCATAAATGACAATATCATACAAATCAGTATGTACATTCTTCTTTCACGATGTCTTTACAACATTTAAAGATTCATTTTATTTTCAAACAAATAATTAAATTCCTGAAACTTCTCTATGTGAATTCGTCTTTAATAAAAATAACATAAGCATGTATAAATGATTTGAAAAGGGTCAAATACATGCTCTATTATAATCACGATGATCTTTTCACTTTCCATCCTCGTATCTCTTTTTCCATCTGACTAGTAACCATCAAGTTTTAATTGATATCCATCCTATTGTGTTAAATAATATGTATTTTTTTAAAAATATATAAAAACAAATATGTTGTTAACAATAAAATGATAAATTAGTATATACTTCAAAGAAATTTTCTAATTTTCCTAAGAATAAATTTATACTCACATTGGACACCAAATGTAGAAATAAAATAGGATGTAATGATAAAATGATAGAATTATATGAAATTGTAAAATTTTACCCCTTCTGATAACCTATCGCATTAATAAAATGAAATTAAAACAAGAATTTTGATTGTCTGAAAAAATGTTGTATGGATTTTGTAGCATTAAAGTATTGAATTGATAAAGGATGAAAACATTGAAACCACGTGGTCATGGTTGAATCAAAATTACAATAACGGGTACCCACATTGGATGATATCCACTATAATGAGGTTTCCCCCTTTGGTAAACATTAATCTTGATTTTATAATAATGAACATATTGTACTAATAATGATGAAGGAATCTCATCAAGCAATTGTTTTTTGTGATGATTTATAACAAGTTATATATATTTTAATATATTATTATGAAAAGAAACAACCAATAATTAATAAAGGACTATATGTTCCTCATTGAATTTAATAAGTATTAGAATACTCCTAAAAATCATTTAAGCTATATGATGTTATCGATATATGATAATAAGAGCTGAATTAGGTGTATTGATCATGTTTTTTAGTGATGGATTTTTTTTGGAAGGTAATGCAATATATCTATAAAATTAATAAGAGTTTAATTTAGTTTCCATTTATTCAGAAGTAAACATGTAAATAATTTTCACTCAAAAAATTATTAATTTTTATTAGTTAGTGTGAAATTCAGAAGGATAATAATGTTTGTGGTGAGAAACCATGATAAATTATTTGTGATAAAAAATATTTTATTTTATATAATCGATTGATGGTGACTATAACCAGAACAGAACCTTTTTTTGAGTATAATTAATTAATATTTCCCCCAGATAGTGCATGATGTCATCTTACTCAAGTATGAAACAACTTTTGGATATTAGATACTTCTATGTAATTTATTTGAGATGCATTATGCTTGGGACATTTACATATATTGGATACAACATTGGTGGAGGACATCATCATTTTTAGTTGGATCATTACAAATACGTAATGAAGGGAAGTGACAATTATTTGGATATATAAAAACTAAATAAGATAAATGTGGATTATTTTTAGTATTAGAATAATGTAGAAAATAAGAAGCATTCATTAATGTTTTGATAGAATAGAAAATAACATACACCAATGTTTGTATGAAAATAAATGTGTCTATTTATTTAATTAATAATTAAACCAATATAATAAAATATGTTCAAAACATCATTAAATAACAATGATCTGCATGAACTTTCTCACTTAACTCACAGACCTTTTTGACGGTTAAATAATAACCCCCTTAAATACCCACCCAAATTTCTTTTATAGAAAAACATCAAACAACCTGTTTGATTATAGATGAAACCCCAAATTCCGAAAATATGAGCACACAGAGGCCCAAAATATCCTAAATTAAATTAAAAAAGAATAATTAAACAACCAAAATCGACTTGGGTCATAGAGGGTTGGTCACAAAAAATTATGAAACTCAATATCGTCTTCCTTCAGGAGTCAACATCATCTACTTGATTTTGGGTTCTCCACTATGAATCAAGATTATATTTCTCATTTAATTAGAACAAGTATATCCTCTGATTTAGTGAATTTAATTGACACCCATGATTATGAATCAACACACAAGCTGATCTTGGACTTCTTCACTCTATGTTCATTAGTCAGTTTCTAATTCTCATTGATACCTAGATTTGACATGATCTATGGTGGATGATTTGATAATATTATAGCTTAATTTGTGTAGTAATATCTCATCATCATTTCATGAAAAATTATATAACGTCATTTCAAAATTAAATAATTACACTTTTTAATAATAACAGATAGAATAATGAATGTAGAGTTCTTCTCTACACTGATGGTAGCTGACCAATAACAAGTGTAATTGTAGTTGATCACTCAATGGTAGCAGAATTTGAAACTGTAGAATAATATTAAACATTCAAAAAACTAGCATTCCTTGTAATGAATTTCAATATTCTTCACGCATGAAAAAGAATGTTAACTTCTAAATGACTATATATTTGTGACAACAAAACATCTTCCACAAGGAATATTCCAGAATTTTTTCCATCTCGTAACTAAATCTGTGTGGTGTCTCTTTTACATTCACACCAACATCAATGTGCAAAACTAATCCTTCAAAAAATAAATAGTCAATAAGGTTCTTCACCTATGCACAACTATTAAATCATATGATATCTTCTTTTCATAATTAAATAATTTCATGTTACATATACCCATAGTGTCTCTAGTATTTCCACAAAAATAGCACTAAACCCCCATAAATATTTGGTGGCCACTAACATTAGTTTTAACATGTATGGGTATTTTTCACCCACTAATGGAGTTCTTGAATCCCCAATGGGGGATTCATCATAGTATTTGAAACATTCATCATAATTTCAATCTATTTCTAAGCTTTTTAATCAATTCATTATTTTAATTTAGTAGTCACTCTAAATTATCAATCGGGGAATCTATTTCACTAAATGTAGTCTTCACCCATTCATTATATTGTTCACTTGGAAATGTCATGGATACTTCATGGTTCTTCTTTGTTTCCCTGCTAACCATAAACTCATGAATCAGTTAACCATCACACCCCTTTTATCTTTTAGTTTAATATCAATTTTTGTAATGATTTTATACAAATTTTTTTGTGATTAAAACTTATTTTTACCTTCAACCTTCAAGTGTTGAACTTCATCTCTCAATTCATGAGTCTCATCTTGTTGTTTTCCAAAAAAAATCTAGATTTCCCTTAATACGAGGTTCATATTTACTCAACACAATCCATTGATATAAAATATGTATTTTTATATTTATAAGAGATGTCTTGTTTTGTGTTAGACTTTGATATAAACAATGGGTCATTTTTTTACTTGAATATGTGAACACAATTAATTGGAATTATAATTATTCTTCTTTTAGTTTTTGGATAAGTTACACTCCTCTTCAAGATACATCAAAACATGATATTTATCATATTCATACATAGACTTAATGATAGATTATTTATTGTATAGATCTTCCAAACATACCCATATTTCTTTTGATGTAGTGAAATAAATAAAAAACATTGCAATCACTTAAATACTACTTGGATAAATATTTTATATAATATTAAACTGATAAACCATAGAATAATTGGAATGAGATAGAAATATAAAAATCATTAAAAATATACTCTTGTAATCCTCTTATACTTTTTGTGATATCTCATACTATGAATGTGAGAAACACCTTCCATCATCTAATATCATAGTATCATGTTCTAATACTCAGATATTGAGTATTATCAATATGATGTCAAAAAACATAAATTGTATTCTGAATGCATTGTATCTTTAGTTTAGATATATAAAAGTATCCATTTTCATCGAGATCTATCTATATACATGGATCATTCTCTTTCATGAATTCTCTAATATTGTGGCCCTGTTTCTAGTTATGATGAAGAATATATGCATGTTTCATGTGATCAGTATTATATTAATTTACAAATACAGTTGGTAAGGCATGAATTTCATTATGATTTACTACCGTGTGCTATAAGATACATTAAATCATTAATATTATTCTACATACAATGCATGTTTCCTCTAGTTATTATACATTATGCGATATCTACTTATTCTAGTTTTACTATCATGTGTAGTAGAAATATGTTTCCCGGGATAAAACATCAAGATTTCCTTAGGTTAATTCATCATGTGGCACCCTTTGTTCAAGTATACATGATTTTGTAATAGAAATATGTACATGAGTCCCTTAATATCCTGAATCCTCATGATATGGTTTCTTACAATAGAATTATCAACTTGAGTTGACACCACTAGCATGTAGTGACATATTTACACAAAGATGAGTTATATTTTGTATAATTATGGTTTATTCATCCATTCTATTAGGAATTACAAGCCATGTATCAGTATGTTCTAGCTTAATGCATTTCTAGATCAAGTTCATTTCATAAAGATGATTATTTTTTCTTTATAGTAATTATCATTCATGTATTTTTAAAATACCTTCCTCAAAAATATTAATACTACTCTATAGTGAACAAAATTTTCATTTTGTTTACTCTTATTTCTTTTTATTTTATATTTTTGATTTCTACTAGCTATTTTTTTTTATTTTGTGTAGCCCAACTATAGGATTTAAAAAAAATCTCATGGCCAGTGATCATCAATAGCAGTCACTAATTATTTAAATAATCAAAGAGTACTAGAGACGAATTTTGGAATTTTTTTCATCACTACAACCAATTAGAGACAACTTTTTGTGGTCTCTAAAGAGAGTTTTTTACTAGTGATCACCATTTTAAGTACCTAGTCTATAAGTTTTCTTGCCACATCACATGAATGTTTGTTTTCTATAATTTTTATGTTATGATTATATTTCTTTCTTTTTTTAGTTATGTCAGTATATATATATATAAGTTAAAAACATAATTAATGTTATATTATTTATTTTATATTTTAAATATAATTAGTAAGAATTCATATTTACTCATTAAAAATAATTTATAAATAAACAAATGAAATAAATAGTATTTAATAATTAATATTAATTTATTAATATCTTATTTAAATAAATAATAAAAAATATATACTAAATAATATAATTAATATAAATGTGATTAAATTGATTCTCATACCATTCAAATAGGATTGGGCCACCTGATCATTGAATTAACGTATGGAAATGATAAGTGAAAGGTTCTACTCGCAAGACTCTAATAATTTGACTATCACCTTATCATAATGGTGATCCTAAAATAGGAAGACAATTTCTAGAGTATCACCATCAAAATAATAGTCTTATGGACCCCTTCAATGGAAGAACAATCCAAAATTTTATTAATATTTATAGCCATGTAAATTTTGTTATTAATTGTTATTTCTCAAATACAGCCATTTGGGGACCGTAATCACGTATCAATGTACTCAATGATGTGACACAACATTTTATTGTGTGATTGTTTATTTTTATGGGGTGACTTTAGCTATGGATCCCATTTGAATAATAAGATTATCATATATGTGTTTTTTTAATCAATCAGATATTTGGAAAACGAGTGTTTCTATAAGGCAAAGATGTTGAAGGTTACATCAACCTCTAGTATTGACTATGGAGTCATGTGAATAAAGAACAGTTTCCCTTTATTCACTAAATGGAAAGAGAATTGTGTAGGGAAAATATTTCCAAGGCCTTTACATTGAAATCAACCATGAATCATTCCAAAGATTTCTTTTTAGATACAATGCCTACTATCTTAGAAAAAACAATAATAGATCACCAAAAATTACCTATATCCAAACTATAAATACCCGCACTTATTTCATACATAATATTGAATTTATTCAAGAAAACACTTCATTTTACATTGAGGATCTTTTCAAATTTAGAGCTTTAGATAACTAAGACAAAACATTCATAACATTTCACATTGTTACATAGTGGATACCATAAAATCAGTTTCCATTTTCCTCAGAATATAAAACATTAAAACACAAAACAATACTCCTTGACAATTCTTCAACATTTAACATGTCTACCTTCCTTGTATTACTCATCCATTAACCTGTGGAAAATAATTTATAAACTTGGGATGAGCACAAAAGCTCAGTAAGGTATGAAAAAGAAGGAAAAATCACATTAGTCCGTGAATACGCATGACGTATGAAAACTTTTCAAAAGACATGCTTTCCACCCATAAAATCTTACTTTGTGTAACATGATATTTAAACAAGATCAAAACAAACATAATTATAATCATAGAGGTATATTGGGGCATTACTTACATAATCTTGTAACCATCTTGGCTACCTTAAAATTTGTAACCCTCACGGCAACCTTACTTTGTGTAACCATCACAGTTACACCTGGAGTAACCATACGACCGACCTCCAACATACTCATACCCAATGAATTGGAGGTAAATATAGGTCCCACCCTTCATCATAAACAATTCCCAATAACAAAAACATAATCATACAACATAAACAATAGCATAAAAACATTGCCTTTGAATCTTATAAAACAGAATTTTAAAAGAGGATTTTTGAAGAAAAGCCCTTTATAAACATCATATACTTAAAGTGAGACTTAATTGGGTGGATTGAATATGTATATACTCTGTAAGTAAACATAATTAAACATAATATAAACAGAACCCATCACACAAACAATTTAAATATCACATAAATTATAAAGTATAAGGTTAACCCAAATAATGGAAATCGGGTTAAGAATTCCCTTCCCTTATGCATGTCTTACTTAAAAATTGTTTAAACCTCTTGTATAATGGTTAAAAGAGTGTTATTAGTATTTTACAGAAACATTTTCATGTTTATAAAATCTTATATGGTCATTTCATAACCTCGTTTCACCCCTTATTTGATAGTATTTTGTTCCTTGCATTATTTTGGGTGAGTTCTTTTGTGATTTTCACAATCGGTTCATGATGAATCGTTCTTGTTAATAGGAAGTGAAACTCCATAATTTGAATGGAGTAGTATTTACATATTTATAGTACTATAAATGATACCATTTATCACTTTGATGCTTTATATGATGATGATTTATAAGTTAAAACATTAATTATGTTTGTTTAGATAATTTAAGTGGTTCTTTGATAATTACAACCTCATTTAGTCTTATAAATTTGAACCATGGGTACAAAAGAATTGCAGAACCATATATGAGTCATAAAACATATATTATAACCTGGTTCAACCATATAAATGGTTTCATGACCAGACTTGAAATAATTAATGGAAATTGAAAATACATCGTCCACGATATCGGTAATTCGACACAAATGGACAATGTTTTTTTGATTCTTTATATAAGTGAGAGAGGAGAGGAATTATGATTTATAATTTTCCATAAACATGAAAAAATCTTGAATATACATGATTCTGGAGATTTCATGCCTCTTGGATAAGAGGGGGTGAAGAAATAAGAGAAACAAATCATGAAATGAAGAAAACATGAGAAATTTCTTACAAAAATTCGGCAGCCTAACGGCGCCTCTTAAAATTTCGTAAAAAAAGATTGATGAGAGGAATGTAATATCTCATCATCTTAAAAACTTTGGACAGTAAGGGGAAATATTTAATGAAATATCCCAACAACAGACAAAGGGAAAGGAAGAGAATAACATAAAATGGAAGGAAAAAATGAAAATGAAAGAGGATGTTTACCTCTTGATCTATTCTCCTTGAGATCCTTCTTAAGGGCTTTGATTTTGGTCTTTTGGTGAGACCAACAGCTCTAGGACGTGGGGAAGAAGATTGGGGAGGGAATTTGGTAGAAATTAGACAATTCTCAAGGCCTGAGAGGTGTGGGAGGAAGAGGGGAGTGAGGGTGATATTTATAGTGGAGGAGGGGATGTATTTTAGATTATTTTAATTATTATTATAATATTTTTATCAAGACCATGAATAATCTCAAATCAAGTGGCCTTAATTAGTGAAAATATCAAGTGAGTTCAAAGAAAGTGGCCTTTCATCACTTCTGATGTCATAAATAGTGCATTTTTACTGATAAATTGATTATACAGTATTTTATCGTATTTCACTATTCACCGAAAATTCAGTAGTTTCAGAAAAATACCAAAAACATACCCCAACCATTTTATGATGTGTAGAATTCAAAAATGAACTCCATTTTTCAAAAATAATTTTATAAATATTATTAATTTAATATTTAAATAAGGACACAGTTAATTCGAAAAATAACAATATTTAAGTGCAACTAGTTTCATGTGACATTGGAAAATTAATTATGATACCATTATCCTATTTCCATGGAAAAATAAAATAATATTATTATTTACTATTCATGAGGTCATATTACTATTCATATTACTATTCAAATTACTATTCATAAGTCCATGTTACTATTCACCAAAAAACAAGTTTGTTTCATCAGACTCTAAATAACATATTGAAACCAATTGTAGATGACAGTTTCTTGAAATTCAAATCATAGAATAAATAAAATTAGGTTTAAAGGATACTTATAAATATATACCTTAAACAAAATTTCAAGCACTTTCAATTTATTTTCAGAAAACTTTGGGATGTTACACAAACAACCATCGACATGCTAAAAATCCTATAGATACCTCATAATTGCATAAAAAACCTTGATGAAGGACTACCAACACTCTTACATACACCTCCAAATCAACAAATGTCACCACTTTCCCCACCAACCCCAAAACCAATTCATAACAAACCATCGGTATCCATTGATAATTCCCTACTAATACTTCCACTTTTTCAATCCAATATTCTCAAAAATACCATCAAAACTGAGTAAAAATGGTCTAAAAATTATTGACTGCGGAGGAAGAAATTTAATTGTTAAAATGACATCGACCTCCCTGCGCTGGAACCCAATGAATCCAAAATATCCATTAAGACTTTACTTTCAAGGAAATGAATATCAGAGAGATATAAGATGGTAGAGGATGGTTATTTTATCTAGTAAACATAATTGGATGTTTTCTCGATCTAGTCCCTCCAATATTAACAAAAATATTATTCTAGAACTTCCATGGGCCTTGAAACCAATAAACATTTTGAATGATTCAGTTCCAGATTTGTGAAAGCTTCCATATCACTAGTTTTCTTTCTGAATCCATGATAAAAAATAATTAAATCTGTGGAATATAATATATGAAGGGTTTTCAAGGATATTTCATAGTCTCTCACCATGTTCATGCTGAAAAACTATTCATATTATGGGTGTATATGGATATTAGGATTTCATTATTCACTCTCAACTATATTCCAACCACTATCGATTGGTCTGGCATGCCTTCTAGGGCTTTTGTGGGTTTCCATGAGTGGCCCTAAAGACAAAAAGACAATTTAATGTCCTTATTTCTCCTATAGTTTGTTAAAAGTGTTATTTTGGGTCCTTTTTTCATTCTTGGGGACTTTATTGGAATTGTGCTTTATATAGAATATAGTGGGGGTTCCTAAAAATCCATCACTCATATGAGTGACTTATTGTTGGTGGTTTAATTCATGGGTTTCAATGATAAGGGAAATGCTGGTATCCTTTTCACCTGGTTCCATGGGTGCTCATAGAACACCCACACTACAGATCATTGGGATATATTCTTGTCTTTTTCTAACTGAATAACCATATTCAACCCCTACCATTTTTCTCATTTTACCCCAACCATGTATACTACTTACCTATTCTCAAGCAAAATAATACTAACCATAGTAATATAATACAAGAGCGTCCTTTAATATTTTAAATCCATTAGATTATGGAAAATTATTTTTATGTTGTGATTAAATTTGGATGTAATATTAAAGACTCTGGTGTTCACAATATAATCCACCAGGTCTACTCCAACTATAATTAGTAGAGTTATAGTCAGTTTCACCAATCAGATCATCAATGCATTGTAATCGATGGAAGACTCAAAAATCTCCACTTACTTAAACTATCATGTGAAACCTTATCTAGAATACCTACCCAGAATAATGTTTTTTATAATGTTATCAAAAAGAAGGAAATATATTTTCTAATATGTGTGTGTGTGTGACATCCACATTAATGTGCGTGACAAAAATACACATTATTTCTATCAAAATGAATTTAAGAGGTGATGTGATAAGATTATTTGTTATCTAACCTCTCTAAAAGGTACTACAATCTAGAAGGAGGATGATATCCATGGAATTATCTTTCACTTCATCAAATATCTCTGGTGTAACAACCCGAACATTTATAAAGTAAATTTCCCTTTAAATTTACTCAAATGTTTTATTATATGTAATTGATATTGAAAAAAAAATGAACTTATTTGGTTTTATTTTAACCTATTGGATTTAAATTACCATTAATCATATTAACCGATGATAATATGACCATTTAAAAGTGATGATATGATTATATTAAATATAGGGTTTTTGTAAATCCAATTG
Source organism: Viscum album (assembly GCA_963277665.1). Taxonomy (NCBI): domain Eukaryota; kingdom Viridiplantae; phylum Streptophyta; class Magnoliopsida; order Santalales; family Viscaceae; genus Viscum; species Viscum album. The sequence continues at coordinate 365,623,415 of OY728158.1, read as the reverse complement.
ATCTAGACAAGCTATATGATTAACATAATGAGAAGGATTGTTCCATAAGAAGTGCAGTTATCAAATATTTTGTGTGATAGAGAATCTGTGGGGTTTCATTTGACCACATCCAAGTTGATATATAAGAACATAATCATTTCTGAAACCATTTACATGATAATTTCATGCTCAATGAGATCACGACACACACCATGTACACTGAACCACTCTATGAAAGTCTCATCATAGGACACCTTACCCTTGGGATGTTTACTAGTGTATTAAATGTCTATGTATCTAGAATATAATAAAATAAATATAAATATTTTATTTTTAATAAAATAATGTTCATATTTTCCTCTTATCATTACATTAAAAATGATTTTTATGTTTATGCAATAAAACACAAATTGTATTATTAATTAGTATTAAATTTCAAATAAGAGGTTTATTTAAATTAATTAATGTATTATTTGAGGAAATTAAAAAATATATTATTTTTAACTAATATTTATAAAAGATAAATGATATTAAAGTTTATATGATGTCAAAATATAATTTTTTTAATGGTATTAAAACTATTATAGTAAAAAACCCAATCATTTCTCAATAAATTTTGATTTTAATTTTAAAGTAAAAAATTAAAATATTTATAAAAGTACTTTTCAAATAGAAATATTATTTTTAGAATGGGAATATTTAAAATTTTGAGCATTGAATTTTTCATAAGTTTCTGAGACAATCAAATTTCCAGGTAGAAATAAAATACCATATAAAGAGATGATGTGTATTATAACATCCTACAGAAACAAAAGCGATGTAATAAATATTTAAAATATTATCCATGTAAAAATGTTTTTTACCTTTAAAATAATGTGATTTTACTTTTATTGAATTTATTTTATAAATACTTTATCAATCCTGTAAAACCATTAATATATATTTGGTGTCATAAAATCAATTATTTAAGAGTATGAATTACATCAACATTTGAAAGGGTTTTATTTTATTATTTTTGTTCATTGGAATTAAATAATAATGTAAAATAGTTATTTTTGGAAGAAACCATGTGTGAAAATAATATATGTTTTTTGGTTTTGTTTATTTTATTACATATTGTCCAAAACCTATGATTGAGAAAAAATAAATAATTCCCCACTCATGCACTATATAAAACCACCGAATCTCCCACTTAACTCCACGAAAAAATTAAGGACCACATCCTTACTCTTACCTTCCCTCTCAAGAGTCCTCTTAACTTCCCCCAATCTCTCTCGAAGCCACTCCCAAGCATTTGGAGTCACAATCTCAAGGCAATGGTTTTTTTCCTTCCCCTCTTTATTGAAGTATATTCAAAATAATATACCACTTATCTCAATTTGATAACATTGGGATATTTTCTTCATATACTCCTTAATTCCCTTATGATTTATAAATAATTATTTAACCATGTATTTCTCATTTATCCTTCCCATAAACACTTATACGCCCCGGTTATGCTACTGAAATTTCACCATGATTTTTCATGCCAATATAATGTGTAGTGAATAACCCTAAACATTTATTATAAATGGTTTTCAAATTTATTAACATATACATAATCATTGTGTACAAAAATTTATGTATAATACATACCTTGATCATGGAATAAAATATGATGATGAATAAATCCATGTGGTATGATCCATGTGCCACACTTATGTGTGAGAATAAAATGAATCTGATAGATGCAACAAGAATTATATAGCTCTCCAATGAAATGGGTAATGTTTTAATCATGAGATTTCATGTGAGAATTGGTATTAACCATTATTAATTTACTGTAATTTTACCATCATTATATCTTTCTAGTTATCCATGGCCCATGTTTATGATAATGTGTTTTAAGATGTTTCCACATTTCCCATTCCGTCGTTATGATTATCATACTATACCATGAATAATTATTCATGTTTACGATTCCAACTTATTTTTTGGCCCATGGATAATGTATGGTCTTGAATTTAATATTTTCTTCATGTTACTCCTTGTTTATTCTATTCTGGGGCTTTATATATGACTCCTTTCTTATGTATATCCCTATGTAATCCCATGCGGTTTTATGTATGAGAATTTAAGGATGTTTTCAAAAAAGATGATGTATTACTTGTTTCACAATTTTATATAATGTGTCTCATTAACAAAGACACTAGAATTAAAAATCTTCTCCATTTCATTATGTTTAATTATATTTAATAAATCATCTATAAATGTTAAATCAATATCAACTTTTCCATAGTTGGCATCAAAGGATTTTTTTTCGTTTTGGGATTAGGATTAAAAAACACTAGCCAAATACTTAGGGATAAGACTAAGTATGAGAAAATGTCCATAAATTTTTGTAACCATATAGTAAGTTTTTTATCAAGAAAATAAATTAATATTTAGATTCAATAATTGGATGTGGCTATATCATAGATGTACATAGAGGTAAAACCAAAAAAACAATGCATTGAACTAGACTCTACTGAGAATTGGTACACGATAATGTGCCTTACTGCACACCTGGTCTATCACACTCGGTGTAAATTCTATCATAATTCATAAGATCATTATAAATCATTATTATGGGGGAAAATACCCATAATAATATATGATAGGAAATAGATCATAGATGACATAAATTAAAGCCTAAATATTAAAAAGTTACCAAAATACATGTAAATTAAAATTTATATATTTAATATAATTAGTTTACCATTTATATGATTAATAGTTTTTAGAAAATAATCCCTTTTTTTTGTTTTATTATATCCAGTGGGTGTAAATAGGAGGAATTCGTTAAAAGAACTAATGTTAAGAGATATTCTATGATTACCTCAATGAGGTTCCCAAATCGATGGGAGTGGGAATCACAAAGTTTATGATGATGTTGTCTCATTTTACATTGGTTCTGAATGGAACCCTAGATCAAGAGAAGCACCAAAACACTCCAAATAAAAATATATATGTAATCGAGAGATTTATGTGACAGAGACCCCTACATTCAATAGATCTATTTATCCATTAATCATGGTATAATAGATCAAATACATTGAGATGATATTCCCCATCCTTCAAGAATCTGAGTAAGATAAGGTTTTAAGTTGAAGTATATCGTATGGGGAGAGAAGCTGATCAATGGTGGACATTGATCAAGAATAAAAATAATGAGGAAGATATCATAGTGGTGGGGTGGAAGGAATTCTAGAAGATGGTTTTTGATAAATATTTTTCATCGCACTCCCTAACTTAAAATTCAATGATATTTTATTTCCCTCCTGAGAAAAATGAGAAATATATCAGGTTGTACATGAAAAGAGATCAAAATACATTTACGATATGCCTTTGTATTTTTTTCCCCTGAATGAAAGGTTTACCACTTCTTTTTTGGGATAAAACATAGTCTTTATAAAGCACCAACGATTCAATACTTTGTTAGATATGAGGAAATTTTATGATATGACCTCAATATAAAGAAAAGTTATGTGAATCTCAAGGTTATCCTAGGGATAAGAAGTAAAAAATAGAGTTTAATAATGGTAGTCTGATCGATAAATCTAATGACCCTAAGAAATTTCAATATCCCACTTTCCAAATGTGTAGAAAGAAGCACCTAGGAAATCACTCAAGATTGATGAGGAAATGATTTTGGTACATAAAAGAAGAGAACCAAGACAGTGATTTCTGATAGGAGAAAAACCCTAATTCAATGGTGATATGAAATCCTATATTAAACCCACAATGGATTTTTCATTACTTCAACTGCAAGGACCTAGATAATTATGAAAACTAGTTCACTAAGACAATGGTATTCTGAGACATCGAACAAACTCGAAGTCATAATTGGAGTATTTTTTCATCATAACCATTGAGGTTATCTCAAAAATCAAATTTTGGTAGGTACACTAGTTAATAATTCAATAATAGGGAACATACATTGTTATTATGGTTCTAGCATTCTTTAGTATCACAAAATTTCATTATAAATACTAAAACACCACAAAAAATCAAGGATGGTGTGTTTTCAGTGAAACAAATGGGGAAACTATTTCATCCTTAGTATAAAACTACTCCCCTATCGAAATTTGTGGGATGAACATCCCAAAGAACCTTTTCATACTCCCTTCCATGAAATTTGATTCAATTCTGGGTATGGATTGTCTTTCCCTGTATAAATCCAATAGAAATTGCGTCAAAAAGGACATAAATCATTGTATCGTGAATCTTCCTCCAATTATATAAAAGTGAAAAGAGGAGGTTGAATATTATTTAGAACCAACATCTCATCAATGGATATTAATTCTCTTAGAGGAATAATACCTTTCTTAATTTATTTATTTTAATGAAATAATAATCCATGAATACATGCTCATTGTAAGGGAATAAACTGATGTGTTTCATAAGGAATTCATAGGTCTGGCCACTACCTGAGATATTGAATTTTAAATCAATCATATATTTTTATTTTTACAATTATCCAAAAAACTGAATATAATGACTATTGTGTAACTTTAAATAAGAAAAACAAACTACATAAGAATCAATATAATGAGTTCATAGGGTCAACTATTTCACCATGGGTTGCACGAGTCCTCTTCATCATGAAAAAATGGGTTAATGTGTATTTGTATTCATTATTTTGATCTCAATAAGATCACAATAATTAACAAGTATCATATTACAAGGATTAATGAAACGTTCGATCAGATACGTTATAAAAATTTGTAACATCCCGGGTAAATAAAGAATATGACATATTCATATTGAATAATATTTTCAAATTAAATATTAATTTTACTCTAAAGGGGATTCTATGTTCGATAGAGTACCTAATACACAGCATTGAGTTTTTTTTGAAATCTTACGTTCCACACTAACAATATAATATTATTATTTTAAATGGTAGTTAACGCATAGACATTATATTAGCGGGAATGAACAAAACTAACTAAAAAATGATTATATATGTGTGTTAAATATTTTTACATTTATAAAATAAATGATATATGCTTAAAATGCGAATGAATCCAATTTTAAGCATAAATATTCTAATATACTTTAAAAGATCGATTAATTTCCTTTTGATGGAGAACCCTTTTTAAAACTACTTTTTGTCAATTTTATATGTTATATTTGAAAAAACAAAATCATTATTTTGAATTGGGACATCAAAATTTACTTTCTGTAATTTTTTGTTATTTTTTTGGATAAAGGTCATTTTTAATGAATAGTGAAAATGCTGCCTTTTAATTCAAATCATCCTTTTAATCAAATTTATTTATATGGTTATATTATCTTTTTAATTGGTATTAAAGTTTATTTGAAATATATTTTTACTAGTTAATCCAATGGTTGTCATTGGAATTAATTTCACTTTGAAATTGGACATAAACATGTGTAAATCTTTTAATAGATATTGTTTCATAAAAACATGCTATTTTCATTGACAGTAGGAATTAATTATAAAATTAATTAGTGCAACTTCTAGGTTTGGAATTTGGTAAAATGAACATCATTTTTGAATTTGGAATATCAAATTTAATTCTGATAAATGTTCATTTGTAATGAATACTGAAAAATACTACATTTTACTTCAAAACAACCATTTCATCTAATTTAATTATTTAGTTATATGATCCCTTTAATTGGTTTAAACTGTAATTGAGTTATGATTTTATCAGTTAATAAAATTTTGTTCATTGTAAGTAATTTCACTTTTCAATTTGATGTAAAAACAAGTAAATTTTTGATAAATTTTTACTTCCTAAAAACTCTTCTTTACTTGTGACAACGAGAATTATTTTTAAATTAATTACTGAAATTCTTGTGTTTGGAATTTGGTAAAATAGATTCCATATTTCGAATTAGAAGGTCCAAATTATGTAATTAATACACTTTTTTTTGGACATTATGAATAGTAATGATGGTAATTGTCATTAATTATTATGATTAATTAGTAATCGGGTAGTTAAAGGTAATAAAATAATATCACAATAATATAAAATGACAACATCATGTATAAAAATCTTCTTGTCTGAGTCATGTCAGACCATGGTAAGCTTTTTACCAAACTTGAGGGCTCATGGACCCACATGGGTGTGATAGTTAAATTTATGACATTATTTTTAAAAAGAAGAGAAATATAAAAAATGTTTGTATATCCAAAGTAAAAAAAATTTAATTTTGTTTACATAAATGATATCTTAGACTATAAATTATAATTATAATTCTAAAACTATTTCCTACTTCATTGTATTTTTTTATAATTTTCATACATGAAATAAATAAATGTATTTAGGAAACCATGATGATGCAGTGATTAGCTAATTAATGAACGATTTAAATAAAATGAAAATATAATGAAAAATATAAAACATACACTTGTCTAAAACCTATTGGATGGGTAGATTTAGAACCCTTGTCACCTTATCCTCTAAATATATCATTTTGGTACCTTTAAAATCCTAAAATCATTTTATAATAAAGTAACATTGTGGTTATTCTCAACCAACTATCTAGAGTAATGATTGACTACCTAAACCTTAGTGATTTTTCTAAGGCCTCATATATGCGAGAAACAAATCCCTATAGAAGTTCAAGTAATAATCATAAAGGTATGTGTGTTCGAAAACCCATGTGTCAAAGATGTGGAAAGAAACACCTAAAAAAATGTTTCAAATCATCCAGTTGACTATATGAAAGGGAATGAAGTTTTTTCTGAAGGATCAATTGAATGTTTTAAATGTGGTGTGCATAGTCATTATGCGAACACATGTCCTACGAAGATGTTTGGGAATGGGTTCACCAGGATCGTATAAATATTTGTTTACCAATACCTAATGCCATTCCAATTGAGGATAAAGAAACTGATAATGACCAATAAAAGGTAATGATTATTTCTTAACATATGTTTTCTTATTAATGAAATTTTTTGATATGATTCTTGATTTTGTTTGTAGGAAGGAAGTATTTCGGTATAAGATGGAAAGGAATGGTTAATGGATCATGGAGAATGAATAATGAGTAAGAAGTCAACATATAAGGGATTCAAGAGTTATGGTAGATTTTAGGATGCTGAAATTCTTAAAAGTATTAAGGCTCTTCAGATGATGTGATTACATTAGGTGAATTTTTATAGTATGTGTATCCCTGATGTTTGATATATTAAAATTTTATTCAAGGAATAATTTTCTTTTCTTTTGTGGATATAGTTATAAAGAAACATTTTGTTTTATATGATCTGTAACGCCCTGACCCTAGTTACCCATAGTCAGTTCATTATTACATAAAATTGGCATGATCACAAATGATCATGTCTCGAAAGACCGATTAGTTTAGTAATCTTGGAAACACTAGATATATTCAAAAGTCTTACATTACATCATAAGGTAAAAAAACTACAACAACATCTTGTAATCATATCCCCTCATACTATCCCTGTAGGTCATTCATAAATTACTTCTTCACATCCTGGGAAAAATAAAACAATGAAAGGGGTGAGATCAGTTGCTCCGTAAGGATAACAATATAGCAGAATCTTTCATAGATAAGCATATAAACATAAAAAAAAATTATATAATAAAATAAAAGCCTTTTAAACTTGAGCTTCCACATAATAAGGAAATGATAAAACGAAATAATTCTATTTACTTATTCACATGGATATTCTACTAGTCGAACAATCACATTCAATATCAATAACCACTTTCATAATGATGGAATGCATAATGCCATACTATCATAACCACATAGCCAAGGCCTCGTGCCAAGACTACAAATAGAATTTTCCCAAGGCCTTTTTCCAAGAAACTAGTTTGCCTCATGAGACCTACCGATGCATCGCGGAGCTATAGTGGGCTCCACCCATCACTTACTAAGTCCAATGCATTTCTCATATGAAAAGATTGAAAATAACATAATCATTCGTATTAAAACTAGCATACGAAATGTCAATACATTAACCAAAAACCATGAATGGTATAAAAATAACACATCCACAGTCAAACAAAACTCATTCGATACAATATGGAAGATTGTATTGTATCAGATTAACCTCAATCGAGAATAATGAACGATATTGACATAGATTAAAATAATCATCAAACTATTGAGAGAAATATCACCCTTTTTCTTGAAAACATTTAAAAGCCACACTATTTGTCAAGAATCCATTTAAAATAGATTTTTGAATAAAAGTTTCCCATAACAATTTGAAACTTTTAAAAGGAGTTTTAATTTTAAAACTTTAATGTCCATATAAATAAATCCTTAAAACCATTTTTAAAACATGGACATTAATGAGAAGGATTTAGAAGAATAAATCATTAAAACAATTAAAAATGATATTTTAGTTACAGTTTCTAACCAAAAGAGAGACACTTGAATACGAATAATTGAGGTAATAAAAACATTACAATATCATGAGAATAATGGGATTCATGATATACTATTTCAAAGTACATTATATACACCTTATAAAAGTGATTTGGTGTATAACAACAAAGAAGTCTCAATTGGATGTAAATTGAGATTAAGTCTCTTATAAAGACTGTATCCTTAGGATAAGGATACATCAATGACATAATTATGTGTGAAAAATATAAATACACTCAATATGATTGGTTATTCATTGTAAATCAATCAGAGTACATTCACACATATTCTGGTAAAAACAACCCCAATGAATTGGATATTTAACTCAACAAATGGATATTGAGTTGAAATTACTCTTACCATGTTCAAATCGATTACTTGAGAATTTATCAATGGAGTGATTATTTGTATCAAAAGTATATCCACAGAATGTTTAGTGTAAATTTTGACATAATCAAATTAATAGTGATTCTATACATAATCTTGGAGATAAATAATCAATGAAGTATGCGTAAAGCCGAATGAGTGTAAATAGAAATTTCAAATTCCCTTATTGATTTGGTAACATACAAAACATACACCCATGAATGAAGGATCATACAATGATGATGTAAATATACATGAATTAATGTATATTACAAAATGAAAACTAACATGGGAAGTACACACACCCCATGTAATAAATAAGTGGTGAACAATAGAATTCTCACAGAATTAAAAGTGAGATAAGAAACCCCTTACATTGTACTTTTTCCTTGGTCGAAAGTAGGTTAACCTCTTTTATAATGGTGATATAATTGTTATTGAATTATAAAAGAATCGTTTACATTAATATGATATCATATATGATCTTTTTACATTTATTTGTTATTAATATCTTAGTATTATCGTCATTTCGGGTGTTAACTTACTCGTTTTCCTTTATATTCCTTGTTACGTAAGCCGTGTTTGTTATGTATAGATTCTATCTTATTCATATCCAGAATTATATAAAGTCCTTAAAAATTATATTTAAATAATCAAATGATAATTATACTTGAATGGATAGGATAGTGAATGAATCTCATCGCTTTAGTGGAGACGGTAGTCCGTACGTACGCACGAGCGACAATATCATTATTTTGATGATAAAATAATATATAATTGGATGGTATATCATATAGACAGAATAATTATAATGTTATATTTATTATTTACATGAATTACACATCATTATTATACCCATCCAAATAATAATTCATTGAATGACAATTACACCACGACGTGGAGACGGTAAGACGTACGTACGCTCGTATAGTGACATCTCATTAAAAGGATGTATAGAATAACGAATATGGTTGTACCATATTTATAATAATGTTACATTATATAGGAGATACTGGATTAATTAATTTATAATGGAAATAACAAAGAAAGAATATGTTGAAGAAAAAAAGAATCTGAAAAAGGGTGGTAAAAACATAACCTCTTTTTCGATTTCTTCCTTTTGATTTGGTCAAAAGGGCTCTTTAGGTTGGATTGCTGATAAAACTAAGGAATCTAGATTGTAGTGAAGGAAGTTTAGAGAGTATTTGGTTAGGGGTTGGCCGAACCAAAAGGCTTTGAAGGTGTGACGTAATAAAAGGGGTGAGTGCCCTTTTATAAGAGGGGTGAGGGGCATCTTGGGAAAAGCTAAAAATATTATTTTATAATAAATTAATAGTCTATTTATAATGGCTCAAAAGTGAATTATTTAAAGGTTAAAGTGGGGATATGTCGAAAACCACTCAACCAATATAATTTAGACAGGTCCAGGTCATTATATTAACCTTATCTTTAAGTATTAACTCTTAGTTAATTAGTTTCACTTTTACAATGTCTCTTTGTATTTTTATATTATATGGTTAATAAACGTACGATATACATCCAAGAGACTCACAAGTGGTCCATTAAAGATACACCGATCATGATATAAGTCTCTTGGCCGATCCTTAGGTTATAAAAAATTTAATATCAATTAATAATATAATATTTGTTTTAAAAACTTTTTTAGGTCAATTTTGAAACTATTCAATAATTGATTTTTGTGAAACTCATAACAGAATGATTACTTCAAAAAAAGTAAATTAAATTAATAATAATATGTCATATTGACCTATAAAATTAGTTTAATTCAATAAAAGTATCCAATTATATTTATTTGTGTATTTATAATATCAATTATTTTAATTGTTCACTATTATGGTAATTACTGCATCATCATTGTGTCATAAATAAATTATATTATTTAATGTCTAAAAATTATAAATAAAATATAATTATGTATGAAATCGTTTTATCTCTATAATGAATATTTATAATCGAATTTATCTTATATGTAACCATATATTAAAAATGTTTTAGTAAATAAACTTTGATTTAATCTCTTTTAACTCTTCTTTGAATTAAATAATAATAAATGTCCAAATCTAATCCAAGTGGACCTAAATGATAATATTTTATTCCTAAGATTTTTTTTGGTCGAGATACACTTTTCCAATAGAATTAGGACTTGTTTCAGGGTAATATTAATATCATTTTTACCCTTACTTACCCTATTTACTTTTAACAGTCGTAAATAAAATAAAAAGTTACTATTCAACAAACATTAATTTCATCTCAATGAACCCCATTTTACCTCTTGATATTAACAGTGTCTCTCATATTTTCTAAATTCCACTCAGAGAAGCGGTAAAATTATGTTTTATGAAAAATTCAGTTTTTTAACTACCACTTAGTGGTTTCACTATTCATCAAAAAATAAATGTTTACAGAAAAATACCACAAATTACGCCTAAGCTATATTCGATATTATGAATTCAAAAATGATGTCCATTTTACCAAATTCAAAACATATCAGTTGCATTAATTAATTTAAAAATTAATTCTCATCATCAAAACAAATGGCATGTTTTTAAGAGATAATTACTATCAAAAGATTGACACTTGTTTATGTTTGGTTTAAATGTGAAATCTCATCCAATGAACAAAATTGTATTAAATGGTAAAAATATATTCTAAATATACTTTAAAAACAGTAAAATTAATAATTTATCACTATTAATTATTTCGATTCAATAAGTTGTTTTTAATTAAAATTTAGTAATTTTCACTATTCATCAAAATATAAAAGTTATCCGAAAAGTACCAAAATTCCACCCTAAGTTAATTTTGATATTACGAATCAAAAAATGAAGTCCATTTTGAAAGATAAAATTTATAAAATTTCAAAAAGTAGGTATTACTATTCATAACGGTTTGTTTGATTGATTGTGGTGTGATAGAACATGAAGTTGCGTACAACACACACTACTGTATTATTAAGAGAGAAGTGTACCGTGGAAGCATGGGGTGTTACATTATCCCCTCCTTCAACATATTGCGTCCACACAATTTTTAAAAATGGTCTGGGGAATATAATGGAAAGTCCCACATCAGAAAAAGAGTCAATAAAACTAACACTTTAAAAGAAACAAGGATAAGTACAAAGGTCACCCGAGATAACCTATACTAGGATTCCATGTAGAAAAACATGTATATGGATGAAAAAATAAGTTTCAAGTTATGATGGATAGGGATAGAGAACATGATCAAGAGAAAGTTAACAATAAGAAAACCACAAACATGTGATGGGACAAACAGTCATTAGTTTCCCAGTAGGAAAATTAAACGGACAACATTTTTTGTTTTAAGTTACATTACATAAGGAAGAGGAATTAATTTATGATATTGAATAAGAAAATAATGAGATATAATTAATTTTTTAGTAGAGTTTCATTCTTTAATAAATTTTGACCACTAACTCAATTTTTTTGAACAATGAGTATTCAAGAAGACTTGGTCACAATGGAAGAGCTAGAATAAACTTCTATAGAAATACATGATCCACGTAGAATAAACTATATATTTACCTTTTCTTTAAGGATTAATCAAAACCAAAATGGTTAGTATAATATCTGATGATCCCGCAAATGGATATTCCATTAGAGAGAAAAAAATACTGATCTTAATTTCTAAAATTAAACCATCAATACACAAAAGATAAATAAATACCATTCAATAATCAATTGTCCTTAAAATCATTCAATATAATCCAAACTAATATTTAACCCCAAAATTTATTATGAATTTCGTCTTCCACGTTAAATTGTATCTCCAAATGACATTAATTACTCTTAAAGTCACATACTTAAAGTAATTAACCTAATAATTTCCATAAATAACCCAAATCACTATAAATCCACAATAAAAACATATATAAAAATCCACCATTACTCCTCAATTGAAATCCCATACTATTATATTTTCCTTGGGCATATAGTGTTCACAAAAAAGCTAACAACTTCCAAAATAACATTTATCACATAATAACCAAATCATTTTCCTATACTAAGGGTATTCATTTGATAAGACATAAGATCCCAAATCAAATTATTATTGATCAATAAAATCATTTAACTAAAAATAATAGTCACACTAACCAGGGACTTCACGTAGTCCAATGGTAGGCGATAAATCCCAATCGCAGTTTGGTTGTGGGTTCGATTCCAATAGCTTTGTCCGACGCGACGGGTTGTCACACGGTCTGCGTGTTGTCCTTTTCCAAAAACAATATTTTATAAAATTACCAAAATGAGATAAATTACTCAAAATAACCATAACATAATTTAACCCCAAATTTTATCTCATACCTTGCATTTTTATCCCAAATTATAATAACTTATAATTACCTCAAACCCAATGATCATATAAGACCAAATGATTATTTATAACTATATCCACAATAGAAAAGATAATTCTTCCTCAAATATCATTTTCACATGATAAATTGCAGGTTTACACATACAGGAGAAAATTATTCCAAAGTAATCCCATCAATAAAGATAACTAACACTTTTAAACATTTCACCATCCATTTATTTCCACATAGGTTCTTCATCATATGTTCCTCAGGTTCCCACATTGCCTCTTACATCTTATGATTTCTCCATAGAACTTTTACCAGATGAGTCATCCAGTTTCTCAACAATTGATATTTTGTATGAAGAATTCTAATAGGATCTCCACAATAATATAGATTGGGTTCCAGTTTTAATTCTTTATAGGTGAGTACATGCATTTGGTCAGGCATGTATTTTGTCACTACAGATATTTGGATCACAAAATGAACTCTAGAGAGACTAGGAAGATTTCCCTTTTGGTAGAATGTGTTCATGTGTCACAATGGTACCTCATGAATTTTTCAAAATCATCTACTTCCTTTTCCCAAAAACTCCTAATCCATCTTGGATTATATCGATGGAAGCATCTATGCATCATAAAAAATAGGTATATCTTATATATAATTTTGAGCCATCATCTTTAACATATTTTTTTATAAAACATATCACTGATTTATCTTCAAATATTTAAAAATAAGGTTTTGGTAAATCAGTTTCAATATATCTCAAAAGACATAAATATATAATTTGATATATATAGTTTGCTCGAAGGTCTCCCTCTTCTGCATCATTTGAAATATCATTTAGTGTATCGTAATTTTTTGATAATGTGAATAATTTGAAAATACCCTTATGGTACTTCCCACTCTTAGCGTGGTAAAAAAGTTGAGAGTGAAACATTATCCCATAGTCGGTACTTGATCCTTGATATAATCGTGCAATGCAAGAGGTATTGGATGTCTCATAATGTTGTTTTCATATAACTCGGACATTTGAAAAAGTTTCAACATCGTCTGTGCATGACTTCTGGATAATAATTGTAAGTAGTTCTTCAAGAAGAGAGAGAAGAGTTGTTCGTGATCTTGCTCCCTCCATGTTTCAACTAAAAAAATGAAAATATAATTAGGGTTTTTGAATAATTATCTTATAAGAATGTAAAAAATAGACATAATAGGATAATCTTGTAATTGAACAATATATCATAACATGGGGTACCCTATGTTAAAATCTAGGTTATCCACTATCTATTTGCCGATATATATTCTTAGGTGAATTTTTTGTATTCCCCTAATAATGTTTCATACTAATATTGTGAATTTACCAAATCATATCCCCCGGGAGGGTCGTAGCCAAGAGGGCAACATGGCATGTGGTCGTGCACCAGTTCCCGTTCGAGTCTAGCTCAAAGCAGTGTTTTCGGGTTTTACCCCTAGGTACATCTGTGCCAGATCCGCCTCTACCTGCTCATATCTGGACAGGGATGTATTGCTCATAAAACTCACAAAATATCTACAATACCAAAATTCTAGTAAGTTCTTCTATACTAATCCTCGAATTCTTTCTTAGGGCTATGTGATCTAATCAGAGTTTATCTAAATCTTGCTTCCAGGGTTTTTACTAACCTTCCTCTGATACCAACTATAACGCCCTGACCCTAGATACCCAGATTCAGTGCATTATTACATAACATTGGCATGATCACAAAGGATCAAGTCTCAAAAGACCGATTAGTTTAGTAGTCTTGGAAACACTAGATATATTCATAAGTCTTACATTGCATCATAAGGTAAAAAAACTACAACAAAATCTTGTCTTCATATCCCCTCATAGTATCCCTGCAGGTCATTCATAAATTACTTCTTCACATCCTGGGAAAAACAAAACATTGAAAGGGGTGAGCTCAGGTGCCCAGTAAGGATAACAATATAGCAGAAGCTTTCATAGATAAGCATAAACACTTAAAGAAATTTATAACTAAAACAAAAGCCTTTTAATAATGAACTTCCACATAATATGGCAAAGATAAAATGAAATAATTCCATTTACTTATTCACATGGATATTCTACTATTCGAACAATCACATGCAATATCAATAACCACTTTCATAATGATGGAATGCATAATGCCAGAGAATAATAACAACATAGCCAAGGCCTCGTGCGAAGACTACAAATAAGATTTTGTCAAGAACTTGTGCCAAGAAACTAGTTTGTCTCATGAGTCCTACCAATGCATCGAGGAGCTATAGCGGGCTCCACCCGTCACTTACTAAGTCCAATGCATTCCTCATATGAAAATATTGAAACATAACATAAACATTCGTATTAAAACTAGCATACGAAATATCAATACTATAACCACAAAAATGAGTGGTATAAAAATAGCACATCCACAGTCAAACATAACTCATTCGATACAATATGGAATATTGTATTGTATCATATTAACCTCAATCGAGAATAATGAATGATATTGAAATAGATTAAAATAATCATCAAACTATTGAGAGAAATACCCCCCTTTTTCATGAAAACATTTAAAAGTCACAACATTTGTCATGAAACCATTTAAAATAGATTTTTGAATAAAAGTGTCCCATTTCACTTTGAAACAATTAAAAGGGGCTTTAGTTTTAAAAATTTAATGTCCATATAAATAAATCCTTAAAACCATTTTTAAAACATGGACATTAATGCGAATTATTCAAAATAATAAATCATTAAAACAATTAAAAATGATATTTTAGTTAGAGTTTCTAACAAAATGAGAGACACTTGAATACAAATAATTGAGGAAATCAAAACATTATAATATCATTAGTATAATGGTATTCATGATATACTATGTAAAAGTACATTACATACACCTTATAAAATTGATTTGATGTATAACAACAAAGAAGTTTCAATTGGATGTAAATTGAGATTAAGTCTCTTATAAACACTGTATACTTAGGTTAAGGATAAACCAACGACATAATTATGTGTGACAAATATAAATACACTCAATATGATTGGGTATTCAGTGTAAATCAATCAGAGGACATTCACATATATTCTTGTAAAAAAACCCCCAATGAATTGGAAATATAACTCAACAAATGGATATTGAGTTGAAATTACTCTTATCATGTTCAAATCTATGACTTGAGAATTTATCAATGGAGTGATTATGTGTATAAAAAGTATATCCACATAAAGTTTAGTGGAAATTTTGACATAATAAAATGAATATTGATTCTACACATAATATTGGAGTAAAATAATCAATGAAGTATGTGTAAAGCCGAATGAGTGGAATTTGAAAGTTCAAATTCACTTGTTGATTTGGTAACATACAAAACAAACACCCACGAAAGAAGGATCATACAATGATGATGTAAATATACATGAATTAGAGTATATTAAACAATGAATTCAAACATGGGCAGTACACACACCACATGTAATAAATAAGTGGTGAACAATGGAATTCTCACGGAATTAAAAGTGAGATAAGAAACCCCTTACATTATACTTTTACCTTGGTCGAAGGTAAGTTAAACTCTTGTATAATGGTTAAATAATTGTTATTGAATTATACAATAATCATTTACATTAATATAATATCATATGTGATCTTTTAACATTGATTTGTTCATAATATGTTAGTATTATCGTCATTTTGGGTGTTAACTTACTCGTTTAACTTTATATTCTTTGTTATGTAAGCCATGTTTGTTATGGATAGGCTGTATCTTATTCATATCCATAATAATATCAAATCCTTAAAAATTATTTTTAAATCTTCAAATGATAATTATACTGTAATGGATACGATGGAGAATGAATCTCATCACTTTCGTGGGGATGGTAGTCCGTACGTACGCACGAGCGATAATATCATTCTTTTGATGATAAAATAATATATAATTGGATGGTGTATCATATAAACAAAACAGTTATCATGTTATATTTGTTATTTACATGAATTACACATCATTATTATACCAATCCAAATAATAATTTATTGAATGACAATTACACCACGATGTGGAGACAGTAATCCATACGAACACACGTATGGTGACATGTCATTCAAAGGATGGATAGAATAATGAATATGGATGTACCATATTTATAATAATATTACAGTATATATGACATACTGTATTCACTTATTTAGAATGGGAATAACAAATAAAGAAGAAGTTGAAGAAGAAAATGATTTGAAAAAGGGTGGTAAAAACATTACCTCTTCCTCGGGTTCTTTTTTTTGATTTGATCAAAAGGGCTCCATAGGTTGGATTTCAGATTAAACTAAGGCCTCTAGGTTGTATTGAGGGAAGTTTAGAGAGTATTTGGTCAGGTGTTGGCCGATCCAAAAGGCTTTGAAGGTGTGATGTAATGAGAAGGGGTGGTGCCTTTTTTAATAGGGGTGAGAGGCACCTTTGGAAAAGCTAAAAATATTATTTTATAATAAATTCATATTAGTTTTATAACGGCTCCAAAGTGGATTATTTAAAGGTTAAGGTTTTTATAGGTCGCAAATCACTCAACCAATAAAATTTAGACAGGTTGGGGTAATTATATTAACCTTATCTTTAAGTATTAACTCATAGTTAATTAGTTTCACTTTTACAATGTCTCTTTGTATTTTTATATTATATGGTTAATAAACTTATTATATATATCCCAAAGACCCAAAAGTGTTCCATTAATGATAAACCTATCATGATATATGTCTCTTGGCCGATCCTTAGGTTTTTATAAATTTAATAACAATTAATAATATAATATTTGTTTAAAATATTATTCTATGTCAATTTTGACACTATTCAATAATTGATTTTTTTGAAACTTATAACTGAAAGATTACTTAGAAAAAAGTCAATTAAATCAATAATAATATGTATTATTAACCTATAAAATTAGTGTAATTAAATAAAAGTCTCCAATTATATTTAGTTTTATATTTATAATATCAATTATATTATTTTTTCACTATTATTGTAATAACTACATCATCATTGTGTCATAAATAAATTAAATTATATAATGTCTAAAAATTATAAATAAAATATAATTATGTAGTAAATTGTTTTATCTTTCTAATGAATATTTATAATATAATATATCTTATGTGTAGCCCTATATTTAAAATGTTTTAGTAAATAAACATTGATTTTAACTCTTTTAACTCTTCTTTGAATTAAATAATTATAAATGTCCAAATCTAATCCAAGTGGACCTAAATGATAATATTTTATTCCTAAGGATTTTTCTGGTCGAGATACACATGTACAATAGAATTAATACATGTGATAGGTTAATGTTAATATCATTATTACCCTTAATTACCCTATTTACTTTTAAGTGTGGTAAATAAAACTAAAAAGTTACTATTCACCAAAAATTATTTTCATCTCAATGAACCACATTTTACCTCTTAATATTAACCATGTCTCTCAGATTTTTGAAATTCCACTCCACTAAGGGGTAAAATTATTTTTTTGTGAAAAAATCAGTTTTTTAACAACCACTTAGTGGTTTCACTATTCATCAAAAAATGAAAGTTTCTAGAAAAATACCAAAAATTAGGCCTAAGCTATATTTGATGTTAGGAATTCAAAAATGATGTCTATTTTACCAAAATTAAAACATATCAGTTGCATTAATTAATTTAAAAATTAATTTTCATCGTCAAAACAAATAGTCTGATTTTAAGAGATAATTACTATCAAAAGATTGACAGTTGTTTATCATTGGTTTAAATGCGAAATCTCATCCAATGACCAACATTTTATTAAATGGTAAAATTATATTCTAAATATAATTTAGAACCGATCAAATTAATAATTTATCACTATTAATTATTTCGATTAAAAAAGTTTTTTAATTAAAATTTAGTAATTTTCACTATTCATCAAAATATGAAAGTTATCTGAAAAGTACCAAAATTTCACCCTAAGTTAATTTCGATATTATGAATCCAAAATTGAAGTCCATTTCGAAAGATAAAATTTATAAAATTTCAAAAAGTAGGTATTACTATTCATAACGGCTAGTTTGATTGGTTGTGGTGTGTTAGAACTTGAAGTTGCGTACAACACACGCTATTGTATTATTAAGAGGGAAGTGTACCATGGAAGCATGGGGTGTTACATGATCCTTGAATTTGAGGTAATTACCGGTTAATACATTTTGGGATGCAAAATGAAAGTTATTAGATAAACATTGTAGGTAAAATATGTTATTGTTATATTTGAAGAATTTATCACTTTTTGGGAATATTATAAAATTATATAGTTTTAAAAAAGGGACAACACACAAACCGTGTGGCAACTCGTCGCGTCGGACAACACTGTGGGAATCGAACCCACAACAAAAGTGCGACTAGTATTTATCACCTACCGCTGTACTGCATGAATTCCCTAGTTAGAATGAATAATTATTTTTAGTTAGATGATCTTATGAATCATGAATAAGATTGTCTTCATGAAATTATTAACCTATCATGGATGATATGTGATTAGGTAAATTATTTTTCAGTATGAGACTTTAAGACTAACTGATGTTATTTGGAGATAAATGGTAAGATTTGCCTTGGAAGACTATCTAATTAAATTCTTCGGTGATTTGGGATTCAATATTAGTTTGGATTACTTAGATGAATTTTATGGATAGGTGTTCATATAATGGTCTTTATTGAACCTTGGGTTCTTTTTATTGAATTTTGGAGATTAATAGAAGTTTTTGTTTTTGAAAAAGATTATTATTTTTGGGGATTATCTTATCTTATAATAACAATTATGGGTTTGGTTAAGGTCTAAAGAATGGGAAATATATAGTTCATCTTTTTTGGATTATGTGATTCCCAAGAAGTTGATTATAGTGCACTTAATGTGACCAAGTCATCCTAAATACTAATATTTTGGGTAAAATATGAGTTTATGTCAGAAATCTAGTATGAGATGAAAGTCTACATGACATGTAATTATGTTTCCTAATTATTTTGTTAAGATCATAAACAAATTTCTCAATTAAAAGTAACTTAAATCAAAAAGGTTTTCTGTTAACTTTTTCTACTGGGGAATCAAATACAATTTAACCCATCACAAGTCTGTGATTTTCTGGTGGTTAGCTTTCTACTAAACGTGTTTTCTATCACTCTCCATCAGAACTGTACCCATTTTTTTCTCTTCCATATCCATGTTTTCATGGAATCCTAGTATCGTTTGTCTCGGGTAACATTTGTACATCTCTTTTCTTCTTGTAAATTGATAGTTTTATTGACTACATTTCTGATGTGGGGTTTTCAATGAAGTATCCAAGCCCAATTTTAAAATAGCATGGATGCAATTCCAAAAAGGGGGAATGTTGTAACATCCAGAGTAAATAAAGAATATGAAATTATCATATTTAATAATATTTTATAATTAAATATTAATTTTACTATAAAGGGGACACTATGTTCGATAGCATACAAGATACGAAAAAATGAGTTTCTTTAAAATCATACATTCCACACTAACAATATAATACTATTATATTAAATGGTAGTTAATGCCTAACATTTTTAATGGAAGAAATGTAAATAACTAACTACAAAATGATTATATAAGTGTGTTAAATATATTTACATTTATCCAATAAATGATAGAGGCTTAAAATATGAATGAATCTAATTTTAAGTATAAATATTCTACTATTCTATAAAAGGTCGATTAACCACCTTTTAACGAAGAACCCTTTTTAAAACTACATTTTGTCAATTTTATATGTTATATTTGAAAAAAATAAAATCCTTCTTTATAATCGGGAAATAAAAATTTACTTTGTGCAATTTGTTGTTATTTTTCCGATAAAGATCATTTTTTAATGAGTAGTGAAAATTCTGTATTTTAATTCAAAACCTTATTTTAATCTAATTTATTTATATTGATATATTAGCTTATTAATTAGGTTTAATGTTTAGTTGAAATATATTTTTACCATTTAATATAATGGTGGTCATTAGAAATAATTTCACATTGAAATTTGACCTAAACAGGTGTCAATCTTTTGATAGATATTGTTTCATAAAATCACGCTATTTGTTTTGACCTCAAGAATTAATTATAAAATTAATTAATGAAACATATATGTTTTTAATTTGGTAAAATGGACATCAATTTTTAATTTTTAATATCAAATTTACTTCGGAAAATTTTTTGGTATTTTTCTGACAAATGTTCATTTGTAATGAATAGTGAAAAATACTGCATTTTTCATCAAAATTGCTTTTTTATCTAATTTAATTATAGTTTTAGATAGGCCTTTTAATTTTATTTTAAAGTGTAATTGAATTATGTTTTTATCACTTAATACAATGTTGTTCCTTAGAAGTAATTTTACATTTCAATTGGATGTAAAAACAAGTCAATCTTTGATAAATTTTTACTTCTTAAAAACCCATCTTTGGTTGTGACATAGGGAATTATTTTTAATTAATTACTAAAATTTCTTTGTTTTGAATTTGGTAAAATGGATTCCATATTTGGAATCAAAAGGTCCTGATTATTTATCTAAGACTCTTTTGTTTTTGTACATTATGAATACTAAGGACGGTAATTATCTTTAATTATCATGATTAATTAGTAATCGGGTAGTTAAGGGTAATAAAATAATATAAAAATAATGTAAAATAATACCACCATGTGTCAAAATCCTCTTATTTGACTCATTTACAACCATGGGAATATTTTTTCAAAACTTCAGGGCCCATGGAGTCCCATGGGTTTGATAGTGACATTTATGAAATTATTTTTAAAAAGAATAGAAATATAACAATGGATTGTATATCCAACATAAAATATTTTTACTTTTATTTAGACAAATAATCTATTAGACTATAAATAGTAATTGGAATGAATAAAATATTTCTTACATCATGGTATTGTTTTATAATTTTTAGACATTAAATAAATAAATTTATTTATGACACCATGATGATGCGGTGACTACCTTTTAATGATCGATTTAAATAAAATAAAATGATAAGGTAAAATATAAAACATAAACCTGTCAAAAACTAATTTTATGGGTTTATTTCGAACCATTATCACCTTATCCTTGAAATATATCATTTTGGGACCTTTAAAATTAGAAAATAATTTTCTAATAAAGTAACATTTCAAGACTTCCCATAAGTGACCCTCCTCCCACTTATAAAACGCCCCCACCTCTACCCCATTACCCACACCTATAAAGCCCATTGTTCGTCCCAAATCATCTCATATTATATTTTCACATCCCTCTCTCACTCTTAGAATCCCCACTTTGGGAAGAAGGAATTCCATGGAAGCCTTTGGCTCAAATAAAAAAGTGTTACCCGATTTAGAGATAATGTCTTCTCTCGAGTTTTTTTCTTTTATTTTCCTTCTTCACTTACAAAAATCTTATTATTATTTGATCCCATAATAAGACTAGTGTCTTCAATATACTAGGATGTTGTTATGATGAGGATTATAACTACACTTACACACACCTTCGTCTAATGGTTAAAGAACATACTGTTTCTGTTGGTGGTGAATTACTGCCTCACGAAACGATGATTGTTCAATATTCTTTTAACACCTCTCATGGTGGCCATTATTATGGAACTATATTTATATATTATATTTATTATATTTATTTCCTCTCTATTCTTCTATATTTTATATTTAAAACATACCATTATGCTTTGTATGTTTTGCAAATGCGATAATTTCATATAAGGAAGTGTGGACAACCGCCCCTCAAGTGATTTGACTCGTTCATGCCAAAAATGGAATTTATAAGGAATGTTATTAATAAAATTATGTTACCTTTATAACATATATATTATACTGTAATTATAACATATATATGTCTCATTTAGTTTTAATTCCATTATTATGACTAAAAATGAATGTAGCGTTCATGCATACATACGACCTACCGTCTCCATGAACGGTACATTTCACTTTTTATATCCAAATGTTATGGAATATTATAAGATAAATATATAATGGATATATATGATATTTAAATCATTAATTCTATTCTGGAGATGATGAACTTATAACTACATGGGAAATTCTTTTCAAACAAGTTCATTTTTGACTCATATACCGAACATCGACAAAACGTATGATATGAACTTGAATAACTAACTAATTATTATAACATGATAATATGTGATGTTAATTGAATAATAAACTTTTAAGAAATTCCTTAATAAAAATTAAATTTAACAAGGATTATTATTCCGGAAAATAATGAAATGAATAAGACAAGTCGGACTTGAGGTAGGGCGATTTCTTATCTCACTTTCAATTCCATGAGATTTACATTGTTCTCCACTTATTTATTTCATATGGTGTTTTGTGTACGGAAATTTGAATTATATTATCATGATTTTATTTATATTAATGGTATTATGAGATTCATTTGGTGTATTTTATCTTTTGGTCATACGACTCGATTTATTACAACGAGGTAAGGGGTTTTTATCTCACTTTTTATTCCCGTGAGAATCATGCTATATTTGTCACTATCTCCATTCAGTGGTGTATGTACTGCACATTATTTTACTAGTTGTGTAATATAATTTCGGTCATGGGTATTTACATCAACATTGTATAGTCCTTCTTTCATGGGGTGTATGTTTAGAATGTTACCCAAATCTGTAAAGGAACCTTGCACCCTCCACTTTTTAAAAGACTTATTTTTTATAGGTATTTTAATTTAAATCATAAAAATGTTGGGATATGTTCTTATATATCCTTATTGTTGTAAATTTTATTTCCATGTGATGAGCTACCGTTTTTATGTTTCATCAACTCATTTTCGGAATTTTAAAGTGACACCATTAGGCTGTCGGATTTCTGGAACGGTAGTTCGTAACCCAATTACAATTATTTGGGATAAGACACTACTTCTTGATTATGTCATACTATGAATATGTGTGGATGAAATCTTATTGTTTTACACTTAATATCCACTTATATAGGGTGTATTTATATTTGTCACACATAATTATGTAATTTATTTATCCTTAATCTAAGGATAGTGTCATTGTACGAGACATCATCTCAATCTCTTTTCGTTGAGTTATAAATAAATTTATATACGAACTTATTTTATTAGTTGTATAATAAACCCTTTTCACTTTAAATTTCATTTAAAAATAAATCTTTTTAGACAAAGAGTTTTACTAAATGACAAAAGGGAATGTTTTGGTCTTACGTATGCGGCGACAATGACATCTCCACCGCCAAGACCATTATTTAGTTTCGTCTTCCTCTACAAGCCATAACATTTTTAAATGAAAAAGAAATTACATGTTTTAATTTTCTTTCATTTTGGTATTTAAAATGGTTTTGATAATTTTATGATTATATCAATGTGTTGTATTGATATCTTGTGATTGAAATGTGGAAATGTTATGTTTTTTATGCATGTTTTATGTGATACGATTATGTTGTGGTTCTTGGGAATTGTTTATGAAGTCGGGTGGTTTTGTGATAAAATAAGTGTGGATGAGCCAAGATAGATCTCCAATGCATTGGGTAACGCAAAGGAGTTAAACAATATGGTTTCTCCTAAGAGATTTTGGGAATATACTGTGATGGGTATTCCAAATATAACCATGAGGGGTACTCCCTACGTAAGAATGTTATGAATGCCTCAAGTTACCTTTATGTCTTATGATTTCTATGAGTTTTTAATTAATCTTATGATTTCACGAGGTATGTTAAAGTGCTTATGATATATGAGTAAAATATGATATCATTGATTCTTATGTATACATGGACTAATGTTTTCTTTGTGTATTTTATATATCCCTTACTGAGCATTTTATGTTCATCCCATGTTTTTGAAATGTTTTTCGTAGGACATAAATTGGAATACAGCTGAAGATGGGATCGAGGAAATTTCATTCTATCTAAAACATATAACTAGACATGACTCATTTGTTAACAAGTTTTTATTTTTTGAAAAATTGGAAACTAAGTAGATGTGTCTACTTTCTAATCATTGAGATTTAATAGTTCTGTCCTAATTCTCTAAAACACTAAACTTGAAAAGATCCTCAATGTGAATTATTCATTTAATTGAAGATTATGTAATGTTTTAAGGTCGGGTCCTTATAGTTGGTATCAGAGGTTGGTTTAGATAACGTTATAGGATAGGGTATTCTTTAAGCATAAGTGACATTACCTTACTGGTTAGGATTTCAGAAATAGTCGTAGTTTTTTTTTGATAAATTTTATGAGTTTAAGATGACATGAATAATTATATCTTAGTATTATATGATGATTTTACTAATATACTGACACTGAAATTTTTGGTTTTAGTAAATGGGTGGATCTAGCAGGCACCAAAGTAACAGTGGATGTGAAGAAAACGATGATGGTTTTCTAAATGAGAAAGTGAATGATATGGGGGCTGTAATGAGAACACTTGTGGTTATTCTCAACCAACTATCTAGAGTCATGATTGACCACCTAAACCTTAGTGATTTTTATAAGGAATAATATATGCGCGAGACAAATCTCTACGGAATTTCAGGTAATATTCATAAAGATAAGTGTGTTCAAAAACCTATGTGTCAAATATGTGGAAAGAAACACCTAAGAAATTTTTTCAAATGGACATAAAGATGCTAAAGATGTGGAAATGATGGTCATAAAGAAAAAACATGCCATGGAAAAATGAAGCATCCAGTTGACTCTAGGAAAGGGAAAGAAGTTCTTTCTGAAGGATCAATTGAATGTTTTAAATTTGGTGTGCATGGTCATTATGCAAACACATGTCCAATGAAGAAGTTTCAGGAATGGGATCACCAGGATCATACAAATATTCAGTTACCATTACCTAATTATATTCTTATTGGGGATGAAGAAAATGATAATGACCAATGAAAGGTATGGATTATTTCATAACATATGATTTTTTATTATTAAAATATTAGGATATGATTCATGATTTTTTTATAAGAAATATGTATTTCAGAATAAGTTGGAAAGGAATGGTTAATGGATCATGAAAAATGGTGAATGAGTAAGATGTCAACATATAAGGGATTCAAGAGTTATTGTAGATTTTAGGATTGTGAAATGTTTATAAGTATTAAGGCTCTTCTAATGATGGGATTAAATTAGAAGAATTTTTATAGTATGTGTATCCCTGATGTTTGATATATGAAAATTTTATTCGAGGAATAATTATCTTTTCTTTTGTGGATATAGTTATAAAGAACCATTTTGGTTCATATGATCCTTGAATTTGAGATAATTACTGGGTAATACATTTCAGGATGAAAAACAAAAGTTATTATTTACCCTTTGTGGTAAAAAAATGTTATGGTTAATTTAGATGAATTTATCTCTTTTTGGGAATATTATAAAATTATGTAGTTTTTAAAAAGGGACAACATGAAAACCATGTGGAAACACATTGCGTCAGAAGAAGCTGCGGGAATCGAACCCACAACCAATGTGCGACTAGTATTTATCGCCTGCGACTGGAATACGTGGAGTCCCTGGTTAGTATGACTAATTATTTTTAGATATATGATCTTATGAATCAAGAATAATTTGGTTTTTGGGAAATGATTAACCTATCTTCTAGGATATTTGATTAGGTTAATTACTTTTGAATACGAGACTTGTAACTGAGGTTATTTGGAGATAAATTTTATGATTTACCTTTGAAGACTATGTGATTAAATCCTTCAGAGATTTGGGTTTCAATATTAGTTTGTATTACTATGATGAATTTTATTGATAGCTGTTTATTTAACGGTCTTTCTTGAAACTTGTGTTATTTTTGTTGAATTGTTGATATTAAGAGTAGTTTTTCTTTTTGTAAAAGATTATTATTTTCAGGGATTATCTAATCATGTAATAAAAATATTGGTTTTGGTTAGGGTCTAAAGACAAGGGAGAAATATAGTTCATCTTTTGTGGATTAGGTGACTCTCAAGAAGTTGATTATAGCGATCTTAATGTGAACAAGTCATCCTAAATTCTCATCTTTTAGGGAAAATATGTGTTTTTGTAAGAAATATAGAATGAGATGAAAGTATAATTTACAAGTAAGTATGTTTCCTTATGATTTAGTTAAGCTCATAAATAAATTCCTCAATGAGAAGTAACTTAAAACAAAAGAATTGTCTGCTATCTTTTCGTACTAGGCAATCAAATAATGTTTAACCAATCACAAGTATGTAATATTATGGTGGTTAAGTTTCTCCTAAAAAAGTTTTCTATCACTCTCCATCAGAACATGACACTTTTTTTTCTCTTCCATATCCATGTATTCATGGAATCCTTGTATCTGCTGTCTCAGGTGACCTTTTTTACTTCTCTTTCCTTCTTTTAAATTGATAGTTTTGTTGGCTTATTTTCCGATATGGGGATTTCAATGAAGTTTCTGAGCCTGATTTTGAAATTGCGAGGACGCAATTCCCAAAAGGGTGGGAAGGATGTATCATTCCGGGTAAATAAAGAATATGAAATTTTCATATTTAATAATATTTGAAAATTAAATATTAATTTTACTCTAAAGGGGATGTTATGTCCGATAGTGTACCTGATATGCAGCAATGAGTTTCTTTGAAATCTTATGTTCCACACGAACAATATAATATTATTATTTTAATTAGTTGTTAACGCCTAGCCATTGTAATGGAGAGAATGAACATAACTATGTACCAAATGATTATATATGTTCTTTAAATATTTTTATATTTAACTAATAAATTATAGAGGCTTAAAATGCGAATGAATCCAATTTTAAGCATAAATATTCGAATATTTTTTAAATGGTCGATTAAGCACCTTTTGATGGAGAAACCTTTTTAAAAATACATTTTTTCAATTTTATAAGTTATATTTGACAAAATAAAATCCTTCTTTATAATCAGGACATCAACATTTTCTTTGTGTAAATTTTTGTTATTTTTCCGATAATGTTTATTTTTTTAATGAATAGTGAAAATATTGTATTTTAATTCAAAACCTCATTTTAATATAATTTATTTATATGGTTAGATTATATATTTAATTGGGTTTAAAGTTTAGTTGAAATATATTTATAATATGTAAACCAATGGTGGACATTGGAATTAATTTCACTATGAAATTGGACATAAACAGGTGTCAATCATTTGATAGGTATTGTTTCATAAAAAAGGCTATTTTTTCGGACAGTGGGAATTAATTATAAAATTAATTATTGAAACATATATGTTTTAAATTTTTTAAAATTGATATCATTTTTCAATTTGGAATATAAAATTTAATTTGGATAATTTTTTGGTATTTTTCTAACAAATGTTCATTTGTAATGAATAGTAATAAACACTGCATTTTAATTCAAAACTGCTTTTTCATCTAATTGAATTATATAGTTAGATGGTATTTTTAAATTTTTTTTAAATTGTAATTGAAATATTTTTATCACTTAATAAAATTTTGTTTATTAGAAGTAATTTTACTTTTCAATTAGGTGTAAAAACAAGTCAATCTTTTGATAAATTTTTACTTCTTAAAAACCCATCATTGGTTGTGATAACGAGAATTATTTTTAAATTAATTATTCCAATTCTTGTGTTTAGAATTTGGTTAAATTTATTCCGTATTTGGAATCAGAAGGACCAAATTTTGTAATTAAGACTCTTTTTTTTGGAAATTATGAATTGTAACAACGATAATTATCTTTAAATATCATGATTAATTTGTAATCGGGTAGTTAAGGGGAATAAAATAATATCATAATAATATAAAATGACCCCCATGTGTCCAAATACACTTTTCTGAGTCATCTCAAACCATGGGAAGCTTTTTACAAAACACGAGGGCTCAGGGAGTCACATGGGTGTGATAGTGATATTTATGACATTATTTTTCAAAAGAAGAGAAATATAACAACGGTTTGTATATCCAAAGTAAAACAATTTTAATTTTGATTAAATAAATGATATCTTAGACTATAAATAGTCATTGGAACGTTAAAAATAAATCCTACATCTTGGTATTTTTTTATAATCATTAGACATTTAATATAAAAATTTATTTATGACACCATGATGATGTTGTGATTACCTCATTAATGAATGATATAAATAAAATGAAAAGATAAGGTGAAATATAAGAATTAAACATTTCTAAAACCTATTGGATGGTTGGATTTCGAACCCTTATCACCTTATCCTAGAAATATATCATTGTGGTACCTTTAATATCTGAAAATAATTTTATAATAAAGTAACATTTCAAGACATCCCAAAAGTGACCCTCCTCCCTCTTATAAAAGTCCCCCATATCTACCCCATTTCCCATACCTCTCAAGCCCTTGACTCATCCAAACACTGCTCATATTATCTCTCCATATCTCTCTATCAATCCTAGAATCCTCACTTTGGGATTAAATCTTACAAAGGAAGCCTTTAGCTCAAATCAAAAATAGTTACCCGATTTAGATGTAATGTCTTCTCTTGAGTTTCTTTATTTTATTTTCCATTTCACATTCCACTATCTTCTTATTATTTGATCCCATAATAAAACCAGTATCCAAAATATACTAGTATTTTTTTATGATATGTATTATACCTAAACTTACACACACCTCCATCTAATGGTTAGAGAACATATTGTTTCTGTGGATGGTGAAGTACTCCCTCACGAAACAATGATTATTCAATATTCTTTTAACACCTCTAATGGTGTCCATTATGATGGAAATATATTTATATATGGTATATATTATATTTATTTCATCTATATGCGTCTGTAGTTTATATTTAAAACATACCTTTATGCTTTTCATGTTGTTCAAATGTGATAATTTCATATGAGGAAGTGTGGACAACCACCCCCACAAGTGTTGTGAATCATTCACGACAAACATGGAATTTATAAATAATGTAATTAATGAACTTATATAACCTATATAACATATTTATTATACTGTAATTATAATATAAATATGTCTCATTTAGTTTTAATTCCATTAATATGACAAAAATGAATGCAGCGTTCACGCGTACGCATGGCCTACCGTCTCCATGAACGGTACATTTCATTTTTTATCTCAAAATGTTATGTAAAATTATAAGATGAATATATACTGGATATATATGATATTTAAATCATTAATACCATTCTGGAGATGTTGTACTTATAACTACATGGTCAATTCTTTTCAAACATGTTCATTTTTAACTCATGTACGAAACATCGACAAACTCTATGATATGAACTGACATTATTAAATAATTATTATAACATGATAATATGTGATGTGAATTGAATAATAAATTTTCAAGTAATTTATTAATAAATTATAAATTGGCCAAGGATCATTATTCAGGAATATAAAGAAATGAACTAGATAATTCATACATAAGGTAAGGGGATTTTTCATCTCACTTTTAATTCCGTGAGATTTCCATTGTTCGCCACATATTTATTGCATGTGGTGTATTGTGTAATGACATTTTATATATATTATAATGATTCTATTTATATTCATGGTATATTGAGATTAATTTGGTTTTTTTATCTTTTGGTCATAGGACTCGATTTATTTCAATGAGGTTAGGGGTTTTTATCACACTTTTTATTCACGTGAGATTCGTGCTATATTTGTCACTATCTCCTTTGTGGGGTGTATGTACTTCCCATTATTCTACTCTTTGTGTAATATTCTTTCAGTCATGGGTATTTACATCAACATTATATAGTCCTTATTTCATGGGGGTGTACGTTCCGAATGTTACCCAAATCGGTAAGGGAACCTTTCACCCTACTCTTTTTAAAAGATTTCTTTTTGTTAGGTATTTTAATTTAAATATTCTTATTGTTTGGATATGTTATTATATATCCTTATTGTTGTAAATTTTATGTCCAATTAATGAGACACTCTTTTTATCTATCATCAACACATTTTCTGAATGTTAATGTGACGATGTTATGCTGTCGAATTTCTGTAACCGAACTTTTAACCCAATTTCAATTTTTTTGGTTTAAGCATGTGCTTCTTGATTATGTCGTACTATGAATATTTTTGGATGACCTATGATTGTTTTACACTTAATATCCACTGATATTGGGTGTATTTATATTTTTCACACATAATTATGTAATTGATTTATCCTTAATCTAAGGATACCGTCTTTGTTTGGGAATTCATGTAAATCTCCTTTACTTGAGGCAAACTTAAATTCATATATGACCATCTTTTATTATTTGAATAATAAACCCTTTTCACTATTAATTTAATTCAAAAAGTAATAATTTTACACGAAGTGTTTTACTAAATGAAAAAAGGGAATGTTTCTGTCTTACGTATGTGGCGACAATAACTTCTATGTCATCATGACCATCATTTGAGATTCAGCTTCTTCTACAAGCCATAGCTTTTTAAAATGAAAAATAAATACCATGTTTTACTTTTCTTTTATTTTGGTATTGAAAATAGTTTTGATAATGTTTTGATTATATCAATGTGTTTTATTGATATCTTGTGATTGAAATGTGGCAATGTTATATTTCTATTATGCATGTTTTATATGATATGATTATGTTATGGTTCTTGGGAATTGTTTATAAAGTTGGGTGGTTATGTGATAAACTAAGTGAGGGTCAGCCCGAGATATCTCTCCAATTCATTGGGTAACGTGATGGAGTTAAACGCTATGGTTTCTCTGAAAAGATTTAGGGAATATACTGTGATGGGTATTCCAAACGTAACCATGAGGGTTACTACTTACGTAAGAATGTTATGAATGCCTCAAGTTTCCTTTATGTATTATTATTTCTATAATTAATTCATAAATATTATGATTTCATGAGGTATTTTGAAGTGTTTATGTTTTATGGGTAAAGTGTGATTTCATTTATTTTTATGTATACATGGTATAATGTTTTCTTTCTGTATTTTTTAGAACCCTTACTGTGCTTTTTATGCTCATCCCATGTTTTTGAAAATTTTTTCACAGGACGTAAATTTGAATAGGGTCAAGGATAAGATCGAGGAAATGTCATGCTGTCTAAAACATAGAAATATCATGCTGTCTAAAACATGAATCTTTTGTTCATGAGTTTTTATTTTGTGAAAAAATGGAAATTGGGTACATGTTTCTACTTTCTAATCATTGAGATGTAACAGTTATATCATAATTAAATAAAAATTATAAACTAAAAAGATCATTAATGTAAATTATTCATTTAATTAAATATTATGTAATGTTTTAAAGCCAAGTCCTTTTAAAAATACTTCACTATGGTAGATCTGTGGTCAGGTTAGTACAATGATTGGGTAAAGAAGGAGTATATCTGAAGAATTAATTTTTCACAACGTATTGGCACTATGAGTTCATAGTAATTCCATTATATATCAAAAATTCTCTATAAATCTTCATGGACATGATTAATTGAGAATTTAGGGATCAAATCAACAAATATATGGTTGTACTTATGGATGAAATTCGATAATACATTAAAATCAAGGAGGAGCATGATGGGAATCAGAGCACTGTGCTAATGAACATTAGAAGCTTTATGAAATGTAAGTAAATTGTGAGTTTTTATTTATCGAATTCTCATTAATGGTGAATATAATCATAAGAAATGGTATATATCTGGACCCTTCAATGATAGTAGCAATTGAATGATAGACGAGGACAATATCTGTGTCATATATAAATTGATTCCTTAGCTTAGCTGTGTAATATAATTAATTGTTGAGAAATTTATCACAATTATCAAACATTCCAAAAAGATAACTCAAAATGTATTCATGATTACTTGGTATGAGGAATTTAAAGAGTTATTTAAGGAGTTGGAAAAGAGTCTTATCTTGACACATATACTCATGACACCCAGAAGTGGATAACTTATCATGGTATTTAGTTGTTTTTTGAAGAGGAGACTCAGTTGTGTGTTAATGGAAAATGAAAAAGTGATAGCATATTCTTTACAGAAGATGAAATTTCACAATCATAACCACCAAATGTAATATCTTAAGTTGGATACAGTGATATTTAATTGGAAAACATGGTAGCATTATCTATTTGGGGAGATGTATGAAATATATAGATTTCTCAAAACACATAAGTATATATTAAAACATAAAGAGATCAATATGAACCAAAGAATATTGTTAGAGATGATCAAGTACTATGAATTATCAATTCAGAACCATCATTGGAAGGAAAATAAAGTGTATGATTTTCTATGTTGAATGGATCCATCAATTCTATCATTGATGATAATTTAAAAGGATTAAATCTTATTAGATTTGAAAAGGATGGACATTGGAATCATAAACTAAGGAACTCGTCAATACTATCAAAAATGATTTATCACTCACCCCTTATGGATGTGAAAATGGTGGCTTAGAGAGATGATGTGGGAATTCAGAAAAAAGTGGAAGATATAAGAATAGGTAAATTCATAGACAACAATTCTAATGAAGAATTAGTTGTAGGATTTGGGTTATTTATATGTGTATCATTGAATCCTGATTTAAAGAAACAATTATTGGATGTTGTACATATTTCAAATTTCCTCGTCCATCAAAGAAGAACAAAGATGAATCAAGATATTAGATAGATCTATTGGTTGGACAATATAAAGAAGGATACTGAAGAATATACATCAAGATGTCTTGTATGTAATAAAGTGAAAGATGAAAGAAAAAAATACATGGGTATGATAAAACCATTACCCATATAGATATGGAAATGGGAAAACATTAATGTAGACGTTTTCAACAATCTTATGAAAATATAAATAGGAAATGATGCCATCTAGTTTGGGGTTGATCATCTTATAAATACTGCAGGCTTCATTACAATTCATTTGTAATAATAACTTGATAACCTGAAATGATATACATTAGAGAAGAGGTGAGCTTGCATGGAATACCAATATTGATTATATCAGATCAAGACCCAATATTTTCCTCTCTATTCCAGAAGAGTATGAAACAAGCTCTAATTATAGAGTTGAACTTCAGCCCAGATTATCACCCGCAAACCGATGGCCAATCTAAGCGGGCTATTTAGTCACTTGTGGACATGTTGAGATGATACTAAATTGACTTCAATGTAGTATGGGACCAAGTAATTCCTCTGTTTGAGATCTCATTTAATAATAGAATCCACTCAATCAACCAAATGGATCCTTATGAACCCCTTTATGGGAATAGTTTTAGAGAACCTATATGTTGGGATTATGTTGGGGAACCAAAACTAATTGTTCCTAAAATGGTAAAGGAAATGATGTAAAAGATTAAGGCCATTATGAATAAAATTATGGATTCATAGATTCAACAATTGATCTATGCTAATAATCTTTGAAGAGACCTAGAGTTTGTTGTTGGAAACATGGTATTCCTCTTTATATCTTCCTGAAAGAAATTAATGAGATTTTGGAAGTATGGAAATATTAGTTCACGATATATTACACCCTTTGATATCCTTGATCCCAATATAATGGTTTCGTATCTACTAGAACTCCTACCTAACCAATCTCAAGTACATGGTGTATTCTATGTATCTCTCCTGAAGAAGTACATACCAGACACATCACAAGTACTCAATTCAAATGTGGTTCCACTAGAGATTTATCTCTCATATGAGGAGTATCCAGTGAAGATATTAGATTATAGATACAATGTTATAAAAAATAGGAAAATTCATCCATTCGATGAATTTTAGATAGACCATATGTTTAAATAAGTGATGTGGGAGCCAGAAGAAGTGATGAAATAAAATTTCTTTAATATTTTTTTGTTTGGGGAACATAAAAATATGTTGGGGAAATTTTTGAATGGGGGATATTTTAATGACCTGAATTTTTTTAAATAAAACCCCCTTGAATTTTAATATTGTGACTTTATATATATTAATGATATATAAAAAACATAAAATAATTTAGTTATATTATATCCTATGAATTTTTAAATATTGTTATGCATCTTTACCATTGATAATGTAGTTGTTTAATAGTTATCATATGATTAGTATAAATATAATGTTTCGATAAATAAAAGTTTCATAGGAAAATGATGTGATGGCCTCAATAATTTGATCATAACCTATGAAGCCCATATATCATAGATTCTAATGGAGATTGAATCTCTGAGATTTTCTCTTATTGATATCCCTAATCTTAAGAATTAGTGAAACTATTGGAGGAGAAGATCAATCTCATTGAGATCAAAAAATAAACCATGTATGCAGAAAACCCCCATGAAAGTATCACCATCACATTCCAAACCCTTCGGTCAGTTTTCTATTTATTATATTTTTATGAATCAAGACCCAAATAATATGAATATTTAAAATGTATTTTCAATACAATAATTTTCATATTTTCTTCTAATAAATACATTATAAATTACTATATATTTTATACAATAAAATAAAAATTATATTGTTAATTAGTATTAAATTTAAAAGAAAATTTTTATTTTGATGTAAGAAAATATTATTTAAATTAATAATAAAATATTATTTTTAAAAAATTTATTATTAAATATGAATTATTAAATAAATTAGATGAGTCAAATGTAAATTTTAATAGGGTTCAAAAAATGTAATTGTCAAAAAAACCCATCATTTCTCCATAAATGATGATATTATTTTAAAATATTTATAATGAAATTTTGTTAAAATTAATATAATTTTTTGATTCATAATGTAGAAATTATCTAATGGTGAATTTTTCAATATTTTCTAAGTGAGTATAAATTTTGGGATAAATAAAATATCGTATTAAAATACGGTGTGTGCTATGACATCATAATGACCAGAATTGATACAATAGATAAATTAAAGGGTATAAAATACCAAATATAAGTATACTTCTTCAAAGTAATGTGATTTTATTTTTATTTTACAAGTTTTATAAATCATTTATTAATCTATTAAAATAATTAATATATTTTGAGGTTTTAAAATCATTTCATTTAGAGTATGACCCTCTTCCACATCAGAAATGATATTATTTTATTATTTTTTTCTCTTGGAGTTATAAAATATTAAAAACTACTCCCCTTTGGTAGAAATAATGGAAAAAACCATGGGATAGTTTGAGGTTTTGGTTACACTAATAAATGGAGTCCAAAATCTAAGATGGAGAAATAATAATGAATTTCCCACTCATTTCCTATATATTCCCACCCATGATTCCATTTATATTCAGTAATAATACTATTATACTATCCTAACACATATATTATTACTCTATATTTATCCCAATGTTCTCTAAGCTCTCAATAATCCCCTCTCTAGCATTTCGTGTCAAACTCTCAAGGTAAGGATTCTTCTCCTTCTCCTCTTTATTCAAGTATCATCATTATCATATAATTATTATCTATATTTTATAAAATTGTGATATGTTACTCCATATCCCTCTTACCACCCTTAGGATTTATAAATATTGAGTGACCTATTTCAATCTCATTAATCCCTCCCACGAACATTTATACACTATTGTAATGCTGTTGAAATTTCACTGTGATTTTTCACGCCAAACAATTGTGTAGTGAATACACATACCCATTTTTTATCAAGGGTGTTCACCATTATGAACATATAATTATATATTGGGGACATACATGTATTTATTTCACACTCCATTATAATGGAATAAAATATGATTATGAATTAATCCATGTTGTATGTTCTATGTAGAACATCTAAGCATGAGAATGAAATGAACATCACAAGTGCACCCAGAATGATATAGTACGCTAATGGATTGGGTAATGTTTATTCTAAAGATACATCATGTTGATATATTATGTAAACCTAAATCATTTATGGGACTTTTTCCATTCATAATTTCATTACATTTATCCATGACCGATGTTTATGATGCAGTTTTTATGATGTTGCCACATTTCCCATGTTTCCTTTATGATTATCAAACTATATCGTGTCACATTTTTAATTTTTATTACTATTATTTTTATAATTTACTATTGATATGATTATATTCTAATATTTATTATTCCCTTGTTTTTAAACCACATTTATTCCACTACTGGGCATTATTTTTCAACACTTTCTTATTCATGTACCCTGGTTATCCCATTTAGTTTTACATATGATCATGTTAATGATGTTTTCAATAAATATGATGTATTCCTTATAATAAGTTTTCATGTCATGTAACTAATTCCCAATGACAATATACATTCCAAAATTTTATGTTGTTTTAAGTGTAATTATTTTTAATAAGTCGTGTATTTATTTGAAATAAAGAGTCGGGTTTTGATATCAACTTGGCTGGTGAATCTTGCATATCCATTAAGAATGCCACCTGTAGCAAGCCAGTAGTGATGAATTCTATGATCCTAAAGATCACCCTCAACATAAATTATTTATAAATAGTTATTACACTCAAGAAATCTATTCCACCAAATCCTCATTCTTAGATATCTTTGACACTCCATTCTTTAAAAAATTATTGCATATTGTAGGACCGGATGCATCGAGTATGATAAGAGACATGTGGCAGAGAAAATAAAACCTCTCCCCAATCAATGAAACACCCATTTCTAACACTTATAGGATCAAGTTACCCTCCCAAGTATCTTATTTTAGGCTATTCATTCCGTTCAATGTATCGTATAAAATATTCTCACATATTCTGGTAAACTGCTTCTGTCTCTGACTCCCTTCCATTATCTAAAAAACCAAAGCACTTTAAATCCCCACAAGATTATTTCAAGATTTAAAAATATTTCCAGTGACAGTTTTAATTCTTTGAAAATCTACACTAAAACCAAATGTGTTATCATGGTCAAGAAACCAGGTAAGCATAAGTCATTCGACAGAGTAAAATGGCTATTCCTTGGGTTCATGTTGATCAATATGTGAATCTTACCTAGATTGTTTGACATGGTTATTCAATTTGATTCTTATGTCTCCTCAAAATCCATATCAATGGTGGAATCACGGGGATCTTCTCTGCAACTAGGTAACCTTCCCAAGGATACCCACTTTCCCCTTTCCTCTTAATTTTAATGGATGATGTGTTTTCTGTTATAATTTTAATAGCATCAAAGGATAATCTCTTTTATGGGGTGATGAACTATCTCTGGGCCCCCCCATCTCTCTCATCTTTTGCATCGATAATTTTAAACTTTTCTCTAGATCCACGTTGGACGAGTTCCAGGATATATATATTCTAATTTACCATTATGAGAAATTGTGTGGGTAAGTTGTCAATATCTCCATGGAAATAACATTCAACGCAAAAATTATTTCTAGTTGGAAGAGATCCTCCAACATGAATTCGATATTAATATTGTCAAAAAACACTAAATTTAACTCCCACTTCTTATGATATTCTGATGATACAAAATTAGGTATTCTTGAAAATCCATTAATAATTAAACATAAGAACTACAGATAGAATTTTAAAATGATTTGAAATATAGAAAAAAAAATTCTAATTATATAAATTACATAGTCTATCCCCTTTTATTTTATTACTATCATCATATTCCCCAAAATAAGAAAAGACAAAATCCAGGAACATCTCACCAAATTCTTGGAGGGGATCAATAACAGGGTAAGAAATACACATTGGATAGTGGAGTATAAGACCTAAAACACAAAAATTTTGGGGGGACTGTTGTTTAGGTATTTGTGTCTCTTCAATGATGTAGCCTATTAGGTTCCTTAGTCCTCCACCCTAGATTTTTCTAGTATGAAATATGGGGTTTAGATAAGATAATTATGCGGGGTATTTTCTGGATAATAGGTGATGAAGCATTTGTTATGTTTTTGATAAACATGTGGCTAGCCGATGATAATGGAAAAAAATGAAATTTACCATACCACTAAAGGACTAAAAGATGAAATTTCCCTTTATGTACTTAATGTGTGCCATTATGGTTGGTTCAATAAGAAAATATTCTACAAAATTGATTTTATACAGATGAATAATCTATATAGATTCATGATTGTGAGATATATGGGTCCAAATAACCTCTACTAGAGTATAAAGAGAATATTAAACTATATTGTAAGATCTATTTATTCTATAGAAATTGGTACATTTATTTTGGAGGATATTGATATATGGAAATCAATCTTTAACTTCATGATCCTAACAAAATCATAGTATTTCTAGTGGTATACCTACTTTGGAATCCTCTCCCTTATATGGAGTTCCTTTCATTCTTATATTCAAAGGAGAACCAAATGGGTGCAATATGAATGACCACGGATTAATTCAATATGCATTCAATAATAATGATCCTAGAACTAGAGAAATATAATTCACATAAAATCCTAACATTGATCACCTCTTAGAAATAGACCCTAGATTCACCTCTCTTCTCACAAAATTACCATAACGTCACCCCATTGAGAACTTGAGTTCCATTTTTAAGGAGGCATAGATTATTTTGGTTTAGAGGAATGTCATTATCAGTAATTAGGTTTTGAAACCATGAACCTCTAGGATCTATTATGATAACCAATGGTTCTCCATGTGAATCAACAATGAAAATCTATTTGACGACCCTATGGTCATGCTTAATCCATGGACCTAGAACCCCACCATAATATGAATCTTATAAATTAATGTTGAGGCATCACTATTAGAAAAATGCCTCTATAATATTTCTGTTGTTTTCCAAGAATCTTCTTGAATGATAACTGTTGTAATCCAAAATTATTTCAGGGTGTACATCTCACCATTGGTTATAGAAGGAAAAGAAATCATAATTTGAATGGAATTCTCTTTTGATAGTGGGTGTTATTATATCACCCTTGAGTCTGAATACCTCATAATTATTAATGATATTTTTTACAGGATGTACTCCATCCTTTTGGATTATTAGTCTTGAATATCCTTTTCATGTAGTGTTTCTTCTCATCTTAGTCCATATTTTTTTACAAAAATGTTGGGTAATACAGAGGCTCGTCATTTGGCTACCATGATTCTTGTAGAGGATCCTCATGTTTTGTTGGATTTCTTCCTTAGTTTGATGAAATACGATGGTTAACATGAACTATGATATCTTAACATATGATTCATCCATTCTCCTCCCAAAAATAATGGTTTTGGTAGCTGTTTCAAAATATGAAATCCTACATCAGCTCTAGAACAAAACCAGATTGTTAACAAAAAATTAAATTGGAATTTAAATATTTAAAAAAAGAATAATGAAATATTAAAATTATATTTCAATATCATTTCAATTCAAAATTTCCTTGAAAAATATTTTCATTGAAGTGATATTTCTAATTAGTTAGAAATAAATTAAAATCTAATACACTAAACACTTTAAACATTCTTTTTTCAACCGTCCACCTATATAAAAAAGTGTGTCCCTATAATAATCAAAATGTGGTTTTAGTAAAAATAAATAAACAATAATATTTTTAATTCATAAATTTATTAATTATTACCCACCATTACTGGTTTGTGTTAATGTTTGGGGGAGACAACTCAATTTTTAGGATGAAGTCCTCAGGCATTCCGATTTATAGTGATTTTTGACCTAGCTATAAGTTCTGTAATGGGAAATGAAATCAAACTATTACTAAATATATTGATGATATTAATATTTATACTATTAATTATATTATTATTTATTATAGTAATAATTTTATATTAATTGTTAATAATTATATTAATTAGAAATTATATTATGAATTATTAAAAAATCACTTAATTATTTTTAAATATTATATAGTTTATAAATTATTATAATAATAATATAAGAAGTTATTAATTATTTTATTTACATAATTAGTTATTAATAATTTAATAATTAAACTAAAATAGAATTTTTATATAGAGAACACACACTTTAATTCATACCAGGAACATTGTTTGTTAGATTTATGGGTCTCACCCATCACAAATGAATTATTGATCATTAAACTAAAGTCTAAAAGAAATCTGATCTAATTTACCTTGTTATGATAATGTGAAATTCATTTTAAACTAAAATGACACTATAATATCAAAAACACTAAATTGGATTCATACTAGACACATTGTTTATTTGATTAATGTGTGGTCAATTCTTACACATCAAAAATGAATTATGGAAAGTTGTCGTAAATTTTAAAAATAATTGCATCTTTTTAATATATTTTGATTATGTGGTGATCATTTTAAAATAAAATGAAAACTTTATATGGAAAACACACACTTTGAGTTCCAAAAAGAAAACATCATTTTTCTGATGGACGTGTGGTTGATTCTAATGCATAAAAAATTAATTATGGATCATTTTCATAATTCTTGAAAAAATTGGAATATTTTTTTTTGTTTTTGACTATGTAATGCAAATTTTAAATAGAAATTAAAATTTTATATCTAAATCATCGATATTTCACAATTTGAAAACATCAAGTTTCAAATCGGTATGATGTAGATTCATACACATCAGACATGAATAATGGATCATTTTAATAATTTTTAAAAAGAGTATGAGCTTGTTCATAGATTATGTCTATGTGATGCATGTTTTAATCAAAAATGAAACTTTTAAATTCAAAACACACAATTAGATTCATAATGATCACTTCATGTGCTAGATTTAAATAGAGATGATTCCTATATTTCATAAATTATTTAGTGATAATTTTCATAAATTTTAAAAAAACGTGAAGATTATTTATATAGTTTTGATAATGTGACATTGACTATAAAATAAACAGCCACTTATTTTATTGAAAACACAGACTTGAAGTCATATTTACCACATCATACAATATATTATAACATACTATATTCTTATACATAAAATATGAATTTCAATTCATGACATTATTTTATCAAAGAAATAGTTATTTTTATTGATTTTGGATATGTGATCCCCATTTTAAACTAAAATTAATGTTTTATATTGAAAATAAATTTTTTTAGTCATACTGACCATATCTTGTTTCAAACTGACGTTCAGTCCATTCATAGAAATAAAAATATAAATATGAATCATATTCATAATATTCAATATTAATATGAGATCATTTTTTATCAATGTGATGTTTGTTGTGAAATTGATTAAATGTTGATTGAAACCGCGAAACATTTAGAAATTGGAAAATCTAAGATCGATCGTTGGCGAAGAGCATCGTTGACAAAGCAATCATTGAATTTGCATATGGAAATGATAATTACAAATGAAAATAAAAATACAAAAGAAATACAACAAGTGTAGAACACAATGTAGAGCCAAAAATCCATCACATTTCATTAACAAATCACAATATTTATAGATTACATGATATCTGATCCAATGGTGAGAATATGAAAGGTTAACCATTAAAAGGGGATTTAATTGGGATTGAGGAGTCATCATTATTGTCATAATTATGACATCCATTAATTACATTTCATAACACTCACCCTTATATGTCATAATTTTATGGAATATTATTTAATCATCACATAAAAACCATTTGGGATAAATAAGTGATGACAAAATAAAAGAATCGATGTCATTATTAGAAACTTTATGAGGAGAACACGATGGGAAAAAACCGTATGATGTGAAAAAGAGTGTGACATTCCCAACTCCCCATGATTATATCATTAAGTTGTGTCTTTAGGAAATCAATTAATATTATTATTTAATTATTTATTTAGGACATGAGAGGAAGGCCATAAGTAAATGGTCTCATTATAAATTACAACTCATGTGGTTGACCAACAATTTCCATTAATTATATATATCCATAAAAATTTATAACATTCCCTTGGATATCTCTTATGATGTGTGCTTCTCTCATTAAATACCTCATCAACGAAAAACCCTTAATGGGAAAACACTTGATTAGGGAGAAATAGTACAATAACATCAGGTACCGAGAGTTTCACCTCATAAAAACCTTATCAAGAAAACCCAGTGGGAAAAAAGTTTCTAATGGAAAAAGAGTACAACATTTACATCTCCCTTTCATAGTGATCATCAATAAATTTAACTCATAGAATGTCCATGATCAATTCATAACCAAAACATTCAGTTTTGAATTTTGGAATAATAATAACATATACCCTTTAGATTTCAATGAATGGTGAAACACAATAACTTGCATCATAATATTATGTATTTTCATTTTCAAGGTACATTTTTACATGTACAAGTATATCCTTTATAAATAAATAAAATGAGCATTTATATTTATTCCTTATGGGCTAAGTGTGTTATTCATCAACCCCTTATGTATGAAATCTCTAACTCTTGGAAGTAAGATATTCAATAATTAATTAAGGGTAAAACCATTCCAAAATTTAATATCTCATCTTCAAGATGATTAATTCAAAATACCAGGACATTACATGTAATATCATGATTGAATAATTCATTGATTCTTGAACTCTTCAAGAGTTTAGATGTTTTTCCAAGCACCTTAATAATAAACTAAATAAAATGATTCATAAAAACCATGGGATGATAAATACAATTTTTATTATTCCTTAACATAATATGGATAAATATTATTCAATTCACTGGATAATTTATCATATTGGGTGATACTTCTAAAATTTTTAATATGCATCAGGCATTTCAAACCCTTCTTGGATTCATATAAATATCCAAATATATGAGGAAGAATATTTATTATAATAAGATAATTGATATTAAATATTCTTTATACTTTGGATAATCAATCCTGAACTTTATATGTTGAACATTTCATAAGTTCCATTAATAATTTAGGCCACTTATTGTGATGTCGACATATATCAAAATCCATTGTAATCAATGAGTTTAAAAATAATTAAAAGAAATTATAACATCAACAACATTTGATTGAGATATCATAATTTTTATGGTACTAGTGTCACTTCTGAGACAATATCTAAAAAGAAATAATGTTGTCGATATATTCATTTTCCTTTTAAAGGGAAAATAAATTTATTGATTTATACTCATGATGAAAAAATATTTTCTATAATCAGTTCAACCACACTTCAGGTGTGTATAGTTAGACTATTGATGTTGAACACATTACATTCATGTATGTGTTG
This sequence comes from Viscum album, assembly GCA_963277665.1. Taxonomy (NCBI): domain Eukaryota; kingdom Viridiplantae; phylum Streptophyta; class Magnoliopsida; order Santalales; family Viscaceae; genus Viscum; species Viscum album. Next base: position 365,579,290 of record OY728158.1, on the reverse strand, counting down.
TGAGCATCTTGTCAATAGTTCTGAAAAACCGTATAATATATGATACATCGTATTTCTTTTAATCAACATGCATAGCATGAAATGTATACTCACCAATAGAAAATAACACATGTGATCATTTAGTGGATGCATATTTCATGTAGATGGATCACATGGTGGGTGGGAACGCCCATATATACTTCTTCAAAAGTATATATGAAATATATTTCCATAATAGCTTCTAATGATATTAATAATTTATCTGAAAAATGGGTACCTCATGGTAAATTATCATACAAGGGGAATTAATAATTACTTAATGATAATAAATTCAATGATAATTTTGTAGAAATGTATCCATTAATTAAATTCATCATTCTCCCCCTGATGTATTTATACTATGTTATTAATAAATCGATGATCGTGTATACTTGAATCAATATCATTCTTTATAATTAATCCAACATGGCCTAAATCATCATGTCATATAATTGATGTTCTAGGATCAGTGAACATTTGGTTTACCATTATTTATATGATTGTACATAAAAAATTATTTATATTCGCATTTATGAATTCTTGTTACATATCGAGGCACCTCTTTTGTCTCCATATTATATTCATTTTCATCAATACCATTCATATATCTCCCAGAGACATTAGATATAACAAAGAATAAAATATTTTTACTACCAGGATGGAATATATTCTCTCTTCTGGAGTCGTTTATTACTTTTCAATAACAGTAAATGTACTAATATGAGCATATACTAATGAATATATGAGTGCTTTTAAAGAAGTTAATTAAAATAATATAATATCTCTTGAATCTTTTATTGTGAAAACTCATATTTGTAATTATAATTTCCACCTATGGGGTTCGATGAATTCATAACATAATTATAATGGGTTAGGCCCATCACCAAGAGGATTATTGCATAATTTAGAACTTCTGTCCAAATTGTTTTTGAACATTGGTCCAAAATATTATTTGACAATACATCTACCTAGGATAGAATCCCCCACATATTTTGAATATAGTGAATGTGGTAGTGAGAACTTATGTGTAAGAATATCTTGGTTTCACACCACACCTTATCTCCATCAAAAATTATAATTCATAAACAACATTCACTTTATCAAATGACTGATAAATCATTTGATCAAACCACATCAACTGTCAAATATTCATGATATCATATCATTTTTTTCAGGAATAATTTCATTCTCTTCAAAGAATGAGATATATCAATTAATACTAAATTCACATAGGGGAATTCATTTTTTCACAGGATTTCATGATCCAAGAATGACAATTTATTATTTATCAATAATGATCATCTCGTATAAAGTATAATTTTTTTTACTATGATGATAATTTTCTTAACAACTTTATATTGTAAAATCATTTTCATAATATATATCATATTACACAAAATATGTAATTCAATCTTTCATTAATGAATTATATGAACAACAACATCCACTTTAGGGGATAGATTAATTACATGATATGATATTGATAATCCATAAGAATATGATAAATAATAATGTTTACCTTGATATTGTTAATGCATGAACAATAAAAGATAAATGAAAATATTCATCAATATAATGTCAAAATACATTATGTTCATATTATCCTAGAGATATGAAATATTTTATAAATATCAATAAAAATCATTGTTCTCTTTAAATATTTACTATCATCAAACAACTTCTGGTGGTTAAATTTTTATTATTTTATATAAACAAATATAACACAATGATCATTCGCAAAACACCATATTCACCATGATCATGATTTATAATAAAATCAGGAATATTTTAATTCACTTCGAGGAATGAAATAAATCATTTTCAATAAATATTATCATTAACTCTTATGAATGGAAGAAAATCATTTGTTTGAGTTTTATAGTGTCTTTGAGACAATTACATGAATATTCAATTCAACAATTTCATAAATTTCATTCACTTGTGGGTATTAATATATATAAAGTATATTTATTCTTATTCATCAAGAATATTTAATTTCTCAAAAAAAAATATAAGAAATAAAAGAAAGAGATGAAATAAAACAAATATATACAAATATTTAAATTAAATATCATCTCTATGATGAACCTTTATATATCATAATCAATCATGACACCTTCAGGGTGAACTTGAAATTAGAGGAATTAAATTTCATGGGTCATCGAATGATTAGAAAACTTCATATCAACGTACGATAGGTACGTGATGATCATCAAACTTCATCTCAACGTATGAAGGGTAAGAGATGTTCATCAAACTTCGTCTTGACACACGATGGGTACACGATGTTAATCAAATTTTCGCTCGATGTACGATGTGTACATGATGTAAATCATTCAACAGCTCGATGTATAATGGGTATGTGATGTTCATCATTCAACCACTTTTGGTGGTGCATTTTTCTATTCCATTAATGAAAGATGTTTGTCTCATCATTGACCACATCTATTATTAATCAAACACATTCTATCTTGGGAATGAAGTGAAATTTGTCAACCGTGAATCATTACAGCTCTTCATGAGCTCATTATTTTCCCAACAACAAAATATTAAGAAAATCATAAATTGTTTTCAGATTTATCAAGAGGGGAAGAATAAATGTAACAATATCTTAAATATAAAATAAACCTCACCTTTTGATGTAGCTCATTGAATGAGTGGAGTCAATGCACATATGAAAGAGTATGTCAAAATAAGAATGTTTATAGAAACATGTGACATGCCATTTTCCTATGAGTTTTTTATTATGCTGGTGATGGGGATGAAGATAGTGATGTCATGATGTGCAATGCGGAGAAGTCGATCGTGCTGAAAACATGTTGTGAAATTGATCGAATGTAGATTGAAAACGTGAAGCATTTTGAAATCGGAAAATGTATGATCGATTGTAAGCGAAGCGCATCGTTGACGAAGAGAGCTTTTAATTTGTGTATGAAGATTATAATAACAAATGAAAATAAAAATACAAAAGAAATACAACAAGTAGAGGCCAAAATGTAGATCCAAACGTCCATCACATTTCCTTAATATATTACCATATTTATAGAGTACATGATATCTGATTCAACTGTGATAATGAGAAAGGTTTCCCATTAAGAGGTTAATTAATGGAAATTTAGGAGTCAATATTATTGTCATAATTATGACATCCATTAATAACAATTCATAACAATGTATGTTTTAATACAAAATGTCACTTTAAAATTTATTACACACAATGGGAGTCATACTGACCACATTATATGTCATACAAACATGTAGTGAATTCATGGATGTCAGAATTAAGATATCTAATATTTCTATGAGGTTGAAAAAATATAAATTCATTTTCTTTAGTATGGATATGTAATATGAATTTAAAACTGAAAGAAAAATTTTATAGTAAAAACACACACATCGAGTCATACATGATACATCAGTGGATGATTCATGTGTGGTTAGATCCTATAAAACATAAATGAATTATAGATTTTTTTACTCTAAAAACCCAGAAATTATTTAGATGAATTATGAATTAAATAAATAAATTTATATATGATTTCATTTAATTAATATATCATGTATTTATGAACTTTAAAATTGTAAATATTTTTTATAGTGACCTAAATTATTTTTCTTAATGATATATTCATTGTTTTTTAAGCACATAAGTATGATGTTTTAATAAAACTTATTTTTACATTGAATTATATATATATATTATAATTTTTTTATGTTTTACAATTTAAAAAATTGTACAAATTATAATAATTATGAAAATTGTATTTATTTTAATATATATTACAATTATTAATTTAATATATAACATTTTATTTATAGAATATGACATATATATATTTTATAAATAAATTTAATAATATAAACATTAACTTTTTAAAAAGTATTGATAAAATAATTTTTAATATATTATTAGTTTTAAATAATTGTTTACATTTTAAATTTATTAAAAATAAATTATATGATAATAATATATGATAATAAAGATGTAAAAATATAATGAAATAATAATAATAGAGTTGAAAAAAATCAAGTGAATAGGATAATGAAAGGGGGCATTATGGTTCACATGGGAGTGTTGAGTGGGCCACTATGGGATATAGTGTAGTGGGTGTGCGGGTCTTTGGTCGTCGGTTTAGGGTTGAGGTACACTACATCGGAGTCAGACTGTATGAAGGAAAGTCCTAGTTGAGTAGGGTGAGGCTGTGAGCGGGAAGCTGGGTGTGTCTTGGTGATCGAGTCGAATGCCGATGAGGGACCATGTGTGTTGATCAATCTCTGGTGTGGATGAATGGCCAGTTGCGGGTTTTTTTAGTGGTGTTAATTGAAATCCAAGCTTCATATTGTTGGTTGACTCAGAGATAGGGTTTCAAACATGAATCACTTAACTTGTTTGGATTTTCTTGATCTGCGTTGAGGTAGGTGTTTATCTGCATCAGTCCCTTGGTGGACGAATTTCATTACAACATTGTTAGTCATTTTTTATAGGATTTCTCCTTTATTAATGACATAATTTTTTTAATCATGATGAAATACATTTTTTCTCCTTCCATAGAATTATTCACGAAAGTATTTTGACTAAATCATAATTTTACCATCTATTTTTGGCTATTTCTCCACTATTTAAGTTTTAATTATTAATTATATGGGGGTCCTTTTTTATTTCTATTTTTATTTTCTTTTACACCGTTTCTTTCAATTTCAATTTTTTTCTATGCACTTTGTTTTCTAGATCTGCATTTGAGTATGCACGACAAGATTATGATATGATAATCTTTTGACAGTGGGTTTTTGGTTATAAAAATACTTAAACAAACATTAAAATGTGAATTTTGCAAAACCTCTTGTGTTGTGTCTCAAGAATTTCAATTAAATCCACATCTATTTTTCTTCCATATTTTTAGTAGGGGATATTTTTTATGATTTATATTGTATTTTGAGAATCTTTTATAACGGATATATTAATTTTATTTCATTAACTTCATTTTAGTATTTTAGTTCTGCTTCAAACATTTGATTATTATTTTCTTTCATGACCTCTTAATTTACTTTTCAAATGATGTTTATATTAAAAACCACATCTGTAATTAGAAATTATTTGTCCAATGAAGTTTTTATTTTATAAGATGGTTTTCTCTAATTAAAACTAATATGAATGAGCCTTTTCAAGTTGAAGTTCAAATGTGAACATATATTCCTTGCAATCTGTCCTAAATATTATAATTTTAAATGAATATTTTTTTTATAAATTTATGAATGGTAATGTTAGTCTTTCAATAATATGTATATATATTACATCATATTACTATACCAATAATTATTTCAAGCTTGAATATATTTATATTTCAAGACTTCCAATTTCATATATATATTTATATATGTTTTCCATTATTATATAATTTGAAATGAACAGGTAATTTATCATGATATCCCACAAATTTATATTAATCAAGGAAGAATTGTTATTATTTTTATACAATTATCAAATAATTTATTTGTGGTATATGATCATGCATTCAAATTTATAAGTGAAGGTAATATTATCATTTCATTAAATTGTTCCATGTAAATATATATATATATATATATATATATTGTTAGGTCCACTAGGCTGAATACCCTGAGAGGGGGGGAGAATCAGGGTATGACTAATTAAAAATTAATGTCCGTTCTGATCCTGTTTTGCTGTTAAGAAAAACACTCTTCTCTCTCTTTCCTACTACACAATATAAACAGAAAGTAAAGGAAGCGCGAGACGCATCAATTTTACTTGGTTCACCGCTAATGGCTACGTCCAAGGAGCATACGCTGACAAGTTGCCGGTCGTACCAAATTCCACTAATCTTCACTAGCTGTTGATTACAAGGTTCGGGCTAGATCACTTCTATGCCCAGGATCACTACCTTTACAATGTTTAGGGTCAGCTCCCTGCTTTCCCAAGGGTCACTCCCTGTTTCTCTCTCTCTGGCTCACTGCCGGTGGAGAGGATCACCTTCTTCCTCTTCCTAATCTCACTGCTCGTGGAAGGAATCTACTCACAGTTTATAGAATTGTAGGTCTCTTCATTTGCATGAATGAATGCATCTTCCTCTATGTGTAGATTCCCTGTTGAAGTAAAACTTTCATCCGTATATGAATCTGTCTTTGCACAAAATGTATCAGGCAAACCTCCAGCTTCCACACAGCCCTAAAAACACTGTAGGAAATAAAACCTTACTTGGTGCGTAAGTCAGTCACGGCGCGCAAGTATCGGCGCGCAAGTCACAAAGGGTACACAAGTCCTCCTCAGACACTTGCGCGACTCAAACTTCCTCAACTCCAAACTTGCGTGACTCTCTTCCTTTTATGCCCAAACCAATATTGGCACACAACTTCCAACCGGAACGCAACTTCTAACACCGGCGCACAACTTCAACCTTTGGCGCGCAGGTCCCACCTGCGCGGCCACACACACCACTTGCGCGACCACCACACCGGTGAGACGGGAGTTCTGATTTCTCAAAGAGTTGAACTCCGGTGAAGAATGAAGAGGAGTGGTCTAGTATTTATACGCAAATTTACCACCCTGAGCGACGGCACGCAAGTCACCTGCGCAACCCAGTCTTGGCGCGCAAGTCTTCTCTCCTTTTAGACACATGCGCGAACAACTCCCAAACTTGCACAAACCTACTTCCTTTTCCATATTTTGATCTTCTGATCTTGAAAAAAATATGGCATGCAAGTTTCCTATTCTCCAAGTTTACGGCGTGCAAGTCCCTTTGCCAAAAACACTTTTCTTCATTTGCCGATTTTCAGGCCCAAAAATTTGGAAAACACTGGAAAACGGCGTCACCTTATATCTGTTCGTTTGTACCACCTCCAGATCATCCATTCCTTTTATCGACGTTCTTGAAACAAACATGGATCGTTGACCTCAGCTCTTGAAATTTATATTCCACCATGAAATCCTCTTTGTCAACAAATTAGTATGTCATAGTTATGCTTTGTCAACAATCACTACTCAGATGTCCACTTTTTCCACAAACACAATCACCTCAAAAATGCTCCAATGATACCTTGAGGGATTTTTGCCCAACATATATATATATATATATATATATCGACAAATTTATGAATTAGTGCATGATTTGGATGTTCCAACAAATCTTGTATAATTGTGGGTAAAGATTAATATCAAAATATTATACAAGACCTTACTTGAAATTTACTCATGGATGAAATGATTGATGACGTGTTATAGTTTTTTATAGTCACATTTGAAAAACAATGTTCATTGCATATTAATATTTCAAACTAAAATTATGTACGCTGTTTATGTAAATAATAATTTCCATTTTTTTATTCATTATATTGACATCCATTGCATTTATAATAAGTTCACGTTTTAATTTAAATTTTACTGTTTAATTCCAAAAATAAATATTACTTCGGTATCATTGAAAATATTTTATTGTAAATGTTTCTATTATAATTTTATAATTAATTATTACAATCAATTGTGGAAAATGTATTTCACAAAAAATATTAAATACCTAGATATTCCAGGAAAAGCATATGTGGTAGAATTTTTAGTTATAAACAAAACATGTAATATGTGAAATGGATGTTCTTGTATTTATATGTATATAACTATTAAAGTGAATTTAAAAGCAGCAATATAATTTAAATATTCAAAACTCCAGTGAAAAGATATATATATATATATATATATATATATATAAACCAGACATAAAATGTTATTAAAAAATCGAGTGCTTCATTGTTGTAAATATGGAAGGTCATTGGTGACTGAACCCATCCTTTACTAAGTGGGTAGGCCCAGATAGCCTTCAGCGAATCAAGTGACCTCAAAAAGTTTTTTTTTTCAGAATCATGCATTTTTTTTGGAAAAACACTAAATTATGTTTAATCATTTTTGAGCCTTAGTATTTTCTAAAATGACATAGTATTTTAATAACAAAAGTAATTTATTGTTTTATTTTAAAAAAATGTATTTTTTAATGTATTTATCAAATTAACATCAATGAATATTTTAAAGGGTATTTATTAATGATTTTTAAACCCATTACTAGGAATATTTAATGCACCCCCTTGTTTTGATTATTTTTCACAGGTCACTTTGAAGTCTAATGTTAGACATCATCGATTTTTTTTCACGCGTGAAAATGATGTTTCTCTATTACTTTGTTTAATTTTGTTTCAACTCTAATATTTTGTATGTTTGTATCTTTAACCCGAATTTTGACTGGTAATATGTCCTCTAATATGTAATTTCTGTCATCCCCAGCTCCCAAGTACCCAAAGCCGATGCCTTACAGAGGATCAAATTTGGTTCAGGCTATGAGGAACCAACTACTTCTAAAAACTTATTTAGTAAAAGTCCATACCTAAAATATTTTAATTACAAATGTAGTGTGAGTATACGAATGCCCAATACGATGTTTTAAAATAATCCAATATTACTTTTGAGAACATTTTTTACAACCTTCCATAAAACATTTTCTTAAAAGAGTTGTTACACATTTAACGTACCATGAAAATTGTCAATGAGATATAAATTCACAATTTAAAACATGCTAACATTATCATAATTCATTTTAAGACATGCTCTTACAGAGTAATAAGTAAAGGATATATCATGATAAAATGTAAGTAAAAATTAATAACTAAGTGTAATACAAGATCAGATCTTCACATTAAAAATAATAACATAAATTTCATCATTTACTATTGGCCATTAAATTTCTAGATATTTCATTAATAAAAAATATGTCATAACTAAACTTCTTTTGATTCTAAAAATCATAAGCTCTTTAACCAATAATTTTGTACTAGTTGAGTAATCCTCTGGTTAATTAATTTACTTATACTTAATAAGGAAAGTATATATGTCGGATGGTGTCAAGGCCCCAGCCTAAATGTCTAATGATTAAGGCCTCGGTTGAAATCCATAACTCATAAATGGGAAATCCCTCAGCCAATTCTGGTACTAGTAGTCTCATGAGACCTACCAATGCATCTAGGGGCTATAGCAGGCCCCACCTGTAACATACTATGTCCAATGCATTTTTAATACCTCTAAGACAATGTGCACTTCCAACTTTGATTTATTAAAATTACTTTCCACATATCAAACGAAGTGTTCAAATAAATTGGTTTCTTACATCACCTATCATTTTATTCAAGGTTTCCCACACAACCTTGAACAATTAAATCCATATACTTAGAAAAGGGAATAAAAGTTTAATATTACAATATTTCACATTTATGCATATTTAGTGATTATGGCACAAAACTATGAATTATGTGGTCAGTTCATTAGTTGGTACATAAGATAAGAGTACTTGTGATTACAACTAAGATAAAATAAATACCAACGTGACCACATAAAATGAAAAAGTCTAGAACTATGTTATTCAAGAACATTCATGATTAAATTATGAGGTGAAATTAACATAATAAATAAATAGTTAACTTAACATTTCATGTGGGGTAATAAACCCACATTATCTCATACATTACATGTTAAAACACAACAGTATAAAAATCAACCTTATACATTATCCTTTAATATAATGTGTGAAGTGTATTTAGTACATATGAATATGAAGTCATGAGCTTCCAATATCTATACGAATGATCTAAGAAAATTAAAAGAAATCATTGGGAAAACCATGATTATGGATTCATGTTTTGTAAAATATTCATTCAATGGGTTGTTCATTAAAGTAGTGTTTGGTCAAGCAAAAAACATTTAAAATGTATGTTTAGTACTTTCTTCTCAAACCATAGAATTTTATAAATACAAAAATGGGAAACAAATATGGCACACGTACCCACATACCTGATTACACAAAACAATTGTATTCAAGGTTCTCATATTATGTTAGTTTGACACTTGAAAATTAATTAAAACATGGATTTCCTTATTAGGGTATAATTATTAAATTTTTTTGAAAAAATACATTTATATTATGTGTGCTCGCATATAAGAACATAAATGATTAGATGTAAAACATTCCTACCCAAAATGACTCCATGCATTGTTGTCCTTCATTATCCCACAATTAAAACCTAACAATCCTTAATCTAGGCTTATGAAGTTTATGAAAATCAGAGAGTCGTGTATTTTATACTTATATATTTCCATATACATATGTATATATATAACTGATTTCATGTTTGAGGCATAAATAAATGTGCATAGGTCACCCTACCGTGCAAGATTAAACCACAATCTGTAAATGATTTATACTTCTTAAAAGTATATATATATACATATATATATATAGCCACAACTTAAAACCCAGCATGCAAGACAAAATTTAATCCCCTTACTTATCTCATGGAGGAAGAGAGGCTCGGGAGATGCTGGAGAAACTTGGAAGACACGATGAGGTCTATTGGATTCTTGGGTGCAAGGAACCAGGAGGTACATCGGATGACTTAGATGTTTTTTAAAAACTAACCTGTTAAATATATATATATATTTTTAATACAAGTTGTATGGTATCCACAAATAACATGGATTATAAATAGACTAGTGGGAGATGTCTCTGTGTAAATCGTGTGAGGGAGGGACAATGACTAAAAAGGTGAAGATAAAAGTTAATAAATAGGTTATAGGGTTACTGGTTCAGGGCACACCTCGATGAAGAAGAAAACACCTCATGTATAAACTGGAAGGTATTTCAACAGACAGGATCAGATCTATCTTGAAAGCAAGAGCTGAGATGCATCTGTGGTTTATAAAGGTAGTGTAGGGATTTGATTAAGTCTGATTCTAATCGGACGACATGATATCGATGCAGAATTTTTTAAAAACTTCAAATGACCACGATTAGATCGTGCCCGATAAAATAGACCACAAAAACCTAGGGATGCACCACTGTTGCTGATGGTCGAACAAGGGGTCGATTTCCTTGGCCCGGATCGCGCAATATGTGATCCAACGGCCACGATCTCATTTTTCCTGAAAAAAAACTTACCACATCGAAATGGTGTGATGTTCACACCTTCTTTATATGCCTTGGCCACCGATGCAGCACTCAGAAATCACACAGAACACACCCAGGGGGCCTTACACACGGGCCCCTACCTCCCCCACAGGACTCGGCCTACACGTTCTCACAGTGGCCTTATGCCCGCACTACACACACATGCACCCCCACGCTACCAAGATCTTTTTCACCCCTCGGGAGACCTATGCCTGAGCTCAGGCTAGCCCAGGCTTGGGCTGAGGGCTAGGATCAACCACCTTGAGTGAGCTACCTCCCTTGGCTCAGCCAAAAAGTGATGGCCCTAGAGGGTCCTAGTTTTTTTATAAAAACTAGCCTAAACGTTTTTTTTCTTAAAGGAAAATAATAGAACATTGTAATTTTTTTATTTAAACATGGCCTTTATTAGACAATAGATGGTTAATGCATACAAATTAGACTTCTTCATAAAATTATTTTCTAAGGTTGATTATAAATACTAAACCATTAACATAAAGTCATAAATTGAAGGATAATTCTTATTCTTCTGTCATATTGGTCAAAACATAGTTTAATTAAAAATAAAATTCAATCTCAAAGAAATTATACATATTTTAAGACACTGAAAAAAATTCATTACGATACATTTGAATTAATTACTACATGCTTTGAATTCCTTATTACATTTCAAAAACACCAATGTATAATTCAAAAAATTCTCTATGTCCTTTTAAATTTAATGGCTAGGAGTAGTTTTTTTATAATGTTTCTAGTTATAACCTAATTACATGGTGGTCTAGAATATACATATACGTTTTCAATTAATTTTCCAACGAGGACATCATCTATATTTATAGCCATTATAGTTCCATGGTTTCCCAAGGAAACAGTCACATTAGTTTCTTATAAATCCAAGACTTAGGGTGTCCTAAAACTCAAGTTGATTGAAAAATATGGTTCACATCATACCATTGGTGCTTAGTGTGGTCGAGGTGGCATAGTCCATTATTATGTTCATTATGGAAAATTGTAAGGACCCATATCAATTCCTCGGTGTTTTCATTGTTTTAATTTGTCTCCCTATAATTATGATAGGGTTCATAAAAGGTATTTTTGGTTAGTATGATTACTCTTTTGATTTTGGTTTTTTCTAAATGCTACGAGTTTTTTAAAATGAAATGTCTTGTATCCAATTTTGTGTTTTACTCGGTTTCATTCTAATAAATTAAAACCAAATTATTACCCCCTCCTAAGAAACAAGTTTTGTTCAGTTATTCAATCAAAAGTAACCATGACTTATCAATACATAAGGTTCGGATTTTGTGGTGTTACAACATCCCCCCTACAAGGAATTGTGTCCTTACAATTCGTTCCACGCATGAATAAGAGAAATAATCCTTTATAATATTCACCATAACCTCCATCATGGAGGGTCCTCCAGTGTGGCAAGGTGAATTCCCACGTTTATGTTCAACTCTTCTACTTCCCTAGACCATATAAATTTTGAGTGGGAAGGGTTTAACCTCTGCATAGTGCATTCGGTCCTCCACAATGATGTTCAAGCGGTGGAATGTTAGGAGATGTCCAAATGGACTATCTCTCGAAGAATTCACCGGACTGAATCTCGATTGAGAATATCAAAGTCATAGGAATTATCATATAAACTAATACTGAGGAGTTGGTACAAGAATGTTTCACAAAGGTCTTCCTCCAATGCATCCTCTTGAAATATCTCTCTGGTTGTGATGTTCTGACCCAGAATAAAGCATAGAAATAGTTCTTTGTTGTATTTACCTCTTCATCTGTACTCGGCCAACTATGTTGGGGATATTATATGGTATATTTAGGCATTCTCCTGATAAGAATGGAGAATGTCAGGGCTGTTAGACACTTCATAGATCTTCTTGCATGTTTTTTGAAAATTTTCAAAAAGTATGTACTCCTCTTCACAGGTCTTGACCAATATAGTCTCTAGTATCTCAGTAATGAGTGACACTATGTGATTTGGTCCTTCTATCTGAAAATTAATCCTAAAGGATCAATCGTTGAAACCTATTCATAAACATAAAAATATACAAGATAGAAAAAGGAGACAGTGGATAACATATTGTGCTCTTATATCACGACTTGTTCATATAAAAAAAAGACAAGCTAATGGTTTCCCCAGTTCCCTAATACAGAAATCCCCAAAACTAGTTCAAAACTCTCGATCTCCCATGACCATATGAAACCTAAGAAATCTGGTTCGATATCCTGGGTTCACTTGTGTTGTCTCCAGAGTCTGGAAAGTGGGGTGTAAAACTATGATACTTCTATATATAATTAAAGTATGTATACCGAACGGGTGGCTTCGTACTCAAGGATTTCGAAGTCCATTACCTGACCAAAATGGCCACAGGACAGAACTTGACACATATATGCCACGCAGAGGTCTCCCACTACTATATCTTCTTGAAAGGTTGTGAGGTATAGGTTTCCTTCTGCTACGGTGAAGCATATAAAAAGTCCCTCATAGTATTTTCCTCGTTGTACATAGTATGGAAATTGAGCTTGCATCATAAAGATGTAATCTAGACCCACTCCTCAGTAGACTTGAAGTACATAGGGAGAATTGGATATGTAATAGAGATGTTTTCTTGATATATAGATATGGGCATAATTTATATAATTTTCATGGCCGGATATTGAAATTATGGTTTTTAGGGCCTCGCTGGGATAGGGCAAGAGATTAGTACCTTCCTTTTCCATCTGAAAATTAAGAAAACATAATTCTTAGTATTGTTTAAGTCAGTTTATTTTTTATTATTCAGTTATGGTTCTCCATATTTAACCAAACCAAATCCTCTGATACCAACCATTATTCCCCATCTCCCGAGTACTTGGAGCCGGTGCCATACAGAGGATCAAATTCAGTTCAAGCTCTGAGAAACTAGCTACTTTTGAAAATTTCTTTAGTAAAGGCCATACCTGAAAAAAATTAATTAGAAACATAGGGTGAGGATACGAATTCTCAGTAAGGGGTTTCAATGTAAACCAATATTGATTTTGGGAAGTTTCTTTAAAACCATCCATAAAATATTTTCTTATAAGAGATGTAACACATTTTACATACCACAAAAATTGTCTATGAGATATAAATACACAATTTAATTTCTACAAACATTATAATTATTCAATTACAGACATGCTCCTTCCGAATAATAAGTAAAAGACATATCATGATAAAATGTAAGTCAAAATTAATAACTAATTGTAATGCAAGGTCAAATCGGTGCTTTAAAAATAATAACTCAAATTTCATCATTCACTATTGGCCGTTAAATTTATGAATAATGCATAAATAATAAATATGTAATACATAAACTTCTTTTGATTCCCATAATTATAAGCTCCTTAATTAGGAATATTATACTATTTGAATAATCCTTTGGTTATTTAATTTACACAGTATTAATGAGGAATGTGCATATGCCAGATGGTGTTAAGGCCTCGGTCAGTATGTCTAATGATGAAGGCCTCGTCCGAAATCCATCACTCAGAATTGGGAAAGGCCACAGCCAATTCTACTACAAGCTGTCTCATGAGACCTGCCGATGCATCCAGGGGATATAACAGGCCCCACCTATCACATACTATGAACAATTCATTCTTCATAACTCTAAATCAAAGTTCACATCCCACTTTAATTTATTATGATTACTTATCACATATCAAACCAAGTGTACAAATTACTTGGTTTCTTACTTCACCTTTCATTTTCTTCAAGGTGTCCCACACCACCTTGAACAATTAAATCCATATACTCAAAAAAGGTTATAAAATTTTAATATTACAATCTTTCACATTTATGCATATGTAGTGAGTCTGGCACAAAAATATGAATTATGTGCTCAAGACATTAGTTACCACATAAGTTAAGAGTACTTGTGATGACAACTAACACAAAAGAAATACCAACTTGACCACATTAAATGACAAAGTATGGAACTATATTATTCAAGAACATTCATGATTTAATAATGAGATGAACATAATGTAATAAATAAATAGGTAACTTAACATTTCATACGGGCTACTAAACTAACATTATCTCAAACATTACATGTTAAAAGATGAATGTATAAAAATCAACCCTTAACATTATCCTTTAAAATAATGTGTGATGAGTTATTAGTACATATGAATATGAAGTCATGAGCTTCCAATATCTATACTTATGAACTAATAATATTAAAATAAAGAATTTGGAAAACCATGATTAGGTTTTCATGTTGTGTAAAATATTAATTCAATAGGGAATGCATAAAAGTAGTGTTTAGTGAAGCCAAAAACCTTTAAAATGTATTTTTATTACTTTCTTCGTAAACCATATAATTTTATAAAAAATAATGGAAAACAATTTGGCACATGTACCCACATACCTGATTACACACAACAAGTATATGAAATGTTCTTATTCTATGTTAGTTTGATACTTGTGAATTACTAAAAACATGGATTTAATTATTAGTGTGTTATTATTAAATTGTTTAAAAATGAATTTATACTATGTGTGCTCATATATAAGAACATATATGATTAGATGTAAAGTGTTCCTATTTACAATGACTCTATGCATTGTAGTCCTTCATTATCTCACAATTCAAACATAAAAATCTTTAATCTGTGATTATGAAGTTTATGCAAATCAGAGAGTCGTGTATTTTATACTTATATATTTTCATATACATATGTATATATATATAACCGATTGTAAGTTTGAGGCATAAAATAAAACTGCATGGGTCACCCTACAACTCAATATTAAACTACGCTCTGTAAATGATGTATACTTCTTAAAAGTATATATATGTACATGTATATATATATCCACAACTTAAAACCCCGCAGGAAAGACAAAATTAAATCCCCTGCCTTAGCTCACGAGGGAAGAGAGGCTTGGGAGACGTTGGGGAAACATGGAAGACTCGATGTGGTCCGATGGATGCATGGGTGTAAAAAACCATGAGGTTCTTCAGATGACTCAGATATTTTTTACAAACTAATCTATACAGTATATATATATATATTAATATAAGTTGCATGGGATCTGAGGCCATCATGGATTATTAAATTTCTATAAGGAGCGGTCTCTGTGGAAACCATGTAAAGGAGGGGCCAGCGACTGAAAAGGTGAATAAAAAAGGTCATAAATTGTCACGACCCGCCAACGGGGCTCCTGTCGTGACTACCGCAAGCCTGCCTTCCATAGGCCAGGGGCTGGCGACTAGCACCAAGGCGTAAATACAGGTAAAAAGGGGAATGCTTTGCCTTTGTAAAGTAAACAAGTACCACAGAGTAAGCAAGCAGAAAAGTATACACTAAGTAAGAACAGAGTACAACTGAAAGTGCGGAAAAGTAAATGGGCCAGTATACAAACCCAAACTGAAAGTAAAGTACAACTCGAAAGGGAAAACAACAACTGTAAAGTAAAAGCCGCTACACCAAGCTGTCCACTGGAAATCCCACCTGAAGGGTGGGTACAAATAGCTCCACTGCTCCTCGGGTCCCGCCGACCGCTCCGAGCACATCCCGCCCAGGGTCCACCTCTAGGTACCGTCCTGCTCTGCAAGCCTCAACCACGATCAACACTGTCCTTCGTCTGCAACCAACACAATGTAGTGCGGGCATAGCCCATGCAGGGGTGAGTATAAGCTACTCAGTAGGGACACCAAGACCCCTGATGGTCTCCCAAAATCCACAAAGGATAAACCACAAAGGAAAGATACAATCACGAAGTAATAACCGACACTACTTTGGTATATTCCAATACATATACCTAAGTCATCAATTCTAATACGCTCCAACCTCCGAGCCCAAGAACAACTCAGTCCACACAGGAATGTATATGTATTCCACACATGAATGCAAAACGAAATCCACACAGGATAGCACAACACAATCCACATAGAAAAGCAACAGGATTCACCTCACACAGGTATTCTTTTTCGAAAGACGTTAGAGATGATCACTGATCCATCTATGTCGTCGGACCCACGAAGGATCAAAAGGTACTAACCCCAGCAAAGACCCACACAGGATCGGACCCACACAAGATCAGTAGGCGCTAGTTCACACAGGACCACTGAGCGCAGACCCACACAGGATCGGACCCACACACGATCGGTAGCACTGATCCACACAGGATCGCTGAGTGTTGTAGTCGTCATCGTCGAATCCACTGAGGATCTATGCACAGTCATCGTCGCAGCCACAGTAGCAGTCGTAACCAGCTCTAGGGTTCCCGCACACAGCAAGCTCATTCGGGAGGGTCCTCTCCACAAGCCGAGAGGCTATGACATCAAATTTCAAGAAGTCCAGAGTTGATGTAACCAAATGTTCCGTATCGTCAACAGGAACTCAACGCAACAGACGGCGCGTCAATCGGACGCCCGGTCTGAGAGTTATTGGCTTTTTCGTTCTAGGGGCCCGGTTGGTTTTTAAGTCAAAACCAACCCGACTGTACTCCACCTGCGTCCAAACCTCGGGCGGAGTATGCCAAAAGACCCGTCTCACTAATAGGAACTCAACAATGTTGACAGCACATCAATCGGACGTCTGTAGCTCAAGATACGAGTGTTTCCGCTCCGACGGCCCGGTTGGTTTCGTGCATGAACCAACCCGGCAGAACTCAAAGTAATCTGAAACCTTGAGTGCGATATACCGAAACGACCGTCTCGATCCAAGGATCGCATTGCCGCTGACGGCGCGTCGTTTGGAAATATTTATCCCGAGTTATGGGCAATTGAATCCAAACCACTCGGTAACGGGGGTTTCGGGCCCGGGCCGTCCCGGCCCGAGACCCCCCCGGATAGCCCGAACCGGGTCGACCCGCCCCAGATAGGGTCGACCCGGCCTGGCCTGGTGGACCGGCCAAGCGCCGGTCAGGCTGGACGCAGCATGCTGGGCGCGCTGCCAGCTCGGCCGAAGGCCGAGCTAATTGAAAAAAACGGGGGGGGGGGGGGGGCGCTGCCCCCCCTTTGTAACCGTGCCCCCCCCCCCATTATGGGGGGCCAATTAAGCAGCCCATGGGAATTTAATTCCCCCGGTTTCCACCTTTCCGGCTGGCCCGACTTGGCCGGCCGACTTCTTCTCAACAGGACCGGCAAGGGCCGGTCCTCTTCCGTCTTCCAACACCGGCGGCCCGGCTGCTTGCCGGTCAACACATTCCACCGCGGCCTTCGTCGTCCGGCGCGGTGCGACGGCACCGCGCCCCTCCGCCGCGGCCCCGCTCCGGTCGCGGCGCCTTCGGTTTCCTTCGACGTGGCATGACGGTGTCGCGTCCATGAAATTCATTCCACGGCGTGGCACGACGACGCAGCGCAATAATTGTCGTGTGATTCCCGCGTGGTGCGACGGCACCACGCTATCTCTTTCCATCTGCAAGAAACAATCAAGAACAAAGGAGGGGGGTTCGGCCATGTTTGTGCAGTTCGACTCCCCTCTCGTTAAACGATAACACTTAATTGTTTATCCTCAAAGTTCGTCATGCATGAACCAAGAACAGGAATAATTAAATAAAACAACAACAAACCCCTACCTCGGTTTCAAGTGCGGAGCACATCAACAAGCCGCAGAAGACAGGCGTCGCGGAGGTCGGGCGTCACGGAAACCGAACGTCATTTCCATTGACGTTGAGGTGCGTCCGACGAGGTACGTCGCTGGAGAAGCTTCGTAAGCTGAGGGAGAAAGTCTGAGGAAGAAATGACGTCTCCTTTCGTTGACACAAGAAGAAGATCGAAGATGCGGCGTCGTCGACCTTCGGAAACACACCGGCTACGAAGAAGAGAAGCAGCGTTCTTCGTCGGAGCCTAAGTGTTCTTCGTCAAGGATGAGGAAGATGGAGAGAACTTCCCAAATCCTCTCAAGGTGGCAAAGGATACCAACCTAAATAAAATAAGCTTAAAGCTTATTTTATTTACACAATTAAACAACTTGAATTTCAAAAGTTTGAAATTAAAACAACTCAACTCAATTAATAACCTATGTTGTCAAGATTAATTAAAGAGGAGTTATAGGTAGTTTAAAAGGGAGATGAAGTGTTAGGGTTCGTGTGGGGCCCACCACACTTAATCCTCTCAAGGGAGGTTAAGTGGATGTGGGTCCCACCCCTAACTCCCTTTGGGAGGTTATAACAAACTTGGGTAAAAATAAAATGTGTTTCCATATTTTATTTAACTTCATTTTATATTCCCAAAAACTAACTCCCAACCCGCATAAAACGCAACCTCGGAAAAGGTCTTCTTAAGAGAAAATCGGCGCTGCGAGTTCATCGGTACCCTCAGAATTCGATTCCGAGCACCGGTTCAATATTTAGAAATACCCACTCGTTCGTTCACTGAACATACCCGAGACAAACTTTGGAAATTGATTCTGGGCACTCCGGGCCTCGGAATCAAGTGCCGTCAGAAACCGCGTTCTTGTAAAATTACAAAAAAAATTAAGAAAAAAATTTCCCTTGAATTTTATGGGTCTTTACATTACTCCCACCTCAGGGCTTTACATCCCCGTAATGATACATCAAAACTAGGGAAACAAATGACGGTACTGAGCACGCATCTGAGCCTCCCGCTCCCAAGTGCTCTCCTGGAGATTCCCGTGCTTCCATCTGATGTGCACTAGAGGAATCGACCGTCCACGTAGGACCCGCTCCTGTCGATCCTCGATCTCCACCGGGACCTCCGTAAAAGTCACCCCATCGTCAACGTCAAGCTCCCCATGGTCAAAGATGTGCGTCGGGTCGTGCACGTTTCTCCTCTGCTGAGACACGTGGAAGACGTCGTGCACCCGGTGCAACTGAGGTGGTAGAGCCAGGAGATAAGCCACCTCGCCAATCCTGCTGAGGACATGGAAGGGTCCGATGAAGCGCGGAGATATCTTGCCGCCACGGCCAAATCTCCGTATACCACGTCGAGGTGAGACCCGAAAGAAGACATGGTCGCCATCCTCGTACTCTAGTGGCCTCCGCCTCCTGTCAGCGTATGACTTCATCCGGCTCTGAGCTATCCTCATCCGCTCCTGGATGACCTGGACCTTCCCTGTCGTGGCATGGACCATCTCTGGTCCCACAAGTGCTGACTCCCTAGGGTCTGTCCAGCACAAAGGAGATCTACAAGGTCGGTTGTACAATGCCTCGTACGGTGCCATCCCGATGGTGGAGTGGTAGCTGTTGTTGTACGCAATCTCCACCAAGGGTAGGTGGTCCTCCCAGCTACGACCAAAGTCGAGGACACATGCGCAGAGCATTTACTCGAGAGTATGAATGGTCTTCTCCGTCTGACCATATGTCTGAGGGTGAAAGGTTGTGCTCAAGCATAGCTACGTCCCGAACGCCTCCTGCAATCCCTTCCAAAGCCGAGAAGTAAAGCGAGCATCTCGATCGGAGACGATAGACGATGGCACACCATGAAGCCGCACAATCTCCTGAACGTAGAGACGCCCCAATCTCTCTACTGAGCCCTGTTCTCGGATGGGTAAGAAGTGAGCCGACTTGGTGAGTCAGTCGACAATCACCCAGATGGAGTCGTGACCTCTGGAAGTGCGTGGAAGTCCAGCCACGAAGTCCATAGATATCCCGTCCCACTTCCACTCCGGGACCTCCAAGGGCTGTACCAAGCCTGCTGGTACCTGGTGCTTAGCCTTCACCTGCTAGTAGGTGAGGCATCGAGAAATGAACTCAGCCACAAACTTCTTCATTCCCGGCCACCAGTGCTGTCGTCTGAGATCCTGGCTCATCTTCGCCACTCCAGGATGTACCGCCAATGGAGAAGTGTGAAACTCTCTCAACACCTCCTCCCGTAAAGCAACTGTTACCATGGTACGTCCTCTAAAAACGATGTTGTGCACTGCTCCAAAGTAGAAACCATCAGGTGCCTGTCCTGAGGATATCTGTGCACGCCGCGTCTCACAGTCAGCGTCCCCACGCTATGCCTCTCTGACCCGCTGCAGCAGTGGAGGGGTGATTGTGAGAGGCTGATGGAAGGCTGCTCCATCTCTATCCACGAAGGATATATACCAAGAGGCTAGCTGCTCTGTCGCCTCCTCATGTAGCTGAATGCCCGTCCTCCTGCTGAGGGCATCAGCTACCACGTTCCCCTTTCTAGGAGTATAGACTATCTCAAAGTCATAGTCCTGGAAGAACTCAAGCCATCGCCGCTGTCTCAGGTTCAGGTCCTTCTGCGAGAAGATATACCTGAGACTCTGATTATCAGAAAAGACTGTAAAGTGATCTTTCATCAGATAGTGTCGCCATATCTTCAGAGAGAAGACCACTGCTGCTAACACTAGGTCATGGGTAGCGTAGTTCTGCTCATGCGGCCTCAACTGACATGATCCATATTCGATCACTGCCCGCTCCTGCATCATGACACATCCGAGTCCGGTCCCTGATGCATCGCAGTAAACTATGTATCCAACTCCCTTCTCAGGAAACCTCAAGATAGGTGCGCTGGTCAATCTCTGTCTCAGCTCCTGGAAGCTCTACTGACATCTGTCTGACCACACGAAGGGTTTCCACTTCTTCGTCAAAGCTAAGAGTGGTTCCGCAACTCTAGAGAAGTCTGGCACGAATCTCCGATAGTATCCGTCTAGTCCCAAGAAACTCCGCACCTCTGTCCAGCTCCTGGGTGGCTCCCAAGCTAACACTGCCACGATCTTCGCAGGATCCACTGCAACTCCCACCTCAGAGAATACGTGTCCCAAGAAGTAGACCTCATGTATCCAGAACTGGCACTTCGAGAGCTTACCATAAAGCTGGTGCTCTCGGAGTGTGTCTAGTACAACCCGCAAGTGGTAGGCGTGCTCCTCCTCAGTCGTCGAGTAAATCAAAATGTCGTCTATGAAGACCACGACAAATCGATCGAGGTATGGCTGAAAGATCCTGTTCATGAGGGCCATGATACCTGCTGGAGCATTGGTTACGCCGAAGGGCATAACCAAGAACTCATAGTGGACATACCAATATATGAAGGTCGTCTTGTGCACGTCCTCATATCTAACTCTGAGCTGATGATAGCCTGACCTGAGGTCTATCTTTGAGAACCACCGTGCTCCCTTGAGCTGATCAAAGAGGTCATCAATCCTCGGTAGCGAATACTTGTTCCTCACTGTCTCCTGGTTCAGGCGACGATAGTCAACACAAAGTCCCAAGCTCTCATCCGCCTTCTTGGCGAACAAAATCGGGGAAGCCCAGGGTGAAACACTGGGTCGGATGAACCCCTTGCCCTGCAAGTCCTCCAACTATACTCGTAGCTCACGAATCTCGGCGGGGGCCATCCGATACGCTGGAGTCGATATCGGAGTTGTCCCGGGGTACAGGTAAATATAAAATTATACCTCTCTGTGAGGAGGTAGCCCTAGAACATCGTCAAGGAAGACGTCCGCAAACTGATCCACAACTGCAGGAAAACCAGGACTCCGCACGTCAACTGCTCCTAGGATGAGGCTAGCCAACTGATTAGTGATGGGCTGTCCTCTCCTCCGCGGAAGTCCATCCTGTGCTGCTAAGGCTCCCTTCTCGCCGGTGAAGGTGAACCTGCTCCCATCGGTGCGTACACATCGCACATTGCACCTAAAACAGTCAATCTGTGCATGGACCATAGATAACCAATCCATGCCCAAGATGACAACGTAAGGCCTCGACCCTACTACAAGAAGATCACAGCCGAAGCTCTCGCCTCCTAGAGTAAGCTCACACTACCGGCACCAGTGCGTAATCGTCGAGTCTGCTCCCATAGGAGTCACTAGCCGTAAGGATCAAGCCAACGGCTCTGTCGAAATCTCCGAGCTCCGAATAAGGGTAGAGGCTATGAAAGAGTGACTCGCTCCTGTGTCTATAAGTACTACAGAAAAGGTGGAATAGACACAGATAGTACCTCGAATCATCTCTGGCGCGCCGTGGTCATAGGGCTCTGCTGCCTGGAGCTATGCCTGTCTCTGCCCGCCAGCTCCCTGTGGTCGGGGTGGACCTCCTGGTGGTGGTGGTGGTAGAGCCTCAAAGCGTCGCCCACCACCTGCTGCTCGTCTAACTCCTCTGCCTCGTCCGCCTCCTCCCTGCGGGCCGCAATGGTCGACCCTCTGCCTCTACCTCGGCGGTCCCTCAACCATCTGCTGCTCCTCGGCACGGCGGGTCGGCAATCACGACCCATGTGGCCCTGCCCGCTGCACGAGTAGCACTGTCTACCTCTCGAAAGACTGGCTTCGCGCTGTGTGCCCCGCACTGCTGAGCCGGTGTCCGGAGGTCGTCTGCCTGAAGGTATGGTCTTCCTGGACCCCTGAGTCATCCGTCGACTGCCTGCTGCAGAAGACTCTGCTACGTGCTGCCCTGCGGTGGGTCTCAGCGGTGGTGTAGACTCAGCAAGGAAGCTCTCGATCAAAATGGCTCACTCTAGTACTCCCGTCTGAGTCGTAATGATGAGGGAGATCAGTGATGCCATGATCTCATGTATCAATCCCTGCTCGAAGTACCGGACCGGAAGAATGGGTCCCGTACCATGTCGGTTGAGTAGCGCGATAGATCAGTAAATCTCGCCGAGTACTGAGCGACCGCCATGCTGCCCTGCCGCAGCTGAAGAAGCTCCTGGATGCGCACCGCATGAAGGGTGGCTGGGACAAACTTCGAGCGTAAGAGGCTCTCAAAGTCCGTCCAAAGTAGAGATGCCTCATCGTGCACCTGGAGAATGATGCTCCACCATCGACCCGCTGCTGCGTGCAGTAGGCTCGCCGTGAGGATCACCATGAGGTCTTCAGGTGTCCTCCCTAGCCTAAAAACTCATACGACTGCCTCTAGCCAGCCCTCGGCTGCCTGGGGGTCCGTCTCCCCACGAAACCTGGGCAGTCGCTGGTGCTGAAACTCATGCAGTGCGCTGAGGCGACGTGCATCGTCAGCGACTGGTGCTGGATGCATCGGTGGCTCGACGGGTAGTGCTACCGCCGGTGCCACTGCTAACAAAGGGCCTTGCATCGAGGCCTCGTCGCTCGGTGGGCCGTCGTCACGCTCGACTCTCGGAACCCTAGCTGGCTGCCGTCATGGGGCCATCCTGAAAAGGAAACAGGTGCGCCATGGTCAGAACAATATACCTAGTGAGCTGATATAATTTAATCACAAAGAAGTCTTTGAAACACACACGCAATCAATGTTTTCGTGCATTAAGTCGGAAATTAGAAGTCAGGGTCCTGGTGTACGGATACGTTGGCCTCCGCACCAAAACTGGACTCCCTGGACTGATAACCACACTCAATACGCTAAACATTATTGCTTCACTTAGAAAAGATCAGAGTTCGTGGTAGAACCAAACTCCTTTGATACCAATTTTTCACGACCCACCCTCGGGGCCCGTGCCGTGACTACCCCAAGCCCGCCTTCCATAGGCCAGGGCCTGGCGGCTAGCACCAAGGTGTAAATCCTGGTAAAAAGGGGTAGGAATTTCCTTTGTAATGTAAACAAGTACCACAAAGTAAGCAAGTGGAAAAGTAAACACTATGTAAGAACAGAGTACAACTGAAAGTGGGGAAAAGTAAATGGGCCAGTATAAAAACCCAAACTGAAAGAAAAGTACAACTCGAAAGGGAAAACAACAACTGTAAAGTAAAAGCCGCTACACCAAGCTGTCCACTGGAAATCCCACCTGAAGGGTGGGTACAGAGAGCTCCACTGCTTCTTGAGTCCCGCCGTCCGCTCCGAGCACGTCCCGCCCAGTGGTCCACCTCTAGGTACTGTCCTTCTCTACAAGCCTCAACCACGATCAACGTTGTCCATCATTTTCAACCAACACAACGTAGTGCGGGCATAGCCCGTGCAGGGGTGAGTATAAGATACTCAGTAGGGACCCCGAGACCCCTGAAGGTCTCCCAAAATCCACAAAGGATAACCCACAAAGGAAAGATACAATCACGAAGAAATAACTGACACTGCTTAGTTATATGCCCATACATATACCTAATTCATCAATTCCAATACGCTCCAACCTCCGAGCCCAAGTACAACTCAGTCCACACAAGAAAGTATATGTATTCCACAAAGTAAAGAAAAACGAAATCCACACAGGAAAGCAGAACACAATCCACATAGGAAAGCAACAGGATTCAGCTCACACATGTATTCATCTTCGAAAGACGATAGAGATGATCACTGATCCATCTAAGTCGTCGAACCTACGAAGGATCAAAAGGTACTAACCCCCGCAAAGACCCACACATGATCGGACCCACACAGGATCTGTAGGCGCTGGTTCACAAATAACCGCTGAGCGCAGACCCACACAGGATTGGACCCACATAGGATTGGTAGCACAGATCCACACAGGATCGCTGAGTGTTGTAGTCGTCGTTGTCGAATCTACTGAGGATCTCTGCATAGTCGTCGTCGCATCCACAATAGCTGTTGCAGCCAGCTCTAGCGTTCCCGCACACAGCAAGCTCATTCGGGAGGGTCTGCTCCACGAGCCGAGAGGCTGTTACATAAACTGTCACGAAGTCCAGAGTTGATGTATCCAAAAGTTCCGTATCGTCAACATGAACTCAACGCAACAGACGGCGCGTCAATCGGACGCCCGGACTGAGAGTTATTGGCCTTTTCTTTCCAGGGGCCCGGTTGGTTTTTAAGTCAAAACCAACCCGACCATACTCCACCTGCATCCAAACCTCGGGCGGAGTGTGAAAAAAGATTCGTCTCACTAATAGGAACCCAACAAAGGTGACGACACGTCAATCGAATGTCCGTAGCTCAAGAGATGAGTGTTTCTGCTCCGAGGGCCCGATTGGATTTGTGTACGAACCAACCCGGCGAAACTCAAAGTAATCTGAAACCTTAAGTGCGATATATCGAAACGACTGTCTAGATCCAAGGATCTCGTCACCGCTGACGGCACATCGTTTGGAAATTCGTAGCCCGAGTTATGGGAATTTGAATCCAAACCGCTCGGTAACGAGGGTTTCAGGCTCGGGCCGTCCCGGCATGAGACCCCCTGGTTGTCCCGAACCGGGTCGACCCGCCACGGACAGGGGCGACCCGGCCCGGCACCAGTCCGGCTGGACGCAGTGCGCTGGGCGAGCTGCCAGCTCGGCCGAAGGCCGAGCTGATTGAAAAAAAACGGGGGGCGCTTCCCCCCCTTTGTAACCGTCCCCCCCCCCATTATGGGGGGCCAATTAAGCATCCCGGGGGAATTTAATTCCCCCGGTTTCCACCTTTCCGGTCGGCCCGACTTGGTCGGCAGAATTCGTCTCAACATGCCCGGCAAGGGCTTATCCTCTTCCATCTTCCAACACCGGCATCCCGGCTGGCCGTCGTTCATCACGTTCCGCCGCGGCTCGGAACCGGTCGCAGCCATCATCGTCAGGCGCAGTGCGACGGCACCGCTCCCCTCCGCCGCGGCCCCGCTCGGGCCGTGGCGCCTTCAGTTTCCTTCGACGCGGTGTGATGGCATCACGTCCATGAAATTATTTCCACGGTGTGGCGCGACGGCGCCGCACAATAATTGTCGTGTGATTCTGGCGTTGTGCGACGACACCACTCCATCTCATTCCATCAGCAAGAAACAATCAAGAACAAAGGAGGGGGGTTCGGCCTTGTTTGTGCTCTATGGCCCCCCTCTCATTAAACGATAACACTTAATCGTTTATCCTCAAAGTTTTTCATGCTAGAACCAAGAACGAGAATCATTAAATAAAACAACAACAAACCCCTACCTCGGTTTCAAGTGCGGAGCACGTCAACAAGCCGTGGAAGACAAGCGTCGCGGAGGTCGGGCGTCGCGGAAACCGAACGTCGTTTCCGTTGACGTCGAGGTGCGTCTGAAGAGGTACGTCGCTGGAGAAGCTTCGTAAGCTGACATAGAAATTCCGAGGAAGAAACGGTGTCTCCTTTCGTTCACACAAAAAGAAGATCGAAGATGTGGCGTCGTCGACCTTCGGAAACACACCGGCTACGAAGAAGAGAAGCGGCATTCTTCGTCGGAGCTTAAGTGTTCTTCGTCAAGGTTGAAGAAGATGGAGAGATCTTCCCAATCCTCTCACGGTGGAAAAGGATGACAACCAAAATAAAATATTCTTAAAGCTTATTTTATTTACACAATTAAACAACTTGAATTTCAAATGTTTGAAATTAAAACAACTCAACTCAATTAATAACCTAAGTTGTCAAGATTAATTAAAGAGGAGTTATAGGGAGTTTAAAAGGGAGATGAAGTGTTAGAGTTCATGTGGGGCCTACCACACATAATCCTCTCAAGGGAGGTTAAGTGGATGTGGGTCCCACCTCTAACTCCCTTTGGGAGGTTATAACCAACTTGGGTAAAAATAAAATGTGTTTCCATATTTTATTTAACTTCATTTTATATTCCCAAAAACTAACTCCCAACCCGCATAAAACGCAACCTCGGAAAAGGGATCCTTAAGCGAAAATCGGCGCTGCGAGTTCATCAGTGCCCTCGGAATTCGATTCTGGGCACCGGTTCAAAATTTAGAAATTCCCGCTCGTTCGTTCATTGAACGTACCCGAGTCAATCTTCGGAAATTGATTCCGGGCACTCTGGGCCTCGGAATCAGGTGCCGTCAGAAACCGCGTTCTTGTAAAATTTCAAAGAAAATTAAGAAAAAAAATTCCCTTGAATTTTACTGGTCTTTACATAAATAGTGTATAGGGTTACAGGTTTGGGTCATGTCGTGGGGAAGAGGAAAACACCACAAGTAGAAAAACAGGAGGTATTTCGACAGTTGGGATCAGATCGGGCTTGAAATCAAGGGATGAGATGCATCCATGCTTTATAAAGGGATTGGATGGCTCAGATTAAGTTCGAGTATGATCGGACGACATGAGATCGATGCTGTATTTTTTAAAAACTTTGAATAGCCACAATTACATCGTGCTTGATCGAATGGACCACAAAAACCTGCTGATGTGTCGCAGTTTCTAAAGGTCAAATTTGGGGTCGAGATCGATGTCCTAGATCATGAAATATGTGATCCAACGGCCACAATCTCGTTTCACCTAGAAAAATGATTCCCACATCGAAATGGTGGGATGGTCATACCTCCTTTATGAGACATAGCCTCCAATTCAACACTCAAAAATCACACAGCAGACACCCAGGGGGCCTTACACACGAGCTCCTGCCTCCCCCGTAGGCCTAGACCTACCCTTCCTCCCCGCGGCCTTATGCCCGCATTGTGCACACATGCAACCTCACACTCCCAATCTCATGTGAGCCCCTCAAGAGACCTATACCCAAGCTTGGGTAGGCCCAGGATTGGGCTGAGAGATAGGGTCAGCCACCACGAGTGACCTGCCTCCCTTGGCCAACCCATAAAGGGCTGGCCCTAGTGGGTCCAATTTTGTTTATAAAAAGTAACCTAAATATTTGATGTCTTAAAGGAAAATAATAACACATAGGAATTTTTTTTCCTTTAATCATGGCCTTTATTAGACATTAGAAGGTTAATGTGGACAAATTAGACTTTGTCTTAAAATTATTTTCTATGTTTGTTTATAAATATTTATCATTTAACATAAAGTAATAAATTGAATGATAATTCTTATTATAATGTCATAGTGGTAAAATCATAGTTTAATTAAAAATATAATACAATCTCAAAGATATTAAACATAGTTTAATACACTGAATCAAAATAATTACAATACATTTGAATTAAGCTCTACATGGTTGGAAATCTTTACTACATTTCAAAAACACCAATGTATAATTCAAAACATTTCACTATGTCCTTTTAATGTTAATAATTATGAGTAATTTTTTTATAATTGAATAATTTATAACCTAATTACATGGTGGTCTAGAATATACATAAACGTTTTCAATTAATTTTCCAATGAGGCCAACGACTATATTTGTAGCCATTAGAGTTCTCTGGTTTACCAAGGCAACGGTCACATTTTTGTCTAATAAATCAAAGACATAGGGTGTCCTAAAACTCATGTTGATTGATGAAAATGGTTCACATCATACCATTGGTCCCTAGTGTGGCCACGGTGGCTTCATCTATTCTTATGTTCATTATAGAATATTCTAAGGACGCATATTACTTCATTGTGGATCTCATTTTTTTAAGTTGTCTCCCTATAATTCTAATAGGGTTCTTAATATGTATTTTTGGTTAGCTTGATTACTCTTTTGATTTTGTTGTATTGTAAATGCTATGGTGTTTTTATTTGAATGAAAAGTCTTGTATCCACTTTTGTGTTTTACATGGTTTCATTCTAATAAATTAAAACTATATTATTACCCTCTCATGAGAAACATGTTTTGTTCAGTTATTCAATCAAATGTAACCATAACTTATCAATACATAAGCTTCAGGTTTTGGGGTGATACAATGTTAAAGTATGGGGCCTTATAATTGGTATCAAAGCCACAATTTAGACAAATCTAGAGAATGGATGTTGTCATTTAAGAGGCAGAGTTTATAAGTCTTTCATTTCTTTATTATGTAATTCTGAAGACGGAAATTCAAAATTGTTTTTTTAAACGAAACGAATTGTGGGGGATGGATTATTTTATTGGGGGAGATAATGTAATAAACCATAAAATATTTAAATGACTTATAATTTAAATAAATAAAGTTATATATCATTACAGTTAATCAAAAATGAAATTTTTTTGTTTTTATTTGTAGTATTTTTTCAAAAATAACACTTTCTAGTATAAATATTCTTTTTGAAATAATATTTTTACCCAAAAATTGTTTTAATGGATAAAAATGTTTAAGAGTAATGTATTATTTTTATTTTTATTTTAAAGAAATATTATTTTCAATATATCATGTAAGTATGAACTTCTTTATAATTATAATTTTTTATTAGACTTATCTAAAATATTTTTTTAATGATGTATTTGTTTTTTTAAAACACTTACATAAGGCGTTTTAATAAAAATTATTGTTACATTGAATTATATATATATAATATTTAAATTTTTTTAAACTTTCAAATTGACAAATATTTTGTAAAATTATCATATTTATTATTTTCATTTTTAGGTAAATATATATTTAAATTATTATTTCAATTTATAACATTTTAAGAATATAATATGAAATATATATGTGTGTGTATGTGTGTTAGTGTGTTTTATAAATAAGTTTACTATGAAAAACTTGTGTTTTTTAAAAATTATTGATACCATAATTTTTGATATATTATTATTTTTATATAAATTTTGACTTTTTATAATTATAAATAATATAATATATAATAATAATAGAAGATAATAAGGATAAAAAATATAACCATGTTATAAAAATTGAGTTCAAAAAAATTCTGCTGAATATGAGAATGAAATGGGGATTTAGGGTTCATTGGGGAGTGTTGAGTAGGCCGATATGGTAGATAAGGTAGGGTTGTGTGGGTCTCATATCATGGGATTAGGGTTGAGATGTGCCACATCAGAGTTACTCTTCAAGGAGGCAAGGTTAAGTCGAGCAGGGTGAGGCTGTGAGTGGGATGTATGGTGTGTCGCGGTGGTCAAATCGAACACTGGTGAGGGACCACATGTGTCGATTGATCTTGGAATGGGATGAATGGTTGGACGCAAGTTTTTTCATGCAGCATTAATGGGGATCCAAGATTCATCTTCTTGGTTCACTTGTGGTTAGGGTTTCAAACCTGAATTGCCTCATCTGTTTATATTTTCTTTATCTTCATTGAGGTATGTGTTTTTCTACTTTGGTCCCTAGGTGTCTGAAATTTTATGACTACAATGTTCCTTAGTTTTCATTGGCCTTATCCTTAAATAATGACGTTCTTTTGTCTAATAATGCTATAATCTATTTTCACCCCTTCTATGAATTGATTCATGAAAGTATTTTGTTTGTATCTTGATTTTATCCTCTATTTTTTTATCGCTAGAATTTTTATGTTTTAATTATTAATCTTCCTTTGGTTATTTAGTTAATTGATGTTAGATTTTTATGTTGGTCTATTTCTTTCAATTTTAACTTGTTTCTATCCTTTTTATTGGGTAGCTCTGTGTTTGGGCTTGCATGAGAAGCTTATGTTGTGCCACTATTTACATAGTGTGGTTTTTTGTTATAAAAATCATTACAAGAACGTGAAAATGTGAATTTTGAAAACCTTATTTTGTTTATTTTGGATAATGGGAGTTCAACTCACCTATTGTTTTGTTCTAATATGACATTTTCTATGATTTTTATTCTGTTTTGGGAATATTCTATAATGTATATATTGATTTTATTTCATTAACTTCATTTTAGTGTTTTAGTAATGCTTCAAACATTTGTTTATTATTTTATTTCAAGAAATTTTAATTTATTTTTCAAATGAAGATTCTATTAAAATACACATCTTTAATTTGAAATTATTTTTATGTTAGTGTTTTCATTTTATAAGATGGTGTTCTCTAATTTAAATTAATATGAATGAACCATTTCATATCGAATCTCATATAAGAACTTATATTGTTTTCCATATCTAATAAATTTATATAATTCTGAATGAGTGTTTTTATTTTTTAAATTTATGAATGGTAATATTTGACATTCAATAATATATCTATATAATACATCGTAATACTATACCTGTAATTATTTCATGTTTATGTTTAATTATACTTTAGGACATCGAATTTCATGTCAATATATATATATATATAAATATTTTTTCCATTATTATATAATTTGAAATGAATGGGTAATTTATCCTGAGATCACTCAAATTTATATTAAGGAATTATTATTGTTATTCTTAAATGATTATCTTATAATTTTATGTGTGGCATATGATCTTCAATTCAAAATTATAAGTGACTTTTATATTTTCATTGCTTGAAATTGATCCAAGTAAAATTATATATATATATATATATATATATATATCAACGCATCTATAAATTATTCCATGATTTCGATGTGCAAAAAATCATGTATTAATATGAGTAAAATTAATATCAATATCTTATACAAGACCTTAATTGAAATTTACTCATGGTTGAAATGAATTTATGACGTTTTGTAAATTTTTATCTATTGTAACATTAAAAAAAATGCACATAGGCTATTAATATTTCAAACTAAAATTATAAACATCACATATATAAATAATCATTACAATGTTTCCATGCATTATATCGACATCTATTCCATTTATAATAACTTCACAATTTAATTTAAATTTTAAGGTTTAATTCAAAAAATAACAAGTACTTGGATATCATTGAAAATATTTTATTTTAAATGTTTCCATTAAAATTTTATAATTAATTATTATAATCAATTATCGAAAATGTATTTCACGGAAGAGGGATTAAATACCTGGATAGTATATGAAAAGCCTATGTGGTATATGTTTATTTTGTAACCAATATTGTAAGATATGGAATGGAATTACTGTATCTATATATATAACTATAAATGTTCATTTTAAGATAGAAACATGTTTTCAAAATTAAAAACTCCAATGAAATGATAAGTATATAGGCTAAAGAGGATTAGAATTTTTTCAGAAAATCTGGAGCTTGATCACTGTAAATATGGAAGGTCATTAGGGAGTGAACCCATCATTAGCTAACTGTGTAGGCCCAGATAGCCTTCAGTGATTCAAGAGACCTCTAAATAGTGTCTTTTTTTCAGACGCTTGCTTATTGTTTTTTGAATAACATTGGATTATGGTTAATCAATTTTGAGTATATGTATTTTCTAAAAGGACCAATCATTTTAAATCACTATGTAATTTCATGTAGAATTTTTTTAAAATGTATTTGTTTATGTATTTATTAATTTAATTTCAAATAATATTTTTTGAAGGATTTATCGATGTTTTTTAAACCCCTTACTGGAAATATTAAATTCTCACCCCTTGTTTTAATTATCTTTTATAGGTAATGTTGAAGAAAAAGGTTTGACGTTGTTGATTTTTTTTGCATGCATGAAAGAGAAGATTGGATTTTACATTGTTTAATTTTGTTACAACTATAATATTTTCTAAGATTGTATTTTTTCTCTGGAACCTAGATTAGTAAAAGTTCCTCTTCTTGGTAATTTTTAAATCTAGGTCCTTATATTTATTAATTTTTTTAAATAATATGAAGTTTTTTTTTCTAGAATAATCTTATGAAATAAGTTTATTAAACTAAAATGACACGTTTACTTTGTAAACATGCAACTTGAGTCATATCTTCGACATCATGAGTTGGATTTTCATGAAGTCAATTTCTATATAACTCAAAGGAATCTTGGATCCCTTCCCAAATGTTTGAAAAAATATGATTCTTTTTTCTTGGTTTGGCTATGTGACACATGGTTTAAAAAATAAAGAATTTATTTTGAAAATGCACACTTTCATTAATAGAGGCCACTTAATGTGTTATGTATTCCAACAAACCACACAGAAATTATGGATTTTTTACTAATGCATGAAAATAATAATTGTTTTTTATTGTTTTGGGATATTTGACATGTGTTTTAATCTAAAATGAAAATTTATATATAAAACTTTAACATTGAATATTATCGGCCACATCATGTTTCATATTGATCATTGGTATATTCCTACATGTCAGAAATGAAATTTTTATTGTTTCCCTAATGCTTTAGAAAAATATTGTCTTCTTTTATTGGTTTTGGTGGTTTGATATGTGCTTTAAACTAAAACAAAACTTCTATATTGAAAAAATAGACTTTCAGTCATACCATCCACATCAGGTGTCAGATTGACATAATGTTGATTCATATATATCTAAAATGAATTAAAAACTTTTCCAAAAGTTTCAATACAATATGAGATTGTTTACTTTGTTTTTTCTTTGTGACATTAAATTTAAGAAAAAACAACACTTTCATAATAAAATCATACAGTTCGAGTCATATTGATCACAACCTGTGTTATATTGATGGGAGGTCAATTCCAACACATAAAAAAATTAATTACTAATCATTTACATAATATTTTTATAGAATGCAATCAATTTGCACAAATTTTGGTAGTGTGAAACATGTTTTGAACTAAAATGCAACTTTTATATTGAAAACACAAACTTAGAGTCATAGGAGAAACATCATGCATTGCATTAATGTGTGGTAAACTATAATAAAAAAAATGAATTATGGGTCATTTTACTAATGTTTCAAGAGAATCGTTGCTCATTTACTTAGTTTTTTTTCATGTGAAACTCTTTTTACAGTAATTTAACCATTGAAAAAAACTATTTTAGTCATACCAGCCACATCATGTGTTATATTTACATAAATTCAATTCCTATATCTGAAAAATTATTTTTGGATCAGTTTCTTGTGAATTGAAAATAATAAAATAACATTTATTTAGTTTTTTCAATTTCAAGCACATTTTTAAAAAAAAAATGACACTACTATATTTGAAACATGAACTTTTATTCACACTATCCACATAATGTGTAGTAATGACTGGATTATGATTCCTACATGTTACATCGGAATACTGGATTATTTTTATATGTTTTTAAAAATAATTAATGTTTGTTAAATTGGTTTGGGCTAAGTGATGTGATTTTTATACTAAAATGAAACTTTTATATTGAAAAAATGAACATTGCATCTTACCGACAATATGTTGTGTCATATTGATGTGTTTTCAATCCCTAAGTGTCAAAAATGAAATTTGGATAATTTTCTGAAATTTTGAGAAAATTATGATATCTCATTCTTGGTTTTGGCTTTGTGAAGTGTACTTTAAAATAACACGACAATTTCATATTGAAAACTCACACTTTGAGTCATACAGAACACTTTGGGTTTCTGATTGACATGACTTTGATTGTTATATTTCACAAATGAATTATGAAACATTTTCCTAATGATTGAAATAAACATGATTTTGTTTTACCTATTTTGGCTATGTGATAGGTGTTTTATACTAAAAAGAAACATTTATAATGAATATGTGCACATTGTGTCATACTGATCAAATAATCTAGTAGATTGATGTGAGGTAAATTACTATACATTATAAATTATTTATGGATAATTTTACTTAATTTTGAAAAAAAATAAATCTATTTATATCTACTTTTTAGTGTGACATATATTCTGAACTAAAATGAATGTTTTGTAATAAAACACACACTTAGAGTCATATCATCTAGATCATGTGTTTGATTGATGTGAAGTCAATTATTACATTACAAAAATGAATTATGGATCTGTTTCCAAAATATTCAAGATAATATTATCTTGTTTACTCTATTTTGGCTATCTGACTTGTGTATTAAACTAATTTTACACTTGATAAAAATGAAATTTGAGTAATATTAGACACATCATATGTCGTATATACATGAATTAAATTCATACACACAAAAAATAATTTGTTTGATCATTTCACATAGGATTGAAAAACATGAGGCCATTTTCATTATTTTGTCTATGTGATGCTATTTTAGACTAAAAATACACTTTTATATTCAAAACAGTCATTTTCAAAAATATTATCCAATTCATGTGTTAGATTGATGTGAGAAATATTCCTAAAAGTCATATATTAATTTTGGATCATTTTTAATATTTGTAAACAATTCTAGCACATTTTAATATTTTATATCAGTGAAGCATGTCGTAAACAAAAAATATAATTTTATATTAAAATAATGAAAATTGATTCATATTGGACACATAATTTGTTTGATTGGTATGTGTTCAATCCATACACAAGAATAATAAATTATAGACTATTTTATTAAATTATGAAGATAATAAAATATTGTTTTCTTTTTTGGGATATGTGGTGCATTTCTTAAACTAAAATAAGACTTTTACTATAAAAACACAAACTTTGTGTAATAGGATCCATGTCATGTGTTAGATTGATTCACAGTTAATTCCTATATATTAGAAATGAATTATGTGTTATTGTGATA
The DNA here is from genome assembly GCA_963277665.1 of Viscum album. Taxonomy (NCBI): domain Eukaryota; kingdom Viridiplantae; phylum Streptophyta; class Magnoliopsida; order Santalales; family Viscaceae; genus Viscum; species Viscum album. Next base: position 365,543,403 of record OY728158.1, on the reverse strand, counting down.
CTGTTTAAAAATAATATGATCTTTTTTAAATAGTTTTTAAAACGCGACATGTGTTTTAAACGAAAAATACATTTTTATATTTAAAATTTTATTTTGGAGTTATTTTGATAATGTTTTGAGTCATATTTACCTTTGGTTGATTCCTATACATTCAAAATTTATTACGGATTATTTTCTAAAAGTTTATAGAAAATACATGATGCTTTTCTTGATTACAGCTATGAAATGTTTGTTTTAGAGTAAAGTGATACTTTGATTTTGAAGACATGAATGTTGAGTCATACTAACCACATCATGTTACAAATTTATGTCAAATAAATCACAATACAACAGCCAATAATTATGGATAATTTTATTAATTTTTGGAAAAAATATGAGTTCATTTTCTTGATATTTAAAAGGTTATTCACATTTTTTACTAAAATGATAAACTTATATTAAAAACATGCACATTGAGTAAGAATGACCACATATTTTTTGATATTGATGTGAAAACATTTATGGCACAACCAAAATTAATTATGGATCATTTTTAGAATTTTGTAAACCAAATGAACCAATTTTCTAATTTTTTAAAATATAAAGAATGTTTTAAACTAAATTGGTTGTGTTATATTAAAAACATGAATATGAAGTCATTCTAGCAATATAATAAGTTTTATTGACGTTTTGATTGTTCCAACATGTCACAAATAAATTATAGGACATTATCCTATTTTTTTAAAACAATCTGAGCTCACCTGAATATGTTTGAAAAATTGATACGTTTTTAAACAAAGTTTTAATGTAAATATCAACCAAACACTCAAAATTTTCATCTTCCATCACTAATAAATCTTCCTTCAAAACTAATTAATCACTTTATATTTATTCATATTTTTAGAATATCATTGAAGAATATTTGTTAGTATTTATAATTTCAATCATTTCATGTATTTTATTAAATCTGACATTAATGTAAAGAAATTCAACATTCTTCTTCATTTGGGGTGGAAGTATTTATTATATGGCCCAAGTCAACTTTAATAACTCATAAATATATAGAAAGATAAAAAATAAAAAAGATGAGGCCTTTTGTATTGAAGTACCCCCCCTAAAAGTTGATAATATGTCTTTATATTTCTGGGTATAAGGATCCTTGAATTATTTTCCTCTCAACATTATCTCAGTTGTAGCCTCAATGTATAAAATCTCATGAGCTCGAGTAGCTTTTCACATCTTACTAGATCTACTAGAATCTTTATATCATAACCATCCTTAATACTTCTCCTTGAGAAATTTCTAAAATATATCATTATTTTTTGGTCATCACCAAGGAATTTTAATGTTTTTACAAACTCATATGATCCCCTAAAGGATTAGAATTAGAGAAAAGTTGAAAATAAATGAATTTTAAATTGGGGAATGAGAATATACAATGTAAAATAATATATATATTATTGTAAAAATAGTAAAATAATTTCTTCACACAATTTAGAATTTTAGTAAATGTATCAGACATGATGAATTGAACCTAGACTACATCCACATACATAGGTGTAATGGAATGTATCTAAAATAATATACCATCATGGTTGGCTTATTATTGAGATACTTGTGTTGTTTCTCCTAGATAAAACAACCTCAATCAAATCATTTATATTGTTATCATCAGGCAGAGGAACCTAGATCAGGGGGGATCACCAAATCTATATCTCTTTTCAAGATGGGAGAAAAATCTATGGTGTTTTTCGAATTTCATTAAATCGATGAGTAGATAAAATCTCAAAAAAATGGATTGTAATTAAAAATTTATGATTAGATCAAAAATATAAATAAAATATTTTCAATAGTACATTAATTTTATTTTTTAAAATAAAATATCTATGAATTGAAATTTTTATTCTTCACATCCAAAATGTATTACAAAGACATAGCCTATACTATATCATAATATTTATAGGTATTTAATTAAACCTAATGTTAGCAAACATTTTCACACCGTGTACTCTTCAGGTCTATATATAAAAACAATTTATTTCTTCATTTTAGTACATAGAGATGTGGATGTCTTGGAAGTACATAGAAAATATAGACAAAATGACTATTAAAAATTTTATAATTGAAATTTTAATTAACATCCTAAATCACAGGTTTATGGATACTAATTTGTTGATGGTATATAATATCCTTCATAAATTTGGAAATGTAATATCCTCAACCATTATAATTATTTTTTTTAAAGACTGATGAATGATTTACCAAAATAAGATTTTTTTTTGAAATACATTTTGATTGATAAATATTACTATATATTCCATAATATTTTTCCATTTGATGAAATACATAATATTTTTATGTTTAGTCATCGACCCCAATCTATAATTTTGATAAGATTTGTATATGACTCAATAATGAAAAAATTATTATCAAGGAAAAAACAAAATTCTATAACATGAATTTTATAAAAAAATTGATTATAGGGCATTAAATATTCACAATGGAAATCATGTGTTGTCAATTTGATAAGAATGCATTATTTGGATCCCAAAAAATAAAAACAATTTGTATTCAAGTTATTTATGACTAGAATCTAGTGATTTCATAAAAAAAATAAGTAATGTAAAAAAGAAATAAAATATTTTTTTATGATTAGATTGTTTATATTTATATAATAATTGTATTCATGATGATATAGTCATAAATCTGTTATTTGTTTCTCAAATTCCACTCTTATTTCATATTTTATCACCTTATTTTTTTCGAATTCCAAACAAACTTTTACTATAGAAATGATATAGGGATTAATGAGTCAAAATACTTATTCTTAGGTTTTTCTATTTATATATTAGTAACATATTCAGGTATAGAAAATATGATGTGATTAAAATTATATTCACCATACTAAATCAATTTTGTTGGAAAAACATATTTTCATAAAGTACCGTGGGTATATATTCACCACCAACACTCTTAGCCCTTAAAAAGTTATAATTTCTTTTCTACTCTTCATACTAAACATGTCTAAAAATACATATCCTAATATTTCATTTTTATATACATTGATGTATATAATTTTATCTTTAACATTTGTATATGTATGAAGTTGTAATTTTAATACATGATTCATTGGAACTGGTGGGTTGAGTGTGCACTTAGAAGATCCTTTGGATATCATGGCTGATTCACTAAATGTTATTGATCTGAACATATATTTCACATTAATCATACCCATATGTAATACCATATCTCATTTCATACTTTTTATATGAATTTATAATGGTTTTTAATCATAATATTTTTATGTACATACATCATGTATCTTTATAAGATTGAATGAACATTTAGTGAATGTTACAATAGAATTATTACCATGTAAACAAACAGAACATCAATCAGAATACGAAACTCAATGCTTGGCTCATGAGTTACTTAAATCACCATCATCATGTGTTATTTTGGGAATATTTTTTAATGTAACATTTCTCATAGGATATTATACATTATACACCTCCCAATAGGGTGATGTGTGTATGTTGATAGATATATAATTCACAAAAATCTATATAGATTTTTAACAATATAAAGATACTAGAAGTTATTCGATTCACTTATAAGATAAATAGTTTTGATAAAATTGGACACTTCAGGTAAGGAAGAATCTTGAGGGGATAGGAACACCTTAAATATTTTTTTGTTATGGGGATCTTTATGTACTAATCATTTTTTGTGGAATTGGTTCCGGTTGATCCTCTTATATATATTGTTCCAAAAAACTATCCTAAATAATAATATATTTTTAAACATGTATATTTTCCTACATGGATTTCATCATATCATATGTTTCTCTTATATGTATTATATTCTCAAAACATCTTTGAGGTGACACTAGAAAGCCCACACCTCTAATGCATTAATATTGCTCTGTCTTATTCAAATATATTAAAGGTAGTTTTTAATTTGGTAAAATTCATACAGACCATGTGTCTAAATGAAATAAAAAACATATGAAAATTATTATATAATTTTATGTAATACTATAATAAATAAATGTTATTTTTATTATTCAATACTTACACATGACTCCTATACTACTTTTGTTTTTTCTTTTATTATTTTTCCATCTTAATTTATACGAGCCTCCATTTATAATACATGATGTGGTATAGAAGTGGCTACAAAATCAGATTCACTAATCTGTATATAAATAAAGAAAACTATTTTGTTTCATATCATAAAAAAAATTACTATATATTTAAAATACTTTCTATTATTTATAATTTATGAATATCACATCCATGATTTATAGTAGTGGAACATTTGTTTCGATGCATGCTTATTATTTTCAAAAGTCCTTTTTTGTTTCATAAATGGATAAATTTAAATGAAATTAGATAAAATAAATATTTTTAAATATAATATTATCATTAAAAATTCAATGTAAATGATTCCTTGACATTAGAAGTAATGAACTATTTACATGTTTTCTAGTTTAAAATGCCAGCAAACATTACTGGTGGGTCGAGGTTTACCTTCCCACAACCTATCTATTATGGTGCTTTGTTATAATTGCTCAGAAATATCTGCAATAATTTAAAGTGGCCATTATGAAAAAATTATTTTTAAAATAATATAAAATTATGAAAATATTCAAGTGAAAATTAAAATTAAATCAATATTTCATTATATTTTTTTTCTAAAATAGAGAATGTATATCATAGTATTACAATATTAGATTCCCACATGGTTGTCTGTAATATAAGAATGTCATTGTTCTATGTATCTATATCAATTTGAATAATTATTCTCATTTCAACACTAATGTAACTAATGATCATTAACATAATCAGGTAAATAGGTCAGTCTCATTGATTCTATCCAACCTCAAACATTTTTCCTTTTATTCTTTCCTTGATAACATTAGTTAACATAGTGATTCTACACTACTCTTGTTTTTTTGTCCACATGATCTTGATCCCCTAATAATTCTATATGTTATCATTGATTATGTTTTATTCCTTGATATTGGTAAAATCAACTTTGGTTGATGTCACTATAAGAATGAGAAGTTAAAAATTTATTTTATATTATCTAATAAATGTATAGAATATATAATATTGTGATAAAAAAGTAGCATATTAAAAAAACATTATCCTAATAATTTAAATCACTTTATTTTCATTAATGGTTGAAGGTATTTGGCTCCTCTGTTGGGTATACAACTCTCATCCTTATGTTCCACCTTAATGTACAACAAAATGTATACATTGGAACCAATGTCAAATGATTATGTTCTAAAAATAAAAGGGCCTTCTTAAATTGATTTTTATTCTGAACCTATAGTGGTTTTAGTATCTATTAGAACAATTGAACAGTTCATTTTTGTGGGATATGGGACATAAAATAATTTTAGTACTTATGATTACCTTATGATTAATTTTTCCTAATACCCTTCCACACTGAAATACACCTTCATGGGGAAAAATCACGAACCTTAACAACACTTATAAAATTAAACCATATGAAATTAATAATAAAAACTGAACTGTTTTATAATATAAGACATATATTTTTTCGATGATGCTAATGATTTATATATTTTTTATAAATTGGATTTCTATCCATTGAACCAGATACATACATCACTTCTTCCATAATCCTAACTCCACTCTTTTTATTATATAATGATCATCGTTTTCTTTCAAATAGAGTGTATTACAATTAGTTTTAAATTTTTTTTAAGAGATAACATTTCTATTTTGTCCTCAAGAAATAAATTGATGTCATTTGGTAATTGAAATCAAATTTGTGGATAAATCCTTATAAATATATTCTCAAAACCATCTTATACACTATATATTATGTAATATGGTGTCCATAATTCATCAATTTAAGGAATAAAATGTCTATGAATTACTTTATGGGTTTAAAATTATTGAGAAACATTATTCTTTTATATAAAATGTAAAGTTGATCTAGATCCTACTCCGTAATTGTAATTGTAACATCATTATATCTAGAAATATTTTCCCCTATTTTTATTCTGATGTGATATGATTTTGGGATACCAATTATATCAACATATTATATGTAATTGGTATAAAATTTAATATATTATTCAATTATAAATATCTCGAAAATAACAATTTTTGGATGAATTACATTATATATGTACCGTTTCAAAATATTCATATAACATTCATCGGTGCACATCTATATTTAATAGACATGACCACATATTTGAATCTCTATAATAGAGTGAACATTTAGGTGGACTATTTTATAAAAAAATTATCGTTGGAATAATATATCTAATTAACATAATATAATTAACATTTATTTATTGACGATTGAAAATGATGTTGGCCTATTACATTACTACATACAACTTTTAAAAAGATTTAATTAATGGTTAATGTACGTCATTCATTTTTATGAAGACTGAAACATAAATATATATGAATTTAATACTACGTCAAGATGATAAATTCACGTTATTTTAGTCCCCATATCTTCAAATTAGGCTTTAGAAATATATTCGTGATATTTTATAAAAACCCTTATAATAGTTTTACACTATTAAAAAGTTATATAACTGAAATTTTTTATTTCCAGATATAATGTTAACTACTAGAAGAAAAAAATTCATATTTCACCATACACTAGGGATAACACAACCATTATCTTAATTTCAATCATATCCAAACTTTACTTAATTTTTTTTTTCTCAGGTAAATTTATTATCCTCTTAAAAATACAATCACTAATATTTTTTTTCAGTGTACAAGGAACGAAGAAAACATCTGATATAAAAAATATTTTAATATTGTCATTAAAAAAATTAACTTCCTTTTCAACAAATTTCAATAAGGTTTTCCTATTTTATTTTTTTCAAAACATATGGTCAATATCTGTTAATTTATTAAAAAGTTGATCAACCATAAATTGAGATTGTACAATACATTTTACAATATTTCCATAGAATTATGTCAACCATGGAAGATATTTATTTTTTGAGAGTAATAATATAAATGAACTGAAAAAAACGGATTCAAGGAATGTTTAAACTTAAATAAGTGATTACCATATTCACAAATGGGACACCCCGACATTACATTATTGTTATTTCTTAAAAAAGTTTAATAGGATGACAAATCATTTATCATCTTATAAAACATGTATCTAAATGTGAACTTTTTACTTTTATTAGCCACACATAACAGAAAATTTATAACCCACATTAATTTCATATATTAAATTAATGTGGAAAAAGATAAATAAATAGCATTATTGGGTTGTTTTTTATTATATATAAGTAAATAAAGAAAATTTCATTTTCACTTCATGTAAAACCATGTTGGAATGTAATAAATTACCACCAAAAGAATCCATGTACTATGTGTACTAACTTATACGCTAAAAGGATTTTGTCCATCCTTTTATAGCACAATATGAATGTTTATTGGATTATTATAAAATTTGAGATACCAAAATTAACTTTCTTCAACTTAAGAGGGTATATTGGTTAACATTGTTTCCCATATTCGATTATTATACCTACATTACATGAAATTTTTTAACAGTCTCATGAAAAAAATATAGCCATATATAGAATTTAATGATATAAAAGTACCATACAAATTATAAAGTACACTATTAATCCTTCTTTTTTGATCTTTTCTAATTATAGGAAATTTAATGAGGGATTCATATCACATGATACATAAATCATTGTATCATCCTAGTCAGTATGTACAAACATCAATTTCACAACATTTAGTCCAATATTTATTGATTTGATCTATTCTATGAAAAAATAATTTCTTTCCACTCTTTTGGATGAATTCAACTTGAATAAAAACAATTTATATAGAGAAAAAGGTTTTGAGAATGATCAAATGGATTCTTTATTGATAAGTTGATAACAAATTTAAATCCATCATCACAATCGACTATAATTTGATTAATATACATCCATTTTAGATTAATATATATCCTATAAGGTTAAATGATTTTCATTTTTAAAATATATAAATTAGCATATTTAAGGTATTAATTATAAATATAGACACTTATAGATACTTTGAATAAATTTGATTATTTTTCTAATAAAAAAACATACCCCCTTTATACACTCAAGGAAGAAATAAAAACAATATATAATAAAAAATATATTTATATTTATTGAAATTTAAGTATTCGACTTCTTATGAGAATATTTCACATTTATAACATCCTCATAGAAAAAGAAAATATGAGTTTCTGAGATAATGATGGATGGTGTTTCTTAGCACCGAAGTAGCCAACTAATTATGGGTGAAATCAGTAATGATGTGATATCATGATTGATTATAAATTCGAATAAGGAGAACCCACAAGGGAATATATCCACCATGATTATATTTTCACATTTGGTATATTGTACTGTTTATTGAAAAATAATCATAATCTTAGAATATGATAGTTGAATGAATGTAAAAATATGATAGTTATTGGTTATGATTATAAAAATATTAAAATTATGCAGAAGGGTAACATTAAACGATTAAAATCATAATAGATGAATGTTTATAGAAACCCCAAAATAGTGAATAAGTAGTAAAATACTTTAAAAGAATAATTAAACCAATATAAATAAATTTTTATAAGATAATATGTTCTTGAGTATGTCTATTATTATTGTTTTGTAATGATGGGAATAATTATTGTAATGGAATTATATATATATATATATAAGATTCTAATTAAATTAAATCTATTTTAATACATAGAAACAAATAATTTTCACCCAAAAAATTATTTCTGGATATTAGTTAGGATGAAATTTCAATTGATAATGATATTATTTGCGAGAAAACTTAAAACATTATATGTGTTAAATTGTTATTTTATTTATATATATTTTAATTCATATAAATAGAAAAATGAAAATAAATTTTCTTGGAGTATAGTGAAATATAAAATCCACTAGAAACATAATTTTGAAATGTTAGTCTTGAGTTAAACACCTATTGGGTCTATGGAACGTTTAGGTACTTCATTTTTGAGGCATTATACATGCAAAATTTAAAAAAATTGATTTCAACATTAGTGAAGAAAATCATCACCTTTCGGATAATCATTCAATTATATATATTGCGACAAAGTGACAATTATTTGTAGATATTAAAACTCAATAACTTATACATGAATTTATTTTATTATTGGAGGGTTTTTAGGAACATGAAGTAATCATTGATGTTTTGTTAGAAAAAAATAACATAGGAATTTTAAAAGAAGGAAATGAAGAAAATTCAATCAATATTGAAATTTATTGGGGTTGTAGACTAAAGTAATTAACAATATTGTTATTAAAATAAAATATTTTTACAAAAATTTTGTATTTATAAAATAATATTAAATAAAAATAGTTTTTAGGAATCTTTTTTATAAAAATGTTTCACCAATATAAATATTATCAAGATAGTCCAAAAAAGTTGTTAGAAAATTATTTTATTTGATATAGGGATAGTAAAGCCATGTAAGTGTTAAAACATGTTTATATCAATAATTTTTAACATGGGTTTTATTGTGGAATATTATGCTTTTACGCCTTCCTCTTGGTCACAAATTTAATCTTTACCTTACCCTACATGATAACAATTAAATCTAATGTAACTATTATGAATAATATATATTATGAAAATATTGTCAACACTCTTATGTGTTTTTTAGTTTTTTCCTTGAATTGAGTGTTGGTATTGAGGAATGATACAACAAGTTTTTTCTACCTATTCCTAGTTCTATACATTAGAATATTATGTTAGATTTGTGATTTGGGAGAATTTTTTTAGTTTGTACCAGAATAAAGGGAGCTCAATTTCTTGTTGTGGGTTTGATCATCGTGACCTAGATCAATGAGGATTATTTCTTAAAATAGCTTATGTGGTCCTTTACGTCTTCTACGTTTCTTATATTCTGGTTATTTTCTTATCCATAGTAATGAATGTAAGAGGTTTTGTTACAATCACTGTTGTAGTTCTAAACATTACATAAGGATGTTAAATACCTTCATTCCGTCTTTTATTTTTTTGAAGATTGTTTATCGTGATATTCAAGCAAAATTTCAATTATTTTTTGTTTTAAAATATTATTTATCTTTAAAAAATTAAATGTTTTTTATAATTCATATGCTCATTTCATCCCATCCATGAAAGGATATCCGCAAAAAAATATTGAAATCAAAATTTATGTTATTTTACAAATTTGGATGGAATTTTTGATGACTTAAATATTATAGATAATGATCCCAAAAACCAAGTTTTATTTAACTTTTAAAAAAATTATTGACCTATAAATATTGTACACTTGGTATGTGGAATAAAAACAACAACAAAATATTGTGATAAATTATATGTAAATATTTGAAAAATGACAGTGCCACATGGAACACTGTTATCGGTGATAGCTTACGATATATTCCATCACACCCTACTGAGGTTTACCATCACAATCAACCACTCCCTAGTTGTGTCAGTCCTTGATTCACTCCATGATGTACACTAGCAGAGTTTCCACAGCCCTACTAATCCCCATGGCCCTCCTCTCTATAACCACTATACAAATATCTCGTGTTGAAGGATCAACATCTGCCATTCTACTTGATGGTCCAACATTAGCTATAGAACCTTAGAACTCACAAGTAGGGGTTCTCCAACTGGAGAAGAGTCGAAATTACTATTTCCCCACCCCCAAACTAGTACATAGACCATAAACTTCTAAAAGATCGGTTGGTTCCCATGCATTTTGGATTATCAGCCACATTGATAAGTATTTTTTTGTTGTTATATATTTTCCATGTATTAATTAGTTTTGATTTTTCTGTTTTAATACTTCATCTCCATTTTATCTCCCCTCCCCAGCAATGAAAGATTAAATGTAGTATGGATTTTCTCCTATTTCTTATTTTTCTTTGTGGTTAAAAATTTTCTTCATTATCACATCTCAAATACATATAAATTTATTAACAGTACTAGGAAAGATATTTTCAATGAAAAAAGTGTTAACAATCTGATTGATGATAAAATTACGCATCCATTTTAGTGATAGGAACAACACTGACAAATAGCCACTTCATATGTGAAAAATGAAAAAGGTGATTAGGTCCCCCTTTATTAGTAATAAAATAAAGAGATGATAAAGGGGTACATTATCAATGTTCTATTTTAGTGCTAATAATGGGGTCTTTTATCATTGATTTATTTTATAATTGATAAAGGGTTCATTTTTCAGTTCTATTCTATCTCTAATAAAGGAGACAATTATTAGAACTTTTGTTAGCACTGATAAAGATCATGGAAATACTGTAAAGATGATATTTCCTTGCATCATCCATATAACAACAAACCCAATTATAAAATAAATAGATAGATGTAAAAATATACAGAATATATCATTCAAATAAAAATATAGCATCTCAATATAATTTTAATTTAAAATTTACATACAAAATATATATATTTTTGTGTTACATAAAACTAATATAAAAATTACAACCAATATAAAAAATAGTAACTATTATAGTAGGATTTTTCCGAAGATCAAACTCTATACATAATCATTCCTCTTCAATAAAATCTATGTTGATTTTAGTAATAGTAAATAAAAAAATTAATGGATTATAATCCACATTTGATATATTATATTGTTAATTAATATATATATGAAAAATATTATCACTTAATAATGTGTCAGATTGATGTGTAGTAAATTCAAACACATTAATAATGAATTATGGATCATTTTAATAATGTTTGATTACAATACGAACTTGTTTTCATAGACTTGGCAATGCAATAATTATTTCATAATAAAAGGAATATTTTATATTGAAAACATGCACAGTGATTCATAACAACCACATCATGGGTTTGATTGAAAAGTGGTCAATTCATACACATCAAAAAGAAATTATTGAATATAGTCCTATGATTGGAAATAGTATCATCTTTTTTTTCTTTGTTTTGAGTATACTACACATGCTTTAATTTAAATTGGTTTTGTATTGAAAAAATACACTTTAATTCATACTAGTCACATCATTTGATAGAATTACTTTTGGTCGATTCCTAAATTTGAAAAAATAATTGTTGATAATTGTATTACTGTTTGAAAAAAATAGGAGCTTGTTTTCTCATTTTTCCCATGATGATCATTTTAAACTAAAACAGAACTTCTGTATTGAAAATATGTACATCGTTTAAATACGGCCACATGAAGAATCGTATTGTCATGATCCCAATTCATATACATCAAAAAAATATTGATAATATTTATAATGTAAGAAAATATTCTAAGCTCATTTTCATTGTTTTTTCTTTTTGATGCATGTTTTAAAAACATGTATCTTATTTATATAAAACATGAAATTTATGTCATACTAACAACATCGTGTTTCATATTGATGTTAATTAAATCCCTACTTGTCAAAAATTAATTATAGAGTATTTTACTAAAATTTGAATACAATCTGATCTCATTTTAAACTTTTTGGCTAGTGAGTTGCGTTTTAAACTAAAATGATTATTTTTTATTAAATACATGAACTTCATGTTATATTAGAGATATTAAGAATCATATAGATCTATTGTTAATTCATACACCACAAGAAAATTATGGTTAGTTTTCATAAATTTTTAAAAATTTCTGAAATCATTTTCCAGTTTTTGGATTTATGATGAGCGTTTTAATATAAAATGAAACTTCTATATTGAAAACACACACATTGTGTCACTAAAACCACATAATGTGTTTTAATGATGTGTTTTTGATTCCAACAAGTCATAATTAAATAATGGATCAATTGTTTAAGGATTTAATATAATCCCAGACTATTTTCATGGTTTTGCTTATGTGATGTGAATCTCAAACAATAATGCCCCTTCTATATTGAAAACAAGAACTTCAATTAATTCCAACTACATCATGTTCCATAATCATGTGTGTTTAATTAAAATATGTCAAAAACAAATTATCATCCACTTTCCTAATGTTTGATATCAATCTTGGATCATTTTCTTGGGATTTTCATATATGATGCTAGTTTTAAACTAATATAGAGCATCAATATTGAAAACAGAGAATTCAAATAATACATATTGTATCATCTTTCATATTTAAATATAGTGAGTTGTTATATGTCATAAATAATATATGGATCATTTTTCTATTTTTTTTAAAAAATATTTCCTCGTTTTCTCAGTTTTTGCAATGTGACATATTTGAAACATAAATCCAGTTTTTATATTAAAAACATATACTTCATGTTATACGGACCGCATCATGTGTCGTTTTGATGTGGGGGTTATTCCCATATATCACAAATAAGTTATAGTTTTCTTCATGAAGTTTGAAAATAATCAAATCTGGTTTTCTCGGTTTTGGTTATGTGATTGTGTTTTAAACTAAAATAGTATGTCTATATTTAAAACATGATACTCTAGTCATACCATAAAAATAGTTTTTTAGGTTGATGGGGAAAAATTCATACATATCAAAAATAGATTATGGAATGTTTTACTAATGTATCTAAATAATATGAATTTTCCTTATGGTATTTGACTATGTCTACTGTGTTTTTCATTAAAATATAAAATTTAATTTGAAAACCTGCATTTCATTCCCTATTGGTCAAACCATGTATTAAATTGATGTGAAATAAACTAAAACCCATCAAAAATAAAATATATATCATATTTATAATGTTTGAAATCAACATGATTTCATTTTTATTATTATGGTGATGTGACATGTTTTTTAAATTCAAATTGATGCCATATTTTTGAAAACACAAAAATTAATTTTATATTAGCAATATAAAGTGCCAAATTGACATGCGATAAATTCATACACATAACTGATTTTTTATAAGTTATCTAATGTTTGAAAACAATTTGGCCTTATACTCTATAATTTACAAATGATACACATTTTAAACTAAAATTAATTTTATATATTAAAAACATTCACTTAGATTCCTACCAACAAAATCATTTGAAAAATCCTTATGCAATAATTTTATATTCATTAAAATAAATTATGGGTCATATCTATAAATATTAAAAATAATATGATTTATTTTTATCAATTATTTAATGTGACATGTTTTTTAATCTAATATGTCACATTTATATTGTGAACATAGACATGGAGCTTTTTCGGCCACATCATGTGTTGGATTGATGTGTGGTCACTTATTACTTGAAAAAACGAATAATGGGTCATTTAATTAAACATTTAAGTCAATTTTAGATTTTTTAGTTAGTTTTGGATATATCATGTCTGCGTTACATGAAAATAGAACTTAAAAACATGAAATTTGAGTCATATCGGGCAAATCATGTGTTATATATAGGTGTGATCATTTCATACACATAAAAAATAAATTATGAACTATTTTACTAATGGCTGAATAAAATTAGAGAACCTTACATAGCCTTTTCAATGTGATGCATGTTTTAATCTAAAATCAAAATTTATGTTAAAATGAAGAACCTTCTGTAATACCGGCCACATCATGTGTAAGAGTGACATGAGGTAGATCCCTACATGTCACACACATAACATGGATAATTATTATATATTTGGAAAACAGATATAGTTTTTTCTAAGAATTTTCTGTGACGCAAATTTCGTAAACTAAAATAAAGATTCTATTATAAAAACTTTAACATTAAGTCATTCTTTCTACATCTTCTGTCAGATTATTGTTTATTAGATTCATAAACACAAAAAATTTAATGTAAAAAAGATTCTAGATTTTTCATGCTAATATGAGCTTATTTTATCAGTTTATCTATATAATATATTTTTAAACTAAAATGACAAATTTAATGTGAAAAACATGTAATTTGGGTCATACTAGACAAATACTATGTCACACTTATACATAGTTGATTCTTAGACACCAAAAATGATTTATGAATCATTTTATAAAATTTTGAAAACAATATGATTTTGTTCACTCAGTTTTGATAATGTGCTTTTAATTTTAATCTAAAATAACATTTTTATATTAGAATAAAACACTTTGAGTCATTACAGTCACATCATGTGATATACTGATGTTCAGTAAATTCATTCATATAAAAAATTAATTATGGATTATTTTGATATATTTTTAACTTAATACAATCTTGTATACTCTCTTTTTTCTATGTGATGGTTTTCTAGAGTAAAATGAAACATTAATTTTAATTAAATAAATGTTGAGTCATAATGGCAAGATCATGTTTCATATTAATGTGTAGATGATTCCTACATGCCACACATAATTCATCATTTTCCAAAATTTTGAAAACAATATAATCTTTCTTTCAAGGTATTTATAATTTGGTTGATGTTTTAAAATAAAATAAATCATTTATATTGAAAACAAAAACATTAATTTACACAAAAAACGCCATTTTTTTATTGATTTTTAGTCAATTCCTACACAACAAAAATAAATTATGGATAAAATTATAGAATTTTGAAAATAAACTGATCATATTTGATTAGTTTTGACCAGGTTACAAATGTTTTTAACTAAAATGGATCTTTTATATGTAATAAATGAATTTTCCATCATACCAACAGAAACTAATGTCAGGTTTGTATCATTTTTTATTATACACATCACAAATAAGATCACTCACGCCATTCAAATCCATTAAAAATTAGAAACAACCAAATTAGAACTAAAAATGTTAAAATAATGAAACATATTGAATGTAAGATCACAATTAAAAAGAATTAGATTTTTAAAGTGTTGATTTTTCCAGGGTTTTCAATGGATATGGGTGTCAATGTTTCAATTCCTCCATATAATGAACCAAATGAGGTATTGGGTCCTATGATGGGGTTCTATTTGACATATCATAATGGTTTTATTAGTCTTTTTTTTAACAAACATTGAACAAGACCAATATTTTTCATTGCTAAAATATAAATTGATGAAAAAATCACTCTTTATAAGTTCTAACTCTTAGAACATATAAATATCAGATATTTTCAAAACTTTCTAGAAAAAGATGATAATGATTGGTTATGTAAGTACTTTATATATTAGCATAGAAAAAACCTATATTGTCAAAAATATTTGCAATGAGATGATAATGATTCATATTTCATAACCAGGGAGGATATGGCCATTGAGACCATTCCTCACCCTATATAATGAGAGGGACCTCTATCATTATTCATGATAACTCAACCTCTATCATTCTATACCTTTTCTATCATATATTTTCTTCCTTATTTCTCTCAGATGTCACTTATCTGAAAAGTATTACAATTGTTTGATGGCTTCTAAGAACATTCTCTCTCATACTTAGACTTTAATAATGCCTCGTTTCATCTGAAACAGATGTTGATAATATGTTTAGAACAATTTTTTCCATTGGTGCATTCATTTGGCGGGTTTGTTTTCAGATATTGCGGACTACGGGAATGATTAACTATGGGTATACTCAATAATAAGAACACCATGATTCGGTTCCCTTTAAAGAATGAATTATTCTGGTCCTGGTCCAGTGCACCCCACATCTACAAATGATATTGTTTCTCCTTATTTAGATGGAATTATGATTTAAACATGAAATAAGATACCCTGAGTACAATGATTTGGGTTATATATCCAGGCTACCCTCTTCTTTTTCATAATCCTTACATTATTCAAATTCTAGGTAATTTGGTTGGTATATATTTATGTTCGGGTAGTGTAACTATAATTATTTACCATCCAATTTCTCCAAAAATTTAAATTGAATTAAATGTTTTAAAAAATCTTTCTACGAATGTTTGGATTATTGTTTGGGGAATATTTCTGCTATAAGAAACCTATTTCTCTTGGGTCGTCGTTTTATTTTTCTCATCATTCAAAAAGAAAGTGTTACTTGATGGTAGTGTGTTGTCATCGGTGCATGAATCACTTCTGGAAGACAGATGCAATATTTGGGATATAGTGCTAAGGGTATGGTTTTCATTTTTTTGTATGTCTGAAGAATAATTTTCAAATTCTTGTTTCTATTGATCAAATGAGTGATTCAGAGGTAGTTCACTTTGGATCCCTTGAGGTTGGGGAGTCGAAAGAGACATATTTTCTTGTCGGTATCATAGAAAAACAGTTGATTCCAAACATACCAGAAAAGGTAGTCCCCATCCAAAAGTATGCACATATATTAATCCATTATTCGAGATTTTTAGACATATATGGTAGACTGGGATGTGATTTTGAGGTGGCGTGTAGAACATGGCCCATGGAAATTAAAATAAATGCAGTTAAAGAGGAATCTAATAAATAGGCTATGAGAATTGGTGCTATAGGTAATCAAAAGGTGGTGTTATATGTGAAATGTGAGGAAGATAAAAAAGAATGTATAACTAGTGGACACAGTTGGGGATGGGTGAAAGCAACATGAAGGTAGAGGTCGAGAGTGAGTAGAATGACTATTAATATTAGTATTCTCTTTAATGATTTGGAGGTTTAATGTCTGGTTCATGGATAATGGTATTAAATACAAAAATGAATGGAAATCCAACCCCCAATACTATTAGAGAACGTATCTGACGACCAAAGCCTTTATGAGATTGATTAGAAGGATGATATATCTAGCCAGGTTTTGGTGAATAGTTATGACTAATTTCATGTAAGAAGCATATACATCCCAAGAAATAGGAAAGGGAAGAAATAAAAAACGGATTTAGTGATATTCAATTTGTTAAAGAAAATAAGGTCTTAAGGATGCAAGGACTACTCTCAGTTACCTAATACAATGGAAACAAGGTCATCCAAATAGAATATGATGATGGGTAGTTAACCCTTGTCCCATGTATAAGAGAGAAATAAGAGATAAAATCATTATAGTGAAAATCAGATAATGGAAATTTTTGAGACCAAGAAACAATAAGAGGGTAGCGGTATAGTGGAAATCTGATTTAGGAATATGTGGTATCTAATAGTATGGTCAGGGAAGAATATAAGTAGGATGTGGAAATAAGGAAGTTATTGCGGGTTATTATTCATTTTAATGAAGAAATGTTTGTGGATAAATCCAAGATCAATGATACATAGGAGGAACTAGATGATGAATGAGAGGACAATTCATGTGGAAACTAATAAAGAATAGTGTGTATGGATTAATAATCAAGATTTTGTTTTGATATGGGGCTTAAAAAAAAGAAGATTACGGTGGAATAGTGTATCCAAACGTTGGATAAGGCAACCTCCAATTTTGAAGACCTCATCATGGATGGCACAATCACAAAGGCCACTGCTCTTCAATGGAGGTTTTGTAGAGGTAAGGTTTCCAATAGACTTAAACTCGATTTCAATGATTTAGTGATTTCTTATGGTGTATTTTGATTGCATGTTCATAACATGAATGTCTTCCCATATTTTCCATAATAGTGATTTTCATAATAAAGTTATCTGATAAATATTATATAAAATAAATTATATAATATTAAATAAATATTTAATAAAAATGAATAAATAATAAAAATGTAAAAAATAATTAACATCATTAATGAAATGATAATATTAAATGCATTAATGTAATAAGTTAATATTATTTACAAATTAAAATATTTATATATATATATATATATGACATTAAATGTTAATAAATCTAAATATAAACTAAATATAAAAAATTTAACAAATTAAAGAAATATTATTTCATGTGTAAGTTCTATATAAAAATGAATTAACTACATATATGTATGTTTCACAAAAATATAACACACCTTTGATATATGTTAAATTGAAAAAAAAAATCATTTAACTAAATTTTCATTACATGATACAATTATTTTATTTTTTTAATTAATATTCATTGTTATTTATAAATAATTTTTCACTAAGTATATGTCATATTTTATAATGATATACATATTTTGTGTTATATAAATCATATATAAGGAAATATTATATATATATATTGATATATATATAAGTATATGAATATAATTCAATATTAAAAAAATGAATATATTAATGAATAAAGATTTTTTAAATTAATTAAAGATTAATATATTACAAAATTTTTAAATAGAAAATATTTAAAATCAATAAGTTATAAAAAATTAATAAAATATTTATTGCTAAAAACTTACACAACCATTATTTATGAAAACAAATATAGAAAGTACATTCATTAGTGCTAAAATGGGGCTTTTAATTTCTAAAAAATCATGTAACCTTTATCATCATAGATAAATGACCCCTTGATTAGCGCTTCTATTAGCACTAGTAAGGGCTATGGAAGATAGTGAAAAATATACAGTCCTGCACCACCCCATAACGTAACTGGATTAGAATCATAATACCCAATTGGAATATAAATATTATAGAAAACCCGAATAAAATATAAATATTACATTCCACTAGCATTTCAATTCGAAATTTTCATTCATGATATTTTCATTGATATGATATTTATAATTAGTTAAATAAGATTACAATCTAATATAAAAAATCAAAATAAATATAGAATGAATTGTTTGACATTAAACAACTATATAAAGCAAGAATGTTCAATAAAACCAACATTATTCCGTAACCATACACAAAAAATAAACAAATTATGATGTTAATACAATCCATATATGATAATTTATATTGTTAATTATTATATATGCAAATGATATCAATATTT
Source organism: Viscum album (assembly GCA_963277665.1). Classification (NCBI taxonomy): domain Eukaryota; kingdom Viridiplantae; phylum Streptophyta; class Magnoliopsida; order Santalales; family Viscaceae; genus Viscum; species Viscum album. Next base: position 365,523,748 of record OY728158.1, on the reverse strand, counting down.
ATCCTATTAATTTTATTATTAATTCTTGAATTGTTAATTTTATATTAGTAAATGATTACAAAATATACCATTAATTAATAATTATATTAAAAATTAGTAATTACATTTTAAATTAATTATATAAAAAATTATTAAGTCAAATAGATAATTTGTTAATGATATTATCAGCTACTAAATATTTGATTACCTGATTTTTTTAAAAATTATACCATTAATCAAAATCAACATTTTTAAATTTAAAATTGGAATTTTATTATACAGGCCACATTGTGGGTCATATTTATGTGTGGTAAATTTTTAAACAACATTGATTATTTACTGATCGTTTTCCTAATGTTTGAAAATAATTTGATCTTGTTTACTCAATTTTGATGTTGTGACACAAGTTGCAAACTTTAAAGAATTTTTTATATTGAAAATACATAGTTGGAGTCCTACCGATAACATCATATATCATATTGATGTGTTTTTGATTCCTACAAGTCATAAATGAATTATGAACCATCTTACTAAGTGTTTGAAATAATTTGAGATCATTTACTCGATTGTGGTAATTTACTGCTCAATTTAATTTAAAATAACAAATTTTATTTAAGTCTCACACATTGAGTCATACTGACAACAACATATGTTATATTGACATGAGATTGATTACTATATATCAATAATTAATTGTGGATCATCTACCAAAATTTTGAAAACTATATTAGATTTATTTCTTGGTTTTGGCTATCCTATGTATGATTTAAACTAAAATTACACTTTTTTATTGAAAAAATCAAATTGAGTCATATGGACTACATTATTTTTTAGATTAATGTGTAATCATAAATGAATTATATATATATTTTTTCATGTTAAAAAATATTTAGTAATTTTTTAATTATTTGTTTTATGTCAAGCACATTTTATACTAAAATTCGACTTTTATATTCAATGCACTACAATGGAGCCATGATGGAAACATCATGTGCTATATTGACATGTGGTTGATTATAGCATTAAATGTATAAATTATGGATTATTTAACTACTGTTTTAAAATAATCAATGGCTATTTTCTCAATTTTGGATCTTAGACGAGTGTTATAAACTAAAATGAAACATTCTTATTGAAAACATTCATGTTGAGTCAAAAATACCATATCAAGAGTATGATTGAAATGCAGTCCATTATTATCCCTCTTAAATGTATTATGGTTTGTAAATAGTGTTTTAAAAGTATTAGTGAGTTTTTCTTGGTTTTGTATATGTGACACATGTCGTACATTAAAATGGTAATTTTCTATTTAAAACACAAAATTTCAATCATATCGAGAACATCATGTTTTATTTTGATGTTTGGTCAATTCCAATTCATCAAAAAATCGAATTATGGATCATTTTATCTAATTTTGAAAACAATCCAATATCATTTTCTTTGTTTTGACAATGTGACAGACATTTAAAGACAAAATTTATCTTTTATATTGAATATATTCCCTTTTATTCACACTAGTACATAAAATGTTTTTTACATCGGTTATTTTTCATTTTTTACGTTGGTTTCTAGCCGACGTTAATACGGGCGACGTTATAAATAACATTTTTGACGTCGGTTATTTAAAAACTGATGTCAAAAACATAAAATCACAATGTTTATGACGTCGGTTATTTTATAACCGACGTGATAAATAAAATGGGAAGGGTTTATCATGTCAGTTATTTATCAACCGACGTGATAAAAGGCCTGGAAAATGGTTTATCATGTCAGTTATTAAAAAACGACGTGATAAAAGGACGGGGAAATGGTCTATCACGTCAGTTATTAAAGAACCGACGTGATAAACTACGGGGCGGGGGGTTTATCACGTCGGTTATTATAGAACCGCCGCGATAAATCGGGGGGGGGGGGGGTTATCAGGTCGGTTATTAAACAACTGACGTGATAAACCGGGGGGCGGAGGGTTTATCACGTCCGTTTTTTAATAACCGACGTGATAAACCGGGGGAGGGGGGTCTATCACATCGGTTATAATAGAACCGCCATGATAAACCGGGGGGAGGGGGTTTATCATGTCGGTTATTAAAAAACTGTTGTGATAAACCGGGGGGTGGAGGGTTTATCACGTCTGTTTTTTAATAACCAACGTGATAAACCAGGGGGAGGGGGGTTTATCACGCCGGTTATTATATAACTACCATGATAAACCAGGGGGAGGGGGGTTTATCACGTCAGTTATTAAATAACCGACGTGATAAACCGGGGGAGGTGGTTTATCACCTCGGTTATTAAATAACCAACGTGATAAACCATTTTCCAGCCCATTTATGACGTCGGTTATTAAATAAACGATGTGATAAACCATTTCCTAGGCCTTTTATCACATCGGTTATTAAATGACCAACGTGATAAACCTTTTCCCAGGCCTTTTATCATGCCGGTTATTAAATAACCGATGTGATAAACCAATTTTTTTAAAAAAATTTAATGTAGTCATCTGCTCTCCACTAGAATCAACCAGAAAACAAATAAAGAAATCGTACCAAAAAAACTGAAGTAGATCAAAATTAAGCATGTGCATTGATAACATATAAAACATACCCCCTAGACAGCCCCCACCCTCATGTATACCCCATGGACAGCCCTCCCCCACCCCGTTGAATCCCTCACGCTCATGTATACCCCCTGGACAGCCCTCCCCCACCCCATTGGAGCTCCCACCCTCATGTATACCCCTTGGACATCCCTCCCCCACCCCATTGGAGCCCCCACCACACTCCTGGACTGCCCCTTGACCCCCGGACAGCCCCAAACACCCCTCTACAACCCCCCACCCGCCTGAACAACACCCCCTCACCCCCTCACCACACTTGACAGCCCCCACCACACCCCTGGACAACCCCACCCTCTTGTATCCCCCCCCCACCCCTATAACACCTTCCCACACCCCCGGACAGCCCTACCACCCCCCTAGACTGTCCCCCCACCCCACCGGACAACCCTCCCAGACCGCTGGACACACCCCAACCCCCCTGAACACACCCCCACACCCTTGGAACCCCTCCCCCACAGACCCAAATCCATACCAGAAAAACCATCATAAATAAACTAAAACATGAAGTAGAGAAAAAATAAACATTCACTTATATATCATTCAAAACTTACACTGTCATATTCAAAAAAACTAAATCCAACCTAAACAACTACCAAATACACAATTACAACGACAATATTCAAAATTACATTTTACATTACAAACAACTAAAAGTCAATCAAACCAATAAAATAATTTGACCACTCCACTTGTAAGTGTTTGATGTCTTCAGTAGTATAGGGTTTAGGGTCATCAAAAATCTATAAATGAAAAAGAAAGTAGTTAACGTGTAAAATGAATAAATCAAATTGAAATATTATGGGAACATTTAAGAGGAAATCGTACTACGTCAAAATTCACAACTGTCCCAGTTGTTATTATTTCATACATAAATCTTAACATATAATATCCACATTCGATGAGGCCTTGTTGTTCATGAAAATTCTGTTTGAATGAGTGTAAATTCAATATATTATTTTTATGTAATAAATCAAAAACTACAAATTATAAATGGATATTTTCCTTCGCATTTACATATTTGATCACTGCACCTCTTTTCTTTGTGTTTTTTCAAAATTAGGCCCATGCACTGTTAGAAACTAAAACGAATGGGGTAAATTTAAAATTCATTATAATATATAAAACTATTGAGAAATTGAAACTCAAGTTTCCAATATATTCTTAAAACATTCCCGCACATCACCATGGACAGAGCATATCCAATAAAGGGATTTCTCCCTTGGGCAAAAAACCCCTTACATCCAATGATCACTGATAAAAGGAAATTTGACGTTAGTGGGTTTTTATGTTAAAATATAATTGACTCATTTAGAGAAATGTGTTTCATAACTCTCACAAAAAGGAATCATCCAACATTGTGTGATTATATTCTTTTCATATCCTTCAGCAATATAAACCATTCTTTGTTCCTCATTCAATGCACATGCTTCAGGGGAAATCAATTTCGGGTCCATGAATCCATATACTGCTGTCAGCTCATTCCTCTCACAAATTTTATAAAGATACCTAATACAAAACATGCATAAGTATACATTTTTTATAAATATAACGCAGTGAAAATTTGTTATGACTTACATGGTAAAAAATTACACAAAGTTGATGACCAACTTATCTCTAGTAACAAGCTCCATGATATCAGTTTTTATAATCCCCACTCTTATTTCACATCCACAAACATGAGCTTCCATTGGAAACTCATAATAACCCGACAACAAATGTGGATATCTTGACAATCATTCACGACCATTTGAATCTGTATCTGATGTCATATCCATTTGTCTTTGTTTTTGTCTATACATTATTTCATTACCTTTAAAGTATTCCCATAAAAAAATTTAAAAATATATTTTTTTTGAAATGATAAAATAACATTAATAAAAAAATAAAATAAAAGATATAACATTCATACCTCTATGTTAATTAGTCGAATAAGTATGGATGGCCAAATTAAAAAATCGTCAATACTCTATCCAACTGTCACCACCTCATCTGTAGGTATTGGTACTTAGCTGATCTATCTATAATATCCTGTACAATGACCCTCTGATTCTCTACCTCTAATTTTTGATGATGAATTGTATCTCCTATACAATATACCAACCCATACGCTATTATATGTTGTTGAGAATCATCAACATACAACTCGTAATTAGTAGGAAGCTGCGGCGGAGGCATACGATAAAAAATGGGGGCCGCAGGCTGAGGTGGGGGAGTGGGAGCTACTGGCGGAGGTGGAGGATAAATAATGGGGTCTGTAGGGGGAGGTGGAGGAGTGGGAGCTGCAGTCTAAAATTGTCTTTGCATTTCTGCAAACATAGACTGCACCGACTCTCTAATCTTATCCTCCATCGTCACATTAATATTATGAACTTCAGCGTCCATGGATTCTATTTTTTTATAAACCACCTCAATGTTATAAGTTGTAGAACGTGGAAACACTTTTCTTACTGATACACCTGCCGGATATCCTCTTACCCGACCAGGATGTTCGGCCCTTCCCAATGCTGCAAATAAAATATCTTCCCTCCCAGTAGCTGTAAATGAACCCTCTAAACTCTACTCCTCAAGAGAGTCCTGTATTAATTAATTGAGCATTTCTGTAATGATTGAAATTATATGAATAAAATAGTTAACTTAAATAAATAAAACAGATATCTTACAATCATCTTAGCTATGATTCTTGATTCTTCCGAAATATATTGCCCGTTTTTCCCTTTCGAGCTCTCTTCCATTTTTTATGTCTAGATAGAGGGGATGGAGGGGACACCTCTTCAAAGGTTGAAGACTCAGCTCTTAGTTGTTGAAATTTTTCCACCATCATTTGTTCTTCCAATAATTCATACCCTCCCCGAGATAAACAATTAGGGTATACATTTTTAGATTGGATCTCCTGATGAGCGTTCCTTGTTTGCTATAATTTAAGAATATGAAATCATTTACAAAACATTAATAAAATCAGTTATATGTCAAAGTTTATAAAAGTTTATATTTCCCTTACTATAAATGACTATTTTGTTCTACTTTCAAAAAATTGTCTCCATGTGTCTTCATCTATAAAAGGATATATAGGACATGGATTGTCATGAATCCTATGACCATAAATGAAATCCGATGAGAGGGTTGATTTTAAATCCCCCTATCTCCTGGCAGCCAACGATAAGCATTTCTTCCTGACTCCTCCAGTGTCAGGAATATCAAATGTCATCTGATAAAGAAGATGTTAATCATATTATATATACTAGATACATTAAAAAAATATTCAAACAATGACAAATGATCTTACCAAAATCATCTCCCACAACTGAGAGATAATCGCTTTATCCACACTTCTCCAATCATCATATATAATGATTACTTTTCTCTTAGGCTGAGTTGCTAAAAAACTCTTAAAATCTTTTGCATTCAGACCTCAAGGAATATCATCATCATCAACCTCAACGTCTATCCTCTGATCCTGCGTACGAGCAAGTGATAATTTTGGTAAATGTGTGCACCCATGTTTACCAACCTTTGAACTCTTTGTCGTAATAGGTGCATGTGAATGTTCATCCCCAGAGGTATGACAAGCAATATGCTCCTCTCCAGAATCATGTGGTTGATCATCTGAATGATCTGTCATTATCCTTCACATCAAAAAAACAAACATCAGTTCACAAATATACAAATTCAAATATTTTAATACTACTGTAATCAGAAAATGGAAAAGTGTACAAAGTTACATAATAGTAAACATTGGTAATATGGTAAGCATGTTAAACAATGTTAAAGATGGTAAATATGGTAAAGATGGTAAAGATGGTCAAGATGGTAAACATGGTAAAAATGGTAAACCTGGTAAACATGGTAAACATGGTAAAATAATTTTCAGTGATCAAAAATAATAGATATATATTTCATGTAATGGTTATAAACATGATAAAGTAAACTAAAAAAACTTAAAACAGACAAAAACATATAATTATTTTGATTTAAAACATGTTTTAATAAATAAAAAACTTACAATATCAAACATTTATGGAAAAAATAAATGTAATCAAGAAATAAACATATGTTACCTGTAATTTTAGGAATGTACAAATGGATAGTTTTCCCAAATTCCTTCGTCGTGATCGTTCCTTATGGAACAAACTATGTATTCAACATGATCATCATTATGTTATGTTAATCATTCAATGGAAGTAGGGATCTCACATAAATCAGCATATTCATCAACTTCATCCTCACCAACATATTGTTTTTTCCCTTGTAAAACAACAGCCCACTGCATATCTGATTGATCTGCAAAATTGAAAATTTGTTTTTCATGTGTTTCCATTATAAAAGAATCAGTTGTATCTTCTAATCTATTCAGATTAACAAGTGTCATTCCAAATTCATCGTGTCTGACACTGTTGTTACTGTTAAACCATTTACAGTTAAAAACAAGAACTTTATTTTTAAAGTAATCAACCTACCATATGTCTTCAATCACTCCATAATATGCACATGATGCAGAAATTGGGTTTTTGTCCTCAGCACTCAAAAAATTCATTTCTTCTGCAAACACCAATACACCACTATTCTGAACTACACTTTTGTTGCCCTGAGCTTTTGTATGAAATTTATAACCATTAATGTCATAACCGGACCATGTTGTCACATTTAGACATGGACCACCCACTATCCATTTTAATGTCCTTGATACCTCTGATCTACCAAGAAAAGTCTTTTTAATCCATGACAAAAATGTTTTGTTGTGCTCATTCAAAATCCACATTTCTTTCTTCATTGGATGACATTGTTTAAACTCATTAATATGCAATGTGATTTACGGTTGAGCATAATCTATGTTATTCAAGATGTATGATTCTAGATTCTTCATCTATTCAGCTGAAAATGATTTAACTTTCAAGCCGTGAATCCCATTTCCCTCATTATTAACTCGTTCATGGCGAGATGGAGGAAGACCTATGTGTTGCACCGCAGCCAAGTAGCTCGTACAAAACTCTTCTACCTCCTTAGAAATATACTTTTCAATAATGGAGGCTTCAGGTCAATATATATTTTTAACATACCCCTTTAAAATTTTCATATACATTTTAAAAGGATATATCCAATGAAGATATAAAGGTCCACAAAGCTTTATTTCTCGAATCAGATAAATCATTAAATGCACCATTATGTCCAAAAAAGTTGGAGGAAAATACATTTCCAATTGACAAAGTATAAAAATTGCATCCTTTTCTAAAATGTTCAAAGGATTCACATCAATCGCCTTGTTACAAATTGAATTGAAAAAATAACACAACTTCATTATAGTCTTTCTGACAGGAATGGGCAATATTCCACACAATGAAACTGGTAGAATTTGTTCCATCATGATGTGACAATCATGTGATTTCATACCTACCAACTTTAAGTCCATCAATGAGACAAAATTTTTTACATTAGAAGAATAACCATGAGGCACTTTGTTATCATGAAGACACTGACAGAAGCTAATTTTCTCCCTCTTCGATAATGTATGAAAAGCCGGGGGAAGAAATGTTCGTCTTACTTTAGGAGTGGGAGATAACACCAAATGTATTCCCATTGATAGTAAGTCTAATCTTGCATTCAACCAATCTTTATTCTTTCCTTTAATATCTAACAATGTTCCAATCAAAGAATCATATATATTCTTTTCCACATGCGTGACATCAATATTATGTTTAACTTCATGATACCTCCAATACGGTAGCTCAAAAAAATTGACATTTTCTTCCAAATATGTCTATCATTACCCGATTTCAGTGTCTTTCCCATTGTCATATCAAGGTTTTTTACCCTCTCAAAATACAAATCAGGGTATAAAGGTTTTGGAGCAGTATCAAATTCTTGTGATCCATTGAATGCCTTTTTTAGTCTTTTATTAGGGTGTTCCATAGGCAAAAACGTTCGATGACCCATGTACACTATTTTCCTCCCATGATGCAATTGACAATATGACGTCTGTTGTTCGCAAATTGGACATGCTTTATGCCCTTTAACACTACATCCAGACAAATTTCCATAGACTGTGAAGTCATTTATAGTGAACAGAAGCACTGTATGTAGTTGAAAATATTTCATTTTATAAGAATCATACACCCTAATACCATCAGCCCATAACAATTTCCAATCATCAATCAATGGTGACAAGTAAACATCAATATCATTACTGGGTTTCTTTGGACCAGAGATCATTATACAAAACATGACATATTTTCGCTTCATACAAACTTTATGAGAGAGGTTGTAAATTACCAATAAAACAGTCCATGAACTATGTGTGCTACTAAGGGTTCGGTATGGATTCATTCCATCTGTGCACAACCCTAGTCTGAGATTTCTAATTTCATTTCCAAATGTAGAATACTGCGCATTAATTTTCTTCCATTGTGGAAAATCTGCTGGATGACGTATTTTTCCATCACATACCCACTCTTTAGCATGTCAACTTAACCTTTTTGCATCATGTGAATTAGCAAATAAACATTTCAAACGATTAATTATAGGAAGATACCAAAATACCATTGAAGGGAGCTTTGTAATCTCTACACCAGCCTGTGATTTTTTGTTCACCTTATATCGTGATGTCCAACATTTAGGACACTCTGACATAAATTCATATTCCTTCATATATATAATACAGTCATTCGGGAATACATGTATTTTCTTGTATCCCAATCCCATTGGGCATAATATTTTCTTGGCATTGTAATGTGAATCTGGAAGATCGTTATCTTTTGGAAGAATGTGTTTCATCAATTGTAGTAGCTCTGTAAAACTTTTGTCACTCCATCCATGTTTTTCCTTCAGGTTAATCAATATTAACACGGCCGACAAAACCGTAAAATCTATACAACCAAGATATAATGGTTTTTCAGCATCACCATATAGACGCGCAATTGTCGGTTCTATCTCAATTTGTTCTGCTACAATATCGCAAATCATTTCTTCAATTCCATCGGAGTTACCATCATGCGAATCATCATCATCAGTGACATTCCGTCCAGTTTCACCATGCCAAATCCAAGGGCTGTAACTCATATTAAAACCATGAAAAATCATATGATCTTTTATCTCTCTACTTTTCAACTTCTTCATATTCAAACATTTCTAGCATGGACAGAAAAAAATGTCACTACTTCGAACATTTCATTTTGCAAATACCAAAAACGAATCAACACCTTCCTAAAATTCATTACTCATTTGATGTGCCTTAATGCAACTTCTACTCATTATTACCTATAACAAATATCAAAAAAAAAATATTTTTAAGATAAGACAAATATATGTTTATATGAAAAAAAATCCTAATACGAATGTAAAACAATTTAAAATATAAAAAAATATATGGGTATTCAAGAAAATATGCTTGAATGTTATTTTTAAAACAAAATATAGTTACATATAACAGTTTTAAATTTCATTGAATCAAAGAAAACCATGCCGCCTACATAGTTGATAGAAAATTGGAGAAAATGGAGTAAACCGGAGAATCACCCCCCACCCCCGGACAACCTCCAAAACCCTCTTGGAGAGGCCCCCACCCCCTTGGACATCCCCCCACACCCATCCACCCCCTTTTACCACCACTGGACACCCCCCAACCCTCCAGACAGCCCCCACCCCTCTAGACAGCACCCCCACCCCTCTTGGACACAACCCCCCACCCCAACCCCTTCAACACCCCCCTGGACACCCCCAACCCTCTGGACAGCCCCCACCCCGAACAACCCCCAAAACCCTCTAGACATGCCCCCACCCCCATGGACAGCCACTCACACCCACCCACCACCTTGGACACCCCCCGGACACCACCCGTTTCCACATCTTTGATATAACTTTTTTTTTAAAAAAAACGTGACATTATTAAAAAAAATTCTTGAAATATGATGAAGAGTCCAATTGTATATCTTATGAAAATTTTCTTACTATAAAGGGTCTTAGTATTGGATAGAATAATAAATAAAGTGGCATAAAACATCAATATAATCCTAAAAAATGCATGTAATCCAGCTTAAATATTTGAATAAATATGTTTGTAATCAACCATAAAATCCAAAAGGTGTATGAGAGAACAATTAGAGAAAAACTGGCAATGAGAGATCATAGTCATTGATGGGGGATGGTGTCAAAGGAAACACAAAATCAAATGAACCAAGACCACTTTATGAGGTAATCCATGAAAAAGAACAACCTACATCAAATAAAATCGTGAAATATCAAAAAACAAACAAATACCCATTTGAATTAGAATCTAGTATCTTGATTCAGAAACTCTAAAAAATAAATAAATCACAATCTCATTGATTGAATCCTGAATTTCTAAAATAGAAGAATACACTGGTTTCACTTTGGTGGTGGTGCAATTATTTGTTGTATTCGATCATGAATTAGTTTTGTGACATAAAATCAAAAAATCTTGTGAAATACATATAAGTAACATTCATTATTCAAGTTCACATTCTTTTTGTAAAATTACCCATGTCTATATTATCATTAATAAAAAACATTATCATTATTCTCAACTAAAATCATGAGAATTGTGATATTCCCATTTTTAAAAACATATATTAATGATTTTATGATAGAGTTTAGCATAACTAATAATATAAAAAATGGTATACTTATCTATAGCAGAGTCCTATAAGACAAAATGGATGCATGATATTTCTGTGACATATGGATTTTTTAAGGGATATAATGATGTTTAATACTTCCTAGAAGGGTGAAATTATAAGGGAGTTTAGTGTCTTCTAAAAATACAAAGTGGGTAAATGTGAATTTTTTTCCATTAAAGAAAACAAATGGTTTATCATAGATTTATTAGTCTTTATGAGGGTGAATGATAAATATTTATTTTATTATGTTCCATTATAACTCATGTGTAAATATTTATTTTAGTTCAATTAATGAATGATAAATGGTTTACATTAATGGTTTTTGTTTTATAAAAAAATGACATCTTCAATATGGATGATTGATTCCTATTCTATGATAAGACACTCAACAGGGATGATTCACTATATATGATGATAATTTCTTTTAATTCTCTAATCACATAAACATTATTGGTTATCCAACTACAAAATTGTTAGATGAACCTGAGCATTAAATGAAATATAGGATAAAAGGAATGGATGAATCAACCATACCTCAAATTTCTTTTTGATAATTAAATTCAAACCGTTCAAACCAAGAAATATTAAAAATCTTTCCTTAATCGTGCCATAGTCCTTCAATAAATAACACCAAATATGTTTCCAACATAAGAGGATTTTGAGTCATTAAATGCAAGGTAATATATTAAAATTTTTTTTATAAAGAAATACAAAAACAAGACACTCAAGATAAAAATGAATGTCTGGTGCCAACGATATTCAAAAAGATTTAATGGGGTTCGAAATGGAATAATCTAACCTAGTTTAATCAAAAAAATCGCAAAACATAAATATAGACTATCCGGAAAAAAACGAACGAAATAAATTCATAGAATGATTACTTGAGTGTTGCGAGTTGAGATGATAGATCCAAGGAGACTAAAGATGATAAAAGATGAATCCAAAATGAGTTTAACGTAGGTCGATCGATGAGCCGATTAGGGTTTACAGTGCGAGAGAGACGAGCCGACGGACTGTCGATTGAAAAAACGTAAATGACAGTCCACGGGGCTTTAATTTTTTAAATGTTTTATAACATCGGTTATTATATAACCGACGTTATAAAATATTTAATAAATTTATAACGTCCGTTATTTGAAAACTGACATAAACCCCCCATCGCAATTTTGGTTGTTTATGTTGGTTATTTTATAACCGACATAAAAAATTCGTAGATATCTCATTTTTTACGTCGGTTATTTTATAACCGACGTAAAAAACCCCCCTGCGCATTGGTTTTTTACCTCGGTTATAAAATAACCGACGTAAAAAATTCCTAGATATCTATTTTTTTACATCGGTTATCCAATAACCGACGTAAAAAACCCATGCGGTTTGGTTTTTTACGTCAGTTATAAAATAACCGACCTAAAAACCGAACACGCGCAATTTGTAACGTCGGTTATTAAAATAACCGACGTTAAAAAGATACTCAATGCATTTGTTACGTCCGTTATTAAATAACCGACGTAAAAAACCATGTTTCACAGATTATCAAGTCGGTTATATATAACTGATGTAAAAAATGGTGATGTAAATAACGTTTTCTGCACTTGCTTCATATTGGCCAAATCATTTTTCAGAGGGATGTGTAGAAAATTTCATCACATCAAAAATGAATAATGGATAATTGTACTAATTTTTTAATATATTCATATCACATTTTTTATGTGTCTTGTGTTTAAAACTAAAATGAAATTTTAATATTGAAAAAATTGAACTTTGAGTCATACTGGACACATCGTGTGCGGGAGTAACATGTGATTAATTAATAAATATCACAAATAAAATACGCAAGTTTTTTATATTGTCTGAAAACTACCCAATATAATTTTCACATTTATGGTTATGTGGTATGGGATTAAAACTAAAATTACGCTTTTTTATTGAAAATACACAATATGTGTCATACTAGACACATCAGGTGTCAGGTTGACATGAATTCAATTTATATATTTCAATGATTAATTATGGATCATTTTCACAATATTATAATGCTTTGGTAACTTGTTTTATCTATTTTGTATATGTGATTCATTTTTTTTACTAAAATAACAATTTTATATTGAAAACATGAAGTTTAAGTCATACTAACTAAATCAGGTGTTGGATTGATGTGTCGTAAATTCATACCCAACAAAAATGAATTGTTATTTATTTATTATAGTTTAAAAACAATTTTATCTTGTTTTCTCAGTTTTTTTAGTGTGGTGAGTATTTTATACAAAATGACACATTTTTATTGAAAACAAACATTTGGAGTCATACCGAACACATAGTGTATTATATTAATATATGATCAAATATTAAATGAAAAAATGAATAATGGATCATTTTACTAAAAATTCAATAAAATATGATCTTTTTCATATCGTTTTGTCTATGTGATGTGTTTCTTACACTAAAATCACACATAAAAACAAGCACTTTGGGTAATACCAGGAACATCATGTGTTGGATTTATGTTCAGTCAATTATTACATATCAAAAATATAATTATAGATCATTTCCATAAGGTTTAAAATAATTAGAGATTTATTTCATAGTTTTTCTATGTGACATATGATCTATATTAAAATGCTAATTTTATATTGAAAATATGTACTTTTAGTCATATTGACCACATCGTGTGTTAGCTTGACATGTAGTCAATTCATATATGTCACACTAGATTTATATTTTTTAATCGTATGTTTTTAAAACAATTCAATATTTTTTCGATGGTTTTGGATTAGTGACACATGTTTTAACCAAAAATAAAACTTTTATATTGAAAACTCTCACATTGAGTCATACATGACACGTGATGTGTTTGATTTAAATTCAGTCAATAGATACTCACCAAAAATAAATTATAGATCATTTTCTTGAATTATTAGGGAAATATAAGATCATATTATCATTCTTGGATATGATATGTGTTTTTAAAATAAAATGATACTTTTAATGATAAAAATATGCACTTTGAGTCATACCATTCACTTTTTGTATCACATTGATGTGTAGTCCAAACCTATATTTCAAAAATATTTTATGGATCATTTTTCTAAAGATTAAAAATAATATATGATATTTTATTTTATTTTTGTTGTATGTTGTTTCTTTTAATCTAATCTGACACATTTATATTGAAAAAATGCTCTTGGAGTCATTAGGGTCACATCTTGTGTCAGATGGACCTTCAATCAATTATTATACCTGAAAAACTAATTATTGATTATTTTTCTATAGTTTTTTGATAGTGTGATATCATACACTTGGTTTAGGCTATGTGACATTTATTAGAGTAAAATGATACTTTTAATTTGAATATTATTACATTGATTCATAATGGTCATATCGTCTATCAGGTTGATTGGTGGTGGATTCTAACACATCCCACAAGAATTATAAATTGTTTTCCAAAAGTTTAAGAAATACAGAATCTGGTTTTAATGGTATATTTAATTTTATTTTTATTTAAATAAAAAATTAAAATTTTATATTGGAAAAAAAAATTGATTCATACAAACCACATTGTGTGTCTAACGGTTGTGCATTAAATTATTACTTTTATAAACTAAATTATGGATTTTTTTCCTTTATTTTGAAAATAATATGACTTCATTTGTTCAGTTTTGAAAATGTTAAAATCATTTTAAACTAAAACTATACTATTATATCGAAAAAATGATCTTTGAATCATTCTATAAACTTTGTATATTAGATTTTTATGTGGTCTAACTGACAATTTTAACATTTTTATTAATTAATGTGAAAAATAACAACATACAATTAAATTTTCACAAGCGAAAATAGAAATATTGCCCAAGGGTATCACCATGAACAGTCAAATAACTATCAATTATAAGAGAACTAGTAGAAGAAAAAACATTAACATGTATTCCTAGTTACCTTTCGATGCAAGATGATCCGCCAACATGTTCTCCTCACAGCATGTATATAGAACCGATATACTAGGAAAAATAATTTCCAGGTATTAATGTATGAGGTAAATAATATTAGAAGGGAAAATTATCTGATCTATTAAGGAATTAATGATAATATAAAAATATGATTCAATAATATTTATCTGAATATCTTTTTCATTAAAGAATATGAGCCCTTGAATCATCACTGATGTAACATCCCGGTTCCAGAATCCACCTAGAGGCACCCCGTACCCAGTTGGACAGATGCCCTAAAGCACACTTCCCCAAATTCAAGAGGCCTATGACTAGAAGTGAGGGTAATTGGTGTGATAGTGGGGAAACAATGCCCTCATTTGAAGATTACACAGCGGAAGTGAACAACACATAAAATAGCGGAATTAGTAAATATCCAACAATAGTAAATCGTGGATGTATAGAATAGTAAACATCTAGAGAACATATATATATATGTGAAATGATGCATTATACATATATCTAAGAAACCAGCCAATTAATTCACAATGATGGAATACAACTTTTCAAAACTAAAGTACAAAAACAATGATAAATATATAAACTCTTCATCATCGCAATCCATAGTATGGCCCCATGCTCTCCAGCTCCACAGCAAGTCAAGTACCTGAAGTAGAATGGCGCTTAACCTTAACTATAACTGAAACAATATAATATGCATGGGACAAACTCAAACATGGTGTGAGACAAAATCCTAGTAGTCAACCCCCTGAAGTGTTGTGCCTAAATGTTAGTGTCACGACCCGCCTTCACCAAAAGGAGGGAAGGGTCAGCAGATTGCCAGGCCCTTCCTTCTTTGAGTTGAAGGAGAGATAATGACCCCCGAAACCCGCCTTCAATAGGTCCCGGAGTGGCGACTAGCACCAAGGGTATAGGAAGTTCTCGCAAATGGAAGGCATTACCCTTTTTATTTTATAGGATCGAAAGATAAGGAGGAGAAAACCCAACAACACCAAGATAGAAAGAAAAGTAAAGCCAAAAGTAAACCATTCCCACATGCATGTTAAAACAGTTTACAACAAGGTACAAGTACAAAAGAAAAAGAAGCTCTCAAGTACAATACCAAAAGAAAGCAGAGGTACGACAACAGCGACAACCCCAACTGTCCGACTAATAGGGTCCCGCGCAGCCCTGGTAGTCCTCCTGGAAACCTGAAAGTAAACGTAGGGTGAGCATACAAGTACACTCAGTAGGGAAAACCAAGACTCTCATGCACAAGTGGGGGAGACATACTAAAGTCCCGTGAGGAAAAAGTGAACCAAACAGCTAACAAGGCAAACTATCCATCCCAGGCCTCACCAAGGCTCACTCCCCAAATAACGCAAGTCAAGTAATATATATAATAAGAGCACATCGATGTTTGGGTACCCCGCGCCACTTTCCCACTGGTTATTGAGACATCCTACGCATCGGACCAATCCCGCCATTCTCACCGCAGTCCCACTGCCAAAACCCGCCCGCACACACCTGGGCCACAACCACACACAGTCCCACTGCCAAATCCCGCCCGCACACACCTGGGCCTCAACTGTCACAAGTAACCATGCCTGCAAACACCTAGGCCAGAACAACCACCGCTACGCCCGAAGACACCTGGGCTAAAGGATCCACTGCCACGCCCGAAAACACCTGGGCCTCATCCCGAAGACACTTGGGAAACCACCTGCCGCACGCGCCTGGCCAACCACCACAACACCCTGCCCGATGATTCTTGGGCTAATAATGGACTTCAGGCCATCACAGCCTGCCCGAAGGTACTTGGGCTATCCGGGAAAGGGAGCAGAAAAGGAGCTAATAACCAGCCACTAAGGATAGTGTTGGGAAAAACACCCTTCCCCCATAAATGGGGGTGTTCGGCACTAAGTGCTCAACTTGGGTGGGGCGCGAATAAGAAACACAAAGCTACAAGTATAGATATAGGTAACAAACACTCACCCAAAACTTATGTTTTCCTAGCCAACCTACAGGACACGACACCACAACGTCCGAGTAAAAATTCACGACCCTTGCCCACAAACCATCTGTCCCATTCTTGTTTCACGTTCGGTCAATTGTTCAATTAATTTTATGCACTACTGGGCAACTACCATAAGCATAACCAAGGAAAACGTCAAGCATAGATCAACCAAAACACTCACACCCGGTTCTGCCAACAGAGGATCTCTCCCCAATTTGTGATAAAAACTCACAACCACTGAAACCATGCCAACAGGAGATCCCATCCCCCAAATTCACACAGTCACCGAGAGTATAAAAAGAACGGGGAATCCCATCCCCTCCCACATTTCCAGCAAACGGCCCGAAGGGAAAACAACCAACAACCACTACCAACACAAGTCAGGGATTTTCAGATTTAAACGACTTAACACACTCCATGATTTCAAAATTCCATGTGTTCTATCCGTTAGTTATCACAGAAGGGTTGATCCTGGTGCTTTCAATTATTCAGCTGGGTATACGTGATTAACCAATTTCACAGCAGGAGTTCACAATTTCAGCAACCCATTTAAAACATCACGAGGGGATTCAAGTGTACACACACGACCACCAACGGCCTCAATTTTCAGGAAAACATAGACCAGTACAACAAAAGGGATGATCACAAGATAAAGCATAAACAACGATCACAACCCCTTCCCCTTCTTTCTTTAGAACTTCGTTTAGTATCTTCATTAGGGTTTGGTTCAACCAATTCCATAGGAACAAAAGTAACGCCCACCCCGCATGATACACAAAGGTGAGAGACGAGAGAAATTCCCTACTTGTTGATGGATGATCGACGTTTAGGCCGGGGGCGCGGAACTTTACGGATAACGACGCGGCGGTCCCGATGCACCAGAAGGGCCACGATCGAAGAAGGGGGAAAACCACGGCCTAACCCTTAATTATAAGGGCTGGGGACGGTTGAGATGAAAACACAAAACCACGGAAGACGAGGGAGTCGTGGGTTGACCACGTGGGTTGACCCATCATTAATGATGCTGGGTGGTTTTTTTTCCAGTAATGTTCCTTTTTCGCAAATAGGGTTTTAAACCCTATTCTCCCTTGCTAAAAAATATCTTGGAAATCCGAAACGCGCGCAAAGGTCTTAATTAAATGCTTCATTAATTCATGGGTCAGTTAAAACCACCCAGCATCATTAATGATGGGTCAAGCCACGTGGTCAACCCACGACTCCCTCGTCTTCCGTGGTTTTGTGTTTTCATCTCAACCGTCCCCAGCCCTTATAATTAAGGGTTAGGCCGTGGTTTTCCCCCTTCTTCGATCGTGGCCCTTCTGGTGCATCGGGACCGCCGCGTCGTTATCCGTAAAGTTCCGCGCCCCCGGCCTAAACGTCGATCATCCATCAACAAGTAGGGAATTTCTCTCGTCTCTCACCTTTGTGTATCATGCGGGGTGGGCGTTACTTTTGTTCCTATGGAATTGGTTGAACCAAACCCTAATGAAGATACTAAACGAAGTTCTAAAGAAAGAAGGGGAAGGGGTTGTGATCGTTGTTTATGCTTTATCTTGTGATCATCCCTTTTGTTGTACTGGTCTATGTTTTCCTGAAAATTGAGGCCGTTGGTGGTCGTGTGTGTACACTTGAATCCCCTCGTGATGTTTTAAATGGGTTGCTGAAATTGTGAACTCCTGCTGTGAAATTGGTTAATCACGTATACCCAGCTGAATAATTGAAAGCACCAGGATCAACCCTTCTGTGATAACTAACGGATAGAACACATGGAATTTTGAAATCATGGAGTGTGTTAAGTCGTTTAAATCTGAAAATCCCTGACTTGTGTTGGTAGTGGTTGTTGGTTGTTTTCCCTTCGGGCCGTTTGCTGGAAATGTGGGAGGGGATGGGATTCCCCGTTCTTTTTATACTCTCGGTGACTGTGTGAATTTGGGGGATGGGATCTCCTGTTGGCATGGTTTCAGTGGTTGTGAGTTTTTATCACAAATTGGGGAGAGATCCTTTGTTGGCAGAACTGGGTGTGAGTGTTTTGGTTGATCTATGCTTGACGTTTTCCTTGGTTATGCTTATGGTAGTTTCCCAGTAGTGCATAAAATTAATTGAACAATTGACCGAACGTGAAACAAGAATGGGACAGATGGTTTGTGGGCAAGGGTCGTGAATTTTGACTCGGACGTTGTGGTGTCGTGTCCTGTAGGTTGGCTAGGAAAACCTAAGTTTTGGGTGAGTGTTTGTTACCTATATCTATACTTGTAGCTTTGTGTTTCTTATTCGCGCCCCACCCAAGTTGAGCACTTAGTGCCGAACACCCCCATTTATGGGGGAAGGGTGTTTTTCCCAACACTATCCTTAGTGGCTGGTTATTAGCTCCTTTTCTGCTCCCTTTCCCGGATAGCCCAAGTACCTTCGGGCAGGCTGTGATGGCCTGAAGTCCATTATTAGCCCAAGAATCATCGGGCAGGGTGTTGTGGTGGTTGGCCAGGCGCGTGCGGCAGGTGGTTTCCCAAGTGTCTTCGGGATGAGGCCCAGGTGTTTTCGGGCGTGGCAGTGGATCCTTTAGCCCAGGTGTCTTCGGGCGTAGCGGTGGTTGTTCTGGCCTAGGTGTTTGCAGGCATGGTTACTCGTGACAGTTGAGGCCCAGGTGTGTGCGGGCGGGATTTGGCAGTGGGACTGCATGTGGTTGTGGCCCAGGTGTGTGCGGGCGGGTTTTGGCAGTGGGACTGCGGTGAGAATGGCGGGATTGGTCCGATGCGTAGGATGTCTCAATAACCAGGGGGAAAGTGGCGCGGGGTACCCAAACATCGATGTGCTCTTATTATATATATTACTTGACTTGCGTTATTTGGGGAGTGAGCCTTGGTGAGGCCTGGGATGGATAGTTTGCCTTGTTAGCTGTTTGGTTCACTTTTTCCTCACGGGACTTTAGTATGTCTCCCCCACTTGTGCACGAGAGTCTTGGTTTTCCCTACTGAGTGTACTTGTATGCTCACCCTACGTTTACTTTCAGGTTTCCAGGAGGACTACCAGGGCTGCGCGGGACCCTATTAGTCGGACAGTTGGGGTTGTCGCTGTTGTCGTACCTCTGCTTTCTTTTGGTATTGTACTTGAGAGCTTCTTTTTCTTTTGTACTTGTACCTTGTTGTAAACTGTTTTAACTTGCATGTGGGAATGGTTTACTTTTGGCTTTACTTTTCTTTCTATCTTGGTGTTGTTGGGTTTTCTCCTCCTTATCTTTCGATCCTATAAAATAAAAAGGGTAATGCCTTCCATTTGCGAGAACTTCCTATACCCTTGGTGCTAGTCGCCACTCCGGGACCTATTGAAGGCGGGTTTCGGGGGTCATTATCTCTCCTTCAACTCAAAGAAGGAAGGGCCTGGCAATCTGCTGACCCTTACCTCCTTTTGGTGAAGGCGAGTCGTGACAGTTAGTGAGTATATGGAAGGTAAAAGTATATTTAATAGTAAACATAAAACAGAAGATCAGATAGTACTCAATAGTAATCAATCAAAAGTTTAATCAATAAATAGTGCGGAAAACCGGTAACCAAAAGCAGGTAACCCTCTAGATGTACTCACAACCATCCCCTATGGTCCTACCTAAAAAGTACGGACAACCCTCTGAGCAGCACACTCAGTCTAACCCCTCTGGTTATGTATAGGAATTTAATAAAGACTCTCTGAGGAAACACTCATAGTCTATAAATTTATAGTCATAATAAATTAAGACTCTCTGAGGAATCTTACATAGTCCATTCCCCACAATTTCTATGGTAGTACACGACTCTATGAGAAAGTTCACATTTCAATTACACTTATATTTCCATGGTCTAGGATTGTCTGAGGATGCTCACTCAGTCAATTCCTCTTATAGCCTAGGTCGTTCAATAAAAACAATGACTCTCTGAGGAATCTCACACAATCACTCGATTTTTAGTCTAAAATAATCAAGGACTCTCTAAGAAAGCTCATTTGGTCAATTCCCCTTATAGCTGCAGGTGGTTCTAGGCTCTCTGAGGATACTCACTCAGTCAACCCCCCCTTATAGCTTGCTACACTAGATTCTAACAACCCTGTGTAGGTCAACAAGCAAATCAGTGTAACATAGGAAAAGTAAACCTACATAACCACTTTGCTAAACAGTCGACATCATAACAAGAATTTTAGAATACAACTCTCCACCCTACAACCACAGGAATTGAAATCTAGAAACGCAGCCAAAGGCGAAACAGGACCAAACGGTCGAAAATAGAACAATGAATGGGAAAAACACATCTGAATCATAGAAATCAACCCAAATTCATATCCAATTTACCATTACATAGGCATACAAGCATGTCATGAAAACAACACGGGTAATAGGGTAAACAAGCAATACCCCTCTCAAGGGTATTGGTTGAATTTACACATAATACCCAATGAATTCAAACAAAAACGAAAAAACCACCTACCTCGGGGTAAGGAGATCAAAATAATTGAACTACGAAGCTTGAATATCCTTGGAATGTCATAAATCTAAGAAAACATCCAAAACGTTCAACCCATGATAACATAGAAAATAAGAGGAATTGGATAACAAGGATAAAGTAGAAGAGAGAATTCACTGATATGATTCCAACGCAATAAACGGTGCTCGAATCGGAGGATGGATGATGGATAGGGGGCTCATTGAGGATTTGTGGATGCTCAGTGCTCTCGGATGAACAAAACTTATAAGGAGTGGTTTTTGCCCGTTAGACGCGACCCCAGTGCGTTTAATGAAAAAAAAGTTCACGACGTGTACTCGCCTTTTCCATACTCCTCTTTAAGTGGCCTCCAGTCACTCGCATACAGTCGTGTGTACGGCGACTACATGGTCTACTGCTGCAAATAAGTACACGACGTGTACTCATAATGTACACGGCGAGTACATAGAAAATTTCCAAAAAATCCTCTTTTCTCCAAAAACGACTAGAAAGGAAAAACATACCTGGAAAGATGGTCTGTGTTCTTACAACTGATTCCTCTACCACTATTGAAGTACCATACCCATAGAATGCAGAAAAAGATAAAATAATCAATCACAAACCTTCACAAACAACACAACCAATGTGCATGATACCTTGAAATAAATAACCCTCCATATTTAATTTAATCCCATATACATGAGGCTTCTATCTAACCCAAACACCAGGTGACCTCTTCCCAGAAAAAATAGCCTCAATCCAATAGGTAGTCAACACAGAAGAATGTCAAACCATGGATATTTTTTTATTTTCAAAGTTATTCACAATAAAATAGAGTGTCTCCATAAAATTTCACTTAATATAATGAATATTATTCTGAAAACATGAATAAATGTATGATTACACATCCCCCATAAAATCCCACCATGCAGTGGTGATAACAAAGGACAATCCCTTGGATTCTGCCACATCCAATTCTAGTGAATCCAAATGTAGCTATAAAAAACATCCATATATGTTACATATCTAAATAAATCTATAAATCCATCTACATGAACCCACAAATACATATCCCATTAATTTTTACAAAATAGATTAACAACAAGTTTAGATTTGGAGTTAACACAACACTATAATTTCAATTCAATAGGAATAATAATTGTTTAGATATTATCGTCAATAGGTATCGAAATATTCTAAATTATTTAAAGAATAAAACTAAAATTTCGGAAAAATAATTACCCCATTGTCTAATTCTCATATAATCAATGTTATAACTAGAATCAATCATGGTGAAAAAAGAAGAAAAAACAATTATATATACATATATACATGACTAATTCTTACACATTGTAAATTAACTATGGATCATTTCTATAAATTTTAAAAATAATCATGTTCATTTTCAATGTTTTTACAATGTTACTTTTTAAGCAAAATTACCATCTATAGATCTATCTTCCACATAAATGTTTTATCTTCCATCCCTCATTCAACATCCTTCACATAAAATTACATGATTCTACATTGAACATTTGATCAGAATATCAGAGAAAAATATCTATTTGTATTTAATGTATCATTTATTGGCATGAATTCTGGTGAATAAAATTGAAATGTGATTGAATTAATAATTCATTCTCATCATGGTTGTGGATGTTAATATAATATTGTTGAGACCATTATTACATAATCATAAAAATACATCAAAACAAAAAATTAAAATAATAATTATAGGACCATGGAAGTACATTCCCTATCACTTGGAAATATGACATCATATTTTTGGGTAAAATGATCATGTACTCATTTCACTCTCATCATTATATTTACTGTAGGCTCATTGTACAATATCTCATGAGAAAAACTAACTTCATGCATGTTACAAGCTCAACCAAAATTTGTATAGTGTAGCCCTCCAAGATATATCTCATTGAAAAGTCACTCAAATAATTATTTATTTTTAGCTACATCAATACACAATTTTTTAGTTTCAAATAACTCAAACTAACACCTATTGGATGTAATTAGTGAAATGTTGAAAATAAATGCATGTCAATTTGGGAAATTATAATATACTATTTAGAAAGATTCAAGAAATATAGTAAGATTTATATTATTGAATTTATTAGAAGTATCTTTAGTTAATATATTATACATGTTTATCTAAACATGTAATGCATCTATATATGTAATTGGATTTGAATGTATCTAATATTATTTCTCGTCATATTATGGCATATTATAAAAATTAATTTTCTATTTCACTTAAATTAAAACCACTCAATCAAAAAATTCATACTATTTTCATCAAATGGAGGTACCATATGTTATGGAGGATCATCAAATCTATATCCTCACTCGAGAGAGAAAAAATATATATGGATGTGTTGAAATTTCTATTCAATGATGGGATGGTCAAATCATAAAAAACTTTTTATATGTTAATTAAAATGTATATCTATAATTAATATAGAACTAAAATATTTAAATAGTATAAGAATTTTATTATATATAAATTAATTTAGATGTATTATTTTGATAAATCATAAAATCCCAAAGTATATCAAAGGTCACAGCATGTACAAGATCACATGAATAATCATTAATGAAATCAACTTGATGTCAAAAATAATTCTAACCCCATGCACTCTTCCCACTCACTGATAAAAGATATTTATCTTTTTAGTATATATACATTTATGTTATCCTGATATTATATATAAAATTTAAACAAAAAACTTCTAAAAAATATTATCAGTGAAATTTTAATTACCATGGAAAATTACATATTTGGGGGGTGCAAGTTTGTTGATGGTATATAAACCATATAATTATTCATGTTTTCAAGTCTCAATTTTTTATGTTAACTATAGATCTATTTTCACCCCTTGCTAAATTAAAAATATTCACCTGAAATATTTAATTATCAAACTTTTATATTCTTCCAATTGTATTAAAGTATGCCATATTCACATAAATTGGATTCCTATACTTATAACCGAATATGTGCATCACATGCTCCATAATCCTAAATCAACTATTTATCATCATACTATGTTCAATGTGTTACTTCATATATAATGTATAACCACTAACTAAAAAACTAGTATATGAGATAACATTTTTATTTGTTCTCCTGGATAGCCAATGATGTAGTTCTAAAATAGAATTGGTATTGGAAGATAACTCCTCAAAAATATTATCATAGAACCGTATTATAAAAAATGATTATGGGTAATTGATAAAGATATCTTTTCCCTTGATGGATTCAAATGTCTATGAATTACTCTATGTAAGTCTTTATATGGAGGTAAATCTAAAACAATATATAAATTGTAATGTTGAGTCTGCTCATACTATGTAATGGTAATTCTAACAACACAAATTCCATAAATTTCTCATGAAATAAGGCTTCCACTATGATGCAATTTTAGGAGATAAATTCTACTAACATCTTGGTGGTAATTAGTTCAAAAATGGGACATCCAAACATTCCGTTAATGTTATACCCTACAAAATTTCAATAAAAAGTAAAGTAAATTATCAATTGATAAAACATAGTTCTATATATATGAAATATTCAATTCTAAAATCCTAATACAATGTAACATTTTTATTCAAATAAATTTCATATCATTAATAAATGAATCCAAATGTGTACTAATTTCATTAATAGGTTGTTTTTTTCATATATAAATAAAGGCAACATAATGTATTATTGATTCATTCCGGACCATGGTGGAAAGCTATAAATTACAAAAATAACTATCCATGTAATATATGTACTAATTTTTACACCAATTGGACATATTCAATATGTAGATAATGCAAGTGAAATGATTCTTGGTTTATTTCCCATTTTAGGATACTCGTAATATATTTTCACCCACTAATTAGTGTTTGTTGGGTGTAATATTTTTTCATCATCAATTGTTTTATATTCCAATCTTGGAAATTTTATAACATATTCCTAGAATTTGTGTAGAAGTATAAACATTGTAATAATATGGAAATACCATAAAAATTTTGATGAACTAGATTTATTTTTCTTGTATTGTTTTATGAAAAAGCCTACAGATGTTATGAGGGATTCATGGTCCTCTAAAAAATATACAATCATTTAGAAATTCATGTATTCTCTCAGATATCAGACCCATTGAACATGAAATTGGCTGGTTTCCATATTTTTTATAAGGAATACCATTTTATTTTGATAATTAACAGATCAATCATGAGACTAAGTAAATTAGTAAAGTTGGTGTCACTCCTTATGCTACCAACTTATAAATTATATATCATTAATAAATCTGAAAACAATGTATATTTACTACATTTGATATAAAATGGTGTCAATTATTAGATATTTAACTTCTCAAAAAACAGTGTATAATCAGGAAGATCATCTTGAATTAAAAGTTTTAATTTTTCCTATATGATCTCTGTTATCATTTACTCTATCATTCATATAAAGTGATCCATAAATTACAATATCATACTAATATGTATGTAAATTATTACATTTTCAATTTTCAATAAAAATGATTAGATTCAAAATGTTTCGTGACAAATAAAATATTCTATCAACACTTCGGTGTGAATCTATCTTCAAAACCCACAATGTTATTAAGGAAAAATTATTTTATAAGGGTCATATGCATGCTCCATTGTAATCTTGATAATCAATTTGTTTCCATCCTCATACTAATTTTTTATACGATTAGCATCCATCAAGATTTTATTCATATCCATAATATTATGTTGAATAATATTGATATTGAATAGAAATAAACAAATACACATAAGGTATTAATATTCAAAAGATAAAGGTATAGATACATAAAATAAATTTGATAATTTTTAAATGAAAAAAAATTATACTCAATTTAGAACCTCAATGAAGAATGAAAAAGGATGTAATGATAATATGATATAATTCATTAAACTTTTAATATTATTATACTTATAATATAATCTTTCCTTGATATCCTCTAATGAAAACAAAAAGAAATTATTGCCTAAAACAATTTAGGATGGTGTTTATAGAATTAAAGCGGAAAATTGATGATGGATTGAAGATTTGAAGCAAAGAGTTCGTGGTTAAAGAAAAATTCTAATAAGGGGAACCATCATGGGATGATTCCCACCATGATTCGATTTCCAACAGTGCTTTATTGTAATCGTGATTATATAATAATTATCATACTAGACTACTAAATTTTAATGAATCTCAACATTAAAATGTCATTGGTGAGGGTTCTTAACAAGTAATATTTTCACAAAATAGTAACATGAAAACAAAAAACATATTGTGGTATAAGGTTTATACATTCTATAATAGAGGGAATAACTATTATAAAATTCTAAATGAATCACTTAAGATACAAGAGGTTTTTTTATAAGATAATAATATTAGAATTATGTTTATTGAGATTGTTTTTTAGTGGTGAAAATATTTTAAGGGATGAAATGTGTTATATCTAAAATTTATCAATAGTATAATAAAATATTAATCTATTGAAAAAGGTATAAATAAACAATTTTCACTCACAAAATTATTAATGGTTTTTAGTTAGTTTTAATTTATAAAAGATAATGATTTTTGTTGTTAAAACCCTCAAAACATTATATGTGAGAAAAAGTAATTTTATTTCTAAATAATTTATTGAAGGTGAATATAAGCGATCCATTGGGTAATTTCAAAATAACCAAAGAAGAACTAAAAATGAAAAAAATTAAGGATCATTAAAAGAATATAACAAGTTAAAAATAGGGGGTTTTAAAGAATTGATTAATCAAAGTAGTTCAATAGGGAGAGTACAAAATGTTTTAGTTTGATGAGAGATTGAATGAATAGAGTGATGGGCTAATCTATTGGGTTTATGTTTAATGATCACAATGTTATTATGAGTTTTTAAAGAAAATCCTAATAAACAATATTTATCAGCACTAAAATATAAATTTATGATAAAACTACTCTTAAGGAGTTCTAAATCTCATAGATGATAAAGATGGTATATTATTAGTAATTTCTAGAAAAAAGTTATTAAATAAAGGTTTTTTATGTAATTTATATTTTATCACTTAAAAAACCTATAATTATAAGAAATATTTCAAAATAGTTGATAGTGTTCTGTATTTCTTGACTTTAGAGGTGATGGCCGCAGAGCTCATCCCTCCCCTTATAGAGTGAATTGTACCTCTATCATCCTTCAAGGAAACTAAACCTCTCTCTTTCTCTCCCATTTCTATCCTCTATTTTTTCCCTTCTTTCCATAAATATTTCTTATCGCAAAAGTTAGAAATCTTTTCAATGGCATCCTGAAACTTTTTCTCTCATCCTTGGGGTTCTCTGATGCCAGATTTCTTCTAAAACAGATGTTGATATCATGTTTCAAACAAAGTTGTATATCATTGGATTTATTTGACTTATTTTTTTAGATATTCATGGATATAGGAACAATTAAATATCGGTCTTCCCAAAAAAGTCTCATCATGATTTGATTCTATTTAAGGAATGACTGAGTGCAGCCCTTGTTTAGTTCCCTCTACAACTGGAATGGATCTTGTTTCTCCTTTTTTTGGTAGAATTTTGACTTCCACAAGAAATGGAATACACTAACTATAGCTATTTTATTATTTTCCCATATCACCCTCGTACTTTTAAGAATCCTTCAATTATTGGAATGCTAGATAATTGTTTTGGTAGATATTTATGTTCTGATAGTATAACTAGTATTATTTTGGATCATAATTCTCCAAATATTTGTTTTTAACTTAATGTTTTTATAACACCAACTGATAATGTTTGGGTTGTATTTAGGAATGAGTTCTAGTACAATAAATCTATTTCTTTTGAGTATTTGATCGATTTTTTCTTATCATTCAAAAAATGTGTTACTTGATTGTAGTTTGTAGGAATAAGGACACAAATCTCATTTAAAAGATGGATGTAATATTGGGATGTAGTGGTAGGGTTATGGGGTACATTGTTTGGTGTAACTATATAGTAATAGATTCAAATTAGTGTTTTTATTGTCTAATTTAGTTATTCTGAGGTAGTGCACTTTGGATCACATGAGGTCAGGGAGTTGAGTGACACAGAATAACTAGTTAACCTCAAAACAAAATAGTTGACTCTTAAGGGAATAGAAAATGTTGTCATCATACCAAAGAAGGTAAAAATTTCAATTCCATATTCTAGAGTATTAGAAATATATCATATATTGAGATGTGATTTTGAGGGGGTGTGAGAAACATGGGATATGGATATTAAAATAAATATAGCTAAAGAGGCATCCAATGAGGAGGTAGTGAGAATTGCAGATGAATCTATACACAGAGAGGCGTTATAGGTGGTAGTTGACGATGATGAAATGTTTTGTATAACCTGTGGAGTTATCTATGGTTGGGTGAATGCAACAAGAAGGATGGGGCCGAGAGGGATTACCTCGACTATTAATATTTATATTATATTTAAAATTCTAGAGTTAGAATGTCTAGTTCATGGATAAGGGGATGAAATACAGGATGGAATGGGTATCCAAACACCAATACCAGTAGATAAATTCTCTGACAGCCACAGACTGTATGGCAATGATTAAGTTGAGGATATATTTATCCTTGTTTTGGTGGATAGTGTCAAAAAAGAGCATGTTAGAATACGAAACAACCCGATGAGTAGGAAAGGGTCAAAATGATAAAGGGATCTATGGAGATGTGTTATGTTAAAGGGAAATAGGTCTATAGGATGTCGGGACTAATCTTAGTTACAAAAATATTATGGAATAAAGGTCAGCCCAAAAAGAAAAAGGTGATGGATAGGTAACCCATGTCTCAAGCCCAGGAAGTCAATAAGGGTTCAAATCTTCATATAGATAATTAGATTGTAGAGTAAGGTGAGGCCAATGAACAAGAATAGGTTGGTGGTATAATAGAAGATCATATTTAGTAATAGGAGGAATCTAATAGTAAGGCCAAGAAAAAATATTAGGAGGATGAGGAAAAGAAAAAGTCATTGATGTTTATTAGTCATTTCAATGAATGAAATTTTCGAGGAGGTATCTATTATCAATGCAACATATGAGGTGGGCCAATGGATGAATGAGAGGATGATTAGAGTGGATAATGACAAGGAATATTGTGTATAGATCAATAAAAATCATTTAATTTTTATATATAGATTCAACAAAAGGAAGACTAGTGTAGAAGAGTATATCCATGATTTGGGCAAGACAACCTATAATTTTGAAGAACTCATCAAGGATGATCCATACATGAAGGTCACTACTCTTCAAGGAAGGTTATATAGATTTGACGTGTCTAATAGAGTTAAAATAAATTTCAATAATTCAGTGATTTCTTATGGTGTTTTTTGATTTCATGTTCTGAACATGAAATGTTTCCCACTTTTCCATAAATGTTCATTGCATATAAAAAAGTTAATTTTCAATAAGACTCTAAAGACTATATAAAATAAACATTAAAACCTTACAATAATATATATTAAAAATGAGTAAAAAAATAAAAATTGTATTATTTTATTAACATTATTAATGAACAGATAATCTTAAATGCAATAATTTAATAAATGAGATAAATTTAAAAAAATGAATAGGCTTCAAAAAAATCTAAAATTGCTTATGTTTTATTATTTATATAAATTTTTAAGAAATAAAATAAATATATATTTAAATGAAATGAATATATATTAGATATATAAATTTAAACCATATTAGAAACCTTAAATTAAAAATAAAAACTATGTATGCCTTATCATTAAAAATAATGAAATTATAATAAAATTAAAACTGAATAAATTATAAATAAATTTTAACAAATAGTTAACATTAGTTGTCAATAAATAATACTAAACACTATAATTGAATGAATGTTAAAAAAGAGTGAAACTATATAATTAAAAATATGTATGTTGAAATTTTTTACAAAATGGTCATGTATTATTTATTATTTTAATATATAAAAAAGTGAATATTAATATATGATAAATATTAATTGTATAAACTAAATACATATTAAAATCATTAAATATTAATGAAAAAAAATGTATAAATAAATATTAAAAAGTAAAAAATTACAAAAATAAATTAATAATGAATCTCTAAAAATGAATAAATTTCAAAAAAATATAAATGAAATATTATTATTGACTAGAAAATATATAAAATGAATAAATTAGAAAAAAAATATTTAAAATAAATAAATAGTATATTTTTAATTATAATATAAAGAATTAATAAGCTTTACTGATTAAATATATATATATATATATATATATATATAATATAATAGGTTAATAATATATAATTATAAAATAAATATTCTAAATTGAATATTCTAAATAAATATTATGTGTGCAAATTCTATATAAAAATAAATTAATTAAATATATTTATTTGTAAAATTAGTTTAACACACATTTCATATATGTTAAACTGAATAAAATCACATTTAATTACATTTTTATTAATCGATATGATTACTTTATATTTTTAATTAATATTAATTGTTAATTAGAAATTGTTTTTCTCTATGTATATGACTTATTTGATGTAAATATACAAATTATGTATTATATAAATCATATCTATGTAAATATTATATATATATATATATATGATATATATATATATATATGAATATATTCAAATAGTAAAAAGATTAAATATATTAAAGAACAATGTTTTATAGAGAAAGTAAAGATTAAGCCATTGCAAAAAAATTAAATAAAAACAATATAAAATTAATAAATTAATATAAATTAAAAATTAATATTTATTTCTAAAAAACATGCAACCATTATTTGTGATCATTAATATAGAAAGCACATTAATTTGTGATAAAATGGGATTTTTATTTTTTAAAAAGCATGGATATTTTATAATAACTAATAATGGACACCTTTATTAGCATTGATAAAGAACCCCTTTGTGGGAATTTTTTTGCGCTCATAAAGACCACGATTGCTGGTGAAAATATTAAATCATGCACCATCAATATAACATTACTAGATTTTAGGCATATAATAAAATTGGAATATAAATATTTTGGAAAAAAATGAAATATAAATATTAAATATCACTATCATTTCAATTAAAAATATACAAACAAGATATTTTCATTAATGAGATATTTAAAACTAATTTAATTAAATGAATACCAAATATAAAAAACTAAAACTTTTATAGCATGATTTTTTCAACAATATTCCCCAATAAAAACATTATCCAAGAAAGAAAACTATTGTTTTTTAATAATTGTGCATAACATAATAAACAAATAATGATTTTAATATAATCCATATATGAAAAATTATATTCATAATTACTATGTATGTCAATAATATTATTATTTATACTATTAATTTTATAATTTGTTATTTTATTGTTAATTTTACATTATTTAATATTTATTAAATATACCATTACTTAATAATTACATTGTGAATTATTAATTATGTTGTTAATTAATAATAAAAATAAATTATGTTGTTAATTTCATAATATTTTATTGATATTATCAGTTATTGATTATTTTAATTACTTAAATTGTTTTCATAAAATATATCATTAAAAAAATTAACTTTTTTAAATTGTAAGCAAGAAAATTGATAATATGAGGCACATTGAGAGTCAGATTGATGTACAATTAATTCTTAATGGTCATTAATTATTTACTGATCATTATTCTAATGCTTTAAAATATTATGATCACATATACTCAATTTTGAAAATGTGACACATATTTTTAACATAAATGAAACTTTTTTATCGAAACACTTAGTTTGAGTTGCACATGCCTCATCATATGTCATATTGATATGGAGTTGATTACTATATTTTATATCCTAATTATGGACTGTCTTGATAGATTTTTAAAATAATTGGAGGTCATTTTCTCAGTTTTTACAATATTATGCTCATTATAAACTAAAATCAAGCAATTATACATTAAACATACACATTAATTCATACTGAAAAAAATTGTGTCATATTGACATGAGGTTGATTCTTATACATCAAGAATGAATTATATATCATATTCCCAATGTTTGAAAAAAAATGTTTCTTCTCAGTATTGGCTATGTGATGTATGTTTTACAATTAAATTACATTATAATATTGAAACAAAACATTGAGTCATACAAAAAAATTTGTGTGTCAGATTAATTTCTAATAGTTTACAAAAATCACATCTAAATTATGGATCATTTTAACAATGTTAAAAAATATTCGATTATTCTTATCATGATTTTGTCTATGTGACATGCATTTTAAACTAAAATGACACATTTATACTAAAATTACTAAATTAGTGTCATGTTGGGAACATCATGTGTTAGATTGATATGTGGTTGGTTCCAAAAAGTTACATTTGAGTTATGGATCATTATCTTAATGTTTAAAAATAATCAATAGTCATTTTCTTAATTTTGGTTATGTGACATGTGTTTTACACTAAAATGAAACTTTAATAATGATACCCTGCATCTTAGGTCATCAAGATCATATCATGAGTTCGATTGACATGTAGCCAATTATTACACATCTCAAATGTATTATTTTATTTACTAATGTCTGAAAACAATTCAATATTTTCTTGGTTTTTTCTTTGTGACACAAATTTTAAATTGAAAAGAAACTTTTATATTGAAAACGTATAATTTGAATCATATCTGGAAAATGATGTTTCAAATTTATGTGTCGTCAATTCCAACTCATAAAAAATGAATCAGGGAACATTTTATAAATATTTAAAAACATTCCAATCTCATTTTCTTGGTTTTTAAAATTTCAAAAAAATACAATCTAAAATGACTATTTTATATTGAATACATGTCCTTGGAGTATTTCTGTAAAAACAATGTTTAGAAATGATGTGTAGTCAATTTATAGAAATCAAAAATTAATTATGGATAATTGTACTAATTTTTCTAAACAATAATAGCTCATTTTTTTAATTTTTTCTATGTCAGCTGTGTTTAAAACTAAAATGAAACATTTATATTGAATCAGTTCACCTTGAATCAAATCAGCCACATCACTTGTTGAATTAACATATTATTGATTTATAAATTAAAAAAATTAAATATGGATATTTTTTCTAATGTTTGAAAACAATCCGAGTTCATTTTATCATTTTTGGATAAGTTATGTGTGTTTTAAAACTAAAATTGCACTTTTATATTTAAAACACACACTATGAGCCACACCAACCACACCATGTGTCGGGTTGAGATGAAGTCAATTTCTATACTTCATAGATGAATTATATATCATTTTCACAATTTTAGAAAATAATCATATTTTTTTCTATATTTTGTATATGTGATGAATATATTTAGCTAAAGAAATAAATATTGAAAACATGAACATTGAGTCATAACAACTACATCATGTGTTGGATTGATATGCAGTCAATTCCTAGAAAACAAAAAATATTTATTTATCATTTTCCGAAATTTTTTAAACAATTAGATCTTTCGTTGTCATATTTCACTATGTGACACATTTTAAATAATAATGTCACATTTCTAGTGAAAATACACTCTTGGATTCATACTGGACACATAGTGTATTATATTAATAGATTATTAATTATTGCAAGACAAAAAATGAATCATGGATAATTTTAAAAATAATATATGACAATATTATCATTGTTTATAGTTTTGTGCATTTGATGAATGTGTTACACTTAAAATAAATGAAAAAACAAACAGTTTGTCTAATACCAAACACATCATGTGTCAGATTTATATGCAGTCAATTCGTACATTTCACAAATTAATAATGGATAATTTCCATAATGTTTGTAAATAATCATATATATTTTTATTATATTTTTCTATGTGATATTTGATATGTACTAAAATGACACTTTTATATGGAAAAATCATACTTTCAGTCATATCATCCACATCATGTGTTAGAATAACTTGTAGCCGATTCCATTTTTATAACCCATGAATTATGTATTTAAATAATAATTTTTTTATAAAAAAAGATTTTGTCATGTTTTTGGATAAGTTACACATCTTTAAACTAAAATGATACTTTTTAAATGAAAAATCAAATAATAATTCATACTAGACACATCACGTGTCGGTTTGAAATTAAGCCATTTCATACACACCATAAAAAAAATTGATAATTTTATTGATTTATCAGGACAATCATGGAACATCTTATCTTTTTTGGCTATGATAAATTTTTTAAACTAAATTGACACTTTTAACGAGATAAAGATTCAATTTGAGTCATAACATCCACATCATGTGTCAGATTGATGCGTGATCAATTCTGATATGTCAATAAAATAATGGATCATTCTCCTAATCTTTGAAAATAATATTAGAATTTATACTAATTTTTTACACTATGATGTGTGTTTTAATATATAAAGAAAAATTTATATTTAAAACACACACATGGAGTTATTCATGTCACATCTTGTTTTAGATTATCATTTGGTCAATTCCTATAAATCCAAAATTAATTATGGATTTTATTCTCGATTTTTTTCGATAGTTTGACCGCATATACTTGGTTATGGATTTGTGAAATGTTTTTATAATAAAATTATAAATTTAATGTGATGATTCTTATAATGATTCCTAATGGCCACATCATCTGTTAGGTTGATTTTCAGTTGATTTTGACACATCCCACATGAATTATCCAGCACATTCCTAAAGTTTAAATCAAATATAATCGTGTTTTCTTTGTATGAATATTGTGATTTTAATGTTAAATTATAATTACAAATCAATATTTATAAAACAAACTTTGATTCATAATAAACAAATTGGGTTTCTTATTGATGTTCATTAAATTCCAACTTTTCAAAAATAAATTATAGACTATTTTCTTTAATTTTGAAAACAGTATGATCTCATTCATTCTGTTTTGACAATGTGACAAGCGTTTTAATCTAAAATGACATTTTTATATTGAAAACATGATAATTCAATCTTTATTACCACATCATATATAATATTGATATGTGATCAATTCCTACACGTAAATAATAAATTATGATCCATTTATAATAAAATTGAAAAAAATCGTAGTTTTTTTCTATGTTTTGACAATGTGTCTTCTGTTTTAAATTTAATTACCTTTTTTAGATAAATTGTATAAAAAAATTCAACTTCCATCCCCCATTAATATTCATTAACATATAATTCAATGATTATACTTTGATCATTGAATCATAATATTATTGAGGAATCACTATTATTATTTATAGTAACATTCATTTTCATGTCATTGGTTGAATAAAATTTGAATGTGCAGGAATTCATCTTGAATTTTCAACAGAGTTCTGGAAGTGATTATAATAGAATCGGGACCCTTTTTATAATCTCATAAAAGTTTAGAAAGAAACCAAATGAATATTTTATTTCTAGGATCCCTGAATTATCATCCCTATAATTCAATATTATAACATCATATTTTTGAACAAATAGATCCTTTAACCATTTCACTCTTTCTCTTATCTTTACTATAGTCTCAATTTACAATCTCTCTTGAAAAAACTTGCTTTTATACATGTTAAAAGATCAATCAGATTTTTTATAGTATAACACTCTATAATACATCTCCTTGAGAAATCACTCTTGTCATTATTTCCTTCCCAATTTCACACTAAATAATTTTTTACTATCAACCAACTAAAACTAACAACTAAAATAAAGAAATAAATAAAAAGATAAAAATAAATTAATAGATAATTGGGGTATGATAATGTACCTTTTAGAATCATTGAAGAATTATAGTAACAAAGGTATTATTGAATTTGGAACATGATATGAAGGTTTAATAAATATGTAAAACATGATGAATTACATTTGGACTGTATCTATAGATTCTATTGGATTTAAATGTATCAAAAATTATTTTCCATCATGTTGGGGACTATTATAAACATGGTTTTTCTATTTCTCCTTGATGAAACACCCTTAATCAAAACATTCAGACTATTTTTATTAGGAATAGGAACCCTATTTGGAAGGTTCATCAACTGTAAATCCTTACCCAAGAGAGAAAAAATTTCTATGGTGGGGTTCAAATTTATTTGTAATTATCGTACTGTTAAATCATAAAAAATGTTTCTTCGGTAATTAAAAATGTATGTTTAGAATAAATAAATAATTAAAATACTTTTAATAATATATGAAAATTATTTTAGAGAATGTAATTTATATGAATTATGATAATGATGCTTCAAATCCCAAATTCATCTTTATGGTCATAGCCTATACAAGATCACATACATAATCAGAAATCACCTCAAATTGTTGCCAAAAATCATTCAAACACCATGTACTCTTCCCACTCACCTATAAAAAAAACATTTCTTCTTTTCAATATGTATAATTTCGGTTCTCCTAGTATCACTGAGAAAATATATTCAAAAAATCATTAAAATAGATTTTAATTGAAATTATCATTACCTTGTAAAATTACATGTCTCGGGATTCTATTTTTATGATGGTCTATAATATTGTTTTTATATTTTAAAAAATTCTATCAACAAACTTTTTTGTTATTTTTTTATGATACTATAGAAATAATGACTAAAATATTTATAGATCATTCTACAATAAAATTAATCACTTTAAAATGAAAAATTAAAATGAATAATTTTAATTTTATTTATAAAATATTAATTGTAATGAATTAAAATTTCATAATTGACATCATGTGTGGTTATTTTTATAGAAATCCACAATTTGGATCCAAAAAACAAATATTAGATGCATCCAATTTGATTTATATTATCATTCATTGCATCATAAGAATATTAATGAAAAATATATACATATATATATATATGATTAGATTATAGAGTTTTACCAGTTCATTTTAGTCATTAAGAGAAGTTCGTCGTCTGTTATGTTCTTTTAAAACAATGAGATTAGTTCATCATTTTTATTATTAGTTTATTCCTTTTACAAAAATACATTTTATATATTAAGGCTATAGGTATTAATGATTTAAAATCTTACATCACAGATTTTTCCATTTATATAATAGTAATATATTCACAAGTTGGAAATATGAATCCTTAATATCTATAATGAACATAGAATATCATATTTTTGATAACAATTATATGAAAATGTACCTCATTTTTGTTGGATTTTTCTTCTTATGACCAATTGTTTGTACTTCTATCACATGTATATTATATTTATTTAATACTATTTAAACATATTTTTACATATTTCTAATATTATGAATGACTTTAATGGAATAATGTCCAGGATTATTTTTTCATTGATAAAGACATCACAGTTCCCCACAACGATGAGAAAATTGAAGTGATATGAAAATATTCCTAATATGGATATACGGTTGGATAACATAAGATGATGAGACACATAATCTTTATACCATCAAGTGTAATTACTCGTATGAATACATGGACACTTCTTGTAAAGGTCGCACATGGTACACTCTAGGATTTGAGATAATAAAGATATAACAAAAAATTTTAATTACACCTATTTTGGTGTCATATAATATTTTTTTTTGAGTTTTTTAATTGTCCTTATACATTAACATAATCATTGATACATGTCATGACTATCACACATTGATTTCTTGATGAAAACAATGACAACATATGTTCGCAGGAAGGTAGGGTATGTCAGGTGCATCATGAGGGACATATCAATAATTCATAATTGAATGAAGTGTTTTACCATCCATGCATATGAATATTCATAATATATAACCATTTATTAGATTATAACCATTGTCCTAAATTCCACAGAAATGGTGTAATGTGTTTATTCCAGATGGGAAAATAAATACATGCCAAACATTTAGTTTGGTTGCATAGTTGTTTGAACTTATTGTTTAGATATTGTGGTAAGGGGATTTTGTTAAATATTGATCATTCATATGTGTTTTTCATTATTTAAAAATTAATATATTTCTCTTGGGTTTCATAACCCATTGCTAGAGAATAATTTTGGACATTATAAAAGACCAGGTAATGGAAATGAAAAATAATCCTATAGGGTCACAAACTATGTATTTCGTTGATCTCAATTATAATTATATTAGAACATAATTAATAGAATGTGTATTATTTTCAAGGAAAATGAATAATTCTTATTCACAATTTATTTGTTAGATAAATTAAAATAATATTTATTCAATGGATTGAGAAAAATATTTATTTATTTTCATTAATATATAATAAATATTTATTTACTGGTTTGTGTATATATTATTATCTATGAAAATAAAATAATTTATTTTGGTATTCAATAAATGATAGAGGAGTTCATATCAGCCGAGACTGCACTTGTTGAAAAATATTAATTAACAGGATTGTTAAATAAAAATAATTTTTTATAATGTTCATGTGCACCAAAAATTATTAATAATAATAATTTATTGTGTTATATGGTGTTAATTAATGGTTATTGTATAATTTAATTCTCTAAAAGCAATAACAAATTATTTTAACATAAGCCCTTACAATATAAAAAAGACAATTATGCATGTTATATATAGTATCAACTATTTTAATTAAAATAGATAATTTTTGCATAGAAATAATTCCCTATCAACTTTTCCTTATATCTCACTCTCAAGAATGAGAAATAAAAGATTCATTTTCTTCAATACTAAATAATTACTGT
The DNA here is from genome assembly GCA_963277665.1 of Viscum album. NCBI lineage: Eukaryota > Viridiplantae > Streptophyta > Magnoliopsida > Santalales > Viscaceae > Viscum > Viscum album. Next base: position 365,484,460 of record OY728158.1, on the reverse strand, counting down.
TTAATAACTAACAACACAAGAAATTTCATTCACCGTACTAAGAGTTGGATATGGAGGGTCATTGAGCGGAGTTAATAAAAACATGTTTTGATCACTATTAGAGTATTTATAGATCCAAAAAACACAGAAAAAGTAAATATGGAAAGGTATTTTCAATAGATGAAAATTAATCAATAAAGAAAGAAACCGATCCTATTATTAATTCCTTCATATATCCGAGAAGTAAATTATAAATTTTTAGTAGTACATCCTTCCACATGGTTTGAGGAAATGATAAATAAAATAAATTTTAATTTATAATCCACTATTGTACGCTTCTACATCATATAGAACCAACAAGTGGTATCAGAGTAGTCACATTTAAATTTATAATAATTTTTATGATTGTCTATCTATGTATAATTGTGGTTATATTTTCATTTCATATTATTCATTCTTTAATGGGATTTAAATCAACAATGTTCAACATATTTATCACAATTAATTCAGTGTTTCATTTTTATAAATTCATTATAATATATGAAAAATAACAGATGATTCCACTGGGAAACTACTGATTGTTTCTGGTAAGATAGGTTTACATGATGTGTAATCCAAATTACACATTGTATACCCATTGTATTTGTATATGGATGCACCAAAGGATTTATTGTGTGCGATGTTATAATGACATGCGGTCTGTGCCACATTTTGACTGTCCAACCTAGGACATGGTGTTCAGATTACACGGTGTGTATTGGTGTACACACCATTTAGAATACACAAGTTAGAAGTGTAAATCATGCAATATTTGTTGTCATTATACACATTAAAACCCATGTAATACCAAAAACAGATAGAATTTATTATATAAATGGTATGTATATAGTGTAAACAATGTGTTGCTCATTAATTCTCATATCTAAAACACACGCCAAAGGCCTAGGTGTGCATCCCAAACAAATTGAATGTGAAACAAACAATGTGTAGCTAGAAATCAAACACCATGTTGTTCAGATGAGTTACACACTATAGACCCGGGTGTGTACATTGGATACACAACAACTAAGATACAGGTCATGTGGATGGGCTATACATTCGATGTAGTCTACCATTAATGGAAAGAATTAAATATTACATTAATTTGATAATTACATATTTAAACCCAAATTTTATTGTTTGTCACACAAATGTGTGTTTGAAAATTTTGTAATGTTTTTACAAAATATTAAAATATTAAATAATTTATTATAATTAATATTCCATTATTATTTTTTCTATTTATATTCCATGGGTTACATCAATTATGGGTATCTCTAATTATGTTAATATGATCATTAATATGAAAAGGGACTTATTAATTATTTCATTAATTAATTAATTCACGTTAAATAATATTAATAATAAAGAGAGAACATTAATGTGAATTGTAGATAGTTACTTTTTCATATTCATTTCATGTATTACAATTAAAGATATTGATTGTGACTTGTGTTTGTGTTGAATGTTTAAAATTAATTTATTTCATGGGTTTTTAATTATTTATTGTTAATGTAAATATGATTTACTATGATTCAACCCACAAAATTATTATGTAAGACCTACATGTCAATATATATTTATGTAATCATCTAAAAACATATCATTTGTTTCCCCTCAACTACATGTGAATCATAAATAAATGCAATTGATGTATTATCCAAATTCATGGGGAGGCTGTTCAAGATAAAAACCATTTTGTTACTAACTATAGTGATACACTAGTGGCCAAGTGGAATGTAGTAACCTAGGGAATGACTGCCAATAAATGTTATTTCTCTAAGGAAAATGGTTGATTTAATATATTTCTATTAAATCAATCAATAAATAAAGCTCATGAATGGGTCATTTAATTATTATTTAATTTTAATCTATTTAAAGGTTTTTTATTCATAGATCATCATAACCACATAAATAAATGAATTAATGTGAAAAGAATAAAATTAAATAAATGAATTTTTCATAATTGTTTTATCTATCATGATTAATTAATTAATAAACATCCATTTAATATTAACAAGACATGTAAATGATACGGAATGATTACAAAATAATTCATAATTAATTAAAATCCATAAATTAAATATAATTTATACTTTACCTTCCACAACATAATTGGGAATTAATTTTTTGAAACTAAGTGTTTTAACAACCCTCACTTGGATACTTACTTTTAATTTGGAGTTATTCTGAATGATATGGGTTTATTTATCCATCATACATTTGGATAAGCATCCCTCACTAGACATGTTGTTACATAAAGGCATTTTATAGAAAATCCAAGTCAATATTTAATGAAAATGGAGTCCACTCAATGGATTATGGAGCTACAAGCCCATAGTTTAAAATGGAATAACTACCTAAAAACATTAAATTAGCTTGACTATCCTGCATTGGGGTCATGAGAAAGGGAATATGGATCTATTCCACTAGAATGTCATAACAACTAGTAATTACAATTTAATTTTTGATGGATAATGGGACATGATAAAATATTTGTAATTTTAATAAAAATTAACAAAATTAAATTTATTTATTTTTTATCACATAAATTATAATCAAGAAATATATTGATAATTTTATCTTTTTATGGTAGAAATAATGATAAGGTAATCATATACATTATCTCTACAATCAATATTTTATAAATAAAGAAACCTCACTTACATTAATGTCATGAAGTTGTTATGACTCTTTTAGGTTACACTACACAATAATTGAAAATTATACATTCTAGAATCATCAATGAATGATATTTCTCCTAAATAAGTGAGTGATGAATATTTATTGTTCTGTGAAAAAAATTTGAGATATGGGGTTGATGTTCTATTTTTGATGATTTCTTATATGTCTAGTTAACTCATGATGTCTCATGAAATCATGAATGGATAGAAAATTCTTGAGAACCACTATCTATTTACCATGAGAGAGATAGAAAAAAATGGTTGGATATATCCAAGAAAATCTTTCTTATAAATTTTGTAGAGGTTTCCCCAACTAGGCCTCACGTAGTCATTCTAATTGGCTATATTGAGCACCTAGATTTTCTAGGGATTAAAGACTCTATTGATCTAGGCACTGATAGCATTCTATAATCCCTCCCTCAGTGCTTATATATCATTATTTTAAATTTTAATACATACAACATTGAGATGTCTCTACGAGATTTACTAGCTCTCCTTCACCAAGTCGATAAGGATACAAAGAATGAGAATTATTCTATCATTATGCTGAAGAAAATGAATGGTAAATGGGATATCTTTAACCCAAAATATTCTTCATACTATTCCACAAAGAATAATATCAAGTGGAAGAAGTGGGAATATAATTTTTCTTATTTAGAAAGTGGAATGAAGGCCCACTAGGAAAAAACATCTAAGCGATGAAGTATGCAGAAGCTTCTAGTGTGTTTTTCATCAAGTTATATTTATAAATTTTTCAAAATTGGGTATTATATACATCTTTTTGTTCTCACAAATGTATTATAATATAATAACTGTGTAGATCTACGAATATTGATTGAGGAGATGATTATCATTGACTACCATCTCTCATTTACAAGTTGGATGATCTTAGTATTAATGGTTTTTATTATGTGACTTCACATGAGAAAAACATTTTATTCGTATCCAGAATAGACGTAGATGGTTATATTTTCAAATTACGAATTAAAATTTTCATATTTTACAAAAATGTTTTTTTTATTTTATGGAAGAATTAAATAATAGTCTTTGTGTTTGACTACACAAACCATTTTATTTAAATAGAAAAAGAAACAAACTCACGTGACTCAGACAACAACTAAAATTGGCATCACTGGCTAGCTCATGTAAACAAAAATAACTTGAAAAAACTACATCAAGATGGATATTTAAATTAATTTGAACTAAAACCACATGTTTTTCATAACTCTTTCTTATAAGGTAAAATGATAATAAACACATTTTTTGGAAAAGGTGGATGTTCAAAATAGATTTATAAAGTAATTTATACCGATGTGTGGGGAAAACTCATATTGATGTAATGGGTGATTTCTCAAACATTGTAAATTTTATTGATGATTTTAGTAGATATGGATATGTCTATGTAATGATTTATATGTATCATTCTATTGATAAATTTAAGGAATATGATAATGATGTTCAGAACCATCTTGATAATATGATTCAAAAACTCCACTCAGACCATGGAAGATAATATCTTAATCCAGACTTCATTGATCACTTGTAGGAAATTTTGATTCCCTCTCAACTCACTCTCCCCTATATGACTTACTGGATTGGTGTTAGATAAAGGATTAATTTTACTCTACTGTAAATGGTGATATTAATAAAGAGCCATGTGATAATTCCATTATAATTTTGTGGATACACATTACAAATAGCAGTACAAATACTAAAACCATGATCCAACTAATGAGTATGGTGGTATACTATAACAATTATGGAAATGATAAAAACATGTGTTGTCACACATTCATGTGTGGGGTTGTGGAGATTTATTATTTTCAACATTAGGTAACAAATTAGGAATTTATGGAACAAAATATACATTTATACGATTTACTAAATTAATAAGGGGTTAATATCTACATGACCCCTCAGAAAAAAAAAATTTAGTAACAAGCCACACTTTATTGATTTAGAAGGAGAACATATCTAAAAGATATTGTATGAGGGAGATAGATGTCGATGATGTTTAGTATCTAGGTACACAAGAGTTGGTACAAGAATTGATTCCAAAATTCCTAGTGGATGATGAAACATTTATATATAAACAAGGACTTTATAGGTGTATAATATAGGTTATAGAAATAGAATGTTATGTATTTATGGTCACTAAAGATGGTGACTCATTATTAGTTGATATAAATAATTCCCTAAACTAAAATAATTTATTACGTGTAATAGATTTTTCCATGTTTAAATATTAAAATAATTCTATAATGGATTTCGTGTATAGTAGCCAAATGTAGATGTTGGTAGATCCTCTAATGGATGTTATGCAGGTTGGAAGAAAATGAGAAATTAAGAAGAAAATGCACATGGAACGAAAATTTAGTAATTATATGGAACAACTTGTTGAAAGGGGGGTTTAAATAGTATTAAATTAGTGACTATGATTAAACATGTTCACTTCATTGAGTGAACAAATCCATTCAAATTATAAAATACAATTCAGCTTACCATGTCTATGAGATTTAGAAAATAGATGATAAAACATCCTTTTTAAGGGGTCACTTCAAGAATATGTCTGTATGAAAAACCCAGAAGGGATTTTTACTCCAAAGAATGAATGTAAGATGTAATTTTTTTAATAAATAATTTATTTATTAATGAAATAATCTCAGTCATGGAACATTCATTTTCATGAATCCGTAATAGAATTTTGTTTTATAATGACTGAGAGTGATTATTGTTTTTGTAAACAATTTAGTTAGAGTGTATTCAATTTTATATTATTATATTTCTATAGCATATTATTAATTGGAATTGAAAAACCATTCATATAGTATAAATGGTTGAAAAAAATTACTCTCTATGATGGACTAGGGAGAGGGAGCATATATACTTGGTACTTTGATCCATCGTGATAGATCTAAGAGGTTTCTTCAGCCTAAGTTAATGTATACACATTGATGATATACAAAAGAGATTTTGTATAGAATAATAAAATAGTGGATTTATGAAAGAAGCTAAAGCCATTCATCATTATTTTAAATTTTCCCATAGACAGATGGGGAAATAAATATAATGTATAGGATTCCATATGCATTAGTGATTAGGACATTCAGGTATTCTATGTTATGTACAATGCAAGATGTTTCCTACACATTATGTGTGATAAGAATATATAATGTTATTCAAGGTTACCTCCATTGGATGTCAATCGGGCTATCATTAACTATCTAAAACATATTAAGGAAATTTCATATTTTATAGATGAGATGAGGAACTTGTCATTATAGGTTATGAAGATTCTGGTTTCTAAACTGATCAAGGTGACATAATATCACAATTTGGATAACTAGAAACCCCTTTTTTCAATTTGTTCATAACCCACATTATGGTTGTATGGGATCCATAATATAAAAGATATGAAATACCCAATTTTAAAAAACACAAACATAAAACGTATACAAGAATCAAAATCCACCGAAAACCATCAAAATTAAATATCACATTTCAAATTCATGCACACATTCAAAAAACCCACACGTCAACACCTCAGGTTGTGTCCGCGTTGAGCCACACTCTGTGAATCATCACCCAGATTCACAATCAAACAACTGCCAAAATCATCATCATGGGAAATTATAATCCTTCAATGAAGATCATTGTCACTATTAGAAAAAATTAAGGAACATTGATATATGTGTGGGGACATCTCCCCCGAACCAATAAATAGAACAATTTATAACCAGAATGATAAAAATTAACATCGCAGGGTACTAAGACCTAGTTTAATTGCTTCAACCATTGAAACTCACCACCCAACACACCATCAAAACCACCATGCAAATCTTACTTGGAGGCAAGTGGAGGAATCATGGAGAATGTGGAGAGTAATAATGTATTATCTTGAGTAAAATGTCAATAAAAAATCATATGTTGTCACTGAGGATGAAATCCATGAACTAATAAAGAACTTCACGGGTCCAAACATCAACTATGAAAAAAATTACCCTTATGGAAATACCTTTAAATAATTGAAATGTCTAAATTGAAACCAATTTAGGGGACTGAAACCCTAATGCAATAGAGAGACAACCTGAATTGAGACTTTGAGAAAAACAATGATTATGAACCCACACATTGCAAATAAAAAATGAGAGCCACATCATTATAAAAAAATGGAATCTCGTGAAATAAATTATGGATTAAGACTAAAGATTGAGATGAATAAGTCCTGTACAGTGAGCCAAAATCATAGAGAGATAGAAACAATCGAACGATATGGATGTAAAAAGAGTGGAATAGAGAAACAAAGGAATGAAGGGAAACTATGGAGAAAAACCAATTCCACAAAGGAGATAAACCCATATAATATATTTAATCAAGAATGAAAGGTGAAACATAGAAACAAAACAATGAGGAAAGGTTCCAGATGAAGGAAAAGTAGCATCTGAAGCAAGAAAAGGATGTCCATATCTATGGGAAAAAACACAAGAATAAGGAGAGGTGTGGTATTCTTAGAAGAGATAAAATCAGTATTTCTTGGTAGGTTCAATAGTATAGTCCATGTATATTTTGGTTTATATGTTTTTAAAGAATTATTAATGATGTAAAACATCATCCAAGAGCCTAATGTGGTACCTAGAAGTAAATATCACATCACACTCTACTGTGATAATAATTTAGTTATGGAACATAAAAAAGATCCAAGGTCTCATCCTCAGACTATGAACATGAATTGGATGTATCATCTATTTATATATTTTTCAAATAGTGTTTAGGTTGTAGTGAGAAGTATTTCATTGGAAGACAACATGGTAGACCCCTCTAATAATTCCATAACTCAAGAGAAACATGATTATCATTTGAGGTCTAGTAAACATAAATTAATCAGTTGTTGGCTCTAGTCCACGTGGGGATTTGATGGAATTTGTTACCACAGACCAACTATTTGTACATTTATTACATTTATATTTGTTGTATTCAATATTAATTAAAAATTTTATTACTTATTCTTCGTTGTTCAACATAAATTTAATGTAATAATTCCCAAGAGTATTTTTTACGTTGATGTGGTCATAGAAGTTACCCACTATGATGAGGGACGTGGTGTTCTCTGATAACTTTAGTAATATAGATTATGGTTGAATATTATACTTTTATGAGAAATATATTATTTAGAATATCATTTATGGGAACTCATTATCGGATGAGGCTTCTTCTTCGGAAGTTCCCTCTTGGAAATTTCCAAGAAGGGAGATTATAAAAATATAACCACCAGTAAGAATTCCACATGTTTTGGTGTCATTGGGTATTCCTATTAGCAAGCATGTGTAATGATATATATAATTTAAGAATATCAGTAATTTAGGGAATGACTTGCACAGTAATATTTTATAATGAAAACTATGATGACATATGTTCATGGTGAGGTAGGGTGAATTAGAAGAATAGGAATTGGCATGACATTAATGGACATGTTGAGGAAGGATTTTTCACTTCCATATTTATGGAATCTAATATCTCAAAACAATTTTTTAATAGAACTCTCTCCATAAATTCAATAGATATTGTGAAACAACGAATGGTGTATCAAGAATATATGTTGGTGAAATTAAGGTGCAACATGTGTGATGAGATATTATGAAAAAATTGATTATATTACATAGTTATCATTTTTATGTGGTTTTCATCGTTAAGAAATTGAGTTCTTTCCATGGGCTACCTTGGCCCATTTCTAGATAGTAATCTTGAACATTACACATACCTACCTAATTCTAGTGGTAAATAATCTTATAGGGTCGCATGCTATGTTTTTTCATTGATCTTTATTATATTCTAATGGTATTTAATTAATGTAATAACTATTATTCTCAAGACTACGTAATAATATTTAATCATGTTTTGTTGATTTAATAAATTAAATAACTATTTATTTCCGAGATTGTAAAGAAAAAATATTCATTTGTTTTAATGAATATTTAAAAAATATTAATATAATAGTTTATGAATAAAATTTTAATTAGGTAAATAAAATTTTTTATTTAGGTATTCAATAAAGACTAGAAGATTTTGATGGACCAAGACCGAGTCTAGTGACATATATTAATTAAAAAGTCAATTTAATAATACATGTTATTTTTTGAGATGTTGAGCACCAAAAATTAAAATTTTTATTACTTTATTATATGGTATGTGGTTTTTAAATGGTATTATATTACTTAATTTTTGAATTGCATTAAATAATTATTTTATTCTAAACAATTGATCTATAAATAAAGAGTTTTGCATATTGTGTAGAGTATCAACTAGTGCAATAATAATAGAATATATTTGCACAAAACGAATCAAATTTTGACATCCTCTTCTCTCCCCCGCTCATGAACATGAAAGGTTAGGGAGATATATTCTAGACCAAAGAATAAGATATCAATAGTAAACAAGGAAATACATTCAATTCACTGTGCTATCACTAAGAGATCAAGTGTCATTTCTCAGAGTTCATAGGTGTACGTGTGGATAACCACTAGGAGTATATGATCCTTAGATCTTCATAGTGTAATGAAGCAAATCTGGAAGGGTTTTTTTGGACGATCAATATTCATCCATGAATAAATTTTACAATTATTTTAATTATTTTTTTAGATAATATATCAATAAATTATAAGTATGACGTACAAGATCATCCCGCATGGTTTTAGGAAATAGTAATTAAAATAAAATTTATTTATTTCCCACCACTGCATGCATATAATATACCCAGAACCAAAAATGTATGTATCTATAACTATGACTCATAGCTATTCAAACATCATAATTTCATTTATAATCTCGAGATCAATCCCATTTTTAGTGGACTCTCAAAATATTTAATCATTATATTAAATGTAAGACATAATTTCACCATTGAAAGTTTTATATTCATGAAATTTGAATGTGAATATATGTTAAAGTGGAAGTAGTGGGTTGATTGTACTCTTACATGGTATTTTTTATTTCTTGGTTCATTTACGTGATTTTCTTGATCTGATCTTTTATTTCCCCTTATTTTTTTCTGTTTCTAATACTATAACCCATTTTAGACCATTTTTATCAATTTTAAAATGTTTTTAATTTAACAATAATGTTAAGGGAATTAATCATGTATCATTATAAGATTACATGACCATTATAGTGTATTCCTAACAATATTATCAACCATTGTAACATCTAGATCTTCAATAGTAACTGAAAAATAAATGCTCGACTCACATGATACATAAATCCACACATTCATTTGATATGTTGGATGTTCATTTTGTATTTTATGTCCCCTAGGACACTTTACACCATAAACAAAGAAAAAAAGTGATGTGTGGGTGTTGATGGATATAAATCTCTTTAAATTTCACACAATGTAATTTTTTTAATTTAATGTTATCTCATGTTGATTGATTCACATTTAGGAGAAACAGTTATGATAAAATTAGTTACTCAGTTAGGTAATATAGTTTATGGGAATGTCTAGTCTTAAAGCTATTGGGGTCATGTTCCTCTTCATGAACTGAGTATTTTTCTACTATTATTTAACATTGATCCCTTTTCATATACTAGCCTACAAAACCAAAGTGAACTATAATATATTTTTATGTATCTATATGTGCCTAAATTCCTTTCATCAACTCATTTGTATCTTCATGTGGATTTATATTCTCAAAATATGTAATATTCTAAACTCTAAAACCCAAACCATTAATACGACGATATTGTTCTAGCTGACTCAAAGTTAATAAAATTAGTTTTTAGTTAGCAACAATCCATTTTCATTTTGAATAATATGTACCAATTTCGTTATTTTACTATAGGGGTACATTGGTTTTGATGAAAAATACTTATTTTTTGAAATCACTTGTTGTTTAATAAATTATAATTTTTTTCAAAACAGATAAAATAAATATTTTCATTCAAAATATTCTTTATTACAATACAAAAAAATGATTCCTCTGAATAGGGACTAATGAATGATTTCATTATTTCATTGTTTATAATAAGTTTATATATATCTAGTGTGTTTGGTTCACTTTCCCCTCAACATTAATAAGATCATGTTTTTTTACATGTGCCATGAAGACTCTATAATAATTTCTAGTGACTATTATGACGAATATCCGATAGATATCTTCTAAAATAAATGAAAAATTAAAGGGATAATGAAAATTAAATCAATGTTATATTTTATGGATTTTTTGTAAAATAGATAAATTATATCATAAAATTACACTATTATCTTACAGTGTGGTTATATTAAATGAAATCATGAAATTATTCCATATATATGTAATAATTATAATATACATTCTTGTTGTCAACCCAAATTAACTAATGACCATTGAATTGTTTTTCCAAAATGTTTTCAATGTTGACACCATCTAACGGAAAATTTTAATAATTGATTACCTACCTATATAACATTAGTTAAAACATCGATTCTATGATACTCTTGTTTTTCTTCATCCACATGTTGGTGATCCCATAATAATTCCATAATTTTCACATCAACGGTATGTTTTTTCAAAGGATTGGTAACATCAACATGTGGAGGATTAATTATCAATGTGGATAGTTAAATTTTAAATTTATTTTATGTAAATATTTTATAGAAAACATAATATTATATATAAAATCATAGTATAAAAAATACATTAACCTATACATTGAAATATCTTTATTTTCATTAAATATTGATAGGATTTGGCATATTTATTTATTATAAAAATCACATCCTTATGGTTCCCTTTAATGTAAGGACACTCTCTATATTGGTACCTTCATTAGTTGATTATGATCTCCATATAAAAAGTCCATCATCAATTAAATTTTAGTCCGACCCTTTAGTTGTTTTGGTCACCAAAAAAGTAACCATTCCAATTATACTAGATCTATGACATAGAATAATTTCAATGATTCTATTTCCATTATGAATGGTTCTTCCTTATAACCATACTCACAAAAACACACCTTTATGAAGCTAAATTTCTAGGATTCAACTACATCTTTATTTCCAACACAATTGCAATTAAAAAATATTTCTTGATATGTCGTATTATCTAAATCATATATTTGTTCAATTCTGATGATGTGTTTCATATTACCATAAATTTTATTTATATAATTGGAACTAAATATTTTCACCACATCCTCCATAATCCAAACTCAACTATTTTACATCACACTATGTTCATTGTGTTTCTATATATGGAATGAAAAACTATTAATTACAAAACCAGTGTAAGAGAAAACATTTAAATTTGGCTCCCTCAATAGCCAACGAGGTTGTTAGGAACTAGAAATGGGATTTACAGATAAATCCTAATAAAAATGTTCATATGATAATCATATAAAAAATTAATTACTTTTAATTAATATCCATATTTCAGCCCTTGATGGATTAAAATGCCTATAAATTACTCTATGGGATTCATCATAGGGAGGAAAATCTAGTCTATTATATTAAATTAATTGGTCAAACTATTCATTCCCAGAAATGATAATTGTAAAAACACATAAGAGATATGTTTTCCCCCCATAAGGTATCCACTATGATGAGATTTTGGGAGACCAATGATATCAACATCTGATAGGTAATCGGTATAGAATTCAACACCTTCATCCAAAAATAAATAACTCCTAAATAAATACTCCTAAATAAAATTAATTTATTATTTACCTCATGAAAATACTCATATATCGTTCAATGGGTTAAATCCATAAAAAATGTCCATGACCACATAGTTGAATCTATAAAACATAGTTAACCATTAGGTTGAAAATTATATCAATAAATTATTTTAAGAATAATTACTCCACGTATCATAGCATTACAAAAATTTCTTCCTTCATGATTGGAAACATTGTTGGGTCTATTATCCAATGGACCAAAGGCCATTATTTTTTATTGATTTTTGATAATCCACCTTTCAAGGGGTTTGGTGGAACCATTATAAGGGCCGTAGGCATAAGTATTACATGGACCATACCCCATAGAATAATTCATTGCCCGTAGGCTTCAGACATTCCATTCAACCCAGAGTAACTACTTAGAACTGATCCTCCAAATCATCTTCATCAGGAAATCATCTCCCCACCTTCGCATAGCTGTTTGACTGGGATTTCCCATTCATACACAAGCTTATCCTGATGGTAGGTGTCCTACCCTCTCATTCTTGAAATCTGTTTAGCTTCTACTATGGTGAAAGCTCCATGCTCGTCTTCCTTCGGAAGCTTGTTCTTGTAGGTTGTATCGTTTTCATCTATACTTAAGGTGCCCTGAAAACCTTTACGTTGCCCGAAGGCCTTACTGACCTGAAGTCCTTGGTGGCCCAAAGGCCTTAAAGGACATGAGGACCAAATCGGTGGCCCGGAGGCCCAAACAGGGAAATATTTTCAGCTACTACAGTGCAATATAGTTCCTACTACAGTTCTCACTACTATACCTACTACAGTTCTGTACAGTTCTTGCTACAGTACATGTAATTGTACTTCTACAGTATCAGAAATTAGCCTCTTCCTAAATGAAATGTAATTCTATAATAATTACATTTTCATAAAAACAATTCAATAATGTTATTGGAGTCCCCAAAACATCAAATTATGCATTTAAATTTTATTCTTGATATTTCATGGATACCCATCTAATGAATTTACACGATTAAAGATGTTTCATAATATAAATTTTTATTGTCATGATAGAGTGTATGTTGGTGGAAGAATAATTGTTGTCCTTGCACCCTTAAATGGTTCAAACACATCCCATATCCCTATGTATATAATTTCCATCATTTCCTTAATTCCATATTTTATGATATCTAGTACATTTTTAATGTGACAACAACAACATCGGTAATATATTTTTCAATTTTCATGACATCAAAAAAAATGATGTAAAAGCAATTCCAGTATAATAATTCAATTACAATTAATCTATTTTTTCCAAAAATATTTTGAATGGATTTTAAAAAATTTATTTCTAGAATTAGTTTCATTATCATTTACTATATTGAGAATTTTATCACTCAATAATTGAGATGATTTTGTACATTTTTCAGTATTTATGTTTAATGTTGTCTTATGAGAACAATATTTATGTCTTCAGGGAAAAAATTTACAATATCTAAAAAATAAAATCTTTGAGGAATGTTTCAACATAATTTGGTGTGTACCATCTACACTAATGTTCCCAAATCACTATGAATCCATGAGAGAAGGAGGGATGGATCAGTGATCCCTTTATTCTTTTTACAAAATTGATTATTTCAAATTAAACCACTATGGATAATAAAGGTCTTGATCCAATCTAATTATTTCTCTCATCCTTACCTCAAATGATGATGTAAATATAAAGGCACTAAACACAAGGATTTACAAGGTTTCTTTTAAAGAAATAATCCTTGATGTGTTAGTTATTCACCCCAACACAAATTATCCTCTATAATATTATTATCAATTACAATGGTTGATTCGAAGTCTAAATGTATCTCTCCTAGGTCCCACATGAGGGTCTTTATATTGCATCCTATAGAGTTTCAAGAATCCATTGGCCACTTTCAGACACTACTAGAATTATATATATTTGTGACGACCTATTTTCAATGCCATCCCATTGTAGAAAACGGTGTCGCAAATACATTTATTTGCGTCGGGCCCATCGAAAACATGGTATTTGCAATGAGATTTTTTCCGTTTCAAATAAGCCCCTGATTATTTACATTATATATCAATCAAATTTTTATGATGGGTCTATCGTAAGTAACCATCATATTATATTCATTATATATATAAAAACATTTTGCAATGGGTCTGTCACAAATAATATTTGCGACGGACCTGGTGCCCCGTCACAAATACTATATCAAAAAAATTATATTTAGATTATTTGTGATGGGATCCTATCACAAAAGGGGTTGTCACAAATATTAATCATAATAAAAAAATAAAGAAATTATGATTAATGAAAAAATTATATTATTATTATTAAAATAATAAAAAATTAAAAAATAATATTATCAGTAAAATAAACAAACATATAAAAAAATAATAGTAGAAAAATATATTTAATAAAATTAATATTAATTATAAATTAATAATATTATTATTAAAAAATATAAAAATAAAAATTTATTAAAATTATCAATTTTTTTAAAAAAATATTAAAAAATCGTAAAATATTATTATTATTAATAAAATAAAAAAATATAAAAAAATATATAATTAATAATAAATATTAAAATATTAAAAATAAAAAAACAAATTATGAAATATTTTCCCCAATATAAAAGACAGAAACTGTAAATTGTTCATTTTAATACAAATCGTGAATTCAAATTTTATTAACATAAAAAAATCACAGGGGGGTCATCTATTGGAGGAGGTGGAGGAGGTGGATGAGATAGTGGAGGAAAATCCATCCCTAAACTATGAGTTAGATGGCGCATGTACTCGATTTGATCGTGATGCAAATGTTGTCGCTGCTGCTCCCATCGACGCATCTCCTCTTCGTGTTGCTACTACTACTTCTGCTGTTGTCATCACATCTTTTCATTATTCTTCTGCAAACTCTCTATAAGCTCAGCCAGAGTTCGCAACTACTCCTGATACTATGAGGCAGAAGATGATGCCTCTCCACGATCTCCTCTGGAGATGGACACCGACATCGCAGTAGTACCATAGTAAGTACCATGAATCAAATGAGATCTGATACCAACTACTAGGCCCTTCTCAAAGCCATACCGAGTAACCTGCATATATGCCACTTCATCGAAATGGTGGGCACTGGTCCGCTCAGTCATCTCGTCCTGTCTCTCAGCCTGTGCCTGAGAGGTCGCAGCCTCATATGACTCCATCAATTCCAATTTGAAATTAAAATGGTGAAAATATTATATGTAGAAAATAAAAAATAGAAAAAATTAATACAAACCACATTCTGACTCTAGCGATCATCTCTAATCTCTCCAGTGGTTGGATCACTCTATATCCACTGATAAACGTCAAACTCTATAATATCAGGATACTTGACTCCCTACAGAAATATAAAATTAACTGTTTATATTTAAATTTATATAAAATATTTAAAAAAATTATACTTAACAAATGTTCTCTATGCATATTGAATGTATGGCTACCAACTCGATGTGTCACCTCATGTCTCCCTCAATTCTGTCATCCCACTAAATATCTTCTCTGATATCCATCATCCAACCAGTGTAAACATAATCCATCACAAACGTGAGATAAAATGTAATCTGGTTGGTGGGATCTATAGGACTCATTAAATTCTATCACTCCTGCTTTATTAATGGTTATTCTTCTCCAAATTCTGTAAAAACTAATGGAAAAAGTCACACATACACACCTAGAAGGCCGGGAGGATAGCTTCACGCATGCTATCAACATTGGTATACCACAAACATTACAAATGATTTATAATATAAAGTTATTAATAAAATAATTTTTCAATAAATATTCTTTATTTACATACCAACCAATGATCCAACATATCGCGCTGCACACCAACGTAAATTTGTTCCCATGTGATCCATGGCTGATAAAAATAATTGTGCACGATATCTCTCCCATTTCCTATAGCTACATGCGCAAAACAATGAAAAAGTAATAAATGATCAAAAAATATATATATTTATATAAATTAATGAAATCTAACTAAAATATACAAGTTACCATTTCTCTGTGTGCGTGGATATAAGCCAAGACATGGATGCCACTTAGGGATAATGTTAGGAATCATCACTCGTGAAAGACCGTGCCCCCTCCACGTATGCCCTGAACTTCCAAAAGGCTGAGGGACATATGATCCAAAATCCCCCACATCCGGTGGTAGATCAGCCTCCTGCAATAAGCGAAATATATTAAGATCCATCTGAAACACAAAATTATTATTGTTTCCAGATAGTTGAAAATAACCATTTTATATAGAAATATATTAGTTATGATTATAACCAGCATTTAAATGTGTCAATGTTCGTCTTCATCCTCATCTTTGTAGCTATCCATGTCAATGTCTTCATCTTCCTACTTACCATCATTAATATCCATATGAGTTTCAGTTTCTTCATCTCTTGTAATTTCATATTCATTTGTAACATCATTAACATTTTGATCATCATAGATCCTTAATTGTGGGGTGTCATAATCGATATTCAAGTCTCTCTGAGAAAAAATATTGATTTTGTGGAGTCTCTTGAAAATTTTCAATTCCTTACACTTCAGTGGAACCACATTCAGTTTGAGTAAACTGATTTTCCCAAGATTTCATTTTTATTATGCTCCACCAATCACTCATGTCTCTTGAAGTTGCAGTGTACTTTGTGTAATAAATTTTAAGTGCCTATTGAGCTAGTAAAAATGGTTCATTTAATGGAATAATACTTGTATATTTATTATCGATGATTCCATGAGTCGGATGAACATGCAAGCCTCACTTAGTATTCAACCCCCAATATTTAAACATCATTATGTAATTCTGTCTTAGATAACAGAGCTCGATAATTTCATCCATAATGCCATAAAAGTCAACTTTAGTTTCTCTATGATGCGATCCTCTCAAGAAAACTCCACTTTTCATTGTTTTTTTTTGATTCCCCATATACATGTTCATGAAATCTAAAAATATTCATCTCGTGTGCATTATAAGATTTAACCATTTTGTATGTTGGGTTACTCAATATACACAGTCACATATCAATATTATCCAAATGTTTAAACACCCTAAAATTTGTAGAAGTTATCCAAATAATAAATAATAATTAGAATTGATATTAAATAATCAATAACTTATGTTACTAGTTTTTGAAACCATTGAGAATTTTTTTTGGTCTGTGTTCTTCAAGAACAGTTGCTTTAATTTGTGGAAGCTGTTTCATGGTATGATTATCATACAACCAACAAATAAAATAAGTTTACATAATTTAACATAAATTATAGAATAAGTGATAGATTAACTCATAGTGAAATTGATGTCATTTCGTCCCAATTGAGAAGAACATATGTACGAGCTCTGTGATGTTCATCATCTGAAAGCCACCATTCATTATCTCCACCAAAACCAAGATTTGTCTGATTAACAATTGGTAAATTATTTTCCATTTTGTCATTAACATTACCCTCATTTCATCCCATGTGATTGTTTTTTTATGGATATTGAGAATCAAAATAATCAGAGCATAAAAAATAATTTCCACTAAAAAATAAGCATCAGCAATTGAGCCTTCAACTGATTCTTTGTTACGTACTTTTTCCATTAATTTTTTCTTGCATCTCTCGAATGGGTAAATCCATTGAAACTTTACAGGACCTTCACATTTAGCTTTATATGGAAAATTTAATATCAGTTGTTATATTGAATCCTATGATGCTGGTGGAAATATTTTTTTCAGTTTATATATAATTACAACAACATCTTCTTCTAGTTTTCTTAGGGTATCATAATCTTTTGACGCTGCATAAATGTCTCGAAAAAAAATATGATATGTCTGTTATTGAATCCCAAATCATAGAATTCAGAAAACATATGAATCCAATCAGAATAATTATTTCCATTATAACATAACAATCATGACTTATTAATCTGATAATATAACCATTCTTAATACATATACCCAAATTTGAAGCATAACAATCTAAATGTCTAAAATCAATAATCCACTGAAAAAATATTAAGCGACTCTCTTTGCACAATGTATAAGTTTCTGTTGTCTTTATTAACCTCTGTCATCTGACATTTTCAAATATTTCAAGTTCTAGTCACCTACAAATTTTAGCAACATCTAATCAATCCTTTACAGTATATTTGGTCTTACCTAGTGTATCCAAAAATGTATGAAATAAATTATCAAAACTGTTCTTCTCAATATGCATGACATCTATCATGTGGTGGACCAACAAATCAGACCAATATGGATGATCCCAAAAAATGCTTCATTTTATCCAATTATATTCATTCCCAAAGCCATCAATTTTTTTGTTGGTTTACTATTGTCCCCTATGTGGTGGGAGTTAATGAAAATACAAATGATTTTAACTTTGTACCTGAGATCATCTTTGGTGGTGCATCCCGTTCAATTGTACCTTTTATGAAATGAGATTTTTTCCTTCAAAAAGAAAGATCGATTTGAAGAAATATACGATGACAATCATAATAGAAGGCTTTTTTTATTAACAAGCATAAAGGCATTGTTGTGTTTCATACAGTAGGGACATGATTTTGGACAATGTGTACTCCAGCCAGATGACATGCCATATGTCAGAATATTAATAATCATCCACATCAATGTATCTTTTAATATAAATTTTTGTTTTTCAGCAACATCATATGTACTAACACCATCACTCCATAATGCATTCATCTCATCAATCAATGGCTTCAAATGAACATAAATATTCTTTTCTGGTTGTCCTGAGATTAATAGGGTCAAAAAGATATAGGGCTGCATCATCAATATCCATGTAGGTAAATTTTACAGAGTTATAAAGACAGAACAACATGAATACTGACTACCATAATAACCAAACAAACAAAAAACGCCAGTAGAAAGACCCAATCACACGTTTTGGCCCTTTTAAGATAATAAAGGATGCAGACGGTCAAAATTCTTCCATGAATCACCATCAGATGGATGGTTCAAGGTTTTATAAGATATAATCTTGGTTTTGTTCCCTAACATCATTGTGCATTTGTTCTGAGACATAAATAAACTCTCCAACTTGGGTGTAAGGGGAAATATCTCAACTATTTTATTGGAAACGATCCGGACTTCCATGGTTCAGATTCCTTATACCTTGTTTGTCCACATGTGGTAAAACTATCCAATGACTCGTTTTCATCAATATATAATATGCAATCATTTGGACATGCATGAATCTTCTAATAACTAAGGACTAGATTACAAAGCAGCCTCATGCTCTCATAGTAATTTGCAGGTAACACATTTTCTTCAGGTTATAGTGTTTTAACCAAAGAAAATATCTGATCAAAACAGTTGTTTAAAATTTCATTATCTGATTTAATAGCCAAAAATTTTGCAACCACTTCGAATTTTCTTATCTTTCAACCGTGATATAATGTATCATACGTAGACCTCAACAACTCATAAAATTGGGATGGTTCCAACTTAGGAGATAAATCACTATCATTAAGAGTTTCGGTTTTAGAATAGATGGAACTACAACCTCAAGTAGTAAATTTTTAAACTGTGATAGCTCCGAAATCAAATTATTAGTATCTTCTCTAGAACTATGTTCACCGTGTTGATACCAGAAAAAATAATCTGGTTGAAAACCAAACCTCAAGAGATGTCCCCCAACCTTTTCGAATGTGTCAAATGTTCTCAGAGCACATTCTTTACAAGGACACATAATTGTTCCTTCTGAAGCATATTCTAGTTTTGATGATGCAAATGATAAAAATGCTTCAACACACTTAATATATATAGGATTTAAACCATAACCATTTGTATTTCTATGGTGATTCATCCAAGAGAGATCATCTAATAAAGACTAATGTCAATTTCCTTGTTCTATATTTTTCTACAAAATATAAATCATCATTGTTTTTGAATAATTTGAAATTATAAAAACACTATCTGAAAAAAGAAGATAATTAATATCAACTACTTCTTAATAATTTCCATTAAATTTTGGTGACACAATTGACATTGTGTTTAGGACTACTCTTTTTTCTGACGGCTCATTTAATTTTATCTTTCACACATTGAAATCACAATGATGAATCTGCTAGGAGGTATGCATATTCATTCTCGTGCATATGAGAATATGTAAGCATACCTTCTAGCAGTTTCTTCATTGTGATATTTGTGTGAGAAAGATGCAAGTAAATGAGCCGTCAGACAAAAGAGCCCCCTTTTCGTTGATGAATCATCTTCTTGCAACTATCACCGCCTGAACACATTAAAAAAATGTGGTCTTATGAATTCATATTCAAACTCATGCATACTAGATTAGATATGCATACGTAGAAGCATACTTTTAATTAAGTTATGAGTCAGTGAAAGTTAAAAGTTGGAGTGTCATTGAGAAAAAGGAGTGTCATCAATCCACATGAAATTGTGCCAAGTTATTACAAGTTATTATAATTTATTCCTATTTAATCCAATTTATTCTAATTTTTTTACTATTTATTTCTAATTTCTCAAATTTATTACTAATTATTCATATTTATCAGTAATTATTACTATTTCTTTCTTATTATTACTATTTATTCATAATTATAAATATTTATTTCTAATTATAAATATTTATTACTAATTATTACTAATTATTCATAATTGTTACTAATTATTCTTAATTATTACTAATTATTACTAATTATTACTTATTATTACAATTTGATTTAATTTATTACTAATAATTCTTAAATATTCCTATTTATTAATATTTATTATTATTTATTCATATTTATTACTTATTATTTCTAGTTATTACTAGTTATGTCTAAATACTACTATTTTTTCTAATTATAAATTTGTATTGGTAAAAATAAATATTTATTATTTCTATTTATTTTTATTTATTTCTAATTATTCTTATTTATTACTAATTTTTCTTAATTATTCCTATTTATTAGTATTTTTTATTATTTATTCCCATTTATTACTATTTATTTTTAAATATTACTATTTATTGTTAGTTGTAAATATTTATTGCTAATTATAAAGATATATTATTTCTAATTATTCTTATTTATTTCTAATTATTCTCATTTGTTTCTAATTATTCCTAATTATTCCCAATTATTAGAATTTATTAGTATTTATTCTTATTTATTACTAATTATTTCTATATATTACTATTTATTGCTAATTTTAAATGTTTTTTGCTAATTATAAATATTTATTCTTAATAATTCTTTATTATTCTTAATTATTCCTAATTATTCCTAATTATTCCTAATTATTCCTAATTTTTTTCTAATTATTCATAATTATTCCTAATTTTTCCTAATTTTTCCTAATTATTCTTAATTTTACCTAATTATTCTTAATTATTCCTAATTATTCCTAATTGTTACTAATTTTTTCTATTATTTCTATGTATTTCTATTTATTCGTTATTATTTCTATTTATTTCTATTTATTACTATTTATTCATATTTATTTCTTATTATTCATATTATTTTCCAATTATTACTATTAATTGCTAATTATTCCGATTTATTATAAATTATACTATTTATTACTAATTATTCCTATTTATTAGTATTTATTCCTATTTATTATTATTTATTATTTATTATTATTATTATTTATTATTTATTTTTATTTATTCCTATTTATTATTAATTATTAAAAATTTATTATTAATTATTTCAATTTATTACTAATTTTTCATCTTTTTTACTAATTATTCTTAATTAATACTAATTATCGCAAATTTTTACTATTTTTTCTAATTTTTACTATTTATTGCTAATAATAAATATTTATTCCTATTTATTCCTTATTATTCTTAATTATTTACAATTATTTAAAATTGTTCCTAATTATTGTTATATATTCCTCATTATTCCTAATTATTCCTATTGTTCCTAATTATTCCTAATTATTTATAATTATTCCTAATTATTACTAAGTATTCCTATTTATTCCTATTTATTCGTAATTATTGTTATTTATTACTATTTATTGCTAATTATTTCTATTTATGGATAATTATTCTTATTTATTGCTAATTTTTAATATTTATTAAAAATTATTTCTCTTTATTACTAATTATTCCTATTTATTAGTATTTATTCCTATTGATTAGTATTTATTATTATATATTCCTATTTATTGCTATATATTATTATTTATTCCTAATTATTGTTAATTATTTCTATTTATTAATAATTATTCCTATTTATTACTAATTATTCATATTTATTACTAATTATTTCAAATTGTTAGTAATTATACCTAATTTTTACTAATTATTCCTAATTGTTTCTAATTATTTTTAATTGTTACTAGTTATTGCAAATTATTCCTAATTATTCCTAATTATTCCTAATTATTCCAAATTATTCCAAATTATTCCTAATTATTCCTAATTATTCTAAAATATTCATAATTATTCGTAATTATTCCTACTACTTTTTAATTATTCCTAATTATTCCTAATTATTCCAAATTATTTCTAATTATTCCTAATTATTCATAATTATTCTTAATTATTACTAATTATTCCTAATTATTAGTAAGTATTTTTATTTGTTACTAATTATTATTAATTATTATTAATTATTTCTATTTCTTACAATTTATTTGTATTTATTACAATTTATTGCTAATTATTTCTATTTATTGTTAATTATTCCTATTTATTGTTAATTATTCTTATTTATTGCTTATTATTCCTACTTATTGCTAATTATTCCTATTTAATAGTATTTATTCTTATTTATTAGAATTTATTCTTATTTAATTCTAATTATTTCTATTTGTTAGTATTTATTCCTATTTATTACTAATTGTTCCTATTTATTAGTTTTTATTAATTTTTATTCCTATTTATTCGTAATTATTACTATTTATTAATAATTATTCCTATTTATTATTAATTATTCCAATTTATTAGTAATTATTCCTATTTATTATTAATTCTTCCAATTTGAAATTAATTATTCCTATTTATTACTAATTATTCATATTTATTACTAAATATTCATATTTATTTTTAATTATTCATATTTATTAAAAATTAGTATTAATACTTTCATTTTATTATTACAAATAACTACTATTAACAAAAAAATTTAAATCTAATTAAATTAAAACTAATCCAAAAAATTGACATTATCATCAAATAAAATATATAAACCTTTAAATATAATCTTCTTTTGATGTGGACGACATCAAAAAAAATTCATAAAAACAAAATTAACTCAATCAAATTCTCACTCTGAAAATAGGGTTGAGAGAGAGAGAGAAAGTGAGAATTGAGAGGAGGATTTGAAAAAGCTAATGGGGGTATATAAAGGATAGATAAGTTGCGATGGGACTACCATCGCAATAGATACCCTTTGCGATGGGCCCCGTCGCAAATATCTTAGCCAACATTAATTGATGTCGGTGGTAAAAAGGGTATTTGCGACAGGCCATGTCGCAAAAGGTATCTGTCGACACACGTTTTGCAACGGGGTATCATCCCGTCGCAGAAACTCATTTACCACCGTCGGGTATTTGCGACGGGACCAGTCGTAAATAACTTCTGAGCGACGAACCATTTGCGAAGGGGAAATTCCCCTTCCCATCCCAAAAAAACCTTTTACCGCTACCGGGTATTTGTGACCGTACCTGTCGCAAATACCTCAGAGCGACGAACTATTTGCGACGGGAATATTCCTCCTGTCGCAAATAAGCGTCCAGCGTTTTGGCGCGCAATCCGCACCAAACCACACATTACTTTTTGAGATGGGGCACCAAAACGCGTCGCAAATAACAAGGTATTTGTGACGGGATGACTCCCCTGTCGCAAATATTCTCTGGACTAGACTTTTTGCGACGTGATATTATCCCATCAGAAATAACCCGTGGCAACATGTTGTTTATCCTGTAGTGCGTGTCCCACTAAAGACTTCTTCTCTACCCTGAATCCAAGAGGTTTCTCTAAGATCTTGAATCACATGATCAAATATTTTATTTGTTCATTTTATTCACATAATATTGATCTTATTCTCTCCCCGTGTGATCATGCTAAATCAAATATAACTGTGTAACTCTTCAACAGTCTTCAACAGTCATTGGTAATGTCTGTTTCCCTTTCTCAGTAATTCTGAAAACTTGTTCTGATTAGTCCTCAGTGCTACAATGTCCAGGTAGTTCTTTCTTCATTGGATGAAGTCTGTCCTCACTTATGTGTGTACAAATGATGCACATAACTTATTAAATAATATTGATAGGAAGTAATGATCTTGCACTATGTCATCTCTGTCTATCTTGAATACTAAATCATTTCCAACTCAGTTATAATATCTTCTTTAACTCTTCCCCTACATCAGTCTCAAAACTCATTCACGTCATGCTTGGGTTTCATAGAATACAATACCTTTCATCAAGGGTATCTCAAATTCTTCTCACACGTGTATGTGATTATGCATGATTGCATGCATGAATATTATGTTTTTATTAAGTATAAATGCACACTCTTCACAAGTATCAATATCTTAGCTTCAATGTGTTTGTATCATGCATGTACTATCCACTTAGTTCATCTCTAAATACCCAGACATTCAATTCATTATTCATTCGGTTTTTTCATACACACAAATGTTTTGTTTAATTTGGGTTCATTATAGGTGTTTTATGAATGTTCACGTACTCCCTTCTGGGTGAAACTCACATTCCAATTTCTATTTCTCAATACACACACAATTCGCCTCTTCTTTATTCTATTCTCTCTCTTATCTTATCTTTGAATTTGGTTAAAATGTATTTAGGTTTTATGTATGTTCTTCTTAAAAATGAATGGGTTTGTACCTTTGGATAATTTTACCTTGAATCTTCTTCTTTCTTCACATCTGCACACACACATCCTCTAGATGGTCATAATTCAAGTGCACCATGTATGTAACCTCCTACATTCTCTATAAACACAAGAGTCCTTGGGTTTCTTCAAATAGGGTGCATTCGTGTTTTCATGTGCATACATCCTTTCCCCTTGAAAACTTCTTCTTCACTAAACACGGTCCCTTGTAATTAGTATATAAATAATGTGTAAAACGGAAGGGTGATATTCTTTTTTTTGAAACTAACACGTTCTCGACTCTTCTCCTTGCAAAACAGAGGATCACAGGTAATTCGTCTTCAACCAAAGGGTGGGATTGGATATCTCAACCAAATAAACAGCGAGAGAGGCTTCGAGCTTCTGGATGTACCATGCAAATAAGGGAGGTGCAATGTACTGTACATATTTGGTTTAAAAGACCATTTTCATCACGAGGCACGACAAAGGTTTATTAAACCAATCATGTGTTTCTGGGTTTCCTTTGTATCGAGAGAGTGCGGTCATCCTTTCATCACAATGACAGTTCAATAGTGAATTGCAGTAATTGAATGCCTATGGGGCACATTATTCCTTCACATAGAGAGATGGTTATGGAGTTCTATATTTCGGAGAGACACGAACACCCAATTCAATGTGAATGGCATCACCATCAATGGGATCGGTGCTTCTACATTTATTTTAATGATCGTAGCTTTTAAAATGTTAAAATTCCTCATGATATGAATGAAGATCAATTATTTGAATGCCTGATATCTCCAAAATTTAAATATATTTAAATATGGATAAGAGATTTGCGTATCATGGTTTGATTCTATTTAATTTTGGCTACTCAATTTATTGTTAAATCATTACGTGTCATCACTGAATGTCACATGAAAATCTCTATCATGAACCCCTGAGCTCTATGGCCTCTAGAAACGCCATTTTCCTTAGACAATCTTGAGTTCTTAATTTTATTCACATTCATGAAAATGTAATTGCATTCATGAGTTCATGACCTGATGGAGATACTCATGATGTGGATTTGATCGACAATGATGGTCGTAAATGGGATTACAGAGGTGCATCTTTATCTCTAGCATTATACGGTGTCGGGTGATCTGTTGGTTAAAGACGGCATGGCTGCGGATAATAGTATGGTCGTGGTTCAAACAGATGATGTGTGAGATGCATGGATGACACTGATTGAATCGTAGAATACATGATGTGACTTTCGGTCGTGATCACTCATGAGATCAGATGGAGTGAATGAATTCCTTTCGTGTTTTTAAAATATTTACCCACATCTAAATAGAGACATGTCTTCATTACAATTTAAATATCATGTCACTCTGCTATACTGCCTGAATACTCCTTCCCCCTACAGGTTACCACTCTATACCATGTTCTTCTTGTGGGGGCGCTCTGTGCCAACCAAATTCCCTTCTATCATTCAACCCTTCATGGTGGTTCACCACATTCCTCTCCCATATTCTCTTATGGGATATCATGTGTGCCCCATGCACTTGACAGCGGCTGACCATACTGGCTGGCTGGCGGGTGTCAAGCTTAACCACCCACTCCTGTGGTGCGTGCTGCTTCCCGGACTTGGCTGGTTGGATGGCTATCCAAGCTGATAATTTTTTAAATAAATCTATATAAATTCTTTGTAAAAACCAAAGTATACATATAATGTAATTTTAAAATGAAATTCATGACACATGGCCTTCTTATCATCTTCATTCTCAACCATCAACCTTCTTCTTCATCAATTATTTTTCGTATACCTCTAAAACTGTTAAGATCAGCTCACTCTTTTCAATCACTTCATCCAATTAGAAACCAGTGGATGGATCTTCTAAATACATCAGGAAATCAATTATTTAATGGCCTTAATAAAATTTTGTATCAAAGATTCATTCATTTACTCATTTCTTTGAACTTAAAATTAGTTCAATAATAATAATAATTAACTATAGAGAAAGATTATGGATGACATCTAATGTCCCATATCATTTCTCACCATTTCTGAATAAAATTCATGATCAATGTGGGCTCTTCACTGAGTTAATAATATTACTTTTAGCATCACCACTTCAATCATAATCACCACTTCAATCATTACCTTCCCATACACATATTGACATATTATTGACAACAAATGCAACACTATGCTAAAAAATCCACCCTTTTGTATTTTTTTTGTCAATATCACCTATGCACACCTTGTATGGGTCAATATGTGTGAAAATATTTTCTCCCCCTTATTTGAAACCAAATGAAAAGGTTCAGTGGGCTATATTCAGAAACATGTTTTCCTCACATTAAATAATATCTTCTTGAATATTTCTAAGATAGGGATGATGTCACATGGTTTACATAGCAGAGAGATTTTAGTTTATCAACTCTAAGTCTATTTGGTATATCCTAGTGTATAAAACAAGAGAGAAATTACCAAGATTTTCAATGATGTCTATAAACAACCATACATGTTATATCTTGATTATAATGTATCAATTCTTTACCTATGTATTAGATATAGTAAGATTTATCCAGAAAATGTTAAATCCTACATATACATCAAAAAACCTATTAATGAGTTAAAATTAAAAGATAAACCTCCCCATTCATTCCATCATGTTATCAATCATACACTCACCTTTAATTGACATGATAAATACCATTAAAAATAAGTGATAAGTGTGTGATTTGAATACCTCAAGGTTCAACATCAGGAGATGATATGATTTTTATGATTTTTCTTGATATAATCCTTGATATCATCTCCTTCATATTTTTTCCCTCTTAGGGGAGAAAACCATTTGATTTACCATGGTGGAAAATATAATCAAATTATTATCAAGATATCATGTTGATAATCTTCCACTATGTAAAATTCCAAATATTTATGAAACCATTATTAATTATTCCAAAATGTTGTTCTCCACATTGATTATACATTTCTCATCATGAAAATTACCTTCACCATCAATTCCACATTTGAGCTTCTTAATAGGGGTAAGAGGGATGCGAATTTCATCTCAACCCAAGAACTTCTTTCCTGGTAGCTCTAATGTTTCTGGTACTCTTCATGCAAGTGTCTCCTCTAAATTTAACTTTTTGATCATTGATTGTCAGCATGGAACCTTTACTTCCATTCACCTTCAAATTGTGTGGATTGTTTCTCCATACTTCTGATGGTAGTGAATAAGTTTCCACATGTGCATTTTTTATTTCAATTTTCAACATATCCATTTGAGCTACTAAAATAGTTATAATTTTTTTTCTATGATTTCCATCCTTCTTGAAACTTCCACCTAATACTTTTAAGACACTTGGGTTGTCATCAATTGATAACCTCTCAAAAAAAATTAATTCATCTTTATGTGGACTGATTTGTTTCCCCTTTTCCTTAGCTTTACCTAGTACTTTATCTTCAACTCCATGAAGTTATCTAGAAATTATCAATTGATAAGGCCAGATAATTAAACACTACTTCTTATCATATTCCTGTATAGAGCTTCCACAAGGCTTCATTAATTTTTTCAAGTTGCCTTTCTTAGGCAACTAATAAATTTCATCTTTAGAAGGTCTTCAATCAATCCTAACTTCACATGGATGTATCCTATGTTTAATTTTATATTGCATCCATTCATTTCCATTTCTTGTTAGTATTAATATAGGGTATGAACCTTTCTTTTATAGTAAAATCATCTTTTCTTGGTTGAAATGACATTCTTGGACCCCATATTACACTTTTTCTTAGGAATAGATTCTTTCACCGTTTTCCTGACATTAGTGTTTTTCATATTCCCAATGGAATTCTTTTTAACTATTGTAACTTTTATATTCATTTTTTGTGGCCTTTTATTATTATCAAATATGATTTATATATGGTGGGACTAAAATAGAACTCATAATATATGTGAACACTTCTGTTGCAATTATCACAGAAGTCTTCAAGATATTCAAATCTATTCTGGATAGACATATTCGTCTTCATCTATGTATTATTCATTGGTTTTTTAGGTTTCTCTATTTCTCCACATATACTATACTTGAATGTAGACCTTCCATAATTTTCATATGTAGTAACATTATTCCATCAATCATTGGCCTAATTCCTAACCTTCCAACAACAGAAATAATATCCAATAAATCTCTTTCTTTTTATTGTAGTATCATTTTCGCTAGATTTAATGTAGTTTTTTTCTCGAATTATCTTACTTTATTTAGAGCATACATTTGGCATTTATTCTTGTTAATCATACCAGTATCCATCCTAGAATCTTTAATGGATGTGTTAACATTTTTATCTTTTTATATCTTCTATGATTTTAACTTTGAACCTATAATTGCAGATTAAACTACATTAGTAGAAACAAAGATTACATGGTTTTAGAATAGCTTCTTTGTAACTCCCTGACCCCAATTACCCAGAGTAGGTGCATTATTACATAACATTGACATGATTACAAGGGAATAATGTCCTAATAGACCGATTAGTATAGTATTATTGGAAAAAACATTCATACATATGTTCAACTTTACAACATGAAAATAAATACAACACTAATTTATTCAATTAGAAACATCCAGGCCTCTTCTGTTATTCCTGCAAGTCACTCATAAATAACATCTTCATATCCTCGAAAAATGAAACATAAGAAAGGGGTAAGCTCAAATGCTTAGTAAGGGTATGAAATACAGCATAAGATAACATAAATATTAAGCATGATGAATAATTGAAAACACATGACTTTACCAATATTAAACATGGACACTTTTATGGAAAGAATATGAGTTGAATAAATAATTCTATAATAAGACATAATCATGGGTATTTTCCTAATATAATGACCACATAAACCATCAATATTATTTTCATAATGTGGGAATGTCTAATGAAGGACATTCTAAAACATTTTTTTAAGGCCTCGACCAAGATGTCTAAAAATGATTGAGGCCTCAACCAAAACCATATATCCAATTGGAAAAGGCCTCAGCCAATTCCATGTCTAGTTGTCTCATGAGACCTACCGATGCATCGAGGAGCTATAGCGGTCTCCACCTGTCACTTACTAAGTCCAATACATTCCTCATGTGAAATATTTGAAATATAACAGAAACATTTATAGTAAAACTAGCATATGAAATGTCAATACTTTAAACATAAACCATGAATGGTATAAAAATACTAAATCCACAATAAAACATATTACAAATATTTCAATATAAAATAGAAGATATGTATCATAATGAATCAAATTCAAATAAGTATAAAATCCATCAATTAATGTTGACATTGATGAAATCAAAACTATTTGAGAGAAATATATCTTTTTTTAATCATTTTCGTAATTATAAAATAAAAAATTTATTTTGAAAATATTCTTATAATCTTGTAAAGGAAGATTTTATGATGATATAATGGTGGAGAATAACTGCACTGGCCGTATAAGTTAAAAAATTCATTCTTGTCTTAATTTTTTCTAAAAGTTCGTAATGTACCTTGTTTAAAAAACGACTGAAAAATACCTTTAAATAACATAAACGTTAAAATTAGGGTATAAATTTTTTTAACCCATTGTCTAGTAAATAGTAAAAATGTTTTGAAATACATTTTTACGAAACAAGGATGTGGATGATAAATCGTTCCCAGTAGATAAGTAAAAACAACCTTGGAAAATGAAGAGATAATATAATTAACCATTACCTTATAATTTTCTTGGTCGAGGGTAGTTTAACCTCCTGTATAATTGTTAAATAATTGTTATTAAGTTATACAAAAAACATATACAATAATATGATATCATATATGATCTTTTAATATTTTTTATAAAAATATTTTATTATTATCGTCATTTTGGGTGTTAACTAATTAATTTTCCATTATATGATTTGTTATGTCAGTAATGTTTGTTATGGGTAAGATGTATCTTATTCATATTCAGAACAATATTATGTCTTTAAACATTATTTTTAATAATCAAATGAAAATTATTCTTGAATGGATGCGATGGGAAATGAATCTCATCGTGTTCATGGAGACGGTAATCTGTACGTAAGCACGAGCGACAACATCCTTCTTTTGATATTAAAATCGTATATAATTAGATGTTATATCATATATAAAAAACCATTATCATATTATATTTAATATTTACATCAATTATACATCATTATTATTCCCATCAAAATACGAATGTATTGAATAACAACTACACCATGACGTGGAGATGGTAATACATACGTACACACGTATGGTGACATGTCATTCAAAGGATGGAAAGAATAATGAATAAGGTTGTAACATATTTATAATAACATCACAGTATATATAAGATTATGAATTTATTGTTTTAGAATGAATACATCAAGGAAAGAAGACTTGGAAGAAGAAAAAACATGGAAGAGGTGATGAAATATTTACCTCTTCTTCGGGTTCTTCCTTTTGATTTTATAAAAAGGCCTCCATAGGATGGATTTATGACTAAAGTGAGGCCTATAGGATGAATTTAGGATAGTGTAGAGGATATATGGGTAGGTTTTGGATGATACAAATGGATTTGAAGGTGTGAATTTGAGATAAGGAGAAGTTCCCTTTTATAAGAGGGGTGAGGGCACCTTAGGAAAAGATTACAATATTATTTTATAATAATCTAATTTCGACTTCTAAT
Source organism: Viscum album (assembly GCA_963277665.1). Lineage (NCBI taxonomy): Eukaryota > Viridiplantae > Streptophyta > Magnoliopsida > Santalales > Viscaceae > Viscum > Viscum album. The sequence continues at coordinate 365,452,554 of OY728158.1, read as the reverse complement.
GGCTCCAAAATAATTTATTTCGAGGATAATGTGGGTATGGGTATAAATAATCTCAATAAATATGTTTTAGACATGTTTAGGTTACCCTTTTATCTTTATCATTTAGATTTAACTCTTAGTTAAATAGTTTGACATTTACCATGTCTCTTTAAATTTTTATATTATATTAGTTAATAAACGTATTAAAAAATTCCAAGAGAACCCAAAATGGTTTATTATTAATATATATAACCTTATATAATTCATTTGGAGGATCCATTGATTTTTAGTAATATTATATTAATTAATAATATAATATATTTTTTAATGCACTTTTATGTCAATTTTGACACTATTTGGTATTTTGTTTTTCCTTAATTTTAAACCCCATTATTACTTTGAAATAAATTCATATAATCAACCCTCACATTTCATGTTAACCTAGAAAATTATTTCAATTTATAAAAAGTCTCAAATTACATTTATATGGGTATTAATAATATCAATTATTTTAATATTTCATTAATAAGGTAATTATTGCAACCTCAGTGTGTCATAAATAAACTAAATTATATATTCTGTAAAAATTATTAATAAAATACCATTATGTATTAATTATATTCATATTTCTAATTAACATTTATATTCTAATTTATATTATGTATAACCCTATATTAAAATGGTTTATTTATAAAATTTAATTTTAGCACTTTTAAATCTTCTTTGAATAAAATAATAATAAATGTCCTAATCTAATCCACGTAGACCAAAAGGATCATATATTATTTATAAGGTTTTTTGGGTCGAATTACAGGTATCCAATCGAATTAAAACATGTGTTAGGGTAATAATATTATTATTTTTACCCTTAATTACCCTATTTACATTTAACCGTGGTAAATAAAAGCCAAAAGTTATTATTCAGAAAAATTACTTTTATCTTATTGAACTTCATTTTACTTACTGATATCAACAATGTCTCTCATATTTTTGAAATTCAATTCATAGAAGAGGTAAATTTATGTTTTCTACAAATTTTCAAATTCTCCTAGGAGGTGGGTAAAATATGTTAAAAAGTTTGATAATTTTTTATATATCTCAAATAATTATATACTAAATCCAACGAATTACATTGAACATATATAGGTATTATGTATCTATTTTTACCAAAAATTAATGTAAATAAAATAAATATTTATTTAAATAAAAAGTTTGTTTTAAACTATAACTTGGTGTTTTTCACCATTCATCAAAAGTTGAATGTTTTCAGAAAAATTACAAAAATTCACCATAATGTAATTTCGATATTCCGAATCCAAAAATTAAGTCCATTTTGAAAAATAAAATTTATAAAATTTAAAAAAGTGGCTATTACTATTCATAACGGCTAGTTTGATTGGTCACGGTGTGTTAGAATTTCAAAGTTGCATACAATTTAAGCTATTGTGTTATTCAAAGGAAAACATATCGTATAAGCTTGGGGTGTTACATTATCCCATATTTCAAATAATTTCATCCTTGAAATTTCAAGAATACTACTTCATAAAAAGAATTGGGTGGTTCTTCATTATAATTTCCTTGGGTTCCCACGTTTCCTATTTCATTTTATGATTTTTTAATAGAAATTTTACTGGACAAGTTGTCCAATTTCTCAACACCTATTATCTTGTAACAAGAATCATGACAAGCCATTTGCAATAAGATAGATCATGTTCCAGTTCTAATTCCTCATAAGTTAGCACATGCATTGGGTCATACATGTATTTTCTCAATAGAAAAACATGGAACACATCATGACCTTTGGAGAGACTTGGAAGCATTGTCAAATGGTAAGATACAACCCCAATTCGTTCTAGAATTTTGAAATGTCGGATGTACCTTGGACTTAATTTACCCTTCTTACCGAATCCTATAACTCCCTTCCATGGAGATATCCTTAATATAACATGATCTCCTACATAAAATTTCAATTCCTTCCTTCAGTTATCATCATAGCTCTTCTACCGACATTGAGATGCTTTGATGTGGGTTTTTATATCTGTCACCTTCTCCATAATTTCCTCCACAAGTTTTAGGCCTATGAGTTTTTTTCACCAAAATCATCCAAACAGGTTGGTGTCTGACATCTCTTTCTATGTAACACTTCATATGGTGCCATTTGAATACTTGAATGGAATCTATTATTATAGGAAAATTCTACCAGAGATAAATATTTATCCCACATACCTTGAATGTCAAGGGAGCAAGATCTCTACATGTCCTTTTAGGTTTGAATTGTTCATTCTGATTGTCCATCAGTTTGAGGGTGGTAGGAAGTGCTCAAACAAAGTTCAGTATCCAGGGATTTTTGATGACTTTTCCAAAATCATGATGTATAACATTGATCATGATCAGAAACATTTGATAGGGTTACTCCCAGATATCTTACAACTTCATTTATATAAAGTCTTGCTAAACATTCAAGTGGTAAATCTTCTCTTATAGCCCAATATTGTTCTGACTTGGTAAGACGATCAACAATGACCCATATTGCATCATTATTTCTAGGATTCTTTGGAAGTCCCATGACAAAGTTCATCATAATATTATCCCATTTCGACTCAGGTATGGGTAGAGGTTTCATGAATCATCTGGGTTGTTTCTATCCAGCATTCACTTATTGACAAACCATACATCTTGACACGAAATCAGCAATCTCCCTCTTCATGTTGTCCCAGAAAAAATGTTCCTTCAAATTTTTATACATCATTGTGCTCACATGGTGTATAGTGAAATTGGAGTTATGAGATTCATCTAACAATTTCCTTTTTAGATCAGTTATATCGGGAACATAAAGTCTGTTCCCAAATTTCAAAATTCCATTTTTATGTATGAAGTTTATCAATCTCCCGTCATTCATAGATTTAATCTTCTTTCGAAATTCTTCATCATCAGCCTGAGAACTTTTTCTCCTATCTAGTAAAGATGGTTTAGAAACCATTTGAAAAATCATTGATCGTTCACCTTCCATGGTTATTCCCATATCCATCTTTACTAGATCTAAGAAAATAGAATCCCTTTCAACTCTCATCTTGTTCAAAACTCTATGATCCTTTCTGATCAAAGCATATTCTACCTTATTTTCCTTCCCCAGGTGGTAGCGTATCGTTCAATCATAATCCTGGAGTAGTTCAAACCATCTCCTTTTCCTCATGTTGAGTTCCTTCTGAGAGAAAATATACTTCAAACTCTTGTGATCAGTATAAATCGAAAAATTAATTCACCATAGAGATAGTGTCTCTAAATATTCAAATAAAAGATTAGATATGTTAACCCAAGATCATGAGTAAGTTATTTTTTCTCATGAATTTTCATCCGTCGTGATGCATAGGAAATGACTCTATCATTCTGCATAAGCACACAACCAAGTCCTTTCTTTGAGAGCATCACTTTAAATAACAAACCCATAATTCCTGGATGGTAGAGTCAAGATAGGATAATTGACTAATATTCTATTCAGTTCTTCGAAACATTCTTCAGACTCTTTTGTACAAACAAATTTAACCCCATTAAATGTGATCATAGTTAATGGGTTAGCCAATAAATAAAAATTCTAGATGAAACGTCGATAATAACCTGCTAAACCAATAAAATAGTGTACCTCAGTTATACTTGTCGGTGTGGGCCATTCATCTATTACCATTTTCTTAGAAGGGTTAACAAATATTATATCCTTAAAGACAATATAGCCATGAAAATAAATCTTCTGAAGCAAAAATTCACACATTCGAAACTTCCCGTATAATTAGTTTCTTCTGAGGGTTTTCAAAATGGTGCACAAGTGATTTTCATGGTCATTATAGATTTTAGAGTATACTAGGATATCATAAATACATACCACTACAAATTCATCAAGATATTACAAGAAATATATGTTCATTAGATCCATGAAAAAAGAGGGTGCATTATTCAGCCTGAAATGCATTACTGTGAACTCATAATTCCCTTAACTAGTTCGATATGCTGTTTTCGAAATGTCTTCCTTCTTCACACACAAATGATGTTATCCAGATCTAAGGTCAATCTTCTAAAAATATTTTTCTCCATGATGTTGGTCTAATAAATAATCAATGCGAGTAAGGGGATACATGTTCTTTATTGTTATAGCATTGGTCTCCTTGTATTCAATACAAAACCACATAGATCCATATTTCTTCTTAACAAAAAGAACATGGGATCCCCATGGAGAAACACTAGGGAAAATAAATCCCTTATTACTCAATTCCACTTGTAGTTTCGTTAGTTCAACTAATTACACAATGGTCATTCAATAAGGGGTATTCGATATGGGCTTTGAACCAGGAATTAAATCAATGGAAAACTCAATTTTTCATTCTGGAGGATGTCCGTGTAAATCATCTAGAAACACATCAACATATTCTTGAATAATAGGTACATCCTCTATTTGAACTTTCTATTCCTCACCCACAGTTATTTCATTATCATCCACCCCAATATTTGAATTTAGTTGAGCTACTAGGGGTGGATCTAGATAAGAATGAGGTGGGGACATTTCTGCACTAAACATATGGTACTCCTTATCATCATCGAAAATTGTAAACTCCTTCTTCTTATAATAAATTTTAACATCATGGTCCAAATGACAATCCATTCTGAGGATTATGTCAAATTCAATCATAGGTATGATGATGAGATCAGCAGATAAAGAGTATTTATATTCCCTAAAGGGAACATATTCACAAAAAATGTTGCAATGATACTTCACTTAAGAGTTTTGACAGACAACTACCTTGTTAAATCAAATTCAAAATATCTAATTTTCATAGAAAAATAGAAACATATGAAATAATGTTATGATGCAGAATCAAATAAAGCATTGGCTAAACGTGAGGAAACCCTTAAATTACATACCACCACATCTTTCAGAGCTTCAACCACAGCAGTAGTGATCGCATAAGATTGTCCTTGACCCCATTCTATTTTCTAAGGTAAGATTCCCTAAAATATAAAAAATTAATTTTCATAATGTCCCATATCCCTAAAATTGTAGCATTGAACATTGGTAACATCGTTCTTTACCTTACAATCACCAGCAAGATGACCTTTCTATACACATTTGTAGCATACTATTTTTACATTTAGACAGGCATCAAGGTCCTTCCTTCCAAAATAATCACATGGTTGAAATTCAATTCATACCTTCTTCCATGCTTTTGTATTTCCTTTTCCAGAGTGTTCAACAGATCTATTCTTCTTTTTCTTTTCTTCAAAGTCGTATGATATATTGAATTACTTTTCTATCTTGATAGCACACGAGACTATATCTTTGTATGATGGGAAGGATTGTGATACTAATTCTTGAAGTAGAAATGGTTTTAACCCATCAACGAAACTTTCAATCTTACTTATTGGGTTATTTGTATAATCTACATCATGCCTTACTAACCTTGTAAAGTTAGCTTCATACTTTGTGACATTCTCATCCTATTTTTTAATCAGACACAAAAATTTCATTTCTATATCCGCTCGATGGTCACGGGGAAAATGTTTTTCTAATAAAAGATATTTAAACTCCCTCTATTCCATACTTAACACTTCTTCATTATCCTTTTTGTTTCAATTCAATGACCACCACTTATTAGCATCTGCATTGAGGTGATAAACTTCCATGACAAATTTTTTCGTTGCGCTACTCCCCAAAACATTAAATATTTTCTCAAATAAATTTATCCTTGTTAATCCACTAATGGAATTTTACTCCCATTTAATGATGGTGGATGATTCTTCATGAATCTGTCTAACATTAATCCTCTGCATTATGGATTAGGGTGCTTAACATAGGTAAGGTTATTATTCATAACCTATGTGAGTTTTCCCAGTATGGTGATAAGCTAATCATCACTAGTTGAATCGCCAGCTCCGCTATAAATAACATCAGTATGATGGAAATACCTACATGGATTACGTGCATTGATACAGTTTCCATTCCTTCCACTAGGAACCATTTCTATAAAATGGCATACTCTAAATTATTTTATGAATCACAACACATAAATCTAATTTCTAAAACACTTAACATAAATTGAACAGTTTATGGATATAAACCTTAATCATAATATAGTTTTTCTTTGAGGAAGTATATACTCATAAACCCTTCATAATGGTTTTTAAATAAAACAATAATTATCCTAATCATATCCCTAAAGAGTGTCATAACCAAGAGTGTAGCAAGACCTGTTGTCGTGCACCAGTTACCATTATAGTCTAGCTCATAGTGGTGTTTTTGGGTTTTACCCTTAGGTACATTTTTTCCAGAGCCGCCTCTACCTGCTCGTATCCATACAGGGATTTATTTCATTGAAAAATTACTAAATATATACAGTAACAACATTCTATGAAGATCTTCTATAAAAATCCTCAAAGCCTATCTTAGGTCTATGTGCTCTAATCTGAGTTTATCTAAATATAGTTTCCAAGGATTTTACTAATCTTCCTCTGATACAATTGTCATGCCCTGACCCCAGTTACATAGAGTCATCGCATTATTACATAACATTTGCATTATCACAAGGAAATCATGTCCTGAAAGACTTATCATTTTGTAATTATTGGAAACAACATTCATACATAAGTTAAACATTAAAGCATGAAAAAAATACAACACTAATTTATTCCATTAGAAACATCCAATCCTCCTTGATTATGTCTGAAATTCATTCATTACTAAATTTTTCACGTCCTAGGAAAATGAAACGAAAGAAATGGGTGAGCTCAAACGCTCAGTAATGGTAAGAAATACAGTGGAAGATAACATAAATAATAATCATGGGGAATAATTGGAAACACATGCCTTTACCTAAACATTAACATTTTTATAGAAAGAATATGAGTTGTGTAAATAATGCCATAATAAAACATAATCATGGTTATTATACTAGTCAAATGACCACATGAACCATGAATATTATTTTCAAAATAATAGAATGTATACTGCTGGACATTCTGAAACATTTTGTCAAGGCCTCGGCCAAAATGTTTAAAAATGATTAAGGCCTTGGCCAAAACCTTATATCAAATTGGGAAAGTCCTTGGCCAATTCCATGTCTAGTTGTATCATGAGACCTATCGATGCATCGAATAGCTATAGCGGGCTCCACCTGTCAAATAAAAAGTCCAATACATTCCTCATATGAAAAGATTGAAATATAATATAGACATTCATATTAAAACTAGCATATCAAATGTCAATAAATTAACCAGAAACCATGAATTGTATAAAAATACACATCCACATTAAATCATATCACAAAACCTTCAATACAATATGGAATATTTGTATCATAATGAAAAGACTTCAAAAAAGTATAAAATCCATCAAAGGATGTTCAAATAGTTGAAATCAAAACTATTGGAGAGAAATATCTCTTGCTTTTTTTAAACCATTTAAAGATACATAATTATAAAAGAAATAAATTTGAAAATATTTTTATAAGCTTGTAAGGGAATCTTTGATGATTTTATATTGGTGGATTATAACCGCATCCACTTTATAAGTTAAAAAAGACATTGTTACCTTAATTTTGTCGAAAAGGTCGTAAGGTACCTTGTTTAGAAAATGACTAAAAGATTCCTATCAATAAAAATTAGTTAAAATAAGGGTGTAAATGACTTTATCCAATTTTCTATAAAATATTAAAAAAATTAAATACATTTTTAAGAGACAAGGATGTGGATGACAAAGAGGTCCCAATAGATACTTACCTAAAAACAACCTTCGACAATAAAGAGATTGTTGAATTAACCCTTAACTTTAATTTTCATTGGATGAGGGAAGGTTAACCTCTTGTATAAGGGTGAAATAATTTTTATTAAATTATACATGAACCATGTACATTAATATGATATCATATATGATCTTTTAATATTTCTTTGTTAATAATATTTTAGTATTATCGTTGTTTCGGGTGTTAACTGATCTGTTTTCCTTTATATGCTTTGTTATGTAAGAAATGTTTGTTATGGATAGGATGTATATTATTCATATTAAAAATGATATTATTTATTTAGAAATTACATTTAATCATCAAATGAAAATTATTCTTGAATGGATATGATGGATAATGCATCTCATCGTTTTCGTGGAAATGGTAATTCGTACGTATGAAGGCGTCACAATATCACTATTATGATATTTGAATAATGTATAATTGGATGGTATATTATATTTAAAAATAATTATCATTTTATATTGATTATTTAAATAAATTATACATCATTATTATACCCATCCGAATAATAAAGTATTGAATAACAACTACACCACGACGTGGAGACGGTAAGCTGTACGTACGCATGTATGGTGACATGTAATTCAAAGGATAGATAGATTAATAAAAATGGTTGTAGAATATTTATAATAATTTCATATTATATAGAAGGTACTAAAGTTATTATTTTAGAATGTAAACAACAAGTAAAGAAGAAGTGGAAGAAGAAAAAACTTGAAAGGGGTGATGAAATGATTACCTCTTTTCGGGTTCTTCATTTTGATTTGATCAAAAGGGATCTATAGGTAGGCTTTCTGACTAAAGGAATGCCTCTATAATGATGGGTGGATAGTGTAGTGGAATTTTTGGCAGGGTTTTTCCAACCCAAATAGTTTTGAATGTACGAATTTTACTGAAGGGGATTTCCCTTTTATAATAGGGGTGAGGGGCACCTTAGGAAAAGATTGAAATGTTATTTTATAATAAACTCATTTTCAGTTTCTAATGGATCAAAAATAATTTATATCAAGGATAAAGTTGGTATGGGTCTATATCCTCTCAAACAATACGTTTTAGACATGTTTAGGTCTCCATTTTAACCATATCATTTAGATTTAACTCTAAGTTAAATAGTTTAACATTTACCATGTCTCTTTGTATTTTTATATTAAATGGTTAATATTCATACAATAAAAATACAAGAGAACCCGAAATTGTTAATTATTAATTCATATAACTTTATCTATGTAATTTGTCCTATCCTTAGATTTCATGAAATATTATATCAATTAATAATGTAATATTTGTTTTAAAAACTCTTTTATGTCAATTTTGACACTATTTGGTATGTTGATTTTTCTAAATTCATTACCGAATTATTACGTCAAAATAATTTATTTAATCAACCCTAACATGTCATATTAACATATAAAAATAGTTTAATTCATAAAATCCTCAAATTACATTTATTTGGGTGTTTATAATATCAATGATTTTAAGATATCAATAATAAGGTAATTACTACATCATCATTGTGTCTTTAATAAATTAAATTTTTTTAATGTCTAAAAATTATAAATAAAATACAAATATGTATTAAATCAATTTATCTTTATAATTAATATTTATTGTTGAATATATCTTATGTATAACCCTATATTAAAAATGGTTTATTTATTAAACACTGATTTTAACACATTTAACTCTTCTTTGAATTAAATATTAATAAATTTCCTAATCTAATCCAGGTGGACCTATAGAATCATATTTTATTCCTAAGTTTTTTGGTCATATTAACTTATATAATAGAATGAGGACATGTTTTAGGGTAATATTAATATCATTTTTACCCCTAATTACCCTATTTACTTTTTACCTTGGTAAATAAAAGTAAAAGTTATTATTCATAAAAAATAATTTTTATCTTATTGAAATACATTTTACTTACTGATATCAACCATATTTGTAAGATTTTTGAAATTCAATTCACATAAGTGGTAAAATTATGTTTTATGCAAATATGCAAATGCTTCTAAGAGGTGTGTAAATGATGGTAAGAAGTTCGATAAATTTTTTTTATATATAAAATTTTTATAAGCTGCCTCTAATGAATTACATCAATCTTATATAGGTAATATGTTTATATTTTGACATAAATTTAATTAAATAAAATAAATAATTGTTTAAATAAAATGTCTATTTTAAACTATAACTCAGTGTTTTTCACTATTCATCAAAAATTGATGTATTTCAGAAAAATACCAAAAATTCACCCTAAGCCAATTTCGATATTCCAAATCCAAAAATAAAGTCCATTTTGAAAAATAAATTTATAAAATTTTAAAAAGTGGTTATTACTGTTCATAACAATTATTTTGATTGGTTATAGTGTGTTAAAATCTTGAAGTTGCGTACAATGCAAGCTATTGCATTATTCAATGTGAAACGTACCATAGAAGATTGGGGTGTTACATTATTCATGGAGTAAGTTTCCATTAGATTATAGTATTATCTAATACTCCTTTCAGAATCATTATTCTCAATGAAAACTTGAGTGGAAACATCACTACTTCTACCTATTTTGGAAGTTTCATCTTTGAGTGATTGTTGATTATTCAATTTTACCTCCAGCTCTAGACACTTCTTGTTGAGGTAGTTCTTCTCATCCTCAACTGATCTCAACATACTTTCCTATTTATCCTTCAACATTATCATTCATTATTCATTCACATTTTTTTATTCTTTCAATGAAATGTCAATCTCCTTTACCTTGTTATCTTTGTCATCCAGTTTATCATCTTTTACAACCTTAGAAGCTCTGTGAAACTTTTCAAATGCATGGAATTTTTCTAAAAATAAAATCTCAAAGAATTATTTAACACAAATTCTTCTTTGAAATTAGTCATCAACTTAATCATATCATTCATTTCAAATAGAAATGTTTTTTACTTTTCCTTTAGATGATTTGTGAGAGTGATAGATTTGCCATCCCTTTCATCCAATCCCTCTTTCATGGAACATGATTATTCATCCAGCTGTAAATTTTCATCATGATGAGAACTAATGATTTAAGACATATGTCTTTCCACTTCTATAGTTATTTCCATAATATGATATTTAAGTCTATACTGAAGAGAACTAATTAATCTATCATCGGTACATTTTAAACATGCTTTATGAGAAGTGTAATAATAAAAGAAATTATCACATGTTGTACCTTTCATATTACCTTCTGTAGAAGGTTTCTCCCCATTAACAGTATGCTTCTTCTTCATCTACCTTGGATGTTTCTTATTTCTGGTCTTTTGAGTCTTCGACGATATATTTATTTGAGGATGTTCACTCATCTCATGAAATATGAACATCATAAAGACTCCCTCAGATCATTAGAGGTGATATTCCCTCTCATTCCAATTGAAGTTTGCAAATCAGTGTGAATCACTGAGATGAAGAGGGGATGAATCAGTGATCCCATAAACTTTTTAAAAAATGATTATTATAAATTGAAACTGTATGGATGGTTAAATCCTATATCCACTACTCATATGTCTCTCATATTTTCTTCGAATGATGATGTAAATATAAAGGCACTGAACACAAGGTTTTGAAATGTTTGGTTGAAAGACCCACTCCATACTGTTTTGGTTATTCCCCCCAGCATCGATTGTCTACTCTAATATTATTACCAATTACAATGGTCTATACAGATTCCCACTATATCTCTCATGATTCCCAAATGAGGGTATTTATAGTGCATCCCATAGTGCTACCATAATCAACTGGCATACTCCAAGGTCCCACTGAAGGCTTCTTCTCCTCCTTGAATCTCACAAGGTTCTTATAGATCTGGAGTCACATGTGCATATTCATTATTTTTTCAATTGATTCACTATAGATATTTCTTATGGTCTTCCCCAAAAGATTTTTGAATCAAACCTACCCATGTATCTCTTCAAGAATATTCAACATCCTTTTGTAAGGTCTATTGACTTTGCTCAAAAAATTTTGATCACTTGTTCTAATAAGTCCTTAGTGCAACAATTATCAAGAGTTTATTTCTTATTATGATGAATATGCAGCCTCACTTATGTGTTTTAAAATTATGCACACAACTTCTTCAAGAATATTGATTGGTAATAATGATCCTGCACTATGTCAGCTCTGTCTATATTTAATACTCAATCAATGTCATCTCTATTATACAATATTCCTTAACTCTCCACTGAATTTAGTCTCAATACTCATTCACTTCATGCATGGGTTTCATGGAATTCAATACCTCGTGTCATGGGTATCTCAAAGGCATTTCACACGTGCATGTTATTATGCACGATGGAATGCATGTATATTATGTTTCTCATATGTCCAGACACACAATCTTTACATGTATCAATATCATAGGTTCAATGTGTTTACATCGGGCATGTATTGTCCACTTAGTTATTCTATCAATAAGAACACTTTAAATTCCTTCTTATTTTGGATCTTTTCACCCACACACTTGTTCCTTTTAATTTGGGTTCATTTTATGTGTTTTATGAATGTGCATGTACTCCCTTCTGGGTGAAACTCACTTTCCACTTTGTATTTCTCAATGAACTAACAATATACCTCTTATTTATTTTCTTATACATATTTATTTTCCTTTCACATAGTTCGGGTGTCTTTAAGTTTTATGTCTATTATTCTTCAAACCCAAATGGGTTGGTATGTTTGGATAGGTTCTCCTCCATTCTTCTTATTTCTTCACATATGCACACTCACTTTCTCTGGATGGTCTTAATGAATGTGCACCATGTATGTAACCTCCACCATTCTTTTAAAACAAATGAGCACTCAGGTTTATTAAAATGGGGTGGATTTGTGCTTGCATGTATGTACTACCTCTCACCATGAAAACTACTTCTTCACTAAATATAATCCCCTAAAATATTATATGAATAACATGTTAAATATAAGGGTGATATTATTATTTTATGAAATCAATGGGTTCACAACTCTTCTTCTTTGAGAAAATCAGAGGTTCATGGGTTCCTGTTCTTCACCCAATGGGTGAGCATGGATATCTCATCCAAATACATGAACCAGAGAAGATGTGTGATTCTGGATGTGTCACAAAAATAAGAGAGGTGCAATGAACTGTACCTTCTTGGTTTCGCAGAATATTTTCTTCATGAGGTATGATGAGTGTTTGTTAAACCAATCGTGTGTTAATAGTTTTCCTTTTCAGAGAGATAGTGTGGTATTACCTTCTTTGAAAGGATGGTTCAAGGACTCATTTCACCTATTGATCACATGTGGGAAATATTTATCCTTCATGTAAATAGTTGATTATGTCACTCTCTATTTCTGAGAAATTACAACACCCAATGTAATGTGAATGGAAGCACCTCCAATGGGATCAATGATTCTCCTTTTATAGAGAGGATCGTAGCCTTTTACACATTCAAATTTCATGTGATATTCTATGATGATCAAGGCTTTCAATGCATGAAATCTTAAATATTTAAATATTTGTTATACTTAGATAATAGATATGAAAATATTGGTTTGATTCTATTTAATGTAGGATCCTCATTTCAATTCATATTCCTCACGTGCATGCACTGAGAGTCTTATTAAAATCTCAATCATGGTCCCCAGAGCTCAGTAGCCTCCAGAAACTCCATTTTCTTCAATCAATCACAAGTTCGTCATTTTATTCACATGCATGAATATTTAATTGCATGCATGTGATCATGACATGAAGACTATACTAATGATGTGGATTTGATTGACAATAGTGGCCAGAAATTGGATTATGGAGGTGTGGAATAATCTCTGAAGTTCAATAGAATCAAGTGATCTAGAGGTTGAAGATGACATGGTTGCATATCAATCGACAGTCATGGTTCAAAAATATGAGGCACGGGATGGATTGACGGCTCTGATTGAATTGATGGATGCTGGATGAGATGTGCAGCTGCGATCTCTCATGATATCATATGGATGATGTGGATGGCTTCTGTGGTTTCAAAATTTTCACCCACAACAAAATAGAGGAATGGCTTTGTTGAAGTTTAAATATCTAGTTTCCCCACCATACCTCCATAATACTCCTTCCCCCTCCATGGTAATTCCACATAACATGTTATCCTTTATGGGAAATCTATGCTACCACCATATGTTATGCCATCATGCCTCCCTACACCATGGTGCTCTGCATTTATCTCTCATGCACTCATGTGGGAGCTCATGTGTTCCCTATTCCCTCGACTACATCCGGTCACACCAGTATATCGTTTGGGGTCAAGCTCAACCACCCCCTCCTTTGGTGTGTTATTATTCTCTATCATGGCTTGTTAGCTGGCTTGGAAAGTCGATTTTTTTACATAAAACCATATAATTAATTTGGAAAACCAAATGTATACATATAATGAAATTTGAAAAATAAATTCACGCCACTTGTCCTTATTATCACCTTCACTCTTTTCATGCACTTCATCTAATAAGAAACTAGTTATTGGATCATCCAAATTAATCATGAAATAAAGTATTTTATGGCCTTATTTATATGTTGTAAAAAAGTGTCATTCATTGACACATGTCTTAGAACATAAGATCAGTTCAACAATTCTCAGAATTAACTATGGATAATGGTCAGGGATGACATCCAATGTCCCATGTCATTGCTCACCATTTCTGTGTAGAATTAATGATCAATGTGGGATCTTCACTTAGTTAATAATATTAATTTAAGAATCACCACTTAATTCCTTATCACCACTTAAATCATTACCTATTTATACACGTATATACAAATTATTGGAAAAAAATGCAACACTATGCTCAACATACACAAATGGTTCACACAAAAATTTTATTAATTTTTGAGCCTAAAAATTTCAATAATAAGTAAAGTCAATTATCAACCTACAAAACATGGATTTTAATCATAATGATTAAATTATATGAGCCTCATAAAATTTGAAAATCGAATCCTATGTCAATTTCAGGTATTCAATAAATGAATCCAACAGTGTATTAATATTATTATAGGATTGTTTTGTTGAAATATAAAAAAAGAAAACATATCATATATGAGCATCAAGCATGAACTTATTGGATGTCTTTAAATTACCAACATAACTAGAAGTGTTATGTGAAAACTAATTTTCGAACCAATATTACTTATTCCATATATAGATAATACAAGTCAAATTTTTCTAGGAATGTTTTCAAATTAAATATAATTATAATAAATTTTCATCCACCGAGGAGATATCATTGGGTGTCTTATATTACCATCTTTAATTCCTGTATCTAAATTACATGAAAATTTTCTAATGGTTTCTTGACATCCATAGATATTCTTAAACATTAGAAAGAAATTAAATTACAATACAAAATTTCATGTAATCGGAAAATTTTTCTTCTATAAATCTGTGTAAAACCCAGCACATGTTATGAGTGATTCATGGTCCTTAAAAACAACAATCATTTTTACATGAATGTATTTTATTTAAAAATCATTTACATTGAACATAGTACTGACATAGAATCATCTATTATACAAGGTAGATAATTTTCTTCTGGTAATATATCAATCAAGATACCATGTAAATCAGTAATTTTTGTTCTACATTTTATGTTTTTATATTTCAAATTATATATAATTAATATAGATAACAATTTTGTATATTAATTACAACTGGTATACAATGGTATCTTTTCATTGATTTTTAACTTCTAAATCAAAATTTTACAATCATTAAGTTCATCTTAAATTTTCATTTATATTTTTTTATTATGGTATCTATTATCATTTACACTATCATTCAAATCAGCTGATCCATAAATCACAATATCATACCAGTAAAAATGTAATTTTTTTATGTTTAATACAAATTTTATAGATTAGATCTATTCCATGACAAATTAAATATTATTGTATCTTTTCTAAGAGAAATATTCTTGAATAATAATAATTTTAACACAGATGAATTATTTCAGAAGTGTCAAATTAATACTATTTTTCAAAGTAGATGAAAATTTTAATTCCATCATCATAATCATTTTTCATCAGATTAAAATTAATTCAGGTTTGATTCATATAAATCATATTATATTCCCTAATATTCATCTTTTAAAAAATTAAATTAATTCACCAAAGGTATTAATAATAAAAGGAAAATTTTATGGGTACTTTGATAAAATTTGATAATTTTTCCAAGAAAACATTTATACTAAATTCAAACAAAAAAGATGAAATTAAAAAGGTTATAATGATAAAATTATATATTTCATTGAAATTGGAATATTAGACTCAACATGAAAATGTTAGAAATTGATAAACTCTAAATAAAACAAGATTTTTTATTTTATGATTCAAATTAAGATGGTGTGTGTCATTAAAGTAATAAATTGATGATGGATAAAAGATTTAATGAAAATTGGTCAATGCTGAAGCTAAATTCTAATAAGGAAAACACACATAGGATGATATCCACCATGATGTTATTTCCCCCTTTATTCGATTGTAGTCGTGATTGTATAATAATGATCATGCTGAACTCCGAATGTTGAAACAATATGAACATGCCAATGTTATTGGTGATGATTTATTTTGTTTCAAAAAATAGTATCATTCAAAGAAACAACCTATGATGGTTTTAGGGGTACATGTTCCATAATAGATATAATAAGTATTAGAACACACTTAAATAATAATTTAAGATACATTAATTAATTAATCTCAAATAGTAAGAGTATAATTATATGTTTTGATATAGTTTTGTAGTGTTGTATATCATTTAGGGATGAATTTTTTATATCTATATTGATACGAAGAGTAAAATTAAGTTTTCATATGTTGAAAGAGATGTAGATCTAAAATTTTCATTTAGAAAAGTATTAATGGTTATTAGTTAGTGTCAAATTTTGAAGGATATTTATGGTTTTGGAAATAACCTTTATAACATTATATGTTTTAAAATTAATTTTCTTTCTATATATTAAATGTAAGGTGACTAAAACCATAAAAATTATTTTCTTAGGATTATAATGAATTAAAATTAACAATAGACACTACATAATTAAATCTTATTCAATTATGCAACAACTATTAACTCTAAGATACTATTATGTAGTTCATTTTAGATACATTATACGTGGAAAATTTTCAAATATTAGTTAAAACATTGGAGGATGACATCATCATTTTTAGTTGGATCATTGCATTATAAGTAATGTAGGGAATTGAAAACTATTTGGTGCTATAAATACACAATATGTTATTCATGGATTGGTTTAATTATTGGAAGAATGTAGGAAACTATTAGAATTCATTGATGTTTTGTTAATCTAAAAACAATGTTCACTAATTTAGATATGGAAGGGAAAAATTCATTCAATAATAACATTTATTTTCCTACTAGACTTTAGTTGGTTATGATCATGATATTAAAAGTAAATTCATTTATAAACAATGTTTAATTACATACTAACATGATAGAAAAATATTTTTTAAGATATTTTTTTGACAACTACTGCAAAAACATAAAGAATATATGGATAGTGAAAAAAATTATATGGAATGGTTGTTTTTATAAATTGAGAGTCTAAATTCAATTATTTTTCACAATGTGATTTTGTTAAAAGTGTATTAAAGTGGTATCTATCATAACTTCTTGAATTTTTAAACATTCATTTATGTAACCTCTTTAATCTATGAGTTACCCTATCCACTAACTATTAATTTGTTGTAGCCTTTATGAATATGATTCCTAAAGCTAATAAATAGCATATGAGGTGTTGTTCTTATTATTAGTGTAGGTCCAAATCAGGCTAAAGGATGTTAAATACATCAGTTCCTTCCATTAATTTCATAGAGCATGTGAATGGTGATCTTCTAGTACACCTTTCATTATGTTTTTGTAATCAAACAAAATTTATCATTACAAATTGTATTGATTTTTATAAGTTGGTGGCTCCTTTTTTCACACCAATTTAATGTTGTCCATAAGTACTTCTATTTTTTGTGTCCTTTGCAAAAGACTATTTATTTTTATTTTTATTTTTATTTTTTATATATAGTATATTTATGTCATTCTATATATATATGTCAATAACGTAACTAATATTATATATTATATATTAAATATTAAATATACTTAGTAATAATTAATATTTACATATTAAAAATTATACATAAATTATAAAATTATATAAGTTGTATTTTAAAATTAAAATTGATTTTTTTAACATATTTTAAAAAATATTAATAATATCGTTAATATGAATTTGATTTAATCGAGTTGGGTACCATTTAAATAGGTATTGATTATTAGTGTTAAGTTTTATTGACGAAGACATTGTTTCTCGATAGATGTCTTCTGATGAGAGGGTTCCCTTAAGGTTTCCAAGGTCTGTGTAGTGTTAGGTTTTCCTGGGGTGGGTGTTGTCTTAGCAGCGTTACTGCATTTCTTCTTCTCTATCTGTCCTCCCCCACGTGTTTGTTCAGTCCCCATTTCTACTTATGTTTTCTTGAAAAAGGAGCACATTAATTCCAACATAGATGATAAACACTTATTTGTACATAGGATATATATATTAAAGATGGGTATACTCATAGAAACTAACCATTTGACTTAAATGCGCTAAAAACCTAATGCCATACATTTTTCCCCTGGAAGAAAGTGTGGCCACAAGAGAAATATGATTAGTACACCTGATCTTCATGTTCATCTATAAAAAAGATAAGTGAAAGGTTCTACTTGAAACACCATGTTAATTCAAAAATCACCTAATATTAATGGTATACCTGAAAATGAAGTCAATTTATAGAGTATCATCTTTCTGAAAGTAGCATTATGGGTCCTCCATAAAGACATCACCTTTAGCAGAAGATCAAAACTAACTTTTCAGAATATTGATATCCCCATGCAATGTTTCCTTAATTCGGATTGATCAGATCCAATCCTATAGGGGACATAAAATTGGATAAAGGTAATCATCAATGCATAACAGCCTATTATGATGAGAGAATTTCATTCCAAGGAGGATCATCAGATATGGATACTATTTGAATTGGAAAAACATCATATCTTATATTTTTTGGACGGATCAAACATGATGAAAACTAGTGCTTATTTTGGGTAAAATATGTTAAAGGTAACATCATCCTTTAGTGTATCCCATGGAACAAGGTAAATAAATATAGGATTTACATCATTCCAGAAGTAGAAAGGAAATTGGAAAGGGAAAATATTTAAAAGTACATTATTTTGTACTCATCCCCAACTCTAGGGTAGTAGATGGAGAAGGAAACATGATCCTCCTGTATGGCCCATCCCTCCATGAAAATAACGAAAGGATGCACTTTGTTCTAGACATTGAAATGCAATTGCATAGAAAAAATATTTCAAAGGCCATTTGTTTGCAATCAACCCCGAATCCCTCAATAGATTTAATTCTAGGTACTCAACCTTCTATCATATATAAAAACTACCTTGATCCAAAGAAATTCCTATATCTAATTGACCAAAATCATGCTTGAAATCCTATTGATACCATGTAATCTCATCAAAAAACCTTTATCAAGGACTACAATCCATCTTACCTACACCCCAAACTGATAAATATCATCACATCCCCCCACCTAGACCAAAACATATTCATCATGAACCATCAGCCCCTAATACATACCCATCAATATGTCCACATTTTCCACCCACTATTCTCAACAAAATACCATTCAAAATGACTACAAATATCCCTAAAAATAACTGACCTTGGATGAGAAAATCTAATGGTGAATATAAAATCGATATCTCTATACTGAAAGGCAGTGAGTCCAAAAGAACCCCTAAGACCTGACTTTCATGAAAAATGACTAAAAAAGAGATGGAAGACGATGAAGGATCGTTATTTTATCTAATAAACATAAATTAAGGTTGTCTCAATCCATACATTATTTTATTAATGAAAATATTGTGCTAGAATTTTCATGGGCTATGTAACCAATAGATAGTTCGAAGCATTCAGTGAAAATGCTATAAAAGAGGTCGTAGCATTGTTTTTCTATCCGAATACATTATAAAAATAAAAAAATACATCGAATCTCTTAAATGGTGGGTTTTTAAGTATATTTCTCAGTTTCTCTCCAAGTCCATGCTAACATCTTCTTCCTCCTATGGATGTAGGTGGATATTAGGATTACAAACATTACTCTGAACAATATTGTGACCTCTATCAAATGGTATGGTACACCCACCTGGGAATTTGTGGGTTTCCTTCTATGGCCCTAAAAAAGAAAATTTTTTATCCTAGGATCTCCCTTGGTCGATTTGGAGTATTCTTTTATGGAATTTTCTCTAGGGTGGGGACTTCAATGATGTTATTCTTCACAGAGAAAAGAGAAGTGGTTCATGAATATCCTCTCCTCATATGAGTGACTTCTTATAAGTGGTTTAAGTCACAGGTCTCCCTGACATGTGACATTCTGGTATACCTTTCACATTGTTCTATGTGTGCTCTATGAACCCATGCACTGTAAAAAATTTGGAAATTTTGTTGGATTCTTCCATTTGGATCACCATAATCAACCTCTAATTTTTTTATTATCATACAAATGACATCTGGACCTTTGGCCTCTTCTCATAAAAAATAATACAAAACATAGTAATAAGAGAAAATATATTCCTATTATATTTTTAAGCTATAGGATGATGGAAAGAGTATTTGATTATATAATTAAATCAAGATGGAATATGGAAGGCCCTAGTGTTACCAATAAAATCCATCAGCTATCTTCCAACCTAAATTACTACTGTTGTAATCGATATCACCAACCAGATCATCAATTCAATTCATTAATTTAAAGGATCGATAATTTTTACTCACTTCCTCGTTCATGTGAAACCCTCTATAGAATACCCACCATTCAAAATTATCTAAATAAATCATTCAAAATTAAATAAATTTTTTGGCTAATGTGTGTTTGAGACATCCAAAATAAAGAGGGTGACACAAATACACATTATTTTCAACAAAAATAATATGGGAGGGCATGCATGAACCTCATTTCTTGTCTGACATATCCAAAAGGGAATACCATCTCTAAAGAGGATGATATACATGGCCTTATCTTGTGTTTTTTCAGGATCTCTACTATATTGTCACAAATTTTTATAAATAAAATTCCACATGAATTTTAGTAAAATGTATTATTATATATTATGGATATTTAAAATGCATGAACTTATTCAGTTTTATTTTATCCCACTAAATTTAAATTACTATCAACAATTTTACAATTGATAATATAGATGTGTAACAGTGATCATGTGATTAATATAAATATATGGTTTTGTTAAATAAAAATTTAAAAAAAAGGAGGTGATGGACTCTACCAGTATGATCATTCCTTATAAATCCAAATTATCAAATCTTTTGACGAAGATATCATTTATAATATTTTCCCTTCACCACACCCAATTTTTTATCCAACAACATTCACATGAGAGAAATCATTTACAAGATATGTTGAAGCTCATATAGATCACGACTCAACCCTTTTACGCTGAACCAACCCATAAAAAGGCTAATCATCACACACTATACACTTAGTGAATTTTATATTGTAATAAATTTATATTAATCATGAACATAATAATATGAATATGAATATTTTATTTTTAATAGAATAAGGTTCATATTTTTTTCTTATCATTAATTTATATAAAAAATTATTTTTAAATAATAAAACACCAATTGGATTATAATTAGTATTAAATTTTAAAGAAGAATTTTGTTTTGATTTGTTAATATATTTTTGAAATGAATAATAAAATACTATTTTTTAAATAATTTTTATTATATACAGATAATCATATATTTTTATGAATTCAAAATATAATTTTTTTAAGGGTCAAAAACTATTATTTATTAAAAAATAATTTCTCAATAAATATTTATTTTATTTGAAAATTGAATATTCATATATTTATAAACTTATTTATTAAATATAAATATTTTATTTGGAATCCCAAATTGGAATTATCCAACAATAAATTTTTCATAATTTTATGACAATGTCAAATTTTCGGTAAAAAAATATATACTATATAAATATATTGTGTGTACTATAACAACAAAATGAACTAAAAGTGCTGTAATAAATAATATAAAAGGTACCCATGCCCAAAAATATTTTTTACCTTCAAAATAATTTTATTTTATTTTTATTTTTTTAACATAAAAATCATTAAAAATATTCTAAAACCAATGTTTTTAAAATAATTTATTTTAGAGTATGACTCACATACACATAATCCAGGGTATTATTTTATTATGATAGGCCATTATAATTATAATATAATGAAAACCACTACTATTTATAGGAAACCATGGTAAAAACCAGTATAAGTTTTGTTGTATAATTAAATAGAGGCCAAAACCTATGTTTGAGAAATAACAAAGAATTCCTAACTAATGTCCCTTATAAACCCACCCATTCTACCCTTTCTATTCTCTAAAAATCTATTCATCACATATTTAATCTTTCTTCACCAACCTAGAGTCCTCCAATAGATCCCCAATCCCTCAAGAATCCCCTCCTAAGCATTTTAGAGTCACACTTTCAAGGTAAGGGTTCTTTTCCTATTTTTTATTTAGGTGCCTTCGTTATATTATTCCTCTTATATACATTTTTATCATTGGGATATGTTTATACATATACCTTATACTTCCATTATGATTTATAAATAATTATAGACTAATTTATCTCTCTTTAATCCCTCCCATGATCATTTCTATTCCCCCATTACGCACCTGAAATTTCACAGTAATTTTTCATGCTAAACATTTAGGTAGTGAATAACAATACCAACTTCATACCAAGGGTGTTCACATTTATTGAAATTTTACATATATATTGGGGACATAAATGAATATATTATACACTATTTGTCCAAGTAATAAAATATTATTACGTATAAATGCCTTTTGTATGTTATATGTGGCACACTTAAGTATGAGAGTGAAATGACAGTGATCAGTGATCCCAAAATTATATATCTCTCTAATGAAATGGGTAATATTTATTTTCAAGAGACTTCATGTTTGGATATGGTGTAAACCCCATTATTTTGTGGGAATTTTTCCATCATTATGTCTAGGAAGTTGTCGTTTCCCTTTGTTTGTGATTTAGTGTTTTAAGTTGTTTCCACATTTCCCATGAAACCTTTATGATTTATGATATATCATATCTAATTGTTCATGTTTATGATTCCTATTCCTTTTATGCCCCATTTATTATCCTATGGTATAATTTTTTTATTCTATGTAGGTTACTTCATGTTAACTACCTTTCTAGACATTATATATTACCCCATTATTATGTATGAACCTAAGATATCCCATGCACTTTTATGTATGGGAATGTTAAGGATGTTTTCAATAAAGATGATGTATTCTTTTTTTAGTTGTTATATAATGTTCCTAATTCCCAAATACACAATACTTCACATAATTATAGGATATATTATGTTTAATTTTATGTAATATATAATTTTTCAATTTTAAATAAAGACAATGGCTTCCATAGTTAGAATTAAAGGATATGTTTAGTTATTTTTGGGATTTGGATTAGAAAACTATACGAAAAACCATGGGGATGGATCTAATTATGATAAAACATCATTAATTTTTTTAAGAATATAATAATTTTTTTATCAAGAAAATATATCTCTATTTGGATACTACTTTTTGATGTGGCTCTGGTATAGATTTCCATAGGGGTAAGACCCAAAATCACTACTTTTATCCATACTCAACGGATAAACTGTGCACATCAATGATCCTAACTACACACCTGGTTTGACAGACTTGGTGGATATGGTTATCTTAATTTATAAATTCATTATAAAACATTATTATGGAAAAAATAATCATAAAAATATTTGTTAAAAAATAGATCATGGATAACATATATTGAAGCCTATAAATTTATAAATAAAAATAATACATTTAATTTATTATTTACCTATATTATTACATTGTATTCTTATTTATATTCTTAATAGTTAAAAAATAATCATCCCTAATTTTCCATTTATTCAATCTAATTTCCTAAAATAGGAGGAATTAGGTAAACAATCAATGTGATGGGAAATGTGATGACTATCACAACTATATTTTGAAATCGATGGGAGGGGGAATCAAAGTCTTTTTCTTCATAATTTCTCAGCTGAATAGAGTTCAGAATAAAATCTATTATCAAGAGGAGCACCCAATAACTTCTAATAAAGAACAATAAGCAATTTAGATCTTTATAAGACAAGGTTTAATGATTGTTAATGGATATTATGATCCAATAATCATGGAAAATTGGTTCAAATCCATTGAGAAGATCATATCCATCCTTCAATTATTTGAGTTAGGGAATGTTTTTGTATTTATCATATATAGGGATAAGCTAATTAGTGGTGGATATTAATCAGGAATAAAAATATTGAGGAATAGATAAAATCATGAGGAGGAAGGAATTACAAATTTGTTTTGATAAATATTTTCCTCACACTAGCTGAATTAAAAATGAAAAGGAAACCTTTTCCCTCAAGATATAATTTCACTAATTTATGAGATCGTATGTGAAAAACATCAAAATACCTTCATGATACACCTATGGAATTATTTTTTCCCATGATTTAAATTTTCACCACATCTTTTTTGGGTTAAAAACTAGTCTATAAAAATACCTTGTGATTGAGACATTGATATCTATGAGTAAATAGTACAATTTTCCCCCAAATTCAAAATATTGATATGTGAATCTAATGTTTATCATGATTATTTGAAGTGAAAATTGAAGTTCAATTGTATTGTTCTGATGTAATGAACTAATGGTTTTAATATATTTCAACATCTCACTTTTCAAATGTGTCGATAGAAGCACCCATAAAATAGCCTAAGAGGGGAATAGAAATGAATTAGGTGCTATAAGGAAGGGAACATGGCTAGTTATTTTTGGCAGGAGAACCCCACTAATATGATAGAGGGAATAAATCTTCAAGTCAATGCTCATCGCATCATTCAGTACATCAACTGCAAGGAACTATGGAACTCTAAAAACTAGTGCACTGATCCAAGGGTATTGAAAAACAACCTATAACCTCAAACGAAAAAAGGTGATATTTTTCCATCAACACCATAGAGGTGGATCCTAGTAATGAAGTGGTGGAAGGTATACTAGTTTATCATTCATTAATAGTGAAGGTTATTTTTTATTTTATTTATTTGCATTCATTCATATCACAAAATTTTATTAGAACTATTCAAACACTACCACAAATCATGGAAGTAGAGTTATTGGTGAAAATGAAAAATTTGAAAAATTTTGAATCATTAGTATATAACTCCTCCCCTATCAAAATTTATTGTATGAGAATCCTTGTGAACCTATTAAAAACCAGTTATTGGAATTTGATGTAATTATTTTAATGGATTTGATTTCCTTATATAGATCCATCATAAATTTCTTCAAGAAGGAAATCACTCTCCACATCACGAATCATCCTCCAATTCCGTACAAGTGAAAGGAGAAGGATTATTCTTTTTTTAAACCCAAATCTCAAGAATGGATATTATTTCCCTATGAGAAATCATATCTCTCTTTAATTATTGAGTTTATGTAATGAATTATGCTTTAATACATTCCCATTGTGAGGAAATACATTGATGTTTTTCCTAAGGAATTGTCTCGTCTTTCTTGTAACAGAGTGGTTAAATTTAAAATCAAGATTATACCTGGGGAATTACAATTATATATGAATCTATATATAATGTCTAATGAGAAACATTTAGCGATGAATAATGACTATAGAAAAATCTTGATAAAGTGCGCATACACCCATGTGATTCACCATGGGGTCCACCTGACCTCTTCATCAAGAAGAAGGATGGGATAATGTGAATTTTCATTGATTATATAGATCTCAACAAGTTCACAATAAAGAAAATGTATCCTATGGCATGGATTTATGAATTTTTTGATCAGCTATGTGGAGCATAATAATTTTACATGGTGGATTTTTGGTTGAGGTATTACCATGTTTGGGTGCAGAAGGGGGATGTCACCAATACTGCTTTTCTCAAAAGGTATTGTCACTATGATTTAATATTATTTCCTTTCAGACTCACTAATGATCTAGAAATCTTCATGAAATTTATTATTATAGTATTTAAATACATCTTAATCAAATATATGGTAGTATTTATTGATTATATTCTAATATAATCCAAAGGTAAAGAGGTTCATGATGAGTATGTGATCATTGTGCTAAAGACCTTGAGAAGTTTTATGAAAATGTGAGTTCTTGTTAAAGGAAGTATAATTATTGGATAATATCATCACAATAAATGGGATATCTTTGGACCCTTCATATACATACAAATTTAAGGATGGATGAGGCCAACATCTGTGTCAGATATACATAGTTTACATGGATTAGATCAGTAATATTGACGATATATGAGAAATTTGATGTGATTAGTTAACCATATAAACTAGATAACTCAGAAGGAAGTCACATTTTATTTGAATCATTATTGTGAAGAGATATTAAAGGATTTAAAATAAGATTTATCACGACCCCTATAATCACACTACCCATAAGCGGATAACTTTTCATGGTACTTAGTGTTGATTTGAAAAAAAAATATTGGGTTGTGTGTTAATGAAAAATGAACAATTGATAGCCTACGCTTCATGGAAGATTAAATTTCACAAAAAAAACTACCCAATGCTTGATCATGATTTTTTATTTAGCAATCATAACATTAAAAATATAGCGTAATTATCTATTTGGAGGGATGTTTAAAATATAGAAGGATCTCAAAATCCACAAGAATATATTCACATAGAAATAGATGAAAATTTACTAAATTATATGGTTAAAGTTGGTCAAGGAATACGACTAGTCAAATTACTACCATCTGAAGAAAGTGGATGAAGTGGAAGATGTTCTATGAAGAAAATATCCAACAATTCTATCATTGATGAAAATTGAGATGGATCTCATCTTCTCATATTTAAAACAGATGCACATGAGAATCATAGTAGAAGTAGCATCATCAATCCTGTCACAAATGGTTTATCAAATTCCACTTTTGGAGAAGAAAAAGGATGATCAATGTGATGATGTGGGAATTTAGAAAAGATTCGAAGCTATAAGAAAAATGAAATCCGAAATCTGCACAATTAATAAAGAAGGAGTTGTAAGATTTGAATAATGGCTATGCATACCATAAAATATAGAGATAAAGAAGGATGTATTGGATGATGTACATTGTTTCTATTCCTCTTTCCATATAGAAAACACATTTTGTTGTTGAGATTTTTGAGAGATCTTATAGTGGTACAACATGAAGAAGTATATAACAGAATATAAATCAAGACGTCTTGTATAAGAGCAGGTGAAGTATGAAAGAAAAAAATACATAGGGCTAATGAAACCATTACCCATACGTACATTTAAATGTGAAAACATCACCACATACATTATCACTCCTCTTTGAAAGACATAAATATGAATTATTTCTATCTAGGTTGTTATAGATAATATTAATAATAATTCACATTTCATTATAATTAAAGTGGAATTCTCAAATGATCAACATGAAAGGATATAAAACAGAGAAGTGGTGAGGTTGCAGGGAAAACAAATATTGGTTGTATCTGATTGAGACCAAAGATGTACCACTATGTTCTAAAAGTGTATCCAACAAGCTCTATATATAGAGTTGACCTTCAGTACGGATTATCACCCTAAAACTGATGGCCAATCTGAGAAGACTATTCGGAAACTTGTGGAAATGTTTAGAGGATTCATAATTCACGTGAATGAGGATGAGACCAACATCTTCCTGTGGTCATGTTATCATACAATAATAGTTTACACTCAAGCATCCAGAAGGATCCCTAAAAATCATTTTATGGGAAGAGGTGAAAAACGCCTATATAAATGGATGCATATTTGGAACAAAAACATACAGGTCTTGAAATTGTCCAGGAAATTGTAGAAAACGTTAATACCATTTGGAAAAACATCAAGACTAATCAGAGTCAACAAAATATCTATTATCAAAATCATTAATGATACCTAGAGTTTGATATTGGAAACATGGTCTTCCTAATCATATCTCTATGGAATAAATTCATGAGATTTTTTATGAAGGAAGTGTTTATTTAAAGATACATCCCCCCTATGGGATCCTTGACCTCATTGGAGTGGTGTATTATCGACTAGCACTACCACCTAACATATCTCAAGTACATGATGTATTCCATTTATTCCTCTTAAATATTTTCATGCCAGACCCACCACATGTGCTCAATTCAAATGTGTTGTCATTAGAAAATGATATATCATACGTGGATCAATCGGTGAAGATATTAGATTGTAGATACACAGTTATATGAAATAATCCAATGTACATTGTCAAGGTTTTGTGGAGGTACTGTATGTTTTAAGAAGAGATGTGGGAACCATAATAAGTGGTGAAATAAAATTACCCTAATCAATTTTAATGTGGAGAAAAAAAATTATAAGGGAAATTTGTTGAATGGTGGGAGATTGTATCAAACCTATATTTAATATTTTTATTATATTATATCAGATTTAAAATAACTTTATGCATATTTACCATTGATAATATCGTTACTGAACAATGACCATATTATTGGTAGAAATATTGGGTTTTAATAAACCAATTGTCATTGAAAAAGGATTTGATGGGAACAGCCAGAAGAATCATACTTTATGAGGCCCATTTATAAAATATTCCAATAGAGATAGAATATATAGCGTTTTACATTGGACAAGACCTTGCTGAGATCCAAAAAAATTAAGAATGAGAGAAACTGTTTATTGGAAAAGTTCACTGTCATTGAGAACAGAACCCAAAACATGTACGCCGAACCACCCCGAGAAAGTATCACCATTGTGCACCGTACCCATAGGGGTTTTTATGGTGTATTAAATAGATATGTATCAAGAAAATAATTATATGAGTATGTATATTAAACTTTCAACATAATAATGTTCATGTATTCTTCTAATCATTTAATTATAGATGGTTTTCATTTTATACAATAAAACAAAAAAAGTGTTTTCAATTAGTATTAAATTTAAAATAAGATTCTTATTTCAATGAAATAACATATTTTTAAAATAAATAATAAATTATTATTTTTAAATAATGTTTAATAAATATAAATGATCTTATAATTTCTATTAAGTACAATGTAAATCTTGTAAGGGTTCAAAAAAAATTTTGTCAAACAAAACACACATTTATAAATTTATGTCAATTTTATTATATAATATGAAATTTAAAAACTTATAAAATTAATCTGTTAAAATAAATATTATTTTTTGAATCTAGATGTAAAAATTATCCAATGTTTGAATTTTCATAATTATTTGAGATAGTCAAAATTTTGGGTAAAAAAATATCATATAAATATACAGGGTGTATTACGACATCATAATGACCCAATAGCATTGTAATAAATAAATTAAAGGGTGTCTCGTTACAAATATATGTATTCATGTAAAATATTGAGGTTTTATGTTTATATTATTTATTGAATAAATCTTTTTTCAATCCACTAAAACTATTAATATATTTTGTGGTTTTAAAATCATTTCATTAAGAGTATGACTCACTTCCACAAAAGGAATGATATTAATTCATTCTCTAAGGACCATGAAATTATAAAATAATAAAAACCAATCCCCTTTTAAAGTATCCATATAAAAATCCCTATGATGGTTTGTGGTTTTCTTTCCTTTAATATAGAGAGCCCAAAACCTCAGTTGGATAAACAATAAAGAATTCCCCACACATTTCTTATATATAACCACCCATGAACCCATTTTCATAACTAAAAATATCTGGAGAACGTCCTTACTATGCTCTCCTTTTTCTATATTCCTCCCAAGGTGAATAATGCTCTTAAAAATCTCATCCTAATCATTGGGATTCAAACTCTCAATGAAATGGTTCGTTTTCTTCTCATCTTTATTCAGGCATCTTCATTATCATGTGCCTCTTAGATGTATTTTACAACTCTGGGATAAGTTATTTCAAATCATCGTTACTAAAAATATTATTTATAAAAAAATATAGATCAATTTTTTATCATTAATCTTTTCCCTGATCATTTATACGCACCCATCTTGCTGTTGAAATTTCACTTTGATTTTTAATGATAAACAATTGTGTAGGGAATACCCACACTAATTCTCTATCAATGGTGTTCACCTTTATACACATATACTAGTTGAATGAGGACATACATGTATTTATTTCACACTTTTCAATCATGTATGAATATTTTATGATGAATTAATCCATGTTGTATGATCTGTTTGGCACACATAAGCATGGGAATGAAATGAATGTGAATAGTTTTTCTAGTATTATATAGCACCCTAATAGATTAGTTAATGTTTAGTCTCATTCAACATCATGTTGGAATAGGGATTAAACCTAACTTATTTATGGGAATTTTTCCATCATGATATCTTCCCAGTTAGACATGCCCTATGATTATGATGGAGTGTTTTAAGTTGTTTCCACATTTCCCATGTTGCATTTTTGATTATCAGGCTATATCATGTCTCATTGTTCATGATTATGATTCATACTCTTTTTATTCCCCATTGATATACCTATTTTCTCACATATTTGTTTTCTATTCTTATTAAAAAAAATTCCATACTCGGATTTATATATCAGACATTTCTTATGTATTTTCCTTTGTAATCCCATGTATTTTTAAGTACCACAATGTTAAAGAGGTTTTCTAAAACTATGATGTATTCCTTATTATAAGTTATGTAATGTAGATAATTTGAAAATACTTAAGAATTATCAATCTTACTGGTTTAATAAAGTGTAATTTATTGTTATAAAACATGTATTAATGTGAAATAAAGATCAAGGTTGTGATATCTACACAGCAGGTGAATCTTGTATCCCTAGTAAAATTACCTCATATATCAATCTAGTAGAGATGAAATCTATGAGCCACAATATCACACTAAACATCCTAGCATTAGAAATAATTATTACACTCATGAAAATACATTCCTCTAAATCCATGGACTCTGTTGGATTTAACACCCTCTCTTTAAAAAATCTTCCATATCATAGGACCAGATATTTAGGGTCTAATAAGAGACTGATGGAATTGAAAAGATAAACTATCCTCTATCAATAAAATGATAAAAACTATCATTTCATATTTCTATAAACCCTAAGTAATATCAAATTTAATTCCAATAATACTTTTCAATGTAACCTATAAAATCATCTTAGATATTCTATTAAACTACTTGTGCCTCTGGCTCCCATCTATTATCTCAGAAAACCGAAGCACATTTGTCCCCAACAAGATAATTTTAGGTATTAAAATTATTTCCAATTAAACGATTCATTCTATGAATACATAAACTAAGACAAAAAAGGGTATTATGATCTAGAAACTATAATAGAAAAATGTTTTTGACGTAGTGGAATTTCCCTTCTTCAGGTTCATGCGGATTAAGATGGACATCTTCTCAAAATCGGTGGTTTTGGTTATTCAGTGCTTCTCTTTTGTATTCTAAAAAATCTACAACAACAGTGGAATAAAACAGAGAGTTTCTCCACAAGGGGCCTTCCCTAGGGAGACACCCCTTCCCCTTCCCTCTTAATTTTAAAGTATGATATGTTTTCTATAATAATTTCAATAAGAAAAAACGATAATATTAGTCATGGGATAAAGCCATGTCTATGGGGGCCTCCCATCTGTCACCTCTTCTACTTTGATGATTGTCTACTCATATGCAAACCAATTTTAATTAATTAAATGATATATATCTTCAAATTAACCATATTTAAAATGTATTGGGGTAACCGTTCAATATATCGACAAAATCAACCTTCAACATTAGAATTTCTTCAAGTATGAAGATAACCTTTAACATGTGTTTGGTATTCAGATGATGAAAAACACAAAAAATATCTCATACATCTGGTGATATTTGGATTGTTGAAAATGATGTATTCTCTATAATCCATGAATGATAGAAAAATAATTACAATGATGGAATTTCAAAATGGTTTCCAACTAATGATAAAAAATTCTAATTAAGGTAGTCACATAGTACATACCCTCATATTTTATTATTGTCTTCATATTCCCAAAATAATTAACAAAAATATCATGGAACATATCACCAATATATAGGGGTGGGGGATCGACAATAAGGTAAAACATATTCACTAGATGGTGGGTGACATGATTTGGAATCCCAGAAATCATAGTGAATGTGGTCCATGTATTTAGTCTCTTCAATGACGCAGCAGGTTGGGTTCCTTAGACCCCTGGCCTAGATTCTTCTATCCTAGATTGTTGGGTCTCAATGAACTCATTATAAGGGGTATTTAATAGATAATTGGTTATGTATAATTTTTTATGTTTTGTAATGACATGTGGATAGTCGATGAAACTGGAAACAATATAACTTACCCTACCCTGGAAGGCCTGGAAGTTTCAATTTTCCTATATTTATTCAATGTGGCCGATAATGGATGGTGAACTAAGAAAATATTGTCCTAAATTAAGGATAAAGAGAGGAATATTATTTAGAGATTCCCTATTGTGAGAGATATGGGTTCAGATCACCTCTATTGGAGTAGGAGAATAACATGCTCATATAGTGTAAAATCTTGTTAATTTTTTGAAATTATTGATTCAGTTTTAGAGGTTAGTGTTCATTGGAAATCCATCAACAACCCCATGATCCCACATAAACCATGGTATTTCTAGTTGAAGTCCTACTTCAAAATCCTCAACCTTATATAGAGTTCCTTTAATTTCACCTTGTAAAGGAGAAACCTTGGTGTTCAATATGAATGACCATGGATAAGTATTGCATGAAATTCATCTTTCACTATCCCAGAACTGGGAATATATGGCATGCCTAACATATTAACATTGATTACCTCCTAGAGATGGACTCCATACTAACTTATCATCACAAAAAATTGTCATAAATTTTACCCGTTGAGGGCATGAAAGTCATTTTTATAGTCAAACAGATTATTTGGGTTAGGTGGGTGACATTAATTAGGTTTCAAAATGATGAATATATTGAATTGGTCATGAAAATCACTTATTAGTTGTGTGGACACATAATGATCATCAGCTTTAAGACCATGTGGTAATGCTTGATCCATAATCCTAGAACCCTACCCTAATAGGGATCCTAGAAACTAATGTTTCTATATCACCCTCAGAAAAAGGCATCACCAGTTTTAGTGTTATTTTCAAGGAATCTTTCGGAATGAACATTACGGAAACCCAACATTCCATCAAGGCATAATTCCCAATAGTTGTTATGGAAGAACAATAAATCATAATTGGAATGGACCACTA
Organism: Viscum album; assembly: GCA_963277665.1. Classification (NCBI taxonomy): domain Eukaryota; kingdom Viridiplantae; phylum Streptophyta; class Magnoliopsida; order Santalales; family Viscaceae; genus Viscum; species Viscum album. Next base: position 365,419,338 of record OY728158.1, on the reverse strand, counting down.
TATTGAAAATAGGTGGGATTATATAACACTTGAGTCAGAATTCCTCAAAATAATTATTGTTATCTCTTATTTGGAGGTTGGGATCTAGCTGCCTTGTCTGTTAGTCTTGAATATCATTTCCCTATAATGTGTCTTCTCATCATTATCCATATTTTCTACCAAATTATTGTCTAATACACAGGATCATAATTTGGTTACCATGATTCTTGTAGATGATCATCAGGTCTCATTGGATTTTTCCCTTATTGGTCAACATACCATGGTTAATATAAACTATGATATCGTAATATATGAGTCCTCCATTATCCTCCAAAAAATATTAGTTAAGGTAGATGTTGTAAAATATTAAATCCTTCAACAGCCCTAGTATATAACCTTATTATAAAAAAATTCAAATTGGAATACAAATATTATAGAAAATAAAAATTAAATAGTAATAGTATATTTCAAAATCATTTCAATTCAACATTTCAATAAATAATATTTTCATTGAATTGATATTCACAATTAATTATAAAAATGACAATCCAATATACAAAACAATTATAACATTATTTTTTTCAACAATAAACTTACGTACAAAAGCTTAACCTTATAATTAAACCAATGGGTTTTTAGTAAAAATGCATAAAAAATAAAAAAATTATAATTTTCATATTATTTACATATGATATTTTATATTTTTAATTATCAAATATAGTAATAACTACCTGTGTTATGGGAGGGTTGTTATGGTTGGAGGGAGACTGCACATGTCACGTGGTGAAGTCCTCAGGCTTTCCTATTTACAATATTTTTTTTCTTTCTTTGTGTTCCGCAATGGGGGACGTAATCGACCTACTACTAAATATATTAATGATATTATATGTTATTTTATTAGTCGTACTATTATTTATGATATTTTTATATTATATTAATTATTAATTATTAGTAATTTTATTAATTATTAATTATATTATGAAATATTAAATACATTTTTAGTTAATAATATATATAAATTATATAGTTTATAAATGATTATGTTAAAGATATTATCAGTTATTAAGTATTTTTCTACTTAAATAGTTAATAATTATATCATTAATGTAAAATTTCATTTTTATATTGAGACCAGGCACTTTGAGTCATATTAGATGAATCTTTTTTTAGATTGATATATGGTAGATTTTGACCCATCACAAATGAATTATGTATCATTAACCTAATGTTTAAAAAAATATGATCTTGTTTACTTGGTTTTTATAATGTGAAATTCATTTTAAAATTAAAAGACACTATTAATTTTTAAGAATGTAGTTCGAGACATACTAGCCACATCATTTATCAGATTTATGTGTGGTTGATTCCTAAACTTCACTAAGGAATTATGGACAGTTGTCCTAATTTTTTAAAACTATAAGTGATTGTTTACTATATTTTGCTGATTTTATTATAATTTTAAACTAAAATTATACTTGTATATTTAAAACACACACTTTGTTTCCAACCAAGCACATCATGTATCCTATTGATAAGTGGTTGATTCTTATACATCCAAAATTAATTATAGATCATTGTCCTGATGTTTGAAAAAATTATAAATTTTTTGTCATTTTTTACTAGGTGATTCACACTTTAAACAAAAATTACACTTTTTTTAAAATAACACTCTATGTGTCAAAAAAACATAGAATGATAAAATGCTGAGAAGTCGATTCCTACACATCACAAATGAATAATAGATTGTTTTCCTAATGTTTCAAAATAATTTGATCATCCTCTCTCACTTGTGCCTATGTGACGAATGTTTAAATCTAAAATGACACTTTCAAATTAAAAGCACACTCTTATTGACATAACAACCACTTCATGTGAAATATTGAAAGGTTGATGATACCTATATATCATAAATGAATTAGGCATCATTGTCCTATATTTTGAAAAAAAGATGCATAGTTACCTTGTTTTTATAATGTGACAACCATTTTAAACTAAAATGAAATTTTATTTTGAAAACGCAAACATTTAGTTATATTGAAAGTATCATGAAATATATTATCATGTGTCAGGTTCCTATAAATAAAAAATTATTTATGGATCATTTTTTAAATCTTTTACAAAATAGTTTTTTTTCATGATTTTGTCTATGAGATCCACATTTTAAACTAAAATAACAATTTTATATTTAAAATACAAAAATTGTGTCATACCGACCACATATTTCTCAAATTGACATGTGGTAGATTCCTTCAGATATAAAATTAAATATTCTTAATTTTCTTAAAGTTAATCATTAATCTAAGCACATTTTATTTGTTTTGACTATTTGAAATATTTTTTAAAACAAAAAGACTATTTTTAATTGAAAACACACACTAAGAGTCATACCGACCACATCGTGTGTCATATTAACATGTGGGGAATTATTGGATGTCAAAAACAATTTATGTAATGTTTCTATGATGTTTAAAAATAATAAAACTTCATTTTATTTTATTTTACATAAAATCCATTTTATTCAAAAATGACACTTTTCTATTGAAAACATGAACTCCAAGCCATACAGGCGACATCGTGTGTCAGATTGATGTGTGGTCAATTATTATACAACAAATATGAATTATGTTTTGTATTCCTAATGATTTTAAAAAAAAATGTGGTTTTTACTAGAATATTCTTACTTAACAAGTCTTTTGAAATAAAATTAATCATTATTTTGTAAATATACACCTTCAATCATATTTTCTACATCATGAGTTGGACTTTTTGATGTTGATTTCGGTAAAACACAGCCTAATTATATATCTATTTCCTATTTCATGAAAAATATATGATTTATTTTATTCATTTTGGTTATGTGACTAATATTTTAAACAAAAATTACAATTTTATATTGAAAACACACATTTCATTCATACTGGCTACATCATGTGTTTGATAAACATAAAGTTTTTTCCAACACCTTAAACATGAATTATGGATCATTTTAATATGGTTTAAAAATAATTATATATTTTATAGGTGTGGGATATGTGACTTGTTTTTTATATAAAATTACACTTTATATTGAAAACAAGCATCTTAAATCTGACCAAGCACATCATGTTTCAGATTGATCCGTGGTCTATTCCATCATGTCACAAATAATATTCGTATCATTTCCCTAATGTTTGAGAAAAATATGATCTTTTTTATTGGTTTTGGAATATGATAAGTTCTCTAAAATAATACGAAAATTTTATATTGAAAAAACACACCTTGATTCATACTGACCACATAATGTGTTGGATTAACATGATGTTGATTATAATAAATTTCAAATGAATAAGATCAATTTTACTAATGTTTGAAGGAAGCCTAACCTTTTTTTCTCTGTTTTCTATTTATGACATTCATTTTATATAAAAAATAAACTTGTTTTTGAAAACATACAGTTTGATTCATATTGATCACAACATGTGTTAGATTGATGTGAGGTCAATTTCTACATATAAGAAATGAATTAACAATCATTTTTTTAATGATTGAAAAAAAACATGGATTCTTTTTTGGAAGTATGACACATGGTTTGAAATAATATAACACTTTTATATATAAAAACACTCTCTTAAAGTCAAATCAACCACATCATGTGTTAGATTGATGTCAGATCAATTACTATATATCAAAAAATAATTATGGATCATTTTCATAAATATTGAAGGGTATTTGAACTCATTTAATTAGTTTTCTCCATGTGGTATTTTTGTACACTAATTTGACAATTTAAAATACACACTTTTGATTCATACCGGCCAAATCATATGTAAGATTTACATGAATTCCATTTTTATCTCTCAAAAATAATTTTTGTATCACTTTCATAAGGATTGAAAACAATCAACTATTCTTTTATTATTTTTGATTATGTGACATGAATTCTAAACTAAAACACCTCTTTTATATTTAAAACATAAAATTTTGTTGATATTTCTCACATCATGTGTATAAATGATTTACTTTTGATTCCTATATGTTAAACCATAAATAATGAACATTTTCTTATGTTTTGAAAATAATTCGTGTCTTTATCTTGGTTTTTCCCATGTGATGTGACTTTTTGACTAAAATGAAACTTTTATACTGAAAACATGCACCTTGCATCATTCTGAAAACATCATGTGTAAAATTAATGTGGGATCAATTCCTATATGACCCAAATGAAATTTGGATAATTTACATAAATATTAAAAAAAATATGATCTCACATTTTTTTTGGATCTATGATGCCTTATTTAAACTAATATGACACATTCACATTAAAACACGCGCTTTGAGTCATATAGACCACATTTTATTTCTGATAGAAATGAATTTTATTATTATATGTATCAAATGGATTATGAATTATTTTATCAATGTTTTAAAACATTCTCATATTGTTTCCCTTTATTGGCTATGTGAAATGTGTTTTAAACTAAAATCAAACATTAATAATGAAAATATCAACATTGAGTCATACTGATCACATCATGCGGTAGATTGATCTGTGGTCAATTTTTATATAGAAAAAATTAATTATATATTAGTTTCCTATTTTTTAAAAACAAGATAATATCATATGATCTATTTTTGTAGTGTAATTTTTTTTAAACTAAAATGATATTTTTATAATAAAACACACAGTTTGATTCAAACCATCGAGATCATGTGTTGTATTGATGTGAAGTCAATTATTACAGAACAAAAGGAATATATGGATCAATTTCCTAAATATTATAGATAATATTATCTTGTTTACTCAGTTTTGGATCTATGATATGTGTTTAAATTAATTTGATAGTTGAAAACACACACTTTCAATAAAATCATACAAATCATGTGTTGAATTTACATGCATTCAATTCCGATACATATAAATTATTTTTTTATTATTTCACACATGATTGAAAATGATTAGAGTCCATTTTCATGGTTTTTTCTATGTGATGCGTGTTTTAAACTAAAATGACACTTTTATATTGAATACATGCACTTTAAATCATATTTTCCAAATCTTTCTTCTTATTAATGTGTTGTATATTCCTACATGTCACATATAAATTATGAATCATTTTTTAGGATTTAAAACAATTCCAACTCATTTTCACTTTCATTGATAAGTGACAGGTGTTATTAACTAAAATGATAATTTTATATTGAAAACACAAACATCAAGTCATATTGGATACATCATGTGTTGTGTTGATGTGTGTTCAATTCTAGCACACCAACAATTAATTATAGATCATTTCCAAAAATTATGAAATAATATGGAGTTTTTTTTATATGTGATACATTTTAAAACTATAATGAAACTAATACTATAAAAACACACACTTTGGGTCAAACGATACATGTATTGTGTCAGACTGATGCAAGATCAATTACTATATGTCAAAAATGCATTATTGATCGTTGTGATAATGGTTTAGGTCAATTTTAACTTTTTACTTTGTTTTTAAAATGTGACATGGTTTTTAAGCTATAATTACATATTTATATTAAAAACTTGAACTTTGATTCATTCTTGTCAAATTATGAGTCAGATTGTCATTTGGTTGATTCCTAAAAACCTAAAATAAATTATGGATTATTCTAAACTAACTTTAGGACAATCCATGCAGGTTTTCCCCTTTATGGATATATTATGTTTGTTTTAGATTAATGTGATACTTTTAAGGTGAAGACATGAACATTGAGTCATACTAACCAAATCATGTGTTGGATTGATGTGAAATAAATTATAACACACATGTGTGGAAACAATGTGAAATCAATTCCAACACATTTCATAGGAATTAGGGATCATTTTCATAATGTTTGTGAATAATATTATTTCATTTTATTAATATTGGTAATGTGATGCACATTTTAATCTAAAATGAAACATTTATATTGAAAAAATTCACATTTATTCATAATGATTTCATATTGTTCTATATTTATGTGGAGACATTTATTACACATCAAAAATTTAATTAGGGATCATTCTTATAAATTATATACAAAAACTATACTAATGTTCTCATTTTTGACATTATCGAGTGAGTTTTAAAGAAAAATAGAAGTTTTATATTAAAAACATTCACTTTGACTCACACTATCTACAATATATATTGTATTGTTTTTTTACTATCCCTAGATGTCAAAAAGAAATTATAGATCATTTTACAATATTTATATAATTATTTGAGATCAATTGATTGGTTTGGAAGGTTTGATGCGTTTTTAAAAAACAAATTCCATGTAAAGATCAACTAGTCTCTCAATATTTTAAACTTCCACCCCTGGAACAACTTTCAGGAAATCTAATTCATCACTTATACATTTATAAATATATCATGTTATCAATTAAACATTATTATTAATATTTATACTATCAATAATTCCATGTATTTTGTTTAATAAAATATGAATGTAATGAAATAAATGTTTATTCACCATCGTGGGTGTGGAAGTGATTACAGTAGGACCCAAATATTTTTTTAAATTTCATCAATAGATATAAAGACAGAAAATGAAAATTAGGATCCTTTTTGTATAACTGTACCTTACACAAAATTTGTTAATATTTCTTCAAATTTGTGGGTTGAAGAAACCATAAACTATTTATCTCTCGCAATTATCTTAGTTGTAGCTTCATGTTCCAATATATCATGAGTTCAAGAATCTTAAGATATGTTACATGATATACCAAAATATTTAGAAAATAACACTACATGGTACTTATCCTTGACAAGTTTCACAAATAATTTTTTATTTAAGATTATATCCAATTAATTTTACAGTTTTTACCAACTCAACTGAACTACTAAAGGATGGAAATTAGTGAAAAGATGAAAATAAATGTATGGTAAATTAGGGAATTTGATTATTTAGCATAAAATAATTTAAATATTATAGAAAAAATAGTAAAATTAATTTCATCACAAAATGTGGAGTTTTAGTAAATGTATCAGACTTGATCAATTGAAAATGAACTGCATACATATATGTATGTTGATTAGACTATATCTTAAATTATTTAACATCATGATGGGGCATGTTATTAAGATAGTTTTTCTTTTTCTCCCAGATTCAACACCCTCAATCAAACATTATACGGTTGTCATATAGTAGAGATAACAAGATCTGGGAGGCTCAACAAAATTATATCCATTATTGACAGGGAAAAAAATCTATGGTGGAGTTAAATTGTATTTGGATTTTTGGTTAGATAAAAATTAAAAAAAAAATCTGTATTTTAATTCAAAATTTATGATTAGAATATAAATATAACTAATGTTTTTTCAATAGTACATGAATTTTATTTTATGAAAAATAATATATAAGAAGTGTGATGTTAATTACTCACAAACTATGTTTATCTCTAAGGAAATTGCCTCTAATATATCAAAAACATAACAGGTAATCACTTCAACATGATGTGAGAAAACATTCTGACATCGTGTACTCTGCTCATTCATCACTAGAAAAAGATACTTCTTCATTTGAGTGGATAGGAATTTGGACATCGTAGTATTATATTGAATATATACACAAATATAGTATTAGAAATATTATATTTGAAATTATAATTACCTTCAAAAATTAATTTTTTGAGGATGCTATTATGTTGATGATATATAATAACCTTTATAAATTTATAAATTTATTATCCAAAATCATTATAATTATTTAGTTTCAAACACAAAAAAAACATTGGCCAAAATAAGTAGTTTTTTAAATATGATTTTATAGTTAAATCTTACTATATATACATTAATAAAATTATTTTTGAAGAAATACATTGGATTATTATGCTTAGTCATCAACCTGAAAATATAATTTAAATAATATTTATATATCACTATATCATAACAAAATTCTTTTTAAAATAAAAATTAGTATAATAATATGTATTTTTCATCAAAATATAGATTTTATAGCATTAAAATTTCACAATGGACATCATGTGTGGTCAATTTTGATGAAATACATTCATTGGATCCAAAAAATAAAATCATGGTGCATCCTATTTTTTTTATTTGAATATATTGGATTCTTAGAAAAAATTATATAATTGTAAAAAAGAATGTATATATTTTTTCTGATTATATAGTAGAGATTTATACATTCATTATATCCACCAAGAGAAACCTTCCATCAATTATTTTATATTCAAATTACACTCAAAATTCATATTTTGTCTTTTGTCTTTTTTATTTTTTAAATCAAGGAAAAATTTTCTATAGAAATGATTGAGGGGGTAATGAGTTCAAATATTTCATCATAGGGTTTTTTATTTATAAATTAAAAATATATAAACCTACATGATATATTAATATATATTAATGATAATGAACCGAATATATCAATATTTTTGTACAAGATAATTTTGAAAATATACCTCATTTATATATTAACAACTAAGACTACTAGCTATTCAAAAATTATAATTTCATTTATAATCTTGAGACCAACTATGTATAAAAAGGCCTACCCAAATATTTATTATTCATTTTTAATGTAGTATATAATTTCATCTTTAAATGTTGTATATATTTGAAGTTGTGATGTTAATACATGATAAAGTGCATGTGGTGTGTTAAGTGTTCTCTCAGAAGTTACATTTGTTTTATTGGTTGATTCACTACATTTTATTGATCTAAAATTTCATTACTCATTCATTGTTTCCCATTTATAAAACCATATCTTATTTATAGATTTTTATATCAAATTATAACGGTTTTTATTTGAATTTTTTTAATGAAATTCCTCATGTACCATTATAAGATTGAATGAAAATTCCATGAATGTTACAATAGAAATATCAACCATGTTAACATACAAGACATCAATAGATTTAGAAAACATAGTTCATGTCTCATGAGCTACTTAAATCCAAATTATCAAGTGATATTTTGGGTTTTTTATCATGTAACATGTCTTGTAGGATATTATACACTATACACATCGCAACAAGGCTATGTGTGTGTGTTGATGTATATAAATCACATACAGTTTCACCATATTGATTTTTAATAATATAATTCTATTATAAGTTGTCCTACATACATATAGGATAAAGAGTTATGATAAAAATGGTTACCTTTGGTAAGGGAGGCAGTTGAGGGGATTGGTGTAACATCCCAGGTAAATAAATAATATGACATTCTAATGTTTATCAATATTTATGAATAAAATGTTAATACTACTTTAAAAGTAATACTATTCTCGATGGTGTACCCAATACGCAACAACGAGTTTCATTGAAATCTTACGTTGCACACTAATAATATAATAATATTATAATAGTTAACGCCTAGCTGTTGTAATGGAGGGAATGAACATAACTGACTAAACAATAACTATATATGTTTGTAAAATATTTTTGCATTTTATAATAAATTTTAATGGATTAAAAATGCGAATGAATCCAATTTTAAGCGTAAACATTCTAATATTCTTTAAAGGGTCAATTAACTGCCTTTTGATGGTGAACCTCTTTTAAATCCACTTTTTGACAATTTTATCTATTATATTTGAAAAAATAAAATTCTTCTTTATAATCAAGACATCAAAATTTACTTTGTTTAAATTTTTGGTATTTTTCTGATGAAGATCATTTTTTAATGAATAATGAAAAATGTTGTATTTTAATTCAAAACCTCTTTTTAATATAATTTATTTATGTGACTAGATTATATTTTTAATTGGTTTTTAAGTGGAATTAAAATATATTTTTACCATTTAATCAAATAGTGGTCCTTGAATTAATTTCACTTTGAAATTGGACTTAAACTAGTGTCAATCTTTTGATATATATTGTTTCATAAAAACACGTTATTTGTTCTGATAGTGGGAGTTAATTATTAAATTAATCACTAAAACATAAATGTTTTTAATTTTGTAAAATATACATCATTTTTTAATTTGGAATATCAAATATAGCTTACGGTGAATTTTTTGTAATTTTCTGAAAAACATCAATTTATGATGAATAGTGAAACCACTAAGTGGTAGTTTAAAAACAGTTTTTTCGTTTAAATGAAACTTTACCACTTTTGTGCTTTGAATTTCAAAAATCTGACATACATGGTTGTCATTAGGATGTAAATTTTGGTTCAATGGGATTTAAATAATTTTTTGGTGAATAGTAACTCTTAAGTTTTTAATCGTGATTGGAGGTAATTAGTGTAATTTAAGGTAAAGATAATGTTATAATAATATGAAATGACATTGAAACATGTTCTACCCTTATTGGATGAGTCATGGACGACCACGAAAATCCATGGGTCAACTTGGGGACCCCATGGAGCCACTTTGGTGGGAAAATGACATTAATACCTTTTTATTTAAATATAAAATTAAAACTTCACAAACATGTGTTGTTTTACCTAAACAATTTTTACATTGGGTTATGTAATTCATATTTTTTACTATAAATATTAATTATAAATCTAAAAATATTACCTACATCATGATATTTTTTTTAATTTTGAGACATTAAATAAATTAATTTATTTATGACACCGTGATGATTCAGTGATTACCTCATAAATGAACGATTTAAATAAAATGAGAAGATAGGGTGAAATATAAGTCATACACTTGTCAAATTCCTATTGTATGGGTGGATATATAAACATTATCACCATATCCTCGATATATATTCTTTTTGGGACCTTTAAAATCCGAAAATTATTTTATAATAAAGAAATATTTTATAACATTCCAATAGTGCCTCTCCTCTCCTCTTATAAAAGGCCCCCACCTCTACCTCCTTACCCGCACCATTAAAGCCTTTGGCTCATCCATGCTCTGATAATTTTGTCTCTCAACATACCTCTACTCATCCTAGAAGCCTCACCTTTGGTATAATTCTCGTCATGAAACCCTTTTGGTTCAAACCAAGAGGAGTTACCCGATTTTAAGGAAATGTCTACACTTGTGTTCTTTTGTATTATTTTGATTCTCCAACCCCCTAAACTCTTTTTATTAATTTATATTGTAAAAACTCCAGTATCTTCAATATACTAGGATTTTTTTATAAGAAGGATTCTATCTACACTTACACACACCTACATATAATTGTTAAAGAACATACTATTTCTGTGGATGGTGAATTTCTACCTCACGAAACGATGATTGTTCAATATTATTTTAACACATTAAAAGGTGTCCATTAAGATGTCACTATATTTATATATGATATATAATATGTTTATGTTTTCCTTAAGCTTCTGTATTTTTCATTTATGGCATACCTTTATGGTTTCCAATATGGTTAAACGCGATATCTTCATTTTAGGAAATGTGGACTACCGCCCCCTCAAAGTGATTTGATTCGTTAATACCATATGTGGTATGTATAAAGTATAGATTTAATGATATTATATATGATACCATACTGGAATTATAATACTATTATGTATCATTATGTTTTAATTCCATTAAATATGAAATAGAAATGGAAGTGGTGTTCATGCGTATGTACGGCTTACCGTCTCCATGAACGGTGCATTTCATTTATTACCTATAAATGTTATGTAATATTATAAATTCATTTATATAATGGATATATATTTATATATATGATATCTAAATAATGAATATAATTCTAGTTATAATGGATATTTTACCCCATGAAAAACGTGTAATTATAATGAGTTTATTTTTGACTCAAGTAGCAATGATCGAAAAAACGACCATTATTAGCATAAATAATTACATATTGTTCATAACATGGTAATAAGTTATATAAAAGTAATAATGAACTATAAAAAGGTTCTTAAGAAAGTATAAATTAACTCAAGTTTATTATTCAGGAGGTTAAAGAACGATCGAGTAAAGTTGGACCCGAGGTAATGGATCCTACCCCTCTCTTTCTTTTTAAGTATACTCGTTTATTTCATTCCTTTTAAACTCATATTTATAATGATTGGGATGTTCTTTTATATTACTCTTACTGTAATTTTCTATGTTCATATGATGTGACACCCTATTTTCTCTCATCAATCCATTTTGGAAGTTTTGAGTGGCGCTGTTAGGCTGCCGAATTTTCGTAAGGGATCCTACCTCACTCTTTCTTTTTAAGTACTCTCTTTTATGTCGTTTCTTTTAAGCTCCTCTTTCTTAGTTGGGGGATGTTCTCTTATATTCCTATTACGGAAATTTATATGTTCATATGATGATATACTCTATTTTATTTCATCAATACATATTTTTTGGAAGTTTTATGTGGCGTCGTTAGGCTGCCGATTTTTCGTAAGGGATTCTTCATCTCACTTTTATTCCCGTGAGATTTATGCTGCATTTTACACCATTTACGTTTAGTGGTATATTTAATTCCCATTATTCTACTCTTTGTGTAATATAATTTCACTTATAAGTATTTACATCAATGTTGAATTGTCCTTCTTTCATGGGGTGTATGTTTCGAAAGATACCAAAGTTGGTAAGGGAACCTTTCACCCTCCTATTTTTAAAAGACTTCTTTTGTTGGGTCTTTTAATTTACATATTACAGTGTTGCATTATGTTATTTTATATCCTTATTGATGTAAATTTTATGTCCAAGTGATGAGTTACCCTTTTTATCTCTCATCAACTCATTTTCTGAATTTTGAAGTGACTTCGTTAGGCTGTCGAATTTTTTCAAGGGAACTTCTTAACCAAATTTAGATTCTTTGGGATAAACATGAACTCCTTGAATATGCCGTTATGTGAATATGTGTGAATAACCTGTGATTTTTTTACACTTAATATCTACTTATATTTGGTGTTTCCGTTTGTCACACATAATTATGTAATTGATTTATCCTTAATCCAAGGATATCGTCTTTGTATGGGACTTCGTCTCAATCTCATTTCATTGAGGCATATTTTGTTTATACACAACCTTCTTTTATACGGTGTATAAACCCCTTTGACTTTTAAATTTATCCAAAAAGAATCTTTTTATATGAAGCGTTTTACTAAACGACAAAAGGGAATGTTTTTGTAGTACGTATGCGGCGACAACAACTTCTCCACCGCCGTGACCATTATTTGAGTTTCAGATTCCTCTACAAGATATTCATTTTTTTATCAAAAATAATTACCATGGTTTACTTTTCTTTTATTTTGTAATTGAAAATGGTTTTCATGATGTTTTTATATCAATGTGTTGTATTGATATATTGTGATTGAAAAGTGGAAATGTTATGTTTCCTTTATGCATGTTTTATGTGATACGATTATGTTATGGCTCTTGGGAATTATTATAATGATGGTTGGTTCCCTGATAAACTGAGTGCGGGTGATCCCGATATAGATCTCCAATGCATTGGGTAACAAGAAGGAGTTAAACATTAAGGTTTCTCCGAAGAGATTTAGGGAATGAATTTTTTAGGCAATAGAATTTAAATTTTCATGAAACTCTTTAAAAATATAATCTTAGAACCATCTTATAAAATATAGATTATGGGTAATTAATATCCATATTTCATCCCATGATAGATTCAAATGTCTATGAATTAATCTATCAGATCCATCATATGGAGGAAGCCCTAAACCATTATTTAAAATATAAAGGTGAGTCTTCTCATGCTCTATAATGGTAATTCTAACAACAACTCTTCAAGAAATTTCATATCCCATAAGGCTTCCACAATAATGACATTTTGGGAGAACAATTCTATCAAAATCTACGTGTTAATTGGTAGATAATTCAACTGCTTCTTAAAAAAATCACACTTCAATAAAATCTTCTAAATAACTTCAATTCATGATGATTCCCTTAAAAATATTCATATATCATTCAGTGGGGTACATCCATCAACATTTTTGATGACCACATTGTTTAATCTATCTATCCTAGTGAACCATCAGGTAGACAATTATATCAATGAATTATGGTTAGAAGAATAACTCCACTTATCATAATATGATATAAATTTCTATATCCATGATTGGTAGGTTAGTTGGGTATATTACTTTACCACATATGTATTTGAAAAAGATGAAAAGTTTGGTTAATATATATTGTGAATTGTTTGGAAGAATACAACGTAATTCAAAAAGAATACAATATTCGTTGAAACAGGACAATAATTTTAGTTTAGTCCCAATAAAATCAAATTATTTATTTAAATGATATTTTTCATATTTGATGGATACCCGCTGAAAATGTAACACAATAATGATGTTTTATAATTAAGATTGTTTTTTTCAAGATAAGCTGGTGTAGGAATAATTGTTTTCCATTTACACTTGAATGGGGCCAACACAACCCTTATCCTCTCGTTGGTCATTTTCTATATTTCCTTAATTTCATATTTTATTAAATCTAGTACATTTTGTACCATGTCAACAACAATATAAAATATTTTTTTATACTAATAAAATCAATAAAATATGTAACATATAAATACCTAGTGTAGTAATTCAATAAAAATCGAACTATTTTTTTCAAACATATTTTGAATGGATTTTCAAAAATTGATTTCCAAAGACAGTTTAATTATCATTTACTTTCTTGCGATGTTGAAAACTAATTAATAAGATTAGTGTTGTAGCTTTTTTTTATATCCATTTAATGATATCATACAAGATAGGGATTTTTGTATTCAAGGAAAAAATTTACAACTTCCAAAAAACACAGTCTTCTATGATTTTTCAACCTAATTTAGAGTGAACCATATATAAAAATGGGTTACCCAATCATTCCATTAATGTTATAGTCCAAAATATTTCCATAATAATGAAATTCAATAATCACCATATAAAAAATAGTTCTTAATATGATATATTGAATTTTATGTGCCTCATACAATGTAACAATTTTATCCCACATCAATTTTAGATATTCAATCAAGGAATCCAAATAGATATCAATATAATTACCCGGGTGTTTGAGTCCAGATATAAAGAAATAACCATAATTTATATATTCATCATGCATGAATATGGTGGAAACATATAAATTACCATCATAACTGTCCATGTAATATTATTACTACTATTCACAAAAATAGGTCTTATTCAATATATAGATAACTCGAGTGAAATGTTTCTTGGATTTTTTCAAAATTCAGGATAATACTAAATAATATTCATCTAATACAGAGAGTTTATTGTTTTTCATAATTTACCACATTAAAAAATTGTATCTTCATGACAAAAAACTTTTTTAAAAGTTTCCTGAAATCTATAGAGATGTCCTAACATTGGTATGAAAGGAAAATCCAGAAAAATTTTCATGTAATTGATTAATTTCTCTCGGATTGATCAATATAAAACCCAGCAAGTGTTATGAGTGCTTCATGTTCCTTGAAAAAAAATACAATCACTTGGATGTGAATGTATTTTCTCAGAGATCATACCCATTAAACATATAATTCACTATGTTAGATATTTCTTAAAAAGAATATCTTTTTATTCTGGTAACATATCAATTAGGGGACAATGTAAATCCATAAATCTAGTGTTACGCCTTCTACTACCTACTATAATATTTTATAACAATAATAGAGCTAAAAATGTTGTATATTTTTTAAAAATGGTGTACAATGGTGTCTTTTCATAGATATTTAACTTATCAAACTACATTATACAGTCATTAAGGTCATCTTGAATTTACATTTTCACTTCTTCCATATGATCTCCGTCATCATTTATGCTAGAGTTCATATCAACAAATCCATAAATAACAATATCATACCAGTCATTATGAACATTCCTTTTTTCTGATGTTTAGTCCAAAATTTATAGATTTTATCTATTTCTTAAAGTATGAAATATTATTTCATCTCTTTATAGTGAATTCATCTTGAATAACAACAATGTAAACATGTATAAATGATTTCAAAAAATCATATTCATGATCCAATGCAATATTGATGAGCATTTTGACACAATCCCTAGAATCTTTTTTTTCATAAAATTAGCATCTATCTATATTTCATTAATATCCATCCTTTTATATTCAATAATAATAATTTTTTATAAAAATAAATAAATACACATATGATATTAATAATCAAAGTAGAAAGTTATAGATACTACGGAGAAATATGATAATTTTCTGAAGAAAAAAATTTTAATCACTTTGGACACTCAATGATGAAATAAAAAAATTTAAAATGTTAATATGATTTAATTTATTGTAATTTCAATATTATACTCCATATGAGAAATTTTCACAGTGATAACTCCAACTAAAACAAGAATTTTTATTCTCTAAAACAAAGTAGGGTGGTGTGTGTGGAATTAAAGTAGTAAATTTTTTATGTATTAAATCATTTAAGAATGGAGGTTAAGGTTGAAGAAAAATTCCAATAAGGGGAACCCATATGGGATGATTTCCACTATGATTCTATTTCCCCTTTTAAGGATTGTAATATTTATTTTATAATAATTATCATATTTGACTAAAAAGTTGAATAAATATGAACATTCCAATGTTATTGGTGATGCTTCCTAATGTGTTAAATTTTTTCAAAACGGGAACATGAAAAGAAACATCCAATAGTGTTTAAAAGGTTATAAATTATATAATATAGGTAATAAGTATTATAACACCCTTAAGAGAATCATTTAATCTACATGAAGTTATTATTCTATAATAATAGGAGTCAAATTATGTGTACTGATATTGTTTTTTAGTGGTGGGAATCATTTATGGAAGGGAATGTTTTATATATATAAATTTATGAAGAGTATAATTAAATTTTCATATATTAATAAATAAAAAGATCAAAAAAATTTACTCAACAAATTATTAATGGTTAATAGTTAGTGTTAAATTAAGAAGGATAATGATGTCTCTGGTGAGAAACCTTAAAAAAATTTATGTCATAAAAAGTAATTTTATTTCTATATAATTTATTGAAGGTGACTGTAACCAAATAAATTGGGAAAATAAAAACACCTAAATAAAAACTAAAAATGTTGAAGTGATGAACGATCTTGAATGAAAGATCACAGCTAAAAATATGGTGGGTTTTTTAAGTGTTTATTTGTCCTAGGAATTCAAGGGGAGGGAAAACAATGTTTTTATTCCATGAAAGTCTGAATGACTTGATGGATAGGGTCCTTTACTAGGTTTACATTTAATGATCATAAAGGTTTTGTCATTTATTTTTTAAAATAATTGATAATGACCCGTATTTAATATCACTAAAATAGAAATTGATGATAAAATCAATATTTTTGAGTTCTAACTCTTAGTGCTGGAAAAAATGTGTAACACCCCAAGATTTTATGTGAAGTAGTCTACTAAATTTATTTGTTGTCTTGTGTTTAATGTTACACCAAGATTATATTGCGCAATACACAACACCGTATTAGCTTTCATTATACACAACACTATTCATGGATCATGTTACAAAAAATTTCATGTTCATTTGATAGAAGTTATTCTACGCAACATTATGTATATATTTTGTTTAATGTATAAATGAAATAAGTTATGATTATGTTATACACAACAAAAATAGAGCTTTCACTACACGCAGCCCTGACTTGGCTTGCATTACACGCAATCAAGACCTTCTTCGTTAGCGTGTGTAGTATGCATTACCAAGTTTCATTAAACGAGATATTATTATAATATTATTATGAACTAGCATGTATGAATAGTAATACCCAGTTTTTGAAATTTTATAAATTTTATCTATCAAAATGGACTTCATTTTTGTATTCGGAATATTGAAATTATCCTCAGGTGAATTTTTCGTATTTTTCTGAAAACATTCAATTTTTATTATGAATAGTGAAAACATTGGGTTACTATTTAAAAACTGACTTTCTATTTAAAAAATTATTTATTTTATGAAAATTTATTTTAGGTCAAAATTGATACATAATACCTATATAAGTTCAATTGAATTCATTGAAGTCAATTTATAATAGTTTTAGATATATAAAAATTTTTATTGAACTTTTCAACGCCTTTTAACCACCTACTATGAGAATTTGCAATAGTACATAAAAGTTAATTTTACGACTTTTTTGAGTTGAATTTCAAAAATCTAAGAGACATGGTTAATAACAAGGAGTAAAAATGTGGTTCAATAAGATAAAAATAATTTTTGGTGAATAGTAAGTTTTTACTTTTATTTACCAGGGTTAAAAGTAAATAGGGGAATTAAGGGTAAAAAAGATATTATTATTACCCTAACACATGTCGTAATTCCATTGGAAAACTTTAATTCGACCAAAAACAACCTTAGGAATAAAATATGGCCATTTAGGTCCATTTGTTTTAGTTTAGGACACTTATTATTATTTTATTTAAAGAAGAGTTAAAAGATTTAAAATCAAAGTTTAATAACTAAAAAATTTTCAATATAGGGTTATAAATATGATAAATTCGACTATAAATATTAATTAGAGAGATGAAAAGATTTCCTACATAATTGTATTTTATTTAGAATTTTTATACAATAAATAATTTAATTTATTTATGACACAATGATGATGCAGTAATTACCTTATTAATGAAATATTAACATAATTAATATTATAAATACCCAAATAAATGTAATTTGCGACTTTTTATGAATTACACTAGTTTTATAGGATAATATGACATGTTATTATTCATTTAATTAACTTTTTTGGAACTAATCATGCTGTAATGAGTTTCAAAAAAATAAATTACCAAATAGTGTTAAAATTGTCATCAAATTGTTTTTAAACAAATATTATATTATTAATTGTTATTCTATTCCTAAAAATCTAAGGTTCAGCCAAATTAAATAGATAAGGTTATATATATTAATAATTAACCACTTGGGGTTCTTTTGGAATGTTACAGTATGTTTACTAACCATATAGTATAAGAAAACAAGAAGACACAGTAAAAGATAAATTATTTAACTAAGAGTTAAATCTAAATGATATTGTTATAATAGTAACCTAAACTTTTCTAAAACCTATTGTTTGAGAGGATTTAGACCCATACCCACATTATCTTCGAAATAAATTAATTTTGATCTATTATAAACGAAATATTACATTATTATAAAATAATATTTTACGTTTTCCTAAGGTGCCCCTCTCCTCCCTTATAAAAGGGAACCTCCTCCCTCTCCTCTTCACAAAAAATTTAGCCTTAAATCTTGGCCAAACCCTGTGCATTTCTCTTCTCCACATCCCTAGAAACATTCTAGAGGTTCTATTATTCTCAAAAGAAAACTCTAGTCCCTTAAGAGGAAGCTTAAAGTAGGTGCATCGAAAAAGAGGTAATCTTTTCTACCGATTCTTTCAAGTTTCTATCTTCTTCAACTTCTTTTTATTTATTTTTTCATTATAAAGTAATAAACATAGTATCACTAATATATGGATATGTTATTATAAATATGAAACAACCACATTTCACCTTCTATCCATCCTATGAAAAACAAAATCACCACGCGTGCGTACGTACGGAATACCGTCTTCACGTTGTGGTGTAATCTGTTTTTCCACCACCACCTTACTTGGATGGGTATAATGGTGTAAAGAATAACTATATATGTTTATTATAACATCATACTGATTATGAGATATTATATCATCCAATCCAATTCCATTCAATAATTATGGGAATGATATCACCACTCTTGCGTGCGTACGGATTACCGTCTCCATGACGCGATGAGATTCGTTCTCCATGATAACCATTCAAGAATAATTTTAAAGTATATATAATGAATAATAATGATATATATGAAATAATAATTCTACTGGATTTATATATATATATATGTCATTTACTTACTTCCATTCAAGTCAATAAGGAAAGGAAAACAACGTTCATGCGTATGTATGGCCTACCGTCTCCATGAACAATGTATTTCATTTCATTCTTGTAAATTATATATATATATACTGAATATATATGATAAATAAACCATGATTTACATTCTGGATGTAATTAAATCATTATATAAGTAATAATAATATCATGAACAACAAGTCCATACACATACGATAAATAAAACGATTTTACCCAAAACACTGCTTTAACATGGAATTTACAAGAGAACGGGTAATATAACGTCATAAGTGAAACATTTATGATATCATAACAATTAATATTATTCCTTAATAAGTCAATGGAATTATTTAAATCATTATAAAGGAGGTTTGGATAGGTACGTAGCATATCAGACCTAAGGTAAGGGAAAATTTTTCAATCTCATTTTTAACCGAGATTGCTTATATGTAAGTATTTACTAGAGTTATATTTTTTATCCATGTCCATAAAAATGTTTTTCATATATTAATTAATATTCTTCCATTTATTTTTAAAGTAATTTTTACCCCTCTTGGACTTTTAATTTCTGTTATGGAAGAATTCTTTCTTTTGTTTACCATACGTGGCACTTATTGACTTTTCCAACAAAAGTACGAGGAGAATGTTTTTTTATCTTATACGGCATGAACAGATTTTTTTGGTTTCATAATGCCTAATTTTCATTAATATTATTATACAATATTTCATGATTATTTTCAAAAAAAATCTTTTCTTTTAATATTTCATGGCATTTTGAGAAAAGAAAATGATTTTGAAGAAGAAAGTATATTTTCATCAAGAATTCAATTCAGGTGTTTATTAAAAACTATTTTCCATCTAAGAGGACATTATTAAGTATGTTTATGTTTCAAGTATAATGTATCTATTTTTTACATGGTTTGAATTTTCTAATGATCAAATGATATCAATTTATTTTATATGGATTATGTTATGATGGGATGACGTTTATGAAAGCCATTTTATTCGTTGGGTTATTATGAATAATGTATGTTTATTTTGTGGCACATAAAAGAATGATTTCATTATGTGTTTTGTGGGACCTATATCTCCCTCTAATGCATTGGGTAAAGATTTATATCTCATGAGATAGACATGGATAGAATGGTAAGTTAATCTGGTTCAGTGATACATGACTGGAATGAGGAGTGAACTCGATTCAGAATGTGAATTTTTCCACTAAGATGGTCTTGGCAGCAATGCCTTGGCTACTATAGAAATAATATCAGGTGATTAATGGTTTCCACAATTACTTGTTTTATTCCCATTATATTTTATCATGATTGATGTTACTTTATGATATATTCCTTTTGTACATCCATGATTTATGTCATTGGTCAAGATTTTGATGTTTAGATTTTATGTTCAAGTTTTTGCATTCAAATATTTATGGATTGTTTTATGTTCCCTATGTTTACCCTTACTGAGCATTTGTGCTCACCTTATTTATGTTTTCTTTTCCTCGGGATATAATAAAAGGTTTTAGGTAAGAAAAAAAAAGCGGAAGATCTTTATGGGAGATGTTGAAGATCTTTCACCATGATTAGAAGATTATATTCTGAGTTTCCAAAGACAGTAAACTATTACGGTCCTTTAGTGTATGTTTTTGTTATGTATTAAGTCTTCTGGAAAAGAAGTTTAATGTCTATGTACATCAAGTACGGGTCTCTATAGTTTGTATCAGAGGAAAGTTAAATCTAACCTTTGGAATCTAGGATATGAAAAATATTAGTGAGATCCCTAGAGATGTTTCGAATGTATGTCTAGGGATGTCCCTAAGGTTAAGTATAAGTATAGGTTATAGTCCTAGAATTATGGTAACAATATTAAATTAAACATAAGATGATAGATATTGAAGGTACTCCCCCTTTATTATGATTCTTGCCTGTCATGCTATTCTTTTTGGGTTTTAGAAAATGGCTGGAAATAGGAAGATTCAGGATAATGGAGGATATTATGGATAGTGGAATTATATTCTTCATGAGCAACCACATGAAATTGGAATTGGAAGTCCATATATCGTTATTATTCCAAATCAGAAATATGAAAATATTATCAATAATCTTAGCTTTGGTATGTTTCCTAACTCATCTAATAAGAAAAAGATAGAGTTTCATGATGATCATAGAGGAAAGAAAGTTAAATTTCCATCATGTAAATCATGTGGGAAGAGGTGTCAAGGAGAATGTTTCAAAGGAACTGGAAGATGCTTTGGTTGTGGAAAAGAAGGACAAAAAGCCAGTAATTGTAAAGGAAAATGTTCAGTTAACACCAAGGGCAAGGATAATGGTATTGCTAAGACATCAACAACAGTTAAATGTTTTAAATGTTGAGTGTACGGGCATTATGCAAGCCAATGCCATAAGGGAAAATCTCATTAAGAGAATCAGCATGGTCATATAAGTTGTATTTATGTGGATGATGATGAAGAGACTACAAATGATATATGATATGAAATAAATGATGAATCTCAGTCATTGTTTTAAGAAGGTAGTGGAATTATTGTATGTTTATCAAGAATAATCTTTGGTACTGCGGAATAAAAAAATATAAGGATTGTTACACTATTGTCTTTCCTTGAGTATTTTAAAGTATATGATGAATGGTAATGGTAACCATGAAAATTGATTTAAATATTTCTGTAAAGAAGATTATTTGCGCATAATGAAGGGATAAGGAGAAAATAATATGTTTGATAATATTAATGATCTCATGACGGATATGTGGAAAAAATGATATCATGGTTTGAGTATATAGAAATTTTTTGGATTTTGGTATGTGGAAAGAGTTAACATTTTATTGAATTCATGTTTTCACTATGGTTCAATGGGTATTCATATTTTAGGAGAATTCATTATTAAGGTATTCACGAGTTTGGAATGCGATCAACAAGATATATCTTATGATATATGGGGGATAAATGATGGTATTCACGTTCTTATTATGTGACCTTTCCAGTAATCGTTTTCGTTATACTATGATATTGGACATATGTATTTTGGATAAGTCTAATGAATGTAATGGAATATGTTGGACATCAGATATTATTGTTTAAGGCTAGAACATTTTTTGATATTATATCTATAATGTTAGAATAGTGAAGTTCTAGAAAAAGGACAACCTGCAGGACAGACAACAACTCGTCAAGTCGGACAAGGTTGCGGGAATCGAACCCACAACCAGAGTTCCACAGGACTTTATCGCTTACCAATGGCCTATAGGAAGTCTCTGGTTAGTGTAAACTAGTTTTATTTTATTAAGTAGTATGATAGATGAAGTATAATTCGATTTTTGGAATCATATATGATTAATCTCACCATAGATGTACTTTTGTATATTTCATAACTTTTTCTACCCTTTTTGAGACAGATAGAATGACCCATCATTCTATCACATGATCTTTTAACAATTAAAAAATGAAAAACTCAACTTCATTTATTTAATATATGAAGTAGAAATTTTTCATGGAATGACCAATGGAAAGATTGTTCCAAAATCAAGTAAGTATTTCTTTTAATTCAAAACTTCTTCAACATTAGGGAAATTATCTTGAAAACCAAAAATTTTGTCCTAGTGTCCATATATCTCATGAATTAGATGGTTCCTTAGATCATCACAAATTTATGGCTTTGTGATTGTTGGCTTTTTCATACCCATGTTCTCTACCACTCTCCATCAAAACATGATGGTTAGATTTTATTCCATATCCATATTTTCACCTTTATTGTCCTATGTCAAAACCCAGTGCTGAGTTACTTTGTGTAACTGTTATGATTCTACCTTTCTTTTTTTAAAATGAAGTTTTAGTATTCTTTTTTACGATGTGGGTTTCTATGAATGAAGCTTTCATGTAGTAAATAATTTATAACCCCGACGAATTTCGAGGGCGAAATTCATTTTAAGGGGATAAAATGTAACACCCCAAGATTTTATGAGAAGTAATATTTTAAATTTATTTGATGTCTTGTGTTGTATGCTACACCAAGATTATCTTACACTATACGCAACACTATTCATGGATCGTGTTACACAAAATTTCAAGTTCGTTTGATAGAAGTTATTCTACACAACATTAAGTATAGATTTTGATTAATGTATAAATGAATTATGTTTTGATTATGTCATACAAAATACCAAATAGTGTTTTCACTATAGGCAGCCCTGACTTGGCTTGCATTACACGAAATCAAGACCTTCTACGATAGCTTGTGTAGTAAGCAATACAGAGTTTCACTATATGAGATATTATTATAATATTATTTTGAACTAGCCGTTATGAATAGTAATACCCACTTTTTGAAATTTTATAACTTTTATCATTCAAAATGTAATTCATTTTTGGATTTGGAATATCCAAATTATCCTCAGGTCAATTTTTGGTATTTTTCTGAAAACATTCAATTTTTTATGAATAGTGAAAACACTGGGTTACTAATTAAAAACCAAATTTTTATCTAAATAATTATTTATTTTATTTAAAATTGTTTTAGGTAAAAATTGATATATAATACTTATATAAGTTCAATGTAATTCATTCGAGTCATTTTATCATAATTCTAGATATATAAAAACTTTTATTGAACTATTCACAATCTTTTACCCACCTCCTAGGAGCATTTTCAATTGTACATAAAACATAATTTTACCACATCTGTGAGTTGAATTTTGAAAATTCTAGATACACGGTTAATATCAAGGATTAAAATGTGGTTCAATAAAATAATAATAATTTTTGGTGAATAGTAACTTTTAATTTTATTTACTACTGTTACAAGTAAATAGAATAATTAAGGGTAAAAATGATATTATTATTACCCTAACACTTGTCATAATTCTATTGAAGAAGTTTAATTCGACCGAAAACAACCTTAGGAATAAAATATGACCATTTAGATCAACTTGGATTAGATTAGAACACCTATTATTATTTTATTTAAGGAATTGTTAAAAGAGTTAAAATCAATGTTTAATAAGTAAAAAAATTAATATAGGGTTATACATAAGATAAATTTGACTATAAGTATTAATTAGAAATATAAAAATATTTCCTATATAATGGTATTTTATTTATAATTTTTAGACCTTAAATATATTAATTTATTTATGGCACAATGATGATCCAGTAAGTACCTTATTAATGAAATATTAACATAATTATTATTATAAATACCCAAATAAATTTAATTTGAGACTTTTTATGAATTAACCTAATTTTATAGGATAATATGAATTGTTATTATTGATTAAATTTACTTTTTTCGAACTAATAATTCTGTTATAAGTTTCAAAATAAATCAATTACCAAATAGTGTCAAAATTGACATAAAATATTTTTTAAACAAATATTATATTATTAATTGTTATTCTATTCTTAAAAATCTAAGGTTCGGCCAAATTATTTAGATAAGGTTATATATATTAATAATGAACCACTTGGGGTACTTTTTTCTGGTTATAGTAATTTTATTAACCATATAGTGTTAGAAAACAAGAATACACGGTAAAAGATAATATATTTAACATAGTGTTAAATCTAAATGATAAGGTCAAAATAGAAACATAAAATTGTCTAAAACCTATTTTTTGATAGGCTTTAAACCCATACCCACATTATCTTATAAATAAATCAATTTGGAGCTATTATAACCTGAATATGACTTGATTATAAAATAATAATTTATGTTTTTTCGAAGGTGCCCCTCTCCTCCCTTATAAAAGGGCACCTCCTCCCTCTCCTCTTCACAACACTTTGAGCCTTCAAATTCGTCCAACCCCTGCCCATTTCTCTTCTCCACTTCCCTATTAATATTCTGGAGGTTCTGGTCTTCTAAAAATACCAACTCTAGTCTATTAATAGGAAGCTTAAAAGAGGTGCGTCGAAGAAGAGGTAATCTCTTCTACCGATTCTTTCAAGGTTCTTTCTTCTTCAACTTCTTCTTCATAAGTTTTTTAATTATAAATAAATAAAATAAGTATCAATAATATACTGATATTTTATTATAAATATGAAACAACTCCATTTCACCTTCTATCCATCCTACGGAAAACAAAATCACCATGTGTGTGTACGTACGGAATACCGTCTACACGTCGTGGTGTAATCTATTTTTCCACCACCACCTTACATGGATGGGTATAATGGTGTAAATAATAAAAATATATGGTTATTATAACATCATAATGATTATGAGATATTATATCATTCAATCCAATTGCATTCAATAATTATGGGAACGATATCACCGCTAGTGCGTACGTTCGGATTACAGTCTCCACGACGTGATGAGATTCGTTCTCCATGTTAACCATTAAAAAATAATTATAATGTATGCATAATGAATAATAATGATATATATGAGATAATAATGATACTATATATATGTATATATATATATATATTTCATCTAATTACTTCCATTCATGTCAACAAGGAAAGGAAAACAACGTTCATTCGTATGTACGGCCTACCGTCTCCATGAATGGTGTATTTAATTTCATTAATCTATCTATTACATATATATATACTGAATATATATGATATATAAACCATGATTTACATTCTTTGATTAATTAAATCATGATATCTGTAATAATAATATCATGAGAAAAATGTTGAAACACGTACGATAAATAAAACAATTTTACCAAAAATGCTGCTTTAACGTGGAATTTATAAAAGAATGGGAAATAAAAAGTCTTAAGTGAACCATATATGATATCATAACAATGAATATGATTCTGTAATAAGTCAATGACATTACTTTAATCATTATAAAGTGGGTTCAGATACGTATGACGAATATCGGTCCTAAGGTAAGGGATAATTTTGCAATCTCATTTTTATCCGAGATTGCTTATATGTAAGTATTTACTGGGGTTATATTTTTCATCCAGGTCCATAAGATTGTTTTTTATAAAGTTTTTAATATTCTTACATGTATTATTAAAGTAATTTTTACCCCTCATTGACTTTTACTTTGTGTTATGGAATGAATCTTTCTTTTGATTACCATACGTGGTACCTTTTGACTTTTCTAACAAAAGTACGAGGAGAGTGTATTTTTAACTTATATGGGATGAATGGATTTTTACAATTTCATAACACCTAATTTTCATTAAGATTCATCAAAATGTTTTCATGATTATTTTCAACAAAATCCTTCTCTTTTAAAACTTCATGGCATTTTGAGAAAAGAAAATGATTTTGAAGAATAAAAGATATTTTCCTCAAAAATTCATTTCTTGTATTTTATCAAAAATATTTTCCATCTAAGATGACATTATTAAGTATGTTTATGTTTCAAGTATAATGTATCTATTATTTACATGGTTTGATTTTTTTTATGATGAAATGATATCTATTTCTTTTATATGGATTATGTTACGATGATATGATGTTTATGAAACCCATTTTATTCGTTCGGTTGTTATGAATAATGTATGCTAATTTTGTGGCACACGAAAGAATGATTTCATTATGAGATAGGTGGGACCTATTTCTCCCTCCAATGCATTGGGTAAAGATTTATATCTCATAATATAGACATGGAAGGAATGGTAATTAAATCTGGTTCAGTGATACATGACTCGAACCAGGAGTGAACACGATTCAGAAAGGGACTTTGTCCACTAAGATAGTCTTGGCAGCAATGCCTTGGCTACTGTGGAAATCATATCATGTGCTTAATGGGTGCCATAATTACATTTTTTATTCCCATTCTATTTTATCATGATTGATGTTCCATTATGATATTTGGATTACATACTTCCAAGATTTATGTCATTTCTCAATATTTTGATGTTTAGATTTTATGTTCATGTTTTTGCATTCAAATATTTATGGATTGTTTTACATTCCCTATGTTTACCCTTATTGAGAATTTGAGCTCACCCTTTTTATGATTTATTTTCCCCATGATATAAATAAATGTTTTAGGTACGAAAACAAATGGGGAATATTTTGATGGGAGATGTTCAAGAACTTTCACCATGATAAGAATATTACATTCCGAGTTTCCAAATACACTAAACTATTATATTCTTTTAGTGTCAGTTTCTGTTATATATTACGTCTTCCATAAAAGTAATTTAATGTCTATGTACGTCTAGTACGGGTCTCTACAAAATGAGATTATATCCAAACTTTTAAGAAAAAATTGATAATGATATATTTTTTGGTAATTTTTTTTGTTCTCAAGATACCTATATTTATTAGCAATATTTAGTAAGTACTGATAATATCTGTATTTCATAGCCTAGAAATTGATGGTTGCTGAGCCTATACATCCTCCTATGGAGTGGGAGGGACCTCTATCATCTTTTGAGGGAGCTCATCCTCTCTCACTCTCTCCCTTTTATTTCCTTTATTTTCATCCTTCATTCCCTCATATATTTCTTATTCCTAAATTTTTACATTTGTTTGATGACTTCATAAAACATTCACTCTCGTCCCTAACATTTACTTATTCCTTGTTTCATCTGAACCTAATGTTGATATAACTTTTTAAACAATGTTGTCCATCGGTGGAATCATTTGACTAGTTTGTTTTCAAATATTGGGGACTTCATGAATGATTAATTGTGGGTCTTCTTAACAACATGAACATCCTCATTCGGTTCTATTTGGAGAATGACTTGGCCCATCCCTGGTCTAGTGCCCCCACATCTATGAAGGTTCTTGTTTCTCCTTATTCGGGTGGACATATGATTTTCTTATGAACTAAGATACCCCAAATATAGTGATTTTGGTTATTTATTTAAATCACCCTATTAATTTTCATAATCCTTCCATTATTCAAATTCCAAAAAAAATTTGTTGGTAGATATTTATGTTCTGATAGTAGAACTAGAACAATTTTCCATCCTATTTCTCCAAAAATTTGTATTGAAGGTAATGTTATAAGATTGACAGATGAGAATGTTTGGATTGGAGTTGTGGAAGATTTTTACTAAAAGAAACCTATTTCTTTTGAGTCTTTGATCTATTTTTTCTCTTCATTCAATAAAATGTGTCACTTTATGGTGGTGTGAAGGAATGGGTGAATAAATTACTTCTACAAGACAGATGAAGTTTTGGGATGAAATGGTAAATGTATGGTGTCCATTTTTGGTGTAGGTTATAAGGAACAAATTGAAATTGATGTTCTTATTTACTCAATCATTAATTAGAAGGTAGTTCACTTTGGATCACATAAGTGAGAGGAGATGAATGAAACCAAACCCCTTATTGGCCTCACAACCAAACCGCTAACTCTGAATATAATAGTAGATGTTTGTCACCATCTAGAAGGATGCATGACTTTTAATCCCTGATTCAGTAGTAGTATAAATATATGGTAGATTGAGATGTGATTTTTATTAATGTCTGTGAAATATTTCATGTGGAAATTTAAATAAATACAACTAAGGAGGAATCTAATGAGAAGGTTGGGAGAATTGGTCATGAAGATAAACACAATGAGGTGTTATGGGTGGAAGAGGAGGAAGATTAAAAGGTATGTATAACCAGTGGAGGTAGGTGGGGAGGGGTTAATGAAACAACCAGGGTGTAGCCAAGAGGTAATAGATCAACTATTAATATTAGTAATATCTTTGAAGATCTGTAGGTTGAATGTTTGGTTCAGGGACAAGGGGATAAAATACATGAAGGAATGGGAATCCAAAACACAATACCATTAAAGAACTTCTTTAATGGCCAAAGCCTTTATGGGATAGATTGGGAAGATAAAATATGTAGCCATGTTTTGGGGGACAGTGTTGATGGAGGTCATTTAAGAAGCCTATATATCTAAAGGAGGAGGTAGGGGAGAAAAGGAAAAATATATTTAGGGAGATATATTGTGTTAAAGGTAAATAGGTATAAATTATTTAATGACTAAACATAGTTACATAATTTGATGGCAACAAGGTCATCCAAAAGAATAGGGTGATGGATAAGGAACTCATGTATCACAGCCATGAAGGGGATAAGAGTTCAAATATTCATTTTGAATATCAAATAGTAGTGTGTGGTGAGGAAAATGATCAAGATTAGTTTGGTGGTATAATAGAATATCCGATTTTGGAATAAGATGTATCTAATTGTAAGGTTAGAGAAATAGATAGGGTGGATGGGGGAAAAGGGAAGGCAAGGTAGATTATTATTCAATCCAATGAAGAACTGTTAGAGGAGGCATCTGAGATCATTGATACATAGGAGGAGTCCCACATGATGAATGGTAAGATGATTGAAGTGGATTATAATAATAAAAAATGTGTATATATATACAATCAAGATTTTATTTTGATATGTGGCTTCAATAAAAGGAAGACTTTCGTGGAAGTGTATATCCAATCATTGGACTAGATGACCTATAGATTTGAAGACCTCCTCGAGGATGACCCGGACATGAAGTCCATTTATCTTTAATGGAGGTTATACAATGGTAAAGAGTCTAATAATCATAAACTCGATTTCAACGATTCAGTGATTTCATAGGGTGTTTGTAGATTGCATGTTCTGAACATGAATTTATTCCCACTTTTTCCATAAATGAGCTTTGCATAATAAAAAGTTAATTTTCAATAATGTACTAAAGACTATATAAATAAATTATAAAATATTAAATGATTATATATTAAAAATGAATAAATAATAAAAAAGGTGAAAATTGATTGAAATTATTAATGAATATATAATATTAAATACATTAATGTAATAAAATAGTGAAATTTAATAAATAAAAATATATAGGCATCAAAATTCTTCAAAAAATGCATGTGTTAAAGTAATTATATAAAATATTTGAAAATAAAAATGAATATATATTTAAGTGAAA
Organism: Viscum album; assembly: GCA_963277665.1. Classification (NCBI taxonomy): domain Eukaryota; kingdom Viridiplantae; phylum Streptophyta; class Magnoliopsida; order Santalales; family Viscaceae; genus Viscum; species Viscum album. The sequence goes on along the minus strand of OY728158.1, from coordinate 365,388,757 downwards.
TGAATACAAATTAAATATATACATTAAAACCATATTAGAAACCTTAAATGTTGAAGAATAAGTTTTTATAACTAAATATTAAAAATAATAAATTACATTAATATTAAAAATGAATCAATTATAATGAATTTTTAAAAATATGTAACATTAGTAGTGAATAAATAACACTAAATAATATATAGTTTAACAAATTGTAAAATTCAATAATTAAAAATATCTAGATTACAAAAAGATTAACAAAGAATAAAAAATAATATTTATTTAAATTATTGAAAAAATAAAAATAAATATATGATAAAATGAAAATAAATAGATATAAATTATATAAATTAAAATAATATTAAAATAAAATAATATTAATTAATAAATATATATATGTATTAATTATTAAAAATAGAATAAATTTCAAAATAAATTAACGATGAAACTTTAAAATTTAATAAATTTAAAAAAAATTATAAAATTAAAATTATTATTGATCAGGTAATATTAAAAATTAATAAATACGAAACCAATATTTAAAAGTAATATATAGTATATTTTTTATAATTATATAACTAATGAATAATATTTACTGATTAAAAATAATATATATATATATATATAATATTTGGTGTTAAAAAACATAACTCTGAATAAAATTTAAATAATTTAAAAAATTAATATATATTTTGTCTGTGTGTGAATTATATATAAAACTGAATTAATTAAATATATGTATGAGTCACATTTTTGTAACACACATTTGATATGTGTTAAAATGAAAAAAACACCTTTAATTTAATTTATATTACATGGTATAATTAAATATATTTTTAGTTAATATTAATTATTAATTATATACGTTTTTCACTTATTATATGACTTATTTAATGTAAATATCAATATTTTGTATTATACAAATCATATATGAGGAAATATTATCTATATTGATATATATATATGTGTGTGTGTGTGTGAATATCTTTCAATATTAAATTGATTAAAAATATTGACTAACAATTATGTATAAAGAAAGTAATGTAAAGTAAATTAAAAAAACATTATATATAGAATATTTTAAAAAAAATTTATAAGAAGATAAAAAAAGAATTATTATTAAAAAAAGAAGTCGACCATTTTTTGAACACTAATATATAAAGCACATTCATTATGACTAAAATGGGATTTTCATTTCTAAAAAAGAAATAAACCTTTAACATCACTAATAAAGGACCACTTTATAAGTGTTGATAAAGGACCCCTTTATTGGTGCTTTTGTTAGCACTGGTAAGGGCCCTGAGAGATAGTAAAAAATATGAAATCCTAAACCATCCCTATAACATAACAATATTACAAACATAAAATAAAATTGTAAAATAAGTTTTACCGAAAACCAAATAGAAATGCAGATATTAAATTACTCTACACTTTCAATTCAAAATTTACATACAATATATATTTGTTGATGTGATATTTAAAATTAATTAATTAAAATTATAATTCAATGTACCAACTAAAAAAATTATAGAATGATTTTTTCAATAATAATTCCCGATAAAAACCTTTTCCCACTATGAAAACTAATTTATTTTTGTAACCATATATAAAATAATAAAAATTTGTGATTTTAATATGTAATGCATATATGATAAGTTATAAATTTAATTACTATGTACAATAATGATGTTATCAATTATAATATTAATTATATTATTAGTTATTTTATTAGTTATTTTTTATTAGTTAATATTTATTAAATATACCATTAATTAATATTTATATTATTAATTATTAATTACACTGCTAATTAATAATCTAAATAAATAATTTTGTTAATTAAATCATATTTCATTAATTTTATCATATATTAAATATATTAATTTCCAAAATTGTTTTTAAAATTATATCATTAATCAAAATTAACATTATTAAATTGAAGACATGAACTTTGATAATATCGAGAACATTTTGTCTGAGATTGACACTCAATCAATTCATATAGGTCACTAATTATTAAAACTTTATTATACTTATGATTGAATATAATATGTGTAACACCCCAAGATTTCATAGTATATTATCTCTTCAATTTAATGAAATAACATGCGCTACATGTAACACCGAGTTCGAGCGTAACACGACTTACTAAACTAGTCGTTCAAAAAGCAATTATGAATAATATTAACTGAATATTGAATTTTATATAATCTATAAAATTTTAGAATCCATATTCTGTGTTTCTTAGACATAATATAAGAACAAATTCATTTTTTTAGATAAAAGAAATATTTTTCAAAAAAATGCAATTTTACCGCCTTTTAATGAAGAACCCTTTTTAAAAACTATATTTGCCACATTAATATATTCATATTAATGAAATTAAAATATCATTTATAATTAGGACATAAAAATTTATTTTGGATAAATTTATGGAATTTTTCTGATAACATTCAAATTTTGATGAATAGTGAAAAATATAATATTTTAATCAAAAACAACATTTTTAATCAAAATAATTTATAGTGTTAAATTTTAATTTTGAGTGATTTTAAACTATAATTTGATTATATTTTTACCATTTAATAAAATTTTGGCCATTTAATTTAATTTTACATTTAAACTGAACATAAACATGTGACAATCTTTTGATAGTTAATATTTCCTAAAAACACGCTTTTTGTTTTGACAGTGGGAATTAATTTTAAATTAATTTCGGCCACTTATATGTTTTAAATTTGTAAAAATGGATTCCATATTTGGAATCAGTTGTTCAAAATTGTGTAAATATGTATCTTTTATTTTTGGACATTTTAAATATTTATTTCGGTGAATATTTTATTTACCATGGTAAAAGGGTAAATCCAGTAAAAAAATGTTAAAAAAATAATATTATAACAATACTAAATTACCCTAACATGTGTCTTATTCCTATTTGTTGATTAATTTATGACAATGGGCATCATTGGGATGACTTTGGGACACCATCGAGCCAGATGGGTGTGATAATGACATTTTATATTAAATAATCTAAAGTAATGACAAATATAACAAATGCAAATATCTTTTAGTAAAAATATTTTTATATGAGGATATATAATTGATATATTCGATTATAAATAATAATTATAAATCCAAAAGTATTTAATACATCATGATATTTTCTTTATAATTTTTAGGCATAAAATAAATATATTTATATTTGAAACAATAATGACGAAGTATTTTACTTATTAATGAAAGAATCCAAAAATGATTTTATAAATATTAAAATAAATATAATTTAAATGTTTGGATTCCATCAACAAATTTTACTGGTTAATATTACATTTTATGGTTGATTATGTGAATTTATTTTGATGTAATAATGATTTTATGAATTTAACAAAAATAAATTGTTAAATAATGTCAAAATTGACGTAATTGATTTTTTAAATCAAATACTATATTATTGGTTGATATAATATTACTAAAAGTCTAAGGTGCAGGAAAAGGGACTAAATAATATTATAAGTCTCATTAATTATCCTATTGGGGTTCTCTTGGTAGTTTAAAGTATGTTTATTAATCATATAATATAAAAATAAAAAGGTACATGGTTAAAGTCAATCTATTTAACTAAGAGTTAAATCTAAATGATAAAGTCAATATGGTGACCTAAACCTTTATAAATCCTATTTTTTGAGATAATTTCGACCCATAACCACCATATTCTCAAAATAAACCATTTTGGAGCTATTAGAATGCGAAAATTATTTTATTATAAAATAATATTTCATGTTTTTTCTAAAGTGACCTTCACAACTATTACAAAAGGGTACTCCCCCTTCTCTTAAATTCACACATCTGATGCCTTTTTGTTTGGCCAAACCCAACCCAAATATCCTCTAAAATATCATCCCTTCATCCTATAGGCATTCCCTTGGTCATAAATCCAACCTAAAGAGACATTTTGATCAAATCAAAAATAAAAGAACCTGAAGAATAAGTAAATACTTCATCACCTCTTTCAAGTTATTTTCATCTTACACTTCCTCGTTCATTGTAGTTTCCATTCTAAAATAATTAATTCAGTGTCTTCTATATACTTTGATTTCATTAAAAATATGGTACAACCCTATTCATTATTCTATCCATCCTATGCATGACATGTCACCATACATGCGTATGTATGGATTACCGTCTCCACGCCGTGGTGTACTTGCTATTCAAATAACATTATTATTTGGATTGGAATAATATTTATTATAACTGATGTAAATAATAAATATAACATGATAATGATTATGTATATACGATATACCACCCATTTATATTCTATTTTAATATCAAAAAAATGATATTATCACCCGTGCGTACGTACGGATTACCGTCTCCACAAACGCAATAAGATTAATTCTCCATCGTAATCAATCAAGAATAATTTTCATTTGCTTGTTAAAAATAATTATTATGAACATAATATAATTCTGGATATGAATCAAATACATCCTATCCATAATAAACACGATTTATGTATCAAAACATAAAAAGTAAAACGAATCAATTAAAACCTGAAACGAAAATAAGACTGAAATATCATTATCAAAGAAATATTATAATATCATATATGATATAATATTAATGTATACGGTTCTTCTATAATTTAATAATAAATTTTTCACCATTATAAAGGAGGTTAACCTACCCTCGGCCAAGGAAATGTTTAAGGTAAGGTTTAATTTCACAATCTCTTTATTATCTGAGATTGTTTTTAAGTAAGTATCTACTGGGACCTCTTTACCATCCTCATCAGTGTTTTCATAAAAATGTATTTAAAAAATTTTATTATTTACTAGACTATGGGTTAAATTCATTTATACAATTATTTGACCTTATATGTTTCGAATAGAATCTTTCCATCATTTTCCAAATAATGTAACTTATGACCTTTTCAAAAAAATGAAGGTCAGAATGTTTTTTAACATATACAGAGGGTATGGTTATTATCTACCCAATAACAACGTATAAGCTTACCTTACAAGCTTATAAGAATATTTTGAAAATAAATGTTTTCTTTTATAATTATGTGACTTAAAATGATTTCAAAAAAAGAAAGAGATATTTCTGTCAAATAGTTTTGATTTCATCTATGTCAGCATCCTTTTATGGATTTTATACTTGATTGAAATCCATTCATTATAATAAAAATGATCCATATTTTATTGAAGGTTTTGTGATATGTTTGAATTTGGATGTGTTATTTTTATACCATTCATGGTTTATGGTTAAAGTATTGACATTTTGTATGCTAGTTTTAACACGAATGTTTATGTTACGTTTCAACCTTTTCATATGTGGAATTTATTTGACTTAGTTTGTGATGGGTGGAGCCCGCTATAGATACTCGGTGCATTGGTAGGTCTCTGGAGACAACTAGACGTGGAATTTTCTGAGGCCTTTCCCAATTTGATATATGGTTTTGGCCGAGGCCCTAATCATTTTTAGACATCTTGTCCAAGGCCTAGAAAAAATGATTCAGAATTTCGGGCATTATACATTCCCTCATTTTGAAAATAATATTGATGGATCATGTGGTTATTAGAATTGTATATTACCCATGACTATGTTTTATTATTTAATTATTTACTCAGCTTATATTCCTTCCATAAAACTGATCCTATTTATTATTTTTAAAGGAATGTGTTTTCAATTATTCATCATGCCTAATATTTATGATTTCATCCGCTGTATTTCTTACCCTTACTGAGCATTTGAGCTCACCCCTTTCTTATGTTTAATTTTCCCAGGATATGAAGAAGTTATTTATGAGTTACTTTTAGGGATAATATATGGGGATTTTATGTTTCTAGTGGAATAAATTAGTGTTGTATTTCTTTTAAAGTTATAAAGTTGAACTTATGTATGAATCATCTTTCCAATGATACTAAACTGATCGGTATTTCGGGACATTATTTCCTCATATCATGCCAATATTATGTAATAATGTATCGATTCTGGGAAACTAGGGTCGGGGCATTACAGTTGGTATCAGAGGAAGTTTAGTACAAACCTTGGAAACTAGATTTAGATAAACTATAATTAAATCACATTACACGAAGATAGACATTGAGGATTAGTATAAAAGAACTTCCTAGAATATTGGTATTGTAGATATTTTTTGTATTTTCCAAGAAATACACCCCTGTCTAGATATGATCAGGTAGAGCAATCTCTGGCACAAATATACCAAGGGGTTAAACCCAAACACACTGATTTGAGCTAGAGTCGAACGGGAACAGGTGCACGAAAATGGGTCTTGTCACACTTTTTATTACGACACTCTCAGGGGATATGCTTAGGATAATTCTCATTTTCATTACAAACCATTATGAAGGGTTTATGAGTATATACTTCCTCAAGGAATACATTTTTATGATTATGGATATATCCATAAATTGTTCAATTTATGTTAAGTGTTTTACAAGTATGTAATTATGTATTTCGATTAAAAAACTAATCTAGTTTATGCCATTGTTTATAAATGGTTCCTAGTGGTAATAATGGAAACAATATAATTGCACGCATTCCATGTAGGAATTTCCCTCATAATCAAGATAATTATAGCAGAGCTAGTGATGTAACTGGTGCTGATCATCTTATCATCATACTTGGACAACTCACTCAGGTTATGAATAATAACCTTACCCATATGGAGCACCCTGATCCACAACGCGGAGGGTAAATGTTATATCTCTTCATGAGGAAACAACCACCAACATTCAATGGGATTAAAAATCCATTAGTAGCTGAGAAATGTATAAATTCTTTAGAGAAAATATTTTATGCTTTGAGGAGTAGTTAAAGGGAAAACATTTTCAAGGCAGTTTGTCGTCTCACAGGAGATGCAGATCAATGGTTGTCATTGATTCAAAGCACAAATGAGGATGAATAAGTATAAATTATGGAATGGAGGGTGTTTAAAGATATTTTCATAGAACAATAATTTCCTCGTGGCCATCGAGCATATATGGAAAGACAATTTCTGAGCCTAAGAAAAAATGAGGATGGGAATCTCACGAAGTATGAAGCTAATTTACAAGGTTGGCAAGGCATGCATCATATTATATGTGTAAGTCAAGGAGTAAGATTGACCGGTTCTTTAATTGGTTAAAACCATTTCTCCATCGAGCGTTAGTCTCAAAATACTTCTCATCATATGAAGATATTGTCTCATGTGCTATCAAGACAGAAAAAATCCTCTAAATCCTATGACAATAATTTAGATCAAGAGAAGAAGAAAATGGTGGAGCAAGAGACAGATAAAGGGAAAAAGAGATAGAAGGATTTTACATTATGTGATAATTGTGGGAAGAAACACCCTAGGACTAGCATAAAAGTAATGGGAGTCTGATAAGTGTTTGGTGAAAATGGCCAATAATCTTGTGATTCCAAGGGAAAGAATGTTGTTGTCAATGTTGAATGCTACAATTATAGAGAAATGGGTTATTATGAAAATGAATGTCCAATGATCCAAGGAAACGTACCTCAGAATAGGTCAAGGGAGCAAGGTCAAGCATATGTTGTTACTATAGTTGAAGTGGAATAATTAATGTATTTGGTTTTTTGACTCAAGAATTATATTCTTGTTATAAGAATAATTTGACATATATAAGAATTTTATGGTTGTACATGTTGTTTTCGTTATGGTTTTAATATGATGTAGGTAATCATATTTTCAGTATGTGACAATAATATTAACTTTACTTTGTTTGGGGAATACAATTTTACCATTGATTTTGGAATTTAGAGACCTTTTAGACAGAGACTGGACATTAGTATTTTGGATAAGTATAAAGGCATGAATGAATTATGTTTGAAATTTGATACTATTCTTAAGGATAAAAAAAATTTGACATTATTTTTGGATAATTATAAAAATGACAACCTAGAGGTCAGGCGACAACCTGTCGCGCCCGGTAAGGTCGTGAGACTTTAACCTGTAACCGAAGGGAAACAAGGGTGCATCACCTACCACTGGTCGATGTGATGTCCTGGTTTGTATAATGTATTTTTTTTAAAATCTCACAAATGAATTATAAATTCATTATTTTGGAACCTTATACGATTAATATAAATAGAATATTTTTATGTTTTATTATCTTTTGGAGTGAAAGATGAGTTTGGGGTATAAATTAGTTAAAGTATAGAACTTTACTTGTCTAGTATATTTTTTTCACTCTTATTTTATGAAGAAATTAATTCTTAAACTTTATTTAAGGGATCATAAAACCAAAAATTTATTTTCCTAATACCTTATGTTTTCTTGAACTGATGCTATTTGAAATCATCATAGATTGATGGCCTAAGGCCCTCAATTTTATAATTGTTTGGGATTAATGACCTCAATCACTCCCTATAAATATTTAGACATTTCCTATAATTATGTGCCTCTAATTTCCACCAATGTTCTCTTAATAGAGATAATAATTTGGTGGTGAATTTTATTTTCCTTTCCCTCTTACTAAGACTAAATTTTATAAACCCAATTTCTGATGTGGGTCTTCCGCAAAGGAATTTTCTATTTTTAACCTTTTATTTTCGATGATCAATTTCTAATTGTGAGGAAACCATTTATTGAAGGTGGGGGAAAATGTAATACCATAAGATTTCATATAACATTATCTCTTCAAAGTAATTAAAAAGATTGCGCTACACGAAACACCGAGTTCGAGCATAACAAGACTTACTAAACTAGCCGTTCAAAAAGTGTTTATGAATAGTATGAACTGAATTTTGAATTTAATAAAATCTATAAAATTTTATAATCCATATTCTGTGTATCTTATACAAAATATAATAACAAATTCATATTTTAGATAAAATAATTATTTTTCAAAAAATTTAATTTTACTGCCATTTAATGGAGAACCCTTTTTAAAAACAATATTTGACACTTTTATAAATTCATTTTAACGAAAAGAAATTATTATTTATATTAATGATATAAAAATTTAGTCTGGATAATTTTTTGGAATTTTTCTGATAAAATTCGTATTTTGATTAATATTGAAAAATACTGAATTTTATTTAAAAAAACTTTTTTAATTGAAATAATTTATAGTGTCAAATTATAATTTTGAGTTGTTTTAAAGTATAATTATTATATATATTTACCATTTAATCCAATTTTGATCGTTGTATGTACCTTCACATTTTAACTGGACATAAACAAGTGTTAATCTTTTGATATTTATTATTTTGTAAAAACACGCTTTTTGTTTTGAGAGGGGGAATTAATTTTAAATTCATTTCTTCCACTTCTGTGTTTCAAAATTCGAAAAATTGGATTCCATATCTGGAATCCGTAGGTCCAAACTATGTAAATAGGTAAATTTTATTTTTAATCATTTTAAATATTTATATCTGTAAATATTTTATTAACCATGGTTAAAGTGTAAATCCGATAAATAAGTTTAAAAAATTATAATAATACTAAATTACACTAACATGTGTCCTATTATTATTGGTTGATTAATTTATGACCATGGAAATCCATGTTATTACATTGGGACCCCCTCGAGCCACATGGCTTTGATAATGACATTTTATGTTAAATAATCTAAAGTAAAGACAAAAATAACAAAAGAAAATATCTTTTAATAAAACAATTTTTATATGAGTATATATAATTTATATATTCAGATATAAATAGTCATTATAAATATAAAAATATTTCCTACGTCATGATATTTTATTTATAATTTTTGACATAAGATAAATATATTTATATATGACACAATAATGATGTAGTATTTTCTTTATTAATGGAAGAATCAGATAAATGATATTATATATAATAAAATAAATATAATTTTAATGATTTGATTCCAATAAAGAATTTTATATTTTAATATGACATGTTAAAGTGTATTCAATGAATTTTTGTGAAGTAATAATTCTTTTATGACAATAACATAAATAAATTTTTAAATAATGTCAAAATTAACATAATTGTGTTTTTAAAAATAATTATATATTATTAGTTAATATAATATTCATAAAAGTATAAGGTTCTTACAAAGGCCTATATAATATTATATGTGTCATAAATGATCCTATTGGGGTTTTCTTAGCATTTTATATAAAGTTTATTAACCATATAATATAAAAATACAAAGGGGCATGGTAAAAGTCAAGCAATTTAACAACGAGTTAAATCTAAAAGATAAAGTTAATATGGTTACTTAAACCTATATAAACCTATTTTGTGAGGGCATTTAGACCTATAACAACCCTATACTCTAAATAAACCATTTTGGATCCATTTTTAACAGAAAAGTATTTTATTATAAAATAATATATCAAGATTTTTCTAAATTGACCATCACCTCTTTTATAAAAGGGCACTCACCCTTCTCTTAATTTCACACCCCCGAAGCCTTTTGGTTTGGCCAAAACATGCCCAAATATCCTATAAACTATCCTCAATCCTTCCCAGAGGCATTAATTTGGTTAGAATTCCAACCTAAGGATCCCTTTTGATCAAATCAAAAGGAAGAACCTGAAGAAGAGGTAAGTACTTCATCACCTCTTTCATGTTCTTTTACTCTTCCACTTCCTCTTTCATTAGTTTTTCCATTATAAAATAATAACTTAGGTATCTTCTATATACTGTGATGTCATTATAAATATTGTACAACCATATTCATTATTCAATCCATCCTATGAATGACATGTCCCCATATGTGCATACGTATGACTTACTGTATCCATGTCGTGGTGTAGTTGTTATTAAAATAACATTATTATTTGGATGGGTAAAATAATGAGTATAACTAGTATAAATAATAAATTTTACATGATAATGATTCCTTATATATGATATACCACCCATTTATATACTATTTTAATATAAAATAATGATATTGTTACTCGTGCGTACAAACAGATTACCATCTCCACGGACGCGATAAGATTCATTCCACATTGTAACCATTCAAGAATAATTTTCATTTGGTTTTTAAAAATAATTATGAAGAAAATAATATCCTTCTGGATATGATTCAAATACATCCTATTCATAACAAACAAAAATTATGTATCCAAACATATAAAGTAAAATGAATCAGTTAACACCCGAAACGACGATACTACTGAAATATCATTATCGAAGAAATATTAGAAGATCAAATATGATATCATATTAATGTATATTTTTATTTTATACATTAATAAAAATGATTTCACCATTATAAAAGAGGTTGACCTACCCTCTACAAAGGAAATTTACAAGGTAAGGGTTAATTTCACAATCTTTTTATTATCCGAGGTTGTTTTTACGTAAGTATATACTGGGACCTATTTATCATCCTCATCCGTGTTTTTTAAAAAATGTACTTCAAAACATTTTTATTGTTTACTAGAATATGGTTTAAATTCATTTATACCCTTATTGGACCTTATATGTTTCTAGAGGAATCTTTCTATCATTTACCAAACAAAGTACTTTATGGCCTTTTCAACAAAATTAAGGTAAGAATGTTTTTTTAACTTATACGGATGGTACAATTATTCTTCATCTTATTATATCCTAGAAGCTTACATTACAATATTATAAGAATATTTTCAAAATAAATGTTTTCTTTTATAATTATGTGACGTTAAATTATTTCAAAAAAATAATGAGATATTTTTGTCAAATAGTTTTGATTTCATCTATGTCAACATCCTTTGTTGGATTTTATAATTGTTTGAAGTTGAATAATTATGATACAAATCGTCCATATTTTATTGAAGGTTTTGTGATATGTTTGAATGTGGATGTGTTATTTTTATTACATTCATTTTTTCTGGTTAAAGTATTGACATTTCGTATGGTAGATTTAAAATAAATGTTAATGTTATGTTTCAACATTTTCATATGAGGAATGTAATAGACTAAGTATGTGATTGGTGGAGCCCTCTATACCTGCTCGGTGCATCGTTTTGTATCATGATCCAACTAGACATGGAATTGGCCTAGGCCTTTTCTAAATTTGATATATGGTTTTGGCTAAGGCCTTGATCATTTTTAGACGTCTTGGTTGAGGCCCTGACAAAATGTTTTAGAAAGTCTGGCATTATACATTCCCTCATTATGAAAATAATATTGATGGTTCATGTGGTTATTTGACTAGTAGAATTATATGAATATGTTTTATAATGACATTATTTACTCAACTCATATTCCTACCCTAAAAGTGATCATGTTTATTATTTTTGAAGGCATGTGTTTTCAATTATTCACCATACCTAATATTTATGTTATCTTCTGCTGTATCTCTTACCCTTACTAAGTGTTTGAGATCACCTATTTCTTATGTTTCAATTTACCAGGATATGAAGAAGTTAGTAATGAGTCACTTACAGGTATAATCTAGGAGGCTTGGATGTTTATAATGTAATAAATTAGTGTTGTATTTCTTTTTATGTAGTAAAGTTAAACTTATGTGTGAATCTTGTTTCCAATGCAATTAAACTGATCAGTCTTTGGGGAAATGATTTCCTTGTGTCATGCCAATTTTATGTAATAATGCACTGACTCTGGGTAACTAGGGTCGGGGCATTAAAATATGAGCTCATTTGAACTATTTTGAAAATGTGACACATGTTTTAAATATAAATTAATAATTTATATTAAAAATATTATAATTTGGAGTCACACTGGTCGCATCATATGTTAGATCAACATGCTAGTTGATACTTATATGTCATAAACTAATTAAGTACCATGATACAAAAAATTTAAAATAATTGGGGCTCAATTAGTCGGTTTTGATAATGTGATGCTAATTTTAAACTAAAGTCAAACATTTTTATTTCAAAAATACACTTTGAGTCATACCAATGACAATATATGTCAGATTTACATGAGGTTGATTTTTATACATCAAGAATAAATTATGGTTCATCGTCCTAAAGATTTAAAAAATTCTGAGTTTTTTTCTCAATTTTGGCTAGGTGATGTATGTATTAACCTAATATTACGAATTTATATTGAAAAAAATTCATTGATTCGTACAGACCACATTGTGTTTTTTATTAATATATTATATTTTATAATATTCACATATGAATTATGGATCATTTTACTAATGTTAAAAAATATTCAATGCTTCTTTCCTGATTTTTGATATGTGATTGACATTTTAAACTAAAATTTTACTTTTATATTCAAATAACTAAATTATAGTCATGATAGAGACATCACGTGTCAGATTGACATATGGCTGATTCCAAAATTTCACATACAAATTATATATCATTATCCTATTGTTTAAAATTAATCATAGGTCATTTTCTCAATTTTTTCCTTGTGATGCTTGTTTTAAACTAAAATGAACCTTTAATTTTTTTTAAAAAATAATGTTTAGTATTAAAGACTATATCATGAGTCTGATTGACAGGTAGTCCAATATTATATATATTAAATGTATTATTTTTTTAAATATTGTTTGAAAACAATTCAAGATTTTTATTTATTTTTTCTCTATGAAATTAGTTTTAAACTAAAATGGCACTTTTATATTCAAAACATCGAATTTGAATCATATCAAGAAATTCATGTTTCAAATTTATTTGTGGTTGATTATGACTCATCAAAAATGAATTATGGATTGTTTTCTGAATTTTTTAAAAAATATAATCTCAATTTCTTATTTTTGATAATGTGACACACATTTTAATCTAAAATGAATATTTTATATTTAATGCTTTCCCTTGGAGTCATACAAGCTAAATCAGGTGTCAGAATGATGTGTAGTCAATTTATAATCAGCCAGAATAAATTATGGATCATCGTACTAAGGGTTTAAGAAAATTATCGGTCATTGGTCTATTTTTTTCTATCTCGCATCTGTTTTATACTAAAATGAAACTTTTATATTGAAAAAATTCACATTAAGACATATCAACCACATAATGTGTTGGATTAACATGTGATTGATCCATAAATTTCTGAAGTGAAATAAGTACCAGTTTTCTAATGTTTGAAAACAATCCAAGATAATTTTCTCATTTTTGGACATGTGATGTTCATTTTAATGTAAAATTACACATTTATATTGAGAACACACGCTATGATTCATACGAACCACATTGTGTGTCAGGGTTAAAATAAGTCAATTTCAATATTTCCATGATGAATTATGTATCATTTTCATAATGTTATAAAACAATCATAGTTTTTTCCCTATTTTAGTTATGTGATTCATGTTTTCAACCAAAATTACAACTTCATATTGAAAACATGAACTTTGAGTCATATTAACGACATCATGTGTTAGATGGATGTGTGTTCAATTACAAAATAATAACAATGAATTATTTATAATTTTATTATTGTTTGGAAAAAATTTGATCTCAATTTTTCTGTTTTTATAGTGTGATGCATGTTATAAAAAAATACACATTTCTATTAAAAATAGAAAAATAGAGTCATACCAGACACATCGGGTATGATCTTAATTTGTAATCAATTATTACATGTGAAAAATGAATCAGGGATAAGGTTCCTAATTTTTTAAGACAAAATGAGTTTTTTATTTAGTTTTTTCTATGTGATGTGCGTTTTACACTTAAAAACTGACATTTTGTGTATTAGCAGACACAACATGTGTGATATTTATATGCAGTAAATTCTTAAATGTCAAAAATGAATTATGGATCATTTTCATAATGTTTGAATATAATGATAGACTATTTTCTTAGTTTTTTCTATGTGACATGCTATCTAAACTAAAACTACACTTTTATAATGAAAACACATACTTTTAGTCATACTGACCAATTCATGTGTTAGAGTGACATGCAGTCAATTCCTATATGTGACACTTAAAATACGAATTGTAATCATACTTTTTGAAAATAATTCATGACTTTTTCCATGGTTTTGGATATGTGATGAAAATATTAAACTAAAATAATAATTTTATAATGAAAACTCTCATATTATGTCCTACAAGACACATCATGTCTTGGATTGAAATTCAGTCAATTCCCACACACCAAAAATGAATAATAGATCTTTTTCTTCAATTTTCAAAACAATAAAGGATATTATTATTATTTTTAAATGATATGTGTTTTTTAAACATAAATTAAATTATTAATGAGATAATGATGCACTTTGAGTCGTACTATCAACATCGTCAGTTAGATTTATGTAAGGTCAATTCTAATATGCTAAAGATAAATAAAGGATCATTTTCCTAATGTTTTAAAACAATATAATCTTTTTAATCAATTTTTACAATATTATGTGTATTTAAATATTAAATGACACTTTTATATTGAAAAAACAGATAGTGTCAATCCGGTCAAATCCTTTTTTAGATTGACCTTCCGTTAATTCGTATACATCAAAAATTAATTATGAATTATTTTCTTATTGGTTTTGGATAGTTTAAACTCATTTGCGTGGGTTGGGATATTTTATGTTTAATTGAATAAAATGATACTTTTTATGTGAATATGTACACATTGATTATAAATGGACACATTGTTTGTCATGTTGATTTTTAGTTTATTCCTACACATCCCACATGAATTAACGATCATTTTCTAATAGTTTATAAACTATATAATATTTTTTCATGTTATATAAAATGTGATTTTCATTTAAAAAAGGAAAATGTTATATTAAAAACATGAACTTTGATTCATACCAAGAACATTGTGTTTTAGATATATGTGATTTAAATTCCTACTTATCAGAAATGAATTATAGATTTTTCTACAATTTTAGAAGTAATATGAACTAATTTGTTTTGTTTTTACAATGTGATAATCATTTCAAATTAAAATGAAACATTTATGTTGAAAATAGGTTCCTTGAATCATTCTAGCCTCATATTATGTTTGATATATATGTGATATATTCCTACACATCATATATAAATTATTGATAATTTCCAAAAAAAATAAAACAATCCATGTTTGTTTTCTTAGTTATGAATATTTTACATGTGTTTTAAAGTATATTACCTTGTAGATATCAATCACCAATCACATATTTTTAACATCCAACAATTGTTTAAATTCCATCAAATATAATTTAAGGATTCTAATTTAAACATTTGATTAGAATATTAGAGAGGGTTCACTATTTGTATTTATAGTAACATTCATTGTAATGTAATTGTTTGAACAAAATGTCACTATGAGGAATTCTTCTTTCATTTTCATCATGGATGTGGTACTGATTATGAATGATCTAGGTCTCTTTTTAAATACTCATAATGACTGAAATACCCCAAATAAAAATGATTAGACTCTGAGCATGGACGTACCTTCCCAATAATTTGGTAATATGACTTGAGATTTCTGGGTAAAAGTATCATTTACTCATTTATCTTGTGCCATTATCATTACTACATCCTCAATGTACAATCTCTCATGATAAAAAGTTGTTTCATGCATGTTACTAGATTAACATGAATTTTTATAGTGTAACCCTCCATGATACATCTCCTTGATAAATCATTCATATCATTATTTATTTATAACATCATCAGTAAATCATTTTTCAGGGTCAACCAACTCAAACTAACACCTAGATGGAAGGACATTAGTGATATGGTGACAAGAAAATCGTTGCTAATTGGGGAATGATATTTCCATTTAGAATCAATAAAGAATTATAGTAACAATGAAATTATTGAATTTATAACATGATATTCATGATTAGAAAATATATCATACATGATGACTTAAAGTTGGACAGCATTTATAGATACATGTTTTTTTGAATGTATCTGAATTTATTTACCATCAAGATGGGGCCTATTATAAACATGAATTTTCTATTACTCCTAGATGCAACACCGTTAATAAAAAAATTCGTACTATTTTCATCTGGCAGAGGAACCATATGGGGTGAAAATCATCATATTTTTATCCTCACTCAAGAGTGGAATAATATCTATGGTGGTGATCAAATTTATTTGTAATTATTTGAGGGTCAAATCATAAAAAAATATTTATGGTTTTTAAAAGTTTATTTTTAGAATAAATATATAAATAAAATATTTCTTATTTGTATAAAATTTATTTTAGGAAAAGTAATTTATATATATTATGATGACGATGCTTCAAATCCCCAATGTATCTGTACGGTCATAGCATGTAAAATATAACAAACATAATCCGAAATCACCCTCACCTGATGTCGAAAATCATTCTGATTTCATGTACTCTACCAACACCCCTTTAGAAAATCTTATTTTTAGTATATAGAATTTATGTTATTCTAGTAGTACTAATAAAATATAGAAAAAAACTATTAAAAATTCCTTAATTGAAATTTTAATTACCATGGAAAACTACATGTTTGGGGATTCTAGTTTGTTGATGGTATATAATATCCTTTATAAATTTTAAAAAAATATATCAATAAACATTGTTTTTATTTTTTTTAATTCTATATAAACATTGACCAAAATAATTTAATAGTTTCCAAATATGTTTTCCTAGATAAATATTACTATATAAACTATAATCTATTTCCATTTGATGAAATCTATTGACTTTTTTATGTTTACATCATGACCTTATACCCTAGTTTATATGATATTTATAGATCAACCTATAATAATATTGTTTTTGTTAAAACAATAATTAAAACAAAAAATTAAAATTTTACCTATAATGTATTGATTTTAGTGTAATAAAACTTCACAATCGACATCATTTGTCGTTATATTGATGTAAATCAATGCTTTGTACCTAAGAAATAACCATTCAATGTATCCAATTTTATTTATATTTTCATCATGTTCTTCTTAAAAAATAACTAATGATGTATAAGTATACTTATATATATATTTTTTATGATTAGATTATTGGATTTTATTCCCATTATTTTATCCATTAAGAGAAGTTCATTATATATATTTTTTAAACACTGTGATTAGTTAATCATTTTTCTTGTTAGTTTCTTCTTATTAAAAAAACGCTTATATAGGATTCATAGAGGGATTAATGATTTCAGCGCTTACTTCCCAGAGTTTTCCCTTTATATAATAGTAATATATACACCACTTGAAAATATGTATTGTTATTATCTATAATGAACATAGTATATAATATTTTTGACAAAAAAATATGAAAATGTAATTCATTTTTGTTGGAATTGGATTCCTAGTAAACAATGTTTTTTTCATTTATTAATCATATATTAAAATACATTATTACAAATTAAACAAATTTTTAAATATTGTTCAATATTATGAACTTTTGTAATGTAATAATTTCCAAGTGTATTTTTTCACTAAGAAGGTCATACCAGTTCCTCACGATGATGAGAACCTTGATGTGATATGATGGTATTATTAATATAGTTTTGTGTTTGGCTACCATACTATAATGGGACACATATTAATTATACCATGAAGTGTCAATACTTGTAAGAAGATGAATATTCTTATTATAAAGTCCACACATGGTAATATACAAGATGTGAGATTCTAAAAATAGAACCACCATTTGGAAGTCCATATGTTTTTTTGACATATAATATTCCTACTTTCGAGCATGTGTAGTGGTCCTTATATATCAATATTATCATTATTTTATGTCTTGGCTAGAACACTTATATTTTCTGATGAAAATAATTAACAAGGTTAGGTACGATGGGTGTGTCACAATTGACATGTCATTAATGGATAATTCTAGGAATTATATTTACCTTCTATATTTATGAATGTTGATATATGGTCCCTTTGATTAAAATATAATTGTTTTTCTAAATTCCATAGCAAGGCAGTAATGACGTGTTTATTCCAAATGGAGAAATAAAGATATATCAAACATAATGTTTGGGGATATTGACGTGAAACCTTATTGATGAGATATTGTTAATAGGGAATTATATTAAATACTGATTATTCATATGTGGTTTTCATCATTTCAATCTTAGGAAATTTCTTTTGGGTTCCTTGACTAATTTCTAGATAATAATATTGGACTTTAGGCAATCCCACCAAATGCAAATGACAATAAATCATATAGGGTCACACACTTTTTTTGACAGATCTTTATTAAATTGGGTTTGGATTTAGTTAAGGGAATAAATATTATTCTCAATATTGTGGAATAATTTTTATTCATATTTTATTGATCACTTAAATTTAATAAATATTTATTCACCAAATTGTGAAAAAAATTTCTGTATTTATTTTATATAATATTTAATAAATATTTATTTACTAGTTTATGAAGAAATTATATATCTAAGAGAATAAAATATTTTATTTCGGAATTCAATAAATTTAGGTGGGTTCAAACTAGTTGAGGTTGTGTTAGGTGATAATTATTAATTAACATGCTCGTTAAATAATACTTGTTATTTCCCAAGTTAGAATGCCCCAAAAAATAATAATATTATTAATTTATTATGTGTAATTGTGTTTATTAAAGCGTATTATATAATTAAAATTTTGAAACGAATTAAATAATTATCTTAACCAAGTCCCATGCACTATAAAAAGATGATTATGTCTATTGTGCAGAGTATCAATTAGTTTAATTGATATAAATAATTGTTGCAAAAAAATAATTCTCTAGAAACTCCTCCTTCTATATCCATCTCAAGTACAAGAAATACATGACATATTTTCCTCAATACTAAGGAACTAGTGGTAAATAACGAAAAAAATACATTTGAATCATCGTACTAGCTTATGTAGATCGAGTGGAATTTCACAAGGATCATAAGAGAACATTTAGATCACCGTTAGAGTATCCTTAGTTTCTCAGAGCAAAAATAAGGAAATACAGAAGGATCTTTTCAGAAGGTTAACATTAGTCAATGAAGAAATAAAAAAACCTAGTTATTCATTTTAACATATATTAAATAAAAAAAAATTGATGTGAAATATCCTATATCATGGTTTTAGGAAATGATATCTAAAATAAATTTTAATTTCTCATCAACCATTATATGATTCTACTACATCTGGAAATAAAAAGTAGTATCATAGTAGTCACATTTATATTTAAAATTATTTATTTGATTATAGATCTGTGTCGAATTGTTGTTAGATTTTTATTTACTATTAATAATTATTTATTTATATTTAAATTAACACTCATCACCATATTTATCATGATTAATTTAATGTTTTATTTTCAGAAATGATTAAAAATAGATGTTGAATGACAAATGTATCCATCGAAAAACAACTATTTTTTGGTAATATAGGGTTACATGGTGTATACTCTAAATTAAATATTTTGTACCCTAGGGAGATGAATCTTGACAAACTGGGGGATTAAATGTGTGCCATGGAATAGTTATATTTCATGTATGATGTATGTCATATGGACAACGTGGGATGTGATTCTTGGATTACACAACATGTATCGATGTATACACCATTTAGTATAAACAGGTCAACATAGTAAATAATGAAAATTTTGTGGTCATTTTACATGGTTAAAACCTTGTGAGACTGATAACCAAGAACATTTATGACGTACACGGCATGTATGAGGTGTACAAGGTGTGTAGTTTATCAATTCCCAAATTTGAAACACAATCTGAAGACCTATGTGTGCATCCTAGACACATGGAATTTGAAACACACAATGTGTAGATAACCTTTACTCTCCATGTTTTTCTGATGATTTAAACATTGTAGACATAGGCGTGTGCCCTGGATACACAAAAAACTAGAAACATTTCATTTGGATGGTCTATATATTCCATGTAGAAAACTATTAAAGTACATAATTAAACATTACATTAAAATGATACTTACAAAATTAAAACCATGTTTTCTGATTGGAACAGTAAAATGTGTTTTAAATTTAATAATGGTTTTAAAAACTGTTAAATTAACAATTAATTCATTGTAATTTATATTTCATTTTTAGTTGTGCAATTTATTTTCCATGAGTTCCATAATTTATGGGAAAATATATTTTTTTTCAGATGATCATTACTATGAAAGGGGATTTACTAGTTATTTCATTAATAAATTAGTTCAAGTTAATTCACTTTAAAAATAATGAGAAAATAATGAAATTAATGTTGGCTAGTTACTTTTTGGTATACATTACCTGTATGACCACACAAAAACCTTAACCAAGACCTATATATGTTTTGAATGTTTTAATATAATTTATTTCATGAGTTTCAATTATTTATTATTAATTTAAATATTATGTCCTAAGATTAATCGATCCCTTTATTATTTTGTAGAACTTGTGTGTCCAAGGATATTTATGTAATATCATGTTAACATATCCTTTAGTTCCCCTCCCCTACTTGTGAGCCATAAATACATGTAATTGATGGAGAACCGAACGCATGTGGAAGGTGTTCAGGATAGAACCATTTTGTTACTAACTTTGGAGTTATGGGGGTGGACAGGTGGAATGTAGTAACTTATTCCATGAATGGAAATATATGTTATTTCCCTATAACAATGCTTTAATTAATGTATTATCATTATATCAAGCATTATATAAATCTTGTGAATGGTTTATTTAGTTATTTTTTTATTTCTATCTAAATATTTATTTTATGGATGCAAGTTCTTAAAAATATAAATAAATGAATTAATGTGCATAGAAGGAAATTAAATAAATGAATTTTGCATAAATATTTTATCCATCATTGATAGTTAATTAAATAACATCCACTTAATATTAATTTGACATGTTATTGATAAAACAAGAAAAAAATTACTCATAAGTAGTTAAAATAAATCAATTAAATATTTTTTTTTTCAAACATTTCCTTCTATTACTTGATTAAGTATGAAATTATAGAAACTAAGTGTTTTAACAACCATGATTGTGAAATTTACTTTTAATGTAGAGTTATTATAATTGTTAATGGTTGACTTAAACATCTTACATCAAAAGAATTATTCCATTCTAGAATTTTTGTAACTTGGAGGAACGTGTTGAGGAAATCCTAGTCAATATTTCTTTATAGGGGAGTCCACACAATGGATTAGGGAGTTGCATGACCATAGTAATAAAAAACCTATCTTCCTAAAAACCTGAAAGTAGCTTGACCATCCGGCATTTGGGTTATGTGAAGGAGAATACAGAACTATTTCACTAGAATGTCATAGAATCTTTAAATTCCAATTACAATGGTGATGGCTATTGGCACATGGTAAAATAGTTGGAGAATTAATAAAAAATAATAAAATCAAATGTATTTTTTGTTTCGCACATATTTTGCAATCAAGAAATATATTAATAATAATCTATTTTAATTTTAGAATATAATGGTATCCTCTTCATCCAAATTATTCCTATAATAAATATTTGAGAAATACAACCTCCTCACTTTTAGTAATGACTAAGAGTGATTTAGACACCTCTATGTTATGCTACACCATGGACTGAAATCATATGTTATTGAATCCTCAATGCTTGATCTTGTTGCTAAAGAGGTGTGTGATGAAGTGTTCTTGGAATACAAAAAAAAATTTGGGATATGTGGTTTTTGTTTTATGTTTTATGCTTTTGTACTTGTCTAGTGAACTCATCATTTCTCATAAAAACATGTATGTGTACAAAATTCATGATAACGTCTATAGTATTTACCTTGAGAGAGACATAACGGAATAGTTTGATATAAAAAGGTATCCCTTTCCTAGAAATATTGGAGATAGTGGCCAATATGGGCCTTGCATAGACAATCTCATTGGCTACATTGAGTTCCTAAAGACCTTCTATTTTGAACTCTCTGAAGAAATGCGCCCTGATATCATTTTGGTGTCACTACCTCAGAGCTTCTATATATTATTTTTGTATATTTTAATATGAAAAACATTGAGAAGTATCTTCAAAATCTATTAAGAACCATTAACTAAGTCATTAAGGATAAAAAGAAGGAAAATACATCGATCCATATGGTGAAAAAAATGAATCGGGAATGGGAGATATTTAATCCCAAATCTTCTTCATACGCTTCCAAGAAGAATAATGTTAGGGGAATGAAAGGGAATTTGAATATTCCGATTTTTCATGTGGTAATAAGGTCTAATAGAAGAAATATAACACTCAAGTAAAGAAGCAAGTGTATGCTTCATTTTTTTTTATTGAGTGAAATTTTTATGTTTCAAAAATTTCGGTATTAGATACATCTTATGGTGATCACATACATATTCATATATAGGAAATAATTAGATTCTGAAAGATTGATCGATGGGAGGCTCATCTATGATCCACCAACAGAGATAAAATTGATGTTGTAGCTATCTGTGACTACCACCTCACATTTCTAGATAAGATGATAGTGTTATTAATGAGTTTTTATTATGTAAATATAGATACCAAAAATAGTATATCAATAACTCGAATATTTGAGAATGGTTTTATTATTAAATTATGGTATAATTGTTTCTTCATTAATAAAAATAAAAAAATTTATGGCAATAAACTATTATATAATTGTCTTTAGGTTATGGACTACAAAAAAAATGGAATTTAAATATATTAAGAAACTAACTAACATGAATGAGACCACACCCAACATTGGAATCACGAGCTGGGTCATGTATGTAAAAACTTCTTGACTAACCTACATCACATTTGATATTTAGATTCTTTTTAACTAAAACCACTTTTTTAATATCATTCATGTTTATAAGGTAAAAAATATCAAATCCCTATTTAATGTTTATGATGAAAGGGTTAAATAGATTCATGAATTACTTCATAATGATGTGTGTGGACAATTTCTTATTGATGAAAGCCGTGATAACTCAAACCTCGTAAATTTTACTAACAATTTTAGTAGATATGGGTATGTCTACATAATGAGTTATAAGTCACATTCCATTGATAAATTGAAGGAATGAAATAATGATATTGAGAATCATATTGGTAGACGATTAAAAAACACCACTCAGAAAATAGTGGAGAATATCTTAATCAAGATTTAATTGACCATTTATGGGAGTTCAATATACAATCTCAACCCACTCCTCCATATATTACTCAGTGGAATGAGGCAATATTAAGGGAAGACAACACATTATTAGAAATGGTGAGACTAATTAGATCCATGTGAGTCTTCCATTATCCTTTTTGGGATACAAATCACAAACATTAGAATAAATACTAAAACCAACATCCAACTAAAGAGAAAGTTGGTATACCATACCAATTATGGAATGGATCAAAACATGTGTAGTCTTACTTGCATGGGTGGGGTTGTAGAGAATTATTTATGGCCTCTTTAGGAAACAAACATGGACCGTATGTCACAAAGAATACCATTATAAAATATCTTAATGAATTAAGGGAGTATTACCTATAGGAACCCTAATCGAAAAAAGGTTATAGTGACAATACACAGCCTATTCATTGAGAAGAATTACATATCTAGATGATAAAATAAAAGTGATATAGACTTTGACGAAGTTAAGGCTCAAGGTACACAAGAGTTGATACAATAATAGATTCCCAAAATCCTAGTTCAAGAAAAAATTCTTTCACATACATAAGTACCGTGTAGGAGTAAAATAGAGGTTATAGAACTAGAATATTATGTATTTCCAGTCACTGAGGATGGTGACTCATTATTAGCTAATACTAATGATCCTCAAAACTACAACGAATAATTAATTTGTAATGATGTTTCCCAGTGAAAAGTGTCTAAGAATTTTATAATGTATTCTAGGTACAAAAACCAAGTCTGGATTTTGGTAGATCCTTTGGTGGATGTGAGGCGCGTAGGATGCAAATAATAATTAAATAAGAAACTAGAAATATAATGAAATGTTAGTACCTATATGTAATTACATGTTGATAAATGTTTTGAATAGTGTGAAATCATTGAATATGATGAATCATGTTCACTAGTTTCAATGAAAAAATCTATCATAATTATATTTGACATTACTATAATGACTCTGAGTTTATGAAAATAGGTTTTAAAAATCTTTCCTTAAGTGGATTCTTCAGGGAGATTTCTATATAAAAACCCCAAAGGTTTTTTGACTCCAAAGTATTCATGTAAGATTTGAAAATTGAAAAAACATATTTATGGATTAAATAAATAATCTCAGTCATAGAACATTCTTTTTCATGAGTCCAAAACAAAATTCGATTTTATAATGAATGAGTGTGAGTCTTATATCTAAAAATATTTCATTTGGAGTGAATTTTTTTCTTAATAGTATATATTGATAACATATTACTAATTGGAATAAAAAACTATTCATATAGTCTATTAAATCTTGTTTGAATGTATTCTTCTCTATGATGGAGTTGGGAGAGGTATCATATATACTTGAAATCAAGATACATCATGATATATCCTAGAGGTTTCTCAACCTAATTCAAAGTATACACATTGAAAAGACATTAAATAGATATTGTATGGAAAAATCCAAGTGTGGATTGTTTCCATAATCAAATCGAATTCAAATTTATAGGAAATTTGTCCTTAGACACATGGGAAAATAAAGTGAATGGAAAGATTTTTGTATGCATCCGTGATTAGGTCATTCATGTATGTTATTTCATGTACTATGTTAGATGTTTTCAACGAATTATGTGCAGTATGAGGATATCAAGTTAATCCATGTCACAAATATTGGATGGTTGTCAAGTCAATCATTAAGTGTATCGGTAATATTAATGATATGTTATTTGTTTATAGATGAGATGATGAACCAATCATTATAGGATATGATGATTCTAATTTCCAAACTGATCACATTGACATTATGTAAAAAACGAGATAACTGAAAATCCATTTCTTCATTTTCATCATAAACTAATTTATGGATGAGTGGGAACCATACAATACAAGATACCAAATATAAAATTTTAAACAATACAATAATAAATGGAAAAAAGCATCAAAATCCAAAAAAATATCAGATTCCAAATTCAGATTCCAAATTCAATCATATTAAAAAAAAATAGGCATGTTAAATCCTCTGGTCACACCCTCCCTGATCCATGGCCCCTGAATCATCACCATGATTCACAATCAAACCAACGTCAAAATAAAAATTACTTGAAATAAAAAAACCATCACACCATATCATCATTTCCATTAGAAAAATCAGAATACCTTTGAGATATGTCAGGGAATCTCCCTCTATTTAACAAAAATAACATCAGATTGACATCAACAAACTTTACATCACATTGCACTATGAACAAGTTGAATAACATCAATCATTTTAAATAAACTCTAAAAACACCTTGAAAACTACCAAAAAAATCTAACTAGGAGTTGAGTTGAGGAATAACGTAGAACGAGAAGAGTAGGAATGAACATGGTTGAGAAAAAACACCAACACTAAAAACTTATCTTATCACCGATGATGGAAGAAATTAATAAATCCAGAACATTAGGAACCCAAACATAAATCTTGATAGAAAAAACAACCTTGATCAAAATACCTCTAAATAGAATAATGTACCAAATTCTACCAACAGAAGGGGACTAAGACCCTAAGGTGGGAGATAACCATCAAAAATCGATGATCCAAGAAAATTAATGACTCTCAACCAGTAAATCTCAAACCCCACACGAGATCCATAACATCATGCCAAAATAGATTCTAATGAAATATATTTTAAATTAATAGTAGATATTGAGATGAAAAGGTCATTTTCAGTGAACCATGATCACAGAGAAAAATATAAACCTCAATGAGACGAATGGAAAGAGAGAAAAATAGAGCAGTGAAAGAAATGTGAAGAGAGAAACCCTAGAGAAAAACATGGTGCCCTAAAGAGAGAAACCCAACTAAGAAATTTAATAATGAATGAAAGGTGAAACCTATAAACAAAAAAATTTATAGGGAACTAGAAAAACGAAAATGTAATATATGAAGCTATAAGTGGATAAACCATCTCTATGGGAAGAAAACCTACATGAAGAAGAGGTGTGGCATGCATAGAAGTTCTCAAAGATGAATGTTTTCATAGATTCTAAAGAAGAGTCGAAGTATATTTTTAATTATATATTTTCTAAATACGTAGTATTGATCTAGAAAAACATCCATGAGAACGATGTGGTTCCTAAAAATTATATTATTTCTCACTGTACTATGATAATAATGTATTGGTAGATCTTGAAAAATAGGCAAGGTCTTCACATTTGACGAATCACATACGTTGGATGTATCATCTCTTGATGGATTTTTATAATGGAGGTCAGGTTTCAGTGAGAAGTATTTTTGTCGAAGAAAATGTGGCATACCCCTTTATTAAATCCCCAAATCAGTAGTAACATAATTTTTATGTGAGGTCAAGAGAATTGAAATTTAAATGATGATGGCTCTAGTTCATGTGGGGTTTTTTAGTGTCGGTGTCCTAGGACCAGCTATTTTTAAATTTATTTCAAGTATATTTGACATATTGAATATTAATTAAACATATTATTACTTATAGTTTTATACTCACTATTTATGTAATGTAATATTGTCTAATAGTATTTCCACATTGATACAGTCATAGAAGCTCCCCACTATGATGCGAAACATGGAGTTCAATGAAAATATACATAATATAATTATATGGTTGGATAATGTACTTCGATGAGAAATATAGTATTTAGAAAATTAGGTAAGGGTACTCATAAGTGGATGATTCTTCTTCTCATGAAATATTCACTTGGAAGTCTCCAAGAATGAAGATTATGAAAAAATAACTACCAATAAGAATTCTTCATGGTTTGTTTTCATCAAATAATCCTATTATAGATCATGTGTAATTGTAATTGGACACTAAGATTATCATTAATGCATGTCAAGACTCACACACTTATATTTTCTGACAAAAATAATGATGGCATTTGTTTATAATTAGGTAGGGTGCGTTGGGTGAATCGTGATTGACATGTCTTTAATAGATATGTCATGGAACGATTTTTCACTTCTATCATTATGGAAGCTTATATATCAATCATTTTTTTGGAATATAACTCTCTACCTAAATCCCACGGTCATGGTGTTATTACTTTTTTATTCTAGATAGTCAAATAATGTCGAATCAAAAATATAGGTTGGTGACATTAATGTTCCATCAGCATGATGAGATATTGTAAAAATAGTTATTATATTACACAATGATAATTAGTATGCATTTTTCATCATTGAGAAATTACATTCTTTCTTTGGGTTTCTTTAACCCATTTCTAGACAGTAATCTTGGTCTTTAACAAAGATTTCTTAATTCC
Organism: Viscum album; assembly: GCA_963277665.1. Classification (NCBI taxonomy): domain Eukaryota; kingdom Viridiplantae; phylum Streptophyta; class Magnoliopsida; order Santalales; family Viscaceae; genus Viscum; species Viscum album. The sequence continues at coordinate 365,360,586 of OY728158.1, read as the reverse complement.
ATTGGGATATAATCCTAGAGGGTCGCCCAATATGTGCTTTCATTGATCAATATTATATTCTATTAGAATATATTTAATGGAGTAAATATTATTCTGAAGAATAAAAAATAATATTTACTCGTGTTTCATTGATGGAATAAATAAAAAAATATATTTATTAATAATATTATGAATAAAATATATTCATTTATTTGAATGAATATTTAATAAATTTTTATTTTCTAAATTTTGAATAAAATATTTATTTAATAAGCAAAATATTTTAGTTGGTTATTTAAAATATTATAGAGGACATTGAATGTACCAAGACTGTGTCCAGTGAAATATATTTATTAACAATTTGATTAAAAAATACTTGATATTTATCAACATGGAATGCCCAAAATATTTTTATTGTGATTATTGAATTATTATGTTACATGGGTGTTATAGGGTTTTTATATTATTAAATGGATGTGATGCATTAAATATTTATTTTATCCTAATCCCTATATCTATAAATAGTTGGTTATGTCCATTATGTATAGCACTGAACAGTGCAATAAAAATAGACATTTTTTGTTCTCAATGAACTCCATCTGAAATCCTTCCCTCTTCCTCTCCAGAACGATAAATTTAAGAGAGAATTCATCATGAAGAATGAATGAGAGATCAAAAAAAAACACAACATATTTGGTTCAGCATGATACAATTGGGAGATTGATTGTAATTGCTCGATGATCATAAGAGAATGTGTGGATCACCACTATAAGGATTTCATTCATGGATCATCATAGTGTAATGAAGGAAATTCAAAAGTTTCTTTTCGAATGATCAACATTAATAAATAAATAAATATCATAATGATATGTTCTAATTTTTATAGATATTAAATCAATAAAATATGTTTTCCATATAATATCATCACTCATGGTTTTAGGAAACAATAATTAAAATAAAATTTAATATAGTACACAACACCTAGTCCATTCAATGCACCAAAATTCAATTGAGTTTATATCCATGACTGAGACACCTGGCAATTAAAACATCATATTTTCAATAATAATCTTGAGACCAACCACATTTTTAATAGACTATCAAAATATTTATTCTTAATATTAAAATTAGGAAATAATTTCACCATTGAATGGTGTATCTTCATGAACATGTAATTTTATCACATGTCAAAGTGAAACTACTTGGATGAATGTACTCTGAGAAGGTATTTTGATTTATTGGTACATTTACATGATTTTCATGATATAGAATTTTATTTCCCCTTCATTTGGCCTATTTGTAATACCATAACACATTCCATACCTTGTTCATCAAGTTTAATGTGCATTTCATTTAAAAACTATTAAGGATATTAATCATGTATCATTGTAAGATTTCATTACCATTTTATGTAGGACCTAACAATATTATCGACTCTTGTAACATCATGATTTAAAATAAGAGTATGAAACTCAATTCTCATCTCATGTGATACAAAAATCCAAATTGTAATGTGATATTTTTGGAGTTTTAATTATAATTTTTATCTCGTGATACTTTACACCATACACCAAGAAATAAGGTGATGTATGAGAGTTGAAAGATAAAAAACATCCAAATTTTTAACCTATGGAATATCACTAATATAAAGTTATTACATGTTTTTTGATTAACATTTAAGAGAATGTGGTATGATAAATTTGGTTATCTTTGTTATGGAATGTAGTTTATAGGAATGGATAGCATTAATGCTAGTGGGGTCACGTGGCTCTTCATGAACATGTCTTTGTTATAATATTTGTAAACTATGACCCCTTAATATATACTACTCTGAAAAAACAAACTGAACTATATAATCTTTTATTGTATCTATTTGTTCCTACATTCTTTTCATCATCTCATAAGTATCTCTTTGTGGATTTATATTCTTAAAATATTTAAGATGTGACACACTAAAACACAAAACATTGACACGACCATATTGGTCTAGCTGATTCGAAGCTACTATATGTAGTTTTTATTTAGGTACAATCAATTTCAACACCCATGTATAAATCCTATAAAAACCAGATGAAGAAATATGTATAATTTTTTAATACTATTATAAAGAATCAAAAATTACTATTATGTCATACATGCACATGGTTCTCATACATATTGTGTGTTTTCATCTACTAGTTTTCCCAATATTTATATGATCCTCCTACCATTATACATAATGTGGAATGGAAGTGTATTTGAAGTCAAATTCATCAATATTTATATAAAAAACCCGCCTTTTTATTTTGTATGACATTAATCTTTTTCTGATGATTTAAAATACATACAATTTTATTTTTGAATTATTTTTACCCCTTCCTTATTTTATGGTATTTTTACACTAGTTTTTAAGCACAAATGATTTTTAGAACTCCATTTTTTGATTAATATATTATCATTTTTGATTCAAAATATATGAAATAAATATTTTAAAATAAATTATTTTCAATTACAATACACAACAAGATATTCCTTTTCATAATGACTAATGAATTACTTCAATGTTTCATGGTCTATCATGTGTGAATACATATCTAGTGTGTGTGGTTACCTTTCCCCTCAGCATTCATAAGATTTGTTTTGACATATTTGTTAGGAAGGATCTATAATATTTTCTATTGACCACTATGTAAAATCCCTTATGGGAATCATCTAAAACAAATTAAAGCTACCATGGATAATGATAATTAATTTAGTGATTCATTATATAGATTTCGGGTAAAATAGATAAATTAAATCTTATCATTTCCCTAATTAAATCCCACCTGGAAATAATCAATGAAATCATGAAATTATTCTATATATATGTGACAATTAGAATATAAAATATTATTGTCACCCCAAATTAATTAATAAACATTGAATTATAGGGTTCAAAAGATTGGCCATATTTATTCCATACAACCAAAAAAATTAAACCATTTATTCTTACCTTGATAAAATTAGTGATCATGGTGATTCTATGTTGCTCTTCTTCTTTCGTCCATATGTTTTTGATCCACTAATAATTCCATAGTTTCGACATAAGAAGTGTGTTCTTCATATGGATTGGTGAAATCAGCATATAGAGGATCCATTCTCTTCATGGGTAGTTCAAAATATAATTTAAATTATGTAAATTTATTAGATAGAATAAAATATTATAAGGTAAATCATTGTATATTAAAAATACATTAACCTATTAATTTAACTTTCTTTGTTTTATTTAATGATTGATAGATTTGGATCATTTATTGTGTACCTGAATCCCATACTTGTGGTCCCATTTAATGTATAAGACACTATATATATTTTGAAATTTATTAATTGATTATTATCCCCCAATAATTGGGTCATATATGATTAAATTGTAATCAGACTCTGCAGTTGTTTTAGTCACCAATTTGTTTTACCAATTCCCTTTTACTATATCTAGTACTTATGATACATGCACTACTTGTGATTTCATTATAAATGGTTTATCCTTATACACTTCCACACTAAAATTCTCTTTCATGAAGCTCAATTTGTTAAATTTAACAATATCTCTCTTGCAAACACATTTCAATTAAAAATATTCACTTAAAATGTCATATAATCCTACTCGTATATTTTTTCAATTAACCTCAAGTATGAAATATTCACATAAACTTTATTTATATACATCGAACAGAAAACATGCATCACTTCCCCCATAATCCTAAATCAACTATTTCACATCATACTATGTTCATCATGTTCATTATTATAGATTGTATAACCTTTAATTACACAAATAGTATAAGTGACAACATTTATATTTGGTCACCTGGATATCCAATGAAGTTTTTCAGTAATAGAGTTGGGATTTACAGTTAACTCCATATAAAAATTTTCTTAAAACCATCTTATAAACTATTGATTATGTGTAATATATATCCATATTTGATCCATTTGTGGATTCAAATGTCTAATAATTACTCTATGGGATTCATCATATGGAGGAAATTCTAAACTATTATTTAAAATGTAATGATGATTCTACTAGTTCTCTGTAATAGAAATTGTCACAACGCATCATTGAGATATTTCTTCTCTAATAAGGTTTCCACTATGATGAGATTCTGGGAGACCAATTCTATCAAAATCTAGGAGGTAATTATTAAATAATTAGCTATCTGCATTAATAATAAGTAATTCTTCAATGCATCCTCCTAACTAACATTAATTGATGATGTACCCCTTAAAAATATTCATTTAACGTTTAGTGGGTACATCAATCAACACTCTTAATGACCACCGAGTTTAATATATCTACACTTGAAAACCTTCATGTTGAAATTATATCAATATGTTATGGTTGGAATAATTAATTGACTTATCATAATATGACAATAATTTATTTCATTATGATTGGTAAATTAATAGAGTCTTTTACATTACAATATATGGATTTGAAATGGAATAAATGTGTGTTATATATATGCTATACATTTTTAGGTAGAATGAAACATAATAATATATGAATTAAATCTTCATCAAAACATTTCTATCAGGTTATTATATTCATAGTAACATTAGAATATTTATTTAAATGATATTCTTTGTATTTGATGGATACCCCACTGAAAATTTTGCACCATTAAGGATGTTTCAAAATTGAAATTTTTCTTGGCAATATTGAGAGTAAGCTGGTGGAGTAAAGATAGTTTTCCCTTCACCCTTCACTTATTCCAACACATCCCTTATCCCCATATTAGTCATGTCCAACATTTCCTTAATTTCATATTTTATTATCTATATTACATTTTTAAATGTTAAAATATCAATATCACTTATATAAATTTATATGTCCATGGAAATAAAAATATATGACATATTAAGAATTTCAGTATGGTAATTCAAAGAAAATTAAAATATTTTTCCAACCATATATTGTATAGATAGTCAAAAATGGATTTCCAAAATTTGTCTCATTATATTTTGCATTCTTGAGAAGTTGATCACTCATTAATTGGAATATTTTTTTACATTATTCAATATTTCCATTGAATGATGTTTTCCAATATCGATATTTATGTCTTTAATGTAAAAATTTACGATTTCCTAAAAATAGAATAATCAAGGAATATTTCAACTTTACTATGTGTGTACCATATATATAAATGATACACCAAATCCTTCTGTTAATGTTATAGCCTAAAATATTTCAATAATATGGAATGTCAATTTCCAAATTATAAAACATGGATCACAATATGAAATCTTCACTTTATTAAGTCTCGTACAACACAAGACTTGTATCCCGCATCAATTTTAAATATTCAATCAATGAAACCATATAGATATCAATATCATTACGTGTTTATTTTTGTGTAGATATAAACAAGGACAACATAATTTATTTTTTCTTTATGCAAGACCATGGTGGAAATCAATAAATTAATAACATAACTAGCCATGTAATGGTAGTACTACATTTCATAGAAATAAGACTTCTTCCATCTGTAGATAATGAAATTCAATGGATTCTTGCCTTTTTTCGAAATTTAGGATACTCATAATCAATTTTGAACCACTGTGGAGAGATTGTTGGGTGTCATATTTTACCATCATTAATTCGTGTATCTTTATGTCATGAAAATTTTCTAACTATTTCTTGACATCCATAGAGATGTATGATAATTGGAATGATAAAATAGTACCAAACATATTTTGATGTACTTGATTTTTTTATGATTCTTTTCCTAACCCATAAAATTTTATAAGTGATTAAATGTCCTTATAAGAAAATATACAATCATTTGGAAATGCACTTATTTTATCAGATATACTACCCATTGAAAATAGAATTTTCATGGTGTCAACTATTATACAATGAAGATAATTTTCATATTGTATAATATCCATTAGGATACTATGTAATTTAGTAGAGATGGTGTCACTCATTATACTTCCAACTTTCAAATTATATAACATGTATACAACTAACAATATTATATATTTAGTACAACTGGTATACAATGATGTCTTTCAATAGATTTTTAAATCCTCAAAGAAATTTGTAAAATCATTAATTTAATCTTGAATTATCATTTTTATTTATTACAAATGATCTTATTCATAATTTAAACTAGAATTCATATCATGGCTATAGGCAATAACTGTCTATATATGTACACTGAACCCCACTAGGGATTGGTAGCACACTCACCCACTCCCTAGTTGTCCCCATCCTAGATTCATTCCAAGATTAAAACTAGAAGAGTTTTCATGGCTCTCATGCCCTTAGTGGCCCTCCTCAACACTACCCCAACAACACATCTCTTGCTAAATCATCCACTAATGTCGATCCACCTACTGCTCCACCAATGAGCACGAAGCCTTACACATCAACGGAAGGGGCACCACAGTTGGCCATAAGGCTCAATTATTATATTCCCCCTACTACCCATGCACTTACACCATAAAATTATGAATGATTGGAGGTTCTCCATGAATCTCCTAAAATAGAAGCCTATTTTATATGTCCTGTGTTCATTATTGAGTTTTTTCCAGGTATTAAAACTTTTGGTGTTTTCTATTTTACTACCTCATCTCTATGATTTCATACCTCCCCCACAATTAATGTTTAAATTTCGAAATGATTTTTATGGGGAATCTTAAATTAATTTATTTTCTAAAATTTGGTTCTTTCTCTATTTCATTTTTTAACGAGTTTTTAGTCCCAAAATACATTTTTTTAACAATATTAACTTTTTAATTACTTGATCTTTATGTTTTATCTCCCTAGAAAATGATTGATTTTTTGTATATATTTTTTACTTATTATTATCTTCCTTTCTTGTTTTTTAGTTATTTCAGTGTATATATATGTGTGTGTGTGTTATTAACATAATTAATATTATATATTTTATATTATATAGTAGGTATAATTAGTAAGAATAGATATTCACTTATTAAAAATAATTAATAAAAATGGAATAAGTAAAATTTTAAATCTAAATTAATTTATTAATAACATATTTAAATAAATAAATATACTATATTTAATAATATCATTAATATGAATCTGAATTAATCAAGTCGGGTACCCTTTATATAGGATCTATCCACAAAATATTTGAATTCATATTTGATGATTATAAGCGTAGGGTTCTACTTGAAAAACTATGATAATTCAACAATCACAAAATATTAATGGGGGACCAAAAAAGGATTTCAATTTCTAGAGTATCGTCATGAAAAAAGCAGTCTTCTGGGTCCTCTATAAAAACATCCCCTTCATTAGATGATCAAAAAATAATTTCATAATATCTATATTCAGTTCAAAAGTTTTTTTAATTGGGATCAGTCATATCCAATCCTCTAGAGGCCAAATGTGTCTATCAATGTACTCATCGATGTGACATGACCTCCTATGATGACAGTCTTTCATTCCACAGATGATATTCATCTCTGGATCCCATTAGAATAGAAAAAACATTGTATCTTATGCTATTTTTTGTGGACAGATATAATATACGGAAAACGAGTGTGTCTCAATGGAAGATATGCTAAAGGTAACATCATTCAATAGTATACCTTATGTCTCCATAGGAATAAATAAAAGATGGACTTCCTTCCAAAACAAAAAAGAAAATTGGATATATAATATATTTCCAAGGTATTTAATTTGAAATCATCCATGAATCTCCCAACATATTTTATTCTAGGTACAAAGACTGTTATCACAGATCAAAGCTACCATGATCACCAAAAAATACCTATATCCAAAAAACCAACCTAGTGACTGAAATCCCGAAGACACCTCATAACATCATCGATAAACATTCATCAAGGACTACCAACCCCCTTACAAGCTCCTCCCAATTGACAAATGTCAGCCCGTTCCCCCACCCAGCACAAAACCCATTAATCATGAACCATTAGACACCCTTGACTTTCCCACTAATAAGTGCTCCTTTTCTTCTGAATGTTAATATAATATTCCCACAAATACTGACTACAAATGGCCTTAAATAGCTCTGACTATATGGGAGGAAATTAAAAGTTGAATATGACATCGATCGATCTATGCTAGAACCCAGTGAATCCAAATGATCCCTCAAGACTTCACTTGCAAGGAAATGAATACTGAAGAGAGGGAAGATTTAAAATAATGGTTATTTTATCAAATACACCTATGTGGATGTTTTCTCAATCCACCCCCTCTCATCCTAATGAAAATATTTTTATAGAATATTTTTGGGCTTTGTAACAGAGAGAATGTTTGACTGCATCGGTGTCAGAGTGGTAAAAGTGCCCCTACCATAATGATTATATCTAAATTCATGATGAAAAAATAGGAAAATGTTCATATTTTATTCCAAGGAGGTTTTACATTGATATTATCCAATCACATTCCAACGTCATGCTAGCAACCTCTAAATCTTATGGAAGGTGGAGTATATTTTTATTAAAAGATTCAATATAAAAATTATTTCTGCCTCTATCTACTGGCCAGACATGCCCACCTGGGCTTAGTTGGTTTCCATTGATGCCATAAAAAAGAAAATTTATATTCAGGGGATCTCAAATGGTGGATTTGGAGTGTTCTTTGGGGGCATATTTTCAAGGGTGGGGAATTCAATGAAATTATTCTTCCTAGAGAAAGGAAAGGGGGTTCTTGGAAATCATCCACTAATATAAGTGACTTATTATAGGGAGTTCATTTTAAATATATATCTATCATGGGACATGATTGTAACCATTTCATATGGTTTCATGGGTTCTCTATGAAATCCCTCATTGTATAGGAGTTGAAAATATTCTTGGCCCCTTCTAATTAGATCACCATCTTCATCCTATTCCATGTTTCTCATCTTACCCCATCCATGTGGACCACTTAACTATTATCTTCAACCATAATATTGACCATAGTAATATGATACAAGAGTGGAATTTTATATTTTAAAGGTACTTGAATATGGAAATAGATTATGATGTTGTTATTAAATCAGGATGGAATATGGAATGCTCTGGTATCCACTAGGTCTCCTCTAAACATTAGTAGTGGATTTATTGTTGGTTTCACTAACTGGATATCAATACATTACTATAAATAGAAGGCTCAAGAATATTTACTAACTTTCTCCCCCATATAAAATCCACTCTAGAATACCCAGCCCAGAAAATTCTCTTAATAATGCTATAATCAAATCTAATTTATAATGTGTCTGTGCAACGTCCACATCAATGAGGGTGACACAAATACACATTACATCAATCAACAAGAATTTGGGAGGCGATGTAGGAACTTCATTTCTTGTCTGACCTCTATAAAATGGAATATCTACTTAAAGAAGGATAATAACCATGAACTTATATTTCACATTATCTAAGATCTCTAATGTAATGACCAAAAAATTTATAAATAATATTCCCCTTCCATTTTAATAAAATGACTTATTATATATTATGGATATAGAAAACACATGAACTTAGTTGATTTTATTTTATCATATCATATATAAATCATTGGTAAACATTATTAATATTGAGAATACAGTCGTTTAACAGTGATCATATGATATTTACAATCATAGGGTTTTGATAAATTCAATTGACATTGAAAAAGGATGTGATGACCTCAACTATTAGGAATGTAACATAAGAGGCCCAAATAATAAATCTTTTTAGGGAGATAGAATCTCTATGATTTTAACAGGACAACACCCTGGATGATATCCAACTACTTAATAATAAACAAAACTATTTATGGTAGCAATTCAAGCTGATCAAGATAATGACCCAAAAAAAGTACGTCAAACCACCCCATGAAAGTCTCATCATCGCACACCATACCCATAAGGTATTTCCCTATGTATTAAAATTTTATGTACCAAGGCCATTATAATTTGTATATCTATATTGTAATTTTAATATAATAATGTAAATATTTTCATCTTCTCATTACTTTATAAATAATTTCTTTATACAATAAAACAAATTGAATTGGTTATTAGTATTCAATTTAAAATAAGAAGTTTATTATTGTGAATTTATTTTTTTTGAAATAAATAATAATATATAATTTTTAAACAATTTTTATCAAATATAATTGATCATATAATTTTTATGAAGTCAAAGGTAATTTTTGTAAGGGTTCAAAAACTATTATTGTCCAAAAACCTCAACCTTTATAAATAAATGTTGATTTTATATTATATAAAAAGAGATAAAATATTGAGAATAATTTAATTAATAAAATACATTTTTTTTGGAATAGGAACATAAAAATTATTTAATGGATAATTTTTCATAATTTTATGAGACAGTATAATTTTAGGGTAAAAATTAAATACCATCTAAATATACATTGTGTATTAAAACATCATAATAACCAAAAAGTGACTTGATAAATAATATAATAATTTTCCATAAAAATATATGTTTTCAATTTAAAATTATGTCATTCTATATAAATTTGATTAATTTTATAAATATATTATGAATCCTCCAAATCCATTTATATATTTTATGGTATTAATGCAATTTTTTTAAGAGTATGACTCACATCCACATAATAAATATATTAATTGTATCACCCAAGGTAAATAATGAATATTAAATTTTCATATTTATCCATATTTTTTGAATAAAATATTATTATGACTTTAAAGGGGACACTATGCTTGATGGCGTACCCAACACACAACAACGAGTTTCTTGGGAATCTTACGTTGCACTCTAATAAATAAAATTATATTATTTCAAATGGTAGTTAACATATAGCCGTTGTATTGGCGGGAATGGATAGAAATACCTAAAATATGATTATATATGTTTTTTAAATGTTTTTACATTTATCCAATAAAAGCTAAAGGCTTAAAATACGTAAAGAATTCAATTTTAGGCGTATATGCCCTAGTTTTCACCAAAGGTTCACTTATCACCTTTTAATGGAGAACTGTCATTAAATCTAGTTTTGTTCACTCTTAAACATTCTTTTGGACCAAATAAAACTCTTACTAATAATCGGGACATCAAAATTTACTTTGTGTAAATTTTTGGTATCTTTCCGATAATGTTCATTTTTTTAATGAATAGTGTAAATGTTGTGTTTTAATTCGAAACCTATTTTTAATCTAATTTATTTATATGATTAGATAATATATTGAATTGGTTTTAAAATTAAATTAGAAAATATTTTTACCATTAAATCCGATAGTGGTCGTTGGAATTAATTTCACTTTGAAATCAGACTTAAACTAGTGTCAATCTTTCGATACTTATTGTTTTATAAAAACACTCTATTTTCTCTGACAGCGGGAATTAATTATTAAATTAATTAATGTGACTAATATGTTTTGAATTTTGTAAAACGGACTTCATTTTTGAGTTCGTAATATAAAATATACCTTAGGGTGAATTTTTGGTAATTTTCTGAAAAACTTCAATTTTTGATGAATAGTGAAACCACTAAGTGGTACTTATAAAAGCTGATTTTTCGTTTAAATGAAATTTTAACACTTCTGTGTTTTGAATTTCAAAAATCCGACATACATGGTTGTCATTAAGAAGTAAAATGTGGTTCAATGGGATAAAAATAATTTTTTGGTGAATAGTAACTTATTACGTTTTTAATCGCGATTAGTGGTAATTAGTGTAGTTTAAGGTAATAATGATATTATAAGAATGTGAAAACACCATGAAACTTGTCCTACACCTATTGGGAGAGTCATGGCCGGCCAAGACAAGCCATGGGCCAACTTGGGGACCCCATGGAGCCACTTTAGTTGGAAAATGACAATAATATATTTTTATTTAATGTTAAAATTAAATTGACACAAAGTTGAGTTGTTTTACTAAAACAGTTTTTAAGTGGGGTTACACAAGTCCAAATTTTGATTATAAATAGTCATTGGAAAGCTAAAATTATTTCCTACATCATAGTAATTTTTTTATAATTTTTAGACATTAACTAAAATAAATTATTTATGACATAATAATGATGCAGCGATGACATCATTATTTGACGATTTAAATAAAATGGAAACATAATGTAAAATCTATGAACTACACATGTCCAAAACTTATTGGATTGGTGGATTTAGAACCATTATAAACTTATCCAAGAATTATATCAATGTGGGACCTTTTAAAACCGAAACACATTTTCAAATAAAGTAATATTTCCTTACTTTCAAAAAGTGCCCCTCCTCTCCTCTTATAAAAGGCCCCCACCTCTACCTCATTTCACACACTCCTCAAGCCTTTGGCTCGGCCAACCCCTGCCCATTTACTCTCTCCACATCCCTCTCCTAATCCTAGAGGATTTCCATTGGGCAGAAGCCTTTCGAAGGAAGCCTTTTGGCTCAAATCAAAAGGAGTTGCACTTTTAAAGGTAATTCATTCTCTCATGTTCATTTGTTTTATTTTGCTTCTCCAACCCCATAAACTCTTTTTATTTTCTTATTTTGTAACAACACCAGTATATTCAATATACTAGGATGTTGTTATAAGATTTATTTGAGCTACAATCTCACACAACTACATAAAATGGTTAAAGAACATACGGTTTCCGTGGATGGCGAAATTCTGCCTCCCGAAACGATGATTGTTCAATACTCATTTAACACCTTCAAAGGTGGCCATTATGATGTCACTATTTTTATATATGATATACAATATGTTTATATTTTACTTATGCTTCTGTATTTTTCATTTTTGTCTTACCTTTATGGCTTCCATTATGGGTATACACGATATCTTCATTTTAGGAAGGGCGGACTACCGCCCCCTCAAAGTGATTTGATTCGTTAAATACCATATGTGGGACGTATAAAGGATGGAACTATGATATTATATATGATATTATACTGGAATTATAATATACCTTTATATAATTATTATTCCATTCATTAAAATACGAAATAGAAATGAAAGTAGCCCTCATGCGTACGTACGGCTTACCGTCTCCATGAACGGTGCATTTCACTTCTTACCCCCAAATGATTATGTAATGTTATAAATGAATGCATGTACTGGATATATATGACATATATTATATCTACATCATGAATACAATTCTGGATATAATAAACATTTGGCCACCCGAACAACATGTAATTGTAAGAAGTCCACTTTCGACTTAAGAACCAAATATCGACAAAACAATAATTATTAACTTAATGATTACATAGTGTTTATAACAAGGAAATAAGTGATATAAAAGGAATAATAAGCTACAAAAAGGTTCTTAATCAAGTAGAAATTAACTCAAGTTTATTATTCAAGAGATTAAAGAACGATCGAGTCATGTCGGACCCGAGGTAAGGGATCCTACTCCTCTCTTTCTTTTTAAGTACACACTTTTATGTCATTCCTTTTAAAGCTCATATTTCTTGTTATTGGGATGATCTATTATATTACGCTTACTGTAATTTTTATGTTCATGTGATGAGAGACCCTATTCTCTCTCATCAATCCATTTTGGAAGTTTTGAGTGGCGCCGTTAGGCTGCCGAATTTTCGTACGAGATCTAACCTCTCTCTTTCTTTTAAAGTACTCTCCTTTATGTCACTTCTTTTAAGCTCCTCTTTGTAATGTTGGGGGATGTTATTTAATATTAATCTTTCTGTAAATTTTATTTTAATGTGATGAGATAACCTATTTGATCTCATCAATCCATATTCGGAAGTTTTATGTGGCGCCGTTAGGCTGCCGAGTTTTCGTAAGGGATTTTTCATCTCACTTTTATTCCCGTGAGATTTATGCTACATTTGCCAGAAATTCCCTTGAGTGGTGTATGTACTGCCCATTATTCTACTATTTGTGTAATATAATTTCGTTTATGAGTATTTACATCAATGATCTATTGTCCTTCTTCCATGGGGTGTATGTTTTGAAAGATACCCAAGTCGGTAAGGGAACCTTTCACCCTCCTCTTTCTTAAAAGACTTCTTTTGTTGGGTCTTTTAATTTACATATTGTTATGTTGGGATTTGTTCTCATATATCCTTATTGATGTAAATTTTATGTCCAAGTGATGATATACACTTTTTATCTCTCATCAACTCATTTTGATGTGATGCCGTTAGGCTGTCAAGGGAACTTTTTAACCCAATTTCGATTTCTTTGGGATCAACATGTAGTCATTGAATATGTCATCCATTGAATATGTGTGAATGACATTTTATTGTTTTACACTTAATATCCACTTATATTGGGTGTATTTATATTTGTCACACATATTTTTGAGATTGATTTGTCCTTAATTTAAGGATTCCTTCTTTATAAGGGATTTCATCACATTTGACATTTCTAATGAGGGTTCATTATTGTTATGCACCAATTTACTCTTATATGGTGTATATACTGGACTTTGGAGTATTATATCATTAATCCATTTATTCTCATGATATTATAAAGTTCTGACTAAATGTTATTCCTCAATTATTGTATTCAAGTGTCTCTAATTTTGGTAAAACCGCTTTAACCAAAATATCGCTTTAAATGATTTAATGATTTGTTCTTATTAATATCCATGTTTTCAAAATGGTTTTAAGGATTTATTTATATGGATATTAATGGTTTAAAATTTTAAGCTTCAAGGTGGTATGGGACACTATGATTCAAAAATCTCTTTATTAAGTGTTTTAAATGGTTTTGGAAATGGTTTCTTTTTGAATGGATTCAATATTTCAATATACTAAAATGTTTTATTGTGATTGAAATGTGGAAATGTTATGTTTCCTTTATGCATGTTTTATGTGACACATTTAGGTTATGGTTCTTGGGAATTGTTATGAAAACGGGTGGTTCCGTGATAAACTAAGGGCGGGTGAGCCCGTTATAGCTCTCCAATGCATTGGGTAACGCGAAGGAGTGAAACGTTAAGGTTTCTACGAAGGGATTTAGGGAATATACTGTGATGGGTATTCCAAACGTAACCAAGAGGGTTACTCCCCACGTAAGAATGTTATGAATGCCTCAAGTTACCATTATGTCTTATGTTTTCTATGATTTATTCATGGTTTGATGAGGTATGTTAAAGTGCCTTTGTTTTATGGGTAAAGTATGATTTCATTCTTATGTATTTATGAACTCATGTTTCCTTTCCATATTTTTATAACCCTTACTGAGCTTTTTATGCTCATCCCATGTTTTTGAAATGTTTTTCACAGGTCAAGGGAAAGGTACATGATGTGATGATAGTGTCAAGGATGTGTCAAGAAAGAATCTGTGATATATTTTAAAAATGATTCCGTTGATGGGAAGAATGAATATTTTCTTTTATGTAACCACTTTGATTAAATGTGGAATGTAATGCATGTTTCATGATCTAATTCTCTAGAACTCTAAACCTGAAAAGATCCTCAATGTGTAATCTAGTAATAATTCAAGATTAAGTAAGGTTTAAGGCTGGGTCCTTATAGTTGGTATCAAAGGTCGGTTTAGATAACTTTTGAGGTTAGGGTATTCTTTAAGCATAAGTGACATTACCATAATGGTAAGGATTTCAGAAAGAGTCCTAGTTTTAGATAAAGTGAATGAGTAAGTGTATCTTAGTGTTTACCTTCCTCAATACTACATGATGGTTTTGTTGATATACTCACACTGAAATTTCTATTTTTAGTGAATGGATGGATCTAGCAGGCACCAAAGAGACAACAGGTTTGAAGGAAACTGTGGTGGTTCTCTGATTAAGATACTAGATAAAATGGAGGATTCAATGAGGAAACTCGTGGTTGTTCTAAACCAAATATCAAGGAGTCATGATCAACCACTTGAACCTTGGTATGATCTTTAATGCATCATGTACGAGATGACCAATCCATGTGGATGTTTAGGTAATAATTATAAAGGTAACCATTAGAGTTTATATGATCCTTACTTTTGAGGTAATTATGGGTTATTATATGATATGATGGAAAATGAAAGGCATGAGATAAACTTGAGGTTAAAATATGTTATGTTTATTTTTGAAGATTTTATCTCATTTTGGGGGAATGTTTTATGAATTATATAGTTTTGGAAAAAGGACAACACGTAGACCGTGTGACAACCCGTCGCGTCGGACAAAGCTGCGGGAATCGAACCCACAACCATAGTGCGACTGGTATTTACCGCCTACCACTGGACTACGTGAAGTCCGTGGTTAGTTTGACTGATTCTTTCTGGTTATATGATTTTATTAATTAAGAGTAAGATTATTTTGGGTTATTTATGAAAATGATTAACCTATCATGGAGGATATGTGATTAGGTTAATTACTTTTCTATACGGGACTTTAGGAGCAACTGATGTTGTTTGGAGATAAATGTTACGATTTAACTTGGAAGACTATGTGACTAAATCCTTCAAATATTTGGGTTTCAATCATAGTTTGGTTTACTCTGAAGAATTTTATGGACAAATTTATTATAGAATGGTCCTCGTCGAAATTTGGGTTTTGTTGGACAAATTTTGGAGATTAAGAATAGATTTTCTTTTTATAAAGGGTTATCCTTTTCTGGATTATCTGATCTTGTACTAGCCTTTTTGGTTTTGGTTTTGGTTAAAGCCTAAAGACATGGGAAGTATATAGTCCTCTTTTGTGGATTAGGTGATTCTCTAGAAGTTGATTATAGTATTCTTAATGTGAACAAGCCTTCCTAAATACTCGCCTTTTGGAGAAAATATGAGTAGAAAGTCAACATGATAAGTGATTATGTTTCCCTATGAATAAATTACTAAATAAAAAGTAACTTAAACCAAAAAATGTTGTCTATTCACTTTTCCTACTGGGGAACCCAACACCGTTTAACCCATCACAAGTTTGTGATTTTCTCATGGTTAACTTTCTCCTAAAATTGTTTTCTATCACTCTCCATCAGGACATGACCCTTTGTTTTTTCCTCCATGTCCATATTTTCATACTTGGAATCCTAGTATGGGTTAACTCGGGTGACCATTGTACTTATCTCTCTTTGTTTTAAAGTGATTGTTTTACCGACTCTTGTTCCGATGTGGGACTTTCAAGGATGTTTTCAAGCGCAATTTTAAAATTGCGAGGACGCAATTCCCAAAAGGGGGGAAGAATGTGACACCCAAGGTAAATAATGAATATGAAATTTTCATATTTATCCATATTTTTTGAATATAATATTATTATGACTTTAAAGGGGACGCTATGCTCGATGGCGTACCCAACACGCAACAACGAGTTTCTTGGAAATCTTACGTTACACTCTAATAAATAAAATTATATTATTTCAAATGGTAGTTAACATATAGCCGTTGTATTGGGGGGAATGGATAGAAATAACTAAAATATGATTATATATGTTTTTTAAATGTTTTTACATTTATCCAATAAAAGCTAAAGGCTTAAAATACGTAAAGAATTCAATTTTAGGCGTATATGCCCTAGTTTTCACCAAAGGTTCACTTATCGCCTTTTAATGGGGAACTGTCATTAAATATAGTTTTGTTCACTCATAAACATTCTTTTGGACCAAATAAAACTCTTACTAAGAATCGGGACATCAAAATTTAATTTGTGTAAATTTTTGGTATCTTTCCGATAAAGTTCATTTTTTTAATGAATAGTGTAAATGTTGTGTTTTAATTCAAAACCTCTTTTTAATCTAATTTATTTATATGATTAGATAATATATTGAATTGGTTTTAAAGTGAAATTAGAAAATATTTTTACCATTAAATCCGATAATGGTCGTTGGAATTAATTTCACTTTGAAATCAGACTTAAACTAGTGTCAATCTTTCGATACTTATTGTTTTATAAAAACACGCTATTTGCTCTGACAGCGGGAATTAATTATTAAATTAATTAATGTGACTAATATGTTTTGAATTTTGTAAAACGGACTTCATTTTTGAGTTCGTAATATAAAATATACCTTAGGGTGAATTTTTGGTAATTTTCTGAAAAACTTCAATTTTTTATGAATAGTGAAACCACTAAGTGGTACTTATAAAAGCTGATTTTTCGTTTAAATGAAATTATACCACTTCTGTGTTTTGAATTTCAAAAATCCGACATACATGGTTGTCATTAAGATGTAAAGTGTGGTTCAATGGGATAAAAATAATTTTTTGGCGAATAGTAACTTATTACGTTTTTAATCGCGATTAGTGGTAATTAGTGTAGTTTAAGGTAATAATGATATTATAAGAATGTTAAAACACCATGACACTTGTCCTACACCTTTTGGGAGAGTCATGGACGACCAGGACAAGCCATGGGCCAACTTGGGGACCCCATGGAGCCACTTTAGTTGGAAAATGACAATAATATATTTTTATTTAATGTTAAAATTAAATTGACAGAAAGTTGAGTTGTTTTACTAAAACAGTTTTTAAGTGGGGTTACACAAGTCCAATTTTTTTTATAAATAGTCATTGGAAAGCTAAAATGATTTCCTACATCATAGTAATTTTTTTATAATTTTTAGACATTAAATAAAATAAATTATTTATGACATAATAATGATGCAGCGATGACATCATTATTTGACGATTTAAATAAAATGGAAAGATAATGTAAAATCTATGAACTACACATGTCCAAAACTTATTGGATGGGTGGATTTAGAACCTTTATAACCTTATCCCTGAATTATATCAATGTGGGACCTTTTAAAACCGAAACACATTTTCAAATAAAGTAATATTACCGTACTTTCCAAAAGTGCCCCTCCTCTCCTCTTATAAAAGGCCCCCACCTCTACCTCATTTCACACACTCCTCAAGACTTTGGCTCGGCCAACCCCTACCCATTTACTCTTTCCACATCCCTCTCCTCATCCTAGAGGATTTCCTTTGGGAAGAATCCTTTCAAAGGAAGCCTTTTGGCTCAAATCAAAAGGAGTTACACTTTTAAAGGAAATTCATTCTCTAATGTTCATTTGTTTTATTTTGCTTCTCCAACCCCCTAAACTCTTTTTATTTCCTTATTTTGTAACAACACCAGTATCTTCAATATACTAGGATGTTGTTATAAGATTTATTCGAGCTACACTCTCACACAACTACATCAAATGGTTAAAGAACATACGGTTTCCGTGGATGGCGAAATTCTGCCTCCCGAAACGATGATTGTTCAATACTCATTTAACACCTTCAAAGGTGGCCATTATGATGTCACTATTTTTATATATGATATACAATATGTTTATATTTTACTTATGATTCTGTATTTTTCATTTTTGTCTTACCTTTATAGCATCCATTATGGGTATACGCGATATCTTCATTTTAGGAAGTGCGGACTACCGCCCCCTCAAAGTGATTTGATTTGTTAAATACCATATGTGGGATGTATAAAGGATGGAACTATGATATTATATATTATATTATACTGGAATTATAATATACCTTTATATAATTATTATTCCATTCTATAAAATAAGAAATAGAAATGAAAGTAGCGTTCATGCGTACGTACGGCTTATCGTCTCCATGAACGGTGCATTTCACTTCTTACCCCCAAATGATTATGTAATGTTATAAATTAATTCATGTACTGGATATATATGACATATATTATATCTAAATCATGAATACAATTCTGGATATAATAAACATTTGGCCACCCGAACAACATGTAATTGTAAGAAGTCCACTTTCGACTTAAGAACCAAATATCGACAAAACAATAATTATTAACTTAATGATTACATAGTGTTTATAACAAGGAAATAAGTGATATAAAAGGAATAATAAGCTTGAAAAAGGTTCTTAATCAAGTAGAAATTAACTCATGTTTATTATTCAGGAGAATAAAGAACGATCGAGTCAAGTCGGACCCGAGGTAAGGGATCCTACTCCTCTCTTTCTTTTTATGTACACACTTTTATGTCATTCCTTTTAAAGCTCATATTTCTTGTTATTGGGATGATCTATTATATTAAGCTTACTGTAATTTTTATGTTCATGTGATGAGAGACCCTATTCTCTCTCATCAATACATTTTGGAAGTTTTTGAGTGGCGCCGTTAGGCTGCCGAATTTTCGTAAGAGATCTAACCTCTCTCTTTCTTTTAAAGTACTATCCTTTATGTCACTTCTTTTAAGCTCCTCTTTGTAATGTTGGGGGATGTTATTTTATATTCATCTTGCTGTACATTTTATTTTAATGTGATGAGATACCCTATTTTATCTCATCAATCCATATTCGGAAGTTTTATGTGGCGCCGTTAGGCTACCGAGTTTTCATAAGGGATTTTTCATCTCACTTTTATTCCCGTGAGATTTATGCTACATTTTCCAGAAATTCCCTTGAGTGGTGTATGTACTGCCCATTATTCTACTCTTTGTGTAATATACTTTCGTTTATGAGTATTTACATCAATGATCTATTTTCCTTCTTCCATGGGGTGTATGTTTTGAAAGATACCCAAGTCGGCAAGGGAACCATTCACCCTCCTCTTTCTTAAAAGACTTATTTTGTTGGGTATTTTAATTTACATATTGTTATGTTGGGATATGTTCTCATATATCCTTATTGATGTAAATTTTATGTCCATGTGATGAGATACACTTTTTATCTCTCATCAACTCATTTTGATGTGACGCCTTTAGGCTGTCAAGGGAACTTTTTAACCCAATTTCGATTTCTTTGGGTTCAACATGTAGTCATTGAATATGTCATCCATTGAATATGTGTGAATGACCTTTTATTGTTTTACACTTAATATCCACTTATATTGGGTGTATTTATATTTGTCACACATATTTTTGAGATTGATTTGTCCTTAATTTAAGGAAACCTTCTTTATAAGGGATTTCATCACATTTGACATTTCTAATGAGGGTTCATTATTGTTATGCACCAATTCACTCTTATATGGTGTATATACTGGACTTTGGAGTATTATATCATGAATCCATTTATTCTCATGATATTATAAAGTTCTGACTAAATGTTATTTCTCAATTATTGTATTCAAGTGTCTCTAATTTTGGTAAAACCGCTTTAACCAAAATATCGCTTTAAATGTTTTAATGATTTGTTCTTATTAATATCCATGTTTTCAAAATGGTTTTATGGATTTATTTATATGGATATTAATGGTTTAAAATTTTAAGCATCAAGGTGGTATGGGACACTATGATTCAAAAATCTCTTTATTAAGTGTTTTAAATGGTTTTGGAAATGGTTTCTTTTTGAATGGATTCAATATTTCAATATACTGAAATGTTTTATTGTGATTGAAATGTGGAAATGTTATGTTTCCTTTATGCATGTTTTATGTGACACATTTATGTTATGGTTCTTGGGCATTGTTATGAAAATGGGTGGTTCCGTGATAAACTAAGGGCGGGTGAGCCCGTTATAGCTCTCCAATGCATTGGGTAACGCGAAGGAGTGAAACGTTAAGGTTTCTCCGAAGGGATTTAGGGAATATACTGTGATGGGTATTCCAAACGTAACCAAGAGGGTTACTCCCCACGTAATAATGTTATGAATGCCTCAAGTTACCTTTATGTCTTATGTTTTCTATGATTTATTCATGGTTTGATGAGGTATGTTAAAGTGCCTTTGTTTTATGGGTAATGTATGATTTCATTCTTACTTTCCATATTTTTATAACCCTTACTGAGCTTTTTATGCTCATCCCAAGTTTTTGAAATGTTTTTCACAGGTCAAGTGAAAGGTACATGATGTGATGATAGTGTCATGGATGTGTCAAGAAAGAATCCGTGATATATTTTAAATATGTTTCCGTTGATGGGATGAATGAATATTTTCTTTTATGTAACCACTTTGTTTAAATGTGGAATGTAATGCAAGTTTCATGATCTAATTCTCTAAAACTCTAATCCTGAAAAGATCCTCAATGTGTAATCTTGTAATAATTCAAGATTAAGTAAGGTTTAAGGGTGGGTCCTTATATTAATTTTATTAATATTGGACCTTGGAATTATTAGATAATTAAAACCAATCCTATTTTGTAGAAACCATGGTCAAAACCTAGATAGGGTTTGTGGTTTTGAATATTTTATAACATAGTGTGAAAAACCAATTTAGGAGTAATTATAAAGACTTCATTATTAATGTCCTATATAATCCTACCCAATTACAAATTTAACTTAACAAAAAAATCCATGTAGCACATCCTCACACATCCCTAACCTATATAGAGTTCCCTAATGGTGCCCTGGTCTCTCAAGAAGCCCCTACCATTCATTTGGAGTCACACTCTCAAAGTAATTATTCATTTCCATCTTCCCTTTATTCAAGTATATTTTTTAGCTTATGTTATTATCTCCCTTTTATATCATTAAAATGTGTTCTTCCATATTTTTATTCCATCCTTGTTTATTTAATGATAAAGATAGACCCATTTTTCTCTCATTTAGTCCTCCCAAAAACATTTATATACCCTCATTATGCTGCCGAAATTTCATCCTAATTTTTCATTCAAAGTAATTTTATAGTGATTAAATATACCCATTTTCAATCAAGGGTGTTCATGTAACGGCCCAAACCATTCCAGTCCATTCCTTTGTGTAAATCCAATGTTTATGTTTTTCTAGGAGTTTAAGGTGAATTATTTCTAACACATTTCAAAAAAATCAGTTCTGTGAACTATGTTCCTAGGATGGTATGTCATCTATCAGTAGGCGTGCCATGTTTCCAAAATAGTTAGTCATATCGGAGAGTCACATTGGAGACTCATACAAGTGTGTTACATCAGGGAGTCTCATCGGTGACATGTGTCAGTGACTTGAATCAGTGAATCATGTCACTGACTCGAGTCGGTTACTTGCATCAGTGACTCGTATTGGCGACTTGCATTGGCGAGTCACGTCGGTGAGTCATCGGTGAATAGTGTTTCCAACTTCCTACATTCATTCCCCTTTGAAATTATATATGACATAAAATACATTCAATGACTTTTGTTAATGGATTTAATCCTGATACAAATCACATATCTCTTATCTTAATTTTCCTAAGTTTTTGGGTGCCTTTACTCAGTCAAACCACATAATCTTGACAAGAATCGTCTTTAATGTAAAATCTAATTCTTGTCTAAACTGTTGATCATTTTATATTTTTAAAATGGCCAAAATATATTTTTCCTTTGTTCTTCCTTCTTTTTTTCCTTGGTGTGGGACACCTATAGTTCTTTCTCTCATAAGATCTATGTGATCGAACTGCAATCCATTGATTATTTTTCTTTTCAGTTTTATTGTTGCATGTGTACCCCCTATTTTGGTGCATCCTAGAGGTGTCGATCCATATTCGATATAAGGTATGTTTTACATTTGTTATTTTATTTTCCATGACCTATTCTTACATTTTTATCCTTTCCATGTTATGGCATGTGATCTCCATGTTTCAAATGATGATTTCTCAGTTATTGGTTGGTGTAGTTGTGTCGTGGGGTCCTCGGGTGGATGCAGTTGTTTTGCGAGAGGCGGTCATGATCCGTTGTGTTGGGTTAGTCTTATGAAATTAAATTCAAAAATCTTTTGACATAGGGGATTCATGGATTCTCTATTCAATTTATGTACAACCATAGTGTTTTTAATATTTATCCCAATGGACCACAATGAAATTGACATAATTAATATTTCAACCAGATTAACGAACTTGTATCGATCAAATATTTTTCTTTATACCATGAATACATTTTACATATTTAAATTCTAGATATTGTGATATATATTATTGATTTTTTTTAGAATGTCATTATGGATGGAATTTGTAAATAATCATAAATTTTGGATTAATTATGAAATAGTTGGCCAAATATAAAGCGACGTTTTTAATGAATCTTGTTGTTATTGTGCATTGATGATAATCAAATGGATATAGTTATGCAAGTTGAAATGAATTTGTTATTCAATATGTAATAAATAATTGATTTTTCAATAATGTTAATTCCATGTAGGGTTCTGAGTTACACACTTTCTTGTAAAGGCCACGCTCGATATGTTGTGAATTATAGAGTGCTCATTGTGTGTGAAGGCTGGATGCCTTGTTTAGGGAAAAGAGTCCATTTTCTTTGTTGTTGTTTTTTCTTAATTCTTGTGTTGTGGCATGTGCCTAGGATGGACGAGGCTATACGGCTATTGTGGTATGTGGGATCAGGGTGCCCCAGTGGTGGTGGTGGAAATAGATGACACTTGTAGTGGAGAGATGCATCAGGTTATGCATGTTGGTGTCAGGGGGGACACGAGTGATGATAGAACATGTTGATGCTAGGCTTACCTGTCAATGTGAAAGTGGTTTTTGAGGAACCAACTATTTGTTAATACCCTCTATTCAGAAGAGGCTAAGACACAAAGGGTATTCCGTGTGATTTTCATGTTTAGCTTCTTGAGGATGGATGGGTCTATGCTACAGCTATTAGTGGCCAAGAATCAATGGGTTGTTCATCTACTCATTTTTTTGATACCCATGTGTTTGGTAACTGAGAATTATTTCTTATAATACCTGTATAATGGAAAATAGTAATTTTATTAAATAATTAAATGAATAAATGATGTTTAACCAATGGGGTTGGAGCTTACTAGGACACAATATTGAGGTTTTGACATTGAGAATCTATAGAATCAGTTACGTTATGCCTAAGGGCTATGGATATTTGTTGTGATGATAATGAAACATAATGTGGGAATGATAATGGTTAATTATAGGATAAATAATTAATTAGCATAATGTGAGACTAATTAAAGTGGGTAAGATGACTTAATATATCTCTTTAAATGGTTGTGTGCTTATAGGATATCTATTCATAGTAGTGGAAGTCAGGAGTCCAAAATACATTAATTATAGTTGAGTCTGAGATTATTTTTTCCCATAGTGTAGTTCTGAGATATATTATATCATGTACCTTTTGTGTTTTTATATCCCAAACTGTCGGTTTGGGATACCCACACTCTAGAAATTCTAAGCCTTGAGGGGTGTGTTTTCCAAAATATCATTTTGGGATGATGGATGGATGACTTCCCCCTTTGGCCCTGACCTCTTCTATTGTTTTTGATTGGTTCTAGTAAACATGATGGCTATTCATCCCCATATATGTGTATAGTGTTAGGTATTAGATTGTGGTTATTTCAAGCCCATATATTCTAGATATAGTTTCTAATGTTCTACTATAGGTATAACGTGTATAGTTTGTAATGGAGTGAAGATCCTTCATCACCATATGGACCCTAATGGATTAATCTATAACAGATGATGTATAATACATGTTATGTGGGATATGTTGGCTCCGGATAAATACCTAGTTACATTCAGTTTTGTGGTAGTGGTGGTAAGTTGAATGAGGTACATGTTGTGGTTATATGACCAGGTGTCTTTGTGCTAGCCTTTTTGGATAGAGATTCTCAGGACATGTGATGTTGGGAAAAAGTTGAAAACTAGTGAAGAAGTGGTAGCAGAGTACCCTTATATTCATTATTATATGTTATACTCTTTCATGATATATGTGGTGATAGTATCCATGGTGAGGCTGGGAAGATAGTATATATGATTAGGTGACAAGTTAGTTTCACTTTTTTTTTCATTGTGCTTTTGCATGATTTCATTACATTTAAATGAGAGGATCTGGGGAGGATCCTAATAATTATACTATTATACTCACCCTATGTTATTTAAATTATTTTTCAGGTCACATGGAGGAGGTTGGAGATTAGGATGATTACAAATATCATAGGGTCGCAGGAGCTGTTTGGGCTTTGTGGTCACTACCGTTTTACTTTCTTTTGTGATATGTAATATTTCTTTAAGAAGTATTATCTGTTACATGAAATTACATATATGTACTTGTGTTCAATTTATATAGTATTATAATGAGGACTTGTTTGGTTTATATCTTATCACTCTCTTCTTCATGTTTTCTCTTAGAGGGAAATGCCTCCAATATGTGTTCTTGTTATACCCTCGGTGCTAGTCACCTACTCAGGGCCTATTGGTGGGAAGACATAGGAGTCATTATCTTTATTCTCACATTTCTAGCCCAGAAGGTGTGCACCTTGTTTAGAGTGGGTCATGAAAAAATGGTATCAAAATTTTGGTTGAGGGATATGATGGGGTTTGGAGTGAGAAATATGTGAGGTTTCATGGGTTGCTAGGGAAATGGTGTTAGCTAAGTTTAGAAACCACTGTAAACATCGGAGACTAGCTGAGACACATGTATTTAGGCTCATGGTTATCTTATCCATGTGACTTTAAGCTTATAATGGATACTAAATGAGGTGATACTATTTTTAGGGAAGAGATATTAAAAAGGATCATGCAACATTCTTCTTTGAGACTTCGTTTGAATGGGTATACCTTGGGATTTGTTAACCTAAAATGAATAAAAAACTAATAAATGTCAAAGTATTGTATAACATAGTTTTAGGATCTCTGATTATTTCTTATTTTTTAGGTATGGCTCTTGGTTAGCGTCCTCATTAGGTTAGCACAGAATATGTTCAGCAGATTGTGCTAGCAGATCGACACAATGTAGATTATTCAACCATGACCATTAGAAGAGGACACTCCAAGAGTTTTAGTTCCTGAGTCTGTAGAAGTATCAGGTATACCATTCAAATTTAGTCAAGAAAGACTTGTCGTAGGATTTTAATATATATTTTAGTTCGATCTACACTTGGAAAGAGAATTCGGTATCATTGTTTGTGATGATGATGTGTGGGGTAGTGAGTGAGTGCCAGTTCTTTTTCCTCAGGGATCGTGAGGAGTAAAAAATATCTTGGGATGAGTTCTGTGTCTAGTTTAGAGTTGATATTATATATTCAACCACATAGGGGGGCCTTTCTCCAAGAGTTTATTACCCTTCTATATGAGAGATCTGATGCGAGAGAGTTTTGAATCCCTTTCATGAACATTTTGTGATATTATTAAAACCAACTACTAAATGAGGATTCCAGGGTGAGGAATTTCAAAGAGGCTTTGTTTATAGAGATCTAGTTTCTTTCCACCCCACATATGCTAATGATATATCATGAGGAGGTGGAGGGGTAAGATTTCATTGAGAGGATGTTAGGAAAAAACTGATAATCATGAGAGGAGAGTCTACAATATTCCTAATTAAGGGGATCAATGGTCCAAGGTTCTTAGTTTTTAGGGAAGAAGTCTTTCCACCTGACTGAGGTTAGGTCCTCACCCTCAATGTCATGTTTCTCTATGGGATGCAGCTATCAAGCCTATGCAAAGGGATCATCTGATTTTTTTTGTGGAGGCTGAGGTCATTAGTTGTGATAGTGCTCAAAATTTTTGAGAAATTAGCATGCATCAGGTGTTTCCCTTTAGGTTCCTCCATTGAGGCAGTTCTAGCAATGCTTGGAGAAGCAGGTTACAGTAGTTTTGGATCAGTATAGAGAAGATGTGGAATGCATGGGATATCCCTAGGATGGTCCTCATCCTCAAATATTAGAGCATGGTCATAGAGGTGGTCTCTATTAGGGACAAAAATTTCATAGAGAAAGTCTTAGTCAGCTTCATGAATTATCTTTGCCAATGACAGGAAATATAGATGGTGTTCATGGGACCCTCTTAATTTTTTATACTAGGTTTCATGCCCTTATTGATTCTGGATTGATGTACTCCTTCATATCAAATGCCATTTTCCATTCATTGGGACATTAGGTAGATATTAATTGAGTTCACTTGGCATTGAATACACTAGTTGGAGGCCGAGAAGACTTGTTTGAAGTATATGTAGACTATAAGATAGCTATGTGGAAACAACTCTCTTAGAGATATTTTCTCTGTATACATATTCAACCAAATAATTTCATCTGATGCATGGATTTTGTATTTTAAATCTGGAAATATCATGGAGTTTTTCATCAGGCATGTAGTTTTCTTCGATGATGATGGAGAGCCATCGGTTTTTTTGGTGTTCAAGATAATCAGATGGGTCAGAGGTGTGTTTCACCCTTATCATCCTTGATGGCTAAGTTGATGTTGAGTTCATCAGATGTTCAAAAAGTGATTTTACCCAAGATCATAGAAGAATACTTCGATGTCTTTCCAAATGTGGTTATAATGTTACCGCCTTGATGAGAGGTCATGTTTAGGATTGAGCTAAAAACTAGTAAGTCTCCTATGACGATGTCTCTATATATGATGGGTCCTTTTGAGTGGTAGGAAATATGTATACAGATCAATGGATTTTTACCATACGGTTCTATTTGGTCGAGTGTGTCACTATGGGGTGCCCAAATATTTTTTGTAAAGAAGGCTGAGGATAGTTTGTGGTTGCGTGTCGACTATCATCAGTTAAACAAAGTGATAGTGACGAATATATTTCTTCTTATGTGGGTTAAATATTTATTTGATCAACTGAAGGGTGATAGTTGGTTTTTGATTATCATTTTTTGGTCATGATATCATCAGGTGTGAGTGAAGGAGGAAGATATTCTGAAGACTTACTTTTGTTGTCTTAATCAGAATTATGCATTTTTTGGGATTCCCTTAAGTGTAATGTATACTTTAGCTATGTTCATGGGGTTGATGAATGCCATGTTCTGTTGGTTTCGGGATATGTTCATGGTGGTTTTTATCGATGACATACTTATGTACTCCACATCTGAGGAGGAGAATTCTGAGCATATGTGTGCTGTTTTGGGAGATCATCGCAATGAGAATATATTTGGGAAGTTGTTGAAGTGTGAGCTTTGGTCATGAGATGTCTATTTCATGGTGAATGTGGTATACCAGCAGGGAGTCGCTCTAGATCTGTTGAACATAGAATTAGTTGTTTCATGGGTATCCCCCAAGATAGTGGAAGAGGTATGAAGCTTCCATGGTCTTATAGGATATTATAGGAGGTTCGTAGTTGATTTATCTTAAGTTTCGACTCCTCTGACAGTGTTGACCATCAATGATAAAGAGATTTTCTGGATGGATCAGTGTTTGAAGGATTTCGTGTACCTAAAGGAGAAGTTGGTGGGTGCTCTAGTTCTTTGTCTGCCGACAGAAGGAGTTCAGTTTGAGGTTTTATGTGATGCTTTACATCTAGGGTTAGTCTATGTCCTAATGCTGTAGAGATCGGTTATTTTTTTATGGGTCTCGGTAATGAAATCCCCATGCGAGTAACTATTCCACTCAAGATATTGAGTTGTTATAAGTGGTGTTTTCCCTAAATTTGTGGAGACATTACCTCGTTGGAGAGTGTTTTTTTGTCTTCACTGATCATAAGATCCTGATGTACGTTTTCTCAAAGCATGACATGAACCTTTGAAACCGTTAATGGATGGAGTTCATACAATATTACGACATAAAAAATTTAACATTTTCTTTGAAAGGGAAATGTTGTGGCCAATGCACTGAGCATTAAGTCCTGTAGTGATGCAGTTTGTGAATCTGGTGATTCCTGGAGATTGATGGAAGAACCCTCAACAATACATCAACATATTGAAGATGTTGGGGGAAGATTTTTTCTTTTAAATATGATGGTATATTAATATCTAGTTCATCATGTAGAAGAGTACCAGTTGGTGGATCATAAGTTAGAGGTATGTAGAGACCTATATGTTTGTGGTGAGGCCCTTGATGGTTAGTCAGAGGATGAACAACATCGGGTGTTGTTTCAGGGATGGACATATATTCCTATGGAGATATATGAGATGGTTCTCAAAGATATATATATTAATCCCTTAGTA
Source organism: Viscum album (assembly GCA_963277665.1). Classification (NCBI taxonomy): domain Eukaryota; kingdom Viridiplantae; phylum Streptophyta; class Magnoliopsida; order Santalales; family Viscaceae; genus Viscum; species Viscum album. Next base: position 365,330,992 of record OY728158.1, on the reverse strand, counting down.
GTACATCATTGAATCACAATGATGTATAGAGTTTTTAAGAGTTAGTTTTGGTGGCCTAGGATGAAGTGTGCAGTTTGGTAGATTGTGTCTCGATGTTTGATCTACCATATGGTGAAAGATGTGCACTATGTTCTGAGTGGTATTCTCTAGTCATTAGACATTCCAAGGTGAATGTGGGGGGACATCATGATGGACATTCTTACAGGTTTACCTCAATCTTGTAGGGGCTATGATTATATATGGGTAGTGGTGGATCATTGGATGAAATCATCCATCCTCCTAGAAATTAAGGAATCGAGCTCAGTAGAGGTTTTGTCATTGAAATATCAGGAGGAGTTGGAGAGACTCCATGGAGTACCAAGGAAGTCAATTATTTATCAAGATCTATGATTTACCTCTAACGTGTCTAGATGTCTCCTTCATGATTTTGGTTCTCAGCTATTCCATAGCACAAGTTTTCTTCCACAAACAAATGATCAGATAGAGTAGACCATCCAAACTCATCAATACATGTTGCACACTTGTGTCCGGGATTTTGGAGGTATGTGGATAAGAAACAAACCCCTTGTAGAGTTTTATTACAATAATATCTTCAACTCCACCCTTGTCATGGTTCTATTTGATGCCTTTTATGGTTGACCATTCTGTTTTCCATTATACTAGATTGTGGTCATAGAGTCGGAAATTCTTAGGAAGGAACTACTATAGAATACAACAAAGATGGTTTGGGTGATTCACGAGAAGATAAAGGCAGTGCAATATCATCATATGTCCTTTACCTATCATAGGAGGAGTCTTATGGAGTTTTACATTGTGAATCACATGTCTTGGAAGGGGAATACTCATTGTGGCTATTGAAGGTTTGGTTGTGGGAGTAAGTTGTTTGCATAGTTTATTGGGTCTTTCGAAGTGATTTCTCGTGTTGCAGTAATGGATTATCAAGTAGCACATCCCCAATAGAAGAGTAGGATACACAATATTTTTTAGGTGTTGTAGATCTATCGTAATCTTCATGATGACTCTAACATCATCAATTGTTGTGAAACAGATGTTTATAATGTTACAAAATTATAGGGTTGGCATGTAGAGGTCCAGGACTGCAAGGAGAAGGTGTTGTAGGCATAATATCCCCACAGTTCATTTCTTGTGGTGAAAGGGTGGAGAAGAGGATAGTACATGGGAATTTATATTTGGTAACACATGCTCAGTACCCTTGAGTAGAATTATATTTAGCTATTCTCCTGTAACATTGATCATTTGGTGGTTGTAGATCAATTACATTTATAAGATGACTTTCATTTATTTCATTTTGTGAATTTATATCTTTTGAGTGGTATATCCAACTAGAGTTTTTTTAGGAGATGGTAGTGGTTGTTTCTTGGTTTAGCATATTTCTTTTTATGCAATTTTTGAGATCTTTTGGTGGAAAGAACCATGAAAAGTATCTCACAAGGTGGATGTTTGGATAACCCCTTTTATATTTCCTCTATAGGTTGGTTTTGGATTCTTGATAATGAGTATGTTGTGAGAGGTGGTTGACATAATGTCCCAGAGCTCTTGGGTCCATTATATTGTGAAAATCTGGTGCTCGAAGTGATCTTGGATGTCAAGATAACTTATTTCTAAAATTTTCCCAATTTTTTTATTTCTTTTTATAGTGTTTACATAACTGTAGGTCATATACCGGTAGTTCTTCTGTCGATATGTGTATAGTGATTCCAGAAGGTTGACTGATAGAACAAATATTTTCAATTGTTTTATTTTGAATTTAAATGTTTTTAATCACACTAATGTGTTATTTAAAAGTGAAATTGTCATATTTTATTTTTTAGGTGCATTTTTTAGATTAATTGAGAAAATGGCTTATTTTGGATTAAAAAAGGATTCATTTATTTTAATTTTTTGGCTATAACATTTTCTAAACTAGTCCAAAGTTCAAAATTCTTCTGATAAAGTTTTCTATGTTCGATGATCTTAATATTATCTTTCTAGACCCTAAGATCAATCAATCATTTGGAAGCTCAAATCCAGCTCACAATCCAGGCCTCAAAAACTCTGTACAGAACTGGAGAATTATATTGTAGGGACCATATCTCATAACTAGCATACCCATTTGATAAGAAATTTAACATGGAGCTGGAAGTAATCCAGAGGAAGAACTTTAATTAATATATCCATGTCTGGATCTTTTAATTTCAAGGCCATTAATGCGTTGGAAAACGGTGTATTGGAATAGGAATAGTCATCCATTCTAGATTAAAGGTCATGAGTGAGGCAACCATATCTCTCTCCAAACATTGCCACTCAAGTTGAAATCTCATGGGTCGATAGAGGAGAAGTACGGGATCAACATTAAAGAAAGCAATGTGCCCAAATTCTGTCATTAATGAGGTCATACATGCGCCTACATTCAGAGACGATTATTAGATCCAAAATGTCCCCCCCTTTCCCTATAAAAGTGTATCCCTGTTTCATATAAAAGGGTTGGCAACTTAGGAATAGCCTTTGTTGTCCATTTTATGTAGTTTAGTTTTTTTGGGTTATTTTATTTTCATTCGTTAATTTAATTCCATATTTTAATTCAAGTGTTCTCTCTTCTCTCTTTTCTTTCTCTCTTTTGTTATCTTCCCCCGTTTTCTCCATCACTGTAAACTCTTATGCTTGTGATCATGAGTAGCTAAACTGAGGAAGTTTCTAGGGGAGTAATCCAGTGATGAACCCAATTATTTTAACATTCATTATTAATTTTTCTGATTTTCTTAGAGTTATACCATGGGGTATCTTAGAGGTTAAGACGCCTTTGTGTCTCCACATGCCACCCGAGGTTTAAATTTCACTTCTTCAGTATTTTCCCTCAATCGAGGAGGTGGATGTGTGGTCTCTCGGTGATCATTGATAGTACCATATGTTCACAACCAGATTAAGAGGAGGAGGATCATGCATTCAATATATCATGTTCATTACGTAAATTCAAAACTAATAATGAGACGATGAAGGTTCACGTTGGGTGATGCTCTCAGTAATGTCTCCTTTCTGTCTTAACATAATTTTGTCTGCATTCATTCTGTTTCATTGCAACTGCATATTTAATTTTAGTATTTCATTATCATTTTCAAATATATATTTCTGAAAATTTTATTTCATATATATATATATATACATAGTGAATTAGAATTATTGAGTGATTGACTGAAGAAGGCTCCTCAAGAGATCGTCCTAGGTCAGCTACTGTGCTGCAACTAGAATAAATATTTTTGAGAGCGTGCACAACAATGCTTCATCAGTGAGTCCCATCGGTGAGTGGAATAAATGAATTGGGATGGTGAGTCGCATAGGTGACATGTGTTGGTGACTCCCATCAGCAACTCTCATTGGTGATGTGTGTTAGTGACTGGCGTCAGTGACTCGCATCGGTGACTTCCCTCTATGACTCGCGTCAGTGACTCGCATGGGCGACTCGCTTCGGTGACTCATGTCAGTCAGTTGTCAGTTAACAATGTTTCCAACCTCTTATATTTTTTCCCATCTGACATTATATTTGATATAAAATGCATTAAAATCCATGTTTTAAGGTATTTAAGGTCGATTCAAATCCCATAAGACCTCTATTAATTTTCCTAAGGGTCTGGGTGTCTTTACTCAGTCAATCCATGTTGTATTGACTAGATCTGCCTAAAATGGAAAATAAAAAACTTATCTAAACTGCTACTCCATTTAGATTTTTAGAAGGGATGAGATACCTTACTTGCTTATTCTTACTTCTTCTTTATGTTTGTATGGGTTGCCTAGAGTTCTTCCTCCTGTATAAGTCATGTGATCAAACTACAATCATTTGATTGGTTTCCCTATATGTTTTTGTAAATAACCGACCCCGGTCTTCTGAATCCTATGCTTTATGAAATTATATTTTCATGATTAGAAGAAATTGTTATCCTGAGGTAAAAAATAGTTTTGTGGATTTGGAAAGATATATAGATACATTAGTTCAACATTAAAACATGAAATGTAAATCAACCAGTATGTCCCATTGGGAACATCCACCACTCTAATATTATCCCTGCAAGTAAATCATAATATACAACATCTTGTCCTAGGAAAAATAAAACACAAGAAAGGGTTAGATCAGATGCTTAGTAAGGGTAAACATTATAGTGGAAGATAACATAAACATTAAGCATAGAGATTAATTGAAAACACAATCCTTTAAAAATAAATATGAACCAAATATGGTGGGAATAAGAGATGAGTAAATATTACCGAATTAAAAATAATCAAAGGTATTCTACAAGTTGAATAACCACATAAACATTGAATTTATAGATTAAAAATTAGGGGAATTAATATGTTGGACATTCTGAAACATACTATCATGTAATAGTCCAAGATATCTAAACATGATTAAGGCCTCAGCCCAAACCATATATAAAAATGGGCAAGGCCTTGACCAAGTCTATATCTATTTTTCCCATGAGACAAACTGATGCATCGAGGTGTTGTATCAGCTCCCACCCACGACATATTAATCCAAATGAATTTCTCATATGAATAAGAATAAAAATATACAATATATACACTTATATTGAAACTAACATATGAAACGTAAATACCATTTCCCTAACATTAAGCATAAACACTAATCATTCAGAGTTAAATGGTGAATGGTTTTAAGATATAACATCCATAGTCAAATTAATCATAACCTATTAAATTAAATACAGTATATGGTGTCATAAATATTAATCCCAATAATACATAATAATAAATAGGATTGTTGAAATAAATAAGGATACTCTTATAAAATCATCGTGTAATTATTTAGATAAATATTTTTTTTACTTTTAAAAGAGGAGTTATTTTGGAAAAATCACTATATTAAACAATAAATGAAGTTACATGGTATTTTTATAAAAAAATAATTGATTTTATAGAAATAATTTTTTCTAAAAAAAGATTACAGAGTGCTATGAAAATACTTATAAATTTGAAAAATTCCCTTGAATTGGGATTGTATTTCAGGGAAAAAATTTAATTAATCCTTTTAAATAAAATAAATCCCCAAAAATAAAGGTATGATTATGTTTAGAACACATATATATAACATACATACAAAAAATTACGAGCAGTACATATGAATGAATGAGAATTTAATTGATGTAAGTAGACAATAAAATTAACCTGAATGAAAATGGAGGTTCGAGTGGAAAACCCTTACCTTATGTCTGAAGGTGTACCGTACTTTATCTTAAAAACCAGAATAATAAAATTTCGGTTAACTAGTTAATGATTCCATAACCTCTTCTACATTTAATCAATTTATTATAACCTTTTTATATTCATTCATTTCCATTTTATGGGTTAAGAGATTAAATTTCATTTTTTGGGAGCATTTTCTTCCTTGGTTTTCATGACCGGTTTACTTATATTTCTGTATTGATAAACATATAGAATGATAATGGAAATCCCGAATTGAAGTTGTATGTAATTATTGAACAACCAGAATATTACATGGTAATAAATTTCATTTGGTTATTTGGTATTAAAGATGACTAATTGTATAAAACATAAATGACAAATGTTGGGGTTAATTGGATGTTCGTGATCACAACAGACTCATTTGGATTTATAAATTAATATCATTTGTAAAAAAGGATTCCAAAACATTAAATAAGTTATAATGAATATATTATATTCTATCTCAACAATAAAAATGGTTTCATGACCAGAATTGAGGATGGAAATATGAATTGAAAACATGTCATCGTTGAATGTGATAAATTAATACATCTCGGATGGTGTTTTTATTTATAGTAAGGTATAAGATTCATCACAAAAATTGGATGAATGTATGTGAGGAAAGAAAAATAAATTATAGGAATGTGAAATAAATGAAATGAAAAGAGGAATTTACCTCTTGAAGTAATCTTCCTTGAGAGCCCCTTTAGGGAAGAGGATTAATCATTTTATGATACCATGATTTTCTAGATGTGGTGTAGGATCTTAGTAAGATATTTTAGAATTATTTAGACATGGAGAAATAATTTATAGGAGTGAAGAAAAGATCCATTGAGGGGGTGGAGGGTTATTATGGAGGATAGGAGGGTTTCCCAATTATTTTACTCGTTATTTAATTTTTTTTCAAAGACAACCAATAATATTGATTATTGTGAGCAAGAATAGTAATATGGGAATGTGATTTTTATCCAAGTGTTTTAACATCATCCATGATTATAGGAATAGTGAATTTAACTGATAATGTATATATATATGTTAAATTACCATATTTTACTATTCCTAAAAAAGTGAGTATTTCAGAAAAATCCAAAATATCCGCCCTAACAATTTTTTGACATGTAGAATTCAAAAATTAGCTCCATTTTTTTAAAATAGTTTTTAAATATTATTAATTTAATTTTTAAGTAAAACCATAATTTACTCAAAAAATGACAATTTTAAAACTATAATTCATTTTATATCACCTTGAAAAATTAATGAATATCTCATTATCTTATAATATTAAGACAATAAAAAAATAATTTGATTTACTATTCATTTGGGTCATATTACTATTCATAAGGGTATGTTACAATTCACTAAAAAATTATGTTTGACATATCAAACTCTAAATATCTTACTGAACACAACCTTTTATATTGGTTTTTTGAAATTCAAATCACAAAGGTTGATAAAATATGTTTACTCACTAGTTTTTAAATAATTCATGTTTTGTATAGAATTAGTGTTTCATGTATTCAATATTAAATTCATTTTCAAAATCATTGGGTGTTACATTAAACCTTTCTTCAAAAACTTTCATTCTCAAAGTTACTAGAATGTTACCTCACGAAAATATTCGAGTTCTTCATCATCATAAACTCCTTCAGTTCCCATGTTTCCTTTCTGATTTTATGATTTTTCCAATGTATCTTACCAGTCGAGTCGTATGATTCCCCAAAATCAAATTTTAGTGTCCAAAATCAAGATAGGATCTTCACAGTAAGATATTTCATTTTCCAATTATATAGCTTTAGAAGTGAGGACATGCATTGGGTCTGACATGTACTTTCTCAACAATGAGACATGCAACAAATTTACTACTTTAGATAGGCTAGGGGTCATATCCAAATGATATGAAAAATATGATTTTCTCTCCAGAATTTCAATTGGGCATATGTACCTAGGGACCAGTTTCCCTTTAATCCAGATTCTTATAACACCCTTCAATAGATATGATTTCTAGAAGAAATTATCTTCCACTTGAAACTCCAAATACTTCCTTCGATTATCAGTATATATTGTTTTCTACTTTGAGATGATTTAATGTGTCCTTGAATTGTATTAATATTCATTGTTGTTTCCTCCAGAAGCTATGGGCCCACAAGATTCCTTTCTCTATCATCATCCCAACGAGTTGGTGTACGACATCGCTTTCCATAAAATGCTTCATATTGTGCCATTTGAATACATGAATCGAAACTATTATTGTAAGAAAACTCCACTAAAGGTAAATATTTATCTCACATACCTTGATAGTCATGTGAACATGATCTCAACATATCATTTAAGGTTCGGATCTTCCTTTATGATTTCCCTTCAGTTTGTGGGTGATAAGCAGTACCCAAAGGAAGCTTAGTATCCAAATCATTATGAATACTTTTTCTAAAATTTTTATGTCAATCCTAGATCACGATAAAAATCAATTGAGATATGTGCACCATGAATTCTCACAACTTCATTGATATAGATTCTTGAAAGGAGCTCTAGTGGAAAATCCTCTCTTATAGTGAGGAGATGTACATATTTTGAACATTGATCCACAATTACCTGTATTGCATCATTATTTCTTGGAGTTTTGGGTAATTGAGTGACATAATCCATGGTGATGTCATCCCATTTCCATGTAGGAATAGTTAGTGGTTTCATGACTCCTCAAGGATGTTATCTTTTGGCACTCACTTATTGAAATACTAATTATCTTGATACATAATCCACAATTTCCCTCTTCATGTTATCCCACCAGAAATGATCATTCAAATATTCAACAAATTTATTTCTACCATGGCTTATTAAGAAATTTTAGTTATGAGGATCATCCAAAAACCACCTTTTCAAATTGGGTAGAGAGGGAACATGTAGCCTCTTCCCAATTTTCATAATTCCATCTTCACACATGAAGTCAACAAACATCCCATATTTCACAGAAATAATTTTCTTTTATAGATTTTCGTCATCAGACTATGAATTTTAATAAATATCTTTGAGGATCCATTTGAAAAAGTAGTGATGTTTCACTTTCTTTGATAATTTCCATATCCATCCTCACTAGATGCATGTACAAAAGACCCTTGTCAATCCTCATTTTTTCGAGAACTCCATGATCCTTCCAACTCAAAGCATCATCTACCTTGTATTCCTTTTCTTTAAGGTAGATTATTGAACAATCATAATCCTTGAGTAGTTTGAGCCATACAGTTTTCCTCCTATTGAGTTCTTTCTTTGAGAAGATATATTTTTGACTCTTGTGATCTATATATATATATAACTTTTCACCATAGAGATAATGTGTAATTATTTTCAGAGAAAAGATTACCGCTGCTAACTCCAGATCATGAGTAGGAGAGTTTTTTTCATTATTTTTAACTTCATTCATGCAATGGCAATAACTCTATCATTCTGCATAAGGAAGCAAACAAGTTTTTTCTTTGATGTATCGCTATAGATCACAAACCCATAAATTTCTTATTGTAGAGTAAGGATTAGAGCATTCACTAATCTCCTCTTAAATTATTTAAAATATCCCTCACATTATTTTGTCTATACGAGCTCAACCCCTTTAAGTGTAAGTCTGATCATTGGGTTGGCTAAACGAGTGACGTTCTAAAAAAAATAGATGATAATAACCTAATAAACCAATATAACTATGTACCACAGTTATTTTTATTAGAGTAGGCCATTCTTGCACAACCTTTTTCTTCACAGGATCAAATGATATTCCATCCTTATAGACAATGTGGCCAAGAAATAAAACTGATTGAATCCAAAATTCACACATGTTAAGCTTCATATATAATCCATTTGTTCCAAAAGTCTTGAAAATAGTATGGAAGTTATTTTAATGATATTCATAGATTTTAGATTATAACAAGATATCATAAATAAATACCACTACAAATTTATCATTATATTCCATGAAAACTCTATTCATTAGATCCATCAAAATAGAGGGTCCATTTGTCATTCCAAAAGACATTACTATAAACTCATAATTCCCATACCTGGTTTGAAATGTTGTCATAGGAATATATTCATTCCTCCCACACAACTGATGATATCCATATCAAAGATCAATCTTTAAAAAATATTGGGCTCTGGGAAGTTGGTCATATAAATCACCAATGTGAGGTAGGGGATACTTGTTCTTTACTATTATTGAATTGATCTCAATGTATTCAATGAACAACCTCAAAGATCCATATTTCTTCTAAACAAAAAAATGGGGTCTCCCCATGGAGAAACACTTGGGTGAATAACTCCTTTATCACTCAATTCCTCTACTTTATTCTTCAATTCCACTAATTCCACAGTTTCCATTCTAAAAGGTTCTTTGATATGGGTGATGAATATGGAATTAAACCAATGGAAAACTCAATTTTTTTCTATAGAGGATATCCAGGTAAATACTCTAAAAACACATCAATGTATTCTTTAAAAATAGTTACACACTCAATTTGAACATTTCTTTCTTCACCCATTGTTATTACATTCCCTTCCTCCCCAACAATTGAATTCAATAGAGCTGCTAGGGGTGGATCTGATGAGAATCAGATCTTGATGTTTCTTCTCTTAAGGTAATGTATTCCACATCGTCCTTATAAATTTCCATCTCCATCTTTTAGAAATAAATTTTCGCATCCTGGTTCAAAATAAAATACATAATAAGGATTATATCAAATTCAATCATGGGTATGATAATGGAATCCCCAGATAAATAATGATTATATGTCATAATGGGGACATCCTGACACAAATTTGTTGCAATTATACATCCCTTTGGATTTTTTACTTACAACTCCCTTACTAAATAAAATTCAAAATTTCTAATTTTATTAGAAAAATTGTAAGATAAGAATTAACTTGATGATCCAAAATCAAAAAATAATAATTGACTATGTTTTAGGAAATGATTAAAGTACCTGGCACCACGTCATTATGAACTTCAATATCAGCAGTTTTGATCGCATATTCATATCCCTGCTCCCTTGGCCTTTTTTGTGGCACATTTCCTTGATGATTTGGAAAATAATTAGCATAGTGCCCCATCTCTCCAAAATTATATAGTTGAACATTAATATCTTCCTTCTTCCCATTGAAAAAACCAACATGATAGAATTTTTTCCCACACTTGTAGCACACCCACTTTTCCTTTTATGAATCCACCTGGGTGTTTCCATAGATAATTATCATAGGGTAGAAATTAAACTCTTCCCATCATCCAAATTTTATTATTTCATTTTCCAATGTTTTTAGGAACACACTTTTTATCTTTCTTTCAAATTAACTTCATAAGACTTAGAGAACTGCTTTTTTGTCTTGATAGCACATGAGACTATATCATCGTATAATGAGAATGTTTGGAAAACCAATGCCCACTGGAGGAATGGATTTAGAACATCACGTAATCGATCAATATTTCTCATTCCATTATGTATATAGTCTGTAGCATGCATTGTTATCCTTGTGAATTTATCACCATACTTTGCATCATTATTATCTACCATTTGCCTCAAATTCAGAAACTACCTTTCCATATCTTCTCTTGTTCACGAGTAAAGTATTGATCTAAGATATGTTCATTATATTAAATCCATTCCATGTTTTCTACATCCTTATCCTCCTTTTTGTTCTGAATTAGTGACCACCATTGATTATCATCTCCCGATAGAGAATAAACTACCATGACAACCTTTTATCTTTCATTACATCCCAAGACAAGAAATGATTTCTCTAAGGAACTTACCCATATCTCTTTTGTTAATTGGTTTGTAGTCCCACTATGTTATGGAGGTTGTTGTTATATAATGAGATCCAATATATCTCATCCATACTGTGAATCTAGATGCTCCAAATGAATACAGTTATAGTTCATAACATGATTATGTTGTCTCAGTATAGTTATAAGTTTATACGCACCAATCAAAGCTCCAGATCCAACATCATTATCTTACATTAGAGGGAAAAAATACATTGGATATGCGCGTTCATGTGGTTTCTTTTTCTTAAACTTGGTGCCATTACTAAATAATAGCATACACTAGATTAGGTTAAATAATTTTTAATGTATAATCGCAATTTATAAAACTAATTATCATAAATTTAAATTCAATAAATTGCTATTCTCATAATCATAGGCATCGTTTCTTAGAAGAAATATTTTTTATATAAATCCTACATAATGAATTGTAATAATATGTGGAGTATCATAATTATATCCCCTGAGAGTGTCAAACCAAGTGCGTAGAAAGGATCTATGTCATGTTCCATGATACCCCATATCAATTCCGAAACTTATTGTTAGAATTTTTACACCTACGTACATATTTTCTAGAACCGTATCCACTTGTAGTCTCCAGATGGAGATGAATTTTCTAGAAAGATCAAAAAAATCTATCTAATACAAAAATATATAGGATGATCTTCTGTATTTATCTACAAAGAAAATCTTTGGTTTTTGTTCCATAATAATCATTTTCTAAATATAGTTTCCATGTTTTCTACTAAACTTATTCTATTACCAACTATAAAGACCCAACCCCTGCTTCCCAACGTTGGTGCCTTTTTGGATAAAATAGACATGAATTCATGAAATTTTTATCCCGAAGGAACTGATAGTTTAGTTGATTTGGAAATCCATATACATACATAAGTTCAACATTAAAACATGAAATGAAAACCACAGATAAGTTCCACTGGGAACATCCACCATTCTAAGATTATCCTTAGAAGTCAATCATCAAATACCTCGTCATATCCTGGAAAAAATTAAACATATGAAGGGGTGAGATCAGATTCTCATTAAGGTTAAACATTACAATGAAAGATAAAATAATCATTGGGCATGGATAATAATTGAAAAAATCAGATTTTAAAAATAATCATGAACATAATGTGGAGGGAATTCGATCTGAGTAAATAATTCCATAATAAAACATAATCATGGGTATCCTACTAGTTGAATAACCACACGAACTTTGAATTTATATCTTCATAATCAGGGAAATTCATATTCTGGAAATTTGGAAACATACCATCAAGGCCTCATAGAAGACGTCTAAAAATAAATAAGGCCTCGGCCAAAACCATATCTAAAAATGGGAATGGCCTCAGCAAAACCCATATCTACATGTCTCATGAAACCTACTGATACATAGAGGGGCTATAGAGGTCCCCAACCATCACATAAAAATTTAATTAAACTTATTATATGAATGGGGATAAACATAAAAAATATATACATTCATATTGAAACTAACATATGAAACATAAATAACATTCCCCAAACATTAAGCATAAACACTAATCATTCAGAGTAAAATGGTTAATGGTTTTAAGATAGAACATACACAATAAAACTAATAATAAATCATTAAATTAAATATTGTAGATGATATCATAAATATTAATCTCAATATTTCATAATAATAAATAGGAGTGTTGAAATGGATGAGGATACTCTTATGAAATCATCGAGTAATTCTTGAGAAAAATACGATTTTACGATGAAAAGAAGAGTTATTTTTGGAAAATCTTTGTATAAACCCAGAAGTGTTGTAATATGGTAGTTTCATAATAGAATAATATATTTTATAAAAATAATGGATTCCAAAAATATATTATAGAGTTCCCTTAAAAATAGGTAAGAATTTGAGAAAACCCCCTTGAATTGGGATTGTAATTCACGAAGAAATTTTGAAAGATCCCTTTAAAACATATAACTCACCACAAATAAAAGTATGGTTCTAGTTGGAATACATATATAGAATATTCACATAGAAATTATTTGGGGTACATATTAATGAATAATAATTTAATTGAGGCTAGTAGATAATAAAAGTAACCCGAATGAAAATAGAGAATCGGGTGGAAAATCATTACCTTAAGTCTCGAGGAGTTCCTAAAATGATCATAACGACCTGAATAATGAAATTTAATTTTTTAAATTAATTATTACATAACATCCTATACATTTAATTGATTTATTATAACAATTTTGGTTTCCTTCATGTCCTTTTAATGGGTTAAGAGATTCAATTTCATTGTTTGGGAGTGTTTTGTTCCTTTGTTTTCATGAAAGGTTTACTTATATTCTCGTATGGATAAACATGTAGAATTAGAATGTGTATCCAAAATAAAAGATGTATGTTTTTAGTGAACAACGAGAAGATTTAATAGTTATAAAACTCATTTTGTTATTTATAGTGAAGATGAATCATTATATAAAACATTAATGACAATTGTTTGTGTCAATTTGAGTTTCTTAATCACAACAAACTCATTTGAATTTATACATTAATATCCACAAATAATAAAATTAGGATATTTCCACTCATATAGTTCCACGGTTTTTTGAGTTGTGTCCATAGAGAACATTATTTCAACATTTTACAACTACATTGTGGCAACTGTTAGGCTTTATATCCCCTCGCTCCCCCTACAACCCTAACTCATATCCCTCCCTCCCGCTCTGAGATGCTCAAACCCCCCCCCCTCCACATTGGAAACCTTTCCCTTCCTTTCTCAGATACATGAACCCCCCCCCCCACAGTAACTCCCTTCCCTGCCTCTCTGAGGAAATCAAACCCTTTCCCACCCGAACCCCCTTCTCTGCCTCTCTCGGGCGATCGATCCCTTTCCCCGACTCCACTAATGAAGAAATAGTTTTGATCGCAATATAAATCCAATCCCTCCATGCTATTAGGAAAATAAAACTCCCTTTCCTTTCCTACCATCTATCATTAAGAACCTGGTCGGTTCCCTGCTCTCGCGACATCGTCTCATGTAAAAGAACCCTACCGGCAACTTACTCTAGAGACATCAATTTCATCCTACCAGCTCCCTCCTCTCCCATATATCGTGATTCACTCATTCCCACTGGTAAGAAAATTCTTATTTCCATATGAATGAAATGAAAAAAATGTCTTTCACCTATCGGGACAAGTACTGAATTTTCCTCTTGTTGGAAGCCTCACCCAATTATTTTTTCCCTTCTACTCTGATTTACCCTCTCATTGTATTTTACCCCTGGTTGTATTTTCCTTCTTCATAGATACCAGCTTCAGTAACTGTGAAACATTGAGGCCAATTTGGTCTTCATTCCACAAATTTGGGCAACACTCCCTACTAGTTGTAGGTGATTTCCATTTTTTCTTCCCTTTTACCACTATTTAATTTTTCATTTTGTAAAAAAAATATTTTTATTTTCAGTTTAGTATGTATATTTTGTTTTTGAATATCTGGTATAATCATATATTCCAACTGGATATGTTTTTCCTGAATTTTGAATGTGTTTTATATTAATTTTTCATATGTTTTCTTAAAATGAATCTTTTATGGATCAATGAAAAATACTAAATTATGATGAAGAAAATAAGTTATTACCAACTATTGTATATAAAAATTTTCATTTTATTGAATGTATAAATGGTAATAGTGATGAATAATGTTATGAAATATTTTATTAATATGGTTTTGTTACTTATGTAGAAGGTTATAGAGATTTTATTGATGTTGGAAGTAAACATATGGATTCATTTTCTGATATCACGTTAAAATCAATGTTTTCAATGCCTAAATTCCATTCTGTGTAATAGTATGTTAATATCATGTAAAAAATATAAATTTTATTCCATTAAATTTATTTGTTTTGTTTACATGCCTTCTCACCATTTTCCATCCCATTGTTCTTTAATACATAAAAAATAATACTTATAAGGGGAACTAATAATATTTTTTTTATTAGGAATCATTTTATTATATGACTTTACATAAATGAATCCATTTATCCCAATTGTTTTTATTTTTAATGATCAGTTTTTATTGACCTTGAATTCCATTGAAATGTTTGAAGGGGATCCTTTTTTATTAATATATACATTTTCACTTTCTACCACCACATTCTTTGGTTTTAATTATGTATCTTTCTTTCTATGTATTATTTATTCTTCAAAGTATTTTTGTTTAAAATTATAGTTCTTAGAAAATTTATTTATAGAAAATTTATTTTTTAACAAAAAATTATAAAAAATGTAAAGGATACCCATGTCCCTTATTCACTTTTTTTCACTACTTTAAAAGAAAATGCACTCTATACTCCTATTTTTTTCTAAAAGTATTCTACTTTAGTTACTCTCCCATATTCTTATAGTAGTGGTGAGTATCCTTTTTTCTAATATTAAAAAAATATTCGTGTTCAAATTTGAGTTTTAAAAAAGAATTTGAACTTTCAACTTCCTTATATAGAAATTAACATCCTCCCTACAACGACATCAAATACCCTTTTATAATAGTCATAAATCTGAATTAAAAAGCAATTTTCAGATAGTTAACTACATCCAATATCTTTTAAATATTTCTTGTTTAAAAAATGATCCCTTAGATCATACAAAAATTTTAAACCAACGTATATTTATTTTATGTGTAATGATGATGATCCATTTTCTAATCTAAGTCATATTGACCAGGAAAAATTAATTTCAAATAGTTATTTTTATGTTACTTTTTTTTCTATTAAACAAAAATATTTTTTTCGTCTTGATCATGTTCAATACAGAGGATATTACTTTTTTAGAAACTCGAATGACTCTTACAAAAGCATTAAATGACTGTTACATATTCCCTTTACCTATGAAGTTATTTTTCTAAATTCTAAAATGAATTTTATAAAATTTCAATGTTAATCTTATGAAATTCCTTTTCTTAATGAAAAATATTATCAAATATCATAGTTACTCCTACAAAATGCCACATTATTAAAGATGAATCTAATAAATTCTGAACGTCTCTTATGAAATCTTTGATTTACTATTACTAAATCCACTCATTCTTATATTTCCATTGGTCTGCCCATATTTACTTATTTGTAGAACATTATTCCTCTTACATTCTAATTATTTTTCTATTATCCATATATTTTTTCCTAGTTACCCATTTTTTTAGTATGATCTGTCTTATGTATAAAACACATTCATAAATATCCACTGAGATTGTTCAAAACTATCATTATGCACATTGGTAGGTTTTGTTGTCTTAGATTATTTTCAAACATCTTCTCAAATTGTCCCTGAGGAATAAAGTACAATAATGCTTAAGAATTTGAGTTACCCAATTTTTCAATCCAAATCTGATCAATTCTATAAATCCCAAGAATAATTCCAAAACACCTTCGATCATATTCTAATAAACTCTAAAATTCATTACAACCTTAACCAAACAAAATAAACATTTTATTTGTGATTTTAAATATGAATTACATATTGAATAAAAATTCCTACATAGTTAACATATCCACTATTTTAGTTCTCTAAAACTACTTCCTTAAAAAAATACTAAAACACCCCTTATATTTTAATCACATCTCCATGGGTTAAAAATATACATAAAAATATCAATTGGTCTCTATAATCCCCCTATTAGTAAATTTGTTGTCAACCCAAGAGCGTAAATTACTATCAAAATCATCAAATAAAGTAAAATATAATTATGTAATAATATTTAGCTTATATGAGTTAAATCAGAGTAAGAAATAAGGAAATTTAATACTAATATAATGTTGATCAAAAAACAGAATGCGTAAGCTCAGGGGGTGTAGTTGGAGGTAGGGGTTTTAATAGGAAGTGGGGGTGAAATCATAGCATTATAATATATATATATATATACATTAAGGAAGACATTTTTCTATTTTCTATTATCTTTATAAAAAAATTAGATTATTTTATTATAAAATGCATTTTACTAGTTTGGTTTTGGATTCAAATGATTGTGTAATCTAGAGGGATAAAAATTGGTTTTGAGAAACTGTTGGCTTTCTTAAAGATTTAGTTTAGGAAACTTCATTTAAATTTTATTTTAATTGGTTTAATTAATGTTGGTTTGTCTCGATTATATTATTTTTAGTTTAATTCCATTTAATTTGGATTACTCCAAAACTATTTGGTTTAGTTTCGGTCTATAACATTAGGTTTTTATTGTATTGAATCAATTTGGTTGGATTACATTGATTTAGTTAGAGACTAGAAGATTTTATAAGGTTTTATTTATACTAGGTTGGTTTTTTCATTTCTATTAGTATTATTTATATGTTCTATTTGATTTGGATCATGTTACATATATTTGGTATAGATTATGTGCATATTTTTTGGTTCTTCTTAGTTTAGTGAATCAATTTGGTTTGATAAGTTTTACTAAATTAGAGTATTTAGATCTATATGGTTTTTATTCTTGGTTGATGTTATCATTGGTGAAAGACATTTTTGGTGTTATAATCATGTGGGATTTGATTAGGGTTGTCTATTGTTGGTTCCAAATTTTCATGATTCAATGATAAAAATGGCATTTAAAGTGAAGATTGGTCAGGAGTAGTGGGGTTCAGTATCATTGGTATGGAATTTTTGATGTAGTGAAGCTTATTTGAAATAGTGCGCTAATTGATATTAATGAGGATATCATAAGGGTGACAGTGATCGATGACATGGAGATTTAGGTGTCACATGATTTCATCTATCACATGGATCTCGAGACATGTCTAATCTATTCCCATATACTATAGTACATTGCTGAACTACAAGATATGATTAATTTTAGAATTTGATTTTTTTTCCTGACTGTAATTTATTTATCGTTATGTTTTAATCTATTGTGTGTGTTCACACTTAACCCAAAAAAGGTATTTTCTAAAAATTACAAAATAAAGAGGAATTAGAGATATAATTCAATGAAATTAAATATTTTTTGTAGTTTGGGTTTGTTTGGTGAGGAAACCATTAGTTATTTTATATCTATTCTATTCATATTATGGTTTTCGGATAGTATGTGGGGTGACAGAGGGGGCAGGGGATATGGTGGGTTTAGCGGGGTTGGGTGCAGTGGGGAAGAGATAGTAAGGGTTAGGGGAAGTGGTGGTGAAGGAGGGGTGAAAGGGGGAGAAAGGTTGGGCAAAAGAGGGGTTCAAGTTCAGTATCTAGTGCTAAGTCACCAAATTCTTCCTCAATAATACTCTCCCTAATAAACCGAATGAAATTTAGTAGGGTAGATTCAGAATGATCTGTAGCCATGACCCTAGTTTCTAGAGCTGAAACATCTATGTCTAGAACTATCTTGCCCAATAATAAGCTTTATGCATCCAAACCTCATACCCATGTACCATATAAAGTCACGTAAATGCAACCCACATTCCATTGTCCATAAATGAGAAAACAAACCCCTTTTTTACAGTCCTGTTCAATAATCAATTACTCATTTTACATTTTCTGGATGCATTCTTGGATACATTCCAACCAAATACTCATCCTTTCATATATTCTTCATGCATGTATGGTACATTTGTATAAACCTTGGAATATAATGAATCATTCCCTGCATAGTTGCAAATAGGTTAAATTATATTTTGTTAACTGTATGCTCCCTGACATAGAAGCCTTTCCAATTCCATACACATAGCCCAAAATAAGCCAACAACTTCTCATTACAGTTGATATTTTTCTACTGGAAACAACAACAAATGATCATGATTGCATCCAAATCCTTCAAGCATGGAAACTACTCCTTGGGCAATTTTCAGTCCCTATTATTTCTACTCTGGTTTCCTTATTTTCTTCTAGATTTTTTCCTCATGTATATCCTCTTAAAGTATTTATCTTTTCACTTTGATGTAGCCACATTCTATTTTAACATCTATGAGTTAGAAAATCATATCACCTCTATTGACTCCCTCACATAGAGATGGAAATAAACACACACAATATGAGTGAGTTTACAATTTTAATTAGTAGTACCTCCCCACCCCCCACAAACAAACCTCTCATGTAAATATAGAATAAAAAAGGGGAGGGGACTTATTGTTGCAGCCGGGTGAGGGGGAGGGGCTTTGGTGGTTAGGGGGAGGGGGAGGGGATAGTGTAGTAGGGGGGAGGGGAGGGGAAGGTGCAGTAGGGGAGGAGGAGAGGGGAAGGTACAGTAGGGGAGGAGGAGAGGGGTTATGTATGGGGGACGGGGGGGATGTGCAGGGCATTGTGAGGGGGATTGGGGTACAGGTTGGGGGGGTAGGGGAAGTAGGGGTGCAGGTGGGGGGTGGCAGGGGTGATGGTTCGGTGGGGTGGTGAATGGGGAAGGGGGCTGGGCATTCTGGGTATAAGGGGTAGGGGTGAAAGCGACATTGGGGGTGAAGGGGGTGGGGGCTGGGGTGGGAGAATTTGTATTCTCTTGTGTGTTAGTATTCTTCTGGAGTTTCTTCTTATTCGTGGTGGTGATGAGCTTTAGGGTTTATTTTGTTTTTTATTCAATTTATTATGTTGTTAGGTTATAAATTTTTTTGGAATGATGTTTTATAGTAAGAAGATGGTGGTGATGTTAGGTTTCTTCTTCTGATGGTGGTGTCTCCTCAAAGTGTGTTGATCTCGTTCCATCCCACCTAACTCTATCATGGTGGGATGGATAGGGATGGTTTTTTTATTGGTGATGTATTCACTATGGATTTTACCTTCATTTAGATTTGGGATGTCTGGTTCTTCACTAGGGAGTAATTATATAGCTCACTTTTGTGGGATATATTTCATGTAGGGTTTCCAACAATGCATATTATGGTAGTGTAGACCCTACTTGACTCTTGATTTGGGTTCCCTGGTTCATCTTTAACATATTGAAGTTATATATAATCTGAATTTTTAATTTTTCATAATGAATATTTTATGTGGTTATAAACAAATATGCAAAATGGATCATTTTTTAGGTAGATATGAGTATCTAATTTCTTTGTTCCCCTCTACTTGATCTTCTTCATTTTAATTTTAGACAAATGAAATTATTAGGCTCTATTTAAAATTAAATTTAGTTATTGGTCTATGGATTATTTTAGGCTTTGGAGGGGGTGTGAAGGGGTTGTTCAGGGGTTGTGTAAGGGTGTGTGAGGGTGTGAAGGGGGTGGCAGGGGTTTAGTGGGTGTGAAGGGTGTGTGTGCAGTGGTTGTGTGCAGGGGGTGTGCATGGTATAGGGGAAGTGGGTGTGCAGGGTATATTGGTAGGGGTGTGTACGGTACAAGGGTAGTGGGTGTGTAGTGTACAAGGGTAGGGGTATTCATTTTATAGGGGTCGGGATGTGTGTAGGGGGTGGAGTGAGTGAGTGAAGGGGGTGTGCAAGGTGTAGGGGAGGAGAGAGTGTGTAATGGGGGATGGAAGTTTGCATTAGAGGGGAGAGGGGTTGTGTTGGGGTTGTGTTGTGGTGTGTAGGGGGTATGTGATGGGTTTGTGAAGGGGGTGTGTAACGTACATGGGTAGGGGATGGGAGGGAGAGTGTGTAGGGGTTGGGGGGAGTGTGTGCAGGGGTCAGGAAGTGTGCTGTGGAGGGGGAGGGGTGTGCAGTGGTTGTGTTGGGTGTGTGATTTGTGTGCAGGGGGGAGAAGCTAGGTTCACCATGCCATGTTTTTCAAACATGTGTTTCAAAAAATGTTTTTTTCCTTATCTAATTTAGTTTATTTAATGAGAAAGTATACTTTTATAAATTCAATGTTTTGGGATGTGTTTTTCATTGATGAATTGGTGTTTTTAAAATTTTTCTCTTTATTAATGATTGTGTTTTTTAGTATTGGGATGTACATATCAATATGAATCTTATTTTTTCATTGTTGGTTATGAATTCATGTATAATTTATCATACATATTTGAAAAAATGATCATATATATATATAAGAACTCATTATATCTCATTTTTTCCCCACTATTTCTTTATAGCTGGTTTCTTATGATGAGTTTTGCTCTGTCCACCACCATCAATAATAGTGATATCAATATCGTACTTTGGTATGTTTTATTGAATTTTTATTCTTTGTCCAATTTTAATTAAGGATTTTGTGTTTTTTTGGTTCCTTATATATTTATGGTGAATTTTGGATCTCGTTGAGGAGCATAACCTCACATGCCCTAAATCTCATGAACTAACATTGAAAACCTAGTCTCTCACACCATGCTATGTTTCCCTTGACATATAACAATCTGAACCCCATATAGCCAACTACCATTCCCTTAGATTAACTTATATATTTCATTCACATATCTACTAATGACCAAACCCATACTTGGGTGTTTTTAGTTCCCATGATTGGTTACAGATAATGGATGCATTCCCAGGATTGTTTTTTTCTATCAAAAGACCCCATGCATGGGTGTGTTGGGTAGTGCAAGGGGTTGTCCAGGAGGGGGCGGTCAGGGCATGGGTGTGCTGGGGGTTTCAAGGGGATGTCTATGGAGTTCAAGGGGCATATCGTAGAGGGGGATGCAAGGGGAATGGGTGCGTTTGGGGGGAGGTGGGGGTGTCCATGTTAGAGGGGCTATCCAGGAGGGGGTGTAGGGGAGCATGGGTGTCTAGGTGGGGGTGGGGGTCTAGAAGGGAGAGTGTTTCTAGGTGGGAGGGGGTGTACAGGAGGGGGGCATGGGTGTGTAGGGGGTGTGCAAGGGGATGTTCAGGAGGTGGGTCAAGGTCATGGGTGTGCAGGGGGTGTTCAAGGGGGGTTGTCTAGGGGGTGCTAGCGCGTCTATCTTGGGGGTGAAAGGGGGCATGTGTGTGTTGGGGTGTGTTCTAGGGGACTGTCCAGGGCGGTGCAAGGGGGTGTCCAGGAGTGGATGTCTGGAAGTGGCGGGTGTCCTAAAGGTTGTCCAAGAGGAACAGGGTGTCTAGGGGATGTCCAAAAGGGATGGGGTGTCCAGGTGGGATGGTGTGTCCAGGAGGGGGCGCTGTCCAGGAGGCTTTGTAGGGGGTGGGCTATTTTAGGGGTAGGGGGATAATGTAGGGTGTGTTCAAGGGGGTTCAAGGGGGGTTGTCCAGGGGGTGGGCTACTACATGGGGTCTGTTCGGGGGGGGGGGGTGTCTGTCAAGGGGGGTTTTGTAGGGGGTCGGCTACTGCAGGGGTGGGGGCTACTATAGATGGGGTGCAAGGGGGTGTTCAAGGGGGTGAAAGGGGTTGTCTGGGGGGTGGTAAACTGCATGGGTTTCTAGAGGGTCTCCAGAGGGTAAGCTACTACATGGGGGTGTCTAGTGGGTGGGCTACTGCATGGGGGTGTCTAGGGGGTGGGCTACTACATTGGGGTTCAAGGGAGTGTTCAAAGGGGTGAAAGGGGGCTCTCTAGGGGGTGGTATACTATAAGGGGGGTGTTTAGAGGATGGGAAAGGGGGTTGTCCATAGGGGGTTCTATGGGATGTTAGAGGGGAGGCAAGGTGTGTCTATGGGGTGCAAGGGGTGTCTGGGAGGGTGGTGGTGTCCAGGATGGAGGGGGTGTCCGGGAGGGGGGTCGCGGCATGGGGGTTCAGGGGTGTTTTCAAGGGGGTGAATGGGGATGTCAAGGGGTTGCAAGGGTGTTGTCCAGGGGGGTATAGGGATATAGGGGGTGTTAAAGGGGGTTGTGGGGCTATCAAGGGATGGTGCATGGGGGTGCATGGGGGTGTTCAAGGGGGTAAAAGTTGGCTTTCCATGGGTGAAATATGGTTGTCCAGGGGGCATGGGGTTGTAGGGGTGTTGTTCAAGGGGGTGCAAGGGGCTTCCAGGGGCATGGTGTGGTCAATGGGGTGAAAGGGTATTGTCCAGGGGCATGGGGGTGCAGGGGGCTGTCTAAAGGGTGCAAGGGGGCTATCCAGTGGGTTCATGTGGGTTTATTGGGTTGCCATGGGGGTGAAAAGGGCTATCTAGGGGGTGCAGGGGGCTGTCCAATGGATGAAAGGGGCTATCCAGGGGGTATGGGGAGTAGAGGGAGGGGAACTAAGGGGAACCTAATTAATTTTGTATACCATATAAATGATATAGGCACAATTTTAACTGTGTATGTAGGTCCCTAGTTCCATGGTTGAACCATGAAAGTCGTCCATGCCTACTACCACGGTGATAGCAGCCACGGTTTTCCAAAACCATGGCCATAGCCTATTACCACGGTTTCTTGAACTACGGCCACGATTCCAAAATGTGGCCATATGTTAATTTTCTAGTTTTGATCATGTGCACAAATGGATTTAAGAACCTTAAGTTATAATAAATATATTATATTTTGGTTCAACCATCAAATTGGTTTTTGACTAGAACTGAATATGGTACTAGCAATTGAAAAACTATTTTCCATGAATGTGATAAATTAACACATCTCATATGGTGTTTTCATTTCTATTATAAAATAACGGGAAATAAGAAATCCTGAATAATTATTCATTTATCCTAAAAACATTCAGGTACATGTATGGTACTGGAATCATCAAAAAAATTTGATGAATGGAGTTGAGGAATGAAAAATAAAAGAAAGGAACTAGAAATTAAAGAAATGAAAAGGGGAATTTACCTCATAAAGTAATCTTCCTTCAGAGCCATTTTAGGGGATAGGTTTTGATGTTTTTATGAGACCATGGGCTTCTGGACATGGGGGAGGTGATTGCGAGGTTATTTGATTATAATTTAGATAAGGCACAATTCTGGATAAGAGTGAATAGAAGAGGTAGTGAGGGGGTTTTATAGTGGATGAGAGGTGGGCCTTCCCATTATTTTACTCTTTATTTTATTATTTTCTAAAAAATAGTATTTATACTTATTTCCAAGAATAGTAATATTTGAATGTCAGTTCGAACCAATTGTTCTACATAATCCATAATTCTAGGAATAGTGAATTTAACTAATAATGTATATATACAGTAAATTACCGTATTTTAATATTCATAATTTTTTTAGTATTTTTAAAAAATACAACAAATTCACCCTAACAATTTTTTGACATGTATAATTCAAAAATGAACTCTATTTATTGAAAATATTTTTTTAAATATTTTTTATTTATTTATTAGATATAATTATATTTTATTTGAAAAATAACAACGTTAAAACTATAATTTTTTTATATCTCCTTGAAAAATAAATGAAGATCTCATTGTCTTGAAATATTATGAAAATAAAACAATAATATTATTTAATATTAATAAGGGAAATATTACTATTTATAAGGTTATGTTATTATTCACAAAAAATAAGTTTGTTTTGACATACTCTAAATATATTACTGAACACAAATGTGTATGTTAATTTTTTAAAATTCTAATCTCAGAGGTAGAGAAATTATGTTTACTGGATAGGTTATAAAAATGTGTTGTTTTTTAGAGACTCATTATTTCATGCATTCAGTATTAAATAAATTTTCAAAATTTTGGGTTGTTATAAATTTCATATTACATGCACACCCCTTGTTTTGGTACTACTAGGAAGTGTTGATCTATCTTCTATATAAGGTATTTTTTACCTCCATTTTTATAGGTTCCTCGATCGGTTTCCTCTCATTTATCCTTTAAATATGATGACAGTTGATCTCTATGTTTCTAATGGATCTTTCTTAGTTGTTGGTTGGTGCGGTTTTGTTGTGTTTTCCTCAAGTGGATACAACTATTACAGGAGAGGTGATTGTGATCCACTATGTTGGCCATTTATTATACAATGATCTTCGAATAAAATTTGAGGGAGGGGATTCATGGATTCTCTATTATATTTACATGCAGTTATAGATTTATCATGATTTATCCTACTAGATTAAAATTAAATAAACATACTAAATATTTGAACTCGAATAACGAGTTGGGATCAACCATATGTTATTACTTTACACATTGAAAATGATTTTCCTCTTTATTTGATAGATGGTGTGATGTCTATTTATTATTTGTTTACCATTTCATTATTGACGGAATTTGGAAAATATTGTAAAGATTATATTAATTTTGAATTAATATCCATATTTAAATAGGAATGTTTAATTAATTCAATTTTTGTTGTTTTTGTTTGATGATAATCAAATGGATGAAGTTATGCAAATTGAAATGAATCAGTTAATTTAATATAGAATAAAAAATTAGTTGTGTGGTAAAGATAATTCCTTGTAGGGTTATTAGTTACCTGATTTATTGTAAAGGCCAAGAGACTTTTGATTTGTAGGTATGAGTTCTTGTTGGGTGTGAATGTTGAATGCCTTGTTTAGGGCCAAGATCCCAGTTATGTTATTTTTCTAGTACTTGTGTTGTAGTGTGCACATGGGATGGCTAATCATGGAATCCTATTGTGGTATCTGGGTGAAGGGACGCCCTGTGATAGTGGTGGAAGTATTTGACTCTTAGAGAGAAGAGATGCATTGGGTTATTCATGTGGGTTCCTGGGAGGACACTGGGGATGCTAGATGAAGTTAAAGTTTGGTTTAACCATCGACATGAAAGTGGTTTCTGATGAACCTATTTTCTGTTAATCTATTTTTCCATCCCAAGTATATGTGGATTATCGTCTCTCTTACTGTCCTCCCAAAAGAGGCGAATACATGTGGGTGTATTCCACTTTCTTTTCTTGTTTAGATTCTCAAGGAGGGATGGGTCTATGATGATGTTATCTGTGGAAAAGACGCAGTGGGTTGTTCATCTACTCACCGTATTTATCCCCTATAATTTAGTATATTAGAATACTTTCTTTGAATACCAAGATTTTGAAATGTGGTAATGTTTTTTAAATATATTAATTAGTAAATGATTTTGGACTCATGGGGTTGGAGGATGCTGGGATGCAATGCTGAGGTTATGACTTTGAGAAGCCATGGACTCGGTTTGGTTATGCCTGGTGGGCATGAAACATTTTTGTGATTCTAATGAAATGTAATTTGGAAATGATAATGTTTAATTAATGGTTAAATAATTAATTCTTGTAATGTGAAACTATTTTAAATGGATACTTTGAGTTAATATAGCTCTTTAAATGGATGTGTGCTTATAGGATATCTAGACTTAGTAGTGTTAGTTGAATGTCTGAGAGAAGTTAGTTGTAGTTGAGTCTATGATTATGTGTTTTCCCTAGTGTAGTTGTGAGATATATTATATCATGTATGGTTTTTGTTTCTTTGTGATACCCCACCCTATAAGTTAGGGACACTCACACCTTAGGTATTCTAATCCCTGTGGGTGTTTTCCCCAACAGTCTTGTGGGATGATAGATGTATGACTTCCCCAATTGGCCTTACTCTCTTCTCATGGTATTTACTTGTGTTGGTATGAATGGAGATCAATATTCACCATATATGTCTATAGAGGGATGTAATTTATTATGGTTACTTCACTCCCATATATTCTATATATAGTTTCTTAGGTGCTAAATTTGGTATAACATGTATAGGATGTCATGGCTTATGGATCCTTACTCAGCTTATGTGTTGTAATGGATTAAGGTATAACACCTGATGTATGGTACATGTTATGTGGGATGTGGTGGATCCTGATAACTACCTAGTAAATTTTTTTGTGTGGTATTGGTGGTGAGTTGAACAAGGTTCATGTTGTGGTGCTACACCCATGTGTTTTTAGGTAGCCTTTTGGAGAGTGATGATTTGAACGTGTGATGCTGGGGGGAAAGCAGAAAACTAGTGGGGAATTGGTAATAAGGTACCATTAATATTATTTATAATATTATATACTCTTGAATTTGATACTTTTTGATAGTATCTATGGTCAGGCTGGGAACACGGTTTACTTGTTTAGGTGATGAGTTTGTTTTTATTTTTGTTCACTGTTCTTTGTCATGTTTTCATTATCTTTTCATGAGAGGCTTTGGAGAGGATCCTTCTGTGTATACTGTTATACTCACCCTAAGTTATATTAACTATTTTTCTGTCACTTCTATTAGGTTGGATATAATGATGGTTACTACTAACTTGGTGTTCCGGGAGTTGTTTAGGTTTCGTGGTTGTTTTCATTATACTTTCTTTTGGTACTTAGAGATTTTCCTAGTCAGTTGTAGTAGCCTTTTCATGACATTACATATATGCACATGAGTTAATTTTAAACTTTAGACTGATAAGGATTCCGTTGGTGTCTATTTTATACCTCTATTTTAATTATTTATCTTTGAGGGTAATTCCTCTCATCTTTGTGCTTGTTATACTCTTATTACTAGTCGCAAAACCCGGGAATACTAGAGGAGGGAATCGGGGTTCAATATCCATCTTCTCATATTTCCAACCTAGGATAGGTACACCTTGTGGGGAGGGGTTAGAAAAATTAATATTTATAGACATATACTACATGAATTTTTTATTACATGAATTAATTACACACCCCTTTATCAAAGAATAAAATATGTTGATTAATGAATCCATTATTGTATAATCTATGTGGCACACTTACATATGATAATGATTTGAATGTGATGGGGGAACCCAGAATTATATATCTCTCTAATTCATTAGGTAATGTTCAGTCTCATGATATGTCATGATTGGATATAGACTAAACCCAGTCCCTTTATGGAAAAAGTTTCAATCAAAATGTCATGGAATTTATCGGTGACATAAGTTTATGAGGTAGTGTTTTATGTTGTATCCACATTTCCATTTCTTCCTTTATGACTATAATTCTATATCATGTCACATCATTCATGTTTATGATTCGTACTCCTTTTCCCCATTGATATGTGTATGGTTTAACATGTTTTATTTTAATCATGTTACACCATGTTTATTCCCTTGTTGTGGTTAATAGATCACCCCTTTTTTATATATGTACCTTTGTGATCCCATGCAGTTTTAGGTACGAGCATATTAAGGATGTTTTTAATAATGATGATTTATTCTTTGTTTTAGGTTGTTATATAATGTACCTAATTTACACAGAAACTAGATTTACCTATCTTCTAGGTTTAATTATGATTATTTTTATGTAATAAATTATGTATCAATGTGAAAATAATATCAAGATTTCCATAGTTTTAATTAATGGAAATTTTTTCTTATTTTTTGGGTGATTTTTTGATAACTCTTTCCAATGCCTTGGTGATAAGACTAAGTATAAGAAAAAAATAATTAATTTTTTTAGAATATAGTAAGTGATTTATCATGAAAATCCATCCTAGTTTGGATACTACAAGTGGATGTGGCTTTGGCATAGATGTACATAGGTATAAAACACAAAAACACTACGTTGAGCTCGACTCGACAGAGAACTGATACATAATAATGGGCCTTGCTGCACACCTGGTTTGACACAATTTATGGATATGCTTTTCATAATTTATAATTTAATTATGATCTATTCTTAAGGGGGGAAACTCATAAGAATATATGTTAATAAATATATCAAGGATAACATAGATTTAAGCCCATAAATTCATCAGTCCAAAAAATACATGTAATTTATATTTATTTTCATTAATCTCATTGTATTTCTATTTATATGATTAATATATTAAAAACACTCATCCTTTATTTTCCTATTATTCTATCCAATGGATATAAATAGTGTGAATTAGGTAAATAATCAATGTGATGGGAAATATTTGACTGCCCTAGGTTCATTTGAAACAATATGGGAGTGGGAATCACAATTGTTCGATGATGCTATCTCAACTAATTCAGGTTTTGAATAGAAACCTGGATCAGGAGGATCACCCAAACACTCCTAATAAATTACAAGATGCAATTTGGAGATTTATTATAAAAATCCCCTGACATTTAATGGATCATCTAATCCGTATATCATGAAAAAATGGAACAAATCCATTGAAAATATCTTATATATCCTTTAATGCCTGAGAAAGAGAATGTGTTTTTGTCTATTCATCATACGAATGGAAATTCCTATCTATAAGTACCCATCCTAAAACATTACATAATATTAATTTTTCATCAGGAATGTAATTTCACTCACATGGAGGATCATTTCAGGTTTTGAGTTTTAGAAAATTAGGCCATAACTATTACATCTTAAATATTAAAAAGTAGTCTCTTTTACTATATAAATTTTTTTTTAAACAATATAATGCCTTAAAAAACAATACATTTTTTCTTGAAAAGAATATTATTGAAATATTCCTTTCTCGTACCCTTCCTTATACCCTGTGATAAATATTTACGAAACATGGGATGAGAATAAAAATCTATGTAAGCATTATAAAATAATGAAATAAAACACTATTCCATAAATACATAAAAATTAATGAAATAATACATTTCCCTCATAAAACATAATATCTTTAACATAATTCACAAAATCATAATATTTGTGAATAACTCATAGAAATAATAAATCATAAAGGTAACATGTGGCATCCATAACATTCTTATATTGTAACTTTTAAATCTACACTGGGAGTAACCTTCATGGTTATATTTGGAATACCCATCATAGTATATTCCCTAAATCTATTAGTATAAACCTTAATGTTTACCTATGAGAAAGTTAACCAATGAATTTGAGAGCTATATCTAGCTCAACCTCCCTCTGTTTATCATAGAGCCACCTGTATACATAAATAATGACCAAGAACCATAACACAATCATAACACATGAAACAAGCATAAAAGACTGATAACATTTCCACATGGCAATATAATTTTAAGATATTGAAATTATCAATGCTTTCTCAAAACTATTTTAAATACCATAATATAGAAAAATGTTATATGTTATTTATTTTCATTTTAAAAGCATTACAACTTGTTAAGAAAGCCAAATATCAAATAATTATCGCGGTGGTAGAAAGGTCTTTGTCACCACACATGTTAAAATGAAACATTACTTTTTTTTCATTTAGTAAAACAATTGATAAAAAATGATTCCATTTTAAAACCTATTTTGGTATGTTAAAAGTCAAAAGGGTTTATTATAAATAGTATGATATAAGTTCGTATATAAATCAAAATATTCATCAATGAATGGAGTTTGAGAGGAAGTCCCTTACTTTGAGTCTGACTTGTCTCATTATTTATTTATATTTCTAAATAATAAACATTTGTTAATTTATACATGTTTCAGAATATTCTTCAATTTTATTATTCATTTTATATTGATTATCATCATGTTATAAAAATTACATTATAATTTGAATTTATATCGGTTGGTTTGTCGATATTTGGTACTTGAGTCGAAAATGAACTTGTTTGATGTAAATTATAAATGTGGTCAAAATTCAATCATCTCCATATTATTATTCATGATTTAAATATCATATATATCCAGTATATAATATTTATAAGTTACATAATATTGGGAGACAATAAATGAAATTCATCGTCCATGGAGACAGTAGGTCGTTTGTATTATTTAATGCTACATTCATTTCAGTGTCATATTAAATGATAAGTAATAAAATGATATAAATTTATTTTATAATAGCTTTATTATATTTATTTCTTGTATATATCATAGGTTTAATTAAACTATCATTTATATGTTCCATGTATTGCATGAATGAGTCTTATCACTTTGAGTGGGCGGTAGTCCACACTTCTTTAAAGGAAATTGTTGTATTTACACATCATGGAAATCATAATAGTAGGTGGTAAATAAACATTTTAGAAGAAAATAAACGGTATAAATATAATATATATCAAATATAAAGATATTTCAATCATAATTTCTACCATGACAGGTCTTAGGGGAAAATTGAACAATAATTGTTTCATGAGTTAGTAGTTCACCGTATACAGAAACAGTATGTTCGTATCCATTAGATGGAGGTGTGTGTATATGTACATCATATAATTATCATAAAAACACCCTAATATATTGTGGTTGTTGGTGTTCTTATGTAACCATAGAATAATAGGATCATAGAGAGTGGAGAAGAAAAATAAAATAAATTAACTTGAGAGAAGATGTTACTTCTAAATCACGTAACTTCTTCAGATTTATGCCAAAAGTATTTCTTGAATTTCCATCTGCCCAAGGTATAGATTGTAAGGGGAAGGGATAGATTTTGGGAGATTATTTGAGCAGATTTTGGATGATCCAAGGGCTTTATAGTAGTTAATATGTTGGTAGATGTAGTGGCCTTTTATAAGAGGGAGGAGGGGAACTTGTGGAGAGTCATGAAATATTATTTTTTATAAATATAATTTCGATTAAAAATGATCAAAAACTCATTTATTTCAATGATAAGATGATTATGGTTCAAATAACCATCATCCAATAATTTTTAGACATGTTTTGAATTTTTGATTATCCATATCTTTTTTGTTTTAACACTTATTTTACCCTTTTTAATCTTATAGTGATATCATGTAATTTATGCAGTGTGGGTATATTTAATTACCATACCATGTCAAAAGAAAAAAAATTATGACATACTTGTACATATATTATCCATTTTACCAAATCATAGGTTTTTAGGATTTAATTCCATTTAATAAACTATTTTATATTTTATGTTTTTAAATATGTCAATTTTGTACACTATTCATTTTCCTTTTTACAAATTCATATCTAATTGGTTACATCGAACAAAAAAATTAATCAATCGTAACATGTAGTATTCACATATAGAATTTTGTTATTTCATTAATTATTTAAAATAATATTTATTGTAATATTTATAATATAATTTATTTGAAAACATTATTAGTGAAGAAATCATTACATCATCATTGTGTCATAAATAAAATTATTTATTTAAAATATAAAATTTTTAAAAAAATACTGTGATTTAATAAATATTATTATATTTATAATGAATATTTA
This sequence comes from Viscum album, assembly GCA_963277665.1. Classification (NCBI taxonomy): domain Eukaryota; kingdom Viridiplantae; phylum Streptophyta; class Magnoliopsida; order Santalales; family Viscaceae; genus Viscum; species Viscum album. Next base: position 365,299,231 of record OY728158.1, on the reverse strand, counting down.
TAGTCAAATAGATCAGTTATACAACAATATATTAAAAAATTTAGTAAAAGATACCAGTTTATTTTATATTTCTCATTACATTAAATTAATTATTATAACTTGTTATTGTCACACCCAAGTGGCCCCATGGGGTCCCAAAATTGACCCAATGATGTACATGGTTGGACATATCTCATAATATAGTATTATTACATGTGTTAGGGTTTTTTAATATTAATATAATATTATTTTGTACCCTTATTTACTATATTTACACTTTAATAATAATAAATAAAATAATTAAGAAGTTACTATAAATAATGTCCAAAAATCAACGGCACCTATTCGAAGAATTCAGAACATCTGATTCAAAATATGGAATCCATTTTTTGAAATTAAAAACACATAATTCAAAGAAATTAATTAAAATTTAATTCACATTATCAAAACCGAAAAGCATGTTTTTAAGAAGTAATAACATTCAAAATATTGAAATGTGTTTATGTCCACTTTTAATGGGAAATTACTTCCAATGACCAAAATTTGATTAAATGATAAAAACATAATAAAATTATAGTTTAAAACTAATTATAATTACAATGTAACAATCAAAATAAATTATATGAAAAGACAGTATTGAAGTAAAATGAAGTATTTTACACTATTCATTAGTATGAATTTTATTAGAAAACTACAAAAAATTCAACAAAGGTAAATTTTTATGTCCTGATTCATAAATAAGAAGTTTATTTTTATCAAAAAGAACATATAAAAGTGAAAAAACTTTATTTAAATAGTGTTCTCTATCAAAGGTGGAAAAACAACCTTTTTAAAACTACTAGAGTATTTTGTACTTAAAATTGGATTAATTAGCATTTTAGGCCTCTAAAATTAATTGGATAAATATAAAAAAAATTATGAAATATGTAAAATCACAATAGAGTTAATTATATTCATTCCCTCCAATAAAATTTCTTGTCATTAAATTCCATTTAAAATAATAATATTATTATTGTATTTTTTGGATATAAGTCCACATTGTGTACAACTTAGGATTTAAGATAAACCCTTTGTTGTGTGTTGAGTACGCTATCAGAATAAGTGTCCTATTTAACAAAAAATTAATATCTTATTCCTAAATATTAATAGATATGAAAATGTATTAGTCATAAATACCTTGGTTGTTACATCGTTCCATATTTTGGGAATTGAATCCCCATAATTTTATTAACATATCAAATAAGGAAGGGGTATTTATCCCTCATAGAATTTTAAAATTCCTACATTTCCTCTTCAACCAAATTGTTTTCCTGGAAAAAATGTTTACCTAATGAATTATATTATTCTGCGACACATTCTCTCTATAGTCAATAATATGGGCTGGCTATTCCTGATAAGAAATATTCTATTCCAATAAAACTACCTCTGGACTCAAAGAATGAGATAAAACTAACATATTTTATTTTAGATTGAACCATGAAAAACATTATTTCCCTAGAAAAAACATGGAGGTAATTACACTCTATAGGAAACTGATCCAACATTCTCTAGGATTTTATATGGTCTAATAAACCTCAGACTTATCTTCCCATTCTCACCAAAATGCATCACATTTTTCCATGGAGAATCATTGAGAAATATATGATCACCTACATCAAAAGAAATATCATTGCTCTAGTTATCCACATAACATTTATTCATGCTCTAGGTTGTTATCATGTGATTCTAACTCAACTGAACTTTTTCTACCATCTCTGCTACCAATTCTGGTCTCATCAACTTCTTTTTTTCTAATTATCTCCAAAAAGTTGTATTTCGACACTAATTTCCTTATAATACATCAAATAGTACCATATGTATATTGGAATGAAAACAGTTATTATAAGAAAACTCAACCATAGAAATATATTGACCCAAACATCCCAAGTAATCGATTGATCAAGCACGTGGTATATCCCCCAACATCTGAATTGTTTATTCTGACTGCCCATCTGATTGAGGATGAAAAGATGTAATGAAATTTTATTCAGTACCCAAAGACTTTGGAAGGACCATCTAAAAGTTAAAAGTGAACATGAGATCACGGTCAGATATAATAGAGAGGGGAACTCCATCTAACCTAAATAAGTCTTTAATGTACAATTGAGAAAGTTTATCTTGAGATAGAGTATCTCAAATAGAATGAAAATGAGTAGATTTAGTAAATTGATCAATAATAACCCAAATTTCATTGTTACCTCGATAAGTATTTGGTAATCCCACTATGAAATCAATAGATATATTTCTTAATTTCCACTTCGGCATTGGAAAAGGATGAAGCATCCCTTTCGGTAACCGTTTTTATCCATTAACATGTTGAAAATTAAAACTCTTCATAGTAAAGTCAGTAATATCTATATTCATTCCTTCCCATTAGTAATACTACTGAAAATATCATTGCATCATAGTACTCCCAGGGTGAACAGAAAATGAAGAAATTTGAGCTTCACATATAAAATATTTCATAAAATGTGAATCACAAGGCAAACATAATCTATTTCCAAAACTAAAAAACATTCTTTATCAATGCTAAATTTAGGTAACTTACCCTTCTAAACTAATTATTACTTTTTATGAAACTCAATGTATTTTTTCTAGGATTTCTTTATTCTTTCTACTAGAGATGATTGTACTGAAACCCGAAACAAAATAGAGGAATTCCCTTCACCAATAACATCCAATCCAAAATTCATCAAATAAAAAACAAAAGAATCTCATTACAAACGTATCATGGTTAATATCGCATTCGTCTTTTGACTCAAAGAGTAAGCTACTTTATTTTCCTTTCTTGGATGGTAATGAATTTTGAAATCATAATACTTAATTAATTCCATCCATCTTTTCTATATCATGGTTAATTATTTTTTAGTGAATATATACTTCAATATTTTATGATAATTATATATTTCACATTGTATTCCATACAAATGAATCCTATAAATTTTTAAATTAAAAACAACAACAACTAATTCCAAATCATGTGTAGGGTAATTTAAATCATGAGTATTCAAATGAACTAAAGAATAATATATTACATGATCAATCTTCATTAGGAAGAATCCAATTTATTTCAATGAAGCATTATCATATATAACAAATTCACCATTTCTAAAAGGAACTTCCAACATCGGATCATTCAGCAATCTTCAATTCAATTCTTGAATACATTCATCACAATTTATTGTCCAAATGAACTTAACACTCTATTGAGTTAACTAAGTCAGTGGGTTAGATGACCATGAAATATTTTCAGCAAAACCTCTGTTAATAATCTAAAAAACCAAGAATATTATGAATCTCAATTATATTTCTTGTACTTCTTCATTCCTCAACAACTTTTTCTTAAGTAGGATCAACAGTTATGATAAAATTAGAAAAAATGTGACCATGGAATGAAACATTTTGAAACCAAAACTCACACTTTATTAATTTTCCATACATATTCTTTTCTTTTAAGGGTTTTAAGATAACCATTAAATGATTTTCATGCCCCTATTTAATATTATAATATACCAAGATATCATCAATAAATAAAACCACAAACTTAGTTAAGAATTCAAGGAAAATTTTATTCATAAGATCCATGAATACAGTATTTGAAATGGTAAAACCAAAATACATAACTACATATTCATAATCGTCATATCATGTAAGAAATGCAGTCTTCGGATCCTCTACCTCCTTTACTTTCAAATGATGGTACCCCGACCTCATGTAAATATTTGACAAATACTGAGCTCCCCAAACTTGATCAAAGAAATCATCGATATGTAGAAAATGATACTTTTTATTAATAGTGATGTTATTTATGGTTCTATAATCAATTAAAAGTCTCATTGAACCATATTTATTTTTAACAAACAAGATAATAGCACCCCATGGTGATGTGTTAGGACTAATGTATCCTTTATCAAGAAATTAGTGCAACAATGTTTTGAACTCTAAAAGTTAAATATGATCCATTTGATAAGGGGTTTTTGAAATTGTCTTACCATTAGGATCCAATTTAACAATAAATTCATCTTCTAGATTGTGTATTTTACCAGGAAAATCATTAGAAAAAACATCATGATACTCTTTGACCTCTGAAACGTCATTTATCTAAATAGTTTGTTTGTTTTAAACAATATCTCCAAGGTAAAATTAATTTTATTATTTTACTATTTTCTCATCTTTTGGATTTGTGATCAGAAAGAAGGGTTCATTCTTGTTCCGAAAATAATGTTATTTCCGAAAAGAAGCATATTTAGCCGTATAGTAAATTTTAGCATGATAAAAGGAAATCCATTCAATACCCAAAATAAAATCAAACTCTACTAAAGTCAAAATAATATGTTTTACAAGTACATTAATTCTACACACATGGAAAGGAAGGTTCTTATAATATCTTTTTGTCTAAACACTTCCACCAGGTGTTTTACCACAAGTTCTATATTCATATATTAGGATAGAATTCACAATTTAATTAAAAAAATTTCACAAATAATATAATGTGTAGCCCATGAAGAAAGCAACACATTGGCATAATCAGAATAAACCAACAATGTAACTGATAAAACTTCATATGGTGTCCCAACATCTATTTAAGTAGTTTCAAAGGATTTTACCAAACCATTATCCTTGTAATCCATCTAATATCCATCCTTTGAGTATTTTTCAGAAACTCATTTTTATAATGACCCATTTCATTGAACATAAAACATTAAGATGTCTGTATATTAGATTTTATCTTACCACTACTTTATTCTTTTTCAATACATTTATGTGTCTTATGTCCCATTCTACCACATCAAAAATAACATGCCAAAATTAAAAAGGCATTCCCTAGTGTGCTTTAGACCACAATTTTCACAAACTATGAAATTCATATTATTACCATCATACTTTTTTGAAGAGTTCTTCACTTTCATCTACCACCTCGATATCTTATTCTATTGCTTATCAAAGAACACTTCATCATTGGAAAACTCCATTTCCACCTTTTCCGCACATCAAACAAGTTTTTCATAAATTTTGAACTCTCTAGAATCTACTCCAAATTGATTCTTTGGATTTAATCATGATTAAAAAGAATTGATTTAACTATCAAGATCCCTTTTAAAATTTGTAGCATACCTTATGAGTCAAGTACATTTTACATCATAATTAGGCACTAATTCATCCTAATGCCTCAATTACAATAATAGTTTTTTCAATATAATTCAAATCTCCTTAAGAAAATATTTCTCAAGGAACATACCTTTGAATGAATCTTGATCAAGAGAATTAATATCCTCACTATCCCTGATATTTTAACCATCGACCACCCCTGATCATCTTCACCTTCAAAATGGTAAACAATAAGACAAAACATTTGACGGTCGGAACACCCCATGACATCGAAAATCATTTCCAGTGCTTTAATCCACCCTTTAGATATCACATTGTCTGGTTCTCCTTTGACTGATGAGGATGTGTCCTCATGAAATTCTACACTACTGACATATTACATTGTGTCTTATCGGGATAATCTTGTTCATGGATATCACCCCCAGTTATAGCATGAGTATATTGTGCTATCACCACATCAAATTGCTCAGATTTGATTTTGACCATCTCATGTTTCTGATTTGGAAGGTTTTTTTCCACTTGATGGAATCCCATCATATCTTCCAAGTTTCCTCTGTGGAAATACATTATGAATGGAAACATATTTTAGACAAAGCAACATGATAATCTTTAAATGATATATCATTTCAATCTTACATAATGTAAAAATAATTTATGGATATTAAATAAATAATATCCTAACTCCAAAATTTATCTAAACCGACCTATGATACCATCTATAAGGACTAATTCTTAAAAATTACATAATCTTGATTTTTGATCAAGAATTTACTTCCTTTCACATTGAAAATCTTTTTACGGTAATAGTTTTAGATAATTTGGACATAACTATTACATCTCAAATATTACAGAGTAGTCACTTTTACGATAACCAACATTCTCAAAATTATAAAACCCCTTAAAAAACAAGATTTGTATTCATGATAAAAATATGCTTGAATTTTTCTTTTTTCATACCCTTTCTTATACCCTATGAAATACATTAAAAAATTAAGGGATGAGCATAAAAATTTCATTAAGGATTATAAAATAAGGAAAGAAAATATTATTCCATGAATACATACAAATCAATGAAATCATACTTTTCACTAATTACACATAAGCTCTTTAACATACCTCATGAAATCATAAAATTTATGAATAAATCATAGAAATCATAAGTGATAAAGGTAAGTTGTGGAATTCATAACATAATAAAAATTTACCTTTCACACTTACATAGGTAGTAACCTTTATGGTTACGTTGGGAATACCAATCACAATATATTCCTTAAATATGTTAGGATAAACCTTACTGTTTACCTCCATGACTTTACCCAATGCATTGGAGGGCTATCACAGGATCACCTACCCTTGGTTTATCACTAAACCACCCATATACGTAAGATATTCCCAAGAACCATAACATAATCAATACACATAAAACAATTATAAAAGAAATATAACATTTCCACATTACAATATCATTTCAATATACTGAAATAATCAACGCTTTCTCAAAACTATTTTCAATACCAAAATATATAAAAACGGTATATGGTGGTTATTTTAATCTTAAAACACTATATCTTGTTAAGGAATCTAAATATCAAATAATTCTTATTATGGTGGAATGCTTATTGTCACCATATACTTTAAAAAGAGAAATTCTTTTTTTCCATTTATCAAAACACTTCATAAAAAAGATTCCCTTTTGAAAACAATTGAATTAAATTAAAATTCAAAAGTTTTTATTATATATCATATAAGTTAAATTCTTATTTAAATCAAAATATTCCTCAATGAAAGGAGATTGAGACGAAGTCCCTTACCATGAGTCTGACATGTATTTGTCATTCTTTATATTCATGAAATATAAACATATGTTATTTTTTTATTTCTTCTGATCCTATTTCTACTTTATTATTCATTTTATATTAATTATCACTATTTTATAAAAATTACATAATTATTTGAGTTCATATCGGTTGGTTTGTCGATATTTGATACTTGAGTCAAAAATGAAGTTGTTTGATGTAAATTGTCTATGTTGAAAAAATTCCATCATCTCCAAATTATTATTCATGATGTTGATATCATATATATCCAGTATATATACATTTATAATTTCCAAAATATTTGTAGATATGAAATGAAATTCACCATTGATGGAGATAGTAGATCGTACGTACGCTTGAATTCTACTTTCATTTCATAGTCATATTAATAGAATAATAATCAAATGATATAAATGTATAATATAATACTAATATTATATTTATTTCATTTATTTAACATATGTTTAATAATACTATATTTTATACATTCCATTTATAGTATTAATGAGTCATATCACTTTGAGGGGTGGTAGTTCACATTTCCTCAAATAAAATTATCGTATTTACACTTCATAAAAATCATAATGTTATATTATAAATAAAATTTTCAGATGCATATAGAAAATATAAATATAATATATATAATATATTAATACATGTATATTCTAATGTACCCCATGATAGGTGGTAGGGAAAAATTGATCAATCATCCTTTCGTGGGGAAGTTGTTCGATATACACATAAACATTATGTATGAATCCATTAGATGGAGGTGTGTGTAAGTGTAGTTATAATTATTCTCCTAAAAATAATTTGATTTTTTGGATATTGGTGTGGTTTTTTAATCAAAGAACAAGAAAATCATAGGGAGTTGAGAATGAAAATAAAGGAAAAAAACTTGAGAGAAGATGTTACATCTAAATCGAGTAAATTCTTTTGATTTGATCCAAAAGGTCTTCTTGAATTGCCATATTCCCAAGATAAGGATTATATTTTTAAGGGGGGATTTTGGGAGATTATTTGAGTAGAATATGTATGAGAAAATATAATTTATAGGTGTTATTAAGAGGATAGAGTTAGTGGCCTTTTATTTAAGGGAAGGTCACATTAGGAAATTTTTGAAATATTAATTTATTATAAATTATATTTTGTTTAAAATGGTCCAAAACTCATATAATTAGAATATAATATGATTTTAGTTAGAATAAACATAATTAAATAATTTTTATAAAAGTTTTTAAAATATATTTATTCATATCTTCTTGGTTTAACCCTCATTTACCCATTTTAATCTTAAAGTGATATCTGGTTATTTACAAATTGCGAGTTAATGTAATTACTATATCATGTCAAAAAACCCAAAAAAAGAAATTTATAATATATATGGACTTATATTAACCATTTTTAGAATATAATATTTTTAGGAATTTAATATCATTTAATAAACGATTTTATATTTTATGATATGAATTATGTTAATTTTGGACATTATTCATACTTGTCTTTTTTACAAATTTATAACTTGATTCCTTTGAAAAATATATATAATCAATCCTAAGATGTCATATTCACCTATATAATTCTGGTATGACATTAATTATTTCAAAAATATTGATTTTAATATTTATAATATCATTTATTTGAATCCTTTATTAATTAAGCCATCAATGCATCATCATTCTGTTATATATAATTTTTTTAATTAATATCTAAAAATTATAAATAAAATAACATTATTTAGGAAATCTTATTATATTTATATTTAATTTATATAGTCAAATATTTATGTTATATAACCCTATATTAATTTATTTTAGTAAAAGATACTTGTTTATGTTATACTGCTCATTACTTTAAATTAATTATTATAACATGTCATTATCACACCCAAGTGGCTCCCTGGAATATCAAAAGCATCCGAAGGTTAAAAATGGTAATACATATCTCATTAAATAGAATTCTGACATGTTTTAGGATATTATAATATTATTATAATATTATTTTTACCCTTATATACCATATTTACCCTTTAACCATGGTAAATAAAATAATTACTTAAGTTGCTATTCATAATGTCCAAAAATAAAAGGTGACTATTTAATAAATTTGGACCTTGTTATTCTATATATGGAATCAATTTTTCTAAATTCAAAATAAATAATTCTATGAAATTAATTAAAAAATAATTCCTGATGTCAAAACCAAAAAAAGGGTTTTTAAGAATTAATAACTTTCAAAAGATTGGCATGTGTTTATGTCCAATTTCAATGGGAAATTACTTCCAATGATTAAATTTGGATTAAATGATAGAAAAATAATCAAATTTAACATTAAAAACAAAATAAAATTTTAATCTAACTATATAAATAAATTACATAAAATGACATTTTTTTAATTAAAATGCAGTATTTTTCAATATTCCTTAAAATATGAATTTCATTAGAAAAATAAAAAAATTTCTAAAAAGTTAAATTTTTATATCCATATTCTAATAGGGATGTTTATTTTTTTCAAATTTAAAATATAAAAGTGACAAAAACTAGATTGAAAAAGTGTTCTCCAATATTGTCAGAAAAATGGCCTTTTAAAAATATTAGAGTATTTTATGCTTAAAATTTGATTCATTCTTATTTTAAGAATATAAAATTTATTGGATAGATGTAAAAACATTAAAAAAACATTTAAAATAATAATATAGTTAAATATTGTTCATTCCCACCAATACAACGGCTAGGCATGAACTACCATTTAAAATAATAATAATATTATTCTATTACTTTCTTGGTAAAACTCAATGTTGTGTCCGACGTAAGATTTAGAAGAAACCCATTTTTTGGTGTTAGTAATCTATCATGAAAATCATCCCCTTTAATGTATAATTAATATGTTTTTCATAAATATTAACAGATATGATAAAAATCAATAAATACCTAGTCGTTACACTATTTGTGGTGGAAATTGATCAAGAATAAAAAGCTTTTGAAAGAGATCGATGCGGTGCGGGGGGGGGGAATGAATTCTAGAAGTAGTTTTTTGGTAAGTATTTTACTTTCACTATATTAATAATAATTGATGGTTTTTATTTTACATCAATAAAAATGGATTACTAATCTATCAGGGCATATGTAAAAAACATCACAAGGCTTGATTGACACACCACTGGATTTTTTGTTTCCTTTGAATGAATGGATTTCCCCATATTTGGTGGGGTAAAACCAAGTCTATGAAAATCCCTATAGAACCAAGACATTGATATGTATGATGAAATTGTATGATTTTCTATAAAAGATAAAATAATGATCTTTTAATCACAAAGGAATTATTGGGATAAGACGTATAAAGTGGAGTTTAATTCTAGCAGTCTGATGGATAAATCTAATAGTTCCAGGAAATTTCAACATACCAATTTCTAAATTTTTACATATAAGAACCCATATATTTTAAAAATGGGTATGAGGAAATGATTTAGGTTTTGGAATGAAGGGTACCTAGCTAGTGATAACTAATAGGAGAAACCCACCAATGTGATAGTGGAATGAAATCATTTGGTCAATGCTATACGCATTATTCCTTACATCATCTACAAGGAACCATGTTACATTGCAAACTAGTACACTAAGACAAGGGTATTTGGATACAACCAACAACTTCCAAGGAATATAGGGAGTGATTTTTTTATCACTACTGCTGAGGAATTAAGTGGTAACTTGTACAAGAGTAATTCTTGAAATATGTGTGAAACTAATTTTTTATTTTGGTTCTACACATTCCTCCATATCATAAAATTTTAGTATAAATATTAAAACACCACCCTAAAACAATGAAGTAAAATTTTCAGTGATGAAAAATTTGGGAATTTTATTTGCTTTAGTATATAACTCCTCTCCAGTGAAAATTTGTGGAATGAACTTCCTAGTGAACCATTTCATACTCTCATAGGTGGAATCTCTAGCATTTTGGGTATGGATTGGATTTACATATATAGATATGTCATAAATTTACTCTAGAAGAAAATCACTATTGATATAGTGAATCGTCCTCTAAATATGTACAAGTGAAAGGAGGAGGATGAATATTATTTTTCACTAACATTTCAAGAATGTATGTTATTTCCTTATGAGAAATCATATCTAGATCAAATGATTAATTATATGGGATGAATCATCCTTGAATATATTCCCATTGTGAGAGAATATGTTGATGTGTTTCCTGAGGAATTTTCTACTCTTCCTCCTAATCGAGAGGTTGAATTTTCAATCGTGTTTATACCTAGGGTGTTACAATTATCCAAGAATCTATATAGAGTGAATTTTATCGAACATGAAGATATTAAGAAACATATACAATATAATCTAGATAAAGAGTTCATATTCCCAAGTGCGTCACCATGGGGTGCACCAATCATCTTCCTCGACAAGAAGGATAGGAAAATGAGTCATTTCATTGATTATCATAATCTTAACAAGATAACAATAAAGAAAAAGTATCCTCTTCCTTGTATTAATGAATTTTTTGATCATCTATGTAGAGCACAATACATCACCAAGGTTGATCTTTGGTAGGGGTGTTTCCAAGTTTGGGTGAAGAAGGAAGGTATATCCAAGATTACTTTTCACACAAGGTATTGGCACCTTGAGTTCATAATAATTCCATTTAGACCCAATAATTTTCCATAAATCTTCATTTACATGATTAATAGATTATTTATGGATTATCTTTACAAATTTTTTATAGTCTTTATATATGATATTCAAATAAACTCTAAAAGAAAGGTCTTGTATGATGACCTGATGAGCACTGTGCTAAAGACCTTGAGAAGATTTATGATATGTAAAGAAAATTTGACTTGTTTTTGAAGTAAGTCTCATTCATGAAGAATATCATAATAAGAAATGGTATCTCCATGGTACCATCAATGATAGAAGTAATTGAAGGGTGGATAAGGACAACAACTGTGGAAAATATACATAGTTTCCTTTGATTATATGGGTACTATCATCGATTTGTGATAAATTTATCAAGACTATAAAAACCTATAACCAAGCTAACTCTAGAAGGTAGTCATTTTCTCCAGGAATGATGAATGTGAATATTGCTTCAAGTAGTGGAAAATGAGGCTTATCACTACACCTATACTCACACTACCCAAAAGTGGAGAAATTTTCATGGTATCCAGCGATTCATTAAAGAAGGTATTTTTCTTTATGTTAATAAAAAATGAAAAAGTGATAGCCTATGATTCATTGAAGTTTACATTTCATGAACATAAATACCCAATTCATGATCTTGAGTTTGTTATATTGATCTTCAATTTGAAAATATAATGGTATTACCTTTTTGTATAGATGTGGGAAATATAGATGAATCTCAAATGCCACAACTATATATTCTACAATAAAGAGATGAATTTGATCTAATGAAGATGGTTAGAGACGATCAATAAATATGAATTATCAATTCACTACCGTCCATATAAGGTGAAAAAATGTACGATATTCTGAGTAAAAATGATCCACAAATTCAATCATTGATAATAATTGATAAGGATTGGATCTTCTTAATTTTTAAAAGTATGGGTATGGGAATTATAAAGGATGGAAAAACTATTAATCCTTTCAAAAATTATTTCTCAACAAACCTTATTGAGAATAAAATGGAGGCTCAAAGACATGATATGGGAATTTAGAAAAAAGTAAAAGATATAAGAAAAAGTAATTTTTAGAGTTCAATATTAATGAACAAATAGTTATAAGATTTGGGTCATGGATTTGTGTAGAATGAAATATAGATTTAAATATGGATCTATTGGATTATATACATATTTCAACTTTATCCAACCATATAGGAAGTAAAAATATGTATCGAGATATACAAGACCTCTATTGGTGGGAAAACATGGATAATGATATTTCAGAATATACAAAAAAAATCATGTATGGTATCAATTAAAAAATTAATGGAAAAAAATACATCTGGATAATGTAACCAATACCCATACCAATATGTAAATGGGTAAATTTTACCATATACATTTCCACATGTATTATTAGTACATAAATAGGATATAATTCTATCTGGGTTGTGGTGGATCATCTTACAAATACATCCAACTTCATTAAAATTCAAGTGGACTTCTAACATGAACAACATGAAAGGATATGCATTAGAGAATTTGTGAGGCTGCATGGAACACCAATATAAATTGTATCTGATCAAGACCCATGATCTACCTATATGTTCAAGAAGAGTCTCTAACATTATCTAAATAAAGAGTTGAACATAAACATTGATTATCACCCTCAAAATGATGTCCAATCTGAGCAGACTATTTAGAAAATTGGGAAAACATTGATAGGATAGTCAATTAAAATTAAAGAAGGATGCAACCAACAACTTCCTATTATTCAGTTCTCACAAAATAACCCCTTCCTCTAAAACATTCAAATGGCTCACAAAGAATCCATTTCTGGGAGGAGGTACATGACACCTATATTTTTGGATAATGTTGGGAAATGAAAACTACTAGGTCTTAAAATTATCAAGGAAATGGGGGAAAAGTTAACGACCATTCGTCTGCACATCAAGTCTACTTAGAGACAAAAAAAGTTCAATTCCAAAAATCATTGATGATACCAAGAGTTTGGTGTTAGAAACATGGTATTTCTCTATATATCTCCATGGAATAAATTCATTAGATTTTCGAATAAACAAATCAATAGTTCATTATACATAACCCCTTTGACATCCTTGATCACATTATAGTAGTGGCCTATCGACTATCACTCCCTACTAACCTATAAAAAGAACATGATTTATTCCATTTAACAATCTTAAACAAGTGAATATCTGATTCATTACATTTACTCAATCCAGAGGTGGTACTATTGAAGAATGATCTCTCATATGTGGACCAACCAAAAAAGATCTCAGATTATAGAGACAATGTTCTATAAAATATGTCAATGAACTTGGTCAAAGTGTTTTGGAGAGACCAAATGTTTGAATAAGTGATTTAGTAACTGGAGAATGTGATGAAGAAAAAATTCCCTAATCTGTCTTATTAGGGGGGAAAGGAAAATTTGTGTGGGGGGGGGGTTTAAGGGGGATATTGTAACGACCAATAATTTTATAAATACAATTCCCCATGAATTTTAATCACATTCCTAATTATATATTATGTATATTGTAAAATTGAACTTAATTAGTTTTATTATATCCTATAAGATTTAAATATATTGCTTCGAATCTTTACCATTGATGATATAGTTATCGAATAGTGACCATATTATCCATATAAATATAGGGATATGATAAGTAAAATTATCATAGATAAGGGATACGATGGAAAAAAATAGTTGGATTACACCCTATGAGGCCCATTTATAAAAGATTCCAAGGGAGATATCATATTTGTGATTTTCACTTTAAAAATCTCATTCTTATATCAGAAAACATAAGAATGAGAGAAACAATTTACAAGGGAAGTCCAATCTCATTGAGATCACGACCTAAACCATGTATGTAGAACCACCCCATGAAAGTATCATAATTTAATAATATACCCTTAAAGAGTTTTATAGATTATTAAATGTATATGTATCACTACCATAATAAAAAATATGTATTTTTGTATTTCAATAAATCAATGTCCATATTTTCTTCTTATCATTAAATTATAAATGAAATTTATTTTTATAGAATAGAATACAAATTGGAATGAAAATTATATTAAATTTCCGATAAGATGGTTACTTTTATTATTTAATATATTTTTGAAAAATTAAATTTATTTTTCAGTAATGTTTACTAAATATCAATTATCATATAATTTTGATGAATTATAATGTATATTTAATAAGGGTTTGAAACCCGTTATTGTTAAAAAAACCATCATTTCTTAATAAATTTCAATTTTATTTTAAAAATTTAAACTGTAATATTTATAAAATTAACTTTAAAAAATAAATATTATTTTTTGAATCTGAATGTTGAATTTATCAAATATTGAATTTTTCATAACCTTCTAGAGAGTCAAATTTTAAGGTAAAAATTAAATACCGTATAAATATATGATGTGTATTATGACATAATAATGACCCAAATGTATTGTAACAAATAAAATAAAGTGTATCCAAGAAAACATTCATGTTTTTCATTTAAATAATTTAATTATATGGTTATTTTATTAATTTTATAAATCTTCTATGAATCCTCTAAAACCATTAATAAATTTCAAGGATTTAAAATCATTTATTTAATAGTATAACTCTTTTCCACATCAGAAAATTTATTGTGTTATTATGTTCATACCTTGAACATATGAAATAATTAAAACCACTCCCATTGGTTAGAAACCATTGAAAAAACAATGGTAATATTTTTGGTACAAGTTACTTTAATATATAGAGTCCAAAACCTAAGTTAGATAAATAACAATGATTTTCCCACACATTTCTTACATATACCCACCCATGATCACATTAATATTCACTAAAAATACTTAAATCATGTAATTACTCTTATATACCCTCTTTATATTCCCCTCAATGTTCCCAAAACTCTCAAGAATCCCCTCCCGTGAATTTTGAGTCAAACTGTCCAGGTAAGAGTTTTTTTTCCTTCTCTTCTTTATTCAAGTATTTGTATTACCTTATTCTATTTATATTGATTTTATATAATTTTCATATGTTATTCTATATACCCCTTACCAAAATTATGATATATAAATAATTATAAATCCATTTATATCTCATTAATCCCTCCCATTAAAATTTATATTCCCCTATTATCCTTCTGAAATTTCAGTGTTATTTTTCGTGCCAAAAAATTGTGTAGTGAATACCCATAACCATTTCCTATCAATGGTGTTCTCCATTATAAACATATTATTATTTTTTGGGGTCATTAATGTATTTATCCCAAAATACCTAATCATGGAATAAAATATGACGATGAATGAAAATATGTGGTATGATCTATGTGGCACACTTAAGAATGAGAATGAAATCCAAGTAATGGGAGTACCAGTAATTATATCGAACTATAATGGAGTGGGTAATGCTTAGTCTCAAGATAAATCATGTTGGGATAAAGAGTAAAAATAATTACTTTATGGTAATTTTTCAATTATGATTTCCTAGAATTCATCCATTACCTATTTTGATTAGTATGTTTATGAATGATTTAGAATTATTAAGTTATATCAGGTCTCATTGTTCAGGTTTATGATTCCTACTATTTTTATGAACCATTGATATTTTTATTTTAAAACATGTATTATTATTTTCTTTTTAAACCATTTTTATTCCCTTAGTTGGTTTTTTAGTCCACAACATTCTTATGTATCGCCCCGACCCTAGTTACCCAGAGTCGGTGCATTATTACATAACATTGTCATGATCAGAAGAAAGATCAAGTCTCGAAAGTCCGATTAGTTTAGTAGCCTTGGAAACACTAGATACATTCATAAGTCTTACATTACATCATAAAAAATAAAAACTACAACAACATATTTTCTTCATAGTCCAAACTCATATCCCCACATACTATCCCTGTAGGTCATTCATAAATTACTTTTTCACATCCTGGGAAAAATAAAACATTGAAATGGGTGAGCTCAAATGCCCAGTAAGGATAACAATATAGCGGAAACTTTCATAAATAAGAATAAACATTTAAGGAAATGTATAACTAAAACAAAAGCCATTTAAACTTGAACTTCAACATAGTATGGAAAAAATGAAATTATATAATTACATTTACTTATTCACATGGATATTATATTAATTGAATAATCAAATGAAATATCAATAACCACTTTCATAATGATGGAATGCATAATTCCATACTATCATAACCACATATCTAAGGCCTCGTTCCAAGACTACAAATAAGATTTTTTCAAGGACTTGTTCCAAGAAACTAGTTTGTCTCATGAGACCTATCGATGCATCGAGGAGCTATAGCAGGCTCCACCCGTCACATATTAAGTCCAATACATTCCTCATATGAACAGGTTTAAACATAACATAAAAATTAGTATTAAAACTAGCATACTAAATGTAAATACTTTATCCATAAACCATGAATGGTATAAAAATAGCACATCCACAGTCAAACATATCACAAAACCTTCAATACAATATATAAGTTTTGTATCATAATAAATCAACTTCAAATAAGCGTAAAATCCATCAAAGGATGTTGACATAGATGAAATCAAAACTCTTTTTAGAATAATATCTCTTTTTATTTTGAAATCAATTAATATTAATATATTTATAAAATATAACATTTTCTTTGAAAATATTCTTATATGATTATAAGGGAATCATCGAAGATTTTATAATGGTGTAAAATAGCCGCACCCGCCGTATAAGTTAAAAAAACATTCTTACCTTAATTCTGTCGAAAAGGTTAAAAAGCACCTTGTTTGGAAAACGACGAAAATATTCCTTTATAAACCTCTTATAAAAAGTCAAACAAGGGTATAAATGACTTTAACCCATATTCTAGTAAATAGTAAAAATGTTTTGAAATACATTTTTAAGAAACATGGATGTGGACTATAAAGAAGTCCCAATAGATTATTACGTATAAACAACCTCAAATAATGAAGAGATTGCAAAATAAACCCTTACATTGTACTTTTACTTGGTTGGGGGTAGGTTAAAATCCTTTATAATGGTGAAATAATTGTTATTAAATTATAAAATAATCATATACATCAATATGATATCATATATGATCTTTTAACATTAATTTGTTAATAATGTCTTAGTATTATCATTGTTTCGGGTGTTAACTTACTCGTTTTATTTTATATGTGTTGTTATGTAAGACATGTTTGTCATGGATAGGATGTATCATATTCATATCCAGAATGATATCAAGTCCTTAGATTCTATTATTAATCATCGAATGATATTTAGACTTGAATGGATACGAAGGAGAATGAATCTCATCGCGTTCGTGGAGCCGGTAGTCCGTACGTATGTACGAGTGACAATATCATTTTTTTGATATTAAAATAATATATAATTGGATGGTATATCATATATAAATAATCATTATAATGTTATATTTATTATTTAAATGAATATCACATCATTATTATACCCATCCAAAAAATAATTTATTGAATAACAATTACACCACGATGTGGAGACGGTAAGTTGTACGTACACATTTATAGTGACATGTTATTCAATGGATGGATAGAATACGGAAATATGGATGTAAAATGTTTATAATAACATAAAAGTATATATAATATACTAGAGTTATTATTTTATAATGGTAATAACAAAGAAAGAAGAAGTGGCAGAAGAAAGGAACTTGAAAAAAGGTGGTGAAATCATTACCTCTTCTTCGGGTTCTTCCTTTTGATTCGATCAAAAGGACTCTTTAAGATGGCTTTCTGACTAAAGTAAGGCCTATATGATGAAGTGAGTGATGTTGAGAGAGTATATGGTCAGAGGTTGGCCAAACCAAATGGCTTTGAAGGTGTGAGTTAATGAGAAGGGAGAGTTCCCTTTTATAAGAGGGGTGAGGGGAACCTTTGGAAAAGCTAGAAATATTATTTTATAATAAATTTATATTCGTTTTCTAATGGCTCCAAAGTGGATTATTTAAATTTTAAGGTAGGTATGGGTCTAAAACCACTCAACCAATATAATTTAGACAGGTTTGGGTTACTATATTAACCTTATATTTAAGTATTAAGTCTTAGTTAATTAGTTTAACTTTTACATTGTCTCTTTGTATTTTTATATTATATGGTTAATAAACATACTATATACATCCAAGAGACCCCCAATTGATCCATTAATGATAAAACTATCATGATATAAGTATCTTGGCAAAACCTTATATTTCAAAGAATTTAATATCAATTAATAATATAATATTTGTTTTAAAAACTCTTTTATGTCAATTTTGACACTATTCAATAATTGATTTTTGTAAAATTTATAACATAATTATTACTTTTCAAAAAGTTAATTACATCAATCCTAACATGTCATATTAATCTATAAATTTAGTTTAATTCCTAAAAAGTCTCAAATTATATTTATTTGGATATTTATAATATCAATTATTCTAATTATTCATTAATTATGTAATTACTCCATCATCATTGTGTCATAAATAAATTAGATTATTTAATGTCTAAAAACTATAAATAATATATCATTATGTAGGAATGATTTTTATCTTTCTAATTAATATTTATAGTTGAAAATACAACATATATAACCCTATGTAAAAATTGTTCTTCTAAAAGATATATGCTTATTTCATTTTTGTATTTATTTTAACTTAATTAATATAAAGTGTCATTATCACTTAAAAGTGGCTCCATGGGGTCCAAAAATCGACCGAATGATGCCCACAGTCGGAAATGTATCAACCAATAAGGTGAGGACACGTTTTAAGGTAATTTGTTATTATTATAATATTTTTTTAACCCGTATTTACCGGATTTACCCTTAACCATGGTAAATAAAATATTTACCGAAGTAATTATTCAAACTGTCTAAAAAAAATTACCTATTTACACAATATGAACATCCTGATTCCAAATATGGAATCCATATTTTCAAATTCATAACATAGAAGTGGAAGAAATTAATTTAAAATTAATTACCGTTGTTAAAACAAAACGAGTGTTTTTAAGAGATAATAACTATCAAAAGATTGACACTTGTTTATGTCCGGTTTAATTGTAAAATTATGTACAATGACCAAAATTGTATTATATGGTAATAATATAATCTAAATATACTTTAAAACGATTCAAATTAAAAATTTATCAATATAAATTATTTTGATTGAAAAAGATTTTTTTAATTAAAATTTAGTAATTTTAACTATTCATCAAAATATAAATGTTATCCAAAAAGTTCCAAAATTTCACCGTAGGCTAAATTAAATATTCTGAATCCCAAAATGAAGTCCATTTTGAGAGATAAAATTTATAAAATGTCAAAAAGTTGGTATTACTATTCATAACGGCTAGTTTGATTGGTTGTGGTGTGTTAGAACTCGATGTTGCGTAAAACATAAGCTATTGCATTATTCAAAGAGAAGCGTACCGTAGAAGCTTGGGGTTTTAGATTCTACCCTCCTTCAAATAATTTCAAACTCAAAATTTATAGAATAATACCACATGAAAAGACTCGGGTGGTTCTTCATCATATGTTCCTCGGATTCCCACGTTGCCTCTTCCATCTTATAGTTTCTCCAAAAGACTTTTACCAGATGAGTCGTCCGGTTTCTCAGTACTTGTTCTCTCATATCAAGAATCCTAAAGGGCTCTTCACAATAAGATAGATCAGATTCTAGTTCAAATTCTTCATAGGTGAGTACATGCATTGGGTCAGGCATGTGTTTCCTCAACAGAGATAGGTGGAACACATCATGAACTTTGGAGAGACTTGGAGGCATTACAAATCGGTAAGCTAAAACCCCAATTCGTTCTAGAATTTCGAAAGGTCTGATGTACCAGGGACTCAATTTAACATTCTTACCAATATATATGACTACCTTCCATGGAGATACCTTCAGGAAAACATGATCACCAACTTGAAATTCCAAATCGTTCCTTCGATTATCGGCATAGCTCTTCTGCCTACTTTGAGCTGCATTGATGTGATTTTGGATTACCATCACCTTTTCCATCATTTTCTCCACTAGTTCTGGACCTAAAAGTTTTCTTTCACCAACGTCATCCCAACAGGTTGGTGTGCGACATCTCTTTCCATATAACGCTTCATATGGTGCCTTCTGAATTCTCAAATGGAAGCTATTATTATAGGAAAATTCTACCAGAGGTAAATATTGATCCCACATACCCTGAAAGTCAAGTGAGCAAGATCTCAACAAGTCTTCTAAGGTTTTAATACTCCATTCTAATTGTCCATCTGTCTGAGGGTGGTAGGCAGTGCTCAAATGAAGTTCAGTATCTAGGTATTTCTGAAAACTCTTCTAGATTCTTGATGTAAAATGGGAATCACGATATGAAACAATCGATAGGGGTACTCCATGAAGTCTCACAACTTCATTAATATATAGTATTGCTAGAAGTTACAGTGGTAGATCTTCTCTTATAGCAATAAAATGTGCTGACATGGTAAGACGATAAAAAATAACCCATATTGCATCATTCCTTCTAGGAGTCTTTGGTATCCCCATGACAATGTCCATCGTAATATTGTACCATTTCCACTCCATTATGGGAAGAGGTTGCATGACTCTTCCAGGTTGTTGCCTTCCAGCTTTCACTTGTTGACAAACCATACATCTTAACACACAATCAGCAATCCCACTCTTCATGTTGTCCCACCAAAAATGTTCCATCAAATCTTTATACATTTTGGTGCTCCTAGGGTGTATAGAGAAATTTGAACTACGAGCATCATCCATTAATTCCCTTTTTTAGATAAGGTATATCGGGAACACAATGTCTCTTCTTGAATTTCAAAATTCCTTCTTCATACACAAAGTCTCTCAATCTCCCATCATTCACAGCTTTAATCTTCTTTTGAAATTCTTCATCATCAGTTTGAGAAATCTTAATCTTTTCTAGTAAATATGGTTTGGAAACCATTTGAAAAAGAATTGATGTTTCACCTTCCAGGGTTATTCCCATGTCCATCTTCACTAGATCCATGAAAATTGGATCCCTTTCAATTCTCATATTGTTCAAAACACCATGATATTTTCTGCTCAAAGAATCCGCCATATTGTTTGCTTTCCCTGGGTGGTAGTGTATCGTACAATCATAATCCTTGAGTAATTAAAGCCATCTCCTTTGCCTCATGTTGAGTTCTTTTTGTGAGAAAATATACTTTAAACTCTTTTGATCAGTATAAATCTCACATTTTTTACCATAGAGGTAGTGCCTCTATATCTTCAAATCTAAGATCACAGCTGCTAACTCAAGATCATGAGTAGGAAAGTTTTGTTCATGATTTTCAACTTTGGTGATTCATAGGCAATAACCCTATCATTCTTCATAAGGACACAACCAATCCTTTCATCGATGCATCGCTATAAATAACGAACCCATCATCCCCCGATGGTAGAGTCAATATAGAAGCACTGACTAATCTTCTCTTCAGTTATTTGAAACATTCTTCACACTCTTTTGTTCAAACAAATTTAACCCCTTTACGTGTGAGCTTTGTTAATGGGTTAGCCAACCAGGAAAAATTCTGGACGAAACATCGATAATAACCTGCTAAACCAAATAAACTACGTACCTCAGTTATACTCGTCGGTGGTGGACATTCTTGGATTGCCTTGGTCTTAGAAGGATCAACATAGATTCCATATTTAGAGTCAATATGGCCATGAAATGAAATCTCTTGAATCCAGAATTCAAACTTTCTAAACTTCCCATATAAATCATGTCTTCTCGGAGTCTTCACGATAATGCGCAAGTGATTTTCATGATCTTCGGAGCTTTTGGAGTATACCAAGATATCATCAATAAATACCACCAAAAATTCATCGATATATTCCTTGAAAACTCTATTCATGAGATCCATAAATACAAAGGGTGCATTAGTCAATCCAAAATGCATTACTGTAAACTCATAATGCCCGTACCTGGTTCGAAATGATGCCTTTGGAATGTCTTCCTTCTTCACACACAACTAATGGTATCAAGATCGATGGTCAATCCTTGAAAAGTATTGATCTCCATGCAGTTGGTCAAATAAATCATCAATACGAGGTAGGGGATACTTCTTCTTTATTTTTATAGCATTGATCTCCCTGTAGTCGATACAGAACCTCATAGATCCATCTTTCTTTTTAACAAAAAGAACAGGGGCTCTCCATTGAGAAACACTAGGGACAATAAATCCCTTATTAATCAATTACTCTAGTTGTTTCTTTAGTTCGACTAATTCTACAGTGGTCATTCTATAAGGGGTCTTCGATATAGGCCTTGATCCAGGAATTAAATCAATGGAAAACTCAACTTCTCGTTCTGGAGGATGTCTAGGTAAACCGACTGGAAATACATCTACATATTCGTTCACAACAGGTACATCCTCTATTGGAACATTCATTTCCTCACCCATAGTCATTTCATTCTCTTCCTGCCCAATAATTGAATTTACTTGAGCTACTGGGGGTGGATCTAGAAAAGAATTAGGTGGTGATGATTCTGCTCTAAAGATAAGGTGTTCCTTATCATCATCATAACAATTCGTAACCTCATACTTCTTACAATAAATCTTCACATCATAGTCTGAAAGCCAATCCATACCGAGGATTATATAAAACTCAATCATAGGTATGACGATGAGATCAGCAGATAAAGAACATTTATGTGCTCTAATGGGGACTAATTCACAAAACATTGTTTCAATGATACTTCCCTTAGGAGTTTTAACTGACAACTCCCTTGTTAAATAAAATTGGAAATATCTAATTTTCATAGGAAACTGGGAAGATATAAAACAATGCGACGATCCAGAATCAAATAATGCATAGGCTGTACTTGAGGAAACCATTAAATTACCTGCCACCACGTCTTTGAGAGCATCTACCTCAGCAGTAGTGATAGCATAAGCTTGGAATTGATCCCATATCCTTTCTTGATGAAAGTTCCCTTGACGCTTACTACATTCATTTCCATAATGTCCCATCTCCCTGCAATTGTAGCACTGAACATTGGTAGCTCCCTTCTTGCCTTTTCAATCACGAGCTTGGTGGCCTTTTTCACCACACTTGAAACAGACACCCATTCCCTTTAATCAAGTACCGGGGTGTTTCTTCCCACATTTACCACAGGATGGATATTCAACCATTTCCTTCTTCCCCATATTTCCATTCCCAGAGTGATCAGTAGATCTCTTCTTCTCTTGCTTTTCTTTAAAGTCATAAGACTTAGAGAATTCCTTTTCAGTCTTGATAGCACATGAGACAATGTCTTCGTACGATGAAAAGGATTGTGAGACTAATGCTCGACAGAGAAATGGTTTTATCCCATCAAATAAATGATCAATATTACTTCTGTCGTTATGTATATAATCTCCAGCATACCATTCTATCCTTGTAATGTTACCCTCATACTTTGCAACATTCTCATCATCCTTTTGTCTCAGACTCATAAATTGACTTTCCATATCTTCTTGATGGTCACAAGGAACGTATTTTTCTAAAAACAGATCTTTGAACTCCCTCCATTCCATATTTGATACTTCATCATCTTCCTTCATGTTTTGAATCAATGACCACCATTGATCAGCATCTCCAGTGTGGTGGTAAACTACCATGATAACTTTTTCCCTTTCACTACTCCCCAAATCCTGAAATATTTTCTGTAGAGAATTTATCCATTTCTTAGATACTAAGTTATTTCTACTCCCATTGAACGTTGGTGGTTGTTGCCTCATGAATTGATCTAACATTGATCCTCCATGATGCGGATCAGGGTGCTCCATACGGGTAAGGTTATTATTCATAACCTGAGTGAGTTGTCCCAGTATGGTGATTAGCTGATCGGCACCAGTTTCATCACCATCTCCACTATAATTATCTTAAGCATGATGGAAATCCCTACATGGAGTGCGTGCATTGATACCGTTTCCATTTCTTCCACTAGCTACCATTTCTAAAAAAAGGCATAAACTAGATCAGTTTATGAATCAAAATACATAATCCCATACTTATAAAACACTTAACAGAAATTGAACTATTTATGGATATAATCCATAATCATAAAAATGTTCTCTTTGAGGAAGTATATAGTCATTAACCCTTCATAATGACTTGTAAAGAAAATGAGAGTTATCCTAAGCATATCCCCCGGGAGTGTCGTAACCAAGAGTGCAGCAAGGCCCGTTGTCGTGCACCAGTTCTCATTCGAGTCTAGCTCAAAGCAGTGTTTTCGGGTTTTACCCCTAGGTACATCTATTCCAGAGCCGCCTCTACCTGCTCGTATCCAGATAGGAATGTATTTCTCAGAAAACACACAAAATCTCTAAAATACCAAAATTATAGGAAGTTATTCTATACTAATCCGCAAAGTTCATCTTAAATCTATGTGCTCTAATCAGAGTTTATCTAAATCTAGCTTCCAAGGTTTGTACTAAACTTCCACTGATACCAACTGTAACGCCCCGAACCCAGTTACCCAGAGACGGTGCATTATTATATAACATTAGCATGATCACAAGAAAGATCAGGTCTCAAAAGACTGATTAGTTTAGTAGCCTTGGAAACACTATATATATATTAATAAGTCTTACCTTACATCATAAAAATGAAAACTACAACAACATATTTTCTTCATAGTCCACACTCAAATCCCCACATACTATCCCTGCAGGTCATTCATAAATCACTTCTTCAAATCCTGGGAAAAATAAAACGTTGAAAGAGGTGAGCTGAAATGCCCAGTAAGGATAATAATATATAGGAAACATTCATAAATAAGAATAAACATTTAAGGAAATGCATAACTAAAACAAAAACCTTTTAAACTTGAACTACAACATAGTATGGAAAAAATAAAATGAAATAATTCCATTTACATATTCACATGGATATTCTACTAATCTAATAATCACATACAATATCAATAACAACTTTCATAATGATGGAATTCATAATTCCAGACTATCATAACCACATAGCCAAGGCCTCGTGCCAAGACTACAAATAAGATTTTGTCAAGGCCTTGTGCCAAGACACTAGTTTGTCTCATGAGACCTACCGATGCATCGTGGTGTTATAGCGGGCTCCACCCATCACATATTAAGTCCAATGCATTCCTTATATGAATAGGATTAATCATAACAGAAACATTCGTATTAAAAATAGCATACTAAATGTAAATACTTCATTCATAAACCATGAATGTTATAAAAATAGAACATCCACAGTCAAAAATATCACAAAACCTTCAATATAATATAGAAGTTTTGTATCATAATAAATCAACTTCAAATAAGCATAAAATCCATCAAAGGATGTTGGCATAGATGAAATAAAAACTCTTTTTAGAGTAATATCTCTTTTTATTTTGAAATAATTTAAGAGTCATATATTTATAAAATATTACATTTTCTTTGAAAATATTCTTATAATCTTGTAAGGTAATCTTCAAAGATTTTATAATGGTGTAAAATAGTCTCAACCGCCGTATAAGTTAAAAAAACATTCTTACATTAATTCTGTCGAAAAGGATAAAAAGCCACTTGTTTGGAAAACGACGGAAAGATTCTTTTTATAGACCTCTTTTAAAAATTCAAACAAGGGTATAAATGACTTTAACACATATTCTAGTAAATAGTAAATTTTTTTTGAAATACATTTTTAAGAAACATGTATGTGGATGATAAAGAAGTCCCAGTAGATTATTACATATAAACAACCTCAGATAATGAAGAGACTGCGAAATAAACCCTTACCTTGTAATTTTCCATGGTTGGGGGTAGGTTAACCTCCTATATAATGGTGAAATAATTTTTATTAAATTATACAAGAATCATATACATCAATATGATATCATGTATGATCTTTTAACATTTATTTGTTAATAATATCTTAGTATTATTATTGTTTCGGGTGTTCACTTACTCATTTTATTTTATATGTTTTGTTACATAAGATGTGTTTTTAATGGATAGGTTGTATATTATTCATATCCAGAATGATATCAAGTCCTTAAATACTATTATTTATCATCAAATGATATTTATACTTGAATGGATACGATGGATAATGAATCTCATCGTGTTCGTGGAGACGGTAGTCTGTACGTATGCACGAGCGACAATATCATTATTTTGATATTAAAATAATATATAATTGGATGGTATGTAATATATAAAGAATAATTATCATGTTATATTTATTATTTACATGAATTACACATCATTATTATACCCATCCAAATAATAATTTATTTAATAACAATTACACCACGACGTGGAGATGGTAAGCCATACGTACGCATGTATGGTGACATGTTATTCAAAGGATGGATAGAATACTGAAATATGGTTGTAAAATTTTTATAATAACATCAAAGTATATATAATATACTAGATTTATTATTTTATAATGGTAATAACAATGAATGAAGAAGTGGAAGATGAAAGGAACTTGAAAAAGGGTTGTGAAATCATTACCTCTTCTTCAGGTTATTTCTTTTGATTTGATCAAAAGGGCTCCTTAAGTTGGCTTTCTGACTAAAGGAAGGCCTCTGGGATGAATTTAGGGAAGTTGAGAGAGTATTTGGGCAGAGGTTGGATGAAGCAAAAGGCTTTTAAGGTGTGAGTTAATGTGAAGGGAGAGTGCCCTTTTATAAGAGGCTGAGGGGAACCTTTGGAAAAGCTAGAAATATTATTTTATAATAAAGTAATATTCGATTTCTAATGGATCCAAAGTGGATTATTTAAATTTTAAGGTGGGTATGGGTAGAAAAACACTCAACCAATAGAATTTATACAGGTTTGAGTGACTATATTAAAATTATCATTAATTATTATCTCTTAGTTAATTAGTTTCACCATTTCAATGTCTCTTTGTATTTTTATATTATAAGGTTAATAAACGTACTATATATATCTAAGAGACCCCCAATTGGTCCATTAATGACACACCTATCATATTATAAGTCTCTTTGCCGAACCGTAGATTTTTAGGAATTTAATATCATTTAATAATATAATATTTCTTTTAAAAACTCTTTTATGACAATTTTAACACTATTCAATAATTGTTTTTTGTAAAAATCATAACCGAATTATTACATCTAAAAAAGTTAATTATATCAATCCTAACATGTCATATGTACCTATAAAATTATTTTAATTCATAAAAAGTCTCAAATTATATTTATTTGGCTATTTATAATATCACTTATTCTAATTGTTCAATATTTAGGTAATTACTACATCCCCTTTGTGTCATAAATAAATTAAATTATTTAATGTCTAAATTTTATAATTAAACTATAATTATGTATTAAATAGTTTTATATTTCTAATTAATATTTATAGTCGCAAATCCAACATATATAACCCTATGTAAAAATTGTTTTTCTAAAAGATATATAGTTATGTCATTTTTGTATTTATTTTAACTTAATTAATATAAAGTGTCATTATCACTTACAAGTGGCTCCGTAGGGTCCAAAAATATACCAAAATATTTACATGGTCGTACATGAATCAACCAATAAGGTTAGGACACGTTTTAGGGTAATTTGTTATTATTATAATATTTTTTAACCCTTATTTACCGGATTTACCCTTAACCATGGTAAATAAAATATTTACCGAAGTAATTATTCAAAATGTCTAAAAATAAAAGTTACCTATTTACATAATATTAACATCCTAATTCAAAATATGGAATTCATTTTTCCAAATTCAAACCACAGAAGTGGCAGAAATTAATTTAAAATTAATTCCCGTTGTTAAAACACAAAGTGTGTTTTTAAGAGATAATAACTATCAAAAGATTGACACTTGTTTACGTCCGGTTTAATTGTAAAATTATGTACAATGAACAACATTGTATTAAATGGTAAAAATATATTCTAAATATACTTTAAAATCAATCAAATTCATAATTTGTCAATATAAATTATTTCTATTGAAAAGGTTGTTTTTAATTAAAATTTAGTAATTTTCACTATTCATCAAAATATAAATGTTATCCGAATAGTCCAAAAATTTTACCCTAGGATAAATTTGATATTCCAAATACAAAAATGAAGTCCATTTTGAGAGATAAATTTTATAAAATTTCAAAAATTAGGTATTACTATTCATAATGGCTAGTTTGATTTGTTGTGGTGTGTTAGAACTCGATGTTGCATACAATATACGCTATCACATTATTCAAAGAGAAGCGTACCATAGAAGCTTGGGGTGTTACATCTTATTTATGTACGAATGTTATCCAATGAAGTTTTAAGTATGAACTTGTTAAGGAAGTTTTCAATAAATATGATGTATTGGTTATTTAATGTTTTTATTTACTATAACTAATTCCCAAAGAAACTATAATTATCAATAATCCATGATATACTAATTGTAATTGTATGTAATAATTCAGAATTAATGTGAAATAATGAAAGGGTATGGAATGTATACTCGGCCGGTGAATCTTACATCCCCACTAAGATTTACACTTCTATCAATCCACTAGTGAAAGGATCTATGAGCCTCAAGCTCATCCTAGAAGTAATATATTCATAAATACATCTTAAAATCATGAAAATACATTCCACCAAATCCTAGACCCCTTATGGATTCAACACCATTTTATTTAAAAAATTCATGCATATCGTAGGACCAGATATTTTAGACCTAATTAGTGTTCTATGGAAAATAAAATTTAACCCCACATCCATCAATGAATCTCTCATTAATATCATTATCAAAATCATGAAACCATCTCTGGTATCTGATTTTGGATAATATGTATTTTTAATGTCACCTACAAAATATTCTCATATATTCTGGTAAACAACTTATTCCTCAGGCTCCCTTCCATTATATCAGAAAAACAAACATCTTGAGTCCAAAAATTATTATTTTTTGTATTAAAGTTATTTCCAATGAAACCATTCATTTCGAGACAAAATAAACTATATCCAAAAGGGTATCATGTTCTAGAAACTATAAATGAAAAAAAATCCTATAGTAGTGTGTAATGGCCTTTCCTTGAGTTTGTGCTGATCAATATGGGAATATTATCTTTATGTGTTAATGTGATTATTCAATGTGTCTATTATATATCCTTCAAAATACACATGAATGGTGGAAGAACACAATGCTTCTCTACCGCTAGTGGACTTCCTTATAGATCCCCCCTTTCCTCTTCCATCTTCATTTCAATGGATGAAGTGTTTTCTATTATTATTTCAAAAGAAGCAAGGGATAATCTCATTCATGGGGTGATAGTCGGTCTGAGGGGGCCACCCATCTCTCACCTCTTCATTGTTGATAATTTTCTACTCTTCTCTAAATTCACATTGGAATAATTCAAGGTTATCTATCTCTGAATTTACCTTTGTGGCAAATTTTTTGGGAAAGTGGTCAATATATCTATGGAAATATCATTGATCACTCTAATTCCCTCTTATAGGAAGGGATTCTCTAACATGAATTGTATATTTAAATGGTCAAAAAACACCAAAAATACTATAGACATCCTATCATTATCATATGGTCAAAAAGGAGGTATTCTCTAGAATCAATGAAATATTGAAACAAAAAATGCAAGGATAGAATTTAAAAATGGTTATCAATGTAGGTAAAAATATATATGTAAGGAACTCACATTGTCCATCACCTCCTATTTTATGACCATCTTCATATTCCCAAAAATAATCATCGATGAAATCCATGCAGGTCTCACAAACTTCTTGGGGGTTTGGGAGATCAAAAACAAGTTAAAAAATATTCAGTAGGGAGTGAGGGAAAAGATCTAAAAAACCATACATTATAGTGGGATGTTGTTCAGGTATCTACATCTCTTCAGTGACTCGTTCTTTTGGGTTCTCTAGGCCCTCACCCAAGCTTCTTCTAGCATAGCTAGTGGGGTTCGCATGAGCACCTTATGACGGAGATTTAAAAGATAATAAGTGATGGAGCATTTCTTATGTTTTTTAATGTCTTATGTCTAGTCTAAAATAATAGAAAAAATGAAACCTAACCAACCCATGAAGGCATAAAAGATATAATTGTCCATTATTCTCTCAATGTAGCTTGTAACGGATGGTGCACATATAAAATATTCTCCTAGTTTAATGATAGGGAGAGGAATATTATCTAGGTATTTCAAATTTTGTGATATATGGGTCTGCATCACCTATATTGGGGAAAGGAAATAACATGAAACTATATTTTAAAATATTGTTATTCTATATAAATTAGTGCATCAGTTTCGGAAGACAATGTTCATTTGAAAACCATATAGAACCTCATGATCCCACCCAATGCACAATATTTCATATGGAAGGACTATATAGAAAGCATATCCATTATATTGATTTCCTTTCACTACCACATGAAAAAGAGAATCAAATATTTACATATGAATGACCATGGATGAATCCAAAATGCATTCCATATTTCACTATCGTAGAACTAGGGACATTTGGCATGCCTAAAATTATAATGTTGATCGCCTTCTAGAAATGGCTCCCAAATTCACTTCCATTCTCTCAAAATGGCCATAAATTATCCTAGTTGAGGAAATGAGTGTCGTTTTCACATTGGCATAGATTATTTGGGATTGGAAGAAATACATTATAAATAATTAGGTTTTCATACCATGAACCTCTTGGATTTATCATCCTACCCAATGTTTTTCTATGTCGTGGAAAAATGGTCATCATATTGACAAACCTATGGGCATGCTTCATCCATGTACCTAGAACCCTGTCATAATATTCATCCTATAAATTAATGTTGACACAACACCTTCATCCAAAGGCATCACTAGTTTTTGTGTAGTTTTCCATGACTATTCTGAAAGGGCCGCTACTGCAAACCAACATTCTTTTAGGGAATAATTCTCAGTTGTGTTGATGTAATAACATAAATCACAATTATCATGAAGTTATATATTATGAATGGGTGGGATTATATCATCCTTGAGTCACAATACCTATATATTATTAATTTTATCTCTTCTTTGTAGTTTTGACTCTAGCTATTTGGTCAGTCAGTCTTTAATATCCTTTCCTTGCAGCATTGCTTCTCATCTTTCTTCATCTATTTTACCAAAAGGTATCGTAATATAGAGTCTCATCATTTGGTTAGCATGATTCTTGTAGACGTTCATCATGTATTATTGGATTTTCCCCTAGTTAGAAAAAATACCATGGGTTACATGAACTATGATCTCTTAATATATGATTCCTCTTTTCTCCTCAAAATGTAATGGTAAAGGTAGCTATTGAAAAATGTGAAATCCTATATTATCCCTAGAAATGACCAAAAATATAAAAAAAATTGAAATACAAATATTACATAAAATAAGAATTAAATTATACTATAATATCTCAATATCATATCAAGTAAAATTTTTGACAAAAAACATTTTCATCGAAATGATATTTACAATTTATTAAAAATATTTCAATCCATTATACCAAACAATTATACTGTGATTTTTTCAACAATCGTACTATATATAAAAGCTTTTCTATATAATAAAACCAATGTTTTTAGTAACAATTCATAAAAATTAAACAAATTATAATTTATTTATAAATTACATATAATAAAATATTTTTTTAGTTACCAAATATATTATTGATTCTCTACCATATGCGGTTGGTGGTACGGGTTTGGGGGAGGCAGGGTAGGTCGTGGGGAGAATTCCCTAGGATTTCCTATTTATAGTGACTTTATTTTTTTCTTTATGTTCTGTGGCGGGGAATGCAATCAACCTATTACTAAATATATTAATGATATTATCAGTTATTCTATTAATCACATTATTATTGAATATATTTTTAATTTTATATTTATTATTACATTAATTGTTAATTATATTGTGTATTATTAAATTCTTTTTTAGTTAGTAATTTATATAAATTATACAGTTTATAAATGATTATGTTAATGATATTATCTATCATTAATTATTTTAATTACTTAAATAGTTTTTAATAATTATGTCATTAAAATAAAATGAAATTTTTTTATTGAGAACATGTACTTTGAGTCATACCTAAAAAATCATGTTTTGAATTGATGTGTGGAAGATTCTGACCCATCACAAAATTAATTATGGATCATAATCAAAAAGATTAAAAAACATATGGGCTCGTTTTCATGGTTTTAAAAATTTGACATTAGTTTTAAAACAAAATGACACTATAATATTGAAAACATGAAATTAGAGTAATACTCACCTCATAATTTATTAGATTGATGTGTTTTGGAGTCATATACTTCACAAATATATTAGGGACAGTTGTCCAAAATTTTAAAAATAATTAGAGCTCATTTACTAAATTTTGACATTACATTGATCATTTTAAACTGAAATGACAATTTTATATTGAAAAAACACACATTGATTCCAAATAACCACATAATGTATAAGATCAATGTGTTGTTGATTCCATTAAATAACAAATTATATATGGATCATTTTTATAATGTTTAGAAAAATTGGAATTTTGTACTTATTTTTTACTATGGGATACAATTTTTAAACTAAAATTACTCTTTTATATTGAAAGAAAATCATTATGTCGAACTAGAAGAATCATCTATTAAATTCATGTCAATTTAATTAACACACATAAAAATTAATTATGGATAATTTTCTTAAAGATTAAAAATATTTTGAGCTCATTATCTCACCTTTGTCAATGTGACTCCTATTTTACTATAAAAGGAAACTACCAAATTGAAATCATGAACATAGGGACATAAAAACAAATTCTTGTGCTAGATTGAAATGAGGATGATTCCTATATATAACAAATAAATTTGTGATCATTACTTAAAATATTGAAACAATCAAATCCTAGATACTTGGTTTTGATAATGTGACATCTATTCTATTCAAAAATTCCACTTTTATATTGCTAACACACACTTTGATTCATATAAACCACATCATTGGTCATATTATCAGGTGGTAGATTCATATACATCAAAAATGAATTATGTATCATAATCCTAATTTTTTCAATAAATTAGTGTTATTCTATTGATTTTGAATATGTGATTATATTTTAAGTAAAAAATTACACTTTTAAATTGAAAATACAAACTTTGAGTCATATCAACTACCTTATTTTTCATATATATGTGGGTTTTATACTTGTACATCAAAAAATAAAAATATAACATTATCTTTAAGTTAAATATTAATATGATAATGTTTTATTTTTCATTTGTATGTGGTTTATGTTTTAAAAAAATGACACCTTTACATTGAAAAATGCACACTGGGTGTCATACCGCCCACATCATATGTCAGATTAACATGTGGTAATTTCCTATATTTAACAGATAATTTAGGGAAATTATTCTTAATGATTAAAAATAATCCAACATAATTTTCTATTTTTTTCTATCTAACATGAATGTTAATAGAAAATTACACTTTTATATTGAAATCACATACTTCATGTAATACAAGACATATCGTGTGTCAAATTGATGCATGGTAAAATTCTATAAAACAGAAATTAATCATGGATTGTTTTTTAATGTTTTTAGAAGAATATGTGGTTATATTATAAAAATTTCTAATGTAATAATAGTTTTAAACTAATATGAAATTTATATTTTGAATGAACACACCTTGAGTCATATCGACCAAATCATGTGTTGGATTTTCTTGCAACCAATTTCTATAAAACTAAAATGAATTATTATTCCCTTTCATAATGATTGAAAAACACATGGTCAATTTTTTGGTTTTGTCAATGTGACACATGTTTTGAACAAAAATGACACTTATATTGAAAACATGAACATTAATTCATATTGACCACATAATGTGTTTGATTAACGCGTGTTTGATTCAAACACATCCAATATTAATTAGGGATAATTTTACTAATTTTGGAAAATAATTAGAGCTTTTTATTGGATTGAGATAGGTGGCACGTGTTTTAATATAAATGAAACTTTATATAAAAAACACATACTTTGAGTCTTACTGGTCATATAGGGTTTTAGATTGATCATTGGTCTATTTTTACATGTCATAAATGAAATTTTGATCATTTTCCTAATGTTTGAGAAAAATAGGATCTCATTTTTTTGTTTTGGTAGTGTGACATGTGATTTAAAATTATAAAACATTGATATTGAAAACACGCACTTTGAGTCATACCAACCACATCATGTCTCATATTGACATGATGTTTATTCTTAAGATATCTCAAATGAATTAGAACCATTTTCCTAATGTTTGAAGATATTCTGATCTTTTTCTCAATTTTCTACTTATGACATTCATTTTAAACAAAAATGACACTTTCATTTTAAAAATGTGTGGTTTGAGACATACTAGTCACAAAATGTGTTAGATTGATGTAAGGTAAATTTCTATACAAAAAAATGAATTACAAATAATTTTCTTTATTTCATAAAATAACATAAGTTTGTTTTACTACTTTTGTTAGCATGACACATGTTTTGACCTAAAATAGAAATTTTAAATTAAAAACCCAAACCTAGAGTCTTATTAGACACAACATGTGTTGGATTGATGTTAGGTCAATTATTACATTTGAAAAATAATGTATAGATCATTTTACTAAATATTATAGACAATATGAGCTCATTAAATTTTTCATAGCCATGTCACATGATTTTTTCACTAATTTTACAATTTAAAATACACACATTGAGTAATAAAAGCCACATAATGTGTCATATTTACATAAATTCAGTTCCTATATCACATAAAATATTTTTTATGACAATTTTCATAAGGATTGAAAACAATAAATTATTTTTTATTTGTTTCGTTTATGTGATGCATTTTTTAAGATAAAATAACCCTATATTATTAACAAAATTCATTTTTTTCATATTTCACACATCGTGCGTATGAATGAATTACTATTTTTTTATAAATGATACACAAGATCAATGGATCATTTTCTTATGGTTTGAAAATAATTCAGGTTTATTTTATTGGTTTGGGGTAAGTGGATTGAGTTTTAAACTAAAATTAAACTCTTATATTGAGATTGTGAACTTTGGATCATACCGACAACATCATATGTGAAATTGATGTTAGGTCGATTCATACATGTAAAAAATAAAATCTGTATATTTTTCCTAAATTTTGAGATCATTATGGTCTTTCATTCTTAGATTTGGCTCTGTGATGTGCTCTTTAAACTAAAACAACACTTTCATATTAAAAACACAAACATTGAGTCATAAAAACCACATTGTGTTTAAGTTTGAAAGGATTTTAATAATTATATGTCTCAAGGGAATTATCAACCATTTTCCTAATATTTGAAAACGGTCTGATATTGTACTCCTTATTTTGGCAATGTGACATGCGTTTTTATATTAAAATAAATCTTTTATAACGAAAACATGCACTTTGTGTCATGATAATCACATCATGGGGTAGATTTTTGTGAGGTCAATTCCTATACATCAAAAATTAATTATTAATAATATTCCCAATTTTTGAACATAAGATAAGATCATTTTATATATTTTTGTAGTGTGACACAAGTTTTATACAAAAATAAAACATTTGAAATAAAAGAGAAAATTTGAGTAATACCATACAAATCATGTGTTGTATTGATTTGGAGTCCACTATTACATTCTAAAAATGAATTATGGATCATTTTACTAAACATTTAAAATTATATGAGCACATTTACTCAATTTTGGCTATGTAATAGTTTTCATAAACTAATTTGACACTTAAAAGGAATCACTTTGTCTAATATCGAAATGATCATGTGGAAAATCTACATGAATTTGTTAACTACACATAAAAAGGTATCTTTTTTAATTTCAATAATCATTGAAAACAATCAGAGGACATTTTCATGGTTTTCTCTATGTGATGCATGTTTTAAACTAAAATGACACTTTTATATTGAAAACAAGAACATTCAATCAAATCATTTAAATCATGTGTCAAATTGATGTTTGGTCTATTCATACAAGTGAAAAATTAATTTTGGATAATTATTAATGTTTAAAAACAATTTGAGCTCATTTTATCTGTTTTTCAATGTATTAATTACTATAAACAAAAATGATAATTTTATATTTAAAACGTGCACATTGATCCATATTAGCTACATAATGTGTTGGATTTGTCCTATACACCAATAATAAATTATAGAAAAATTTATTAAATTTTAAAGACAATACAATTTAGTTTTATTTGTTTTTTATATGTGATGCAGTTTTTAAACTGAAATGAAAATAGTAATATAAAAACAAACACAATGTGTCGTACGATCCAAATCATGTGTCAGATAGGTGCATGATCATATCATATATGTCGAAAATGAATTATGGATCAGATTGATAATGTCTGAAAATAATTTGATCTTTTTACATAATTATTACAATGTGGCATTCTTTTTAAACAAAAATTACATAATTATATTAAAAACAAGAAATTAGAGTCGTTCTGGTTAAATTGTGAGTCAGATTGATATGTGGTTGATTCCTA
Organism: Viscum album; assembly: GCA_963277665.1. Taxonomy (NCBI): domain Eukaryota; kingdom Viridiplantae; phylum Streptophyta; class Magnoliopsida; order Santalales; family Viscaceae; genus Viscum; species Viscum album. The sequence goes on along the minus strand of OY728158.1, from coordinate 365,262,098 downwards.
CACATAAAAAATTAATTATGGATTTTTTTGTAAATGTTTTAGGAAAATAAATGCTATTTATCTCAGTTATGGATATGTGATGTTTGTTTTATAGTAATGTGATACTTTTAATCTGAATAAATGAAATTTGAATCATAAAAACCACATCATTTTTCAGATTGATGTGAAATAAATTCTAATATATCACATAGAAAATATGGATCATTATTTTAATGTTTGAAAATAACATGAGATCATTTTGTTGATATTGATATTATGATGGATATTTTAAACTAAAATGAAACATTTATATTAGAGACATTCACATTCTGTCATAATTACCACATCATGTGCATATTCTTGTGAAGACATTTCTTACACATCCAAAATAAATAATGAATCATTCCCTATAATTTTATAAACAAAATAAACTCATTTTCTAAATATTGACAATATGAAGTATTTTTTAAACTAATTTTTTTGTTTTATATTAAAAAAAAGAAATTTTAGTCTTACTAGATACATAATATGTTGTATTGAGACTACTAGAAATGGGATCTAATCAAACAGATCTATAGCCATGGTTTGGGAAAACCCTAGGTATAGAGATTTTGATCGAACCAATACCTGTAGTTTTTTTAAATAACAATTGTGGGTATATTCCATTATATATCCATCCTTAATCGGGATACTCCTCCCACTCCTAGTTCCACAAGCCCTAATGTCATGTCCTACGAGCTATAGACTCCCCGGCCTCCCTATCCCTCCCTACCTCGGCCTCGACCTCTTCCTCCTAGCCCTCACCTCAACCTCCATGGATACACCTCAGCCTTGACCTCCCTACCTCTACCTCCCAGCCTATACTTCCATCTCAACCTCCCAACCTTTACCTCCACCTCAACCTTTCATCTTCCACCTCTTTCTCGACCTCCCAAAATTCACCTCCTAGCCTTGTCTCCCATCGTCCACCTTCTTGGCTCTGAGTTTTCATGGACCTCTAATTCCCTACCTCCGCCTCCCTACCTCCACCTACCAGTAGCCGCCTTCACCTACCATAATACACCTCCCCCTCTATCTCCATTGTATCTACCACATTGCATCGCCTTTCACTCATCTTCTCCACCTCCCTATCTCAGAATCTTTATTTTCCAACGTCTAACGGTTGTCTATCTATCCTGGGTATGTATTTATTTTACATAGATTTTGGGATTTCTGGGTCCAAACCCTAATTCCATTTCCCATTTTTTGCCTTTATTATTTCTATAGGAATGGTGAATAGGGATTCATTGAGTATAAATTGGTTGATAAATCTAAACAAGTTCACCTCTATTGGTTCTCCCTACCATAATAATTTTGAATTTTATTAATCTCCTATCTATGTTCTTTAATTTTCTTTAATTACTTCGATTTTAGGCTACCAAAATAATCAAAATAGTTTTTCAAAAAGTATCATTCATTAAAAAAATTATTTCGCTTTATATGCATTATCATGATCTAAAACCACATCTTATATTTCATTATATTTCTTTTTATAATATAATATGATATTTCATATTCAACTGTTATGAAATTAAAGTTTACATTTCGATTAATATTTACAAGTATTGAATTATTTATATTGCAGTTTATCTTGAAGATTATATTGAATTATCTTGTAATATATTTTCATTTTTATAACAGTTTACATTGAATTTTATATTAATATACTTGTAATTTCCATGAGTAAATGTAAATTTATTTATGTATTCATTATCATGTATTGAAAGTGCAGTTTATATTCAATATATATGAAATTTTATTTTCTTATTATACAATCCATTTCTACAAATTCATGAAGTTTCGTTTAATAAACATGTGAGAAATATTACTTATTAATCATGTTATACATTTGATATTTTTCAAACCCATGTTCTTATGCTCTTTGAAGTAGAAGGTTCATCATCTTAGAATACGTTAGTCGAGGATGAGATTGAAAGTGATATAAGATATTTTTTAATAGATTATAAAACATGATGACCTCCTGAAATGACTGGTTACCATAGAAAATATATTAATTCACCTATAATAAATATCTAAAAATGAATCTTAATTTAGTTAGAAATATATTCATAATAATTTCATCTATCACCTATAAAAATACTTTCATCAACAAAACACTATGATAATACTAGTCATTATGGATAACTCCCTTACATATATATTATTATCGACAATGAATTTAGAAATAAAATTCTCTTTAAGAACCTATAGATTGTGTAATACATAGATCTAGGAACATTATTTAGCTTATATAAAGAATTATTAATCTTAAACAACATGAATTCAAATTTATCAAAAAGAAAATGCTCAGGTACTTCAATGAATACCTCTCTCAAATTATCTCCATTTAAGAAGTTAGATTTCAAATCTATTTGTTATATTTTTTTAATTCAAAGATATTCAACTCGAACGAAATTTTGAATGGTCTCATGTGTTTCCAATATTGTAATGCTTAAATTAATGTTTTCACCTTCCATTTTGGAGATCTCTTTGAAGACCAGCCATTCCTTATCCTTATTACTTCAACTCTCTAATTCAGTTTATTTTAAAAAACCCTTTTTTTAATATTGTTTGTTTATATTTTAATCATGGAACCAAATATATATTATGTTTCATTTGGATCTAGTCTAAATCTTATTTAATATAAATAATCTAATTTTTTATGATTAACATGCCCAGAAAGAGTTTGAGGTTCAAATTTCAAAGTAATTGTATTTTTGTTTCTTAACCTAAACTTTTTATAGTTTCGGATAGGAGCATCATGGTGGCTAATGAAATTATCAATATTAAAAAAATTATTTAATTTTGATGCCTCTGCCTATGATTTTCTGATCATCTTCATCATGGTTCTAATATGACTTATCATTGACCCCAAATTTCTCATTTTTAAATTATTCTTCAATTTGATTTTCTTAATTCTACAGTATTGAATATTCATAAATTTTATATTCTTGGTTAATAATCACATATTTCTAATGAAAATTCTAATTTATTTTTACATATAAACAGTGGTCTATTTTTTATGATTTTTCTATCCATTATTTTATCAATTTCCATTGGAATAATAGATGATAATAATACATTCTTCAACTATTTCTTTAAAAATTTCCATTTATATTCTTAATCATCATGTAATAAGGGAATACAAATATTTTGAAGTATTTAATAGTAGGATTTATATAGAAAAATATACGATATATAGTCTTTAGATTCACTAGTCTCAATGAACATATATTCTAAATTGGCACATACGTCCTCATTTATTCAGTCCAAATGAAATATTAAGACATGTTTTTTTCTACCATGGTACATCCCATGTCCACAATACTACTTTTATTCCACTTAGTAACACAATTTTGTTAAGGGTTGTATAGTTTTATATATTAATGCATAATTATTTTCTTTATTAAAAATATATTAAATTAAGTACATGTTTATTTATTTTTTATGACATATCTCTCGCTTTTGATTTTATCGCTAAGATTCTTTTTAAATTTTCTTTTGAATATTTTCATCATTTATGTAGCCTTCGATTTATTCCCCATATGGAGTAGTATAATCATAAATAAATATAACAAATAAATAAAAAACCATTTTTGACTTGGCCCTCATTAGACTACACACATTTGAGTATATAAAAGCTATCGTGGTATAATGATTGTATATCCACTTTCTAATTTATCTAATGTACCATATTCCCATTTATTGAGGGGTCACAAACTGATTCTCTATACCCCTTTAGTTTGGGAATATCCTTCACATGTTATTGTTTATAACCACTCCTCCTTCATGACCCTCCATATCCATAATGAATTTAGTGTCTCCAGTTATGTGAGAATAAAACTCACTTTCAATGAAATAAAGTCTTCCCCTCTTGATCACCACTAATGCCACTTCCCTTATAAATGAATTCTATTATTGATTATTTTTTAAAAAATATTTACATTTTTCATTATATTAAAAACATCCATAATAATTTGTAACATATTTTCCCATAAATTGCATCAGTCTCTCACATCTTCTAAAATCTTTTCTCACTCTTTATGATCAATTATCAGTAGGGAAACATGTGGTACTTCAGTTCACAAACGTCTTCTTTAATGACTCTTTTATTTTCACATTATTATTTATCCACCTTGATTCATGATTCATTTTAGGTAATCACATATTGTAACAGTATGTCTGATATTTTTTCCAAAAATACCATATCACCAAAAATATCCACATAATTTGAATATTTTATTAAAGTAATAATATTATAAAAAACATTAAATTATAGATTCATTACTTTTCTATATAAATATTATTTTACATTTATTATAATTCATAGAGGTTTTATTTTCATGTATTCATATTGACTCACTGAATGTTCAAGTGGTTTCTCATCATTTTCTACCCCATAAATGTCTACATTTTATTTTAAAACTGACATTTTTAGGAGAAAAATATTATAATTTTTAAATAATTCGATGTATGGTCTTAACCAGTCTTTATGTTATATAAATATTATATGTTTAAGATAATTAATCATTCAATTAAATTTTGTTGATGTTTTATTTTAACCTTTTTGATATTAATTTACCTATTAGTTGTTTTGATTCTAGCTTGGTCAGTTTTTTTAATTTTGACAGACGTTTTCTTCCAAGATCCTTATTTCTATTTTCATGATTAGTAACCTTAACCATTAATTAATTAAGCACATCAATGTATTTTATCTCTGTGTTGATAGATTCCTCATTTGGTTCAAAATTCCTCCCATTAGCATTCATTAAATTTATAGCTTCACTATTTTAATCGGTATTTAATTCAATTTGGGCCTCTAACTTAGACATGAGCTTGTATTCTGTAATTTATTATTCACCAATATCTTATTATGTACATAAATTTGTTTTCTTGACATTCCACATAGTCAATGTAATTGTTAATTTTATCTAGTTATTCATCCAATAATTTTTTTCTTGAGGAAGTGTATTAGTCCTTTTATTTACACATCAAACGTTTTCAATTTATTTCATGGAATTTCTTCTTGATGAACCTATACATATACACTATATTATAGGTGGATGTCTGCAATATCATGTTTGTGATATGATATGAATTTTTATTTTCTAAACAGTCATTCCAATATAATCTATTTCTTCCTTGATTGTAAGAACCTCTTTTGACTGATGTGGAATTGCTGTTATTATATCGGGGTAGTGATCTGTATGGTCCTAATAGAAAGGTATATTCCAGTAAATTGTTTAATTTATATCCCATATCACATCATCCACTAAGTCCTTTTACTACTTTCTACAGATGGAGGGAAGTTATAGTCTGTGATGAGGGAAGGAAGGGCACTGGAGGTGACTATACAATTTTCTTTGCAGGGGAGGGAGATCAGCGAAATTGATCAATTTATTAGTGTGTTTATTTTTTTCAACTTTTCTACTATTATATTTTTGTTTATTTTATTTTCCTTTGGTGTGTACGTCCAACATATGGATGATTCATGCTGAAGTTTTATTTATTTTTTCATCTATTTTAAATAATTTGTTTTGGGTGAAATCATTCTTGAGTGGTGATTCATTGATTCCCGAACACTTCTGTGAGCATGTGGCAATAGCACATCCACCTTCGTCTGTCATAGTATTCTTATATTATATTCTATGTCCAAACCATGGGAGGTAAAATGAAACATGTTTTTGTAAGGAGGGATTGAAAATGTATAGGAATGAATTTTGAATTTTCATGAATAAGGATTGAGAAAATTGTAATTTATATTGAGAATATACGGGAGAATATGTAATATATATATGAATTCCAAAAAAACAATACAATGTGTGAAATGTCAAATAAATAAGATACAAGAACATTAAACATTTTTATAAGGTTTATCCCCTATGTGTAAATAGACTCTGAGTTGTGTCTACATATAATATCAAAAAAATATTATATTTCTAATGTAGAAATGTGTTTAATATTGGGTTATTTGGTATCATGTTATACACAACACCTATACTGGTGGTCAGAAGGTATCATCCATGTGCCAATGATTTTTCATGATAGTATCTATCACATTTAATTGATTTAGTATTATAGTTGTTATAGAAATATGTATATTATATCTCTCTATTATTCTAATTTCAACCTAAAACTCGTGAACAATATCAATCTTTGGCTCCCGGATGTCACTATACCAATTACAATAAATTGTTTTTCAATAAAAGGTCTTCAGCTACCACAAAATGAAAAAAATAAACTGAATTCACATCATTCATATTCCCACAATATTCATAACGATTAAATTCAAATTATATATGTTTATTAAATTTTTCATCTTCTATAAATTATGGAATATTTATAATATGTATCTTCTAAAAGAACAAACCGAACTTCCTCAACATAGGAGATGCATTGGAACATATAGGTTAGACTAACTATCTTCTTGTTTCTTTATTTTTATACACTGAAATTTATAAAGTACGTAATCCTTTGAAACATAGTTTATTTTAAAAAAACATTGGTCTTATATAGTAACTTATAGTTCCATAACATCTAAAATTCACTCACTGATGATTTGGAACTTGAATCTCCAGACCCACAAAATATTCAACCCAAATAATATTTGGAACTCATGGGTTGGAAAATCATACTGATTTGTATCAATTATTTTCATATAGATTTCTTCATGTATTATTATTCTCAATTATCATTTAAATATCTAGTGATTGGATTGGTAAAAAAATTTATATGAACATGAGCCTCCATTGATCCCCTTTTTATTCTAGAAAACACACCAAATTTCATTCAATTTTATTATTGGGTCCACCCTGCTTGAGTTACACACTGCATGAATCACATGAAACTCAATATAAATTGGATATAGAATCCTTCAATTTTCCAAGAATAACATGAAAAATATGCAATCCCACTTCTATGATTCTCTATATCTGGATATGTGAACTTCTTCAGGTTTTATTTTTATTAAAATCCTATATTCTCAACATAGTAAAATTATCATCTTGATACCACTTTCAAACTCAAATTAATTTTATTATTTCACAAATATTTATTTTCAATAGTTATTCCTTCATAAATCTCCCAATATTCAAAATTATGATTACTTATATTATACACATATTCTAATAATTTAACATATGAATAATTTTGTTTTCATTAATTTTGATCCTCAAACATTTAGATGCTTGTATTATAATAATAAATACATTCAACATCTAAATGAGTTAATAAAACATTCAATACTCAATTAAATTCATATTTACCTAAACTAAAGTAGGTAGCATTAATAACTTCACCTATATGTAGTCATCCACATCAACCTCTTAAATTTCTACATCAGCATTTCAAATTTCTTTCTAGTCCATGATTCTCTTAGAGAATACTTTTCACATGTTGATATAATTTACATATTAACACTCCAAAATATTTATCCCTCATGTTTTTTATTCATGTTTTATACTCAAAACATTCGAATAATTCTTCATCAATCATAGAAAAAACCATCTTTCTTACTCAGAATAAACAATGGCCTACTTTTATTCAATTATGATGGTTGTTACATTAAATGATCAATATAGATTAGTCTTATGTAACATCTTTAATATTATTCAAGAAACCTAAAATTATTAATAATATATAAACCTAATGTATCAAATTTATTCTAATAAATAAATATTATTTTCCTAGCTATTACGTAAGAACGAGTTAATCTTATGTATCATTAAGAGAAGTTTATTCATTCCATATTCATAAGATCTTTTTTCTTCTAGTAAAGTCTTATGAACTTTTACAAGGTTTTATAATTTAACTACCATTGTTTCCTCTAATTATGGTTCTCAATACATTATCTTTTATATAAGAAATATATTTTGTCATCAAATCATATGTTGAAAATTTATCTACCTTTTTTATTCACTTCAACATATCTTCCAAATTTGAATATTCTAGATTCAGTTCGTATTTTCATAAATAAATCATCTTTTAACATTGGGACAATAAATTATATAATAATTCATTCCTTATGTAATGTAAATATTTCATAAATAATTATTTAAAACATCATTTCTAGATGTTTCTGCATTATCCCTTGTACTATGCACCTTGTTGCAATAATTGGTGGTATATTATTTCTGTTGTGATAGACGTGGTTATATTATGTCTGGTGTTATAATATATACCCATATTTTAGTAAACTATGGGTATAGATATATTCCCATGGTTTAAATAATTCAATGGCTATTATGGAAATTTACAGGGTTATACCCAATGTTTCAATTAAACTATGGGTATAGATCTATACTGACACCTTGGTAGCCTGTAGTTTATAGAACCATGGGTATAGCTTATACCCATGGTTTTTGGGGATATACCCACAGTTCTAAAACATGGGTATATATGATTTTTTTCCAGTAGTGTGATGTCTGGACAATTCCTACGTGTCACAAATGATGTAGGGATCATTGTCCAATTTTTTGAAAACAAACTAAGATCATTTAATCAGATTTGAAAATGTGATACTTTTTTAAACTAAATTTCAATGTTAATATCAACCAAACTGTCAACATTTTCAACCTCCATCCTTGGTACATGTTCCTTTAGAACAAGTTCCTCACTTATGATTTGATCATTATATTTGGATGTCAATTGTGAACCATTATTAGTATTTATAGTATCAATTGTTTACTGTAATTTGTTGAATTAAACTATAATGGAAATAAAATAAAATTTATTCATCATCATATGGGTGGAATTGATTATAGAAGTACCCATACCATTTTTAAAAACTCATAAAAAGATATAAAGACACAAAATAGAACATTCAAGGAATTTTTAAAGGATGTGTCGTCCCCAAATGTTTGTAATATGACATTATATTTTTGGATATAAGGATCCTAGAACCATTTACCTCTCACTGTTATCTCAGTTCTAGACTTGAATTCCATTATCTCATGAACTCAAGGAACATTATATATGTCACTAGCACTATCAAAAATATGAAGAGTGTAACCCTCAATAATACTTATCCTTGAGAAATCACTCTAATATTTCATTATTTATAGGTCTTCAATAATGAATTTTTTAGTTTATACCATCTCATTTGAACTCTTAAAGGGAGGAAATTAGTGATAATTTTAAAATAAATGCATGGTCAATTGGGGAATGAGAATATATGCTTTAAAATCATTTAAATATTATAGTAACAATAGTACAATTAATTTTAACACATAATAAATAGTTTTAGTAAATGTATTAGACATGTTGAATTTAACATAGACTACATCCATATATATAAGTGGATTAGAATGTATCTCAAATAATTTCCCATCAAGTTGGGGTTTCTTATTGAGTCGTTTTTTCTGTTTCTCCATAACATAACACCCTAAACAAAATCATTCATACTATTGTCACCAGGAAGAGGAACCATAAGCTGGTAGGATAACTACTTCTATATTCTTATTTCATAAGGGAAAAATATATGGTGGTGTTCATATTTATTTGGATTTATGGGTGGATCAAATATCAAAAAATGTTTGGAATGTAATTGATCATATAATATTAGATTAAAAATATAACTAAAAGATTTTCAATCATACATGAATAGTATTTTATGAAAAATAATATCTATAAACTACAATATTAATACTTCGCATCCAAAATGTATCTCTAAGAACATATCCTCTTCTAGATCACAAACATAATAGGTATTAACTTCAACTTGATGTTAGAAAGCATTGTAACACCAATTACTTTGTCCGTTCATCCCTAAAATAATTCACTTCTTATTTGGAGTATATAGGCATTTGGATATCATGGTATTACATAGAAAATATATATTAACAATATATTAATTATATTATAATTGAAATTTTAATTACCTTTGTGAATTACTTGTTTTGGGATGATAATTTTTTGATTGTATATAATATCCTTCATAAATTTGGATATGTTATATCCACAATCATTATTATTATTTTGTTTCAAACACTGAACATACATTAAAAAAAAGTAATTTATATCAAATTTGTTTTGATAGTTAATATATGACTGTATATACATTAATCTATTTCCTTCTAAAGAAAACCATATGATTCTTATGATTATTCATCTACCCCAAACTATAATTTAGCTGTAATGTATAGATCACCCTATCATAAAACAATTATTATTACGAAGACAAAAACATGAATAATATTATTTTAATCAGAATAATATTGATTTAAGTGCATTAAAAATTCACAATGGACATCATGTGTGGTCAATTTTATTTAAATACATTCTTGGGATCCAAAAAATAAAAATTTGGTGTATCTGAATTGTTTATGATTATCATCTGGTGATTTCTTAAAAACAAACATGTAATGTAAAAATATATATATAATTTTATGATTAGACTATAGAGATTTACACCTCCATTGTATCCACAAATATAAGCCTTCTATTTATTATTTTCTTTTCAAATTTAATTCTTAGACTATATTATATCTTTTTATTTTTTTTATTCCAAAAAATCATTTACTATAGATATAATAGAAGGAATAATGAGTCAATATTTTTCTTCTTTGGGTTTTCCATTTATATATTAGTAATATATAAACCAATAGAAAATATTTATAGTAATTAATTATAATTAACATACTATTTCAATATTTTTGGACAAAAATATTTTAATAATATACCTTGTGTATGTATTCACAACTAAGACTCCATGCAATTCAAACACGGTAATTTAATTTTTATTATTGAGAAAAAACATGTATAAAAATGTCTATCCAAATATTTTTACTTTTGATACAATGTAGGAAATAATTTCACCTTTAAATTTTGTGTCTGTGAAAATTTTTAATTTTAATAAATGATGTAGTGGAACTGGTGGGAATAATGTTCTCTTAGAAGATCCTTTTGTTTTCTTGGATGATTCACTACATTTTCTTGATGTGAACTCCATTTCATATTCATTTTTTTCATCTATAAAACCATAACTCATTATATAAATTTTTATATAAATTTATAATGTTTATTTATATTAAAAAAATAAAGGAATAACATTATGTATCATTTGAACATTTAATGAACCTTCAATGAGAGTTACAATGGCATTATCAACAGTGTTCTCATATAGGACATCAAGCATAATAGGAAACTCGATTATTAGATCATATTCTATATGAATACAAATATCATGTGTTCTTTTTGAATTTGTTTTAAAATGTAAAATTTCTCCTAGGATATTATACAATATGAAACTCACAAGAAGGTGATGTGTGTTGGTTCATAGATATAACTCACATACAATTTCACCATACATATTTTTTGTAATATAAAGCTATTATAAGTTTTTAGATACATATTTAGGAGAATGAATTTGAATAAATTGGTAACACTAAGTAGGATAGGTAGTTGGGTATATTGGAAAGGCTAAAATCTTGCGGGGTTATGTGGATCTTCATGTAGATTGGATCATATTAATCCTTTAATGTCTAAAGTTCCACCAAACTATATTGGATAATAATATATTTTGAAGCATATATCCTTTACTACATTAATCCATCATATCATATGTATCACATAAAGGAATTATATTCTAAAAATAGGTTTGAGGTCATACTACAAAGCATGCACCTCTAATGAAACCATATGGTTCTATATGAGTGAAAGCTACTAGACATAGTTTTTATTTAGGTAAATTCGATACTAATCATGTTAATAAATCACATATAATACAATGGAAGATAGATTAATATATTTATGTAATAAAATTTTAAAATTTTAAAATTAATTATTATTCCATACTTACACATGATTCCTACAAAACTTGTATTTTTTCATCTACTGTTTTTTCACTTTATTTATATGAACCTCGTTTAAGTATACATGATTTGGGATGGAAGTGACATTGAAGTATAATTAATCAATTTGTATGTAAATAAATAAACCTATGTTGTTTCATATGACATAAAAATTTACTAAATATTTAAAATTTATACAATTTCTTCATGTGAAGAATACCCCATCATTGCTTGATGGTTAGGGTGCATTGGTTTTGATACATGCTATATATTTTAAACACTCTTTTGTTGGTTCATAAATTAAATTTTTTAAATTAACATAGATAAATTAAATATTTTCAAATAAAATATTGTCAATATAAATTAACTAGAAATTATTCCTCATCATTATGAGTAATGAATGGATTACATGTTTCATGGTGTTTAATGTGATAAAACATTACTAGTGGGTGGAGGTTTATATTTCCCCCAACATATCTATTATAATTAATTGTAATATGTGTTTTGAAATCTCTATGTGATTTCACATTGACCATTAAGAAATATTTTGAAATGAAATTATCAAAAATAAAAAAAAATACAAGAGAAAATGAAAATTGAATCAATGTTTCATTATATAATTTTTTGTAAAATAAAGAAAGTATATCATAATTTTACTATAATATATTCCCACATGAAATTCTTCAATATAGTCATGATATTGTTCCATGTATCTCAATCAATTTGAACAATAATTCTCACTATAACCCTAATGTAACTAATGACCCTTAACATGATGAGGTAAAATATTATACCTCATTGATTCCATCCCCAACCTCACACATTAGACCTTTGCTTTTTTCCTTGATAGATTTAGTTATCATATTGACGCTACAATGCACTTATTTTTTTCATCGACATGATTTTGATCCCCTAATAATTCCATAGTTTTAGAATTGATCATGTGTTATTCCTTGATATCGGTAACATTAGAATATGGATGATTCTTTATCTACATGAGAAGATAAAATTTTAAATTAGATTATATAACAACCATAGAGAAAACATGCTACTATGAGGAAGGAAATAGTATATTAAAAAAATTAACATATTAATTGATCTTCAATTTTTTTAATGGTTGAAGGGATTGGTATCCTCCATTGAGTATCCAAATATCCTCTTTATGTTACACATTAATGTACAAGTCAATGTCTACATTGGATCAACGTTAAATGATGGTGATCTTTCGAGGAATTGTTTGTCCTCTGTTGAAATGTATTCTTAACTTATAGTTGTTCTAGTCTCTTACAAAATAATTGGACAATTCCTATTTTTGGGATATGGGACATAAAATAATTTCACTAATTTTAATTACATTATGAATAATTTCTCATTATACATTTCCACACTAAAATTCACCTTCATAGAGACCAATGCGTCAATATTAAATACACTTATATTATCAAATGATGTGAAATTAAAAATAAAAATATTAAATGTTTCATAATATAACCCATATATTTATTCAATAATACTGAAGTTTTATGTATTTTGATAAATTAGATATCTATAAATGGAACCATATATATGCATCACTTCTTTCATAATCCTAAATACATTGTTTTCATCATAAAATGTTCATTGTTTTCGATCTAATAGAATTTATTACCATTATTTATAAAACTAGTGTGAGAGAAACCATATATATATTGTCTCCTAGATATCCATTGAAGTCATTTATTAATTGAAATCAAATTTTTACATAACACCTTATATTTGGTCTCCCAGATTTACCCATTAAAATTATTTATATAACATTCATTAGGCTATATATACATTTAATAGATATGAAAACATAGTTGAATCTCTATAACATAGTGAATCTTTTGGTTGAATACTTTATAAAATAATTGTGGTGGGAATAATATCTCTAATTAAAATAATATAACATAAATTTCTTTATTTATGATTTAAAACATTGGGTGGCCAATAACATTAGTACATTAAACATTGAAAATGAGTCATTGTTTGGTTAATATATGTCGTGTATTTTTTGTCAGAGGGAAACATAATTCTACAAGAATTAAAGCCTACTAGAATACATGAATATAGTGTTATTTTAGACCTATTATATTCAAATTAGTCATTGACATGGTATTATTTATCAAATATATTTTTTTCTATGTGTTTACATAAACAAAACATATTATGTACAAACAATTATAATATATAAATTTAAATAAAATTTATCCTTTTTTCAACCCAATTTTATATATTGTTTTGATAATGTTCTTCTAAAATCCGTTTCATTGTATTTTAGTGTCTTTACTATTTGATCTACCATTAACCTAGATGGTATTTTAGAATATTCTTTATTTCCACCAAATGATGTCATTTGTGGTTGATATTTATTTATTGAGAGTAAAAAAAATTATATAACCAAAAAACAACGTTTTCAATAAATGATTCAACCTAAAATAGTGTCTACCATATTCACAAATGTGGACACCCAACATTCCATTAATTATATTTCTTAAACAAATTCAATATTCATGAAAATAACTTATAATCCAATAAAACATAGCTCTCAATGTGAACTCTTCACTTCTATGATCGACATACAATGTCACAATTGTAAACTGCATCAATTTCATATATTAAATTAATTGGTCCAAATATAAATAAATATCATTATCTAGTTGTTTTGGTTTAGTTATATGTATAGAAATCAAAATATATTTTCACTTAATATATAACCATGATGTATTGTTATAAATTACCACCAAAATTGGACAAGTACTATGTGTACTAAATTGTACACCAAAAGTATCTATTAAATCCACTGATAACACAATAAGAATGTTTCATTGATTGTTTCAAAATTCAGGATATCCAAAATACATTTCTTCCACTGAGGAGTTTCTATTAGTTGAAATAGTTTCCCATAATCAATTATTATATATACATTACATTATTGTCTTTTAACTATTTCATGAAATACATATAGTCAACTATAAATTTTAATGATTAGAAAGTACCATATTAATTTTAACGTACTTGATTAATCTATCATGTATCGATCAATTCAAAAATTAGGGAATTTTGTGAGTGATCCACATAAAGTGATATTTAAATTATAGTTTCATCCCATTTAGTATGTACAACCTATTTTTTCCCATAATTTAGTCCAATATTTATTTATTTGATCATTTCTATGAAAAAATTAAAATTCTGTTATGAATAATTTGGATGAATTCAACAAGAATAAAAACAATTTAAACAGGGATAAACAATTCGAGAATGGTAATATTCATGCTCTATTAAAAACTCAATAAACTCTATAACTCTATTTACATAATCTGCTTTCATATAATTATAATCTATCTATTTTTTATTCATATACATCTTATTCATATTGATAATTTTAATTTTTTATGTACACAAATTAATACCCATAAGGTATTAATTACAAATTTAGAAACATATATATACTTTCAATAAGTATTATTATTCTCCTAATGAAAAATTCATACCCACATTGGACTATAAAATAAGAAATAAAAACAAAATTTTTAAAACAAAAAATGATAGAACTTATTTAAATAGAAATATTATACTTTTTAAGAGAAGGATTTACATTGATAAACTCCTCTTAAAAAAGAATTTTGAATCTATGAGAAAAATTATGATGGTCTTTGGTAGTATTAATGTTGGAATTTGAGTATGAAGTAAGTCATTAATGTTGAGAAATCAATGTTGAGGCTAAATTACTATAGGTGGAACCCACATGGAATGATATCCTTCATTATTGGTTTTTCACCTTTGGAATATTGTAATCATAATTGAATAAGAATTATCATCATTAAATACTATAGTTGAATGAATGTAAACATTGAAAGGTTATTGGTGATAATTTCTAAAAAATTTATTATTTTAAACAGGTTTAATATGTAAATAATCAACAAATACTTATTGAAGGGTTATGGGCACCCAAAAAGAGTGAATAAGTATTATAACATTATAAAAGAATAATTTAACTTAAAGAAATTAATATTTCTATGATAGTAATTCCATAATAATGAGTTTTTATATTTTTTTAGTGGTGGAAATCATTAAAGGAAGGGAATGTGTGATATATAATAATTTATATTGATTATTATTACATTTAATCTAATACAATCCATAGAGGGAAGTAATGGTCATTCGCCAAATTAGTAATGGTTATCTATTTGTATAAAATTTAAATGTATAATGATGTTTTTCATGATAATCCTTCAAAAATTATATTTGTTAAAATTTTATTTTATTTATATATAATCGACTTCTAATGACAATAAAAATGAAAATCAATTTTTTTGGAGTATAGTGAAATAAAATCATGACTAGTGACTTAGTAATTCCATATTATTCAAGAGTAAAACACCCATTAGATATATGAATATTTTATGTACATCATTTGAGATGCATGAAATATTAAATATTTAAGAAATTTTTTTCAAAATATTTGGAAAACATCATCATTTTTTGAATAGTAATTCCATTATAAGTAATGAAAGGATGTGAAAATTATTTGGAGATGTTATAATTCAATAAGTATTATTTCGATATATATTATTACTAGAGGATCTAGGAAACATGAATTAATCATTAGTGTTTCATTAAAAAAAATAGAGTACACTAATTAAAAAAAAGAAAAAATTAAATCCGAAATAAAATTTATTTTAATAGTAGACTTACATATTTCATGATCTTGTTTTTAAAATAAAATGATTTTATAAATATATTTTATTAGAAAATAAAATGATATAGGAAAATTAGGATGTATTTTCTTAAAAATAACACACCAATATCAATTATATATATATATTACAATAAATTTTTTAGGAATGTTATTTCTTTTCAATAGGGAGACTAAAGTCACTAATGTGTTAAATTTGAAAATATAAATAATTTATTAATATGGTATTTTTTGGGGCATCTTAATCTTTTACGCATTCAATTAGGTCACCAATATAAACATTTCCTTACCTAGTCCAATAACTATTATGTGACTTCTAGTTTGTTTATAAATGATTGTAGGTACTGAGAGTTGATGTTATAAGTGAGTTTTTTCCTTTTCCTAGTTCTGTCTATTGTAATGTTTTGTATGATTTATTCTTTTGGATTATTTTTTTGGTTTGGCCCAAGAGACAGGGAGGTCAGTTTCTTGTAGTCGGTATGATAATCATGACCTATATCAATGAGGATTTTTTATTACAACAGTTTATGTGGTCTATTACTTATTATGACTATCTTATATTCTAGTTATTTTCTTTTCCATAATAAATAAAATAATAAGTGGTGTTATTATCATTGTTGTTGGTCCAAATAAGACTAAACGATGTTAAATAAATTCATCCCATCTTTTATTTTTGTTAATATTTTGATCCATGATATTTCATTCAACTTTTCATTATGATTTTGTTATAAAATTAGATTTATATTTAAAAATTTTAATGGTCGTTATAAGTTGGTGCCTTCTTTGTTCACGCCCATTCACGGATAACCCCAAAAAATACAATGGAATCGTTATTTATGATTCTTTTTTCCATTTTTTTAGAATTTTTAATTACTCAAATATATGAAAGAACTATCCCACTAATCAAGATTTATTTAGTTTTTGAACAAAAATAGTATTGAACTCATGAATCATGTAGTCTTGGTATACAGAATAAAACCAATAAAATATGCTAACTTCCTTATAACTATTTAAAAATTGGGGATGCCACATGGCATACTACTATAGTTTATACCTTCCTATATAATCCAATGCACCCCGTTGGGATTTATAATTACACTTACCCACTATCTAGTTATTTCAGTCCTGGGTTAATTCCATGATGTGCACTAGTAGTGTTTTTGTGGCCCTGGTCCTCATGATGTCCCTCCTCACCCAAACACCCATCCAAACCTCTCTTGTAAAAGCATCCACCATTGATGCTCTACTTTATTCTCCTCCGTTATCCATGGAACATTAGAATTCACCAGTAGGGGTTTCATAACTGAGTATGAGGTGAAATTACTATTTTCCCACCCCACCCCAGTTCATCGACCATGAATTCATAAAGTATTGATAGTTTCCCATGTATCTTCTCACTAATGAGATGAATTTTTAAATCTTTTGTTAGTTTTTATTTGATTTATATGTATTAATTATTTGGTTTTTTCTTCTTACACTGCCTCATCTATATATTCTCCCACCTACCCAACAATAAAATCTTAAATGTGGAATGATTTTTCTTATGTTTCTTATTTTTCTTTGTGTTTAAAAATATTATTCTTTAACTACTCACTACTGCTTCTACGGTCATTAACAATACAAGAAACAATATCAATCAATGAAAAAAATATTTTCAAAATATAATTGATGATAAAATCATGAAGTCATTTTAGCTATTGGAGAATCACTAATAATAATATTCTTCTCATAGAAGGCTCTCCCCAAATATCGAACTCTAGAAAGAAACATTTCTCTTCAATAAAATCAATGACAATTTTATTAATAGTAAATAAAAAATAAAAAAATCATTTTAATGGTAGAAAATCAACATATGATAAATTATTTTGTTAATTACTATATAAATTAAATATATTATCAAATAATCATGCATCAGATTCATGTGTAGTAAATTTTTACACCTCAAAAATGAATAATGGATAATTTTACTAATGTTTAAAAACAATATGAGATTTTATTCTTTTATTTGGTCATCTGATACTTATTTAAAAATGAAATGAAACTTTTATATTGAAAAAATGAACTTTGTGTCATACCAAAAACATAATGTGTTGGATTGAAATTTATTCAATTCAGACTCATCACAAAGAAATTTTTTATCATAGTCCTAATGTTTTAAAATAATCTAATCTTACCTATTTTTTAAAATATTACATAAAATTTAATATAAAAATGGTTTTATATTAGAAACATACAGTTTATGTCATACTGACCACATTATATATTGGATTTATGTTTATTCTATTCCTAAATTTCTGAAATTAATTATGGATAATTTTATTGATGATTGAAAAAAATCTGATCTTGTTTCCAATTTTTTCCCATGATGCTCGTTTCAAACTAAAATGAAACTTATATATTTAAAACATGTACATAAATTTGTTCTCACAAAATCATGTATCATATTATAATGATCCCAATCCATATAAAATGTAAGGGAATTAAATGAATTCACAATGTTTCAAAAAAATATCCTCATTTTCTTAGTTTGTGATTTATGGTGTATGTTTTAAAATAAAATATTACATATATAAAAACCACGCACTTCAAGTCATATTGACCACATCCTATGTCATATAAATGTTAAGTCAATTCCAACAAGATAAAAATTAATTGTGTATAATTTTACTAACGTTTGAAAATAATCAGAGCTCATTTTTAAATTTTTTGATAATGAGGTGCATTTTAAAAAAAATTACACTTTTACAATTAATACTTGCACTTCTTGTTATTTTAGTGAGACCATGCATTATATTGATGTGTGAATAATTCATAGACATCAAAAATGAATTATGGATTATTTTTCAAATTTTGGAAATATTCTCAGCTTGTTTTCTTTATTTTGGCATTGTGATGAGCGTTTAAATCTAAAAAGGCAATTTTATATTAAAGACACACACTTTGAGTCATACCATCAACATTGTTTGTTGTATTGATATGTTGTTGATTCCTATATATCATAATTAAATTTTGTGTCATTTTCTTAATGTTTGATAATAATCCAATATCATTTTTTTGTTTTTATCTATGTGATATGCATTTTAAACAATAATGTCCCTTTTATATGGAAGACATGCACATTGTTTCATAAAAACTACATCATGTGCCATAATGACATGTCGTCAATTAAAATATATAAAAAACGAATTATCAATCACTTTTTTAATGTTTGATAACAATCCACGATTATTTTATTGTGTTTTCCTATATAATGCTTATTTCAAACTAAAAGTGAACATCAATATTGAAAATACGCACTTCAAGTCATACCTACAACATCTTGTTTCAGAATGAAAATTTTTAAGTTCCTACGTGTTAGAAATGAATTACGAATCATTCTTATAACTTTTGAAAATAACAGTAGTTCATTTTCCCAATTTGAGCTATGTGTGAGTTTTTAAACTAAAATGAAAATTTTATATTAAAAACATATAATTCAAGTCATACTGACCAGATAAGGTGTTGGTTTTATGTGAGAATGATTCCAATATAAAAAAACTAAAATATGGATTCTTGTACCAATTTTTAAAAATAATACAAGTTTCTTTTTTATATTGGATATGTGAGAAGCATTTTTAACTAAAATGGTGCTTCTATATTGAAAATTGGAACATCATCTCATACCAAAAAGATCATTGTTTGGATTGATGGGAGGCCAATTCTTATATGTCACAAATGATATATGGATTCTTTTACTAAAGTATTATGACCATATGAATATCTATTCTTGGATTTGATTATATCCTATGTCTTTTCACCAACATGTAAATTTCAAATTGAAAACCAATATATAAAGACATATTGGTCATAACATGTATCAAATTGATGTGAAATCAACTCCTACAGATCAAAAATGAAATATGCAGCAATTCCATAATGTTTGAAAATAACATGATCTCATTTTACTAGTTTTGGTGATGTGACATGTGTTTTAAAGTTTAATGGAAACTCTATATTAAAAAAAATCAATTTTATACCAACCATATGATGTGAAAAATATACATGTGATAAATTTATAAGCATAAAAAATTAATTATGGATTATTTTTATAATGTTTGAAAAAATATTGTTCTTGTATTTTTAATTTTTTTTCATGATGATAATTTAAAACTAAAATGACACCAATATATTGAAAGCATGCACTTAAAATCCTACTGACAACATCGTGTGCTAGATCGAGATGTTTTCAATTTATATAAATTATTAATAAATCATGGATCATTTCCATAAATACTGAAAATAATCTGAGTTCAATTGCTTATTTTTTTATAGTGACATGTGTTTTAAACTGAAATTTCACTTTATATTGGGAACACACACATGGAGTAGTACTGACCACATCATATTGGGGATTTATGTAAGGTCATTTATTATCTGAAATAAATTAATCATGGATCATTTTGTTAATGTTTCAGAATAGACTATGATTTTTTACACAGTTTTGGATATATGAAACGTGTGTTCCGTGAAAATGAAACATAAAATCATGAACTTTGCATCATACCAGCCAATTCATGTGTCAAATTAATATGTGGTCACTTCCAAAACATCAAAAATGAATTATTGGTCATTTTAATATGGGTTGAATAAAATCATATATTTTTTTCTTAGTTTTGTCTATGTAATTCATGTTTTAATCTAAAATTACAATTTTATATTTAAAAGAAGAATATTCAGCAATATCGACCACATCATATGCCAGAGTGACATTTGGTAGATTCCTATATGTCACAAACGTAATATGGATTATTATCATATGTTCTGAAAATAATGAGAGTTTTTTTATCATGTTGTCTATGTGAAGTCTGTTTTAAACTAAAATGACACTTTTAAATAAAAAACAAGAACTTTATGTCATTCTAGCCACATCATGTTTCATATTATTATTCAATTGATTCAACCACACCAAAATGAATTATAAATCATTTTTTTGAATTTTCAAGACAATATGAACTCTTTTACTATGTTTTATCTATGCGACATATTTTATAAACTAAAGTGACAATTTTAATTTGAAAACCTTGAACATTTAATCATTCCATCCAAATAGTGTTTCATAATTTTACATGGTTGATTATTAAATGAAAAAACTGAATTATGTATTAGTTTTCCTAAATTTTGTAAATTGTATGAGCTGTTTTACTCAGATTTAAAAATGTTTTGTGAATTATAAACTAAAATAAATATTTTATATTAAAAAATATACTTGGAGTCATTATGGTCACATCAGGTGTTAGATTGGTGTTCATTCAATTCCTATAAATAAAAAATGAATTATGGATTATTTTTTAAAATTCATAAGATAATCTGATCTCATTTCCTCTTTTTTGGATACGTGATTTATATTTTAGTGTAAAATGATACTTATAATTTAAAGATGATCAATTTGAGTCATAATGGACAGTTCATGTTTCTTATTTATGTGTAGATGATTCTTACCCATCACACATGTATTTTAGATCATTTTCATAAATTTTGAATATTAAAAGATTTTCATTTCTTGGTATTTATAATTTTATTCATGTTTTAAACTAAAAAAACATTTATATTGGAAACACATACATTAATTAAAACAAAAAACATCATGTTTTAGATTGATTTTTAGTTAATTCATACACATCAAAAATTAATTATGGATAAATGTCCATGATTTTGAAAACATTCTAAACTTATTTGATTATTTTTTATAATGAAAAATGTTTTTTAACAAAAATAGAACATTTAAGATGTCTGTTTTTCCATTGAGTTCAAGGGATAGAGGTATCAATGATTCCATTCCATGAGATCAAAAATGACACGGGTGATGGGGTCCTCTTTTGGGGTTCTATTTAAAAGAACTTAAAGGTTTTGTCAGTGAATTAAAAAAAGATTAATAAAAACCTATATTTATTAGCACTAAAATATAAATTGATGACAAACCGACTTTTTATGAGTTATAACTCTTAGAATATAATATAGATTGAATTTTATGAGTACATTTAAGAAAACATTGATAAAAATACATTTCAGAAGTACTTTCAATTTAAACATTGAAAACCCTATATTTACCAGCAATCATCAGAAAGTGTTGACAAAGTTCCAGATTTATTTACCTAGGAGGTGAAGGATGCTAAGAATCTCCCCCTCATAGATTAGGACATGGATCTATAATTCTTCAACAGAACTCATCCTATCTCTTTCTCTCCCTTATATATCCCCTATTTTGTTATTTCTTTCCCTCAGATCTCACTTATCTCTAAAGTATCATATTTGTTTGATGGAATCCAAAAAAAATTATTATCATCCTCAGAGTTCACTGATGCCTCATTGGTTCTTATCCTGATGTTAATTTCATGTTTTAAATGATTTATTCCATCGGGGGATTCATTTGAATGGTTTTTTTAGATATTGTGGACTACCGAAAACATTTACTATGGGTCTTCCCAACAAAAGGCACATCATGATTCCATTATCTTTGGAGAACAACTTCATCTATCCCAGGTCAAGTACCACCCACATTAGAAATGGATCTTTCTTCTCCCAATTCTGGAGGAATTATGATGTCCACCTAAAATGAGATACCCCAATTATGAAGATTTGGGATAGTTTTCCAGACTACCCATTTCTTTTTCAAGATCCTTATATTATTCTAATTTTTGGTAATTCAATTTTTATATATTAATGTTCGGATATTAGAACTAGAACAATTTTACATCCTATTTCTCCATAAATTTTCACTGAAGGTGATGTTTTATGAACTCCAAAAAAATTATATATGGATTGAAGTTGCGGAATACTTACTTTATAAGAAACATGTTTCTTTTGAGTTTTGTATTTATTTTTTCTCTTCGTTAATGAAAATGTGTCACTTGATGGTATTGCATAAGAATAGGTATATGAATCACTAATATGAGACAGATATAGGACTTGGATGTAGTGGTAATGGTATAATGTCTTCTTATGGTGTAGTTATTAAAGAACATGTTCAAATTGATGTTTATATTGGCGAAATCATTAATCTTAGGTAGTTCACTTTGGATGACTTAAGGATGGGGAGTTTAATGGTAGATAATTTCCTTCTGGTCTCACCAAAAAATAATTGGCTCTAAACATAATTGAAAATCTTGTCCCCGTCCATAAAAAAGTATGACTATTAATCATTGATTAAAGAGTAGTAGACTTATATGGTAGATTGAGATGTGATTTTGAGGGGGTTTGTACAATAGGGCCTATGTAAATTAATACAAATACCACTAAATATGAATCCAATGAGTAGGAAATGAGAATTTATGAAGAATCTAAACATAGGATGGTGTTATAGGTGGATGGGGAGGAAGATGGAACATACTATATAACCAGTGCAGGCATCTGGGGGTGGGTGAATGTAACAAGTCGGGTGAGGCCGAGAGGCACTATCTCAACTACTAATATTAGTAATTGCTTAAAATATCATGAGGTTGAATGTTCAGTTAAGGAAAATGGAATGAAATAACAAAACAATAATGGGAATCCATACCCCCAATACCAACAGATAACTTATCTAATGGCCAGATCCTTTATGGGAAAGATTTGGAGGATGAGATATCTAGTCATGTTTTAGTGGACATAGTTGATAGAGTTCATGTAAGAAGACTATACATCCCAAGGATAAGGAATGGGTAGAAAGGGAAAATGGATTTAGGGAGATGCATAGTGTTAAATGTAAATATGTATAAAGGACAAAAGGACAACTCTCAATTACTTAAGCGAATGGAAAAAAGGTCATCCAAAAAGAATTTGGTGATGGATAGTGAACCCATGTCTCATGTCTAGGAAGTTAATAAGAGTTCAAATATTCATAGTGAAAATTAGATAATGGAGTGTGGTGAGGCCAAGGAACAAGAACAGTGTGTTGGTATAATGGAAGATATGATTTATGCACATGAGGTGTCAAATATTAAGGTCAGGGAATCTGATAAAAAGGATGGGGAAATGGGGAGTCATGGGAGATTATTGTTCATTTCAATGGAGATGTATTAGAGGAGGAATCTCATATCAATGATGCAAAGGTTGAGGTCCACAAGATGAATGAGAGGATGATTCAAGTTGACAATAATAAGGAACAGTGTGTATAAATCAATAATCGAGTGTATTTTTGATATATGGATTGAACAAAATTATGATTTGTTTTGAAGAGTAAATCCAAACATTGGATAAGAAATCTTATTGTTTTGAAGACCTCATCGAAAATGACCCGAACACGAAGGCCAATGCTTTTCAATGGAGGTTATACAAATGTATGGTTTCTTCTAGAATTAATCTTGATTTTAATGATTTGGTGATTTCTTATGGTGACATTTGATTTCATGTTCCAAACAGAAATGGTTTCCTACTTTTTCCATAAAAGTGATTTTCATAATAAAAAATTAATTTTTAGTCAGTTGATAAATTCTTTGTAAAATAAATTATAAAATATGAAATGAATATATATTGAAAATGAATAAATTATAAGAGGTAAAATTTAATTATCATTAATAATGAATAGTTAATCTTAAATGCATAAATGTAATAAATGATTTAAATTTAATAAAATAAAATAAATAGACTTCAAAATTATTAAAAAAATGCACGAGTTTTATTATTTATATAAATTATTAAAAATGAAAATGTATATATAGTAAAATGAAGTGAATAGATATTATGTATGTACAATACAAGCATATTATAAACCTTAAATGCTAAATAATAAATATGTATAAATAAATATTAAAAAATAAATTTCTAAAATATTAAAAGAATAAGTATTAAAAGCTAATAAATAATAATGAAAAGTTAATAAATAAATAAAATTAGATGTGAATATATAATATTAAATACTATTAATTGAATTATTGTCAAAAAAGTCAAATTAAATAATTAAAATATCTGTAGAATGAAAAAATATTATAAAATAAACAAGTATGATTAATTATTTAATTTATTTCAAAATGTAAAAATAAATATTTCATAAAATGAAAATGAATAAATTTAACTTATATCAATTACAACCACATTAAAATCATTAAATATTATTGAATAAAAATATATAAATAAATAATAAAATAGATAAAATTACAAAAAATTCAAATCAATCTTTGGAAATGAATAAATAAAAAATAAAAAAATTAAGATTATTATTTGTTAGCTAATATTTAAAATGAATAAATTCAAAAAAAATATTTCAAATAAAAAATAGTATATTTTTAGAAATAATATAAAAATTATTAATATTTAATGATTAATAACTATGTATATATACATAATACCGTGTGTTAATAAATTTAATTATAAAATAAATATTAAAAAATGAATAAATTAAAGAAATATTATGTGTGTGAAGTTCTATATAAAAATGAATTAATTACATATATGTATGTTTAAAATTAATGAAAATAACATTTTATATATGTTTAATTATAAAAACAACCTTAAATTAAATACCCATTACAAGATACAATTAGATTATATTTGTAATTATGATTTATTATTAATTATAAACAATTTTCACTTTGTATATTCTTTATTGAATGTAAATATATATATATATATTTTCTGTCAATTAAATCATATATAGAGATATTATATATATATATATGTGAATATATTTCAATATTAAAATTATTAAATATATTAATGAATAATTATTTATAAAGAAAGTAAAAAATAATAAATTACAAAAATAATAAATAAAAATATCTAAAATTAGAAAATTATAAAAAATATAAAATCATTTCTAAAAAAGAATAAAACCATTATTTATCAATACTAATACAAAAATCGCATTCATTCAATCAAAAATTTTATTTTTCATTTACAAATAAGCATGAAACCTTTATCATCCCATATAAATTACCACTTTATTAGCACTGATAATTGACCCCCATTATTGGTGCTTTTATCACCACAAGTAAAGTCTATGCTAGTTGGTGAAAGATATAAAGTTTTTCATCATCCTTATAACATAACCATACTAGAAACATAAAATTTAATTGAAATATAATTATTATAGAACTTGATAATTAAATATAATTATTACATTACACTATCATTTAAATTAAATATTTTCATACAAGACATATACATTGATGTGATATTTATAATTAATTATATAAATTTATAATTCAATATTCAAAATAAAAAAAATTATAGCATGATTTTTCCAACAACAAACCCCCATAAAAACCATTTTTGTTCAATAAAAAAAATATTTTTTGTAATCATTCATAATAAATAAATAAATTATGAAATTAATATAATCCATATATGATAAATTATATAGTTATTTACTATTTATGTCAACAATATCATCAATTATCCAATTTATTGTATTCTAAATTCTTTTATTGTTAATTTTTTATTAGTTAAAATTTATTAAATAGACCATAAATTTATAATTATATTATGAATTATTAATTTCATTATTAGTTAATAATATAAATAATTATATTGTTAATGGAATAATATGATAATGATATTACAATATAAAAAATATTTTAATTACCGATATTTTTAAAAAATTTATATCATTATACAAAATTAAAATTTTCAAATTGAAAACATGCACTTTAATAATACTAGTCAACTTTTGTGTTCGATTGATTTGTGTTGAATTCGTAGATGTCATTATTTATAGATCATTGTACAAAATTTTTAAATTAATATGAGATCATTTAATCTATTTTGACAATGTGACACACGTTTTAAACTTAAATGAATCTTTTATATTGAAATCACTCTATTGTAATGATATTGTAACAACAAAAAGTTTTAACAATGTTGTTTCACCCTTCTTATAGTAATTTCATAGAGTATAAATAACATAAAATCTCTTAGAGATCATAATGAAGACATTATAAATGATGAATTAATAAAATAAGAAGTATTTATAGAAGTTAAGGATCCAATTGTAACATTACCTTAGGAATATTAATATGGACCTTATGAATAGTAAACTAGCCTAATAATTTATAACCTCGCCCGAGATATTATAAATATAATTTTGGAATTTTATAATCTAATGAATTAAATAATTAAAAAATACACCTCTCCCCCACTATAAATACCACCCCTCGCCCCCTCTTCTCCTTACACCTCCCAAACATTGAGAATTATCCAAATATTATAAAAACCCTCAAAAATTTCCTATCCCAGGCCTTGGATCTCTTGGTCTCATCAAAATATCAAAACCTTTTCCCTATGGAAGTTCTCAAGGTAGATATATTTAAGAGGTAAAATTCTCTACCTGTTTCATTTAATTTCTTTTCAATTTTATTCCTTACCTTATCTTCTAATCACCTAATCTTATACAAATGTCATCATAAGTTCATTATGTTTGATATTCTATAATTATATCACGTTAATTAATGATTTATAATCAAACTCTTTTTTGTCACTCTTTTATTCTGAAAATAAAATCATCGTCTGTGAAGTGTTAATTTACCAACAATGTGTTCGATGGACATTCATTTTCCATTAACACCTTCAAGAATGATAATAAAACCATTAATTGGGTGAAAAAATATTATTAATTTTATGTTATAACAATTTCTATGTTATGTATGTAACATTTAAACATAATACTAAATGATAAATCAAAATGAATATGTTGTGATAGAAAACCTGCCAAAATTTACCTAAAACGATTATCATTAACATTCATCTAATTATTCATCATCGTTACATATAAACAAGTTATTTATAATATAAATTAAAATATTGGATGATCATTAATAACATATATATCAATTTTGGGTATTTCTTCACATTTTACACGAACTTCCATTCATGTATACAGATGAACCGATCTTGAAAACATTGAAAACAAACACTACCGAGTAATGAAATTAAAATATAAAACTCATCAAAAAGATCATAAATGAGCATAAAAAACCACAATTAATAAAATTCATGTATAAAATTTTATTTAATTTTAATTAATAAATCTAATGTGATTATATAGTATATTAACATTAATGAATCTTCCACACATAAGGTAAGGGAAATTATCCAATCCAACTCTCTTTCTTTATTATTTGCCTTTTTAACCCCATTTCTAGTATGGTTACTCCATAAAAATAATTTTTTAATCATTATCTTAACCTTTATAGGATTTAAAAGTTTTCTATATGATTTTATAATAAACACAATAATTTTCAAATTAATTATTCTTTCAAAATAACAGACATTTTACCTCTCCAGATTGTTTCTTCATCACTCAAGGTTGGTGATTCTTAAATCAAGTATGGTACTCAATATTTCATTTGATAACCCAGTTTTTATGAATGTATTATTAATGAAATGAAACCCATTCCTTCCCATTGGTTATTTTATGTCCAAGATTGATATACATCCAATTTTTCATGCATGATGATGTAAATGTTATGATGTGACAGGTGCACCTAGAATTATATAGTGGAAAATAAATGTTAGGATGTGACATGTGTTCCATGAATTATATAGTGCTATATTGAATTGGTTAATGTGATTTATCTCATGTAAAACTTGAAATATACATGAACATGATTCTAGTTTTGTTCACAACTATGTGTTGTAGTTGACCACTGAGACATGATGTATAACTCTTATGTATTTCCACATTGCAAGCCTCTTATTAATTATTCCTCTCATGATTATGACCCTATGCCTATGTAATGATGATAATGATAATTCTCACCGCATTTTATATTTTTTCATGTTTTTATCATTCCTCTTACTATGATTTTAGCTCACATATTTTTAATGTATATCACCATGTGATCACTTATAATAAGGAGAATGATAAGACATCTAATAATCTAGATAAGAGTGAATTAAAAAAATGATTATGTTTTATTTATTAAAAGGTGAGTATTGTCTTAATGTTTCCAAGGTACTAAACCTTTAGAATCAGGATGGGTAACTTTTTTTCATCAATAAAATGATGTAACAATAATCTAAGAAAATCATGGTCTTTATAGTTTGTATCATACCATGGATTAGATTATTTAGAAATTAGGATTAGATAACCTTATTGAAATCCCATATTATGATAATATGTATAATAAAGAACCCAGGAAGATTTGTTTTCCAAATTTCTAAACAATGAGATCCCATACGATATTCCTTTATAGTAAATTTTAAAAAGAGGTATATTATTGATGACTTGTTGACTCATGTTTTATTCTAACCTTTTCTATTTTTGAAGATGGTGGGAACCATGAGAAACCAAGACAACACCCATGTAAGGGACAATGCATTGACTGCTCAAATGACATCCCCAATTCATTGGGAGATAGAGTTCAAAATTTAATTGTGATTATTATATAGTTTTATCATTTTATGAATAATAAGTTAAATAATGTGGAACATCCTCCTTCACTAAAGAAGAAGCAACTGGCTATAAAGTTATTTTTTGTAGTAGAAACCACATATTCTTAGTATATATTCTCATCCAAAAGTGGCAGAATATTAGGTAAACATTATGGATAATATCTTATATTTTCTACAATATTCTAAGATAAAGAATTTTAGTATCATTGTTTATCTTCTAGATAGAGATTTCGATCAATGGAGGGTGTTGATTAAGAATACCAAGCTAAAGGATGAAATTAAAGAGATGGAGTGGGGAAAATTAATATAATGTTTCTTACCAAGTATTTCCCTCAAAATATTCATCCAAAGATGGAGAGAGAAATCATATAGAAAATTAAAAATGGAAGAAAATGTTTCATGACCTACTATTATATTTTTACAAGGCTTGCAAGATATGATTCGGGTTTATTTATCTACAATGATAGAAAAATTGATAGATTATTTAGTGCTTTAAAGCCACACATTTAAAAGGATCTAGAAATTATAGTCATTGGGAGTTATTAATAATTTGTTCAATGTGTTCTCAAATTGGACATGGAGTTTCAAAAATGGCCCAATTTCTATGGTGATAAGAAATGAAAGATGTAGTTTCAAGCTATAGGATCTGATGAGGAAGGTGGAATGAAAACTCAACCTCCAAGATGTCAAAAATTTGGGATGAAGAATCACTTGAAATATCTCAAAGGGATGGGGAAAAGCTCTTGTGTGGGAGAAAAGGCCACCAAGCTCATTAATTTCTAAAAGAAATGAGGAATCATGACAATGTGGTGGATGAAAGGAGAGAACCACCCATGGTACAATGCTACTGTTGTTGGGATAAAGGGAACTATGAAATCCAGTGCACTAAACCTCGAGTTCTCAAGACTAATCAGCAAAAATAGACAAAAATACAAATTATCAAGGTATGTCTTATTCAATCACTACTGTTGAAGTGGATATAGAAAATAAATTTTCATATGGTACACTTCCTAGTCACTCATGAATGGGAAACGTTTTATTTGATCATGGGTATACACATTCCTTTATGTCTTGAAAGTTTGTAGAACTATTGAATTGAATCCTTAAAACCTTGTAGAATAATTTTGTGTGAAAAAACATATTGGTTCTATATTTTCGACATATGTTTTGGACTCTTCTTCTACTAGTTTATGTGGTAACATTATTCCAATGAATATCAAAATACTTTCCTTTGTGTAATTCGATACTATACTAGGGATGGGTTGGCTCTATATATATAGAGAACATATATACTATCTGGAAAATGAAATATAATTTCGTATTCTAAACTATCCCATTATTATCTATAGATGTAAGGATGATCATGACTCTCCATTGGAAAATCCTTCAACAACATGAGTTTTGATTCCATATGATGAATCATAGTATGCTTCAATGGTTGAGTCAATGGAAGGTATCAACCGAGGGGAAATTTTCATCATGGGCGAATTGAGTGATATGTTTCCTAACGAGTGACCCAGACATCCCCATGATCATGTGGTCTGGTTCTTAATAAAACTCATACCCGGAAAAACTCTTATCTCAAATTGTCCCTATTGGAAGGATCCTATTGAACTGGAGGAGTTAAAGATATAGATGCAAGAGAATTTTGAAAAATGCTTCATACACCCAAGTGAATCACCTTTGGACGTGTCAGTTCTCTTTATCAAGATTATGTATGGATCAAAATGGATGTATATTTATTATCAAAAACTCATAAATATCTCCATAAATAATATTCATACTATTACAAGGATATATGACTCGATCAATCAGTTTTGAGGAGCTCAATACATCTCAATGTTGGATCTTTATTCTGGATATCATTAGATAAAGGTGAATAAGAATGTTATTCAGACGACTTCCATCTATATAGGGTATGAGAACTATGAGTTTTTGGTGATTCCATTCAGACATAATAATGATCCTACAATCATCATGAATTTTTTGAGTAGAGTGTTTAGACATTACCTCAATAAATTTGTGCTAGTTTTTAGAAATGATATACTCATATACTACAATGGAAAGGATAAACATGAATAAACTCTTAGGATTTCATTGGAAACATTAGGGAAGAATAATTTGTAATCCACATTTAGAAAGTTTGAATTTTTGATGAAGAAAGTCACATTCTTGGGACATGTGATCACAGGTGATGGAATCTATATAGACCCTTAAAAACAAAGGCTATTGAAGAATGGACCAAACCCTCTAGTGTCATAGAAATCCATATTTTTCATATCTTAGCACCATAGTATTTATGTTTTGTGAGAAAATTATCATGATTTTCCAGACTACTAAATTAGTTAACAAGGAACGAGGTAATGAATATCTAGAAGGAAGAATGTGATGAATGCTTCAAGGAGCTAAAGAGAAGCTTAATCACTATACCTACACTCACATTACCAAAAATTGAAGAAGGTTTTTTGATATAAAGTAATTCATAAAAGAGAGGATTAGGTAGTGTACTCATGAAAATTTATAATGTGTTAGACTATGCCTCACATATGTTGAAGATCCATGAGAATAACTGCCCGATGCATGTTATGGATCTGGCAACTATAATTTTCTCCTTTAATATCTGGCAGAACTACGTCTATGGTCATAAGTGTAACATATATACCAATCAAAAGATACAAAATTATATATTCACATAAAAGGATCCCAAAATGCATCAATGGAGATGGTTAGATCTAGTAAAAGACTAAGATTGATCCATTCACTATCATATTGTCAATGCGAACAAGGTAGTTGATGCTCATAGCATTAAAGAACCCGCTAATATATCCAATATTCTGATCGAGATATACCCTATCTTCATGGATATTAAATGGATGAATTTTAAAATCCTAGTGGTAGGGAATAAATCACTCCTTCCCATATTATTTCTCAACCAACTATCTAAGATAAAATTACGGAGGCATAAAGGGATGATCCCGAGTTACAAAAGAAGGTGAATTTAGTAATGAAAGGGAAGGTGCAAGAAGTCCATATCAATGATGACGCTGTGATTCAATTTGTAATAAGGATTTTTGTTCCATACTTACTTATTATAAAGAAAGATATACTTGATAATTCACCTAGATTAACTTTCTATATCCATCACGTGAGTACCGAGATGTACGAGGATCTTTGAGAACACTTTTTGTGGGACAACAAGAAGAAGGAGATTATAGAGTATATGTCATGGTGATTGATATGTAATCAAGTTAAATCCGAGTTAAATAAGTACAAAGGGATGATGAAACGATTTCTTATACCCATGTGGAAATGGTATAATTCAACTATAGACTTTTTCAGAGTTCCCATGAAGAAATCCAAAGGAAATAATGTGATATGGTTTTTGGTGGACCAACTCTCCATGGCTTCCCACTTTATCACTATTTGGGAATATCTCTCAGCTTAAAAATGATTAGAGATATATGTGAAGGTACTTGTGATACTATATTGAATTCCACACTTTAGTTTCTCCAATTTGGAACCTTGATACACATCACAAGTCTGGAGGAGTCTTCAATATTCTTTATGTACTAAATTAAATTTCAGCATTGACTACCACCCTCAAACAGGTCTCTAATCTGAAAGTAAAATTCATATTCTCGAAGATATTATAATAACTTTATATTTATAATTCAAATTTGGATGGGATCATCATATCCCACTCTTTGATTTCTCATAAAATAGCATCTTTAACTTGAGTATTCAGATGGATCCATATGAAGCTCTATATGGAAAGAGATATAGAACTCCAACCTATTTGGATGAATTGGTGAGAATATATACTTGGAAGATATCCTATTATAGAGATGATAGGTAAGGTTTAGTCCATAATAAACAGATCAATGCTACTTCAGGCTCGAGAATGATCAAATCTGACAATCGTCAAAGGGACGTGGAGTATGATGTTAGATATAATGTCTTCCTTCGAATATCATAGTGGAAGAAGTCATGAGGATTGGAAAGAAAGGGAAGTTAATCCCATGGTATATTGATCCCTTTGAGTAACTTTATCTCATATAATTAATGTCCTATCAGCTTTCAATTATATAGAATATGAATGATGTTCATGATGTGTTCCACATATCAGTCCTAGGGAATTACAAACTAGTAATCTCACGTGTACTGAACTCTGAGGTGGTACAACTAGAAGTTAATCTCTCTTTTGAGGAGCAGCCAGTAATGTTTCTTGCCCACAGATATAATTTTCTACACATCAAGACAACTCACCTTATCAATGATTTTTTGTGGAACCATATATTTGAAGAATATAGTTGGGAACTAGAAGAGGTGATGAAAGAGAAGTACCCTCACCTGTTTATGTAAAATGAAATATTGAGGGAGAAATTTCAAAAGGGGGTGAATATAAGGACCCACACCTTTACCAATTTAATTTATCACTTTTTATATTAGTTTCATATAGTAAAAATGTAGGGACATGAACATTTACAAGGTAAATTTCCCTTTTGATTTAATTAAATGTCTTATTTTGAAAAATTGATATAGAAAACACATGATATCCATTTGTTTTATTATATACAATTGTATTTAAAAGACTGTTAAGAATCATTACCATCGATAATATAGTCGTTTAATAGTGATCACATAACTAGTATAAATATAGTATTTTAGCAAATTTATTCGACACATACAAAAGAGGTGATGGCCTCAACCACTAGGGTCATTCCCTATAAATCCAATTTATTTGAGCATCTGAGGGAGACAACATTTCTAGTCTTTTCCCTAGACCAATCGCAAGATTCGATCAAACAACTGAAGCATTAGATTAACAATTTGAGAGAGAAGTTCAAGATCATTGAGATCATGAACCAAACCATGTTCAATAAATGGCCCCATGAAGGCCCCAACATCAGG
Organism: Viscum album; assembly: GCA_963277665.1. NCBI lineage: Eukaryota > Viridiplantae > Streptophyta > Magnoliopsida > Santalales > Viscaceae > Viscum > Viscum album. Next base: position 365,227,319 of record OY728158.1, on the reverse strand, counting down.
AAAATTACTATTAGGGGGTATGATGGTGTAATCAAGGGATATGTATAAAGACCCTATAATTACGATTACGTACATTATTTTTGTATCGAATAATGAATACACTTTTATTATATTAATTTTTTTAAAGCACCAAAAATATAATTTGTTAAAATTAAAATTCAAATAATAAATCTATTTTGGTGAATTATAGGATTTTTTAAATAAAAAATATTTCAAAAAATATTATCATTAAATTCCTTCTATTCAATGTAAATTGTCAAATAATTTTAAGGATGTCAAAGGTACTCTTTTGTATGGGTAGAAAAATACTTTTTTGCCAAAAATGATCAATTTTCAATAAATATAGGTTTTAATTTTAAAAGTTAAAATTTAAATATTTAGAAACTTATTTAGATGAAATGAATATTATTTTTGGAATCAAGTTGTCGAATTGATCCAATGGTAAATTTTTCATAATTTTCTAAGACAGTCGAATTTTTGGGCAAAAATTAAATGCCATATGAATATGTTGGGTGTTTTATGACATCATAATGGTGTAATAGTGATGTAATAAACACGATAAAAGGTATATTAGGACAATTATTTATTTTATCTTTAAAATATTTTGATTTTATATTTTTATTACTTATTTTATAAAGCCTTAGTGAATCCACAAAAAAGTAAAATAGATTTTATGATTTAAAATCATTTCTTTTATAATGTGACTCACTTCCAAATAAAAAATATAATATTTTAATATATTTTTCCCCTATCCATATAAAATAAATTTTTCCAATTTCCTTTGGAAGAAACCAGGGGATGGTTTGGGGTTTGAAGATTTAATTATCTAGATTCCAAAACTAAATTCTATAAAATATTAAAGAAATCCCCTCTCATTTCCTATATAAACCCACCCATTCTCCCACTTAACTTAACTACAAATAATTAGATCATGTCCTTGATATATCCTTCCCTCTCTATAGTTCTCTCAAGGTACCTGATTCCCTCAATAAGTCTATCTTCAACCTTGTCAGGTCACACACTCAATTAATGGTTCCTTCCAGTTTCATTTTTATCCAAGTATCTTTATATAGTTACAAAGTTTTATTTTCATTTAAAAATGATGGGGTATGTTTTTTAACATTTCCCATTATTCCTTTATTGTGTTTTACTTATGATAGTCTCTTTTCTCTCTAATTAATATCACCCATATAAACATATTACCAGGCCAAAATTTTGTAATAGTTATTCTATTTCTCTTCTTTAATCAAATTTCATTGTTATGTTACAATTTCTATATCAAAATTAATTATGTTGGGAAATTTATTTGTATAAACCACTAACATTCCATTTCATTTATATATGATTATATACCCCTTTCACTCATGTCAACCCTTTTTATGAATTCTTATGTCATTATTTTACACTATCGATATGGTACCCCAAATTTCCATTCTAAAAAGATTGTGTAGTAAATTCCATACTTATTCCCTATCAATGTTGTTAACATTTAAAAAAATATACCAATTTATTGAAGAATTAAATTTATTTATTCTACACCTCATGATATTTAAATAAATTATTATTATGAATGAATAAATTTCTAATGGTTTATATGAAACACTTAAGCATGAGAATGAAATAAAAGTGACAGGTGTGCTCGGAATTAAATAGCCCCCAAATGTATTGGGTAATGTTTAGTGTCATGATATTCCATAATGGGATATGGGTTTACCTAATTCATTTTGTGAATTTTTACACTATGATGTCTTATTAGTTTATCCTTGGCCTATGATGTAGTGTGTTAAGTTGTTGTGACATTTTCATATTGTGATTATCATGCTAAATCATGCCTTTATGCTCATGTTTCTTTTAGGATCCATTGATTTTCCTATTTTCTAACATGTTTTTTCTTACTCATGTCAATAAATTTTTATTCCCATACCATTCTTTATAGATCACCCAATTCTTATGTATGTCCTTAGGTTATCCCATAAAATGTTAAGTATGAAGGAATGGTGTGGTCTTGTGAAGGAATGTTTCAATAATGATGTCGTATTTCATGTTTTAAGTTGTTATGTAATATTCATAATTTACCCACACACTAGACTTATTAATCCTTAGGGCTTTATTAAGTGTAATTTTAGTTCATTAAATCATGTATGAATGTAATAAAAAGAATGGGGTCATTATAGTTGGTATCAGATAAATTTTTAGTAATTTTTGGGATTAGGATAAAATATATCTTGTGAAAACCTTATGGATAAGACTAAGTAGAATAAAAAAATCCCTAAATCATGGTTATTATAGATTAAGTGGTTAATAAAATAAATATATTCCTGTATGGATATGAACAAGTTGGTTTAGATTTCTCTCATATGTATCTTGGTGTAAAAACAGAAAGCACCACTTTGAGCTAGAGTCGAATAGGAATAGGTTCACAACAATGGCCCTTGATGAAATCCTATTTTCACACTCTCACGGGATATGCTTTGGTAAATTCATAATCTTAGTATGAGCCATTATTATGGGAACAAAAAACCCATAAGAATCTATGCTTGGGAATAGATCATGGAAAACACAGATTGAATCCTAGAAATTTATAAGTAACGGAAATAAATGTAATTTATATGTTATCCATTTAATTTCATAAGATTCTTATTTATTTGTTCAATATTTTAAAATACTATCCCTAATATTCATTTTATTCTATCTAATGGCAGGTAATGGGAGGAATTATTTTAACAACCTATGTGAAGATCAATGTAATGACTGCCCTAATGAAATTCCCAATCTGATGTGAGCAGAAATCGAAAAGAGGTTCATGATCCTATCTTAGCTAACTAAATTTTTTAATTGAAACCGAGAAAAAGTGGAAACTCTATCCCCCTAAGATAGAAAATGTTTCCATCAATTTCTATATAAAACAATGTCCTCCTACATTTAATGGATCATACAATCCATCAATCATAACCAGTCGATAAACTCCATTATTATGATCTTCTCTATCCTTTGATGCTCCGAACAAGAGAAGGTTCTTATGGTTGGTTATAATATAGATGGTAAAGCTTATAAATGGTGGACACTGATCAAAACTAAAAATCATGAGGAATATATCGAGCCAATGGGATGGGTGGATTTCAAAAAATGTATTTAGATAATCATTTTACTCACACTATTCTACTTAAGATGGAAATGGATTTCCTTTCCCTTAAAAAATACGACAAATCCATTGGAGAGTACATGGGTAATTTCTAAAAGTCTTTCACAATAGGCCTAACAAGTTTTTTTTACCACTGAATGCATAGTTGAACAATTTTTTAGTGGGATAAAACCTTTCCTATGGAAATCCCTGATGATCTATGAGTTTGGTAGATATGATGAAATTGTATAGTGTGCCCTCAATGTTGAAATAGAGATTGTATAATCTTAGGGGTATCATGGGGAAAGGAGGCGAAATGTGGAATCAAATTATAGCAGTCCAATAGAAACCTCTAATGGTGCCAGGAAATTTCAAAACCCCACTTTCCAAAGGTGAGGAAAGAAGCACCCAATGAATTTCTTTAAGGGGATGAGAAAATTCTTTAGGTGCATGAATGGAGGGAACCTATCCAATTATTATTGGAAAGAAAAACCTGCTACTATGATGGAGGAAAAGAATTCTCCAATAAACCCTCAGTTAATTGTTCATTGTTACAACTATAAGGAAAACTAAATTTCTCAAATCAATGCACCAATCCAAGTGTTTTAGGAGGCAACCAACAACCTCCAAGGTATCAAGGGTGAGATTTTCCAATCACTACCTTAGAAGTGATTCCTGAAAACAAAGTGGTTCTAGGTATTCTATTTATTCATACAATAATAGTGAAAGTATTTTCTTATGATAGTTCTAAGCATACTTTTATTTCTCAAAAGTTTAGTAGAACAATCCAAACACCACAATAAATAATGTATGTAGAGATGTTGGAAAAATGAAAAATGGGGAAATTATAGGATTCCTTGTATATAACTTCTCCCTTCACGCAATTTCTTCATTAAACATCCTAGAGAACCATATAATACGTTCCTTGGTAGAACTATATGCAATTCATGGAATGGACTGTATTTCCCTATATATAACCAACATAAACTTCCATGGGAGTTATATCACTATCCATATATAAAATCAGCTCCTAATTCTATACAGGTGCAAGGAGGAGGATGAATCTTCTTTATCACTATAATCCCAAGAATGGATATTACTTCCATATGAGCACGAATTTATTTCATGGATGATTGAGTCTAAGGAAGAAACCATCCTCAAATATATGACAATTTTGATGGGATCATGTGATACGTTTCTTGAGGAATTTACTGGTCTGCCTCTTTGTAGAGATGTTGAATTATCAATAGATATTATACCTAGGGAATTTACAAAATCCAATACTCCATATATAATAGATATTATGGAACTTGGGTAGCTAAAAAAACTAAATGAGAATCTAGATAAAGGGTTTATACACCCATCTACTTCACTATGGGGTTCACTAATACTCTTAGTCAAGAAGAAGACCGGGTCAATACGCCATTTCATTGATTATCATGAGCTCAAAAAAATCACAATAATTAACAAGTATCATTTTCCATAAATTGATAACGTGTCCGATTGACCAAGTGGAGAAAAATAATTATCCAAGGTGGATCATCATTCATGATATTAACAAGTATGGGTGAAGAAGGAGGATATCGCAAATATTTCTTTTTGTACAAGGTACATGAATTATGAGTTCAGAGGGATTTCATTAAGACTCGCTAATTCTTCAAATATTATCATAAACTTTATTAATTGAGTCTTTAGTGATTACCTCGTCAAATTTTTAGTAGTATTAATTAATGACAATCTAATATACATCAAAAGTATGTAGTGTCATGAGGATAATTTAAGTACTATGCTAAAGACCTTGCGAAAGGAAAAACAGTATTCCATGTAAAGAAAATGTGAGTTCTTGATGAAAGAAGTATTTTCTTGGGATATATCATCACATGAAATAGGATATATGTAGACCCTTAAAAGAATGAGGAAATTAATGTAAAGAAGAGGCCACATATATGATAGATATTTATATTTTTCAATGATTATCTAGGTATTTTTTTTTATTTGTGAGAAATTTATATTTATTTTCAAACCCCTCTAACAAAGCTAACTTGGAAGGGAGTCATGTTATCTTGGAATGCTGATTGTAAAGAGAGCTTCATTGAGATAAAAATGAGTCTTATCCTTGTGCTTGTACTTAGACTACCCACATGTGTAGAGATTATTATTGTATTTAGTGATGCTTTGAAGAAGGGCCTGATACTTTTGGTGATACAAAATGGAAAACTCATTTCCTATGCTTCATGGAAGTTTAAATTTCATGAGTATAACTATCCAATAAATGATTTGGAGTTGGATTCAGTGATATTCACTTTGACAATTTTGTTTCATTACAAATTTGGTGAGAACGATGGAATATATACATATCACACAATACTCATGTATAAAATCATAGAAAAAGACGTGAATATGAGCCAACGAAGATGGTTAGAGCTGATCAAAGACTATGAATTCTTAATTCACTACCATCTTATGAAAGCAAATAAAGTGGCAGATGCTATAAGTATAAAGGATCTAGAAGCCCTTTCAATGATGATAATTGAGAAGGATCTGATATTTTTAAACATGAAGATTATGTACATGAGAATCATAATGGAAGGAATATCATAAATCCTTTCACAAATGATTTCTCAACAATCTCTTATGGAGAGGTTAAAGGATTCTCAAAAAGATATTGTGGGAATTCAGAAAAAATTGTATACTTTTAGAATAGGGAAATCCTCAGAGTTCAATGTAAATGAATAAGGTTTTATAATATTTGGGTTAAGACTACATGTACCATCAAATCATATGTTATAGGAGGGGATGTTGGATGATGCACACAAATCAACCATCTCTAACAACCCTTGAAGCATAAAGATGTATTGAGATCTCTAGGAACACTATTGGTGGGACAATATGAATACGGATATCATAGAATATAGATCGAGATGTCTCATATGTCATCAAGTGAAGGCGGAAAGACAATAATCTAAGTGGATGAGTCGACCATTACTCACACCTAAATGGAAATGGTAAAACATTATTATGGACATTGTGACTGGGCTTCTTAAGACATCTTGAAGAAACAATGTTATCTTGATAAGATTTCATAGATATACATCCGATAAGTGGTGAGGTTTCATGGTGTACCAATAGAGATTGTATCCAATTGAGATCCAAGATTCACCTTTATTTTCTGGAAGATTCTCTTATATGATATTAATATTGAGTTAAACCTCATCATGTCATATCGCACTCAAACTGATGGCCAATATAAGAATATTATCCAAAAACATGAGTACATGTTGAGATCATGCTCAATAGATATGAAAAGAGGATGAGATCAATATCTTCCTCTGATTCAGTTATCTTGCTACAATAGTTTCAACTCAAGTATACAAATGTCTCCCTATGAAGACCATTATAGAAAGATGTGTAGAACACCTTCATGTTGGGATGAAGTTTGGGAAAAGAAATTCCTAGGTCTTGAAATGATCGAGTTAATGATGGATAAGGTTAAGAACATTTGTAATCACATCAAGGATTCTAAGAGTTCACAAAAAAGATATGATGAAAACCATCTACATGACCTAAGGATTGATGTTGGAGACTTGGTATTTCTCAACATTTCTCCATGCCAGAGAGTAATGATATTTGGGAAGAAGGGGAGGCTTAGTCTATGGTACATCATACCTTTTAAGATCCTTGATTCAATTGGAGTGGTGTCCTACCAACTATCACTCCTACCAAACATATTTCATGTACATGATGTATTCCATGTATCAATATTTAGAAAGTAGATACCATACCCCTCTCATGTACTCAATCTAGATGTGGTACCATTGGATAATGACCTCTCTTAATAGGATAATTCATTGAATGTATTATAACTTAGGTGAAATGTTCTAAGGAATAAGAAAATGATCTTTGAAAATGTGTTGTGGATAAACAATAAGATTGATGAAGTATTGTGGGAACCAGAGGAGGTGATGAAACAGAGTTACCCTCATCTGTTTTAATGTGTGAAATGAAAATTTTGAGGGAAATTTTTTTAAGGTGTGACGATTGTAACAACCTGAACAAATATAAATGAAATTTCCTTTTTGATTTCCTTAAATGTCTTATTTTGAAAAATAGATAAATAATAAACACATGGACACTATTTGTTTTATTATATACATTTGGATTTAAATGAATTTTAAGTATCATTACCATTGATAATATAGTCATTTAATAGTTATCAAATAACTAGTATAAATATTGTATTTTAGTAAATCCTTTCGAAACAGACAAAAGAGTTGATGGCCTCAACCACAAAGATCATTCCCTATGAATCCCATTAATCAGAGCATCCGAGGGAGATATAATTCCAGGGATTTTTCCTAGACTAAGAAAATCAAAGATCCAACAATTTAAGAATAAGTAAAATCATTTATGGGAGATGTTCAAGCTCAACGAGATCATGAACCAAACCATGTTCACCGAACGACCCCATGAAATCTCCACAATCACACACCTTAATCTTAGGGCATATGATTGTGTAATAAAGGGATATCTATAAAGACCATATAATTATGATTATGTACATTGTTTTTGTATATATTAATGAATATACTTTCATTATATTATTTTTTAAATGTAAGAATAGTGTCTTTGAATAATATTCAAATTTAATTATGAAATATATTTTTGTAAATTTATGGGTTTTTAAAATAAATAATATTTTTGTAAAATATTATCATTAAATTAATTTTATTAAAAATAAATGATCATATAATTTTGACTAATTCAAAGGAAATATTTATTAAGGTTTGAAAACTTTTTTTGTCAAAACCAGTTAATTTTCAATAAGTGTCAGTTTTAATTTTAAATGAAAAAATTCAAATATTTAGAAAAAAAATAGATAAATTTAATATTATTTTTGAATCATGATGTTGAAATTATCCAACATTGAATTTTTCATAATATTCTAAGAAAGTCAAATTTTTGGGTAAAAATAAACGACCATATAAATATATAGGGTGTTTTATGACATCATAATGGCCTAATAGGGATGTAATAAACACTATAAAAGGGATATTAGAAAATTTATATGTTTTTCCTTTAAAATAACTTAATTTTATTTTTATTTGACTTATTTTATAAATATTTAGTGAATCCAACCGAATGTATAATATATTTTATGATTTAAAATTCATTTCTTTAATAATGTGGCTCACCTACACAAAAGAAAGGATAATATTTTGATATCATCAGCCCTTGGCCTTTTAAAATCATGTTTTACCCTATTATTTGGAAGAAACCATGGTTAAATATCATGATATGGTTTTTGGTTTTTATTATTTAATTATATAGATTCCAAAACCTAAGTTTGTGAAATATTAAAAAATTTCCCTCTCATTAACCATATAAACCCACCAAGATCCCACTTATCATCACAAAAAACTATTGGATGTTGTCTTTACTTATTCCTCCGCTCTATAAAATCCTCTCTATGGGCCCCAAGCTCTCATGAATCCCCCCTTCAAGATTTTGAGTCCCACACTAAAGTAAGGGTTCCTTCCATTCTCATTTTTATCCAACTTTCCTTATATTGTTACAACCGTTTATTTTCATTTAAAAATGATGGAATATATTTTTTAAAATCTTACATAATAACCTTATTATGTTTGACTGATGAAAGACCCAGGACTCACTCATTAATCTCTATCATATAAACTAGTTTTCATGCTGAAATTTCATAAGAGTTATTCCATTTCTCCTATTTCTTCAAGTTTCATTATTATGTTACACCTTCTATTTTCAAATTCATTATTTTGGGACATGTATTTATATGACCCTATTACTATCCATTAATTATATATATATATATTATGATAACCCCTTTCTCTCTCATCAACCCTATTTATGAATTCTTATGTCACATCGTTAGGCTTCCGAAATTGCATCGCAAATTTTTCATTACAAAACAATTATGTAGTGAATAACATACACATTACCTATCAACACTGTTGACTTTTACAAACATATAACTTTTTAATAAAGAATTAAACGTATTTATTCCAAAAACCTTTATCATGAAATAAATTATGATGAAGAATGAATCCATTTTTTTGATCTATGTGGAACACTTAAGCATGCGATTGAAAAGAAAGTGACGGCTGAACCCATAATTTTATAGTTCTCAAATGTATTGGGTAATTTTTATAATCATGATACATTATGATGGGACATGGGTTTAAAAGATTCCTTTATGGGACTTTATCTACTATTATTTCTTGGATGTTTATCCTTGACCTATGGTGTAGTGCTTTAAGTTGTTTCCACGTTTCCATGTTATGATTATCATGTTATATCATGAAATTATGTTCATGTTTCATTTATGGTCCATTGATATGCCTACTATCTAACATGTTTTATCTTCCTCATTTCAATCCATGTTTATTCCCATAAGGTGATTTATATCTCACCCCTTTCGTATGTATTCCCTCAGGTTATCCCATGCATTGTTATGTATGAAGGAATGTTGTGGTCTTGTAAAGGATGTTTTCAATAATGATATTATATTTCATGTTTTAAGTTGTTATGTAATTTACCTAATTTCCTAAGACACAAGACTTATCGATAATTCTGGTTCTATTAAGTTTACTTTTATGTCATTAAATCACGTATGAATGTAATAAAAATAATTGGGATATTATAATAATTAATATAAAAACATTTATAGACCATAAAAACATTATAAATGAAGAATTAATGAAATAAGATTTATTTCTAGAAGTTAATGACCTAATAGTTACTTGACCATATGAATACTAAAATTACCCTTTAAGAATAGTAAACCAGCCAAATTAATAGTATCCTTACCCATGAATATATAAATAAAATATAGGGAACTTATAAATTAAATAATGGTATAATTATATCATAGTCTGAGTAAATCAATATTGTAATATTTATTAATTTAGTGTTGGAATTTTTTTAATTCATAAATACTTTATTGAAATTTTATGATTAATTTAATAATTTAAAAAAATCATAAAATTTATTCATAACCCAATATTTTTATTTCTTATGATTTTATGATATTTTTATAAGACCTTAAATAATTTTTAATACTGTTATAAAATTAGTTATAATTTTAAAATCGGTATTTTCCAATTAAATGGTGATTTAAAATAAAAATTAAATTACTCATATTTATAAAATTTTTATCATAAAATATAGTTCATTTTTTATTTCTACACATTAAAAATGGTTATGATGAATGTGTGGTGTTTTTCTAAAATATGAGAAGTTTTTTGTGAATAGTAAAAAAACAATATTTTTATGTTTAAATACATTATAAATTAAATACACTATTATTTGATTGCTTGATTATATAAGAACCATTTTTTATAACACTAATGATCCAATTACAATATTTTTTCTCAATAATCAGCATTGTTTCTTTTCTTAATCAAAATAATAAACTAATGAATTAAATAATTAGAAAACACCCCTCCTCTCCACTATAAATACCACCCCTAACCCATATTCTCCTCACACCTCTCATTCTTTGATTATTATCAATATTATGCTCAAAATTATCCCCAAGAACCTCTGTCACATCCTAGATCTCTTTGTTTTATCAAATTACCAAAACCATTTCTTGAGGGAGGTTCTCAAGGATGAGAGATTTAAGAGGTAAAATCATCTACCTTTTTCTTTTTCTTCTTTTCAATTTCAATGCATTTTTTCTATTCACCTCACCTTATCTTGTCCAAAAGGCATGATAACTATATTATGTTGTATAGACATGAAATCTATCATTTTAATGGATGATCTATCATCAGAATTCTCTTTCTCTCACTCTCTCTCTGTCTTTTATTCTAAAAATAAAATTGTCCCCCGTGATGTGCCAATTTGCCTACATCAATGGTGATGCACTATAATTATCAAATAATTCATTAAAGTATGTTAAAAAACAATTAAATGGTTGAAAAACTATTCTAAATATCATTTTATAACCCTTTTATTTTCTTAATGTAACCATTTTTTATAATAATAAATGATAAAATAAATCAATCTGTTGTGATCAAAAACCCGAATAAAATAACCTAAAACGATCATCAATAACTTTTATCTATTCATAAACACAAATACATTATAACCGAATTCTTTATAAGATCATATAAACATATGGATGATCATTAATATAATATAATAAATTTTATATACATTTATCCGAATTTGACATGGACTTCCATTCATGTATATAGGTGAATCGATCGTGAAAACTATGAAAACAAATACTTTATAGTGATGAATGTAGACAATATTATTCATCAAAAATATCATAAATGGACATAATAAAGACCTAGTGAATAAAATTCATGTATAATTTTTTTTGAAATTTTAAATAATGAATAAAATGTGATTGTACATGATATTAATGTGAAGGAATCATTTTGATGTACTGTAAGGGGAATTCCTGAACCCAACTCTCTTTCTTTATGATTTAACTCTTTCACACCATTTTTTTTATTTTAATTCCTTAAAAATAATTTCATAATCATTATGTTATATTTTATGGGATATATATGTTTTATAATTATGTTAATGAAAAACAGAATGTTTTTCAAAAGAACTCTTCTTAAAAAACACATCTCTTACATCTAGAGATTATTTATTCTTCACTCAATGATGATTATTCTTATATCAAGTATGTTATTCCATATTCAATTAGGGAACCCGATGTTTTTAAATTTATTCTTTATGAAATGAAACTCATTATTTCGTATGGTTTATTTTATGTACAAGAATGGTATAATTTCTATTTGTCATGAATGATAATTTAAATGTTATAATATGATGGATGCACCAAGAAATATATTGTCCAATGTAAATGTTATGATGTGATGGGTGTTCCCAATAATATAAAACACTAAAATGAATTTGGTAATGTGATATATCTCATGAAAATGTGAAATATGCATGAAAATTATGCTTACCTTGTTCACAATTATGTGTGGTACATGACCAATAGGACATGATGTTTCATTTATTATGCATTATCACATTACATGCATTTTATTTATGCTTTCTCACACGATTATGATAACGTGCCTATATTACGATGATAATGATTATTCTCACCCAGTTTTATTTTGTTTTAGGATATTATATATCCCTTTTTTGGGATTTTATCTCACCCCTTTTTGATATATATCCTCATATGATTACTTGTATTAAAGAGAATGTGACGACCTATAAAAATCTATATAAGAAACAATTAAATAAATGTTTAACTCTTATTATGTAAAATTTGTGTATGGTATAATTATTTCCAATAAAATAAACCATTGGATCTTGGTTGTGTAACTCTTTATGTTGTTCATATATAAAATGATGCAATAATATTGTAACAAATTCTTGGCTGTTATACATACCGACCAAAACATTTTTCGGATTGATTTTTTTTTGATTCATACTTGTCATAAATTAATTATGGACCATCGTGATAAATTTTTAAAATAATTGATTCTCATTTCATCTATTTTGATAATATTAAGCTCATTATAAATGAAACTAAAACATTTATATTTTAAACACATGATTTGAGTCATATCGACAACAAGATGTGTTATATTGACTTGAGGTTGATTCCTATATATCAATAATGAATTATGGTTCACCGTACTAATGATTGAAAACAATATGAGTCTGTTTGCTCAGTTTTGGACATGTGATCTATGTTTAATTCTAATATAAAAACATTATAATGAAAACAATATCTAGAGACCCATACTTGACGTACATGGACAGTACATTACTTTTGTGGAATACTTAATACATAACAAAAACAAACACTAAAGGACTGTAATAGTTTAGTATCTTTGGAAACTAGGGATATAATCTTCTAAACATGGTGAATAATCTTCAACATCTCTCATGAATATCATCCCCTTTTGTTTTCTTACCTAAAAATATTCTTTATCTCCTAGGGAAAAAACATAAAAATGGTGAGCTCAAATGATTAGTAAGGGTGAACATAGGAAATGTAAAACAATACATAAACATTTTAATGCAAAAACTTGAACATAAAATCTAAACATCGAAATCTGGAGCAATGAAATAAATTATGGAAGTACGTAAGGCATATATAATAATGGAACATCAATCACGATAAAATTACATGGGGATAAAACATGTAATTGTGGTAACCTTTATGAACATGATATGATTTCCATAGTAGCCAAGGCATTGCTGCCAAGACCATCTTAGTAGACAAAGTCCCTTTCTGAATCCAGTTCACTCCAAGTTCCAGTCCTATATCGTTGAACCGGATTAACTTACCATTCCATCCATGTATATCTCATGAGATATAAATCATTACCCAATTCATTTTAGGGAGATATAGGTCCCACCCATATCATAATTAAATCATTCTTACATGTCCCACAACATAAACATAAATCATTCATCACAACCCAAAAAATAAAATGGGTTTCACAAGCATAATACATCATAACATAATGCATATAAAAAAAATGGATATCATTTAATCATAAAAAATTGAAACCATGTAAATCATAGACACATTATACTTGAAACATACACATATTAAATAATGTCATCTTAGATGGAAAATGGTTTTGATAAAACACTTGAAATGAATTCTTGATGAAAATATCCATTCATATTCAAAATCATTTTCTTTTCACAAAATTCCATGATATTTTAAATGAGAAGAATAATCTTGAAAATAGCCATTAAATCTTCTATAAGAAGCTTCATGAAAATTATGCATTATGAAACCATCAAAATCCATTCACACCATATAAGTTAAAAAACATTCTCCTCGTACTTTTGTCGGCAAAGTGAAAAAGTTCCTCGTGTGGTAATCAAAAGTAAGATTCCTTTAATAACATGTGGTAAATTTAAAAAATGGTTAAAAAGGACTTTAAAAATACATGAAAACAATTTTAGGAAACATGGGCATGGATTAAAAATATAACCCTAGTAAATACTTATGTATAAGTAATCTCGGATAAAAATGAGATTTGAAAAATTAACACTTACCATAGTTCCCATATGCTTCGTACGTATTTTAACCACATGTATAATGATTTAATAAAGTCATTTACTTATTAAAGAATCATATTCATTGTTATGATATCATATATGGTTCACTTATGACATTATATTACCCGTTCTTTTGTAAATTCCATGTTAACGCAGCGTTTTGGGTAAAATCGTTTTATTTATCGTACGTGTTTGGACTTGTTGTTCATGATATTATTATTAATTATATCATGATTTACATAATTATATAATTTTAATCATGATTTATCTATCATATATATTCAGTATATATATATATATAATAGATAGATGAATGATATGAAATACACCGTTCATGGAGATGGTAGGTCGTACGTATGCATGAACGATGTTTTCCTTTCCTTATTGACTTCAATGGAAGTAAGTAGTCGACATATATATATATAAATACAGTATCTTAATTATTTCATATATTTCATTATCATTCATTATATGTACTTTTTAATCAATCTTGAATGGTTATCATGGATAATGAATCTCATCGCGTTGTGGAGACGGTAATCCGTACGTACGCAGGAGCCATGATATTGTTCCCATAATTATTGAATGGAATTGGAGTGGATGATATAATATCTCAGAATTAGTATGATGTTATAATAACCATATATAGTTATTCTTTACACCATTATACCCATCCATGTAAGTCGGTGGTGGAAAAACAGATTACAGCACGGCGTGGAGATGGTAATCTGTACGTACGCACGCGTGGTGATTTCGTTTTTCGTAGGATAGATAGAAGGTGAAATTGGATTGTTTCATATTTATAATAACATATAATTATATTACTGATACTGATTTTATTAATTCATAATGAAACAACTAAAGAAGAATAAGTTGAAGAAGAAGAAAAACTTGAAAAAAAAATCGCTAGAAGAGATTACCTCTTCTTTGACGCACCTCTTTTAAGCTTCCTCTTAAAGAATTAGAGTTGGTCTTTTGAGGATACCAGAACCTCTATAATGTTTCTATGGAATTTTATAAGGGAAATGGTCATGTTTTGGCGGAGCTTGGAGCCTCAAAATTTTGTAAACATAAGAGGGAAGAGGTGCCCTTTTATAAGGGAGGAGAGAAGCACTTTAGGAAAAACTTAAAATATTATTTTATAATAAAGTCATATTCGAATTATAATGGTACCAAAGTGACTTATTTCGAAGCTAAAGTGCGGAAGGGTCGAAATACTCTAAACCAATAGTTTTTGGACAAGATTATGTTACTATTTTAACCTTATCATTTAAATTTAACTCTGAGTTAAATAATATAACTTTTACCGTGTCTTCTTGTTTTTTATTACACTATATTGTTAATAAACATACTATAACAAGTCAAACGAACCCCAACTGTTTTATTTTTAATATATATAACCTTATATATGTCATGTGGACGATCCTTAGATTATTATGAATATAATAACATTTAATAATATAATATTTTTTTGAAAAACTACTTTATGTCAATCCTGACACTATTTGGTAATTGATTTTTGTGAAACTCATACCAACATGATTAGTTCGAAAAAAGTTTATTGAATCAATAATAACATGTCATATTAACCTAAAAAATTATTTTAATTTTAAAAAATCCTCAAATTACATTTATATGGGTATTTATAACATTAATTATGTTAATATTTCATTAATAAGATAATTACTGCATCATCATTGTATCATAAATAAATTAAATTAGTTAAAGACTAAAAATTATAAATAAAATAACATTATGTATGAAATATTTTTTTCATCCTAGAGAATATTTATAGTCGAATTTATCTTATATAAAACCCTATATTAAAAATGTTTTAGTTATTAAACATTGATTTTAACTATTTTAACTCTTCTTTAAATAAAATAATAATATATATCCTAATCTAATCCAAGTGGACCTAAAGGGTAATATTTTATTCCTATGCTTTTTTTGGTTGAATTACACTTATCAAATAGAATTAGGACATGTGTTAGGGTAATAATAATATCATTTTTATCTTTAATTACCCTATTTACTTTTAACCATTGTATATAAAAGTAAGAAGTTACTATTCACCAAAAATTATTTTTATCTTAATGAACCACATTTAACCCCTTTATATTAATCGTGTATCTCATATTTTTGAAATTCAACTCACAGAAGAGGTAAAATTATATTTTTTGTACAATTGCAAATGCTCCTATGAGGTGGGTAAAAGATAGTAAAAAGTTCAAGAAAATATTTATATATCTATATTATTATAAAATTACTCCAATGAATTAAATTGAACTTATATAGGTATTATGAATCTATTTTGACCTAAAATAAATTTAAATAAAATAAATTATTATTTAAATAAAATGTCGGTTTTTAAATAGTAACCTAGTGTTTTCACTATTCATCAAAAATTGAAAGTTTTTAGAATAATCCCAAAAATTCACTTTAGGCTAATTTCGATATTCCGGTTCCAAAAATGAAGTCTATTTTGAATGATAAAATTTATAAAATTTTAAAAATTGGGTATTACTATTCATAATGGCTAGTTCATAATAATATTATAATAATATCTCATTTAGTGAAGCTTGTTATTGCTTACAACACACGCTATCGAGAATGGTTTCTCTAGCATGAAACACAAGCCTGGAATAGTGTTTGTGTATACTGTAAGCATTTATGGTGTTGCTTAAAGCACACGCGAGTCTTAGTGTAGCGTACAACACAAGACATCAAAGTGACTAAAAATAATATTTCTCATAAAATCTCGAGGTGTTACATTTTATCCCCTTTAAAATGAATTTCAATCTCAAAATTCATCGGGGTTATAAATTGTATTCTACTTTAAATTTTCTTTAATAGATACCCACTTTGTAAAAATGAATACCAAAACATCATTTTAAAAAGGAATGTAAGAATCATAACGGTCACCCAAAGTAACTCAGCATTGGGTTTCCACATAGGACAACATAGGTGAAAATATGGATATGGATGAGAAATTTAACAATCAAGTTCTGATGGAGGGTTGTAGAGAACATGTCTATGAAAAAGCCAAAAATCTCAAAAAAATAAAATTGTGATGATCTAAGGTACCTTCTAATTCATCAGATATGAGGGAAATAGGACAACATTTTTGGTTTTCAAGTTCATTTACCTAATGTTGATAAATTTTTGAATTAAAAGAAATACTTACTTCATTTTGGTACAATATCACCATTTTTTGTTCCTTGAACAATTCCCACTTCTTCTATTAAAGAAATGAAGTTGAATTTGTCTTTTGTGAAGTATTTGTGGATCATGCTATAAAATGATTGGTCATTCCATCTATCTCAAACCTAAGGTTAGCAAATGTTATAAGTCCATCTTATGGGGAGATTTATCGTATATGGTTCCAAAAATGGACCTATACGTAATCTATCATAACACTTAATAAAATAAAACTAGTTTCTATTAACCAAGGATTCCTATAGGCCAATGGTAGGCGATAAAGGCATGTCGTACTTCGATTGTGGGTTCCATTCTCGCAACCTTGTGTGACACGACGGGTTGTCACCCATCTTACGGGTTTTTATTTTTCTAAAACTATACTATTAGAACATTCCAGAAATAATATCAAAAATTTCTAGCCTTAAAAATACTATCTGATGTCCAACTTAATGCATTCCTACCTTTAGGCTTATCCGAAATGATTTTGTCTAATCTCATTGTATAATGAAAACAACTACTATAAAGGTCATCTACCAAGCATTGAAAACAATCTTTCATCGCCCGTATATCATAAAATATATATATCTTTTTGGTCACATTCCAAACATGATTATACCTTAATCATGTATTTTCTTCAATCATGAGCACCCATTGATACTTAGTGAAAAAATGAATTTTTTCAAAAGTTAACTCTTTCCATATACCAAAATCCCAAAATTCTATATAATCAAACCATGATATCACTTTGTCCTTATAACAGTCATGATCTCATTAATACTATCAAACATTTCATTATCTCATTATCCCTTTATTATGTGCATATCATCTTATTTCCAAAAATATCTAAATAACCTTTCATGGTTACCGGTATCATTCAACATATACATTCAAATACATTAGGATAAACAATAGTGTCACAATCCTTAGATAATTATGTATTCCACAGTACCATTAAATTACTTATAAAACATAACTCTTGATAAACATACAATCATTCCAATACCTTCTTAAACCATTGAACGAGCTTCATCATTTTATTCCTCAACACTTCTTTCATCTGATATATCATTTTTAGTCTCTTCATCATCCTCAACATAAATACTACCCATACGAACATGTTGATTATATTCATGAAATTTTCTCTTAGAGCATTGGTTTTCATAATGCATGTACATTCCACATTTAAAACATTGAATCATTGTTGATGTCTTAGCAATACCATTATCCTTCTCCATGGTGTTAACTAAACCTTTTCCGTTACAATTACTGGCATTGTGTCCTTCTTTTCCACACCCAAAGCATCTTCCAGTTCCTTTGGAACATTCTCCCTGATTCCACTTCCCAAATGATTTACCTGAGGGAAATTGATCCTTCATTCCTCTATGATCATCATGAAACTCCATCTTTCTCTTATTAACTGAGTTGGGAAACTTACCAAAGTTTAGATTATTGATTATATTATGAGATTGATGAATATGTATAATAATGATTTTTGGACTTCCCAATCCAATTTCATTTGGTTTCTCATGAAGAATATCATTCCATTTTCCATCATATCCTCCATTATCGTGAATCTTCTTATTTCCAGCCATTTTCTAAAAACCAAAATGAATAGTCTGAGAGGAAAAAATCATAATCAATGGGGAGTACCTTAAATATCTAACATCTTAGGTTTAATTCTAATATCGTTACTATAATTCTAGGACTATAACCTATACTTTTACTTAACCTTAGGGATATCCCTAGACATACCTTAGAAATATCTCCATGGATCTCACTAAAGATTTTTGGATCCTAGTTTCCAAAGGTAAACTAAACATTTCCTCTAATACCAACTTTAGAGATCCATACTTGACGTACACTGACATTACATTACGTTTGAATAATACTTAATACATACCAAAAACAAACACCGAAGGACCGTAATAGTTTAGTGTCTTTGAAAACTCGGAATATAATCTTCTAAACATTGTGAAAGATCTTCAACATCTCCCATAAAGATGTTCCATTTTGTTTTCTTACCTAAATACTTTTTTTATATCCTAGGGAAAATAAAACATAAAAAGTCTGAGCTCAAATTCTCAGTAAGGGTAACCATAGATAACGTAAAACAATCCATAAACATTTGAATGCAAAAACATGAACATAAAATCTAAACATCAAAATCTTGAGCAATAACATAAATTTTGGAAGTATGTAAGGCATATATCATAAAGAAACATAAATCATGATAAAATAGAATGGGGATAAAACATGTAATTGGGGAAACCATTAATCACATGATTTGATTTCTATATTAGCCAAGGTATTGCTAGCAAGACCATCTTAGTTGACAAAGTCCCTTTCTGAATCGAGTTCACTCCTCATTCCAGTCATGTATCACTGAACCGGATTAGCTTACCATTCCATCCATATCTATCTCATGATATATAAATCCTTACCCAATGCATTGGAGTGATATATATGTCCCACCCATCTCATAATGAAATCATTTTTACGTGTTCCACAACAAAAACATAAATCATTCATCATAACCCAAAGAATAAAATGGGTTTCATAAACATCATTCCATCATAACATAATCCATATAAAATAAATGGATATCATTTCATCATAATAAAAGTGAATCCATGTAAATCATAGAGACATTATACATGAAACATACACATATGAAATAATTTCATCTTATATGGAAAATGGTTTTGATAAAACACTTGAAATGAATTTTTGATGAAAATATCCTTTCTTCTTCAAAATCATTTTATTTTCCCAAAATGCTAAGAAATTTTAAAATAAATTGATTTTTTTGAAATTAGACATTAAATATTGTATATGAAGCTTCCTGAAAATTAGGCGTTATGAAACCATCAAAATCCATTCATGCCATATAAGTTAAAAAAACATTATCCTCGTACTTTTTTTGGAAAAGTCAAAACATTCCTCGTGTGGTAAAAAAAGTAATATTACTTTCATAACATGTGGTAAACATAAAAAATGGCTAAATAGACTTTAAACATACATGAATTTTTTTTAGAAAACATGGTCATGGATGAAAAATATAACCCCAGTAAATACTTACGTATAATCAATCTCGTATAAAAATGAGATTTGAAAATTATCCCTTACCATAGGTCCGATATGCTTTGTATGTATCTGAACCTCCTTTATGATGATTTAAATAATGACATTTACTTATTACAGAATCATATTAATTATTATGATATCATATATGGTTCACTTATGACTTTATATTACCCGTTCTTTTTTAAATTACTTGTTAAAGCAGCGTTTTGGGTAAAATCGTTTTTTTATCGTACGTGTTTTGACTTGTTGTTCCTGATATTATTATTACTTATATTATGATTTAATTACATATATAATTTAAATCGTGATTTATATATCATATATATTCAGTATATATTTATATATATAATATATAGATGAATGAAATGAAATACACCGTTCATGGAGATGGTAGGTTGCACATACGCATGAACGTTGTTTTCCTTTCCTTATTTACTTGAATGGAAGTAAGTAGATGATATATATATATATATATCCAGTAGCTTAATTATGTCATATAATTCATTATCATTCATTATATATACTTTATAATCATTCGTGAATGGTTAACATGGACAATGAATCTCATCGCGTTGTGGAGACGGTAATCCGTGCATCCGCATGAGCGATGATATTATTCCCATAATTATTGAATGGAATTAGAGTGGATGATATAATATTTCAGAATCAGTATGATGTAATAATAACCATATATAGTTATTCTTTACACCATTATACCCATGCAAGTATGGTGGTGGTGGAAAATCATATTACACCACGGTGTGGAGACGGTATTTCGTACGTATGCACGCGCGGTGATTTCATTTCCATAGGATGGATAGAAGGTGAAATGTTTTTTTTTCGTATTTATAATAACATATAAGTATATTAGTGATACTGAAATTATTAATTTATAATGATAAAACTAAATAAGAAGAAGTTTAAGAAACAACAAAGCTTGAAAGAATCAGTAGAAGAGATTACCTTTTTTTCGACGAACCTCTTTTATGCATCCTCTTACGGCACTAGAGTTGGACTTTTGGGGAAACCAGAACCTATATAATGTTTCTATGGTATATTATAAGGTAAATATTCAGGTTTTTTCAGATCTTTAAGGCTCCAAATTTTGTAAATAGAAGACAGAGGAGGTGCCCTTTATAAGGGAGGAGAAGGGAACTTTAGGAAAAACATAAAATATTATTTCATAATAAAGTCATATTGGGTTTATAATGGCTTAAAAGTGAATTATTTAGAAGATAAAGTGTTTTTGGGTCTAAATAATCATAAAAAATTGGTTTTAGACAATTTTAGGCTACTATTTTAATCTTATAATTTAGATTTAACTCTAAGATAAATAATTTAACTTTTACCATGTCTTCTAGTTTTCTTACACTATATGGTTAATAAACTTACTTTAACAAACCAAAATAACCCCAAGTGGTTCATTATTAATATATATAACCTTATCTATGTCATTTGGACGATCCTTAGATTTTTAAAAATATAATTACAATTAATAATATAATATTTTAAAAAAAACTATTTTATGTCAATTTTTACACTATTTGGTAATTGATTTTTATGAAAGTCATACCAGCATGATTAGTTCAAAAAACGTTAATTTAATCAGTAATAACATGTAATATTAACCTAAAAAGTAGTGTAATTTATAAAGAGTCACAAATTACATTTATTTGTGTATTTATAACATCAATTATGTTAATATTTTATTAATAAGGTAATTACTGCATCATCATTCTGTCGTAAATAAATTAAATTATCTAATGTATAAAAATTATAAATAAAATATCATTATTTAGGAAATATATTTATATTTCTATCTAATATTTATAGTTAAATTTATCTTATTCATAACCATGTATTAAAAATTCATTAGTTATTAAACTTTGATTTTAACTATTTTAAATCTTCTTTAAATAAAATAATAATAAATGTCTTAATCTAATCCAAGTTGACCTAAAGTGTAATATTTTATTCCTATGGTTTCTTTTTGTAGAATTAAACTTCTCTAATATAATTAGTAGATGTGTTAGTGTAATAATAATATAATTTTTATCCTTAATTACCCTATTAACTTTTACCTGTGGTAAATAAAAGGAAGAAGTCACTATTCACCAAAAAATATTTATCGTATTGAACCACATTTTACTCCTTGAAATTAACGGTGTCTCTCGGATTTTTGAAATTAAACTCATATAAGCGGTAAAATTATGTTTTATGTACAATTGCCAATGCTCCTAGGAGGTGGGTAAAAGACGGTTAAAAGTTCAATAAAATTTTTATATATCTATATTATTATAAAATGAATCCAATCAATTACATTGAAATTATATAGGTATTATGTATCTATTTTTACCTAAAATGAAATTAAATAATATAAATTATTATTTAAATAAAAATTCGGTCTTTAAATAGTAACCTAGTGTTTTCACTATTCATCAAATATTGAAAGTTTTCAAAAAAATACCAAAAATTCACCGTAGGCTAATTTTGATATTCCAGATCCAAAAATGAATTCCATTTTGACAGATAAAATTTATAAAATTTCAAAATGTGGGTATTACTATTCATAACAGCTAGTTAATAATAATATTATAATAATATCTCATTTAGTGAAACATGGTATTGTGTACAACACACACTATCGAGGAAGGTTGTGCTTGCATGCAACACAAGCCTAGAATAGTGTTTGCTTATACTGTAAGATAATATGGTGTTATGTATAGCGTAAAATATTCTTGGTGTATCATACAACACAAGAAATCAAAGTAATTAAAACTAATATTTCTCTTAAAATCTCAGGGTGTTACATTCTACACCCCTTAAAATGAATTTCTCCCTCGAAATTCATCGAAGTTATAAATGGTTTTTTACTTAAAAGTTTCTTTAATAGAACCCCACATCGTAAAAAGGAATACCAAAACATCATTTTAAAACGAAAATTTAGAATCATAACGGTCACCCGAAGTAACTCAACACATGGTTTCCAAATAGAACAATATAGGTGAAAACATGGATATGGAAGAGAAATATAACTATAAAGTACTGATGGAGAGTGGCAGAGAATATGTATATGAAAAATCCAACAATCAAAAAGTCATAAATTTTTGATGATCTAAGGTACCATCTGATTCATCAGATATGAGGGCAATAGGACCACATTTTTTGTTTTCAATATCATTTCCCTAATGATGAAATTTTTTTTAATTAAATGAAATAACTACTTGATTTTGGAAAAATCACATCGTTGTTTGTTCCTTGACCAATTTTCACTACATATATTAAAGAACTGAAGTTGAATTTGTCTTCCATGAAGTATTAGTGGTTCATGCGATGGAATGAAAGTTCATTCCATCTATCTAAATCATAAGGTTAGAAAAAGTTATAAGTCCATATTTTGGTGAGAGTAATCGTATATGGTTCCAAAAATGGACTTATACTTCAGCTATCATATCGCTTAAAAAATAAAACTAGTTTCTACAAACCAAGGAATTATAATAGGCCAATGGTAGGAGATAAAGTCATGTCGCACTTCGGTTGTGGGTTCGATTATCGCAACCTTGTGCAACACAACGGGTTGTCTCCCATCTCACGGATTTTCCTTTTTCTAAATCTATCTATTTCAATATTCCAGATATAATATGAAAAATTTCTAACCTTAAACAATAATATCTTATGTCCAACATAATTCATTCCAACCTTTAGGCTTATCCAAAATACTTCTGTCTAATCTCATAGTATAAATAAAACAACTACTAGAATGTTCATCTACCAAGCATTGAATACAATCATTTATTGCATGTATATCATAAAATATACATATCTTTTTGGTCACATTACAAACATGTGAATTCCTTAATCATGTATTCTCTTGAAACATGGGTACCCATTGAAACATAGTGAAACCCTGAATGTTGTCAGAAGTTAACTCTTTCCACATACCAAAATCCCAAAATTTTGTATACTCAAACCATGATATCACTTTTTCCTTTACCAATCATGAGCTCATTAATTCTATCAAACATTCCATTATCTCTTTATCCCTTCATTATGCGTATATCATCTTCTTTCTAAAAATATCTGAATATCCTTTCATGGTTACCTGTATCATTAAACATATACTATCAAATACTTTAGGAAAAAAATAGTGTAACAATCATTATATGATTCTTTATTCCATAGTACCATTAAATTACCTATACAACCTAACTCTTTATAAACATACAATAATTCCACTACCTTCTTAAACCATTGAACGAGCTTCATCATTTTATTCCCCAACACTTCTTTTATCACATATATAATTTTTAGTCTCTTCATCATCATCCACATAAAAACTACCCATATGACCATGTTGATTCTCTTCATGAAATTTTCTCCTAGATAATTAGTTCTCATAATGCACGTACATTCCATATTTAAAATATTTAACCATTGTTGATGTCATAGAAATATCATTATCCTTGTCCATGGTGTTAATTGAACCTTTTCCTTTATAGTTACTGGCTTTGGGTCCATATTTTCCACACCCAAATCATCTTCGAGTTACTTTGAAACATTATACTTGATTCCTCTTCCCACATGATTTACATGAGAGAAATTGAACTTTCATTCCTCTATGATCATCATGAAACTCCATATTTCTCTTATTAGGTGAGTCGGGATACTTACAAAATATGGGATTATTGATCATATTATGAGATTGCTGATTAGGAATAATAATGATGCTTGGAATTCCAAATCCCATATCATTTGGTCTCTCATGAAAAATATCATTCTGTTGTCTGCCATATCCTCTATTATCGTGAATCTTCCTGTTTCCATCCATTTTCTAAAACCGAAAAAGAATGGTGTGTGAGGCAGAAATCATAATAAAGGGGGATTACCTTAAATAATAACATCTTAGGTTTAGTTCTAATATCGTTTCCGTAATTCTCGGACTATATCCAATACTTGTACGTAACCTTAGGGAAATCCCTAAACATACCTTAGAAATATCTCTAGGGATCTCACTAAAGTTTTTCGAATCCTAGTTTCCAAAGGTTAACTAAACCATTCCTCCGATACGAACTGTAGAGATCCATACTTGACAAACATGGATATTACATTACAATTTTGGAATACTTAATACATAACAAAAACAAACACTGAAGGACCGTAATAGTTTAGTGTCTTTGGAAACTCGAAATATAATCTTATAAATGTGGTGAATGATATTCAACATCTCCCATAAAGATCTTCCCCTTTTGTTTTCTTAACCAAAACCTTTCTTTATATCCTGGGGAAAATAAAACATAAAAAGGGTGAGATCAAATGCTCAGTAAGGGGAAACATAGATAATGTAAAACAATACATAAACATTTGAATGCCAAAACATGAACATAAAATCTAAACATGAAAATCTTGAGCAATGACATAAATTTTTGAAGTACGTAAGGAATATATCATAAAGGAACATAAATCATGATAAAATAGCATAGATATAAAACATGTAATTGTGGAAACAATTAATCACATGATATGATTTCCATAGTATCCAATGCATGGCGGCCAAGACCATCTAAGTGGACAAAGTCCCTTTCTGAATAGAGTTCACTCCCTGTTCCAGTCCTGTATCACTGAACCAGATTAACTTGTCGTTCCAGCCAGGTCTATCTCATGAGATTAAAATCTTTACCCAATTCATTGGAGGGATATATAGGTCCCACCCATCACATAATGAAATCATTCTTACGTGTGCCACAACATAAACATAAATCATTCATCATAACCCAAAGAATAAAATTGGTTTTATAAACATCATTCCATCATAACATAATCCATATAAAACAAATGGATATCATTTCATCATATTAAAATTGAAACCATGAAAATCATAGAGAAATTATAATTTAAACATAAATGTATGAAATAATGTCATCTTAGATGGAAAATGGTTTTGATAAAACACTTGAAATGAATTCTTGATGAAAATATATTTTCTTCATCAAAATCATTTTCTTTCCACAAAATGCTATGAAATTTTAAAAGAATAGTATTTTTAAAAAAAATTATCATTAAATATTGTATATAATGCTTCATTAAAATTAGGCATTATGAAACCATAAAAATATATTCACACCATATAAGTTAAAAAACATTATCCTAGTACCTTTTTCAAAAAAGTCAAAATGTTCCTCATGTGGTAAAAATAAGAAAGATTCCTTTCATAACATGAGGAAAATTTATAAAATGGGTAAAAAGGAAATTAAACATACGTGAAAACATTTTTAGAAAACATGGGCATGGATGAAAAATATAACCCCAGTAAATAATTAAGTATAAGAAATCTCGGATAAAAATGAGATTTGCAGAATTATCCCTTACCTTAGGTCCGATATGATTCGTACGTATCCGAACCTCCTGTATAATGATTTAAAAAATGTCATTTACTTATTACATAATCATATTTATTGTTATGATATCATATATGGTTCACTTATGACTTTATATTACCCGTTCTTTTGTAAATTCTATGTCAAAGAAGCGTTTTGGGTAAAATCGTTTTATTTATCGTACGTGTTTGGACTTGTTGTCCATGATATTATTATTACGTATATCATGATTTATTAATTATAGAATTTAAATCATGATTTATATGCCATTTATATTCAGTATATATATATATAATATATAGATGAATAAAATGAAATACACCTTTCATGGAGACGGTAGGTCGTACGTACGTATGAACGTTGTTTTCCTTTCCTTATTGACTTGAATGGAAGTAAGTAGATAACATATATATATATATATACATAAATACAAGTGCATAATTATGTCATATATTTTATTATCATTCATTATATATACTTTATAATCATTTGTGAATGGTTAACATGGAGAATAAATCTCATCGCTTTGTGGAGATGGTAATCCGTACGTATACACTAGCGATGATATTGTTCCCATAATTATTGAATAGAATTTGAGTGGATGATATAATATCTCAGAATCAGTATGATGTTATAATGACCATATATAGTTATTCTTTACACCATTATACCCATCCATGTATGGTGGTGGTGGAAAAACAGATTACACCACGCCGTGAAGACAGTATTCTGTACGTACGCGCGCGCGGTGATTTCATTTTCAATAGGATGGATAGAAGGTGAAATGGGGTTGTTTCATATTTATAATAACATATAAATATATTTGTGATACTGGTGTTATTACATTATAATTAAACAACTAAATAAGAAGAAGTTGAAGAAGAAACAAAACTTGAAAGAATCAGTAGAGGAGATTACCTCTTCTTCGACTCACCTCTTTTAAGCTTCCTCTTAAGGCACTAGAGTTGGTCTTTTAAGGATACCAGAACCTCTATAATGTTTCTATAGAAGTTGAGAAGGTAAATACGCAAGGTTTAGCTAAGCTTGAATAACATATTACTCTTTGATATTAACTGTTTCTCACAGATTTTCTAATTTAAACTCCTAGAAGCGGCAACATTATGTTTTATGTACAATTGCAAATTCTCCTAGGAGGTGGGTAAAAGACTGTAAAAAGTTCAATAAAATTTATATATATATATATATATTATTATAAAATTTATCCAATGAATTAAATTGAACTTAAATAGGTATTATGTGTCTATTTTGACCTGAAATTAATTTAAATAAAATAAATTGTTATTTAAATAAAAAGTCGGTCTTTAAATAGTAACCCGATGTTCTCACTATTCATCAAATATTGAATGTTTTAAAAATAAATACCAAAAATTCACCCTATTCTATTTTAGATATTCCAAATCCAAAAATGAAGTCCATTTTGAAATATAAAATTTAAATTTTTTTTTAAAAAGTGGGTATTACTATTCATAACGGCATGTTCATAATAATATTATAATAATATCTCATTTAGTGAAACTCAGTATTGTGTACAACACACGCTATCGAGGAAGGTTGCTATGGTGCGCAACACAATCCTAGAATATTGGTTGCGTATACTGTAAGATAATATGGTGTTGCGTATAGTGCAAGCTAATCTTAGTGTAGCGTAAAACACAAGACATCAATGTAATTAAAAATAATATTTCTCATAAAATCTCAGGGTGTTACATTCTACCCCCCTTAAAATAAATTGCGCCCTCGAAATTCTTCAGGGTAATAAATTGTTTTCTACTTGAAAGTTTCTTTAATAAGAACCCACATCGTAAAAAGGAATACCAAAACATCATTTTAAAAAGGAAATTTAGAATCATAACGGTCACCCAAAGTAACTCATCACGTGGTTTCCACATAGGACAATATAGGTGAAAATATGGATATGGAAGAGAAATCTAACCATCATGTTCTGATAGAGAGTGGTAGAGAACATGGCTATGAAATAGCCAAAAAACACAAAGCGATAAATTTTTTATGATCTAAGGTACCATCTGATTCATCAGAAGTGAGGGCAATAGAACAACATTTTTGGTTTTCAATATCATTTCCCTAATGTTGCAAATTTTTTGAATTAAAAGATATATATACATGATTTTGGTACAATCACACCGTTGTTTGTTCCTTGAATAATTCCCACTTCATCTATTAAAGAAATGATGTTGAATTTGTCTTCCGTGATGTATTACCGGATCATGCGATGGAATGATAGGTCATTCCATCTATCTCAAACATAAGGTTAGCAAAAGTTATAAGTCAATCTTATGGTGAGATTAATCGTATATGGTTCCAAAAATGGACTTATACTTCATCTATCATAGCGCTTAATAAACTAAAACTAGTTTCTACTAACTACGGACTTCATATAGGCCAATGGTAGGAGATAAAGTCTCACCACACTTCGGTTGTGGGTTCGATTCTCTCAACCTTGTCGGACACGACGAGTGGTCGCCCATCTTACGAGTTTTTCTTTTTATAAAATTATACTATTTCAATATTCCAAAAATAATATCAAAAATTTCTATCCATAAACAATAATATCTGATGTCGAACTTAATGCATTCCAACTTTTAGGCTTATCCAAAATACTTCTGTCGATCTCATAGTATAAAGAAAACGACTACAAGAAAGGTCATCTACCAAGCATTGAATACAATCATTTATCGCCCGTATATCATAAAATGTATATATCTTTCTGGTTATATTCCAAACATGTGAATTCCTTAATCATGTATTCTCTTAAAACATGAGTACCCATTGAACCTTAGTGATAACATGAATGTTGTCAGTAGTTAACTCTTTCCACATACCAAAATACAAATATTCTGTATAATCAAACCATGATATCACTTTTTCCTTATACCAGTCATTAGATCGTTAATACTATAAACATTTCATTATCTCATTATCCCTTCAATATGTGCATATCATCTTCTTTCCAAAAATATCTGAATATCCTTTCATGGTTACTGGTACCATTCATCATATAATATCAAATACATTACGAAAAACAATAGTGTAACAATAATTATATGATTTATTATTCCATAGTACCATTAAATTACCTATACAACATGACTCTTGATAAACATACAATCATTCCACTACCTTCTAAAACCATTGAACGAGATTCAACATTTTATTCATCAACACTTCTTTTATCTCATATATCATTTGTAGTCTCTTCATCACCATCCACATAAATACTACCCATATGACCATGTTGATTCTCTTCATTAAATTATCTCCTAGAGCATTGGTTTTCATAATGCCCATACATTCCACATTTAAAACATTTAACCGTTGTTTATGTCTAAGCAATAACATTATCATGGTCCATGGTGTTAACTGAACCTTTTCTTTTACAATTACTAAATTTGTGTCCATATTTTCCACACCCAAAGCATCTTCCAGTTCCTTTGAAACATTCTCCATAATTCCTCTTCCCACATGATTTACATGAGGGAAATCTAACTTTCATTCCTCTATGATCATCTTGAAACTCCATATTTCTCATATTATGGGAGTCTGGAAACCTTCCAAAGTTGAGATTATTGATCATATTATGAGATTTCTGATTAGGAATAATAAAGATGTTTGGTTTTCCAAATCCCATTTCATTTGGTTTCTCGTGAAGAATATCATTCCATTGTCTATCATATCCTCCATTATTGTGAATCATCCTGTTTCCAGCGATTTTCTAAAACTCAAAAAGAATGGTGTGAGAGGCAAAAATCATAATCAAGGGGGAGTACCTTCAATATATGACATCTTAGGTTTAATTCTAATATTTTTACCTTATTTATAGGACTATATCCTATACATGTACGTAACCTTAAGGAAATCCCTAGACATACCTTAGAAATATCTCTAGGGATCTCACTAATGTTTTCCAGATCCTAGTTTCCAAAGGTTTACTAAACAATTACTCTGATACCAACTGTAGAGATCCATACTTGACGTACATGGACATTATATTACATTTTCATAATACATAATACATAACAAAAACAAAACCGAAGGACCGTAATATTTTAGTGTCTTTTGAAACTCAGAATATAATCTTCTAAACGTTGCGAAAGATCATCAACATCTCCCATAAAGATCTTCCCCTTTTGTTTTCTTACCTAAAACCTTTTTTTTCTGGGGAAAATAAAACATAAAAAGGGTGATCTCAAATTCATAGTAAGGGTAAACAAAGAGAATGTAAAACAATCCATAAACATTTGAATGCAAAAACATGAACATAAAATCTAAACATGAAAATCTTGAGCAATCACATCAATTTTGGAAGTACGTAAGGCATATATCATAAAGGAACATCAATAATGATAAAATAGCATGGGGATAAAACATGTAATTGTGGAAACCATAAATCACATGATATGATTTCCATAGTATCCAAGGTATTGCTTTCAAGACCATCTTAGTTGACAAAGTCCCTTTCTGAATCGAGTTCACTCCTTGTTCTAGTCATGTATCCCTAAACTGGATTAACTTACCATTCCAACCATGTCAATCTCATGAGATATAAATCTTCACCCATTGCATTGGAGTAATATATATGTCCCACCCATCTCATAATGAAAACATTTTCACATGTTCCCCAACATAAACATAAATCATTCATTATAACCTAAAGAATAAAGTGTGTTTCATAAACATCATTCCATCATAACATAATCCATATAAAATAAATGGATATAATTTCATCATATGAAAAGTGAAACCATTTATATTATAAATACATTATACTTGAAACATATAAATATTAAATAATGTCATCTTATATGGAAAATGGTTTTGATAAAACGCTTGAAGTGAATTCTTGATGAAAATATCCTTTCTTCTTCAAAATCATTTTCTTTTCACAGAATGCCAATAAATTTTAAAAGAAAATGATTTTCTTTAAATTAGACATGAAATATTGTATATTATGCTTCATGAAAATTAGGTGTTATGAAAACATCAAAATCCATTCACGCCATATAAGTTAAAAAAACATATTCCTCGTACTTTTTTCAGAAAAGTCAAAATGTTCCTTCTATGGTAAACAAAAGATAGATTCCTTTCATAACATGTGGTAAATTTAAAAAATGCGTAAAAAGGACTTTAAACATGCATGAAAACATTTTTAGAAAACATGGGCACGGATGAAAATTTTAACCCCAGTATATACTTACGTATTAGAAATCTCGGATAAAAATGCGATTTGAAAAATTATCCCCTACCATAGGTCTGAAATGCTTCGTACGTATCTGAAACTCTTTTATAATGATTTAAATAATTTCATTTACTTATTACAGAATCATATTCATTGTTATGATATCATATATGGTTCACTATGACTTTATATTACCCCTTCTTTTTTAAATTACATGTTAAAGCAGCGTTTTGGGTAAAATCGTTTTATTTATCGTACGTGTTTGGACTTGTTGTTCATGATATTATTATTACATATAAAACGATTTACTTTCTTCTATAATTTAAATCATGATTTATATATCATATATATTCAGTATATATGTATATATATAATAGATATATGAATGAAATGAAATACACCGTTCATGGAGACGGTAGGCCGTACGTACGCATTAACGTTGTTTTCCATTCCTTATTGACTTGAATGTAAGTATGTAGATGACATATATATATATACATAAATTCAGTAGCTTTATTATGTCATATATTTCATTATCATTCATTATATATACTTTATAATCATTCATGAATGGTTAACATGGACAATGAATCTCATCGCGTTGTGGAGACGGTAATCCGTACGTACGGACAAGCGATGATATTGTTCCCATAATTATTGAATGGAATTGGAGTGGATGATATAATATCTCAGAATCATTATGATGTTATAATAACCATATATAGTTATAATTTACACCATTATACCCATCCAATTAAGGTGTTGGTGGAAAAACAGATTACCCCACGGTGTGGAGACGGTATTCCGTACATACGCACGCGCTGTGATTTATTTTTCCATAGGATTGATAGAAGGTGAAATGGGTCTGTTTCATATATATAATAAAATATCAGTATATTAGTTATACTTATATTATTACTTTATAATGAAACAACTAAAGGAGAAGAAGTTGAAGACGAAACAAAACTTGAAAGAATCAGTAGAAGAGATTACCTCTTATCCGACAAACCTCTTTTATGCATCCTTTTATGGCACTAGAGCTGGTCTTTTGAGTAGACAAGAACCTCTATAATGTTTAAATGGAAGTTTATAATAGAAATATTCAGGTTTTTTCTGAGATTTAAGGCCCAAAATTGTGTAAATTGAAGGAGGAGGTGCCCTTTTATATGGGAGGAGAGGGGAACTTTAGGAAAAGTTTAAAATATTATTTTATAATAAAGTCATATTGGGTTTATAATGGCTCCAAAGTGACTTATTTAGAAGATAAAGTGTGGTTGGGTCTAAATACTCTTAAAAAAATAGGTATTAGGCAAGTTTAGGCTACTATTTTAATCTTATCATTTAGATTTAACTCTAAGTTAAATAATTTAACTTTTACCGTGTCTTCTTGTTTTCTTACACTATATGGTTAATAAACTTACTATAACAAGCCAAATGAACCCCAAGTGGTAAATTATTAATATACATAACATTATCTATGTCATTTGGACGAATATTAGATTTTTAGAAATATAATAACAATTAATAATATAATATTTGTTTGAAAAACTATTTTATGTCAACTTTTACACTATTTGGTAATTGATTTTTATGAAACTCATACCAGTATGATTAGTTTAAAAAACGATAATTTAATCTGTAATAACATGTCATATTAACCTAAAAAATTAGTGTAATTTATAAAAATTCACAAATTACATTTATTTGGATATTTATAACATCAATTATGTTAATATTTCATTAATAAAGAAATTACTGCATCATCATTCTGTCGTAAATAAATTAAATTATCTAAAGTCTAAAAATTAAAAATAAAACACCATTTTTAGAAAATAATTTTATATTTCTATCGAATATTTATAGTCGAATTTATCTTATGTATAACCATGTATTGAAAATTATTTAGTTATAAAACATTGATTTTAACTATTTTAAATCTTCTTTAAATTAAATAGTAATAAATGTACTAATCTAATCCAAGTGGACATAAAGGGTAGTATTTTATTTATAAGGTTTCTTTTGGTCGAATCACACTTATCCAATAGAATTAGAATATGTGTTAGGGTAATAATAATATCATTTTTACCCATAATTACCCAATTTACTTTTAACCGTGGTAAATAAATGTGAGAAGTTACTATTCACCAAAAAAATATTTTTATCCTATTGAACCAAATTTTACTCCTTGATATTAACCGTGTCACTCATATTTTCTAAATTCAACTCAAAAAGCTGTAAAATTATGTTTTATGTACAATTGAAAATGCTCCTAGGAAGTGGGTAAAAGATGGTAAAAAGTTCAAAAAAAAATTTATATATCTATATTATTATAAAGTAAATCCAATGAATTACATTTAACTTATATAGTTATTATGTATCTATTTTAACCTAAGTTAAATTTAAATAAAATAAATGATTATTTAAATAAAAATTCGGTTTTTAAATAGTAACCCAGTGTTTTCACTATTCATCAAAAATTTAATGTTTTCAGAAAAATACCAAAAATTCACCCTAGTCTAATTTCGATATTCTGAATCCAACAATGAAGTCCATTTTGAAAGATAAAATTTATAAAATTTCAAAAAAGTGGGTATTAGTATTCATAACGGCTAGTTCATAATAATATTATAATAATATCTCATTTAGTGAAACTCGGTATTGCGTACAACACATGCTACCGAGGAAGGTTGCTCTGGCATGCAACAGAAGCCTAGAATAGTGTTTGTGTATATTGTAATCTAATATGGTGTTGCGTATAGCGCAAGATAATCTTGGTGTAGCATATAACACAAGACATTAAAGTAATTAGAAATAATATTTTTTATAAAATATCAGGTTGTTACACAAACACATTGAGTCATATCAACTATGTTGTGTGTCGTATTAACGTGTGATCGTTTACTATAATGAAAAATAAATTATGAATCATTTTAGCAATGTTAAAAAATATTCAATGATTTTTTTCATAATTTTGGCTAGGTGATGATCATTTTAAACTAAAAGGCCACTTTTATATTTAAATCAATAAAATGTTTTCATTTTGGACACATCACGTGTCAGATTGACATGTGGTTTATTCCAACATGTCAAAGATTCAGGATGAATTTTACAAATTAAGTGAAACACAAGGAATCTATGGAATGTGGATGGATGTAGAGGATGATTGCCCAAAAACTATATTTAATCCTTATTCAAATGGAATGGTTTTTTAATGATGATGGTTTTAAACCCATTCATCCTACGAAAGAACGTCCAACAAAAGACTACTCATATCTAAACCCAATTATGGTTTCCTTGTCCCATTGTCCTTTATATTATTAATCTGATAGGGATGGTGATTATGATGTCTCTTACTATGACTATGTTCTTTGATTTTTTATCCCTTCTTGGAATGAGGGAATGTATGATTTTATGACCCCAACCACCATCTTTCTATCTTTTCTTTTCTTTTTAATAATGAGGGCTCTGTTCTAATATTTTCAGTGTGGATTGTTTTCGTAATGTTTAAAAATAATAAAATCACATTTTCTAAATTTTTGTAATGTGATTAGTGTTTCATTCTAAAATAAAACAGTTATATTAAAACAATGAATTTTGATTCATAAATATCGTATCACAAGTCTGATTTATATGAATTCCATTACAATAAATCTTAAATGTATTATGGGATTTTACTAATGTTTCAAAACAATCAGAACATTTTTCTTGGATTTCTCTATGAGAGACATGTCTCAACATAAATGAAAATTTTATGTTAATAACAAACAATTTGAATCAAATAAATCACATCATGTTTCAGAAATAACATGTGATTAATTCCAACTCATCAAAAATTAATTATTTATCCTTTTCTTAATTTTTAAAAACAATCCAATCATATATTGTTGGTTTTTACAATGTGAAACATGATTCAA
Source organism: Viscum album (assembly GCA_963277665.1). Taxonomy (NCBI): domain Eukaryota; kingdom Viridiplantae; phylum Streptophyta; class Magnoliopsida; order Santalales; family Viscaceae; genus Viscum; species Viscum album. The sequence continues at coordinate 365,191,370 of OY728158.1, read as the reverse complement.
GATGAAATGATTCTTTTATAATGAATACATTCCCTTAGAGACATGCATGCAAAATTTTTCATTGTAATGATGTGTAGTCAATTTCAACACATCATAAATGAGTTATGGATCATGATACTAATGTTTTAATAAAATCAGAGATCATTTTTCGGTTTCTGAAATGTGCATGTGTTTTAAACTAAAATGAAAAGTTTATATTGAAAAAATGAAATTTTAGTCACATAGGCCTCGTCGTGCATTGTATTAACATGTGATTGATTCATAAATATCACAAATGAAATATTTAACTTTTTCCTAATGTTTGAAAACAACTGAATATCATTTTTTTCTTTTTTGGCTCTATGTCATGAGAATTAAAATTAAAATAATATTTAATATTGAAAACAAACACTATGATTCTTAAAAACCACATCATTTGTCGAGTTCATATAAAGTCAATGACTATATTTCATAGATAAAAAATGGATCATTTTCATAATGGTATAGAATGAAGATATATTATTTTCTCTATTTTGAATAGGTGACACATGTTACTAACAAAAATAACAATTTTATATTCAAAGAACACACTTTGAGTCATACCAACAACATCATGTCTTGGATTGATGTGCGGTTAATTACCACACAAAAAATTATTTATTTAACATTTTACTACTGTTTGAAATTAATTTGAACTAGTTTCCTCATTTCTCATAGTTTAATGAGTTTTTCAATCAAAAATGAATCATTTCTACTGAAAAAACACAAATAGTGTCATACCAGACATATCGTGTATTATATTAATATACAATCTATTATTACAAATTATAAATTAATCATGGATCATTTTATTATGGTTTCAGGACAATATGAGATTTTTTATATAGTTTTTTCCATGTGATGTTCATATCACACAAAAATGACACATAAAAAATAAAATTTGTGTAATACGGGACACCTCATGTGTCATATTTTTGTGCAATCAATTCATTCCATTCAAAAATTAATTATGGACCATTTATGGAAGGTTTGAAAATAATAAAAGTCTTATTTCTTAGTTTTTTCTATGTGGCATGTGATCTAAACTAAAATAAATCTTTAATATTTAAACTTTTTAATTTTAGTCATAATTTACAAATTATGTGTTGGATTAACATGTCGTCAATGTGTATATGGCACACATGAAATATGTATTATAATCATAATTTTTGAAAAAAATCAAATTTTCTTCCATGGTTCAGCATAAGTGATGAACGTTTTAACGTAAAATGATGCTTTTATATTGAAAACACGAATATAAATTCATACTCGACACATCATGTGTTGGATTGAAATTCAGTCTATTTATACACACCAAGAATTTATTATAGATAATTTTTACAAATTATTTGGAAAATATAAGATGATATTCCAATTTTTGGCTATTCTATTTGTTTTTTAAACTAAAATGACACCTATAATGAGAAAAACATGATCTTTGAGTCATATTATCCACATCAAGTGTCAGATTGATGTGCGGTCAATTTAAATATATCAAAAATAAATTTTTGGATCATTTTCCAAAAGATTGAAATATAGGAGATCTTTTGTTGGGCAAAAATCCCTCAAGGTAACATTGCAGCATTTTTGGGTTGATTGTGTTTGTTGACAAAGCAGGTTTCCCTGGAGAATTGTCGAGTTCCCGAGAAGTTGTTGACATTCCATGTTGACAATGAACTTTGACAAAGGAAAGGACGATCTGGAGGCGGTACAAAAGAGCAGTACAAGGTGGTGTGCGGAAAAATCAAGCGTGGCGCGCAAAACTAGAGGGTTGCGCGAACTATTGAAGTGTGGCGCGCAAAACAGCGGGTTGCGCGAAATTGTATTTCGCGCAAAAGATGTTTCAAGGCCGAAAGCTTGAAAATCGGTAAAGGCATGAGGTGCGCGAAATTTTGGAGGCGTGCGCGGAAAATTGAAGTGGCGCGCGAAATAGCGGATGAAGTATTTCGCGCAAGAGGTGTTACGAGGTCCGAAGCTCGTAAAATGGCAAAGGCATGAGGTGCGCGAAATTATGGAGCAGTGCGCGGAAAATGTTTGTGCGCGGAAGATCAAAGCGGATTACGCGCTCAAGGAGGGTTTTTCGCGCGGGGTCAATTTTGCCTATAAATATGAAGTGACCCTCCTCCATTCAGGAGCGCTCAAGACATAGAAAATACCCGAGCTCTGGTGCGCGAAATTGAAGTTAGAAAGGGTGTTGCGCGTAAACTTAAAGTTTGCGTGTAAAGTCAGCTGTTGCGCGAAAAGCTAAGGCTGCGCAGAAAATTTGTGTTGGCGCGTAAAAGGAAGATTGCGCGAAAAGTGGATTTCGCGCAAAATCAGTGAATTGCGCGCAAGGCAGTTTCGAGGCTGCGCGTAAAATTTGGAGGTTGCGCGAAAAAGGAATTTTGCGCAAATCATAGAAATTGCGCGCAAGGCACCGTAAGGGTTGCGCGTAAAAATTGAGGTTGCCCGGTACATCGGGTGCAAAGTGAGATTCATCTGCGGGTGAAAGTTGGACTTCAACAGAGAATCTACATACAGAGGAAGATGCATTCCTTCATGAAAATGAGAAGACCTACAGGTCTATAAACTGTGAGTGAATCCCTTCCAAGAGCAGTGAGCTCAGGAAGAGGAAGAAGGTGATCCTCTCCACCGGCAGTGAGCCAGAGAGAGAGAAACAGGGAGTGACCCTTGGGAAAGTAGTGAGCTGGCCCTAAACATTGTATAGGCAGTGAGCCTAGGCATAGAAGTGATCTAGCCCGAACATTGTAATCCACAGCTAGTGAAGTTTAGTGGAATTTGGTACGAACCGGCAACTTGTCGGCGTATGCTCCTTGGACGTAGCCCTTAGTGGTGAACCAAGTAAAAATCTCTGTGTCTGCCTCCTTACTTTCCTGCATTGCATTCAAAGCATCATCATCAGGTAAATGAGACAAGTGATCACAGTAACCACACAAGTGCAAACAAAGTGACCCTTGTAACAAAGAGGTCAAGATCCAGTGGGGCAGAAAGAACTTTGAAAAAGAATATCCATACCCTGATTCGCCCCCCCTCTCAGGGTATATAGGCCCCTATTGGCCCTAACAATTGGTATCAGAGGGACTGGTTTCTTTTATCAGATTTGTTTGCTTTAACTTGGTGTATCTTTCTGTGTAGTTGAAGATATTGTTTTCACTTATATCGGTCTTCCATGGGGAAAAGAAAATCTTCAAAGAAGAATCAGAAGTCAGGTGGTATCCCTCAGTGTGGAAGTGTTTTTGGAAAAAGTGTGATTCAATTAAAAGAATCAAATTGCTTACTGAAGGAATCATGTAGTGAACAGAAAAATGATTTGGATAAATCATACAACAAAAATACTTACTCATTCAAAGATGTTGACAGAATGAGTGAAGAACCTGACTTTCCAAGTGACGTTGGAACCACTGACGATGAAGAAGAAGAAATTGAAGGAAGAATTGATATGCGAGCTGAGTTGGAGGCTGCGCTGGAAGAGATAGATGTTTGGAGGGCCAAAACCAAGAAAGCTAACAAAATTATTCGCGATGCCAAACTCTATATGCAGCAGCAGGAAGAAGAGAAATCTGAGCTGATGGAAGAAATTGAGAAACTTAATTTATCAACATCAGAGAACTCAGAATCCGTTAGTAAGTATAAGCTAAAGGTTGAAGAACAGAAAAGAGAGATCGATGGCCTGAACAAAAAGGTGGAAGTTGTCCATGGGACTAAAGAATTGGATCAGAAATCCACTGAAGAAATTAAATCTAATGGCATACAGATCAATGCTCTGGAAACTGAGGTCAACAAGCTAAGAGGCTTAAATCAAAGGCTTATCGATATAGTTACTGACCTAACAAAGAAGAATGATTCTCAAGGTGAGGAACTACAGAAGCTGGCTAAAATGAAAGGAAAACAAAAGGCTGATGATTATGAAGAGAATCAAAAGTCAGATGAAGTACAGAATCTGAAAGCTAGAAATGATGATCTAGCAGCACAGTTGTCTGAAGAAGTTCAGAACAATCGAAACCTTCAACAAGAGAACGAATCTGTCTCTAAATCTGTTTCTGAGGAAAAATTAAAAGTAGTGAAGAAAAGTGCAATGGTGGAAAAGCTCACACAGGAACTAGAATATGAGGTGAGTAATGGGAAGCTTCTCAAGAAAGAACTAGATGTCCAACTTGAATCAAGGGAGACGAAGATTAAAAAGTTGGAAGAGGATCTAGAATTAGCAAAGAAGGATGTGGAGAAATCTAATGCTAAAGGAATGCCAAAAATGAAGGATGCCTTACACTTGCTATTTGATCATCCTTCAACAAGTGATGATAAAATGAAGAATAGGTATGCTATTTCTGAAGAGAAACAACAAAATATTTTCTTAGCTCAAAGACCAGCAAGTTTCGGAAAAGCTGGTATCGGATTTGATGAATCCCCTCCCGTGCAAGATAGAAAGAGAGCTATGAACAGTTCTAGATGGGAAAGAAATCCTATAGGTGCTGGAGATAGGACTAAAAGGACAGATACAAAAAGTAGTGATGACATGTGCTATTTTTGTGGGATTCATGGCCACACATCAAGCTTTTGTTCAGAGGCTCTGGAATACATCTCAGGGTGTGAAAATAGAGACATTACTAAATCTGAGAATAAGAAGAAGCATCATGATAAATCCGGGAGAAGAGTTTCTCAGAGGAGAACATTTATCAGGTGCTATTACTGCGGAAGGATGGGACACACCATGAGTATGTGTCAGGAAGCTCAGGAGATCGATGCCAGAAGAAGAAAACATGTTGCATCAACATCTCAGCAGAGAAGTGATGAAATGAGGTATGCCTTTAATAGAAAATGTTTCATATGTTCTGATCATGGGCATTTGGCCAGACAGTGCAGCAAGAAGAAAGCGGGGAAGGAAAAAGACCCGAGAAAGAGATTACCAACTCCAGTGGTACATAATGAGAAATTATACACTGGGAGACAAAGTGTTAAGGTGAAAAATAGGCCTAAAGCCTCAGGGGAATCACATGGAGCTGAACGAAAGGTGTATCAGTCACCTCCTCTATCGTACTCACAACCACTCTCAAGGAGAGAATGTGAACAAACCTGGAAGATTAAGGGGAGATCTTCTCCAACCGTGAGTAAGAAGAATGGACGTTCAGTGGAGGACCCACCACCAATGAAAAATAGGGTGGTGACTCAGACATCTGATAAAAGATGGATGAACAAAGAACGTATTGAAAAATTCACATGTCGTGTTTCTCATCGAGAAGTGAAAGAAAGAGGAAGACCCCTACGATGGGAGAAGAAGAAGGGGAAGATGCCAAACAGAGAGGTTCCTACTCAGAGAAATAATCAAGGAAAATGGAATTTTGGTAGAACCTCAAAGACGGAAATGTGTACTAGTGGGTTTAAACCCCAAGTGGTGAGAAAGGTTGAGCCTACCAAATCTACATATCAGAAAAAGGCTTAGAATGTAGGCAATGAATGCCTTGTCATATGGCCAGAACAATTGAAGTTGGCTAGGCAGTTGGAGGAAGCAAGAAAGGAGTGTGATGCTCTCCAAGAAAGAATCAAAGGGTTGACCCATCAGGATCAACCACAACCCTCATCTTGAGGAGTCTGAAGCAAAACCCCTCTCCCTATGTATATAAATGCTATTAACTGATGATTCTTGTGTTTCAGGTTTTAGGGAGATACAATCCAAGGGGAAGTGGCATCTAAGGATGCGAAGTGGAGAAATGATATGCTCTAGAGTTTCAATTGATTCAAATCAAATACTAGAGTTGAAGAAGAAGGAGAGCAACAGAGCACAATAGGAAGTGATTGTGTTATTGGCTTTATCTCTTGTTTCCTACACCGAGTTCCAACTCAGTAGGCTTAGAGATTTTTTTAATGGCTCAATGAGGAGTGCCAGATTAGTATAAATGTTGCACGTAGAGAAGAATGATTATGGGTCTCTACCATTGGGCCTAACAGATAGAAGTGTTGTGTAACACAGGGGGAGCATTCAACAACAAAATCAGATGCCAGATCCATCAAGGAAATAATTGGATGACCCAGCTCAAGAGTTGTCTATCGAGAGAAGACATACTATGAGAGAAGCAGCAGTGATCAAGCATTTCATGCTTATTTATTTTGATCTAACATTGTTGTATCAGCTGACTGTTTTTCAGGATACCAAGAAGCTGCGAAAAGTAGCTGAAAGAAATGAAGCCACTGAAAAATGAGTCAGTGAACAATTTCCTGACGAAAGTGTTGAGGAAGAAAGCAACACAGGGGGAGAAGAAGTGGCTGAGGGTGACTCAGAATAAGATACTGATGATGAGTACAAGGATGTAAAATCCTTATCTGCACAAAATACAAAGAATCGAGCTGAAATTGACAGGCATACTATCATCAGTGATCAGTGAGATCCAGTTCAGACAAAGAGAATGAAATCACTACAGCAGACATCATTACTATCTCAGGTTGAGTCAAAATGCTTTGCTGATGCAGCTGAAGATGAAAACTGGGATCATGCCATGAATGAAGAGATAGGTCAGAATTGAGAAGAATCAGACCTGGGAAATTGTTTCGAGGCCAGATGATAAAAACGTCATCAGGACAAAATGGGTCTATTTAGACAAGATGAACGAAGATGACACAATGATTCGAAACAAAGCACGACTGGTGTGCAAAGCATACACCCCAAGAGAATGGTACTGAAGGCTATATCAGTATTTGAAGAAGATTGGTTTTCAGTGTGGGGGATTTGATTACAATCTTTATTTCAACAACAATAGTAATCAAAGGATGGTGAGGCTGGTCAAGGAAGAAGACATAATATTTGGAAAATCAGATGAAGCATAGTTACACAAGGCAGGAATAGAACATTCATTTCTGAATCCGAGTATGCCAAGGATGCTTTGGAATGATTTGGAATGGAAAATTCCAAGGAGATGAAGACTCCGGTTTCTACCCGGATGAAATCATCAAAAGATGACAGTGGCAGGGCAGTTAATATCACAGAATACAGGCAAATAATTGGAAGTATGTTGTACTTAACCGCAATAAGGCCTGATATTGTTTTCGCCACATGCCAAGCAGTGAGATATCAGAGTAATCCCAAGGAATGTCGCATGCTTGTAGTGAAAAGAATACTTCGGTATATCAAGGGCACAGTGGACTTCGGCTTGACATACAATGACAAATCTCAGACAGAGTTATTGGGGTACACTGATGCAGACTGGGCCGGTTCAACGGATGATAGAAAATCAACGTCAGGTGGTGCATTCTATCTTGGTGGATTGTGTATTTCTTGGCTAAGTAAGAAGCAAGATTGCATTTCATTGAGCACCGCAGAAGCTGAGTATGTTGCGGCCACTCAAGCATGCACACAGTTATTGTGGATGAAACAGCAGCTTGAAGATATGGGAGTTGAAGTGAAGTCTCCGATCGGAATCCAGTGTGATAACTCAAGTGCTATAAATCTTAGCAAAAATCCCGTCCATCATTCAAGGACAAAGCACATTGAGATCAAGTATCATTTCATCAAGGAGAAGGTTGAGCAGGGAATCGTGAAGTTGGAGTACGTGCCTACAGAGCTACAGGTTGCAGACATTCTGACAAAGGCCTTACCCAAGGAAGCTTTTGAGAGGCATCGACTGGCTCTGGGAGTTCAGTCGATTCCCAGCACTTGAAATAGTGTGGATGTGGGACCCCCACCCCCTCTCCCCGAGGTATGGTGTGTTTTTCCCTAATGTGCTGATATGTGTTCTCTACTATGTTACAGACTACAAAGGCGTGACCTTTGGGTTCGTTGACAAAGGGGGAGAAAAGTGCTTGAAAAGTGCTTGACAAAGGGGGAGAAAAGTGTTTGTTCAAGGGAGAAAATAGTGCGGAGATTTGATAAATCATAATTGATACGGGGAGAAGCTGACAGGTGGAGCAGCCAGAAAGGGGGAGCAATGAGAAAGGGGGAGAGATTTTTAAATCTGACGATGCTAGACGTGATCGATCAAATCATAGAAATCACGACAGCTAATGATCGTGATAAAAGCAGAACAGTGATGTTGGAATGGTGTGAGACGGTGTCCAGCTATCAACAATTGGTATCAACATAAGAATTCACCAATTGGTATCAGTGTGGTTCAACAACTGGTTTTATTTTAAGAATTGGTATCAGGGTGGAATCGACAATTGGGGTCTGACATGAAGTGATTCATTGATGAACTTTTCATACTACTCTTGTTTCTCACGCCGAGCATTGCTCATGTGGGCTTAGAGTACATGTTAAGTGAATCCTTGAACGCTATCAAAATCGCAAGAGGCGAATGGTGGTAGCAGCTGGAAGAAGACTCAGTGAGGTATCAAAGTGCAGAAAATATTTCTGAGCAGAGTTGTGGAGAGTTGTCAACAAACCCAAAGGGGGAGATTGTTGGGAAAAAATCCCTCAAGGTAACATTGCAGCATTTTTGGGTTGATTGTGTTTGTTGACAAAGCAGGTTTCCATAGAGAATTGTCGAGTTCCCGAGAAGTTGTTGACATTCCATGTTGACAATGATCTTTGACAAAGGAAAGGACGATCTGGAGGCGGTACAAAAGAGCAGTACAAGGTGGCGCCGTTTTCCAGTGTTTGCCAAATTTTTGGGCCTGAAAATCGCCAATGGAGAATGGAGTGATATGTTGTTGGCGAAGGTTGAGGAGAGAGAAATGAAGGAGGTGTGCGGAAAAATCAAGCGTGGCGCGCAAAACTAGAGGGTTGCGCGAAATATTGAAGTGTGGCGCGCAAAACAGCGGGTTGCGCGAAATTGTATTTCGCGCAAAAGATGTTTCAAGGCCGAAAGCTTGAAAATCGGTAAAGGCATGAGGTGCGCGAAATTTTGGAGGCGTGCGAGGAAAATTGAAGTGGCGCGCGAAATAGCGGATGAAGTATTTCGCGCAAGAGGTGTTACGAGGTCCGAAGCTCGTAAAATGATAAAGGCATGAGGTGCGCGAAATTATGGAGCAGTGCGCGGAAAATGTTTGTGCGCGGATGATCAAAGCGGATTACGCGCTCAAGGAGGGTTTTTCGCGCGGGGTCGATTTTGCCTATAAATATGAAGTGACCCTCCTCCATTCAGGAGCGCTCAAGACATAGAAAATACCCGAGCTCTGGTGCGCGAAATTGAAGTTAGAAAGGGTGTTGCACGTAAACTTAAAGTTTGCGCGTAAAGTCAGCTGTTGCGCGAAAAGCTAAGGCTGCGCAGAAAATTTGTGTTGGCGCGTAAAAGGAAGATTGCGCGAAAAGTGGATTTCGCGCAAAATCAGTGAATTGCACGCAAGGCAGTTTCGAGGCTGCGCGTAAAATTTGGAGGTTGCGCGAAAAAGGAATTTCGCGCAAATCATAGAAATTGCGCGCAAGGCACCGTAAGGGTTGCGCGTAAAAATTGAGGTTGCCCGGTACATCCGGTGCAAAGTGAGATTCATCTGTGGGTGAAAGTTGGACTTCAACAGAGCATCTACATACAGAGGAAGATGCATTCCTTCATGAAAATGATAAGACCTATAGGTCTATAAACTGTGAGTGAATCCCTTCCAAGAGCAGTGAGCTCAGGAAGAGGAAGAAGGTGATCCTCTCCACCGGCAGTGAGCCAGAGAGAGAGAAACAGGGAGTGACCCTTGGGAAAGCAGTGAGCTGACCCTAAACATTGTATAGGCAGTGAGCCTGGGCATAGAAGTGATCTAGCCCGAACATTGTAATCCACAGCTAGTGAAGTTTAGTGGAATTTGGTACGAACCGGCAACTTGTCGGCGTATGCTCCTTGGACGTAGCCCTTAGCGGTGAACCAAGTAAAAATCTCTGTGTCTGCCTCCTTACTTTCCTGCATTGCATTCAAAGCATCATCATCAGGTAAATGAGACAAGTGATCACAGTAACCACACAAGTGCAAACAAAGTGACCCTTGTAATAAAGAGGTCAAGATCCAGTGGGGCAGAAAGAACTTTGAAAAAGAATATCCATACCCTGATTCACCCCCCCTCTCAGGGTATATAGACCCCTATTGGCCCTAACATCTTTTAATAGAGTTTTACAATATAATGTGCATTTTAAACTAAAATGGCACTTTTATATTGAAAACACACATATGGAGTCATTTGGGTCACATTGTGTGTTAGATGGACCTTATGTCAATTCCTATACCTCAGAAAGTAATTATTGATTATTTTTATACTTTTTTGGATAGTTTGATCCCATTTAATTGGTTTTGGTTATGTGATGTCTTTAGAGTAAATTTATACTTTTAATGTGTAAATATTCACTTTGCATCAAAATGGCCACATCATGTGTTAGGATGTTTGGTAGTTGATTCAAAAACATCCCACATGAATTATCGGTCATTTTATTAAAGATTGAAACAGTATAAGGTTTTTTTCATGGTATTTATAATGTAATTTAAATTTTAAACTAAGATGAAAATTTTATATTGAAAACACACAATTTGAATCATACCAACTACATCATGTGTAATATTTTTGTATATTAAATACTTAATTTTAAAAAATCATTTCTGTATTATTTTTCTATAATTAGGAAAACAATTTTATATCACTTGTTATTTTTGGCGTCTCAATGTTTTTGATATATTATTGTTTTTGGGAATGGACATGGATGTTTTTTATTTGGTTTTGGGATGCTCTATGTTTTTTGGATCTAGTGCTGCTATGGATTTGTTGTGCATGGTTGATTCTGGCATTTGGGATCACTATTGATTCTGGATTTACTGCTTGTAGTTGTATTTGAATGTTTATGAAGTCTGTGGATGAAGTTAAGGTTAGATTTCATGAATAGGTAATGGTTATCATTGTACAGTTGGTTTTTTTGTGGCCTCGGTGTTCTGTGGATCATCGATTTTGCAATCAGATCATCAACATGAGGATACTCTCGATGAGGTTTAGGGAAAAGGGTTTCCACCAAACCTCTCCTTTCAGAAATTGGATGTTTGAGAGGGTATGAATATGTCTATCATTACAAGGTCAGTGAAATTTTTCATGGGATAGCTAGCTGAGAAGCTGTGGAATGTGTAAGCCAGATTATATGTTTTTTGATGATGGGAAGGGCTTTTCACATGTAGATTGGGTTTTTTGGTCTTGGTCTTTTGGACCGTTGGGGCCTTTTTGTCTTTTAGGTTTATTCAATGTCATATTGGCTACCCTATTTTCCTCTTAAAATGGGGTTTATCTTAAAAAAATATTTTTCTATAAAATATAAATTATGGACCATTCCGCTAAATTTTAAAAACAATCCATGATTTTTTTTATAATGATACATGTGTTTTAATATAAATTACTTTGTAGAGATCAATCGTCTACACAAAAGTTTCATGTTACAACCCTCATTCAACTACCTTCACATATAATTCCATGATTCTACATTGATCAGTGGATCAAAATATAATAATAAAAATCACTATTTGTATTTATAGTGTCTATAATTAGTATGTATTTGGGTGAATAAAATTTTAATGTGAAGGAATTCATCTTTAATTTTCATCATGGATGTGGATGTGGTTATTACAGAGCTGAGAAAATTTTTACATACAAATAAAAATATTGAAAGACACAAAATGAAAATTTAAATTCTTTTAGAATAGAAATACCTTCTCTAGAAACTTGTAATTTGACATTCAATTTGTGTGTAATAGGATACTTTACCAATATCCCTCAAACCATTATCTTTACTAAAGCCTCATTGTACAATGTCTCACGATAATAACAAGCTTAATTCCTGTTACTAGACCAACCATAATTTCTATAGTGTAATCCATCATGACACGTCTCCTTGATAAATCACTTAAATAATTTTTTCTTTTTACATTCATTACTAAATCATTTTTCAGTTTCAACCTAATCAAATTAACACCTTAAGGAAGGAAATTATTGAAAAGATGAAAATGAATACATGTCCAATTGGTGAGTTATATTATACCCTTTAGAATAATTTAATAATTATAGTAATAATGATATGATTGGATTTATCACATGAGATGAAGGTTTGGTAGATATATCTTATGTCTTGAATTGAAGTTGGAATGAATATATAGATGAAAGTAGGTTTGAATGTATCTAAAATCAATCAAGTTAGAGCATATTATAAAGATGAATTTTTTAATTTCTCTTAGATGCAACACCCTTAATAAAAGTAATCATACAATTTTTATCAGGTGTAGGAAACATATATTGGGGAGGATCATAAACTCTACAGCCTCACTCAATAGTGGAAAATATCTATTGTGGGTTTCAAATTTTAATTGAATGATGGGAGGGTCAATAAGAAAAAATGTTTTTATGGTAATTGCAAATTTATATTTAGAATAAATATATACCTAAAACATTTATAATAGTATATGAACTTTATTTTTAGGGAAATTAATTTCTATGCATTATGATGTTGATGCATCAAATCCCTAATCTATTTTAATGTTCATGGCATGTACATGATCACATACATAATCTGTAATCACCTTAACATGATGTTGAAAATCATTCTGACACCATGTACTCTACCCACTCACCCATAAAAAATATTTCATCTTTTCAATATGTATACTTTTATGTAATTCTTATAGTATAGAGAAAATAAATAAAACAAACTTATTAAAACATATTTTAATTGAAATTGTAATTACCTTTAAAAATTACATGTTTATGGATTCTAGTTTGTTGATGGTATATAAACTTTTAAATTATTCACATTCACAAAGATAACTTCTATGACATAAACTATAGCTCGACTGTCAACCCATTTTCAATTAAAAATATTAACTTGAAATGTTTAATTATCTAACACACATATATTTTCAATTAAATAGATGTATGACATATTCCGATAAATTGTATTTACATCCTTTAAATTGAATGTGTGCATCACTTCCTCCATAATACTAACTAAACTATTTCACATAATACTATGTTTATCATGTTACCTTATATAGAATGTATAACCATTAATTAAAAATTTAGTAAGAGATAACATTTACATTCGGTCCACTGGATAGCCAGTAAAGTTATTCGACAATATAATTGGGATTTTCAGAGAACTCCTTAAAATTGTGATCAAAAAACCATATTATAAACTATTTATTTTGGGTAATTGATATAAATATTTCATCCCATGATGGATTAAAATATCTAAGACTTACTCAATGGGATTCATCAAATGGAGGAAACACTAAACTATTATTTAAAATGTAATGGTCCGTCTACTTGTGCTCTATAATGGTAATTCTAACAACACCACTTCTAGAAATTTATTATCTCGTAAGGCTTCCACTATGTTGAGATTTTGGGAGAACAGTTGTATCAAAATCTAGGAGTTATTTGGAACTACATTCAATAGCTTCATCAATAATAAATCAATCTTCAATACATCCTTCAAAAAAAATTCTATTCAAGATTTTCCAATACAAAATATTCATATATCATTCAGTGGGGTATATCCATCAACAATTTTCATGACCACATAGTTAAATCTATATTACCTAATGAACCATAAGGTAAGAAATTATATGAATGAAATATGGTTAGATGAATAAATCCACATATCATAATAAGCAACCAATTTTCATATTCATGACTGGAAACATCATATGGTCTATTACATTAAAACATATGGATTTGAAAATGATGAAATGTTTTGTTAATATATGATTTAATTTTTAAGAAGAATTCAACATAAGGATATAATAATTAATTCTTCATCAAACAGAAATATCATGATATTGTTGTCCTAGTAACATTAAATTATTCCTTTAAATGATATCCATGATATTTGATGGATACTCCTCTTTAGATTTTACAACATTAAATAAGTTTCATAATTCAAATTATTATTATTAGGATTGAATTTAATCTAGGGGATGAATAATAGTTTCCTTTCACCCTTCACTAGTGCCAACACATCCCTTATACCAATGTTAGTCATTTCCATCATTTCCTAAATTCTATATTTTATTATCTCTAATACAATTTGTAAAGTGAAAAAAAATCTAACTTATAATTTTTTTCTTTCCATGACATCAAAAAATATATTAAATATAAATAGTTTCAGTATAGTAATTCATATAAAATTATTCTATTTTTTCAACCATATTTTATAAGGTTTTTCACATATTATTTTTCAAAATTAGTGTATTTTCCATTTACTTTCATGGGAAGTTGATCACTCTGTAATTGGGATTGTGTTGTATAGTATTCTATATTTCCTTTGAATAATTTCATGAAAGATCGCTATTTATGTCATTAAGGTAATAATTTATATTTTCAAAAGAAAAATTTCTTCTAGGAATGTTTCAACCTAACTGAGTGTGTATCATCTACAAAAAATGGGAAACCCAAACATTCCATTAATGTTATATACTAAAATAATTTCACAAAAAAAATTCAATTATCAACCTATAAAATATAGTTCTCAATCTTAAATATTAAATTCTATGATCCTCATACAATGTCACAATTGTATGAGGCTAATCAATTTCATATCTTCAATTAGTGAATCTTAATTCATTTCAATATCAATATTGATTTGTTTGTGTCCGGATATTAATATAGACAACATAATTTATGTGTTCTTAATTCATGACCACAGTGGAATGATATAAATTACCAGTATTACTATCCATTTTATATGAGTACTAATTTTCACACCAATATGACATACTACATGTATAGATAAAGCAAGTCAAAGGTTTCTTGGCATTTTTCCAATTTCAGGATCCTCATAAACAGTTTTCATCCACTAAGGAGATCTCACTATGTGTCATATTTTACCATATTCAATTATTTTATCTACATTCCATGAAAAGTTTCAAATAGTTAACTGATATATATATATATAGATTTCCAAACATTTTAATTATATTAAAATACCATACACATTTTGAATTACTTGATTTATTTTTCTTGTGTCGATCTGTGAAAAACCCAGAAGATGTTATGAGTGATTCATGTTCATTACAAAGAAACATACAATCATATGGATATTCAAGTATTTTTTTTAAATATCATACCCATTAAAAATATATTATGTTTGGTGCCATATTTTTTAGAAGTAATATCATTTTCGTTTTTTATCATATCAATCTGGATACCAAGTAAATTAGTAAATCAGGTTCCACTCCTTGTATTTCAAAATTAAAAATTATATATCATTAATAAAACTGATAATGTTGAATATTTAGTACAACTGGTATACAATGGTTTCATTCCTAGATATTTAACTTCTCAAACAACATTGTAAAATCATGATGGTCATCATGAATTGAGATTTTAAATTCTTCCATATGATATCATTCATAATTTACACAATCATTCATATGTAATGATCCATAAATCACAATATCATACATGTTAATAAGTAAATTATATTTTCCTTGTATTTAGTAATAAATTTATAGATTATATCTATTTCCTAAAAAATAAAATATTCTTCCTACTCTTCTTAGTGAATTCATCATGGATAAAAACAATTTAAACATGGGTAAATAATTTTAGAATAGTTGTATTCATGCACTATTGATATCTTGATGAAAATTTTGACATCTTCCTCATACACTTTTTTATTAAATTAGCATCCATACAGTTTTTATTCATATCCATTCTATTATATTCAATAATATTCATTTTGTACAAAAAAACAAACACACATAAGGTATTAATAATAAATGAATAATGTTATAGGTACTTCAATTTTTTTTTGATAATTTTTATAAGAATTTATTTTTACTAACATTGGAAACTCAGTGAAAATATAAAAAAATTATAATGAAAAAATGATATAATTCATTGATATTGGAATATTGTACTCCTTAAGAGAATTATTCAAATTGATAACCTCCAATTACAATAATAATTTTTATTTCCTAATACAACTTTGGATGATTTGTGTATAATTAAAGTGTTAAATTGAGGATGGATGAAGATTTTGAAACATAGTGGTCAAGGTTGAAGTTAAATTAAAATAAAGGGCACTCACAAGGGAAGATTTCCACCATTTTGTTGTTTCCCATTTTCCGGATTGTAATCTTTATTTTATAATAATTATCATACTAGAATACTAGAGTTAAATAAATCTCAACATGCCAATGTTATTAGTGATGATTCTGAAAAATTATATTTTTATAAAATGGTACCTTTTAAAGAAACAACCTATGGTGGTTCAAGGGTTATAAATTCCCCAACAGAGGGAATAAGTGTTATAAAACTCTCAAATAATCACATACTTCAAATGAAGTTATTGTTCTACGATAATAATAGACGTATTATGTGTATGGAGATTGTTTTTAGGTGTTCGAATCATTTTATTGAAGGGGGTGTGTTATATCTCTAAATTTATTAAGAGTATAATTCAATTCTCATTTATTCAAAAAATAAATTATCAACAATTTTCACTCACGAAACTATTAATGGTTATTAGTTAGTGTAAAATATGATTGATAATGCTATTTGCGGTTTGAAAACATAGAACATTATATATGATAAAATTTAATTTTGTTTCTATACAATATATTAAAGGTTAATATAAACAAATCCTTTTGGAAAATTAAAAACTGCCAAAGAAGAAAAAAAATATTGAAATAATGAAATGTAAAGACCCAAATGAAATTTTTTTCATAAATATATTTGAAATTTATGAGTCCAAAAAAACTTACAGCATGTGATATTGAGGCCCAGAGTACCCGGAATAAATTTTTGAACTTTTGTTTGGGTAGGTTCAGCAAACGTACAGGCGGTTTTATCTGACTTTTGAATAGGTGCTCGGAATTGAAATCCAAGGACACCATTGAACTCGCAGCACCAGTATTCACCTAAGGAGACCTTCACCTCAACCGCAGTAGGTTGAGGGTGGAAGTTATATTTGAACATATTCGTGAATGAATAAAATAATATAAAATGGTGTAACTTTTTATTTTATTTTTCTTTGGATTTTCCCCATGTGAATATTTCACAGGTGGGGGCCACTGCAACTAAAACCTCCCATGTGAGGTTATAGATGTGGGTTCCACCGAGCCTAATCTCCCATGATAGGTTACAGTGGTGGGGACCACCTGAGTATAAACCCCCCTTGAAATCCCCTTTAATGGTAGAAACCCCCAATCTTCATAATAAAAGTGGGGGCCTCTTTAGAACCTCCAACATTTATTTTACCCACTCATTATAATTAATTAGGCCAATTTGAAATTTGTGCCAACAAATAAATTGGGAAAACACAACTTAATTGGCTATGTTGCATTTTTGGTGGATTTGGGGAGAGATGAACTATTGGGAGGATTATAATTCTCCCAAAAATATCTTCTTCCATGAAGAACGCCAACTTCAAAGTCTTCTTCAAGGCATCTTCCAACATTGGACATCTTCAACAACGAAGGACCACCTACATCAAAGAGAATTTATCTGACGAATGAGGTCGGGATCGGAGGCCGGTGACGGCCACGATGAATGTCGACAACTTCGACTTCTCTCTTAAAGTCAACAATCGAATGAGGTTGGCTGGTTGTTTGAAATTATTCCCATTTTCGTTCTTAATGACTCATTCTAATTCAAAGAGAGTTTATAGCTGATTGTTATAGCTCTAATGCAGAGATTGCAGGTCAAAAAAACATGACATGTCCTCTCTGTAATTTTGTAATGTTTTTTGTGTTCTTCACGATGGAGGAGGTCAGTGACCAACCACGAAGGGGCACGAGAAAAGCGGTCGGCCTCACCCGAGGTCGTGTCTAAGGTGCCGACGCACAACACCACCCTATAGTTGCCGCCGACTGCGGTCATTCCCACTCCGCAGCCGCATCCGCCACTCCATTCGTGTTTCCCCATGTCGCGCCTTCACGACACCCCCAGGATGAGCTGCTCCATCCGAGTCGCCCTACGCCGCACGCTCGTGGAACCCCGTGGCCTGGCCGCCTCATGCTGTTCCCTCACAGCACCCCATGGCCGAGCCGCCCAGCACCTCTCCCTCACAGCACCCCGTGGTTGTGCCGCTCTGGCTGAGGCGCCTCGTGCCACGCCCTCACATCACCTAACGGGTGGGCTGCTCGGGCCGAGAAACCCTTGCACCGTGCCCTAAGGGCACCACGCGGTTGAGTCGCTCTTGCCGAGCAGCCCCGTAGTGCACCCTCAATGCACCATACGGTCAAGCCACTCTGGCCGAGCCACCCCGCGCCGCGCCCTCGTGGAACCCCCGCTGCCTCGTGGCCCCCACGGCCTGCCGAGCCGGACCCAGTAGGTTGAGTCGTCTGGCAGGTTGGGCTAGGCCCAACGGTTCGTGCCATCCAGTGGGTCGTGCCAGACCCAACGGGTCAGGCCGGGTCATCCCGAACTTGGTCGACCCATGCTGGGTCGGGATGGGTCGGTCCGACCGAGTTGGACTAGACCCGAACCAGATACGACCTTATAATTTACATGGGACATAACTTTGGCACCAGACGTCCGATTCACAAACCCCCAGTGTTGATTGAAACCATGGAGAGAGATTGTCCCTTTCGTATACCCCACTAAATATTTCTATAAGGATGGGGTAAAGTCGGGTTGGATTGTTCATGAATCCAACCAGGCCGTCAGGACTAAAAGGCGAATAACTGACAGACCGAGCGTCTGATTTACGCACCGTCTGTTGTGATGAAACCCCAATGATGTGGAAGTCCTTTGAGATACATCTTTGTTTGATAGCGTGGTAGTTATAGAATCGACCAGTGGTGTGGGAAACAAAATCTTCTAGAGACGAGAAAGCCTACGGCGGAAACCCAGTAGATGGCTGTGATGAGAAGAGTGCTCCTAACTATCCTGTGTGGGTCATCTCCTAGTGATCCTCTATGGGTTAGCTCCAAGAGATATTGTGTGGGTCAGCTCAAGCGATTATGTGTGGGTGACCTCCTAGCGATCCTATGTGGGCCGGCTCCGAGCGATTCTGTGTGGGTCAGCTCCAGCGATCCTGTGTGGTTAAGCTCCAGCGATCCTGTGTGGGTTAGCTCAGAGAAATCCTGTGTGGCTTAGCTCCGAGCTATACTATGTGGATCATCTCCTAGAGATCATTTGTGGGTCATCTCCAGCAATCCTGTGCGGGTCATCTCCTAGCGATTCTGTGCAGTTTAGTAGAAAATCCTGTTTAAAAGAATAATATTATGTAGTATTTATAACTAGTTAACTCTTCTACTATACCTAAATATATACCTGGTGTTAGTTGAGTCAGTACCTCAATGTTTTCCTCATGATTGATATATATTACTTGAGAACTTTGGGATATGTATGGGCATATACCTATGTAGGGTTATCTGTTTATTTCATACTTTTTGGTTTATCCTTGGTGGTTTTTTTGAGACCTTGAGGGTGTCGGGGTCCCTACTGAGTATCGTTATACTCACCCTCGCATGGTCCATGCCCGCACTTTGTTGTGTTTCTTGAAGATGACGGACAGTGTTGATCGAGGCTGAGAGCACCCGGTTTGGATGGTAGCCGGAGGTGGACCATATGGTGTGTTGGTACGTAGAGGAGATGGGTGGGTGTGGAGTGGTGAGGTGGCGATTTGTACCCACCCTTCAGGTAGGAATATCAGAGGACAATTTAGTATTTTTCTTTCTCTTTCTTTAGTTGTATTGTATTTCAGTTTTACTTGTACATTTTCTGGGGGGGCTTATATTCCGGCCCCTTTTACTTTCATAACTCTTTCAGTTATATAGTTTTCTTGTGTTCGTATCTTGTTGTGTGCTTGGTTACGTGAGGTTACCAGTTATAAAGAAAATTCCTTCCTAGTTTTAGGGGATACACCTTTCAGTGCTGGTCGCCAGCCCTTGGCCTATAGAATGCGGGCTTGGGGTAGTCACGACCCGGGCCCCGGGGGATGGGTCATCAAAAATTAGTATCAAAGGAGTTGGTTCTACCACAGAACATAGGAATCTGATCTTTATTTTTAATTGAAATATATTTATGTTTTGTGAGTGTGGTTATTAGTTTAGAGAATCTAGTGTTAGAGCATCGGCCGACGTATCCATACACCAGGACCCTGACATCTAATTTTCGACTCAGTTCACGATAACACTGATTACGTGTGTGTTTCCAAGAGTTTTCTTTATGATCTCTTAAGTGAGCTCACTTGGTATAACTTACTAACCATAGAACACTGGTTTCTTATTAAAATACATCCACGAAGACAGCCAGCTAGGGTTTCAAGAGTTGTGCGCACTGTTAGCCCACTGAGTGATGAGGCCTCTGTGCAAGGACCTTTTCTAGTAGAGGAACCAGCAGAGGTCCCATTGGTACCATTCCCCATTGGTCCATTGATTCCACAAGACCTAGCAGCAGACGGTGCATGCTGCTTGAGCGTGTTGCATGATTCCCAATTACATAGGCCACCCAGGTTCCGGGGAGAGACAGACCCATAGGTAGCTGATGATTTTCTAGACGCTATGGTTAGAGTTTTACAACTAGTAGGGACACCAGCTGATCTCATGATGTTCTTTTCCACCAGCCTTCTACAGGAAGCAGCAGGAAGATGGTTGATCTTGATGCTCCAATTTCACAACGAGGTGACACATCGCAGGTCATACTTCGAGAGCTTGTTTTAGGCAGAGTTTTTCCCAATGACTCTTCATATAGTACGCATACAATAGCATCTTCATCTGTAGCAAGGCAGGATGACTATAGCTCAGTACCCAGCAAGGTTCGCTAACCTCTCACATTACTCCAAAGATATGGTGCGAGACCCATTCTTCAGGGCTCAGACCTTCAAGTAGGGGTTCAGGTGAGAGATCAGGGCGTCGATGATCTCACTCAGCATCCTAACATAAGCGGAGGTGTTAGAGCGAGCCATCATAGTGGAGAGTTTCTTTACTGAGAAATCACCAATAGTGAGACCCACCACCAGTCGTCACATATAAGAGTCTTCTGCAGCTGGCACTAGACAGACGTCACAGAAGTCCAAGAGGACCAGACCTACAGGTGGATGACCACATGATTCAGGATCGGTTGTGCAGGGCACCCAAGAAGATACAAACATTCCAATAGAGAGCGGTGTTACGCATGCGGAAGGCAGGGTCACATGGCATGTGACTATCTAACATGTCGTACAGATGATCAGCAGGTGGTCGAAGGACTCCCTAGGAAAAGACAGAGATTCGACCAAAGAGGTCCATAGAGAGTAGGTGGACGTGGCAGAGGAGTTGGTCGTGCAGATGGTGGTGGGAAATGATTGGATATGTTACTACCACCACCAGCAAAATTTCTGCCATGACTGCAGGGTATAGGTGGACAGGGGAGAGCTCGGCTCCAGGCAGCTGAGGCTTATGATCATGGCACTCCGTAGATGATACGAGGTACGATCTGTGTCTACTCTACCTTAGATGCAGTACGTATAGACACATGTTCTAGTAATTCATTAATTTCCATTGCCCTCGTTAGGAGATCAGAGATTCCGACAGAGACTTTAGCTCGCTTTTTACGGCTAGAGACTCATACGAGAGCAGATTCAACGATTATGAACTAATTTCAGCAGTGTGAGTTTTCTCTAGGATGGGAAAGCGTTGGCTGGGATCTCCAAGTATCATCCTTGAGGCCTTACAATTCCATCTTGGGTATGGACTAGTTATCTACAGTCCATGATTAGATAGACTACGTTAGGCACAAAGTGTGGTGTGTCTGCATGGATGGGACTAGGTTTACCTTCACCGATAAGAACGAAGCATTTGCAGAATAAGTTGAAATTACCTAGAAGAGGGTGCAGCCCTTGGAGCGGTTGATGTGGAGAGTCCGAATTATCCTGTAGTGTTGGAATAGTATGCGAATGTCTTCTCTGATGATATCCTAGGTCTACCACTTTGCGGAGAGGTGGAATTTTACATTGAATTGTACCCCAGGATGGCACCGATATCTACACCAGCATATCAAATGGCTCCCCCAGAGCTACGTGAGCTATGGGTATTGCTTGAGGACATGTAGGAGAAGGGATTCATTCGTCCTAGTGTTTCTCCTTTGGTAGCCCCGATTCTGTTTGCCAAAAAGGAATATGGGAGCTTGAGGATTTGTGTTGACTATCGGCACCTGAACTAGGTGACCATGAAGAACAAGTACCCACTCTCGAGGATTGACGATCTCTTTGATCAGCTGAAGGGATCACGGTGGTTCTCAAAGATATACCTCAGATCGGGTTATCACCAGATCAGAGTACGAGATGAGGATGTGCAGAAGATGGCCTTCAGATGTCGGTGTGGCCATTATGAGTTCCTGGTTATGCCATTCTATTAACCAATGCTCCAGCAGTGTTCATGGGACTCGTTAATAGGATATTTTAGACATACCTTGATCTTTTTGTAGTAGTCTTCATCGATGAAATTGTGATCTACTCAGCTACTGAGGATTAGCATGCCTACCATTGGCAGGTAGTTCTGGACACACTCTAAGAGCACCGCTTTATGGTAAGCTCTCGAGGTGCGAGTTTTGGATCTTATAGGTTTACTTTCTAGGACATGTCATCTCAGAGGCTAGAGTTGCAGTGGATCCAGCGATGATTGAGGAGGTAATTTCCTGGGAGCCACCCAAGAGTGTGATAGAGGTACGGAGTTTCCTAGTCTTGGATTGATACTATCGAAAGTTTGTTCCAGATTTCTCCAGAGTTGCAGCACCACTATCAGCATTGATGAAAACGGGGCTACCCTTCTTGTGGTCAAAGTGATGCCAGCAGAGTTTTCAGGAGCTGAGGAAAAGGTTGACTAGTGCCCTCATCTTGAGGCTTCCAGAGGAGGGCGTAGTGTACATAGTCTCTTATGATGCATCAGGGACCGGGACCGGGCTTGGATGTGTACTGATGTAAGAGCGGGCAATGATCGCATATGGTTCTCGACAGATGAGACATCATGAGCAGAACTACGCAACCCATGACTGAGATTTTTCATCAGTGGTCTTCACCGTGAAGATGTGGGGACATTACATGATGGTTGAGCATTTTATTGTATACTCTGATCAGAAGAGTCTCAGGTATATCTTCTCTCATAAGGACCTGATCCTAAGACATCAATGTTGTATTGAGTTCCTCCTGGACTATGAATTCGAGATAGTCTATACTCTTGGGAAGAGGAATCTTGTAGCAGATGAACTCATTAGGAGGACTGGTAGACAGCGGCTTGGTGAGGTGATGGAGTAGTTGGATGCTTTGCATATATACTTTGTGGATCGGGTAGAATTATCTTTTCATTAGTCTCTTACAATTACTCCCCCAAATCATTAGTGATTCAGGGAGGCGTGGCATGGGGACACTTACTACGAGGCTTGATGTGATTATATATCCATAGGATAGGCAACTGATGGATTTTCTGAAGGTTGGGAGCACATCATCCTCTTTAGAGGACGTACCATGGTACCAGTGTTGCTTTGGGAGGATGCGATGAGGGAGTTCTACACATCCCCTCTAGAGGAACATCCAGGAGTGGATAAGATGTACCAGGATCTCTGACGACAACACTAGTGGTAGAGAATAAAGAAAGAAATAGTAGATTTTGTCTCTCGGTGCCTCACTTGTCAGAAAATGAAGGTGGAACATTAGGTACCAGCAGGCTTGGTTCAGCATTTAGAGGTACCATAGTGGAAGTGGGAAGTGATATCATTGGACTTCATGATAGGACTTCCATGTACATCTAGGGGACATGATTCTATCTAGGTGATCGTCGATCGTCTCACCAAGTTGGCCCACTTTCTACCGATTAGAGAACAGGGGTCAGTAGAGAGCTTAGGGCACCACAATGTACTGAGGATTGTATAGCTACATGGAGTACCCTCGACGATTGTCACTGATCGTGATGCTCATTTTCTTTCCCGATATGAAAGGGGATGCCGGAGGCTTTCGGGATGCAACTTCATTTGAGAACCGCCTTCCATACTCAGACGGATAGTCAGACTTAGCGGACGATTCCGGCCCTCTAGGAAAAGTTGTGTGTTTGTGTCCTCTACTTCGGACATAGCTTGGAAGATCACATTCCTTTGTTAGAGTTTTCATGCAACAACATATATCACTCCACCTTTGGGATCGCACCATTGGAGGAGTTGTATGGGAAAAATTGCAGATCACCCTTGTGCTGAACTGACCCAGGGGAGTTAGAACAAGTGGGACTAGGGATGGTACGGGTGACCACAGAGAAAGTGAAGATTATCTAGGAGTGGATGAAGACTGCATAGAGTCGGAAGAAGTCTTATGTCAATCGAATATGGGGACCTCAGGAGATCGAGGATGGGGACCACATATTTGTTCAGGTCTCACCTCAACGAGGTTTTCAGATATTTAGCCGAGGCGGAAAGTTATCTATGAGATTCATCGAACCTTTTCAGGTCCTTAGCAGATTTAGTGAGGTGGAATACAGTTTACCTCTTCCACTGTAGATACTTCGGGAGCATGATGCATTCCATGTATCCCAGGTGAGGAGATACATGCACAACCCTTCCCAAATCATTAACCACGGAGAGCTGGATGTCGACGATCAAAAGACTTTTACAGAGGATCCAATAGAGATTGAGGATCGACATGCGGGGGTCCTTTATGGACTGTTGATACCTCTAGTGCTTGTTTTTTGGTAGCACTGGAACCTATAGAACATCACATGTGAGTGGGATACTCAGATGCATGCTCAGTACCCCCACCTCTTCCCTTAGTTTGAGTTGTTGCTTATGGGGACGTAAATCTATAAGGTGGGGATAATAAAAAACCCTGGAATTTTCCATGTAATTTATTTTAATATATTGTAATTTTACGAGTCTGTGAAAATTGATGGTGTGTGATGCAGAGGCCCGGAGTGCCTGAACTAAATTTTTGATCTTTTTTCGGGTATGTTAAGTAAACTTACAAGTGGGTTATTCATACTTTTGAACCATTTCTCGCAATTGAAATCCAAGGACATTGTTGAACTCGTAATGCTGGTATTCTCCTAAGGAGACCTTAACCCTGACCAAAATAGGTTGAGGGTGGAATTTAGCTTTTCACATATACCTGAAAGAATAAAATAATATAAAATGGTGTAACTTTTTTTTTTACTTTTCTTTGGATTTCCCCCATGTGGATATTTAACAGGTGAAGGCCACCTAAACTAAAACCTCCCATGAAAGTTTATGGAGGTGGGGACCACCGACCCTAACCTCCCATGACTGGTTATGGTGGTGGGGACCACCTGAGTATAAACAGCCCTTGAACTCCCCTTTAATGGAAGAAACCCACAATCTTCCAATTTAATGTGGCAGAGCCTATTCAACTCCTCCAACATTAATTATACCTACTCAATGTAATTAATTAATCTAGTTTGAAATTTTTGCCAACAATTATAATGGGGAAACAAAAATTATTTGGCCACTTTTCATTTTTGGTTGAATTGGGGAGAGTGGAACTATTGGGAGGATTATACTTCTCCCGTAAAGAACTTCTTCAACGAAGAATGAAGACTTAGACTTCTTCCACAAGACATCCTCCAATGGTGGAAATATTCAACAATAAATAACCACCTCCATCGAAGAGTTTTTATCCAATGAATGATCTAGGTATCGGAGTCATGTGAAGGGTATAACGAACGTCGAAAACTTCGACTTCTCCCTTCGACTTCAAAAATCGAATGAGGTAGGGTGGTTGTTTGAAATTATTCCCTTATTCATTCTTGATGACCCTTTTTGATTCAAAGATAGTTTATAGCTGATTGCTACAAATCTACTTCGGAGAGTGTGGTCTAAAAAAAATTGTCTGTCCCCTCCGTAATTCTTGTAATGTATTGTGGTGTTCTTCGTGATGGAGGATGTCGGCGACCAACCAAGATGGGGCTTGAGAACAGCGGCCGACATCACCACCATCTGTGTCCACCGTCGCTCTGTGGTCGCTACCACCCGCGGTTCCCACCGTCTATGGCCACCGCCGCCCATGGCCTCCGCCGCTCCGGCCAAGCCACCCCGTGCCGCGCACTCGGGTCACCTCGCGGCTGAGCCGCTCCGACCGAGCCTCCCCACGCCGCGCCCTCCTGGCACCCCACGGCTAAGCTGCTCCAGCGGTGCCACCCTGCGCCACTCCCTCACAGCATCCTACATCCAATCAACCCGTCGTCATGCCCTCACCTCAAACCACGACTGAGTCGCCTCGCGGCGTGCCCTCGCGGCACCCTGGGGTTGAGCCTCTCCACCCGAGCCACCCTGTGATGTGCCCTCGCAGAAACCCCATGGCCTCATGGTCATCGCGGCCTCCCAGGCCAAAACAGCAGGCCAGGCCGTCTGGCAGGCCGGGATAGGCCTCGCGGGTCAGGTCGTCTAGCGGGTTGGGCCGAGTCGACCGAAACATTATCTACCCAGGAGGGTTCGGGTCGGGTCGGTCCGACCGACTCGGACCGGACCCGAACTAGATAATACCCTATACATTACATGGTCCATAAATTTGGCATCGGATGCCCGATTGACGAACCTCCAGTGGTGATGGAAACCTTGTAGCAAGAGGTTCCCTTTCGTATACCATGTTGGAGATTTGGCTAAGGATGGGGTATGGTCGGATTGGATCGATCATCAATCCAACCAGACCCTCGGGACTAAAAGGCTAATAAATCATAGATTGAGTGTCCAATTGGTGCATAATCTCTTACGTTGATACCCCTATGACATTGCGGTCCTTTGAGGTACTTCATTGTGGGACATTGTGGTAGATAGAGAATCAACTAGTGGCTTGGGAATGAAACTCTCACAGAGATGAGCAAGCCTAGTGCCGAAACCCAGTAGCTAGCTGGGATGAGAAGAGTTCTCCTTGCTATCCTTTGCGGGTCAGCTCCTAGAGATCCTATGTGGTCAGCTTCAAGAAATCCAATATGGGTCAATTCCAGCGATCCTGTGTGGTTCATCTATTAGAAATCTTGTGTGGGTCAACTCTTAGCGATCCTATGTGGGTCTGCTCGAGCGATCCTTTGTGGGTCAGCTCCTAGCGATCCTGTGTGGTTGAGCTCCTAGCTATCCTATGTGGGTCATCTCCTAGAGATCCTTTGTGGGTTAGCTCCAGTGATCTTGTGTGGGTCAGCTCTTAGTGATTATGGGCTGGTTAGTAGTAGAGCCTCTTAACGGAAAAAGATTATTTAGTATTTATAACTAATAACCTCTTCTATCATACCTAAAGATATACCTGGTTTGAGATGAGTCATTACCTTTGTGTTTTCCTCTTGATTGATATGGATTAGATTAAAACCTAGGCATATGTTTGGGAATATACCTAAGTTTTATTATATGTTGATTTCATACTTTTGGTTTATCCTTAGTGGATTTTGTGAGACCTTGAGGGTCTCGGGGTCCCTACTGACTATCGTTATACTCACCCCTACACAGGCTATTCCCGCACATCGTTGTGTTTGGCGTAGGTGACAGACAGTGTTGATTGAGGCTGAGAGTACAAGGTCTGAATGGTACTCGGAGGTGGACCATACAGTGTGTCAGTATGCAGAGGAGAGGGGTGGAAGTGGAGTGGTGAGAAGGGGATATGTACCTAACCTTCAGGTAGAAATCTCGGTGGGTGATCCAGTAGTTTTCTTTCTCTTTCTTTAATTGTATTTTATTTTAGTTGTACTCGTACCTTTACTCTTGGGATTGTATTTCGGCCCCTTTTATATTCAGTACTCTTTTGGTTATATAGTTTTCTTGTGTTTGTATCTTTTCGTGTGCTTGGTTGCGTGAGTTTACTGGTTATAAAGACTATGCCTTCACAGATTTAGGGAATATTCCTTTCGGTGCCAGTCTCCAGCCCCTGGTCTATAGAAGTCGGGCTTGAGGTAGTCATGGAACAGGCCTCGGGGGATGGGCCATTACATGAACGACCTTTAATGGAAGATAACTAGTAAAAAATGTGGGTTTTTAAAGTGTTTATTTGTCTAAGGAGTTTAATGGATAGATATAAAAATGATTCAGTTCAATGAAATTTTGAACAACATGGGGTATGGGGTCCTATAATGTGGTTCTATTTAAGATAGCATAATGTTTTTATCAATTCATTATAAAAAAACATTAATAAAGATGCATATTTATCATTACTAATATATAAATTGATTATAAAACTACTTTTTATGATATCTAACTCTTAGAACTGATAACAATGATATTTTATCATCACTTTTTAGAAAAAAATTAGTATGATAGGTTTTATAAGTACAATCTATTTTTTCATTGAAACACAAATATTTATCTGAAATCATTAGAAGGAGATGATAATGTTCTTGATTTATTAAACTATGAGGTAATGGATACTAAGCCCATCCCTCCCCATATGGATTGGGAGGGACCTCTATCATCCTTTGATTTGACTCAGCCTCTCTCCTTCACTCCCATTCATATCCATTATTTTCTTCCATATTTCTACCAGATATTTCTTATCCATAAAGTTCTTTATTTGTTTGATGGCTTCCCAAAATGTTTTATCTCATTCTTGGAGTTCATTGATTCCTCATTTCTTTAGAACCTGATTTTTATAGGATGTTTTAAAAAATTTCATTCATCGGTGTGTTTATTTGAACAATTTTTTAGATATTGGGGAATATAGGAATGGTTAACTATAGGTATTCTAAACTATAGGCAGGTCACGATTTAGTTCCCTTCAGAGAATTTCTTTTTCCCACCCCTGGTCTAGTGCCCCCCACATCCTCAAAAGATCGTGTTTCTCCTTATTTAGGTGGAATTTCGATTTACAGGTGAAACATGGTAAACCAACTATGGTGATTTGGGTTATTTTTTCATATCACCCTCTTCCTTTTCAGAATCATTCCATTATAAGAATTCTAGATAATTTGGTTGGTAGATATTTATGTTCTGATAGTATAACTATAATTATTTAACATCATATTTCTACGAAAATTTTTGTTGAAGTCAATGCTTTAACAACACCAGTAGAGATAGTTTCGATTGTAGTCGGGGTAGAGTTGTACAATATAAAAACTATTTCTTTTTTGTCATGGATCGATTTTTTATCTTTATTGAAGAAAAGGCATCACTTAATGGTACTCCAAAGGCATGGGTGAAAAAATCAATTCCAATATATGAATGCACTATTCAGATGTAGTGCTAGGGATATAATGTCCTTTTTTGGTGCAGGTCTAAAGGAAAAGGCTCAGATTGGTTATTTTATTGATTGATGTAGTAATTTGAAAGTAGTGCACTTTGGATCACATGAGGGTAGTGAGTCGAATGGGTCAAAACCACCTACTAGCCTCACACCCAAAAAAATGACTTCAAAATGAATAGAAAAAGTCATCACCATCTTGTAGTAGTCATTACTATTACTCCCTGATTCGACAGTAGTCGACATCTATGGAAAATTAAGATGTGATTTTGAGTGGGTGTGTGCATCAGGGCCAATGGAAATTAAAATATATGTATCATCCCATGTAAATAAAGAATATGACATTTTCATATTTATTAATATTTTTGAATTAAATATTAATTTTACTTTAGAGGGGATTCTATTTTCAATGGCATACATGAAATGAAACAACGGGTTTCTTCTAAATCTTATGTTTCACATGATGTGGAGTCATACAGAAAAAATAATGATATAATATTTTTATTTTGAATGGTAGTTAGTCATTACATTGTACTGGTAAAAATGAAAAGAACAAACTATATTAGGATTAAAATGTTTTTTATATTTTTTTATATTTATCCAATAAATTTTAGTGGCTTAAAATGGGAATGAATCCAATTTTAATCAGGAAATGCTCTAATAATTTTAAAAGGTCGATTTACCACCTTTTGGTGGAGAACACTTTTAAAATCTATTTTTTTCACTTTTATGTTCACTATTTTAAAAAATAATCTTCTTCTTTAGAATTGAGACATAATCATTTACTTTGGGTAAATTTTTGATATTTTTCCGATAAAATCATTTTTAAATGAATAGTGAAAATATACCGTATTTTGTGTCAAAATTATATTTTCATATGATTTATTTATATGGTTAGATAATTTTTTTTAATTGGTTTTAAAGGGTAATTAGATTGTGTTTTTATATTTTAATACAATTTTGTTCATTTTAAGTAATTTCACATTGATATTGGACAAAATCACATTTCAATATTTTGGTAGTTTTTTATTTTTAAAAACACGCTTTTTGGAATTTGCAAAAGAAATTATTTTTAAATTAATTTCGTAAGCTTATGTCTTTTGAATTTGGAGAAATGGATTCCATATTTGGAACCAGGAGGTCAAAATTGTGTAAATATATATCTTTTATTTTTAGACTTTGTGAATTGTAACTTCTGTAATTATTTTGTTTTCTAAGGTTAAAGGGTAAATCTGGTAAATAAGGGTAAAAAATAATATTATAATAATATTAAATTACCTTAACACATGTATTAATCTTATTGAATGAGATATTTCAAACCCTAGTCACTCTTGCGTCGATTTTAGGACCCCATAGAGCCACTTGTGTGTTAAAATGACATTTAATTACTTGTAATTTAAAGTTAAGGAAAATATAACCTAAACATGTATCTTTTAGTAAAACAATTATTATATTGGGTTATATAAGTTATATTTTAAACTATAAATAGTCATTATAAATCAAAAACGATTTCCTAAATCATGGTATTTTAGTTATAATTTTTATAAATTAAATAAATTTATTTATTTATGACACAATGGTGATGTAGTTATTGCCTTATTAATGAATGATTTAAATAAATGAGATTATAAATATTAAAATAAATTTATTTTGAAACTTTTTATATGATAAACTAATTTTATGGATTATTATTACTTGATATATTATAATTAATAATGTTTTTTCAAATGAATCACTTTTTTATGGAATTTTAAAAAGTCATGATATGAATAGTTTAAAAATTGACATAAATGAGTTTTTAAAACAAATACTATTTTATTAAATTATATAATAGTCCTAAAAATCTATGATTCTTCAAAATAACTTATATATTTTTTTACATGTCATTTTTTAAATATGTGAGGTTTAATTGGAATTTTTCTGTAACTATATTTACCATATAGTATGCATACGCTGGAAGACATTGTAAGAGTTAAATTAGTTAACTTAAGGTTAGAGGTAAATAATATGGAAAAATATGAAACCAAAACATGTCTAAAAACTTTTTGATGAGAATATTTCAAACAAAAGTCATCATATATTCTAATTAAATGAGTTTTGAATAATTTTAAAATCTATATTTAGTTAATAATAAAATAATATTTCAATACATTCATAAAGTACTCCTCCTCCATCTTATAAAAGTCCACCACCTCTAACCCATTATTCACACATCTCAAGCCTCTTTTATAGACCAAAATCTACCTAAATAAGTTCCCAATATCCCTATATTCCTCTTATAATCATTACCTAATGCAAAATTAAATTCAAGAAATCCATTTACCTTAAATCAAAAGGAGTTACCCGATTTGAGGTAATGTCTTCTCTCAATCTTATTTCAATTATTTTCCTTATACAACCACCTAAACTCTCATTATTCAATTATTTTATAAAAAACAAGTATCATAAATATACTGTGATGTTTTTATGATAATTATTCAATATACACTTACACACACCTCCATCTAATGGAAACTAACATACTATTTTTGTGTACGGTGAACTACTACCTTACGAATCGATGATTGTTCGATTTTCGCATACCACCTCTCATGGTGGCCATTCTGATGGAACTGTATATATAAATGATATATATTATGTTTTTGTTTTATTTATTATTCTCTAATATTTATTTACATCATACATTTATGATTTTCATGACGTGTAAACGTGATAATTTCATTTGAGGATGTGTGGACTACCGCCCCCTCAATGTGATATTACTTGTTCATGCAATACATGGGATGTATAAACGATTGAATTAATTTACATATGTAACATATATATCATATGATATTATACAGTAGTTATAATATAATTATGTATCATTATGTTTTCATTTCTTTAAATATGAAACTGAAATGAAAGTTAATGCGTACACAGGGCTTACCATCTCCAAGAACGGTGCATTTCATTTCTTGTCTCCAAATATTATGGAAAATTATAATTACCTTTATACTAGATACATATGATATATATATATATGAATAAAATTCTAGAGAAAATGGAATTTTGGCCACATGGACAATTTGTAATTATAACAAGTTCATTTTTTACTCATGTACGGAATATCAACAAAATATCTGATATTAACTTAAATAATTATATAATTTTAATAATGTTGTAATAATTGATATAAATGGAATAAAAAAATTTAAAAGGGTTATAAAGAATGTACAAATCAACTTATGTTTATTATTCAAAAAATTATATAATGAACGAGTCATGTTGGGCATGAGGTAATGGACTTCACCTCAATCTCCTTTCATTGAGGAATATTTTGATAATATAAACCTCCTTCTTTTTCACAGTGTATAATAATACCATTTGACTTTCACATTCATTAAAATGGATTATTTTATCTACAATTCATTTTAAAAAATGACAAAAGTAATTATTTTAATGTTTGGTTAGACAATGGCATCTCTTCCACTGTAATCGTTATTTGGATACCTCTATAAACATTAATATTTTTAAAAGGAAAAGAAATACCTTATTCCATTTTGGAGTTTTTTCATATAGAAAATTCTTTTTGAAATGGATTGATTATTTCAATATCTTGAAATTATTTATTGTGATTGAAAATTAAATGTTATTATTGAAATATTTATATTTGTAATATTTTGTGTTTTATGATTATATAATGGTACTTCAACAATTTATGTGTGGTTACGTGATTAAGAAATGATGGGTGATTACATGATTAAACAAATTATGGGTGGATTTGTGATAAACCAAGGATGGTTGGTCACATTATAACCTCCAATGCATTGGGCATGGAAGTTGTTCATATGGTTATACATTTTTAGTGGTATGTGTGGAAGTTGACCGTATGGTCATTCCATTTAAGTATGTTTATTTCTCAAGTTACCTTTATGTACTATATGTTTCTTTATATGGGTTTTATGGTAATATTTTGGTAATAAAAAAGGGTAAGAAATGAGATTTTATTCAGTGAAGTGTTTTTGCTACTAATTTAAGGTGAAAAGTATTAATTTAGGATAAAGATTTCATGATTTATATGATGTTTTGAAAACAAACTATTTTCCTTCTTTATGTATCCCTTACTGAGATTTTTAGGATCACACTAAGTTTTTGAAATGTTTTTTTGCAAGAATTAAAGTGGAATAGGGTCAAGGATGGGATCAAGGAAAAGTGATGCTGTTTAAAACATGGAACTAACCATGTTTAATTTTTTTAAGAGTTTCTATTTTCTGAAAAAATGGATACTGAGTAGAAGTGTCTACATGTAATATTAAAGTTGTTATGTATATGTTATGACCTATTTCTCTAAATATTTTAACCTGAAAAAATCCTATATGTGAAATATTGACTTAATTCAAGATTATGTAATTTTTAAGGTAGGGTTCTTATAATAAGAGTAGGTGAAGAGGCATCCAATTAGTAGGCAGTGAGAATTATTGATGAAGCTAAGCACAATGAGGTGTTATAGGTGGAAGGTGAGGAAGATGCAATGGTCTATATAACCATCGGTGGCAACTAGGTATGAGTGAATGCAACAAGATGGGTGAGGCCAAGAGAAAAACTACGGGAAATCTGACTTTTCCAAATGCTTCTATACCAAGGGTTTGTAAAAACTGTTGGTATAGGTCCCCTTTCCCAGCAGTTCACCCAAAACGTTGGGAAATCCCACTTTGAGGCCACCTTTCCCAACGGTTTGGCCAAACCATTGGGAAAATTCCACCTTGTGGCCACCTTTCCCAACGGCTTGGCCAAACCGTTGGGATAGGTATACCCTTTCCCAATGGTTTTGGAAAAATATTGGGAAAATTCCACTTTTTGGACACCTTTCCCAACGGTTTCGCCAAACCATTGGGAAAGGGTATACCTATCCCAATGGTTTTCCAAAACCTATCCCAACGTTTTGCCAAAACCGTTGGGAAAGGTCCCCCAAAAATCAACATCCACCCTGAAATGAATCCAGAATCGGGAAATATACCAACAGTTGTCAAAACCATTGGTATAGACCTATACCAATGGTTTTGACAACCGTTGGTATAGGTCCTTTGAATTTTTGTCAGATCCTCTCACCGAGAATATTAAATAAATCAAAATTTAAAATAATTATGACAATATATATATATATATATATTTATGTAATTATGTTCACAGAAGTCATGTTAGGTTAGAGGTTAAGTCATTCAATGATAAAGTTGGGGTCCTGGGATCAAATACCAGCGAATGTTTTTTCTTGAAATACATATACCAATGGTTCCATAACCGTTGGTATAGATTTTCATATTACTTATACCAACGGTTTCCAAAACAGTTGGGATAGGTCTATACCAATGGTTTTCACAAAACCATTTGTATAGACCTATCCCAACATCCTACATGGAAACGGTTCTCCAAACTGTTGGTATAGGCTATACCAATGGTTTGGAGGCCTATACCAACAGTTCGAAACCGTTGGTATAGGTCAGTTTTCCAGTGGTGAGACTAGCTCAACTATTAAGACTAGTAATCACTTTGATAATATAACGGTTGAATGTTCGGTTCAAGGACTAAGGGATGAAATATAAGGAGGAATGGGAATCAAAACCCCAATACTAGAAGTGAGCTTCTATGGAGGCCTAATAATTTATTGAAAAGTTGAAGAGGATGAGATATCTAGCCGTGTTTTGGTTCAAAGTGTTGATGGAGTGAATGTTAGAAGCCAATACAACCAAAGGAGGAGGAAGGGGAGACAAGTAAAAGGGGATTTAGAGAGGCAAATTATGTTAAAGGGAAAGTGGTCTAAAAGATGTAAGGACTAATCTCAGTTACCAAAGTCAATGGAATCATGTTCAGGAAAAAGAATAAGGTCATGGATAGTGAACCCATGTCTAATGGATAAAAAGTCAAAAAGAGTTCAAATATTCGTAGTGACAATTAGATAGTTAAGTGTGGTGAGGCCACTGAACAATAATAGGATGGTGGTATAATGGAAGATCTATTTTAGGAACAGGAGTAACTAATAGTATGGTCATGGAATCAGATAAAGAGGATGGGGAAAGGAGATGCATGGGAGATTATTATTCATTTTGATAAAGAAATGTTAGAGGAGGCATCTGAGATCAATGCTACATGGGAGGAGGTCCACAGATGAATGAGAGGAGGATTCAAGTGGACACTAATAAAGAATAGTGTGTATGGATCAATAGTTAATATTTTATTTTGATGTGTCGCTTTAAAAAAAGATAATTAGTGTGGAAGAATATATCCATTCATTGGACAAGACAACCTAATGTTTTCAAGACCTCGTCGAGGATGACCTAGACATGAGGGCCACTACTATTCCATGGAGGCTATATAGAGGTATGGTTAATAATATAATTAAAGTAAATTTCAATGATTCTGTGATTTCTTATGTTTTCTTTTTATTACACATTCCGAAAATGAACGGTTTCACACATCTTCTGTAAAAGTGCGTTGTATAAAAAAATGTAAATTTTCAATCACCTACTAAACACTATATATAATAAATTATAAAATACTAAACAAATATATATTAAAAATGGTAAAAATTAATTAAAATTTTCGATGAACAGATAATCCTAAATTTCTGAATTTAGTAAATGAGTGAAATTTAATAACTAAATATAAATAGACTACTAAATTATACAAAAAAGAATGAGTTTTATTAATTATATTAATTATTAAATAAATTAAAATGAATAAATATTAAAATGAAATGAATACCTATTAAATATGTTCTTTACAACTATATTAGATACCTTAAATGATAAATATTAAATATATATAAAAAATATTAAAAATAATTAAATTACAATAATATTAAAATCAAATAAATTTTATTGAAAAGTGAAAAATTTGTAAAATTATTAGTGATAAAATAGTACTAAAAAATACTAAAAGACAAAAAGTTAAAAAAGTAAATTTAAATAATTAAAATTCTATAGATTTGAAAAATATTAAAAATACAAATTATTATAAATTATTTAAATTATTAAAACAGTATAAATGAATAGATGATAAAATTAATATGAAAAAATATTAATTATATAAATTAAAACCATGTTAAAATCAATCAATATTAATGAATAAAAATATATAAATAAATAGTAAAAAATGATAAACTTAGGAAAAAATTAAGAATTGAACATTTCAAATGAATAAATTTAAAAGGAATAAAAAAATTAGATTATTATTGATTAGATAATATATAAAATGAATAAATTCGAAAAAAAAAATAAAATTAGTAAAAAGTATATCATTAATAATAATATAATGAATAAATAATGATTATGTATTACTAAAAATTTATATATAATATAGCATTTTAATAAATATAATTCTAAATTAAATATTAAAAATTGTATAAAATAAATAAATACTATCTGTGTAAATGTTCTATATAAAAATTAATTAATTAAATATATGTATGTGTTAAATTAATGGAACACACATTTGAAATATGTGAAATTGAAAAATGTTAAATTTAATTAAATGTAAAAAAATGATAAAATTAATTTAAATTTTTAATTCATAACATTTGTTAACTATAAACCATTTTTCAATATGTAAATGAATTATTTAATGTAAATATACATATTCTGTATTATATAAATTATATATAAGGAAATATTATTCATATTGATATATATATATATGAATATATTACAATATTAAAAAAAATTAAATATATTAATGAATAATTATGTATAATGAAAGTAAACATTAATATATTACAAAAATATTAAATAAAAACTATTTAAAATCAATAAATTAAAAAAAATTATTTCTAAAAAAGTACGCTACATTTTTTTATGAACAATAATATTAAAAGCACATTCATTAAGGATAATATGGGATTATAATTTCTAAAAGAGCTTGAAACCTTTATCATCACTCAAAAGGACGCCTTTATGAGCACTGTTAAAACACAACTTTATTAGCACTTTTTCATGTGCTTGCAAATGCCATAACAGGTTGGGAAAAATATGTAGTCTTGTACCATTCTAATAACACAACTAGATTATAAACATAAAATCAAATTGGAACACACATATTACAGAAAACTAGAATAAAATAAAAATATCACATTTCACTATCATTTCAGTTCCAAATTTACGAACAAAATTTTTTCCTTAATTTTATTTTTAAGATTAATTAAATAAAATTAAAATCCAACCTATAAAATAAAAACTTTTATAGCATGATTTTTTTCAAAATTCATCCCCTATTAAAACTTAGTCTCTACAATAAAACCATGGTTTTTAGTAACTATACATAAAAATTGAACAAATTAAGATTTTAATATAATCCATATATGATAAATTTTAATTTTAATTACTATGCATGATAATGATATTACGAGTTATACTATTAATTGTGTTATTAGTTATCTTATTGTTAATTTATTATTATTTAATATTTATTAAATAAACCATTAATTAATAATTATATTATTATTTATTAATTACATTGTTAATTAACAATATAAATAAATTATAATATTAATTACATAATATTTTAATGATATTATCAATTATTAAATATTTTGATAACCTAAAGTTTTGTTAAAAATTATTTCATTAACCAAAACTAACATTTTTAAATTTAGAACAAGTACATTGATAATACTAGGCACATTGAGTTTTGGATGGACGTGCGGTCAATTCTTAAAGGTTGTTAATTATTTACGGATCGTTTTCTAAATGTTTGAAAATAATATGAACTCAGTTAATCTATTTTTACTATGTGACACATGTTTTAAACTGAAATGAATCTTTTATATTGAAAGCAGCCGGTTGGAGTCATACTATCCACATCATATGTCAGATTGACATGTATTTGATTTCTATATGTCATAAATGAATTATGGGTTATCTCGCTAAATTTTATAAATAATTAGAGCTATTTTAATCGATTGTGATAATACAATGCTCATTTTAAACTAAAAACAATTAGATAACACACTTTGAGTAATATTGAAAACAACATGTGTTAGATTGACATAAGGTTGATTCATATACATCAAGAATAAATTATGGATCATCATCTTAATGTTTTAAAACAATATGAGTTTCTTTTCCATGTTTTCGAATTTTGATTTATATTTTAAACTAAAATTACACTTTTATTTTAAAACAAAAACCAGTGTGTCATATGGAACAAATTGTTTGTCAGATTTATGGGTGGTCATATACTATAATCAAAAAATAATTATGAATCATTTTACCAATTTTAAAAAATATTCAATTATTCTTATAGGATTTTGGCTATGTGACGTGAATATTAAACTAAAATGTTTCTTTTAAATTGGATGTGCTAAATTAGAGTCATGATGGACACATTTTTTGTCAAATTGACATATGGTTAATTCCAATATGTCACATATGAAATATAGATCAGTTTTCTAGTGTTTAAAAATAATCAAAGGTTGCTTTATCAATATTTGATATGTGATGCTTGTTTTAAACTAAAATGACACTTTAATATTGAAAGAATGCATGTTGATTCATAAAGACCACATCATGGGTCTGATTTAAATGACATCTATTACTATATATCATTAAGGTATTATCTTTTTTTACTAATGTTTGAAAAAAATCAAGCTTTTGTTGTGGTTTTGGCTTTATGGCATGCATTTCAAACAAAATTAGCACTTTTATGTTTAAAAACAACAATTTGAACCATATTGGGAACATCCTAATTTAAATTGATGTGTGGTTGATTCCAACCCATCAAAAATTAGTTATGGCACCTTTTAAAAAAATCAAAAACAATCCAATCTAATTTTTCTAGGTTTTGAAAATATGAAATGCATTATAAGCTAAAAATGACCCATCTTTATAGAATACATGCCCTTGGAGTCAAACTAGCCAAATAATGTGTTGGAATGATGTGTAGTGAATTTGATAAAAATTAATGGATAATTTTTCTAATTTTCTAAGAAAATTGTTGATAATTTATCTATTTATGCTATGTGACATGTGTTTTAATCTAAAATGAAACTTTTTTTTGTAACAATACACATTGAATAATATCAGCCGCAACATGTGTGGGATTAACATGTGATTGATTGATAAATTTTGAAAATGATATATGGATTTTTTTTCCAAATGTTTGAAAGCAATCAAAGATCATTTTATAATTTTTTCATATGTGAAAACTGTTTTAAACGAAAATTCCACTTTTATATTGAAAACACAAACTTTGAGTCATACTGAGAACATCATGTGTCGGAATGGCAATAAGTAAATTTAAATATATCTTAGAATAATTATAAATCATTTTATTTGATAGGTCCACTAGGATAGATTCCCTAAGAGGGGGGTGAATCAGGGTATGACATATTAAAACAACTGTTCCTTTTGATATTATCTCACTATTAAGCAAGAGTATCTTCTCTCTCTTTCCTGCAGCAACATAAATACAAAAACAAAATCATGCACAGGAATGAATGATTTTTACTTTGTTTTCCCTCACTAGGCTATGTCCAAGGAGCATACACTAGAGATGTGCTGATGTACCAAATCCACTAAAAGGACACTGTTGTTTAAGAAGTTTGGGATATATCACTTCTATTCCAAGAATCACTGCCTTTACAATGTTTAGGGTCAGCTCACTGCTTTCCCAAAGGTCACTCCCTATTTCTCTCTCGCTGGCTCACTACCAGTGTAAAGGATCACCTTCTTCATCTTCCTTTTCTCACTGCTCTGGAAAGGACCCACTCACAGTTTATAAACCTATAGGTCTTATCATTATCACTAATGAATACATCCCCTGTTGTATATAGATGCTCTATTGAAGTCCATCTATCACCCATAGATGAATCTGACTTTTCACCGAAGGTATGAGGCAATCTTCCAGCTTTCGCACAACCCTAAAATGATAGGCATTCTTCTACCATACCTGGCGCACTTCTCCAAGATAGCGCGCAAGTTCACGCCTTGGCGCACAAGTTCACCTCAACCACTTGCGTGACATTCACTTCTTCAACTCCAAACTTGCGTGACTCACTCCCTTTTACGCCCAAACAAATTTTGGCGCGCAACTACCAATTGTCGCGCTACATCAAATCCTGGTGCGCTTGTGTCACCAAACCACCTGCGCGACAACCCCTGCTTCGAATCTAAACTTGGGTGACTCACACCCTTTATCACCCAAACCACATTGGGCGTGAAACAATCAACTGGCGTGCAACTTCTGAATATCTTTATACTTGCGTGGCCACACCACCACTTGCGTGACCACAACACCTGCGAGACGGGAGCTCTGATTTTCTCTAAGTGTTGGACTCATGATGAATAAGGAGGGGTTGACCTATATTTATAGGCATTTGGACACCCTGAGTGATGGCGTGCAAGTCTCCTCTTAGCGTGCATGTCCAACCGCCCTAGTCTCTACCGCGCTAGTCACTTATGAGGCCAAACCCAAAACTTGGGCGCCCCTTTTACCTTTTCCATATTTTGATGTTCTAATCTTTAAAAACATACGACGCACAAGTTTACATGCTACCAAGACACCGGTGCGCACGTCCCTTTCCCAAAAACACTCTTCTCCATTTTTCGATTTTGAGGTCCAAAAATATGGCAATCACTAGAAAACGACGCCACCTTGTATCTACTCTTTTTGAACCGCTTCCAGATCGACCATTCCTTTATCTATGTTCTTGAATCAATCATGGATCATTAACAACATCCCTTACACTCAACATGTCACTATGAAATACCCTTTGCCAACATATTTGAATTTCAGGGTTTCCTTTTTCAACAAACACAACACGAAGTCCCACTTTTTCAACAAACAAAATCACCTCAAAAATGCTTCAATGATACCTTGAGGGATTGTTTCCCAACATTATTAATGTTATAAAACCATCATAGCTTATTTTATTTATTTTGGCTATGTGATGAATATTTAAACTAAAATAACAATTTTATATTTAAAACACACACTTGGAATCAAACCAACTACATTGTGTGTTGGATTGATGTGAGCTAAATTCCTACACACAAAAAATAATTATTTGTCATTTAACTAATGTTTGAAAACAATTTCATCTCCTTTTCTTCATTTTTAAAGTTTGATCCACATGTTAAAAAAATGGAATTATTCTATTGAAAACAATCACTTAGAGCCATACCAAACAAATATTTTATTATAATAATATGTGATATGTTATAACATTATGAGAATTAATCCTGTATCATCTTCAAAATGTTACAAGACATTATGATCTTATTTATATATTTTTGACTATGTGATGCTTGAGATACACTTTCATGACACTTAAGAACATGTACTTTTTATAATACGAGCCACATCATGTGTCTTATTTATATACAATCAATTTTTACATTTCACGAATGAATTATGGATCATTTCCATAAGAGTTGAAAATAATCAGATATTTTTCACTTAGTTTTTTCTATTTGACATGAGATCTAAACAAAAATGGAAATTTTATATTGAAAACACATACTTTCAATCATACATACCACATTCTGTGTTAGTAAGACATGCAATAAATTACTATTTGTAACACATGAAATATGTATTGTAATCACAAGATTTGACAAAAATTCACTATTTTTTCTATGGTTTTGGTTAAGTGACAAATAAATCAGCAAAAATAAAATTTTTATAATGAAAACTCGCACATTAAGTCATACTGAAAAAATCATGTGTTGGAATGAAATTTAGTCTAATCATTCAAAACAAAAATGAATTATATGGTGTTTTATTGAATTATCAAGATAGTATACGATAATATTCCCATTTTTTCTATGATGTGTGTTTTTTAAACTTAAATGAGATTTTAAATGAAAAAAAGGCACTTTCAGTTATACCATCAACATCTTGTTTCAGATTGATATGTGGTGACCTCCTATATGTCAAAAATAAATTGTGGATATCTTTTCTAATTTTTGAAAACAATCTGATATTGTTTACTCACATTTTACAATATTATGCATGTATTAATCTAAAATGAAACTTTTATATTGAAAACACACATATGGAGTCAATCAAGTCGCATCATGTTTTATATTTACCTTCAGTCAGTACCAATGAATCAAAAATTGATTATAGATTATTTTCATATTTTTTTTATATAGTTTGATCTCATTTACATTTTTGGATGTGCCATATTTTTTATAGTAAAATAATACTTTTAATGTGAAGATGTTCACTTTGATTTATAATGGACACATCATGTGGCAGGTTGATTTCAGCTATTTCTTACACATCCAACATAAATTATCGATCATTTTCCTGAAGTTTAAAATAATATAATATTGTTTTAATGTTATTGATAATATGAGTTTCAATTTAAATTAAAATGAAAATTTTATATTTAATAAACACACATTTATTCATACCAAACACATTTTGTGTGAGATTTATGTGAATTAAATTCCTACTTGTCAAAAATGTATTATGGATTATTTTCCAAAATTTTGAAAACAATGTGAACTCATTTGTTCTGTTTTGACAATGTGTCAAGATTTTAAAAAAATGACGGTTTTATATTTAAAAATGATCTTTTAATGATTCTATATACATAGTATATATAATTTATATGTGCTCGATTTATAAACATAATAAATAATGTTCGGATCATTTCCATAAATTTAAAAAACAATCCAAGTTCATTTCCTAAGTTTTGAAAATGTGACATGTGTTTTAAAATAAATTGCATTTTAGATATCAATAATACACATAAAATTTTCTATTCCAACCATTATTCAACTCCCTTCACATATAATTCCATGATTCTACTGTGAGAATTGGATCAGAATATCAATGAGGAATCACAGGTAGTATTTATAGTAAATTTCATTGGCATGTGTTTCATTGATTGAAATGTGAATGTAAAGGAATTCATCTTTAATTTTCATCATGGTTGTCGAAGTGATTATAACAGATTCGAGACCATTTTACATAATCATAAAAATACAACAAGATATAAAATGAAAATAGTAATTCATGGAGGATGAAAGTACCTTCCCTAGAATTTTTGGAATATAACTTCGGATTTGTGGGTAAAAATATCATTCACCCATTTCCATTTAACCATTATCTTTTCTATATCCTCAATGTATAATCTATCATTAGAAAAATTATCTTCATGCATATTACTAGCTCAAAAATAATTTGTATAATGTAACCCTTTATGATTTATCTCCTTGAAAAATCACTCAAATCATTCTTTCATTACAGCTTCATCA
The DNA here is from genome assembly GCA_963277665.1 of Viscum album. Taxonomy (NCBI): domain Eukaryota; kingdom Viridiplantae; phylum Streptophyta; class Magnoliopsida; order Santalales; family Viscaceae; genus Viscum; species Viscum album. The sequence continues at coordinate 365,148,104 of OY728158.1, read as the reverse complement.
CTAAATCATTTTACAGTGTCAACCAACTCAAACTAACACCTTAAAGAAGAAAATTTGTGAAATGTGGGAGAAATGAATGGATTACTGTATAATAACAATATACCTTTTATAATCCTTGAATAATTATAGTAACAATGGTATGATTGAATTTATAAAATGAGTAGTATTTTTATTAAATAATCATACATGATTAATTAACGTTGGAAATCATCAATAGATTCAAGTGGATTTTATTGTATATGAAATTGTTTCCCATCAAGTTGTGGCCTATTATAAAGATGTTTTTTCTATTTCTCCAATATGGAAGACCCATAATCAAAACATTTATACTATTTTTATCAAGTAGAGCAACCATATTTGGGAGAGAATCATAAACTCTATAGCCTCACTCAAGAGTGAAATAATATCTATGGTGGGGTTTATGTTTTTTTATTATGGAAGGTTAATAAAATAAAATAAATTTTTCTATGGTAATTAAATATATATGTTTAGAATAAATATATAACTAATATATTCATAATAGTATATGAATCTTATTTTAGGGAAATTAATTTATATGTATTACAATAATGATACTTCAAATCCAAAATGTATCTCTATGGTCATAGCTTGTAAAAGATCACGTACATAATCAAAAAATCTATCAACTTGATGTCAAAAATAATTCTGAGACCATGTATTATACTCGGTCCCCTCTAAAAAAAATTCTTCATTTTAATATGTATACATTAGGTTATAATGGTAGTTATGAGAATGTATAGACAAATAATTATAAAAAATTATTTTAATTGAAATATTAATTATCATAGAAATTACATTTTGGGGGATTCTATTTTGTTTATGGTATATAATATATTTATAAATTTTCAAAAAAAAATATAAAAAACATTTTTGAAATTTTGTTTTGGATTCTATAGAAACATTGACTAAAAGATATAAATAGTTTTCAATTATGTTTTGATAGAAAAATATTACTATATAAACTACAATCTATGTCCATTAAAAGAAATACTAAGGATTATTATGTATCCTTCATGACCTCATACCCAAATTTAGTTGATATTTATAGATCATCCTATAAAAAATATCTTGTTAAAAACAATATAACCAATATTTTTATTTTTTTCCTATAAAATGTTGATTGTAGTTCATTAAATATTAACAATTGACATCATGTGAGGTTATTTTGATGGAAATAAATGATTTAGATATAAAAAAATGAACATTTGGGGTATGCAATTTTGTTTATATTTTCAACCATTAATTCTTAAAAACTCAAATAATTAATGAGTTATTTGTATATATATATATTTTGATTAGATTCTAGAGTTTAACCTCTACATTATTCCATTAAGAGAAGTTTTTTTTGCATTATTTTCTTTTCAAACACCATGATTAGTTCATCATTTTCCTTGTCATATTCTTCTTTTAACAAACAAATTTTATCGTTATAATTCATAGAGGGATAAATGATTTCAAATCTTACATCACAGATTCTTCACTTTACATAACAGTAATATAAACATGAGTTGAAAATATAAATAGTTATTAACTATAATGAATATAGTATATCATTTTTTAGGAAAAAATAATATGAAAATGTAACTCATTTATGTTAGAGTTGGTGCCCTAGGACCAACTCTTTGTACTTTTATTACATTTATATTCAAAGTATATAAAACAAATTAGACATCTTGTTACATATTGTTCAATATTCTGTATAGATTTAATGTAATATTACCCAAGAGTATTTGTCGCATTGATAATGATATAGAAATTCTCCAATATGATAAGAACCATGATGTGATATGACAGTATTCATAATATTGTTCTAGGTTTTGATAACATACTTTGATAACACACATAATATTTATACCTTCATGTTTGGTTACTTGTAAGAAGATGAGGATTCTTCATATAATGTCCGCACATGGTAATATCTATGTTGGGAAGTCATGATAATAGAACCACAAATTGGAATTCTACATGTTTTCGTGTGCTAGAATATTTTTATTTTTTAGAATTTTTAATAGTCCTTATACATTAATATTATAATTAGGGCATGTCAGGACTAGTGCACATAGATTTTCTGAATAAAATTATGACAACATATGTTCACATTGGGGTAGGGTATGATGGGTGTATCTCGATTGACATTCCATTAATAGATATTTAAAGTATGTAATTTTACCTTCTATCTTTATGGAAATTGATACAAGGTCCCTTAGATTTGAATATAATTTCTATCCTAAATTTCATGGTAATGGTGTAACAAAATGTTTATTCAAAATAGAAAATAAAGACATATCAAGAATATAGTTGTGTGAAATGGATGTGAAAAATTCATGATGAGATATTTCGAAAAAGTGATTATATTACATAGTGAGAATTCATAAGTTGTTTTCATCATTGTGAAGTTATGATATTTCTCATGGGTTCTTTAAACTGTTGCAAGACAATAATTTTGGACTTTTTGCAAGCCCACCTAATTCCAATGTGAAAGAGTCCTACAGGGTTACACACTATGTTTTTTCATTGATCTTGATTAATGTATATTTTAATTTAGTTATTATAATAAATATTTCTATCAAGGACATGGAATTTTTTTTTACATTTTATTGATCGCATAAATTAAATGAGTATTTATTCACCAGATTTTGAAACAAATATCTTAATTTATTTTAGTTAATATTTAATAAATAGTTATTTACAGTTTTTTGAATAAAATATTTATCTAAGACAACAAAATATTTTATTTGGGACTTTAATAAATTCTATAATAGTTCAAACTAGAAAACACCACATTCAGTGACAAATATTAATTTAAAAATCGATTAAAAAATAGTTGGTATTTTATAAGTTTGTGTGCACCAAAAAATTAAAATAATATTATTTTATTATGTTTCATGATGATTATTAATGGATATTATATAATTTAATTTCTAAAAACATTAAATAATTATTTTTACCTAAACCCTTGCACTATAATCAAACAATTAAGAATACTGTGTATAGTGTAGATTAGTGAAATTGAAATAGATGATTGTTTCAAAAAACAAATTATCTCTCCACTACTTCTATAAACATCTAATTAATGATAAATTAATGAGATATTTCATTCAATACTAAATAATGTGTTGTCATGAACAAACAACACAAGACATTTTATTTTTGTAATCACACCCCAAGATCGAGTGGCATTATGAAGAGATCATAAGAGATCATTTGGATCACCATTAGAGTATCCTTAGATCCTCATAATGAAATGAAGGAAACAGGAAATAGTTTTTTTAAAAGCTCAATATTAATCAACAAAAAAATAACATAAACCAAGGTATTCATTTCTTTAGATGTGAAATAAAAAAATTATAAATTTGATATGAAAGATCCTCTCTCATGGTTTCAAGAAATGATAATTGATTTAAATTGTAATTTTACTCCAACTAATGCACACTTATGATATATTCATACACAACAAGTTGTACTAGGGTGGTCACATTGAAATTTAAAATTATTTATTTGATTGTTAATCAATAAAAAAAATTTGGATAGGTTTTCATTTTATATTATTAATTTGTTATTTTGGTTTAAATAAACACTCTTCCACATATTTAACAGGATTAATTCATCTTTTAATTTTCATATATTATTTACAATATATGATTAAACAAAAAAAATTCGATTGGGAAACTACTATTGTTTTGTTAGGATAGGGTTACAAGGCATTTACTACGAATTAGACACTATGTACCCAAGGGAGTTGCATATGGATGCACCGATGGATTCATAGTGTTTCTTGTAGTAAATACATGAGGTGTATTCTATATATTGACTGGAAAACATGAGACATGGTTGTCAGATTACATGGTATGTATTGATGTACAAACTGTGTAGTATACATGGGTTAGCGACGTAAATGATGCAATCCATGTGGTCATTATACACAGTCAAAACCACATGAGACTGAAAACATATGGAATTTATAGTATACATGGAATGTATGTGGTATACATAGTGTATATTTCATTAATTCCAACATATGAGACTCTATCTAAAGACCTAGGCATGCATCCCATAAACATGAAATGTGGAACACATAATGTGATGATGGTCTGTACTCATTCTATTGTTCAACTGAGGTACACACTACAAATCCGAGTGTGTATCCTAGATACACAAAAACTAAGATACATGTTGTTTGGATGGTCTCTACATTCCATGTACTCATCCATTAAATTAAACAATTAAACATTACATTAAATTAATAATTATAGAATTAAAACATTATTTTATATATTAGAACACCATTATTTGTTTGAAAATTAAATAATGGTTTTAAAAAATATTAAATGATCACTTAATTTACTATAATTAATATGTCATTATTACTTCTGTCATTTATTTTCCTTGAGTTACATACATTATGGGTATCTCAAATTATTTTCGAATGATCATTATGATGAAAATAGACTTATTAATTTTTTTATGAATTAATTAATTCAAGTTTATTCAACATAATAATAAAGAGAGAATAATAATATGAATGCTATTCAGTTACTTTTTTGTATTCATTATATGTATGAGCATTCATGAGAATGACCAAGACATGTGTATGTGTTAGATATATTAAAATAATTTATTTCATGGATCAAAATTAATTATAATTAAATTAAATTTGATGGCATATGAGACATCCCTCCTGTTATTATGTAGGATCTATGTATCCATAGATATTTATCTAATACCATTTTAACATATCCCTTGTTTCCCCTCACCTGCATGTGAGTCATAAATACATGTAATTTATGGATTATGTAAAGGCGTGTGGAGGTTGTTCCAGACAGAACCATTATGTTACTAGCTATGGTGACACAAAGGTGGATAGGTGGAATGAAATAACTCATTCCATGACTACAAATCAGATTTATTTCCCTTATATGAAAGGTAAATTTAATCACAAGATCCTCATCACAGTTGTTGAGAACTCTACATGTTCACCCAAGAGACCCAAGTTCAAAACCGGGTGGAGGAATATTTCAAGGTTTCCGTATCTATACATTAGTAGGCACTGTAGTTGGTACTATTTAGTAATGTAGCAACCAGAAATATTCATCCATTTGGGCTTTTGGGCAACTAGTTTTTTCATCAGGTCCTTCAAGCCCTTCGGTCCACCCAAGGCCTTGAAGACAGTAAAGATTCTAGTCCACCTCAAGGCCTTCGGGCCACCTTAACGACCTCAAGATATATCAAGGCCTTTGGGCCACCTGAAATTGTGATTAATAGACCAAGCAGACTCTACAAGGAGTAGACATCATATGAAGATTCATAGAAGATTTATTCACCAGAGTAGAAGCTAGCCGATGTGGAAGAGTGAGAGAGTATGTCATTGCCATCAGGGCTCACCTATGCATGCATGGAAAGCCTAGCCGAACATCCATGTGAAGGGGAAGGGATTATATCACGATGCATATGCTATGGAGGAGAAGTTCCATGTAGTTAGAGTCTAGATATTTCCTCTAAGACCTATAAGTCATGTAATCTCTAAGCCTACAGGCCCTATATGGGTTCCCCCTCAACCCTTGAAAGGGGGGTTATAAAAAATCACTACAAAAGGCCTTCGGGCCATTAGGGAAAAAGCATAATTTAATGTCTTCTCATTAAATCAACCATTGAATAAAGATCATAAATGAGTCATTTAATTATTTTTTATTTATTGGTATCTAATTATTTATTTTATGGATGCATTGTCAAGAACACATAAATAAATAAATTAATGTCCAATAAATGAAATTAAATAATTGAATTATGTGTAAATGTTTTATCCATCTTGGTTAATGAATTAAGTAACACTGAATTAATATTAACAAGACATGTAAAGGATAAAACAAGTTAAAAATTATTTATAATTTATTAAAATCAATCAATTAATTATTATGTCATAATTGGCCTTCCATTACTTGATTAGGAATGAATTTTTGAAACTAAGTGTTTTAAAACCCCCCATTTGGACACTTAACATTAATATAGAGTTATTATAAAGGTTTTGGGTTAATGTAACCATGATACATTATGAGAATTATCCCTCACTAGAATTTATGTAAAAAAGGAGGAAAGTGTTTAGGAAATACAAGTCAAGATTTCATGATAGTGGTTCCACTAAATGGATTAGGGAGTTGTAATACCCTAGTTAGAAAATACCTAGCTATCCAAAAACCTTCAAGTAGCTTTACCATCCCACATTGGGGTTATGTGAGGGGGAATAAAGATAATTTCCACTATAATATCATAGAACTAGACATTCCATGTTCAATAGTGATGGATATTGGGACTTGATAAAATGGTTGTAGATTTGATAACAATTAATAAAGTCAAATTAGTTTATTTTTTCTCACATATTTTTCAATCAATAAAAATACTAATAATCTACTCATTTAGTTGTAGAATAAAACATTAATCTCACCATCTACATTATCCATATAGTCAATATTTGAGAAATATAACCACCTCACTTTCAGTATCATCCAAGAGTGTTTTAGAAAGCGTTGGGCTATGCTTAACCCTGAATAGAGATCATATGTTCTAGAATCTTCAATGTATGATCCATCTACTAAAAAGGTGGGTGATTAAGATTTCTCGGTATCTAAAAACTATTTGACAAATGTGGACAGTTTTCTATGTTTGACGATTTCATATATGTACAGTGAACTCATGAAGTCTCATGAAAACATGTATGTGTACAAAATTCATGAGAACCTCTAAATTATTTACTATGAGATAAATAAAAAGGAATGGTTTGAGATATCTGAGGCACTCTTTCTTAGAAATCTTGGAGCGGCTTCCCTATTTGGGCCTCACGTTGTCAATATCATTAGAAGCATTGAGTGCCTAAAGGTTCTATGGTTTATACTCTATAGTGAACTGGGTGATGATATCATTCAAGAATCACCCCCTCATATCTTTTATATATTTTTTTAACTTTTAATATGAAAAATATTGATAATTATCTGCTATATCAACTAACTGTCCTACAACAAGTCGATAAGGAAATGATGCATAAAAATCCATTCATCTTTGTAGAGAAAAATCTAAATAGGGGATCATTAACCCCAACTCTTCTTTATACCCATTAAAGAAGAATAATATCATGGGGAATGAAAGGGAACATGATGGTGCTAATTTCACATATGGAAAGGTGGTCCCCTAAAAGAAAAATATCACCCAACCAAATAAGAAATTGGAAGCATCATGTGTGTTTTTTATCAAGTGAAATTTTTATATTTCTCTAAACTGAGTATTATATAAACAAATTTTTTTTCTCACAAATTTATTTAAATATAGGAAATATGTAGATTCAGGAATATTTATTGCGGATAGGTTGATCTATGAGTCGGCAATAGAGATAAACTTGATGTTATATATATTAGTGACTTCCACCTCACATTTCCAAAGAAAATGATCGTGGTTTTAATTATTTTTTATTATTTGACTTTAGTTAGTAGAAAAACAATATTACTATCCATACTAGATGAAGATAGTTTTATTTTCATATTAGGAAATGTTTCTTTCTTTTTTATAAAAAATATTTTTGAGTAACATTTCAAAAAAATACTTTATGTGTTGGTCTACACAAACCAAGTAATTTAAAAATATAAAGAAACTAACTCACTTGAATCATGTCACACCAAACATTGGAATCATCCACTATATCATGAAAATGAAAATGTCTCGAGTAAAATACATCAAGATGGAAATTTTTATTCTTTTAAACTAAAACCACTTGTTGTATATTAGTCATGTTTATAATGTATAATCACTAAATCCTTATTTGGTTGGAAATGCTAAAGGGAAAAATAGATTCATGAATTATTTCATACTGATGAGTGTGGACCTTTTCCAATTGAATTAATTGGTGATTACTCATAAATCATAAATTTTACTAATGGTTTTATTAGATACGAATCTGTCTACATAATGAGTTATAAGTTGAATTATATTGATAAATCGAAAGAATACAAGAATTATGATGAGAAACATGTTTGTAAAAAATTAAAAAAATACTCAAACCATGGTGGATAATATATTAATTAGGACTTCATTTATTATTTATGGGAGTCCAAGATACTATCCTTAATCACTCCTACTTATATGCCACATTGGAATGGTGTAAGATAAAGGAGGAGAAGAATATTTTTTTAAGTGGTGAGATCAATAAAGAGCCATGAGATTCATTTATTATCCTTATGGGGATAAAAATTATGAATAATAGTAAAAAATACTATAATAAAGTTCCAACTAAAGCGGAATATAGAATATCATACAAATTATTGAATGGAAGGAATCCCGTGTTGACATACTTTCATATGAGGGGTTGAGAAGTAGTTTTTATAGCCTCTTTAACTAAAAAACATGGATCGTATGGGAAAATGTATACCTTTATAGGATATCATAAAGATATAAGGTGATATTAATTAAACGAACCCTCATTCAAAAAGGTTATAGTGAAAATATAGCCCTTTATCCATTATAGGGATCACATCTCTAGAAATATAGTAGAAGTAAGATATAGTTAGATTAAGTTGAGGCTTGAGGTATACAAGAGTTGGTACAAGATTAAATTCCAAAAAGACCAATGGAAGAAAAAACTATTCTAGATACTGAAGTTCTATGTAGAAGAACAATATTGGTCAAAGAACTATAACATCATGTATTTAAATTCACTAAAGATGGTGACTCGTTATTAGTTAATAATAATGATCATATAACCTACAATGAATCATTAAGTGGAATAGATGTTTCCAACGGGAAAGAATCCATGATTTCTAAAATTGATTTCATGTACCAAAACAAAATGTGGATTTTGGTATATCATCTGGTGGATGTAATTCTCATTGGATGCAAATGAGTATTTAAAAATAAACTAGACATGGAGGGATAAGTTATTACCTATAAGGAACGACATGTTTCAAAAGGGTTTAAATTATATCAATTAATTGACAATGATGTATCCTTTTCACTAGGATCAGTGAAAAAATACATCATAATTCTACATGAAATTTTGACTTCCCATGAATATTGTAACACCCCGAGATTTTATGAAAAATATTCTTTTAATTTCATTAATGTCTTGTGTTGTATTCTACACCAAGATTACCTTGCGCTATACGCAACACCGTATTAGCTTGCAGTATACGCAACACTATTCTTGGATCGTGTTACACCCAATTTTGATAATAGTTATTCTACGCAACATTGAGTATATATATATATATATATTAAATGTATAAATGAAATATGCTTTGATTCTGTTATACGAAACAATGAAGGATTCTTTCACAACACGCAACCCTAACTTGGCTTGCATTACACGCAATCGCGACCTTCCTCGATAGCGTGTGTTGCACGCAATACCGGGTTTTAATAAACAATGTTATATTATTATAATATTGTCATGAACTAGAAGTTATGAATAGTATTAACTATATTTTGAATTTTATAACATTATTATTCATCTTACACATTTCTAGAACATGGTATAAGAACAAAATAAATTTTTCGGGTAAAATAAGTATTTTTCAAAAAATGCAGTTTTACCGCCTTTTGTTGGCGCACCCACTTTAAATATAGTTTTTTACATGTTTATATGTTCAATTTGACAAAATAATATTCTTCTTTTGAATCAGGATGTAAAAATTTACATTAGATAATGTTTTGATATTTTTCCGACAACTTTCATATTTTAATGAATAGTAAAAACACGCTATATTTTAATTAAAAACAACTTTTTTCATCGTAATATCTTATGTGGTTAAATTATAATATTGAATTGTTTTAAAGTATATTTAGAATATATTTTTACCACTTATATAATGTTGGTCATTGGACACAATTTTGCAATTAAACCGAACATAAATAAGTGTCAATCTTTTGATAGTTATTATCTCTTAAAAACACGCTTTTTGTTTTGACAGCGGGAATTAATTTTAAATTAATTTCTTCCACTTCTGTGTTTTGAATTTAGAAAAATGGATTCCATATTTAGAATCAGGATGTTCAAATTGTGTAAATAGATAACTTTTATTTTTAGACATTTTGAATAATTACTGCGGTAAATATTTTATTTACCATGGTTATGGGTAAATCCGGTAAATAAGGGTTAAAAAAATAATATTATAATAATATTAAATTACCCTAAAACGTGTCGTAACCCCATTGGTTGATACATGGTCGACCATGGGCATCTTTGGGTCGATTTTGGGACCCCATTGATCCACTTGTAAGTGATAATGACACATTATTTTAATTAAGTTAAAATGAATACAAAAATGACACAAGCATATATCTTTTAGAAAAACAATTGTTACATAGGGTTATATATGTTGGATTTTAGATTATAAAAAATAATTAGAAAGCTAAAACTATTTCCTACATGATGGTATTTTATTTGTAATTTTTAGACATAAAATACGTTAATTTATTTATGACACAACGATGATGCACTAATTATCTTATTAATGAAATATTGACATAATTGATGTTATAAACACCAAAATAAATGTAATTTGAGATTTTTTTTGAATTACACTAATTTTCTAGGTTACTATGATATATTAATATTGATTTAATCAACTCGTTTCGAACATTTAATTCTGTTATGACTTTCACAAAAATCATATATCAAATAGTGTCAAAATTGACACAAAATAGTTTTTAAATCAAATATTATATTATTAATTGTTATTGTATTCCTAAAAATCTATGGATCGGCCAAATGACTTAGATAAGGATATATATATTAATAATAAACAATTTTGGGTTCTTTTGGCATGTTATAGTAAGTGTATTAACCATATAGTGAAAGAAAACAAAAAGACACGGTAAAAGTTAAATTATTTAACTTGGAGTTAAATCTAATTGATAAGGTTAAAATAATATCCTAAACTTGTCTAAATTCTATTTGATGATAGGATTTCGACCCATCTCCACTTTAGCTTCGAAATAAGACCCTTTGGAACCATTATAAACCGATTTTGACTTTAATATAAAATAATATTTTGAGATATTCCTAAGGTGCCCCTCTCCTCCCCTATAAAAGGACACCTCCTCCCCCTCCTCCTCACACCAATTTGAGCACTCATGCTCGGCCGAACCCTGCCAAAATCTCTTCTCCACTTCCCTAGCAACATCCTAGAGGTTCTGGTCTTCCTCAAAGACCAATTCTAGTGCCCTAAGAGGAGGTCTAAAAGAGGCACTTCAAAGAAGAGGTAATTACCGTTACCAATTCTTTCATCTTTATTTCTTCTTCCACTTCTTCTTCTTAGGTTTTTTCATTATGAAGTAATAACATCAGTATCACTCATATACTGATATGTTATTATAAGTATGAAACAACCCTATTTCACCATCTATCCATCCTACGGAAAAAGAAATCACCGCGCGTGCGTACGTACGGAATACCGTCTCCACGCCGTGGTGTAATCTATTTTCCACCACCACCTTACATGGATGGGTATAATGGTGTAAAGAATAACTATACATAGTTATTACAACATCATATTGATTCTGATATATTGTATAATCCACTCCAATTCAATTCAATATTTATAGAAATGATATCATCGCTCGTGCGTACGTACGGACTACCGTCTCCACGACGCGATGAGATTCATTCTCCATGTTAACCATTTAAGAATGATTATAAAGTATATATAAGAAATAATAATGAAATATATGACATTATAAAGCTACTGGATTTATGTATATATATACATATGTATGTCATCTACTTACTTCCATTTCAAAACAATAAGGAAAGGAAAACAGCGTTCATGCGTACATACGGACTACCGTCTCCATGAATGGTGTTTTTCATTTTATTTATCTACCTATTATATATATATATATACTGAATATATATGATATATAAATCATATTTTATATTCTGGAAGTAGGTAAATCATGATATAAGTAATAACGATGTCAAGAACAACAAGTCAAAACACCTACGATAAATGAAACGATTTTACCCAAAACGCTTCTTTAACATGGAATTTACAAAAGAACGGGTAATATAATGTCATAAGTGAACCATATATGATATCATAACAATGAATATGATTCTGTAATAAGTCTATAACATGATTTAAATCATTATACAGGAGGTTCGGACACTTACAAAGCAAGTCGGACCTAAGGTAAGGGAAATATCACAATCTCATTTTGATTCGAGATTGTTTATTCGTAAGTATTTACTAGGGTGTATTTTATCATCCACGTCCATGTTTCATCAATATGTAATATTACTTCCATCCACCTACAATTGTTTAAATCCATTTTTTACCCTTCGGTGAGTTTTTAGTAAAAGAAATGAAAGGAATCTTTTGTCGTTTTTCGTACGAGGTACTTTTTGACTTTTCCGACAAAAGTACGGAGAATGTTTTTTTTAACTTATACGGCATGAATGGATTTTTAAAACATTATTTCCAAGAAGCTTCCTTTACAAGTTTTCAAGTTTATTTTTAATCAACTTCTTTTATTTTAAAGTTGTATGACATGTTATGAAAGGAAAAAAATGTTTTTGAAGTAGAAAGGATATTTTCCTCAAGAATGAAGTTCAAGTGTTTTATCAAAATTATTTTCAATCTAAGATAATAAAGGGTTCTGTTTTTATCCATTTAATTACATTGATTTGATTATGTTGTGAGGGGATTAGTTTTATGAAGTCATTTGCCTTATAAGATTTATTTTATGATGTCATGATGTTTCAAGAATCCCATTTTTGGTTACATGTGTTATGCGATGATGTATGATTTATGATTATGTGGCACACATAAGAAAGGATTCATTATACGATGGGTGGGACCTATATCTCCCTCCAATGCATTGGGTAAAGATTTTATATCTCATGAGATAGACATGGCTGAAATGGTAGGTTATACCGGTTCAGTGAAACAGGACTGAAATGAGGGTTACTCGATTCAGAAAGGGACTTTGTCCACTAAGATAGTCTTGGAAATGAGTCATGACTAACAAGAAATGATTTTCCATGATTATGTGTGCATGCCACAAAGTTTCAAGTTTCATGTTATGATTATGGTGATCTCATTTTCACTTCTATGATTTGTTCCATGTTAAGATATTATGATCTCTTTTGCAGGTTATGATTTTCAAAAAGATATGATATGATTTTTATTTCTTTTGTATACCCTTACAGAGCATTTGAGCTCACCATTTTATGTTTTCTTTTCCCCAGGATATAAAGAAAGGTTTTAGGTAAAAAAAATGGAAGATCTTTATGGGAGATATTGAAGATCTTTCACCAAGATTAGAAGATTATGTTCCGAGTTTCCAAAGACACTAAACTATTACGATCCTTGTGTGTGTGTTTTTTGTTATGTACTAAGTATTCCGCAAATGTAATGTAATGTCCATGTACGTCATGATACGGGTCTCTACAGTTGGTATCAGAGGAAAGGTTTAGTCAACCTTTGGAAACTAGGATGCGAAAACATTAGTGAGATCCCTAGAGATATTTCTAAGGTATGTCTAGGGATGTCCCTAAGGTTAAGTAGACGTATATGTTATAGTAATAGAACTACGCTAACGATCATAGAATTAAACCTACGATGTTAGATATTGAAGGTACTCCCCCTTTATTATGTTGTTTTCCCTAGCATGATTTTTGCCTCTCACACTATTCATTTTGGGTTTTAGAAAATGGCTGGAAACAAGATGATTCACGATAATGGAGGATATGATGGACAATGGAATGATATTCTTCATGAGCAACCAAATGAAATGGGATTTGGAAGTCCAAAGATCATTATTATGCCGAATCATCAATCTCATAATATGATCAATAAAGTGAAATTTGGTAAGTTTCCTGACTCGGCTAATAAGAGAAAGATGGAGTTTCATGATGATCATATAGGAAAGAAAGTTCAATTCCCCCTATGTAAATCATGTGGGAAGAGGCATCAAGGAGAATGTTTCAAAGGAACTGGAAGATGCTTTGGGTGTGGAAAAGAAGGACACAAAGCAAGTAAGTGCAAAGGAAAAGGTTCAGTTAACACCATGGATGAGGATAATGGTATTGCTACGACATCAAAAATGGATAAGTGTTTTAAATGTGGAATGTATGGGCATTATGCAAACCAATGTCCTAAGGGAAAGACTCATGAAGAGAATCAGTATGGCCGTATGGGTAGTATTTATGTGGATGATGATGAAGAGACTACAAATGATATGTGAGATGAAAGAATTGTTGAAGCTCGGTTAATGGTTTAAGAATGTAGTGGAATGATTACATGTTTATCATGTGTAATGTTGTATAAGTAATCTCATGGTACTATGGAATAAAGAGACATCTAAGGATTATTACACTGTTGTCTTTTCTTAAGTTTTGAAAGTGTATGATGAATGGTACCAGTAACCATGAAATGTTATTTTGGAAAGTAGATTATAAGTGCATAATTAAAGGATAAGAAGATAATGATATGTTTGATTATTTTCATGAGCTCATGATTGATATAAGGACTAAGTGATATCATGTTTTGATTATAAAGAATTTTGGGGATTTTGGTATGTGGAAAGTGTTAACGTTTAACTTCATTCATGTTTTCACCAATGTCCAATGGGTATTCAAGAGAATACATGATTAAGGACTTTGAATGTTTGGAATGTGACCAACAAGATATATGGGGGATAAATGATGGTATTCACATTCTTGGTTGACGACATTTCAAGTAATCATTTTCTTTTTACTATGAGCTTGGACCGAAGTATTTTAGATAAGACTAAAGATTGTAATGGATTATGTTAACCATAAGTTAGTATTGTTTAAGTATAGAACTTCTTTTGATATTATTTATGTGATGTTATAGTAATGTAGTTTTAGAAAAAGGACAACCTGCAGGACGGGCGACAGCCCATCGCTTCGGACAAGGCTGTGGGAATCGAACCCACAACCGAAGTGCGACTGGCCTTTATCGCCTACCACTGACCTACAGGAAGTCCCTGTTTAGTAGAAACTAGTTTTATTATATTAAGCAGCATGATATATGAAGTATAAGTCCATTTTAGGAACCATATATGATTAATCTCACTATAGATCGACTTATGTATATAAGTTTTGCTAACCTTTTGTTTGAGACAGATGGAATGACCTGTCATTCTATCACATGATCTGCTCACACATCACGAATAACAAATTCAACTTCATTTCTTTAAGGGAAGAAGTGTAAATTGTTCAATTCACGAACAACAGTGAGATTATACCAAAATCAAGTAAGTATTTCTTCTAATTCAAATTTTTCAACTTTAGGGAAATGATATTGAAAACCAAAAATGTTGTCCTTGTGATCTTATATCTGATGAATCGGATGGTACCTTAGATCGTCACAAATTTATGGCTTTGTGATTGCTAGCTTTTCCATAGCCATGTTCTCTACCACTCTCCATCAGAACATGATTGTTAGATTTCTCTTCCATATCCATATTTTCACCTATGTGGAAACCCAGTGATTAGTTTATTTGGGTAACCGTTACGTTTCATACTTTTGTTTTTAAAGATAAGTTTTGGTATTCCTTTTTACGATGTGGGTTTCTATCAAAGAAACTTTCAAATAGTAAACCATTTATAACCTCGACGAATTTCGAGGGCGAAATTCATTTTAAGGGGGGTAGAATCTAACACCCCGAGATTTTATGAAAAATATTCTTTTAATTTCATTAATGTCTTGTGTTGTATTCTACACCAAGATTACCTTGCGCTATACGCAACACCGTATTAGCTTGCAGTATACGCAACACTATTCTTGGATCGTGTTACACACAATTTTGATAATAGTTATTCTACGCAACATTGAGTATATATATATATATATTAAATGTATAAATGAAATATGGTTGGATTCTGTTATACGAAACAATGAAGGATTCTTTCACAACACGCAACCCTAACTTGGCTTGCATTACACGCAATCGCGACCTTCATCGATAGCGTGTGTTGCACGCAATACCGGGTTTTAATAAACAATGTTATATTATTATAATATTGTCATGAACTAGCCGTTATGAATAGTATTAACTAAATTTTGAATTTTATAACATTATTATTCATCTTACACATTTCTAGAACATGGTATAAGAACAAAATAAATTTTTCGGGTAAAATAAGTATTTTTAAAAAAATGCAGTTTTACCGCCTTTTGTTGGCGCACCCACTTTAAATATAGTTTTTGACATGTTTATATGTTCAATTTGACAAAATAATATTCTTCTTTTGAATCAGGATGTAAAAATTTACATTATATAAAGTTTTGATATTTTTCCGACAACTTTCATATTTTAATGAATAGTAAAAACACGCTATATTTTAATTAAAAACAACTTTTTTCATCGTAATATCTTATGTGGTTAAATTATAATATTAAATGGTTTTAAAGTATATTTAGAATATATTTTTACCACTTAATATAATGTTGGTCATTGGACACAATTTTGCAATTAAACCGAACATAAACAAGTGTCAATCTTTTGATAGTTATTATCTCTTAAAAACACGCTTTTTGTTTTGACAGCGGGAATTAATTTTAAATTAATTTCTGCCACTTCTGTGTTTTGAATTTAGAAAAATGGATTCCATATTTGTAATCAGGATGTTCAAATTGTGTAAATAGATAACTTTTATTTTTAGACATTTTGAATAATTGCTGCGGTAAATATTTTATTTACCATGGTTAAGGGTAAATCCGGTAAATAAGGGTTAAAAAAATAATATTATAATAATATTAAATTACCCTAAAACGTGTCTTAACCCCATTGGTTGATACATGGTCGACCATGGGCATGTTTGGGTCGATTTTGGGACCCCATTGATCCACTTGTAAGTGATAATGACACTTTATTTTAATTAAGTTAAAATGAATACAAAAATGACACAAGCATATATCTTTTAGAAAAACAATTGTTACATAGGGTTATATATGTTGGATTTTAGATTATAAATATTAATTAGAAAGATAAAACGATTTCCTACATGATGGTATTTTATTTGTAATTTTTAGACATAAAATAAGTTAATTTATTTATGACACAACGATGATGCAGTAATTATCTTATTAATGAAATATTGACATAATTGATGTTATAAACACGAAAATAAATGTAATTTGAAGTTTTTTATGAATTACACTAATTTTCTAGGTTACTATGATATATTAATGTTGATTTAATCAACTTGGTTCGAACATTTAATTCTGTTATGACTTTCACAAAAATCATATATCAAATAGTGTCAAAATTGACACAAAATAGTTTTTGAATCAAATATTATATTATTAATTGTTATTGTATTCCTAAAAATCTAAGGTTCGGCCAAATGCCTTAGATAAGGATATATATATTAATAATAAACAATTTGGGGTTCGTTTGGCATGTTATAGTAAGTGTATTAACCATATAGTGAAAGAAAACAAAAAGACACGGTAAAAGATAAATTATTTAACTTGGAGTTAAATCTAATTGATAAGGTTAAAGTAATATCCTAAACTTGTCTAAATTATATTGGTTGATAGTATTTCTACCCATCCCCACTTTAGCTTCGAAATAAGACCCTTTGGAACCATTATAAACCGATTTTGACTTTAATATAAAATAATATTTTGAGATATTCCTAAGGTGCCCCTCTCCTCCCCTATAAAAGGACACCTCCTCCCCCTCCTCCTCACACCAATTTGAGCACTCAAGCTCGGCAAAACCCTGCCAAAATCTCTTCTCCACTTCCCTAGCAACATCCTAGAGGTTCTGGTCTTCCTCAAAGACCAATTCTAGTGCCCTAAGAGGAGGTCTCAAAGAGGCACTTCAAAGAAGAGGTAATTACCGTTACCAATTCTTTCATCTTTATTTCTTCTTCCACTTCTTCTTCTTAGGTTGTTTCATTATAAAGTAATAACATCAGTATCACTCATATACGGATATGTTATTATAAGTATGAAACAACCCTATTTCACCATCTATCCATCCTATGGAAAAAGAAATCACCGCGCGTGCGTACGTACGGAATACCGTCTCCACGCCGTGGTGTAATCTATTTTCCACCACCACCTTACATGGATGGGTATAATGGTGTAAAGAATAACTATACATAGTTATTACAACATCATATTGATTCTGATATATTATATAATCCACTCCAATTCAATTCAATATTTATAGAAATGATATCATCGCTCGTGCGTACGTACGGACTACCGTCTCCACGACGCGATGAGATTCATTCTCCATGTTAACCATTTAAGAATGATTATAAAGTATATATAAGAAATAATAATGAAATATATGACATTATAAAGCTACTGGATTTATGTATATATATACATATTTATGTCATCTACTTACTTCCATTTCAAGACAATAAGGAAAGGAAAACAACGTTCATGCGTACATACGGACTACCGTCTCCATGAACGGTGTTTTTCATTTTATTTATCTACCTATTATATATATATATACTGAATATATATGATATGTAAATCATATTTTATATTCTGGAAGTAGGTAAATGATGATATAAGTAATAACGATGTCAAGAACAACAAGTCAAAACACCTACGATAAATGAAACGATTTTACCCAAAACGCTTCTTTAACATGGAATTTACAAAAGAACGGGTAATATAATGTCATAAGTGAACCATATATGATATCATAACAATGAATATGATTCCGTAATAAGTCAATAACATGATTTAAATCATTATACAGGAGGTTCGGACACTTACAAAGCAAGTCGGACCTACGGTAAGGGAAATATCACAATCTCATTTTGATTCGAGATTGTTTATTCGTAAGTATTTACTGGGGTGTATTTTATCATCCACGTCCATGTTTCATCAATATGTAATATTACTTCCATCCACCTATAATTGTTTAAATCCATTTTTTACCCTTCGGTGAGTTTTTAGTAAAAGAAATGAAAGGAATCTTTTGTCGTTTTTCGTACGAGGTACTTTTTGACTTTTCCGACAAAAGTATGAAGAATGTTTTTTTTTAACTTATACGGCATGAATGGATTTTTAAAACATTATTTCCAAGAAGCTTCCTTTACAAGTTTTCAAGTTTATTTTTAATCAACTTCTTTTATTTTAAAGTTGTATGACATGTTATGAAAGGAAAAAAATGTTTTTGAAGTAGAAAGGATATTTTCCTCAAGAATGAAGTTCAAGTGTTTTATCAAAATTATTTTCCATCTAAGATAATAAAGGGTTCTGTTTTTATCCATTTAATAACATTGATTTGATTATGTTGTGAGGGGATTATTTTTATGAATTCATTTTCCTTATAAGATTTATTTTATGATGTCATGATGTTTCAAGAATCCCATTTTTGGTTACATGTGTTATGCGATGATGTATGATTTATGATTATGTGGCACACATAAGAAAGGATTCATTATAAGATGGGTGGGACCTATATCTCCCTCCAATGCATTGGGTAAAGATTTTATATCTCATGAGATAGACATGGCTGAAATGGTAGGTTATACCGGTTCAGTGAAACAGGACTGAAACGAGGGTTACTCAATTCAGAAAGGGACTTTGTCCACTAACATAGTCTTGGCAATGAGTCATGACTAACAAGAAATGATTTTCCATGATTATGTGTGCATGCCACAAAGTTTCAAGTTTCATGTTATGATTATGGTGATCTCATTTTCACTTCTATGATTTGTTCCATGTTAAGATATTATGATCTCTTTTGCAGGTTATGATTTTCAAAAAGATATGATATGATTTTTATTTCTTTTGTATACCCTTACTGAGCATTTGAGCTCACCCTTTTATGTTTTCTTTTCCCTAGGATATAAAGAAAGGTTTTAGGTAAAAAAATGGAAGATCTTTATGGGAGATATTGTAACGCCCCGACCCCAGCTACCCAGAGTCGGTGCATTACTTCGTAACATTGGCATGATCACAAAGGATCAAGTCTCGAAAGACCGATTAGTTTAGTAGCCTTGGAAACACTAGATACATTCATAAGTCTTTCATTACATCAAAAAGTGAAAAACTACAATAACAAAGTCTCCATAGTCCACACTCATATCCTCTTCCGACTATCCCTGCAGGTCATTCATAAAATACTTCTTCACATCCTGGAAAATATTAAAACATTGAAAGGGGTGAGCTCAGATGCTCAGTAAGGATAACAATAATGCGGAAGCTTTCATAAATAAACATTAACATTTAAGGCAATGTATAACTAAAACAAAAGCCTTTTAAACATGAACTTCAACATAATATGGCAAAAGTAAAATGAGATAATTCCATTTACTTCTTCACATGGATATTCTACTGGTCGAATAATCACATGCAATATCAATAACCACTTTCATAATGATGGAATGTATAATGCCGGACATTCTGAAACATTTTGTCAAGGCCTCGGCCAAGACATCTAAAATGATTAAGGCCTCGGCCAAAACCATAAATCAAATTGGGAAAGGGCCTCGGCCAATTCCACGTCTAGTTGTCTCATGAGACCTGCCGATGCATCGAGGAGCTATAGCGGGCTCCACCCGTCACTTATTAAGTCCAATACATTCCTCATATGAATAGGTTTAAACATATCATAAACCATAACATAATTGTATCACATAAAACATGCATAATGTAAACATAACATTTCCACATTTCAATCACAAGATATCAATACAACACATTGATATAATAAAAACACTTTCAAAACCATTTTCAATACCAAAATAAAAGAAAGTTAAAACTTTGTATTTATTTTTCGTTAAAAAAATGATGGCTTGTAGAGGAAGCCGAAACTCAAATAATGGTCACGGCGGCGGAGAAGTCGTTGTCGCCGCATAAGTACGGAAAGAAAAACATTCCCTTTTGTCGTTTAGCAAAACGCTTTGTATAAAAAAGATTCTTTTTGAATAAACGTAAAAGTCAAAGGGGTTTATACACCGTATAAAAGAAATTTGTGTATAAAACCAAATATGCCTCAATGAAAGGAGATTGAGACGAAGTACTTTAAAAGATAATTTTTAAATAAAATATATCTATTATGTGTATTCACTATAGGTACACATAAATAATGTAAAAATACAAGATAGGACATAATAATATCATGACATAATTTGAAAGTAGGAGATTAACCCAAAGAATGGAAGTTGGGTTAAGAAGATCCCTTACCTTGTGTCCGACTTGACTCAACCGTTCTTTAACCTCCTGAATAATAAACTAGAGTTAATATCTACCTTATTAAGAACCATTTTCAATTTCATTATCCTGTTTATATCACTTATTACAATGTTATGAACATTATGTAATTATTTAAGTTAATAACGGTCGTTTTGTCGATCTTTGGTACATGAGTCAACAATAAACTTCTTATAATTATAAGTTGTTCATGTGGTGAAATATCCATTATATCCAGAATTATATTAATGATGTAGATATCATATATATCATATATATACAGTATATACATTCATTTATAATATTACGTAACATTTAGAGGTAAGAAATGAAATGCACCGTTCATGGAGACGGTAAGCCGTACGTACGCATGAACGCTACTTTCATTTCAATTTCATATTTAATGGAATGAAATCATAATGATATAAATGTATAATATAATTCCAGTATAATATAGTGTATAATACCATTTACTCCATCCTTTATACATCCCACACATGGCATTAACGATTCAAATCACTTTGAGGGGGCGGTAGTCCGCACTTCCTAAAATGAAATTATCGCGTTTTACCCATAATGGAAATCATAAAGTATGCCATAAATGAGAAATACAGAAGCATAAGTAAAACAAAAACATATTATATATCATATATAAAAATACTGACATCTTAATGGCCACCTTTGGAGGTGTTATATGAGTGTTGAACAATCATCGTTTCGTGAGGCAGAAATTCGCCATCCACAGAAACCATATGTTCTTTAACCATTAGATGTAGGTGTGTGTAAGTGTAGCTCGAATCCTTCTTATAACAACATCCTAGTATATTTAGGATACTGGTGTTGTTACAAAAGAAATGAATAAAAAGAGTTTAGGGGGTTGGAGAAGAAAAATAAAACAAAACAACATTAGAAAAGACATTACCTCAAAATCGGGTAACTCTTTTTGATTTGAGCTAAAGGCTTCCTTGGGAAGAGTTCTTCCCAAAGTGAGGTTTCTAGGAGTAAGGAAGGAATGTTGGGAGAGTATTTGGGCAGAGGTTGGCCGAGCCAAATGGCTTGATGGTGTGAATAAGGTGGGAGAGGTGGGGGCCTTTTATAAGTGGAGAGGAGGGGCACTTTTGGAAAGTAATGAAATGTTACATTATTTCAAAATGCTTTTCGGATTCTAAAGGTCCCACATCTATATAATTAGAGGCTAAGGTGATAAGGTTTCGAAATATCTTCATCCAATAGGCTTTGGACAAGTGTAAGCCTCGGATTTTGCATTATCTTCTCATTTTATTTAAATCGTCAAATAATGATGTCATCGCTGCATCATTATTATGTCATAAATACTTTAATTTATTTAATGTCTAAAAATTATAAAACAAATACTATGATGTAGGAAATCTTTTTAGCTTTCCAATGACTATTTATAATCAAAATTTGTACTTGTATAACCCCAATTAAAAATTGTTTTAGTAGAACAATTTATGTTAGTGTCATTTTCACTTTAACATTAAATAAAAAGTAATTTATGTTATTTCCCAACAAAAGTGGATCCATGGGGTCCCCAAGTTAGGCCATGGCTTGTCTTGGTCGGCCATGACTCAACCAATGAGGTTGGGACATGTGTCTAGGTCATTTCATATTATTAATGTATTATTTATACCTTAAACTACACTAATTACCACTAATCGCGATTAAGAACTTAAAAGTTACTATTCACCAAAAAATTATTTTGATCTCATTGAACCACATTTTACTTCTTAATGACAACCATGTATGTCGGATTTTTGAAAATCAAATCACAGAAGTTGTAATATTTCATTTAAACGAAAAAATCAGTTATTTAACTACCACTTAGTGGTTTCACTATTCATCAAAAATTGAAGTTTTTCAGAATAAGGCCAAAATTTCACCCTAAGCTATAATTGATATTCCGAATTCAAAAATGATGTCTATTTTACAAAATTCCAAACATATAAGTTGTATTAATTAATTTCATAATTAATTCCCGCTGTTACAACAAATAGCGTGTTTTTAAGAAACAATTTATATCAAAAGTTTGGCAATTGTTTATGTCCAATTTCAATGTTAAATTAATTCTAATGACCACCATTGGATAAAATGGTAAAAATATTTTCTAATTATACCTTAAAACCACTAAATAGTATAATTTATCTGTATAAATTATTTTGATTAAAAAAGTTGTTTTTATGTATTTTTCATTATTCATAAAAAATTAGAAGTTCTCAGAAAAATACCAAAAATTCAACATAGGCTAATTTCGATATTACGAATACAAAAATGAAGTCCATTTTGAAATATAAAATTTCTATAATTTTAAAAAGTGGTTATTACTATTCATAACGGCTATTTTGATTAGTTGCGGTGTGTTAGAACTCGAACTTGCGTACAATGCAAGCTATTGCATTATTGAATGAGAAGCGTATCGTGGAAGCTCGGGGTGTTACATTCTCCCCTCCTTCAATAAATTGCGTCCTCGCAATTTGAAATTTTTCTTTGATAATAAAAGGCTGAAAATAGAAAATACCTTTGTGGAAAACCCACATCGGAAATAAGGTTAATAAATATATAACATTAAAAGAAAGCAGGATAAGTACAAAGGTCACCCGATATAGCCCATTCTAGGATTCTATGAAAATATGGATATGGAGGAGAAACAAACCATCAAGGTCTGATGGAGAGTTATAGAAAACAGGATTAGGAGAAAGTTTAACCATAAGAAAATCACAAACTTGTGATTGGTTAAACGGTCATTGAATCCCCAGTTGGAAAAGTTAACCGACAACATTTTTGTTTTAAGTTACCTTTTATTATGTTGAGGAATTTATTTATGAGATTTACTAAGAACGTAGGGGAATATACATACTTGTTATGTATACTTTCATTCGTTAATAAATTTTTACCACAAACCCAACTTTTACTCCAAATGGTAACGGAACTCAAAAATATTCTATTTATCCTAATTGTATAAGGTTCCAAATGTTAACACATACCATTTAGATTAGTAAAACGATTTTGTAATAACCAGGGACTTCCTGTAGGCTAGTGGTAGGAAATAAAGGCTTGTCGCACTATGGTTGTGGGTTCGATTCCTGCAGCTGTGTCCGACGCGACGGGTTATTCCCCACCCTGCAGGTTGTCCTTTTTCTAAAAATATAGTATTATAGTATTCCAGAAATAATCTTCAGAAAAGTTTTAACCTTAAACAATACTATTCAAAGTTCAACTTAATCCATCCCAACATTTATAGTT
Organism: Viscum album; assembly: GCA_963277665.1. Lineage (NCBI taxonomy): Eukaryota > Viridiplantae > Streptophyta > Magnoliopsida > Santalales > Viscaceae > Viscum > Viscum album. The sequence goes on along the minus strand of OY728158.1, from coordinate 365,123,637 downwards.
ATCCAAAATACCTCTGTCCAAACTTTCTCTAAAAGGTCTCTTAATTCCAAAATCAATTGTAACATCAGATTCCCCAAACAAAGAAAAGTTTCTCTTATTGTCACATACTAAAAATATGATTACCTTAATCATATTAAAACCTTACTGAAACCGACAAGTACTGCAGTACAATCCTTATATAGATCACATTATTCTAATAACCAGAATATAATCCATGAGTCCGAAATCATCAATACATTAGTTATTCTGCTTCAACTGTAGTAATAGCATAAGATTGTCCTTGATCCCTTGGCCTTTTCTGAGGTAAGATTCCTTGACGCTTAGGACATTCATTTGCGTAATGACCCATTTCTCTACAATTGTAGCATTCAACTTTGACAGCCTCTTTCTTTCCCTTGCAATCACGTGCCTGGTGACCTTTTTCTCCACATTTATAACAGACTCCCATTCCTTTTAGGCAAGTACCAGGGTGATTCTTCCCACAATTATCACATAATGGAAAATCCTTCTTTCCCTTTTTCCCTTTATCTGTCTCTTGTTCCACCGTTCTCTTCTTCTCTTGCTTTACTTTGTTGTCATAAGACTTAGAGAATTCCTTTTCTGTCTTGATAGCACATGAGACTATATCTTCGTATGATGAGAAGGATTGTGATACTAAAGCTCGTCGGAGAAATGGTTTTAACCCATCAAAGAAACGATCAATCTTACTCCTTGGGTTACGTATATAATCGGCAGCATGCCTCGCTAACCTTGTAAAGTTAGCCTCATACTTTGCGACATTCTCATCCTCCTTCTGCCTCAGACTCAGAAATTGCCTTTCCATATCTGCTCGATGGTCACGAGGAAAGTATTTTTCTAAGAAAAGCTCTTTGAACTCCCTCCATTCCATATTCGATACGTCATCATCTTCCTTTGTGTTTTGAATCAGTGACCACCACTGATCGGCATCTCCAGTGAGGCGGTAAACTGCCATGACAACCTTCTCCCTTTCACTACTCCCCAAGGCATGGAATATTTTCTCTAAGGAATTTATCCATTGCTCAGCTACTGTAGGATTTGTACTCCCATTGAAGGTTGGCGGTTGTTGCCTCATGAAACGGTCTAGCATTGATCCTCCACGTTGCGAATCAGGGTGCTCCATACGAGTAAGGTTGTTATTCATAACCTGCGTGAGTTGTCCCAGTATGGTAATAAGTTGATCAGCACCAGTTGTATCTCCAGGTCCACAATAATTATCTTGAGCAGGAGGGCAATCCCTACACGGAGTTCGTGCATTGATACAGTTTCCATTCCTTCTACTAGGCGCCATTTCTAAACAATGGCATAATCCAGATTAGTTTATGAATCAAAATACATAATTCCATACTTGTATAATACTTAACATAAATTGAACTATTTATGGATATAATCCATAATCATAAAAAGAAATGTTTCCTTTGAGGAAGTATGTACTCATAAACCTTACATAATGGTTTGTAAAGAAAATGAGAATTATCCTAAGCATATCCCCCGGGAGTGTCATAACCAAGAGTGCAGCAAGGCCCGTTGTCGTGCACCAGTTCCCGTTTGAGTCTAGCTCAAAGCGGTGTTTTCGGGTTTTACCCCTAGGTACATCTGTGCCAGAGCCACCTCTACCTGCTCGTATCCAGACAGGGATGTATTGCTCGGAAAACTCACAACATCTCTACAATACTAAAATTCTAGGAAGTTCTTCTATACTAATCCTCAAAGTCTATCTTTGGGCTATGTGCTCTAATCAGAGTTTATCTAAATCTAGCTTCCAAGGTTAGTACTAAACTGCCTCTGATACCAACTGTAACGCCCCGACCCCAGCTACCCAGAGTCGGTGCATTACTTCGTAACATTGGCATGATCACAAAGGATCAAGTCTCGAAAGACCGATTAGTTTAGTAGCCTTGGAAACACTAGATACATTCATAAGTCTTTCATTACATCAAAAAGTGAAAAACTACAATAACAAAGTCTCCATAGTCCACACTCATATCCTCTTCCGACTATCCCTGCAGGTCATTCATAAAATACTTCTTCACATCCTGGAAAATATTAAAACATTGAAAGGGGTGAGCTCAGATGCTCAGTAAGGATAACAATAATGCGGAAGCTTTCATAAATAAACATTAACATTTAAGGCAATGTATAACTAAAACAAAAGCCTTTTAAACATGAACTTCAACATAATATGGCAAAAGTAAAATGAGATAATGCCATTTACTTCTTCACATGGATATTCTACTGGTCGAATAATCACATGCAATATCAATAACCACTTTCATAATGATGGAATGTATAATGCCGGACATTCTGAAACATTTTGTCAAGGCCTCGGCCAAGACATCTAAAATGATTAAGGCCTCGGCCAAAACCATAAATCAAATTGGGAAAGGGCCTCGGCCAATTCCACGTCTAGTTGTCTCATGAGACCTGCCGATGCATCGAGGAGCTATAGCGGGCTCCACCCGTCACTTATTAAGTCCAATACATTCCTCATATGAATAGGTTTAAACATATCATAAACCATAACATAATTGTATCACATAAAACATGCATAATGTAAACATAACATTTCCACATTTCAATCACAAGATATCAATACAACACATTGATATAATAAAAACACTTTCAAAACCATTTTCAATACCAAAATAAAAGAAAGTTAAAACTTTGTATTTATTTTTCGTTAAAAAAATGATGGCTTGTAGAGGAAGCCGAAACTCAAATAATGGTCACGGCGGCGGAGAAGTCGTTGTCGCCGCATAAGTACGGAAAGAAAAACATTCCCTTTTGTCGTTTAGCAAAACGCTTTGTATAAAAAAGATTCTTTTTGAATAAACGTAAAAGTCAAAGGGGTTTATACACCGTATAAAAGAAATTTGTGTATAAAACCAAATATGCCTCAATGAAAGGAGATTGAGACGAAGTACTTTAAAAGATAATTTTTAAATAAAATATATCTATTATGTGTATTCACTATAGGTACACATAAATAATGTAAAAATACAAGATAGGACATAATAATATCATGACATAATTTGAAAGTAGGAGATTAACCCAAAGAATGGAAGTTGGGTTAAGAAGATCCCTTACCTTGTGTCCGACTTGACTCAACCGTTCTTTAACCTCCTGAATAATAAACTAGAGTTAATATCTACCTTATTAAGAACCATTTTCAATTTCATTATCCTGTTTATATCACTTATTACAATGTTATGAACATTATGTAATTATTTAAGTTAATAACGGTCGTTTTGTCGATCTTTGGTACATGAGTCAACAATAAACTTCTTATAATTATAAGTTGTTCATGTGGTGAAATATCCATTATATCCAGAATTATATTAATGATGTAGATATCATATATATCATATATATACAGTATATACATTCATTTATAATATTACGTAACATTTAGAGGTAAGAAATGAAATGCACCGTTCATGGAGACGGTAAGCCGTACGTACGCATGAACGCTACTTTCATTTCAATTTCATATTTAATGGAATGAAATCATAATGATATAAATGTATAATATAATTCCAGTATAATATAGTGTATAATACCATTTACTCCATCCTTTATACATCCCACACATGGCATTAACGATTCAAATCACTTTGAGGGGGCGGTAGTCCGCACTTCCTAAAATGAAATTATCGCGTTTTACCCATAATGGAAATCATAAAGTATGCCATAAATGAGAAATACAGAAGCATAAGTAAAACAAAAACATATTATATATCATATATAAAAATAGTGACATCTTAATGGCCACCTTTGGAGGTGTTATATGAGTGTTGAACAATCATCGTTTCGTGAGGCAGAAATTCGCCATCCACAGAAACCATATGTTCTTTAACCATTAGATGTAGGTGTGTGTAAGTGTAGCTCGAATCCTTCTTATAACAACATCCTAGTATATTTAGGATACTGGTGTTGTTACAAAAGAAATGAATAAAAAGAGTTTAGGGGGTTGGAGAAGAAAAATAAAACAAAACAACATTAGAAAAAACATTACCTCAAAATCGGGTAACTCTTTTTGATTTGAGCTAAAGGCTTCCTTGGGAAGAGTTCTGCCCAAAGTGAGGTTTCTAGGAGTAAGGAAGGAATGTTGGGAGAGTATTTGGGCAGAGGTTGGCCGAGCCAAATGGCTTGATGGTGTGAATAAGGTGGGAGAGGTGGGGGCCTTTTATAAGTGGAGAGGAGCGGCACTTTTGGAAAGTAATGAAATGTTACATTATTTCAAAATGCTTTTCGGATTCTAAAGGTCCCACATCTATATAATTCGAGGCTAAGGTGATAAGGTTTCGAAATATCTTCATCCAATAGGCTTTGGACAAGTGTAAGCCTCGGAGTTTGCATTATCTTCTCATTTTATTTAAATCGTCAAATAATGATGTCATCGCTGCATCATTATTATGTCATAAATACTTTAATTTATTTAATGTCTAAAAATTATAAAACAAATACTATGATGTAGGAAATCTTTTTAGCTTTCCAATGACTATTTATAATCAAAATTTGTACTTGTATAACCCCAATTAAAAATTGTTTTAGTAGAACAATTTATGTTAGTGTCATTTTCACTTTAACATTAAATAAAAAGTAATTTATGTTATTTCCCAACAAAAGTGGATCCATGGGGTCCCCAAGTTAGGCCATGGCTTGTCTTGGTCGGCCATGACTCAACCAATGAGGTTGGGACATGTGTCTAGGTCATTTCATATTATTAATGTATTATTTATACCTTAAACTACACTAATTACCACTAATCGCGATTAAGAACATAAAAGTTACTATTCACCAAAAAATTATTTTGATCTCATTGAACCACATTTTACTTCTTAATGACAACCATGTATGTCGGATTTTTGAAAATCAAATCACAGAAGTTGTAATATTTCATTTAAACGAAAAAATCAGTTATTTAACTACCACTTAGTGGTTTCACTATTCATCAAAAATTGAAGTTTTTCAGAATAAGGCCAAAATTTCACCCTAAGCTATAATTGATATTCCGAATTCAAAAATGATGTCTATTTTACAAAATTCCAAACATATAAGTTGTATTAATTAATTTCATAATTAATTCCCGCTGTTACAACAAATAGCGTGTTTTTAAGAAACAATTTATATCAAAAGTTTGGCAATTGTTTATGTCCAATTTCAATGTTAAATTAATTCTAATGACCACCATTGGATAAAATGGTAAAAATATTTTCTAATTATACCTTAAAACCACTAAATAGTATAATTTATCTGTATAAATTATTTTGATTAAAAAAGTTGTTTTTATGTATTTTTCATTATTCAAAAAAATTAGAAGTTCTCAGAAAAATACCAAAAATTCAACATAGGCTAATTTCGATATTACGAATACAAAAATGAAGTCCATTTTGAAATATAAAATTTCTATAATTTTAAAAAGTGGTTATTACTATTCATAACGGCTATTTTGATTAGTTGCGGTGTGTTAGAACTCGAACTTGCGTACAATGCAAGCTATTGCATTATTGAATGAGAAGCGTATCGTGGAAGCTCGGGGTGTTACAGATATTGAAGATCTTTCACCAGGATTAGAAGATTATGTTCCGAGTTTCCAAAGATACTAAACTATTACGATCCTTGTGTGTGTGTTTTTTGTTATGTACTAAGTATTCCGAAAATGTAATGTAATGTCCATGTACGTCATGATACGGGTCTCTACAAATATGAGATTTGGGAAATAGATGCTAAAAAATCCTTTCTTAGGGAGATACTTTAAGAATATTTATCTATGAAAAAACCCAATGGGTTTGCAACTCTAAATTATTCAAGTAAGATATGAAAATTGAAAAAACTAATCCATTTATAGACTAAAGAAAGCATCTCAATCATGGAACATTAATTTTTATGAATCCATAATTGAATTTGGTTTTATAATGAATGAGTGTGATTGTTGTCTATATAAATTATTAAGTTTGAGTATAATAATTTTTTTAATTGTATATGTTTATAACATATAAAAAATTTGAATTGAAAAACCAATCATATAGTCTATTAAAGAATAGTTAAATACATTCATCTCTCTGATGTACTTGGGAGAGGCAGCATATATACATGGGATTAAGAATAATCAAAATATATCCAAGTGTTTTCTCAACCTAATTCAAAGTATACACATTGATAAGACACTCAAGAGATTTAGTATGAAACAATATAATAGGTAAATATTGCTAGCATCAAATGGAATTCATATTTCTATTAATTGTTTCCTAAATCAGATGGGGATATTAATATAATGGAAATTATTCCATGTGAATCAATGATTGGATTAATCATGTATACCATGTTATTTCTTTTACTAGATGTTGCTTACACATTAAGTGTTTTATGAAGATATCAGGTTAATATAAATTAACTCCATTGGATGTTAGTCAGGATTATCATTAATTTACATGATCATATTAATGATATATTCCTTTTTTTTAGATGAGATGACTAACTAGTCATTATATGGTATAAATATTCAAGCATCCAAACTGATCAAGGTGACATGATTTCACAAACGGGATAAATCTGAATCGATTTTTTTATTTTTTCATAAACCAAATTAATATTGAGTGGGAATTTTACAATAAAAGCTTAATAATACCTATTTTTAAACACAAAAAAACTTAAATTTAATATAATCTTAAAAATCAACCACAAAACATCAAAATTAAACTTTAGATTTCAAATTTAAACACACATTCAAAAAAACCTGATAACACCTCGGGCTGCATCTGTCTTGAGACATGATCCTTGATTGATCACCTAAATTCATAGAAAACCCCTAATCAACATCTAAATCATGGGAAATTAAAATCCATTAGTTCAGATCATCATTTTTATAAGAAAAAATTAAAGACCATTGAGATATGAAAGAGGATATCTCCCTAAAATAGCAATCAAAACATCTGATAACCAGTAACAAAAGAAATAAATATCACCTGGCATTGATAGCTCATGGAATTATATGAAACATTCAAAATAACCTCCCAATATACCTTTAAAACCACCATGAAATGTTTATTGGGTGGATAGTGGAGGAATCCTGGAGCATGAGTAGAGTTGGAACAAATGTCTTCTTGTATAAACACCAACATCGAAAACTTTTGTTTTCAACAAGGATGAAATCCATGAAAAAATCAAGAAAATCCCATGTCCAAAAATAAATCAGGACCAAAAAACCCCCCACCCTAATTAAAATACCTAAAAATAATTGAAATGACCAAAATAAAACTATTTAATGCGACTAAAACCCAAAGGCGGGAGAGGACCAACATGAATCACAGCTCTAGTAAAACTAATGTCTCTCAACCAAAACATCCAATCCCCCTAATAGATACACTCAATATGAATAAAATAGAGTTTGTTAAAATGCATATTTGTGTAAGAGAATATATCAAGATGACCAAGGCCTCTATTGTGATCCCTGGTCGCAGAGAGACAGAAACACCCAAACGTGGAATATGGAAAGAGTACAGAGGAGAGTAGTGAAGGAAAGCTGAAGATATAAATACTCATGAAAAACCTCATCACCAAATTATAGAGATTGAATTGAGAAATTGAATAAATAAAGAAATTATAAACCAAGAATGAAAAAAAGAGGCAGCAAACCATATGGAGGAAGAAGAAATATCTGAAATAGAAGAGGATGGACCATCTTCAGGGGAGGAAACCATAGTTGAAAGAGAGTTTTGCAACACTATTAAGATCTCAAATAAGGATGTAGTCAGAGATTCTAAAGTAGAGTCCAATTATTTTGTGTATTATATGTTTTTTAATGAACGTGTGTTGATGTAAAACTTCATCCAAAAGCATGATGTTTACCTAGAAGTAAAGATCCTATCACAATATATTATGGTAATAATTTTGTGGTGGATCTTGCAAATGTTACAAGGTAATATCATTGGATGAATTAAATATATTTTAAGTAACATCTATTTTTGGATTTTTCAAAAATATTTCATGTTTCATTAAGAAGTATTTACATGGGATACACTGTAGAAAACCCCTAGAATAATGCATTGACTCAGCTAAAACATGATTATCATGTAAGGTCAAGAAAACTAAAATTTATTGGTAGCTGGTTCTAGTCTATGTATGGTTTTGTTGGATTAGGTGCCCTATGACCAACTATTTATACATTTATTACATGTATATTTTATGTATTGAATATTAATTAAACTTATTATTACCGATTTTTCTATATTTGACATTTATTTAATGTAATAGTGTCCAAGAGTATTTTTCACATTGATAGTGCCATATAAGTTCCCCACTATGATTATAAACATGGAGTGTCATGAAAATATTATTAATATTTTTTAGGTTTTCATAATATACTATGATGAGTAATATAGTTTTTATACTATCAGTTATGGGAATTCAATAGTGGATGAGGCTCCTTCTCATGAAGTTCTCACCTTCTAATCCTTAATAAGGGAGACTATGAAAACATAACTTTCAATAAGAATTCTGCATGTTTTGGTTTAATTGGGTATTCCTATTAGTGAGCATTTTTAATGGTACATAAACATTAATATTATCATTAATTCCTGTCATGACTCACATACATAAATTTTATGATGAAAAACGTGATGACAAAATTTTCACGGTATGGTACCGAGCGTTGAATGAATAATGATTGACTTGTCATTAATGGATGTATTGAAGAAGTATTTTTCACTTCCATATTTATGGAAGATAATAACTCAACCCTATTATTTTAATATAACTATCTCTCTAAGTTTCATGGCCATGGTGTAACGAAATTTATATTCTATTTAGTCAGAGAAAACTAAATCAATAATATTGGTTGGTGATATAGATGTGCAACCTGTTTGATGTGATATTGTGAAAACGTGATTATATTGCACAATGAGAATTTTTATATGGTTATCATCATTTTGAAATTACATTATTTCTCTAGCGTGCCTTGAACCATTATTATGGTGTAATCTTGGAATTTAAACAATCCTTCATAATTCCAATGGGAAATAATCCAAGAGGGTCACACACAATGCATTTTCATTGATCTCTATTATATCCTATTGTAATTTCATTAATGGAATAAATATTATTCTCCTGAATAATGAATAATATTTACTCATGTTTTATTTATAAAATAAATAAAATAAATAATTATTCACCAAATTTGGAACAAAATATATTCATATATTTTAATGAGTATTTAATAAATTATTATTTACTAGTTTATTAATAAAATTTTTATCTAAAAGTATAAAATATTATGTTTGGGTATTCAATAAATTTTAGGGGAGACTTAATGGACCATGACAGCATTCAGTGAAAAATATTAATTAACATGATGATTAAATAATACTTTTTATTTCCCAGGTTGGTGTGCACCAATAATTAATATTAATATTATTTTTTGTGGAATGAGGTTCATTAAAGGTTAGTGTATTGTTTATATGATTAAATGAATTAAATAGTTATTTTATCATAAACCATAGATCTACAAATAATCAATTATGTCTATTGTGTGGAGTATCGATCAGTGTAATTTAAATAGTGAATTTGTGCGAATAATAAATTATCACTCGACTCATTCTTCTCACTTTCTATCAAGAACAAGAAATGTAAAAGGTAATTCTTCAGAACTAGTTAATTATATATCATGAGAAATAAATGCAACATATTATATTCACCATGCTAGTAGTTAGAGGTAGAGTGGCATTAGTCAGATATCATAGGGGCACGTATGGATCACAACTAGAAGGATTTGATCCATGGATCCTCATAGTACAATGAAATAAATCCAGTAGGATTTTTTAGACAATCAAAACTAATTAGTGAATAAATATCAAAATTATATGTACTATTTTTTTAAGATATTACATGAATAAAATATAAGTTTGACGTATGAGATCCCCTCACATGGTTTCATAAAATAATAAATAAAAGAAATTTTAATTTGTCTCTCACTCCTGCATTCATCCACTGCACCTGGAACTGATAAATTATGTATCTGTAATTGAGAATCTAATCCATTCAAACATAAAAATTTCATTTATAATATTGAGACCAACCACACTTTTAATTTACTCTCTAAATATTTATTCTTCATATTAAATGTAGACCATAATTTTACCATTTAATGTTGTATCTTAGTGACCTTGTAATGTTAATATATGATGAAGTCGAACTAGGGGGAATGTACACATAAAAGTTATTTATATTTCTTGGTTGATTTACATGATCTTATTGATCTAAACTTATGTTTCCCATTTATTTTTTTTCCTTAATACCATAACTCATTTCAAACTTTTTTCATCAATTTAAAAATGTTGTTCATTTGAAAAAAATTGTTAAGGACATTAATCATGCATCATTATAAGATTACTTGACCATGATATGGAAGTACTAAAAATAATATCAACCGTTGTAGCATCTAGATATTCAAGGGGAACATGAAACTCAATGCTCGGCTCATCTGATACTTAAATCCGTAGTGTCGAGTTATATTTTGGGAGTTTCAATTATATTTTATATCTCCTATGATACATTACACCACACACCATGAAACAGGTGGATTTATGGGTGGTGATATATATAAATCCAATAAAATTCACCCTATGTAATTTTAGTAATATAAACTTTTCACATGTTGTTTGGTTCACATTTACGAGAAAGTGGTATGCTAAAATAAATTCTCTCAGTTATGGAATGTATTTGCTGGGAATGGATCTCCTTAAAGCTAGTCGGTTCATGTGGCTCTTCATGAATTTTTCATTAGTCTACTTTTAGTTAAATTTTGATCCCTTTACATATACTAGTATACAAATTCCAATTTATCTATAATATCTATGGATGTATATATCTATGGATGTATATATCTATGACTACATTCATTTCATTATCTCACACATATATCCTTTTGTCTTTAAATTCTTAAAATATGTTATAGGAAACACTCCAAACCATAAACCATTAATGTGACTATATTGTACTAACAAATTTGACGCTACTAAGAGTACTTTTTCATTAGGTACAATAAATTTCAACTCTTCTGTGTAAATATTATAAAAATCATAGGAACATAAATGTATCTTTTTATTGTAGTACTTTTATAATGAAAACAAAATTACTATTATGTCATGCTTACACATGATTCCCATACTACTTGTGTGTTTTAATATATAGGTTTTTAATTTATTTATATGAACCTCCATCCATTGTATATAGTTTGGGATGGAAGTTTCTTCGATGTCAGATTCATCAATATTCATTCAAACAAAGCATCCTATGTTGTTTTATATAAATATTTTTCTAATGATTTAAATAACATAACATTTTATTTTTGAGTAATTTGTACTCCTTCCTTATTTTACGGTAGGGGTACATTATTTTTTATGGATAGTATTTAATTTCATTAATCCCTTTTTCTTTCATAAATTATGAATTTTGATTCAAAATAGAAAAAACTAATATTTTGAAATAATATATTCTTGATTAAAATAAAAAATAAAAACTGATTCCTCGTCACGGTGACTAATGAATGCTTTTAATGTTTCATTTTATATAATTCATGAATACATATATAATGGGTGGGGTTCACTTTCCCCTCAACATACATATGATTTTGTTTTGTTACATGTGTTAGGAAGTCTCTATAATATTTTCTAGTGTCCATTATAACTAATCTCTTATGAATATCGTCTAAAATAAATGAAAAATATATGGGATAATGAAAATTAATTGTTGTTTTAATATATATATTTTGTTAAATTAGATAAATAATATCTTAATATTTCCTTAAAATCTTCCCTCATTGTTATCATTAATGAAATTATGGCATTATTCCACATATAAATGATAATTAGAACATACATTCTTTTTTGTAACCCAAAATTAACTAATAATCGTTGAATCTTTTGGGTCCATCTAATATAAAATTTTAAACCTATTTTTCATAACTTGATAACATTATTTAACATAGTGATTCTATGTTGGTCTTTTTTTCATCCACATGATGTCGGTCCCCTAATAATTCCACAGTTTCATCATTGACTGTGTGTTGGTCCTAATGATTGGGAGAATCATCATGTTGATAATTCATTATTTTAGTGGGTAGTACAATATTTAATTTATATTATGTAAATGTATTATACAACAAACTATATTATAAGGAAAATCATAGTATATTAAAAATTCACATTAAATTATTCATTGAATTCACTTTTTTTATTTAAATATTGATGTGATTTGGATAATCTATTTAGTATCCAAACCCCATACTTCTGTTCACATTTAATGTATATTTCACTCTCTAAATTTTAACATCAATAATATATTATGATCTCCCAATAAATGTGTCATCTTAAATTAAATTTTAATCCGGAACTGCAATAATTATAGTTGCAAAAAAAATTACCAGTTCCATTTTACTAGATCTTGTATATATAATACATGAATTGATTGTGATATAATTATGAAGGGGTCATCCTTATAACCATCCAAAATAAAATTCTCCTTAATAAATATTTATTTTTTCATGTTAACTATCAAACTGTTTCCAACCCATTTTAAATTAAAAATATTCACTTGAAATGGAATATTATCTATCTCATATATTTGTTCACTTAGGATAAAATATGAAATATTCACTTAAATTGTATTTCTATACTTGGAATGGAATATATGAATTACTTCATCCATAATCCTAATTCAACTATTTCTCATCATACTATATTCATCTTGTTCCTTCATATAGATTGTATAACAATTAATTAAAAAACCAGTGTAATAGATAACATTTACATTTGGTCCCCTGGAAATCCAAGGATGTTGTTTGGAAGTAGAATTGGGATTTACAGATAACTATTTATAAAAGTAATATGAGAACCATCAAATAAATTTTTGATTATGTGTGACTGATATACAACTGTTAGTTATTGATGGAATCAAATTTCTAATAATTACTCTATGAGATTCATCATATGGAAGAAACTCTAACCTACTATTTATAATGTAATGGTGAGTCTTTGCATTCTCTATAATGGTAATTGAAACAACACATCTTCCAATAATTTATTATATCATATGGTTTTCACTATGATAATATTTTGGGAGACTGATTCTATCAGCATTTGTGTTTTAATTGGTAAAAAAATCAACATCTTCATCAATAATAAATCACTCTTCCATAAAATCTTCCAACTAACTTCAATTCATGGTGCACTCATTCAAAATATTCATATATCATTTATGTGGGAAGATACATCATGAATTTTTTTAACCACATAGTTGAATCTATCTAACCTAATGAACTATTAAGTGGACAGTTATATCAATAAATTATGGTTTCAATAATTACTCCACTTATCATAATATGACAGAAATTTCATATTTCATGATTGGAAACATCAGAGGGTCTATTACTTTACAACAAATGTATTTGGAAAAGAAGCAATGTTTGGTTAATATATGTTGTACATTTTAAGAAGAATGAAATGTAATGCTATAAAAATTAAATATTCATAAAAACATGAATATCTTATTATTGTAGTCTCAGTAACATCAAATTATTCATTAATATGATATTCTTTATATTTTAAGGATACCACTTTGGAAAATTACAGCATTTATGATGTTTCATAAATGAATTTTCTCTAGAAAATATATAGCATAAGCTAGTAGAGGAATAATACTTTTCATTCCACCCTTCACTAGTGCCAACACGCCCCTTATCCCTATGTTAGTCATGTCCAACATTTCATAAATTCCCTATTATATTATCTCTAGTACATACTGTCACATGATAATAACAATATCTATTTTATATTTTTTTAATATTTATAAACATTAAAAAAATATATGATGTATAAAAACTTTTAGAATAGTAATTTATAGAAAATTATTCTATTTTTTTCAACCATATTTTTTAAGGTCTTTAAAAAAATGGTTTTCCAAAATTAGTGTCATTATAATTTATATTATATAGAAGTTGATCACTCTTTAATTGATATGGTGTTGTATATTGTTCTTTATTTCCACTGAATGATGTCATACAAGACTGGTATTTATGTCTTCAGGGTAAAAATTTACAATGAAAAAACACACACAATCTTAAAGGAATGTTTCAACTTTACTATGTGTCTACCATCTTCACAAATGGGACACCTAGACATTCCATTATTTTTATAGCCTAAAAAACTCATAATAAGGAATGTAAAATATTAACTTGTAAAACCTGGAACTCAATTTGAAGTCTTTAATAATATGATCCTCGTATAATTTAACACTTGTATCCCACATAAATTTCAGATCATCAATCAATGATTCCAAATAAATGTCAATATCCTTACCTGGTTCGTTTTTACATATATAAAAAGAGACATCAAAATATATTTATTCTTCGGAAATGACCATGGTGGAAAGCTAAAAATTACCAAAAATCACTATACATTTAATGTGAATACTACTTTCCACCCTAATATAAATTATTCTATTATTACACAACACATTTCAAAGGTTTCTTGTCTTGTTTCCAAATTAAGGATACTCAAAATCAATTTCTATCCACTAAGGAGAGTTTGTTGTGTGTTTTATTTTACCGTCTTCAACTCCTATATTTTCATTCCCTAAAAAATTACTAACATGTTGGACCCTCTATGAGATGGTTGTTTTAATAATCACAAATCATTGCACTTTATAGATCCTCATTATTCATATATTATGTTATAACTACAATTAATCATGTCAATGACTACTTATAAATGATTAAAGTATGTCATATTGTATAATAAATTTCAATAACTCAATAAATTATGGATCTTTATCTTCCAATATATTTAAAAGTGTATATTTACATGTAATTATGAATTTCACTTAATCTGATATTGTTCTGTTTAAGACAGACACTTTTTATGTTTTTCAAAGTTCCTCACACCGATTAGTTTAAGGAGTCACTGATGGCTGACTCACCGATGAGGTCTCACTGATCAAATATGACAGCAATTAAGGACTCACCAATAGAACATACATCACACCAATGGACAAGTAACCAATGATAAGTCACATCGATAGTTCAACTGACTCAACAATGAATGACTCGCCGATGGTTGATGCACCAATAGATCAAAATAATTTGCGATGGAAAAGTTTCTAATGGGAGAGTCACCGGTTGTTCAAAATGAGTCACTGATGACGACTCACCGATGCTTAGATAGACCGATAGAACAAATGAGTCGATGATTCCCGGAGTCACTAACACCGATAGAAAGGACTCACATATATAGAGACACACTAATGTTGATAGACCGATTATATTGACTCACTGATACTTATGAATGACTTAGAGTCGTAAAAATGTTTATAACTAATTAATTAAAATTCATATCTAATGGCCATATTTAGAAAAATTAATGTTTCTGAGATTATTAAACGTATTTTGTACAATATTCATAGGATAGTACGAGGTGCATGAAGGCAGAGAGATCATTATGTCTGTTAGACCTCAAATTATAAAACAATTACAAGATGAATCATTAAAATGGGGAGAAAACGCATAGAATAAGAGAAAGAAAAGAACTTGTGAACTCCTTAAACTCTCAAGAATACTTCCACAACCCAGGAAATCAAAAAGATGAACATTTGGGGAGATCAAGGAGACAATCTAAACATGTGGATCTAAGATAAATATATTCTGCTCATGGAAGCCAAAACAGAGACTATGATACTCTGTTTTTTATTCAACTTCTAAAGAGGACTTGAACATTAGTTCCACGACATCAACCATGTTTAGATCTTCACTTCATAACAAACAGAGCCTTCTAAACCAAACTCTAATTATTTAGCTTTTTTATGTCCATTTACATATAGTTATAAGTAGTGTGTGTATCTGTTTGTTAAACATTTATTGTATCCTCTGCATAACTAGAGGATACATGATATCCTCAAATCTCACATTCTATTTATTCTTTTGTATCCAACATAGAACAATGGAAGAGGTAATGTGAGACCAGTTTGGTTTTCACGAATAATTGTGGTACTGGTCAAGTGTGACTTGGATAGCCTTTTGTGCTATTGTGATCCCCGAACCATAGTTTGGATCAAACTATTTATTAATTTAAATTACTTGGTGGCAGGTGATCACCAAGTGGAGAAGATTAAATCTCTTCTTGAGACTAAACCTCATGTTTCTCTTCCACTGTATTTTTTTTAGTTTTACTATGTCTTTTATTGCATAATTCATATACCTAAATTAATAATTTATATTTTGTTTAGCAAGTGTTTATAACTATTTTGAACCTGTAATTTAGTTTCAAAAGTTATATTAATCTTTTTATTAGTATAGATGAGAACTAATCAATGGTTTGAGGAATTAATTGAACTTTATGGACTCTTCTAAAGTCAATACAAACTAAATTAGATTAAATTTTTAATTGGGTGAAATTTTAAACCAACTGATTCTTAACAAAAGTTTTTATAGATATTCAATTCACCCCCCCCCCCCTCTTGAGTATTCTACTCTAACCAATATTTGGTAACAAAGGATTTTGAATTATTTCAGTTTTCAAAGCTTTTTCTGAATTTTTCAACATTGATTGTAGTTATATCTAAAATATCATACAATTTATGTTATTTCTAAAATTTTATCTCTTTTTCATCCTTCCCGTATTTATATTATAAACAATATATTATTAGGGGATATTGAAAATAGACCACCTTTTTTTAATAGAAAAAAATATGCTCAGTGGAATTTTAAAATGAAAATACATTTAGAAAGCATGGGATTCAAAATCTGGACTTCAATTGAAAGTAATTATGCAATCCTTAAACTTTTAGAAACACATGAGATGAAGCTAAAAATACTGTCTATAAAAATAATGGTAAAGAAATGAATGTTCTATATTATTCACTAAGAGATGAATAATTTAATAAAATTTCTTCTTGTAAAATTATTCATGGGATTTGGGACACTTTGTTTGGTTCCCATAAGGGAACATCTAATGTGAAATAGATGAGATGAAATACTTATACACTTAAATATAAAAATTATAGAATAAAGACTAATGAATCTATTTCTGATATGTATCTCAGGTTCAATGAAATTGTGAACACTATTATTTCATTAGGAATAGTTGTCACAGCAAAGGAACAGGTCCTGAGGATTCCATGATTCTTACTAGAGAGATGGCGAGGGACATCAGTATCCATAAAAAATCATGTTACATTAATAAAATTACATCAAATGATGTAATTGGAAAATTAATGATATATTAATATAAACTAAAGGTCAATCCAGATGAGGTGGATCAAAAGTAAAAAATATCTTTTGTTCAAGACTACCAATTCCAAAAGTAAATACGAAGATAATGTTTAAGATAATGTTGAGATAAAAATTAATGAAGAATTATATTTATATAGTGATGATGAAATGGACTAGCTGTCCAAGAGATTCAGATAATTTTACAAAAAGAAAAGGTTCTTCAAGAGACCAAACTATAAAAAAAATATGAAAACAAAGGCACATGGAAAAATTAATGGAATAAGCATAAAAATCAGAATAAATAGTTCTCTATGATTGAAAAAATAGAGTTCATGTCAAAGATGACAATCCTAAATTAATTTTAAAAATAAATATGAGAATAAATATAGGAAATATAAGAATGAAATGAGGACCAATAAAAGTACATCTGACGACAAATATAGTGAATCAACTTCTTCTCAAAATTAGAAATACGATATGGAAAACATGTTCTTTATAAAAAATACCTCTGAGGTACTTTTGAACTCTCCTGGTCCAATTGACTATTATTCTAGAGATGAATCTAAAACTGGGAATATGAAAAATGATGAATTGTTTGAGTATTGAAATATGCTAGAAGAAACTTGTAATGAACTGAAGGATAATTATAAATCTTTAAAGAAATATCATGACCTCTCTAAAAATATTCAACCGAAACTTACTATTGATAATGAGAAAATGCACAATTTCTAAAGGAAAATAATGACCAAAAGTTATTTAATAATCAATTAAAGAATGATTGGGGAAAATATTACCAATGGGAAGAATACACTTACTCAATTACATGTTCAACAGATAGCCCCTTGTTATACTATTGGAATATGATATCAGTCATGAAAAATAAAAATATCTAAAACACCTTTTATAACTAAATCTATAGAATCTACTTCTAGGTCAACATTGCAAGAGTTTAATGCATGTTCTAGTTCAAAACAATCTTTTACTAAATCAAGTATTTATGTACCAAACAAAGTGTATTTTTCAAATACTTTATATTATACATATATTAAACCAATAAGAAAATTTGGGTTCTAAAATATTTTATTACTAATTTTTTGGACCCATAAATATATGGGTACAAAAATCATTCCTTGGATGAATTTTTTCGTTGGTAAGTTGTCTAAAGAGTTCATGTAGAAATATTTGGTACATAGAAATAGGTTGTTCAAGACATATTATTGGAGACAACCCAAACATCAAGAATATAATCAATATTGATGGAGGAAATATCACATTTGGTGACAATGGTGAAGGAAAAATTGTCAGCTAAGGTAAAATTGGTAAACATAACTCTATCGTAATTTCCAAAGTACTCAATATTTACGGATTAATGTATAACATGTTAGAATATCACATATGTGTGATGATGGATTTAATTTTAAATTAAACTATGATCCATTCCCTATTTTTTTATTCCAAGAATAACTTAGTATTTACTGCTCTTAGAAGTGATAATGCATATGTTGTAAACATAGAAACAATAGAAACACAGAAATTTTCTGGTCTAAGTGTCATTTACAAAGATTCTTGTCTCTGGAATAGAAAAATGGGACCTTGTAATGTAAAATACCTTATGAAATTAACCATAAAATTTATATAAGGACATACCTAAACTAGAGTTTCTAGAAAATAAATTGTGAAATCCTTGTCAACAGTAAAGAAACATAAAATCTCTTTCTAACTAAAGAGAAATGTTACAACTTCTAAACCTCTCTAGTTCATTCACATGGACTTGTTTGGACCATCTATAGTTCCAAGTCTCAATGGGATGTAGTATGTTTATGTTCATGGAGATGAATACTCTATGTATACTTGAATCTTTTTTATAGCTCACAAAATTGAAGCTTGCTCTAATTTTACCAAGTATGCTAGGACTGTAGAAAATATTAGTGGAATTAAAATATAATCCTTAAGAAGTGACAATGGTTGTGAGTTTGAAAATCAAGACTCTGAATATATTTTCCCACAAAACTGATAAAGGAATAACTTCTCTTACCCTAGGAAACCTCAACGGAATGGTGTCATAGAAATAAGAAATATAACCCTACATGAAATTGCACAAAATATTCTCAATGAATATGACCTACCAATTTTTTTTGGGGATAAATATCTTAATACAGATTATTATATAATAAATAAATTCTTAATCATACCTATCCTTAAGGAAACTTGTTATGAGTTTTGAAATAATAGGAATCCCAAGAAAAATTAATTAAAACTATTTGGATTCAAAACATATATTTTATACACTAAATATAATCAAGAAAAATTTTCCTCAAAAAGTGATAAAGGAATGATCATTAGATATTCAACATCAATAAAATATTATGGAGTCCTTAATAAGATAACCAAATATGTGGATGAATCTGTACATGTCAAGTTTGATGAAACCGATCCACATGAACCTAAGACCTCATTAGGGAATCGTGAAGAGGATATGTGAAATATGGACATTGATGCAAAAAGATCTAAATATCCTATAAATAATTTTGTTAAAACTTCAAGTTCTAGAATTTCACTAGATTCTATCCATAATGAACCAGAACCAAATGGTGATCCTGAAGTATCTACCCCTACTTTTATTAGACCAAGTATAACCCTTAAAAACCATACCATATATGATGTAGTTGGACATTTAGATAGATGAAAAAAACTAGTTATCCTTTGAGAAATTAGGTTGAACATCAATAATTCTTGTTACAACCGGATCCTAAAAATATCATTGATGCAATCAATGATGAACTTTGGGTGACGGCTATTCAAGAAGATCTTATTCAGTTTGACATAAATAAATTCTAGAATCTTGTTTATAAACCCAAGGACACCTTGAAAATTATAACTAAATGGGTCTTTAATAATAAACAAAATGATGTTAGAAATATAATTATAATCAATGATATATTTTTTGCACAATGATATAATCAAGGAGAAAGAAATTATTATGAGGAGACCTTTTGACCAGAATCTAGGCTTCAAGACATTAGAATATAACTTGCCTATGCAACGCACTTGGATTTCAATCATTATCAATTTGAGGTTAAAAGTGATTTATTAAATGGTTATATAATTGATGGTGTTTTTTATCATACCCCGGGTTTTAAAAATCTACATTTTCTGAAAAATGTTTTCAAATTAAATAAATCATAATATGGTTTGAAACTATCTCCAAGAGCTTGGTATGATAGATTAAGTAATTTTATTATTTCTAATGGTTTTAACAAAGGAGTTGAATATCCTACTCTTTTTATAAAAATAATTTATAAAAAGTTTTCAAAGCTTAAATATATGTATACGATATTATTTTTGGTTCTTATAAAACTTATTTGTGTAATAATTTTTCAAAAATGAGGCAATGTGAGTTTAAAATGAGATTAATTATTCAACTTAAATATTTTCTTGGATTTAAAATATTTAAAAATAAATAAGGTATTATTTTAAATAAAAGTAAATATACTACATATATTTTTAAAAGATATGGATTTGAAAGCATTAGGAGTAGTGAAACACCTATGAGTTCTACATGTAAGCTGGATGTTGATGAATATGATAAACTTGTTGATCAAATTGCTTACATAGGAATGATTGGGAGTTTTCATTACATAACAACTAGTAGGACAGATATCATGTTTAGTGTGTGTATGTGTACATGTTCTCATGCTAAACCAAAATATCCGCATTTAAATTCTGTTATTTTTTTTTTCAAATACCTCAAATATACAACAAATTTAGGATTCTTCTACCCAAGAGGACTACCATTTAATATGGTTAGTTATTCAAATTATGACATTTTTGGTTGTAAGATATATAGAAAAAACACCTCTAGAACTTTCCACATTTTGGTAAAGTCTCTAATTTCCGGGTGTAGTAAAAAGAAAAATTTGTTTTCTATATCAACTGCTGAAGGAGAGTACATTGCTGCTCATAGTTGTTGTGCACAAATTTTTTGGATAAAACACACTTTATTAGACTATGGATTTCAATTCATACATATCCCTATAAATTGGGAAAATAAAAGTTCTATTAACATTTCTAAGAATCGAATTTCTCATTCTATAACAAAACATATTGATGTAAGACAGCACTTTTTGAGATATCACTATCCAAAAGGTGATGTAACTATTGAGTTTATTGGTACTGGGCATCAACTTAATGAAATCATTACCAAACCCTTATACACTGAGAATGAGCTACATCATACATGAACATGGAATCTTAAATCTATAAATAGTGTCTAATCTTGTCCCCTTTGAAAAAAATTGTTTGTTTGTGAAACCGATCAGTGAAACTAGTCAGGTGAAACAAATCAGGTGAAACAGATCAGGTGAAACCCATCAGGTGAAACCAGTCAGGTGAGATAGATCAGGTCAAACTGATCAGTGAAATCGATCAGGTAAAAATGATTTGGTGAAAATGATCAGGTGAAACCTATTAGGTGAAACTGATCAGATGAAACTGATCAATGAAACCGATTAGCTGAAATCGATCAGGTGAAACAAATCACAGAAACTAATCAGGTGAAAGTAATCTTGTGAAAATGATCAGGTGAATCCGATCAGGTGATACTGATCAGGTGAAACCGATCAGGTAAAAATGATCAGGTGAAACCCATTCAGTGAAAATATTCTAGTGAAACTGATTATATAAATCGGATCATGTAATACCTATCAGGTGAGACCGATATTGTTATTTTAAAACTAATACAGAGAGGGAAATGCTTGTAAATATATGTTTTTGTCTATTTTAAAACAAAATGAAACTTTTTACTTATTTTTATTTTACCTTTATAATATTTTATGTTTTTACGATCATACAATCCCTAAATTATAAAATCAATTCGATCCACACTACTTATACACTTAAACACATTACTAAACTCACTCTACATTGATCCATCGAACTTTAAACTTGCTTTGAATTTGAACCTTCAGAATAGCAAGGACGTAGTGCATAATGGAAGGAAAAATTTAATAATCATCCTCCAAGCATCATAAAACTGAATCTAATAGTTCCACAGCTTCTATGAAGCCAGTATTGGGAAGCCTCATATTGACTTTAGATAAATAAGTGTTTTCTGAGTATTGGCTATCGAGAAATTCCTTCCTACAGAGATTTTTGAAATCTCATGTGTGGATTAGATGGTGTGCAAACAATGAGAGAGATTTTTGTACCCAACTGGTACACCAATTCTATCTCAACATGAATGTTTCTTTGTAAAGAGCCAAGGATGGTAGGATGAAGTCAGTGGTCAAATTCAAAGAGATCTATTTTTCTTCGAAATGATGGGCAGAATTCTTAGAGATGTCACTAGAGGGCGTTTATGAAGATTACCGGGGTAATATTACACCAACCTAAGATTTGTTTTCTTATGAAAATTAATTGAAATAGTTTAATGGAAATTATTAATCAAGGAGATAAAAAGAAAAAGAATCATATGGAGAGGCCATATTTCTTTTTAAGTTCATACAACAACAAATCTACCCAAGGAAGGGCTGTTTTGAAGTATCATGTTATCTTCCTGGATTATCTTCTAAAGAATAGGGTGAATGTGAATTTATATAGGTACCTTATGGTACATATTTCTGATATGATCAAACCTTCCAAGAAAGAAACCTATTTACACTACCCAAGGATTCTTTCTTCAATGTTAAAGAAGCTAGGATGTGTGGAGGATGCAGATGAAGTAATCACTCCATGTAGTGGATTTTTCCTGCACATGGATATTTGAAGACAATAAAAATATTTTGGAACCCTAGGAAGAGATATTGGGTTGTAGATGAAGAAAATATATATGAGTATTATAATCCCATTGATCATTCTATGAGACCAAGGGATAATGAGTATTCAGGTCTTAAATCTGGTGAGCATGTGGTTTATTCTTGTGTGGAACAAGTTGAGCCTATGCTTCCAAGAGAAGAGTGTTCTCCTATAAATGATATGAGTGACCGATATATAGTTGAGAGTCCTAAATACATTTCATATAGAACTACTAGTCCACTATTAGATTTTATTTCCTGAGAACATTTTTTAGGTTACGAAGATGAGGAATAGACTGAAGTCTCTAGAGTTAAACTATATATGTGAAAGACTGATGGGGATGATGAGGGTGATGATGAGGATGAGTATTATGAAGGTGAGAATGTGAGTGAATCACTAAAATCTAGACAAGTAACAGTTAGTTTAGTAGAATAGTCTGTGCATATAGATAATGATGATCTATGTATCATTCAGGAGCTTAATGATATTATGGAAGGAGGTCAAGAGGAAGAGGATGAAGCTTATAATTGGCCTATGCATCAGAATGAGGAAGATCCTTAAGTGGATCAATTGGCTGGAGTGGTTGGATTTCATGTAGAACCTGAATTTCAGTTCGTACTAGTGCCTCAGAATGTCATTTTGGCTGGAGGACAGGAAGAAGAAGATGAAGTTGAGGATGAGGGAGAGACTCAATGTAGGAGAGTGAGAATTGATATTTTGGAGCCTAGAGATTGGACCTATTTTGGTTACTGGAAAAGGAATCCAGGTTTTATCATGTTTGCGCTGGATTACGACTCAGATGAGGAGATGGATGTTCCTCCTACTGCCCAAGATGATGTTGAACCGATTATTAATGCTTCACCTTTCATAACTAATGTTGATGATCCTGTTATACCTTCAGTTCATAGTGACTAAAACCCCAAGGATGATCTCAAAAAATTCAATGCTAAAGTTTTTGAATCTTTGAGATCCTCTATTTGAGTCAGAATTGAAGCATTAACTTCTAAGAGTATTTCATTAGAAGATGCTACTAAAATTACAAGAATGATGGTTTAGGAGATACAACCCAACCTAATCACTACAACCGAGACCATTATAAGAAATAATACGGTGATGATAGAAGAAGTGAAAATAGTGAATCTTGAATTGGAATATTTGACCAATGATTTCAAGGCTAAACATGGTGGTGTTATGGAGGTTCTTTGGAACCTAATTACACATCTTCTGAGTGCATACTTGAAGAAGTTCAAGGAGGATCTTGGCAAGATAATTTTTGGTGCCTCTAGTTCAAATGGTACTGAGCCTATTACTACTGATATAGAGTCCCTTGGGACTGTGATGATAGAAGGGCCGAGGTCTATTTAGAATAAATCTGATAGAGAAACTATACCCAAAGTTTACAAAACCACTGACCTTATCTACAACATGGTATGACAGTGTACAAATGGGGCATCTACTTCTCAAAAAGAAATTAGATAAAAATTGGACAAGTATTTCTCGAAAATCTACACAATTTACGATCTAATTAAAAAATTTACATACTTGGATGAGATCCTTAAGATTCCACAAGTAATAGAGTACTTCAACAGGTAAGTGGGTCAACTAAAATATTTTACACTCAGTTTGTAAAAAATCATGGAGAACAAAGAGGACTTTAAAAAGGCTATGAAGTATGGGGTGAAGTCATAAATTATTTTATCCAGATTTTGAATCCCTACCTGCATGTTTATGTTGTAGCAATACTAGTCCCTATAGATCCTTCCATTGGAACTGGTTCTTTGCCTCCTGCTCAGATGTCAATATCTCACGTTTTATCTCAGGTCAGGCTAGTGTTCCAAGAGAAACCTCCAAGGTGTGTTCTGTCAGAAAGAAGACCAACCCATGCAACTACAATTCCAATAGGTGTTGCTTTACCTGGTGTTTCCATTTGATCATCCCTTCCTACATCCACAACACCACCTCATGAACCCCCTCATGAAACTTTAGACAAATGGAATTCTCCTCAAAATCCCAAGCCTTAGTTTTGGATCATTTATTTGATAGGTCATTGTACTTTGTTTTGATGGTTATACTCTCTATACTTTAATAAATCTCAATTTGACATCATTGTGTTCCAAATTTCATTATGTTA
This sequence comes from Viscum album, assembly GCA_963277665.1. NCBI lineage: Eukaryota > Viridiplantae > Streptophyta > Magnoliopsida > Santalales > Viscaceae > Viscum > Viscum album. The sequence continues at coordinate 365,098,435 of OY728158.1, read as the reverse complement.
TTTTTCTATATTCTTTATGTTTATTTTCACCTTTTCACTGATCCCAAAAGGGGGTGAAATCTATGGATGATGTCCTCTCTTAAACTAAGGGGGAGCCTAACTGTGGAATAGGAAAGATAACAAGTAACCAATAGAATATATATATGTACATCCCACATCTGATAGTTATCGTATATAACTCTAGTAAAAAAACCTTCTATATATGTCCTATAACACAGTAATTGAGGGGGAGCATAAAACTAAAGACAATATAGTTATGTTTAGAATTCACACTCACTTTTTTATATGTAAGTAAAGTCATTTTTATTTCTTCACATCTTGTATAACTCATTTATACCATGATTTGTGATTATCAAAAGGGGAGATTTTTGGACCCTCTGTGAGATATATTTTTTATAATCACAAATCATTCCACATTATAGATCATGATAATTCACATATTATGTTATAACTAATGTTAATCATGTCAATGACTATTTATAAATTAATAAATTATCTCACATGATATAATACATTTCAATATGTCAATAAATTATGGATATTTATGTTTTAATATATTTTAAATTGTTTATTTACATGTAATTATAAATTTCACATAATATGATAATGTTCTGTCTAAGATAGACACTTTGTGAGTTTTTCAAAGTCCCTGAAACTGATTGGTTTAAGGAGTTATAGATGGTTGACTCACCGATGAGGACTCACTGATCAAAGAATACATCGATGCAAGACTCACTGATAGAACATTTGTCACACAAATGGACAAGTCACCAATGATCATTCCCATCAACAGTTCAAGAGACTCACCAACGAATGATTATTTGATGGGCGATGCACCATTAGTTCAAAGGAAATACTAATGGATGAGTCACTAATATGAGACTCACTAACAGTTTAAAATGAGTCATTAATTACAACTCATCGATGCCCAGATATACTGATAGCACAAACAACTCACTGATGCCCAAAGTCACTGATACTGATGGAAAGAAACAACCGATACAGAGAGTCACCGATACTCATAGACCTACTATATTGACTCACCGATACTTATGACTCATCGAGAGTCATAAAAACTATTTTTAATATATTAAATCAAATTTATATATAACATCCATATTTACACAAATTAATGTTTCTGACATTATTTAATGTTTTATGTAGGATATTCAATGGACATTACAAGGTACATGCACATGGAGAGATCATTCTATCTACTGGACCTCGAGGTATAAAATAATTATAAGATGGATCCTTCAAATATGGAGAAAACTCATAGAAGAATAGAAAAAAAAGAACTTGCAAACTCTTGTAACTCATGAGAATACTTCCAAAACCCAAGAACTCTTAAATAAGAACATATGGGGTGATCAAGTAGTCAAGAAAAACTTGTGGAGCTAAGATAAACATCTTATTCTCCTAGAAGCCAAAACATATAGAGAACGATACTCTATTTTTTAGTCAAATTCTAGAAGAAGGCTCAAAGTTCAGTTCCACTACATCAACCAAGTCCAGATCTACACTACATAACACATAGATCCTTCTAACCCAAACTCTACATCTTTAGCTCTGTTGTGATCATTTATTTACACTTCTGAATAGTGTGTGTATCTATCTGTTACAGACATGTTGTCTCCTATGCATAACTAGAGGATACATGATATCCTTAAATATCACACTCTATTTATTATTTTGTATCCCATGTATAATAGTGAAATAGTTCATGTGTGACATGTTGTTTTTTTTCTCATGAATAAGTGTGGTAGAGGTCATGTGTGACCAGGACGGCCTTGAGTGCTGTTATGAACCTCAATCCATGGTGTGGATCAAACTGTTTATTAATTTAAACTTTTTGGTGGCAGGTGATCAACAAGTGGAGAGAATTAAGTCTCTTCTTGATACTGAACCTCTTGTTTCATTTTTTCTATATTTATTTCATTTATTTTTACTCTTCCTTCTATCATGTATTTCCTAAAACTAAATTGAACATTCATAGTTATTTTAGAAGTTTTTTATAATTGTTTTGAAAAAGTATGTTAGTTTCAAAATTTTATTAATCGTTATATTAGTATAGATGAGAACTAATCAATATTGATAAATTAATTTAAAATTTTGGGCACTAATAAATTCACTACAAACTAACTAAGATTATATTTTCAATTGGGGTAAAAATTTTAAAGAACCAATTCTTAACAGAAATTTTTATAGATACTCAAATCACCCCCTCTTGAGTATTCTACTCTGACCAACTTAATGGTTTCCTGAAATCAATGTAGACATCTGAATGTTGGGATGATATAAAAGAACCATACATATTTTAGAATAACATGAATTATTTTTCTTGTATCGATCTACGCAAAACCCAACAAATTTTATGAGTGATTCATAGTCCTTATAAAAAATACAATCAATTGGTCATGCATGTATTTTTCTCAAACATCGTACCCATTGATCATAAGAATTATCTTAGTTCCATATATTATACAAGTAAGATAATTTTCTTATGGTCACATATCAATCAAGAGACCACGTAAATTAGTAAAGCTAGTGTCACTCCTGCTTCTAGCTTTCATATTATAAAACATTAATATGGCTGACAATGTTGTGTTTTTAGTACAACTGGTATACAATGGTCCCTTTTTTATATACTTGACATCTCAAACAACATTTTTAAATCATGAAGGTAATCATGAATTGTCATTTTACATCTTCCATACAATTATTGTCATCATTTACACTTTCATTCATATCATATGACCCATAAATTACAATATCATACAAGATAGTTTGTACATTCTTTCTTTCCCAATGATTAGTCCAACATTTTTATATTCGGTCTATTCCATGAAAAACAAAATATTATTATAACTCTTATGAGTGGTTTCATATTGAGTAACAACAACATAAACATGGATAACTGATTTGAGAAGGGTCAAATGCAGGGTCTATTGTAATCTTGTTGATCTTTTTGATACCATCATCACACTCCATTTTCACAAGATTAGCATCCATCCAGTTTTGATTCATATCCAATATAGTATGTTCTATAATACTCATTTTTTAGAAAAAAAAATACACATAATGTATTAATAATAAAAGGATGTATGTGTTGATACTGCTAGAAAATGTTTAATTTTTCTTAGAAAAAATTATACTCGCATTGGACACCCAATGAATAAATAAAAACTTTTTTAATGATGAAATGATATAATTCATTGAATTTAGAATATAAGACTCCTTATGAAAAGTTTTTAAATTGATAATCTCCAATTCAAACAATAATTTTAATTGTATGAAACAAAGTAGGATGGTGTGTGTAGTATTAAAGTAGGAAATTGATGGTGGATGAAAGCTTTAAAGAAAAGTGGTCAGGGTTGAAGCTAAATTAAAATTTGGGGATCCCATGTGGGATGAAATCCATCATGATTTGGTTTCACCCATTGATATATTGTAATATATATGATATAAAAAATATCATACAGTACTACTAAAGATGAATGAATCTCAACTTGTTAATGTTATTGGTGATTATTCCTAACAAGTGACATTTTTACAAAATGGTAAAATGAAAAAAATAATATATGATGGTTGGAGGGTTATATGTTCCCTAATGGAGGGAATATGTATTAGTAATCTATTAAAGTAACATTTATGCTATATGAAGTTATTTTTCAATGATAATAAGTGTCAAATTGTGTGTATTAAGATTTTTTTTCTAGTAGTGGAAGACATTTATTGAAGGGAATGTGTTATATCTATATAATTATGAAGAGTATAATTAGTTTATAATCTATTGAAACCGATAGAGATAAACAATTTTCACTCACAAAATTGTTAAGGCTTATTAGTTAGTATGAAATTTTTAAGGATAATAATGTTTTCAGTGAACAACCTTAGAACATTATATGTGTTGAAAAGTAATTTGATTTCAATATAATTGATTATTGGTTACTATAACCATAAAAATTAATTTTTGAGGAGTATAATGAGATAAAATTTCTAGTAGACACTACATTATGTCATATTATATAAATGTATGAAACACCTATTGGATTGAAGAAACGTTTATTTAATTAATTTAAGGTGAATTATTCACGAAAAATTTACAAATATTGGTTACAACATTGGTGGAGGACATCATAATTTCTAGTAGGATAATTTCATTATAAGTAATGTAGGGAAGTGATAACTATTTGGAGCTATAAACAATCAATAATTAATTCATGTATTTTTTTAATTATTGGATAACCATAGGAAATAAGAAGAATTCATTGATGTTTTCCTAGACCAAAAATAATATACACTGATTTAGAGATGGAAAAGAAAAAAAACAACCGACAATAAAATTTATTCAGGTAGTAGACTTAAATATGTGATGGTCACGCTATTCAAATAACATTATTTTTATTATAATTTTATAATGATAAAATTAATTGATCACAAAATAATTATTTGGATGTTGTTGCCTATAACTACAACACCAATATCAATAATATCTCGATAGTCAAAAAAAGGTATTAGGAATAGATGTTATTGAAAATTGAGTGACAAAATTCATTTACGTGTCATAATGTGATTATGAAAATAGTGTATCAAAGTGGTATTTATTTAAACAACTCAAAAACGTGAGAATTACTTTATATGACCAATTTAATCAATTGGTTTCCCTATTCACTATCCATTAAGGTGATATACCTTGTATGAATAAGATTCATTGTGCCAATAAAGAGCATAGGAGGTGGGGTTCTTATGGGTGGTGTAGGTCCAAATTAGGATAAAGAATGTTAAATACTTCACTTACTTCCTTTAGTTTTCTAGAGATTCTAAATGGTGATATTTCAGTAGACTTTTCAATGTGTTTTAGTAATCAAATAAGATTTATCTTTACAAATTGTAATGATTTTTATATGTATCTGGATCCTTTTTTCACACCCATGCAAGGCTCTCCACAAGTAATTCTATGTTTTCTCTCCCTAACGTAATACTATATTTTTTATATGTTTTTTAATTCTTAATATTTTTCATTCTTGTTTTCTTGGTATGTATCTATATATAGGTAAGTTATTAACGTAATTTATATAATATATTATAAATTGTATATTATATATTTTTAGTAATAATTCATATTTACTTATTAATCAGAATATATAAATAATTAATTAAATAAATAGTATTTCAAAATTAAAATTAATTTTTTAATAACATATTTAAAAGAAGAATAATAATATATTTTATAATATCATTAATATGAAACAAATTTAATGGAGTCGGGTACCCTTTAAATAGGTACCCATTGTTATTGTTATATTAGATTGATGAAGACATCGTTTGTTGATATATCTTTATTTTTGTTTGTTTTTAATATGACAATACCTCAGATTATTGATTGAATTTAAATTTCGATAAGGGATATTTGAAATTTATTGATGCTTTATCTAGGAACACTATAATATAAAGAACCATTATGAGGGAAAGAATGGGATTTTTCAAGACTAAAAATGTATAGCCTTTATCCAGAGAAAAATATCACCTTTCTGTTAGCACAGTCAAAGGTTAAGGTAGGTGTTCAGAGTCTCTCCACAAGTGAGAGGGTGCTCCTATGGTTTCTTAGGTTTGGTCACTAGTAGGTTTTCCAATGTTGGTTGTTTTTTTGGCAGTGTTGCAACATTTCACCTTCTCTGTCCTTCTTCCCCCATCAGTCCATTCAGTCCCCATTTCTAACTATTTTTTGATGGAAAAATTACCCATTAACGCCAACATGGATGATGAACCCATATTGCATCATAGGATATCTATTTTAATGCTGGGTAAACTCATAGAAAAATTTCAATTTGACCTGAATGCACTAAAAAACATGCTGCCATTTCATTGGAGCCTAGAATAAGCCACGACCATAAGATAAGTAGGATTGGGCAACCAGATCTTAGAATTCTTCAGTGAAAAATATAAGAGAAAGGTTTTACTCAGAAGACCCTGGTCATTATACAATCACATAATCTTAATGGAGAACCTAAAAATTTTAGTCAATTTCTAAAGTATCACCTTCACAAAAGCAGTCTTAAGGGTACCCATAAAAACACCCCATTCACCAGAAGATCAAAACATAATTTTCAGAATATCTGTAGCCGCATTAAAAATTTTAATAATTAGGATCACTCAAATCCAATTCTCTGGGGGGGGATATACGTTCATATCAATGTACTCATCGATGTGTCCCAACATCTTATGATGGTATCATTTCTTTCCATGGATGAGCTTTAGATATGGGTACCATTCGAATAGGAAAATCATCATATCTTCTATTTTTTGTGGATAGATCAAACATGCACAAAAAGAGTGTGTCTTTAGTGAATAAGATGTTGAAGGTAACAACATACTACAGTATGGCCCGTGGATTCGGGTGAATAAAGAAAGTATTCCCTTCATTCTAGAAGTAGAAATGAAATTGGATAGGTAAATTATTTCCAAGGCCTGTAGTTTACAATCTACCTCATATCTAGGGAAGAAAATGCTAAATGTAACATCATCCTTCAGTATAAAATGTGTCTCCTTGAAAATAAATAAGGATCTCCTTTATTCTAGGAGCAGAAAGAAAATTTAATAGGGAAAATGTTTCTAAGGCCTTTAGTTTTCAATAATCCCTGAATCTCTGAAATTATTACATTCTAGATACTCTGCAAGCTATCACCAATAAAATCTACTTTGATCAACCAAAAATTCCTATATACAAACAACAAACCCCAGGACTGAAATGTTGGTACCGTAAATGATTGGCCTAGTGGTGTAATGATAATTATGAGAAAAAGTAAAGTGAAAATGCGAAAATAAACGAACACCAGATGTAATGTGGAAAACCCCCCAAATAGAAGCGGTAAAAACAACGGGAAAATAGTAGGATCACTATTGGTAAAAGTGGGTACACACTCCCTCGCCATTTACAAGGAGAAAAACACTCATAAAATTCTCTCTTGAATATGGTGGGTAAACAGCCTCATAGATACCACTCGAATAGGATAATTGGTGATGAGATTTCTAGTGAAGTTGATTCTATCTATCAGGATGGAGAACCCCCTTTTATAGGCCTCCTACCACTTCCTACTTAATTCTCCCACTGGGAGGTTTGGTGGAGTTTTCCACCAACCAACTACCACAGGACACCCTCTTTGACAAAACATGGGGTGGATACCATCCGTGGAGAAAACAATTATGCCAACACATCTCCGAGTTGAATATTTTATTGAGAACCAATCACATATCCACATACTTTCAATATAACAAACATGCTTCTCAAGTCTCTGCATGGCCGCTCGAGGATCTGCATCATATGAACATATCAAAGTTAATTTCCTTCATTAGGAAATCTTCCAGATTTTCTTTAGTGTTATTCTTTTGGATGTCCACACTTCCTTCCTCCACCACATCTCAAGTAAAGGGATATTATACCCTAATGTGCTTCATCCTAGAATGAACAAATGGATTCTTTCCAATATGTAAGGAACTCTAATTATCACAAAATAATGGAATATTCTCCTGGATGTTCCCAAGATCCTCTAGAAACTTTCTCATCCAAATAGCCTCTTTGCTAGCCTATGTAGCTACCATTTACTCTACCTCTGTCATGGATAATGACATAACTGACTATAACTTTTCAATCCAGCTCACAGATCATCCTATAAGAGTAAACACATAACCAGTTGTGGATTTACTCTAGTAAGAATCACCTACAAAATCTGAACCAACATTTCCTATGATAGTGTAATTCGATCCTCCATAACATAATGCATCATTTGAGGTCTCTTTGATCTATCTCAGGATCATCGTCATTGTGTTCTAATACTCCGGTCCAGGATTCTCAATGTACCGATTAACTGCTCCCACTGCATGTGCAATGTCTGGTTTTGTACAAACTGTAGCGAACATCAGACTTCCCACTACTGATGCATACTGTTCTTGAGACATCTCATTCCACTGTACTTCACTAATAGGACTCATCGTTGAGGATAACTTAATATTAATGGGAATTGGGGTATAGTTTGGCTTACAGTCTTGCATGTTGAAGCATTTCAAGACACTCTGTAAGTAACTCTTCTATGGTAGCCAACTTTTCACACTATTTTAGTCTCGGTAAATCTGCATCCTAAGAATCTTGTTTTATAGTCATAAGTCCTTCATATCAAACTATATAACCAACTATTCCTTCGTCAGCTGAATCTGGTCATTGTTAGGGCATGAAACCAACATGTCATCCACATACAATAGAATAATGTTGAAATCATTATTATCTAAACCCTTAAAATATTCACAATGATATGAATGAAGTTTGTTGTATCCAAGGCTCGTGATATAGGAATCAAATCTGTTGTACCAACACCTCAGTGCCTATTTGAGACTGTACAAGGATTTTTTCAACCTGCAAACCAATTTCTCTTTACCTTCTTCAGAATAACCTTCTAATTGGACCATATATATTTCTTTATCTAGATCACCATAGAGAAAATAAATATTTATATCCAATATATCTATACGTAATTTGTATGTAGCCAAAATCGCCAGAACTAACTGAAAAGTCATCAGTCTAACAACAAGAGAAAATATTTAATTGAAATCAATACCTTCTTATTGAGTAAATCCTTTGACAACCAAATATGCACGATATCTTTCCACATGGTCTTTTCATCTCGTTTGATCTTAAAGACCCATTTTTTTCTGATATCCTTCCTTCCATGAGGTAATGGTACTAGATCCCATGTCTTTTTTCGGTGTAGGGATTGATGTTCCATCTGCATCACCGCCATCTATGAGGAAACATATGGACACTGGGTCACCTCTACAAAAAAAGATGTCTCTCCATCCTCCATCAATAAGCATTACACAATATTTATCACAGTGACCTAGTCTGACTGCCATACCGGTGCTCTTTTCTCCCGAGTTGATCGTCACGATTTAGACTCAACTGGTACTTGATCATCGTGATCTAGTAATATCTCAATGGAATCTACTTATTCATTGGATTTTCCTCTACTTTGACTATTTTAGTTTCTTTATTCTTCTTTTCTGTTTGTTGATCAGTTTTCATCTCCACCTTATCTTCTGCAAAAATGAAATCTTTGTTGATGATAAATTTGTGGTCAGTGAGGTCACACAAATGAGACCCCTTCATACCATTAGTGTGCCTCAAGAAGATACATTTCCTGGATCTTGAATCCAACATTGATCTTTCATGATCATTAAACATTTCATAAACAGTACATCCAAAAGTATGTAACCGAGAATAGTTAGTGGGTTTACCCGTCCACATCTCCATTTGTGTCTTCAGGTCAATCGCCTTGGAAGGATATCGATTGATCACATAACAGGAGGTATTCACTTCCTCTACCCAAAACATTTTTTCCATTCCTACAGTCTTCAACATTGACCTTGTTCTATCCAACATGTTTCTGTTCATCTGCTCTACCACTCCATTTTATTGAGAAGTGTACACCACAATGAACTGTCTCATGGTTCCTTCATGTTGAAAAAAAGTTTCAAACTCCCCGCTAGTATATTTTCTACCTTCTTTAGTCCTTAGATACTTGATTTGCATTCCAGAGTCAAGATCCTTTTGCTATTTCAATGTTTTGAAGACATCAAAAACATCGTCCTTTTTCTTGATTGGGTACACCCAGCATCTCTTGAAATAATCATCAATAAAGGTTACAAAGTACCTTTCCCCTTCCAAGGATATAACTAGTGCTTTCCAAACTTTAAAATATATTGACTCTAAGATCTCTTTTCTTCGTGATGTTGACTCCCGGAACATTAACCAGTGTCGCTTACTCAAAACAAAATGCTCACAAAATGGTAAGAATACCATTGTAAGCCCAGGCAGCAACCTCTGATCCATAAGAATGTTTAGGCCTTCTTCTCACATATGGCCAATCTCCTGATGCCATATCTTCACCAATGCTTACACCGAGGGAGTTGAGGAAACAACTATCTCCACCTCCTTGTACGTTTCACCCCTATAAAAGTTCAAGATATTTGAGATCTTCTCTACCATCATTAACATAAGTGCACCCTTCAAAGTTATCATCACTCCATTCCTATTGCAAGTCTAGCATCTGATATCATCAAATTTTCCCAAAGACAATATGTTCTTCTTTAGGCCCTTAAAAAGACGTACTACTTGGACGGTCCATATAATGCTATCACGCATCTATAGTTTGATGGTACTGACCCCAATGATCTTCATAGTGTGATCATTCCCCATGTATAAAAGTCCTTCTGGGATGGTTTCATATTGGTCAAACCATTCCCATTGAGACGTCATGTTCCATGTTTCTCCTGAGTCGATAATCCATGCATCGTCGAGATGCTACATGCTTCCAGTAGTCGTTGCCACTTCATTGGCTAGTATATCTCCTTTTCCATAAGTACTTGCAACATTCCCTTGAGAGTTTTTTTCACTACTCTTCTTATTCCATCCATCATTCTTGATGTTCCCCTTCTTGCCACAATTGAAACATGTGACACTCTTCTTGTTACTCCTTGTTTTAGACGTACCATGATTTTGGTTCCCACTAGAACCACACTTCATCATCCTTCCTCCCTTCATTAATAGAGCCTCTGCTTGGTTCAAATTTTTCTATCTGTGTAACACCCCAATCTTCCACGATATGTTTCCCTTTGAATAATGCAGTATCTTGCGTTGTATGCAACTTGGAGTTTTAACACAAAACAACCAATCAAACTATCCGTTATGAATAGTAATACCATCCTTTTGAAAATTTAAAATTTTTATTTATCAAAATGGACTTTGTTTTTTGGATTCAAAATATCAAAATTAGCTTAGGGTGAATTTGTTGTATTTTTCTGAAAACTTTCAATTTTTAATGAATAGTGAAAAATATTGCTTTATTGTTTAAACGAGAGTTTTTATTTAAAAAAATTAGTTATTTTATTTTAATTAATTTTATGTCAAAATAAAAACTTAATACTTATATATGTTCAATTTAATTCATTGGAGTCATTTTATAATAAGTTTAGATATATAAAATTTTATTGAACTTTTTACCGTCTTTTACCAAACTTCTAGGAGCATTTTCAAATTTGCATAAAACATAATTTTACCTCTTCTATGAGTTGAATTTCTAAAATCCGAGAGACACGGTTGACATCATTATGGAAAATGTGGTTCAATAAGATCAAAATAATTTTCGATGAATAGTAACTTTTGACTTTTATTCACCACGGTTAAAAGTAAATAGGGTAATTAAATGTCAAGATGATACTATAATTACCCTAACACATGTCATAATTCTATTGGATATGTGTAATTTGACCAAAAATAAGCTTAGGAATAAAATATGACCCTCTAGGGTTCATTTGGATTAGATTATGACATTTATTATTATTTTATTTAAAGAAGAGTTAAACATGTTAAATTAAAATTTTAATTACTAAACCTTTTGTAATATAGGGTTACAATAAGATAAATTATGCTATAAATTTTAATTATAAAGATAAATAGATTTCCTACATAATGTTATTTTATTTATAATTTTTAGACACTAAATAATTAAATTAATTTATGATGCAATGATCATGGAGTAATTACCTTATTAATTAAAGATTAAAATAATTGATATTATAAATATCCAAATAAATGTAATGTTCGACTTTTGATGAATTCAAAAAGTTTTATAGGTTATTATGAAATTTTACGGTTGATTAAATAATTTTTTCTAAGTGATAATGTTTGTATGGCTGTAAAAAAAAATAAAATACTAAATAGTGTCAAAATTGACATAATTGAGTTTCTAAAACAAATACTATAATATTTATTGATCTAATATTCTTAAAAATCTACGGTTTGGTCAAATGAAAAAATATAATGTTATATATATTAATAATTAACCCCTTGGGGTTCACTTGGATTCTTATAGTATATTTATTAACCATATAATATAAAAATACAATGAGACATGGTAAATGTAAAACTATTTAACTAAGAGTTGAATATAAAAGATAAGGTTGATATGGTGACCTAAACCTCTCTAAAACCTATTTTTTGAGAGTTATTTGACCCATCCCCACCTTATACTCGAAATAAATTATTTTTTATCCCTTATAAACAGAAATTAATTTTATAATAAAATAATATTTCAAGATTTCCCTAAAGTGACCCTCACCTCTCTTATAAAAGGGTACTTCCCCTTCTCTAAATTTCACACCTCTAAATCCATTTTTCTCGCCCAACCACTACCCAAATATCTTCCCAAATTCCCTCAAATCAACCTAGAGTTCTTATTTTTATCAGAAATCCAGCCTATGGAGACATTTTTATCAGCCTAAAGGGAAACACCAGAAGGAGATGGAATAATTTCACCACCCTCTTTCAAGTTCTTATCTTCTTCGACTTCCTATTTCCTTGTTGTTTCCATACCAAAATAATAACACAAGTACCTCCACCATATTGTGATGTTATTAAAAATAAGGTACAACCATATTCATTATTCTATCAATCCTATGAATGAAAAAGTCGCAATACGTGCATAAGTACGGCTTACTGTCTCCACGTCGTGGTGTAGTTTGTTATTAAAACACATCATTATTTTTATGGATATAATAATGATTATAATTGATGTAAATAATAAATATAACACATTAATTATTATGTATATATGATATACCATCCAATTACATACGATTTCACCATCAATATAATGATATTGTTGCCCGTGCATCAGTACGGATTATCATCTCCACGAAGGTGATGTGATTCATTCCCCATTGTAATCATTCAAGAATAATTATCATTTTTTGATTTAAAATAATTTTTAAGAACTTAATTTAATTATAGTTATGAATCAAATACATCCTATCCATAACAAACCTGGCTTACGTGACCAAGCATATAAAGGAAAACGAATCTGTTAACACCTGAAACAATGATACTACTGAAATATAATTAACAAATACATATTATGAATATCATATATGATATAATATTTATGTATATAGTTCTTGTATAATTTAATAACAATTACTTAACAATTATACAAGAGTTTAACATACCCATGACAAAGTAAATGTGCAAGGTAAAGGTTAATTTCATTATCTTTTTATTATCTGAGGTTGTTTTTACGTAAGTATCTACTGGGAATTTTTATCATGCACATCCATGATTTCTTAAAAATGAATTTAAAAACATTTTTACTATTTACTATAAAATGGTTTAAACTCATTTATACCGTTATTTTACTTTATATGTAATCTTTCAGTCATTTTCCAAACAAGGTACTTTATTACCTTTTCAACAAAATTATGGTAACAATGTATATTTTAGCTTATACAGAGGGTGAGGCTATTCTTTATCATTATAACATCGTCGAAGATTCCCTTAAAAGCTTATAGGAATATTTTCAAAAGAAATGTTTTATTTTATAATTTTGTTACTCATAAAAGATTTTAAAATAGAAAGAGATATTTCTCTAAAATAGTTTTGATTTCATATATGTCAACATCCTTTGATAAATTTTACAATTGTTTGAAGTTGATTTATTATGATACAAATACTCCTTAATGTATTTATGTTTTTCTGATATGTTTGACTATGGATTGTTATTTTTAAACCATTCATGGTTTATAGTTAAATTATTTACTTTCGTATGCTAGTTTTAATATGAATTTAAATGTTATGTTTCAATCTTTTCATTTGAGGAATGTATTAGACTTAGTAAATGATGGGTGGATCCCACTATAGCTCCAAAATGCATTAGTAGGTCTCATGAGACAATTATATTTGGAATCGGCTGAGGCCTTTCCCAATTTTATATATTTTTTTGGCTGAGGCCTTAATCATTTTTAGACGTCTTGGTCGAGGCCTAGACAAAATGTTTCAGAATGTCCCGCATTATACATTCCCTCATTATGAAAATAATATTTATGGTTCATATGGTTATTCGACTAGTAGAATACCCATGACTATGTTTTATTATGTAATTATTTACTCAGCTCATATTCTGACCATAACGTATTCATGTTTATTGTTTATAAAGGCATGTGTTTTCAATTATTCACCATGCCTAATGTTTATGTTATCTTATACTATATTGCTTACTATTACTAAGAGTTAGAGCTGACCCCTTTCTAGTATTTCATTTGCCCAGGATATAAAGAAGTTATTTATGAGGGACATTCAGGCATAATCTAGGAGGATTGGATGTTTCTAATTGAATAAATTAGTGTTGTATTTATTTTCGAGTTGTAATGTTGAACTTATGTATATATCTTGTTTCCAATAATACTAAACTAATTGGTATTTCGGGACATGATTCCATGTATCATGCTAATATTATGTAATAATTCACAGACTATGGGTAATTGGGGTCGGTTCATTACAGTTGGTATTAGAGAAAGTTTAGTACAAACCTTGGAAACTAGATTTATATAATCTCTTATTTGAGAACATTACCCTAAGATGGACTTTGAGGATAAGTATAGAATAATTTCCTAGAATTTTGGTAATGTAGAGATTTGGTGAGTTTTCCCAAAAAATCATCCAGGTCTGGATACAAGTAGGTAGAGGCGGCTCTGGCACAGTTGTACCTAGGAGTGAAAAACCCAACAAGGAGTTTCGGGCTTCACAAAGGGTATCCTGGTACATGACAACGGGCTTTGTTGCACTCTTGGTTACGACACTCTCTAGGGATATGCTTAGGATAATTCAAATTTTCTTTACAAAGAATTATAAATAATTTATGAGTATATATTTATTGAAAGATAACTTTTTTTTATGATTTTTTATTTTTTCTATAAACTGTTCAATTTGTGTTCGGTGTTTTGGAAATTTGTAATTACATATTGCAATTCAAAAAACTAATCTAGTGTATTCCATGGTTTAAAAATGCAGACTAGTGGAAGGAATGTAAACTGTATCAATGCACGTAATCCATGTAGGGAATTCTCTCCTACTCTAGATAATTATAGTAGAGCTGGTGATACAACTAGTGTTGATCATCTTATCACCATATTGGGACAACTCACTGAGGTTATGAATAATAACCTTACCCATATGAAGCACCTTGATCCAAAACGTGGAGGATCAATGTTAGACCACTTCATGATGCAAAACCACCAACATTCAATTACTCTACAAATACATATGTAGATGATAAATGGATAATTTCCTTAGAGAAAATATTTCATGATTTGGGGAGTAGCGAAAGGGAAAAAAATTCATGGAAGTTTATCGCCTCACAAGAGATGAAGATCAATGGTGGTCATTAAATCAAAACAAAAAGGAGGATGAATAAGTATAGTTTATGTAATGAAGGGAGTTTAAAAATATTTTCTTTGGTAAATAATCTCCTCATGACCACCGAGTAGATAAGAAAATGAAATTTCCTATTTTTAGGCAAAAAGAGGATGAGAGTGTCACAAACTATGAATCTAACATTAGAAGGTTAGCAAGGCATGATAAAGATTATATATGTAACCCAAGATGTAAGATTGATCATTTCTTTGATGGGTTAAAACCATTTCTTCTTCAATAATTAGTCTTGCAATCCTTCTCATCGTACAAAGATATTGTCTCATGAGCTATTATGATAGAAAGGAAATTATCTACGTCTTACAACATGAACGAAAAGAAAAAGAAGAAGATATCTGTTGAACACTCTAGGAATGTAAATAAGGAAACAAGAAAGAATGGAAGAGTTGAATTTCCACCCTGTGATAATTGTGGAAGGAAGCACCCTAGTACCTATCTAAAAGAAAAATGTGTATGCTACAAATGTGGATAGAAAGGCCTCATTCCTAGTGATTGTAAGGGGAATAAAGAAGCTACCAATGTTAAATGATACAAATTTAGGGAGATGGGACATTATGAAAATGAATTTCCTAAATGCCATGGAAGCTTAACTTAGAAAAGGCCAAGGGAGAAAGGTTAAGCTTATGTGATCACTACTGCGGAGTTTGAAGCTCTGAAAGATGTGTTGGCGCGTAATTTAATGGTTTCCTCAAGTTTAGACAAAGATTTATTTGATTTTTGATCATCTCATTGTTTCATATATTCCCATATTTCTATGAAAATATGATATTTCCAATTTGAGTTAACCAGTGAGTTTTCATTCAGAACTCCTATGTGAAGTATCATTGCAACAATTTGTTTTGAATCAGTTCCCATTAGGGCATATAAATGTTCTTTATCTGTTGATCTCATTGTCATACCCAAGATTGAATTTGATATAATCCTCAGTATGGATTGTCTTTCAGACCATGATGCAAAAATTTATTATATGAATAAGGAGGTTACAATTTTTGATTTTTTTTAAATAGGATGGAAAATTTATTGATACAAAAAGGGGGGGTTACACAAGTCTAATGTATGGAATTTTGCTGACATCCCGAGCATAATAAGGGATTAATTCAGAAGGGATATCATCCATCCAATGTAAGTCGTGAGGAATTCCAAGATTGGAAATCCCATCAGAGATCTTGTTGGCTTCACGGAAGTTGTGAGTGGCAATGAAGTTCAGACCAATGTGGGAATTCAAATATTCCATTTAGCGGGAAGTAATAGGCCAAGCAAGGTAAATGGTACCATTCTAGATGGCCTAAATGATTGTAGTACAGTCTCTCTCAATCCAAATGTTGTTCTAACTTTGTAATCTGGAAAAGTTAATGGAATGGATGATTCCCATCATCTCAGCTTCCAAAGTAGAAGAGTGACCACAAGATCCATAGAAGCATCCAAGAATCTAGTCCAAGTGATTTATTAAGACGGCACCACAACGCGTTGGACACGGGTTGCCTTTCGAGGCTCCATCCACATTGATTTTAATCCATACCATAGGGGAGAAGCCAAACCACTTCAATAGTATAGTTGGGTGATGGTAGATCCCCTCCACCCCAACACTTCTAAGAATCCCAAAGTCATGGAAAGAATTGTTTTAGTGAACTCTTTGGATAATGGATGCTTCGCGAATAGCTATGAGGATTCTTGTTTTCCCTGGAATAATTTTAAAAGAATTACTTCGGAAACATAAGTCATTTCTACCATACCAGATAATATGAAGAAGTTATGAAACCACTCTAACTAATAGGTTTTTGATTTGCTGAGACGTAGACAAATCCATGCAATTCTTAATTTTCATGTTGATGGGATCAAAAATCAGCCATCTGCACTCAAAAATGTCAACAATATAATTAAAGAGAGCAGATGATGTGTCACAGGAGAGAAATAGATGATTTATATCCTCTATATATTGATTGAACATACGACATTTAGAACAAATAGTAATCCTGAAAGTTTGTATGCAGTTATCAATGGGGATTCTTTGATGGCCAATCCGCCAGACTAAATTAAATCTTGAGGGTTCTATCCAGGCTTTATTGAATTTATCTAGCTAGGGGTGATTATTTTCAACATTTTTGAAAAAGAACTTATAATAGTCTTTGGAGTTAAGAATCTCATTGTGTACAAGTTTCCAAATAAGTAAATCATTAGTATTAATTAAATGATAATCATTAACAATTTGAGTAAAATTATTCAGGGAGATCAAGGTTATGCATATGAATGATCGAGTCAATTGAATCCTAAAGATGGATAGGGGTTGGTTGTTATCTATTAAGGAGATCAGGGGAATACCAGTCCAACTATCAAACCAAAATTTTAAGGTGGATTCCTTAGTGGCTATCCATCTAGAGTTAGACATAATAGACATGTAAGTACTTTTGATGGAGGACCAAATGGAGGACTTAAGAAGATAGAGACGATTGTTTCTAAGCTTGTCAAGGAAATGAGCTTTGTGAAAATTCATGGAGGATGAGGTGTTGTGAATAATGTTCCACGTAAGTATAGCTTGATGGGCCTCATTGAACTTAGAGATATTTTTTATGCCAATCCCCCCTTTATCAATAGGTTTTGTAGCAAGAGGACCTGTGGATATTCACCAGTTTCCTCTCGGTAGTGCTACCAGTCCAAACAAAATTTTTAATATAAGCATTAATGTATTTTAAAAGACATTTTGGCCATTTATAAATCAGCATTGAATAGAAAAGTTTAGAAATAGTTGTAGATTTAACAAAGCAAATTCTCCCGACCATCGCGAGGGACTTACCCTTCCAGGAGGAAAGGTGCCTAAGCTTGTGGTCCTCAATGTGAGATAAATAATCCGCTTTAGGTATACCCTAAAAAATAGGCACACCAAGGTAAGTAAAGGGGAGATGTCCTTCCTTGACTCCCATGATGTTAGAAATGGAAATTTTTCATCCCAGAAGAAAGTCTATACTAAAAATGATAGAATATTTTTTCCAGTTGATGTGTTGACCAGAGACTTCCTAATAGTGGAGTCGGATATCTTCAAGTTTGAGAATGTTCCTCTTGTCTCCCTGGGTAAATAGAATAATGTCATCATCATAAATAAGATGCGAAAGAACTTGTAAATTCTTGGAGTTAGAGATATATTTAATGTTCCCTTTATCGATCTCTCGAGAGATTAACCTACTCAGGTAGTCTTCTGCAATGGAGAATAGAATAGAAGAGAGAGGGTCACCCTACCTCACTCCTTTTGTGAAGTTGAAATAACCTCTAGGAGAGCCATTAATGAGAATGGAGATATAGGCAGCATTGAATAAAGTTTTCATTCTAGTTATGAAAATTTCATTGAAGACCCACTGTGAAAGAAACATATAAATAAAGTTCTAATAAATGGTATCAAAGGCCTTCTCAATATCATGTTTGACAGAAAATATTCCACCTCTACTCTTTTTTGTTTAAAATATTAGTGGACTCAGAGGCCAGGAAGATGTAGTCTTGAATTTATCAGCCTTTTATGAAACCAAATTGGTTCCAAGAAACTATCTAGAATCATATGGAAGTCATTCTAATGGAAATTAATTTTTTGATGATTTTGAATAATGAATTGATAAGAGAAATGGGTATGAAGTTAGGAATCAGATCAGCATTCTCCATTTTGGGAATGATAACAAAGAATTGGGAGTTAAGGCCATGAGGATGAATACCTTTGGAGAAGAAGACTTTAACCAGACGACAAACATAGTCTTGAAGAATATCCCAATGTTTTTGGTAGAATCCATTATTAAAACCATCCGGGCCAGGAGCACTGTCAGGATTAAGGCTGAAAATAGTGTCTCTGATTTCCTGAACAAAAGGGATGATGTTCAGAAGAGTGTTATCTTCCTCAGAGACAAGCGCATGGATGATGTAATGTTTAAGGTCTTTATCAATATTATCACCATTGAAAATATTTTCAAAATAAGAGACTAAGTGATTGGAAACTACTTCATCAGTGTCAGGAATTTGGTCCCCATTTATAAAAAAGGCTAGAGTTCTATAGACTTTCCTGACCCTATGGAGAGAATTATAGAATTTAGTATTCTTGTCAACATCATTAATCCATTTGGATTTGAATATTTTTTTAGATTATCTTTATGGTTGAGTATGGAAATAATATTAGAGGAGATGATAATTTTTTGTTGAGAGTCCTGAGAAATTTTTGAAGAAGATTTTGTATTCTGAATTTGGTTATCTTCTACTTCAAGAAGATTGTTGTTATTGTCCATATCATAAACCTTGCCTTTACACTATCTTTTAAGAATTTTCTTTAATATTTTTAACTTCATCAGACAAGAAAACGGGTCAAACTGACCATGAATTTTATTCCATGGGTTCTTTATGATACTTATACATTCAGGGTTAGAAGAAAACGTAGTGTTATATCTGAAAGGATCTCTTAATTTAATTTGTTTGTTGTAGAAAGAAAGAAGGATAGGATGACGGTCAGAGGCAATTATCATAAGAGTAATGATAGAGATATTGTCCCAACTATCAAGGGCATGTGAATTATTAAATTCCCTATCTAATTTACTGGAAACATTTCTATTATAGTGTTTCCTATACCAGGTAAATATAACACCCAAGAGGTTAACCTCTGTGAGGTTTTTCATTTCAATACAGGCATTAAATTTCCTAGTGGTAATATGAGCAGGAGGAGGACCAATTTTATCACTCGAAGAAAGTATGGAATTAAAGTCACCAATAATAAACCAAGGATGACAAATAGAGGCATTATAACTAGAGATATCAATTCAAAGGTCTCTCCTGCCTTGATACCTGTTATAAGTATAAAAAAATGTAGAGAAAATGTGTGTGTTCTCAAAGATATTGTCACAAGTAATGGCTTGACTCGAACGGCTATATATGTTAACTTTTTGCAAAGAAGAGTGAGCAATGATCCATATAGATTCATAAGGGGATCCATTATTGCATGCCCTTAGGAAATAGTATCCAGGAGGGGCTTGATGTGAGCGCGAGGCAAAGTTAATTTTAGGTTCCGCAATAGCAATATGGTTTGGAGTGTGAGTATTGGTGAATATTTTAAGAATGTTGAAGGTGTCAAGATTAGAAATTCCTTGACAATTCTAAAATAGAATATTCATTTTGACCGTTTCTTGGTGGGGTTGTCCCCCTTTTTTAAAATTTGTGGACCTAGAACAGGTGGAAATTCCAGATGAGTGATCTTTCACAGCATTCTCATGATATACCTGCAGTGTTAAGCGCCTGGGAAAAGTAGCATCAGATTTATCTCTTCCTTGTATGTTAGGAACAAATATTAAAGGAAGACAAGGAGAGTGATGCTTGCTCTCAGGTGCCTTGAGAGCATCAGACTAGAGTTTCTGGTCTTATACAAGAGTAGAGTTGTGGAAAAAAGGTCACGGAGCTCCATAAAACATGTGATTCTGTTCTGTGGGGTGTTCTAAATCAGTGGAAGAATGCGGAGGAGGATTGGATGAGGGATTCTTGCAAATAGAATCCTTGTACGCAGTAGAATGAGAATCCTGAGTCTGTACCAGGACAAAATTAGAACTATCAAGTCCTGGGACTTCAGATGTTTTGGAATCAGGCTGTGCAATGTGTGGAACAACAGAAACTTGCTTCTTGAGAACTGGAGATTGGGGTCCCTGGTCTTCTACAGGATCAGAAATGGGGACATAAGATTTATTAGCTCTAGATAGCATGTGATTCTATTGTGTAGAGATCTCTACATTAGAATCATAGTGTATAGAAGGATTGGAGGTTGGATGCTTGTAAGCAGTATCCCTAAAGATAGTAGGATGAGAAACCTGGACCAGTACTGAGACAAAATTGGGGATAGTAGGTCCTGGAATTTCAGAAGGCCTGGATTCAGATATACAATTTTCAATGATGATAAGGAATACCTTATATTTAGAGGATAAACCTCACCATCTGATTCTTATCAAGATCCTCCCATAGTAGATCTACGAAATTCAATTATTGGGGAGGATGAGAATGAAATAAATATGGGTATGGGAAGGAATTTTTAAATAGAGGATGTTCCAATTGTGTAAGAATTTTTTTATGTGTTTCCATAGGATTTACCTAGACATCCTCCAGAACAAGAAATTGAGTTTTCAATTGACTTAATTCCTAGTTCAATACCCATGTCAAAGACCCCTTATGGAATGCCCACTATATAAATAGTGGAATTAAAGAAACTACTAGAGGAATTAAGTAATAAGGGATTTATTCTCCCTAGTTTTTCTCCATGGGGAGCCCCAATCCTTTTTTTAAGAATAAATATGGGTCTATGAAGTTTTTAATTAACTACAGGGAGATCAATTCTATAACAATAAATAACACGTATCTCCTACCTCGCATTGATGACTTATTTGATAAACTTAATGGAGCTCAATATTTTTCAATGATTAAACTTTGATCTTCAAACCATCATTTGTGCGTGAAGAAGGAATACATTCTGAAGACAGCATTTAGAACTATGTACAGGCATTACAAGTTTACAGTAATGCTTTTTGGGCTAACTAATGCACCCTCTATCTTCATGGATTTAAGGAATATAGTTTTCAAGGAATATATTGATTAAATTGTAGTGGTTTTTATTAATGATATATTGGTATACTCAAAAAAGCTATGATGATCATGAAAATCACTTGCGCACTATTCTGAAAACCCTTAGACGAAATGAATTATATGAGAAGTTTATAATGTGTCAATTCTGTCTTTAGGAGATTTATTTTCATGGACATATTTGTCTCTAAGTATGGAATCTTTCTTGATCCTTTAAATATAATATCAATCCAAAAATTTCCAGAACTAATGAGTATAACAGAGGTATGCATTTTTATTGGTTTATCAGGTTATTATCGGCATTTTGTGCAGAAGCTTTCCTGATTGGATAACCCGTTAAGCCAGATCACACACAAAGGGGTTAAATTTTTTTGGACAAAAGAGTAAAGAATGTTTTGAATAAATGAAGAGAATATTAGTCAATTCTCTTATCTTGTCTCTACCATCAGGGAATTATGGGGTTGTTATTAATTGTGATGCTTCATATAAAGGACTCATTTGTGTCCTTATGCATAATGAATAAGTTATTCTCTATGAATCACGACAGCTAAAAAATTCATGAACAAAACTATCCTACTATTGATCTTGAGATGGAACATGTAACCTTTGCATTGAATATATGGAGACACTATCTCTATGGAGAAAATTTTGAGATATATACTAATCACAAGAGTTTTGAGTATATTTTCTCACAGACAGAACTCAATATGAGGTTAAGGTGATGGGTTGAATGACTCAAAGATTATGGTTTCACTATACACTACCACTCGGGGAAAGAAAATGAGGAGGGAGATTCTTTGAGAAAAAAGGATCATCGAGTTTTGAAGAAGATGAGAGTTTAAAGGGATCTTATATTCATGGATCTATTAAAGATGAATATGGGAATAATCCCAGAAGGAGAAACATCAATATTTTTTCAAATGGTTGCTAAACCATATTTACTAGAGAGGATAAAATGTTCTCAGACTGATGATGATGTGTTTCAATAGAAAATTTATAATTCCCCAACCCCAGTTACCAAGTGTCAGTGCATTATTACATAACATTAGCATGATCACCAAATATAAAGTCATGAATGAAATATTTGTGTAGTAGCCTTGGAAACACAAGATACTTTCATAAGGTTTACATTACATGATAATGTGAAAAACCACAACAACATATTCTCTATAGTCCACACTCATATCACCTCAGACTATCCCTGCAGGTCAGTCATAAAATAGTTCTTAACATCCTGGGAAAAATAAAACATAGAAAGTGTTGAGCTCAGATTCTCAGTAAGGATACCAATATAGCAGAAACTTTCATAAATAAGAGTAAACATTTAAGGAAATTAATAACTAAAACAAAAGTCTTTCAAACTTGAACATTAGAATAATATGGAAAAAATAAAATTAAATAATGTCATTTACTTATTCACGTAGATATTCTACTAGTCGAATAATCACATGCAATATCAATAACCACTTTCATAATTATGGAATGCATAATGCCAAACTATCATAACCACATAGTCAAGGCCTTATGCCAAGACTAAAAGTAAGATTTTGTCATGGCCTTGTGACAGGACACTAGTTTGTCTCATAAGACCTACCAATGCATCGAGGAGCTATAGCGGGCACCACCTATCACTTACTAAGTCCAATGCAATCCCATATGAAAAGGATTAAACTTAACATAAACATTCGTATTAAAAATAGAAAATGAAATTTCAATACGTTCCCCATAAACCATTAATGGTATAAAAATAACACATTCATGGTCAGACATACCACAAAACCTTCAATACAATATGCATGTTTTGTATCATAATAAATCAACTTCAAATAAGCTTAAAATCCATCAAAGGATGTTGACGTGGATGAAATCAAAACTATTTGAGAGAAATATCTCTTTTTTTGAAATTATTTAAATTCACATAATTATAAAAGAAAACATTTACATTGATAATATTTATGAAAGATTTTAAGGGAAGCTTTGACGATTTTATAACGGTGGAAAATAGACGAACCCATCGTATTTGTTAAAAAAAGAAATTCTTACCATAATTTTGTTGAAAAGCTTAAAAAGGACCTAGTTTGGAAAATGATGGAAATATTTTTTTATAAACATCTTATAAAATCCAAACAAGGATATAAATGAATTTAACCAAATATTCTATAAAATAGTAAGAATTATTTGAAATACATTTTTAAGAAACATGGATGTGGATGATAAAGAGGTCCCCGTAGATAATTACCTAAAAACATCTCGGATAATGAAGAAATTGTGAAATAAAACCTTACATTTTACTTTTCCATGGTAAAGGGTAGGATAAACTACTATATAATGGTGAAATAATTTTTATTAAATTATAAAATAATCATATACATTAATATGATATCATATATGATCTTTTAACATTGATTTATTAATAATATCTTAGTATTATTGTTGTTTCATGTGTTAACAGATTCGTTATCCTTTATTTTATTTGTTACGTGAGTCATATTTGTTTTAGATGGGATGTCTATTATTCATATCCAGAATGATATCAAGTCCTTAAACATTATTTTTATTCATCAAATGAATATTTGTCTTAAATGGTTATGATGGGGAATGAATATCATCGCGTTTGTGGAGACGGTAATCTGTACGTACGCACGAACGACAATATCATTCTTTTGATATTAAAATATTATAAAATTGGATGTTATATGATATATAGAGAAAAATTATCATGTTATATTTATTATTTACATCAATTTCACATCATTATTATACCCATCGAAATAATAATGTATTGAATAACAATTACACCCTGACGTGGAGACGGTAAGCCATACATACGCACGTATGTTGACATGTCATTCAAAGAATGGATAGAATAATGAATTTGGTTGTACCATATTTATAAAACCATCACAGTATATTGAAGATACTAGAGTTGTTATTTTTATAATGGAAATAACAAATAAAAAGGAAGTGGAAGAAGAATGGAACTTGAAAGAGGTGATGAAATATTTACCTCTTCTTCGGGTTCTTCCTTTTGATTTGATCAAAAGGAGTCTTATGATAGCTTTCAGACTAAATAAAGGCTTTTAGGAATAATGGAGCATGGTTTATAGGGTATTTGGGTAGAGTTTTTCCAAGCCAAAAGGCTTTGAAGTTGTGAATTTGAGGGAAGGGGGAGTGCCCTTTTATAAGAGGAGTGAGGGGAACCTTAGGAAAAGCTAGAAATATTTTTTATAATAAAATAATTGTCAGTTTATAATGGATCCAAAGTGAATTATTTGAATTATAATGTAGTTATGGGTAAAAAACCACTCAACCAATAGGTTTTAGTCAGGTTTGGGTCACTATATTAACCTTATCTTTTAGATTTAACTCTTAGTTAAATAGTTTGAAATTTACCATGTCTCTTTGAATTTATATATTATATGGCTAATAAACATAAAATAAATATCCAAGATAACCCCAAGTGGTTCATTTAGGAAACTCCTATCATTATATAAGACATGTGGCCGAACCATATATTTTTAGGAATATTATATCAATTAATAATATTTTTTTTTTTTTCAAAACTCCTTTATGTCAATTTTGACACTATTTAATAATTGATTTTTTTTTAAGTCATAAAAATTTTATTAATTCGATCCAAATTTATTTATTCAATATTAACATGTCATATTAACCTATAAAATTCTTGTATGTAATCA
Source organism: Viscum album (assembly GCA_963277665.1). Lineage (NCBI taxonomy): Eukaryota > Viridiplantae > Streptophyta > Magnoliopsida > Santalales > Viscaceae > Viscum > Viscum album. The sequence goes on along the minus strand of OY728158.1, from coordinate 365,072,845 downwards.
AAACATTCAAATTATATTCATTTTAACATTTATAATACCAATAATTTGATTCTTCCATTAATATAGAAAATACTGCATCATCATTATGTCATAAATAAATTTAATTATTCAACGTCTAAAAATTATAAATAAAGTACGATTATGTAGGAAATATTTTTATATTTCTAATGAATAATTATAGTTGAGGATATAACATAGATAACCCTATGTAAAAATTGTTTTACTAAAAGATATATGCTTATGTCATTTTTGTATTTACTTTAACTTAATGAATATAAAGTGTCATTATCACTTACAAGTGGCTCCATGGGGTCCCAAAATTTACAAAAAGATGACCATGGTTGGGAATGTATCATCCAATAGGTTTAAGACACGTGTTAGGGTAATTTAATATTATTATAATATTATATTGTTACCCTTATTTACCGGATTAACCCTTTAACCATGATAAATAAAATATCTACCGAAGTATTCAAAATGTCTAAAAAAAGTTAACAATTTACACAATTTGGACCTCTTGATTCTAAATATGGAATCCATTTTTCTAAATTCAAAACACAGAAGTGGAAGAAATTAATTTAAAATTAATTCCCATTTTCAAAACAAAAAGCGTGTGTTTAGGAAATAATAACTATCAAAAGATTGACACTTACTAATGTCCAGTTTAAATTTGAAATTATGTCCAATTAACAACATTGGATTAGATGGTAAAATTATAATCTAATTATACTTTAAAACCAATAAAATTCATAATTTATCACTATTAATTATTTCAATTAAAAAAGTTGTTTTTAATTAAAATTTAGTAATTTTCAATATTCATTAAAATATGAAAGTTATCAGAAAAGTACCAATAATTCACCCTGATCTAACTTAAATATTTTGAACCCAAAAATGAAGTCCATTTTGAATGATAAAATTTGTAAAATTTTAAAAAGTGGGTATTACTATTCATAATGGCTACTTTGATTGGTCGCGGTGTGTTAGAAACTCGAAGTTGCGTACAATGCAAGCTATTACATTATTCAAAGGGAAACGTATCATGGAAGATTGGGGTGTTACATTCTCACCTCCTTCAAATAAATTAATCCTAGTAATTTCTAGAGTATTACTGCATAATAAGACTCAAGTGGTTCTTCATCATAAGCTCCTTGGGTTCCCACGTTCCCTCTTTCGTCTTATGGTTTCTCCATAGAACTTTTACCAGACGAGTCGTTTGGTTTCTCAATACTTGTTCTCTCCTATCAAGAATCATGGCGGGCTATTCTAAATAAGACAGACCGGGTTCTAGTTTTAATTCCATATAGGTGAGTAAATGCATTGGGTTAGGCATGTATTTTATCAACAGTGATACGTGGAACGCATCGTGAACTTTGGGGAGACTTGGCAGCATTTCCAAACAGTAAGCTACAACCCCAATTCGTTCTAGAATTTCGAAATTTCCGATGTCCCTAGGACTCAATTTACCCTTCTTACCAAACTTTATAACACCCTTCTATGGATATACCTTCAAGAAAACATGATCTCCTACCTGAAATTCCAAATCCTTCCTTCGATTATCGGCATAGCTCTTCTGCCTACTTTGAGGTGATTTGATGTGGTTTTGGATTACCTTCACCTTTTCCATCGTTTCCTCCACCAGTTTTGGACCTACGAGTTTTCTTTCACCAACATCATCCCAACAAGTTGGTGTGTGACATCTCTTTCCATATAATGCTTCATATGGTGCCATATGAATACTTGAATGGAAGCTATTGTTATAGGAAAATTCTACCAGAGGTAAATATTGATCCTACATACCTTGAAATTCAAGTGAGCAAGATCACAACATGTCTTCTAAGGACCGAATAGTCTGTTATGATTGTCCATCAGTTTGAGGGTGGTAGGTAGTACTCAAACGAAGTTCAGTATCCAGGGATTTCTGAAGACTTTTCCAGTATCTTGATGTAAAATGGGGATCACGATCAGAAATAATCGATAGGGGTACTCCATGAAGTCTCACAACTTCATTAATATATAGTATTTCTAGAAGTTCAAGTGGTAAATCTTCTCTTATGGAAAGATAATGTACTGACTTGATAAGATGATCAACAATGACCCATATTTCATCATTCCTTTTAGGAGTATTTGGTAGTCTCATGAAAAATTTCATCGTTATATTATCCCATTTCCACTCAAGTATGGGAAGAGGTTGCATGATCCTTCTAGGCTGTTGCCTTCCAGCTTTCACTTGTTGACAAACCATACATCTTGAAAAAAATTCAGCAATCTCCCTCTTCATGTTGTTCCACCAAAAATGTTCCTTCAAATCTCTAAACATCTTAGTGCTACCAGGGTGTATAGAAAAATTGGAACTATGAGCATCATCCAACAATTCCCTTTTTAGATCAGGTATATCGGGAACACAAATTTTCTTCCCAAATTTCAAAATTCCATCCTCATACACAAAGTCAATCAATCTCCCTTCATTCACAGGTTTAATCTTTTTTTGAAACTCTTCATTATCAGTCCGAGAACATTTTATCCTTTCTAGTATGGATAGTTTGGCAACCATTTGAAAAATTATGGATGTTTCACCTTCCATGGTGATTCCCATATCCATCTTTACTAGATCCATATATATAGGATACTTTTCAACTCTCATCTTGTTCAAAACTGACTGATCTTTTCTAGTCAAAGAATCCACCACCTTATTTTCCTTCCTCGGGTGGTAGTGTATCATGAAATCATAATCCTTGATTAGTTAAAGAAATCTACTTGGCCTCATGTTGATTTCTCTCTATCGGAAAATATAATTCAAACTCTTGTGATTAGTATAAATCTTACATTTTTCTCCATAGATATAGTGTCTCAAAATCTTCAAAGTAACGAATACAGCTGCTAACTCAAGATCATGAGTAGGATAGTTTTTATAATTAATTTTCAGTTGTCATGATGCATAGGAAATAACCCTATCATTCTGCATAAGGAAAAAACCAAGTCCTTTCTTCGATGCATCACTATAAATAATGAACCCATCATTCTCCGTTGGTAGAGTCAATATTGCAGCATTGACTAATCTTATATTCGGTTCTTCAAAAATTCTTCACACTCTTTTGTCCAAACAAATTAAACCCCTTTATGTGTGAGCTTCATTAATGGGTTATCCTATCGGGAATAATTATGGACGAAATGTCGATAATAGCCTGCTAAAGCCATAAAACTGCGTACCTCGGTTATACTCGTTGGTTCTAGCCATTCTTGGATTGATCTTGTCTTGGAAGGATCAAAAGAGATTCCATCTTTAGAGACAATATGGCCATGAAAAGATATCTCTTGAATCTAGAATTCACACTTGTTAAAAATCCCATATAATTCATGTCTTCTAAGAATTTTAAGGATAATGCGCAAGTGAATTTAATGATCTTAATAGATTTTAGAGTATACCAAGATATGATCAATGAATTCCACTACAAAGTCATCATGATATTCCTTGAAAATAATGTTCATTAGATCCATGAAAACAGAGGGTGAGTTAGTCAGCCCAAAAGGCATTACTGTAAACTAGTAATGCTCGTACCTAGTTCAAAATGCTGTTTTCGGAATTTCTTCTTTCTTTATACACAACTAATGATATCCAGATCGAAGGTCAACCTATCAAAAGTATTTATATCTATGAATTTGGTCGAATAAATCACTAATGTGAGGTAGGGGATTATTGTTCTTTATTATTATAGCATGCATCTCCCTGTAGTCAACACACAACCTCATAGATCCATCTTTCTTCTTAACAAAAATAATAGGGGCTCCCCATGGAGAAACACTAGGGTGAATAAATCCCTTATTAATAAATTCCTCTAGTTGTTTATTTAGTTCCACTAATTCCCCAGTGTCCATTATAAAAGGGGTCTTTGATATGGTCCTTGAACTAAAAATTAAGTCAATGGAAATCTCAATTTCTCATTCTAGAGGATGTCCAGGTAAATCCTCTGGAAAACATCAACATGTTCTTGAAAAATAGTTACATCCTCTATTCGAACATTCCGTTCCGCACCCAAAGTTATTCCATTCTCTTCCTACCCAATAATTGAATTTAGTTGAGCTACTGGGGGTGGATCTTTATAAGAATTAGGTTGTGATGTTTCTTCACTAAAGATACGGTACTCCTTATCATCATCAGAAATTGTAACCTCTATAACGACACATACTTTACATACATTGTTAATAATTCAAAATTGAAGTGTACTTATTACATCATATAACAAAACCACGAATGGACTGTATAGGTATAGTGTCTTTAGAAACTGGGAAACATAAACAACTGGTTCATAAATTATCTAGACTGTCTCCCATTTATTTCATCATATCTATAGTCCCTTTTGGCATATCTTACTTAATAACCTTCTACCTGACCTGGGGAAAGAAAAAATACAAAAGGGTGAGCTCAAATTCTCAATAAGGGTAACAAAAGAAATATCAATAACATCATATTCATAAGAACATAACTTTTGGAAATCTTAACCTGCAAAAGAGAGCATAATTTTATAACATGGGATAAATCATAGTAGTGAAATGGAATCCCAATAATCATAACATAAAACATGAAACTTTGTGTAATACACACATAATCATAGAGAATAATTTCTTATTAGTCATGACTCATTGCCAAGCCTATCTTAGTGGACAAACTCCATTTCTGACCCAAATTCACTCCACGTTTCAGTCCTTTTTAACTGCTCTGGTATAACTTCTATTCCAGCCATGTCTATCTCATGAGATATAAAATCTTTACCCAATGAATTGGAGGGAGATATAGGTCCCAACCATCTCATAATGATACCATTCTTATGTGTGCCACAAAATCATAAACCATACATCATAGCATAACCCATGTAATAAAAATGAAATTCTTAAACATCGTGGCATCATAAAACAATTCATATAAGATAAAGGAATTCATAAAAATAATTCCATCACAACATAATCAAATCAATGTAATAATAGGGATAGAAACAGAATTCTTTATTATCTTAGATGGAAAATAATTTTGATAAAACCCTTGAACTCCATTCTTGAGGAAAATATCCTTTCTTCTTCAAAAACACTTTTCCTTTCATAACATGTCATACAATTATAAACTAAAAGAAGTTGGTTAAAAATAAACTTGAAATATTGAAAGGGAAGCTTCTTAGAAATAAAGTTTTAAAATTCCATTCATTCCGTATAAGTTAAAAGAACACATTCTTCTCTTACTTTTGTCGGAAAAGTCAAAAAGTACCTCGTACGAAAAATGACAAAAGAATCCTTTCATATCTTTTACTAAAAACTCACCGAAGGGTAAATTTGGATTTAAAAAATTGTAGGTGGATGGAAATAACATTACATATTGAGGGAACATGGATGTGGATGATAAAATACACCCTAATAAATACCAAAGTATAAACAATCTAGGATAAAAATTGAGATTGCGAGATTTTCCCTTACCTTAGGTCCGATATGCTTTGTACGTGTCCGAACCTCCTGTATAATGATTTAAATAATGTTATTGACTTATTATAGAATCATACTTATTTTTATTATATCATATATGGTCATATTCTTAGCTTCTTAGTGGTAATATTTCATTGCTACTTGTTATTCGGGTGTTTATAACTTTTTGTTCTTATGCGTGTTTTGTCGAATAAATTATTATTATTCTCTTTAGGTTATAGATACCTCATTTCCAGAATGGTATTAGTGTAATATATATCATATTTATTCATTTAATTCATTTATATAATCATTATGAAATGAAGATCATTTAGAACGAGTCGCATCACATCGTGGAAACGGTACTCCGTACGTACGCACGTGTGATGATATCGTTCCTATGATCATAGAATTGTATTGGAGTGTATGTATACTATTTCAGAATAAGTATAACATTATAATAGTCATATATAGTCATTATTTACACCATTATACCCATCTAAGTAAGGTGGTGGTGGAAAATAGATTACACCACGGTGTGGAGATGGTAATCCGTACGTACGCACGCGCGGTGTTTTCTTTTTCCGTAGGATGGATAGATGGTGAAATTGGGTTGTTTTATACTTATGATAACATATCACTATATGAGTGATACTAATGTTATTACTTCATAATGAAACAACTAAAGAATAAGAAGTGGAAGATGAAATAAAGATGAAAGAATCGGTAACGGACATTACCTCTTCTTTGAAGTGCTTCTTTGAGACCTTCTTTTAGGGAACTAAAATTGGTCTTTGAAGAAGACCAGAACCTCTAGGATGTCTCTAGGGAAGTGGAGAGGAGAAAGTGGTCGGGGTTTTCCGAGCTTGGAGGCTCAAAGTGGTGTGAGGAAGAGAGGGAGGAGGTGCCCTTTTATAAGGGAGGAGAGGGGCACCTTTGGAATAACAAAAAATATTATTTTATTATAAAGACAAGTTCGGTTTTAAATAGCTCCAAATTTTTTTATTTTAAGGCTAAGGTGGGTATGGGTCGAAATATTCTCATCCAATAGAATTTAGACAAGTTTAGGTATCAATTTTATCCTTATCATTTACATTTAACTTTAAGTTATATAATTTAACTTTTACCGTGTCTTCTTGTTTTCTTATACTACAAGGTTAATAAACATACTATATCAATCCAAACGAACCCCAAGTTGTTTATTTTTAATATATATAACCTTATCTAGTCATTTGGCCAAACCTTAGATTTTTGGGAATAAAATAACAATTAATAATATAATATTTGTTTTAAAAACCATTTTATGTCAATTTTGACACTATTTAGTAATCAATTTTTGTGAAAATTATAACAGAATTTTTAGTTCAAAACAAGTTAATTAAATCAATACTAACATTTCATATTATCATAGAAAATTAGTTTAATTCATAAAAAGTCTCAAATTAAATTTATTTGGGTATTTATAACATCAATTATGTCAATATTTCATTAATAAGATAATTATTGCATCATTGTTGTGTCATAAATAAATTAAATTATTTAATGTCTAAAAATTAAAAATAAAATACCATTATTTAGGAAATATTTTTATCTTTCTAGTGAATATTTATAGCTTAATTTATCTTATGTATAACCCCATATTAAAAATTATTTACTTATTAAACTTCCTTTCTTTAAATAAATTAATAATAAATGTCCTAATCTAATCTAAGTTAGCCTAAATGGTCATATTTTATTTCTATGGTTGTTTTTGGTCGAATTACACTTGTCCAATAGAATTAGGACATTTTTATGGTAATTATAATATCCTTTTTACCCCTATTTTCTTTTAACCGTGGTAAATAAAAGTAAAATGTTACTATTCACCAAAAATTATTTTCATCTCATTGAACCACATTTTAGTCCTTGATATTAACTGTGTCTCTCGGATTTTCGAAATTCCACTCACAGAAGCGGTAAAAATATGTTTTATGAAAAATTCAGTTTTTTTAACTACCACTTAGTGGTTTCACTATTCATCAAAAATTGAACATTTTCAGAAAAATACAAAAATTTCACCCTAGGCTAATTTCGACATTCCGAATCCAAAAATGAAGTCCATTTTGAAAAATAAAAATTATAAAATTTCAAAAAGTGGTTATTACTATTCATAGCGGCTAGTTTTAATAATATTTTATTAGTATATCGTTGTTTAGTGAAACTCGATATTGCGTACGAGACAAGCTATCGAGGAAGGTCGCGATTGCGTATAAAGAAAGCCAAGCTAGTGTTGTGTGTAGTAAAAGATTCCTTTGATGATTTATATAACATAAAAACAAAATATTTCACATAAAAGTCTCGAGTGTTACATTCTACCCCCCTTAACATGAATTTCTCCCTCAAAATTTGTCACTTTGTAACAAACAGATGAGGATACCTCTCCCTCATCATATCCTCAACCTCCCATGTAGCTTCTTCTAATTGGTGGTTCCTCCATAAAACTTTCACCAATCGAGTGGTCTTGTTTCGTAGGAATTTTTCGCTACGATCCAGAATCTCTATCGGTTGTTCTTCATAAGAAAGATCTTGCTCCAGTGGTACAACTTCTGAGCTGAGTACATGTGAAGGATCAGGTATGTACTTTCTTAGGAGAGATACATGGAACACATCGTGAACTTGATAGAGATTCAGTGGAAGCGCCAATCAGTAAGCTACCTTCCCAACACAATCCAGTATTTCGAAAGGACCGATATATCTAGGGCTCAACTTCCCCTTCCTTACAAATATCATGACCCTCTTCCAGGGAGATATTTGTAAAAACACTTTATCACCCACATCAAACTCTAGGTCTTTTCTTCGGTTGTCGGCATAACTTTTCTGTTGACTTTGAGCTTCTCTTATGTGTTTTTGAATAGATCTGACCTTTTCTGCCATTTCATCAATGAGATCAAGTCCTAATAGCTTTCTTTCTCCAATTTCATCCCAGCAAGCTGGAGTCCTGCATTTCTTTCCATAGAGAGCTTTATAAGGAGCCATCTGAATACTGGAGTGAAAGCTATTATTATAAGCAAATTCCACCAAAGGTAGGTGTTGATCCTAACCACCTTTGAAATCCATAGAGCAAGCTCTCAACATATCTTCTAGAGTTTGAATTGTTCTCTCAGACTGACCATCTATCTGAGGATGATAAGCAGTGCTGAAACTCAACTCTGTATCCATAGTATGCTGATGACTTCACCAGAACTTCGAGGTAAATCTCGGATCCCGATCAGATATAATAGAAAGTGGTACTCCATGCAATATTACCACTTCCTTTACATATATCATGGCAAGATGATCCAGAGAGAAATCCTCTCTAATAACAATGAAGTGTGAAGACTTTGTAAGACGATCAACTATGACCCAGATATCATTATTGCCTTTGGATGTTTTAGGATGTCCTGTGACGAAGTCCATAGTGATGTTTTCCCATTTACATTCGGGTATGGGTAATGGTTGTAACATCCCATTAGACTTCTGTCTCTCAGCTTTAACTTGCTGACAAACCAAGCATCGAGAGACATATTCTGCAACATCTCTTTTCATGCCATCCCACCAGATGTACTTTTTCAGGTCCCTATACATCTGCGTGCTTCCAGGATGAATAGATAATGAAGAACTATGAGCCTCATCCAGCAGCTCCTTCTTTAATTCGGGGATGGGAGGAACACAAACCCGATTCCTGAACTTTATTATCCCATCACAATCAAGGTTGAATTCCGGAACATTTCTCACCTTCTTTTGTAACTCGGCATCTTCTTTATGTGCCTCTTTAATATTCACCTGTATAGATGGTTGAACATTCATTTGAGAAAGATAAGAATTTTCCCCTTCCATTATAAATCCTAGATCCATCCTTTGTAAATCCATAAATATTTGATCTTTTGTGATCCTCATCATGGATAAACTAGCATGGTCTTGTCGACATAATGCATCTGCCACCTTGTTTGCTTTCCCAGGATGGTAATGGATTGAGCAGTCATAATCCTTAATCAGCTCCAATCATCTTCTTTGACGCATATTCAGCTCCTTTTGTGTGAAAATATACATTAAACTTTTATGATCACTATAAATTTCACACCTTTCTCCCTAAAGATAATGCCTCTAAATATTTAATGAAAAGATTACCGCAGCTAACTCTAAATCATGTGTTGGGTAATTTTTCTCATGGATTTTCAACTGTCGTGAGGCATAAGATATCACCATATCATTTTTCATAAGAACACACCCCAATCCCTTCTTGGATGCATCACTGTAGATCACAAACCTTTCTCTACTACAAGGCAGTGTGAGCACAGGTGCAATGGATAACCTTCTTTTCAACTCCTTGAAATTCTCTTCACATTCTTCCATCCATACAAACTTAACTCCTTTCTGAGTCAACTTGGTGAGTGGATTAGATAATCCTGAAAAATCATTCACAAAACGTCGATAATATCCAGCCAAACCAAGAAAACTTCGGATCTTAGTTACTGTTGTTGGTCTTGACCATCTTTCGATAACCTCTGTTTTTGTTGGATCCAAAGATATCTCTTCTTTTGAGATTATGTGCCCCAAAAATGCAACTTTTTTAAGCCAAAATTCACACTTGATAAATTTTTCATAATGCTTCTCCTTTCTCAGGGTCTTCAATATAATTCCCAAGTGATCTTCATGTTCTTCCTTGCTATTTGAATATACAAGAATATCGTCTATAAAGACTACCACAAACTGGTCAGGATAGTCTCTAAAGACTCTATTCATCAGATCCATGAAGATAGCAGGGGCATTAGTAAGACCAAATGGCATCACTATATATTCATAGTGTCCATACCTTGTACGAAAAGTCGTCTTTGGTATATCCTCCCTTTTGACCCTTAATTGATGATACCCTGAACAAAGATCAATCTTGGAAAAGTATTGAGCTCCGCGTAGTTGGTCAAATAAGTCATAAATGCGTGGGAGAGGATATTTGGTCTTTATAGTGATCTTGTTATGTTCTCGATAATCAATGCAGAGTCTCATTAATTCATCTTTCTTCTTAAAAAATAGAACAGGTGCTCTCCAAGGTGACGCACTAGGGCGTATGAATCCCTTATCAAGATTCTCTTGGAGTTTCTTCTTCAATCCCTGCAACTCAATTGGGGCCATTCTATAAGGTGTCTTTGAAATAGGCAAAGCACCGGGTACGAGTTCTATTGAGAACTCAACATCACGATTTGGTGGAAGACCCGGTAATTCCTCCGGAAAGACATCATCAAACTCCCGTACAATAGTAATATTCTTAATCGTGAGTTTCTCACCAACCATTTGAGATAAATAACCTTCATTTAGTGGAATCAAGACCCATAAGATGGAAGGAATTTCCACTGGAAGGTTATGTTCATCCTTGCATCAATAGACGATCATAGATTGATCTGGAATATGAAATGTGACTTCCCTTCTTTGGAAATTGATATGAGCTCCATGTAGATAAAGCCAATCCATGCCAAGAATCACATAAAATTCCACTATAGGAAGGATCACAAGATTTGCAGGAAGCACTTTCCCACAATCTTCAATCGGAGAAGAATTATAAACTTTTGATGCGACTGTTGTGCCATTAGGGGTTGTCACAGCTAACTTAACATCTAATTGTTGGGGTAATATGGTGATACCCTTAGAAAATTTTTCAGAAATAAAAGAGTGTGTGGATCCAGAATCAAATAAAACATTTTCTACTTTAGAGTGGATGGTAAGTGTACCTTTCACCACATCATTATCGTACTCGACATCACTGATAGAAATTGCATGTGACTTCCTTTGTCTTTAGCCTTAAGAGTTTGTTGACGTCGACCATCATCTTCAACCCTTGGATTTGGGCATTGATTGGCATAATACTCCATCTCCTTGCACTTGAAACATTGAAGTGTAGTAGGTTCATTATTGTGTATCCCTTCCTTTGTTTTCATCACTAGACATCATCTCCCCATCATCGCGGCATTCAAATGCCCGATGACCTTCCTTTCCACATTTGAAGCATTTAGTTGTCCCTTTATGACAACTCCTTCTATGTTTCTTTACACACTTTGTGCATAAGGGAAAGCTCATATTTTTTTCAATGTGCTCTTTAGATTTCCCTTTGAATTTCATTTTCCTCTTATTATCAAACCCATATGACTGCTGGGTTACTCCAATCTCCATCTCAACTTTGAGAGCACATCGAACGATTTCCTCGTAGCTATTGAAGTCCCTTATGGCTAAGGCCCTTCGAAGACTTGGTTTTAAGCCACTAAAGAATCGATCGATCTTAATCTGAGGTTGGATAATAATACCAGAGGCGTACCTTGCAAGTCTTGTAAAATTTGCTTCATAAGTACCAATAGATTCATCATCCTTTTGCTTCAGTTCAAGAAACTCTTTATCCATCTTTGATCGGAGAATACAAGGGATGTACTTATTGAAAAATAAGTTCTTGAAATCGTCCCATTCCATGGACTCAATTTCATCCCTTTTCCCTGTATTCTTAATAAGATTCCACCATTGATCAGCATCACCTTCCAAACGATACAATGCTAAGATGACTTTATCATGCTCAGAACATTGAAGAACTGAAAATATCTTTTCAGTAGTACTAATCCATTGTTCAACAACTAATTGATCAGTAGACCCGCTGAATGAAGGTGGATGCTGTCTCATGAAGGATTCAACAGAATGTTGCTCCTTCCTTTGCTCGTTTGGAAGTCATGCATGATTCATATCTTGAGAAAGTTGTGTGAGAATGGCTACAAGATTTTTCATTCCAGCTCCAATAACGTTTGGTTTCTCAGGGGGACAATCATTGCATTGCCCGTCGCATTCCGCATTAACACGGTTCCTTCGGTTTCAATCCATTGACTAAAACCAAGAAGAATAGTGCGAGAAACACTAATTATAATAGGAAAACCACATAATCAAGAATAAAATTTCACACTTAAGGTCTTATCCTAGGTTATTCATGGCCATTTCTAAAACACTAAGATTGTGTTCTATGCTTAGAATTATCCTTAGGGTTCTTACTAAGGCTTTCACATCTTAGTTTCCAAAGGTTGACTATACCTTTCCTTTGATACCAACTATAACGACCCATAATTTACATACATTGTTAATACTTCAAAATTTAAGTGTACTTATTACATCATATAACAAAACCACGAAAGGACTGTATAGGTATAGTGTCTTTAGAAACTGGGAAACATAAACAACTGGTTCATAAAGCGTCTAGATTGTCTCCCATTTATTTCATCATATCTATAGACCCTTTTGGCATATCTTACTTAATAACCTTCTTCCTGGCCTGGGGAAAGAATACATACAAAAGGGTGAGCTCAAATGCTCAATAATGGTAACAAAAGAAATATCAATCACATCATATTCATAAGAACATAACATTTGGAAATATTAACCTGTAAAAGAGAGCATAATTTCATAACATGGGATAAATCATAGTAGTGAAATGGAATCTCAATAATCATAACTTAAAACTTGAAACATTGTTGGATACACACATAATCATAGAGAATCATTTCTTATAAGTCAATACTCATTTCCAAGACTATCTTAGTGGACAAAGTCCATTTCTAAACCGAGTTCACTCCCCGTTTCAGTCCTGTTTCACTGAACCGGTATAACCTACCGTTCTAGCCATGTCTATCTCATGAGATATAAAATATTTACCCAATGCATTGGAGGGAAATATAGGTCCCACCCATCCAATAATGATATCATTCTTATGTGTGCCACAAAATCATAAACCATACATCATAGCATAACCCATGTAACAAAAATGTAATTCTTAAACATCGTGACATCATAAAACAATTCATATAATATAAAGGAATTAATAAAAATAATTCCATCACAACATAATCAAATAAATGTAATAATATGGATATAAATATAACCCTTTATTATCTTAGATGGAAAATAATTTTGATAAAACACTTGAACTCCATTATTGAGGAAAATATCCTTTCTTATTCAAAAACACTTTTCCTTTCATAACATGTCATAAAATTCTAAACTAAAAGAAGTTGGTTAGAAATAAACTTGAAATCTTGTAAGGGAAGCTTCTGGGAAATAATTTTTTAAAAATCCATTCATGCCGTATAAGTTAAAAGAAAACATTCTTCTCGTACTTTTTTCGGAAAAGTCAAAAAGTACCTCGTACAAAAAATGACAAAATATTCCTTTCATATCTTTTACTAAAAACTCATCGAAGGGTAAACTTGGATTTAAACAATTGTATGTGGATGGAAATAACATTACATATTGAGGTAACATGGATTTGGATGATAAAATACTACCCAGTAAATACCAAAGTATAAACAATCTCGGATATAAATTGAGATTGTGATATTTTCCCTTACCTTAGGTCCGATATGCTTTGTACGTGTACAAAACTCTTGTATAATGATTTAAATAATGTTATTGACTTATTAAAAAATCATACTTATTTTTATGATATCATATATTGTCATATTATTAGCTTCTTAGTAGTAATATTTCATTGCTACTTGTTATTCGGGTGATTATAACTTTTTGTTCTTATACGTGTTTTGACGAATAAATTATTATTCTTATCTTTAGGTTATAGGTACCTAATTTCCAGAATGGTATTATTGTAATATATATAATATTCATTCATTCAATTCATTTATATAATCATTATGAAATGACGATCATGTAGAACGAGTCGCATCACATCGTGGAGACGGTATTCCGTACGCACGTACGAGTGATGATATCGTTCCTATGATCATGGAATTGTATTGGAGTGTATGTATACTATTTAAGAATAAGTATAAATTTATAATAGTCATATATAGGCATTATTTACACCATTATACCCATCCAAGTAAGGTGGTGGTGGAAAATAGATTACACCACGGCGTGGAGACGGTATTCCGTACGTACGCACTCGCGGTGATTTCGTTTTCCGTAGGATGGATAGATGGTGAAATAGGGTGTTTTATACTTATAATAACATATCCATATATGAGTCATACTGATGTTATTACTTCATAATGAAACAACTAAAGAAGAAGAAGTGGAAGAAGAGATAAAGATGAAAGAATCAGTAATGGACATTACCTCTTCTTTGAAGTGCATCTTTGAGACCTCCATTTAGGGAACTAAAATTGGTCTTTGACGAAGACCAGGACCTCTGGGATGTCTCTAGGGAAGTGGAGAGGTGAAATTGGCAGGGTTTGGACGAGTTTGAAGGATCATAGTGGTGTGACGAAGAGAGGGAGGAGGTGCCCTTTTATAAGGGAGGAGAGGGGCACCTTTGGAATAACTACAAATATTATTATATTATAAAGCCATGTTAGGTTTTAAATAGCTCCAAATTGATTTATTTCAAGGCTAGGGTGGGGATGGGTCGAAATACTCTCATCCAATATAATTTAGACAAGTTTAGGTATCAATTTTAACCTTATCATTTAGATTTAACTTTATGTTAGATAATTTAACTTTTACCGTGTCTTCTTGTTTTCTTATACTGTAAGGTTAATAAACTTACTATATCAAGCCAAAAGAACCACAAGTTGTTTATTATTAATATATATAACCTTATCTAAGTCATTTGGCCGAACCTTAGATTTTTATGAATAAAATAACAATTAATAATATAATTTTTGTTTTTAAAACTATTTTATGTCAATTTTGACACTATTTAGTAATTGATTTATGTGAAAATCATAACAGATTGTTTAGTTCGAAAAAAGTTAATTAAATCAATACTAACATGTCATATTAACCTAAAAAATTAGTGTAATTCATAAAAAGTCTCAAATTACATTTATTTGGGTATTTATAACATCAATTATGTCAATATATCATGAATAAGATAATTACTGCATCATCGTTGTGTCATAAATAAATTAAATTATTTAATGTCTAGAATTTACAAATAAAATACCATTATGTAGGAAATATTTTTATCTTTCTAATGAATATTTATAGTAGAATTTATCTTATGTATAACCCCATATTAAAAATGATTTACTTATTAAACTTCCATCTTTAAATAAATTAATAATAAATGTCCAAATCTAATCCAAGGGGGCCTAAATGGTCATATTTTATTCCTAAGGTTGTTTTTGGTAGAATTACACTTGTCCAATAGAATTAGGACATGTTTTAGGGTAATAATAATATCATTTTACCCCTATTTTCTTTTAACCGTGGTAAATAAAAGTAAAAAGTTACTATTGACCAAAAATTATTTTCATCTCATTGAACCACATTTTAGTCCTTGATATTAACCATGACTCTCAGATTTTCGAAATTCCACTCACATAAGCGGTAAAATTAAGTTTTATGAAAAATTCAGTTTTTTTGACTACCACTTAGTGGTTTCACTATTCATCAAAAAAATGAAAGTTTTCAGAAAAATACCAAAATTTCACCCTAGGCTAATTTCGACATTCCGAATCCAAAAATGAAGTACATTTTGAATAATAAAAATTGTAAAATTTCAAAAAGTGGTTATTACTATTCATAGCGGCAAGTTTTAATAATATTTTAATAGTATATCGTTGTTTAGTGAAACTCGGTATTGCGTACGACGCAAGCTGTCGAGGAAGGTCGTGATTGTGTGTAAAGAAAGAGAAGCTAGTGTTGTGTGTATTAAATGATTCCTTTGATGATTTATATAACATAAAAACAAAATATTTCACAAAAAAGTCTCAGGGGTTACAACCTCCTTCTTATTACAATAAATTTTCACATCATGGTCTGAAAGCCAATCCATACTGAGGATTATATCAAATTCTGTCATGGTTATGATGATGATATCAGCAGATAAATAATGTTTATATGCCTTAATGGGAACGGATTCACAAAACCTTGTTACAGTGATGCTTCCCTTAAATGTTTTGATTGACAACTCCCTTGTTAAATCAAATGGAAAATATCTAATTTTCTTATCAAACTGGAAAGATATGAAACAATGGGACTATCCATATTCAAATAGAGCATTTGATAAACTTGAGGAAACCATTAAATTACCTGCCACCGCGTCTTTTGGAGCTTCGACCTTAGTAGTAGTGATTGAATAAGCTTGGTCTCGATACCTTGGCCTTTTTTGAGGTATGTTTCCTTGACACTTAGGACATTCCTTTTCATAATGTCTCATCTCCCAACAATTTTAGCATTGAACATCAGTATATTCTTTCTTCCCCTAGCAATCATGAGCTTGGTGGCCTTTTTCACCTCACATGTGACAGACTCCCATTTCCTTCAAGCAAGTATCGGGGTGTTTCTTATCACATTTACTACAGGATGGATATTCAACTTTTCCCTTCTTCCCATTATTTCCATTTCTAGAGTGATCAGTTGATCTCTTCTTCTCTTTCTTTTCTTTAAAGTTGTAAGACTTAGAGAATTTATTTTCTATCTTGATAGCACATGAGACAATATAATTGTACGATGAGAAGGATTGTGAGACTAATGATCAATGGAGAAATGGTTATAACCCATAAAAGAAACGATCAATATTACTTATTTAGTTATGTATATAATCTGCATCATGCCTTGATAACCTTTTGAATTTAGACTCATACTTTGCAACGTTCTCGTCCTCGTTTTGCCTCAGGCTCAGAAATTGTCTTTCTATATCTGCTCGATGGTCATGATGAAAGTAGTTTTCTAAAAAAACTTTTTAAACTCCCTCCATTCCATATTTGATACTTTATAATATTCCTTTGTGTTCTGATTCAATAACCACCATTGATTAGCATCTCTGGTGAGGTGGTAAACTGCATTACAACTTTTTCCCTTTCACTACTCCCCAAGGCATAAAATATTTTCTCTAAGGAATTTATCCATTTCTCAGATACTAATGGATTTTTACTCCAATTGAATGTTGCTAGTTGTTGCCTCATGATGTGATCTAACATTGATCCTCCATGCTGCAGATCAGGGTGCTTTATACAGGTAAGGTTATTATTGAAAAACCTAAGTGAGTTGTCCCAGTATAGTGATAAGCTGATCAGAACCAGTTGTATCCCCAGCTCCACTATAATTATCTTGATCAGTAGGGAAATACTTATATGGAGTGCGTGCATTGATACAGTTTCCATTCCTTCCACTACCCCCCATTTCTAAACAATGTCATAAACTAGATTGGTTTATGAATAGAAATACATAAATACCATCTTGTAAAACACTTAACATAATCTGAACAATTTATGGATAGAATCAATAATCATAAAAATGTTTTCTTTTAGAAAGTATATACTCATAAACCCTTCAAAATGGTTTTTAAAAAAATGAGAATTATCCTCAACATATCCCCCAGGAGTGTCGTAACCAAGAGTGCAGCATGGCCTGTTGTCGTGCACTAGTTCCCATTGGAGTCCAGCTCAAAGCGGTGTTTTTGGGTTTTACCCCTAGGTACATCTATGCCAAATCCACCTCTACCCACACATATCCAGACAAGGGTGTATTTCTTGGGAAACTCAGAAAATATATACAAATACCAAAATTCTAGGAAGTTATTCTATACTAATCCTCAATGTTTGTCTTAAGGTTATGTGCACTAATCAGAGTTTATCTAAATATTGTTTACAAGGTTTGTACTAAATGACCTCTGATACCAACTATAATGCCCTGACTCCAGTTACCTAGAGTCAGTGAATTGTTACATAACATTGGCATGATCACAAAAGATCAAGTCTCTAAATACCGATTAGTTTAGTAGCCCGGGAAACACTAGATACATTCATAAGTTTTACATTACATGATAAAGTGAAAAACTACAACAAAATAGTCTCCATAGTCCACACTCGTATCCCCTAAAACTATCCCTGTAGGTCTGTCATAAAATACTTCTTCCCATCCTAGGAAAAATAAAACATAGAAATAGGTGAGCTTCGATCCTCAGTAAGGATAACAATATAATAGAAACTTTTATAAATAAGCATAAACCTTTAAGGCAATGTATAACTAAAACAAAAGCCTTTTAAACAAGAACTTCAGAATAATGCGGAAAAAATAAAATGAAATAATTCAATTTAATTATTCACATAGATATTCTACTAGTCCAATAATCACATGCAATATCAATAACCACTTTCATAATGATGAAATGCATAATTCCATACTATAAAAACCACATAGTCAAGGCCTTGTGTCAAGACTGCAAATAATATTTTTTCAGGTCATTGTGCCAAGACACTAGTTTGTCTCCGGAGACTTACCGATACATCGATGAGCTATAACAGGCTCCACCCATCACTTACTAAGTCCAATGCATTCCCATATGAAAGGGTTTAAACATAACATAAACATTCGTATTAAAACTAGCATACGAAATGTCAATACTTTCTCCATAAAACATGAATGTTATAAAAATAACACATCCACAGTCACACATATCACAAAATCATCAATAGAATATGGAAGTTTTGTATCATAATAAATCAACTTCAAATAATCTTAAAATCCATCAAAGGATGTTGACATAGATGAAATCAAAACCATTTGAGAGAAATATCTCTTTTTTTAAATCATTTGAAAGTCACATAATTATAAAACAAAACATTTACTTTGAAAATATTATTATAATCTTATAAGGTAAGCTTTTATAATATTATAGTGGTGGATAATAGGCACACCCGCAGTATATGTTAAAAAAATACATTCTTACCTTATTTTTTCGAAAAGGTTAAAAACGACCTTATTTGAAAAACAACGGAAATATTCCTTTATAAACATCTTTTAAATATCAAAAAATGGTATAAATGGCTTTAACCCATAGTCTATAAAATTATAATAATGTTTTTAAATACATTTTTAAGAAACATGGATGTGGATGATAAAGAGGTCCCGTAGATAATTACGTATATACAATCTCAGATAATAAAGAGATTGTGAAATAAACCCTTACCTTGTACTTTTCTTTGGTTGAGGGTAGGTTAACCTCTTGGATAATGGTTAAATAATTTTTATTAAATTATACAAGAATAATATACATTAATATGATATCATATATGATCTTTTAACATTGCTTTATTAATAATATATTAGTATTATTGTTGTTTCGGGTATTAACGGATTCATTTTCCATTATATTATTTATTATGTGAGTCATATTTGTTGTGAATGGGATATGTCTTATTCATATATAGAATTATATCAAGTTCTTAAACATTATTTTTAATCATAAAATGAAAATTATTCTTGAATAGAAACGATGGGGAATGAATCTCATCGCGTTCGTGGAGACGGCAATCCGTACATACACACGAGTGACAATATCATTCTTTTGATATTAAAATATTATATAATTGGATGGTATATCATATATACAGAATCATTATCATGTAATATTTTATATTTACATCATTTTCACATCATTATTATACCAATCCAAATAATAATTTATTGAATAACAATTACAACACGACTTCGAGATGGTAAGTTGTACGTATGCACGTATAGTGACATGTCATTCAAATGATGGATTGAATAATGAATATGTTTGTACCATCTTTATAATAACAATATATTATATAGAATATACTTGAGTTATTATTTTATTATGGAAGCAACAAATAAAAAGGAAGTTGAAGAAGAAAGGAACTTGAAAGAGGTGATGAAATATTTACCTCTTCTTCAGGTTCTTCCTTTTGATTTGATCAAAAGAGATCCATAGGTTGGATTTCTGACTAAATTAAGGACATTAGGATGAATTTAAGACAGTTGAGAGGGTATTTGGGATGATTTTGTCTAATCCAGATGGCTTTGAAGGTGTGAATTTGAGGGAAGGGGGAGATCCCTTTTATAAAAGGAGTGAGGGGCACCTTAGGCAAAGCTAGAAATATTATAGTATAATAAAATAATTTTCGATTTCTAATGGCTCCAAATTGAATTATTTAAATTATAAGGTGGGGATAGGGCTAAAATCACTCAACCAATAGGTTTTATATAGGTTTGGGTCAGTATATTAACATTATCTTTTTGATTTAACTCTTAGTTAAATAGTTTGATATTTACCATGTCTTTTTGTATTTTTATATTATATGGTTAATAAACTTACTATAAACTTCCAAGAGAAACTCAAGTGGTTCATTAATGATAAAACTATAATTATATAATTCATTTGGTCGAAAAGTATAATTTTAGGAATATTATATCAATTAATAATATAATATTTGTTTTAAAAACTCGTTTATGTAAATATTGACACTATTTAAAAATTGATTTTTTTAAGTCTTAACAACATTATTAATTCGAAAAAAAATTATTTAATCAATCCTAACATTTGATATGAACCTATAAAATTCTCTAATGGCATCAAAGCTTTCAAATTATATTTATTTTAACATTTATAATACCAATTATTTTATTCATTCATTAATAAAGAAAATATTGCATCATCATTGTGTCATAAATAAATTTAATTACTCAATGTCTAAAAATTATAAATAAAGTACCATTATTTAGGAAATATTTTTATATTTCTAATTAATATTTATAATTTATGATATAACAAGTAAAACCTTTTGTAAAAAAATTACTAAAAGATACATGCTTATGTCATTTTTGTATTTACTTTATCATAATTAATATAATGTGTCATTATCACTTACAAGTGGCTCCATGGGGTCCCAAAATCGATCCAAAGATTTCCATTGTCAGAAATGTATCATACCATAGGTTAGAACACGTTTTAGGGTAATTTAATATTACTAAAATATGATTTTCATACCATTATTTACCGGATTTACCCTATAACCATGGTAAATAAAATATTTACTGAAGTAATTATTAAAAATGTATAAAAGTAAAAATTACCTATTTAGACAATTTATACATCATGAATTTAAATATGGAATCCATTTTTCTAAATTAAAAGCACATAAGTGGCAGAAATTAATTTAAAATTAATTCACATTGTCAAAAGAAAAAGCGTGTTTTTAAGAAATAATAACTATCAAAAGACTGGCACTTTCTTATGTCAAGTTTAAAGGTGAAATTATTTCTGATGATAAAAATTAAGTTAAATTGAAAAAATATAATCTAGTTATACTTTACGACCACTCAAATGCATAATTTATCACTATTAATTATTTCGATTAAAAAAGTTTTTTTAAATTAAAAGTTAATAATTTTCACTATTCATCAAAATATGAAAGTTATCAGAAAAGTGCCAAAAATTCACCGTAAGCGAATTTCAATATTCAAAATCTAAAAATGAAGTCCATTTTGAAATAGAAAATTTGTAAAATTTTAAAATGTGGGTATTACTATTCATAACGGCTACTTTGATTGGTCGCGGTGTGTTAGAAACTCGAAGTTGCGTACAATGAAAGCTATTACATTATTCAAAGAAAAACGTACCATGGAAGCTTGGGGTATTACAAAATTAAGGCTATGAATAATGGGAGATTGATTTACTTCGTATATGAAGATGGAATTTTGAAATTTGAGAAGAGACTTTGTGTTCCTGTTATACCAGATCTAAAAAGGGAATTGTTGGATTATGCTCATAGCTCCAATTTTTCTGTACACCATGGTAGCACTAATATTAATAGATATTTGAAGGAACATTTTTTGTGGGACAACAGGAATATATAGATTTCTAATTATGTGTCAGGATGTATGGTTTTTCGACAAGTGAAAGCTGGAAGACAACATCCTTGAGGAGTCATGAAACACCTTCCCATACCTGAGTGGAAGTGGGATGATATTACGATGGACTTTGTCATGGGACTACAAAGGAATCCTAGAACAAATGATGCAATATGTGTCATTTTTTATCGTCTTAACATTTATGCTTGTCTTCTTGCTATAAAAGAACATTTACCACTTGATCATCTGGCAAGACTATATATTAATAATGGTTTAATACTTCACAGTGTACCCTTATCGATTGTTTCTGATTGTGACCCCATTTTTCATCAAGAATCATGAAAAGTCTTCAGAAGGCCTTGGATACTAAACTTCATTTCAGCACTTCCTACCACCCTCAAACTGATGGAAAGTCAGAATGGACTATTAAAACCTTAGAAGATATGTTGAGATCTTGATCACTTGACTTTCAAGGTATGTGGGATAAATATTTACCTCTGGTAGAATTTTCCTATTACAATAGATTCCATTCAAGTATTCAGATGGCACCATATGAAGCATTATATGGAAATAGATGTCACACACAAACTTGTTGGGATGTTGTTGGTGAAATAAAACTCATAGGCCCAGAACTTGTTTAGGAACCAATAGAAAAAGTGAATATTATCCAAACCCACATTAAAGTATCCCAAAGAAGGCCAAAGAGATATGCCGATAATTGAAGGAAGGATTTGGAATTTCATGTAGGTGATCATGTTTTATTGAAGGTATTTCCATGGACAGGTGATATATGTTTTGGTAAGAATAGTAAGTTGAGTCCCAGGTATATCGGACCTTTCAAAATTCTAGAACGAATTAGAGTTGTAGCTTATCATTTGGCAATGCCTCCAAGTCTCTCCAAAGTTGATGATGAGTTCCACATATCAATGTTGAGAAAATACATTCCTGACCCAACACATGTACTCACCTATGAAAAAACAGAACTAAACTCGATCTGTCTTATTTTGAAGAGCCTGTCAATATTCTTGATACCTTAGAACATGTGTTGAGAAACCAGACAACTCGTCTGGTGAATGTTTTATGGGGAAATCATAATATGGAAGAGGCAGGGTGGGAACCTGAGGAACATATGATAAAGAACCACCCAAATATTTTTATGTAGAATTATTTTAGAAATTTTAAGGAAACATTATTTGATGGATTGAAAAATGCAACACCCTAAGTTTCCATGGTACATTTCCTTTTGAAAAATGTAGTAGCTTGCGTTGTACGCAACTTGGAGTTTTAATACACCACATCCAATCAGACTAGCCGTTATGAATTCTAATACCCACTTTTTGAAAATTTATAATTTTATTTTTCGAAATGGAATTCATTTTTGGGTACAAAATATAAAAATTATCTTAGGGTGAATTTTTGGTATTTTTCTGAAAACATTCAATTTTTAATGAATAGTGAAAAACACTACGTAATTGTTTAAAACCGACATTTTATTTAAATAATTAGTTTTTTTATTTGAATTTATTTTATGTCAAAATATATAATTAATTCCTATATATGTTAAATTTAATTAATTTTAGTCATTTTATAATAATTTTAGATATATGAAATCTTGTTGGACGTTTTACCATCTTTTACCCACCTTCTTGAATCATTTACAAATTTGCATAAAACTTATTTTTACTGCTTCTGTGAGTTGAATTTTAAAAATCCAAGAGAAACGATTGACATCAGTGAGTAAAATGTGGTTCAATAAGATGAAAATAATTTTTGGTGAATAGTAACTTCTGACTTTTACTTACCACAGTTAAAAGTAAATTGGGTAATTAAGGGTAAAAATGATATTATAATTACACTAAAACATGTTCTAATTCTATTTAATAAGTTTAATTTGACCAAAAACAACCTTAGGAATAAAATATTATCCTTTTTGGTCCACTTTTATTAGATTAGGACTTTTATTATTATTTTATTTCAAAGAGTCAAAAGTGTTAAATTCAATGTTTAATAACTAAACCATTTTTAATATAGTTTGAAACATAAGATATATTAGACTATAAATATTCATTAGAAATATAAAAATATTTCCTACATAATTGTATTTTATTTGTAATTTTTTTACATTAAATATTTAAATTTATTTATGACACAATGATGATAAGGTAATTACCTTATTAATGAAAGATTAAAATAATTAATATTATAAATATCCAAATAAATTTAATTTGATAATTTTGATTAATTACACTAATTATATAGGTTAATACAACATTTTAGAGTTGATTAATTAAATTTTATTCGAAGTGATAAAGTTTATATGGCTTTCAAAAAAAATAAAATACTAAATAGTGTCAATATTGATATAATTGAGTTTTAAAAAAAATATTATATTATTAAATTATATAGTATTTAAAAAAATATAAGGTTCATAGAAAGTACTTAGATATGGTTATATAATAAATAATTAACCACTTGGGGTTCTCTTGTCTTGTTATAGTATGTTTATTATCCATATAATATAATAAAACAAAGAGGCATGGAAAATGTCAACCTATTTACCAAAGAGTTAAATCTAAAAGATAAGGATATTATGGTAACCTAAACATATCTAAAACATATTGGTTTATTTTTTTACGACCCATCCCCACCTAATCTATGAAATTAATTATTTTTTATCCATTAGAAACTGAAAATAATTTTATAATAAAATCATATTTCAAACTTTTCCTAAAGTGACCCTCACCTCTCTTATAAAAGGGTACGTCCCTTCTCTTTATTTCACACCACCAAAGCCATTTGTATCATCCAAACCATACCCAAATATATTCCCAACTTCCCTCACATAAAACAAGAGGCCTTACTTTTATCATAAATCCAGCCTAAGGAGAACGTTTGATCAACTCAAAAGGGAACACCCGAAAAAATGTAATAATTTCACCACACTCTTTCATGTTCTTTTCTACTTTCAATTCCTATTCCATTGTAGTTTCCATACCAAAATAATAAATCCAGTACCTCCTACATACTGTGATGTTATTATAAATATGGTAAAACAATATTCATTATTCTATCCATCCTATGAATGACAATGTTTCCATACATGCCTACGTACGGCTTACCGTCTCCACGTCGTGGTGTAGTTTGTTATTCAGACACTTAATTATTTGGATGGGTTTAATAATGAGTATAAATTATGTAAATAAAAAATATAAATTTTTAATGATTCTGTATATATGATATAACATCCAAATAAATATGATTTCACCATCAATATAATGATATTGTCGCTCAGGCATATGTATGGATTACCGTCTCCACAAACGCAATGAGATTCATTCCCCATCATAGTCATTCATGAATAATTTTCATTTTATTATTTAAAATAGTGTTTAATAAATTATTATTATTATTTATATAAATCAAATACATCCTATCTATGACAAACATGGATTATGTAACTAATCATATAAAAGAAAACGAATCTGTTAACACCTGAAATGATGATACTACTAAAATATTATTAACAATGCAATATTAGAGGACCATATATGATATCATATTTATGTATATAGTTATTGAATAATTTAATAACAATGATTTAATTTTTATACAAGAGGTTAAAATACCCTCTAGAAAAGAAATTGTACAAAGTAAGGGGTACTTTCACTATCACTTTATTATCCGAGGTTGTTTCTATGTAAGTATCCACGGGGACTTCTTTATCATCCACACACGTGTTTTCTTGAAAATGTATTTCATAAAATTTTACAATTTACTAGAAAATGGGATAAATTAATTTATACATTAATTGACCTTATATAGAATCTTTCCATCATTTTCAAACAAGTTACTCTAGGACCATTTTGAAAAAATTAAGGCAACAATGTCTTTTTTTAACTTATACAGTGGTTGCAGCTATTTTCCATTGTTATAACATCATTTAAGATTCCCTTACAATCTTATAAAAATATTTTTAAAATAGATTTTTTCTTTTATAATTATGTTACTCTTAAATGATTTCAAAATAGAATGATATATTTCTCTCAAATAGTTTTTATTTCATCTATATCAACATCCTTTCATAAATTTTACACTTGTTTGATGTTGATTTGTTATGATAAAAATATCACATAGTTTATATAAGGTTTTGTGATATGTTTTAATCTAGATGTGTTATTTTTAAACCATTCATTTTTTATGGTTAAAGTATTGTCATTTCATATGCTAGTTTTAATAGGAATGTTTATGTTATGTTTCAACCTTTTCATATGAGAAATGTATTGGGCATCAGAAGTGACGGGTGGGGCCAGCTATAGTTCCTCGATGCATCAGTTTGTCTCATGAGACAATTAGACATGGAATTGGGTGAGGCCTTTCCCAATTTGATATTTGGTTTTCGTTGAGGCCTTAATCATTTTTTAGATGTCTTGGCTGAGGCCTTGATAAAAATTTTCTGAATGTCACGCATTATACATTCCCTCATTATGAAAATAATACTGATGGTTCATGTGGTTATTAAACTGTTAGAATACCCATGATGATTTTTTATTATGGAATTATTTTCTCATCTCATATTCCTACCATAAAGTGTTCATGTTTACTATTTGTAAAGGCTTGTGTTTTC
This sequence comes from Viscum album, assembly GCA_963277665.1. Classification (NCBI taxonomy): domain Eukaryota; kingdom Viridiplantae; phylum Streptophyta; class Magnoliopsida; order Santalales; family Viscaceae; genus Viscum; species Viscum album. The sequence goes on along the minus strand of OY728158.1, from coordinate 365,046,177 downwards.
AATTATTCACCATGCCTAATGTTTATGTTATCTTCTTGCTATATTGCTTACTCTTACTGAGAATTTGATCTCACTCCTTTCTTATGTTTCATTTTCCTAGGATATGAAAAAGTTAGTTATGAGTGACTTGAAGGAATAATCTAGGAGGCTGGGACGTTTCTAATGGAATAAATTAGTGTTTTATTTATTTTAAAGTTGTAATGTTGAACTTATGTATATATCTTGTTTCCAATAATACTAAATGGATCAGTCATTCAAGACATTATTCCTTATATCATGCCAATATTATGTAATAATGAACCAACTCTGGGTAACTGTGGTCGGGGATTTATAGTATGTCCTCCTTGTTCTTGGTCTGACATTCATCAATGAGAACCATAGCTGCAACATCATAAAAGATTAGTATATCTGTGAGGATATTGTTGGTGAGGTTGATAATGAGTTGGTCATACGAATCTGGAAAACTCTGTTGTAGAATCATCACACGTTCAGTATCCACAATTTTATATCCCAACATCATGAGCTAATTGAATAGGGGATTGAGGTTGTTGATGTGGTAAGTCACTGATGATGACTCCACAATCTGAAAAGTGTACATTTTTATCTTCAGTAAAATTTTGTTGTGCAATGACTTGGCCTCGTATAGCTTCGTCAGAGTTTCCCATATTTTCTTTTCTGTCTTTTTCTCTAAAATTCTAGATAGGACCTTGTCTAACAAATCCAAATGGATGTTGTCAATGACATTCCCGTCCATGTCTATCCATTTCTCATATGTCACACCCACCAGATTCTCACTAATTTCCAGTAGGAAATTATCCTTCTGCAGCATTGCATGCCTCTTCATTATCCACAAAAAAAATTATTCCATTTGAATTTTTTGATCTCCAATTTTTCTGCCATTTGGACACGTCGTCAGTCTAGAACTTCCTCCATTTTTCAACAGTATATTTAATATTCTTAATAAAATTTTTCTGATGTGGAAAATAAATAGGAGTTTCCATCACAAAGAATACTCAAATTTACAATAATGATTAGTACCTGAATATGTGAACAACATTGTTCCACATCCTTGCCTCTAATACCACTTGTTGGGACCGTAAATTATTGGGCCACAGGTGCAACGATAATCATGAGATAAAATAAATTGAAAATTTGAAAATAAATGGACACCAGATTAAATGCGAAAAAAACCCCAAATGGATGGGGTAACAAACCACGGGAAAATGGAAGGATTGTTATGGGTAAAATTTGGTACACACTCCCCCACTTATTGAAAGGATAAAAATACTCACAATAATCTCTCTTGAATATCGTATAGAAACCGCCTCACAAATACTACTTGAATAGGATAAGTGGTGATAAGATTTCAGGTGAATTAGATACCCTCTGTTAGGATGGAGAACCTCCTTTTATAGGCCTCCTCTCCCCCTTCCTATTGCCTTCTCCTGTTGGGAGGTTTGGTGGAGTTGGCCACCAACCACCTACCACAGGCCACCCCCTTTGAGAAAACATGGGGCGGACACCATCCATTGAGAAAAAAATATATCGACATTAAATCCCATATATACCTCATAATAACATCGATAATCCTTAATCAAGGACTACCACCCAACTTACCTACTTCCTCTAACTAAAAAATGTCACCCTATGCCCTCACTATCCAAAAACCCATTCATCTTGAATCATCAGACCCCTGTCGAGACATCCCCACTAATACTCCCACCTTATCCACCCATTATTCTTAACAAAATGCAATTAAAAATGACTACTAATGATCTTAAAAATAACTGACCATAGAGGAGGAAATTTAAAGGTGAATATGACATCAACCTCCATAATACGGAACATAGTGAATTGATCTGGACTATCATTGAAGTTGGTCAAAGTTTAATATCTATATTCCAACAAACTACTATATATGTGGAAAGCAGGGTCGAACCCACATGGAAGGCTATTTTGATCACTAGTCTTCTAAAAACTATCTAAAGAACCTACTGTTGTCTGGAGTGGAATAGATTTTCTATTTCTTTCATATTTTTTTATTTTTTTTATTGAACACTAATGAAACACTACAGTATTTTTGAGTTTTTGTTCTAAACTATTATGAAACAAGAAACAGACTGAGAACAGTGAGAAATAGAGATATAAAATGTTGATAAGTGAATAATCAAGTATGATGGTTGGGTAAAATTATCCATTCTACTGGTTTTATAAGTATTCTGATTCACATTAATGTTACTGCTTTGAACCACCATAAAGAGAGTGAATTGTCACCCTCGCCAAGAGTTAAGTCACACAGGCTAATTGATTTCAGAGTTCGCCACTCCAAAGCAAATCAAGTGTGGAAATTTAAAAAAGATAATGACAACAGGACGAACTCACCATAAGTCCCAAAGTAATTGTGAATTGATTATTTTTTTAAGATCTTTCCATGATCAAATCTTTTCGATTTGATTGTGGAGTTTTGAAAATTTAGTTCTAGTGGTGAAAAGCAATTTAATGAACTCAACATCTATCTCGTTGATTGATACTGAACACATTAATGTATGATAGTAGAAAGGAAGAAATGTAAACAATAGAAGTAGTAATTCTATGAGCTCAATGGTTTAGCTAATTAATTTTTTAATTATCAATACAGGTAATGAAGACATTCTAGAAAACAGAACAAGAATTCCAACATGAAGCAAAAAAGAGCTCCCCTAATAAAACTCTTCACTCGGGATCCAAGGCCTCCAACTCATCTCCAGAGCTGCTCTGCTATCATGTCTGGTGTGTTCGTCAAATGAATGAGATTCTCCCCCTCCGTAATTCAATTCTGTTGTTGTGCTACTTTAAGTAGTCGTCGTCTTTTATTTCATGTCACCCGAAACTCTTCACCGACTTGAATTCATCTTTAACTATGGCACCGCACACGTGTGTGTGTTCGCGGCTAGCACATCATGCTAGTTTTTCCCTAAGTAACTAACTTCTATTAAGTTAGATTCATGAACCTGGACATATCTTCAACTTTGGTAAGAACCTGAACATATAAAATAGAATAAAAAAGTAAATAAATGAGAACTAAAAGAAATAAAAATATATATTTAATAAGTTAAGTGTTATATTATTCATCACAAGTTAACAAAAGTTAATTAATAAACATTTTAATTGATAATTATTTTTTAATTGTATATTATTTATAAAAATTATTCACTTAACAGTACTATGGTAATACATAAATTTATTAAAAGGTTGTTAATTTTAAATAAAAATAGATACTAACTTTTTTATGTTTATCAATTTTTGAACTAATTTTTTAAAATTTTTCAAAATTAATAAAAAATTAATTAAAAGATATAAAAAAATAGATTTATTTAGTAATTTTATTATTACTATTTAAGAAATTAAATTGCTATATTAATTCATTAATTTGTTTATTTTAATTTAATAATTACAATTAATACTTATGTTTAAAATATTTTTAATAAGAATATTTTTAATTTATTTATAATTATTATTAATAATATATTTATTCTATTAACAGTATATTAATTAATTATTAACACTTATTATTAATTTAGTTTTGTATTTTAATTTATCATTTATCTATTTATTAATATTATAATTGTTTAATTTTATAACTTAAACAAAAACTATTATATTCATATGACTTTTTAATGTTTACTTTTACTTTTAACTTTAAATTTTCTTTTTCTTTTTCTTTTTTACTTTACTTTTATTATTATTTTTATTATAATATTTTTTATCAATTTTTTTTAACTTCCCCCTCCCCGAATTTCTGACGCACAGGGGGAGGTAGGGTTTTCAGTCTTCTTCCTCTGCAACTCCGCAGCGGACAGCTCTAGCCCTTTGGTCCAGCGCGGCACAACGATCTCCCAGTAGTAGCGGCCTTCCATCAGCGGCGAACCTCCCCTCTTGACATAGCAACACGACATCCCGGATCCTTATAGCAGAAAACAACAGCTACTCTGCGGACCTCCTCTTCACAGAGCAGTGCGGACCTCCTCTGTACTTAGCAGCACGGACCTCGGCCTCAGCTACAGCGGCAGACTTCCTTTGCACTTAGGAGCGCAGACATTCTATGCACTTATCAGAGCAGATAGATGCGGCGCGGCTCACTTGCTCCAGTGGCATCCAGCACCGACGCTCAGAGGGGTCCAGCGGCATCGGCGAAGGGATACAGTAAGTGGTGTGGCGCGACTTGGATATAACAAACTCCAGCGACTCCACCACATGAGTATCAGAGGACTTCAACAAGAGGTTCAATAGAGGCTAGCGTTGAGGTATAAATAACAGTGAGGTAGAGAAGAGGCTAGCGGTGAGGAATGAGTAATGGTGGCTGTGAGGGATGGAAATAACATTGAGGTGTGGGAATTTTCTAACAGTGAGGTGGTTATTGATACAGTAAATAACTAAAACAAGGCCAAAGTCACTGTTAGAGAAAAAGGGTCACTGATAGTTTTAAAGGATGAGTCATTGTTATGAATAAAAATAAATCCAGGTCACAAGTGCAATAATAAAAATAAGAGTCACCGGTTCAGAATGAAAATAAAATAGATTACCTTTATAATATAAAATAGTAAGCTCATCGTTAGTATAAAATTAACAGGTCACCTCTACAACGATGTAATAGTAAGGTGTGGGGGTCCCCATTACATCTGAAGAAATGAGTCACCATTAACACTAACATAAATAGGTAACGGTGACCTTAAAAAAATAAAAACACATAAATTAAACATAAAATTAAAACATATGTAAACTAAATAAACGATTGAAAATAATTAGTGAAAAGAAAACTAAACGCCATTAATTTAAAATGGGATTTTTCTTAAACTTCAAAAAATTAAAACCACAACTAAGATTATTAATTAGATAACACTTAAATTAAGAACTGGATAATTATTGAACTAAATTGATAAAAGACTAAAATTAAAATAACTGAATAAATTTATTAATTTCAAGGTAGTAGTGAATTATAAAAGATAGCATCATTGACCTAGATAAGTCACCACTAGTTATAGTCTACCTCACCGATAGACTAAAACCAATAAAAATGAATTAATAATCAATCTGCATACATAAAATAATATAATTACTGTTAAAAAACTCTTAATTAATTAATTAAACAACTAATTGAACAAATGAAATCAAAAGAGAACTATTTAATTTAACTTAAAACACAATTTATTTACTAAAATAATTAGAAGGATGAAAAGAACATTAATAAATATTGTTAACCTATTCTAATGGAACGAAATTAAAAGATAAAATATTAAAATATAGACTAACTTAATTAAATAGAATTAAGTTGATTAAATAATTGTTTTATAAAAATGTCAGTTAATTAAAAAGTCAGGAAGACATAAATTAACCAAACTAAATAAGACATAATTAAATTAGAAAAGTTTAGTAAGATTAAAATTAATATTATGATGACTATAAATACATAATTAATTATAAAAATTGATTAATTAAAAAATTTAACTATAAAAATGCAAAATTAAAAATATTTAGTATAAAATGATTAAATAATTAATTAAATGATGAAAAATTTAGTAAAAAGATGTGGAAAACTGTCAAAAAATAGAGCCACATGAAATTCCCCCATACTTAAACATTTTTTTGTCCTCAAACAATTTCATGTTTTATTGTCATTGAAAAATAGTTAAATGTATTTATGATTAATATAACACTGTAACATGTCCAGCATTCAATACAAAGGACAATACATAACAGTAGGCTTTATGAAAATGAATTACTCATATGAATCATGCCTATAACAAATACTCAAGGTTAATTAAGAACACAAAGATCGTCCATCAAAGAAGATGTCATGCCTCATATGTGATACCACTTAATTAATCACTTCAATCCAATCTCAGGTTCTACGTCCAAGAATGATAGGAGATAAAATATCAATGTAATTAAGATCTTAACCAAGGAACTTTGTACTTTGACTTTTTCACCTAGGTTCGAAAAATAATTAATTTTTTTTGAATCACCTCAATGATTAAACTTAAATGACTCCCATATAAACCAATCGATCCCCTCTTCATATGGAGTTCATCATTCCCCTCACCTTAATGAGCTCATTTTTGACCCTAGACACTTTATTAACTTTTCCCAAGCCAAGTATCATTGTGATGAGCACTGTGTAATATTCCCTTATACATGGTGTACAATGGGCTTATAGTAAACAGAAACGCACCTAGAATCTAGGGTCTTAGAGACTCACCGTGGGATCTCAGATGCCTAAATTACTCCAGTTTCAAAAGATTTATATAGAAACCATTTACATCTTCTCATTAAATATTTTACTTTTAATAATTAAAAGGTGAATGAGGCCCCTATAATCAGAATCAAACATCCAATTCCAAAGGTTATGATCATAATTCCATTAAAAGGGTACCATATTAACCTAAATTTTAGAATCTAAACAAGATGTCCACTAAATCACTAAGAAATACCACTCAGTAATCATCCATTATCACAAATTTCAGTTTCAATGCAAATCTTAACTTCGAGCATGGTACTTGTCTTAAGGCAAGACCCATTTGAATACAGTGTAAAGCCTGAAATTATGCCCGAATTTTGAAAAAATTTAACCATTATTTATCAAAAAAAAAGCTGCAGTGGGAATTGACGTACTTTTCATTAAAAACAGTTTAGAAAAGTCAATAATTAACCCCCTCCCCCACACTTAAAACCCAACATTTTCCCCAAAGTTGACTTCTATATATGTAGAAGAATAATTAATCAGTTAAGGTTCAAAACTGATTTTCAATTTAGCAGATTTATGACATGTATAAATGGTCTCAATGAAGTTCAAAGATATTATTTTCCACAATGAATAAATAATCAGAAAATTCATTTGAAATTATATGCATTAACATTTATTTCAAGTGGAACATAAGGTATGGCTGCACAATTAATTGGGTGTAAGTATGTTTAGAAAACATTATTTAGATAGATATTCAATAAAGCAGACAATGTTCATGCTAAGCACCCCAAAATTAACCAGATTTAAAAGGCCATCATCATTTACCCCCCCACACTTAATTTCATACAGTGAAATATTATTCTAATATTTAACAATGAATTCAGATTTAAGAAAGAGGCACGTACAGAATCTTTTCAAGCACAATATAGTGACATGTAGCAATAGTTTTTATGAAATATATGCAGTAGATTTTTCGTAAATATATAGAAAAATATTTCAATTGTCATGAAAAATTTCATAGAAAAGCAAAATTTTTGTAGTAAGGATAATTTTATTAGCAAAAACAAGAGCAGAAATAAATGAAAGATGTTGAAATACTTCCCTGACTAAGCTCTTGTCCAAATATGATCATGGGAATTAAACTACATTATTTCATAGCAGCAGTATCCTAAAAACACTAAACATAAAACCCAATAACATAAATTCAGCAGAGACATGGCAGACAGTTGTCAACAAAGCATCAAATTATTCCGCACAAAACAGTACAAAAATTAAAGTAAAGAAAGATCATGGGTTAACTCCCAATAAGAAATGAATTTAAAGTCTTTAGTTAAACTTTATTTAATAAATGTTTTTTATTTATTAACAAAAAAACCACGGGTTGCCTCCCATGCAGCGCTAGGTTTAATGTCCCTAGCCAGACTCAATTTTGAAGGACCCCGGGACACCCTGAGAGGGGAGGGGTGAATCAGGGTGACCACTTTTTCTTTTAATGTGATGGATCTTGTTCCCACTTTGGTAGGAACTTGTTGAACCTGTATGAAGATTATGATCAGAAAGAAAACATTCACAAGCACAGAGAAGACACAACCATTTTTACTTGGTTCACCACTAAGGGCTAAGTCCAAGGAGCATACGCCGACAGGTTGTCGGTCGTACCAAAATCCACTATGCTTCACTAGCCGTAGATTACAAAAGTTTGGGTACAGTCGCTCTGTCCCAGGCTCACTGCCTTTACAAAGGTTCAGGGATAGCTCACTACTTCCCTCGGGTCACTCTCGTTGACTCCCCCTGGCTCACTGTCGTTGGTGAAGTCCCACTCAGTTTATAGACGTGAAGGTCTCTTCTTCATTTGCATAAGAGTGCATCCTTTGTTGTATGTAGATTCTCTATTGAAGTCCGATTCTCACCAGAAGAAGAATATCACTTTTCCTCGAATGTACCGAGTAGTCTCTCGGCTTTCGTGCAGCTCCAAACACGCCGGTGGGCTTCAGCAAAACCAGGAGCGCTTCTCCAAGACAGTCGCGCAAGTCCCACTACGGCGCGCAAGTTCAAACTGGCACGCAAGTGTCATCAACACACATGCGAGACTCTTCCTTCCCCAACTACAAACTTGCACGGTCCACTTCCTTTCTCTTCCAAACCACCTTGGGCGCACAGCCAAAAACTGGCGCGCAAGCTCTACTTGCGCGACAAAACTACCACCTGCGCGACTCAACCACCTGCACGACGAGAGCTTGAACAATCTCTCGGCCTTGAACTTCGTGAGAAATGAGGAGGGGTGGTCCAGTATTTATAGGCAAACTGGACCCCCTGCGCGGCGGCGCGCAAGTCCCTCGACGGCGCGCAAGTCTTGTCTTAAATAAACTCTGTCGCGCAACTCACTTGCGCGACCCAACCAACACTTGCGCGACCTTCTTTCCTTAGCCAAATTTTGATGTTATGATCCTCAAAAACATATGGCGCGCAAGTCTTTTATCCTCCAAGAGCACGGCGCACAAGTACCTTTGTCAAAAACACTTTACTTTATTGGCCGTTTTTTAGGCCTAAAAATTTGGCAAACACCGGGAAACAGCGCCACCTTCACTACTGTTTTCTGCTTGAATGGTATGACCGCTTTGTTGGTACACACCCTGAACTTCCACTGAGGATTGACAACAAACACAAACCATACACCAATACATGCTTTGAAGAACCTGGTTCCAACAATCTCCCCCTTTGGGTTTGTTGGCAATCAGAATAAATTCAATAGATCTCCAACCATGACCAAATCCAAAATGCAAGAATCAACTCAGCCAACACTCTAAGTCTACGTGAGCAATGCTCGGTGTAGAAAACAAGAGAGGAAGCCTGAATTGGGTCTTAATGTTTTGAAATTTTCCATGACGCCCGATGTTATCCTTATTAAACATCTCATCACAATCTTACACTTCTCATCACAGAAGAATTTCTTGCCTACAGAAGAATTTCTTGCCTTGAATTTATTCCTTTCTCCCCCATTGACAATAAAACCAAAGTACGAAATTTTTTTTCAATGTTCAGCTCAAGCCATACTCCCCCTGGATAGTATCTCCCCCATAAACCTGCATCACAGCCATAAGCAGATAAAAACATTTAAAACAAACGGGGAGAGGGGACTTCTGGAGCATCCTTATGCAGTAGGAGGTGGTCGAACACCGAGGTTCAACCGATGCTTCTCGAACACAGCCGTGGACAATGGCTTGGTTAGGATATCAGCCACTTGCTCATTAGTTCCAACATGATCCATTTTAATCACGCCATGTTCATCCTTTTCTTTGATAAAATGATACCGTATTTCAATATGTTTTGTACGAGAATGCTGAACTGGATTCCTCGTAAGATCAATTGCACTTTTGTTATCACAATAAATCACCATTGGTTGCTGCACCTTATCACCAATATCTGTTAGCTACTGCTTCATCCAAAGAAGTTGAGTGCATGATTTTGTGGCGGAGATATATTCAGCTTCAGCAGTACTAAGAGAAGTACTTTCTTGTTTCTTGCTCAACCATCCAACACATTTCTGCCCAATATAGAAAGCTCCACCACTAGTGGACTTTCTATCTACGACATCACCAGCCCAGTCAGCATCAGAAAATGTTGATAATTCACTGTCCCTGCCTGCAGCAAAAAATAACCCGAAGTTATGTGTACCTTGAATGTACCTCATGATTTTTTTTACTGCTGCCATATGTTCCTCCTTTGGATTACTCTGAAAGCGGGCCGCAAGGCATGTTGCAAAGACAATATCTGGCCTTGTCACTGTCAGGTACAGTAGGCTTACAATGATCCTCCTGTACATGGTGGGATCAACAGAGTTCCCATCCTCATGCTTTCCAAGTTTAGTTCCAACTGCAATCGGACTTGACATTGGTTTGGAGTCTTGCATATTGAACTTCTTCAGCATCTCTCTTGCATATTTTTCATGAGAAATGAATGTGTATTCCTTCTTTTGAATCACTTGCATCCCCAAGAAATATGTGAGCTCGCCAATCATAGACATTTCAAATTCTGATTTCATGTGGTTGGCAAATTCATCCACTGATTTCTTCCTACTGACACCAAATATGATATCATCAACGTAGACAAGAACCATGAATTGATCTTTTGGAGAATTCTTCACATAGAGATTGTGATCAACTCCTACTCTTTTGAATTCCAACTTCTTGAGATATGAATCTAGTCGTGAGTACCACGCCCGTGGTGCCTGCTTCAAACCATATAGAGCTTTCTTTAGTTTGCAGACCTTTGTTTCATCGGTACCCAAGACAAAGCCCACTGGTTGTTCAATGTAGACTTCTTCTTCGAGTACACCATTCATGAATGCTGTCTTGACATCCAGTTGATATACTTTATATCCTCTTTGGAGTGTCATGGCAAGGAAAAGCCTGATTGACTCCAGTCTAGCCACTGGAGCAAAGGTTTCTTCAACATCAATGCCTTCAATCTGAGAGTATCCTTTACATACCAGTCGTGCCTTGTTTCTGATGACACTTCCATGCTCATCAAACTTATTTTTGAAGATCCATTTGGTACCAATCACATTGTGACCTTCGGGTCTCTGGACAAGATCCCATATCTGATTCTTGTCAATTTGATCTAATTCATCATTCACGGCTTTCACCCAAGATATATCTTGTGCAGTTTCTTCGAATGAGGATGGCTCTACAACTGATAGAAATGCTGATTGCGTGGTATTCCTCATCCTTCTTGTTTGAGTGGGTGCACTCCTGTCCCCAATTATGTTGGATGGATCAATGTCAGCTCTTCGATTTCTCCTGCGAGGTTCAATAGTATTCTCTTCAGCCATAGTTTCTGCTTCAGATTCTTCTTCTGAGTCAACATCATAATGTGACTGCTGAGTGTTTTGAACAACTTCATCTATTTCTGCACTTATATTTTCTTCACGTTCACATTCTTCCTGACTTTCTATCACATCAGCATATGACGTCCTTGAAGCATTTTTGGTTTTCTCTTCAATTATCTTAACATCACTGCTTTCCACAATTCTTCCCAAACGCTTGTTGAAACATTTGTAGGCTTTGCTGTTCATTGAGTAACCAAGGAAAATTCCTTCATCTGCATTGTCGCCATATTTCCCTTGATTTCCTTCTTTGTTCCTAATGAAGCATTTACTTCCAAAGACACGAAAGTATTTTAGAGACGGCTTCCGTCCATGCCACAATTCATATGGTGTCTTCGTCTCACCCATATAAAGTCCTGTTCGATTCTGAAAGTACACTGCATCTTGAACAGCCTCTTTCCAGTAATGTCGTGGAATACGACTCTCAATCAGCATAGTTCGTGCCATGTAGTTCACATGTCGATTCCTACGTTCAACAACTCCATTTTGTTGTGGAGTTCTCACAGCAGCTACCTCATGCTGTATCCCATGCTTCTCTAGATAATTATCAAATTCAATGGACGTGTATTCTCCTCCATTGTCAGATCGCAACACTTTGATTGTTCGTCCAGTATCATTCTCGGCGATTCATCGATATGTTTTCATGCAGTCAAGGACTTGTCTTTTCCTGTGAATGACCATCACACATGCCATTCTACTGTAATCATCAATAAAAAGGACAAAGTACCTTTCTCCATGTGTTCCTGCAACATTTATTGGACCACAAACATCTGTATGAATCAGATCAAGAAGGTGAGATGCCCTTTTCTTCTTTGGCCGATATGAACTGTAGACCAGCTTTCCACGAATACAAGCATCACACGATTTTTCACGCTCACGCTTCAGGTTGGGAATGTCCACGACAATTCTCAATTTTGATATTTTCTCCATGTCTTGTTGATTGATGTGTCCCAATCTCCGATGCCACAGATTGTTTTCTTCTTCACCAGTCATGTAACATACATTTTCTTCACTATCAACCTGATACAAGTTTCCTTCTATTCTGCATCCCTTCATGAGAGAATTGCTAGTTTTTCCCTTGATAGTGCAGCCTTTCTGATTAAAAGTAACAACAAGTCCTGAGTCACAGAGTTGACTCACGCTGAGGAGATTATGACGTAGGCCATCTACGTAAAGGACTTCAGTCTTCTTTAGTTCTCCATTAACTAATTTGGTACTTCCACTCCCTTTGATTTTCAGAGCCCCATCATTACCAAATCTTACTGTACCATCAACATTCTTTATGATATTCGTTAGTAGGCCGGCATTACCTGTCATATGAGACGAACGACCGCTATCTAGAATCCAGGTACTGTTGTTCTTTGTAGCTTTGAGGGCTACCTCTGCAAGGTTTGATTTCTCAATCTTCCTCCTTTCCTTCCATGAGACATTAGATTGAGTATATAAGAATGATGGCCTTTCAACTATCTCTTCCACAAACCCAGGTTCTTCATAGTCAAAGTCTTCTTTAAGAGGTGGGAACCTATTTGAAAGAGAAACATTGTCTTGCTGACGAGACTTGACATGTCTGGAACTTCTGTATGAGGTGTCAATGTCCCTTCTCTGCCTGCAATTAATGGCCTTATGACCAATGTTAGAACAATGAAAACAATATCCATAGAAATTATTTCTTCTATAAGAATTAGGATATGAAATTGTTCTCATTTGTTGAGCATATATATCTTCTCCATTCAGATAGCTTCTTGCCTCTTCACAATAAAACATGGCATGGCCCAGATAGCCACAGAACTGACACTTCATGAGAAGAAATGTCTTCTCACTTGAATTTCTCCTTATATCTTCTTCCTTGGGAGAATAGTAAGACTGTCTGCCATTTTTGAAAGTTTGAGGATAATTTTCAGGTCTCCTTTTTGTTTGGATTGAGGGTTCCTTTTTCAGCACTCTAGGTAACATTTCAACATGTTCAACTTTCATCTTATCTTTCTTTTGGATCTTTGCACTTCCAGCAGTTGATGACTCAGCCTCACAGCCAATTCCACTCTATCCAATGCAAGCGGGTCTTTGATCACTCAAGATTTTTCCAACCCCATCTGAACCACACTTGGCTCTTGCTAATAATTCGGCATCTGAGAATCGTCCGAACTGTATTTTCTTCCTTGATTCTTTTGGAACTGATTCAGTCTCCAGTTTACTCCTTAGAGTAACTACTTCCTCTTCAAGACCCTCAGCAGTCTTGGATTTTTCATCCAGTCTGGATGTGAGGTCATTGATGACCTTTGCCTGCTCTTCAATTCTCAGCTTCAGATCTACTACATCATCATTGCTTTCAATTATTTTAGATTGTACCTTCAGAAATTCTTCCAGTCGTTCAATTTCAGCTTCAAGTTGATCAACATATTCAGTTGATTCTTCTACAATTGATTTCCACTTATTGCAGCTCTTACATTTAATCTTAAGCTTACTAACTGCATCCTTAAGTTGCATCTCAGGATCTACACAAGTTCTTAGTTGTTTTTCTCCTTCAGTATCTTCTGGATTTTCAACAGTGGCCATTATAGAAGCATGGTTCCCAGTTTTGAATTCTGGTTCTTCTTCATCACAGAATTCATTATCATCTTCTTCCTCTTCACAGACAAAACTCTTCCTTTGCATTTTCTTACCAGATTTGAAGTCTCCCTTTTTGAAGAACCTTCTCTGAGGCTTCTTGAAGTTTTCATCCTCACTATCTTAATCATTGATCATTTTTAAACACTGAGAAGCAATGTGCCCAACTTTTCCACAACGTAAACACGCAAGAGGTAACTTCCCTTTGAATTTCCCTTTCCCCTTCTGGAACTTCTTTGTAATGAGAGAAAGAATTTCTTTTTCTTCGTCATCTTCACCGCTACTATACTTTGAAATTTTTAGTTTATCCATGGCCTTGAATGCCATTTCCTTGCTCACCCGAGTCGTAGCATCTTCAGGTTTGACTCTCATTTCATATGCTACCAAACTGCTCAGTAGATCATCTAAAGAAAGTTTGGAAAGATCTCTTTCCTCAAGGGCTGACACCTTCGCATTATAAAGAGGTGGAAGTCTTCTCAATATTTTCTTTACAATATCAATGTCTTTGATTTCTTCGCCTATGTAGAGACCCGTATCATGACGTACATGGACATTACATTACATTTGCGGAATACTTAGTACATAACAAAAAACACACACACAAGGATCGTAATAGTTTAGTGTCTTTGGAAACTCGGAACATAATCTTCTAATCCTGGTGAAAGATCTTCAATATCTCCCATAAAGATCTTCCATTTTTTTTACCTAAAACCTTTCTTTATATCCTGGGGAAAAGAAAACATAAAAGGGTGAGCTCAAATGCTCAGTAAGGGTATACAAAAGAAATAAAAATCATATCATATCTTTTTGAAAATCATAACCTGCAAAAGAGATCATAATATCTTAACATGGAACAAATCATAGAAGTGAAAATGAGATCACCATAATCATAACATGAATCTTGAAACTTTGTGGCATGCACACATAATCATGGAAAATCATTTCTTGTTAGTCATGACTCATTGCCAAGACTATCTTAGTGGACAAAGTCCCTTTCTGAATCGAGTAACCCTCGTTTCAGTCCTGTTTCACTGAAATGGTATAACATACCATTTCAGCCATGTCTATCTCATGAGATATAAAATCTTTACCCAATGCATTGGAGGGAGATATAGGTCCCACACATCTTATAATGAATCCTTTCTTATGTGTGCCACATAATCATAAATCATACATCATCGCATAACACATGTAACCAAAAATGGGATTCTTGAAACATCATGACATCATAAAATAAATCTTATAAGGCAAATGACTTCATAAAAATAATCCCCTCACAACATAATCAAATCAATGTAATTAAATGGATAAAAACAGAACCCTTTATTATCTTAGATGGAAAATAATTTTGATAAAACACTTGAACTTCATTCTTGAGGAAAATATCCTTTCTACTTCAAAAACATTTTTTTCCTTTCATAACATGTCATACAACTTTAAAATAAAAGAAGTTGATTAAAAATAAACTTGAAAACTTGTAAAGGAAGCTTCTTGGAAATAATGTTTTAAAAATCCATTCATGCCGTATAAGTTAAAAAAAACATTCTTCGTACTTTTGTCGAAAAAGTCAAAATGTACCTCGTACGAAAAATGACAAAAGATTCCTTTCATTTCTTTTACTAAAAACTCACCGAAGGGTAAAAAATGGATTTAAACAATTGTAGGTGGATGGAATTAATATTACATATTGATGAAACATGGACATGGATGATAAAATACACCCCAGTAAATACTTACGAATAAACAATCTCGAATCAAAATGAGATTGTGATATTTCCCTTACCTTAGGTCCGACTTGCTTTGTAAGTGTCCGAACCTCCTGTATAATGATTTAAATCATGTTATTGACTTATTACAGAATCATATTAATTGTTATGATATCATATATGGTTCACTTATGACATTATATTACCCGTTCTTTTGTAAATTCAATGTTAAAGAAGCGTTTTGGGTAAAATCGTTTCATTTATCGTAGGTGTTTTGACTTGTTGTTCTTGACATAGTTATTACTTATATCATGATTTACTTACTTCCAGAATATAAAATATGATTTATATATCATATATATTCAGTATATATATATATATAATAGGTAGATAAATAAAATGAAAAACACCGTTCATGGAGACAGTAGTCCGTATGTACGCATGAACGCTGTTTTCCTTTCCTTATTGTCTTGAAATGGAAGTAAGTAGATGACATACATATGTATATATATACATAAATCCAGTAGCTTTATAATGTCATATATTTCATTATTATTTCTTATATATACTTTATAATCATTCTTAAATGGTTAACATGGAGAATGAATCTCATCGCGTCGTGGAGACGGTAGTCCGTACGTACGCACGAGCGATGATATCATTTCTATAAATATTGAATTGAATTGGAGTGGATTATACAATATATCAGAATCAATATGATGTTGTAATAACTATGTATAGTTATTCTTTACACCATTATACCCATCCATGTAAGGTGGTGGTGGAAAATAGATTACACCACGGCGTGGAGACGGTATTCCGTACGTACGCACGCGCGGTGATTTCTTTTTCCGTAGGATGGATAGATGGTGAAATAGGGTTTTTTCATACTTATAATAACATATCAGTATATGAGTGATACTGATGTTATTACTTCATAATGAAACAACCTAAGAAGAAGAAGTGGAAGAAGAAATAAAGATGAAAGAATTGGTAACGGTAATTACCTCTTCTTTGAAGTGCCTCTTTGAGACCTCCTCTTAGGGCACTAGAATTGGTCTTTGAGGAAGACCAGAACCTCTAGGATGTTTCTAGGGAAGTGGAGAAGAGATTTTGGCAGGTTTTGGCCGAGCTTGAGTGCTCAAATTGGTGTGAGGAGGAGGGGGAGGAGGTGTCCTTTTATAGGGGAGGAGAGGGGCACCTTAGGAATATCTCAAAATATTATTTTATATTAAAGTCAAAATCGGTTTATAATGGTTCCAAAGGGTCTTATTTCGAAGCTAAAGTGGGGATGGGTCGAAATCATATCAACCAATAGAATTTAGACAAGTTTAGGATATTATTTTAACCTTATCAATTAGATTTAACTCCAAGTTAAATAATTTAACTTTTACCGTGTCTTTTTGTTTTCTTTCACTATATGGTTAATACACTTACTATAACATGCCAAAAGAACCCCAAATTGTTTATTATTAATATATATATCCTTATCTAAGTCATTTGTCCGAACCTTAGATTTTTAGGAATACAATAACAATTAATAATATTTTATTTTATTTAAAAACTATTTTGTTTCAATTTTGACACTATTTGATATATGATTTTTGTGAAAGTCATAACAGAATTAAATGTTCGAACCATGTTGATTAAATCAACATTAATATATCATAGTAACCTATAAAATTAGTGTAATTCATAAAAAATCTCAAATTACATTTATTTTGGTGTTTATAACATCAATTATGTCAATATTTCATTAATAAGATAATTACTGCATCATCGTTGTGTCATAAATAAATTAACTTATTTTATGTCTAAAAATTACAAATAAAATACCATCATGTAGGAAATAGTTTTAGCTTTCTAATTAATATTTATAATCTAAAATCCAACATATATAACCCTATGTAACAATTGTTTTTCTAAAGGATATATGCTTGTGTCATTTTTGTATTCATTTTAACTTAATTAAAATAAAGTGTCATTATCACTTACAAGTGGATCAATGGGGTCCCAAAATCGACCCCAAGATGCCCATGGTCGACCATGTATCAACCAATGGGGTTAAGACACGTTTTAGGGTAATTTAATATTATTATAATATTATTTTTTTAACCCTTATTTACCGGATTTACCCTTAACCATGGTAAATAAAATATTTACCGCAGTAATTATTCAAAATGTCTAAAAATAAAAGTTATCTATTTACACAATTTGAACATCCTGATTCCAAATATGGAATCCATTTTTTTAAATTCAAAACACATAAGTGGCAGAAATTAATTTAAAATTAATTCCCGCTGTCAAAACAAAAAGCGTGTTTTTAAGAGATAA
This sequence comes from Viscum album, assembly GCA_963277665.1. Classification (NCBI taxonomy): domain Eukaryota; kingdom Viridiplantae; phylum Streptophyta; class Magnoliopsida; order Santalales; family Viscaceae; genus Viscum; species Viscum album. The sequence goes on along the minus strand of OY728158.1, from coordinate 365,028,428 downwards.
TAACTATCAAAAGATTGACACTTGTTTATGTTCGGTTTAATTGCAAAATTGTGTCCAATGAACAAAATTATATTAAGTGGTAAAAATATATTCTAAATATACTTTAAAACCATTCAATATTATAATTTAACCACATAAGATATTACGATTAAAAAAGTTGTTTTTAATTAAAATATAGCGTGTTTTTACTATTCATTAAAATATGAAAGTTGCCGGAAAAATATCAAAACTTTATCTAATGTAAATTTTTACATCCTGATTCAAAATAAGAATATTATTTTGTCAAATTGAACATATAAACATGTCAAAAACTATATTTAATGTGGGTGCGCCAACAAAAGGCAGTAAAACTGCATTTTTTGAAAAATACTTATTTTACCCGAAAAATTTATTTTGTTCTTATACCATGTTCTAGAAATGTGTAAGATGAATAATAATGTTATAAAATTCAAAATTTAGTTAATACTATTCATAACGGCTAGTTCATGACAATATTATAATAATATAACATTGTTTATTAAAACCCGGTATTGCGTGCAACACACGCTATCGAGGAAGGTCGCGATTGTGTGTAATGCATGCCAAGTTAGGGTTGTGTGTTGTGAAAGAATCCTTCATTGTTTCGTATAACAGAATCCAACCATATTTCATTTATACATTTAATATATATATATATATATATATACTCAATGTTGCGTAGAATAACTATTATCAAAATTGTGTGTAACACGATCCAAGAATAGTGTTGCGTATACTGCAAGCTAATACGGTGTTGCGTATAGCGCAAGGTAATCTTGGTGTAGAATACAACACAAGACATTAATGAAATTAAAAGAATATTTTTCATAAAATCTCGGGGTGTTACATTCTACCCCCCTTAAAATGAATTTCTCCCTCGAAATTCGTCGAGGTTATAAATGGTTTACTATTTGAAAGTTTCTTTGATAGAAACCCACATCGTAAAAAGGAATACCAAAACTTATCTTTAAAAACAAAAGTATGAAACGTAACGGTTACCCAAATAAACTAATCACTGGGTTTCCACATAGGTGAAAATATGGATATGGAAGAGAAATCTAACAATCATGTTCTAATGGAGAGTGGTAGAGAACATGGCTATGGAAAAGCTAGCAATCACAAAGCCATAAATTTGTGACAATCTAAGGTACCATCCGATTCATCAGATATAAGATCACTAGGACAACATTTTTGGTTTTCAATATCATTTCCCTAAAGTTGAAAAATTTGAATTAGAAGAAATACTTACTTGATTTTGGTATAATGTCACTGTTGTTCGTGAATTGAACAATTTACACTTATTCCCTTAAAGAAATGAAGTTGAATTTGTTATTCGTGATGTGTGAGCAGATCATGTGATAGAATGACAGGTCATTCCATCTGTCTCAAACAAAAGGTTAGGAAAACTTATATACATAAGTCGATCTATTGTGAGATTAATCATATATGGTTCCTAAAATGGACTTATACTTCATATATCATACTTCTTTATATAATAAAACTAGTTTCTACTAAACAGGGACTTCTTGTAGGTCAGTGGTAGGCGATAAAGGCCAGTCGCACTTCGGTTGTGGGTTCGATTCCCACAGCCTTGTCCGAAGCGATGGGTTGTCGCCCGTCCTGCAGGTTGTCCTTTTTCTAAAACTACATTACTATAACATCACATAAATAATATCAAAAGAAGTTCTATACTTAAACAATACTAACTTATGGTTAACATAATCCATTACAATCTTTAGTCTTATCTAAAATACTTCGGTCCAAGCTCATAGTAAAAAGAAAATGATTACTTGAAATGTCGTCAACCAAGCATGTGAATACCATCATTTATCCCCCATATATCTTGTTGGTCACATTCCAAACATTCAAAGTCCTTAATCATGTATTCTCTTGAATACCCATTGGACCTTGGTGAAAACATGAATGAAGTTAAACGTTAACACTTTCCACATACCAAAATCCTCAAAATTCTTTATAATCAAACCATGATATCACTTAGTCCTTATATCAATCATGAGCTCATGAATATAATCAAACATATCATTATCTTCTTATCCTTTAATTATGCACTTATAATCTACTTTCCAAAATAACATTAATGGTTACTGGTACCATTCATCATACACTTTCAAAACTTAAGAAAAGACAACAGTGTAACAATCCTTAGATGTCTCTTTATTCCATAGTACCATGAGATTACTTATACAACATTACACATGATAAACATGTAATCATTCCACTACATTCTTAAACCATTAACCGAGCTTCAACAATTCTTTCATCTCACATATCATTTGTAGTCTCTTCATCATCATCCACATAAATACTACCCATACGGCCATACTGATTCTCTTCATGAGTCTTTCCCTTAGGACATTGGTTTGCATAATGCCCATACATTCCACATTTAAAACACTTAACCATTTTTGATGTCGTAGCAATACCATTATCCTCATCCATGGTGTTAACTGAACCTTTTCCTTTGAACTTACTTGCTTTGTGTCCTTCTTTTCCACACCCAAAGCATCTTCCAGTTCCTTTGAAACATTCTCCTTGATGCCTCTTCCCACATGATTTACATAGGGGGAATTGAACTTTCGTTCCTATATGATCATCATGAAACTCCATCTTTCTCTTATTAGCCGAGTCAGGAAACTTACCAAATTTTACTTTATTGATCATATTATGAGATTGCTGATTCGGCATAATAATGATCTTTGGACTTCCAAATCCCTTTTCATTTGGTTGCTCATGAAGAATATCATTCCATTGTCCATCATATCCTCCATTATCGTGAATCATCTTGTTTCCAGCCATTTTCTAAAACCCAAAATGAATAGTGTGAGAGGCAAAAATCATGCTAGGGAAAACAACATAACAAAGGGGGAGTACCTTCAATATCTAACATCGTAGGTTTAATTCTATGATCGTTAGCATAGTTCTATTACTATAACTTATACGTCTACTTAACCTTAGGGACATCCCTAGACATACCTTAGAAATATCTCTAGGGATCTCACTAACGTTTTCGCATCCTAGTTTCCAAAGGTTGACTAAGCCTTTCCTCTGATACCAACTGTAGAGACCCATATCATGACGTACATGGACATTACATTACATTTGCGGAATACATAGTACATAACAAAAAACACACACACAAGGATCGTAATAGTTTAGTGTCTTTGGAAACTCGGAACATAATCTTCTAATCCTGGTGAAAGATCTTCAATATCTCCCATAAAGATCTTCCATTTTTTTTACCTAAAACCTTTCTTTATATCCTGGGGAAAAGAAAACATAAAAGGGTGAGCTCAAATGCTCAGTAAGGGTATACAAAAGAAATAAAAATCATATCATATCTTTTTGAAAATCATAACCTGCAAAAGAGATCATAATATCTTAACATGGAACAAATCATAGAAGTGAAAATGAGATCACCATAATCATAACATGAAACTTGAAACTTTTTGGCATGCACACATAATCATGGAAAATCATTTCTTGTTAGTCATGACTCATTGCCAAGACTATCTTAGTGGACAAAGTCCCTTTCTGAATCGAGTAACCCTCGTTTCAGTCCTGTTTCACTGAACCGGTATAACCTACCATTTCAGCCATGTCTATCTCATGGGATATAAAATCTTTACCCAATGCATTGGAGGGAGATATAGGTCCCACCCATCTTATAATGAATCCTTTCTTATGTGTGCCACATAATCATAAATCATACATCATCGCATAACACATGTAACCAAAAATGGGATTCTTGAAACATCATGACATCATAAAATAAATCTTATAAGGCAAATGACTTCATAAAAATAATCCCCTCACAACATAATCAAATCAATGTAATTAAATGGATAAAAACAGAACCCTTTATTATCTTAGATGGAAAATAATTTTGATAAAACACTTGATCTTCATTCTTGAGGAAAATATCCTTTCTACTTCAAAAACATTTTTTTCCTTTCATAACATGTCATACAACTTTAAAATAAAAGAAGTTGATTAAAAATAAACATGAAAACTTGTAAAGGAAGCTTATTGGAAATGATGTTTTGAAAATCCATTCATGCCGTATAAGTTAAAAAAAACATTCTTCGTACTTTTGTCGGAAAAGTCAAAAAGTACCTCGTACGAAAAATGACAAAAGATTCCTTTCATTTCTTTTACTAAAAACTCACCGAAGGGTAAAAAATGGATTTAAACAATTGTAGGTGGATGGAAGTAATATTACATATTGATGAAACATGGACGTGGATGATAAAATACACCCCAGTAAATACTTACGAATAAACAATCTCGAATCAAAATGAGATTGTGATATTTCCCATACCTTAGGTCCGACTTGCTTTGTAAGTGTCTGAACCTCCTGTATAATGATTTAAATCATGTTATTGACTTATTAGAGAATCATATTCATTGTTATGATATCATATATGGTTCACTTATGACATTATATTACCCGTTCTTTTGTAAATTCCATGTTAAAGAAGCGTTTTGGGTAAAATCGTTTCATTTATCGTAGGTGTTTTGACTTGTTGTTCTTGACATCGTTATTACTTATATAATGATTTACTTACTTCCAGAATATAAAATATGATTTATATATCATATATATTCAGTATATATATATATATAATAGGTAGATAAATAAAATGAAAAACACTGTTCATGGAGACTGTAGTCCGTATGTACGCATGAACGCTGTTTTCCTTTCCTTATTGTCTTGAAATGGAAGTAAGTAGATGACATACATATGTATATATATACATAAATCCAGTAGCTTTATAATGTCATATATTTCATTATTATTTCTTATATATACTTTATAATCATTCTTAAATGGTTAACATGGAGAATGAATCTCATCGCGTCGTGGAGACGGTAGTCCGTACGTACGCACGAGCGATGATATCATTTCTATAAATATTGAATTGAATTGGAGTGGATTATACAATATATCAGAATCAATATGATGTTTTAATAACTATGTATTGTTATTCTTTACACCATTATACCCATCCATGAAAGGTGGTGGTGGAAAATAGATTACACCACGGCGTGGAGACGGTATTCCGTACGTACGCACGCGCGGTGATTTCTTTTTCCGTAGGATGGATAGATGGTGAAATAGGGTTGTTTCATACTTATAATAACATATCAGTATATGAGTGATACTGATGTTATTACTTCATAATGAAACAACCTAAGAAGAAGAAGTGGAAGAAGAAATAAAGATGAAAGAATTGGTAACGGTAATTACCTCTTCTTTGAAGTGCCTCTTTGAGACCTCCTCTTAGGGCACTATAATTGGTCTTTGAGGAAGACCAGAACCTCTAGGATGTTTCTAGGGAAGTGGAGAAGAGATTTTGGCAAGGTTTGGCCGAGATGGAGTGCTCAAATTAGTGTGAGGAGGAGGGGGAGGAGGTGTCCTTTTATAGGGGAGGAGAGGGGCACCTTAGGAATATCTCAAAATATTATTTTCTATTAAAGTCAAAATCGGTTTATAATGGTTCCAAAGGGTCTTATTTCGAAGCTAAAGTGGGGATGGGTCGAAATACTATCAACCAATAGAATGTAGACAAGTTTAGGATATTATTTTAACCTTATCAATTAGATTTAACTCCAAGTTAAATAATTTAACTTTTACTCTGTCTTTTTGTTTTCTTTCACTATATGGTTAATACACTTACTATAACATGCCAAACGAACCCCAAATTGTTTATTAATAATATATATATCCTTATCTAAGTAATTTGGCCGAACCTTAGATTTTTAAGAATACAATAACAATTAATAATATAATATTTGATTTAAAAACTATTTTGTGTCAATTTTGACACTATTTGATATATTATTTTTGTGAGAGTCATAACAGAATTAAATGTTCGAACCAAGTTGATTAAATCAACATTAATATATCATAGTAACCTAGAAAATTAGTTTAATTCATAAAAAATCTCAAATTACATTTATTTTGGTGTTTATAACATCAATTATGTCAATATTTCATTAATAAGATAATTACTGCATCATCGTTGTGTCATAAATAAATTAACTTATTTTATGTCTAAAAATTACAAATAAAATACCATCATGTAGGAAATCGTTTTAGCTTTCTAATTAATATTTATAATCTAAAATCCAACATATATAACCCTATGTAACAATTGTTTTTCTAAAAGATATATGCTTGTGTCATTTTTGTATTCATTTTAACTTAATTAAAATAAAGTGTCATTATCACTTACAAGTGGATCAATGGGGTCCCAAAATCGACCCAAAGATGCCCATGGTCGACCATGTATCAACCAATGGGGTTAAGACACGTTTTAGGGTAATTTAATATTATTATAATATTATTTTTTTAACCCTTATTTACCGGATTTACCCTTAACCATGGTAAATAAAATATTTACCGCAGTAATTATTCAAAATGTCTAAAAATAAAAGTTATCTATTTACACAATTTGAACATCCTGATTCCAAATATGGAATCCATTTTTCTAAATTCAAAACATAGAAGTGGCAGAAATTAATTTAAAATTAATTCCCGCTGTCAAAACAAAAAACGTGTTTTTAAGAGATAATAACTATCAAAAGATTGACACTTGTTTATGTTCGGTTTAATTGCCAAATTGTGTCCAATGACTAACATTATATTAAGTGGTAAAAATATATTCTAAATATACTTTAAAACCATTCAATATTATAATTTAACCACATAAGATATTACGATGAAAAAAGTTATTTTTAATTAAAATATAGCGTGTTTTTACTATTCATTAAAATATGAAAGTTGTCGGAAAAATATCAAAACTTTATCTAATGTAAATTTTTACATCCTGATTCAAAAGAAGAATATTATTTTGTCAAATTGAACATATAAACATGTCAAAAACTATATTTAAAGTGGGTGCGCCAACAAAAGGCGGTAAAACTGCATTTTTTTGAAAAATACTTATTTTACCCGAAAAATTTATTTTGTTCTTATACCATGTTCTAGAAATGTGTAAGATGAATAATAATGTTATAAAATTCAAAATTTAGTTAATACTATTCATAACGGCTAGTTCATGACAATATTATAATAATATAACATTGTTTATTAAAACCCGGTATTGCGTGCAACACACGCTATCGAGGAAGGTCGCGATTGCGTGTAATGCAAGCCAAGTTAGGGTTGCGTGTTGTGAAAGAATCCTTCATTGTTTCATATAACAGAATCCAACCATATTTCATTTATACATTTAATATATATATATATATACTCAATGTTGCGTAGAATAACTATTATCAAAATTGTGTGTAACACGATCCCAGAATAGTGTTGCGTATACTGCAAGCTAATACGGTGTTGCGTATAGCGCAAGGTAATCTTGGTGTAGAATACAACACAAGACATTAATGAAATTAAAAGAATATTTTTCATAAAATCTCGGGGTGTTACAGCCTAGACCCCGAATAGCTCCAACCACTTTGGTAATTTGATTGAAGAAAGAGTCTGCATTCTCGTCTGGATGCATCTTCAGATCATCAAACCGATTGTGCAGCACTTGTAGTTTCGCCTCCTTCACTTTGCTATCACCTTCATAAATATTCTCAAGATTATCCCACATGGATTTTTCTGAGGTGAAATTCATCACCTTTAGGTAGATCTGATCAGAAAGGGCTTCTGTGAGTGCATTCTGTGCTTTAGCATCTGCATCAAGAAGTTTCCTGTCTATTTCAGTCATAGCAAGGCCTGTTGGATCGGTGACTTGTATTCCTTGCACAGTAGAAAAAAGAAATTCCATTCCAAGAGATCTTAGATGAGATCTCATTCTGTTCTTCCAGATCTGGAAATTGCTTCCATCGAAGTGAGGGACTCCCCTTACATTGATCGTGTTTTCCATGACGAAGAAGGTTAGATTCAACACCAGCAACCCGCCTCTGCTACCACTTGAAGGACCCCGGAACACCCTGAGAGGGGAGGGGTGAATCAGGGTGACCACTTTTTCTTTTAATGTGATGGATCTTGTTCCCAATTTGGTAGGAACTTTTTGAACCTGTATGAAGATTATGATCAGAAAGAAAACATTCACAAGCACAGATAAGACACGACCATTTTTACTTGGTTCACCACTAAGGGCTACGTCCAAGGAGCATACGCCGACAGGTTTTCGGTCATACCAAAATCCACTATGCTTCACTAGCTATAGATTACAAAAGTTCGGGTACAGTCGCTCTGTCCCAGGCTCACTGCCTTTACAAAGGTTCAGGGATAGCTCATTGCTTCCCTCGGGTCACTCTCGTTGACTCCCCCTGGCTCACTGCCGTTGGTGAAGTCCCACTCAGTTTATAGACGTGAAGGTCACTTCTTCATTTGCATAAGAGTGCATCCTTTGTTGTATGTAGATGCTCTATTGAAGTCCAATTCTCACCAGAAGAAGAATATCACTTTTCCTCGAATGTACCGAGTAGTCTCTCGGCTTTCGTGCAGCTCCAAACACGCCGGTGGGCTTCAGCAAAACCAGGAGCGCTTCTCCAAGACAGTCGCGCAAGTCCCACTACGGCGCACAAGTTCAAACTGGCGCGCAAGTGTCATCAACACACATGCGCCACTCTTCCTTCCCCAACTACAAACTTGCATGGTCCACTTCCTTTCTCTTCCAAACCACCTTGGGCGCACATCCAAAAACGGGCGTGCAAGCTCTACTTGCGCGACAAAACTACCACCTGCGCGACTATACCACCTGCACGACGAGAGCTTGAACAATCTCTCGGCCTTGAACATCGTGAGAAATGAGGAGGGGTGGTCCAGTATTTATAGGCAAACTGGACCCCCTGCGCGGCGTCGCGCAAGTCCCTCGACGGCGCGCAAGTCTTGTCTTAAATAAACTCTGTCGTGCAACTCACTTGCGCGACCCAACCAACACTTGCGCGACCTTCCTTCCTTAGCCAAATTTTGATGTTCTGATCCTCAAAAACATATGTCGCGCAAGTCTTTTATCCTCCAAGAGCACGGCGCGCAAGTACCTTTGTCAAAAACACTTTACATTATTGGCCGTTTTTTAGGCCTAAAAATTTGGCAAACACCGGGAAACAGCGCCACCTTCACTACTGTTTTCTGCTTGAATGGTATGACCGCTTTGTTGGTACACACCCTGAACTTCCACTGAGGATTGACAACAAACACAAACCATACACTAATACATGCTTTGAAGAACCTGGTTCCAACAATCTCCCCCTTTGGGTTTGTTGGCAATCAGAATAAATTCAATAGATCTCCAACCATGACCAAATCCAAAATGCAAGAATCAACTCAGCCAACACTCTAAGTCTACGTGAGCAATGCTCGGTGTAGAAAACAAGAGAGGAAGCCTGAATTGGGTCTTAATGTTTTGAAATTTTCCATGACGCCCGATGTTATCCTTATTAAACATCTCATCACAATCTTACACTTCTCATCACAGAAGAATTTCTTGCCTACAGAAGAATTTCTTGCCTTGAATTTATTCCTTTCTCCCCCATTGACAATAAAACCAAAGTCCGAAATTTTTTTTCAATGTTCAGCTCAAGCCATACTCCCCCTGGATAGTATCTCCCCCATAAACCTGCATCACAGCCATAAGCAGATAAAAACATTTAAAACAAACGGGGAGAGGGGACTTCTGGAGCCTCCTTATGCAGTAGGAGGTGGTCGAACACCGAGGTTCAACTGATGCTTCTCGAACACAGCCGCGGACAATGGCTTGGTTAGGATATCAGCCACTTGCTCATTAGTTCCAACATGATCCATTTTAATCACGCCATGTTCAACCTTGTCTTTGATAAAATGATACTGTATTTCAATATGTTTTGTACGAGAATGCTGAACTGGATTCCTCGTAAGATCAATTGCACTTTTGTTATCACAAGAAATCACCATTGGTTGCTGCACCTTATCACCAATATCTGTTAGCAACTGCTTCATCCAAAGAAGTTGAGTGCATGATTTTGTGGCGGAGATATATTCAGCTTCAGCAGTACTATGAGAAGTACTTTCTTGTTTCTTGCTCAACCATCCAACACATTTCTGCCCAATATAGAAAGCTCCACCACTAGTGGACTTTCTATCTACGACATCACCAGCCCAGTCAGCATCAGAAAATGCTGATAATTCATTTTCCCTGCCTGCAGCAAAAAATAACTCGATGTTATGTGTACCTTGAATGTACCTCATGATTCTTTTTACTGCTGCCATATGTTCCTCCTTTGGATTACTTTGAAAGCGGGCCGCAAGGCATGTTGCAAAGACAATATCTGGCCTTGTCACTGTCAGGTACAGTAGGCTTACAATGATCCTCCTGTACATGGTGGGATCAACAGAGTTCCCATCCTCATGCTTCCAAGTTTAGTTCCAACTGCAATCGGAGTTGACATTGGTTTGGAGTCTTGCATATTGAACTTCTTCAGCATCTCTCTTGCATATTTTTCCTGAGAAATGAATGTGTATTCCTTCTTTTGAATCACTTGCATCCCCAAGAAATATGTGAGCTCGCCAATCATAGACATTTCAAATTCTGATTTCATGTGGTTGGCAAATTCATCCACTGATTTCTTCCTACTGACACCAAATATGATATCATCAACGTAGACAAGAACCATGAATTGATCTTTTGGAGAATTCTTCACATAGAGATTTTGATCAACTCCTACTCTTTTGAATTCCAACTTCTTGAGATATGAATCTAGTCGTGAGTACCATGCCTGTGGTTCCTTCTTCAAACCATATAGAGCTTTCTTTAGTTTGCAGACCTTTGTTTCTTCGGTACCCAAGACAAAGCCCACTGGTTGTTCAATTTAGACTTCTACTTCGAGTACACCATTCATGAATGCTGTCTTGACATCCATTTGATATACTTTATATCCTCTTTGGAGTGTCATGGCAAGGAAAAGCCTGATTGACTCCAGTCTAGCCACTGGAGCAAAGGTTTCTTCAACATCAATGCCTTCAATCTGAGAGTATCCTTTACATACCAGTCGTGCCTTGTTTTTAATGACACTTCCATTCTCATCAAACTTATTTTTTAAGATCCATTTGGTACCAATCACATTGTGACCTTCGGGTCTCTGGACAAGATCCCATGTCTGATTCTTGTCAATTTGATCTAATTCATCATTCACGGCTTTCACCCAAGATATATCTTGTGCAGTTTCTTCGAATGAGGATGGCTCTCCAACTGATAGAAATGCAGATTGCGTGGTATTCCTCATCCTTCTTGTTTGAGTGGGTGCACTCCTGTCCCCAATTATGTTGGATGGATCAATCTCAGCTCTTCGATTTCTCCTGCGAGGTTCAATAGTATTCTCTTCAGCCATAGTTTCTGCTTCAGATTCTTCTTCTGAGTCAACATCATAATGTGACTGCTGAGTGTTTTGAACAACTTCATCTATTTCTGCACTTATATTTTCTTCACGTTCACAATCTTCCTGACTTTCTATCACATCAGCATATGACGTCCTTGAAGCATTTTTGGTTTTCTCTTCAATTATCTTAACATCACTGCTTTCCACAATTCTTCCCAAACGCTTGTTGAAACATTTGTAGGCTTTGCTGTTCATTGAGTAACCAAGGAAAATTCCTTCATCTGCATTGTCTCCATATTTCCCTTGATTTCCTTCTTTGTTCCTAATGAAGCATTTACTTCCAAAGACACGAAAGTATTTTAGAGACGGCTTCCGTCCATGCCACAATTCATATGGTGTCTTCGTCTCACCCATATAAAGTCATGTTCGATTCTGAATGTACACTGCAGCTTGAACAACCTCTTTCCAGTAATGTCGTGGAATACGACTCTCAATCAGCATAGTTCGTGCCATGTTGTTCACCTGTCGATTCCTACGTTCAACAACTCCATTTTTTTGTGGAGTTCTCACAGCAGCTACCTCATGCTGTATACCATGCTTCTCTAGATAATTATCAAATTCAATGGATGTGTATTCTCCTCCATTGTCAGATCGCAACACTTTGATTGTTCGTCCAGTATCATTCTCGGCGATTCATCGATATGTTTTCATGCAGTCAAGGACTTGTCTTTTCCTGTGAATGACCATCACACATGACATTCTACTGTAATCATCAATAAAAAGGACAAAGTACCATTCTCCATGTGTTCCTGCAACATTTATTGGACCACAAACATCTGTATGAATCAGATCAAGAAGGTGAGATGCCCTTTTCTTCTTTGGCCGATATGAACTGCAGACCAGCTTCCCACGAATACAAGAATCACACGATTTTTCACGCTCACGCTTCAGGTTGGGAATTTCCATGACAATTCTCAATTTTGATATTTTATCCATGTCTTGTTGATTGATGTGTCCCAATCTCCGATGCCACAGATTGTTTTCTTCTTCAACAGTCATGTAACATACATTTTCTTCACTATCATCCTGATACAAGTTTCCTTCTATTCTGCATCCCTTCATGAGAGAATTGCTAGTTTGTCCCTTGATAGTGCAGCCTTTCTGATTAAAAGTAACAACAAGTCCTGAGTCACAGAGTTGACTCACGCTGAGGAGATTATGACGTAGGCCATCTACGTAAAGGACTTCAGTCTTCTTTAGTTCTCCATTAATTAATTTGGTACTTCCACTCCCTTTGATTTTCAGAGCCCCATCATTACCAAATCTTACTGTACCATCAACATTCTTTATGATATTCGTTAGTAGGCCGGCATTACCTGTCATATGAGACGAACAACCGCTATCTAGAATCCAGGTACTGTTGTTCTTTGTAGCTTTGAGGGCTACCTCTGCAAGGTTTGATTTCTCAATCTTCCTCCTTTCCTTCCATGAGACATTAGATTGAGTATATAAGAATGATGGCCTTTCAACTATCTCTTCCACAAACCCAGGTTCTTCATAGTCAAAGTCTTTTTTAAGAGGTGAGAACCTATTTGAAAGAGCAACATTGTCTTGCTGGCGAGACTTGACATGTCTGGAACTTCTGTATGAGGTGTCAATGTCCCTTCTCTGCCTGCAATTAATGGCCTTATGACCAAAGTTAGAACAATGAAAACAATATCCATAGAAATTATTTCTTCTATAAGAATTAGGATATGAAATTGTTCTCATTTGTTGAGCATATATGTCTTCTCCATTCAGATAGCTTCTTGCCTCTTCACAATAAGACATGGCATGGCCCAGATAGCCACAGAACTGACACTTCATGAGAAGAAATGTCTTCTCACTTGAATTTCTCCTTATATATTCTTCCTTGGGAGAATAGTAAGACTGTCTGCCATTTTTGAAAGTTTGAGGATAATTTTCAGGTCTCCTTTTTGTTTGGATTGAGGGTTCCTTTTTCAGCACTCTAGGTAACATTTCAACATGTTCAACTTTCATCTTATCTTTCTTTTGGATCCTTGCACTTCCAGCAGTTGATGACTCAGCCTCATAGCGAATTCCACTCTTTCCCATGCAAGCGGGTCTTTGATCACTCAAGATTTTTCCAACCCCATCTGAACCACACTTGGCTCTTGCTAGTAATTCTGCATCTGAGAATCGTCCGAACTGTATTTTCTTCCTTGATTCTTTTGGAACTGATTCAGTCTCTAGTTTACTCCTTAGAGTAACTACATCCTCCTCAAGACCCTCAGCAGTCTTGGATTTTTCATCCAGTCTGGATGTGAGGTCATTGATGACCTTTGCCTGCTCTTCAATTCTCAGCTTCAGATCTACTACATCATCATTGCTTTCAATTATTTTAGATTTTACCTTCAGAAATTCTTCCAGTCATTCAATTTCAGCTTCAAGTTGATCAACATATTCAGTTGATTCTTCTACAATTGATTTCCACTTATTGCAGCTCTTACATTTAATCTTAAGCTTACTAACTGCATCCTTAATTTGCATCTCAGGATCTACACAAGTTCTCAGTTGTTTTTCTCCTTCAGTATCTTCTGGATTTTCAACAGTGGCCATCATAGAAGCATGGTTCACAGTTTTGAATTCTGGTTCTTCTTCATCACAGAATTCATTATCATCTTCTTCCTCTTCACAGACAAAACTCTTCCTTTGCATTTTCTTACCAGATTTGAAGTCTCCCTTTTTGAAGAACCTTCTCTGAGGCTTCTTGAAGTTTTCATCCTCACTATCTTAATAATTGATCATTTTTAAACACTGAGAAGCAATGTGCCCAACTTTTCCACAACGAAAACACGCAAGAGGTAACTTCCCTTTGAATTTCCCTTTCCCCTTCTGGAACTTCTTTGTAATGAGAGAAAGAATTTCTTTTTATTCATCATCTTCACCGCTACTATCCTTTGAAATTTTCAGTTTATCCATGGCCTTGAATGCCATTTCCTTGCTCACCCGAGTCGTAGCATCTTCAGGTTTGACTCTCATTTCATATGCTACCAAACTGCTCAGTGGATCATCTAAAGAAAGTTTGGAAAGATCTCTTTCCTCAAGGGCTTACACCATCACATTATAAAGAGGTGTAAGTCTTCTCAATATTTTCTTTACAATATCAATGTCTTTGATTTCTTCGCCTAGACCCCGAATAGCTCCAACCACTTTGGTAATTTGATTGATGAAAGAGTGTGCATTCTCGTCTGGATGCATCTTCAGATCATCAAACCGATTGTGCAGCACTTGTAGTTTCGCCTCCTTCACTTTGCTATCACCTTCATAAATATTCTCAAGTTTATCCCACATGGATTTTGCTGAGGTGAAATTAATCACCTTTAGGTAGATCTGATCAGAAAGGGCTTCAGTGAGTGCATTCTGTGCTTTAGCATCTGCATCAAGAAGTTTCCTGTCTATTTCAGTCATAGAAAGGCATGTTGGATCGGTGACTTGTATTCCTTGCATAGTAGAAAAAATAAATTCCATTCCAAGAGATCTTAGATGAGATCTCATTCTGTTCTTCCAGATCTGGAAATTGCTTCCATCGAAGTGAGGGACTCCCCTTACATTGATCGTGTTTTCCATGACGAAGAAGGTTAGATTCAACACCAGCAACCCGCCTCTGCTACCACTTGAAGGACCCCGGGACACCCTGAGAGGGGAGGGGTGAATCAGGGTGACCACTTTTTCTTTTAATGTGATGGATCTTGTTCCCAAGTTGGTAGGAACTTTTTGAACCTGTATGAAGATTATGATCAGAAAGAAAACATTCACAAGCACAGAGAAGACACAGCCATTTTTACTTGGTTCACCACTAAGGGCTACGTCCAAGGAGCATACGCCGACAGGTTGTCGGTCATACCAAAATCCACTATGCTTCACTAGCTATAGATTACAAAAGTTCGGGTACAGTCGCTATGTCCCTGGCTCACTGCCTTTACAAAGGTTCAGGGATAGCTCACTGCTTCCCTCGGGTCACTCTCGTTGACTCCCCCTGGCTCACTGCCATTGGTGAAGTCCCACTCAGTTTATAGACGTGAAGGTCTCTTCTTCATTTGCATAAGAGTGCATCCTTTGTTGTATGTAGATGCTCTATTGAAGTCCGATTCTTACCAGAAGAAGAATATCACTTTTCCTCGAATGTACCGAGTAGTCTCTCGGCTTTCGTGCAGCTCCAAACACGCCGGTGGGCTTCAGCAAAACCAGGAGCGCTTCTCCAAGATAGTCGCGCAAGTCCCACTATGGCGCGCAAGTTCAAACTGGTGCGCAAGTGTCATCAACACACATGCGCGACTCTTCCTTCCCCAACTACAAACTTGCACGGTCCACTTCCTTTCTCTTCCAAACCACCTTGGGCGCACAGCCAAAAACTGGCGCGCAAGCTCTACTTGCGCGACAAAACTACCACCTGCGCGACTCAACCACCTGCACGACGAGAGCTTGAACAATCTCTCGGCCTTGAACTTTGTGAGAAATGAGGAGGGGTGGTCCAGTATTTATAGGCAAACTAGACCCCCTGCGCGGCGGCGCGCAAGTCCCTCGACGGCGCGCAAGTCTTGTCTTAAATAAACTCTGTCGCGCAACTCACTTGCGCGACCCAACCAACACTTGCGCGACCTTCTTTCCTTAGCCAAATTTTGATGTTCTGATCCTCAAAAACATATGGCGCGCAAGTCTTTTATCCTCCAAGAGCACGGCGCGCAAGTACCTTTGTCAAAAACACTTTACTTTATTGGCCGATTTTTAGGCCTAAAAATTTGGCAAACACCGGGAAACAACGCCACCTTCACTACTGTTTTCTGCTTGAATGGTATGATCGCTTTGTTGGTACACACCCTGAACTTCCACTGAGGATTGACAACAAACACAAACCATACACCAAAACATGCTTTGAAGAACCTGGTTCCAATAGATTTCCCTATATATCTCTATCCATGATCATCTAATGGGAATAAATTATTTATAATGTGAACTTCACAATTATCAAATGATTCAAGAATAGGATCAACCAAAACATTGTCATATACAGTATCAAACAATATTCTCAAATGTTCCTTTAACAACACCATTACTAATATACTGTCCATCCCATTTGGGCCTCTAAAGACCACTTCCTCATCTCTAAAAATGTCAGCTCTAACCTACAATCAGAACAAAAAACATCAGAATATTCTTCAGTATTCTCATCAAATGTTCCCAGCACAGCTTTCACAAAAGACAACTAAGAAAACTCTCGGAAGATGGAATCATATTAATGATCAAACAAGTGGTACCCAATGTCCAAATATGACTCAAATGAAGTCAATTTTTCAATTTCAGGTTGGAATTCATCATAATCAACATCAGACTGGGCAGAAGAGGAAATTCCCAGAAAATACACTTGCTCATAATGGGCATGATTTAGTTTTGCATCAAGACTCCACCCAGAACCTTCCACAACTTCAAAACCCATAGACATTTGATTTCATAAGGAAAACATTCAAAAATGGGTTTAGACAGTTCAGGACAAGAATGTGACTCGCTCTCTAGAATGGGTTCTAGGGAAAGATTTTGCTCATCTAGAGGAATGAGTGGGACATGAATAGAAGCTCGAAGAAATGATTCAATATGCAGGTCAATCAAAATCTCTATGACCTCAAGAGGAAAAGAACCATACTGAGCTCAAACCTCAATTTTAGAACATCAGTTGTCAGCAACATCTATCAAATCACAACCAACCACATGTTGAGGATTTTCAAAAACTAAAAACTCATCCACATCATCAATGGCTTGGATAGTGAGTTTCCCCTTAGACGCATTTATGACAGCACAAGTTGTAGCAAGGAATGTTCTCCCTAAGATGATTGGGACTTTTTCATCACACTCCATATCTAAGGTAAGTAACTCTATGGGTAGTTTCTGTTTTCTTATACTCACTAATAGATCATCCACCCTCCTTGAAGGGTGTCTGAGTGACCTTTCAGCAAGTGGAAGACAAAAATAAGTTGGGTTTAAGTCCTTAAGATCCAAACTTATAAACAGGGAGTAAGGCATAATATTGATGCTTGCCCCTAAGTCGCACAAACAATTAAGTTTCTCACTTGCTCCAATTTTTCATTGAATAATAAAGCTACCAGGATCCTTCAATTTTGGAGGTGACTTATTTAACAAGATTTCACTACATTCCACATTGAGATTAACATTTTCTAACATCTTCCAATGATTTTTGTTTTTTATAATCATTTTGGTAAAATCAACATATGAAGGGATTATATCTAAGGCTTCTACAAATGGCCTGTTGAAACTAATGTTTTGAATCATTTTTAGAAACCTCAAAGAATCAGGTTCATTGTTCTTCTTTTCTCTTTCAGGGAAGGGAATGGGAGGGGCATAATTTTAAGGAACATGTTGATTATTCTCCTTCTCCTCAATTCCATTTTTTTTCTTTTCTTCTTTAATTAATTCACACTTTATTTTTTCGGTTCATGAACTTTTTCAGATATAAATTCATCATTCTGTTTAGGTTGAACAAAGCTGTCTAGACTCCTAGTTTCTATTTCAAGAAGACTTCTCTTTCAAGATTCTGTTTTTTCATCAATTTTTTTTCCCATAGTGAAGCAGAACTGTTTCTTGGGTTTCAAGTCTAGATCTAGTATTTACAGCCATGATATTTTCTCTTGGATTAATAATTGATGTTTTTGGAAGCTTTCCCTTTTCCTTATCACCTTGATCCTTAGCCATTTGAATTATTTGATGTTCTAAATTGTGAATCATACTATCTGTTTCCTTCCTAAAGGAATTTATTTCTCCCAAAACTTGTTGTAATAGCCCCTTTAACTCCCCTTGAGATTTAAAAGATTCACCCCCATATTTATTTGGGTTAAAAATTTTAGGGTGTGATTGGTAGTTAGGGGTAGTGGTCTATTTAATTATAGCATGTTCTTTCGAGGAAAAGTTTCGGTGATTTTGATAACTAGAAGTGTACTGATTGGAGTATTGATCATTTTTCCCTTGGTTCCTAGTTCTAAAATCCTCAAATATGGCACTCTCATCAAACTGGATAGGGAGATCAAAATTAGGACAACATGTATGAGTGTGACTGAACATCCTGCAATGATTAAATTGCTCCCTTAGGACCATATCACTAACAACAGCAGCCTAAGGATTGTCTTCACCTCTATAGACGACCCTCTTCCTAGAACACTTGTGTTGAGATTTTTGAGCAAGCTTTTCATGCACAAGTTTTATCTCATCAGCAATGGAGTCAGAAAAATCACCCCCACAGAATTGATCAACTAAATTATGGTTGTACGGGGTGAGAGCATTATAGAAAGGCTCAATGGGTAGATGGGGAGAAAACTGGTGATTGGGACTTTGTCTTAGGAGACTTCTAAACCTATCCCATGCCTCATGAAATAACTCTCCCCTATCCTGAAAAAACCCAATAATTTTGTGCCTAATCTCATAGGTGGTGTTCTTAGGATAGAATTTTGATATAAATGCAGTAAACACCTCTTCCCAGGTCTCAAAATGTTCTTCATCTATGTTCTGAAACCAAGTCCTATCCCTCCCCTTCAGACAAAATGAAAACATCCCCAATCTCAACACCTTCTCAAAAAGCTCTCTCAGAGGTATTTTTTCTACAGAACTATAGAAATGTCTGATGAATTCAAGTGAATCCTCTCCTAGAATACCATTGAATGAAAGAAGTTGAGAATGGTGAGACTACTTAATTTCATAGTTCCTAGACCTAGGGTTCAACCAGATACAAGATGGGTTACTTGATACTATTGGAATTTGAAACTCCCTAAGTCTAGGTAATGGATGGGCGGGAACTACGGGTTTTAGAACATTCATGTTTTGATCAACTCTATTATCCTGATTCTCTATTACAGTGTTTTTAGGAGTTGTTAAATGTTTGACTAATTCTGAGTTCCAAGACTCTAATATAACAATGAATTATCTGGTGAAAATGCAAAGTGCAATAACAGTTCAAAATAGCACAACATTGGAACTAATAGGAGATCATCAATATAGAAATTAGTAGTAAATCAGTAGTAAATTCATCAAATTTCTTTTTATAGTTTTAAATTTTTTTAAATTTTTTTTGGTGTTTTCAGTTTTATGTTTTTTTAGCTTTTAGAAAAAATAATGGCTCATGTCTTCCCTATAAACGGCGCCAAAAACTTGACTTGGACATTCATTAAAATTCGTTAATGTTTAATATTTATATTGGTACAAACTACTATATATGTGGAAAGAAGGGTCAAACCCACAGGGAATGCTATTTTTACCACTAGTCTTCTAAAAACTAACTAAATATCCCACTGCAGTCAGTAGTGGAATCGATTTTCTATTTCTTTTATATTTTGTTATTTTTTTATTGAACACTAATGAAACACTACAGTATTTTTGAGTTCTTGTTATAAACTATTATGAAACAATAAACATACTATGAACAGTGAGAAACAAAGATATAAAATGCTGATAAGTGAACAATCAAATAAGATTCCCAAGGAAAAGTCTCCATTCTACTGGTTTTATAAGAATTCTTATTCACATTAAAGTTATTGATTTGCACCACCATAAATAGAGTGACTTATCTCCCTCGACAAGAGTTAAGTCACATAGGCTGACTGATTTTGGAGTTCTCCAAGACTTATCTCCCTCGCTAAGAGTTAATTCACCTTAAAAATAAATATTATATTTGGAATCATAACAATGAAATTATCCAATAGTGATTTATTCATAATTTTTTGAGGCATTTGAATTTTTGTGTAACAATAAAATATCGTATAAATATACAGTGTGTATTATAAAATCATAATGAACCAAAACGGATGTAATAAACAATATTAATGGTATCCCAGACCAAGTCAATTTTTTAACATTACAATAATATGATTTTATTTTTATCTAAATAATTTTGTAAGTCTTTTGTGAATCCTCCCAAACAATTAATATATTTTAAGGTTTCAAAATAATTTATTAAAGAGTATGGCCCACTTCCAAATAATAAAGTTATTATTTTATTATTTTATGTCCTTTCCAATATATGATAATGAAAACCACTATTATTTTGAAAAACCATGGGAAAAACCCAATATATGTTTTATGGTTTTGGTAACATTATTAAAGAGTTTAAACCCTATGTTTGAGAAATAATAAATAATTCTCCACTCATGTCCTATATAAACCCAACCAATCTCCCATTAATCATCACTCAAAATCCATGGATCTTTTCCTTACACTTCCCTCCACCTCTATAGTCCTCCCAAGGTTCCCTAATCTCTCCATAATCCCCTCCCAGGAATTTGGAATCACACTATCAAGGTAAGGATTATTTTCCTTCTCTTTATTCAAGAAACGTCATTATTTTATGCCTCTTATATAAATTTTATGACATTGGGATATGTTCTTCCATACCCCCATTACATACATTATTATTTATAAATAATGATAGACCCATTTTTCTTTCATTATTCCCTCCCATTAACATCTTTACTTCCCTGTTATGCTGCTGACATTTCTACCTGATTTTTCATGGAAATCAATTGTGTTGTGAAAAACCATACCCATTTCCTATCAAGGGTGTTCACCTTTATGAACATATACTTATTGATTGAGGAAATACATGTATTAATTTTACACTACTTTATTGTGGAATATAATTTGATTATGAATGAATACATGTTGTATGATCTATGTGGGATACTTAAGTTAGAGAATGAAATGAAAGTGAAATGTGTCCCTAGAATTATATATCTATTCAATGTAATGGGTAATGTTTAGTCTCATGAGAAATCATGTTGGGATAGAGACTAAACCCGATTCCCTTATGGAACTTTTTCCGTCATTATTTCAAGGGAGTTATCCTTGACCTATGTTTATGACACTTTGTTTTACGTCGCTTCCACATTTCTCATGTAGACATTATGATTATCATGTTAAATCATGTATCATGGTTCATGATTATGATTCCTACTCATTTTATGCCCCATTGATATACCTATTGTCTAACATGTATTATTATCTTCCTGTTATGCCAAGTTAATTCCATTTATGGGATTTATAGTTCACCCCTTTCTTGAGTATTTCCCTAGTATATCCCATGTAGTTTTAAGTCCAAGAATGTGAAGAATTTTGTCAATAAAGATTATGTATTC
Organism: Viscum album; assembly: GCA_963277665.1. Lineage (NCBI taxonomy): Eukaryota > Viridiplantae > Streptophyta > Magnoliopsida > Santalales > Viscaceae > Viscum > Viscum album. The sequence continues at coordinate 365,006,883 of OY728158.1, read as the reverse complement.
CTTGTTTTAAGTTTTTATATAATGTACCTAATTTCTAGAAGAACTATACTTCCTAATATTATGGTTTTTATTATGTTTAATGTTATGTAATAAATTTTGTATCAATGCGAAATAATTATTAGGGTTTTCGTATTTGGATTCAAAGTCAAAGTATAGTTATTTTTGGGATTAGGATTACAATACACTTTCCAAAACCTTGGGGATAATACTATGTATGAGAAAACATCCGAAATATTTGGTAAGAATATAGTAAGTGTGTTATCGAAAAAATATATCACTATGTGGATACTAAAAATGGATGTTTCTCTAGCACAAATGCACATAGGGGTAAAACCCAAAAAAACTTCGCTAAGAAAGACTCCACTGAGAACTAGTGCACAAAAACATGCCTTTCTGCACACCTGGTTTGAAACTCATGGTTGATGTTATTTTCTTAATTCATTAGTTCATTAAAAACCATTATTAATGGAAAAATACTCATAAGAATATATGTTATTACATATATCATGGATAAAATAGATTGAATCCAAGAAATTCAAAAAATCAAAAAAATGAATGTAATTTATAAGGTATCTCCTCAATGTCATTGGATTCCCATTCACATGATTAATATTTTACAAACACCCATCCATAATTTTCCCAATATTCTATCTAATGGCCTAAAATAGAAGGAATTAGGTAAACAATACATTTAACAGGCAATGTGATGAATGACCTAATGGAATTCCAAACTTGATGGGAGCAGAAATCACGAACATTGGGATGATACTATCTCAGTTGGATCAGGTTTTGAATAGAACCCTAACTAAAGATGAACACCAAAACACTCTAAAAAAAGAACAAGATGTACTTGAGGTATTTATGATACAAATTCCACAAAATTTCAGTGTTTAATATGACCCATTAATCATAGAACAATGGATCGACTCTATTGATAAGATCATATACATCCTTCAATGTTATGAGAAAAAGTATGTTTTACTAGATATTTATAATATGGATGGGGACGCTCATCAATGGTGGTTGTTGACCATGAATACAAATCTTGGTGAAGATACTGATGTGGTGGGGTGGGAATAATTCCAAAAGATATTTTTTGATAAAAAAATTACTCAAACTCTCAGACTTAAAATGGAAATGGATTTCCATTCCATCAAGAAAAAAGATGATGAATTTATTGGGGCGTATACCTAAAATATCACATGACTTGAATGATTTTCCTATGACTTTTTTGTTTCCCTGAATGAAAGGTTGGAAACTTCTTAGATGAGTTAAAATCTAGTCTATGAAAATCCCTAGAGATCTGAGACTTTGATAGCTCTGAGGAAACAGAAAGATGTACCCTAAAAGTTAAAATAGAGATATGAGAATTTCATGGGTATCACTATTATAAGAAGCTGAATGTTGGGTTTATTTCTAGTAGTATTATGTAGAAATCTAATGCTGTCATGAAATTTCAACATCCCACTTTCCAAATGAAGATATAAAACTACCCTAGAAATTTCATAAAGGGGATGAGAAATTTATTTAGGTCTAGGAAGGAAGGGCACCTAGCTAGTGATTTCCAAAAATAGAAACTCACCAGTGTGATGGTGGAAACATATCCTCTGGTCAACCCACAGTGAATTGTTCATTACTTCAACTACAGGGAACCATGGAACTTTCAAAACTAGTCCACTAATCCAAGGGAATTAAGAGACAGCAAACAACCTCCATGTTATAAAGGGAGATCTCTTTCCATCAGAAAAATCGATATGGATCCCAGTAATGATGTGGGGATTGGTACACTAGATATAAATTCAACTATAGTGAAAAAATTGATTCTAGTTCTAAAAATTCCTTTATATCATGAAATTTTAGTATATATATTCAAACACCACCACAATGCAGGGAATTTGAGCATTGGTGAAAACAAAAAATGGTGAAATTATTTTATCCTAATTATATAACACCCCCCCCCCTGTCAAAAACTTTGGCATAAACATCCCATTAAACCATTGTGTAATCCATTTGGTCGAATTTGATTCAATAATGGGTATATATTTTCTTTCCATATATAGATCAAACAAAAATTGCCTCAAGAAGGAAATCACTCTTTGTATCAACAATAATCCTCTGACTCTATACATGTGAAGGGGAGAAGATGAATTTTATTCATCACCCACATCTCAAGTATGGATATTATTTCCCCATGAGTAATCATATATACCTCAAATTATTAATTATATGTGAAGAATCACCCTTTAATACATTCCAAATATGAGGGAATATGCGGATGTGTTTTCCAAGGAATTTCTTGGTCTTACACCTAGCAAATAGGTTTAATTTTCAATCGAGCTTATACTTGGGGAGTTTCTATTTTTTGAGACTCTATATAGAATTTATATTTTGGAACATTAAGTGATGAATAAAATACTACATAAGAATATGAATAAAGGGTTTTTACACCCATGTGCTTCATCATGGGGTGCATCAATACTCTCCATCAAGAAGATGGATGGGTCGGTGTGGATTTTCATTGAATATCAAGATCTCAAAAAATTTAAAATAAATGACAAGTATCATATTCCATATATTTCAGACTTGTTCAGTCAACTATGTGGAGAACAATATATTATCAAAGTGGATATGTGGTTAGGGTATTACCATGTTTGGTGAAGAAGCAGGATATCCCCAATATTTCTTTTCACACAAGGTATTGGCATTATGAGTTCATAGTAATTACATTTTGAATTAATAATTCTACATAAATATTTGTAGACTTGATTGATATAATAAATTGGTATTTCCTAATAAAATATTGTTATATTTATATATCATATTCTAATATACTCCAAAATCTATGTGGAGTATGATGAGTACCTTTTCACTATAAAAAATACCTTTAGAAGCTATATGAAATGTAAATAAAATATGATTTATTATTGAAGGATGTTTCATTCATGGAGAATATCATCACATTCAATGGAATATCTATAGACCCTTAAATGATAGAAGAAATTGAAGGATTGAAGATACTAACATATGTGTCAACTATGCATAGTTTCCTTGATTATTTCAGTACAATATTTAATTTTTTAAAAATTTATCATGATTATTATCACACCTGAGTTTTGGGTTTTACCCATTTTTTCTGTTTAGTTTTGGTTCTTGGTTATTTTCTCAGGAACCAGGTGTGATAAGTTTGAAATTTGGGGTATTTTCTCTTTGGTTATTCTTATTATAGTTCTTTTCATTGGGGTTCCCATTGATTTTTTCATGAAAATGTATGAAATGGGTGGATAGTGAATCCTGTATGGTTGGAACATGGTTATTAGTAATGGTGTTCCCTACCCAGGTAACCTTGTGATATGTTTCTGATTGATAAAAAAGCTATTGCACAGCTGGTACATGGTCATGCTCCTTATCCCCAAAATGGTGTGGTAGGTATGGGTCTCTTCTAAAAGAGACCACATGGCTTCTGAATAGTAATTCTGACCATCCATATTAACCATGTGATAGGTTTCCACTTTGGATGAAATGGGTGTACACTTGTCACATGTTTTGAAAACCCATGTGGGCTAACCATGCTGCATGTCCTGGTCATGAAAAAGGTTTTCTCTGTTTTTATCTCTCCCCAATTTTAACCCCCTTATCCCCTCTTTATCAACTCATATGGTCTTCCCAGCCCTAGGTGTGCCACCATCCTTCTTCTGCCCTCATTGGGCTTCAATGTTTTGTGGGTTTTGGAAAACATTCTTTAATGAATCTACATGTATGTCTCTCATCACTTGATTTCTTCCTCTATTCTAGGGTTTCTATCCTTTTATTTTTGGGGTTTAGTTCTTTCAATGGGTAAGGTAGTTGATTTAGGGGTTGTTCTTATGTAAAATGTTTAGATCTTGATGTTATTGGTTGGATATTTCCTTGATAGGTTTCGGTTGAGGTGTGATTATAGTTTTTTACCATTTTACGGATGCTTCTTGGTTCAAGGTAGGTGGTTCAATGCTCAATCATTTTTAGGTGATATGATTCGATTAATTGGTCAATTTTTACATGTTATATGTCTTATTTGTGTCATTTAAAATGTGTTTTATAAGTATTTGACATGATTATATTATTGGAATAGATTTTATAAAAGAAAATGGGTATGTTTGTTTGTTATTTATTTTATTGCTTCGTGGAGGTGTTTGACGGGTTGTTTGACGGGTGAAAAAGTGTTTTCAAAGGAACTTAGTGTGTGAATGAGTTTGGAAGTAGTTTTTTGAAATGTAATAATATGAAATATTGGTTTTTATTGTGAATCTTTAAATATTTATATTTAATTATCCAAATAATGAAAATCATGTTTTAAATATGATCTTGGTTTAAGTGTGGATTTAAAAAGGGGATTAGCCCATGGAATTGGTTGATCAATGGTGTGATTTAATTGTTCATTATTAAATGAGTATTTATGAATTGTGTAAGTGATGTAAAATTTATTTAAAAGCAGTTTTAGGTGTGTGTAAAATAGAATGTGGACTGGTTTATGGAAAATGGTTATTTCTTGGCATGTTTATAATGTTTGGAATGTGTATGTGAAAAAGGGTGTTTTGTATATCAAGTGAAATGGTATTGAGCATAAGAGAATTTAGTGTATCTGTAATGAACTAATGTTTTATCAATAGAAATTCCATTCTTATAAATATTTCATATAATCACATTAAATCACAACACACTGAATTTCTAAGTATTGTGTGACATTTAAATATTATATTGGCAATTCATTATTTTGAATTTTGAAAATTTGACATACGCTGTTGTGATCTGTAAGTTATTTGGAATCTGATAAGACAAACATAATTTTTGGTGAATAGTATCATTCCCTTATGAATAGTAACATACCCTTATGAATTGAAATATAACTCTTATGAATAGTTAATTTTCCAAAACAATAGAAACATCACCCTTGAAAGTATAAATAAAATTTAGGTATTTTATAAGTGAAAATATAACCATAGTAAAAGTGTTGTTATTTTTTTAAGTAATAAATAATTAATTATAATAAATTAATTAATTTAAAATAAAATATACTTTCCTAAAATGTGTTATTAAATTATCAAATTTCTTGTCTTCTAGTTTTATGATAATTTTATAAGACATCAAGAAATTTTTTTAAGCATTATATAATCGGTTATAATATTAAAATCTATATTTTTCAAGTAAATTATGGTTTTAATTAAAAATTAAATTAATTATATTTAGAAACTCATTTTTTAAAAATTAAATAAATTTTTGGATTCTACTTGTCGAAAAATGGTTAGGGTGAAATTTTGACATTTTTCTGAAATACTTGAATTTTTTTGTGAATAGTAAAATACATTAATTTACCATATAAATAAATAATAATGTAATTTCACTATTCTTGACATCATAAGTGATGTAAGCACACAAATATCAAAATCACACAAAAATATTACTATTCTTGGTTATGGAATCATCACTGTTTCTTGTCTTATGGAAAAATAATAAACTAGTGATTAAAATATTAAGAAAACCCTTCTCCTTGCCACTATAAAATCCACCCACACTCCCCTATTCTCTTCACTCCTCTAAATCCTTGTTACTTCCCTAAATTATGCCCAAATATCCCCAAGATTCTCCCCCACATCCAGAATCCCTTTTTCTCCTCAAAAGGAAAAATTCTTTCCCCTTAAAAAGTTCTCAAAGGAGATAAACTCAAGATGAAAATTTCTCTTTCTGATTCTTTTTTATTCACTCAAGTTTCGTTATTTTTGTTTTTATTTCCTCACCTCCCTTCGCCCCAAGAATGATAACTAAAGTAATAATCATTTACTTTAATGTTTTTATGATAATGTGATAATTCATTATCATCTCTCTTTTCCCATTCTATTATACAAGGGAAATGAAAACACCATCTGAAATGTGTCAATCTATCACATTCAAGGATGACGGTTTATCATTTTACATTACCTTCATATATTATAGTCATGAAACTATTTTTTATGGCTGAACAATAATATTAAATATTTTTTTATATTATTTATAGTTATAGAATCCTTTTTTATAGTTGATATAAAATAATAATACAAAACAAGTTAATTATGAACAAAATCTGTAAGTTAGTCCAAGAGTTTTACATAAATGTTATATATAATGATTCACATTCACTCCAAATAACCAATTATGTTTTATAACATTTTAATCTTATTTATGATCACTAAGGTTATAAAAATTCAATTCTAGACAACCACCTTAATCATTCATGTGTGTCCGAAAATGAATATAAGTGAACCGATCATTAAAACCAAGGAAACAAATAAACCCAAACAATGAAATTAAACCTCATAACAAATAAAAAGATATGAATGAACACAAAAATCTTATAATAAATCATTTAAATTTAAATGAAATTAATTATTTATTAATTAATGAACCTAATTTAATTATTCAGGTCATTAATATCATGTGGAGAACACCATCAAACTTACGGTAAAGGATCCTCTATATTTCACTTTTATTCAAGAATTTATTCTATGTTATGCCCTTTTATGTGTAATTTCTAATAATAGGGTATGATTTCTCACCTACCCCATACTCCCATAACAATTTATGAAATATTATTAACTCCTTCTTATCACATTAATCCATATTAAGTACACATGATACCATGCCAATATTTTGTAAGGGATTCTACCTAAACCTCATATATTCCTTCATGTTTCCCTATCTTACTTTTTATCCAAATGAAGTTGTATTTTCCATTTTATTAAAAAATTATACGTACTGTTTATATGCACCAACTCATGTTTTAGTATCCATCCCTCGTTCAATTTTGATGATATACTTGTTTCTAAGTGATTCCATCCCCAATACTTCTCGATAAGAAAACTTGTTTTAAGGGAACTTCTAGAATTCATACCCAATTTCAAGTGCACTCTATCCTTTTTTTAAGCCACCATTATTTTAATAAAATTATTATTTTTATTATGAAATCCTTTCGGTTCACTTCTAGTTTTATATAAAATATCTTCCTTTTTTCTGTTTTAAAGGCTCTATAGTATTTTCCTTAAAACTACACAAAAATGTTTTAATGGTAACATTTATTTAATAATTTTCTTAAATGTTGTCACATCTATATGAGATCACTTACCCTAATACATGACTATTTTTCCATATTAGTGTACATTTATATTTTAGTTCCTTTCTTTCATGGACACTTTTATGATATACCCATTATTTATGATTTATGACATGATTATGGTACCAAATTCTTTTCATGGGTAACCCTTATATTTATGTAATATTCATTATGTATGATTTTTTGTGTGGAAAACATATTCATAAAAAGATACTATAGGTTTTCCTAGATAGTGATTCAATTAATTGGGTAAAGTGGAGTCTCATGAGACGTTATGTGCAACGGTCTTGGCGGTTAGCCTTCGCTTGTTCTGCCATGTGAGATGGTCTTGGCAGTTAGCCTTGGCTTGTGCTAACTATACAACAGTATTGGTGCTTATGCTTGACTCATGTTGAAGTCATTTTTTATGTTGGTTACACATTACGATGACTCCATGATTTATTATTATATGTTTATATGTTAAGATTCCATATGTTGCCTAACTTTTTATATCAACATGCCATGAATTTTCTCCCATGTGTTAATGATTTGTTCTTATGGTTATTAGCTTACAGGGATATTTAGCTCATCCATTTTTTCATGTGTTTCCCAGGGTACCCTATGCAAATTTCTGAGTAAAATGGATTTTAGGATCTCAATTTTAAGATTAAATAATGAAATTTTTTATTTATTTCCTTTTTTTTATTGTATGTACCCAATATTCCCAACCAATATAATTTACAATCCTTGGATTGTACTCTTATGTATTATTATACATAAAATCATGTAAGGTTATATTTAAAAGTATGGGGTCTTTATAGTTGGTATGAGAGGACGGTTTAGTTATTTTTTAATATTAGAAATAAATCACTTTAGTAAGAACCTTATGGTTGAGACTATGTATAAGGAAACACCCCTAAATTTTGGTAAGTATATAATAAGTTGTTTATCAGATAAATACATTCATGTTGGGATAAAAACAAGTATAGGTGGATCTAGCATAGATGTATCTAATGGTAAAACCCAAAAACTCTACTTTGAGCTAGACTCAAATGGGAACCGTTGCATGACAACATGCCTTGCTACACCATTGGTTTGACTCTCCTGGGGGATATGCTTTGGTGAATTCATGAGCTTAGTACATGCCATTATTAAGGGAATAAAAAAAGATCCCATAATAATATAAGCTAAAAAATAGATCAAGGATAAACAAGATTTAAACATAATGAATCACAAGTTAGGACATACTTATCCTTTACATGTTTATCCTTTTATGTTCAAAGTTTCCTTTTTATTCTCAATTGCTATGTATTCAAGCCCTTTAATTGTAAAGTATTTTTATTAGTTAATGGTGGGAAATAGAAGAACGTGTTCTAATAATTAATTTGATAGTGAATGTGAATATTTTCTTACTGATATTCCTTATATGATGGGAACGGGTGCTCAAAACATCATGACAGTACTTGCTCAACTAGATCAAGTTATGAATAATAACATGATTTGTATAGAACCCCCCCCCCCCCTCACATATGAGCCTCAACCCAGTTGGAGAGGTATCCAAAAGTGCATCCACAAGTCCTTGGTTCAAAACCAGGTAGAGGCATATTTTCGGGGTTCTGTATTAGTACTGTAGCAGGTACTGTAGCAGAACTGTACACTGTACAAGGACTGTAGTAGAACTATACACTATACAGGTACTATAGAAGGCACTGTAGTAGGTACTGTTTGATACTGTAGATGCTTGAATTATTCACCTTGGGCCACTGGTTTGGGCTTGGAGTCTTTAAGGCTTTCGGGCCACCCATTCCTTCAGGTCAATAGGGCTTTCGGGCAGCCTTTAAGGAATTCAAGCTACCTCAAGGCCTTCGGGCCACATGCAGTTTCCCCAGACACACTACAAAAAAGAAGCAAGCCCCAGAAGAAGATTTAGAGTTGGTGTAGTCACCAGAGCGGAGCCAAATGGATTTTTCAGAATGAGACGGTATGGCTATTCCATTGGGACTAGCTTATGAATGCATGAGAAGCTTAGTCAAATGACCATGTGAAGGTGGAGAGATACTATAATGATGCAGATACTTGGGAGGGGCAGTTTCTTATAGATAGTTTGGTTCAATTCCCTAAGACCTTCAGGTCATGTAATCTCCTAAGCTTTCGGGCCATGTAATCATTGAGCCTATGGGCCTTGTAAGGGTTCTCCCTCATCCCTTGATAGGGGGGTTATCAAAAATCAATAAAAATGAAGTCCTTCGGGCCATTTGTGGTATAGAAAACCCCCCCTCATCCAAATAAAGAGAAAGTTATTGATGAATCCAACATGCAGAAAATTCCATTCATGTTTTGTGGAACTTCTGATCCCCTCCATGTAGAACAGTGTATTAACTCCATTGAAAATATATTATATATCCTCTTGTGATAAAAAAATAGAAAGTTGTGTTGGTGGTATATCATTTTGATTGAAAAGATGTTCAGCGGTGGATACTGATCATGAATACAAAGCCCCATGAAGAAATAGATTTCATGGTTTGGGAGGAATTCAAGAGAATGTTTTTCAACAAATATGTTCCCCAAACCAACCATTGCAATATGGAAATAGAGTTCCTACAATTCAAACATAAGTAAGATGAGTCCATCGGGCCATGTGAAGCAAACATCACAAGGATTTCTGTAGGATTCGGGCGCAGCAGAAGCGCGTTGGTGGGTCTCCCAACATTAGTTTTAATGTTAACAATGATCAATCTGAGATCCATCACGATTTAAAATGTCGGATCTTCGGAATAGAATGAAGAACGAAAAACAAAAGAGGGATTCCCATAACCATAGAGATAGAATCATCATATGTTGGTTATAATTAATTTAATTAATTCACAAGAATTGCATTGGTGGAATTCATTATTTGTTGATGTCTCCATTCACGATCCTATGATCTGTCGTTTCCTCATAGAATCTAAGTGTAGGATTCCTCTAGTGTTGATCTACACATGTGTCACGTATCTCCAGACGTCACTGAAGGGATCTCTGGGTGCTAGAGTTTAAGAACCTTAGCTTGCGATGTCCTCCTTTGATCACCCTGATCTCTCGGTCTTGAGAGCGTTCTTGGAAGAATGAGTTCTTTCGTCCTTGAAAGAATTCTCCAGAATTTTTGGGCACAACAATTCTTTATGGAAAAGTGTTGGGGTTGTGGGGATTTTTATAATCGGGTTTGAGGTTATAGAGTTATGACAATAAATAAATGTGTTATATGTTTTATTTATTTCACTAACTCTTATTGAATACCCCCATGTCGAATTATTAATTCCTTGACGTGCGCCCATGCTGATTGTAATAAATAGCATTTAATAAAACAATATTATATCCTCAAAATCCGGACTGGAAAAACTATACAGTGTGTAATCATTAATAAACAACGTGTACTCATTTTCCATAAAACTACACGGTGTTTATAGTTAATATACACAGTGTGTAATTTTATTTTCCATTTTTATTTATTTCCTCCACCACATTTATTAGACCTTGAGTATTGGCTATTTATTTCTAAAATAAATATAACTTCATAACTCACTAATAAATATATATTATTTCATCCACAATTTATTATCTCGAATAACTAGTGTCGAAATAAATGCGATCAGAAATCCTTAAATAATTATTAAACCATAGTTGGGAATAATATTTATTTAAATTATTAAATTAATATTTAACTGAGATACATGGGCACACTTAGTGTGTGACCCTCCAGGTCTATTTCTAATTGGCATTAGGCGGGGTTTCCTAAAGTCCAAGATTAATTTCTAGAAACTGGTCAAGGCACCCAAGAGAACTAAGTTGACACCGCATTGATGTGTCACCTCATACGAATGCTTACCACGTTATATAATCCCTTTATGTCAATATCTCTAATCAAGCGGGTTGCATGCTAGTTCCATCAACCCATGTGCTCGATTATTCTCTCGTTGACTTTCCAAAATTGAACTTTCCCATTCCCTACTATGGCCATGGATTTACATAGGCTATATCAATTCCATCAAAGGGCCTAGGATATCTACTTCTTTTATGGAATAGAAGGGACAGATCCTTTCTTGCATTATCTATTAATGCTGTATTAGTCATGACACACCCAATGTATCCTACCTCGCTATGAATAGTGTGTCGTCACAGTTTTCTTCAATAAATCTAATTGTGCGAGTTGTAATACCCATTAATAATAATACTATTGTCTAAGGACCAATACACATGTCCGCAGATAGGAACATCCAATGACACTATGAAATGTGGATTTCCTACTGGCGGGTCTCATTCTCATAATATCATCCTGGATATTACCAAAGGCACACACCATGAGAAGGTACCTCAATGTTTTATGTGTCATCACCCCTAATGGTCTCTATTATTTGTGTCCCTCAAATAACATCATCCGGACATAGAACATATATTCAAGAACAATGTTATGGGACTTCAAGGTTTTCATCATAGGAGGGATCCGCTATGACCCTTTAATGAAATAGTTGTCCTTAGGACATTATAAACTGCATTGTCACGCAGAAGAACAGTCAATATGTGACAAAGTATTCATTAATGAATAATGTAAAAAGTATTTGGATCTAGTCCATCAACTCCAACAGACTCCCACTTGGACTAGAGCCAACTGCTAACAACTTTTAACCTGCTAGCTCTCACATGATATTCATGCTTCTGCCGAGATAGGCCTTTAGTCATAGAGTTTGCCACATTCTCTTCCGTGGACACTCTGTTTATTGCAACTTCACCCCTTTGATAGAAATCCCTCAAGAGGTGATACTTTAATAGTATTTTCTTTGTCTGTTGATGTGACCTTGGTTCTTTTGCAAGAGCCATCAATGCAGTATTATCTCAATACAACGTGATAGGATCTTTACTGCTAGGCACCAAATCAAGATCCTGGACAAAGTTCCGAATAAAAATGACTTCCTTGGCTGCATCAGAAGCCATTATATAGTCAGACTCCATAGTAGAATTGGTGACAACTAGTTGCTTTTAACTCTTCCAGCTCACACCTCCTCCATTGAAACAGAAAACATATCCAGAGTGCGACTTTAGATCATTCTGATCTGTCTGAAAACCAGCATCAACATACCCTCGGATGACAAGCTCCGTGTCTCCTCCATACACCAGGATCGTATCCTTATTTCTTCTCAGATACTTAAGGATAGTCTTAACAGTAGTCCAATGATGTTCTCCTGGATTTTCTTGATATCTTCCTCCCATGGTCAGTGCATAGGCAATATCAATCCTGGTCCATAACATGGCATACATGATGGATCCTATAGTCAATGCGTATGGGATCTTACTCATTTTATCTTTCTCTTGTTGTGTCTGGGGACACATTTTCTTGGAACGATATAATCCATGTGACACTGGAACCAATCCCCTCTTGGATTATTCCATACTAAATCTATTTAATATCTGGTCAATATATGTACTCTAACGTATTTCAAGCAGCCTCTAGGATCTATCACGAATGATCTTGATCCCAAGAATGTAGGCTTCTTCACCCAAGTCCTTCAAAGAGAAACACTTGTTCAACCAGTCCTTAACTGACTATAAGACTGGTACATTGTTTCCAATAATAAATATGTCATCAACATATACTACTGGGATAAGGATCACATTCCCATTAAACCGCTTATAAACACATGGCTCACATTCGTTCTTAAGGAACCCAAATTATTTTATGGCTTCATAGAATCGAATGTTCCATGACATGGATGCTTGCTTTAATCCATAAATGGATTTCTGCAACTTTCAAAAACGTTTTGCTTCACCTGGTGTCACAAACACTTCTTGTTGTGTCATATAGATATCTTCCTGAAAGTTCCCGTTAAGGAATGTTGTTTTTACATCCATCTGCCAAATCTCATAGACATGGTAAGTTGCTATGTGATGTATGATTTTTTTGGATTTAAACATGGAAAATGGCGAGAAGATTTCATCATAGTCAATTCCCTCACATTGTTTGAATCCTTTAGCCATTGTACTTTCTTTATAGGTGAAAAATTGACCTTCCAGGTCCAGTTTTCTCTTGAATACCCATTTGCATCCAATAGGCTTTACATCAACTGGCTCATCGACCAGAACCTATAATTGGTTTTGATACATGGAATCCATCTTAGAATTCATAGCCTCTAGCCATCTTGTAGCTTCCGTGCTTTCTACTACATCCTTATAGGAGAGAGGTTCATAATTGTCCTACAATAATAATCCACCATCCTCGGTGACTAGGAAACTAAATCTCTCTGGTTCCCTTACGTCTCGTGAGCTCCTACACAGTACGTGTGTTTCTGGAACCTCTTCCACGGGGACCTGTGGAAATTGTTCCTGTACCAACTCATGTGTATCTTGAGCATCAACATTATTGAAGTCAATCTTTCTCCCACTATCCTTCTTGAGGGTGTGCTCCCTCTTAAGTAAGACGGCATTTCTAGAGACAGTCAATTTCTTGTCTGAAGGGTTATATATGTAATATCCTTTCATTTACTTGGGATATCCTATAAATATACACCTTATGCCATGGGGTGCTAGTTTTTTGCCTCATAAGGCCTTAACAAAAGCCTCGCATCTCCATAAATGTGTGCGCGACAAAGTGGGATTCCTTCAATTCCATAACTCGGATGGAATTCCATTTGTCTCCTTAGTTGGTACTCAGTTTAATGTTTATGCTATAGTTTGTAATGCATATCCACAAAATGATAATGCAAGATCTGCATGACTCATCATCAACCTCAGCATTTCCAACATGGTGTGGTTCCTCCTTTTACTAACACTGTTCCACTGTGGTGTATAAGGAGGAGTGAGATAAAATATAATCCCAGACTCTCGCAGAAGATCGATGAACTCTTGGTTCACATATTATCCACCTCGATCCGATTAAATTTTCTTTATCTTCTTACCAAGATGATTCTCTAATTCATTCATGAATTACTTAATTTTCTCTAAGGCCTCTGGCTTATACCTCATTAAGTATATATAGCCATATCTACTCAAATCATCAGTAAAAGTGATGATGTAAGAATATCCACCTCTAGATTCTACTAGAAATGGTCCACACACATCCGTGTGTACCAATCCTAGAAGCTATGTGGCCCTTTCACCCTATCCACCAAAAGGTGGCTTGGTCATTTTCTTGTCGTTTCCACAAATTAAGATTAGAAAATGTTTAGTACTTTATTAGAAAACTGAGACAAATAAATAAATTAATACTTTTTAGTCTCCCACTATTTTATTGAAATCTAATAGCCCTCACCATTGACTTCGAAATATTCTATTGCAAGAATATTCTAGTGGCAATGATGCACATTTCCCTTCTCATTACCCCAACTAGGGTTGGTCAAGAAAATTGAAGGGTTTTAGGTTGGCATTCCAAATTCCAACTGCATTAACTTGCAGCTTCTTGATTCGCTGAGTGGACTCCCCAATCCTAAAATCCTTTTTATTTTGGATTTCCTCAACCTTTTCTTCTTGGTCACACCAAGTCCTACTGTAGAGGTCAACCCATGATGTGAACCAATTTAATTCAACCCAAAACCTTCAATTATAATTTCCTGATAATTTGAAGCACCCCAACTAGGGATGGTCAAGCACTTTGAACTATGGTTCTATTCTAACCAAGATTATGTATGGCTATACCGACTTAATATTTATTTGAGGGATTTTATCCTTATACGTAAATTTCAAATTTATTATCTTTGATTGCAAGCATGTTGAAATTATGTGGGATATACTTAAGTGATTAACCATGTCTAAGATAATATTTATGGATAAGCCGATTTTATTTTAGTTCCGTCTTGCATGATCATTTAATTAATTAATTGTGTCATCATGACAACACAACCACAATTAATAAACCATGCAACTAACAGAAATAAAATACATGGTATGATCATGATCTTGTTCTATTGGTTTGTTTATCAGGTGGTTGATAAACTAACCCAAGACCTAGGGGAGAAACACCATGAACCTTTCAGGTTCGTGTTTACAACTTTCAACCTTTCCACCTTTGTATCCCCTTGGATTGGTTTCGCCTTGGCTCCTGACTTGACCCACCACCACTAACATGGGAGTTCCATACATTACATGTTCATTTATCTCACACGCAGGTGAGGGGTAAAAAATGGGTTTTTATATAAAAGAATCTTTGGGCGGGCAGGACCTACATATTAATGAGGACAAGGCTCGCAGGCCAACAAATTTAATTTAAATAAATCAATTAAAAGAAACCATTCACATACAAAGGCATTGGTCTAGCTCAGGATCATGCATACCTAGGAAGATATTGTGCATAAATAAAACTAGAATTCAATTATTTAATCTTTCTTTATTAAGATAAATCATGCTGGAATCAATTAATTATCATTAATTAATCAGTCCTTTTATATTCAATCCTTTTTCTGAATTTCATTGAGACTCTCATCTATCATAATTTTAAGAAAATAAATTGGTTTAATATTATCCTTATATGTTACTTGTACCTTGGAGGCAACCCGGTGAATTTCCATTTATTATGTAGATATTAAAGTAAAAACATATATATAAAACACCTATCACATGTTGTGCCTCAGATTTATGCATGCACTATGGTACACGTCTCAAGGGTTTGTATAATATAATAATAAATTTTAACAAATATGCATAATTTGGGTGAGTACAGGGCGTGTAGTTCCGACTACACGGCATGTAATTTTATTCACTATCCATCTGAAGTACATTCCCGGGGACATGTTGTGTTAATGTACTTCAAAAATTTTCGGAGTACACAACGTGTTCAGTGGGACACATGCCGTGTAGCTTCTGTGTTACACGGTTTCCAGCCGGGAAAACCGTGTATGGGGTACACGGTCCAACCCTAACCCAAAGAGACTAAACGTTGTGTTCAATAGACCACACAGCGTGTAATCCGAATACTGTGTGCCACCTGTTCCTGGTCAACACATGCTATCGTAAATAACTTAGATAGGATCAATACATGTCTAGATTTGGGGGAACATTTAGATGCATGAACCTAGACTACATGACGTGTACTTCCGAATACACGCTATGTATTCTCATGTTGTATGGCCAAGAACATTCGGATCCTCTGGATGAGTTCCTCTATTTGATTTTGATCAAAATTAAAAGGAAAAAATCATTTTTGTAAGGTGAACGAGAAATGAGAGTGGAGGAACAGATCTCAAGATTCATATTTTAAAGAATGATTAACTTCAATTGAAACGACTAAATTATTAAATCCGTATATCATCAATGAAAATCTGAATAATTATAATCAATGATATAACATCCCTTTGATACCACATATAGGTTTCGGGTGCAGTGGAAGTACATTGGTGGGTCGCCCATCATTAATTTTAACGTTAACAACGATCAATCCGAGATCTGTCACGATGTAAAACGCTGGATCTTCAGAATAAAAAGAAGAATTAAAAACAAAATAGGGGGTCCTGGAACCATAGAGATAGGATCATCATATGTTGGTTATAATTAATCTATTTAATTCACAAGAATTACCTTTGTGGAATTCTTTCTTCGTTGATGTCTCTGGTCATGATCATGTGATCCGTCGTTGCATCGTAGAATCCAAGTGTAGGATTCCTCTAGCGATGATCCACACGTGTGCCACGTATCTCTGGATGTCACCGAAGGGATCTCCAGGTGCTTGCGTGGAAGAAACTTCGCTTTCAATTTCTGCCTTCCATCACCTTGATCTCTCAGTCTTGAGAGCATTCATGGAGGAATGAGTTCTTTCATCCTTGAAATAATTCTCCAGAATTGTTTATCACAATGATTCTCTATGGAAAAGTGTTGTGGTTGTGATGCTATTTATAATCGGGTATGAGATTATAGAGTTAGGACAATAAATAAACGCGTTACACGTTTTATTTATTTCATTAACTCTTATTGAAAACCCCTATGTTGAATTATTAATTATTTAACATGCTCCCACGTGGATTATAATAAATATGATTTAATAAAACCATATTATATCATCAAAATCCCAACTGGAAAAACTACACGGTGTGTTATCATTAATACACAGTGCGTACTCATTTTCCATAAAACTACATGGCATGTATATTTAATATACACGGTGTGTACTTTTATTTTCCATTTTTCTTTATTTCCTCCACCACAATTATTAGTCCTTGAATAATGGCTATTTATTGCTTAATAAATGGAACTGCATTACTCACTAAAACATATATATTATTTCATCCACAATATATTCTCTCAAATAACTACTGTTGAAATAAATGCAATTAAGCATCCTTAAATAATTATTAAACCACAGTCAGGAATAATCTTTATTTAACTTGTTAAATTAATATTCAACTAAGTTACATGGACACAGTTAGTGTGTGACCATCTAGGCCTCTTTCTCGTTGGCATTAAGTGGGCTTGCCTAAAGTCCAAGATTACTATCTAGCAACGGGTCAAGTCACCCAAGAGAAATAAGTTGACACAGAATTGACGTTTCACCTCATACGAACACTTACCATGTAGTATAATCCCTTTTTCTCGATATCTTTAATCAAGCAGGTTTCATACTAGTGCCATCAACCCATGTGCTCGATTATTCTTTCATTGACTTTCCAGAATTGAACTTTCCCATTCCTTACCATGGACATGGATTTACTTAGGAAATATCAGTTCCATAAAAGGGCCTGAGATATCTACTTACGTTATGTAACAGAAGAAACAAATCCTTTCTCTCATTATCTATTAATGCAGTATTACTCTTGGTGCACCCAACGTATCATATCTCATTGCGAACCGTGTGTCGTCGTAGTTTTCATCAATAAATCTAAGTGCACAAGTTGTAATACCCATTAATAATAATCTTAATGTCTAAGGACCAATACACATATTCACAGATAAGCACATCCAATGGCACTATGAAATGTGTATTTCCTACTGGCGGGGTTCGTTCTCATAATATCCTCCTTGATATTACCAAGGGCGCACACCATGAGAAGGTGCCTCAAAGTATAATGAGTCATCACCCATAATGGCCTGTATTATTTGTGTCCCTCAAATAATATAATTTGGCCATAGAACATATACTCATGAACAATGTTATGGCACTTCCGGGTTCTCATCATAGTAGAGATCCGTTATGACCCTTTAGTGCAACAGTTGTCCTTAAGACATTATCACATGCATTGTCATGCATAAGAACAATAAAGATGTAATAAGGTATTCATTAATTAACAAAGTAAAAAGTAGTTGGTTCTAGGCCACAAACTCCAACAATTTCATGGTACGCCTATGGAATTTTCTTGAACATCAGAAGAATGGTGGATCACTTCTGTAGAAGACTAATGTTGAGTCTATGAAAATTATTGGTGATTTCAGACATTAGAATTTATGAGGACATTTTTTATTTTCCCTCAATGTTAAAATGGTAATTAGAGACTCTATGTGGTATCATGGGCTATGTCACAAGAAGAGGAAAATGGAATCTAATGTGGGTAGTTCCACAAAAAAATTACATGATGGAAAGAATCCTAACAATCCCACATGTAAAAATTATGGGAAGAAGAATCCTAGGAATTTTCTAAAGGGAACAGGGATTTGCTTAAAATGTGGAATGTTGGGACATCTTGCTAAAATTTTTCGATGAGATATGAAGAATACAAATAATGTGGAAGAATAAAGGAAGGTTTAAATCAACACTGAGACTGTAGTGAAGTGTTACAAATTCAAGGATCATGGGAATTATGAGAACAATTGTCCTAAGCTGAGGGTTGTCAGAGGCAATCAACAACAACTTCCACGGATAAAAGGAAGGACTTTTACTATCACTACAAGTGAGGTGGGGATGAAAAATCATTTGGTAAACAGTATGCTAGTTATTCATTCGAGAATATCAAATATACTATTTGATTCTGGTTCTACACATTCTTTCATATCATGCAAGTTTAGTAGAACTATTTAAGAACCACCTCAAAATTTGGAGGAAAAGTTATCTGTGAGAATAGAGAAAAGGGAAATTATTGAATACTTGGTTTATACCTCTTTCATAATTAATGTTTTTGGAATGAACCTCCCATAAAATCTCATCATAATTCTTTTATTTGAGTTTGATGCTATCTTAAGCATGGATTGGCTATATTTATACAAATCCAACATCAACATTAGGAAAATGCATATCACTCTTCACATCCTGAAGCATACAATAATTCTTTTCAAGTGCAAGGTGAAAGACTAATCTCCTTTAGAATCAGGGTCCCCGGTGTGGATATTAATTCCTTATGAGAAAGAATTACTAGCTCAAATGACTGAGAGAAAAGAAGATAATCGTGTTTGAAGACATGACCATCATGAGGGATTACAGTTACGTATTCCCTAAAGAGTTTCCTGGTATTCCTCCTGGCCGAGAGGTTGAGTCCTCAATTGAACTTATTCCTAGACCTCTACCTATATCAAAGACACATTATTGAATGAACACCATATATATGTAAGAGCTGATGAAGTAACAACAGGATGATATGGATAAGGGTTTTATATGCTCGAGTGCTTCACTATGGGGTGTGTGAGTCCTCTTTGTCATGGAAAAGGATGGATCAATATGACATTGCATTGATTATCATGAGCTTAATAAAATTACAATAAATAAAAAGTGTCCCCAAGAACGGATATGTAACTTTTTAAATCAGATTCATGGAGCTAGTTATTTCTCTAAGGTGGACCTTCAGTCGGGATATCACCAATTAAATGTGAGTAAGGATCCCAAGACTTCCTTTTGAACAAGGTATGAACACTATGAATTCATAGTGATTCCCTTCAGAATCAATAATGCATCAACGATTTTCATGTATTTAATTATTAGAGTCTTTAGGGATTACGTCGACTAACTTTTGGTAGTCTCTATCGATTATATTCTAATATAATCCAATAGCAAGGAGGAACATGAGAATAATTTTAATACTGTGATAATTATTTTGTGAATAGAGAATTTTTATGAAAAGTGTAGTAAATGTGAGTTCTAAAAGGTGGAAGTATCATTCTTGGGGCATGTTATCACTAGTAAATGGATATTCGTGGACCCTTCCAAGATAAAGGCAATTGAAGAGTGGACTAGGCCAACAACTGTAATGGATATCTATAGATTTCTATGTCTAGTTGGGTATTATCAATGATTTTTGAAGAACATATCATGATTGTCAAACCCATTGACCAAACTGAAAAGGAAGGAAGTAATATTTTTCTGGATTCAAGAATGTGAAGACTGCTTTAAAGTGTTAAAAAATAGGCTTACCACTACACTAGTACTCACAATCTCATCAAGTGGATAACTCTTTATCATGTACAATGAATATTTAAATAAAATAATATGATGTGTACTGATGGAAAATGATTAAGTGACATCTTATTCCTCAAGGAAGTTGAAAATCCATGACAAAAACTATCATATGCTTGATCTATTGTAGGAGGTTGTGATCTTTGCATTAAAAATATGGCAGCATTATCTCTATAGGGAGAAGTGTGAGATATATACTGATCATAAGAGACCCAAATATATATGCACACAAAAATAGATTAATATGTACCAGTGAATATGGATAAAACACATCAACGATTATGACTTCTAAATCCACTACCATCCTAGTAAGAAAAATAAGGTGGCAAATGCTCTAAGTAGAAAGTACCATGCATCTTTATGAGTGATGATAATTGAAAAGGATCCAATAATCTTACATTTTAAGAGGATGGACATGGGAATACTAATGGGAGGAACATCATATATCCTTTCTCAAATGATTAATCCACCACCCCTCATGGAGAAAATAAAGTCTACTTTAAGAATGTATGTGGAAATTTAGAAAAGGGTGGAAGCTATTGGAAATGTAAAATCCTCTGAGTTCATTATTGATGAAGAAGGATTCGTAATATTGGTGATACGATTTTTAATACCATCTAATTCAGATATAAAGAATGATATTTTAAATGATTCACATAGCTCAACCTTCTCTATTCACCCATGGAGCACAATGATGTATTGAGATCTCTAAGAGAACTTTTTGTGGGACAATATAAAGAAGGAGACTATTTAGTATACATCAAAGTTCTTAGTATGCCAACAAGTGAAGGCTGAAAGAAAAAATTTTATGGGGATGATGAAACCACTACCCATACCAACATGGAAGTGTGAGAAAATAACCATGGACTTTGTCATCGTACTTCCAAGGTTATCCAGAGGAAACAATGCTCAAAAGGTCATTGTGTATAGTCTTACAAAGATAACTCACATTATCACGATTCAACATAACTATTCATTAGATAAAATTTCACAAATATATATCAAAGAGGTGGTAGGTATACATGGAGTACCACTATATATGGAATCTGATCGATATTTGAGACTCACCTTGATGTTATGGAAAAGTATCAAACATTCTATAAGCATTGAACTGAACTTCAGTATGGCCTATCATCCTCGAACTGATAGCCAATATTAGTAGACTATTCAGACACTGAAAGATATTTTGAGATCATTTTATATGGAATTCAATGGAAGATGGTACCAACTTCTTCCACTTGTTAAATTCTCCTACAACAATAGTTTCCACTCAATCATCTGAATGGAACCATACGAATCCCTTTACAGGAAAAGTTGAAGAACACTGGTGTGTTAGGATGATGTTGGGGGGAGTAAGACATTAGGACATGAAATGGTCAAAGAAATAGTGGATATGGTGAAACCCATTTAGCATTACCTCAAGGTAGCCTAAAGTCAATAGAAGAGTTATGCAGACAACCATCGACGAGACCATGAGTTCAATATTCGAGATATAGTATTTATATGCATATCTCCATGGAATAATCTCAGAGGTTTGGGAATAAATTAAAGATAATTACTATTTACATAGGCCCCCTAAAGATTCTTGATTGTGTTACAATTGTAGCCTATCAACTATCACTTCCACCTACCATGGCCAAAGTACATGATGTTTTCCATGTATCCCAGTTAAAAAAGTACATACCAGATCTTTCAAATGTACCCTCTTAAGAGGTGGTATAGTTGGAAAATGATCTTTCTTACAAGGAGAAGCCAGTGAAGATCTTGGATCATAGAGATTAAGTTCTACAAAACAAGACTACTCGCCTGGTCAAAATACTCTAGTGGAACCATATGTATGAAGAGGCAACATGGGAACTTGAAGAGGGATTGAAGGAAAATTACTCACACCAGTTTATCTCATATAATGTAAGTCATAAAAAATTAATTAAAATTAATTAATTAATTTAAAATAAATACATTTTTCCTAAAAGGTTTTCATAAATTAATAGTTTTATGTCTTCTGGTTTTATGATAATGTTATAAGACCTTTTCAAATTTTTGAAAGCATTATAAAATCAGTTATAGTTTTAAAATTCGTATTCTTCAGGTAAATTATGATTATAATTAAAAATGAAATTATTTATATTTATAAAACTATTTTTAAGAAATTGATTTCATTTTTGGATTCTAATCATCAAAAAATGGTGATGGGTATGTTTTTTTATTTTTCTAAAATACTTGAATTTTTAGTGAATAGTAAAATACCTTAATTATGGCATAAATACTTTATAATGTAAATCCACTATTCCTAACATCATAAGTGATTTAAGAACCAAAATTTTGCACTCACACGATTTAATTAATATTCATGGTCATTGAATCATCACGGTTTCTTATCTTATAGAAAAAATAATAAACTATTGATTAAAATATTAAGAAATCCCTCCTCCCCTATACTATAAAAAGCACCCACACTCCCCTCTTCTCTTCACTCTTCTCCAGCCTTGTCCCTTCCCTAAATTCTTCCCAGATATACCCCAAGCTTTTCCCCTACATAAATAATCCCCTGGTCACATCTAAATACCAAATCTTCTCTCTTTAAGAGGTTCTCAAAGGAGATAAACTCAAAAGGTAAATTCCTCTTCCGGATTCTTTTATCTCCTTTCATGTTCTTTTAATTTCTTTTTTCATTCCTCACCTCCCTTCAACCAAATGGTATGATAAATATAGTTACATAAATGTGTTGTAATTTTGTTATTATAATGGGATTATTCACTATCATCTCTCATTTCCCCTTTTTTTATACAAAATAAATGAAAACACCGCTTGAGATGTGTTAATTTATCACATTCAAGGACAACAATTTAGCATTTTCTATTACCATCTAATATTCTGGTTATAAAACCATTTTTTGGTTTAATCAGACTATTAAATATGTATATTATCTTCTTTTTTGTTCTATAATCCTTTTTCACACTTGATGTAAAATAATAATACAAAATAAGTTAATTATGAACAAAATTGCCAAGGTAATCCAAGCGTTTAACATTAATGTTTTATATAATGATTCACCTTCACTAAAAATAGCCAAATGAATTTTATAACCATGTAATATTCTGGATGATCACTATTGTGATTTAAAATAAATTTTGGACAACAAAATTTATCATAAATGTATTTTCGTACATGAATGTAAGTGAATCGATCATTAAAACAAAGGAAACAAATGAACCCAAATAATGAAATTGAACCTCATAACCAATAAAAAAGGTTATGAATGAAGGTAGAAATTTTATTATAAATAATTTAAATGTAAAATAAGTTATTTAATTATTAATTAGTGATCCAAGTTTTATTATTCAGGTAATTAATATGAATTTGATAACACCATCAGACTTATTTTAAGGGATCCTCTCTTTGTCACTTTAATTCGAGAATCTCCTCTATGTTATTCCTTTTATGTGTAATTACTAATGATGGGTACAATTTAGAACCTCTCCCATACTGCCCTTATGATTTATAATATATGATAAACCCTTTTTTCTCACATTAATCCCTCTTATGTATAGTCAATACTATTCCGATATTCTGTAAGGTATTTTACCAGAACCTCTTATATTCCTTCAGGTTACTCTATCATTCTTTTTATCCAAATAAAGCTATCATTTTATTTTGTGTAAAAATTATACATACTGTGTATATTCTCTAAACTCATGTTCAATATACATCACTCAATATCTCTTTGGGATTTATATTTTTTTAATTTATTCCCTCCTTAATACTTCTTGATAAGCAAATTTTGTTTTAGGGGAACTTCTTAAATTTTTACCCGATTTCAGGTGCACTTTATCCTCACATTTAAGCCACAATTGTCTTTATAAAATCTGTATTTTCTTATGAAAACCTTATTGGTTCAAATATTATTTTATATATATTATTGTTCCCTTTTCTACTTTAAAGGCTCTATTGTATTTCCCTTAAAAACGCACAAAAATGTTTTAATGCTAAAATTTATTGAATAATTTTCTTATATGATATCATTATTACATGAAAAAACTTACCATGATACATACCTATTTTTCCTTTTTAATTTCCATTTATCTTTTAGTTCCATTATTTCATAGACACTTTTATTATAAACCCATTTCAAATGCTTTATGACTTTATTATGGTACCCAATTCTTTCCATGGGTAACCCTTATGTTTATGTAAGATTGATTATGTATGATTATTTATGTTAAAACATATTCATAAATAGTTAAGATGTGTGAGCCCAGATAGTGCTCCAAATAATTGGGTAATGTTGAGTATCATGAGATATTATGTGCAACGATCTTGGTGGTTAGCCTTGGCTTGTGCAACCATGTGCGACAGTCTAGGAGGTTAGAATTGGCTTGTGCTACCATGCGCAACAGTATTGTTGGTTATCCTTGACATGTTATAATTTCATGTTTTATGTTACTACCACATTAATATGACTCTATGTTTATATGATTCTATGTTTATATGTTATGATTCCATATGTTACATGCCTTTTTATATTGTCATGTCATGACTTCTATCCCATGTGATAATGCATTGTTCTTATGGTTAATCCCTTACTGGGATATTTAGCTCATCTCTTTGTTCATGTGTTACCTAGGGTACCATATAAATATGTTTGATCCCCATGGAATTTAGGAGCTCAATTTGATTATTAAATAAAGAAATGTTTTATTTAGTTCATTGTTTTCAGTTTTATGCAAAGAGTCTTGCAAGACACTAGACATTATGATCCTTACCTTGTAATCGGATGTATAATTTTGCTTAAAATCATGTAAGGTTATATGTAAAAGGATAGGTTTTCTATATTATCTATGTTGGAATACTAGAAATAGTGTTATAGTTATATTGAAGTGGCTTGTCCCAGTTTCACTTAGTATTATTGACAATTAAAACACTAACTAAACTATGATGATGATTGATCACAACTGGAATTTTGGATTTTTCTCATCTCTAGTGGGTCGTACATGAGGATGTTGACATATTTAGTTACTATACCATGTTTCACGGAGGTACGAGGATCTAATGACTCAATTAAGCTAGATAACCCTTTTGGATTTACCCATGGTTATCTCGTGTGACATTATACTTATGTGATGTGGTTCCATCTGTCGGAAACTAGTGGAGCTTGAGTTTATTTAATTTTAAAGAAACTTTATTTTAGTAAAATTTTCTTTTTTGTAATTATAACAATAAATGTGTGGTTTTAAAAATGTTTCCTTATTTAGATAGATTCATTCAAAGGTGTTTTCTCCTAAGCATGGTTTTTATAATAAATGTTTTCTTTAAAAATGATTTAAAGTATTTTACATGAATGATCATGTTAATTTATATTTTCATGTTATTCCATGAAATCCTTATTTTTGGATGTCAAAATACTGGTCTTTAGATACCACCCTATATACACCTTTGGTTGTATGTAGACATTGTTTTAATGACCTAGGTTGAGGCTAGATGCATCATGGTGGATTTGGTTTCCAGAGTTCCATCTCATGAAGGTGTTAGTGGTGTTGCCTTGAGGGTGATTCCCCTATTGTCACATAGAGACCTTTGGATAGCATTGAGTTCCCTTTCTAGTTGTCATATTTTATGTTTATTTTTATAATTGTTAAACCTTGACTCTAAATATTTTCATACCTTGTTTGTATTCGGTCATTTATGGTTTACTTGTTTATTTATTTTTTTTGGTAATCTATGCTTGTATAAATGGGGGTAATTGTTACCAATGCATAATTCTGATTCCCAAGAAGAAGTTGCAAGCCCATGGGGATGGGGATACCCCTAAATACATTCAATGGAATGGTTGGGTATTGGATTAAATGAAACTCTGTCCTGGTTCATGAAAATTGTCAACCCCTCTAACCTAGATAACTTGGGAGGGATTCATATTTTCTTACAATGATTAAGATGAAGAGATATTCAAGGAGTTAAAAATGAGTCTTAATGATTTAATTGTACTCACACCACCCCTAAGTGGAGAACTATTTGTGGTATTTAGTGATGTTTTGAATAAGTTATTTGGATTTGGGTTAAGGAAAAATGAATAAGCGATATCCTATGGTTCATATAAGGTGAAATTTCATGAACAGATCTATGAAAAGCATGATCTTGATTTGGCTTCAGTGATATTCACTTTTAAAATATAGTTGCATTATCTCTTTGGATGTAAGTGTGAAATATATACTCATATCAAAATACTTAAGTATGTATTAAAATAGAAATAGGAGAATATTCACCAACAATGATGGTTACAGATGATCAGGGAATATAAATTCTCAATTCACTACCATCCAAAAAAACAAAAAAAATTGGATGTTATTCTGATTAGAATGGATTTAGAAATTATATCATTGATGAAAATTAAGAAGGATTTGATCATATTAGATTTGAAAAGGATGGGCATGGGAATCATAAAGGAAGAAATATCATTTATCCTTTCACAAATGATTACTCAACCTCCTCTTCTGTATAAAAAAAAGGAAGCAAAGGGATGATGTGAGAATTCAGAAGAAAGTTGAATCTGTAAGAAAAGAGAAATTCTCAAACCTAAATATTAATGGACAAGGAGTTGTAAGATTTGGTTCATGTATATGTGTACCATAAAATCTTCAGATAAAGAATGATTTAATATATGATGCATGTAGCTCAACATTCTCCATCCGTCTAGGAATCAAAAATATGTATAGCGATCTTTGAGAGTTTTATTAATAGGGAAACATGAAGAAGAATATTTCAGAATATACATCAACATGTCTTGTATGTCATAAATATATGTATGAATGTGAAACATATATAGGGATGATGAAACCATTATTCATACCTACATTGAAATGGGAGAATTCAACCATAGACATTGTCACTAGCCTTCGGAAGAAAAATAGATAAAATAATGTTATCTGGGCTGTGGTGTATTTTCATACAGATATTGCACACTTCATTACAATTAATCTGTAAATCTCAATAAATCAACATAAAATGAAATACATTAGAGAAGTGGTGAGGTTGGATGGAACATAAATATCAATTGTATCTGATCAAGACCCAAGATTTATCTTTATGCTCTAGAAGAATATCCAACATGATCTATATACAGAGTTGAACTTTAACACAGATTATCACCATCAAACTGGTGAACAATCTTAGCAGACTATTCAAACACTTGTGGGAATTTTTAGAGGATTCTCAATTGAAATCAAAAGAGGATGGGACCAATATATTCATGTGGTTTAGTTCTCAAACTATAATATTCTCCACTCAAGCATCCAAGTGGAACCATTTGGAAAACATTATGGTAAGAGGTGTAGAACACCTATAATTTGGGATGATGTTGGGGAATGAAAACAGCTAGGTCCTAAAAATGGACAAGGAAATGGAAGAAAGGGTTAAGACCACTTAGTAGCACCACAATCCTACTCATAGTGAATAAAAGATCTATACTGATAATTATAAACGAGACCCATTTTTTATTGTCAGGAACATAGTATTCCATTGAATATCTCCAGGGAAAAAATTCCTGATATTTTGGAAAAAGGGAAAGATTTGTTCAAGATACAACATCACCTTTGATATCCCTAATCACATTGGAGCTATAGATTATTGACTAGTAATCCCGCCTAACATATATGACTTACATGATGTAATCCTTGGATCCCTATTGAATAAATATATACCAGACCCATGACATGTACTCAATCCAGAGGTGGTACTATTAGATAATGATATCTAATATGAGTAACATCTAGTGAATATCCTAGATTGTAAAGACAAATTTATATGAAATAATATAATACAATTTTTCAAAGTGTTTTGGAGGAACCACAATCTTGAAGAAGAAATGTGGGATCAGAAGGAAGTCACGAAAACAAATTACCCTAATATTTTTTATGAGTAAATGGAAATTTATAGTAGATAAACTCTAAATGGGGGAATGTGGTAATGACCGTAAATTTTATAAATAAAATTCCCCTTGAATTTTAATCGAATTTATTATTATAAAATATAGATATAATAAATACATGAACTTATATTGTTCTATTATATCCTATCATATTTGAAATACTATTTATAATACTTACCATTGATAATATATCCATTGAACAGTGATCATATGATTAGTAAAAATATTGGGTTTTGATAAATACTATTTTCAAAAACAAAGGATTTGATGGCCTCAACTAGTAGGATTGTACCCTACAAAGACCATTTATTATTGATTTTAAGGGAGATAGAATATCAATTATTTTTCCTTGACCAAGGACATGTTCATATCCAACAACCTAAAAATGATACAAACTATTTATAGGACAAGCTCAATCCAATCGAGATCACAACCCAAACCATGGACATCAAACCACCCCATGAATGTATCACCATCACGCACCATACCCTTAGGGAGATTTCTGGTGTATTAAATTAATATTTATTAATACCATAACAATATAAATATAAATATTTTATTTTCAATTGAATAATGTTCATATTTTCTTCTTATCATTACTTTATAAATGATTTTCATTTTAATAAGATAAAAAATAAATTTTATTGTTAATTTGTATCCAATTTCAAATAATATGTCTATTTTGATGAATTAATGGATTTTTTTAATATATAAATAAATATTATTATTATGTAAATTTTATTAAATATAATTGATCATATAATTTTTATCAAGTCAATTTTAATCGTGATAAGGATTCAAAAATTGTTACTTTTAAAAAACCCAAAATTTCACAATAAATGACAATTTTATTTAAAAAACTAAAATTAACATATCTATAAAAATATTTTTTCAAAAAAATTGAATCCAAATTTCGAAATTATCCAATGATGAATTTTTTATTATTTTCATAGATAGTGAAATTTTTGGGTAAAAATTCCATACTGTATAAATATACGGTGTGTATTATGAAATCATAATGACCCAAAAATATTGTAATAAACACAATAATGTGTATAAAAGACCAAATATATGATTTTTATTTAAAATAATTTGATTTTATGGTTATTTTATACATCTTGTATATCTATAAGGAATCCTCTAAAACCATAAATATATTTTAAGGTTTTAAAATAATATTCTTAAGAGAGTGACTCACTTCCACATCAGCAACGGTATTATTTTAATATGTTTTGCCATTGGCCTTATAAAATAATTAAAACCACTATCCTTTGGCATAATCCATGGGTAAAAACAATGGGATGCTTTGTGTTTTTTATTACTTTATAATATAGATTCCAAAAACCTACGTTGGATAAATAATAAAGAATTCCCCTCTAATTTCCTATATATACCGACCCATGCCACAATTTTTCTTCACTAAAAATCTTTGGACCATGTATTTATTCATCTCTACCATCTCTAGATTCCTAAAAAGGTTCCTTAATCTCTCAATAATTCAATCATAATAATTTGGATTCAAAATCTCAAGGTAAGGGTTCTTTTCGTTATCCTGTTTATGCACGTATTTTCATTATCTTATGACTCTTATCTCCATTTAATAGAACTGGGATATGTTATTATATACCCCCACTACTATAATTATTTTTATATATAATTACAGTAGCATTTATCTCTCATTAATCCCTCCCATAAACATTTGATGACCTCATTATGCTGCCAAAATTTCACCATGATTTTTCATGCCCAACAATTATGAAGTGAATACCGATACACATTTGTTATCAATGATGTTCACATTTATGCACTTATAAATATTGAATGGGTACTTACTTGTATTTATTCCAGACTCCCTGATCATGTAATTTAATATTATTATGAATGAATCCATGTTTTATGATCTATATGGCACACAAAAACATGATAATGAAAATAAAGTGATGGGTGCGCCCATAATTATAAAGCACTCTTATTGATTGGGTAATGTTTAGTCTCATGAGACATAATTTTGGAACAAGGATTAAACCTAATTCATTTATGGTAGATTTTACAACATTATGTCTTTCCACTCATCCGTGGCCTATGTTTAAGATGTAGAGTTTTAAGTTGTTTCTAACTTTATAATGTTGCATTTATGATTATCATGTTATATCATGCCTCATTATTCATGTTTATGATTACTAATCTTTTTATGCCCCAGTAATATGCCAATTTTATAACATGTAATATCCTATTCTTTTTACACCATTTATATTCCATTACTAGGCTTTATAGATCACCCCCTTTTTAGGTATGTTCCCAAGTTATCCCATGTAGTTTAATGTACGAGCATGTTAAGGATGTTTTCAATAAATATGATGTATTCCCAATTATAAGTTGTTATGTAATGTAATTAATTACAAAATACACTAGACATCTAGATATTTTTGGTTTTATTAAGTATAATATTATGTTATAAATCATATATTAATTTTAAATAATGAGAAGGGATGCCATATCTACTCGTCTGGTGAATCTTGCATCCCCAATAAGATTTCCAAATGTATCATGCCAATAGTGAAAAACTATATAAATTGAAATCTCACCCTCAACATAATATATTTATAAATCCTTATTACACTCATGAAAAAACATTACACCAAATCCTTGGCCTGGATGACTTAGAAACCCACTTCTTTAATAAAAATTAACATATCATAGGACCATATATCTCGGGCCTGATAAGAGACTCATGGAATAGGAAAGATAACCTCTTCTCCATGAATGAAACACTCATTAAAATCATTCTCAAATTCCCAAAACCCTCTCTAGTATCTGATTTTTGGATAATAAAACTTTTCAATGTAATATATAAAATCTTCCCAAATATACTAGTAATCCACTTGTGCCTTCATCTTCATTTAATTATTCTTAGAAATCAAAATTGAATTTTCCCCCAATATGATTATTTTAGGCATTAAAATTATTTCTAATGAAACCCTAAATTCCATGAAAACTACACTAAAACCAAAAGGGGTATCATGGTCTAGAAACTATGCAAGAAAAAAATGATTTGATAGAGTCTAATGGCCCTTCCTCTAGTTCAGACAGATCATGATTGGCATTTTCTCTAGAAAGGATGATGTGGTTATTTAATGTGTATCTTATATCTTCTTCAAAATCAACATCAATGGTGGAATAAGGTGGATCTTCTCTCCCACCAGGGGTCTTCCCCAGTGAGACCCCCTTTACCCTTCACCATTAATTTTAATGGATTATGTGCTTTCTATTATAATTTTAATAGAAGAAAAGGATAATATCATTCATGGGGTGAAGGCCTGCCTTAGAGGGCCTTCCATCTCTCACCTCTTCTTTTTATATGATTATATACTCTTCTATAGATCCACTTTAGAATAATTAAAGGTTATATGTCTAATAATTATCCTCTATGAGAAATTATTGGGGTAAGATTCCAATATCATTATGGAAATAACCTTAAGCACTTGAATTCCCTCTTATAGGAAGAGAACCTTCAACAGGTGTTCGGTATTGAGATTTTCAAAAACTCCAGATTTATCATAGACTTCAAATGATTGAATATGAACAAAAAGGAATTATTCTCAAGAATCTATGAAATATTGGAAGAAATAAAAGGATGTAATTTCAACAGGGTTTCTAATGTATGAAAACAAAATCTAATTAAAAAATTCACATATCCCACCCCATATTATTTTATTACCATCTTCATATTTCCCAAAATAAACATTGAACAAATCAATGTGAATATCACCAATATCTGGGGGTGGGGATCAAAAATAGGGTAATCTATATTCTCTAGATAGTAGCGAACACGGTCTGAAAAACCAAACATTATGGGGGAATGGGGTTTAGGTATCTACATCACTTCAATGACGCAACATGTTGGGTTCCTTATGCCCCCTCCCTAGCTTATTCTAGAATATCTTGTGGGGTTTTTACAAACTCATTATAAGGGTGATATACTGGATAATATGAGATGGATAATTTTTTATGCTTTGGATAGACTTGTGGCTAGTCGATTACCATAGAAACAATGGAACTTTCCCTACCTATGAAGTCCTAGAAGATGAAATTTTCCTCTATTTACTCAATGTGCCTTTTAAAGATTGGTACACTGATAAAATATTCTTCTATTTTAAGGATGGAGAGTGGAATATCATCCTGGGATTCCTGATTATGAGAGATATAGTTCCAGATTTCCTCCACTAGTGGATGGAAAGAACGTGAACCTATATTTTAAAATATAGTTATTCTTTATAAATTAGTGCATTGGTTTGAGAGGCCAATGTTCATTGGAAAACCATCTGGAACCTAAATATCCATCCGAGAGCACGGTATTTTTGGTGGTATGCCTACTTTGGAACCCTCTCATGTATATGGGGTTCCTTTTATTTTACCATGGAAAGGAGAACCCAATGTGTTCAATATGCATGGCCATGGAGGAATCCTACTTGCATGCCATGTTTTACTATTTCATAACTAGGGACATATAGCGTGCCTAAAATCATAATGTTTATCACCTCCAAGAAATGGCACCCAGAGTAATGATTTTTATTACACTATGGTCATGAATTCTACCCATTGAGGACATTAGTTCCATTTACATAGTGGCATGGATTATTTTGTATAGTAGGAATGACATTATATTTATCCAATATTAAAAACTATAACACTATTGGATCGATCATGTTGTTGAGTCAATAAGGTTTTCTTATGACTTTTCTATTACATTATGTTTTGAAAATCACAAACACTCTATATCAAGGAAAATTTTATTTCCCCAAAATTTATCTTAATAGGGAAATTTTCCTTCCCCAAGGAAATTTTCTCTTTAACTTAGATTTCAATGTTCAAATTATAGTTTCTCGAAATCTAACTCATTTTATTTCTATGTGTATAATTCAGTTTCACATACAAAACCTCAGAATCCTATAAATCCATAGACATAGAGTATTCTATTTTCAAATTCTTATATCACGTTCCAAATTCAGATTCTGAGTTCTCTGAAATTCAGATTATGAATTCTCTAAAATTCAGATTCCAAATTCTCTGAAATTCATGTTACAAATTCTCTGAAATTCAGGTTCCAAATTCTCTGAAATTCAGGTTCTGAATTCTCTGAAATTCTGGTTCTGAATTCTCTGAAATTTGAATTCTGAATTCTCAGAAATTTTGATTCTGAATTCCTTAGAATTTGGACTCTAAATTCCTCAAAATTCATACTCCCAATTCCACAGAATTCATAATCTGAATTCATTAGAATCTGGATTCTAAAGCCATTGGAATTTAGACTCTAAAATATATATAATTCAGGTTCTTAATTTCATGAAAAACAGAATCTGGATATTTATGATTTATATTCTCCAAGTGTTTATTTTTTATGACTCTGAAGTATTTTTTACTAAACATTGAAAAATATATTTGGTTAAGAAACCTTTTTTTACTCTTGCTATAGTTATGAAATTATGTCGTACATTCTATTTCTAATTAAATGTTATTTGAGTGACACGTGTATTGGTCCCTCCGAGATTCAAGGAAAAATATGACTCTTGGAGGAGGGAGCCGACCAATGGAGAAATTTCATATTAATGGGATCTCATTTGAACAATCTCATAAAAACTGGTAGAAGTTGATCACTCTAGAGATTACATGTTTCTGAATTAATTTCTGGAGGGAGACTCTCATGACTTGTGTGTACTGAACATCTTGTTCAGCTTGCTTCGTGTGACTCTGATTGTTGATATGTACAATCAAGGACTTCTGGGGATATGAAGACAGAGGTGTCGACTACCTTAATGTTCGAGTAATTCCTTGGTAAGAAAGACAGAGGTGCCGATAACCTTGAAGTTCAAGGGCTTGAGGGGATAATAAGACAGACTCTGATATTCTTATTGAGTGCTTACCCTAGTGTGGGTAAGACAATCGTTCATGAAATTATAAATCAAGGGTCATTTATCCAAGGTTGTTGGATACCCTATGATTTGTTTTAAAAGATTTCATAATTGCTACTTGTATTGGTTCAAGTTTTTTCCACTACATTTTGATTAATAAGGAAAGTATAACTATCTTATACTTTCTTTTACATGTATACTCTAATTAAGAATATTCTATAAGCTTTAAGGTAGAAAATTCTTCCTTGTATACTTTTCTTAAGTTTCAATTCTAGAACCATATATCCTGAACCTGGAAAGTTTTTAGAACTAAGAGGTCTTGTCAATTTACCTTTTTTAAATTTGTTAAACATAGTTTTTCTAAAGGATAAAAACCAAAGTTTTATATCAACTTTAAAGGTTCCAAAGGAACTTTTAAAGGATGCAATTCACCATCCCTCTTTTATATTGTGCATCTACATCATATTTCAATCCTATACATGCTACCCACTAGATATACAACTGGAGCCACAATGATCATCAGGTTGATGAACATCTGGTCATTCTTAATCCATGAACCTAGAACCCTACCGGAATAGGCATCATAGAAACAGATATTGACTTGTCACCCTTAGAATAAAGCATCACCAGTTTTATTTTTTTTCCAATAATCTTCTGGAATGATCACTACTGCAATACAAAATTCATTTAGGGCATACTTCTGACCATCGGTGATGGAAGCACAAGATATATTAATTGGAGTTGAGTTTTTTATTATGTGTGGATGGGATTCCATCACCCTTTGTACAGAATAACTCTGAATTATTAATGTTATTTCTCCATTGGAGTATATAATCCAGCCAGTTATTCTGTTAGTCTAGATGGTCCATTCCCTACAACACTATTTCTCATCTTGAACCATCTTTTTTACCAAAAGGAAGGGTAAAACAACAGCTCATCAATTGGATACCATGGGTCTTTTAAAATATCCTCATGTACGGTTGTATTTTTCCCCAGTTTTTTGACATACCATGGTTTACATGAACTATGCTTTGGTAATATATGAGTCATTTTTTCTTCTTAAAAAATAACGTTTGAGGTAGTCATTGAAAAATTTGAAATCCTATATCAAGCCTAAAATATAAGAAGATTATAAAAAAAATTGAATAAAAATATTACATAAAAGAATAATTAAATACTAATATTATATTGTAATATCATTTCAATTCAAAATTTTCATAAAAAATATTTTCATTGAATAAATATTTAAAATTAATTAAAAAATTACTATCCAATAGACAAAACACTTTAAAATAATTTTTTCAACAATCAACATAAGTACAAAAACTTGTCTCTATAGCAAAACAAATTTTTTAGAAACTATACATAAAAAATAAATAAATTATAATCATAATATAATTTACATATGATAAATTATATTATTACTTACCAAATATAATAATGATTCCCCACTATTATTGTTGGGTGGTAAGGCTTGGTGGAGGTAGGGCAGGTCATAAGGTGAAGTCCCCGGGCTTGCCTTTTTATAGTGATTTTTCCTTGATTTCTGTTCTGTATTTGGGAATGTAATCAAACTATTACTAAATAGATTATTTATATTATCAATTATTATATTAATCAAATTATTATTGATTATATTGTTAATTTATATTAATTATTTATTATCATGTATTCTATAAATTATTAATTATATAATGAATTATTAAATACATTTTTAGTTAATAATCTATAAAAATTATATAGTTTATAAATGATTATGATAATGATATCATCAGTTATTAATAATTTTCAATACATAAATAGTTGTTAATAATTATATCATTAAACTAAAATGAAATTTTTTATACTGATAACATCCACATTGAGTCATGTCTAGCACATCGTGTGTCAGATTTATATGCGGTAGATTCAGTCCCATCAAAAATGAATTATGGATCGTTAACATAATGGTTAAAAACAGTCTGGGATCGTTTACTTAGTTTTGACCATGTGGAATGAGTTTTAAACTAAAATTAAACTATAGTATTGAAAGCACACAGTTGGAGTCATACCACCCACATCTTTTTTCAAGTTGATGTGTGGTTGATTCCTACACTTTAGAAATGAATTATGGATAGTCTTCCTAAATTTTGAAAACAATTGGATCTCGCCTACTATATTTTTGATAATTTGATGGTTGTTTTAAAGTAAAATTATACTTTTATATTAAAAATGCACACATTGAGTCCTACCAAGAACATTATGTTTCTGATTGACATGTGGTAGATTCATGTAAATCAAAAATAAATTATGGATCATTTTCCTAATGTTTTAAAAAAAATTAATTTTTTCGCATTTATGGCTATGTGATTCATATTTTAAACTAAAATTACAATTTTGTATTGAAATCAAACTCTTTGTGTCAAAATGAGAAAACTGGATGTTAAATTTGTGTCATTTCTATTTTTACACATAAAAAATGAATAATGGATCATTTTACAAAATTTTAAAAATAGTTTGAGCTTATTCTCTCAAATTTGTCTATGTAATGTATGTCTCAATCTAAAATGAAACTTTCAAATTCAAAACACACACTTAGAGTCATAAATAATGAATTCATTGCTATATTGAAATTTGGGTGATTCATATATATCACAAATGAATTAGGGATCATTTTCCTATATTTTGAAAGAACACAAAATCTCAGTTACATGATTTTTACAATGTGACATCCATTTTAAACTATAATGCAACTCTTATATTGAAAACATGCATTGTAAGTCATATTAACCACATCATGTATCATATTATTGCATAGTATATTCTTGTACATCAAGAATAAATTATGTATCATCAATAAATGTTTTTCAAATAAATAGTTTTTTTCTTGATTTTGCCAATGTGATCCACGTTTTAAACTAAAATTACACTTTTATATTAAATATAAAACTTTGAATAATACTGACCACATCATGTTTCATAATGACATGCGATAAAATCCTATAAATCAAAAATTAAATATGGATTATTTTATTTATGTTAAAATCTAATCTTGGCTAACATTATTTCTTTTGTCTATGTGGCATACATTTAAAATCAAAATGAAACTTCTAAATTAAAACAGCACACTTGGAGTCATGCTGACCACATCAAGTGTCAAATTAACATGTGGTCAATTACTAGATGTCAAAAATAAATTAGGGAAGGTTTTAATTATGTTTAAAAACAATAAAACTCTATTTTATATGTTTTCTCTATGTAACATGCATTTTAAACTAAAATTTCACATTTAAATTGAAAACACACACTTGAGTCATTTATGCCACATCGTGTGTCATATTGATGTGTGGTCAATTATTATACAACATAAATGAATTATGGATTTCTTTATTAAATTATTTAGAAGAATATTATTTTTTTCTATAATTTTTCAAATGACACAAGTGTTTTAAACTAAAATAACACTTTTATTTTGTAAACAAACACTTTGAGTCATATCGACCACATCATGAGTTGGATATTCTTGCAGGTGATTTCTAAAATACTAAAATGAATTATGGATCCCTTTAATAATGTTTGAAAATATTAATATCTTGTTTTCTTGGTTTTGGATATGTGGCACATGTTTGAAAGAAAAATGAAACTTTAATATTGAATGCACGCACCTTCATTCATAATGGCCACATATTTTTTTATTAATTGGTTATTGATTCCAACACATCACACATAAAGTGTCTATGTTTTTACTAATGTTTAAATATTATTCATATTTTTTTATTGGTTTGGCATATAGTACAAAATATTTAATAAAAAACAAAGCTTTATATTGAAAACACACACTTTTTGTCTTACCACCCACATCATGTTTTATATTGATCTCTGGTCTATAACTACAAGTAAAAAATAAAATTTCAATCATTTTTTAGAATGTTTGTGAAAAATATGATCTAATTTTATTGTTTTTGGTAGTGTGATGTGTTATTTAAATTAAAATGACTCTTTTATATTAAACCCACACACATTGAGTCATACCGACCACATCATGTGTCATACTAACATGAATTTGATTCTCATATATCTCAAATGAATTAGAAGATTTCTCATAATTTTTTTTAAAAAATAGGAATTTTTTCTATATTTTCTATTTGTAACATTAATTTGAAACAAAAAATACCCTTACAGATTGAAAACATCCAGTTTGATTCACACTGATCACAGCGTGTGATAGATTGATTTTATGTCAATTTTTGCATAGAAAAAATGAATTATCAATCGTTATCCTAATGATTGAAAACAAGCTAAGATAGTGTTCCTTCTTGTTGTAGTTTGAAACGAGTTTTGAACAAAAAATGGAATTTAATATTAAAAAACTATCTTAATGTCATGTTCATCACATCATGTGTTGTATTGATGTGTGATCGATTATTATATTATAAAAATTAATTATGGATCATTTTCAAAAATATTCAAGAGAATATGAGCTCATTTACTTTGTTTTGGCCATGTGATGTGCATTTTAGACTAATTTGACAACTAAAAACACGTACTTTGAGTCATACATGCCACATCATTTTTCAAATTTACATGAATTGTCCTATATCTCAAATATAATTTCTAGATGACTTATTTGAGGATTGAAAACAATTAAATCTTGTTTTCCTATTTTTTCTATGTGACACACATTTTAAACTAAAATGAAGCAATTATATTTTAAACATGCTCTTTAATTCATATTTTCCATATCAGGTGTATGACTAAATTTTGGTTGATTCATATAAGTTACATAATAATTATGTATCATTTTCCCAATTTTTAAAAAAAATTCATGTTTTTTTTCGTGGTTCTGTATTTGTGATGTGAGTTTAAAACAAAAATGACACTTTTATATTGAAAACATGCACATTGATCCTGACCGATTGCATCATGTGTCATATTGACATGTGTTCAATTGTTACATGTCATAAATGAAATTTGGATGATTTATCTAATGTTTGGGAACATTATGATTTCGCTTTCTTGGTTTTGGATATGTGAAGTGCTCTTTAAATGAAAATGAAACTTTCATATTGAAAACACACAATTTGATTCATACAGAACAGATTGTGTTTAATACAAACATGAAGTTGATAACTATATGTATTAAATGAATTATGACTCATTTTCCTAATTTTTTAAAATAATATTTTATTTTTTCCCTCTTTTGGAAATTTGACTTGTGTTTTAAACTAAAATGAAACTTTAATAATGAAAAAATGCACTATGAATCGTACAGATCACATCGTGTGATATATTTAGGTGATGTTAATTACTATACATTATAATTCAATTTTGGATAAATTTCATAATGTTTGAAAACAAGATAATATAGTTTTATCTGTTTCTATAGTGTGACGCAAGTTTTAATCTAAAATGAATCTTTTATAATAAAACATACACTTGGAGTCATATTATCTAGATCTTGTACTGGATTGATGATAATTCAATTTATACATTTTTAAAATTAATTATGGATTATTTTCTTAAATATTAATGATATATTATATTTTTTACTCAATTTTGGCTATGTTGAATGTCTTAAACTAATTTTAAACTTCAAAATGTGCACTTTGACTAATATCGGACACATTGTGTGCCGAATTTACATGAATTTAATTACTATACATATTAAATTGATTTTTGGATCATTTTACTAATCATTTAAGACAATCATAGGCCATTTTAGTGATTTTTTCTATGTGATGCGATTTTTAAACTAAAACGGCACTTTTATATTCAAAACATGCACTTTCAATAATATTTTCAAATTCGTGTTTTAGATTGATAAGTGGATGATTCCTTAAAGTCAGATATTATTTATGGATCATTTTATGGTTTGAAAATAATTAGACATCATTTTCACGGTTTTGGTAATGTGAGACATGTTATAAAGTAAAATGATAATTTTATATTGAAAACACACACATTGAATAATATCGGCCACATCATATTTTGGATTGATATGTGTTCAATTCTTATACACCAATAATTAATTATAAATCTTTTTTAAAACTTATACAGATAATATGATACTTTTTTCTTTATTTAGGATATGTGAGGCATTTTTTATTCTAAAATAAAGCTTTTATTATAAAAAACATTCTATTAAATAATAAAAGAAATGTGTCAGATTACTTCATGATCACTACATATATGTAAAAAATGAATTATGTATCATTGTGATAATGTTTGAAAACAATATTATCATTTTTACATACTTTTTAAAATGTGATATGTTTTTTAAACTCAAAATAAACATTTAAATTAAAAAGATGCACTTTGGGTCATTCTTATCAAATTGTGTGTCATATTTACTTGAAGTTGATTAATAAAAATAAAAAATTATTTATGGAATACTTTATTAATGTTTAAAAAAATGGACGATGGTTTTTTAATTTATGTCTTTTTATGTTTTTTTAGAGAAAAGTTATACTTTTAATGTGAAGACATGATATTTGAGCCATACTAACAACAACATGTGCTAGATTCATGTGAAATCGAATCCAATGCATTGAACAAGAATTATGGATCATTAATTAAATGTTCGAAAATTATACATTTTTATTTACTTCATATTGATAAAGTAATATACATTATAAACTAGGATAACACAATTATATTAAAAACATGCACATTGATTCATAATGACCACATTATGTGCTATATTTATGTGAAGTAATTTCCTACAAATTCAAATAGAATTACTAACTATTTTCTAGATTTTTTTAATCAAAATGAAATCATTTTTCAGTTTTAAAAATGTGAGGAGTTTTTTTAAACTAAAATGATAGTTGTATATTAATAACATGTACTTTTAGTCATAATAGCCGCATTATATATTTAATTAATGTCTGGATGACCCATACATGTCAAAAATGAATTATGGATCGTTGTCCTAAATTTTGTGAACAATGTCATCTTATTTGATTAGTTTTGAAAATGTGATACATTTTTTATCTAATTTTCCTTGTAGAGGTCAACTGACCTCTACAATTTTTCAAATTCCAACTCTTGTAAAACATCCTTCACAACTAATTCCCAACTTGTAATATGATAATTGTATTGGGATATTAGTTAGGAATCATTATTGGTATTTATAGTATTAATCATATAATGTATTTTTTTGAATCAAATCTGAATTTGAAGGAATTTGACTTTCATCCTCGTTGTGAGGGTAGAAGTGATTAAAAAAGACCCATACCATTTTTAAAAACTCAAAAAATATATATAAATATAAAAAATGAAAAGGACAAGGATTTTTTCATGTAATTACCTTCCCCAAAATTTAGTAATATGTCTTTAGATTTTCGGTTTAAACAATTCATGACCTATTTCCCTCTCACCATTATCCCAATTGTAGCCTCGAAGTACAATATCTCACAAGATCCAATAGCTTCAGACATATTACTATCACTATAAGAATCTATTGATCATAACCTTTTATGATACATCTATTTGATAAATTGATAAAATATTTCATTATTTTTACTTCATCACCAATGAAGTTTTCAGTTTTTACAAACTCATCTGAACCACTACAGGAAGGAAATTAGTGAATTGTTGAAAATAATTGCATGGTTAATTGGGTAATGTGAATTTATGATTTAAAATAATTTAAATATTATAGTAACAACAGTGAAATTAATCTCATCACACAAGATAGAGTTTTTATAAATATATCAAAAATTTAGAATTAGGCATGGACTAAAACCATATATATAGCTAGATTGGAATATATCTGAAATAATTTCCCATCAATTTTAGGCTTATTATGGACATTATTTTATTTTTTTCTCATAGATACAACAATTTAAGTCAAATAATTCATGTTGTTTTCATCATTTAGAGGAACCATGGGTTTGTAGGGTCACGAACTTTGTATCATTTCTTGAGAGGGGAAAAATCTATGTTGGGGTTCAAATTTCTTTATATTGATCGGTGGATCAAATCTAAAAAACTGTTTTTATTTTAATTTCAAATTTTTGATTTTATTAAAAATATAACTAAAATATATTCATTTTTACATGATTTTTATTTTATAAAAAATAATATATTTACATATTGATGTTAATTCTTTACATCCCAAATGTATCTCTAAGGACATAAACTATACTTGGTCAAAAACATAATAGTTAATCACTTCAACTTGATCTTAGAAAAAATTCAGACACCGTGTACTCTACGCATTCATCTCTAAAAAAATTTCTCCTTCTTTTGAGTTCATAGGTATTTGGACTTCTATATAGTACATTGAAAATATATACAAAGTAACTATTAAAAATATTATAAATGAAATTTCAATTAACATCATGAATTACTTGATTTGGGATGCTTATTTTTTGATGGAATATAATATCCTTCATAAATTTGGAAATGTAAAATCCACATTCGTTATAATTTTTTTGTTTCAAAAACTGAATAAACATTATCCAAAATAATTGAATTGTTTTGAAATATGTTTTTGATAGTTAAATATTACAATATATACCTTAATCTGTTTTTTTTTGAAGAAATCCATAGGCTTCTTATGTTTTTTCATCGACCACAAAATATAAATTGTCTAATATTTATAGATTAACTTATTATAACAAAATTCTTATTTAAAATAAACTAAGTTGAATAATATGAATTATTTCAAAAAAATATTGGTTGTAGTGCATTAAAAATTCACAATGAACATCATGTGTGATCAATTTTTTTGAAATACAATATTTGAGACAAAAAAATAAAAAATTCGTGTATCCAAATTGGTAGTTATTAGCATTTAGTGCTTTCTTAAAAACAAATAAGTAGTGGAAAAATAAATTGTATATCTTTTTTATGATTATATTATACATATTTACACTTTTTTTGTATCTACTAAGATAAATTTTCAGTCTATTATTTTCTTTTCAAATTCCATTCTTAGATCGTATTTTTTCATTTTATGTTTTTGGAATTCAAAACAAAAGATTAATATAGAAATGATAGAGGGATTAATGAGTCAAAATATTTATTCTAAGGGTTTTTTATTTATATATTAGTTATATATACACCTATATAGAATATGAATATTCATTCATTATAACGAACATACTTGATCAATTTTTTTGATAAAGATATTTTGAAAATGAAACTCATGTATGTATTCCAAACTAAGACTTCAAGCCATTTAAACAAGATAATTTTATTTATACTCTTGAAAGAACCATGTCTATAAAGGCCTATCTAAATATTTATTCTTAATATTCAATCCAAGATATAATTTCATCATTAAATGTTTTATATCTATGAATTCGTAATATTAATACATGATTTATTGTAATTTTTTGCTCGAATGTTCTCTACAATTTTTCTTTTGATTTATTTTTCGATTCACTACATATTCATGAACTGAACATCTCTATATCTTTAATTGTTTCCATCTATAATTCCAAATCTCATTTGGGACTTTTTTATATCAATTTATATATGTATTTGATTTGATATTTTTTAAGGACATACATCATCAATAATTATATGATTGAATGAATATTCAATGAATATTACAATAGAACTATAAACCATGTTATCATACAGGATATCAAGAGGAATAAGAAACATGGTACTTGGATTAGGAGCTACATCAATCCATAATATCATTTTTTCTTTTGGGATTTTTTTATCATGTATCGTGTCTCCTAAAATATTATACACTATACACCTCACAACAAGGTGATGTTTTTCTTGATAAATATCAATCAAATACAATTTCCCCATATATTTTTTTAGTAATATAAAGCTATTTGAAGTAATTTTATCCACATTTAGGAGAAAGAGTTACAATAAAATTGGTTACCTTATTTAGGGTAGGAGGTTGTGGGGATTGTAAATCCTCAAAGATTTTTGTGTTATGTATCTCTTCATGTACTGATCATTATTCTAGTATTGGTTCATATTTATCCTTTTATATATAT
Source organism: Viscum album (assembly GCA_963277665.1). NCBI lineage: Eukaryota > Viridiplantae > Streptophyta > Magnoliopsida > Santalales > Viscaceae > Viscum > Viscum album. The sequence continues at coordinate 364,962,677 of OY728158.1, read as the reverse complement.
TTTTTCACAATTCTAGAATGGATTATAATGAATTTTGATGAATCTAAATTTTCCTACATGCCTTTCATCATAAAAAAGTTTATCACCTAGAGGAATTTTATACTGAAAATATATTTTAAGTGACACTACAAAGCCTATACCTCTAATGTAGTCATATTATTCTACATGATCCAAAGATATTAACATTAGTTTTTATTCATTTAAAATTGGTACTGATCATGTGTCTAAAACACAAATAATTATATGAAAATTAATATATATATTTGTGTAAAACTAATATAAACAATTTAATATTATTATTATTCCATACTTACACCTAATTCATGTAATAGTTGTGTGTTTTCATCTACTGGTTTTTCCTCTTAATTTATACAAGCCTATTTCAATAATAAATGTTGTCATATGGAAGTGACTTCGATGTATGATTCATCAATATATATATATAAAAGAACCTATTTTGGTTCATATCACATAAAACAATTTCCATATATTTAAATTAAATTAAATTTTTTAATGTTAACAATACCACTTCATTGCTTTATGGTAGGGGTACATTGGTTTTGATGCACGTTGTTTGTTTTCAACAATCATTTTTTGTTTTTTGAAATGAAAATTTTAATTGAAAGTATGTATAATTAATATTTTCAAATAAATATTCTCGATAAAAATTTACTTGAAATTATTCGTCAACATGAAAAGTTATGAATGATTTACATGTGTCATGGATTATAATGTGTGCAAACATTAGTATTGGCTAGAGGTTCATATTCCCACCAACATATCTATTTTGATTCTTTGTTATAAGTGTTCAGAAATATCAATGTAGGAATGATATCATTCCATGTATCAATATCAATTTGAACAAGAATTTCCATTGTGAACATAATGTTATTAATGATCATTAGTATTATGGGGTAAACATGTTGGCCTCATTGATTTCATCCAACCTCAAACATTATAAATTTTCTTTTATCCTTTATAAATATAGTTAATACAGGGATGATATACTACTATTGTTTTTTCATCCATAGTTGGTTGATCTCATAATAATTCCATAGTTTCATAATTGATAATGTGTTATTACTATATATTTGTTACATCAATATGTGAAGAAATAATTATATGAATGAGTAGTTAGATTTTTAATTTAGATTATGTAATGGCAATAGAGAACACGTGATATTATAAGGAAAAACACTGTATGTTTAATACAAATTATCATATTCATTTAAAACCCTCCATTTTCATTAAAAGTTATAGGGATTTGGATCCTCCATTGACTATCCAAATCAACTCTTTATATTACACTCTAATATAAAATTCACTATCTACATTGTCACAAATATCAAATGATTGTGATCTCCCAATAAAAAGGTTATCCTCAATTGAAATTTATTCAAAACTTGTATTTTTTTTCTCCAATAGATCAATTAAAAATTTACTTTTTTTGGGATATGGGATATAAAATAATTAAACTACATGTAATTTCATTATGTATAGTTTCTCCTTAATACCCTTCCACTCTGAAATTCACCTTCATATAGACTAATTAGTCAACATTAAAAACAATTATATTTATAAATCCATATTAAATTGAAAGTAAAAACTTTAAAATTTTTATAATGTAACCCGTATAATCTTACAATCAACCTAATATTTTATATATTTGAATAAATTGTATTTCTATCCATGGAACCATATACATGCATCGCTTCATTTATAATCCTAAATTTACTATTTTATTCTTACAATGTAGATTGTTTTCATTGTAATGTGATGTATTACCAATAATTACAACACTATTGGAAGATATAACATTTATATATGGTCCCCTAGATTGCCATTGAAGTCATTCGATAATTGAAATTAAATTTTTAAATAACTACTTATAAATATTATATTAGAACCATCTTACAAACTACTAATTATGGAATTTTGTATCCATCATTCATAAATTGATGGACTCAAATGTATATATATTACATAATAAGATTAAAGTAATGTAGAAAACTTTATACTATTATGTAAAATGTAATGTTGATCTGGATCCTGCTCTGTGATGGTAATTGTAAACCCATCTCATTAAAAAATCCATTTTCCCATTTGGATTCCACTGTAATTATATTTTGGGATAGCAATTCTATCATCATATAAAATGTAATTGGAATTGAATTTAACTTTCTATTCAATAATATATCTCTCTAAAATAAAACCTTCTAGATAAATTCAATTATAGATGTACCCTTTCAAAATATTCATATATCATTCATTGGGGAACATGTATCTTTATTGTACATGACCACATATTTGAATCTCTACAATAGAGTTATGCTTTTGGTGGGATTTTTATAAAATAATTATGGGGGGATGAATATCTCTAATTAACATAATGTAATTAAAACTATCTTATTTTGGATTGAAAACATTGTGTGGCCTATAATAGTACTGCATATGACTTTTAAATAGAGTCAATGTATAGTTCATATATGTCGTACATTTTTAGGAAGAGTGAAACATAATTTTTTAAGAATTAAATCCTACCAAAAGATATGAACATCAGGTTATTTTAGACATTATAGAATCAAATTTTTCATTGAGATGATATTATTGATATAAAATTAATACCTCTATATAAGTATTACACCATAAAGGAAGTTGTATAACTAAAAAAATTTCTTATCTTGATAGATTGTAAGCGATTGGAGTAAGATAAGGCCATCTTTCACCATTCACTAGGGCCAAATATCCCCTTATATACATGTCAATAAAGTCTAAAATAACCTTAATTCTTTATTTTATTACCTCTAGTAAATTTATTAACATATTAATAATATTATGAAATTTATTTTTTTTCTATATACATAACATGAAGAAAAAGTATGATGTAGAAACAAATATCATATGGTAATTAAAACAAAAATTATCTCTTTCTCCAACCAAATTTCATAATGTTTTATGATATTTGTTTTCCAAAATTAGTGTCAATATCTTTTAATTTATTGAATAGTTGATTAACCATTAATTGAGATGGTATTTACAGTATTCTATATTTCTATCGAATGATGTCATCCATGGTAGATATTTATTTCTTCATAGTAAAAATTTAAGATTACCTAAAAACAAAGTCTTCAAGGAATGATATAACCTAAATTTTTGTGTACCATTTTCACAAATGGTACACCCCAACATTATATTAATTTTATACCCAAACCATGTTCAACCAATAAGTAAATAATTTATACTCCTATAAAACACAGCTCTTAATGTGAAATCTTCACTTATATGAGCCTCGTATAGTGTAACCATTGTAACCCACGTAAATTTCATAACATAAATGAATGGGGGAAAATAGAAATCAATGTAATTGTTAGGTTTTTTTGGTTTAAATATAAGTAGAGAAAATATAATGTATTTTTACTTCATGTAAAACCATGATGGAAAGATGTAAATTACCATAAAAACTATCAACGTTTTGTGTGTACAAATTTGAACACAAAAAAGGGTTTATTCCATCAATTGATAACATAATATGAAGGTTTATTTAATTGTTTTAAAATTCAAGACACCAAAAAAATATTACACTAATGAGAGTCTATTGGTTGACATAGTTTCTTATATTCTATTATTATATATTTATTATATGAAATTATTTTAATATTTTCCTGAAATATATATAGTCATGTAAAAAATTTAATTATAATAATGTAACATACAAATTTTAATGGAATATATTCAACTTTCTTATGTCCATCTATTCCAATCATAGGGAATTTTTTGAGTCATTCAAATCACGGGAAATATAAATCATAGTATCATCCATGTTTAAGTATGTGCATCCAAATTTTACCAACTATTAGCACAATATTTATTGCTTTTATCTATTCTGATAAAAATAAAAAATTTATTTCAACTCATTTTGATGAATTCAACATCCATAACAACAATTTGGATAGAGAAAATGGATTTGATAAGGGTCATATACCTCCTCTATTGCAAACTCGATAAACTCTTTAACATCATTATTGTACTCCATTGTCATATAAATAACATCCATCCATTTTAAATATGTATCCTTCATAATAAGTTAAATAATTTTCATTTATAATATAAATAAATGAAAACCTATAAGGTATTATTTATTAATAGAAAAACTTATAGAACCATTGAATTAATTTGATTATTTTCCAAATAAAAAATTCATACCAACTTTAGACACTAAAAGAAGAAATAAAATAAAAATATTGTAAAAAATGAAAGAAGTTATTTAAATTGAAATATTATACTCCTTATAAGAATGTCTCACATTGATATCCTCTTCTTAAAAAATATTTTTGAGTGTTTGAAATAAATTAGGATGGTGTTTGGTATTATTAAAGTAGGTAATTGATTATGTATGAAAGAATTAAGGTTGGGAGATCAAGACTGAGGCTAATATCCTATAAAAGAAACCCACATGGGATGATATCAAACCTGATTTTGTTATCACCTTTGGTAGGTTGAATTATTAATGGAATGATAATGATCATCTGGGAATATTATAGCTAAATGGATGTCAACATCCGAATGTTATTGGTGATGATTCCTAAAAAGTTCACATTTTTCAGAGGGGTGACATGCAATGAAACAATTTATATAGGTGGGAGTGTAATATGCACACCCCAAAATATTTAATACGTATTAGAACATTATAAAAGAATAATTTAACCTACATAAATAAATTTTTCTAATATAATATGTTCTTAATGATGCGTATTGATATATTTTTTTAGCGATGGAAATCATTGAAGGAAGGGAATGTGTAATATATAAAAAGTTATAAAGAATATAATTATATTTTATATATTCAAATACAAAGATATCAATATTTCTCACTCACCAAATTATTAATTATTATCAATTAGGTTGAAATTTTAAAGGATAATAATAATTTTTTTAAAGATACGATAAAACATTATTTATGTTAAAATGTAATATTATTTATATATAATTGATGAGAGATGGATATAAAAAATATTTAGTTGAGTACAGTAAATTAAAATTTCTACTAGAAAATAAATAATTTCATATTTCTCAAGATTACAACACCTATTGGATCTAAAATACTTTTATGTACATCATTTTAGATGCATTATATATTGAGAATTTATACATATTTTTTCCAAAATTGGTGGAAAACATCATCATTTTTTGAGTAATTATTCTATTATATGTAATAAAAGGATGTGACAATTATTTAGAGACGTTAAAACTAAATATGTTATACAAGGTTTAATATTATTTTTGGTGGAATTTATAAAACATGAAGTAATCCTTGATGTTTTGTTAGAAAAAAATAATGTACGTTGAATTGAAGAAGGATAATAAGAAAATTAAATCAATAAGAAAATTTATTTGGGTAGTAGGTAAAACTATTTCGTGATCTTTTTATTCAAATAAAATCATTTTATAATCAATTTCTATTTATAAAATAACATGATCTAAAAATCATTTTTTGGGTTCTTTCCAAATAATATTATACAAATGTCAATAACATTGAGATAGTCCAAAACAATTTTTAAGAGTGTATTTTATTTGAAATAGGGAGGCTAAAGTCTTATATGTATTAAAATGTGATTATGTTAATAATTTATTAACGCAGTATTTGTTAATGAATATTAAACTTTTAGGCATTCTTCTTGGACACGGATTTAATCTTTTTGCTACCCTTTCCCTAAACTATTAACTCTCATGTATCCCTTAGGAATAAATTTTTTTATGCCAATATTATCGACACTCTTATGTGTATTTTAGTTTTCTATGAACGAGTGTAGATATTAAGACCAAATACTATAGGTTAAATTATGTTCATTTCTTAGTTATGTATATTGTAGTCTTATGTATTCTTCATGCTTTGTGTTCATTTTTTTGGTTGTTCCTTGAGGATAGAGAGGTTCATTTCTTATAGTGGATTTGATCACTAGGACCTCGATCAATGAGGGTCATTTCATTAGATATCTTATGTAGTCCTTTACTTCTTTTGAGTTTCTTATATTCTATATATTTTCTTTTCTATAATAATGAATATAATAGTTGATACTATTTTAATTGGTGTAGGTCGAAATCACACCAAAGGAAGTTAAATAGTTTCATTATTAAATTTATTTTTTAAAGCTTATGAATCATGATTTTATATTCCACTTTTCATTATATTTTTTTATAAAATATTATTTATATTTAAACATTTTATTGGTTGTTATAAGTTGGAATCTTTATTGTGCACACTCATTTATGTATATCCAAAACAAATACAACGAAATCCCTATTTATCATTATGTTTTCCAAATTTGGATGGAATTTTTTATCACTCGAATATTGGAGAGAATGGTCCCCCAAATCAAGATTTATTTACTTTTTGAAAAAATATTATTTACCTCATGAATCATATAGTCTTTTTATATGGAATAAAAACAAACAAAAATAAAAAATTTGATGACCTCCCTATAACTATTTAAAAACGTGTGGGCTATGTGGTGTAATTCTATATGTGATAGCTTCTTATATAATCCAATTAACCCTTCTTGGGATTAGTAGCACGCTCACCCACTTTGTAGTTGTGTCATTCCATGATTAATTCAATGATTTACACTAGTAGAGTTTCTATTTCCTTACTAATCATGATGGCCCTCCTCGCAACAACCACCATCCAAACCACACTTGTTGAAGCATCCACAATTTTTAGTGTACTTAATTCTACACTGTTAGATATAGAACCTCGCTAATATGGGTGAAACAACTGGTGATGTTTTGAAATTAGTATTTTTCTACCCCCACCCCAGTACCCTAACCATGAACTTATAGTGGATCAATAATTTACCATGCATATCCTAGATATTCCATGTAATTTATAAGTCCTATGTTGGTTATTTTATGTTTAACATGTATTAATTATTTTTGGTTTTTCTTTCTTAACTACTTCAGATCTATGTTTTATCCCCTTCCCAATAATGATAGCTTAAATGTGAAATGATTTTTATCCAGTTTTTTTATTTGTGTTTAAAATAATCTTCTATCTCTAATCACTACTATAGATAAGGTTCTTAATAGTACTAGAAAATATATTTTTCAATGAAAAAAAGTACTGAAAATGTAATTGATGATAAATTCATGAAACCCTTTTACAAATAGGAAGATAAATATTAAAGGAAAACTTTATAATCACAAATAGAAAGTGGTGATAAAGGACCCCTATATCAACAATAAAAGAAAACAACAATAAAGGGTTCCTTTTTCAATATTTTATTTTAGTGCTCATATTTGAGTCATTTATCAATAATTTATTTTATAATTAATAAAGGGATCATTTTTCATTATTTTTTTTATCGCTGATAAAGATGATATTTATGAGTGCTTTTTGTAGTGTTGGTAAAGATCATGCAACTGTTGCAAAGTCCCAATATCCTTGCATCAGCCCTATAATAGAAAACCAAATCAAAAACCAAATATATATAAGTAAAAATCTATTTAAAATCTGACTGAAATACAAATAAAACATTTCACTGTCATTTAAATTCAAAATTTACATAAACGATATTTATATTTATTTGTTCTATACAATTGATCAAAAAAATTACAACTAATATACAAAATAGTAACTCTTATAGTGGGATTTCCCTAAAAGATCAAACTATATACAGACACTTTTCCCTTCATTAAAAACCCCATTAATTTTAGTAATAATAAATAATAAATGAGAAGAAAATATAATTTTATTGGTTTACAATAAAAATAATAGAAATTATATTGTTAATATATATATATATATATTTCCATCATTATCAATTAATTGTGTCTCAAATTTGGGGGTAGTAAATTTCTATATTTCAAAAATGAATTATGCAGCATTTTAATAAAGATTCACAAAAATAAGATCTTTTTTCTTGTATTTGGCTATGTGGTACTTATTTCAAACTAAAATGAAACTTTTTATATTTAAAACAAGCACTTTGATTCATAAAAACCACATCATGGGTTGTATTGAAAAGTGTTCAATTCATACACATCCAAAAAGAATTATTGATCATAGTCCTAATATTTGAAATCAATCTGAAATTATTTTCATTGTTTTGACTATGTGAGAAACATTGTAATCTAAAATGGGTTTTCTATTTTAAACACACACTTTAATTCATACGAACTGTATAATGTGTTGGATTTATGTGAGGTCAATTACTAAATTTTAAAAAATAAATTATGGAACATTATATTAATGTTTGAATATAATATGTTTTTTTTCTCATTTTTTTCTCATGATGCTCATTTTAAAATAAAATGAATCTTTTATATTGAAATCATGTACATCGAGTCATGATGACCACATCATGAAACATATTGGCATGATCCCAATTCATATACATCAAAAACAAATTATAGATCATTTTAATAATTCTTAAAAAAATCTAATCTCATTTTCATAGTTTTGTTTTTGTGATGCATGTTTTATAATAAATTGTATCATATATATAAACCACACATGTTATTTCATACTAACCACATCAAGAGTCATATTAATGTTAATTCAATTCATAAATGTCACAAATTAATTATAGAGCATTTTTACTGAGGTTTATAAACAATTTGAGATCATTTTTTAATTTTTATCTATTGAGGTATATTTTAAACTAAAATGAAACTTTTATATTAAATATGTGAAAAAATGTTATAACAATGACATAATGCATCATATTGATGTGCAATTAATTCCAACACATCAAAAATAAATTAGGGATGTCTTTCCAAAATTTTCAAAATAATATGAGCTCATATTATTGGTTTTGGAATTTTGATGAGCATTTTATTCGAGAATGGCACTTTTATATTGAAAACACACACATTGAGTCATACCAACAACATCGTGTGTGGTATTGACATGTGGTTTATTCCTATATTCCATAATTAAATTATAGACTATTTTAAATATTTTTATTATAATCAAAGATCATTTTCCTAGTTTTCTATATGTGATGTTCATATTAATCAATAATATCCCCTTTATATTGAAAACATGCACTTCAATTCGTACCAACTCCATCATGTGCCATATTGAAATGAAATAAATTAAAATATATAAAAAAAATAATTATAAATCAATTTATTAATTTTTTATAACAATATACGATATTTTTCTTGGGTTTTCTGATGTGATACTTATTTTAAACTCAAATGGAACATCTATATTGAAAATAGAAATTCCATGTCATACATTCCACATCATCATTCATATTGAAATATGGATAGTTCTTACTTGTCGGAAATGAATTATGGATCATTATTCTACTATTTGAATAAAATATTATCTTATTTTCTTTGTTTCGGCTATCTGACACATTTTAAACTTAAATGAAAATTTTATGTTGAAAACCTGAAGTTAAAGTCATACAGACCATGACATAGGTCGGTTTGATGTGCGGATGATTCCTATATATCACAAATGAAATATAGATTGTCGTACAGATGTTTGAAATTAATCCATATTGGTTTTCTTGGTTTTGGATATACGACATGCGCTTTAATAAAAAATTGTACTTCAATATTTAAAACAGGAACTTCATGTCATACAAGACTCTCCATTTTTTGGATTGAGGGGAGGTCAATTATTACATGTCAATAATAACTTATGGATTGTTTTACTAAAGTATAAAAAAAATAGGAACGTGTCTTCTTGTATTTGAGTATGTCTTCGGGATTTTTCAGTAAACTTTCAATTTTAAATTGAAATCCCTCATTTCAAGTCATATTTTTCATACCATGTATCTAATTGATGTTCCATTAACTCTAACACATCAAATAAAATATATGAATCATTTTTATAATGTTTGAAAACAACAGGAGCTCATTTTAATGGTTTTGGTAATGTGGCATGTACTTCAAACTAAAATTGAACCTCTATATTAAAAACACACAATTCAATTCATACCAACCACATAATTTTCCAAATTGACATGTGATCAATACATACACATAAAAATGGATAGTAGATCATTTTTCTAATGTTTGAAAACAATTTTATATTGTATTCTCGTTTTTATTTTGATTATCATTTAAAATAAAATGAAACTTATATATTGAAAACATACACTTAGTATACTACCAAAAACATCATGTGACATATTTACATGATTTAAATTCCTATTGATTATAAATAAATTATGGATCATTTCCCTAAATATTGAAAATAATCTATGTTTGTTTGGTTAGTTTTTTCAAGTGACATGTGTTTTAAACTAAAATGGAATTGTTATCATGGGAATATGTACATGGAGTAGTACTAGACACATCATGTTCATGATTAATGTGAAATTAATTTTTACATGAAATAAAAAATCATGAATCATTTTCCTAATGTTTCAGGACAATATAATATTTTTACTCAGTTTGGGACATATGACATGTGTATACATAGAAATAACACTTAAAACCTTAACTTTGAGTCATATCGGCTTAATCATGTGTCATATTTATGTCTAGTCATTTACTAAGCATAAAAAATGAATTATGGATCATTTTACTGAGGGATGAATAAAATTGTAGCTCATTTTATCAGTTTTTCCTCCTTGATGTGTGATTTATCCTAAAATGATAATTTTATATTGAAAAGAAAAAATTTTAGAAGTACCATCCAAATCTTGTGTGAGAGTGACGTGCAGTAGATTCCAACATGTAACACATGTAATATGTATCACTATAAATAATTTTTAAAACTATGGGATTATTTTCATAGTCTTGGCTATGTGGCAGGTGTTTTAAACTAAAATGACACTTTTATATTGAAATAATACACATTAAGAAATTCGGGCCACATCATGTTTCATACTGTTGTTTGGGAAATTCATACTCACCAAAATTGATTTATAGATATTTTTTGGAATTTCCAGGACAATGTGAGCTAGTTTTTTCAATATTCTCTATTAGAGACATTTTTTATCATAAATGACACTTTTAATGTAATGAAAATGAACTTTGAGTCATACAACCCAAATAGTGTGTCTGATTGATACACGGTTGGTTTCTAGATCTTGAAAATTCATTATGGATTAATTTTCAAAATTTTGAGTTAATATGTTCTTATTTAATTAGTTATTACAATATGTTGTGAATTTGAATCTAAATTAACACTTTTATATTTAAAACCCATTTAAAGTCGTTACAGAAACATTGTGTAAGAGATTGATGTCAAGTAAATTCCTAAACATAAAAAAATTAATTATGGATTATTTTTCTTATTTTTCAGATATTCTAATCTCATAGACTCTCTTTTAGAAATGTGTTGTTTTTTAGAGTAAAATGATATTTTTAATTTGATGACATGAATGTTGAGTCATGCTAACCAAGTTGTCTCTTGTATTGATGTGTAGTTGATTCCAACCCATCACACATGAATTATGGATCATTTTCTTAATTTTTAAAAACAATATGATCTTTTTTCGAAGTATTTATAATTTCATTCAGGTTTTAAACAAAAATAAAACATATTAAAAGAGCACAATTTAAGTCATACTAAAAACATCATATTTTGTATTGATTTTTAGCCAATTGCAAGACATAAAAAATAAATTTTGGATAAAAGTAAATAATTTTGAAACCAATCTGAACATATTTGATTAGTTTTGACAATTTTACAATTTTTTTAAAAAAAAATTGAACTTTCGTTTTGAAAACATGAACTTCAATTCATACAAGCAACAAAATATGTTAGATTAATATATGTTTGAATCATACACATAAAAATAAGATCACTCACATTGTTCAAATATTTTGGGAAAACTAAAAATAACCAAATAATATCCAAAAATGTTGATGTAATGAAATATATTGAATTGTACATCAGAAGTAAAACAATTATGGGGTTTTGAAGTGTTGATTTGTCCAAGGATTTTATGGGATAGTGAAGACAATGTTTTAGTTCTATGATATCTTGAACAACACAAGGGGTGGGGTCCTCATTTAGGGTTCTATTTAGAATATCATAAAAGTTTTATTAGTTATTTTTAAAAAAATTTATAAACACCCATATATATCAGAACTAAAATAGAAATTGAAGATAAAATCACCCTTTATGAGTTCTAACTCTTATTACTGATAAATATGTGATTTTATCATCACATTTTAGAAAAAGTTGGTAATGATTTTTTTGTTATTGCTTTCTTTTTTAGCATAGAAAAAACTATATTTATCATCAATCTTCGGATGGAGCTGATAAAGTTTCAGAATTATTGACCAATGAGGTGATGGAAACATAGCTTGTCCCACACCCTATAGAGTGGGATAGACCTCTATCATCCTTTGAGTAAACTCAGCCTCTCTCTATATATCCCTTTTTATCCCCTATTTTTTTATTCTTTCCCTCAGATATTTCTTATCCCTAAAGTTTCATATTTATTTTATGGATTCCAAAAAATATCACTCTCATCCTCATAGTTCAAAGATTCCTTGTTTCTTCTGAACCTAATGTTGATAGACTGTTCTAAAAAACGTCATCCATTAGAAGATTCAATTGACTGGATTGTTGTCATATATTAGGGACAATAGGACCAATTATATATGGGTCCTCTCAACAACATGAAAACCTAGATTTGGTTATCTTTAGAGAACAAATTTTCCAACCCTATTCTAGTGACCCCCCCCCCCATTTGAAACAGACTATGTTTCTCTTTATTTAGCTGCACATATGATTTCTACATGAAATGAGATACCTCGAGTACAATGATTTGGCTTAGTTTTCCAGACCAAACTCTTCATTTTCAATATTCTTACTTTATTCAAAAAATTTGTAATTTTGTTGGTTGATATTTTTGTTCTGATAGTAGAACTAGAAATATTTTTCCTATTTCTCTTCAAATTTTCATTAAGTTCAATTTTTTAATAATTTCAGTAGAGAATGTTTGGATTGCAGTTAGGGAAAAATTCTCTATAAGAAACCTGTTTCTTTTGAGTCATGGATTTATTTTTTCTCTTCATTCAAGAATGTGTCACTTCATTGTATTTCATAGGCATGGGTGAATGAATGACTACTTGAAGACATATGCAATATTGGGATGATGTGGTAAGATTATTGTGTATATTTACGGGGTAGGTCTGAAAGAACATGTTAATAATGGTTTTCTTTTGACCGAATTAGTAATTAAGAGGTATTTTCCTTAAGATCACTTGATGGTGGGGATTTAATTGGGTCATTACTTCCTTCTAGCCTCATATCCAAATAGTTTACTTCGAATGGAACATAAAAGGTTGTTATCCTCAAGAAGGAGGCATGGTTATTGATCCATGATTTGAGAGAAGTAGAGATGTTTTATAGATAGAGATGTGATTTTGAGGGGTTTTCTGCAATAGGTCTCATGGGAATTAAAATAAATACTTCTAATGAGGCATGTAATGAAGAGGAAGTGAGAATTGGTGATGAATCTAAATAGAAGGAGATGTTATAGGTGGAAGGTGATGGATATTTGATGGTATGTAAAATGAGTCGAGATAGTAGGGCCATGGTGATTGCTGTAAGCTGGGTGAGGTAGAGAGGGACTAGATTGACTTTTAATATTAGTAATCGCTTTAAAATTTAGAGATTAAATGTTTGGTTTAGATACAAGTGAATGAAATACAAGAAATAATGGTCATTGATACCCCAATACAAGTAGAGAACTTATATGATGGTCAAATAATTTATGGGAAGGATTAGGAGGAAGAGATATATTTCCATGTTTCAGGGGACAATGTCGATGGATTTAATGTAATAAGCCTATATAACCCAAGGATGAGGAAAGGGTTGATTGGAAAAAAGGATTTGGGAAGATATATTGTGTTGAATGGAAAGAGGTCTAAAGGATGTAAGAGCTATCATGAGTTATATAAGCCAATACAACTAAGGTTATCCTAAAAGAATAAGTTGATGGATAGTGAACCTATGTCTCGTCACTATGAAGGCAAGAGGAGTTCGAACCCTCATAGTGAAAATCAGATAATGGAGTGTGGTGAGGCCAGAGAATAAGAATATTGTCATGGTATAGTGGAATATATGATTTAGGAAAAGGAGGTTACGAATAGTAAGGTTAGATTAGTAGTTGATGATGGTGGGGAAAAGGGGGAGGCATGGGTTCTTATTATTAATTTCAAGAAAAAAATGTTAGATGAGACATTTCAGATCAATGCTACATTGGAGGAGGTCCATTTGATGAATCAGAGGATGATTCAAGTGGAAACTAATAAGGAAATATTTGTATGGATCAATAATCAAGATATTATTTCAATACGTGGCTTCATTAAAAGGAAGATTAGTGTAGAATATTTTATCCAAAAATTTCACAAGTTGACCTACAGTTTTGAAGACCTCATTGAGGATGACCCAAGTATAAAGGCCAATTCTATTCAATGGAGGTTCTACAGAGGTACAGATTCTAATAGACGTAAACCTGATCTTAATGATTTGGTGATTTCTTATGGTGTCTTTTTATTTCATGTACAGAAAATGGATGGTTTTTAACTTTTTCCATAAAAGCGATTTTGATAACAAAAAGTTAATTTTTAGTCAGCTGGTATATACTATATAAAATAAATTATAAAATATTAAATTAATATATATTTAAAATAAATAAATAATAAAAAAGTTAAAAATTAATTAAAATTTTTAATGAATAGATAATATTAAATGCATGAATGTAATAAATAAGTGAAATTTAATGAACAAGCCAATGAACCTATACCCAAGTGGTGTAGGCTCTTTCTTGGCATCCAAAAGACCCAGGATAAAATCTGGGTAAGGAAGAATTTTCCTGGTATGGTAGTAGTGCTGTAGTAGGGAATTGTAGCAGTATTGTAGCAGTGGAAGAACTATAACAGTGACGGCACTGTAGCAGTGGAGGCGCTGTAGCAGGGATTGTAGCAGTGGCAGTACAATTGTAGTGTGAGTAATATAACAATATTGTTCACCGAGGGGTACTTCGGGCCAAAATAAAATGGTCTCCCAAGCCTTGTATTCAGGCCACTTGGCCTTGGGCCATCGGGCTATGTAATGGGTCTCCCTCTACCCAGTCTTACAGTGGTCATTTTATTAAATAATAAATTGAGGCTTCAGCCCCAACCTTTTGAAAAAAATTAACAAAAATTAATAGGCTTCAAAATAATTAAAAAATAAAAATGAATATATATTAAAATGAAACGAATACATATTAGATATATACATTACAATCATATTAGAAACCTTAAATGATAAAGAATAAATATGAATAAATAAATATTAAAAATTATGAAATTACAATAATAATAAAAAAATATTAAAACTAAATAAAATATAATGAAAAGAAAAAAATTAGTAATATTAGTAGAAAATAAATATAAAAAATAATATTAATTTAATGAATGTTATAAAAAAGTGCATTTGAATGATTAAAAAATTTGTATATTGATAACATGTAATGCCCTGACCCCAGTTACCCGGAGTCGGTGCATTATTTTAATACATTGGCATGATTACAAGGAATCAAGTCCCAAAGGACCGATTAGTTTAGCAGTCTTGGAAAATAGATTACATACATGAATGTTGCATTACACTTCATAACATACAAAACAACATAAATAATTCTTTATGAATTCCATTATTCCCTTGTCTTGACCCTGCATATCAATCACAGTATACTTCTTGGAATGCTGGGAAAAATAAAACATAGAAAGGGCTGAGCTCAAATGCTCTATAAGGGTAAGCAATACAGTAGAAACTTTCATAAATAAGCATAAACATTTAAGGCAATGTATAAATAAAACAAAATACTTTTAAACTTAAACATCAACATAGTATGGAAAAAATAAAATGAAATAATGCCATTTACTTATTCACATGGATATTATACTATTCAAATAATCACATGAAATATCAATAACCACTTTCATAATGATGAAATGCAAAATGTCAGACTATCATAACCATATAGCCAAGGCCTCGTGCCAAAACTACAAATAAGATTTTTTCAAGGCCTTGTTCCAAGACACTATTTTGTCTCATGAGACCTACCGATTCATCGAGGAGCTATAGTGGGCTCCACCCTTCACTTACTAAGTCCAATGCATTCCCATATGAAAAGGTTTAAACATAACATAAACATTTGTATTAAAACTAACATACGAAATGTCAATACTTTCTCCATAAACCGTGAATGGTATAAAAATAACACATCCACAGTAAAAAATATCATAAAATCTTCTATACAATACAAAAGTTTTGTATCATAATAAATCAACTTCAAATAAGCTTAAAATCCATCAAAGGATGTTGACATAGATGAAATCAAAACTATTTGAGAGAATTATATCTTTTCTCAAAATCATTGAAAAGTCACACATTTATAAATGAAGTAATTTAAAAGAGATTTTTGAATCAATGTGTCCCATACCACTTTCAAAATTTTGAAAGGAAATGTAATTTCAAAACATTCATGTCCATATAAATAAATCCTCAAAATAATTCTGAAAACACGGACAATAATTAAAAATATTTAGAATGATAAATCTTTAAAACATTTAAAATTATGATCTTGATAAAGAGTACCTTTCAAAAATTATTAAAATATTCATTTTGAAATCATTTAAAAGTCACATAATTATAAAATAAAACATTTACTTTGAAAAAAATCTTATAAGCTTGTAAGGGAAGATTCACCGATTTTATAACGGTGGAAAATAACTACACCTGCCGTATAAGATTAAAAATACATTCTTACCTTCAATTTGTCGAAAATGTTAAAAATTACCTTGTTTGGAAAACGACAGAAAGATTCCATTCAAAACACATAATGGTAAAAATGACTTTAACCCATTGTCTAGTAAATAGTAAAAAAAATTTAAATGCATTTTTAAGGAACCTGGATGTGGATGATAAAAAGGTAATAGTAGATAATTACATATAAACAACCATAGGATAATTAAGAGATTGTAAAATAACCCTTATTTACTGGATTTACCCTTTAACCATGGTAAATAAAATATTTACCGAAGTAATTATTCAATATTTCTAAAAATAAAAGTTACCTATTTACACAATTTGAAAATCCTGATTCCAAATATGGAATCCATTTTTTCAAATTCAAAACACAGAAGTGGATTAAATTAATTTAAAATTAATTCCCGTTGTTGAAACAAAACGTGTGTTTTTAAGAGATAATAACTATCAAAAGATTGACACTTGTTTATGTTCTGTTTAATTGTGAAATTTTGTCCAATGAACAACATTGTATTAAATGGTAAAAATATATTCTAAATATACTTTAAAACTACTAAAATTCATAATTTATCACTACTAATTATTTTGATTAAAAAAGATGTTTTTAATTAAAATTTAGTAATTTTCACTATTCATCAAAATATAAAAGTTATCCGAAAAGTACCAAAATTTTACCCCAGGATAAATTCGATATTCTGAATCCAAAAAAGAAGTCCATTTTGAGAGATAAATTTTATAAAAAAATTTAAAGTATTTTTTACTATTCATTATGGCTAGTTTGATTGGTTGTAGTGGGAGTTAGAACTCGAAGTTGCGTACAACACACGCTACTGTATTATCCAAAGAGAAGCGTATCGTGGAAGCTTGAGGTGTTAAATTGTAAATTTTTTTATGTCCCCATTCTAAAGAATAAATTTATTTAGTAAAATTGAATATATAAAAGTTTAAAATATTTTATTTAAAAATGGTTCAATATTAAAGTTGGTAAAAGTGAATTTTTGAAAAATAATTCTTTTATCTAAAAAAGGAATTTGTTCTTACATTTTGTTTAATAATCTCTGAATATGGATTCTAAAATTATAATGATTATATAAGGTTTAAAATTTAGTTAATACAATTCATAACCTCTTTTGAACAGCTTGTTTGGTAAGTCATAGTGCGCTTGAACTCAGTGTTACGTGTAGTGCAAGTTATTTAATTGTTTTGAATTATTACATACTATGAAATCTTGGGGTTTTACATTCTTCCCTCATTCAATATATTTTTTCCTTGCAATTTTATATTCTTCTTCGAAAATATAGGTTGAAAATAGAAAATATTTTTCTGGGAAACCCCACATCAGAAATTTAGTTAATAAATTTTAGACTTAATAAGAGGAAAAGAGAAATGAAAGGGTCACCACCAAATGATGATCTCGAATAGGAGAACATTGGTGGAAATTAGAGACATTTAATTGGAGGAAAAATGTAAATATTTATACGTGGTGATTGAGGTCATCAATTTTAATCAAGTTTAAAATTGAGGTCCTTAAATTCAATAATCTATGTGGATTTAAAATACCATCGGTTCAACAAAAAATAAGGTATTAGGATAACACATTTTTCTTTTTAAGATCCCTTCAATAAAGTATAAAAATTAATTTCTTCATATAATTAGAGGAGAAGAAAAATATATACTTGAAAATTAGATTTCCATCTTTTAACTAATTTCTACCACAAACTCATATTTTACTTTAAAAGATAATAGAACTTAAAAAAATATTCTATTTATCCTATTCGTTTGGGGTTTAAAAAAATGAATTTATAATTCATCTACTATACCTCCTAAAAATAAACTACTTTATTTAATCCAGGACATCTCGTGGCCCAGTGGTAGGTGATACACCCTTGTCGCCCTTCAGTTGCGGGTTCAAGTCTCGCGGCCTTGCCGGTCGCGACGGGTTGCCGGCTGACCTCTGGGTTGTCCTTTTATGGCAATCCAAAATTAATCTCAAACTAGAATTATCCAAAATACTTCTTTCCAAACTCACAGTCCAACATTTATAAGGAAGTTAAACATAATGTAGATCCTTTTTACCCCGTAATAGCATATGAATACCTTCATCATGTATTCTTTTAAAACACTGAATCATCCAAAATTACCATAATCCTTATTGATTACATTCATGCTCCCTTATTACATATAGAATGCTGTATATACTTAATCCATCCAAAAATGTTGTAAACTCCAACAATTGTGGAATATACAAATCTTTAATCGTTTTCAAGGCAGTCAATAATATCCAATATAATTTACCCAAATCAACCATATCTTATTCCAAAAATAATTACCTAAATATTAGGACCATATTAAGTTTTATCTTTCCTTCAACCATGTAATTTCCAAAAAATTTAACTTGTTGTAGAGTCACTTTTCTTAGTACCATTAAATCTGAAATCCTCAATGAAATAGTACTGCAGTACAATCCTTATATACTCCATAATTATTATAACAAGTACATTGCTGATACAACACTGAAATAACATAATAAACATAAGAACTTTAATCATTCATCTTCATCTTTGGTAGTATCATAACTTGATTGTTATCCAATCGCATCATTTTCAGCATAGTCTGATGATAGGTTCAGGTAGTGTCCAAACTCCTTGAAAATGAAGCATTGTACATTTGAAACCATTTTCTTACCCTTGCAGTCACGTACTTGGTGCCCTTTTTCCTACACACTTATAACAAACTCCCATTCCTTTCATGGAAGTTCCAGGGTGTTTCTTCCCACAGTTATCACATATGGGGAAATTCTTCTTTTCCCTCTTCCCTTTATCCATCTTTCTCTATTCAATCCTTTTCTTCTCTTGCTTCTCTTCAATGACAAAGGACTCAATAAAATCATTAGTTATCTTATCCACACATGATACTATTTCTTCATATGATGATAATATGTGGGAGACTATTTCCCTTATAAATGATGGATTAATACCATGAAATATATGATCCTTCTTACTCTTTGGATCATACATATTACTAGAGATCACGTTCCTTCTACCGGGCGCCATTTCTATACAATATCATAAACTAGGTCAGTTTATAAAATGCAATGAATAATTCCAAACTTGTAAAATACCTAACGCAAATTAAACAACTTATGGATATAATCCAAAATCATAAAAATGTTTTCTTTGAGTTAGTATATACTCATGATCCCTTCATAATGGTTTGTAAAGAAAATGAGAATTATCCTAAGCATATCCCCTGGGAGTGTCGTAACCAAGAGTGCAGCAAGGCCCGTTGTCGTGCACCGGTTTCTGTTCGAGTCTAGCTCCAAGCGGTGTTTTCGGGTTTTACCCCTAGGTACATCTGTGCCAGAGCCGCCTCTACCTGCTCGTATCCAGACAGGGATGTATTGCTCGGAAAACTCACAAAATATCTACAATACCAAAATTCTTGGAATTTCTTCTATACTAATCCTCAAAGTCTATTTTAGGGTTTTGTGCTCTAATCAGATTTTATCTAAATCTAGTTCCATGGTTATTACTAAACTTCCTCTGATACCAACTATAATGCCCCGACCCCAGTTACCCAGAGTCGGTGCATTATTTCAATACATTGGCATGATTACAAGGAATCAAGTCCCAAAGGACCAATTAGTTTAGCAGTCTTGGAAAATTGATTACATTCATGAATGTTAAATTACACATCATAACATACAAAACAACATAAATAATCCTTTATTAATGCCATTATTCCCTTGTCTTAACCCTACATATCAATCACAATATACTTCTTGGAATCCTGGGAAAAATAAAACATAGAAAGGGGTGAGCTCAAACACTCTATAAGGGTACGCAATACAGTGGAAACATTCATAAATAAGCATAAACCTTTAAGTCAATTTATAACTAAAACAAAAGCCTTCTAAACTTAAACTTCAACATAGTATGGCAAAAATAAAATTAAATAATGCCATTTACTTATTCACATGGATATTCTACTAATCGAATTATCACGTGCAATATCAATAACCACTTTCATAATGATGCAAAGCATAATGTCAGACAATCATAACAACATAGCCAAGGCTTCGTGCCAAGTATACAAATAATATTTTGTCAAGGCCTTGTGACAAGACACTAGTTTGTCTCATGAGACCTACCTATGCATTGAGGAGCTATAGAGGGCTCCACCCGTCACATACTATGTCCAATTCATTCCCATATGAAAAGGTTTAAACATAACATAAACATTCGTATTAGAACTAGCCTACGAAATGTCAATACATTCTCCATAAACCATGAATGGTATAAAAATAACACATCTACAATAAAACATATCACAAAACCTTCAATACAATACAAAAGTTTTTTATCATAATAAATCAACTTCAAATAAGCTTAAAATCCATCAAAGGATGTTGACATAGATGAAATCAAAACTATTTGAGAGAAGTATATCTTTTCTCAAAATCATTGAAAAGTCACACATTTATAAAGGAAGTAATTTAAAAGATATTTTTGAATCAAAGTGTCCCATACCACTTTGAAAATTTTGAAAAGAAATATCATTTCAAAACATTCATGTCCATATAAATAGATCCTTAATATTATTTTGAA
The DNA here is from genome assembly GCA_963277665.1 of Viscum album. Taxonomy (NCBI): domain Eukaryota; kingdom Viridiplantae; phylum Streptophyta; class Magnoliopsida; order Santalales; family Viscaceae; genus Viscum; species Viscum album. Next base: position 364,941,332 of record OY728158.1, on the reverse strand, counting down.
AACATGGACATTAATTAAAGAGATTTAGAAAGATAAATATTTAAAACATTTAAAATTATGATCTTGATAAAGAGTACCTTTAAAAAATTCTTAAAATATTCATTTTGAAATCATTTAAAAGTCACATAATTATAAAATAAAACATTTACTTTGAAAATATTCTTATAATCTTGTAAGGGAAGCTTCAACGATTTTATAACGGCGGAAAATAACCGCACCCTCCGTATAAGTTTAAAAAGACATTCTTACCTTAAATTTGTTGAAAAGGTTAAAAAGTACCTTGTTTGTAAAATGACGGAAAGATTCCATTCAAAACACATAAAGGTATAAATGACTTTAACCCATTGTCTAGTAAATAGTAAAAATGTATTTAAATACATTTTTATGGAACATGGATGTGGATGATAAAGAGGTCTTAGTAGATAATTACATATAAACAAACTCGGATAATGAAGAGATTGTGAAATAACCCTTATTTACCGGATTTACCCTTTAACCATGGTAAATTAAATATTTACCGAAGTAATTATTCAAAATGTCTAAAAATAAAAGTTACCTATTTACATATTTTGAACATCCTGATTCCAAATATGGAATCCATTTTTTCAAATTCAAAACACAGAAGTGGATGAAATTAATTTAAAATTATTTCTCGTTGTTAAAACAAAAAACTTGTTTTTAAGAGATAATAACTATCAAAATATTTAAACTTGTTTATGTTTGGTTTAATTGTGAAATTTTGTCCAATGAACAACATTGTATTAAATTGTAAAAATATATTCTAAATATACTTTAAAACAACTCAAATTCATAATTTATCACTACTAATTATTTTGATTAAAAAATTTGTTTTTAATTAATATTTAGTAATTTTTACTATTCATCAAAATATAAAAGTTATCCGAAAAGTACCAAAATTTTACCCTAGGATAAATTAGATATTCCAAATCCAAAAATGAAGTCCATTTTGAGAGATAAAATTTATAATATTTTTAAAAGTATATTTACTATTCATTACGGATAGTTTGATTGGTTGTAGTGTGTGTTAGAACTCAAAGTTGTGTACAACACACGCTACTGTATTATCCAAAGAGAAACGTACCGTGGAAGCTTGAGGTGTTACATTGTAAATTTTTTTATGTCCCCATTCTAAATAATAAATCTATTTAGTCAAATTGAATATTTAAAAGTTTAAAATATTATATTTAAAAAGGGTACACTATTAGAGTTGGTAAAAGTGCATTTTTGAAAAATACATCTTTTATCTGAAAAAAAAGGAATTTGTTCTTACATTATGTCTAATAAACTCATAATATGGATTCCAAAATTATAATGATTATATAAGGTTGAAAATTTAGTTAATACTATTCATAACCTATTTTGAATGGCTTGTTTGGTAAGTCATAGTGTGCTTGAACTCGGTGTTACATGTAGTGCAAGTTATTGAATTGTTTTGATAAAGTACATACTATTAAATATTGGGGTGTTACATAAAATATTAAAAAATGTACACGTATTTATAATTATTTAAATTATTGAAAAAGTAATCAAGAATATTTGATAAAATAAAAATAAAGGAATATTAATTATATTAATTAAAATAATATTGAAATCATTTAATATTATGGAATAAAAATATAAAAATAAATATTAAAAATGGATAAAATTAAAAAAAAAGTTAACAATGAATATTTGAAAAAGATTAATTTAAAAAAATAAGAAAAATAAGATTATTATTGATTAGATAATTATTAAACTGAATAAATTTGAAAAAAAAAATATTGAAAATTAATAAATAGTATATTTTAATATTAATATAAAAAATGAATAATGTTTACTAATTAAAAACAATATATCTATATATAACAGAATATGTTAATACATATAATTCCAATATAAAAAATAAAAATTGAATAAATTAATGAAATATTATGTGTGTGTCCATTATATATAAAATGAACTAATTAGATATGTGTATATTTCAAATTAATGTAATGAAAATTTGATATGTGTTAAATTGAAAAACAAAACTTATTTATTTAAATTTACATTACATGATATATTTAGTTTATATTATTACATAATAGTAATTGTTAATTATAAAATATTTTTCACTAAGTATATGACTTATTTACTATAAATATACATATTTCATATTATATAAATCATATATAAGAAAATATTATATATATATATATTGATATATATATATATATATGAATATATTTAAATATTAATAAGATTAAATATATTAATGAACAGATATTTATAAATAAAGGAACTGTTAATATATTAAAAAAATAAAATAATAAATATTTAAAATTAATAAATTATAAAAAAATTAAAAAAAATAAACATAATTTCTAAAAAATCATGCAAATTTAATTTATGAATAATAATATAAAAATCACATTCATTAGGAATAAATGGGTATTTTTCATTTTTAAAAAATTATTAATCCTTTATCATCGCAGATTAAGTGCCCCATTATCAGCATTGATAAAGGACCCCTTTATTGGTGCTTTTTTTTGCATTGGTAAAGGCCATGGTAGCTGGTTAAAAATATACAGTCATCCGCCACCCCTCTAACATAACGATATTATAAACATAAAGTAAAATTAGAATATAACTGTTATTAAAAACCAGAATGAAATATAAATATTTCATTTCATTATCATTTCAATTCAAAATCTTCATACACGATATTGTCATTGATGTGATATTTATAATTAATTAAATAAAATTACAATCCAATACACAAAATAATAAATTTTACAAAATTATTTTTTAAGCAATAAACCTCTATAAAAACCTTGTCCCTCTAATAAAACCAATTTTTTTGTAACGGTACATAAAAAATATACAAATTTTGATTTGAATATAATCTATATATGATAAATTATATTGTTAATTACTATGTAAGATAATGGGTTTATAAGTTATCTTATTAATTTTATTATTAATATTAGTATTTTTAATTTTATATTAGTTAAAATTTATAAACATACCATTAATTAATTATTATATTATAAATTTTTATTTACATTATTAATTAATAATCAAAATAAATTATATTGTTAATTAAAAAATATGTTAATGATATTATCCATTAATAAATATTTTAATTACATAAATTATTGTTAGAAATTATATGATCAAACAAAATTAATATTTTTAAATTGAAAGCATGCACTTTTATAATAATGAGAACATTGTGTGTTAGATTGTCGTTTGGTCAATTCATACATGTTATTAATTATTTAAACACAATTTTCCTAATGTTTGAAAGTAATATGATCTTATTTACACTATTTTGACAATGTGAAAAATGTATTAAACTTAAATGTATCATTTATACTTAAAACACTCAGTTGGAGTCATACAAACCACATAATTTATTATATTGGCGTGTAGATGGTTCTTACGTTTCATAAATGAATTATGGACCATCTTTCTAAATTTTAAAAATCATTAGAGATCATATTCTCGATTGTGATAATATGATAGTAATTTTAAACCGAAATAAAATATTTATATTAAAAACACACACTTTGATTCATACTGACAATAACAAGTGTTAGATTGACCTAAGGTTGATTATTATACATCAAGAATGAATTATGGATCATCATCTTAAATTTGAGAACAATATGAGTTTGTTTTCTCAGTTTTAGTTATGTGTTCTGTGTTTTAAACTAAAATTACACTTTTTTATTTAAAATAATCACATTGAATTATATAGACTGCATTGTGTGTCATACTAATTTGCAATTATTTACTATAATCACAAATTATTAATGGATCAATTTACAAATGTTAAAAAATATTCAATTATTTTTTAATAATATTTATTATGTGACGCGCATTTCAAACTTTAGTGTCACTTTTATATTGAATGCACTAAATTATAGTCATAAAAGACACATCGTGTGTCAGATTCACATGTGGTTGACTCCAACATGTCGTGTATAAATTATTCATTATTTTCATAATTATTAAAAATATCATAAGGTCATATTTTTATTTTTGGCTATTTGACATGTATTTTAAACTAGAAAGACTGTTTATATTGAAAACATCCATGTTGAATCATAAAGACCATATCATGAGTCTAATGGAAATGTAGTTCATTACTATACTTCTTAAATTTATTATGGTTTTTTATAATGTTTAAAATAAAACCGAACATTAATCTTGTTTTTGGATATGTTACTCAGGTTTTAAACTAAAAAGAAACATTTATATTGAAAAATCACAATTTTAATCATATCAAGAACATCATTTTTTAGATTTATGGGTTGTCGATTCCAACTCATCAAAAATTTATTGTGGATCAACTTCTAAAAATTTAAAAACAATCCAATCACATTTTACTTATTTTGAAAATTTGGTACATGTTTTGAGCTAAAATTCTCCTTTTATAATGAATATGTGACCTTGGGGTCATACTAGAAAAAGCATGTGTCATAATGATGTGTTGTCAATTTCCAGACATCAAAAATGAATTATGGATCAGTGTACTATTTTTTTGAGAAAATCAGATCTCATTTTCCTATTTTCGTTATGTGACATAAGTTTTATAATAAAATAAAACATTTATATTAACAAATAACTTTGAGTCATATTGGACACATCATGGGTTGGATTAACATGCGATTGATTCATGAATGTCACAAATGAAATATGTATATTTTTATTAATGTTTGAAAACAATCTTAGATCATTCTCTCAATTTTGGCTATATAAAATGTATTTTAAACTAAAATTACACTTTTAAATATAAAATACACACTATGAGTCATACCAACCACATTGTGTGTCGAGTTGACATTAATTCAATTGATATATTTCCCAGATTAATTTGTTATCATTTTCATAATGTTGTAAATCAAACAGAGCTTGTTTTTTCAATTTTAGATTTGTGACGCATGTTTTAAACTAAAATTACTATTTTATATTGAAAACGTGCACTTTAAGTCATACCAACTAAATCATGTGTCAGTCGGATGTTTTTTTAATTTATACAATGAAAAAATGAATTATTTATCATTTTCCTAATGAATTAAAACAAATTGAGCTCATTTTCTAAGTTTTTATTGTGTTATTCATGTTTTAAAAAAAAGTGACATATTTCTATTGAAAACAAATAGTTAGAGTAAAACAAGATACATCATGTATAATATTAAGATTTGATCCATTATTACATGACAATCATGAATTAATGATCATTTACCTAAAGTTTCAAGATAATGTGCCATTTGTTTATATTGTTTTGTCTGTGTGATGCATGTGTTAGAATAAAATGACACTTAAAATCATGAACTTTGTTTAATTTCAAGCACATCATGTGTCATATTTATATACAGTCAATTCTTAAAAGATAAAAATGAATTATGGATAATTTACGTAAGGTTTGAAAATAAAAAGAGACTATTTTTTCAGTCTTTTCTATATGACGTGCGATCTAAACTAAAATGAAAATTTTATATTTTAAACATGTACATTCTTCCATATAGGCCACATCGTGTGTCAGTTTAACATATAGTCAATTAGTTTATGAAACACATGAAATATTTATTATAATGATAAGTTTTTTAAATAGTTCAAGATCTTTTTCTATTTTTAACAAGTGATGCATGTTTCAAACTCAAACGACACTTTTCTATAAAAAACCCACACATTAAGTATTAATGGTCATATCATGTGATGGATTGAAATTTAATAGATTCATACATAGAAAAAATTACTTATAGATAATTTTCTTGAAATATCAATACAATATAAGATCATATTATCATTTTTGGATATAATAGGTGTTTTTTAAACTAAAATGAAAATTTTAATGGGAAAAAGATGCACTTTGAGTCATACCATCCACATCATGTTTCAGATTGATGTGAGGTTAATTCCTATGTTTCAAAAATAAATTGAGGATCATTTTACTTTTGTTTGAAACGAAATATGTTTTCTTTTAAAATAATTTTACAATATGATGTGTGTTTTAATATAAATGGGAACTTTTATTTTGAAAAGACACATATGGAGTCATTCTAATCACATCATGTGTCATATGGACCTTCAGTAAATTCCAATACATCAAAAATTAATAATGAATTATGTTTATATTTTTTTGGTTGCATTCATCTCATTTACTTGGTTTTGGATATGAAAATTTTTTTAGAGTAAAATGATACTTTTAATGTGAAGACGTGCAGGATGATTCATAATGTCTACATCGTCTATCAGGTTGATTGGAAGTTGATTCCTACAAATCCCAAAATAATTATCCATAATTTTTATAATGTTTTAAAATAATATAATATTTTTTACTTGGTATTGATAATTTTATTTTCATTTTAAACTAAAATGAAGATTTTATATTGAAGAAATTCACTTTGATTCATACCAATCACATCGTGTCTCGAATTGAGATGTATTAAATTCCTACTTTTCAAAAATGAATTATGGATTGTTTTCCAGAATTTTGAAAACAATATAAACTCGTATGTTCATTTGTGTCAATTTGAAAAATGTTTAAAACTAAAATGAAACTTTTCTATTTAAAACATAATATTTTATTCACTCTCACCATATCATATGTAAGATTAATTTTTGATCAATTCCTATAAATCATAAATAAATTATTAAATCATTTCCCCAATTTTTTAAAACATTTCAGGTTTTTTTTATGTTTTGACATTGTAGAATGTGTTATAAACTAAATTAACTTGAAGAGATCAATCATCCACAAAATAATTTCAACTTCAAACCCTATTTAATCTTCCTTCACATATAATTCCATGATTCTACATTGAGCATTGAATTACAAAATCAGAGAGGAGTAACTTTTAGTAATTATTGTATCTTTAATTTTCCTATATTTGGTTAAATAAAATGTGAATGTGGAGGAATTATTCATTCATTTTAATCGTAGATGTGGAACTTATTATATCATAAATGATGTTGATTCTAAATGTGTTTTGACTTTCCCATTCATCTTTTTGTTTTGGAAATCACAAATTTCATTTTTCTCATCATAACCATATACGTTGTTTTCCTTTTTAATAATGTGATGTTGTTTTAAATCATAATAATATACCATTGTTTTACATCATAATCGTATATGTTGTTTTCAATCATAACTAGATATGTTTTTTTGAGTTATAACCACATATTTTGTTTATCATCATAATCACATATATTGTTTTATTCACAAAATATTATTTTACAATCGTAACCACATATGATGTTTTCAAAACCATATGTATCATAATCATGATATGCATCATATTCATGTAATGAATCATAACCATGTATCATATCCATGATATACATCATAATTATGCTACGCATCATAATCACATTATGCATCATAACCATGATATGCATCGTAATCATAATATGAATCTTATTCATGTTATGCATCAAAGCCATGTATCTTAACCATGATATACATCGTAATTATGCTACGCATTGTAATCACGTTATGCATCATAACCATGTTATGTTTCGTAACTATGATATGCATCATAACCATGTTATGAGTCCTACTTATGTTTCAATCTAATACTGCATACAAGTTTCTCATTGTAATTCATCATAACTAATTTTTTATACTTTTTAACTTATTATCTTCTAAACAAAATGATGTTGTGAAGTTATTTATATACCAATCAAAATGATGTCATGTATTTTGTTTTTTATAGCATTAATGCTAGTTGTCCAAGTCACATCAAATTTAATGGGGAAATATGATTGTTGAAGAAAATTTGACCGTTAGAACTTGAGGCCTATAAATATGAGGTCATTCGAACTAGAGAAATCAACTTTTGTATCTTCCTACTATAGAAGAGAGACTGTGTGACATCTAACTTGTGTCATGAGAAAAGACATGATGATAGAACATGTGAATTCCTTTTTCCTAGTTCTTGTATTTCAATAAGTTCTTTGAATTGCTTTATGAGACCGATCATTGTGATAACGATTGAGGGATTCCAGGGATATGAAGACGGTGTTGTCTATCGTTGAATTGATGGATTTCAAGTATTTGAAAGAAAAATGTGTTTATTACCTTCTTAACTTAGGGATTTTGTGGGTAGCGATATATTCTTTCTGATCATTGAATCAAGGGCTTACCTAGGTGGTCGTAAGACAGGCCTATTATCATAAGTGAAAGGATACCCTACTCTTTGGGATAAACTAATTGTAATAACTTTTATTTTTTCACTGTTATTTGTAATAGAAAAGAAATAAGTTTATTTCCCATTTCTATTCATGTTATTTTCTATTTTAATTTTTTTAATTACAATACATTCATTACATATTGTATTAAAAGATTCTATACGACGTATGGTATAATCATGTACTTTTTTTATACTCTAATCATTGTATTCAGTTAAAATACAATTTTTTTTATTACATGTGGAATCATATCATGTTTTATCCATCAAATCGAGGACAATTATGATCATTTTTATTATTTTTTAATTGTATTAGTTTAAGATATCTTAAACTAAGATTCTTCTTAAGATTTTAAATATAATGTTTGTAAACATACATTTAACTCCCCTATTGTATTGTGCCATCTCATATACATTTACATATATATTTAGATCCAATAATTGGTATCATAGAAGGTTTCCACTGATTTTTTTACTTGAGTTATTTCTTTCTATAATACATCTATATTTTTATTATAAAAAATTTGATTATATTTTCTTACTACACTAACATGTGGTGTGGAAACGTGTTGTTTCATAAGATAGTAGGAATGATTATAAGGTCAATTGCTAATCTAAACCCAACATGACCACCTATATTTGATGGGAATGGTTATGAGTACTTGATATATCAAATGAAGACTTTTCTTATTAATAATAGATTTGATAATTTTGTGATTGTCGTTAAAGATTACAAAATTCCAAATAAGGAAGTCAGAACCTCTACCAAACAATGGAAACTATAATTTCAACTAAATTACAAGGTATACAATAATTTTCTATTTTCATTGACTAGGAATATATATAGTTAAATATAATCATTTGAAGTATCCAACTGTATCTGGATGAAACTGGAAGTCACGCATTCTGGTACATCTAAACATATATAAACAAGAATATTCATGATTCGAGATAAATATCATCGTTTTGTTTTTTCCTATGGAGAACCGGGATGAAAAATTCAGCAGTGATTTAGGACAATTTTCAAAAGCCTTTAATCAATGGGAAATATGGTCTCGATGATAAATTTCTTTTTGAAAAGATAATAGATATCATGACCAGTGAGTGGGATTCAAAAAGGGGAAGTATTGATAAGAATATGAAAGTTACTCAAATCACTCTTGATGAGTTATTTGGTACTCCATTAAGACATGAGACAAGAATGAAAAGATATGAAGATTTTAACAAGAAGAAGAATGGTAATGGATGTATAGATTTCACTACTACATCTAAGGCCAATACACCAAAAGGGTAATAAGATCCAATTTAAAGAAAGTTGTTGTTATAACAGTTTCCATTAAAAGTGATCATTCATAGAATGAAAAATCCAATATTACTCAAAGAATAAACAAGATTGTGGTAAAGAATGATTTTCAGTACAGATTAAAAAAGAAAGATAGAAAGGACAATAAAGACTCAAAATTAACCTTTTGTGAATGTAAAAGATCAGGTCATATTAGACTAGATTGTTTTTTTATTAAATGAAAAAACAGGAAGAAAAAACATTCTGAAAGAAATAATAAAAAGAATTAAAATTATAAGACTAAGTAATTCTTGAATGAAAATAATACTTGCAGTGAATGTGATGGTGATTCATCAGACAAATCTTCTGAATATGAATCTTTTGGTCAAAATCATATAGGACTTATAGCCAAACTACCCATTGAAAATAATTGTCTCACAGATAAGGTACATAATATAGAATCTCTTAAAATTTATCTCTAAATTTCAATTATCTAGATGAAAATATTCTTACTCTTTATATGAATAATCTTCCTCAGTAAAGGATAATTTACATTCTTTTGACGAAGTATACAGATTTTCCAAACAACTAGAGAATGATTATTTAAATCTCAATAATAATATTGATAAAGAAAATTATAGAATAAATATATTTACAGAAGATGTATCATATCTCTAAAAAGATCTTGATCAGAAAAATATTTATATAGGAAATATTTCAAAAAAACCCTACAAAAGTAAATTCTGAGAAGGATAAACATTATATAGTCATTTAAAACATTTTTATAGAAATTTATTTGTTAAAAAAACGATTCCAATAATAATTTATTGTGAAAATGAAAATTTAGTCATTAGACTAAAATCTGAAATATTTTCTCTTAAGAATATTTTATCAAATTTCACTTCTGGAATAAAAGAATTTGATAAAATGTATTCACAAAGTCTTTATCTAAGTAATAGTTCGGGAATTAGTTATACTCATTCAAAACCTATTTTCATTCATAATTTTTTTGTTCCCCAAAGTGCTCCATTTTTTCACCAAGTTTCAATGTAGTGGACATTGGGAAATAAATTGTTCTATTAATAAAACACAATATTTAAGATTTTATAATTCTCACTTTTAAAAACAAATTCTGATTCATAAATTTGTTTTATCTAATATTTCTAGATCAAAAAACAGTTTCAGTTTCGAAAATCTAATTGTTTCTTTTTCAGGAAAACAAATACTTTACCGGAAATAAAAATATTTGGTACATGGATAGTGGGTGCTCATGGAATATGACTAGAAAGAAATATTTCTTTGAAAATATCATTGAAATGAAAAGTGGAAGAGTGACCTCAGAGATAATGATGAAGGAAATATCATAGGTATAGGTAATATTTTTCTTTTGGGAAATGTTTTAATTTCAAATGTTTCGTATGTTAAAGGTATTAAGGACAACCTTATAATCCTAAGTCAATTATGTGATGAAGATTACCTTGTGAATTTTAGGAATGATAAATTTTTGTTCACTATTCAAAAGATGATTTCATTTTCTATGTCCACGGGCATGATAATGTATACATACTTAACTTAAAATACCATGGGAGCCAAGACTTACCTTTCTTCAGTGCAATGGAGGACCAATAATGGTTATGGAATAGAAGGTTATGACATTGTTACCTTAGGAACCTTTGTAAAGTCTCAAAAAAAATACTTTTTATGGATCTACCAGATCTCAAGTTTGATTCTTCAAAATTTTGTTCTCCTTGCCACTATGGAAAGAAATATAGAACTAGATATAAAACAATTAGTGAAGTTTTAACTAGTAGTTCATTACAGTTAGTTAACATGGATATTTTTGGTCCAACACAAACTGGAAGTATTAGTGGAAAATACTATGTATTTGTTTTAATTAATGAATACACCAGATTTACAAGGGTCTGTTTTCTAGCAAAGAAATCTAAAGACATTTTGTATTTAGAAACTTTTAGAGCACAAGTTAAAAATGAGAAAAACCTACCACTAATAACAATTCGAAGTAATCATGGTAGATAATTTCCAAATTGTGTTTTTTTTTAAAAAAATTTAATATGAAATGTATTACTCACAACCTTTCAGCTCTAAGAACCCCTTAGAAAAAAGGTGTTGTTGAATTAAGAAATCGTATTATTCAGAAAATAGAAAAAATTATGTTGAGAGAAAACATAATTGATAAGAATTTCTAGGATGATGTTGTTAGTAATGGATGTTATACTATAAATTTAGTTTTAACTCTAACTTGTCTTAATAAAACACCTTATGAATTATGGACTGGCTAAAAACCTAACTTTTCTTACTTTAGAGTAATAGGATGAAAATTATTCATTTTAAATACTAAATATAAGTTACATAAATTTGCACCCAAATCTGATGAAGGAGTATTTCTAGGTTATTCCACTACTTCTAAGTCTTAAAGATTTTTTAACAAAAACTCTTGTACTATTGAGGAAACTATCCATGATAAAATTGATAAAATTGATCCTTTTATTTTTAAACATTTCCTAGCTACAACAACAAATGTGGTTTCACAAACTGATTATCAAACATTGATTGGAAACTCTTCTGAAAAGGGAAATACTCAGGAAAATGATTCTGAAATATTTACTTCAAAATACTTTCTACCATATTTTGATGAAACACACACTCACTAATAATGGCATGTGTTTCTTCAAAACTCATATACTATGTGATAAAACTAGTTCCATTGCTCTGAGTAAAAACCTTGCACATCACTCACATGAAAAACACATAGATATTAGGAATCGCTTTTTATAAATCACACACAAAAATGATATATTATTTTAAAATTCATCAGAATGATATAACAACTTGCTGATATTTTCAAAAAATCATTATTTTCTTGATATATTTGAATACATTAAATAGAATCTAAGAATTAATCCTTTATAGTAATCATTAACATCAACTTATTCTTTAAACCATCACTTTAAATTAAGTTAATCCTTTTCAAAGGGGGAGTATACATGATTTAATCAAATTTACATTTTTTTGGTTTTACATTTTATCATTTTTACATTTTATCAGTTTTACATTTTATAGGTTTTACATTTTATCAGTTTTACATTTTATTGGTTTTACATTTTATTGATTTTACATTTTATTATTTTTATAGTTTATCGGTTTCAGGATTATATGTTTCACTTTTACCGATTTCATGGTTACGGGTTTCATGTTTTAACGGTATTAGATTATTTTATTGGTATTAGAATATTTTATTGGTATTATAATATCTAATTTGCAGTAGAATATTTTTTGGGATTTACAATTAATATCGGTTTCATATGATTTATGGTTTTACAATTTTGTTGGTTTTATTATCATAATAATAATATTCTAAAACCAATTTATCTATCCTAATACTATGACAGGTACAATTTCTAAAACCTTATTTTTTCCATTATATTTTAAATTGTTGGTATTTAAATTCTTTATTTAAACCTTTAATCGAATTCATTTGAATCTGATTTTATATTAAGGAAAACCTCAAGAGTTAAAAGTCATTCTCGACTATTTGATATTTTTGATCTAATCTTGATTGTCAAATCAATTTTTAAAAGTACCACTCCTTACTCATCCCCCATTGAATTCTTTTAAATTTCTCCAATGTTATGATTCCCTATGAATAAACATCACAGTAAATAATTAGTGTTTACCATGGTTCATGAAGTCAGAAAAGTCCTCATTTTCGTAACCAGTAAAAACCTTTGTGTTCAAGATTGTTTTTCAAATCATTAATGACTGAGTAAACTACTCCATCTCCAAAGCAATTGTCTCCAAAATATTTCTTTTCTATGACCTTTCGATGTGAAAGTTCAGTCTCTCAATATTTTTATGAGACTTTTGAATATTTATTGGAAAGGATAATAAATTTACAAGGTTTGGAATCCATATATGTTAAAATACAAGAATCAGATAATGACTTTGTGTTTTATGAGGAAGTGTTACAATTATATTAAACAATAGAGACAGATAATGGACTCAAGATCTCGTTTATGTTGTATGATAAGTAATACACAACCTTAATAAAACAAGTAGCTTATTTCCTAAGAGTTCTATTAGAGGGAGATACTATTTATCCATCACAAAAATTACCAGATCATGATAGGACTTTTGATAAAAGGAAAGAACATAAATCTCTTTTTGAGATTCATGATGATAATAGGAAAGTACGTCATCAATCAATAGACAATCAACTCATTTCCCTCTGGATTCAAGGCTTATTAGTTCTCAGAAAGGCTGATAAGAAAACTCAAAAAAATTCTGATGTCTATGTGCTTGATTACCTAGTGAATATGTAGAATTTCAATCTTATGGGTTTTATTTTTTTGAGCATCAAGAAACTTATGTCTGGTGAAGTAAACTCTCATCTGATCATGTTACCCACTATAATATGTATTTTTTGAAAGAAATAATATTTTTTTCAATGTATCAATTATGTCAAATCAAAAAAAACATTCAAGGAGCCTCTCATTAGTAAGGATACTATCAAGAGACTCAAGTTACGATATAATCCTGAATCCAAAAAAATTGAGAATGATTCCGAAGCTGAGAAAAGAAAATAAATATATTAAGGGAGTAAAAAACATCAAATATATCCAAATAAACATCATGAAAAATAATGGTAACCAAGTTTACAACCCCCTAAAATCAAAGAAACAAAAAATTAGTATCAAATGAGGTTGCGGCAGAGTGGGGGAAGAAGAAGGAACAAAGGAACAAAGGTAATCCTCAATTTGGTTTGGATCATGATGAAGCCCTGGTAGTGAAAATAATAATCAAGGGAACCATAAAAGAAGAATAAAGGAAGATAACAATGAATAAAAAAGGCTCAATCTATTGAATTGATAATCTTATTAAAATAGATGAGAAATCATGAACAAGAATTTCCATAACGGAACCACCTATTCAAACTCAATCGGATCCAGCAGAGAAAGGGAAACAGAAACAGGCATCTGAACAATCGTCTCCACATAGTCTCAATCAAAATACTAAAGAAGACTAATAACAAGGTGAATAAGAACAAGGAAAAGTAGAAGAAGAAGTGGAAGAAAATGAATCTACAAACCAGAGAAATATTTCAGTTGAATAGTGAAAAGATCCATCTTTTATGTTTCCATCGCTTCATCCTCATATTTATAAAGGTGTTTCTCAAATTATTTCTTCCAAGAAAGTCATTAAAATCTTAGATAAAGAATAAAAACAACAATCTAATAAGATTCAAGATCAACTACATGCTTTTGTGGGCACTGAAACTCATTTTGAATATCTCCCAGAATACAACAAAGATAAATATTTAGAAAATATGATCACAATGAAGGGAATTTAATACATTTTACAAGACTTGAACATATTGGAAAATATTATCCCCTTATTTCAAAAAAAATTAGATAGGCTAAAAATCATTGACGATAGTGATAATGAAAAAATATATTTTTTCCAGACTCTGATGGACATGTTTTTGAATCTTGAAGTTGATTTCAAAGTCTTAAAATAACGTTCTTTTGATCACTGCAAGGCTTGTGAAAAGGTTTTCCGGAGGTCGTAAAAAATTTATGATAATCTCAACTATCATATGGACAATCTTAATGAATTGGTGAGACATTTAAATGATATCAATTATGTTAATCAAAAGTTGGTCACTGATTTGAATAAAAAAGTAGAATCCTTTCATAGACTGGGTACCTGAAAAGGAAGATCCTCTAAACAACTTTTCATCTAAAGGAAAAAATGGAAAATGTTTTCAATGAGATTTATTTTTAATCAAATAGAGTTGTAATCTTAGAGAAGGACTATAGAACCAGAGTGGATCATTTTAATTCTCATGAATTAGGATTAAATCACAGGAAGCAATCAATCAGCTTTGTGGAAAAAGACTCCATAAACAAGAAAGGATTATTGAAGAATATGGTTTGAAGTATAAATCGTTAAAATAATCACTTTAAAAAATTATGGAGGATAGAAAAGAGTTCAATAAGATAAATCTCTCTGTATTCAATATCATTGGTAAAAAAGTAGAAAGAATGAATTTTTGAACATTGGTTGTAATGAAAACGTATTTCATTCCAAGAAATTTCTATTGTTTCGTACTTTGTTTCTGTAACTCTTTAAAGGAAAAGAATTATTTCCCTTATTCTTTTTGAAAATCAAAAAGTAGGAGAAAAATTTAGAAAAGAAGAAATTTCTTTCATAAAATGGATAAGGGTGAATACCTTATAAAGAGGGATAAATCACAAGTAAAAGTAAAGAGAATACGATTCATAGAGATAATATTTATCATATGAAAGAATTAGTAATATTAACTATTATTTTCAGAAGAGTTACTAAACTCAGGGGGAGATACGTCTTTATTGTTTGTTTTGATTTGTGCTTTATAAAAAGGGGGACATTGTTCAGTCCAAATGTGTTTTTCCTTTCTCATTCATATTTTTCTTTTCAAAATAACAAATTTCATGTTTCTCATCATTACCATATATGTTGTTTTCAATTGTAATCATATTCAGTTGTTTTATATAATAATCCAATGTTGTTGTTTTACATAGTAATTATATATGTTTTTTTCCATCGTAACCAGATAAGTTTTTTCCCATCTAACCAAATATGTTGTTTCTCAACATAATCACATATGTTTTTTAGTCATATAAATTTTTTTACAATCGTAACCAAATTTGATGTTTTCGTAATCATATATATCGTAATCATGATATGCATTGTATTCATGTTATGCACCATAATCATGCACTGTATCCATGATATACACCTTAATTATGTCACACATTGTAATCATGTTGTGCATCGTAACCATGATATACATCGTATTCCTATTATTCATCATAACCACATATCGTATCTAGGATATACTTTGTAATTATGTTACGCATCGTAATAACGTTATGTATTATAAGTATGTTATGTTTCATAACTATGATATGAATTGTAACTACATTATGAATCATACTCATGTTTCACTCTAATACCACAAACATGTTTCTCATTTTAATTCACCATAATTCATTCTTTCATACTTTTGTACTTACTTCATCTAAACAAAATGATGTCGTGATGTTATTTATATGTCAATAAAAATGATGTCGTCTATTCTGTTTTGTATTGACCATTCTAATTCTAGGTGTCCAAGTCCATATAAATCTTGTAAAGAAATATTATTATTAGAGGAAATCTGAATTATGGAACCTGAGTCCTATAAACAAGTGGTCATTTTATCTATAAAAATATACTTTTTTATATTCCTTGTTCTATAGGGTGACTATGTGATGTATCTCTTTATTCGAGTAAAAATACTTTAAGATACAAGATGTTAAAATCTTGTTCCTAGTTCTTGTATTTCAATAAGTGATTTCTGTTTATTTGTGAGACAGATCATTGTTATAATAATCAATGGATTCTGAGGATATGATGATGGTGTTGTTGATCATTGAATCAAGGGATTTCAAGTATTTAAAAGCCATAGGTTCTGATTACCTTTTCAATTGGGAACTTTTGTGGATAGGAAGACAGTTATGTCGATCATCGTATCAAGGGAATACCCGGGTGGTGGTAAAATAGAACTTTTATCCTTGGTGAAAGGATGCCCTACTCTATGAGATAAAATAATCGTAATACCTTTTTCCACATCTATTTGTAATAGAAATGGAATCATTTCATTTCCCATTTTTATTCACAATATTTTATATTGTAATTTTTTTAATGACGATATATTCATTACATATTTTATTATGAGATTCTATACAATATATGGTATAATAATTTAAATTTGTTATACTCTACTCATTGTATTCAATTCAAATACAGTTGTTTTTTATTACTTGTGGTATTATATCATATTTTGTCCATCAGTTCCAGGACTGGTCTGATCATTTGTATTGTTAGTGAATTGTGTAAGTTTAATATATCTTAAACTAAGGTTCTTCTTAAGAGTTTAAATGCAATTTTTTTAAACCTACAATTCACCCCCTATTGTATTGTCCCACATAATATATATTTACATACATATTTCTATCCAATACCGAGACCCTCTTTACATTCTCATAAAAAGTCAATAAGACATAAAATGAAAATGATATGTCTTAGAGCATGGAAATACCTTCCCCTGGATTTGGAAATTCTACTTTAGATTTTTGGTTAAAAGGATCCTTTACCCATTTCCCTCAAGCCTTAATCTTTATTACAGCCTCATTATACAGTCTCTCATGAGAAAAAGGAGCTTAAGGAATTTTACTTACTCAACCAAAATTTGTATAGTGTAACCATCCATGATATATCTCCTTGAAAAATCACTCAAATATTTATCTCTTTGAAACAACACCACTAAATAATTTTAGAGTTTTAACCAACTCAAACTAACACCTAACAAAACAAAATTTGTGAAATGTTGAAAATATATTCACGGCCAATTGAGAAATGATAATATACCCATTAGAATAATTTAAGAATTATATTTACAATGGTGTGATTGAATGTATCACATGAGATGTAGGATTATTAAATATATAATACATGTTAAATTGAAGGCATACTGAATCTATAGATGCAAGTGGATTTCAATGTGTCTGAAATTATTTCTTATTATATTGGGGCCTATTATAAGGACTCGTTATCTATTTCTCCAAGATTCAACACCCATGATCAAAACATTTATACTATTTTCATTGGGAAAAGGAACCATATGTTTGGGAGGATCATCAACTCTATAGTCTCACTCAATAGTAGGAAAATATCTATGGTGGGGTTCAAATCAATTAGGAATGATGGGAGGGAGAAATCAAAAAAAAATTATGGTAATTAAAAATGTATATTTAGAATAAATATATAAGAAAAATATTTCAAATAATATATGAAATTTATTTTGGGGAAATTAATATATATCAATTAGGAACCAGCTACTTTAAAACCCAAATTTATCTCAAATTTCAATCAATATACAAGATTATATACGTAATTGGTAATCACATGAACATGATGTAGAAAATCATTCTGACACCATATACTCTACCCACTCATCTCTAAAAAATATTTCTTCTTTTCATCATGTAGAATATTTTGTTATACAGGAATTAATGAGAAAATATTGAAAAAAACATATTGAAAAAATTTTAATTGAAATTTTAATTACCTTGGTTAATTATATGTTTGGAGATGCTATTTTGTTTATGGTATATAAACCATCAAATTATTCACCTTCTTAAATCTCAATTTGATGACTTTAACTATAGCTATATTGTAAACCCATTTGTAATTAAAAACATTCACTTTTAGTTTTTTATTATATAACTTATAGATTTGTTCAATTATGATGAATTATGAAATATTCACATAAAGTGGATTTCTATCATTGGGACAAAATACGTGAATCTATTACTCCATAAGCATAACCCAACTATTTCACATCATATTATGTCCATCATGTTCTATCATATTTAATGTATAACCATTAATTACAAAACTAGTATAAGAGATAACATTTAAATTTAGTCCCATGGATATCCAATTAAGTTGATCTGCAATAGAATTGGTATTTACAGATAACTCCTTATAAATATGATTTTACAACCATCTTATTAACTATTTATTATGGTAAACTGATATCAATATTTCATCCCTTGATGGATTTAAATGTCTAAGAATTACACAATGGGATTCATTATATGGAAGAAACTATAAAATAAAATTTAAAATGTAAATTTTAGTCTTCTCATTCCATGTAATGATATTTTTTGAAACACATATTCCATAAATTTCTTCTCCCATAAGGGTTTAACTATGATGGGCTTTTGGAAAACCAATTCTATCAACATCTGGCTTCTAATCAGTACATAATTCAAAAATTTCATAAAAAATAAATTAATCTTCAATACAACTTTCTAACTAACTTAATTTTTTGATATACCCCTTCAAAATATACATATATCATTCAATGGGGTACATCCATCAAATTTGTTAATGACCACCTAGTTGAATCTATCTAACCTAGTGAACCATTAAGTGGGAAATTATATCAATGAATTGTAGTTGGAATAATAACCCCAAATTTCATAATATTACATGAATTTCCTAATTCACGATTGGAAAACATGTAGGGTCTATTACGTTACAGCATATAGATTTGAAAAGAAAGAAAATTTGGGTTAATATATGTCATACATTTTTAGGCAAAATGAAATGTAATGCTATAAAAATTAAATCTTCAACAAAACATTACTATATTGTTTTTCTAGTCCCAGTAACATAAAATTATTAATTTAAATGATATGATTGATATTTTATATATCCCCCTCTTGATATTTTAAACCATTAACGAGTTTAATAATTGAAATTGTTCTTATCTAGATAGTGTGTAATATGGTAGGGAAATTATATTTTTTTCTTTCACTCATCATTGGTGTTGACACATCCCTTATCCCCATGTTAGTCATGTCCAACATTTACTTAATTCCATATTTTATTATCTCTAGTACATTTTATAACATGACAATAAAAATATCACATATATATTTTTCTATGTTCATGACATAAAAAAAATACCTGACATATAAACAATTCCAATATGGTAATTAAAAAAAATCAACTATTTTTTTCCAAATGTATTTTATAAGGGTTTTCAAAAATGTTTTTCTACAATTAGTTTCATTATCTTTTACTTTTATGATAATTTCATCACTCATTAATTGGGACGGTGTTGTACATTTTTCTATATTTTAATTGAATGATTTCATCCAATATCGATCTTTGTGTCTTCAGGGTAAATTTTTTAAATGTTTTAAAAAAAATCATGGAAGAATGTTTCAACCTAACTATGTGTCAACCATCTACACAAATGGGACATCCAAGAATTCAATGATTTTTATAGCCTAAAAAATTTCCATAATAAGGAAATTCAATTATCAATTTATAAATCATGTTTCTCAATATAAAATATTTGATTCTATGAACCTCATAAATTGTATCAGTTATCTCCCATATCAATTTATGATCATCCATAAATGAATTCAAATACACATATATATCATTACGAGGTTATTTGTGTCCATATATAAACAGACATAACAAAGTGTATTTTTTCTTCATGCATGACCACAATGGCAGGCTATACACTACCAACATAACTATCCATATAATTTGGGTACTGATTCTCAAATTAAAAGGACTTATTACATAAGTAGATAATGTAATACAATGATTTATTTTCTTATTTCCAAATTTTGGATACTCGTAATCAATTTTCATCCACTGAGGAGATATTTTTGGTGTCGTATTTTACCATCTTCAATTGGTGTATCTATATTACATGAAATTTTTTTAATGGCTTTATGACATCCATAGAGGTGTATAAACATTTGAATGATAGGAAAGTACCAAACATATATTGATGTACTTGATTTATTTTTCTCATATTGATCTGGTAAAAACCTAGTGGATGTTAGGAGTGATTCCTGATCCTTGCAAAAAGATATACAATCATTTGGACATGCTTGTATTTTATCAGAGATCATAACCATTCAACATATAATTTAGTTAGTGAAATATATTTTACATGAAAATTCATTTTCTTCTAGTAACACATCATCTAGGAGACTAAGTAATTCATTAAATATGGATTCACTCCTTTTACTACGAACTTTAAAATTATATAACACTAATAAAACTACAAATGTTGTATATTTAGTAAAATTAGTATACAATGGTGTATTTTTCATAGATATTTAAATTCTCAAAAAAAATTACAATCATGAAGGTTATCTTGAATTATCATTTTCATTTATTCCATATGATCTCTATTATCATTTACACTAGCATTCATATCAATTGATCAATAAATCATAATATAATACCAGTCAGTATATACATTATTTTTTCTTAACGTTTGTCCAAAATTTATAGATTCATCCTATTTCTTGTTAAATAAAATATTATTTCAACTTATTTGAGTGAATTAGTATTTAATAACAATAATTTTAATATGGATAAATGATTTTATAAGGGTCATATATATGATCTATTGCAATATTGATGAACTTTTTGATGTCATCCTTATACTCCTTTTTCATATAATTAGCATCTGTCTAGTTTTGATTCATATACACTATATTACATTAACACATATTCATTTTTACAAAAACAAAAAAAATACACAAAATATATTTATAATCAAAGGATAGAGTTATCGATACATTAATGAAATTTTATAATTTTCCTAAGAAAAAAATTATACTCACATTGGACACTCAATAAAAAAATTAAAAAATAGTGATAAAATGATAGAATTCAATGAAATTGTAATATTTGACTCCTTATGATAATGTTTAACATTGATAACCTTTAATTAAAATAATTATTTTGATTGTATGAAAAAATGTAGGATAGTGTGTGTATCATTAAAGAAAGCATTTGAGGATGGATGAGTGTTCTGAAGCAATGTGGTCAATATTGTAGCTAAATTCCAATAAGGGTAACCCACATGGGATGATTTAAAACATGATGTTGTTCCCCACTTTTGTATATTGTAATATTGATTTTATAATAATGATCATTCTAGACTGCTAAATTTGAATTAATCTCAACAATCCAATGTAATTGGTGATGATTCCAAACATGTTATTTTTTTTACAAAATGGTTACATGAAAATAAACAAACTATGGTGATTAAATGGTTATACATTCCCCAATAGAGAAAAATCATTTAAAATACATGAAGTTATTTTTCTAAGATAATAAGAGTTGAATTATATGTATTGATATTATTTTTCAATGTTCTAAATCATTTATGGAATGGAATGTTTTGTATCTATAAATTTATGAAGAGTATAATTAAATGTTTGTCTTTTGAAAAATACACATATAATAAATTTTCACTCACCAAATTATCATTGGTTTTTATTTGTAGTAAAATTTTGAAGGATAATGATATTTGTGGTGAGAAACCCTTATATATTCTAAAATGTAATTTTCTTTCTATATAATCGATTGAAGGTGACTATAACCAAACCCCGTGGAAAAAATAAAAACACCGAAAGAAGAACTAAAAATGTAGAAATAATGAAAGATCTTGAATGGAAAATCATAATTAAAAAATTGTGGGTTTTTTAATTGTTGATTTTATAAGGAATTTATGGGAGATTAGTGAAAATTTCCAGTTCCATGAGTGTTTGAACGACACAAGGTAAATAGTCCTCTGCTAGGGTTTTATTTAAATGATTATATTGGTTTTATTAGTTCTTTTTTAAAAAACATTGATAAATACCCATATTCATTAGCACTAAAATATAAATTGATGATAAAACCACTCATTATGATTTCAAACTATTATCAATGATAAATATTGGATTTTATTAACACTTTCCAAAAAAATATGATAAATATGGGTATTGTAAGTACTTTCTCTTTTAACGCTAAAAAAAATTATTTATCAGCAATCATTGAAAGATCATAATTTTCCATATTTCTTAACCTAGGAGGTGATGGATGCTAAGCCCATATCTACCCCAATAGAGTGCGAGGGACCTCTGTCATATTTTTTGGGAACTCAACCTCTCTCCTTCTCTCCACTTTCTATCCCCAATTCTCTTCCATAACTCCCTCAGATCTTGCTTATTCTTAAGGTTCCATATTTGTTTTATGGATTCCTAAAACATTCTATCATGTCCTTAGAGTTCACTAATGTCTCATTGCTTCTAAACCTGATGTTGATAGAAAGTTTCAAGCAACATTTTCCCTCAGTTGATTCATTTGATCTGTTTTTTTTTTCGGATATTGGGTTCTAAAAGAACGATTAACTATGGGTATTCTCAGAAACATGCACATCATAATTTGGTTCTATTTGGAGAACAACATAGTATAGCCCTGATCTAGTTCCCTCGAAAATACAATGGATCTTATTTCTCCTTATTTAGGTTGAATTATTATTTCTAAATTAAATAATATAAAGTGACTACGGTGATTTAGGTTATTTTTCTAGAGAACCCCCTTCCTTTTCAAAATCCTTCCATTATTATTATGTTAGGTATTTTTTTGTAGATATTTATGTTTTGATAGAATAACAAGAACTATATTCTATCCTATTTCTCCAAAATAAAATATTTAAGTTCATTTTTTATGAAATCCAATGGATAAAGTTTGTATTGAAATTGGGGAAGATTTATAATACAAGAAAACTATTTCTTCTGTGTTGTAGATTGATTTTTTATCGTCATTAAATAAAATCTGTCACTTAATGGAAGTGTGTAGGTATGTGTGCATGAGTCCCTACCAAATGACAAATGTAATATTTTGATGTATTGGTAAGGTTATGATATCTATTTCTGGCGCAGGTTCGAAAGAACATGTTGAAATTGGTGTTTCTATTGACTGAAGTAGTAATTTAGAGGTAGTGTACTTAGAACCACTTGAGGGAGGGTATTATAATGGGATATAACTTATTCATGGACACATATAAAAATAGTTGAATCTGAATAGAACAAAAAAATTCACCATCCAGAAGGATGCATTCATCTTAATCCCTTTGTTGAGTGTAGTAGACATATAAGGTAGACTGGGATGTGATTTTGAGGGGGTGTGTGCAGTAGGGCCAATGGAAATTAAAATAAATGTA
Source organism: Viscum album (assembly GCA_963277665.1). NCBI lineage: Eukaryota > Viridiplantae > Streptophyta > Magnoliopsida > Santalales > Viscaceae > Viscum > Viscum album. The sequence continues at coordinate 364,917,226 of OY728158.1, read as the reverse complement.
GCTAAGGAGGCATATAATGAGGAGTAAGTGAGAATTGGTGATGTACCTAAACACAATTAAGATTTATTGGTGGAATGTGAGAAATATGCAATTGTCACTATAACTAGCTGAGGCAGATGGGGCTAGGTGAATGAAAAAAGCATGGTGACGAATAGAGGGACTTCCATAACTATTAATAATTGCAATATCTTTGAAGATATGGAGGCTCAATTTGTGGTTTAGGGATAAGGGGATGAAATAAAAACAGGAAATGGGTATCCAAACCCCATTACTAGTAGATAACATCTCTAAGGATCAAAGCCTTTATAAGAAATATTAGGAGGAAAATATATCTAGCCACGTTTTGGTGGACATTGTTGATGGAGTGCATCTAAGAAGCATATACATCCCAATGAGGGGGAATGGATTAAAATGGAAAATAGATTTAGGGAGATTCATTGTATTAAAGGGAACGAGGTATAAAGGACATAAGGACTATTGTCAGTTACTTAAGAAGATGGGAACAAGTTCACCCACAAAGAATAATGTGATGGGTAGTGAACCCATCTCTCATGGCTAGGAAGGTAAGAAGAGATTGAATATTCATAGTGAATATCAGATAATAGAGTGTGGCGAGGCCAATGAACTAGAATAGGGTGGTGGTATAATGGAAGATCTAATTCAGTAATAAAAGGTGTCTAATAGTAATGATAGAGTAGCAGATAAGAAGGTTGGAGAAAAAGGGAGGCATTGGAGATTTTAATACATTTCAATGAAGACAGGTTATAGGATGTATTTGAGATTACCCCACATAGGAGGAGGTCCACAAGATGAATGAGATGATGATTCAAGTCGACTCTAATAAGTAACAATGTTTCTGGATCAATAATAATGATCTTATTTTGATATGTGGATTCAACAAAAGGAAGATTAGTGTGGAGGATTATATCCAAACATTGGATAACATGACCTATATGTTGGACAGAGAAAGAAGAAAGGTGATGGCAAGAGGGGGGGTGAATTGCCTTTTAAAAATTAATTAACAATTTAAAATCAAAGTTAAAGTGTAGTAGAAATAAAAGAGGCAAAACACAAAGCTTGATAACGGAGTTCGGCTTAAACCCAAGCCTACGTCTCCGCTCCCAACTCAACCGTTGAGAGATTTACTACCGCTTGCTTTTTAATGGTTTTACCAAGAAACCCACTAGACTTTAAGGTTAGTCTAGAACCTATTACAGCTTTCTTTTAATGGTTATGCAAGAACCCACTTGCTTTCAATGGTTGAGCAAGAACCCACTAGCCTTCTGACAGGTGAAGGCTAGCTCACCTTTGATTCAAGCCTTTTAAAGGGAAGGCTTGACTAACCTCTTCACACCTTGAAGGTGGTGTGAGAACCCAAAAGAAAGGATGAGAGAAAGAGATGGGGGTTTGTAGGCACAAACCCAAATTGAAGCTCAAAATAATTAAAAAATGAAAAACCGTAAGAGGAGAAGTCTTGGGTGCCGGAGGATTGATTGGAGTTGATGAAGGGATCTCCCAAGCTTCTATGGTGGTGCTCCTTGGATGTGGAATTGAGTTGGAGCTATTGGAGTTCCTTGGAGGAATGCGCCGGAGGTTCGCCAAATGATCAAAATGTGTCCCGTGGGCTTCCTTTTTATTTCCGGTTCTTCCTAGTCCTTTATTTATAGAGGGGGAACCCTCAAATGGCCTTTGGGAGTCTTCGGAGCCGTTGGAGAGGTCTTCGGAGCTGTTGGGAGGCAAGTGGACAGGTCTGGTCAAAGCCCAATGGCTAGTTTGACTGGCTCCACCGGCTGACCGGTGCAGAGCCATCGATTGGCCGGTGCTTGTAAAATGGAGAGGGCTCGGGCTCAGGCCCCACCGGCTGGCCGGTGAGGAGGCCATCGGTTGGCTGGTGCTGAGGCAGTAGCAAACACTATTCTGTCTGGGTGCCACCGGCTGGCCGCTGGTGTGACACCGGTTGGCCGGTGGTCTGGACAGAAGGATGCCTTCTATCCAGGCTCCAGTGGCTGGTCGGTGGTCATCCACCGGTTGGCCGGTAGACTGAAAACCAGTCCACTTTTGCTTTCAGCCTTCTTGCCCCAATTCCTTGGCAATATGAAATTATGCCTATCAACCAAAAACACTTAAAACAATATTAGATAAATAATAGAGTGATTGTGATCATGAAAATTAAACCACGAGGGGTACGAGAGGTACAACAATCTCCCCCTATTTTGATGATCACAACCACCAAAACAAACAATGTAAAAGATTGAAATGAGAGGCATGCTTTAAAGGATAGATTGAAAAGTAAAGGAAAACATGAGAAAAAGATTTATCCCCCAATCAACCAAGAATTTCTCCCCCTTTGTGATTATCAAAATAGCATGGGGAATAAAACTTCATTGAGGGAAATGTTGAGAAACGAGAAAGAGATTTTAAACCAATTGAAATTTTGGAAATTTTGAATTGAAATTTTTGAATCGAAAATTTTGAAATGAAAGTTTTGAAATGAATGTTTGAATTGAAAATTTTTAAATTGAAGGTTTTAAAAAATGAAACAAAAAATCTTAAGCAAACCTAACTCCCCCTAAATAAAAACAATAAATCACCGGGGATAGGAGTTTGAAACCGAGACAAATTTTGGTCCGGTGAGACTCGCTAAGAGGGATTTTTCAATCCACAATTATCTAGTGGTGGGTCTTCTCCTATAGAATTCATCACTAAAGGAAATGGTTTTGGGCATTCCATACTGGGCATTTTTGCAATTGCACTCATAAATTAAGTGCCCGGGTTTTTTGCAATAGTTACAAAATTTAAATTGGGAGCTCCCCCTTACCAAAATAGTTGGAGCATGGGAGGATGAAGCTTTCTTGGAGTAGCCAAGCCCTTGGGTGGTTCTAGATACACGTTGGGAACCTAGTAGTTTGGTCAGATTTTGTTCCCCTTGGGTGAACTTGGCAAGATATTCCCTTAAATCTTTGATTGTTAATTCCATAGAATCAACATCGGGAAGGTTTTGGATTTTGAGGGACAACTCCTCCTTTTCTTTGAGAATTTGTTCCTTTTCGGAAGAATGTTTTTTGAAATTCTTTTTTAAAGCAACAAATTTGGAAGAAAGTTCGTGAAAACCTTCCTCCAATTGATCTCTCGCATGTTGGAGATCCTCATATGATAAATGATTTAAAGAATTGGAAGAACAAGAGGAAGAGGAGTCGGAAGAAGTTACCTCATGATATGTCATTAGACATTTGGTACCGTTGTCACTTGAGGAGGAGGAGGATGATGATGTGGACCTATCACTCCATGTGGCCTTGAATGCCTTCTTCTTTTCCTTGTGCTTGGCCTTTTTCTTGTTGAGTGGACAATCGGGCTTGTAGTGGCCTTTCTCGCCACACCCGTAACATGTTACCATGGGCTCGGATTTTTCGTTGGGTTAAGCCTTGCGGGATTTCTTCTTTTTGTGCTTCTTCATGAACTTGTGCATCTTGCGGGAAAGGTTCTCCATTTCTGAATTGCCACTTGAAGAGGAAGAAGATGAGGAGGAGGAGCTTTCTTCTTTTTGTACTTTGAAGGCGATGTTCTTTGGAACTTTGATCGGTTTGCCTTCCTTTTCAGCTTGCCTCCTCATTGTGATCTCGTAAGTCATAAGGGATCCAATGAGCTCTTCGACCGGCATTTCTTTTAAATTTTTTGCTTCTTGAATTTCTATGACTTTTGGAGCCCATGAGCTTGGTAGGATCCATAGGATCGTCTTGACAATCGTTTCTGCAGAAATGTCATCTCCAAGAGATTTTCATCCATTGCAAACGTCAGTAAAACGAGTAAACATATCAGAAATATTTTCATGTGGGTGCATGGTAAAAGACTCAAAATCTTGACGATACATGTCCAATCGAGTATCCTTGACTTTGTTGGTCCCCTCATGGGTAACTTCAAAAAGCTTCCATATTTCATGTGATGAGGTGCATGTGGAAACTCGATTGAACTCATTACGATCAAGGCTGCAATGTAGAGCATTCATGGCTTTGCCATCAAGCTCGAAATTTTTAATATCGGCTTGAGTCCATTTGGATTCATCGGGAGAAGAGAGAGAATAACCATGCATGACAATTTTATAAATCGGATAGCCAATACTTCTAAGAAAAGTGGTCATGCGGGTTTTCCAATAAGTATAGTCGGTTCCATCAAAAAATGGAGCACGACCCAAAGAATAGCCTTTGGGGGTGAAAGAGGTTGAAGTCATCACAATGGATCTTGAATTTGAAACCAGTTAGGGTATTACTCAAATTTTCCCTCTGATACCAATTGTTTGACGGAGAAAGAAGAAAGGTGATGGCAAGAGGGTGGGTGAATTGCCTTTTAAAAATTAACTAACAATTTAAAATCAAAGTTAAAGTGCAGCGGAAATAAAAGAGGCAAGACACAAAGCTTGATAACGGAGTTCATCTTAAACCCAAGCCTACGTCTCCGCTCCCAACTCAACCGTTGAGAGATTTACTACCGCTTGCTTTTTAATGGTTTTAGCAAGAAACCCACTAGACTTTAAGGTTAGTCTAGAACCTATTACAGCTTGATTTTAATGGTTATGCAAGAACCCACTTGCTTTCAATGGTTGAGCAAGAACCCACTAGCCTTCTTACAGGTGAAGGCTAGCTCACCTTTGATTCAAGCCTTTTAAAGGGAAGGCTTGACTAACCTCTTCACACCTTGAAGGTGGTGTGAGAACCCAAAAGAAAGGATGAGAGAAAGAGATGGGGGTTTGTAGGCACAATCCCAAATTGAAGCTCAAAATAATAAAAACAAGAAAAACCGTAAGAGGAGAAGTCTTGGGCGCCGGAGGATTGATTGGAGTTGATGAAGGGCGCTCCCAAGCTTCTATGGTGGTGCTCCTTGGATGTGGAATTGAGTTGGAGCTATTGGAGTTCCTTGGAGGAATGCGCCGGAGGTTCGCCAAATGATCAAAATGTGTCCCGTGGGCTTCCTTTTTATTTCCGGGGCTTCCTAGTCCTTTATTTATAGAGGGGGAACCCTCAAATGGCCTTTGGAAGTCTTCGGAGCCGTTGGAGAGGTCTTCGGAGCCGTTGGGAGGCAAGTGGACAGGTCTGGTCAAAGCCCAACGGCTAGTTTGACTGGCTCCACCGGCTGACCGGTGTAGAGCCACCGGTTGGCCGGTGCTTGTAAAATGGAGAAGGCTCGGGCTCAGGCTCCACCGGTTGGCCGGTGAGGAGGCCACCAGTTGGCCGGTGCTGAGGCAGTAGCAAACACTGTTCTGTCTGGGTGCCACCGGCTGGCCGCTGGTGTGACACCGGTTGGCCGGTGGTCTGGACAGAAGGATGCCTTCTGTCCAGGCTCCATCGGCAGGCCGGTGGTCATCCACCGGTTGGCCGGTGGACTGAAAACCAGTCCACTTTTGCTTTCAGCCTTCTTGCCCCAATTCCTTGGAAATCTAAAATTATGCCTATCAACCAAAAACACTTAAAACAACATTAGATAAATAAGAGAGTGATTGTGATCATGAAAATTAAACCACGAGGGGTACGAGAGGTACAACACTATAGTCTTCAAGACCTCGTTGAGGATGACCCAGTCACGAAAGATACTACTCTTCAATGGAGGTTATATAGAGGTAATGTTTCTAATATACATAAACTTGATTTCAATGATTCGGTGATTTTTTATGGTTTTTATTGATTACACATTTAGAACATGAAAGGTTTCCCACATTTTCCATAAATGTGTTTTGGATAATAAGAAGTTACTTTCCAGTCAGTTGATAAATACTATATAAAATAAATTATAAATTATTAAATGAATATATATTAAAAATGAATAAATAATGAAAATGGTAAAAATTAATTAACATTATTATCGAACAGATAATATTAAATGCATGAATCTAATAAATGAGTGAAATATAATAAATAAAAATGAATAAACATAAATATTATTAAAAAATGAATGAGTTTTATTAGTTGTATAAGTTATTGAAAATTGAAAATAAATATATATTAAAATGAAATGAATACATATTAAATATCAATGTTACAATCATACTAAAAACCTTAAATACTAAATAATCAATATGTATTAATGATGATTAAAACAAAACAAATTACAATAATATTAAAAGAATTAATATTAAAACCAGAGAAATTATAAAGATAAGTTATAAATAAGAAACAATAGTACTAGATAAATTATATTAAATAATATTAATTGAATAAATGTCATAAATGGTGAAATTTAATAATTAATATTTTTTTGATTGAATAGATAGTAATGAATGAACATGAATTATTAATTATTTAATTTATTTAAATTAAAGTAAATCTGAATGTATTATGAAATAAAAATGTATAATTATTAATTATATAAATTAAAAACAATTAAAACAATTAAATATTAAAGAATAAAAATATATATGTAAATATTAAAAATGGAAAAAATTACAAAAACATAACAATGAAACATTGAAAATTAAAAAATTAAAAAAATTAAAAAAAATTGAGATTATTATTGATTAGATAATATATAAAATGAATAAATTTTTTAAAAAAAAATTAAATGCCCAAAATAGTATATTATTAATAATAATATAAAGAATGAATAATATTTACTAATTAAAAACAATATATATATATATAGTATGTTAATAAATTAAATTTCTTATATAAATATTAAAAATTGAATAAATTAAATAAATATTATTTCTGTGTACGTTTTATATAAAAATAAATTAAATACATACATATATGTGTCAAACTAATGTAACACACATTTGACATATGTCAAATTGAAAAAAAATCACATTTAATTAAAAGTCTATTACTTGATACAATTACTTTATATTTTTAATTAATATTAATTGTTAATTTTAAACCATTTTTCACTAAGTATGTGACTTATTTAATGTAATTGTACTTAATTTTTATTAAATGATTCATATATAAAGAAATATTATATATATTGACATATATGTACCAATATTAAAAAGATTAAATATATTAATGTACAATTATGTATAAAAAAAGTAAAGATTAATAAATTCTAAAAATATTAAATTAAAAATATTTAAAATCAAAAAATTATAAATACGTAAAAAAATAACCTTTATTTCCAAAGAATCCCATAACCATAATTTAATAACACTATTATATAAACCCAATTCATTAGGACTAAAATGAGAATTTTCATTTCTAAAAAAGTATGCAACCTTTATCATCACTAATAAAAGACCCATTTATCAGTGTTGATAATGGACCCCTTTAATGGAAATTTTTTGAGCGTTGGTAATCGCCATGAAAGATTGTGAAAAATATTATGTCTTACACCATCCATATAAATTAAATATATTAGAAAAATAAATTTAAATTGGAATATAAATATTCTAGATAACCAGAATGAAATATAAATATTACATTGACTATAATTTCAATTCAAAATTTACATACAAGATATTTTAAATGATGTGATATTTGGAATTAATTAAATAAAATTACAATTCAATATAAAAAATAAAAACATTTATAGAATACTTTTTTCAACAATCATCCTCTATAAAAACATCGTCACTGCAATAAAACCAATGTTTTTTAGTAACCATACATAAAAAACAAATTTTGATTTTAATATAATCCATATATGATAAATTATATTGTTAATTACTATGTATGTCACTGATTTTATTAGTTATAATATTAATTTTATTATTAGTTCTTGTATTGTTAGCTTTATATTAGTTAATATTTATTAAAAATACCATTAATTAATAATAATAGTATTTATTTTAAATTACACTGTTAATCAATAATATAAATTATTTATATTGGTAATTAGAAAATATTTTAATTATATTATCTGTTATTAGATATTTTAATTACATAAATTGTTGTTAAAAATCATTTCATTAAACAAAATTAACACTTTTAAATTGTAAGCATGCACTTTGAGGATATTGGGCACATTGATTGTTAGATTCACACATGGTCAATTCTTACAGGTCATTAATTATTTACTAACAATTATCCTAATGTTTGAAAATAATATTATCTCGTTTAATGTATTTTCACGATGTGACATGTGTTTTAAACATAGATGAATTTTAATACTAAAAACACTCAGTTGGAGTCATACTAGCCACATCATATGTCTAATTGATGTTAAGTTGATTCCTACATATCATAAATGAATTATGAACTATCTTACTAAAATTTTAAAATAATTGGCTTTCATTTACTCGATTGTGATAATACGATTCTCATTTTAAACTAAAATAAAACATTTATATTTACAACAGAATTTTATTCATACTGACAATAACATGTGTCATATTGATATTTGGTTGATTCCTATACATCAAGAATGAATTCTGGATCATCTTCCTAATGTTTAAAAATAATATGAGTTTTTTTCTTGATTTTTTCTATTTGATATATGTTTGAATCTAAACATACACTTTTATATTTGAAACAAACAGATTTAGTCATAAAAACTACATTGTGTTTCAGATTAACATTCAGTCGTTTACTATAATCACCAATGAATTATGGATCATTTTAGTAATGTTGAAAAATATTTAGTTATTTTTTTCATTATTTTGTCTCTTTTATGCACATTTTAAATGAAAATGATACTTTTATATTGAAAGAACAAAATATGAGTCATGATGAACACATTGTGTGTCATATTGACATGCAGTTGATTCAAACATGTCATGTATGGATTGTGGATCATTTCATTATTTTTAAAAATAATAAAAGGTAATTTGGTCTATTTTGTACATTTGACGCATGTTTTAAAATAAAATGAAACATGTATATTGAAAACATGGATGTCGATCCATAAAGGCTACACAATGAGTCTAATTCACATGAAAACCATTACTATACTCCTTCAATGTATTGTGATTCGTTTTACAAATGTTTGAAAACAATCTATGATTTTTTCTTGGTTTTGGATTTATGACAAACGTTGCAAACTAAAATGAAACTTTTACATTTAAAACAAAAAAAATTTAATCATATTGAGAACATCATGATTCATATTTACATGTAGTTGATTCCAACTTGTCAAAAATTAATTATTGATCTATTTTTAAAAATTTGAAAACCATCCAATCTCGTTTTCTTTGTTTTGACAATGTGACACGCATTTTAATCTAAAATGATTCTTTTCTATTGAATACATGCCCATGGATCCATATTGGAAAAATTGTGTATCGGAATGATGTATAGTCAATTTATACACATAAAAATGAATCATGGATCATGGATCATTATACTAATGTTTTTTTAAAATCATTAATCATTTGTCTATTTTTTTCTATGTGACATATGTTTGAAACTAAACTGAAACTTTTTTATGGAAAAAAGTTACTTTGAGTCATATCGGCAAAATTGTGTGTAATATTGACCTATAATTGATTATTTAATGCCGCAAATTAAATATGTATCTTTTTTCATATGTTTGAAAAAAATCCTAGATCATTTTATCATTTTTTTATATGTGACGAGAAGTTCAAACTAAAATTACACTTTTGTATTAACAACACACACTATGATTCATACCAACCACATCATGTGTTAGGTTGACATGAAGCCAATTTCTATATTCATTAGATAAATCATGGATAAATATCATAATGTAAAAAAAATTGAATCTTTTTTCACTATTTTGGATATTCGATGTATGTTTTTAACTAAATTAACATTTTGTTATTGAAAACACACACTATGAGTCATGCAAAATACATCATGTGTTGGATTGATATTTGGTCAATTACTACAAAAAATATATATTAATTATCAATTTCTGAAATTTTGAGAATAATTTTTTATCATTTTCCTAATTTTCACAGTGTGGTGAATGTTTAAAAAAAGACACATTTCTATTGAAAACAGACAATTGGAGTTATAATAGAAATATTTTTTGTTATATTAATATTTGATCCATTATTACAAGACACAGAAGAATCATTGATCATTTTCCTAAAATTTTAAGGTAATATTAACATGGTTATATATTTTTCCTATGTGATGTTTGTTTTACACAAAAATAAAACACAAAAACATATGCTTTGTGTAATTCAGGACACATCATGTGTCAGATTTATATGCAGTAAATTCATACATATCACAAATGAATTTTAGATCATTTTAATAAGGGTTGAAAATAATCAGAGGCTATATTGTTAGTTTTTCCATGTGATGTGTGATCTAGAATTAAATGACACTTTATATTGGAAACATGTACTTTCATTCATACCGGCCACATCATGTGTTATCTTGACATGTAGTCAATTCTTATATGTCACATATGAAATATGTATTTTAATCATAAGGTTTGAAAAAAAATTATCATTTTTCTATGGTTTTGGATAAGTGACACACTTTTAAATCTAAAATGAAACTCTTATAATCAAAACCCACTCATTAAATTATACTAGACACATCATAAGTTGGATTGAAATTCAGTCAATTAATACACACCAAAAATGAGTTATATGTCATTTTATTGAATTATCAATATAATAAAAGGTCATATTCTCATTTTTTGCTATTTTATGTGTTTCTATACTTATATTGACACTTTTAATGAAAAAAAGATACACTTCAAGTCATACCATCCACATTGTTGATCAGAATGATGTGCAGTTAACTCATATATATATAAAATAAATCTCATAACATCCACATCGTCTGTCAGAATGATGTGCGGTCAATTCTTATGTATAAAAAATAAATCTTGGATCATTTTCCTAAATTTTTAAAACATTATTATATGTTTTACTAAAAAAATTTAATATTATGTGTGTTTTAATATAAAATGAAATTTTATATTTAAAACACACACATGGAGTCTTTCGGGTCATATCATGTGTCATATTGACCTTCGGTAATTCCTATAAATAAAAAATTAATAATGGATTATTTTCCAAATGTTTATTATAGTTTGATATCATTTAATTGGTTTGAGATATGTGAAATTGTTTAGAGTAATATGATACTTTTAATTTAAATATGTGCACTTTGATTCATAATGGACACATCATGTGTCAGGTTGATTTGAAGTTGATTCCTACACATCCAACATAAATTATCGATCATTTTCCAAAAGTATGAAAACAATATAAGCTCGTTTTTTTGGTATTAATAATGTCATTTTAATTTTAAACTAAAATTAAAAACATAATTGGACTCACACCAACCACATTTTGTGTAAAATTTATGTGCATTAAATTCATACTTGTCAAAAATAAATTTTGGATTGTTTTCTATAATTTTGAAAAAAAATTGAACTCATTTATTTGGTTTTTACAATGCAATAAGTGTTTTAATCTCAATATTAATCTTTAATACTAAAAAAATATCATTGAATCATTCTAGCCAAATCGAATGTAAGGTAGATATATGATCAATTTCAACACATAATAAATAAATTATTGATCATTTCCCTAAATTTTTTAAACAATCCATGTTTATTTTTTATGTTTTTACAATGTTACATGTGTTTTAAACTAAATTACATTGTAGAGATCAATTGTCCAAATAAAAAATTCAACTTCCAATCCCCATTCAACTTCATTAACATATAATTCGATTATTCTACTTTGAGCATTGAATCAGAATATCAGAGAAGAATAACTCTTAGTATTTATTGTAACTTTTTTTGGTCTTGTATTTGGTTGAAAAAAAAAATTAAAGTGAAGGAATTCATCTTGAATTTTAATCATGGTTGTGGAAGTGATTATAATATTGTCGACAACCATTTTACATAATCATAAAAATATAGTAAGAGAAAAAATGAAAATTAGTGAAAAGATCAAAATAAATGAAAGTCTAATTAGGGAATGATAATATATCCTTTATAATCATATAATAATTATAGTAACAATGGAATTATTGAATTTATTACAAGAGATAAAGGTTTATTAAATATATCATACACGGTGAATTGAGGTTGGAATGAATCTATAAAAGCAAGTGGAATTTAATGTATATGAAATTATTTACCATCATGTTGCGGAGTATTATAAATATGATTATTCTATTTCTCCCAAATGAAATATACTTAATAAAAACATTAATAATATATTTTTCAGGCATAGGAACCATATGTGGGGGAGCATCATCAACTCCATTATCACTATCAAGAGTGGAAAAATATCAATGGTGGGGTTAGATTATTTTGGAATGATAGGTGGGTCAAATCATAAAAAATGTTTGTATGGTAATAAGAAATGTATGTTTATAATAAATATATAACTAAAATATTTTCAATAGTATATGAAATTTAAATTAGGGAAATAAATTTTTTTTATTAGGATGATGATGCTTCAAATTCCAAATTTATAACTAAGGTCATAACATGTACAAGATCACATACATATTCAGAAATCACCTCAACTTGATACAAAAATTCATTCTAACACCATTTACTCTACCCACTCACCTCTAAAAAATAATTATTATTTTTAGTATATAGGATTCCGGTTTTCTTGGTATTATATATAAAATATAAAAAATATGTCACAACCCCCCCCCCCCCTGAGGCCTGTGTCGTGACTACCCCAAGCTCGCCTTCCATAGGCCAAGGGCTGGCGACTAGCACCAAAGGTATAATTCCCTAAAACTAGGAAGGCATTGATTTTATAACCTATAAACACACAAAACAGATATAAACACGAGTAAACTATATAACAATTTTCTGTAAGTAAAAAGGGGCTAGAATACAAGCACAATTGGAATGTACAAGAAACTTAAAGTACAAGTACAACTGAAGAAAAAGGAAAAATAGCTATTGGGTCATCCTCTGAGGTTCCTGCCTGAAGGGTAGGTACAGATCAACTCCTCAGCACTCCACATACATCTTTCTCCTCTGTGTACCAACATGTCATATGGTCCACCTCCACGTACCATCCAGTCCTGGTACTCTCAGCCTCTGTCAGCACTGTCTGTCGTCTGCATCCAACACAATGGGGTGTGGGCATAGCCTATGCAGGGGTGAGTATAACGATACTCAGTAGGGTCCCTAAGACCCTCAAGGTCTCACAAAATCCAACAATTATAAACCACAAAGTATGAAATCAATTGATAAGCTTACTTAGGTATATGACTATACATATACCTAAGTAATCAAGTGATCCATCTCAATCATGATGAAAAACACAAAAGTACTGACTCAGATCAACGAGGATTTTATTTTAGGGGTAGGAACATTTCAAACCATTTTCTATTGAATAACTCCTCCTCTATCGAGTACAGTGGGCATGTCCCCACAACCATGATCATCCCACTAACCTTGGACTCCTAAGGTACTCCTCTTGTCGAGTACCGTGGGTCTGTTGTGTCACACAGAGACTCTCCCCATCGTGGGTCTGCTGCCACAAATAAGCGCTCACCCTCATAGCCTGTAGAGGTACTCCTCCTGTTGAGTACCACGGGTCTGCCACCACAACCAAGCGCTCCTCTGTCGTGGTTCTGCCGCCACAACCAGGCACTCCCTATAGGGCTAGTCGAGTCACTCCAAGTCAATCGGTCAACAGTTGTCAATTCTCAGCCTGCTACTAGGACCCCACACAAATGTTCACTCAACTTTGGAGGATCCACTCCACAAGCTACTGGATGATGCTAAAACTTCCACAGAGTCCCACGAAAAAGTATCCCAAAGGTTTTCCACATAATAGGGGTATCAACGCAACTAACGGTGCATCGATAATACGCCCGGTTTGTGAGTAATTAGTCATTTTGTCCAGGGGTCCTGGTTGGATTCGTGCACAGTCCAACCTGGCTGTATCTCAAATATACCACAAACATCAGTGGGGAATAATCAAAAGGGACCTCCATGCTCCCAGATTAATAGTTCCACATATGGTCCATAAAATGGACAACTGTTGCCAAAGATATGGCCAAAATAAAGTAAAGGGTCGTAGTGGGCTCTGGTCCGGTCCGACCCGGTCGGACCTCGTCAGGGCCAACCTGGTTTGGGTCGACCCGTCCAGACCTGTTGGGTATGGCCCATATCGGCCCTCTAGTCCTAGCCCAGTAGGCCACGATGGCTGTTCCACCCAAAGGGCACCACGTAGGCGGTTCGACCTAGAAATATGGAGCCGGTTCGGCCCGGAGTGCCATGAGGGCACGGCCGGATCGGCCGAAGGTAGTGCGGCCAGAGCACAGCCGAAAGGGCGGCGCAACCAGTGAGGGTGGCGCGGCCGATAAGGGTGGTTCTGCCAGCGGGGCGGCGCGACTGGCATGGCCGGTGCGGCGGTGAGGGTGGTACGGCCAAGGCACTGGGGCCGATTCGGCTAGCGATCAGAATGCCGCGGGGGCGGCGCATGTCGCAGTGGTCGCGGGTGGCGGCATCGTTGCCTTAGTCACCTTCAACGCTGTTTTAAAGAACACCACAAAGAAGATCGGGGGGGGGGGGTTCGGGCCATGATCGTTTGGCCCGCACCCTCCGCATTTAGGGTGGTAGCAATTGATTCATCAAGAACATCAACAAATAATGAGAATGGAAGATATATTAAAAACATCAATTTTCATATTCCCTCATTAACAATATATTCCAAACCCACAAGAAATACATCTGTGGATCATCTTGATAATAATTTGTTCCTTGTTCTTTTTTTAGAAGGAAAAGTATAATGGGAATAATATCATACTTAAATATAATCACTACATTGTTCATTGTTCGATGACGGAGTCATGGAAAGAAGACGAATCGTTGGGAAAAGAAGGAAGTCGGTGTCATCGGCGTTTTCCTCGATCTTCATTTTGTACACCGGCTCATCGTAGTCGAAGATGTCCTACGTTGGAGGAAGTCCCGAGGAAGAATGTCGAAGTCGGGGTCGACATTCTTCGTCGGGGGAGCATTCTTCATGGATGAAGCGTTCTTTGTTGGAGAGTTTTCTCTCAAGAGATATAATCTTCCATTGCCAACCTTTTTCCAACAAATGAATAGAGTGCCCCTCCAAATAATAGATTACCTATTATTTAGTTTGATGGGTTTAAAATTAAAATTGTATCATTTAATTAAATGAGATGGATCAATTAATTAAAGGGGAGGGTTGACACCATTAAAAGAGGGGGTAGTGGCACCAATGAGTTAAGGGATTTCAAGAGACTCTCCCTCATTTTTTAGGCAATTGATAGGTTTTCCTCAATTAATTGGGGGGGTTTTCCTGGGTGATCCCCACATCGTAACCTCTCGTGGGAGGTTAGGTTCATGTGGGCCCCACCATCATAACATCTCATGGAGGTTAAGGTGTAGTGATCCCTACCTCCAATATCCACATGGGTGGTTATAAAAGATAAAATAAAATAAAACAT
Organism: Viscum album; assembly: GCA_963277665.1. Taxonomy (NCBI): domain Eukaryota; kingdom Viridiplantae; phylum Streptophyta; class Magnoliopsida; order Santalales; family Viscaceae; genus Viscum; species Viscum album. The sequence continues at coordinate 364,901,918 of OY728158.1, read as the reverse complement.
GTGTTTATTTTATTTTATTATTTCAATGAAAAACCCCAAAAACTAACTTTCACCCACAACCAACTGTCGTCGAGGTGAATGTCTTCTTAAGATAACATCAACTATGTGACTTCAATGGTGTCCTCAGGTTTCAATTCCAAGCACTGGTTCAAAATTTATAAAAACCCGCTCAGACATTCACTGAACGTACCCAAACAAAACATCAGAAATTGATTCTGGGCACAACAGGCCTTAGAATCACGTGTCGTTAACAATCACAGACTCGTAAAATCCCCATATATTTAAGAAAACATTACATGGAAATTCCAAATATTTATAAAATATATATTAAAAAACATTAATTGAAATTGTAATTATCATGGAAATTACATAGTTGGGGATGCTAGTTTTTTGATGGTATATAATATCCATTATAAATTTTTAAAAATAATATCAACTAAATATTTTTTTTATTCTATAGAAACATTGAAAAAAAATTAAATTTTTTTAATTTATGTTTTGAGAGATAAATATTATTATATAAACCATAATCAATTTCCAATTGAATAAATAATTAGGAGTACTATATTTTCTTCATGGAAGCATACCCTTATTTACATGATATTTATGAATCACCCTATCAAAAAACATGTTAAAAAAATAAAAATTAATAATTTGAATTTTATCTATAAAATATTGATTATAGTGCATTAAAATTTCAGAATTGACATCATGTGTGGTTATTTTTATGGAAATTCATCCATTGGATCTAAGAAAATATTTAGTGTATCAAATTTGATTTAGATTATCATAAATTTATTCTTAAAAAACAAATAAATAATAAAATATAGGTATATATATATTTTATATGATTAGATTGTAGAGTTTTACCCTTAAATTTCACCGATAAATAAAATTTTCCTATCTATTTTTTTCAAACTCCAAGCTTAGTTCCCCATTTTTCATATTAGTTTCTTATTATTATAAACAATATTTATCTATTTAAATAATATAGTGATTAATGATTTCAACTCTTACTTGACATAATTTTCCCAATATAAAATGGTAATATATACAGTAGTCAAAAATATGTATATTTATTAACCATAATGAACATAGTATATCATTTTTTGGACAAAAATAATATTAAAATGTACCTCATTATTATAGAGTTTGTGTCCTATGTCCAAATATTTTTACATTGATTACATTTATATTCAATGTATCGAATACAAATTAAACATCTTATTTTATATTGTTCAATATTCTACTTTTCTTTTCTATAATAATATCATTGAGTTTTTGTCGCACTGATAAGAACATAAAAGTTCAGCATTATGATGTGAACCTTAAAGTGATATGATAGTATACTTAATATTGTTCGATATTTGGATAATGTAATATGATGGGACACATATTATTTATAGTATCATGTTTGGGTACTCATAGGAGGATGATGATTTGTCTCCTAAAGTTCGCACATGGTAATCTCTAAGATGGGAGATTATGAAAACAGATCCACCAATTTGAATTTTGCATATTTTTTTGTCATGGAATATTCTTATTTTTGGGGCATTTTTAATTGTCCTTAAACAATAATATTACCATTAACTCATGTTAGGATAAGTACACTTAGATTTGATGGTAAAAACCATGACCCCATATGTTTGAAGCAATGTGGGCTACGTTGGGTGCGTCACAATTGAAATTTCATTAATGGGTATGTCAAGGAATTATTTTTATCTTCCATATTTATGAATTTTGATATGAGGTACTTTTTATTAGAACATAATTTTTGTCTTCAATTCTATGGAAATGGAGTAACAAAATGATTATTTCAAATGGACAAAGATATACATATCAAGTATATAGGTTGGTGACATGGATGTTTAACCTTATTGATGAGATATTGTAACAAGGGGATTATATTACACATTGATCATTTATAAGTGGTTGCAATCATTGTGAAATTAATATATTTATCTTGGTTTCCTTGACCCGTTGCTATACAATAGTTTTGGATTTTTGGAAATCCCACCTAATGAAAATGAGAAACAATAATAGAGTGTAACACACTATGTTTTTTCATTGATATTTATTAAATTATATTTAAATTAATAAATGGAATAAATATTATCCTCAAGGATGAGGAATAGTTTTTATTCACATTTTATTGATCGTATATATTAAATAAATATTTATTCACAAAATTTTGAAAAAAAAATACATATCTTTATATATATTTTATTTTATATTTAATAAATATTTCATTACTGTTTTTTGAATAAAATATTTATCTAAGAGAATAAAATATTTTACATGGGTATTCAACAAATGATAGAGGAGTTCAAACCAACAGAGACCACATTAATGGAAAATATTAATTAATAATATGGTTAAATAATACTTGTCATTGTTCATGTTGGCATATGCCACAAAATAAAAACATTATTATTTTATGATGTTCCATGATTTTTATTAAAGTTTATTATATAATTTAATGTCTAAAAGGAGTTAAAAATTTATTTTAACCTAAACCCCTTCACTATAAATAGATGATTATGCCTATTGTGTGTAGTATTAATTAGTGTAATCGAAATAGATAATTATTAGACACAATTTATTTTCTCTCAACTCCTTCTATCATCCCCTAAATGATGACAAATTTAAGAGATTTTTTCTTTGACACTAATGAATGAGTGGTTATGATCAAAAAACACAAGGCACTTTATTTACTGTACTAACACCCAAAGATTGTTTGGCATTTGTGGAGTTCATAAGTGTTAGGACCAAGCTGAAGGAAGAGTTTGTTTGTATGGATTGTCTTTTTTTTATCTTAAGGAAGTTTTCATAAAGTAAAGACACCTTTGATTTCTAAGAATTCGGAACCAAGAATATTTAACATTCAGAACCTGCTGTTCGAAGAATTCGGAGTCTGGAAATTGAGATGTTCGGAACCTAAGCAGACTGATAGGAGATGTGAAGGCACATATTGTGACAATGATTTGTTGATTTGTAAATCTAAAATTGTGATTATATGCAATTACTCATGATGGATGAAAAAGTTGGGTGGTGAAGTCATACCAAGATCTGGAGGAGTCATTCCGAGAATTCAAAATCTCTGGTATCGATGATTGAAGATGTTGTATCGAGAACCTGAAGATCGTAGAGGGAAGTTCGGAGTCGAGTTGTTAAATAAGAAGTTCGTAGCAAGAAGTTCGGAGTCTACTTTCTGAAAAAAAAAAAATCGAAGTTGACTTCCTCTATCAGAAGTTCAGAGTCAGAAGTTAGGAGTTGAATAAGAAGTTCGTAGCAAGAATTTCGAAGTCAACTTACTGAAAAAGAAGTTTTAAGCGAGAAGCTAGGAGTCGACTTGATGAAGAATAAGTTCGTAGCGTGAAGTTATTAGTCGACTTCCTGAGTCAGAAGTTCGTAGCGGGAAGTTTAAAGTCGGCTTGCTTAGTCAGAAGATCAGAGTGAAGAAGTTCGGAGTCGACTTGCTGAGTTAGTAGTTCGGAGTATAGAAGTTTGGAGTCGACTTATTGAACATGAAGATCATATCCAAAAGTACGGAGCTATACCAAGAATCTGGTGTGCTATTCTGAGAACCATAAGTCGTACCAATGAATCAAGAAGTGAATCCGAGATTTTGATTACGAGAAGTCAGAAAAGAGGATCCGAGAAAGTGATACTGATAATCTTGTGTAACAAAGCCAGATCTGAAAATAAACAACGTTCTAAATCAAGATAAGTGGAAGAATATTTTAGAAGATTCTAGAAGTGTTGAAAAAGTCTTAATCACACTGAGATTTCCAGAGAAATTGTGATTTGGGTTAATTTAAGTGAGCGGGAAAATTTTTTGGTTTCCTGCCTAAGCACACTTTAGAGCACCTATAAAAGGATATTAAGGTTCTAAGTAAGTAAGTGATGAAAAAGTAGGGAGAAAAACTCTGATAATCTAGAGATAGGAACAAGAGCTCAGCTAACTAAGTTTCATTGTGGTTTCAATCGAAATGATAAATTGATACCCGTTGACACCGTATTGAGTTTCTCAGATGGGAGAAAATTCGGATTAAAGATTCTGAGTGAAGAAGGATTCAGAGTGGAGAAGAATCTAGAGTGGAGAATTTGGAGTGGATATTCGGAATGGGGAATCAGTACTGGATATCACCGTATTGAGTTTCTCAGACTGAGGAAGACTCGGATTGAAGATTTAGAGTGGAGATGAAAATTCAGAGTGAGGAATTCGGAGTGGAGATTCGGAATGAGAAGTTCGGACTTTAATTGAACTATCTCAAGCCCAAGGAGTCCTTTCCATTCTTCTAGGTAAGGGAGTGAAGATTTGTGCTGAACATTATTACACACTTCTTATTAAAGGAAGTAAATGTAACATAAGTTGTTACATGAAAAGAGACGTTTCCCTATTGTTCTAAGAGGGTGCACACACACTGGAGTGATTGTTTCACAGTGCTTCATGAGTGTAAGGGTATATCCTACTCATTGTAATCCAATGATTGTTTTCTTAGTGTATTTTATTGTGTTGGATTGTTTCCAACCATACCAAGGATGTAACTATTCTTATTGAATAGTGATCCTTGTAAATTATTGTGTTTCTTTGGATGTGTTCTTGTTTTTTTTAGTAGGGAATTTTATCTCTAATAGGAAACAAAGGTTGTTCTCAATTATAAGGGAACATAAAAAAAAGAAGAAAGGGGTCCCACTAATTCACCCCCCCCCCCCCCCAAGGGTGGTTCATTGCTCTAACTGGGTCCTTACAAGTGGTATCAAAGGGAGGTTTCCTTTGTTTTCCTTGCTGATGGAGAATCTGAGTTGTGTGAATAGTAAAGGCATTCCGGTATTTGATGGAATGAACTATCACATCTGGAAGGATAGAATGCTACTGTATCTCATGTATATTAGTTATGAAGTTCTTGAAGCTTTAAATGTTGGGTTTCCCCCCATTGAAGACAATGTTCAACTTACACCTGTTGACAAGAAGTTTCTTGAGAATGATGGAAGAGCCAAAAATGCTATATTGTCTTCACTTTATGAAAGTGAATTCTTGAGAGTAAAAGGAGTGGCCACATCCAAAGGTATATGGGAAAAACTGAAAAACATATACGAAGGGAATACAAAAGTCAAGAAGGCCAAATTTCAAATCTGGAGATTGAAGTATGATGATCTGAAGATGGGAGAGCAAGAATCTATTGGGGATTTCCTCACCAGGGTAAATGATATTGTTAGTACCATCAGATGTCTTGTATAAGAGCTAAAAGAATCTAATATGGTGGAAAAGATCTTGAGGATTCTTCCTGATAAATTCAATATGAAGGTATCCTCATTAGAAGACAGAGATTCAGAGACTCTATCTCTTGATGATTTGCATAGCACTCTCATTACTTATGAGATGAGAAGGGAAAAGGCTTTGAAGACCAAGACAAAGGTTGATAGAGAATTATCTTACAAATCCATGAAGAAAGAAAAATCTATGAAGATCTTGATTGAAGAAAATGGTGGTGACTTTGACTCTAAAAGTGAGGTATGTAAAAATCATAACAATATTTTATCCTTGTTTTCAAAAAATGTTAAAAGAGGCCAGGGAAATACAAGGGAAAACTTCCCATGAAATGTTTTAAATGTGGAGGCATTGGACACTTTACGTCTAACTTTCCTCTAAAAGAGAATGAGGAATACGGTGATTAAGAAGAAAGAAAGCCAAGAAAGTTATGGAAGAAGCAGGATGGAAAATAAAAGTTGGGGAAATAAAAAAGGTTCCTCAAATCAAAGAGAAAAATCTTCCTATACATAAATGAATAAGTTGAAGAAAGTGATGATGAATCCGAAAAATCACTTGAGTATGGTGTTGAAAATGCATCCATTGCAATAATGAATGATGATGATTTTGGAAGCAGCAGCTCAGAAGAAGAAGAAACTCAGCTTGAGAGGCATCTGAAAGAAGAATTGAATGAATGTTTAAGAAAGATCAGAAGGCTGGAGAAACGTAACAAAAAGTTGGAAGATGAATGTTCCTTATCATGAAATCAAGCTAATGTTGAAGAAGAACTTTATAAGGAGCTTGAATACTTGAAGAAGTCTCTTGAAGATGAGAAAAATCAAAATGCGCATATGAAAGTTAAGATGAAGGCAAAATAGGAAGAATTAGAGCTTGTTCAAAAGAATCTCTCAAAACTTGAATCAAGAAACATTTGTTTTCAAAACTCCACTACTGATTTTGGTGAAAGATCTCAACAATAACATTCTTATGATATTCAACAGAAGATTAAAGTGGTTGCTGTGACGAAGAAATCTGAGAATGTTACTTATGTGGCCAAGACCAGTGTTGTTGGGAACTCTAAAGTTTCAAGGAAACCTAAGTCTAACACTGGTGAAAAGAAAGAATAATCAGAGAAGGCAGAATTCCAGAAGAGATATCATTCTAACAGAAGAATGGTTGGTGGGGCTAAAGAAAGATCAACAAATAAGTATCAGTACAAAAGATTTAGTGTAAGGTACTCCTTCTATGGGTGCTGTTGGTATTGTGGTGGATTCAGGCATACAGAAAATATGTGTTGGTTCAATAAAAATTATTATCGACACCCCACATGTTATGAAAGAAATAGATTGAGGGGGAGTCAATCTCCTAAATTAAGAAGAATGATAAGGTTTTCTTAAAGAATGTTGAGAAGAATGAAGTCAAGAAAGAAAATATGTTCCAGCTTATGGAGACCATATGTGAAAGGTGTGAACAACCTAGACACCTTGCAAAAGGATGTCTTGTGCTGTTACCGGCTCAAAAAAATTTCTTAATTTTCAGAAGCCGAAGGTGAATAATGGAGTGAAAGAATAAAAAGTACTTGTATTTGAAACTAATCTAAAAGTTACAAAGGAAGAAGGACCATGTAAACTTGATAGTGGTCGTTCTTAACATATGACAGGATACCTGATGTTTCTAAAGAATATGAAAGTGTTTAAAGAAGGAATAGTGACATTTGGCAATGATGAATCTTTAAAAATCAAAGGTGTTGGATCAGCCATAATTGGGAAGGAAAAATTGAATTCCAAGAAAACTCTGTATATTGATGGGAAGAAGCACAACTTGATGAGTGTTTCGCAATTGTGTGATAAGGGTAACAATGTTATCTTCACGAAAGATGGGATTATTGTGAAAAGTGAAGATGATGGAAAGATTGTCACAAGAGGCCAACGAACCAAAGGAAATATGTTTCAGGTTGGAAATTCACAAAACTCTTATTACATGAGCTTAGTATAGGAAAATTAGTTGTGGCACAGAAGACTTGGACACATGTGTCAGAGAAATATGAGAAAGCTATCTTAGAGGGATAGAGTTCGAGATATTCCATTTTTCCTAGAATAAGATATTGGTGTTACACTACCTATCACAAAAGAAAGCTTACAAGTGTTGTGCATAAAAAGGTCGACTTTTGTACTAAACAACACCCTGAACTAATACAATCTGATATATGTGGGCCAATGATCAAACTATAAAAAACGGAGACAAGTACATCATCACCTCCATTGATTATTTTAATCGCATTACATGTGTTATGTTTATGAAACACAAGTCAGATAACCTGAAAATGTTAAAAGCATCAGAAGGAAAGCTAAAAACGAATGTGAGTACTCTGTGAAGAAGTTGAGAACAGATAATGGTGGTGAGTATAGAAGTAAAGAATTTGAAGAATATCTTGAGAATCATGGGATTAAACATCAATATAGTGCTCCATATACACCCTAAAAAAATGGGGTTACTGAAAGGAAGAATAGAAGTTTGGTGGAAATGCTAAGAACCATGTTACATGAACATGGCCTTACTCATTACTTTTGGAGGCACGCTATAAGTAAATCTGTTTATATTAAAAATTAATGTTTCTAAAGGCCTCAATCAGACAAGACTCTTTATGAACTTTTCTATGGAATTACTCCAAGTATGAAGCATGCTAATGTTTTTGGGATCCCATGCATCATAAAGAAGAAAGGTGAAAGAAGTGGAAAATTCGAGCAGAAAGGAGAAGACTGAATGTTTCGTGGATATTCACCAGAAGGAATAGGTTATAGATTTCCTTACAAAGAAACAGGAAGAATTGAGGATAAAGTTGATGTAAAAGTCATTGAAAATCCAGGGAAAGATAAGCATGTCCAGACAGACAAGGAAGATAAGTAAGATGAAGTTGACGATTCTGATAAGGATGCAATGAATTGTAATCTTATTCAGGATGAAGAATCGGATTCAGCCATATCAAGTGATGAGGAAGGAACATGAAAAACATATACAAGGCTGATGAAACAAGTGCAAGCTCAGAATATTATTGGTGATCAATGTCACATGGTTCAAACAAGAAAAACAATTAATTCTATAGCACATACTTCCTTGTATTCCAAAGTGGAACCAAATGATGTTAAAGAATCCTTTGAGTATCCGGAATGGGTTCAATCCATGAATTAAGAATAAGATAAAATTGAAAATAATGACACATGGGAACTCGTACCCAAACCTGAGAATAATAACATAATTGGCGCCAAATGGGTCTTTTGAAATAAGTTTAATGAAGAAGGTGAAGTTATCATAAATAAAGCAAGATTGGTTTGCAAAGGCTACTCTTAGATTGAAGGAATTGGCTTTCAAGAAACGTTTTCTCCAGTCTCCAGATTAGAGACTATCCAAATCTTTATTGCTATTGCTGCAAAACGTGGCTACAAAATCATTCAAATGGATGTCAAATCCAAATGTCTTAATGGTGATCTCAAAGAAGAATATTATATTGAGAAACCATGTGGTTCTGTTGTTGGGAAGAATGAAAGTTATGTGTGCAGGTTGAAGAAAGCCTTGTATGGGCTAAATCAAGCTCCAAGAGCATGGTATTCCAAACTAGATACCTACTTAAAGGAGATGAACTTCACGAAAGGGAGAGTTGACAGCAATATGTACATCAATGAAAGCCAATATCTTTCTCTCAATGTGATTGTCTATGTTGATGACATTATTTTTTCTAGGAATGATGAAAGAAGCTATGAAAGGTTTTTTGAAGAAATGAAGAATGTCTTTGAGATATCCATGTTGGGTGAAATGAGATACATTCTTGGGTTACAAATCTTGCAACAAAAAGAATTCATTTTTTTCTCTTAATAAAAGTATGCTAAGGAGATTAAGTTTGGGTTGGAAAACTCAAAACATGTATCAACTCCTATCTCAGTGGGAACAAAGCTAAGAAAATATGATGAAGGAAAAGAAGTTGATTATAAAGAGTATCTAAAGCTGATTAGAAGTTTATTAAGCTTGACTACATCATGGCCAGATATATTTTTTGTTGTCACCTTATGTGAAAGATTCCAGAGTGCTCCTAAAGAATCATATCTTGTTGCTAGAAAAAGAATTCTCAGGTACATAAAAGGCACAACAGTGTTTGGAATCAAGTATAGTGGCTCAAATAACAATGATCTATTTTGGCAATTCAGATGCAGATTGGGAAGGAAATGTTGATGATAGAAGATCCACATCTAGTGGAGTGTTCTTTATGGGAATAAGTTGTGTTGGCCGGCACTCGAAGAAGCAAAATTCTGTGACACTTAGTTTAGTTGAATCTGAATATTTTGCTTCAACCATGGCTGCTACTCAACTTATCTGGATGAAAAAACAGTTGGAAGATTTGTTAGTTGAAGTGTTGTTTCCCTTGCTCTTGGGATGTGATAGTCAAAGAACAATTAACCTTACCAAGAATCCAGTCCAACATTCATTTTCGAAGCATATTGACATCAAATATCATTTCATCAAAGAGAATGTGGAAAATAATGAACTTAAACTTGAATAAGTTTCATCTGCTGAACAAGTTGCTAATATTTTCACGAAACCCTTGCCAAAGGAATCATTCTCTTTTTCAAAGAGAGAGTTGTGTGTAAGTTGTGAACTCAAAATTGTTTGTGTTTGTGAACTATTCTAACTATTTTTGGAGTGGTTATAGAAATGAAGTTGAAGTTGTTTACAGGATGTATGAATTTGAAGTTGTATGAAGTTGAAGATTTCATTTTCACTACCTATGGACAGCATGGTTTTTCTGTAAGTAATTCTTGTTTCCTACAATGAGTTTTCTCAAGTAGGCTTAGAATTATTGATAAGTAATCCATTTCGTGAGGTTACAATGTTTGGTGATTTATGAAAACGTGGTTGACAACAAAATCTAATGGGGCAGATTGTTAGGACCAAGCCGAAGGAAGAGTTGATTTTCATGGATTTCCTTTTGTTGATCTTAAGGAATTTTACATAAATGTATGACACCTTGAATTTCTAAGAATTCGGAACCAAGAATATTGAAAATTCAGAACCTGTTGTTCGAAGGATTTGGAGTCTGGAAATTGAGAAGTTTAGAACCTAAGCAGGATGATAGGAGATGTGAAGGCACCTATTGTGACGATGCTTTGCTGTTTCGTAACTCTAATATTTTGAGTATATGCAATTACTCACGATGCAAGAAAAATTTGGGTGGTGAAGTCATACTGAGATCCGGAGGAGTCATTCCGAGAATTCAAAATCTCTGGTATCGATGATTGAAGAAGCCGTATTGAGAACCTGAAGTACGTAGTCAGATGTTCAGAGTCGACTTACTGAAGAAGAAGTTTGTAGAGAGATGTTCGGAGTCTACTTTTTGAATAGAATTTCGGAGTTGACTTCCGGTATCAGAAGTTCAGAGTCAGAAGTTAGGAGTCTAAGAAGAATTTCATAGCGAGAAGTTAGGAGTCGAATTACTGAAAAAGAAGTTCGAAGCGAGAATCTCAGAGTCAACTTGATGAAGAAGAATTTTGTAGCGAGAAGTTTGAAGTCGACTTCCTGAGTCAGAAGTTCGTAGCGGTATGTTCGGAGTCCACTTACTGAGTCAGAAGTTCGGAGTGAAGAAGTTCAGAGTCGACTTGCTGAGACAGATGTTCGGAGTAAAAAATTTCAAAGTCGACTTCCTGAACCTGAAGTTCGTAGTCAGAAGTGTGGAGCCATATCAAGAATCTCGTGAGCTGTTCCGAGAACTATAAGTTGTATCGAAGAATCAAGAAGTGAATCTGAGATTGTGATTACGAGAAGTCAGAAGAGCGGATCCGAGAATGTGATACCGAGAATCTTATGTAACAAAGTCAAATCCGGAGAAGTCCAAAGTTCTAAATCAAGAGAAATGGAAGAAGATTCAAGATGATTCTAGAAGCGTAGACAAAGTCTTAATTACTCTGAGATTTCACGAGAAATTATGATTTGAGTGAATTTAAGTGAGCGGGAAATTTTTTTGGTTTCCCTCCTAAGAGCACTTTAGGGAAACTATAAAAGGAAATCATGGTGCTAAGTAAGTAAGTGATGAAAAAGTAGAGAGAGAAGATCTGATAATCTAGAGAGAGGAATTAGAGATCGGACAACTGAGTTTCGTTGTGGTTTTAATCAAAACCTGAATTTGATACTGGTTGACACCGTATTGAGTCTCTCAGATTGAAGAAAATTCGGATTGAAGATTTAGAGTGGAGAAGAATTCGGAGTGGAGAAGAATCCGGAGTAGAGAATTCAGAGTTGATATTTGGAATGGGGAATCAGTACTGGTTGTCACTTTATTGAGTTTCTCAGACTGAGGAAGACTCGTATTGAAGATTTGGAGTGGAGAAGAAAATTCGGAGTGAGGAATTCAGAGTGGAGATTCGGAATGAGATGTTTGGACTGTAATTGATCTCTCTCAAGTCCAAGGAGTCCTTTCCTTTCATCCAGGTATGGAATTGAAGATTTTTGCTGAAATTTTTTACACTTGTCTATTTGAAAGGAAGTGTAGGTAACATAAGATGTTACAAGAAAAGAGACGTTGCCCTATTATCCTAAGAGGGTGCACATGCACTGGAGTGATTGATTCACAGTGCTTCATGTGTGTAAGGGTATATCCTACTCGTTGTAATACAAGGATTGTTTTCTTAGTGGATTGTATGGTGCTGGATTGTTTCCAACCATACCAAGGACGTAGCTATTCATATTGAATAGTGAACCTTGTAAATTGTTGTGTTCTTTTAGATGTGTGATTGTTTGTTTTCTCAGAAAGGAATTTTATCTCCAACACAAAACAAAGTTTGTTCTCAATTTTAAGGTAACTTAAAAAAGAAGAAAGGGGTACCACTGATTCAACCCCCCCCCCCCCCCAGTGGTTCATTGCTCCAACTGGGTCCTTACAATAAGAGAATATGTGGATCACCATTTGAGTATCCTTAGATCGTCAGACCACAATGATGGAAAACAAGGGTATTTTTAGAAGTTCAACATTAATCAATAAATAAATAACCTAATCATAGGTATTAATTTCATCGGATATTAAATAATTAAACTATAAATTTGATGTGACTGATCCTCACTCGTGGTTTCAAGAAATGATAATTATAATAATTCTTAAAATATCACCTACCAATGAATTCTTCTTCCACATATAAAACAAACAAGTGGTCTCAGAGTGGTCACATTTAAATTTAAAATTATTTATTAGATTGTTGATCAATGTAGAATTGTGGTTATAATTTCATTTCATATTATTAAATCATTAATTTATTTTATATTAAAATGATTCAAAATATTTATCATGGTTAATCATGTGATTCATTTTCATAATGGTTTTAGAATTGGTGATGAATGAAAAAAATTCAATCTGGAAACATTTAATTGTTTTCCAATAATATTGGGTTATAAAACATGTACTCCAAATTACACATCGTTTAACATACGAAGATGAATCTAGATGCACCGAGGGATTCATAGTGTTCCACATTGTAATTACATGTGGTTTATATCGCATGTTGACTGTCCAAACTGGGGCATGTTTTTTGGATTACTGGTTGTGTATCAGTGTAGACACTATGTAGTATACATGGGCTAGTAGTGTAAATCATGCAATATGTGTGGTCATTGTACATGTTCAAAACCGCAGGAGACTGAAAACTAAGATAATTTATGATATAAAAGGAATGTTTATGGTGTGCATAGTGTGTATTTTATTAATTCTCACATATTAAACACACACACAAAACCTAGGAATACAACCAAGACACATGAAAGGGGGAACACAGAGTGTGTAGCTGGCTTGTTCTCACTATGTTGTTAATCTGAGGTGCACACTGCAGACTTGGACATGTACCCTGGATACACAAATACCAAGATTCACATCCTATGGAAGGATTTTATATGCCATGTATTCTACCATTAAAGGGAAAAAATTAAATATTTCATTTAATGGATAATTAAAGTATTAAAACTTCATTTTATTGATTGGCACACCAATGTGTCTTTGAAAAATAAATAATGATTTTAGAAAATATTCAATGATCAATTAATTTTTTGTAATTAATATGCCATTATTAGTTCTATAATTCATTTTACATGAGTTTCATAAATTATGGGTATCTCTAATTTTGTTCATATGACCATTGAGATCAAAGCGGACTTATTAATTATTTCGTTAATTAATTAATGCAAGAGCATTAACCTTAAGAATAAAGAATGAATAATAAAATGAATTCAAACCTATTACATTTTCATATTCATTATATGCATGATCGTTCATGATCATTACCAAGACATCTGTATGTGTTGGATGTTTTAGATTAATTTATTTCATGGGTTTTGAGTTATTTATTATTAAATTAAATTTGAACGCCTATGAAATCCCTCCATCTATTATTTTCTAGTACCTTAATGTCCAAGGATATTTATGTAATCCGCTATTAACAGATCCTTTGGTTCCCCTCGCATTTTTTTGAGTCATAAATACATGTAATTTATGGTGTTTCCAATGGTGTGGGGAGGTGTTTCAAGAACGAACCATTATGTAACTAACTCTAGTATTACACAGGTGGATAGGTGGAATGTAATAAATCATTCCATAACCTGCAATAGAATTTATTTTCCCTAGGTCTGACTTTAATTTAATATCTTCTCATTAAACCAACCTCTAGATAAAGCACATGAGAAGATCATTTAATTATTATTTTTTCTTTCAATATAATTATTTGATTTATGAATGCAAGGTAATTATCACATAAATAAATCAATTAATGTGAAAATAAAGAAATTAAATCAATGAATTGTTCATAAAAATTTTATTCATTATAGGTTATTAATTAAGGAAAATATAATGCATATCAACAAGACATGTAAAGGATAAAACAAGATAAACATTTATTCAAAATTAATTAAAATCCATCAATTAAATATTATGTCATACTTAGACTTCCATTACTTGATTTTGAATTAAATCATTCAAACTAAATGATTTAATAACCCTCATTGGGACACTTACTTTTAATATGGAGTTCTTATAAAGTTTATGGGTTGACATAACCATATTACATCAAGAGATGTATCACTTACTATACTTGATGAAAGGTGGAGGCAAGAGTTGAAGAAATATAGGCCATGATTTCATGATAGGGGAATCCAATCAATAGATTAGGGAGTTGCAAGCCTATAGTTCAAAAATACCTAGCTAACTAAAAACCTTCATGTAGCATGGCCAACCCACATTGGGGTTATTAAAAGTGGCATATAGATCCTTCCCAATAGTATGTCATAGAAACTAGAATTTCCATGTTCAGTAGTAATGACTATTGGGACATGATAAAATAGTTGGAGATTTGATAAAAATTAATAAAATAAAATAAATTTATATTTCTTCAAATATTTTTTAATCAATAAAGGTACTAATAATCAACCCTTTTAATTTTCCAACAAAATTGTAAGATGATCATCCAAATTATCCTACAATCAATAATTATGAAATACAACAACCACATTTGTAGTAATGTCCTGGACTGATTTAGACACCTTCTGGTTATACTACACCATGAGTGGAAATCATATGATCTAGAATCATCAATTCCTAATATACTTGCTAAAGGGTTGAATGATAAAGAGTTCTTGATTTAAAAAATGTTTGAGAGTCGTGGTATATGTTCTATGTTTGATGCTTTTGTATATGTCAAGTTAACACATGAAGTCTCATGAGAAAAAGTATTAATATAAAATTAATGATAACCTCTATAATATTTAACATGATAGAGATATAAAGGATCAATTTTCAGATATACAAGGAACACATTCCTAGAAATATTGGATATGGTGCCCCAGATGATCCTTGTGTAGTCAATCTCATTGGCTACATTGATGGCCTAGAGGTTATAGTGTTTAAACTATATGAAGAACTGTGAACTGGTGTCATTATGGAAACAATTCCTCGTAGATTATATATTTATTTTTTAAATTTTAATATGAACAACATTGAGAATAATCAACCAGATCTACTATCTTTCATTCACAATGTCAATAAGGATACAAATCATGAAAATCCTTCTGTCCTAATGGTGAAAAAAATTAATGGAAAATGGGATATCATTAAACCAAATTCCTCTTCTTACCCTTACAAGAATAATAATATCATGGGAAAAGAAAGGGAATAGGATGTTGTCTATTTTGCAAGTGAAAAAATGTTCCATTGGAAGAAAAATAGAACCCAACCAAGGAATAAGGGATAATCTTCATGTGTGTTTGTTATCAAGTGAAATATTCACAGTTCAATAATTTGGGTGTTGTATACATTTTTCCGTGCTCACATTTGCATTTAAATATAGGAACTAAATATATTCATGAGGATCGATTGAGGGGAGGCTGATCTATGGGCATCCAACAGAGCTAAAATTGATGTTGTGTCTATCTGTGACTACCACCTAACACTTCCAAATGGGATGATCTTGGTATTAATGGTTTATTATTATGTGACTTTAGTTACAAAAAAACATTATATTAGTATCTAGACAAGATACAGATGGTTTTATTTGCAAATTATAAAATAATTGTTGCTTATTTTATAAAAATACAATTCTTATGGTAACGAATAATTAAATAATATTCCTTATGTGTTATAATACACAAACCGAGTTATTAAAGTATATAAAGAAACTAAATCACATCACTCGCACCACACCTAACATTGGAATCACCGACTTGGTCATGTAATTGAGAAGTACTTGACTAAACTACATCAAGATAGATATTTATATTATTTTGAACAAAAACCACTTGGTGTAAATAATTCATATTTATAAGGTAAAATGACCAATGTCCTATTTAGTGGGAAAGTTAAAATGGATTAATATATTCATTAATTAGTTCATACCAATGTATGTGTACCATTTCCTGTCGAATCAAGGGGTGAGTACTCATACATTATAAATTTTAGTGAAGCATTTAGTATATATGGATATGTCTACATATTGAGTGATAATTCTTCTTCTATTGATAAATTGAAGGAATTCAATAATAAAGTTGAGAACCATCTTGGTAATATTAAAAAACTCAACTCAAACCAAGGTGGAGAATATCTTACTCAAGAAATCATTGATTATTTAGTGGAGTTTAAGATTCTACCTCAAATTAGTCCTCCTTATATGCCTCAGTGGAATTGTGTAATTGATATGAGGAACTACACCTTATTTTATATTTTTAGATAAAGGAAGATCCATGTGAGTCTTCCATTATCATTTTGGACATACACACTATAAACAACAGTACAAATACTAAAACCAAGATCCAACTAAATTGGAAGATGATATACCATACCAATTATGGAATGGAAAGAAGCATGTGTTTTTATACTTGTATGTGTAGGGTTGTGAAGAATTAATTAAGGCCCCTTTAGGTAACAAACATGGACTTTATGGAAAAATTATTCTTTTATAGGATATCCTAATGAAATGAGGGGATATTACTGATACAATCCCTCAACAAAATGTTATTGTGATAAGACACACTTATTACACGGGAGGAATCATATCTCTAAAAGATATATTAGGAGTGAGATAAACATATATGAAGTTGATGCTAAAGGTATATAATTGTTTGTACAAGAATGGATTCCACAAATCCTAGTGAAGAAGAAATTGATTCACATGCAATAGTACTATGTAAGAGTACAATAGATTTTTGAGAACTAGAAAATTATGTATTTCTTGTCAAAAAGGATGGTGACTCAATATTAGTTGATAATAATGATCCTCTAACCTATAATGAAGTATTAAGTGGCAGAAATGTTTCCAAGTGGAATGAATCCATGAATTAAAAAATGGATTCCATGTACCAAAACCGAATCTATATTTTGGTAGATCCCAATTGGATAAAAGTCATGTTGGATGAAAATGTGTATTCAAGAAGACACTAGACATGGAATTAAAAGTTCTACCTATAAACCATGGATTTTCCAAATGGGTTTAAATAGTTTCAAGTCATTGACTACGATGCAACATTTTAACTAGTTTTAATAATGAAATACATCATAACTATAATTGACATTGTGGCTAACCATGATAAAGATATATGGAAAATATATTTCTAAATATCCTTCCTTAATGGGATCCTTTAAAAAGATGCCTATATGAAAAACCCCAAAGGGTTTGTTACTCAAAAGTTTGCAAGTGAGATATAAAAATTAAAAAAATCATTAATTTAGTAAATAAAAAATATCAATCATGAATCAAAAATTTTGATGAAGACATAAAGTTATTATAATGAATGAATGTGAGTGTTGTAACTATAAATGGTTTAGTTGTATTACAATCATTTTCTTAACTATATATGTTGATAACATATTACTAATTGGAATCTAAATACCAATCATATATCCTGTTAAATCATGGTAGAATAAATTCTTCTATATGATGGACTTGGGATACGTAGAATATATAATTGGGATCAGGATACATCATGATATATCCAACAGGTTTCTCGAAAAAATTTAATGAGTACACATTGACAAGATACTGAATATATTTAGTGTTGAATAATCCAAGAGGGGATTGTTTCTAGCATAAAATTGATGTCATATTTCATGGAAAATGTGTCCTCAGACACATGGAGAAAGAAATAGAATGGAAATAATTCCATATTAATTATTGATTGGATTATTTATTCATTCTATGTTATGTGTTATGCTAGAGGTTTCCAATACATTAAGTATAGCAGGAAGATATCAAGTTAATCACGGTGACCTCCAATGTATGGAAGTTAAGACTATCATTAAGTGTCTCATGATTATTAAAGATATGTTATTAACTTATATATGAGATATGGAACTAGTAAGTTGAGGATATGAAAATTCTTATTTATAAACTAATCATGATGAAACGATGTCAAAAATAGGATAACTCTAAATCCCTTTATTTAATATTTTTCTTAAACCACTTTAAGGTTATGTGGGAAACTCACAATAAAAGTTTCCAAATATCAAATTATAAAAAACATAAATGGAAAACAATCTTCAAAATCCACTAAAAACATCAAAACATATCTTTAGGATTCAAATTCAAACACACATTCAATAAACACACAGTTCAACACCTCAGGTGGCATCCGCCTCTAGACACGCTCCATGAATCATCACCAAAATTCAAAATCAAACCATTATTGACATAAACATCACCATAAATCCACATCCATAAAATAAAATCATCATCATCATTAGAAAAAACTGTGTTATTTTAAGATATTTTGAGAATAACTTCACCAAACCAGTAAACAGAACATCTAATAACTAGAAACAAACAAAATCAACATCACCTTGAACTATGACCTCCTGGAATGATTTCAACCATTCTAACTCACCTCCCCAAACACCTTTAAATCCACCACACATGTATATATCTTCAACAGGAATATAAAACTCAATGATTGGATCATGGGATAATTATATCAACACTATCATGTGATATTTTGGGACTTTTTATTATATTTCATGTCTCATAAGATGATTTACACCAAACACCATACAACAAGGTGATGTGTGGGTGTTGATAGATATAAATCTTATAAAATATTACCCTATATAATTTTATTAATATAAATTCATCACATATAATATGATTCAAATTTAGGAGAAAGATGTACGATAAAAATTATTATCTCAATTAGAGAATGTAGTAGATGGGAATGGCTAGCCATAAATCTAGTGGGGCCATGTGCGTCTTCATCAACTAATCGGTTTTCTAAAATTAGTTCACTTTGATTATTTTTCATATACTGGTTTAGAAAACCAAAATGAAATATAATATCTTTTGATGTATTTATTTGTTCCTATATTCCTTTCATCATCTCATACAAATCTCATAATGTCTTTATATTGTCAAAATATGTAAGCGGTGACACTCTAAAACCCAATCCATTAATGCGGCCATATTGTTCTAAATTATTCTAATATACTAAAAGTAGTTTTTCTTTAGGTACAATATATATAAAATCATATGGGTAAATATTATAAAAACCATTTGAACATAAATGTATATTTTTATGTAGTAAAATTATAAATCACCAAAATTTACTATTATTTCATACTTACACATGATTCTCATACTTATTGTGTGTTTCCACCCACTAGTTTTTCCTCTATTTATATGATCCTACATCCATTATACACGATGTAAAAAAGAAGTGTCTTAAAACTCAGATTCATAAATCCTCATGTAAATAAATCCTCTTATGTTGTTTTATATCAAATTATATACCATTTTATATTTGAGTAATGTGTACCCCTTCCTTATTTTACGATATGGGTACATTTGTTTTTATTCAATCTACTTATTTTTAAAACTCCCTTTTCATTTAATAAATTATAATTTTTTTTATTCAAAATAGATAAAATAAATATTTTAATATAAAATATTATCGATTAAAACACACACAAAATTATTCCTTGTCATGGTGACTAATGAATTATTTCAAATTTTCATGGTTTATAATGTGTGAATACATATATAGTGGGTGGGGGTTCACTTTCCTCACAACATCCATATCATTAAGATTTTTTTGATGTGTGAGGAAGACTATATAATATATTATAGTGACCATTATGACAATTCTCTTATATAAATAATCTAAAATAAATGAAATATACAAGGGATAATGAAAATTAATTTAATGTTTCATTATATAGTTATTTGGTAAAATAAATAAAGTATATCATAAAATTTATTTAATATCTTCCCACATGGTTATATTCAATTAAAAAAATACATTATTATCTATATATATTAAAATTAGAATTTAAATTCTTGTTGTAATCCAAAATTAAAAAATAATCATTTAATTTTTGGGCTCAAAAGGTTGTCCATGTCGATTCCACCCAGCTTATAATGTTAAAACATTTATTCATACCTTGAAAACATTAGTTAACATGGTGATTCTATACTACTCTTGTTTTTTCATCAACATGTTGTTGATAACCTAATAATTCTACAGTTTCAACATCGATGGTTTGTTCTTTCAAATTATTTGAAACATCCACATCTGAATAATTCAATATATACTTGGGTAGCCTAAAATTTAATTTATATTATATAAATTTATTATAGAACGCATAATATTATTAGGAAAATCATAGTATATTAAAAACACATTAACCAATTCATTGAACTCTCTATTTTTCATTAAATATTAATGGGAATTTTCTCGTCTATTGAGTACCCAAATCCAATCCTTGTGGTCTCTTATAATGTATAATACACTCTCTACATTAGAACCTTCAGGAAATGATTATGATCTCCTAATAAATGGGTAATATTTAAATAAATTTTAATGGGACTGTGTAGTTTTTTAAATCGCCAATTTTTTTCCCTATTCCATTTTACTAGATTTGGGATATGTAATAATTACACTGCTTGTGATGTCATTGTGAATAATTCATCCTTAAACCCATACACACATAAATTAACAATGATCAAGGAATTAATTTTTATTTTAATTATACTTTTATTATAAACCCATTTCTAATTGAAACTATTCACTTGAAATTCTATATTATCTAACTCATATATTTATTCAATTATGTTGAACTATGGAGTATTCACATAAATTGGAATTGTATCCTTTGATATGAATATGTGAATCACTTCTTCAATTAGTCCAACTCAACTATTTGATATAATACCATGTTCATCATATTCCTTCATATTGAATATATAACTACTAATTACAAAACTGGTGTAAGATATAACATTTACATTTGGTCCCCTGGATGGCCAATGAAGTTTTTCAGTAATAGAATAGGGATTTGCAGATAAATACTCATAAATATGATCAAAACACCATCATATAAACTATCTATTATGGTTAATTGATATCCATCTTTCAGCCTTTGATGGATTCAATTGTCTAAGAATTACTTAATGGGATTCATCATATGGAGGAAAATTTAAACTATTATTTAAAATTTAATGGTGATTTTTCTCATGATCTTTAATGGTAATTGTAAAAATGCCTCTTCTATAAATTTTTTCTTAAATAAGGCTTCTAAATTGCTATGCTTTTCGGTGACTAATGATATCAACATCTAGGAGGTATCCAATACAAAATTAAACAACTTCATAAATAATAAATTTCTCTTCATTACAACCTTCTAACTAACATCAATTCATGATATCCCACCTCAAAATATTCATATAGAATTTAGTGGGGTATATTCATTAAAAATGTTCATGATACGTAGTTGAAACTATGAAATCTATAAAACCATTAGGTGTAAAATTATACCAATGAATTATGTTAGTAATAATTACTCCACTTATCATAATATGATAGAAAATTCATTATTTATTATTGCAAAATTTTTAGGGTCTATTACTTTACACTATCTATATTTTAAAAGGAATAAAAGTTTGGTTAAAATATGTTGTACATTTTTAGGGATAATGATACATAATCCTATAAGAATTAAATCATTATCAAAATATGACAATAATGTTATTGTTGTCTCGTTAACATAAAATTATTCATTTAAATGATATTTTTTATATTTAATGGGTACCCCTCTGTATTTGGGGTTTGTCTTAGTGGTAAACACCCCATAAATCTACAAGAAAGAAAGGGGTTAAAACCCATTGGGAAAAGGGTATAGTAGCAGTACTGTAGCGTACTGTAGCAGTGGGGGGACTGTAGCAACAGAGGGCACTGTAGTGGTAGCAGGTCACTATAGCGGTGGTAGGGTACTATAGCAACAACGGGTACTGTGTAATACGGTAGAAGTACTATTCACATAATGGTATTTGGGCCAAAATATTGGGTCTGCAGTCCATAATGGGTTAAATTCCCACTGGGCCTTTGGGCTATGTAATGGGACTCCCTCTACCCAATTAAAAGAGGTATTTTCTTTTCTTTAATAATAAATGAGGCTTCGGACATAAACATTAAAAAATGGATACCCCTCTGAAAATTTTACACCATTAAGGATGTTTCATAATTGAAATTATTCTTTTCAAGATAGATTATAATTTGGAAGACGAATAATAGTTCTTCTTTCACCATTCACTCATGCCAACACATCCATTATCTCCTTGTTAGTCATTTCCAACATTTCATTAATTCCATAATTTATTATATCTATTAAATTTCGTAACATGAAAATAACAATATCACCTATATATATTTATACATTCAGGACATCAAGAAAATTATCTAACGTATAAATAATTCTAATATGGTAATTCAAAGAAAACACATCTATTTTTTCCAGCCATATTTTTTATGATTTCTCCAAAATGGTTCTCCAAAATTATTGTCATTATATTTTAATTTATTTAAAATATTATGCTCATTAATTGGGATAGTGTTGTATATTGTTATGTATTTCTATTGAATGATATCTTCCATGATCAGTATTTATGTCTTTAGGGAAAAAATTTATAATGTCTTAAATGCATAGTCTTTGAGGAATGTTTTCACCAAATGGAATTTGTCCCATCTACTCAAATGTGACAACGAAACATTAAATTAATGTTATATCCTAAATAATTCAGATAAGATGGAATATTAATTATAAACCAATAAAACATTGATCTCAATCTGAAATATTTAATTTTATGCTCCTTATACAATGTAACAGTTGTATACCATATAGATTTTAGATCATCAATCAATGAATCCAAATATATATCAATATCATTAGAAGGTTTTTTGTTCTAAATATAAACAGAGAAAACGTAATGTATTTATTCTTCATACATAACCACAATGGTAAGTTTTAAATTACGAACATAACTAGCCATATAATGTGATTAATACTTTTCAAACCATTATGAGTCATTGTATCTATAGATAACATAAGTAAAAGGTTTCATGGATCGTTTCAAAATTTAGGATTCTCATAATCAGTTTTCATCCACTAAAGAGAGTTTTTTGGTTATCTTATATTACCATCTTCAATTACTTTATCAGAATGAAATGAAAATTTTCTAATAGTTTCCCAATGTCCATAGAGATGTCTAACCATTTGGTTAATAGAAAACTACCATACACTTTTTGAGGCACTTTATTTATTTCTTTTATCAATCATCACAAAAAAATTTGGATGTTATGAGTGATTCATGGTACTTGCAAAAATATATACAATCATTAAGAAAAGAAAATATTTTTTCAGAGATCATACCAATTTAACGTAAAATTTACTTAGTGCCATCTATTCCTCAAGGAAGAACATTTTCTTCTACTAACATATCAATCAAAAGACCAAGTAAATCAGTAAATATAGTGTCACTCATTATGTCGCCAATATTAAAATTATATAACATTAATAAAACTACAAATATTGTATATTCAATACAACCAGTATGAAATGGTGTCTTTTAATAGATATTTAAATTCCCAAACAATATTGTACAATCATGATGGTCATCTTTAATTTTCATTTTTATTTATTTTATATGATCTCTATCACCATTTATATGAGCATTCATATCAACTGATCTATAAATCACAATATCAGTCCAGTCGGTATGTAGATTCTTTTTTCTCAACATTTAATCTAAAATTTATATATTCGGTATATTTGATAAAAATTAAATATTATTTCATCTCTTTTGAGTGAATTCATCCTGAATAAAAAAAATAAACCTGGATAAAAGATTTTAGAAGTGTTGTATGCACTCTCTATTGTATGTTTGTTGAAATTTTTGACACCATCCTCATACATCTTTTTCATTCAATTAGAATCCATTTAGTTTGGATTAATATCCATCCAATTATGTTCAATAAAATAAATTTTTAAAAAATAAACAAATAAACATAAGTTATTAATAATGAAAGGATAAATTTATAGATAGGTTGAAAAAATTTAATAATTTTCTTACAAAAAAATTAAACTCACATTGGAAACTCAATGAAGAAATATAAAAAATGTTGTAATGATAAAATGCTAGAATTCATTGGCATTGGTATATTAGACTCTTTATTAGAATCCTTCACATTGATAACATCCAATTAAAATATGAATCATGATTGTATAAAACAAATTATGATGGAGTGTGTAGCATTAAAGTAGTAAATTAATGATGGATGAAATATTTGAATCAAAGAGGTAAAGGTTAAAGATAAATTACAATAAGGGGAACCAACATGAGATGATAGACTCTATTATTCTGTTTCTCTTTTTGCGGATTATAATATTGAATTCATAATAATGATCATACTAGATTACTATTGTCGAATAAATATCAACAAGACAATGTTATTAGTGATGATTACTAACAAGTTATATTTTTACAAAATGGTAATATGGAAAGAAACAATCTACGGTGGTTGAAGGGTTATACATTCCTTAATAGAGAGAAAAAGTATTAGAGAAGTATTAAATAGTATTTTAAGCTACATGATGTTATTGTTCTAAGATAAAAAGAGGAGAATTATGTGTATTAATAGTTGTTCGTTGTTTTGAAAATCATTTATGGAATGTAATGTGTTATATATAAAAATATAAAAAGAGTAAAATAATTTTGTTTCTATGGAAAATGATAGAGATCAAAAATGTCCACTCACCACATTAATAATAGTAATTAGTTAGTGTAAAATTGTAAAGGATATTGATATTTGTGGTCAGAAAACAGAAAACATTATATGTTCTAAAAAGTAATTTTATTCATTTGTTTGTTATTTAGTGTTTTCCATGTATTAGTACTTTTAGTTTTTCCTTTTTTACTACCTCATATTTTTGTTTCCTCACCTCCACCATAGTTGGAGAGTTTTAAACATAGAATGATTTTTCCCAAGTTGCTTCATTTTGTTTATTTTTTAAAATTTTGTTCTTTATATATTTCCTTTCCACTAATAAAATGTTCTTAATAACATCAACTTTTAAGTACCTGATCTCTATGCTTTCTCATCCTAGCACATGAATTTTTCTGATACTTTTAATTACTATTTTGTTCTTTGTTGTTTTCTTTTATTTGTAGGTGTATATAAAAATCTTAATAACATTATTAATATTATATATTTGATAATATATATTAAATATAATTAGTAATAATGTATATTTACTAATTCAACATAATTAAATAATAAAAAATTAAATAATTATTATTTAAATTTAAAATTAATTTATTATTAATATATTTAAATAAAGAATAATAATATATTTAAAAATATCATTATTATGAATTAGATTTAATTGATTCGGGTACCTTTTAAACTGGTACCCACTGTCAGTGTTTAGTTTGATTGATAAAAACATTGTTAGTTAATAGATGTTTTGTTTCTTTGTTTTTTTTATATTACAATACCTCACATAATTAATTGAATTGAAATTTTAATAAGGTATATTTTCAATTTCTCAATTATTTATCTATAAACACTATAATAGAAATCCACATTATCAGGGAAAGAATGGAATTTTTCAACACTAAAAAACATGCAACCTTTATCCAGAGAAAAACACCCCTTTTATGTTAGCATAAATATAGATTAAGGCACATGCTCATAGTCTCTCTTTTAGGGAGAGGGTTCATCTAGGGATTCTTGGGTTTGGGAACACCAAGGTTCTCCTAGGATTGGTGTTGTTTTAGCCATGTTGTGGCGTTTCATCTTCCATGTCTGTCCTCCCCCAATAGTTTGTTCAGAAACTATTTCTTCTTATGTTTCAATGGATTAATCATCCAACAACATAGATGATTACCCCTTATTGGTTCATAGTATATCCCTTTTATGTTGGTTAAACTCATTGAAGACTAACTATTCAACCTGAATTTGCTAGAAAACATACCACCATCTCTTTATCACCTGCAAGAAGCCATGACCATATGAGAAGTAGAATCAAGCCACTAGATCCTTACGTTATTTTGTTAAAACAATATATAAGAAAAATTTTCTAATTGAAAGACCCTAGTCATTAGAAAATAACCTAATCTTAATGGAGGACCTGAAAATTGAATTTGATTTCTAGAGTATCACCTTCACAAAATTAGTTTTATGATTCCTTTAAAGATTAATGTTTTTTATCAGTTTTCTAGAAAATAATATTAAAAAAATTCCAAGTCAAAAATATTTTATGAAATATGTATATAAGGATGCATGAGTTCCAGTTACTTTCTGATAAGTCGAAAGGTGACAGGCTCCGAGAAGCTTTTCAGCCAAAAGAATACTTACATTAAATATTGTTTTTTGTATTTTTAATTTTTTTTTTGTTTTCATTATATATATATATATCATAATATTTCAATAGAAGTTATCTTCTATTTAATATCTAGCATTACTATCATTAAAGAAGTCTGGGATTATGACAAAAACCCTCTCCCAGGGATTTCTTTTATTTTAGGGTTTTCCCTAGAAATTATTCCACATTTCTAATGGGGTATTTTGGTTCTCCCTTTCCTATGCAGAATTACCAATATATTATTATTAGTCAATTTCAATCAATTAATTAATACATTTAATTAATGTTTAATAATATTATTAAACAACTAATCAATTTCTAAATATTTAATAATATATAATAGTTTTTAATTAATTAGAAATTAAACAATATTTTATTAATAAAAATAATCTTAATAATAGATATATTACGTATAATTAACAAACAAAATAATATAATTATTAATTATTAATTAATTTGTAAGAATAAATATTTAATCACTTATGAAATTAATTAGATAATAATTAATTATTTAATTAGTACTATAATTATTAATGGTAGTAAACATGACTATGATCAGTGGAGGAAGAAATGCTCTGGTGATGATCTTAATGGTAAGTAAACAAGTTTTCAAAAGGAAGGACCCTCCAATTATTGGTAATTTCTCCATTTGTGTGGTTGTCGAGCAAGGTCATTCAAAGGTTCCTATTGGATTTAAAGAAGTTCATTTGTAGGAATCGTCTCAGAACCCAGTAAATTTTACTGCTCTAGTCAATAATAGTGGATCTTTAATTGAGGATATTACTAGATTTTCTAGGGGTATAGATGGTTTTAAGAAACCATGGGCTGATGTGGTTGATGAGGAGGAAGATAATCAAACAGAGTATGAGGATGTTATCCAAGATGAAGTCAATGTTGAGTTTGATCATGTTGCGCTAGCTTCAACTTGAAGGATGGGTAAAATGAAGGTTTTTGATGACAAAAGATTTCAGTTGGTGATGCCTAAGAAATTAATGGCCTTTCCAAATCTACCTTCATATTTCCATGATGAGCATGTGGCTAAGGTGGTTGTTTGGATAGAAATAGTGCCACCAATTGGGGGTAATGTTGCCGATGTATCTATTGTAAATGCACAAGTTAATTCCCAGCTGGGGGTTCAGTATGATGCGGCTATGGTCGGATATGTTGCAAGTGAGTAGGTTGGTGATCAGTAGGGGGATCGAGGGGGTGAAAGTATTGCCTGATCTACTATAACTTACCATCATGGTGCTGAAAATATTGTCCCTCATATGGAAGGATATTATAAGTTGTAAGAATCTAGTACTTGTAGGGATTTTCATTTAGTCCTAGTGTTGTTCAGGACTTCACATAGTCTTCTCTAATGGTTGATGTTTAGGGGGTTCCCTCTAATGGTTGCTGCTAAAAAGGATGCCTCTAGCAATGTGGTTTTGCTGGGATATGATAATCCAACCACTATTTTTTCATGTTAGATTCTATTAAGACACTTGAGTTTGATTTTCTTATTCGTGAAGGCCTTGAGAATGCAGGATGCAATAATCGAAAGAATTCATCTTCAAATCATGCTTATGTTGATGGATTAGAGTCATCAAGGGAGATGGACCAACCTGCCTAGGATGATATATCACCCTCTAGTGAGGTAGTGCATGGATTAAATGTTTCACAAGGAGAAGATCCTCATGAAGAAGCTATATAGGGTGATATATCACCCTCTATGGTGGTTGTTCATGACTCCAAAGATGCACATGGAGAAGCTCCTCATGGAGAAGCTGCTCGAGAGATATATTACCCTCTGATGAGGTTGTTCATGACTCTAAATATGCACATGAATAAGTTGTTAATGGTAATGCTTCCTTGCCGACTATGGAGGATCTAGTGAAGGATGAGGAAGCCAATTTTCCTAATATGACGCGTAATGGAGAAGTATGCATCACCTCGCTAACCAGAGAGGATCTCAGAGTTGAGGTCAGTATTAGAAGAGGTAATATTTGGTTATCTAATGTGATTGTTTCTTAATCGTGTTATCCTTGAGTGGTGTGTTGCGTGTAACCATTTCCTCTAAACCCTTTTGTTTTTCTACTATTTTTCAAAAAAAATGGAGCTATGGTTTTGGATTTCTAAACACGTGGCTAAGTCATTCTTATTAATTATATAATAAGTAATTAGTAATATATTAATTAATTATATAATTATTAAATATATAACAATCAATTAGTTATCTACTAATATAACTATTAATTATAATTATTAATTATTAATTTTTTAATAATTAATTTTTTAATTAGTTATTTAATTATTAATTATTAATTATTAATTATTTAATGATTAATTGTTTAATAAATAATAATTAATAATTAATTATTTAATAATTAATTATTTAATAATTAATTATTTAATTAGTTATATAATTATTTATTTTTAGTTATTAACTTTTTATTATTAATTACTAATTCTTTATTAATTATTATATAAGAATTAATTATTTAGTTAGTAATATAATTATTAATTATATAATAATTAATTAGTTAATTAGTAATATAATTATATATTATAATGATTAATTATTAATTACATTATTATTAATTAGTTAATTAGTACTAAAATTATTAATTATAATATAATTAATTAGTAATGTAATTATTAATTATATAATTATTAATTTTATAATAATTAGTTTGTCAATTAGTAACATAATTATTAATAATGTAATAATTAATTAGTTAGTTTTTAATATAATTATTATTTATTATTTATATAATAATTAATTAGTAAATTAGTAATGTTATTATTAATTATATAATAATTAATTAGTATTGTAATTTTTAATTAAATAACTAAATTTTATAATAACAAAAAGTTCTAGGAGCCAGCCGAACCTCCTCTTACCAGAATTTATTGAAAAATAATGGACAAACATGAAAGATAATGAATGGGGTCAAACAAAGGACAAACCCTCATCCAAAAGAGAAGAAACTACAAATCAGAACCAACTCCGTAATCAGGGATGTCATCAAGAAACTCCCGTTTTATCTTTGAATTCATATAATTAAAAAAAATAAAATACTTTTCCCTGAGTTTAATCTGCTCCTGAGTGAGCTCCTTGGAATAAGACGTGGAAGACTAGACACATCCATCTCTGCCATGTCCTTGGACACAATTTTTTGGATGACGACAATGACACCGAGTATTAGTTTGTTTCCAAGACCCTTCTGTTTATTCCCTATCTAAAGAAAAGACTTTTTTCTACAGTATAATACCCCAATTGAGGGAATTCCCCATGTGAAAGATCCTTTATAATAGGGGAGACAACTGCCTCCATCTTTATCTTTCCTTGTCCAGAAATGGAACACTCCTGCCTCATTTTTTCATCCACATCATTCTGCACATCCTGTCAAAAATCAAATTGAAAAAATTCAATAGTATCCTGCACTATCTCATCAATTAATGTTGGTCTTTCTTTGGATCCAATAAGGACATCCTTGAACGAAACACCATCTGAAATTCCTTGACTAAATTTATTCCTTTTTCAATAATAACAGGATACCCAATATTCATTCCTTAAGTTTATTCATCATTTTTTAGGTCTGACACTAGTATATTATTCTCATTCAAGACATCATCTGCAGTTCTTATCCTCTCAGCAACGATGCGATTATTCACATTGTCTTTCTTCAAAGTTTTCTTACCATAAGGCAGACAAGTACCTTCATGTTTGACATGGATGTTTTGAGTATTCCTGTAGTTGGAGACTTCATGCCCTAGAACCTTGAAAAACAGAAATAATGATGAGATGAATTCATATTCAAATTGAACATAAATTTTTCACTGTTTTTTACAAGAGATATAGAATTAGGAAAGGGATTTATCATGTCAATATCCACCATGACTCTAGTGAATTTTCCAAATTTCCTTTCAATAGTGTTCTTTTCCCTCTTAATGGTTGTACTAATATATGAGACAAGATCATTAATAATTATAAGATACCAAAGTTCCTAACTAATACCATGAATTCTAAATTAAATCTTTTTAGTTTTATGTATTTGTGCATGTGAATTGAAACTGAAATCCTAGGAAGAAACAAGAAGGATTCCTAGATTAAGCACATAAAAACTCAAACGCCAAGAACAATCTCTATCACCCGCATTAGAGAATATTAAATTAAAATACCTTATTCCAATAAGATCAATCCATATATTTGAATGCCCAAAATCTGTGAGAGACTTGATTTAACCTTCTTAGTATTCAATGGATAATCATTCTTATCAAGAATCATACACCCAATAAGGGAACATTTACACACTTTTAACCTCTCCTTAAGAGAATGAATATTTTCAATGAATGGGAAGTTCCTATTTTTAGATCTAGAAATATGGGGCACCATAGATGCTTGAGTCCCTTCCTCGAAATTCTTCTACATAAGGGCCTCAGAAAAAGAACAACCCTTATATAGGGGATTCAAAACAGGACGCACGATATCTAAAAGACTCGACACCATTCCATTACTCACAGTATTGCCTGGAGAAAAATTTTGCCTTCCCGAAATCATCTTTAAACCCACATCCACTCTATTCCTCATTGTGCCATTAGATAGAGACAAATCAGGCCCTCTCGATCTCTCTAGTAAACCCACAATTGCACCATACCTCACCACACCGTTAGATGAATCAGGCCCTCCTAAACTCATCGGTAAGACAATCCCCCCCCCCATGGATCCCTGAACAGATTCATTTTTAGAGGCTTTGGCATCTTGTAAGGTCAAAGAAGAAGGCCTCAACTGAGAAACACTAACAACATCACCATCATCAGGCACTCTGTAGCTCTCTTATCCATACATCCAAATTTATTAATTACATAATTATTAATTTGTAATATAATTATTAATTGTATAATAAACCTATATTATTTAGTTATTATTATGATTATATTTTATTAATAATATATTATTTAATTTTAAATTAATTAAAACCTATTAAATACTATTAACAATTCTTAAATAATTATTTGTTTAATAATTTTATTAAATAGTAATTAATAATATTACTTTATTGATTGAAATGATTAATAATAATGTATCTATATTTATACACAGGAAAGGGAGAACCTGAATCCCACATCAAAAATGCATAATGAATTCTATGGTAATCCCTCTTATAAAAAGAATCCCTTAGTGTGGGTTTATGTCAAAATTCCGGACTTCTGTAATAGAAGTAATGATGGATATTAAATAGCATATAAGTTCTGATGAAAAAAAATGTGTTTTATTTATTTATATATATATATAATGAAAATAAAAATAAATTTATAAATTTTAAATATAAAAAATAATAATATTTAAAATAAGTATTTTTTTTGTTTATTGGATGAAATGTAAAAGGGGTTTTGCCACCTTTAAACTTATCTAAAAGGAGGAATGACCACTATTGCCTTTTATACATATTTTTAAAAATATATTTGATAGAGAATTTTTTTTGAAAATACTAACAAACATAAAAAAATTATCCTTAAATTCATCCCAATCAGAGGAAGATGAAAAAAAAACTTTTCGGAATATAATTATTTGAGTTAAAGGTTATCTTAATTAGGATCACTCAGATGAAATCCTTTAGGGGCCATATGTGTAGATCAAAGTACTCATCGATTTGAAAAAAACTTTTATGATGGAAGAGTTTCAATCAATGGAGGATCATTAGTTATGGATCCCATTAAAATAATATAAACATCATATCATGTTCTTTTTGTGGATGGATCATACATATAGAAAATGAGTGAATCTCCATGGCAGCTGATGATGAAGGTAGCATCATCCTTCATTATGGCCCATGGTACCATTCAAATAAATAATGGATCTCCACAGTTCCAGAAGAAGAAAGAAAATTAGATATAAGAAATATTTCAAAGGACTTTAGTGTTGAATGTTGACAAGTAAATTCACTTCCCATAGAATAATTGATGTGGTGGTCAGCCGAAAAAATAAGGCTGCATGGGTTTGGTGCCACCCAGTTTTAACCTCAAGATGGTGTTTCCACCGAAGTAGACTCAAAGAATGAGTTAGTGACTTCCTGAAGATATTTTGAAGTGAAAATTTTAAATTTATCCTCTATTTGGCTATAAATATATGGATTCCATATTGTGGGATATATGAGAAATATAAGGAATTTTTAATATGTGTATTCCTATTTTAATAATAGTATGTGATTCTTTCCCTATAGATGTAGGTCATCTAATTTAACCACATAAATATTTGGGTGCTCTAATAATTTCTATTTTGTTTCCCTATTTTTATGTGTGATTCTTGAGAGCATAAGAATTTTCAAACAAAAAAGTGGTATTAGAGGGTATTCGGTTACCTAGGAATGTACTGAATTTATCTCTACATATATAAACATGAACCTGATAAGCTCCATGCTTCCTGCTGGTAGCTGTTTTCCCACATCTGCAACTTGAAATTGGGATATTCCCCTGTATGTGCATTTGAACCCACTACAGTCTGTAACTCTTTAACTACTCGCCCCAGTGTGGGCATCACTATAGATTATATGTAACTACTGTCTATGAGATGGAGTTCATTGGTTTGATCATTTTTCCCCGTCCTATCTTCTATGTTTGTTTTTTCAAATATTTGGGTGTTATTAGATCTGGAAAACTAGGTTGTGCAAGTATAAAGGTATGGGAGAGAGGATTTTTGTTGTGCATGGAAGGAAAAAGGGAAAAAAAATTATCCAAGTATATGTGAAGAATGAAAATAAGAAAATGGGTTATGGTATGTGGGGTGTGGGGTGTGGAAAAAAGAAAAGGTGGGGTTTTTTATTTTTTCTTAATTTATTTTTATTTTTGGCTCTTTGTGTATGTGAATGTAAAAAGGGGAAAGAAGACTTAGGAAAAACATTATTAGGGGTGTCATGAAAAAAAAATGTAATATTTTTTTGTTTAAAAATATAATTATTTATTTTTTGTATTTTTTTTAAAATAAATACTATAATGAAAATTCGGATTTCATTTGGAATCTGATTTTAGGAATTAAATAGTCGATTTTAGAATTTTATACTATTCTGGATTCATCAATTTTGTCTATCCTTTTAAACTATGACCTATTTCTGTGATGGAGATTCCCCAAGTAGAAATTAGTACGGTACCATACTAAGAGTGTATTCTAGTTACATATTCTATTACTATGATAACTTATGAAAATAGAAGTATTGTGTTCAGTACCAAATTTTAGGTGGACAAATTTGATGGGAAGAACAACATCAGCATACAGAAATTTGATGCTTTTGATATTATAACTCAACATTAGATAGATATAACCTTGTATAAAAATCCCACAACATCTATGATGGTGATTAAAAGAGACTAAACTATCAAGCCTATGATACGATCCATCTCTGTTTGGTTAAATATCCAAAATATAGTGTGATGTGAGAAACCTATATAAAAATATTGTGGAATATTATTGGAGAATATTTATATGGACAAAATAATTGAAAGATGATTATACCTGAAAAATACATTGTTTATATTTCGTTAAAAGTAGGGTATATTAATGATTTAGCACCATGACTATTCTAATAAAATCCTGATATATTTGAAAATTTTGGAAGTAAAAATTGGAGGTGAATATAAGGCTCTGTTGATGTTAAACTCTCTACTGGATAGCTATTATCACCATACAATAATGTTTTTGTATTGTAAGGATGAGGTAAAAAATTTGATGTTTCAAATTCCTTAGTTATAATGATTACAGGTAGAAGGACAAGTTTGAACATTGGGATCCCAGAGTAGATTAAATGATGGAAACTAGTTGAAGATCATCTACCAGGAAATCCAAAAAATTCAAAAGATATGAATCACAATTGATGTGAAAATAATATTCCAGTATTAGATGTCCAATGGAAGATGATTTTTCCTACTGTCATCAAAAAGGGTAATAGAAGAAGGTT
Organism: Viscum album; assembly: GCA_963277665.1. Taxonomy (NCBI): domain Eukaryota; kingdom Viridiplantae; phylum Streptophyta; class Magnoliopsida; order Santalales; family Viscaceae; genus Viscum; species Viscum album. The sequence goes on along the minus strand of OY728158.1, from coordinate 364,867,537 downwards.
TTTTTGAAAATCGGGAAACTAAAGTCAAATTTTGTAAATAGAACTGAGGAAGCGGAAGATACTATCCTCATTTCCTCAAGAGTCACCCATTTAGAAGTTTAGATTCTTGATTTAGGTTATTAATTCCATATGTGTAGGAATTGAGATTGGTTTCCGGACCTCATGGAGCCAGATAAAGGTGTGGTTCTTTTGGGAAATAACCACGGTTTCCATAAAAGAGGTATTGAAATGATATGGTTGAAGATATGTGATGTTACAACTTGATCCCTTATAGATGTAAAATATGTACCATAATTTTAGATGAACCATATATCACTTGTATTTTTGGATAAACATGGTTAACAGATAACCATTGAAGATGGATTCATGAAAGTTATCCAAGTTTCACTGCTTGTGATGAAAGGTATTAGAAAATGTTCTTTATATTATTTGAATTTTGAGACAATTATAGGTGGAGCTGTGATATCTGAGAAGAATATCACCACTGATAGAACATACAAGATCACATAGAGAACTTCCATGTATGGAAAATCGGTTTTTTATTCTCTCTTTGTAGATGAATATAGTGTTATATATAGATATCAAGATGTTTTGGATATAAAAGAAATGAACTAGTGGAAGTCTATTGTAGGGGAATAAATAAATTCACTACATCAAAATATGGTATGGGATCTTATTCATGCTCATAAAGACAATAAACATACTACAGTGATAAAGTTACAAAATTATTTTCACTTGATAAATATCTTTAGGACATGAGATGCCTATGAGAATTAGGAAGGTTGCAGAAGTTTGAAATTTTTTTAGCACCAAGAATTTTTTATTGAATTGCAACATTGTGAAATTTTTTGTCAAGGTGGAGATTCTTGATGGTTGTAAAATTAAATCACCAACCACATAATTGGTGATGTAGTAGTTAATTGAGAGAAGAAGGTTTCATGGGTGTGGTGCCTCCAGGTGATGACCTGCAGATGGTGGTGATGCTGAAGAAGAATTATAGAAAGAGTTAGTGACCACCTAAAGATATTTTTCAGCATCCACTGGAATTTTATTCTCCAATATGGATATAAATATATGGGTTCCATTATGTAGGATATATTATAAATCTGTTGAATTTTTAATATGTGTATTCATGTTCGAATATTATTATTTTTTCCTTCCCCATGGATATAGGTCACCTTAACGAACCACATAAATATTTGTGTGTTCATGTTCTTTCTGCATTGTTTCCCTATTTTTGAGTTTGATTCTTGATGGGGTGATCATTTCTGCACAACATTTAGTTTTCAATTATCCCCATCTCTAGGGAAGCGGAGGTTGATGTTAACATCATCCTCTATTATGGACCCTAGATCCCTATCAAAAAGTAAATGATGCCCATCGTCCCAGAAGAAGAAAGAAAATTGGATAGAGAAACTATTTCAATGGTCTTTAGTTTGTAATCGGGAGGGAATCTATCAAAATATCTCATTCTATGTACTCTACCTACTATAACATATCAAAGCTACCTTGATCACCCAAAAATACATATTTTCAAACAACCAACCTCATGCATAAAATCCCATAGATATCTCATAATCTCATAGACAAAACTTCATCAAGGACTTCCACCCCTCTTACCTTCTCCCCCAACCAAAAAATGTAACCCCATTCCCCTACCAAGACAAAAACCCATTAATTATGAACCATCGGACCCCCCCCCCCCCTCTAAAGACTTCTCCACTAATACTTCCACCTTTTCCAACCACTATTCTTAATAAAATCCCATTAAATCTAACTATTAATGGACTTAAAATGCACCAACCCTATATGATGAAATTTAAAGGTGAATATGACATCAACCTCTCTACTCACAAACTAGTGAATCAAAAGGAAACCCTGAGACTTCACCTATAGGGAAATGACTACTAAAGAGATGGAAGACAACATAGGATGGGTTTTTTATCTAACAGACATTTGTGGATTTTTTCACAATCTACCCACACCTATTTTAATTAAAATATTTTTCTATAATTTCCATGCACGTTTCAACCTATATATAGATATAATTCTTTAGCACCGGAGTGGTTAAAGTGGACTTAGAATACTTTTTCTCATCAAATCCAAGACAAAAATAATAATTACATGTGTGGAATCTCTTATAAGGAATGATTTTGAGGATATTTCCCACAATCTCTCCAAGGCCACACTAACAGCCTCTACCTCCTATGGAAGGAAGACGATATTTGGATTACAATGTTCACTTCCAACAATATTTCTTCCTCTATCAACTGGTTTGGCGCGCCATCCTGGGATTTTTTAGGTTTCCATCAGTGGCACTCAAAATAAGTAAATTTAATGTACAAGTATCTCCAATGGTCGATTATAAGTGTTCTTGTGGGGCCTCTTCTCACGGTTGGGGGCATGAATGAAATTATTCTTCATATAGAAAAGAGAGGGGGATCCTGCATATCCTCTGTCCATTTATGTGACCTCTCATAGCTGGTTCAATTCATGGGTCTCTCTAACATGGGACATGATGGTATCCTTTTCACATGGTTCCATGGGTGCTCAGAGAACACCCACATTGTAAATCATTTGGACATGTTCTTGGATTTTTCTCGTTGTCTCACCATCTTCATCCTCTTCAATGTTTCTCATCGTACCCTATCCATATGAACCAATGTCCTATTCTCATCAACCCTAATCTTGAAAAAAGTAATATGGGACAAGAGATTCCTTTTAGATATGAATGATACCAGATGATAGAAAGATACTCTGGTGATGTGATTAAATCATGATGGAATATAGAAGGCCTTGGTGTTCACAAAAAAATTCACCAGGTCTTATCTAACATTAAGTAGTGGAGTTATTGTCAGTTTAACCTATCATATAATCAATACATTGTTATTTATAGAAGTATATATAATCTCTTCTCCATTCCTCCATCATGTGAAACCCTCTCTAAAATAACTGAGTTGGAAAATTATCTAAATAATTATCTCAAAATGAAAGAAATATGCTGGTTAATGTGTGTGTGCGACATCCACATTATTGATGGTGACTCAAATACACATTATTTCCATCAAAAATCATCTGGGGGAATTGTAAGAACTTCATTTCTTTTTTGACCTCTCCATAAGGTAATTCTGTCTCAAAGGAAGAGGATATTATTGGCCTAATCTTACACTTATCTAGGATCTCTACTATAACGACCAAAACTTTTATCAATAAATTTACCCTTGCATTTCAATAAAATGTTATGTTATATGTTTTGCATATAGAAAACACATGCACTAATTTGGTTTTATATTATCCTATTGGACTTTAATTAACATTAAGAATCTTTATTGTTGATAATATATTCATTGAACATTAATAATATGATTAGTATAAATATAGGGTTTTGATAAATCCAATTTACATAAACAAAGGATGTGATGGCTTCAAAAAGAAAGAGTTTACCATTTGAAGCACAAATATCAGATCTTTTTATGGAGATAGTAGCTATAGGATTTTCCCTTAACAACACCTAATATTATATCCAATAAATTAATCATGAACAAAAAAATTTATGGGAGAAGTTCAAGTTCAACGAGATCATGGCCCAAACCATGTACATCGAACCACCCCATGAAAGATTCATCAACATGCACTTTACCCATAGGGAATTTCATGGTGTATTGAAGGGGTATGTATCAAGATCATAATAATATGAATATTTATATTTTATTTTTAATATAATAAATTAAATATTTTCTTCTTATCGTTTCTTTATAAATGATTTTGATTTTAATAAAATAAAATGGAAATTATATTGTTTAATAGTATTCAATTTCAAATGATATGTTTATTTTGATTTTTTAACATTTTTTCAAAATAAATAATAAAATATTATTTTTAAATAATTATTATTAAATATATGTGATCATATAATTTATATAAAGTCAAATGTAATTTTATTAAGGGTTTAAAAACTATTATTGTCAAAAAAAATCCCATCATTTCTCCATAAATGACAATTTTATTTTAAAAATGAAAATTCAGGTATTTATAAAATTATTTGGTTACAAAAATATTATTATAATTAGAACTTCGAAATTATCTAACGGTGGATCTTTTATAATTTTCTGAGACAGTCAAATTTTTGGGCAAACATTAAATACTATATAAATGTACAATGTGTATTATAACATCCTAATGACCCAAAAGTGATGTAATAAATACTATAAATGGTATCAAAAACTAAATATGTTTTTTTAACTTTAAAATATTGTAATTTTATTTTTATTTTATTAATTTTATAAATCCTTTATTAATCCTCAAAAACCATTGATATATTTTAATGGTTTAAAATAATTTCTTTAGTGTATGACTCACTTCTATATAAGAATGTGTATTATTGTTTTAAGTTGAGACCTTAGAATTATGAAATATCAAAAACCACTATTATTTTTCAGAAACCATAGGGAAAACCCATGCTAAGGTTTTTTTTGGTTATTTTGTTACATACATTCCAAAACCAATGTTTGAGAAATAATAAAACATTCCCCACTCATGTCCTATATAAACAAACCCAATATCTGATTTTTCATCAATCATAGCCCAGGGAGCACTTCCTTACTCCTTTATCCTATATCTAGAGTCCCCCAAGGTTCTCTAATCTCTTAAAAATCTCCTCCCAAGCATTTTAAGTCACACTCTCAAGGTAATTTTTCTTTTCCTTCTCTTATTTATTCCTGTATATTCATTATCATATGCCTCTTACCTACCATTTATAACATTCATATGTGTTCTTCCATATCACCCATACATCCCTTTTGATTTATAAATAATGATATAACCCTTTTTATCTCATTAAGTCCCCCTATAAACATTTATGCGCCCCCGTTATGAGGCCGAAATTTCATCATGATTTTTCATGCCAAATACTTTTGTTATGAATAACCATACCCATTTCCTATCAAGGGTGTTCACCATTATGCACATATAATTCTTGATTGGGGGATTGAATTTTTTTATTATACACTCCTTGATCATGGAATAAAATATTAGGATTGATGAATCCATGTAGTAGGATCTATGTGGCATGTTGAAGTATGATAATGAAATAGAAGTGACTGGTGCACCCGAAAACATATAGCACTCCAATGCATTGGGTAATGTTTTGTCCCATGAGACATCATGTTGGGAAAAAGAGTAAACCTGGTTACATTATGGGACTTCTTCCATAATTAAGTCTTGGAAATTAACCATAACCTATGTTTATGATGCAGATTTTTAAGTTGTTTCCATATTTACCATGTTCCCTCTATGATTTTTATGTTATATCATGTCTCCTTGTTCATGTTTATGATTCATACCCCTAATATGACCCAATGATATGTGTATGGTCTATCAGGTATTATTATATTCATGTTATGCCTTTTTTATTCTCTTACTAGACTTTATATCTCACCCATTTCTTATGTATGTTCCCAGCTTATCCCATTCAATTTTAAGAATGAGCATGTTAAGAATTTTTCAGTAAAGATGATGTATTCCTTGTTTTTTGTTGTTATATAATGTACCTAATTCCAAATTACTCAATAATTTCAAATAATCTACAACATATTATGTTTAATTTTTTTTAATAAATCATGTATCAATGTGAAATAAAGACCGAGATATCCATAGTTGGAATAAAGGACACTAGTACAAAAAATGTTTTTTACGTCGTTATATTTTACATCAGTTATAAATAATTGATGTGATAAGCCATAAATTTGATTTATCACATTGGTTGTATTATAAGTGACATGACAAATCAACTATCTCACTTTATCACGTCGATTATAAAATAACCAACATTATAAATCCAATTTTTTGGTAGATTATATAATTACTGATGTAAAAAATGATTTTATCATGTCAGTTTAAACAAAATCAATGTGAATGTTAAAATTTCAAATCATAACAATAATTCGTTCAACTTTTTTACAGTGACGTGTTGAAGTTTTCAATTGTTGCTTAAAATTTTGTACACTATAGTTTTATTTTCATTTGATTTTTATTGATTGTTAACGTTGGTTATATGATAACCAACGTGAAAAATAAATTGTTATGACTTTTTCACATTGGTCATATTAGAACCAATGTGAGAAATACATTTTTATTCTTTTTTCACATCATTTATTAATTAACCTATATGAAAAATAGATAAAAAAACATTTAGTTCATTTCCCATTATTCTATTTGACGGGTCCCGAAGGTCAAATGGAGTTACGGATCAAACATTATGGTCATCAAAAGTTGATCACCTCTGAACAAAGTCTTAAAGAATGTCAACTTCTGATGGCCATAACATTTGATCTATAACTCCATTTGAGCTCTGTGACCAGGAAAACTGACGATTAAAAAACTATCTACATGTTTTTAAACATTATTCACGTCGGTTATTAAATAACTTATGTGAAACATGACTTTTAACATTTGTTATTTAATAACTGACATAAAAAATCAATTTTAACCGGCTTTTTAACATTGATTATTAAATAACCGATGTTAAATATCATTTTTCAAATCATTTTCATAATACCGATAGGAAAAATGATAAAAAAAATCTTTATAATTTTCCAATCTTTTAATTTACTAGTTTTGGAGCTCAAACGGTGTTACGGATCAAAAGTTATGGCCATCAAAAGTTGATATTATTTAAGACCTTTTTTAGAGGTGATCAACTTTTGATAAACGTAAATTTTGATCTATAACTCCATTTGAGCTCTCGATGCAATGAAAAAAATATTAGGAAATTAAATACATGTTTTTTATCGATTTTTTATGTCGGTTATTAAATAACTGATGTTAAAAGGCATTTTTCTTGTCGGTAATTAAATAAAAGATGTAAAAATTTTGTTTTTATATCCCTCTATTGTGGAAATTTTAATATCTTTTTATGACGGTTATCATAAATGCGATATGAAGGATAATTTTTATATCCCGCTAACTCGGAATTTCAATTATTTTATAGTACGACATCGACATATTCCATTTCCACCTAAAACATTTAATAATGTGTTTTCTTTTACCATCTCATTTATATGTTTTCATTATACACATATGGTTATCATTTTTAATGATCATTTCTTTTAACCATGATTATTCCACTGATTCGACTTGTATGATCATCAACGTGAATCCATTATTTCTCCATTCCGTATTTTCATCAAGGTATTTGTTATTATTTTTCCATGATTTATTTTTTTTATGATTAGTTTTCTTAATTCTTATATCAATTAATGATTTTTATTTTATTATAATGAAGAATAATTTTTTGTATCATGGTAAAACTACAATACCTCCATCAGATTCAACAATTCCTTTTAAGACGAAGTTCTTCATTCCACGATATCATCAATGTATTTGTTATTATTTTACCATGATTTTTTTTATGATTAGTTTTCTTAATTCATATACCATTTATTTATTATTATTTTATTATAATGAATAATATTTTTTTTATCAGGGTAAAACTACAAATCCCCCTTCAGATTTAAAAACTACTTTTAAGACGAAGCTTTGGTTGGATCATTCGATGTTTCCTCAGAAATAAATATATCTATTCTAGATCAATGAAATGTTTTTGGTTTTTAAAAAATCTACATTAAAAATAACATTTAATCTTAGTTTTTAAAAAAAATGAGGTAAAATTTTCTTTTTAACAAGGGTTTTTTAAAAACTGATGTAAAAAATATAGTTTTAACAAAAAAAATTTAAAATGGATGTTATTTCATGTCGGTTCTTAAATAACTGATGTGATAAAAAATTAAAGTTATTTATTTAATAACCGATGTTAAAAAATTATTCTTTTATGATTTTTCACGTCAGTTATTTAAAAACCAATGTGAAATATATAGTTTTCAATACATTTTTTTGAAAAATGGATAGTCTTTCCTTTTAGTTTTCAAATAGATAACGTCAAAAATCATGAATTTTTATTTAACATCGGTTAATAAATAACCAACGTTAAAAAAATTTATTTTTAACGTTACTTGCAAAAAAGTAGATTCAAAACTGACGTGAAAAAACTAAAATGACCGGTGTAAAAAATTATTTTTCTACTAGTGGGAAATATTTTTCTTATTTTTGAGATTAGGATTAGAAAACCCTAGCTAAAACCTTGGGGATAAGACTAATTTTGAGAAAACGTAACTAGATTTTGATAAGAATATACTGATTGGTTTATCCAAAAAATATATCCCTATTTGGATACTATAAGTGGATGTCACTCTAGAACATATGTATATAGGTGTAAAACCCAAAAACATTGAATTGAGCTAGACTTCATCGAGAACTAGTGTAGGATAACGAGCCTTGATGCATGCCTATTTTAACATAATTAGTGGATACTATTTTAATATTTAATTATTTCATTATAAACCATTATTAAGGGTTAAAATACCCATAATAATATATGTTAGAAATTAGATCATGGATAATATAGATTAAAGCCTAAAAAATCATAAGTAATGAAAATAAAGTAATTTATAAGTTATCTATTTACTATCATTTGATTCTCATTTATATGTTCAATAGTTTAAAAACACGCATTCTTAATTTTCCCTTCATTCTATCTAACGGAATGATATTTGAGGATGTAGGTAAACAATCTACGTGATGACTGTCCTAATGAGATTCCCAACCCGATGGGAGTGGGAATCGAGAACATTGTGATGATACTGTCTTAGATGAACTAGTTCTGAATAGATAGATGGATCATGAGGGGCCCCCAGATACTCTGAAGATACAACAATGTGAAATTAAAATCTTTATACAATAAATTCCCCCTAAATGTCACTAGATTCGGATTTGTGAATGAAAATATCATGAATAAACTACATCAAGATGGATATTTAGATTATTTTGAACCAAACCCAATTGTTTCATATCTCTAATGTTTATAAGATAAAATGAAAAAATCTACATTTAGTCGGAAATGTAAAAGGGATAAAGAGATTCAGGGATTAGTTCATACCAATGTGTGTGGACCATTTCCTATTGAATCAAGTGGTGATTACTCATACATCATAAATTATACTAATAATTTTATTATATGCGTATATGTATACATAATGAGTTATAAATCGCATTCTATTGATAAATTAAAGGAATACAAGAACGAATTTGATAAAAAAACATGGTAAGAAGATTAAAATATTCCACTCAAACCATGGGGGAGAATATCTTAATCAATAATTCATTGGTTATTTATTGAATTTTGAGATACTATCTCAAATCACTCCTCATTATATGACTGAGGGGAATGGTGTAAGATAAAGGAAGAACTATACCTTTATTTGGAAATGGTGAGATCAAGGAAGAGCCATGTGACTCTTCTATTATCTTTTTGGGGATACACATTACAAATAGTAGTATAAAAACTAAAACCAAGATCCAACTAAAGAGAAAGATGGTATACCATAACAATTGTGGAATTGAATGAAACTCGTGTTTTCATAATTTTGTGTGTGGTGTTGTGAAGAATTATTTATAGCCTATTTAGGTAAAAAACTTCGATTGAATGGAACAAAGTATACCATTATTGGACTTTCTAAAAAAAAGGGTCTATTATTGATACTACCCCTCATAAAAAAAGTTTATAGTGAAAGTAAATACCTTATTTCTTGAGAGGGATCACATCTCTAGATGATATAATATGAGTGAGATAGACTTCAATGAAAATAAGTCTAAAGGTATATGAGAGTTGGTGAAAGAGTAGATTCTATAAAGCCCTGTGGAAGAAGAAATTTTTTCAGAAACACATGCACTATAAAAGAGTACAATAGAGGTTATAAAACATGTATTCTATATATTTATATTCACCAAGGATGGTGATGGATTATTAATTAATAATAATGATCATATAACATAAAATGAATCATTATATGTCATGGTTATTTCCATGTTCCAAGAATCCATGAATTCTAAAATGGATTCCTTATGCCAAAACCAAATATAGATTTTGGTAGATCCTCTAATGAATATAAGGAATGTTGGATGAAAATTGGTATTCAAGAAAAAAATGGACATGTATGGACAATTTAGTACCTATAAGGCATGACTTGATGCAAAAGGGTTTAAATAGTGTCAGACCATTGACTATGATGAAACCATTTCACTATTTTCAATGAAAAAATATATCTGATTTCTACTTAACATTATGGCTTACCAGGACTACGATATTTGGAAAATAGATGTCAAAACATCATTCCTTAAATAGATCCTTTTGGAAAAATTATATGAGACAAAACCCGAAGGTTTTGTGACTCCAGTGTATGGAAGTAAGATATGAAAATTGAAAAAAACACTATTTATAAATTAAACAAATAATATCAATCCTGGAACATTCATTTTTATAAATCCATAACAGAATTTGTTTTTATAATTAATGTGTTTGATTATTGTATCTATAAACGATAAATTTGAGTACAATAATTTTTTTAATAGTATATGTTGATAACATATTTCTAGTTGGAATTGAAATACCAGTCATATAGTCTATTCAAGCATGGTTGAAAAAATTATTTTATATGATGTACTTGGGTAATGCAACATATATACTTAGTATCAGGATCCATCAAGAAAATCCAAGAGGTTTCTCTAACTAATTCAGAGTATACCCATTGACAAGATACAGAAGGGAGTTAGTATGGAACAATCCGAGAGGGGATTTTTGCTAGCATAAAATGCAATTCATCATTCAATGGAATGTGTCCTAATACACATGGGGAAATAAATAGGATAGATGGGATTCCATATGCATCAGTGATTGGTTCAATCATATGTGTTATGTTATGTACTATGGTATATGTTTCTTTCACACTAAGTGTTGTAAGAAGATATCAAGTTTTTCCAGTTTAACTCTTTTGGATGGAAGTCAAGAATATCATAAAGTGTCTATTGAATATTAAGGATATGTTCTTAGTTTATATATGAGATGAGGAACTAGTCATTAGAGGATATGAAGATTCTATTTTCCAAACTAATTAAGGTGACATTATTACACAAATGGCATAACTCCAAATCTCTATTCTCATTTTTTCTATAAACCACTTTAAGGTTGAGTGGAAAACTTACAATACAAGACACCAAATAAAATAATTTAAACACCAAAAAGTTAAATGAAATAAAATATTCAAAATCCACTGAAAAACATCAAAATTCAACATTAGATATTAAATTCTAACACAAATTCAAGAAACACACACGTCAACACCTTGGGCTGCATCCGAATTGATCCATACTCTATGAATTATCACAAAAATTCAAAATCAAACAAAATTTTACAAAAAAACCCTAGGAATTATAATCCATTAGATAATATCATCGTTGATGTTATAAAAAATAGAACATCTTTAAGATATTAAAGGGGATATCTCCCCCAAACCAGCAAATTGAACATCTGATAACCGCCAACAAACAAAATCAAAATCAACTCGAACTGAGAACTCGTGGAACATAGTAAACCATTAGAACTCACCTCCCAAGACACCATGAAAACCACCATGAAAATATGATTGGGAGGACATTTGTGGAATCATGGAGTATAAGGATAGTAGGAACATACATTTTTTATTATAAACACCAAAACCAAAAACTTTTGTTGTTTCCGAGGATAAAATCTATGAACAAATATAGAACATCACAAGTACAAATACCAATCATGACCAAAAACCCCCAAACAAAATGAAATGACTCTAAATAATAGAATAGATTAAAATGAATCCAATTAATGTGACTTAAACCCTAAGCTGGGAGAGAACCAACAAGAATTGCGGCTCCTAGAAAACTGTTGACTCTCAAACAACACATCCTAACCCCCCCCCCCCACACACACACACGAGAGATGCTATATCATACCAAAATGGAGTCTAGTGCAATATATCTGGGAGTATGAGTAGATATTGAGATGAACACGGTCCCAATATTGATCCACAATCGCAAAGAGATAGAAACACTCAAACAAGATAGATGGAAAGAGAGTGGAAGACATTAGCGAAGGAAAGCTGAAGAGAGAAACCATAGAAAAAATCAGGTCCCCGATGGAGAGAAAACCAATCAAGAAATTGAATTAAGAAATAAATGATAAATCTAAAAACAAAACAAATATGTAGGGAAACTGATGGAGGAAAAACCAACATTTGAAGCTAGAAGAAGATAAATCATTTTCATGAGAGGAAACCTTAGATTATGGAGAGGTGTGGCATGTTCAAAAGAGCTAAAATAAGTATGTAGTCATATTTTTTATAGCATATTCCAAGTAAACTGGGTATTAAAAGTTTTCTAAAGAAGAAATATTAATGTAAAACTTCATATAAGAGCATGATGTGGTAGCTAAAATTAATTATCCTATCACACTTTACTATGATAATAATGTAGTGTCGACTCTTGCAAAAGATCCAATGATAAATCATCATATTAATCCAATAAAATAAAAGTATCATATCTTTATGGATTTCTCTAAGATATTTCTGGTTTAATTGAGAAGTATTTCCATGGAAGAATGAATTAAAGACATATCGAATAAAGCCTTGACTCAGCAGAAACATGATTATCATGTGAAGTCTAGCACACTAAAATTTATAGTTAGTTGTCTATAGTCCATGTGGGATTTTGTTGGAGTTGGTGTCCTAGTACCAACTATTTTTACATTTATTAGATGTATATTTTATGTATTTAATATTAATTAAACATCATATTAATAATTTTTTAATTTTCAGCATCTATTTAATTTAATAATTTCAAAGAGTATTTTTCATATTGATATGGTCATTGGAATTCCACGCTATGATGAGAAACATGGAGTGATATAAAAATATTCTTAATATAATTTTATGGTTGGATAACATACAATAATGAAAATATAGAATTTAAACTATAAGGTATGTGTACTCATAAAAGTATGAGGCTTCTTCTCATGAATTTCTCACTTGGTAATATTCATGAGGAGAGATTAAGAGAACAAAAGCGCTAGGAGAAATTCCAAATGTCTTGGGGTTATTAGGTATTCCTATTATCGAGCATGTGTAATGGTATATACACTTTAAGATTATCCTTTATCCTAGTCCAGAATCTCATACTTATATTCTCTGATGAAAAATATGATGACTTTTTCCATGGTTAAGTACGGTGTGTTGGGAGAAACATGATTGACATGTAATAATGGATATTTAGAGGAAAGATTTGTCACTTCTAAATTTATGGAAGTCGGTATCTCTAACCTTTTATTATAAAAGAACTATCTCCCTAAATTCCATGGCTATGGTGTAATGATATGATTTTCTAGATACTCGAAGAATGGCCTATCATGAATATAGGTTTGTGACATGGGTGTGAAAACTTCTTGATGATATATTTTGAAAAAGTATTTATATTACACAATGAGAATTTGTATGCGGTTTTCATCATTGTGAAATTACATTATTTCTCTAGGGTTATTTAATCCATTGTTAGACAGTAATCTAGGACTTTAAGAAAGCATGCCTAATTCGGATGGGAAATAATCTTAGAGGGTCACGTACTATGTTTTTTCCATGATCTCTATTATATTTTATTAGAATTCAATTAATGGAATAAATATTATTTTCATGACTACGAAATAATTTTTACTCAAGTTTTATTGATAAAATAAATTAAATATTTATTTATTTACTGGATTTTGAATAAACTATATTCATTTATTATAATGAATATTTAATAAATAGATATTTACTTATTTATGAATAAAATAATTATTTAAGTGAATAAAATATTTTATTTTTGTATTAAATAAATTCTAGAGGAGTTTGAATGGACCAAGGCTTCCTCCAATGACAAATAGTAATTAACAAGTCGATTAAATAATACTTTTTATTTCCCAAGTTGGCATACACCACAAATTAATATTATTATAATTTTATTATGTGGAATGGGGTTTGTTAAATTTCTTTATATTATTTAATAGATGCAATGAATTAAATAGTTATTTTATCTTAAAACATAGATCTATAGATAGACGGTTATGTCTATTGTGTAGAGTACCAATCGATGAAATCGAAATAGAGACTTATTGTGCACAATGAATTCACTCTTGAATCCTTCTCTCTCACTATTAAGAACACGAAATTTAACAGATGATTCTTAAAGACCAAATAATTAAAGATCAAGAGAAAATAATGAAACACATTCGATTCACCATCCTAATACTAGGAGATTGAGTGGCATTTCTCATAGATCATAGGAGCATGTGTGGATCACCACTATAAGGATTTGATCCTCGGATCCTCACAGTGTAATAAAGGAAATCCAGAAGGGTCCCTTCGGATGATAAACATTCATCAATGAAAAAATATGATAATTCTAGGTAATAATGTTTTTAGATATTAAATCAGTAAAATACTGGTTTGACATACCAGATCCTTTCTCATAGTTTCAGGAAAGAATAATTAAAAGAAAAATTAATTTGTCTCCCACCACCTCATTCATCCACTACAATCATAACCAAAAAAGTATGTGTCCATAACTAATACTCTTAGCCATTCAAACATCATAATTTTATTTATAATAATCAGAACAACCACATTTTTAGTGGTCTCTCCAAATATTTCTTCTTTACATTAAATGCAGGATATAATTTCACCATTTAATGTTTTATCTTCATGAACTCGTAATATTAATATATTCTAAAGTCAAACTATTGCGGTGAATGTACTCTCAAAAGGTATTTTTGATTTCATGGTTTATTTACATGAATTTTTTGATATGAACATATGTTTCCACTTCATTTTATCTGTCTGTAATACCATAACTCATTTCAGAACTTTTAGATCGATTTTAAAAAAATCATTTGAAAAAAAATGTTAAGGACTTCAATTGTGTATCATTATAAGATTACGTGACCATGCTACGGAAGTCACAATAATATTATCAACCATTGTAACATCTAAATAATAAATATGAATGTGAAAATAAATAATTGTCTCATGTGATACTTCAATCCCCACTCTCAAGTGATATTTTGGTATTTTTTTATTATATTTCAAATCTCTAGGGATAAATTACACCATACAGCATGAAACAATGTGATGTTTGTGGTTGATACATATAAATATCATAAAATATCATGTTATGGTAATTAGTAATATAAATTTATCACATGTTATTTTATTCAAATTTAGTATAATGTGGTATGATAAAATTACTTATCTCAATTAGGGAATGTAGTTAACAGGAATGGATCACCGTAAAGCTAGTGGGGTTGTGTGGCTCTTCATGAACAGATCATTGTTCTATAATTAGTTCACTTTTATCCTTTTTCATATAACATTATTCAAAACCAAACTTAACTAAACTATATTCTAATGTATATATCTATACCTACATTCCTTTCATCATCTCATATTAATCTTCTTGTGCCTATATATTCTTGAAATATGTAAGGGGTGACACTCCAAAACCCAATCCATTAACGTGAACATATTTTTCTATCTGATTTCAAGCTACTAAAAGTATTTTTTCATTAGGTACAATCAATTTGGACCCTTGTGTATAAATATTATATAAACCATTTGGTCATAAATGTATATTTTTTATAGTAAAATTATAAAGCACAAAAAATTAATATTATGACATACTTACACATGATTCTTGGAATTCTTGTGTGTTTTCATCTACTAGTTTTCCCAAAATTTATATGACAATCCTTTTATTATACACAATTTGAGATGGAAGTGTCTTCAAATTCAGATTCATCAATATTCATATAAAAAATAGCCTATGTTGTTTTACATCACATAAATTGTTTTCGGAAGATTTCAAATACACACCATTTTCTTTTTCAGTAATGTGTATCTATTCCTTATTTTACAATAAGAGTACATTGGTTTTTAATCATATTACATATTTTCATAAATACCTTATTTTTTCATAAATTATCATTTTTACTCAAAATAGATAAAATATATATTTTCAAATAAAATATTTTTGATTACATTACACAAAAAATGATTCCTCGTGAGGATAACTAATGAATTATTTCAATGTTTATTGGTTTATAATGCATGCATACATATCTAGTTGGTGGTGTTCACTTTCCCTTCTATATCCTTGTTATTATGTCTTTTATATGTGTCTCTAAGGCTCTATAATCCTTTCCAGTGACCAATATGACAAATCTTTTATAAAAATCATCTAAATTAAATGAAATATACAAGGGATAATGAAAATTAATTTAATGTTTCAATATATATATATATATATATATTAAATATCCCATGTATATTTTAACAATTCACCAATATCTTCCCATATTATTATCTTCAATTAAATCTTGACATTATTCTGAATATCTGTGAAGATTAGGCCATAAATTCTAATTGTAACCCCAAATTTACTAATAAACATTGAATCTTTTAGGTAAAATGGTTTTCCAAGTTGATTCCATCCAACCTAAAATTCCAAACATATTATTATTTCATTGATAAATTTAATTAACATGGTTATTCTATGATTCTCTGTTTTTTCATCCACATTTTGTTGATCCCCTAAAGGTTTCGTAGTTTCAACATCTATGGTGTGTTCTTCCTAAGGATTGGTAACATCAACATGCAGAAAATTAATTATCATCGTGGGTAGTTAAAATTTTAATTTAGATTATGTAAAAATATTATATAAAACATAATATTATAAATAAAATCATTGTATATTAAAAACTCATTAACCTATTCATTTAATTCTCTTTCTTTTCATTTAAGATTGATGGAATTTAGATCATCTATTGAGTATCAAAATCCCATACATATAGTCCCCTTTAATATATATTACACTATCTACATTGGGACCTTCATTAATTAATTATGATCTCCCAATAAATGGGTTATCCTCAAATTAATTTTTATTGGACCCTATAGTTCTTTTAGTCATAATAAATATTGAGCAATTCCCTTTTACTTGATATGGGACATATAATACTGTCACTGAATGTGATGTAATTATGAATGGTTCATCCTTACACCCTTTTACACTAAAATTTTCCTTCACGATGTTCAATTTCTTGACTTTAACTATAGCTCTATTCTCAACCCATTTGTAATTAAAAATATTCTCTTTAAATTTCATATTATATAACTAGTATATTTGTTCATTCATACTGAAATATGAAATATTCACATAAATCGTATTTCGATCTTTTTAATTTAATATGTTCATAACTTCCATCATAATCCTAAATCAACTATTTCACATCATAATTTTTCCATCATGTTCCGTCATATAGAATGTATAACCATTAATTACAAAACTAGTGTAAGAGATAACATTTAAATTTAGTCCCCTGGATATCCAATGATGTTGTTTGGAAATAGAATTGGGATTACATATAACTGCTTATAAAAAATTATCTTATAACTATAATATAAACTATTTATTATGTGTCATTGATAACCATATATCATGTGTAGATGGATTTAATTGTCAAAGAATTACTCTATTGGATTCATCATATGGAGGAAACTCTAAACTACTATTTAAAATTCAAGGGTGATTCTGGTCATTCTCTATAATGGTAAATGTAACAACACCTATTCTATAAATTTCTTCTCTTATAAGGTGTACACTATGATGAAATTTTTGAATACTAATGATATCATCATCTGGGAGGAAATTAGTATAGAATTCAACAGCTTAATCAACAATAAATCATTATCCCATAAAACCTTCTAATTAACTTCAATTCATGATGAAACCCTTCAAAATATTCATATAACATTCAGTGGGATAAATCCATCAATAATTTTCATGACCACATAGTTGAACCTATATAACCTAGTGAACCATTAGGTGGAAAATTATATCAATGATTTATGGTTAGAATAGTTTCTCCACTTATCATAATATCACAACAATTTCCTTCTCCATGGTTGAAAACTTAGTAGGGTCTATTAATTCACTACATAAGGATTTAGAAAGGAAGAATTTTTTTGTTAATATATGTTGTACATTTTTAGTCAAAATAAAACCTAATGGTGTTATAATTAAATCATCATAAAAGCATTATTATCATGTTATTATATTCCCAGTAGCATCCACTTATTATTTTAAATGATATTATTGGTATTTGGTATATACCCCTCTGTAAATTTTACACGTTTAAGGTAGTTTCATAATTGAAATTATTCTTGTCAATATATAGTGTAAGTTGATGGAGTAATAATTTTTTTCTTTCACCCTTCACTGGATCCAACACAAACCTTATCTTTATGTTATCCATGTACAACATATTCTTAATTCTATATTATATTTTATCTAGTACATTTTTTAATGTGATAATAAAAATAACCCTTATATATTTTTCTATGTTCATGAAATAAAAAAAATATTGGACATAAAAACAATTTCATTATGGTAATTCAAATAAAATTCCTCTATTTTTTCTAACCATATTATTATGGTTTTCCAAAAATTATTTTCCAAAATTAGTGTCATAATATTTTATTTTCTTAAGAATTTGATCAATTGTTATTTGGGATGGATATGTACATTATTATGTATTTACTTTGGATGATTTCATTCAAGATAGGCATTTATGTCTTTGGGGTAAAATTTTTCGAATATCCTAATGACAAAGTCATTTAAGATTTTTTAAACCTAATGAGTATGTACCATCTACACAAATGTGACACCCAAACATTCCATTAATGTTATAGCTAAAAAAATTCCCATATTAAGGAATATTAAGTATCAACCAATAATACATGGCTCGCAATATGAAATATTCAATTCTATGAACCTCATACACTGTAACACTTATATCCCGCATCAATTTCAGATCTTCAATCAATGATTCCAATTAAATATCAATATCATTTCCTAATGGATTTTGTTTAGATCTAAAGAGAGACAAAATAATGTATTTTTTCTTTATACATAACCATGGTGGAAATATATAATTTACCAAAATAATTATACATGTAATATGAGTTCTAATTTACATTCCAATATGACTTTTTACATATGTAGATAATGTAATTGAAAGGTATCATGGATTTGTTCCACACCCTGGATACTTATAAACAACTTTCATCCACTAGGTAAAGTTTGTTGGGTGTCGTATTTTATAATCATCAATTCTGGTATCTCTATGTCCTAAAAATTTTCTAATGGATTCTGGACATCCATAGAGACGTGTGAACATTAGGATGATAGGAAATTACCACACACATTTTTAAGCTCTTGATTTATTTTTCTTGTATCTATCTGTGAAAAACCCTGCAGAAGTAATGAGTGACACATGGTCCTTATAAAAAAAATACAATAAATTATACATAATGTATTTTTTAAAATATCATACCCATTGAACATAGAATTACCTTAGCACCATATATTATACAAGGAATATCTTCCTCATATCCTAACATATAAATTAGTAAAGTCGGTATCACCCCTCCTGCTGCCAAAATTCAAATTATATAACATGAATAAAGATGATAATGTTTTATATCATAGATAACTGGTATACAATAGAGTCATTTCATAGATATTAAACTCCACAAAAACATTTTTAAATCATGAAGGTCATCTTGAGTTGTCATTTTTATTTATTCTATATGATATCCATCATCATTTACACTAGCATTCATATCAACTGGTCCATAAATCACAATATTAAACCATAAAGTAGGTACATTCCTTATTTCCTTATTGTTAGTCTAATATTTATTGATTTGATCTATTTTATAATAAATAAAATATTCTTTAAACTCTTATAATATAATTAATCTTGAAAAAAACAACATAAACATGGATAAATGATTTGAGAAGTGTCAATTCTGTGCTCTATTGCAATCTTCATGAACTTTTTGACACCATCCTTATATTACTTTTTCATTCAATTAGCATCCATAGATATTTGATTCATATGCACCATTTTATGTTCAATTATATTCATTTTTAATAAAAATAATTAAATAAACATATGGTATTAATAATTAAATTAGAATGGTATTGATACTTTGAAATTATTTGATAGTTTTTCTATGAAAAAAATTATACTCACTTTCGACACCTAGTGAACAAATAAAAATATTTGTAATGATAAAATGATAGAATTCATGGAAACTGAAATTTTAGACTCCATATAAGAATGTTTCACATTGATAACATCAAATTAAAACAATAACTTTGAGTGTCCCAAACAATATAGGTTGGTGTGTGTAGCATTAAAGCAGGCAATTGATGATGTATGAAAGATATGAAGCAAAGTGGTCAAGGTTGAAGTTGAATTCCAATAAGGGGAACCCACATGGGATGATATACACCATGATGTAGTTTCCCCCTTTGGTAGATTGTAATATTGGTTTTGTAATAAAGATCACACTAGACTACTAAATTTGAATGAATCTCAACAAGACCATGTTATTGGTGATTCTTCATAACGAGTTTTATTTTTACAAAATGGTAACATGAAAAGAAACAACCTATGAGGGTGAAGGATTATTCAAACCCCAATACTGAGAATTAGTATTAGAACACTCTTAAATAATAATTTTTGAAAAATTAAGTTATTATTATAAGAAAAGAAGGTGCTAATTATGTGTATTGAGATTGTTTTCTAGTGGTGTAAATAATTTATTGAAGATAATTTTTAATGCCCTGAGCACACTCTTTTAGACATAGTGCTTAATAATGTTGGTTAATATTATTATTATAAAGAAAAATATATAATTACATGACATATTGAACAAGAAAGTTCATTTTAATGGTCTGGGTTCTAGAGAAATTAGAATTCATTTCCCAATTTATAAGATTGAAAAATAACTAGCAGAACGTTCACTATGTTTATGTTGTGCACTGACTGCAAAAGGGAAGAAAACTGAATTCAATCATTTATAAAACCTGTGAAAATCATTTAAAAATAATGGGATGAGAATTAATTTGATCAGTAAGAGGTTTTAAAACCATTTAAATCTTTTTTAATAAAAAATTTATTCAAAAAAAACTTTTTGTAATATCACTGAAGACACTAGAACTTGAACATATTATACCTTTAAAATGGATTTAAAATAATCCATTGAATTTCATAAAATATTGACTAATTTTTTTGAAAACAAAAAACTATAGAAACTTATAATTTTGAAGGATAAAATGAGCCTACCCTCTG
This sequence comes from Viscum album, assembly GCA_963277665.1. Taxonomy (NCBI): domain Eukaryota; kingdom Viridiplantae; phylum Streptophyta; class Magnoliopsida; order Santalales; family Viscaceae; genus Viscum; species Viscum album. Next base: position 364,846,386 of record OY728158.1, on the reverse strand, counting down.
GTTTAGGGGTTGGGTTCACTCCCTACTACCCTACCATATTTACAGTGTTTTAATAGCATAGTTTTATAAAAAAACAAGCTTAAATTATATATGTATATCTATTTTTCACTGGGATCGTATTTCTTATAAAACATTAAAATATTCTATGACATATATATATATATATATATACATTCACAAATAAATACCCCATTAATAGGTTTGATATAATAAAATCCCACATCATTGTGTCTTTTCCTAATATGAAGGCCAACTTTCATTCATAATCCTTACCAACAGATTTACAAGAAGAACATTTAAACATTTAACATTCATATAAATAGTAAAACATGCATGATTTGTAACATGTTATAAGGACTATCCATAACTCATAATGATATTTACATACATGCATGAAAATGAATCTGATGCACATAATATGATAATAATGTATTATGAAAAACTATATAAAATAATGGTGTTCTACGTACATAAGATGAAAATTTTATTAACATATGATCATAGGTTTTTAAACCCATAATTTGTTTAAGTAAATGAAAGAAATTCCTTTAAAAATTTGTTAAAACATTCCAAATTGAAAATAAAAATTCCTTTTATTATTTATTGATATATATATATATATATATATCAAACCCCAAAATAAAATATTGCATCAAAAAATGAGGATTATTACTTAAAAGTAATTAGACAAAGGTCCATCACAAATTAAGTTTCACCAGGAAAATAAAATCATAATTTTAAAAGGTTTAAGAACATACCAATATCATTTGATTAAAATGTAAGCTGAAATATCAAATAAGTATAAAATAATTCCCCTTACACTTTTTTGTCAAATGGTAAGGATCTTAACGGTGATGGTGAGGTGTGTGTTTTTATTAGAGGATTCATCTATTTTTATAGGAATAATACCATTTCTTATGATAGGTAGGTATTGTCAAGATTATAATTGGATGATGGGTTTTAATATGCATGTCTAATTGAATATTTATTTTCTCCATAATTATTTAAACAGATTGAAATGGATATACATATATAATGCATATTTTTGGATTTATTTGGGAGTTGATAAGATTTTATTAGATATCACAGAACATCAATACTAAACTAAAAGAGTTCATATATTTATATTTTAAATTTTTGATGTATCATGGAGTGTGGATATTGTTTTGAGATATGTTTCTTTAATCAGTAAGATCGTGTCATTGCAGGTTTTGTTGGTGGATACAATTTTTTTATCATTCCAACAGATTCAATCATGCCATGAATTTAAGGGAATTGGCTATGGGAGGGTGAGACAGAAGCACCTTCATCTGAAAATAAATCTTGCATCAATATTTGTCCAGGTTTCGACTAGGTGGAAGATGATGAAAATGTTTTTGAACCGAAAGGAATCCTCGATCAAGATTTAACTTAACCGGAGAGTGATATCTGGTACATAAATGTGATCAAGGGATCAAGGCATAAGGAAAATCCCCAAATGAGATCAATAGCATGAAGGAGGAGTATCACACTCAATGGGATGAGTAAATAAGGGTGTAATAAAAAATTCAAACGACGTGGATTGTAGGGCTGTTGGATCAGACGGATGATAAAGGAGTGGTCTATTTTGGAAGTTACGGCCCTCATTGATTGATTTCCAATATTTTATTTAAATTTAAATTATTTAATATATTTCATTCCAATTTTAATTTATTAGATTAGATATAAAAATAAGGTTAGTTTGTAACACTCATATATATTTTTATAAAATTTGTATTTTGAAATAAATTAAATATACAATTCCCTACAAAATTATAATTCAAAATAAATTAAATGTTCAAAATAAAATTTAATCCCTAATACTGAAAAAAATAGATACACAAATCATGAAATTAATTAATCTCATACTAATTTTCATCTAATTGTTTAGATATTTTAAATTTCATAATAATACTTTAAATATAGTAATCATAAAAAAATACCCATAATACCTAACTTTGTCACGTAAAAAAATACTATTAATTTAATTATTTGGAATCAAAACATTCATTTTTTTATTGTAAGAAAAATAAAATTAATACACAAATCAATATTGTTTCAATATATGTATATTTATTTATTTATTTTATTTATATATCAACGGTTATCATATGTCATTTTTCAACTTTAATTTAAATGTTCTAATAGAAATTTTTTATAATGGTCAGATAAAAAATATATAAATATAAATATCTAAGCGCATTAAAACACACAAAAAAATAACATGATGCTCACAAAACATCTTTTGAATGGTTTTATATGTTTTTCTTATTCTTAGTTTCATTGTTATAGTCCATTCTATAACCTTTGTTCTTAGAATATATCGAAGAGATGTGAACTTCCTAGTCGGCATCGTTGTGTTCCTAAGAGGAATTCTAGTTGTTTTATTATCAATAGTAGTGGGTTTAATGGGTTAATTCTTGTGTGTTAGAGATGTATTAAATATTTTCATCAATAAAATTATTACTACTTATATTTTTGCATTCTAGAATTTATGTATTTTATATCATTTTGTAATGTTGATAATACAAAAAACTTACTTTTAAACTGGATTTATTACATTCCCCTCCCCCCCCCCAAATAGAATTGCACCCTCGCAATTCGTTGACACATATAACTTCTAGTTTTCATCTACTCTGAGTCATTCATGATATCCCCAAGGTTTGTAATGTTTTATTCCACCGTTACCAGCATATCTTCCAATGATATTAAAGTCCAAGGTGGATTCAAAATAATCCACATCCTTTTCCCAAACACATCTTTTGAAAGAGGAGTTGTATGATTGTAAACACTAAAAGATAACCTTAATGAAGGATAATCAACATAGTACTCCAAAATGTCATTTTGAAATTGATTCCTCTATGAATGTCTTATGGCTTCATCTTTAAATTTTTCAAATTCATCATAAATTCTTCCTGCGAAACAAAAACATAAGGGTTGACACATATAAGATGCACGGATGTTTCCTTCTTATATTTATCTAAAAACGCTGAGATGGATTCAGGTTGCTCAAACATGGTTAATCACATAAAATTTCCTTTAGGATACTCCCCTTGGCGTCTATATAAGCGATATTGAATTTGTATGATATATTTGAAGACAAACCTCGAACTGTGATGAAGATGAATTCTATAAGGTGTACTTGATACATTGTAATTTTTTTTACATGTATGCATCATGGATTTGTAGGGATAATATTATGAATTTCATGATTTTTCCATGATAATAGCATGTAATTCAATCAAAAGATATAAGAGACTGGTTTGAGTTCTCCGTTATTCCATCTAAAATTAAAGAGATATGTTTACTAATAATGAATACTCAATCTATCAAAGGGTTCTAATTTCCCGAAGTTATCTAGATCGTTCCTCTGATACCAATTATAACGCCTCAATCCCACTCTTCCGGACTCAGTGTTTAAATTTTTTTTTCTTATAAAAAAACTGAATAATTACATTACATATTGAACAATTGAGGAACTTTTACTAGTCTGGGTTATAGAGAAATTAGAACACATTTCTTGATTTATTAGACTGAAAAATAACTTGCAGAACATCCATTATGCTTCCACTACGCACTAACTCCAAAATTATAGAAAATGGAATTTGATCTTTTGTGATACCTGTGAAAATTCATTAAAAATAATGGTATGAGAATTCCTTTTCTCCGTAAGAGGTTTTGAAACCATTTCATGTATTTTTAGGAAAAACATTATTATGAAATGACTTATGATAAAATCACTAAAGACAATAGTACTAGAACATATTATGCCTTAAAAATTCATTTAAAATAATCCTGTGAATTCCAAAAAATATTAAGAAATTTTTTAAAATAAAAATATTGTAGAAACTTAGAACATTGAAGGCTATCTTAGGCCAACCCACATGTTGAGGGGTTGGGTTTACTCCCCACAAACCTACCTTATTTTCAACGTTTTAATTTTTGGGTTTCATAAAAAAACAAGATTTCATTATATATGTATATCTCTTTTTCACTCGGATCTTTTTTCATAAAAAACATAAAAAAAATTAAGACATATATATATATATAATTTCATAAAGAAATACCCCATTAAAGGGTTTGATATAATCAAACCCCACATCGTCATGTATTTACCTAATATGAAAGCCAATGGTAATTCATAATCATTACCAATTGATTTACCAGACGAGTTTTTAAGAATTTAACATTAATATAAATAGTAACATGTGCATGATTTGTCGCATGTTATAAAATATGGTCATAACTGATAATGATATTGCTATACATGCATTAAAATAAAACTGATGCAAAAAAAATGATAATAATGGATTAAGAAAAACTGTATAAAATAAAGGTGTTCTACATATGTAAGATCAAAATTTTATTAATATCTGATCTTATGTTTTTAAACCCATAAATTATTTAACTAAAAAAATAAATTTGTTTAACGTTTTGTTAAACCCATTCAAATAAAAAATTAAAAATCCTTTTCTTATTAATCTAAATATATATATATATACATAATGATGACCATTATAAAATCTTACATCAAAAAATATAGACTATTACATGAAAATAATAAGACAAAGGTCTATCATAAATTAAGTTTGACCATGAAATGAAAATCATAATTTTATAAGTTGAAAAAAACCAATATAATTTGATTAAAATGTAAGATGAAATATCAAATAAGCATAAAATAATTCCCCTTGTAATTTTTTTGTCGAATGACAAGGATATCAAGGGTGTGGGAGAGGTGTGTGTTTTTATTATAAAAGTGTCCTCTTTTTATAGGTACAGGACCTTTTCTTACGATAGGAAGGTATTGTCAAAATTAATGTTAGATGATGGGTTTTGATATGCATTTATTATTGAAGTTTTATTTTATCACAACTTATTTAAATAGAATGAAATGGATATAAATATATATTATTCATATTGTTGGAAGTATTTGAGATTTGATATGATTTTATTAGATCTCAAGGGGCATCAATTAAAAATAGAAATGGTGCATATATTTATATTTCAAATTGATGATGTATCATGGAGTGTGGATGTGGTTTTGATATATGTTTCTTTAATTGGTAAGATCACGTCATTATAGGGCGTTCTTGGTGTCTAAAAGTTTTTTATCATTTCAACGGATTCATTCAAGTCAATAATTTAAGGGAATGGGCCATGGGTGAGTGATACAGTATGACCTTCATCCGAGAAGAATGCATGTGTCAATAGTTTTCCTAGATTCGATGAGGTAGAATATGATGAAAACGTTATAGAACAGAAAGGAATACACGATCCAGATTTAATCTTACCGGAGTGAGATATATGGTCTGTAGATGAAATCAGAGGTTCAAGGCATAAGGCAGATCCCTAAATGAGATTGACTGTGTGAAGGAGGAGTATCATGTTCAGTGGGATGTGGAAATGAGTGTGTACCGAAAAAGTCAGATGATGTCGATTGTAGGGCCACCAGATCAGACAGATAATAAAGGAGAGGTCTATTTTGGATGTTACGACCCTCATTTATTGATTTCCAAAATTTTATTTAAATCAAAATTATTTGATATATTGTATTCTTATTTTCATTTATTATATTATATATGAAAATATTTTTATTTTATAACACTCATATATTTTTTTGTAAAATTACTATTTAAATATAAATTAAATATACAATTCCCTACAAAATTATAATTCAAAATGAAATATTTGTTCAAAATAAAAGTGAATACCTAATAATTAAAAAGAATTAGATATATAAATCATGAAATTAATTAATCTCATACTAATTTTCATCTAATAGTTTAGATATCTTAAATTTCATAACAACACATCAAATATAGTAATTAGAAAAATATACATATACTACCTCACTTTGTCACATAAAAAGGTACTATTAATTTCATTATTTGGAATCTAAACTTTCATTTGTTATTTTAAGACAAATAATAAAAAAAAATATTGTTTCTATATATATATATATTTATTTATTTATTCTATTTATATATCAACGATTATCATATGAAGTTCTTCAACATTAATTTAAAAGATCTAACAAAAAAATTTTATAACGTTCGGATAAAAACATTATAAATATCCATATCTAAGGGCATTCAAACACACACAAAAATACTTTGACACTTAAAAAAAATCTTTCAGAATAGTTTTTATGTTCCTCTTATTCTTAGTTTCATTTCTATAGTTATTTATATAACCTTCATGCTTATAACAGATACAAGAGATGTCAACTACCCAGTTGGCATCATTGTGTTCCTTAGAGGAATTCTAGTTGTTTTGTTATCAATATAAGTGGGTTTAATGGGTTAGTTATTATGATTAAAATATGTATTAGAGTATTTTTATAAATAAAATCCTTACTACTTATATCTTTGCGTTCAGATATTTATATATTTCATTGCATTTTGTAATGTTGATAATATATAAAACATACTTTTAAACAAGCGGTGTTACAGAATGTGTGATATCTATAAAATTATGTTGATTATAGTTATGTTTTCATCTATTAAAAAATATATTGATCAAATATTTCACTCACCAAATTTTTAATGCTTATTAGTTTGTATTAAATTTTGATTGATAATGATGTTTGTTGTGAGAAACCTTAAAAATTTATATGATCTAAAAAGTAATTTTATTTATATATTATTGATTGAAGTTTAATATAACCATAAAAATCAATTTTTTAGGAGTATAATGAATTCAATATTCTATTAGAAACTACATGATCTCATCTTAGTCAAGTATGCAGCACCTATTGGCTCTAATAAACATTTTTCTAATTTATTTAAGATGCATTACGCATGGACAATTTACAAATATTGGTTACAACATTGGTGAAGGAAATAATCATTTTTAGTAATATCATTTCATTATAAGTAATGCGTGGAATTGAAAATTATTTGGAGAAATAAAAACATAATAAATTATTCATGGATTTTTTTAATTATTAGAATACAATAGAAAATAAGAAGTGTTCATTGATGTTTCGCTAGACCAGAAACAATGTACATCAATTTAAATATGGAAAAGAAAAAAAATCAGAAAATTAGAAAATTTATTTTGGGTAGTAGACTTCCATATGTAATGGTCTTGTTATTAATATAAAATCCATTTATAAAAAATTTTCAATTATAAAATAACATGATCACAAAATAGTTTTTAGGTTGTTGTTTCCTACTATTAATACTCCAACATCAAGAATATCTTGATAGTGAAATAAAAGTTATTAGGAATGGGTATTATTAGAAATTTATGGACTAAAGTCATCTATGTGTCACAATGTGGTTATGTTAATAATGTATTAAAGTGATATTTTTTTGAACATCTCAAACTTTTAATCATTCCATTATGTAACCACTTTAATCTATCGGTTACCCTATCCGCTAACTTTTAATGTGTTTTATATTTTATGAATAAGATTCCTTATTCTCATAAAGAACATAAGAGGTTTTGTTCTTATGGTTGGTGTAGGTCCAAATTGGGCTAAAGGATGTTAAATAACTCAGTTCCTTTATATTTACAGAGCTTCTGAATGGTGATATTCCAGTAGACTTTTTGTTGTGTTTTTGTAATAAAATAAAATTTATATTTACAAATTGTAAAAATTATTATAAGTATGTGGATCCTTTGTGAACACCCATTCAAGGATTTCCATATGAAATTCTATGTTTTCTCACCCTAGGATAGGTCAGATTGTTTTATATATTTTTTAATTCTTATTATTTTTCTTTCTTGTATTTTTTTGTTATATAAGTGTTTATATGTAGGGTAATAACCTAATTAATATTATATATAATATGTTATATGTTATATATAATTCGTAATAATTCATATTTACATATTAATCATAGTAAATAAATTCAATAAACAGTATTTCAAACATAAAATTAATTTATTAATAACACATTTAAATATAAATAATAATTTATTTGATAATATCATTAATAGGAATCTAATTTGATCTAGCCAGCTACCCTCTAAATAGGTACCCATTATTAGAGTTATTTTGATTTATGAAGACATTGTCAGTTGATAGATGTTTTGTTTATTTATTTTGAATGTTACAATACCTCACATTATTAATTGAATTTAAATTTCTATAAGGGATATTTGACATTCCCCAATGCCTTATCTATGAACACTAAAACAGAAAGAACTTTATCATGGAAATAACAATCTTTGTCAACACGAGAAAATGTATTGCGTTTATCCAGAGAAAAACACCCCTTTTATGTTAGCATAGATAAATTTTAAGGAAAGTGTTCAGAGTATCTCCACTACTGAGAGGGTGCTCCTAGGGTTTCTTGGGTTTGAGAAATCCTAGGTTTTCTTAAGATGGGTGTTGTTTTAGAATTGTTGTATCATTTTTTCTTCCATGTCTGTCCTCCCCCATCAATCTGTTCAATACCCATTCCTACCTATGTTTCAATAGAAAAATCACCCATTAATGCCAACATAGACGATTAACCCTTACTAGTTCATAGGATATCTATTTTAATGGTAGTTAAACTCATTGAAAACTGATTGTTTGACCTAGATACACTAAAAAACATTTTCCCATATTTTTTCACCAGGAAGAATGTGTGGATAGAAGAAAAGTAGGATTAGGCCACCAGATCATTGAATTCTTCAGTGAAAAATATAAGAAAAAGGTTCTACTCAAAATTCCTTGGTCATTTGAAAATCACATAATCATAATGGAGGAACTAAAAAATGAATTCAATTTCTAGAGTATCACCTTAAAAATAGTCATCTTATGGGTCCTCATTAAAAACATCCCCTTCAGCGGAAGATCCAAACTATCTTTTCAGAATATCGTTATCTGCTTCAAAAGTTTTATTAATTGAAATCACTTAGATCCAATCCTCTAGGGGCCATACATGATGATCAATGTACTCATCGATGTGACACAACCTCTTATGAGGGGATCATTTCCTTCTTTGAGCGATAATCAGCTATGGATATTCAAATAAGAAAAAAATCATATTTTCTATTTTTTGTTGATGGATCAAACATGTAGAAAAAGATTGTGTCCTCAGGGAAGTAGATGATAAAGGTATCATCATCCTCTATTATGGACTATGGCTCTGTGCGAATATAGCAAGTATTCCCATCATTCGAGAAGACAAAAGGCAATTGAATAGGGAGAATATTTCCAGGGCCTTTAGTTTGCAATCTGATCCATCTTTAGCGTAGTAGATACTTAAGGTAACCTCATCTTCCAGTATGTCACGGGGATCCAAGATAATAAAGAAAGGAATCCCTTTATTCCATAAGAAGAAACAAAATTGGATAGAGAAAATATTTCTAAGGCCTTTAGTTTTTAATTAACCCCAAATCTCTCAAAAAATCATTCTAGGCTCTCTGCATGATATTACAGATCAAGGATAACTTGATCAACAAAAAATACTTATTTCCAAACAACCAACCTCATGCCTAAAATCATAGATATACCTCATAATCACATCCAAAACTCTTAATCAAGGACTAAAAACCCTCTTCCCTACTCCCACCAACCGACAAATGTCACCTTGTTCCCCCACCTAGCCCAAAACCCATTCATCATGAACCATCAGACCCCACCTGATAATTCCCCATTAATACTTCCACCTTTTGCACCAATTTTTCATAACAAAATACAATTAAAACCAACTAATAATGTACCTAAAACTCATTGATCATGGAGGTGGAAATTTAATAGTTAATATGACATTGACCTCCCTAATCCAAAACCCAGCGAATCCAAAAGAACCCCCTATACTTCACTTTCATTGAAATGACTACTGAAGAGATGGAAGATAAAGGGGGATAGTTATTTTATCTAATAATCATAGGTGGACATTATATCAATCCATCCCCATAAATCTTAATTGAAAAATTGTGATGGAATTTTCATAAACTTTGTAACCTACATATAGCACGAATGATTTAGTGCTTAAGTGGAAAAAGATTCCCTAGCATGGTTTTTCAATCCGAATACATGCTAAAAAATAAGGAAATGGGTGGAATCGCTTTTAAGGAGGGTTTGAAAGGTTATTTCTTAGTCATTCACCATGGCCATGCTTACATCCTCTGCCTCCTATGGCTGGAGGAAGATATTTGGATTAAAAGATTCACTCTGAACAATATTATTGCATCTATCTAATGGCATGGAACACCCACCTGGGATTTTCTGGGTTTCCATCTATGGCCCTCAAAAAAGACAATTTAAGGTCATCGGATCTCCAATGATTGATTAAGATTGTTATTTTTGGGAATCTTCCATTGGGTGTGGACTTCAATGAAATTATGCTTCATAGGAAAAGAGAAGGGGTTCCTATAGATCATTTACTCTTATGAGTGAATTCTTGTAGAAGGATCAAGTCATGGGTCTCTATAACATGGGACATGATGGTAACACTTTAGCATGGTTCCATGGGTTCTCAGAGAACACTAAAATTGTAGATATTTTGGATATATTCTTGGATTATTTCAATTGGCTCCCCATTTTCAACCTCTTTGGTGTTTCTCATCTTACCCCAGCCATGTGGACCACTAACCTATTCTCATCAACCATAATAATGACCACAGTAATATGAGACAATGGAGGCCTTTTATTTTTGAACGATAAATGATGATGGAATGTGACTAGAATGATGTGATTAAATCATGATGGGATATAAAGGTTCTTGATATTCATAATAAAATGCAACAGGTCTCATATATCCTTAAGTAGCGGGGTTGTAGTCGATTTGAACAAACAAATTATCAATGTATTTCTATCAACAGAAGTCTCAAGAATATTTAATCACTTACTCCCTCATGTGAAACCCTCTCTAAAATACCCACCTTGTAAAATAATATTAATAATTCTCTCAAAAGGAAGGAAAGCTACTAGATAATGTGGGCATGAAACATCCACATTAAAGAGGGTGACACAAATACACATTATTTCCATAAAAATCGTATAAGATGGGATGTCGGAAATTGATTTCATTTCTAACTTCTTACAATTGAATAAAATCTCAAAGGAGGATGATATCCATGTCCTTATCTTTAATTTTCTAGGATCTCTACTATAACGACCCAAACATTTGTAAATAAAATTCCCCTTTAATTTTAATCAAATGTCTTATTATGTATTCTGGATAGAGAAAAAGCATGCACTTATTTGGTTTTATTTTATACTATTAAATATAAATGACGATTAAGAATATTTAACATTGATAATATAGTCATTTAATAGTGATCATATGATTAGTATAATTATAGGGTTTTGATACAGCCCAACTAACACAATGGATGTGAAGGCCTCAACTAGTAGGATCATTCCACATGAAGTCCAATTATTGGTGCTTTTAAGGGAGATAGAATCTAAGGAATTTTCCCTATACCACACCCAATATGAGATCCAACAACATAATTATAGGGGAAATTGTGTACAGAAGATTTAAAGCTCATCAAGATCATGGCTCAAACCATGTACGCCAAACCACCCCATGAAAGTCTTATCATCTCACACCTTACCCTTAGAGACTTTTTTGGTGTATTAAAGGGATATATGTGAAGACCATAATAATATGAATATTTAAATTGAATTTTTAATATAATAATGTTCATATTTTCTTCTTATCATTAGTTTATAAATGATTTTTATTCCTATGTAATAAAACATAAAATTGTTTTATTAATTAGTATTCAATTTCAAATTAGACATTTTCTTTGATTAATAAATGTATTTTTGAAATAAATAATAAAACATTAATTGTAAATAATTTTTATGAAATATAAAGGATCATATATTTATTATGAAGTTGAAATATAATTTTTGTATGGTTTCGAACACTGTTGTTGTCAAAAAAACCCAACATTTATCAGTAAGTGTAAATTTTATTTTAAAAGTGAAAATTCACATATTTATAAAATTATTTGTTACATATAAATACTATTTTTGGAATCGTTACATTGAAGTTATCCAATGGTGAATTAATCATAATTTTATGAGATGGTCAAATTTTCGAGTAAAAATTAAATATCGTATAAATATATGGTGTGTGTTATAACATCATAATGAACCAAAAGTGATATAATAAACACTATTAACGGTATCCATGGACAAATATATTTTTTAACGTTGAAATTATTTTATTTTATTTTTATTTTATAAATTTAATAAATACTTTATGTGTCCTCCAAAACCATTAATATATTTTAAGGTTTTAAAAACATTCAATACTAGAAATACTGTTATTTGTGACGGGTTGACCAACCCGTTGTAAATAACCAATTATTTGTGGCGGGAATAGCCACTCCATCGCAAAAACATACGCGGGGTTTGCGCAGAAAACCGCACGAAATGGTATTTGTGACGGGTTCGCAGCGCCTGTCGCAAATGTCGGGAGGTGGTAAGACCGAGTTATGATGGGGGGATCCCTCGTCGCAACTAGTTCGACCCCGGAGGGTATTTGCGACCGGACCCGTCGCAGATAACCGGCGGCGGTAAAAAACTATTTGGGGCAGGATGTTGTCTTGTCGCAAAAAGTGTGTTGATAGGTCACTTTTTGCGACGGGCCACATCACAAATAATCTTTTAATCTCCGACCATAATTAATGTGGATGAAGGTATTTGTGACAGGTCTCGTCGTAAAAAGTACTATTAGCAACGGGAATCTTGTCGTTAATAGTCCCGTCACAACTAATGTAACCTATATATCCCTTCCCCCTCCATTTTTCTTCTCTCCGCCTGAATTTCCTGTTCATCTCCTTCTATAAACTCTAATTTTAGAGTGAAATTTTTTGAGAGTTAGCTTTATTTTACGAAGAAGTTGTGAAGCCGCCTACAATTATAAGAGATCATGTTTAAAGGTATTTATGTTTTATTTAATTTAGGATTTATATCTTTTCTTTATATTAATTTTCATTATTGCTAACTAGTTATAATTAAGTTAGATTTAAATTTTTTGTCATCACTATTTATTTGTAATAATAAAGTTAAATTATTAGTATTAATTCTTAGTAATTACTAATAATTAATAATTATTAACGATAATTAGTAATGTATATAAATAATTAATGGTAATTAGTAATTAGTAGTTGTATTTTGCAATCATTAATAGTAATTAACAATAATTAGTAATAATTAGAGATAAATAGTAATAATTAGAAAAAAGTAGTAATAAATATTAATAATTCGTAATAAATAGTATTAATTAGTAATAATTAGTAATAAAGACTAATAAATAGTAATAAATACTAATAAATACTAATAAATAGTAATAAATACTAATAAATACTAATAATTAGTAATAAATACTAATTAATAGTAATAAATAATAATAAATAGTAATAAATAATAATAAATACTAATAAATACTAATAAATAGTAATAAATACTAATAAATAGTAATAAATACTAATAAATAGTAATAAATATAATAAATACTAATAAAAACTAATAAATAGTAATAATTTGTAATAAATAGTAATAATTTGTAATAATTAATAATAAATATTAATAAATAGTAATAAATAGTAATAAATAGTAATAAATACTAATAAATTGTAACAAATTTTAATAAATACTAATAAATAAAAATAAATAGAAATAAATAGAAATAAATAGAAACAAATACTAATAAATAGAAATAAATACTATTAAATAGTAATAAATACTAATAATTACTAATAAATAGTATTAAATACTAATAAATTGTAATAAATACTAATAAATACTAATAAATAGTATTAAATACAAATAAATACTATTAAATAGTAATAAATACTAATAAATTGTAATAAATTGTAATAAATAGAAATTAATAGTAAAAATTTGTATTGAATACTAATAAATATTAATAAATACTAATATATACTAATCAATAGTAATAAATACTAATAAATACTAATAAATAGTAATAAATGCAAATAAAAGCTAATAAATAGAAATAAATAGTAATAAATAGTAATAATTAGTAATAATTAGTAATAATTAGTAATAAATAGTAATAAATAGTAATAGATAGAAATAAATAGTAATAAAATGTAATAATTAGTAATAATTAGTAACAATTAGTAACAATTAGTAATAATGAGAAATAATTAGTAATATTTGGTAATAATTATTAATAATTATTAATAATTAATAAAAATTAGTAATAATTAGTAATAATTAGTAATAATTAGTAATAATTAGTAATAATTTGTAATAGTTAGTAATCAATAGTAATAATTACAAATAAATACTAATAATTAGTAATAAGTTGTAATAAATAATAATAAATGCTAATAAATAGAAATAAATAGAAATAGAAATAAATAAAAATAAATAGTAACAAATAGAAATAAATAAAAATAAATAGAAGCAAATACTAATAAATACTAATAAATACTAATAAATACAAATAAACACTAATAAATACTAGTAATTAGGTATAATTAGTAATAATTATTAATAATTAGTAATTAATTGTTAAATATTCGAATAAATTGTAATAAATTAGAATAAATTGGAATAAATTTGAATAAATAGTAATAAATATCTATAAATAGAAATAATTAGCAAATAATTGCAATAATTAGCAATAATTGGTAATAATTAGAATTAATTAACAATAATTATCAATAAATAGAAATAAATAACAATAATTAAAAATAATTAACAATAATTAGAAATAATTAGAAATAATTAGCAATAATTTGCAATAATTTGCAATAATTTGCAATAATTAGTAATAAATTAAAATAATTAGCAATAAATAGAAATAATTAGCATTAATTACAAATAATTAGCAATATTTAGTAATTAATATCATTAAATAGAAATAATTAGCGATAATTAGTGATAATTAACAGTAATTAGCAATAAAATAAATGGTAATAACTTAGTATAATTTTTAGTGGACTGATGACACTCTTTTTTCTCGACGACTCTTCTCCTTTCAACTCTCACCGACTCAAAACATTATAAAAAATATGCTTCTACATATGCATATTCAATCTCGTATGCACGAGTTTGATTATGAGTTCGTAGGACCACATTTTTTCTAATGTTTTCATGTGGTGACAATTGCAAGAAGAAGATTAGTCGACAAAAAGCGGGAGAAGACTAATTTACTTGCATCTTTTTCACACTGAAATAAAAAAGAAGAATATTCTCGCAGGTAGGCTTATGCATTCTCATTTGCACAAGAATGAATAAGCGTGCCTCCAAAAAGACTCTTCATTGTGATTTCAGTGTGAGAAAGTTGCAAGTAAATGAGTCGTCAGAAAAAATAGTATTCGTCAATCTACTAAAAATTGTGCCACCCATAATTAATTGTAATTTTTAAAAAGTAGTTGTAATTATTTATCTTCTTTTTTTGGATCATTTTTTTCTAATTTCAAATTATTCAAAAACAGTAATGATTTTATATTTTGTTAAAAAATATGGAACAAGGAAGTTGAAAACAGTCATTATTAGATGATCACGTTTGGATAAATCAGTGCATAAATCCAAAACATTTATGGCTTAAATCCTATATGTATTGAGGGTGTTGAAACTTTCTTATAATTTTTGATATCAAACCCAGAATTTGTTTCAGAGGGTAAAATTAAGTGTCCTTGTAAAAAATGGGCTCTGAGAACGTTTGACACATTTGACAAGGTTGTGGGACATATCTTGGGGTTTGGTTTTAAACCAGATTATGTTTTTTGGTATGAACACGATGAATGCAGTTACAGATTAGATACTACTAACATGATTCTAGATCCATCATGGCTTAAAAATTTAGTACATGATGTTTTAGGTCCATTTGTTCAAGAAACTAAAATTCAGGATGCTATTTATTTAACTTGTAAGTTGGCACCATCTGAATTATATGAGTTGTTGAGGTATGCTGAGGATTCATTATATCCTAGTTACAAGATAAGAAAATTATAAGAGGTTGAAAAATTTATAGCTATTAAATCAGGTAATGCAATGTCAAAAAACTATTTTGATCAAATATTTTCTTTGGTTAAAACACAGTTACCTAAAGGAAATGTGTTTCTTGCAAATTACTATGAGAGCAGGAGGCTGGTTCATAATCTGGGCCTTCGTTATCAAAAGATTCATGTATATGAAAATGATTTCATCTTATATTATGGTGAAAATAATTCATTGGGTAGTTGTCCCACATGTGGACAATCAAGTTATAAAGAAGCTCATATGGGGAAGTATGGATCGATTATTATTAAATAGTTGAGATATTTCCCCCTTACACCCAAGTTGCAGCATTTGTTTATGTCTCAGAACACATCGTCAATGATGTCATAGAAAAAAACATATATTTCAACCGATAAAATCTTATTACATCTATCTGATGGTGATTCATGGAAAAAATTTGACCGATTGCATCCATCATTTGCTTTAGAAGCCTGAAACGTGCGATTGGGTCATTCTACTGAGGGTTTCTATCGGTTTGGTTCTTATGGTAGTCAGTATA
The DNA here is from genome assembly GCA_963277665.1 of Viscum album. Taxonomy (NCBI): domain Eukaryota; kingdom Viridiplantae; phylum Streptophyta; class Magnoliopsida; order Santalales; family Viscaceae; genus Viscum; species Viscum album. Next base: position 364,829,926 of record OY728158.1, on the reverse strand, counting down.
TATATTGGTCTATATTTATAACTCCATACAATTTACCTCTATGGATGTTGATGAAGGAGCCCAATATGTTTTTAGCCTTATTAATCCAAGGACATCTGAAATAGAATATTGATTTTTATTTGAAAATATTGATTGATGAGTTAAATTCATTGTGGAGTAATAGTGTTAGTACATATGATTTTGTTTTGAAAAATCATATTAAAAGTTGCATTGATGTTGACGATTAGTCAATTCTCGGCATATGGAATTTTATCTGGCTGGACAACACATGGCATAAAATCATGTCCTTACTCTATGAAAGACAAAAAAACCTTTATGCTTTTCAATGGAAAAAAACCTTTCTATTTTGACTGTCATCGAATATTTCTTTCAACCGATCATTGTTTTCAGAGGAACAAATCTCATTTCAGAAAAGGCACAATTGAATGTGATGAACCTCTAAAAATGATCTCAGGTACAGAGTTAAAGTTAGTTGCATTTTCATTACATCCCATCACATTTGGGCTAACTGTAAACCAACAGAAAATTCATGGCTTTGAGAAAGAGAATAATTGGATAAAACAAAGCATTTTTTGGGATCTTCCATATTGGTCTGATTTTTTGGTCCACCACATGTTGGATGTCATGCATATTGAGAAGAACTATTTTAATAATTTATTTCATATAGTTTTGGATACACTAGGTAATACCAAAGATAATGTAAAGTCACGATTAGATCATGCCCAAATTTGCAGATGACCAGAACATAAATTGTTTCAATATTTCAGATCACAGAGTTTGATGAATCCAAAAGCAGCTTATACACTACCAATGAGGGACACTTATTATTTTGTCAGTGGATTAAATATTTGAGACTTCCAGATGTCTATGCTTCTAATTTGGGAATATGTGTTAAAAATGGTCATATTATCATATTAAAAATTCGTGATTTTGATGTTATAATGGAAAGAATTATGCCTATTGGATTGAAGGGTTTGTTGAATTCTATGAGTTGGGATTCGATAACAGACATATCATATTTTTTTGAGATATTTGTGTGGAAACAACCGACTATGATGCACTAAGTAAACTGGAAGAATATGTTGTTTTCATTATATGTATACTGGAACAAATATTATCTCCAAATTTCTTTGACTCAATGGAACATTTTATGTTGGGAAAAATCCCTCAAGACACCATTGAAGCATTTTTGAGGTGATTGTGTTTGTTCAAAAAGTGGACAACTGTGTTGTGATTGTTGAAAAAGAAAACCATGACATACAAATTTTTTGACAAAGGGGATTTCATAGTGGAATATCGAGTTCAAGAGCTGTGGTCAACGATCCATGTTTGATTCAATAAATTCAATAAAGGAATGAATGATCTGGAGGCGGCATAAAAAGAAAATATACAAGGTGGCGTCGTTTTCCATTGTCTGCCAAATTTTTGGGCCTAAAAATCGACAAATGATGAAAAGTGGTTTTGGGGAATGGGACTTGCGTGCTGTGTACATGAAGGCTTGGAAACTTCCACACCATATGTTTCTCATGATCAGATCATCAAAATATGTCAAAGGGATATGTTTCGCGCAAGTTTGGAATTAGGTCACGCAAGTGACTCGCAGGAGAAGAGACCTGTGCTCCAAGACTTGCATGCCGAGGAGAGAGTTGTGCGCCGTCATGCAGGGGTGACAAAATGCCTATAAATACTGGACCACCCCTCTTCATTCTTCACCGGAGTTCAACACTTTGAAGATTTAGAGCTTCTGTCGCGCAGGTGTGGTGGTCTCACAAGTGGTGGTTTGTCGCGCAAGTGGCTTGCGCGACAGTGTTGGAAGTTGTGCTCCAAGTGTGAGTTGCGCATCTAATGTGGTTTAGGCGAGGAAGGAAGTGAGTCTCTCAAGTTTGGAGTTGGAAAATATTGTGTCGCGCAAGTGTGTGAGGTGGACTTGCGTGCCAGTTGTGACTTGCACACCGATACTTGCACGCTGAGATAGACTTGCGCGCCAAGTAAGGTTTATTTCCAGTAGTGATTTTTGGGTTGCGTGGAAGCTGGAAGTTTTCCCGATACCTTTAGTGCAAAGAGATATTCATCTAAGGGTAAAAGATGTAATTCAATAGAGCATCTACATAGAGTGGAAAATGAATTCTTTCATTCAAATGAAGAGACCTACAGGTCTATAAACTGTGAGTGGATCCTTTCTGACACAGTGAGCAAAGGAAGAGGAAGAAGGTGATCACTCCACCGGCAGTGAGACAGAGAGAGAGAAACAGGGAGTGACCCTTGGGAAAGCAGTGAGATGACCCTAAAACTTGTAAAGGAAGTGATCCTGGCCATAGAAGTGATCTAACCTGAACCATTTTACCCACATCTAGTGAAGAATAGTGGAATTTGGTACGACCGGAAACTTTTCGGCGTATGCTCCTTGGACGTAGCCCAGTGAGGGTGATCCAAGTAAAAATCTCTATGTCTGCCTACGTACTTCCCCGAATTGCATTTAAAGCATCATCATCAGAAAAATAATAAAATAAGTGATTATAATAGACACACAAGTGCAAACAATGTGACCCTTTTAATAAATAGTTCAAGATCCAGTGGGGCAGAACTATCTTTGAAAAACAATATCTATACCCTGATTCACCCCCCCCCCCTTTGAGGGTATATAGGACCCTATTGGTCCTAACATTTGATATTACATTTTCTTCATAAAGCTCAATGTAGAGGTCTGGTATAGTTTCTATGGATGTGCCCATTCAAGAGATGCATGAAGAAATTGAAGAAAAAAGTATGTAACAAAGCATCAATTGAAGACTCAATTGTTGAAGCTTATTTGCAAGAGGAAATTTCCTTTTTCTACAATTGTTATTTTGAATCTAAATATCGCTCAAAACACATCTGTATGGGAAAGAACGAGGGGAATACTGATAATGAAATGGAAAACCAATTATCAGTTTTTAATCAGCGAGAATTTGGCTTCGATGAAGTTCATGAATGATGAATTTTAGATGATGAGAATCATAGAGCTCATACATATGTTCTGGTCAACTATGAAGAAATGAAAACTTTTTTATTATGAGTGATTTTATCACTTATTCTATAATTTCTGTTATAGTAAGTAAAATTATTTTATTTTTAGGTGATAGGATAATCATATTAAGAAACTACTTCCACAAATTACAGCATCTTCTGTTGAAGAATGCCAACCGAAAACTTTTCCCAATGGTTTCAAAAACCGGTAACATCAATTATTGATGTTTTAACATAACAATTCATTTTATTATTTATTATATTGATAATTGTTTTAAAAATTTATAGGTGTCTGAATATTCTGATAAAATTGATAAGAGACTGTGTATATTTAGTAACCCACCATCAAAAATGGTTTAATGTTACAATGCATATGTGGTGAATAGTTTCTGATTTCATACACATGCATATGGGGAATCAAAAAAACACTGAATAGTTGAGTTTTCTTAAGATAATCACATCATAGAAAAACTAACGTTGACCTTTATAGAATGCTGGATGAAATTATTGAATTGTGTTATCTGGGGAAAATCACATAAAAATGATAAAATATCTATGGTTAGATACTAAAAGTGTCTTGCGTGTTCATCCAATTCATGGAATCGTAAATATTAAATATAAAATTCTTCTTGCAGAAAATGAACTATTTTTACTAGTTCAACAGGCACATAAAATATATTATGCAAAGTGCTATTCTAATTCAAGAGACCTGAGTGATTAGTGGAGCATGATAAAAATGAAATCTTGGGAAAATTAGTTTACTCAAACTGAATATGGTTCAGATGAAGTAAAAGGAATTGATATTTTTCAAGAGACTACTCAAAATCCATCCTTTTCCCAATGAGACATGTATATTGATGATGACACCCCACAATTAAGGGTAGATGGTGATGATGATGTTAATGATGTTACAAATGAATTTTAAATGGAAATAGATGATGAAACTGAAACTCATATGGATATTAATGATGTAGATGATGAATATGATGACATTGACATTGTTTGATATGAAGACATTGACATCTTTAGATATGAATATGATGATGAAGGTTAAAATTTACACAATTAAATGCTTATTATAATCATAACTAATATATATCTATATGTAATAGTTATTTTCAGCAATCTGATAACAAAAATAACTTTGTGTTTCAGAAGGACTCGGATCTACTTCGTGAGTTGGAGAAGGCTGAGCTACCTTTGGATGAGGAGATTTGGGATCTTCTGACCCCCAGGCTACTGGAGATTCAAGGGTTATGCAGAGGGGGCACTGTCTTGCGCAACTTATAATTCTTGACCCTATCCTCGAGCAGTGTCCACATCATGATTTCAATCCACACACTCAGAGATATGATAACCTATGTATTTTAGTTATCTTTCAATAATTTATTTATATACTAATTGTTGGATTATTTTTTATTTTTTCACAGTTTGTTACATGTAGATGTTGAAAATTGGAGTGATATCTTGTCCTATTATTTTTATTATCCATGGATCACATGGGAAGACGTTCTCGTTGATGTGTATCTTGGAATGTTCAGTCATTGGATGGTACGTAAATAAATAATATTTATTTAGAAATTTATTTCATTAATAAAATTATATTATAAATAATTTGTAGGGTTTATGGTATCTCATCGATGATATCATATGTGGCGCTATCCACGAGGCAAGGGGTGTTTATGTGTGAGTGTTTCCATCACTTTTGACCAATTTGAGAAGGAAATCCATTAAGAAAGTAGGAGCGATAGTATTGGAAGAGTCATCAATAGCCCACTGACCAGAGTACATTTCATCTCACATTTGAGATGGATTATGTTCACACTAGTTGAGTGGTGTATTTCAGTGGAGATATTTATTGGGTCGGCAGAACAGGGGGAGACAAGAGGTGATACATCGAGCTGGTAGTCGTACATTTAGTATGCATAGAAAGAATTTGGTAAGTATATTTTTTAAATATTTTATATAACATTAAGTAAAAACATATTATTTTATTTTCATATTGGCAGTAGAGCATCCCGATATAATAGAGTATGAAGTTTATCGGAGGATGTACAGTGATCCAGGCACTAGAGAGATTAGATGTGATCGCCAACATCAGATTTTAGTTAGTAGTATTTCTTTTTCAATTTGAAAATTAACTGCATATAATATTTTCAATATTTAAATTTTAAATTGAAACTAAAGGAGTTATATGAGGTCACGAACTCTCAGACACAAGCTGAGAGTTAGGTCAAGACAGATGATAAGACTAGTTCCCACCATTTCAATGAGGCAACATAAATGTTGGCAACATAGTATGCCTTCAAAAAAGGGATGAGTAGTTGGTATCGGCTCTCATTTGACTCCTAGGACTTATTATGGTACTACTACGATGTCGACGTCCAGATCAAGAGGATTTCATGGAGATTTATCAATTTCTGTCTCATAGTATCAGGAGCAGTTGCGAGATCAAACTGAGCTTATAGAGAGTATGCAGAAGCAGCAGGAAGAGATGTGTCAGCAGCACCAACACTAGCAGCAGTAGCACGAGAATGACATGTGTTGATGGCAGCAGCAGTAGCAGTAGCAGCACGAGGATGACATGCATCGATGGAAGCAGTAGCAACAGCAGCAACACAAGGAGGACATGCATCGATGGCAGCAACAACAACATGATCAGATAGATTACATGCGTCATCAGACTCATAGTTTAGGGATGGATTTTTCTCCACCATCTCCTCTAGCTCCTCTAGAAGACTATCCCCCCAGGGATTTTTTTATTCTATTAAAAACATTTGAAGTGAACATTTTTTGTAATATGAACTATTTATAGTTTTTGTATTTTATATTGGTGCGAATATTACATAATTTGTTTTTATTTTTAATATTTTATTTTTTAGTATAATATTTTTTAATGTTTGTTTATTTTACTAATAATAATAATATTTTATTACTTTTTATATTTTTTTATGAATGTTGAGAAATTTAATATTTAATATTTTTTATTATTATTTTAATAATATTAATTTTATTTTTTCATTAATCATAATATTATTATTTTCCTTATTTTATTAAGTACTATCAAATATTGAGAATTTTAATATTTTTTATTTTTTATATTATTTTTTTAATATTAATATTTTTTTATTAAGTATTTATGACAGGGCCTTTTGTGATGGGGTCACATCGCAAATCGATTATATATATATATATATTTAAAAGTTTTTGTAATGGGTTGATTTATTGTCCCAATAACTTTGTTGCGATGGGCCCATCGCAACAGGTTTATAACATATAATCTATTGGCAACGGGCTGGTGTCCCGTCACAAAAAAATTTACGAATGGATCATCGCGAAAGGTTCTTGTATATATAATGTATTTAATCAAACATCTATTTAGGATGGGCCTTCTTCCAGTCACATGTATTATTATTTGCGATAGGCCCATCGCAAATAAAATACTTTTTGCAACACCGTTTTTTTTCAATGGGCTATTTGCGACGGGACCCCATCGCAAAACTCTGAAATTCCAATAGTGATTTCTTTAAGAGTATGACTCACTTCCACATACCCAAGCGTATTATTTTATTAATTTTTACCCTTGAAATTATATGATAATTAAATCCAATTCTATTTTTTAGAAACCATGGGAAAACCCATGATAGGTTTTGTGGTTTTGTTTATTTTATTACACATAGTCCAAAACCTATGTTTGAGAAACAATAATGAATTCCCCACTCATTACCTATATAAACCCACAAAATATTGCATTAATCATTACTCAAAATCCATGTATCATGTCCTTACTCTTTTATCACCTCTCTTGAGTCCTCCAACGGTGCCCCAATCTCTCAAGAATCCCCTCCCAAGCACTTAGAGTCACACTATCAAGGTAAGGATTCTTTTCCTCCTCTTTCTTCAAGTATCTTAATTATCTTATTCCACTTATCTCAATTTTATAACATTGGGATATATTATTCCATGTCAACTAACTTACCTTATGATTTATAAATAATGACATACCCTTTTATTTTTTATTAATCCCTCCCATGAACATTCATTCACCCCAGTTATGTTGTCGAAATTTCACCATGATTTTTCTTTCCAAACAATTGTGTAGTAAAGAAACATACCCATTTCTTATCAAGGGTGTTCACCTTTATATACTTTTTCATAATTATTTGAGACCTAAATTCTTTTATTTTACACTCCTTGACTGTGTGATACAATATTATGATGAATGAATCGATGTTTTATGATCTATGTGGCATAATTAGGTATGTGAATAAATTGAAATTGATGGTGCCCCAAGAATTATATAGTTCTCCAATGAAATGGGTAATGTTTATTCTCATGAGATTTTAAATAGGGAAGTTGTGTAAATATGGTTCCTTTATGGTAATTTTTTCATCATTATGACTTGGAAGTTATCTCGGACCTATGTTTATGAAGTATTATTTTAAGATGTTTCCACATCTCCCAGGTATCATTTATGATTATCATGTTATATCATGTCTCATTATTCATGTTTATGATTTCTACTCCATTAATGCCCCATTGATATTCCTATGGTCTAAACTGTATTATTCTATTCATGTTATGCCATGTTTATTCCATTTATGGGCTTTATAGATCACCTATTTCTTATATATATCCCTGGTATATCTCGTGTTGTTTTAAGTATGAGCATATTAAGGGAGTTTATAATAAAGGTGATGTATTCCTTATTTTATGTTGTTATATAATGTACCTAATTACCAAAGACACTATACTTCTCAATATTATGACTTGTATTAAGTTTAATTTTATTTAATAATTTGTGTATCAATATGAAATAAATATCAGGGTTTCCATATATGGTATAAAATGAAAATTTTAGTTATTTTTGGGCTAAATATTAAAAAACTCTATCCAAAACCTTGGGGGTAAGACAATGTATGAGAAAGCATTCCTAAATTTTGGTTGGAATATATAAAGTGGTTTGTCAATAAAATACATCCATTTTTAGATACTAAAAGTAGATGTGGCACCAGAATATATGTACATTGGTGTAAAACCCAAAAACACCTCATTGAGCTAGACTAGACCAAGAACTGGTGCATGACAACAATCTCTGTTGCACATCTGGTATGACACTCTTGGTGGATATGATTTTATTAATTCATATGTTCATTATAACCCATTATTAATGGGAAAAATACCCATAAAAATATAGGTTAGGAAATAGAATATGGATAACATATATTCAATCCTCAAAATTCATAAGTCAAGAAAATGAATGTAATTTATAAGTTATCTCTTTAATGCCATTGATTTCCCATTTTTATGCATATTAGTATAAAAACACCCATCCCTATTTTTTCCTTTATTTTTTCTAATGTCCAAAACTATGAGTAATTATATAAATAATCAATGTGACGGAAAATGTGATTACTTCCCTAATGAGATTTCCAAATTGATGGGGGTGGGAATCACAAACTTTGTGATGATACTGTCTCAACAGAATCAGGTTCTGAATAGAAACATGGATCTGGAATAGCACCCAAATACTCCTAGGAAAGAACAAGAGGCAATTGATAACTTTATGTGATAAGGGATCCCAACTTTCAATAGATTGTCTAATCTATTAATCTTATAAAAATGGATCAACACCATCTATAAGGTCTTCTCCATCCTTCAATGATCTGATAAAGATAAGGTTTTATTGGAATTTATCACATATAGGAATAAGTTGATTATTGGTGTACATTGATTAATAATACAATGATTGAGGAAGATATTGAATCAATGGGGTGGAAGTAATTCTATAAGATTGTTTTTATAAATATTTTCCTCAAAGTCTCTAACATAAAATAGAGAGGGATTTAGATTCCCTTAAGAAAAAAGATGATGCATCTGTTAGAGAGTATGTAGAAAATAACAACAGACTTGAATGATACACCTAAGACTTTTTTGTTTCCCTAAATGAAAGGTCAGCTACTTCTTTGGTGGATTAAAACCCATTCTACAAAATTCCCTAGAGATTTGAGACCCTAATAGCTGTGAGTAAATTGTAAGATGTGACCTCAAAGATAAATTAGAGATCTGTGAATATGAAGGGTATCACGGTGATAATAAGTGGAAAGTGGAGTTTAGTTTTGGTCATATAATGGAGAAATAAAACAAATCCAATAAATTTCAACATCCCACTTTCCAAATGTCTAGAAAGAAGCAACCTAGAAATTGCCTAAGGAAGATGAGGGAATGATTTAGGTGTATGATGAAAGGGAACCTGGATAGTAATTGTTGATAAGATAAAACCATTAATTTGATGGTGGAACGATATCCTCTTGTCAACCCTTATCACATTTTTCATTAATTAAACTTCAAGGAAACATAGAACTTTTCAAATCAGTGCATTAATTCAAGGGTATTCAGAGATAACAAACATCCTCCAAGTCAGAAAGAGAGAGATTTTCCATCACAAACACTAAGGTGGATCCCATTAATGAATTGTTGATAGGTACACTAGTTACTCCTTCAAGAATAGTGGACATACTTTTTAATTCTGGTTATATGCATTCCTTCATATCACTAAATTTAAGTAGAACAATTCAAATACCACTAAAAATCATTGAAGTAGAGATCGTGAAAATAGAAAATGGGGACATTATCGAATCCTAAGTATATAAATACTCCCATATAAAAAATTTTGGGATAAACTTCCCATAAAACAATTTCATTTTCCCTTTAGTGGAATTTGATTCAATTATGGGTATGGATTGGATTTCCCTATATAGATCCAACATAAATTTCCTCAAGAATAAAATCACTCTCGATATCACGAATCATCCTCTAATTAGATACAAGTTAAAGGGAGAGGATGAATCTTTTTTATCACCCACATCTAAAGAATTAATATTATTTCCCTATGAGAAATCATATCGATCTCAAATTATTGAGTCTATGGAAAGAATCATCCTTGAATACATGCCCACTGTGAGGGAATATGCCAATGTTTTTCCCATAGAATTTCCTCATCTTCCTCCTAGCTAAGAGGAATAATTTCCATTTGACCTTATACCTTAGGTGTTACCATTATCAAAGATTATGTATTGAATTTATGTTTTGGAACATGAAGAGCTGAAAAAACAACTACAGAAGAATTTGGATAAAGGGTTCATACACCCCAAGTGCTTCACCATGAGGTGCATCAGTCCTATTTAACATAAAGAACAATGTGTTAGTGTAGATTTTCATTGATTATCGTGATCTCAACAGGATCACAATAAATAACATGTGTCCTCTTCCATTGATTTATTATGTGTTCGAACAGTTATGAGGACCACAATACTTTTCTGAGGAGGATCTATGGTCAAGTTATTACCAAATTTGGTTGAAAAAAGGTAGATATCCTCAAGACTACTTTTGGCAAAAGGTATTGGCACTATGATTTCGTAGTAATTCCATTAGAACTCACTAATTCTAAATAAATCTTCATGAACATAATTAATAAATTATTTTGGGATTACCTAAAAAATTTATGGTAGTATTTATAGATGATATTCTAATATACTCTAAAATCAAGGAGGAGCATGATTAGTATTAGATCACAATCCTAAAGACCTTAAAAAGATTTATGAAATGTAAATAAAATGAGATTTTTTACTGAAGGAAGTATCATTCTTGGTTAATATCGTTAAATGCAATGGGATATCTGTGGACCCTTAAAACAAAGAAGAAAATGGAGTGATTTAAAAGAATAAAATTTGTGTTAGTTAAATATAGTTTCCTTAGATTTCACGGTCACTGTCATCAATTTGTGATAAATTTATCATGATTATAAAACCCTCTAACTAAGATAACTTAGAAGGGAGTCATGTTTTAATGGAATAATTAATGTGAAGAGAGCTTCAAGAAGTTTAGAAGGAGGCTAATCACTTCACATTTAATCACACTACCCACAAGTATAAAAATTTTCTTAGTATTTAGTGATGCTTTGAAGAAGGCATTGGTAAGCGTGTTAATGTAAAATGAAAAACTAATATCTTATTCTTCATGGAAGTTGAAATTTCATGAAAAAAACTACCCAATGCGTGATCTTGAGTTGGATGTAGTAATATTAAATTTGAAAATATGGTATCATTAGGCCATTGAAGGTAAATGTGAAATATATATGGATCACAAAATCATTAAGTATATATTCACACATAAATAGAAGAATATGCACCAAAGAATGTGGTTAGATGTGATCAAGGAAGATGAATACTCAATTTACTACAGTCCTAGGAAAGAGAATAAAGTGGAAGATGTTATAAGATGAAAGGATCCAGTAATTCATTCATTGATGAAAATTGAGAAAGATTAGATCTTATTATATTTAAAAAGGATGGACATGGGAATAATAATTGAAAGAACATCATCAATCCCTTCACAAATTATTTCTCAGCCACCCCTTTTGGAGAAGAAAAAATAATCTCAAAGGGATGATATGGGATTTCAGAAAACAAAATGGAAGCTATAAGAAAAGGAAATTTTCAAGACTTCAATATTAATGATGAAGGAATTGTAAGATTTGGTTCATGGCTATGTGTACCATAAAATCATGAGTTAAATAATGATCTATTAGATGATTCACATAGTTCTACATTCTCCATCCATCTAGGAAGCACAAAGATGTGTCATGATATTCAAGAGGTCTATTGGTTAGACAAAATGAAGAAGGAGATCAAAAAATATACCTCAAGATGTCTTGTATGATAGAAAGTGAAGGATGAAAGGAAAAAATACATGATGATGACGCAACCATTACCCATACCTACATTGATATGATAAAACATCACCATATACACTTTCACTGGTCTTCTAAAGATATAAAGATCAAATAATTCTTTCTGGGTTGTGGTGGATCATCTTAAAAATATTTCACACTTCATTGCAATTCATGTGGACTTCTCACTTGATCAATGTGCATAGATATACACTTTAGAAGTGGTGAGGTTGCATGGAAAGCCAATATCGATTGTATCGGGTCGAGATACAAGATTTACCTCTATTTAATAGAAGAGTCTCCGACATGATCGAGATACATAGTTGATCATAAACATGGATTATCAACCTCAAACTGATGGCTAATCTGATTGAAATATTCATACAATTGTGGACATATTGAGAGGATTATCAATTGACTTCAAAGAAGGATGGTACAAACATCGTCCTCTGGTCGAGTTCTTATACAATAACATTTTCCACTGAAGCATCCCAATGGATGCTTATGAAGCCCTTTATGGGAAGAGGTAAAAAACCATTATGTTGGGATGAAGTTGGGGAATGAAAACTACTAAGTATTAAATTGGTCAAGGAAATTGTGGAAAATGTTAAGACCATTCAATGGAACATCAAGGAATCATAGATTCAAACAAATATATATTCTAAATATAATTAATTAGACCACGATTTTGATGTTAGAAACATGGTATTCATCTTCATATCTCCATGTAAGAAATTCAATAGATTTCGCAAGAAGGTAAATCTTAGTTCAAGATACATAATCTTCTTTGAGATCCCTGATCGCATTTGCGCGGGGTCTTATCAACTAACACTCACACCAAACCTTTCTAAATTACAAGATGTATTCCATATATCCCTCTTAAAGATTTATGTACCAGAACCATCACATGTACTCAATCCATATGTGGTATTGTTGGATAATGATCTCTTATATAGGGAGAATACGGTGAAGATATTAAATTGTAGAGAAAACTTTCTATGAAATAAGATAGTGAACTTTGTCAAAGTATTGTCGAGAGACAAAAATTTCAAGAAGTGATGTGGGAACTGGAGGAAGAGATGAAATAAAAACACCCTAATCTATTTTTTATGGAGAAAATAATGTTTATAGGGAAAAATTTCTGAAGGGGGAAAGATTATAACGACCTTGAATTTTATAAATAAAATTTCCATTGCATTTTAATCAAATATATTATTATACCTTATGGATATAGAAAACACATGAACTTATATTGTTTTATAATATCCTATCATATTTAATATATTATTAATAATACTTAAAATATATAATATATCCATTAAATAGTTATCATATAATTAGTATAAATATAAGGTTTTGAAAAATTCAATTATTACATAAAAAATATGTGATGGACCCAACTAGTGTGATCATACCCTATGAATCCCATTTATTAAGGATTTAGATGGAAATAGTATGTCTTGAATTTTACCATGACTAATCCCATGCTGAGATCCAACAACTTAAGAATGAGAGGCACTATTTACGGAGTAATTTAAATCTCATTTAGATCATGACCCAAACTATATATACTAAACCACCACATGAAATTTTCACCATCCCACAAAAAATGTTTTGTTAATTACTGATCAATTTCAAATGATATTTTTATTCTGATCAATTAATGAATTTTTTAAATAAATAGTAAAATATTATTTTTAATTAATTTTTATTAAATATAAATATTCATAAAATTTTTATGAAATCAAACGTAAATTTTATACGTGTTCAAAAATTGTTTGTGTCAAAAAAACCTATCAATTCTCAATACATGTCAATTTTATCTGAAAACAAAAAAAATAATTATTTATAAAATTATTTTGTTAAAATAATTAAAATTTTTGGAATCCTAACGTCTAAATTATCCAATGGTTAATTTTTTATAATTTTTTTAGATAACCAAATTTTTTAGGTAAAAATTTATTACCCTATAAATATATGATATATATTATGATATCATAAGGGCCCAAAATTATTTTTATAAATATAATAAAGGGTATAATATTTAAAATAATTGTTTTTACTTTATAATAATGTGATTTTGTGTTTAGTTTTTTTAATTTTACAAAACCATTACGAGTATTATAAAACCATAAAAATATTTTAAGGATTTAAAATTATTTTTATAATATTATGACTCACTTACACATTAGCAACGATATTATTTTATTATGTTGGAACATTTTCCTTAAAAAATAATTTAAACCACTTCCCTTTAGAAGAAAACATGGGTAAAAAGAATGGGGTGTTTTGTGGTTTATGTTACTTTAATATATAGAGTTCAAAACCTAAGTTGGAGAAATAATAAAGAATTACCAACCCATTTCCCATATATACCCACCCATTCCCACATTTATCTTCACTAAAAATATTTGTATAATGTTCTTAATTTTCTCTCCCAACTCTAGATTCCTCCCAAGGAGTCCCAATCTCTCAATAATACCCTCCCAATAATTTGAAGTCAAACTCTCAAGGTAAGGGTTCTTTTACTTCTCCTCTTTATTCAAGTATCTTCATTATCATGTGCCTCTTATTTACATTTTATAGCTTTGTTACATGTTATTTTATATCCCCCTTACTACCCTTATTATTTATAAATAATTATAGACCCATTTCTCTCTAAGTAATGCCTCCCATGAATATTTATATGCCCCCATTATGCTTTTGAAATTTCACCATGATTTTTTAGGCCAAACAATTGTGCAGTCAATACCCATACACATTTCTTATCTATGGTGTTCATATTTACGCACATATACTTATTGAATGGGGACATAAATTTATATATTCCACACTCCTTGAATAGGCAGTAAAATATTATAATGAATTCATCTATGTTGTATTATATATGAGGCACACTTAAGATTGAGAATGAAATGAATGTGATGGGTGAGACCGGAATTATAAATCACTCTAATGGATTAGTAATGTTTATTCTCATGATAAATCAGGCTGGAATAGTGAGTAAAAAAATTTCTCATATGGGAAATTTTCCATTGTGATGTATTTCTATTCATCCATGACCTATGTTTATGATGTATTGTTTTAAGTTATTCCCACATTTCTAATATTACATTAATGATTATCACGTTATATCACATCTCAATGTTCATGTTTATGATTACCAATCCTTTTATTCCCCTTTGATATGCCTATTTTATGACATGTATTAATCTATTATTTTTATACCATGTTTATTCCTTTACTGGGCTTTATATCTCAATCATTTCTTATGTATGTTCCCTGGTTATCCCATGTAGTTTTAAGAACAAGCATGTTAAGGAATTTTTCAATAAATATTATGTATTCATTATTTTAAGTGGTTATTTAATGTAACTAATTCAAAATGACACTATAATTCTTGATCTTATCGATTTTATTAAGTGTAATGTTATGTTATATGTCATGTATTAATGTGAAATAAAGGGAATGGTTTCAATATCTACTCTATCAGTGAATATTGCATACACACTTAGATTGACTAATGTATCAAACCAGTAGTAATGAACTCTATGAACTAAAATCTCACCATTGAAATAAAAAATTCAAAAATCCTTCTTACACTCATGAAAATAAATTCCACCAAATCACATTCCTTTGATGAATTAAATAACCTATTCCTTAAAAAATATAGCATATCATAGGACTAAATATTTCGGCCCAGATAAGTGACTCATGGAATAGAAAATATAACCACTCATTCATCAATGAAAATATCATTACTATCATTCCCATAGTCTAGAAACCCTATATAGTATTCTATTTTAGTACAATAAGTCTTTTCAATTTAACCGACAAAATATTTTCAAATATTCTAGTAAACAGCTTGTGCCTCTAGCTCCCTACCATTATCACATAAAACCAAATCTTCTTTCCCCCAATAAGTTTATTTTAGGAATTAAAATTATTTTCATTTAAACCTTTAATTCCATGAAAACTGACACTACATCCAAAAGGGTATTCAAGGTCTAGAAACTAGAAATGAAAAAATCCTTCGACAAAGTGTAATAGACCTTCCTTGGGTTTGTGATTATCAATTTTGGCACATCTATAGATGAGTTGATGTTGTTATTAAATGTGCCTCTTATTTACCCTTAAAAATCCAGATCAATTGTGGAATAACGCATAGCTTCTCTCCCACCAAGTTTCATACCCCAAGAGACCCCCTTTGCACTTCCCTCTTCATTTTAAGTGATGATGTGTTTTCTTTTATAATTTCAATAACAGTGAAGGATAGTCCCATTCATGGGTTGAAAGATTATCTATGGGGGGCTCCAATATCTTGCCTCTTCTTCATCAATGATTTCTTTCTCTTCTCTAGACCCAATTTAGAAAAATTAAAGGATATTTTTCTTCTAATTAACCATTATAAGAAATATTTGGGGTAAGAGGTCAATATTTCTATTAAAATAGCCTTTATAACTTGAATTACCTCTTGTAGGAAGAGAACGTTCAACATGTGTTCAGTATTAAGAAGGTCAAAAACCACCAAATATATCTTAGACATCCTATGATCTTTGGTGCTAAAAAATGTGGTATTCTCTAGAATCCAAGAATGATTGAAAAAAATCCAAGGATGGAATTTCAAAAGGGTTTCCAAAGGAGGAAAAAATATCTAATTATGGCAGTCATATAGTCCATCCCCACTTATTTTATGATTGTCTTCATATTCCAAAAAATATCCATCGACAAATCCATGCACATCTCACCAACATTTGGGGTGTGGGAGCTCAAAAATAGGGTAAAAAATATTCACAAACTAGTGGGGATGAAGATCAAGAAAACCGAACTTTATGTGAGAATGGGGTTCATGTATCTACGTCTCTTCAATGACGTAGCATGTTGGGTTCCTTATTCCCCCACCCTAGCTTCTTCTAGCACATCCTGTGGGTTTTTCATGATCTCCTTCATATGGTTTTTTACTGGATAAGAGTTTATGGAGTGTTTTTTATGTTTTGGAAGGTCATGTGGCTAATCAACGACAATTGAAACAATGAATCTTACCCTACCCCTGAAGGCCTAGAAGATAAAATTATCCTCTATTTACTCAATGTGGAAAATAATTATTGTTTCACTGAGAAAATGTTCTCTTATTTCAAAGAAATATATAGGAATATTGTCTAGTGATTTCTGATTGTGAGATATATGGTTCTAGATCACCTGCGCTAGAGTATGGGAAAAACACGTAACTATATTGTAAAATCTAGTTGTTGTCTAGAAATTAGTGTGTCGGTTTTGGAGGCTAGTGTTATTTGAAAACTCATCTAGAACATCATGATCCCACCCAAATAACTTTATTTATAGTTGAATGACTACATTGGAAGAATCTCCCTTATATGGAGTTCCTTACATTACACCATGAAAAAGAGAACCCAATGAGTTCAATAAGCATGGCTATGGTTTAATCCTATACTCATGCCATCTTTAACATTCCTAGAACTAGGGACATATGGTGTTCCTAAAATCCTAACATTGATCACCTCCTAGAAATGTCCCCCAAATTCACTTCTCTTAACACAAAATGGTCATAACTTCTCCTCTTTGAGGACCTAAGTTCTATTTTCATAGTGGCATTAATTATTTGGGTTAGGAGGAATGACACTATATTTAACTAGTTTTTAAAACCATGAACAGATTTGATTAGTCATTCTATCCACTGGTCATTTAGGTGGATCTACAATGATGATCAGTTTGATGACCATGTGGTCATGCTCGATCCATTGACCTGGAATCCTTCTATAATAGCGATCCTAGAAATTAATATTGAAACTTCACCCTCAGACAAAGGCGTCACTAGTTTTGGTGTTATTTTCTATGAATTTTATGGAATGATAGTTGTTGAAATCCATCATTATTTTAGGGTGTAATTATCACCAATGGTGATGGAAGAAAAATAATTAATAATTGTCATGGAATTTTCTATTGTGTGTGGGTGTGATACTATCACCCTTAAATCAGACTCCCTCACAATTATAAATGATATCCCTTTATTGGAGGTTGGACTCCATCTATTTATTCTATTATTCTTGAAGTTATTTTCCCTATAGTTTTTATTCTAATCTTTCTCCATATTTTTTACCAAAGGGCAGGGTAATATAGAGGCTCATCATTTGGATACAATAAGCCTTGCATATGATGCTCATGTAAGGTTGTATTTTTTCATCATTTGACTTACATACCATAGTTTACACAAACTATAATCTGTTAAAATTATAGTCTTTTTTCATTAAAAAATAATGGTTAAGGTAGGTACTGCAAAACCTGAAATCAGGCATCATCCCAAGAAAAAAACTAGATTATAATCAAAAAATTAAATTGGAATACAAATATTATGGAAAAGAATAATGAAATACTAAAATTATATTTCAATATCATTTCAATTCAAAATTTCCATAAAACATATTTTCATTGAAGTGATGTTTAAAATAAATTAAAAAAAATTACAATCCAATATAAAAAACACTTATAACATTATTTTTTCAACAATCAACCTATGTACAAAATCTTATCCCTATAATACAACCAATTTTGTTTTAGTAATAATATATGAAAAACAAATTATTTTTATAATATATTTACATATGATAAATGATATTTTTAATTACTAAATATAGTAATGATTCCCCAACATTAGTGGTGGGTGGTAAGGGTTGGTGGGGAGAGTGGGCAGGTCGCAGGGTAGAGTCCAAGGGCTTACCTATTTACAGCGATTTTATTCCTTACTTTGTATTTCACCATAGAAAATTTTATCAACAAATTACTAAATATATTAAATATATTATCATTTATTCTATTAGTCACATTATTATTTATTATATTGTTAATTTAATTTAAATATTCATTATTCATTATTATATTAATTATTAATTATATTATGAATTATTAAATACATTGTTAGTAAATAATTTATATAAATTACAAAGTGTATATATTATTATGTTAGTGATATTATCGGTTATTAATTATTTTATGTACATAAGTAGTTGTTAATAATTGTATCATTATTCTAAAATGGCATTTTTATATTTAGAAAGTACACATTGAGTCATACTGGGAACATCGTGTGTCATATTGATGTGAAGTAGATTCTAACACATCAAAAATGAATTATGGATCTTAACCTAATGTTTAAAAACAATCAGGGCTCGTTTAAATAATTTTTACAATATAGCATGTGTTTTAAACTAAAATGAAACTATAATATTTAAAACATTCAATTGGGGTAATACCATCCACATCATTTATTGAATTGATGTGTGGTGATTTCTAAAATTCACAAATGAATTATGAATAGTTGTCCTAACTTTTTAAAACAATCGGATATCGCTTACTATTTTTTGATAATGTAATGATCGTTTTAAACCAAAATGATACTTTTATATTGAAAAAATGAACTTTTAGTCCTACAAAACACATCTTATATAATATTTAAATGTGTTTGAATCATATACATCATAAATAAATTATGGTTCAATTTTCTAATGTTTGAACAAATTTGAATTTGTTTTCTCATTTTTGACTATGTGATTCACATTTAAAACTAAAATTGAACTTTTATATTGAATGCGCACTCTTTGTATCAAACTAAAAACATATTTTATTCAATTTTAGTTTAGTCAATTCCTACATATCACATATGTATAATGGCTCATTTTCCTACAGTTTAAAAATATTATGAGCTAATTCCCTCAATTTTTTCTATGTGACACATGTTTTCTTCTGAAATGAAACTTTCAAATTGAAAAACCACACTTAGAGTCACAATGAACACTTCATGTGCTATATTGAAATTTGGATTATTCTTATATTTCACAAATGAATTTGTGATCAATTTCTTAAATATTTTAATAATTCAAAGCTATTTTACTTGGTTTTGACAATGTGGCATCTGTTATAAACTAAAATGCCATTTTTATATTGAAAACACACACTTTGAATCATATTGACCACAAAAATCATCATATTATCATGTGGTAGATTCTAATACATCAAAAAATGAATTATGGATCATATTTCTAATGTTTTCAAACAATTAGTGTTTGTTTATTGATTTGGGATATGCGACCCACGTTTTAAACTAAAAGTCCACATTTATATTGAAAAAATACACTTTGAGTCATATTGACCACATTTTTCTTTAGATTGATGTTTCTTCGATTCCTATACATCAAAAATTTAATATAGATCATTTTATTAAATTTGAATTCTAATTTGGTTTAATTTTATTTTATTTTTTATATGTGACGAATGTTTTAAAAAAAATTGTGACTTTTAAATTGAAAGCACACACTAGCAGTCATACCAACCACATCGTGTATCAGATTAACATGTGGTTAATTATTAGATGTCAAAAATAAGTTATGGAATGTTTCAATGATGTTTAAATATGATCCAACTTAATTTTCTATGATTTCATTATATACACATGTTTTAAACTAAAATGATACTTTTATATTAAAAACACATACTTTGAATCATACAGGTCACATCGTGTGTCAGATTGATTTCTGGTCAATTCCTATTAAACAGAAATGAATTATTGGTTTTTTTTAATGTTTTTAAAATAATATGAATATTTTTCTTGAATTTTACTATGACATAAGTGTTTTAAACGAAAATTACATTTTTATTTTGTAAACATGAACCTTGAGTCATATCAACCAAATAGTGAGTTGTATTTTCATGCTATTGATTTCTATAAAACTCAAATTAATTATGGATCACATTGATACTATTTGAAAAAAAGATATTTTTCTATTGTTTTGGCTATGTGATGCTTGTTTAAAAGAAAAATGACACTTTTATATTGAAAACATGAACTTTTCTTCATATTTTCCACATTACGTGTTTGATTAATGTGTGGTTGATTCCATCACATCACACATGAAGTATGGATCTTTTTACTATTGTTTGAAAATAATTCATGTTTTTTTATTGTTTTGGAATATGTGACATAAGTTTTAAACCAAAATGACACTTTATATTTAAAACACGCAATTTGATTCTAACCGACCACATTATGTTTGAGATTGATATGTGGTCTATTCATACTTATAAAAAATAAAATTAGGATATTTTTTCAAATGTTTGAGAAAAATATGATTTTTTATTGGTTTTTCCAATTCGACATGTGATTTAAACTAAAATGACACTTTTATATTTAAAACACACACTTTAAGTCATACCGAACACATCGTCTCCCAGATTGATGTGAAGTTGATTCTAATATGCCCTAAATTAATTAGAACCATTTTCCTAATGTTTGAAAACAATATGATATTTTTTTCTCTAGTTTCTCTTTGGGACATGAATTTTAAAAAAAATTACAATTACATATTGAAAATGATGAGTTTGATTCATACTATTCACAATGTGTGTTAGATTGATGTGAGGTTAATTTGTAAACATAAAAAATTATTTGTCAATAAATTTTTTAATTTTTTAAAATATGATTATCTTATTTTTCCTACTTTTGGTAGTGTGACACATGTTTTGAACTAAAATGATACTTTTAAATTAAAACACACACTGAGAGTCATATTTGACACATCATGTCTTGGATTGATGTGTGGTCGATTATTATATACCAAAAATGTACTCAGGATCATTTTCGGAAATATGTAAGACTATATGAGCTCATTTACATAGTTTTGGCCATGTGATGTGAATTTCACACTAATTCAAAAACTGAAAATATGCACATTGATTCATATTAGCCACATCATTTCTCAAAATTTACATGAATTGAATTTCTATATCTCAAAATTTATTTTTGGATCATTTTTTAAAGGATTGAAAGCAATCATACATCATCTTATTATTATTTTTCTATATGACAGACATTTTAAACATAAATGACACAATTATATTTAAAACATGAACTTTTATTCATAATAACTACATTGGGTTTATGATTGATTTTTTGTTGATTCCTACATATTAAAAAATAATTATAGATCATTTTACTATGTTTTGAAAATAATACAAATCTTTTTTCTTGGTTTTTCATATGCAATGTCAGTTTTAAACTAAAATTACACTTTTATATTAAAAAATGTAATTTGATTCTTACCGACAAAATCATGTCTCATATTTACATGTGGTTGATTCCTAAATTTCCAAAAATTAAATTTGGACAACTTTCACCATGTTTGGAAAAATTATGATCTCACATTCTCGGTTTTGGCAATATGAGGTTCACTTTAAACTAAAAAGAAATTTTCATATTTAAAACACACACTTTGAATCATATATACCACATTGTGATTTAGTTTGTCATAAAGTTGATTACAAAATGTCTCAAATGAATTATGAATCATTTTTCTAATGTTTTAAAACAATATGATTGTGTTATCCCTATTTTGGATATGTTGCATGCATTTTAACCTAAAATGACACTTTTATAATGAAAGTGTGAACTTTGAACCATATTGTTCACATTGTGTGGTAGATTGATGTGATGTAAATTCCTATACACAAAAAATTAATTACTAATCATTTTCTTAATTTTTTAAAACCCAATAATATCATTTTATCTATTTCTATAGTGTGACACAAGTTTTAATCTAAAATGAAACATTTATAATAAAATACACACTTTGAGATATACTATCCAAATCATGTGTTGGGTTGATGTGAAGTCAATTAAAACATTCCAAATATTAATTATGGATTTTTCTTCCTAAATATTCAAGATAATATGATCTCATTTACTCATGTAATGATATGTGACATTTGTCTTAAACTAATTTTATACATAAAACACACACATTGAGTAATATCGGACAGATCTTCTGTTGAATTTACATGCATTCAATTCCTACACATGAAAAATGATTTTTGGATCATTTTACTAAGGATTAAAAGCAATCATAGTTCGTTTTCATGGTTTTGTCTATGTGATGTGTGTTTTTAACTAAAATAACACTTTTATATTGAAAACATAAATCTTTAATCATATTTTCCAAATCTTGTGTTAGATTGATGTGCAGTCGATTCCTACAAGTCGCATGTTAATTATGGATCATTTTAAAGTTTGAAATAAATTCAACCTTTTTTCTGGGTTTTGGATATATGACACATATCATAAACTAAAATGATAATTTTATATTGAAAACACACACATTGAGTCACATCATCCAAAAAATGTATTGAATTTATGTGTGTTTAATTACAAAACACCAATAAATAATTATATATCATTTTTCTAATTATGGAGACAATATGATCCCGATATTTTTTGATATGTGATGAATTTTTTAAACTACAATGAAAATTTTACTATAAAAACACACTTTGTGTCATCTGATCTATTATATGTATCAGATTGATGCAAAATCAATTCCGATATATAAAAAATGAATTATGGCTCATTGTGATAATTATTGAAACCAATGTAATATTTTTTACTTGGTTTTGAAAATTCTTCGTCTATTTTATAATAAAATTAAAAATTTATATTAAAAACATACAATTGGAGTCATTCTAGTCAAATTGGGAGTCATATTTACCTACAGTTTATTCTTACACATCTAAAATTAATAATTAATTATTTTTTAAATTTTATAAAAAAATCCATGATGGTTTTCTCTATTATGGAAATGTGATCTTTATTTTAGAGTAAAGTGATAAATTTAATGTGAAGACAAGAACTTTGAGTCATAATAACCCCATCATGTGCCAATTTGAATTGAAATTGATTCTAGTACATCATATAAAAATTATGGATCATTGTATTAATGTTTGAAAATAATATGAGCTCATTTTCTTGATATTGATTTTATGATGCACATTTTAAATTAAATTGAAATATTTATATTGGAAACATTCACAATGAGTCATAATGACCACATCGTGTGCTCGATTGATATGTGTTCATTAATTAAGCATCCAAAATTAATTAGGATATTTTTCTTGAATTTTTAATCAAAATAAACTCATTTTCTCATTTTTGATAATTTGAAGTAATTTTTCAACTAAAATGATAGTTTATATTACGAACATGCACTTGGGGTCATACTAGCCACATAATATATTGTGTGGATGTATGGATGATCCCAACATGTCATAAATGAATTATGTATCATTGTCCTAATGTTTGATAGCAATCTTATTTCATTTGAATGGTTTTGAAAATTTGAGACGTTTTTTAAAATAATTTCCTTGTAGAGATCAACCAACCTCTCAAAATTTTAAAATTCTATTCCTGGTAAAACATCCTTCACAGCTGATTACTCACTTATACTTTAATTGTTTTATTAGGAAATCAGTTAGGAATCTTTATTAGTATTTATAGTACCAATAATTTCATGTATTTTTTTCATTCAAATATTAATGTAATGGAATTAAAATTTATTCTTCATAGTGGGGGTGGAAGTGATTATAAAAGGACTCAGACAATTTTTAAAAACTCATCAAAAGATATAAAGACACAAAATGTGAGAAAAAAAGGGATTTTTGTATGTAATTACCTTGCCTAAAAGTTGGTAATATTTCTTTAGATTTGGGCATTAAAGGATCCTTAACCTATTTTCCACACACCATTATATCATTTATAGGCACATAGTCCAATACCTCATGACCTCAATAAACGTTAGAAATGTCAGTATATCTACTTGATTTTTTTGATTATGACCCACCATGATACTTATACATGAAACTTTTCTCAAATATATCTTTATTTATAGCTCATCACCAAAAAAAATTGTAGTTTCTACCATCTCATCTAATCCACTAAAGTAAGGTAATTAGTGAACAGTTGAAAACAAATTCATGGTCAATTGGGGAATGTGAATGTATGAATTAAATGAATTTAAATATTATTGTAATAATAGTGAAATTAGTTTCATCAAACAAGATATATTTTTAGTTAATGTATTAGACATGTTGAATTAAACATGGACTACATCCATATATGTAGGTGTATTGGAATGGATATGAAATAATTTCCCTTTAAGCTCATGCTTATTATTGAGATTCTTTTTTAATTTCTTCTTTATATGACACCCTCAATCATGTCTTTCATACTTTTTCATCACGTAGAGGAACCATGGGTGGAGAGGATCACCAACTCTATATCTTTTCTTAAGAGGGAAAAAATATATTGTCACATTAAAATTTTCTAGGATTGATGGGTGGATCAATTATCAAAAATGTTTGTATTGTAATTACCAATTAAAGATTAGATTAAAAATATAAAAAAAAATATTATCTATAGTACGTGAATTTCATTTTATTGATTATAATATATATACATTTTAATGTAAATTATTCACATTACAATTTTATATTTAAGGACATAGAATCTACTAGAATATAAATATAATAGGTAACATTTTCATCTAAATTTCATCAAAATTATAACACGGTGTACTCTACACATTAATCTATAAAAAATTTACTTCTTCTTTTGAGTAAAATTTCATTTGGATGTCCTAGTAGTACATAAAAAAATATATACAAACAAAATATTAAAAAAATCATAATTGGAACTATAATTAACTTCGAGAATAACTTATTTGGGGATGCTAAATTGTTGAAGGTATATAATATCCTTCATAAATTTGGAAATGTAATATCCATAATCATTATAATTATTTTGATTGAAAAACTATAAAAACATTGACCAAAATAAGTAAATTAATTTGAAATACGTTTTGATAGTTAAATAATACAATATATTCCTTAATATATTTCCTTTTAATAAAATACTTAGGCATCTTAGGTTTAGTCATCGATGCGAAAATGTAATTTATATAATATTTATGTATCTCTCAATCATAACAAAATTCTTGTTAAAACAAAAACTAAATGAAATAATATAAAGTTTATCAATCAAATTCTAATTTTAGTGCATTAAAAATTCAAATGGATATCATATGTGATCAATTTTATTGAAATACATTCTTTGGATCCAAAAAACAAAAATTTGGTGATTAAAATTGATTGTGACTAGCGTTTAGTGCTTTGTTTAAATAAATAAGTAATGGAAAAATTAAATTATATATTTTTTATGATTATATTGTAGGGATTTATAGCTATATTATATCTAATAAGGGAATTATTTCTTATAATATTTTATTTACAAATTCCATACTTAGGTCATACATTATTTTTTATGTTTTTTGAATTCCAAATAAATTTTTACTATGGAAATGATAGAGGGATTAATGAGTAAAAATATTCCATTGAAGGGTTTTCTATTTATATAATAATAATATATACACCTATAAAAGAATATAAATAGTTATTAATTATAATGAACATAATAGATCTTTTTCTAGACAAACAGATTTTGAAAATTAACCTCATGTATGTATTCACAACTAAGAATCCAAGCTATTAAAACATGATAATTTCATTTATATTCTTGAAACCAACCATGTCTAAAAAGGGATGTCCAAATATTTCTTCTTCATATTCAATGTAGGACATAATTTCATCTTTAAATGTTGTATATGTATGAATCTGTATATTTAATACATAATGTAGTGGAATTGGTGGGTTGAATGTTTTCTTAGAAGTTCCTTTTGATTTCTTGGTCGATTCGCTACATTTTCATGATCTGAACTTCCATTTCTCATTCATTTTTTCCATCTGTAATACCATAACTCATTTCAGACATTTTTATATCAATTTATAATTGTGTTTTTTTTAATTATTTTACGGAAATTCAGAATGTATCTTTATAAGATTGAAATAACATTCCATGAATGTTCTAATATCATTATCAACCACATTAACATACAGGTCATCAAGAAGAATAAGATGCTTGGTGCTCAAATCATGAGCTACCTGAATGCATAATATAATGTTTTATTTTAGGATTTTTTTACCCTGTACCATGTATTATAGGATATTATACACTATACACCTCAAAATAAGGTGATGTGTGTGTGTTGGTAGATATAAATAACAAAAAAATTACCTTATGGATTTTTAGTAATATAAAGCTACTAGAAGTTATTCAATTTTCATTTAAGATAAATAGTTATGATATAATTGGTTACCGTTTGTAGGTAAGGTAGTTGGGGGATTGTAAAGCCTCAAATATTTTGGGGTTATGTGGCTCTTCATGTACTGACCATTGTTATGTTAATGGTATATATTTATCCTTTCGTATATATACTATTCCAAATAACTATACTGGATAATAATATATTTTGAAGAATATATATTCGCATACATGACTTTAATCATCTCATATGTATCTCCAAGAGTCATTATATTCTCAAAATCTGTTTGAGGTGACACTACAAAGCCTAAACCTCTAATTCAGTCATATTGTTATATCTGATTCATAGCTATTGAAAGTAGTTTTCATTTAGGTGAAATCGATATTGATCATGTGTCTAAATCACATAATAACATTTGAAATTTGTTACATATTTTTATGTAATACTATTACAATGAATTAAAAATTATTAGTATTTCATATGTACAAATGATTCCTGTAGTACTTGTGTGTTTTCATTGACTAGTTTTCCATCTTAATTTATAATATTCTCCATCAATAATACTTGTTGTGGGATAGACGTGACTTCAAAGTATGATTCATCAATCTATATATAAATAAATAAACCTATGTTGTTTCATGTCACAAAAAATATTTTCTATATATTCAAAATACATACTATTTTTTTTGCTAAGAATACCCCATCCTTTCTTTTGGGTAGGGGTACATTGGTTTTGATATATGTTGATTATTTTTAACGCACTTTTGTTGTATCATAAATTGAAAATTTTAAATGAAAGTAGATAAAATAAATAATTTTTATAAAATTTAATTTGAAATGGTTCGTTAACATGAAAAGTAATGAATTATTTACATGTTCCTGGTTTATAATGTGTGCAAACAATGATGGTGTGTGAAGGATTACATTCCCCCTAATGTATGTATTATTATTATTCGTTATGAGTGCTCATGAATATCTATTATAATTTTCAACAACCAAAAGAAATGTTTTTTATTGAAATAATCTTAAATAAACAAAAATAAAAAATGTAAGATGAAAATTAAATCAATGTTTTAATATAAATTTTTTTAGTAAAATAGATAATGTATATTGTAACATTACGATAATATCTTCCCACATGGTTGTCTTCAATATAGGCATGAAATTGTTCCAGGTATCTATATCAATTTGAAAAATAATTCTCATTGTTAAACTAAAGTAACTAATGATCATTAATACGATAGCGTAAAAAAATTTTCCTCATTGATTCCATCAAACCTCAAACTTTTTACCTTTTCTTCTTACCTTGATAACTTTAGTTAACATAGTGATTCTTAGTACTCTTTTTTTGTTAATCCACCTATTGTTGATCCCCCTAATAATTCCATAGTTTCATCATTGATCATGTTTTATTCCTTTATATTTGTAACATCATCATGAGAAGAAATCATAATCTACATGAGTAATTAAAATTTTAATTTTAGTTCTGTAATGGCAGCAGAGAACACATAATATTTTGATGAAAAATGTAGTATATTAAAAATACATTAACCCATTCATTGAAATCCCTTCATTTTCTTTAAATATTGAATGGTTTTTTATCCTATATTTAATATCCAAATCCCCCCCTTATGTTCCACTCTAATGTAAAAGTCACTATCTACATGGAACAACTATCAGATGATTGTGATATGCCAGGGAAAGGGTCATCTCTAAATGAATTTTATTCTGAACCTATTTTTTTCCCTAGAAGAACAATTGAATAATTTTATTTTGTGGGGTATGGAAAATAAAATACTTTCACTACTAGTAATTCCATTTTCAATTGTTTTTCCATATACCCTTCAACTCTAAAATTCACCTTCATGTAGAACAATTATCCAACTTTAACTACACTTATATTATCAAAACATATGAGATTGACAATAAAATGTAAAATGTATTCTAATATAACCCATATTTTTGTAAGATTATGTTGAAGTTTTATATATTTTGATAAATTATATTTCTATCCATGGAACCAAATACATGTATCGCTTCCCTGATAATCCTAACTCAACTATTTTCATAATACAATGTTCATTGTGTTCCTTAGAACAGAATGTATTACCATTTATTAAAAAAAGCGTAAGAGATAACATTTACATTTGTTCACCGAGATATCCATCGAAGTTATTTAGTAATTGAAATCAAATATCTAGATAACTCCTTATAAATATAATCTCAGAACCATCTTATAAACTACTGATTATGGTATTTGGTATCCTTCATTTATCCATTGATGGATTCAAATGTCTATGAATTAATTTATGGAATTAAATATATGGATAAACTTTTATACAATTATGTAAAATGGAAAGGTGATTTTGATCCTGTTCAGTAATCGTAATTGAAATTTTATCTCTTCTAGAAATCCATTTTTCTATTTGGTTTTCACTAAAATGATATTTTGGGATACCAATCTATCAAAATCTTATAGTTAATTGGTATTTATTTTAATATATTCTTCAATAATTTATCTATATAAAATAAAACCATCTCGATGAATTTTATTCTAGTGTACCCTTTCAAAATATTCATATACCATTAGTTGGGGAGCATCTATCTTAAATGGACATGACCAAAAAGTTGAATCTTTATAACAGAGTGAACCTCTTGGTGGACTGTTTTATAAAATAATTAATGAGGGAAAAATATCTCTAATTAACATAATATAAATAAAATTACCTTATTCATGATTTAAAAGATTGTATGTCCTATAACAATATTGTATATGACTTTGGAAAAAATTAAAAGTTTGGTAAATATATGTAGTGCATTTATAGGCAGAGTGAAACATAATTCTATAAGAATTAAATCCTACCACACGACATGAATATCATGTTATTTTAGACATTTTATATTCAAATTAGTCATTTAGATCATATTATTAATATTTTATGAATATCCCTCCAGAATCTTTACACCATTAAAGAAGTTGTATAATTGAAATTTTTCTTATATAGATAGAGTTTCTACTACTAGAAGAAAATAATTTCATCTTTCGCTATTCACTAGGACCAAATCTCTCTTTATTTTCATGTCAATCATGAAAAAAAATTCCTTAATTCCATATTTTTTTAACTTTGTAAATTTATTAACCTTTGAATAATACTATGAAATATTTTTTTCTTCATGAAATGAAGAAAACATCAAATGTAAAAACAATTCTAATATGGTAATTCAAATAAAAATTATCCCTTTTTCAAACCAAATTTCATAAGGTTTCTTTATAATGTTTTTCTAAAATCAATGTCAATATCTTTTTATTTATTGAATATTTTATCAACCATTGATTGAGAATGTATTTTATATTATTCTATATTTCCATTGAATGATTTCATCTATGGTCGATATTTATTTATTTAGAGGACAAATTGTTAATGACATAAAAACAATGTATTTAAGAAATATTTGAACCTAAATGTGTGTGTAAAATCTTCAAAAATGAGACACCCCAACATTACTGACTGAAAATTATTATTTTTTATTATCATATACACCCTTTTAAGGGTTTAAGGGGAACCCGACATGACTTCAATGACATAAAACAACTAAATGACCACAGTACAAGAGTTCAAGACCAAACAAATCATTCCAGCCTATGTGGAAGAGCCCCTACCCAGTAATAAAAGCATTAAGAACATCCTTCTATAACTCATAGCTACTCGGTTAGCTGTCTTGTGTATGAATGCATGGGCTTGGTAACTATGTAAAATCCATAAACTCTTAAATATCCAATTCTAGATAGAAATTACCAGAGGAAAAATCTCTTTTATAAACCCCATCTGGTGAAATCCCTTGTAAGAGACAATTTCAATTCCTCAAACCATGAACCGTAGGGACATAGGGAAATCACTATCTCAAAATTCATAACACGATGTCAAAATTTAGAATCATCAAAAAACATTTCATGATACAACTTTCTCTAAGACAGCAACTATGACGAACCCCTCCATGCTTCTCAGGACTCTCATCCACCACTATAGTCATCGGAGCCACCATAAGATGATCCAAAGAACATGGAGCTAGGCCATCATCTCTTATGAAAGGATGTCCCAACACCACACAAAGGGTGCATCACTAATGAAGGGGTCCAGGACTCTCGAGACCATAAACACCGCTCTAGGCATGGATCCACTTGGAACTGGACTACAGACACATCCTCACCAAAATCTGATGCAACCAGACCACATGAAATGGGGGAGAAAACATGAGGAACACTAGAGATGAAGAAAATCAATTATCATCTAGTAAAACATGGATCTCAATGTGAACACTTAAATTCTATGAGCCTCAAAAAAATATAACAATTGATAGCTGCATCAATTTATTATCATAAATGAATGGGCCTAAATATAAAACAATGTAATTATCGAGTTGTTTTGGTTTGGATATAAGTATATAAAACATAATGTAGTTTCCCTTCATGTAAAACCATGATGGAAAGTTATAAATTACCATCAAAACGTTCTATGTACTGTGAGTACTAACTTTTACACCAAAAGGATTTATTCCATATATTGATAACACATGATGAAGGTTTCTTGGATTGTTTTAAAATTCAGAATACCCAAAATAAATTCCTTCCATTGAAGAGAGTCTATTAGTTTATGTGGTTTCATATATTATATTATTATATCTACATTCCATGAAATTGTTTTAACATTTTCCTAAAATAAATATAGTCAAATATACATTTTAACAATAGTAAAGTACCATACAAATTTTAATGGACATAATTCATCTTTCGTTTATCGATCTATTCTAGACATAGGGAATTTTTTGAGTTATTTATATCACATGAATCATATATCATAGTATGATCATTTTCAGTATGTGAATCCTATTTTTTTCTAGAATTTAGTGAAATGTTTATTATTTCAAACTATTCTTTAAATTAATTCAACTTTAATAACAACAATTTGGATAAATAAATATGATTTTAAAAGGGTCATATTCATGCTCGATTGAAAATTCGATAAGCTCTTAAAATCCATCATCATACTCCACTGTCATATGATAAACATCCTTATATTTACAATTCAAATCAATACTGTTAGGATTAATAATTTTTATTTCTAAACTAAATAAATAAATACCCATAAGGTGTTGATTATCAATGGAGTAACTTATAGATACTTTGAATAAATTTGTTTATTTTCCAAACTAAAATGTCATACCCACTTTGGGCACTCAAAGAAGAAATAAAAATGAAATTTATGGTAAAAATGGATTGAAGTTATTGAAATTGAAATATTATATTCCTTATTAGAATGTTTCACAATGATATCCACCTCTTAAAAAATAATTTGGAGTGTTTGAAATAATTTAGGATAATGTTTAGTAGCATTAAAGTAGAAAATTGATTATGGATGGCAGAATTAAGGATGAGAGATTAATATTGAGGCTAAATTCTTATAAGGGGAACCCACATGGGATGATATCCACCATGATTATTTTTTCAACATTGGTAGAATTAATTCTTAATTAAATAATAATGATCATCTTGGAATAATATAGCTGAATGAATGTCAACATCTGAATGTTATTGGGGATTATTCCTAAAAAGTTAACATTATACACAAGGGTAACATGAATAGAAAACAATTGAAACTATTTAAAGGGTTTTATCCACCCCAAAAGAGTGAATAAGTATTACAATACTATAAAAGATTAATTTAACCTACATAAATCAATTTTTCTAATATAATACGTTCTTAATGATGTATATTGATAATGTTTTGTAGTGGTGGGAATTGTTGATGGAAGAGAATTTGTGATATATATAAAGATATAAATATTTTAATTAAATTTCAACTATTGAAATACATAGATATCAAAAGATATCTATCACCAAATTATTAATGGTTATTAATTAGGATGAAATTGAAATGGATAATGATGTTTTGGGTGAGAAAAACTCAAACATTTTATGTGTTGAAATGTTATTTTATTCATATATAATCAATAATTGATGACTATAAAAATAAAAATCAATTGTTTTTTAGTATAGTGAATTAAAATTTCAACAAGACTGTAAATGATGTCATGTTAATCAAGATTACATCACCAATTTGATCAAATAAACTTTTGTGTGCTTCATTTGAGATGCATTATACATTGACAATTTACATATATTGCCCGAATGGCCTGAAGGCCTTCTTTTTTATTTATTTTTGATAAACCACCTTTCAAGGGATGAGGGGGAACCCTTAAAAGGCCTGTAGGCTCAGAGATTACATTTTCTACAGGATTAGGATTTTACATGACCCAAAGGTCTTAGGGAATTCAATCAGACTATCTATAAGGAACTGCCCCTCCCTAGCATCTGTATCATGATAGTAGATCTCCACCTTCACATGGCTATCTGGTTAGGCTTCCCATGCAAGCACATTCTAGTCCTGATGGCATAGCCATACCCTCTCATTTTGACAATCCATTTGGCTCATCTCTGGTGACTGCACCTGTTCTAAATCCTCTTCTGGGGATTCTCCTTTTTTGTAGAGTTTGTCTGGGGAAACTACATGTGGCCCGAAGGCCTTGAGGTGGCTCGAATTCCTTAAAGGTGGCCCAAAATCCCTACTGACCTGAAGCCCTAGGTGGACCGAAAGCTTTAAGGGCTCCAAGCCCAAACTGATGGCCCAAGGTGAATAGTTTCAGCTACTATAGTACCGAATAGTACCTGCTACAGTAATTGCAACAGTGCCTACTACAGTACCTACACAGTGTGCAGTTCTCCTACAGTACCTGCACAGTGTACAGTCTACTACAGTACCACATAGTGTACAGTCTCCTACAATACTGCAACAGTACCAAAATATGCCTCTGCCTAGTTTTGAAGCTGGGTCTCATGGATGAACTTAAGGATACCTCACCAACTGGGTTATGGTTCATGTGCAAAAATTTACATATATTGGTTTCAAAATTAGTGATGAACATTATAATTTTTTGAATAATCATTCTATTATAAGTAATAAATTGGTGTGATAATTATTTGGAGATGTTAAAACTCAATAAGTTATGCATGGATTAATATTATTATTAGAGGACTTGGGGAAACATGATTTAATAATTGATGTTTTTTTAGAAAACAAATAATGTATATTTTTTTAAAGAAGGAAAAGATGAAAATTCAATCAATAATAAAATTTATTTGCATAGTAGACTTAAATATTTCATGATCTACTTATTCAAATAAAATCCTTTTATAAAAAAATTTATTTAGAAAATAACATGTTCTAGAAATAGTATTTAGGATGTTTTTTTCTAAATATATTGTACCACTATAAATAATATCTAGATAGTTTATAAAAGTTGTTAGGAATGTATTTTATTTGAAATAGGGAGACTAAATTCATGTATGTGTTAAAATGTAATTATGTTAATAATTTATTAATGTTGGATTTATTAGGGAATCTTAAACTTTTAAATATTTAATTAAGTCACCAATTTAATCATTCCCTTACCCTATCTTAAAACTATTAAATATAATATATCCTTTATAAATAATATTTATTATTCCAATATTGTTGTA
Organism: Viscum album; assembly: GCA_963277665.1. Taxonomy (NCBI): domain Eukaryota; kingdom Viridiplantae; phylum Streptophyta; class Magnoliopsida; order Santalales; family Viscaceae; genus Viscum; species Viscum album. Next base: position 364,795,620 of record OY728158.1, on the reverse strand, counting down.
ACACTTTTGTGTGTTGTATTTTTTCTATAAATGAGTGTAGATATTAAGAACCAAAACTAGAAGTGAGTTTTTCCTATTTTCCTAGTTCTATATATATGTAATGTAATGTATTCTTTATTCTTTTGGTGTATTTTTTTGGTTTTTCCAAGAAGAGAAGGAGGTCAATTTATTGTAGTGGTTTTGATCATCATGACCTAACTAAATGAGGGTTTTTTATTTGGATATTTTATGCGGTCCTTTACTTATTTTTAGTTTCTTGTATTTTTTTATTTTCTTTTCCATATTTAATAATATAAGTGGTGATGTTATTATAATTTGTGTAGGTCCAGATCAGACAAAAGGATGTTAAATAAATTCATTATTTCTTTTATTTTTATGAAGCATGTGAATCATGATATTAAAGTCAACTTTTCATTATGGTTTTGTTATAAAATATTATTTACAATTAAATATTTTATTTGTTGTTATAAGTTGTTTCCTCTATTTTACACAACCATGCATGTCTATCCACAAAAAAAATAAAATTAAATCATTATTTATGTTTTTGTTTTCAAAAATTTTGTTTGGATTTTTTATGACTCAAATATTTTAGAGAATGATCCCAAAAATCAATATTTATTTACTTTTTGAAAAAAAATATTAACCTCATGAATTATGTAGTCTTGGTATATATAATAAAAACAACAAAAAACCAAATTTTTCATGACTTATCTGTAACTATTTAAAAAATGGGCATGTCATGTGGAATACTATTATAGTTGATAGCATCCTATATAATCCAGCACACCCCAATAGGGTTTAGTAGAACACTCACCCACTCTCCCACTCTGTAGTTGTACTAGTCCTTGATTCACTCTAGGATATACACTGGTAGAGTTTCCATGGCCATACTACTCACAATGGCCCTCTTCACCACAACAACTATCCAAACCTCTCTTGCTGAAGAATCAACCACCACTGATGTACTTGATTCTACACCATTAGCTATGGAACCATAGAACTCACCATTAGGGGTTCCAAAACTGGAGATGAGGTGAAATTACTATTTTCACACCACCACCCCAGTACATATACCATGAACCTATAATGAATTGAAATTTTCCCATGAATCTCATGGATAATCAACTAAATTTCTAAGTCCTGTGTTGGTTGTTCTATGTTTTTCATGTATTAATTATTTTGTTTTTCTTATTTTAAAACCTAAGATCTATGTTTTCTACCCTCTCCATTAATGAAATAATAAATGTGGGATAATTTTGCTTCAAAAAAAATTAATTGTGTTTAAAAATATTCTTTTTTGACTAATCTCTACTATAGATGAGGTCATTAATATTACTAAAATATGTATTTTTTAATAAAAATAAGGGATAAAAATATAATTGATGATAAATTCATGAAACCTTTTTAGATTTAGGAACAACACTGATAAAGTCCTAGTTTATAATCATAAAAATAAAGTAATGATAAATTCCCCCTTTATCATCACTAAAAGAAAATGATGATAAAGGTTTCCTTTATCAATGTTTTATTCTAGTGCTAATATTGGAGGTGTTTATCAGTGATTTATTTTAGGATTTATAAATAGTTTATTTTTTGATGATTTTCTATCACTAATAAAGGTTACCTTTATCAGTTCTTTTAGTAGCACTAATAAAGATAATGCAACTACGGAAAAGATATAATATCCTTGCATTATCCCTATAACAGCAAACCCAATCAGAAACTAAATAGATTGAAGTAAAAATCAACAGAAAATATGATTTAAATAAAAATATAACATTTCACTATCATTTCAATTCAAAATTTATATACACAATATTTATATATATGTTTTCTATATAATTAATAAAAAAATACAAAAAATATAAAAAATAGTAACTCTTATAACAGAATTTATCCAAATAAAAAACACTATATAGAACATTTCCCCTTCATTAAAACCAATGCTGATTTTAGTAATAGTAAATAAAAATGAAAAAATGATAATTTTATTGGTTTATAATCAATATATGTAAATTTATATTGTTAATTATTATATATATTAACAATATTATCAGTTAATCATGAGTCAGATAGATGTGTAGTAAATTTAAACACATCAAAAATGAATTATGGATCATTTTAATAATGTTTTACAACAATATAAACCTGTTTTCTTAGATTTGGCTATGTGATAATTATTTCAAAATAGAATTAATCTTTTATATTAAAAACATTCACTTTGATTCATACTAACCACATCATGTGTTGTATTGAAAAGTGATTAATTCATACACATCACAAATGAATTATCAATCATAATAATAAAGTTTGAAAATAATCTGATCTTGTTTACATAGTTTTGACTATGTGACACATGCTTAAATGTTAAATGTGTTTTGAATTGATAACATACACTTCGAGTCATACAGAACACGTCATATTTTGGATTTATTTGTGCTAGATTCCTAAATTTAAAAAATTTATTATGGATAATTGTATTAATGTTTCTAAAAAATCGGAGCTCGCTTTCTCATTTTTGTCCCATGATGCTCATTTTAATCTAACATGATACTTTTATATTGAAAAAAAATACATAGATTCATGATGACCACATCATGTATCATATTGGAATGAGATGAATTTATATACATCATAAACTAATTATAGAAGATTTTCATAATGTTTGAAAACATTTTGAGTTTATTTAATTAGTTTTGGATTTGTGATGCATGTTTTAAAATAAACTATAACACATATATATTAACCATTCACTTCAAGTCATACTAAAAAACCATGTGTCTTATTGATTTCAGGTTAATTCCTACTTTCCACAAATTAATTATGAGAGAATTTTACTATGTTTGAAAATAATATGAGCTAATTTTTTAATTTTCCACAAGTGAGGTGTGTTTTAAAATAAAGTAAAACATTTAAATTAAATACAAAAACATCATGTTATTGAAGCGAAAACATGAATCATATTATCATACAGTCAATTCCAATGAGTCAAAAATGAATTATTGTTGGTTTTCTTAAATTTTGTAAATAATCTAAACTAGTTTTATTGGTTTTGTAATTGTGATGAGAATGTTATTCTAAAATAAAAAAAAATATGTTGAAAATGCACACTTTGTGTCATACCAACAATATAATGTGTTTTATTGTCATGTTTTGATTTATATATGTCACAATTAAATTATGGATTATTTTACTAATGTTTGAATATAAACCAAGATCCTTTTCATGGTTTTGTCTATGTGATGTGAATCTTAAAAAATAATTTCCCTTTTATATTTAAAACATGCAATTTGATTCATACCAATTCCATTGTGTTCCATAGTTATGTGTGGTGAATTAAAATATGTCAAAATGAATTATCAATCAGTTTTCTAATGTTTGATAAAAATCTAGGATCCTTTTTCTTGGGTTTTTCTATGTGATTATTGTTTCAAACTAAAATATAAAATCTACATTTAAAATTGGAACTTCAATTCATACCTATTACATCATCTTTCATATTGAAATATGGATAGTTCCTACATGTCAGAAATGACTTATAGATCATTTTTATGAATTTTGAAAACAATATTTTCTCAGTTTCAGCTATGTGACGTGTTTTAAACTAAAATGAAAATTATATGTTTCAAATATTTAGTTCAAGTCACACAGACTACATTGTGTGTTGTTTTGATGTGTGTATTATCCATATGAATCAAGAATTAAATATGGATTTTTTCCTAATTTTTTAAAATAATCCAAGATATTTTTCTCAGTTTTGGTTTTTTGACATTCATTTGAAACTAAAATTGTACTTCTATATTGAAAATAGGAACTTTATGTCATACCAGACACATAATTTTTTGGATTTATGGGAGTTAAATTCTTACATGTAACAAATTACTTATGGATTGTGTTTTACTAAATTATCAAAACAATATGAATGTGTCTTCTATTATCTTAGTATGTCTTCTATTTTTTCACTAAAATATAAATTTTAAATTGAATACCCACATTCCAAGCCATATTGGACATACCATGTATCAAATTGATGTTTAATCAACTCCTACACATCAAAAATAAAATATATATCATTTTATTAATGTTTAAAAATCAACATGATCTCATTTTCATGGTTTTGGTGATGTGGCATGTGTTTTAAACATAAATGGAACCTCAATATTGAAAACACGTACTTCAATTCATACCAGCCACATCATGTAACAAATGAACATGCGATCAACTCTTAAATATAGAGAATGATATATGGATCATTTTTCTAATGTTTGAAAACAATTTTTGATTTTATTCTCAATTTTTTTGGATGAATCTCATTTTATACTAATATGACACATATATTTTGAAAACATGAACTTAGAGTCCAATTGAAAACATTGTGTGCTAGATCGACATGAGGTCAATTCATATACATTATAAATAAATTATGAATCATTTCTCTAAATATTTAAAAAAACATGAGTTCATTTGCCGTGTTTTTTTCTAGTGACATGGTTTTTAAACATAAAAATAAATTTTATATTGGTAACATGAACATTGAGTAGTATTGACCACATCATGTGTTGGATATATGTGAGGTAAATTATTACATGAAAAAAAATAAATCTTTGAACATTTTCCTAATGATTTAGGATAAAATGATATTTTACTCAGTTTTGGATATATGACACACGTGTTACATGAAAATTACACTAAAAACAATCACTTTGTGTCATATCATCCACATCATGTGTTAGATTTATGTGTGGTCATTTCCTACACATCAAAAATGAATTGTTGATTATTTGACTAAGGGTTGAATAAAATCAGAGATAATTTTCTCATATTTATCTATGTGATTCATGTATTAATCTAAAATGACAAATTTATATGGGAAATAATATCTTTTAGTAAAACCGACCACATCATTTGTTAGTGTGGCATGTGGTAGATTACGACATGTCACACATGTAATATGGATCCTTATCATATGTTTTGAAAAAAATGGGTGTTCTTTTATTAGTATTGGCTAGGAGGTAGGTGTTTTAAACTAAAAAAACTTTTATACTTAAAAAATTCAATTTATGTCATTCTTGACCCATCATGCATCATATTTTTGTTCAGTCTATTCATACATAATAAAAATGAATTATCTATCATTTTTTAGGATTTTCAAGACAATATGAGCTTTTTTTCTAATTTTTATTAATGTAACATATTTTTAAAATATAAATGACACTTTTAATGTAAATAGAATGAACTTGGAGTCAAACCGAACAAATAGTGGGTTTGATTGATACATGGTTGATTCCTAGAAGTCAAAAATGAATTATGGATAATTTTCTTTAATTTTGAATGAAATATGAGCTTGTTTACTCTATTTTGAATTTTTTTTGCATTTCAATTTAAAATAACACTATTATATTGAAAAAATAATTTGATTCACTATAGTCACATCATGTGTCAGATTCATGTCCAGTCAATTCCAACACATAAAAAATTTATTTTGGATTATTTTTCTAAATTTTCATGATAATATGATCTTTTATAATCTCTTTTGGATATGTGTTGTTTTTTAGAGTAAAATGATACATTTAAATTAAATACATTCACATTAATTCATACACGCCCGATCGTGTGTCGTATTGATGTGTAGTTAATTTCTACCTGCCACACATGAATTATGGATCACTGTGTTAATTTTTTGAAACAATATGATCTTGTTTTCATGATATTTATATATTGATTAATATTTTAAACTAAAATAAAACTTTTTTATTGAAAACACAAACTTTATTTCATACCAAAAATGTCATGTTTCCTATTGATTTTTCGTCAATTCCTACACATCAAAAATGAATTATGGATAAAAGATTCGAATTTTGAAGACAATATGAACATATTTGATTAGTTTTGACGATGTTGCATATTTTTTTAACAAAAATGGAACTTTTATATTAATTACATGAACATTGAGTCATACTATCAACATTGTATGTAATATTTATATATTTTGTAATAATAAGCATCAAAAATATGGTCACTCACACCATTAAAATCTTTTGGGAATATAAAAACATGAAAATAAGAACTAAAAATTATGAAATAATGAAAGGGAAGGAATGGAATTTTGAAATTCAAAAATTTTGGTTTTTAAAGTGTTGATTTTTCAAGGAGTTTGTTTCGGACACTTTTACGCCGAGGTGCGCGCGTGCGTCCCGGCGAAAAAGCATCAGAAATAGAAAATAGTGAACCTAACATGAAGTTATTCTCCTCAATATGGGGACTGGTAGCGTTCAGGGAGTTGGAAGATTAGCATGTCACTAGGTCCGGGCACCTAGCACCGGGACATGAAACCCGCCAGGGGTTGAGGCAGTCAGGATGTTGACCACTCCGTTCTGTGATGCCGTCAGTGTGGATCCCTCTCGCCGACCACGGAAGACGGAGTGACGTTGGGCTATTGGTTGTCGATTTCTTTTTCTATTAGTACTAATGGGTTCATCTCCCTACATCCAGGAATCAGATCGCTGCATCCGGAGCTCGATCGCCATCTACCCACTGGCATAGGGGCAAGGGCAGTACCGACGCGGCCACCCCGCATGGTATAGCCTTTTCCACAGCCACTCCGGCTCTGATTGCCGTGACTGCCAGTTGCTCACGCCCCCTATCCCTGTTAGAGATCATCCAACGAAGGGTTATCAACAACCTGGTTCGTAGCTATGAGGAGGAAGGGGTCATCCCCACCAGGGACATGGCCCGTTTGGATCTAGAGGAAGCTTGGCCTCACCACCATCGCCGCCCCCTGAGGGCCACGCAAGGAGCCGCCGCTCCCCACTCCGACATTCAACCGTTTCGGAAGCCTATCCCCGGAACGCCTCGACACTGCCCTCCCCTACGCCAATGAGGTCGGGGATGTATGGGTTCGCCCTATCCGAGACTCGTCCCAGGGGTTCATGGAAAGTGCCCCTGCAAGGCTTCGTTGACGCTGTCGCCCGACTCCCCGGGCCGAGGAGTAGGCAATCTCTGTGCCTGCACCACCGTCTCCAACCCACCTGACCTGACGCCAGCATCGGGCGCGAGCGGAAGAGAATGCCCGCCCTGGGGAACCAACACCAGCAACCATTGTGGCCTAAGCCACTGCTGACCCCTGTTGTCAGACCCCCGCACACGTTGACCAGGGGCAGCTACATGCCCGACCCGGATCAAGGCCTCGACTGCCCCGCAGGCAGGTTGGGTCGACTCTCCCGGTCACCGATACAGGCAATGTCCACTGCAGACCAAGTCACGGTAGAGCCATCCAGCATGAAGGCCCACTCCATGCCACTGATCTGGAAGGAAAAATACTTCCGCGTGATAGCTACATTCCAGGTATGGCTCTTTCCAGTGCCCACTACACTGGGTACGGGGTCGCTTCCCCTATCCCTGGTTTTGAGTATGGAGTTGTTGCATATCTGGTCACTCACCCACATAGAGGTCCTCCCCATATCCCTTTCGACATCTGTCCTGGTGCTCCTCACACCCCGGCCTCGAGTCCTCCCTTCCCCAACACTATTGTAGCCAGAGGACTCCGTGACAAAAATAAATCTTGCCCTGAGGAGCCACCTAGTGGCAGGAAGGAGGGACGTCGTCGCCACAAGAGATATGTCAGGGAAGTCCAGACGGAAATTAGACCAGTCTATTTATCAGACTCTGAGGTGGAGTACGACTCAGCGATGGAACCTTCCCCCCAACCCTTTGAGTCGAGGGTAGGGATGGGGACGTGGTGATTCAGTCTCGTACTCCTCGAATGCGAGATCCACATGATTCATACCTCCCTCCTAATTTATTTCTAGGAGGACGAGGACATGGTGTACCCCCAGGGGTCAAACGTGTTGTTACCACTGGACTCCCCAGAATCACCTTCCACCTCAGTCAGAGAGGGTGGGGAACTTTTATGTGGACCAATGGAATAGTCGCGACATAACACACCCTCAGAAAGTATCGGCACTGTGATGGGAGGATTTTTCTCCAGCCAATCCTATCACGATGTGGTATCCAAGACACTGCATCCCGTGGAGGACGACTTATGGATCGACGGCCAATCGACATGTTCGCCATATTCTCCGTCAGCCAGCCCACCGGCCCCGCGGGCTGCCTCAGCACCACTGCCAGTTCCCCGGCCCTTCTCAGTTGATGAGACGGTATAGCAAGTGCCAGATCCCAAACTAATGTTGTGAAGATTTTGGACCGTCCTTGCAGCAGGCCACTTCCCCAAGAAGTTTGGGCTGGTCGTAGGATCGGATTTTGATATACCAGAATTGCTCACCTAGGGAGAGTTTGAATGTTTCCGCCAGACTTTCTGGGTGACTCACTCTTGTCTTCTCCATCAGCGAGCGACTTATCCCAGGATTCAAGCACATCTCGAGGATATCGGTGAGCAATGTCATTGGGTCGACCTAGCCGTGCTCCCCGCGGTTCGGCACCCCGAGTCACTTGGACACCACAGGGCCCTCCAGCAACAATGTGTCCATAGTTTTCAAGTACTCCACAAAGTTATCGAGGAGGCCACCCCACACACGCACGTCCATGGATGGGAGAAGTACGCTAGCCTTATTTTCAGTGTGATTCTCCCACAGCCCGACTCACTGGGCAGCTCTGAAAGAATTCCTCCAAGGTTAGTGGTGGTCAACATGGCTGACCTTTTAGGAGAGGGAAACAGTGTGGAACTCCTCGATGGTGACTCACCCCCTGAGGAAAAACCACTACTGGATCCATCAGGGAGAGTTACTCTTCAGTAGAGGAACCTCTTGGTCCTCCCCACGCGCACTAAAGCCTTAACACTAAGCCGAAACGTCGGCAAGTGTAAAGAGAACGTCGGGGCTTTCCAGCTCGCCGACCCATCTGCCTCATTGTAGAAGGTAAAGGAAGATCCTGTGAAGGCCATGCTGCGCCAACAGATTGCTGAGAAGAAGAGGTTGGTTGATGAGCTCTTGACTGAACGCATTACATAGCGGCAGACTGACTACGGTGATCCTAGGCCAGGACAGAAGGGGTAAGAACAACTAACCCTCGATGAGATTCTACCAGGAAACCGGGAAGATGTCGTTTTCGCTGATAGAGGAGAGACTGTAGCTCATGGAAAGAGGGTGTGATATGTTTCTCCAAACCCTCCTGAGTGGTGTGATCACCCAAGGTACCCCGCTAAGTTCCCTCCCGCTACCCCGAGAGTCGCTCCGCCAGCCGCCCTACGAGTTGCTGAGCTTGACTACCGGATTGAAGAGCACGACAATGTGCTTGTGGTTAGGGATCCCTGTCAGGATAGGAACCCACATCCAGACGATCCGATGGAAGCGCTCATCGCCCGCTTTGAGGCTTTGGAAACATGGAAGGTGGCAATCCCACCAAACGGAAAGCCATACCCAACATGTGTGGATGACATGCCAGCCCCGCTGGGATTTGGGAACCCCACTTTCGCCCCCTTTAACGTGACTGGAGACCCGCCACATCACTTGACCCACTTCCACTCGAGGTGCAGGCCTATGTTTGGGACTCTGGGCGGAAGGAGGCCACCAAGATCCATTTCTTCATTCAGACACTGGAAGGACCAACATTCGTCTAGTACAGCCATCACCCTATCAGATCTGTGACTAGCTGGGAGGACCTTCGCAGAAAATTCCTCTATCAGTTCAGTTCCACAACCCAGAAGATGAACATCACAGACCTCTTCAGGTGCAAACAAACGCCTGATGAGCGAGTCGCGGACTTCATCGCCTAGTGGAAGGGGCTCACATACTCCCTTGACATTCCACTAACGCAGGAGAAATTACTGACAATGTGTGCAGGGAACGTCATGGAAGAGCTGGTTCCTTCTCTGATAACTCAGAATTACCCCGGAGGGTTCAGACTTCTCAGACAAGGCTCAGCGCCTCGAAGAAGCCCTGCAACAGGCTAGTCAGGCACACCTTCTGCCTCCTGTAATCCCTGCATGGAGAGCTGCCAGAGTCAATCCCACTACTTTGGACCAGATAGAGGCCACCAGGTAGCTAGAGTTTCTACCAGTGAGTCCAGCTTCGCAACCACATTGGGTTCCAACCCCACGGGAACAGCCTTCGGCCCAGCAGTGACCGCCTCAAAATCAGCAGGTGCCTCTGCATAACGCACCACCACCACCTAGGCGAGATAATCAGGCTCCGCCTCCTCAGCATGCTCCTCCGGCCCCTCGTCTATGCCAGCCTCTTAGAGCCCCCTTTCCAGACAGAAGGAATCGGGCATACTCGTTTGACGAGGTTCAGGTACCTGGTTATTTCCATAGTGATCTGGAGTAGAGAATAGTGTGGTTTCCTGAGTGTCGGATGCCAGAAGAGGTGCGTCTCACTGATCACCCTTACTACTGCCCTTATCACCGGACCCTGGGGCACACCATCCAGCGATGTTATGTGTTTAAGTACTGGCTCCATGACTAGATTGAAAACGATATAGTCAGGTTGGGCCCAGCCCTAGTGCAAGTAGCAGGTGTCTTTGTGAGACCAGAGGGTGGTAGTGGCAACGAGGATGAGTGGCTGCAGGTTTCCGACCGTGTGTCTCGGAAGTATAACGATTGGATGGCCCACAAGACGGTCGCCTGTGCCCATGGAATCATCTGTCTCCACCTAAATAAGATAGATCCCTCAGAATCCATGAGCACTACCTCGACATCGTCATCCCAGCCTACCTCTTCCTAGAAGAGCAAGCGGTGGTGCAAGAAGAAAGAACGCGCCCTGCCAATGTCGTTTTTATCCTGCACTCTTGGCGATTTTATGCCCCCAGAAATGGGGATCCCTCTGAGACTCTATCCGGTAGTGGATGACTCCTCGAGAGAAAGTATGGGGTATGCTTCGGTTAACACTGTAGAGTTGGTAAATCCCTTTTTGACTCTCGACAATGAGGAACGCCAGGTGGACCTTCTCAATGTCCCCAGCTGTCGCCTAGGTCGGCAGAGCCAAAGCTACATGAATCGTCGGGGCATGGCAGTTGGATCCTCGAGCCAGGTCGTGAGGGCCACTAAAACCAGGAAGCAATCCCAATACAGATCTCAGCACACGCAGACCCTTAATCCGGTGTCGACATGTTCGCCTATACCACCGTTGGTGTTGCTGGATCAGGCAGAACCGCCTCAGCCATGCTGCGACCAGCTATACCCTGCCACCAGCCAACCCCAGCTCTCCGGTCCTATTCCAGAAGCCACTTTCCGGGCTTCAACTAGTGAATATCCAGACGTGCCTTGTAACAGTCAGCCACTATTCCCATCGGTAGGGACCGTCATGCCTCCAATCACATAGCAGACTCTTGTAAGCAGAATCTCACATTTGGCCTGAAAGTATGACGTTCTGAAGCACCTGGATGGCATTCCAGCAAGTCTTTCTATCCTTGAGGCTCTTCTCCTATCGTCTGAAATGCGTGAGGCACTCGCCGAGGCCCTAAAGAGCCCCCTCCAGTTTAAGACGGAAGTAGCGGTTGCAGAATCCTTCCATGCCGAGGTGATTGAGAACACTGAATGTCAGGTGGTTATCTCATTCTCCGGTGAAGATGAATACCCTCCCATACATGGGAACATTCACCCACTGTACATCACCAGCCAGTTCAATGGTGTGGAAGTCTGGCGCTGTCTTGTCGACACAAGTTCTGGAATTAACCTAATCCCAACTCAGATGTCGCGGAAGTTGGGATTGTCTGAGGATGATTTAACTCCCTCTGACCTCAGGATCCAAGGGTATGACAGGATCGAGAAAACTCCACTCAGCAAGATTCGCATGAAGACCCAGTTTGGTGTCCTAGTTTCCAACATTGGATTCATGGTTGTCTCTTAGGACACAACCTACAACGTGTTGATGGGTAGGTCGTGGCTCCACATTCACGCAGTGGTCCCCTCATCGTATCACCAGTGCCTCAAATACTCCTTTAATGGTCATGTAGGCGTGATCCAAGGTGATGAGTCTCCTTTTGCCTCTTGTGAAGCCCCTTATCTGGACGCCAACTATTACAAGAGAAACTACAAGAAGGTTATGGTAGGTGGGGTCGAGCCCGCCACTGTTACAAGTGATCCCTGAACAGGTTTGGATGATGCTTATGACTTCACAATCCATCAGTTGGAGGCCACAACCCCCGACATGGGGCAGTGCTTTGTTGTTTCGGGTACCATAGGAAGTCATATTTCTAGGTCCAAGCGACGGTGGGAAATCACCTGATACTCCTAAACCAACCAGGCTCAGGTGATCTCCGATCCTCCTACCCCTGTATGGTATCGGGACGTCAGGCTCATAGAAACGGTAGTACTTCATACATGTCTCTTCTGCCGGGCTGGAATTGACCGGCTCAAGCCGACGCGCCACTACTGCTTTGATGTCATAAAGCGTGGCCCCTTGGGCCGAAGGCCATATGGGATTGGATCAACCACATTTGTCTCCATGGTCTCCGTAGTGCATGAGTCTCCAGACATGACGACCACTCCCGCCCAAGCCGGCACCAGCTTCCCACCAGGGCCTGGCAGCCCCGAAATGGATCCCCCCAAGGATGATCCCTCCAAAAGTGTAGAGGAGGACATGGAAGGTTCACCACCTACCATTGAGGAGGGCGTCTCCACCACGGTTGACGAGTTAGTGAAGGTTAACCTTAGTAGCTAGGCGGACCCAAGACCCACATTGGTCAACGCCGTTATGCCCCCCGAGGAGCGGCAACAATACGCAGTCTTTCTTAGATAGCACAGTGATGTGTTCACTTGGAGTTACGACGAGATGCTAGGACTAGTTCCTCAGGTAGCTGTCCACCACATTTGCCTTCCGGCAAACCATCACAGGTTCAAGAAGCCTCCCAGAAAGATGCACCCTTTTCACGGTTCCATGGTTGAGGCCGAAGTTGATAAGCTCATAAAATCCAACTTTGTCAAAGAATTTTAGTAACCCCGGTGGCTACCCAACATTGTGCCGGTCAGGAAGAAGAATGGATAGATCAGGGTCTGTATCGACTTCCTTGACCTCAATCGCCACTGCCTGAAGGATGATTTTCCACTTCCAATGACAGAGTTGTTGATCGATGCCATGGCTGGGTTCCAGACCCTCTCCTTCATGGATGGGTATTCTAGGTACAAACAGATCTGGATGGCCCCTAAGAATGAAGAGTTCACTGCCTTCAGGGCCCCCAAGGAATTTTCTACTACCAGGCTATGCCCTTCGGCATGAAAAATGTAGGTGCCACCTATCAGTGGGACATGCATCGCATATTCTATCCAATTCTCAGGACGCTGGTGGAGTGCTCCGTGGATGACCTGGTGGTTAAATATCTCCAGTGCCAGGACCCTCACAAAGACCTTGAGAAAATGTTCGGCTTCTTTCATTCTCGCCACTTGAAGATGAACCCGTTGAAATGCACCTTTGGGGTCACCTCCGGAAAGTTTCTTGGATTCTTTGTCAGATACCAAGGCATCAAGATCGACCCAGAGAAGATCAAGGCCATTATCCAGATGCCTCCCCCGAGTAATATTCGAGATCTCAAAGGCCTCCAAGGCCACTTAGCCTATATAAACTGATTCATTGCGAATCTGGCCAGTAAGTGTAAGCCCTTCTCCCAGCTCATGAAGAAAGAAACCGCCTATGAATGGTACGAAGAGTGTCCGATCACCTTTGAGGAAATCAAGAAGTATCTGCTCCAACCTACGGTCTTGATGCCACCCGTTTACGGAAAGCCGCTGGTCCTTTATGTGACCGCCCTGGAATGATCCCTCGGCACACTTCTCGCCCATAAGAACAATGAGAGAACATATAATAGCCTCTACCACCTCATTTGCATGCTCCTTGATACGGAAATTAGATATTTCTCCATCGAGAAGAGCTACCTAGTGCTCGTATTTGTCGTGCAAAAATTTTGGAACTACATGAAGCACCACGAGGTACAGCTGGTTACTCAGGTAGACCCATTGAAATACATCCTGAATCGACCTATGTTGACTGGCCACTGGCGCGCTGGGCGGTGATCCTCTTGCAGTTTGACATCAGGTTCGTACCTCAGAAGGCTATCAAAGGATAGGCATTGGCAGACTTCTTAGCTGCCCACCCAACCTATGCGGATCATCCACTGGATCTAGGATTTCCTGATGAGGTAATCCTCTCAGTCGATCATGCCATCCCATGCTAGAAGATGCACTTTGACAATGCCTCCTGGATCCCCACCGGTAGAAGGCTCAATTATACTATGCTCAATAGAGTGGGCCTGGGTGTCATCTTCATCACCCCGGAGCAATTTGTTATGCCGTATTCATTCCTGTTGTAAGAAGGCTGCACCAATAATGAGGCAGAATATCATACAATCATCATTGGCCTCGAGTTGGCTCTTGAGATTGACATTCCCCATCTGCATGTGAAAGGGGACTCCGAGATAGTCATCAAGAAGGTCAATGGTGACTATGTTGTCAGAAAGCCAGAACTCATGCCATTGCCGGAGTGCACCCTCCGTCTAATGGCTATGTTCCCTTCTCGGCTAGAGGTCGTCCATATTCCTCGGTCTCAAAATAGTCGAGCAGATGCTTTGGATAGCCTGGCTGTGTCGCTTGCAGAGCCCGAACAAGACGACCTGATTATCCATATGGCACACTGGAGAGTCATTTCTCCCGTTATCCCAGAGGATGATCATGGCCTGTGGGTGAACCATCTCACCACTGGTGTCCCTATGTCAGGATCCCCAGGGACTTCAGATGCGGTAATATAAATAGTTCCTGACTGGAGGAAGCCCTTGGTTGAATACCTCCAACATGGAAATATTTTGTCGTATCGAGCTGAGCGCGAGCGAATCTGACGCCACGCACTGCAGTTTACCCATCAGAGTGCTCCCATCCTTGAGAAGGTCCTTTACAGACGTGGATTTGATGGTGTTCTCCTCTGCATCCTTCAAGGATTCGAGATTCCTTAGGTCATGCAAGAAGTGCATGTTGGTTCCTGTGGCGACCATCAGGCCAGGTCGAAGTTGTCCCACCAGATTTAGAGGCTTTGGTACTTCTGGCCCTCCATGATCTATGACCGCATCGAGTTTGCCAAGAGCTGTCACGTGTGCCAAGTTCATGATAACTTCGTGCATCGGCCACCGGAGCCTCTCCACACTACCAAGTATTCATGGACCGTTTCAGTCTGGGGGTTGGATGTCGTAGGACATTACCCGCCGGTGAAGACCCTCCAGTGCCTGTTCATTCTGATCGCTATGGATTTCTATTCTAAGTGGGAAGAGGCAATTCCACTCAAAGAAGTAAAAGCTTGTTCTATCGCTGACTTCGGGAGCTCCAACATCATGTATCGTTTTGGAGTACCTCACTCTATCCTCAAGTATAACGGAACCAACATCCGAGCAACCGAGCTGAAGAAACTGTACTCCAAGTATAGCATTTTTTCTAACCATACCTCCTGCTATCACGCGCAGGTGAATGGATAGATCAAGGCATTTAACAAAACCCTCTCTAACATTATGAAAAATATGGTTGGTCAGAACAATAAAAGTTGGCCGGACAATCTCCCCAATGCTCTCTGGACTTATCAGATGACGACATGCAATTCCACCCAGGTGACTCCATATTCCCTAGTGTACGGAGTTGAGACTGTCCTGCCCATCGAGATTCAGTTTCCCTCATTGCGCACGGCGGTCTACGACCAACAAGTTCCAGATAGAGTTGTCGAAGTCCTCCTAGCTGAATTGAAAGCACTGGATGAGAATAGGCTTCGCGCTTTACATAACTTGGAAAGGCATCATAGCAGGATGGCTTGATCTTTCACCAAGAACGTCCGCCTTTGCTCTTTCCTACAATGTGACCTAGTACTGGCTCTTAGAGCACCAATGATTCCCGTTAGGAAACCACCCAAGTTGGAGCCCAAATAGGAGGTGCCTTTCAACATCCTTAAGGTCTATCCCAATGGCGTGTAATACTTGGTGACTATGGATGGTGAGTGTGTCACTCCTCCCACCAATTCCAGGTTCCTCAAACGGTATTTTTCCTGATGCCCCTTGGGTCTGAGTTCTAAGACCTAAAACTAAAATGCTTTCTGGGTCTTGCATGACCCTAAACTGCACTCGGTCCTACACGACCTTAAACTACACTTGGCCCCACATCTGGGCCCCTTGGTTCCGAGTTCTAATACCTAAAACTAAGATCCTTTTGGGGTCCCGCATGACCCTAAACTGCACACGGTCCTTCACGACCTTAAACTACACTTGGACCCGCATCTGGGCCCCTTGGGTATGAGTTCTAAGACCTACAACTAAGATCCCTTTGGGGTCCCGCATGACCCTAAACTACACATGGTCCTGCATGACCTTAAACTAGACTTGTCCCCACATCTGGGCCCCTTGGGTCTGAGATCTAAGACCTAAAACTAAGATCCTTTCGGGGTCCTGCATGACCCTAAGCTGCACATGGTACATCATGACCTTAAACTACATTTTTTCCTACATCT
Source organism: Viscum album (assembly GCA_963277665.1). Classification (NCBI taxonomy): domain Eukaryota; kingdom Viridiplantae; phylum Streptophyta; class Magnoliopsida; order Santalales; family Viscaceae; genus Viscum; species Viscum album. The sequence continues at coordinate 364,779,199 of OY728158.1, read as the reverse complement.
GGGCCCCTCCGGTCCAAGTTCTAAGACCATAAACTAAGACTCTTATGGTCTAGCATGACCCTAAACAGCATGCCCATCCTCACTGCAAGACGCTAAACTGCAAGCTGGTTAGGCATCCCTGGCCAAGGCATAGCCTCAGGCCCCTTGGATTTCTTAGTACTCTCATCCCCATCCTTCACCCAGAGCATGAGGTGCGGTGTAGGATCATGTCCTCATTCACGGCGGAATATTCGCCGCACCGTGCGCACTCCCTGGAAGAAATACCTCTTATCGTATTACATGACATTAAACTGTGCATTAAGAAATACGTGCGGCCTGATTCCAATCCTTATGGAATACGTAGGACCGCCTGAACACCTAGATTTTAGGTCCATCCCCATATCTTAAGAGATCCCACATTCTCATGGTCACCTCGGTGTTGTGGCCTGCCCCCCCCCCCCCCCGTGGGGGGATATGTAGGTGTGGTACAGGGTTTTTGGCACTATGCCCCCTTCCCCTGGGAATCCTCCATATTTTGGCCGCTCTCAAACTGTGCCCTTCAACCCTTTACAGTGGTCTGCTAATGTGTTCGGAGTACTCTGGTCTACGAACTGGAGTGTCTAGTTCGACTTAGACAAGTTTTTGTCCACTTGTCAAGATTTGTTCTCCCCTTCATTCAGGCCCCCAATATCTTCCGTACCTGGAGGGACTCCCAATAAATAGCATGGATACAACGCCTAAGGGCTCTCCTACCATCACGGTCCAATGCCCCCCGACTGTTTTGGGCAACAAATTGATACAAATCCTGTGTTGCAAATATGGTCAGCGGTTGATGCTCATTTTTTCCCCTATCTTTAGGATAACGCGACAGGATGTTGTGTTTCAAACATGGTCAGCAGTAATCCTCAGTCATCACACCATCTCTTTTGGGACCTGAATTTTGGTTACATGATTCACATTACGTTCCACCCCACCGTGTCAAGGTGGAATCTTAACACTCCTTGCACAAGCCCTCAGTGCACATCCACACGTTAGACAGACAAAGTTGTATAACTGCATCTTTCAGGGCTCTCATGATCCGAGCGCTAAGATTAGGGGATTGGGTATTCTCTAGGAGCCACGCATGGCTTGACCCTCATCCCCATGGGATATGAGGAGTCACCCATACATTGTGTCTCGGGCCATGCTTAGTTGGAAGCTAGCCTCTCCTGCCCCTTATTGTTGGAGCCACATAGGCCCCTTAGCCCGAGACCCCTCCCCCGGAATCGCCCGCGGTGACGATATGAAGATATGCCCTCATCCACACCAGGTATGCCTCACCTCATAATGCATATTTCTCACGTCCAAGCCATACAGCCTTAAACTGTGCTGTTTGGTCCCACCACATGACCAAATACTGTGATGATATCATCCTGGCCGCACGACGAAAAATGGCACTGCATTGTGGTGACCTCCCCATAGGGGAAATCACGTAGGGTATTGGTCAATTTCCATACCATTTTTCAACGCCTGTTACGGATTGATTATTGTGGCGACGCTAGGCATTCCTGCCCTAGGCTGGTCGCTAAACAAAAGAAAAACCATTCACCTTAAAGGAAAAACAAGATATATCAAATGCCGCTTCTTTTGGTGTTGGAGCTAGACCCGCACGTCTCCCTAGTCCTCTACGCAGGCACCATTTCATGCCACACCACCTCTCAGGAACTACATATGGATTGATTCTCATCCTTATGAGATACGTAGGAGTGCCTGGGTACTTCCTCGCAGGCCCAGCCTAACTTTCTTGTTCGGTCTCGTGGCCTAAACACTTTTCCAAGGAACGCATGGTAAGCATGACCTCGTCCTCATTCACATTGGGTTTATATAGTCACTTTACTGTGCGTCTCCTATCTGTCTTACTGATCCTTTGTCTGAGCTCTAAGACCATAAACTAAGATCTCTTAAGAACTACGTCTAGCTTGATTCCCATCCAAAAGGGATACGTAGGAACGCCCAGACCTCCTGCCTTTGGGTTCAACTCGAGTTCAACTAGTTTGTCTCTTCGGTCCCACCTTCGGGACCCCGACCATGGGACTGCGTGGCGTAGTGCGGGATCATGTCCTCATTCACGTCGGGTTTGCGTCGACTACACCCCGTGCACCCCGTTCTAAGAATTATCCTTCTCGTCTTATCTTCCTACACGACGTTAAACTATGTTTCTAGAAATACGTGTGTCTTGGTTCTCATCCTTATAAGATACATAAGAACGCCTAGACATTTCGTCTTGGGTCCAGCCCCGGGGATTACCAAATCTAGTCCCCCCTTACTTTCGACCCCTCAGCCTAACTTCTTGGGGAGTGGTGTAATCGCAACATCTACCCCAAATAAGTTCGAGATGCCCCATAGTAATGTTGGGAAGCGACAGTTCTCTTGCCAGAGAGGTCCTGTCTGAAAATTGGGATGATTCGTGACAAGATTTGTGTGTCTGCCTAATGCGCCTCCACCACGGTGGAACAATTTTGGGAGTGTTGGATTCTGTTCAAACAAACCACCACTCCACTTTCCATTGTTCATGTGCCCATTTATTCGGATCTTCACCCTCTTTCATGTTTGATGGGACCCCCTAACATTAGGATGATAGACTTTGGTCCTCCTGCTACCACAATATGGATGATAGACCTTTGGTCCGCCTATTGTAGAAATATGGATGATTGACCCATGGTCCACCTACTGTCCTGGGCCAACGTCCTGGAGGACTTGTCATGTTTGATGGGACCCCCTAACAGTGTGGATGATAGACTTTGGTCCACCTATTGTAGCAATATGGATGATAGAACTTTGGTCCTCCTATTGTAGAAATATGGATGATATACCTATAGTCCGCCTTCTGTCATGGGCCAACGTTCCAGAAGACTGATCGGCGATATTTGAGTTAGGCCTCGTGTTTCGAACATGGTCAGTGGTCAGCCCTCATTTATTGTCTCCATTTCAGTCCAATGCGATATGGATGCTGCATTTCCACCACAGTTAACAGTTATCCTCCATCGTCATGCCCCCATAGTGTTCCGAATTTGGGTAACGTGATTCACCTTTTTCATTTCCCTATGTTCAGATAGATTTCAATGCCCCGGTGTTGCACCGCTCATGTGTTAGGAGACGTGGAGGGGACGATACATTGATCGGTCTGAGGTCCCCTCCCGTCGGTTGGACCTCCCTCTTCTCCTCAGAAATCTGGGCCCGATTTTGGACCCCTTAAGCTTGGTTGACGCTGTCACAAAGTGATAGATCATGGTTGATCATATTAAACCAATGGTACAGATAAATAGATTGGTCCATACATTGGGTCAAAATTTTGAGCAGTGAAAGAAAAAAAGTTCATGATATCGCCAAAACAAATCCCTTAAGGATCATCATGCTAGATTGATCATTCCAAAGACGCTACCCTTTTGCTGGTAGCCTCCAGGACTACTTCTCACTCCTTGAAGACTCTCTCTTCATCAGTAGTCGTAGAGCGCATCTCGCCAATCTTAGCTTGTGCTTGCACCTTCTCGGTTTGAAGTATGGCCATTTGGTGATTCGCCTCCATCAATTGCTCTTGGGAATCAGCCATCTGGGTCGTCAGTTGTTTCACGAGCTCAGAGCACGTTGCAATGAAGGCCTCCTTCTCTGTCGCCTGCCCTTCGAGGCGTCAGACCACCTGTTCTGCCCTCAGAAACGCTCGGGTGCTCACAGATATTTCCCAAAACTGGGAAACGTTGGTGCTCTGGCTGCTCTCGCGTATCATCTCATCCATGTAATCTTATACCGTCATATGAAGGCGTTGAGGATCAGCCCCTCTAGTGCACAGGAAGCGCAGCCAGGTCTGGAGTGATCCCATCCGCCTCAGCCATTCCGACTGGGGCTGCTTGAGAAAGCACTGGATACACTTCCACCCTTTGTGTCGTGTCATCCAGCTCTCCTCGGCCGCTTCTAAGTCTAAGTTGTATATATCTCCTCGGGATCAGTGGGTCGATACGTAGTAAAGGAAACTAGTAGGTCGGTAGCAGGATCTGCCTCGGGGATGTTTTCATGAGAAATAGGATCCTTGACGTCCGGGTGACCTTCCTCTCTCGCCCCAATAGCAACGGTGCCTCCATCAGCTTCCGACCTCACCCCAAGGACAGTGTCGCTGATGTATGCTGCCCCCTGCTCACCAATTTCCGGGGCCGACTTAGTGGGGGAAGTATATTCTGGATGAGGTGGTATGTCTGCCACTGGTCCGCTCACGGACGGCCCGGGCTCAGCAGCCCGACGAGCATCCAATGTTGAGATCACTGCACAAGGTGCACCCTGATTAGTTGGGATCTTTTGATAGTGAGCACAGGTAGTGAAGCATGGGACTTACAGGAACCCAGGGCATCGGCCTCCAGTGTTCTGGATGCTACAGGAGCTACCATGATAGGAGACCCCTCTGTTCTTGTCAATTCAATGATGGGCGTCGAAGCCCCATCCTGTCCCACTGGTTCTCCCCCTCCTCTATTGGGGACGCATGATCAACACCTAGGTACTCCTGAGTGAGATAGAGAGATGAATTAGAAATTTCAGAGGAGAATGTACAATGAAGGAAAATGAATGAAGATTGAGACAGACCTTGAGTATCTCGGTTATGTCGATATCAGAGCCGAAAATCTCGCAGCTCTCCTGGAGACTCCCTTGGTAGGTCTCCCCCTGCGACCCCTCACCTCCGGGTTCTCCTTCTCCGCATCCGTCTTCTCCTTCGCCTTCATCTTCTCATGTTTCCTCCTCTCCCTCTGACTCCTCGTGACTGTCTCCTTCTCCCGGCATCATCACTTCCGGATCATGCTCTTGGCCAAGCATCACTTTCACTATGAAAGGTGGCTTCGCACGCTGACCCCTTTGGTGCGTGTATGTGTCCATGGTCGTCAGATAGGCATTCCGCTGATGGAAGTTCACTCTATCGGTAACTTGAAGGAGTCCGACCTCTAGCAGCTGGATCCCATTCTGCATTATCTTCGGCTAGATGGCTTTAATGCTCAGTGATTGTCGTAGGTTCATCCAGGCTGACCACAGTGCCAGGAAAATTGCATCTTGGGAAGGTTCGAGCAGGTATCTTATCTACTTCCCGGGTAGTTCCCTGGCCACCTTGTGTGACCCCCCTACGGGCAACGAGGTCATGGCGGCACCGTGTGATGTCCCCGCTACTGAAGTCCCGGCCTGCGTAGGCCTTGCTACCTGGCGCGCCCCTGGTTCCCCCCTTCCAGCAGCACCTTGCCTCCTCCCCCGTTGCACGGTTTCCACGTGAGTAGTCTCGAGTTGTCGGACTTTCTTGCGCAGAAGCCCCTCAGGGTACGCAATAATCCAGTGTCTGGTATACTTGGATGATAAGCAGGTGTTGACCCCAGTGGGAGTAAGGGAAATGACCTCACCGGATCCAAAAGTGGTGAACATCAACCACATCAGGCGCAAGACGCAGGGATTCTTCTCCTCCCATACAGCCATGAATACCTTCTTCTCCATTCGTTGGAGGCACTCGAATTGCCTCGATAATTGAGATGGCACGTAAGGCTCGTAGATCACCTTCCCGTCAATCCGAGACATGATCACCCCACCCCAGAAGCTCTGAAAATACTCCTATTGCTCTAGTGAGCATCGCACATTGTCCACCATCTAGCCGACAGGGGTGGGGATCAGGATGAAGTTGAAATTGGTGTGACTACCAATTCGGATCCTTACTCCCTCCTCATTGAGAGTCATCGGCACCACCCCAGCTATGTTCAGTAGAGTTGGTTGTAGGCCGTTGGTCGGAGGACGGATGGCATTTGGGAAAGTATTCCTGCCGAGGTGAGCTGCCACCCAGTCGTGAAAGATCTGGAAGGGGCCACATAACCTCCGAGGCGACCCCCCTCATGAGACGTGTCCCAGAATGGCATACAACATGGCCAGAATGGGGACCCCTAAGTTGAAGCTTTTGTTGGCTCCCATGGTGCCCGCCATCACCAGTGTTGCTGGACGGATGCCCATCCTTGCATCCCGCACCGGCAAGATCCACCCGCTCAGGAAGGCAGCAAGGAACCCGGTGTACCAGACGTTTGGGTCCCGGGCCTCAATGACACAGTAGCCCCATGATTGGTATTGCCCCGCCTCCAGGGTCCTCCAATACGACCCATCCTTGCCCCTCTGAGTTGCGGTTGGGAACCGTTTACCCCGTCCTGGTATCTTGATCGCCGGGTCCTTCTCCAGGAACTGGCTAAACCAGCCCCTGTAGGGAATGTCCTTCCGGAAGTCCTTGACCCCCAGCCTCTCTTTGGCCAGATCCAGCGGGTGCCACGTCATCATGGGGGTCTGTGACCTGTCGTCCCAGGTGTTCTTTAAAGGAACAAACTCATCATATTGGTAGTCCTCCAGTGGGGTACCTCCGATGTAGTGAACGTCCCAAAGGCTAATGCCAACTTCCCCATGGTGAAGGTGGAATGTGTTGGTATCAGGGTACCACCTGGTGAATAGCTATGTCTCGAGCTCATTTTGATGGTGGAAGTGGAACTGCGACGTTCATACTGCCTCGAATTGGCCAATATGACACAGCTCGGCCCCAAACTGGTCGCAAGTATGGCGAATCCAGAATGCCCAGGCCCACTCACTGGTAAAGTTTCCCCTGGACCGCAGGTCCCAATCTTTCATCCACCCCTTAGTGTCATTCGTGACACTCTGACAGAACGTGCTTGCATAGAGGGCCGAAGAATCCTCCGCGGTAGGCTCATCCCCGATAATGGTCATGGTCCTCGGGTTCATGACATATACGTCCATGTGCCTAGTTTCCTTGGATGGATGGTCGTTGTTGGTGATGTTGTAGTGAGGAAGCTCGTCCTCTCAGGTCACCTATGACTGCCGTGTGTCCACCTCGAAGAACGGCAGAGGAACCTCCGATAGGATGCCAAAGTTCCAGAGCGGGAGGTTGTCAGACAGAGGATACTCCTCTTGGGCTGGGGTCAGCAGGTTGAACAAGGTTAGGTTGTTGGAAACAACAACCTTGGAACAAAAAACATCCTCATTCGCCGCCATTTCGGCTCTACAATTGGCGGATTCCCCCTCATCAACTTGGTTTCAAGCTATCTCGAATATTTTGGGAGTTACGCAAAATCCGGATGAAGTGCACAGAATAGGAGATAGTTGCGTGAAATCTGAGGATGTGGCGCGAAATCCAGGTTTTGGGCGCGCAATCAGCACACTAGGCATGGAATATCCCGAGTAGGCGCATAAATACGGCCGAGATTCGAAGGCAATCGCGCGTTGCCAAAGCATTTTTGTGCGCAGCCGCGGAAGCAATTTCGCAAACAAGAGCATTGATCCTATCGTACGGAAAATCTTGAGTATGGAAAATAGGACCCAGTGCCCCTTATTATAGGCAAGTCCTAGGTTCCACGCCACACATAAAGAGAATTCCGAGCCGAGCTGGAGTTTTGCGAGCCCGTCGGGAATTTGCGTGCAAAATTCCTAGGAGATGCACCGCTTCGTGTTTCGGCGTTTCCCTCGGAATCTGATCGTTGCGACCTCTCGCTGATCCAATTCTGTGGGGGGGGGGATTTGTAGATGTAGAAAAAGTCTGTAACTCCTAGAGGAAGTTTCGAACGGATGAAGTGAAGTCATATTCGGACTCAAAGGCCCGGTCTAGAGGACCTGGAAGTGGTGCGCAAAATTAAAGGGAACTCGCATGAAAAAATGATGCTCACGCGAAGGGATCTGGGGATTCGTGAAAAGTAATTGGCGTGGCATGCAATTTTACGCACCCGGTTCCGCGCGGGGAAGCCTTGCACGCCTACGGGCCCTAGCGCAGAAGATTTTGCGCGCCGCCCTGTTTCTGCGACGGCGAATGTATATAAATAGAAGGTGACCCAAACCGTTTCGGGGTTGAGGAATTCGGACCAGCTCCCGTGTGCGCAATTCGGACTCTCGCACGTGCAAGATGTCTTCCAAGTAATCCACCTTTTCACGCAACCTTTCCCCGAGATTCTCCTTTGCGCGCAACCCCACTGGCTTAAGTGAATTTTCCAACTCCTCCTCGTTCTTCCTTTGTACGCAATCCCCTCCAATTGTGCGCAATAACTTCCAAATTGCGCACAATCCCTCTATTAGGATTCTCCATGACTTAGGGATCTTCCATTTCCCCTGTGCGCAATCCAAGACCTTTGTATGCAATCCCCTATCTGCGCGCAATCCTCTGACCCAATTGCGCTCCATCCCAGTGTTTTGCGCGCAAACCTTCTCTTTGCGCGTAAAACTCAGGACCCCTCACCTTGACGCCCCCGGGTGCCTCTCTACGTCGGCACCTGATGTCTTCCATACCGGGCGTGCACGCCATGCATTGTTTTCCCGTATGGCCTTCCAGGCCCGTATGAAGTAACCTCAAGGTCCCTTGAGAGGTGTTTCACTTTGCATTGCTTTGCCTTATTATTCTTCGCATAGGCACGCTAAAAGCTATTTCTTCTTTGTATAGCCACGCTAACGTGGACCCCACGATGGTTCGCCCTGCGGCCCCCCTTCACTACGGTCATGCCGATGCCTTCCCTCCCACAAGGGGTAGAGGGTGTTGGGAATGTAAGCCCTAGGGGTGTGGAGAAAATCCACCTCATCTGAGATGAAGGATGTTAAACTGGCAAACACCTCGTCCTCAACACATGATGTTAAACTGTTGTCTGACCCTGTGCCTCGCACGCAGGGTCCCCCCGGCTCAGACATTCTTTACGCCTCTCATCTCTACGGGAATGGAATATTCCTCACATGGAATGATATATTTGTTTTAGAGTAGAGTTTTTCTACGGGGGGAGGGCTTCCTCAAAGCGTAATCCCCTAGCCTCTTTTGCGGAAGGTTGCACCCATGCACCTCCATACTTCCCCACTGCCATGGCCAATGGAGTCCCTCTCCCACTGTGCCTTATCACACCATAGGCCTCCATTCTGGAGTAAGTCCCGGCACTAAGGGCTGCTAACCACGCGTAATCCCCTATTTCCTCTTTGGGCTCCTCAACGCGTAAGCCCCTTTTCGCTTCTCACGGACACACCCTTTGCGATGTGATCGTCTGGTCCCCACCGCCTCTTGTTTCTCACACCGAGCATGAATCACGTGGTCTTAGAGTGAGAATAGACCATGAAATCTTTATATGGGCCACCTCAGTGCGTAAGCCCCATCCCAGCGAACTACGTGGACTTTGATCCGTGCAAACGCATGGTACGTAGGAAGCCTCTATGAGGTTCAAGCCCACCACCTGGTCGTTCCAACTTCTTCATGTCGGATCACCAACACTTTGTGCTACCTTAGAGTGTAAGCCCCAAATTCCTCATCGCGCATGATTTTAAACTATATTCCCTCATCCCGCATGAGGTTAAATTGTATTCCCTCATCCCACATGACGTTAAACTGTATCTCGTCACGCATGACGTTAACTTTTATGCCCTCGTCCCACATGATGTTAAACTATATGTCCTTGTCCCACATGACGTTAAACTGTATGACCTCATACCGCATGAAATTAAACTGTATCTCGTCCCGCATGACATTAAACTGTATTCCCCCGAACTATGTTGACTTTGATCCGTGCTAACGCATGGTACGTAGGAAGCCTCCACGAGGTTCAATCCCATCACTCAGTTGTTCCGACCACTCCGCGTCTGTTCACAACCTCTGTTATGGGCCGTCTCAGAGCGTAATCCCCATACCTCACACCCAAGTCTCATCCTGACCTCTCCCTCAAGCCCACATGCTTTGGGAATCTCATGTCCTATCCTGGAGATCTTACCTCCTCCAAGATTCAATCAATGTGTTCATTCTCACGGGTCGCCTCTTCAGGTGTCCCACCGTATCACCGAACTATGCAGACATTGATTCCCTGCCATGGGGATACGTAGGAATCCTCCATGGGGTTCAAGTCCCTCCGCACTCCATTACCCATCCTGATCCTTACCCGGGCCTCCACATCCCGGTGGGATCATGCCACCTCATTCCACTCCATAGTATTCGGGAAGCTACCCACGTGCTGGCCCCAGTATCGGTGTTCCCCCTAGGGGGGTCCTTTAATCTAATCCACTTTCAGTGTTCCGATCAGTCCGATCCATCTCTGAAAGATGTTGAACTCACAGCATACCCCGTATTAAACATGGGAAGATGAGGAAAACCTCAGATGGCACAAAATTCCCCATGTTTTATGTGGGATGCCTCGGGCTTCCGGGCCCTCGAGAAGCCCTATAATAAGGGATAGAAGACAAAAATGCCAAACCCCAGTGTCAAGGCGTGCCAACGACACCCCAGCGTGACCATTCTCCTCACCGAAGGTTGCTACCCCGACCAGACCCCTTGGAGCATCTCGGCGAAAGCAGCATAATTAACTAGCGTCCATGCAGATATGGCGCTGGGAATAAGCTTCATGAACCCATCTTAAATCTATGAGGGAGACTCAGACTAGGTGACGAGCTCCAAGGATGAATCCATGAAAGGAAGAACCGACATCCCATCATCCCGGTTTCGATCAAGGTGAAAACGTCCCTGAACAAGAAATGGATACCACCCACCTTTGGAAAGAGATAATGCGGGGAAACAATCCGCACGTCCTCCCATGCATGGCAGACGTGCGCGCACACCGGTGTAAAAGCATCGGAAACAGAGTTCAATGATAACAACATTAATGTTTCCGTTACATGAGTTCATGAAAGACATGAGGGATGGGGTCCTCTATTACGGTTCTATTTAAAGCAATGTAAAGGTTTTATGAGTGCTTCTCAAAAAATATTAATAAAGACCCATATTTACTAAAATATAAATTGGTGATAAAACCACTCTTTATGAGTTAGAACTCCTAGCACTGATAAATATGGGATTTTATCAGAACATTACATAAAAAATTGAAAAGGATTGGTTTTGTAAGTAATTTCTATTTTAACGTTGAAAAACAAAATATTTATCAAATATATTTAGAAAGAGATGAAAATGTTCCAGATTTCTTGACCTATGATATTATGGACACTAAGCCCATCCCTCACCCTATGGAGTGGGAGGGACCTCTATCATCCTTCGAGGGAACTCAACCTCTCTCATTCTACCCATTTTTTATCCCATATTTTCTTTATTCTATCCCCTAGATCTCACTTATCCCTAATGTTTAATATTTGCTTTATGAATTCCAAAAAAGTGATCTCTCTTCCTCATAGTTCAATGATTCCTTATTTATTTTGAACCTGCAATTGATAGAATGTTTTAAACAAATTCTTCCATTAATGTATTCATTTGATCTATTTGTTTTTAGATATTAGGGACTATAAGAACAATTAACTATGGGTCCTCTAAACAACATGCACATAAATATTCAGTTATCTTCATAGAATGGCTTGGTACATCCCTAGTTCAGTGCCCCCTACATCATCAATAGATCTTTTTTCTCTTTATTTAGGTGGAATTATGATTTCCACTTGAAATGAGATACCTTTCCTACGACGATTTGGGTTGGTTTTCCAGACCACCCTCTTACTTTTCAGAATCCTTTAACTATTCAAATGTTTTATAATTTTGTTGGTATATATTTATGTTCTGATAGCATAACTAGACTATTTTCTATCTTATTTATTCAAAAAAATCATTGAATTTGATGTTTTAAGAACGCCTATAGTTAATGTTTGGATTACAGTTCGGTAAGAGTTATGTTGTAAGAAACATGTTTCTTTTCAATCATGGATGGATTTTTTCTCTTCATTCAAGAAAATGTGTCCCTTTATGGTTGTTCATAGGCATCGGTGCATGAAGAACTACCAAAATACATATGAAATATTGGGATGTATTTGTAATTATACGGTATCCATTTATGGTGTAGATCTTAAGGAACAGGTTAAAATTGTTGTTCTATTGGAAGATGCATTAATTCATAGGTAGTTCAATTATGATCACTTGAAGATGGGTAGGTGAATGGGTCATAACATCCTACTGGCCTCATAGCCAAACAGTTTACTTCAACCTAAATAGAAAATGTTTTCACCATCAAGGAGTCTCATTTTTTATTCCTTGGTTCAAGAGTCATGGACATATATACTATATTGAGATGGTATTTTGAGGGGTTATGTACAAAAGGGCCCATGGAAATTAAAATAAATACAAATAAAGAGGAATCTAATGAGGATTCAAAGATAATTGGTGACGAAGATAAATACAATGAGGTGTTATAGGTGGTAGGTGAGGAAGATTCGATGGTATGTACAACCAGGAGTGGAAGCTGGGGTTGGGTGAATGCAATAAGTAGGGTAAAGTTGAGAGGGACTTTCTCGACTTTTAATATAATAATCTCTTTAAAGATCTAGATATTGAATTTTTGGTTTAGGTATAGAGGTGAAATATAAACAAGAATTTGAATCGAAACCCCAATACCAATAGAGAACTTCTCCGATGGTCAAATCCTTTATGGGACAAATTAAGATAATGATATATCTGGCCATGTTTTGGTGAACAGTGTTGATGGAGTGCATGTAATAATCTTCTATAACCCAAGTATGAGGAAGGGGTAGAAAGGGAAAAGGGATTTAGGGAGATTCATTGTGTTAAAGTTGAATAGGTCTAAAGGACATAAGTGATACCCTTAGTTAACTAAGACAATGGAAACAAAGTCAGCCATAAAGAATAAGTCGATCGATAATAAACTCATGTCTCAAGGTTAGGAAGGTAAGAGGAGTTCAAATATTCATAGTGAAAATCAAATAATGGAGTGTGATGAGGCCAAGGAACAAGAATAGGGTCGTGGTATAATGGAAGATCTGATTTAGAAAAAAGAAGGTATTTAATAGTAAGCTCAAGGCATCACAAAATGAGGATGGGGGAAAGAGGGAGGAATGTGTGATTATTATTCATTTTAATAAAGAAATGTTAGTAGAGTCACTCGACATCAATTCTACATCGGAGGAGATCCATAGGATGAATTAGAGGATGATTCAAGTGGAAACTAATAAGGAAAAGTGTATATGGATCAATAATAAATATTTTATTTTGATATGTGGATTAGATAAAAAGAAACATTAGTGTGGAATAGTTTATCCAAAATTTAGACAAGAAGGGCTGTAGTTTTAATGACCTCATCGAGGATGACCGGACATGAAGGCCACTTTTCTTCAACATAGGTTCTATAGAGGTACGGTTTTTAACCGAAATAACCTCAATTTCAATGATTCAATGATTTATTATAGTGGTTGTTGATTGAATGATCAGGACATGAATGGTTTCCAACTTTTTGTATTAAATTTCTTCTCATGATAAAAAGTTAATTCTCAGTCATCTAATAAAGACTATATAAAATAAATTATAAAATATTAAATGAATATATATTAAAAATGAATAAATAATAAAAAAGGTAAATTTTAATTAAAATTATTAATTAACAGATAATCTTTAATGCATGAATGTAATAAATGAGTGAAATTTAATAAATAAAAATTAATAAACTAAAAAATTATTAAAAAAAATCATGACTTTTATTAATTATATAAATTATTAAAAATGAATATGAATATATATTAAAATAAGATGAATACATATGAAATATGTACATTACAACCATATTGGAAACCTTATATGCTATAGAATAAATATTTATAAATAAATATTAATAATTAAATAATTACAACAATATTAAAAGAATAAATATTAAAACTGAATAAATTATAATGAAAAATTAAAAATAAGTAACATAAGTAGTAAATAAATAATAATATGTAATATTAATGGAATTAATGTTAAAAAATAGTAAAATTCAATAATTAAAAAATATATAGATTGTAAAAATATTAAAAAATGAAAAAGTATTATTAATTATTGAAATTATTAAAAAAAGTAAAATTGAATATATGATAAAATGAAAATGAATAAATATTAATTATATTAATTACAACCATATTAAAATAATTTAATATTAATTAATAAACATATATTAATAAATATTAAAAATAGATAAAATAAAAAAATAATGGAACTTTGGAAATGAATAAATTAAAAAAAAATTATTAATGATTACATAATATTTAACAATAAAAAATTTGAAAAAAAGATATTTAAAAGAAATAAATAGTATATTTTTAACAATAATATAAAAATATAATAATATTTACTAATAAAAAACATTATATATATATATATATAATATGTCAATAAATATAATTCATAAATAAATATTAAAAATTGAGGAATTTAAAGAAATATCATGTGTGTGTAATTTATATATAAAATAAACTAATTATATATATTATGTTTAAAATTAATGTAACACACATTTGATATTTGTTAAATTAAAAAAACGCATTTAATTAAATGTACATTACTTGATACAATTATTTTATATTTTTGGTTAAAAAAATGGTTAACTATAAACCATTTTTTCACTAACTATACGACTTATTTAATGTAAATATACAAATTTTGTATTATATAAACCATATATAATTAATTTTATATATATTGATATATATATATATATATTTATATATATATATATATTTAAATATTAAAAAGATTAAATATATTAATGAATAATTATTTATAAAGAAAGTAAAGATTGATATATTAAAAAAACATTACATAAAAAATATTTTAAATCAGATAATTATAAAAAATTAAAAAATATTATTGAATAAAAATCATGAAACTTTTATTTCTGGATACTATTATAGAAAGAAAATTTATTAGGGCCAAAATGGCCTTTTTCATTTCTAAAAAAACTGCATAATATATCATCATAGATAAAAGATCACTTTGTCAGCACTAATAATGTACCCCTTTATTGGTGATTATGTTAGCACTGGTAAAGGACATGGTATCTGGTGAAAAATATATAGTCATGTACCATCCGTATAACATAACCACATTAGAAACATAAAATCATATTAGAATATAAATATTACAGAAAACCAGAATGAAATATAAACATTACATTACACTATCATTTCATTTCAAAATTTAAATACTATATATATTTTAATTGATGTGATATTTATAATTAATTAAATAAAATTACAATCCAATATAAAAAATAAAAACTTATATTTAATGCTTTTTTGAACAATCAACCTCCATAAAAACCTTGTCCCTACAATAAAACCAATGTGTTTTTGTAACCATACATACAAAAATTAAAAAAAGATTTAAATATAATCCGCATATAATAATTTATTTTATTAATTACTATGTATGAAAATGTTGTTATCAATTATACTATTAATTTTATTGTTAGTTCTTGTATTGTTAATTTTATAATAGTTACCACTTATTAAATATACCATTAATTAATAATTATATTACTAATTGTTAATTACGTTGTTAATTAATAATCTAAATAAATTATATTTTTAATTACATAATATGTTAATGATATTATCAGTTACTATATATTTTAATTAACTAAATTATTGTTATATATGATATCATTAAACAAAATTAACATTTTTAAATTGAAAACATGCACTTTAATAATACTGGGAACATTTTGTGTCATATTTATGTGTGGTCAATTCTTACACATCATTAATTATTTATGGATCTTTGTCCTAATGCTTGAAAATAATATGAGATCATTTAATCTATTTTGACAATGTGGATCATGTTTTAAACCTAAATGAATATTTTGTATTAAAAACACTTAGTTGGAGTCATATAGGCTACAAAATATGTTAGATTGACGTGTAGTTGATTCCTACATGTGATAAATGAAATATGGACCATCATTCAAAAAATTTAAAATAATTAGAGTTTATTTACTATATTGTGATAATTTCATTCTCATTTTAAACAAAAAATAAAACTTTTATACTTAAAATAAAAACATTCTGTCATACTGAAAACAACATGCATTATATTGACATGAGTTTCATTCCTACACACCAATAATGAATTCTGCATCATTGTCTTAATGTTTGAAAACAATATGAGGCTGTTTGATTTGTTTCGGCTATGTGATGTTTGTTTTAAATAAATATTACACTTTTATAATGAAGAAAAACACATTGAGGCATTGTAGACCACATTGTGTATCAGATTAACGTGTGATCATTTACTATAATCACAAATGAATTATGAATCATATTACTAATGTCTAAAAAATCAATGATTTTTTTTGTGATTCTTTCTATGAAACAGTAATTGAAACTAAAATATCACTTTTACATTGAAATAAATAAATTTGAGGCATGTTGGATACATCATTGTCATATTTATATACGGTTGAATGCAAAATTTCATGTTTTAATTATGGATTGTCATCCTAATGCTTAAAAATAATCAAAGGTCATTTTCTCAATTTTTTCTTTGTGATGAATGTTTTAAACTAGAATGACACATTTATATTGAAAACATGCATATTGAGTAATAAAGATCATATCATGATTCGTATTGACATGAATTCCATTACTATACATCTTAAATATATTATGGATTTTTACAAATGTTTGAAAAAAACTATCTTTCTTTTTGGTTTTGGCCATGGGACTCATCTTTTAATCTAAAATGATACTTCTATATTGAAAATAGACAATTTGAATCAAATTAATAAAATCATGTTTTAGATTGATGGGTGGTTTATTCCAACTCATCAAAAATGAATTGTGGATTTTTATCTAAAATTTTTAAAACAATTCAATCTCATTTTCTTGGTTTTTAAAATGTGACACATGTTTTAATCTAAAATGACTCTTTTATAATGAATAAATTCCATTTGAGTCATACTAGCCAAATCTTGTTTCCGAGTGATGTGTAGTAAATTTACTCACATAAAAAATGAATTATACATCACTCTAATATTATTTTATTAAAATTAGATCTCATTTTTTTATTTTTTCTACGTGACATGTGTTTTAAACTAGAATAAAACTTTTATATCGAAAAAATGAACTTTGAGTCATATCAGCCGCATCATGCTTTGGATTAACATTTGATTGATTCATAAATGACACAAATGAAATATGTATCTATTTCTTAATGTTTAAAAACATTCTATGATCATTTTATATGTTTTTTCTATGTGACGTGAGTTTTAAGCTAAAATTATACTTTTATATTGAAAACACACACTATGAGTCATACCAACCACATCGTGTGTCTAGTTGACATTATTTTAATCGATATGTTTCTCAGATGAATTAGGTATCATTTTCATAATGTTATAAAACAAACATAGTTTGTTGTATCTATTTTAGATGTGTGACACGTGTTTTTAACTAAAATAACTATTTTATATTGAAAACGTGCACTTTGAGTCATAACAACTACATCATGCGTTGGATTGATGTGTGGTAAATTCCTACACACAAAAAATGAATTATGTATCAATGTTTTAAAATAATTTGAACTTTTATTCTCAGTTTTCATTGTGTGATATGCATTTTAAACAAAAATGACTCATTTCAATTGAAAACACGCACTTAGAGTCATAATAGATACATCATGTATTATATTAATATGTGATCCATTATTACATGAAAAAAATGAATCATGGATCATTTTCATAAAATTTCATGATAAGATGAGATTTTTTGTATAGTTTTTTCTATGTGATGCATGTGTTACACTAAAATAGAATTTAAAAACACACACTTTGTGTAATATCATACACATCGTGTTTCAGATTTATGTGCAGTCAATTCTTACATGTCACAAATGAATTATATATCATTTTCACAAGGTTTGAAAATAATCAGACACTTTTTTCTATTTCTTTTTCTATGAGACATGTGATATAAACTAAAATGACACTTTTGTATTCAAAACATGTACTTTCAATCATACCAGCCGCATTGTGTGTTATCTTGACATATAGTTAATTCATATATGTAACACATGAAAAATGTAATATAGTTTTATAGTTTGAAAGAAAAATATATTTTTTCCATGGTTTTGGATTATTGACTCATGTTTTAAACTAAAATGACACTTTTGTATTAGAAACTCGCACATTTAGTCATACTAGACAAATCATGTTTGGATTGAAACTAAGTTGATTCATACACACGAAAAATGAATTATATATCATTTTCATGAATTATCAAGACAATATGAGATCATATTCTCAGTTTTTTCAATGATATGTGTTTTTTAATATAAAATTAATGTTTTAATGAGAACAGGATGCACTTTGAGTCATACCATCCACATTGTGTGTCAGATTTATGTGTTGTCAATTCCTATATGTAAAAAATAATTTATAGATCATTTTAATAATGCTTGAAAACAATATGATATATTTTACAATATTTATACAATCTGATGTGTGTTTTAATCTAAAGGTAGACTTTTATATTTATAAAATGCACATGGAGTCATTCAGGTCACATCGTGTGTTAGATAGACCTTCAGTGAATTCCTATATATGAAAAAATTAATTATGGATTATTTTCTTAATTTTATTTAATAGTTTGATCTCATTTTTATATTTTTATATATGTGATGTTTTTTCGAGTAAAATAATACTATAATGTGAAGATATTCATGTTGATTCATAATGGAAACATCGTGTGTTAGGTTGATTGGTAGTTTATTCCTACACATCCCAAACGAATTATTGATCATTTTCATAAATTTTGAAAAAACAATTATGCTTATTTTATTGGTTTTGACAATGTGAATTTAATTTTAAACAAAAATGAAAAATATATATTTAAAACATGCGCATTAAGTCATACCACCACTTCATGGGTCAGATTGATGTGAATTAAATTCCTAATTTTCAAAAAATAATTATGGTTTTTTTCTAGATTTTCAAAAACAATATAAACTAATTTGTAAATTTGTTACAATGTGACAAGAGTTTCAAACTAAAATGAGACTTTTATATTGAAAACATGGTCTGTGAATCATTCTGGATAAATTGTATGTAATATTGATAAACGATCAATTCTTAGAAATCATAAATATATTATTAAATCATTTCCCTTAATTTTGAAAAAAATATTTGTTTGTTTTCTATGTTTTGACAATGTGACATTTGTTTTAAACTAATTTTCCATAGATATATAAATCACCCACACAAAATTTTCATCTTCCAAGCATCGTTAATCTTCCATCACATATAATTCCATGATTCTACTTTAAGCATTGGATTAGAATATCTGAGTGGAATTACTATTAGTATCTACCGTGTCATTTATCAACATATATTGAGATGAATAAATTTTAATGTGATGTAATTCATCTTTAATTTTCATCATTGTTGTGGAAGTGATTATAATAGAGTCGAGACCCGTTTTAAATACTCATAAAAAGAAAGGAAGACACAAAATAAAAATAATAATTCTAGGAGCATGGAAGTAACTTCCCTAGAAACTATTATTTTGACTTCAGATTTGTTGGTAAAAAGATCCATTTCCCATTTCCTTATGGTCATTATATTTACTACAACCTCATTGTACAATCTCTCATGAGAAAATGTAGCTTCATTCATGTTACTTGATCAACCGAAATTTGTATAGTGTAACCATCCATAATAAATATCCTTGAAAAATCACTCAAATCATTCTTATTATGTTTCTTCACCACTAAATTATTTTTTAGTTTTAACCCACTCAAACTAACACATAGAGAAATGAAATTAGTGAAAAGTGGAAAATAAATTCATAGCCAATTGGGGAATGATAATATTCCCTTTATAATAATTTAATAAATATAATAACAATGGTATAACTGAATTTATCACATGATATTCTAGTTTAGAAAATATATTATACGTGTTGAATTGAATTTGGACTGCATCTATATATGCAAGTAGATTTTAATGTATCTAAAATTATTTCCCATCATGTAGAGGCCTATTATAAAGAGGTTTTTTTGTTTCTCCTAGATAAAACACCCTCAATCAAAACATTAAAAATATTTTCATCAAGTAGAGGAACTATATATGGGGGATTTCCATCAACTATATATCCTCACTCCATAATGGAAAAATATATATAGTGGGGTTCAAATTTATTTGGAATGATGGGAGGTTCAAATCATAAAAAAAGGTTTGTATAGAAATTAAAAAATTATATTTATAGTAAATATATAACTAAAATATTTCCAATAGTAAATGAAATTTATATTATGAAAATTAATTTATATGTATTATTATCCTCATACTTCAAATCTCAAATGTATCTCAAAGGCCATAGCATATACAAGAATACATACAAATCTGTAATCACCTCAACTTGATGTAGAACATTCATTATGGCACAATGTACTCTACCCACTCACCTCTAAAGAAAATATTTCTTCTTTTTAGTATGTATAAAATTATGTTATCCTAGAATTAAAGAGAAAATATTGAAAAAACTATTAACAATATTTTAATTGAAATTTTAATTACCTTTGAAAATTATATGTTTGGGTATGATAGTTTTTTAGGGTGTATAAACCATAAAATTATTCATCTTCATAAAGATCAATTTGTTGACATTAACTATATCTCGGTTTTCAACCTATTTCTAATTAAAAATATTCACTTGAAATGTCTTATTATTTAATTTTTATTTATTTTTGATTATGATGAATTATAAAATATTCACATAAATTTTATTTCAATCCTTGAACTGAATATGTGCATCACTTCCGCCATAATCCAAACTCACCTATTTTGCATCATACTTTGTTTATAATTTTCCTTTATATAGAATATATAGCCAATAATTACAAAATTAGTGTAAGAGATAACATTTACATTTGGTCCCTTGGATATCCAATGAATTTGTTCAGAAATAGAATTCGGATTTGTAGATAAATCCATATAAATATAATCATAGAACTATCTTATAAACTATTGATTATGGGTAATTGATATCAATATTTAATCCCTTGATGGTTTAAAATTTCTACGAATTAATCTATGGGATTCATCAAATAGAGGAAACTCTAAACTATTTTTTGAAATGTAAAGCTGAGTCTGTTCATTCTCTACAATGGTAATTCTAACAACACCTCTTCATTAAATTTATTCTCCCATAAGGCTTGCACTATAATGAGATTTCGGGAGACTAATTCTATCATCATCTCAGAGGTAATTGGTATAGAATTCAACATCTTCATCAACAATAAATCACTCTTTAATAAAACATTCTAACTAACTTCAATTCATGATGTACCCCATAAAAATATTCATATACCATTCAGGGGGTATATCCAAATTTCATGACCACATAGATGAATCTATCTAAATTAGTGAACCAACAGGTGGAAAATTATTTCAATGAATTATGGTTGGAAGAATAACTCCACTTATCATAATATGACATTAATTTCTTAATTCATGATTAGAAACATTGTAGGGTGTATTTCATTACTGCGAATGGATTTGAAAAGGAAGAAAAGTTTAGTTATTATATATTGTACATTTCTAGAAATAATTCAAATAAATTGTATTTCATCCACTAAGGAGAGTTCATAATTTATCCTAATCAAAAAAATATATGAGTTAGAAATAGTTTTCCTTTCATCCATCACTAGTTCCAATACATCCCATATCCTCATGTTTGTCATGTCCAACATTTCCTTAAATTTGTATTTTATTTTCACTAGTTCATTTTTTAAAGTGACAATAATAATATCACTTATATATTTTTCTATGTTCATGATGTCAAAAAAATATCTAACATATAAAAAAATACAGTTTGGTAATTTAAAGAAAAATCAACTATTTTTTCCGACCATATTTTTTAAAGTTTTCCAAAAATGGTTTTCCAAAATTAGTTTCATTGTCTTTGAATTTATTAAGAAGTTTATCACTCGTTAATTGGGATAGTGTTATACATTGTTGTGTATTACCATTGAATTATGTCATCCATGATTGGTATTTTTGTCTTTAGGGAAAAAATTTAGATTGTCCTAAAAACATATTCTTCAAGGAATGTTTCATCCAAACTAAGTGTGTACTATCTATACAAATGGGATGCCTAAAAATTCCATTAATTTTATAGCCTAAAATTTTTCCATAAGAACAGAATTCAATATCAACTTATAAAAATTGGTTCTTAATATAAAATCTTTATTTATAAAGGCCTCATAAAATGTTACACTTGTATCTCACATCAATTTCAGATCATCAACACACTAATCCAAATAGATATCAATATCATTACCAAGTTGTTTATGTCTAGATATAAATTGAGACAACACAGTGTATTTCTGATTCAGGTATTACTATAGTGGCGGGCAATAAATTACCAACATAACTAGCCATGTAATTTGACTACAAATTGTCACACCAATAGGACTTATTCCATTTCTAGATAATATAACTCAAACATTTCGTGGATTGTTTCAAAATTCAAGATACTCATAATCAATTTTCATCCACTAAGGAGAGCTAATTTTTTTTTTTGTATTTAACCATCTTCAATTTCTTTATCTGCATGGCATGAAAATTTTATAATGGTTTCTTGGCATCCATATAGATTTGAAAACATCATAATTATAGGAAATTAACATACAAGTTTTGATGTACTTGATTAATTTTTGTTGTATCGATCTGTGGACAACCCAGTGGATGTTAGAGTGATTCATGGTCCTTGAAAAAAAATACAGTCATTTTGACCTGATATTGTTTTATTAGATATCATACTCATTGTACATATAATTCTCTTAGTGAAATATATTTTACAAAAAAAATCATTTTTTATGGTAACATATCAATCAAGAGACCATGTAAATCAGTAAATATGGTGTCACTCCTTCTACTGCAACCTTTAAAATTATATAACAATAATACCCCTGACAATGTTGTATATTTAGTAAAACTGGTATATAGTGGTGTCTTTTCATAGATAGTAATATTCTCAAAAACATTATACAATTAGGAAGTTAGTATTGAATTGTCCTTTTCATTTCGTCCATATGATGTCTATTATCATTTATACTAGAATTGATATCAACTTATCCATAAATCAAAATAGAAAACTAGTTAGTATGTACACTATTTTTCCATGATGTTTAGTCCAAAATTTAAAGATTCGATCTATTTTGTGATAAACAAATTCTTATTGAAACTTTTATAAGTGAATTAATATTGAATAAAAAACATAAACATGGATAAATGATTTTAAAAAGGTCATATGAATTCTCTATTTCAACATTGATGAACTTTTTGATTCCATCATCATACTCCATTTTCATACAATTAGAATCCATCCAGTTTTGATTCTTATTTATCATATTATGTTCAATAATATTAATTTTATACACAAATAAATAAAAACACATAAGGTATTGATAATCAAAGGAGAAATTTATAGATAGTTTGAAGAAATTTGATTATTTTCCTATGAAAAAATTTATACCCACTTGGAACACTCATTGAAAATATAAAGAATGTTTTAGTGATAAAATGATAGAATTCATTAAAATTGGAATATTGGACACCATATGAGAATGTTTCACATCGATACCCACCAATTAAAAAAAGAATTCAGATTGTGTGAAACAACGTAGGATGGTGTGTGTAGCATTAAAGTAGGCATTTGATGATGGATGGATTCATTAAAGAAAAGAGGTCAAGGTTGAAAATAAATTTCACTGAGGGGAACCCATATGAGATAAATTCCACCATGAATTTATTTCCCATTTTGATAGATTTTAATATTCACTATATAATAATGAACATACAAGACTACTAAAGTTGAATGAATCTCAACATGCCAATGTTATTGGTGATGATTTCTAATAAGTTAAATATGGGTCTTTTGTGGTGAGAAATCTCAAAACAATATATGTGATAAAAAGTATTTTATTTATATATAATTGAATGAATGTGACTATAAAAAAATCTTTTGGGAAATTTAAAAACACCCAAGGAAGAACTCAAAATGTTTAAATAAAGAAAGAGCTTGAATAGATTATCATAATTAAAAAACCATGGGTTTTTAATGTGTTGATTTGTCTAAGGAGTTCAAGGGAGAGAGTTGAAAAAGTTTCAGTTCCATGAGAACATGAACGAAACTAGGGATAAGGTCCTCTTCTAGGGTTCTATTAAAATGATTATAAAGGTTTTATCAGTTATTTTTTTTAAATGTTTATAAAGACCCATATTTATCAGCACCAATTTATAAATTGATGATAAACCCACTCTTTATAAATTCAAATGCTCAATGCTGATAAAGATGGGAATTTATCAGCACCTTCCAAAAAAAGTTGATAAAGATAGGTCTTGTAAGTACATTCTATGTTACTGCTGAAAATACATATATTTATCAGCAATCATTGGAAGCTGATAATGTTATATATTTCTTGACCTAGGAGGTGATGGCCACTGATCCCATCCCTCCCTCAATGGAGTAGAGTGACCTCTATGATTCTTTTAAGAAACTCGGCCTCTCTACTTCTCTCCATTTTCTATCCCCAATTTTATTCCCAAATTCTCTTAGATATTTCTTATCTCTAAAGTTCCATATTGGTTTGATGTATTCCCAAAACTTTTTCTCTTGCCCTTAGAGTTCATTGATGCCTCATTGCTTCCAAACCTGATGTAGATATCATGTTTCGAACAACATCATCCATCGGTTGATTCATTTGACCGGTTTGTTTTTAGATATTGA
This sequence comes from Viscum album, assembly GCA_963277665.1. NCBI lineage: Eukaryota > Viridiplantae > Streptophyta > Magnoliopsida > Santalales > Viscaceae > Viscum > Viscum album. The sequence continues at coordinate 364,754,680 of OY728158.1, read as the reverse complement.
CATTTATAGGAATGATTAACTATGGGTATTATCAACAATAGGCGCATCATGATTCGGTTATCTTTGGAGAATGACTTGGTCTAGCCCTGTTCTAGTGCCCTTGTATCTAAAATGGATCATGTTTCTCCTTGTTCAATTGGAATTATAATTTATACATGAAACAAGAGACCATGACTATGGAGATTTTGGTTAGTTCTCCAGAGAACCAACTTTTTTTAGAATCTTTCCATTATTCAAATGTTTGGTAATTTGGTTGGTGGGTATTTATGTTCTAATTTTAAAAATAGAAATATTTTCCAATCTATTTCTCTGCAAATTTTCATTAAATTTTATGTTTTAATAACACCATAATAGATTTCTTGGATTTCAGTTGGGAAAGATTTATACAACAAAAACATGTTTCTTTAGAATCATGGTTTGATTTTCTCTATTTATTCAATATAATGTGTCACATTATAGTATTTCGTAGGCATGGGTACATAAATCACTACTATAAGACAGATGCAAGATTGGGATTCATTTTTAAGGGTATGTTGTCTATTTTTAGTGAAGGTTCAAAAGAACAGGTTCGAATTGGTGTTTCTATTGACTGAAGCAGTAATTCAGAGGTAGTCAGGTTTGGATCACTTGAGGGAGGTGAGTAGAATGAGATAGAAATTATTTTTAACCATGTGTCCAAAAATTTGACTCTGAATGGAACAAAAAAATTTGTCACCATCCAACGGTAGGGTTGGTTTTTAATCTATGATTCGAGTGTAGTGAACATATATGCTATATTGGGATGTGATTTTGAGGGGGTGTGTACAAAAGGTTCATTGGAAATTAAAATAAATGTTGCTAAGAAGGCATCCAATGGAGAGGAAGTGAGAATTTTTTATGAAGATAAACACAATAAGGTTTTATTGGTGGTAGTTTAAGATGGTGTAATTTTCTGTAAAACCAATGAAGGCAACTAGTGATGGGTGAATGAAACAATCAGGGTGAATCCAAGAGGGACTAGCTCGACTAGTAATATTAATAAATGATTTTAAGATCTGAAGTTTGAATGTTTTGTTCAGGTAAAAGGGCATGAAATACAAGATGTAATGAAAATCCATGCCCCAATACCAGCAAAGAAATTCTTTGATGTCTAAATTCATTATGTTATAGATTAGGAGGACAAGATATCTAGCCGTGTTTTGGTGGACAGTGTTGATTGAGATCATGTAAGAATCCAAAAAACCATTGAGGAGGAATGGGTGGAATAGAAAAGAGATTTAGGGAGATAAATTGTTTTAAAGGTAGAGAGGTATAAAAGACATAATGACTACTATCGGTTACCTATGTTGATGGGAACAATGTAAGACCAAAGGAATAATGTGATGGATAGTGAACTCATGTCTCATGACCAGAATGTTAAGAAGAGATTCAATATTCATAGTGAAAATTAGATAATGGAGAGTGGTGAGGCCAGTGAAATAGAATAGGGTGGTTGTATAATGGAAGATCCAATTTAGGAATATGAGGTATTTAATAGTAAGTTCAGGGCAGCGGATATAGAGGATGGGTAAAAAAAGGTGGCATGGGAGTTTATTATTAATTTCAATGAAAAAATTTATAGGAGGTATATGAGATCAATGATACATAAGATGATGTCTACAAGATCAATGGGAGAATGATTCATGTGGAATCTAAAAAAGAAATGTTTGTATAGATCAATAATCATGTTCATATTTTGATACATGGAATCAGAAAAATGGATATTAGTGTAGAAGAGTATATCCAAAATTTTGATAAGATGGCCTACAGTTTTGAAGGCCTCATTTATGGATGACACAGATACAAAGGCCAATACTCTTCAATGGAGATTATTAAGAGGTATGGTTCCAAATAGACTTAAACTCAATTTCAAGGATTCAATGATTTCTTATGGTGTCTACTAATTGAATGTTCAGAACATGAAATGTTTACCAATTTTTCCATAAAACTTATTTGCACAATTAAAAGTTAATTTTTAGCCATTTGATAAAGAATATATAAAATAAATTAAAAAATATATATTGAATATATATTGAAGTTCCCAGATCAGTGTGAATCACTAAGAGAAAGAGGGGTGAATCATTCATCCCTTTAAATCATTTAACTAATGGATTATTTTCAATTAAACCTCTATGGATGGTTAAAGCCTTGATCTGCTATTCTTGTGTCTCTCAGCCTCACCTCAAATGATGCAGTAAATATAAAGTCACTGAAAATAAGGATTTACAAGGTTCGGATCAAATACCTACTCCTTGATATGTTGGTTATTCTCCCCAACATAGATTCTCCAATATAATCTTATTAACAATGAAAATGGTCAATACAGAGTCCCAATGTATCTATCATGATTACCATAGGTGGTTCTTTATACTTCTTCCCATTATGTTACCAGATTCTCACTGGCCTGCTTCAGAGTCCCACTAAAGGATTATTCTCCTCCCTAAATCACACAGGTTACTTCTAGCTCTCAAGTCACACGAGCAGCTTCATTATTTGAGTTCTCTCTTGTTTCACTGTAGATTCATCTTTTTCTCTTCCCACACAAGCTTGATGAATAACACTTGCCTATGTATCTCTTCAAGAATCTTAAATATCCTTGGTAAGGTATGTTGGTGTTGCTAAATAACTCTGATCACTTTTCTGTCCAGTCCTTAGTTTCACAATGCTTAGGAAATTCATTCTTTATATGATGAAGACTTGGCCTCACTAGTGAGTTTAAAAATGATACACACAACTTATTTAAGAATATTGATAGTCAAGAATGATGTTTCACAATTTCATCACTATCTCACTTCATGAATCCTCAAATACTATCAACTCAGATACAATATCTTCTTTTAATTCTATCTCGCTTAAGTCTCAATTATCATCTACTTCATGCTTGGATTCCATGGAATCCAAACTTATTCTTATTGGATATCTCAATGACTTCTTACATGTTAATGTGTTCATGAATGATTGTAGGAATGTATAACATGTAGTTTGTCAACCTGAGAACACACTATTCTAGTTTAGGTTCAATTAGTGTGTCTCATGAAATTTACACATGCTTTGTAAACATGATTGTTTTTTCACACATTCACTTATTTTCTTTTGATATTTTTCACACAGACACTTGTTCCTTTTATTTTGTTTCAATTTATAAGTGTGTTATTCATGTGCATGTACTCCCTTCTTGGTTCAACTCATTATCTCTTCTTTATCTTGTTTTCTTTATCTCTCTTTTCATGCACATGGTTTGGGTAACTTTAATTTTCATGTGTGTTATTCTTCTAACCCAAATGGGTGTGCACCTTTGATTATGTTATCCCCTTTTCTTCATATTTCTTCACATGTGCACACACACTATATATTGTCTTCTTGGTATCAACTCATGCACATGAATTCATGTTCAACATGAATGCAACCTCCATTCTCCATTGTGAAAACATGATGCCTCTAGTTTCTTCAAAAAAAAAGAACATGAGTTCATATGCCCAATGCATGCACACACAATCTCTTACCTTCATGCAATTTTCTTATTCAAAAAAACCCCTAAAAAAGTATATGTTAAAGGTGAAAACATGAGGGAATTCTTCTTCATGGGAGAATAGAGCTCCAAAAGAACTCGATATCACTAGACGTGCGTTTCTTCTTCACAGAACCAAGAAATGTTTGTGGTTCTATCTTCGAAATTCACAAAAATGGTGTAGTTGCACTGATTGAGTACCAGTGGGATGCTCCTCATGAAACACAAGGAGGGTTCATGAGAACCTATAACTTTCTCACAGGTATCCTTCACATAGAAGGTGTGGGTTATTTCATTCATCACAAGGACAATTCAAATATGTGTTGCACTTTTTGAATGCATGTGGATATATCTTCTCCTTCGTGTAGTAGGGCTATGCAAAACCTCTCTGTGTATGGTGCTCTATTTCTCTAAAAACAATATCTTTTCTCAACTATTTCAACAACACAAACCCTCACTCGAGGTCCATCTATTTATAGGCAAGGATCAATGTGTTTTACCATATTCAAAACCCATAAGATATTCCATGAGATAGGGGATTTAAATGTCAAAGATCATTGTCTTCAAAATCTTTAAACACACGTAAATGATAATTTGATAATCGTGGGATGTTATTTTCAAACGCAAACTTCTTCTTTTTAGTATAATCTTTATGTTCATGTGTTTATGAATTCATGAAAATCATATACTCGAATGTCGAATGACTTGGACTCCAGAAACTATGTTTGCCTCAGCCTATGCTTGATCCCTATGTTATGTTGAATGCATGAAAAGATACTTGCATGAATGTGTTAATGACGTCCAGACAATGATCATGCATTAGGTTTGATCGACAATGTATGTTTGAGATTAATCAAAGAGGTTTAGCTTCATATCTGTTGATTTGTGGTGTCAGGAGGTTCAGAGGTTGAAGATGACGGTGTGGTTGATCACTGACCATTGGATTGGCTTAGATCGGATAACAGACAACCCTGATCATATAGTGGAGAAAATATGTGATAAGCGGCTCAGATTATTCATGATATTAGATGAATGGTGGGTATTTCTTTCATGGGTTAAAAAACCTATCCCATATCAAAATGAACATGTGGTTTTCTCGCGGTTTAAGTATCAAGTTGTGGAATAATAGGCTCATAATTCTACCTCTCCCTCCACGGTACCTCCCCATACCGTGTTCAACATGTGGGAACACTCTACTCCCACCCTATGATTCCTTCCACCATTCTTCCCCGCATGGTGGTGTGTTGCGATGGTTCTCCCTTGCACTCTAGTAGGCTTATTCAAATCCCATGCATGCCTCTTGCGGGATGACTCAACTGGACTCCCTTGGGAATGGTCAACCATGTGTGTCTCACATGTGCCTTGAGATAGAAGCTATCAAGTATCTTTCTTAGATGGCCATTTATTTTTTAGTAATCCACAGTCACTTTTTTTAACAAAGTTTCAATACAGAATTTAAGTTCATGGTCACCTTCAAATCATGCATGGATGCCTTAGTTAATTCCAAACCAATGCATGGTTTATTTTTCTTTCCTATTCTTCATTTTCTTTTTGGGACATGAATCCCAAATCACGTTAACATCTTCCTTCATCCAACCATATATGGATCTCATCTTCTACTCCTCATGCATTGAATCACAATGCATGGAAACATTCTTGTAAACATTGTGTTATCCATGACATGTGTCTTGGTCCTTGAAGATTAGCAAAACCAATCATCTTCATTTGTTCACTAACTTCATACAATAAGAATTTATTGGATGAATATTCCAAATTCACCATGCAATCAAGTATTGCATGACATTAATTAAATATTGTAACAAAGTATCATTTATTAAAACATGTCTAGGAACATCATACCAGTTCAAAAATATTCTGAATTGGTTGTAGAGAATGTCCAAGCATGACATCTAATTTCATTTCTTACTAATTCTCTAAGTTACATAAGATTTGGAACGACTTACCCTCTTCAGTAATCATCACATTTCCTTACAAATATTGACACCTTATTGAAAAAAAATGCAACACTATGCTAAACAATCTCCCCATTTATATTTTTTTGTCTATATCAATTAATCACAGCTTGTATGGGTCAATATGTGTGTTAATATTTTCTACACCTTATTGGAAACCAAATGCAAAGGTTTAGTGGTGTTTGTTCAAAAACATGTTATCCTCCCATTAAAGTATATCTTCATAAATATTTCTAAGAGATTGATGATTTCATATGGTTAACATAGCAAGGAGCCTTTTTATAATCAAATCTAAGTCTACCTGGGAAAAACCCGTTTATAAAACAAGAGAGATATGACTAAATTTTTCAATGTTTTCCATAAACAACCATACATGTTAAAAAATGCTCAAACTGTATCAATTATTAACCAAGGGTTTAGAGATAATTTTATTTATTAATGAAATTCTAGATCCTACACATACTTTTCCAAACATATTAAATAGTTCAAGTTAAAAGATAAAGCTCCCCTTTTCATCATATCTTGTCTTCAATCAAGCACTCCCCCTTAATTGGTAGGATAAATACAATTAAGAACAAGGGATGAATGTGTTATTGGAATACCTCATGTTTCATATTCTTTAGATGATAAAAATTTCAACATTTGTCATGACATAATCCTTCACGTCATCTCCTTCATATTTGCTCCCCCTCAAAAGGCTAAATCCCTTTAATTCATCATGGTGGAAAATATCATCATATAATCTTTAACATATTCATGTTGATAATAATCCACTATAGAACACTTCAAGTGATTATCAAATCATGAATAATTAGTCCAAGTTTTTGTTCTCCGCTTTGATCATCAAATTATCATCTTGAGAATAATATTCACCATCAATTACCTTAAATTTTAGAACATATATATGACCAAAATATAAGGGAATATGATGGAACAAATGTGAGCATATTAATAGAAGCAATAAGGAAAAAAATTCTCCCAATCCAAGAACTCCTTTCCTGGTAACTCTAATGTGTACTATTCATGTTGGTGTTTCCTCTTTATTTAACATTTTGATCTTTCATTATTAGCGTGGACCCCTTACTTCCATTCACATTCAACTTGTGCATATTGATTTTTTTATTCTGTTAGTAGTGAAGTAGCCTCCACTGGTGAATGTTTCTTTATTTTCAACATCTCTATTTGAAATTGTAAAATAGTGATACCTTTGTTTACATGATGTCCATCCTACCTTCACCTTCCACACAGTGCTTCTGGGACACATTGATTTTCATGTGATGACAACCTCCCATGAAATTTGTATTCATATTCATGTTGAATAATATATTTCCCCTTTTCCTTTTCTTTAGATAGTAGCTCCTCTTCATCTTCTTGTAGTTATCTACAAATTTATAATTGATTAGGACAGATAAATAAACACATTTCTTAAAATAGTTTGGTTTGGATCTTACATATGAATTTTCAAACCTTTCAAGTTACATTTCTTTTGAAACTTATCAAATTTGACTTCAGGGATGTCATCAATCAATCCTGACTTCTCCTAGATTGATCCTTTTATCAATTTAATCTTGGTTCCATTCATTTACATGGCTTGGTTGTAGTGATACATAGTATGACCTTTATTTCTATAGTAGAAGCATATCTTTTTTGTTGAAATTACATTCTTTGATTCCAACATAAACATATTCTTGGAAATAGTTTGTTTCATAGTTTTCTTGACTTCAGTGTTTTGCATATTCCCAATGGAAGATTCTCAAACTATTATTTCTTTCTTCTACAGTTTTTGGTGTAATTTTATTCTTATCAACATAAGTATGATTCATGGTTGGACTAAACTATAATTTATCATAATTTTGACCAATTCCATTGCATACATCACATATATTATCAACTATTCTAAATCTATTTGCAGTATACAGATTCATTTGGATCTATGGATGTTTGCTCTTCTTATCTAGCCTTCTCCCCCTTGATATGGACTTCCTTTAAGGTTTTTCATTTTGTCTATTGTACCAACAATCTAATGCACAATTCCCAAACATGTTGCATAACCAAAATTGACCCAAAAACCTGGACTTATTAATATCTTTTTCATAATATTGTTGGGTCTTCTTCTTGTAGTGTAGTGCTTTTGTGGGGAATCATCTTATAACTTCTTATTCCTATCCACCCTAGTCATGTTGGTAGGTTTCTCATCACCTTTCCTCATCCATACTTGTTTAGAATTTTTCTAGAAACCTGCAATTTTTGTGGAGACATATTCAAGAACATGATTAAAAGATGGTATGGATAGTACCATTTCCTTAGATGATGTTTCCATTAGATTAATGGATGATCTATTAATTTTTTTGGAATCATAGTACAAAATGAAATAATGAGTGTAAACATTTCTTCTTATAGTTGTTTGGGAAGTTCCATCTTTGGGTGATTACAGATTCTTCAATATCACCTCTATCTCTTTACATTTCATGTTGAGGGAGTTATTCTAATCCTTAACTAATCTCACCTTACTTTTCCAATTCTCATTCAGCCTTTTCATTTATTCTTTATCCACATTACTTAATTATTAAAAAGGTATGTCGAGCTGCTTTACCTTGTTTTCTTTGTCTTCCAGTTGAGAGGCTTTGAAAACCATAGAAACTTTATGCAACTCTTCAAATGAATGGATAGATTTTACAAATAAAATATCAAATAATTATATCTCACAAATAATTCCTTGAAAATATTTAGTAATTTTAGAAAATCTTTCATTGTAAAGAGAAATTGTTTCTTATTTTTCTTTCACAAGTTTTGTGAGAGTATTGGACATACCAAATATTTTATCCAATGCTTATTCCAGGGAATTATCTTCTTCTTAAAACTTTAATTTTTCTTCTTGAAGATCACTAATACTTCCAAAAATATACCTTTCCAATTCTCTATGGATTTTCATCAGATGATATTTGAGTACAGAATGAAGATCACTAATTGATCTATCATCATCATAGCTTGAACAGGATTCATCAGAAGAGGAATAATTAAAATAGTTATCACATGTTGTACCTTTCATATTAACTTTAGTAGAAGGTGTCTCCCCATTAGCAGTAATAGTATTCTTCATCTTCCTTGCATGTTTCATCATTATATTATTTTGTGTATTGGTATATATCTATATTTAATTTTGCTCACTCATTTATGAAAATCGAAACATCATAAAGACTCCCTCGGTTATTTTAGAGGTAACCTTCACTCTGATACCAATTGAACTACCCAGATCAGTTTGAATCACTGAGAGGGGGAGGGGTTAATCAATAATCCCTTTAAATCATTTTACTAATTGATTATTTTCAATTAAACCTCTATGTCTAGTTAAATCCTCAATCCACTCTTCTTGTGTATATCAAACTCACCTTGAATGATGTTGTAAATATAAAGGCACTGGATACAAGGATTTACATGTTTCAGTTCAAATACCTACTCCTTGTTTTGTTGGTTATTATACCCAACAAATATTATCATCTATAATCTTATTATCAATTAAAATGGTTGATATAGATTCCCACTGTATCTCTCCTACATCCCACATGAGGTTCTTTGTACTACTTCCCACAGTGTTACCAGAGTCCCACCGGCCTACTTCAGAGTCCCATTGAATACTTCTTCTCCTACCTAAATCACACAGGGTTCTTCTAGCTCTCGAGTCACACAAGCAGCTTCCTTTTTGAATTCTCTCTTGATTCACTATATATTAATGTTATACTATTCCCACACATTATTTCTAAATCACACTTACCTTTGTATCTCTTCAAGAATATTCAATAGCCTTTGGTAAGGTTTTTTCCTTTCTCAATAACTCTGATCACATTTCTGATTAGTCCTCAGTTTCACAATGCTCGAGAAATTCTATATTCTTATGATGAAGACTCAACATAACTAGTGTGTGTAAAAATTATGCATACAACTTCTTCAAGAATATTGATAGGAAAGAATGATATTTCACAATGTCATCACTATCTCACTTGAATCCTAAAATTCTGTCAATACAGAAACAAGTTCTTCTTTTAAATATATCCGGCTTCAGTCTCAGTTCCCATCTAATTCATGCATGGATTGCATGGAATCTAAATTTATTTTTTTGGATATCTCAATTACTTCTTACACGTTCATGTGTTTATTCATGATTCCATGCATGTATAACATGTAATTTGTCAACCCAAGCACAAACTATTATAGTTTAGGTTTAATGAGTATTTCTCATGAAATTTACACATGCACTATAAACTTGATTCTTTTTCACACAATCACTTGTTTTATTTTGATATTTTTCACACACACACACACCTGTACCTTTTATTTGGGTTCAATTCATAAGTTTGTTATTCATGTGCATGTATTCCCTTCTTGGTGAAACTCATTATCTATTATTTATATTTTTCTCTTTCTCTCTCCTTTCATGCACATGGTTCAGGTGACTTTAATTTGCATGTGTGTTCTTCTTCAAACACTAATGGGTGTGTGCCTTTGGATATGTTCTCATCATTTCTTCCTCTTTCTTCACATGAACACACACATGGTTTATTGTTTTCTTTGCCTGCAGATGGTCTCAAATCATTCCCATGTATTCCTATGCGCCATGAAACCAACCTCCCTTATCCTTTGTGAAAACATGATTATTTCGGTTTCTTCAAAGAAATAACATGAGTACATATGTTCAATACATACACACACAATATCATTCCTTCATGAATTTTTCTCCTTCAAAAAAAAGAACCCATGAAATAGTATATATTAAAGGTGTAAACCCAAGGGAATTATTATCCATGGGAGTAGAGAGCTCCATGGATCTCCTTTGTTCTAGACGTGCATCTATTCTTCACAGAACCAAGAAATGTTCATGGTTCTATCATCGCAAATAACAAAAAGGGTGTGGTTTCACGAATTGATTACCAGCGGGATGCTCCTCATGAAACATAATGAGGGTTCATGAGAACCTGTCACATGCTCATAGGTTTCCTTCGCAGTAAGGGTGCTGGTTCTTTCCTTATTAACATAGAAAATTCATGACTGTGTTGCACTTGTTGAATGCCTCTAGATCTCTCTTCTCCTTCGATTAGCAGGGATACACAGAACCTCTCTATGTACGGTGATATGTTTCTCTAAAAACAAGAGCTTTTCTCTATTGTTTCAACAACTCAAAACCTCGCTCGAGGGAACTATATTTATAGGTGAGGATCAATATGTTGCACTGTGTTCAAAACTTGTATGATATTCCATGAGATCAGGGTTTTGAATTCATGAGATATTTGGCTTTAAAATCTTCAAATGTGGGTAAAAGATAAGATGATAATTTTGGGAGATTATTTCAAACGTGTACTTCTTCTTTGTGGTATAATCCTCACATGCATCCATTTATGAATGCATAAAAATCATATCCTCAAACATAAAATGACCCGGCCTCTAGAAATTACGTTTTCCTTGGCCTATGCTTGATCTTCATGTTGTGTTTCATGCATGGAAATATAATTTCATGAATATGTTCGTGACGTCCAAATAATTCTCATGAATTAGGTCTGATTTACAATGGGGGACGGAGATCAATCAAGGAGGTTCAGCTTCATCTCTAGCATGTTGTGGCGTTGGGAGGTTTGGGGGTTGAAGATGATGACGTGGTTGATCACAGACCATTGGATCGTCTTAGATCAGATAGTGGATGTCCCTGATTAGGTGGTTGTTTATAGATGAGATGAGAGGAACAGATTAGTCGCAAGATTAGATGAATGGCGGGGATTGATTCTGTGGGTTAAAAAAACCTGTACGAAATTGAAACGAACATGTGGGTTTCTCACGGTTCAACTATCAAGTTGCAGCAGCAAACGCTCAGAATTCTCCCTCTCCCTCCATGGTACTGCCCTATACTATGTTCACCTTACGGGCGTGGTCTGCACCTACCCTATGCTTCCTACCTGCATCCCCCCCCACACACACAGTGGCACACTATGCTGGTTCTCTTATGCCCCAGACACAGCCCGATCATGCCTCTTGCGGGCTGACTCAGCTGGACTCCATTAGGTGCGGTCGACCCTGTGTGTCCCGTATGTGCCTTGATGTTGAGACTGGCCAGTAGCTTGTTTTTTTGGCCATATATTTTTGATTAATCCACATGGACTTGGTTTAATAAAGGTGTAATAGAAAAGGTATGTTCATGGACACATTCAAGTCATTCATGGATTCATTAGTTAACTCGAAACCCGTGAATGGTTTCATTTTCTTTCCTCTTTAGTTTCTTTTAGGAACATGAATACCAAAGAACATTCCCCATCTTCCTTCATCGATCCATAGATGGAGTTCTTCTTGTACTCATCATGCATTGAAACCAATTCATGGAAACACTATAGTGAACAATGTGTTCTCCATGACACATGTCTTTTTCCTTGACGATCAACACAACCAATCATCTTCTTTTGTTCACTAACTTCACGCAATTAGAATATGTTGGATGAATATTTCAAATTCACCATGAAATCAAGTATTGCATGACATTCTTCAAATGTTGTAAGAAAGTATTATTCATTGGCACATGTCTTGGAACTTAGGACAAGTTCAACAATTGTCTGAATTGGTTATGGAGAATGTCCAAGAATGGAATCTAATTTCATTTCTTACTGATTTTCAAAGTGACTTAAGCTTTGGAACAACTTACCCTATTCAATCATCATCACCTTTCCATTCACATATTGAAACCTTATTAACAAAAAATTCAAAACTATTATCAAAATGTATTAAAAATGAATAAATAATAAAATATGTTAAAATTAATTTACATTATTACAAAAAAAGATGATATTAAATGCATGAATGTAATAAATAAGTGGAATTTAATAAATAAAAATGAAAAAACTTCAAAATTATTTAAAAAATCACGAGTTTTATTAATTATATAAATTATTAAAAAAATGAAAATGAATATATATTAAAATAAAATGAATGGATGTTAAATATGTACATTACAACCATATTATAAACCTTAAATAAAAATAATAAATGTGGATAAAGGAATATTAAAAATAATGAAATTGCAATATTATTAAAAGAATAAATATTAAAACTGAATAAATTATAAAAAAAGTTACAAATATGTAACATTAGTAGTGAATAAATAATACTAAATAATACTAAATAATATTAATTGAATGAATTTTAAAAAAAGAGTGAAATTCAATGATTAAAAATTTCTAGATTGAAAAAATATTAAAAATGAACAAGTATTATTAACTATATAAATTATTAGAAAAAGTAAAAGTGAATATATGATAAAATAAAAATGAATAAATATTAATTATATAAATTAAAACAATATTAAAATAATTAAATACTAATAAAGAAACATATATAAATAAATATCAAAAAAGAATAAAATTATGAAAAAAATAACAATGAATCATTGAAGATGAATATAAAAAAATAAAAATAATTAAGGTTATTATTGATTAGATAATATATTAAATGAATAAATTTGAAAAAAAAAATTAAAAGTAATAAATAGTATATTTTTAATAATAATATAAAGAATGAATAATATCTACAAATTAAAAACAATATATATATATAATATATAGTATGTTAATAAATATAATTCTAAAATAAATATATAAAATTTAATAAATTTAATAAATATTATGTGTGTCCGCATTCTATATAAAAATGAATTAATTACATTTATGTATGTGTCAAATTAATGTAACACACATTTGATATATGTTAAATTGGAAAAAATCACATTTAATTAAATGTATATTACTTGATTTAATTGCTTTATAATTTTAATTAATATCAATTTTATATTATAAACCATTTTTCACTAAGTATGTGACTTATTAAATATAATTATAAATATTTTGTTTTATATGAATCATATATAAGGAAAAATTATTTATATTGACACACACACAGAGATATATATATATATATATATATATGTGAATATATTTTAATATTAAAAATAATAAATATATCTATGAAAACACATGTATTACTAATTTAAAGATTAATAAATTAAAAAAATATTAAATACGAAATATTTAAAATCAATAACTAATAAAAAGGTTAAAAACAGACATTATTTCTAATGAAGTAAACAACCTTTATTTATGAACATTAATATAGAAAGCACAGTCATTATGGCTAAAATGGGAACTTTTAGTTCTAAAAAAGCATGCTGCCTTTGTCATCACTAATAAAGGACCCCTATTCAGTGCTAATAAAGGAGCCTTTTGAGGGAACATTTGTTAGCACTAGTAAAGACTGTGATAGATTGTGCAAAATATATAGTCTTGCCCCATCCCTATAACATAACCATATTAGAAAAATAAAATCAAATTGGAATATAAATATTATAGAAAACCATGATGAAATATAAATATTACATTGCACAATCATCGTAATTCAAAATTTACATACAATATATTTTCATTGATGTGATATTTTCAATTAGTTAAATAAAATTAAAATCCATTATAAAAAATCACAACTTTTATAGAATACCATTTTCAACAATCACCATATCTAAAAGTTTTGATTTTTTAGTAACCGTACAAAAAAAATAAACAAATTATGATTTTATATGATCCATATATGATCAATTATATTGGAAATTACTATGTATGTCAATGATATTATCAGGTATACTATTAATTGTTTTATTATTTCTCATATTTTTAATTTTATATTAGTTAGTATTTATTAAAAATACCATTAATTAGTAATTATATTATGAATTATTAATTAAATTGTTAATTAATAATATAAAATAAGTTATATTTTTAATTAAATTATATTTTAATGATATTATCTATTATTAAATATTTTAATTACATAAATTGTTGTTAAAAAATATATTATTAAATAAAATCAACATTTTTAAATTGAGAACATTAACTTTGATAATATCAGGCACATTGTGTGTCAGATTGATGTGTGGTCAATTCATATAGGTCATTAATTATTTACAGATCATTTTCTTAATGTCTGAAAATAATATGAACTAGTTTAATCTTTTTTTGACAATGTGACATGGGTTTTAAACTTAAATGAAACATGTTTATTGAAAACACTCAGTTGGAGTAATATCGGCCACATCATATATTGAATTGATGTATCTTTGATTCCTACATATCATAAATGAATTATGGACCGTCTTGCTAAATTTTTAAAATAATTTGAGCTCATTTACTCATTTGTGATAATATGATGCTCATTTTAAACTAAATTAAATCATTTATATTTAAAACACATACTTTGAGTCATACAGACAACAACATGTTTCGGATTGACATGAATTTGATTCATATACATCAAGAATTAATTATATATCATCTTCCTAATGTTTGAAAACAATATGAGTATGATTTCTCAGTTTTGGATATGTGATGTATGTTTTAAACAAAAATTACACTTTTATACTGAAAACAAACACATTGAGTCATACAGACCACGTTTTATGTCATATTAACATGTGATCATTTACTATAATCACAAATGAATTATGGATCATTTTACTAATCTTAAAAAATATTCAATAATTGTTTTTCATGATTTTGGATTTGTGATGCGCATTTTAAACTAAAATTCTACTTTTATATTGAAAGCACTAAATTAGAGTCATGATGGACACACCGTGTGTCAGATTGACATGTAGTTAATTCCAACATGTCACATATACATTATGGATCATTTTCTTAATGTTTAAAAATAATCCGAGTTCGTTTTCTCAATTTTGGCTATGTGGAATGTGTTTTAAACTAAAATGACACTTTATATTGAAAACATGCATATTGAGTCATAAAGACAACATCATGATTCTACATGAAATGCAGTCCATTACTATTCATCTTAAATGTAGTATGTTTTGTTTTACTATTGTTTGAAAACAATTCTTTCTTCTTCCTTAGTTTTGGTTCTATGACATGCATTGCAAACCAAAATGATATTTTTATATTGAAAACGCACAATTTGAATCATATCAAGCACTTCATGCTTCATATTGATGTGTGGTTGATTCCAAATAATTAGAATTGAATTGTGGATTGTTTTTAAAATTTTTGAAAACAATCCAATATCATGTTCTTGGTTTTGACAATGTGACACACGTTTTAAGTAAAAGTGACTCTTTTATATTGAATACATTCCCTTAGAGTCATACTGGACAAACCATTTGTGAAAATGATATGTAGTCAATTTCTACATAGAAAAAAAATGAATTATGGATCATTGTACTGATGTTTTAAAAAAATCATAGCTCATTTATCAATTTTTTCTATGAGACATATGTTTTAAAAAAAATGAAACTTCAATATTGAAAAACAGCACTTTGAGTCATATTGGCCAAATAATTTGTTGGATTGACATGTGATTGATTCACAAATGTCACAAATGAAATATTGATCTTTTTTCCTAATTTTTTAAAATAATTCGAGGTCATTTTCACCTTTTTTCTATGTGACGTCCATTTTAAACTAAAAATACACATTTATATTAAAAACGCACACTATGAGTCATACCAACCACATCATATGTTGGGTTTAAATGAAGTCAATTTCTATATTAATTAGATAAATTATGAATAAATTTCGTAATGTTATAAAAACATCATAGATTTTTTCACTATATTGGATATGTGATGCATGTTTTTAACTAAAATATATATTTTATATTGAAAACATGCACTATTAGTCATACCAAGTATATCATCTGTTGGATTTATGTTAGGTCAATTCTTATAAAACAAAAATGAATTATTTATCATTTTCCTAATGTTTTAAAACAATTTGATCTCGTTTCTCAGTTTTCAAAGTTTGATGTGCGTTTTAAACAAAAATGGAACATTTATATTGAAAACACACACTTGGAGTCATACCAGATACATCTTGTATTATATTAATATGTGATCCATTATTACATGACAAGAATTAATCATGGATCTTTATTTTAATGTTTCAAGACAATATGTGCTTTTTTATATAGTTTTTTCTATGTGATGCATGTGTTATACTAAAATAACACTAAAAACATGAACTTTGTGGAATACCAGACACATCACGTGTCAGATTTATGTGCAGTAAATTCTTACATGTGAAAAATGAATTTCAGATCATTTTCATAAGGTTTGAAATTAATCATAGATTGTTTTCTTAGTTTTGGTTATGTGACGTGCGATCTAAACTAAAATGAAAATTCAATATCAATGACATGTTCTTTCAGTCATATCGGCCATATAGTGTGTTGTCTTAACATGTATTCAATTTTTTTTATGTCACACATTAAATATGTATTTTAATCATATGTTTTGTATTTAGGACACTTGGTCTTGGGCCTTCGGGTTATGTAATGGGTCTCCCTCTACCCACACTAAAGAGGTCTTTGATTTAAATAATAAATTGAGGCTTCGGCCCCAACCTTTATAAAAAAATCATTCTTTTTCCATGGTTTTGGATAAGTGATGCACATTTTAATCTAAAATTACACTTTTATAATTAATACTCACACATTAAGTCATATTGGACATATCATGTGTTCGTTTGAAATTTAGTCAATTCATACACACCAAACATGAATTATAGATAATTTTCATGAATTATCAAGACAATTTATGATCATATTATCATTTATGGATATGAAATGTTTTTTTAAAATACAATGACATTTTTAATGAGAAAAAGATGCACTCTTAGTCATACCATCTACATCGTGTGTCAGATTTATGTGAAGCTAATTTTTATATGTCAAAAATAAATTATGGATAATTTTCCTAAAGATTGAGAACAATCTGAGATTTTTTAATCAATTTTTACAATATTATATATTTTTAAATCGAAAGTGACACTTTTATATTGAAAACACAAACATGGAGTCATTTGGGTCACATTGTGTGTCATATTTACCTTCGGTCAATTCCTATGCATCAAAAATTAATTATAGATTATTTTCTTAATCCTTTTGGATATATTTATCTAATTTACTTGGTTTTGGGTATTTATCACTTTCTAGAGTAAATTCAAAATTTTAATGTGAAGATGTAAAATTTGATTCATAATTTCCACATCATGTGCCAGGTCAACTTGCAATTGATTCCTAGACATACCACATGAATTATCAATTGTTTTCCTAACATTTGAAAAAAAAATAGCTATTTTCCCTGGTATTTATAATGTGATTTTCATTTTAAACTAAAATGATAATGTTATATTGAAAACATGTACTTTGAGTTATACCAACCACATTTTGTTTTTGATTGATGTGCATTAAATTATTACTTGTCAAAAAATAATTATGGATTGTTTTTTGGAATTTTAAAAAAAATGTGAACTCATTTGTTAATTTCATAAATTGTGACAAGTGTTTTAAACAAAAATGATACTTTTATATTGAAAAAAAATACCTTTTAATCATTCTAGACACAATGTATATAAGATTGATAGGTGATCAATTCCTACACATAATAAATAAATTATGGAACATTTACATTTATTTTGAAATCAATACAAGTTTATTTATATGTTTTGACAGTGTGAGATGTTTTGGAAACGAAATTACCTTGTAGAGATCAATTTTCCTCACAAAAAGATCAGCCTCAAACCCTCATTCATCTTCATTCACATATAATTACACAATTATACTGTGAGTATTGTATCGTAATATTATTGAGAAATCACTATTAGTATTTATAATAACTTTCATAGGCATGAGTTTAGTTATATAAAATGTGAATGTGGAGTAATTTTTTTCATTTCCATGATGGCTGTGGAAGTGATTATAATAGAGTTGGGACCCTTTATACATACTCATAAAAAGATAGTATGTCACAAAATTAAAATGATGTGCCTAGGATCATTGAAGTACCTTCCCTATAATTTGGTAATATGAATTCAGATTTCTGGGAAAAAGGATCCTTTACCTATTCCCCTCTCAAAATTATCTTCATTACATCCTCAATGTAAAATCATTCTAGAGAAAAAAGTAACAACATGCATGTCCCTAGCTCAAACAAAATTTGTATAGTGTAACCCTCCATGATACATATACTTGAGAAATCACTCAAATAAATATTTATTTTTAGCTTCATCACTAAATCATTTCACAGTTTTAACCAATTTAAACTAACACCTAAAGGAAGGAAATTAATGAAAAGTTGAAAATAAATGCATGTCCAATTAGGGAATGATAGTATACCCTTTATAATCATTTAATAAATATAGTGAAAATGGTGTGATTTTATTTATCACATGAGATAAATTTTTAGTAAATATATCATACATGTTGAATTGAAGTTGGACTGCATCTATAGATACAAGTGTATTTTAATGTATCTAAAATTATTTCACATCAAGTTAGGGCCTATTTAAAAGATGTTTTTTCTTTTTATCCCTGATGAAACACCCACAATCATAACATTCATAATGTTTTCATCACATAGAGGAACCATATGCGTAATGGAGTATCATCAACTCTATAATCTCCCTCAAGAGTGGAAAAATATCTATGGTGGGGTTCAAATTTATTTGGAATGTTGGGAGGGTCAAATCATAAAATAATGTTTTTATGGTAATAAACAAATTTGTTTATAAAAAATATATGACTAAAATATTTCCAATAGTATATAAAATTTATTTTATGGAAAGTAATTTCTATTTATTATGATGTTAATGCTTAAAATTAAAAATGTATCTCTAAGGTCATAACATGTACAAGATCACATACATAATCGGAAATCATCTCAACTTGATGTCAAAGATTACTCTAACACTATGTTCTCTTCACAGTCACCTCTATAAAAATATTTATTCTTTTAAGTGTGTATACTTTATGTAATCTTGGTAGTAAAAAAAAATAGATAAAAAATCTATTAAAAAATATTTTAATTAAAATTGTAATTACCTTGTAAAATTACATGTCTTGGGATGTAACTTTGTTAATGGTATATAATATCCTTTATCAATTTTCAAAAATAATATCAACAATTTTTTTTTGTTATTTTGTTTTTTATTCTATATAATCATTGAAAAAAAAATTAAATAGTTTTAATAATATGTTTTGGAAGATAAATATTATTATATTAACAATTATCTATTTTGACTTGAAGAAATCCTTAGGCTTCTTCTGTTTAATTCATGGCCTCAAACCCTAGTTTAGCCAATATTTATAGATCAACCTATGATAAAAAAAAAATTTTGAAAAAAATTAAAAAGAAATTTTGAATTTTATTGATAAAATATTGATTTTAGTGCATTACAAATTCAAAATTGACATCATGTCCGATTATTTTGATGAAAATCCATGCTTTGGATCTAAAAAAAATAAACATTCTGTGTATCTGGTATTATTTAAATTATCATCTAGTGATTCTTAAATAAAAATAATAATATATGAAATATATGTATATATATTATATATGATTTTATTGTTGAGTTTTACTCTTTCATTTTTGCCATCAAGAGAACTTCGTCATCTGTTTTTTTTTTCAAACTGCTTTCCACGTTAACCATTTTTTTAGTTTCTTAATTTTAAAAAAAAAATCAATAGAAATGATAGGGGGATTAATGATTTCAAATCTTACTTCACAGATTTTTCCATTTATATAATTGTAAAATATACAATAGTTTAAAATATGAATGCTAATTACCGATAATGAATATAGTATATCATTTTTTGGACAAAAATAAAATTAAAATGTACCCAATTTATGTTGGATTGGATTCACTAGGACAAAATTTTTATACTTTTATTACATGTATATTAAAATTATTGAATACTAATTAAACATATTATTACATATTGTTCAAAATTTTACACAAATTTAATGTAATAATGTCCAAGAGTATTTGTCGCATTGATAAGGTCATAGGAGTTCCCCACTATGATGAGAAACATGAAATGATATGATTGTATTCTTAATATAGTTTTGTGGTTTAATAACATACTATAATGGTACACGTAGTATTTAGACCATCAAGTGTGATTACTTTTAAGAGGATGAATATTCTTCTTATAAAATTCTCACATGGTACTCTCCAATATGGGAGATTATGAAAACAGAACCACAAATCAGAATTTCACATATTTTGGTGTCATTGAATATTCCTATTTTTGAGCATGTTTAATGGTCATTTGACATTAATATTACCATTAATTCATGTCAGTACTAGAACACTTATATTTTCTAATGAAAACTGTTACAGCATATGTTCGCAATAGGGTAGGGTATTTTGGGTGCATCACAATTGACATGACATTAATGGATAAGTCAATGAATTATTTTTACATTTCATATTTATGTAATTTGATATATATTACCTTTGATTATAATATAATTTTAGTCTTAGATTTCATGTAAATGGTGTAACAACATGTTTATTCAAAATGGAAAAAGAATGACATGTGATGTATATAGGTTAGTGACATAGATGTGAACCCTTCTTGATGATATATTAGGACTAGGGGATTACATTACAAAGTGATCATTCATATGTGGTTATCACCATAGAAAAATTAATATATTTCTCTTAGGTTTATTAACACATTTCTAGACAATAATTTTGGACTTTAGGCAAGCCCACCAAATTCCAATGAGAAATAATTCTAGAGGGTCACACACAATGTTTTTTCATTTATCATGATTAAATTATATTTTAATTTAATTAATGGAATAAATATTATTCTCAAGGATGAGGAATAAATTTTATTTACATTATATTGATTTCATAAATTAAATAAGTATTTATTCATGGGATTGTAAAAATAACTCTTTATTTATTTTAGTTAATATTTAATAAATATTTATTAACTAAATTTTGAATAAAATATTTATCTCAGAGAATAAAATATTTTATTTGGTTATTCAATAAATGATATAGGAGTTCAAAAAAACCGAAACCGCATTTAGTGACAAATATAAATTAATAACCTGGTTAAAAAATAATTTTTATTGTGCGAGTTTCAGTTCTCCAAAAAATAATATTTTTATTATTTCATTATGTGGAATGGTGTTTATGAAAGGTTATTGTATAATTTAATTTTTGAAAATAATTAAAAAAATATTTTAACTTAAACCCTTGCACTATAAATAGACGATTATGCCTATTGTGTATAGTATCGATTAGAGTAATCGAAATAGATAATTTTTTCACAAGAACTAATTCTATCTTAACTCCTCCTTCTCTCTTCCTCTCAAGAATGATAAATTCTAGATATATTTTCTTCCACACTAAAGAATTATAAGTTAAGAACGAACAACACAATACATTTTATTTTTCGTACTCGCCCTCAGAGAATGAGTGTAATTGCGCAGAGATTATAAGAGCACATGTGGATCACCATTAGAGTATCCTTAGATCCTCGCAGCACAATGAAAAAAATAAGAAAGATCTTTCCTGATAGTCAACATTAATCAATCAATAAATAACCTAATCTTAGGTATTTATTTCATTAGATATTAAATAAATAATTTATAAATTTTATGTGAATGATCCATGCTCACGATTTCAAGAAATGATAATTAAAATAAATTTAAATTTATATCCCACCATTGCAAACTTCTTCCTCATCTGAAACCAATAAGTGGGATCATAGTGGTGACATTTAAATTTAAAATTATATTTTTTATTTTTTATCTATGTGGAATTGTGGCTAGATTTTCATTTCATATTATTTATTATTTAATTATATTTAAATAACACTCTTCAACATATTTATCACAATTCATTCAGTGTTTCATTTTCAAAAAGGTTTTAGAATATATGACGAATGACAAAAGTTTTCATTAGGAAACAGCTAATTTTTTCTTGTTAGACAGGGTTACAAAAGATGTACTCCAAATTAGACATTGTGTACCCAAGGGAGCTACATATGGATGCACCGATGGATTCATAGTTTGGCATGAAGTAATTATATGTGGTGTATGATGCATGTTGAATGATCAACCTAGGACATGGTTGTTGGATTACATGGTGTGTATCGGTGTACACACAGTGAAGTATACATGGGTTATCCACGTAAGTCGTACAATCTATGTGGTCATTATACATCGTAAAAAAACAAATGAGAATGAAAACCATAAGCATTTATGATATACATGGCATGTATGCATTGTACACCATGTGTAGTTAATCAATTCCTACATCTGAAACATGCACCAAAGACTCGGGCATTCATCCCTAACACATAGAAGGTGGTGCACACAGTGTGTAGCTAGTCTGTACTCATCATGTTGTTCATCCAAGATACATACTATAGACCTGGTCATGAACCCTGGATACTCAAAAACCAAGATACATGTCTTATGGATGGCATGTACACACCATGTAGTCAACCATTAAAGTAAAGAAAATTAAATATTACATTAAATGGATAATTACATTATTAAAACATTATTTTAATTATAGGAAAACCAATGTGTGTTTGAAAAATTAATAATGGTTTTAAAAAATTTTAAATAATCAATTATTTTATTGTTATTAATATGTCATTATTAGTTATGCCATTTATTTTTCATGAGTTCCATAAATTACGGATATCTCTAATATGTTTGGATGATCATTAAGATGAAAGGGAAATTTTTATTTATTTCATTAATTAATTAATTCAAGTTCATTTACCTTAATAATAATTAATTAATAATAAAATAAATTCAAGCCACCTAATTTTGTGTATTCGTTGCATGTATGACCATTCATGAGCTTGACCAAGACCTATGTAAGTGTTGGATGTTCTAACATAATTTATTTCAGGGTTTTGAAATAATTTATTTTTAAATTAAATATAATAGAATATGATTTATCCCTCCCACCATGATTATTTAGGACCTATGTGTCCAAGAATATTTATGTAAACCCTTTTTAACTTGTCCTTTTGTTCCCCTCACCTACACTTGAGGCTTAAATACATGTAATTGATGGAGTATCCAAAGGTGTGTGGATGTTGTTCAAGACAGAACCATTATGTTACTAGCTCTCATGATACACAAGTGGATAGGTGGAACAAAATAAATCATGTCATGACTGGAAATAGAATTTATTTCCCCTAACTCAAAGGTTGATTTAATGTCTTCTCATTAAATCAACTATTGAATAAAGCTCCTGAACAAATAATTTGGTTATTTATTTATTTATTTATATCTAATTATTTATTTTATGGATACAAGTTTATGATCAGATAAATAAATTAATTAATTTAAAAATAATGAAATTAAATAAATAAGTTATGTGTAAACATTTTTCCATAATGGTTATTAATTAAATAACATCCACTTAATATCAACAAGGCATTTAACAGATAAAATAAGATAAATATTTATTCATAATTAATTAAAATCCATCAATTAAATATTATGTTATACATGGACTTCCATTACTTGATTAGGAATGAAATTGTTGAAACTATGTTTTTTAAAAACCCTTATTAGGACACATAATTTTAATTGGGAGTTATTATGAAGGTTATGGATTGACTTAACCATCTAACATCAAGAGAAGTATCCCTCCATAGAGTTTATATAACTTTAGGAAAGTGTTTAGGAAATACAAGTCAAGATTTCTTGAGAGGGGAGTCTACTCAATGGATTAGGGAGCTGCAAGCCCATAGTTGGAAAAAAACATCGCTACCTAAAATATTAAAATAGATTGAACAGACCTTGTTGGGTTTATGAAAATGGGGCATATGGATCTTTTACACTATAATTGTAAAGAAACAATACATTCCATGTTAAATAGTGATGGATATTGAGAATTGATGAAATATTCTAATATTTAATAAAATTTAATTAAATAAAATTAATTTATTTTTTCTCACATAATTTGAAATCAAGAAAGGTACGGATAATATAATATTTTTATTGTATAATAAAATTTTAAGCTCATAATCCAAAATTATCACTACAATTAATAATTTATAAATAAAACCACCACACTTGTAGTAACATCCAGTAGTGTTTTAGACACATTTGGGTTATGTTACACCGTGAACGAAAATAATATGTTCTAGAATCCTCAATGCCTAATCCTCCTACTAAAGTGGTGAGTGATAAAGAGTTCATGGTTTACAAAACAACAATTGAGAGACATGGTCAATGTTTTATGTTTGATGCTTTTATGTATATATAATAGACTCATGAAGTCTCATGAAAACATAAATTCATATAAAATTATTGAGAACATCTATAGTATTTAACATGAGAGAGATATAAAGGAACAAATTAAGATATACAAGAAACTCTTTCCTATAAATCTTATAGAGGGTTCCCCATTCTGGCCTCATGTATTTAATCTCATTGCCTACATTGAGCACCTATAGGTTATAGGTTTTAAACTCTCGGATGAATTGGGAACTGATATCATTCTAGCATCACTCCCTCAGATATTCTATATCTTTTTTTAAATTTTAAAATGAACAACATTGAGAAATCTCTGCTAGATCTATTAACCCTCCTTCACCATGTCGATAAGGATACAAAGCATGAAAATCCTTCTATCCTTATGGTGAAAAAACATAAAGGTAAAGGGAATATATTTAAACACATATCTTAATCATACCCTTCAAATAAGAGTAATACCATGTGGAAAGATACAGAATAGGATGTTGTCTATTTCACATGTGACAAGAAGGTCCACTAAAAGAAAAACAAAACCCATCCTAATTTTAAAGGGGAAGCTTCATGTGTGTTTTTTATCGATTGAAATTTTTATATTTCTACAAATTGGGTATTATATAAATCTTTTGGTTCTCACAAATATATAAAAATACTGGAACTACAAAGATTTAAGAATATTGGATGAGGGGAGGCTGATCTATGAGTAGTCAGTAAAGCTAAACATGATTTTGTAGCTATCAGTGACTGCCACCTCACATTACCAAATAGGATTATCCTGGTATTAATGATTTTTTATTATTTGTCTTCAGTAACCAAAAATAATATTTTAGTATCCAAACTAGATGTAGATGGTTCTATTTTTAAATTCAGAAATAATTGTTGCTTCTTTTAAAAAAATTATATGGTAAGGAACAATTATATAACAGCCTTTATGTGTTGGACTACACAAACCATGTAATTTTGATACATAATGAAACTAACTCATATGAATCTGACCACACCTAGCATTGTCATCACCATCAAGGTCATGTAAAAAAATCACTTTACTAAAATACATCAAAATATATATTTAAATTATTTTGAACTAAAACCACTTGTTGTATATCAATCATGTTTATAAGGTAAAATGACCAAATTCCCATTTAGTAGGAAAGGTTAAAGAGATAATGATATTCATGAATTATTTCATATTGATGTGTGTGGACAATATCCTTTTAAAGTAAGGGGTCAGTAATCATACATCATAAATTTTAATGATGATTTTACTAGATATGGATATGTCTACATAATGAGTTATAAGTCTCTTTCTATTGATAAGTTGAAGGTATGTAAGAACGAATTTGAGAACCATCTTGGTAAGAAGATTAAAAAACATTACTCCGACTATGATGGAGAATATCTTAATCATGACTTCATTGATTATTTATGGGAGTTCAAGGTAATATCTCAACTCACTCCTCTTTATATGGCTCAGTGGAATGGTGTAATAGAAATGGGTAATTGTACCTTGTTGAAAATGGTGAGATCAAGGAAGGGCTATGTGAGTCTTCTATTATTCTATTGGGGATACACATTACAAACAAATATAAAAATACTAAACCCAAGATCCAACTAAAGAGGAAGATGGAATACCATGCCAATTATGGAATAGAACAAAATCTGGGCTGTCATACTTTCATGTGTGGGGTTGTAATGAATTCATTAAGGCCTCTTTAGGTAACAAACATCGACCGTATGGCACAAAGTATACCTTTATAGGATATCATAAATACATAATGAGTTATTATCTATACTAAACCTCAAAAGAAAAGGTTTTAGTGACAAGAGAATCCTTATTCTTTCAATAGGATCACATCTCTAGAATATATAATAGGAGTCAAGTAAACTTCGATAAAGTTGAAGCTCAAGGTAAAAAAGAGTTGGTATAAGAATAGATTCCACAAATCCCAGTGGAAGAGGAAAATTTTCCAGATAAACAAGTACTGTGAGGAGTAAAATAGAGGTTAGAGAACTAGAATCTTATGTATTTTTAGTCACTGAGGATGGTGACTAATTATTAGTTGATAATAAGAATCCTCTAAAATATAATGAAGCATTAACTGGGACATATGATTCCATGTAGAAAGAATCCATGACTTCTAAAATGGATTCCAGGTACCAAAACCCAATATGGATTTCGGTAGATCCTCCGGTGGATGTAAGGAATGTTGGATGAAAATGGTTATTCAATAAGAAACTAGACATATAAATAAATGTTAGTACCTATAAAGAATGTCTTGTTGCAAAATGGTTTAAATAGTGTCATGTAATTGACTATGATTAAACCTTTTCACTTGTTTCAATGAATAAATCCATCATAATTCTACTTGACATTTCAGCATACCATGACTATGATATTTGGAAAATTGATTTCAAAGCATCCTTCCTTAAGGGGTTCCTTTTGAAATATGTCTATATAAAAAACCTAAAGGGTATGTGGCTCCAAAGTACACAAGTAAGATGTGAAAATTAAAAAACAAAATACATTTATTTATTAAATCTAGTATATCTATCATGGAACATTCATTTTGATGTATCCATAATAGTTTTTTATTGCATTAGTGTGATTATAATGTCTACAAATGGTTTAGTTGGAGTTTTGTCATTTTATTGATAGTATATGTCGATAACATATTACTAATTGGAATCAAAATATGATTAATACTGTCTGTTAAAGCATGGTTGAATAAATTTTTCTCTATGATGGACTTGGGAGAGGTAGCATATATACTTGGGATCAAGATCTATCATGATATATTCAAGTGGTTTCTTGTCATTATTCAAGGTATACACATTGAAATGATACTGAAGATATTTAGTATGGAACAATCCAATTGGGGATTTTTTTCTAGCATCAAATGGAATTCATCTTTCTAGGAGAATGTGTTATCAGACACATGGGGAAAGAAATATAATGGAAATTATTCCACATGCATCAGCGATTGGTTCATTTGTGTAATCTATGTTATGAAGTATTCAATATGTTTTCTACACATTAAGTTTGGTATGAAGAAATCATGTTAATCCAAGTGACCTCTACTGTATGAAAGTAAAGACAATAATTAAGTGTATCATTCATATTAATGATATGTTCCTAGTTTATTGATGAGATGAGGAACTAGTCATTTGAGGATATGAAGATTATAGTTTCCAAACTGATCAAGGTGACATGATGTCACAAATAGGATAGCCCCAAATATTTTTTTAAATTTTCTACATAATCCACTTTATGGTTGAGTGGGAATATCACCATAAAAGTTAACAAAACCCATTTTTTAAACACCAAAAACATAAATGACATAAAATCTTTAAAATCCACTATTAAACATCAAAACATAACTTCTGATTTCAAATTCAAACACACATTCAAAAAAGACACACATCAACACTTCAGGTCGCATCTTTCTTGATCCATGCTGCTAGAATCATCACCCTATTTCACCATAAAACTATAATTGACATCAACATCAACAGAAATTATATTCCATTAGATTATATGATCATATATGTTAGAAATAATAGAAGACCTTTGAGATTTTAAGGGAACATCTCCCGCGAACCAGCAAAAAGAACACATGCTAACCAGAAACAAACAAAATCAACATCACCTAGCAATGTGGCCTCCTGGAATTATTTAAAAAATTCAAACTCACCTCCCAATACAACATTAAAACAACCACATAAATCTGAATGTGAGGAGAGTAGAGGAATCATTAAGTAAGAGAAGAGTAGGAAAAGACACCATCGAACCGAAACACCAACACCAAAAACTTATATTGTCATCAAGGATGAAGGTCATGAAAAAATACAGAACTTCATGAGTCTAAAACTTAATCATGTGCAAAAAACACCACCCTAATTTAAATAATCCCAAATAATAGAAGGTCACAAAATGAAACCAATAAAGGGGATTGAATCCATAAGGCGATACAGAACCAAAACAAATCACAACTCCTGGAAAACTTATGACTCTCAACCAACACATCCCAAACCCCCATGAGATCCAATACATCAAACCAAAATGGATTATAGTGAAATAGATATGGGATTAGGAGAATATATTAAGATGAATAAGGACTTGGAAGTGATCCACAATTGTTGAGAGACAGAAACACCCGAACGAGATGGCTGGAAAGAGAGCGAAAGAGAGCAATGAAGGAAAGCTGAAGAGAGAAACCCTAGAAAACAATTGGGTCTCCTAAGGTGAGAAACCTAACTGATAAATTTAGTAAATAAGTAAAGTATAAACCTATAAATGAAATGAGTATAAAAGTATCTAGATAGAAAACAAAATCCAGTATATGAAGCTGGAATAGGATGGGCCATCACCATGGGAAGAAACCCAAGCTGAAGGAGTGGTGAGACGCCCTCATAAGTGCTCAAAAAGGATGTAGTCATAGATTATATAGAATTGTCCAAGATTATTATGGCTTATAAGTTTTCTAAAGAAGAATGATTTATGTAAAAATTCATCCAAGAGCATGATTTGGTACCTAGAATTAAAGATCTTATCATAATCTCTTATGATAATAATGTTGTGGTAGCTCATACAAAAGAGCCAAGGTCACATCATCAGATGAATCCCGTAAATTAGAAGTATCATCTCATGGTGAATTTTTATAATAGAGGTAATGTTTTAGTGAGAAGTATTTCCATGGAATCAATCATGGCAAACCCATTTAATATGTCCTTGACTCAGCAAAAACATGATTAACATGTCAGGTCTAGCAGACTGAAATTTCTTGTCAGTTGGCCCTAGTACATATGGGGTTTTGTTAGAGTTGGTGTCCAAAGACCAACTATTTGTACATTGATTACATTTATATTTGATAAATTTAATATTAATTAAAAATATTATTACTTATTGTTCTATGTTCGACATACATTTAATGTAATAATGTCCCATAGTACTTTTCAAATTGATATGGTCGTAGAAGTTCCCCCCTCTGATGAGAACTATGATGTGTTATGAAAATATTATTAATATAGTTTTTTGGTTGGATAATGTACTATGATGAGAAATATAGTATTTATACCATCAGGTGCGAGTACTCATAAGAAAATGAGGATTCTTCTCATGAAGTTCTTACTTGGTAATATTCAATAAGAGAGATTATGAGAAAATAATTGCCAACAGGAATTATGCATGTTTTAGTGTCATTGAGTATTCTTATAATCAAGTAGGTGTAATAGTAAATAGACTTTAATATTATCATTAATGTGTGTCATAACTTGCGCTCTTATATTTTTTGATGAAATCTGTGATGATATATGTTCACAATGAGGTAGATTACATTGGGTGAATCATGATCGGCATGTCATTAATTGATATGTCAATGAAGGATTTTTCATATACATATTTATGGAAACGGGTATCTTGACCCTTTTATTGGAAAATATTTATCTCCCTAAATTCCATGGACATGGTGTAACGACGTGTTTATTCTCGATAGTCAAAGAAAGGTGTATCAAGAATATAGGTTGGCGATATGGATGTGCAAACTTCTTGATGAGATATTGTGAAAAAATGATTATATTACACAATTATAAATTGTATGTGGTTTTATTTATTGAGAAATTGTGGTCTTCTCTAGGGTTCATTGGCCCATTTCTAGGTACTAATCTTGGACTTTAAGCAAGCCTACCTACTTCCAAATGGGAAATAATCCTATAGGGTCACACACTATGTGTTTTAATTAATCACTAATATATTCAATAAGAATTTAATAAATGAAATAAATATTATTCTCAATAAAAAGGAATAATTTTTACTCAAGTTTTATTAATCAAATAAATTAAATAAATATTAATTCACCAGATTATGAATAAAATTTATTTATTTATTTTATTTAATATTTGATAAATATTTATTTAATATTTTTTGAATAAAATATTTATTTAAGTGAATAGAATATTTTATTTGGCTATTCAATAAATTATATATGAGTTTTAATGGACTAAGACCGCATCGGGTGACAAATATTAATTAACAAGTCAATTAAATAATACCTTTTCATTCCCAAGTTGGTGTGCACTAAAAATTAATATTATTATTATTTTACTATGTGGCATGGGGTTTACTAAAAGTTATTATAGTATGTAATGGATCGCATGCATTAAATAGTTATTTTATTATAAACCCTAGATCTATAAATAGAAGGTTATATCTGTTGTGTAGAGTATCGATTGACGTAATCTACCACACAATCATTTTTTTAAAAACCCACTTTCAGGGTAAGTGGGAACCTACAAAACCAGTCTTTCACATCAAGTCACACCCCCACAAACAGACATTACAGAATTCAAAAATAAACATTCAAATAGAACCAAGTCAGTAGGCACCCTCACAAATAGACTTTACAGAATTCAAAAATCAACAGTAAAACAGAACCAAGTCACCGTGCTATCTACGGTCACGCACCAGTTTCAGAATTCAAACCATCACCACAAATCATGAAAAAAAAAACATCAAGGCTAGAGACAATCGAAAATCTGGAAGCACCTTGAAGGCCTTCGAATGCTAAACCACAAATCCCAAAACCATGTAGATTCTATTGCACCAGTTCCAACTAGGAGAGTCAAATAGAAACCT
This sequence comes from Viscum album, assembly GCA_963277665.1. Taxonomy (NCBI): domain Eukaryota; kingdom Viridiplantae; phylum Streptophyta; class Magnoliopsida; order Santalales; family Viscaceae; genus Viscum; species Viscum album. Next base: position 364,723,436 of record OY728158.1, on the reverse strand, counting down.
GGGGTCAGAGCAGGATGAGCAGCCAAGGAGCTTCAGCACACAACTGTCGTCGGGCTCAATGAAACTTCTTGAAAACCGTCATCATCAACACAAATGTGAATCAGATCTCTATGCCACATCCATCTAATAGATGTGCATCGGCACTTAGGGTCAGAGCAGGTTAAGTAGATAAGGGCCTCTTCAGCACAAAATATACGTCGGTCCTGCAAAACCACCATGAAAACAGACGTCATCATCATAAAATTGAACCGAAACTCCATTGATGATGAGTAGGAAAAAGAATGAAAAAAGGATGAAGAAGGAGAACGAAGTTTGAAGGGACGAGAGGAGGAGAGAGAGCCAGGAGAAAAAGCGGGAAGCTCACTGGAAGCATCCGAGCAAGGGGACAAAAATAGAGTATTTTTGCGCATAATTAATTCTCTCTTGAATCCTTCTTCTCTCTACCTCTAAAAAATGAGAAATGTAAGAGATATTTCTTCAAGACCAAAGAATGAGTGATCAATAAGAAATTTTAAAATGCATTTGATTCGCTGTGGTAGCTCCAAAATTTCGAGTGGCATTTGTTGGAGATCATATGTGCACCTTTGGAACACCACTATAAGGATTTGATCCTTGGATCCTCCTAGTGTAATGAAGTAAATATAGAAGGGTCATTTTAGACTATCAACATTCATCAATGAATAAATATCATAATTATAGTTATTTATTTTTTTATATAGTAAATTAATAAAATATAATTTTGACATACAGAATTCATGCTCATGGTTTCGGTCAAAAAAAATTAAAAGAAATTATAATTATCTCCCACCACTGCATGCATCTAATACACAAGAATCAATGAAGTATGTATCCATATCTAAGACTCCTAATAATTAGAAAAAAAATTATTTTATTTATAATATTGAGACCAACCACATCTGTAATGGCCTCTCTAAATATTTCTTTTTCATATAAATGTTGAAATAATTTCACCATTTAATGTTGTATCTTCATGAACTTGTAATTTTAACATATGTCGAAGTAGAACTACTAGGGTGAACGTACTCTCAGAGGGTATTTTTTATTTCTTGGTTGATTTAAATTATTTTCTTGATCTGAACTTATGTTTCCTCTTTGATTTGTCTGTCTGTAATACCATAACAAATTTTAGACACTTTTTATCAATTTTAAAATGTTTTTAATGTGAAAAAAAGTTGTTAAAGACATTAATAATTTATCAATATATGATTACATTACCATGTTATGGAAGTCTAAACACTATTATCAGTCATTGTAACATCTAGATATTTAAGTGGAATAGGAAACTCAATGATCGGCTCAGGGTATACTTAAATCCACTCTCTCATGTGAATTTTCGGGAGTTTTTATTATATTTCATGTCTCCTAGGATACATTACACCATGCACCACAAAATAAGGTGATGTGTGGGTGTTGATAGATATAAATCTTATAAAATTTTACCCTATGGAATTTTAGTAATATAAATTTGTCACATGTTGTTTGATTCACATTTAAGATAAAGAGGTATGATAAAAATAATTATCTCAGTTAGGGAATGTAGTAGATGGAAATGGGTATCCTTAAATCTAGTGGGGTCATGTGGCTCTTCATGAACTGATCATTGTTCTACTATAAGTTTAATTTGATCATTTGGAATATACTAGTTTGGAAATCCAAATAGAATAATAATATCTTTTAATGTATCTATCTATTTCTATGTTCCTTTAATCATCTCATACGTATCTCATTGTGTTTTTATATTCTCGAAATATGTAAAAGGTGGCACTACAAATCCCAAACCATTAATATGACTATATTGTTCTAGCAGATTTGAAGCTACTAAAAGTAGTTTTTCTTTAGGTAAAATAAATTTTGACTTTTTTGTGTAAATATTGTAAAAAATATATTAACATAAATGTATATTTTTATGTAGTACTATTATAAGTCACCAAAAAATTAATATTATGTCACACATACACATGATTTTCATACTTCATGTGTGTTTTTAGCCACAAGTTTTCCCTATACTTATACAAGACTCCTTCCAATATACACAATGTGGGATGGAAGCGTCTTCGAAGTCATATTCATCAATTTTCATATAAATAATGTAGCCTATGTTGTTTTATATCACATAAATATTTTTCAGAAGATTTAAAATACATACCATTTTCTTTTTGAGTAAAGTGCACCCCTTCCTTTTTTTTATGGTAAGGTTACATTGGATGTGATGCGCAATACTTATTTTCATAAATCCCTTGTCATTTCATAAATTATCATTTTTTATTCAACATAGATAAAATAAATACTTTCAAATAAAATTTTCTCGAATATAATACACAAAATATTATTCCTCATTATGGTGACTAATGAATTATTTTAATGCTTCATGGATTAAAATGCGTCCATACATATCTAGTGGGTGGGGTTTCACTTTCCCCACAACATTTATGTGATCATGATTTGTTAGATGTGTTAGGAAGACTCTATAATATTTTTTTAGTTACCATTATTAAAAATCACTTATAGAAATCATCTAAAATAAATGAAATCTATAAGAGATAATGAAAATTAATTCAACGTTTCATTATATAGTTTTTGGGTAAAATATATAAATTATATTGTAGCATTTCCAAAATATCTCCCCACATGGTTGTCTTCAATTAAAGCATGGTATTATTATACATTTCTATGAAATTTAGAACCTACATTCTTGTTGTAACCCCAAATTAACTAATAAAAATTGAATTTTGGGGTTTAAAAGGTTTTCCATGTTTATTCTATACAACATAAAATTTTAAAACATTTATTATTACCAATATAACTTTAGTTAACATGGTGATTCTATGTTGCTCTTATTTTTTTCATCCACATGTTGTTGATTCCCTTATAATTCCACAGTTTCAGCATCGACGGTGTGTTCTTCATAAGTATTAGTAACATCATAATGTGGAGAATTAATTGTCTAAATTTATAGTTAAAAATTTAATTTATATTATATAAATGTAATAGAGAACACATAATATTATTGGTAAAATCATAGTATATTAAAAAACACATTAACCTATTCATTTAACTCTCTTTATTTTCATTAAATATCGATGGAATTTAGACCATATATTGAGTATCCAAATCCCATAGTTTTGATCTCCTTTAATTTATTATAAACCCTCTTCATTAGGACCTTCATGAAATGATTATGATCTCCCAATAAATGGGTCATACGCAATTAAATTTTTAATGGATTTTGCAATTGTTTTAGTCACCAGAAAAATTAAACAATTCAATTTTACTATATCTGGTACATATAATACTGGCACTTCTTGTGATGTAATTATGATGGGTTTTTCCTTATACCCTTCCAAAATAAAATTCACCTTCATGATGCTCAATTTGTTGATTTTAACTATATCTCTATTCTCAACCCATTTTCAATTAAAAATATTCACTTTAAATTTCATATTATTTAACTCGTATATTTGTTCAATTATAATAGAGTATGACATAATCACATAAATTGGATTTCTATCCTTGGAACTGAATACAAGAATTACTACTACCATAAGACCAACTCAACTATTTTTCATCATACTATGTTCATCATATTCCACCATATAGAATATATAACCATTAATTATAAAACCAATGTAACAGATAACATTTACATTTCGTCCCCTGGATAGTCAATGAAGTTGTTCCAAAATATAATTGGGATTTTTAGATGACTCCTTAAAAACATGATCATAAAATAATCATATAAACTATTGATTATGGGTAATTGATTTCTGTATTTCAGCCCTTTATGTATTCAAATTTCTAAAATGACTTGGTAAGATCTATCATATGGATGATAAATTAGACTATTATTTCAAATGTAAAGGTTAGTCTCCTCATGATCTGTAATAATAATTGTAACAACACCTATTCCAAAAATTTCTTCTCCTATAATTCTTCCACATTGCTATGATTTTGGGAGACCTATGCTATAAACATCCGAGAGGAAATTGGTATAGAATTCAACATCTTCATCAACAATAAATCACTCTTCAATACAACCCTATAACTAACTTCAATTCATAATTTACCCCTTACAAATTTTCATATAGAATTCAGTGGGGTACATCCATCAACAATGTTCATGAAGACCTAGATGGATCTATCTAACCTAGTGAACCATCACGTGGAAAATTATATCAATGAATTGTGGTTATAAGAATTACTCATATTATCATGATATGACATAAATTTCATTATTCATGGTTGGAAACTTTATAAGTTCTATTACATCACTACATATGGATTTGAAAAGGAAGAAGATTTTGGTTAATATATGTCGTATAATTTTAGGCAGAATGCAATGTAACGCTATAAGAATTAAATCTTCATCAAAACATTACTATCATGTTATTATAGTCCCAGTAACATCAAATTGTTCATTTAAATGATATTCTTGATATTTGATGGATAACCCTCTGTAAGTTTACACCGTTAGGGAAGTTTCAGAATTGAAATTGTTCTTTTCAAGATAGAGTGTAAGCTGATGGAGGAATAATATTTTTCCTTTCACCCTTCACTGGTGGCAACACATCCGTTATCCCCATGTTAGTCTTGTCCAACATTTCGTTAATTACATGTTTTATTATCTCTAATAAATTTTGTAATGTGACAACAACAATATCACTTATATATTTCTCTACGTTCATGACATCACAAAAATATCTAACATATAAATAATTCAAATATAGTGATTCATAAAAAATTCATCTCTTTTTCTCAAAAATATTTTGTATGGTTTTTTAAAATTGGTTTTCCAAAATTAGTGTCACTAAATTTTACCTTATTGGGAAGTTGACGACTCATTAATTGGGATAGTGTTGTACATTGTTATGTATTTCCATTAAATGATGTCATCCAAGATTAGTATTTATGTCTTAATGGTAAAAATTTACAATGTACAAAAAAATAGTATTCAAAAAAAATTTCAACCAAACTGAGTGTGTACCATATATACAAATGGGACACCCAAACATTCCATTATTGTTATATCATAATTGATTTATATAATAAGTAATGTCAATTATCAACCTATAAAACATGGCTCTCAATCTAAAATCATAACTTCTATGAGCCTCATAAAATGTAAAACTTGTATCCCGCTTCAATTTCATATCTTCAATCAATGAAGAAAAATTGAAATCAATATCATTACTAGGTTTTTATCTCCAAATATAACCAGAGACGACATAATGTATTTTTTATTCATGCATGACCACGATGAAAATCTATAAATTACCAACATAACTAGACATGTAATGTAAATACTACTTTTCACACCAAAAGGACTTATTCAAACTATAGATAATAAAAGTCAATGGTTTCTTGGCCTATTTCTAAATTCAGGATACTCGTAAACAATTTTCATCCACTGAGGAGGGTTCGTTGGGTGTCATATTTTACCCTATTCAATTCCTATATCATCATGCCATGAAAATTTTCTTATGGTTTTTTGACATTAATAAAGACGTCTAAACATTGGAATGATTGGAATTTACCATACACATTCTGATTTACTTGACTTATTTTTCTTATATTGATATGTGAAAAACCCTATAGATGTTTTGAGTGATTCTTGATCCTTGCCAAAAAAATATACAATCATTTGGACATTCATGTAGTTTTTTAGAGATCATACCCATTGAACATAGAATCCACATAGGACCATCTATTCTACAAGGAATGCAATTTTTTTGGTAACATATCAATCAGGAGAAAAAGTAAATCAGTAAAGCTGGTGTCACTTCTTCTTCTGCCAACATTCAAATTATATAATATTAATACAACTGAAAATTTTGTATATTTAGCATAACCGGTATAAAACGTTATTGTTTCGTATATATTTAACTTCCCAAACAACATTGTATAGTCATGAAGGTCATCTTGAATTGTTATTTTCATTTCTTCCATATGATCTCCATCATAATTTACACTATCATTCATATAAACTGATCCATAAATCACAATATCATACCATTAAGTATGTACATTCTTTTTTTCCTGACATTTAGTCCAAAATTTATAAATTCGATCTATTTCATGAAAAATAAAATATTCTTACAACTCTTCTGAGTGAATTCATCTATAATAATGACAAAAATAACATTGATAAATGATTTGAGAAGGGTCATATGCATTCTTTATTGTTATATTGATGAAATTGTTTATGCCATCCTTATACTTTTTTTTCATATGATTATAATCCATCCAGTTTTTATTCATATACATCATATTATGTTCAATAAAATTCATTTTTTACAAAAAAAAATAAATACACATAAGGTATTATTAATGAATGGAGAAATTTTTAAATACGTTGAATAAATTTGATGATTTTCCAAAGAAAATTTTAAACTCACTTTGGACACTCAATGAATAAATAAAAAATCTTGTTATGATAAAGTGATCCAATTCATTGAAATTGGAATATTAAACTCCTTATGAGAAAATTTCACATTGATAACCTCTAATTCAAATAATAATTTTTATTGTTTGAAACAATATAGGATGTTGGGTGTATCATTTAATTAGGAAATTGAAGGTTGATGAAAGATTTGAAGCAAAGAGGTAACAGTTGAAGCTAAATTCCAATAAAGGGATCCCACATAGGATGATAACCACTATGATGTTGTTTCCCCCTTTGGTGGATTGTAATCTTTATTGCATAATAATGATCATACTAGACTACTAAATTTGAATGAATCTAAACATGCCAATGTTAATCATGATGATTCATAATAACATAGATTTTTACAAAATGGTAACATGCAATGAAACAACCTATAATGGTTGAAAGGTTATACATTCAACAATAGAGGGAATAAGTATTAGAACACTCTTAAATAATAATTTAAGATACATGATGTTATTTTCCTAAGATAATAAGAGTCAAATTATATTTATTAGGATTTTTTTGTAGTGGTGGAAATCATTTATGTAAGGTAATGTGTTATATCTATAATGTTACGAAGAGTATAATTAATTTTTCATCTATAGAAATGACAGAGATCAAAAATATTCACTCACTAAATTATTAATGGTTATTAGTTAGTGTGAAATTGGGAAGGATAATGATGTTTGTGGTGACAAACCTTTAAAAATTATATGTGCTAAAAAGTAATTTTATTTCTATATGCTGAAGATATCACACCCATGTAAGGCTCTCCACAAGAAATAAAATAAAATATTTATTATTATTATTATTATTATTATTATTCTCAATTTGGTTGGACTTTTCAGTGAATGTAAAAATGAAGAGAATGATCCCACAAATTAAGATTTATTTACTTTATGATAAACAATAATTGACCTTGTGGATTGTGTTCTCTTGGTATTTGGAATTGAAATAATAGAAAACAAAAATTTCGGACTTGTCTGTTACTATATAAGAAATGGGGGTGTTACGTGGCTTATTTCAATAGGTGCTGGTTGCCTTTATAAGAACACCACACCCCGATGGGGGATTATCTGAACACTCACCCACTCCCTAGTTGTACTCATTTTTGATTCATTTCATGATGAAAACTGGTGGAGTTGGCATGGCTCTCTTGCGTTTGGTGGCCCTCTTCGCCACTTCCCCCATCCACAGCTCCCTTACTGAAGCATCCATCGATGTTGATCTGCATGATGCTCCACCTTAGAGAATGATGCCTTCTATATTGCCAGTGGAGGAGCCACAGCTAGCGATGACAATGAATTACTATATTCCCACCACTTCCCAAGCACCCGGACCATGAAATTTCCAAGGATTGGGGGTTCTCCTTGCATCTCCCAGTGGAGTATCCATATTTTTATGTCATGTTTTTATTATTAAGTATTTTATCTCTATTACTGCGTCTAGTTTTCCTTATTTTTCTACATCATCTTTTATTTTCTCACCTCCACCACAATGAAAGATGATTAAACGTCGAAGTATTTTTCTCATGTTGCTTGATTTTATTTATGTTTTAAAATTGTTGGGGTAGAAGAGCTTTGTGAAAAAGAAATAAACACAAATGAGGAAGAAAAATGGAAGAACACAATTAATTGTGTGGTTTGGAAATGATTCCTATATCCAAGGTAGAAGGGTCTAAACCTTCTATTCCTCTTCGGATAAAGCTTCAGAGGATAATACAGAGTGTTATAGAACGATTCATAATTTTTACAAATCATGGGATTGAATCCCATTTTATAGATGGGAGGGAACTCAACATTCAATGGTGGTTTCCACCTTCATCTACCCTTGATAATTCCTTGTTGTCAGCTGTTGTCCACCACGTTTACTACTAACCATGGATAAGTTTTATTCATGGTGTTTTTGTTGATAGAAAACTTATTTCTTCCACTGATTTCTCCCAAAATAGAAGTGGCCCCCAAAAATCTCCCCTTCATGTCCAATATGAGGTAGGAGCAAGACATGTAGACTCTTTTCAATTTTCCAACATCTCTTTCAATAGACCCTTTTTCATCATGTCTTCCCCATTATCATTAGTGTGGATTTTCTCATCTTTCAACCATATTTCTTCAGAAGCATTTTGGATCTAGTGATATCGCATATCGATGTGATCGGACCAAGAATGAAATTTCAGGTTCTTGATGAGATGAATAGTTCTATAACTATCATAATAGATAATATAATTCTCTTAAATCTATCTCACCTCCTATAAAAACTTCATTATCCACAACATCTCCTTGTAGCCCTCAGTGACTGTGACATATTTTTCTTCTACGGTGGGTAAAGCAACACACTTCTAATGTCCTGATTTCCATGATACTTCTCCCCTTGAAAATGATATCAGGTACCCATATATGGATTTCCTCATGGAGACATCTCTAACTATATGTTAATTTGTGTATCCTTTTAAAATAGTTTTATCAGTTCCAATACATAAACAGTGACTAGGTGTACCTTGGAAAAACCTCAATATCCATTTGACTGATGACCAATGCTCATTTCCTGTATCTGATAATATTTTCTCTCAATCCCAAAAACATGTACAATATCTATTCTGGTGAACACCATGACATATATAATACTTCCAACTACTGAGTGATAAAGAAATTTTTCCATCTCTACTTTGTCCTTCTCAGTTGACGGACTCTGGCATGTCATGAGCTTGAAATGACTCACAAGTAGAGTATTAACTGGTTTCACCTTTCTCATGTTGAACCATTCAAGAACCTTGTAAATGCACTTCTCTTGAGATATCCAAATATTGTGATTCCTCCTATCATGAGTAATCACCATATCAATAATCTAGGTAGCATCTCCTATGTCCTTCATTTCAAAAAACTATTTCAAATCCTTTACAAACCTACCAATCATGGTGATATATCTGCCAATAATTATCATACCATTAAAATAAATCAACAAGATAATAAAATCACCATCAGAAAACATTTTGATGAAAATAAATTGATCATCAGTCATCCTCTGGTACTCATTTTTCTCAATGAATGAGTCAACTTTTCTATACCACTCTCTCAATGCCGGTTTCAAACTATATAAACTTTTCTTAAGCATGAATAGAATGTTTTTATTTTCTTTTCACCAAAAATACCTTTGGTTGCTCCATGTATATCTCCTCTTAAATAACACCGTGTAAGAACGTTGTCTTTACATCTAGTTATTGAACCTCCAAGTTTAGACTAGCCACCAATCCAAGTAAAACTCAGATAGAATACATTTTAACCCCAGGAGAAAACATTTCATCAAATTCAGTACCTTTATTTTAACTGAATCCCTTTACAACCATTCTAGATTTATATCACGGTTGTGAGCTTCCATATTTTCCTTTAATTCTATACACCCACTTGTTCTTGAGTTCCTTCTTTACATGTGGTAACTATACCAAATCAAATGTACATTTCTTATGCAATGATCTCATCTCCTCTTGCATAGCCTTCTTTTATTTTATCTTCTATTAACTCCTGATCGCATCATCATACCTATCTGGCTCTCCCCCATTAGAGAGGATCACATACTCATGTGGTGAGTATCTACAACTCAGTTTTCATTCTCTAGTGGATCTACTCAACTATGATTTGGGAGAAATATACTCTGAAAAATCCTTATATGGATACATATCAGTAGATGGAGATATATTAACTGGTAGTGATGTATCATCAGTTTCGCGTATCTCTCTCACACTAGATGGTACTGATGGTTGTGAGACTATTTTCAGACTGACTGTAATTTCCTCAGAGTGTGACTTCTATGAATTTTCTAGCTTCTCAAAATATTCAACCGTCTAATCCTCAAGAAACACCACATATTTTTTTCTGAAGATCCTCCTAATGATAGGATACCAGAGTCGGTATCCAAACTCCTCATGATCATATCCCAAAAAGATACAATTCTTTCCTTTTCCATCCATCTTCGCTCACTCATCTTCCGAGATGTGAACAAATTCCCTACATCCAAATACTCTCATGTTTTTGTAATAATCATCTTTACCTGTCTAGACACATTCTGGAATATTGTAGTTTATTGTAACTTTTGGAGAAAGGTTGATAAGATCAATTATAGTCATCATTTCCTCCCTCCATAAGGTGTTTGGAAGCTTTTCATTTGAGATCATAAATCTAATTCTCTTTTAAATTGTTCTATTAATCCTCTCAGTATTACTTTTATGTTGAGGAATATTTGGTACTGGTTTTTTCCATCATGATGTCGAAACTCCTGCAGTACTCCTCAAATGGACCATGGTACTCTCTTCTATTGTCTGGCCATATGCACTTTAACCATCTTTCAGATTCTTTTTCTAGCTTCACTTGAAACTATTTGAAAACATCCTACCCCAAATCTTTAGTTTTCAATGCAAATGATCAAACTTTTATAGAATGGTCATATATAAAGGTAAAAAAAATATCACCACCCATTAACTTAGTTCCCATCATGAAGACATCAGTGTGAATAAAATCTAAAACATTTTCTTTTTTGGATTGTATATAACCATGAGATGACACTCTGTGTTGTTTTTTTATGATGCTATCAACCAAAGAATCCAAATGTGTATCTTTTATTCCTGGTTATAGATCCTCTCTATAGAGAATTTTAATTCCTCTCCCACTCATGTGACCCAGCCGCCTGGGCCAAACTTTTGCAGAAACATATTTCCAAGCTACATTTACTTCACCTTTACATGATCTTACATTTGTGGGATAAAGATAAATATCTTTATTGACTTTTTCAATTACCAAGATACCTATGGTAAGCTTCCATTTACCAACCCAAAAGAAACTAACATATCCATCATCGTCAATAATTCTGGTGGATATCATATTGAGTTGAATATCAAGAACATGCTTCACATCCTTCAACAATAACCTACATCCAATATTATTTCCATAAAAATATTACCAATACCAATAATTTTGGATACACCATCATTTCCCATATTCACATGTCTAAAAATCCCTGAATGGTAAGATGATAAGAAATATCTTCTATAAATGACATGATAGGGGGTGCCAGAATTGATCACCCATGTCAAGTTTTGGATTGAACGACTGACATGATTTTTTCCCTGAACAATAATGATTTATTCATTAATAATTGTTGCATAATTAGTTTTGGGTATTACATTACTGATTCTTCTACTATACCTTCAAATTTCAACACTCCTGGATGAAGTGTCCAACAATGACACAATGGTGGTAATTTATGTCATATCTCAATCAACATTTCAATCAATTCCTTATTTGAAAATTTTGTTCATGGTGATATCTTCCTCTACTTCTTCCCTACCATTTATGATTCCTTTTTCTTTTAATGACAAGAGCCTCTGATTTAGGGGTATTCCCCTCATATTTTCTTCTATACACTTTATTCAGTATTCTATCTTTCACCATCTCCATGATGAGATTTGAATCTTGATTTGAATTGCTGACCAACACAACTAATGTGTCCCACATCATTATTAAATAACTAAACCTTAACCGTGCCTAAAACGTATCATCAATCCTCACTTTCCTATGATTTTGTTGATCAATAGTACCTTGGAACTCACTCATGTGCTCTAATATGTTGGTGCCATCATTTATTTTATGTTTAAAATATGATGTATCAGGTTTTATTTTTTTCTGCGTGGTTGTCCTCGAATACATATTTTCCAATTTTTAACAAAGGAAGCATTGTATTTTTTGGAAAAAAAATGTAAATACTTTTGTCGATTCATTTTCTGATTTGGGTAGTGCACTTCCCGTTGAGTACGACCCACTCCTCATTAAATAGTTGGGTACCAGCTGATGTCTTCTCACCGATTTTACTTTTTTTTTTTAGTTTTCCTCCACTTGAACTACAATGGGATTAGTGGTATCCACTATTTTTTTCTAAGAATCGTTAATATATAAATGATATTCCATTTTGGGTTTCCATATGGAAGAATTAAACGTGTTAAGCATAATCATATTACTGGTACTTTCATACAATTATGGAGTGAGAATTTTGTAAATCTAATAGTACGGATGTGTTCAAAATGGTTGAAATGGCTGGACTGGGCTCCTAGATCATTGGAAATACACTCTGATTGATCGATAAATTGGAAATATAGTTTCAATGGTCCAGATTGATCGATGAAGTGGTGCTGATGTGGCATTCTAGAATAGAAACAAAAAACTCACCGGAAAGTTACCATCGGTGTGAACAAATCCTTCTTCTCCGGCACATGGGTACTATAGCCCCTGTAGTTTAACTGAAACATTGGCCGGCTCTACCGGCTTCATTTTATCTCTATTTTTGACATGGCTTCTGCCATTGGAATTGTCTCATCATTCTCTTCACAGATCTCACCACAAAAATTTTTTGAGCAACTTCAATTTTCCATTCACCAAAACACGTTGTTGTTGCTTCTTTGTTTCACACACAAACCCTCTGATAACACTTTTTTGGGTCAGGGGAGATTTGTGGTGAATAAATAAACATGAATGAGGAATAAAAATGGATGAACATGAAGAATTACATTGTTCAAAAATGATTCTTATATATACATGAGAAGGGTACAAATATTATATTCCTCTCGAGATGAAACTTCAGAGGATAATACAGTGTTATAGTATGATTTCTAATTGTTAAAAATCATGGGATTGAATCTTGTTTTATAGATGGGAGAAAACTCAACCTTCAAGGGTAGTTTTCCAACTTCATCTACCCTTGACAATTCCTTTTCATCAGCTATTTTCCACCGTGTTGGCTACCAACCATGAAGATGTTTTTGTGTGGAGTTGTTGACGACAGAATAATTGTTCCTTCTGCTGATTTCTCCCAAAATGGTAGTGTCCCCCAAAAAATTTGGTTTTTTATCTATTTATTTTTTGTTAACAATGAATTTTTAAAAAAACATTTTATGTACTTGATCTCTGGGTTTTCTTTCCCTAGCATAAGACTGTTTGTTTCTACATATTTTTTAATTCTTACTATTTTTCTTTATTTTTTTTGTTATGTCAGTGCATATGTATAATTTAATAACATAATTAATATTATATATTATATATTATATATTATATATAATTAGTAATAATTCATATTTATTAATTAAAATTTGTTAATAAATAAAAAATAAAAAATAAAAATTAATTTATTAATAACATGTTTAAATAAAGAATAATAATATATTTAATAATATCATTAATATGAATCTAATTTAATTGACCTTGGTACCCTTTAAAAAGGTACCCATTGTTAGTGTTATGTTTGATTGATGAAGACATTGTTAGTTAATAGATGTTTTCTTTGTTTGTTTTGAATATTACAATGACTCACATTTGGGGTTGAATTCAAATTTTAACAAGGGATATTTTTAGTTCCTAAATGATTCATCTATAAACACTACAATAGAAAGAACCTTTATAAATCCTTTATCCGTAGAAAAACACCCATTTTAAGACAAGTGTGGTCCGCCAGTGAGAGGGTGCTTCTAGGGTTTCATGGGTTTTGGCACACCCAGGTTTTCATAGTCTTGGTATTGTTTTAGAGATTCCATGGCATTTCGTCTTCCCTTCCCATCCTGTTAGAAATTCCAGACCAAAATAAATGACTTCATTGGGTTTTTCATCTTCCCATGCAACACTATTTCTCCATGCGGTTTTTTCCCATGTGTTTTTTCTCTCTCATCTAAAGAATCCATTTATTTTAACTATGCATGAATTTAATATTTCTTTGGTTTGTGTTCCTTTAATTAAATATAATGTGGATATCTAGTTTGTTGTATTTTCATAGCCTATATATTGGTTCATGTGTAGTCTATTGAAGATAGATTTGAAAAAAAGTTTGAATGTTTCCTGTGATTGTTGTTCCATTTTTCTTTCTCACTTTCCTGGCTTGTATATCCAACAGACTAGTATTATAGGTGGTACCAAGGCATCCTCAATTTTTCCAAGATGGCCACCGTAATCTAGACGCAAGTTCTGATGAAGTATAAATACAACTATTAAAGGTGGTGTATCCAAATGAAGGTGTTGTTTGGATCATAAGAATTAAGGGAGATCTTCAACGATGGGTATATAGTACCCACTAAAGAGGAATAAGTCGCCTTCACAAATAAAGAAAATATAGCCCTCAAATATAAAAGGAAGAAAGACTAAAAGGCATTGTTTCTCCTATACCAAGGGTAGGATGAATCAAATTTTTTAAAACTTTCTGAAGAAGTATCAAGAAAGAAAGCTTGGGATACCCTTGGAACCATCTTAAAATGTGTTGATCAAGTGATGTGGGTTCATCTTCAAAAACTATGATCATAGTTTGAAGTAGAACATATGAAAGATGGTGAGAGTATCTCTGATTACTTATCAAAGTTAATTTTTATTGACAATAATTTGAAAAGAAATGGTGAAACAATGCGGGAAATTTGAGTCATTGAAAAAGCACATTGATCTCTAACAACCAAGTTTAAACATGTGGTTTTGGAAATTTAATAATCAAAATATTTGGAAAAAAATTCCATTGAATAATTGATGGGGTCGTTGCAAGTGAATGAGTTACAAATGTATATGAATGCAGGTTCAAACCTGAAGCATGACTTAGCATTTAAGTTGACTCTACAAGAACAAAAGAATGTCCAAATGCAATGAGTCAGTCATCATGAAAGAGGTAAAGGATGTGTATACCATCCAAGACATAAACCTAACCAAGAAAAATTACTAGATTCTATGGAAGAGGAAATGGTGGAGGCCAATTCACGCATGGTCGTGGAAACACAAAGAATGTTCAGTGTCATAATTGTAAGAAATTTTGCTATTATACTTCCAAGTGTTGGAGAAAAATGGGTAAAGATGAACAATCCAACTACGTTGAAGCATCTCACCATGTATAATAAGTCATAACACTCCTCCTCACACAAGAAAATTCATGTTAATGACTAGATGTATGGTATCTGGACATAGGTTCTAGAAACCACATGAGTGATAACAAATAGTTGTTCAAGGAACTCACTGAAGAAGTTTGTGGCGATGTAAGATTTAGTGACGCGTTGAAGATACCCATGATTTAAAAAGGTAAAATCAAAATAAATCATAAGAATGGTGATCCAAATTACATCTCTAATGTGTATTATGTGCCAAACATGAAAAATAATATCATCGGTATAGGCCAACTCCTTGAGAAGGGGTATGTCATACACATGGAAAACTCTTCTTTGACTATAAGTGATGCTCACAAGAGACTTGTTTCTCATGTAAAAATGGAAAATAATTTCATGTTTCCGCTACATATCAACATAATGGTTGAGGAGTGTCTCTTTGGACACATGAAAAATGACTCATGGAGTTGGAATCTACACTTTGGGCATTTCCTTTTAAGTAGTATTAAACATTTATCCTCATCAAGAATGGTTCGTGGCATACTAGTGATTGAAGTTCCAAATCATGTGTGCGAGGCGTGTACACTCAATAAGAAACAAAGAAACTCCTTCCCTAGTGGAGTGTCCAGAAGAGAAAATGGACCACCTCAGCTGGTTCACACTGATATTTGTGGACCACTTGAAATATAGTCACTTGGGGGTAATAGGTATTTTATTACCCTCCTGGATGATTTCAGTAGATATATTTGGGTGTATTACATCAAATAAAAATCTTCTGCATTCACGATCCTTAAAACATTCAAAGCTCATGTTGAAGCTGAAAGTGGATACAGAATCAAAGTACTCATATCTAAAGGAGGTGGTGAATACACTTAAAAAGTATTTTAATATTTTTTCAGGGAACAAAGCATAAATAAATAAAATATTTCTACCTACACACCACAATAGAATTGAATTTTCGAAAGGAAGAACAACACCATCCTCGACATGATGAGGAGCATGCTGAAGGAGAATGGTCTGCCAAAGATCTTTTGAGAATATTCATTGGCATGTATTTACAACCTTTTTAATCGATTTACAATGAAGAGTGTAAGAAATATTGCACCAAAAGAGGTGTGAATAGGCTACAAAACAAGTGTGGCACACCTAAGAATCTCTGGGTGTGTCACCTACGCTCAAGATCTAGAATCACGAAGGAAGCTTGATAATCATGGTGAAAAGTGCATCTTCATCGACTGCAGTGAAGAGTCTAAAGCCTATAATCTCTATAATACACCAACCAATAAATTATTAGTGAGTAGAGATGTGTTCTTTAGTGAGTAAGAAGCGTGGAAATGGAATGATGAATAATTAAACAAAAAAATTACATTCAAAAAAGAAGATCTAGAAGAAATAAATGATCATCAAGAGAAAATGCCCACAACACCTTCCTTGGGTGCATCATCAGTACACAGGAGTCCAGGAGGACATTCCAGCACTCCTAAAATCACTCCATCAAGTCAAATTTTGGCCATATTGTCCTCACCTATGGAGCCTATAAAAATGAAAAACATGAGTGACATCTATGAGAAGACCGAAGAGGTAAATCTTTTTTGTTGTATGCATATCATGAGTTTTTGACATTTCAAGAATCCATATGGGAAGAATGTTAGAGAATGTACATGGAAAAATAAATTCATTCCATAGAGAAAATTGACACATGGGAGATGACCACACTTCCTAATATCCAGCAAAACAATGGTGTCAAAATTGGTGTACAAGATCAAGTGAAATTTTGATGGCAAGATCGATCGATTCAAGGAAAGGATCATAGTAAAGGGGTATGAATAAAAGTATTGGGTGGACTATGAAGAATTCTTTGCTCTTATTGCTCGCCTGGATATTGTGATGATGATTATCTCCCTTTTTTTCATCACAGTTGGATGATCTACCAACTAGATGGGAATTATGTGTTCTTAAATTGAATTCTTGAAGAAGAGTTCTATGTTGACCATCCTGAAGGCTTTGTTATGCAAGGGGAGGAAGACAAGGGGTATCAAATGAATAAATCTCTCTATGGATTGAAGAAAGCTCCATTTTCTTGGAATGCACGCATCGAAAACTATATTTTGGAGAATTTATTATCCTAATTTCCATATGAGCATTCAATTTACATCAAGAAGAAGGATCCTAGCGATATAATTATTGCATGATTGTATGTTGATGAATTTTTGTCTGCAGGGAATATTTGACTGATGTTCGATGAATTCAATGGGGCCATGTTCAAGGAGTTCAAGATGACCAATGGAGTTAACATGTCCTTTTTCTGGGTATTTAAGTAAAGTAATAATATATAAGCACTTATATATCTCAAAATAAGGATGCTAGGGATTTAATTGAAAAAATAAAGATGTCCAATTGCAATGTTGGAAACACACCTATAGCAATAAGTTTAAAATTGAAATAACAATGAGAAAGAAAAATCATTAACTCAAATTTGTTCTGGAGTCTAATTGGAAGCCTAAGGTATCTCACAATCACAAGGCTATATATTCTATATAGTGTTGGGCTTCTAATTAGGTACATGGAAGCACAAAAAGAGTCACACTGGCTAGCAGCAAAACGAATCCACATGTAAGTCAAAGGAACTTTGGATTGTGGTATTTTTTATCTATATAATGAAGAATAAAATATATATGGTTACTCAAAAAATGATTTGGGAGGTGACCAAGATGAAAAATTAATCACTTATCGATATGTATTTTTTCGTGGCTCGACTGCTTTCATGTGGAATTCAAGAAAGCAAAGTGTAGTCTCCTTATCCACCTGTGATGCAGCGTACGTGGCAGCATCATCCATTATCTGTGAGGGAATTTAGTTAACAAAATTGATGAAGGAGCTAAAGCATCTATAGGATGGTCCTACATTGATATATGTGGATAATAATTCGACAATTGAACATGCCAGAAAAAGGATGCATCATGGAAGAATCAAACACATTAATACTCAATTTCATTTTCTGAGAGATCATGTGAAATAGAAAATGAAAAAAATGGAATATTTCCTTACAATGGATCATATGGAAGATATCTTAAAAAAGTAATTACCAATAGATTCATTCAAAAAACTCAGAATGATACTCATAAAGAAACTAGTTTTTGTTTGAAGGGGAGTGGGGGAAATTAAAAACTAAAATAAATGATGTCAACTAGGTTTAGGGCCTTCCCATGTGGCACCATTTATCTATGTGGTTTCTTTATCATGAATTTTTTCTCTCTTTTCCAAAGCATCCATTTATTTTTCCTATGCATTCAATAATATTTCTTTTTTTCTTTCATTAAATGTAAGGTGGCTTTCCATTTTGGTGTATTTTCATAGCCTATATATTGGTGCATGTGTAGTCCATTGAAGATAAATGTGAAAAAAACGTGAAAGCTGCCTGTGATTGTTGTTCCATTTTTCTTTCTCACTTTCTTGGCCTGTATATCCAAAAGACTAGTATCAGAGGTTTTAAAAAGCCATCCTCAATTTTTCCCAAGATGGCCACTCCAATCGAGATGCAAGATCTGAGGCAATCTAACGACAACTATGAAAGGTGGTGCATCCAAATGAAGGTGTTGTTTGGATCATAATAATTAAGGGAGATCTTTACCAATGGGTATATAGTACCCAATACAGAGAATGAATACTTTTTCGTGAATAAAGAAAATATAACCCTCAAAAATCAAAGTAAGAAAGACAAAAAGGCATTTTTTTCTCCTCTACCAAGGGTAGGATGAATCAACTTCTGAAAAATTCTCTGAAGCTATATTAATCAAGAAATATTGGGATACCATTGGCACCATCTTCAAAAGTGTTTATCGAGTGAAGTTGGTTCATCTTAAAACACTAAGAGCAAAGTTCGAAGAAGCCCATATGAAAGAAGGTGAGAGTATCTCTGATTACTTCTCACGTTTAATTATTATTTTTAACAATTTGAAAAGAAGTGGTGAAAAATTGAGGAAATTTGAGTCATTGAAAAAGCACTTCGATCTCTGACAACCAATTTTAAGTATGTGGTTGTGGAAATCAATGAATCAAAATATTTTGAAACATTTTATATTGAATAATTGATGGGTTTGTGGCAAGTGTATCAATAAAGAATACAGAAAATGTAGGTTCAAACCTAGAGCATGCCTTAGAATTTAAGTTGAATATTTAAGAACAAAAGGATGGACAAAGGAAATGAGGCGGTAATTGTGAAAGAGGTAGAGTATATGGATACCATTCAAGCCATCAATAAAAAAATTATTAGATTCTATGGAAGTGGAAATGCTGGAGGCCGATTCACACATTGTCCCTGAAATGCAAATAATGTTCAATGTCATAATTTCAAAATATTTTTCCATTATGGTTCCTTGTGTTGGAGAAAAATGGGTCAAGATGAACAATCCAACTATGTTGAAGAATCTCACCATGAATAATAAGTCATCACACTCCTCCTGCATAAGAAAAGTCATGTTAATGACCAGATGCATGGTATCTGGACACAGGTGCAAGAAACTGCATGAGTGGTAACAATGATATTTTCAAGGAACTCACTGAATAAGTTCATGAAGGCATGAGATTTGGTGAATTGTCAAAGTTACCCTTGATTTGAAAAGGTAAAATCAAAATATATCATAATAATGGTGAGCTAGATTACATCTCTAATTTGTATTATGTGCCAAACATGGAAAATAATATCATCAGTATTGGCCAACTCCTTGAGAAGGGGTATGTCATACACATAGAAAACTCTTCTTTGTCTATAACCAATGCTCACAAGATACTTGTTACTCAAGTCCAAACGGAAAAAAATTGCATGTTTTTGCTTCATATCAACACAAAATATGAGGAGTGTCTCTTTGGACTCATGAAAAATGACTCGTGGAGTTGGAATATTCTTTTTGGGCATCTCCATTTAAGAAAGATTAAACTTTTATCCTCATTATTCATGGTATGTGGCTTACTAGTGATTGAAGTTACAAATCATGTGTGTGAGGCATGTACACTCAATAAGCAACAAAGAAACTTCTTCCCTAGTGCAGTGTCCAGAAGAGAAAATGAACCACTTCAGTTGGTTCACATTGATATTTACAGACCACTTAAAACACCCTCAATTAAAGGTAATATATATTTTATTACCCTCGTTGATAATTTTAGTAGAAAAATTTGGGTGTATTTCATCAAATAAAAATTTTATCCATTCATGATCTTTAAAACATTAAAATCTTATGTTGAAGCTGGAAGTGGCTACAGAATCAAAGTACTCATATTTGAAAAAGGTGGAGAATACACTTCAAATGAATTTCAATATTTTTGAAGGGAAAAATGCATAAAGAAATAATATATTGCTTCATACATATCACAACAAAATGGAATTGCAGAAAGGAAGAACCTCACCATCCTCTACATGATGAGGACTATGCTGAAGAAGAATGGTCTACCAAAGATCTTTTGGGAAGATGTAGTGGCATGTATTGCCTACCTGTTCAATCAATTTCCAATTAAGAGTGTCATAAATATGACACCACAAGAGGCATGAAGGGGCTACAAACTAAGTGTGGAACACCTAAAAACTATTTGGGTGTGTCACCTATGCTCAAGTTCCATAAGAAAAAAAAGGAAGCTTGATGATCATAGTAAAAAGTGCATCCTCATCACCTACAGTGAGGAGTCTAAATCCTATAATCTCTATAATACACTAAACAATAAATTAGTGGTGAGTAGTGATGTGTTCTTTAGTGAGGAAGAATCATGGAAATGGAATCATAAATAATAAAAAATAAATAAATTCAAAACAGAATATCTAGAGTAAAGACATGATCATCAAGGTAAAATGACCACAACACCTTCTTTGTGAACTTCATCAGTATACAGGAGTCCAAGAAGACATTCCATCACTCCTGAAATCACTCCAAGTAAAAATTTGGTTAGATCGTCCTTGCTTATAGAGCCTATAAAGATGAAAATTTTGAGTGACATCTATGAGAAGACCAAATAGGTAAATATTTTTTGATTGTATTCATACCATGAGCCCCTGAAATTTCAAGAATGGATAGGGGAATAATGTTAGATAATGTCCATGGAAGAATAAATTTGTGCCATAGAGAAAAATTACACATGGGAGCTAACCACACTTCCTAATAGCCAGTAAAATAATGGATTCAAATTGGTGTACAAGATCAAGAAAAATGTTGATGGAAAGATCGATCGATACAAGGAAAGGCTTGTAGTAAAGGGGTATTAACAAAAGTACAGGGTGGACTATGAAGAAGTCTTTGCTCCTATTGCTCACAATGATACTGTGAGGATGATTATCTCCCTTGATGTTCATTACAGATGGATGATCTACCAACTATATGTGAATTCTACATTCCAAAATGGTATTCTATAAGAAGAGTTCTATGTTGACCATCCTAAAGGCTTTGTTAGCAAAGGGGAGGAGGACAAGGGGTGTCGACTGAAGAAATCTCTCTATGGGTGGAATCAAGCTCCACATGTTTGGAATGAATACATCGACAACTATATTTAAGATAATGGATACGCCCAATTTCTATATGAGCATGGAGTTTACATCAAGAAGAATGATCACGGAGAAATACTTATTGCATGATTGTATGTTGATGATTTTTTTTGCAGGGAATAGTTGACTAATGTTAGATGAATTAAAGGGGGCCATGTTTAAGGAGTTTGAGATGACCGATGGAGGTCTCATGTCCTTTTTTCTGGTCATTGAAGTAAATCAACAATATGAAAGCATATATATATCTCAAAATAATTATGCCAAGGAGTTACTTGAAAAAATAAAGATGGAAAATTGAAATTTTATAATCGCACATATAGTTATAAGATTATAATTGAAAAAACAAGGAGAAGGAAGAATCATTAACTCACCTTTATTCATGAGTATGATTGGAAGCCAAAGGTATGTCACAATCACAAGGAAAGATATTGTGTACAGTGTTGGGCTTCTAATTAGGTACATGGAAGCACCAAAAGAGTCACACTGGATAGCAGTAAAACGAATCCTTAGGTAATTCAAAGGAACTATGGATTTTGGTATTTTTTATCCATGAAATAAAGAAGAAAATATATATGGTTACTCAGAAAATGACTAGGGAGGTGACCAAGATGAAATAAAAAGCACTAATTTGTATGTATTTTTTCATGGCTTGAATGATTTCATGTAGAATTCAAGAAATCAGAGTGTGGTCACCTTATCCACATGTGATGCAGCGTACATGGTGGAATCATCCATTGTTTGTGAGGGAATTTGGTTGAGAAAATTGATGAATGAGATGAAGAATCCATAGGATGGTCCCATAGTGATATCTTTGGATAATAATTCTGCATTTGACCTTTCCAAAAATCTGATGCATCATGGAAGAATCAAACACATTAATAATCAATTCCATTTTTTAAGAGATCCTGTGAAATAGAAAATGATAAAATTGGAATATTTTATTACAAAGGAACATGTGGAAGATATCTTTACAAAGGTATTACCAAAATATTCATTCAAAATACTCAGAATGAAATTGGTTTTGGTTTGAAGGGGAGTGTGGAAAATTAAAAACCAAAATAAATGATGTTGGTTGGGTTTTGTGTCTTCCCATGAAACACCATTTATCTATGTGTTTTCTTTCCCATTCATTTTTCTCTCTTCTCCAAAGCATCCATTTATTTTTCCTATGAATTTACTAAATATTTCTTTGTTTTTTGTTCCTTTCAATAAATGTAATGTGTATTTCCATTTGGGTGTATTTTTATATCCTATATATTGGTGCATGTGTAGTCTGTTGAAGATAAATGGGAAGAAAAACTTAAAGGATTACTATATTTTTTGTTCCATTTTTCTTTCTCACTTTCCTGGCTTGTATATCCAACACGTCCCCCCCCCCCACCCCCTTTAGTAAATTCATTACCCATTTATTCCTATGTTATGATGGAAAAATTTTCCATTAATTCAAAAATAGATGATTCACCCTAATTTGTTCATCAAATATCTCTTTTAATGGTCGGTAAATTCATTGAAAACTAACTATTCAACCTGAATGTGCTAAAAAAATGCTTCCATATGTTTGACACCTGGAAGAAGGTGTGGTCATTTGAGAAGTTATATAGGCCACCTGATCTTTGAATTCTTCTTTGAAAAATATAAGCAAAAGGTTCTTCTCTAAATCCCTTATTCATTCAAAAATCACCAAATCTTAAAGGAGGACCTAAAAAATGAAATTGATTTCTAGATAATCACCTTCACAAAATATGTCTTTTGAGCCCTTAAAAACATCACGCTTAGTAGAAGATCAAAACAAACATTTCATAATATCCGTAGCTATATCAATGGTTTTATTAAATGGGATTTCTCATATCCAATCTTCTAGGCTCCATATGTGCATATCAATTTAATCATCGATGTGACACAACCTCTTATGAGGGGAGAATTTCTTTCCATGGAGGATTTTCTCTTATGGATCTCACTCAAACGAGAAAAGATATTTTTTCATAATTCAATGAAAGGGACATTTTTTCAAAATTTGATAGATGGTATTCTTAAGATGAGGAAATTTTTTCATAATTCAATAGAAGGGATTCCTAAGTCAAATAAAATTTTTCATGATTCGATTAAAGAGATTCATTAGAAATTAATGGGATTATTAAGTCAAAGACATTTTTTCATAATTTGATAGAAGGGAAAAAACATGGATGTCTTAGAAATATACATAATACGAATATTTTTTCATCTCTTGTTATGTTATTATGGAGGTTATTTCATTGAAAACTCCCTGTCAATGTCTTTCTACAAGCTG
Organism: Viscum album; assembly: GCA_963277665.1. Taxonomy (NCBI): domain Eukaryota; kingdom Viridiplantae; phylum Streptophyta; class Magnoliopsida; order Santalales; family Viscaceae; genus Viscum; species Viscum album. The sequence goes on along the minus strand of OY728158.1, from coordinate 364,699,294 downwards.
TTGGTATCTCAATATCCCCATGATGTGATATTTTTCACCATTATAGAGAATATATCAACCATTTATTCCTGAGTTTTTCCACTTCCACAACACTATGTAACTTTATCATCAATATCTTCTTCAAAATTCCATGGACTTGCTCTATTCTGGTTTGTTTACATAAAAGTTTTAATGCTTCCCTGTCAATGTACCTTTTTTTCTATTTTAGGTTACTTGTGCGAAAACAATTCACCTAATATAGAGGATTCGTAATGATGCGAGACATCACAATTCTAATTTCATTATCCATGCTACTCGACTACAAATTGCTACAGCCAATAGAATGGAAAACTTGATAAAGGTGGGTAGTTGTAGCAGTTCGGTGAATGACCTTGTAGTGTTAATTCATCTTGGTATTATAGATTATTTCCAATGTCCGAATGGTTTGCTCAATGTTCTATGGATCTCACCATTCACGAACTAGATCAAATGTAATATAGACATGTCATCCAGGGGTAATCCTAGATCTACTGGTTTTGGTGACACCTTCATGAATTCCAATACTAAACTTTTTGGATGAATTTGTGGATCTGGTGGTTTTTCTATAGCCTTGGAAGTAGAGATCTTGGCACTCATAAATGTAATGATCATGGCTAAGCAACGTGGTGGGCACAAAATTAGGTTTTAATGTGACTCTACCCTCCTAGTATAGGTAGTAAGAAATTGAAAACAACATATTTCATGGAAACTCACTGAAAAATGGATTAATTATATTAAGTCCCAATCAAAAAAGTGCTTCTTTATCACCCATGTCAACCATGAAGTGAATTATCTGGCCGATGGGCCTGAAAATAAGGGAGTTGAGACTGGTTGTTTTTTTTCTCTGAATATATCCCTATTGAGATTATGCCCCAGTTCCAAAGGGGTTTTCATAAAATTTCATCTTTTCGACTATTGTAATCATTTTTATTTCTCTAATAAAAGTGGATTTCCCTTGGGATAAGTACTCACCTTTTTAGTAATATCCAATAAGGGAAATTATGATAATAGAACGGCAAATGGGAATTCTTCATGTTTTATTGTCATCAGGTATTACTATTATCAAGCACCTGTAATGGTAAATAGACTTAATGCATTTCATGACTCTCACACTTATATTTTCTAACAAAATCTATTATCACATATGTTTATGGTGAGGTAGGGTACATTGGGTGAATCACGATTGACATATCATTAATGGATATGTTGAGTAAGGATTTTTCACATCCATCTTTATAGATTCTGATATCTCAACCCTTTGATTGGAATATAACAATCGCCCTAAATTCCATGGACATGTTGTAATGATATATTTATTCCAGATAGTCAAATAAAGACATATCAATCAAATAGGTTTTTGAAATGGATGTGCAACCTACTTGATGATATATTGGTAAAAATTTATTATATTACAAAGTGAAAAATTTATGTGGTTTTCATCATTATGACATTATGTTCCTTCTCTCGGGTTTCATGACCCATTGCTTGACAGTAATCTGGGAATTTAAGAAAACCTACCTATTGTAAATGGGAAATAATACTAAAGCGTCATAGACTAAGTGTTGTCATTGATCTATATTATATTTTATTTGAATTTAATTAATGTAATAAATATTTTTATAATACTAAGGAATAATTTTTATTCATGTTTTATTGATCAAATAAATTAAATAAATATTTTTTCAATGGATTGTGAATAAAATATATTTATTTATTTTATTGAATATTTAATAAATAATTATTTACTTGTTTGTGAATAAAATATTTATCTAAGTAAATAAAATATTTTATTTTATTTTTTGATAAATGATAGAGGAGTTTGAATGGATTAAGACCGTATCAAATGACAAATATTAATTAATAAGTCCACTAAATAATACTTTTTATTTCCCAAATTGGTGTTCCCCACAAATTGTTATTATTAGTATTTTATTATGTGTAATAGGGTTTATTAAAGGATATTATATTATTTACTAGATGACATGCATAAATATTTATTTTATCTTAAAGCCTATATCATTAAATAGACGGTTATGTGTATTTTGTAGAGTATTGATCGGTGCAATTAAAATATATAACTTGTTTGCACAATGAATTCTATCTCGACTCCTTCTTGTCTCCCCCTCTCAAGAATGAGAAATGTATGATAGATTTCTTCAAGACCAAAGAATTACTGGTCAAGGAAGAACAACACAACACATTCGATTCACCATGCTAGCATAAGGAGATCAAGTGGCACTTCTCAGATATCATATGAGCACGTGTAGATCACTACTAGAAGGATTCAATCCTTGTATCCTTACTGTGTAATGAAGGAAATTCAGAAGGTTCTTTTCAGATGATCAACATTCATCAATGAATAAATATCTGAATACTAGGTATTCATTAATTAGATATTGAATCATTAAAATATAAATTTGACATAAATTATCCTCACTCATGGTTTCAGGAAACAATAAATAAATGAAAATTTAATTTATCTCCTACCACTTCATGCTTCCACTGCACCCGTAATCATCAAAGTATGTATCCATAACTGGGACTCATATCCATTCAAACATCATAATTTTATTTGTAATCTTGATACCAACCACATTTATAATGGTCTCTCCAAATATTTCTTCAAAATATTAAATTTAGGACATACTTTTACCATTGAATGTTGTGTCTACATAAACATGTAATATTATCATATGCGGGAGTGGAACTGGTGGTGTGAATGTACTCTCAAAATGTCCTTTTGATTTCATGGTTGATTTACATGATTATCTTGATCTGAATATCTTTTTCCCTTTCACTTTTTCAATCTTAAATAGTATAACTCATTTTATGCCTTTTTTGTCAATTTTAAAATGTATTTAATTTGAGAAATAATTGTTAAGGACATAAATCATGTATCACTATAAGATTACATGACCATTCTATAGAAATCCCAACAATATTATCAATCATTATAACATCCAGATCATCAAGAGGAATAGTAAACTCAATGCTTGCCTCATGGGATACTTAAATCCACACTATCATATGATATTTTAGGCATTTTTTATTATATTTCATGTCTCCTAGGATAATTTACACCATTCACCGCTCAAAAAGGTTATGAGTGGGTGTTGATAGATATAATTCTCATAAACTTTCACCCTATAGAATTTTATTAATATAAAGTTATCAGATGTTAACTGATTCACATTTAGAAAAAATGTGGATGATAAAATTGATTATCATAGTTAAGTAATGAATTTCATGGGAATGGATATCCTTAAGGATTGTGGGGTCATGTGGCTCTTCATGAACTGGTCGTTTTTCTTCTACTAGTTCACTTTGATCCTTTTTCATATAATAGTCTTTAAAACCAAACTGAATAAAAATGATTTTTAAATTATATATATTAACCTACATTCCTTTCATCTTCTCATAGGTATATTTTTGTGGATTTATATTCTCGAAATATATAATAGGTGACACTCCAAAACCCAAACCACTAACGCCGACATATTGTTCTAGTTGATTTGAAGCGAATGATAGTAGTTTATCATTATGTATAATCAATTTTGATTCTTTTTTATAAATCATATAAAAAAATATGAACAGAAATATATATTTTTTTGTAGTACTATTATAAATCACAAAAAATTACTATATGTCATACTTACACATGATTCTCATACTTCTTGTGTGTTTTCATCTACTAGTTTTCCCTCACTTTATATGATCATCCTTCCATTATACACAATTTAGGATGGAAGTGTCTTCAAATTTAGAATCATCAATTTACATATAAATAAATAATACTATGTTGTTTTATATCACATAAATATGTTTTTAAAGATTTAAAATACATAACATTTTATTTTTGGGTAATCTGTGCCCCATCAAAATTTTACAGCAGGGGTATATTGGTTTTAATTCACACTATTTACTTTTATAACTCCCTTTTTGTTTCATAAATAATTATTTCTTGATTCATACTAGATAAAATAAATATTTTCAAAAAAATATCCTCAATTACAATGCATAAAAAATGATTCCTTGCCATGGTGACTAATGAATGATTTCAATGTTTCATGGTTTATAATTCATTCATACATATCTAGTGGTAAGGGGGTCACTTTCCTCTCTATATCCATTGATTATGATTTTATATAAGTGTTCGGAAGGCTCTGTGATCATTTCTAGTGACCATTATGAGAAATCTCTTATGAAAATCATCTAAAATAAATGAAATATATAATGGGATAATTTAAGTTAATTAAATGTTTCATTACATGGTTTTATGGTAATATAGATACATTATATCATAACATTGACCTAATATCTTCTCACATGGTAATCTTCAATGAAATAATGACATTATTTCACATATCTATGACAATTAACACATTCATTCTTTTTGTATCCCCAAATTAACTAATAAACGTTGAATTTTTGGGGTCAAAATGTTGTTCGTGTTGATTCCATCCAACACAAAATTTTAAACGTTTTATTCTTAGCTTGATAACTATTGTTAACATGGTGATTCTACACTACACTACTTTTCCTCAACATGTTTCTGATCCTCTAATAATTCCACAGTTTCGGCATCGATAGTGTGTTCTTCCCTGGATGTGTAACATCATCATATAAATAATTCATTGTCTTAATGGGTAGTTAATGAATTTATATATATTATGTATATTTATCATAAAATATATAATATTATAAATAATATAATATAATATAAAAAAACAATAACCTTATCATTGAACACTCTTTATTTTTATTAATTATTGACGGGATTTGGCTCATCTATTGAGTATCCAAATCCCATCCTTGTGGTACCCTTTAGTGCATAATACACTCTCTACATTTCTACCTTTATGAAATTATTATGACCTGCAAATATCCAGTTTATCTTAAATTAAATTTTAATTGGACCCTGAAGTTGTTTTAGTTTCCAAATAAAATTGACCAATTCCCTTTTTCTAGATCTGGGACATATTATAATTGCACTTATTGTGATGTCATTATGAATGGTTCATCCTTAAACCCTTCAATAGTAAAATTCAACATAATGAAGATCAATTTTTTGACTTTAACTATAGTACTATTGGAAACCCATTTGAAAATAAGAAAATTTAATTGAAATTTTGTATCATCTAACTTGTATATTTGTTCAGTTATACTATAATATGACATATTCACAAAAAATGTATTTTTATCCTTGGAACTGAATAATTGAATCACTTCTTCCATAATCCTAACTCAAATACTTTTCATTATTCTATGTTCATCATGTTCCTTCATATCGAATGTATAACCATTAATTAAAATATCATTTTAAGAGATAACATTTACATTTGGTCCCTTGCATAGCCAATGAAGTTGTTCTTTAATAGAATTTGGATTTGAAGATAACTCCTTATAAATATTTTATTAGAACCATATTATAAATTATTGATTATTGGTAATTGATATCCATCTGTCATCCCTTGATGGATTCAAATGTCTAAGAATTACTTTGTGGGATTCATTGTATGGAGAAACCTATAAACAATTATTTAAAATATAAAGTTGATTATGATCGCACTTTTTAATGGTGTTTGTAACAACACATCTTCTATAAATTTATTCTCTCATAAGGATTCCACTCTGATGTTATTTTGGGAGACCAATGATATCAACATATAGGAGGTAATCAGGGCAGAATTCAGTTACTTTATCAACGATATATCACTATTCAATAAAACCTTCGAACTAACTTCGATTCGTAATGTACCCCTTCAAAATATTCATTTATTGTTCAATGGGGTACATAAATCTATAATTTTCATGACCACATATTTAAATATATCTAACCCAATGAACCATAAGGTATGAAATTATATCAATGAATTATGGTTATAAGAATAACTCCACTTATCATAATATGAAATCAATTTCCTTACTCAATATTGGATAATTGTACGGTCTATTACTTTACAAAATATATATTTGAAAAGGAAGAAAAGTTTGGTTAATGTAAATTGTAAATATTTAGGAAATATTAACATAATTCTATAATAATTAAATCTTTCATAAAAACATGACTATCTTGTTAATGTAGTCCCAGTAACATCAAATTGTTCATTTAAATGATATTATTGATATTTGATGGATACACCTCTGAAAAGTTTACACTATTAATGATGTTTCATAATTAAAATTTTTCTTTTCAATATATAGTGTATGATGGTGGAGGGATAATAGTTTTCCTTTTACCCCTCACTGGGACCAACAAATCCCTTATCCCCATGTCAGTCATGTCCAACATTTCTTTAATTCCAGTTTTTTTTATCTCTAGTACATTTTGTAATGTAAAAATAATAATATCACTTATATATTTTTCTATATGAATTACATAAAAAAATATATTATGTATAAAATATTCTAGTATGGTAATTCCATGAAATTAGTGTTTACATATTTTACTTTCATGAAAATTTCATCACTCATTATTTGGGATGGTGTTGTATATTATTTTGTATTTCCATTGAATGATGTAATCCAAGATTGGTATTTATGTATTCAAGGTAAAAATTTCCAATGTTCTAAAAACATAGTCTTGGAGAAATGTTTTAGCATAACTGAGTGTGTACCATCTATAAAACTGGGACACCCAAACATTCCATTGATGTTATAGCCTAAAAATTTCACATAAGAAGGAAAGTCAATTATAAACTTATAAAACATGGCACTCAATGTAAAATATTTAGTTTTATGAACCTCATACAATGTGACACTTGTATCTTGCATCAATTTTAGATCTATAGTCAATGAATCCAAAAAGATATAAATATCATTACTAGGTTGTTTTTTTCCAGATATAAATAGAGACAACATAATGTATTGGTGATTCATGCATGAGCATGGTGGAAATCTATTAATTACCAATATAACTAGATATGAAATGTGAGTACTAATTTATAAACCAATAGAATTTATTCCATCTGTAGATAAAATAAGTAAAAGTTTTTTGGGATTGCTTCCAAATTCAGGATAATTATAATTAATTTTCATTTAATGAGGAGAGTTCGTTGGGTGTCATATTTTACCATCTTTAATTATTGTATCTGCATTCCATGAAAATTATCTAACAGTTTCTTAAAATCCATAGATATGTATAAATATTAGAAAAGTAGGAATGTTCCATACAAATTTTAAAGTATTGATTTATTTTTCTTATATCAATCGGTGCCAAACCCAGCTAATGTTATGAGTGATTCATGGTCCATGAAAAAAAGTATACAATCATTTCTACATGCATGTATTTTTTTCAAAGATCATACCCACTATATATCATTCTCTTAGATCTATCAATTCCACACAGAATATCATTTTCTTATGGTATCATATCAATCAGGAGACTAAGAAGATCAGTAAAGAATGGTGTCACTCCTTCTACATCTAACATTAAAATTATATAACATTAATACTATTGAAAATGTTGTATATTTACTACAACCGGTATTCAATGGTGTCTTTTAATAGATATTTAACTTTTAAAAAAACATTTTACAATCATTAAGGTCATCTTGAATTTTCATTTTCATTTCTTCCATAGGATCTTTGTCTTCATTTACACTATCATTCATATCAACTAATCCATTAATCACAATATCATACCAGTCAGTAGGTACATTCTTTTTTCCCTGATGTTTAGTACAAAATTTATATATTCAATAAATTTTGTAAAAACTCAAATATTCTTTCAAATATTATAAATGAATTAATCTTTAATAACAACAACTTAAACTTGGATAAATGATTTGATAAGGGTCATATGCATTCTTTATTGTAATTTTGATGAACTTTTTGACTCCATCCTCATAATCCTTTTTCATATTATTAGAATCCATCAAATTTTGATTCATATTAATCCTATTATGTTCAATAATATTCATTTTTCATGAATATAAATAAATACACATAAGGTATTAATAAAAAAAATAAAATTTATAGATACTATGAGGAAACATTATTGTTTTACAAAGAAAAAAATTATAATCACTTGAAAACTCAATGAAGAAGAAAATTGTAATGATAAAATGATAGAATTAATTAAAATTGTAATATTAGACTCATGATAATAAAGTTTAACATTGATAACCTCCTCTTCAAAAAAAATTTGAGTGTCTAAAACAATATCAGATGGTGTGTGGAAGCATTAAAGTAGGTAGTTGATAATGGATGAATTATTTAAAGTAGATATATGAATATTTAAGAAACAATACTATAATGGGAACCCAAAATGGGTGATGGCCACCATGATGTTGTTTTCCCCTTTGGTATATTTTAATCTTAATTGAATAATAATTATCACATTGGACTACTAAAGTTTAATGAATCTCAACATTTGAATGTTATTGGTGTTGATTCCTAACAAGTTATATTTTTACAAATGGGTAAGATGAAAATAAACAACCAATGGTGGTTTAAGGGTTATATGCTCCGCAAAAAAATTAATAAGTATTATAACACTCTTAAAGAACAATTTAATATACATATATCTATTTCTATAAGATAATAAGATTAAAATGATGTGTATTGATATTTTTCTATAGTGGTGTAAATCATTTAAGAAGCATATTGTGTTATATTTATAAAGTTGCAAAATACATTATTAAATTTTCATTTATTCAAAAAACATAATGATCAACAATTTTCAATCACAAAATTATTAATGGTTATCAGTTAGTGTCAACTTTTGAAGGATAATGATGTTTGTGGTGAGAGACCATAAAATAGTATATGTGTTAAAAAGTTATTTGATTTTTATATAATCAATTTTTTGTGACTATAACCATAAAAATCCATTTTTGAGGAGTAAAATGAATTAAAATTTCCACTAGATACAACATGATTTAATATTAGTCAAGAATGCAACACCAATTGGCTCTAAGAATCATTTATGTAATTCATTTGAGATACATTATTCACGGACAATTTTGAAATATTTGTTTCAACATCGTTGGAGACCATCATCATTATTAGTAGGGTCATTCCATTATAAGTAATGTCAAAAAGTGGAAATTATTTGGAGCTATAAAATCATAATAAGTCATTCATGGATTGTTTCATGTATTAGAAGACAACATGGAAAAACAAATTTGGATGTCAATATGATTTATATAGATATTAGGATCAAAATAAGATGCTCTTGATTTCTCAATTACAAGAGGGGGCTGAATTGTAGTTAAAAAAACATTAGTTTAAAATAATTACACTAAAAATTCACAAAATTTTGGCCATTAGTCCAATTACTAAGGTATTGTAATTAATATAATTATAGTATATCATAGTATAATAATTTTAATCATATAAGATTCAATTATATAAATGTAAATAAATCAGATTCTTTAAAGATTTTATTAGCATATTAATATTTATCATATTCGGATAGGTTATGATAAGAAATTACAAAAAATCACAATGGAATATATAAATTGTAAGAAAAAAATAATTCAATATCTATAACAAATTAAGAATGACATAAAATAATTAAAATTAATATATTTCTTTCAACATTAAGATTAAGGTAGCCACAAACCTTGCCAAATAGTATCCCTTATTTTATACTTACAAGAATGTCAGTATTTCCACACAAAGAAATCCATCGATACAAATATTTGATTCTCTATCTACCTAGCATCGGTATCCCTTGATCTGATGGATTTACTCTATCTTGTTATTCTAGAAATCCCTCAATTAAAATATTGGATTCTCTATCTTTCTATCCACACCAGGAATCAATCGTAATCACAACAACTAAATACATGATTACAATGGAAATAAATTCTTAAGGGGAAAACATAACAATATTCCCTTAAAAATAAAAAAACTCAAAAACAATTACAAAAGACTAGAAACAAGTTGTTCATGATTTGAGATCTTGATATCTCTTGAACAGGGGATAAATTCAAAGTGAATCAATAGAAAACTTTTCAAATGACTAGGTATTTATAGTTATTTCTTTAGTGGTCATCTTTATCATCAAATAATCATATATTCTCTAAGTTTGTTGCAACCACTTGGACACGTGACACTTATAATATAAAGTCTAACATCGTATTTTTTTTATATGTTTATAGTGTAAAAATGTTTCCTTAAATTAGAAAGAAGTTTACTATATTTTGGTTATAAACTAATGTTAGTCTAATGGACTTACATAATATGGTCAATACGATTGTCATAATTAGGTTTAATCCAATTGTATCACTATTAATACCAGTTTGATGATGAATACCTTTGGCAGTACCAAGATAAGATAAATTATTTCACCTGTCTGACATAATATCGGTCCGATTAATCATATCCAAACTCATTATGATTCCTATAATAAAGAAATATATGTTTATAGATATAATACTTTAAATCTTATTCTTTGTATGGTAAAAAGTAATGTATTCTAGAAAAACATTATAAATATCTTTGGACATAAAAAGTTAGTAAAGAAAGTATAAATAAAGTTTTTTTGATTTCTAAAATAAAAGGAATAGAAAAGTTAGAAGTATAATATCTGACTCAAAAATATCCCCCTTTATGGAAAGCACAACTCCAAAACATCAATCAGATTAGACATTAAAAAACTAAAATCCTTGCCAGTTATAATAACTTCATATTCAAAATTTTACTTTTAATCCTTAACTCACCCTGGGTTTTTAAGTATTCTAAATACAATGGAGAGAATGATGAATATGATAAATTCCGTTTAAGTATCATCTTACCAGGAGGAATATATTCTCCCCATTTTTGAAAAAAATATCTCCCCCTTTCTATAAGAAATATCCATTTGTAGAAATATCTCCCCATTTATGATTTACAAAAATAATTGGAGACTCAATTATAATGTTCTTGAAAAGTTCTTGAATGGAAAAGTATAAGAAACAATTTAATGAATTTACAAATCAACTAAAAAATTATGAAATAACATTCAACCAATTGTATTAGAGAAATGTTCAGAAAATCATATTTGGATAGAAGATTAATTCATTCTTCAACAGAGATTTCAATATTTTATCAAAATAAATTTACAACAAGAGTTCAAAAATTATTAATATTTATACATAAGAGTTTTTACGACCGAATTTATCTTCTTGAATTATTTGCGATCTATTTTCATCTCCATCATTTTATATTTAAGACATTGATTCTAATATTTGAGTTTCTTTAATTCTTCAACAAGCTCCTTGTTTTGATATTTTAGAATTTCAACACCATTTTAACAAAGACATGCTCTATACATTTCCAACATTAAGTCTTAGATTCTTATTTTCAGTGCATCCACTTCTTCAGTCCAGTCATTAGTCAAGTATTTGAAATCATTAAAAAATTTACCCCATAATTCATATTCTTAGATAACTGATTAAAATATCCAGATGATTCAGTCATCAACTTATTTTTCTCTTGAATCTGATCATTGTGAGATCGAACAACAACATCGACAACATTTTACCATTTCATCATTGGATTACATGATTTTTGTGGTTAGTATAACATTCTTGTAAGGTTTTAAATCTTTCTTAAATAGATTACTAATTCAGTTAGCATTTTTATTGTCCATATTTTTTTAAAGACAATCATGAAGAAATTAACCTCCTGCTTTCAGTCTCGAGAAGTGATGTATATCCATTCTAATATTTTAAAATATGAAATGATTTAATCAAAACCCATTTTTGTGATGGTTCTTGTAAATTATGATAACTTTGGATCAATATGTGGACATTTTGATCATCTTTTACTAACAACATCATATTTTCTTTTCTTCTTATTAACTTTTTTCACATTCTTTTAAACCATTTCATCTATCTTAGGAATAACTTTTTCAGAATATATTTCAATAATGTCAACATCTTTGGTGTCAGGTTTTGAAATTGACACTTGATCTTCCTTATCCATATTAGATGAAGACTCTTCTTCTTCTTCTGATAAGGATTCTTCTTCTGATCTTTTGGATTCATCATCATAATATATTGAAAGAAAACATGATGAGGATATATTTTTTTATTTTTCAGATTGAGTTTCTTCCTCGTCACTTTCTTTTTTAGCTTTTTATTCCTTATCCTTTTTTTATCCTAATTTCTCTCTCTAACTTCAACTTCTTCTTTAATGTATTCTTATTTTGATTCTTCTTGTTCAACTTATTTTCATTATTATTGTTCTTTCTCTTCTTCCCCATTACCATAATTTTCTTCTAATTGGTTTTCATCTACCTTATCAGGAATTCGTTTTTGATGAACTTCAACCAAATAATTGTATTCTTTATAAATTTACTTTTCATATTTTCAATAAGCACTAATTATTTATTTTCCTAAATGAATTTGTGTAAATTATTTATCTGTCGATGCTGGTGCCGATTAACTTTGCAGTGTCGCTACTAGAAGAGATTCTTTTTCTTTTTAAGGTATATCTAATCCTTCAAGATTTTATTTCTTTTCGCTTTTCTTTCAAAATAAGAACAATATAAAATATGAGTGATGTTTCTTGAAATAATAACCCTCCATCTGGGTTTTCTTTTCAAATATTCTTAGAGTTAAATTATACTCCTTTAAAAATATTTTGAGATAAAGAGGAATCTTAGAGTCTCTTATTTTCCTTCTTCTTTTTATCTTCTTCCTCAATATTTTCATCACCACGAAACCATAATGAATTATACTCATAAGGTTCAAATCATATTTTAGTTAGTCCATGATTCTTATCAGCTTCTAGTCTCATCCATTCCTAATAAAAATCCTCAGGGACCTTATTTGTGTTATTTTGTTTCTTCTTTTCTTTAAGAGGTGAGGTTTCAGCCTTCATTTTCTATTTATTCTTCTTTTATAACTTATTTTATGGCTTTTCCCCCAATGAAGAATCCTCAGGTTTTTAAATAAACATTTAAAATTTTTATCAAACACCAGCTTCATTTTTTTATTGTATCTTCACTAATGAATGAAACCTTTTCCCTCATTGCATATGAATTGTTATAAAATATTATAAACATAAAAAAAGTCAAAAATTATCTTACTCAAGAAGGTTGAAAACATTATAATATTTGACATGATGGAATTATTTTTTATGTTCTTTACGGTAAAAAGAACATACTTTACAAGGTCAATCATTCTCCTGTTAATCAAATAGTCCAAAGTAATGATAATATCTCTGTATCCATTCTTCGGTCTTAAAAAAATTCATGTACAAAGAAATGAGAAGATTGTTTGGGGAGATATGATAAAATTTGATGAATTTCTTGTAATGATAAAACAATGAATCCTCAGCCCTTATTTTGTAAAAGGTTCTAAGGGTATTTGGAAGTTTGTGTGATGGAAAATTCACATCACCTCCAGATAGTACTCCAACTAATTATGATAATTTTCTTTGTGAGAATTTATTTTATTTTACATACATATTGAAATAAAACTTATCATTTTGTTTGATAAATTTCATTGAAGCATAAAATTCATGAACAATTTTAGGATAATACTTATCAACTTTATGATCTTATTTTTCTACAAAAAATGATTCCCATCCTTAAAAAGTAATAGCCTTCTTAAGAGTAGAATCGTATTTAAAAATGAAATAACTTTCCACTAACCTTTATATAAACCAAACCAATCATTTTAATCTTGTTTTTTAGTCATTGGAAATAGAATGAATACAATCGGTCCAAAGGAACGAAAAACATCCATACTGATCAACTTGTAGGCAACAGCAGGTCGGTGCAAAAACTCTAGATAAATCGATGTGGGACATTGGGATCCCTCTATTATATAGGGGATTGGGGAGATGGTTGAGTTACCAAAATAGATCCAATGGTTGAGATGGAAATGATCTAATCTAAAGACTGATAATCACTCAAAGATAGTTCTAAGGTATTTTTGAACTCTTAAGGTTTTATAAAAACTTTTATCATATTGAATGTAAATATGATAAAAATATAAAAAAATTGAAAACAAAAATTATTGTAACAACAAAAAAGATAAATAATTGTAATAAAATATTAAAAAAATAAAAGATAATAATAATACCTTCCGGAGTGAAAATTTGCATCAGTATGAATAACACATTCTTATTGAATTTTGTAAACTAATTAGATTTTACTACTTTTAGGAAACTAAATGTGATTTTACAAAAAAAATTAAGTGAAATGGTTTCAAAAGAAAAATTAAAATATTTTTTAGGGGTAAAATTTAATATGATATTTTATAAATAATATATCATTATGAAAATTTATTGAATTACAAAATTTTAAGAATTCATGACTCTGAAAAAATTTGTAACATTTTAAGTGTCCAATTCTCCTTTTGAGAATACTCACAATAAAAATTTTATAAAGAAGTATGAGTTTGGAACTTCAATACAAAATTTTTATTAAAACTAAAAATTTAAAAAACTAAAAGTTTTGAAAAACAACAAACATATTTACTCCCCCTATGAAGAGGAGTAAATTAAAGTAAAAACATGGGTAAAAAAGAAGTAGATGTAAACGACCATTTAACATTGATCATTCCTAACTTCTATTTAATATATTCAAATCTATCAGAAGGTAAAGGTATTGTAAAAATATAAGAAAGTTGATCTTTCATTTGGATAACTTGTAAAATTATATCTCCTTTAAGTGTTTGATCCCTAAGAAATTAATGCTTCATATCTATGAGTTTTACATTGGAGTGATGCAAAGGGTTCATAATTAAAGTAATGGAACTGATATTATCACATAGTATTTGAGTTTTGTAAAAATCATACCATAGAGTGTGTGTTGCATCCACAAAACGTGAGCACAACAACTTCTAGTTTCTACATATTTGGATTTATCAGTGGAAAGTTCTACTGAATTTTGTTTCTTATGCGACCAAGAAAATAGTGAATCACCAAAAAATGAAAAGTTTCAGATGTCTTTTTTATCCATTCTACAGGCACAAAATTCAGTATCCAAAAAACATTTTAGTTCAAAAACATTTCTCAAAGAATAAAAATTCCATAAATTCATAGTTCCTTTAAGATAAGGAAAATTTTGTTTAACAAATATTATATGGTATTCCTTTGTATTGGCTTTATATATTGCATATAAGCATATAAGAAGCATTAAATTTGGAGGACTTGTTGTTATGTAAAGTAAACTTCCTATCATATGTCTAAAAATATTTTAATAAAATTGTTTCCCAATCTCATCATGATCTAAAATATTTGATGTACCAATAAGAGTACTATTACTTTTAGTTTTATAATATCCATAATTTTTAAAAAGTTAGTTTATATTCTTATGTTAATATTCAAAAGTTCCTTTTGGTTTTTTATAAATTTTAAAACCAACAAAAATGTTAACTCACGCATCATACTCGTTTGAGACTCATATTTCAAAAGATCTATAAATGAATCTGTTAGAGATTGTTGATTTGGTTTGAATATAATGTCATCAACATAAATTTGGAAAAGCATAATATTTTTATTAACTTATTTTATAAAAAGTGTTGTATCCACTTATCCATTAACAGAAAAAATTGTAACAAAAATACTATTAATCAATAATACCATGCTTTAGGGGATTTTTATTTCTGTATAAATGTTTTATAAGTTTATAAATGTGTTCAAAATGTTTTTTATTTTCAAAACCATGGTTTTTTTCAATAAAAACATCCTCCTAAACATATCCATTAAGAAAATAATACTTCACGTCCACTGGAAAAGTTTAAAATTAAAGATTTCTAAAAAGGACAAATAGCTTCTCATCTTGCTACAAGTGCATAGGTTTCATCATTTTTCATGACTTATTATTGGTTTTAACCTTCAGCAACAAGTATTTCTTTATTTCTAACAATTATTCAATTTTCATCACATTTGTTTCTAAAAACCCATTTTACACCAACTAGAAAAGTTTTTTTAGATTATTCCACAAGTGTCTAGACTTTGTTTCTCTCAATTTAATTTAGCTAATATTGAATATCCTTAATCTAATCCACATCACCTAAAGCCTCATCAAGTTTTTTAGGTTCAAATTTTGAAAGGAAGGATGATGTTCTATTTCATTCCATAAGTAACTTATACTCCTAACAGGTTGATCAACATCATCAATGATACTATCAATTGGATTATTCCTATGAAACAATTGATTTCTTGGGTTTTAAAAACTCTTTTCATCAACATAAGGTATAAAATCTTCTTAATTAAATACTTCTAAAACTATTTCTTGGTTACTTTATCATAAAAATAATTTTCTAAAAATGTTTGAAAATTAGTTTCTGAAATAACATCTGAGTCTATTGGTTGAGGCTTTTTAAAAACAAAACAAATTATTTCATCAACCATGACATATACATGGTATTTCCCCCCGGTACTATTAGTTTATGTAGGACCGCATAAATCCATATGTATTAACTGTAAAGAATCACTAGTTGAGACTTCCCTAATAGATTTAAAAATATACTTATATTTCTTACCATATTGACAAGGGTTACAAACTTTTGAAGAATAAAACCTAAGTTCATGTAGATATTTAACAAGTCATTTCATAGTAAATTTAAATCAATTTATAAGGTTATAATGTCTTAAAATTCTCTTCCATAACCAAGATTTATCTTCCATATCACTAGGGGAAGTTATTTCTTGGATCTTAAGGTCTTATATTATAGGAGTATATAAATTCTCATGCCGATTGGGAGAAATAATGTATTCATCCTTGGAATTGTGTAATATACATTTATCATTTCTAAAATTAATAAGTTAACCTTCATTACCTAATTGTATTATGATTATAATGTTGTGTTGAAGAAATTCAACAAAAAAATTGAAATTTATGCTTTACTAGGAAGAATTATGTTACCTATATCGAAAATCCCTCCTTGAAAATTATCACCAAAAGTAACCTTTCAAAATTTCATATTGATAATATTTTTGAAAAAATATTTGTTACCAGTCATATTCCTAGGACAACCACGATAAACGTGCCAAGTATTCTTGTTGTTCGTACTTTCTTTGTTTTCCTAAAAATAAAAACATTAGACTTTCGTCTCCAAAAACATGCTTGGGTATGGTAGTGTTAGAAAAAAAATTGGAATCCACAACTATTTTAGAAAATAGGATTTCTCTAACTATAAGGATTAAACATTATGAAGAGAAAATTTATTTTTACAATGACATTCACGTTGACACTTAATGCAAAATGGTGAAGTTTTAGGAACAAATTTATTATTACTAAAAACTGGTTTTTTATTGGTATAGCCATTCGAGAACCAGTACCATGAGATAAAGTTTTTTTATTCATCTTATCAAAGTCCATTTTACCGGTGGTAAAGTTTGATAAGATTTTATTCAAAGAATAAGTTTCAGACTTTAGTTTTATAACTAAATTCTTATCCTCTATAGTTCTAGTTTTAAAACTATGTTTTTCAAAACTAGTTTGTAAGGAATTTGTTTTAGAAATTAAATTTTATAAATATTTTGAAAAAATTATCCTTTTTGGAATTATATTTATCAAGATCCTCACAGAGATTTGAAATTTCTTTTTTTAAGGTATATATTCTTGTATTAGACTTATCTTGTTTTATTCTAAATTTAAAATTTTCATTCTCATGTAATTTAGCAAAGAGTGAAACTTTTTCATAAGAAGGAAGAGTATTATGCTCTACTAAGGAATATTCTTCATATGAGGATGCATAATTTTTTTCATTAGGGTAATTGGAACTTAAACTCATATTATTTAATTTTTCTAAAGATCATACCTTGTCCATGAAACATTGTTTTTCATTAGGTTCTTTGGGAAAATTCCTAATTTCTATTGTTGGGATCTTTCATTATCAAAAGAGTTAACTAAGGAATATTCTCCACCAGCACTCCAAAAATCATTAGCTTTAATGACTTTCTTACCCTTAGATTTTTAAAATCTCTTGGTATTCCTTTCTGAATTTCGATCTTTTCTAACTTTCCTTTTCAACATAAGAATATATAGTTTGATATTTTCATTGTTCTTGAATTCATAACAAGTTACTTCATCCTTCTTGTCTCTTCTATCCTTATTACCTTTATTATATCGGTATCGAAAATCCTTTTTACCAAAAATCTTGTTCATCCTAATATTGAGATTTTTTTTCATTTTTAGAATGATAAAAAGTACTAGAATCATATTGAATATTAAATTTCTTCTTTCATGAAGATCTAACAACCTTTTCAGGAGTTTAAGTTTTAGTAGGAAAATTAGTTGCAGAAAAACCAACTCCATCATTCTTCTTTTTCGATCCCTCAACATACCTTTTTAAACATCTGTTTTTAAACATCCCTTGTACTAAATACAGTTTCCAATAAGATCATCCAGAGTAAGATTGTCTACCTTTTTAGTCTCATCCACATCAATTATCTTGGAATCCGATTCATTGGGTATGATATATTTTATCTTCTCAATAAGAAGTACATCATCCATACCTTTATCACCAAATGATTATAACCTATTAATAATCATCATAAATCTTAGGTGCATCTTGAAGACATATTCTACACAAATAAAATTAAATGCTTAATACTCAGCTCTCAACATAGCTCTCCTATTTTCTATAACTTTTGAAATTCAAAAATGTGTGACCTCAAGATTTTTCCGAATACTGTTAAGAGTTTCAAAATATGATATATTACTATAGATGCTTCTTGTAATGGAGCATAAAAATATATTTCTTACTCTGTAATTCAGCTGATATTCATGTTTCTCTGGATTTGTAAACTCAGTGACTTCCTTCTCAGGAATTTTATAACTTCTAGTGAGCATCACAAAGTATCAACCCCAATTTTGATAACAATTTTCTTAATTTTTTCTCCCCAATATACATATTTAGCACTATAAAAAATCATTGGTCTAATGGGATTCATATTTTCTAAAAATTTGATATTCATTCCATTCATTTTAAAAGAAAAAATTTCTTTTCCAAAAACATGATAGTGTAGTTTTTTTATTAAAAAAATCATAAATTTTTTTTACAAAATTACAATAGTAAAAGAAGTAAAAACACAGTAAGTATATGAGCAGTGGAATCCTTCTCTGATATTAATTATTTATTACCAATATGAGTTATAATTATATTAGGATCGAAAGAATATGTTTTTGATGGCTCAATTACAAGAGGGGGATGAATTATAGTTTAAAAAAGTTTAGTTTAAAAGAATTAAACAAAAAAATTACAAAACCACTTTTAGTAAAAAGATCGGATTCAGACTTGGCCCTTAGTCTGATTACCAATGTATCATAATCAAGATGATTTCGGTATATCTGAGTATAATAACCATAATCATATATGACTCAATAATATCAATGTAAACAGATCGAATTCACAAAAGATATGATTAACATATTAATGTTTATTGTATTTTGATATGTAATGATAATACAATTACAAACAAGCACAATGGAATATAAAACATGTAAGAAAAATTAAGGCAATAGTTATAACAAAGTAAGAATGATTTACAGCAATTAAAATGAATAGATCTCTTTTAACCTTAAGAGTAAGGTAGCTAAAAACCTTGGCTAAAGGTACCTCTTCTTTTATACTTACAAGAATGTATGTCCTCCCTCAGCAAAGAAATCCCCTCATACAAATATCAGATTCTCTATCTACCTACCCTCAGTAGCCATCAATTCAATGGATAGACACTATCTTGTTATCCCCACAAGCCCTCAATCAAAAGACCAGATTCTCTGTCTTTCTATCCCTGCAAACCCTAGATCACAATCACAACAACCGGATGCACGATTACAATGCAAAGAAATTCTTAAAGGGACAGCCTGACAAGGTTCCCTTAAAAAGAGGAAACTCCAAAAAAATTACAAAAGACTAAGAAAAAGACACGCGTGCTTTGTAATCTCCAAATATATCACACAAATGAGAAATTGAAAAGTGGATCAGCAACAATCTCTTTTAATGAATATGTATTTATAGTCACGGATTCAACGATCATCTTGATCGTCCAACAGTCTTATCTTCTATGAGTTTTCTGTAACGACTTGGCTATGTGACACTTCTAAGAGAAAGTCTGACATCGTAATCTTTTACACCCTTATAGTGTAAAGGGTTTATTTACATTAGAAACAAGTCCATTGTAATATGGTTATAAACTTAAGTCAGTCTGATGTACTTCCATACTATTGAAAAAATGATTATCATAATCTGGGTAAATCAGATTTTTTCATTATTTATATTAGTCTGATGAAGACCTTTAGATGCATAAATACAAGACAAAGTCTTTCATCTATTTGATAAAAGTGTAGTCTGATGAATTGGATCCAAACTCATTATGATCCCTATAATGAAGAAATATAAGTTTATAAACATAACACTTTAGAGCACACTCTAAGTACAGCAAAAAAGTAATGTTTTCTACACAAATAGTCTAGAACACTATAGATATAAAAAGTTATTGATGTACATATAAATAAACTGTTTGTGATTTCCAATATAAAAGGAATGGAAACGTTAGAAGTAGAACTTTAGAATTAACAACAAGAAGAAATAATTAATTTTTTCTTAGACCAAAAAAAATGTACATCAATTTAAAGATAGAGAAGAAAAAAATCGTCCAATAAAAACATTACTTTGGGTAGTAGACTTCCATTTTTCATGGACACGATATTCAAATAAAAAACTCCTATAAACAATTTTTAATTAGAAAATAACATGATCACAAAATGGTTTTTAGGTTGTTTGTTTCCTACAACTAATGCACCAACATCAAGAATATCTAGATAGTGAAAAAAAGTTATCATGAATGGATATTATGGGAAATTGAGAGACTAAAGTCATTTATGTGACACAAATTCATTATGTTAATAATGTATTAAAGCGGTATCTATTTGAACATATCAAACATTTAAGAATTACTTTATGTCACCGCTTATACTATCGGTTACCCAATCTGCTAACTATTAATGTGTTTTGTAGCCTTTATGAATAAAATTCCTTATAGCAATAAAGAACATAGGAGGTGGTGTTCTTATGGTTGGTGTAGGTCACTACCATAAAACAGGTTTTTGCATCGCTAACTGTTATCTACGCTAAGAAAAGCGTTGATAAATGGAACTTTTAACAGCACTAAAAAAAAGTGTTTTTAAATGTTCTCCTTTGTCAATACTTTTTTTAGTGTTGATAAAGGTACCCCATTTAGCAGTACTTTTTTAACACTTTTAAAGGGACCCCTTTATTATCGTTTTTTTAGAAGCGCTGATAAAGGAGATATTTATCAGCCCTTTTTTACTAGCGCTGATAAAAGATATATTTCAAAAAAATATTACATTAAAAATAATATCTTTATATATAAATATATTTATATATTTATATTGAAATAAATATAATATATTTATTTATTTATTTATTTAATATGTTTTAGATAAGTATAAATAAACATTTACAATAAATACATAAGATATCTAGTGAAAATGACTTATAAAATATTTTAAAAATTATTATTAATTAATAATTTGAAAATTATTATTGATTAATAATCATTTAATAAAAATTTTAAGACAAAAAAATCAAAAAATTAATAAAATATCTAAAATAAGTTGAAAACGTAACTCAAACTTCAAACGATCATAATTGATGATCTCTGTGTTCGTTTTGGCTCTACCAAAAAACAAATCGAAGCCTGGGACGATATATGCACCCAAAGATGTTGGGGTAAACCCTTTTTCACATTTTTCGAGGCTAAAAAAGGCCCATATGACCAACAAAACTTGGTTTTTAGTCGGGGTACTTCAATTTTTTAATCTTCGCTGGAATTTCAGCCCTGTTTAAAGGGGTCTTTTGCCCTTTTTCAATGACAACTTAATTTATTCTGATGGATTATATTCATATTGATATTTTGGATTTGAAATTTTTTTTGTTTTTCACATTGTACTATTATTTCTAATAAAATATATTACAATATATACATATTTTTTATATATTCACACATAGAAATTTAATTTTATAAACAAATGATTAAACATATTTACATACAAAATATATTTCTCCATATATAAACTTCATCTAACTAAAAACTAATATCCATTTTTTTTAAAATACAAATATATGAATATTTATATACCTATACAAACTGGTATATATTATTTATATATTCTAACTTATGTATATACATATTAATATATAATATTTGTAAATACATATAAATATTTATAATTATACTTATAGATACACATATAATATATTTGTGTGTGTGTGTTTCTATATGTTGTATATATGTATTTATTTATTTATTTAACACAAAAAACATATT
Source organism: Viscum album (assembly GCA_963277665.1). Classification (NCBI taxonomy): domain Eukaryota; kingdom Viridiplantae; phylum Streptophyta; class Magnoliopsida; order Santalales; family Viscaceae; genus Viscum; species Viscum album. The sequence goes on along the minus strand of OY728158.1, from coordinate 364,677,028 downwards.
ATATAAATGTATTTTGAACTGATCTTATAAATATATTTTAATATACGAATAATTATAGGGATAAAAAGTATAACTAAATATATATAAATAAATAGATATAAATATACATTAAAATATAAATAAATATATAAATATATAAATATATAAATATATAAATATAAATAACTCTATATATATTTTAATATACGAATAAATATATAAATATATAAATTTGTAAAAATAACTATATATGTATATATATTTTAATATATATATATATATATGAATATATATATATACTAATATATGATTAAATATACATATATATTAATATAAATATATATATTAAAATAACTAAATATTTATATTAATATAAATATATATTTATATACGAATAAATATAACTATATATACATATCATTAAATGGAGGATAAAGCAACATGGAGGAGTGGTAAAGGCTCAGGGCGCGTATAGGTAAGGTCTCGAGTTTGAATACTGGGGAGGTAGGGGTGCACACGCGGGTGAAATTGGGGTTAGCACTGTTAAAGGGTGGATGGGTGGCTTGTGTGTGCGAGCAAGGGTGACTAGGGTGTGCGGGGCGTGTGGGCAGGGGTGGGGGCTTCATATAGTGATGTTCAAAGGGGTCAATGGTTGTTAAAACCCTCCTATTTGTAGAATTATTTATTTATTTTTTTAAATTTTATCCATGCTAAAAAAAATATGGTGATAAAGGACCTTATTATCAGATTTGTTTTAGCGTACACTACATTTATCAGTGCTTTTTTAGCGTTGATAAAAGTCTGATTTCATTAGTTTTTTTAGCATTGATAAAAGTGATCTTTATCAGCGTTTTTTTAGCACTGATAAAAGAAATCCTCCTTTTAATAAGGTCTTGATTATCATTGTTTTTTTATCGCTAATAAATGTCTTTTTTTTAACGCTGATAATACCATGTTTTGGAGTAGTGGGTCCAAATCGAGCTAAAGGATGTTAAATACTTTACTTCCATTAGTTTTGTGGACCTTGTGAATGGTGATATTCCAATCGACTATTCATTGTGTTTTTGTAATCAAATAAGATGTCCGTAAAAATTGTAACCATTGTTATAAGTAGGTGGCTCCTTTGTGCACACCCATGCAATGGTGTCCACAAGAAATACAATGAAATCTTTATTATTATTATTATTATTATTATTTATTTTTTATTTTTTATTTTTTGGTTTTCCCTATGTGGTAGGAGCTATCTGTGAATGGAAAAATGGAGAGAATGAGCCCACAAATCAGGGTTTATTTACTTTATGAAAATCAAGAATTGACCACGCGGATCGTGCAGTCTTGGTCTTTGAAATGGAAACAATGAAAAACACAAATTTGCGACGACTTCTCTGTCTGTAACTATATAAAAACTGGGGGTTCCACGCGGCGTACAGATATAGGCAATGACTGCCTATATATAAGCCCACCGCACCCCACAATGAATTGGCAGTGCACTAACCTGTTGCCCCGAGTTGTCCCAGTCTGGGATTCATTCCCTGATGAAAACCGGTGGAGTTGGAATGGCTCTCCTGCTTGTAGTGGAAATCCTCACCACCACCCTCGGCCACCCTTTTCTTGCTGAAGCATCCACCGACGCCGCTCCGTAGGCTACTCCACCGATGAGCACGCCGCCTTCCACATCGCCAGCAGGGGTTCTGTAGCTCGCGACGAGGCTGAATTACTATTTTCCAACGGCTGCCCCAACACCCGGAGCATGAACTTCTCAAGGATCTGGGGTGCTCCATGCATCTCCCAACGGAGCAGCCTGATTTATATATGTCCTGTGTTGGTTATACTGTGATATCCCTATATTACCGCTTCTGGTTTTTCTTGTTTACTACCTCATCTCTTTGTTTTCTCACCTCCACCGCAATAAAAAAAGATTAAAGGTCAGGTTGGTTGATTTTATTTCTATTTTAAAAGATGGTTCATAAAGTATTTACTTTTCCTTAACAATGACTTTTTAAAATCATCAACATTTTATTAATGATAATTATTAAATATATATATATGTTCTGTATCATCATGAATGTTGATTTATATAATAAATATATTTCTATAATTATAAAATTATAATAAATATATTTTGTAACATCCCAAATCCGGGTGCCACTAAACGGTGCTCTATACCTAGTTGGTCACATGGCCTCAAGAGTATTTTCCCAAACGCAAGACGCTTCCAACTAGCAGCGAGAGACTAGGATGTGATAGTAGGGAAACTATGCCCTTATTGGTAAAGTTTAGCACAACGGAATAAAGAATGACAATAACGGAGGCTGTAAACAACATGCAACTGGAGTAAACAACTAAAGACTGAATATAAAGATAAGTAGACAGTATATACTAACAAATTATGTAGCATGTCACATTTTCTATGAAAATAGTGAAAACAAGATACACTGCAATCAAGCACAATACAATACAAATGTACAATAAAACAAAATGAAGCTCAGTAGCATCGTAAGCCAAGGCTTTTTCCCATGCTCTCTTGCTCATAAGCAGTAATCAAGTACCTGTGTAGGGAGCATTCCCCCTATCAACATCTGCAGAAAAGGATCTGTTTGGGCTGAAAAACATGACCCAAACAGGGTGTGACAAATAAATCCCAGTAGGCAACCACCAAAGGTCGGTGTCGATCTGTCAGTGAGTATATAAAACAGTGGTGTACAATAGTGAAATGCAGAAAGTAAAAAATCCTACACGTACTTCCATTCATTTAAATTTATATCATGTTCTTTAATCAATTCAAATTCAGTGAATTATCAAAGTCTCAGGATCCGACCTAAGCCTGTCAATCCCCTATATAATGTAACTGCAACAGATACCTCAGCAGGCTATCTAATCAAAGAAGTACAAACTGAATCCATGCTTGTTCTTTGTCTTGGCAGACGCGTCGTCAATCAGTCCAGTTCAATATGCTCAGGGCCAAGCCCGATGTATAAGCATTTCAGCATATTCTAATTAGGAAAAGTCCATTGTATCAACATTTCAGCATATTATAACAAGGTACATGCTCGATGTGTCATCATTTCAGCATATTAGAATCAGGTACAAGCTTGGTGTATCATCATTTCAACATATTATAATCAAGGACAAGCCCAGTGTATTAGTATTTCAACATATTATAATCAACACATGTAATTTACACTAATATATGGTTTTAATCATAACAAATCATGTTGGCATTTCATATAACAATATATCATTCTAATCAAACCAAAAAAGGGAAAACATTCACAAGCCTCAAAGGTGTTCATTCCAAATGGCTAACCACAGGAAACACACTCATGGGGTGTCCCTAAATCAAACAACCAACAATATCATGCTTCAATTTTATATAACCAAATACCTAAACATCATTTGGAATCTACATGTTTCAATTCTTGAGAGAAACCATACCCAAAAAATGGTTTCATATCAACTTGAAAATATAATCAACTCGACATTTAACTAAAGGCACAAGACCACCTACCTCAATATCATATAACTGATATGAACCAACGCCAGCCCTTGAATCGGCCTAGAATGGCGTTTATCTAAGAAAATAGATAAATCATTCAACCATAAATAACTCTATTGAGAGAAAAAATCCCGAAGAATGACTCTAGAAAAAGAAAGCCCTTACCGATTTGGTTCTAACGTGACCGACAACACTAGAATCGAGTTCCGGACAACAAAACGGGAGAAGGAAATGATCTTGCGGCTCCTTGTTCTTCACTCGGCATCTCTTCTATCCAGAAAAAGGGAAAACGTGACAACTACCCATTTTAAGCTGAATTTTAGGAGTACACTACATTTAATTTTTTATACACGACATGTATATCATTTTACTATTCACAAGTTCACCGACTTACTTTACACGTCATGCGCTGACCTTGCTGATATGACTACACGGCATGTACTAAGAAGTAGCATGTAATGACCTTTTCTTATCTCCCTTGCCAACAAAAGCACACATTGTGTATCCCCATCCTACACGTCCATACTACATGACGTGTACATGAGATTACACGGTGTGTTCTACTAAAACATAACATTTTTCCAGTTTTTCTCATTTTCTCAAAAACAACTCAAAAGAAATTAAAAAAAAGAATCCCATACCTCATAAAAAGAATTGGGTTCTTACAAACTTCTCCCCTTAAATCATTTCCTCCCCAAATTTCTCTTCTAATGGTGGTGAAGGAATATTTGAAAATAAATCCGGCCACTAAGCACGTTTGTCGGCATCCCTCTCCCAAGTCTCTTCCTGTACTCAGCCGCGCTGCCATAACACCCGTTCGAGAGGAAATGACCTACCTCAGAGAAACTTTGTCCTCCAGTCAACTATACGAATCAGATGTTCCTCAAAGGATGCATCAACCTATGGCTCAACCTTATCAGGATGAAAAATTTGAGACAGGTCTGAGTGACAGCGGTGCAGCTAAGATATGTGGAAGACGTCATGCATGGATCAATACCTCTGAACAAACCGTAACTGATAGGCAACCGACCGACTCATTCCAAAATATCAAATGTTCTGACATATCATGGTGAGAGCTTACCCTGTCTCTTAATCCTCTTGTGCCTCAATCTCGGTGTGACACGTAGGAAAACTCAATCCCCAACTTCAAACTCCAAGGGTCATCTACAATGATCGGCATCAAATTTTTGATGATACTGTGCAGTATCCATTCATCTATAAATCAAGTGAACCTGCTCAATAGTCTCCTGGACAAGATGAGGTCACAGCATAGCTGCCTCTCTTACATCCATCCAACACATGGGCGATCGGCTTGGCTTGCCATAAAAACCCTCATATAGCGCCATCTGAATAGTATCCTAGAAGCAATTATTATAGGAGAACTCAACTAGGGGTATGTGTCCCTCCCAATAACACCCAAAATCATGGACACATGAACATAACATGTCCTCTAAAACCTGTATTGTACGCTCTGACTGGACATCAGCCTGAGGGTGGTATGCGATGCCCAGAAGCACCTGTTTACCCAGTGCCCTCTGAAAAATCTGCTAGAAACGAGATGTAAAGCAGGCATCCCAATCTAAAATGATAGAACGAGGGAACCCATGAATTCATACCACCTCTCGAATACAAAGATTTCTGATCTCATCTACACCAAATGTCTCCATGATTGACAAAAAGTGAGTGACCTCCTTTAGCCTATCAATAACGACCCATATAGAATTGTTTCCTTTAGGTGAACTCGGTAACCCCATCACGAAATCCATCGCAAAATCATCCCATTTCCACTCAAGAATGGATAGCTACTGTAAAATTCAAGCTGGCCACTGATGTTAGGCATTCACCTGCTGATAGGTGGAACACCTCGTAACAAAACTAGCTACTTCTCGCTTCATTCCTGGACACCAGTACTGGTGGCGGAAGTCGCAGTACATCTCGGTGGCTTCAGGATGCACTTCCCAAGCTGAAGAGTAAAACTCCTGCATCATCTCCTCGCGTATATCCCCTATAACCCACACACATCCATGGATACATATATCTCCATCATCACTTATCGTTTATCTAGGAGGAGGTTCCTCTCCTGCCACACTCTCTCGGAGGACTAGGCCTTCCGAATCTGACTGTTGCCTCATTCTCACTCTTTCTAGTAGGGTAGAGGTAACTTCCAAAGATGAAAGATAATTTTTCCCCTAACTATCATGCAACTAAAAATGCATCTCAGAGAACAATTCCATCATCTTCCACTCACCACTAGCCTCTCGCACTACTTGTATCTAAGTCCTCTTGCTTAGTGCATCAACCACTTCGTTTCCTTTTATATGTGTATAAGAAAGCTCAAAGTTAGAATAATTAACTAAAAAAATTTTCTCCCAATAAAAAATGTATCCAACAGTGAAAATCATTGACAACTGAAACCAACTCAGGATCATGCATTGTGTAATTTTTCTCATGTGGCCTAAATTACTGAGAACCGTGCACAACTACTCGATCTCCCTACATAAGCACTGCTCCTAGCCCAACACCTGATGCCTCACAGTACACAGGGTAACTCTTGCCTGGCTCTGGAAATATTAGTATCAGTGCTAAATTCAAATGTCCCTACAACTCTTAAAAGTCTATTTCACAAGACTCTAACCATTCAAAATTCACACCTTTATTATTCAAGCCTTTCAATGGGGATGCTAAGCGTGAGAAGTCTCGTATAAAGCGCATGTAGTAACTAGATTGCCAAAAGAAACTCTACACCTAAAAAAATTCTTGTGCTTCTCCCAGGTAACTATTGTTCTCACCTTCTCTGGGATTATTGATACTTCAGTCTCTAAGATGACATGACCCAGGATGTGAATCTGATTCATCTAGAAGTGTCATTTTGCGAGCTTATCACATAATATATTCTCTCTCAGTGTATTCAAAACGATCTCAATCTGTTTGTCATGGTTGTGTCGATTATGAGAATACTCCAAGATATCATCAAAAAACCACCATAAAAGAATTTAGGTAAGGATGAAACACTCGGTTCATCATCACCATGAAAACTGCTAGCACAATCCTGAGACCAAACGACATAACCAAGTACCCATAGAGACCATACCTGTAATGAAAGGCTGTATGAGGTACGTCTACTGGTCAAACATGCACCTGGTGATATGCTGACCTCAAGTCAATCTTCGAGAACACTCAATCTCCTCGAAGATGATCAAATAAGTTGTCAATCCGTGGTAAGGGATATTGACTTTTAATCGTCAACTAGTTCAATTTTGATAGTCCACACATAGCCTGAGAGTACCATCCACAATTTTCTTTAAAAAGACCGATGAAACCCAAGGAGAAGTACTGGGTCGGATAAAACCCTTAGCTTCCAGATCATCCAACTACCTCTTAAGTCCTTGTAACTCCACTGTAGCCATCTTGTAAGGAATAATCGATATCGGTGCAACTCCTAGCACAAGATCGATAGTGAACTCCACCTCTCTAACTAGAGGTAATCCTGAGAAGTTTTTTGGGAAAATGTCCCTAAAATGATCAACCACTAGAAGAAAATATGCTAGACATGTTCCTTAATCATCTAGGTATAAAATTTCAATCTGGGATATCATCCCGCCCAACCCTTAATGCTTGGGTCTAGCTCGGATCGCCTGGACATCCCATTATCCCTTGTATAGAAAATACCCACCCTCTGATGGCGTAAAACTCACCATGCGGTGATAGTAGTCAATAAAGGCTTGAAAGGAAACCAACCAGTTCATTCAATGAATGACATTGAATACCATCATCTCTAAGACATAGAGGTTCCATAGAAAGTGACACCCACTAATATCAAGGGGCACTACTTTCAATGATGTACACATGTCGTTCTAATCATTAACGGAGTGTCTAGAATCATAACATCAAAAGTAATATAAACACAGATCCCAAGTCTTTCCACATCGGAAAAAATATAAAACAATATGTTGCACCATTATCAAAATGTACAGAAGATAAAATAGAGGCAACTAGAATAGTACCTCTGACAGTAGATGGTTCGGGATTCTGCTCCTGTTGGGTATGTTGCAATGTATATGTCTAACATATACCATGACCCTGTGACACAACTTGGCTACCCTGAGCTAACTCGCCCTGCTGTCATTGAGATCCTGAGGTCTAGCTACCCTGACCATGACCACATCCTTGTCCTGCACACCCCGATGTATTCCAGTTTCTAGAATCATGAGAAGCTATTGACCCTGCTCTTGTATGTGGAGTCTGTACAGAACATCTCTCACTGGCCACTAGTGGAAACGTCCTACAAAAGCGATATAGATGACCCATCTTGCCACAAGCTCAACACTCAAATGGGTATTCCAGGCACTGAGGTTTAGTTTTCCCAAGATTTATGCATAGTTAGCACCTCAACTGGATACCAAAAGATAGGTTCTAATTGCTCGTATCCCAGTGAAAAAGCTCCATACAACGCTTCTTGCCTTCGGTTGAGAAAATACTAGATATCAATGATGAACTATCCTGGCTCGCACCCCTAGATTTTTGTTGATTGTGCTTGGAGATCAATGCATGATTCATAATGGAATGTATAGAAGTAAACCTGAAAATGTTCACCTGAGCTCTGATTTCGCACCGAAGAACATCCTCAAAGCACCTAGATCTCAACTCATTGTCACCCATCAGAACAGGTTGAGAATCATTGAATCTATTTAAAGTGGATAGAATAGTCCATCACTGACATTGTACTCTACTCCGGATTCATGAAATCCTGGGCTCGATCGGACCTGAGGGTCCCAGGAAAGAAGTAGTCGTAGAAGACTATCTGGAAGTCTCCTTATGCCATATCCCAATGGCTCTCTGTCTGCGTGATAATATCCTACCACCTTTTGGTGGAATCTCAGAGAATATAAGTCGCCAGCTTGACCCTCCTCTCAGGAGGTGTATCAAGATGCTCAAAGATAGTCAGCACTAATTCTAGACAGGAATCTGCAGCCTGTGGTCTTCCATCCTCTAAAAAATTAGGCGAATGCTGTTGTTGGAATATATGCATCAGCTCTGCCATAGATGTGGCAGCCTGCGGTGCTCCCTGGAAGGTCTGTATGAACCTCACAAAACCTTATCAGAATTTTGAATCTGCACCCACGTCTCATGTAAAAACTAGTGGCACAGCTGGCACCACTTGAGGATCCATCGGTAGACCATATCCCACCATTTCTAAAGTATGCTCATTGTCGCTCTCCTGGAATATAACTCGTAGTATTTGTGGTGGCATGACTCTAAAAATTCCAGTACACACGCCTCAATGCCAACTTAACGAAGAAGTGATTATCACTCAGAAGAGTGAAAGAACAGAACAGATTAAGGAAAACACTCATGTTTTTCAAAATATGAGTACACAACGTGTATTACCCCTTACACGATGTGTATTCCTAGGCCTTTACATGGGTGTCCATTTTTCCCAACAAGGCTGTGTAACACTCCATTTACACGACGTGTTTCTCAAGAGACACGACGTGTACTTTATTTTCCTTCCTGCCTAGGTACTAATACATGGCTATAACTGCATGGTTCTATTGGTTTACAACTACACATTGTCTTCACATTTAACATGGCGTGTACCCTTATGTTTTTATCCAGTCGTGTTGTTAGTCACATAGTAGGATACACGATCAACTCATACATGACATGTATTCCCAAATACACGACATGTTCTACTAAAAGTTCGACAACCCATGTTCCCTCCTTACATGGAAGGTTACATGGTCAAAGACTACATGGCGTGTACACGAGATACACGATGTGTTCTTCTTAAAATTTTTAACATGTTATCCCCCAAACAAGAAGAACACACAACGTGTTAGGCTAGAGTACATTCCATGTATACTGGGTTTTTTGGGATAGAAACTCCAAATTTTCCATAAAACCCATGTTCTGCAGAAAAACCAACCAGCGAGATTCCAAATTCTGATATGTGAAGGCCCACACTCCCCACAAATCAAAGTTTGGCACCCAAGTAGACCATATCATAGTACATTTTAAGATAAAAAGATTGGTCATGATCTGCCAAATTCCAATCTAAGATGGACCATATACCTTAGGAACCAATTATTTAAGTCCATTCCATCCAAACCATATCATGTACCAATACACCTATCATAACAACAGACATAGCTATCACATCATCTATCTCAACAACATGTGATAACTAATGCATCCTAGATGATATGGAATAATGTATAGCATTTGATTCTAACAAGTGCCCGTATGATTCATGAGATGACATACCCTCATATCATTGGGTTTCAACAAACTAGAACCTTAATTTCATCAATAGTAATAGTAGAAATCAAGTGTGTCACCCAACAGTGAAATAAAATCAACTGTAATAGATCAAAATCTAAAAGCACAAGCCAATTAGAGGCAATTTGGATTTTCCCTATTTGTGGGGTACCTACTATCAAACATAGATAATTAACAAATACCCATTTCATCTTATACCTATCTATAAGCTCCAAATAGATATACAAAGTAGAAAAGAAACCCCTATGATACCACTTTGTAACGTCCTGGATTCGGGTCCCACTAAACGGTGCCTCAAACCCGGTTAGCCACGTGACCTCAAGCCCATTTCCCCAAATGCCAGAGGATGCGGACTAGTAGCAAGGGCCTAGGGTGTGATAGTGGGTAAACTATGCCCTAAATGAAAGAGTGTAGCATAACAGAATAAATAATGACAATAGAGGAAGAAGTAAACAACATGCAACTGGAGTAAACAACTAAAGACTAAAGATCAAGATAGCCAGAAAATATATAATAACAGATGATGTAGCATGTCACATGTTCTAAAAAAAATAGAAAAAACAAGATACATTACAATAAAGTGCAATACAATACCAAATTATAGTAAAACAAAATGAATCTCAACAGCATCGCAAACCAAGGTTTGGTCCCATGCTCTCCTGCTCCTAAGAAGTAATCAACTACTTGTGTAGGGAGCCTTTCCCCTATCAACACCTGCGGCAATATAGTCTGTTTGGGCCAAAAAAACATGACTCAAATAGGGTGTGAGAAATAAATCCCGGTAGGAAACCACCAAAGGTCGGTGTCGATCTATCAGTGAGTATATGCAATAGTGGTGTACAATAGTGAAATGCAATAACCCAACATGTACTCAAAAGTAAAAAATCCTACACGTACTTTCATTCATTTACATTAATTTCATGTTCTTTAAATAATTCAAATTCAGTGAATTATATAAGTCTTGGGATCTGACCTAATCCCATCATCCCCTATATAAAGTAACCACAACAGATACCTCATCATGATATCTAAGCAAAGAAGTACATACTGAATCCAAGCATGTGCTTTGGCTTGGTAGACGCATTTTATGTCATTCCAGTTCAATATGTCTGAGGCCCAAGCATGATGTATATGCATTTCAACATATTCTAATTTGGGACAATCCCGATGTATCAGTATTTCAGCATATTATAATCAGGGACAAGCTCGGTGTATCAACATTTCAGCATATTATAATCAGGGAAAAGCCTGGTGTATTAGCATTTCAGCATATTATAATCAGGGACAAGCCCAGTAATCCTCATTTCAACATATTATAATTTGGGACAAGCCTAGTGTATCATCATTTCATCATATTATAATTACGGAAAAGCCCTGTGTATCATCATTTCACCATATTGTAATCAATACATGTAATTTACACTAATACATGGTTTTAATCATAATAACACATTTGGTAATTTCATATAACAACATATCATTCTAATCAAACCCAAAAAGGGAAAACATTCACAAGCCTCAAAGGCGTTCTGGCCAAATGGCTAACCATGGGAAACACACCCATGGGGTGTCCCTAAATCAAACAATCAGCAATCTCATGATTCAATTTCATATAACCAAATGCCTATACATCATTAGGCATATACAAGTTTCAATTATAGAGAAAAACAATACCCAAAAAATGGTTTCATACCAACTTGGAACATATAATCAACTCGGCATTTAATGAATGGCACAAGAGCACCTACCTCAATGTCGTATAACCGATATAAACTAACGTTGGCCCTTGAATCGGCCTAGAATGACATCGATCTAAGAAAAGAGATAAATCATTCAACCTTAAATAAGTCTATTGAGAGACTTAATCACCAATAATGGATCTGGAAGAATAAATCCCTTACTGATTGGGTTTTAACGTGGCCGATGGCACTTGAATCGAGTTCTGGACGATGAAACAAGAGAAGGAAATGATCTTGTGTCTCCTTGTTCTTCACCTGATGGCTCTTCTGTCCAGAATAAGAGAAAATGAGGCTAATACCCATTTTAAGCTGAATTTTAGTATTACATGGCATGTATTTTTGTATACACAGCGTGTATATCATTTTATTGTTCACAAGTTCGTCGACTTACTTTACATGTCCTGCACCGATCTTGATGACATGACTATAAGGTGTGTATTAGAAAGTACATGGCGTGTAGTGGTTTTTCTTATATTTCTGGCCCAAAAAAGCACACATCGTGTATCCCCATCCTACATGGCCAGACCACATAGCATGTATATGAGATTACATGACATGTTCTACTAAAACTTAACATTTTTCCAGTTTTCCTTGTTTTCTCATAAACAACTCAAAGGAAACTAAAAAGAAGAAACCCATACCTCGTAAAAAGAACCAGGTTCTAACATATTTATTATTTTACTTATATAGTTATAAAAATATAAATATATAAATATATTTATAAATATATGTAAACATTTTTAAATAAATACAAATATTTATATTTATAACTCCTAATAAATATAAATATACTTAAATAATTAATTTTATAAAAATATATATTAATTATACATATTTATAAAAAACTATTAATAAATAAATACAAATTATTATAAATATAATTATAAATAAATGAAGATATATTTAAATAATTAGATGATTATAATTATTATATTAATTATTTATATTTATAAAATTATAAATATATTTCTTATAATTTTATAGTTATATATATATAATTTCAACAATAAATATATATTTATTTATTATAATTTTTAATTAATAATAAATATATATATATATATTAGTTATAAATATAAATAAATATATATTTATTTTAGAAATTATTAATTTATAACAAATATATTTATTATTTTCATATATAATGTTATATAAAATTAAATAAATATATTTCTAAATATATAGAAATATTGATAAATAAATAAAAATATTAATATTTATAGTTATAAATAAATACAGATATATTTAAATAATTATAAAATTATAATAAATATAATAATAAAATTATAAATATTATAAATATATATAGGGGTTTTTCAGAGCGGCTCCTTGACCTCATGATGCTCTCTTCCCTTTGGTGATGACGGCAGTTGGGACGCCATCTCCTCCCCCCTTGATGGGGGAGGTGGATTCACTGTCTCACGAGAGAGCTCGGTCATTTCAGCCTTTCTCTAACCCGTCATATCTACCTCCTTTTCTGAAAGATTTGATTAACTATTAGGTGCCTGATCTAATTGATGGAGCACCAAATCTTCCTATCTCTCTATCTGAGTTCATAGAGTCTTCGACCTTGCTGAATCTCACTCTGGTGGCTCGTTTCAAGAACAGAAGGCCTTCAGTGGATGATTTCGATCGTTTTGTATTTGGTTCGTGGGATCTTCGCGAACGACCGGTCGTGGGTTTATTGGATAGCAAGAAAATCATGATTCAATTTGAGTCAGAGACAGACCTCATCCAAGCTTGGGCTAGGGTGCCTCGTATATTCAAAGGCATCTGTTTTATGCTCCTGCGTTGGTCGTTTGATCTCCATATGAATCAGGATCCCCCCTCCATCGCGGTTTGGGTCAGTTTTCCTAACATACCTTTACCGTTTCAAAACCCATCTATTATTTTTTTATTGGGAAACATGGTAGGAAGATACCTTTGTCCCGATTTTCGCACAAAAGCGGTTTTCCATATGGTAAATCCCAAGGTGTGTGTTGAAATGGATACATCACACGTCCCTTTTGAGTATATTTGGCTTATAATTGGGGAGGAGTATAGATGTTAACATAGGGTTGTATATGAAAGTTGGACAAATTTATGTGGTTTCTGCAAGTGGTTGGGGCATCCGATTGAAGTTTTTCGTGCGATGAGGGCCAACCATAGTGGAAAGGAGGCTAGGATAAGCTCTGAGGAGGGTATACGACACAATGAACTGGGAAAAGATTTGAGAACGGGTCTGGATTCGAAGATGAAGGGGGTAGCTGAAATAGGGAGGGGTCCTCAGATGAACCCTTTAGAAGAGGGAAAACCTCGGCTCCGGTTCTGGTTTAATTTCCTTGGAGTAAGATCAATCAATTGGTAATACCAGCACTGGGTTGAACCTGGATGAGGAAGGATCTTTTCAGTCTTCTACTACTACGTGTCCCGAACAGGTTGGAAAGGAATGAAAAGGCAGTTCTATGGAGGTGGTTAACATGGCCAGACCGATTAAAGGTCTGGATCTTTTTTCCAAGCCCTTTATGGCTTTGAATAACAGGTTTGATGTCCTAACAAAGGATAATGTGGCTGAGGTTCTAGAGGATGAGGTCCTTTCACAGGGCGAGGGTGATGTTTCGTTGGTGGAGAATAGGCTGGAGGATTGCTTGCGGATATAATCGGTGACAGGCCCTGTTGAAATTGCTGATCAGGTACTTCCTGTAGAACTTGTTAGGGGGATAAGCCTCATGAGGTCCGTCTGGCTGAGAATAAGGGGAAGGAGGCAACAATTATGGCTGGTGAGGAACTTCCAATGTAGGAAGGGTGACAACACTTGACAGAATGTCATCTTGTTGAACAGAGGATGAGCAGTTCTGCTGGAGGTCATAAATCTGGGCTAAAGGAACAATCCGGGGTGGGGAAGAAGAGCTCCATGGGAGAAAAGGAGAACTGGAGTCCCCTGACGGGTGCTCTTTTAGAGATATTGTTCAAGATGGGATCCACAAAGGGTCTACTGGTGTTAGACCTCCATCTGCAACCTCATCAAGGAGGCCAAGAAGAGACTAATCATATCTCACGAGCCCAATGTGGACAAGGTCTACTTCTAAAAGGAATATCCAGGTGGTCCTTACCGTCAAAAAGGGAAGTGGGGTTAAGAAGGCAGCATTTGTTATGACTAATTTAGAAATTCTTGACAATCGGGTTCAAAGCGCCAATTTTTGGAGAAATCTGGAATGGGAATTGGCTACAGGAAAAGATGAATCATGTTTGGGATACGGGGATGATTGTGGTCATTATGATGTTTAATTCTATGTTGGTTTTGGTTGTTTGTTGTTTTGGTTACTGTTGTAATGGATTGGTGTTGTATGTTGCGCACCAGTCACCCATAATCCGGCTTTTATAAAATTTAAAAAAAATGATTGGCCATTCATATATATTTTTATAATCTTATAATTATTTAAATAAATAAATATTAATTTATAATTTTAATTATAAATAAATATATGTTCATATAAATATTTATAAAACTTGAAGAAATATAGTTATATATTTCTAAGATAATAACTATAATAACTGTATTTCTTATAATATTATAATTATTTAAATTATAATTTTATAAATATAAATATATTTATTTATTTATAATTATAGATACAAATAAATAAATATTTATCATATATATAATTTTATAAACATATATAATAATATAAATAAATTATTAATGTTATATCTTTTTCAGCACTAAAAAGGTGATGAAAAAGGTATGTTTTATCAGTGCTTTCTATTTTAGTGCTAATAAAACATAGCTTTATCAACGCTTTTTTATCTAGAATAGATAAAAGTTTCACCATGTTTTATAAAGAAACCTTAACTTTATCCTCCTTCCTCGCACCCCACAAGCTCTCAAGGAAGCTGATCCATACCGCAACCACCGCCTCCTCCTCTCATGCTGACTCCTCTGCCGCCTTGAATCCATCTGCCATGAACCCAACTTTTTCATGCGCCTCTCCCCCATCATTCACCTCTTTTCCATTGCATTCCTCTCCTCCGTTGGAAGACTCCTCCACTGCATGCCTCTCCTCTGCCATGAATCCCTTCGCTACAAACCCACCTTCACTCCGCGCCTCCCCTCCTTTGTATGCCTCTCCTCTGCTACATGCCTCTCCTCCGTCGCGTGCCTCTCCTCTATAGGAGGACTCCTCCTCTGTGCACCTCTCTTCCACTGCAAAATCACCTCTATCGCACGCTAAAACACACCTTCGCGGCGAGTTTTATCCTCTTTTTCATTTATTTCCTCTTTTTCATTCCACAGAATTCATTGTTGCATTGTAGTTTCGCTTGAGTTTCATGTTTAGGAAGTGTTTTTATAATCTTCTACTATATAATAGGTTGATCCACATTTCTAGAAGTGTAGTTGTCATGTGAGGGAATCTTACTTTTCCTTGCGGTACACGGACGAGATAAAAAAGTTCTTTGTGCTAGGGATTCTCCTTAGTTTCTCTTTGTTTGTGTATCATGTGAAAGGGATTTACTCTTTCTTTTCTATGGTTTATAGTTTCTCCACACTAATCAAATATAAGAAACAGATAATTAAATTGAAATGGAAAATGGGGTTTGTTTATTATAGTTTCATATCGATAGTGATGTTGTGAAATGTATAGGATAAACACCCCACTAAAAATCGTGGTCATTGTGGTTTTTGTTTTCACACTAAATGAATTGCATGTTTGTTGGTTCATGTTAACATTTAAACATAAAAATTGGTAATTTATAAAAACTTGGATAATGAATGAATACCCCAGGATGATACAACTTCTATGATAACCCTAGAATTAACAAGTGGAATTGAATAAGGGATGCTTTATAAAATTTTAAATTGTGTTTTCTTGGTTTGTATGGTATTGTGGTTGTGGGAAATGTTGTGTGTCGTGAACTTTAGGTTAATTCATCCATCAAAGGTACCTAACCAAGATTTTTTTATGAAATTTTCTTTAAAATTTTCTAGACTATTTTCGGACTTTATATTGTTGACATCATGAATGATTTTTAGAGAGGTAAGAATTCTCTTGAGACTTAGAGTGATACCCTCATCACATTGATTCTAGAGGTTACTAATATGAGTTTAGATAAATATTTTAGAGTGACTAGTTTTTGTAATTTTATTTATAAAGTATTTTTAAAGATTTTAGAAAATATAATATGGAAAATCATACCATCTATTAGTTTTGTACTATATTTATTTTCTTGTATTGAAGAGTTATAAGATACTGTAGTCTCCATGGAGTAGTCTTCAAGCATGAAAAATATCTGGAATGTAATCCTTACTCATTTTTTTATTAATTCAACCAAAATGAGAGTCTCTAAAACATAGCTTCATTTTTTAATATAGGAAGTAGATAATGAAATATCTTATAGATGTGTTAATTTTGAAATATATTATTTTTAGAAGTGGATGGGTTAATGGTAAGCTGTCCAGAAGTTATGAATATAAGTTGTGGGTTTTTAAATATGGGTTTATTAATGGTGATATGATAGGGTATTCTTGTAATTTTATTGAGAATTTTTTTTGAATGTAAGATTCATTCATTGAAAAGTATGAGTGACATTAAATATTTATCAAAAGTGAAAGGTTTTATCTGGATACGTTATAGGTGTTAGAAATTCCACGTGTTCAATAGGGATACTTCCATGAAATTTTGGAACTCAGTGAAACTGGATGAATTGATGAAACATACAATAAAAAAGTGGGACAACATGCACAAGAAACATGTGATAGAGGTGTTTTTGGAATACTCATTGAGAATAAAAATCATTTCACAAGAATATTTGGAACATGAAATGAGAATTTTTTCATGGTGGTTTTGCTAAGGGTTCGTTTTTATTACTAGAGGGTCAACTGGGATTTTTTCTTGACCGAAAGTGCTAATAAGGCCTTAACCAAGAATGTGGTATGGTTCCTTTTCTTAAATTTTCCTGAGAGATAATTTTAAGATTATAATGAGATATTGATGAAAATAGTAATCTTTACCATAAATGAGGTGGGTAACGAGTATGGATTATATTGTGATGTATCAAGAGTCAGGATTTGAATAGTTCCTATCCATGAGGGTCACGTGGTTGCTTATGGGTCCAGACAGTTAGGAATACATAACAGAAACTTCCCAAATCTTTTACTAGATTTGGAAATAGTGGTTCTTTCCATGAGGTGTTATTGGAATACACTAAAAAAGTGATTGAAATATATTTAATCACAAAGTGAATTGAACCATTGATAGCAGAGAAGGTATGAGTACCTATAGTCCATTAACATTGAATTAATGTATACCCTCAAGAAGGGGAACAATTTTTCTAATATACCATATTGGAAGGATCAATCTTAGGTACTAAATCATTCAAGAATCAAGTGAAAGATGGTTACCCACTTTTAAGAGATATTACTTTATGTTCCAAAGTATCATTATCAAGTGACAATTTGGTTTTTATCTATCACTTCGTCACTCCTCAATAGTATTATGAGAGTAAACTACAGGATTCAAACTATTTATTCAAGAAACACATTATATACCTTTTATAGATTGATATTTTATAGAATGTTGGTTATTTTTTATTCATGTATCCTTTTTAAAGTACCTATTTTGGGATTTATGTATTTGGGAAAATGCATAAGTAGAACTTTTAAAATGATTAAAGTGTTTCTAATTGTTTCATAAATAATTATATGTCTTCAAAATACCTTTTCTGGGGTTTAAATACATTCAAACTGATTTAAAAACTTGGCATGGTTATAGGTTTCATTCTAAGTGTTTGTTAACTCATTTGGTTAACTTTAAGAAAGGGATATGAATGTTTTTAAATTGTATGTAATGTTGGTTTCATTTTAACATGGGGTGTGTGAAGTTTTAAATGAAATTTTATAAAATATATAGGGTTGTCATTCAATTTAGGTGATTAAGATTATTGGGTCATGAATTTTTCTTTACTATTTTAAAAAATTCAATTGGGGTTTTGATAAATAGTATTTGAAACTGATTGGTTTATTTTAAAAAGGGTGTGTTTTTTAAAAGAGGAATTCGTGTAAATGATTGGTTTTTTAATGGGATTTCAATTGTGTTTTGATAAATATTTTTCAAAAGAGACTTAAAGCCTATATTTTTTTAGCCTTGGTTAATTTTTATATTAACATTTTCTGTATTTATTTTTTTAATTACTAATATCACCAAATAAAATAGGATGAATATGAATAAATAATGGATGGATTTCAATTGTTTGATAAAAGAGTACGAAGATGGAGTGAAATAGTTCATCATGTTTGTAAAAGATCGCGCATATGATCCTTATCAAATCCTTTGTCCGCATTTTTTCTATTGTTATTCAAGAAAATTTAATTCAGATGAGTTAGAAGAACACTTGATCTGTCAAGGAATGGATCAAAGTTATAAATGTTGAAATAAACACAGGAAACAAGAGAATGTAGCTAGTGGGTGAGATAAAACTGCATTTTATGGATCATCTGATATGATTAAAAGTATGGACAATGAAGAATACTATATTGCGGACATGATTATATATGTGAATGATGATTAAGATCGTATTGAATAAATTACATGGTCAATTGAAGATGAACATCGTGATTGCCCAAAATTGTTCGACCAGTTAAAAAGGTGTGAAAAGACTCCATTGTGTGGTGGTTTCACTAAATGTACAACATTGTCATCCATACTGAAGATGTATAATTTGAAAGCAAGAAATGGATGGAGTGACGCCAATTTTACTAAATTACATTCTCTCTTGAATGAAATGTTCTTAAAAGTTAATGGGCTCTCGATCCGAACATACAATGCAAAACGAATATTATCCTCGATGGGTATGATCTTTGAATAAATATGTACCTTCATGAATTGTTTTATACAACTTCACAAGGACCAAAAATCACTGATAGAGTTCCCAATGTGTGGTTCTTCTTAATACAAAGAAGATGAATATGCTCATATGAAATTTTTTTGGTACTTTCCAATCATCATAAGGTTTAGGCCACTATATGGAAGTGAGGAGACTATAGGGAAATTGACATGGCACACAGATAGAAAAAATTAATATGGGATGCTATGTCACCTTATAGACTCTCTATAGTGGAAGAAAATTGATCACGAGTATCCCGACTTCGAAAAAATGCCAAGAAACGATCATCTTACATTATCTATATATGGAGTGAATCCTTTTGTTTTTCAATGTAGCACTCATAGTATATGGATGATTATGTTTTTAAATAATAAATTTCCACCATGTTTATGCATGAAAAAAACACATCATGTTATCTAGGCTTATATCAGGACCAGAACAACCGGGTAATGATATCGATGTTTATTTTTCTCCCTTGATTGAGGAATTGAAATTATAATGGGATTCATATGTTACGTGGTATGATGCTTATAAAAATGAAGATTTCATGTTGAGATCCTTGGTGTATGGAATGATAAATGAATTTCTTTCTTATGAAAAATTGTCAGGATATATCATTAAAGGAACTCATGGGTGTCCCATCTTCAAACAAAGTACATACTTAATTAGGTTGAAACATTCATCGAAAACTGTGTTTCTAGGACATCACAGATTTATACCCCGATAACATAAGTATCTATCTTGTACAACAAAATTATATGGATGTTTAGAATAATGTATATAAGCATGTCCACTAACAGGTGATTAACTATTTGAGAAAGTAAAAGAGGCGGACACTTCTTTTGATAAATTGTTATAAAAAAACATAACGAAAACTAGTTGGAAGAAGAGATCAGTTATTTTTGAATTTCCATAATGGAATTGTCTATACATTAGAAAATTTATTGATGATATGTATATTGAAAAAAAATGTATGTGATAGTTTCATCGACACATTTCTAAATACACCAGATAAAAAGTATGGAATTAAGGCTAGGTTGGACATGGTTGACATGGAAATACGAGAAGAGTTGGTGCCAGTGAAAGGTGAAAAATGAACTTTTCTTATTCAAGCCACTTACACTCTTTCAAGACAAGAGAGATATCAGTTTTTCATCTTATTGAATGATGTAAAGGTTATATAGTGGTATTCATCGAATATCAAGAACATCGTGTCAATGACCGATTTAAAGTTAAAGGGTCTGAAATCACATGAGTGCCATGTTTTGATGCAATATCTAATTAATATATGATATAAAAAATATTTTCAAATATTTTATTATTAATTTTATTGTTTTTAATCTCACCAATGTTTTATTTTAAGGACAATTGTCACATTTTATGTTTTAGAATCATTTTTGAGCATAATTGCTAAAATGGCTTATTTTTTATTTAAATAGTTTTAATTTATTTTAATGTTTTGGGCATAACGTTTTCTAAACTAATAAAAATTTTAAAATGACTCTTTAATATTTTTCTATGTTCTATGGTATTTATTTTATCCTTCTGTACCCATAGCTCAATCTATCATTTGGAAGCTCAAATATAGCTCACAAGTCAGGCCTCAAAAACTATGCACAGAAATGGATAATTTTGTTGTTGGGCCCATATATCATAAATAACCAAACCAAAGGAGATAATATTTTACATGAATCTATAATACATCTGGATGAATGACTTCCATTAATATGGTATAGAATTATTATTTCATTTCAAAGTCCATAAATGCTTTGGAACTCTATGTATTGGAATACAAACAATCAGCCTGGACATATTAAATGTCATCAGTACATCCCCCATATCTCTCTCTCCACTTGGAAAATGAATCTAAAAAGTAATGATTCAACATAGGAGAAATATTGGAACAAATTTCCAGAAAAAACAATTTCCAAATTATGTCATTAAAGAGGAAATAAATGCTCATTATTTCAGAAGAATATTTTAGGAGCCAAGTTTTCATTCCCTCTCCCTATAAAATAGTGTCCCTTTTCATTTCAAAGTGTTGTAAAATTAGTGGTAGCCTTTGTTGGCCATTTTATGTAGTTTAGTCTTGTATTTTATTTTCTTTTCATTCTATAATTTTATTTAATATTTTAATTTAATTGTTCTTTCTCTTCATTTCATTCACTCTTTCATTTTCTTCCCCCATTTTCTTCAGCACTGTGAACTCTTATGCTCGTGATCAGGAGTACCTAACCCGAGGAAGTTCCCAATGGAGTATTCTAGTGATGAAACTAAGTATTTGAGCTATCATTTTTAATTTTTATTGTTTTATTATAGTTATACTAAGGGGGATCTTAGTGGGAAAGGCGCCTTTGTGTCTCCACTTTCCACCCGAGGTTTAGCTTTCATTTCTGCAACATTTTCCCTTGATCGAGGAGGTGGATGTGTGGTCTATTAGCGATCTTGAGTGTAACATATATTCACAACCATATGAAGAGGAGGATTATCACACAAACGATGGACTGTGTTCATTAAGTAAATTAAAAACTAATAATGAGATGATGAAGGTTCATTTTGGTCGATTCTCTCGAGAATGTCTCCTTTCTTCTAACATCATTATGTTTTCATTCATTCTGTTTTCAATACATATGAATATCTAATTTTTGTATTTCATTCTCATTTTTCAGATATCTATTTATGTTCATTTTTTTCATAAATATACACATATATATAAATTTAATTGTAAGCAGTGAGTGATTGATCACAAAAGGCTCCTCAAGAGATCGACCTAGGTCAGCTACTGTGTTGTACTTAGTATAAATTTTTTTGAGAGCGTGAAAAAAAGTGATTCATAAAATTGGATCCATTTCTAGGGATCTAAGTGGTAATAACTCACTATTTTTATTCACATTTTGTAGATAAATTTAATTTCATTTAAAAAATTAAAAAAATTATAAATGTTAAAAACACTAAAAAAATCTTTTTGTTAATGATATCTATAAATTCAAATTTTTACGCATGGAATGATGAATATTAGGTGAAATAAAAAGTTTAAAATGATATTGATGATAAGTATCAAAGTATTAGTAATTTAGTTGAAAAATTGGAGATTCAAATAGATTTGATTGGTGAATAGGTAATGCTTTTCAAGAGAAACCCGAACCGGAACCCAAACCAGAACGAGTGGTGAAATAGATTTCACCAATCATTTTTTTTTAAATAACCTAAGTAGGGTGAGAAGGATCTTATTAAAGAATTAATCATATCATCCCGTACTCAACCATTACTTGAGAAGGTCCCTGAAGTACACATGCTAGCTCATGAACTTATAGGAGATCAACAATTTTGGGAAGAAACCTGGAATATCTTTGTTGAAGATAACCTGAAACTTGATCTTCCCATAATTGATATCGAACAATCAGAAACATTTGACCTCTATTTTTCTTTGTAAAATGATTAATAAAGTTCACATGATGATATAGAGTTTCCAATGGTCTTTCCTGAAGAGATCCATTTCGAAGCTGACTTACTTGAAAGGGAATATTTCGTTATTGATTCATCATGTTTTAATCTTATTCAAACTGAATTGTTTTCTGACCTCTCCTTTCCTAAAATTCATGATACAAAAAATTTGGAGTAGGCCATGTATGATAATAAAGAGACTAAAACAGTGGTGTTGATCAGGGAAGAAGATCTGGAGAAGATGGTGGTGGAGTGACTACCTCCTCTACAACAGCTTCCATACCATTTGGAGGGGGAAACTATAGAAGTTCACAGGAAGCACACCTATTTTCTTTTCCCTCCAACTCTAGAATATAAATTCTATAATTATTCTTTCTTGGGGGTTGGTAACATTCTTATATTCTTTGGGGTTATCTATTATTGGTGTTTACCGATGGACACTAGGAAAATTTACATGTGGTGGTTCATCTCAAAGAAACCACACAAACCTTCTAATTGGGGATAATCTACTACAACTGTCGGACTAGGGGAAGTAAAAATTTAGTACCCACTTGGGGTAGTCAAACCAAGAATTATAATTTTTTCTACCCCTTCCTATCTCTTTTTATTTTTTTTATTATGTCGTTTCATTTCATTCTTGTAGTTTTAAAGTGGTAGCAGCTAAGAGCTTGACTCAAGGCTTCCACTGAAAAATGAATCAGGTTTTATCTTTCCTTTTCTTTATTTTGTTTACTTCCCAATTTAAATTCTGTGTAAAAATATTTCTTAATCTGATTTGAGCTAAAATGGGGTTAGTAAATGTAATAATTGTGGGGTAGGGATTTTAACTTGTTTTTAGATATTTTTTGTGTGCTTTCATTTTATTTTTCTTGTTGTTTTTTGAAATTTTCTTGTTTTCATTTCTCATTTTTTGGTGTGTTTTTAGGAATCTTGAGCTAAATCGAATATATTGTAAAATTAAAACAATCTTGGTATTTTTGGTAGATATCTTAATTTCAGTATTTGAGGTTTTAAATTATTTCTTAACGGATTTTGTTTCTTGATTTCTTAACTTTTCATTTGAAGAAGTTTGGTTGATTGTGAAACTCATGTGCACTAGTGCTGTCTAAATTGAAAATCTTGCCCAACCCGAGAGATTTATAAACTTGTTTGACATATTCTTATATTTATCTTTTTCTTGAGAGTCTTGTTTCATTTTTTATGATCCATAATTTTCTATTTTTATCATTTTCAAATCTATTAGAGTTTATGTAATGTGTTTTGTATGATTGAGGCACCACTTTGAAAGCCCATTTGCATTGAACTCTTATTTTGGACTACCTTTACATCTGACCTTAATTAATCCCATAGTATACATGAAATAACTTGTTTTTTAGACAAATTAAAATCCATTTATACCTTTATAACCTTCTCTAGATGTTAAATTCATGATTATTATTGAAATCAAGTGTGGGGGGGAGAAGATGGGCTGCATTTTTCATTCCTGAAGAATCTGTTTGAGTTGAATTGAAAGTGTTTCTATACATATTGTTGCATGGTTGGATGAAATTTCATGATATAAATATGTATGGTTAGTCCAAAATATCATTACACATATGGTCTAGGTGTTCACCAATTTTTGAAGATCAAAAGTTGCCTCTCTTTTCCTCAAAAACATGATTCTGAAGAGAAATCTAGATCTGAATTTAAGCTAAAACAATGATACAATTGGGGGAAAGAGGGATGAAAATCATTGATTCTGAAATTCCAAGTGTGAACTTCCCAAATTTCGAGATTTTTTGAGGTGAATCATTTTCGAGCTGATTGAGGAGCACACCATTCTTGAGAAAAACTATTTTCAAACATTTACTTCACTTTAGAGCTTAACCCTCCTTAGTCTGCCTCAGATGTTTTTACATTTTAAACCTGCCAAAACTCAGCCTAAAAACAACCCATGAAAAAAATCTCATGATTGATATATTTGTGACTCTATGAAGTGGATATACTTGGAGGATAGAAATCCTATGGAGATCACACATGTTCCTGGGAATGAGAAAAACTCTACATTAAATATCCTTGAGTAAAGAGAGAAATATTTTTCCAGGGAGGTAGGTACGACATGAATATGAGGATTAACCTGATATTTAATGTATTAATATGATTTTGAGGAGTTATGAAATTTTTATCCATTTAGGAGGCATGATATTTTCTCAAATATGATAATTGAGTTCTGTTGTCATTTATGATTTGAGAAGTTTGTTTTCACCTCGGTATATGATGATTGCCCAAAAGTGAAATGTTTAAGTGTGAGGTAATTTATAGAACACATGTTTTCAATTATTTTATTCTCAGTTTAATTGTTTTTAATCCCACCAATGTGTTATTTTTAGGGCAATTGTCACATTTTATGTTTTAGAAGCATTTTTGAGGTTAATTGCTAAAATGAATTATTTTGGATTTAAACGGTTTTAATTTATTTTAATGTTTCTGCAATAAAATTTTATACAATGATGTAAATTTAAAAATTATTCTTTTATATATTTCTATTTTATATGGGATTCATTTTAACCTTATGGACCCAAATCTCAATCCATCATTTGGATTCTCAAATCTAGATCACAAGTCAGGCCTCAAAAACTGTGCACAGAAGTGAATAAATTTATTGATGGGACCATATATCATAAATAACTGAACCAAAAGAGATTATATTTTACATTCATATATAATATATCCATATGAATAACATTAATTCATATGGGAGCACATTATTCATTTATTTTTAAGGCCATAAATGCGTTGGAACCCAGTGTATTGGAATATGAACAGTCAGCCCGACCACATTAAATGTCATGAGTATACCCACCATATATCTATCCCCACATAGACAATGAATCTAAAATTTCACCAGTAGATAGAGGAGAAATATGGGAAAAAATTTAAAGAAGTAACAATTTCCAAATTCTGTCATTAAGGAGGAAATACACACTCGTTATTTAAGAAGAAGATTTTAGGAGCGAAATTTTCATTCCCTCTCCCTATAAAAGAGTGTCCCTTTTCATTTCAAAGTGTTGGAAACTTATGGGTAGCCTTTTTTAGGCATTTTATGTAGTTTATTATTTTATTTTATTTTCTTTTCATTATGTAATTTAATTTCAGATTTTATTTTAAGTGTTCTCCTTTCTCTCCATTTCATTATCTTTTGGTTTCTTCCTCCGTTTTCTTCATCACTGTGAACTATTATGCTCGTGATCATGAGTAGCTAACCCGAGGAAGTTCTCAAGGGAGTATTACAGTGATGAAACCAAGTCTTTGAGATATAATTTTTAATGATTCTTGTTTTATTATATTTATACTGAGGGGGATCTTAGTGGGTACGATGCATTTGTGTTTCCACTTTCCACACGAGGTTTAGCTTTCACTTCTGCAATATTTTCCCTCAATCGAGGAGGTGGATGTGTGGTCTGTCGACGATTTTTGAGTGTACCATATATTTACAACCATATTTAGAGGATGATTCTTAGACATACAACATAGTGTGTTCATTAAGTAAATTAGAAACTAATAATGGGATGATGAAGGTTCACTCTGGGTGATGATCTCAGGAATGTCTCCTTTCTTCGAACATCATTCTGTTTGCATTGCATCTACATATTTAATTTTACTATTTCATTCTAATTTTTCAAATATCTATTTCTGGTCATTTTGTTTCATAAATAAATAAATATATAAAAATTTAATTATAATTTTTGAGTGAATGATCGCAAAAGGATCCTCAAAAGATCGACTTGGGTTAGCTACTATGTTGCACTTAGTATAAATATTTTTGAGAGTGTGCATGACAACGCTTCATCACTAAAGATTTACATTTAATTTTTCCCAAGAATTTCTATCATACATTAACCAAACTCTATTTCTTATTCAAATCTATATTCATAAATCTTATAGACCTCATGAAATTTCTATGTATGGAAAAAGAAATTTCCATCATATTATGTGAATAGGATATGTTATTCCCTCCAATATTATTTGATATGATGGTTAATTTGATGGTTCACTTGGTGAGAGAGATTGAAATATGTGGTTCTATAAACTATAGATAGATGTACCCCATTTAATGGTATATGAATATTTTGAAAAGGTATATCAAACATTGATGTTGTCCAGAGGGTTGTATTACAGAGCGTTGCGATATTTAAGAAGCCATTGAATTATGTACTGAATAATTTTCTAGTGCATAAAGCATTGGTCTACCAAAATCTCATCACACTGGGCATCTTGTGGGTGAATTAATTTCTAGAAGAGTTGTTTTCACAATCAATATTACAGATCAGGAGCAGTACCACCTTTATGTTTTTTCTAACAGTTTTGAGGTTTCCCGATATGTCAAAATCCACAAATAAATTTTTAGGAACTTGAATGTATCAAGGGATGAAATATGAATATCAAATATACATAATCAATAGTTTATAGGATGGTTTCTGGACCATATTTTAAAGGAGTCAGATGAAAATCTAGATTCTATTTCTGAACGGATTAAGTGGCTTGTCATAGGACAAAGTGTGTATGCATTTTATTACAATGGTTATGTAATTAATGGTTATATGCTCTATAAAAATGATCATGATGAATACAGTACAATGATATATTGTGGAGTTACACTCGTGGCTGAAGCGATGCTTGTTTCTGGTATAACAACCCTACTCTTTATTTCATATTTAAACATGATTTATTACATAAAACTTTAACATAATAAAAATTAAGTGATTGATAGGTCTAGTGTATTTGGGGAATAAAAACATTATATAACAAAATGAAACATGAAATTGAAATCTTTACTAAAAAATTATTTTACATGACCATAACATTCCTTTATACTTAGAAATGCATCGGATAACATGCGGCCATAAATAAGAAAAGGCTGAGTTATAAAGACTAGTAAGGGAAAAAAACATGGCATAACATGAGGAAGAAAATACATGTTAGTCAATAGTAACATCAATGGATAACAAAAAAAATGAACATAAATGCATGATATATCATGATATTCATAACATGGAAATGTGGAAAAACATACCACATGATATTAACATGAGAAAACGATTATTTCACAAGTATTGGCATGAGTAAACCCTCATTGCACATGAATTATCATGAGTAAACCCTAATTTCACCTGAATTTTCATGAGTAAACCCTCATTTCACATGGAATATTGTAACTCCCCAATCCCAATTACCGAGAGTTAGTGCATTATTACAGAACACTCGCATGATACAAGGAATCATTTCCTGAAAGACCAATCAGTTTAGTATCCTTGGAAGTACTAGACACATTCATAAGTTTTACATTACATTATAAAATGAAAACTAAAACAACAATATTTTCATGGAAAACACTGAGATCCCATAGAAAATCCCTACAGGTCAGTCATAATATACCTCTTCACATCCTGGGAAAAATAAAACATAGAAAGGTGTGATCTCATATGCTTAGTAAGGATAACAATATAGCCGAAATGTTCATAAATAAGCATAAACATTTAAGTCAATGTATAAAACTAAAAAAAATCCTTTTCAGCATAAACATCATCATAATATAGAAAATATAAATCAAAATAATTTCATTTACTTACTCACAGGGATATTCTAGTAGTTGACTAATCACATGCAATATCAATAGCCACTTTCTTAATGATGGAAGGCATAATTCCAGACTTTCATAACCACATAGTCAAGGCGTTTCCCCAAGACTACAAATAAAATTTTGTCAAGGCCTAATGAAAAGACACTAGTTTGTCTCATGAGACCTATCGATGCATCGAGGAGCTATAGCAGGCTCCATCCATCACTTACAATGTCCAATGCATTCCTCGTATGAAAAGGTTTAAACATAACATAAAAATTCGTATTAAAATTGGCATACAAAATGTCAATACTTTATCCATAAACCATGAATGGTAAAAAATAACACATACACAGTCAAACATAACTAATTCAATACAATGTGGAATATTTTATTATAAAAAATCAACCTAAATCTAGAATAATGAAGTATATTGACATAAATGAAGTTAATCATCAAAACTATTTGAGAGAAATATCTCCCTTTTTCATTAAAACATTTAAAAGTCTCACTATTTATCAAAAAACTGTTTAAAATAGATTTTTTATTCAATGTGTCCCATAACACTTTGAAACTTTTAAAAGGAATTTTAATTTTAAAAAATTAATGTCCATATAAATAAAAACATAAAACCATTTTTAAAACATGGACATTAATGAGAATGATTTAGAAGAATAAATTTTTAAAAAATTTAAAATGATATTTTAGTTAGAATTCCTAACCAAATGAGAGACACTTGAATACAAATAATTGAGGTAATAACAACATTATAATATCATGAGAATAAAGGTATTTATGATCTACCATGTCAAAGTATAGAATATACACCAAATAAAATTAGATTGGCGCATAACAACAAAGAAGTCTCAATGGAATGTAAGATGGGATGAATTCCTTTATAAAGACCGTATCATTAGGTTAAGGATAAATAAATGAAATAATTATGTGTGACAAATATAAATACATTCAATATGATTGTATATTCAGTGTAAATCAATCAGAGGACATTCACACATATTCTTGTAAAAACAACACCAATGGCTTGGATGTTTAACTCAATGAATAGAAATTGAGTTAAAATTACTCTTATCAAGTTTATATAGATGACTTGAGAATTTATCAATGGAGTTATTATGTGTATAAAAAGTATATCAATGCAAAGGGGAGTGGAAATTACTATATAAGAGAATAAATAGTGATTTTACACATAATCTTGGGGTAATGTAATGAATGAATTTTGTGTAAAACCGAATGAGTGGAAATTGAAATTTGAAATTCCCTTGTCGATTTGGTAACTTAAGAAATATACACCCCATGAAAGAAGGATCATCCAATGATGATTTAAATACCCATAAAATAAAGTATATTATACAAACAATACAATCATGAGTAGTACACACACCACAAAAAATGCAGCAGTGGAAAATATAGCATGAATCTCACGGGAATAAAAGTGATATAAAAACCCATTACCTTGGAATTTTCCTTGGTTGAGGGTATGTTAACCTCATGTATAATAGTTAAATCATTTTTATTAAATTATACAAGAACTATATATATAAATATGATATCATATATGATTCTCTAATATTGCTTTGTTAATAATATTTTAGTAGTATCATCGTTTTGGGTGTTAACTAATTTGTTTTACTTTATATTATTTGTTATGTGAGTCATATTTGTTATGGATGGGATGTATCTTATTCATATCGAGACTGATATAAAGTCTTTAAAAATTATTTTAAATCATCAAATGAAAATTATTCTTGAATGGACACGATGGGGAATGAAACTCATCGCGTTCCTGGAGACGGTAATCCATACGTACGCACGAGCGACAATATCATTCTTTTGATATTAAAATAATATATAATTGGATGGTAAATCATATATACAGAATAATTATCATGTTATATTTATTATTTACACCAATTATACATCATTATTATACCTATCCAAATAATAATTTATTGAATAACAACAACACCACGACGTGGAGACGGTAAGTCGTACGTACGCACGTATAGTGGCATGTCATTCAAAGGATGGATAGAATAGTGAATATGGTAGTACCATATTTATAATAACATCATAGTTTATAGAATATACTGGGGTTATTGTTTTAAAATGGAAATAACAGAAATAGGATGTGGAAGAAGAAAGGAACTTGAAAGAGGTGATGAAATATTTACCTCTTCTTCGGTTTTTCCTTTTGATTTGATCAAAACGGCTCCTTAGGTTGGATTTATGACTTAAGGAAGGCCTCTAGGAAAAAGGTAGGACAATTTAGAGGGTATTTTGTCAAGCTTTAGCTGATCCAAATTGCATTCAAGGTGTTAATTTGAGAGAAGGGGGAGTGCCCTTTTATAAGAGGGGTGAGGGGCACCTTAGGAAAAGCTAGAAATATTATTTTATAATAAAATAATTTTCGGTTTATAATGGCTCCAAAATAGATAATTTAAAGTATAATATGGGTATGGGTCTAAAAACACTCAACCAATAGGTTTTATACAGGTTTGGGTCACTATATTAACATTATCATTTATATTTAACTCTTAGTTAAATAGTTTGACATTTACCATTTCTCTTTGTATTTTTATATTATGTGGTTAATAGAATTACTATAAAATTCTAAGAGAACCCCAAGTGGTTTATTAATGATAAAAATATCATTGTATAAGTCTTTTTTCTCAAACTTAGATTTTAATGAATAGAATATCAATTAATGATATAATATTTGTTTTTAAAACTTTTTATGCCAATTTTGCAACTATTTGGTATTTTGTTTTTTCTAAATTCATAACAACATTATTACTTTAAAAAAAATTCATTTAACAAACCCTAACAAGTCATTTTAACCTTTAAAATTAGTTTAATTTATAAAAAGTCTCAAATTACATTTATTTGGATATTTATAATATCAATTATTTTATTATTTCATTAATTATGTAATTACTTCATCATCATTGTGTCATAAATAAATTTATTTATTTAATGTCTAAAAATTATAAATAAAATACCATTATGTAGGAAATAGTTTTATCTTTCTAATTAATATTTATAGTTTAATTTATATTCTGTGTAACCCTATATTAAAAATAGTTTAGTCATTAAACATTGAATTTAACTCTTTTAACTCTTCTTCAAATAAAATAATAATAAATGTCCTAATCTAATCCAACTAGACCTAAAGGATCATATTTTATTCCTATGGTTGTTTTTGGTTGAATTACGCTTATCCAATAGAATTAGGACATATGTAATGGTAATAATAATATCATTTTTACCCTTAATTACCCAATTTACTTTTAACCGTGGTAAATAAAAGTAAAAAGTTACTATTCACCAAAAATTATTTTCATCTTATTAAACCACATTTTTCTTACTGATATTAACCGTGTCTCTCGGATTTTTGAAATTTCACTCACAGAAACAGTAAAATTAAGTTTTATGTGAATTTGCAAATACTCCTAGGAGGTGGGTAAAATAGGTTACAAAATTCAATAAATTTCATACATCTAATTTTATTATAAAATGAATCCAATGAATTAAATTGAACTTATATAGGTATTATATGTCCATTTTGACTTAAAATAAATTCAAATAAAATAAATTATTGTTTAAATAAAATGTTGGTTTAAATTATAACGCGTTGTTTTTAACTATTCATCAACAATTGAAAGTTTTCAAAAAAATTCAAAAAATTCACCATAAGATAATATTGATATTCCGAATTAAAAAATGAAGACTATTTTAAGAAATTAAAAATATATAAGTTTCATTTATTAATTTAAAATTAATTTCCATTGTCAAAACCAAAAAGCGAGTTTTTAAGAAAAATATCAACTATCAAAAGATTGACACTTGTTTATGTGAAATTTCAAAGTGAATTTAATTAAAATGACTGGTGTTAGATTAAATGGTAAAAAATATAATCTATTTATACTTCCAAACCATTAAAATGTTTAATTTAACACTATATATTATTTTGATTAATTTTTTTTTCAGTTAAAATATAGTATTTTTCGCTATTCGCCCAAATATGAAAGTTATGAGAAAAACACAAAAAATGTATTGAAACTAAATTCTTGTGTCTTGATTATAAATAAGAAGTTTATTTTGTTAAATTTAATGTATAAAAGTTTCTAATATTGGATTTAAATAGGGTTCTCCATCAAAAGGCGGTAAAATTGTATTTTTTTAAAAAAAACTTCTTTTATCTAAAAAAATGAATTTGTTCTTATATTATGTCTAATAAACTCACAATATGGTTTCTAAAATTATAAGGATTATATAAAGTTCAAAATTCAGTTAACATTATTCATAACCGCTTTTGAATGTGTAGTTTGGTTAGTCGTGGTGTGCTTGAACTCGGTGTTGCGTGTAGTTCAAGTTATTAAATTACATTGAAGAGATAACATACTATGAAATCATGGGGTGTTACATTCTTCCCCCCTTTTGGAAATTTCATCCTCACAATTTTTAAAATTAGGCTTGGGAACTTCATTGAAAGTCTCACATCGGAAAAAGAGTCAATAAAACTATCACTTTAAAAGAAAGGAAGAGAAGTACAAAGGTCACCCTAGATAACCCATACTAGGATTCCATGTAGGAAAACATGGATATGGATGATAAACTAAGTGTCATGTTATAATGGAGAGGGATAGAAAACATGATTAGGAGAAATTTAACAACATGAAAACCACAAACTTGTGATGAGATAAACGTTCATTAGTTTCCCAGTAGGAAAAGTAAATGGACAACGTTTTTTTAAGTTTTGTTTCATAAAGTTGAAGAATTTATTTATGATATTGACTAAGAACATAAAGAGTTACACTTACTTTTTAATTAAAGTTTCATCCTTTTATAAATTTCTACCACTAACTCATATTTTTTTTCAAATGATGAGTATTCAAGATGACTTGGTCACTCTAAAAGTGCTATAATCAACTCCATAGAATCAAATAATCCACAAAGGATAAACATTATATATTTACAT
Organism: Viscum album; assembly: GCA_963277665.1. Taxonomy (NCBI): domain Eukaryota; kingdom Viridiplantae; phylum Streptophyta; class Magnoliopsida; order Santalales; family Viscaceae; genus Viscum; species Viscum album. The sequence goes on along the minus strand of OY728158.1, from coordinate 364,643,633 downwards.
TGTCTTTAGAGATTAACCAAAACCAAAATGGCTAGTACAAGGTCAGATGATCCCCAAAAAGGATAATACTTTAGAGAAATAAATACTTATCTTATTTTCTAAAATTAAACCAACAATACCCAAAGTTCAATAAATACCATTCAATAAACAATTTTCCTTAAAATCCATCAATATAATCCAAAATAATATTGAAACCCAAAACATAGAGGAATTTGATTACACATTCTTCCAGGTTAAATTTTATTTCCAAATAACATCGACTACTCTTAAATTCAAAAACTTAAAATTAATTAACCTAATCACATATTCTCTATGATTGGTTAATCATTTCCATAAATAACCAAAATCACTATAAATCCACAATAATAATATAGATAAAAATCCACCATTACTCCTCAGATGAAATCCCATAGTATTCTATTTTCCTTAGGCATATAGTATTCCCAACAGAGTGAACGTCTTCCAAAATAACATTTATCACTAAATCACCAAATCATTTTCCTATACTAAAGGTATCCATTTGATAAGACATAAGATCCCAAATCAACATATTATTGATCAATAAAATCATTTAACTAAAAATAATTAGTCAAACTATCTTGGTACTTCATGTAGTCCAGTGGTAGGAGATAAATCCCAATCGCACTCTTATTGTAGGTTCGATTCCCACATCTTTGTCTGACGCGATGGGTTGTCACACGGTCTGCGTGTTGTCATTTTTCAAAAACTATATTTTATAACATTACCAAAATGAGAGAAATTCTTCGAAATAACCATAACATAATTTAACCCCAAATTTTATCTCATACCTTGCATTTTAATCCCAAAATATAATAACTTGAAATTACCTCAGACTCATTGATCATATAAAACCAAATTGTTATTTATAACTATATCCACAAGAGAAAAGATAATTATTCCTCAAATATCATTTTCACATGAAAAACTGCAGGGTTACAAATAAAATAGAAAATTATTCCAATGTAATCCCATCAACAAAGAGCACTAATACTTTTAAACATTTCTCTAACCATTTATTTCCACATATCTTCTTATTTGACCAAGAAAATATCCTATAAAATAGGGCATTCGCTCGGGTAATGGCCAGGTTCCCTACATTTATGAAAAATGACTATAAATGGATTCTTGGGACCATCCTTATTTTCTCCCATAGTACTCTTCATTTTTACTCAATAATTATTTACTTTATATAATTCTTTCCCACATGTAAAGCATTTATTTGTTCCATTGAGAGACTTTCCTAAGTGTCTCCTTCCACATTTCTTACATGATGGAAATTGAGGATTATTTTCTCCATGGTCTCCATTGTTGGAGCTCTTATTATTCATCACATTTCTCTTCTTTTTGAGTTTGGGAGTTGGTTAATATATATGTTGTTGATCATATTTTTTGGAAAACTGATTTGGCATGAACACGATATCTTTTATTCCTATCAACATTCCATTTTGTTGCTCATTTCCACCACTGTTCCTACCTTGTACATCATTCTAAAAGTTACTATGACTTCTTCGGAATCCAGCCATTGACTAAAACCAGAAAGCATTGTGTGAGTAATAGTAGTTATAAAATCATTTAGAGAATATCATGACACCATATTTTCAATTTGAAACACCTCAGGATTAACCAAGGTCATTTATTCTCATATTATATTAAAATTCTTCAGATCAATTTGTAAATAAAATGAAAATTATCTGATGAATAACCCTTAGGAGTGTCATAACCAAGAGTGCAGCAAGGACCATTTTCGTGCACCCGCTCCCGTTCGAGTCTTGCTCAAAGTGGTGTTTTCGGGTTTTACCCCAAGGTACAGCTGTGCCAGAGCCGCCTCTACCTGCTCGTATCTAGACATTGATGTATTTCTTAGAAAAATAACAAAATCTCTACAATACCAAAATTTTAAGAAGTTATTCTATACTAATCCTCAAAATTCATCTTAGGGCTACGTGTTCTGATCCGATTTTATCTAAATCTAGTTTCCAAGGTTTGTACTAAACTTCCTCTGGTACTAACTGTAACTCCCTGACCCCAGTTACCCAGAGTTGGTACATTATTACATAACATTGGCATGATACAAGGAATCATGTCCCAAAAGAATGATCAGTTTAGTATCCTCGGAAGTACTAGACACATTCATAAGTATTACATTACTTTATAAAATGGAAAACTAAAACAAAAATGCTTCCATGGAAAACACTGAGATCCCATAGACTATCCCTGCAGATTATTCATAATATACTTCTTCGTATCCTGGGAAAAATAAAATATAGAAAGGGGTGAGCTCAGATTCTCAGTAAGAATAACAATATAGACAAAAATTTTATAAATAAGCATAAACATTGAAGGAAATATATAGAACTAAAACAAAATCCTTTTCAACATAAACTTCATTATAATATGAAAAATATAAATCAAAATAATTCCATTTACTTACTCACATGGATATTATACTAGTCTAATAATCACATTCAATATCAATAGCCACTTTCATAATGATGGAATGCATAATTCCAGACTTTCATAACCACATAGTCAAGGCCTTGTGCCAAGACTACATATAATATTTTGTCAAGGCCTTGTTCCAAAACACTAGTTTGTCTCATGAGACCTACCTACGCATCGAGAAGCTATAGATGGCTCCACCCATCACTTACTAAGTCCAATGCATTCCTCATATGAAAAGATTTAAACAAAACATAAACATTCGTATTAAAAATAGCGTACAAAATGTCAATACTTTATCCATAAACCATCAATGGTATAAAAATAACACATCCACAGTCAAACATAACTCATTCAATACAATTTGGAAGATTTTATTATTATAAATCAACCTCAATCAATAATAATGAAGGATATTGACATAAATGAAGTTAATCATCAAAACTATTTGAGAGAAATACCCCCCTTTTTCATTAAAACATTTAAAAGTCTCACTATTTATCAAAAAGATGTTTAAAATAGATTATTGATTCAAAGTGTCTCATACCACTTTGAAACTTTTAAAAGGAATTTTAATTTTAAAACATTAATGTCTATATAAATAAAACCTTAAAACCATTCATAAAACATGGACATTAATGAGAATGATTTAGAAGAATAAAATTTTAAAACATTTAAAATGATATTTTAGTTAGAGTTCCTAACCAAATGAAAGATGCTTGAATACAAATAATTGAGGTAATAAAAACTTTATAATATCATGAGAATAAATAGATTCATGATATACCATGTCAAATTATATTATATACACCAAATAAAAGTGGATTGGCGCATAACAACAAAGAAGTCTCAATGGAATGTAAGATGGGATGAATTCCTTTATAAAGACTGTATCCTTAGGTTAAGGATAAATAAATGAAATAATTATCTGTGACAAATATAAATACACTCAATATGGTTGGATATTATGTTTAAATCAATCATAGGACATTCACACATATTCTTGTAAAAACAACACCAATGACTTGGATGTTAAATTCAATGAATAGAAATTGAGTTGAAATTACTCTTATCAAGTTTATATCAATTACTTAAGAATTTATCAATGGAGTGATTATGTGTATCAAAAGTATATCCATGAAAAGGGGAGTGGAGATTACTACATAAGTTAATAAATAGTGATTTCACACAAAATCTTGGGGTAAAGTAATCAATGAAGTTTGCATAAAACCGAATGAGTGGAAATTGAAATTTGAAATTCCCTTATATATTTGTTAACTTACAAAACATACACCCCAATAAATAATTATCATACAATGATGATTTAAATACCCATAAATTAAAGTATATTACAAAAACAATACAATCATGAGTAGTACATACACCACACAAAAGGTAGAAGTTGAAAATATAGCATGAATCTTACAAGGATAAAAGTGAGATTAAAACCCCTTACCTTTAATTTTCCTTGGTTGAGGGTATGTTATCCTCCTGTATAATAGTTAAATCATTCTTATTAAATTATAAAAGAACTATATACATAAATATGTTATCATATATGATTCTCTAATATTTTTTTGTTAAAAATTTTTAGTAGTATTATCATTTTGGGTGTTAACTGATTCGTTTTACTTTATATTATTTGTTATGTGAGTCATATTTTTTATGGATGGGATGTATTTTATTCATATCCAGACTGATATAAAGTCTTTAAACATTATTTTTTATCATAAAACTGAAAATTATTATTGAATGGATACTATGGGGAATGAATCTCATCGAGTTCATGGAGACGGTAATCCGTACGTACGCACGAGCGACAATATCATTATTTTGGTATTAAAAAAATATATAATTGGATGATATATAATATATACAGAATAATTATCATGTTATATTTATTATTTACACCAATTATACATCATTATTTGTCCCATCCAAATAATAATGTATTGAATAACAACAACAACACGACGTGGAGACGGTAAGACGTACGTACGCACGTATGGTGACATGTCATTCAAAGGATGGATAGAATAGTGAATCTGGTTGAACCATATTTATAATAACATCACAGTATATAAAAGATACTGGAGTTCTTATTTTAGAATTTAAATAACAGAAATAATAAGTGGAAGAAGAAAGGAACTTGAAAGAGGTGATGAAATATTTACCTTTTCTTCGGGTTCTTCTTTTTGATTTGATCAAAAGGGCTCCTTATGTTGGATTTATGACTAGAGTAATGCCTCTAGGATGAAGGAAGTATAGTTGAGAGGGTATTTGGGCCGGGGATGGCCGAGACAAATGGATTTGAAGGTGTGAATCAGAGATAAGGGTGAGTGCCTTTTTATTAGAGGGGTGAGGGGCACCTTAGGAAAAGCTAGAAATATTATTTTATAATAAAATAATTTTCGGTTTATAATGGCTGAAAAATATATTATTTGAAGGATAAGGTAGTGATGGTTCGAAATCCACTCAACCAATAGGTTTTATATAGTTTTGGGTAACTATATTAACTTTATCTTCTAGATTTAACTCTTAGTTAAATAGTTTAACATTTACCATGTCTCTTTGTATTTTTATATTATATGGTTAATAAAGTTACTATATAATTCCAAAAGAACTCCAAGAGGTTAATTATTGATACACCTATCATTATATTTGTCTTTTGGCAGAACCTTAGATTTTTAAGAATAGAATATCAATTTATAATATAATTGTTTTTTTAAAAACTCTTTTACGTCAATTTTGACACTATTTAGTATTTTGTTTTTTCTAAATTCATAACAGCATTATTACTTCAAAAAAAATTAATCTAACAAACCATATCATTTCATATTAACCATAAAAATTATTGGAATTCATAAAAAGTCTCAAATTACATTTATTTGGATATTTATAATATCAATTATTTTAATATTTCATTACTTAGGTAATCACTACATCATCATTATGTCAAAAATAAATTTTGTTATTTAATGTCTAAAAATTAAAAATAAAATACCATTATGTAGGAAATCTTTATATATTTCTAATTAATATTTATAGTCTAATTTATATTATGTGTAACCCTATATTAATAATGGTTTAGTTATTAAACATTGAATTCAACTCTTTTTACTCTTCTTTAAATAAAATAATAATAAATGTCCTAATCTAATACAAGTGGACCTAAAGGATCATATTTTATTCCTAAGGTTGTTTTTGGTCGAATTAAACTTATAAAATAGAATTAGTACATGTGTTGGGGTAATAATAATATCATTTTTACCCTTAATTACCCTATTTACTTTTAGCCGTGGAAAATAAAAGTAAAAAATTACTATTCACCAAAAATTATTTTCATCTTATTGAACCACATTTTTCATACTGATATCAACTGTGTCTCTAGGATTTTTAAAATTCCACTCACATAAGTGGTAAAATTAAGTTTTATGCGAATTTTCAAATGCTCCTGGGAGGTGGGTAAAATATGTTAAAAAGTTTAATAAAATTTTATACATATAATTTTATTATAAAATGACTCCAATGAATTAAATTGAACTTATATAGGTATTATATTTCTATTTTGACTTAAAATAAATTTAAATAAAATAAATAATTATTTAAATAAAATCTCGGTTTTAAATAATAATGTAGTGTTTTTCACAATTCATCAAAAATTGGAAGTTTTTAGAAAAATTAAAAAAAAATACCCTAAGCTAATTTTGATATTCCAAATTCAAAAATGAATTATATTTTACTAAATTAAAAATATATAAGTTTCATTTATTAATTTAAAATTAATTCCCATTGTCAAAAACAAAAAGTGGGTTTTAAAAAAATGATAACTTTCAAAAGATTGACACTTGTTTATGTCCAATTTCAAAGTGAAATTACTTACAATTACCAGTATTTGATTAAATGGTAAAAATATAATCTATTTGTACTTAAAAACCATTAAAATGTATAATTTAACACTATAAAATATTTTTATTGAAAAATTTGTTTTCAGTTAAAATATAGTATTTTTCACAATTCACCCAAATATGAAAGTTATCAAAAAAGCACCAAAAATGCATTGAAACTAAATTATTATGTCCCGATTCTAAATAAGAAGTTTATTTTGTAAAATTTAATGTATAAAGGTTTCCAATATTGGATTTAAAGAGGGTTCCCCATCAAATGGTTGTAAAATTGCATTTAAAAAAATACTTCTTTTATCTGAAAAAATAAATTTTTTCTTACATTTTGTCTAAAAAACTGACAACATGGTTTCTAAAATTATAAGGATTATATAAAGTTCAAAATTCAGTTAACACTATTCATAACTACTTTTGAACGGCTAGTTTGGTAAGTCGTGGTGTCCTTGACCTCAGTGTTGCGTGTAGTGCGAGTTATTAAATTACATTGAAGAAATAACGTACTATGAAATCATGGGGTGTTACGCATATCATGATACTAAAAATTACCCAATGAATTAGAGCACTATCAAGGAGCACCCTTCATAAACATTTCATTTCATGCACAAGTGTTCCACATAGATCATATAACATGGAATCATTCAACATCCTAAGTTATTACATGATAAAAAAATGTGGAATGAATACATGTAAGTCCCAAATCAATATGTACATTAGAATAAAGGTGAATACACTTGATAAAGAAATGGGCACGGTATTGACTACATGATAATTTTAGCATGGGAAATCTTGGTGCAATTTCGGTAGCATAACAACATCAAATAAAAGTTTATAAAATGGGTTGATGAGAGAAAAAGGGTTCTACCATATTTTATACATGAAATGGATAGTAAGGGGATCATGGAACATAAAATCCCAACATATTAAAATAAATTTATATGATTAATATAAACTAAATTCTTTAATGGAGATGAGAAGAGAGAAATATCTTACAGAATTTTGGCATTGTAACGGGTGGTATTAAGTAATCACAGGGGGGATTAATGGGAGTGAATGAAAGATCCCATAATGTATAAATAAAATTTATAACAAGGATTTATGGAAAAAAATATCCCAAATCAAGGAAATGTAAATTAAAAGGCATGACATAAAATAGGTGCTTGAAGAAAAAGGAGAGAGGGAGATCCCTTACTTCGATGTGTGATCCCAAAGGCTTGGGAGAGGCTTCTTGAGAACTTGAGATCACCTTGGGAGGACTCTAGGGAGTATATGTTAGAGTTTGGTCCAAATTAAAAGAGTTTGAGTGAAGAGAAATGGGTTCTTGGGTGGTTGTATATAGAAAAGGTGGGGTATTTCTTTATTGTTTTGGTTTTGGACACTACACACTAAAATATTGAAAACAACAAACCATACCATAGTTTTTGCCCATGTTTTATGAATGAGGGGAGTGGTATATATTTTTTAAAGTCTATGTACAAGATATTAAAATATTTCCCTTGATTATGTAGAGGCAAGTCATACTTTCAAGTAAATAATTTTAAAATCAAAATTTTTTTTGTATGTCTTGGAATATTCACTAAGGCTTTATAAAATAAGTCAAATAAAACTAAAATTACATTATTTCAAAGTAAAAACACATATTTTGTCAAATATACATTTTATAGTATTTTATCACATTACTATTGGGTCATTATGATGTCATAAAACATATTATATATTTATATGGTATTTGATATTTATGCAAACATTCTACTGCCTCAGAAAATTATGAAAAAATCATCGTTGGATAATTTCAACATCCAAATTCCAAAAATAATATACATTTTGTCTATATAATTTAATAAATGTGTGAATTTTTAATTTAAAAATAAAAACTAACATTTATTGAAAATTGACAGGTTTTGACAAAACAATTTCCAAACCTTAATAAAAATTACATTTGAATTCATAAAAATTATACAATCATTTATAATTAATAAAATTAATTTAATAATAATATTTTATTAAAATATATGAGGCTGAATTTTCTTCATCACTTCCTCCAATTCCCATGTTGCTTCTTCAGACATGTGGTTTCACTACAACACCTTGACAAGGGGCATCGTCTTATTTCGTAGAACTTTTTATCTATGATCTAAGATCTTCACCAACTTATCCTCATATGAGATGTCATTATAAAATGGTACCACTTTTGGATTGATTACATTTTATGGGTTTGGTATATACTTCCTCAATAGTGATACATGGAACACATCTTGTACTTGATATAAGTTTGGGGGATGTACTGGTTGATTGGCCACTACCCCAATGAAATCAAGGATATCAAAAGGGACGTTGTAACTTAGACTAAGATTACCTTTCTTCCTAAATATAATAACTATATTCCATGGAGATATGCAGAGGAGTACTATTTCTCCAACATCAAACTCTAGGTCTCGTCGATGATTGGCTCTTTTGTCGACTCTGAGAATCATTGATGTGCTACTGAATAGTATTAACCTTCTCCACAATTTCTTCAACCATTTCCGGACCTAGAAGTTTTTGTTCCATAATTTCATCCCAACATGCCAGTGTTCTACACCTATTCCAATAAACAGATTCATAAAGAGCAATTTGGATTCTTGAGTGGAAACTATTTTTGTAAGAGAACTCCACCAAATGAATATGTTGGTCCCATCTGAATTTAATGTCCATTGAGAAAACTCTCAAAAGTTCCTCAAGTGTATGGATAGTATGATCAGATTGGACATTATTTTGAGGGTGATAGGCCATGCTAAAGTTTAACTCAGTCTTAAGATCATAACAGAGACACTTCTAGAACTTATAGGTGAATCTTGTATCTCAATCATACACAATCGATAGTGGTACTCCATGTAGCCTTACCACTTCTTTGATATATATCTATGATAGTTGATCCACTATGAAATCTTCTCGAATTGAAATCAAGTGTTCAGTATTTTTTAGATGATCCAAAACAACCCAGATAGCATTGTTTCCTTTGGATGTATTCAAAATTCCAGTGACTAAGTCAATTGTGATGTTTTCTCATTTCTATGTTGGTATGGGTAATGGTTGCATCATACCCTTATAATCCTTCCTCTCAGCCTTCACTTGATGACATACTAGACACTTTATTGTATATTTAGAGATCTCATTATTCATGTTATCCCACCAATAGTGCTCCTGGAGAACTTGATACATCTTTGTATTTCCTAGGTGAATGGAGAAATTTCAACTATTTACATTATCCAATAGTTCTTTCTTTAACTCGTGATTTGATGGAACACATAATCTTGACCCAAATCTAACAATTAATTCTTCATTAACATTGAACATTAATGATTTCCCTTTTTTTGATAGTTTACACTTTCTTCTAAATTCCCACATCTTCTTTTTATCATCCTTTAACATTTTTAAAAGAGATAGTAGAGCAATCATTTTTGAAAGGATTGATGAAGTTTTTTTCTTTATGATTCCCATGTCCATCTTCATCATATTTAAGAATATTGGATCCTTTTCAATTCTAATTAATGATAGCATTGTTGGGTCCTTTCTACATAGAGAGTCTTCCACCTTGTTCACTTTACCAGGGTGGTAATTAATTGATCAGTCATAAATCCTTGATGATCTCTTACCATCTTTGTTGGCAGGTATTCATCTATTTCTACGTGAATATATATCTAATACTTTTGTGATCCATATATATTTCAAACTTCTCCCCAAAGAGATAATGTTGCAAAAATTTTCAACAAAAATATCACATCATCTAACTCCAGATCATGCGTAGGATAGTTTTTCTCATGAAATTTCAACTGCATTATGTCATAGGTAATGACTTTGTCATTCTGCATCATCAAACAGCCTATACCCTTCTTTGAAGAATCTCTAAAGACTACGAAATTCTCCATACTTGTGGGTAGTGTGAGCATAGGGGAAGTGACAAGCCTCTTCATCAACTCCATGAATCTTTCTTCGCATTCATCATTCCAAGAAAACTTAAATCCCTTCTGAGTAAGCTTGGTAAAATGGTTTGATAATCTTGAGAAATTTCTCACAAATTGGTAGTAATATCCTGCTAACCCCAGGAACCTATGGATATCCGTCATAGATTTGGGCCTCACCCATCCCTCAATTGCTTTTATTTTGGAAGGATCTGTAGATATCCCATTATTTGTGATGATATTCTCTAATAACGAGACATCCTTTAACTAGAACTCACACTTTCTTTACTTTCCATAGAGATTCTCCTTTCGTAAGGTCTCTAGAATAGTGTTCAGAGGATCCTCATGCTTCTACATGGTTTTGGTGTATATTAGAATCTCATCTATAGATACTACCACATATTTTTATGGGTAATCACTAAAGACTCTATTAATCAATTCCATGAATATTTCTAGATCATTGGTGAGTCCAAAAGTCATTACTATGAATTCATAGTGCCTGTAACTTGTACGAGAAGCAGTCTTGGGGATATCCTCCTTCTTCACCCTAACATGGTAATATCATAACTACAGATCCACCTTGTAGAAGTATTGTTCTCCACATAGTTTATCGAAGAAGTCATCAATTTGTGGAAAAGGATACTTGTTCTCTATCATGATTCTTTGAACTCACGATAATCAACGAAAAGGTGCATTGACCCATCATTTTTTTGATGAAGAGGAATGTTCCACCCCATGGTGAAGAACTTGGGAATATAAACCCTTTATCTAGATTCTACTATAGTAGTTTATTTAGCTTTTCAATATCCACAACATCCATTCTATATGGAGTCTTGGATCTTGGAAATACCCCAGGTATAAGATCAATCGATAATTCAACATCTCTCCTAAGAGGAAGACCATAAAATTTCTCGGGAAACATGCCAAAGAATTCCATCATAATAGGCATGTCTTCAAGGATGGTTGTTTCTTTAGAATCAATCATATGATAATAATATGCATGCTCTAGGGTATTAATATCCATGTTTGCGATGATGGTGCTAAAAAAGATTCATCCTCCTCCTTTCAATTATATTTAATTGGGGGTCGATTCTCCATATGGAGACTGATTTCCCTAACATAGAAATTTATGTTGGGTCTATATAGGTAAAGACATTTCATGCTAATAATTGCATCAAATTCCACTAGAGGGATTATGATGAGGTTCTCCACGAAGTTCAATCCAGAAATTGTGATAAGGGAAGAGTTATATACATATCATGCAATAATTTATCCATTTTCCGTTTTCAGCGACATCTCTACTTCCATAATTTGTGGTGGTGTGTGGATTATTTTACTAAACCTTTGGGATGTAAAAGAATGTGTAGAACTATAATAAAAAACCATGTTTTATTATTCTTGAATGAAGAACCACCATACCTTTATCCATGTCATTTTTAGGATTCACTTCAGGGATAATGATGGTAAAAGATCACTCTTTCCGCCTTGTAGGTTGTTGGTTACCTCTAATTACCCTTGGATAGGGAACTGGCTCACCAATTTTCATGGTTCCTCATAGTTATAGTAATGAACAACATGCTTAGGGTCAATCATAGAATTTGTTTCCTCTATCACATTGAGGGGTTTCTCCTATTGGAAATTATTAGCTAGGTTCCCTTCTTCTCCAATCCTATATCATTTCCTTGATCCCATTAGGCAATTTCTGGGGTGCTTCTTTATACACTTTTGAAAAGTGAAGTGTTGTAATTTTTTAGCATTATTGGATTTATCCATAAGACAACTAGAATTAAAGACCAATTTTTCATTCTTATCCCCTTAAAACCCCTGAGATTCACTGATCGCTATCTCAAATTTGAGGGAACATCATCTAATTTCCTCATTTATATCAGATCCACAGATTTCAACAACTCTTCATAAACTGGGATTTTACCCACCAAAGAAGTGATCAACTTTTCATTTAGGGGTGACGATAAAATCAGAGGCTTACCATGAAAGTCTTCTGAATTTTTCCTCATATTCTCTGATGGATTCTTCATCTTTTTTCTTGACAAAAAGTAAGTAAATTTCAATCTAAAGTCAGAGGGTGCGGGAAAAATATTTATCGATTTTTTTTCTGGAAATCATTCTATCCCATCTCCTTGATCTCTTCCTTAGGATTTGTATTTTTGATCAATGTCCACCACATATCAGCTTCACCCTCCATATGATAAGTATCCAGAAGAACCTTCTCTTGTTCAAAACATGAATGTAGAGAAGATATTCTTAATAGCGTTGATCCATTATTCAACTATTGAGGAATCAGATGATCCATTGAAATTAGGTGGCCTTTGTCTCATGAAGCTCTGGATTACGACTTGTTATTTATCGTGGGTGTTCCTCTTGACCTAGGTTTCTATTCAAAGAATGAGTTAACTAAGATAATATCATGTCAATGTTTTCAATTCCTTCTCCCATCGGATTGGGCATCTCATTAGGGAAGTCATCACATTGATCTTCGCATCAGTTTTTAGCACGATTCATCCTATTATTGTCCATTGTCTAGAATAAAAGGAAATTTATGGATGGGTATATTAAATAGTTAAACACATAAAAGGGAATCTAATTAAATTAAATTAATAACTTATAAATTATATTCATCTCCTTAACTCATGAATTTCTAGGCTTCTATCTAAGGTATGAATGATCTACATTCTAATGTATATTCTTATGGGATTTTCCCCTAATAATGGTTCGTAATAAGCTTATAAATTTACCAAATCATATCCCCCAGGAGTTTCAAACCAAGAGTGAAAAAAGTACCATTGTCATTCACTAGTTTCCATTCATGTCTAGTTCAAATTAGTGTCTTTGGGTTTTACCCCTAGATACATCTATTCCAGAGCCACCTCTACTTATTCATTTCTAGAAAAGGATGTATTTTCTTGATAAACCACTTACTATATACTCACAAAACTTTACTGACTATTTTCCTATAATTAGTCTTATCCTTAAGTCATTCACTATATTTTTCTAATCCTGATCCCAAATATAACTAAACATATCCTCTGATACCAACTATAACAACCCATATCTTTATTTCATATTTAAATATGATTTATTATATAAAATTTTACTTAATACAACTCATAATATCAAGATGTCTAGTGTCTTTAGGGATTAGGAACATTACATAAAAATTTAAAACACAAAATACACATCTTTATTGGAAACATTTTTTACACGACGACAACATTCATTCACACTTAGCAATTTATGAGATAACATGAGGAAATACATAATAAAAGGGTGAGTTATATAGCCGAGTAGTGGAATAAACATGTCATAACATGAGGAAGATAATAAATTTTAGTCAATATGAATATTAATGGAGATAAAAAGAAACATTAAAATCAAGCCATGATATAACATGATATTCATAACATAGAAATGTGGAAACAACATACAACATGATATTATAATGATCCAAGGCTCATTGCACATGGATTAGCATGATTAAACCCTTATTGCACATGAATTATCATGAGTAAACCATCATTTTACATGAATTATAATGATTAAACCTTCATTACACATAGAATATACAGATACTAAACATTATCCAATGCATTAAAGCGCTATTCAGGCACACCCTTTATAAACATTTCATTTCATGCATAAGTGGGACACATAGATAATATAACATGAAATCATTCAACATCATAAGTTAATACATGAACAAGTAATGTGAAATAAATACATTTAAGTCCCAAATAAATAAGTACATTGGCATAAAGTCTAATACCCTTGATAGAGAAATAAGAATGGTATTCCCTACACAATGATTTTGGCATGGAAAATCGTGGTGTAATTTCAACAGCACAACGACGTCAAATAGAAGTTTGTAAAATGGGTTGATGAGAGAAAAATGGGTCTATAATTATTTATAAATAAAATTTATAGTAAGAGGATCATGGAAGATAATATCCTAATATATTAAATGGAATTTATATTCCTAATATAAATCAAATTCTTGAATAGAAATTAGTAGAGAAAAATACATTACAGAATTTTTGCATAGTAACTAGTGGGATTAATGGATCGTAAGGGGGATTAATGGGAGTTAAAGGAAGTTAAAATCATGTATACATAAAATTTATATAAATTAGTTATGTAATAACATATCCCAAATAAATAAAATGGAATTGAAAATTAATGACATAAAAGAGATGCTTGAAGAAAAATGAGAGAGGGATATCCCTTACTTGGATGTGTGATCCAAAAGGCTTGGGAAAAGATTTTGGGGAGTTTGGGGATGACTTGGGAGGACTATAGGTAGTATGGGGAAGAGGTTGGTAGAACTTAAAAGAGATTTAATGAAGATAAATGGGTTCTTAGGTGGGTTTATAAACGAAATATGGGGGAATTATTTATTATTTTGATTTTGGACACTACACACTAAAATATGGAAAACCAAAAACCATCCTATGGGTTTTCCCAAAATTTCAAGAAACGAGGAGTGATATATATTATTTTAAAAGTATAAGGGATGATTATATTAAAATATTTCCCTTTCTTATGTGGAGGTGATTCACACTTTCAAGGAAATGATTTTTAAATTTTAAAATATTTTATATCCCTTGAGGATTCACTAAGGCTTTATAAAATAAATAAAATAAACCAAAAATTACATTATTTTAAAGGAAAAATATATATCTATTAGAATATACCTTTTATAGTATTTTATTAAATCACTATTAGTTCATTATGATGTCATAAACATATTATATATTTATACGGTATTTAAATTTTACCCAAAAATTTGACTGTCTTAGAAAATTAGGAAAAATTAATCATTAGATAATTTCGACATCTTGATTCCAAAAGTAATATTAATTTTATCTAAATAATTTTGTAAATATGTGGATTTTTACTTTTAAAATAAAAATGACATTTATTGAAAATTTATGGGTTTGGATACAAGAGTTTTCAATCCTTAATAAAAATTACATTTGACTTGATTAAAATTATAAGATAATTTATATTTAATAAAAGTAATTTAATAGTAATATTTTATTAAAATATTATTTAATTTAAAAATCCATTAATTCATCCAAATATAATTTTTAATTGAATTTTAATATTAACCAAAAATACTATTTGTGATTTAAAAATCATTTGCAAAGTAACAATAATAAAATAAAAGTATATTAATTATTTTATAAAAAAATAATGCACATAATCATAATGATAGGGTCATGTTACCTATACATTTAGTACACCAACATATTCCCTAAGAGTACGGTGTGTGATGGTGGGGCTTTTATGGGGTTGTTCGATGAACATGGTTTGGGGCGTGATGTCGATGAGCTTGAACTTCTCCCGTAAACAGTTTTTCTCATGATTAAGTTGTTGGATCTCATCTTGGGCTCGGTTTAGGGGAAATTCCAAAAATTCTATCTCTCTTGGATGCTCTGATAAATGGGATTCATAGGGAATGACCCTACTAGTTGAGGCCATCACTTCCTTTTTCTGTGTTAAAAGTATTTGATAAAACCCTATATTTATACTAGTCATGTGATCATTGTTCAAAGATTATATTATCAACAGTAAGGATACATAATGGTCATTTAAATCCAATTGGACATAATAAAACAAAAGGAGTGCATATTTTTTCTATATCCATAAGACATTTAATTAATAGAAAGGGAATTTTATTCATAAATGTGTTGGGTCATTACATCTTGTAATAAGGACAAAAATCAAATTTAAGTAAATATGTAATAATTTGGAATCATCAAAAAAATATGGGAGTTGGATTATATAACATTCCAAATGCCATTTTTTTAATGCAAGTGGGTTAATAATAAGAGTTCCATTAAAATAAATGAAACTGAATTTGTGAAAGTTGATTTTAGTAATGAAGGGTACAAAGATGAACTATTTATAATGACATCATATAAAGTACAAGTATTTTATGTTATAGATCATACAAAACAAAAGTGGTCAATTGTTCTGTTATCAACTAGAACCACTGATGTTTCAAATGAAAATTCAACCGAGGATGACCTTTTAATTTGTATGTCACAATAATTTTATAGCAGTCCCAATGTAGAGGGCATTTTTTATGTCATAGGAGACCAAAATTAATGAATTTTGATTATCAATAGAGGGTTCAAATCCCTTCATCCATTGAAAAATAAAAAGAGATTTCAATAAGAAGGTTACATTTTTTCATAATATATATTGTATTACCTCTTGTTATTATCAATTTGTTTTTGCATTTATATAATCTAAATTAAATGTTAAACCACTTTGGTAGATAATGAATTTTACACGTGATAGTGCTCATAATCCCAAGGAACAATAGTTCTCTCAACCTGCTACTGTTCACAGTGTAGAGGACTAACCTTCACCATGTGTTGGTGCTCCCAATCTCAAGGAACATCAAGTCTCTCAACCTGCTACTACTCACAGTGTAGCTATACAACAACCATCTGTAAGTGCCGATGACACCTCTCTTGAGGAACATATTGACGATGTTGATTCTGGGGAAATGGTGGGTGATGAAGGAATGACGCTGCATAAAAAAAGAGAATCGTAGTTTGACAGTGTTAGAAAAAAAATCTTATAGA
The DNA here is from genome assembly GCA_963277665.1 of Viscum album. Lineage (NCBI taxonomy): Eukaryota > Viridiplantae > Streptophyta > Magnoliopsida > Santalales > Viscaceae > Viscum > Viscum album. The sequence goes on along the minus strand of OY728158.1, from coordinate 364,626,719 downwards.
GAAATCCAATGGAATCAAATATGAGGTCGGATGGAATGCATGGTGTCAGCATATTAACCCCAACAAGGTCATGTTCAGTAGCTATATTGGAATCATCACTCAATAATACGTACCTATTGACAAAGATTCATGGCACCATGTTGTGACCGAGATTACGACACTAATGTAAGAAGAGATTATGGTAAAATTATGATATCAATTATTTATTTTACTGAAAAATAATATAGTGAAACATTGAATTACTCTTCATCATCTATTGAAGAGTGAATTTATTGTTGATGACTCCCATAAAAAACATGTATTAATGCTTGTTGGAAGGATTCACCAAGTATTTCAAACAATAATAACAATACATCATCTTAAAGGTACTTAAGGGAAAATAAACCCTTTCCCACCAATTATCTATGCACAGCTAATAACCTAAGAAGCATGTGATGTATTTACTGGTCATCGTGCAGATGTTTATTTTCAGGTACATTGTGTCTAGTAATACATTTTTTGACAATATGTGTATTCGTCACTTTGATTGAAAATTTTTTATTTATGAAATAGCAACTGAGTGTAGAAAATAAGGAAAGAGTATCAAAACCAGTGTACCTCTACCGTAAAGAAAAGATGGGGTACACTTCATTTGAAAAAAAATTGGTATGTATTTTAGTTCTATTTTAATACTTTTATATAACAAGAATCAACACCAAAATTATGTTCCTCTATTTATATTTAGATTTGTGAATTTAAATCCAAATACACTTCCATCTCATGCCTTGTGCTATAGAAGGAGGCACGTTTAAATAAATACGGAATACTAATATATGAGAACACAAAAAAATTGTGGGAATCATGTGTAAGTATTACATTATAATTTTTTTGCTTTATAAATCTATTACATTACAATGATCACTTCTTGTAGTACCCTAGGTTTCTAGTATTTAAACCTTTTTGATGCTTTTCATGGTTTTGATGTTAAGGGTGCTGAAAGGTAGAGTCGGGAGATTTTAAATGATGTTTTAAGGCAAAGGGAAGTTGCATGGACGGTGCACGGTTTGTCTAAACTGTGCGGTAAAACAGTGCGTAGTTGGTCTTGGAGGAAGTAGCATCCGCGCGTGCGGCACACGGTTTGTTTAACCGTGTGGTGAAACTGTGCATGGAGGGTCTGTCGAGGCAGTGGCTAATGTACACTTAGCACACAGTTTGTCTAACCATCCGAGAAAACTGTGCGGCCACTTAAACGAGATCCTATAAATGTGGATACCACGCGTTTTTTCCTCTAAGTTGATCATTTTTTCCTCCTAAGTGGCCCTAGCTCTGGATTTGGCTTCTCCTAAGGTCAAAGAAGGTTCTCCCATCATTCCGGAGGTGATCTGAATGCTTCTCATGGTTGAATCAAAGCTGGATTCTTGTGGTATGTGATCGTTCTTCATCATTCTTGATCGGTTTCTTAGATCTACTTAGATCTACTTCTCCTCCTCTCTTGGTTTATTAAATCTACGCCTCTTATGGGTATATATATGTGTATGAATGGAAAATATGATGATATTTGGTATTGATCTTGCTAGGAGAAGTGATCTAAGGTGGGTTTTTGGAGTTTTGACCCGGGTTTCTTGAGTGTTCATTGACTGTTGTGGTTTTCATCAAAACCTTTGAGGTAGGAGGATTCACTCTCAACTCATCTTGTTAATATTGACTGGTTTAGTTTTAAATTGGTTTTTTTAATGGATTTGATTGTGAAAAGCATGGAATAAATCTTCTTTAGTGATGATTTATGGTTTTGAGGAAATTGTGAAATCTTGGTGAATTTTTGTGCAAAGTGATTTCGATTATTGAATTTAAAATGTTGATTTTAAATTATAGATTTTCTAAAATTGTAAATTGTTTGATGAAAAAATGGTTTTTCAATAAAAATGGAATTTTATTGAAACAGTTTGAGATGGAAATGACTTTGATGGATTGATTTTCAATAAAAAGGCAGTTTTATTGAAATGGTTTGAATTGGTTGATCGCACTTGGTAGTTGACATGATGGTTGTGTGTGTTGAAGGGTATGTGGGAAAGATAAGGTTTAGGGGTCTCCCCCATCAGTGTTGGGATGGATAAGGGTTAGGGATCTCCCCTGTCAAACATCCATATTGCATTCAAGACGGATAAGGGTTAGGGGTATCCCCCATCAGTGTTGGAATGGATAAGGGTTAAGGCTCTATCCCATCCAGTATTCATGTGCATTTGGGTTGGATAAGGGTAATAAGTCACCCCCATCGTGGTTGGGATGGATAAGGGTTAGGGAATCTCCCCTCTTCCTGGTAGCATGCATGGTTGGTTGCATGGGTTTGTGGAATGGTTGGGTATGCCAAAAGGAATGTTTGTGAAATGGTTCTAAAGCTTGTTTGATTATTTTTCTAGAAGATAACATCCTAGAAAATTTGTTTAAATTGATCATGGAAAGCCTTTGGTTATGAATGGATTTGGAAACTTCCTTATATTCAGTTATAAACTGGTTTTGAGAAAATTTTATATATAAATTGTTTTTATATAAATGTTTCTAACTCTTCTATCCTAGTGTCATGAGTAGGGAAGTCATTGGGGAAATCCTACTGAGTTTTATACTCACCCTTGCTTTGGTATGTTGGTGATTTTGCAGATGTTGTATTCTAGGACACAGGTAAAGGTAAAACATCTCATTACAAGTGGCTTGTGGTGATGCTTGGGAGATGTTCTAAAGCTTGGATCTTATGGATCATGGAGTTGTAGGATATTTTGAGAGTCTTGAGTTGTTCATCTATTGTGTAATTTGATTCTTAGTTTGGTCTTATGCTATTGTTTACTTTAATGTAGTTTGATATAAATGATGTGTTTCTTGGTCTTTCATTTGTTCATACATCATATAGTGAATGTTTGGTTATGGTTGGATTATGGGTTTATTTTTTAAAGGGTAAATCATCCCCCACTTTTACTTGGAACCCTTCATTCTAAATCTTAAATAGGAGTAGGATTGTCGGAACTTGAAATTTATAGCATAAAAGGACGTAGCTAACCCATTTATGCTGAACTTCAAGTTACCAGGGTGTTGGGTACATAAGTGTTTTGGATACACTTATAGAATGTTGGAAATCACATTTTCATGGGTTTAGCTAATGAGATGAGCATCACATGCATAATACAGGAATGAATTCCCACTTGGATTTCATGTCTCATTATGAGGAATGAGTAAGGATGTTGTGCAAGGTGTGATTTTTTGAAAAATTCAGAAATTGTTTTCAAGTAAAATATTTTGAAAACATGGTATTTGGTGTATTTTGAAAATGTGTTGACTTTCAAAAGGAATGAGGAATGTTTTCAAAAATGATTGAACATGGGAAGAGGTCATTTTGAAAACAATGTTGTGATAAAATTTTAAATGCTAAGCCATCAATTACTAGAGAGTTAGATTGATGAAGTATGTTGTTGGTTTAGAAAATGGCACCTGGTAGGTGTTTTCAGAACCAATCCGAAGAAGCTGCAGAGAATGTGGTTTCACCAGAACCACATGTGAACCAAGAGTTAGTTTAGAGTATTGTACAAGCTTTTCATGTTGTGGATACGGCGAACCGAAGGAATAAACCAAGGAATATGGATCATACCATCCAGTTCATGAATCATAATCCACCGAACATCCGGGGTGATGTTGAACCCGAAAAGGCAAAGGTGTGGCTAAGTAGGATGAATCGTATCTTCGATTTCATCGGCACACCATCAGAGCTCAAGGTGAAGTTGGCGACGTATATGCTCGATGATCTTGCACATCAGTGGTGGGATTTAGCTGTGCATGCTAAATTGGATGAAGGACTTACCTGGGAGGACTTTGAAGAATTGTTCAACAAACACATCTATCCTCACATGTTCAAGATCTAGAAAACGACATACTTCTTCATCCTGAAACAAGAGAGTCTCCCTGTCACATAGTATGCGGTTAAATTCATGAATTTAGTCAGTTTTACACCAAAGGTTGCGGAAATTGCATCATTGATGCCACGTATATTCGAATCAGGGCTAAGGCAAGAGATTCGATCAAAGATTGCGGTGCACTGTATTGAGGATTATGCAGAGATGGTGAACATAGAGACTATTTATGAACGTGATATCTCGGGATCGATCGGAGGAGGAATGATGATATCTATGGGAAATAGTGGGAAGTCAACTTCTAGGAACAAGAAGAAAAGGGACACCTATTTCAATGGTGCAAGTGGAAATCACTATCAGACAACGAGATCAGTGAACCTTCCTCCATGACCCCAGATAAAATCAAGTTGTTTTCAATGTGGTTCACTTGACCACAAAAGGTGATATTGTACGATGCAACCTAGGGCATGTCATAATTGTAAGAAGATGGGGCATCTACGACACTACTGTAGGAATGCTCCGAGGTCGGGTGCATGTGACACTTCTTAGGCATTGCAAGCATCGTATGCTTTGACAAGATGAGGATATCATAATCAGTATCGTCAGCATAACAAAGCTAGACATGGTGATTCTCGAAATACCATAACTCCTCAACCTGGGCAATCTTAGTAAGGCAACAAGGAGAACAATGCAGCAATGAAGCAATTGTATGAATCTGAGCAGATGATGGTCAATGATTAGGTTGGACCATTTATGGTGAGAGGTATGATTCTTTTGAATTCTACCCTTGTGCAAGTGTTGTTTGATACTAGTGCATCACATTCCTTTATTGTTTCTCATGCTATTGACTTGCTATGTTTAAAACTAAAAATGATGCCTTATTTTTTGAAACTGAAAACACCTCTTGCTGAAAGAGAACGTCAAGACTTTGTTTGTAGAGCATGTGCTATAACTGTTGATAGAGCTAAGTTAAATGGGACTTCTCGATGATGGACATGGATGTCTATGACATTATCCTGGGTATGGATTGGTTGAAAATGTTTAAGGCTCACATCGACTGTTATAGGATAACGGTTAGTTTCACGACTGAGGACGACATCAAACATCTCTTTAGAGGAGATAGGATGGTAAATAAAGGTTCAAAGAGTTTGTTGGAACCAATAGTGGGAACGATATCTTACCAGCTGACAGCGATGACTTTAGCATCAATGGAAGAGATTGAGGAAAATAGTTTTCCAACTATTGTGGATCAATTTCCAGATGTCTTTCCCAATAACTTCTCAGGGTTATCACCTCTAAGGGAAGTGGAGTTTATGGTTGATCTCCATCTGGGGACCATTCATATATCCCTTCCGTCTTATAGCATAGCACCAAGAGAGTTGTGGGAATTGAAAGTGTAGTTAGAGGAGCTAGAAAGCAAGGGTTTCATTCGACCAAGTACTTCTCCATGGGAAACACCGGTGTTTCTTGTGAAGAAGGTAGATGGAACTCTTCAGTTGTGTATTGATTATCATAAGCTTAAACAAGTTACAAAAAATAATAGATATCAACTTCCATGCATTGATGATTTGTTCAATCAATTAAAGGGATATCAGTGGTTCTCCAAGATTGAATTGTGATCAGGATATCACTGATTGTGAGTTCGGAAGGAGGATATTTGAAAGACAACTTTCAGGAGAAGATATGGCCACTGTGAATATGTAGTCATGCCTTTTGGTCTAATGAATGCACCAGTGGCCTTCATGGATTTGATGAATCAGATATTTCATAAATATTTGGATTCTTTTGTTTTGGTGTTTGTGGATGATATTTTGGTCTATTAAAAAATAAGGGTTGATCATGAGGTGCACCTAGAAACAGTGTTACAAATCTTAAGTTATCATCGTCTGTATGCCAAACTATAAAAGTGCGATTTTTGGATATAGGAAGTATGTTTCCTTGGACATGTCATTTCTAAGAAAGGATTCTCTATTGATCCTAAAAAGATATAAGCCATTATCTCTTGGAAACCACCGAAGAATGTGTTTGAGATACAAAGTTTTCTTGGTCTATCTGGTTACTACTGATGCTTTGTGAGTGATTTCTCATGACTAGTTTCACCAATGACATATCTGAAAAAGAATAATTCCCTATTCTAATGGACGGAGGAATGTCGGAAGTCTTTCCAATAAATAAAAGTTTGGCTTACATCAGCACTTTTATTGATCTTACCAGAACCAGGATAGGGGTTTGTGGTGTTTTATGATGCTTTAGGATCAGGGTTGGGTTGTGTTATCATGCAAAGAGATCATGTGGTTGCTTATGGTTCAAGGAAGTTGAGGGTGCATGAGAAAAATTACCCAACACATGATTTGGAGTTAGCTGCAGTCATCCATTCATTGAAAACATGGAGACATTATCTCTTTGGTGGGAAATTTATTGTGCTTATGGATCACAAATGCTTGAATCACTTTTTCCCACAGTGAGATTTGAATCTGAGGCAAAGGAGATGGATGGAGTATCTATAGATGTTTGACTTTAACTTAATGTACACACCAGGAAAAGGGAATTCGGTGGTGGATTCATTGAGTAGAAAGTTATATGATCAATTGGCGAAAGAAACTTCAGATGAGTGACAGTTGATGTTGGTCTTAGCCGACATGCATGTGGAATGTGAAGACCGAGGTGATGTTGCTGTTTTCTTTTTCAGATACACTTGTTCATGATTTAGTAAAGATGATTAAAGAAGCACAACCACCTGATGGAGAATGTATGGTTTTAAGTTCAAAACTCAATGGTGCAGAGACTATTGATGGCTAGAAACTTTATGGGGGTTCAGTTTTGTGTTTCAGAGATCAGATGTTTTTAGCTATGATTTTTCAGGAAAAACTCCTTTTTTCTTACCAACATTCAAGATGGATTGTACATCAAGGTATATAGAAGATTTATAAGGCGTTGAAGAATCAATTTTGGTGGAGCGACATGAAAAAGATGGTGGCTGAGTTCGTTTCACGGTGATTAACTTCTTAGCATGTTAAAGCAGAGCATCAGAGACCAGCTAGTATGTTACAATCATTACCAATCCCAATGTGTAAATGGGATCTGATAGCAATGGATTTTGTTACAGGTATTCCAAGAATGATTCGGAAACACGATGTCATTTGGGTGATAGTGGATCATATAACCAAGTCGGCCCATTTCATCCCTATTCGTGAAACTCATTTGGTGGAAGATATTTCAAAAATCTATATCCGATAAGTGGTAAAGAGGCATGGTTTACTAATGTCTATAGTCTCAGATAGAGAACTGAGGCTTACATCTCATTTCTATAAATAATTACAGCATGCCCTTGGAACTCAATTGACTATGAGCATAGCATATCATCCTTAGACGGATGGGAAATCCGGGCGGAAAATAAAAACTTTGGAAGATATTTTGCAGGCATGTGTAATGGATTTTGGTGGCTCATGGGAGGAGCATATACCATTAGTGGAGTTCTCATACAATAACTGCTATCAATCCTCGATATGCATGGCTCTGTTTGAAGCATTGTATGGGCGTCCTTGTCGTTCTACACTATGCTGGGTGGAAATGGGTGAAACTTCACTAGTTGGGCCAAGCCTTGTCCAAGAGACAATAGAGAAGATCCAGTTGATTATAAAAAGGATAAATATGGCTCAGATTCATCATAAATCTTATGCAGATCACCATCGAAGATCGTTTTCGTTCGTTGTGGGTGATCATGTCTTCTTGAATATCTCTCCAAGGTTTGGACATCATCGTTTCGGGAAGTAGTGCAATTTATCTCTTAGATACATTGGCCCTTTGAGATACTGGAATGGGATGGAGAGGTGGAATATTGGTTGGAATTACCACCACCGTTCATTTTGGTGCATAATGTCTTTCATGTATCATAGTTGAAAAAGTATCATCATGATCATGACCATGTGAACAGATGGGATCACGTTGACCTAGAGCCGGATGCTTCGTTGACACATATCCCGGTATGGATTGTGGATAGGTAAGAGAAAGTATTGCATGGAAAAGCATCAGTCTAGTGCAAGTTTTATGGCAGCATGGTCAGATTCAGGAAGAGACTTGGGAACCTAAGAAGGAAATGAAAGATTAGTGGATGGAACTCTTTCAGTTGGGTGAAGGATTTCTAATTTCTAAGTATGGAAAGACCAATGGTGGGGAGAATGTAGTACCCCCAGTTTCTGTTATGTAACCCTTTCTAGTTGATTTTCATGGTTTTAAATTTAAGGGTGATGAATGGGATAGTCAGGAGAACATTAAATGATGTTTTGAGGGAAAGAGGAATCCACACGGACAGTGCACGGGTTGTCTAAACCGTGCGGTAAAACCATGCGTAGTTGGTCTTGGAGGAAGTATCTTCCACACAGGCGATGCACAATTTGTCTAACCATGCGGCCATACTATGCGTGGAGGGTCTACCGAGGCAGTGGCTAACACACATTTAGTGCACGGTTTGTCTAACCGTGAGAGAAAACCGTGCGACCACATAAACGAGATCCTAAAAAGGTGGATATCACGCGTTTTTTCCTATAAGTGGCTCATTTTTCCTCCTAAGTGGCCCTAAATCAGGATTTTGCTTCTCCTAAGGTTAGATAAGTTTCTACCATCATTCCTAAGGCTATCTGAATTCTTCTCTTGGCGAATCGAAGCTGGATTCTTGAGGTATGTGATTGTTCTTCATCGTTCTTGATTGGTTTCTTAAATCTACTTATATCTACTTCTCTTATTCTATATTTTTCTTAGATCTACAACAGTTATGGGTATATCTAAGTGTATGGATGCCAAATATAATGAGATTTGATCTTGATCTTGCTAGGAGAAGTGATCTAAGGCGGGTTTTTGGAGTTTTGACCTGGGTTTCTTGAGAGTTCTTTGACTATTGGGGTTTCCGTCAAAACCTTTGAGGTAGGAGGCTTGACTCTTGACTCCTCTTGTTATAATTGATTGTATTAGTTTCAATTTGGTATGTTTGAATGGATTTGATTGTGAAAAGCATGGAATAAATCTTCTTTAGTTATGATTTATGGTTTTGATGAAATTGTGAAATCTTGGTGAATTGTTGTGCAAAGTGACTTGGCTTCTTGAATTTAAAATGTTGATTTTAAATTATGGATTTGATGAAATTTTAAATGTTTTGATGAAAAAATGGGTTTTCAATTAAAACTGCATTTTATTGAAATAGTTTGAGATGGAAATGACTTTGGTGGATTGGTTTTCAATAAAAAGGAAGTTTTATTAAATTGGTTTGAATTGGTTGAACACACTTGGTAGTTGACATGATGGTTGTGTGTGTTGAAGGGTATGTGGGATGCATAAGGGTTAGGGGTCTCCCCCATCTTTGTTGGTATGGATAAGGTTTAGGGCTCTCCGCAATCAAACATTCATATTTCATTCAGGAAGGATAAGGGTTAGGGGTCTCCCATATTAGTGTTGGGATGGATAAGGGTTAAGGATCTCCCCCATCAAGAATTCATGTAAATTTAAGTTGGAAAAGGTTAATAAGTCTCCTCCATCATGGTTGGGATGGATAAGGGTTAGGGATTCTCCCCTCTTCCAGGTAGCATGCACGTTTGGTTGCATGGGTTTGTAGAATGGTTGGGTATGCCAAAAATGAATGTTTGTGAAATGGTTCTAAAGCTTGTTTGGTTATTTCTATGGAAAATAACTTGATGGAAAATTGGTTAAAATTGATCTTGGAATTCCTTTGGTTATGAAAGGTTTTGGAAACTTGTAAATATTCACTTATAAACTTCTTTTGAGAAAATGTTATATTTAAATTGTTTTTATATAAATGTTTCTAACTTTTCTATCCTATTGGTGTGAGTACAGAATTCATTGGGTAAAACCTATTGAGTTTTATACTCACCCCAACTTTGGAATGTTGGTTCTTTTGCAGATGTCATATTCCAGGACACAGGTAAAGGTAATTCATCTTATTTCTAGTGTCTTGTAGTGATTCTTAGGAGATGTTGTGGAGCTTGGAGCTTATGGAGCATGGAGTTGTAGTGTCTTTTGAGAGTCTTGAGTTGTTCATCCTATGTGTACTTTGATTCTTAGTTTGGTCTTTCTCTATTCTGTACTTTGATGTAGTTTGATATAAATGAAGTGTTTCTTGGTCTTTCATTTGTTCATGCATCATATAGTGAATTTCTGGTTATGGTTGGTTTATGGGTTTATTTATTAAAGGGTAAATCATCCCCCACTTGTACTTGGAACCCTTCGGCATTTATTTCTAGCCTTTGGTGCTTTTGGGATGTTTCTTAAGGCCTAGTAATGACTCGTTGTACTCTCAAGACAATAAGAATTGGCGGGTCATTACACTTCTCTTCCTATATTTTCATTCTGACATAGTCATCGGAATCAACATCACCTGTTCCAGATGAACACAAACTATTAGTGGCATTGAAGAGGATAGAATAGTGTGACAATGTCATAGGTGAGGTATTTGGAGTGACACCCTGAACATATTTTGATAAAAAACAAGGGGATGATCAAAGTGAATTAATAAAATAAATGAGGGAAAAGTAGATTCTCTTGAAGGAAAATTCTAATAGAATATGGAGATGATGGAAATTTTAATGAGAGATAAGAAAAGAGAAGAAGCTTCTCATGAACAAACACTATGTGAAGATCCTACCCCACCCCCACCAGCTGTGGAGAGAACGATTCCCCTCAAAGAGATGTCTTAGCAGAGGTAATAAATGTTACAAAAAATTTTATGTGAAATGTGAATAAGACAGACACTGATATCTTTCCTATATTTCAATTCTACAGGGTGATAATGGATGTGATTTACATCTTGAAACACCCGCCCATCACTATGTGGTGAGGGCTATAATTTTCAATATTCAAAAGGACACACTACACAACAGACAACATACAATGGTTCATGTGCGAGTGTCGATCAACATAGCACATGAGCCGACCGAATAGATACTTGTTACAATTAATGAGGGTGATATTAATATGGTCAAAAAAAGATATTGGAATATTCATCCCATGTCCATCACAGCTTGTAAAACAGCATGTCAATAAGGAGGTTTTCATTTCTAATTTACTTTTCTTGATAAACCATTACTATTTAATGAAAATGGTCTGAACCAATGAATTTTATTACACACAGACAAAGAGAAGGGGATAAAATCAAAGGCCATCTCAAAACCATCTAATGTATCGACCAACTGATCAAAAAGATCAACTGAAAGCACAAATACCCCACCCGTTCTATATCCAAATATACTATCATTTAAGGCTGATGTGGATACAAAGTTAAAAGATGGTGGAAACCACAGAGTTGAACTTGAATAAAATATATATGAATAGAAATATCTAGAAATAATTGTACTTGAGAGTGAAATTGAAATCCTCGACTATGGTTGGCTAGGTGTCTCAATTTTAAATGTATACATGAGGTATGTTACCATGATTTTATTTTACAAAAGATGATATACTGTGTTAATTATGACTAAATACATTTAATATTTTAGGTAGGCATATATATGAAAAAAACAAGGGATTTCCCCATGAGAAAAAGTTCGTACTCGTTAGTCCTCATGTCACCTCAATAATAGAAGATAAAATTGATCCCAAAAAAAAGGATGAAATAGTGGTGGGTATGATCAAATACTTTGAAAGAAAAAATTTGGATGATAGACACTATTTAATACCTATGATTCAGGGGTCATAATCTACAATTTAATCGTATCAAAATTATTTTCATTTCATTAATTACATATTCCTTTTTTTTTGTTTTTAGGCAGCATTGGATGCTCATTTTAGTAAATTTGGATACTCTAAATATTTATTTCTTCGATTCATTGCACTGATATTCAACAAACCGTCCACACATGATGGCGATTTTCAATTTCTAATACACTACATCCCATGTTTTAGAACTAAACATCAAGTTATATAATTTATATTAACTTTTAATTAGGATTCTATTATGATAGGGTGATGCATCACAATCATCTGAAAAAAGGAATGAGGCCAAGGGCTAAGGACAAGGAAGAACACAAGTACTACGAATGGATAAGTATCTGGGTATACATAACAATATTTCACTATCCAAACACATATCAAAACAAATTACTTATTGTCCTCAATGTTTTTACAGTGTCTGAAATAAACCAATGGAAAAGATTTCATTTATTATGTTTGTAAAATTATGATTGAGATCATATTCATGAACAAACCAGTATCCCTAAATAGGTAGTTTCAAATATAATTACAATTTCATTTAAAATATTCTTTAATCCCTTATGTATTTATATTTTTCTAGTACAACTATGACTATTGAAAAGACACATATTCGCAAGACAATATAGATGTGCTCAAAAATGAAATGGCATCATACCTTATGATAGAATGTACAGAAATAACATGAATATGTGACTTCCATATGTAGGGTGTGAATTTATAATGTTAATATCACCTTATAACATCTTTATGCTAATGTTATCCTCATATGATCATTGACATATCAATTTTTTACACTAATTTAACATCTATGATCACCTTTTCTTATATTTCATATCCTCATGTTATTATGAATTTTTTAAGAAATGATTTCTAAGAACGTCTGTATAACTCAAAGTGTCTCTTTTTATTTTAAATTGACATCAATTTAGGTAAAAACAAAAAGTGACCTAATGAAAACTAAGAAAAAAAATCGGATTTTATTAATATTTTAGGAAATTGATCTATTAGTCATTTGTGGCGTGCATGGATCTTTTTCACCTCAATACAACGTACGTTGTGGTCGGTAGAACTCAAAGCATCTCTTTTTGTTTACAATTGAAATTAATTTAAGTAAAAGAAACAAGTGACATACTAAAAACCAAAAAAATGAATTAATATTTTTTTGGTACATTATAAAAAAGATCCATGAGTCATTTTTGTTGTATGGGAGTCAAACACACCTCAATCTGATGCACAGTGTGGCCGATACAACTCAAAGTGTCTCTTTTTATTTAAAAATTGCAATAGTAACATACTGAAAATTGATCAAACACATTATGATTATTTTGATATTTTTGGAAAATTATTTATTAGTCATTTTTGATGAGTAGGGATCTACCACACCTCAATACGACGCACAGTGTGGACGATATATCTCAAAGTATCTCCTTTTTAAAAAAAATTGACATTAATTTTAGTAAAAACAACAAGTGACATACTTTTTTTAAATAAATTGGTAGATAAAATTAATGAAAAAGATCAGCAGAAATACATGTGTAAAGCAATGAAGGGAAATTGTCCACCAGAACTCGTTAGTAACGAAAGGGCCTGAGGCCACTAGCTGATGGGACACGTTGTTTCCTTCCCTTTTGGTGAAGGAGAAGGTACAATAGGAGAAGCATTAGAGAAGTGAGAGGATTCTCATGATGATGGTGCTAAAAGACTGGAGTCTGTCGTCGTTGTGATTAATGGCATCGATCACGGTGTGACAGTCAGATTCAATGATGATATCACCCCATCCACATTCCAAAGCGAGCATCAAACCAGCAAGGATGGTTGTGGCTTTAGCAACTTCCGGTTCCCAGAATGCATGATGTGGTTCAAATTTAGTAGTAAGGATATGTCCCAGATGATTGTGGGTAAGGAGGTCGAGGGCAACAAGTCCATCCTTTGTAAGTGACGCGTCCACATTAATATTGAGGATCTCTTACACTAGGGGAATCCAATGAGCGGGATGGGAGGAATAACCACCTGGCATAGAATGTATGTTGTGGCCTTTCCAACCCTTAATCCAAGAAATGTCCCGATCAATCCAGAATTTGGGGGGTCTGTGAGCTTGATAAAAAACAGCATTGTTACGCCGGACCCAAATAATCCAAGACAAAGTGAAAAGTGACCCAAAATCTACTAAAGAGAGAGAGGAGCACCACCACGTCAGCAGATCGAGAAGGTCAGAGGCCAATGCCAGTGAAGCAACTGAAACCAGGCCCCAATGATTCCAAATTTCCTTCACTCTCCGGAAGAAAATGATAGCGTGCAGAAGAGTTTCTGGAGTGTTCGGGAAGAAAAGGCCTGAAACAGTACTGGTCATATGTCATTAAGCGAGAAAGCTCATTGTTGGGAGAGTGCCCGTGCAAACATGCCACCAGAATTGTCAGATTTTTTGGAGAATGTTGAGCTTCCAAATCGATTTCCATGGTCCCTCATCTCAGCCGTCTGAATGGATTCCAAGAGCAATTCTGTAGTCGGATCTCATCGTGTAGTCGCCCGAGATTTCATTGATCTAGAAGAGATGGTCAGGGCCTGCGTCTGGAACCCAGGGAATTCTAAGGATACTTCTTTGATCTCGTTCATTAAACCAATCAAGGATATTTTCCAAACACCACCCCTATCCCTAGTCGGAAAGGAGGTAGCTGACAGTGGTGTCTTCAAGACCTAGAAGGGCGGGGGATGTAGCCCATAAACCCTCCTTATCAATGAGCCAGGGATCAGTCCAGATTTTGAAATATGAGCCAGTCCCAATCCTCCAACCCATTCCTTTATCCAGGAGATTTTTAGCCCCCCAAATGCTTCTCCAGAGGAAGCTAGGGCAGGGACCAACAGAGGATTCATGAAAGTTTGTTTGAGGAAAGTACATAGCTCGAAGAACTCATGAACATGTAGATAATGGACGGTTAATAAGGTGACATCCCTGCTTGTCCAAAAGAACGTCCTTGAAGAGAGGAAGATTCCTGAACCCCATCCCACCCTCTGATTTGGGTTTATAGAGCTTCTCCCAGGCCATCCAATGGGGTCGGTTCCTTACATTATTCTTCCCCCACCAAAAATTGGCAGTACGTGTGTGGATCTAGTCGACGATGGTCGCCGGGATCTTAAAAATGGACATAAAGTAGCTGGGGATGGATTGAATGACAAATTTAATGAGGGTATCTTTAGCAGCTTTAGAAATTATTTTTGGGGAACAGCCTTGATTTTTTGCCTCAATCCTGTCCATAAGGGATGCAAAGATTTCTTTTTTGGACCAGCTAATCACCGTGGGAGCCCGATATACTTCTGATGTTTATCAACCATATGGATGCCAGCTGATGCGCATAGTTCATCCCTCTTAGAAAGAGTCACCCCTATGTTGAAGTATATTTCTGATTTACCATGATTGATTGTTTGGCCAGACGCCCTCTCATACTAAAGAATCTCATGACAGATCACCTAGCATTCATTAATTGTTGCTCTGAAAAAAAGGAAGTAGTCTTCAGTGAAGAAGAGATGTGACACTGGAAGGCTAGCTCAGCAGATGTTTTCCCATGAATAGACTTAGAAGAAGTAGCCCTAGAAATAATTTTAGAAAACACATCATCCACCAGTATAAAGAGAAAAGGGGAGAGGGGGTCTCCCTGGTGAAGGCCTCGGGATGGGGGGAATGCTTTTGTAAGCTCCCCATTGACATTGATTTTAATGTAGATGGTCGAGACACAATTCATGACCATATCTGTCCATTTAGTGAAAAACCCCATTTTCTGCATAACATCTCTTAAGAAGTGCCATTCAACTCTATCGTAGGCCTTAGTCATATCCAATTTCCAGGCCATGGTTCCTCTTTTCATAGTGGAGTGTGATTTCCTAGAATAGAACACTTCATGGGCCACAATGGCATTATCAGTAATCAGTCTCTTGGCCATGAAGGTGCTCTGATTTTCAGAGATAATATCAGGTAGCCAAGGTCGCAGCCGATTGACAAGGATCTTTGAGAAGATCTTGTAAGAAACATTGCAGAGGCTGATAAGTCGAAAGTCAGGGATCGCTAGAGGTTTCTTTATTTTGGGGATGAGGATGAGGATAGTTTCATTGATGGCAGCAATGATGGTATTACTAGCCCATATATTTTTAATCATATTTTAAATTTCATGACTGATTATATGCTAGTATTTCTTAAACAATAGGGCATAGAACCCGTCCGGTACCGGAGCCTTAGTAGGATGGAGATTTTTCAGAGCCAGGAATATCTCGTCATCTGTCACGTCTTTGGTGAGATTCCTATTAATCCCTTCATTGATCATAGGTCTGAATTGTTTTTATATTTTAATAAAACGATCCATGAGTCATTTTTGACATATAAGAGTCATTCAAAACTCAACACAATACATGGGGTGGCCGTTACAAGTCAAAGTATCTCTTTTTATTTAAAATTGACAATAATTTATGTAAAAACAAGTGACATACTTAAAACCGGGTAGACACATTTAGAATGTTTTGATTTTTTAAGAAAATGATATATTAGTGATTTTCAATGTGTATGGATCACTTTCACCTCCATACAATGCATTGTGTGGCTAGTACAACTCAAAGTGTCTCCCTTTATTTAAAATTCACATCAATTTAAGTAAAAACAACATGTGACATACTTAAAACCCGGAAAAAACCTTCAGATTGTTTTAATATTTTAGCATAATGATCCATGAGTCATTTTAGATGTTTAGGAGTTAACCAAAACTCAATCTGATGCATGGTGTGGTCGTTACAACTCAATGTGTATCTTTTTATTTAAAATTGATATTAATTTAAGTAAAAAAACAAGTGAAAAACTGAAAACCGATCAACACATTCAAATTATTTTTATATTTTAGGTTAATGATATATTTTTAATATGTAACATGTAGGGATCAACTAATCCTAAATACGATGCACGGTGTGGCTGGAACAACTCAAAGCGTCTACTTTTATTTAAAATTGACATTAATTTAAGTAAAAACAACAAGTGATGTACTTAAAACTGAGAAAATACATTCGAATTGTTTTGATATTTTAGTAAAATGATCCATGAGTCATTTATTCTATGTAAGAGTCAATACCATCTCAATCCAACACATGATGTGGCCGTTCCAACTCAATGTGTCTCTTTTTATTTAAAATTGACATTAATTTAAGTAAAAAACAACAAGTGACATTCTAAAAACTGATCAAACACAATAATATTATTTTGATATTTTATGAAAACAATCTATTAGTCATTTATGATGCATAGTGATCATTTGTACATAAATATTATGCATGGTGTGGCTGGTACAACTCAAAGTGTCTCCATTACTTTAAAATTGACATTAATTTAATTAAAACAAAAAATGACATACTGAAACCAATAAAATGCATTTGGATTGTTTTGATTATTTAGAAAAATGACACATGAGTCATTTATGATGTGTAAGAGTCAAACACATCTCAATACAACACATGATGTGATCATTATGACTAAAAGTGTCAGTTATCCGTTTAAAATTGACATTTTAGTTCAAAATGTGTCACTCATTGAAAACCCAAAAAAAACCCTCTTTGATTGCCTTGATAATTTAGTAAAGTGATTAATAAGTCATTTGTGATGTGTATGAAGAAGTCTCATGTCAAACCAATGCACGATGCATCCAGTATGACCCAAAATGCATTTTTTCAATTTGAAATGTCATTTTAGTAAAAAAAGTGACATACTAAAATCCACACAAACACATTCAGATTGTTTTGATACTTTAGGAAAATAATACATCAGAAATGTGTGAATGTTAGGAATCAATCGCACCTCAATAAGTAGTCTGATGTGGCTGGTATAACTCCAAATGTGTCATTATTTAAAATTGACATTAATTTAGTAAAAGAACAAGTGACACACTCAAAATCGAGAAAACATATTCTTATTTCATTTATATTTTTAGAAAATGATCCATAATTAATTTTTAATGTGTTGGAATGATCCCCACTTCAATAGGACACATGGTGTGACTAGTATAACTCCAAACATGTCATTTTTATTAAATATAGATAGTTTATTAAAGTTTTAATTCATATTAATGTGTTATTTCATATTAATGTTTAATTTATTTCTTTATTGTATTAATAACATAATATTTATTTTTCTTATATAGGTGGAATATTTTTCTTGGGTTGAGATGATTTGTTCAGTAATAGATACCCTGAGCATAGATTTTTTTAGAGGGGATCAGGGGCATTAAAAGATGAAAAATTAATATTTTAGAATGTTTGTTGCACAATTGTAAATATAATTACATAATTTCTTTTTGAAATGTAAAAAATAGTGTTTATTTTTGTATATACCATGGGTGGACAATTTTGGATTCCTAATTTCAATTAAATTTATATAGTAGGTTTTCTTCTAATGTGATGTTTAAATTGTAGTTTTCTACTGGATGTGCTATGTTTAAATTGTAGGTTGGGTGTGATGTGTTTAAATTGCTGGTTGGGTGTACTGTTATATAAACATCACATTATAGGCAGGTATCCCTTTATTAGCATTAAAAAAGGGCTCATAAAGGCATCCCATACCAGTTCTAAAAATAGCACTGATAAAAGGGACCTTTATCAGCTCTAGAAAATCCTTAATATAGGGGTTCCTTTATCAGTGTTTTTTTAGCATGGATGAAGGACCCCTTTATTAGTGATGCAATTAACAATACATTTTTAGTGTTGTTAAAGGCAATTTTATGCACCGGTAAAGGCCATTTTACGCACTTTTAAAGGCCGATGGTTTGTGGTTTAATTCACCAATGAGTCGAAAAGTATATGATAAACCACATTATCAACATCTCACATGCCAGAAATTTGTGGGAGAAGCTCAAGACTACATATGCTTTGAAGGATGGAAATAATAAATTGTTTCTTCCCAAAGATATAATTAATATGAGGTACAAAAAAGGTAAGTCTATATTTGATAAATTTATAAAATATCAGGGAATTTTTTATCAGTTGTATGTCATGAGAATTAATTTTGAAGATGAGGTTTTAGATCTTTTGTTGCTTAACACTTTACCCGATTCTTGGGAGAATTTACATGTTACTCTAACTGGTTTTGATCCTAGTGGTGATATGACATTAAGTTTTGTTATTTCAATTGTTTTCAATGAATAGGTTAGGAGACTCACTCATGAGAAATCCTCTTCAAAAATTTTAGTCACAGAGAACAAGGGGAGAAGCTGAGACTCGGGATAGAGCAGTCGAGGTAAGAGAAGAGACATAAGAAAATCCATATCGAAGTGGAGAGATTTTGATTTTCATTATTGTGGTAAAAAAGGGAATGTTAAGAAGTTATATTATATGTTTAAAATAGAATATAGAATTAAAGAAAATCCATAGAATAAAAATGGTGATGGTGATTACCATGTCACCGTCGCTATAAGGGGTGATATAATTATTTTTTATGACTCTATTAATATTGATTCTGATGATTCTTGCTGGGTTGTTAAGAGTGGTGCATGTTTTCACATGAAATCAAAGATAAAGTTATTTACATCTTAAACCTAGGTATCTTTTGTATTTTAAATATGGGTAATGGTGGTCTTGTTGATGTTGTAGGTATCATGACTGTTTTTTTAGAGTGTAGTACAAGAAGTAAACTGATTTTGAAGAATGTTCGACATGCACAAGAGGTTTTCTTGAATCATATTTCTAGCCGCATTCTTGATTATGAAGGGTTTATTAGTACTTTTGGTAATTTCCAATGGAATATTTTCAGGGGTTATTTTATTGTGTCTCAAGGGAATAAGCATTCAGGTTTATACAAAATTAGAGATTCAATTTCATGTGATACTTCTTGCATTGTTGAGTGTAGTGTTTCGTCCAAGTTGTGGTATATGAGGCTCATTCACATTAGTGAGAAAGGTCTTGGTTGTTTAGAAAATAGAAATCTTCTTCCAGATTTGAATAGTGTTAAATTAGAAATGTGTGATTATTATATGATAGGAAAATAGAGCAAGGTGAGTTTTAGCAGTCATCATTTACAAAGAAACCCACAGGTACTAAAATTAGTACATTCTAACATTTGTGGTCCTTTGAAATCTATGACCATTATTGGCAGTCATTATTTTGTGACATTTCTTGATGAATACTCACATATTCTATTGTTTTATGTTTTGAATGTCAAAATTCAGGTGCTCGGTGTTTTTAAGAAATTATAGGTTTCAGCTAAAAGGGAATGTGGTTAGAAATTGAAATGTATTTTCACTGAAAATGAGAGATAATATTGTGGTTCATTTGATCAATATTGAAGGATGGATGGTATTCAAAATCAGAAGATGCCTCTTAATATACCTCATCTAAATTTTTTAGCTGAGAATATGGACAATACTTTTTTGTAAAGAGTTTGTTGTTTACCTTCAGAAGCAAAGTTTCTTGGACATTTTTTGGATGAGGCTTTACTTACTGCTACATTTATTATCAATTTATCACCTTCCGTTGATTTTCAAACACATACTCCGGATAATTTTTGGTATGGAAAATAGATCAGGTATGATGACTTGTGTGTTTTTTGTTGCAAGGCTTTGGTTTATGTACCAAGTTATGAGAGATCCAAGCTGGATGGTAAGACACGCTAGTGTATTTTTGTTGGATATGGACATGATGAGTTTTGGTACAGGTTTTATGATACGGCTTCAAAGAATCTTGTTAGAATCAATGATACAATTTTTAAGGAAGATCAGACTATTGGAGATTTTGATAAGGGAGGAAAATATACTTCTTAAGATTCTGATGGCATTTCCAGTCTTGATCTAGGTTATGATTCACATTTACCATATATTTTTTATTTTGATGATCATGTTGATGCGCAGAATGATGTTCAGGGTGAACACGTTGAATTTGATGTTTATGATTCACCTTTTGTTTTTGATGATTTGGTTCTAGGGGTTATTAATGAAACCATTATTCCACTCTGTAGATCATCTCATCATCATATCATTTCTACTTGATATTCACCTAATGAGTATGTGCTTCTCACTAAAGGGGGAGAACCAAAATCTTTTGATGAGGTAATAGAAAGTGAACAAATGGATAGATGGGTTATGGAAATGGATGGTGATATGACATCATTGACTAAAAACCATACCTTTTAGCTTCTAAATTTACTAACAGGTATGAGATATTTGAAAAATCAGTGTATTTATCATATTAAAAATGAAGAATCCAATTCACTTCCACGTTACAATGTAATGTTAGTTTTAAAAGAAATTTTTCAGAAGAAATGTATTGATTTTGATGGGATTTTCTCAACTATTTTCAAAATGTCTTCCATTTGTATTGTTCTTGGTTTGGTTTCTAGTTTGGATCTGCATATTGAGCAGATGGATGTGAAGAAAACTTTTCTCCATGGAGATTTAGAAGAGGATATTTATATAGAGAAGCCAGAGGGTTTTGTTTAAATAGCTAAAAAGAGAATCATGTTTTCAAGTTGAATAAAATTTTGTATGGTTTGAAGAAATCTCTAAGGCAGTAGTATAAGAAGTTTGAATCTTTAATTTTTTTGTTATGGTTTTACGAATAAATCATCTAATCATTGTGTTTTTGTTGATAGATTTACTGATGATGATTTTACTATAATGTTGCCTTATGTTTATGATATAATCATTACTGGCCATGATTCTTCTACAATTGACATATTGAATAAAGATCATTCTCAGTATTTTGCGATGAAAGACTTAGTGACATCATGACATATTCTTCACATGTTGATCTCCTGTGATAAAAAGGCCACAAAATTATTGTTATCTTAAGAGAGATACATTGATAAGGTTCTTCAAAAAAATTCTAGGGATATAGAAAAAGTGGATAGTAGTCCTATTTATTTACACATTAATCTCAGTACTATCCATCACCTTCCATTGATAAAGAGAGATAGGAGACACAACACATACCTTATTCACATACCATTGGATATTTGATGTATGATATGACTTGTACTAGACCCGATATAGCTTATGTAGTTGGTGTGGTTAGTATCTTTCTATCAAATCCAGGTAGATAACATTGGAGATAAGTGAAGTATATTTTTTTTATCTTCATGGTGATTTGGATCTAAGATTGTGTTTTGGAAAAGGGGAACCTATGCTTTTTGACTTTGAATATTCAGATATGAAAAGATATATTGATTCGAGGAAGTCTACTTCAGGTTATTTAATCACTTTTTCAAGTGGATTAGTATCATGGAATTCTAGATTGTAGATATGTTTTGCTTTATATAACATGGAGTAAGAGTTTATTATAGTTACAAAGGCTTGCAATGAATTATTTTGGATGTAAAATTTTCTTCGATTGCTCAATTTAAATCAGTATTGGAATGTTTTATTTTGTGAAGTAAGAGGTCTATTTTTTGGGAAATAATTCCACTTTTCATGGTAGGTTGAAACATATAGTTGTTCAGTATCATTGGATTCACAACATCCTTGATTCAAGATAGTTAGAGACTGATAAGATCCAAACTCATGACAATGGGTCAAACATGTTCACCAAGAGTTTTTCCAGACGTAAATTTGAGACTTTTTGACTGATTACAAGGTTGGTGGTTATCCCCACTTGAGTTATAGGGAGAGTTTGTTTGGGGGTGCCTCCTCAAATGGAGCACCACGTGGGTCAAGACTGCGTTCCTCAAATATAGCACCACATGGGTCAAGACCGCATGAATTAAATCATATAGAGACATGATTTTAACATAGGTCAAATAATATTTTTTTTGGAGTTATGAATCTTTATGCAGACATTTTTTCTTATAAAAGGTGGAAACACTTGGTATTTTACAACACAGTGACATACATAGATTATATTCTTTTGGTGATCTCCTTTAGTTTGATGAACATTTTTCTTCACTCTCTACCTTTGATCAACTATTTTTCTAAGTATTACTTTTGATATCCCTTCTATTTTTGGGGAGTCTCTACCATGTACTTCTTCACTTTCATGGATCCCTCTTTCTAGACTAGGTCCCATGTTTTTTCTATTTTTGGGTTTTCCACATTAAAATTTATGGTGTCAACTTTTATTTTCTGAATAATTATTTTTGTGTCACATAACATATGCTTTTTTAGGGAAATATTTTATTTTCTTCTACACATTCACTTTTTTATTTTTTGTGTGTTCGTTGCTTACATTTTTTCCCAACACTTCATTCCAAAAGCAGAAACAAGACTTGATAAGAAAATATTTCCAAGGCCTTTAGTTTGAAATTAGAATTGAATCTATCAAAATATTTCATTATAGCTACTCTTCATACTATCATAGATAAATTCTACCTTGATCATCAAAAAATACCTATGTCCAAAAAACCAACACCATCCCTGAAATCCCAAATATATCTCATAATAACATCGAAAAACATTAATTAAGTACTACCACCCATCTTATATACACATTCCAATAAAAAAATCACCCCATTCCCCCACCCAAAAAAAATACACTAATCATGAACCATCTAACCACCCAAGACTTCCCAACTAATACTTCCACCTTTTCTACCCACTATTCTTAAAAAATAAAATTCAAACTGACTAAAAAAGACCCTAAAAATCACCGAACATGGATGGGGAAATTTAGAGGTGAATATCACATCAACCTCCCAACATCGGAACCCAGTGAATCAAAAAGAACCCCTGAGACTTCACTTTCAAGTAAATGACTACCGACAAGATGGAAAATGACAAAGGATGGTTATTTTAAATGACCAATAAACATATTTATCATTGATAACATAACTTTTTAACAGTGATCATATAATTAGTATAAACATAGGGTTTTGATAAAACCAATTGATGCAGACAAAGGATGTGACGACCTCAACTAGTAAGATCGTTCCATATGAAGCCCAATTATTAGAGATTTTGAAGGAGATAGAATCTCTGGTCTTTTCCCTTAACCACACCCAAGTTGAGATCCAATAACATAAGCCTGATCGAAACCATTTATGGGAGAAGTTAAGATCATCAAGATCGCAACCTAAATCAAGTACGTCGAATCACCCTATGAAAGTCTCATCGTCATGCACCATACCCTCAGAGCATTTTCTGGTGTATTAAAGGGATATGTATCAATACTATAATAATATGAATATTTATTTTGTATTTTTAATATAATAATGTTAATAGTTCTTCCTATCATTACATTATAAATGATTTTGATTTTTATATAATAAAACAAAAATTGTATTGTCAATTAATATTAAATTTAAAATAAGACATTTATTTTGATTAATTATCATGTTTTTTAAATAAATAATAAAATACTATTTTCAAATAATTTTTATTAAATATAACTGATCATATAATTTTTAGGATTTCAAAATTTAATTCTTGTAAGGGTTCAAAAACTGTTATTGTTTAAAAAACACAACAGTTCTCAATAAATGTAGATATAATTTTAAAAGTAAAAATTCAAATATTTATAAAATTATTTTTCAAAAATGAAAATTATTTTTGGAACTAGAACATTGAAATTATCCAATGATGATTTTTTCCTAATTTTCCGAGACAATCGATTTTTTGGGTAAAAATTTAATACCATATAAATATACAATTTGTATTATAACACCACAATGAAACAACAATGATGTAATAAATACTATAAATGGTATCCATGGAAAAATATATTTTTCAACTTTAAAAAAATGTGATTTTATTTTTATTTGATTATTTCTATAAAGCCTTTACGAATCCTCTAAAACCATTAATATATTTTAAGGTTTTAAAATCAATTTATTAAGAGTATGACTCAATTACACATAATAAAGGGTATTATTTTAATTATTTATTCCCTTGACCTTACAAGATAATGAAAAAAAATCCTATTTGGAAAAAACCATGATAAGTTTTGAGGTTTTGGTTATTTTATTACAGAGTCCAAAACCTATGTTTGAGAAATAATAATGAATTCCCCACTCATGTCCTATATAGAACAACCTAATCAACCAATTATATTATGTCAAAATACATAGAGAACATTATTAATCTTACCGACCATCTCTAGAGTCATCCCGATGTTTCCAAATCTCTCAAATCCACTCCCAAGCATTTGGAGTCACACTCTGAATGTAAGGGTTATTTTCCTTCTCCTCTTTATTCATGTTTATTCATTATCTTATGCCACTTATCTCTATTTTATAACATTGGGATATGTTATTACGTATCCCCCTTTCTTACATTATGATTTATAAATAATTATAGAACCCTTTCTCTCTCATTAATCCCTCCCAGGAACATTTATATGCCCATGTTATGCTGCCGAAATTTCACCGTGATTTTTCATGCCAAAAAATCATGTAGTGAAGAACCATAACCATTTACTATAATGGGTGTTCACATTTATTCAGTTATACTTATTTATTGCAGAATTACATGTATTTATTATAAACTACTTGATCGTGGAATAAAATATTATGATGAATGAATCCATGTTGTATGATCCATGTGATACATTTAAGTATGAGAATGAAATGAAAGTGACGGGTGTGCCCGGAAATATATTTCTCTACAATGAAATGGGTAATTTTTAGTATAATGAGACATCATTTTGGGAAAGGGAGGAAATCTAATTTCTTTATGGGAATTTTTCCATCATTATTTCTTGGTAGTTATCCTTGTCCTATGTTTATGATGTAGTGTTTTAAGCTGTTTACACATTTCCCATGATACCTTTATAATTATCATGCTATATCATGTCTCATTATTCATGTTTATGATTCCGAAAAAAATTTATTCCCCATTGACAGTGTATGGTCTAAAATATACTATTCTCTTCATGTTACACCAATTTTATTCCCTCAATGAGATTTAAATATCACCCCTTTCTTATTCATGTACCTAGGTTATCCCATGTAGTTTTAAGTACAAGCATGTTAGATAAATTTTGAATAAAGATGATTGATTCCTTGTTTTAAATTGTTATATAATGTTACTAATTACCAAATATACTATAATTAACAATTTTCCGGGTTGTAATGATTTTAATTTTTTGTAATAAATCATGTATCAATGTGAAATAAATATTAAGGTTTCCATAGTTGGCATCAAAGGAAATGTTTTTTTATTTTTGTGATTAGGTTTAAAAACTCTAGCCAAAGCCTTGGGGATAGGACTAAGTATGATAAAAAATCACTAAATTTTGGAAAAAATATAGTAATTGGTTTATCAAAAAAAATACATCCCTGTTTGGATATTATACGTGGATGTGGATTTGGCATAGATGTACATAGTGGTAAAACCCAAAAACACCATGTTTAGATAGACTCGACCAATAACTGGTGCACGACAATGGGCTTTGCTACACACATGGCTTTAAAATATCAGTGGATATGTTTTTCATAATTCATAACTTCCTTAGAAACCATTATTAAGGTGGAAAAATACCCTTAAGAATATATATTAGGAAATAGATCAGGGATAACAATTGTTAAAGCCTAAAAATTTAAAAGTAAATAAAATACATGTAATTTATAAATTATACATTTAAAGTCATTGGATTCCCATTTTTATGCATAATAGTTTAAAAAATACATCCCTAATTTTTCCTTTATTATATATAATGGATGTAAATACGAAGAATTAGGTAAACAAACAATGTGACGGGCAATGTGATGACTACCCCAACATGATTCCCAGTTTGATGAGAGTGAGAATTGTGAACTTTGTGATGATACTGTCTTAGATGACTTAGGTTCTGAATAGAAAGATAGATCAGTAGAAGCACCCAAAAACTCTTAATAAGGAACAATATGAAATTAAGAGCTTTATGTGACAAAGACCCCAAATTTTAATGGATCATCCGATCCATTAATCAAAAAAATGGATCAACTCCATTGAAAAGATCTTCTCTATCTTTCAATTATATGAAAAAGAGAATGTTTTATTAACTATTTATCATATAGAGGGAGAATATGATCAATGGTGGACATTGATCAGGAATGAAAGGATTGAGAAAGAGATCAAAGTAGTGGGGTGAAAGGAATACCAGAATATGTTTTTTGATAAATAGTTTCCTCACACTCTCTGATATAAAATTTAAAGGGATTTCCTTTCCCTTAAGAAAAAATATGAAGAATCTATCAAATCATACATGGAAAACATCACAAGAATTTCACGATACGCCTTTATGTTTGTTGTTTCACCTGAACAAAAGGTTTACCACTTCTTTAGTGGGTTAAAAATTATTCTATGAAAATCCTTAGTGATCTGAGACTTTGATAGCTATGAGGAAATTGTACGATATGCTCTCAATGTTTAAATATAGATATGCAAATCTCAATGGTATAATAAGGATAATAAGTGGAAAGTAGAGTTTAATTTTGGAGGTTTTATAGAGAAATATAACAGTTCCATGAAATTTAAACCTCCCACTTTCCAAATGTGTACAATGGAGAACCACAATAATTGCCTACGGGGGAAGAAGAAATTATTTAGGTGCAAGAAGGAAGGGAACCTATCTAGTGATTTCCGATATGAGAAACTTACCAATACGATGGTCGAAAGAAATCCTCCAGTCAACCCTCAGAGTATTGTTCATTAATTTAATTTCAAGGAAGCATGTAACTTTTCAAACTATTGCACTATGCCAAGAATATTCAGAGACAGCCAACAAAATGCAAGACAGAAAGGGAGATCTTTTTTCATCACAACCATTGAGGTGGATCCCAACTATTATGTTGTAACAGGTACACTAGTTATTAATTCAATATTAGTGAACATATTTTTTGATTATGGAACTTTTCATTCTTTCATATCATGAAATTTTAGTATAACTATTCAAACACCACCACATAGAATAAATGTAGAGCTATCGGTCAAAATGGAAATGGGTAAATTATTCCATCCTTAGTATATAACTCCTAACTCATCAAAATTCATGGGATGAAAATTCTAGAAAACATTTTCATACTCCCTTTGGTATAATTTGATGCAATTCTAGGTATTTATTGGCTTTCCTTCTATAGATCCAACATAAATTTCTGCAAGAAGGAAATCACTCTCTATATCACGGATAATCCTCCAATTATGTACATGTTAAAGGAGGATATTGAATCTTATTTAGCGCCTAAATCTAAATAATGGATATTATTTTCCTATGATAAAGAATATCTCACTCAAATGATTGAGTCTAAAGAAAGAATAATCCTTGAATACATGTCCATTTTGATGGAATACAATGATGTGTTTCCCATGGAATTTTCTGGTCTTCCTCCTAACCAAGAGGATGAATTTTCAATAAAGATTATATTTTTGGTGTTACCAATATCTAGAATCTGGATAGAATGACTATTGTGGATCTTGAAGATCTAAAGAAACAACTATAGGAGAATTTGGATAAAGGGTTCATACACCTAAGTGCTTCACCATGTGGTGCACTAGTCCTCTTCATCAATAAGAAGGATGGGTCATTGCGGCTTTACATTGATTATCCTAATCTCAAAATTATCACAATAAATAAAAAGTATCCACTTCCATGGATTTATGAATTTTTCAATCAGCTGTGTGGATCACAATACTTCACCAAGGTGGATCTGCAGTTGGGGTATTACCAAGTTTGGGGGAAGGAGGATATCCCAAGTTTTCTTTTCAAACTAGGTACTAGCACTATGAGTTCATAGTAATACAATTTGAACTCACTAATTCTACAAAAAATCATTAAGAACATGATTAATATATTATTTAGGGATTACCTCAACAAATTTATGGTAGTCTTTATAGATGATATTCTAATATACTCTAAAACCAAATAAGAGCATGATGAGAGTCTAAGCACTATGCCAAATACCTTGAGAAGATTTATTCAACGTAAATAAAACATGAGTTCTTGTTTTAATACATCTCATTCTTGGTGCATATCATCACAAGAAATAGGATATATGTTGAACCTTAAAAGATCTATGTAATTGAAGGATGGATGAGGCCAACATCTGTGGTAGGTATATGAAATTTCCTTGGATTAGCTGGGTACTATCATCAATTTATAATAAATTTCTCACAATTATCAAACCCTATAACCAAGCTAACTCAGAAGCGAGTCAAGATTAATTATAATGATGAATGTGAAAAGAGCTTCAAGGAGTTTAAAAGTAGGCTTATCACGGAAAAAATACTCACACTACCCATAAGTGGATAAATTTTCATGGTATTTAGTGATTCTTTAAGGAATGTATTGGGTTGTGTGGTAATGATGAATGAAAAATTGTTAGCCTATTATTCACAGAAGTTGAAATTTAACAAAAAAAAGTACCCAACACATGATCTTGAGTTGGTTTCTTTTATATTCATATTGAAAATATTGTGGAAATATTTCTTTAGAGAGAAGTTTGAAATATATACGGATCTCAAAAGTTTTAAGTATATATTCACACTAAAAGAGATGAATATGCACAAATGAAGATTTTAATATCTTATCAAGGACTATGACTGTTCAAATCACTATCATCTTGGGAAAGCGAATAAAGTGGAATATGTTCTATGTAGAAAGGATCCATCATTTATATCATCTAATGGCCCGAAGGCCTTCATTTTTATTGATTTTTGATAATCCACCTTTCAAGGGGTGAGGTGGAACCCTTACAAGGCCCATAGGCATAAGTATTACATGTCCTGTAGGCCTTAGAAGAATTCATTGCCCATAGGATTTAAACATTAAATGCAACCCAAACTCTCTATTTAGAACTTCTCCTCCCCAGCATATTCATCATAAAATCAGCTCTCTACCTTTGCATGGCTATTCGGCTAGGCTTTCCCATGCATGCACAAGCTTGTCCCGATGGCAGGTGTCATACCCTCTCATTCTTGCAATCATTTTAGCTTCTGCTATGGTGAAAGCTCCTTGATCCTCCTCTTTCTGAAGCTTGTTCCTTGTAGGTTGTCTGGTTTGCATATGCACTTAAGGTGGCCCAAAGGCCTTGAGGTGGCCCAAATGCTTTACTGATCTGAAGGAATGGGTGGCCCAAAGGCCTTAAAGGACCCGAGGACCAAATTGGTGGCCCGAATACCCAAACAGGGGAATATTCTCGGCTGTTAGAGTTCCAAACAGTTCCTTCTACAGTACATGCTATAGTTCTGTACAGTCCTGCTATAGTTCATGCTATAGTACCTGCTACAGCCCCTACTACAGCCCCTGCTACAGTTCTTGCTACAGTACTACTACAGTACTGCTACAATACCTGTAGATCATGAAATATACATCAATATGTCTTGTATCTCATCAAGTAAATGTGGAAAGAAAATAATACATGGGTATGATGTAACAATTACCCATGCCTATATGAAAATGGGAAAACACCACTACAGACTTTTTCACTGGTCTTATAAAGACATAAAGAAGAAATAATGCAATATGGATTATGGTGAATCATCTTACAATTATTATAAACTTCATTAAAATTCAAGAAGACTTCTCTCTCAATAAACATTAATGTATATACATTAGAGAAGTGGTTAGGCTGAATGGAACACCAATATCAATTATATATAATTGAGACCCAATATTTTCCTCTATGTTCTAGAAGAGTCTCCAATGTGATCTAAATACAAAGTTGAACATCAGAATAGATTATCACCCTCAAACTAATGGGCAATATAAGTGAAATATTTAGACACATGTGGAAATGTTGAGAGGATACTCAATTGATTTAAAAGGAGTATGGGACCAAAAACTTCTTCTAGTTGAGTTATCAAACAATAACGGTTTCCACTCAAGTATTCAAATGGCTCCTTATAAAGCCCATTATGGGAAAAGGTGAAGAACACCTATATGTTGGGATGAAGTTGGGGAATGAAAACTGATAGGTCCTAAAATGGTCAAGGAAATGGTGTAAAAGGTTAAAACCTTTCAACAACACATCAAGGATTCTTAGTGTCAACAAAATAGCTATGCTAAAAATCATTGACGAAACCTAGAGTTTGAAGTTGGAAACATGGTATTCCTCTCCATATCTCCATGTAATAAATTCATGAGATTTTGGAAGAAGGGAAATCTTAGTTCAAGATACATCAACCCCTTTGAGATCCTTAATAGCATTAGAGTGGTGTCTTATCAACTATAAATCCTACATAACCCATCTTAAGTACATGATTTATTCCATGCATCTCTCTTCAAGAAGTACAATCCAGAACCATCACATTTTATCAATATAGAGGTGGTACCGTTAGATAATGATCTCTTATATGAGGAGTAGCTAGTGAAGATCTTAGATTGTAGAGATAGAGTTCTACAAAATAAGGCAATGAACTTTGTCAAAGTGTTGTGGAGTGACCAAAAGTTTGAAGAAGCAATGTGGGAACCAAAGGAAGTGATGAAACAAAATTAACCTACTCTATTTTAGTATAGGGGAAATAAAAATTTTAGGGGGAAATTTCTGAAGGGGGAAAGATTGTAATGACCCAAACTTTTATAAATAAAATTCCCCTTTAATTTTAATCAAATGTATTATTATATATTATGGATATTGAGAAAACAGTCACTTATTTAGTTTTATTATATCCTATAAAATTTTAAATATTGTTAAGCATATTTACCATTTATAATATAGAAATTCAATAGTGATCCATATGATTAGTATAAATATAGGTCTTTGATAAATCCAATTATCACAAAAAAAGGATGTGATGGTCTCAACTAGTTGGACCATACCCTCTGAAGCCAATTTATTAGATATTCCAAGGGAGATAAAATCTATGGGATATTTCCTTTATAAATCCTATGATGAGATCTAACAACTGAAGAATGAGAGAAACTGTTTATGGGATAAGTTCAATCTCATTGAGGTCATGGCCCAAACAATGTATGTTGAACCACCCAATGAAATTATCACAATCGTGCACCATACCCTTAGGGTATTTTCTAGTTTATTAAATATATATTTATCAAGACCATAATAATATGAATATTTATATTTTATTTTAAATATAATAGTGTTCATATTTTTTTCTTATCAGTACTTTATAAATGATTTTCATTTTTATTCAATAAAACACAAATTATTTTGTTAATTAGTATTCAATTACAAATATGTTGTTTATTTTGGTGAAATAACGGATTTTTGATATAAGTTATAAAGTATTATTTTTAAATAAATTTTATTAAATATAAATTATCTTATAATTTCTACGATTTCAAATGTAAATTTTATTAGGGTTTGGAAACTTCTATTGTCCAAAAAACCCAGAAATTTTCAATAAATTTAGAATTTATTTTAAAAGTGAATATTAAAATATTTATAAAATTACTTGGTCAAAATAAATATTATTTTCTGAATCCAAAATTCAAAATTATCCAATGGTGTTTTTTTTATAATATTATAACACAATCAAATTTTTGGGAAAAAATTAAATACCGAATAGATATATGGTGTGTATTATGACATCATAATGACCCAAAAGTGTTGTAATAAATAAAATAATGGCTATAAAATATTAAATACTTGTTTTAATTTTAAATATTTTATTTTATGTTTATTTTATTGATTTTATTAAGCCTTTATGAATCTTATAAAACCATTAATATATTTTAATGTTTTAAAATCATTTCTCTAAGAGTATGACTCACTTCTACATCAGAAATTGTATTATTTTATTATATTCATACCTTGGACTTATAAAATAATTAAAAACACTACCATTTAGAATAATCCATGGGGAAAAACCTTGATATGGTTTTTGGTTTTGGTAAATTTAGTATATAGAGTCAAAAACCTATGTTTGAGAAATAATAAATAATTCCCTACTCATTTCCTATCTATACCCACCCATGATCTAATTTATATTCACTAACAATCCTTTTATGAAATAATTAATCTTATATCCTTTCTCTAGAGTCCTACCATGGTTCCCCAAGATCTCAAGAATCCCCTCCCTAGTATTTTGATTCAAACTCTCATAGTAAGGGTTCTTTTACATCTCCTCTTTTTTCATGTATCTTCTTTATCTTATTATTATTATCTCTATTTTATAGCATTGGGATATATTATTTCATATAAAAATTACTAATATTATGATGTATAAAAATTTATAGACCCATTTATATATCATTAATCCCTCCCATGAATATTTACACACCCACGTTATGCTGTCGAATTTTCACCATGAGTTTTCATGCCAAACAATTGTGTAGTGAATACCCATACCCATTTACTATCAATTATATTCACCTATATGAACATATACTTATTGAATAGGGAATTGAATTTATTTATTCCATACTCTTTGATCATGTAAAAAAATATGATTATGAATGGATCCATTTTTTTGATCTATGTGAAAAAATTAAGCATGAGAATGAAATAAAAGTGACGGGTGTGCCTGGAATTATATATAACTCTAATGAATTGGTTAATGCTTAGTATGATGAGAAATCATGTTGGGATATAGATTAAACCTGACTCCTTTATCGTAATTTTACAATAATTATTTCATGGTAGTTATCTATGACCTATGTTTATGATCCATTGTTTTAAGTTGTTTCCACATTTCCCAGGTTTCCTTTATGATTATCATGATATATCACATCTCATTGTTCATGTTTATGATTCCTACTCCTTTTATTAACCAATAATATCACTATTATCTAAAATTTTTTATTCTCTTGTTTTATACCATGTTTATTCCCTTGTTGCGCTTTATATCTCACCCCTTCATTATGTATGTACCCAAGTTATCCCATGA
Organism: Viscum album; assembly: GCA_963277665.1. Lineage (NCBI taxonomy): Eukaryota > Viridiplantae > Streptophyta > Magnoliopsida > Santalales > Viscaceae > Viscum > Viscum album. Next base: position 364,593,424 of record OY728158.1, on the reverse strand, counting down.
TGTTTTAAGTGAGATATGTTAAAGATGTTTTAAATAAATATGATGTATTCATTATTTTAAGTTGTTATGTAATTAACTAATTCCAAATACAACATACTTCTTGAAATTCCAGGTTATATTAAGTGTAATTTTATGTAATAAATTATTCATGGATTTGAAATAAAGACTAGGGTGGTCATATCTACTCAGCTGGTGAATCTTGCATCCTCACTAATATTTCTAGATGTATCAAGGTAGTAGTGAGAAACTCTATGAACCTCAAGATCACCCTCAATATCATAGATTCAGAAATAATTATTACACTCATGAACATAAATTCCACTAAATCCTAAACCCTGATGAATTCAACACCCTATTCTTTGAAAAATTATATCATTTCATAAAACTAGATATTTGAGTCTTGATAAGAGACCTATGGAATAGAAAATCTAACCTCTTGTCCATTAATTAAACACTCATTACTATCATTCCTAATGTATAGAAACCATATCTGGTATCTTATTTTAGGCTAGTAAGTCTTCTAAATATAAACTAAAAAATATTCTCAAATATTCTGGTGAAACTCTTTTGCCTCTGGCTCCCTTCCATTATCTCAGAAAACCAAAGTGATTTTATCCCCAAAAACAATATTTTGGGAATTGAAATTATTTCAAAAAAACCTTTCATTATATTAAAACCTACGATATAGAAAAAAGGGGGTTCATAGTATAGAAATTATATAAGAAAAAATCATTTGGCAGAGTAGAATGGACCTTTATTAAGTTCTAGATGATCAAGATGGGAATCTTCCCAAGATGGTTTGATGTGGTTATTCAATGTGTCTTTTAAATCTCTTTCAAAATCCCAATCAAAGCTAGAATCATGAATAGATTCTATACCACCAGTGGAATTTCCCATGGAGACCCCCTTTCCCCTTCCCTCTACAATTTAATGGATAATGTGGTTTGTATTATAATTCTAACAATAGCGAAGGATAATCTCATTCACATGGTGAAGGATTATCTTCGGGGGTATCCCATCTCTCACCTATTATTTATAGTTGATTGTATACTCTTCTCCAAACCCACTTTGGAATACGTTAAGGATATCTATCATCTAATTCTCCTTTATGAAAAAGTGTTGGGGTAAGAGGTCAATCTCTCTATAGAAATAACCTTCAGCATTAGAATTCCCTCTTATAGAAAGAGATCCTATAACATGCATTCAGTATTAATATGGTCAAAAAACACCAAAAATATCTCCAAATTACTATGATCTTAGGATGCTTAAAAAGGTTTTATTATCTAGAATCCATGAAAATTGAATAAAAAACCAATTATGGAATTTCAAAATGGTTTGAAATGTAGGAAAAAAATTCTAATTAATGAAGTCAAATATTCAATCCCCTTATATTTTATTACTATGGTCACATTCCCCAAAATAATCATCGAAAAAAATCCATGAACGTCTCACAAACTTCTAAGGTGTGGGGGTGGAGGCTCAGAAATAAGGTAAAAATATTCACTGAATAGTGTAAGACAAGATTTGGAAACCAAAACATTATTGGGGAATGGGGTTTAGGTATCTGCGTCTCTTCATTGAAGGGTCCTGTTAGGTTCCTTAGGCCCTCTCTGAAGCTTCCTCTAGTGAATCATGTGGGCTTTGAATGTGTTCCTTATAAGGAGGATTTACTAAAGAATAGGTGATGAAGCATTTTTTTATTTTGTGGAATGACATTTGGAAATTCAATGAAAATGGAAACAATGAAACTAACCCTACAACTAAAGGCCTAGAAGATGTAATTTCCCTCTATTTACTCGATTTGGACTATAAATATTGGTGCACTAAAAAATTATTGTCCTAGTGTAATGATAGAGAGAGTAATATTATCCAAAGATTCCCAATTGTGAGAGATATAGGTCTAGATCACCTCTTCTGAAGTAGGGAATGAAAATTCACCTACATTTTAAAATCCTGTAATTCTTTAGAAATCAGTGCATCAGTTCTGGAGGCCATTGTTCTTTGGAAAACCATCTAAAACATCACAATCCCACCCAAAGCACAGTATTTCTGTTGGTAGGACTGCTTTAGAATCCTCTCCCTTATATGAAGTTTCTTTCATTTCACCATGAAAAAGAGAACCCAATGTGTTAAAAATGCCTGACCATGGATGAATCCTACATGAATTCTATCTTTCATGACCGCATAACAAGGGACATCTGGTGTTCTTAAAATCATAATATCAATCACCTCCAAGAAATTCCCCCCATATTCACCTCCCTTCTCACATAATGGTCATAAATTATCCCCATTGAGGTTATGAGTTTCATTTTTACAATGTCATGGATTATTTGGGTTAGGAGGAATGAAATTATATTTAACTAGGCTTTCAAACCGTAAACCTCTTGGATCAATCACGCTACCCACATGTTATCTATGTAGAGCCACAATGATCATCATCTTGAAGACCCTATGGTCATGTATGATCCTTGCACTTAGAACCCTACCATAATAGGAATCCTAGAAATTAATTTTGAAAAGGCACCCTCAGGTAGAGGCATCACCGGTTTAGGTGTAGTTTTCCCTGAATCTTCTGGAATGATCTATTAAATCCCTAACCCGGAAGCCACTAAACTGGTGCTCTGAGTTGGGTGGTTACATTACCTTAAGTGCACCTCCCCATATATGAAAGGTTGATGACTAGTAGCATGGTCCAAAAGGTCAATTGGGGAGACAATACCCCCTTTTATCAGAGTAAGCCACAACAGAATAAATAAAAAAACAGCGTAATAATAATAAATAATTCAAGAGAATGTATAAACAACCATTCCCAAAAACAGGGTACAACCATGTCCAATAGTAAATATGACATGTCATGCTATGAGTGCAAAAGTGAACAAACCCCAAAATGAAGACAAACTGTGAAATCACAAAAATGGCCCTGACATAAATTCTAGGTCATTCTCTACATACACCCATGCCAAACTAACTCCCTAGAAAGAGACTTTTCTCTTCCCCTGACCTGCAAACATGAAGTCTTCTCAAGTACCCAATGGCAGACTGAGCAGGGTATGAGTACAAATTAGTAGGCCACCGCCAATGGTGTCAACAAAATATTAGGTTTAAACAATTATACATGCAAAGTGAAATTAATAATAATTTAAAATGGAAAGATTAAGTTTCTTTAACCAGTTTAGATCCATTAACAACATTTATTACCATTTCCTTATCTTATAATTTCACCACATTTCCCATTACTTACCATTTCCAACACATTTATCATGGGTTCATCAAACACAACAAGTTACATGGGATTAAAGTACACAATCACATTGATGAGAAAAAACACACTATTATCCTATCTCTCTAGGACTAACTTCATCATGTCAACCATATCCTCACCTCGAAGCCTCAGTCTGGGTGGATGCAACAGTTAGGGGAACCGAGCCTCAGTCCTCTTCCCTAACATGTGCATTAGGGGCAGACTTTTGAACCTCAATCCAACTCGACCCGTGGGCATACAACCTAAAGTTAATACCCTACTCTACCAAGACATGTGAACATGATATATATGTGTGTGTGTGTGTGTATATATGTATTTCCATCAGTCATTCACACAACATTAAAACCATTTTCCAAGGAAACATAAATCATAACAATAACATGGGATTTAATACCATGACTTAACCCATTAACACATTTACCACATTTCAGATAATTTATACATTTATCCCAATTGCCTATTATTACACTTATTTCACTAATAATTCATTCATTATGCCTATATCACTAGGCTTCATTCATTATGCCTAACTCATAAGGCTTCATTACCTGGCTCATAATCCATTCCATTATGGTCTTTAATCATTTCCACATATTAACCCAATATAACTTAGGTTATTATTAATATTAGGTACATCACCTAGCTTCTATTACAACACAATCCATCACATCAACATGTTTATCAAGGGCTCTACCTAAATACCCAACAATCTCACTTGTTCTTCACAAATCCCTAGGTCTGGGAAAGTCGGCACACCCCATGGGGGGGCTAGATTAGCCTCATCACCCTTGATGCACCCCATGGGGATCTAGAGGGCTTCCATTTACCTTATTAATAAAAATGTTACCTAAACATGCCAGGGGTGATCATAACATACCAAGAGACACCCAAGAACAAAACCACGTATTAAAAAAAATCCACAAATAAACCATGGGATATAACTTGTAGACCACCTACCTTGATTCAACAGGTAAACACACACTTAATAGAGCCCTTAGATTTCACTTCATCCAACCTTTGAATCTTACCCATAAATCGCACTCACAGAGTAGGTTTTAAAGTTTAAGAACAAGATGAGAAGAAGATACAAATCCTAAACTCAAAAGAGAAGCAAGGATGGGATTAGACTTACTCGGATCTTTAATCTAAAACCAACGGCACTAAAAACTCTTTAGAAACGAGGGATATTGATCACTTTGAGCTCTTGGTACATTTGGTTTGTTCCTAGGGTGAACAGTGAATAATGGGGAGGAAATACAGAGTTGGTTATTAAATTCCAAGAAGGGAAATTTTTTAAATTTTCAAAACATTATAGGGCCACGCAGTTTTCCAAACCATGTGCAAACCGTTTTCATGCCAATATCCAAGATAAAAAAGGATGAACAGTTTCCCTGGGTCAACCCACACAATTTTTAAACCATATACAAGTCGTGTGTGCACCTCTGTCTCAGGGGTGCATAGTTTTCCTGAGAAAACTGCATGGTTTGCCAGGTCATGAGCAAACTGTGAGCCCATCATTGTTTGTCCCGGTTTCCCTTCCTTTCGTGTCTCGAGCTGCCAGAACACATATGAGTATCCTTAAACATACGATAAAAATTATTTTAATCTAAAAAGGGGATTCAAACAAAAACTTAAATGAGAACATACCTTTCTGAGATCCATGATCTTAGATGATCACTATTGCAATCCAACATTATTCTATGGTATACTTCTCACCAACAGTAATGTAAGAACAAGAAATCATAATTGGATTGGAATTCACTATTGAGAGTGGGCGAGATTATATCACCCCTGAGTTATAATGAATCTCAATTATTAATGTTATCTCTTCTTTGGAGGCAATAATCCATCTGCTTGGTCTGTTAGTCTTGAAGACCCTTTCCCTACAATGTTTCTTCTCATCTTGCTCCATATTTTTTACCAAAAGTGTAGGGTAATATAGAGGCTCATCATTTGGTCACCACAATTCTTGAAGATGATCCTCATGTCTAGTTGGATTTTTCCATAGTTATATGACATACCATGGTTTATATGAACTATGATCTCTTAACATATGAGTCCTTTTTTCTCCTAAAAAATAAAGGTTAAGTTAGCTGTTGCAAAATATTAAATCCTTCATCAACCTTAGAACATATCAATATTATAAAAAACAAATTAGAATACAAATATTATAGAGAAGAAGAATGAAATATTGATATTATATTGGAATATAAAAAATAATATTGTTAATTACCAAATATAGTAATTATCCCCCACCATTACTAGTGGGTGGTAAGGTTTGGGGGGGAGGTAGAGCAGTTCGTGGGGTGAAGTCCCCGAGCATGCCTTTTTTACATTGATTTTCTTCCTTGATTTTTGTTCCATGTTGGGGAATATAATCAACATTTTACTAAATATATTATTGATATTATCATTAATTCTATTGATCATATTATTATTGATTATATTAGAAATTTTAAATTAATTATTATATTATTATATTAATTATATTATTAATTATTAAATACATATTTAGTTAATTATCTATATAAATTATACAATTTATAAATGATTATTTTAGTATTATTATGAGTTATTCATTATTTTATGTTCTTAAATAGTTGTTAATAATTATAACAACAAACTAAAATGAAATTTTTATATTGAGAAAATGAAATTTGTGTTATACCGGGGAAAATATTTTTTAGATTGATGTACGATAGATTCTAACCCATCACAAATGAATTATGAATCAGTAACCTAAAGTTTAAAAATAATATGAGCCCATTTAATTGGTTTTTATAATGTGACATGAATTTTAATCTAAAATGACAATATAATATTGAAAACATGCAGTTGGAGTTATACCAGCTACATCATTTATCTGATTGATGTGTGGTCGATTCTTACACTTCACAAATGAATTATTGGTAGTTGTCCTAAATTTTAAAAATAATCATAGCTTGTTTTCTATATTTTGACAATGTGGTGATTGTTTTAAACTAAAATGACACTTTAATATTGAAAAGATGCACTTTGAGTCCAACCAACCACATCATGTGTTAGATTGACATGTGGTTGATTCTTATACATCAAAAATAAAATATGGATCATTTTACTAATGTTTTAAAAAAAATGGAATTTCCTTTATCATTTTTAAATATGTGATGCACATTTTAAACTAAAATTGCACTTTTATACTGAAAACACACTCTTTGTGTCAAACTAAAAATATTGTGTATGAAATTGGCGTGAATTTGATTCTTACATATCAAAAATGAATAATGCATCATTTTCTAAATGTTTAAAAATAGTATAAGATCGTTCTATCACTTTTGTCTATGTTGTGCATGTTTTAATCTAAAATGACACTTTTAAATTGAAAACAAGCATTTAGAGTCACAAAGAATACTTATTGTGCAAGGATGAAATGAGGAGGATTTATATATGTCAAAAATGAATTAGGGATCATTGTACTAAATTTTTGAAAAAAACCTGAAGCTCAGTTACTTGGTTTGGACAATGTGAAATACATTTTAATCTAAAATTCCACTATTACATTGTAAAGACAGAATTTGAGTCATACTTACCACATCATGTATCATATTATCACATGGTAGATTCCAATACATAAAAAATTAATTATGGGTCATAATCTTAATGTTTTCAAACAATTTGGGTTTTATTTTTGATTTTTTCTATGTGGTCTATGTTTTAAACTAAAAATATACTTCTGTATTGAAAATACACACTTTGAGTCATACCAACCACATCATGTTTCAGATTGACATGCATCCAATTTCTAAAAATAAAAAATTAAATATATATCATTTTCTAAAACTTCAATATTAATATGATATTGTTTTATTTGTTTTGTCTATGTGATGTACGTTTTAAAACAAAACAACACTTTTAAATTGAAAATTCATACTGGGAGTCATACCGACCAAATAGTGTGTCAGATTAACATGTGGTCAATTCCTAGATTTCATAAATAAGTTATGTAATGTTTCCATGATGTTTAAAAATAATCCAAATTCATTTTATATGTTTTGGCTATATGGCATTAATTTTAAACTAAAATGGCACTTTTATATTAAAAACACACACTTCAAGTCATACAGGCCACATCGTGTGTAAGATTGATATGTGGTTGATTATTACACAAAAAAATGAATTATAGATTTTTTTAATAATTTTTTTAAATAATATTAGGTTTTTTTCTTGAATTTTCCTATATAAAAAGTGTTTTAAACCAAAATGACACTTTTATTTTATAAATATACACCTTGAGTCATATCGACCACATCGTGAGTTGGATTTTCATGCAGTCAATTTCTATAAAACTCAAATAAATTATGGATCCCTTTACTAATGTTAGAAAAAAATATGATATTTTTTTTTTCTATGTGAAACATGTTTTAAATAAAAAATAAACTTTTATATTAAAAACATGCACTTTCATTCGTACTGGCGACATCATGTGTTTGATTAATGTGTGGTTGATTCCAACACATCACACATGAATTATGGATAATTCTAATAATGTTTGAAAATAATTATAGATTTTTATTGTGTTGGGATAGGTGAAATGCGTTTTAAAATAAAATGCAACTTTATATTGTAAAAATGGACTTTGAGCCTTACGGACCATATCGTTTTTTAACTTGATCTATGGTTTATTACTAAGGTCACAAATGAAATTTGGATCCCTTCTCTAATATTTTAGAAAAATATAATCTTGTGTTGTTGGTTTTGGTACTATGATGTGTGCTTTAAACTAAAATGATAGTTTTATATTGGAAACAAACACTTTTAGTCATACTGACCACATCAAGTATCAGATTGACATAAAGATTATTCTTATATATATTAAATGAATTAGAACGATTTTCCTAATGTTTGAAGACAATCTGAAAATTTTACCCAATTTTCTCTCTGTGACGTGAATTTTAAATAAAGATAAAAATTTGATATAGAAAATGTGTTGTTTCAGTTATACTAATCACAGCGTGTGTTAGATTTATGTAAGATCAATTGCTACAGATGAAAAATTAATTACCAATTGTATTTTCGAATTTTGAAAACAATATAATCTTGTTTTCCTACTTTTGGTAGTGTGACACGTGTTTTGAACAAAAATGTAAATTTTATATTAAAAACACACACTTAGAGTTTTATTGGACACATAATGTGTTGGATTGATGTACGGTTGATTATTATATTTCAAAAATGAATTATGGATCATTTTCATAAAGATTTAAGACAATATGAGCACATTTAAATAGTTTTGAACATGTGACATTATTTTTACACTAATTTGATAATTGAAAATACCTACTTTGAGTCATATCATCCACATCATGTTTCATATTTACATGAATTCAATTCCTATATCTCAAAAATGATTTTGGATAATTTTTCTGAGGATTTAAAACAATAATTTCTCATTTTATTAGTTTTTTCAATGTGACACATGTTTTAAACTAAAACTATATTATTATGTTTAAAACATGCACTTATATTCATACTGTCCATATCGTGTGTATGAATGGATTGTTGTGGATTCCTACATGTTACATAAGAATTATGGACCATTTTTATATGTTTTAAAAATAATTCAAGTTTATTTTCATTGTTTTGGATATGTGATGTGTGTTTTAAACTAAAATGGAAATTTTATATTGAAAACATGCGCTTTGCATCTTATCAACAACACCATGTGTCAAATTGACATGCGGCCAATTAATACATGTCACAAATTAAATTTGGATAATTTTTCTAAATTTTTTGAACAATATTATCTCTCGTTATCAGTTTTGGATATGTGAAGTGTGATTTAAACTAATACGACACTTTCATATTGAAAACTCACACATTGAGTCATAAAGACCCCATTATGTTTTAGATTGATATGAAATTTATTACTACACATCTCAAATAAATTATGAATCGTTTTCATGATGTTTGAAAACAATATGATCATGTTTTTCCAATTTTGGCTATGTGACATAAATTTTAAACAAAAATGAAACTTTTATAATGAAAACATGCAATTTGAGTCATACCGATCACATCGTGTGGTAGATTGGTGTGAGGTCAATTCCTATAACTCAAAAATGAATTTTGGATTATTTTCCTTATGTTTAAAACAAGATAATCTTGTTTTATCTATTTTTGTAGGGTGACAAAAGTTTTAGAATAAAATGAAACTTTTATAATAAAACACACACTTAGAGTCATGCCATCCATATCAAGTGTTGGATTGATGTGAAGTCAATTATTACATTGTAAAAATGAATTATGGATCATTTTCCTAAACAGACAATATAATATGATCTCATTTACTTTGTTTTTTCTATGTGTCATGTGTCTTAAAAAAATTTGACACTTGAAAAAACAAACTTTCTGTAAGAATGGACACATAGTGTTACAAATTTACATACATTCAATTCCTACACATAAAAAATAATTTTTTGTATCATTTCACTAATGATTTAAAAAAAAATAGGTCATTTTAATGGTTTTTTCTATGTGATGTCCATTTTAAAATAAAACGACACTTTTATATTAAAAACACATACTTTCAATCATATTTTCCAAATCGTTTCTTAGATTGATTTGAGGTCTATTCCTAAAAGTCACATATTAATTATAGATCATTTTTAAGTTTTGAAAACAATTCGAACTCATTTTAACAGTTTTGGATAAGTGGCACATGTTGTAAACTAAAATGATAATTTTATTTTGAGAAAATGCACATTGGGTCATATCGGCTACATCATGTCTTGGATTGATGTGTGTTAATTACTACACACAAATAATGAATTATAGATCATTTTCTTAGATTATAAAGATTATCTGATCTTTTTTTCTTTGTTTTGGATATGTGATGCATTTTTTAAACTAAAATGAATCTTTTACTATAAAAACACACACTTTGTGTGACATGATCCAGGTCATGTGTTAGATGATGCATGATCAATTACTATATGTCAAAAATGAATTATGGATCATTTCGATAATGTTTGAAAACAATTTGATATTTTTACATAGTTTTTAAAATGTGAAAGGTATTTTTATTTAAAATAACACATTTAAATTAAAAACTTGAACTTGGAGTCATTCTTGTCATATTTTGAGTCATATTGAGATGTGGTTGATTCATACACATCAAAAATGAATTATGGATTATTTTTTAATCATTTTTGGACAATCCATGTTGTTTTTCTTTATTATGGATACATTTTTTTTGAGTAAAGTGATACTTTTAATGTGAAGATATGAACTTTGATTCACACTAACCACATCATGTTCATGATTTATGTGAAATTAATTCCAATACATGGAATAAGAAGTATGGATCATTTTCTTAATTTTTGAAAATAATAGGAGCTTATTTTCTTGATATTGATAATTTCATGTACATTTTAAATAAAAATTACACATTTATATTGAAAACATTCACATTGATTCATAATTACTACATCGTGTCTTAGATTGTTGTGAAAACATTTCGTACACGTCCAAAATAAATTATGGATCATTTTATTGAATTTTGTAAACAAACTGAAAATTATTTATCATTTCTAACAATTTAAAGTTAGTTTTAAACAAAAATGGAGTTTTTATATCAAAAACTAAAAAAAATAGAAAAAAACAAAGATGAAAATGATAAGGATTTTTGTATGGAACCACGTTCCCCAAAATTTTGTAATATTTTTTTAGATTTGAGGGTAAAAAGATCTATGAAACATTTCCCTCTCCAAAATATCTAAGTTGTATCCTCAAAGAACAATATATCATGAGCTTGTACAGCTTTGGACTTGTTACTAACTCCACTAGAATCTATAGAGCATAACCCTCCATGCTACTTCTCCCTGAGAAATTGATTAGATATTTCATTATTTACAAGTTATCACCAATGAATTTTGTAGTTTCTACCAAATTATATGAAACACTAATGAAAGGAAATTAATTAAAAGTTGAAAATAAATTCATGGTAAATTGAGTAATGAGAATATAAATTTGAAAAGAATTTAAATATTGTCTTAAAATAGTAAAATTAATGTCATCACACAAGATAGTAGTCTTATTAGATGTATCAGAAATGCTGAATTAAACATGAACTACATCTATATATGTAAGTGGATTAGAATGTATCTAAATTAATTTCCCATCAATTTGGGGCCTTTTATTGAGATTATTTTTTTGTTTCTCTCAGATTCAATACCCTCAATCAAATATTTCATACTGTTTTCATCTGGAAGAGGAACCATAGGTTTGGAGGATTACCAACACTTTATCCTTACTTGATAGGGGAAAAATCTATAGTGATGTTAACATTTCTTTGTATTTATGGGTGGATAAAATCTCAATAAATGTTTTGATTTTAATTACAAATTTATTATTATATTAAAAATGTAACAAAAATATTTTCAATAATACATGATTTTTGTTGTATAAAAATAATATATATGCACTACAATGTTAGTGCTTCATATACCTAATGTATCTATAGGGACATGAACTATAGTAGATCACATAAATAATAGGTAATCACTTCAACATAATGTTAACAAACATTCTTACACTGTGTACTCTTCCCATTAATCTCTAAAAAACTTTACTTCTTATTTTGAGTACATAAAAATTTGGAAGTTCTGATAGTACATAGAAAATATAGACAAAAAATTAAAAATATTTTAATTGAAATTGTATTTAAATTTAAGAATTACTTTTTGGGGGATGTTAATTTGTTCATGGTATATAATATCATTTACAAAATTGGAAATGTAATATCCTCAATCAATATAATTATTTTTTTTGAAACACTGAAGGGAAATTGAATAAATAAGTATTTTTTATGAAATATGTTTTGATAGTTAAATATTACTATATGTTCCTTAATATATTTTCTTTTGAATAAATCCTTATGTGTATTATGTTTAGTCATCGACCTCAAACTATAATTTAGATAATATTTATAGATCCCCCTATCATAACATAATTCTTGTTAAAACACAAAAAAATTAAATAATTAGAAATTTAATAGAAAACTATTGATTGTAGGGCATTAAATATTCACAATGGAAATCATGTGTGGTCAATTTTATTTAAACACATTCTTTGGATAAAAAAAATTGGTGTATCTAAGTTTTTTTTATTATCATCCAGTGATTTCTTAATAACAAATAAGCAATGTAAAAAAGAAAATGTATATTTTTTAAGGATTAGATTATAGAGATTTACAACTACATTGTAACCACCAAGATATGTCTTTATTCTATTATTTTCTTTTCAAATTCCATAATTCTTTCACGTTTTATCTTTTTATGTTTTTTGAATTCCAAACAAACTTTTACTATAGAAATGATAGAGGGATTAACAAGTCAAAATATTTCATCAGACCATTTTCCATTTACATATTTTTTATATATATACCTATAGAAAATATGAATAGGTAATAATTATATTAAACATATTAGACCAATGGTTTTTTGAAAAATGGATTTTGAAAATTCACCTCATGTATTTATTCAGAATTGAGACTTCTAGACATTCAAACATGATAATTTCATTTAAAATCTTCATACTAACCATGTCTAAAAAGGACTATCCAAATATTTCCTCTTTATATTCAATGTAGTACATAATTTAATATTTAAATTTTCTGTCTGTATGAAGTTGTAATGTTAATATATGATGTAGTGGAATTGGTTTGTTAAATGTTCTCTCAGAAGTTCCTTTTGATTTCTTGGTCGATTCACTACATTTTATTGATACAAACATCCATTTATCATTCATTTTTCTCATATGTCATACCATATCTCATTTCATACATTTCTATATCAATTTATTAAGTATTTTATTTTAAATTTTTTTGAGGACATAAATCAAGAATTCGTAAAAGATTTAATGAACATTCCTTGAAAGCTACAACAACATTATCAACCATGCTAACATACATGACATCAAGAAGAATAGAAAACTAAGTTCTCGGATCCTGAGCTACATGAATCCACAGTATCATTTGTTATTTTGGGATTTATAGAAAACTCAGTGCTCGGCTCGTGAGCTACATGAATCCTCAATATCATGTGTTATTTTGGGATTTTTTTATCGTCTAACATGTATCCTAGGATAGTATACACTATACACCTCACAATAAGGTGATGTGTGTGTTTTAATAGATATAAATCACATAAAATTTCACCATACAAAGTTTTAATAATATAAAGCTACTAGAAGTTGTTGTATCCACATTTAAGAGAATGATTTATGATAAAATTGGTTACCTTAGGTAAGGAAGTCTGTTGAGGGGATTAGAAAGCCTCAATTCTTCTAAGGTTATGTGTCTCTTTATTTACTGGTCAATGTTTTGGTATTGGTTCATATTGATCCTTTCATATATACTGTTTAATAAAACTATATTGGATAATAATATATTTTGATGCATATATCTTCTCCTACATTCCTTTAATCATTTCATATGTGTATCTTAGAGTCATTATATTCTCAAAATATTTTTTACGTGACACTACAAAGCCTGCACCTCTAATGAAACCATATTGTTCTGTCTAATTCAAAGCTATTGAAAGTTGTTTTTATTTAGGAAAAATCGATACTAATCATGTGTCTAAATCACATAAAAAATATGAAAATTATTATTTATTTTTATGTAATAATACTATAAATAATTACAAATTATTATTATTCCATACTTTCACATGATTCCTATACTACTTGTGTATTTTAATCTAATAGTTTTCCATATTAATTTATATGATCCTCCTTCAATAATACATGATGTGGGATAAAAGTGTCTTCAAAGTCTGATTCATTGATATATATATAAATAATGGAACCTATGTTTTTTCATATCACATAAAACATTTAATATATATTTAAAATTCATAATTTGTTTTATAGAGTGAAGAATATCTCATCCTTTATTTACAGTAGGTGCATAATGGTTTTGAGGCATGATAGTTATTTTCAACACTGCTATTTTGTTTCATAAATTAAAAAATTTAAAAAGTATATAAAATAAATATTTTCAAAAAAAATATTATCGAGTAAAATTCACTAGAATTGATTCTTCAACATGAAGAGTAATTAATGATTTACATAAATCCTTGTTTAAAATGTGTACAAACACTGCTGGTGGGTGAAGGTTTACATTCCACTCAACATATCTATTATCATGCTTTGTTATAAGTGCTCAGATATCTCTATAAGCTTTTCCTTTGATAATAAAGAAACATTTATTATTTAAATAATCCAAAATTGAACAAATCTACAAGAGAAAATTAAAATTAAATCAATGCTTTATTATATATATTTTTCGTAAAATAGAGAAAGTATATCATAACATTATTATAATTTATTCCCACATGGTTGTCTTCAATATAGACATGACATTGTGCCATTTATCTATATCAATTTGAAAAAGCATTCTAATTTTGACACTAATTTAACTAATGGTCATTATCATGGTAGGGTAAATAGGCTGGCCTCATTGATTATATCCATCCTCAAACATTATTATTTTTCTTCCTTCCTTGATAACTTTAGTTAACATAGTGATACAACACTACTCTTTTTTTTCATCCAAACTTTGTTGATCCCCTAATAATTCCATAGTTTCATCGTTAATCTTGTGTTATTACTTGATATTGGTAACATAATCATGTGGAGAAGTCCTTATCTGCATGACTAGTAAAAAAATTAAATTTATATTATGTAATAATAGTGGATAACACATAATATTATGAGAAAAAATGTGGTATATTTAAATCACTTTAACCTATTCATTGAACTCCATTTATTTTCATTAATGGTTTAAGGGATTTGGCTCCTCCATTGAGTATAAAAATCCCATCCTTATGTTCCAATATAATGTACAAGTCAATATCTACATTAGAACCAGTCTCAAATGATTGTGATTTGATAATGAAAGGGACATTCTGAATTGAATTTTATTCTGGACCTATAGTTGTTTTAGTCTCCAATAGAACAATTGATCTATTCTTGTTTATGCGATATGGGACATAAAATACTTGCACTACTTCTAATACCATTTCTAATAGTTTGTCATTATACCCTTCCACACAAAAATTCACCTTCAGGGAGACTAATTTGTCAACTTTAACTACACTTATATTATAAAACCATATGAAATTGAAAATAAAAAAACAAAATGTTTTATAATATATCCCATATATTTTTTCAATGATGCTGAAGTTTTATATTTTTGGATAAACTGAATTTCTATCCATGGAACCAGATACATGATTTGCTTCTTTTATAATCCTAACTCTATTGTTTCCATTATACAATGTTCGTGGTGTTCCTTATAATAGAATTTTATACCATTAATTACCAAAATAATATAATAGATAACATTTATATTTGGTCCCCTAGATAGAAATTGAAGTCATTCGATAATTGAAATCATACTTTTAGACATTTCCTTAAAAATATGATCTAAAAACCATCATATAAACTATTGATTATGGTAATTGGAATACATCATTCATCCATTGGAGGATTAAAATGTCTATGAATTACTTTGTTGAATTATACTCATGGAGAAACCTTTATACTATTATGTAAAATAAAAAAAGTGATCCAGATCCTACTCAGTAATGTTAATTGTAACAATATCTCTTCTAGTAATCCCTTTTCCTATTTGGATTCTACTAGGATGAGATTTTGGGATACCAATTCTATCAACATCTAATAGGTAATTGATATAGAATTTAATATCACATTCAATAATATATCACTCTGAAATACAAACATTTGGATAAATTCAATTCTATATTTACCCATTCAAAATATTCATATACCATTCATTAGGGAACATCTATCTTTAATGGACATGAACAAATATTTTAATCTATATAATAGATTTAACCATTAAGTGGACTATTTTATAAAAACATTATGGTGGGAATAATATCTCTAATAAACATAATATAACTAAAATTTCTTTATTCATGATTGAAACTTTGTGTAGCCTATGACATTACTGCATACGGCTTTGAAAAAGAGTCAAAGTATGGTAAATGTATGTTGTGAATTTGTATGTATATTGAAACATAATTCTATAATAATTAAATCATACCTCAAGACATCAATATCATGTTATTTTATACCCTTTATCTTCAAATTATTCATTGAATTGATATTCTTGTTATTTTATGAACATCCCTCTAGAATTTTTACACCATTAATGAATTTTTATAATTGAAAATTTTCTTTTCTAGATAGAGTGTAAGCTACTCGAGGAATACAAGTTCATCTTTCACCATTCACCAGGGAAACCACTCCACTTATCAACATGTCAATCATGTCAAACATTTCCTCAATCCCATATTTTTTTTAATCTCTGGTAAATTTATTAGCCAATTAAGAATACTATCACATATATTTTTTTTCTATGTGCATGACATAAAAAAACCATTTGATGTACAAACAATTCTAATATTGTAATTCAAATTAAAATTTACACTTTTCCAACCAAATTTCATAATAATTTTTGATAATGTTTTTCCAAAATCAGTTTCAATATTTTAAATTTCTTGAATTATTTATGAACTGTTAATTAAGAATCTATATTACATTATTCTATATTTCCATCGAACGATGTCATCCATGGTTGATATTTATTCCTTTAGAGTAAAAATTTATATGAACTAAAAAAATTATTCAAGGAATGTTTCAACCTAAATGAGTATGTACCATCTTAACAAATGAGATACCCCAACATTCCATTAATTTTATTTACTAAAAAAGTTCAATAAAAAAGAAAATCATTTATCATCCTGTAAAACATGGATCTCAATGAGAACTCTTCACTTTTATAATCATAATCTAATATAACAATTGTAACCCAAATCAATTTCATATCCTAAACGAATGGGTCTAAATATAAATCAATATCATTATCGTGTTGTTTTGGTTCAAATATAATGTAACATCTCAGGTAAATAAAGAATATGAAATTTTCATATTTATTAATATTTGTGAATTAAATATTAATTTTATTTTAAATGGGATGCTATGTTAGATGGCTTACCCGACACGCAATAATGGGTTTCTCCGAAGTCTTACAATGTTGAGTTATACTGAAAAATAATAATATAATATTATTATTTTAAATGGTAGTTAACGCCTAGCCGTTGTATTGGCTATAATGAATAGAACTAACTAAAATATGATTATATATATCTATATTAAATGTTTTTACATTTATCCGATAAATTTTAGAGGCTTAAAATAATAATGAAACTTGATTTTAAGCATAAATACTCCAATATTCTTTAAAAGGTCATTTTACCGCCTTTTGATGGTGAAACATTTTTAAATATATTTTTTTTAATTTTATATGTTTTTTTTAAAATGAAATTCTTTTTTAGAATTGGGACATCAAAATTTACTTTGGGTAAAATGTTTGGTATTTTTCTGATAAAATTAATTTTTTAATGAATTTTTAAAAATACTATATTTTAATTCAAAACTTCCTTTTAATTTAATATATTTATAATGATATATTAACTTTTTAATTAGTTTTAATGTGTAATTATATTATTTTTTTACCATTTAATCCAATGTTGGTCATGGAAGTAATTTTACATTTAAATCGGATATAAATAAGTGTCATTCTTTTGATAGTTATTATTTCTTAAAAACACACTTTTTGTTTTGACAGCGAGAATTGATTTTAAATTAATTTATTCTAATTATGTGTTTTAAATTTTAAAAAATGGATTCCATATTTGGAATCATAAGGCCCAATTTTTTTAAATAGATAACTTTTATTTTAATACAATATGAATATTTACTTCAGTAAAAATTTTATTTACAATGGTTAAAGGGTAAATCTGGTAAATAAGGGTAAACAAATATTATAATAATAATACAAAATTACCTTAAAATGTATCCTAATCCTATTGGTTAATACATTTCTGACCATTTTCATCCTTGGTTCGATTTTGGGACCCCATAGAGCCACTTAAGAGTGATAATGACACTTTATATTAATTAATTCAAAGTAAATACAAAAATGACTTAAACATATATCTTGTAGTAAATCAATTTTTACATGGGATTATATATGTTTTCTGTTTGAATATAAATATTCATTTAAAATATAAAAATATTTCCTACATCATTTTATTTTCATTTTATAATTTTTTGACATCAAATAAATAAAATTACTTATGACACAATAATGATGCAGTGTTTACCTCATTAATGAATGATTTAAATAAATAAGATTATAAAGATTAAAAAAATATCCAAAACCAATCCAATTATTATTGGATGATTTTATTTCGAACATGAGTCATCTTATATTCAACATTAATGAGTTTTTTACCTTTATAATTTTAGAATCTTTATATAATAAAATAATATTTTCAAACATTCTTAAAGAATCCCTCCTCCCCCTTATAAAAATCCCTCACTTCTAACCCATTCCTCACACTTCTCAAGACCATTGGATCATCCAACCTATACCCAGTTAATATTCTAACATCCATCTCCCCCTCCTAGAATCCTTTCCTTAGGAAAAAGGCAATTCAAGTAAACCTTTTGGTTCAAACAAAATAGAGATACCTGGTTTAAAGGTAACGCCTTCTCTTAAGTTATTTTGTTTTATTTTACTTATCCAACCCCATTAACTATTTTTATTCCTTTATTTTATAAAAAACCAGTATAATCAATATACTAGGTTGTTTTTATGAGAATTATTCGAACTACACATACACACACCTCCATCTAATGGGTAAAAAACATATTGTTTCTGTGGACGGTGAACTGCTATCTCACAAAATGATGATTGTTCAATATTCTCCTACCACCTCTCGTGGTGGCCATTATGATGTAAATTTATTCATATATGATATATATTATTATTATGTTTCTTATATGCTTCTGTAATTTTTATTTACAAAAATACCTTTATGCTTTCCAATATGTGTAAATACGATAATTTCATTTGAGGAAGTCCGGACTACCGTCCCCTCAAAGTGATATGACTCGTTCATTCCATACATGGAATGTATAAAGGATAGAGTTAATGAAATTATATATGATATTATTTTTTAATTATAATATACCTATGTATCGTTATGTTTTTATTCCATTAAATATGAAATAGAAATGAAAGTAGTGTTCATGTGTACGTACGACTTACCGTCTCCATGAACAGTGCATTTCATTTCTTATCTCCAAATGTTATGAAATATTATAAATACATAAATATAATATATATATATATATATTATATATAAGATATCTAAATCATGAATATAATTCTAGAGATAATGGAATTTTGACCCCATGAACAACTTGTAACTATAAGAAGTTTATTTTTGACTTAAGTACCAAATATTGACAAAATGACCATTATTAACTTAAATGATTGAATAATGTTTATAACATGTTAATAAGCGATATAAAAGGAATAATAAAATTTAAAAGGGTTATTAATAAATTATAAATTTACTTTAGCTTATTATTAAGGATATTAAAGAACGAACAGGTCAAGTCGGACATGAGGTAAGGGGTTTCTTATCTCACTTTTAATTTCATGAGATTTCCATTGTTTGCCACTTATTTTTTTGCATGTGGTGTATTGTGTACTGCGATTTTATATATAATATCATTATTATATTTATATTAATGGTATTATATTATTAATTTGGTGTTTATTAACTTTTGTTTATACGACTCGATTGATTACAATGTGGTAAGGGGTTTTCATCTCACTTTTTATTCTCGTGAGATTCATGATATATATGACACTATTTTCTTTTGTGTGGTGTATGTACTATCCATGATTATATTCTTTGTTTAATGTAATTAAATTTATGGGAATTTACATCTTTATTGTATGTTCCTCCTTTCATGGAGTGTATGTTTTTTATGTTACCAAATCGGTAAGGGAACCTTTCACCCTCCTATTTTTAAAAGACTTCTTTTTGTTATGTCTTTCAATTTACATCTTATTATGTGAGGATATGTTATTATATATTTTTATTGCTATAAATTTTATGTCCAAGTGATTATATAACCTTTTCTCTCTCATAAACTCATTTTATGAGTTTTAATATGACGTCGTTAGGTTGTCGAACTTCTATAAGAGAACTTCTTAACCCAATTTCAATTCTTTAGGGTTAAACTTCTACTTGTTGATTATGTCATGCTATGAATATGTGTGAATAACCTATGATTGTTTTTAATTTAATATCAAATCATATTGAGTTTATTTATATTTGTCACACATAATGATGTAATTGATTTATCCTTAATCTTAGGATATATTTTTTATAAGGGGTTTTGTCTCAATTTACATTCCCTTGAGACTTCATTGTTGTTATGCACCAATTCACTCTTATATGGTGTATATAATATACTTGGTCATATTATATCATGAATAAATTTATTCTATTGATATTATAAAGTTATGATTCAATGTTACTCCTCAATTATTTGGATTCAAGCATCTCTCATTTGGTTAAAAACTCTTTAACTAAAATATCATTTTAAATGTTTTAATGATTTATTCTTCTAAATATTTATCAATAATGTTCATTTTTTAAAAATGGTTTTTAGGATTTATTTATATGTAAAATAATGTCATAAATTTTTAATTCCTTTAAAAGTTTAAAAGTGGTATGGGACACTTTTATTCAAAAAATCACTTTATTAAATGTATTAAATGGTTTTGAAAATGGTTCCATAAATCATTGTTTATTTAAATATCTTGAATTGATATATTGTGATATGAATCTGTAAATGTTAACTTTATTTTATGGTTGTGTTATGTGTTATTATTATGTTATGGTTATTGGGAATTGTTTATGTATACAGTTGGCTCTGTGATAAACCTAGGATGGGTGAGCCTGAGATAGCTCTCCAATGCATTGGGTAACATGACAGAGGTAAACATTAATGTTTCTCCTTGGAGATTTAGGGAATATACTGTGATGGGTATTCCAAAATTAACTCCCTAAATAGATGTTAAATCTACAATGTAATTATGTTATAAATTCCAAAAGTTACCATTATGATTTATGATTTCTGTGTATTATTCATAAATCTTGTGATTTCAGGAGGTATTTTATGATCAAAAAGTATGGTTTCACTGATTTGTATTTATTGATGGTTTAATGTTACCTTTACTTATTTTATAACCCTTGGTGAACTTTTTATGCTCATCCCATGTTTTTTAATTTATTCCACAGGATTTAAAGATGAATAGGGTCATGGATGGGGTCAAGTAAAAGTCATATTGTCTAAAACATGGAACTAAACTTGTTTCTTTTTAAGAGTTTATATTTTATGAAAAAAAATGGATACTGATTAGTAGTGTCTACATGTAATTTTCAAGTTGATATGTAATAGTTATTGAATATGTATCTAAAACTTTAAACCTAAAAAGATCCTCAATGTGAATTATTCATTTAATTCAAGATTATGTAATGTTTTAAGGCTGGGTCCTTATATATAAGTAAATAAAACATAATTTATGTTAGCTTCATGTAAAACCACAATGGAATGTTATAAATTACCACCAAAAGTAGACATGTAAAATTTGTACTAATTTGTACACCAAAAGGATTTATTCCATCCATTTATAAAACAAGATTAAGGTTTCCTGGATTGTTTTAAAATTCAAGATACCCAAAATAAATTTCTTCCACTGAGGAGTGTCTATTGGTTGATGTAGTTTCCCATATTTTATTATTATATCTACATTCCATGATTTTTTAATGATTTAATGAAATACATATAGTCATATAATGATTTTAATGATAGTAATGTAGCATACAAATTCTAAAAGACTTTGATTCATCTTTCTTGTATTGATCTATTTAAAACATAGTGAATTTTTTGAGTGATTCACATCACTTGATACATAAATCATAGTATCATCCTAGTAAGTACATATATAATTTTTTCTCAAAATTTAGTCTGACATTTATTTATTCAATCTGTTATGTGAAAAATAAAAAATTTATTAAAACTATTTTGGATGAATTCGACTCGAATAAATACAATTTATATAGATAAAAAGGATTTTAGAAGGGTCTTATGCATGCAATGTTGAAAACTCGATAAACTTTTAAACTCAATCATCATACACCACTATCATATGATTAACATCCATCCATTTTTATTCATCTCTATCATATTAGGTTTAATAATTTTAATTTTTAAAATAAATAAATAAGTACCAAATATTTATTAATTTTTAATGTAGAAACTTATAGATACTTAGAAAAAATAAAATTATTTTTTGAAATAAAAAAGTCATACCCAGTTTGGAAACTCAAAGAAGCAATAAAAATAAAAGTTATAAGTATAGAAAGGATATATGTTATTGAAATTACAATATTATACTCCTTATGAGAAGGTTTTACATTGATAACCTCCTCTTAGAAAAAGAATTTTTAGTTTTTGAGATAAACTAGGAAGGTGTTTGTTAGAATTAATGTAGGAAATAGATTATGGATGAAATCAATAAAGTTGAGAGATTATGATTGAGGCCAAATTCCTTTAAGGGGAACCCACATGGGATTATATCCACCATGATTCTTTTTCCCCCTTGGTAGATTGTAATATTAATTGAATAATCATCATCATTTGGAATACCATAGTTGAATGAATGTCAACATATCAATGATATTGGATAGGATTCTTAAAAAATTAATATCTTACACAACTGTAACATGAAATGAAACAACAGATAGTGGTTTAAGGTTTATATGCACCCCAAAAGTGTGAATAAGTATTATAAAATTTCAAAATAATAATTTAACCTACATAAATCAATTTTTATAAGATAATAAGTTCTTAATGATGCGTATTGATATTATTTTTTAGTGGTGGGAATAATTCATGCAAGGGAATGTGTGATATATATAAATTAATAAATATTCTAATTAAATTTAATCAAATTAAATACATGGAGATAAAACATGCTCACTCACCATATTATTATCAGTTATCAGTTAAGATGAAATCGTAAAGGACAATGATGTTTTTGGTGAGAAATCATCAAACATTATAAGTGTTAAAATGTTATTTTGTTTATATATAATAGATTATTGATGACTATAAAAATGAGAATCAATTTTTGTGGTGTATAGTGAATTAAAATTACCACTAGACACTTAATGATGCCATCTTAGTCAATATTACAACACCCATTGGATCTAAAAAACTTTTATGTACAACATTTGTGATCCATTATACATTGAAAATTTACACAAATTGGTTTCAAAATTGGTGAAGAGCATCAAAATTTTTAGAATAATAATTACATTATATGTAATTCATGTGATTGACAATTATTTGGATATTTTAAAACTCAATAAGTTATAAATGGATTTATATTATTATTGGGGGACTATGGGAAACATGAAGTAATAATTGATATTTTGTTAGACAAAAAATAATGTACACTAATTAAAATAAGTAAAGAAGAATATTTAATCAATAATAAAATTTATTAGGCTAGTAGAATTAAATATTTAATGATATTTTTATTCAAATAAAATTCTTTTATAAAAAAATTTTATTTTGAAAATAAAAAGATCTAAATTTTTTAAGATGTTTTTTCCTAAAAATACTACACCAATATAAATATTATCTAGATAGTGTGAAAAATTTATTAGTAATGTATTTTATTTGAAATAGGGAGACTAGAGTTGTGTAAGTGTTAAAAAAATTTTGTGTTAATAATTTATTAACATGGTATTTTTTTGGGGCATCTTATAATTTTATGCATTCCTTTAGGTCGCCAATTTAATAATTCCCTTTCCCTATCTAATAACTATTAAATATAATGTATCCCTTATGAATAAGATTAATTATTTCAATATTTTTGACACTCTTTTGTGTGTTTTATTTTTTCTATAAATGAGTGTATGTATTGAATCATGATACTTTAAGTGATTTTTTTTTTCATTTCCATGTTTTGTATATTATAATATTATGTATGATTTATGCTTTGGGTGCATTTTTTTGGTTTTTCCAAGAATGCAGGGAGGTTGATTTCTTGTAGTTGGCTTGATCACCATGACCTGGCTCAATGAGGATTGTTTCTTTGGATAGATTATGGGTTCTTTTACTTCTTTTGAGTTTCTTATATTCTGGTTATATTATTTTCCATAATAAAAAATATAAGAGGTGGTGTTATTATCATTGGTGTAGGTCTAAATCGGACTAAAGGATGTCAAACAATTTAGTTCTTTCTTTTATTTTTTTGAATCTTGAAAAATTATGATATTCCAGTCAAATTTTCATTATGTTTTTTATAAAATATTATTTATCTTTTAATATCTTAATGGCTACTTTGAGCATACCCATGTAAGGATATCCACAAAAAATACAACAAAATCATTATTTATGTTTCATATTTTCAAATTTGGTTGGAATTTATGATGAATCGAATATTTGAGAGAATGATCCCACAAATCAACACTTATTTACATTTTGAAAAAAATGTATTGAAATCATAACTCTGGTAGTCTTGGTATATGGAATAAAAAATTGCGATAACTTCTCTATAACTATGTAAAAAATGGGGGTTCCATGCAACATGCTACTATAGGTGATAGATTACTATATAATCCACCACTCCCAATTGGGGTTTAAGAGGACACTCACCCACTCCCAAGTTGTGCCAGTCCTTGATTCATTCCAAGATGTTCACTAATAGAGTTTTTATGGCCCTACTGATCATGATGGCCCTCCTCACCACAACCCCAATCCAAACCTCTCTTGATAAATAATTCACCATTTCTGCTCTACTTAATGCTAAACCATTAGCTTTGGAACCTTATAACTCAATAATAGGGGTTCCAAAACTAGAGATGAGGTGAAATTACTAATACCCCCATCCCAGTACATGGACCATGAACTTTTAAAGGATCAATCATTTCCCAAGCATCTCCTGGATATTTAGCTGGATTTATAAGTGCTGTGTTGGTTGTTCTATGTTTTCCATGTATTAATTATTTTGTTTTTTCTTATTTTACTACCTCATATATATGTTTTCTACCCTCCCCAAAAATGAATGATTTTTCTACAATTTCTTGTTTTTTATTGTGTTTTGAAATATTCTTATTTCTTTTATCACTACTTCAACCGAAGTCTCTAACAACAGTAGAAAATGTATTTTTAAATGAAAACACGTGTTGAAAATCTAATCAATGATTAAATCATAAAAACTTTTTTTCACTAGAAACAATAATTATAATGACCTACTTTTTATGCGCAAAAGGAAAGTGATGATCAAGGACCCCTTTATTAATACTAAAATAAAGTGTTGAAAAGGGGGTTCTTTATTAATTTTTTATTTTAGTGATAATAATGGGGTCATTTATATTTAATTTATTTTATAATTGATAAAGGGTTTCTTTTTTCAGTTCTTTTATATCACTAATAAAGGTGGCCTTTATCAGTTCTCTCGGTAGCACCGATAAATATCATGAAACTGATGTAAAGATGCAATAGCCTTTTAACATTCCTATAACAACAAACACAATCTGAAAAAAAATAGATATAAGTAAAAATATACTAAAAATATGATTGAAATAAAAATATAACATTTCACTATCATTTCAATTCAAAATTTACATACAAAATATTTATATTGAGGTGTTGTATACTATTAATCAAAAAAAATACAACCAATATACAAAATAGTAACTCTTATAGCTGGATTTTTCCAATGATAAATCTCTATACATAAGATTTCCCCTTCAATAAAATCAATGTTTATTTTAGTAATGGTAAATAAAAAGTAAAAAAAATAATTTTAATGGTTTATAATCCACATATGATAAATTATATTGGTAATTAATATATATATATATATTAACAATATTATTATTTAATCATGTGTCAGATTGGTGCATATTAAATTCCTATAAATCAAAATTAAATTATAGATCATTTTACTAAATTTTTGCAGCAATACGATCTTATTTTCATAGGTTTGGATATGTGATACTTATTTCAGAAAAAAATGATACTTTTATATTAAAAACATGCAATTTGAGTCATACCAACCACAACATGTGTTGGATTGAAAAGTGGTCAATTTATACACATCATAATGGAATTTTTGATCATAGTCTAAAAGTTTGGAAATAGTATGATCTTGTTTGGTTTGTTTTGACTATATGACACACGGTTTAATCTAAAATGGGATTTCTATTGAAAACATACACTTTGAGACTTATCGACTACAACATGTGTTGTATTTATTTGTAGTCAATTCCAAAATTTCAAAAATGAATTATGGAAAATTGTATTACTGTTTAAAAAAATTGAGATTGTTTTCTCATTTTTGTCTCACGATGCTCTTTTTAAAATAAAATGAAAATTTTATATTGAAAACAAGTACATTGAGTCATGACAACAATATCATGAATTATATTGGAATGATCCCAATTCATATTCATCACAAATAAATTATTGATAATTTTCATAATGTTTGAAAACATTCTGTGCTCATTTACTTAGTTTTTCTCATTGTGATGCAAGTTTAAAAATATTCCGTAACTTATATAAGTATACCATTAAATTCAAGTAATACTGACCACATCATGTTTTATATTTATGTTAAGTCAATTCATATGTGTTAAAAATAAATTATGGATCATTTTACTAATGTTTGAAAACAATCTGATCTCTTTTTATAATTATTGGCTAGTGAGTTGCATTTTAAACTAAAACGACACTTTCATATTAAATAAAAGCACTTCATGTTATAACAGCGACATCATGCATCATAATTATGTGTTATTAATTTGTACACATCAAAAATTAATTATGGATGGTTTTCCTAAATTTTGAAAATATATTGATCTTTTTTTCATGGTTTTGTTATTGTGATGAGAATTTTAATTTAAAATAATACTTTTATATTGAAAACGCACACATTGAGTCATTCCAACAATATCATGTGTTGTATTGATGTGTGGATTATTCCTACATCTCATAATTAAATTATGGATCAATTTTTGAATGTTTGAAAATAATACAAGATTTTCTTCATGGTTTTGTCTCTATGATGTGCATCTCAAACAATAATGTCCCTTTTATATTGAAAACATACACTTCGATTCATACCAACTGCATCATGCTTCATAAAGATATGTTGTGAATTAAAATATGTCAAAAATAAATTATCGATCATTTTCCTAATTTTTTATAATAAACCAGGATTTTTTCTTGGGTTTTAATATGTGATAGTTGTTTTAAACTAAAATAGAACATCTATATTGAAAACAATCACTTCAATTCATACCAGCCATATCATCTTTCAGATTTAAATATGGTCCATTCCTACATGCTAAAAATGAATTTTAGATCATTTTCCATTTTTTTTAAAAAGTATTAGCTTGTTTTTTCAGTTTCGGCTATGTGACATGTTTTAAACTAAAATGAAATTTTTTTTATTGAAAACTTGTACTTCAAGTCATAACTACCACATCATGAGTCCATTTTATGTGAGGATGATTCCTATATATCACAAATAAAATAGGGATTGTTGTCTTAATGTTTGAAAATAATCGAAGATAGTTTTCTTATTTTTGGCTATGTGATGTGCATTTCAAACCAAAATTGTTTTTATATATTGAAATCAAGAACTTCATGTCACACCAAACACTTGATTTTTTGGATTGATGAGAGGAAAATTCTTACATGTCGCAAATGAATTATGGATTTTTATTACTAAAGTATCAAAATAATATGAATGTGTCTTCTTGGATTTGAGTATGTCTTGTGTGTTTTTCACTAAAATGTTAATTTTATATTTTAAATCTACATTTAAAGTAATATTGGTAAAACCATGTATCAAATTGATGTGAAATCAACTCCTACACATCAAAAAGGAAATATGTATTATTTTCCTAATGTTTGAAAACAACATGAACTCATTTTCTGGGTTTTGGTGATGTGAAATGTATTTTATTCTTAAATGGAAAATCTATATTTAAAACACAAACTTTAATTTTATACCAACAAAATCATGTACCAAATTGTAATCTGATCAATTCATACAAATAAATTTATTATGGATCATTTTTATAATGTATGAAAACAATTTGATCTTATAATATCAGTTTTTCCTAATGATGCTCATTTTAAACTAAAATGACACTTATATATTAAAAAAAATGTGCATAGAGTCCTACTAACATTATAGTGTTATTGAATGGAATGTGATCAATTCTTATACATTGTAAATAAATTATTGATCATTTCTTTAAAATTTGAAAATAATATTAGTTTCTTTACTCAGTTTTTTCTAGTGACACGTGTTTTAAACAGAAATGACACTTTATATTAGGAACACACACATGGAGTAGTACTAGACACATCATGTGTTGGATTGATGTGAGGTCAAATATCACATGAAAAAAATGAATCATGGATCATTTTTCTAAATTTTTATGAAAATATGATATTTTCACTCAATTTTGGATATATGACGCGTGTGTTACAGGAAAATGATACTTAAAACCATGCACTTTGAGTCATAATAGCTACATCATGTGTCATATTTATGCGTGGTCATTTTGTAAACATGAATTATGGATCATTTTACTAAGGTTTTAATAAAATAAGAGCATGTTTTCTTTTTTTTTGTGATACATGTTTTAATCTAAAATGACAATTTTATATTAAAAAGAATAACTTTCAGAAATACCAGCCACATCATGTGTCAGAGTGACATGCAGTAGATTCCAACATGTCACACATGTAATATGGATCATTATCATATGTTTTAAACAAATTCGTATTTTTTTCTTTGTCATGGCTCTCTGGAGCACTTTTTAAACTAAAATGGTACTTTCATATTGAAAACATGCACTTTATGTCATTCTGGCCGCATCATGTGTTAGATTACTGTTCAGTAAATACATACAGTAAAAAATGAATTATATATCATTTCCTAGAATTTTCAATACAACATAAGGTTGTTTTATCAGTTTTATCTATGTGACACATTTTTTAAAAAAATGACACTTTTAATGTGGAAAATATAAACTTTGAGTCATAATGGCCAAGTTGTGTGTCAGATTCATACACAGTTGATTCATTGATGTCAATAATGAATTATTGATCATTTTCCAAAATTTTTATTACAATATGAAATTGTTTACTTAGCTTTGAAAATTTGTTGTGCATTTTAATATAAAATAACACTTTTATATTGAAGAAAAACATTTATAGTCATTTCAGTCACATAGTGTGTCATATTGATGTTTAGTCATTTCCTATACATAAAAAATAAAATATGGATTAATTTTCTAAATTTTTAGGATAATAAGATATCATATACACTATTTTTTCTATGTGATGTTTGTTTTAGAGTAAAATTATACATTTAATTTTAGCACATACTTGTTGAGTCATACTAGCTAGATCATGTGTCTTATTGATGTGTAGTTGGTTCATATCTATCACACATGATTTATGGATCATTGTACAAAATTTTCAAAACCATATGATCTGTTTTTATTTGAATATATAATTTGATTCATGTTTTAAACTAAAATAAAACATTTATATTGAATTAAAGTACATTAATTCATACAAAAATAATTGTGTTTTAGATTGATTTTCAGTCATTTCCTAGACATCAAAAATCTATTATGGATACAATTAATGAATTTTGAAAATAATATGAACTTATTTGATTAGTTTTGACAATGTTACACATGTTTTAACTAAAATAGTGGTTTTATATTCAAAACATGAATTTTGAGTCATACCAGCAACAAAGTATGTCTGATTTATATCTATTTGAATCATACACATCACAAATAAGATCACTCACACCATTCAATTCCTTTAGGAAAATTAAAAACACCCAAATATGAACTAAAAATGTTGAAATAATGGAAGATCATGAATGTAAGATCACAAGTAAAAAATGTGGAGTTTTAAATCATTGACTTTTTCAAGGAGTTCAAGGGATAGGGGCGTCAATGTTTCAGTTCCATGAGAGCTTGAACAACATGAGGGATAGGGTCCTCTAATGGGGTTATATTTAAAAATCATAATGTTTTTATCTGTTATTTTTAATAAACATTGATAAAGACCCATATTTATCAACACTAAAATATAAATTGATGATAAAAATACTCTTTATGAGTTACAACTATTAGAGCTAATAAATATACGATTTTATCAGCACATTCTAGAAAAAGTTGATAAAGATAGGTTTAGTATGAACTTTCTATTTTAGTGTTGAAATGTCCTATATTTATTAGTAATATTCAGAAATTGGTTATGAGGTTTTAGATTTCTTGTCCTATGAGGTGATGTCCACTAAGACAATCCCCCCTATAGAGTGGGTGGGACCTCTATCATTCATCGTGTGAAATTATCCTCTCTCATACTCTCCCTTTTTTATCCCTGATTTTCTTCCTTATTTCCATTAGACGTATCTTATTCCTAAACTTTCATATTTGTTTGATGGATTCCATAAACATTCTATCTTATACTTAGAGTTCACTGATGCCTCGTTTATTTTGAACTTGATGTTGATAGCATGTTTCAAAAAATTCCATCCATTGGTGGATTTATTTGATAGGTTTTTTTTAGATATTGGATACTATAATAATGACTATCTATAGATCTTTTTGACAATAAGAACATCATGATTCAGTTATCTTCAGAGATTGACTTGGTCCGTCCCTGGTCTTGTTCCCCCCACATTTAGAGTGGATCTTGTTTCTCATTATTCAGGTGGAATTATTATTTCAACCTGAAACAAGATACCTTGAATACAACTATTTGGATTAGTTTTCCAGACGACCCTCTTTGTTTTCAGAATCCTTCCATTATTCAAATTCTATGTAATTTGGTTGGTAGATATTTATGTTCTTATAGTATAAGTATAACTATTTTCCATCCTATTTATCATAAAATTTTCATTGAATTTGATGTTTTAAGAACTCTAATAGAGAATGTTTCGATTGAATTTAAGGAATAGTTACACTATAGGAAACCTGTTTCTCTTGAGTCATGGATTGATTTTTTCTCTTTATTCAAGAAAAAGGGTCACTTGATGTAAGTGCATAGGAATGGGGGCCTAAATCACTACTAAAAGTTGTATTAAAGATTAGGATGCATTGGTAAGGGTATAGTCCCCATTTCTGGTGAAGGTCTGAGAACATGTTCAAATTGGTGTTTCTATTAACTAAAATGGAAATTAAGAGTTAGTTCAATTTAGATCACTTGAGGGTGGGGAATAAAATGGGAAAAAACATCCTTATGGTGTCGCAGAAAAATAGTTGACTATGAATAGAACAGAAAAGGTTGTCACCATCCAGAAGGAGGAACAACTATTAATTCATGATTCAAGAGTAATAGACATATATGGTATATTGAGATGTGAATTTAAGGTGGTGTGTGAAATAGGGCCCCTATAAATTAAAACAAATATAGCTAAGTAGGCATCCAATGAAAAGGCAGTGACAATTATTATGGAAGCTAAACACAAGGTGGTGTTATAGGAGGCATGTGAGGAAGATGAAATGGTCTATATAACTAGTGGAGGTAGCTGGGTTTGGGTGAATGAAACAATAAGGGAGTGACCGAGAGGGAGTAGATAGAATGTTAATATTAGTAATCACATTAAATATAGGTAGGTTGAATGTTTAGTTTAGGGATAAGGGAATAAAATAAAATAATGAGTGGGAATCCAAACCCCAATACTACTAGGGAACTTCTCTGATGGCCAAATCCTTTATGAGACAGATTAAGAGGATGAGATATCTAGCCAAGTTTTGGTGGATAGTGTTGCTGTAGTGCATGTAAGAAGCCTATATAGACCAAGGAGGAGGAAGGGATGAATCGGAAAAATAGATTTATAGAGATTTATTGTGCTAAAGGGAAAGAGGTCTAAAGGATGTAAGGACTACTCTCAGTTACAAAACCCTTTGGAAACAAGGTCTTCCAAAAAGAATAAGGTTATGGATAGTGAACCTCTGTCTCAAGTCTTGGAAGGAAACAAGAGTTTGAATATTCATAGTGAAATCTATATAATGGAGTGAGGTGAGGCCAAGGAACAAGAACAGGGTGGTGGTATAATGGAATATCAGATATAGGAACATGAGGTATCTAGTACTAAGGTCAAGGCAGTAGATAAAGAGGGTGGGGAAATAAGGGAGGCATGGAAGCTTATTATAAAATTCAATGATGAAATGTTAGAGGAGTCATCTGGGATCAATTCTACATATGGTGTGGTGGTGAAGGTGAGTTTCCAAAACAGGTTGTTCTTTGGGAGGTTCAGGGTTCGAATCTTGGGTGTCCACTTTTGGGGTGAACCTCTCCCTCGGGATCCACCCATCGTTCTGTGTCGCACGGTCTCATCTGGGCGGGAAAAATGAGGCGCAATTCAAATTGATGATGGATTGCTGTGACGAACCATTGATGTTGGGACGTTACCCTCCGGGACGCTCTGCTATCTCGGTTGGCAACAGCTCCTTCCCTGGCTGTGGAGTTGCCTTCAGGTACTACCCCTTCGTTGGGGAGGGGGTTTCTCTGTGTGGAGGGTTCGAAAAAGGCCACACCGGGGAATTCCCTTTTTAAAAGAAAAAAAACCAATAAGGAATATTGTGTACTGATTAATAATCAAGATTTCATTTTCATAGGTGTCTTTAGAAAAAGGAGGATTAGCGTGGAACATTATATCCAAATTTGGATAAGAGAACCTACAATTTTGAAGGCCTCATCGAGGATGGCCCAGACACGTAGGCCACTGCTCTCCAATAGAGGTTATAAATATACAAGGTTTTTAATAGACTTAAACTCAATTTAAATGATTCAATGATTTCTTATAGTCTCTTTTGATTTCATGTTGATAACATGAATGGTTTCCCACTTTTTCCATAAAAGAGAGTAGCATAAAAAAAGCTAATTTTCATTTAGCTGATAAAGATTATATAAAATAAATTATAAAATATTATATAAATATATATTAAAAATGAATAAATAACAAAAAATATAAAAATTAATTAACAACATTAATGATAAGATAATATTAAATTCATAAATGTAAAAAATGATTAAAGTTTAATAAAAAATTTAATAGACTTCAAAATTATTATAGAATGCAAGAGTTTTATTAATTATATAAATTATTAAAAATAGAAAATGAATATATATTAAAATTAAATGAATACATATTAAATATTTTTATTATAACCATATTAGTAACCATAAATACTAAAGAAAAAATATATATAAATAAATATTAAAAATATAGAAATTAAAATAATATTAAAAGAATAAATAATAAATCCAAATAAATTATAAAGAAAAGTTAAAAATAAGTAATATTAGTAGTGAATATATAATTATAAATAATATTAATTGAATGAATGTTAAAAAAGAGTGAAATTAAAAGATTAAAAAATATTTATATTTCCAAAATATTTAAAAAAATAAATAGGTATTATTAATTATTTAAATTATTTTAAAAAGTAAAAATGAATATATGATAAATCAAAAATGAATAAATATTAATTATATAAACTTCTACCATATTAATATCGTTAAATATTAATAAATAAACATATATATATAAATATTAAAATAGATAAAATTACAAAATAATAATAATGAAACATTGAAAATTAATAAATAAAAAAATAACGATTATTATTGATTAAATAATATTTAAATTGAATAAATCTTAAAAAAATATTTAAAATTAATAATTAGTATATTTTTAAAAATAATATAAAAAATGATTAATATTTATTGATTAAAAACAATATATATATATATAATATTATGTTAATAAATATAATTCTTGAATATATATTTAAAATTGAATAAAATAACGAAATATTATGTGTGTTTAACTTCTATACAAAAATGAATTTATCATACATATGTATATTTCAAATTAATGTAACACACATTTGATATATCTTAAATTTAAAATGAATCACGTTTAATTAAATGTAAATTAGTTGATATAATTAGTTTATTTTTTAAATTAATTTTAATTGTTAATTATAAAAAAAGTTCACTAAGTATTAGATTTAGTTAATGTAAATTGATATATTTTTTATTATCTAAATCATATATAAGGAAATATTATATATATTGATATATATATATATATGAGTATATTTCAATATTAAAAAGATTAAATATATTAGTGAACAATTATTTATAAAGAAAGTAAAGATTAATAAACTAAAAAAATATTAAATAAAAAAGCTTGAAACCATTATTTATGAATACTAATATTGAAAGAGCATTCATTAGTTCTAAAAAATCATGAATTCTCTATCATTATAGATAAATGCCCCTTTTATAGATCATTTCCCTAATGTTTGAAAATAATATGAGCTTATTTAATCTATTTTTACAATGTGACACATGTTTTAAACATAAATGAATCCTTTATATAGAAAACATTCACTTTGAGTCATACCGACCACATCATATGTTTTATTGACAAGAAATTGATTACTACATGTCGTAAATTAATTATGGACCTTCTTGATAAATTTTTAAATTAATTGGAGCTTATTTACTCGATTGTGATAATATAATGCTCATTTTAAATTAAAATAAAACATTTATATTTAAAACACACATTTTGAATCATACCAACAATAATATGTGTCGGATTTAAATGAGGTTTATTCGTATATATCAAGAATAAATAATGGATCATCGTCCAAATGTTTGAAAACAATCTTATTTTATTTTCTCAGTTTTCGCTATGTGATTTTTGTTTTAAAATAAAATTGCATTTTATGTTGAAAACAAAAAAATTGAGTCAAATAGATCATATTGTGGGTCGGATTAACATGTGATCATTTACTATAATCCCAAATTAATTATGGATCTCTGTACTAATGTTAAAAAATATTTTGGGAATTTTTTCATGATTTTGACTATGTGATGCACATTTTAAAATAAAATGCTAATTTTATATTGAAAGCACTAAATTAGAGTCATTTTGGGCACATCATGTGTTAGATTGACATGTGGTTCATTATGAAATGTCATGTATGAGTTATGGATTTTTTTCCTAATGTTTAAAATTAATAAATTGTGATTTTCTCAATATTTTTAGGTGAATAGTGTTTTAAACCAAAATGACACTTTTATATTGACAACATGCATGTTGAGTCATAACGACCATATCACGAGTCTGATTGACATGAAGTGCATTACTATACATCTTAAATGTATTATAGTTTTTTACTAATGTTTGAAAATAATGTGAGATTTTTATTGATTTTGGTTATGTGGAAGGTGTTTAAACTAAAATAAAACTTTTTTTATTTAAAACACACAATTTTAATCATATTAAGAACATCATATTTTAGATTGACGTGTGGTTAATTCCAACTCATCAAAAATTAATTATTGATAGTTTTATAAAATTTTGAAAACAATCCAATATCATTTTTTTTGTTTTAACGACACATGTTTTAAGCTAAAATTACTCTTTTATATTGAATACATTCCTTTATATTCATACATGCCAAATCATGTGTTTGATTGATGTGTAGTCAATTTATACATATCAAAAAATAAATTATGGATCATTTTAATAATTTTTTAATAAAATTAGAGCTCATATGTATGTTTTTTCTATGTGACATGTGTTTAAAACTAAAATGAAACTTATATACAGAAAAAATAAACTTTGAGTCATATCAGCAACATCTTCAATTGGATTAACATGCGATTGATTCATAATGTTCAAAAATGAAAATTAAATATTTTTCATAATGTTTGAAAACAACCTGAGATCATTTTATCATTTTTGGCTATGTGACATGAGTTTAAACTAAATTTATACTTATATATTGAAAACACACACTATGAGTCATATTGACCACATCGTGTGTCAGGTTGACATGGATTAAATTGATATATTTCTCAGATGAATTATAGATCATTTTCATAATTTTATAAAACAAATATAGCTTGTTTCTCTTTTTTGGATTTGTGATGATTGTTTTTTAACTAAAATAACAATGTTATATTGAAAACGAGTACTTTGATTCATAATAATTACATCCTTTGTTGGATTGATGTGCAATCAATTCCTATAAAAAAATAAATTATTTTTTATTTTTCTAATGTTTGAAAAAATACATATTTTTTCTATTTTTTTGCGGTGTGATGACAATTTTAAACAAAAATGACACATTTCTTTTGAAAGCACACACTTTGAGTCATACAGGACACATCGTGTATTATATTAATATGTGATCTACTATTATGTGACAAAAAGGAATCATGGTTCATTTTCTTAAACTTTTAGGACAATATGATCTTTTTTATATAGTTATTTCTATGTAATGCATGTTTTACACTAAAATGGAACATAAAGACATGCACTTTGTGTAATACCAGACACACTGTGTGTCAGATTTATGTGTAGTCAATTATTATATTTCAAAAATTAATTATGAATCATTTCAATAAGGTTGAAAAAAATAATAGATTTATTTATTATTTTTGTATTTGTGATGTACGATTTAAACTAAAACAAAACTTTTATATTGAAAGCACGTACTTTCATTCATACCATCCACATCGTGTGTTAGGTTGACAAGTAGTTAATTCATATATTCCACATATGAAATATATATTATAATGATAAGGTTTGAAAAAAATTCGATATTTTTTCCATGGTTTTGGATATGTGGCACACGTTTTAAACTAAAATGAAAATTTTCTATTGAGAACTCTCACATTATGTCATACTGGACACATCTTGTGTTGGATTGAAATTAAGTCAATTCA
Organism: Viscum album; assembly: GCA_963277665.1. NCBI lineage: Eukaryota > Viridiplantae > Streptophyta > Magnoliopsida > Santalales > Viscaceae > Viscum > Viscum album. Next base: position 364,556,343 of record OY728158.1, on the reverse strand, counting down.
AAAATTCCAAAAATAAATTAGAGATCATTTTCCTAAATTATTAGAATAATCTAAGATCATATTCTAATTTTTTTTCTATGATATGTTTTTAAACTAAAATGACACTTTGAATGAGAAAATGATGCACTCTAAGTCATACCATCAACATCATGTGTCAAATTGAAGTTAATTCAATTCTTATATGTCCAAAATAAATTATGGATCATTTTTCAAAAGTTTGAAAATCATATGAGATATTTTACTCAATTTTTACAATATGATGTGTGTTTTTATCTAAAATGACACATTTATAATGAAAACATCCACATGGAATCATTTGGGTAACATTGTGTGTTAGATGGACATTTGGCCAATTCCTACACATCAAAAATTAATTATGGATTATTTTCCTAATGTTTTTGGATTGTTTGATCTCATTTTCTTGGTTTTTTATGTGTGATGGTTTTTAGAGTAAAATGATACTTTTAATTTTAAGATGTTCACTTTTATTGATAATGGCCACATAATTTGTTAGGTTTATTGGTAGTTGATTGCTACACATCCTACATAAATTATCAACCATTTTCATAATGTTTGAAAACAATATACGATTATTTTCTCAGTTTTTATAATGTGATTTTCATTTTAAACTAAAAAGAGAAAGATATATTGAAACACACAATGATTAATGCCAACCACATCATGTGTCAGATTGATGTTCATTAAATTCCTACTTTAAAAAATGAATTATTGGTTATTTTCTATAATTTTGAAAACAATGTGATCTCATTTGTTTAGTTTTGAAAATGTGACAATTGTTTTAAAAAAATGAAACTTTTATATTGAAAATATGACATTTTAATCATTCTTTCCACATCGTATGTAATAATGATACTTGATCTGTCTAACAATTATTACGTTTTTATTAGTGAAATTAAAAAACACAACATACAATAAAAATTTTATAGGGGATAAAAGTGATGAAGCCAGTGGGTATCCCCATTAAAAATCATAGAACTATCAATTAGAATAGAACTGGTATAATAAAATAACATTAACATGTTATCCTGGTTACCTTTGGATGCAATATGTAGAACTGATATACTAGAAAAAATAAGATCCATACAAGCACGTATAAGGTAAATAATATTACATGGGAAATTCATCTGACCTTTCAATTCATTAACTATAATAGTAGAATCCGATTCAATAATAGTAAAATGAATATTCATTTCATTACATAATTTCAGTCTTTGAAGAATCATGTATGCCTCTTCCACCATACAAGTATCATACCCATAAAAAGATTAAAAATCCACAATAATCAATCCTCTACCATCACAAACAACACAACCTCCATGCATGATCCCTTGAAATAAATAACAATTCACATTTAATTTAATCCCATATGCAAGAGGCTTCCATCTCACCCAAACACCACGAGACCCTCACCTAGAAACAACAACCTCGATAGAACTACCTGTCATTACAAATGAATGTCGAACCAAGGATATGTTAACATTTTTACAGAGACTCACCAATTAAAAAAGATTATCTAGAAACTTTTCCTGAATATAATGAATATTAGCTCTAAAACCATTATGACATGCAACATTACAAATCTTCTATAAAATACAACATGTAGTAGTGATGAAAAAGGACCATCCATTATTGTGTTCCCCATCCCTTTCATGAGAATCCCAATATAGCTACAAAAAACCATCCACAAACATTATACATCCACTAAAATATAGAAATCCAACAACGTGGAACCAAAAATACACAACCCAGTAACTTTTACAAAATATATGAATTATATATTCAAATTTAGATTTAACACAACACTTGCATTTTGATTCAAGAGGAATACTAATTCTCTAAAGATTATTATCAGTTAGAATAGAAAAATTTCATATTCTACAAAGAATAAAACTAAATTTTGTAGAAAATATTTACACCTTAGTCAACTTCTCATATTATCCAAGTTGGAACCCAGATAAATCGTGGAACAAAAAAAAAGATAGACAATTAAAAATATGTGTATATGTGATCGATTCCTAAAAATCATAAATAATTTATGGATCATTTTCATAAATTTTGAAAACAATTCAAGTCTATTTTTTATGTTCTGACAGTGTGGCATGTGTTTTAAACTAAATTACTTTATAGAGATCAATTTTCCACACAAAATTTTCAACATCAAACCCTCATTAAACTTCCTTCTCATAAAATGTTTTAATTATAAATTGGCCATTGGATCAGAATATCATAGATAAATCACTATTAGTATTTATCATATATTTCATTGGCATGTATTTTTGTTAATAAAATGTGAATGTGATGGAATTCATCTTGCATTTTCATTATGGTTGTGGAGGCGATTATAACATAGCCGAGACCCTTTTTATATAATCATAAAAAGAGAAAAAGACACACAATAAGATTGATAATTATAGGGTCATGGAAGTAACTTCCCTATAATTTGGTAATATGACTATATATTTGTGGGTAAAAGTATCCTTTACCAATTTCCTTCTCACTATTATCTCTATTATAGCCTCATCATACAATCTCGCATAAGAAAAACCGGCTTCATGCAGGTTACTAGCTCAACCAAAATTTTTATAGTTGATAAAACACATTTTTATTGAATATTTTATTGATAATAAATGATATTATATTTTCACATTGTGGAAAATTTGTTCATTTGTGAAATATTTGGGATTAGATCATTCATTTCAAAATTTGAGGAAAATTCCAGTTTTACCCTTTAAAATTCAATATAGCATTTCAGAAATTTATATTTTGATAAGTATTTTTGAAAATAAATTTTTTTAAATATGTTTCTGAATTAATTGGATAAAACTTTCATTTAAGAAATATGACCTAAATTGTTCATTTTATTGGACTTAATGGGCCATGAGGTCAAAGTTGGGCTGGACTCACTGGATTGGACATTAGTTCTATATTTAACCCATAACATTTTTATCCGAGCTTTAATTAGGACCAAATTTTGAGAAGAGATCTAGGGATAATTTTTGCACTAATCATACTTATATAAGGATTTATTATTCATGCATTTTGGTTTTCAAATAAGCGGTACAATTTGGATTAATTTATTTTTATGAATTTCCCCATTCACACTTGAAACCTCTTTAAACCTATCCTCCCCTCCACTCTATAAATTGGCATTTTTATCATTTTTAGGTGTTGGGACATGAATTATTATATTTAAGGAAGATCGGAATTGGTTTCACTCAAATTATTCAACCATTTTAAGAGGGTTATCTCTTGAAGTGAGTATCCCCTCATTGAAGCCTTCTTCTTCTTCTTCTGCATGTTGTAGTGTTTGTATTTTCATAAAAAAAAATCTTTGTTCCTATTTTATTTACTCTATTTTCTTCTGTTTTGTTCAATTATATTATTCTTTACTCATCCTATTTGGGATGGAATCAATATTAGAAACTTAATTGGGTTATACCCTTTCTAAACATTGTCACTTGAAAAACGTTTCTACGATGACTACACTACCCATGGATGAGTAGTTTTTTAATAATTGATCGACCTATATCATTATTCATTCATTTATTTTGAACCAATGTGCTAATTTAATTACCTTAATATGATATATGTATTGATTTTTTAATTTAAATGAAACTAATCAAGCAATTGAACAATTAACACAAAACACCTGAGGTCAAGAATTGTGTGAATTGTGAGAGCACGATCTTAATCAGTAATGCGAGACCACATAGTATAAATTTATAGAGTTAAAATATAATACCTAAAATAAATTAATCCTCATTTATAGAGTAGATATGTTATTTAATTAACCACTAACCATAAGCTAATCTAAGAACATCAATCAAAGAAGTGTGTTGTGATTGCATGTTCTGAAGCTAGCCTAGGGTTTAAGTAATTTCAACTTTGTTGTTAAGATAACTCTCGTACGGTAAGAGGGTTAAAAAATTAAAGGATTATAATTATGTGGATGTAAATTTAAATTATAATGATAAATAATTGAGTTAATAGGTAGAGTTAGATCTATTACACTTTCTAAAAAATAATTTCTAAAAAACATCTTCTTGTTGGGTCTTTTTAATCAAACTTCATTTCAAAAATTAAAACAAAAAAAATGAAATATTCTACCAAGAAACTTCCTCTAGTTTTATAAACATAAAAAACATTATCCTTTCAAGTAGTGTGTTTATTCTATTTTATTTTCTTTTATTTCTAAAATACCATTTTTAAGTTGTTTTAATTACTGCCTCTTCGAGAGACAACCTTGGACAACCACCCTACTTCACCTAAATAACCCCAAACAGAACATCATTTGTTAGAACTCGTGACAACAACAATAAAATTGGAATAATTTTTGGGGGAGTCATGTAATTAATTCAACCATTTAGAGGTATTTTTTTATTTTACATTTCATTCTCTTCTTCCCTTCTTTATTCCTTCTTTATCAAATCGGATTATTTTTTCTTTTTTTGTGTTTTCTTCTTCTTCTTTTTAGTCTATCAAATCAAACATCTTATATTTATTATGGACCACTTTACTTCATTTAATTTTTATTTGATTTATTAAATTAACTAATCTCAAGGATCTTTTAGATCTTGACCCTGATATTAAACACAACCTTAGGGATGGAATCCGACATTCTCAGTCTACAAGAAGTTTAAACATTCAACCAGTTGGAGAATTTATCCATTCTGGGAACAAGGAAATTGGGAACACTTCTAAATCAAACCTAAAATAAGAACCAATTAGTGAAAATAATGGAAATTAACTTAATATAATCATTCAAGAATTGGTTGCACCTGATATTAATTATCAACCAAATTTTATTGTATACCCAAATCTCGAATCAGACTTTTGAACTGAAATCACTATTAATTCATCATCTTCCAAAGTTTCATGTATTATCTAGTGAGGATCCAAGAAATCATTTAAAATAATCTAATGTGGTTTTATAAACCCTCAAACCAATAAATTTCCTTGAATATCAAATAAAACTAAGGGAATTCCCATTTTCACTCGATGGAGCTGTAAAAGACTGGATGTATTATTTACAACCTAAAGATGTAACATATTGAAATGATTTGAAACATCTTTTCTTGTAGATATTTTTTCCAGAATCAAGGACCACTTCCGTATGCAAGGAGGTCTCGAGGATCAATCAAGCACAAGGGGAGTCAATGTATGAGTACTAGGAGCGATTCCAGACGTTGTGTGTAAGCTTCCCCCATCACCAAATCAATGAAAAAAATACTCATCCAATACTTCTATGAAGGACTCACACCTATGGAGAGAATCATGGTATATGTCGTAGCTAGAGGGGAATTGGTTGAAGAAGTACAAGAAACTGCACGTGTGTTGATCGACTAGATGGCTCGAAAATCCCTACAATTTGGCGATCAAGATATACCACATGTCAGGGGAGTACATCAGGTAAGTCCATCTTCTCTTGAAAGTAATTTTATTGATGTAAAGTTAGAAGAATTGAAAACTATGTTCAGATAGATTTCTTTGGCTCAAAATACATCCCAACCCCCTCCTTCAAGTCCTTGTGGTATTTTCACTGAGAAAAGCCACCCAACTGATTGTTGCCCGCAACATCCAGAGACAGAATATTGTTCGGTGGTATTTATTGGGAGACCATATCAACCAAAATAACAACCACATCCTCAAAAGAAGTATGATTCCTTAACACCAACATACAACCAAGTGTGGAAGGATCAATCAAACATTATTTATGCCTCTATACAACAACAAAGGACCCCCTTTCAACAAAACTTCTAGCAGCCTCCAACTTACCAATAGGGTTTCCAAAAAACCCAATGGTGATTTAAAACTCCTGAATAAACAAGTCAACAACATGGGACTTATCAAAAAAAATATATTCTAATACTGATTATATTTTGAAAAAAATTGTTCTTAATCAACAGAATAAACTAATGATTCAAAGTTTAAAGCTGAAGGAGTTGAAGACTCAAATGATCCATATTTCCACAGCCCTCCCTGAAATGGTAAGTAAAAATTCTGAAAATCTACCTTCCCAACCTACTCCAAATCCCAATGGGATTTTTTGTTCCATCACATTGAGAATTGGGAAGCTAACAACTGATTCTTCTCTACCTACCATTACTCCGGTATTCACCTCAACTTTGGAAAAGCACCATCCAATAATGATTGATGATCACCCCACAGAGAAAGAAAAAGGTAAGAAAAAGATACATGATGTTCCTTCTAAACCCTTTCCCTTTCCAAATAGGGTTGTACAAACCAAGAAGACGATAGAGGAAGTAATTAAAAAAGAGGTTTTAGACACATTTAAGCATGTGGAGATCAACAACCCTCTACTTGATGCCATCAAGAAAACCCAAGGAATGAAAAATTCTTAAAATAACTTTGTACCAATCAAAGAGGGATCAAGGGAAATGAGAGGATAAATCTTGGAAGGAATGTTTTAGCACTCATTACACAAACTATAGCAATTCCAACAAAGTGAAAGGATCTAGGGAAATTCAATATCCCATGCACCATAGGGGAGTCAAACTTTTATAATTCTCTTTCTGATTTATGAGCTTCCATAAATGTAATTCCTCACTCTATATTTTCTTTATTATTGGTTGGTGATATGAAGCCTAGGAGAGTAGTGGTGTAGTGGGAAAATAGAGCTTCAACATATCCAATGAGAGTCCTTGAGGGTGTACTTTTCCAGGTAAGAGACATGATATTTCCATCAGATTTCTACATGCATAAAATAGAGGATTATTAGGTAAGTTCATGTGCTCCTATTATATTAGGTAGGACCTTCCTAAAAATAGATAAAACAATTATAAATGTTGATGAGGGTACACTTTCCATGGAGTTTGGAGATGAATTTTTTATATTTAATGTTATGGACTCTATGAAGTACCCCTTAGATGACCATTCTAATTCTGTTATCTCCCTTTTTGAACCACCAAATAAAAACCCCATGGAATTTTATTGTCCAATTATTAGAAAGATTATGAGTATTGGTTCTATTTTTATTTTTAAGATTACTTCCACACCAGTTTCCAATGCAAAAAATTCTCTTAGATTTGATTTCGAAATGGATTCATATTCTGATTTTGATATTGTGAACTCTGATTATGACATGGTTGTTGAGAATACTGGTGTCTTTGATGCTTTATTATCTGATTTTGATGATTTATATTTTGATAATAATTTTTATTATGAACATATTTTAGTTCCTTCAATGTCTCCATCCATACATCTCCCCCCTTCATTGGAACTCAGTCCATTTCTACCAAATCTGAAATACTCATACTTGTTGAGTGGTGAGATATTTCCTGTTATCATTCCTAACAATATCTCTTTTGAACATGAAGAATTTTTTTTGAATATTTTGAGGGAAAAATCAGGGAGATCAGGTGAAACTTGGGTGGCATATCAGGTATTATCCCCTTCATTTTTATGCATAGGTTTTTTTTGGAGGATGGGGCTGATCCGGTTAGGCAGCCACACAGAATATTGAACCCAACTCTTCTGGAAGTTGTGAAAAAGTGGTTGAAAATTTTCTTCAGGCAGGTATAATCTATCTCATTTCAAATTCCCAGTGGTTGAGTTCTATTTAGGTTGTTCCTAAGAAATGTGGTGTTACTGTTGCTAAAAATGATAAAGAGGATATAGTTCTGATGAGGGTGAAAAATAGTTGGTGTGTTCTTATTGATTATAGGAAAATAAATCAAACCACCCGCAAGGACCATTTACTCCTCCCATTTATTGATCAAATGTTTGAGAGACGAGCTAGGAAGACACATTATTGTTTCTCGGATGCATTTTATGCATATTTTCAGGTTCCTATAGCTATAGAGGATCAGGATAAAACTTAATTCAGCTATCACTTTGGCACATTTTCCTACCGAAGGATTACATTTTGACTTTGCAATACCCCAAGTACCTTCTAAAGATGTAGGGTGAGTATTTTGTCTAATTTTATTGAGACCGGAATAGAGGTATTTATGGATGAATTTACAGTATATGGATCCTCATTGGATGAATGTCTATGTATTTTGGGAAAGGTGTTGAATCGTTGTATTGAGAAAAATCTGGTCTTGAACATTGAAAAGCCTCATTTCATGGTAGATAATTGAATTGTCTTAGGGAATTTAGTGTCAAAAAATTGGATATAGTTTGATAGATATAAGATATACATTATTTCACCCTTACCCTATCCTTCATGTGTGTGTGATAACAGATCTTTCCTAGGGAATGAAGTCTTTTATCGGCACTTCATCAAAGATTTTAGTAAGATTTATCTCCCTTTGTTGTTATTACTTCAAAAGGATTCTGATTTTATGTTTGATGATTCATACATGGTAGCATTTGATGAGATGAAGATGTTTCTGTCCACTCCACCGATCATACAACCCCCACAATGGGACATTCCTTTTGAGCTTATTCCTGACATATCTAACATTTCGGTTGGAGTTGTCTTATCACAGAGGGTGGAGGGATGTTCACATGTGATTTCCTATGCATCAAGGACACTGAATTCATCATAATCAAAATACACAACAATGGAAAAGGAGTTTTTTGCTGTTATAGTTTCTTTAGAGAAATTCTGTTTATATTTATTGGGCTCTAATGTAGTCATTTTTTCTGACCATGCAGCTCTAAAGTACCTATTGAAGAATCCAAACACAAAGAACAGACTTATTCGATGAATGTTCCTTCTTCAAGAATTTGATTTTCAGATAAAGGACAAGAAGGGGTTAAAAAACGTGGTGGTGGACCACATGAGTAGGCTTACTCACACACTAGGGGATGACACCTTGGACTAGACACCACTTTAGGACAGTTTCCTTGATGAGAATCTTTATTGAATCTTAGGTATGCATCCATGGTATGATGATTTAGTATACTACCATATTGCATTTGAAATCCCTATAAATTTAAAGAAATATGAAGTCCATAAATTAAAAATTGAGTCTCTATATTATGTCTGGGATGATCCCTACCTTTGGTGCATGTGTAGTGATCACGTCATTATGACGTGTGTTCCTGATCATGAGTTTGATTCAATTATGCATTTTTTCCTTAAACTTTCTTATAGAGAACACTTTGGACCCCAAAAGATAGCTATGAATTTTTTAGACTCTGGATTATATTCTCCTAGCTTATTCCATGATTTTCATCTGTTTTTTAAGTCGTGCTCTCATTGACAACATACTGGGAACATTTCTAGGAGACACAAGATGTCTCAACAACCCATACTATTTTCTGATATTTTTTATGTATGAGGAATTTATTTTATGGGTCCTTTTCTAAGTTCTTTTGAATTCTTTTATATTTTTTTTTCTATTGATTATGTAATAAAATGGGTGGAGTCTAAGGCCACAAGGAATGATGATTCTCATTTTGTAGTGTAATTTGTCAAAGAACATATTTTTTTGCAGGTTTGGAGTACCAAAGGCTATCATCAGTGACCAGGGGACACACTCCTACAATTAGAATTTGGATTCCCTACTTCAGAAGTATGGGGTGATGCACAAAACATCAACACTATACCACCCCCATAAAAATGGTTAGGTTGAAGTTTCAAATTGTGAGTTGAATGAAATTTTGGATAAAACTGTGTAACTAAATAAGAAATATTGGGGAAAGTTCTTGGATGATGAATTTTAGAATTATAGGACAAAATTCAAGACTCCCATTGGTATGTCCCCATTTCAGATTATTTTTGTGAAAGCATCTCATCTCCCTATGGAAGTATAGGATCAAGCATATTGGGCTATAATGTGATGGAACATGGATTTGGCCCAAGCTAGAATCTAAAAGAATCTGCAAATTCAAGAGCTTGAGGATATTTTATTGTCTTCATATGATAACTCAAGGCTTTACAAGGAAATATCAAAAGCATATCATGAAAAAAAATATCCAGAAAAGAGAATTTCAAGTTGGGGAGAACATCTTGCTCTATAGTTCATGAATGAAGATGATTTCTGGTATATTGCATTCTAGGTGGTTAGGTCCTTATGTTGTGACTAATTTTATTCCTTATGGTGCAGTGGATATCACACAAGAGGGAAAAAGAAGAATATTTATAGTCAATGGGAAACGTTTGAAGAAATGCATTGAGGGACTTTCGACTGATGCATTAGATTTCATTACACTACATGACCCCATCATCACTTGAGCATATCAGGTTGTTCCTAACCCATTCACTTTTATATTCTTTATCCTATTTACAGTTATACATTTCATGTGAATATATCATCTCATAGGTTCACATTGAAGACAATGCAATATTTTAAGTGTGGGAGAGGGGACAACATTTGGGTAGATATTTGGGATTTTCATTTGTGTGTTTTGTGTGTATTTTCTATTATTTTTTGGTTTAAAATTAAAAAAACAGAACAAAACAAACAAAAAATTGATAAAAAAATATATCATGTAACATTCTATTGTGGAACATATGGAAAATGCATGTTTTCGAAATTTAATGGTATAAATATAATAATGATTAATATTTCATCATAAAGGGTTGAATTTTATAAAAATTGAATTCATATATGATATGAATGGTTGTTTCATTATAAAACCTTTTAGATTTTGACATCATTATTTGTGATATTTGTTCATGGTAAATTGTGCCATTGATTTCTCCACACAGTTTTTCACTCTACTATGACTTGTGATATTTTTCTGACTCAATTGAAGGTATAATAATGTTAGGTAAACAAAATTCCTTGGTTGATCCATACGTTTGTTTATCTTCCGATCAGTTTCATTACGTTTCTAAATTGACCTATGTGTGTGTACCTATTATCCAACTATTGTACGCCCTCAAAACAAATATGGGTTGTGTCTTGGACATGTAAAAACCCACTCTTCATTGACCTTTGATCTTGTCATAACTATTACTGTTATTGTTGTGAGGAGATAAAACATGGTTTGAGAGTTGAGTGTGATATTTTTTCCAAGTGAAAATTAAAAAAACAAAAAATAAATAAATCATGGGAGTGATGAAATGTACAACATATGGGGATATCTTGGTCAGGAGCTTAAGGTTTGACTTTCAAGAATTATTAAGTGAGTGGGTATTTAAATTAGATTACAAAGGAATGTAGAGCATGTTTGGTGAATTAATCCATGTAAGAATAATTGTTTTACTTGACCTAAATATACTAAATAAATAGTGGATTTATGAGATTATAATGGTTAGCACACACACACGTTGAGAATTAGTGGCATGGTAGACCCATGACTTGTTTCGCTAAGATTAGTGTTATGAATATCATTGGATTTTGTTTTGACACAATTTATGAGACAATGAATTTAAAATTTCTTGATATTTACTCTTGATGGGATTCTTGATTTGCCTATATTTGCACTGTGTATTGAGAAATTTGAATATGAATATCTTGTCACAATTTTTTTTGAATACATGATATAAGGTTTTTCCCATGATGGAAAAAGTGTAAGTGTTGGAGAATTGATAAAACACAATTTTATTAAATATTTTATATTTAATAAATGATATAATTTACTCACATTGTGGTAAATTTGTTCATTTATGAAATATTTGGGATTAGAATATTCATTTGAAAATTTGATGAAAATTCTAGTTTTACCCATTAAAATTCACTGTAGCATTTCTAACATAAATATTTTGATATATATTATTTTATATTAAAATTTTGTAAATATTTTTCTTAATAAATGGGATAAAACTTTTATTCTAGACATATGATCTAAACTATTCATTTGATTGGACTTAATGGGCCATGAGGTCAAAGCTGGCCTGGACTCGCCAGATTGGACATCGGTTCTGTATTTGGGCCATAACGTCTTCATCCATGATTTTATTAGGCCAAAATTTTGAGAGGATTTTCAATAATAAATTTATCACATATTATCCTTATGTAAAGACAACTTATTCATGCATTTTGGTGGTCAAACATGTGCTGCAAGTTGGATTAATTTATTTGGCAGAAATTCCCCCATTCACACTTGAAACCTCTTTAAACCTAGCCTCCCCTCTACTCTATAAATTTTTGTTTTTCCCATTTAGAGCGATTGGGACGTGAATTAAAAAGATTTATGGAATAGTAGAATTGGTTTCACTAAAATTCCCCAACCATTGTGAAAGGGGTAGCTCAAGAAACAAGGATTCCCTCATTGAAGCCTTCTTCTTCTTCTTCGTGTTGTAGTGTTTTCATTTTCATAATAAACTTATTTCTCCCTCTTCTATTTATTCTATTTTCTTATATTTCATTCAACTATATTCGTTTTTATTCAACATATTTGGGATGGAATTATGATTATAAACGAAATTGAGTTATACCCATTCTAAACATTTTCACATGCAAAACATTTCTACGATGACCACACCGCTCATATAAGGGTAGTTTTATTAGCAATCGATCGAACCCTATCCTTCTTCATTCATTTATTTTGAATAAATGATATATTTTAATTTAATTAATATGATGTCTTAATTGAGTTTCTAAATTAAATGAAACTAAGCAAGAAATTAAATAATTAACACAAAACACGCGATGTTGGAATTCTTTGAATTGTGAGACCACGATCTTAATTGGTAATACAAGACCACACAAGATAAATTTGTAGAGTTAAAATATAATATGTAAAATAATTTAATCCTTATTTTCAGAGTGTATAAGTGCTCTAATTAACCACTTACGAAAATCTAACCTAATAATTTCAATCAAAGTAGGGTGCTATGATTTCATGTTCGAATGCTAGCTTGGGGTTTAAATAATTTCATCTTTGTGGATAAGTTAACACGTTTTGGGTTCGAGGGTTAGAAAATTAGGGGATTATAATTAAGTGTATGTTAATTGAAATTATAATGATAAATAATTTAGTGAATATGTAGAGTTAAATCTATTATGCTTTCTAAAAAATATTTTCTAAAAAAACATCTTCTTGTTGTGTCTTTTTTATCGGACATCATTTCAAAAAAAATGCAATAGTCTTATAGAAAACATAATCTAGTTTTATAAACATTAAAAAAACCCAATAATTTCAATTATTATGTTTATTTTAATTTCAAAATACCATTATTAATTTTTTTTAACGACTGCCTCTTTGAGAGACGACCTAGGTCATCCACCCTACTACACAAAACTATCCCAAAACTAAACATCATTTGAGAGTGCCCATGACAAATCATTTCAATAGTGTAACCCTCTGTGATACATATACTTTATAAATCACTCAAATCATTCTTTCTTTGTAACTTCACCACTAAATCATTTTTTTAGTTTCATATAACTCAAACTAACACCTAAAAGAAATAAATTAGTGAATATTCAAAAAGAAAGGAATAACCATTTTTTAGAAATGATAATATACCCTTTAGAATAATCTAAGAATTATAGTCACCATCGTATGATTGAATTTATGATATTTAGGTTTAGTAAATATATCATACATGATGAATTGAAGTTGTAATGCATCTATATATGAAAGTGGGTTTGAATGTATCTGAAATTATTTTCTGTCAAGTTGGGGAATATTATAAAGATTATTTTTCTATTTCTATCATATGTAACACACTCAATCAAAACAATAAAAATATTTTCATTGGGTGGAGGAACCATATTTTGGGGATGACAATAAACTCTATAGACTCACTCAAGAGTGGAAAGATATCTATGGTGGGGTTCAAATTTCATTAGAATGATTAGAGGGTCAAATAATTAACAAAATGTTTTTATTTTAATTACTAATGTATATTTATAATAAATACATAACTAAAATATTTACAATACTATAGGAAATTTATTTTATGGAAATTAATTTCTTTGTATTATGATTTTAATTCTTCAAATCACAAATGTATCTCAAAGGTCACATCATGTAAAAGATCACATACATAATCAATAATCAGCTCAATATGATGTCAAAAATCATTCTCACACCATGTCATTTTCCTAATAACCTATAAATAAATCTTTATTCTTTTTAGTATGCAGACATTTATGTTATCCAAGTAGTATAGAGAAAATATAGGAACAAAACTGGTTAAAAATATTTTAATTGAAATAGTAATTACCTTGGAAAATTATATGTTAAATAATACTATTTTATGGATTTAATATAAACCATCAAATTATTCACTTTCATAATTATAATATCATTGAATTTAACTATATCTTTTTTGTAAAACTATTTTCAATTAAAAATATTTACTTTAAATGTTGATTTATCTAACTCATATATTTGTTCAATTATTCTAAGGTATGAAATATTTACATAAATTGGATTTCTATCATTGGAACTGAATATGTGAATCACTGGATCTACAAGACAGACTCGAATATTTAGAATCATACTGTATTTATTGTGTTCAGTCATAAATGTTGTATTAACATTAATTAAAAAATCAGTGTAAGAGATAACATTTAGATTTTTCCCCTCTATAACCAGTGAAGTTGTTCAAAAATAGAATTGGAATTTATAGATAACTGCATATAAATATGATCTTAGAACCATCTTATAAACTATTGATTATGGGTTATTGATATCCATATTTCATCCCTTGATGGATTCAAATGCATAATAATTAATCTATGGGATTCATCATATATAGGAAACTCTAAACCATTATTTAAAATGTAATGGTGAGTCTTCTCTTGGTCAATAATGGTGTTTCTAACTACACCACTTCCATAAATTTCTTATGCCATAAGGCTTTCACTCTGATGACATTTTTGGGAATAGATTCTATAAATATCTGGGAGTTAATCAATACATAATTCAATAGATTTATAAAAAATAATTCATTATTCAATACAACCTTCTAACTAACTTCAATTCATGAAGTTACCCTTGAAAATATTCTTATATCATTTAATGGAGTACGTCCATCAACAATGTTCATGACCATATAGTTGAATCTATCTAACCTAGTGAACCATCAAGTGGAAAAACTATATCAAGGAATTATGGTTTCAAGAATAACTCGAGTTATCATAATACGACAACAATTTTCCTTATTCATGATTGAAATCTTCTTAGGTTCTACAGCTTTATGGCATATGGATTTGAAAAGGAAGAAAAATTTGGTTAATATATGTTGTACATTTTTAGTTAGAATGCAATGTAATTCTATAAGAATTAAATTTTCATAAAAAAAACATGACTATACATTTATTATAGTCCCAATAACATAAAATTATTCATTTCAATGATATTATTGATATTTTATGTATAAACCTCTGGAAATTTTAAACCATTAAGTATGTTTCATAATTGAAATTGTTCTTGTCAGGATAGAGTGTAAGTTGTTGGTGTAATAATATGTTTTCTTTCACCCTTCACTAGTGCCAACACATCCCTTATCCCCATGTTATTCATGTCCAAAATTTCTTTAAATTCAATATTTTATTATATTTAGTACACTTTTTAATGTAAAAATAATTATATCACTTATATATTTTTATATATTCTAGACATAAATAAAATATATGAAATATAAACCATTCCATTATGGTAATTCAATGAGAATTCATATATTTCTTCCAACCATAGTTTTTAGTGGTTTTCAAAATTTTATTTCCAAAATTCATTTCATTATATTTTACATTCTTGAGAAGTTGATCAATCATTAATAGGTATAGTGTTGTACATCGTTTTGTATTACCATTCAATGATATCATCGAAGATTAGTATTTATGTCTTAAGGGAAAAAATTTACAATGTATTAAAAACACAGTATTCAAGGAATGTTTCAACCCAACTGAGTGTGTACCATCTCTAAAAATAGGACACCTAGACATTCTATTAATGTTATAGCCTAAAAAATTACTATAATAAGGACAGTCAATTATCTACCTATAAAACATGGTTGTCAATATAAAATATTTAATTTAATGAGCCTCATAAAATGTAACAGTTGCATCCCATATCAATTTTAGATCTTTAACAATTTAATCCAAATAGATATAAATATTATTATCAGGTTGTTTGTTTCTAGATATAAACTGAGACAATATAATGTATTGGTGCTTCATGCATGATCATGGTGGGAAGATATTAATTACCGACATAACTAGCCATGTAATTTGAGTATTAATTTTCCACAAATATGACTTATTAAATATGTAAATAATAAAAGTTAAAGGTTACTTGGCTTGTTTATGAATTCAGGATAATCTTAATAAATTTTCATCTACTAAGGAGAGTTTGTTGGGTGTCATATTTTACCATCTTCAATTGCTATATCTACTTGCCTTGAAAATTTTCTAAGGGTTTCCTGACATCCATAGAGATATCCAAAAATTCTAATGATAGGAAAATACCATAAACTTTTTTATGTATTTGATTTGTTTTTCTTGTATTGATCTATGAAAAACCCATAGGACGTTTTGAGGGATTAATGGACCTTGAAAAAAAATTCAATCATTTGGACATGCATGTATTGTCTTAGAGATCATACCCATTGAACATAGAATTTTATAAGTTCCATATTTTATACAAGGAATATTATTTTCATCTAGAAACATATCAATATGGATACCATGTTAATCAGTAAATCTGGTGTCACTCCTTCTTCTTCCAACTTTAAAATTATATAACTTTAATACAACTGACAATGTTTTATATTTAGTACAATCGGTATACAATAGTGTCTTTTAAGAGATATTTAAATTCTCAAACAACATTGTACCATCATGAAGTTCATCATGAATTTTCATTTTTAATTTCTTCTATATGATATCTATCATCATTTACCCTAGCATTCATATGAAATCATCCATAAATCACAATATCATACCAGTCAGAATGTACATTCTTTTTCCCCTAATGTTTAGTAAAAAATTTAAAATTTTGATCTATTTTTTGAAAAATAAAATATTCTTGAAACACTTCTGACTGAATTCATATTCAATAAAAACAATATAAACATGGATAAATGATTTTAGAAGGGTCATTTGCATAATCTATTACAATCATGATGAACATTTTGATTCCATCCTCATACTCATTTTTTATATGAGTAGAATTCATCCAGTTTTTATTCTTATCCATCCTATTATGTTCAATAATATTCATTTTGTAAAAAAAATAAATAAATTATCATAAGGTGTTAATAATGATAGGGGAAATTGTGAATACTTCAAATAAATTTGAATATTTTCCTAAGAAATAAAATTATACTCACTTTGGACACTCAATGAAGAAATAAAAATAATGTTGTAATGATAAGATGATATAATTCATTGAAATTGGAATATTAGACTCTTTATGAGAAATAATCACATTGATAACCTCCAATTAAAACAAGAATTTTGATTGTGTGAAATAATGTCAGATGGTGTGTGTGGTAAAAGTGAATAATTGATGATGGATAGAAGCTTTGATGAAAATAGGTTAAGGTTGAAACTAACCTCCAATAAGGGGAAACCACATGGGAAGGTTTCCAACATGAATCTATTTCCCCCTTTTGTAGATTGAAATCTTGATTGTATAATAATGATCATATTGGACTACTAAATTTTAATGAATCTAAACATGATAATGTCATTGGTGATGATTACTAACACGTTATATTTTTACAAAATGGTAACATGCAAAGAAACAACCAATGGTGGTTGGAGGGCTATACATTCCCCAATAGAGGGGATAAGTATTTTAATACTCTTAAAGAATCATTTAAGCTATATAAATTTAGTGTTATAAGACAATAATAATCGAATTATGTGTATTAAGATTATTTTTTAGTGGTGTAAATCATTTAACAAAGGGAATTTTTTATATATACAAAGTTACAAAGAGTGTAATTAAATTTTCATCTATTTGAGAATATAGAGATCAACAATTTTCACTGAAAAAATTATTAATGGTTAATAGTTAGTGTAAAATTATAATTGATAATGATATTTTTGGTAAGATACCCTAAAACATTATATGTGCTAAAAGTAATTTTATTTCGATATAATCGACTGAAGGTGACTATAGCCAATTCCTTTGGAAAAATTAAAAACACCCAAATAATAACTAAAAATGTTGAAATATTGAATGATCTTGAATGGAAGATCATAATTAAAAAACCATCGGTTAAGTATTGATTTTTTCAAGGAGTTCAAGGGAGAGTAGTGAGAAACCTTTTGTTCCCTGAGAGTTTGAACGACACGAGGGACGGGGCCCTCTATTGGGGTTCTTTTTAAATATCGAAAAGGTTTTATCAGTTTTTTCTAAAAATCATTTATAATGACCAATATTTATAAAAACTAAAATAGAAATTGATGATAAAAACACTCTTTATATGTCTTAACTCTTAGTGATGATAAATATGGGATTTTATCTGTACTTTCTAGAATTTTTTTTAAAATGTAGATTTTGTAATTACTTTCTATTTTACCACTAAAAAACCTATATTTATCAAAAATCTTTAGAAAGAGTGGATATAGTTCAATATTTCATTATATAAGAGGTGATGGCCACTGAGCCCATCCCTCCCCTTATGGTGTGCGAGGGACCTCTCTCATCCTTTGAGGGAACTCATCCTTTCACATTTTCCCTTTTTCTATCCCCGATTTTCTACCTTATTTCACTCAGATATTTCTTATATTTGAAGTTAAAAATTTTTATGGCTTCCTAAAACTTTATCTCTCATCCTCAAAGTTCAATAATGCCTCATTGGTTCTCAACCTAATATTTATAGCATGTTTCAAACAACACCATCTACTAGTGGATTCATTTGACCAGTTTGCTATTAGATATTGGGGACTATACAAATACTTAACTATGGGTACTCTCAACAAAAATAACATCATTATTTAGTTCTCTTCAGAGAATGACATGGTCCAACCCTGGTCTAGTTCCCCCCACATCTACAATAGATCTTATTTCTCCTTATTTAGGTGGACTTATTATTTCCACATGAAACGTGATACCCAAACTATATCTATTTTGGTTAGTTTTCCAAATCACCCTCTTCCTTTTTAGAAACAATTAATTATTTTAATGTCAGATAATTTGGTCGGTAGATATTTATTTTCTGATAGTAGAACTACAATAGTTTTCCATATTATTTATCTTCAAATTGACGTTGAAGTTGATTTTTTAAGAACATAAGTGATAAATGTTTGGGTTCAAGTTGGGGAAGAGCTCTACTACATGAAACCTATTTCTTTGGAGTTGTTGATCAATTTTTTTCTCTTCATTCAAAAAAATGTGTCACTTGATGGTTGGGCATTATTATGGGGTATAAATAAAATCCAAAATAAGGATGCAAGATTGAGATGCAGTGGTAAGGGTATGGTGTCCATTTTTGGTATATGTCCGAAGGAACATTTTAAAATTTGTGTTTTTATTGACCGGAGTAATAATTAGGAGGTAGAGCACTTTTGATCACGTAAGGGAAGGGAGTCGAATGGGAAATAACTACCTGCTGGCCTCAC
Source organism: Viscum album (assembly GCA_963277665.1). NCBI lineage: Eukaryota > Viridiplantae > Streptophyta > Magnoliopsida > Santalales > Viscaceae > Viscum > Viscum album. Next base: position 364,536,934 of record OY728158.1, on the reverse strand, counting down.
AACCAAATAGTTGGTTCCAAATAGAATAGAATAGGTTGTCACCATCCAGAAGGAGGCATGATTGTTAATCCTTTATTCAAGAGTAGTAGACGTATATGGTATATTTATATGTGATTTTGATGGTGTGTGTGAAATAGGGCCCCTGGAAATTAAAATAAATTAATCTTAGGAGGCATCCAATGTGGAGGCAATGAGAATTGGTGATGAATCCAAACATAAGTAGGTGTTATACATAGTAGGTGAGGAAGATGCAATGTTTTTTCTAACTAGTAGAGGAAGATGGGGATGGGTGAATGCAATAAGTAGGGTGAGTATGAGAGGTATAAGCATGAAAATTAATATTAATAATTTCTTTGAATTTCTGTAGGTTGAATATTTAGTTTAGGGGTGAGGGGATTAAATATAATAAGTAATGTGAATCGAAACCCCAATAGCAATATAGAACTTTTATATGATAGATTAGGAGGATGAGATATCTATCCAAGAATTGGTGGATAGTGTCGATGTAGTGCATGTAAGAAGCCTATATAGCCCAAGGAGGAGGAAGGGGAAGAAATAAAAAAGGGATTTAGGTATATCTATTATGTTAAAGGTAAAGTGATCTAAATAATGTAAGGACTAAACTACTTATTTCTCTGGATTCCTTCCATTATCTTATAAAACAAAAGCAATTTTTTCCCAAACAAGATTATTTCAAGAGTTAAAACTATTTACAATGAAACCTTTATTTCTGAAAAAACCTAAACTATAGTTGAAAATAGTATCATGGTCTAGAAACTAGACAAGAAAAAAGTCTTCGACAAAGTTAAATGGACCTTCCCTAGTTTTGTGTTAATTAAGATGGGAATCTTCTCTAGATGGGTTGATGTTGTTATTCAATGTGTCTATTTTATCTCATTAGAAATAAAAATAAATGGTGGAATAACATATAGATTCTATCCCACTAGGGGCCTTCCTTAGGAAGACCCCATTTCCCCTTCACTCTTCATTTTAATGGATGATATGTTTTCAATTATAATTTCAACATAAACAAACGATAATTTCATTCATGGGGTGAAGGCCTATCTCTAGGGGACTCTCATATCTAACCTCTTATTATTTTATGACTGTATGATCTTCCCTATATCCACTTTGGAAGAATAAAAGGAAACATATATTCAAATTCACTTTTATGAGAAATCTTTGGGTTAAGTGGTCAACCTTTTTATAAAAATAGCCTTCAGTAATGTAATTAACTATTGTAAAAAGAGAACATTCAATATATGTTTTGAATTCATATGGTCACTAAAACATAAAAAATATCTTATACTTCCAATGATAATCAGATGCTCAAAAATAGGTATTATCTAAAATCCATTACATATTAAAAAAATAATCCTAGGATGGAATTTAAAAATGGATTCCAAATCATGAAAAAAATTCTAATTAAGCATGTCACATAGTCTATCCCCTATTATTTTATGACGGTATTCATATTCCCCAAAAAATCATCAAACAAATCCAAGAAATCCTCACCAACATTTGGGGGTGGTTGGTCTCAACAATAGGGTAAAAAATATTTACTGGATAATAGGTAATATGATATGGAATCCCAACCATTATGGGGGAATGGGATTCAGTTATTCGTGTCTCTTCAATGATGCAACCTGTTGGGATCCTTAGGCCCCCACACTAGATTGTTATAGTATATCCTGTGGGGTTCACAAGAGCTACTTCTGATGGAGATTTGTTAGAGAATAGACAACATAGAATTTTTTTATGTTTTATAAAGACCAATGGATAGTTGAGAACAATGGAAACAATAAAAGTTACCCTACCACTAAATTCATTGAAGATGTTATTGTCCTCTATTAACTCAATGTGGTGTGTAACGGTTGGTTCACTGAGAAAATATTCTCTTAGTTTGATTATAAAGAAATGATTATATATGTCTATTCCTGATTGTGAGAGATATGGGTATGGATCACCTCCACTAGAGTAGGTAAATAATATGTACCTATATTTTAAAATCAATTTATTCTCTATAAATTAGTGGATCAATTTTAGTGGCCCCTATTCTTTGGAAAACCATATGAAACCTCATGATACCACCCAAAGAATGGTATTTTTGGTGGCGTGTATAATTTGAAATTCTCTCCCTTATATAGAGTTTCTTTCATGTCACCATGAAAATGAGAAACTAATGTGTTCAAAATGCTTGACCATTATTGAATCTTACATGAATTCCATCTTTCACTACCCCAGAATGAGAGACATCTAGTGGGACTAAAATCCTAATGTTGATCACCTCCGAAAAATTTCCCCAAGATTCAATACCCTTCCCACAAAATGGTCATAACTTCTCCACATTGTGGACCTGATGTAACATACAAGGTAAATAAAGAATAATAAATTTACATATTTTTGAATTAAATATTAATTTTAATTCAAAATGGATTATATGTTCAACGGTGTACCTGATACACAAAAACGGGTTTCTTTGAAATCTTATGTTGCACACAACATTGAGTTATACTGAACAATAATAATATAATATTATATTTTAGTTAATGCCTAGCCATTGTAATAGAGGGATTGAACAGAACACTCTACAGTATGATTATACATGTTGGTAAATTGTATTTACATTTATCCGATAAATTTTAGAGGCTTAAAATAAAAAAGAATCTGATTTTAAGCATAAAGACTCTAATATTCATTAAAAGGTCAATTTACCACCTTTTGATGGAGAACCCTCTTTAAATATATTTTTGGTCACTTTTATAAGTTATAATTTAGAAAATAAAATTCTTTTTTAGAATTGGGACCTCAAAATTTACTTTGGGTAATTTTTTGGTATTTTTCGGATAAAATTCATTTTTTAATAAATAGTGAAAAATATTTTATTTTAATTAAAAAACGCCTTTTAATATAATTTATTTATATGGATATATTATCTTTTTAACTGGTTTTAAATTTTAATTAGATTATATTTCTACCATTTAATTCAATGTTGGTAATTGGAAGTAATTTCACTTTGAAATTAGACATAAACAAGTGTCAATCTTTTGAATGTTATTATTTCAAAAAAACGTCCTTTTTGTTTTGAAAACATGAAATAATTTTAAATTAATTAATGCAAATTATATGTTTTAAATTTGGTAAAATATACAACATTTTTTAATTTAGAATATCAAATATAGCTTAAGCTGAATTTTTGGCATTTTTCTAAAGAACATCAATTTTTGATGAATAGTAAAAACACTCAATAGTAGATAAAAAATAAACTTTTTCATTTAAATAAAATTTTAACACTTCTATGAATTTAATTTATAAAGTTTGATATACATGGTTGTTATTATTAAGTAAAATTTGGTTCAATAAGATTAAAATAATTTTTGATGAATAGTAACTTTTGACTTTTATTTACCGCTGTTAAAGGTAAATAAAGTAATTCAAGGTAAAAATAATATTATAACAATATTAAATTACCCTAACATGTGTCCTAATACTATTTTTTGATACATTTTCAACCATGTTCATCCTTGGGTCAATTTCGGGACCCCATGGAGCCACATGGGAGTGATAATGACATTTTATATTAATTAATTTAAAGTAAAGACAAAAATGACATAAACATATATCTTTTAGTAAATCAATTCATACATGGGGTTATAAAGTTATTTCCTCAACTATAAATATTCATTTGAAAGATAAAAGGATTTAATAAATCATGGTATATTTTTTATAATTTTTAGACGTCAAATAAATAAAATTATTTATGACACAATAATGATACAGTGTTTACCTCCTTAATAAATGATATAAATAAATGTTATTATAAAAATTAAACCAATATCAAAAACCTATCCAATTGTTATTGGATGATTTTATTTCGAAAAAAATTAATCTTATATTCGACTTTAATGAGTTTTGGACCTTTAGAAACCAAAAATCATTATTTAATAAAATAATATTTTCAAACATTCCTAAAGAGCCCCTCCTTCTCCTTATAAAAATCACTCACTTATAACCCATTATGCAAACCTATAAAGCCCATTTTCTCATCCAACCTCTGCTCAAATAATCTCTTAATATCCCTCTCTTCCACCTAGAATCCTTATTTTATGCAAAAGGCACTTCGAGAAATCATTTTGGTTCAAACCAAAGGATGTTACCCGGTTTAAAGGTAACATCTTCTCTTAAGTTCTTTTCTTTTATTTTACTTCTCTAACCCCCTAAACTCTTTTTATTACATTATTTTATAACAAAACCAGTATCCTAAATATACTAGGTTGTTTTTATGAGAATTATTCAAACTACACTTACACACACATCTATCTAATGGGTAAAGAACATACTGTTTCTGTGGATGACGAACTACTGCCTCATGAAACGATGATTGATCAATCTTCTCCTACCACATATTATGGTGGAAATTATTATGGAATTTTATTTTTATGTGATATATATATTATATTTATATTTTCTATATACTTCTGTAAACATGATAATTTCTTCTAAGGAAGTGCAGACTACCGCCCCCTCAAAGTGATATGACTCATTCATGCCATACGTGGAACATATAAAGAATAGAGTTAACAAATTTATACATTATATTATACTGGAATTATAATATACTTATGTATCATTAAGTTTTCATTCCATTAAATAGAAAATATAAATGAAAGTAGATTTCATGCTCACGTATGACTTACCATCTCCATGAACAGTGCATTTCATTTCTTATCTCCAATTGTTATTTACTATTATAAATACATATATATGCAAAATATATATGATATATATGATATCTAAATCAATTATATAATTCTATAGATAATGGAATTTTGATCATATGAACAACTTGTACTCAAGTACCAAATATCGACAAAACAACCATTATTAACTTAAATGATTACATAATGTTTATAACATAGTAATAAGTGTTATAAAAACAATAATAAACTTTAAAAAGGTTCTTAATGAATTATAAATTAACTTTAATTTATTATTCAGGAGATTAAGGAACGAATGGGTCAAGTCGGACATGAGGTAATGGACTTCATCTCAATCTCCTTTCATTGAGGCATATTTTGTTTTATACATGAATTTCTTTTATACGGTGTATAAACCCCATTAAATTTTTATTTCATTCAAAGAGAATATTTTTTCTATAATTCATTTTACTAAACTTTAAAAAAGAATGTTTCTTTTTTACAAATGCAGTGATAATGCCCTTTTTCACTGCCGCAAGTATTATTTGATCTTTAGCTTCCTTAACAAGTCGTAATGTTTTTAAAAGGAAAATAGATACCACATACTATTTTATGTTATTTTGTATTGAATATGGTTTTGATATTGGATTTTTTATGTCAATATATTTAAATGATATATTGTTATTGATATGTGGAAATGTTATCTTTCCTTTATATTTGTTTCCTACTTTATAAATATTTTATGTTTTTTAGGAACTGTTTAAGTATATGGGTGGTTTCGTGATAAACCTAGGGCAGGTAACCCCGATATGGATCTCCAATTAGTTGGCTATTATGACAGAGGTAAACGTTAATGTTTCTCCTAAGAGATTTAGGGAATATACTATGATGGGTATTCTAACGTAACTCTCTAAGTAGTTGTGATAGCTACAATGTAAGTTTGATATGGATGCCACAAGTTACCTTTATGATTAGTGATTACTATGTGTTATTCATAAATATAATGATTTATTGAGGTATGTTAAAGTGATTATGCTTGGTATGTATTGATGGACTAATGTTCTCTTTTCTTGTTTTATAACTTTTATTGAGATTTTTATTCTCATCCCATGGTTTGAAATGCTTTTGACATGAATTAAAGATGAATATGGTAAAGGATGGGATCAAGGAAAAGTCATGTTGTCTAAAAGATGAAACTAGATATGTCTCTTTTTTCAAGAGTTTTTATTTCATGAAAAAATGGAAAATGGGTGGAAGTGTTTACTTTGTAATTTTTGAGATGCAATGTAATAGTTAGGGCCTAATTCCCTAAAACTCTAAACCTGAAAAGATCCTCAATGTAAATTATCCATTTAATTCAAGATTATGTAATGTTTTAAGGTTGGGTCCTTATACCTGAGTTTCATTTTAATAGTGGCATTGATTATTTGGGTTAGGAGGAATGAAATTATCTTTAACTAGGTTATAATACAATGAACCTGTTGGATCGATCATGGTACCCACTGGTTATCCCTGTGGAGACATAATGATCATTATCTTGATAAACTTGTGTTCATGTATGATCTATGCAACTAGAACCTTACCAAAATAGGTATCATGGAAATTATTGTTGACATAGTACCCTTAGAAAAAGGCATCCCAAATTTTGGTGTTGTTTTCCATGAACCTTCTTGAATGATCATTGTTTCAATCCAAAATTATTTCAGGGTGAACTTCTCACCAACATTGATGGAAGCCCAAGAAATCATAATTGGAATGGAATTCTCTATTTAGAGTGTGTGGGATTATATCACCCTTCATTCAGAAAAACTCACAAGTATTAATGCTATATATTCTTTAGAGGCTAGACTCCAACTGTTTGGTCTATTAGTCTTGAATATCCTTTCCGTGTAAAATTGCTTCCCATATTTATCCATCTTTTTTTACCAAAAGGCAGGGTAATAAAGAGGCTCATCATTTGGATTCCATGATTCTTTCATATAATTCTCATGTATGGTTGGTTTTTTCCTTAGTTGGATGACAAACCATTGTTTACAAGAACTATTATCTCTTAATATATTAGTCATCTTTTCTCCTCAAAAATTAAATGTCAAGTAACTATTGAAAAGTATGAAATATGGAATCATCCCTAAAAGAGAACCATATTATAAACAAATAATCAAATCAGAATACAAATATTATAGAAAATAATAATGAAATTATATTATTATATTGCAATATCATTTTATTTCAAAATTTCCATAAAAATATTATCATTGAAGTGATATTTATAATTAAGTAAAAAAATTACATTCTAATATACAAAACACTTATAAGATTCTTTTTTTGACAATCAACCCACATAATAAATCTTGTCCCTATTATAAAACCAATGTTTTTTAGTAACAATATATAAAAAATAAAAAAATTATAATTTTTATATAATTTAAATATGGTAAATATATTGTTAATAACAAAATATTGTAATGATTCTCCAACATTATTAGTGGGTGGTAAGGGTTCAAGGGAGGTGGGGTTGGACGCGGGGTGAAGTCCTTAGGCTTTCTTATTTACAGCAATTTTCTTCTTTGAATTGTGTTCCATGGTGGGGAATGTAAATGACCTATTACTAAATATATTAATGATATTATCAGTTATTTTATTAATCATATTAATATTTATTATATTGTTAATTTTATATTAATTATTAATTATTAATTATATTATGAATTATTAAATACATTTTTAGTTCATAATATATATAAATTAAACTGTTTATAAATGATTATGTAAATGATATTATCAGTTATAAATTATTTTATGTACTTAAATTGTATATAATAATTATATCATTAAACTAAAATGACACTTTTATATTGATAACACACACTTTGAGTCATACCAAGCACATCATTTGTTAGATTGATGTGTGGTAGATTCTAACCCATCACAAATGAATAATAGATCATTAAAATAATTTTTCAAAACAATCTAAGCTTATTTTCTTAGTTTTGTTAATGCGACATGCATTTTAAACTAAAGCGAATCTATAATAATAGAAACACATAGTTGGATACATACCAGACACATTATTTATCATATTGATGTGTGGTCTATTCTTTTACTTCACAAATGAATTATGGAATGTTTCCATATATTTTAAAAACAACTAGAGGTTTTTTATTCTATTTTTAAAATGTAATGATCATTTAAAACTAAAATAACACTTTTATATTTAAAACAAACACATTGAGTCAAAAAACCACATCATGTTTCATATTTATGTGTGGTTGATTTCTATACATAAAATGAATTTTGGATCATTGTCCTAATGTTTGAAAAAATAGGAATTTGTTTTGTCCTTTTTGACTATGTTATGCACATTTTAATCTAGAATTCCACTTTTATATTGAAATCACACTATTGGAGTCAAACCGATAACATCATGTGTTAAATTGGCATGAAGTCTATTACTACACATCACAAATTATTTGTGGATAAATTCTATAATTTTTAAAAATAGTCTGATCTCGTTCTATCACTTTTGTCTATGTGACACAAGTGTTAATCTAAAATAACACTTTCAAATTGAAAACACACACTTAGAACCATAAATACCACTTCATGTGCTAGATTTAAAAGAAGATGATTCATATATCTCACAAATAAATTTGGGATCATTTTATTTAATTTTGAAAAAAAAAATCTCGGTTACGTGGTTTTGATAATGTGACATTCAATTTAAACTAAAATTCCACTTTTATATTGAAAACACACACTTTGAGTCATATTGACCACATCATGCATCATATTATCATGTGAGAGATTACTATACATCAAAAATTAATTATAGATCATCTTACTAAGGTTCTTAAACAATTATAATTTTTTTCTTGAATTTGTTTATGTGATCCATGTTTGAAACTAAAATTATACTTTTATATTGAAAATACACACTTTCAGTCATACCGACCACATCGTGTTTCAGATTCATGTGTGGTCGATTCCTATAAATCAAAAATTAAATATGGATCATTTTTATAATGTTCAATATTAATTTGATCTTGATTTATTTGTTTTTTCTGTGTGACATATGTTTTAAACCAAAAAGAAACTTTCAAATTTAAAACACACACTGGGAGTCATACCAACCACATCATGTGTCAGAATAAGATGTGGTCAATTCCTAGATGTCACAAATAAGTTATGGAATGTTTCCTTGAATTTTAAAAATAATACAACTTCATTTTCCTTATTTTGGATTTTTAACACACATTTTAAACTAAAATGATACTTTTATATTGAAAAAAATTTACTTTGAGTCATACAGGCCACATCATATGTCAGATTGATGTGTGGTCGATTCCTATACAAAAAAATGAATTATAGATCATTTACCTAATGTTTTTAAAATAATATGAGGTTTTTTCTAGATTTTGTTTATGTAGAATGTTTTTAAACTAAAATGAAACTTTTATTTTGTAAACATGAACCTTAGCTCATATCAGCCACATTGTGAGTTGGATTTCAATGCAGTCAATTTCTGTGAATCTAAAATGAATTATGGATCAATTTCTTAATATTTGAAAATAATATGATATTTTTTTCTTGGTTTTGGATTTGTGACACATATTTTCAACAAAAATGAAACTTTTATATTGAAAACATGCAGCTTCATTTATACTGGACACATCATGTGTTTTATTAACATGTTGGTGATCCTAACACACCAAACATGAATTATGGATCATTTTTCTAATGTTTTAAGATAATTAGATTTTTTTTATTGGGTTGGGATATGTGAATTTTTTTTAAAATAAAATGACACTTAATATTGAAAACAGACACTTTGAGTCATACTAGTCACACCATGTTTTATGTTGATCCATGGTCTATTCCCATATGTCTCAAGTGAAATTTGGATCATTTACCTAATTTTTGAGAGAAATATAATCTTCTTTTATTGGTTTTGGAATCATGATGTGTGATTTAAACTAAAACAACACTTTTATATTGAAAACACATACTTTGGGTCATACTGGCCACATTGTATGTTAGATTGAAATAAAGTTGATTCTTATATGTCTTAAATGAATTATATCAGTTTTCCTAATTTTTGAAGGAAATATGATCTTTTTTATCTTTTTCAATTTTGTGAAATGATTTTTAATAAAAAATGGAAATTTCATATTGAAAACATGCAGTTTGCATCATACTAGTCACAATGTGTGTTAGATTGATATGAGGTCAATTCCTACACATAAAAAAATAATTACCAATAATGTTCCTAATGTTTGAAGAAAATAATTTTTTTCTACTTTTGTTAGTGTGACACATTTTTTGAACTAAAATATATCTTTTATATTAAAAACACACACTTAGAGTCATATCAATCACATCCTGTGTTGAATTGATGTGTGGTCGATTATTATATTCCAAAAATGAATTAGGGATCATTTTCCTTATAATTCAAGACAATATGAGCTCATTTAATTGGTTTTGTCCATGTGAAATTATTTTTTACACTAATTTCACAATTGAAAATACTCACTCTAAGTCATATCGTCCACATCACATGTCAAATTTATGTAAATACAATTCATTTATCTAAAAAATTATTTTTGGATCATTTTCACGAGGATTGAAAACAATTATGTCTTGTTTTATTAGTTTTGTCAACGTGATAGCTTTTTAAACTAAACTAACACTAAAATATTGAAAACATGAACTTTTATTCCTGTTATCGACATCGTCTGTATGAATGACTTTTTTTTATACATGACACATAAGAATTATGGATCATTTTTCTATTTTTTGAAAATAATTCACGCTTTTTTATTGGTTTTGGCTATTTGATGTGAGTTTTAAACTAAAATGACACTTTTGTATTGAAAACAATCACTTTCCATCTTACCAACAATATCATGTGTCAAATTGAAGTGTGGTCGATTCCTACATGTCATAAATGAAATTTTCATAATTTTATTAAATTTTGAGAATATTATGATCTCACATTCTTGGTTTTGGCTATGTGAATTGCATGTTAAACTAATACAACACTTTCATATTGAAAACACACACTTTGAGTCATACAGACTACATTTTGTTTTATATTGAAATGAATTTAATTTTTATATGTCTCAAATTAATTATGAATTATTCTCCTAATGTTCGAAAACAATTTGATCTCGTTTTACCTATTTGTTTCATGTGACATGCATTTTAAACTAAAATTAAACTTTTATAATGAAAACGTTCACTTTGAGCCATACCGATCACATTGTGTAGTTGATTTATTTGAGATAAATTCCTATACATCAAAAATTAATTATACATCATTTTACTAATGTTTGAAAAAAAACCCATATTATCTATTTTTTAGTGTGGAACAAGTTTTAAACTAAAATGAAACTTTTATAATAAAACAGACACTTAGAGTCATACCATCTAGATCATGTATTGGATTAATGTGAAGTCAATTATTACATTAAAAAAATGAATTATGAACCAGTTTGCTAAATATTCAAGATAATATAAACTCGTTTACTCATTGTATTTGGATATTAGTTAGGCATCTTTATGAGTATTTATAGTATCAATAATTTCAGTTTTTTTAATAAAACATGAATGTAAAGGAATTAAAATTCCACCTCGGGTACAACTTCCATCCATCTATTATTTTATTTTCAAATTTCATGCATAGTTCATATTTACATTTTTTTTGTTTTTCAAATTCTAAACAAACTTTTACTATAGAAATGATAGAGGGATTAATGAGTAAAAATCTTTCCTCATGGGGTCTTCTATTTAAATATTGGTAATATATACACCTATAGAAAAAATTAATAGTTATTAATTTTAATCAACATACTAGATACATTTATGGAAAAAAATTTAAAATGTAACTCATTTATGTACTCACAACTAATACCCCTAGCCATACAAACATGATAATTTCATTTATATTCCTCAGACCAACCATGTCTCCAATATCTTATCCAAATATTTCTTCTTTATATTCAATTTAGAACATAATTTCATATTTAAATTTTTTATCTATATGAAGTTGTAATGTTAATACATTATGTAGTGGAACTAGTGGGTTGAATGTTATCTCATAAGTTCTTTTTGATTTCTTGGCCGATTTACTACATTTTCTAAATCTGAACAATCATTTTTCATTCATTTTCCCCATCTTTAATACCATATCTGATTTCATACATTTTTGTATCAATTTATAAATGTATTTTATTATAATTTTTTTAAGGACATAAATCATGTATATTTATAATACATAATTAACATTAAATTAAAGTTACAATTGCAATATCAACCATGTTATCATACAGAACATCAAGCGGATTAAGAATCTCATTGCTCGTCTCATGAGTAACATGAATCCCTAATATCATGTGTTATTTTGGTATTTTTTATTATGTAAAATATATACTAGGATATTATACACTATACACCTCACAACAAGGTGATCTGTGTGTTTTGATAGATATAAATCACATAAAATTTCACCATATGGATTTTTAATAATATAGGGATATTTGAAGTTTTTCGAATCATGTTTAAGAGAAAGAGTTATGATAAAATTGGTCACCTTTGGTAAGGAATTAAGTTTAGGGAATTGTAAATCCTCAAATATTATGGGGTTTTGTGGCTCCTCATGTACTAATGTTTGTTCTGGTATTGGTTCATATTGATCCTTTCATATATATTGTTAAAAAAAACTAGACTAGATAATAATATCTTTTAAAGAATCTATATTTTAATACATGCCTTTCATTAACTCATATGTATCTCATGTAGGAATTATATTCTCAAAATATGTTTGAGGTGAAATTATAAATACTCCACTTCTAATGCATCCATATTGTTCTATCTGAGTCAAATACATTGAATATAATTTTTTATTCAGGTAAAATCGATACTAATGATGTGTCAAAATAAAACAAAAAATATATAAAAATTAATATATATTTTTATGTAATACTATTATAATAAATTTAAAATTATTATTATTCTATACTTACACATGATTCCTATACTACTGGTGTGTTTTCATCTATAAGTTTTTTATCTTAATTTATATGAGCCTCCTTTAATAATACATGGTGTGGGGTGGATGTGAATTTGAAGTCTGATTGATCAATGTATATATAAATAAAGGAACATATGTTATTTCATATCACATAAAACATTTAATATATATTTAGAATACATACTAATTTTTCAGGTGAAGAATACCCCATCCTTGATTTACAGTAGGGGAACATTGGTTTTGATGCACAAAGCTTATTTTAAAAACTCTTTTGTTGTTTCATAAATTGAAAATTTTAATTGGATGTAGATAAAATAAATATTTTTAAATAAAATATTATCGATAAAAATTCACTAGAAATGATTCCTCAACATGAAGAGTAATGAAAGATTTTAATGTGGCCTTGTTTATAATGTGTGAAAATATTACTGGTGGTTGGGGGTTTTCATTCCCCACAAAATATTTATTATTATAATTTTTTATAATTGTTTGGAAATCTGTATGATCTTTTCCAGTGACCATTAATAAAAATTTCTTTTTGAGATAATATAAAATTAACAAAATCATCATGGTAAAATGAAAATAAAATCAATGTTTCATTATATAATTTTTTGTTAAAATAGAGAAAGTATATCATAACATAACTATAATATCTTCCCACATTGTTGTCTTAAATATAGACATGAATTGTTCTGTATATCTATATAAATTTTAAAACGAATTCTCATTGTGAAACTAATGTATCTAATGATCATTAACATGATGGGGTAAATCGGTTGGCCTCATTGATTCTATCTGACCTAAAACTCTATTATTTTTCTAGTTTCCTTGATAACATTAGTTGTCATAGTGATGTTACACTAATATTTTCATTTTCATCCACATGTTGTTGATCCACTAATAATCACAAAGTTTCAAAATTGATAATTTGTTATTCCTCAATATTGGTAACATCAGCATATAGAGAAGTTAATATTTTCATGATTAGTTAATATTTTTATCTATATTATGTAACAAAAGTTGATAAAACATAATAATATGAGGAAAAAATGTTTATTAAAAACACTTTAACCTATTCATTTAAATCACATTATTTTCATTGAACGTTGAAGGGATTTGGCTCCTCCATTGAATAAAATAATCCCCTCCTGATGTTCCACTCTAATATACATGTGAATGTCTATATAGGTATCACTATCAAATTATCATGATCTGATAATGAAATGGATATTTTAAATTCAATTTTATTTTGAACCTATACTTGTTTTAGTCTCCAATATAAGAGTTGTCCAATTAATATTATTGGTATGTGGGACATAAAATACTTGTACTATTTTTAATTCAATTATCAACAATTAGTACTTATACCCTTCCACACCGAAATTTACCATCATAGAGACCAATTTGTATACTTTAACTACACTTATATTATCAAACCATATGCAATTTAAATTAAAAACATTAAGTGTTTTAAAATATAACCCAAATATTTGTTTGATGATGCTGATGGTTTATATAATTGGATAAATTGTATTTTTATCCATGAAACCAGATATATGAATCACTTCTTTCATAATCCTAACTGCATTGTTTTTATCATACAATGTTAATTGTGTTCCTTCTAATAGAATTTATTACCATTAATTAAAAAACTCTTATAAGAGATAATATTTATATTTTTTCCCATAGATAGCGATTGAAATCATTCAGTAACCGAAATAATATTTTTAGATAATTATTTATAAATATGATCCAAGAACCATTTTATAAAAAATTTATTATGAAATTTGGTATCCATCATTCATCCATTGATGGATTAAAATGTATATTAATTACTTTGTTGACTTAAACATTTATAAAAACCTTTATACTATAATGTAAACTATAAATGTTATCCAGATCCTACTCAGTAATAGTAATTGTAACAACATATCTTCTATAAATCTCTTTTCTTATTTAGATTCCGCTGTGATGAGATTTTTGGATACCAATTCTATAAAAATCAACTATGTAATTGGTATAGAATTGTATATCTTCTCCAATAATATATCACTCTAAAATAAATACTTCTATATGAATTTGATTCTAGATATACCCGTTTAATATATTCATATATTTTTTATTGGGGAACATCTATCTTTAATAGACAGGACAACATGGTTGAATATATATAATAGAGTGAAACTTTTGGTGGAATATTTTATAAAATAATTATGGTGGGAATAATATCTCTAATTAACTTAATATAAATAAAAAAAATTATCCACGATTGACAAATTTGTGTGGCCTATGACAGTACTACATACGACATTGAAAAAGAGCCAAAGTTTGGTTAATGTATGTCATACAGTTTTAGGTAGAGTCCAACATAATTCTATAAGAATTAAATCCAACCTCAACACAAAAATATCATTTTATTTTAGACCTTGTATCTTTAAATTACTCATTTACATGATCTTATTAATATTTCATGAATACACGTCTAGTTGTTTTACATTATTAAGGATGTTGCATAATTGAAATTTTTCTTGTTGGGATAGAGTGTAAGATATTAAAGGAATATAAGTTCATCTTTTCCATTCACCAAGTCCAACTATCCCATTATCAACATGTCAATAATGTACAATAATTTTATAATTCCATATTATATTATCTTTGGTAAATATATTAACATGTTATAATATTATCACACATTTTTTATGTTCATGAAATGAAGAAAACATATGATGTATAAAAAATTCTAATATGGTAATTCAAATAAAAATTATAACATTTTCAGAAAAAATTCATAATGTTTTTTGATAATTTTTTCCCAAAATAAGTTTCAATATCTTTTAGTTTCTTAAATATTTGATCAGCTGTTAATTGAGATGATGCTTTACGTTATTCTATATTTAGATTGAATGATGTCATCTAGGGTTGACATTTATTTCATTAGAGTAAAACTTTTAGATGGCCTAAAAAAATTCTTCAAGAAATTTTCCAACCTAAATTATTGTGTACCATCTTTACAAATGAGACACCCCAACATTACACTAATGTTATTTCCCAAAAAAGGTTCTATTGGTCAAAAAAATTGTTTATAATTCTATAAAACATGGATCTCAATGTAAACTCTTCACTTTTATGATCCTCATAAAATTTAACAATTATAACACACATCAATTTCAAAACTTAAATAAATGTGTCTAAATACAAATCAATATCATTATTGGGTTGTTTTGGATTAGATATAAGTAGAGAAAAAATAATGTATTTTCACTTCATGTAAAACTACAATGGAAAGTTATAAATTAGCACCACAACTCGACATGTACTTTGTGCACTACTTTGTACACTAAAATGATTTATTCCATCCATTTATAACACTAGATGAATGTTTCTTATATTGTTTTAGAATTGCGGCTACCCAAAATAAATTTCTTCTACTCAGGAGAGCTATTGGTCGACATAGTTTCCCATATTCGATTATTATATATGAATTCCATGATTTTTTTACAATTTCTTGAAATACATATAGTCATATATACATTTTAATTATAGGAAAGTACCATAAAATTTTTAAAGGACTTGATTCATCTTCCTTCTATCAATCTATTCCGATCATAGGGAATTTTTGTGAGCGGTTC
Organism: Viscum album; assembly: GCA_963277665.1. NCBI lineage: Eukaryota > Viridiplantae > Streptophyta > Magnoliopsida > Santalales > Viscaceae > Viscum > Viscum album. The sequence continues at coordinate 364,520,579 of OY728158.1, read as the reverse complement.
ATATCACATGATACATAAATCATAGTATCAACCTTGTTGGTATGAATATCATGTTTTACCATAATTTACTCTAAAATTATTTATTTGATCTATTTTGGGAAAATTCAAAATTATCTTTCAACTCTTTTGGATAAAATCAACTTGAATAACGATAATTTATACCGAGAATAAGGATTTGATAAGGGTCATATGAATTCTCTATTACAGACTCGATAAATGTTTTAACTCCATCATCATACTCCACTATCATATGATTAACATCCATCCATTTTTTATTCATATCCATCCTATTACATTTAATAATATTAATTTTTAAAATAAATAATTAAATATCGATAAGGTATTAATTATCAATGTATAAACTTATAGATACTTTGAATAAATTTGATTATTTTCCTAATAAAAAAGTCATACCCACTTTGGACACTCAAAGAAGAAATAAAAAAAATTATAATAACAAAAAGGATATAAGTTATTGAAATTGAAATATTATACTCTTTATGAGAAGGTTTCACATTGATAACCACCTCTTATAAAAATAATTTTTAGTGTCTGAGATAATGTAGGATGGTTTTTGGTTGCATTAAAGTAGAAAATTGATTATGTATGAAATCATTAAAGTTGGGAGATCAATATTGAGGCTAAATTCCTATAAGGGGAAACAACATGGGATGATATCCACCATGATTATTTTTCCACCTTTGGTATACTATAATATTAATTAAATAATAATCATGATCTTGGAAAACAATAGTCAAATGAATGTTCACATCTGAAAAGTTAACATTTTATACAAGGGTAAAATGAAAATAAATAACTGATAGTGGTTGAGGTTTATCTACACCCCAAAATAGTGAATAAGTGTTAGAATATTTTAAAAGAATAATTTAACCGACATAAATCAATTTTTTAAGATAAAAATTTCTTACTTATGCATATTGATATTGTTTTTTAGTGGTGGGAATCATTGAAGGAAGGGAATGTGTGATATATATAATGTAATAAAGATTCTATTTAAATTTCATATATTTTAATACAAAGAGAGAAACTGTGCTCACTTACCCTATTATTGATGCTTATCAGTTTGGATGAAGTTGTTCAGGATAATGACATTTTAGGTGAGAAACCTTCAAACATATATGTGTTAAAATATTAATTTTTTATATAATATCTTTTTATGATGACTATAAAAATTAAAATCAATTTTTGTTGAGTATAGTGAACTAAAATTTCCAATAGACACTAAATGATGTCATCTTAGTTAAGATTACAACACATATTGGATCCAATAAACTTTATGTACTTCATTTGAGATGCATTATAATTTAAAAATTTAAACAAATTGGTTTCTAAATTGTCAGATAACGTCGTAATTTTTAGAATAATCATTCAATTATATGTAAGTCATAGAATATACAATAATTTGGAGATGTTAAAACTTAATAAGTTATACATGGATTTATATTATTATTTGGGGACACTGGAAAACATGAAGTAATCCTTGATATTTTGTTAGACAAAAAATAATGTACATTTATTAAAAGAAGAAAAAGAAAAAAATTGAATCAATGATGAAATTTATTGGGGTAGTATAATGAAATATTTAATGATATTGTTATTACAATAAAATCCTTTTGTAAAAATATTTTATTTATAAAATAACATGATATATAAATGGTTTTTAGAATGTTTTTTCCTAAAATACTCAACCAATATCAATATTATCTAGAAATTAAAAACAAGTTGTTAAGGATGTTTTATATTTTAAATAGGGAGAATATGGTCATATATGTGTTAAAATTGGATTATGTTAGTAATTTATTAACATGGTATTTTTGTGAAATCTTAATCTTTTATGCATTCATTTTGGTCGCCAATTTAAACTTCCCCTTATCCTATTTGATAACTATTAAATCTAATGTATCCCTTGTGAATATGATTTATTAAGAAAATATTTTTGAAACTCTTATTTATATTTTATATTTATATAAATAAGTTTAGGTATTGATACCTGATATTGTTAGTGGGTTTTTTTCACTTTTTTTAGTTCTTTCTATTATAATCTTATGAATGATTTAGGATTTGGGTTCATTTTTTGGTTTTTTCTAGAAGATAAAGAGGCTGATTTTCTATAGTGGGCATGATCACCATGACCTGTCTCAATGAGGATTTTTTTTCATTGGATAGATTATATGGTACTTTACTTCTTTCGAGTTTCTTATAATCTGGCTATTTTCTTTTCCATAATATTGAATATAAGAGGTGGTGTTATTATCATTGGTGTAGGTCCAAATCTAACTAAATGATGTTAAATACCTTCATTCCTTATTTTATTTTCCTAAAGAACGTGAATCATGATATTCCAGTCATATTAATTATGTTTTTATATAAAACATGATTAATCTTCAAAATTTTTAATTTTTGTTATAAGTCGGTGGCTCTTTTGAGGGTACCCTTGCAAGGATATCCACAAAAAATAAAATGAAATCATTATTCATGTTTCTATTTTCAAAATTTGGTTGGAAGTTTTTATTAATCGAATATTTGAGAGAATTATCCCACAAATAAAGATTTATTTACTTTTCGAAAAAAATTATTGACTTCATGAATTGTGTAGTCTCGGTATATGGAATAAATGCAATAAAAAAAATATTTTTGATAAATTCTCTATAACTATTTAAAACATTGGGGTGCCACGTAACATACTGTTATAGGTGATAGCTTCTTATATAAGAAACCACACCCCACTAGGGTTTAGCAGCACAATCACCCACTCCCTAGTTATGATATTCTTTAATTCATTCCATGATGTACAGTGGAAGAGTTTTCATGGACCTACTTCTCACGATGGCCCTCCTCGCCACAACCCCCATCCAAACCTCTCTTACTAAAGCATTGACCACCTCCACTCTACTTGAAGCTCCCCCATTGGTTATGGAACCTTAAAAGTCACCATTAGGGATGAGAAAACTTGTGATGAGGTGGAATTATTATTTTCCTACCTCCACCCTAGTACTTGAACCATGAACTTCTAAAGGATCGATAGTTTCCCATGAATCTCTTGGATAATGATCTGAATTTTTTAGTATTGTGTTGGTTGTTCTATGTTTTCCATGTATTAATTATTTTGGGTTTTCTTGTTTTAATATCTCATTTATATGTTTTCTCCCCTCCCTATAAATGAAATCTTAAATGTGGAATTATTTTTATCCTTTTTCTTATTTTTCATTATGTTTAGAAATATTCTTCTTTCCCTAATCACTATCACAACTAAAGTCTTTAACAGTACTAGAAATGGTATTATTCAACGAAAAAAATAGTTTATAATCTAATATATGATAAAATCATGCAGCCTTTTTAGCACTCAGAACAACACTAATAAAGTCCCACATTATAATCACATAAATAAAGTGATGATCAAGGCCCCATTTATCAGTACTAAAATAAAATAATGATAAAAAGGTTATATATCAATGTTTTATTTTATTGGCAATAATGGGGGAGTTTATCAGTGATTTATTTTATAATTAATAAAAGGTTCATTTTTCAGTGCTTTTCAGTCACTAATTAAGGTGACCTTTATAAACACTTTTGGTAGCACTGATAATGATCTTGAAACTAAAAGCCATGTATAATCCCTATAATAAAAAATCCGATCAAAAACTAAATTGATATAAGTAAAAATATACTAAAAATATGAACGGAATATAAATATAACATTTCAATACCATTTAAATTCAAAATATATATATATAATATTTATATTGATGTGTTGTGTAAAATTAATCAAAAAAATATCAACCAATATACAAAATAGTAACTCTGATAGCAAGATGTTCCCAAACATCAAACATTATAGAGAGGCTTTCTCCTTCAATAAAATCAATTTTTTTTGTAATAGTAAATAAAAAATAAAAAATAATTATTTTAATGGTTTATAATCCACATATTATAAATTATATTGTTAATTACTATATATATATTAACAATATTATCAGTTTATCATGCATCAGATTGATGTATATTAAATTTCAACACATCACAAATGAATTATATATCATTCTACTAAAGTTTTATAATAATACAAGATTTTTTTCTTGGAATTGGATATGTGATACTTGTTTTAAAATAAAATGAAACTTTTATATTAGAAACATGCACTTTGATTCATACCAACCACATAATTTATTAGACGAAAAAGTGGTCAATTTATACAAATCAGAAAATAATTTTTTATCATAGTCCTAAATTTGGAAAAAAAAATATGAGCTTGTTTTCTTGACTATGTGATACGCAGTTTAATCTAAAATGGGTTTTCTAATGAAAACATACACTTACAGTCTTACCAACCACATCATGTATTGGATTTATATGAGTCCGATTTCTAAATTTTTAAAAAAATATGGATAATTGTATTATTTTTTTAAAAAAATATGATCTTGTTTTCTCATTTTTTTCCCATGATTATCATTTTAAAAAAAATCATACTTTTATAGTGAAAACTTGTACATAGAGTCATGCCGACCACATCATGCATAAAATTGGCATGATCCAAATTCATATAGATCACAAATGGATTATTTATAATTCACATAATGTTGAAAACATTCTGATCTCTTTTTCTTTATTTTTGATTTGTGGTGCATGTTTTAAAATAAACCATAACTTATATATATATATAAACTATGAACTTCAAGTTATACTGAACAAATTTTGGGTTATATTGATGCTATGTCAATTCCTACATGTCACAAATGAATTGTAGATCATTTTACACAATTTTGAAGTCAATTTGATCTCATTTTCTATTTTTTTTCTTGTGAGGTGTGTTCTAAACTATAAGGACACTTTTATACTACATACACACAATTCATGTTATTACTACAACATCATGAATTTTTTTGATTTTTTTTTAATTTTAATAAATCAAAAATTAATTATGGATGGTTTTCCTAAATTTTAAAAATATTCAGTTATCATTTTCTTAGATTTGGAATTGTGATGGCAATTTTAATCTAAAGTGATACTTTTATATTGAAAACACACACCTTGAGTCATACCAACCACATCCTGTGTTATATTGATGTGTGGTTGATTCATAAATGTCACAATTAAATTATGAATAATTTTCCTGATGTTTGAAAATAATCCATTATTATTTTCATGGTTTTTTATGTGACGTGCATTTTAAACAATAATATCTATTTTATATTGAAAATTTTCTATTTGATTCATACCAACTACATCATATTCCATAATGATCTGTCACTAATTAAAATATGTCAAAAATGAATCATTGATCAGTTTCCTAATGTTTGATTACAATCTAGTATCTTTTTCTTGGGGATTCCCTAGTGATTCTTTCTTTAAACTAAAATATAACATCTATATAAAAAAATTACTTCAAATCATACTTTCCATATCATCTTTCAGATTGAAATATTCTTGGTTCTCTCATGTCTAAAATGAATTATGGATCATTTTCCTAATGTTTGAAAAAAAATATTATCTAATTTTTTTAGTTTTGGCTGTACGACATGTTTAAAAATAAAATGAAAATTTTATTTTGAAAAACTTGTACTTAAAGTCATTCTAACAACATCGTGTGTCAGTTTGATGTGCAGATGATTCCTATATAATGAAAATGAAATATGGATTGTTTTCCTAAAGTTTTAAAATAATATAAGACAGTTTTCTCAGTTTTTGCTGTAAAACAAGCGTTTCAAACTCAAATGGTACTTCTATATTGAAAACAAAAAACTTCAACTCATTCCATACACATTGTTTTTTAGATTTATGGGAGGACAATTCATAGATGTCTCAATTGTGTTATTGATAGTTTTACAAAAGTATCAAAACAATATGAATGTGTCTTCTTGGATTTGATTATGTCATGTGTGTTTTTTACTATAATGTTAACTTTAATAGGAAAACCCGCATTTCAAGTCATATTGGTAAAACCAAGTATCAAATTGATGTGAAATCAACTCCTACATGTCAGAAATTAAATATGGATCATTTTCCTAATCATTGAAAACAACATAAACTCATTTTCATGGTTTTGGATATGTAACATGTGTTTTAAACTTAAATTGAATCTCTATATTGAAAATGCAAACATTAAATTTATACCAGCCACATCATGTTCCAAATTGACATGTGATCAAATTATACACATAAAAATGAATTATGGATCAATTTTCTAATGTTTGAAAATAATTTGAGCCTGGAATTTCTGTTTTTTCTGATGATGATCATTTTCAAATAAAATGACACTTATATATTGAATATATGAAATTAGTGTTCTACCAACAACATCGTGTTCAAGATCGAAATGCGGTAAAATCCTTTACATTATAAATAAATTGCGGGTCATTTCCCTAAATATTCAAAATAATATGAGTTCGTTTGCTAAGTTTTTTCTAGTGAAATGTTTTTTAAACTAAATTCAAACTATTATATTGGGAAAATGTACCTAGAGTATTATTGTCCACATCATGTTTTGGATTGATGTGAGGTTAATAATTACATTCAAAAAATTAATCATGCATCATTTTTATAATTTTTATAGAAAATATGAGATTTTTACTCAGTTTTGGATATATAATGCATGTGTTACATGAAAATGAAACTTAAGAACATGTAATTTGAATCATATTGGAAACATAATATGTCAAATTTGTGTGTGGTCATTTATTACACATCAAAAATTAATTATGGATCATTTTACAAAGGGTTGAATAAAATTAGAGATTGTTTTCTCAGTTTTGTCGATGTGATTTGTGTTTTAATCTAAAATAAAATTTTTATATTGAGAAGAAGAACTTTCAATAATACCGTCCACATCATCTGTCAGAGTGACATGTGGGAGATTCTTACATGTCACACATGTAATATAGATCATTATTATATGTTTTGAAAAAATGAGAGTTTTTCCATAGTCTGGGCCATGTGTCGTGTGTTTTAAACTAAAATGACACTTTTATATTAAAAACATCATTTTAAGTCATTTCAAACACATCATGTTTCATATTATTGTTCAGATAATTCGTATACAGCAAAATTTAATTATAGATCATTTTATGGAATTCTCATGATAATGTGAGCTCATTTTCTCAATTTTATCTCTATAAACAATTTTTTAAACGAAAATGACACTTTTAATGTGATGAAAATAAACGTTGAGTCATATATTCCAAATAGTTTGTCAGATTCATACACAGTTGATTCCTAGATATCAAAAATTAATTATGGATCATTTTTATAAATTTTGAAACCAATATGGTATTGTTTACTAAATTTTGACAATGTGTTGTGAATTTTAATCTAAAATAACATTTTTATATTGAAAGAACCACTTAGAGTCATTAATGTCACATTGTGTGTCAGATTGATGTTCAGTCAATTCCTATACAAAAAATGAATTAGGGAATTTTTTTTAACTTTTTAGGATAATATGATCTTGTTTACTCTCTTTTTTATTTGTGATGTTTTGTTTAGAGTAAAATTATAGTTTCAATTTTAATACTTGAATGTTGAGTCACACTAGCTAGATCATGTGTTGTATTATTATATAGTTGATTCTTACCCATCTCACATGAATTATGAATCATTTTTCTAATGTTTTAAAAGAATATGATCTTGTTTTATTAGTATTTATAATTTTATTCACGTTTTTAACTAAAGAAATTATATTGAAAACACATACTTTAATTTATACTAAAAACATCATGTTTCATATTGATTTTTAGTCAATTCCTACACATAAAAAAATAAATTATGGATAAAAATCCATAATTTTACAAACAATATGAATTATTTGATTAGTTTTGAAATTTTTATATATGTTTTTAAAAAAATGTAACATTTATATTAAAAACATGAACTTTGAGTAACACCAAAGACATCGTATGACAAATTTATATCTTTTTGAATCGTACATATCACAAATAAGATCACTTGCACCGTTTAAATCCTACTGGAAAATTAAAAACACTCATATAAGAACTATAAATTCTTAAATAATGAAAGATCTTTAATGAAAGATCAAAAGTAATGAAATGTGAGTTTTTAAAGTGATTATTTTTCTAAAGAGTTCAAAGTATATAGGCATCAATGTTTTAGTTTCACTAGATCTTGAACAACACGAGGGATGGGGTCCTCTAGTAGGGTTCTATTTAAATGATCATAAAGGTTTTATCATTGATTCTTATAAAACATCCATAAAGACCCCTATTTATCAAAACTAAAATATAAATTGATGATTATACCACTATTTATGAGTTCTAAATCTTATTATCGATAAAGATATAATTTTATCAGTGCTTTCCAAAAAATATTAAAAAATATAGGTTTTGTAAGTACTTTCTATTTTAGCACTGAAAAAACTTATATTTATCAGTAAAACATGGAAAGAGATTATAAAGATCTATATTTATTAAACTAAGAGGTGATCGATGTGGAGCCCATCCATCCACCTATTAAGTGGTAGGTACCCTTATTATCCTTCAAGGGAACTCGACCTCTCTCCTTCTCTCCCTTTTCTATCCTCAGTTTTCTTCCTTCCTTCCCTCAGATCTCACTTATCCCTAATGTTGAATATGTGTTTGATGGCTTCACAAAACATTCATTCTCATCCTCCGAGTTCACTAATTCCTTATTGCTTCTAAATACCATGTTGATAGCATGTTTCAAACAATGTCACCCCTCTTGGAATCTATTTTACGGGTTTGTTTTCAGATATCGAGGACTACGTGAACGATTAACTATGGGAGTTATCAATAATAGGAACAACATGATTTGGTTCCCTTTGGATAATGAATCAGTCCAGCCCTGTTCCAGGGCCCCCCACCCCCGCATCTGCAACAGATCTTGTTTCTCCTTATTCAAGTGGACTTATAATTTCAACATGAAATGAGATACCCCGACTATGACGATTTGGGTTAGTTTTCCAGACCACCCTCTTATTTTTTGGAACACTTCAATTATTTGAATTCTAGGTAATTTGGTTGGTAGATATTTATGTTTTTATATAGTAACTGGAACTATATTCTATCCTATTTATGCAAAAAATTTCATTGAAGCTGATGTTTTAAGAACTCTAGTAGAGAATGTGTGGATTGTAGAAGGGGAATAGTTCCTATAGAAGAAACATGTTTCTCTTGAGCCGTGGATTTATTTTTTCTCTTCATTCAAGAAAATGTGTCACTTGATGTATGTTTTTAGGAATGGGTTCATGAATAAGTACCAAGAAAATAGATTCAATATTAGGATACAATGGTAAAGGTATGTTTCCCATCTATGGTGCAGGTCCAAAGGATCATGTTCAAATTGGTGCTTATATTGACCAATTTAGTAATTAATAGATAGTTCACTTTAGATCACTTAAGGGTAGGTAGATGAATTGGATTGAACTTCCTGCTTGTCTCACAATAAAAAAGTTTATTTTGAATTGAATAGAAAATGTTGTCACCATCTAGAAGTATTCATGGTTGTTAATCCTAGATTTTAGATAAGGTGACATATATGGTTGATTGAGATATGATTTTGAGCTGGTGTGTGAATTAGGTCCCATAGAAATTAAAATAAATGTGGATAATGAGGCATCTAATGTGGAGGTGGTGAGAATTGGTGATAATGTTATACACAACAAAGTGTTAAAGGTGGAAGGTAAAAATGATACAAAAATATGGATAACCAGTGGGGGCAGTTGGATATAGGTGAATGAAACATGTAGGGAGAGGCCAAGAGGGAGTAGCTTCACTATTACTATTAGTAATCTCTTTGAAGATCTAGAGGTGAATATTGGATTCAGGGGGAAGGGAATGAAATACAAGCAATAATGGGAATCGTAACCCCAATACCATATAGAACTTCTCTCACTGCCAAATCAAGTATATGATATATTTGGAGGATGATATATCTAGCTAAGTTTGAATGGAAAATGTTGATGGAGTTCATGTATTAATCTTATACATCCCAAGTACTAGAAAGGGGAAGAAAGGAAAAAATGATTTAGGGAGATGCATTGTATTAAAGGGAAAGAGTTCTAAAGGATATAAGGACTACTCTCAGTTACCTAATCCGTTGGAAACAAGGTCATCTAAATAGAATATGGCAAGGGATAGTGAACCCATTTCACCTTTCATTGAAGTAAATAAGAGTTTGAATCTTCAAAGTGAAAATTAGATAATGCAGTTTGGTGAGAAAAAGGAATAAGAACAAAATGGTGCTATAATGGATGATCTGATTTAGGAATAGAAGATATCTAATAATAAGGTTTGAGAATTAGCTAATGAGGATTGGTAAAAGGGGAGGCATGGGAGATTATTTTTCATTTCAATGAATAAATGTTAGAGAAGGAATGTGAGATTAATTCTATATAAGAGGAGGTCCAAAAAATGAATGAGAGGATGATTCAAGTAGAAACTAATAAGGAACAATGTGTATGGATCAATAATCAAGATTGTATTTTGATACTCGAATTTAACAAATAGATGATTGGTGTGGAAGAGTATGTCCAAGATTTGGACAAGAATACCTACAGTTTTGAAGAACTCATAGAGGACGACCCAAACACGAAGGCCACTACTCCTTAATGGAGGTTATATAGAGTTAAGGTTTCTGATAGACTTAAACTTGATTTTAATGGATCAGTGATTTCTTATGGTGTCTTTTGATTGCATGTTCATAACATGAAAGTTATCCCATTTTTCCATAAAATTAATTTACATAATAAAAAATTAATTTTCAGTTAGCTGATAAGGACTATATAAAATAAATAATAAAATATTAAATGAATATATGTTAAAAATGAATAGAAAACTAAAATGTAAATATTAATTAACATTATTAATGAACATATAATCTTAAATACATTAATGTAATAATTGAGTGAAATTTAATAAAAAAATTAATAGACATCAAAATTATTAAAAAATGCATGGGTTGTATTATTTATATAAATTATTAAAAAAATGAAAATGAATATATATTAAAATGAAATGAATACATATTAAATATGTACATTACAACTATATTATAATCATTAAATGTTAAAGTATTAAGTTGTATAAATAAATATTAAAAATAATGAAATTACAACAATAATAAAAGAATAAATATTAAAATCGGATAAATTATAAAGAAAAGTTAAAAATAAGTAACATTAGTAGTGAATAAATAATAATAAATAATATTAATTTAATGAATGTCAAAAAAGAGTGAAATTCAATAATTAAAAAATCTTTAGATTGGAAAAATATTAAAAAATGAACAAGCATTATGAATTATATAATTTATTTTAAAAAAATAGAAATAAATATATGGTAAAATAAAAATGAATAAATATTAATTATATAGATTAAAACCATATTAAAATTATTAAATTTTAATTAATAAGAATACATAGATAAATATTAAAATGAATAAAATTACAAAAAAATAACAACACAACTTTGAAAACGAATAAATTAAAAAAAATGAAACCAAATTATGATTGTTGTTGATTAGATAATATTTAAAACGAATAAATCCAAAAATAATAATTAAAAGTAATAAACAGTATTTTTTAAAAATAATATAAAAAATAATAATATTTTCTAATTAAATATATATATAAATATATATAATATTGTATGTTAATAGATATAATTCTAAAATAAATATTTAAAATTGAAAAAATAAAAGAAATATTATGTGTGTGTACGTTTTATATAAAAATTATGGGAGTTCATTTACTCAATTTTGATAATATAATGCTCATTTTAGACTAAAAAACATTTATATTAAAAACACACACCTTAAGTCATGCTAACAACAATATGTGTCAGATTAACATGGGGTTGATTCTTATACATCAAGAATGATTAATAGATCATCGTCCTAATGTTTGAAAACAACTTGAGTTTGTTTGCTTCGTTTTGGATATGTGATGTATGTTTTAAATTAAAATTCAACTTTTATATTGAAAACAAATATATTGAGTCATATAGACCACATTGCGTGTCAAAATAATGTGCGATTGTTTACTATAATCACAAATGAATTATGGATCATTTTATTAATGTTAAAAAATATTCAGTGATTTTTTTCATGATTTTGGATATGTGACGTGCATTTTAAACTAAAATCCCAATTTTATATTGAAATAACTAACTTAGGGTCATGTTGGACACATCATGTGTCATATTGACATGATGTTGATTCCAACATGTCATGTATGAATTCTGGATTTTTTTCTTAATGTTTAAAAATAATCAAAGGTCATTTGATCAATTTTATATTTTTGATGATTGTTTTAAACTAGAATGAAAATTTTATATTGGAAACATGCATGTTGAGTCATAAAGACCATATCACAAGTCTGATTGACATGTTATACATTACGGAAAATCTTAAATGTATTATGGTTTTTTACTAATGTTTGAAACAAATATTAGTTTTTTTTCTTAGTATTGGCTGTGTGGAACGTGTTTTAAGTAAAAATGAGACTTTTCTATTTAAAACACACAATTTGAGTCATATCAAGCACATCATTCTTCAGATTGATGTGTGGTCGATTTAAACTAATCAAAAATGAATTATGGATCATTTTATAAAATTTTAAAAACAATCCAATCTCATTTTCTTGATTTTTATAATGAGACATGTGTTTTAAGATAAAATGAATATTTTATATTAAATATATTCTCTTGGATTCATATTAGAAAAATCATATTTCCGAATAATGTGTAGTCGATTTATACACATCAAAAAATTAATTATGGATCATTATTCTAATGTTTTATGAAAATCAGATATCATTTATCTATTTTTTCTATGTGACATGTGTTTTAGTCATTAATGAAATTTTTATATTGAAAAAATGAAATTTGATTCATATCATCCACATCATGTGTTGGATTAACATGTGATTGATTCATAAATTTCAAAATTAAAATATGGATATTTGTTTTACTGTTTGAAAATAACCCGAGATTATTTTATCATTTTTTGATATGTGATGTGAGTTTTAAACTGAAATTACACTTTCATATTTAGAACACCCACTATGATTCATACCAAACACATCCTGTGTCGAGTTGACATGAAGTTAATTTCTATATTTATCAGATGAATTTCGGTTCATTTTCAAAATGTTATAAAACAAACATAGTTTGTTTTCTCTATTTTGGATATGCGACACATGTTTTTTAAACTAAAATAACAATTTGATAAGGAAAATGTGCACTTTGAGTCATACAAACTACATAATGTGTTGGATTTATGTGTGTTCAATCCCTACTCAAAAAATGAATTATTTTTCAATTTTCTTAATGTTTGAAAATAATTTGAGATTGTTTTCTCAATTTTGATAGTGTGATGAGCATTTTAAACCAAAATGAAACATTTATATTTGAAACACACACTTGGAGCCATATTATACACATAGTTTATTATATTAATATGTGATTCATTATTAAATGGAAAAAATGAATCATGGATCATTTTCTTAAACTTTCATGACAATACGAACTTGTTTGTATAGTTTTTCTATGTGATGTGCATGTTACACTAAAATGAAACTTAAAAACTTTCACTCTGTGTAATACCAGACACATTGTGTATTAGATTTATATATAGTAAATTCTTACATATCAAAAATGAATTATGGATAATTTTCATATGTTTTGTAGATAATCATATATTTATTTCTTAGTTTTTTACATGTAACATTCCATCTAAACGAAAATGATACTTTTATATTGAAAAAACATGCTTCAGTCATATCGGCCACATCGTGTGTTTTCTTGACATGTAGTCAATTCGTATATGTCACACGTGAAATATTTATTGTAATCATATGGTTTGAAGTAAAATTTAGTTTTTTTCCATGGTTTTGGATAGGTGACAGACGTTTTAAACAAAAATAACACTTGTATATTGAAAACTCATACATTAAGTCATACTGGACACATCATGTGTTGTATTTAAATTCAGTCGATTCATACACACCAAAAATAAATTATAGACAATTTTCTTGAATTATCAAGACAATGTATGATCATATTCTCATTTTTTGTTATAATATGTGTTTTTACACTAAAATGAAGCTTTTAATGAGATGAATATGCACTTTGATTCATACCATCCTCATCATGTGTTAAATTGATGTGCGATAAATTCTAATATATCAAAAATAAATTATGGATCATTTTTGTAATGATTGAAAATAATCTACGATATTTTACACTATTTTTACAATATTATGTTTTTTTAATCTAAAATTACACTTTTATATTGAGAACACTCACATGGAATCATTTGGACCACATCATGTGTTAGTTGGACCTTTGGTAAATTTTTATACATTAAAAAATAATTATGGATTATTTTCCTATTATTTTTGGATTGTTTGATCTCATTTAATTGGATTTGGATATGTGATGTTTTTAGAGTAAAATGATACATTATATGTGAATACATGAACTTTGATTCATAATGGCCACATCGTGTGTCAGGTTGATTGGAAGTTGATTCTTACACATCCCACATGAATTATATATCATTTTCATAAATATTGAAAAGAATATAAACTTGTTTTATTGGTATTGATAATGTGATTTTCATTTTAAACTAAAATGAAAAGGTTATATTGAAAACACACACATTGATTCATACCAACCACATCATGTTTCAGATTGATGATCATTAAATTACTACTTTTAAAAAATAAATTATGGTTGTTTTCTAGAATTTTGAAAACAATATGATCTCATTAATTCGGTTTTGACAATGTGGAAATAGTTTTAAACTGAAACAAAACATTTATATTTAAAACATGATCTTTAAATAATTCTGGACACATAATATGTAATATTGATATGTCATATGAGTGACAATTATGACCTTTTTATTAGTGAAAGTGAAAAAAACATACAACAAAAAGTTCACAGGGGAAAAAAGAAATGAAGCCTGTGGGAATCACCTTGAACAATCATAAAACTATCAATCAGAAGAGAACCAAAATAATAAAGAAAAATTAAACTATTATCCTAGTTACCTTTGGATGCAAGAAGATCCGCCAATATTTTACCCTCACACCAAGTATATATAACCGATATACTATGAAAAATAAGATCCATGCAAAAATGTTTGAGGTAAATAATATTCCAAGGGAAATTCATCTGACCTTTCAAAGAATTAATTACAATAGAAGAATCTGATACCATAACATTTATATTAATATCTATTTATTTACATAATTTTAGTCCTTGAAGCATCACTGCTACCTTTACCACCACTAAAGTTCCCTTCCCATAGAAAGAAGAAAAATCCCAAATAACTAAGACTCTTCCATCATGAACAACACCACCTATTTTCATGATCCATTACAAGAAAGAACCATCCACATTTAATTTAATCCCATATGTAGGATGCTACCATTTCACCCAAAAAACATGATACCTCTATTGATAAAAATCATCCTTCATCAAACTACCATGCAACACAAATGAATTTCGAACTATGTAGATGATAACATTTCCAGAGTGCTTAACAAATTAAGAGACAGTTTATAGTAACATTAATCTAATATAATGAATATTAATCCAGAAACATTGATGACATGCAACGTTATGCATTTCCCATAAAATACAACATACATTGGTGATGACAGAGGACTATCCCTTAGATTGTACACTATTACCTGCCTATGAATCCTAAAATAGATGAAAAAAATAATCCACATATGTTATGAATCCATTGAAATCTAAAAATTAAAAACATAAACCCACAAAACACAATCCATTAACTTTTACAAAATATATGAGCAAAAAAACAGATTTAGAGTAAACACAACACCTGCATTTCAATGTAAGAGTAATCATAACTTATTCCATATTATCATTAGTAGGAATAGAAAAATGTCAAATTATCCAAAGATGAAAAATGAATTTTGGAGAAAAAACTTTACACCATATTCTACTGTTTATATTATCCAAGTTAGAACCTGGATAAATCATCGAACAAAAAGAAAAGTAAGATGATTAAAAATATATACATATGTTATCAATTCTTACACATCATAAATAAATTATGGATCTTTTCCATAAATTTTGAAAAAAAATACCAGTTTGTTTTCTACGTTTTTAAAATGTGATGTGTCTTCTAAACTAAATTACCTTCTAGTGATCAATATTAAACACTAATATTTTATCTTGAAACTCTTGTTCAACTTCCTTCACATATAATTCCATGATTCCACTTTGAGAAGTATAAAAAATATCAGAGAGGAATCACTACTATTATTTATGGTATCTTTCATTGGCATGTATTTCAGTGAATAAAATGTGAATGTGAAGGAATTCATCTTGAATTTTCAGCATGGATTTGGAGGTGATTATAACAGAGTATGTAAACTTTTTATATACTCATAAAAACAAATAATGACACAAAATAAAAATGATAATTATAATATAATGAAAGAACCTTCCCTAGAATTTTGTAATTTGACAATATATTTGTGGTTAAAGGATCTTTTAACCATTTCCCTATCACAATTATCTTTATTATAGCTTCATTGAACAATATCTCATGAAAAAATCATGTTCCATACATGTTACTATCTCAACCAAAATTTTTATAGTGTAACCCTCCTAGATACATCTCCTTGAGAAATCACTCAATTAATTATTTCTTTGTAGAATCATCACTAAATCATTTTTTAGTTTCAACCAATTCAAACTAACACCTAAAGGAAGGAAATTAATGAAATTTTGAAAAGAAATGAATCGACATTTGGGGAATGATAACATAACCTATAAAATCATTTAATAATTATATTAATAATGGTATGATTGAATTTATGAGATGTGGGTTTAGTAAATATATCATAAAAGTTGAATTGAAGTTGGATTGCACCTACAGATGCAAGTGGATGTTACTGTATCTGAAATTATTTCCCATCAACATGGGGCCTATTATAAAGATGTGTTTTATATTTCTCTTAGATGAAACACCCTCAATCAAAACACACATGATATTTTCATCAGGCAGAGGAACCATATGTTAGGGTTGATCATCAACTCTGTATCCTCAATTGAGAGTGGAAAAATATATATAGCGGGGTTAAAATTTATTTGGAATGATGGGAGGGTCAAATAATTAAAAAAATTGTATAGTAACTACAAATGTATATTTAGAATATATATATATATATATATATAACTATGATATTTCTTATAGTATATGAAATTTATTTTAGGTAAGGTAATTTCTATGTATTAAGATGGTGATACTTCAAAACCCAAATGTATCTTAAAGGTCATAGCATGTAAAAATCACATACATAATTATTAATCACCTCAGATCAATGTTGAAAATCATTAAGACACCATTTACTCCACCCACTCACCTCTAAAAAATATTTATTCTTTTCAGTATGTAGAATTTTATATTATCCTAGTAGTATAGATAAAATATAGGCAAAAAAACGTTTGAAAAAAATTTTAATTTAAAATTTTAATTATTTTGGAAAATTACAAGTCTGTGGATGCTAGTTTGTTGATGTTATATAAACCATAAAATTATTCACCTTCATAAAGCTCAATTTGTTAAATTTAACTATATCACTATTTTCAACCCATTTAAAATTAAAAATATTCACCTAAAATTTCAAATTACTTATCGTGTATATTTTTTCAATTATGTTGTAGTATTACATATTCACATAAATTGGATTTCTGTCCTTGAATCTAAATACATTCATCACTGTCTCCATAAGCCTAACTCAACTATTTCACATCAATCCATGTTCATCATGTTTCTTCATATAGAATGGATAACCATTAATTACAAAACCAGTGTAAGAGATGACATTTACATTTTGTCCCCTGGATAAGTAATGAAGTTGTTCTCCAACATAATTGGGATTTGAAGATAACTCTATATAAATATGATCTTAGAACCATCTAATAAACTATTGATTATGGGTAATTAGTATACATATTCCATCCCTTGATGAATTAAAATATCTAAGAATTACTCTGCGGGATCCATCATATATGGGAAACTCTAAAACATTATTTTAAAATGTAAAGGAGAGACTTCTCATTCTCTCTAATGGTCATTCTAACAACACCTATTCCATAAATCTATTATCCCATAAGGCTTCCATTTTGATGAGATTTTGGGAGACCAATTCAATCAACATCTGGGTGGTAATCAGTACATAATTCAACTTCTTCATTAACAACAAATAAATATTCAATAAAACCTTCTAACTAACATTAATTCATGACATGACCCTTCAAAATATTCATATATCATTAACTGGGTACATCCATGAATAATTTTCATGACCACATAATTGAATATATCAAACATAGTGAAACATTAAGTGGACAATTATATCAATGAATTATGGTTGGAAAAATAAATCCAGTTATCATAATATGACAACAATTTCTTTATTCATGGTTGGAAACATATTAGGGTCTTTTAATTTACTTCATATAGATTTGAAAATGAAATATTGTTTGGTTAATATATGTTTTACATTTTTAGGCAGAATCCAACATAATGCTCTAAGAATTAAATCTTCATCAAAACATAACTATCGTGTTATTTTAGTCCTAATAACATAAAATTATTCATTTAAATATTATTATTTCTATTTGATGGATACCCCTATGTAAATTTTCACCATTAAGGATGTTTCATAATTGAAATTATTCTATTCCAGATAGATTGTAAGCTAGTGGAGGAATAATACTTTTCCTTTTACCCTTCACGGGTTCCAACACATCCCATATACCCACGTTAGTCATGTCCAACATTTTCTTAATTCCATATTTTATTATCTCCAGTTCAATTTTTAATATGACAATAACAATATCAATAATATATTTTTCTATATTCATGACATCAATAAAATATCTGACATTTAAACAATTCTAGTATAGAAATTCAAAGAAATTTCACCAATTTTTTCAAACCATATTTTTTATTGTTTTTCAAAAATGGATTTCCAATATTAGGGTAAGTATATTTTACTTTCTTGAGAAGTTGATCACTAAATTATTAGGTTGGTGTTCTAAATTGTTCTGTATTTCTATTGAATGATATCATCCAAGATCAGTATTTATGTCTTCAGGGTAAAAATTTACAATGTCCAAAAAAAGTCTTTGAATAATTTTTCAACTTAACTGAGCGTGTAACATCTATAGAAATGGGACACCTAAACGTTATATTATTGGTATCTCCTAAAAAAATCCATAAGGAGTAAATTCAATTATCGATCTATAAAACATGGTTCTCAATCTGAATTATTCAATTCTAGGAGCTTCATGAAACATAAAACTTGTGTCCTACATCAATTTTATATCTTAAATCAATGAATCTAATTGGATATCAATGTCATTACCAGGTTTTTTGTGATCATATATAAACAGAGACAACATAATGTATTTTTTTCTTTATCCATGACTATGGTGGTAAGATATAAATTACAAACATAACTTTCCATGTAATGTGAGTACTACTTTTTACAACAACAAGACTTATTCAATATCTAGATAATGTAAGTCAAAGTTTTCTTTTATTGTTTCCAAATTTAGGATCCTCATAATCAATTTTCATCCACTAAAAAGAGTTTGTTGGGTGTAATATTTTACCATATTCAATTATTGTATCTGCGTGCCATGAAATTTTTCTAAACATTTCTAAACATCCAAAGATATGTCTAAAAATTTGAATGATAAGAATATATTATACTTATTTTTATGTAATTGGTTTATTTTTCTTATATTAGTCTGTGCAAAACCAAGCAGATGTTATAAGTGATTCACATTCCTTGCGAAAAAAAATATAAAATCACTTGGACATGAATGTATTTTCTTAGAGATCATACCCATTGAAAATATAATTCTATAAGATCCATATTTTTTACAAGGAAAATAATTTTCTTTTGGTAACATATCAATAAGAAGACCAAGTAAATCAATAAATTTGGTGTCACTCTTTCTACTACTAACTTTAAAATTATATAACATTAATACACCTGGTAATGCTATATATTTATAACAACGGGTATAAAATGGTGTGTTTTCATAGATATTTAATTTCTCAGACAAAATTTTATATTCATGTAGGTCATATTGAATTGTCATTTTCATTTCTTCAATATGATCTCCATCATCATTTACACTGGCATTCATATAAACTGATCCATAAATCAGAATATCATACCATTCAGTATGTACAATATTTTTTTCTCGATTTAATGTTCAAAATTTTATATATATATATTTCGTGACAAATAAAATATTATTTCAACATATTTGAGTGAATTCATCTTGAATAACAACAACCTAAACATGTATAAATCATTTTGGAAGGGTCATATGCATGCTCTATTGAAATCTTAATGAACATTTTGATTCCATCCTCATAATCCTTTTTTTACGATTAGAATCCATCCATTTTTGATTCATATCCATCATATTATGTCCAATATTATGCATTTTAAAAACAAATAAATAAATAAAAATAAGGTTTTAATATTCAAAAGATAACGTTATATATAGTTCTAAGAAATTAGATAATTTTCTGAAGAAAAAAATTTATACTCACTTTGGAAACTCAAGGAAGAAATGAAAAAATATATTAATGATAAGATGATATAATTAATTGAAATGGGAATATTATGTACCTTATAAAAATGTTTTACAATCATAACCACCAATTAAAATATGAATTTTTATTTTCTAAAAAAAATTGGATAGTGTGTGTAGAATTAAAGCATGAAAATAATGATGGAAGGAAGCTTTAAAGCAAAGAGGTTTTGGTTGAAGCTAAATTCATATAAGGGGAACCCAAATAAGATGATTTCCACCATGATTATATTTCCCCCTTTGGTAGGTTATAATATTTATTCTATAATAATGATCATACTAGACTACTAAAGTTGAATGAATCACAAAATTCCAATGTTATTGGTGATGAAACATAACATGTTATATTTTTACAAAATGGTAACATATAAAGAAAAACCCAATGGTGGTTTAAGGGTTATGCATTCCCTAATATAGGTAATAAGTATTAGAACACTATTAATGTACCATTTAAGCTACATGAAGTTATTTTTCTAAGATAATAAGAGTAAAATTATGTGTATTGAGATTTTTATGTATTGGTGGAAATAATTTATGGAAGGGAATGTGTTATATCTATAATGTTATGAAGAGTACAATTAAATTTTCATCTTTTAAAAAAGACATAGATTAACTATTTCCACTCACCAAATTATTAATGGTTAATAGTTAGTGTAAAATTATGAAGTATAATGATGTTTTTGGAGAGAAACCTTAAAATATCATATGTCCTAAAAAGTAATTTTATTTCTATATAATCAATTGAAGGTGACTATAACAGAATCATTTAGGAAAATTGAAAATGCCAAAATAAGAACTAAAAATGATGAAATAATGAAAGAGCATAAGTGGGGGATCATAAGTAAAGAATTGTAGGTTATTAATTTATTAATTTTTCTGATGAGTTCAAGGGAGATCAGTGAAAAAATTTTCGTTCCATGAGATTTTGATCGACATGGGGGGATGGGGTTCTCTTTTGGGGTTCTATTTAAAGATCATAAATTTTTTATCAGTTCTTTTTAAAAAAAAATTGATAATTAACCATTCTTATTATCACTAAAATATAAATTGATAATAAAATCACTCGTTATCAGTTCTAACTCTTAACACGGATAATGATGTGATTTTATCATCACTTTTCAGAAAGAGTTGATAAAGAGAGATTTTGTAAGTACTTTCTATTTTAGCACTTAAAAAATTATATTTACTAACAATCTTTGGAAAGAGCTGATAAAGTTCCATATTTCTTGACCTAGGAGGTGATAGCCACTGAGCCCATCCCTCCCCCTATGGAGTGGGTGGGACCCTTATCATACTTCAACAGAACTCGTCCTCCCTCCTTCCCTCTCTTTTATATCCTCGATTTTCTTCCTTATGTCCCTAATATATTACTCATCCCTAGAGTTATACATTTGTTTTATGGATTCCTGAAAATTTATCTCTCATCCTCATAGTTCATTTATGCCTCATTTCTTCTAACCCAGATGTTGATAGCATGTTTCAAACAACCTCCTCTATCAAGGGATTCATTTTATTGGTTTTTTTCAGATGTCGGGGACTACAATAATGATTTACTTTGGGTATTCTCAACAATAGAAACGTCAAGATTTTGATCTATTTAGATAATTACATGATCCAGTCCTATTCTAGTCCCCACACTTTTGTAATGGATCTTTTTTCTCTTTATTCAGGTGGATTGATGATTTTGACATGGAATGAGATACCCTAACTATGGTTATTTTGGTTAGTTTTATAGATTTCCCTTTTCATTTTCAGAATCCTTCCATTATATAAATGTTAGATAATATTTTTGGTAGATATTTATGTTTTAATAGTAGAACTAGAACTATTTTCCATCCTATTTCTCTGAAAATTTTTGTTGAAGTCAATGTTTTAAGAAAACCATCAAAGAATTTTTGGATTACAATTTTGGAAGAGTTATATTATAAGAAAAAAATTTCTTTTGAGTCATTGATCTATATTTTCTTTTTATTAAAGAAAATTTTTTCCTTGATGGAAATGCATAGGCATGGGTGCATAAATAACTTTCATAAGATGGATGCAAGATTGGTATGTAGTCGTAAGGGTATAATATCCATTTTTGGTGCAGGTATGAATGAACATGTTCATATTAGTGTTTTCATGACTGATGTAGTAATTTAAAGATAGTTCACTAGAGAATAGTTTAAGGGTGGGGAGTCGAATGGGACAAAACTTCCTACTCTCCTCACAACAAAATAGTTGAATATGAATAGAATAGAAAAGTTTTTCACCATATATAATGAGGCATGACTATTAATCCTTGATTCGAGAGTAGTAGACATATATGGTAAAATGAGATGTGATTTTGAGGGGGTGTGTGAAACGGGTTCTATGATATTTAAAATAAATATAGCAAAGGAGGCATACAATGAAGAGGCAGTGAGAATTGGGGATGAATATAAACACAAGGAGGCGTTATTGGAAGTGCATGAGCAAGAGGCAACGGTCTTTATAACTAGTGGAGAAAGATGGGGCTGGGTGAATGAAATATGTAGGATGAGGCCAAGAAGGACTAGCTTAACTATTAAAATTAGTAATTGCTTTGATGATCTACAGGTTGAATGTTCTGTTCAGGGACATGGGGATTAAATACAATAAGGAATGGAATTCCAATCCCCAATACCAGTAGATTACTTCTCTGACGGCCAAAGCCTTTATGGGATTGATTAAGAGGATGAGATATTTTTCTATTCTTTTACGGAAAGTGTCAATGGATTGCATGTAATATGCATATACAACCCATAGAAGAGAAAGGGGAGGAAAGGAAAAAAGAGATATAGGGATATGTATTATGTTATATGGAAATAGGTCTAAAGGATGTAAGGACTAATCTAAGTTACCTAAGATGAAGGAAATAAGGTGAGCCAAAAAGAATAAGGCGATGGATAGTGAACCTATGTCTCATGGCTAGTAAGGTAAAAAGAGTTCTAATCTTCATGGTAATAATTAGATTGTGATGTGTGGTGAGTCCAATGTACATGAATAGTTTGGTGGTATAATGCAAAAAGAATTTAGGAATATGAGGTATATAATAGTAAGGTTAGGGCAGTAAATAATGAGGATGGGAAAAATAGGGAGGCATGGGAGCTTATTATTCATTTTAATGAAGAAATGTTTGAGGAGACATATGAGATCAATGCTACATAAGAGGAGGTACACATGATGAATGCGAGGATGATTGAAGTGGTCACTAATAAGGAATAATGTGTATGGTTAAAAAATCAATATTTTATTTTGATACGGGGCTTCAACAAAAATACGATTTCTGTGGAAGAGTATATCCAAACTTTAGACAAGACAACCTATAGTTTTGAAGACCTGATTAAGGATGACCTGAACATGAGGGCCACTGCTCTTCAATGGAGGTTATATAAAAGAAAAGTTTTTAATTGACTAAAACTCGATTTCAATATTTCTGTGATTTATTATGGTGTTTTTTTATTACATGTTCCGAATATAAAATGTTTCCCAGTTTTTCTATAAAAGTTTTTTCCATAATAAAATGTTAATTTTCAATCAGTTGCTAAGGAATATATAAAATAAATTATAAAATAATAACTGAATATATATTAAAATGAATAAATAATAGAAAACGTAAAAATTATATAACATTATTAATGAGTAGATAATCTTAAATTCATGAATGTAATAAATGAGTGAATTTATTAAATAAAAATTAATAGACTTAAAAATTATTCTAAAAGCGAATGAGTTTTATTAATTATATAAATGATTAAAAATGAAAATGAATATATATTAAAATGAAATGAATACATATTAAATATATACATTACAACCATATTATAAGCATTAAATTCTATATAATAAATATGTATAACTAAATATTAAAAATAATGAAATTATAATAATATTGAAACTGAATAAATTATAAATATAATTTAAAATATGTTACATTTCTAGTGAATAAATAATACTAAATAATATTAATTGAATTATTGTTAAAAAAAGAGTGAAATTAAATAATTAAAAAACTATTGATTTCAAAAATATAAAAAATAGACAAATTTTATTAATTATTAAAATTATTTAAAAAATTAAAAATTAATATATAATAAAATGAAAATGAATAAATATTAATTATATAAATTACAACCACATTAGAATCATATAATATTAATGAATAAACACATATAAATGAATAATAAAATTGTAAAAAATTACAAAAAAAATTAACCATGAAACATTAAAAATGAATAAATTAAAATAAAAGGAAAAAATGAAGATTATTATTGATTATATAATATATAAAATGAATAAATTCAAATAAAATTAAAATAAATAAATAGTATTTATTAATAATAATATGGATAACAAATAATATTTACAGATTAAATATATATATATATATATATAATATAGTATGTTAATAAATATAATTCTAAAATAAATATTAAAAATTGAATAAATTAAATAAATATTATGTGTGTGTACATAAAAATGAATTAATAACATATATGTATGTATAAAATTATTGTAAAAAACATTTGATATATGTTAAATTGAAAAAAATCACATTTAATTAATTGTCCATTAATTGATACAATTATTTTATATTTCTAATTAATATTAATTCTTAATTATAAACTATTTTCACTAATTATCTAAATTATTTAAGGTAAATATACATATTATGTATTATTTAAATCATATATAAAGAAACATTATATATATTGATATATATATATATATGAATATATTTTGGTATTAAAATGATTAAATATATTAATGATCAATTATGTATAAAGAACGCAAAGATTAATAAATTAAAAAAAATATTACATAAAAAATATTTAAAATCAATAAATTATAAAACAAGTAAAAAACATAATCATTATTAATAAAAATGCATGCAAACTTTATTTATTAACACTAATATTGAATTCGCATTTATTAGGGTTAAAATGGAATTTTCATTTTTTTTAATGCAAGAAACCATTATCATCACTAATAAAGGACCCCCCTTTATCATCACAAAAATGACCCCTTTATTGTATCTTTCATTTCCATTGGTAAATTTTATGACAACATAAAAAAAATATGAAATCATGTAACTTTCCTATAACACAAACAGATTAGAAACATAAAATCGAATTAGTATATATATATATATACACATAGAAAAATAGATTGAAATATATATAATAAATTTCACTATAATTTCAATTAAAAATTCACATAAAAGATATTTTCATTGATGTGATATTTTCATTTAATTAAATAAAATTAAAATCCAAGATACAAAATCAAAACTTTTATTGCATGATTTTTTTAACAATCATCCCCTATAAAAACCTAATACCTACAGTAAAACCAATATTTTTTAGTAACCATGTATAAAATATTTAACAAATTATGATTTTAATATAATCCATATATATTAAATTATATTGTTAATTACATTGTATGTTAATGATATTATCAGTTATACTCTTAATTTTATTATAGTTCTTTTATTATTAATTTTATATTAATTAATTTTTATTAAATATACCATTAATTAATAATTATATTATGAATTATTTATTACATTGTTAATTAAAAATATAAAAAAATTATATTGTTAATTATGTAATATTTTAATGATATTATCAGTTATTAAATATTTTAATTTCCAAAATTTTTGTTAAAAATTATATCATTTAACAAAATTAACATTTTTAAATAGAAAGCATGCACTTTGATAAAACAGGGAACATTGTGTGTCAGAATGATGCATAATCAATTCTTACAAGTCATTAATTATTTACGGATTTTTGTCCTAATGTTTGAAAATAATATGAGCTCCTTTACTAAATTTTGACAATGTGACACATGTTTTAAACATAAATGAGTCTTTTATATTAAAAACACTCAGTTGGAGTCATACCAGCCACATCATATATCAAATTGAGGTGAAATTGATTCCTACATGTCATAAATGAATTATGGACCATCAGGGTAAAAGTTTCAAATAATTGGAGCTCATTTACTAGATTTTGATAATATGATTCTCATATTAAACTAAAATCAAACATTTATATTTAAAATAGTCACTTTGAGACATACTGACAACAACATGTGTCATATGGACATGATGTTGATTCATATACATCAAGATTGAATTATGGATCATCGTCATAAATTTTAAAAATAATATTAGTTTGTTTTATTGGTTTTGTCTATGTGATGTATGTTTTAAACTAAAATTACACTTATATTGAAAACAACCTCAATGAGCTATACGGACCACATTGTGTGTTATTTTAATGTGTGATCATTTACTATAATCACAAATGAATTATGTATCATTTTAATAATGTTAAAAAATATTCAATGATTGTTTTAATGATTTTTTCTATGTGACACAAATTTTAAACTAAAATGCCACTTTTATATTAAAAGAAACAAATTTTAGTCATACTGGACACATCATGTGTAAAATTTACATGAGGTTAATTCCCACTTGTCACCTGTGAATTACATATCATTATCTTAATGTTTTAAAATAATCAAATTAAATTTTCTTAATTTTGGCTACATGATGTGTGTTTTAAACTAAAATGACACTTTAATATTGAAAACATGCATGTTGAGTCATAAAGACCATATCATGAGATTGATTGACATTTAGTCCATTACTATAAATCTTAAATGTATTATAGTTTTTTATTAATATTTTGACAAGGTCAATATTTTTTCATGGTTTTGGCTCTATGACATGCATTTAAAACTAAAATAACACTATTATATAAAAACATACAATTATAATCAAATCGATCACATCATGTTTCAAATTAACATGAGGTCGATTCCAACTCATCAAAAAAAAATTATGGAACATTTTTTATTTTTTTAAACAATCCAATATCATTTTCGTAGTTTTGATAAGTGACACACGTTTTAAGAGAAAATGACTCTTTTATATTGAATACATTCCCTTCGAGTCATATTGAAACAATTGTGTGTCAGAATGTGATGTAGTCAATTTCTACACATCAAAAATGAATTATGGATCATTATACTAATATTTTTAGAAAATTATAGCTCATTTGTCTATTTTTATAATGTCAGAGGTGTTTTAAACTAAAATGAAACTTTTTGATTAGGAAAATACACTCTGAGTCATATTGGTCACATCATGTGTAAAATTAACTTGTGATTGATTCATAAATGTCGCAAATTAAATATGCATCTTTTTTCTAATGTTTTAAAACAATTGAATATCATTTTCTAATTTTTGTCTATGTGATCTATGTTTTAAACTACAATTAAACTTTTATATTTAAAACACACACTATGAGTCATACCAACCACATCGTGTGTTCATGTGACATGATGTAAATTTATATATTTCTAAGATTTATTATGGATCCTTTTTATAATTCTATAAAATAATAATATCTTGTTTTCTCTGTTTTGGATATGTGATTCATGTTTTTAACAAAAATTATAATTTTATATTGAAAATGCACACTTTGATTCATAATAACTACAATATATGTTGGATTGATGTGAGGTCAATTCCTACACAACAAAAAAGAATTATTTATCATTTTAGTAATGTTTGAAAACAATTTGAGTTTGTTTTATCAGTTTTCATAGTGTGATGTGTGTTTTAAGAAAAATTACACATATCTATTATAAACAGATAGTTTGAGCCATACCAAACTCATCGTCTATTATATTAATATTTTATCTATTATTACATGAAAAAAATGAATCATGGATCATTTTTCTAAATAATAAATATAATATGATTTTTTATAAATATTTTTTTCTACGTGATGCATGTGTTACATTTAAATGAAACTTAAAAGCATGCACTTTGTGTAATACCAAGGACATCATGGTTCTGATTTATCTTCAGTAAATTCTTACACATCGCAAATTAATTATGGATTATTTTGATTAGTTTTGGAAATAATCTGAGACTATTTTATTATTCTTGTCTGTGTGATATGTGATATAAACTAAAATGAAATGTTTTTACTAAAAACACTTACTTTCAGTCATACCGACTACATCCTATGTTAGCTAGACATTTAGTAAATTCATATATTCCACACACGAGATATGTATTTTGTTAAAAATGATTCAAAACAATTAAATATTTTTTCAATGGTTTTGGATAAGAGACAATTTTTTTAAACTTAAATGACTTTTTTATAAAGAAAACTCACACATTATGTTATACTGGACACATCATGTGTTGGATTGAAATTCAGTCGATTCATACACACCAAAAATGAATTATAAATATTTTTTTTAATTATAATGGTAATATAAGATCATATTCTATTTTTCGGGTATGATATATGTTTTTTTAACAAAAATGACACTTTTTAGAAGATAAATATGAAATTTTAGTCATACCATCCGCATCGTTTGTCATATTGATTCACGGTCAATTATTATATGTCAAAAATAAATTATGTATCCATTTTTAATGTTTGAAAATAATATGAGATCATTTAATAAATTTATAAAATATGTTTTTTTAAATAAAATGAAACTTATATTGAAAACACACACATTAATTCATTTGGGTCACATCATGTTTTCAATTAAATTTAGACAATTATTTTACAAAAAAAATTAATTATGGATTATTTTCCTAATGTTTTTTGGATAGTTTAATCACATTTACTTTTTTTGTATATGTGACATTTTTTAGAGTAAAATGATACTTTTAATATTAAGATGTTCAGTTTGATGCATAATGGTCACATCTTGTATCAGGTTGATTTGAATTTGATTCCTACACATCCTACATTAATTAAGGATCATTTTCCTAATGTTTGTAAAAAATATAATATTGTTTTTTTAGTATCTTTAATGAGATTTTTTTTAAAAAAAATGAAAAGTTTATATTTAAAACATTAAATTTGATTCATACAAACCACATTGTGTTTTAATTTTATGTGAATTAAATTACTACTTGTCAAAAATTAATTATGGATTTTTTTTCAAAATATTGATAATAATATGAACTCATTTATTCATTTTTGACAGTGTGAAAAGAATTTTAAAAAAAATAAAACTTTTGTATTGAAAGCATAATATTTGAATCATTATAGAAACATCATATATAATATGGATATGTGATCAATTTCTATACATCATAAATAAATTATGGATTATTTACATAAATTTTGAAAACAAGCCAAGTTTTTTTTCTATGTTTGGACAATATGACAAGTGTTTTAAACTAAACTACCTTGATGAGATAAATCTTTCACACAAAATTCTCAACTTATATCCCTCATTGAACATATTTAACATATAATTCCATTATTATACAGTGAACATTGGATCAAAATATTAGATAGGAATCACTATTAGTATTTACAGCAACATTTATTAGCATGTATTTGGTTGAATAAAATTTGAAAGTGAAAGAATTCATCTTACATTTCATCATGGTTGAGGAAATGATTATATAGATTTGTGACAATTTTTACATACTCATAAAAATATATAAAGACCCAAAATAATTACGATAAGTCTAGGAGCATGAAACTACCTTCCATAGAATTTGGTAATATGACATCAAATTTGTGGGTAAAATGATCATTTTACCATTTCCTTCTCGCTATTATATTTATTATAAACTCAATATACAATCTCTCATGATAATAAGTAGCTTCATCCATATTACGGGCTTAACAATAATTTTTATAGTGTAACCCTCTGTCATACATGTCCTTGAAATATCACTCAAATCATTAATTCTTTCTAGCTTCACCACTAAAGCATTTTGTAGAGTCAACCAACACAAACTACCTCCTAAAGGAAGTAAATTAGTGAAAAGTTGAAAAGAAATGAATGGCCAATTGGGGAATGATAATACACCATTTAAAATCGTTGAATAACTATAGTAACAATGGTATTATTAAATTAATCACATGAGATTTAGGTTTTTTAAATATATAATACATGATGAAATAATGTTGGACAACATCTATAGATGCAAGTGGATTTTAATGAATCTGAAATTATTTCCCATCAAGTTAGGGCCTATTATAAATATTATTTTTCTATTTATCTACAATGAAACACCCTCAATAAAAATATACATACTATTTTCATAGTGTTGATGAACCATATGTGGGGATTTATTATCAACTCTATATACTCACTAAAGATTGAAAAAATATCTATGGTGGGGTTCAAATTTATTTTGAATTATGGGAGTGTCAAATCATAAAAAAATGTTTTTTGGTAACTAAAAATTTATTTGTAGAATAAATATAGAACTACTTTTTTTAATAGTATATGAAATTTATTTTAGGAGAAGTAATTTATATGAATTATAATGATGATGCTTCATATCCCAAGTATATCTCAAATGACATTACATGTGCATGATCACATACATAATAAGAAATCACCTTAAATTAATGTAAAAAATCATTATGACACCAGGTACTTTACCCACTCACCTCTAAATAACAAATTTATTCTTTTCATTATGTATAATTTAGGTCACTCTATTTGTATAAAAAATATAGACAAAAAAACTCCTAAAAAATATTTTAATTGAAGTTGTAATTACCTTGGAAAATTACATGTTTGTGGATGTTAGTGTGTTGATGGAATATAATATAATTTATAAATTTTCAAAAATAATGTCAATAAACATTGTTGTTATTTGTTTTGGATTCTATATAAACATTGATCAAAATAAGTAAATAGTTTTAAAATATTTTTTGACTGATAAATCTTATTATATAAACCATAATTTATTTCTATTTGAAGAAATCCTTAGGCTTCTTATGTTTACTACATGACCTTATACCCTGATTTAAACGATATTTATAGATCACCCTATCAAAAAAATACATGTTAAAACAAAATTAAAAAATGAAAAATATGAATTTTATTTATACACTATTGATTTTAGTGCATTACAAATTCAAAATTGACATCATGTGTGGTTATATTGATGAAAATCCATTCTTTGTATCTAAAAAAATAAACATTTGGTGTATCCAATTTGATTTAGATTATCAACCACTGATTCTTAAAAAACAAATAATTAATGAAATATATGTATATATATATATTATATGATTATATTATAGATTTTCCCCTATATTTTGGCTATCAAGAGAAGTTCAACCTCTATTATTTTCTTTTCAAACACTATGATTAGTTCATCATTTTTCTTGTTAGTTTATTCTTACTAAAAAAATATATGAATAAATGGTAGTAGTATTGATGATTTCAAATATTTCATCATATAAATTTCGATTTATATAACAATAATATATATTCCAGTTGAAAATATGAATCATTATTAACTATAATGAACATCGTATATCATTTCTTGGACAAAAAGAATATGAAAATTTACCTCATTTATGTTGGAGTTGGGGTCCTAGGAAAAACTTCTAGTACTTTGATTACATGTATATTTAAATTATTAAATACAAATTAAACATCTTATTTCATATTTTTCAATATTATGCATGGATTTAATGTAATAATGTCCAAGTGTATTTTTTTGCTTTGGAATGTTCATAGAGTTCCCCCACTACGATGAGAAACAGGAAGTGATATGATTTTATTCTTAATATGGTTCTATGGTTTTATAACAAACTGTGATGGGAGACATAGTATTTAGACCGTCAAGTGAAATCACTCATAAGAAGATGAGGATTCTTCTTATAAACTAAAAATGTGGTAATCTCCAAGATGGGAGATTTTGAAAACAAA
Organism: Viscum album; assembly: GCA_963277665.1. Classification (NCBI taxonomy): domain Eukaryota; kingdom Viridiplantae; phylum Streptophyta; class Magnoliopsida; order Santalales; family Viscaceae; genus Viscum; species Viscum album. Next base: position 364,488,186 of record OY728158.1, on the reverse strand, counting down.
AGCACCATTTAGAATTCCACATGTTTTGGTGTCCTTTAATATTCCTATTTTCAGTGTGTTTAATGGTCCTTATACCTTGATATTATCATTATTGCATGTCATGATTAGCGTACTTAGATTTTCTGATAAAAATTGTGACAAAAAATGTTTATAGCGAGTTATGGTATGAAAAGTGCATCATAATTAACATGTCAATAATATATAACTCAAGGATGTATTTTTACCTTCCATATTTATAGATTTTTATTTATGGGAACTTTTATTAGAATATAAAAATTGTCCTAAATTCCATGTAAATGGTGCAATGACATGTTAATTCCAAATGGACAAATAAATACATATCAAGAATATAGTTTGATGATATTTATGGGAAACCTTATTTATGGGATATTGTGATAAGGGAATTATATTACACAGTGATAATTCATATTTGGTTTTCATCATTTAAAATTTAAGATATTTATTTAGGGTTCCTTGACCTATTTTTAGACAAAAAATTTAGACTTTAGGAAATCCCACCAAATGCCAATGAGAAAAAAAACCTTGAGGGTCACACAGTATGTTTTTTCATTTATCTCGATGAAATTGTGTCTGAATTTAATTAGTAGAATAAATATTATTCTCAAGGATGAGGAATAATTTTTATTCACATTTTATAGATCGCATAAATTAATTAAATATTTATTCAACAGATTGTGAAAAAATATATTTATTTATTTTAATTAATATTTATTAAATATTTATTTACTATTTTTTGAATAAAATATTTATCTAATAGAATAAAATATTTTATTTGGGTATTCAATAAATTATAGAGAATTTAAAACGGTTCGAGACCACGTTCAGTGACAAATATTAATTAACAAGTTGGTTAAATAATATTTGTTATTGCGTAAGTTAGTGTGCGCCAAAAAATAATAATATAATTATTATATTATGGGGAACAGTTTTTATTAAAGTCTATTATATTATTTAATTTCTAACAATAGTTAAAAAATTATTTTTACCTAAACCCTTGCACTATAAAAATATGATTATGCTAATTGTGTATAGTATCTATTAGTGTAATAGAAATAGATAATTTTTGCACACAAATAATTCTCCCTCAAATCCTCCTTCAATATCCCTCTCAAGAATGAGAAATATAAGAGATATCTTCTTCAATACTAAAGAATAAGTTTTTAAGAACGAACAATAAAAGACAATTGATCCACCATACTAACATCCGTAGATCAAGTGGCATTGTATGAAGATCATAAGAGCACATGCGGATCACCATTAGAGTATCCTTAGATCCTGAGAGCAAAACAAAGGAAATATAGAAGGGTATTTTTAGAAGGTCAACATTAATCAATGAATAAAGAAACTAAACCTAGGAATTCATTTCTTCATATATTAAATAAATATATTATAAATTTGACCTGAAATATCTTCAATCGTGGTTTTAGGAAATGATAATTAAAATAAATTTTAAATAATTTCCCACTACTACATGCTTCTACTGCATCCAGAACCAACAAGAAGTATCAGAGTGGTCACATTTATATTTATAGTTATTTACTTAATTGTGGATCTATGTTGAATTCTAGGGAGATTTTCATTTCATATTATTCATTCATTAATTCTACTTAAATTAAAACTCTTCAACATATTTATCCAGATTAATTTAGTGGTTTATTTTCATAATTGTTTTATAATAAATGACGAATGAAAAACGTTTCCATCGGGGAACTATTAATATTTTTCCAGTAAGGTGGAGTTACATGACATGTACTACAAATGACACATTGTATACCCTAGGTAGATACATCTGGATGAACAAATATATTCATAGTGTACCATGAATTAATTACATGTGGTTTATGCCGCATGTTGACTGTCCAACTTAAAACATGGCTATTGGATTACATGGTGTGTATCGGTGTAAATATCATGTAGAATACATAGGTTAGCTATGTATATAATGAAATCTATGTGGTTATTATACACAGTAAAAATTATTTTATACTAAGAAATGAGAGCATTTATGATATACATGAAATGTATGAGGTATACACAATGTGTTGTTGATCATTTTTTACTTCTAAAACTCATGGAAAAGACCTTGGTGTGCATCCCATACACAAAGAAAGTCGAACATACAACGTTCTTCTGGTCTATACTCGTTGTTTTGTTCATTCGAGGTACACACTGTAGACTTGCGTATGTACCCTAGATACACAACAACTATGATACGCGTCATATAGATGGTCAATACAGGCCATATAGTCTACCATTAAAGGAAAGAATTAAATATTACATTAAATTGATAATTACATCATTAAAGCCTTATTTTTTTGATTATAACACCAATGTGTGTTTCAAAATTTAATAATGGTTTAAAAATATTAAATTATCAATTAATTTATGGTAATCAACATGTCATTATTAGCTCTTCATTTTTTCTTCCACAAGTTATATAAATTATGAGTATCTCTAATTATGATCAACTGATCATTAATAAAAAAGGGGAAATATTAATTCTTTCCTCAATTAATTAATTCACGTGAACTCATCTTAATAATAAAGAGAGAATAATTAAATTAGTGTTAACCAGTCACTTTTGTGTATTCATTTCATGTATAACCATTCATGAGCTTGACCAAGACCTGTGTATGTTTTGGATGTTTTAATTTAATTTATTTCAGGGGTGTGAAATTATATATTATTAAATTAAATATGATGTCATATGAGTCATACATCCCTCCATTATTATGTAGGACACCCATGTCCAAGGATATTTATATAATCCCATGTTAACTTATCCCTTGGTTCCCCTAACATACATGTGAGTCATAAATACATGTTGCTGATGGTGTATCCAAAGTTGTGTGGAGGCTATTCAAGACATAACCATTATGTTACTAACTTTGGTGAAACACAGGTTAAAAGGTGGAATGCAATAACTCATTCCATGACCAAAAATAGAAGTTATTTCCCCTAGGTCAAAGGTTTGTTTAATGTTTTCTCATTAAATCAACCACTGGATAAATCTAATGAATAGTTCATTTAATTATTATTTTATTTATTTCTATCTAATTATTTATTTTATGGAATCAAGGTTATGATCGTATGAATGAATGAATTGATTTGAAAATAAGGAAATTAAATAAATTAATTATGCATAAATATTTTATATATCATGTTTAATTAGTTATGCAATATCCACTTAATATTAACAATACATTTAAAGGATAAAACAAGATAAAAATTTATTCATAACTAATTAAAATCCATCAATTAGAGATTATGTTATACTTGGCCTTCAATTACTTGATTAGGAATGAAATCGTTGAAACTATGTGTTTTAATAACCCAAATTGGGACACTTACTTTTAATATGAAGTTCATATGAAGGTTATGTGTTGACTTAACCATCTTATATTAGGATAAGTAGACCTCACTAGACTTGATGTAACTTCAAGGTAAGTGTTGAGAAAATCCAAGTCATGATTTCATGATAGGGGATTCCACTCAATGGATTAAGGATCTTCAAGCCCGTAGTTACCAAATAACTGGCTACCAAAAAACCTTAAATTATCTTGACCATCCCATATTAGGGTTATGCGAAGGTTCATTTGGATCCATTCCACTAAAATGTATTAAAAACTAGACATTCCAATTTAAATGGTTATGGAAATTGGGACATGAAAATATAGTTGGAGATTTAATAAAAATTAATAAAATAAAATTAATTAATTTTTTCTTACATAATTTTTAATCATGAAATTTACTAATAATATGCTCTTTTAATTGTAGAATAAAATGAAAATCTATTCATCCACATCATCCATACAATCAATATTTGTTAAATACAACCACCTCACTTACAGTAATGTCCATTAGTGGTTTAGATGCCTTTTTGTTATGATACCCCATGAATAGAAATCCTATATTCTAAAATACTCAACGCCAAATATTCCTGCTAAATATGTGAGGGATGAAGACTTCTTGGTCTACAAAAAAATTTCAGAAACATGGTTGATGTTCTATGATTGATGCTTTCATATATTTATAGTGAACTCATAAAGTTTCATAAAAACATATATGCATATAAAATTCTTGAGAAACTATATATTATTTACCAAGAGAAATATAAAGTAAAATAATTTGATATATCCAAGACACTCTTTCCTAGAATTATTAAAGAGGGTTCCCCAGGTTGGCCTCGCACAATCAATCTCATTGGCTACATTGAGCACCATGAGTTTCTAGGGTTTGAAGTCTCTAAATAACTGGGCACAGATATCATTCTATAATCACTCCCTCAAATCTTCTATATTTTAAAAAAAATTAATATGAACAACATTGAGAAGTCTTTTCTAGATCTACTAAATCTCCTTCACCATGTCGATAAAGATATGAAGAACAAAAATCCTTCCATCCTTATGGTAAAAACATGAATGGTAAATGGGAGATATTTAATCCAAAATATTCTCCATACCCTTACAAGAAGAATAATATCAAGGGTAAAGAATGGGAACAAGATGTTGCCTATTTTTCATGAGGTAAAAATTTCCACTGGAAGAAAAAATGGAACCCATCCAAAGAAGCAAGAGGAAGCTTTAGGTGTGTTTGTTATCGAGTGAAATTTTTATGTTTATAAAAATTGAGTATTAGATAAATATTATCGTTATAACATATTTATTTAAATATAGGAACTAAGTAGATTTAAGAATATTGATTAAGGGGAGGCTGGTCTATGAGCTTCCAGGATAGTTAAACATTATGTTGTAACTATCAGGGACTACCACCTCAAATTTCCAAATGGGATGATCTTGGTATTAATGATATTTTATTATGTGACCATAGTTTCCAAAAACATTATATCAGTATCTATACTAGACGTAGATGGTTTTATTTTCAAATTACAAAATAATTTTTTCGTATTTTAGAAAAATAAAAAAATTTATGGTAAGGATCAATTAAATAATAGTGTTTATGTGATGGACTACACAAACCAAGTAATTTAAATAGATATAAAAACTAACTCACATGACTCATACTACACCCAGTATTGGAATCATCAGATAGCTCATGTAAGTTAAAAGAGCTTGACTATCCTATATCAAGATGGATATTTAGATTCTTTTTAACTAAAACCACTTTTTGTATATCACACGCGTTTATAAGCTAAAATTACCAAATACATATTTAGTGGGAAAGGTAAAAGGGCTAAATAGATTCATGATTTAGTTCATACCGATGTGTTTGGAAAATTTCCTATTGAATAAAGGGGTGATTACTCATACATCATAAATTTTATTGATGATTTTAGTAGATACGGTTATGAATAAATAATGAGTTATAAGTCACATTTTATTGATAAATTTAAGGAATAAAAGAATGAAGTTGAGAACCATATTGGTAAGAATATTACAAAAATACACTAAGTCTATGGTGGAGAATATATTAATCCAGACTTCGTTGGTCATTTATGGGAGTTTGAGATACTATCTCAACCCACTCCTCCTTATATGCCTTAGTGGAATGGTGAAAGATAAAGGAGGAACTGAAACTTGTTAGAAATTGTTAGATCAAGGAATATCCATGGGAGTCTTCCACTATCTTTTTGGGGATACACATTAAAAAAATTATTTCAAATACTAAAACCACGTTCCAACTCAAGAGGAAGATGGTATACCATAACAATTATGGAATGGAATGAAACCTGTGTTGTCATACTAGCATGTATGGGGTTGTGAAGAATTCTTTATGACCTCTTTAGGTAACAAACTTGGACCATATCACACAATGTATACTATTACAGTATATCTAAAAGACATAAGGGGATACTGCATATACGAACCATTAGAAAAAAGGTTATAGTGACAAGACACACATTATTCCTTGAGAGGGAGCACATCTCTAGAAGATATAGTAGGAGTGAGATAGACTTAGATTAATTTGAGGCTCAAGGTACACAAGAGTTGTTCCATGAATAAATTCCAAAAACCTAGTGGAATAAGAAACCATTCCAGATACACAAGTAATGTGTAGGAGTACAATAGAGGTTATAGAACTAGAATATTATGTATTTCTAGTCACTAAGGATAGTGACTCATTATTAGTTGATAATAATAATCCTCTAACCTAAAATGAAGCATTAACTGGAAAAAATGTTTCCAAGTGGAAAGAATCCATGAATTCTATAATGGAATCGATGTTCCAAAACCAAATCTGAAATTTGGTAGATCCTATGGTGGATGTAAGTCACATTGGAAGCAAATGGGTATTCAAGAAGAAACTGGACCTGGAAGGAAAAGTTAGTACCTATAAGGCATTACTTATTGCAAAAGGGTTTAAATAGTGTCAAATAATTGAATATAATGAATCCTTTTCAATAGTTTCAATGAAAAAATACATTATAATTCTACTTCACATTGTAGCTTACCTTGAATATGAGATTTAGAAAATAAATGTTAAAGCAACCTATTTTAAGGGGATCCTTTAGGAAGATGATTATATAAAAAACCTTAAGGGTTTGTGACTCCAATGTATGCAATTAAGATATTAAAATTGAATAGATAGCCCATTTATGGGTTAAATAAATCATCTCAGTCATGTAATATCCATTTTGATGAGTTTAAAATAGAATTTTGTTTTATAAGGAATGAGTGTGAGTCTTGTATCTACAAAACATTTATTTGGAGTACAATCATTTTCTTAATAGTATATATTGATAACATATTAGTAATTGGAATCGAAATACCAATAATATAGTCTATTAAAGGACAACTGAATAAATTCTTTCCAATAATGGGCATGGGAGAGAGAATATATATACTTGGGATTAGGATCCATAATGATAAATCCAAGAGGTTTCTTAGCCTAATTCAAAGTATACACATTGAAAAGATAATGAAGAGATTCGGTATGGGACAATACATGAGGGTATTGTTTCCACCATAAAATGGCATTCATCTTTCTTGGAAATGTGTCCTCAGACATATGGGGAAAGAAAAATAATGGAAAGTATTACATATGCATCACTCATTGGTTCATTCATGTATGTTATGTTATGTACTATGATATATGTTTCCTACATATTAAGTGTGGTAGGAAGATATCAAGTTAACCTAAGTTACCTTCATTGTATGGAATTCAAGATGATCATTAAGTTTCTCAGGAATACTTAGGATATGATCTTGTTTTATGGATAAGATGATAAAATAGTCATTATAGGATATGATGATTCTAGTTTCTAAACTGATGAAGGTGACATGATGTCACAAACATTGTAACTTTAAATCCTTATTTTCATTTTCTACATAAACCACTTTAAGGATGAGTGAGAACCTTATAATAAAATATACCAAATACTATATTTTAAATACCCAAAAAAAACTAAATAAAATCTTCAAAGTCCATAAAAAAATATCAAAATTTAACTACATATTTAAAATTCAAATACACATTCAAAAAACAAACATGTCAACACCTCGGGTTACGTCCACCTTGATCCATTCCCCCTGAATCATCACACTATTTTTCAATAAAACCATCATCAAAATCAACATCCATAGAAATTATTATCCATAAAATCAAATCATCATTACCGTTATAAAAAAACTAATGACCTTTGAGATATGCATGTGATATCTCTCCCGAACAAGCAAACAAAACATCCGACAACCATAAACCAACAAAATCAACATCACCTAAAACTATGATATCATGGAATGTCCTCAACCATTAAAAATAAAATACTAATAAACCTTGAATCCCACAATGTAAATCTGATTGGGGGAGAGTGGAGGAATCTTGGAGGATGACCATAGTAGGAACATGCGTCGTTGAGCAGAAAATCCAACACCGAAAACTTCTACTATCACTAAGGATGAAAGACATGGAAAAAATCCATAACTACATGAGTTTAAACATAAATCATGACCAAAAAACACCACACTAATAAAAATACCTCCAAATAATAGAAAGGACCATGATGTAACCAACTAAGGAGACTAAGACTAAAGGCAGAAGAGAACCAATAAGAATCACGAATCCTAGAAAACCAATGACTCTCATTCAAAACTTACCTAACCCAACATTAGAGACACTAAATCTGAACAAAATTGGGTATAGTGCAATATATTTGGTATTAAGAGCATAGATTGAGATGAACAAAGCCTCAGTAGTCATCCATGATCATAGTGAGATAGAAACACCTGAATGAGATGGACGGAAAGAGAGTGGAATAGAGGATTTAAGGAAAGTAGAAGAAATAAGCCCTAGAGAAAAACCAGTTCCCCAAAGGAGAGAAACCCATCTAATAAATTGAATTAAGAAATAAGGATGAAACCTAGAAATGAAACAAAGAGGTACAAAATAAGATGGAGGAAAAAGTAGCATATGATTCTAGAAGAGGATAGACCATCGCAAGGGGAAGAAACCCTAGATGAAGGAGAGGTGTGGTGTTCTCAGTAGAGCTCAATATAGGATGTTTTCATAGATTATATAGTAGAGTCCAAGTATTTTTGGATTCTATGTTTTCTAAAGAATCAGTATTTATTTTAAACTTCATCCAAGAGAATGATGTGGTACCTAGAAGTACTGAACCTATCACACTCTACTGTGATAATAATGTAGTGGTGGATCTTGAAAAAGAGACAGGGTCACATAATTAGATGAAGCACATAATTTGGAAGTATCATCTCTTGATAGATTTTTCAAACAGAGGTCTAGTTTCAATGAGAATTATTTCCATGGAATACAATGTAAAATTCCCCTTGAATAAATCCTTGACTTAGCATAATTATGATTATTATTTGAGGTCTAGTGAACTGAAATTTGTAGATAATTGGCTCTAGTTCATGTGGGGTTTTGTTATAAACAGTGTCCTAAGACAAAATATTTGTCCATTGATTACATGTATAGTTTATTTATTGAATATTAAATAAAAATATTATTACTATTGATCTATGATAGGAATTCATTTAATGTTATAATTTCAAAGAGTATTGTTCACATTGATATAGTCATAGCAGTTCCACACTATGATGAGAAACATGTATTGATATTAAAATATTATTAGTATAGTTATATGGTTGGATAACATACTTTGATGAGAAATATAGTATTTTGACTATCAGGTATGGGTACTCATAAGTGGATGAGGATTCTTCTCATGAATTTCTCACTTGGAAATCTCCACGAAGAAAGATTATGAAAACATAACTACCAGTAATAATTCTGCACATATTGGTGTCATAGGGTACTACTATTAGTGAGCATGTTTAATGGTACATAGGCATTAATATTACCATTAATTCATGTCATGGATCACACAATTATATTTTTTTACAAAAATAATAATGACATATGTTCATAGTGAGGTAGGGTGTGTTGGGTGAATCATGATTAACATGTCATTAATGGATATGTCAAGGAAGGATTTGTCACTTCTATATTTATATAAATTGATATCTCAAACCTTTTATTTGAATAGAAATATATCCCTAAATTCCATGGCCATGGTTTAATGACATAATTATTCAACATTTTCAAAGAAATGCTTATAAAAAATATAGTTTGGTGACATAGATGTGAATCCTAATTGAAGAGAAATTGTGGAAAGGTGATTATATTACACAGGGATATTTTGTGTGTGGTTTTCATCATTGAGAAATTACATTATTTTCTTGGGGTACTTTAACCCATTTCTAGATAGAAATCATGTAATTTAACCAAGCATGCCTAATGTCAATGGGAAACAATCCTAGAAGGTCACACACTATGTTTTTTCATTGGTCTCTATTATATTAGATTAGAATTTAATTAATGTAATAAATATTATTTTCAAGACAAAGGAGTAATTTTCACTCAATTATTATTGATCGAATAAATTAAATAAATATATATTCACCGAATTGTGAATAAAATATATTCATTTATTTTAATGAATATTTAATAAATAGTTATTTAATAATTTATGAATAAAATATTTATTTAAGTAAATAAAATATTTTATTTTGGAATTCAATAAATTCTAGAGTATTTTGAATGTACCAAAATGAATCCAGGTAAAAATACTAATTAACAAGTCGATAAAATAATACTAGTTATTTCTCAAGTTGGCGTGCACCAAAAATTAAAATTAAAATTATTTTAATATGTGTGATGGGGTTTATGAAATGTTATTATATTATTTATTTGTTAGAATGCATTAAATAGTTATTTTATCCAAAACCTATATCTATAAATAGATGGTTATGAATATTGTGTAGAGTATCAATCAGTGCAATCAAAATATAGAATTTTTGCACCCAATGAATTCTATATCGGCTCCTTCTTCTATATTCCCCTCAAGAATGAGAAATGTAAGATAAAATGATTCAATAAAAAACAATTATAGATTAATAGAAAATATTAAAACACATTTGATTCACCATTCTAGAACAAAGAGATCGAGTGGAATTGCTCAGAGATCATAAGAGTACGTGTGGATCACCACTAGAAGGATTTGATCCTTGGATCCTCATAGTGTAACAAAGAAAATATAAAAGGTTCTTTTTGGACAATAAAAATTAATCAATGAATAAATATCATAATGATATGTATTCATTTTTTTAGATATCAAATCAATAAAACATAAGTTTGATGTACAAGATCCTCACTCGTAATTTTATGATATAATAATTAATATAAATTTTAATTTATCACCCACCACCACATGCATCCACTAAGACCCAAGCCAACAAAGTATGTATCTATAACTAAGGATCATATCCATTCAAACATTATAATTTAATTTATAATATTGAGACCAACCACATTTGTAATGGCCCCTCCAAATATTTCTTCTTCATATTAAATGTAGGAAATAATTTCACAATTTAATGTCGTATCTTCATGAACTTTTAATTTTAATATATGTTGAAGTGGAACCAGTGGATGAATGTAATCTCAGGAGTTATTTTTGATTTCATGGTTTATTTACATAATTTTCTTGATCTGAACTCCTATTTCCCCTTTTTTCTATCTATAATAGCATAAATCATATGAGACCTTTTTCATCTACTAGTTTTCCCTCTATTTATACGATCCCCCTTAAACTATACACAATGTGGGATGGAAGTTTCTTTGAATTCAGCTTCATCCATCTTCATATAAACAAAGCATCCTATTTGTTTTATATCATATAAATGTTTTTCTGAATATTTAAAATGCGTACCATTTTATTTTTGAGTAATTTTTACCCCTTATTTATTTTATGGTAAGGGTACATTGGTGTTGATGCATAATACATATTTTCAGAACTCCCTTTTTGTTTAATAAATTATCATTTTTTATTCAAAATAGATAAAATTATCATTTTAAAATAAAATATTCTCTATTATAATAAACATAAATTTATTCCTCATCACAATGACTAATGAATGATTTAAATGTTTCATGGTTTATAATTAATAAACACATATCTAGTTGATGGGGCTCACTTTCTCCTCAACATCCATATGATTATGTTTTTTTATATTTTTCAGGAAGTCTCTATAATCTTTTCTAGTGACCATTATGACAAATCTCTTTTGTTAATCATCTAAAATAAGGAAAATCTACAAGGGATAATAAAAATTAAACCAATTTTTCATTATTTAAATTTTTGGTGAAATAGATAAAGCACATAGTAACATTTTCCTAATATCTTCCCACATGGTTATCCTTGATGAAAGAATTACATTATGACATATATCTATGACAATTTGAAAACAAATTCTTGTTAGAACCCCAAATTGACTAATAAACATTGAATTTTTGGATTCAAAAGGTTGTCCATGTTGATCCCCTACAACCTAAAATTTTAAACCTTTTATTCTTACCTTGATTACTTCAGTTGACACTATGATTATATGTTGATATTTTTTTTCATCCACATGTTATTGATCCCATAATAATTCCATAATTTCAGAATCGATGGTGTGTTCTCACTAAGGATTGGTGACATCAGCACGTGGAGGATTCATTATCTATATGGGTAGTAAAAAATTTAATTTATATTATGTAAATGTATTCGAGGAAAAATAATATTATAAGTAAAATCATAGAATATTAAAACAAAATTAACCTATACATTGAACCATATTTATTTTCTATAAATATTGATAGTATTTGGATCACTTATTGAGTTTATGAATACCATCATTGTGGTACCCTTTAATGTATAAGACACTCTCTACATTAGGGGCATTCATGAATTGATTTTGATCTCCCAATAAATGGGTCATCATAAATTAAATTTTAATCAGACCTTGATGTTGTTTTAGTTTCCTAGAAAATATTTACCAATTCCCTTTCATTATATCTAGTACATATTATACATTCAGTACTTGTGATGTCATTATGAATGGTATGTCCTTATACCCTTCAAAACTAAAATTCACCTTCATAAATCTAAATTTGTTGAATTTAACTATAGCTATGTTTTCAACCCATTTTTAATTAAAAATATTCACTTGAACTATCATACAATCCAACTCATATATTTGTTCAATTATATTGATGTATAAAATATTCACATGAATTAAATTTTTATTCTTATAACTGAATACATACATTACTTCATCCATTACCCTAACTCAACTATTTCTCATCATACTATGTTCATCGTTTTTCTTCATATGTAAGGTATAACCATTAATAAAAAAACTAGTGTAAGAAATAACAATGAAATTTGGTCCCCTGGATACCCAATGAAGTTATTCGGCAATAGAATTTGGATTTTCACAAACACTCCTTATAAAAACAATCATAGAACCATTATATAAACTATTGATTATTTATAATTGGTTTCCATATTTCATCCCTTGATGGATCAAATGTCTAAGAATTACTCTATGGGATTCAACATATAGGGGAAACTATAAAATTTTATTTAAAATTTAATGGTGAATCTGCTCGTTCTCTAAAATGGTAATTATAACAAAACCTCATTCACAAATTTATTCTCCCATAACGTTTCCACTATGATGAGATTTTGGGAGACCGGTGCAATGAATATCTGGGAGTTAATCAGTACAAAATTCAATAGCTTCATCAACAATAAAGAACTATTAAATAAAACCTCCTAAGTAAATTCAATTCATGGTGTACCCCTTCAAAATATTTATATATCATTCAGTGCTTCACATCCATAAAAAATGTTCATCACTGCATTGTTGAATCTGTCTAACCGAGTGAACCATCAAGTGGATAATTATATCAATGAATTATGTTTGTAATAATTACTCCACTTATCATAATATGACAACAAATTATTTCTTCATGATTGGAAACTTCATAGGGTCTATTACATTACTGCATATGGATTTGAAAATGAAAAAAATATCGGTTAATATATGCGGTACATTTTTAGGTAGAATTGAACATAATGCTATAAAAATTAAATATTCATCAAAACATGACTATCATGTTATTTTTTCCCCAGTAATATAAAATTCATCATTTAACTGATATTCATGGTACTTGATGGATACCCCTCTAAAAATTTAACACCATTAAGGAAGTTATAATTGAATTTATTTTATCAGTATAGAGTGTATGAAGGTGGAGGAATAAGAGATTTCCATTCAACCTTCACTGGTTCTAACACATCCCTTATCCCCATTTTAGTCATGTCCAATATTTACTTAATTTCATATTTTATTATCTCTAGAACATTTTTTACTGTGACAATAACAATATCACTTGTATATTTTTCTATGTTCTGGAAATCAAAAAAAATATAGCGTATAAAAAATTCTAGTATGGTAATTTAATGAAAATTCATCTATTTTTATCAACCATGTTTTGAAAGGTTTTTCAAAAAAGTATTTCCAAAATTAGTTTCATTATCTTTTACTATCTTGTGAATTTTATCACTCATTAATTGGGATGGTGTTGTATATTTCTCTTTTTTCCATTGAATGGTGCTGTCCAAGATTGGTATTAGGTATTCAGGGTAAAAAAAATTCAATTTCCTAAAAACATAGTCTTAGAGGAATGTTTCAACTTAACTAAGTTTATCCCAACTATAAAAATGGGATTCCTAAACATTCCACTAATTTTATAGCCTAAAACATTTTCATAAGATGGAATTTCAATTATCAACCTATAAAACATGGATCTCAATATGAAATTTTCCATTCTACGAGCCTCATACAATGTAACAATTGTATCCCCCATCAATTTCAAATCTTCAAAAAATGAAGCCAAATAGATATTAATATCATTACATGGTTATTTTTGTGAAGATATCAACATAGAAAACATAATGTATTTGTGCTTCATGAATGAACTTGGTGGAAAGCTATAAATTACCAACATAAATAGACATGTAATATGAGTAATAATTTTAAAACAAATAGGAAATATTCTATCTATTGATAACATAAGTAAATGGTTTCTTGTTTTTTTTAAAAATTAGGATACGCATAATCAATTTTCATCCACTGAGGAGTGTTCTTTGGGTGTCATATTTTATTATCATCAATTCTTGTATCTGCATGCCATGAAAATTTTATAACGGTGTCCTGACATCCAAAGAGATGTATGAACATTAGAATAATAGGAAAGTACCATACACATTTTTAGGTAATTGATTTATTTTTCTCCTATAGATTTGCGCCTAACCCAATAAATGTTATGAGTGATTCATGGTACTTATAAAAATATATTCAATAATTTGGACATGTGTATATTTCTTTGAGATATCATACCCATTAAACATATAATTCACTTAGTGCCATCTATTCTATAAGTAAGATCATTTTTCTTTGGAAAAATATCAATCAAGAGACCAATTAAATTAGTAAATATAGTGTCACTCCTTTTGCTAACAACATTCAAATTATATAACATTAATTCAACTAAAAATATTGTATATTTAGAAAAACTGGTACACAATGGTGTCTTTTCATAGATATTTAACTTCTCAAACAACATTGTACGATCAGGAAGGTCATATTTAATTGTCATTTACATTTATCCCATATTATCTACATCATAATTTACACTATCATTAATAACAATTGATCCATAAATCACAGTATCATACCAGTCAATATGTACATTATTTTTTCCCAACAATTAGTCCAATATTTATATATTATATCTATTTCATGACAAGTCAAATATTATTTCGAATTTTATGAGTGAATTAATCTTGAATAACAACATTGTAAACATTAATTAATGATATGATAAGTGTCAAATTCATGCTCTATTATAATCTTGATGAACTTTTTGATGCCATCCACAAAATTATTTCTCATCTGATTAGAATTCATCTAGTTTTGATTCATTTTCATCCTATTATGTTCAATAATATTTATTTTTTACAAAAATAATGAAAAAAACATAAGGTAGTAATAATAAAAGGAGAAATTTATAGTTACTTCGTTGAAATTTGATAATTTTCCAAAGAAAAAATTATAATCAGTTTGGATACCCAATAATGAAATAAAAAAGTTATAATGATAAAATGATAGAATTAATTGAAATGGGAATATTAGACTCCATATAAAAATGTTTCACATTGATAACCTCTAATTAAAACAAGAATTTTGATTGTCTAAAATAGTGTAGGATGGTGTGTGTAGCATTAAAGTTGGTAGTTGATGATGGATGAAAGCTTTGAAGCAATGTGGTCAACGTTGAAGCTAAATTCCAATAAGGGGAACCCACATGGGATGACATCCACCATGATGTCATTTCCCACTTCTGTAGATTGTAATCTTGATTGTATAATAATTATCATACAAGACTACTAATGTTGAATGGATCACAACATTCCAATGTTATTGTTGATGATTCCTAATAAGTTATATTTTAAAAAATATTAACATGCAAAGAAACAACCTACGATGGTTGAAGGTTTATAAATTACCAAATAGAGGGAATAAGTATTATAACACTCTTAAATAATCATTTAAGCTACATGAATTTATTATTCTAAGATAATAAGTGTAGAATTATTTATATTGAGATTGTTTTGTAGTGGTGGAAATCATTTATGGAATGGAATGTGTTCTATCTATAAAGTTATAAAGTTTATAATTAATTTTTCATCAATTGAAAAAGATATAGAACTACAATTTTCACTCACCAAATTATTAACGGTTATTAGATAGTGTGAAATTGTAAAGGATAAGGATTTTTGTGGTGAGAAACCTTAAAACATTATATGTGCTAAAAATTAATTTTATTTCAATATAATCAATTGAAAGTGAATATTACCATAAAAATAAATTTTTGAGGATTATAATGAATTAATATTTCCACTAGAAACTACATTATTTCATATTAGTTAGGTATGAGACACTTATTGGCTCGAAGAAACTTTTATGTAATTCATTTTAGATTAATTATGCAAGGAAAATTTACAAATATTTGTTACAACATTGGTTGAGAACATTGTCATTTTAAGTTGAATCATTACATTATATGTAATGTGGGGAATTGAAAATTATTTATAGTAATAAAAACTCAATAATTTATTCATTTAATTTTTTTATTATTGGAAGAATCTATGAAACAAGAAGCATTCATCAATATTTCGTTAGACCAAAAACAATGTACATATATTTAAAGATGGAAAAGAGTAAATTCATCCAATAAGAAAAATTATTTGTGTAGTATACTTACATATTTCCTGGATACCTTTTTCAAGTAAAATCATTTTATAAACAATTTTCAATTAGAAAATAACATGATCAAAAAATATTTTTTAGGATGGTGTTGCCTATAATTACTGCACCAACATCAAGAATGTCAAGATAGTGAAAAAAATACATTAAGAATGGATATTATTAGAAATTTGAGCGAATAAATCTATTTATGTTTCAAAATGTGATTTTGCTAATAATGTATTAAAGTTTTATCTATTTGAACATCTCAAAATTTTAAGAATTTATTTATGACACCACTTTAAGCTATCAGTTACCCTATCGGAAAACTATTAATGTGTTACAGCCTTTATGAATAAGATTTATTATTACAATAAAGAACATAGTATGTGGTGTTATTATTGTTGGTGTAGGTCCAAATCAGGCTAAAAATGGTAAATACTTCAGTTCCTTCTTTCAGTGTCCTAGATCTTGTGAATTATGATATTCTAATTGAATTTTTATTGTATTTTTCTAGTCAAATACGATTTATCTTTTCTAATTATAATTATGGATTTTATTAGGTGGATATTTTGTGAACACCCATGCAAATAACTCTACAATAAATACTATGAAAACTTGTAGAGTAGCCTAATTTATATGTCTTGTGTTCATTGTTTGGTGTTTTCACTGTATTACAACTTCTCTTTTTCCTATTTTACTATGCAATCTCTGTGTTTTCTCACCTCCCCCACAATGAATGATTAATAATAGAGTAGAGTTTTCTTAATTTGTTTGATTTAATTTCTATTTTAAAATTTGATTCATTCTCTATTTCCTTTTCATTGGAAAAAGATTCTTTCATCCCAATAACTTGTGTTTAACGATATCAACATTTTATGTACACGATCTTTGTGTTTTCTCTCCTTAACACATGATTGTTTTTTTATAAATTTTTTTATTCTTATTATTTTTCTTTCTTTATTTTTTAGTTATTTCGATGTATATATATATGTTAATAACATAATAAATATTATATTTTATATATTATATAATATGTATAATTAGTATGAATGGATATTCACTTATTTAACATTATTAATAAATAAAAAATGAAATAATTAGTATTTAAATACGAAAATTAATTTATTAATAACATATTTAAACAAAGAATAATAACCCTTTAAACAAGATCGGGCTACCCCATCTCTGAATTAAGGTAAGATAAAGTTATGAAAAAGGTTCTACACAAAAGACCATAATAATTCGATAATCACCTAATCATAATGGAGGACCTATGAATGAATTTGATTTCCAGAGTATCACCTTCACAAACTCAGTCTTATGTGTCCTACTTAAAAACATCCCCTTAAGTGGAAGATCAAAAAAAATCAGAGTACCCATAGTCATGTCAAAAGTTTTATTAATTAGGATCTCTTATATCTAATCCTCTAGGGGACATACGTGCAGATCAAAGTACTCATCGATGTGAAAAATGCCTCTTATGAGGGAACGTTTCTTTCGTTTGAGGACTATCGATTATAGATTCCATTTGAATAGGAAAAAATTTGTATCTACTAATTTTTTGTGCATAGATCATACATGTGAAAAATGAGTGTCTCCATGGTAGAGATACTGTAGGTAACAACGTCCTCCAATGTGGCATGTGTCTCCATGCGAATAAAACAAGGATGACCTTTTTTACAGAAGTTGAAAGATAGTTGGATAGATAAAATATTTACAAGGCCTTTAGTTTTCGATCATACTCTTACCTGCTCCTCCCAACTGACAAAATTCCCCCACGCCACCACCCAGTCCAAAACCCATTCATCGTGAACCATCAGACCCCATGAGACTTCCCCACTAATACTTCCCCAATTTTCACCCACTATTCTTAACAAAATACCATTCAAACTGACTAAAAATGGACCAAAAATCACCAATATTAGAGGATTAAATTTAAAGGTGGATATGACATCAATCTTCTTGCACCGGAACCCAGTGAGTCTATAAGAACCCAGATACTTCACTTGCAAGGAAATGACTAACAAAGAGATGAAAGATGAAAAAGGATGATTATTTTTTCTCATACACATAGGTGGATGTTATCCTTATCCATACATACCTTTCTGAATGAATGTATTGTGCTGGAACTTCCATGGGATTTTCAACCTATAGAATGTTTTAATGCTTCAGTACCAAAGTGGTAAAAGTGGCCTTAGCATGGTTTTTCAATCTAAACCCATGCTAAAAAACAATACCATAATAATATGAAAGTTTCATCATCATGTACCTTACCCTTATTGAGTTTTCTACTATATTAAATCTATATTTATCAAGACCATAATGACATGAATAGTTATATTGTATTTTCAAAAGAATAATGTTCTTATTTTCTTCTTATCATTACTTTATAAATGATTTTTTTTATAAAATAAAACAAAAATTATATTGCTGATTCGTATTCAAATTAAAAAAAGTTTTTTATTTTTCATAATTAATTTATTTTTGAAATAAATAATAAAGTGTTTTTTTAAAATAATTTTTATTAAATATAATTGATCATATAGTTTTTATGAATTTAAAATATATTTTTTGTAAGGGTTTGAAAACTGTTATTGTAAAAAAATAGCATTTATCAATAAAAGTTGATTTCATTCTAAAATTAAAAAATTCAAATATTGATAAAATTATTTTCCAAAATAAATATTTTTTTGGAATCAAAACATTGAAATTTTCCAACTATTAATTTTTCATAATTTTCTGAGACATCCAAATTTTCTGGTAAAAATTAAATACCGTATAAATATACAGTGTGTATTATAACATAATAGTCAACCAAAAGTGATGTAATAAATAATATAAATGGTATCCATGGAAACATATATTTTTTTACTTCAAAATAATGTGATTTTATTTTTATTAGATTAATTTTATAAAGACTTTATTAATCCTCCAAAACCATTAATATATTTTAAGATTTTAAAATCATTTATTTAATAGTATAACTCAGTTACACATAATCAAGGGCATTCATTTGTTAATATATGGCCCTTCCTTGTAATATAATGAAAACCACTCTTATTTGGTCAAAACCATAGGAAAAACCTATAACACCCCAGGATTTTATGAGATAGATTATTTTAATTTCTTTGACGTATTGTGTTGTACACTACACCAATATTATCTTGCACTATATGCAACACCTTATTAGCTTGCAGTATACACAACACTATTCTTTTCTTATGTTGGACACAAATTTATGTTCTTTTGATAGAATTAATTTCACGCAACATTGAGTATCGATTTTGTTCAATGTATAAATGAACCAAGTTGGGATATTTTTCAAAAAACACCAATGGAAGCTTGCACTATAAGAAACACTGACTTGGCTTGCATTGCACACAAGAGAGACCTTCCTCAGTAGCTTGCATTGTACACGATACTGAGTTTCACTAAAAATGATATATTATTAAAATATTATTATTTAATAGAAAATAAACTAGCTGTTATGAATAGTATTAACCAAATTATTAATTTTATATAACATTAGAATTTATCTTACACATTTTCTTGAACATTGTATGAGGACAAAAATCAATTTTTCGGATAAAAGAAGTATTTTTCAAAAAATACAGTTTTACGCCTTTTAATGGTGCACCCATTTTAAATTTATTTTTTGACACTTTTATAAGATAAATTTGACAAATGAAACTTATTATTTAGAAGCGGGACACCAAAATTTACTTTGGATAATTTTTTGTTATTTTTTTGATAAAGTTTATTTTTTTAATAAATAGTGAAAATACTACATTTTAAGTCAACACTGTCTTTTCATCTAATTTATTTATATAGATAGATTAAACTATTAATTTGTTTTAAAAATTAATTGGGTTATCTTTTAACTATTTAATCCAATTTTGGTCATTGTAAGTAATTTCACTCTTAAATTGGACATAAACACATGTCAATCTTTTGATAGTTTTTACTTCTTAAAAACACGATTTTTTTGTTTCGACAATGGGAATTAATTTTAAATTAATTTCTACCAATTATGTGTTTATAAATTGGAAAAATGGATTATATATTTGTAATTAGTATGTAAAAATTGTGTAAATAGGTAACTTTTATTTTTAGACATTATGAATAGTAACTTAATTAAATATTTTATTTACCATGGTTAAAAGGTAAATCTAATAAATAAGGGTAAAAAATAATATTATAATAATATAAAATATCCTAACATGTGTCCTAACCCTATTTCATGATAAATTTATGACCTTAGTAATCCTTGGGTTGATTTTGGGACCCCATGGAGCAACTTGTATGTGAAAAGAAAATTTAATTACTTTTAATTTAATGTTAAGGAAAATATATCCTAAACATATATCTTTTACTAAAACAATTTTTATATGGGGTTATATAAGTGATATCCTCGACAATAAAAAATCATTAAAAATCTAAAAGTATTTTATACGTCGTGATATTTTATTTTTAATTTGTTGAAATTAAATAGATAAATTTAATTATGACACAAGGATGATAAAATGATTGCTTCATTAATAAAGTATTCAAATAAATGAATTTATAAATATTAAAACAAATGTAATTTGGTTATTTTGATATCATCCAAGAATTTTCTATATGACATTGAAATATTATCTTTTATTTAATTCTTTATTGTTGAAATAATCAGGTTGTTATAAATTTTTAAAAAAGTCAAGTATGAATAGTGTCCAAAATTGACAAAATTCATAACTTAAAACATAAAACAGTTTATTAAATAATATTAAATTAATAAAAATATAATATTCTTCCAAATGGATAATATAAGTCTAAATATGT
This sequence comes from Viscum album, assembly GCA_963277665.1. Lineage (NCBI taxonomy): Eukaryota > Viridiplantae > Streptophyta > Magnoliopsida > Santalales > Viscaceae > Viscum > Viscum album. Next base: position 364,466,722 of record OY728158.1, on the reverse strand, counting down.
CATAAATAAATTTTTTTGGTATGTTTTACATGATATGGTAATTAAATTAACCCAAAATGTGTAAATAACATGACATCACGGTAAGATTAAAAAGGGTAAAATAAGGTTAAAACCAAAAGGATAAGGATAGAAAATTATTCAAAACTTTTTCAAAAATTATTGGATAATAGTTATTCAATACAGAATCATATTATATTATAGTTAAATATGTTTTTTATAATTTTAAATCAAAATTTAATTGATAGTAAATTAATATTTTGGAACTTTTCTAAAGTGCCCCTCTCCTCTCTTATAAAAAGGCACCTAATCCCTCCCCTCTTTACTCCATTTTAAGCATTAAATATCAGTCAAACCCTTCCCATTTCTCTTCTCAACTGCTCTAGTTACATTATGGAGGTTATGGTATTCTCAAAATATTAACTCTAGTGCCTTAAGAAGAAATTTAAAGGAGCTGCGTCAATGAAGAGGTAATCTCTTCTACATAATTTTTCAAATTTATTTCTTCTTATACTTATTCTTATTTAGTTGTTTTATTATAAATTAATAACATCAGTATAAATAATATAATGATATTTTATTATAAATATAAAACTACCCTATTTCACCTTCTACCCATCCTACTAAAAATGAAATCATCATGCGTGCATAAGTACGGCTTATTGTCTCCACATTGTGGTGTAATCTTTTTTCCACCACCACCTTACATGGATGGGTAAAATGGTAGAAATAATAACTATATATGATTATTATATCATGATACTAATTCTGAGATATTATATACCATCCAATTTAATAATGTTCAACAACTATGGGAACGATATCGTCGCTCGTGCGTACGTACGACTTACCGTCTCTACAACAGGATGAGATTCATTCTCTATTTTAACCATTAAAGAATGATTATAAAGTATATATATAATAAATAATCATTAAATATATGAAATTATAATTCTTCTGGATATATATATATATATTTCATTTACTTACCTCCATTTAATTTATTAAGGAAACGAAAACAGCGTTCAGGCATACATAAGGCCTACCGTCTCCATAATAGTGTATTACATTTTATTTATCTACCTATTATATATTTATTTATATACTAAATATATAAGATATATATAAATATTGTTCTAAATTCTGTAGGTAATTAAATCATGATATATGTAATCATATGAAGAATAAAAAGTCCAAACACATATGATTATTACCCAAAATGTTGCTTTGACATGGAATTGACAAATGAACGGGTAATTTAAAGTCATAAGTGAATCATATATGAAATCATAAATATTATTATGTTTATGTTACAAGATAATAATATGTTTAAACCCACTATACAAAAGTTTCAGACACATATAGAAGAAATCATACCTAATGTAAGGGATAACTTTTCCAATCTCGTTTTTATCCGAGATTGTTTATTCGTAAGTACTTACTCGGGTTATATTTATCATCCATGTCCATGTTTTATAAAAAAATTCAAAAAATGATTTATATTCTTCAATGTATGTTTAAATTCATTTTTACCCATTTTTGACTTCTACCACATGGTATGGAAGGAATCTTTCTTTTTGTTTACCATATTAGGAACTTTTTGACTTTTATGGAAAAACTACAAGAAGAATATTTTTTTAACTTATAAAAAAAGGAATGGATTTTTCTTCTTTCATATAGAATTATTTCCACGAATATTCCTTTAAAAATTTTCAAGTTTACTTTCAATTAACTTATTTTCTTTTAAAATTTCATGACAAATTGAGAAAAGAAAATGTTTTAGAAAAAGAAATAATATTTTCCTCAAGAACTAAGTTCAAGTAGTTTATCAAAATTATTTTCCATATAAGATGACATAGGGTTATGTTTCTTTATCTATTATTACATTTATTTGATTATTTTTATTATCAAATTATTTTTCTGAATTCCATTTACCTAATATAGATTATGTTATGATTAAATGATGTTTAAGAATCCCATTTTACTTCATGGGTTATGCTATAATGAATGATTTATATTTTGTGGAACATGTAAGAATGATATCATTATGAGATGGGTGGGATATATATCTCCCTCCAATTCATGGGGTAAAGAATTATATCTCATGAGATAGACATGACTAGAACAGCAGGTAAATCCAGTTTAGTAATACATGGCTGGAATGGCAAGTAAACCTGGTTCGGTAATGGAATTTGTCAACTATGATTGTCTTGGAATCAATTCCTTGGATAATATGGAAATCATATTATGTCATTATTATTTTTACACAATTACATGTTTTATTCCAATTCTATTCTAGCATGGTTAATGTTATTTTATGATCCATGCCTTACGTACTGCCAAGATTTATGTCATTACTCGAGATTTTTATGTTTAAAATTTATGTTCATGTTTTGACATTTAAATGTTTATGGTTTGGTTTATATTCTCCATGTTTACCCATACTGATCATTTGATATCACCATTATTATGTTTTCTTTTCCCTAGGATATAAATAAATGTTTTAGGTGGGAAACAAATGAGAAGATCCTTATGGGAGATGTTGAATATCTTTCACCATGATTAAGAGATTATGTTTCAATTTTTCAAAAGGCAGTAAACTAATATTGTCTCTGGGAATTTTTTTGTGTCATGTATTAAGTATTCCACAAAAGAAATTTAATTTCCACTTATGTCATGCTTGGGTCTCTACTATTGGTATCAGAGTGAAGGTGTAGTTAACCTTTGGAAACTAGGATGAAAAAACTTTAGTGAGATCCCTAGAGATATTTCTTTTGTATTTATAGGGATATCCCTAAGGTTAAGTATAAGTATAGGTTACATTCCTAGAATTATGATAACGATCTTGAATAACCTAAGATTAAATCAAATATGTTAGCGATTGAAATTAATCACCCTTTATTATGTTGTTTTTGGAATGATTTTTTCCCCACACTGTTATTTTTGTGCTTTAGTCAATGGAGGGAACCATAAGGAATTGGGTAAAACATTTAATCTGATGAAATAATTGGTGACTATGAGAAAAAAAATTGTGTAATGACAAGATTTAATGATATTATGATTATTTCGAATCAGTCATCACAATATATGATTAACAAGGTGAACTTTAGTGGTATTCCTAAGTCATCGAATAAGAGGAATATGTACATTAATGAATGTTACCATGGAGGGGAACATTGAGAAATTAATATTAAGTTTCCTACATATCAAGAATAAGGGAAGAAGAATCTTGAGGAATACATTAAATAGTGGGGAAGATTTTATCATTGTGAAAAAAGGGTCATTGAGTGAAGAATTGTTATGGAGTTCAATGTCTCGTACATAAAAAACATGTGCATTACCCATCTCAATGCCCAGACATAAGGATATACTTCTAATAAAAGGAATTACTTATTCCATTCCTACCATTAAAGTGGAAGGATTTAATAATTTATGTATTTTAATCCAATAATGATGAATGGTGAATTATATAAGAGTTATTGGAATATGTTTTCCGTTAAGGATTTTCAATAATATGTTGAATAGTTATAATGGATAAGAAAATCAATTTAATGAAAGGTAGATATTAAACACATGAATAAGGGAAGGATAACCCTTAATATGAGAATGATGTTGAGATAATGATATTTTTATAAAGATATGATGGACGATATTAGTTACCTTGGAACTGGTTAAGGATTTGATGAAATATGGGTTATGTTGTCACATATGAAGTATACAACTTTTCAGGACATAAGGAGTATATCCAATAAGTTTTGGAATAAAGAAACATGCATGTTTTTAATAAGGATATATGGTAATTTAGGTAATTACCATGACTCAAGATAATTCATTATGAAGTAATTAAAATATTTGGAATATGACCAACAAGATATATCTTATGATATATATGGGGGATAAATGATGGCATTGGTACTCACATTCTTGTTATATGACCTTTCTCGTAATTGTTTTCTTTATACTGTGATATTGGAAAAAAGTATTTTGGATAATCCTAAAGGTTGAATTGGATTTAGATGGACATCATATAGTATTGTTTAAGGATAGTACTTTTTTTATTATTTTTTTAATATTATAATAGTATAGTTTTGAAAAAGGAAAACCTGTAGGATGGGAGACAACCTGTCTCTTCAGATAAGGATGTGGGAATCGGACCCACAACCAAAGTGAGACAAGACTTTATTGCCAACCACTAGCCAACAAGAAGTCCCTGATTAGTATAAATTAGTTTTATTTTATTAAGCGGTATGATAGATGAAGTATAAATCCTTTTTGGCCATATCTTGAGAAACGAGTGTTCGTTTGATGAACTATATGTGGAACCAAGATCCTTGGATCAAGACAGTCCTTTTGGTATACTCTACTTGAGTTTTGGATAAGGTTGGAGTACGGTTGGGTTGGATTGAAACTGAATCTAACCGGGCCCTCGGAATAAAAACGCTAATAACTTACAGATAGGGCGTTCGATTAATGCATCGTCTATCACGTTGGGTCCCTTATGATGGGATGGACCTCCGTGATACTTCTTCATAGGAATTCATGTAATTTGAACTATCAAATGTTGTATTGAAGAGCAAAACCTCCGAGAATCAATCATGCTTAGTACAGGAACCATGTGGCTGACTGTACTTGAAGAGTGTTCAGATCTTGTGTGGGTCATCTTCGAATCTTGTATGGGTTAGCACTCAGCGATCCTATGTGGTTCAGTGCATAATGAACCTGTGTGGATCATCTTTATATCCTTTTTTAGTGATTTTTAGATCTTGTGTGGGTCATCTTCGATCCAGTGTGGGTCAACAACAAATCTTCTCGATGAAGTAAGATGATCTAGAAATACAGCTAATCATCTATACTTTCATACATAAGTTAAACCTGGTTTGAACTGAATATTTACCTTTCTGGTACACTTGTGTGTTGTGATACCTTTGTGGTATTCTTCTGTGTGGCGTTACCTTTGTGGTACTTACCTTCGTGGTGTTACATGTGTGGTACTTCTATCTTTACAGTGTTACCTATGTGGAATTTCTACCTCTGTGGTGTTACCTTTGTTTTATTCTTCCCTCACATGTGAGATGAGTATATATTGATAACTTGGGTATATGTATGGTCATATACCTAAGTTGTGTTTATGACTATTGCTTTGTGCTTTTAGATTGAGGTCTTTCTATGTGTTTTATCCTTTTTGGATTCTGGGAGACCTTTGGGGGTCTCATGGTTCCTACTGAGTATCGTTATACTCACCCCTACATGGTCTATGCTCGCACCTTGTTGTGTCTTGTGCAGATAGCATACAACGTTGATCGAGGGCAAGGGTACCAGGGCTGGAGGCTGGTTGTGGAGGACCTTAGACAAGGCATGCTGCAGAGACAACTATTCGAGAGTTGTACCTAACCTTCAGGAAGGGACCTTGGCAGGTGTTCCCATGAGTTGTTTTCAGTTTTACTTGTACTTTCCAATTGGGCTTGTATTCTGGCCCCTTTTACCTACTGTTCACACCCTATTTACTATACAGTTTACTTTGTAATTGTATCTTGTTGTTTACTTGGTCTGTGTGAGTTTATAGGTTAAAGGGAAATGCCTTCACGGTTTTAGGGATATGCCTTTTCGGTGCTAGTCACCCGCCCCTAGCCTAGGAAAGGCATTCTTGGGGTAGTCACGACATAGGCCCCGGGGGATGGGTCATGAAAAATTGGTTTCAAAGGAGTCAGTTCTACAAAATAACTTGGACTCTAATCTTTTAATTTGTAATAGTGTTAAGTGTTATGAGTGTGGTTATCAGTTTGGGGAATCCAGTGTTAGTGCAGTAGCCGACATATCCACACACCAGGACCCTGACTTCTGATTTCTGACTCAATGCATGAAAACAATGATTGCATGTGTGTTTTTGAAAAGTTTTCTTTGTGATTACTTTGAGTTAGCTCACCAGGTATAAATTAATGATTGTGGTGCACCAGTTTCTTTTCAGAATGCCTTCATGCAGACAGTCAGCTAGGGTTCCATGTAGTGTACGTGATGACATCCCACCGAGCGATAAGGCTTCAGTGCAGGGCTCCCTTATGGTATTTGTACCATCGGGTGGTGTACCAGTAGCACCCCTACTCGTTGTGCAGCAGATGCCACTAGCCCCAGAAGCAGAGGGAACATGCCTCTTGAGTGCGTTGCATGAGTTTCAGTTCCAGAGGACACTGAGGTTCCAGGCCGAGACAGATCCACAAGAGGATGAGGACTGGTTGGAGGTCCTGGTTAGAAATTTTTGAATGGTAGGGATACCCATTGATCTTATGGTGAACCTTTCCGCAAACATTCTTCAGGCGGAAACGGGCAGATGGTAGAGCTTGTTGCTCCAATTTAACGATGAGGTCACTCTCATCTGGGTGGACTTCAAGAACATTTTTAGGATATAGTTCATCCCAGCGACCTTACACTTAGTGTGTATACAAGAGCTTCTCCACTTGCAGTAGGGTAACATGACCGTGGCTTAGTATTCAAAGAGGTTCACTGACTTTTCATGCTACTCTACTAACATGGTGTGGGACCCTTTCTTCAATGCCTGGACCATCGATCAGGGGCTCATACGGGAGATTAGAGATTTGATTATTTATCCTAGCATCCCAACATAGGCGGGGGTGTTATAGTGATTACTCTTAGTGGAGAGTTTCCTTGCTGAGTAGTCACCAACAGCGAGACCCACCACCGAACGTAACGTAACAGAGTCATATACAGCTGGAAACTGACAGATGACGTTGGGGTCCAAGAGGACCAGACCTATAGATGGACGACCGTAGGTTACATGGTCAGTTGTGCGAGGTTCTCGAGATAGAGTAGGACAGGTGAGGAGCAGGTAGTGTTACTCGTGCAGTGGGCAGGGTCACATGGCTCGCGACTACCCGACCTGTCATACTGATGACTAGAAGATGGTCAAATGACCGCCTGGGAAGAAGCGAAGATTTAATCGAGGAGGTCCGCAGGCAGGAGGCGGACGTGGAAGAGGAGCTGGTCATACAACAGGTGGTGGTCGGTGATACAAGGTTCTACCACCACCACCACCAGGTGGTCCACCTTGACCACAAGGTGTGGGTGGACATGGACTAGCTCGGCTCCAGGCAGCTAAGGCCTATGACCACGGCGCTCTGGAGATGATTTGAGGTATGATCAATGTCTACTCCAACTTAGCTGCAGTACTTATAGACACATGTTGTAGTCACTCTTTTATTTCCACAACCCTCTTTCAGAGTTCATAGATTCCGATGGAGCTGTTGGCTCGATATTTATGGCTAGAGACTCATACGGGAGAGGATTCGGCGATTACACACTGGTACCGGAAGTGTGAAATTTCTTTAGGAAGTGAAATCTTCTTCTGTAATCTTTTAGTACTATCGTCGAGGCCTTACGATGTCATCTTGGGTATGGATTGGTTATCTACATCCCATGCTCAGATCGACTGTATTAGGCGCAAAATACGGTGTGTCTGTGTGGAGGGGACTAGGGTTTCCTTCACCGGTGAGAAGAGAAACTTTGCAGCATAAGATGGACTTACCCAGAGGAAGGTGCAGCCGATCACACATCAGTTGGCTAGCCTTACCCTTCGAGTGGTTGATGTTGACAGTCCAACCTATCCTATAGTGGTGGAAAAGTACGCTGATGTTTTCCCTGATGATGTTTCGGGTGTACCTCCTCACAGAGAGGTGGACTTTTATATCGACTTGTACCACAGGATGTCACTGATATCTACACTAGCATATCAGGTGGCTCACACGGAGCTTTGAGAGATGTGAATGCAGCTGGAGGACATGCAGAGCAAGGGATTCATTAGGCCTAGTGTTTCTCCTTGGGCAGCCCCAATTTTGTTCACCAAGAAAGAAGATAGAAGTTTGAGACTCTGTGTGGACTATCGGTGCCTGAACCAGGTGACACTACTGGAAAACTAACATATACCAACGGTTTCTAACCATTAGTATAGGCCTCCAAACCATTGGTATAGCCTATACCAATGGTTTGGTGGACCGTTGGCAAGTAAGCCATGGGGATAGGTCTATACGAATAGTTTTTGGAAAATCGTTGGTATAGACCTATACCAATGGTTTTGAAAACCGTTGGTATAAGTAATATGAAAATCTATACCAACGGTTCTATAAAACCGTTGGTATATGTATTTAAAAAAAATATTCAGTGGGATTTGATCCCAGGACCTCTAGTTTATAATTGAATGACCTAACCACTAACCTAAAATGAATTTTATGAACATAATTTCATAAATATATATATTTATTATCATAATTATATTAAATTTTGATTTATATAATGTTCTCGGTAACAATATTCGATATAAAATCAAAGGACCTATACCAACGGTTTTGACAACCATTGGTATAGGTCCTTTGATTTTGGGGGAAATGTTGGTATATGGGGGACTTTTCCCAATGGTTTGGAAAAACTGTTGGGATAGCTACCCACCCTTTCCCAACATTTTTGCCAAACTATTGGGAAATCCATACCCTTTCCCAACCGTTTGTCCAAATCATTGGGAAAAGTGGCCTCAAAGTATACTTTTCCCAACGGTTTGGAAAACTATTGGGAAATCCATACCCTTTCCCAACAGTTTGGACAAACCATTGGGAAAAGTGGCCAAACCATTGGGAAAGCCATACCCTTTCCCAATGGTTTTGGAAAACAATTGGGAAAAGTGACCTAAAAGTAGGATTTCCTAACGGTCTGGCCAAACCATTGGTATAGAAGCATTGGTAAAGATCATATTCCCAGTAGTGTGACCATGAAGAAAAAGTACCCACTACTAAGGATTGACAATATTTTTGATCAACTAAAGGGATCACAGTGGACTTTGAAGATAGATCTCAGATCAAGTTATCACCAGCTCAGGGTACGAGATGAGGATGTGCAGAAGACGACCTTCAGATGTCAGTATGGCCACTATGAGTTCTTGGTTATGCCATTTTGTGTGAGCAATTCCCTAGAAGTGTTCATATGACTCAAGAACATGATCTTCCAACCAAACCTTAATCTCTTTGTAGTAGTCTTCATTGAAGACATCTTGATATACTCAGCTACAGAGGAGGAGCTTTCCTATCATCTGCAGATAGTTCTTGAGACACTTTGAGAGCACCAGCTTTATAGTAATCTTTTGAAGTGCCAGTTCTATATCCGAGAGGTTCATATTCTGGGACACATCATCTCCGAAGATGGAGTTGCGGTGGATCCAACGATTATTGAGTTTATGATTGCTTGGGATCCACCCAGGAGTGTGACAGAGGTGTGTAATTTCTTGGGTTTGGCCGATTACTACCGTAGGTTTGTGTCTGATGTGTCCAGAGTTGCAGCACCCTTATCAGCATTGAAAAATAATGGACAACCCTTCGTGTGGTTGGAGAGATGCCATCGGATTTTCTAAGAGATGAGGATGAGACTGGCGAGTGCCCCCATATTAAGGCTATCAAATGAGGGCATTGGGTATGTAGTCTACTATGACGTATCAGGGAATGGACTCGGATGTGTCCTAATATAAGAGTGAGCAATGATCACATATGGTTCTCGACAACTCAGATAGAATGAGTAGAATTATGTTGCCCATGACCTGGAGTTAGCATGAGTGGTCTTCACCTTGAAGATGTGGAAACATTACTTGATGGGTGAGCATTTTACAGTCTAATCTGATCAAAAGAGTCTCAGGTATATCTTCTCTCAAAAGGACCTACACTGTTGAACTTGCAGTGCCGATATTTTCTTAAAGAGACCTTCACCTCGACTGTAGTAGGCCAAGGGTGGATGTTGGTTTTCTGGTTTTTTGCGGGAGAAGAAAAATAAAATAAATAATTTTTTTTTTCTTTCTTGAATCCTCCATTTTGAATCTTGGATGTGGGACCACATGAGAGTGGTTGGGCATTAAATGTTGGGAATTAAATGCTCGGTTACACAAAATGTGTAACCACATTTTCTTTCAATTAATAGGATTCATTAATTCTAAAAATTAATTAATCAACTTGTTAATGAAAAGTTTTATTAACTCTTCTTGAGGATTGTATTTCTGTTGGTGAAAGGGAGAGGAGGATTTTTCTAGATAATTCTTGAAGGAAGAGCATCCTCCAATGAAGAACATTCTCAGGATCAATAATGAGGATGATGCACGAGCTCAGATTGGGAGCGTGTTGTGGGAGCGATGAATATTGACGTCTTAATCTTCTTCTGCATTCCAACTCCAACGAACAAATGAGGTAGGGTTTGTCTGAGATTTTTCTTTGTTAATTTACGTTGAATAATTCTTCTATAGTTGCATGCTATCAGTCTAACGCGGAGGGTGCGGGCCAAAAAAAATAATCCGATCCCACTGTAATATTCATTGTTTGATGTGTTCCACAAGGGAGACAACTGGGATGAGTGGAAGCTTGCTGGCGCCATGATGCTGGTGACTCATGTCGGCTGGGCACAAGGTAGTAGTGGCGCAACCGCGCTACCGAAGGAGGCCGCGGCCCGTCAGTCGCGGTGGTGGAGAAGGTCGGCCGACACCTGATCGGCCACGTAGAGGCAGGGCGGCGCATGTCCGCGCCACTGGTAGAGGAGGAAGATGTGGATGTCAAGACGTAGCGGCACACTAAAGAGTGGTCGGCACCTGGCTACGGTTCAACTAGGCGTCGCCCTGGATGGCGGTCGACACCTGGCCAACTGCGGTTCGTGCAGGCGGTGCGCCCTAGAGGGCGGCCCACCCAAGCTGGCGGTGCACCAGTAGGGTGGCCGGCACCCGGACGGCTGTGAAGGCAGTAGTAGCACATGCCGACACTGCTGGAAGGGGGGAGTTGACTAGTCTTTCGGCCAGTTGCGTCATTCCTAGCGGGACCTCGGCGAGTCCTGCGTGCCAGTAGGTGGCGCCACATGGCGCCGCTGGTTTGGTCGAATCGAACGGTCCGTTGGACCATTCATAATACTAGGGGAACCTTCTCCCTGGGTAGCATCTAGGGCGGGCCCCGCCATGGAGGACTTCACCCATCCGAGTGGACTGCAACCAGCCAGGCGGACTGCACCCAGTCGAGCGGGCCACACCGAGCGGGCAGCGCCCAACTGGCCGCGCCGCCCCCTTTGTTGATCAGATCGAACTGTGGCCCTCCGGGCTGGGCCCAACATGAACCAACCCAATGGTGATGAAATCATACCAGGTCAGGTCATACCAGGCCAGGTCGGGCCGGGCCATTTCGACCGGGTCGGACCAGACCTGGGCCTATCTTGACCCAGATATGCCTTTTTGGTCATATCTAAAGAATCGGGCATCCGTTTGACGAACCGTCTACGACACCCGGATCCTCAGATAGAGATGTTTTTTTTGGTTTAATCCATTTGAGTTCTAGATAATGTTTTAGTATGTCTGGTTTGGATCAAACCTAAATCCAATCGGGCCCTCGGAACAGAAACACAAATAACTTACAGACCGGGCGTCCGATTGACGCGTTGTTTGTCACGTTGGATCCCTTATGATGTGAAAAACCTTCATGATAACTATTCATGGTACTTTGTGGTGGTTGAATTATATAATGATGTATTGATGAGTAGAAACTCTCAGATTCAATCATGATTAGTGCGGGAACCCTGTGGCTGACTGTACTTGAGGAGTCTTCAGATCCTTTATGGGTCATCTTCAGATCCTGTGTGGGTCAGCACTCAGCGATCCTGTGTGGGTAAGTGCATACCGATATTGTGTGGGTCATCTCTAGATCGTATGTGGGTCATTTTCAGATCCTGTGTGTGTCATATTTGATCTTGTGTGGGTCAAAAACAAAGCTTCTTGATGATGTAAGATGGTCTAGCAATACAGATAATCATCAAGACTTCTTGTACTTATGTTTTACCTGGTGTGAGCTAAGTCTTTACCATTTTGGCACACTTCTGTGTGGTGATACATTCGTGGTATTCTTCTATGTGGCATTAACTTTGTGGTACTTACTTTCGTGGTGTTACCTGTGTGGTACTTCTATCTTCGTGGTGTTACCTATGTGGTACTACTACCTCTATGGTGTTACCTTTGTGGTATTCTTCCCTAATGTGTGAGATGAGTATATATTAATAACTTGGGTATATGTATGGTCATATACCTATGTAGTGTTCATGAATATTGATTTGTGCTTCGAGATTGAGGTCTTTCTATGTGGTTTATTCTTTGTGGATTATGGGAGACCTACATGGGTCTTGGGGTCCCAACTGAGTATCATTATACTCACCCCTGCACGGGTTACCCCCGCACTTGGCTATGTCTTGTGCAGAAGATAGAAAACATTGATCGAGGAACAGGGTACCAGGGCTGGAGGCTGCTCAGGGGGTGGACCTTAGATGAGGCATACTTTAGAGACGATCATTCAAGAGTTGTACCTACCCTTCTGGTAGGGACCTTGGTGGGTGTTAACAGGATCTATTTTCAATTTTACTTATACTTTCCAGTTGGGTTTGTATTATGGCCCACTTTACTTACTGTAGACACCATGTTTACAATACATTTTACATTGTCCTTTTATCTTTTCTTGTGCTTGGTTTGTGTGAGTTTACAGGTTAAAGGGAAATGCCTTCCCGATTTTAGGGATATTTCTTTCTGGTGCTAGTCACCAGCCCCTGGCCTATGGAAGGTGGGTTTGGGGTAGTCACGACATGGGCCCTGGTGGACGGGTCATGACATCACCATATATTGACTTATTTATATTTAATAAATTGTGCTAACATTTTTGTGATAGAGATAGATGGAATTACCTATCATTATATCGCATGATCTACTAACACTTTAAGAATGAAAATTTTGACTTCATTTATTTAAATAAGAGATGATATGGGAATTGTTCAAGGCATTAACAATTGTGAGATTGTTCCAAAATCAAGTAAGTATTTATTTTCATGAAAAATTCTTCAACATTAGGGAACGGATCTTGAAAACCAAAAATGTTATCCTAGTACCTTATTATCCGATGAATTATATGGCCCCTTAAATCATCGCAGATTTATGGATTTCTAGTAGTTAACTTTCTCCAAACCATATTCTCTATCATTATCCATCAGAACATTATGGTTAGATTTCTCTTCCATATCCATGTTTTCATATCCCACTTATGTTCTCCTATATAGAAACTCAGTGATGAGTTACTTTGGTTAAACTTTATCTTTAAAACATTCCTTTTTAAAATTAAATTTTAGTATTACTTTTTATGATGTGGGTTTCTATGAAAGAAACTTTCAAGTAGAAAACCATTTAAAATCATGATGAATTTCGATGGAGAAATTCATTTTAAGGGGGTCAGAATGTACCACCCTGAGATTTTATGAGATATATTAATTTAATTTCTTTGATTTCTTATGTTTTACACGTATTATCTTGCATTATATGTAACATTTTATTATCTTGTAGTATACACAAAACTATTCATGTCTTGTGTTGCACACAATTTTAAGTTCCTTGGAAAGAATTCATTTCACATAACAATTAGTATAGATTCTGTTCAATGTATAAATGAATCAAGTTTGGATTATGTTATAAAAAACACCAAAGGAATCTTTTTCTACAAGAAACACTGACTTGGCTTGCGTTACACGCAAGAGCGACCTTCCTGGATAGCTTGCATTGTACGTGATACCGAGTTTCACTAAAAACTATATATTATTAAAATATTATTATTTAATGGGATATAAACTACCTTTTATGAATATTATTTACCAAATTTTTAATTTTATATAACATTAAAATTCATCTTACACATTTTCAAAAACATTTTATGAGAACAAAAATCAATTTTCCGGATAAAAGAAGTATTTTTCAAAAAATGCAGTTTTACACCTTTTAATGAAGAACCCATTTTAAATACAGTTTATTACACTTTTATAAGTTAAATTTGACAAAAAAAACTTTTTATTTATAAGTAGGACATCAAATTTTACTTTGGGTAATTGTTTAATATTTTTCTGATAAAGTTCATTTTTTAATAAATAGTGAAAAATACTGCAATTTAAGTCAAAATTATCCTTTCATCTAATTTATTTATATAGTTAGATTGTAATTTTAATTTAATTTAAAGAGTAATTGGATTATATTTTTACCATTTAATCCAATTTTGGTAAATATAAGTAATTTCACACTTAAATTTGACATAAACACATGTCAATCTTTTGGTAGTTTTTACTTCTTAAAAACACAATTTTTTGGTTTTGACATTGAGAATTAATTTTAAATTAATTTCATTCAATTATATGTTTTTAATTTAGAAAAATATATTCTGTATTTGGAATCAGGATTTAAAATTTGTGTAAATAGGTAAATTTTATTTTTAGACATTATGAATACTAACTTAAGTAAATAATTTATTTACCATAGTTAAAGGGTAAATCTAGTAAATAAGGGCAAAACATAATATTATAATAATATTAATTTTCTCTAAAACAAGTTATAACTCTATTTGATGATACATGTTCAACCATGGAAATCCTTGGGTCGATTTTGGGACCCCATGGATCCACTTTTAAGTGAAAATAACATTTAATTACATTTAATTTAACGTTAAGGAAAATATAACATAAACATATATCTTTTTATAAAACATTTTTTATATGGGGTCATATGACTGATATCTTCGACTATAAAAAATAATTAGAAAAATAAAAATATTTTCTACATCATGATATTTTATTTGTAATATATTGACATTAAATAGATAAGTTTAATTATGATACAATAATGATGCAGTGATTACTTCATTTATAAAGGATTCACATAAATGAATTTATAAATATTAAAACAAATGTAATTTGGTTATTTTGATATCATAAAAAACTTTTATGGAATATATTGACATATTATATGTTATTTAATTCCCTATTTTTGATGTAATATGGTTGTTATGAATTTTTAAAAAATTCAAGTATGAATAGTGTCCAAAATTGACACAATTCATAACTTTAAACATAAAATAGTTTACTAAATAATATTAAATTCCTAAATATCTAATATTCGGAAAAATGGTTAATATAAGTCCAAATATGTCATAAATAACTTTTTGTGGGTTTTTTGACAAGATATGGTAATTAAGTTAACCCACAATGTGTAAATAACATGATATCACAGAAAGATTAAAATGGGTAAAAATAAGGGTAAAACTAAAAAGATAAGGATAAAAAAATATTCAAAACTTCTAAAATAATTATTGTATGATTGTTATTAGAAACAAAATCATCTTATATTATAATTAAATAAGTTTTGGACCATTTTAAATAGAAATTTAATTTATAATAAATTAATATTTTGGAACTTTCCTAAAGTGCCACTCTCCTCTCCTATAAAAGGGAACCTCCTCCCTCTCCTCTTAAATCCATTTTATGCCTTATATCTATTTCAAACCCTACAAAATTATCTTATAAAATTTCCTAGTTACATTCTATAGGTCATGGTCTTCTTAAAAGACCATCTCTAATTCCCTAAGAGGAAATTTAAAGAAAGCAGATCAAGGAAGAGGTAGTCTCTTCTACTGATTCTTTCAAATTTATTTCTTCTTCCACTTTATCTTATTTATTTGTTTCATTATAAAGTAATAAAATAAATATCACTCATATATTTATATGCTATTATAAATATGAAACAACCCTATTTCATCATCTATCCATCCTACCAAAAACAAAATCACCATGGGTGCGTACATTCGGCTTATCGTCTCCACGACGTGGTGTAATATATTTTTCACCGCCACCTTACATGGATGAGTATAATGGTGAAAATAATAACTATATATGATTATTATAACATGATACTAATTATAAAATATTATACACCATCAACTTCAATACCGTTCAATAACTATGGAATTGATATTATCATTTGTTAGTACGTACGGCTTGTCGTCTCCACGACGCGATTAGATTCATTCTCCATGTTAACCATTTAAGAATGATTATAAAGTATATATATAATAAATAACCATAAAATATATTACATAAAAATGATACTAGATTTAGGTGTATATATATATATATATTTTTTGCTTACTAACTTCCATTCAATTTAATAAAAAAATGAAAACAACGTTCATGCGTACGTACGACATACCGTCTCCATGAACAGTGTATTCCATTTCATTTATCTACCTATTATTTATGTATTTATATACTTCATATTATATATATATATATATCATGTTTTACATTCTATAAGTAAGTAAATCATAATCTAAGTAATCATTTGAAGAATAACAACTCCAAACACATATGATTATTACCCAAAAAGTTGCTTTAAATGGAATTGACTAATGAACAGGTAATATAAAGTCGTAAGTGAATCATATATGATATCATAAATATTATTATGGTTATTTTACCAGTTAGTAATATTTTTATTCCCACTATGAAGGAGTTTGAGACACATATAGAACAAATCAGAACTAAGGTAAAGGATAACTTTTCCAATCTCATTTTTATCAGAGGTTGTTTATTCTTAAGTATTTACTGGGGTTATATTTATCATCCATGTACATGTTTTCTAAAAACATTTTCATAAAATTTTTACTATTCTTCCATGTAAATTTAAATTCATTTTTACCCTTTTTGACTTTTACTACATAGTATGGAAGGAATATTTTTTTTTACCATACAAGGTACTTTTTGACTTTTCCGGAAAATGTACTAGGAGAATGTTTTTTTAACTTATACAACATTAATGGATATTTACGCTTACATAGATCATTATTTACATGACACTTCCTTTAAAAGTTTTAAATTTTATTTTAAATTAACTTCTTTTCTTTTACAATTGCATGATATATTGAGAAAAGAAAATGTTTTTGAAGAAGAAAGGATATTTTCCTTAGGAACTAAGTTCAAGTTGTTTATAAAATTTATTTTCCATCTAAGATGATATAGGGTTATGTTTCTATCCCTATTATTACATATATATAATTATTTTTATGATTTAATTTTTTTATGAAGTCCATTTATCTTATATGGACTATGTTATGATGAAATGATGTTTAAAAATCCCATTTTATTTCATGGGATATGCTATGATGAATGATTTATGTTTTGTGGAACATGTAATAATGATTTCATTATGAGATGGGTGGGACCTATATCTAACTCCAATGCATTGGGTAAAGATTTATATCTCATGAGATAGACATGACTGGAATACAATGTAAATCGGGTTCACTAATACATGTCTTGAATAAGAAGTAAACCTAGTTCTGTAATGGACATTGTCCACTATGATCTTCTTGACAGCAATGTCTTGGATACTATAGAAATAATATTATGTAATTTTTAGCTTTCCACAATTAAACGTTTTATGTCAATGATATTATATCATGGTTAATGTTCATTTATAATCCATGCCTTATATACTGCCAAGATTTATGTCATTGCTCAAGATTTTGATGTTTAAACTTTATGTTCCTGTTTTTACGTTCAAATGTTTATGGTTTGTTTTATATTCTCCAGGTTTACCCTTACTAAACATTTGAGCTCACCTTTTTTATGTTTTCTTTTCCCCAGGATATAAATTAATGATTTAGGTAGGAAAAAAAAGTATAAGACCATTAAGGGAAATGTTGAATATCTTTCACCATGATTATGAGATTATGTTCCGAGTTTACAAAGTCACTAAAATAATATAGTCTTTGGGCATTTTTTTGTGTCATTTATTTAGCATTCTGAAAAAGAAATTTAATTCCCATATACATCAATCTTGCTTCTCTAAAAAACCATGAGGTTTATGTTTTTGGTTATTTTATTACATAGATTCTTAATCCCATGTTTGTGTAATAATAATGAATTCCCCACTCATGTCCTATATAAAACCATCCAATTTCCAATTTATCTTAACTCAAAATCCATATATCATTTCCTTACTCATACCTAACTTCTATATATTCCTCTAAAGGTTATCCAATCTCTCAAGAAGTCCATCCCAAGCATTTAGATTCACACTCTCAAGGAAAGGGTTCTTTTCCTTCTTCTCTTTATTCAAGTATCTTCATTATCTTATGAAAATTATCTCTATTTTATAACATTAGTATATGTTATTACATATCCATTTAATTACTTTATGATTTATAAATTATGATAGTACCATTTCTCTCTCATTAATCCCTCCCATGAACATTTATACGCACCTGTTATGTTGCCAAAATTTCATCGTGATTTTTCATGCCAAACAATTTTGTAGTGAATAACCATACCCATTTCCTATAAAGGGTGTTAACCATTATGAACTTGTAATTATTTATTTTTGGATTACATTTTTTTATTATACACTCCTTTTTCTTGAAACAAAATATTATGATTAATGAATTTATATTGCATGATCCATGTGGCACACTTAAGTATGTGAAGGAAATGAAAGCAACAAGTGTGCATGGAATTATATAGCTCTCCAATGCAATGGGTAACATTTTGTCTCATTAGAAATCATGTTGGGACAGAGAGTAAAGGTGATTTCTTTATCATAATTTTTCCATCATTATGTCTTTTTAGTTATCCTTGACCTGTGTTTATGATGCAGTGTTTTAAGTTGTTTCCACATTTCTGATGATTCCTTTATGATTATAATTCTATACCATGTCTTGTTAATCATATTTATGATTTCTACTCCTTTTATTACCCATTGATAGAGTATGGTCTAACATGTATTATTCTATTCATGTTACACCATGGTTATTCTCTTACTAGGATTTATAGATCACCCCTTTATTATGTACTTGCCTAGGCTGTCCCTTGCATTTTTAAGTATGAGAATGTTAAGGACGTTTTCAATAGAGATGATATATTCCTTATTTTATGTGGTTATATAATGTTCCTAATTACAAGAGGCACTATACATACAAATATTTTGGGTTTTAATAAGTTTAATTTTATATAATAAATCATGTATCAATGTAAAATAAAGATCAGGGTTTCCATATATGGCATAAAATGTAATGTTTTTTTTATTAGGATTAGAAAATTATATCTAAATACTTTAGGATAATACTTTTTATGAGAAAATAGCCCTAAATTTTG
The DNA here is from genome assembly GCA_963277665.1 of Viscum album. Classification (NCBI taxonomy): domain Eukaryota; kingdom Viridiplantae; phylum Streptophyta; class Magnoliopsida; order Santalales; family Viscaceae; genus Viscum; species Viscum album. Next base: position 364,447,714 of record OY728158.1, on the reverse strand, counting down.
GTAATCATATAGTAAGTTGTTTATCAATAAAATAAATTCATTTTTGGATACTACAAGTGTATGTGGCTCTAGCACAAATTTACATTACAGTAAAACCCAAAAACATTGTGTTGAGATAGAATTGACCAAAAACTACTACACGACAATGGGTCTTGATGTAGACCTAGTTTGACACTCATAATGGATATGATTTTCGTAATTCATAATTTCATTGGAAACCATTATCAAGGGGGAAAATACCCATAAGAATATATGTTAAGAAATATGTCATGGATAACATAGATTGAATCCTAAAAATTCATATATCAAGAAAATACATGTAATTTATAAGTTATATATTAAATTTAATTGGATTCCCATTTATATTATTTATAGTTTCAAAAAACCTATCAATAATATTCCCTTTATTATATTCAATGGATGGAAATAGGAGGAATTAGGTAAACAAAAAATGTGATAGGAAATGTAATGACTTCCCAAAAAAGAATCCCAACACGATGGGAGGGAGAATCTCTAACTTTGACATGATACTATCTCAACTGAATCAGGTTTTGAATAGAAACCTGGATCAGGAGGATCACCCAAACACTCCTAGGAAAGAACAATATTTAATAGAGAGATTTGTAGAAAAAAAGCCCTAATATTTCAATGGATCATTTGATCCATTAATCACGAAACAATAGATCACCTATATTGAGAAGATCTTCCTCATCCTTCAATGATCTGAGAAAGAGATGGTTTTACTGGCTATTTATCGTATGGAGAGAGAAGCTAATCATTGGTGGACATTGATCAAGAATGCAAATCTTGAGTAAGATAATGAAGAAATGGGGTGGAAGGAATTATGGAAGATGTTTTTAGATAAATATTTTCCTCTTACTCTCTAACTTAAAATGGAAATGAATTTCATTTCCCTCAACAAAAAAATGATGAATATATTAGGGAATACATGGAAAAGAACACAATACTTGCATGATATGTCTTCATATTTGTTTCTTCCCCTGAATAAAAGGTTTACCACTTCTTTAGTGGGTTAAAACTAAGTATATAAAAAGACCTAGTGATCTGAGACTGTGATAACTATAATGAAATTGTACGAAGTTCCCTCAAAGTCAAAATATATATATTTGAATCTCAAGTGTATCACATGGAAAAGAATTCAAAAGTGAATTTTAATTCTGGTGGTCTGATGTAGAAATATAATGGATCCATGAAATTTAAACAACGCACTTTCAAAATGTGAAAAAAGAAGCCCCCTTGAAATTTCCTAAGGGGGTTGAGGAAATAATTTAGGTGTAGGACGGGAACCAATATAGTGATTGTCAATAGGACAAACCCACCAATGAAATGGTGGAATGAAATCCTCTGGTAAACCCTCATTGCATTGTTCATTACTTTAACTACAAGTAACGATGGAACTTCTCAAACTAGTGCATGAATCTAAGGGTACTCATAAACAACCAAATACCTCCAAGACAGAAAGGGAGATCTTTATTCATCACAACCATTGAGGTGGATCCCAACAATGATGTTGTGACATGTACACTAGATATTAATTCATTATTTATGGAAATAATTTTTTATTATTGTTCTATGCATTCCTTCGTATCATAATATTTTATTATAACTATTCAAACACCACCACAAACCATGGAAGTAAAGCTGTTGGAGAAAATGAAAAATGGGTAAATTATTTCATCCTTATAATATAACTCCTATATTATAAAAATATGTGGGTTGAACATCCTAGATAACCTTTTTATACTCCCATTGTGGAATTAAATTCAATTTTAAATATGTATTGGATTTCTATATATAGATCCAACATAAATTGCAGCAAGAAGGAAATCACGCTCTGCATCATGAATCATCCTCCAATTTTGTACAAGTGAATGGAAGAGGATGAATCCTCTTTACCACTCACATATCAAGAATGTATATTATTACCCTATGAGAAATCATATATATATCAAATGATTGTGTCTAAGAAAATAATCATCATTTAATACATGCCCATTGTGGGGGAACACACTTATGTATTTTCCAAGGAATTATTTAGTCTTTCTTCTAACCGAGAGGTTGAATTTTAAATTGAGCTTATATTTTTGGCATTTCCATTATCCATGAATCTGTATAGAATTTTTAAGAACCCAGTTCTTCCTTGATGTATGGATCTTTTATTTTTATTTTATACATAAGGAAATGGGGGAAAGAGGTCAAGGGGTTGGTTGTTGGCCTGTTACAGGATGTGAATGGGAACTACACATTGTTTACATTTAGGTATGCACTGTGTATGAAGGGCTACATGCCATGTAATCATAGTACACTTCCATGTAATGGTCTGGCCATAATTTGTACAGACACATCATTTATATTCAAGTATATTTCATGTACTTTTTTATTGGTTAAATCGGGAAATAACATCGTTTTACTTCTGATGGACATAAGGCTCACCCCATTACACGAACAACAGCACCAGATGAGATTTTCCTTCCTGATTGATCATCTGAACCCTGATTCCTTCATCGTCAGTTGCATTTGAACCTGATTGGTGAGATCTAAATTCCACTGGAGCCTTTCTTCCTAATTTCTTATCTTGATCTAGTTTTTTAAAGTCAAGCATTTATATCGATTTTGTATAACTACTCTATTCTAGGGAGAATAAAATAATGAAGCTAGACGAGCAGAGTCATAATACGACGAAGTAGGTGGTCTTGTACCTTTCGCTCAATGTCGAGTTGTTTATATGTGACGTATAACCATTCACCCATGTTTAGGGTGTATCCCTGAATGTAAATTGACCCTTTTTGTTTCCTAATTATTATTAGGTCATGAATTAAATTAATCTAAGAATGATTGACATTGTTGGTTTATTTAAGGTCCATCTCATGGGTGTGTTTCCCTTGAGTAACCATTATGGTTTTTGGCCAAGGATTATCATGATCCATGCCTTGTTTTCCCATATTGGGTTGTTATGTACGAATTACATTTATAATGTAATTGAAATTGTGGTAAATTTTGATTTATACGGGTATGGGATTATTGATTTCCCAGTTTCCCCATTATATTCTAATTATCATTTAAGCCTTTTGATATTATAATTCACTTGTTGCTTGATATGTAATATTCCCACATGAGTTGTTATTATGTTGACCATGTAATAGTGTAATTTACATTAGTTGTTTATTTTTCAAAAAGATGATATACTAGGCTTGACCCTGATTGACTGGTATGCTTGTGGGTGAGGATTTGTTATGCCTGTGGGTGAGAATATTTTAGGCCTGAGGGTGAGTATTGGTTATGCTATGAGAGAGGCTTTTTTATGCCTATGGGAATTATTTTGAGTTGAATATTAAAATAGAATGGTTTATAACGCATCTGGAAAGCCAAAGAACAATATTGGGTTTGTAATTTACTTCTTTCTATTTAGATAGCCTATTGAGGTATCTATTGTGCCTAATTTTAATAAGGGATTGATGGGATTATGCCAAATCCCAAGACTTATGTAATTTAATGTAATTTAATTAATTAATTAACATGAACTGAATGTAAAGGAATTCAGTACTTGTAGTATTGTTTAATTTTGATTACTTCTTAGTTTACTATTTTTCTTTTTTGTACACTACCTATTGCATATGTTCACTAACAGGTAGGCAGAGATCTTTTGTGGTTTCCTACTGGGATTTGTTTCTCACTCCCTATTTGGGTCATGCTTTTGGACCCAAAAAGATTATATTTTTTCATGGGTCGATAAGGCAGAGCACCCTTCTACAGGTACTTGAGATGCTATTTAAGATAAGAAGTGCATGGGACCAAGCCGAGGCTTGCGATGCTTATTATTTTCCTCGCATTATTTTTCCTTTTAATATATTTATTTTTTATTTCTACAGTGTACCTATTTTGGATGTTTTCTTAGAACATGATATACTAATTTATCTTTTATATTGAATGATTCTTGGTTATTTATCTTATCAGTCTTCCAATTCTTATTTCAGATTTATCTTTTTTACTACTTTTGTTATTGTATATTATCATTCTGATGTGTTATACTCTTCCAATGAGGGCATAGTTTCCCTGCTATCACACCCCAAGCCTCACTGCTATTTATTAGGCTCTAGAATTTGGGGAAATATGCTTGAGGCCATGTGGCCAACCGGGGGCGGGGCACCAGTTGAGTGGCACCCAGATCTGAGATGTTACAAAGTGGTATCATAGGAGTTTTTTTCATGTTTTTAATAATTTTTTGTGACATTAGAATGGGATAGGAATTAAATGGAGTTCTGAAATCAGTTGTTCCGTGGATTAGCTGCCTTGGGGATAAGGAAAATCCAAATTAGATCAAATTGAATAGTGATTTTTGTATTTTTAGCTATTACAGTTGATTCAATTTCACCATTGGGTGACATAGTTTTTTTTTCTATTATTATTGATGTCATTATGGTTCTATTTTGTTGAAACCTAATTATATGAGGTTATCCCATCTCATGAATCATATAGTCACTTGTTATAAATCACATTCCATGCATTTTTTCCATAACATTTTGAGAGCATTAATAATTTCATGTTGTTACGATAGATGTCGTGATAGATATACATGTTGTTCTAATAGATGCCATGATATATATGTAAGTTGTTGTGATAGGTGTGTTGATACATATTATGGTTTAATTAGATGGATTCCAAACTTTGTTCCCTGAAGAGTATAGACCCTCTTGGATAAGAATTTGGTGGATCATGTTTCAACCATGGTATATAGATTGTGTTGTTTTGTGAAATATGTGGATTACGAGCATTTATTAGTGGGGAGTATGTTCCCCTGCAGATCTTAATTTGACACACCATTTCTTTATTTTGAAAAAACAGGGGTTTTGAGGAAGTTTCTAAGGCATACTATCTGGAAACCCGAATAACACGGCGTGTGATGCTATGAACACACACCATGTGTTCTTCTGTCCAGGAAGAAAATAACTTTTACAAGTAATCATTGTGTACTCAGAGTACACTCCATGGGGTAGATAACCATGTCACCAACCATGTGAGAGAAAACATGAGTTATTGAGTTTTGATATGAACACGTTGTGTACCTTATGTACACCCTATGTAATTTTACATAGGCAGACTAGTGTGTTTTGGCCATGTAAAAGTACATGGCCAGAAGAGAAGACCTGAGTACACTTCATGTACCTATGACTTTTTACATCACAAAAAAAAGCGAAGTTTCATGCCCATTTGAGAGTTTAAAGGGGTACACCATGTGCCAGGATGACATGTTGTGTACCTAGGGTTTTTACATGCCCAACCCGATAGGAGTACACAACCATGTAAGGGCTTAAGTGTACACATCGTGTATGATTACTACAGGTTGTGTACTCTTATTTTGTGAACATTAGAGTCCTTAATTCTTATTTTTAGATCATATGCTCTTGAACCACATACCTTGATATGTAATCTTATTTTTGAGATGTGTTTTCTAGACTTTACCGAGAAATTCCACCACCACAACCTCCAGTAGTACGCCATGAGAGTGGAGATTATCATACCCCAAAGGTGGAAGGCCACATGATACAGAGTTATAAATGGAGTCCATGATTATTAATTTCAAGTGTCTAGTGACTACTTCTAAGTGGAGGGTCAATCTCGACACTTATATGCTACATGATTCCTTCAAGAGGTTATGGAATGTTATCACACAGACATATCTTCATCGAGACATGGAATGTAGAGATTTTTAGATGGTCTTCAATGACTGCTATTTTCCCGAGACACTGAGGGTCGATAGAGATCATGAGTTCATGCATATGAAGCAAACCGCAATGTTAGTGATGGACTAATCTACCTGTTTCATTGAGCATTAGATATTCGCACCTATTATGATGGGTGACGAGATATTGAGGTGTAGGTGATTCGAGGATGGTCTCAGGTATGACATCTAATCATAGGTGAATTCTTTCAAGTTCCCTTATATATATTCTATTGTGAATCTGGTGTTGATTACTAAGCATAATCTACGGGAAGATGGAGGTGCAAACTAGGGTGGTTCGGCACCATGATCTGGTATTGTCTTAACTTTGAGCAAGAAGCGTCTTATGGATATTTTTTTCAGTGATATGAGTAGTTAGAATGATTCTTCTAGTAGTCGTGCGAGATGTTATTAGTGTGGCAGAGCTGGGAATACGAGACCACAATGCTCGATGGACCCAGTCGAGTGCTGAGCTTATGGTAGTATGGGCCATCTATAGTGCTAACGCAGGGTGTTTCCACCAGAAACTAGTGAGAGAGGTTCTGCACAGACTCCATGTTCAGGATTAGGGTCAAGATCTTATCACTAATCATGGAATTGGAATAATTGAGGCCATTCAGGCTGTGGTGTTGTTCTTGGTCATGGTATCCAAACCATGGGATGTCAACAACAGTAGGGCGGGTCATCTCAGGGTAGCCAGACAGTGTCTCAAGGCCATAGTACAAGTTAGACTTATGTAATGTTACCAACCCAACATGAATAGGATCCAGAACCTTCTACTGTTAGAGGTATTATTCTAGTCACCTCTATTTTAGCTTCTACACTCTTTGATATAGGGGATTTGCATATTTTTATATCAGTTCATATTGTAGAGATCCTTAGACTTTATTTTTTTCTCTTCTGATGATGTTATGATATTAGACACCCCATTACGTATAATGACTATAGGTGTGCATTTTAGTAAGTAATTCCCCCTTTAGGTTGGGGGTGTCACTTCTTTTGTGATCTCTATGTCTTAAAGATGACAGTCTTTGATGTCATACTTATAATGGACTAGTTAGTCTCCTTTCAAGACCTTGTCAATTTTTATCACTGTAGGGTGAGTCTTATGTCACCATAAGGTGGATCCTTTCAATACAAGGGAGAGAAGGATGTCTAGGAAACCTGAGATGGACCCGAGATACATGGGTTGTGTGGTATGACAACACAGATTTTTCGTTTATATATGGAAGACTAGGGGACACATCATATGGACTTTCCAGAAGTGGTTAACCATTTTAGGGACGTCAATCTGGACGAATTTTTGGGTTTACCTATTGAAAAAGAGGTATAGTTCTCTATTGAGATAGTACCAGAAGCTGCACTGGTATCCATCCCTCCTAATAGAATGGTTATGATGAAGTTACAAGAGATCAATAAGTAGCTAGAGGATTTTGAGGATAATGGTTTTATCTAACCAAGTACTTCTCCTTAGGGTTCGCCGGTCTTTTTTGTGAAAAATGTGGATAGTAACCTAAGGATATGTGTGGTTATCAGATATTGAACCAGTTAATAGTAAAGAACTAGTATCCTCTTTTGTGAGAAGATGATCTCTTCAGTCAGTTGAGAGGAGCTTGGGTATTCCATAAGACTGATCTGAGATCTGGTTATCATCAAGTGTGTGTTAGAACATCTTACATATGTCTCACATCTTTCTGAAGTAGATATAGTTTGTACGAGTATATGGTTATGTCATTTAGTCTCATGAATGCACCATCAATTTTAATGGCACTGATGAACTGAGTGTTTCATCCTTACTTGGATTCATTTGTGGTGGTATTCATGTAATATATCTTGGTATATTCCCATAATTTACATGACCATTCCACACATCTTGAAATCATTTTGAGTACACTGATATATCATTAGTTATATGCTAAGATCTCAAAGTTCCACTTAGGGGTGGATCTGATTCACTTCTTGGGTCACGTCATCTCTAAGATAGAAGTATTAGTGGACCCAAAGAAAGTGAGAGCGGTAGTTACATGGGAGCATCCAAAGAACGTCTTTGAGGTGAATATTTTTTCTAGGGCTAGATTGTTACTATAGAAATTTCATATAGGACTTCTCATGCTTGGCAGTGCCAATGACAGGATTGAAAATGAAGGGTGTGAAGTACGTATGGTCATACTCTTGCGAGATAGAATTTCTGGAGCTAAAAGGGAGATTAACGTCAGCACTGATACTGATTTTTCTAGATCCAGGAATGAGTACCATTATGTACTACTACGCATCAGGTATCGGGTAATAAGCATTGCTTATATAGGTGTTCGAGTCATGGTTTATGAGTCTTGATAGTTGAGGCCACATGAGTGGAACTATATAACACACAATATCGAGTTAGCCATAGTTTTTCATGCCTTACTTTGTTGGAGAAATTACTTATTGGGAGAGAATTTTGTGGTGTACACAGACCACAAAAATCTAAAGTACATCTTTACTTAGTGTGATCTATATTTTAGGTAGATAAGGTGGTTGGAATAACATTAGTATTTTTATTTTGAACTTGCCTACATGCCTGGGAAAGGAAATTTTGTAGCTGATGCACTGACCAGGAGGACTCTGATACAGGAAGTGAAGTAGGCCAGCAGCAAGTGGCAGCTTATGGTGTTGTTCTCTGAGATGCACTTGGAGGTTCACGACAGTCAGGGACAGACTTTCCTTTCTTCTTTGTATGTTCCTTCTACCCTCCTGGATATAGTGGGGATGAGACAACTATCTGATTAGGATGTCCTAGTAATGTGGGGGAGTGTAGCAGGTGAGGATCCACCACCTGGTCGGAGTGTACGGGATGATGATATCTTGCATATCCATGGACCTGTCTGGGTTTCGGTGGAAATATGTGAGGAGTTGATTTGTGATTTTCATGCTTCATCTTAGTATATATATCCCAGAGTTACCAAGATATATCATGACTTGTTCCATTAGAACTGGTGGTCGGGTATGAAGAGAGAGGTGTCTGGTTCTGTTATGTGGTGTTCTACTTGTCAGGAGTTGAAGGCGGAACATCTGCGGTCAGCCAGGATTTTACAGGAGTTACCTATTATGAAGTGGAAATGTGATGAAGTCATGCTGGATTTCATTATGGGTTTACCAAGTTCACCCCAAGTTAATGATACAGTTTTTTTTGGTTGACATACATATAAATGTTGCTCAATTCTTACCGGTCAAGGAGACCATTGGCGTTGATGATCTTGGGAAGTTGCATATTTTTGAGGTGGTACAACTTCATGGGGTCCCTCATTATATCATTTCAGATGGGGACACCCACTTTAAGTCTTGTTTCTGGTATATTTGTTTGAGGTCATTGGGTATATAGGGGCTTCTGAGCACAGCATAATACTCTCAGACTAATGGTCAGCCAGAGTGTACAATACATGTGCTGGAGGAAATGCTGCGAGCATGTGTCCTATAATTTGGGGGATCATTGGAGAAGAATATTCCCATGGTTGAATTTCCTACAATAATAGTTCCTATGTGACAATAGAGATGGCCCCTTATGAGTCTTTGTATGGTAGGCTATGATGATTACCCTAGTGCTGGCTGGAGGCGGGTGAGGCAACTTAACTTGGACCACGTCTTGTGCAGGAGACTTCTAAGCAGGTCCATTTGATTCATAAGAATATTTATATTGTGCAGTCTCATTATAATTCTTATGCCTATCACCACAGATTACCCTTGTATTTTGAGGTCAGGGATTGAGTTTTCTTTTGTGTTTCCCCAAGGTTGGGGCACAAGAGAACCAAGAGACAGGGTATGTTTCTGTCAAAATATTTTGGTCTGTTCTAGATTTTGGAGAGGGTTGGGCCAGTTTCTTATCAATTGCAGTTACCTCAGAGGTAAGGGGCTATGCACGACATATTCCACATTTCTCATTTGTGACGTTACATTTTGGACCCGCCTCACACCTTTCATCCTGAGGAAGTGGAGTTGCAGGAAGATGTGTCCATTGAGGAGCATCCCACTCGTATTGTGGATTGTAGCATGAAATTTCTGTTCATTTGGTATTGGTTCTACGTAAGCATGACCGAGTACAGGATAAGACTTGGGGGAGGGAGGCCGATGTATGATCACAATGGCCGGAGTTATTCTATGATGTTACTTTACCACTATTGGAAGGGAAATTCATGGGATAATTTCTTTTAAGGGGGGAAATTTATAAGAACTTGGTTCTTCCTTGAGGTATGGATCTTTCTTTTTTAGTTTATACATAAAAAATGGGGGAATAGAGGCTGAGGGTTTGTCTTCTTTCTTGTTACATTACATGAATGGGAACTACATGATGTGTACTTAATGTGCATGCTGGGTATGAAAGGATACATGCGATGTAATCTCAGTACACGTCTATGAAATGGTCTGGCTAGAATTTGTAAAGACACAGCATTTAGTCTCAAGTACATGCCATGTACTTTTTTTATTGGTTAAATCGGGCAGTAGCATCGTTTTTTCAGATGTATAGAAGGATCCCCGTGTTATGCGAACAACAGAACCAGATGAGATTTTCCTTCTTGGTTGATCATCTCAACCTCAATTCCTTCACTGTCGGTTACATTTGAACCTGATCAGTGAGCTATTGATTCCTCTTGAGCCTTTCATCCTAATTTCTTATATCCATCTACTTATTTCGGGTTAAGATTTTATACCCAATTTTTAGACCTACTCTTTTCTGTGGTGAATCAAAGCTCAATGTTGGACGAGGAGAGTCATACTACGATGAGGTATGTGGTCTTATGACTTTCACTCAATGTAGAGTTGTTTATATTTTTTGTATTGTCATTATAACATGTTTAGGGTGTACCCTTGACTGGAAATTGAGACTTTTAGTAGACTAATGAGGATTAGGTCATGAATTAAATTAATTTAATCATGTTTGAGATTTTTCGTTGATTTAAGGTCCACCCGATGGATGTGTTTCCCTCAAATGACTGTTATGGTTTTTTGACCAAGGTTTCTTATGAGGCATACCTTTTTTCCTCTGTTGGGTTGTTACATATGAATTACATTTATAATGGAATCATAATTTTGGTAAATTTTTATTTATTTCATTAAAGGGTTTGGGATTAGTGATTTTCCATCTTCTCCAATGATATGTTAATTATCATTTAAGCCTTGTGATAGTTTAATTCGCTTTTTTCATGATATGTATGACACCCGCGTGAGTTGTTATTATGTTAACCATGTAATGGTGTAATTATATGTGTTGTTGTTATGCTGAAATGATGATATACTAGGCTTGAAATGGATTGACTTTTATGCATATGGGAGAGGATTTATTATGCATATGGGTGAGGATTTAGTATGCATATGGGTGGGGATTCATTAGTCTTGAGGGTGAGCATTGGTTATGCCTGTGGGAAGGGTTTTTCTTTCCCTACGGGAAAGACGTTGATTTGAATATTAAAATAGAATGACTTATGATGCAAATGCCAAACCAAAGAACAAACTGGGATTAAGTCTTTAATTTTTTCTTTTTAGATATCATGTTGAGGTATCTTTTTATCTTACTTTATACAAGAGATTGACAGGTATAGGATGAATCCTAAGACTTATATAATTCAATGTAATTTAATTAATTAAAGAACATAAACTGACTATAAATGGACATCGGTACTTGTTGTATTGTTTACTTTTGAGTACTTCCCAGTTTATTGTTTTTACTTTTTGTAAACTACCTGTTGCATATGATCACTGAAAGATAGGAACAGATCTTTGGTGTTTTCCTACTGGGTTTTATTTCTCAACCCCTGTATGGGTCATGCTTGTAGACCCAAATAGATTATATTTTTATAGGTGTTAATAAGGTCAAGCTCTCTTCTATAGGTACTTGATATTTTTTAAGAGCATGAGACAACGGGACAAAGCTGAGGTTTGTAATGCTTATTAATTTCCTTGGTTTTTTTTGCTTTTGTAACGTATATTGTAGATTTCTATAGTGTACCTATTTTGTTTGTTTTCATAGAACATGATATGTCACGTCATATTTTATATTAAATGATGTTTAGTTATTTATCTTATTAGTATTCAATTTTTTGTTTCAGTTGTATGATTTTTACTGCTTCCGCTAATAAATATTATCATTTTGTTGTGTTACACTCTACCAATGAGGGCATAGTTTTCCCACTATCACACCCTAGGACCTCACTACAAGTCGGATACCTCTGGTGTTTGTGAAAATGATCTTGAGGCCACATGGCCAACTAGGTATAGAGAACTAGTTGACTGGCACCTAGATTCAGGAAATTACAATATTTTTGTTTTAGAACTTGAAGAGATGAAGGAACAACTGTATTTGAATCTAGATGATGGATTCAAACACCCAAGTGCTTTACCAGGGCGTGCACCAGTCCTATTCATCAAAAAGAAGGATAGGTCAATGCATATTTTCATGGATTATCGTGATCTCACCAAGATCACAGTAAATAAAAAGTATCCTCTCCCATGGATTTATGAATTTTTCAATGAGCTATGTAGAGCACAGTAATTCAACAAGGTGGATCTATGGTTGGGGTATTACCAAGTTAGGGTGAAGAAGGATGATATCCCCAACATTGATTTTCTCACAAGGTACTAGAACTATGAGTTCATATTAATTCCATTTGGACTCACTAAAACTCCATAAATCTTTATGGGCATGATTAATAGAGTACTTTGGGATTAACTCAGCAAATTTATCGTATTCTTTATAGATGATATTCTAATGTACTCCAAAACCAAAGAAGAGCATAATGAGCATCTGAGTACTGTGCTGAAGACCATGAGAATCTTTATGAAATGTAAAGAAAATGTGAGTTATTGTTGAAGGAATTATCATTATTAGTGTATGTCATCACAATAAATTGGATATATGTGGACCCTTCAAAGATAGATGCAATTGAAAGACAGAAGAGGCCAACATATGTGTCAGATATACATAGTTTCCTTGGATTAGTTGGGTATTATCATCTATTTGTTATAAATTTATTGTGACTATGAAATCCTATAAACAAGATAACTTATAATGGAGTCAATATTACTTTTAATGATTAATGTGAAGAGAGATTCAAGGAGTTGAAAAGGAGTCTTATCATTGAACCTATACTCACACTACCCATAAGAAGAAGTTTTCATAATATACATGAATATGTTTTGTATGTACTAAAGTGAAAGATTAAAGGAAAAAATACATGGGGACGATGTAATTAATACTCATACCTATATGGAAATTGGAAAAAATCACTATAGACTTTGTTAGTGGCCTTTTCAAGAAAAAAAGTGGAAATAATGACATTTGGATTATGGTAAATCATCTTACAAATACCGCAAACTTAATTGAAATTCATGTGGACTTCTCACTTGAACAATATGAAAGCATATATATTAGATAATTGGTAAGGCTACATGGAACACCAATATTGATTTTATCTAATCGAGACCCAATATTTAACTCTATGTTCTAGAAGTGTCTCCAACATGCTCTAAATATAGAGTTGAACTTTAGAACGGATTATCACCCTCAAAATGATATGCAATTTGAGTGGAATATTTAGACACATGTGGAAATGTATAGAGGATACTCAATTGAGTTCAAAGGAGTATGGGACCAAAAACTTCCTTTGGTCTAGTTATCATACAATAACAGTTTCCACTCTAGCATCCAAATGGATCCCTACCAATCCTATTATAGGAAGAGGTTCAGAACACCTATATATTGGGATGTAGTTAGGGAACAAAAATTTCTAGGTCCTAAAATGGTCAAGAAAATGGTGTAAAAGTTTAAGGCCATTCAGTAGAACAAAAAGGATTCCTAGAGTTAATAATAGATCTATATTGAAAATCAATGATGGGACCAAGAGCTTGATGTTGGAAACACGATATTCCACTTCATATATCCATTGAAGAAATTTATGAGATTTTGTAATAAGGGAATACTTAGTGTAAGATACATTAGACCCTTTGAGATCCTTGATCTCATTAGAGTGGTGGATTATAAACTAGCACTCCCACCTAACCTATCTCAAGTACATGATTTATTCCATTTATCTTACTTGAAGAAGTACAAACCAGACCCATCGCATGTACACAATCCAGAGGTGGTACAGTTGGAGAATGATATCTCATATGAGGAGAAATCTGTGAAGATATTAGATTGTAGTGAAAAAGTTCTTTGAAATAAGGAAATTCACTTTGTCAAAGTGTTATGGAGTGAACAAATGTTTGAAGAAGTAATGTGGGTACCAGAGGATGTGATGAAACAAAATTACCCTAATCTCTTTTAGTGTGGGGAAAATAAAAATTTTGAGAGGGAATTTTTTGAAGGGATAATATTGTAACAGCCCGAACTTTTATAAATAAAATTCCTATTACATTTTAATCAAATGTATTATTATAAATTATGGATATAGAAAAAACATGAACTTGTTTAGTTTCATTATATTCTATAAAATTTGAAATATTATTAAGCATCACTACCGTTGATAATATATCCATTGAACAGTGATGATATGATTAGTATAAATATAGGTTTTTGATAAATCAAATTTTCATAGACAAAGGATGTGATAACCTTAACTAGTTTGATCATACCCTATGAATCCCATTTATTAAAGATTCTAAGGGAAAGAGAATCTCTGGTCTTTAACCTCGTCCAAGACCATGCTGAGATCCAACAACTAAAGAATGAGAGAAACTATTTGCAGGAGATTTTTAATCTCATTGAGGCAAAACCTAAAACATATATGTCGAACCACCCCATGAAAGTATCACCAGCACGCACCATACCCTTAGGGTGTTTTCTGGTGTATTAAATTAATATGTATCAAGACCATAATAATATGAATATATTTATATATATATTGTATTTTCAATAGAATAATGTTCATATTTTCTTCTTATCATTACTTTATAAATGATTTTCATTTTTATACAATCAAACAAAAATTGCATTGTTAGTTAATATTCAATTTTAAATAAGACATTTATTTTGATGAAATAATGTATTTTTTTGAAATAAATAAAAAAAATATTTTTTATAAATATTTTTTATTAAATATAAATGACCATATAATTTTTATTAAGTCAAATATAAATTTTGTATGGGTTTGAAAACTCTTATTGTCAAAAAAACCCAGCAATTTTCAATTAATGTAGATTTTATTTTAAAAGGTAAAATTCACATATTTATAAAATTATTTGGTTAAAATAAATATTAATTTTGGAATAAAAATTTCAAAATTATCCAATGGTGAATATTTTATGTTTTTCTGTAATAAAAAAATTTTCAGGTAAAAATTAAATACTGAATAAATATATATTGTGTATTATGACATCATAATTATAAAAAAGTGTTGTAATAAATAAAACAAAGGGTATAGAAGACCAAATATATGTGTTTAGTTCAAAATAATGTTATTTTATGTTTATTTTCTTAATTTCTTAAATCTGTTTTGAATTCTCTAAAACCGTTAATGTATTATAAAAGTTTTAAAATCATTTATTTAAGAGCATGACACACTTACACATCAAAAATAGTATTATTTTGTTTTTTCAACCCTTTTAATTATAAAATAATTAAAACCACTCCCCTTTGGTAGAAACCATGGGAAAAACCCATGGGACGGTTTGTAGTTTTGGAAACTTTAATATATAGAGTCCAAAACCTATGTTGGATAAATAATAATGAATTCCCCACTAATTTCATATATATACCCATCCATTCCACTATTTATCATCATTGATAATACTTGGAGCACGTCTTTAATATTATATCCCCTCTCTATAGTCCCCCCAATAAGCCCCAAGTTCTTAATAATGCCCTCCCTATAATTTAGAGTCAAACTCTCAAGGTAAGGGTTCTTTTCCTTCTCTTTATTCAAGTATATTCAATATCTTATGATTTGTATCTTCATTTTATAGAATTGGGATATGTTACCACATAACCCCTTACTATATTTATGATGTATAAATAATTAGAGACCCATTTATATCTCATTAATCTATCCCATGAACATCTATATGCCCCCGTTATGCTGCTAAAATTTCCCAGTGATTTTTTTTGGCCAAGCAATTGTGTAGTGAATATCCATACCCATTTCCTATCAAGGGTGTTTGACTTTATGAACTTATACGTATTTAATGGGGAATTAAATTTAAGTAGTCCACACTCCTTGATCATAGAATAAAATATGATGATGAATGAATCAAATTTGTATGGGCTATTTGGTACACTTAACCATGAGAATGAAATGAAAGTAATGGGTGTGCCCAGAATTATATAGCACTCTAATGGATTGAGTAATGTCTAGTCTCATTAGAAATCATGTTGGGAGAATAAGTAAACCTAATTCCTTTATGGTACTTTTCCCAACATGATGTCATGGTAATTATCCATATATAATGTTTATGATGTAGTATTTTATGTTGTTGCCACATATCCCATGTTGCCTTTATGATTATCGTGTTATATTATGTATCATTGTTCATGTTTATGACTCCAACCCCTTTTATGTACAATTTATATGACTATTTTATAACATGTATTATTATCTTATTTTTAAAACATACTTATTCCCTTACAGATCTTTATGACTCGCCCCTTTTTTATGTTTGTACCTAGGTTATCCCATGCAGTTTTAAGTACGAGCATGTCAAGAATATTTTCAAAAAATCTGATTTATTCCATATTTTATATTGTTATGTAATGTAACTAATTCCCAAATAAAATAGGCTTCTCAATATTCCAGGTTTTATTAATTATAATTGTATATAATTAATCATCTATTGATTTGAAATAAAGAGTAGGGTTGCCATATCTACTAAGCCAGAAAATCTTGTATCCCCTATAAGATTTTCACAAGTATGAAGCCAGTTGTAATGAAATCTATGAAACTTAATCTGTCCCTATTAATTATAGATTTATAAATCCTTTTTAAACTCATGATAATATATTCCACCAAATCCTCAGCTTTAAATGTCTTCAACACCCTCTTCTTTAAAAATTTATAGCATATCATAGGGCCATATATTTCGGTCCTACTAAGGGACCTATGGTATAGAAAATATAAACTCTCATCCATCAATGAAACACTCATTACTATCATTACCAAGTTCTAGAAACCCTCGCTAGTGTCTGATTTTAGGGAAATAAGCCTTATTAATGTAACTTACAAAATATTCTCAAATATTCTGGTAAACCACTTATGCCTCTAGATCCCTTCCATTATCTCAGAAAACCAAATAACTTTCATCCCCAACAAGATTATTTAGGAATTAAAATTATTTTCAATGACACCTTTCATTCCATGAAAACCTACACTACATACAAAATGGGTATCATGGTCTAGAAACTTGATAAGAATTTTGTTTTCAATAGAGTGTAATGGCCCTTCCTCAGGTTTTTGCTGATCAAGATGGGAATCTTCTCTATATTGTTTGATGTGGTTATTCAATATGTATCTTCTATCACATTCAAAATCCCAATCAATGGTGGAATCACTAAGAGCTTCTCTACCACAAGGGTCCTTCTTTAGGGATACCCCATTTCCCTTTCCCTCTTTATTTTAATGTATGATGTGTTTTCTATTATAATTTCATCATTAGCGAAGGATAATCTCATTCTTGGGTTGAAGTCCTATCTCTGGGGGCCTCCCATCTCTCAACTCTTCTTCGTCGATGATTGTATACTCTTTTCCAGATCCAATTTGGAAGAATTCAAGTATATCTATATACTAATTCGTCTTTATGAGAAAGTGTTCGGGTAAGTGGCTAACCTCTCTATAGAAATAACTTTCATAACAAGATTCTATCTTGTAAGAAGAGAACCTCAAACATGTTTTTAGTATTCATATGATCAAAAAACACCAAATATATCTTAGACTTCCTATGATCTTTGGATGCCCAAAAAGAATGTATTCTCTTTAATCCATGAAATATTGAAAAAAAATGAAAGGATGTAATTTCCAAATGTTTTGAAATGTAGTAATACAATTTCTAGTTAAGGTAGTCACATAATCCATCCCCTCCTATTTTATGACTGTCTTCATATTCCCCAAAATAATCATCGAAAAAATCTATGTTTGTATCACCAACTACTAGGGGTGGGGGCTTAACAATAGGGTAAACAATATTCACTGGATAGTGGGAAAAATATCTAGAAACCCAATAATTATGGGGGAATGGGTTTTAGGTATCTGCATCTCTTCAATGATGTAGCCCGTTGGGGTCCTTATTCCCCTGTCCTAGATTCTTCTCGTCCTGCCTGTGGGGTCCGTGAAAACTTCTTCGGGGGGGGGGGGTTTACTGGAGAATAGGAAATGGATAATTTGTTATGTTTGGGAAAGACCTATGGAAAGTCGATGACAATGGAAACAATTCAACTTTCCCTACCCCTAAAAGCCGAGAATATAAAATTTTCCTCTATTTACTCAATGTGGCCCATAACGGTGGGTGCACTAAGAAAAATATTCTCCTATTTTAATTATTAAGAGTGGAATGTTATCCACAGATTCCCAACTATGAGAGATATGGTCCTGGATGACCTCTATGGGAGTAGAGAAATAGAATTCACCTATATTGTAAAATATAGTTATTCTCTAGAAATTAGTGCATCAGTTTTGGAGGCCATTGTTATTTGTAAAACAATTTATAACCTCATGATCTCACCCAAAGAACATTATTTATAGTGGAATCCTACTTCTGAAACATCACCCTTATTTGGTGTTCCTTTCATTTCACCATAAAAAGTAGAACCCAATGTGTTCAATATGCATGACCCTGGATGAATCCTACATGCATTCTATATTTCACGGTCAAATAACTAGGGACATCTAGCAAGCCAAAAATCCTAATGTTGTTCACCTCCTAGAAATGGCCCCCATATTCACCTCTCTTCTCACAAAATGGTCATAACTTCTCCCCGTTGAGGTCCTGAGTTCCATTTTCATAGTTTCATGCATTATTTGGTTTAGGAGGAATGAATTTTTCTTTTACTTGGTTTTAAAACTGTGGGCCTCTTGGATAGATCACACTATCCATTTGTTATCAATATGGAGCCACAATGATCATCAACTTGATTACTCTATGGTCATTCTTGATCCATGCACCTAGAACCCTACCATAATAGGCATTCTAGAAATTAATTTTTAAATGTCACCCTCATATAAGGGAATCACCCCTTTTGGGGTAGTTTTCTATAACTCTTCTTGAATGAGCACTTCTGAAATTCAACATTATTTATAGGGTTACTTCTCACCATTGGTGATGGAATCAAAAGCAATCACAATTAGAATAGAATTTTCTATTGAGATTGGGTGGGATTCTATCACCTTTGAGTTAGACGGCCTCATAATTATTAATTGTATCTCTAATTTGGAGTCTGGAATCTAGTCGTTTGGTCTGTTTGTCTTCAATATCCATTCTCTACGGCATTGATTCTCATATTTCTCTATCTTTTTTACCAAAAGGTAGGGTAATATAGAGGATCTTCATTTGGATACCTTGATTCTTGGAGATGATCCTCAAATATAGTTAGATTTTTCCCTAGTAGGATGAAATACCATGGTCTACATGAACTATGATCTCTTAACATATGAGTCCTCTTTTCTCCTAAAAAATAAAGGTTAAGGTAGCTATTGCAAGATAAGAAATCTTACATCAGCCCTAGAATAAAACCAGATTATAAAAAAAATTAAATTGGAATATAAATATTATATAAATGGATAATGAAATACTAATATTATATTTCTATATCATTTCAATTCAAAATTTCCAAAAAAAAAATTCTTCATTGAAGTGATATTTAGAATTAATTATAAAAAATTAAAATCCAATATACAACACACTTATAACAAGCTTTTTTCAACAATAAACCAACATACATAAGATTTTCCCTATAATAAATCCAATGGGTATTTAGTTACAATAAATAAGATATAATATTGTTAATTACTAAATATATAGTAACGATTCCCCTCCATTACTGGTGGGTTGTAATGGTTGGGGTGGGGGCAGGTTGCGGGGTGAAGTTGTCGGTCTTGCCTATTTACAACGATTTTCTCCCTTACTTTGTGTTTTGTGTTGGGGAATATGATCAAACTATTAATAAATATATTAATGATATTATCAGTTATTATATTAATCATAATATTATTGATTATATTTTAGTTTTATTTTAATTATTAATTATTAATTATTTATTATATTATGAATTATTAAATACATTTTAAATAATAATATATATAAATTGTAGAGTTTATAAATGATTATGTTAATGATATTATCAGTTATTAATTATTTTATGTACTTAAATAGTTGATAATAATTACATAATTAAACTAAAATGACATTTTTTTATTGATAACACACACATTAACTTATACTGGGCACATTTTTTGTCTCATTGATGTGCGGTAGATTCTGACCCATCACAAATGAATTATGGATTGTTAACCTAATGTTTTAAAAAAATTGATCTTGTTTACATGGTTTTGAAAATGTGACATGAATTTTAAACAAAAATAACACTATAATATTAAGAACATGCAGTTGGATTCATTCTGACCACATCATTTATCGGATTGATGTGAGTTAGATTCATACACATCACAAATGAATTATAGGCAGTTGTCCTAAATTTTAAAGACAATTGGAACTTGTTTACTATATTTTGACACTGTGATGACTATTTTAAACTAAAATAAAACTTTTATATTGAAAACACACACTTTGATTCCTACCAACTACATCATGTGTCAAATTGACATTTGGTTGATTCCAATAAATCAAAAATGAATTATGGATCATTTTCCTAATGTTTGAAAAAATTTGAATTTGTTTTCTTGTTTTTTTACTATGTGATGCACATTTTAAACTAAAATTACACTTTTAAATTGAAATAAAACTTTTTGTGTTAAAATAAAAATATCGTCTGTTAAACTGGAGTTAAAATGTTTCCTACACATCACAAATGAATAATTGATCATTTTTCTAAAGTTTAAAAATAGTCTGATCTTGTTCTCTCACTTTTGTAACACATGTTTTAAACTAAAATGACACAATGTAATTGAAACACGCACTTAGAGTCATAATGACCACTTTGTGTTCTATATTGAAATGTAGATGATTCTTATATGTCAAAAATAAATTGGGGATCATTGTACTAAATTTTGAAAAAAAAAATGAAGCTCAATTACTTGGTTTTGACAATGTGACATCCATTTCAATCTAAAATGCCACATTTATATTGAAAACACAAAATTTTAGTTATATTTACCATATCATGCGTCATATTATAGTGTGGTAGGTTTCTATACATAAAAAAATTATGAATCATTATCCTAATTTTTGTAAACAATTAGTGTTTTTTCTTGATTTTGGCTATGTGATCCACATTTTAAACAAAAATTACACATTTATATTGAAAATACATACTTTGTGTCATACAGACCACATCATGTTTCATATTTATGTGCGGTTAATTCCTATAAATCAAAAATTAAATATGGATAATTTCCTTAAAATTAAATCTTAATCAGATTTCATTTTATTTTTTTATCAATTTACCTACATTTTAAAACAAAATAACACTTTTAAATTGAAAACACACACTGGGAGTCATACAGACCACATCGTTTGTTAGATTAACATGTGGACAATTCCCTGATGTTGAAAACATGTTATATAATGTTTCCATGAAGTTAAAAAATAATAATACTTTATTTTATATGTTTTGGCTATGTAAAACACATTTTAAACTAAAATAAAACTTTTATATTGAAAACAAACACTTCGAGTCATGTAGGTCCCATCGTGTGTCAAGTTGATGTGTGGTTGATTTTCATACAATAAAAATTAATTACATATTTTTTGCAATTTTTTTAAAAGAGTATGATGTTTTTATATAATTTTCCCATGTAATAAGTGTTTTAAACTAAAATGACACTTTTATTTTGTAAATATGAACCTTGAGTCATATTGACCGCATTGTGAGTTAGATTTTTATACAGTTGATTTTTGTAAAACTCAAATGAATTATGGATCCCTTTTTTGAGGTTTGAAAAAAATATGATCTTTTTTTTAGTTTAGGCTATATAAAACATGTTTTAAACATAAATGACACTTTTGTATTGAAAACACACACTTTCATTCATACTGGCCACATCATGTGTTTGATTAACATGCGGTTGATTACAAAAAATAAAACATTAAATATGGATCATTTTTCTAATCTTTAAAAATAATTATATTTTTTCATTGGTTTGGGATATATCACAAGATTATTAAACTAAAATGAGAATTTATATTGAAAACATGCACTTTGCATCTTACTAATCACATCATGTTTCAGATTGATACATGGTTTATTCCTACATGTCACAAATTTAATTTGGATCATTTCCCTAATTCTTGAGAAATATATGATCTCATTTTATTGCTTTTGTCAGTGTGACCTGAAATTTAAACTAAAATGACACTTTTTTATTGAAAACACACACTTTGATTCATACTGACCACATCGTGTGTCATATTGAAATAAAGTTGATTCTTATATATCTCAAACGAATTAGAACCATTTTCCTATTGTTTAAAGACAATAAAAGATTTTTTTCACTTTATTTTACCTTTAATGTGCATTTTAAACAAAAATGACACTTTCATTTTAAAAATGTGTAGTTTGAGTAAAATTAATCACAAAGTGCATTAGATTGATTTGACGTCAATTCCTACACATAAAAATGAATTGAAAATTATTTTCCTAATATTTGGAATCAAGATAATCGTGTTTTCTAAAATTTGGCAGTGTGACACATGTTTTGAACTAAAAAAGAACTTTTATATTAAAAACACACACAAAGAGTCGTATCGACCACATCCTGTGTTGGATTGATGTTTGATTGATTATTATACTCCAAAATGAATTATGGATCATTTTCATATAGATTCAAGAAAATCATAGCTTATTTACTTAGTTTTGGCCATGTGACATTTTTTACACTAATTTGACAATTGGAAATACACTCTTTGAGTCATATGGACCACATCATGTGTCATATTTACATGAATTCAATTCATATATCTTATAAATAAATTTTTTATCCTTTTAATGGGTATTGAAAATAATCAAATCTCATTTTATTAGTTTTTTCTATGTGACACATGTTTTAAACTAAAATGACACTTTTATATTTAAAACATGCACTTTTATTCACACTATTCACATCGTGTGTATGAATGACTTGATATTGATTCCAACATCTTACATAGAAATTTTGTATCATTTTTCTTTGTTTTGAAAATAATTAAACATTTTTTTCTTAGTTTTTTCTATGTTATGTGAGTTTTAAACTAAAATGACACTTTTATATTAAAAACATGAACTTTGGGTCTTACAAACAACATCATGTGTCTAATTTACATATGTTTAATTCCTAAATTTTAGAAATAAAATTTTGATAATTTTCTTAAATATTGATAACATTATGATCTCGCATTCCTAGTTTTAGCTATGTGAAGTGCGCTAAAAACAAAGACGACACTTTCATATAGAAAAGTGATAATTTGAGTCATAGAGACCACATTGTGTTTCCAATTTCAATGAATTCGATTACTATATGTCTCAAATGAATTATGAATCATTTTTCTAATGTTTGAAAACAATATGATCTTTTTTTCCTTATTTTGGCTATGTGACATGCGTTTTAAACAAAAATAAAACTTTCATAACGAAAACGAGCACTTTGAGTCATACTGATCACATCGTATAGTATATTGATGTGAGTTCAATTCCTATACATCGTAAATGAATAATGGATTAATATCCTTGTATTTAAAAACCAGATAATCGATTTTAATCTGTTTTTTTAGTGTTACATATGTTTTGAACTTAAATGAAACTTTTATAATAAAACAAAAACTTGGAGTCATACCATACAGATCTAGTGTAGGATTGATGTAAAGTCAATTATTTCATTCCAAAAATTAATTATGGGTATGTTTCTTAATTATTCATGATAATAAGATATTTTTTTACTGATTTTGGATATGTCACATGTGTTTTAAACTAATTTGACACTTGAAAATACACACATTGAGTTATATCAAACACATCATGTGTCTAATTTTCATGAAATAAAATCCTACACATAAAATTTATTTTTGGACCATTTAAATAATGATTGAAAACAATCAAAGGTCATTTTCATGGTAATGTCTATGTGATTAACATTTTACACTAAAATGACACTTTTATATTGAAAACATGCAATTTAAATAATATTTTCCAAATAATGTGTCATATTGATGTGCTTTCTATTAATACAAGTCATATATTAATTATGGATAATTTTTATGGATTGTATACAATTCAAGCTCATTTTCTTTATTTTGGATAAGTGATGCGTATTGTAAATTAAAATGATAATTTTATATTGAAAACACACATATAGAGTCATATCGGCAATATCAAGTGTTGGATTGATGTGTCTTCAATTCTCACCAATAAGGAATTATAGATCATTTTCCTAAATTATAATGACAATCCGATCTTATTTTCTTTTTTTTAAATATGTGATGCATTTTTTAAACTAAAATAAAACTTTTACTATAAAAACATAAACTTTGAATCATACAATCCATGTCATGTGTCATATTTATACACGATCAATTCCTATATTTCAAAATTGAATTATAGATCATTTTGATAATGTTTGTAAACAATCTAGTATTTTTTAAAAGTTTTAAAATTTTGACATGCATTTTAAACTATAATTACACATTTATATTAAAAACATGAACATTGAGTCATTCTGGTCAAATATTGAGTGATATTGACATATAGTGGATTCCTACACATAAAAAATGAATTATGAATTATGAATTATTTTCTTAAAATTTTAGGACAATACATGTTGGTTTTCTCGATTATGGCTATGTGATGTTTGTTTTAGAGTAAAGTGATACATTTAATGTGAAGACATGGACTTTTAGTCATACTTACCACATAATGTTTCGTATTGATGAAAAATCAATTCCAATACATCGCACAAGAATTATGGATCATTGACATAATGTTTAAAAATAATATGAGCTCATTTTCTTAATATTGATAGTGTGATGCACATTTTAAACTAAAATGACACGTTTATATTGAAAACATGAACAGTGAGTCATAATGACCACATCATGTTCCAAATTGATGTATAGACATTTCTTACACATCCAAAATAAATCATGTATTGTTTTCTTGAATGTTTTAGACAAAATAAACTCATTTTATCATTTTTGACAATGTGGAGTATGTTTTAAACTAAAATGGAAGTTTTATACTAAAAAATTTCAATTTGAGTTATACTAGCCACATAATATATTGTATTGATGTTTAGATGATCCCTATATGTAACAATTGAATTATGGATTATTGTACTAAATTTTGAAAATAATTTGATCTCATTTGGTCAGTTTTAAAAATGTGATACATTTTTTGAACTAAACTGCCTTGTAAAGATCGATCGAACTCTCAAAATTTTCAACTTCCACCCCCAGTAAGACTTCATTCACAACTAATTCCTCACTTATACTTTTATCATTGTATTAGTATATCAATTATTCCTATTTATTAGTATTTATAGTATCAATAATTTCAAGTATTGTGTGGAATAAAACAAGAATGTAATGAAATTCAATTTGCTTCTTCATTGTGGGGGTATAAGTGATTATAAAAGTACCTAGAAACTTTTTAAAATCTCATTAAAATATAAAAAGACACAAAATGAATATGATGAGTCTTTTTGTATAGAATTACCTTCCCATAAAGTTGTTAATATGTCCTAAAATTTGTGGGTAGAAGGATCTTTGAACTATTTCCCTCTCACCATTATCTTAGTTGTAGCATCAAAGTCCAATATCTCTTGATCTTGAGCTTCTTAAGACATGTGACTAGCTTTGCAAGAATCTGTAGAGAATAACCCTCCATGATACTTCTGCTTCAGAAATTTCTTAAATATTTCATTATTTATAAGTCATCACCAATGAATTCAGTAGTTTCTACCATCTCATCTAAAGAAATAAAGGTAAGAAATTAGTGAAAAGTTGAAAAAAAATCACAGTAAATGAGGGAATGATAATATAAACTTGAAAAGAATTTAAATATTACAATAAAAATATTAAAATTAATTTTATCAGACAATATGGAGTTTTATTAAATGTATCAAAAAAATTGAATTGAATGTAGACTACATCCATATATTTAGGTTGATTGGAATGTATCTGAGATAATTTACAATAAATTTGAATCTTTTTATTGAGATTCTTTTGGTGTTTATCCCAGATACAACACCCTCAATCAAATCCTTCATATTGTTTTCATCAATTTGAGGAACCATGGGCTAAGAGGATCACTAACTCTCTATCCTTTCTCAAGAAAGGAAAAATCTATAATGGCTTTTAATTTTTTTTTGATTTATGGTTGGAAATCTCAAAAAATATTTGGATTGTAATTACATATTTACGATTATATTAAATATATAACTAAAATATGTTCAATAGTTAATGAATTTTATTTTGTGAAAATAATATGTATGCACTGTGATGTTAATGTTTTACATCCCAAATGTATCTCTAAGGATATAGCCTCTACTAGATCACAAGCATAATAGGTAATCACTTCAAATTGATGTCAGAAAACATTCTGACACTTTGTACTCTGCCCATTCATCTCTAAAAAAATTACTTATTCTATTGAGTACATAGGCATTTGGACATCCTGGTTGTACATAGAAAATATAGAAAAACAAACTATTAAAGATATTATAATTTAAATTGTAATTACCTTTGGGAATTACTTATTTGGGGTTGATAATTTTTTGATAGTATATAATATTCTTCGTATATTTGGAATTGTAATATCTAGAATCATGATATGTCATGACCCGTCCTCGGGGATCATGTTGTGACTACCCCAATCCCACCTTCCATAGGCTAGGGGCTGGCGACTAGCACGAAAGGCGTAAATCCCTAAGTTGGGAAGGCATTGCCTTTATAGTAGTAACACACACACAAATAGAGTAAGCTGGAAGCAAACCACTAAGTGAGAACTGTATACAAAAAGTAGTGTTGAAAGTAAAGGGGCTGGAAATACAAGCCCAACAGTAAAGTATAGGTACAACGGAAATCAAGTACAACTGAAAAAGGGACAATAGCAAAAAATGGAAGCTCTTGGAATGTCCGCCGAGTATCCTACCGGAAGGGTAGGTACAGAAGTCCACCATAGCACTCCACATCTATCGGTCCTCTCTGAGTGCCATCTCGCTGTGTTGTCCACCTCTGGGTACCGTCCGGTCCTGGCACTCTCTCTGCCTTTATCAACGTTGTCTGTCTTCTGCATCCAACACAACGAAGTGCGGGCATAGCCTGTGTAGGAGTGAGTATAACGATACTCAGTAGGGACCCCAAGACCCCCGAAGGTCTCCCAGAATCCACAAAGGATAAACTAATATATAAAGATATAACCACTAAGTATCAACTGACCCTACTTAGGTATATTTCCATACATATACCTAAGTTATCAATCTCAGTTCGACTCCAACTCTCGAGCCCAAGCACAACCCAGTACACACAGGAAGTAATTCAATCACATAAATGATAATGATTCAAAGTCAAGACTCATCTCACACAGGTGTAAATATTTTGTATAGTGATAGATATGATCAGATATATTCACTGATTCATCTAAGCTGTCGGACCCACACAGGATACAAGACAAGTTAAGCTGTCGGACTCACACAGGATACAAGACCAGCTACTCTGTCGGACCCATAAAGGATACAAATACAAAGGTCAATACTGTCGGACCCACACCGGATACAATAACAGTAGTCAACGCGGTCGAACCAAAGGATTATTCTAGTATAGTAGTCATCCAAGTCAAACCCATATAGGATCCCAGTACAGTAGTCAACACAGTCGCAGCCAGCTCTAGGGTTCCCGCACACAACACGCTTGATTCTGAGACGGTCTTCTCCTCGAGCAGAGGGGTCGATACATCAACTATCACGAAGTCCAGATTTTATGTATCCCTAAGTTCCGTCTCATCAAAAGAAACCCAACGCGACTGACGGTGCGTCAATCGGATGCCTGGTCTGAGAGTTATTGGATTTTTTATTACAGGGGCCCAGTTAGAATTACGCTCATTCCAAACTCGGCCATTTTCCAAAGTTGTCCAAAACTCACTTAGATTATCTCAAAATGATTTCCTCATCGTGAGGATCCTAGTGCCATAGACGGCATGTCGATCGGACACATGGTCAATAATTTATTCACGTTAAAGTGAAACGGGCCTGGCCCGTCAAGCCCAGTGGGCTAACGGGTCGGCTCGACCCGGTTCGGCGGGTCCGACCCGGCTAGGGGGTCAACCCGGCCCTGTGGGGCGTAGCCCGGCCCACGGATTATCGCAGCTCAGCCAGCTGGCCGAGCGGAGCCGGGGGGCGCAGCCCCCCGGTTTTCTGAAACGGCGGTACCGGGCAGTGTCGCCCCTTCTGCCTGGCTGGCCAAATCCGGCTGGTCGTCTCTGGAAAGGTCGGCACCCACAGCGGGCCGTTGTCTCCTCTACATATCATCGCTTGGTGTCACGGTTTCTATCGCTCGGCCAGCAGGTGGCTGGCCGATTCGCCCTCTGAAGTGGCCCGCCCAGTGCGGGTCGTGGTTTCTTCAGCAGAGTGGTGCCACAAGGCACCGCGGTCCTCTTGTCCGGCCGCCTACGACCAGCTAGTTCGGCTCAGCAAGCGGCCTGTGGATGCGGGCCACACTTGCTCCCCAGCACGGCACCAAGGGCACCACGGGTCCTTCAGCCCGACTGTCTTTAGTCGGCCAGTTCTTCTTCGGGCGAGCCGCCCATTCTTGCAGGTCGTGGTTTATTTCCTCCGACGTGGTGTGATGTAACTGCACCCTTCTCGCTCCGCCACTATCACCAACATAAAAAAGCTTCAACGGAGGGACATCGGGCCGTGTTTTTTCGGCCCGCGCCCTCTGCGTTAGTTGATAACAACTTGATCACCATTAATCAAAATCAAATGCCAAGGTGTGAGGGTAAAATACACATGTAAGAGTAAATAAATATACCATAATGCCCCCTACCTCGATTCAAGGTTTGTTCATCGTAGACGTGGAAAACGACGTCATGGAAGATGGTGTTGCAGATGACGATGTCTTTCCGTCAACATTGGAGGAAGAGATGTTGGCGATGTTATTCGTGGGCAACGCCTTCTCCCTTGGTGCGGAGGAAGAAGAAGAAAGCTGGGCATTCTTCGTAGGCATCATTGTTCTTCATCGAGAGAGGAATTTGTTCTTCGTTGGAAGAAGGTCCTCTCTAATCTTCAAAACTCCAGCAACACAACAAGTGCCAGCCCCCAAAAATAATAGCTTATATATTATTTTTATTCTTGACATAAATTTAAAATAATTCAAAAATTTAGAGGAGCCAATGAATTAAATGCTTATTATTTTAGAGTGTTGGCAACTTTATGAGGGAGGTTGGAATGTGGAGAGTTTTAAAATTAAAGAGGAGAGGTGGCGAGTTTAGGAGTTAAAAGATGGTTTTCAAGGGGGAGTTAAAGAGTTGATGTTCATGTATTCCACACACACATTATCCTCCCATGGGTGGTTATGTGGGAGTGGGCCCCACCATCAACCTCCCTTTGGAGATAATAACCACCAACTAAATAAATAGTGTAACACAACAATTTATTTAATTTATTATGAATCCCCAAATTATAACATCTACTCTCGGCTAAATGCAACTGCGGTAAAGGTCTCCCTAAGTGAATACAGGCATTGCAAGTTCATCAGTGTCCTTGGATTTCAATTCCAAGTACCGGTTCAAAATATAGAAAAACATGCTCGTACGTTTACTGAACATACCCGAACAAAACTTCAGAAAATTATTCTGGGCACACCAAACCTCGGAATCTAGTGTCGTCAGAAACTGCATACTTGTAAAATTTCGAAGAATTTGAGAAAAAAATTTCCTTGAAATTTCTGGTTCTTTAAATTACCTCCACATCAGGGCTTTACGTCCCTGTAAAGCTACAACTCACACTAGGGAAACAAATGGAGATACTGAGCACGCATCTGAGCCTCCCACTCCCATGTGGTCTCCAGGAGGTTCTCGTGCTGCCTGAGAGTGCACACTAGAGGGATCGACCATCCAGGTAGGACCCACTCCTATCGATCATCGATCTATACTGGGACCTCTGTGAATTTCACCCTGTTGTCGATTTCCAGCTCCCCATAGTCGATGATGTGGGACGGGTCATGCATGTATCTCCTCAACTGAGATACGTGGAAGACATCGTGCACCCGATGCAACTGAGGTAGAAGGGCCAGGTGGTACGCCACCTCGCCTACTCTATTGAGGACCTGGAATGGTCCAATGAATCGTGGAGACAACTTTCCACCTCAGCCAAATCTCCATATACCTCATCGAAGTGAGACTCATAAGAAAACATGGTCGCCCTCCTCAAACTCCAATGGTCTCAGTATCTTATCAGAATAGGACTTTTTTCTGCTCTGTGCAGTCTTCATCCACTCCTGGATGATCTGCACCTTCTCCATCATAGCTTACACCATCTTCGGTCCTACAAGTGCTGACTGCCCTGGGTCAGTCCTGCATAGAGGTGATATTCAAGGTCGGTCGTACAGTGCCTCATATGGTGCCATCCCGATGGTGGATTGGTAGCTTTTGTTG
Source organism: Viscum album (assembly GCA_963277665.1). Classification (NCBI taxonomy): domain Eukaryota; kingdom Viridiplantae; phylum Streptophyta; class Magnoliopsida; order Santalales; family Viscaceae; genus Viscum; species Viscum album. The sequence goes on along the minus strand of OY728158.1, from coordinate 364,417,226 downwards.
TACGCAAACTCCACCAAGGGTAAGTGATCCTCCCAGTTACGACCAAAGTCAAGGACACATGAAAAAAGCATGTCCTCGGGAGTTTGAATGGTCTTCTCAGTCTGTCCATCCGTATGAGGATAAAAGGCGGTTCTCAAGTGAAGCTACGTGCCAAAATCCTCCTGTAACCCCTTCCATAACTGGGAAGTGAAACGATCATCTCGATAGGAGACTATATTCAATGGAACACCATGAAACCATACAATCTCCTGAACATAGAGGCATCCCAAGCTCTCTACTGATCCCTGCTCTCTGGTTGGTAGGAAGTGGTCCAACTTGGTGAGTTGGTCAACAATCACCCAGATACAGTCGTGACTCCTAGATGTGCGTGGAATCCCTAACACGAAATCCATGTATATCCCGTCTCACTTCCACTTCGGAACCTCTAAGGGTTGTACTAAGCCTGTTAGTACTTGTTTCTCTACCTTCACTTGCTGACAAGTGAGGCACCATGATACAAACTCTCCTAAAACCTTCTTCATACCCGGCCACCAGTGTTGTCGTCTGAGGTCCTGATACATCTTCACCACTCCTAGATGTACCGCTAGAGGGGAAGTGTGAAAATCCTTCAACACCTCCTCCTATACTGGAACTGGTACCATGGTGCTTCCTTTGAAGAGGATGACATGTTCCCCACCTTCAGAAAATCTATCAGGTTCCTGTCTTGAGGATATCTGAGCACATCGCATCTCACAGTCAACGTCCCCACGTTGTGCCTCTCTGACTCACTGAAGAAGTGGAGGAGTGACTGTGAGAGACTGCAAAAAGGCTGCTCCATCTCTATCTACAAAGGATATCTTCAAAGAGTCCAATTTCTCTATCTCCTCTCATAGAAGTTGAATGCATGATCTCATGCTGAGACTATCTGCTAAAAAGTTCTCCTTCCCAGGAGTATAGACTATCTCAAAGTCATAGTCCTGGAGGAACTCGATCCATCGCTGTTGTCTCAAATTTAGGTCCTTCTGTGAGAATATGTACCTGAGAATCTGGTGGTCAGAGTAGACTGTAAAATTATCACCCATCAGATAGTGCCTCAACATAATCAAGGTGAAGACCACTAATGCTAACTAAAGGTCATGGGTTGCATAGTTATGCTCGTGTTGTCTCAACTGACGTGAACCATATGTGATCACTGCTCGCTCCTGCATCAGGACACACCTGAGTCCAGTCTCTGATGCATCGCAGTAAACTAAGTACCCTACACCATCCTCTGGTAGCCTCAAGATGGGCGCACTGGTCAATATCTTCCTCGGCTTCTGAAAGCTCTGTTGGAATCTATCTGACCATACGAAGGGTTTCCCCTTCTTTGTCAAAGATGAAAGCGGTGCTGAAACTCTGGAGAAGTCTAGCACAAAACTCCGATAGTGTCCTGCCAGACCCAAGAAACTCCGTACCTCCGTCACACTTCTGGGTGGCTCCCAAGAAATCATTGCCTCGATCTTCACTGGATCCACTGAAACTCCAGCCTCTAAGATGATGTGTCCCAAGAAGTGAACCTCTCGAATCCAGAACTGGCTTTCGAGAGATTACCATAATTCCGGTGCTCTCAGAGTGTGTCGAGTACTACCTGCAAATGGTAGGTGTGCTCCTCCTCAGTAGTCGAGTAAATAAGTATGTCATCGATGAAGACTATGACAAATAAATTTAGGTAAGGCCAGAATATCCTGTTCATGAGACTCATGAACACTACTAGAGTGTTGGTTACGCCGAAGGGCATAACCAAGAACTCATAGTGGCCATACCGACACCTGAAGGTCATCTTCTGCACATCATTATCTCGAACTCTGAGCTGGTGATATCCTGACCTAAGGTCTATCTTCGTGAACCATCATGCTCCCTTGAGCTTTTCGAAGAGGTCTTCAATTCTTGGGAGTGGATACTTGTTATTCACAGTCACATGATTCAGGAGACAGTAGTCAACACACAAACACAAGATCCCATCCACCTTCTTGGAGAACAAAATCAGAGATGCTCAAGGTGAAACAAAGGGTCAGATAAATCCCTTCCCCTGCAAGTCCTCTACCTGTACATGTACCTCACGAAGCTCAGCGGGAGCCATCCGATATGCTGTAGTAGATATCGGTGTTTTCTCGGGGTACAGATCAATGTAGAATTCTACCTCTCTGTAAGGAGTTAGTTCTGTAATGTCGTCAAGAAAAACATCTGCATACTGATCCACCACAATAGAAAAATTTGGACTTCGCACATCAATCGCTCTGAGGATGAGACTAGCCAACTGATGTGTGATCAGATGCCCTCTCCTCTATGTAATTCCATCCTGTACTGCAAAGGATCCCTCCTCACCGGTGAAGGTGAACCTGGTCCCATCTGTGCAGACACACTGCACTTTGCGCCTAATATAGTCAATCTGAGAATAAACCGTGGATAACCAGTCCATACCCAAGATGACGTCGCAAGGCCTCGACGCCACTACAACAAAATCTAAGCCAAAGATCTCGCATCCTAGAGTAACCTCACACTACCGGCACCAGTGCATAATCATCGAGTCTGCTTCCATATGAGTCTCTAGCCGTAAGGATCGAGCCAATGGATCTGTCGGAATCTCCGAGCTCTGAACAAGTGCAACGGCAATAAAAGAATGACTTACACTTGTGTCTATAAGAACTCCAGCAAGGGTGGAGTAGACACAGATAGTACCTAGAATCATCTTAGGTGTGTCATGGTCGTGGGCCTCGACTGCCTGAAGCTGAGCCCGCCTCTATCTGCCATATCCCTGTGGTCGGGGTGGACCTCCTGGTGGTGGTGGTGGGGGTAGAGCCTCGAAACGTCGTCCACTACCCACTACTCAGCCAGCTCCTCTGCCACATCCGCCTGCTCCTGATGGACCACCACGGTTGAACCTCTACCTATGCTTGGGAGGTCCCTCTACTGTCTGTTTCTCTTCTTCATGGAAGGTCAGGAATTCACGAGCCATGTAGCCCTGCTCGCCGCATGCATAGCACTTCCTACTCCTCATAAGGCTGGATCTGTTTCATTTTCCCCACACAACTGAACTTGTATCCTAAAGTCTCCCACCTGATGGTCTGGTCTGCTTGGACCTCTGCATCAACTGTCTACTACCGGCTGCATAAAACTCCTCTACGTATCGTCCTGCAGAATGTCTCACCGCTGGTGACTGCTCAGTGAGACAACTCTCCACTAGAAGGGATCTCTCCAGTACCCCCGCCTGCGTCGGAATGCTGTGGGTAATCTTCGAAGCCCTGATCTCATGCCTGAGTCCTTGTTCGAAGGTTCAATCCCTGAAGAAATTTTCCCATACCATATCTGTGGAGTAGCGTGGGAGTTCGGTGAACCTCACTGAGTACTAAGCTACTGTCATGCTGCCCTGTTGCAGATGAAGTATCTCTTGAATTTGCACCGCACGAAGGGTGGCTTGAACAAACTTCAAGTGGAAGAGACTCTCAAAGTCTGTCCATAGTAAAGATGCCTTATCATGCACTTGGAGAATCAGTCTCCACCATCTACCTGCTGCTGCGTGCAGAAGTCGCGCGGCAAGGACCACCATAAGGTCGGATGGTGTCCCTACCAATCTGAAAACTCTAACGAAAGCCTCCAGCCAATACTCAGCTGCATGTGGGTCCGTCTCTTCACGGAACCTAGGTGGCCTCTATCGCTGGAACTCTTGCAACTCAATCAGGTGGCGTGCACTCTCTACTGCTGGGGCTGGTGGTATTGGTGGCCCAACAGGTAGTGGTACCGTCGGTGCCTCCGCTGTGATGGGGCCCTGCACCAAGGCCTCGTCGCTCGGTGGGCTACCATCTCGTACGTAACTCATAACCCTAGCTAGCTGCCTTCGTGGGGCCATCCTGAAAAGAAACAGGTGTGCCACGGTCAAACATTATACCTGGTGATCTGACACAAAGTAATCACAAAGAAAAAATTTTCAAAGGAAACACACATGAAATCAGTGTTTTCGTGCATTGAGTCAGAAATCAGAGGTTAGAGTCCTGTTGTATGGATACTTCAGTCGCCGCACCAACACTGGACTACCTAGACTGAAAACCACACTCAATACACTTAACACTATTGCTTCATAGAAATGAAGTATTAGAGTCCTAATTTCTGCAGTACAACTGACTCCTCTTATACCAATTTTTCACGACCCATCCTCGGGGCCCGTGCTATGACTACCCAAAGCCCGCCTTCCATAGGCCAGAGACATGCGACTAGCACCAAAGGGGTAAATCACTAAGTTGGGAAGGCATTGCCTTTATAGTAGTAACACACACACACACAAAGTAAGCTAGAAGCAAAGCACTAAGTGAAAACTGTATACAAAAAGTAGTGCTAAAAGTAAAGGGGCCGGAAATACAAGCCCAACAGTAAAGTACAGGTACAACGGAAAGCGAGTACAACTGAAAAAGAGACAACAACAAAAAATGGTAGCTCCTGGAATTTCTACAGAGTATCCTACCCGAAGGGTAGGTAAAGAATTCCACCTCAGCACACCACTTCTATCGGTCCGCTTCGAGTGTCGTCTCGCTGTTTGGTCCACCTTCGGGTATCGTCCAGTCCTGGCTCGCTCTCGGCCTCCGTCAACGTTGTCTGTCGTCTGCATCCAACACAACGAAGTGCAGGCATAGCCCATGCAAGGTTCAGTATAATGATACTCATTAGGGACCCCAAGACCCCTGAAGGTCTCCCAGAATCCACAAAGGATAATATACAGTAGAAAGATACAACCACGAAGTATCAACCAACCCTACTAAGGTATATCTCATACATACACCTAAGTTATCAATATCAGTTCGGCTCCAAATCTCAAGCCCAAGCACAACTCAGTCCACATAGGAAGTAAGTCAATCACATCAATGATAATGATTGAAAGTCAAGACTCAGCTCACACATGTATACATCTTTCATATAGCGATGGAGATGATCAGTTGTAGTCACTGATTCATCTAAGTTGTTGTACCCACACAAGATACAAGACGAGCTAAGTTGTTGGACCCACACCGGATACAAGACCAGCTACTCTATCTGACCCACAGAGGATACAAGTACAGAGGTCAATACTGTCGGACCCACATAAGATAAAAGAATAGTAGTCATCACCATCGAACCCATGGAATATTCCAGTACAGTATTAGTCGTAGATGAACCCACGTAGGATCCCAGTACAGTAGTCGACGCAGTCACAGCCAGCTCTAGGGTTCCCGCACACAGCATGCTCGATTCTGGGAGGGTCCGCTCCTCGAGTAGAGGGGTCGATACATCAATTATCACTAATTATAGATTTTATGGATCCCAAAGTTCTATCTCATTCAAAGAAACCCAACGCGACTGACGGCGCGTCAATCGGACGCTCGGTCTGAGAGTTATTGGCTTTTCCGTTCTAGGGGCCCGGTTGGAATTATGCTAGTTCCAAACCCGGCCATTTTCCAAATTTGTCCAAAACTCACTTAGAGTATCTCAAAAGGACCACCTCATTGTGAGGATCCATGTTCCGCAGATAGCGCGTCGATCAGACACGTGGTCTAGAAGTTATTCAAGTTTAAGTGAAACGGACCCAGCCCGTCAAGCCCAGTGGGCTGGCGGGTCTGCCCGACCCAGTTCGGCGGGGTGCAGCCTGGCCTGGTGAGGCGTGTCCCATCCCGGTCTGGCCCGCAGTAGGTCGCGCGGAGTGGGGGGGGCCTCGGTTTTCTGAAACGATGACACCGCCCCTTCTGCCCGGCCGGTCTTCTCAGGTGTGAGTAGCCCACACAACGGGACGTTGTCTCATCCATGCAGCACCTCTTGGGGACAAGGTTTCTTCCACCCAGCCAGAAGGTGGCCGGCCGGTTCGCCCGCTGAAGCGGCCCACCCAGCATCTTTCTTGGTTTCTTCCGCAGTGCGGCGCCACAAGGCATCACGGTCCTCCTGTCCAACTGGCTACGGCCGGCTGCTTCAGCTTGGCAAGTGGCCCGCGGATGCAGGCCGCACGTTTTCCGCTGCGTGGTGCCGCGGGTCCTTTAGCTCGGACAGTTTTATCCGGCCGGTTCTTCTTCGGCCGAGGGGCCCGTGCTTGCAGGCGGCGGTTTCTTTCCTCCAGTGCGGCATAAACAATCTTCAACGGAGGGACATCAGGCCGTGTTTGTTAAGCCCATGCCCTCCGCGTTAGTTGATAACAACTTGATCACCATCAATCAAAATCAAACGCCAAGGTGTGAGGGTAAAATACACACATAAGAATAAATAAATATTTTATAATTCCCCCTACGTCAATTCAAGGTTCATTTGTCGTAGACGCGGAAAATGGCGTCGCGGAAGATGGTGTCGCGGAAGACAATGTTGTTCCATCAACATCGGAGGAAGAGATGTTGGATATGTTCTTCACAGGCGACATCTTCTCCCTTGGTGCAGAGGAAGAAGAAGAAAGATGGGAATTCTTGGTAGGCGTCATTGTTCTACGTCGATAGAGGAATTTGTTCTTCGTTGGAAGAAGGTCCTCTCTAATCTCCAAAACTCCACCAACACAACAAGTTCCAACCCCCAAAAATAATATATTAGATATTATTTTTATTCTTGACAAAAATTTAAAATAATTCAAAAATTTAGAGGATCAAATTAATTAATTTCTCATTAATTGAGAGTGTTGGAAACTTTATCTGGGATGATGGAATGTGGAGAGTTTTAAAATTAAAGAGGAGAGGTAGAGAGTTTAGGAGTAAAAAAGATGGGTTTCAAGGGGGAGTTAAAGAGATGATGTTAGTGTAGGACCCACACACATTATCCTCCCATGGGAGGTTATGTGGGAGTGGGCCCCGCCATCAACCTCCCTTTGGAGATAATAACCACCAACTAAATAAATTTTGTAACACAACAATTTATTTAATTTATTATGAATCCCAAAATTATAACATCTACTCTTGACCAAACGCAACTGCGGTAAAGGTATCCTTAAGAGAATACAGGCGCTACGAGTTCATCGGTGTCCTCAGATTTCAATTCCGAGCACCGGTTCAAAAGATAAAAAAACCCGCTTGTACGTTTACTAAACGTACCAGAACAAAACTTCAGAAAATTATTACGGGCACCCCGGGCCTTAGAATCAGGTGTCGTCAGAAACTGTGTACTTGTAAAATTTTAAAGAATTTAAGAAAAAAAATTCCTTGAAATTTCTGGGTCTTTACATTATAATTATTTTGTTTCAAATGATGAATAACTGTTGAGAAAAATAATTAATTTTTATTGAAATATGTTGTGAAAGTTAAATATTATTATATATACCTTAATCAATTTCCTTTTTAATAAATCTGTAGACTTCTTATTTTTAGTCATCAACCTCAAAATATAATTTAGATAATATTTATAGATCACTTTATCATAACAATATTATTGTTAAAAAAACTAAATTGAATAATATGGATTTTATCAAAAACAATATTGATTACATGGCATTAAAAATTTACAATAGACATCATGTGTAGTCAATTTTGTTGAAATACATTCTTTGTATCCAAAAAAATAAAAATTTGGTGTATCCAAGTTTTTTTTATTAGCATCTAGTTCTTAACTAAAAACAAATGAGTAAAGTAAAAAATAAAATATATTTCTTTTTATGATTAGATTGTTGAGATTTACACCAATATTTTATACACAAAGATCAGTATTCCATCTAGTATTTTATATTCAAATTTCATTCTTAGTTCATATTTTTTATTTTTTATATTATTTGGATTCCAAAAATAATTTTACTATAGAAATGATAGAGGGATTAATGATTCAAAATCATTCTTCACAAGGTTTTACATTTATATATTAGTGATATATACACTAATAGAAAATATGAATAGTTATTAATTATATTGAACAAACTATATCATTTTTTTGGAAAAAAATATTTTCAAAATGTACCTCATGTATATATTCAAAACTAAGACACCTAGCTATTCAAACCTAATAATTTCATTTATACTCTTGATACCAACCATGTCTACAAAGTCCCACCCAAATATTTATTATTTTTATTCTATGTAGTACATAATTTCATTTTTAAATGTTGTATATATATATATATGTGATACTATAATGTTAGTACATGATGTAGTGAAACTTGTGGGTTGAATGTTCTCCCAAAAGTTTCTTTGTATTTCTTGGTCGATTCACTACATTTTCTTATTTTCAACTTCCATTTCCATTAATTTTATCCATCTATAATACCATATCACATTTCATAAATTCTTATATCAATTTATAAAGGTTTTTTATTGGAAATTTGTTTAAGGACATACTTCATGTATTTTTATAATATTGAATGGTTATTTGATAAAAGATAGATATAATTAACCACAATGTTAAAATATATTACATCAAGTTGAATAGGAAACTCAATGCTCAGCATGTGAGACACTTGAATCAACAACATCATGTGCTATTTTTGGATTTTTTTTATTTTGTAACATGTCTCCTATAATATTATACATTATACACCTCACAAAAAATTGATGTGTGTGTTTATAGATATAAATCACATACAATTTCACCATATGTATTTTTAATAATATAAATCTATTAGAATTTGTTATATTCACATTTAGGAGGAAGAGTTATGATAAAATTGGTTACCTCAGGTAAGGTAGGAAGATGACAGTATTAGCAAGCCTCAAAGCTTCTGGGGTTATGTGGCTCTTCATGTACTGATCATTATTATGGTATTGGTTCATATGGTTTCTTTCATATATATTGTTCCACGAAACTAGACTAGATAATAATATCTCTTCTCAAATCTATATTTTCCTAAATTCTTTTAATCATCTCATATATATCAATATTTATTATATTCTAAAAATACTTTTTAGGTGACACTACAAATTATGCACCTCTAATGCATCCATATTGTTCTTTCATATTCAAAGCTATTTAAAGTAGTTTTTATTCTAGTAAAATCAATACTGATCATGTGTCTAAATCAAATAAAAATATATGAAAATTAATATACAATTTTATTAATACTATTATAATGAATTAAAAATTTTTATTATTCCATACTTAAAAATGATTCCTTTAAAACTTTTGTTTCATCATCTACTTGTTTTCCCTCTTAATTTATATGAGCCTCCTTCAATAATACATGGTGTAGGATGAAAGTGACATCGAAGTTGGATTCATCAATTTGTATAAAAATAAAGATTCATATGTTGTTTCATATCACATAAAACATTTACTATGTATTTAACAACCATACTATTTCTTCAAGTGGAGAATACCCCATCCATGCTTTACAGTATGGGTATATCAATTTTTATGCACATTGCTTATTTTCAACACTCCTTTTAAGTTTCATAAATTGAAAATTTTAAATGAAAGTATAAAAAATAAATATTTTCAAATAAAATATTATCGATAAATATTAACTAGAAATGATTCATAAACATGAAGAGTAATGAATGATTTACACGTGTTCTAGTTTATAATGTGTTCAAACATTTCTAGTGGGTATAGGTTTAAATTACCCCCATCATATCTATTTTGATGATTTTTTATAAGTGTTCATAAATCTCTATGATCTTTTATAGAGACCATTAAGAAATATTTCATCTTTAAATAATATAAAATTAACAAAATACACAAGGGAAAATGAAAATTAAATCAATGTTTCATTATATAATTTTTTATTAAAATAAAAAAAGTATATCGTAACATTAGTATAATTTATTCCCACATGGTTGTCTTCAATATAGGAATGAAATTGTTTCATGTATATATATCAATCTGAACAAAAAATCTTATAACAACATTAATGTAACCAATGATCATTAACATTATGTGGTAAATAGGTTGGCCTCATTGATTCTATACAACCTCATACCTCATTCCATTTTTTCCTTGATAACATTATTTAATACATTGATGCTACCCTACTCTTGTTTTTTAATCCAAATTTTGTTGATCCCATAACAATTTTATTGTTTCAGAATTGATCATGGGTTATTCCTCGATATTAGTAACATCAGCATGGGAAGAAGTCATTATCTATATGATTAGTTGAAAATTAAATTTAGATCATGTAACGGTAGTAGAGAACACATAATATTATGAGAAAAAATGTAGTGTATTAAAACACATTAACCAAGTCATTGAAATCCATTTAATTTATTTAAAGGTTGAAGGGAATTGGATACTCCATTAAGTATAAAAATTCCCTCCTTATGTTCCATTTTAATATACCAGTCAATGTATTCATTGACACCGCTATAAAATTATTGTGATCTGGAAATAAAAGGGAAAACCTGAATAGAATTTTATTCTAAACCTGTATTTTTTTAGTCTCCAATAGAATAATTTACCAATTCCTATTTTTAGGGTATGGGACATAAAATACTTGCACTATATGTAATTCTATTATGAATAGTCTTTCCTTATACACTTCCACATGGATATTTACCTTTATGGAGACCAATTAATCAACTTTATATACACTTATATTATAAAACTACATGCAATTGAAAATAAAAACTTTAAATGTTTTATAATACAAACCATATATTTGTTTGATGATGCTAAAGTTTTATATATTTGGATAAATTGGATTTATATCCATGGAACCAGATATATGAATCCCTTCTTTCATAATAATAAATCTACTATTTTCATCATATAATTTTCATTGTGTTCCTTCTAATAGATTTTATTAACATTAATTACAAAACTAGTGTAAGAGATAACATTTATATTTGATCCCTTGGATAAAAATTGATATTATTCGGTAATTAAAATCAAATTTACAGATGAATCCTTATAAATATGATATTATAACCATCTTATAAACTATTAATTATGGTATTTGGTACCCATCATTAGTCCATTGATAGACTCGAATATCTACGAATTACTTTTTGTACATAAAATTAGGGAGAAACATTTATACTATTATGTAAACTTTAAAGTTGTTCTAGATCCAACTCAGTAGTGGTATTTGTAACAATATATCTTATAAAAATCCCTTTTATTATTTAGATTCCACTTTGATGATTTTTTGGGATACCAATTATATCAACATCTAATTTGTAATTGGTAATTAGTGTTGAATTTAATATATTATTCCGTAATATATCACTCTAAAATACAAAACTATGGATGAATTTGATTATATATGTACCATTTAAAAATATTTTTATATTGTTCATTGGGGAGAACTTATCATTAATATATAAGACCTTATGTTTGAATCTATATAATAGAGTAAAACTTTAGGTAGACTATTTTAGAAAATAATTATAGTGGGAACAATATCTCTAATTAACATAATATAAATAAAATTTTGTTATTCGCTATTGGGAACTTTGTGTGGCATATAACATTACTACATATGACTTTCAAAAATAGTCAATGTATTTTTAATGTAAGTCATACATTTTTATGTAGAGTGCAACATAATTACATAAGAATTAAATCCTACCTCAAGACATTAATATCAGGTTATTTTAGACCCTGTATCTTAAAATTAGTCATTGACAAGATATTATTGATATTTATTAATACCCCTCTAGAAGTTTTACACCATTAATGAAGTTTTATAATTGAAATTATTCTTTTCTGAATAGATTGTAAGATACTAGAGGAAGAAAATTTCAACTTTCACTATTCGCTGGGGCCAACTCTCCCCTTATCTACATGTAAATCATGTCCAACATTTCCTTAATTTCATATTTTTTTATATCTAGAAAATTTATTAAGATTTAAATAATATTATCACATATATTTTTTTTCTATGTGCATGAAACGAAGAAAATATCTGATGTACAAACAATTTTAATATGGTAATTCAAGTAAAAATTATCTCTTTTTACAACCAAATTTCATAATGTTTTTTATAATGATTTTATAAAATCAGTTTCGATATATTTTAATTTCTTGAATAGTTGATCAACTGATAATTGAGATGGTACTTTACATTATTCTTTATTTCCTGTAAATAATGTCATCCAAGGGCAATATTTATTTCTTCAGAGTAAAAATTTTAGATGACACAAAAATAAACGTCTTCATGGAATGTTTCAACCTAAATGAGTGTGTACCATCTTCACAAATGGGGAACCCCAACATTCCATTAATTATATTTCCTAAATAAGTTTAATAGGTAGGAAAATCATTTATTTCCCTATAAAACATGGATCTCAATGTGAAATCTTCTATTTTACAAGCCTCATACAATGTAATAATTCTGACCCACATCAATTTCATATTATAAATTAATGGGGCCAAATATAAATCAATATCATGATCGGGTTTTTTTGGTTAGATACAAGTATAGAAAACATAATTTATTTTCACTTCATGTAAAACCACCATGGAAAGTTATAAATTAACACCACAAATGACCATGTACTATGTGTACTGCTTTTTACACAAAATGGATTTATTACATCCATTAATAACACAAGATGATGTTTTCTTGGATTGTTTTAAAATTTAGGATTCCAAAAATAAATTTCTTCCCCTAAGGAGAGTCTATTGGTTGATGCAGTTTCCCATATTTGATTATTATATCTATGATCCATTAAATTGTTTTAACAGTTTCATGAAATACATATATTTATCTATACATTTTATGATACAAAATTTCCATACAAATTTTAAAGGATTTGATTCAACTTTCTTGTGTCAATATATTTCAAAAAAAAATTGGGTGATTAATATCATGGGATAAATAAATCATAGTATCATTTTAATCAGTATGTACATCCATTTTTTTCCAATCATTTAGTCAAACATTTATTTTTTTGATCTATTCTATGAAAAATCCAAATTCTCTTACAACAATTTTAGGTGAATTTAATTTGAATAACAACAATTTATATAGAGAAAAAGGATTTGGGAAGTGTCAAATGCATTATCTATTGCAAACTCAATAAGTATCTTAACTCCCTCATCGTACTCAAATGTTCAATGATTAACATGAATCCATTTTCAATTCATATCTATCCTATTAGTTTTAATAATTTTCAGTTTTAAAATAAATAAATAAGTACTGATAAGGTCTTAATTATCAGTGTATAAACATAGAGATACATTGAATTAATTTTATTACTTTCCTAATAAAAAATCCATGCCTACATTGCACACTCAATGAAGGAATAAAAAGAAAAGTTATCATAACAAAAAGGATATAAGTTAATTAAATTTCAATATTTTACTTCTTATGAGAAGGTTTCACATTGATAATCACCTCTTAGAAAAATAATTTTGAGTGTATGAGATAATGTAGGATGGGTTTTGGTTGCATTAATGTAGGAAATTGATTATGGGTGTAATTATTAAAGTTAAGAGATCAAGATTGGGGATAAATTACTATAATGGGAACCCACATGGGATGATATACACCATGAATCTTTTTTCTCATTTTGAATATTGTAATATTAATTAAATAATAATCATTATCTTGGAATACTATAGATGAATGAAGGTCAATATCTAACTCTTATTGGTGATGATTCCTAAAAATATAACATTTTACACAAGGGTAACATGGAAAGAAAAAATTGATAATTTTTTAAGTTTTATGTGCACCCCAAAAGACGGAATAAGTATTAGAACATTTTAAAATAATAATTTAACAAACATAACTCAATTTTTCTAAGATTATAAATTTATAATGATGTTTATTGGGATTTTTTTGTAGTGGTGTTAATCATTTAAGTAAGGGAATGTGTGATATATTATGTAATAAATATTATAATTAAATTTCATCTATTTCAATACATAGAGAGAAAGAATATTCACTCACAAAATAATTAATAGTTTTCAGTTTGGATGAAATTGTAAATAATAATGATGTTTTTTGTGAAAAAAAACTTCAAACATTATTTGTCTTAAATTGTTATTATATATATATATATATAATCTATTAACAATGATAATAAAAATGAAAATCCTTTTTTGTAGAGTATAGTGAATTAAAATTTCCACGGCAAACTTAATGATGTCATCTTAGTCAAGATTACAACACCTATTGGGTCTAAGAATATTTTATGTACTTTATTTTAGATTCATTATACAATGAAAATTTATAGAAATTGGATTCAAAATTAGTGGAGAATGTCATTATTTTTAGAATAGTCATTCCATTATGTGTAATGCAAGGAAGTGAAAATTATTTACAGATGTTAAAACTCAATAACTTATACATGGATTTATATTATTATTCGAGGAATGTGGGATACATGAAGTAATCATTGATTTTTTTTAGACAAAGAATAATTTTCACTGATTAAAAGAAATAAAAGAGGTAAATTCAATCAATAATAAAATTTATTGGGGTAATAAACTTAGATATTTAATGATCTTGTTATACAAATAAAATATTTTTATAAAAAAATTATTTAGAAAATAACATGACCTAAAAATAGTTTTTTGGAAGTTTTTCCTTCAAATATTTTAGCATTATCAATATTATCTTGATAGTCTAAAAAAGAAATTAGGAATGAATTTAATTTGAAATAGGGGGACTAAAGTCATATAAGTGTTAAAATTTGATTATGTTATTATTTATTAACATGGTATTTTTTTGGGCGTCTTAATGTTTTATGCATTCCTTTAGGTCACCAATTTAATCTTTCCCTTACCTATCCCGATAACAATTACATCTAATATAGACCTTATGAATAAGATTTATTATGCCAATATTGTTGACACTTTTATGTGTGTTGTGGTTTCTCTATAAACAAGTGCAGGTATTGAGACCTGATAATGTCAGTTAGTTTTCCCCTTTTCCTAGTTCTATCTATTATAGTATTATGTACGATTTATGCTTTGGGAGCATTTTGTTGGTTTTCTCCAGAAGATGGGGAGGTTGATTTTTTATAGTGGGTTTTATCATGATGACCTGGCTCAATGATGATTGTTTCTTTGAATAACTTAGGTGTTCCTTTACTTATTTTTAGTTTCTTATATTCTGGTTATTTTCATTTCCATAACAAAGAATATAAGAGGTGATGTTATTGTCATTGATGTAGGTCCAAATGATTCTAAAGTACGTTGAATGCTTTCTTTCCTTATTTTATTTTTCTGAAGGTTGTGAATCATGATATTCCAGTCAATATTTTAATATGTTTTTATTATAAAATATTATTTATCATTAAAAACTGTAATGGATGTTATAAGTAAGTGGCTCCTTGGAGCACACTTATTCAAGGCTATCCAAAACAAATACAATGAAATCATTATTTATTTTTTAATTTTCTATTTTTTTTGAATTTTTGTTGACATGAATATTTGAGAGAATGATCCCACAAATTAATATTTATTTACTTTTTGAAAAAAAAGTATTGACCTCATGAATCGTGTAGCCTTGGTATATGAAATAAAAACAAAAAAAAACAAATTTTGGATAACTTCTCCATAACTATTTAAAAAATGGGGGTGCCAAGAGGCATACTGCTATAGGTGATGGCTTCCGATATTAGACATCGAACCCCACTAGGGTTTAATAACCACTCACCCACTCCCTAGTTATTCCAGTCCTAGATTCATTCCATGATGTAAACTGGAAGAGTTTCCATGGACCTACTACTCATGATGTCCCTCCTCACCAAAACCCCCATCCAAACCTTTTTTATGAAGCATCCACCTCTTCCACTCTACATGATGCTCCACCATTAGCTATGTAACCTTAAAACTCACTATTAGGGGTTCTACAACTGGTGATGATGTGCAATTACTCTTTTCCCACCCCTACCCCAGTACCTAGACCATGAACTTCTAAATGATTGATGGTTTCACATGCATATCTTGGATAATCATCCAAATTTCTATGAACTTTGTTTGTTGTTGTATGCTTTCCATGTATTAATTATTTTGGTTTTTCTTGTTTTAATACCTCATCTATATGTTTTCACCCCTCACCAAAAATAAAAACATAAATTTGGAATGAGTTTTTTCTAGTTTCTTGTTTTTTCTTTGTGTATAAAAATATTTTTCATTATAAAATAACTACTATAGTTGAAGTATTTAAAAGTATTAGAAAACAAATTTTCAATGAAAAAAATTCTGAAAAATTAATCAATGATAAAATCATGTAGCCTTTTTAGTGCTAGGAACATCACTATTAAAGGACTACTTTATAAGAACAAAAAAAATAATTATCAAGGCCCCCTTTATGAGTACTAAATTAATATGATGGTAAAGGGGTCATTTATCATTGTTTTATTTTAGTGATAATAATGGGGGAGTTGATTATTGATTTATTTTAGAGTTGATACAGGGTTCCTTTTTCAGTGCCTTTCTATCACCCATAAAGGTGAATTTTATCAGCACTTTTGGTTGTGATGATAAAGATCATGAAACTATAGTAAATATAAAATAGCCTTGCATCATACCTATAATAACAAAACCAAAAAAACTAAATACATAGAAGTACAATATACTAAAAAGATAATTGAAATAAAAATATTATATTTCACTAACATTTCAATTCAAAATTTACATACACAATATTTATTTTTATTTTTTGTATCTAATTAATCAAAAAAATACAACCAATATAAGAAGTAGTAACTCTTATAGCAGGCTTTACCCAAAGATCAAAATCTATACTGAAGATTTCCTCTTCAATAAAATCAATGTTGATTTTAGTAATAGTAAATAAAAAAATAATTTTAACAATTTTCATTCCATGTATGACAAATTATATTATTAATTACTATATATATTAACAATATTATCATTTAATAACAAATTAGATTGAGGTGTAGTAAATTCCTAAACATCTCAAATGAAGTATGGATCATTTTACTAAATTTTAACAATAATACGAGATTGTTTTCATGAATTTTGTTATGTGATACTTATTTTAAATAAAAAGAAACATTTATATTGAAAACACACACTTTGAGTCATGCCAACCTTATCATGTGTTGGATTGATAAGTGGTAAATTCATACACATCTCAATGGAATTTTTTATTATAGTTATAAAGTTTGAAAATAGTTGTAGCTTGTTTTTTTACTATATGACACACACTTTAATCTAAAATGGTTTTTCTATTGAAAATATACACTTTGAGTCCTACAAAGAACATCATGTGTTGGATTTATGTGAAATCAATTCTAACATTTCAAAAATTAATTATGTATAGGTATATTAAAGTTTATAAATAATATAAGCTAGTTTTCTCATTTTTGTCCCATGATGATCATTTAAAAATAATATGATTCTTTTATATTGAAAAAATTTACATTGAGTCATGACTAACACATCAGACATTAGATTGGAATGACCACAATTCACATACATCGCAAATTAATGATTGATAATTATCATAATGTTTGAAAACTTTATGAGATCATTTTCTTAGTTTTGGATTTGTGATGCATGTTTTAAAATAAACTGTAACATATATATATATATATATAAACCAAGAAATTAAATTCATACTAACAACATCGTGTGCCATATTGATGTTAGGTTAATTCCTACATGTAAAAAAATAATTTTAGATAATTTTACTAAATTTTGAAAACAATTTATGCTCATTTTCTAATTTTTGGTAAGTGAGGTGTTTTTTAAACAAGAATGAAACTTTTATATTAAACACATTCACTTCATGTTATAACAGCTACATCATGCATCATATAGATGTCTGGTTAATTCATACACATTAAAAATGAATTATGGATGGTTTTCATAAATTTTGAAAATATTTTGAGCTCGTTTTCTTGTTCTTGGAAATGTGATGATTGTTTTAATCTAAAATAAAACTTTTATATTAAAAATACATACTTTGAGTCATACCAACCACATCATTTGTTGTATTGATGTGTATTGGATTTCTACATTTCATAACTAAATTATCGATCATTTTTCTAATGATTGAAAATAATACAATATTGTTTTCATAGTTTTGTCTATGTGATGTTCATCTCAAACAATAATGTCCCTTTTATATTGAAAATATGCACTATGATTCATACCAACTACATCGTGTTTCATAATGATGTGTGTCAATTAAAATATGTCAAAAATGAATTATTGATCACTTTATTAATGTTTGATAACAATCCACAATCTTTTTCTTGTTATTTCCTATGTGATTATTATTTAAACTAAAATGGAACATCTATGTTGAAAATAGGAACTTCAAGTAATACCCACCACATCATCTTTTAGGTTAAAATATGGTTGGTTCCTATATGTTAAAAATGAATTATGAATCATTTTCCTAATTTTTTAAAAAAAAAATTATCTTGTATGCTCAGTTTCAGCTATGTGACACGTTTTAAACTAAAAGGAAAATTTTATATTGAAAACATGTACTTTAAGTCATACGAACCATATCGTGTGTCAGTTTGATGTGTGGATGATTCCTATATATCACAAATGAAATATGTATTTTTTTACAAATGTTTAAAAATAATCAAAACTGGTTTTCTTTTGGTTTTCGCTATGTGATGTGCATTTTAATCTAAAATGGTAATTCTATATTAAAAATAGAAACTTCATGTCATACCAGACACATCATTTTTTGGATTGATGGGATGAAAATTCATACTTTTCATAAACGGCATATGTATTATTTTACTAATGTATCAAAAAAATAGGAATGTGTCTTCTTGGATTTGAGTATGTCTTGTGTGTTTTTCACTAAAATGTCCATTTTAAATTGAAAACCCCAATTTCAATTCATATTGGTGAAACCATGTATCAAATTGATGTGAAATCAACTCCTACATGTAAAAAATGAAATATGTACCATTTTCATAATGCTTGAAAACAACATGAGATAATTTTCATGGTTTTGGATATGTGACATG
The DNA here is from genome assembly GCA_963277665.1 of Viscum album. Taxonomy (NCBI): domain Eukaryota; kingdom Viridiplantae; phylum Streptophyta; class Magnoliopsida; order Santalales; family Viscaceae; genus Viscum; species Viscum album. Next base: position 364,398,435 of record OY728158.1, on the reverse strand, counting down.
TGTTTTGAACATAAATGGAACCTATATATTGAAAACATGAACTTTAATTTTATACCAGCGATATAACATGACAAAGTTTAAAGTGATCAATTCATACACATAAATGAATTATGGATCATTTTTCTCATGTTGGAATGAAATTTGAGCTTGTTTCCTTTTTTTTCTTGTGATTCCTATTTTAAACTAAAATGAAACATGTATACTAAAAACATGAACTTAGATTCATACTAACAACATCATTTTCTAGATTGACATGTGGTCAATTAATATACATTATAAATAAAGTATGGCTCATTTCCCTCAATATTGAAAATAATATGAGTTTATTTTCTCATTTGTTTCTAGATTCATGTGTTTTAAATTGAAACGACACTTTTATATTGGTAACAGACACCTGGAGTAGTACCAAACACATCAGGTGATGGATTGATGTGAGGTAAACTGTTACATTCCAAAAATGAAACATGGATATTTTTCCTAAAGTTTCAGGACAATATGAGATTTTTTACATATTTTTGGATATATGACATGTGTGTTACATGAAAATGACACTTAAAAAACTACAGATTGAGTCATATGGCCCACATAATGTGTCAGATTAATGTGTGGTCATTTCCTACACATTAGAAATGATTTATGGATAATTTTACTGAGGTTTTAATAAAATTAGAGCTCATTTTTTCATTTTTGTCTATGTGATGTGTGTTTTAATCAAAAATGAATATTTTATATTGAAAAGTAAAACATTCAATAATTCCATACACATCATGTGTTAGAGTGACATATAGTAGATTCTTATATGTCACACATGTAATATGGATCATTATCATGTGTTTTGAAAAAAATGGGAGTTTTTTCTTAGTCTTGGATATACGAAACATGTTTTAAACTAAAATAACACTTTTATGTTAAAAACATTCAATTTAAGTCATTTCAGACACATCATGTGTCAGATTGTTATTCAGTCGATTCATACACACCAAAAATGAATTATAGATCATTTTCTAGAATTTACAAGACAATATGAGCTGCTTTTATTAGTTTTATCTATGGGATATTTTTTTTAAACTAAAATGACACTTGTATTGTGAAAAACATAAACTTTGAGTCATACGAGACAAAGTGTGTGTCAGACTCATACACGATTGATTTCTAGATGTCAACAATTAATTATGGATCATTTTCCTAAATTTTGAAAACAATTTGTTATTTATTTCTCGTTTTTGACAATTTTTTGTCCATTTTAATCTAAAATGAAACTTTTATATTTAAAAAAACACCTGGAGTCATTACGGTCACATCGTGTGTTAGATTTATGTTCTGTTAATTACTACACATAAAAAATCAATTATGGATTAATTTTCTATTTATTTGGATAATCTGATATCGTATACTCTCATTTTTCTATGTGATGTTTATTTTAGAGTAAAATGATACTTTAAATTTAAAGGCATAAAAGATAATTCAAACTGGAAAGATCATGTTTCATATTGATGTGTAGTTGATTCTTACCCATCAAACATGAATTACGGATCATTTTTCTAAATATTGAAAATAGTATGATCTTATTTTTTTATAATTGGATTCATGTTTTAAACTAAAACAAAATATTTATATTGAAATCATGTACTTTAATTCATACCCAAATCATCGTGTTTCAGATTGATTTTTAGTAAATTCTACACATAAAAAATCAATTATGGATAAAAGTCCATAATTTTGAAAATAATATGAACTTATTTTATTAGTTTTCACAAAGTTACAAATGTTTTTAACTAAAATGGAACTTTTATATTGAAAACATGAACTTTGAGTCATACCAGCAATAAGGTATGTCATATTTATATCTTTTTTAATTTTATACCTTACAAATAAAATCGCTCACACCATTCAAATCCCTTCAGAAAACTGAAACCACCCAAATAAGACCTAAAAATGTTTTAATAATGAAATATATTGAATGGAAGATCACAACTAAAAAAAATGTGAGTTTTTAAAGTTTTTATTTGTATAAGGAGTTGAAGGGATAGGGGCATTAAATTTTCAATTCTATGAGAGCTTGAACAATATGAGGGATGGGGTCCTCTACTAGGGTACTATTTACAAGATCATAAAGGTTTTATTAGTTATTTTCAAAAAACATTGATAAATACTCATATTTACCAGCACTAAAATATAAATTTATGATAAATCAACTCTTTATCATCATCGTCAAATAATTTTATTAAAAGGAAAAGAAATAGAAAAATAAATATAAAGAGCAAAAAGACCAAAAGAAGAGAGACCACCAAGAGAAAAACCTAAGGGGTCCCAAATAGTGTAGCATGAGCGCATCCCCTTTAATAAAATCAACCCCATTAGGTTTAATACTACCATACATGTGTAGAAACACATCCATTTTACCAGGGAACTCCACTGATTCCAAGTAGTCTACCACCTTGTTCCCCCCGACCATGTATGGAACACACAAATGTTTCTATTGAGGAGTCTTTTGAATTTTATGATAACATAGTAGATCAACCAAGGAGAGACACCACACCTTTTCAAGGAGTTGTGAAAAACCAAGGAATATATTTCAACTTTTAAAATTTCATTCCCCTACTGCCTAAAAAGGTTGAGACTGGTGAGCATAGCCATGCCCTCTGCTTGAAGAGAAGAGCCATGACCCAGCCTAGCTGAGAAAGCTAAGTAAACCAAACCATTAAAATCCTGCACCACGCCTCTGTCATGCATGATCCCTTGAACACAAGAGTCATCTGTGTTAATTTTCAAGCCACCCAATAGAGGACACCAACTGACCCAGTTTCCTGCCCGACTGCTGGAAGGAACATCCACCCTGGGTCCTGTCTTAAAATGATGAAGTAAGGGTGTAATGTCCCAGACCTCTCCGGTCCATTGATTTTAAAAAAATGTGGTGTTTGAGGTTTTCCATGAAGTCAAGGTTACTTATCCCCAAAACTTTTCCAAATTTATAATTTAGTGAATAGTTCTATCGGTGGGGTTCTATGAATAGTTCTATCAGTGAGGTTCTGTGAACAGTTCTATCAGTGAGGTTATGTGAACTGTTCTAATGGTTGGTGTACAGTATTGGTAGGTGTACAATATAGGTAGGTATATAGTAATGGTAGGTGTACAGTGTTTCTAAAACAGTGAGGTATGTCGTTAACCCTTATCGGTAGGTGTACAGTATCGGTAGGTGTACAGTAATAGTAGGTGTACAATGTTTCCAGAATGGTGAGGTCTCTCGATAACCTCTATCAGTAGGTGTAAAGTATCATTAGGTGTATAGTAACGTTAGGTGTACAGTGTTTCTAGAATGGTGAGGTCTATCGGTAACCTCTATCGATAGGTGTACAATATCGGTAGGTGTACAGTAACAAAAGGTGTACAGTATCAGTATGTGTACAGTAATGGTAGGTGTACAGTGTTTCCAGAATGGTGAGTTCTATCGGTAACCTCTATTGGTAGGTGTACAGTATCGGTAGGTGTACAGTAACGGTTGGTGTACAGTGTTTCCAGAACGATGAGGTCTATCGGTAACCTCTATCAGTAGGTGTACAGTATCAGTAGGTGTACAGTAACGGTAGGTGTATAGTGTTTCCAGAATGGTGAGGTATATCTGTAACCTCTATTAATAGGTGTACAGTATTGGTAGGTGTACAGTATTGGTAGGTGTACTGGGTTTTCAGAACGGTGAGGTTTATCAGTAACCTCTATCGGTAGGTGTACAGTAACGGTAGGTGTACATTAACGGTAGGTGTATAGTGTTTCCAGAACGGTGAGGTATATCAGTAAACTCTATCGGTAGGTGTACAGTATCAGTAGGTGTACAGTAACGGTAGGTGTAAAGTGTTTCCAGAACGGTGAGGTCTATCGGTAACCTCTAACGGTAGGTGTACAGTGTTTCGGGCTTCCTACAGTTTCACCCCTTTGACGTTTCCTTTGACGTAAAATACATTTAAAGCCTTATTTTAAGGACTTTTATTCCTGATTCAAAGGACATAAATCCTATATTAATTATTCCTATGGCTCGGGATGATTTTACTTGGTCAAACCGCGTGGGTTAATGTGATCCGCTTTTAATGGGGAATTAAGCATATCTTAAACCGTCGCCCCATTAATCTTCAAAAGGGACAAGATAACTTTCTCCTTTGTTATTCCTCTTTGTTCTTATCTATGAGATGCTATAACCTTTCAATCATTCATGTAAGAGTTGCACAATAAATCTTTACTCCTCAGTTTGGTTCCGCTCTGTTTTGATGCAACCAATATGTATCGATCAATCTTCAATATAAGGTATATTTTATCGTCGTTCATTTAGGGTTAATCTTCTCCTATTTATCCTTTCCATATTATAGCATGTAATATCCATGATTCTAATTCGGGTTTTCTTGGGGATTGGTTGGTGCGGTCGTATCGCGGCATCCTCGGGTAGATGCAGTTGTCGCGAGAGGAGGATCATGACCCGTTGTGTGGATAAAGAATGTCAATAACTGTTTGAGGTAGGGGATTCATTGCTTCTCTTTATTTTATGTGCAACTGTATCTTTATCATGTTTTATCCCATTGGATGATAATCGAATTAACATAATAAATATTTTAACCTGATAAATAAATTGATATCTATCATATGTTATTTCCTCTTGTTTTTTCTAGATTGTGTGATATTTATGCTTGTTCTTGATGGAAATCGGTAATGAATGTAAATCAGAAGTAATTGATAATTGTTGGCTATGGGTAAAGTGGAATTTAAATGAATCTGGTCTTTCTTTTTTTTAATTTGATTTTAATCAAATTGGCGTAGTAAGCATGTTTATTTATTTTTGATAGCTTGCTGATTAGGTTTTCCGAATTTGGAACCTACGAATAATAAATCTATTAATTCAAGATGGATTAAAGAACTGATTGTTTGATAATTCCTTAATGGGTTCTGAGTTACCCTCTTGATTGTTAAAGGGCCAAGAGCCCAATTAATGTGATTCTTATTTTCTTTCTTCTTGTGTTGTGATGTGATCCTGCATGGCTATTGTGATATGTAGGGGTATTGAGGCTTTTGGTTGTGGCAGCAGATGATGCCTAGAGTGGTGAGATGCATTCGTTTATGCATGTTGGTGTCAGGGAGGACACTAGGGATGATGGAATGGGATGAATGTGATTTTTGGATGCTTTTTGTTTCTTTGGTTTTTTATCTGCTTTACTTTTCCCCACTGCTCAAGGTATCTAGTCTTAGTTACCCTTCTTCCGAAAGAGGTGAAGACACGTGGGTTATGCCACATGATTTCTGTGTTTAACTTTTCAAGGAAGGATGGGTATATTCTCTTTTTATAAGCGGAAAAGACTCGACGGGTAGTACATCTACTCATCGTATTGATCCCCCTTGTGTTTAGTAGCATAGAATATTTTTCTAGAATGCCTGGGAATGTGGGAAAGAATTTCTGTAATGAATAATTGAATAAATGGTGTTAACCCCTGGGGTTAGAGTTTGCTATAACATAATGATGGGGTTGTAATTTTAAAGAAACAGTGAACTTGGGTGTGATGCTAATGAATTTTAATGTGTGATTTTTCCTGGTTAATTAATGTTTAATGAAATAATTAACGTACAGTAGAACTAATTAAAAGGGAATGAAGTAATCTAATAAGTCTATTTAAATGGTTATGTGCTTATAGGATACCTTGTCTTAGAGGTAGCAGCCCAGATTCTGAGAGACGTTAGCTGCAGTTGTGTCTAAGACAAGGTTATGCCCATAGTGTGGTTGTGAGTTATTGTATATTCTATACTTTTTGTGTTTCTATACGCTACTCCACCCTGTCAGTAAGGGAAACTGACACCCTGGGAATCTGAGCCGTGGGGGGGGGGGGGGGGGTTCCCTAACATTCCAGTGGGATGATGGATGGCTGACTACCCCCTTTGGCCCCGCTCACTTCTCTTCTTAGTTACTTTTTCTGGTAGGCACATTGGTTAGTTTTACCCATATATGTGTGTAGAGGGTTGTAATGGCTTGTGGATTTTCACACACATATATTCTAGATATAGTTTTCGATGGACTACTATAGGTGCAACGTGTATAGGCTGTGATGGCTTTAGGATCCTTACTCAGTGTATGGGCTATGATGGATTATGGTACAATACCCGACATAGGATACATGTTATGCGATATTTAGAGGCTTTCTGAAAATACCAGGTTACTTTGGTGTGTGTATGTGGTGGTTTTGTTCCATGAGGTTCATATTGTGGTGCTTCGCCCCGGTGTCTACGGGCAAGCCTTTTTGGAGAGAGATGCTCAGAGCGTGCGATATTGGGGAAAAGTGGAAAACCCTAGGGAAGTATTAGCGGGGTACCCTTGATATTATTTATTATATGATATATTCTTGTATGTGTTACTTGGTGAGAGTATCCATTGTGAGGATGGGAACATAGTATACCTATTTAGGTGATGAGTTAGTTTCACTTGTTGTTCGTTGTGATTTAGCATGCTTTCTTTACTTTTGAATGAGAGGATTTGGGGAGGATCCTACTTATTATACTATTATACTCACCCTATGTATATATAAAAAAATTTTAGGTTACGTGGATCAGGTTGGAGATCGAGCTGATTTCTACTAGCTTGGGGTTGCAGGAGCTGTTCGGGCTTGGGGTTGCTGTTGTTTTTACTTTTTTTGTTGGGTACTTCCAGTTTTTCCCTTCCAGTTGTAGTACTTTTTCATGATATTTCATATATGCACTTGGGTTTATTTTATATTCCAGTTCTGAGTTGCAGTTGGATGGTGTCTACCTTATCTCTCTCTTCTGCATGTTTTCTCTTAGAGGGTAATGCTGCTCATTTGTGTGTTTATTATACCCTCGGTGCTAGTCACCAACCCAGGGCCTACTAGAGGCAGGACTCAGGGGTCATTATCTCCCTTCTCACATTTTCGACTTAGGAGGGGTACACTTTGTGTGGAGAGGGTTGTGACAAAGTGGTATCAGAGGTCTGGTTGAGGGATAGGATGGAGTTTGGAGTTAGGAACAGGTGAGGTTGCATGGGTTGGTAGGGAAATGGTCTCATTCATGTTTAGCAAGTGAGGTAAAGACTATAGACTGGCTGAGACATAGGTGTTTATGGCCCCATATGACCTGATGTATGGACCTTTAAGTTTACAATGGATACTAAACAAGGTGATACTAGTTGCAGGGTAGAGACCTAGGAAAGGATCATGCATCATTCTCCTTTGTGCCTATGCTTGAATGGGTAGACCTTGGGATAGGTTAACCTAAAATGAATAAAAGAAATTAACTAATTAATTAATTCTGATTCTTCCATATTCCATGTTTAGGAGCCCTAACGGTTTGTTATTTTACAGGTATACCTCCTGGTTGACATCCTTGTCAGGTTTGCGCAGAAAATATCTAGCAGGCTGTTCCAGCAGATCATTTCAAGGTGGAGGTTGATGATGATGCCACTTGGAGGAAGACACTCGAAGAATTTCAGTTCCAGAGTTTGTAGAAGTATGAGGTCTCTGTTTCAGATGCAGTCATGGAAGACTGGTTAGAGGAGGTCAAAATTGGCTTCAGTTTGATTCATGCTCGGAAGGAGCACTAGGTGTCCTTGGTTGTGATGATGCTACATGGAGTATCAAGGCAGTGGTGGTTCTTGTTCCTCGTGGATCGTGAGGAGTCATCGATATCATAGGAGGAGTTCTGAGACATGTTTAGAGTTGATTTTCTTTCTTCGACTGTGAAAGAGTCTAGTCGCTAGGAGCTTCTTACCCTTCAACAGAGGAGCTCCAGTGTTCGAGAGTTTGGAATATTTTTCAAGAACCTTTTATGATATGCTTCAGACCTATTACCAGATAAGGAGGCCAGGGCGAGGCATTTCAAGGAGGCTTTGCATCCAGAGATCTAGCTCCAGGTCACCCTATTTACGCTGAAAACATATCTTGAGGTACTGGCAAGGGAAGAGGTTGTCGAGAGGAATTTGTCTAGGACTGGATTATCACGAGAGGGGAATCATCATGATTCATCATAAAGCATATCTGTGGTATGGGGTTCTTAGTTTTCAGGGAATAAGAGTTTTCATTTAGCTGGGAGTTGGTCCCAGCCCTTCACATCTTGTTTCTCCAGAGACAGAAACTCTCAGGCCTATGCCAAGGGATCAGGTGCTTGTTTTTCTTGTGGTGTTTATGGCCATCAACATCAAGAGTGCTCCACCATTTAGAGCGGTCATCGTGTACCAGGCACTACGCTCTAGGTTCCTCTGTTGAGGCAGTTTCAGCTGAGCCAGCAGCAGCTATTTGCACCAACTTTAGATCAATAGAGGGTAGATGGGTTAGGTAGAGGACATCCCCATGATGCTCCCCGTACTCAGAGAGCAGAGTTTGGCTGTGGTGGTCATCGTCATCGGGGTCAGAGAGGTCATGGAGGAGGTCATGGTCAGCTTCATGCTCAAGTTTTTCCAACTCCAGGAAAGAAAGTCGTCGTTTGAGGTACCCTTTTCTTGTTTTCTACCTTGGTGTATGCCTTTTTTGATTCAGGAGTGACACACTCCTTCATATCACCTAACCTTTTCCATTCTTTGGGACTTGAGGTAGAGAGGATTCCAGTGCCGTTGGCATTGACTACACCAGTTGGAGGTCCATATGACTTGTTTGAAGTATATAGAGACTGTGAGCTAGTGTTAGGGAACACCACTCCTGGGGATATTTCCTATTTTTACGAATACAACCATATGATGTCATCCTCGGCATGGATTGGTTGTATTTGGTGAAGGCTATCGTGGATTGATTCTGGAAGAAGGTGGTCTTAATTGGTGCGGATGGAGAGCCAGTGGTGTTAGTTGGTGAGCAAGATCCTCAGATGGGTCACAAGCACGTTCCATCATTATCATCCATGATGGCTGAGATGAGGTTGTGTTCTTCAGAGGTTCAGCAGTTGGTGTTTCCTAGGGTCGTAGAGGAGTACCCTAATGCCTTTCCAGAAGTGGTTGTACCATTACCCCCTCAATGAGATATCAAGTTTGGGATCAACCTATAGCCAGGAGAGTATCATATCTCTATGTCTCCATATAGTATGGATCCTTCTAAGTTACGAGAGCTACGTATTCATCTTGATGGTTTGTTGCAGTGCGGTTTTGTTCAGCCAAGTCTGTCACCGTGGGGTACACCAGTTTTGTTCGTGAAGAAGGCCGACGGTAGTTTGCGGTTGTGTGTCGATTATTGTCGCTTAAACAAAGTGGCAATAAATAATCGCTATCCTCTTCCGTAGATTGATGATTTATTCGATCAACTAAAGGGTGAAATTTGGTTCTCTAAGATTGACTTGCAGTCAGGATATCATAAGATGCGTGTGAAAGATGAGGATATTTTGAAGACTACTTTCCGTTGTCATCATGGGCATTATGAGTTCGTCGTAATGTCATTTTGCGTGACGAATGCTCTATTTTTATTCATGGGATTGATGAATGTTGTGTTCCTTGAGTTCTTGGACAAGTTCGTGGTAGTTTTAATTGACAACATCCTTGTGTACTCCACATCTGAGCATATATAGCATCTACAAGTCGTTTTGGGAGTTCTTAGCCAATTTCATCTATTTGGGATGTTGTCGAAGTGTGAGTTTTGGGCTCGAGAAGTTCGTTTCATGGAGAAAGTTGTGTCCCAACAGGGATTATTTATAGATCCATCAATGATAGAAGTGGTTGTGTCTTGTGCAGCCCCCAAGACAATGTCAGAGGTGCGAAGTTTAATTGGTCTCACAGGCTACTACAAGAGATTTGTAGTCGATTTCCCACGAGTTGCGACTCCACTGACAGATTTGACCAGGAAGGATCAAGAATTCATATGGATTGATCAGTGTTAGGCATATTTCGAGTATCTAAAGGAGAAGTTAGTAAGTGATCCAGTCCTTTGTCTTCCAACTGAGGGAGTTTAGTTTGATGGTTTTTGTGATACTTAACATCTAGGGTTAGGTTTTGTTCTCATGCAGTAGAGGTCAGTTGTTTCTTATGGGTCTTGGCAGTTGCATCCCCATGACAGAAACTATACCACCCATGATCTTGAGTTGGCAGTTGTGGTATTTTCTCTGAAATTTTGGATACATTACCTCATTGGTGATCACTTTGTGGTTTTCACTGATCATAAGAGTTTGGGGTATGTTTTCTCCCAGCGTGACTATAACTTAAGACAGCATCAGTGGATGGAGTTCTTGTAGGAATATGACTTCTAAATATCGTATACACCTGGAAAAGGAATGTTGTAGCTGATGCGATGAGCCAAAAGTCACGTAGTGATGCTGTGTGTGAATCTAGTGATTCTTGGAGATTAATGGAAGAACATTCAGTATTACATCTTGATATGGGAGGAGTTGGGGTAGAGGTTGTCTTTTTCAGATAATGGCATAGTCATCCCTGATTCAGAAGGTGGAAGAGTCCCAGTTGTGAGATCTAGAGGTGGAGGTTTGGAGATACCGTGTTGTTTGTGGTGAGGCCCCTGATGGTTGGTTGGAGGATGAACAACACCTAGTGTTGTATCATGGAAGGATTTTTTGTTCCCCTGATGATGCTTGAGACAGTTCTCAGAGAGTTCCATATTTCACCTTTAGTAGTACATCCTGGCATGAAAAAGATGTACTGATCCTTGAGGGGTCAGTTTTGGTGGCATGGGCTGAAGCGTGCGGTTATGGAGTTTGTGTCTCGATGTTTAGTCTGCCAGAAGGTGAAGGCTGAACACCGTGTTCCTGGTGGTCTTCTCTAGCCATTAGAGATTCATCAGTGGAAGTGGGAGGATATCTCAATGGACTTTGTTACCAATTTACCTCAATCTCCAAGAGGACATGATTCTATTTGGGTGGTAGTGGATCGTTTAACAAAATCGGTCCACTTCATAGCGATCAAGGAGTCGAGCTAAGTGAATGTTTTGTCGAGGCAGTATCTATAGGAGGTATTGAGACTTCATGGAGTCCCTAGGATGATCATTTCTGATCGAGATTCTCATTTTACCTCTAGGGTATGGAGATGTATCCAACATGCTTTAGGTTCACAACTATGCCTTAGCACTGCATTTCATCCTCAAATGGATGGTCAGATAGAGCGAACCATCCAGACTCTTGAAGACATGTTATGCTCTTGTGTTCATGATTTTGGAGGTTCATGGATGAGGCACTTACCCTTGGTGGAGTTATCTTACAATAATAGTTTTCACTCCACCATCGGTATGGCACCGTTTGAAGCCTTGTATGGCCGGCCTTTCCGTTCTCCGTTGTGCTAGACTGGGGTCAGAGAGTCAGCAATTCTCAGAACGAAACTAGTGCAGAATACAATAGATATGGTTCAGGTGATTTGATAGAGGATGAAGACAGTGCAAGATCGTCAAAAATCATATGATTATCAAAGAAGGATACCCTTATAGTTTAATATTGGTGATCATGTGTTTCTAAAGGTGACTCTCCGTCATGGGCAGCGAAGGTTTGGTCATGGAAGTAAGATTTCTCCCGGGTTTGTTGGTCCTTCCGAGGTGTTAGATTGTATTGGAGTTGTGGCATATCGAGTAGCACTTCCCCCCAAAATGAGTCAGATACATGATGTTTTCCATGTATCACAGCTCCTTCATTATCTTCATGATTACTCTCACATCATCGATTGGAGAGAGATCGATGTTGATCATGATGAAACCTTTGAAGAGAGACCTATGGAGATACAAGACCGTAAGGAGAAGGTGTTACGCGGGTGTTTTATTCCCTTATTTTGTGTCTTGTGGCTACACGGTGGCATGGAGAAAAGTACCTAGGAATTTGAGTCACAGATATGTCCTCAGTACCCAGAGTTGTTTGATGTTTAACTCTTTTCATGTAATGATGCTCCCTTTGTGGTTAGACCTTTCATGTTTTATTTATGATTTTTTTTCTTTTTTTTCTTTTGTGGCTTGCTCTCTTTTGAGTGGTATCTTGATGGGTGGTTGTTTGGAACTCGTTTCCTTTTTTTCTCTTTAGGTGGGTTTTGAATTCTCGAGAACAAGAATATTTTGAGAGGTATCTGATGTAATGGCCCGGACCTCTCCGGACCATTACATTGTGAAAGTGTGTTGTTTGTGGGGTTCCATGAGGTCAAGGTGACTTATCCCCAACAATTTTCCAAATTTCCAATTCAGTGAACAGTTCTATCAGTGAGGTTATGTGAACAGTTCTATCGGTGAGGTTCTGTGAACAGTTCTATCAGTGAGGTTTTGTGAACTGTTCTAACGGTAGGTGTACAGTATCGGTAGGTGTATAGTATTGCAAGGTGTAGAGTGACGGTAGGTGTACAATGTTTCTAGAATGATGAGATCTATCGGTAACCTCTATCGGTAGGTGTACAGAATCGATAGGTGTACAGTGACGGTAGGTTTACAGTGTTTCCAGAACGGTGAGGTCTCTAGGTATCCTCTATCGGTAGGTGTACAGTATCGGTAGGTGTACAGTGATGGTAGGTGTAAAGTGTTTCCATAATGGTGAGGTATATCGATAACTTCTATCGATAGGTGTACAGTATCGGTAGGTGTATAGTAACGGTAGGTGTACAATGTTTCTAGAACGGTGAGGTTTATCAGTTACCCCTATCGGTAGATGTACAGTATTGGTAGGTGTATAGTAACGGTAGGTGTACAGTGTTTCCAGAACAGTGAGGTCTATTGGTAACCTCTATTGGTAGGTGTACAGTATCGGTAGGTGTACAATAGTGGTTTGTGTACAGTGTTTCCAGAACTGTGAGGTCTATCGGTTGGTGTACAGTATCGGTAGGTGTATAGTGTTTCCAGAATAGTGTGGTCTATCGGAAACCTCTATCATTAGGTGTAAAATATCGGTAGGTGTACAATATCGATAGGTATGCGGTGTTCCCAGAATGGTGAGGTCTATCTATATCCTCTATTAGTAGGTGTATAGTATCGGTAGGTGTACAGTAACGGTAGGTGTACAATGTTTCCAGAATGGTGAGGTCTATCGATAACCTCTATCGGTAGGTGTACAGTATCGGTAGGAGTACAGTAACGGAAGGTGTACAGTGTTTCTAGAACAATGAGGTCTATCGGTAACCTCTATCGGTATCCTCTAACGGTAGTTGTACAGTAACGATAGGTGTGAAGTAACGGTAGGTGTACAGTGTTTCCAGCTTCCTACAGTTTTACCCCTTTGACATTTCCTTTGACATAAAATACATTTAAATCCTTATTTTAAGGACTCTTATGGCTGATTCAAAGGCCATAAATCCAATATTAATTATTCCCACGACATGGGATGTTTTTACTTGGTCAAACCGTGTGGGTTAATGCGATCTTCTTTTAATGTGGAAGTAAGCATATCTTAAACTGTCGCCCCATTAAATCTTCAAAAGGGACAAGATATCTTCCTCTTTTGTTCTTCCTCTTTGTTCTCGGCTATGAGACGCTAGAACCATTCAATCCTTCCCATAGGAGTTGCATAATCAATCTTTAATCCTTAGTTTTGTTCCGCTCTGTTTTGATGCAACCAAGTTGTATCGATCAATCTTCGATATAAGGTATGTTTTATCATTGTTCTTTTGGGGTTAATCTTTTCATATTTCTCCATTCCATATTATAGCATGTAATATCCATGCTTCTAATGAGGTTTTTTCTTGGGTTTTGGTTGGTTCGGTCGTACTGTGGCATCCTCAGGTGGATGCAGTTGTCGCGAGAGGAGGATCGTGACCCGTTGTGTGGTTAAAGAATGTCAAGAATTGTTTGAGGTAGGGGATTCGTTACTTCTCATTCTTTTATATTCAACTATATCTTTAGCATGTTTTATCCCACTGGATGACAATGGAATTGACATAATAAATATTTGAACTGGATAAATAAATTGATATCGAACATATGTTATGGCCTCTTGTTTTTGCTAGATTGTGTGATATTTATGCTTGTTCTTGATGGAAATCGGTAAAGAATGTAAACCGGAAGTAATTGATAATTTTTGGCTATTGATAAAGTGGAATTTAAATGAATCTAGTTCTTCTTGTTTTAATTTGATGTTAATCAAATTAGAGTAGTAAGCATGTTTAATTATTTGTGATAGCTTACTGATTAGGTTTCCCAAATTTAGAACCTATGAATAATAAATCTGTTAATTCAAGATGGATTAAAGAACTGATTGTTTGATAATTCCTTAAAGGGTTCTGAGTTACCATCTTGATTGTTAAAGGGCCAAGAGCCCAATTAATGTGATATTTGTTTTCCTACTACTTGCGTTGTGATGTGATCATGGATGGTTGTTGTGATATGTAGGGGAATTGAGGCTTTTGGTTGTGGCAGCAGATGATGCCTAGAGTGGCGAGATACATCGGTTTTTGCATGTGGGTGTTAGGGAGGACACGAGGGATGCTGGAATGGGATGGATGTGATTGTTGGATGCTTGTTGTTTCTCTTATTGTTTATCTGCTTTAATTTTCCCCACTTTTCAAGGCAGCTGGTCTTACTGTTATCTCTAAAGATGCTAAGATACCTAAGGTATGCCACGTGATTTCCATGTTTAGATTCTCAAGGATGGGTATATGCTCTTTATATAAGTGGAAAAGACTCTAAGGGTAGTACATATACACACCATGTTGATCCCCCTTGTGTTTAGTCTCATAGAATATTTTTATAGAATGCCTGGGAATGTGGTATAGTATTTCTGTAATGAATAATTGAATAAATGGTGTTAAACCATGGGGTTTTAATTTGCTAGAACATAATGATGATGTTGTAATTTTGAAGGAATAGTGAACTTGGGTGTGATGCTAATGAATTTTAATGGGGGATTGTTCATGGTTAATTAATGTTTAAAGAATTAATTAACATACTATGGAACTAATAAAAAGGGAATCAAGTGATCTAATAAAGCTCTTTAAATGATTGTGTGCTTATAGGATACCTAGTCTTAGAAGTAGCAGCCCAGATTCTGAGAGACGTTGGATGCGGTTGTGTCTAAGAGTAGGTTATGCCCATAGTATGGTTGTGAGTTATAGTATATTCTATACTTTTTGTGTTTCTATACGCTACTCCACCCTGTCAGTAATGGAAATTGACACCCTAGGGATTCTGAGCCCTAGGGGGGTGTTTTCCATAACATTCTGGTGGGAGGATGGATGGCTGACGACCCTATTTGGCCCCACTTTCTTCTCTTAGTAGTTACTTGTGCTAGTAGGCACATTGGTTAGTTTACCCCATAAATGTGTGTAGAGGGCTATAATGGCTTGTGGTTATTCACATACATATATTCTGGATATAGTTTTCTATGGACTACTATAGGTGTAACGTGTATAGGCTGTGATGTCTTGAGGATCCATACATGGTGTATGGGCTATGATGGCATGAGGTATAATACTCGATGTATGATACATGTTATGCGAGTCATGGTGGATCCTGAAAAATACCTGGTTACTTTGGTGTGTGGACGTGGTGGTTTTGTTGCACGAGGTGCATATTTTGGTGCTTCGCCCAGGTGTCTGTGGGCAAGCCTTTTAAGAGAGAGATGCTCAGGACGTGCGATGTTGGGGCAAAGAGGAAAACCAGTGGGGAAGTAATAGCAGGGTACCCTTGATATTCTATATTATATGATATATTCTTGTATGAATTACTTGGTGAGAGTAGCCATGGTGAGGCTGGGAACATATTATACCTGTTTAGGTGACGAGTTAGTTTCACTTGTTGTTCGCTGTGATTTTTCATGCTTTCTTTACTTATACATGAGAGGCTTCGGGGAGGATCCTACTGAGTATACTGTTATACTCACCCTATGTATTTATAAACTATTTTTTAGGTTACTTAGAACAGGTTGTAGATCGAGCTAGTGTCTACTATCTTGGGGTTGCAGGAGCTATCTGGGCTTGTGGTTGCTGCTGTTTTAACTTTTTTTTGTTTGGTACTTGCAGTTTTTTCCTTCCAGTTGTTGTACTTTTGCATGACATTTCATATATGCACTTGGGTCTCTTTTATATTACAGTTCTTAGTTGGAGTTTATTGGTATCTACCTTATCTCTCTCTTCTGCATGTGTTCTATTTGAGGGTAATGCCTCTCATTTGTGTGTTTATTATACCCTTGGTGCAAGTCGCCAACCCGGGGCCTACAGGAGGCGGGACTCAGGGGTCATTATCTCCCTTCTCACATTGGCGACCCAGGAGGGATAGACTTTGTGGGGAGGGGGTCGTGACAAAGGGATCCTCCTTCTAAGACCTCACTACCTTATTCCAATCAAGAATCAAATTTTTCCCAGACGATGATCACATGAGCCGCCACTGCCACACCCTCATGCTTCATCTTGTTTCGTGCCTTCCAAATGCACCAGCAACCCACATCCAGCATCCCCGAATGGGCCACCCTCTCGCTTATCCCAAAATTTTCATATTTTTTTATGGATTCCCCAAAATATCTCTATTATATTCAGAGTTCAATGATGACTAATTTCTTATGAACATTATGTTGATATCATGTTTCAAACAATGGAATCCATCAGTGGATTGACTTGATGGGTTTCTTTTCAGATACTGGGAACTATAGGAATGATTAAAAATAGGTCTTATCAATAATAGGTGCATCATTATTCAGCTCTCTTTAGAGAATGACATGGTCCATCCCTAGTCCAGGCCCCACGTATTTGTAATAGACTTTGTTGTTCCTTATTCAGGTGGAATTATGATTTCAAAATGAAATGAGATGCCCCAACTATAGAGATTTGGGTTAGTTTTCTAGACCACCCATTTACTATTCAGAATCCTTCCATTATTGGAATGCTATGTAATTTGGTTAGAGGATATTTATGTTCTAATAGTATAACTAGAACTATTTTCCTGCCTATTTCTCTATACATTTGTGTTAAAGTCGATTTTTAAAGAACTCTAGTATAGAATGTTTGGATTTATGTTGGAGAATAGTTCCACTATAAGAAACATATTTCTCTTGAGTTGTGGATTGATTTTTTCCCTTTATTCATTAAAAAGTGTCACTTGATGGAAGTGAGTAAGCATGGGTGCATGAATCAATAGCAGAAGAATAATGAAAGATTGGGATGTAGTGGTAAGGGGTTGGAGTCAATGTTTTATGCAGGTCAAAGGAACATGTTAAAATTAGTGTTTCTTTTGACCAAAGTAGTAATTTGGAGGTAGATCACTTTGGATAAACTGAGGGTGGGGAGTTGAATGCGACAGAACTACTTTCTGATATCACTTATAAATAGTTTATTCTGAATGAAAAAAAAATATGTCACTATCCAGAAGGAGGAATGATTGTTAATCCCTAATTAGAGTGTAGTAGACATATGTGGTAGATTGAGATGTGATTTTTAGGGGGTGTGTACAAAAGGGACCATGGAAATTAAAATAAATATAGTTAAGGAGGAATCTAATGAGAAGGCAGTGATAATTGGTGCTAAGGATAAACACAAGGTGGTGTTATATACAGTTGGTGAGAAAGATGCAATGGTATGTATAACCAGTGGAGGCAGTTGCGGTTGGGTGAATGAAACAAGTAGGCAGGGGCCGGGAGGGAGTAGACCGACTCTTAATATTAGTAATCACTTTGATGATTTTTAGGTTGAATGTTTGATTATGGAGAAGGTGATGAAATACGAGTACGAATGGGCATCCAAACTGCAATACCGGCTGAGAATTTCTCTAATGGTGAAAGCCTTTATGGGAAAAATTAGAAGGATGATATATCTATCCAAGTTTTAGTGGACAATATTGATTGAGTACATGTAAAAATCATGTATAGACAAAGGAGGGGGAAGGGGGAGAAAGGGGGAAATGGATTTAAGGAGATGCATTTTGTTATAGGGAAAGAGGTCTAAAATATGTAAGGAACACTCTCAGTTACCTAAGCTGATGGAAGCAAGGTCATCCAAAATGAAAAAGGTGATAGATAGTAAACCCATGTCTCATGTCTATGAATTAAAGAAGAGTTCTAATCTTCATATTGAAAATCGTATAATGGAGTGTGGTGAGGCCAAGAAACAATAATAGTGCCGTAGTCTAATGGAAGATCTGATGTATGAATAGGATGTATCTAATAGTGTGGTCGGGGAAGTAGATAAGGAGGATGGGAAAAAAAGGAAGGTATGGGATATTATTATTCATTTCAATAAATAAATGTTAGAGGAGGAATTTGAGATCAATGCTACTTAGGATGTGGTCTGCATGATGAATGAGAGGATGATTCAAGTGAACACTAATAAGGAACAATGTGCATGGATCAACAATCAAGATTATATTTTGATATGTGGATTCAATAAAAGTATTATTAGTGTGGAATTAAATATCCAATCTTTGGACAAGATGGCCTACATCTTTGAAGACCTCATTGAGGATGACCTGGACACGAAGGCCATTGCTCTTCAATGGAGGTTATATAGAGGTAATGTTTAAAACTAAAAGACTTAACCTCGATTTCAATGATTTGGTGAATTATTATGGTGTCTTTTGATTGCATGTTCATAAAATGAAAGGTTTTTAAATTTTTCTATAAAAGTTCTTTACATAATAAAAAATTAATTTTCAGTTAGCTAATAAAGACTATATAAAATTAATTTTAAAATATTAAATTAATATATATTAAAAATGAATAAATAATAAAAATGTAAACATTAGTTAACATTATTAATAAAAAGAAAATATTAAATTCATTAATGTAATAAATGAGTGATATTTAATAAAAGATGAACAGACTTCAAAATTATTTAAAAAATGCATGAGTTTTATTAATTATATAAATTATTAAAAAAATAAAAATGAATATATATTAAAATTAAATGAATAAACATTAAATATGTTCATTAAAACGACATTAGAAACCATAATTTCTATATAATTAATATCTATAAATAAGTATTAAAAATAAATAAATTAAATTAGTATTAAAAAAATAAATATTAAAACTGAATAAATTATAAAAAAAAGTTAAAAATAAGTCACATTAGTAGTGAATAAATACTACAAAATAATATTAATTGAATGAATGTTGAAAAGAGTGATATTAAGTATTTAAAAAATCTGTAGAATGCAAAATTATTAAAAAAAATAAACAAGTATTATATATTATTTCAATTATTTAAAAGAGTATAAATGAATATATTATAAAATGAAAATTAATAAATATTAATTATATAAATTAAAAATATATTAAAATCATTAAATAATAATTAATAAACATATAAAAATAAATATTTAAATGGAAAATATTATAAAGAAATTATCAATGAAACTAAAATGAATAAATTAAAAAAAATAAAAAAAATAATATTATTATTTATTAGATAGTATTTAAAATGTATAAATCAGAACAAAAAAATATTTAAAAGTAATAAATATTGTGTTTTTAATAATAATTTAAAAAATGAATAATATTTACTGATTAAAAACTATATATATATATATATAATATAGTATGTTAATAAATATAATTCCAAAATAAATATTAAAAATTGAATGACTTAAAGAAATATTATGTGTGTGTATGTTCTATATAAAAATAAATAAATTAAGTATATGTATGTTTCAAATTAATGTAACACACGTTTGATATATGTTAAATTTAAAAAAAAACGCATTTAATTAAATGTCGATTACTTGATACAATTAGTTTATATTTTTAATTAACATTAATTGTTAACTATAAACCATTTTTCACTAATTATATAGCTTATTTAATGTAAATATACCTATTTTGTATTATATAAATCATATATAATGAAATATTATATATATATATATCGATCTATATATATATATTGATATATATATATATATATTTCAATATTAGAATGATAAATATATTAATGAAAATTTATTTATAAAGAGAGTGATGATTAATAAATTAAAAAAGTATTCAATTGAAAATATTTAAAATAAATAAATTATAAAAAATGTAAAAAAACATCATCGGTAAAAAAATCATGCAACCTTCATTTATGAATACTAATATATAAATCACATTCATTAGTGCTAAAATGGGATTTTTCATTTATAAGAAAGCATGAAACCTTTATCATCCCAAATAAAGGACCCCTTTATTAGTGTTGATAAAGGACCCCTTTATTGGCCCTTTTGTTAGTGCTGGTAAAGTCCATGGAAGCTCGTGAAGAATATACAGTCTTGCACCATCCATGTAACATAACTAGATTAGAATAATAAAATAAAATTAGAATATAACTACTAAAAAACCAAAATGAAATATAAATATTACATTTCACTATCATTTCAATTAAAAATTTACATTCTATATGTTTTTATTTATGTGATATTTATAATTAAATAAATAAAATTACAATACAATATAAAAAATCAAAAAAAAATTATAGCAAGATTTTTTCAATAATCAACCTCCATAAAAACCTTGTATGTCCAATAAAACCAATGTATTTTGGTAACCTTACATAAAAAATAATCAAATTATGATTTTAATGTATTCTATATATGATAAATTATATTTTCAATTACTATTTATGTCATTGATATCATCAGTTATCCTATTAATTGTATTTTTAATTCTTGTATTGTTAATTTTATATTATTTAATATACTATTAACAAATAATTATATTATTAATTATTAATTAAATTTTAAATTAATAATCTAACTAAATTATATTGTTAATTACATAATATGTTAATGATATTATATGTTACTAAATTTTTTTAATTACCTAAATGTTTGTTAAATATCATATCATTAAACAAAATTAATATTTTTAAATTGAAAACATGCACTTTGATAATACCAGACACATTATGTTTCAGATTGATGGGTGGTCAATTCATACATGTCATTAATTATTTATGGATCATTTTCTTAATGCTTGAAAATAATATGAGTTCATTTACCCTATTTTGACAATGTGACATATGTTTTAAACTTAAATGAATCTTTTGTATAGAAAATTCTCACTTTGAGTCATAGCAGCCACATCATATGTTGGAATGACGTGTAGTTGATTCTTGTATGTAATAAATGAATTATGAACCATCTTTCTACTTTTTTAAAATAATTAGAGATCATTTAATCAATTGTGATAATTTCATGCTCATTTTAAACTAAAATAAAACATTTATATTTAAAACACATGCTTTGAGTCATACTGAAAAAACCATGTGTCAGATTGACATGAGGTTGATTTCTTTACATCAAGAATTAATTATGGATCATTGTCCTAATGTTTGAAAACAATGTGAGTTTGTTTGCTCGGTTTTGGCTTTGTGATTTATCTTTTAAACTAAAATTACACTTCAATATTGAAAACAAACAAATTGAGTCATATGGGCCAAATTGTGTGTTGGATTAACGTGAAATCATTTACTATATTCCCAAATGAGATATGGATCATTTTACTAATGTCAAAAAATATTCAGTGATTTTTTTCATAATTTTTTATATGTGATGCACATTTTAAACTAAAATTCCACTTTTACATTGAAAACACTAAATTAGTTCCATTCTGAAAAATCCGTGTGTCAGAATTAAATGTGGTTTATTCCAACATGTCATGTATGAATTATGGATTTTTTTCATAATTTTCCAAAATAATCAATGGTCATTAGCTCAATTTTGGATATGTGATGTCTGTTTTAAACAAAAATGACACTTTTATATTGAATACATGAATGTTGAGTCATAAAGACCATATCACGAGTATGATTGACATGTAGTCCATTATTATATATCTTAAATGTATTATGGTTTTTTTACTAATGTTTGAAAACAATATGATATTTTTTTCTTAGTTTTGGCTACATGACACGTGCTTTAAACTAAAATGAAACTTTTAAATTTAAAACACACAATTCGAATCATATAGAGAACATCAAGTTTCAGATTGATGTGGGTTTGACTTAAACTCATCAAAAAGGAATTATGGGTCATTTTACAAAACTTTAAATACAATCCAATTTCAGTTTCTTAGTTTTGACAATGTGACACTCGTTTTAAGCTAAAATGAATCTTTAATATTGAATATATTCCCTTGGAGTCATACTGGCCAAATTTTGTGTCAAAATGATGCATAGTCAATTTTTACATGTCAAAAATTAATTATGGATCATTGTAATAATTTTTTAATAAAATCATAGCTCATTTTTCAGGTTTTTCTCTGTGACATGTGTTTTAAACTAAAATAAATCTTTTATATTGAAAAAATGAACTTTGTGTCATATAGGACATATCGCGCATTGGATTAACATGCAATTGATTCCTAAATGTCAAAAATAAAATATGTATCTTTATCATAAAATTTTAAAACAACCTGAGGTCATTTTCTCATTTTTGGCTATGTGATGTGAGTTTTAAACGAATATTACACTTTTAAATTGAAAACACAAAATATGATTCATACCAACCACATCGTGTGTTGGGCTGAAAAGATGTCAATTTCTATATTTCTCAGATTAATTATGGATTATTTTCATTGTATTATAAAACAAACATGGTTTATTTTCTCTATTTTTGATATGTGATGCATGTTTTTTAACTAAAATTGCAATTTTATATTGAAAACGCGCTCTTTGAGTCATAACAACTACATCATGTATTGGATTAATGTGAGGCCAATCCCTACCTAACAAAAAAGAATTATTTTTCATTTTCCTAATGTTTAAAAACAATTTGAGATTGTTTTCTTAGTTTGTTCAGTGTGATGATAATTTTAAAAAAAATGACACATTTCTATTTAAAACATACACTTGGATTCATACCATAAATATTATGTATTATATTTATATATGATCAACTATTACATGACAAAAATGAATCATGGATAAATTTTATAAACTTTAAATACTATATGACCTTTTTTATATATTTTTGTCTATTTGATGTATTCGTTAAACTAAAATAACACTCAAAAACACACGCTTTGAGTAATACCAGACACATCGTGTGTCATATAAATGTGCAGTCAATTCTTACATATGAAAAATTAATTATGGATCATGCCCATAAGTTTTGAAAAAAATCATAGATTGATTTATTATTTTGGTATATGTGATGTGTGATCTGAACTAAGATAACACTTTTATATTGAAAACATGTTTATCAGTCATACTGGCCACATCGTGTGTTAGCTTGACATGTAGTAAATTTGTATATGTCACAAATGAAATATGTGTTGTAATCATAATTTTTTAAAATAATTCAATATTTTTTCCAATTTTTTAGTTATGTGATGCATGTTTTAAACTAAAATGACACTTTTATATTGAAAACTAGCACATTAAGTCATACTAGACACATCAGGTGTTGGATTGAAATTCAACTAATTCATACATGCCAAAAATTAATTATAGATCATTTTATTGAGTTATGAGGACAATATAAGATTATATTCTCATTTTTGGGTATGATATGAGTTTTTTAAACTAAAATAATACTTTTAATGAGAGAAATATTAACTTTGAGTCATACTATTTGCATCGTGTGTCAAATTGATGTGCGGTCAATTCCTATATGTAAAAAATAATTTATGGATTATTTTTATATAGTTTAAAAATAATATAAGTTATTTCACTCGATCTTTACAATGTGATATGTGTTTTAATCTAAAATGAAACTTTCATATTGAAAACGTGCACATAGAATCATTCGGGTCACATCGTGTGTTAGATTGGCCTTCAGTCAATTATTATACATCAAAACTTAAATGAGGATTATTTTGTTAATTTTTTTGGATAGTTTGATCTCATTTACTTGGTTTTGTACATGTTATGTTTTTAGTGTAAAATGATACTTTTAATGTGAAGATGTGAACTTTGATTCATAATGTTCACATTGTGTGTCGGGTTGATTGGAAGTTGATTCCTACACATCCCACATGAATTATTGATCGTTTTTGTAAATTTTAAAGACAATATAAGATTTTTTATTGGTATTGATAATGTGATTTGAATTTTATACTAAAATGAAAAGGTTCTATTAAAAACACATACTTTTATTCATACTAACCGCACCGTGTGTCAGATTCAAGTGAATTATATTTCTACTATTAAGAAATGGTTTGTGGATTGTTTTCTAGAATTTTTAAAATAATATCATCTCATTTGTTCGGTTTTGAAAATGTGATAAGCACTTTAAACTAAAATGAAACTTTTATATTGAAAACATGATCTTTAAATCATTCTAGACACACCATATATAAGATTGATACGTGATCTGACTGAAAATTACCACATTTTTATTAATGTAAGTGAAAAATGAAACTTCTAACAAAAAGTTCATTGGGGATGAAATTGATGAAGCCTGAGGGCATCCCCACAAAAAATAATAGAACTATCAATTGGAAGAGAACAAGTATAATAAAACAAAATTAATAGGTTATCATACTTTCCTTTGAATGTAATAAGATACACCAATATGTTACCCTCACTCCATGTATGTAGAATTGATATACTAGGAAAAATAAGATCTCTACAACTACATATTAGGTAAATAATATTACATGAGAAATTCATCTAACCTTTCAAGTAATTAATGATAATAGAATAATATAATTCAATAATAGTCAGTTGAATATCTATTTCATTACATAATTTGAGTCGTTGAAGCATCATTGATGCCTCTACCACCACTGAAGTACCCTTCCCATAGAAAGAAAAAAAGGATACAATAACTGAGGATCTACTATCACGAACAACACCACCTCCACACATGATCTCTTGAATGAAAGAACCGCCAAAATTTTATTTAATCATATATTCAAGAGGCCGCTATCTCACCCAAAATCCATGAGAACTTCTATCGAAAACATTATCCTAGACCAAAATACCAGGTCACACAAATTAATGTTGAACCAAGGAGATGATAAAATTTTATAATGCTTTAAAAATGATGAAAGTGTATCCAGAAACTTTCACCTAATATAATGAAGATTAATCCAAAACCCATTAAAATATGCAACTTTACACATATCCCATATAATCAAATAAGTAGAGGTGATGAAATGGGACCATCCCTTAGACTTATCCTCATCCCTTTCTTGTGAATCCCAATATAGCTGAAAAAAACATCCATAGACATTACGCATCCACTAAAATCCAGAAATCCAACAACATGAACCCATAAATACATCGCTTAGTCACTTTTATAAAATAGATGAACAAAATATTAAAATTTATAGTAAATAAAACACTTACATTTAGATGCAGGAGGGATACTCATTCATTGTGTAATATCATCAGTAGGATTAGAAAAATGTTGTATTATCCGACAAAAAAAAGTAAATTTTGGATAAAATCATTACATCATAGTAAAAATCTCATATTATCTAGGTTATAACCCAATTGAATCATGGAACACAAATCAGAGAAATAAAATTATATGTGTGGGTGTGTGATCAATTCTTACACATCATAAATAAATTTTGGATCATTTCCCAAAATTTTGAATAAAAAATCCAATTTCATTTTTTATGTTTTGACAATGTGATATGTGTTTTAAACTAAATTACATTGTAGAGATCAATCTTCCACACAAAAGTTTCAACTTCCAACCCTTTTTTAGCTTCCTTCACATATAATTCCATGATTTTAATTTGAACACATAATAAAAATATCATAGAGTAATCACTATTATTATTTACTATATCTTTCATTAAAATGTCTTTAGTGAATAAAATTTAAATATGAAGGAATTCATCTTCAATTTTCAACATAGATGTGGATATGATTATAATAGAGTCGATACACTTTTTACAAGCTCATAAAAATATATCAAGACAAAAAAATTAAAATGATAATTATAGGAGTATGGAAGTACCTTCCCTAAACTTCGGTAATATGACTTCATATTTGTGGGTAAAAGGATCCTTTACTCATTTCCCTCTCATTTTTATCTTTACTATAACCTCATTGCACAATATCTCTTGAGAAAAACTAGCTTTATGCATGTTACTAACTCAAAAAAAATTGTATAGTATGACCCTCCATGATACATATCTTTAATAAATCACTCAAATCATTCTTTCTTTGCAGCTTCATCACTAAATCATTTTTCTGTTTCAAACATCTCAAACTAACACCTCAATGAATGAAATTAGTGAAAAGTTGAAAAGAAATGAATGTAAATTTAGGGAATGATAATATACCCTTTATAATAATTTAAGAATTATTGTAAAAATGGTATGATTGAATTAATGATATATAGTATTAGTAAATATATCTTACATGTGTAATTAAAGTTGGAATGCATCTATTGATGAAAGTGGATTTGAATGTATCTAAAATTATTTCCCATCAAGTTGGGTACTATTATAAAGAATATTTTTCTATTTCTCTTATATGAAACACCCTCAATCAAAAAAATCATACTATTTTCATTGGGTGGATAATCCATATGTTGGGGAGGGCCATCAACTCTATAGCCTCTCTCAATAGTGGAAAAATATCTATGGTGGAATCAAATTTATTTGGAATGATGGTAGGGTAAAATTAAAAAAAAATATTGTAATTAAAAATGTATATTTAGAATAAACATATAACTAAAATACTTCAAATATTATATGAAGTTTATTTTATGGAATGTAATTTCTATGTATTATGATGCTAATGATTCAAATGGAAAATGTATCTCAAAGGTCATAACATTTACAAGATCACATAAATAATCGGTAATCACCTCAAATTAATATCAAAAATCATTCCAACTTTAACTATAGCTCTATTGTAAACCCATTTTAATTTAAAAATATTAACTTGAAATTTTAAAGTATCCAACTCTTATATTTCTTCAACAATTCTTAAGTATAACATATTCTCATAAATTGTATTTCTATACTTGGAACTGAATACATGCACAACTAGCTATATAATCCTGACTCAACTATTTATAATCATACTATGTTCATCATGTTCCTCAATATAGAATGTAAAACCATTAATTACAAAACCAGTATAAGAGATAACATTTAAATTTGGTCCCCTGGATAGCCAATGAAGTTGTTCGGTAATAGAATTTGGATTTTTAGATAAATCCTGATAAATATGATCTTTCAACCATCTTATAAACTATTTATTATAGTTAATTTATATCCATATTTCAAACATTGATGGATTAAAATGTATAAGAATTACTTTATAGGATTAATCATGTGGAGGAAACTCTAAAACATTATTAAAAATGTTAAGGTGATTTTTCTCATGCTCAATAATTGTAATTCTAACAACACCTCTTCTGTAAATTTCTTATCCCATAAGGCTTTCACTATGATGATATTTTGGGCAACTAATTCTATTAACATCTTGGAGGTAATCAGTAAATAATTCAATAGCTTCATCAATAATAAATCACTCTTCAATACAACCTTCTAACTAACTTCAACTCAGGATGTCCCACTTCAAAATATTCATATATTATTTATTGAGGTATATCCATCAAAAGTTTGTGACCATATAGTTTAATCTATTTAACCTAGTGAACCAAAAAGTGGAAAAATATATCAATGAATTATGGTTGGAAGAATAACTGCACTTATCATATTATGATAGCAATATCATTATTCATTATTGGAAACAATGTAGGGTCTATTACTTTACTCTAAATGGATTTGAAAAGGAAGAAAAGTTTGGTTAATATTTTTTGTACATTTTTAGGCAGAATACAACATGATTCTATGAGAATTAAATCTTCATCAAAACATTATTATAATTTTATTGTACTTCAAGTAACATAAAATTATTCATTTCAATGATATTCTTGGTATTTTATGGATACACCCTTAAAAATTTTCACCATTAATAAAGTTTCATGATTGAAATTGTTCTTTTCAATATAGAGTATAAGATGTTGGAGGGATAATAGTTTTCTTTTCACCCTTCACTGGTGACAAAACATCCCTTATCCCCATGTTAGTCATGTACAAAATTTCCTTAATTACAAACTTTATTATCTCTAGTACATTTTTTAATGGGACAATAACAATATCACTTATATATTTTTCTATATTCATGACATCAAAAAAATATATAACATATAAAAAATTCCAGTATGTTAATTCCAATAAATTTCATCTATATTTTCCAACCATATTTATTATGTTTTTTCAAAAAATGTATTTCCAAAATTAGTTTTATAATATTTTAATTTTTTTATAAGTTGATCACTCATTAATTGGGATGGTGTTTTACATTTTTCTATATTTCTATTGAATGATATCATCCAATATTGATATTTATGTCTTCAGGGTAAAAAATCACAATGTTGTAAAAAACATATTCATGGAATGTTTCAACCAAAATGAGTGTGTACTATCTACAAAAATGGGACACCCAAACATTCCATTACTGTTATAGCCTAAAAAATTATATAATAAGGAATTTAAATTATCAATCTATAAAACATGGTTTTGAATTTGAAATATTCAATTCTATGAGCCTTAAAAAATGTAGCACATTTATCCCACATAAATTTTAGATCCATGATAAATGAATCCAAATGGATATCAATATCATTACAAGGTTGTTTGTGTCTAGATATAACCATATTTAGTGTAATGTATTTGTTCTTCATACATGACCATGGTGGAAAACTATAAATTACCAATTTAACTAGCCATGTAATGTGGATACTAATTTTCACACTAATATGACTTGTTCTATCTGTAGATAATTTAATTAAAAGGTTTCTTGGATTGTTTCAAAATTCAGAATACTCATAATCAATTTTCAACCACTAAGGACAGTTCATTGGGTGTCATATTTTACAATCTTTAATTGTCGTATCTACGTGGCATGAAAATTTTATAAAGGTTTACTGACATACATAGAGATGTTTAAAAATTTTAATGATAGAGAAATATCATACACATTTTGATTTATATGATTTATTTTTCTTTTATCGATCTATGAAAAAACCATCAGATGTTATGAGTGATTCATGTTCCTTGTAAAAAAAAATATACAATCATTTGGACATGCATGTATTTTATTAGAAATTATACCCATTGAACATTTAATTAACTAAGTGCCATATTTTAATAAGGAATTTCATTTTATTTTGGTGACATATAAATAAGAAGACCAAGTAAATCTATAGAGATAGTGTCACTCAATCTACTTCCAACTCTAAAAATATATGACATTAATACAGTTGAAAATGATGTATATTTAGTAAAAATGGTATAAAATGGTGTATTTTCGTAGATATTTAACTTCTCAAACAACATTATACAATCATGAATGTAATCATGAATTTTCGTTTTCATTTCTTCCATACGATCTCTGTCATAATTTACACTAGCATTCATATCAACTGATCTATAAATCAAAATATCATACCGGTGGGTATGTATAATCTTGTTTCCTGATGTTTAGACCAGAATTTATAGATTCGATCAATTTTGTGAAAAATAAAATATTCTCGAAACTCTTTTGAGTGAATTAATCTTGAATAACAACAATATAAACATGGATAAATGATTTTTTAAGGGTCATATACATTCTTTATTGCAATCTTGATTAACATTTTGACACCATCCTCATACTCCTTTTTCATATGATTATCATCCATCTAGTTTTGATTCATATCAATCATATTATGTTCAATAATATTCATTTTGTACAAAAATAAATAAATCCACATAAGGTATTAATAGTCAAAGGAGAAATTTTTAGATACTACAAAAAAATTTGGAAATTTTTCTAAGAAAAAATTTCTACTCAATTTGGACACTCAACGGGAAAATAAAAAAATGTTTTAATGATAAGATGATAGAATTCATTGAAACTGAAAAATTAGACCCCTTATGAGAATGTTTTACATTGATAACCTCCAATTAAAATAAGAATTTTTATTGTCTAAAAAATATAGGATGGTGTGTGTATCATTAAAGATGACAATTGATGATAGATACAAGATTTTATGAAATGAGGTCAAGGTTGAATTTAAATTCTAATAAGGGGAACCCACAATGAATGATTTACACCATGATTCTATCTCCCTCTTTGGTAGATTGTGATCTAGATTTTATAATAATGATCATACTGGACCACTAAATTTGAATGAATCTCAACATGCCAATGTTATTGGAGATGATTTCAAACAAGTTATATTTTTACCAAATGGAAACATGAGAAAATAAACTAATGGTGATTGAAGGGTTATACGTTCCCCAATATAGAGAATAATTATTATAATGCTCTTAAAGAGTCAGTTAAGCTATATGAAATTATTGTTTTAAGATAATAAGAGTTGAATAATGTGTATTGAGATTATTTTGTAGTGGTGGAAATCATTTATAGAAGAGAACTTGTTATATCTATAAATTTATGAAGTATATGATTAAATTTTCATCTATTAAAAATGGTATAGATCAATAATTTTCACTCAGAAAATTATTAATAGTTAAGAGTTAGTGTAAAATTATAAAGGATGATGATGTTTGTGGTGTGAAACCTTAAAACATTATGTGCACTAAAAAGTAATTTTATTTATATATAATCTATTGAAGGTGACAATAACCAAATACTTTGGGAAAATTAAAATCACCCAAATAAGAACTAAAAATGTTGAAATAATAAAATATTGTTAATGGAATATCACAAGTATAAAATTGTGGGTTTTTAAGTGTTGATTTGTCCAAGGAGTTCAAGGGATACCGGTGAAAAAATTTCAGTTCCACAAGAGTTTGAACAACATGAGGGATGGGTTCTTCTATTGGGGTTCTATTAAATGATTGTAAATGTTTTATCAGTGATTTTAAAAAACATTAATAATGACCCATATTTATCAACACTAAAATATAAATTGATGATAAAACCACTCATTATGATTTCTAACTCTTAGGGATTATAAATATGGTATTTTATCTTTACTTTCTGGAAAAAGATGTTAGTTATAGGTTTTGTATGTACATTCTATTTATGCACTTAAGAAACCTATATTTATCATCAATCTTTATAATGATATGAAAAAGTTCCATATATATTGACCTAGGAGGTGATGGCCACTGATCCCATCACTCCCCCTATAAATTAGGAGGGACCTCTTTCATTCTTTGAGGTAACCCAACCTCTCTTCTTATCTCCCTTTTTTACCATCAATTTTTTTCCTTATTTCCCTCAAATATTGCTTATCCCTAAAGTTTTTCATTTTTTAATGGCTTCCTAAACCATTCTCTCTCATCCTCAGAGGTCACTAATGCCTTGTTGCTTCTGAACCTCATGTTGACAAAATTTTTCAAATAATGTCATCCATTGGTGGATTCATTTGATCGGTTTTGTTTTCAAATATTGTGGACTAAAACAATGATGAACTATGGGACTTCTCAACAATAGAAACATCATGATTCAGTTCACTTCGGATAACGACTTAGTCTAGCCCTGGTCTAGTGCCTCCCATGTAACACCCCCAAGATTTCATAGTACGTTCTTTCTTCAAAGTAATTCAATAACTTTCACTACATGTAGCACTGAGTTCAAGCGCACCACGACTTACCAAACTAGCCGTTCAAAATTGATTATGAATAGTATTAACTAAAATTTGAACTTTATATAATCGTTCTAATTTTATAATCCATATTATTAGTTTATTGTACATAATGTAAGAACAAATTCATTTTTTTAGATAAAAGAAGTATTTTTCAAAAAATGCAATTTTATCGTCTTTTAATGGAAAACCATTTTTAAATACAATATTTGAAACTTTTATATATTTAATTTGACAAAATAAAATTCTTATTTAGAATCGGGATATAAGAATTTAGTTTCAATAAATTTTTGGTGTTTTTCTAATAACTTTCATATTTGGGTGAATAATGAAAAATACTATATTTTAACTGAAAACAACTTTTTTAATCAAAATAATTTATAGTGTTGAGTTATACATTTTAATGGTTTTGAAGTATAATTAGATTATATTTTTACCATTAAATCCAATGATGGTCAGTGTAAGTAATTTCACTTTGAAATTGGACAAAAACAAGTGTCAATCTTCTGATAATTATTATTTCTTAAAAACACGCTAGTTGTTTTGACAACAGGAATTAATTTTAAATTAATTAATGAAACTTATATGTTTTTAATTTGGTAAAATATACATCATTTATGAATTTGTAATATCAAATATATCTTAGGCTTAAATATTTGTTATTTTTCTGAAAATTTTTAATTTTTGATTAATAGTGAAAAACACTGAGTTTTTGGTTAAAACCAACTTTTTATTTAAATAATTATTTATTTTATTTAAATTTATTTTATGTCAAAATAGATACATAATACCTATATATGTTCAATATAATTTATTTGAGTCATTTTATAATAAGTTTAGATATAAAAAAATTTTATTGAACTTTTTACTGTGTTTTACCTACCTCTTAAGAGCATTTGCAAATTCCTATAAAATATAAATTTACCGCTTATGTGAGTTGAATTTTAAAAATCCAAGAAACACGGTTAACATCAATAAGTAAAATGTGGTTTAATAAGATGAAAATAGATTTTGGTGAATAGTAATTGTTGGCTTTTATTTACCGCAGTTAAAGGTTAATAGGGTAATTCAAGGTAAAAAGAATATTATAATAATAAAAAATTACCTTAGAACTTTTCCTAACCTTATTGGATGAGTCATGTTCAACCATGGGCAACCTTTGGTCCATTTTTGAACCCCATTGAGCCACTTATGAATGATAATGACACTTTATTTTAATTAACTTGAAGGCAAAATGACATAAACAAATATCTTTTAGTAAATCAATTTTTACATGGGGTTGTATAATTCATCTTTTTTACTATAAATATTCATTGGAAAGATAAAACTATTTCATATATAATTGTATTTTATTTATATTTTTTATACATTAAATAATTTAATTTATTTATGACACAATGATGATGCAGTAATTACCTTATTAATGAAATATTAAAATAATTGATATTATAAATATCCAAATAAATGTAATTTCAGACTTCTTATGAATTACACTAATTTTATATATTAATATGACATGTTAGGGTTGATTAAATGAATTTTTTTGAAGTAATAATTCTGTTATAAATTTAACAAAAACACAATAGAAAATAGTGTCAAATTTGACATAAAATAGTTTTTAAAACAAATATTATATTATTAATTGATATTCTATTCCTAAAAATCTATGGTTTGGCCAAACTTCTAAAATAATATTATATAAGTCATTAATGAACAACTTTAGGTTCTCTTAGAAGTTTATAGTGATTTTATTAACCACATAATATAAAAATACAAAGAGACATGGTAAATTTCAAACTAATTAACTAAGAGTTAAATCTAAAAGATGAGGTTAATATAGTGACACAAACCTCTGTAAAACCTATTGGTTGAGTGGTTTGCGACCCATCCCTTCCTTATCCTTTAAATAATTAATTTTATATCCATTAAAAATCTAAAATTATTTTACTATAAAATAATATTTTAATCTTTTCCTAAGGTGCCCCTCACCGCTCTTATAAAAGGGCACTCCCCCTTCTCTCAAATTCACACCTCCAAAGCCATTAGGCTCGGCCAACCCCTGACCAAATATCCTCAAAACTCTCCTCTTTTCATCCTATAGGCCTTCATTTAGCCATAAATCCATCCTAAAGATCCCTTTTGATCAAATCAAAAAGAAGAACCCGAAGAAGAGGTAAATATTTCGTCACCTTTTTCAAGTTCCTTTCTTCTTCCACTTCCTCTTTCTTTCTTGTTTCCATTATAAAATAATAAATCCAATACCTTATATATAATTTAATGTTATTATAAATATATAAAATTATATTAATTATTTTATCCATCCTATGAATGATAATGTCACCATGTGTGTGTACGTACGGCTTACCATCTCCACGTCGTGGTGTAATTTGTTATTCAACAATGTTATTTGGATGGATATAATGATGATTAATATGTATATAAATAATTAAAATAACATGATAATGTCTCTTTAAAATAAATATACCATCTAAATCCACACCTTTAATAAAATTATATTGTCGCTCGTGCGTACGTACGGATTACCATCTCCACGACGTGATGAGATTAATTTCCACGTTCACCATTAATTAACGATTATAAAAATATATATTACTAATAATTATGTAATATATGACATAATAATTATACTTGAGATATATATATTTATATATATACATGTATTTATGTACTTACATATATCTTATTCACTTACTTCCGTTCAATATGATATGAAAACAGAAACAGCGTTTATGCGTACGTACGGCCTACCGTCTCCATAAACGGCGTTTTCCATTTCATATATCTATCTATTATAAATATCTATATTATAAATATATATGATATATAAATCAAGGATTATATTCTAGAAGTATTTAAATCATTATCTAAATGATGCGATCAAGAATAACAAGTTAAAATACTTACGATAAAGAAAGCGATTATTACCCGAAATGTTAATTTAACATGATAATCATTATTAAATGGGTAGTATAAAGTCATAAATTAATCATGTATGATATAATAAATATTAATATGGTTCTTATTTAATATAATAACATACAGTGGTCATTATACAAGAGGTCAAGTGTACCCTTGACTAAAGGAAAGTTCATGGTAAGGGGTTTCTTATCTCACTTTTAATTCCGTGAGATTTCCAGTGTTCGCCACTTATTGCATGTGGTGTATTGTGTACTTCCATTTGATATATATTATAATGATTCTCCTAATATTAATGGTATTTTGTGAATGATTTTGTGGTTATTAACTTTTGGTCACACGACTCGATTGATTGCAACATGGTAAGGGTTAATTCCTCAATCTCATTATTATTAGAGATTGTTTATGGGTAAGTTTTTACTGGGACATATTTATTATCCATGTCCAAATTTCATAAAAGAGTTTTCAAAGAGATACTTTTTAAGAGAAACTTTTACTAAAACATCATTTTAAATGTTTTAAAGATTTATTCTTCTAAACCATTTTCATTAATGTCCATTTTTTGAAATTGTATTTAAGGATATATTTAAATGGACATGAATGTTTTAAAATGTTAATTCCTTTCAAAAGTTTCAAAGTGGTATGGGACACTTTGATTCAAAAATTTCTTTAAATGTCTTCCTTTCTAAATTTTGTGACTTTTAAATGTTTTCATGAAAAAGGGATATTCCTATCAATGAGATTTAAAAATTATTTCCATCTATGTCAACATCCATTGATGGATTTTAAAGTTGTTTGAAGTTTATTTATTATGATAAAAATATTCTATACGGTATTATGTTTGACTGTGGATATGTTATCTTTATACCATTCCTTGTTTTGGGTTAATGTATTGACATTTTGTGTGCTAGTTTTAATACGAATGTTTATGTTATATTTCAAACCTTTCATATGAGTATTGTATTGGACTTAGTAAGTGATGGGTGGAGACCGCTATAGCTCCTCGATGCATCGGTAGGTCTCATGAGACAACTAGACAGGGAATTGGATGAGGCATTTCCCAATTTGATATATGGTTTTTTACAAGGCCTTAATCATTTTTAGACGTCTTGGCCGAGGCCTTGAAAAAATGTTTCAGAATGACCGGCATTATACATTCCCTCATTATGAAAATAATATTTATGGTTCATGTGGTCATTCGACTAGTAGAATACCCATGATTATGTTTTATTATGGCATTATTTACTCATCTCAAATTCCTTCCATAAAAGTATTCATGTTTATTATTGGTAAAGGCATGTGTTTTCAATTATTCACCATGATTAATATTTATGTTATCTTTTTCTGTATTTCTTACCCTTACTGAGTGTTTGAGGTCACCCCTTTCTATGTTTTATTTATCCCAGGATTCCAAGAAGTGTATTGTGATTGATATGCTGGGTTAAGCTAAGGGAATAATGGAATTCATAAAGGATTATTTATGTTGTGTTGTATGTTATAAAGTGTAATGTAACATTCATGTATGTAATCTATTTTCCAAGACTGCTAAACTGATCGGTCCTTCAGGATTTTATTCCTTGTAATCATGCTAATGTATTAAAATAATGCATCGGCTCTGGGTAAATGGGGTCAGGGAATTATAGTTGGTATCAAAGGAAGTTTATCAATAACCTTGAAAACTAGATTTAGATAAACTTTGATTAGATCACATTACCCTAAGATAGACTTTGAGGATTAGTATAGAATAACTTTCTAGAATTTTGGTACTATAGAGATTTTGTGAGTTTTCCAAGAAAATACATCCTTGTCTGGATACGAGCAGGTAGAGGCAGCTCAGGCATAGATGTATCTAGGGGTAAAACCCAAAAACACTACTTTGAGCTAAAATCGAACAGAAAATGGTGCATGATAATGGGTCTTGATGCACTCTTGGTTACGACACTCTTGGGGGATATGATTAGGATAATTTTCATTTTCTTTACAAATCATTATGAAGGATTTACGAGTATATACCTCCTCAAAAAAATATTTTTATGATTATGGATTATATACATAAACTATTCAATTTAGTTTAGGTATTTTACAAGTTTGGAATTATTCATTGCAATTCATAAACAAACCTAGTGTATGTATTTGTATGGAAATGGTTCCCAGTAGAAGGAATGAGAAATCCAGTAATACATATGATCCAAAGAGTAAGAAGGATCATATATTTCATAGTATTAAGCCAACATTTATAAGAGAAATGGTCTCCCATGCATTCTCAACATATGGATAAATAATATCATGTGTTAATTATATATGTAAAGAATTATTTTAGTCATATGGATTTTAAGGGAAGTAAGAGAAGAAAAGGATGGTAGAGAGAAAGATGGATAATGATAAGAGGGGAAAGAAGGATTTTCCCATATGTGATAAATATAGAAAGAAAAATCTTGGTAAATGCTTGAAAGGAATGAGAGTTTTTTATATGTGTGGAGAAAAAGGACACCAAGTACGTGATTGCAAGGGTGAGAAAAAGGTTTCAAATTTACAATGCTTCATCTGCAAGAAGTTGGGACAATACGCTAATCAATGTCAAAATCATCAGAGTATACCCCAAATGCTTCTATTGGATAAGAATCAAGTTATGATACAAATGAAGATGAAGAGGAATGATTAAGAGTTCTTATGTTGTTATTAAAGTATTGTGTCATTTGAGTGAAGTATCAATGATGTACTAATTATATGAATTATGGAAATAAAATAAGATTGTAATGAAGTACTATTTAATGGGGAATTTGAGATTATATAGTCTTGATACTTAAGGTAGTAATTTTGGAATAAGAGATGGTTGATTTGGATAACTTATATTGGATATTCTTGACTAACTTGGAACTGATTAATGGTTTGTATATTCCATCATTGTTGGAGTTTACAACATTTTTTGACATAAGAAGTATATCCAGCATTCTATAAAGAATAAGGGAGAATGAAAGTAATCAATATGGTTTTACGATAATTCAGGGTGCTAATATTTTTTAAAATAATACATGATGAAGGTGTTCACATGTTATTACATGGTAAAAAGGATCTTCATTGTGTTTAAAATCCTTATAAATTTTTGAATGTGAGTTTGGATAGAAGTATTTTGGATAAGTCTAAATGTTGGACTGAATTAAGTTTGAAATTGGATACTATTGTTAAGGTTATTTTTGGATTGTTATAAAAAGGACAACACGCAGACCGTGTGACAATCTGTCGCATCGGACAAAGCTGTGGGAATCGAACCCACAACCATAGTGCGATTGGGATTTATCGCCTACCAAAGGACTACATGAAGTCCATGGACTGTATAATCTAGTTTTTTTGGGTCTGATAGGTGAATTATAAATTAATTATTTTTGGAACCCTATACGATTAAGATAAATAGATTTATTTTTGAAATCTTTTAGAGTGAAAGATGAGTTTGTGGTAGGAATTAGTTTAAGGATGAAACTCTACTTGTCAAGTGTATATATATATATATATATAATTTTTTTCCTCTTATTATATGAATAAATTAATTCTTAAACTTTAGGGAATGGATATTAAAACCAAAAATGTGTTATCCTAACACCTTATGTTTTGTTGAACCGATGGTATTTTAAATCATCATAGATTGATGAATTTGAGGCCTTAAATTTTACACTTGTTTGTGACTGATGACCTCAATCACTCCCTATAAATATTTAGGTTTTTCCTCCAATTATGTGTCTTTAATTTCCACCAATATTCTCATAATCAAGATCATAATTTGGTGGTGACTTTTTCATTCCCCTTTTCCTCTTATTAAGGCTAAATTTTATTAACCCAATTTCCGATGTGGGTTTTACAAAAAAGGTATATTCTATTTTAAACCTTTTATTTTCTAAGAACAATTTCAAATTGCGAGGATGAAATTTATTATAGTAGGGAAGAATGTAACACCCCAAGATTTCATAGTATGTTATTTCTTCAAAGTAATTCAATAACTTGCACTACACGCAATAATGAGTTTAAGTGCACCATGACTTACCAAACTAACCATTCAAAAGTGGTTATGAATAGTATTAAGTAAATTTTAAACTTTATATAATCCTTATAATTTAATAATCCATATTATTAGTTTCATAGAAATAATGTAAGAACAAATTTCTTTTTTTAGATGAAAGAAGTATTTTTCAAAAAATGAAATTTTACCGCCTTTTAATGGAGAACCCTTTTTAAATATAATATTTGATACTTTTATATATTAAATTTGACAAAATAAACTTATTATTTAAAATCAGGACATAATAATTTAGTTTCAATAATTTTTTGGTGTTTTTCTGATAACTTTCATATTTGGGTGAATAGTGAAAAATACTATATTTTAACTAAAAAAAATTTAATCAAAATAATTTATAGTGTTTATTTATACATTTTAATGGTGTGAAAGTATAATTAGATTATATTTTTACCATTTAATCCAATAATGGTCTTTGTAAGTAATTTCACTTTGAAATTGGACAAAAACAAGTGTCAATCTTTTGATAGTTATTATTTCTTAAAAACATGCTACTTGTTTTGACAACGTGAATTAATTTTAAATTTATTAATGAAAATTATATGTTTTGAATTTGGTAAAATATAAATCATTTTTGAATTTAGAATATCAAATATAGCGTAGGCTGAATTTTTGTATTTTTCTGAAAAGTTTCAATTTTGATGAATAGGGAAAAACACTGAGTTATTGGTTAAAACTGACTTTTTATTTAAATAATTATTTATTTTAATAAAATTTATTTTAATTCAAAATATATACATAATACCTATATATGTTCAATATAATTCATTGGAGTCATTTTATGATAAGTTTAGATATATGAAAATTTTATTGAACTTTTTACCGTCTTTTACCCACCTTTTATGAGCATTTTCAAATTTTCATAAAACATAATTTTACCTCTTCTGTGAGTTAAATTTAAAAAATCCGAGAGACAAGGTTAACCTCAATAAGTAAAATTCTGTTCAATAAGATGAAAATAAATTTAGGTGAATAGAAACTTTTGACTTTTATTTACCGTGGTTAAAGGTTAATAGGGTAATTCAAGGTAAAAAGAATATTATAATAATAAAAAATTACCCTAACACTTGTCCTAAACTTATTTCATGAGTCATAGACGACCATGTACTTACATATATTCCATTCACTTACTTTTGTTCAATACGATATGAAAACAGAAACAGCGTTTATGCGTACGTACGGCCTACCATCTCCATAAATGGTGTTTTCTATTTCATATATCTATCTATTATAAATATTTATATTCTAAATATATATGATATATAAATCAAGTTTTATATTCATTAAGTATTTAAATCTTGATCTAAATGATACGATCAAGAATAACAAGTTAAAATACTTACAATAAAGAAAGCGATTATTACCCGAAATGTTAATTTAACATGAAAATCATTATTTAATGGGTAGTATAAAGTCATAAATTAATCATGTATGATATAATAAATATGAATATGGTTCTTTTGTAATATAATAACAAACAATGGTCATTATATATGAGGTTAAACATACCCTTTAACAAATTAAAGTACAAGGTAAGGGGTTTCTTATCTCACTTTTAATTCTGTGAGATTTCCATTGTTTGCCACTTATTGAATATGTTGTATTGTGTACTTACATTTGATATATATTATCATGATTCTCTTTATATTCATGGTATTATGTGATTTATTTGGTGGTTATTAACTTTTGGTCATATGACTCAATTGATTACAACATGGTAAGGATTAATTCGTTAATCTCATTATTATTTGAGATTGTTTATGGGTAAGTTTTTACTGGGACATATTTATTATATATGTCATTGTTTTATAAAATAGTTTTTAAAGATATCCTTTTTAATACAAACTTTTATTGAAATGTCATTTTAAATGTTTTTTGATTTATTCTTCTAAACCATTCTCATTAATTTCCATGTTTTGGAAATGGTTTTAAGGATATATTTAAAAGAACATAAATGTTTTAAAATGTTAATTCCTTTAAAAAGTTTCAAAGTGGTATGGGACACTTTGATTCAAAAATGTATGTAAATTTATTCCTTTCTAAATTTTGTGACTTTTAAATGTTTTCATGAAAAAGGGATATTCCTCTCAATGAGATTTACAAATCATTTTCATCTATGTCAACATCCATTGATGGATTTCAATGTTGTTTGAAGTTGAATTATTATGATAAAAAGCTTCTATAATATATTATGTTTGATTGTGGATGTGCTATTTTTATACCATTCATGGTTTAGGGTTAATATATTGAAATTCCATATGCTAGTTTTAATACGAATGTTTATGTTATATTTTAACCCTTTAATATGAGGAATGTATTGGACTTAGTAAGTGACGGGTGGAGCCCGCTATAGCTCCTCGATGCATCAATAGGTCTCATGGGACAAATAGATGTGGAATTAGATGAGGCCTTTCCCAATTTGATATGTGATTTTGGTCGATTCCTTAATCATTTTTACACTTCTTGGCCAAGGCCTTGACAAAATGTTTCATAATGTCGGGCATTATACATTCCCTCATTATGAAAATAATATTAATGGTTCATGTGGTCATTCGACCAGTAGAATACCCATGATTGTGTTTTATTATGGAATTATTTACTCCTCTCATATTCCTACCATAAAATTAATCATGTTTATTATTGGTAAAGGCATGTGTTTTCAATTATTCACCATGCTTAATATTTATGTTATCTTCTGTTGTATTGCTTACCCTTACTGAGCGTTTGAGCTCACCCCTTTCTATGTTTTATTTTTCCCAGGATTCCAAGAACTGTATTATGATTGATATGTTGGGTTAAGCTAAGGGAATAATGGCATTAATAAAGGATTATTTATGTTGCGTTATATGTTATAAAGTGTAATGTAACATTCATGTATGTAATCTATTTTCCAAGACTGCTAAACTGATCGGTCCTTCGAGACGTGATTCCTTGTAATCATGCCAATGTATTAAAATAATGCACTGGCTATGGGTAACTGGGATTAGGGCATTACACCCCACATCTACAACTAATATCGTTAGTCCTTATTATTTAGGTGGGCTCATGATTTCCACATGAAACGAGATACCCTGAATATTGATATCTTGGTGAGTTTTTTAGATTACCGTCTTCATTTTTTAATCCTTACATTATTTTAATGTTAAATAATTTGTTAGGTAGATATTTGTGTTCTGATAGTAGAACAAGAACATTTTTCCATACTAATTCTCCACAAATTTTTGTTGAATTCGATGTTTTATTAATTCTAGAAGAGAATGTTTGGATTCAAGAAGGAGAAGAGTTATAATACAAGAAACCGGCTTCTTTTGATTCATTGATCAATATTTTCTCTTCATTAAAAAAATGTGACACTTTATGGATGTATGTATGCATGGGAGAATAAATCACATCAAGAATACAAATGCAATTTTGAGATGCATTGGTAAGGGTATGATGTCCATTTTTGGTGAAAGTCTAAAGGAAAAGGTTTAAATTGGTTTTTTTATTAACTGAAGTAGTAATACGGAAGTAGTGTACTTTGGATCACTTGAGGGCATGGAATTGAATGGGATAGAACTACCTACTGACCTTAAATCCAAACTGTTGATTCCAAATGGAATAGAAACTTTTATCACCATCTAGAAGGAGTCATGATTGTTAATCTATTATTCGTGAGTAGTAGACTTATATGGTATATTGAGATGTGATTTTGAGGGTTTTGTGCAATGAGGACTATGGAAATTAAAATAAATGCGTCTAATGGTGAATCCAAAGAGGAGGAAGTGATAAATGGTGATAAATCTAAACATAAAGAGGTATTATCGGCAGTAGGTGTGGAAGATGCAATGGTATGTATAACCAGTGGAGGCAGCTAGGGATGGGAGAATGAAACAATTAGGGTGAGTTTGAGAGGGGCTAGCTTGAATATTAAGATCAGTAATCACGTTGCATATTTGGAGTTTGGATTTTCAGTTCAGGGACAAAGGGTTGAAATATAAGAACGAATGGGAATCCAAACCCCATTACCGGAAGAGAACTTCTCTAATGGTCAAATTCTTTATGGGACAGATTAGGAGGATGAGATGTCTAGACAGGTTTTGGTGGAAAATGTCTATGGAGTTCATGTAAGAAGCCTATAAATCCCAAGTAGGAGTAAGGGGCGGAAAGGAAAAAGAGATTTAGGGAGATTTATTCAATTAAAGGGAAAGATTTCTAAAGTACTTAAGCACTAATCTCTGTTACCTAATCTAATGGAAATAAGGACAACTAAAAAGAAATTGGTAATGGATAGTGAACACATGTCTCGTGACTATGATCGTAGGAAGAGTTGGAATCTTCATAGTGAAAATTAGATAGTGTAGAGTGGTGAGAAAAATAACAAGAATAGGTTGGTTGTATAACGGAATATCTGATTTAGGAACATGATGAATCTAATAGTAAGGTCAGGGTACCAGATAAAGAGGATAGGGGGAAGGGGGAGCCATGTGAGCTTATTATTCATTTTAATAAAGAAATGTTAGAGGAGGCATTTGAGATCAATGATACATAAGAGGAGTTCCACAAGATGAATGAGAGGTTGATTCTAGTGGATAGTAATAAGGAACGGTGTGTATAGATTAATAATCCAGATTGTATTTTGATACACAGCTTCAAAAAAAGAAGATTAGTGTGGAAGAGTATATCCAAACTTTGGAAAAAATGTCCTACTTTGAAGAACACATTGA
Organism: Viscum album; assembly: GCA_963277665.1. NCBI lineage: Eukaryota > Viridiplantae > Streptophyta > Magnoliopsida > Santalales > Viscaceae > Viscum > Viscum album. The sequence goes on along the minus strand of OY728158.1, from coordinate 364,355,329 downwards.
GGATGACTCGAACATGAATGCCACTGCTCATTACTGGAGGTTATACAGATGTATGGTTTCTAATATACATAAACTCGATTTCAATGATTTTGTGGTTTCTTATGGTGTTTTTTGATTGCATGCTCCAAACATGAAAGGTTTCCCACTTTTTCCATAAAAGTGATTTTCATAATAAAAAGTTAATTTTCCAGTTGCTAAAGAGAATATAAAATATGAAAAAATATATGAAAAAATATATTTAAATATGAATAAATTATAAAAAAGTTAAAAATTAATTAATATTATTAATCAACATATAATATTAAATGCATGAATGTAATAAATGAGTGAAATTTAATAAATAAAAATGAATAGAATTCAAAATTATTCAAAGAATGTATGAGTTTTATTACTTATATAAATTATTAAAAATGAAAATTAATATATATTAAATTGATATGAAAACATATTAAATATATACATTGAAACCATATTAAAAACCTTAAATGCTAAAGAATAAATATGTATTTTGAAATATTAAAAATAAAGAAATTACAATAATATTAAAACTGAATAAATTATAAAGACAAGTTAAAAATAAGTAACATTAGAAGTGAATAAATAATACTAAATAATATTAATTGAATAAATGTTAAAAAATAGTGAAATTAAATAATTTAAAAACTGTAGATTATAAAAATATTACAAAATTAAATGTATTATTATTTATTTAAATTATTAAAAAAATTAAAAAATGAATATATTAATTATATAAATTAAAACCATATTAAAATAATTTAATATTAATTAATAAACATATATAATTAAATATTATAAATGTATAAAATTAAAACAAATTAACAATGAAACTTTGAAAATGAATATATTAAAAAAAATAAAAAAAACTAGATTATTATTGATCGAATAATATATAAAATGAATAAATTCAAAAAAAATATTTAAAAGTAATAAATAGTATATTTTTACGAGTAATATAAAGAATGAATCATATTTACTAATTAAAAATAAAATATTTATTTATATAATAAAGTATGTTAATAAATATAATTCTAAAATAAATATTAAAAATTGAATAAATTATATAAATATTGTGTGTGTGTTCTATATAAAAATGAACTAATTACATATATGTATATTTAAAATTATTGTAACACATGATTGATATATGTTAAATCAAATAAAATCAAATTTAATTAAATTCCCATTACTTGATATAATTACATTATATTTTTAATTAATATTAATTATTAAATATAAATCATTTTTCAGTAAGTATATTACTTATTTAATATAAATATACATATTTTGTATTATATAAATTATATATAAGGAAATATTATATAGATTGATATCTATATATATATATATATTTCAATATTAAAATGATTAAATATATTAATGAAGAATTGTGTATAAAGAATGTAAATATTAATATATTACAAAAAATATTAAATAAAAACTATTTAAAATCAATAAATTATAAAAAATTAAAAAAACATTATTGTAAAAAAATAACACAACCTTTATTTATGATCACTAATATAAAAACCACATTCATTAGTGCTAAATTAGGATTTTCATTTCTAAAAAAGCATGAAACTTTTATAATCACTAAAAAAGGATCCCTTTATGAGTGCTAATATAGGACCCCTTTATTGGCGCTTTTGTAAGCGCTGGTAAAGCCAATGATAGCTAGTGAAAAATATGAAATCCTACACCATCCCTATAACATAATGAGATTAGAAACATAAAATCAAATTGGAATAAAAATATTATAGAAAACCAGAATGAAATATAAATATTATAGAAAACCAGAATGAAATATAAATATTAAATTTAACTATATTTCAATTCAAAATTTACATACAATATATTTTCATTGATGTGATATTTAAAATTAATTAAATAAAAATACAATCCAATATACAAAATCAAAACCTGTATAACCTATGATTTTTAGTAGTCACCCCTATAAAAACCTTGTCCATATAATAAAACCAATTTTTTTTAGTAACTGTACATAAAATAATAAACACGTTGTGATTTTAATATAATTCATATATGATAAATTATGCTACTAATTACTATGTATGACAATGATACTATCAGTTATACTATTAATTATATTATTAGTTGTTTTATTTTTAATTATACATTAGTTAATATTTATTAAATATACCATTAATTAATAATTATATTATGAATTTTTAATTACATTTTTAATTAATAATCTAAATAAATTATATTGTAAATTACATAATATTTTAATGATATTATCAGTTATTAAATATTTTAAATACATAATTATTATTAAAAATTAAATCATTAAACAAAATTAACATTTTTAAGTTGAAAACATGCACCTTGATAGTATCGGGCACATTGTGGGTTAGACATACATGTGGTCAATTCTTACAGGTCATTAATTATTTACGAATCATTGTCCTAATGGTTGAAAATAATATGAGCTCATTTACTCTATTTTGAAAATGTAACACTTGTTTTAAACTAAAAATGAATCTTTTATGCTGAAAACACTCAGTTAGAGTTATATTGGTTACATCATATGTTAGATTGATGTATAGTTGATTCCTACATGTCATAAGTGAATTATGGACCACCTTGCAAAAAAATTAAAATGATTGGATCTCATTTACTCGATTATGATGATTTAATTCTCATTTTAAACTAAAATCAAACATTTATATTTAAATACATACTTTTAGTCGTACTGATAACAACATGTGTTAGATTTACATGGGGTTGATTCCTATACATCATGATTGAAATAGGTATTATTGTCCTGAATTTTGAAAACAATGTATGTTTTTTTCATAGTTTTGGAAATTTGATGTTTGTTTTTAACTAAAATTACACTTTTCTATTAAAAACAAACTCATTAAGTCATATGGACCAAAATGTGTGTAGGATTAATGTGCGATAGTTTACTATAATCACAAATGAATTATGGATCATTTTACTAATGTTAAAAAATATTCAAGGATTTTTTTTATGATTTTGGCTTTGTGAAACGAATTTTAAACTAAAATGAAACTTTTAAATTGAAACAACTAAATTAGAGTCATGCTAGGAACATCATGTGTCATGTTGACCTACAATTGATTCCGACATGTCACATATGAATTATAGAACATTTTACAAATGTTTAAAAATAATAGGAGGTCATTTTCTCAATTTTGGCTATGTGATGTGTGTTTTAAACTAAAATGACACTTTAATATTGAAAACATGCATGTTTAGTCATAAAGACCACATCATGACTCTAATTGAAATACAATCCATTACTATATATCTTAATTGTATTTTGGTTTATTTACTAATGTTTGAAAACAATTTGATATTTTTTCTTGGTTTGGCTCTGTGACAGGCATTTTAAATTAAATGGCAATTTTATATTGAAAACATACTATTTGAATCATATCAAGCACATCATGTTTCATATTGATGTGTGGTTAATTATAACTATCAAAATTGAATTATGGAATGTTTTCCAATATTTTTAAAATAATCCAATCACATTTTCTTGGTTTTGACAACATGACACACATTTTAAGCTAAAATGACTCTTTTATATTGAATACATGCTCATGGAGTCATACTAGAAAAATCATCTATCAGAATGATGTGTAGTAAGTTATACATATCAAAAATAAATTATGTATCATTGTACTAATGTTTTTAGAAAATCATATATCATTTTTCTATTTCTTCTGTGTAACGTGTGTTTTAAACTAAAATGAAACTTTTATACTAAAAAAATTCACTTTGATTCATATTAGCCACGTATTGTGTCATATTAACATGATATTGATTCATAAATGTTGATAATAAAATAATGATATTTTTCTTAATGTTTAAAAACAATCAGAGATCATTTTCTTATTTTTGGCAATGTGAAAAGTTTTTAAAACTAAAATTAGACTTTTATATTGAAAACAAACACTATGATCCATACCAACCACATTGTGTGTAGGTTAGACATGAAGTCAGTTTTTATATTTCTTAGATAAATTATGGATCATTTTCATAATGTTATAAAATAATCATACCTTTTTTTCTCAATTTTAGATATGTGATGAGGGTTTTTAACAAAAATAACAATTTTATGTTCAAAATGTGCACTTTGAGTCCTAACAACTAGATGATGTGTTGGATTGATGTGTGATCAATTCCTAAAAAATACAAATTAATTATTAATCATTTTCTTAATGTTTGAAATAATTTTAGCTTGTGTTCTTATTTTTCACTGTGTGATGCATTTTTTAAAAAAATGATACATTTCTATTGAAAACACAAACATGGAGTCATACCGGAACAGCATGTATTATATTAATATATGATTCATTATTACAAGAAAAAATGAATCATGGATAATTTTCCAAAAATTTCACGACAATATAAGATTTTTTATATATTTTTGTCTATGTGATGTGTGTGTTACACTTAAATGAAACATAAAAACATGAACTTTTTGTAATACCAGACACATCATGTGTCAGATATATATTCATTCATTTCTTAAATGTCACAAATAAATTAAAGATGAGTGAATATTCATGATTTTGGGAAAGTGAGGAACATTTTAAACTAAAATGAGACATTTAAAATGAAAATTGCACATTAAGTTGTACTGAACACATCATGTGTTCGATTGAAATTCAGTCAATTTGTACACACCCAAAATGAATTATATATGGTTTTCTTGAATTATTAAGACAATCTAAGATCATATTCTCATTTTTGGATATGATATGTTTTTTTAAAACTAAAATGATACTTTCAATGAGATAAAGATTCACTTTGAGTCATACCATCAAAATTGTGTGTTAGATTGATGTGTGATCAATTCCTAAATGTCAAAAAAAACATTATAGATAGTTTTTGAAAAGTTTGAAAAAAAAATATGAGACCGATTACTCAATTTTTACAATATGATGTGGGTTTTAATATAAAATGACACTTTTTTATTGAAAACACAAACATGGAGTCATTCTTGTCACATCATGTTTCATATTGACCTTTATTCAATTATTATAGATCAAAAATCAATTATAGATTATTTTCCTAATGCTTTTGGATAGTTTGATCCCATTTACTTGGTTTTGGATATGTGAATATTTTTAGAGTAAAATGATACTTTTAATGTGAATATGTTCACAATGATTCATAATGACAACATCACATGTCAAATTGATTTAAAGTTGATTACGACACATCCCACATGAATTATCAATCATTTTCCTAAATGTTTAAAACAATATTAGCTCATTTTCTTAAAATTGATAATGTGATTTTCATTTTAAACTAAAATGAAAAAGTGATTTTGAAAACACACACATTGAGTCATACCAACTACATTGTGTTTCAGATTTATGCACATTAAAATCCTACTTGTCAAAAATGAATTATAGATTGTTTTCTAAAATTTCGAAAACAATACGAACTCATTTGTTTAATTTTGACAATGTTACAAGCATTTTAAACTAAAATTTCAGTGTTATATTTAAAACATTATTTTTGAATCATTCTGAACGCATCATATATAAGATTGATATGTGATCAATTACTAAAAAACATAAATAAGTTATGGATCATTTACCTAAATTTTGAAAACAGTACAAGTTTTTTTTCTAGGTTTTATCAATGTGACATGGGTTTAAAACTAAATTACCTTGTAGAGATCAATCGTCCACACAAAATTTTCAACTTCAAACCCTCATTCAAATTCCTTCAAATATAATTCCGTGATTCTAATTTGAGCATTGGATTAGAATATCATAGAGGAATCACTATTAGTATTTACCATAACATTCATTGGAATGTATTTGTTTGAATAAAATGTGAATGTGAAAGAATTCATCTTTCATTTTCAACAGGGGCGTGGAAGTAATTATAATGGAGTTGGGACCCTTTTTAAATACTCATAAAAATATAGTAAGACACAAAATAAAAATGATAAGTTTAGGAGAATGTAAGTACCTTCTCTAGAATTTGGTAATAAGAAATCATATTTTTGGGTAAAATGATCCTTTACCCATTTCCCTCTTGGAATTATCTTTACTATAGCCTCAATGTACAATATATCATGAGAAAAAGTATCATCATTCATGTTATTATCTCAACTAAAATTTATATAGTGTAACCCTCCATGATAAATCTCCTTGATAAAACACTCAAATAATTATTTCATTGCATCTTTATCACTAAATCATTTTTTAGTGTCAACCAACTCAAACTAACACCTAAATGAAGAAAATTATTGAAAAGATGCAAAGAAATGTATGAGCAATTGTGGAATGATAATATACCTTTTAGAATCATTTAATAATTATAGTAATAATGGTATGAGTGAATTTATCACCTGAGATGTAGGTTTAGTAAATATATCATACATGATGAATTAAATTTGGATTGCATCTATAGATGAAAGTGGATTTGAATGTATTTGAAATTATTTCCCATCAAGTTGGGTCATATTATAAAGATGATTTTTATATTTCTCCCATAAGTAACACCTTCAATCAAAAAATTCATACTATTTTCATTGGGTAGATGAACCACTTATGGGGGAGGATCATCAACCCTATACCATTACTCAAGAGTGGAAAAATATCTATGGGGGGTTCAAATTTTTTTGAAATTATGGGAGTGTAAAATAATAAAATAAATGTTTTCATGGTAATTAAAAATGTATGTTTAGAATAAATATATAACCAAAATATTTACAATAGTAGATTAAATCTATTTAAGGTAAATTAATTTATATTTATTACGATGATGATACTTTAAAACCCAAATGTTTCTCTAATTTCTTAGCATGTACAAGATCACATACATAATCAAAAATCTCCTCAACTTGATGTTGAAAATCATTCTGAAACCATGTACTCTTTCCACTAACATCTAAAAAAAATATTCTTCTTTTCAGTATGTTAAATTTAGGTAATCCTATTATTACTAAGAAAATATAGACAAATTACTATTAAAAATATTTTTATTGAAATTTTAATTACCTTAGAAAATTACACGTTTAAGGATGCTAGTTGTTGATGGTATATAATATCCTTTATAGATTTTTAAATTTAATATCAATAAAAATTGTTATTATTTTTATTTTTACACTATAGAAACATTGGATAAAATAAGTAAATAGTTTTAAAATATGTTTTGATTGATAAATATTACTATATAAACCATAATCTATTTACATTTGAATAAATTATCAGGATTATTATGTTTAATTCATGACCTCATTCCCTGATTTGGCCGATATTTATAGATCACCCTATTGTAAAAAATTATTGTTAAAAAAAATTAAAACAAATAATTTGGATTTTATCTATAAAATATTGATTTAGTGCATCACAAATTCACATTTGACATCATGTCTGTTTATTTTGATGGAAATACATGCTTTTAATATAAAAAAATAAATATTTGGTGTATCCAATTTGATTTATATTATCATCTAGTTCTTATTAAAAAAAATAATTAATGAAATATATGTAAATATATATTTTATATGGTTAGATTATTGATTTTTACCCTTACATTTTATCAAACACCATGTTTAGTTCATCATCTATTATTTTTTCAAACACCATGTTTAGTTCATCATTTTTCTTGTTAGTTTATTATTATTACAAACAAAAATTTTCTATAGAAATGATAGAGGGATTAATTATTCTAACTCTTACTTCATAGAGTTTTCCCTTTATATAATATTAATATATACACCAGTTAAAAATATGAATCATTTTTAACTATAATGAACATATTATATCATTTTTTGGAAAAAATAATATGAAAATGTGCCTAATTTATGTTGGAGTTGGTGCCCTAGGACCAAATATTTGTGCTTTTATTAAATTTATATTCAATTTATTTAATACTAATTAAACATTTTATTACATATTGTTCAATATTATGAAATAATTTAATGAAATAATGTACAAGGGTATTTTTTTCATTAATAAGGTTATAGGATTTCCGCACTATGATGAGAACTCTGAAGTGATATGATAGTATTCTTAATATAGTTATACAGTTGGATAACATACTATGATGGGACACATAGTATTTAGGCCATCAAGTGTGATTACTCATAAGAAGATAAGGATTCTTCTTATAAAGTTTGTATTTGTTAATCTTCAAGATTAGAGATTATGAAAATAAAACCACCAATTTGATTTATGCGTGTTTTTGTGTCATCAAATAATCCTATTTTTTATTATGTGTAACAGTCGTTATACATTAATATTCTTATTATTTCATGTTATAACTAGTGTACTTATATTTTCTGATGAAAACCATGACAACATATGTTTGCAGTAAGTTAGGGTACGTTGGGTGCATCACGATTGACAAGTCATTAAGGGATAAGTCAAAGAATTATTTTTATATTAATTCTTTACAGAAGTTGATATATGGGAACTTTTATTAGAATATAAATGTTGTCCTAAATTCTATGGCAATGGTGTAAGGGTGTTTTTTTCAAATGGAAAAATAAATACATATCAAGCATATAGTTTGGTGACATGGATGTGCATCCAAATTGATGTGATATTGTGGCAAGGGGATTATATTAAATTGTTATCATTTATATATGATTTTCATCCTTAAAAAATCAAGATATTTCTGTTGGGTTCCATGACTTATTCCCAGAAAATAATTTTATACTTTAGGAAATCCCACCTAATTCCAATGAGAAAAGAATCATATAGGGTCACAAATTATATTTTATCATTGATCTCGATTAAATTATATTTGAATTTAATTAATAGACTAAATATTATTCTTAAGGCTAGTGACTAATTTTTATTCAAATTTTATTTATCACGTGAATTAAATAAATATTTATTCAGCAGATTGTGAAAAAAATATCATTTTTTTCAATATATATTTATTTACTAGTTTATGAATAAAATATTTATCTAATAGAATAAAAAATTATTTGGGTATTCAATAAACACTATAGGATTTCAAACCTCCCGAGACCACATTCAATGATAAATATTAATTAACAAGCTGGTTAAATAATACTTATTGTTTCGCAAGTTATCATGTGCCAAAAAATAATAATATTATTATTTTATTTTGGGGAATGGTATATATTAGAAGTTATTATATAATTTAATGTCTGAAAAACATTAAATAATTATTTTAACCTTAACCCTTGCACTATAAAAGTATGATTATTTTTATTGTGTATAGTATCGATTGGTGCATTCAAAATCGATAATTCTTGAAAAAAAATAATTCCCTCTCAACTCCACCTTCAATATCCCTCTCAAGAGTGATAAATACAAAAGATAATTTCCTCTGTACTTAATAATGAGTGGTCAATAATAAACAACACGAGATGTTTGATTCATATTACTAGAACCTAGAGATCGAGTGTCATTGCATGAAGATCATAAGAGCGGGAGTGGATCACTGTTAGAGTATCCTTAGATCCTCATTGCACAATGAAGGAAATACGGAAGGGTCTTTTCCGAAGGTCAACATTAATCAATGAATAAAGAACCTAAACCTAGGTATTAATTTATTCAAATACTAAACAAAAAAACATAAATATTTCAGGAAATATCCTAACTCATGGATTCAAAAAATGATAATTAAAATATGTTTTAATGTATATCCCACCACTGCATGCTTCTAGTACTATAGAACCAAAAAGTGGTATCAAAGTGGTCACATTTAAATTTAAAATTATTTGTTTGATTGTTGATCTATGTATAATTTTGATTATATTTTCATTTTATATTATCTATTCTTTAATTCAATTTAAATTAACACTCTATAACATATTTATCATGATTAATTTAGTGTTTCAGTTTCATAAAGGTTTTATAATAGATGAAGAATGGAAAAAGTTTCCATGAGGAAACTGCTAAAAAAATTTCGTTAAGAAAGGGTTACATGACATGTACTCTGAATTACACACTTTCTTCCCTAGGGAGCTACATCTGGATGCACTGATGGATTCATAGTGTGCCAAGAAGTAATTAAATGTAGTGTATTCCATATATTTACTGGCCAAAATGAGACATGATTGTCAGATTATGTGGTGTGTATCAGTGTACATACTATATAGTATACATAGGTTAGCATGTAAATCAGGAAATCTATGTGGTCATTATATATGTTCATAACCATGTGAGATAGAAAACCGAGTGGATTTATGATATACACAACATGCATGTGGTGTACACGGTGTGTAGTTCATCAATTCCCACATCTAAAACACATGAAAAAGACCTAGTTGTGAATCCCAGACACATGGAATATAGAACACGCAAGGTGTAGTTGGTTTGTACTCATCATGTTGTTCAAATGAGGTACACACTGCAGACCTGGGTGTGTACCCTGGATACAAAACAATTGATATACACATCATTTGGATGTTCTATATAGTACATGCAGTCTACCTTTAAAGTAAAAAAATAAATATTACATTAAATTGATTATTATAGCATTAAAACAATATATTTATTGATTGTTACACTAATGTGTGTTTAAAAATTTAATAATTTTTTAAAAAATATAAAATTACTAATAAATTTATTGTAATTAATATCTCATTATTAGTTTTACCATTTGTTTTCCACGAGTTCCATAAATTATTGGTATCTCTATTTATGTTCGGATTATCATTAAGAATAATGGGGACATATTAATTATTTCATTAATTAATTAATTTAGTAAAATTCACCTTAATAAAAAAGAGAAAATAATAAAATGAATGATAGCCAGTTACTTTTTCATATTAATTACATGTATGACCATTTATGATCTTGACCAAGACTTGTGTATGTATTGGATATTATAATTTATTTTATTTCATGGTTTTTTCAATTATTTATTATTAAATCAAATATGAAAACCTATAATTCATCCCTCCCTCCATTATTATGTGGGACCTACATGTCTAAGGATATTTATATAATCCCCTATTAACTTATCCATTGGTTACCCTCACCTACATGTGAGTCATAAATACATGTAATTGATGGAGTATACAAGTGCATGTGGAGGCTATTCAAGATAAAACCATTATGTTAATAACTCTAGTGATATACAGGTGGACAAGTGGAATGCAGTAACTCATGGCAAGAATGGAAATATAAGTTATTTCCCCTAGGACAATGGTTGATTTAATATCTTCTCATTAAATCAATAGTTGGATAAATATCATGAATGAGTCATTTAATTATTATTTTATTTCCTTGTATCTAATTATTTATTTTATGGATGCAAGGTTTTGATAACATAAATAAATTAATTAATGTGAAAAGAAGAAAATTAAATAAATTAATGATGTGAAAATGTTTTATCCATCATGGTTAATTAATTAAGTAACATCAACTTAATATTAAAAATATATGTAAAGGATAAAACAAGATAAAAATGAATTCATAATTAATTAAAATCCCTCAATTAAATATTATGTCAAACTTGGACTTCCATTACTTAATTCAGAATTAAATCATTGAAACTAAGTTCTTTAATAACCCTCATTGGGACACTTACTTTTAATGTGGAATTCTTATTAAGGTTATTGGTTGACTTAACCATCTTACATCAATAAAAGTATCCCTCACGATACTTTATGTGACTTTGAGGTAGGTGTTGAGGAAATCCAAGTCAATATTTTAGAATAGGGGAGTCTACTCAATGGATCAGGGAGCTGCAATCCCATAGTTGACAAAGACCTAGCTACCAAAAAACCTTCAATTAACTTTACTATCTTGAATTGGGGTTATGATAATAGACATATGGATCATTTCCACTAGAATTTCATAGACACTAGACATTCCAAGTACAATGGTGATGGCTATTGGGACTTGGTAAAATAGTTGTAGATTTAATAAAAATTAATAAAATCAAATTAATTTACTTTTTCTCATATAATTTATAATCAAGAAATGTACTAATAATATTCTATTTTTATTTTAGAATAAAATTTCAATCTCATCATCCAAATTATCCCTAAAATAACTATTTGAGAAATACAACCACCTCACTTGTAGTTTTTCCCCTGAATGGTTTAGATTCCTTCATGTTATACTGTACCCTGAACTAAAATCATACATTCTAGAATCCTCAATGCCTAATATTCTTGCTAAATAGGTTAGTGATGAAGAGTTCTTATTCTAAAAAAACATTTTAGAGACATGGTTGATTTTTTATGTTTTATGCTTTTATATTTGTCTAGTGAACATATAAAGTATCAAGAAAACATGTATGGGTATAAAATTATTGATAACCTCTATAGTAGTTACCATGAGATAGATAGAAAGGAATAACATGAGATATCCAAGTCACTCTTTACTAGAAATCTTGGAGAGGGTTCTCCAACTGGCCTTCGCGTAGTCCATCTCATTGGATACATTGAGCACCTAGAATTTCTAGGGTTTAAACTCTCTGAGGAACTATGCACCGATATCATTTTGGCATCACTCCCATAGAGATTCTATATGATTTTTGTAAATTTTAATATGAACAACATTGACAAGTCTTTTCTAGATATACTAAATCTTCTTCACAAAGTCTATAAGGATACAAAAATTTAAAATCATTCCATCCTTGTGGTGAAAACCCTAAATAGGAAATAGGATATCTTTAACCCAAAATATTATCCATACCCTTATAAGAAGAATAATATTAAGGGGAAATATATGGAATATAATGTTCCATATTTCACATGTGGTAAAAAGGTCCACTGGAAAAAAACTTCACCCAACCAAAGAATCCAAGGGTAGATTTAGGTGTGTTTATTATTGATTGAAATTTTTATATTTCTAAAAATTGGGTATTAGATACATATTTTGGTTCTCACATATGTATTCAAATATAGGAACTAAGTAGATTTAGGAGGGCTGATTGAGGTAATGTTGATCTATCTGTCACCAACAGATCTAAACTTAATGTTTTAGATATTAGTGACTACCACCTCTCATTTACAAATGGAATGATCTGGGTATTAATGATTTTTTATTATGTGACTTCAGTTACCAAAAACATTATATCACTATCCAAACTAGATTCAGATGGTTTTATTTTCAAATTATGAATTAATTTCTGGCTCTTTTATAAAAAATATATGGTAAGAAATAATTAAATAAATGTCTTTATGTGTTGGACTACATAAACCAAATAATTTCAATAGATAATGAAACTAACTCAGAAGACTCAGACCACACCCAACATTGGCATCATTGGCTAGGTCATGTAAATGAAAAACACTTGAATAAACTACATCAAGATGGATATTTAGATTCATTTGAACTAAAACCACTTGTTGTATATTACTCATGTTTATAAGGTAAAATGAAAAAATCCCCATTTAGTGGGAAAGGTAAAAGGAATAAAGATATTCATGAATTCGTTCATACTGATGTGTATGGAATATATCTTTTTTAGGAAAGGGGTGATTACTCATATATCATAAATTTTACTAATGATTTTAGTAGATATGGATACGTGTACATAATGATTTATAAGTATCATTATATTTATAAATTGAATGAATATAATAATAAAGTTAAAAAACATATTGGTAAGATGATTAAAAAACTTCACTTAGACCATGGTGTAGAATATCTTAATCAATACTTGATTGGTCAGTAATGGGAGTTCAAGATTCTATCTGAACTCACTCCTCTTTATATGCCCTAAGTGTAATGGTGTAAGATAAAGGAGGAATTGCACCTTGTTTTAAATGGTGAGGTTAAGGATTATCCATGCGAGTCCTCTATTATCCTTTTGTGGATACACATTAAAAATAGTAGTAAAAATAATAAAATCAAGTTCCAATTAAATAAGAAGATGATATACCATACCAATTATGGAATGGAATGATAACTATGTTGTCATACTTGCATGTGTGGGGTTCTGAAGAATTATTTATGGCCCCTTTAAGTAAAAAACTTTGATAGTATGTCAAAAACTATACCTTTATAGGATATCATAAAGACATAAGGGGATATTATCTATAAGACCCCTCATAAAAAATTGTTATAGTGAAAAGACACACCTTATTCTTTTATATAGATCACATATCTAGAAGATATAGTATGAGTCAGATAGAATTCAACAAATTTGATGCTCAAGGTACACAATAGTTGGTATAAGAATAGATTCCACAAAGCCCAGTGGAATAAGAAATTGTTCTAGAAACACAAGTACTATGTAGGAGTACAATAGAAGTTATAAAAATATAAGGTTATGTGTTTCTAGTCACTAAGGATGGTGACTCATTATTAGTTGATAATAATTCTACTTGAACCTATAATGTAGAATTGTGTGGCACAGATGTATCCAAGTGGAAAGAATCCATTAATTCTATAATAGATTCTATGTACCAAAACCAAATATAGATTTTGGTAGATCCTCTAGTGGATACAAAGAATGTTGGATGCAAATGGTTATTCAAGAATAAACATGACATGGAAGGAAAAATTAGTACATATAAGGCATAACTTGTTGCAAAAGGTTTTAAATATTGTCAAATGATTGACTATGATGAAACCTTTTCACTAGTTTAAATGAAAAAATCTATTTTAATTCTACTTGACATTTCAGCTTACCATGACTATGATATTTAAAAAATAGATGTTAAAATAACCTTCCTTAAGGGGATCCTTCAAGAATATGTCTATATGACAAAACCTAAAGAGTATGTGACTCAAAATTATGAAATTAAGATATTAATTATTGGTCATTTTCCTAAATTTTGAAAACAATATAACAGTTTTTTATTTGTATTGATAATTTGATTTTTATTTTAAACTAAAATGGGAAACTTATATTGAAAACACACACTTTGAGTCATGCTAACCACATTGTGTGTAAAATTAATTTGAATTAAATTCCTACTTGTCAAAAATGAATTATCGATTATTTTCTAGAATATTGAAAACAATATGAACTCATTTGTTCAGTTTTGAAAATTTGACAAGTTTTGTAAACTAAAATAACACTTTTATGTTGAAATTGCGATATTTGAATCATTCTAGACACATAGTATGTAAGAATTATATGTGATTGATTCCTATACAACATAAGTAAATTATGAATAATTTCCTTAAATTTTAAAACAATACATGTTAGTTTTCTATGTTTTGACAATTTGACATTTGTTTTAAATTAAATTACTTTGTGAAGATCAATAGTGCACATTAAATTTTTAAATTCCAAACCTCATTCAACTTTCTTAACATATAATTCCATGATTCTACTTTGAACATTGGATCAGAATATAAGAGAGGAATCACTATTAATATTTACAATAACATCTATTATCATGTATTTGGTTGAATAAAATGTTAATGTGAAGGAATTCATCTTTCATTTCCATCATGTATATGGTAGTGATTATAACAGAATCCTGACCTTTTTTACAAACTCATAAAAAGAGAGAATGACACAAAATGAAAATGAAAAATCTAGGATCATGGAATTACCTTCCCAAGAATTTTGTAATATGACTTCATATTTGTGGGTAAAATGATCCTTTACCCATTTACCTCTCTCAATTATCTTTACTACATCCTCAACGTACAATCTCTCAAGAGAAAAAGTAGCTTCGTGCATGTTACTGGCTCAACCAGAATTTGTATAATGTAACCATCCATGATACATCTCCTTTAAAAATAACTCAAATAATTGTATATTTATAGGTTCATCACTAAACCATTTTTCAATGCAAATCATCTAAAACTAACACCTAAAGAAAGGAAATTATTGAAAACTTGAATATAAATACATGGTCAATTGGTGAATGATAATATACCTTTTAGAATCATGGAAAAATTATAGTAGCAATGGTATAATTGAATTTATCACATGAGATAAAGTATTAGTAAATATAGAATACATGATGAATTGAAGTTGTACTACATCTATAGATGAATGTGAATTTGAATATATCTGAAACTATTTCACATCAGGTTGGGTCCTATTATAAAGATCATTTTTGTATCTCTCCCAGATGAAACACCCTCAATCAAAACATTCATACTATTTTCATCGTTCGGAGGAACTACATGTGGGGGAGGATCATCAACTCTATATCCTCACTCAATAGTAGATAAATATATA
This sequence comes from Viscum album, assembly GCA_963277665.1. NCBI lineage: Eukaryota > Viridiplantae > Streptophyta > Magnoliopsida > Santalales > Viscaceae > Viscum > Viscum album. The sequence continues at coordinate 364,339,204 of OY728158.1, read as the reverse complement.
TGGTGGGGTTCAAATTTAGTTGGAATTATGGGAAGGTTTAATCATAAAAAATAGTTTGTATGGTAATTAAAAATGTTTGTTTAGAATAAATATATAAATAAAATATTTCTAATAGTATATGAAATTTATTTTGGGTAAAGTGATTTATATTTATTATAATGATAATTCTTCAAATCCCAAAAGTATCTCTATGTTCATATAATATACAAGGTCACATACATAATCGGAAATCACCTCATCTTTATGACGAAAACCATTCTGACACCATGTACACTACCCACTCACCTCTAAATAAATATTCCTTCTTTTAAGTATGTAAAATTTAGGTTATTCTAGTAGTACTAAGAAAATATAGACAAAAAAACTCATAAAAAATTAATTGAAATTTAAATTTCCTAGGAAAATTACATATTTGGGGATGCTGGTTTGTTGACGGTATATAATATCCTTTATAAATTTTCAAAAATGATATCAATAAATAAATTTTGTTATTTTATTTTGGACACTATAGAAACATTGACCAAAATAATTAAATAGTTTTCAAATATGTTTTGATTGATAAATATTACTATATAAACCATAATCTATTTCTATTTGAAGAAATCATTAGGATTCTTATGTTTACTTCAGGACCTCATACCGAGATCTAGATGATATTTATAGATCACCCTATCATAAAAAAAATATTTTTTAAAAAAATTGAAATGAATAATTTGAATTTTATCTATAAAATATTTATTGTAGTGCATTACAAATTCACAATTGACATCATGTGTGGTTATTTTGATGGAAATCAATGCTTTGTATCCAAAAAAATAAACATTCTATGTATCCAATTTGATTTTTAGTATCATCCAGTGCTTCTTAAAAAACAAATAATTAATGAGATATATGTATATATATATTATATGATTACATTAAATAGTTGTACCCCTTTATTTTATCCATCAAGAGAAGTTAGTCATCTATTATTTTCATTTCAAAAACCATGACTAGTTTATCATTTTTTTGTTAGTTTCTTCTTATTAAAAACAAACATTTTATGTATAAATGATAGAGGTATTAAATATTTGAACTCTTACATTGTATAGTTTTCAGTTTTTATAATAGTAATATATACACTATTTGAAAATAGGATCCGTTTTTAACTATAATGAACATAGTATATCATTTTTTGGACAAAAAAATATAAAAATGTACCTCATTTATGTTGGAGTTGATGTCCTAAGACTAACTATTTTTACTTTTATTACATGTATATTAAAATTATTTAATACTAATTAAACATCTTATTACATATTGTTCAATATTATTCACAGATTTATTGTAAAAATGTCTACGATTATTTTTTTCAATGATAAAGTCACAAAAGTTCCCCACTATGATGAGAACCTTGAAGTGATACGGTAGTATTTTTAATATAGTTCTACAGTTAGATAACATACTATGATGGGACACCTATTATTTGGACTTTCAAGTTCAATTACTCAAAAGAAGATTAGGATTCTTCTTATAATGTTCCCACACGGTAATCTCCAAGATGGCAGATTATAAAAAAAGAACCAGCAATTGGAATTCCACATGATTTGGTGTCATATAATATTCTGATTTTTTGAGCACGTGTAATGGTCCTTAGACATTAATATTATCATTATTTCATGTCATGACAAGAACACTTAGATTTTATGATGAAAATCATGACAACGTATGTTTGCAGTGAGGTAGGGTGCGACAGGTTTGTCATGATTTACATGTCATTAATGGATAACTCAAGGAAGTATTTTTACCATCAATCTTTATGGATGTTGATATATGAGACTTTTAATGAATATTTATTTACTGTTTTGTGAATAAAATATTTATCTGAAATAATAAAATATTTTATTTGGGTATTCAATAAATGCTAGAGGATTTAAAACCATTTGAGACCATATTCGGTGACAAATATTAATTAACAAGCTGGATAAATAATACTTATTATTGTTCAAGTTGGCATGCATCAAAAATTAATAATATTAATATTTTATTATGTGGAATGGTGTTTATTAAAGGTTATTATATAATTTAATGTCTGAAAATAATTAAATAATTATTTTAACCTAAACCCTTACACAATAAAAATATGATTATGCATATTATGTATAGTATCGATTCGTGTAATCAAAATAGATAATTATTGTATAAAAATAATTCTCTCTCAACCCCTAGTTCTATATCCCTCTCAAGAAATAGAAATACAAGATATATTTTCTTTAATACTAAAGAATGAGTGGTCAAGAATGAACAACACGTTATATTTGATTCATCATACCAGCACTCGGAGATCGATTGTCATTGCATGGAGATCCTAAGATCACGTGTGGATCACAATTAGAGTATCCTTAGATCCTCATATCACAACAAATGAAATATGGTAGGGTATTTTCAGAAGGTCGACATTAATTAATGAATAAAGAACATAATCCTAGGTATACATTTCGTCAGGTATTAAATAAATAAATTATAAATTTGATGTGAAATATCCTCACTCGTGGTTTTGGGAATTGATAATTAAAAAAATAATAATTTATCTACCAACACTGCATACTTATACTACATCCAGAACTAACAAGTAATATCTAACTGGTTACTTATAAATTCATAATTATTTATTTGGTTGTTGATCTATTTAAAATTATGGTAAGATTTTTATTTCATATTATGCATTCTTTAATTCAATTAAAATTAACACTCTTCAACATATTTATCATGATTAATTTAGTGTTTCATTTTCATAATGTTTTTAGAATATATGATGAATGGAAAAAAATTTATCAGGAAAGTACTATTTTTTCCGTTAAAATAGGGTTACATGGCGTGTACTCCAAGTTACACACTGTATACCCTAAGGAGCTGCATCTGGATGCACTGAGGGATTCATTGAGTTCCATAAATTAATTACTTTTGGTGTATGATGCATGTTGACTGGCATATCTAGGACATTGTTTTAGGATTAAATGGAGTGTATCTGTGTACATGTTGTGTAGTATACATAGGTTAGCAGTGTAAATCATGAGATATGTGTTGCCAATCTACACATTCAAAACCATGTGAGACTGAAAAATGAGAGAATTTATGATATACATGACATGTATGTGGTTTACACAATGTGTAGTTCATCAATTCCCGCATCTTAAACACATGCCAAAGACCCAGGTGTCCATCCCAAACACATGGAAAGTGGAACACACAATGTGTAGCTGGTCTTTACTTGTCATTTTATTCATCTATGGCACACACTGTAGACCTAGGCAGGTACAATGGATGCACAGGAACTGAGATACAGGTTGTGTGGATGGTCTATACATTCCATGTTGTCTAGCATTAAAGGAAAGATTCAAATATTAAATTAAATTGATAATTATGGCCTTAAAAACTTATTTTATTAATTGAAAAAGCAATTTTTTTTTTAAAATTTAATAATGGTTTTAAAAAATATTAAATGATCATTTATTTTATTGTAATTAATATGTCATTATTAGATTTTTTGTTTATTTTCCATTAGTTCCGTAAATTATAGGTATCTCTAATTATGTTCAAATGATCATGAAGATGAAAGAGGACTTATTAATTATTTCATTAATTAATTAATTCAAGTGAATTAATCATAATAATAAAGAGTTAATCATAAAATTATTGCTAGCAAGTTACTTTGCATATTCATTTTATGTATGATCATTCATGAGCTTGACCAAGACCTGTGTATGTGTTAGATGTTTTAATTTAATTTGTTTCATGGGTTTGAAATTATTTATTATTAAATTAAATATGATGTTCTATGAGTGATCCCTTCCTCCATTATTATGTTTTACATACATGTCCAAGTAAATTTATATAATCCCTTGTTAACTTATACTTTGGTTCCCATCAAATGCATTGAGTCATAAATACACGTAATTAATGGAGTATCAAAATGTGTGTGGAAGCTATTCGAGATAGAACCATTATGTTTCTAACATAGGTAATACACAGTTGGATGGGTGGAATATAGTAAATCATGCCATGACCAGAAATAGAAGTTATTTCACCTAGGTCAAAGGTTGATTTAATGTCTTATCACTTAATAAACCACTAGATAAAGCTCATGAATGGGTCATTTCATTATTATTTGTATTTCTTTCTATCTTATTATTTATTTTATGTATGAAAGTTCATGATCACATAAATGAATGAAATAATAAGAAAATAAAGAAATTAAATAAATGAATTACGTGTAAACATTTTATCCATCATGGTTAATTAATTAAGTAAATCCACTTAATATCAACAATACATGTAATGGATAAAATAAGATAAAATATTATTCATAAATAATTAAAATCTATCAATTAAATATAATGTCATCATTGGAATTACATTACTTGATTAAGAATGAAATCATTGAAACTAAGTGTTTTAACAACCGTCATTGGGACACTTACTTTTAATTTTGATTTGTTATAAAGGTTATGTGTTGACTTAACCATCTTAAATCAAGAGAAGTTTCCCTCACTAGACTTCATTTAACCTGGAGGAAAGTGTTTAATAAATACATGTCAAGATTTCATGATAGGGGATTCCACTTAATGTATCATGGAGTTTCAAGCTCGTAGTTGGAAAAGGCCTTTCTACCTAAAAACCTTCAAGTAGCTTGGCAGGACCACATTGGGGTTACGCGAAGGGGAATATGGATCCTTTCCATTATAATTTCATAAAAAATAGACATTCCAAGTTCAATGGTGATGTATATTGAGATATGATAAAATAGTTTTTTAATTTAATAAAAATTAATAAAATAAAATAAATTTATTTTTTCACTGATAATTTGTAATCAAGAAATATACTAATAGTCTTCTATTATAATTGTATAATAAAATTTTAAGCTCTTCATCCACATTATCCCTACAATCAATCTTTGTGAAATATAACCACCTCACTTATAGTAACATCTAGGAGTGATTTAGACACCTTAAAGTTATGCTACACCATGAATGGAAATCATATTCTCTTAAAACCTAAATGCCTAATATTCCTACTAAATAGGTGAGGGATAAATAGTTCTTAGTCTATAAAAAAATTTGAGAAACGTGGTTGATTTTCTCTATTTGATGCTTTCATATATGTATAGTGAACTCATGAAGACTCATAAAAACATGTATACATATAAATTTTTTGAGAAACTCTATAGTATTTAACATGATAGAGATATAAAGTAATGGTTTGATATATCCATGGAACTATTTCCTAGAAATATTAGAGAGGGTGCCCCAGTTGGGCCTCACGTAGTCAAACTCATTGGCTACATTGAGTGCCTAGAGTTTCTAGGGTTTAAACTCTATAAAGAACTGGGAACCGATATCATTCTGGCATCACTCCCTCAGAGCTTCTATATCTTTTTTTGTAAATTCAAATATGAACAACATTTATAAGTCTCTTCCAGATCTATTAACTCTCATTCACCAAGTCAATAAGGATACGAAGAATGAGAATCCTTCATTCATTATAGTAAAAAACTAAATTCTATATGGGATATCTTTAATCTCAAATATTTTTCATACCCTTCCAAGAAGAATAATATCAAGGGGGAAGAAAGGGAATATGATGTTACCTACTTATCATGTTGTAATAAGGTCTACTGGAAGAAACATGGATCCCAAACAAAGAATCAAGGGGAATCTTTAGGTTTTCATGTTATCAAGTAAAATTTTTATATTTATAAAAATTGGTTATTAGATACATCTTTTAGTTCTCACATGTGTATTAAAATATAAGAACTAAGTAGATTTAAGAAGATTTATTGAGGGGAGATTGATCTATGAGCTACCAACAGAGAAAAACTTGATGTTGTAGCTATCAGTGACTACCACATCACATTTCCAAATGGGTTGATCTTGGTATTAATGATTTTTTATTATGTGAATTCAGTTACCAAAAACATTATATAAGTATCTTGACTAGATGCTAATGGTTTTATTTTCAAATTATGAATTAATTGTTTCTTATTTTATAAAAATAAAAAATTATATTATAAGGAACAATTAAATAACATTTTTTATGCGCTAGACTACACAAACCAAGTAATTTTAATAGATAAAGATACTAACTCACATGACTCAGACCACACCCAACATTGGCATCAACAACTAGGCCATGTAAATGAAAAAAACTTGACAAACCAACATCAAGATTTATATTTAGATTCTTTTGAACTAAAACCACTTGTTGTATTTCACTCATTTTTATAAAGTAAAATGACCAAATATCCATTTAGTGGGAAATATGGAATGTCTAAATAGATTCATGAATTAGTTCATATCGATGTGTGTAGAAAATTTCCTATTATAGAAAGGGGTGATTACTCATAAATCATAAATTTTAATGATGATTTTAGTAGATATGTATATGTCTACATAATTAGTTATAAGTCACATTATATTGATAAATTGAAAGAATACAAGAATGAATTTGAGTACCATATTGGTAAGAAGATTAAAAAACTCCACTCAAACCATGCTGGAGAATATCTTAATAAAGACTTCATTGATCATTTATGGGAGTTTGAGATACTAACTCAACTCACTCCTCCTTATATGACTTAGTGGAATGGTGTAAGATAAATGATAAACTACACCTTGTTAGAAATTTTGAGATCAAGGTAGATCCATTTGAGTATTCCATTATCCTTTTTTGGGATACACATTACAAATAGCAGTCTAAATACAAAACCCAAGTTCCAACTAAAGCAAATGATGGTATACCATACCAATTAAGTAATGGAAAAACCCCCATGTTGTCAAAATTTCATGTGTGGGGTTGTGAAGAATTATTTATGACCTCTTTAGGTAGTAAACATGGACCATATGGAACAATGTTTATCTTTATAAAATTTCATAAATACATAAGGGGATATTACATATAAAAACCCTCAGAAAAATGGTTATAGTGATATGACTCACCTTATTCCTCGAGAGGGAATACATATCTATAAGATATAGTAGGAGTGAGATAGACTTCAATGAAGATGAGGCTCAAGGTACACAACAATTGGTACAAGAATATATTCTAAAAAACCCAATGCAAGAAGAAACTATTCTGAATATATAAGTACTATGTCGGAGTACAATAGAGGTTAAAGAACCAGATTGTTATGTATTTTTAGTTACTGAGGATGGTGACTCATTATTTGTTGATAAAAATGATCCTATAACCTAAAATGAAGCATTAATCTTCATAGATATTTCCAAGTGCCAAGAATACAAAAATTTGATAATTGATTCCATGTACCAAAACCAAATCTATATTTAGGTAGATCCTCTGGTGGATGTAAGGAATGTTGGATGAAAATGGGTATTCAAGAGGAAACTGGACATGTAAGGACAAATTAATACATATAAGGTGTGGCTTGTAACAAAAGGGTTTAAATAGTTTCAAATCATTGAGTAAAATGAAACCTTTTCACTCGTTTCAATGAGAAAATAAATCATAATTCTACATAACATTTTGGATTACCATGACTATGATATTTGGAAAATAGACGTTAAAATAATCTTCCTTAAGGGGATCCTTTAGGAATATGTCTATATAAAAAAAATTAAGGGTTTGTGACTCCAAAGTATAAAAGTAAAATATGAAAATTAAAAAAAAAGTTATGGGTTAACGAAATCATGTTGTCCCTAGAACATTCATTTCGATGAACCATAATAGAATTTGGTTTTATGATGAATGAGTGTGAGTGTTGTATCTACAATTAGTTTAGTTGGAGTGCAGTCATTTTCTTAATAGTATATGTTGATAACAATTTCTAATAGGAATCAAAATACCAGTCATATATTTTTTTAAAGCATGGTTGAATAAATTCTTCTCTATTATGGACTTGGGAGAGGCAAAATATACAATTTGTATCAGGATCCGTCATGATAAATACAAGAGGTTTCTTGGATTAATTAAAAGTATACACATTGAAAAGATACTAAATAGATTCAGTATTGAACAATCCAAGACTGGATTATTTCCAGCATGAAATGGAATTCATCTTTCTAGGAAATGTGTCCTCAGGAACATAGGAAAATAAATAGAATGGAAAGGATTCCATATGCATCAGTGATTGGTTCATTCATTTATTCCTTGTGATGTACTATGCTAGATTTATCCTACACATTAAGTGTGGTAGGAAGATATCAATTTAATACAGGTTACCTCCATTGGAATATTCGATGTGGCCTTAAATTTACAATATTTGCCACATCTTTTTATTTTATTTTTATTCATTTAATTAATTAAATTTTTTGTTTTTGTTTAATAGTTGAACTTTAATAATTTTATATTATAATTTGTTAATTAATCATTATTTATAGTCAGTTTTTTATTTTTACATTCATGTTATTAATTATTACATTTTTGGTACTTTTTAATTTTGTAAAATATCAATTTTATTTTATTCGGTTTTAATCACGATAAATAATTTTTCAATTAAAACTTAATTTTTATTTTTCATTACATAATTTTATTTTATAATATTTAAACATTGGATTTTTTTTATTTAACCATAATCAGTTTTATTAATTAATTTGATCATGAAAATTAATTTAGATCATTTGTTTAATTTTTTTTATTCAATTTATTAATTTAATATCAATTTTTAATTTTTCTCTCCTTCTTGTGTTGTTGAATTAAATTATTTTTCTATCTTATTTAAATAATTTATATTGTAGGTTTCATATATTTAATTAAGTAAATTTAGATTTTGAATTGAATTATATAGATTAATGATAATTTTTTATTTTGCAGTCAAATGTTTTGAAGCTGCCAATGCAATGATGACTCAAGGAGTATCTTCCACCATTTCAACCCCTATTTCATTGGTGACTCAATGACTCACATAAAATTTCACATAATGGTGACACTATCATCCCTACCTTCTCACTGTTCCACCAGCCACCGTCATGCAACCTGTACTCACCGTTCACCTTGCTTCCTCATACTTCCACCGTTGCCCCATCGCCCTCTTCTATCCTAGTCACCATTGAATATTCAACGGTGACTCAACCCTTTCAAATCTAAAGAAATTTTCACCATCCTCCGCAATTCACTGTTAGTAATTCCTTTGTTTTCCACCATGAGGAATCATTGCTCCTTCCGTGACACTGCCACCATCGGCTTCACACAATGAAACACCATCGCAAACCCAATAACCCACCGTTCAGATCTACATCCACCATAAAGTTATTCAAATCATCTCACCACCACATATCCAACAAAGGAACCCATCGAATATCAATTCTCCTGAGATTTACAATTCCCCCATTATTCCCTAACCCATTTCATGTTGTCGACGCATGCGGGTTCTCTTCGGTTGAAGATAAATGAATCCCATGATGCTTGAATCCGTCAATCCCTAGTCATGCTTGATCTGCACCGAAATCCACTTTCGAACTGCCACTAGTTGAAGAAGTATTCCACACTATCGTCGATGGCTTCCATCTAGTTTTACGCTACTGAGGGAGAGTTCAGAGTCACTGCCTTATCGGTAGTTGTCGTTGTTGAGGTCTCACCACCTACAGATCTGAGAATTAAGAGGAGGAAGTATCCACCTTCATTGCTGAGGAGAAGTGAATCACCACTGTGATACATCGAGGAGGGTAGACACACCTCCACTATGGTTGTTATGGAGGAAATAGGTAGTTGCGGACGAATACACCCCCCCTATGATGCTATTAAACATAGAAGAAAGAAAAAAATATTTATAATAAATAAATAATCACAATAAGATAAAATATAAAAAAATTAATTAAATTAAAATAAATAATACTAAAATATTAATAATAATAATTTGTAAAAAAAATTAACTATTAAATTAAACATTAATAATAATATTAATAATTTAATTAACTCTGTAAAATAACAAAATTTAATAATATTTTGAAATAATTATTAATGTAATTTTATTTCATTTCGTAATTTAAAACTATAATAATGATTAATAATTTAATAATAACTTTATTAAATTGTTAAATTCACACAATTAATCTTTATTATTTAATAAATAAATTTAAACTTATATTAAAAAATATATCATCTTTAATTTTTTATTCTAATTATTTTTTCTTTCTCTGTTTTTCTTGTAGTTTTGTACATATACAAAGGAGTCCTCCAAGTTCATGAATTCGAACTCCTGGAAGTCAGTTCGGAGAGTTCTTCTTAGCTGAAAATCAAGGTAGAGTTAAAGACACATGGATGATAAAATACAGTAAAGTATAGGTTATGTTGGTGATTGCAATGTGGTGACCAATTGGTGATGATAAAAAATATGAAGTATATTAAAAATGGGGTAGCAGTAGGGGGATAGGGGATCGTTCAATCATTTTTTCAATTGGTGCATTCTGGGAGACCCACCAAGCTGGAGTAGGAGACAGATACGTGGACAAGCATCAGGAAGAAAACTTCACTATTTTTTCTAGGAGATCTTTTTTTCTCTTCTTTTTATTCCTTTTCATTATGTTAGTCTTTTTAATTTATTGTTTTTGTTATAATGTGAATTTTGGTTAAATATATTTGATTTTGGGGGGTTTAATTTCTTTTGGTTATTGTATTTGTTATCTACACATGATTCTTTCAAACAAAGAAGCATATTCAACTCATGAGGTTGAATCTGATTCTTAAAATTAAAATGGTTTTTTCACCTCAATAACATAATTTTAAAACTCTCTAATATTTGGGATAGAATTATAAAATATTCATCTTTTCAAATCTAAAATTCACTTCTACTATATTAAATCGGTGAGATTTATTCCAGCATCTTTAACTCATTTACTTTCACATTTTCATGACTCTAGCAGTGGAGAACTTCTAGAATCACTTAATTTTATGATTAGACTCCTTGGGATAGAGATTAATTGATCATTTTTTATAGTTCATGGATTTAATGGTAATTAAATAAATATAATATTTTTCTAACCAGTGTAGTTAGATTCCCTAGGCTTGTCTCTTTATTCAAATTTTCTCAGTCTTTGTTCCTATTTTGGGTTCACTATATAATTTAATGTTCATCATTACACTAGTTTGAGATTTATTTTCATAGCCAAACCTTATTTCCTCTTACTATCTTCATAAAAATTAAACATAATATAAAAAAATATGTAAAAGGTCAAAAAATTATTTTCACCCACTCTTGACGACAGTGGGATTTTGTTTTGGAATGAATTAGTCACTTTACCATCCTTGTGAGATCGACCCTACTTACCCCTATATAGTAGTTAGTAGGAGAATAAAAATTTTAAACTTTGACACTTGTTTAATGAAAAAAGTGTCAAGTTGTTGGCTTTATTTCTAGAGAAGGCTTAGAGCAAAAAAAATTAAACTGAAAAAAAAATCATAAAACAATATTTAAAATAATTATTTAATGAACCTGCTTCATGAGTTGAGCTTTGTAATTATGTTTCTTGTATGTTAATGTGTGTGTGTTTAAATTGATTCACTGAAAATCATGAATGAATTTTAGGGTATAGATCATGATAGTGGACTTTTTGTGCTTGTTGTAGTTATTATGGAAACACTGCAGGGCATTTTGCCTATAATCAATCACAACAGATTAATTATTTTGAAGAAATTGAACATCATTTTGAGCCTAATTCTGGTTCATTAGAAAAATTTGAAAACAAATTATCTATGATAGATTCTAAATTGGATGATAGGATAAATTCTAGGCACATCCAAAACCATGAACTTCAAATTAAAAATTCTCAATAGAAAGATCAAAAACTAAAAAAATTAGAAAACATGCTCTTAGAGTTACAAATAATGTTGAAGGAACAATAAAAAATTTAAATAAATGAAGAAGAAACCATTGTATGATAAATTGAGAGAGAAAGTGAAGTGGATTTAGAGGATGAAATAATAGAATGGCAATGCAGTATCTTTGAGGAATCTAATTCTGATAAAGGGAGCAATATAGAAATAATAAAATCACTGAATGAAGAAAACAACATTAAAGATACTATCAAGAAATTAAATGGAGTTGTGTTAGAAATTTTTAAATAGGAAATTAAATAGATTGAAGAAGAATTCCATATTCTTTACAAGATCCTTAGCTTTGATAAGGTTCACTATTTTAGGAATTTTGATAATGTAATCACTTGAGTTGAGAATAATATGAATAATGAGATCTTGAATATTAAAATTCATTTTACCAACTTTTCTAAAATTTGAATAATGAAACTAAACTTGAAATTGGGAATATCCTGTAATTGAAATACCAACCTGAAATCATAGATTGGGACAATTTTTAAACTATTAGTAAATGTGATCTTTCATATTTTAAAAGTATCAACCAAATAATCTCAGAAATGTTGTTGGATAATGAAATTTTATTTGGATAAAGGTTGATTGATTAACTTTCAATACCTTAATCTCACAATAATATTCGTTCTGAAGACTTTCTTTGGGAGATAGAAAGTAATGTTGGTCAACCTAGGGATAATTATTTCAATTTTAAAATTCTTGAATATGAATTTATCTAAGGTTATTTAAATAATATATTCCGAGAAATTGAACCACAATACTCAGAAAAAAATTTCTTTGGAAATGAACTTTTTGAATGTTATCATAAAGGAGTGGGTGAACACACACATATTGATTTAACAATAGTTAATTCTCCAGAAGTAGTAGATATTAGTTTTTTATTTTGTGAAGAGAAATTAATAGAAGAGATTTATCACATTGTGAAACCTGAATTTTTCTCACGATAAAATATCGACTCTTCCCTATTTTTCACATCAATCCTCAATTGAGTTGGGTACTAAACAGCTTTGTAGGATTGAGATAATTTTGGAGAGGAACCCTTTTTTATAATAACTAAAATACTGCACATGATTCTACTCTTAAGACTCTTCTTGAACTTGATTGTCAGTACTCAGCCACTATCACCCATAATCTTGATCTTTCTAGGAATCTTAATGAGTTGGAGAATTTTGATTATAATGTAACACCATTAGTAGAATCTACTTCATTGTTTTCTCTTCATGAAAATTTAAATTTTGTCAAATATGAACATAATCTAGAATTTGAAAGAACATATTTAAAGAGTAACGTTGATGTTTCTGAGCTTAAAAAATTCTTGGAAAATCTTTATGGGCTTAATTCTATTCCACCTATACTTAATTTCCATTAAAATAATAAAAAAATGAATTTGGGTGATGAATCTATTACTTAACTTGAAGACTCCCTTGATTGGTACTTCAATTTCAATGGGTGTTTCTTCATAATTTTAGTAAGTATGAAGGGATCCATGTTTTACCTTAGTTCTTTTGGTTCCCAAATATTTCATTTTTCTATTATAAACATTTGGTTCAAACACTTTTGGTGGTTCCAACTTAGGAAACCACACCCACTAGGTGATTTCAGTTAGTTTCTAGGGGAGTCTAGATGGGGTCTTTAAAACTATCACTACATGGTAGAAAAAACATGATTTTATTTCTATAAATAAAATAACTTTTTGTGCTTTCAATAAAGACTAACTGGATATTTTAAATTAAATGATTCGCGGGAGTAACCCATGGTCCATGATTTTCCTTCATTTTTTCATTTTTTTTCTTTTTTTTAATAATTTTTTTCTTGCTCTATCCTTTCCATGTATATTTTTTCTGGATATATGTTCTTGGTATTTTTGGTTCTTGATTTATAGGATTCTACTTTTTGTTTCACTAGAGCAGAAGAATTTTCTTCAAATTACTTGGTACCATTGGTGGAGCATATTTGGGTAAAATTAATCAGGGAAGTACATTCTTTTTACTTCTACATTCATTTTTTAGGCGCCTTATTACTTTTTTTAAAAATATATGTCAAGTCACAATTCCACTGCACAACGGTGTGTCATTCATTCACCATTTCACATGATTCACTATTCCACTACTATCAGTGAGTCACCACAACGATGACTCACTGGTAAGTTAATTAGGAAAGTACCTACTGGTGGAGAATCTCTAGATAAAATTAATTAGGGAAGTACCTACATTTTTACTTCTACATTCATCTTTTATGATCATTATTTTTTTAAATCTCTATTAATTTACAATTATGCTACACAACGGTGTTTCATTGACTCACCGTTGTACATGAACCACTATTCCACTTCTGGCTGTAAGTCACCACAACGGTGACTCGCTGGTAAGTTAGTGGCAGTGAGTCCTTAATTTTCTACTACTGGTGGATAATTTTTCTTCATATGCATATTTTCTGAGAATTATAATGTCTCGTGTTGGATTATTGAATATTTTGTAAAATAATTTTCTTAATTCACTCACCTTTTGGAATAGAGTGTGGGGGAAATTCCAATGGCTGGATGTTCTTAAGTTGGTTTTTTAGCATACATTTTTTCTTTCATATTGTACAATAGTTTGAATCAAAATTTAGGAATTGATGACAACTTATTAAATGTGCACTCACATGTTTCACATGAAATTTATTTAACGTAACTTAAAAGTTTTTTCATTGGATTAAATTATAATGCATTGTTTTTTCTGTAAAATTTTTATCTTGGAAAATACATTGTTTGAGTTTCAATGAGACCCAAAAATATGTCACTAATCTACTTTAAATAAAAAAAATTATTCACTTTAATTTTCAAATTGTCTTATCTATATTTAAATTCAACTCTAAGGATAAATTTGGGTTATAAGAATGGGTGATGGGGTCAACTTACATTGAGCTAATCTATTCTTTATTGTTAGCCCATATGAATCCTTAACTCTTTCAAAAAATTCTCGCAAAAATGGTCAATTGTTTTCAAAATTCTTTCAAAATTTTAGTTTATTTAGGCAACACATTGTACTTCAAATTTTTCTTTCATAAGGGTAATAACTTATTGGTTGTTAAGATTTTTCATGAATCTAAATTTTTTGAAGATGAATGATTACTAAGAAAAATTTCTTATTGATATTATGAATAATATATTTAGGAACAAATTTTGAGAATGATATAGGATTATTTTTTGTGGAGTTGTGATCATAACCTTAGGAAACTAGAAGTTTGGACTTTTTTCTAGGAGACTCACCTTTTAAATATTAAAAAGATTAATCACTTTAGTGATCCAATTTAAATGGTATTCATATCAATCATTTGAAACTAGAGTAAAATGGGCATTTGGGAACCCACGGTGAATATCTAAGACACTAGGCATAGTGTGTGTGTGTGTGTGTGTTTGTGTGTGTGTAATCCCTCTATAAAATATCTAATAAGTGTATATGCATATTGATAATCACAAGTTACATGGCTTGTAAAAAATCAAAAAATTAAAATAAAATAAAATGTGCCTAGTTATAAATAAAATTCATTAAGGTGTGGGGAATAATGAACGCCAGATGAAGGAGGAATTTGATTTATATGAAACCATTTAAGATGTATCAATTTTGTGATTCAAAAAAATTATTTACTTTTTTACTTTTTGAATCTTGGATTAAGTTAAATAATAAGGTGAGTTTTTTATGTTCTTAATTCCACTTATTTTGAACCTTTTATCACTCTTAGATTTGGAACATAGTCTTGAACTAAAGTAAGTTAGTAGAAAACTTCATATATAAGGCACAAAATCCTCAGTTATGAATGGTTATTTTATCTCTTTATCACCCTATAGGTATTTGAAATTAGGTAGGACCACTTTTTAACATTTCATTTCAAATGTCTATTTCAAACATTTTTTATCCTCTTGATTTTTAAACTGCTGAACATGCTTTAATTTGAGATATTTAATAAAGATATATGCTTCTATTCCAAAAGACAATAGAGAAATTAATATAATGAGTACAATCTATTCTTGAGTATAGAGGAATTCTATGTGGCCTTAAATTTACATAATTTTCCACACCTTTTTATTTGATTTTTATTCATTTAAATAATTAATATTTTAGTTTTTGTTTGATAATTTCAGTTAAATAATTTTATATTATAATTTTTTAATTAATAATTCTTTATAATCAATTTTTTATTTTTATATTCAAATTATTAATTAATTATTTTTTGGTATTTTTTTAATTTTGTAAAATATCAATTTTATTTGTTTTGGTTTTAATTGTGATTAATAATTTTTCAATTAAAACATTATTTTAGTTTTTCATTATTTAATTTTATTTTTAATCTATTAGCATTGTATTATGTTTATTATTTAACCAAAATCAATTTTATTAATTCATTTGATCTCAATAATTAATTTAGATATTTTATTTTTAAGTTTTTAATTCAATTTATTAATTCAATATCAATTTATAATTTTTCTCTTCTTCTTGTGTCGTTGGATTAAATTATTTTACTTTCTTATTTAAATTTGTTTTTATTTTATGCTTCATACATTTAATTAATTAATTTCAGATTTTAAATTGATTTATTTTTATTAATGACAATTTTTTATTTTGCAATCAAATATTTGGACACTGTCGATGAGTCACCACTAGTCTCTTATAATGGTGACTCAACGAGTCACCATTACTGCCACAATGGTTACACTGTCATTCCTACCTTTTTAGTGTTCCACTATCCACTGTCGGGCAACCCATAATCACCGTTCACCCCACCTCCTCATACCACCACTTTTGCACCATCACCCTCCTCTATTCCAGTCACTGTTGCATCTAAAATGGTTAATCATCCATTTCACATCACCAAACACCGTCACCATCCTCTGCAAGCCACCGCCAGTAATTCCTTTTTCCGCCACCATGAGGAATTTCTGATCCTTCTATGACACACTGCCACATTCAGCATCACGGAACAAAGCTCCATCGCAAACCCAATTACCCACTTTTCAGATCTACATCTACCATAGATTTCTTCAAATTATCTCACCGCCAGAGATCCAACAAAGGAACCCACTGAAACTCAATTTACCTGAGAGTTGAGATTCCACCATTTTTTCCCAACCCATTTCTTGCTGATGATATGTGAGGGTTCTCCTCTATGGAGTATGACCAAAACCCACGATGCATGGATCCGTTAATCTCAAGTCGTGCTCGATCTGTTCCACAAGCTGCACTCAAACCACCGCCGGTTGAATAAGAATTCCACACATCCACCCATGGCTGCCATCCAGTTTTACACCGCCAACCAAGAGTCTAAAGTATCATCCATGCTGGTATCCACCGCCATCAATGTCTCTCCACCTCTAGATCTAAGAACCCTAAGGAAGATGTTGTTGCCTTCTCCGTTTCGGAGAAGCGAATCGCCACCACGAGCCGCTAAGGAGGGAGGACACACCACCGCCATCGTCGTTGTGGAGTCCCAAGGGAGCCGTCTGCAGAGGCTTCTAGAAAAATCTGAAGGGACGAGCATCGTCTCCAATACCCTAAATAACTAGAATATCCAGTTTACCTGAGATGATACCATGTTTATCAAAAAAATGATCGTTGGATTGAAATGCAATAAAAAAATACAGCTATCAGAATTTTTACAAAAATCCATTTTTACCAGTTATTGTTATTAAAGACATAAAACAATAATACATCATAAAAACAAATTAAAACATTACAAAAACGTATCAAAAACCTAAAAAAACATATCAAAAAACAAAAACACTAAATAATAAAATGCTATTCAAAATTCCATAGAAACTCTATAAATTACAAAAATAAAATAATAACATATACAAAACATTGATATAAAAAAACATAAAAAACATTGATACAAAACATAAACATATCAAAACCAAAAATTAGATATAAGAAACGTTGATATAAATTTATATTTTAAAAATATCAATTTATAAAAAATTTATAACATTGAAAAATAAAAATTTCTTATAAATTTTTATTTCTAAAAATATATTAGTTTTGTATTTCATAAATAATATTGTAAACAACTATTAATCTTTATATGTTTAAAAAATATATGAAAATTTTACATTAAAAAAATAATAATAATAATAAATGGAAAAAATGTAAAATAAATTTTAATTAATGTATTTATATTAAATAAAATTACATATAATATGTATTAAATTTTTTACATAAATTTTATAAAAATAATATAATTTACCATTTAAAAATATATATATCACATGAATAAAAATTTAAATAAAATTTAAATATTTAGGAAGTTTTATTGGAGGTTCTAGTGAAAGTTCCAGTGAAGGTTCTAGTGGAAGTTTCAGTGGATTTTTCAGTTTCAGTGGAGGTTCTAGTAGAGGTTTCAGTATAGGTTATAGTGGAGGTTTCAGTAGAGGTTCCAGGTTCCAGTGGAAATCCAGTGGATGTTCTAGTAGACATTCCAGTGAACGTTCTAGTAGACGTTCCAGTGGAGGTTCTAGTGGACATTCTAATGGAGGTTCCAATGGAGGTTTTGGTGGAGGTTCTGGTGGAGGTTTCGGTGGAAGTTTCAGTGGAATTTCCAATTGAAGTTCGAATGGATGTTCCACAATACATCAAAAGTATCTATTTATAAAAGTATAGAATATATTAATAAAAATTTAATTTTAATAAATATATTTATATTAAATGCAATTATATATAATATATGTAATGTATTTTATTCAACATATATACTAATAACAATCATAAATCTATTAAAAGGAAGTTCCAGTAGAGATTCTATTGGAGGTTTCAATTGAGGTTACAGTGGAAGTTCCGGTGGAGGTTCCAGTTCCAGTGGAGGTTTCATAGGATGTTCCAGTGGAGGTTCCAATGGATGTTCAAGTGGAGGTTTCAGTGGAGGTTTCGGTGGAGGTTCTAGTGTAGGTTCTAGTGGAGGTTCCAGTGAACATTCCAGTGGATGTTTCAGTGTAATTTCCAATTGAAGTTTCAATGGATTTTCCACAATACAACAAAAGAATATATTTATAAAACTATAAAATATATTAATAAATTTTAAATTTTAATAATCATATTTATATTAAATTCAATCTTATAATATATATGTAATATATTTTATTCAACATCTATACAAATAACAATTATAAATATATTAAGATGAAGTTCTAGTGGAGGTTCCAGTGGAGGTTCCAGTGGAGGTTCTAGTGGAAGTTCTAGTGGAAGTTCCAGGGGATGTTCCAATTCTATTGGAGGTTTTAGTAGAGGTTTCAGTAGAGGTTCCAGTGGAGGTTCTAGTGGAGGTTCTGGTGGAGGTTTCAGGTTCTAGTAGAACTTCTAGTGGATGTTCGAGTGGATGTTCTAGTGGAAGTTCTAGTGGAGGTTCCAGTGGATGTTCCAGTGGAGGTTCTGGTGGAGGTTCTAGTGGAGGTTCCCGTGGAGGTTCCAATAGAGGTTCCAGTGTAATTTCCAATTGAAGTTTCAATGGATGTTCCACAATACAAAAAAGTTATATATTTATAAAACTATAGAATATATTAATAAAAATTAAATTTTAATAAACATATTTATATTAAATGAAATTATATATAATATATGTAATATATTTTATTCAACATCTTTACTAATAACAATTATAAATCTATTAAGATGAAGTTTCAGTGGAGGTTCCAGTGGACGTTTCAGTGGAGGTTCCAATAGACGTTCCAGTACAGGTTCTAGTGGATGTTCCAGTGGAGGTTCCAATGAATGTTTCAGTGGAGGTTTTAGGTTCCTGTAGAAGTTCTAGTGAAAGTCCTATTGTAGGTTTCAATGGATGTTCTAGTGGACATTCCAGTGGAGTTTCCACTAGACGTTCCAGTGGAGGCTCTAGTGGAGGCTCCAGTGAACGTTCCAGTGGAATTTCCAAATGAACATTCAATGGATGTTCTACAATACAATAAAAGTATATATTTATAAAACTATAGAATATATTGATAAAAATTAAATTTTAATAAACATATTTATATTAAATTCAATTATATATAATATATGTAATATATTTTATTCAACATCTATACTAATAACAATTATAAATTTATTAAGAAGAAGTTTAAGTGGAACTTAAAAAACAAATATTTTTTATACGTTTAAGAAAATTGCATGACTTTAAAAATATTAAAGAAAATTTATTAGTTTTAATCAAATAATTAAAAAAACCATTTTTTAAAGATAATTTATTGTATTTTTTAAATGTCATAAAAACTTTTTTTACACAAAAATTTCATTTCATTTACAATAATAATTGTATTTATAATACAATAAACTCAATATTATTTTACACATTTAAAATAAATCATGAATTTAATGATATCAGATAAAATTGATTAATTTCCTCCTAAATGATTAAAAATCTATTTTTATCCCATATTTTTTAGTTCTTTTTTTTTAATGTAACGTAGTTTTTTAAGAAAAATCTTTTAATTACAAATATAATTTTTTTTAAAATAAAATTAACTCATTAATATTTAACATTTTTTTTAAAAATTCACACACTTAAAAATATTAACTAAAATATGTTTACTTTATTCAAATAATAAAAAAACTGAAAACACATATTATTTGGTCAATTTTAGGAAGTGCGTAATATTTTTTTATATAGGACATATATAATTTCATTTACAAATATCATCAGTTTAAAATATATAAAATTTCTTATTATTTGTTTAATATATAATATAATATTAAAAACTGAAAATAGGGAATTCTGTTGATTAGAGAGAGGGAGATCATCTCCCGCAACATTTTTTCCGCAAGACCAATATACCCTTTATTTTGTTCCCTTACACGATCGCGTCATTTGGAAAAAATACCACCTTTCATTATCTCAGCCTATTACCAGAAGATCCATTATTTTATGGGATTGGAGACGATAACGCATGAATCTGAAGACACCCCCCATCGGCGCTGTTAAATAAGGGAGAAAGAAAAAAATAATGAAAATAAATAAAATGTAATAATAAGATAAAATATAAAAATAAAATAAAATAAAATAAATAAAACTAAAAAATACTATTAATAATTTATAAATAAAATTAACTATTAAAATAAAAATGATTAATAGTATTAAATAATTAATTAACTTGATAATATAATAAAATTTGTTAATATTTTAAAATAATTATTAGAATAGTTTTTTTTTATTTAGTGATATACAACTCTAATAATGATTAATAATTTAATAATAACTTTTTTAAATTTATAAATTCAAACAATTAAACTTAATTATTTAAGGAATAAATTTAAACTTATAATAATAAATAAAACATCTTTAATTTTTTTGTTATAATCATTTTTTCTTAATCTATTTTTTCATGTAGTTTTGTACCTAGAAAAAAGGATTAATCCATGTTCGTGAAATCGAACTGCTGGAAGTTAGAAGAGTTTTTCTAAGCTGACAATCAAGGCGGAGTTAAAGACATGTGGACAATGAAATATAGTTAAGGGTAGGTTAAGTCATTGATTTCTATGTGGTGACCAACTGAAAATGGCAGAAAATACAAAGTGATTTAAAAAACAGAGTAGTGGTGGGAGGACAGGGGATCGTTCAATCATTTTTTTCACTCAGGACATTCTTGGAGACCCACCAACAAGAGCAGGATACTGATTCGTGAACATGCAATAGGAAGCAAACTTCACTATTTTTTTTGGGAGATCTCTTTTTCTTATATTTATATTCCTTTTCATTACGTTAGTCTTTGTAATTTTTTATAGTGATTAGAATATCAATTGTGGGTAAATATCTTTGACTTTGGGGGATTTAATTTCTACTGGTTATTTTATTAGTTATCTAAACTTGATTCTTTTAAACAAAGAAGCAGATTCAACTGGTGAAGTTAAATTTGATTCTACACTCCAACGGCCCGAAGTCCATCATTTTTTATTGATTTTGATAATACACCTTTTAAGGGGTGAGGTGGAACCCTTACAAGGCCCGTAGGCATAAGTATTACATGGTCCATAGGCCTTAGATGAATTCAATTTCCCATAGGATTCAAACATTACATACAACCCAGACTAACTACTTGGAACTACTCCTCCCCATCATCTTCATCGTGAAATCAGCTCTCCACCTTCGCATGGCTGTTTGGCTAGGCATTTCCAAGAATGCACAGGCTTTTCCCAATGGCAGGTGGCATACCCTCTCATTCTTGAAATCCATTTAGCTTCTGTTGTGTTGAAAGCTCCTTGCTCATCCTCCTTGTAGAGATTGGTCCTCGTATTTTCATCTGCACTTAAGGTGTCCTGAAGGACTTAAAGTGGCCCGACAACCTTACTGACCCGAAGTCCTGGGTGGCCCGAATTCCTTAAAGGACTCGGGGACCAAATCACTGGCCCAAAGGCCCAAACAGGGGCATATTCCCAACTGCTACAGTACCAAACAGTACCTACGACAGTCCCGCTACAGTACTGCACAGTTCCCGCTACATTATTGCTACAGTACCCCGAAAATAATGTCTCTTCCTAGATTTGATCTCGGGTCTCCCGGATGCACTTACAGAGTACTTACCAACCGGACTAAGGCTCATGTGCTTAAATATGATTCTTAAAATTAAATTTTTTTTCACCTCAGGAACATAATTTTAAAACTCCCTAGTCTTTTGGAGAAAAGGATCAAGGATTCATCCTTTAAAATCTAAAATTAATTTCTATTGTATTAAATAAGTGAGATTTATTCCAGCATCTTTAACTCAATTACTTTCACAGTTTGGTGGCACTAGTTGTCGTGAACTTCTAGAATCACTTAACTGCATGATTAATCTCTTAACAAGGGAGATTAATTAATCATTTTTTAGAGTTCATGGATTCAATAGTAAATAAATGAAGATGTTAGCTTTTTAACCAGTAGAGTTAGATTCCCCAGGCTTGACTCTTGATTTGAATTTTCTCAGTTTTTGTCCATTTTTGTAGTTTACTATTTCCTTTACTATTCATCATTACTCCAATTTAAGATTTAGTTTCTTAGTCAAACCTTATTTCCTCTTACTATCTTCATAAAAATTACAAATTATAAAAATATGTAAAAAGGAAAAAAAAATATTTTCACCCACTATTGACAACAATGGGGTTTTTTTTGAAAATAATTGGTCACTCTACAGTCCATGTGGTTTTGACCCTACTTGCCTATATACAGTAGTTTGTAGGAAAATTAAAATTGTAAACTTTGACATGTATTCAACGATATACGAGTCAGCACTCAAGACTATCACTAAGTGTATAAGGAACATTAAGGATATGGTCCTAGTTTATAGATGAGATAAGGGTCTAGTCATTATAAGATATTAATATTCTAGTTTCTAAATTGATCAAGGTGACACGATGTCAAAAATGGTATAAATCCAAATCCCTTTTCCATTTTATACATAAACCACATTACAGTTTAGTGGGAACCATACAGTACAAGATACCAAATAATAAATTTTAGACACCACAAACATAAATGTAATACAATATTCAAAATCCACTAAAAAACAAAAAAAAAATAAACTTCAGATTTCAAATCCAAACACACATTCAAAAAATACAAACGTCAACACCTTGGGCCATTTATGCCTTGAGCCAGGATCCCTAAATCATCACCCTAATTTTCAATCAAATCATCATCAAAATAATCATCATTGGAAATTAGAACCCAACAAAGAATATCATTGTTGTTTTTAGAAAAAATTGAAGACCTTTGAGATATGCAGGAGGACATCTCCCTCGAACCAACAAACAAAACATCTGATAAACATCAAAAAACAAAATAAATATCACCTAGAACTGAAACCTCATGAAATACCATCAACCATTATAAATATCCTCTCAAGACACCTTCAAAACTACTATGAAAATATGACTGGGAGGAGAGTGAAGGAATCCTAGAGCATGAGCAAAGTAGGAATAGACTTCATCAAGCAGAATCATCAACACCGAAAAGTTCTATTTTAATCGAGGATGAAATCCATGAACAAATCCATAAATTCATGAGTCTAAACATAAATCATGAATGAAAAACACCACCCTGATCAAAATACCAACAAATATTAGAAAGGACCGAAATGAGACCAAAAAAAGAGACTAAAACCCTAAGGTGGGAGAGAACCAATATGAATCGCTGCTCCTAGAAAATAGATGAATCTCAACTAACACATCCCAAACCCCACACAAGAGACACCCATCAAAACAAAATGAATTATAGTGTAATATATTTTGTATTAGAAGTATATATTGAGATTAACAAGGCCTTTGTAGTGAGCCACGATCACAGAGAGATATATACACCTAAAAGAGACAGATGGAAAGAGAGAATAAGAGAACAGTGAGGGAAATACAAGGAGAGAAAACCTAGGGAAAAACCAGGTCCCAAAAGGATAGAAACCCATCATAGAGGTTAAATAAAGAAAGAAAGAAGAAATCTAGAAACAAAACAAAGAGGCAGGGATCCATATAGAAGAAAAATTAGCATCTGATGCTAGAATAGGATAGACCATCTCTAGGGGAAAACCCTTAGATGAATGAGAGGTTTGGCATGCTTAAAAGTGCCCCAAGAAGGATGTAGTCATATATTCTATAGTATAGTTTAAGTATATTGTGGATTCTATGTTTTCTAAAGAATTAGTATTGATGTAAAACTTTATCTAGGAGCATGAAGTGGTACTTAAAATTAAAGAACCAATTGCACTCTACTGTGATAATAACGTAGTGGTGCATCTTGCAAAATATCCAAGGTCACATAATTGGATAAAGCACATACATTGGAAGTATCATATCTTGATAGATTTTTCTATGAGCGGTCAAGTTCCAATGATATGTATTTCCCTAAAAGACAACATAGAGGACCCCTTGAATAAATCCTTGACCCAGTAGAAACATAATTATCATGTGTGGTCTAGTGGGCTAAAATTTATAGGTAGTTATCTCTAGTCCATGTGGGGTTTTGTTGTAGATTTTTTCCTAGGACCATCTAATTTTACATTTATTACATGTATATTTGATGTTTTGAATATTAATTAAACATATTATTACTTATTATTATGTGTTTGAAATGTATTTAATATAATAACATCCAAGTGTATTTTTCACATTGATATATTCATAGGCCAATGAGCCTGTACCCAAGTGGTAGAGGCTTCTGCTTGGAATCCAAGAGACCCAAGACCAAATCCGGGTGGGGGTGAATTTTCTTGGTTTCTATAGTGAAACTGTAGAATTTACTATAGTAGGTATTGTTTGGTACTGTATCAACATACACTATTCACACGATTTGGGCCTTCGGGCCACTGGTTTAGGCCTATGGGTCTCAGGGCCTTCGAGCCACCAAAGGCCTTCAGGCCATAGGGACTTCGGTTTTTTGGACCTTTTTTCCACTAATGTAATTTAGTCCATAGGGATATCATGCCATAGAAAAGACCAAAAAGCATAGGCCGACCACATAGAAGCAGGACCAAATAAGGATTCAGATAAAAAATAAAAACCACCAGAGTAGAGCTAACCGGATTGGAATAATGATAGGGTGTGTCAACTTCCATTGGGACCGGGCATCGTGAATCTCTACACGAGGCAATACTAGTCGATCAACCATGTGAGGTAGGGAGCTAGGATCTTTCAATATGCAGATTCTAGGGAGGGGTTGTTTCAAGTGTGTCAAGTATTGGGCCGTTAAGTTCATGTATTGGGTTTTGTATAGGCCTTGTGACTTGGGCATATGGGTCATGTAAGGTTTCCCATTCAACCCTTAAAAATGTATTATCCAAAAATAAATAAAAATAAGGCCTTCAGGCCATTTGGGGCAATATGTGGTCATAGAAGTTCCTCCCTATGATGAGACATGAATTTCTATAAAATATTTGTAATATAGTTCTATGGTTGGGTAACATACTTTGATGAGAAATATCATATTTATACAATTAGGTACGGGTGATCATAAGAGGATGAGGATTTTTCTCATGAAGTTCTCACTCGGTAATCTTCATGAAGGGAGATTATGAAAACATAACCGCCAGTAAGAATTCGAAAAGTTTTGGTGTCATCAGGTATTCCTATTAGCAAGCATTTTTAATGGTACATAGACTTTAATATTATCATTAATGAATTTCATTACTCACACACATATATTTTCTGACAAAAATCGTGATAACATATGTTCACAGTGAGGTAGGGTGCATTGGGTAAATCTTGATTAACATGTCATTAATAGATATGTCGAGGAAGGATTTGTCACTTCCAGACCTTTTATTGGTATAGATCTATATCCCTAAATTATAGGGTCATGGTGTAACAACATGTTTATTCCAGATAGTCAGATAAAGGCATATCAAGAATGTAGGTTGGTGACATGGATGTGCAACCTACTTGTTGAGATATTTGGAAAAGGTGATTATATTACATATTGATAATTTTTATGAGGTTTTCATTATTGAGAAATTACATTTTTTTCTTTGGGGTACCTAGATCCATTGCTAGATAGTAATCTTGGACTTTAACCAAGCTTGCACATTGCCAATGGGAAATAATCCTAGAGGTCACACGCCATGTGTTTTCATTGATCTATATTATATTCTATTAAAATTTAATTAATGTAATAAATATTATTCTCAATACTAAGGTATAATTTTTAATTATGTTTTATTGATAAAATAAATTGAAAAAATATTTATTCTTCCGATTGTGAATAAAATATGTTCATTTATTTTAATGAATATTTAATAAATAGTTACTTACTAGTTTACGAATAAAATTTATATTTAAGTAAAAAAATATTTTATTTGGGTATTCAATAAATTAAAGAAGAGTTTGAATGTACTGAAACACATCCAGTGACTAATATTAATTAACAATTTGATTAAATAATACATGTTATATACCATGATAGAATTCCCAAAAAAATAATATTAATATTATTTTATTATGTAGCATGGGGTTTATTATAGGTTATTGTATTATTAAATGGATAGAATTCATTAAATAGTTATTTTATCCTAAACCATAGAACTATAAATAGGTTGCTATGTCTATTGTGTAGAGTATCAATTGGTGCAATAAAAATTGAGAATTTTTGTGCACAATTAATTCTCTGTCAACTCCTTCTATCTCCCTCTCAAGAATAATAAATGTAAAAGAAATTTATTTAAGACCAAAGAATAAGAGATCAATAAAAAAATGAAACACATTCGATTCACTATGCTAGCACTAGAAGATCGAGTGGAATTGCTCATAGATCATAAGGGTACATGTGGATCACCACTAGAAGGATTTGATCCTTAGATCCTCATGGTGTAAAGAAGGAAATACAAAAGGGTATTTTCATATGATAAACATTCATCAATGAAGAAATATCATAATGATAGGTATTTATTTTTTTATATGTTAAATTAATAATATATAAGTGACATACAAGATCCTTTCTCATGGTTTTAGGAAACAATAATTAAAATAAATGTTAATTTATCACTTACCACCACATGCATCCACTGAACCTAGAACCAAAAAAGTATGTATCCATAACTGAGACTCCTAGCTATTCAAAAATCATAATTTAATTTATAATCTTAAGACCATCCAAATTTGTAATGACCTATCCAAATTATTCTTCTCAATATTCAATGTAAGACATAATTTCACTATTGAATGTTGTATATTCAAGAACTTGTAATGTGAATATATGTCAAAGTGGTACTAGTGGGGAGAATGTATTCTATGAAGTTATTTTCAATTTCTTGGTTGATTTACATGATTGTCTTGATCTGGGATTTTGTTTCCTCTTTTTTTTTCCTGTAATACCATAGCTCATTTTACACCGTTTTCATCAATTTTAAAATGTTTTTTTATTTTAAAAAAACTATTAAATAAATTAATCATGTATAATTATAGGATTACATGACCATGCTATAAAAGTACCAACAATATTATCAATTGTTCTAACATCTATATCTTCAATAAGAATAGGAAACTCAATGCTTGACTCATGTAATACTTAAATTCATGCTCTCATGTGATAGTTTGGAATTTTTTATTATATTTTATGTATCTTGGGATAATTTACACCATACACCATGCAATAAGGTTATGTGTGGGTGTTGATAGATATAAATCTCATAAAATTTAACCCTATGGAATTTTATAAATATAATGTTATCACATGTTATTTGATTCACATTTAGGATAAAGTGGAATGATAAAATTAATTATCTCAGTTAGGGAATTTAGTTGATGGGAATGGATAGCCATAATGCTAGTGGTGTAATGTGGCTCTTCATTAAATGATTTTTGTTATACTATTAGTTAACTTTGATCCCTTTTCATATACTAGTCCACAAAACCAAACTGAACCATAATATCTTTTAATGTATCTATATATTCCTACATTCCATTCATAATCTCATACATATATCCTTGTGGTTTTATATTCTAAAAATATTTTATAAGTGACACTTCAAAACCCAAACCATTTACACAACCATATTGTTCTAGCTAATTCAAAGCTACTGAAATTAATTTTTCTTTTAGTACAATCAATTTCAACTCTTGTTTATAAATATTATAAAATCCATATGATTATAAATGTATATTTTTATATAGTACTGTTATGAATCACAAAAAATTACTATTATTTCATACTTATACATGATTATCGTACTTCTTGTGTGTTTGAATCTACTAGTTTTCCCTCTATTTTATAAGAGCTATCTTATATTATAAACAATGTGGTATGGAAGTGTAATAGAATTTAGATTCATCAATATTCATATAAAAGAATAATCCTATGTTATTTTATATAACATAAATATTTTTCTGATTATTTAAAATACATATCATTTTATTTTTGAGTAAAGTGTACCCCTTATTTATTTTACGATAGGGGTATAATAGTTTTGATGAAAAATAATTATTTCTAGAACTCCTTTGTTGTTAAATAAATTATAATTTTTTATTGAAAATAGATATAATAAATATTTTCAAATAAAATATTCTTGATTACAATACACAAAAATGATTCCTCGTCATGGTGACTACTAAATGATTTCAATGTTTCATGGTTTATAATGCGTGCATACATATTTATTAGATGGGATTTACTTTACCCTCAACATCCATATGATTAGGTTTTTTTATATGTGTGATGAAGTCTCTATAATATTTTTTAATGAGAATTATGAAAAATCTCTTATGGAAATCATCTAAAATAAATTAAATCTATAAGGGATAATGAAAATTAATTCAATGTTTCATTATATATATTTTTGGTAAAATAGATAAAGTATATTGTAATATTTCATTAATATCTTTCGGCATGGTTATATTTAATTAAATCATGACATTATTCCACATATCTGAAAAATATAGAACATACATTCTTATTATAACCCCAAATTGACTAATAAACATTGAATTTTTGGGTTCAAAAGGTTGGACATGTTGATTCCATCCAAAATAAAGTTTTAAATCTTTTATTCTTACCTTTATAACTTCAGTTAAAATGGTGATTCTATGTTGCTCTTTTTTTTCATCCACATGTTGTTGATCCTCTAAAAAGTCCACAATTCCAGCATCAACTGTGTGTTCTCACTAAGGATTGGGGACATTAGCATATGGATGATTCTTTATTTACATGGGTAGTTCAAAATTTAATTTATATTGTGTAAATGTATTATAGAACACAAAATATTATATGGAAAATAATAGTATATTCAAAAACAAAATAACCTATTCATTGAACTCTCTTTATTTTTTGTAAATATTGAGGGGATTTGGATCATTTATTGAGTATCCAAATCTCATCTGTGTGGTCCCCTTTAATGTATAATACACTCCCTACATTGGGACCTTTATGAATTAATTATGATCTCCCAATAAATGGTCCATCTTCAATTAAATGTTAATTGGAACCTGTGGTTTCTTTAGTCACCAATAAAAATTGACCAATTACCTTTTACTAAATCTAGAACATATAATATTTTCACTTCTTTTGATGTCATTATGAATGGTTTTTCCTTATACCCTTCCAAACTAAAATTTACCTTCACGAAGCTCAATTTGTTGACCTTAACTATAGATATTTTTTTATCCCATTTTCAATTAAAAATATTGACTTGAAATGTCATACTATCTAACATGTATATTTGTTCAATTATGTTTAATTATGATATATTCACATAAATTGGATTTCTATCCTTGGAACTGAATATTTGCATCACTTCTTCCATAATACTTACTCAACTATTTCGTATCATACTATGTTCATCATGTTCCTTCATATAGAATGTATAACCATTAATTATAAAACTAGTGTAAGAGATAACATTTAAATTTGGTCCCTTGGATATCCAATGAATTTGTTTGGAAATAGAATTGGGATTTGAAGATAAGTCCTTATAAAAATGATCATAGAATCATCATACAAACTATTGATTATGTGTAATAGATATCCATATTTAATTCCTTGATGGATGAAAATGCCTAGGAATTACTCTATGGGATTCATCATATGGAGGAAACTCTAAACTATTATTTAAAATGTAATGTTGAGTATGCTCATTCTCGGTTATGGTAATTGTAAGAAAACCTCATCCAAAAATTTCTTCTCCCATAAGGTTTCCCCCATGATAAGATTTTGGGATACCAATGCTATCATCATATTGGAGGTAACCAGTACAAAATTCAAAATCATCATCAACAATAAATCACTCTTCAATAAAACCTCCTAAATAACTTCAATTCATGATGTAACCATTAAAAATATTCATATATAATTTAGTGGGGTACATCAATCAACAATTTTCATGACCACATAGTTGAATCTATCAAACCAAGTGAACCATCAGGTGGAAAGTTATATAAATAAATTATGCTTGGAAGAATTTCTCCACTTATCATAATATGACATCAATTTCTTTCTTCATGATTGGAAACTTCATAGGTTCTATTAATTTACTGCATATGTATTTGAAAAGGAATCAATGTTTGGTTAATACATGTTTTACATTTTTAGGTATAATGTAACGTTATGATATAAGAATTAAATCTTCATCAAAACATGACTATCATTTTATGGTATTCCCAGTAACATAAAATTGTTCATTTAAATTATATTATTGATATTTTATGGATTCCCATCTAAAAATTGTACACTGTTAAGTAAGTTTCATAATTTAAATGGTTCATTTCAAGATAGAGTGTAAGCTAGTGGAAGAATGATTGTTTTCCTTTCACCCTTCACTAGTTCCAACACATCCCTTATCCCCATGTTAGTCATGTCCAACATTTACTTAATTCCATATTTTATAATCACTAGTAAATTTCTTAATGTAAAAATAATAGTATCACTTATATATTTTTCTATGTTAATGATATCAGAAAATATCTAACATATAAACAATTCCAGTATGTAAATTTAAATAAAATTCATCTATTTTTTCAAACTATATTTTGTAAGGTTTTTAAAAAATGGATTTCCAAAATTATTTTCATTATATTTTAATTTATAGAGAAGTTGGTCACTCATTAATTGGTATGGTGTTGTACATTTTTATATATTTACATTGAATAATTTTGTCCAAGATTGGTATTTATGTCTTTAGGGTAAATATTTGCAATGTCCTAAAGACATAGAATTTGAGGAATGTTTCAAACTAGCTGAGTGTGTACCATCTACACAAATGGGATACCCAAACCATCCATTAATTTTAGAACCTAAAAAATTTCCATAAGAAATAATTTGAATTTTCAACCTATAAAACATGGCTTTGAATATGAAATCTTCAATTCTATGAGCCTCATAAAATGTAAAACTTTTATCCCATGTCAATTTAAGATCCTCTATAAATGAATCCAAATAAATTTCAATATCATTACCTAGTTGTTTTTTTATAGATATAAATAAAGAAAACATAATGTAATTATGATTCATGGATGACCATGGTGGAAATCTATTAATTACCAACATAACCATACATGTAATGTGAGTACTAATTTTCACACCAATGGGCCTTTTTTCATCTTTAGATAACGCAAGACAATGTTTTCTAACATTGTTTCCAATTTCAGGATACTCATAATCAATTTTCATCCACTGATTGGGTGTCATATTTTACCATCTTCAATTCCTATATCTACATTCCATGAAAAAATTTTAATGGTTTCCTGACATCCATAGAGACATATGAACATTGGAATGATAGTAAAGTACCATACACATTTTGAGGAAATTTATTTATTTTTATCATATTGATTATTGCCTAACCCAGTAGATTTTATGACTGATTAAAGGTCCTTATAAAAAATATACAATCATTTGTACATGCATGTATTTTTTTATAAATCATATCCATTGAACATAGAATTCAATTAGTGTGGTCTATTCTAAAATGAAGGTCATTTTCCTCTAGTAACATATCAATCATGGGACCAATTGAATTAGTAAAGTAGGTGTCACTCCTTCTACTGCCAACATTCAACTTATATAACATTAATATAGCTAATAATGTTGTATATTTAGAACAATCGGTATATAATGTTTTCTTTTCATAGATATTTAACTTCTCAAACAACATTGTACAATCATGATGGTCTTCTTGAATTTTTATTTTTATTTATTCCATACGAACTTCATCATCATTAACACTATAATTCATAAAAATTGATCCAAAAATAACAATATTATACCAGTCAATATGTAAATTCATTTTTTCTTGATGTTTAGTTCAACATTTATAGATTCGATCTATTTCATGAAAAATCAAATATTCTTTAATATTTAATGAGTGAATTAATCTTGAATAACAACAACATAAACATGAATAAATGATTTGAGAAGGTTCAAATAAATGTTCTATTGTAATATTGATAATCTTTTTCATGCCATCCTTGTACTCATTTTTCATCTGATTAGCATTGTTTCTCTCGACACGTGTGTTCTAGTTAGGAATCACTATTTTTAAATGGTTTCCAACAAATTTTTTTATAAAACTGAAAACACTAAATGGTTCTGTATCCAAAGGAACCCGTTTTCCAAAGGTAGATGCTCATTAAGGATTTTGACTGATGATGCTTAAGAACTCGCATTGGTTGAGAAGATGTGAGGTGGGTCTCATCGCACCCTTTTGAGGGGAATTATTGAATACTCTAGGATTCTATTATATATTTAATATATGTTCATGAATTCTTATTAATTTACCAAGCATAATGTAGGTTTCCCTAGAAATTTGAATTAAATTATTAGCATGTGCGGAAATCAAGATCATCTATATGTATTGAAGGTTCTTCATCAATAATGATATCTGTATGTATTTGAGGTTCTTTATCAATGGTATACTCTCATATACTTCATATATATTATTTTTTCATTATTACGACAATGCTAGTTTTTAAGATACTCAGTGGGGAACTCTAGAATTTATCCTCACCTAGGGAGACAGAAGTTGTTTTGATGTTGGGATCAAACCCATAAATGAGCTTCTTATGTATCCTTGTGAATGGAATCAGAACCCACATAGTTAGGTTCCACTTAATGGGAAACATAATACCTTTTATGTTCATGTGATATGGACCTAACCATACAGTTTAATGTCATGTGGCAATGACATATTGGCAGAAGGTGTCGAGTCAAATCTTTGTGTGGGGTTTATGCCTAAGCAGCCCAAGGAACCTAGAAAGGATATGAGTTTCCAAGATAGATTATACCCTTCTAGTAATGTGTCCCAGAGATAAAAGGGTTGATTTTTAGGTTTGGTTTTGAACCTAAGGGGGATTCTTATGTATCCAGTTTGGAAGGAAATAAAAACCCATGTAGTTTGGAAAGTCTCGAAGGGGGGTATGGACTTTTGAGAGAAATAGGTTGGGGATTACTTCTA
This sequence comes from Viscum album, assembly GCA_963277665.1. NCBI lineage: Eukaryota > Viridiplantae > Streptophyta > Magnoliopsida > Santalales > Viscaceae > Viscum > Viscum album. The sequence continues at coordinate 364,305,534 of OY728158.1, read as the reverse complement.
AATAGAATATCCTTGTAACAGGGTCTATGAGAGATTTCTTAACTCATGTATAAGGGGACTTAATTTGGGTCTTACTCCTAAAGAGGATTCCTAAATTAAGGGAATTAGGGTGGGATTCTTGAGGAGGATGTCCAGTGAGCTCAGGTCATAAGTGAATGCTTCCAACGTATCCTGGTTATGGTGGGAATTAAAGTTATGATATTTAAAGATATGAGGTGGATTGTAAAGATGTTGTGATCATAACAAATATCCAATCCCATGTGAGTCATGATCGGTGTGAGAAACAAGTGGATTTGAAAGATTCAACAAACCACACACTTTCTACTCTACTGACAGAAGAGGTTAGGCCTATGGTGAAAGAATCTGGGGTGACAGTGGGAGAGGGTGCAGAGAAATGAACCCTTAAATGTTAAATGAAGGTTAAGTTCATTGGGTCCATCCTAAAATTATAGGGGGTTACTCTAGAATTGATTCCCTAAAATGGGTCTCATAGTGGGAGGAAGATATAATTCCCTATGGAAGGGAAATGAATGTGTGATCCTCACTATTCTTAGTGGTGACTAGACACTTTGGGACATATAGATGATGAGGGGAAGATATAGTCCTATCCTATGAATCTTAGATTGGGAACTCCACAATATTTTCTATAGGGTAAGGGTCTATGTCACCATGTATATTCAAATCCATAGAAACTCTGAGAATCCTTACCCTCAGGTAAGATGAGTGTGGAAAACCCATGACCATAGATATCCAAATCCATATGGGAGACACGATGATGTGCCATTCCAAAAGGTCTGATAAATCAGGATGTCTTTGGGGAGGTTTCAACTTGGTCTCTTTTAGGTAAGGGATCCAAGGAAAGAGAGGACCTACAATGAATGACTTAAAATAGGGCTTAAAGGATAGCTCGTGTAGGTGGTACACACGGGTATTTTATGTAGGTATTTCATGTAGGTGTGCCACGTAGATAGTCCACATAGGTCCTAGGAAAAACTAAAAAAATCTTAATACTAAAAGGATAAGCCTGTGAAATCTTGGTATGCCTTGAGAAGTGGACTATTGAGACAACAACACATGGGTGAGGTTTTAACTTAAGCACCCTGGGTGTCTCTTGATATCCTTGAATGAATCTTGCACAGGTATTTACATAAGGAAAGGACCGTGCATTGGTGAATTCTTCTTATGTAAGGAGGGTCTTCAAGCAAGTATCCTTTTTTTAGACCCTTAAGGGACTTTAATCTGGTTTATCCCTTTAAATTATTGTTTCTATCATGTTATAGAAAGATACCTAAGAAAATTAGGGGGACTTGGGTATAGAAACTATGTAATGAGAGCCTTGAAAGTTCTTTAAAACTTTTCAGTTATTGAAATAGAGATTCCAAGGCTCCTATTTATATGCAAGGAGGGGGCTGGTTAAAAGGAAGATTCTTGTGTAGGTCATGAGAGTAGTTCTGCATCGTATCTCTTCCGCATAAAGGTGTGAAAATTAAATTTCTTGCATAGTTACCCAGTAGAGGTCCTTGGCGTAGGCCCTCAGCATAGGGGGATGTGCATTAGGCTACATGGTCAGGACCTATATTGGTCGCTTGTTGCCCAATTGGTGTGAGTAGGTGTACCACGTAGGGGGGTTAGTCAACCCACATTGGTAAACATTCTTCTCTATACTGTGGGGGTTACGTCCTCCACCCCTACTCAAGATCAGTGTCGGGATTCAGTCTCGGCCCTTTGAGCCAGTGCCTTCACTACCATCACTGATCCCTATAAAAATGGAGAGTTGCACCATAAAATTTTCGACCCCGGTTGATGACATTTTGGATCATGGAACATGAAAATACAATCTTCTCCTTCCTCCATAAAGATGTATTTTACTCAAAATTACCATTTTGTGTCTAAGTCGGGTTCATATATTCCATTATGCAGAGATGTTCATGGAACACATTTCATGGTTTCTACAAGCATCCATCCAATTTTGATTCATATTGATCCTATTATGTTCAATAATATTCATTTTGTACAAAAATAAATAAAAACACATAAGGTATTAATAATCAAAGGATAAATTTATAGATACTTCGAATAAATTTGATAAATTTCTAAAGAAAAAATTTATACTCACTTTGAAGACCCAATGAATAAATAAAAAAATGTAATGATAAAATAAGAGAATTAATTCAAATATGAATAGTAGAGTCCTTATGATAATGTTTTACACTGAAAACCTCCAATTAAGAGATGAATTTAGATTATCTAAAATAAAGAAGGATGGTGTGTGTAGCATTAAAGTTGTAAATTGATGATGGGTGAAAGATTTGAAGAAAAGTGCTCAATATTGAAGCTAAATTTCAATATGGGAAACCCACATGGGATGATATCCACCATGATGTGGTTTCCCCTTTTGGTAGATTGTAATCATGATTTTATAATAATTATCATACTGTAATACTAAAGTTGAATGAATCTAAACATGACAATGTTATTGATGATGATTCATAACAAGTTATATTTTTACAAAATAGTAACATGTAAATAAACAACCTATTGTAGTTGAAGGGATATACATTCCCCAATGGAAAGAATAAGTATTAGAACACTCTTAAAGAATATTTTATGCTCCTTTAAGTCATTGTTAAAAGATTATAAGATCTAAATTATGTGTATTGAGAATTTTTTGTAGTGGTGGAAATAATTTATGGAAGGGAATGTGTTATATCTATAAAGTTGAGAATAGTATAATTAAGTTTTCATATATTTCAAAAGGTAGATATGAACAATTTTCACTCACCAAATCATTAATGGTTGTTAATTAGTGTAAAATAATGAAGTATAATGATGTTTGTGGTGAGAAACCTTAAAACGTTATATGTGTTAAAAAGTAATTTTATTTCTATATAATCGATTGAAGGTGAAAATAACCATCAAAATCAATTTTTTAGGATTATAATGAATTAAAATTGCCACTATACACTACATTATGTCATCTTAGTCAGTTATGAAACACCTATTGGCTCTGAGAAAATTTTATGTAATTTATTTGAAATTTGGAGTACAATACAAATTTCTTTTTGCATAACTTTTTATGGAAATCTATGAAATATATAGGTCTATAACCTATGGGAGTTAGGTGACCCTACACTACTTGAATAATTTAACCAACTAGATGAGGTTACATATATAATGGATCATCATTATAAAGCTTTAGATGCTAATGGATTTTAGTTTCAAATTAAATATGTCGATCACAAATGAGGAACACAAAATAGTGGAATTGGTTTCCCGTCTATCGAGTTTGGTTATTACTATGACCAATTGAGATACATCATTGAATGTGTATATGAATATGGGTTGAAATACATGTTTTTAAAGTGTAATTAGGTTTATGTAGTCTACAGAAGTAAATTTGATCAATATCAGTTTATGTTGGTGAATTTTAACAATATGTTATACAGAGATGAATGAGTTAGTAATGAACCTTTCATTTTGACATCACAAGAAGAACACGTTTTCTTCATTACATTTCCATCTAATTAGAATTGGAAAGTTCCTAAGAAAAAATTTCAAGGCGATGAGTGTTTTTAATTGAATGAGATAAACCCGAGGTCATTGCCTTTGTTGCACAACAGCTTGATCAGCACACTGTATTTCAACGTGAAGAAGATATTCATTGGGTTAGAGAGATCATTGAAGGAGAAATGGTTGATTTTCATGTTTAATAAAAGGTATGATTGTTTTCCCACTCTTCGGTTTAAAAATTTTTTTGGGTTGTTTGACTTTTTATGAACCGTTTAACTTTTTTTATTGTCTCTATCTTTGATATATACATGCATGAAAAATGACATGAATTAGAGTAAAAAAATTAAAGGGATTATTTTACAGAAAAATATAAAAACAAAATTTCCGATAATATTTACATGATAAAACACATAAAACCATAAAATATATGTAAACTATGATAATAATATAATAACAGCAATATGATAATTGTATCCCCCATGTAGTGTAAATGTTTGATTTCTTATCTGGGATACTACACTAATTGGTAAGCTTGGTAATGGTTTTACATTGATGCATGATGTCTTTTCAATATCTATTTGATCCAAATAAATGTAATCATAATTATATGATCACCATTATTCCTCAGCTATCAATAAAGGTGTGGAATCATATGATGATCAGTTTTTTTCATTGATGCATGATGTCTTTCTTCTTCTTTTTCTTCAAAACCAAGAAGGTTTCATAGGCCAAGAATACCCTTATTTATTACATCTCACATTTTTGGAAACTCTAATTTTTAATTGTAGAAACATTTAATTTTTTCTAAGTGTTTATGATTATGTAAGCGAGCTTCAAGCCAACACTGACAGATCGATGATGATCCCATGTGTACATTAGGATCTTCACCACATGAACTCAACCTTTATCATTATTCATGTTCATATAATTTTTTACTGTCAACCTCATTGATTCTTGTATCAATACCAATGACATCATGATATTTGAAACTGAATGGATCAGAATATCATCATCATATTTATTTCTTCTCTATATAAATTCATCTTCTAGTTCTCAAAAAACTCAAGCATCACTACCTCACTCTTTTGATACTTCAATTGGAGTTCGTAGAATCTACAAAAAAGTTCCTCTTCTTATTTTATAATTTTACCATTTGAAAAAATATTATTCATAATTTGTAAAATTAATTTATTAAAATAAACTCATCTCCATTGTTTATTCAACCTAATTATATTCTGATCGACTTGTGGTCTTCATCCAAATAGATGTACAGTGTACACTGACTTCATTATTTATTTTAGGGATGAAATAACAATTATATTTTCACTGTATGTACTCGTGTGTTGGATATTCATGCTAGAAATGTGAGAAAGAATAAATTGAAGGTAACGTAAAAAATCTTTCAAGCTTTCATTTCACATACATTAACGGGATATATTAGAACCCTATTTATAGACTATTCCCAACAAATGAAAAGACAGCAAAAACCATTGAATTAATTGACATAACAAAAATAAAATCATTATAAATGACTTGATGTAAATGAAATGGATACTTGGGAAAGAGGGAAACTGCATGGGGAATATCCAGTCGCATGGGGAAGACACTTCTTTGAAAAACCAATGGGTTCGGTAAGTATTTCCAACACTCCCCTTCAAACCAAAACCTACTTCATTCTGAGCATTGTTCTTAGTTTTTTGAATGTATTTTTGGATAATGCCTTCATGAAAATATCATCCACCTATTCCATAGTATGAAAATATTCAAATTTTATTATTTTTTTAATTCACATTTTCTCTCAAAAAATGAAATCTATTATCAATGTGTTTTCTTCTTCCATGCTGAACCAGATTTTTGGATAGTTCGATTTCTGACTTATTATCCACATATATGACCGTGGATTCATCTTGCAGTTGATTAAGATCATTTAGAAAGTTTTTTTCATGACCTGTCCCCCAGGGCCCGTGTCATGACTACCCCAAGCTCACCTTCCATAGGCTAGGGGATGGAAACTAGCACTGAAAGGCATACTCTCTAAAATGGGAAGGAATTGGCTTTAATCCTGAACAAACACACGGTCTAAGAACTCAACAAAAAGAAACTGTGAAGTAAACTACTATAGTAAAAGAGTGCTAAAAGTAAAAGGGTTCGGAATAGAATCCCAACTGTAAAGGTATAAGTACAACTAAATTAAAAATGAAAACACCTACTAAGTCATCCTCTAAGGTTCCTACCTAAAGGGTAGGTACAGATCACCTCCTCAGCACTCCACGTCAGTTTGTATCCTCCACGTCACGTCACATCGAATGGTCCACCTCTGTGCACCGTCCATTCCTGGATCCCTCAGCCTTGATCAATGTTGTACTTCATCTTCACAAGACACAACAAGGTGCGGGCGAAGCCTGTGTAGGGGTAAGTATAATGATACTCATTAGGGACCCCGAGACCCCGTAGGTCTCCTAAAGTTCCACAAAGGAAAACCAAAAAGCAATACATCAACTCTAATTAGGTATATTCCCATACATACACCTAAGTTATCACAATATACACATCTCATACATGAGGGAAGAATACCACAAAGGTAACACCATGAAGGTAACACCACGAAGGTAAAAATACCACACAGGTAACACCACGAAGTTAAAAGTACCACATAGATATCACCACGAAGATAGTACCATGAAGGTAAAAGTACCACACAGGTATTACCATGAAGATAGTACCACGAAGGTAAAAGTCTTAGTTCAAACAAAGTCTCAGCTCAATCTAGGTTTTTAGTGAAGTATATAAGTACAGATGATTAGTCATGAAGCTAGATCATCTTATTCTGTCAAGAGGCACTCCTGCTGATTATACGAAGTCTGACCCACATAGAATCGATAGGTACTAACCCCCGAAATAACCCACATAGGATCTAACCCCCATAGGATCGGTATGCGCTGGACCACATAGGATCACTGAGCGCTGACGCACAGAGGATCTGACTCACACAAGATCGCTATGAATGCTGATAGTCAGTCACATATTCTCTAGGCCTAAGAAAAAGTAACATTTCAAGTCACAACGTCGAACACCTCACCTGCGGGATAAATATTCCTCTAACGAGTATAGTGGATCTTCTGCGTCACGCAAAGGTGCTTCCCACTAACCTTGGATTGTTGAGGTACTCCTCTTGATGAGTAACGTGGGTCTGCCGTGTCACACAGAGGCGCTCCCCACCGTGGGTCTGCTGCGTCACACAGAGGAGCTCCCCCTCATGGCCTACTGAGGTACTCCTACTGTCCAGTACTGTGGGTCGGCCGCATCACACAGAGGCTCTCTCCACTGTGGGTCTGCCGCATTATATAGAGGTTCTCCCCATTGGGCCTGTCGAGTCACTCCGAGTCGAAGTGGTCAGCAGTCATCAAGTCTCAGCCAGTCGCAGGGTTCCATACGTAGAGCGCTTGGGAGAACCGCTCCCCAAGACATCATTCATACCTCAACTATTCTGAAGTCCCATGAAAAAGTCCCCCAAATATCTATCATGTTATAAGGGACCCAATGCAATAGATGGCGCGTCAATCGAACGCTCGGTCAGTAAGTTATTAGGGATTCCGCTCCGAGGGCCCGGTTGGATTCAGGGTACGATCCAACCCAGATGTAATCCAACCTTATTCAAAACTCAAGTTGAGTATACCAAAGGAACCTTCTCGATCCAAGGATTCTGGAGGCGTAGACGGTTTTTCAAACAGATGCTCGGTTCTCAAGATATTGGCACAAAGGCGAAACTAGGTCCGGATGGGCCCGGTTCCGGTCCGACCCGGTCGGACCGACCCGGCCGGACCTGGCCTAGGCCAACCCGGCTCAATTTGGGTATGACCTGGTTGGATTGGGCTGCGGATGTCCCGGCCCACACTGGGCATGGCCCGCTGGTGCGGACTGGTGGCGCGGTCGGCCCAAGCTGGCCCCGAAGGGGGAGCATCCCCCTTCCTTTCAAAATGGAAACGGGAAATGCCTTTAGGCACTACCAAGTCACCGTGGGACCTGAGCTGGTCCCAACAAACCGCAACAGCCAGCCGGTGTTTCGGCTGGTCCTCCTCCCAGCGGCACGGTCGCGCACCGCTGCTCCACCGCGGCCGGCACGGCCGACCGCTCTTTGGCCTCTACTGCGGCCAACAGGTCGCGGCCTCCTGCTCCTCTGTTGGTGTGGACAAGCATCGCTGCTTCGCTGTGCGGCCGACCGGATGTTGGACACCACCCTTCACCACCGCGGCTAACGGGTTGCGGCTTCCTCATCATCTGGCGGTGTGGAAGCGCGATGCCCTTCCTTCCTTGCGGTCGGTCGAGTGCTTGTCACCGCCTTCTTCCGTGAGCCATTAAGGCTTTGTTCCAGGCCCGAAAAATAAAACAATCTCATATTCGTGATCCTTGGATCAAGGGCTCTGTGTCCATATGTCGCGCTCAACAAAATATTGTGTTTCCAGTGTCATTAAATATTTCGTGTTGAAGAACGCACGAAGAACGTGCGGAGAATCATAAGATAAGAGGCAAGGTATATGCGTGGGAAGATGGCCATGTTAGTTTGGACATCGTCATTTTGAAACTAGAATATGAAGAATTGATAAATAAATTCAATCATATTAAAAACAAACCCCTACTTTGTTCACCCGCAAGAGATGTCGCGAGGAAGAAGACGAAGTCGATGAGATGGTGACGTCGTTGTCGTCGCTCCCGCAAGATGTTTCCGATCTGGGCTCAAGCATCATCCTTGTTCTTATATTCTAGAGGATTCTCTTTATTGGAGAGTGTCCTTCATTGAAGAATATGATCCTCCAAAATCTCTCCCCAAAACTCCTCTCCTTTTCCAACACAAATTCCCCCACAGGAAATGAGGAGACAACTTAATATGTTATGTTTATTAATTAAACAATTAAAGGTTGCCTCATTAATTAAGTTGAAGTTGGAACAATAAATTGGGAGGAGTCCAAGGGATAACTCCACATTAAAGAGGGAGTTCAAGGGGTCGGGTGGTCCCCACCACTAAATTCAAATGGGAGGTTCACAATGAAAAATAAAATAAAGATGTTTTATTTTATTTTTATTCTTTTAACACACCCACAAAAAGTCTAAAAACTAACATTGACCCTCGACCCACTGTGGTCGAGGTGAAGGTTTCCTTAGGCGAATATTGGCGCTTCGAGTTCAATAGTGCCTTCATATTTCAATTCCAAGCACCGGTTCAAAAGTTACAAAATTCCGCTAGTGCGTTTACTGAACGTACCCAAAAAAAGTTCGGAAAATTATTAACAGTCACCCTCAACTCACGCCGGTCTAGGTTAGGCTCTGCCTAAGTGAAAAATGCCCCAACAAACCTAACGATACTCTCGGATTTCCAATCCAAGTTACTATTTAAAAGTTATGTATTTTACAATAAAATAATTTTCACTTAATTATTTTATATACGGCCAAAAACTAACTTTCACTTGTGGCCCACGCCGTCCAATGTTAGTATCTGCCTAAGGAAAGAATACCCTCATGAGTTCAACTGTGGTATTGGATTTTTAATCTGAGTTATAGTTTGTGAGTGATAATCATTTGAAAAATAAAATAACTTTATTTAGTTATTTTTTTTATGGTTATGCCATTTTCGGGTTTTCTCATAGGAGGCATGCACTGACTAAACATGAGTCACGCCTAGGTTAAATCTGCCATCTTGAGCATAACAATTCCATCAGATTTCTGATCTGAGTAACCATTTAAGACGTATTCTATTTTTTCAGGAAAACTGCTTACGCGCGCTAATTAAACCTTAAAAAAACTTTGACGGAACATTTTGGGCTCTCCGGGTCTCAAAATCACACGCCATCAGATTTCACAATCTCAAAATAATTTCATATAATTAAAAAAATATATGGAATTTCCATGACATTAAATTCTCTTGACCTTAGATATTTACATCCCTGAAAGCCACAACAAAGGTAAAACAACCAAAAGAGGGTACTGAGTACGAATCTGAGCCTCCTGCTCCCATGTGCTCTCCTAGAGGTTCTTGTGCTGCTAGCATACATGCACCAGAGGTATCGACCACCCACGAAGGACCTACTCCTGTCAATCCTCAATTTCCACTGGAACCTCCATAAATGTCACCCCATCATCGAAGTCCAGCTCATCATGGTCGATGATGTGAGATGGGTCGTGCACATATCTCCTTAGCTGGGATACATGGAAGAAGTTGTGAACCCTCTCCAACTATGGTAGAAGAGACAAGTGGTATGCTACCTCGCCTATCCTCCTAAGTATCAGAAAAGAATCGATAAACCTCAGTGATAACTTGTCGCCTAGGACAAATCTCTATAGTCCCCGTCAAGGAGAGGCTCACAAGAATACTTGGTCCCCATCCTGGAACTCCAAGGGTCTTTGTATCTTACCAGCATAAGACTTCTGCCAACTCTGAGCAGTCTTCACTTGCTGACAAGTGAGACATCGTGATACAGACTCTGCCACTGCTTCCTTCATCCTAGGCCATCAGTACTAATGTCGGAGGCCCTGGTACATCTTTTCCACTCCATGATGTACCGCCATAGGGGACGTATGGAACTCCCTCAACACCTCCTTATGTAGTGCTACTGGTACTATGGTATGTTTTCTGAATAGGGTGACATTCTCCCCACCTTTAGAAAATCCATCAGGTGCCTGCCCTGAGGATATCTGAGCACATCAAGCCTCATAGTCAGTGTCCCCAAAATGTGCCTCTCAAACTTTATAAATATGTGGGGGAGTGACTATCATTGACTGAAGGTATGCTGATCCATATCTATCAACAAAGGATATCTTCAAAGATGCCCCCCACACTTTTTCGCTTCTATTGGGAACTGAAAACTCAAAACTCCTGTTGCCACAAGGGTAGGTCAGGCTGACTCAAGAGTGATCGACTGCACCATCCATTGCTTGAGTTTATCATGTGCTGTCTGGGTTTCCTTTTTCCATGACCAAGGGAAATACTATTCCAACATTGCAGGAAAACCAAAACCCTTTTACCTAATACAGTCATTCTAAGTATGAATTTTGGATGTCTAGTTCATACCCAAACTAACGTCGTAAGGTCTCGATGCTTCCACCAAGAGGTTCCAACCAAAAATCTCGCCTCAAGGGTCATATCACACCATTGGCATAAGCGTGATATTGAGTCTCTACCCAAAGGTATCTAAAGACGTAAGGGTCGAGTCAATGGTTTAACCAGAAACTCTAGGTCTTGTACAAGATTCATGGAAGGAAATAATGATTGGTACCTATGTCTATTTATAAAGCAGGTAGAAATAGACACAGACCATTTATAGAATCATTCCTAGAGCTCTTGGGTCGCACTCCTTGACCATATGCAGCTACTCCATTCCTTTACCCTACAGCTCCCTGATCCTGGTGGGTACCACAAAGGGGGGTGGTTGTAACATGTCGAAATGTACACCACCTCATACTACTCTCCTAGCTCTACTTCTATGTTTATAGCCCTACAGATTCATCTATCCCTAACACTTTTTCTTCCTGAAACATTTTTACATGCCCAAGTCTCTAAGACTGGTGCCAGTTTCTTGATTTCCCACTACTGACATTCACTGGTTGTATCTGCTCAGCCAAAGTACATTCAACTACAAAATTTCTCTCTAGCACCCTAACATGAGTAGATATGCATAGAGGAATAGTGATAGATCAGATGTACCTAAAGACACCTCGCTTGGAAGTCTAAGCCTAGAAGCACTAATCGTATCATATTCATCAAGTACCAGGAATGGTCGGTAAGCCTCGATGAATACTCATCTACCCACATGTCATCCTTCCAAAGTTGTAGAAGCTATAGATAACTCTCAGCCACCTCCTCAAGTCAGTCCTCAACTGCCTGTGAGTCGGGCTCACCATGGAACCTAAAGGGTTTTTTATGTTGAAACTCATGTAAGGAACTAAGCCTAAATGTGTCCTCTACTGGTATTTCAGGTTGTAACTTCTGACCAACGAGCAGTGACATAGCTGGCACACTACCTGAATGTACCATCTCGAGAAACGGTCCAAGTACCGAAGCCTCATTATCCTATGGACCATCCTCATGGTCACGTACTGGAAAAGACCAGTATCTAGAATCACCATATGCTCTACTGGTGTCTAAAATAGGTGTAAAACTTTAACCACTGCCTCTATCCAGCACCCAACTTCTTGGGAATTTGACTCACCTCGAAACCTCAGAGGCCTCTGTCATTGGAACTCATGCAACACGCTCATTCGGCATGCATCCTCTACTGGTGGGGCTAGTGGCAATGCTCATCCAACAGGTAGTGGTGTTGCTGGTACACCACCCAAAGGTGCTAACACCGTAAGAGGGCCCTGTACCGAGGCCTCATCACTCGGTGGGCCGTCATTGTGTACTCTCTTGAGAATCCAAGATGGCAATCTACGTGGTGGCATCCTGATAAGGGATAGGTGCATCATGGTCATTAAGTTATACCTGGTGAGTTGACTCTAATGAAATCAAAATAAAAACTTTTCAAAAACACATGCAATCATTATTTTCATGCACTGAGTTGGAAATCAGAATTCAGGGTCCTGGTGTATGGATACATCAGTCTCCGCACCAACACTGGACTCCCAAAACTGAAAACCACACTCATAACACATAACACTATTGCTTTATAGAAAAGATTAGAGTCATAGTTCTTCGGTAGAACCGAACTCCTCTGATACCACTTGGTCACAACCCGTCCCCCGAGGCCAGTTCTGTGAATACCCCAATCCCACCTTCCATAGGATAGGGGCTGGTGACTAGCACTGAAAGGCATACTCCCTAAAATGAGAATGTATTGCCTTTAATCCAGAAAACACATACGGTTTAAGAACACAACAAGAAGCAATTGTGAAGTAAACTACTATAGTAAAAGAGTGCTGAAAGTAAATGGGTCCGGAATACAAGCCCAACTGTAAAGGGTCAAGTACAACTAAATGAAAAAGGAAAATAGCTACTAGGTCATCCTCCAAGGTTCCTACCTGAAGGGTTGGTACATATCACCACCTCAGCACTCCACGTTTGTCCGTCTCCTTCGCGTCATGTCACGCCAAATAGTCCACCTCCATGCATTGTCCAGTCCTAGCTCCCTTAGCCTCAATCAATATTGTATATCCTCTGCACAAGACACAATAAGGTGCGGGTGAAGCCCATGCAGGAGTGAGTATAATGATACTCAATAGGGACCCCGAGACCCTGTAGGTCTTCTAAAGTTCCACAATGGAAAACCACAGAGCAAGAAATCAACTCTACTTAGGTATATTACCATACATACACCTATGTTATCAAGATATACACATCTCATACATGAGGGAAGAATACCACAAAGGTAACACCACGAAGGTAACACCACGAAGGTAAAAGTACCACACAGGTAACACCGCGAAGGTTACACCACGAAGGTAAAAGTACCACACAGATATCACCATGAATATAGTACCACGAAGATAAAAGTACCACATAGGTATCACCATGAAGATAGTACCACGATGGTAAAAGTCTTAGTTCAAATAGAGTCTCATCTCAAACCAAGTTTTCAGTGATGTATATAAATATAGATGATTAGTCATGAAGATAGATCATCTTATTCTGTCAAGAGGTATTTTTTCTAATTATACAGAGTCTGAACCATATAGGATCGATAGGTACTAACCCCCACAATGACCCACAAAGGATCTGACCCACACAAGATCACTATGAATCCTGATAGCCAGTCACAAATTCTCTAGGCCTTGGAAAAAGTAACATTCCCAGTCACAACGTCGAACACCTCGGCTGCTGGAGAACTTCTCCTCAAATGAGTACAGTGGGTATGTCATGTCACATAGAGGTGTTTCCCACTATCCTTGGACTATTGAGGTACTTCTCTATTGAGTAACATGGGTCTGTCGCGTCACACAGAAGCGCTTCCCACCGTGGGTCTGTCACGTTACATAGAGGTGCTCCCCCTCATGGCCTGCGGAGATACTCCACCTGTTGAGTACCGTGGGTATGCCACATCACACAGAGGTTCTCCCCAATTTGGGTATGCCACATCACACAGAGGCACTCCCCACTGGGCCTATCGAGTCACTCCAAGTCAAAATGGTCAGTAGTCGTCAAGTCTCAGCCAGTCGCAGGGTTCTGTATGTAGCGCACTTAGGGGAACCACTCCCCAATCCATTGGTCATACCTCAACTGCCCCTAAGTCCCATGAAGAAGTATCCCAAATGATTGTCACGTCATAAGGTACCCAAAAGAAAAGATGGTGCGTCAATTGGATGCCCAGTCTGTAAGTTATTAGTGTTTCCGCTCTGAGGGCCCGGTTGGATTCGGGGTCCAATCCAACTCAGTCGTACTCCAACCTTATCCAAAACTCAAGTGGAGTATACCAAAAGGACTATCTCGATACAAGGATTCTGGTGTTCCATATGGTTCGTCAAACAGAACCACGGTTCTCATGATATGGCCACAAAGGCGAAACTGGGTCTGGATGGGCCTGGGTCCGGTCAGACCCGGTCGGACCGACCCGACCTATTTCGGGTAAACCTGGCCCGATTCAGGTCCGGATCGGTTATCTTGGGTTGTGGTGGGCCCATCCGTTGGGCCATGGTCCAGCCCGACCCACGAAGGGTGCGACCCGGCTCAACCCACTGGGCATGGCCTAGCCCGTGCTGGGCACGGCCCGCAGGTGCGGCCAGTTGGTGTGGCCCGGTGGCGTGGCCCGCCCGAGATGGTGCCGAAAGGGAAGCATCCCCCTTCCCTTCGGATTGGAAATGAGAAATGCCTTTAGGCGCTGCCAGGTCACCACGGGACCCGAGTGGGTCCCACCGAACCGCAACGGTTAGACGGTGTTCTGGCCGGTCCTCCTCCTAGAAGCACGGTCGCGCACCACTGCTCCACTGTAGCCGGCACGACCAACAGCTCTTCAGCCTCCGCCACGGCCTCCTGCTCCTCCGGCGGCACGGACGTGCACCGCCGCTCCGCACGTGGTCAGATGGATGTCAGATGACACCCTGCCCCACCACGGATAACGGGTCGTGGCTTCCTCATCATCTGGTGGTGCGGACATGTGCCACCCTTCCTTCCTTACGGTCGGTCGGGTGTCAGTCCTCGTCGTCTTCTGTGAGCCATTGCGGCTTCATTCCAAGCCTGAAAAATAAAACGATTGCATATTCACGATCCTTGGGTCAAGGGATCTGCATCTATATGTCGCGCTCAACAAAATATTGTGTTTCCAGCATCATTAAATATTTGGCATTGAAGAACGCACGAAGAATCAGAAGATAAGAGGCAGGGTATATGCACGGGACGATGGCCATGTTAGTTTGTCCATCTTCGTTGTGAAACCAGAATATGAAAAATCTATAAATAAATTAAATCATATTAAAAACAAATCCCTACCTCATTCACCCATAAGTGATGTCACGAGGAATAAGACGAAGTTGAAGAGATTGTGATGTCGGCATTCGTCGCTCCCGCAAGATGTTTCCGATCTTGGCTCAAGTGTCATCCTTGTTCTTCGATTCCAGAGGATGATCTTTGTTGGAGAGTTTTCTTTGTTGAAGAAGATGATCCTCCAAAAGCTCTCCCCAAAACTCCTCTCCTTTTCCAACACAAATTTCCCCACAGGAAATGAGGAAGAAACTTAATATGTTAAGTTTATTAATTTAACAATTAAATGTTGGCTCATTAATTAAGTTGAAGTTGGCACAATAAATTGGGAGGATTCCAAGGGTTAACTCCACATTAAAGAGGGATTTCAAGGGGTTGGATGGTCCCCACTAGTAAATTCAAATGGGAGGTTTCACAAAGAAAAATAAAATAAATATGTTTTATTTTTTTTTTATTCTTTTAACACACCCACGAAAAGTCTGAAAACTAAATTCCACATTCGACCCACTGTGGTCGAGGTGAATGTATCCTTAAGTGAATATCGGCACTGTGAGTTCAACGGTGTCCTCATATTTCAATTCTGAGCAACGGTTCAAAAGTTACAAAACGCCGCTCGTGCGTTTACTGAACGTACCCAAAAAAAAGTTTGAAAAATTATTAAAAGTCAGCCTCGATCCGCACTAGTAGAGGTTATTCTCTACCTAAGTGAAACATGCCCCAAAAAAACTCAATCTTACTCTCATATTTTCAATCTGAGTTACCATTTAAAAGGTACGTATTTTATAATAAAATAATTGTCACTTAATTATTTTATTTACGACCAAAAACTAACTTTCACTGGTGGCCTGCGCCGGCCATTGATAGTATCTGCCTAAAGAAAGAATACCCTTGCGAGCTCAGCAATGGTCTTGGATTTTTAATCCGAGTTAATTTTTGTGAGTTATAATCATTTGAAAAATAAAATAACTTTATTTAATTATTTTATTTACGGTTATGTCATTTTTGGGTTTTCTCACAGGAGGCCCATGCCAACTAAACTTAAGTTGCGCATAGGATAAACCTGCCATCTTGAGCGCAACGGTGCCCTCGAATTTCCGATCCGAGTAACTGTTTAAGAGTTATTCCACTTTTTTAGGAAAACTACTTACACCTTCTAATTAAACCTTAACAAAACTTCAACGGATCATTCCGGGCACTCCGAGCCTCAGAATCACGCGCTGTCAGATTTCGCGGTCTCGAAATAATTCCATATAATTAAAAAAAATACAGAATTTTTAGGACATTAAAATTTTTCAACCAAATTCCCTCACAAAGAGTGAACTATGCTGTTATGTACTCTACTTCACATGTGGATAGGGCGACCACACTCTCCTTCATTGAATTCCATGTGAAAGCAGTCTTTTCAAGAAATAATACATACCCAGTGGTGATTTTTCTTTCATCTTGGTCACTCCCCAATCACTGTCTAAGTATCCATATAGATTTTATTCATAATTTTATTGATATAAAACACCAAATTACACTATTCCTTTGATGTACCTAAAGATCCTTGTTGCATCTAGTCAGTGTGTTTCTTTTGGTTCCTCTATGCACCTACTTAGAAACCCAACACTGTAGATAATATCTGGCCTTATGATTGTGAGGTATCATAGGCTTATAATCATAATTTTTAACAAATATGAGTAAACACTTCTTCCCTCTCCATCTTCTGTCAGTTTTAAGCTCGTTGCTACACGCGTTTTTACAGTACAGCAATTGGCCATTTTGAACTTTTCACAAAATTCCTTAGCATACTTTTTCGGAAATATATAGATGTCGACATGTTGTTTCCATAAGTATATTACCATAAAAATGGACATGAGACATTTTTTATTCATCTCATAATCATTAAGTATTGCCTTCTTGAATGCATCGAACATCGGTCAGTTGTTCCCTGTAAACAGAAAATCGTCAAAATACAAGTATGCTATAAGTATATCACCATGATCATTCTTTTTGTTGTAAACTGCATAACCATGTGGAAATTGGTTGAACCCATTCTTTTGAAGATAATTTTCTATGTCTTCATTCCAAGAACATGGAGCTTGCTTCAACCTTAGAGAGTTGTCTTCCATCGATGCACCTTACGTTTCACTCCTTACATAACAAAGCCTTTAGGCTGGTCAACCTTGACCTCCTCTTCTAGAATTCCATTCAGAAATGTAGAATGGATATAATCATCCTCACAATTTCAAGGCGAGAAACATGAGTGAATAATTCTTCATAGTCCACCTCATACTTCTATTTATAACCATTGGTTATGATCATTGACTTGTATTGATCTATCTCTCCATCAGCATTATGCTTGATCTTGTTCACCCATTTGATACTTATGGTTTTCTGGATTTTAGGAAGTGTAGTCATCTCCCATGATTCATTTTTCTCTATATAATTAATTTCTTCTTTCATAAAGATTCTCCCGCATTCTTCTCTTATTGATTCTTAAAACTTTAGAGGCTCATGATCTATATACAATCAGCTCTTCAGTTTGCTTATAGAAGTCACTTAAACTCTTAATTTTGAATAGGCTCCATGGGTGAGGACAAGCTATCTATATTTTGACTTGATGGAGTACTTTTAGGAGTGATGTAATATATTCCTGGACTTATTTTAATTGATGATGTGCTCGAGGAATGTGTTGTGGGTGTTTTCACTTAATGATCATGTCTTTATTCAGGATCTTCTTTTTCGACTAGAATATCTTTGTTCGATTATTCATCATTCCATTTCCAAGATTTTTCCTCTCTAAAGATCACCTCTATACTCACTGCTAATTTATTGGTTAGTGGATTATAGAGCTTTTAGGATTTATATGCTTCAATATAGATAATGAAGATCTACTCTTTTCCACAATCATGATGTTTCCTTCTTACTGTTTATATAACATGAGCTTAGGAAACACACCCAAAGATTATTATGTGCACCATGCTCGGTTTTTAGTCGCTCCATTCTTCTTATGGAGTCAAATTTCTGACACTTTTGGTTGGACACTGATTAAGCAGGTATGCAGTCCATACAACTGCCTCTACCCATAAGCTCTATAGCAGGGCTTTCTCCTTCAGCATGGTCCTCATAAAGTTTATAATGGTATGATTCTTTCATTATTCAATTTCATTATATTATGTAATGTAGGTTGTAGTGTATTTTTTATTGATTACATGTTCCCAACAAAAATATTGAAATGCATTTGAAGTTTATTTTATGCCTCTGTCAGATCTGAGTACTTTGATTCTGTGACCACTTTCAGCTTCAATATTATCTTTAAAAATTTTAAATATCATTAATGTCGAAGATTATTCTTTGATAAAATACACCAAAAGATTTTTGATGAAATCATCAATGAGGGTAATAAAATATTTATTACCTCCAAGTGATGGTGTTTCTAGTGGTCCTCAAATATCAATGTGAGCCAACTAAAGTGGTTCCTTTTTTATTTTGGACACTCCACTTGGGAAAGAATTCCTTAGTTTCTTATTGAGTTTTCACGCCTCACGTAGATTATTTGGAACATAAATCATAAATAATCTACACACCATGCTTGATGAGGATATATGTTTAAGGCTGCTAAAATGGAGATGTCAAAAATAAAGATGTCATCTCCATGATTCATTATTCATGAGTCCAAAGAGACAATCCTTATCCATTGTGTTAATATGTAGTGGAAACATGTGATTCTTTTCCATTCAGACTTGTGCAACAAGTCTCTTGTGAGCATATCTTATAGATAGAGATGTTTTCTCTATGTGTATGAAATACCCCTTCTCAAGGATTTGGCCTATACTAATGATATTATTTTTTATTTTTGGTACATAATACACATTAGATATGTAATTCGACTCTCCATTCTTCTGATAAATTTTAATTTTACCTTTTCTAATCATGGGTACCTTTGATGAGTTTTCAAAACTCATGTCTCCATGAACTTCTTCTATGAGTTCCTCAAACCGTTATTTGTTACCACTCATATGATTTCTAGCACCCATGTCAAGATACCACACATCTAGTCATTCACATGCCTTTTCTTGTGTGAGGAGTGTGGTGAATTCTTCTTCATGAGGATATGATTCATCATAGTTGGATCATTCATATAGATCCATTTTTCTCTAACACTCAAAGACATAATGGAAATATTTATTATAGTTGTGGAACTAAACGTTCTTTGGGTTTCCATGACCACACATGAATTGGCCTCCACCTATTCCTCTTCATATAAGATGGAAAAATTTTGTTTCTTCTGTTGATGGCTTGGATGATATCCATGACCTCTACCTCTTTCACAATTACTAGTTCGATGACAGCCTCATTGTGTATGGACATCATTTTGTTCTTAAAGGGTCAACTTAGTCTCTAAGGCATGATCAATCATTGAACCCACATTATTCTACATTCATTTCTCATGTTCTTTCAATGATCTCGGCAATTCTTCAATGGAAATTTTTTCCAAGTCTTTTGATTCTTTGATTTCCACAACCACGTGATCAGACTTGGTTTTGAGAGATCTTAGTTCCTTTTCAATGACATGAATATCTTCCACTTTTTCACCATTTCATTTTAAATTGTTAATAATAAAAATTAAATGTAATAATTAGTCAAATATTCTCTCACCTTTCCTTATTTGTGTTGCTTCGAACATTACTCTTAGTGTTTGAAGAAAAACTCGCTTCATTTGATCAACACACTTCATGATGGTGTTAAGGGTATCCCAATATTTCTTGCTTGATGTTGCTTCTACATTATTTTTAAAGGTTGATTCATCCAACCCTTGATAGAGGGGAAGAAACACCTTGTTGTCTTTTTTCATTTGATTTTTGAGAGCCGTCTTTTCTTCATTTGTGAAGGTGAATTCTTCCTCCATAGTGAGTACTATATACCCATCGGTGACGATCTACCATAGTTATTGTAACCCAAAAAAATGAATTCATTTGGATACACCAGCATTCATAGTTATTCTTGGACAACTTAGGAACGTGGAGCTAGATTGTGGTGACCATCTTCGGAAATTGGAGGATTCCTAGGTACGAGATTTGATACCAGTTTGTTGGCTATTCAAGCAAGAAGTGGGAGAAAGAATAAATGAAATATCACGCAAAAAATATTTCAATCTTACATTTCACATACATTAATGGACTACATTATAACCCTATTTATATACTATTCCCAAAAAATGAAAATACACAAAAAACCATAGCATTAATTGGTATAAAAAACAAAGAATCATAAATGACTTGAAGTAAATGAAATGGATACTTGGAAAGAGGAAGAACGCATGGGGAAGATCCAACCACATGGGAAAGATACTTCTTTGAAAACCCAATGTGGTTGCTTTGTATTTCCAACAGCATGAAAATAATTTTCATCCGATAATACTCTTAGTAATAGAGATATTTAAATTTGAGCTCTTTTCTTCTTCAATGGAGGAATAGGACATGAGAATTACAAGCTTGAATGTTTTATTTAAGGTGAGGAAGAAGATGATATAAAAGGCACCATTTCTTTCCTGATATCACATGGTTTTTAATCTTTGAACAGTGTGTGTTTTTCCATGTCCCAAATAAAAACATAATTGTGGTGTATGCTTCTCTATAACATGTGGAACTCTATAGTGGATCGTCAAAATCCATTAGGATCAAAATATCCAGCAGGTCTTCTTTGTCGCCCCACACAGTAGCATCTCTCTAATGTCTCCCCATGCACCATATTCCAGCACCGACCTGTACTTCAAATCACTATTCATACTGCTTATTCTCTCCTAATTTGATATTTCTCTTGTGGCTTGTGAGGCCTTAAGTTGAGCTTGGCCCTGTATTTAGTTAATGATATACTATTTATTTCTTCTAATATAAATATCCTGTAAAGACCCAAATTTTTTCATGTAATTTTTTTTATTTATATGGGAATGTTATGAGTCCACGAAAATTAACGGCGCGTGATTCCGAAGCTCAGTGTTCCCGCAATGAATTTCTGAACTTTTTTTCAGATACGTTCAGTAAACGCGTGAGCGGCGTTTTGTAACTTTTGAACCGGTACTCAGAATTGAAATATGAGGGCACCGTTGAACTCACAGTGTCAATATTCACTTAAGGATACCTTTACCTCAACCGTAGTAGGTCGAGGGTGGAAATTAGTTTTCGGACTTGTCGTGGGAGAAAATAAAATAAACATGATTTATTTTATTTTTTAGATTGAAACCTCTAATTTTGAATTTGATGGTGGGGACCACACGAGGGTGGTCAGGCATTTATTGATGGGCATTAAATTCCTGGTTACACAAAATGTGTAACCACATTTCTGTTTAATTAATAGGATTCATTAATTCTTAACTAAGAAATCAACTTGTTATTAAGAGTTATATTTTATTAAATATTGGAATCACCCATTGATGTGCCAACATTAAATATTAACTTATTAATTTGAAAACACACCTCTCATAGGGAAAAGTATTAGAAAAGTATATCCTTTGGAGAAACATCCTCCAAAGGAAGAACCTCTCCAACGAAGAACGTTCTCTGGATCAAGAACGAGGAACCAACTTTAGAGCTTGTTGCAGGAGTGAAGGACATCGGCAACTTCATTGTATTCATCTCCTTCCTCGCGCCATCTCTAGTGAGAAACAAGGTAGGGGATTTATTTTTAATTATGATTGAATTTATTTGATAATTCTTCATATTCTGGATTCACAATTATGATGGCCAAACTAACATGGTCATCATTCTGCACATATACCTTGCCCCTTTATTTTTTGTTCTTCACATTTTCTTTGTAAGTTCATCAACGCCAAATATTTAATGATGCTGGAAACACAAAGTTTTGTTGAGAACGACGTATGGACACGGAGCCCTCAACCCGAGGATCATGAGTAAGCGGTCGTCATATTTTTTGGGCTTGGAATGAAGTTGGAACGGCTCACCGAAGAGGGTGGCAGCCGACATCTGGCCGGCCATGGGGAAGGAGGGTGGCATGCGTCTGCACTGATAGAAGAGGAGGTTGCGGCCCATCGGCCTCGGTGGAGTAGGGTGGCAGCCAGCATCCGGTCGGACTCATGGCGGAGTGGCGGCACGCGTCAGCGCCGCCGGAGCAATGGGTTGTGGCCGCTTGGACATGGTGGAGGCCTATGGTTGGCTCGCACCCATCCAGTCATAGGTAGATAGCGGCACACATATGTGTCATTGGGAGGAGAACCGACCGGCTTCTTCGGCCGAACGCGTCACGACGAGCGGGACCGCTCCGGCGGTCCCGCGTGCTAGTAGGGCGACTGAACGGCCATCGGGCCATTCGGAATAATAGGGGGAACCTCCCCATGAGTTGTGTTGAGGGCAGAACCCTCAATGGAGGGCCACCCGACCACGCCCATCAGGCCGCACCAGCGGGCCTCGCTAGTAGGCCCTTCCTTTCGCGGGTCGTCCCAGACCACGTCCTTCACGGGCCGGGCTGCTCCCCTCGTAGGTCACTCCCTTAGCAGGACTCGCCCTTCCCAATTCGGGCTAGGCCTCTCCCTTCGCGGGCCGGGCCAGACCACAGCCCATCAGTTCAGGCCCGCCGTAGCCCAGGCCAATCGGGTGAACCCGAACCTGACCCAGGCCCATCTGGACCCAATTTCACCTTTGTGGCCATATCTTGAGAACCGAGCGTCTGTTTGAAGAATCGTCTAAGGCATCAGAATACTTGGATCGATAAGATCATTTTGGTATCATTCACTTGAGTTTTGGATAATTTTTGTGTACGTACAGGTTGAATTGAACCCCGAATCCAACCGGGCCCTCGGAGCGGAAACGCTAATAACTTACAGACCTGGCGTCCAATTGACGCGCCATCTATTGTGTTGGGTCCCATATGACATGAAAGACCTTTGAAATACTTCTCCATGGGAAGTTGTGGAGGTCTAGGTTTGACTGATATCTCAAGGGATAGATTATACAGAACTTGAGCGCACCAGGTGCGAGGAATCCTGTAGCTGGCAGTGAGGCGGAGGTTGGAGAAGGATAATACGGAGGTTTATTACCTATCGACTCTAGATGGGTCGGATACTGTGTGGGTCATTACGGGGGTTAGTATCTATTGATAATGTGTGGGTCAGTGCTCAGTGATCCTGTGTGGGTCAGCACATACCGATCCTATGTGGATCAGATCCTATGTGGGTTATTGCAGGGGTTAGTACCTATCGATCATGTGTGGGTCTGACTCTGTATAATCAGCGGCAATGCCTCTCGATAGAATAAGATGATCTAGCTTCGCAACTAATCATCTGTACTTTTATACTTCACTAATACCGATGTGAGCTGAGTATTGTATCTGTATGGTGTACCTATGTGGTACAACAGCTTCGTGGTGTTACCTGTGTGGTACTCTTACCTTCATGGTGTTACCTGTGTTTTACTTCTATCTTCATGGTGTTACCATTGTAGTATTCTTCCCTCCTATGTGAGATGAGTATATCTTGGTAACCTAGGTATATGTATGGGCATATACCTAAGTAAGGATTGACTGTTGTTTCCATGCTCTTTGGTTTATCTTTTGTGGATTTGAGAGACCTTCAGGGGTCTCGGGGTCCCTACTGAGTATTGTTATACTCACCCCTACACGGGCTACACCCGCACCTTGTTGTGTCTTGTGTAGAAGATGGACAACACTGATTGAGGATGAGGGTACCAAGACTGGAGACTACTCAGAGGTGGACCTTAGACAAGGCATATCGTAGAGACAACCGTTTGAGAGTTGTACATACCCTTCAGGTAGGATCCTTGGCAGGTGTTCATAGGAGCTGCTCTCAGTTTTACTTATACTTTCCAGTTTTACTTGTACATTCTAGTTTTACTTGTACTTTCCTGTTGTGATTGTATTCTTGCCCCTTTACTTCTATACATACCATGTTTACTTTATATATTACATTGTGATTTTATCTTTTTGTGTTCTTGGTTTGGGTGAGTTTACAGGTTTAAAGTCAATGTCTTCCTAGTTTTAGGGATATGCCTTTCTAGTGCTTGTCTCCAGCCCCTAGCCTATGGAAGGCGGGTTTGGGGTAGTCACGGCACGGGCCCTGAGGGATGGGTCATGAAAAATTGGTATCAAAGTAGTCAGTTCTACCGAAGAACTTGGGCTCTGGTCTTTTAATCAGAAATAGTGTTAAGTGTGATGGGTGTGCTTTTCAGTTTGGGAAATCCAGTGTTAGTGCAGCTACCGATGTATCCATACAACAGGACCCTAACTTCTGATTTTTGACTCGGTGCTTGAAAACACTGATTGCGTATGTGTTTTTGAAAATTTTTCTTTGTGATCTCTTTGAGCCAGCTCACCAGGTATAAACATAATGACTGTTGGAAACCTGTTTCTTTTCATGATTCCTCCACGTAGACAACCAGCGAGGGTTCTGGGTAGAGTACGTGATGATATCCCACTGAGCGATGAGGCTTCGGTGTAGGGCCCCCTTATAAAAGTTGTTCAATTGGGTGGTGTACCAGCAACACCACTACCCATTGGGCAGTTGATGCCACCAGCCCCAGCAACAGAGGGTGCACGCCGCTTGAGCGCATTTCACGAGTTCCAGCGCCAGAGGCCACTTAAGTTCTGGGGCGAGATAGATCCACAGGTGGCTGAGGACTGGATGGAGGTCGTGGTTAGAGTTTTCTAACTGGTAGGGACACCAGCCGATCTCATGGTGATCCTTGCTTCCAGTCTTGTTCAGGAAGCAGTGGACATATGGTGGAGCTTGGTGCTTCAGGTTCATGATGAGGTGACTCTCATCTGGGCGGACTTCGAGAGATTTTTTAGGGCAGAGTTTGTCTCAGGGACCTTACGCTCAGTGCGTATATAAGAGCTTCTCCACTTTAAGTAGGGTAGTATGACTGTGGCTCAGCGTTCAGTGAGGTTCGCCAACCTCTCGCGCTACTCCACTAATATGGTACTGGACCCTTTCTTCAGGGATCGGACCTTCGAGTAGGGGATCATATGGGATATTAGAGCTTCGGTGGTTTCTCTCAGCATCCCGACGCATGTGAGGGTGTTAGAGAGAACACTCTTAGTGGAGATCTTCCTTTCTGAGTAGTCACCAACAGCGAGATCCGCCACTGGATGACACGTAGCAGATTCATCGCCATCTTGCAGCAGACAGATGACGCAGAGGTCTAAGAGGACCAGACCTACAGGTGGATGACCGCAGGATATAGGGTCGGTGGTGCGGGGCTCTTGAGACAGAGCAGGTCTGGCGAGGAACAAGAAGAGTTATTCGTGCGGCGGGCAGGGTCACATGGATCGCGAGTGCCCGACCTTCCGTACAGATGACCAGGATATGGTTGAACGACCACCTAGGCAGAGGTGAAGATTCGATCAAGGAGGTTCATAGGCAAGAGGCGGACATGGCAGAGGATCAGGACGTGCAACAGGCAGTGGGTGGCGATTTGAGGTTCTACCGCCACCACCTCCAGGTGGTCCACCCTGACCACATGAAGCAGGTGGATAGGGACGAGCTCAGCTCTAGGCAGCTGAGGCTTATGACCATGGCGCTCCAGAGATCATACAAGGTACGATCTATGTCTAATCTACTCTTGATATAGTACTTATAGAAACTGGTTCTAGTCACTCATTTATTTCCACGGCCCTCGTTCGGAGATCGGAGATTCCGGTGGAGCCGTTGGCTCGATCCTTACGGCTATGGACTCCTACGGGAGATGATTCGACGATTACACATTGGTTCTACTGGAGGGAGATTACTCTAGGAGGTTAGATCTTCAGTTGGGATCTCCTAGTTTCAGTGTCAAGGACTTACAACATCATCTTGGGTATGGACTGGTTATCCACAGTCCATACTCAGATTGACTGTATTAGGTGCAAAGTGTGGTGTGTCTGCACAGACGGGACTAGGTTTTCCTTCACCGGTGATAAGGATACCTTTTGTAGCATTGGATGGAATTACTTGGAGGAGGGTGAAACTGATCACACATCAGTTGGCTAGCCTTACCCTCGAAGCGGTTGATGTTGAGAGTCCGAGCTATCCTGTAGTGGTGGAAAAGTACACTGATATTTTCCCTAATGATGTTCTAGGTCTACCTCTTCACAGAGAGATGGAATTTTACATCTATTTGTACCCCAAGGTAGCATCGATATCTACACCAGTATATCGGATAGCTCTCATAGATCTTCGAGAGCTATGGGCATAGCTGGAGGACTTGTAGAGTAAGGGATTCATCAGGCCCAGTGTTTCTACTTGGGCAGCCCCGATTTTGTTCACCAAGAAGGCAGATGGGATCATGAGACTTTCTATGAACTATCGGTTCATGAACCAGGTGACTGTTAAGAACAAGTACCCACTCTCAAGGACTGACGATCTCTTTGATCAGCCAAAGGGAGCACTGTGGTTTTCAAAATAGACCTCAGATTAGGCTATCACCAGCTCAGAGTACGAGACGAGGATGTGCAGAAGATGGCCTTCAGATGTCGATATGGAAATTATAAGTTCTTGGTTATTCCATTCAGCATGAATAATTCCCCAGAAGTGTTCATGGGACTCATGAATAGGATCTTCCAGCCATACCTTGATTGCTTTGTGGTAGTATTCATCAAATACATCCTGATATACTCAGCGAAAGAGGAGGAGCAAGCCTATCATCTACAGATAGTTCTGGACACACTCTAAGAGCACCATATTTATGGTAATCTCTCAAAGTGCCATTTCTAGAACCAAGAGGTTCACTTTCTGGGACATGTTATCACAGAGGCTGGAGTTGTGGTGGTTCTAGTGAAGATTGAGGTTGTTCTTGCTTGGGAGAAACCCAGGAGCATGATAGAGGTGTGGAGTTTCTTGGGTTTGGCCAATTACTACCAGAGGTTTGTGCCTGAATTTTCTTGAGTTATTGAACCTTTATCAGCATTAACGAAGAAGGGAAAACCCCTTCATGTGGTTGGAGAGATGTCGGAAGAGTTTTCAGGAGATGTGTTAGAGACTGACGAGTACCCCCATCTTGAGGCTACTGGAGGAGGGTGTTGGGTACGTAGTCTACTACGATGCATCAGGGACTAGGCTTGGATGTGTCCTGATGCAAGATCAAGCAGTGATCGCATAAGGTTCTCGACAGCTGAGACAACATGAGTAGAACTATGATACACATGACCTGTAGTTAGTATCAGTGGTCTTCTCCTTGAAGATGTGGCGTCATTACTTGATGGGCGAATGTTTTACAGTATACTCAGATCACAAGAGTCTCAGGTATATCTTCTCTCAGAAGGACCTGAACCTGAGACAGTGATGTTGGCTTGAGTTCCTCTAGGACTATGACTTCGAGATAGTCTATACTCCTGGGAAGGAGAACATAGTAGAAGATGCACTCAGTAGGAGATTTGGTATACAGTTGTTGAGTGAGACAACAAAGCAGTTAGTCACTTTTCAGATATCTTATGTGGATCGAGATGGAGCAACTTATCTTCAGTAGTCACTCCCCCACTCCTTCAGCAAGTCAGGGAGGTGCAGCTTGGGGACACTGACTGTAAGGCTCGACATGCTCATATATCCATAGGACAGGCACCTGATAGATTTTCTGAAGGTGGAGAGCACTTCATCTTCTTTATAGGGAATACTATGGTACCGGTGGCGCTACGGGAGGAATTGTTAAGGGAGTTCCATACATCCCCTCTAGCGGTACATCCAGAAATGGAGAAGATGTACCACGACCTTCGGTGTCAGCACTGGTGGATGGGAATGAAGAAATTTGTAGCAGAGTTTGTCTCTCAGTACCCCACTTGTTTGCAAGTGAAGGCAAAACATCAGGTTCCAGCAAGCTTAGTTCAGCCACTAGAGGTGCCATAGTGTAAGTGGGATGGAATATCCATGGACTTCATGACAGGACTTCCACGCACGTCCAGGATTCATGATTCTATCTGTGTGATCGTTGACTGACTCACTAAGTCGGCCCACTTCCTACCTATCAGAGAGAAGGGATCAGTAGAGAGCTTGGGATGTCTCTATGTGTAGGAGATTATACAACTTCATAGAGTGCCATCTATGATTGTCTCCGATCATGATGCACATTTTACTTCCCAGCTATGGAAGGGGTTGTAGGAGGCATTTGGAACGCAGCTTCGGTTGAGAACTGCCTTCCATCGTCAGATGGATGGTCAGAGAGAGTGGACTATTCAGACCCTCAAGGACATGCTACATGCTTGCATCCTTGATTTTGGACATAGTTTGGAGGATCGCTTGCCTTTGGTGGAGTCCGCGTACAACAACAGCTATCACTCCACTATCGGTATGACACTATTCAAGGTGTTGTACAGACGACCTTACAGATCACCTCGGTGCTGACTGACCCAGGGGAGTCAGTACTCGTGGGACCAGAGATAGTACGGGCTACCATAGAGAAGGTTCATATCATCCAGGAGTGGATGAAGACTGCACAGAGTAGAGAAAATTCTTATGTTGACAGGAGATGGAGACCTCTTGAGTTCGAGGATGGTGACCATGTCTTTCTATGGATCTCACCTCGATGAGGTTTGCGGAGATTTGGCCGAGGCAAAAAGTTTTCTCTAAGGTTTATCGAACCCTTTCAGGTCCTCAGCAGAGTTGGCAAGGTGGCTTACTGCTTAACACTTCCACCACAGTTACACCGGGTGCATGATGTTTTCCACGTATCCCAGCTAAAGAGATATGTACATGATCCTTTTCACATCATTCACTGGGGAAAGCGGAACATCGACGATAGGGTGACATTTTCAGAGGTTCCAAAAGAGATTGAGGATCG
Source organism: Viscum album (assembly GCA_963277665.1). Taxonomy (NCBI): domain Eukaryota; kingdom Viridiplantae; phylum Streptophyta; class Magnoliopsida; order Santalales; family Viscaceae; genus Viscum; species Viscum album. The sequence goes on along the minus strand of OY728158.1, from coordinate 364,276,860 downwards.
AGAGGAGAGAGTCCTTCAAGGGTGATCGATACCTCTGGTGCGTGTATACTGGCAGCACGAGAACCTCCACGAGAGAACATGGGAGCGGGAGGCTTAGATTCATGCTCAATACCTCCACTTGTTTCACTAGTTTGTGTTGTGGATTTCGGTGAAGCAAAGCCCTGGGGTGGGGAGAATGTAGAGACATAAATGTTTCCATGTAATTTTGTTTAATTATATGGTAATATTGTGAGTTTGTGAAAATTGACGGCGCATGATTCCAAGGCCCGGTGTGCCCGGAATGAATTTCTGAACTTTTTTTGGGTACGTTCATTAAACGCACAAGCAAAATTTTGTAACTTTTGAACCGGTGCTCAAAATTGAAATATGAGGGAACCATTGAACTCACAACGCTGATATTCCCTTACAGAGACTTTTACCTCGACCGTAGTAGGTCGAGGGTGGAAATTAGTTTTTGGACATTTTGTGGGAGAAAATAAAATAAACATGCTTTATTTTATTTTGGGATTGAAACATCCCATTTTTAATTTGAAGGTGGGTACCACACGAGGGTGGTCGAAAATTTAATGATGGGCATTAAATGTCTAGTTACACAAAATGTGTAACCACATTTCTATTTAATTAATAGGATTCATTAATTCTGAATTAATAAATCAACTTGTTATTAAGAGTTATTTTTTATTAATTCTTGGAATCCCCCATTGATGTGACAACATTAAATCTTATCTTATTAATTTGTCACCACACCTCTCACGGGGAAAGGACTCTAAAAGCAGAGCCTTTGGAGAAACATCCTCCAAATGATGAAACTCTCCAAAGAATAATGTTATCCAGATCAAGAACGAGGAACCGACTTTGGAGCTTGTTGCAGGAGCGACGAACGTCGGAGACTTCATCATCTTCATATCCTTCCTCACGCCATCTCCAACAAGACATAAGGTAGGGGATTTATTTTGAATTATGATTAAATTTATTTGATAATTTTTCATATTTTGGATTCACAATAACGATGGCCAAACTAACATGGTCATCATCCCGCACATATACCATGCCCCTTTATTTTTTATTCTTCGCACGTTATTCATGCGTTCATCAATGCCAAATATTTAATGATGCTAGAAACATAAATTTTTGTTGAGCGTGGCATATGGACACGGAGCCCTCAACCTAAGGATTGAGAATAACCGGTTGTCATATTTTTCAGGCTTGGAACGAAGCTGCAACGGCTTGCGAAAGAGGGTGGTGGGCAACATCTAGTTGGCCGCGTAGAAGGAGGGTGGCGCGCGTCCGTGCTGCTGAAAGAGGAGGTAGAGGCTCGTCGGCTGCGACGGAGCAGGGAGGCGGCCGGCATCCGGCCAGATACGAGGCGTAGAGGCGGCGCGCGTCCACGCCACCAAAACAGGAGGTCACAGCGAAGGCCAGAGGGCGACTGACACCTGGCTGGCCACAGGTGGACAGCGGCGCGCGTCCGCACCGCTGGGAGAGGAACTGGGTGGCCGCTCTGGCCGGCAGCGTCACGCCAAGCGGGACCGCTCCAGCGGCCCCGCATGCCAAAAGAATAACCGAATGGCCATCGGGTCATTCAGAATACTAGGGGTGCCTCCCACCAGGTTGCGGCTAGGGTAGACCCCGCCACGGTGGGCCACCCGACGATGGGCAGCACCGTGGGCCACCCAGCAGGCCGTGCCAGCGAGCCTTGCCAGTGGGCCATGCCCAACGGGTTGGGCTGGGCCAATCCCTTCATGGGCTAGCCCAGACCATGGCCCATTAGGCCGGGTCCGCCATGGCCTAGGCCAACCGGGTCGAGCCGGGTCGGTCCGACTAGGTCGGACCAGACCCGAGCCCATCTGGACTCAGTTTGACCTTTGTGGCCATATCTTGAGAACCGGGCATCCGTTTGATGAACCATCTATGGAACTATAATCCTTTTATCGAGACTATCTATTTGGTATAGGCCAATTGAGTTTTGGATAAAGTTGGAGTATGTCTGGGTTGGATCGAACCCTGAATCCAACCGGTCCCTCGGAGCGGAAACGCCAATAACATACAAACCGGGTGTATGATTGATGCGTCGTCTATTGAGTTGGGTTATTTATGAGGTGACAAACCTTTGGGATACATCTCTGTGGGACTTCATGAAGGTAGAGGTATGATCGATATTTCGAGGGATAGATTCTACAGAACTCGAACGCACCGGGTGTGAGGAATCCAGTGGCTGGAAATGAGGCGGAGGTTGGAGATAGATAATAAGGAGGTTAGTTAACTATCGACTCTGGGTGGGTCGTATCATGTGTGGGTCATTGCAGGGGTTAGTACCTATCTATCCTGTGTGGGTCAGCGTTCAGCGATCCTGCGTGGGTCAACGCTCAGTGATCCTGTGTGGGTCAGTGCATACCAATCCTGTGTGGGTCAGTGCTCAGCGATCCTGTATGGGTCGGCATATACCGATCCTGTGTGGGTCAGATCCTATGTGATTTAGCACTCAGTGATCCTATGTGGGATAGTGCATACCAATCCTGTGTGGATCAGATCCTGTGTGGGTCATTGCGGGGGTTAGTACCTATCGATCTTGTGTAGGTTAGACTCCGTATAATCAGCAGCAGTGCCTCTTGACAGAATAATATGATTTAGCTTTGCGACTAATCATATGTACTAATATACTTCACTAATACCTGTGTGAGTTGATCCTTCTATATTAATGGTATACCTGTGTGGTACTATATCTTCGTGGTGTTACCTATGTGGTACTCCTACCTTTGTGGTGTTATCTGTGTGGTACTTCTATTTTCATGGTGTTACCTTTGTGGTATTCTTCCCTCCTATGTGAGATGAGTATATCTTGCTAACTTAGGTATATGTATGGGCATATACCTAAGTAGGGACTGACTATTGTTTCCATGATCGGTGGTTTATCCTTTTTGGATTTGAGAGACCTTCGGGGGTCTCAAGGTCCCTACTGAGTATTGTTATAATCACCCTTGTACGGACTATGCCCGCACCTTGTTGTGTCTTGTGCAGATGACAGACAACACTAACTGAGGAAGAGGGTACCAGGACTAGAGACTGCATATAGGTGGACCTTTGATGAGGTTTACCACAAATATGACCATTTGAGAGTTGTACCTACCCTTTAGGTAGGATCCTTGGCGGGTGTTCACAGGAGTTATTCTCAGTTTTACTTGAACTTTCCAGTTTTACTTGTACTTTCCAGTTGGTCTTGTATTCTGGCCCCTTTACTTCTGTACATACCCTGTTTACTTTATACATTACCTTGTTCTTTTATCTTGTTTTGTTCTTGGTTTGGGTGAGTTTACAGGCTTAGAGGCAATGCCTTCCTAGTTTTAGGGATATGCCTTTCCGGTGCTAGTCAACAGCCCCTGGCCTATGGAAGTCGGGCTTGGGGTAGTCCCGACACAAGCCCCGGGGGACGGGTCGTGACATATCCCATTCCCAAATACCATAGATACATTTATCCAACTAAATGAATTCAAATTCATCCTATATATATTTTTATTAATCATATTGTTACAATGATAGAACTTTTCCTTCATAAAAACCTCAAGTGATTCTCCTTTTAATTCTCCTCAAACTCCATGCAATCAATTTGTATAAACATTGTACTTTGTATCACTATCTTATCTTTAATCAACGTATCTATAAGAGAATAGATCTATGGATTTCTTGGACACCTCAAACTAATTATCAATAAAGAACATCAAATAATTTCCAAAACTTTCTTCATTATTCATCAACATATTTCCATGAGATAACTCTTCACTTATTGACAACAAGTTTAACAAAAACCCAAAGGTCAACACAACCCAAAGTGGTCTACTCACTTATTGACAACAAGTTCAAATAATGTATTCTATTTTTTCTACTCAGCATTCTATTTTTTAAAACAAAATATGTACTTTGAATTCAATTATGAACAAATAATGCATTCGATTTGGTCCATTACCTATTACCACTAGAAGATAGATGATACAATTAAATTTCTCTTATTTTGGTTACTTTAGATATATATTGTATATTTCTTGAAACCCGATTTCTTCTTGTTAAGATTTTGCTGGTAGTTTTCAAATCACTTCATCATTTTATTACATATTCTTTATGGTATAAGCTCCTCCTCGTGCTTCTTTATCTATAATTTTTTTCTTATATATCTCTCTATATAGAAATTGTTTATAACTAGAAATAACATCATTAAAATTCAACACCCCTTTATATTTGATTAAATATGTGTGAAATAAATAAAAATTACAGGAATAAATTATATTTCACATTATATGGCACTGTAATAGGCATTGAATCCTTTCTTTACTAATGTTTTCTATGACTACAGACATGTTAGGGGAACATGCACTGGATCCACATCATTCTACACAACCATCTATGTCCATGGGTTGAGGTATGTATGAATGTAAATATGTTTATTTTTTACTTAATCATTAAACATATGCTCATATGTCTAATTATCTAAGAAATTATTTTCAATAATATCAGACTCAACTTCTTTTTCCTCTTGTAGGAGTGTCCCTGGTCGTGGAATTTCATCTTGGAATTATGACATGACACTTAACGTATAATTTAATGAGTGATACCATCTTGTAAGAGTGGGTTCCCATGAATTTATTCACCTGTTGGGTCATATCATACACGGCCCACATAGATTTCCATTTACTACATGTGACTGAGCTTCATTCCCCTAGGATACATTAGATCGAATATGAAGGAAAGTTCATGTAAGAAGACCATTTTAGTTTCTTAGGTATGTTTAAAAAATACTAACATGTTTTATAATTTTTTGCCTTAAATAGAATAATATGAGAGTGTGTCCTAGTGAGTTTCATCTAGTATTTATGGAAAAATGTCATAAAATGTGGCAGATCATAAAGGGAGAGTCAAGATGGATAACTGGGTACCAAATGTGGGTGCCCCAGACGTTATGGATATAGTCCTAAGAGGGGTTCTCCCATCTTAGTGTCGTGAGTTAGTTACATATTGGTCCACTAAGGCAACAATAGTGAGGATATTTATTTTGTTATATATATTTCAAATAATTTTTAGCATTTTACGTGTTTGATATTTGAATTAATTGAATGTAGAAGGTGGCAGAACGTCCTTCTGGGAATCGTGCGTTGCAGGTACCACCTCACAGAATTGGGACTTCTCACGTGTCATAGATTTGATGTGATGTATTTATTATTAACTTTTTAAATTTATTATTTAATATGGTTTTGTTTTCTATATTTATATCTTATTAGTACATGGGTATGGGAGAGATGTGCACCGACTGATAAAATGTCGGTGTGGATAATAACTCGTGATCGAAATGATCCGGTGGTTGCAGCTCTTATAGTATGTTATTAAACTATTTATCAATATTGAAATACATATATATATATATATATATAAAATAAACAGGCTCAATTCAATGTGGAGTTAGTGCACCTTCCAGAGGACCACCAACAAATTTTCATGTGAAGGGATGATATATTCCATCACATTATTGGTCATGATGGACATAGATACAGTTTGACCAATAGAATGAGGATTCCTCATTCTTTAGTTTCACACACTAAGGTTGTGTCACCTTTTGTTCCTTGTATGTGATGATAGGTGATAGCTTTGGAGGCACGGATGCATGCTTCTGAGGAGGTAAATGTGCAGTTGTTAGCTGAGGTTAGAGCACTGTGCAAATGTGTGTGTCACGGTGATGGTGTAGGGGATCCTACAAAGCAAGTTTGTATTGAATTTATTTTTTTATTTTTTATTTCATTCATTACTTTTATCTTCATAATTATTTGTTGTGGGCCCCCACTGCATCGGACGGAGGTAGAATACATGACCCCACCTAACACATCAAATTCAAGAGGTGTGTTTTTTTGTTTTATTTCAAGTTTCTTGTTCAAATTTACTGACACATTTTGTTTTTTATCTTTTATGGGTCCATATATATTTTTATTAAAGGCACAAATCACAAAAATTATGTTGTCATAGACCCAATTAATCAAAACAATAATATTTAATTCTCATTTCTTATCCATTACTACATGTACTGATAAGATGTTCTAAATTAACTAATACATGAGATCCAACATGAATCATTAATTGATACATGTCTTAAGATCACCAAGAATTCCCACCTATAAAACCTCATGAACTCCATCCATATTGAGGGTCATACCCTCCAATGGAAAATGGGTAACATACCACTCTGATTGGTCCCAATATCAAACATGATAGGTTCCAACAATTCATGATAGGTTTCAATATCAAACATGTGTCACTCCTCACAATCTATTATCTTCCTTGTCTAGGAAAAACTTTTCTAGGATCAAGTGTGAGTGAACCATGTCACCACACTCCAATCCATTTCTGATGACCCCACTCGATATTGAGGGATATTTTCCATTTCCATCAAACCTAGGGAAAACATCTATGAATTATTCTCCTAGTGAATATCAGTCTCATCTTCCTAGAAGAAGCATGGTTTATTATTTCAAAAAAATACTAAAATATCACTCTTTCTAAGGCATAGAACACAATCACCCCCACTTGGGTGTCATTACTTGAATGAAAAGCATCCACCCACAATAAATGATCTTGTATATGACCATATAGGACCATAATACACATCATCATTAGAAACTGTAGATGAAGACTCTATGGAAAGGCATCCAATTGATCTTTCCCACCTAAACTAATCATGATAATGAAGGAACTACAAGTGATTTACACCTAAAAATTCCTAGGAATATTTATTCCTATATCATATATCTAGAAACACTATTAATTAAACTATCTCATATTATGAAGAACCAACCCATACTTCTCATCTCTAAGGGAAATCAGAAGTTCAGGCTATACCTTCTTTTAAATGACCAACAATAATATCCACACACCCACTCTCATATGCCGATTTACACATTATAGTGTGGTCCACACCTTCTCTCTATTTTACTTTTCCCTATTTTACCTAGAGAATTCTAAAACTCAACACACCATGTGCTATGGAGTGGCTTGCGCCTACTCTCTTATTTAAAAACACCAGAATCAGTCAATCTTCAATAGATCAATATCATCATGTTCATCATAATTTCATGGTTCCTAAAGGTTGATCATTTTTCTTTATCCTCCCATTTTAGTGTAGAGAGTTTCTTTCCAAACAAAGCTTCATGCATTCAATTTTCCAAACCTCATGCATGGAATAACCTTCAGGATTCAAGGGCCTATAGTATGTGGATGAGATCTTAGATTATTTTAAGTTTGAATGAGAGTAATATATAAATATTATTCTAGTTTGGAATAGTTTTTACATTATCTTTCCATAACTTTCATCTTATAGTGTTATTTCTTCAACTCTTTATGATAATAGCATTTATATTTTATATATGTGACATCACTACAACTATTCTTCTAAAAATACTATCTTTATCCTCTATTGATTTTTAGCTGCATTAGGTATGGTCATAATTTCTAAATTTGTCTTCTTTTGTTTATTTATATTTTTTTGAATACACATATTCTAATAAATTCATGTTTCCACAAAATAATCTATATTTACAACCCTTAATATTAACATGTTATCTCACATCCAATAACTCTTATTGTGCTTACATTCAATATTTTCCTTTTGATACCTTGCAATGGTATTCTCATGTTAATTTAATTACTTTCTAGAATGGGTTTCTAGTATATTCATACGGCCCAATATTCTTCCAATGTCATTTCCATTGTATAGTGCTTCACTATTCCTCAAACATTGAAACTTTCTTCTGAATTGTACATTATTCAGTACATCTCTTCTCAAATGTTGTAATTGATTCTCACTATATCATTATGACATCTACAAATTAAGTAAATAAACTACTTTTGTTTTTTTCTCATCTTTCTCATTCATGAATTTGAGAAAACATCAATTAAAAAACATACATCAAATCAGTTTCTAATGTAATCAATACAGTGAGTCTCAATTTTTTGGTTTATAATACTCAGTATCCTAGTCTTCTCTTTCCAGTAACCCAGGATGTGTGGCCACCAGTTTCTCATCTTTCAGTGTTCTTTGTTCTAATCATTATAAGTACTACAATTTCTTCTAGAGATATTTTAATATATTCAATCATGGTTTTCCTTTAAATTTTCTATTAAATATTATGCACACACACTTCTTTTGGTAGTTTTCAACATTTGATAGCCTTCGTGTTATTTTGGTCTCGGTCTGTGTGTATGTAACATCTTCATGCACACTCCAACTTCTTCTGGTGCACCTCATATCTATTGTCTCCTTCTGATAATAACTAAATCAATATTTTGTTGATTTCGAGTATTATTTATGAGATCATATTATTCTGATTAATTCATACATCTTCATCTTCCACACTCATAATTACTTTATTTTTTCCTCTGGATCAGAAAGAGTTTGCATCAATTCATATTGTTTATACTTCTGATGTATATAAAAACAACTCATTTTCCATTTAACATTACCTAATAACATCGTTAAGTTTCTCAGGGATTTCAAAGAAAAAATTAATGTGCTTGACTATGAATAGTGTGTGACCAACAACAGTGGATCCCAAACTAAGCATCCTAATCCTCCAATATGAATCATAAAGACCAAGATCACTCCACCGGTGAAGTAGGAGTGTGCATCCCTAAGAGAAAACATGAACAAAGACCTCATCATTGTGTATCACTCGAGAACCACCATTATACCCACTCATCACTAGGATGGATCAAAACATTAGTAGTGGAGTTTCTTTCCAAAAAAAACTTCATCATTCTGTTTTTCGAACCTCATTCATGTAAGAACCTTTGAGCTTCAATTGCCTATAGTGTTGGAATGAGATCTTCGATGATTCTAGGTTTGAATGAGAGTACTGGATAAATATGATTAATGTTAATATTAATTTTTATTTTTATTTGTTTGATTTTTTTGTATCTTATCAGTAGGTTGACTAAGACATAAGATTGGAAGAGATTTTTAGCTATTTTGATCAATGGTTTGGTCAGGATTCCTATTTTATATTTGTTGTATTTGATTTATGTAGGTTGTTTTATTGTTTTTTGTTATTTAGATGTTTTCATTCTGCAAATTTTGTTTTCTATTTGTTTTTTTATTTATGATGGCTAGAAGCTATCATGTTGTAGTTATTTTAAAAAAACATGCTGATTAGCGACCGCCATTGGCGGTCGCTAAATCTTTTCTAATTGGCCAGTATTAGCGACTACCATATGCGGTCTTTGTAGTCTATATATTCCTCACCCATTAGCAACTGTCGAGTTGTCCGCCAATGATGTTCCTAGTAACCGTTATTGTGTCCATCCAAGGGGCTATAGTGATCACCTTTGGTGGTCGTTAATACTCTTTACCATCGGGCCAACTATGATTTCCAAATCCAGCCAGTTGGCGGCTGCTAAAGGCCATTAGCGACTGATTTTGGCAGTCTCTAATGCCAGACTTTTTAGTAGTGATGTCTGCCTTAACCTCTTCTAATGTTATGGAATCACAACCACATAGCATAAAATATTTTAAAGAACTAAATGAGTCATCAATATAGGCTAAAATTATTAAATCTTGATCTTCATCTTTACCATTAATGTCTATATTTTCTAAATCAAGAATAACTTTTTTAAACTCATCAAGATGAACATGAACAGAAAAACTAATATTCATCTTAAAAGTATAAAGTTTCATTTTCTTGTAAATGTGACCAAACAATGTTTTAGTCATATAAAGTCTCATTTTATTCTTGACTTCATATTTAATAGATATCAATTAAACTATTATAGGATCTGATACCAATTGTGAGGGTAGGAATGAATCTGTTTCAAGGCAGTCTGATGCTCACAATGAACTAGAAGGAAATCATTTAAATGATCATAAGCGAGAGGTTTGAAGAATAAAAAAAACAAAAGAAACCTGAAGAAATAACATTAAATAAAATGTATAAAAGTACAAGACAATGTGATTATTTATGTGGTTCAGACTAGTTTGGTCCTACTCCATGGTAAAGACACCACCACAATCATAATTATTATGAAAAACAAACAAATAACATACAAAAGAGAAGATAAATCTGAGAAACAACACATGTGGACAACAAAATCTATCCTTGAATGAGATCCTTACCGCTTCAGGACTCATAGTGAACTCAAGTCAAAGATGGTAGCATACAGCCCGAAGAAGGACATACTCACACATGAAACCTCGACACCCAGACCGAATACAAAATAAGAAATACAACGCAGATGCCCAAAAAAAAGCAACAGTCTCACAAAACAGGATCCTGGAACCATTAAAGGAGAAACGACGCTGCCAGGGTTGATGAGTTTTTATGTCGGTGGGGTCCAAACATATCTCACAAGTACCGAGATCTACACCAGAGAAGATCATCGGAACAAGGGAGGTGAGAAAATGTGGAAGCATCAGAACACTTCTGTCTAGAATGAAATCAAAGGAATCATGAAGAACTGTGAGCCAAAAGTGGATGTCTCGACAAATGAAGTGAAAAAGTGAAATAAAGACGAGCAGGCGGTGAGGCGACGGATAGACAGGCAGAGTTGGCGAGGCGAACAAGTGAACAGCGGAGATCATGTGGAAAGATTGAGAAGATCAAGTCTATGTGATGGATCACATGGAACCCATGCCACATGGAAGCCTGGGAATGGAAGGGAGGCACCAGTACGAATCATTAGGGAATCAAATAAACACAAACCAGAGGATTCAAAGCCGCATGATCAACATCAATCAACACCTAGAAGAGCACGTGGGATTAATCCAGCAAAACAGGTCATGCCCACAAGCCCAGATGGCGAACATATACCCAATATCCATGTCTGAGTGGAGGCCCACATAGTACAACGCACAGAGGAAAATCCTGAAGAAACAAAGATGCATAATTCACTACTACAAAACTGGAATTTATCACCACTAAAAAAAGCATTTATCAGTGCTAAAAACATTTATTGTAACTCCCCAACCCCAGTTACCAAGAGTCAGTTCATTATTACATAACATTAGCATGATATAAGTAATCATGTCCCGAAAGACCAGTCAGTTTAGTAGCCTTAGAAGTACTAGATACATTCATAAGTTTTACATTACATCATGGAATAGAAATATCAACAACATTTTGTCCCCTTTTGAACACACTTATATCCTTAGCCTATCCCTGCAGGTCAACCATAAAATACTTCTTCACATCCTTGGAAAAATAAAACATAGAAAGGGGTGAGCTCAGATGCTCAGTAAGGATGACAATATAGCAGAAATTTTCATAAATAAGCATAAACATTTAAGGCAATGTATAAGACTAAAAAAAGCCTTTTAAACTTAAAATTCAGCATAATATGGAAAATATGCAATCAAATACTTTCATTTACTTATTCACATAGATATTCTACTCATCAAATAATCACATGAAATATCAATAGCCACTTTCATAATGATGGAATGCATAATGCCAGACTTCATAACCACATAGTCAAGGCCTTGTGCCAAGACTACAAATAAGATTTTTTCAAGGCCTTGTTCCAAGAAACTAGTTTGTCTCATGTGACCTACCGATACATTGAGGATCTATATCGGGCTCCACCCATCACTTACTAAGTTCAATGCATTACTCGTATGAAAAGGTCTAAACATAACATAAACATTCGTATTAAAACTAGCATACGAAATATCAATAGTTTATCCATAAAACATGAATGGTGTAAAAAAAACACATCCACAGTCAAATATATCACAAAACCTTCAATACAATATGGAATATTTGTATCATAATAAACCAACTTGAAACAAGCTTAAAATTCATCAAATGATGATAACATAGATGAAATCAGATCTTTTTTTAGAGAAATGTCTCTTTCTATTTTAAAATCATTTAAAAGTCATATAATTATAAAAGAAAACATTTATTTTGAAAATATTCTTATAAGATTTTATGGGAAGCTTCAATAATTTTATAATGACAGAAAATAGCTGGACCCACCGTATAAGTTAAAAAAATACATTCTTACCTTAATTTTGTCGAAAAGGTCATAAAGTACTTTGTTTGGAAAATGACATAAAGATTCCTTTCAAACCATTTTATAAAAAGTAAAAAAGAGGTATAAATGACATTAAACCATAGTAAAGTAAATATTAAAAAAAATTAAATACATTTTTATGAAACATGGATGTGGATGATAAAGAGGTCTCTGTAGATACTTACGTAAAAACAACCTCATATAATAAAGAGATTGTAAAATTAACCCTTGCCTTGTACTTTTACTTAGTCAATGGTATGTTAAACTCATGTATAATAGTTAAAACATTTTTATTAAATTATAAAAAAACTATATATATAAATATTATATCATATATGATCTTCTAATATTACTTTTTTAATAATATTTTAGTATTATCATCATTTTGGGTGTTAACTGATTCATTTTCATTTATATGTTTTGTTAAAAAAGTCGTGATTATTATGGATAGGATGTATTTGATTCATATCCAAAAAAATATTAAGTTCTTAAACATAATTTTTAATCACCAAATGAAAATTATTCTTGAATGATTACGATGGGGAAATGAATCTCATCGCATTCATGGAGACGATAATCCGTACGTACGCACGAGCGACAATATCCTTAAATTGATGGTGAAAACGTATGTAATTGGATGTTATATAGTATATAAAGAATAATTAACATGTTATATTTATTATTTATATCAATTATACATCATTATTATACCAATCCAAATAATGAAGTATTTTAATAACAAACTATGCCACGACGTTGAAACGGTAAGTCGTACGCACGCACGTATGGTGACTTTGTCATTCATGTGATGGATAGAATAATGAATATGGTTGTAAAATTTTTAAAATAACATAAAATTATATAGAATATAATGGAGTTATTATTTTATAATGGAAACAACAACGAAAGAATAAGTGGAAGAAGAAAAGAACTTGGAAGAGGAGATGAAATATTTACCTCTTCTTCAGGTTCTTCCTTTTTATTTGATCAAAAGGGATCCTTAGGTTAGATTTTTTATCAAAGTAAGGAATCTAGGTTGATGTGAGGGAATTTTGGAGGATATTTGGGTAGGTTTTGGCTGAGCCAAATGGATTTGGAGGTGTGAAATTAAGAGAAGGGGAAGTACCCTTTTCTAAGAGAGGTGAGGGTCACTTTAGGAAAATGTTGAAATATTATTTTATAATAAAATCATTTTCGGTTTCTAATGGCTCCAAAATGATTTATTTAGAGTATAAGGTGGGTATGGGTCACAAAACCACTCAAACAATAGGTTTTAGATAGTTTTGGGTCACCATATTAACCTTATCTTTTTAGATTTAACTCTTAGTAAAATAGTTTGACATTTACCATGTCTCTTTGTATTTTTATATTATATGGTTAATGAACTTACTATAACAAGCCAAGCGAACCCCAAGTGGTTAATTATTAATATATATATCTTTATCTAAGTACTTTGGCTGAACCATGGATATTTAGGAATATTATATCAATTGATAATATAATATTTGTTTTTAAAACTCTTTTATGTCAATTTTGACACTATTTGGTATTTTGTTTTTTGTTAAAGTCATAACAGCATGATTACTTAAAAAAGAATTATTTAATCAACCTTAACATGTCATATTAACCTATAAAATAAGTTTAATTCATCAAAAGTCTCAAATTACATTTATTTGGATATTTATAATATCAATTTTTTAATCTTTCATTAATAAGGTAATTACTGCATCATTATTGTGTCATAAATAAATTTAATTATTTAATGTCTAAAAATTATAAATAAAATACCATTATGTAGTAAATATTTTTATCTTTCTAATTAATATTTATAGTTGAATTTATCTTATGTGTAATTCTATATTAAAAATGGTTTAGTTATTAAACGTTGAATTTAACACTTTTAACTCTTCTTTAAATAAAATAATAATAAATGTCCTAATCTAATCCAAGTGGAAATAAGGATAATATTTTATTATTAAGGTTGTTTTTGGTAGAATTACACTTATCTAATAGAATTAGGACATGTGTTAGGCTAATTATAATATCATTTTTACCCTTAATTGCCCTATTTACTTTTAACCGTGGTAAATAAATGTCAAAAGTTTCTATTTAACAAAAATTATTTTCATCTTATTGAACCATATTTTACTTACTGATTTCAACCATGTCTCTCGGATTTTTGAAATTCAATTCATAGAAGTGGTAAAATTATATTTTATGCAAATTTGTAAACGCTCCTAGGAGGTGGGTAAAAGACAGTAAAAAGTTCCATAAAATTTTTATATATCTAAACTTATTATAAAATGACTCTAATGAATTACATTGAACATATATAGGTATTATGTATCTATTTTGACCTCAAATAAATTTAAATAAAATAAATAATTATTTAAATAAAAAAGTCTATTTTAAACAATAACGCAGTGTTTTTCACTATTCATCAAAAATTGAATGTTTTCAGAAAAATACCAAAAATTCACCCTAAGATAATTTTGATATTCTGAATCCAAAAATGAAGTCCATTTTGAATGTTAAAATTTATAAAATTTCCAAAAGTGGGTATTACTATTCTTAACAGCTAGTTTGATTGGTTGTGGTGTGTGAACTTGATGTTGCGTACAATGCAAGCTACTGCATTTTTCAAAGGAAAACGTACCATGGAAACTTGGGTGTTACATTCTCCCCTCCTTAAAATAATTTCGTCCTTGAAATTTCTAGAATATTACTGTATAAAAAGATTTGGGTGGTTTTTCATCATAATTTCCTCGATTTGCCACGTTGCCTCTTCCATCTAATGGTTTCTCCATAGAACTTTTACCAAACGATTTGTCCAGTTTCTCAGCACTTGTTCTATGGTATCAAGAATTTTGACAGGATCTTCATAATAAGACAGATCAAGTTCCAGTTCAATTTCCTCATAGTTGAGTACATGCGTTGGGTCAGGCATGTATTTTCTCAATCGTGATACGTGGAACACATCATGAACTTTGGAGATACTTGGAGGCATTTCCAAACGATAAGCTACAACTCTAATTTTTTCTAGAATTTTGAAAGGTTCGATGTACCTGGGACTCAATTTATCCTTCATAAGGAATTGTATAACTCTCTTCCATGGAGATACCTTCAAGAAAACAAGATCTTCTACTTGAAATTCCAAATCCTTCCTTCGGTTATCAGCATAACTCTTTTTCCTACTTTGAGCTGCTTTGATGTTGGTTTGGATAACCATCACATTTTACATCGTTTTCTCAAAAATTTTTGGGCTTATGAGTTTTATTTCACCAACATCATCCCAACAAGTTGGTGTGTGACATCTCTTTCCATATAACGCTTCATATGGTGTCATTTGAATACTTGAATGGAAGCTATTGTTATAGGAAAATTTTAACAGAGGTAAATATTGATCCCATATACCTTTAAAGTCAAGTGAGAAAGATCCCAACATGTCTTCTAAGGTTTGAATATTCTGTTCTGATTGTCCATCAGTTTGAGGGTGGTAAGTAGTGCTCAAATGAAGTTCAGTATTCAGGGCTTTCTGAAGAATTTTCCAGAATCTTGATGTAAAATGGGGATCGCAATCAGAAACAATCGATAGAGGTAATCCATGAAGTTGGTTGAATAAATCATTAATGTGAGGTAGGGGATACTTATTTTTTATTGTTATAGAATTTATCTCCCTATAGTCAATGCACAACCTCATAGATCCATCTTTCTTTTTAACAAAAAGGACAGGGGCTCCCCATGGAGAAACACTATGGAGAATAAATCCTCTGTTATTCAATTCTTCTAGTTGTTTCTTTAGTTCCACTAATTCCATAGTGGTCATTATATAAGGGGTCTTCGATATGGGCCTTTAACCAAGAATTAAATCAATGGAAAACTCAATTTTTTTGTTCTGGAGAATGTCCAGGTAAATCCTCTAGAAACACATCAACATATTCTTGCACAATAGGTACGTCCCCTATTTGAACATTCTTTTACTCACCCATAGTTATTTCATTCTCTTCTTCCCTAATAATTGAATTTAGAAGATCTACTGGGGGTGGATCTAGATAAGAATCAGGTGGTGATGTTTCTGCTTTAAAGATAAGGTACTCCTTATCATCATAGAGAATTGTAACCTTCTTTTTCTTACAATAAATTTTCACATCATGGTCTGAAATCCAATCCATTTCAAGGATTATATCAAATTCAATCATGGGTATGATGATGAGATCAGTAGATAAAGAACATTTATATGCCCTAATAGGAGCTGATTCACAAAATATTGTTGCGATGATACTTCCCTTAGGTGTTTTTACTAACAACTCCCTTGTTAAGTCAAATTGAAAATATCTAATTTTCTTAGTAAACTGGGAAGATATGAAACAATGTGATGATCCAAAGTCAAATAAAGCATTGGCCAAACTTGAGAAACCATTAAATTGCCTGCAACCACGTCTTTCAGAGCTTCAACCTTAGTAGTAGTGATCGCATAAGCTTAGCCTTTCTCCCTTGGCCTTTTTTGAGGTAATTTCCCTTATAAATTAAGAAATTCATTTGCATAATGCCCCTTTTCTCTACAGTTGTAGCATTAAACATTGACAGCCTCTTTCTTCCCCTTGCAATCACGAGTTTGGTGGCCTTTTTCACCACACTTGTAACAGACTCTCATTCCCTTCAGGCAAGTATCGGGGTGTTTCTTCCCACATTTACCATAGGATAGACATTCAAATTTTCCCTTATTCCCCTTATTTCCATTTCCTGAGTGTTCAGCAGATCTCTCTTTCTCTTACTTTGCTTTAAAGACGTAAGACTTGGAGAATTCCTTTTCAGTTTTGATAGCGCTTGAGAAAATATCTCCATACGATGAGAAGGATTGAGAGACTAATGCTCGATGGAGAAATAGTTTTAACCCCTAAAAGAATCGACCAATCTTACTCCTTGGGTTACGTATATAATTTGTTGCATGACTTGCTAAACATGTAAAGTTAGCCTCATACTTCGCGACATTCTCATTCTCCTTTTGCCTCAGACTCAGAAATCGTCTTTTCATATCCTCTCGATGGTCACAAGGAAAGTATTTTTCTAAGAGAATCTCTTTAAACTCCCTCAATTCCATGTTCTATACTTCTTCATATTCTTTTGTGTTTTAGATTAATGACCACCATTGATCTGCATCTCCCGTGAGGTCATAAACTGCCATGACAACTTTTTCCCTTTCGCTACTCCCCAAATCATGAAATATTTTCTCTAAAGTATTTATCCATTGCTCAGCTACTAATGGATTTGTACTCCCATTTAATGTTGGTGGTTTTTTCCTCATAAAGCGATCTAACATTGATCCTCTGCATTGTGGATCATGGTGCTCCATACGGGTAAGGTTATTATTCATAACCTGGGTGAGTTGTCCCAGTATGGTGATAAGCTGATCAGCACCAGTTGCATCACTAGATCCACTATAATTATCTTGAGTATGAGGGAAATCCCTACATGGATTACGTGGGTTTATACGGTTTCCATTCCTTCCACTAACCGCCATTTCTAAATAATGACATACACTAGATTAGTTTATGAATCACAATACATAATTCCGAACTTGTAAAACAGTTAACATAAATTAAACAATTTATGGATATAATCCATAATTATAAAAATGTTTTCTTTGAGTAATTATATACTCATAAACCTTTCATAATGGTTTATAATGAAAATGAGAACTATCCTAATCATATCTCTTGGTAGTGTTGTAACCAAGAGTGCAGCAAGGCTCGTTGTCATGCACCGGTTCCCGTTCGAGTCTAGCTCAAAGCGGTGTTTTTGGGTTTTACCCCTAGGTACATCTATACCAGAGCTGCCTCTACCTTCTCATATCTAGACAGGGATGTATTTCTTATAAAACTCACAAAATCCATATAGTACCAAAATTCTAGGAAGTTCTTCTATACTAATCCTCAAATTCTATCTTAGGGTAATGTTCTCTAATCATAGTTTTTCTAAATCTAGCTTCCAAAGTTTGTACTAAACTTCCTCTGATACCAACTGTAACGCCCCGACCCCAGTTACCCAGATTCGGTGCATTATTACATAACATTGACATGATACAAAGAATCATGTCCTAAAATACTGATCAGTTTAGTAGCCTTGGAAGTACTAGATACATCCATAAGTTTAACATTACATCATGGAATAAAAACATCAACAACATTTTTTCCCCTTTTGAACACACTTATATCCTTAGCCTATCCCTGCAGGTCAACCATAAAATACTTCTTCACATCCTGGTAAAAATAAAACATAGAAATGGGTGATCTCAGATGATCAGTAAGGATAACAATATATCGGAAACTTTCATAAATAAGCATAAACATTTAAGGCAATGTATAAGACAAAAACAAAACGCTTTTAAACATAAACTTCAGCATAATATAGAAAATATAAAATCAAATAATTCCATTTACTTATTCACGTGGATATTCTACTAGTCGAATAATCACATGCAATATCAATAGCCACTTCCATAATGATGGAATGCATAATGTCAGATTTCATAACCACATAGTCAAGGCCTAGTGCCAAGACTACAAATAAGATTTTGTCAAGGCCTTGTGCCAAGACACTATTTTGTCTCATGAGACTTACCGATGTATCTAGGAGCTATAGAGGGATCCACCCATCACTTACTAAGTCCAATGCATTCCTCATATGAAAAGGTTTAAACATAACATAAACATTCATATTAAAACTAGCATAAAAAATGTCAATAGTTTATCCATAAACCATGAATGGTGTAAAAATAACACATCCATAGTTAAATATATCATAAAACCTTCAATATAATATAGAATATTTGTATCATAATAAATCAACTTCAAACAAGCTTAAAATCTATCAAAGGATATTGACATAGATGAAATCAAAACTTTTTTTAGAGATATATATCTTTCTATTTTGAAATCATTTAAAAGACATATAATTATAAAAGAAAACATTTATTTTGAAAATATTTTCATAATATTTAATGGGAAGCTTCAATGATGTTATAACGGTGAACAATATTTGTAGCCTCCGTATAAGTTAAAAAAACATTCTTACCTTAATTTCATCGAAAAGGTCATAAAGTACCTTATTTGGAAAACGACGGAAAAATTTCATTCAAACCATTTTATAAAAAGTCAAACAAGGGTATAAATGACTTTAACCTAGAGTCTAGTAAATAGTAAAAAAGTTGAAATACATTTTTAAGAAACATGGATGTGGATGATAAAGAGGTCACAGTAGATACTTACGTAAAAACAACCTCAAATAATAAAGAGATTGTGAAATTAACCATTACCTTGTACTTTTCCATAGTTGATGGTATGTTAACCTCCTGTATAATAGTTAAAAAATTGTTATTAAATTATAAAAGAACTATATACATAAATATGATATCATATATGATCTTCTAATATTACTTTGTTAATAATATTTTAGTATTATCGTTGTTTTGGGTGTTAACTGATTCGTTTTCCTTTATATGTTTTGTTACGTAAGTCATGTTTATTATGGATAAGATGTATTTGATTCATATCCTGAATGATATTAAGTTCTTAAACATTATTTTTAATCATCAAATGAAAATTATTCTTGAATGATTATGATGGGGAAATGAATCTCATCGTGTTCGTGGGGACGGTAATCCGTACGTACGTACGAGCAATAATATCATTATATTGATGGTTAAATCGTATATAATTGGATGTTATATCATATATACAGAATCATTAACATTTTATATTAATTATTTACATCAATTATACATCATTATTATACTTATCCAAATAATGAAGTGTTTGAATAACAAACTACACCACGACGTGGAGACGGTAAGCCGTACGTACGCACATATGGTGACTTTGTCATTCATATGATGGATAGATTAATGAATATGGTTGTACCTTTTTTATAATAATGTCACAGTATATAGAATATACTAAAGTTATTATTTTAGAATGGAAACAACAATGAAAGAGGAAGTGGAAGAAGAAAAGAACTTGAAAGAGGTGATGAAATATTTACCTCTTCTTCGGGTTCTTCCTTTTGATTTGATCAAAAGGGCTCCTTAGGTTGGCTTTCTGATCAAAGTAAGGACTCTAGGTTGATGTGAGGGAAGATGGGAGGATATTTGGTCAGGTTTTGGCCGAGCCAAATGGATTGGAGGTATAAAATTAAGAGAAGGGGAAGTACCCTTTTATAAGAGAGGTGAAGGTCACTTTAGGAAAGGCTTGAAATATTATTTTATAATAAAATCATTTTCAGTTTCTAATGGCACCAAAATGGTTTATTTAGAGGCTAAGGTGGGGATGGGTCACAAAACCACTCAACCAATAGGTTTTAGATAGGTTTGAGTCATCATATTAACCTTATCTTTTTAGATTTAACTCTTAGTAAAATAGTTTGACATTTATCATGTCTCTTTGTATTTTTATATTATATGGTTAATAAACTTACTATAACAAGCCAAGCGAACCCCAAGTGGTTCATTATTAATATACATATCTTTATATAAGTACTTTGGCTGAACCATAGATTTTTAGGAATATTATATCAATTAATAGTTTAATATTTGTTTTTAAAACTCCTTTATGTCTATTTTGACACTATTTGGTATTTTGTTTTTGTTAGTCATAACAGCTTGATTACTTTGAACAAAAATTATTTAATCAACCCGAACTTGTCATATTAACCTATAAAATTAGTGGAATTCATCAAAAGTATCAAATTACATTTATTTGGATATTTAAAATATCAATTATTTTAATCTTTCATTAATAAGGTAAATACTGCATCATAAGTTGTCATAAATAAATTTAATTATTTAATGTCTAAAACTTATAAATAAAATACCATTATGTATGAAATCTTTTTATATTTGTAATGAAAATTTATAGTGGAATTTATCTTATGTGTAACCCTAAATTAAAAATGGTTTAGTTATTAAACTTTGAATTTAACACTTTTAACTCTTCTTTAAATAAAATAATAATAAATATCCTAATCTGATCCAAGTGGATCTAAAGGATCATATTTTCTTCCTAAGGTTGGTTTTGGTCGAATTACACTTATCCAATAGAATTAGGACATGTGTTAGGGTAATTATAATATCATTTTTACCATTAATTACCATATTTACTTTTAACCATGGTAAATAAAAGTCAAACGTTACTATTCATCAAAAATTATTTTCATCTTATTTAACTAAATTTTACTTATTGATGTCAACCGTGTCTCTCGTATTTTTGAAATTCAATTTACAGAAGCGGTAAAATTATGTTTTATGCAAATTTGTGAATGCTCCTAGGAGGTGGGTAAAAGACGGTAAAAAGTTCCATAAAATTTTTATATATCTAAACTTATTATAAAATGAATTTAAAGAATTACATTGAGAATATATAGGTATTATGTACCTATTTTGACCTAAAATAAATTTAAATAAAATAAATAATCATTTAAATAAAAATTCGGTTTTAAACAATAGCACAGTGTTTTCCATTATTCATCAAAAATTGAATGTTTTTTGAAAAATACCAAAAAATCATCCTAAGCTAATTTTGATATTTCGAATCCAAAAATTAAGTCCATTTTGAAAGTTAAAATTTATAACATTTTAAAAAGTGGTTATTACTATTCATAACGGTTAGTTTGATTGGTTGTGGTGTGTTTGAACTCGAAGTTTCGTATAACGCAAGCTACTGCATTATTCAAACGGAAACATATCGTGGAAGTTTGGGGTGTTACATTGATAATTAAGACACTATTAAAAGGGGGTCTCTTTTATCAGCGCTAAAAAAATAATAAAGGACCCTTTTATCTGTGCTAGAAAAGTGTTGATAAGGGGTTTTTTTGTCAATGCCGATAAAATGGTCTTTGATCAGTGCTTTCTTTTAGTGATGATAAAAGTCAAAAAAAAATTGTAAATTGGAGGGTAGTCCCACACTCCTTTTAACAGTGCTCGACTCCCCTTTCAACAGTGCTTGAAAGGCCTGCCCGCACATGCCCCCGCCACCCTTTTAACAGCACCAGGCGCACCTCCACCCTTTAACAATGCTCGCCCCCTGTACCTGCCCGCACACCCCAGCCTCTACTTCGATTTGAACCCATGATCTCTCCCTTGCGTGCATGTACCTTTACCACTCGTCCATCTTGTTTTGTTCTCCGTTTAATGATATATCAATATATATATATATATATAGTTGTGACTGAAAATTCTCTTTTTTGATTTTCCAAATACCGGCTTTATGGGTGAGCGGTAACCACAACAACACAATACCTAAACAAAAAACTTGCACCAAATGCGGGATTCGAATTCTAAGGTTCAAAAATGAAAATTCAAAATTCAAAACATCCACAGGACAAAAGGAGACCTCGAGCCACGAGAACCCACATTTACCAATCACGTCGCTCACCATCATCATGCATCCAGTACACCTCGTCACCTTTATAGAAAACCCCACCGATGAAGACAGCACCCCGGTTGCTGGAAAACGTCGTAGCCCCGCCGCAATGAACCCACAACCCTCCCACTGAAACCGCAGCTGCAGATCTGAGCCGAAATCGAGAAGACGCATCGGAGGCCGAATCGAGCAAGCTTCCTGAAGCGGAAGAGGGGGAGACAAGCGAGGACCTAGGGCTAGGCCATACCGACACCGCGATGCCACGAAACCATCCTCGGACCATCCACCATCAAGACCACCCTGAAAAAGAACCACGAAAATGCCGAGTGCATCGCACCATAAGAACCAACACACCCCATAATGAATCACTTCACCAAACTCAACAACAGAAATCGACAGGATAGAAGAAAACCATCTACTTGACCAGAAATCAGAACCAATCTCATTCGGAATACAAAGATCCACCCAGCAAAGTCGACCCATACCAAAATCAAAACCAAAAGCTGCATATGAGGGAGCAAGATTCACGAACCAGCACCGATTGAGGACCTCCCAAATCGCGTCGGAAGAAGTCCTCGCCGGAGCCAGAGCTGTGGATCCCGCCGCCGCCTTCAAACCCGCACACAGAGAGTAGCCCATCCAGCACACCCACAATCGACCCAAAGCACGACAACAACCCCGGGCTGCAGCAACTAAAGCATGAACTCCGGACCAACACCGCTCCGCCAGGAACCTGACCAGAAGCAAATGCTGGGATCTCCGAGAGTCATGAACCCACATGATTCCGCAACAGGAAGCGGATGCATGCCGCGCACGCGTCGAGCAGAGGAGCCGAGCAGAAATCTTATCCGTGACGGTGAAGATGAAGGCGGCGCGGGGGAAACCCTATCGTCGCGAGGCCCCTTATAGGCGCATCAATTTCTCTTTTTTCTTATTTAGTTATATTTATTCATATATTAATATATATTTATATTAATATATATATATATATAGTAATATTAATATATATATATATATTTATTCTTATAGTAATATATATTTATATCTGTTTATTTTTATATATAATTAGTTATACTTTTTGTTTGTATATGTATTCGTATATTAACATATATTTATAAGATTAGTTTAAAATACATTTATAAAATATGTTTTTTGTGTTTCTAAATAAATAAAAAAATACAATCATATATGCAACATACGTACAAATATATATTTATATATATATTATATGTGTGTATCTATAAGTATATTTATCCATATTTATATATATTAATATATATTTACATATATTATATATTAATATGTATATTAATATGTTATAATATATAGATAATGTAACATCCCCAAATGATAAAGGGTTAAATGACTAAATGATAAGACTCATGTCAACAAGGTGCACCTTCCTTTTCAGGAGCCTACCTGATTAGAACTCCACAGTTAAGCGTGCTTGGCCTGGAGTAGTGATCAGGATGGGTGACCTCCTGGGAAGTTTCTCAGAGTGTGTGAGTGAGGAAAAAGCACACTGGAAAGGACATGTGTTGGCCTGTGGGGACTGTCATTAGTCAGATGACCCGTTCAGGCATGTGGGCGGACCCTGGGGTGGGTCCCACGTGTCTGTGGGGGCAACTGGTGGTACCTGGTGGGACCAGGACCCGACGCTCATGTTAAGGCGGGGTGGTTGTGCTGTCACCGGGACTCGGTTGTCACAGATAATATAATTCAGTTTGTTAATATAAACACACACTAATAGACACACACACACACACATTATAAAGGTATATAAATATTCATATGTTTTTATTATAAATAAAATAGACATTAGTTTTTATTTATATAAGGCTTATAAATTGAAATATATTTTATATGTAAATTTGCTTAATTGTTTATTTATAAAATTAAATTTTTATGTGAATATATAAAAAATATGTCTATATTGTTATATATTTGATTACAAATAACAGTACATTGTGAAAAACGATAAAATTTTAATGTCATAATATCAACATGAATGCAATCCTTGGGAATAAATTCAGTCCTGACTGAAAAATGGTAAAAAGACCCCCTTAAATGAGGCTAAAAATCCATCGCATGTTAACAAATTTGGGTATCCTGACTAAAAACTCAGTTTTGGAGGCCTTTTAAGCCTTTTTTGACCTCGAAAAACATGATAAAGGGTTTTTGTCTTTTATTGGTGCATAGAGCTTGTCGCAGGTTCGATTTTTTATGTGGTAGAACTCAAATGAGCACTCAAGTCAAAAGTTATGGTCATTTGAAGTTTAAGTTACATTTTAAACTTATTTTAGACCATTTATTGATTTTTTGATTTTTTGTTTCTTTAAATTGTTATTAAATGATTATTACTCGATAATAATTAAAAAATTATTAATTAGTAAAAAAATTTAAAATATATTATATGCCATTTTCACTAAATATCATATATATTAAGTGTAAATGTCTATATATATTTATCTAAAACATATTTAAAAAATATATATTATATTTATATTAATATAAATATTTTTATATATTTATATATTATTTTTATTGATTTTTTTTAAATATACCCTTTATCAGTACTAGTAAAAAAAGCATTGATAAATATCTTGTTTTATCAGTGCTATTAAAAAAGCACTGATAAAGGGGGTCACTTAAACAACGCTAAAAAAAGTGATGATAAAAGGGGTACATTTAATAGTGCTGATAAATGGGTACTTTTAACAACGTTTTTTTGCTGCTAAAAGTACCCTTTATCAATGATTTTTTTAGCGCTGTTAAATGGTGGCACTGCGAAAACTCATTTTTGTGGTAGTGATAATAATAATGAATAATAATTTTTCATGATAACTTCAAAAATGACTTTTTAATTTGAAAACCAAATTTAACATCATTATAAGTAATGCATGGAAGTGACCATTATTTGGACGTGTAAAAAACTCAATAAGTTGGTCATTGATTGTTTTATTATTGGAATACTCTAGGAAACAAGAAGCATTCATTGAAGTTTTGTTAGACCAAAAAATAATGTACATCGACTTAAAGACGGAAAAGAAGAAAATTCATCCAATGAAAAAAAATATTTTGGTAGTAGGCTTTCATATGCGATGGTCGCATTATTCAAATAAAATCCTTTTAGAAACAATTTTCAACTAGAAAATAACATGGTCAAAAAATAGTGTTTAGGATGTGGTTACGTACAACTACCGCACCACCATTAAGAATACCTTGATAGTGCAAAAATGTCATTAGGAATGGATATTATTGGAAATTGAGTTACTAAAGTCGCTTATGTGTCACAATGTGTTTGTGTTGATAATGTATTAAAGTGGTATGTGTAAGAACATCTCAAACTTTTAAGCATTCCTTTATGTCACCGCTTGAAACTCAGGGTTACTGGTTCACGCCCAAATTTACCCAAGAGAAGAAGGGTAGAACGGTCCTTGTAGTGTAGCTCGGGTTGTCGATTCCACAGAGACCTAAGAAGATACCTAAGATACACAACCTAAGGGATGGATTTTTGGCTATGAAGTGGCCAACTTGGATTGATTTTGGATGGGTTTTAAAGATATCTAAAAGATTTAAGTGGATTCAATTTAAAAGAATGAGTTGATCCTAGGTTATCACTCGGGGTGGATTGGATGTATTTTCTTTTTAATGATTTCAATTTCTTAAATTTGAGATGGATTCATTTAAGGAGATAAAACAACATCACCACTTACTGGTTTAATGCCTACACCCTCTAATACTAATCACCTATACACTTGAAGGATCAAAGTTTTGAGCACTTCAAGGTAAAGGATCGTATTAGTACTTGAAGTGTGTGGCCTTAAATTCAACAAGGACGATGGAGTTTAAAAATCATCAAATAAAAATCCCAATTAAAGAAGTGATTATACATTAATTAGGTGATAAATAACATCCAATCCAGCCCCTTGCTACTCCCTTGGATCAACCCATAAGTGGGTTAGCCCTCCATTGATCCCATGGTTTCAATGGAAGCGGAAAGTAGACTCATAAGGGAGGAATGAAGAAGTAAAGAAAACAACAAAAATAAAATGATCACTCCACCGTTGTGTGAATAATTTCACAGGGGTTGGTGTGAATAAATTCACACCTTGATCCAACGGTATCAAAATGATATTAAGAACAACAGAATAAGAGTAGAAGAAGAACTTTTATTAAGAAACTAAAGTGAATTGAACAACTTACATGTGAAAGACAAAATTGAGGCAACAAAAATGCAGCATAACATTACAAGTAAACAAAGCATCCAAGATCCTCAAATCCTTCACCACAACTGCCTTAAATAGGCATTTTGGGAGCCTTGGGTCGAGCCACCAACAGTACAAAGCATCTTAATTAATTTTGGTAGGCTATAGGTGGTGGAAAGCTTGTGGAATTTGGACTTTTCCACGTTTGACCCGAGGTGGCAGCCAGTTTTCATCCACCGAACAGACGCGTTTGGATGACCTTCTAGATGGCCGAATCAGGGTGGGCCATAGAAGAAGACAATAGAGCTCCGGATGTCTGCTAACCTCCTGTAAAATTTGGGCCCATTTGGAGTTGTGTATTCCGAGATATGATCCAATTGGTGGACTGTTTTTCTGGGCCGCAGAATCTGGCCCAGAATTGTATCTCTAACTTGGGCCGCCTAAATGACCACCATAGAGGCCGAATTAGCATTAACTCCTGAAGAGTGATTTGTTCCTGTACATGTCTTCTAGCATCCCACGAAATTTGGGATTAATTGGGCCTTTATGTTGGGCCCCACAGTCTCATCATTGGGCTGGTGTCCAATCTGCCTTCTCCAGAATTGCTTCCTTTCATTGCCAAATATCTCCATCATCCTCCATGAATTTTCCATTGATCCCTGAAACAAACATGTTCATATTTAAGTGTAGATCAATTTACAAAAATATCAAATTAAAATATGTATAATTCAATTCCTTAAAATCAGATGAATCATTGGGTATTTTAAATGATGTTCAAAAATGTACAACATAATAGTGCATTTTAAGAAGGTATTACAATCATAATGTGAAATGATGTTCAAAGTGTAAAATGCACTAAAATGGTATTTATGAATAACAAAGAACATGAAAATTAGGTATATTAACAATGAATATTAGCCTCATTTAGTGGCTAATCACACCCCCCAACTTGAGTTTTGCTAGTCCCGAGCAAAATATATCTCATCAAAAAAATGAAATTCAAATTCCCTTTTCTAAAAACATTTTAATACACAATGATCACCAAAAAACCTTATACCAAACAATCATGAAACCCATCAAAATATTTTAATACGAGATATTTTCATAAGCAGATCCCAATCCCAAGCCCATTCCTTTGATCAAATCCATCATCATACTTCATCCAACTCAATTAGGTGTAATGATGTGTTGTGAATCACAATAGATATGGGGGTTCATTTTCATTCAAGGGGGAAATCATGGAAGCGCTAGGTGGAATCACATTTAATCCTAATATGAGTATTCTTCATCCCTCTTTTTTTTTGATTTGTTTTTTGCAATATTGCTATAGTAATTGAGATTGCAATTAATCAAATTAACCCATGTAGAAAGACTTTGCCGATGACTCCCAGACTCAAAGGCCTTAGGGCACCAAGTGAAGCCCACATACTCGGGCATCGTCTCGAGTTAACTTAATCAAAAACAAATTCATATTACCATAAATAGAGATATATTGAAAAACTCAGGGCTAGACAACTCTGGAGCCACGATCCCCAAGTGCCGAAAGCCTCGCGTTTTATCAATCCATTGCTCTACACACAATTTTTTATTTTTATTTTTTTATTTTTTTATTTTTTAATAATTTTTTTTTAATAATTTTTTTTTGAATACTCATATTATTCATAAAAATAAAACCATCCTATGCTATTTATTATGGGACCCCAAAAATTCAAATTAGTACCCCACAGTCTAGAGGATATATATATATCGTTGTTTATTATTGTGTTCCTTGAAGTGGGGAAGAATCTATTCGTAAATCTATTTTTAAGATCATACCAATCATTATATTCTTCTTAATTTAGACTATACAACCACTCCTTTATTTCCCCTTATAATGTGAATGTGAAATATATCCACCAGACTTACTTATTTTCAACTCGTCTTAGCATGAGTGTTGAGTAGAACAATGTGAATTCCTTTCTGTCCTTATAAGGATATTCTATTGTAAGTCTATGAAATTTAAGTAATAATTAGACTAAGCAAGTTTTTAGTTCAAATTCATTTTTCAAAACAAATATATAAATTTGATTATTTTGGTTAATGAAATGAAGTGCACAAAGGCACCTAAAAGTTTGTATCGGAATTTATACCATGGTATCAAGCCCACATTTATTACTTAAAGTAAAATTGGATTTTTCAAAGTGTAAAATGCACTAAAATGGTATTTATGAATAACAAAGAACATGAAAATTAGGTATATTAACAATGAATATTAGCCTCATTTAGTGGCTAATCAGTTACCCTATGAGCTAACTATTAATGTGTTGCAGCCTTTATGAATAAGATTCCTTATGCCAATGAGGAACATAGGAGGTGGTGTTCTTAGGGTTGTGTGGGTCCAAATCTGGGTTTTATGGAGCTTGTGAATGGTGATATTCCAATCGACTTTTTGTTGTGTTTTTGTAATCAAATACGATTTATCTTTACTAATTGTAATGATGGTTATAAGTAGGTGGGTCGTGTACACCCATGCAAAGCTGTCCACAAGAAACAGGGTGAAATATTTATTTATTTATTTGTTTGTTTTCCCAATTTGGTAGGACCTGTCGGTGAAGGAAAAATGGAGAGAATGAGCCCACAAATCAGGCTTTATTTACTTTATGAAAAACAAGAATTGACCTCGCGGATCGTGCAGTCTTGGTCATTGGAATGGAAACAACGAAAAACACAAATTCGCGACGACTTCTCTGTACGTAACTGTATACAAAATGGGGTTGCCACGCGGCGTACTGCTATTGGTGATAGCTGCCTATATATAAGCCCACCGCACCCCGCTGGGAATTGGCGGAGCACTCACCCAGGGTCTCTAGTTGTTTGAGTTCTGGATTCATTCCATAATGAAAACCGGTGGAGTTGGCATGGCTCTCCTGCTCGCGGTGGCAATCCTCTTCACCACCCTCGGCCACCCTTTTCTTGCTGAAGCATCCACCGACGCCGCTCCGCAGGCTGCTCCACCGATGACCACGCCGCCTTCCACATCGCCAGCAGGGGCGCCGCAGCTGGCGACGAGGCTGAATTACTATATTCCGACGGCTGCCCCAGCACCCGCGCCATGAACTTCTCAAGGATCGGGGGTGCCCCATGCATCTCCCGGCGGAGCAGCCTGATTTATATGTGTCCTCTCTTGGTTATACTGTGATTTCCCTGTTTTACTGCTTCTGGTTTTTCCTGTTTTACTACCTCATCTCCTTGTTTTCTCACCTCCACAACAATGAAAGTAGATTAATGGTCGGGTTGCTTGCTTTTATTTCTGTTTTAAAAGTTGGTTCTTAATCTATTTACTTTTCCTTAACAACGGCTTTTTAACAACATCAACATTTTAAACACCTTGTGTCTGGGTTTTCTCGCCCTAGCACAAGACTGTTTTTTTTAGTATTTATCCTTCTTGTTTTTTTAATTATGTGGATGTGTCTATATATGAGTGTGTGTTAAAAACATAATAAATATTATTTATTATAAATCATATATTATTTAGAGTTAGTAAGAATGCATATTCCCTTATCAAATATAATTAATAAATATTTCAATATATTTAATATTATCATTAATATGAATCTGATTTAATCGAGTCCTGTACCCTTTAAACAGGATCGACAAAGATAAGCAGAATCTACTCAATCATTTGACAATTAGTTAATCTTAATGGAGGACCTAAAAACGAAGTTTATTTCCAGAGCATCACCTTCACAAAAGCAGTCGTATGGGTCCTCTTTAAAAACATCCACATTAGCGGAAGATCAAAATTTTCAGAATATCCATAGCCACCTCAAAGGTTTTACTAATTGGGGACGCTCATATCCAATCCTCTCGGGCATACATTACACATGGATGCGACACAATTTATATGTTGGTCAACAAAGCATTTTTTATGGAGTTACGAATCTTGAAAACATTTTTCCATATAAAAGAAGGCATCACCTGGTATTTCAGAACACACCGTACAAAGAGCAGATTCTTTTGGTGATTGATTTTTGTTTGATCATTTTTCTTCGCCCCACCTTTGATCCAATGTTTTTCTGAGTATTACTTTAGAGATCCCTTTTATTTTTCATCTTAGTAATCAAATCACATTTTGTAAGGATGGAATTGAGAGTGTTAGACGTCAGCCCTTGAATCGACCTAGAACGACATTGATTTAAGAAAAGAGATAAATCATTCAAACTTAAAATCACCAAGAACAACTCTAGAAGAAAAAATCCCTTTACCGATTGGGTTCTAACATGATTGAAGACACTTGAATCAGGCTCTAGACAACAAAATGGGAAAAAGAAATGATCTCGCGGCTCCTTGTTCTTCACCCAACGGCTCTTCTATACAGAAGAGAAATTGAGGAAAATAGTCGTTTTAAGAAGAATTTTAGGAGTACACGATGTGTATATCATTTTATTGTTCACAAGATCTCCTACTTACGTTACATGTCCTACACCGACCTTGCTGACATGACTACACGACGTGAAATAGGAAGTACACGACGTGAAATAGGAAGTACACGACGTGTAATGACTTTTTCTTATCTTCCTGGACAATAAAGCACACATCATGTATCCCCATCCTACATGTCCAGACTACACGGCGTGTACATGAGATTACATGACGTGTTCTACTAAAACATAACATTTTTCCAGCTTT
This sequence comes from Viscum album, assembly GCA_963277665.1. Classification (NCBI taxonomy): domain Eukaryota; kingdom Viridiplantae; phylum Streptophyta; class Magnoliopsida; order Santalales; family Viscaceae; genus Viscum; species Viscum album. Next base: position 364,245,533 of record OY728158.1, on the reverse strand, counting down.
CCTTATTTTCTCAAAAACAACTCGAAGAAAAATGAAAAGAAGAAACCCATATCTCATAAAAAAATCGGGTTCATAGAAACTTCCCCCCTTAAAGAAATTCATCTCCGAAATTCCCTTCCAAAGGTGGTGAAGGAATAATTGAGATTAACTCCAGCCACTTAGCACATATGTCAGCCACCCTCTCCCAAGTCTTGTCAGGTACTTGGTTGTGCTGCCATAACACCCGTACGAGAGGAAATAACCATCATCATAGAACCTTCATGCTCCAGTCAACTATATAAATCAGATGTTCCTCAAAGGATGCATCAACCTAAAGCTCAAGCTTCTTAGGCTGAAAAACATGAGACAAGTCTGAGTGATAGCGGTGCTGCTAAGATGCGTGGAAGACATCATGCATGGATCGGTACCTCTGGGGCAACTGTAACTAATAGGCAACCGACCCGACTCATTCCAGAATCTCAAATGGTCTGACATATCACGGTGAGATCTTACCATATCTCCTGATCCTCTTGTATCCCAATCTTGGTGTGACACATAGGAAAACTCGACCCCCAACCTCAAACTCCAAGGGTCGTCTACAATGATCAACATTAGATTTCTGACGACACTGCACAGTAGCCATCCATCTCTGAATCAAGTGAACCTTCTAAGTAGTCTCCTGGAAAAGATGAGATCCCAGCATAGCTACCTCTCCTACATCCATCCAACACATGGGTGATCGGCTTGGCTTGACGTAAAAACCCTCATATGGCACCATCTGAATAGTATTATGGAAGAAATTTTATAGGTGAACTCATATAGGGGTATGTGTCCCTCCCAAGAACCCCAAAATCATGGACACATGAATGCAACATGTCCTCTAGAACCTATATCGTACGTTCTGACAGTCTGAGGGTGGTATGTGGTGTTCAGAAGCACCTGTGTACCCAGCGCCCTCTGAAAACTCTGCCAGAAACGAGACATAAAGTGGGAATAACAATTTGAAACAACAGAATGTGGGACCCCATGAAGTCTTTCCACCTCTCGAATATAAATATTTACGAGCTCATCTACACCAACTCTCCTAGATCGGAAAAAAGCGTGTGACCTTCATTAGCCTATCAACTACGACCCATACAACATTTTTGCCTCTAGGCGACCTTGGTAACCCCATCATGAAATCCATCCCGAAATCATCACATTTCTACTCAGGAATGGGTAGCTGTTGTAAAACTGTAGCCGACCACTGATGTTACGCCTTCACCTACTGGTAAGTGGAACACCTTGCAACCAAACTAGCTACTTCTTGCATCATACTTGGCCACTAGGCGGCGCAAGTCACAGTACATCTTGGTGACACTAGGATTCACTTCCCAAGTTGAAGCATAAAACTCCCACATTAGTTCCTCACATATATCCCCTAGAACCCACACACATCCCTGGATACATATAACTTCATCATCACCTATCGTTCATCGAGAAGGAGGGTCCTCACCTGCCACACTCTCTCGACGGACTAGGCCTTCAAAATCTTATAGCTGCCTCATTCTCACTCTTTCTAATAGGGTAGAGGTAACTGCCAAAGATGAAAGATAATTTTCCCCCTGACTGTAGTGCACCTCTAAATGAATCTCCGAGAACAAGGCCTTAAGCTGCCACTCACCACTGGCCTCCTGCACTGCTTGTATCTGAATCCTACTGCTCAGTGCATCAACCAATTCATTGTCTTTTCCAGGTTTATAAGAAAGCTCAATGTTATACGATTTAACACAACAATTTTCTCACAATAAATAATGTATCCAACATTGCAAAGCATGGAAAACTGTAGCCAACTCGAGATCATGTGTCGGGTAATTTCTCTCATGTGACCACAACTACCAAGACCCGTACCCAACTACTCGATCTCCCTACATAAGAACTACTCCTAGACTAATACCTGATGCGTCATAGTACAAAGTGTAAATCTTGCCCAGCTCTGGAAATATCAGTATCAGCGCTGATTTCAAATATAACATCAACTCCTGAAAGGCTATTTTAAAAGTATCTGACAATTCAAACGACACCCCATTCTTAGTCAAGCCCGACATTAGTGCATCTAAGCATGAAAAGTACCATATAAAATACCAGTAGTAACCAACTAGCCCAAATAAAATCTGCACCTCAAAACAAATCTTCTACTTCTCCCAGGTAACTACTACTCTCACCTTCTCTCGGTCAACTGATACTCCTGTCTTTGAGATGACGTGACCCAGGAAGTTACACTACTAGAAATTTAGGCTATATCTACAGTTCTAAACTATGGATATAGTTCCAAAAACCATGGCTATATGTTATAGACATGGTTTCATGAACCGTGTCTAGTATTGGAATGGCTATAGGGTGGAGCCTATAGCCACAGTTCTAAATGTGGTTATAGACCTATTGCCATGGCTCCAACAGTGGCTATAAAGCTATTACCACGGTTTCAAACTGTGGCTATATGGTCTGCCCTATAGCCACACCAATACCAACCATGGTTCATAAAACTGTGGCTATAATCATGTATCCATGGTTCATACTGTGGCTATAGGGATTTACCCATGGTTTAAAACCATGGCTAAAGGCATTTCCATTGCATAAAAAAACCATCACGGTTCACAGTGATGGCTATTGAGAGGACACTACCAGCACCCCCACCCCCTGCTTCTTCACACCTCCCCTACCCTCCCCCTGCACCACCCCCGCCGCACCATGTACCCCCCCTGCCCCCTCCTCACTGCACACCCCCTCCCCCTGGACAGCCCCCCTACCTCCCCCTCAACCCCCACCACCACTCCACCTGCATCCCACCCTCCCCCCTCCTGGAAAACCCCCCTCCCACCACCGGACAACCCCCCTGCCCCCTCCTCACTACACACCCCTCCCCCTAGACAACCCTCTACCCTAGACACCCCCCACCACTCTCCACCTACACCCCCCTTTTCCTCCCTGGACACCCCCTAAAGCCCCCTCCCATTTTTTTGGATTGCCACCCCCACCCACAACCCCCCTTAATGACCCCCTCCCCCTGGACAGCCCCCCTCCCCCCACCACCCCTGGATATCCCCACCCCACCACACCCCCTACACCCCCTTTCCCTGGATAGCCCCCCCTCTACTAGACAGCCCCCTCCCGCCGCCCCCTAGACATCCCCCTCCCCCCCCTGGACACCCCCCACTCCCTGCATCCCCCACCCCCTCCCCCTGGACACCCCCTCCCCCCCTCCCCCTACAACGCCCTCCCCCCTGGACACCCCCACTCACTACTCCCCATGAATCCCCCCTCCCTCCCTTTCCTTAGACACCCCCACTCCCCTGCAACCCCCTTTCCCTGGACATCACCACCCCCACTCCCCCTATAGCCCCCTTTTCCCTGGACAACACCCCCTGCAACCCCCCTTCCCCCCTTCCTGGACAACCCCCATACCTGGATAGACCCCCCCACCTTGCACACCCCATCCTGGACATACCCCTGCCGGACAGGCCCCCACCCCACACCCCCAACCCATCCTACACATGAGTCAATTGAATTGCGAAGACCAAAAACATGCTAATATATGTCTATTGTACAAAAAAATCTAGTCAAATGAGCTACAATAATAAAAACATGCTAATATGACTAGAACTAAATCAAACATCATCAAGCCAAATTTATTAGAGTGGAACCAAACCAAATGGTTTTGAAATAGATGAAACAGAACCAAACTGAAAATAATGTAACCAAACTGACTCAAACAAATCCAAACTGACTTCAGTAAAGTGTAATTGAGCAAGAAAAAAATGAAACTAATGAAACATACCTGATTGAATCTAAAATTAATTTAATTGAACTAAATAGCCCCAAATTGAACAAAATGAACCTGTTAAAAATGGCATAAATGAAAAAAAATGAACACAAAAAAAAATAACATAGAAAACCTCACCTATCTCAAATTGAACAAAGGAGACGACCCTTGTGATGAAATTTTAGAAGGCCTCATGCTCGCAGGTTGAGAGGATATCTTAGTCATGTGGTGCTTTACTGTCCTCAATGAGATCCAAAACGCACTGTAAAAAGATAGGGAACCCAAAAATCAAAAAAACCCTAATTAAAATTGAGCCAATGAATAAAAATGGAAGAAACATTACTTGAATCCAATGTTGAACTGACTGCCTTCAATGGTGGTGGGTAGAATCGACCTCATCATAAATAACCAGCTGTAAGTAAATAATAGAAAAAAAGTGAGATATAACAACTTATTATATACATGTGATCATTGTTTCAATTGTACATGATAAATGATACATAACTCCATAACAAAAAATGAACAAAGAATATTTAGATTGATATGTAAATCCCAATACTGAATAACATGATCGTAAGAAAATCTTTTTGTTCAAATGAAATCCAATTTCATTCAATACATACACAACAGAAGCATTGGAGTAATATTATTCTATATCTGTTGAGTATTACATAATGAAGTAGGTTGTGCCACTATTGATGGGACACATATAAATCAGGCTGCTCCACCGATGACCACGCCGCCTTCCACATCGCCAGCAGGGGCGCCGCAGCTGGCGACGAGGCTGAATTACTATATTCCCACGGCTGCCCCAGCACCCGCGCCATGAACTTCTCAAGGATCGGGGGTGCCCCATGCATCTCCCGGCGGAGCAGCCTGATTTATATGTGTCCTCTCTTGGTTATACTGTGATTTCCCTGTTTTACTGCTTCTGGTTTTTCCTTTTTTACTACCTCATCTCCTTGTTTTCTCACCTCCACAACAATGAAAGTAGATTAATGGTCGGGTTGCTTGCTTTTATTTCTGTTTTAAAAGTTGGTTCTTAATCTATTTACTTTTCCTTAACAACGGCTTTTTAACAACATCAACATTTTAAACACCTTGTGTCTGGGTTTTCTCGCCCTAGCACAAGACTGTTTTTTTTAGTATTTATCCTTCTTGTTTTTTTAATTATGTGGATGTGTCTATATATGAGTGTGTGTTAAAAACATAATAAATATTATTTATTATAAATCATATATTATTTAGAGTTAGTAAGAATGCATATTCCCTTATCAAATATAATTAATAAATATTTCAATATATTTAATATTATCATTAATATGAATCTGATTTAATCGAGTCGTGTACCCTTTAAACAGGATCGACAAAGATAAGCAGAATCTACTCAATCATTTGACAATTAGTTAATCTTAATGGAGGACCTAAAAATGAAGTTTATTTCCAGAGCATCACCTTCACAAAATCAGTCGTATGGGTCCTCTTTAAAAACATCCACATTAGCGGAAGATCAAAATTATCAGAATATCCATAGCCACCTCAAAGGTTTTACTAATTGGGGACGCTCATATCCAATCCTCTCGGGCATACATTACACATGGATGCGACACAATTTATATGTTGGTCAACAAAGCGTTTTTTATGGAATCTTGACAACATTTTTCCATATAAAAGAAGGCATCACTTGGCATTTCAGAACACATTGACATACAGAGAGCAGATTCTTTTGGTGATTGATTTTTGTTTGATCATTTTTCTTCGCTCCGCCTTTGATCCAATGTTTTTCTGAGTATTACTTTAGAGATTCCTTTTATTTTTCATCTTAGTATTCAATTCACATTTTGTAAGGATGGAATTGAGAGTGTTAGACGTCTGCCCTTGAATCGACCTAGAACGACATAGATTTAAGAAAAGAGATAAATCATTCAACCTTAAAATCACCAAGAACGACTCTAGAAGAAGAAATCCCTTACCGATTGGGTTCTAACATGATTGACGACACTTGAATCGGGTTCTGGACAACAAAACGGGAAAAAGAAATGATCTCGCGGCTCCTTGTTCTTCACCCAACGGCTCTTCTATCCAGAAGAGAAATCGAAGAAAATAGCCGTTTTAAGAAGAATTTTAGGAGTACACGATGTGTATATCATTTTATTGTTCACAAGTTCACCTACTTACGTTACATGTCCTACACCGACCTTGCTGACATGACTACACGACGTGAAATAGGAAGTACACGACGTGAAATAGGAAGTACACGACGTGTAATGACTTTTTCTTATCTTCCTGGACAACATAAGAACACATCCTGTATCCCCATCCTACATGTCCAGGCTACACGGCGTGTACATGAGATTACATGGCGTGTTCTACTAAAACATAACATTTTCCAGCTTTCCTTGTTTTCTCAAAAACAACTCAAAAGGAAAATGAAAATAAGAAACCCATACCTGATAAAAAAAATCGGGTTCTTAGAAACTTCCCCCCTTAAAAGAAATTCATCTCCGAAATTCCCTTCCAAAGGTGGTGAAGGAATAATTGAGATTAACTCCGGCCACTGAGCACATATGTCGGCCTCCCTCTCCCAAGTCTTGTCAGGTACTTGGCTGTGCTGCCATAACACCCGTACGAGAGGAAATAACCATCATCAGAGAACCTTCATGCTCTAGTCAACTATATGAATCAGATGTTCCTCAAAGGATGCATCAACCTGAAGCTCAACCTTTTTAGGCTGAAAAACATGAGACAAGTCTGAGTGATAGCGGTGCTGCTAAGATGCGTGGAAGACATCATGCATGGATCGGTATCTCTGAGGCAACTGTAACTAATAGGCAACCGACCCGACTCGTTCCAGAATCTCAAATGGTCTGACATATCATGGTGAGATCTTACCATATCTCCTAATCCTCTTGTATCCCAATCTTGGTGTGACACATAGGAAAACTCGATCCCCAACCTCAAACTCCAAGGGTCATCTACGATGATCAACATTAGATTTCTGACGATACTGCACAGTAGCCATCCATCTCTGAATCAAGTGAACCTTCTAAGTAGTCTCCTGGAAAAGATGAGATCCCAGCATAACTACCTCTCCTACATCCATCCAACACAGGGGTGATCGGCTTGGCTTGTCGTAAAAACCCTCATATGGCACCATCTGAATAGTATCATGGAAGAAATTTTATAGGTGAACTCATCTAGGGGTATGTGTCCCTCCCAAGAACCCCAAAATCATGGACACATGAATGCAACATGTCCTCTAGAACCTGTATCGTACGTTCTGACAGTCTGAGGGTGGTATGTGGTGCTCAGAAGCACCTGTGTACCCAGCGCCCTCTGAAAACTCTGCCAGAAACGAGACATAAAGTGGGAATACCAATTTGAAACAACAGAATGAGGGACCCCATGAAGTCTTTCCACCTCTCGAATATAAATATTTCCGAGCTCATCTACACCAACTCTCCTTGATTGGAAAAAAGCGAGTGACCTTCATTATCCTATCAACTACGACCCATACAACATTTTTGCCTCTAGGCGACCTTTGTAACCCCATCATGAAATCCATCCCGAAATCATCACATTTCCACTTAGAAATGGGTAACTGTTGTAAAAGTGTAGCCGACCGCTGATGTTGCACCTTCACCTACTGGTAAGTGGAACACCTTAACCAAACTAGCTACTTCTTGCTTCATACTTGGCCACTAGGCGGCGCATGTCACAGTACATCTTGGTGACACTGGGATTCACTTCCCAAGTTGAAGCATAAAACTCCCGCATCAGTTCCTCACATATATCCCCTAGAACCCACACACATCCATGGATACATATAACTTCATCATCACCTATCGTTCATCGAGAAGGAGGGTCCTCACCTGCCACACTCTCTCAAAGGACTAGGCCTTCAGAATCTGATAGTTGCCTCATTCTCACTCTTTCTAGTAGGGTAGAGGTAACTGCCAAAGATGAAAGATAATTTTTCCCCTGACTGTAGTGCACCTATAAATGCATCTCCGAGAACAAGGCCATAAGCTGCCACTCACCACTGGCCTCCTCCACTGCTTGTATCTGAATCCTACTGCTCAGTGCATCAACCAATTCATTGTCTTTTCCAGGTTTATAAGAAAGCTCAATGTTATACGATTGAACACAAAAATTTTCTCCCAATAAATAATGTATCCAACATTGCAAAGCATGGACAACTGTAGCCAACTCGAGATCATGCGTCGGGTAATTTCTCTAATGTGACCACAACTACCGAGACCCGTACCCAACTACTCAATCTCCCTACATAAGCACTACTCCCAGCTCAATACCTGATGCTTCATAGTACAAAGTGTAAATCTTGCTCAGCTCTGGAAATATCAGTATCAGTGCTGATGTCAAATATAACTTCAACTCCTGAAAGGCTATTTTAAAAGTATCTGACAATTCAAAGGACACCCCATTCTTAGTCAAGCCCGACATCAGTGAATCTAAGCATGAAAAGTACCGTATAAAATACCTGTAGTAACCAGCTAGCCCAAATAAACTCTGCACCTCAAAAAAATTCTTGTGATTCTCCCAGGTAACTACTACTCTCACCGTCTCTCGGTCCACTGATACTCCTGTCTTTGAGATGACGTGACCCAGGAAGTTACACTACTAGAAATTTAGGCTATATCTACAGTTCTAAACTGTGGCTATAGTTCCAAAAACCATGGCTATAGGTTATAGCCATGGTTTCATGAACCGTGTCTAGTATTGGCGTGGCTATAGGGCAGAGCCTATATCCACAGTTCCAACCGTGGTTATAGACCTATTGCCACGACTCCAATAGTGGCTATAAAGCTATACCCACGGTTTCAAATCGTGGCTATAGGGTCTGCCCTATAGCCACTCCAATACCAACCATGGTTCATAAAACTGTGGCTATAATCATGTAGCCATGGTTCATACTGTGGCTATAGGGATTTACCCACGGTTTAAAACCATGGTTAAAGGCCTTTCCATTGCATAAAAAAACCATCACGGTTCACAGTGCTGGCTGTTGAGAGGACACTACCAGCAACCCCACCCCCTACTTCTGCACACCTCCCCTACCCTCCCCCTTGCACCCCCCCCCCCCCCCCCGCACCATGTACCCCCCTTCCCCCTCCTCACTGCACACCCCCTCCCCCTGGACATCCCCCTTCCTCTCCCTAAACCCCCACCACCACTCCACCTGCATCCCAACCTCCTCCCTCCTGGACAATCCCCCTCCCACCCCCGGACAACCCCCCTGCCCCCTCCTCACTACACACCCCCTCCCCCTAGACAGCCCCCTCCCCTAGACAGCCCCCACCACTCTCAACCTACATCCCCCCTCCTCCTCCCTGGACACCCCCTAAACCCCCTCCCATTTTTTGGATTGCCCCCCCCCCACCCACAACTCCCCCAAAAGACCACCTCCCCCTGGACAGCCCCCCTCCCCCCACCACCCCTGGATATCCCCACTCCACCACACCCCTTGCACCCCCCTTTCCCTGGATATCCCCCCTCCCCTAGACAGCCCCCTCCCGCCGCCCCCTAGACAGCCCCCCTCCCTCCCTGTGGACACCCCCCTGGACACCCCCCACTCCCCTGCATCCCCCACCCCCTCCCCCTGGACACCCCCTCCCCCCTCCCCCTACAACCCCCTCCCCCTTTCCCTCGACAACCCCCCTCCCCCCTGGACACCCCCACCCACTACTCCCAATGCATCCCCCCTCCCTCCCTTTCCTTGGACACCCCCCACTCCCCTGCAACCCCCCTTTCCCTAGACAACACCACCCCCACTCCCCCTATAGCCCCCTTTTCCCTGGACATCACCCCCTGCAACCCCCCTTCCCCCCTTCCTGGACAACCCCCCATTCCAGGATAGACCCCCCCACCTTGCACACCCCATCCTGAACATACCCCTGCCGGACAGGCCCCCACCCCACACCCCCAACCCATCCTACACACGATTCAATTGAATTACGAAGACCAAAAACATGCTAATATATGGCTATTGTACAAAAAAATCCAGTCAAATGAACTACAATAATACAAAACATGCTAATATGACTAGAACTAAATCAAACATCATCAAGCCAAATTGAGTAGAGTGGAACCAAACCAAATGGTTTTGAAAAAGATGAAACAGAACCAAACTGAAAATAATGTAACCAAACTGACTCAAACATATCCAAACTGACTTCAATAAAGTGTAATTGAGCAAGAAAAAAATGAAACTAATGAAACATACCTGATTGAATCTAAAATTAATTTAATTGAACTGAATAGCCCCAAATTGAACAAAATGATCCTGTTAAAAATGGCATAAATGAAAAAAAATGAACCCAATAAAAAATAGCTTAGAAAAGCTAACCTATCTCAAACTGAACAAAGGAGACGGGCCTTGTGATGAACTTTTAGAAGGCCTCATGCCCGCAGGTTGAGAGGATATCTTAGTCATGTGGTGCTTCACTGTCCTCAATGAGATCCAAAACGCACTGCAAAAAGATAGGGAACCCAAAAATCACAAAAACCCTAATTAAAATTGAGCCAAAGAATAAAAATGGAAGAAACCTTACCTGAATCCAATGTTGAAATGACTGCCTTCAATGGTGGTGGGTAGAATCGACCTCATCATAAGCAACCAGCTGTAAGTAAATAATAGAAAAAAAGTGAGATATAACAACTTATTATATACATGTGATCATTGTGTCAATTGTACATGATAAATGATACATAACTCCATCACAAAAAATGAACAAAGAATATTTATATTGATATGTAAATCCCAATACTAAATAACATGATCGTAAGAAAAGATTTTTTTTCAAATGAAATCCAATTTCAGTCAATACATACACAACAGAAGCATTGGAGTAATATTGTTCTATATTTGTTGAGTATTACATAATGAAGTAGGTTGCGCCACTATTGATGGGAAACATGAAAGATATGAGGGGATAATGATGATGTTTTAAACCCCTTGGGTTGTGTTGTATTTTTTTAAAAAATGTGTGGACTTTTCCCAAGCTGATTTGTTGAAAAGATGGGGAGATTGATGGACACCCCTAAAGTGAGTTTTAGTTAGACATGTTGACAATGTTGTTGATGAGGAGTTTGAAGCTGTGAAGAAATGGATCTGATGGATATATATTAGATTTGTTGACAATGAGATGTGGTGGATGAAGAGTGGTGATGGAGCTTGGCCATGTGAGGGAGTTCATATATTTAAAACTATAAATGTAGGTGTTTTCATGTCCAACATGTAATTTTACACAATATCAGGACGATTCATGTAGAAAATTATCTAAGGTGTGGAAATTTCTCAATACACATTCAAAATGATTTCGTTTTCCTGAAGGAAACTTTAGAACCCATCAATAGGCAGATAATTCTTCCATGTTTCCCACTCCCTCTAAAATAGGGTATATATGAATCTATGGGGATGAAAAACTAAGAAGATAGTTAGGTAGCTTGTTTCATGGGTATGTAACCGCTATTTTAAAGGGACATGCCCGAAATCATCAATATTTTCCTCTGCTTTTCAGAAATGAGAGGATTCCGTGGTGAAATACCATTTACCGGCCATATTACCTCATTTTTTGAATCTTTATCCCCCTCCACCACCCTTCCACACTAGATAGACTCCCCCCACTCCTTCCGGATAGACCCCCCAACCTGGATAGACCCTCCACCCCCTCCCCCACTGCAGACCCCCTACTGGACATACCCCCCACCCTGCACCCCCTGGACAGCCCCCTGAACATGTGTCCAGGACCGTGCATTTTCTTGACCTTGATATTTACTAGACACAAAAAAACAAAAAACAAAACAAAAATCTACCACCTAGCATTTACATTCCCAAAAACATGAACCCACTAATCATGACAGAACCATATCCACACCAATAAACCAACAACTCAGTTATCATATGCAACAATTATTAATACAGATAACAGACCTAAAAAACTAAAGGATTAATCATTCATGAAACAAATATCCCCAATATAATAATTCAATAAAATAAGGAAACATACATTAAAGAACCCCCATCTTGATGCAAAACTTTTTCAAAATTTGTGCCACAATAATGCATTCCGTTGAAACAAAAATAGGAGGTAATGGTTTCTAATTACTTTGAATATAACCATAAAAACGCTAATCAAGTTCCCTTAAAATGTAATGAGTCTTTGGTCAAAACCCAGTTGTCAACTGGAAGATTAACAGTTTCCATTTTAATTTCTTATATATATGTCTTTAAATATATTTGTGTGGAAGGGGAACCATTCCAGCTTCATTGAAGCACATGGCTAGACATTGGCACTTCCAGAAATAAGAAGCCCAAGCTGTTCAGTTAGAAGATCCAGGTTCCGAGAATTCTCTTCCAGACAGACCCCCACTCCTTCTTGGACACCCCCACCCACCCACCCCCTCCCCCACACTATAGACCCCCTACTTAACATACCCTCCCACTTGATTTCCAAGATACTACCAAGTATTGTATACACCTATATTACCTAGAACAAAAATTACTGCATTCAATGATTGATCATTCATGAAAAAAATATTCCCAATATAATAATTCAATCAAATAAAGAAACTTCCATTAAAGAACCCCCAACTTGATACACAACTTTTTAAAAATCTGTGCCCCAAAAATGCATTCCATTAAGCCAAAAAGAGGAGGTAATGGTTTCTAATTACTATGACTATAACCATAAAAAAGCTAACCAAATTCCCTTAAAATGTAATGAGGCTTTGGTGAACACCCAGTGGTCAATTGGGAGACTACCAGTTTCCATTTTAATTTATTATATATATGTCTCTAAATATATTTATGTGAAAGGGGACCTATACCAGCTTCATTGTAGCACATGGCTCAACATTGGAACTTCCAAAAATAAGAATCCCAATCTGTTCGGTTAGAAGATCCATGTTCTGAGAATTATCTTCTGGATATACCCCCACTCATTCCTGGACAGCCCCCACCCACCCACACCCTCCCTCACTTCAGACCCCCCCTACTGGACATACCCCCCCACTTGATTTCCAAGATACTACCAAGTGTTGTATACACCTATATTACCCAGAACAAAACTGACTGCATTCAATGATTGACATGAGTTCTGACTTTTAGTAACCTAGGTGTGGGATATGAATTTTGACCTATATATTTTTTATCCCCTCATGCATTCTGCTATTTCAAGCCATAGTATTTCTAATAAATGAAAAACTATGGTCAATCGCACAATGGTACCTAGATCTATCATTGATGTTGTCTTACACCACAGAGACATCTCCACACACACACTCCTTTGGGATACCAAGCGGTATCATATTCACATTAAACACATCGCTTTCCAACTATATGGGTGACCCTAAACTAAATTCCCTAGTGCCCTACTGTCACCACCTCCTTGGAGATCATCCACATAAATAGAAACATTCTCAATGGTCAGCTCACCACCTCACTCTGTTGTTTCAATGGACCCCACATGTAACCACAATGTGAATTATCATTCACCAATTCATTCACATAAAGTCATGATTACACAAATCTTTACTATAGCATAGTGATTCCCCCATGAGTCAAGGACCTCCAGGCCTAGACACATATTCCACCACATTTTTCCCATTCTTGCAGCCTTCAAAACACCATAAACTATCTCTGATTACTGTATCTAATATTGATATTTTTTTCTATAATATTGATCTTCCCCAAAATCATCATTAGAAGATTTTTCTTGCTCGTAATTATATCTAATATTTAGATCTTCAATCACTTCCAGTGGAAACATAAATGGCCTTACCTCTTCCATAGATTTCTTTGTTTTACCATAAGATCTAGTAGCCAAGGGAATCGATAAATTTAAATAATAATATGATGCATTATTCTTTTCCCTTTACTGATTGGATAATTCCATGACTCACTAATGTTTTTATTCCAATTCCTTAAGCCAAACCCAAATGGAACTATCACATGATTATCCTACACATAGTCTAAAGCAAATTCGGAATCTACTTATTTATCACTCGGATCTAGTTCTGCTTAGATATTTGAACCAAACTGCTTCATTTTTAACCTAGGAATGACTATCTTCCCCCCTTATGGATCGTTATCAACCTCTAAATTTTCTTTAAAATCTTTGAAATGGTTGTGAATATGGATTGAGTTGGGGGGGATCACATCTTAGAAGAAAACTACATTTCAGAATCACTGGTATCTCGACCATAAAATGTATGAGGATTCAGTTCTACCACATTTTTCCAAAAAAACCTATAATAATACCAGAAACACCAACCTAGAATGTCGAAATATGAACTGAATCTAATGGAATTGGACTACAATAATTCAAAATTATGAAAGTAGTGATCAGAACAACACCATCCTCAAGATCCTTCCCTTTTCACCCATTTATAGAAGTAGCAAATTGGGAATAGGTGGATATAGTAGTGGAAGAGCTTGGATCTTCCTCTCCCATGAATTGCATATCCCACTTGGATCTTTCTAAGTCATTCCTCAAACTAGAAAAGATATATGTGACCCTTATTTCTAGTTGTAGTGACCTCACCCCCTTCTAGTGAGAATCATTTATTATGCGGCCTTTGATTTATGAGTTACCTATTGAGAGGCCTACATGATGTTAAACTTTCTGCCCATGCTGGAAATTGGAAATATCATGACCCATGTGTCTACATGATGAATAGAAGTCATCCAAAGATTCATAGCAGACCCGCTGCTTCCAACAAAGCTCCCCTTAAACATCAATGTAGATAAAATCCATCAGTACCTTTGATACATCGAGCTCAACACATATTTTAGGAGAAAAAAGGTGGATGAAAGTTATGGTGTGATTATTAGTACATAAGAAGTGGCCAACATATTACCAATCAATTTAAGAATCACCAAATTCTGAAATGGGGGATGTAGGATAGGGATGGAAATCCAAATCACCATGGTGGGAAGATCTTATTTTATGTGGAACTTGAAAAACCAATAGAAAATAGAGAAGTTTAAGCTAGTGAAAGCATGTGAAGCAATCAATCAGGCAGAGATAAGGGCATCTTTAGTTGAAATATGAATAAAAAAATTACACAGATGCATAGTCCGTATAATCACCCATTCAAGAAAACCACATGAATCAAAATTAAACCTATCAATGGTTTCCATCGAGGTAAGACTCTTGCCGAAGTGAGCCACTAATGTGAGATTCAATAGTGAAGAAGCATTTAAAAATTCTAGGGGGAAACTACAGTCTTAATAATTTCATCATCTAATGATAGAATATTAGGGCTAATTCCAATTTTGGGTGTTGGGCAAAAGGATAAGGTTGATGATGGGGGATAATGGTCAGAATTATGAATTCAGAGTAGTCGGGATGAATCCTCCCACCCACACCAAGAGAGGGGGGGACCAGAGGGGAATCCATACAGCCTATAACATTATCAAAGGAAGCCACATGATCGGAATAGGTCTAGCCATATAAGTAGACACAAATTAAAGTTCATTCAAAATAATTTCATCAAAAAATCATATTAGTGCTTCCTCCCCAATAAGCCTAAAATATCAACCGTTCCAAGTCTAATATCAAAACCACCCATAAACTAGCATCTTCTCGAACCCTGAGTGTATAATTTTACTCTATCAATCCAAGATTAGGACATTTAGGATCATAATCATCTACCTCATCAAGATTCATACCCCAAAACAGTCAGGCCAAGTATCCTACCAATCCTTCCCTTTGAAATCCAAACCTCAATACTGAAACGCCTAATGTTATTTTCATCATGGAAGCCTAAAGAATCCCCATTCCTATACCACATACTCTATATTACCTATAATGCACCAATATCCTAATTTAAATCATCTAACCATGATTTTGTCCTTAAAGGAACTAACAATCCTAGGATAATGCCTCTATTAGGTTACTATCATATACCATATCTAATCTCGAGAATAGTACCTGAATAATCAATATCTTGAGTCCTATCTCAAGGGAATTAGGCCCTCCCACCTAGCCCAATAACTACATCTCACATAGGTCAAATCTCATAGGGAAACATCTATTTTTCAGGTTTGAAATATCTTAATGCAACTAATGTGCTAACACCCACTCTAAATTTCTCAAATATACACATATTAGGCATTAAATGCAAATCACCATCCTACTAGGGAACTGATCCTAAACTAAGGTTATACTTTCATCCCCAATCCTCACGTCATCCCAATTTTCAATATCATCCAAGATATCTCAATCAATCTTGAAACTATAGGCTTCTTCCCAACCTGAACCTACAATTAGTGAATTATTATCAGGTTCCCAAGCATCATGGCCACCCATGAAGTGTTTGAGTACAAGAAAGTAGAGAACCACCAATGGGGTACTATGCATAACCAGTAAATATAGTGTATGGTTAGATTATATGCTTAGTTGAATAAATAAATAAACTATGGAAGTATAAATAAATACCAATCATTAATCCTTGGGCTATAACGTGACAATCAATATTGGTTATACCTGCTTCGGTTAGTCTCAGTGTTTTTTTAGCATGTCACATGATCATTCCCACTAGTACAGAGCCCAATAAAAATGTATTATAAGGTGAAAGCATCGATTCCTTGGAATTAATTCTAGTAAATCTAATTGTATCAAGACCATGCCTAATTCCAAAGAGTGCGTTCTAGGAGATCTTATAGTATCGAGCATATAACTGATTCCTAGGGGGCTAGGCCTAGGAAATCCAGTAGTATAATTAATAGAATCGATTCCTTGGGGGATGACCCTAGCTAATCATATTGACCGAAAGATAGAATCCCAATATCCTTGTAATTATATATAAACTAAAATATTGAATATAATGGGATTTCCCAGGGCAATCATATTGTATCAGGATCAACAGCCAGAGCCAAGGAACACATCCTAGAAATCCTATTTTGACCATACAGCTAAATCTTGGGTAACCTCTTGGGTATTCCATTTAAATCCTTGAGGGTTGTGTGTCTCTCCGATAATATCTCATATAACACATTATATACAAGTTGTCAATCTTTTCAAACTCATCTAAAAAAACAAGGGTTTCCATCTCAAGTGCATGACCTATCATCATCGCTAATGCCATATCTGGATCACAGACAACTGATTTGGGTTCCAAAGTGACACCTACAATCTTCTATAATCCTTATTGCATGCACCCTCACAAGGGTCAAAATCACTGAGGCACCCTCATGGGTTCCCTAGGTTACATTATAGCACGAACACCCCTTTGTGGATTCCTTTTATCAAATTCACATCTATCATGTCAACACCCACCATTGGGTATCACATCCCTCGAAATAGCCATAAACATCTCACGATCTCACTATACTCATAAGAAAATCCTCACATTCATAGTTCTAAAGAGATGGAAACCTTCTCACATCGCTTTCCAAGGCACACTATGTTGGTCCGCTCACCAAAACTATCATCAATTTAGCTAAATTATACCCACCAAGGAATCTAAACCTCATTAGGGGAGGAACACCTTCCTGTACTCATCTCTACTTGCATAAAGTTTTTAAGGAATATTAAGGGACTTTCATGGACTACTAGGTATAATAACTATATATCATCACATCCCTCCACTTCAAGGTCACCAAGGAACCTACACCAAGGTCCACTATATTTATATAATTCACTTTATTTTATATGCACCCCATATCGGGTTCATGTTTCTCAAGGAATACAATTATAATTATACTCTTAGACATCTATGGTCGAGATATATAGCCAGTTCACAATGGTACATCATGGACCTTGGCACTTTCCACATTTAATTCAAATGAATTCCATTATAATTAAACTAATTAATTTATTTATTTATAAAGGTTAATCTCTTGAGGTAGTGAAACTGCACACATCCCATTTCACATAAATCATGTATAAACAAAAGGGTTATGCCCAAGAAACCACTGACCATAATTGAAGTTATTTTCTTTAACGAAGCTTGACCACCTTCTAAGCTTGTATAAGATCTAGAATCAACTGAGGCTCCTAAACTGGTACCAAAATTACAAATAATCAATTATAACATTTTATAATTAATTATCTTATCCAATTAAATTAATTATATTGATTATAATTAATTTCTTAATTTAAAACAAAAAGGCATAAATGCTTAATCAATCACTAAGTTGCCTCAATGCACCAAAACCATGAATAAACACATATGGAGGTTCCATGGATTACACCTGATACTGTCATGGGAAAATCCAAAAAATTGTATCTATTTAATAGGTGATTTCAGTAAATTTAGCTGAAAACCATAAATAAAATCATCAGGTGATGTACCTTTGATGAAAAAACATGATATAACATACAGACTTTATCTCAAGACATCATCTATCTACACCAGAAAAAATCCCCATCATGTGGGAGAATTTCCAGCATCCTTTGGTGGAAATTTCTAATAAACCCCAACATAAGTCTTCTAAAATTATATACTATGGATGGAAACCAAAACAAAAGGAAAGGGTTGGAATAACTCACTCGAAATCATCGTCGAATAATACCAGAAATCGATCCCCTCTCAAGGTGGATCAAAGGTGGGACAAAGTGAGGTAGAACCATCAAGAGCTGGCCTTCTCCTAATATAAAAAACCCATTAAACCCAAATCACCGTGATTTCAAATAAATAGGACCACTCTCATGTAAAAAAGAAAATTTGGCTCCATTCATGTCATGAATAGGGGGTTCATGGAATGATTTCCCTTTCACCTGAGTAGCTTTTGGGAAGGAGTAATCGCATAAATATTCACATAAAGTATAGGGGCAGGCTCGTGCAGATCCCACTCATGGAAAATCTTTGTTCGGATGATTCACTGATTAGTGGAGGAATGCGCAATGAAGGGGGTGGAAGAAGAGACGAACACACAAAGAAGGGGATGGGAGGGATCACATGAGGGAGGGGTAAACCTAGTCGATAATCTGGCGAGGATCGGCCGAGGGAGAATTGACCAGTTGGCGATGAGGGAGAAAGGTTTTGTAGGTGAGATATGAGTCCCAATGAGGGAGAGATGCAGGTGGGAGAGATGCAGGTGGGAGATGAGTCCCAACAAGGGAGAGATGCAGATGGGAGAGATTTGGGTGGGAGATGAGTCCCGATGAGGGAGAGATGTGGGTGGGAGATGAGTCCCGGCGAGGGAGAGATACAGGTGGGAGATGAGACGCGATAGAGTTAAAAAATTGAGGAACTATTGCCACGAGACTCAGTTTAGACATAGGTTTATCTATTATAATTCCATGGTTTTCAAATAATTGTGGATATATTTTAATCTATATCCATGGACAAATTAAACCATGGATATATGTTCTTGGCTATAGATCATTTTTATAGTAGTGTGAATCTAATCCATCCAAATGTTTCATTTTGCGATCTTAGTACATAACTAATTATCTCTGAGTGTATTAATAATGATCTCGAGGTGTTTTTCATGGTCGTGACAATTGTGAGAATACACCAAGATATCTTCCACAAAACCACCAAAAAGGAATCTAGTTAAGGATGGAACACTCAGTTCATCAGTGTCATGAAAACTATCGGCACATTCGTGAGACCAAAAAACATCACCAAGTACTCATAGAGACCATACCTGAAACAAAAGGCTTTACAAGGTATGTCTACTTTTCAAACACGCACCTAGTGAGATCATGGCCTTAATTCAATATTTGAGAACACTCAAGCTCCTCGAAGCTGATCAAACTGGTCGTCAATCTGTGGTAATGGATATTTATTTTTAACTGTCAACTGGTTATGTTTCGATAGTTTATGCATAGCCTAAGATTATCGTCCCCTTTTTTTTCAAAAGGACCAGGGAACCCCAAGGAGAAGGATTGGGTTGGATAAAATCCTTAGCATCCAGATCATCCAAATACCTCTTGAGTTTTTTCAACTCCTTCGTAGCCATCCTTTAAGGAATAATAGATACTGTTGTAGCTCCTAAAACTAGATCGATAGTGAACTCTACCTCTCTAACCAGAGGAATTCCTGAGAAGCCATCTGGGAAAATGTCCTTGAAATAATCAACCACTGGAAGAAAATATGCTAGACATGTTCCCTGATCATCCAGATATAAACTCACAATCTAGGCTATCATCTTGCCTACCATTAATTCTCCGGTCTAGCTCAGATCTCCTAGACATCCCATTCACCCTTGTATAAAAAATACCTGCCCTCTAGTGACGTAAAACTCACCCTATGGTGATAGAAGACAACAAAGGCTCGAAAGGAAACCAACCGGTCCATTCCGAGAATGACATCAAGGCCCATCATCTCTAAGCCATATAGGTTCCATAGAATGCGACACCCACCAATATCAAGGTGGAACTCCATTAACTGATGCACATATATTGTTCTAATCTTTAATAGAGTGTCTAGCATCATAACATCAGAAGTATTAGAAACACATAGCCCAATTATTTCCACATCGGCAAAAAATATAAAACTATGTGTTGCACCATTATCAAAAAGTACATAAGATAAAATAGTGGCAACTAGAATTGTACCTATGACAGTAGATGGTTCAGAATTCTACTACTGTTGGTTATGTTGCACTGTATATGTATGACATGTACCATAGCCCTATGACACAGTTTGGCTACCCTGAGTTGACCTGCCCTGCTGTCATTGAGATCATGGGGTCTAGCTACCATGGCCATGCCCACCGCCTTTGCCAGCACACCCTAAAATATTCCAGTTTTCAGACTCATGAGAAGCTAATTACCCTTCTCATGTACATAGAGTCTGTACATAACCTCTCTCACTAACCACTAGTGGAAAAGTCTTACAGAAGAACTATAGATGGCCCATCTTGGCGCAAGCTCATCACTCAACTGGGTCTTTCGAGCACTGAGGTTTAGTATGCCCAAGATTTCAGCACTCTAAGCACCTCACTTGGCTATCGAAATATAGGTTCTAACTGCTCATATCCCTATGAGAATGATCCATATGAAGGTTCTTGCCTTAGGTCAAGACAATACTAGATATCAGTGCTGAACTGCCCTAGCTCGCACCCCCATATTCCTGTAGATTGCGCTCAGTTATCAGTGCCTGATTCATAATGGAATGTACAAAAGGAAAATTGAAAACATTCACCTAAGCTCGGATTTTGCACCAAAGACAATCCTCAAAGCACCTATCTCTCAACTCCTCATCACCCATCAAAATAGGTTCCAATCACTGAAGCTATTTAAAGAGGATAGAATAGTCCATAACTGACATAGTACCCTACTCCAGATTCATGAACTCTGGGGCTCGATCGACCCTGAGGGTCTCAGGAAAGAAGTATCCATAGAATACTGTATAGAAGTCTCCTCATTCCATGTCTTGATGGTGCTCTGTCTGCGTGATAAAATCCCTCTACCTCTTGGTGGAATCTCATAGCATATAAGTCGAGAGCTCGACCCTCCTCTTAAGATGTGTCTCATGATTCTCAAAGATAGTCAGCACTGATTCGAGATAGGATTCTGCCGCATGTGGTCTTCCATCCCCTAAAAAAGTAGGCGAATGCTACTACTGGAATATATGCATCAGCTCTTCCATAGATGTGGTAGCCTACTGTGCTCCCTAGAAGGTCTGCATGAACCACACAAAACCTTCTCGGAACTATGCATCTGCACCAGCGTCAGGTGTAACAGCTGGGGCCACAACTATCACCACTTTAGGATCCATCGGTAACCTATGGCTCACCATTTCTGGAGTATGTTCATTGCCGCTCTCCTGACGTACAACTCGTGGTTTTCACGACGACATGAATCTATAAATTCCAGCACACACGCCTCAATGAGGACTTAATGAAAAAGTAATTATCACCTAGAAGAGTGTAAGAACAGAAAAGATTAAGGAAAACACTCATGTTTTTCAAAATAGAAGTACACAATGTGTATTACCCTTTACACGACATGTCTTCCTTGGCCTTTACTTGGATGTGTAATTCTTCCCAACATGGTCGTGTAACACCCCAAGTACACGACATGTTTCCTAAGAGACACGGTGTGTTCTTGAGTTTCCTTCCTATCCAGGTACTACTACATGGATAGATCTACATGGTTCTGCAGGTGTATGACTACACGACATGTTCACCCTTGACACGACGTGTACCTCTATGTTTTCATACAGTAGTGTTGTTAGTCACATGGTAGGATACATGATCGACCCATACACGATGTGTATTCCCAAATACATGGTGTGTTCTACAAAAAGTTCAACAACCCATGTTCCCTCCGTACATGGAAGGTTACATGGTCAAGGACTACACGGAGTGTACACAAGATACATGATGTGTTATTCTTAAATTTTGGAATGTGTTCTCCCCCAAACAAGAAGAACACACAGTGTGTTAGGCTAGAGTACATGTCGTGTATACTAGGTTTTTTGGGACAGAAACTCAAGATTTTCCAAAAAAACCCCTGTTTTACAGAAAAACCGACCAGCGGGATTCCAAATTTTGATCCGTGAAGGTGCACACTCCCCACAAATCAAAGTTTGGCACCCAAGTAGTACATATCATAGTAAATTTTAAGATAAAAATATTGGTCATGATCTACAAAATTCAAGTCTTAGAGGGCCCATACACCTCAGGAACAAAATTTTGGTGTCCATTCCATCCAAACCATAGCACACACCAATACACCTATCCCAAAGACATGCATAGCTATCACATCATCTATCACAACATCATGTAATAACTAATGCATCCGGGATGGCATAGAATAATGCATGGAATGTGATTCTAACAAGTTCCTATATAAATCATGAGATGGAATACCCTTATCTCACTGGGTTTTAACAAACTAAAACCTCAATTTCATCAATAGTACTAGAAGAAATCAAGTGCGTCACCCAACAGTGAAATCAAATCAACTAAAATAGCTCAAAATAAAAAAGCACAAGTCAATTTGAGGCAATTTGGATTTTCGCTGTATGTAGTGTACCTACTCCCAAACACAAATAATTACCAAATACCCATTATTTCTTATCCCTATCTATAAGCTCCATATAGTAAGACAAAACAGAAAAGAAACCCCTCTGATTCCACTTTGTAACGTTCCAGATCTTAGTGACACTAAACGGTGCCCCGTACCCGGTTGGCCATATGGAATCAAGTACATTTCCCAGAACTCCAGAGGATTCCAACTAGCAGAAAGGGAATAGGGTGTGATAGTAGGAAACTATTCCTTCATTGGAAGAGTGTATCACAATGGAATAAAGAATGAAAATAGCAAAATAATTAAACAACATGCAACTGGAGTAAACAACTAAAGACTAAAGATCAAGATAGTAGAAAATATATAATAAAAAATGAAGTATCATGTCACATGTTCTAAGAAAATTGCAAAAAAAAGATACACTACAATAAATTACAATACAATACCAAATTACAGTAAAAAAATGAAGCTCAACAGCATGACAAGCCAAGGCTTGGTCCCATGCTCTCCTGCTCCTAAGAACCAATCGAGTACTTGTGTAGGGAGACTTTCCCCTATCAACATCTGTGACAATATAGTCTGTTTGGGCCGAAAAACATGACCTAAATACAATGTGAGAAATAAATCAAACTTGGCAACCACCAAAGGTTGGTGTCGATCTATCAGTGAGTATATGTAACAATGGTGTACAATAGTGAAATGCAGTAAACTAGCAAGTACTCAAAAGTAAATAATACTACACTTAATTACATTCATTTACATTAATTTCATGTTCTTTAATCAATTCAATATTAGTGAATTATATAAGTATCAGGATATGACCCAATCCCATCAACCCCCTATATAAACTAACCTCAACAGATACATCATCATGCTATCTAGGCAAAGAAGTACATACTGAATCCAGGAATGTGCTTTGGATTGGTTGATGTGTCATCTTTCATTCTAGTTCAATATTTCTCTAGACCAAGCCCGATGTATAATCATTTCAGCATATTCTAATCTGGGACAATCTTGGTGTATCAGCATTTTAGAAAATTATAATCAGGGACAAGCCCGATGTATCACCATTTCTGCATATTATAATTAGGGACAAGCCTGGTGTATCAACATTTCAGTATATTATAATCAGGGATAAGCCCAATGTATCTGCATTTTAGCATATTATAATTAGGGACAAGCCTGGTGTGTCATCATTCCATCATATTATAATTAGGGAAAATCCCAGATTTTCAGCATTTCAACATATTGTAATCAACACATGTAATTTACATTAATACATGGTTTTAATCATAACAACTCATGTGGGGATTTTATATAACAATATATCATTCTAATAAAACCCAAGATGGTAAAACATTCACCAGCCTCAAAGGCGTTCTTTCCAGATAGTTAACCATGAGAAACACACCCACAGGGTGTCCCTAAATCCAAAAATCAGCAATCTCATGCTTTAATTTCATATAACCCAATACCTAAACATCATTAGGAATCTACAACTATCAATTATAAGGAAATACAATACCCAAAAAATGGTTTCATACCAACTTGGCACATATAATCAACTCGACATTTAATGAAAGACACAAGACCACCAACCTCGATGTCGTATAACCAATGTAAACAGATGTCGACCCTTGAATCATCCTAGAACAACATAGATATAAGAAAAGAGATAAATCATTCAACCTTAAATAAGTCTATCGAGAGACATAATCATCAATAATGGACATGGAAGAAGAAATATCTTACCGATTGGGTTCTAATGTGACCGAAGACACTTGAATCCGGTTCCGAATGACGAAATGGGAGAAGGAAATGATCTCGCGGATCCTTGTTCTTCACCCGGCGGTTCTTCTATCTAGAAGAAGAGAGAATGGGACAACTACCCATTTTAAGCCAAATTTTAGGATTACACGACATGTATGTTTGTATACACTACATGTATATCATTTTACTATTCACAAGTTCACCGACTTAATTTACACATCCTGCACCGATCTTGCCAAAATGACTACAAGGTGTGTACTAGGATGTACACAGCGTGTAGTGGCTTTTTCTTATCTCATTGGCCAAAAAAGCACACACCGTGTATCCCCATCCTACACGGCCAGACTATACGGTGTGTACATGAGATTACACAACATGTTCTACTAAAACTTAACATTTTTCCAGTTTTCCTTATATTCTCAAAAACATCTCAAAGGAAACAAAAAAGAAGAAACACATACCTCATAAGAACAACCAGGTTCTTACATATTTATTATTCTACTTATATTGTTATAAAAATATAAATAAATAAATATATTTATAAATATATGTAAATATTTATAAATAAATACAAATATTTATATTTTTAATTCTTAATAAATATATATATACTTAAATAATTAAAAAATTATAATAAATATATTAATTATATATATTCATATACAAATATCCTTAAATAAATAAAAATTGTTATAAATATAATTTTAAATAAATGAAGATATATTTAAATAATTAGAAAATTGTAATTATTATATTAAATATTTATATTTATAAAATTATAAATATATTTCTTATAATTTTATAATTATATATATATAAGTTCAACAATAAATAAATATTTATTTATTATAATTTTTAATTAAAAATAAATAAATATATATTTATTAGTTATAAATATAAATTAATATATATTTATTTTAGTAATAACTAATTTATAAAAAATTTATTTATTATATTCATATATAATGTTATATATTATTAAATAAATACATTTATAAATATATAGAAATATAGATATATAAATAAAAATATTTATATTTATAGTTATAAATAAATAACGATATATTTAAATAATTATAAAATTATAATAAAAAAATAATAAATATTAGAAATACTAGAAATATTTTTTTCATAATTTTATAAATATTTAAATAAATAAATAAATATTCATTTATAATTTTAATTATAAATAAATATATGTTGATATAAATAATTATAAAATTAGAAGAAATATAGTTATATATTTCTAAGATTATAAATATAATAACTATATTTCATATAATTTTATAATTATTTAAATTATAATTTTATAATTATAAATATTTTTATTATATATACTTATTGTTATAAATAAATAAGTAATTATTTATTATATATATAATTTTATAAATATATATAATAATATAAATAAATTATTAATGTTATACCTTTTTCAGCGCTAAAAAAGTGTTGAAAACGGTATGTTTATTAGCACTTTCCATTTTAGTGCTGATAAAACATAGCCTTATCTATGCTTTTTTATCTAGTATAGATAAAAGCTTCACCGGGTTTTATAAAGAAACCCTAACTTTCTCCTCCTTCCCCGTACCCCTCAAGCTCTCGCAGAAGCTGATCCCTACTGCCACCACCATCTCCTCATCTCCCACCAACTCCTCTGCCACTGCGAATCCCTCCTCCACGGACCCACCTTCATCGCACACCTCTCCCCAATCGCACACTTCTCCTCAGATGCATTCTTCTCTTCCAATGAAGGAATCCTCCACTGCATGCCTCTCCTCTGCCATGAATCCCTCCGCCGCGAACCCACCTTCACTGCGCGCCTCCCCTCCGTCGTGTGCCTCTCCTTTTCCGCGTGCCTCTCCTCCGTCACATGCCTCTCCTCCATAGGAGGAATCTTCCTCCGTATGCCTTTCTTCCACTGTGAATGCACCTCTATCATGAGCTGGACCACAGCTTCGCAGCGAGTTTTATCCTTTTTTTCATCCATTTCCTCTTTTTCATTCCCTAGAATCCACTGTTGCATTGTGGTTTCAATTGAGTTGCATGTTTAGGCAGTGTTTTGATAATCGTATACTATAGAATAGGTTAATCCACATTTATAGCAGTGCAGTTGTCTCGTGCGGGCATCCTACATTTCCCTACGGTACACAGACGAGTTGAAAAGGTTCATTGTGCTAGTGATTCTCCTTAGTTTATCTTTCTGTATCATGTGGGAGGGATATAATCTTGCTTTCCTATGGTTTATATTTATGCCACACTAATCAAAGATAAGCAATAGATAATTAAATTGAAAGGGTCAATAGGTTTGGTTCGCATGTTGTTACAATCTCATATTGATTGTGATGTTGTGAAATGTATGGGTTAAACTCCCCACTGAAAATCATGGTCATTGGTGGTCATTGTTTGCACACTAAATTAATTGCATGTCTGTTGGTTCCTATTGAACATTTGAATATGATGATTGGTAATTTATGTATACCTGGATAATGAACAAATACCCCAAGATAATATAACTTATATGATAACCCATGAATTAACAAGCGGAATTGAATAAGGGATGCTTTGTAAAATCTGAAATTGCATTTTCATGGTTTGTATGGTGTTTTGGTTGTGGGTAGGGTTGTGTGTCGTGACATTTAGGTAGGTGCATCCATCTAGGGTACCTATCGTAGATTTTTTTATGAAAATTTCTTTAAAATGTTCTAGATTATTTTGGGACATGATTTTGTTAACTTCATGAATGAGTTTTGGAGAGGTAAGAATTTTCTTGAGACTTATAATGATACTCTCATCACATTGATTCTATAGGTTACTAATATGAGTTCTGTTAAGGATTTTAGTGTGAATACTCTTTGTAATGTCATTTTTAAAGTATTTTTTAAGATTTTAGAAAATAGACTATGGAAAATCATACCATCTATTAATTTAGTACCATAGTTATTTTCATGTGTTGATGAGTTATAAGATATTGTACTCTCCAAGAAGTAGTCTTCAAGCATGAAAAATATTTGGAATGTGAACATTTACTCATTTTTTGATTAATTCAACCAAAAGGAGAAGCTCCAAAACATAGCCACATTTTTTATATAGGAAGTAGATAATGAAATATCCTATATATGTGGTAATTTTGAAAGATATGATTTTTATAAGTGGATGGTGTAATGGTAAGTAGTTCAGAAGTTATGAATAGAAGTTGTGGCTTTTTAAATATGGGTTTTTTAGTGGTGATATTTTAAGGTATTCTCTTTATTTTAATGAGATTTTTTGGGAATGTAAGATTCATTCACTGAAAAGTAAGAGTGACATTAACTATTTATCAAAAGTGAAATGTTTTATATGGACATGATATAGGTGTTATAAATTCCACATGTTCAATATGGATACATCCATAAAATTTTAGAAGTCAATGAAACTAGAAGAATAGATGATACTTACTATAAGAAAGTAGGACAAAATGCACAGGAAACATGTGATAGAGGTGTTTTGGAATAATTATTGAGAAGAAAAATAATTTCAAAAGAATCTTTTGAAGATAAAATGAGAATTTTATTATGGTGATTTTGTTAAGGGTTCATTTTTATTACCAGAGGGTCAACTAGGATTTTTCCTGAACAGATGTGCTAAGAAGGCCTTAACCAAGAATGTAGTATGGTTCCTTTTCTTATATTTTCACGAGAGATACTTCAAATATCATAATGATATATTGACTAAAACACCAATCTTAACCATAAATGAGGTGGGTAACTAGCATGTCTTATATTGTGATGTATCAAGAGTCAAGATTTGAACAGTTCCTGTCCATGAGGGTCATGTGGTTGCTTATAGGTTCAGATAGCTAATAATACATAATAGAAATTTTCCAAATCCTTTCCTATAATTAGAAATAGTTTTTATTTCCATGAGGTGTTATTGTAATACACTAAAAAAAGTGTTTGAAATATATTAAATCACAAAGTGAAATGAACCATTAATAATGGAGAAGGTATGAGTACCTATAGTTCATTAACATTGACTTAATGTATACCCTCAAGAAGGGGAGCATTTTTTCTAATGTACCATATTGGAAGGATCAATCTTAGGTACTAAATCATTCAAGAATCAAGTGAAATATGGTTACACACTTTGAAGTGATATTACTTTATGTTCAAAAGTATCATTATCAAGTGACACTTATGTTTTTATCTATCACTTATTCACTCCTCAGTAGTATTCTGATAGTAAACTATAGGATTCATCGTATTTATTCAAGAAAGACATGACAAACCTTTTATAGATTTATATTTTATAAAATTTTGGTTATTTTTTATTCATGTATCCTTTGTAAAGTACCTATTTTTGGATTTATGTGTTTGTGAAAATGCCTATGTTTCTCTTTTAAAATGATTCAATTGTTTTGAAATGTTTCTTAAAAAATTATATGTCTTTAAAACACCTTTTCTAGGGTTTAAATTCCTTTAAAATGATTTAAAAACTTGGCATGGATATATGTTTCATTCCATGTGTTTGTTAACACATTTTATTAGCTTTCAGAATGGGATGTGAATGTTATTAAAGTGTATGTCATGATGGTTTCATTTTAATAATGGGTGTGTGAAGTTTTGAATAAAAACATGTAAAATATATAGGGTTTTCATTCAATTTAAGTGATTAAGATTATTGGTTCATTAATTTTCTTTGACTTCTTTAAAATATTGAATTGTGTTTTTGAGAAAGAGTGTTTGAAACTGATTGGTTTATTTTAAAAAGGGCATGTTATTTAAAAGAGGAATTCATGTTAATGATTGGGTTTTTTATGGAATTTCAATTGTGATTTGATAAATATTTTTCAAAGGAGACTTAAGGCCTATATTTTTTTAGCCTTGATTAATTTTTATATCAATATTTTTTTTAAATACTAAGATATGAATAAATAATGGTTGGATTCTAATTGTTTGATAAAAGAGTACGAAGATGGAGTGAAAGAGTTAATCATGTTTTTAAAAGATCATGCATATGACCCTTCTCAAATCCTTTTTCCACATTTATGCTATTGTTATTCAAGAAAAGTTATTTCAGATGAGTTGGAAGAACACTTGATCTGTCACCGAATAGATCAAAGTTATAAATGTTGAAATAAACACAAGGAACAAGAGAATATAGCTAGTGGGTGGGATAACACTACATTTTATGGATCATCTGATATGACTACATTTTGTGACTGCCCAAAATTGTTTGAGTAGTTAAAAAGGTGGGCAAAGACGCTATTGTATGGTGGTTTCACTAAATGTATATCATTGTCAGCCGTATTAAAGATGTACTATTTGAAAGCAGAAAATGGATGGAGTGATGCCAGTTTTACTAAATTACTTTCTCTATTGAAAGAAATGTTCCAAAATGATAATGAGCTATCGATATGAACATACGACACAAAACGAATTCTATCCTCGATGGGTATAATCTTTTAAAAAATATGTACCTTCCCAAATGATTGTACACTGCTTCACAAGGACCAAAATCACTTAGACAATTCCCAAGGTTTTGTGCTTTTTGATACAAAAAAGATGAATCTGGTCATATGGAAGTTGTATGGTACTTTCCAATCATTATAAGGTTTAGGCACCTATATGAATGTGAGGAGAATATATGGAAATTGGCATGGCACACAGACATAAGAATTAAATATGGGATACTTTGTCACCCAAAAGACTCTCCTTAGTGGAAGAACATTGATCTCAAGTATCTTGACTTTGGAAACAGGTCGAGAAACATTCCTCTTTCATTATCTATATATGGAGTGATTCCTTTTGGTTTTCATTGTAGCACTCATAGTATATTCCCGATTATGTTGTTAAATTATAAATTGCCACTATGGTTATGCATGAAAAAATACACATCATGTTATTTATTCTTATATGAGGACCAAAACAACCGGGTAATGATATTGATGATTATTTTTCTCCATTGATTGAGGATTTGAAATTATTGTGTGATTCATGTGTTATGTTATATGATTCTTATAGAAATGAATATTTCATATTGAGAACCATGTTGTATGGGAAGATAAATGACTTTCTTGCTTATAGAAAATTTTCAGGATATGGCATTAACGGAACCCATGGGTTTCCCATTTGTGAACAAGGTACCCAGTCAATTAGGTTGAAACATTCATGAAAAAATGTGTTTCTATGACATTGAATATTTCTACCCCGATGACATAAGTACTGATCTTGGAAAACATCATTATATGTATGTTTAGAAGAACATATAGAACTATCTCCACTAACAAGTGATCAACTATTTGAGAAAGTAAAATATGCGGACACAATTTTGATAAACTATTTTAAAAAAACATTATGAAAACTAGTTGGAAGAAGTGATTATTCTTTTTAAATTTCCATACTTGAATTGTCTGTATGTCAGACACTTTCTTGACGTTATGCATATTGAAAAAAATGTATATGATATTGTCATCACCACATTTCTAAATACACCAGAAAAAAAGTATAGAATTAAAGCTAGATTGAAAATGGTTGACATGGGAATACGAGAAGAGTTAGTGCCAATGAAGGGTGTAAAATCAAATTTTCTTCTTCCATATAATTACACTCTTTCCAGGAAGGAGAGATATCAATTTTTCAACTTCTTGAATGATATAAAGGTTCTATATGGGTATTTATCAGAAATCAAGAACATCATGTCAATGACCGATTTAAAGTTAAAGGGTATAAAATCACATGAGTTCCATGTTTTGATGTAAGGTCTAATTCCTATATCTTTTCATTTCATTTTCCCAAGAATGTCCATCACACATTAACCAAACTCTATTTCTTATTCAAATCTGTATGCATCAAACTTATAGACTTGGTGGAATTTCTGAGTACGGAAAAAAATTCAATCATTTTATGTGAATAATAAATGTCATTCCTTCCAAAATTCTTTGATATGATGGTTAATTTTATGGTTCTCTTGGTGAGATAGATTCGACTATGTGGTTCTGTACACTATAGATGGATTTACTCCATTTAACAGTATATGAAGATTTTGAAAGGGTATATCAAAAATTGAAGTTGGCCAGAGGGTTGTATTGTAGAGTGATACATTGTTGAAGAAGCCATATGATTTTGTACCGAATACCTGTCCAGTGCAGAAATCATTGGTCTACCAAGATCTCATCACACTAGGCGTCTTGTGGGTGAAGTAATTTCTGGAAGAGTTATTTTCACAATCAATATTACAGAGCAGAAGTAGGACCACCTTTTTGTTTTTCATAACAATTTAGAGGTTTCCCCATATGTCTAAATCCATAAAATAATAACTAGGAATTTGAATGTATCACGGGATGAATGATGGGTATCAAATACACACAATCAATAGTTTCTAGGATGGTTTCTGGACCATATTTTAAAGGAGTCAGATGAAAATCCATATTCTATTTCTGAATGAATTAAGTGCCTAGTCATTGGACCAAGGGTGTATGTATTTTATTAAAAAGGTTATGTAATTAATAGTTATATTTTCTATACAAATTATCATGATGAATACAATACCATGATATATTGTGGACTTACACTCGTGGCTGAAGCAATGCATGTTTCTGGTATAACAATTCTGCTCTTTATTTCATATTTAAACATGGTTTATTACCTAAACATTCACTTAATAAAAATTAGAAGATCGATAGGTATAGTGTATTTGGGGCTTAGGAACATTAATTGACAAAATGAAACATGAAATTAACATATTTATTGAACATATATTTTACATGACCACAACATTACTTCATACTTTGAAATGCATGGGATAACATGAGGATAAAAATATGAAAATGGTGAGCTATAAAGCCTAGTAAGGGAATAAATATGGCATAACATGAGGAATAAAATACATGTTAGTCAATAGGAACATAAATGGATCATAAAATAAACATGAACATAAATTCATGATATATCATGATATTCCTAACATGGAAATGTGGAAATAATATACCACATGATATTAGCATTAGAAAAGGATCATTGTACAAGTATTAGCATGATTAAACCATCATTACACATGAATTAACATGAGTAAACCCTCGTTTTACATGAATTTTCATGAGTAAACCCTCATTTCACATGGTGTATCATGATACTAAACATTACCCAATGCATTGGAGTGCTATCAGGGCGCACCCTTCATTAACATTTCATTTCATACATAAGTGTGCCGCATATATCATAAAACATGGAATCATTCAACATCATAAGTTATTACATAATAAAAAAATGTTGAATAAATACATGTACGTCCCCAATAAATATTTACATTAGCATAAAGGTGAATACCCTTAGTAGAGAAATGGGTATGGTATTGACTACATGATGATTTTAGCATGAAAAATCTTGGTGCAATTTCAGCAGCATAACGACATCAAATAGAAGTTCATAAAATGGGTTGATTAGAGAGAAATGGGTCTACCATAATTTATACATGAGATGGATAGTCAGGGGATCATGGAACATAAAATCCCAACATATTAAATGGAATTTATATGCTTAATATAAAATAAATTCTTTAATGGAAATGAGAAGAGAGAAATCTCTTACAGTATTTTGGCATAGTAATGGGTGGGATTAAGGGATCACATGGGGGATTAATGGGAGTGAAAGAAAGATCCCATAATTTATAAATCAAATTTATTACAAGGAGTTATGTAATAAAATATCCCAAATCAAGGAAATATAAATCAAAAGGTATGAAATAAAAGAGGTTCTTGAAGAAAAAGGAGAGGGAGATCCCTTACTTGGATGTGTGATCCCAAAGGCTTGGGAGAGGCTTCTTGGGAACTTGGGAGCACCTTGGTAGGACTCTAGGGAGTATATGGTATAGGGTGGTCTAACTTCAAATATTTTGAGTGATAAAAAATGGGTTCTTGGGTGGTTGTATATAGAAAAGGTGGGGCAATACTTTATTATTTTGGTTTTGGGCACTACACACTAAAATATTAAAAACAACAAACCATACCATGGTTTTAGCCCATGTTTTCTGGAAGAGGGGAGTGGAATAAATTATTTTAAAAGTATAAGGACCTAATAAATTAAAATATTTCTCTTGATTATGTAGAGGCAAGTCATACTTTCAAGGAAATGATTTTAAAATCATAATAGTTTTTATGTCATGGAGGATTTACTAAGGCTTTATAAAATAAATCAAATAAACCAAAAATTACATTATTTTAAAGGGAAAAAATATATTTTGTCGAATATAGCTTTTATTTTATTTTATCACATCACTATTGTGTCATTATGATGTCATAAAACATATTATATATTTATATGGTATTTAATTTTTACCCAAAAATTCTACTGCCTCGGAAAATTATGAAAAATTAATCATTGGATAATTTCAACATCCCAATTCAAAAAATAATATTCATTTTATCTATATAATTTAATAAATATTTAAATTTTTTCTTTTAAAATAAAAACTAACATTTACTGAAAACTGACAGGTTTTGACAAAACAATTTTCAAACCTTAATAAAAATTACATTTGTAATCATAAAAATTATACAATTATTTATAATTAATAAAAGTAATTTAATAATAATATTTTATTAAAATAGATGGTAGTAACTCTGCTTCATCACATCCTTCAATTACCATGTTTCTTCTTCAAACATGTTGATTCACTACAACACATTGACAAGGGTCATAGTCTTATTTCGTAGAACTTTTTATCTACGATGTAAGAACTTTACCAACTTATCCCCGTAAGAGAGGTCATTATGCAACTGTTCCACCTTTGGATTGAGTAAATGTAATGGGTTTTGTATGTAATTCCTCATGAGTGATACATGGAACACATCTTGAACTTGAGATAAGTTTGGTGGAAGTGCTAGTCGATTGGCCACTGCCCCGATGCAATCAAGGATCTCAAAAGGGCCGATGTACCTTGGACTAATATTACCTTTTTTGAAAATATCATAACTATATTACATGGAGATAGGCATAGGAATACCATGTCTCTAACATCAAACTCTAGGTCTCATCTATGATTGTCAGAATAGATCTTTTGTCGACTCTGAGCAGCATTGATGTGCTACTGGATGGTCATAACCTTCTCCAAAATTTCTTCAACCATTTTCATACATAGAAGTTTTTGTTCCCCAACTTCATCCCAACATGCCATTGTTCTACACCTATTCTTATAAAGGGATTTATAATGAGAAATTTGGATGCTTGAGTGGAATCTGTTTTTGTAAGAGAACTTAACCAAGGGAATATGTTGGTCCCATACTACTTTGAAGTCTATTGAGAAAACACTCAAAAGGTCCTCAAGTGTTTGGATAGTATGATCCAATTGGACATTAGTTTGTGGGTGATAGGCCATGATAACATTAAACTCAGTGTTAAAATCCCAATGGATACTCTTATAGAACTTATAGGTGAGTCTTGTATCTCAATAAGACATAATCAATAGTGGTACTCTATGCAGCCTTACCACTTATCTGATGTATATCTATGCCAGTTGATCCACTGATAAATATTATCGAATTGAAATGAAGTGTGCATTATTTGATAGATGATCTAAGACAACCCCGATTGTTTCCTTTAGATATCTTCAAAAGCCTAGTGACTAATTCCATTGTGATGTTTTCTCATTTTCATGTTGGTATGAGTAATAGTTAACTCATACCCTTAGAATTATGCCTCTTAGACTTCACTTGATTACATACTAGACACTTTGATGTATATTTAGAAATCTCCTTATTCATGTTATCCTGCCTATAATGCTCATGAAGATCTTGATAAATCTTCATATTTCCGGGGTGAATGGAGAAATTTGAACTTTTGAATCATCCAAAATATCATTCTTTAACTCTGGATTTGATGGAACACATACTCTTGACCCAAATCTCACTATTAGTTTATTAACATTGAACTTTAAGAATTTCCCTTTTTTGATAGTTTACACTTTCTTATGAATTCCCACATCATCTTTTTTATCATCCTTTAAACTTTCTAAAAGAGAAAGTAGAGCAATAATTTTGAAAGGATTGATGAAGTTCCTTTCTTTATGATTCCCATGTCCATCATTATAAATTTAAGAATATTGGATCCTTTATAATTATCATAAATTATAGCATTACTGGGTCCTTTCTACCTAGATAATCCGCCACCTTGTTCTCTTTACCAGGGTTGTAATTAATTGATCAATCGTAAATCCCTGATAATCTCTTACCATCTTCATTGGCGCATATTCAGCTCTTTCTACATGAATATATATTTGAGACTTTTGTGATCCATATATATTTCAATCTTCTCCCAAAAGAGATAATGCTGCAAATTTTTTAACACAAATATCATAACATCCAACTCCAGATAATGTGGGGGAAATTTTTTCTCATGAACTTTTTACTACATTGAGGCATATGCAATGACTTTGTCATTCTGCATCAAAAACAGCTCAGACCCTTATTTGAAGCATCACTAAATATTACTAAATTATCCACCCATGTGGGTAGTGTGAGCATAGGGGAAGTGACAAGCCACTTCCTCAACTCCATGAATCTTTATTCGTATTCATCATTCCAAGAAAAATTGAACCCCTTCCGAGTTATCTTGGTAAGACTGTTTGATAATCTTGAGAAATTTCTCACAAATTGGTGGTAATATCTAGCTAACCCCAATAACCTATAGATATCCGTCAAATATATTTTCCTCACCCATCCCTCAATTGCTTTTATTTTGGAAGGATCCAGAGATATCCTGTTGTTTGTGATGATATTCTCTAAGAATGAGACATCCTTTAACTATAACTCACTCTTTCTATACTTCCCATAGAGCTTCTCCTTTCTCAAGGTCTCTAGAATAGTGTTCAGAAGGTCCTCATGCTTATCCTTTGTTTGGGAGTATATTAGAATATCATCTATAAATACTACCACATATTTATATGGGTAATCACTAAAGACTCTATTAATCAATTCCATTAATATTTATAGAACATTGGTGAGTCCAAAAGGCATTAATATGAATTCATATTTCCCGTAACTTGTATTAAAAGTAGTCTTGGGGATATCCTCCTTCTTCACCTTAACTTGGTAATATCCCAACCACAGATCCACCTTGTAAAAGTGTTATTATCCATGTAGTTTATCGAAGAAGTCATAAATTCATGGAAAATGATACTTATTCTCTATCATGATTTTGTTGAACTCACAATAATCAATAAAAAGGTGCATTGACCCATCATTCTTCTTGATGAATAGGACTGGTCCACCCCATGGTGAACCACTTGGGCATATAAACCCTTTATCTAGATTATCATATAGTAGTTTCTTTAGCTCCTCAATTTCAACAATAGCCATTCTATATGGAGTCTTGGATATTATAAATACCCCAGGTATAAGATCAAATGATAATTAAACATCTATTCTAGGAGGAAGACCATAAAATTTCTTGGGAAACATGTCAGGGAATTCCCTCACTATAGTCATGTCTTCAAGGATGGTTCTTTCCTTAGACTCAATCATCTGAGAAAGATATGCATGCGCATAGGTTAGTAATATCCATGCTTTCGATGATGGTGCTAAAAAAGATTCATCCTCATCCTTTCAATTATATATAATTAGGGGTCAATTATCCATATGGATAGTGATTTCCCTATTGTGGAAATTTATGTTGGCTTTATATAGGCAAATCCATTCCATGCTAAGAATTGCATCAAATTACACCAGAGGGATTTGATGAGGTTCTATAGGATGTTCAATCCAGAAATTGTGACAAGGTAGGAGTTTTATACATAGGATGCAATAATTTCCCCATTTTTTGTTTTCACAGACACCTCTACTTCCATGATTTGTGGTGGTGTTTGGATTATTCTAATCAACTTTTATGATTTAAAATAATGCATACAACTAGAATCTAAAAGCACGTTTTCTATTATTGAATGAAGAACCATAATAACTTTCACAAAATCATGTTTAGGATTCACTTCGACAGTAGTGATGAAAAAATATCACCCTTGCTACCTTGTAGGTTGTTGGGTACATCCAATTACCTTTGGATTAGGGCACTGGTTCACAAATTTCTATGGTTCATTATAGTTTTTGTAATGAACAACACGCTTAGGGTCAACCATAGAATTATTTTCCTCTATCACATTGAGGGGTTTATTCTATTGGAAATTATTATCTAGGTTCCCACCTCCTCCAAACCTATATCATTTGCTTGATCCCCTTAGGCAATTTCTAGGGTTCTTCTTTCTGTACTTTTGAAAAGGGAAGTATTGTAATTTCATAGCATTATTAGATTTATCCATCAGACTGCTAGAATTAAATTCCAATTTCTCATTCTTATCCCCATGACACCCCTGAGATTCTCGGATCTCCATCTCAACTTTGAGGTAAAATCATACAATTTTCTTATAGATATCAAATTCTCATATTTCCAAGGATTATCGTAGACTAGGATTTTACCCACCAAAGAAGAGATAAACTTTTCATTCCGGGGAGATGAAAAAATCAGAGGTGTACCATGAAAGTATTAGAAATTTTTCCTTATATGATATGATGGATTCATTGTATTTTTTCTTGAGAGAAATTAAGTACCTTTCCATATTAAGTCGGAGGGTGTAAGGAAAATATTTATCAAAAACCATTTTCTGGAAATCCTTA
The DNA here is from genome assembly GCA_963277665.1 of Viscum album. Classification (NCBI taxonomy): domain Eukaryota; kingdom Viridiplantae; phylum Streptophyta; class Magnoliopsida; order Santalales; family Viscaceae; genus Viscum; species Viscum album. The sequence goes on along the minus strand of OY728158.1, from coordinate 364,207,390 downwards.
TATCCCATCACCTTGATCTCTTCCGTAGGATTCGTATTTTTGATCAATGTCCACCATTGATCGGCTTCACCCTCCATATGATAAGTATATAGAAGAACCTTCTCTTGTTTTTAACATTGAATAATGGAGAATATATTCTCAATGGAGTTGATCCATTGTTCAATTATTGAGGAATCAGATGATCAATTGACATTAGGAGGCCTTTGTCTCATGAATCTCTTGATTATGAATTGTTCTTTATCAGGGGGGGGGGGGGTGGATGTTCCTCTGGACCTAGGTTTCTATTCAAAACATGAGTTAATTGAGAGAGTATCATGGCAATGTTTTCAATTCATTCTCCCATCAGATTGGGAATCTCATTAGGATAGTCATCACATTGATCTTCGTATAATTTGTTATTTTGATTCATCCTATTATCAGCCATTGGCTAAAATAAAAGGAAAATAATGGATGAGTATATTAAATAGTTAAACACATAAAAGGGTATCTAATGAAATTAAAGGGATAACATATAAATTTTATTCATCTCCTTAACTCCTAAATTTCTTGGCTTCGATCTAATTTATGCATGATCTACTTCCTAACGTATATTCTTATCAGATTTTTTTATTCCCCAAATAATGGTTCTTGATAAGATTATAAATTTACCAAATCATATCCCCCAGGAGTCTATAACCAAGAGTGAAAAAAGGACCATTGTCATTCACCAATTCCCATTCATGTCTAGCTCAAAGTGGTGTTTTTGGGTTTTACCCCTAGATACATCTATTCAAGAGCCACCTCTACTTATTAGTATCAATAAAAGGATGTATTTTTATAATAAACCACTTACTATATACTCATAATTTTTTTTTGATTCTTTTATTATAATCAGTATTATCCCTAAGTATTTCACTATATTTTTTTAATCCTCATACCAAATATAACTAAACCTATCCTCTGCTACCAACTATAAAAACCCTGCTCTTTATTTCATATTTAAAAATGATTTATTACCTAAAATTTCACTTAATACAACTCATAATATCAAGATTTCTAGTGTCTTGGCAGATTAGGAACATTAAATAAAAAAAATAAAAAATGAAATACACATCTTTATTGGAAAATTATTTTACATGACAATAACATTCTTTATCACTTATCAATGCATGAGATAACATGAGGAAATACATAAGAAAAGGGTGAGCTATAAAGCATGATAATGGAATAAACATGGCATAACATGAGGAAGAAAATACATGTTAGTCAATATGAATATTAATGGATCTCAAAAGAAACATGAACATCAAGGCATGATATAGCATGATATTCATAACATGGAAATGTGGCAACAACATACAACATGATATTATCATGATCCAAGGCTCATTAAACATGGATTAGCTTGATTAACCCTCATTTCACATGAATTAGCATGCATAAAACCTCATTTTACATGAATTAGAAATATTAAACCCTCATTACACATGGAATATAATTATACTTAACATTATCCAATGAATTGAAGTGCTATTCAGGCACACCATTCATAAACATTTCATTTCATGCATAAGTGTACCACATAGATCATATAACATGGAATCTTTCAACATCATAAGTTATTACACAACCAAGGAAGGTGGAATACATACATTTAATTCCTAAATAAATAACTACATGTGCATAAAGGTTAATACCCTTGATATATAAATGGGAATGGTATTCCCTATATGATGATTTTGGCATTGAAAATCATTGTGCAATTTCCCTTACTTGGATGTGTAATCCCAAAGGCATGGGAAAGGATTCTTGGGAGTTTGGGGGTGACTTGGGAGGACTCTGGGGAGTATGGGGAAGATGGTGGTAGAACTTAAAAGAGATTTAGTGAAGATAAATGGGTTATTGGGTGGTTTTATGAAGGAAATATGGGGGAATTATTTACTACTTTGGTTTTGGACACTACACACTAAAATATTGAAAACCAAAAACCATCCTATGGTTTTTCCCAAATTTATAGAAAATGGGAGTGATATATATTATTTTAAAAGGATAAGGGCCTAAAGTATTAAAATATTTCCCTTTATTATGTGTAGGTGAGTCACACTTTCAAGGAAATTATTTTAAAATATTAAAATATTTTATATGTCTTGAGGATTCACTAAGGATTTATAAAATAAATCAAATAAACCAAAAATTACATTATTTTAAAGGAAAAAGATATATCTAGTCGAATAAACCTTTTAAAGTATTTTATTACATCACTATTAAGTCATTATGATGTCATAAAACATATTAAATATTTATACAGTATTTAATTTTTATCCAAAAAATTAGTTGCCTCAGAAAATTATGAAAAATTCATCATTGGATAATTTTAACATCTTAATCTCAAAAGTAATATTAATTTTATCTAATTAATTTTGTAAATATGTCAATTTTTACTTTTAAAATAAAAATGACATTTGTTGATAATTGATGCGTTTTGACTAAAGAGTTTTTAAACCTTAATAAAAATTACCTTTGACATCATAAAAATTATTTGATAATTTATATTTACTAAAATTAATTTAATAATAATATTTTATTAAAGTATTATTTAATTGAAAAATCCATTAATTCATGAAAATATAATTCTTAATTGAATTTTAAAATTAACCAAAAATACTATTTATGATTTAAAAATCATTTTCCAATTTACAATAATAAAATGAATGTATATTAATTATTTTATAAAAAAATAATTCACATAGTCATAATGCTTGGGCCATGTTACATATCCATTTATTACACTAGCATACGCCCTAGGAGTAAGGTGTGTAATGGTGGGGCTTTCATGGGGTCGTTCGGTGAACATGGTTTGGGGAGTGATCTTGATGAGCTTGAACTTCCATTGTAAACGGTTTTTCTCAAGCTTAAGTTATTGGATCTCAACTTGGGCTTGGTCTAGTGAAATGTCCAAAAATTCGATATATCTTAAGAAGCTATGATAAATGGGATTCATAGGGAAGGACCCTATTAGTTGAGGCCATCACTTCCTTTTTATGTTTCCAAAGGATTTGTTAAAACCCTATATTTATACTAATTATGTGATCACTACTCAACAATTATATTATCAAAAGTAAGGATAATTAATGGTCATTTATATCCAATTGGATATAATAAAACAAAAGTAGTGCATGTTTATTCTATATCCATAAGACATTTAATTGATAGAAAAGGAATTTTATTCATAAATATTTGGCTCATTACATCTGGTAATTAGGACAAATATCCAATTTACGTGAATACATCATAATTTAGAATCATCAAAAAAATATGGGAGTTGGATTATGTAACATTCCAAATGCCATTTTTTCAATGAAAATGTATTGATAATAGGAGTTCCATTAATATAAATGAAATTGGATTTGTGAAATTTGATTTAAGTAAGGAAGGGTACAAAGATGTGTCACGACCCGTCCCTTGGGGCTCGTGTCGTGACTACCCCAAGTCTGCCTTCCTTAGGCTAGGGGCTGGCGACTAGTACCAATGGCTTAATTCCCTAGAATAGGGAAGGAATTGATTTTATAACCTGTAAACACACAACCAAGCAAACAACAAGATACAAACTCAAGTAAACTAAAAATTAAACAGAGTGAGAACAGTAAGTAAAAGATTCCAGAATACAAGCCCAACTGGAATGTACAAGGAAAATTGAAAGGTACAAGATGACTTATAGGTGAAAAGAAGATTTGGGATCTTCCACCTCGACTCCTACCCGAAGGGTAGGTACATATTGCCTCCTCATCACTCCACATCCACCCGTCTCCTCTGCGAACCGACACACCGTATGGTCCCCCTCCGAGCACCGTCCAGTCCAGGTACCCTCGTCCCTAGTCAGCGATGTTCGTCATCTGCATCCAACAAAAAAAGGTGGGGGCATAGCCCATACAGGGGTGAGTATAATGATACTTAGTAGGGACCCCGAGACCCTCAAGGTCTCTGAAAATCCACCAAGGATAAACCACAAAGTATGAAATCATCAGATAACCCTACTTAAGTATATTCCTATACATATACCTAATTTATAATGTAATACATCTCAATCATGAGGAAACACAAAGGTATTAAATTAGATCACACCAGGTATATCATTAGGTATGGTAGTAGATATGATTAGATGTAACTACTAAATCATCTTACTCCGTTAAGAGGCTCTACTACTAACATGAACAGAATCTCTAGGGGCTGACCCACACAGGATCACTGGAGTTGACCCACCCAGGATCTCTAAGAGTTGACCCACAAAGGATTTATAGGATCTGACCCACATAGGATCGCTAGGATATGACCCACACAGGATTGCTGGATCTGACCCACACAGGATCGGTAGGAGATGACCCACATCAGATCGCTAGGAGATGACCCACACAGGGTCACTAGAGCTGACCCACAGAGAATCTCTAGGAGCTGACCCACACAAGATCACTAGGAATAAACCCACAAAAGATCTCTAGGAGCTGACCCACAGTGGATTGCTGTATCTGACCCACACAAGATCGCTTGGAGCTGACCCACACTGGATATCTAGGAGCACTCTTCTCATCACAGCCAGCTACTGGGTTTTCACACTAGGCTTGTTCATCTTTGGGAGAGTCTGCTCCCAAAACCCCTATTCGGTTCCCCAAATACCACTACATCCCACTAATAAGTATCACAAAGGTCCTCCACATCATAGGGGTCTCAACGCAACAGACGACGTGTTAATCAGACGCCCAATCTATGAGTTTTTAGCTTTTTAGTCCCAGGGGCCCGGTTGGATTCATGCTCGATCCAACTAGACTGTACCTCAACTATTCAAAAAACTCTAGTGGGGTATACTCAAATGGACCGTCTCACTCCAATATTTCCATCATCACTGATGGTTCATCAAACGGACGTCTGGTGCCAAAGTTATGGCCGGAAGAGCGTAAATAGGTTGTAGTGGGCCAGGGTCCAGTCCTACCCGGCCTGACCCAGTCTGGGCCGACCCGGTTCAGCTAGACCCGGCCTGACCCGCTGGGTTCAACCCAGCCCATTGGGTCCAGCCTGACAGGCCATAAGGGGCCGCAGAGGGCCATGGGTGGCCGCGAGGCCGCGGAGGTCCGCAGAGGGCGTGAGGACACGAGGCGGCTCGGCCGGGGCGGTTTGGACAGAAGGGATGCAGTAGCTCGACCCGGACAATGGTGGAGGATCACATGGTGGCTCGGATGGTGGATTGGCCCGGTGGCGGTGGATTGGCCCAGAGGCAGCGGCTCAGGCAGCGACTCAACTCGGACGGTGACGGTGAGTCAGATGGCGGTGGCAGCTCCGGCGGCGGCTCGAATCGGTATAGCGGTGGCGGCTCGGCCCGAAGGGCAGTGGCGGCTCATCCCGGAGGGCGGTGGTGGCTCAGAAGGCGGCTTGGCTCAGCGGCAGAGCAGCGTGGCCACGGGCGGTGGAGCACCGTGAGGCGCGAAGGATGTGAGCGGCGGAGCATCGTTGCCTTTGTCGCCTTCATCCATTGAAAATAATACACTAAAGAAGCAGAACAACAGAGGGGTCGGGCCATTTTTGTTTGGCCCGTACCCTTCGCGTTAGAGCGGTAGCAACCAGTTCACAAAAATATTGAATCATGAACGTGTATGGAAGGTATTTAAAAACTTCAATCCCCACAACCCTCGTCAATCTCTATTCCCAATCCTGCAAAAGAATTAGAAGGAGAGAACATGGTAAGTGATAATCATATAGAAAATAAACCACTACCTTGGATTGTGTATTGACGTTGGCACGAGAAGAAAGTTGAGGTTGTCATTGTTTGTCTCGTCCTCCACACACCTCCTACCCCGGGCTCATGCACCGGTTCATCGTAGTCAAAGACGTTCCTCGTTGGAGGGTGTCCTGAGGTATAAGTCAAGTCAACGTTCTTCATTAGAGGAGTGTTCTTTCTGGAAGAACGCGTTCTTCATTTGAAAGTGAAATCCTCCAAGGGTTCTCCTCTCACAATCCCACCAAAAAATGAAAGAGGTGACAATATAATTAACTTAAAGAATTAATTATGTGGGCATAGCCAAGTTGGCATAATTAATGTACTGCGTTGGCACAATTAATTAGATAAATTAATTGGCCCAATTTAATGGCTCAATTTAATGGAAGTGGTGGAATATTGGGGAGTTGGGAGGTTTCTCCCCATTAAGAGGGGTCATGTGGTCCCCTCATTTAAAATTCAAATTGGGGGTTTAGGCTCGGGTGGTCCCCACCACCATAACCTCACAAGGGAGGTTTTGTTCTGGTGGACCCCACCTCTTAACTTTATATGGGTGGATTAGTTATAGTGGTCCACACCTCCCAACATCCACATGGGTGTTTCAAATAAAAAAAATTTTCACAAAATTTAAATTTTATTTTATTCTTCCATAAAAAACCCAAAAAATAACTTTCACCCTCGACCAACTGCCGTCAAGGTGAAAGTCTCTTTAAGAGAATACTGGCGTTGCGAGTTCAACGGTTCCCTTAAATTTCAATTCTGAGCACCGGTTCAAAAGTTATAAAAACCCGCCCGTACATTTACTGAGCGTACCTGGAGAAAAGTTCAGAAATTCAATTCGGGCACTCCGGGCCTCAGAATCACGCACTGTCAATTTTTGCATACTCGTAAAATTCCCATTTATTTTAAAAAAAATTACATGGAAATTCCAGGTCTTTACATTCTCCCCACCTCAGGGATTTATGTCCCCGTAAGACACAACTCATAACTAGGTAAACAAGTGGGGGTACTGAGCACGCATCTGAGCCTCCCGCTCCCATGTGCTCTCATAGAGGTTCCTGTGATGCCAGAGAACACACACCAGAGGTATCGATCATCCACTAAGGACTGGCTCTTGTCGATCCTCAATATCTACTGGAATCTCTATAAAAGTCGCCCCAACGTTGATGTCCAGCTCGCCATGGTTGATGATGTGAGAAGGGTCGTGCATGTATCTCCTCAGCTGAGATACGTGGAAGATGTCATGCACACGGTGAAACTGAGGTGGAAGAGCTAAGTGGTAAGCCCTATCTCCAACTCTGGGGAAGACCTGAAAAGGTCCAATGAACCTCGAAGATAACTTGTCGCCTCAGCCAAATCTCTGTAAACCTCATCGAGTTGAGACACATAGAAAGATGTGGTCACCATCCTCGAGCTCCAGAGGTCTCCATATCCTATCGGCATAAAACTTTTTCCTTCTCTATGCAGTCTTCATCCGCTCCTGGATGATCTGCACAATATCTGTGGTAGCCCGTACCATCTATGGTCCTACTAGTACTGACTCCCCTGGGTCTATCCAGCACAAAGGTGACCTGCAAGGTCTCCCATACAATGCCTAAAAAGGTGACATCCCAGTGGTGGAGTGATAGCTATTGTTGTATGAAAACTCCACAAAAGGAAAGTGATCCTCCCAATTGTGACCGAAGTTGAGGACCCAAGCACACAACATGTCCTCGAGGGACTGAATGGTCCTCTCAGTCTAACCATCCGTTTGAGGATGGAAGGTGATTCTCAAACGAATTTGCATCCGAAAAACCTTCTTCAACCCCTTCCATAGTTGGGAATTAAAACATGCATCATGATAGGATACAATCTTCGAGGGTAATCTATGTATCCGTACAATCTCCTGCCCATAGAGGCATCCCAAGCTCTCTACTGAACCCTACTCTCTGATCAGTAGGAAGTAGGCCGACTTGGTGAATCAGTCGACGATCACCCAAATCGATTCATGACTTCTGGATGTACGTGGATGTCCTTTCATGATGTCCTTGGATATCCCATTGCACTTCCACTCTGGGACCTCTAAAGGATGAACCAATCCTACTGGTACTTGATGATCCACCTTCACTTACTGACAAATGAGGCATCGAGAGACAACCTCTGATATTGATTTCTTCCTTCTTGGCCACCAGTGCTATCTTCAGTGATCCTGGTATATCTTCTCCACTCTTGGATGTAACGCTAGAGGGGATGTGTGGAACTCCCTCAACACTTGCTCCCGAAGTGACACTGGTACCATGGTATGTCCTCTGAAAATAATGACGTTCTCCTCACCTTCATAAAATCCATCAGGTTCCTGTCCTGTGGATATCTGAGCACATCGTGTCTCGCATTCAGTGTCCCCATGCTATGCCTCTTTGACTCGCTGATGAAGTGGGGCTGTGACTGTAAGAGATTGAAGGAAAGCTGCTCTATCTCTATCCACAAAGGATATATGCAAACCAGCCAGCTGCTTCGTCACCTCATCTTGCAACTGTATTCGAGACCTCCTGCTGAGTGAATCTGCCACAACGTTCCCCTTCCCAAGAGTATAGTCTATCTCGATTTCATATTCCTGGAGGAACTCATGTCAACGTCAATGTCTCAAGTTTAGGTCCTTCTGAGAGAAGATATAAATGAGACTCTTGTGATCAGAGTACACTGTAAAAAGTCCACCCATCAGATAGTGCCACCAAATATTCAAGGATAAGACCAATGTTTCTAACTCTAGGTCATGGGTAGCGTTGTTCTTCTCATGTTGTCTCAGCTATTGAGAACCATATGCGATCACTGATCGCTCTTGCATTAGGAAACATCTCCGTCCTGTCCCTGATGCGTTGCAGTAGACTACGTACCCTACACCCTCCTCTGGATGCCTCAAGATGGGGGCACTAGTCAGCCTCTACCTCATCTCCTGAAAAATCTGTTGGCATTTCTCATACCAAATGAAGGGTTTCCCCTTCTTTGTCAATAATAATAGTGGTGCTGAAACTCTGGAGAAGTCTGGCACAAACCTCCAGTAGTATCCATCCAAACCAAGGAAACTCCACACCTCTATTACACTTCTGGGTGGCTCCGAATCTAGTACCACCTCAATATTCACGAGATCAACTGAAACTCCATCCTCTGATATAAAATGTCCTAGAAAGTAAACCTCTCGGATCTAGAACTGGCACTTTGAGAGATTATGTAACACCCTGAGATTTTATGAAACATATTCTTTTTAATTTCATTAATGTATTGTGTTGTACGCTACACCAAAAGGAGCTTGGAAAACATGCATCCTTGACTTGCCTTTCATTACACGCAATCGCGACCTTCCTCGATAGCGTGTGTAGTACGCAATACCGAGTTTCACTAAAAAACGATATGCTATTAAAATATTATTAAAACTAGCTGTTATAAATAGTAAAAACCACTTTTTGAAATTTTGTAAATTTTATTTTTCAAAATGTACTTCTTTTTTGGATTCAGAATATCGAAATTAGCTTAGGGTAAAATTTTGGTACTTTTCGGATAACTTTCATTTTCTGATGAATAGTGAAAATTACTAAATTTTAATTAAAAACAAATTTTTAGTCAAAATAATTAATAGTGATAAATTATTAATTTGAGTGGTTTTAAATTATATTTAGAATATATTTTTACAATTTAATACAATGTTGGTCATTGGATGTAATTTCACATTTAAACCAGACATAAACAAGTGCCAATCTTTTGATAGTTATTATCTCTTAAGAACACGCTATTTGTTTTGACGACGGGAATTAATTTTTAAATTAATTAATGAAAATGATATGTTTTTAATTTGGTAAAATAGAAATCATTTTTTGGTTCATAATATCAAATATAGCTTAGGCCTATTTTTTGGTATTTTTCTGGAAACTTTCATTTTTTGATGAATAGTGAAACCACTAAGTGGTAGTTAAAAAAAATAAATTTTTCATAAAACTTAATTTTACCACTTCTGTGAGTGGAATTTCAAAAATCCGAGAGACACGGTTGATGTCAGTAAGTAAAATGTGGTTCAATGAGATGAAAATAATATTTGGTGAATAGTAACTTTTTACTTTTTTTTACCACGGTTAAAAGTAAATAGGGTAATTAAGGGTAAAAATGTTATTATTATTACCCTAAAACATGTTCTAATTCTATTGTATAAGTGTAATTCGACCAAAAACAACCTTAGGAATAATATATGACCATTTAGGCCAACTTGGATTAGATTAGGACATTTATTATTAATTTATTTAAAGAAGGGTTAAAATAGTTAAAATCAAAGTTTAATAACTAAATCATTTTTTAATATAGGGTTATACATAAGATAAATTCAACTATAAATATTCATTAGAAAGATAAAACGATTTCCTAAATAATTATATTTTATTTGTAATTTTTAGACATTAAATAATTCAATTTATTTATGACACAATGATGATGCAGTAATTATCTTATTAATGAAATATTGACATAATTGATGTTATAAATACCAAAATAAATGTAATTTGAGACTTTTTATGAATTCCACTAATTTTCTAGATTAATATTACATGTTAGTATTTATTTAATTAACTTTTTTAGAACTAATCATTCTGTTATGAGTTTTACAAAAATCAATTACTAAATAGTGTCAAAATTGACATAAAATAGTTTTTAAAACAAATATTATATTATTAATTGTTATTTTATTCTTAAAAATCTAAGGTTCGGCCAAATGAATTAGATAAGGTTATATATATTAATAATAAACAACTTTGGGTTCGTTTGGCTTGTTATAGTAAGTTTATTAACCTTATAGTGTAAGAACACAAAAAGACACAGTAAAAGTAAAATTATCTAACTTAAAGTTATATATAAATGATAAGGTTAAAATAGGAACCTAAACTTGTCTAAATTCTATTGGATGAGAGGATTTAGACCCATACCCAACTTATCTTCGAAATAAATCAATTTTGAGCTATTTAAAACTGAATTTGGCTTTATAATAAAATAATATTTTTAGTTTTTCCAAAAGAGCCCCTCTCCTCCCTTATAAAAGGGCACCTCCTCCCTCTCTTCCTCACACCACTTTGAGCCTTCAAGCTCGGCCAAACCCTTCCAAATTCTCTTATAAACTTCACTAGAAACATCCTAGAGGTCCTGGTCTTCTTCAAAGACCAATTTTAGTGCCCTAATAGGAGGACTCAAAGAGGCGCTTCAAAGAAGAGGTAATGTCCGTTACCGATTCGTTCAACTTTATTTCTTCTTCCACTTATTCATATTAGGTTGTTTCATTATGAAGTAATAACATCAGTATCACTAATATACTGATATGTTATTATAAGTATTAAACAACCCTATTTCACCATCTATCCATCCTACGGAAAACGAAATCACCGCGCGTGCGTACGTATGGAATACCGTCTCCACGCCGTGGTGTAATCTATTTTCCACCACCACCTTACTTGGATGGGTATAATGGTGTACATAATAACTATATATGATTATTGTAAAGTTATATTGATTCTGAAATTTTATACATATACTCCAATACAATTCCACGTTCATGAGAACGATATCATCGCTCGTCCGTACGTACGGACTACCGTCTCCACGACGCGATGAGATTCATTCTCCACGTTAACCATTCATGAATGATTATAAAGTATATATAATAAGTAATCATGAAATATATGACATAATAATGATACTGGATTAATGTGTATATATATGTATGTTATCTACTTAATTCCATTCAACTCAATAAAGAAACGAAAACAACGTTCATGCGTACGTACGACCTACCGTCTCCATGAACGGTGTATTTCTTTCCATTTACTGATCTATTATATATATGTATATTCTAAATATATATTATATATAAATCATGTTTTATATTCTGGAATTAAGTAATCATGATCTAAGTAATCATATGAATAATTACAAGTCAAAACACGGACAACAAATAAAACGATTTTACCCAAAACGCTCTTTAACATGGAATTTACAAAAGAACGGGTAAAATAAAGTCATAAGTGAATGATATATGATATCATAACAATGATTATGATTCTGGAATAAGTAAATGACATTATTTAAATCATTATACAGGAGGTTTGGATACTTACGAAGCAAATCGGACCTATGCTAAGGGAAATATCACAATCTCATTTTTATCCGAGATTGTTTATACTTTGGAATTTACTGGGGTGTATTTTATCATCCACATCCATGTTTCCTCAATATGTAATATTATTTCTATCCACCTAAAATTTTTTAAATCCAATTTTACCCCTCGGTGAATTTTTAGTAAATGATATGAAAGGAATCTTTTTTCATTTTTCGTACGAGGTACTTTTTGACTTTTCCAACAAAAGTACGAGAAGAATGTTTTTTTAACTTATACGGAATGAATGGATTTTTAAAACATTATTTCCAAGAAGATTCCCTTACAAGTTTTCATGTTTATTTTTAATTAACTTCTTTTAGTTTATAATTGTATGACATGTTAAGAAAGGAAAAGTGTTTTTGAATTAGAGAGGATATTTTCCTCAAGAATGGAGTTCAAGTATTTTATCAAAATTATTTTCCATCTAAGATAATAAAGGGTTCTGTTTCTATCCCTATTATTACATGGATTTTATTATGTTGTGATGGAAATATTTTTATGAATTCCTTTACCTTATATGAATTGTTTTATGATGTCACGATGTTTAAGATTCCTATTTTTATTACATGGGTTATGCTATGATGTATGGTTTATGATTTTGTGGCACACATAAGAATGGTATCATTATGAGATGGGTGGGACCTATATCTCCCTCCAATGCATTGGGTAAAGATTTTATATCTCATAATATAGACATGGCTGGAACGGAAGGTTAAACCGGTTCAGTGAAACAGGACTGAAACGAGGAGTGAACTCGGTTCAAAAATGGACTTTGTCCACTAAGATAGTCTTGGAAATGAGTCTTGACTAATAAGAAACGATTCTCTATGATTATATGTGTATGACACAAAGTTTCATGTTTTAAGTGATGATTATTGGGATTACATTTGACTATTATGATTTATCCCATGTTATGATATTATGATCTCTTTTTCAGGTTAAGATTTCCAAAATATTATGTTATTATGAATATGATGTGATTTATATTTCTTTTGTTTACCCTTACTGAGCATTTGAGCTCACCCTTTTATGTTTTATTTTCCCCAGGATATAAAGAAAGTTTTTAGGTAAAAAAAAGTAAGATCTTTATGGGAGATGTTGAAGATCTTTCACCACGATTAGAAGATTATATTCCGAGTTTTCAAAGACACTAAACTATTACGGTCCTTATGTGTGTGTTTTTGTTATGTACTAAGTATTCCGCAAAATTAATGTAATTTTCATGTACGTCAAGCTTCAGGTCTCTACAATTGGTATCAGAAGAAAGGTTTAGTCAACCTTTGGAAACTAGGATGCGAGAACTTTAGTGATATCCCTATAGATATTTCTATGGTATGTATAGGGATGTCCCTAAGGTTAAGTATAAGTATAGTTTATAGTACTAGAATTACAGTAACCTAAGATGTTAGATATTGAAGGTACTCCCCCTTTATTATGTTGTTTTCCCTAATGTGATTTTTGCCTCTCACACTATTCTTTTTGGGTTTTAGACGATGGATGGAACCCAAAGGAATAATGTTGATCAATGTAATGGACAATTCAATGATTGTCCTCCTGAAAAAACAAATGTTATGGGAGATGGAGTGAAAAATCTTATTGCTATACTTACACAAGCTATGAATCATTCTTATCTTCCAAATGAGAAGAGAAGGGAACACTATTCTATTGAGTCCTTCATGAGGCAACATCCACCTTCTTTCAGTGGGTCTTCTGATCCACTTGTTGCTGAACAATGGATCATTACCACTGAAAAGATATTTTCAGTTCTTCAATGTTCTGATCATGATAAAGTCCTCTTAGCAGTGTATTGTTTGGAAGGTGATGCTGATCAATGGTGGAATCTTATCAAGAATATGAGGCCAAGAGATGAAATTGAGTCCATGGAATGGGATGAGTTCAAGAACTTATTTTTCAATAAGTACTTCCCTCATATTCTTAGAACAAAGATGGTGAAGGAGTTTCTTGAACTAAAGCAAAAAAATGATGAATCTGTTGGTATATATGAAGTGAATTTTACAAGGCTTGCAAGGTATGCATCTGGATTTATCATCCAATCTGAAAGTAAAGTTGATCGATTCTTCAGTGGCTTAAAACCAAATCTTCGAAGGTCATTAGCTATAAGAGACTTCAGTAGCTATGAAGAAATTGGGTGTTGTGCTATCAAGGTAGAAATGGAAGTTGGTGTTACTTATCCATCTCATAGTTTTGACAAGAAACGAAAGATGGAGTTCAAGGAGAAATCTCAGAATAATGGTGAAAAAAAGATGAATGTTTCCTTATGCTCAAGGTGTGGAAAGAAGCATGGTGGAGATTGTATTAAAGGGACTAGATAATGTTTTAAGTGTGGAAAATAAGGTCATCGAGCAGCTGAGTGTCGAAGTAATGAAAAAAGGGTTTCTAATTATGTGAATAAAGAAAAGGCTACAGAGAACGCACCACCAACACTTCAATGCTTCAAGTGCAAGGAAATGGGGAATTATGCTAATAAATGCCATAATCCAAGGGTTAGTGATGATCGACATGAGCAACCACTTAAGGGAAAGGAAAAAGGGAAGTCACATGCGATCACTATTGGTGTTGTTGAATATGACAACGATGTGGTGGAATGATTAAGTGTTTATGTAATGGGATTCCAAAATAATGTTGTATATAGTATCGTGGAATATTGGAATATTTATGTATTGGTCTATTGTGGTTTTCAATAATTTTATGGTACCGGTAACCATGGAAAGTGATTGAGATATTTTTGGTAAGTAGATGATATGCGCATAATGAAGGGATACGAAGATAACGAGATGTTTGATTGTATTCATGAGATCATGATTGATATAAGGACTAAGTGATATCATGGTTTGAGTATAAAGAATTTTGAGGAATTTGGTTTGTGTAAAGTGTTAACTTTTAACTGCATTCATGTTTTCACTAAGGTTCAATGGGTATACATGATTAAGGTATTCACATATTTGTAATTTGACCAACAAGATATATCTTATGATATATGCGGGATAAATGATGGCATTCACGTGATTGTTATGTGAAATTTCAAGTAATCGTTTTCTTTATACTATGAGCTTGGACCGAAGTATTTTAGATAATCCTAAAGATTGGAATGGATTATGTTGGACATAAGTTAGTATTGTTTAAGGATAGAAGTTTTTTCGATATTATCTATGGGATGTTATAGTAATGTAGTTTTAGAAAAAGGAGAACCTACAGGATGGGCGACAACCCATCAAGTCGGACAAGGCTGTGGGAATCAAACCCACAACCGAAGTGCGACTGGCCTTTATCGCCTACCACTGGCCTACATGAAGTCCCTTTTTAGTAGAAACTAGTTTTATTATATTAAGCAGTATGATATAATAAGTATAAGTCCATTTTAGGAACCATATATGATTAGTCTCACTATAGATCGACTTATGTATATTTAATAACTTTTGCTAACCTTTTGTTTGAGACAGATGGAATGACCTATCATTCTATCACATGATCTGCTAACACTTCACAAATAACAAATTCAACTTCATTTATTTAAGAGATGAAGTGGAAATTGTTCAAGGCATGAACAACAGTGAGATTGTACCAAAATAAAGTAAGTATTTATTCTAATTCAAATTCTTCAACTTTAGGGAAATGATCTTGAAAACCAAAAATGTTGTCCTAGTGCTCTTATATCTGATGAATCAGATGGTACCTTAGATCTTCACAAATTTATGGCTTTGTGATTGCTGGATTTTCCATAGCCATGTTCTCTACCACTCTCCATCAGAACATGATGGTTATATTTCTCTTCCATATCCATATTTTCACCTATGTGGAAACCCAGTGATTAGTTTATTTGGGTAACCGTTATGTTTCATAATTTTGTTTTTAAATATTGGTTTTGGTATTCCTTTTTACAATGTGGGTTTCTATTAAAGAAACTTTCGATTAGTAAACCATTTATAACCGCGACGAATTTTGAGGGAAAAATTCATTTTAAGGGGGGTAGAATGTAACACCCTGAGATTTTATGAAAAATATTCTTTTTAATTTAATTAATGTCTTGTGTTGTACGGTACACCAAAAGGAGATTGCACAACATGAATCCTTGACTTTCCTTTCATTACACACAATCACGACCTTCCTCGATAGCGTGTGTAGTACGCAATACCGAGTTTCACTAAACAACGATATGCTATTAAAATATTATTAAAACTAGCCGTTACAAATAGTAATAACCACTTTTTGAAATTTTGTAAATTTTCTTTTTCAAAATGGACTTCATTTTTGGATTCAGAATATCGAAATTAGCTTAGAGTGAAATTTTGGTACTTTTCGGATAACTTTCATTTTCTAATAAATAGTGAAAATTACTAAATTTTAATTAAAAACAACCTTTTTAATCGAAATAATTAATAGTGATAAATTATTAATTTGAGTGGTTTTAAAGTATATTTATAATATATTTTTACAATTTAATACAATGTTGGTCATTGGATGTAATTTCACATTTAAACCAGATATAAACAAGTGTCAATCTTTTGATAGTTATTATCTCTTAAGAACACGCTATTTGTTTTGACAACGGGAATTAATTTTTAAATTAATTAATGGCGTACATAATAACTATATATGATTATTTTAAAGTGATATTTATTTTTAAATAATATACATACACTCCAATACAATTACACGATCATGAGAACGATATCATCGCTCGTGCGTACGTACGGACTACCGTCTCCACGACGCGATGAGATTCATTCTCCACATCAACCATTCATGAATGATTATAAAGTATATATAATAAGTAATCATGAAATATATGACATAATAATGATACTGGATTTATGTGTATATATATGTATGTCATCTACTTAATTCCATTCAACTCAATAAGGAAACAAAAACAACGTTCATGCGTATGTATGACCTACCGTCTCCATGAATGGTGTATTTCTTTCCATTTACTAATCTATTATATATATGTATATTCTGAATATATATTATTTATAAATCATGTTTTATATTATGGAATTAAGTAATCATGATCTAAGTAATCATATGAATAATTACAAGTCAAAACACGGACGACAAATAAAACGATTTTACCCAAAACGCTCTTTAACATGAAATTTATAAAAGAACGAGTAAAATAAAGTCATAAGTGAACCATATATGATATCATAACAATGAGTATGATTCTGGAATAATTCAATGACATTATTTAAATCATTATACAGGAGGTTCGGACACTTACAAAGCAAATTGGACCTAAGGTAAGGGAAATATCACAATCTCATTTTTATCCGAGATTGTTTATACTTTGGAATTTACTGGGGTATATTTTATCATCCACATACATGTTTCCTCAACATGTAATATTATTTATATCCACCTAAAATTGTTTAAATCCAATTTTACCCTTCGGTGAATTTTTAGTAAATGATATGAAAGGAATCTTTTGTCGTTTTTCATATGAGGTACTTTTTGACTTTTCCAACAAAAGTACGAGAAGAATGTTTTTTTAACTTATACGGAATGAATGGATTTTTAAAACATTATTTCCAAGAAGATTACCTTACAAGTTTTCAGGTTTATTTTTAATCAACTTATTTTAGTTTATAATAGTATGACATGTTAAGAAAGGAAAAGTGTTTTTGAAGTAGAAAGGATATTTTCCTCAAGAATGGAGTTCAAGTGTTTTATAAAAATTATTTTCCTTCTAAGATAATAAAGAGTTTTGTTTCTATCCCTATTATTACATGGATTTGATTATGTTGTGAAGGAAATATTTTTATGAATTCCTTTACCTTATATGAATTGTTTTATAATGTCACGATGTTTAAGATTCCCATTTTTATTACATGGGTTATGCTATGATGTATGGTTTATGATTTTGTGGCACACATAAGAATGGTATCATTATGAGATGGGTGGGACCTATATCTCCCTCCAATGCATTGGGTAAAGATTTTATATCTCATGAGATAGACATGGCTGGAACGACAGGTTAAACCGGTTCAGTGAAACAGGACTGAAACAAGGAGTGAACTCGGTTCAGAAATGGACTTTGTCCACTAAGATAGTCTTGGCAATGAGTCTTGAACAATAAGAAATGATTCTCTATGATTATGTGTGTATTCCACAAAGTTTCATGTTTTAAGTGATGATTATTGGGATTACATTTCACTATTATGATTTATCCCATGTTATGATATTATGATCTCTTTTACATGTTAATATTTCCAAAATATTATGTTCTTATGAATATGATGTGATTGATATTTCTTTTGTTTACCCTTATTGAGCATTTGATCTCACCCTTTTATGTTTTCTTTTCCCAAGGATATAAAGAAAGGTTTTAGGTAAAAAAAAGGAAGATATTTATGGGAGATGTTGATGATCTTTCACCACTATTAGATGATTATATTCCGAGTTTCCAAAGACACTAAACTATTACGGTCCTTGTGTGTGTGTTTTTGTTATGTACTAAGTATTCCGAAAAAGTAATGTAATTTTCATTTACGTCAAGCTTCGGGTCTCTACAGATTACCATAATGCTGGTGCTCCCGGAGTGTGTCCAGTACTACCTGTAAATGATAGGGATTCTCCTCCTCAGTAGCTGAGTAGATCAGAATGTTGTCGATGAAGAATAATAAAAAGAGATCAAGGTGCGGCTGAATGATTATGTTCATGTGTCCCATGAATGCTTCTGGAGCATTGGTGACACCAAATGACATAAGCAAGAACTCATAATGGTCATACCGACACATGAAGGCCATCTTCTACATATCCTCATCTCGTACTCTGAGTTGGTGAGAGCCTGATCTGAGGTCTACCTTTGAGAACCACCGTTCTCCCTTCATCTGATCAAAGAGGTTGTCAATACTTAGGAGTGGGTAATTTTTCTTCATGGTCACCTGGTTCAGCCGCTGATAGTCAATAGAAATCCTTGAGCTCCCATATTCCTTCTTGGAAAAAAGAATCTGGGCTTCCCATGGTGAAACACTAGGTCGGATGAACCCCTTCCCCTGTAAGTCCTACATCTATACCCATAGCTCATGAAGTTCCACTGGAGCCATACTATTTGCTGGTGAAGATATCAGTGTTGTCCCAGGGTATAAGTCAATGTAAAATTCCACCTCTCTGCAAGGAGTTAGACCCAAGAAATAATCAAGGAAGACATCCACATACTGGTCCACCACTAAAGGATAATTCAGACTCCCCATATCAGCCGCCCCGAGGGTAAGGCTATCCAACTAAGGAGTGATCGGCTGCACCCTCATTTGGGAAAGTCCATCCTGCACTGCAAAGGATTTTTTCTCACCGGTGGAGGTGAACCTGGTCTCATCCTTGCAGACACACCTCATTATGTTCCAAATAAAGTCAATTTGAGCATGGACTATAGATAAGCAGTCCATACCTAAGATGACATCGTAAGGCCTCGACGTTGCTACTAAGAGATCCCAGCCGAAGCTCTCACCTCCTATAGGAAGCTCACACTGTTGGCACCACTATGTAATCATCGAATCCACTCCTGTAATATTATCTTGCCGTAAAGATCGAGCCAACAGATCTATAGGAATCTCCAAGATCCAAATGAGGGTAGTGGAAATAAAATAATGACTGTCACCTATGTCTATATAAACTGCATCTAAGGTGGAGTAGACACAAATCGTACCTCGTATCATCTCCGGAGCGCCATGATCGTAAGCCTTAGCTGCCTGGAGCTGAGATCTCCCCTATCCATCTACTCCCTACAGTCGGGGTGGACCTTCTCGTGGTGGTGGAAGTTACATAACGAATCGTCTCCCACTGCCAGCTGCATGACCATATCCTCTGCCACGTTTGCCTACTCTTTGCAGACCTCCTTGGTCGAACCTGTGTCTCTGCCAGGGCTATCCTTCAACTGTCTGCTGACCATCCGTATGGTGGGTCAGACAGTCACGAGCCATGTTACCCTGCCCACCACATGCGTAACACTGCCTGCTCCTAGTATGACTAGCTCTATCTTGGGTGCCCCACAAAAATGTTCCCAAGTCATGTAGTCGTCCACCTGTAGGTCTGGTCATATTTGACCTTTGCGACATCTGTCTACTGCCATCTATAGAAGACTCTACTACATGATGAATAATGGTGGATCTCGATGCTGGAGACTGCTCAACAAGAAAACTCTCCACTAGGAGGGCACTCTATAACACCCCTGCCTGTGTCAGGATGCTGAGTGAGATCATCAAAGCCTTGATCTCCTGCATGGGTCCCTGCTCGAAGGTCTGTGCCCTGAGGAATGGGTTCTGCACCATATCTGTGGTTTTGCGTGAGAGGTTAGTGAACCTCATTGAGTAATGATCCACAATAATGCTACCCTATTATAGATAAAGGATCTCATGCATGCGCACTACACGAAGAGTCGCTGGGATAAACTCTGCCCGAAACAGGATCTCGAAGTCTACCCAGAGATGTGTCACCTTGTCGTGAACTTGGAGCATCAAACTCCACTATATGCCTGCCGCTACCTATAGAAGGATGCCATTAAGGATCACCATGAGATCAGCGGGTGTCCCTAACAGTCGAAAAACACTCTCTACAGCCTCCAAAAAATCCTCAGCCACCTGTGGGTCTGTCTCTCCCCTGAACCTGGGTGGCCTCTGGAACTGGAACTCATGCAACACACTCAAGCTGCATGAACCCTCTACTTCTAGGGTTGGTGGCAGCGGTGGAACAAAAGGAAATGGTACTGCTGGTGCCTCTGCTGGTGCCTCTACTAGAAGAGGACCCTGCACTGAGGCCTCATCACTCGGTGGTCTATCAGTGCGTACTACTCTCAGAACCCTAGGTGGATGTCTACGTGGAGGCATCCTGAAAAGAAACAGGTGAACCATGGTTAATAAGTTATACCTAGTGAGCTGACTCAAAAGATCACAGAGGAAACTTTTAAAAACACACATGCAATCAGTGTTTTCGTGCACTGAGTCGGAAATCAAAAATCAGGGTCCTAGTGTATGGATACGTCGGCCTCCTCACCAATACTGGATTCCCTAAACTTATAACCACACTCACTATACATAACACTATTACCATTAAAAAAATATTAGAGTCGTTTGTTCTGCGGTAGAACCGACTCCTACGATACCAATTTGTCACGACCCGTCCCCCTGGGGACCGTGCCATGACTACCCCAAGCCCTCCTTCCTTAGGCTAGGGGCTAGTGACTAGAACCAAAGGTGTAATTCCCTAGAATTGGGAAGGAATTGCCTTTATAACCTGTAAACACACAACCAAGCACTCAGCAAGATACGAACTCAAGTAAACTGAAATGTAAACAGAGTGAGTACAGTAAGTAAACGGGGCCATAATACAAGCCCAACTGGAAAGTACAAGGAAACCTGAAAGGTACAAGATGGATGATATGTGAAAATAAGCTCTTGGAATGCCCACCTCAATTCCTAACTTAAGGGTAGGTACAGATCACCTCCTCATCACTCCACGTCCACCCGTCTCTTCTGCTAACCGACATGCTGTATGGTCCACCTCCGAGCACCATCCAATCCTGGTACCCTCATCCTCAGTCAGTGTTGTCCATCATCTATATCCAACACAACAAGGTGTGGTCATATCCCATGTAGGGGTGAGTATAATGATACTCAGTAGGGACCCCAAGACCCTCAAGGTCTCTCAAAATCCACCATGGATAAACCACAAAGTATGAAATCAATAGATAACCCTACTTAGGTATATTCCCATACATATACCTATGTTATCAAGTAATCCATCTCAATCATGAGGAAACACAGAGGTATTGACTCATCTCACAAAAGTTATATCTTTACGTAAAGTAGTAGAGATGTTTAGATGTAACTACTAAATCATCTTACTCCGTTAAGATGCTCCGCTGCTATCCTGAACAGAATCGCTAGGAGCTGACCCACGCAGGATCGATGGAACTGACCCACACAAGATCGCTATGAGCTGAACCACACAAGATCTCTAAAAGCTGGCCCACACAGGATTTTTAGGAGCTGACCCACACTGGATCGCAGGAGATAACCCACATAGGATCGTTTGGAGCTCACACACACAAGATCACTAGGAGCTGACCCAAAAAGGATTATTGGTGCTCACCCACACAAGATCGCTAGGAGATTACCCACACAGGATTGCTGGAGCTGACCCACACATGATCGCTAGGATCTAACCCACATAGGATATATAGGAGCACTCTTCTCGTCACAAACAACTACTGGGTTTTTGCACTAGGATTGCTCTTCTCTGGGAGAATATGCTCCCCAAGCCACTGTTCGATTTTCCAACAACCAAGATTTCCCACGAAGAAGTACCAAAAAGGTCCACCGTGTCATAGGGGTCTCAACGCCATAGACAGTGCGTCAATCAGACACCCGGTCTGTGAGTTATTAGCCTTTTAGTCCCGAGGGCCTGGTTGGATTTGTGCTCGATCCAACCCAGCCGCACCTCAACTTTACCCAAAACTCCAATGGGGTATCTTTAAAGGGACCGTATTACTTCAAGATTTCTAGCACCTCTAACTTTTTGTCAAATGGATGTCTGGTACCAATGTTATGGCCAAAAGAGCATAAATGGGTCGTAGTGGGCCCGAGTCTGGTATGCCCAGGTCGGACCGACCCGACTCAACTCGGACTGGGATGACCCTATTCGGGTTGACTCAGCCTGACCCGCTACGGCTGGCTTGGCCCGCAGGGTCCATCGCGGCAGACCGCGAGGGGCTGCGGAGGGCCGCAGGTGGCTGCAAGGCTGCAGAGGGCCGTGGAGGGCGCGAGGCTGCGGGGCGGCTCAGTTGGGGCGGTTCGACTGGAAGTGTGTCGGCAGTCTGACTCGGATGGCAGAAGCATCTTGGACGGTGGATCAGCCTGGCGGCGACGGCTCAGCCTGGCGGTGGTGGCTCGGCCTGGCGGTGATGGCTCGAGCGGCGACTTGGGTAGCGACTCATCTTGGACGGTGGTGACGGTGGCTTGGGCGGCGGATCGAGTCAGCACGAAAGAGGAAACTCAGGAGGCGACTCGGATGGCGGCTCGGCTCAGTGGCTCAGATCGGCAGCAGAGTAGCAGAGGCCACGGGGACCGTGAGGTGGTGTGGTGAGGCCGCGGGCAGCGGAGCGCTATTGCCTTCATCGCCTTCATCCATTTTGAAGAACTCACCAAAGAAGCATAACGATGGAGGGTTCAGGCCATGTTTGTTTGGACCGCACCCTCTGCGTTAGAGTGGTAGCAAGCGGTTCACAAAAAAAATTAATTATGAATGTGTATGAAAGATATTTAAAAACATCAATCCCCACAACCCTCATCAATCTCTATTCCCAATCCTGCAAAAGAATTATAAGGGGAGAACATAAGAAGTGATAATCATATAGAAAATAAACCCCTACCTTGGATTGTTCATTGATGTTGGCATGAGAAGGAAGTTGAAGTTGTCATCATTCGTCTCATCCGTCACACACCTCCAACCCCAGGCTCATACACCGGTTCGTTTTAGTCTAAGAAATTCCTCATTGGAGGGTGTCCCGAGGTAGAAGTTGAAGTCAGCAGTATTCGTTGGAGGAGCGTTGTTCATGGAAGAATGCGTTCTTCGTTAGAGAAGTGTAATTCTCCAAGGGTTCCCCTCTCACAATCCCACCCAAAAATGAAAGAGGTTCCAATATAATTAACTTACAGGATTAATTATGTTGGCATAATCAAGTTGGTGTAATTAATGTACTGCATTGGCACAATTAATTAGCTTAGTTAATTGTCCCAATTTAATGGCTCAATTTAATGGAAGAGGTGGAATATTGGGGATTTGGGAGGTTTCTCCCCATTAAGAGGGGTCGGGTGGTCCCTGCCTCCAAAATTCAACTTGGGGGTTTAGGCTCGGGTGGTCCCCACCACCATAACCTCACAAGGGAGGTTTAGTTCCGAAGGAACACACCTCTTAACTTTCAAATGGTGGTTTAGTTATGGTGGTCTCTACCTCCCAACATCCACATGGGTGTTTCAAATAAAAATAAATTGTCAGACAATTTTTTTTTATTTTATTCTTTCACGAAAAACCCAAAAACTTACTTTCAACCTCGACCAACTGCCGTTGAGGTGAAAGTCTCTCTAAGCGAATACCAGCGCTGCAAGTTCAACGGTGCCCTCAGAATTTAATTATGAGAAATAGTTCAAAAGTTATAAAATTCTGCTCTTAAGTCTACTAAACGTACCCAAAAAAAAGTTCCCAAATTCATTGCAGGCACTTTGGGCCTTGGAATCATGCGCCGTCAACTTTCACAAACTCGTAAAATTCCCATTTATTTAAAAAAAATTTACCTGAAATTCTGGGTCTTTACAAGATGAACCATTTATGATGACATCATATAAATTAAATGTATTTTATGTTATAGATCATAGAAACTGAAAGTGGTCAATTGTTATGTTATCGACCAAAACCACTGATGTTTCAGATGAAAATTCAACAGAGGATGACCTTTTAATTGGGATGTTGCAATCATTTTACAGTAGTCCCAATATAAATGGAATTTTTTTTGTCATAGGAGACCACAATGAATGGATTTGGATCGTTGATAGAGGGTTCAAATCCCATCATTCTTTAAAAATTAAAAAGGGAGTTCAATAAGTAGGTTAATTTTTTTCATAATATATATCATATTATCTCATGTTATTATCAATGTTTTGTTTCATTTATGTACTCTAAATTAAATGTTAAACCACTTAGGTAGATAATGAATTCTACATGTGATGGTGATCCAAATCCCAAGGAACAATAGGTCTCTCAACCTGCTGTTGCTCGTAGTGTAGAGGACCGACCTTTGACACGTGCTAGTGCTCCCATTCCCAAGGAACGCCATGTCTCTCAACCTACCGCTGCTCATAGTGTAGCGGTCCAACAACCATCTTTACGTGCCAATTCCACTGATCCATAGGAACATATTGACGATGTTGATTCTGGGGAATTGGTGGGTGATGAAGGACTGACATTGCATAAAAAAGAGCATCATTGTTTGATGGTTTTAAAAAATATCCTTAAAGAGAAAGGCAATGGCATCAAATATGAGGTTGGATGGAATGCACAGGGTCAGCATGTTAACCCCAATAAGGCCATGTTTAGTAGGTACCTATTGATGTATATTCATGGAAAAATGTTTTGACCGAGCTTAATGTACTAATGTGGGAAGAGAATATGGTAACATTGTGATATAATTTCTTTATTTTACTAAAAAATATTACAATGAAACATTGACTTACTCTTTATCATCCATTGATTAGTGAATTTATAGTTTATGAATCCCATAAAAACATGTATTAATGATTGCTGGGAGGATTCTTTGAAGATTTCAAACAATAATAACAATACATCATCTAAAAGGTGATGAAGGGAAAATAAACCCTTTCCCACCAATTATCTATGCATAGCTAATAACACAAGAAGCGTGGGATGCATTTACTGGTCGTTGTGCAATTGTGTATTTTCAGGTACATTGTAGCTAATAATAAATCGTTTGAGGATGCGTGTATTTGTCACTTTGATTGATTTTTTTTATTTATGAAATAGAAACTGAGTGCATAAAATAAGGAAAGAGCATCAAAACTGGTTTTCACCTATCGTAAAGCAAGGATGGGGTGCATTTCATTTGAAAAATAAATTGTTATCTATTTTAATTATATTGTAATACTTATATGTGACATGAATCAACACCATAATTGTCTTCCTCTATTTATATTCACATGTATGACTTGAAATCCAAATCCACATTCATCCTATGCCATGTGCTATGGAAGGAGGCATGTGTAAATAAATATAAAATAATAATAGATGAGAATACAAAAAAAGTGTGGGAATCATGTGTAACTATTACATTATATATTTTTTGCTTTACATCTATATTAAATTACAATGATCGCTTCTATTCCTATATTTTTTATCCAACATAGTCACAGGAATCAACATCACCTGTTCCGGATGAAAAAAAACTTTCAGTGGCCATGAAGAGGCTAGAACAGTATGGCCACTTTAGAGGTGAGGGATTTAGGGGGACACCTTGAACATATTTTGAGAAAAAAACAAGGGGACGATCAAAGTGAAGTAATAAAATAGATGAGAGAAAAATATATTCCCTTGAAGGACAATTCCAATATCATAGGGAGATGATAGAAGTTTTAATGAGGGATAAGAAAAGAGAAGAAGCAACTCAAGAACAACCACCATGTGAAGATCCTACCCCACCCCCACCAGCTATGGGACTAATGATTTACCTCAAAGAGATGTCTTAGTAGAGGTAATAAACGTTACAATAAATTTTTTTGTTAAATGTGAATAAGACAGACACAAATACCTTTCATGTATTTCTATTCTACTTGGGGATAATGACTGTGATTTATATCTTGAAACACCCACCCATTACCTTGTGGTGAGGGATACAGTTTTCAATATTCAAAAGGACATGCTACACAACAGTCCACTTCTAACGGGTCATGTGCAAGTTTCGATCAATGTAGCTCATGTGCCAAGCGAAGAGATACCTATTCCAATTTATGCGGGTGACTTTTATACGGTCAAAAACGATGTTGGAATATTCATCCAATGGCTGTCATATCTTGTAAAATAGCATGTAGACAAAGAGGTTTTCATTTCTAATTTACTTTTCATGATAAACCTTTAATAGTTAATGAAAAAGGTCTGAAAAAATGAATTTTATTACATACAGACAAATGGAAGGAGATGAAATGAAAGACCATCTCAAAACAATCTAAAGATCGACCAACCGATCAAAAAGATCGACTAAAATCAAAATTACCCCACCCGTTCTATATCCACATTCACTATCATTCAAGGATAATGTGGATAAAAAGTTATAAGATAGTGGAAACCACATAGTTAAATTTAAATAAAATATGTAAGAAGAGAAAGATACAGAATTCATTGGTCTTGAGAGTGCAACTGAAATCCTCAACTATGGATGGATAGGGGGCTCAGTTGTAAATGTATACATGAGGAATGTTATCATGATTTCATTTTCCAAAAGATGATATACTGTGTCAATTATGACTAAATACATTTCATATTTTTTCTATGAGTATATATGAAAAACAATAAAGGAATTTCCCCATGGGAAAAAGTTCAGACTCGTTAGTCCTCACGTCACCTCAACATCAGAAGATAAAATAGAACCCGTCAAAAAAAGATGAAATAATGGTAGGTCTGATCAAATAATTTAAAAGAAAAATTTTAGATGACATACTCTATTTAATACCTACAATTTACGGGTAATAACCTAAAATATAATCATATCAAATTTATTTTCATTTCATTCATTACTTATTCCTTTTTTTTGTTTTTAGGCAGCATAGGATGCTCATTTTAGTAAATTTTGGACACTCTAAAGATTTATTTTTGGATTGATTGCACGGATATTAAACAAACCATCCAAACATGATAGAGTTTTTCAATTTTTAATACACTAAATCCAATGGTTTAGAAGTAAACATCAGGTTATATAATTTATATTATATTTTATTAAGGATTCTATTATGATAGGGTGGTGCATCAAAATCGTCTGAAAAAAGGAATGAGGCCAGGGGTTAAGGACAAGGAAGAATAGAAGTACTACAACTGGATAAGTATTATGGTATATATAATAAAATTTTACTATCTAAACAACTATAAAAAAATTAATTATTCTCCTCTACGTTTCTACAGTGTCTGAAACAAACCAATGGAAAAAATTTCATTTATTATGATTGTAAAATTATGAGTGAGATCATATTCCACGAACAAACCAACATCCCTGGAGAAGTATTTTCAAAGAAAATTACTCTTTCATTTAAAATATTCATTAATCCCTTATGTATATATATTTTTCTAGTGAAACTATGAATATTGAAAAGTATCATATTCACAAGATGATATAGATGCGCTCATAAATGAAATAGCATCATACCTTATGAAAAATGTACACAAAAGCATGAAGATGCGACTTCCATAGGTATGGTATAGATTTTAATGTTAATTTCACCATATAACATCTTTATGATCATGTCATCCTTATATGATCATTGATATCTCCGTTTGTTTTACTAATTTAACATCTATGATAACCCTTTCTTATGTTTCATATCCTCGTGCTATTATGAATTGTTTTGTAAATGATGTCTAAGAAGGCCATTATCACTCAAAGTGTCTCTTTTTATTTTAAATTGAAATTAATTAAAGTAAAAACAAAAATTGTACAAATGAAAACTAATAAAAAACATTCATATTTTATTGAAATTTTAGGAAAATGATCTATTAGTCATTTATGGAATGTAGGGATCAACTTCACCACAATACGACGCATGGTGTGGTTGGTAGAAGTCCAAGTATCTTTTTTTATTTAAAATTGACTGTAATTTAAGTAAAAGAAACAAGTGACATACTAAAATCCAAAAAAATGAATTAATATTGTTTTGATACATTAGTAAAAAGATCCATTAGTTATTTTTGTTGTATAAGAGTCAACCACACCTCAATCTGATGCACAGTGTGGCCAGTACAACTCAATGTGTCCTCTTTTTATTTAAAATTGGCATTAGTAACATACTAAAAACCAATCAAACACATTATGATTATTTTGATATTTTAGGAAAATTATTTATTAGTCATTTTTGATGAGTAGGGATATACCTCACCTCAATACGACACACAATGTGGCTGGTAAAACTCAAAGTGTGTTCATTTATTTAAAATTGACATTAATTTTAGTAAAAAAAACAAGTGACATACTTAAAACCAAGAAGACACATTTGAATAGTTTTTATATTTTAAGAAAATTATCCATGAGTCATTTTTGACATGTATAAGTCATCCAAACCTCAATCTGAGGCGTGTTGTGGCCGTTAAAATTCAAAGTGTCTCTTTTTATTTAGAATTGACAATAAATTAAGTAAAAACAAATGACATACTGAAAACTAGAAAGACACATTAGAAATGTTTTTATTTTTTAAGACAATTATCTATTAGTCATTTTTGATGTGTAGGGGTCATCTTTAACTCAATATAATGCAATGTGTGGATTATACAACATAAAGTGTCTCCTTTTATTTAAAATTGACATTAATTAAAGTAAAAACAACATGTGACGTACTTAAAACCAAGAAAACACATTCATATTGTTTTAATATTTTATCAAAATTATCCATGAGTCATTTGAGATGTTTAAGAGTCAACCAAAACTCAATCTGATGAACAGTGTGGTCATTACAACTCAATGTGTCTATTTTTTTAAAATTGATATTAATATAAGTAAAAAAGCAAGTGACATACTGAAAACCGACCAAAAAATTCAAATTATTTTTATATTTTAGGTTAGCTATAGATTATTAATTTGTAACATGTAGGGATCAACTAAAACTAAATACGATGCACGGTGTGGCTGGTACAACTCAAAGTGTCTCCTTTTATTTAAAATTGACATTAATTTAAGTAAAAACAACAAGTGATGTACTTAAAACTAATAAAATTCCTTTGAATTGTTTTTATATTTTAGTAAAATGGTATATGAGTCACTTTTTATGTGTATAAGTCAATCACATCTCAATACAACACATTATGTGGCCGTTCCAACTCAAAGTGTCTCTTTTTATTTAAAATTGACATTAATTTTAGTAAAAACAACAAGTGACATACTGAAAACCAAGAAAACAGAATAAGATTATTTTTATATTTTAGGAAAACGATCTATTAGTCATTTATAATGCATA
This sequence comes from Viscum album, assembly GCA_963277665.1. Classification (NCBI taxonomy): domain Eukaryota; kingdom Viridiplantae; phylum Streptophyta; class Magnoliopsida; order Santalales; family Viscaceae; genus Viscum; species Viscum album. Next base: position 364,177,746 of record OY728158.1, on the reverse strand, counting down.
GTGATCATCCATAACTCAAAATGATGCATGGTGTGGCTGATACAACTGAATGTGTCTCCATTAATATAAAATTGACATTAATTTAATTAAAACAAAAAATGACATACTAAAAACAAGAAAATACATTTGGATTATTTAGATACATTAAGTCAATGATCCATGAGTCGTTTTTAATATGTTTAAGTTAACAAAACCTCAATCTGACACATGATGTGACCATTAGGACTAACAATGTTAGTTATTAGTTTAAAATTGACATTTTAGTTCAAAACATGTCACTCATTGAAAACCAAAGAAACACTCTCCGATTGTCTTTATAATTTATTAAAGTGATTAATAAGTCATTTGTGATGTGTATTAATATTTTTAATATCAAACTAATGCACGATGCCACTGATGTGACTCAAAATGAATGTTTTCAATTTGAAATGACATTTTAGTAAAAAAAAAACTAACATACTAAAAGCCACACAAACACATTAAGATTGTTTTGATACTTTAGGACATCAATAAATTAGTAATTTGTGATAGGTAGGAATAAAACTCACCTCAATAAGAAGCATGGTGTGGCTGGTATAACTCCAAATGTGTCGTTATTTAAAATGAACATTAATTTAATAAAATAACAAGTGAAACACTAAAAACCGAGAAAACACATTCTTATTTATTTGATATTTTTTGAAAAATGATCCATAAATAATTTTTAATGTTTTGGAATGAACCCCACCTCAATTGGATACATGGGTTGACCAATATTACTCCAAATGTGTCATTTTTATTAAATATAGACAATTTATTAATGTGTTCTTTCATATTAATGTATAATTTTTTTATCTGTAGTAGAAGTATCATAATATTTATTTTCTTTATATAGGTGGAATATTTTTCTCAGGTTGAGATGATTTTTCTAGAAATGGATACCATGATCAAAGATTGTTTATAGGGGATCACGAGCGTCAAAATATGGAAAATTAATGTTTTAGAATGTTTGTTGCACAATTGTAAATGAAATTACATAAATCATTTTTTGCAATGTAAATAATATTGTTTATTTTTGTATATACCATTGGTGGATAGTTTTGTATTTCTAATGTCTATTAAATGTATATATTATGTTTTCTTCTAATGTGCTGTTTAAATTGTAGTTTTCTTATGGTTGTGCTATGTTTAAATTGTAGGTTGGGTGTGCTGTGTTTAAATTGTAGGTTGGGTGTGTTGTTATATGTGTTTTAATTGCAGATTGGGTGTACTATTATATAAACATCACATTATAGGAGGGTATCCCTTTATTATCACTAGAAAAGGACTCATAAAGGCATCATTTATCAGTGCTAAAAACAGAACTAATAAAGGGTACCTTTATTAGCACTATAAAATACCTAATAAAGGGGTTCCTTTATTAGTGCTTTTTTTAGCACAGATAAAGGACCTCCTTTATCTAGGTTGCGATTAACAGTTCTTTTTAGTTTTTCTAAAGGTAATTTTATGCACTGTTGAACGCTATATTTTTATTTGTGTGCCACTATGATGGTTTGCGGTGTCAATCACCAAGGAGTTGAAGAAAATGTGATGAAAAACATTATCAACATCTCTCATGCAAGAAATTTGTGGGAGAAGCTTGAGACTAACTATGAATTGAAGAATGGAAACAATACATTGTTACTTATCAGAGAAATGATGAAAATGAGGTACAAATAAGGTATTTCTATATTTAAAAATTTAAGAAAATTTTAGGGATTTATTTATCAGTTTTATGGCATTAAAATCAATTTTGAAGTTGAGGTTTTAGCTCTTTTGTTGCATTACACATTACCCAATTCTTGGGAGAATTTACGTGTTAATCTAACTGATTATGCTCCTAGTTTTGTTGTGACATTAAGTTTTGTTATTCTAATTTTTTTAATGAATAGGTTAGGAGGAAAACTCATGAGAAATCCTCTTCAGATATTTTATTCACGAAGGACCATGGGAGGAGCTGAGACTTGGGATAAAGCAGTTGAGGTAAGAGCAAAGACATAAGAAAATCCATATCAAAGTAGAGAGATTTTGATTGACATCATTGTGGTAAGAAAGGGCATGTTAAGAAGTTCAATTATATGTTTAAAAGATAATATAGAATGAAAAAAATCCATAGAAGAAAAATGGCTATGGATATGACCATGTCACCGCCGCTATAGGGGCTAATCTTATTATTTTTTATGACTCTATCAATATTGATTTTGATGATTCTTGATTGGTTGTTGATAGTGGTTCATGTTTTCATGTGAAATAAAAGAAGGGGTTATTTACATCTTAAACCTAGGAATTTTTTATATTTTGAATATGGGTAATGGTGGTACTGTTGATGTTCTAGGTACCAAGACCGTTAGTTTAGAGAGTAGTACAAGAAGTAAACTGATTTTGAAGAATGTTCGACATGCGCCGGAGGTTTGAATTTATTTCTACCACCATTATTGATGATGAATGGTTTATCAGTACTTTTGGTGATTTAAAATGGAATATTTCCAAGTGTTATTTTATTTTGGATCGAGGGAAGTAGCATTCAAGTTTATATTAAACTAGAGATTCTATTTCATGTGATACTTCTTGCGGTGTTGAGTGTAGTGTTTCGTCCAAGCCATGGTATACGAGGCTCAGTCACATTAGTGAGAAAGGTCTTGGTAGTTTGGACAATAGAAATATTCTACCAGATTTAAGAGTGTTAAATTAGACATGTGTGATTATTTTATGATAGGAAAATAGAGCAGGGTGAGTTTTACCGATTATCCTTTACAAAGGAAGCCACAAGTACTCAAATTAGTACATTATAATGTATGTGGTACTTTGAAATATAATACCATTAGTGGAAGACTTTATTTTGTGACATTTATTGATTAATACTCACTTAATATATGGTTTTATGTTTTGAATCTCAAAATTCAGGTGCTTAGTGTATTTATGCAATTTCAGGTTTTAGTTAAGAGGAAATCTAGTAAGAAATTTAAATGTATTCTCACTGAAAATGAGAGATAATATTATGGTTCATTTTATCAGTATTGAAGGATGGATGATATTTAGAATTAGAAGACTCCTCCATATATACCTCAACTATGTTTTGTAGTTGAGCGGATGGAAAATCCTTTGTTGTAAAGAGTTTGTTGTTTACCTTTAAAGCACAGTTTCATGGACATTTTTTGGGTAAGGCTTTACTTACTCCTGCATTTATTATCAATTTATCACCTGTAGTTTATTTTCATACACATAATCCCAAAAAATATGACTAAATACATTAAATATTTTTTGGTAGGTGTATATATGAAAAACAGTAAAGGGATTTCCCCATGGGAAAATGTTCGGACTTATCAGTCCTCATGTCACCTCAATAACAGAAGATAAAATAGAACCCGACAAAAAGTATGAAATAATGGTAGATCTGATCAAATCATTTAAAATAAAAATTTCAGATGACATACTCTATTTAATACCTAGGATTCATTGGTAATAATCTAAAATATAATCATATCAAATTTACTTTAATTTCATTCATTACTTATTCCTTTTTGTTTTGTTTTTAGGGACCATTGAATTCTCATTTTAGTAAATTTGGATACTATAAAGATTTATTATTGGCTTGATTGCATGGATATTCAACAAACTATCCACACATGATGGATTTTTTCAATTTTTAGTATACTAAATCCAATGTTTTAGAAGTAAAAATCAAGTTATATAATTTATATTATCTTTTAATGAGGATTATATTATGGTAGGGTGGTGCATTACAATCGTCTGAAAAATGGAATGAGGCCAGGGGTTAAGGACAAGGAAGAACACAAGTACTATGACTGGATAAGTATCATTGTATATATAATAATATTTAACTATCAAAAAACCTATAAAAAAATTACATATTATCCTCAACATTTCTACAGTGTCTGAAACAAACTAATGGAAAAGATTTCATTTATTATGTTTGTAAAATTATGAGTGAGATCATATTCCATGAACAAACCAGCATCCCTAAAGAAGTATTTTCAAAGACAATTACTATTTAATTTAAAATACTCAATAATACCTTATGTATTTATATTTTTATAGTGCAACTATGACTATTGAAATGTATCATATTCACAAGATGATATAGATGCGCTCAGAAATGAAATGGCATCATACCATATGAAAGAATGTACACTAAAAGAATGAAGATGCGACTTCCATTGGCAATATATGAATTTTAATGTTAATTTCACCTTATAACATTTTTATGCTCATGTTATCCTTATATGATAATTAATATCTCTGTTGTTTTCACTAATTTAACAGATATTATCACCCTTTCTTATGTATCATATCTTCGTGTTATTATGAATTGTTTGAGAAATGATGTCTTAGAAGGCCAGTATAACTCAAAGTGTATCTTGTTATTTTAAATTAAAATTAATTAAAGTAAAAACAAAAATTGTACAAATTAAAACTGATAAGAAACATTTGTATTTTATTGATATTTTAGGAAAATGATCTATTAGTCATTTATGGCGTATAGGGATCAACTGCACCTCAATATGACGCATGGTGTGGTCAGAAGTACTCCAAGTCTCTCTTTTTATTTAAAATTGATAATAATTTTAGTAAAAGAAACAAGTGACATAGTAAAAACAAAAAAAATGAATTAATATTGTTTTGATACAACAGTAAAATGATCCGTTAGTCATTTTTTTGTATATAAGTCAACCACACCTCAATATGATGCACAGTGTGGCCGGTACAACTCAAAGTGTCTCTTTTTATTTATAATTGGAATTAGTAACATACTGAAAACCAATAAAACACATTATGATTGTTTTCATATTTTAGGAAAATTATTTATTTTTAGTTTTTGATGAGTAGGGATCTACCTCACCTCAATACGACACACAGTGTGGCTGGTACAACTCAAAGTGTCTTCTTTTATTTAAAATTGTCATTAATTTTAGTAAAAACAACAAGTGACATACTTAAAACCCAAAAAACACATTTGAATAGTTTTTATATTTTATGAAAATGATCCATGAGTCATTTTTGACATGTAGGAGTCAGCCAAACGTCAATATGATGCATGTTGTGGCCGTTACAAGTCAAGGTGTCTCTTTTTTATTTTGAATTGACAATAATTTAAGTAAGAACAAGTGACATAATATAAACTAAGAAGACACATTAAAAATGTTTTGATTTTTTAAGACAATGATATATTATTCATTTTTGATGTGTAGGGATCATCTTCACCTCAATACAATGCACTATGTGGGCTGCACAACTCAAAGTGTCTCCTTTTATTTAAAATTGACACCAATTTAAGTAAAAACAACATGTGGCGTACATAAAACCAAGAAAAAACATTTTTATTGTTTTAATATTTTATCAAAATGATCCATGAGTCATTTGAGATGTTTAAGAGTTAACCAAAACTCAATCTGATGCATGGTGTGGTCGTTACAACTCAATGTGTATCTTTTTTTAAAATTGAAATTAATTTAAGTAAAAAAGAAAGTTACATACTGAAAAATGACCAAAAAATTTGATTTTTTTATATTTTAGGTTAACTATAGATTAGTAATTTCTAAAATTTAGGGATAAACTAAAACTAAATACGATGCACGGTGTGGCTGGTACAACTCAAAGTGTCTCTTTTTATTTAAAATTGACATTAATTTAAGTAAAAACAACAAGTGATGTACTTAAAACTAAGAAAATTCATTTGAATTGTTTTTATATTTTAATAAAATGATCCATGAGTCATTTTTGATGTGTAGGAGTCAATCACATCTCAATCCAACACATTATGTGGCTGTCCAACTCAAAGTGTCTCTTTTTATTTAAAATTGACATTAATTTTAGTAAAAACAACAAGTGACATACTAAAAACCACGAAAACACAATAAGATTGTTTTGATATTATATAAAAACGATCTATTAGTCATTTATAATGCATAGTGATCATCCATACCTCAAAATGATGCATGGTGTGGCTGATACAACTCAATGTGTCCCCATTAATTTAAAATTGACATTAATTTAATTAAAACAAAAAACGAGATACTAAAAAGAAGAAAATGCATTTGGATTGATTTTATACTTTATCTCAATGATCCATGAGTCATTTTTAATGTGTTTGAGTCAACCACACCTCAATCCAATACATGATGTGACCATTAGGACTAAAAGTGTTAGTTATTAGTTTAAAATTGACATTTTAGTTCAAAATGTGTCACACATTGAAAACCAAATAAACACTCTCTGATTATCATTATAATTTAGTAAAGTGATTAATAATTCATTTTTTATTTGTATTAAGAAGTCTCATGTCAAACTGATGCATGATGTGACCAATATGACTCAAAATTCATGTTTTTAATTTGAAATGACATTTTAGTAAAAAACAAAACTAACATACTAAAAACCACACAAACACATTCAGATTGTTTTGATACTTTAGGGCATCAATACATCCATAATTTGTGATAGGTAGGAATCATCCTCACCTAAATAATAAGAATGGTGTGGTCGGTATAACACCAAATGTGTCATTATTTAAAATTGACATTAATTTAAAAAAAGAACAAGTGACACACTCAAAACCAAGAAAACACATTCTTATTTATTTTATATTTTTTGGAAAATGATCCATAAATAATTTTTAATTTGTTGGAATGAACCCCACCTCAATAGGAAACATGGTGTGACTAGTTTAACTATAAATGTATCATTTTTATTAAATATAGACAATTTATTAAGCATGGTGTGGCAGTACAAGATGTAAACCAATTTTGAAGAATGTTCAACATGAGCCAAATGTTTTATTGAATTTATTTCTACCACCATTCTTGATGATGAAGGGTTTATCAGTACTTTTTCTGATTTCAAATGGAAAATTTCCAAGTGTTATTATATTTTTGCTCGAGGTAAGTAGCATTCAGGTTTTTACTAAACTAGATATTTTATTTCATGTGATACTTCTTGCGGTGTTGAGTGCAGTGTTTCATCCATGTTGTGGTATATGAGGCTCAGTAACATTAGTGAGAAATATCTTGGTTTTTTGGACAATAAAAATATTCTACCAAATTTTAAGAGTGTTAAATTAGACACGTTTGATTATTGTATGAAAGAAAAATAGAGTAGGGTGAGTTTTAGCAGTTATCCTTTACACAGGAAGCCACATGTACTCAAATTTGTACATTATAATGTCTGTGGTACATTGAAATATAAGACCATTAGTGGCGGTCTTTATTTTGTGACATTTATTGATGTATACTCACCGAATCTCAAGTTTTATGTTTTGAATGTCAAAATTCAGGTGCTCAGCGTTTTTAAGCAATTTCAGGTTTCTGCTAAGAGAGAATCTAGTAATAAATTGAAATGTATTCTCACTAAAAATGTGGGATAATATTGTGGCTCATTTGATCATTATTAAAGGATGGATGATATTAAGAATTAAAATATTCCACATAATATACCTCAACTAAATTTTGTAGCTAAGAGAATGGACAATACTTTTTTTGAAAGAGTTCATTGATTACCTTTAGAAGCAAAGTTTCTTGGAATATTTTTGGGTAAGGCTTTACTTAATGCTGCATTTATTATCAATTTATCACCTACAGTTTCTTTTTAGACACATACTTCTGATAATTTTTGGTATAGAAAAAAGATCAGGTATGATAACTTGTGTTTTTTTGGTTGAAAGGCATTGGTTCATGTACAAAGATATGAGAGATCGTAGATGGATGGTAAGACATGCTAGTGTATTTTTATTAAAAATGGACATGATGAGTTTTGGTATAGTTTTTATGATGCAAATTTAAAGAATCTTGTTATAAACCATGATAAAATGTTCAAAGAAGATCAGACTATTGGAGATATTGATAAGGGAGAAAAATATACTTCTCAATATTTTTATGGAATTTCCAGTCTTGATCTAGGTTATGATTCACATTTACCTCATATTTTTATTATTTTGATGATGATGTTGATGGGAAGAATGATATTTAGGGTGAACATGGTTATATTGATGTTTCTGATTCACCTTTTATTTCTGATGATTTTGTTTTAGGTGATATTAATGAACCCATTATTACACTCTGTAGATCATCACATTATCATACCATTTCTACATGATATTCATCTAATTTTTATGTGCTCCTCACTAAAGGGGGAGAACCAGAATCTTTTTATGAGGTGATAGAAAGTGAACAGATGGATAGATGGGATATGGAAATGGATTAATAGATGAAATCATTTCATGAAAATCATACATTTGAGCTTCTAAATTTTCTGAAAATTATGAGAGCTTTGAAAAATCAGTGGATTTATTAGACTAAAAATGATGATTCCAATTCACTTCCATGATACAATGTAAAGTTAGTTTTAAAAGGATTTTTTCAGAAGAAAGGTATTGATTTTGATGGGATTTTCTCACATATTTTCAAAATGTTTTCCATTTTTGTTGTTCTTTGTTTGTTTCATAGTTTGGATCTAGAGATTCAGCAGATGGATGTGAAGAAAATTTTTTTCCATGGAGATTTTGAGGAGGATATTTATATAGAGAATCCAGAGGGTTTTGTTGAAATAGGTAAAGAGAATCATGTCTTCAAGTTGAATAAAAGTTTGTATGGTTTGAAGAAATGTCTAAGGCAGTGGTATAAGATGTTTGAATCTATAATTTTTTGTTTGGGTTTTAGGAAGAAATCATCTGATCATTGTGTTTTTGTTTATAGATTTACTGATGATGATTTTACTATAATATTGCCTTATGTTTATGATGCACTCATTGTGGGCCATGATGCTTCTAGAATTGACAGATTGAAAAAGGATATTTTTCATTCTTTTGCGATTAAAGACTTGGGGCCATCATGAAATGTTCATGGCATGTCACTATCCTATGATAAAAAGGAAAGAAATTATGGTTATCTCAAGAGAGATACATTGATAAGGTTCTTCGGATATTTTCTAGGGATATAGTAAAAGTGGTTAGTACTTATATTTATTTACCCATTAAGCTCAGTACTATCCAGTCTCCTTCCACTGATAATGATAGAGAAGAGACACAACACTTACCTTATTCATCTACCACTGGCTATTTGATGTATGTGATTATATGTACTAGACCCGATATAGCTTATGTAGTTTATGTGGTTAGTAATTTTCTATCAAATCTAGGTAGATAACATTGGAGAAAAGTGAAGTATATTCTTCATTAACTTTATGGTGATTCTGATCTAAGATTATGTTTTGGAAAATGGGAACCTATGCATTGTGGCTTTAAAGATTCAGATATGAAAGAAGATATTTATTTGAGGAAGTCTACTTCAAGATATTTGATCACTTTTGCAAGGGAAGCAGTATCATGGAATTCTATATTGTAGAGATATGTTGCTTTATCTACCAAAGAGTCAGAGATTATTGTAGTTAATGAGGATATCAATGAATTATTTTGGATGTAAAAATATATTCAAGAGCTCATTGTAAATCAGTACAGGAATGTTTTATTTTGTGATAGTAAGAGTTTTATTTTTTGGGAAAGAATTACACTTTTCATGGTATGTTGAAACATATAGTTGTTCAATATCATTGGATCCACAACATCCTTGACTCAAGATAGTTAGAAATTTAGAAGATCCACACTGATGACAATAGGTCAAACATATTGACCAAGAGTTTACCCGGAGGTAAATTTGAGAATTTTTGACTGATTACAAGGTTGGAGGTTATCCCCACTTGAGTTACAGGGAGAGTTTATTTGGGGGTACCTCCTCAAATGGAGCACCATGTTGGTCAAGACCGCATTTCTCAAATACAGAACCACATGGGTCAAGACCACGTGAATTAATTCATGTGGAGACATGATTTTTACATAGGTCAAAGTAACATTTTTTGGAGTTATGAATCTTTATGCGGACATTTTTTCTTATAAAAGGAGGTAACACTTGGTATTTTAGAACATAGTGACATACACAGATTATATTCTTTTGGTGACCTCCTTTGGATTGACGATAAATTTTCTTCCCTCTACACCTTTGATCCATTATTTTTATATGTATAAATTTTTAGATTCCTTACATTTTTGGGGAGTCTCTTCCATATAATTCTTAATTTTCATGGAACCCTCTTTCTATACTATGTCTCATGTTTTTCCATTTTTGGGTTTTCCAAATTAAAATTTCTGGTGTCAACTTTTATTTTTTAAATAATTATTTTTGGTTCACTTCACATATTATTTTTTTAGAGAATGATTTTATTTTACACTGCACATTAACTTTTTTATTGTTTTTGTGTTCATTGCTTGCAGTCTTTCCCAACAATTGGTTCTAGAAGAAGAAACATGACTAGATAAAGAAAATATTTCCAAGGCCTTTAGTTTGAAATTAGCATTGAATCTATCAAAATATTTTATTCTAGGTACTCTGCATACAATCACAGATCAATGCTACCTTGATCATTGAAAAATCCTTATGTCCAAAAAACTATCACCATGAATGAAATCCCAAATATATCTCATAATAACATCACCAAACATTAATCAAAGACTAACACCCCTCTTACCTACTCCTCCCAATCAAAAAAAGTCACCCCATGCCCCCACCCAACAAAAAACCCATTAATAATGAACCATCGAACCCCCAAGACTTTCCCACTAATACTTCCACCTTTTCCACAGACTATTCATAAAAAAATAAAATTCAAAGTCACTAAAAATGACCCAAAAAATCACTGAACGTAGAGGGGAAAATTTAGAGGGGAATATGAAATCAACATCCCTACATCGGAACCCAGTGAATCAAAAAGAACCACCGAGACTTCAAATTCACGTAAATGACTACTGGAGTGATTAAAAATGGAAGATTATGGTTATTATATCTAATAAAAAAAGTTGGATCTTATCTCGATCAAACACCACCTATCTTAATGAATGTATTGTGTTGGAATTTATATGGGCTTTAAAACCTATAAGTAGTTCGAATGATTCAGTGCTAGAGCAGTAAAAGTGGGCCTACCATGGTTTTTCTATCTGAATCAATGATAAAAAAATAATAAAATGTGTTTAATCTCTTCTATAGAGTTTGTTCAAGGATATATCATATTCTCTCACCATGGTCATGCAGATAGCCTCTTCCACTTATGGAAGGAGGAGGATATTTGGATAACAAATTGTATTTTCAATTAGTATTCAATTTCAAGTCATGGGTATCTCTAACATGGGACGTGATGGTATCAATTTCACATTTTTCTATGGGTACACATAGAACACCTTCATTGTAGAGCGTTTGAATGTATTTTTGGCTTCTTCCAATTAGATCACAATAATTATCCTCTTTCTTGTTTCTCATCTTACCCACCACCATGTGGACCATTGACCTATTATCATAAACAATAATAATGAATATAGTAATATGATACAATAGAGGATGTTTATATTTGAATGATACAAAATGATTGAAAGATATTGTGATGACGTGATTATATCCAGATGGAATTAGTAAGGCCCTAATGTTCATAATAAAATACACCAGGTCTCCTCTAACCATAAGTGGTGGAGTTATAGTTAGTTTCACCAACCAGATGATCAATTCCTTGCTATCTATATAAGGTTAGAATATATTTACACACTTTATCTCTCATGTGAAACCATATCTAGAATACTCTCCCTAGAAAATGTCCTTAATAATTATCTCAAAAAAAAATAAATCTATTGGATAATGTCTGTGTGAGATATCCAGATTAAAGAGGGTGACTCAAATACAAATTATTCCCATCAAAACAACTTGGCATGTGATGTAAGAACATAGTTTCTTGCCTTACGTCTTTATAAGGGAATACCATCTCAAAATAGGATGACATCCATGGCCTTATCTTGCGCTTTATCCAAGATCTCTAGTGTAACGACCTGAAATTTTATAAATAAAATTCCACTTTCATTTTAATCAAATGTCTTATTATATATAATGGATATAGAAAACACATGCACTTATTTTTTTATCATATTGGATTTAAATGACCATTAAACATTTTTATCATTGATAATATAACTTTTTAACAATGATCATATAATTAGTATAAATATAGGGTTTTAATAAAACCAATTAATGCAGACAAAGTATGTGACGACCTCAACAAGTATCATTCCATATGAAGCCCAATTATCAGATATTTTGAGAGTCATACCATCTCTGGTCTTTTCCCTTGACCACACCCAAGATGAGATCCAATAACATAAGCACGAGTGAAACTGTTTATGGGAGAAGTTCAAGATCATCAAGATCGCAAACAAAATCATGTACGCCGAATCACACTGTAAAAGTCTCATTGTCGTGCACCACACCCTTATAGAATTTTCTGGTGTATTCAATGGATATGTATCAATACTATAATAATATGAATATTTATATTGTTTTTTAACCAAATAATATTTATATTTCTTCTTATCATTACTTTATAATTGATTTTTATTTTTATATACTAAAACACAAATTGTATTGTAAATTAGTATAAAATTTAAAATAATGCATTTATTTTGACTAATTAACATTTTTTTAAATAAATAATAAAATACTATTTTTAAATAATTTTTATTAAATATAAATGATCATATAATTTTTAGGATTTCAAAATATAATTTTTGTAAGGGTTCGAAAACTGTTATTGTCCAAAAAACACAACATTTTTCAATAAATGTAGATTTAATTTTAAAAGTATAAATTCACATATATATAAAATTATTTTTAAAAAAAAAAATTATTCTTGGAATTAGAACATTGAAATTATCAAATGATGGTTTTTTCCAAATTTCTTGAGACAATTGATTTTTTGGGTAAAAATCAAATACCATATAAATATACGATGTGTATTATAACACCATAATGAACTAAAAATGATGTAATAAATACTATAAATGTTATCCATGGACAAATCTATTTTTCACCTTTAAAATAATGTGATTTTATTTTTATTTGATTAATTTTATAAAGCCTTTATGAATCCTTTGAAACCATTAATATATTTTAAGTTTTTAAAATCATTTCATTAAGTGTATGACCCAATTACACATAAGTAAAGGTATTATATTATTAATTTATTCCCTTGATCTTACAAGATAATGAAAAACACTCCTATTTGGCGGAAAACCATGATAATATTTGAGGGTTTGGTTATTTTATTAAATAGATTCCAAAACCTATGTTTGATAAATAATAAAGAATTCCCCACTGATGTCCTATATCAAACCACATAATCTCAAAATTATCTTTAGTATAAATACATAGAGAACATTATTAATCTTACCTACAATCTCTATAGTCTTCCCAATGTTCTCCAAACTCTCAAATCCCCTCCCAAGCATTGGGAGTCACACTCTCAAGGTAAGGGTTATTTTCCTTCTCCTCTTTATTCATGTTTATTCATTTTCTTATGCCACTTATATCCATTTTATAACATTTGGATATGTTATTCTATATCCCCCTTACATACCCTAGTATTTATAAATAATCATAGAACCCTTTCTTTATCATTAATCCTTCCCATGAACATTTATATTCCCTCGTTATGCTGCTGAAATTTCACCGTGATTTTTCATGTAAAAAATCGTGTAGTGAATAACCATACTCATTTCCTATAATGGGTGTTCACCTTTATTCACTTATACTTATTTATTGGGGACTTACATGTATTTATTATAAACTAATTTATTGTGGAATAAAATATTATGATGAATGAATCCATGTTTTATGATCCATGTGAAACGTTTAAGTATGAGAATGAAATTAAAGTGATGGGTGCACCAAGAATTATACTGCTCTCCAATGTAATGGGTAATGTTTAGTATAATGAGACATTATTTTGAGAAATTGAGTAAACCTAATTTATTTATGGTAATTTTTCCTTCCTTATTTATTGGTATTTATCCTTTTCCAATGTTTATGATGTAGTTTTTTAAGTTGTTTACAAATTTCCCATGTTAATTTTATAATTATCATTCTATATCATGTCTCATTATTCATGCTTATGATTCCTACAAATTTTATGCCCCATTGATATCATATGGTCCAACATTTACTATTTTTTTCATGTTACACCAAGTTTATTCCCTTACTAGGATTTACATATCACCTCTTTATTTTGTATGTCCCAAGGTTATCCCATGCAGTTTTAAGTACAAGCATGTTAAAGAAATTTTTAATTAAGATGATGTATTCCTTTTTTTACATTGTTATATAATGTAACTAATTACCAAATATACTAGACTTAAAAACCTTCTAGGTTTTCATAAGTTTAATTTTTTTTTGCAACAAATCATGTATGAATGTGAAATAAAGATTAGGGTTTCCATAGTTGGCATCAAAGGAACTGTTTTGTTATTTTTTGGATTAGGTTTAAAAAAATCTAGCCAAAGCCTTGGGGATAAAAATAAGTATGAGAAAACATCCATAAATTTGGGTAAGAATAGAGTAATTTTTTTTATCAAAAATAGACATCCTTGTTTGTATATTATACGTGGTTCTGGCTTTGGCACATATGTACATAGTTTTAAAACCCAAAAACACCATGTAGATCTAAACTCGACCAATAACTGGTGCACGAAAACAAGAATTGATGTACACCTGGCTTGAAACTCTCAGGGGATATGTTTTTCATAATTCATAAGTTCATTAGAAACCATTATTAAGGTGGAAAAATACCCGTAATAATGTACATTAGTAAATAGATCAGGGATAACATTGGATGAAGCCTAGAAATTTATAAGTAAATAAAATACAAGTAATTTATATGTTATATATTTGAAGTTATTTTATTCCCATTTGTATTTTTAATATATTAATAAATTCATCCCTAATTTTCACTTTATTATATATAATTGATGGAAATATGAGGAATTATGTAAAAAACAATGTTATGGGCAATGTGATGACTGCCCCAATGAGATTCCCAACTCGATGAGAGTGGGAATAGTAAACTTTATGATGATACTATCTCAGATGAATCAGGTTCTGAATAGAAACATAAATCCATAAGATCACCCAAAAACTCCTAAGAAAGAAAAAAATATGAAATTGAGAGCTTTATGTGAAAAAGGCCATTGAATTTTAATGGATCATCTGATCCATTAATCACAGAAAAATGGATCGACTCTGTTGATAAGATCTTCTGTAACTTTCAATGATATGAAAAAAAGAATGTTTTATTAACTATTTATCATATGGACAGAGAATTTGATCAATGGTGTAAATTGATAAATAATTCAAAGCTTGAGTAAGAGATCGAAGAAGTGGGATGAAAGGAATTCAAGAATATGTTTTTTGATAAATATTTTTCTCATACTCTTTGACATAAAATGGAAAAATATTTTCTTTCCCTCAAGAAAAAAGATGACGAATCTATCAGAGAGTACATGAAAACATCACAAGAATTTCATGACACACCTCCAGGTTTGTTGCTTCACCTGAATGAAAGGTTTACCAATTATTTAGTGGGTTAAAACTTAGTCTATGAAAATCCCTAGTGATCTGAGACTTTAATAGCTATGAGGAAATTTTATGATATGCCCTCAAAGTTGAAATATAGATATACGAATCTCAAGGATATAATAGGGATAATAAGTGGAAAGTGGATTTTAATTTTGGAGGTTTGATGGTTAAATATAATGGTTCCATGAAATTTAAACCTCACACTTTCCAAATGTCCAAAAATAAGAACCACGAAAATTGCCTAAGGGGGAAGAGGAAATGATATAGGTGCATAAAGGACGGGAACCTAGTTAGTGATTTCTGATATGAGAAACCTACCAATGCGATGGTGGAAAAAAAAATCCTCCAGTCAACCCTCAATGTAGTGTTCATTACTTAAATTTCAAGGAAGCATAGAACTTTTAAAACTAGTGCACTAAGCCAAAGATATTCAGGGACAACCAATAAACTCCAAGGCAGAAAGGGAGATCTTTTTTCATCACAACCATTGAGGTGGATCCCATCAATTAAGTTGTAACAGGTACACTAGTTATTAATTCAATATTACTAAAAATATTTTTTTATTATGGTTCTTTTCATTCCTTCATATCATGAAAATTTAGTATAACTATTCAAACACCACCCCATAGCATAAAAGTAGAGCTATCGGTCAAAATGGAAATGGGGAAATTATTTCATCATTAGTAAATAATCTTATCTTGTCAAAATTCATGGGATAAACATCCTAGAAAAAATTTTCATACTCCCTTTGGTGGTATTTTATGCAATTCTTGGTATTTATTTTCTTTCCTTCTATAGATCCAACATAAATTTTCACAATAAGGAAATCACTCTCTATATCACAAATAATCCTCCAATTATGTACAAGTTAAAGGAGAATGATGAATCTTATTTAGTGCCCACATATAAATAATGGATATTATTTTCCTATGAGAAAGCATATCTCACTCAAATGATTGAGTCTAAAAAAAGAATAATCCTTGAATACATGCCCATTGTAAGGGAATAAAATGATGTGCTTGCCATGTAATTGCCTAGTCTTCCTCCTAACCTAGAGGTTGGATTTTCAATTGAGATTATATTTTTGGTGTTACCAACATCTATGAATCTGTATAGAATGACTATTGTGGAACTTGAAGATCTGAAGAAACAATTACTAGAGAATTTGGATAAAGGGTTCATACGTCCAAGTGATTCACCATGTGGTGCACCAGTCCTCTTCGTCAAGAAGAAGGATGAGTCAATGCAGATTTTCATTGATTATCATAATCTCAACAAGATCACAATAAAGAAAAAGTATCCACTTCCATGGATTTATGAATTTTTCAATCAACTATGTGGAGCCCAATACTTCACCAAGGTGGATCTGCAGTCGGGGTATTACCATGTTTGGGTGAAGAAAGAGGATATCCCCAAGTTTTCTTTTCTAGTAAGGTACTAGCACTATGAGTTCGTAGTAATGAAATTAGAACTCACTAATGCTAAAAAATCATTTGGAACATGTTTGATAGAATATATAGGTATCACCTCAACAAATTTATGGTAGTCTTTATAAATGATATTCTAATATACTCCAAAACCAAAGAGGAGAATGACGAGCATCTAAGCACTATGCCAAAGACCTTGAGAAGATTTATGCAACGTAAATAATACGTGAGATATTGTTGAAGGACGACTCATTTCTGATGCATATCATCCCAAGAAATGGGATATATATTGACACTTCAATGATCGAAGCAATTGAAGGATGGATGAGACCAATATCCATGTCAGATATACATAGTTTCCTCGGATTAGCAGGGTACTATCATCGATTTTTGAAAAATTTACCACAATTATCAAACCCTATAACAAATCTAACTCATAATGGAGTCAAGATTAATCCGAATGATGAACGTGAAGAGATATTTAAGGAGTTTATAAGTAGGCTTATCATAGAACCTATACTCACACTACCCATAAATGGAGAAATTTTCATGGTATTTATTGATGCTTTGAAGAATGTATTCGGTTGTGTAGTAATGATGAATGAAAAATTGATCACCTATTCTTCACATAAGTTGAAATTCATCAAAAATAATTACCCAATGCATGATCTTCATTTGGTTTTTGTGATCTTCACTTCGAAAATATGGTGGATTTATATCTTTGGAGAGAAGTGTGAAATATCTAAAGATCTCAAAATCCTCAAGTATATATTGAAACTAAAAGAGATGAATATGATCCAATGAAGATAGTTAGATATGATCAAAGACTATGACTATTCAATTCACTACCATCCTAGGAAAGCTAATAAAGTGGAATATGTTCTAAGTATAAAGGATCCATCATTTATATCATTGATGAAAATCGAGATAGATCCAATGTTCTTATATTTGAATAAATTGGACATGAGAACCATAAATGAAGTAATATCATCAATACTTCCACAAATTATTTCTCAACCAACCATTCTAGATGAGAAAAAGTAGGCTCAAAGAGATGAAGTGGGAACTCATATAAAAATGGAAGCTATACAAAAAGAGAAATTCTCAGACATTAATGTTAATGAAGAAGGAGTAGTATGATTTGACTCATGGCTATGTGTACTATAAAATCCCGAGTTAATGAAGAATCTATTTTATGATGTACATAGTTCAAGTTTCTTCATTCATCCAGTATGTACAGAGATGAATCAAGATCCTTGAGGGTTCTATTAGTGGGACAACAAGGAGATGGAGATCATGAAATATACATCAAGATTATGTGTATGTCATCAAGTGAATGACGAAAGGAAAAAATACATGGGGATGATGTAACCATCACCCATACCTATATGAAAATGGAAAAACATCACTATAGACTTTGTCACCGGTCTTATAAAGACATAAATAGGAAATAATGATATATGGGTTGTGGTTAATCATCTTACAAAAATTGTAAAATTCATTAAAATTCAATAAGACTTCTCACTCAATAAACACAAAAGTATATACATTAGAGAAGTGGCGAGGCTGCATGGAACACCAATATTGATTATATATAATCAATACCCAATATTTTCCTCTATATTCTAGAAGAGTCTCCAACGTGATCTAAATACAAAGTAAAACATCAGCATGAATTATCACCCTCAAACTAATGGGAAATCTACATGGACTATTTAGACACATGTGGACATGTTGAGAGATACTCAATTGACATAAAATAAGTATGGGACCAAAAAATTCCTCTATTCGAGTTATCATACAATAACAATTTCCACTCAAGCATTCAAAAGGCTCCCTATAATACCCATTATAGGAAAAGGTGAAGAACAACTATATTTCTGTATGAAGTTGGGGAATGAAAACTTATAGGTCATAAAATGGTCACAGAAATAGTGGAAAAGGTTAATACCTTTCAACAACACATCAAGGCTGATTAGAGTAAAAAAAATAGCTATGCTGAAAATCATCAATGAGACCTAAATTTTGATGTTGGAAACAAGGTATTCCTCTTTATATCTCCATGGAAGAAATTCATGATATTTTTGGAGAAGGGAAATCTTAGTTCAAGATTCATCATCCCCTTTGAGATCCTTGATAACATTAGAGTGGTGTCTTATCGACTAGAAATCCTATATAATACATCTTAATTACATGATGTATTCCATGCATATATCTTCAAGAAGTAAAAATTAGATTCATCACATGTTCCCAATCCATAGGTGGTACCATTAGAGAATGATCTCTCATACGAGGAGCAACCGGTGAAGATCTTAGATTATAGATATAGGGTTCTACAAAATAAGGAAATGTACTTTTTCAAAGTGTTGTTGAGCGACCACAAGTTTGAAGAAGCAATGTGGAAACTAGAGGAAGTGATGAAACAAAATTTACCTACTCTGTTTTAGTGTGGGGGAAAGAAAATTTGAGGGGAAAATTTCTGAAAGGGGGAAGATTGTAATGACCCTAACTTTTATAAATAAAATTCACCTTTCATTTTAATGAAATGACTTATTAAATATTATGGATATAGAAAAACATTAAATTATTTAGTTTTATTATATCCTATAATATTTTAAATATTTTTAAGCATCTTTACCATTGATTATATATCCATTGAACAGTGATCTATATGATTAGTATAAATAAAGGTCTTTGATAAATCTGATTTTCAAAAAAAAAATAAGTGATGGCCTCAACTAGTTGGATTATACCCTATGAAGACCATTTATTGGATATTAAAAGGTAGATAGAATATACGGGATGTTTCCTTTTATAAATCCCATAATGAGGTCCAACAACTAAAGAATGAGAGAAACTATTTATGGGATAAGTTCAGTCTCATTGAGGTCATGGCCCAAACCTTGTATGACGAACCACCCCATGAAATTATAACTATCATACACCATAACCTTAGGGTATTTTCTAGTTTATTAAATGGATATATATCAAGACCATAATAATATGAATATTTATATTTTATTTTCAATATAATAATGTTCATATTTTTTTCTTATCATTACTTTATAAATGATTTTAATTTTTATACAATAAAATACAAAATATATTGTTAATTAGTATTCAATTTCAAATATGTTATTTATTTTGGTGAAATAATTGATTTTTGATATAATTTATTAAGTATTATTTTTAAATAAATTTTATTAAATATAAATTATCTTATAATTTTTATGATGTCAAAAGTAAATTTTATTAGGGTTTGAAAACTGCTATTGTCAAAATACCCCAAAATTTTAAATAAATGTAGATTTTATTTTGAAAGAGAAAATTCAAATATTTATAAAATTATTTGTTCAAAATAAATATTATTTTTTGAATCGAAACTTTAAAATTATCCAATGGTGTTTTTTTCATAATTTTATGAGACAGTCAAATTTTCAGGAAAAAATTAAATACGGTAAAAATATATGGTGTGTATTATGACATCATAATGACCCAAAAGTGTTGTAATAAATAAAATAATGGGTATCCAAGAATAAATACTTGTTTTCATTTTAAATATTTTATTAAATGTTTATTTTATTAATTTTATTAAGTCGTTATGAATCCTATAAAACCATTAATATATGTTAATTTTTTAAAATCATTTCTTCAAGAGTATGACTCACTTCCACATCATAAATGGTACTATTTTATTATATTCGTACCATGGCCTTATAAGATAATTAAAAAAACTCCTATTTGTAATAAACCATGGGGTAAAACCATGAGATGTTTTGTGGTTTTGGTAACTTTAGAATATAGAGTCCAAAACCTAAGTTGGAGAAATAATAAAGACTTCCCTACTAATTTCTTATATATACCAACCCATTCTCTAATATATATTCACTAATAATAATTTGATCAAATAATTAATCTTCTATATCCTCTATTGACTCCTCCCAAGGTTTTTTAAGATATCAAGAATCCCCTCCGTAGCATTTTGATTCAAACTCTCATGGTAAGGGTTCTTTTCCATTTCATCGTTTTTCAAGAATCTTCATTATCTTATTATTATTATCTCTATTTTATAGAATTTTGATATGTTATTACATATAAAAATTACAACTATTATGATGTATAGAAATTTATAAAACCATTTAGATATCATTAATCCCTCCCATGAATATTTACACACCCATGTTTTGCTGTCGAAATTTCACCATGATTTTTTATGCCAAACAATTGTGTAGTGAATACCCATACCCATTTCCTATCATGTATATTAACCTATATAAACTTATAATTTTTGAATGGGGAATTAAAGGTATTTATTCCACACTTCTTTTTCATGAAATAAAATATGATTATGAATGAATCCATTTTTTATGATCTATGTGAAACACTTAAGCATGATAATGAAATAGAAGTGACAGATGTGCCTGGAATTATATAAAACTATAATGGATTGGGTAATCTTTATTATGATGATAAATCATGTTGGGATATATACTAAACCCAATTCCTTTATCGTAATTTTCCAATAATTATTTCATGGTAGTTATCTATGACTTATGTTTATGATCAAGTGTTTTAAGTTGTTTCTACATTTCCCATATTTCCTTTATGATTATCATGATATATCTTGCCTCATTATTCATGTTTATGATTCTTACTCCTTTTATTAACCAATAATATGACTATTTTCTAACATTTATTATTATCTCCTTTTTACACCATGTTTATTCCCTTATTGGGATTTATATCTCACCCCTTTCTTTTGTATGTACCTAGGTTATCCTATGATGTTTTAAGTGCGATCATGATAAAAAAGTTTTAAATAAATATGATGTATTCATTATTTTAAGTTTTTATGTAATTAAGTAATTCCAAATACAACATACTTATAGATATTTTAGGTTGTATTAAGTTTAATTATTTTTAATAAATCATTCATTGATTTGAAAGAAATACTAGGGTTGTCATATCTACTAAGTTGGTGAATCTTGCATCCTCACTAATATTTCTAGATGTATAAAGGAAGTAGTGAAAAACTCTATGAACCTCAATATCACCCTCGACATCATAGATTCAAAAATAATTCTTACATTCATGAATATACATTCCACCAGATCCTCAGACCCTAATGAATTCGACACCCTCTTATTTAACAAAATCTTGCATATCATAGGACTAGATATTTCAGTAGTGATAAGAGACCTATGGAATAAAAAATATAACATCTCCTCTATTAATAAAATGCTCATTACTATCATTACCATGGTCTATAAACCTGCTCTTGTATATTATTTTAGGCTAGTATGTCTTTTAAATGTAACCTAAAAAATATTCTCAAATTTTTTGGTAAACCTCTTGTGCCTATGGCTCCCTTCCATTATCTCATAAAACCAATGTGATTTCATCCCCAAAAACATTATTTTGGGAATTGGAGTTATTTCCAACGAAACCTTCCATTATATGAAAACCTATAATATAGCCAAAATGGGTGTCATTGTAAAGAAACTATATATGAAAAAATCCTTTGACTGAGTGGAATGGACCTTCCTCAAGTTCTAGATGATCATGATTGGAATATTCTCTAAATGGTTTGATGTGGTTATTAAATGTGTCTCTTATGTCTCCTTCAAAATACTAATAAATTCTAGAATCATGTAGAGATTCTCTACCACCAGTGGCATTCCCCATGGATACCCCTTTCCCCTCCCCCTTACAATTTAATGGATGATGTGGTTAGTATTATAATTCCAACAACAGTAAAGAATAATCTCATTCACGGGGTGAAGGCTTATCTTCGGGGGTCTCCCATCTCTCACCTCTTATTCATAGATGATTGTCTACTCTTATCCAGACCCACATTGGAATAATTCAATGATATATATCATCTAATTCTCCTTTATGATAAAGTGTTGGGGTAAGAGGTAAATCACTCTATGGAAATAACCTTCAGCATTGGAATTCCCTCTTGTAGGAAGAGAAACTCTAACATGCATTCGGTATTCAGATGGTCAAAAAACACTAAAAATATCTCAAACTTCCTATGATCCTAAGATGTTAAAAAATGGGATATTCTCTAGAGTCCATGAATATTGAGAAAAAAAATCATATATGTAATTTCAAAATGGTTTGAAACGTAGGAAAAAAATTCTAATTAATGAAGTCACATATTCAATCCCCATACATGTTTTGACTGTGTTCATAGTCCCCAAAATAATCATTGAAAAAATACATGCAAGTCTCACCAACTCTGGAGGTGTGGGGGTGGAGGATCAAAAAGAAGGTAAAAATATTCACTGGATAGTGGGGGGAAAGATTTGGAAACCAAAACATAATGGGGGAATTGGGTTTAGGTATCCGCGTCTCTTCAATGAAAGGGAATGTTAGGTTCCTTAATCCCTCACCGAATCTTCTTCTAGTGAATCATGTAAGGTTTGAATGAGCTCCATCCAATGAGGATTTACTGGAGAATAGGTGACAAATCATTTTTTATGTTTTTGAAAGGCCATTAGAAATTCAATGAAAATAGAAATGATGAAACATACCCTACTACTGAGGTCCTGGAAGACGCAGTTTTCCTTTATTTACTCGATGTGGCCCATAAAAATTGGTGCACTAAAAAAATATTTTCCTATTATAATGATAGAGAGATTAATATTATCCAAATATTCCCAATTGTGAGAGATATGGGTCTAGATCACCTCTTTTGAAGTAGGGAATGAACCTTCACCTATATTTTAAAATCTAATAATTCTATAGAAATCAGTGCATCTATTTTGGATTCCATTATTCTTTGGAAAACCATCTGAATCCTCACAATCCCACCCAAGGCACAATATTTATGGAGGTGGGTCTATTTCATAAGCCTCTCCCTTATATAGATTTCTTTTCATTTCACCACGAAAAGGAGAACCCAATGTGTTCCAAATTCATGAACATGGATGAATCCTACATGAATTACATATTTCATGGCCCCATATCTAGGGACATCTGGTGTGCTTAAAATCCTAATGTCAATCACCTCCAAGAAATGCCCCACGATTAACCTCTCTTCCCACAAAATGGTCGTAAATTTTCTCTATTGAGGATATGAGTTCCATTATTACAATGCCATAGATTATTTGGGTTAGGAGGAATGAAATTATATTTAACTAGGTTTTTAAACCGCGAACCTATTGAATCGATAATGCTACTCACATGTTATTCGTATGGGGCCACAATGATCATCATCTTGAAGAACCTATATTCATGCTTGATCCTTTCACTTAAAACCCTACCATAATAGGCATCCTGGAAATTCATTATGATATGTCACCCTCAGACAGAGGCATCACCAATTTAGGTGTAGTTTTCCCTGACTCTTCTAGAATTATCTGTAATGTCCTCAATAGGGAATCCACTAAACTGGTGCTCCGAGCTAGGTGGTTACATGACCTTAAGTGTACCTCCCCATACAAAAAAGGTTGTAGACTAGTACCAGGGTCCAAAAGGTCAATTGGGGAGACAATACCCCTTTTATCAGAGTAAGCCACAATAGAAGATAGATAAAATAGTGGAATAATAATCAATAATAAAATAGCATGCATAAACAACCATCCCCTAAAACGGGGTGCAACCATGTCCAACAGTAAATATGTCATGTCATTATATGAGTGCAAAAGTGAACAAATCCCAAAATGAAGACAAACTGTGAAATCCCCAAAATGGTCCTGACAAAAATTCTAGGTCCTCCTTCAAGTACACCCATGCCAACCCAACACCCTAGAAAGAGACTTTTTCCTTCCCTTGATCTGCAAACATGAAGTCTGCCCAGGTACCCAACAACGGACCGAGCAGGGTGTGAGTAAAAACATAGTAGGCCATCACCAATGGTGTATACAAAATATCATGTATAAAAAATTGTGCATGAAAGGGAAATTAATAATAAATGAAAAAGGAAATATTAAGTTCCCTTAACCAGTTTAGATCCATTAGCAACATTTATTATTATTTCTTTCTCTTACAATTTCACCCGATTTCTCAATACATACCATTTGCAACACATTTATCATGGGTTCATAAAACACAACAAGTTAGATAGGATTAAAGTACACAATCACATAAAAACACACTATTATCCAATCTCACTACGACTAACTTCTTCATGTCAACCATATCCTCACCTCAAAGGTTCAGTCTAGGTGGATGCAACCGTTAGGGGAGCCGAGCCTCAGTCCTCTTCCCTAACCCATGCATTTGGGGTGGAGATTAGAACCTCAGTCCAACTCGACCCGTGGTCATAGAACCTCAAATTAATACCCCGCTATACCAATCCATGTAAACAATATATATATATATGTATGTATGTATTTCCATCAACCATTCACACAACTTTAAAACCATTTCCCAAGGCAATATAAATCATAACAAATATCATGAGATTTAATACCATGCCTTAACCCATTAACACATTTAATGCATTTCAAATCATTTATACATTTATCCCAATTCCATATTATTATGCTTATCTCACTAAGCATTCATTGATTATGCCTATCTCGCTAAGATTCATTCATTATGCCTAACTCACTAGGCTTAATTACCAGGCTCATAATCCATTCCATTATGGTCTTTAATCATTTCCACATATTAACCCAATATCCCTTAGGTTATTATTAATATTAGGTGCATCACCTATCTTATACTACAACACAATCAATCACATCAACTTTTTTATCATGGTCTCTACATAAATACACAACAATCTCACTTGTTCTTTACAAATCCCTAGGTCCAAGAAAGTCGGCACACCCCATGGGTGGCCCTAGATTAGCCTCATCAACCTTGACATATACCATGGGGATCGTGAGGATTTTGATTTACCTTATTAATAACAATTTTACCTACACATGCCAGGGGTGATCAAAACATTCCAAGAGACACCCAAGAATAAAACCACACATGCAAAAATCCACAAATAAACCATGGAATATAACTTGTAGACCACATACCTTGATTCAATGGATGAACACACTCTTAATAGATCCCTTAGATTTAACTTCAACCAAAATTTAAAGCTTCAACCTAAATCTCACCCAAAGAGTAGGGTTATAGAGCATCATAAAGAGAGGAGAAGAAGATACAAACCTTAAACTCAAAAGAGAGGCAAGGATGGGATTAGCCTTACCCAGAGCTTTGATATGAAACCAATGACACCAAAAACTTCTTATAAATGAGGGAGATCGATATCATTGAGCTTTTGGTACATTTGGTTCATTCCTAGAGTGAAGAGGGAAGAATAGAGAGGAAATCATGAGTTGGTTATTAAATTCAAAGAAAGGAAATTTTGTAAATTTTCAAAACTTTACTGGGACGCACAGTTTTCAAAACCATGCGCAAACCATGTGCATGCCATTGTCCAAGGGAAAATAGGATGAACAGTTTCCATGGGTCAGGACACATGGTTTCTAAACCATGAATAGGCCATGTTTACACCTATATCTCAAGGGTGCATGGTTTTTCTAGGAAATCCACACAGTTTTCCATGTCGTGAGTAGACAGTGCACCCATCATTGTTTGTCCCGATTTCACTTCCTTTTGTGTCTCGAGCTGCTAGAACACCACTAAGGATCATTAAACATCCAAAAAAATTTCATCTAAACAGGGGATCCAAACCAAAACTGAAAAGAGAACATACCTTTCCAAGATCCGGGGTCTTACATAATAACTGTTTTAATTCAACATTATTCCATGGTATACTTCTCACCAATAGTAATGTAAGCACAAGAAATCATAATTGGAATGGAATTAACTATTAAGAGTGGGGGGTTATATCACCCTTAAGTTAGAATGAATCTCAATTATTAATTTTATCTTTTCTTTGGAGGAAATAATCCATCTGTTTGGTCTGTTAGTCTTGAAGACCCTTTCCCTACATTGTTTCTTCTCATCTTGCTCGATCTTTTTTACCAAAAGGGTAGGGTAATATAGAGGCCCATCATTTGGCCACCACAATTCTTGAAGAATATCCTCATGTCTAGTTGGATTTTTCCTAGTTGGATGACATAACAAGGTTTATATGAACTACGATCTCTTAACAGATGGGTCCTCTTTTCTCCCCCCAAAAATAAAGGTTAACATAGCTATTGAAAAAAATGAAATCCTTCATCAACCATAGAACATAACAATTTAATAAAAAAAAAAATTGGAATAAAAATATTGTAGAAAATAATAATGAAATACTAATATTATATTGCAATGTCATTTCAATTCAAAATTTCCATAAAAATGTTTTCATTTTAGTGATATTTATAATTAATTAAAAAACATTATAGTCCAATATACAAAACATATATAACATTATTTTTTCAACAATTAACCTACATACAAAATCTTTTTCCTATAATAAAAATAATAGTTTTTTGTATGAATACATAAAAAATAATATTGTCAATTACAAAATATAGTTATTATTTCTTACAATTACTGGTGGGTGGTAAGGGTTGGGGGGAGGCAGAGGAGTTCGTGGGGTGAAGTCACCGACCTTTCCTTTTTTACATTGATTTTATTCCTTTCTTTGTGTTCCATGATGAGGAATGTAATCAGCCTTTTACTAAATATATTATTGATATTATCAGTAATTATATTGATCATACTATTTTTTATTATATTAGTAATTTTAAATTAACTATTATATTAATTATTAATTATATTATGATTTATTAAATATATATTCAGTTAATTATCTATATAAATTATACAGTTTATAAATGATTATGTTAGTGATATTATGAGTTATTAATTATATAATGTAATTAAGTAGTTGTTATTAATTATAATAGTAGAATAAAATGACATTTTTATTTTGAGAAAATGAACTTTGTGTTATATCAAGGACATTATTTTTTAGATTGATTTACGGTAGATTTTGACCCATCAAAAATTAATTATGGATTGGTAACCTAATGTTTAAAAACAATCCGATCACAATTACTTGGTTTTGGAAACGTGACATAAATTTTAATCTAAAATGACAATATAATATTAAAATCATGCAGTTGGAGTCATACTAGCTGCAGCATTTATCAGATTGATGTGTGGTCAATTCCTACACTTCACAAATGAATTATGGATAATTGTCTGAAATTTTAAAAATAATCTTAGATTGTTTTTTATATTTTGAAAATGTGGTGATTATTGAAACTAAAATGAAACTTTTATATTGAAATCATTCACTTAGAGTCCTACCAACCACATCATGTGTTAGATTGACATGTGGTAGATTCTTATACATCAAAAATGAATTATGGATCATTGTACTAATGTTTTAAAAAATTGGAATTTATTTTATCATTTTTAAATATGTGATACACATTTTAAACTAGAAATGATCTTTTATATTGAAAACACACTCTTTGTGAAAAAATAAAAACATCATGTATTAAATTTGTTTGAATTTTGTTCCTATAAATAAAAAATGAATAATGTGTCATTTTCCAAATGTTTAAAAATATTATAATATCTTCCTCTCAGTTTTGTCTATGTGGTGCATGTTTTAATCTAAAATGACACTTTTAAATTGAAAACACATATTTAGAGTCACAAAGGCCACTTCTTTTGAAATATTAAAATGTAGAGGATTCCTATATGTCAAAAATGAATTAAGGATCATTATAATATATTTTGAAAAAAACCAGAAGCTCAGTTACTTGGTTTTGACAATGTGACATCTGTTTTAAACTAAAATGACACTTTTACATAGAAAACACAAAACTTGAGTCATACTGACCACTTCATGCATAATATTATCATGTGGTGGATTCTGATACATAAAAAATTAATTATGGACCATCATATTAATTTTTTTAAACAATTTTTGTTTAATTATTTATTTTGTCTATGTGATCCTCATTTTAAACTAAAGTTATAATTTTGTTTTGTAAATACACATTTTGAGTCATACTAAACACATCATGTTTCAGATTGACATGCAGTAAATTTATATACACCAAAAATTAAATATGGATCATTTTTTAAAACTTCAATATAAATATGACATAATTTTATTTGTTTTGTCTATGTGACATACATTTTGAAACAGAACGACACTTTTAAATTGTAAACGCATACTAGGAGTCATACCGACCACATAGTGTGTCATATTTACATGTGGTCAATTACTAGATTTCATAAATAAGTTATGGAATGTTTCCATGATGTTTAAAAGTAATCCAAATTCATTTTCTTTTTTGGCTATATAACATCAATTTTATACTAAAATGACACTTTTATATTATTAACACACACTTCAAGTCATACAGGCCACATCGTGTGTAAGATTAATATGTGTCCAATTATTACAAAACAAAAATGAATTATGGACTATTATAATAATGTTTTTAAATAATATTAGGTTATTTTTATGAATTTTTCTATATAACAAGTGTTTTAAACCAAAATGACACTTTTATTTTGTAAACATGCACGTTGAGTCATATCAACCACATTGTGAGTTGAATTTTCATGCAATCAATTTCTGTAAAACTCAAATGAATTACGGATCCCTTTCATAACGTTAGAAAACAATATGCCCTTTTTTATATTTTTTTCAATGTGACACATGTATTAAATAAAAATGACTCTTTTATATTAAAAACACACACTTTCATTAGTACTGGCGACATCATGTGTTTGATTAACATGCGGTTGATTCCAACACATCACACATGAATTATGGATAATTTTACTAATGATTGAAAATAATTATTACTTTTTTTTGGTTGAGATATGTGAAATGTGTTTTAAACTAAAAAACTCTTTATATTGAAAACATGATCTTTGAGTATTACCAACCATGTCATTTTTCAAATTGATCTATGGTCTATTACTACATGTCTCAAATGAAATTTGGATCCTTTCTTTAATGTTTTAGAAAAATATGATTTTGTTTTGTACTGTGATGTGTGATTTAAACTAAAAGGATAGTTTTATATTGAAAACACACACTTTTGGTCATACTGACCACATCATGTATTAGATTGACATGAAGATTATTCTTATAAATGTTAAATGAATCAGAACAATTTTTTTTAGTGTTTGAAGACAATATTAAATTTTTACCCAATTTTCTCTTTATGACATGAATTTTAAACAAAAAAGTCAATTTGATATTGAAAATTTGTAGTTTCAGTTATACAAATCACAAAGTGTGTTATATTTATGTAAGGTCAATTCCTAAAAATCAAAAATGAATTACCAATTTTTTATCTAATTTTTGAAAACAATATAATCTTTTTTTTCTACTTTTGGTAGTGTGGAACATGTTTTGAACTAAAATGTAAATTTTATATTAAAAACACACACTTAGAGTCGTATTGGACACATCATGTGTTGGATTGATGTACGGTTGATTATTATATTCCAAAAATTAATTATGGATCATTTTCATAATGATTCAATACAATCTGAGCACATTTACTAAGTTTTGTACATGTGGCATTTTTTTATAATTATTTGATAATTGAAAATACCAACTTTGAGTCATATAATTCTAATCATGTTTCATATTTAGATGAATTTGATTCCTATATCTCAAAAATGATTTTAGGATCATTTTCCAAAGGATTTAAAACAATCAATGCTTGTTTTATTAGTTTTCTCTATGTGACACATGTTTTAAACTAAAATTACATTTTTATATTTAAAACATGCACTTTTATTCATACTGTGCATATCATGTGTATAAATGGATTGTTGTTGATTCATACCTATTACATAGGAATCATAGACCATTTTCCTATGATTTGAAAATAATTCATGTTTGTTTTCTTTGTTTTGGATATGTGATGTGAGTTTTAAATTAAAAGACACTTTTATATTGAAAACATGCACTTTGCATCTTATTGACAACACCATTTGTCAAATTGACGTGTGGAAAATTAATACATGTCACAAATAAAATTAGGATAATTTTCCTAAATTTTGTGAACATTATGATCTCTCATTATTAGTTTTGGATATGTGAAGTTTTCTTTAAACTAATATGGTACTTTCATATTGAAAACTCATATTTTGAGTCATACAGACCCCATTGTGTTTTAGATTGACATGACATTGATTACTACATGTCTCAAAAGAATTATGAATAATTTTCCTAATGTTTGAAAACAACATGATCTTGTTTTCTTTATTTTGGATATGTGACATGAATTTTAAACAAAAATGAAACTTTTATAACAAAAAAATGCAATTTGAGTTATACTAATCACATTGTGTGGTATAATGATGTGAGGTCAATTCCTATAAATAAAAATGATTTATGGAATATTTTTCTTTATGTTTGAAACAAGATAATATCATTTTATCTATTTTTTTGGATACCATAAGTTTTATAGTAAAATGAAACTTTTATAATAAAACACACACTTAGAGTCATAACATCCATATCATGTATAAGGCCCCAGCCTTAAACCTTACTTAATCTTGAGTTATTACAAGATTACACATTGAGGATCTTTTCAGGTTTATAGTTCTAGAGAATTAGATCATAAAACGTGCATTACATTACACATTTAAACAAAGTGGTTACATAAAAGATAATATTCATTTTTCCCATAAATGGAAACATATTTAATATAAAACATGGATTCATTCATGACACTTCCTTAACACTATCATCACATCATGTAACTTTCCCTTGACCTGTGAAAATCATTTTAAAAACATGGGATGAGCATAAAAAGTTCAGTAAGTGATATGAAAATATGGAAAGGAAACATGAGTACATGTATACATAAGAATCAATGAAATCATACTTTACTCATAAAACGTAAGCACTTTAACATACCTCATCAAATCATGAATAAATCATAGAAATCATAAGACATAAAGGTAACTTGAGGCATTCATAAAATTCTTACATAGGGAGTAACCCTCTTGGTTACGTTTGGAATACCCATCACAGTATATTCACTAAATCTCTTTGGAGAAACCTTAACGTTTAACTGCTTCGCGTTACCCAATGCATTGGAGAGCTATATCGGGCTCACCCGCCCTTAATTTATCATGGAACCACCTGTCTTCATAACAATGCCCAAGAACCATAACATAATCGTATCATATAATACATGCATAAAGGAAACATAACATTTCCACATTTCAATCACAAGATATCAATACAACACATTGATATAAAAAACATTATGAAAACTATTTTCAATACCAAAATAAATGAAAAGTAAAACATGGTATTTATTTTTCATTTTAAAAAAAGGTATGGCTTGTAGAGGAAGCCGAAACTCAAATAATGGTCACGGCGGCGGAGAAGTCATTGTCACCACATACGTACGACAAAAAAAAACTTTCCTTTTGTCATTTACTAAAACGATTCGTATAAAAAAAGATTCCTTTTGAATAATCATAAAAGTAAAAGGGGTTTATATACCGTATAAATGAATGTTGTGTATAAAACAAAATATGCCTCAATGAATGGAGATTGAGATGAAGTCCCTTACCTCGGGTCCGACTTGACTCGATCGTTCTTTAATCTCCTGAATAATAAACTTGAGTTAATTTATACTTGATTAAGAACCTTTTTCAAGTTCATTATTCTTTTTATATCACTTATTACCATGTCATGAACACTATGTTGTTATTTAAGTTAATAACGGTCATTTTAACGATCATTGGTACTTGAGTCAAAAATAAACTCTTTATAATTACAATTTGTTCATGTGGTAAAATATCCATTATATCCAGACTTATATTCATGATTTATATATCATATATATCATATATATCCAGTATATGAATGCATTTATAATATTACATAACATTTATAGGTAAGAAATGAAATGCACCGTTCATGGAGACGGTAAGCCGTACGTACGCATGAACGCTACTTCCATTTATATTTCATATTTAATGGAATTAAAACATAACGATACATAATAGTATTTTAATTCCAGTATGGTATCATATATAATATCATTAAATCTATCCTTTATACGTACCACATATGGTAATAACGAATCAAATCACTTTGAGGGGGCGATAGTCCGCACTTCCTAAAATGAAGATATCGTGTATACCCATAATGGAAGCCATAAAGGTATTCCATAAATGAAAAATACAGAAGATTAAGGAAAAAATAAACATATTATATATCATATATAAATATAGTGACATCTTAATGGCCACCTTTGAAGGTTTTAGAAGAATATTGAACAATCATCGTTTCGTGAGGCAGAAATTCACCATCCACAGAAACAGTATGTTCTTTAACCATTAGATGTAGGTGTGTGTAAGTGTTGCTTGAATTATTCTTATAATAACATCCTAGTATATTTAATATACTGGAGTTGTTACAAAATAAATGAATAAAAAGAGTTTAGGGGGTTGGAGAAGCAAAATAAAACAAAAGAATACGAGTGAAGACATTACCATAAAATCGGGTAACACTCTTTGATTTGAGATCAAAGGCTTTGTTGGGAAGACTTCTACCCAAAGTTAGGCTTCTAGGAGTAATAGAGGGATTTGGATAGACAAAATGAGTAGGTGTTGGCCGAGCCAAAGGCTTTAGAGGTGTGGGTAAGGAGGTAGAGGTGGAGGCCTTTTATAAGAGGAGAGGAGGGGCACTCTTGGAAATTTACTAAATGTTACTTTATATTCAAATGAGTTTCGGATTTTAAAGGTCCCACATTGATGTATTTATAGGATAAGGTGATAAGGGTTCGAAATATACTCATCCAATAGGTCTTTGACAGTGTAGGTCTTAGATTTTACATTATAGTTTTATTTTATTTAAGTCGTTAAATAATGTGGTAATCGCTGCATCATCATGATGTCATAAATAATTTAATTTATTTAAGGTCTAAAAATTATGAAAAAAATACTATTATGTAGTAAATATTTTTATCTTTCAAATTAATATTTATAGTCTAAAATATCATCTATTTAGACAAAATTAAAAATGTTTTACTCAGGTGATACATTCTTTGTTATATTTACTTTAAAAAAAATAAATAGATAAAAAGTCACTTTCAAATAAAAGTGATTCCATGGGGTCCCCAATATTGGAACAAGGAATCCCATGGTAGGGCATGATACAACCAGTATAATTAGGACACATGTTGGTGTCATTTGTTTATTATTATGATATTATTTTATTATCCTTAACTACCCGATTACTCATTAATCAAGACAATTAAAGATAATTACCATCGTTTCTATTCATAATGTCCAAAAACAAAAGAGTCTTGATTACATAATTTGGACCATCTGATTCCAAATACGTAATCCATTTTACCAAATTACAAACAAAGAAATTGAAATAATTAATTTAAAAATAATTCCCGTTGTCAAAACAAATAGCGGGTTTTTTGAAACAATATCTATGAAAAGTTTGGCATTAGTTTATGCCCAATTCCAAAGTGAAATTGATCCTAATTACCACCATTGGATTAAATGGTAAAAATATATTCTAATTACACTTTAAGACCAATTAAAAAGATAATCTAACCATATAATTAAATTAGATGAAAAATTAGTTTTGATGTAAAATGCAGTATTTTTCACTATTCATAAAAAAATGAACATTGTCAAAAAAATACAAACAATTTATCCAATGTAAATTTCAATGTCCCAATCATAAAGAATATGTTTATTTTGAAAAATAGGGCTTATAAAATTGTCAAAATTTTAATTTAAAAATGGGTTTCCATTAAAAGGTAGTAAAACAATCTTTTAAAAATATTAGTGTATTCCATGCTTAAGATTGGATTTATTCTCATTTTAAGCCTCTAAAACAATATCTCATTCATAAATAGACATAGATATAAATATCTATTATTCATTACTTATGTGGGATGTTACATCCTTCCACCCTTTAGAAAATTGCATCCCCGCAATTTATTTACTTATCGAATAAGTGGGGGTATTTATCCCTCATAGCATTTTCAGATTCCCATGTTGCCTCTTCACTCATGTGGTTTTTCCACAAAACCTTTACTTGATTAATGACCTTATTCTGCAACACTTGCTCCCTGTGATCAAGAATCTGGACTGGTTGTTCCTCATAAGATAGATTCTCTTCCATCTTGACCATCTCTGGACTCAAAACATGAGATGGATCCGGCATGTACTTCCTTAACATTGAAACATGAAAAACATTGTGTACCTAAGATAAAATCGGGGGTAAAGCCACTCGTTAAGTAACTGATCCAACTCCCTCCAGAATTTTTTATGGTCCAATGAACCTTGGACTCATCTTCCCTTTATTACCAAATCACATCACACTTTTCTACGGTGATACTTTGAGAAAAACATGATCACCTACCTCAAAAGAGAGATCCTTCCTCCTATTTTCCGAATAACTCTTCTTCCTACTCTGAGCCGTTCTCATGTGTTTTTGTATCAACTGAACTTTTTTTCCAACTCTTCTACCAATTCTAGTCCCATCAACTTCCTTTCACCCACTTCATCCAAAAAAGATGGAGTTCGACACCGCTTCCCATATAATTCCTCAAACGGTTCCATCTGTATACTGGAATGAAAACTGTTATTATAAGAAAACTAAACCAAAGAAAGATGTTGGTCCCAACTTCCCTGATAATCCATCGAACAAGCATGTAGCATATCCTCAAAAGTTTGGATTATTCGTTCTGACCGCCTATCTGATTGAGGATGAAAAGCTGTACTAAAATTTAATTCAGTACCCAATGACTTCTGAAGGCCTTTCCAAAAGTTAGAAGTAAACCTGGGATCACGATCAGATATAATGGATAGGGGAACTCCATGCAACCTGACTATCTCTTTAAGATACAATCTAGAAAGTTGATCTAGGTAAAAAGTATCTCGTACAGCAAGTAAATGAGCAGATTTAGTCAAGCGATCAACAATAACCCAGATTGCATTATTACCTCGAGATGTCTTCGGCAATCCCACAACGAAGTCCATGGATATATTTTCCCATTTCCACTCTGGCACTAGTAAAGGATAAAGTATCCCTTTCGGTAACTTCCGCTCTGCTTTAACTTGTTGACATGTCAAACACTTCACAGTAAAATCAACAATATCTCTTTTCATTCCATCCCACCAGTAATACTCTCGATGATCTCTATACATCTTAGTACTGCCAGGATGAACTGAAAATGGAAAAATATGAGCTTTACATAACAACTCTCTCTTCAACTGTGAATCATAAGGCACAAACAATCTCTTCCCAAATGTCAAAACAAAATAATTATCAATGTTGAATTCAGGAAACTTACCCTTCTAAACCATCTCTACCTTTTTCTGAAACTCGCTGTCTTGCTTCTGTTCTTGATTGATTCTATCTCATAGAGAAGATTTCACTGATACCTGCAACAAAACAGAAGGAAATCATACACCAACAACTTCTATGCAAAAGTTCATCAAATCCCTAACCAAGGGATCATGTTCCAAATGCAACATTGTTAATGAAGAATTACTCTTTCGACTCAAAGCATCAGCCACTTTATTAGCTTTTCCCGGATGGTAATGAATTGTAAAATCATAATCCTTGATTAATTCTAGCCATCTCCTCTGTCTCATGTTCAATTCTTTCTGAGTGAATATATAATCTAAACTTTTGTGATCGGTATATATTTCACTCTTTAATCCATACAAATGATGCCTCCAAATTTTTAAAATGAAAACAACAATAGATAATTCCAAATCATGTGTAGGATAATTTACCTCATGAGTTTTCAACTATCGTGAAGTATAAGCAATTACCTAATCATTTTTCATTAGGACACAACCAAGTCCTTTCAATGAAGCATCACTATAGATAAAAAACTCACCATTCCTAGAAGGTAGTGCCAAAATTGGAGCATTCACCAATCTTTTTTTCAGTTCCTAAAAACAATCATCACATTCTTTTGTCCAGATAAACTTAACACCCTTCCGAGTTAGCTTAGTCATTGTACTAGATAACCGGGAAAAATTTCTAACAAAACTTCCGTAATAGCCTGTCAAACCAAGGAAGCTACGAATCTCAGTTACATTTTTGGGCCTTGTCCATTCTTCAACAACCTTTGTTTTTGCAGGATCAACAGTTATGCCATCTTTAGAAACAATGTGACCAAGGAAAGAAATTTGTTGTAACCAAAACTCACACTTGATGCATTTCCCATACAATTTCATTTCTTTTAAGGTTTGGAAAATAACCCTTAAATGTCTTTCATGATCCTCTTTACTTTTAAAAAACACCAAAATATCATCAACGAAAATCACCAAAAACTTAACCAAGAACTCATGGAAAATTCTATTCATTAAGTCCATGAATACAACAGGTGCATTGGTTAGCCCAAAAGGCATTACTACAAATTCATAATGTCTATATCTTGTATGAAACTTGGTCTTTGGAACTTCTTATTCCTTTACCTTCAAATGATGGTACCCCGATCTCGGTTCAATCTTTGAAAAAAACTGAGCTCCCTGGAGCTGATCAAACAAATCATCGATATGAGGCAAAGGATATTTGTTCTTAACAGTGATGTTATTCAAGGCTCTATAATCAATGAAAAGTCTCATAGAACCATCTTTGTTTTTAACAAATAAAACAGGAGCACCCCATGGTGATGTGCTAGGTCAAATTAAACCTTTCTCTAATAAATCTTGCAATTGCTCCTTCAACTCTAAATGTTCAATTTGAGACATTCGATAAGGGGGTTTTGAAATTGGCTTAGCATTAGGAACTAAGTCAACAGTAAATTCAAATTCCTGATCTGGTATTATTCCAGGCAACTCATCAGGAAAAACATCAGGATACTCATTTACCACTGGCACATCATTAATCTGAACAGTTCCTTTGTTTTCAACAATATGTGCAAGGTAACATTCATTTCCATCTTTTAAAAGTTTCTCGGCCTCTTGATATGTTATCAACAGTAAGGGTTCATTATTTTTCACAAACTGAAAGTATTTTTGAAAAGAAACTTCTTTAGATCT
Source organism: Viscum album (assembly GCA_963277665.1). Classification (NCBI taxonomy): domain Eukaryota; kingdom Viridiplantae; phylum Streptophyta; class Magnoliopsida; order Santalales; family Viscaceae; genus Viscum; species Viscum album. The sequence continues at coordinate 364,139,906 of OY728158.1, read as the reverse complement.
ACAGTCAATCTTAGCATGGTAAATAGAGAGCCAATCCATACCCAGGATAACATCAAACTCTACTAGAGGTAAAAAAATTAGGTTTTCAAGTAGGTTCTTTCCACAGATAAGGATAGGAAGATTCTTATAAATTATTTTTGCCTCAACATTTTCCCCAGGTGTTTTTACCACAAGTTCAGGAGTCATTTCTTGAGATGGTATTCCCATTTTACTAGAATAGTTTTCAGAGATGAAAGAATGTGTAGACCCCAAATCAAACAACACACTAGCATAATCTGAAAAAACAAACAAATTACCTGATACAAATTCATTTGATGGCCCGACATCTGCTGAAGTAGTTGCAAAGGATTTCACCACCCATTTCTGCTTGTAGTATAACTGCTTCCCATCACTCAAGATCTTTTTCAGACACTCGTTTTCATAGTGACCCATCTCATTGCACTTAAAACATTTCACTAACTGTAAATCGAATTTGGACTTACCATCAGCTTGATATTTTTCAGTGCAATCACGAGCCTTATGTCCCATTTTACCACATCGGTAGCACTTTCTAGAATTCAGAAGACATTCCCCAGCATTCCTTTTACCACATTTATCACAAACTGGAAACATAGTTTTCTTACCGTCAGACCTTTTTGAAGAATTATTTCCTTTCTCCTGCCACCTCAGTCTCTTCTTCTACTGGTTGTTATAGAACACTTGATCATCGGAAAACTCCATTTCTAACTTCTCAGAACATCGAACAAGATTTTAATAACTTTTAAACTCACGAGAAGCCAATGGCCTTCGATATTTTGAATTTAATCCTGAGTAAAAATGATTGATTTTACTATCAAGGTCTCGGATAAAATTTGGAGCATACCTTTCCAATCGAGTGAACATTTCTTCATAGGCAGCCACTGAGTCTTCCTCTAGCCTCAATTCCAAGAATTGTTTTTCCATCCTAAGTCGAACAACCTTAGGAAAATACTTCTCAAGAAACATACCTTTGAATTCATCCCAGTCGAGAGCATCAATCTCATCAGCATCCCTGATATTTTTAACCATCGACCACCACTGATCTGACTCACCCTCCAAACGGTAAATAGAAAGAATAACCTTTTGATTGTCTGAACACCCCATGTCATCAAAAATCTTCTCCAGTGCTTTAATCCACCCTTAAACTAGCACATGGTCAGATGATCCTCTGAATGATGGGGGATGTTGCCTCATGAAATGTTCCACCACTGACATGTTCCTCTACGGTTGATTTGGCTGATCTCGTTCATGGATACCACCACCATTTATCGCTTGAGTCAACTGTTCCATTACTACCACAAACTGTTCTGTTCCAATTCCGACCATCTCAGGATGCTGATTCAGAAGGATATTTCCTTCTGTATTCCTACCTAGCACTACTTCCCTGTTTCCTCTGCGGAAAACCATTCTGAACAAATATGTCTTAGAAGAAGCAACATGGTAATCTTCAAATGCTATATCATTTAAATTTGACCATAAAAAAATATTTTTGGATAATAATTTAATAGAATTATAACTCCTAAAGTTATCTAACCAACCCCTGATACCAACTATAAGGCCCCAGCCTTAAACCTTACTTAATCTTGAGTTATTACAAGATTACACATTGAGTATATTTTCAGGTTTAGAGTTTTAGAAAATTATATCATAAAACATGCATTACATTCCACATTTAAACAAAGTGGTTACATAAAATATAGTATTCATTTTTCCCATCAATGGATACATATTTAATATAAAACATGGATTCTTTCTTGACACTTCCTTGATGCTATCATCACATCATGTACCTTTCCCTTGACCTGTGAAAATCATTTCAAAAACTTGGGATGAGCATAAAAACCTCAGTAATGGATATGAAAATATGGAAAGGAAACATGAGTACATGTATACATAAGAATCAATGAAATCATACTTTACTCATAAAACATAAGCAATTTAACATACCTCATCAAATCATGAATAAATAATAGAAATCATACGACACAAAGGTAACTTGAGGAATTCATAACATTCTTATGTAGGGAGTAACCCTCTTGGTTATGTTTGGAATACCCATCACAGTATATTCCATAAATATCTTTGGAGAAACCTTAACGTTTAACTCCTTCGTGTTACCCAATGCATTGGAGAGCTATATCGGGCTCACCCACCCTTAGTTTATCACGGAACCACCCGTCTTCATAACAATGCCCAAGAACTATAACATAATTGTATCACATAATACATGCATAAATGAAACATAACATTTCCACATTTCAATCACAAGATATCAATACAACACATTGATATAATAAACATTATGAAAACCATTTTCAAAACCAAAATAAAAGAAAAGTAAAACATGGTATTTGTTTTTCATTTTTAAAAAAAGGTATGGCTTGTAGAGGAAGCTGAAACTCAAATAATGGTCACGGCGGCGGAGAAGTCGTTGTCGCCACATACGTACGATAAAAAAAACATTCCTTTTGTCATTTAGTAAAACGATTTGTATAAAAAAATATTCCTTTTGAATAAGAATAAAATTTAAAGGGGTTTATACACCGTATAAAAGAAAGTTGTGTATAAAACATAATATTCCTCAATGAATGGAGATTGAGACGAAGTCCCTTACCTCGGGTCCGACTTGACACGATCGTTCTTTAATCTCCTAAATAATAAACTTGAGTTAATTTATACTTGATTAAGAACCTTTTTCAAGTTCATTATTCCTTTTATATCACTTATTATCCTGTCATGAACACTATGTTGTTATTTAAGTTAATAACGATCATTTTAACGATCATTGGTACTTGAGTCAAAAATAAACTCTTTATAATTACAATTTGTTCATGTGGTAAAATATCCATTATATCCAGAGTTATATTCATGATTTAGATATCATATATATCATATATATCCAGTATATTTATGCATTTATAATATTACATAACATTTATAGGTAAGAAAGGAAATGCACCGTTCATGGAGACGGTAAGCTGTACGTACGCATGAACGCTACTTCCATTTCTATTTCATATTTAATGGAATTAACACATAATGATACATAATAGTATTTTAATTATAGTATGGTATCATATATAATATCATTAAAGATATCCTTTATACGTACCACATATGGTAATAACGAATCAAATCACTTTGAGGGGGCGGTAGTCCGCACTTCCTAAAATGAAGATATCGTGTATACCCATAATGGAAGCCATAAAGGTATGACATAAATGAAAAATACAGAAGCTTAAAGAAAACATAAACATAATATATATAATATATAAATATAGTGACATCTTAATGGCCACCTTTTAAGGTGTTAGAAGAATATTGAACAATCATCGTTTCGTGAGGCAGAAATTCACCATCCACAGAAACAGTATGGTCTTTAACCATTAGATGTAGGTGTGCATAAGTTTAGCTAGAATTATTCTTATAAAAACATCCTAGTATATTTAATATACTGGATTTGTTACAAAAGAAATGAATAAAAAGAGTTTAGGGGGTTGGAGAAACAAAATAAAACAAAAGAACACGAGTGAAGACATTACCTTAAAATCGGGTAACTCTCTTTGATTTGAGCTCAAAGGCTTTGTTGGGAAGACTTATGACAAAATTGAGGCTTCTAGGAGTAATATAAGGATGTGGAGAGACAAAATGAGCAGGGTTTGGCCGAGCCAAAGGCTTGAGAGGTGTGGGTAAGAAGGTAGAGGTGGGGGCCTTTTATAAGAGGAGAGGAGGGGAACTCTTGGAAAGTTACAAAATGTTAATTTATTTTCAAATGAGTTTTGGATTTTAAAGGTCCAAAATTGATGTATTTAGAGGATAAGGTAATAAGGGTTATAAATATACTCATCCAATAGGTCTTTTATAAGTGTAGGTCTTAGATTTTACATTATCTTTTTATTTTATTTAAATCGTTAAATAATGAGGTAATCGCTGCATCATCATGATGTCATAAATAATTTAATTTATTGAATGTCTATAAATTATGAAAAAAATACTATGATGTAGGAAATATTTTTATATTCCCAATTAATATTTATAGTCCAAAAATATCATCTATGTAGACAAAATTAAAAATGTTTTACTCAGGTGATACATTCTATGTTATATTTACTTTCATTAAAAACATAAAAAGATAAAAAGTCACTTTCACACAAAAGTGATTCCATGGGGTCCCCAAGATTGGAACAGGGAATCAAATGGTTGGACATGAGACAACCAGTAGAATTTGGACACATTTTGGTTTCACTTTTATTATTATTATGATATTATTTTATTATCCTTAACTACCCGATTACTCATTAATCAAGATAATTAAAGATAATTACCGTCATTACTATTCATAATGTCCAAAAACAAAAGAGTCTTGATTAAATAATTTGGACCTTTTGATTACAAATAAGTAATCCATTTTACCAAATTTCAAACATAGAAATTACAATAACTAATTTAAAAATAATTCCCGTTGTCAAAACAAATAGCGGGTTTTTTGAAACAATATCTATGAAAAGTTTGGCATTATTTTATGACCAATTCCAAAGTGAAATTAATCCTAATGACCAACATTGGATTAAATGGTAAAAATATATTATAATTACACTTTAAGACAATTAAAAAGATTATCTGACCATATAATTAAATTATATGAAAAAACAGTTTTGATGTAAAATGCAGTATTTTTCACTATTCATAAAAAAATGAACATTGTCAGAAAAATACCAAAAACTTATCCAATGTAAATTTAAATATCCTAATCATAAATAATATGTTTATTTTGACAAATATGTATTATAAATGTGTCATAAGTTTGATTTAAAAATGGTTTTCCATCAAAAGGTTGTAAAACAATCTTTTAAAAATATTAGTGTATTCCATGCTTAAGATTGGATTTATTCTCATTTTAAGCCTCTAAAACACTATCTAATTCATAAATAGACATAAATATAAATATATATTATTAATTATTTACTCGTGATGTTACATCAAGTTTTGTATTGACATGAAGTCAATTATTACATTCAAAAAATGAATTATGGATTATTTTCCTAAATATGCAATATAATATGGGCTTGTTTACTATGCTTTGTCTATATATAATGTGTATTAAACTAATTTGACACTTGAAAAAACACACATTGAGTAATAATGTACATAGTGTTGAAAATTTACATACATTCAATTCCTACACATAAAAATTAATTCTTTTATCATTTCACTAGTAATTAAAATCAATCCGAGGTCATTTTCATGGTTTTTTCTATGGGATGTTCATTTTAAAGTAAAATTAAACTTTTATATTTAAAACAAGTACTTTCAATAATATTTTATAAATCGTGTCTCATATTTTTTTGAGGTACATTCCTAAAAGTCACATATCAATTATGGATCATTTTTATGTTTTGAAAAGAATTTTAACTCATTTTATCTGTTTTGGCTAAGTGGCACATGTTTTAAACTAAAATGATAATTTTATTCTGAGAAAATAAACATTGAATCATATTGGATACATCATGTGTTGGATTAATGTGTTTAAATTTCTACACACCAATAATAAATTATAGATCATTTTCTTTGATTTTAATGATAATCTAATATTTTTTTCTTTGTTTTGGATATGTGATGCATTTTTTAAACTGAAATAAAACTTTTACTATAAAAACAAACACTTTGTGTGACATGATCCATGTCCAGTGTTAGATTGATGGACGATCCGTTACTATATATCAAAAATGAATTATGAATCATTGTGATAATGTTTGAAAACAATCTGATATTTTTATATAGTTTTTAAAATGTGACATGAATTTTAAATTAAAATTACACATTTAAATTAAAAACATGAAGCTGGAGTTATTCTTTCCATATTGTGAGTCATATTGACATGCAATTGATTCATACAAATCAAAAATCAATTATGGGTTATTTTCTAAACGTTTTTGTACAATCCATGTTGTTTTTCTCGATTATGGCTACATGTTGATTGTTTTAGAGTAAAGTGATACTTTTAATGTGTAGATGTTAACTTTGATTCATATTAACCACATCATGTCCTGATTGATGTGAAATTAATTCCAATACATTGAATAAGAAGTATGAATCATTTTCTTAATGTTTGAAAATAATATGAGTTCATTTTATTTATATTGATAATTTGACGTACATTTTAAATAAAAATGATACATTTATATTGAAAAATGTACATTGATTCATAATTACTACATTGTGTTCCAAATTGATGTGAAAAAATTTCTTACACATACAAACTAAATTAAGGATCATTTTATTGAATTTTGTAAACAAACTAAACTCAATTTATCATTTCTAACAATGTGAAGTGAGTTTTAATAAAAAATGGTAGTTTTATATAAAAAACTCAGAAAATATATAAAAACATATAATGAAAATGATGAGGCTTTATGTATGGAAGTATGTTCCCAATTTTTTTTTATATTTAAATTCATATTTTTGGGTAAAAAGATCTGTGAAATATTTCCCTTTAAAAATATCTCAGTTGTATCCTCAAAGAACATTATATCATGAGCTCAAGAAGCATCAGACATGTTACTAACTCCACTATAATATATAAATCATAACCCTCCATGATACTTCTCCTTGAGAAATTGATTAGATATTTCTTTATTTACAGGTCATCACCAATAAATTATGCAGTTTCTACCAACTCATATGAACCCCTAATAGAAGGAAATAAGTTAAAAGTTGAAAAATAAATGCATGGAAAATTGGGTAATGAGAATATAGACATGACAAGAATTTGAATATTATAGTAAAATATTAAAATTAATGTCATCACACAAGAGGGAGTTTTTTTAATTGTATCAGACATGTTGAATTAAACATGGACTACATCCCTATATGTAGGTGGATTAGAATGTATCTAAAATAATTTCCCACAAATTTGGGGCCTTTTATTGAGATTATTTTGTTTTTTTCTCACATTTAACACCCTTAATCAAATCTTTCATAATATTGTCATCAAGAAGAGGAACCATAGGTTGGGAGGATCACCAAATATTTATCCTTACTTGATAGGGGAAAACATCTATGGTGGTGTTCAAATTTCATAGTATAAATGTGTGGATAAAATCTCAATAAATGTTTAGATTTTAATTAAAAATTTATTATTATATTAAAATAGTAACTAAAATATTTTTAATAGTACATGATTTTATTGTATAAAAAATAATATCTATGCACTGTAATGTTACTGCTTCACATACCAAATGTATCTCTAAGGTCATAAACACTACTAGATCACAAAAACAATAGGTCATAACTTCAACATGATGTTAACAACCATTCTTACATTGTGTACTCTTCCCATTCATCTCTAAAAAATTACTTCTTATTTTGAGTACATAGGCATTTTGATTTCTTAATAGTAAATATAAATTATAGACCAAAATTTTCAAATATTATAATTGAAATTGTTATTACATTTAAGAATTAATTATTTGGGGATTCTAATTTGTTGATGGTATATAATATCCCTTATAAATTTTGAAAAGGAATTTCCATCAATATAATTATTTTGTTTCAAACACTAAAGTGAAATTGACTAAAATAAGTATTTTTTTGAAATATGTTTTGATAGTTAAATATTACTATATATACCTTAATATATTTCCTTTTTAATTTGTGTATTATGTTTCATAATCAACCCAAATGATAATTTAGATAATATTTACAGATCACCCTATTATAGCATCATTCTTGTTAAAACACAAAAAATTGATTTATTTGAACTGTATCGACAAAATATTGATTTAAAGGCATTAAATATTCACAATGGACATCATGTGTGGTCAATTTTATTGAAACACATTATTTGGATCCAAAAAAATAAAAATATTGGTGTATCCATGTTTTTTATTATTATCATCCAGTCATTTCTTAATAACAAATAAGCAATGTAAGAAAGAAATTGTATATTTTTTATGATTAGATTATAGATGATTACACTTGAATTGTATACACCAAGATAAGTATTTAATTTATTATTTTCTTTTCACATTTCACGCATCATTAATATTGTATCTTTTTATGTTTTTTCAAATTCCAAACAAACTTTTACTATAGAAATGATAGACGGATTAACAAGTCAAAATATTTCATCAGAGAATTTTCCATTTACATATTAGTTATATAAACACCTATAGAAAATTTGACAAGTTAATAATTATATTGAACATATTAGATAAATGTTTTTATGAAAAACATATTTTGGAAATGCACCTCATGTATTTATTCACAACTGAGACTTTTAGCCATTCAAACATGATAATTTCATTTATACTCTTCAGACTAACCATTACTACAAAGAACTATCCAATATTTCTTCTTCATATTCAATGTATTACATAATTTCGTCTTTAAATATTGAATTTTTATGATGTTCTAATGTTAATATATGATGTAGTAGAATTAGTGGGATGAATGTACTCTCAGAAGTTCCTTTGGATTTCTTGGTCGATTCACTAAATTTTATTGATCCAAACATCCATTTCTCATTCATTTTTCACACATGTAATACCATATATCATTTCATAAATTTTTATATAAATTTATCATGGATTTTATTTTAATATTTTTAAGGACATAAATCATGTATCTTTTTAGGATTTAATGAACATTCATTGAAATTTACAACAACATTATCAACCATGCTAACTTACATGATTTCAAGTAGCATACAAAACTCAGTGCTCATCTTGTGAGATACCTGAGTCCACAATATCATGTGTTATTTTGGGATATTTTTTATCTTCAAACATGTGTACTAGGATATTATACACTATACACCTCCCAATAAGGTGATGTGTGTATGTTGAAAGATATAAATCACCTACAATTTCACCATACAAATCTTTAATAATATAAAGCTATTAGAAGTTTTTGTATTCAAATTTATGAGAATGATTTATGATAAAATTGGTTACCATAGGTAAGGAATTCAGTTGAGGGGATTATAAAGCCTCAATTCTTCTTAGGTTATGTGTCTCTTCATGTACTAGTCATTTTTTTGGTATTGGTTCATATTGATCCTTTCATATATACTTTTCCACAAAACTATATTGGATAATAATATATTTTCTTGCATATATCTCATCCTAAATTCATTTCATCATCTCATATGTATATCTTAGAGTCATTATATTCTCAAAATATGTTTTATGTGGCACTATAATTCCTGCACCTCTAATGAAACCATATTTTTCTGTCTAATTCAGAGCTATTGAAAGTAGTTTTTATTTAGGAATAATGAACACTAATCATTTAAAAAATATGAAAATTAATATTTATTTTTATTTAGTACTATTATAAATAATTAAAAATTATTATTATTTCATACTTACACATGATTACTATACTAGTTTTGTGTTTTAATCTATCAGTTTTCCCTCTTAATTTATATGAGCCTCCTTCAATAATACGTGATGTGATATAGAAGTGACTTCAAAGTCTAATTCATCGATATATATATATATATAAATAATGGAACCTATTTTTCTTTATATCACATAAAACATTTACTATATATTTCAAATTCATACTATGTATTTTCATGTGAATAATATCTCATCCTTGATTTAAAGTAGGTTCATATTGGTTTTCATGCATGCTGGTTATTTTCAACACTCCTTTGTTGTTTCATAAAGGAAAAAATTTAAATAAAATTACATAAAATAAATATTTTCAAACAAAATATTATCAATTAAAATTCACTGGAATTGATTCCTCAACATGAAGAGTAAAGAATGATTTACATGTGTCCGTGATTAAAATGTGTGCAAACATTACTGGTGGGTGAAGGTTTACATTCCAGCCAACACATCTATAATTATGCTTTTTTATAAGTGCTCAGATATCTATATAAGAATTTCCTGTGATAATAAAGAAAAATTTATTATTTATATAATCTAAAATTGAAAAAATATACAAGGGAAAATGAAAATTAATTCAATGCTTCTTTTATATATATTTTTGGTTAAATAGAGAAAGTATATTGTAACATTATTATATATTATTCCTAAATGGTTATATTTAATATAGGAATGAAATTATGCCATTTATCTATATCAATTTTAAAAATCATTCTTATTTTAACACTAATTTAACTAATAGTCATTAACGTGATGGGGTAAATAGGCTGGCCTCATTGATTCTATCCATCCTCAAACATTATTCATTTTCTTCCATCCTTGATAAAATTAGTTAACATAACGATGCTACACTACTCTTGTTTTTTTAATCCACACATTGTTGATCCCCAAATAATTCTATAGTTTCATCAGTAATAATGTGTTATTACTTGATATTGGTAACATTATCGTGTGGAGAAGTCATTATCTTCATGACTAGTAAAAAATTAAATTTATATTATATAAAAGTAGTAGATAACACCTAATATTATGAGAAAAAAGGTTGTATATTAAAATTTATTCAACCTATTAATTGAAATACATTTATTTTCTTTAATTGTTGAAGGGATCAGACTCACCCATTGAGTATAAAAATTCCCTCCTTATGTTCTAATATAATGTACAAGTCAATATCAACATTGGAACCACTATTAAATGATTGTGCTATAAAAATGAAAGGGCCCGTTTAAATTGAATTTTATTCTGAACCTATAGTTGTCTTAGTCTCCAACATAACAATTGATCTATTCTTGTTTATGGGATATGGGATATAAAATACTTACACTAATTTCAATACAATTTTGAATAGTTTATCCTTATACCCTTCCAACCTAAAATTCACCTTAATGGAGACTAATTCATCAAATTTAACTACACTTATATTATCAAACCTTATGAAATTGAAAATAAAAAATTAAAATGTTTTATAATATAAACCATATATTTTTTCAATGATGCTGAAGTTCTATATGGTTGGATAAACTGGATTTCTATCCATGGAACCAGATACATGCATTCCTTCTTTCATAATCCTAACTCCACTATTTTCATCATACAATGTTCATGGTGTTTCTTATAATAAAATTTATTACCATTAATTACAAAAATAATATAATAGAAAACATTTATATTTAGTCCCCTAGATAAAAATTGAAGTCAATCGGTAATTGAAATCATATTTTTAGATAATTCCTTAATAATATGATCTCAAAACCATCATATAAACTATTAATTATGGTATTTGGTATCCATCATTCTTCTATTTGTGGATTAAAATGTCTATTAATTACTTTGTTGAATTAAACATATGGATAAACCTTTATATAATTATGTAAAATAAAATGGGATCAAGATCCTACTCAATAATGTTAATTGTAACAATATCTCTTCTAGTAATCCCTTTTCATATTGGGATTCTACTGTGATGATATTTTGGGACACAACTTCTATCAAATTCTAATAGTTAATTTATATAGAATTTAATATCATATTCAATAATATATCACTCTAAAATACAAACTTTTGGATAAATTCAATTATAGATGTAATGATTCAAAATATTCATATATTATTCATTAGGGTACATCTATCTTTAATGGACAAGAACACATATTTGAATTTCTATAATAGATTGAACCTTTAGGTGGACTATTGTATGAAAAAATTATGGTGGGAATAATATCTCTAATTAACATAATATAACTAAAATTTCATTATTCATGATTTAAAACTTTGTGAGGCCTGTTACATTACTACATACGACTTTGAAAAAGAGTCAAAGTATGGTAAATGTATGTTTTTCATTTTTAGGAAGATTGCAACACAATTCTATTAGAAATAAATCATACCACAAGATATAAATGTCATTCTATTTTAGAAACTTTATCTTCAAATTATTCATTGACTTGATATTCTTGTTATTTTATGAATATACCTATAAAAGTTATACAACATTAATAGATTCTTATAATTGAAAATTTTATTTTCTGGATAGAGTTTACGCTACTTGAGAAAGACAAGTTCATATTTCACCATTCAACAGGGAAACCTCTCCCATTATCAACATGTCAATCATGTAAAACATTTCCTTAATTCCATATTTTTTTATCTCCGGTAAATTTATTAACCTATTAACAAAACTATCACATATATTTTTTTCTCGGTTCATGACATGAAGAAACCATTTGATGTACAAACAATTCTAATATTGTAATTCAAATAAAAATTTACACTTTTTATAACCAAATTTCATAATATTTTTTGATAATGTTTTTGCAAAATCAGTTTCAATATCTTTTAATTTATTTAAATGTTTATGAACTGTTAATTGAAGTGGTACATTACATTATTCTATATTTCCATCGAATGATGTCATCCATGGTCAATATTTATTTCTTCAGATTAAAATTTTAGATGACCTAAAAAAATTAGTCAAGGAACGTTTGAACCTAAATGAGTGTTTACAATCTTCACAAATGAGACATCCCAACATTCAATTAATTCTATTTCCAAAAAAAGTTCAATCAGAAGGAAAATCATTTATCATCCTATAAAACATGGCTCTCAATGTGAACTCTTCACTTATATGATCCTAATATAATGCTACATTTGTATCCAAAATCAATTTTATATCTTAAATTAATGGGTCCAAATATAAATCAATATCATTATTGGGTTTTTTTTGTTTAGATATAAGTAAATAAAACATAATGTATTTTAACTTCATATAAAACAACAATATAATGTTATAAATTACCACCAATTCAGGACATGTACTATGTGTACTAATTTGTACACCAAAAGGATTTATTCTATCCATTTATAAAACAAGATAAAGGTTTCTGGGATTGTTTTAAATTTTACGACACCCAAAATAAATTTCTTCCACTGAGGAGAGTCTATTGGTTGATGTAGTTTCGCATATTTGATTATTATATCTACATTATACTATTTTTTAATGGTTTATTGAAATAAATATAGTCATAAATACATTTTAATGATATAAATATAGAATAAAAATTTTAAAGTACATGATTCATCTTTCTTGTATTTATCTATTACAAACATAGTGAATTTTGTGAGTGATTCATATCATGTGATACATAAATCATAGTATCATTCTAGTCAGTATGTAAATATATTTTTCCTATAATTTAGTCCAACATTTATTGATTCAATATATTCTATGAAAAATAAAAAATTTCTTACAACTATTTTGGATGAATTCGACTTTAATAACAACAATTTATACAGATAAAAAGGATTTGAGAAGGGTCGTATGCATGCTCTATTGAAAAATCGATAAAATTTTAAACTCTATCGTCATACTCCATTGTCATATGATTAACATCCACCCATTTTTATTCATCTCCATCCTATTAGGTTTAAAAGTTTTCAATTTTAAAATAAATAAATAAATACCAAATATTTATTAATTTTGAATGTATAAACTTATAGATACTTTGAATAAATTTAATTATTTTTCAAATAAAAAAGTCATACCCAGTTTGTAAACTCAAAAAAGAAATAAAAATAAAAGTTATAATTATAGAAAGGATAGGTGTTATTGAAATTACAATATTATACTCCTTATGAGAAGGAATCACATTGATAACCTCCTATTAGAAAAAGAATTTTGAGTTTTTGAGACAAATTAAGATGGTGTTCTATAGAATTAAAGTAGGAAATAGATTATGGATGAAATCAATAATTTTGAGAGATCAAGATTAAGGATAAATTCTTTTAAGGGGAACCTAAATGGGATGATATCCACTGTGATTATTTTTTCACCTTTGGTATATTGTAATATTAATAGACTAACTACCATCATCTTGGAATACTATAATTGAATGTATGTCAACATCTCAATGTTATTAGTGAGGATTCCTAAAAAATTAACATTTTACACAAGTGTAACATGAAATTAAACAACTGATAGTGGTTTAAGGTTTATATGCACCCCAAAAGAGTTAATAATTATTATAAAATTTTAAAACAACAATTTAACGTACATAAATCAATTTTTATATGATAATATGTTCTTAATGATGCGTATTGATATTGTTTGGTAGTGGTGGGAATAATTTATTGAATGGAATGTGTGATATATATAAATTAATAAAGATTCTAATTAAATTTAATCTAATTAAATAAATGGAGATAAAAAATTCTCACTCACCAAATTATTATTGATTATCAGTTAAGAAGAAATTGTAAAGGATAATGATGTTTTTGGTGAGAAATAATCAAACATTATAAGTGTAAAAATGTTATTTTATTTATATATAATAGATTAATGATGTCTATAAAAATGAGAATCATTTTTTGTCGAGTATAGTGAATTAAAATTACCACTAGAAACTTAATGATGTCATCTTAGTCAATATTACAACACCCATTGGATCTAAAAAGTTTTTATGTAAAACATTTGAGATGCATTATACATTGAACATTTACACAAATTGGTTTCAAAATTGGTAAATATCATCATAATTTTTAGAGTAATAATTCCATTATATGTAATTCATGTGAGTGACAATTATTTGGATAATTTAAAACTCAATAAGTTATACATGGATTTATATTATTATTGGGGGACTATGGGAAGAATGAAGTAATAATTGATGTTTTGTTAGACAAAAAGTAATGTGCACTGATTAGAATAGGTAAATAAGAATATCCAATAAACAATAAAATTTAATAGGCTAATAGAATTAAATGTTTAATTATATTTTTATTCACATATAATTCTTTTAAATTTTTTTATTTATAAAATCAATAGATCTAATAATTGTTTTCAGGATGTTTTTTCTTACAAATACTACACCAATATCAATATTATATAGATAGTACAAAAACGTTATTAGGAATGTATTTTTTTTAAAATAGAAAGACTAGAGTTATGTAAGTGTTAAAATTTGATTGTGTTAATAATTTATTAACAAGGTATTTGTTTGGTCACCAATTTAATCTTACCCTTACCCTATCTAATAAATATTAAATCTAATGTATCCTATATGAATAAGATTTATTATGACAATATTGTCGACACACTTATGTGTGTTTTATTTTTTATATAAATTAGTGTAGGTATTGAAACACGATACTTTAAGTGAATTTTTTCCATTTATATGTTTTGTATATTATATTTTTATGTATTATTTATGCTTTGTGTGCATTTTGTTGGTTATTCCTAGAAGGAAGGGAGGTTGATTTCTTGTAGTCGGCTTGATCACCATGGCATGGCATAATGAAAATTGTTTATTGGGATTGATTATGTGATTTTTTACTTATTTTTAGTTTCTTATATTCTGGTTATATTCTTTTCCATAATAAAGAATATAAGAGGTGGTGTTTTTATCATTGGTGTAGGTCTAAATCAAACTAAAGGATGTTAAATAATATATTTATTTCTTTTATTTTTCCAAAGAATATGAATGATGATATTCCAGTCAAGTTTTCACTATGTTTTTGTTATAAAATATTATTTATCTTTTAAAATTTAAAGGACTATTATAAGTCGATGGCTACTTTGAGCACACCCATGCGAGGATATCCTAAAAAAATACAATGAAATCATTATTTATGTTTCATATTTTCAAATTTGGTTGGAATTTATGATGAATCCAATATTTGAGAGAATTATCCCATAAATCAATAATTATTTACTTTTTGAAAAAAAAAGTATTGAACTCATGAATCAGATCGTCTTGGTATATGGAATAAAAAATTGTTATATCTTCTTTATAACTATTTAAAAAATGGGGGTTCAATGCTGCATACTATTATAGGTGATAGATTCCTATATAATCTACCACTCCCCACTATGGTTTTGGAGGACACTCACCCACACCCTTGTTGTGCCAGTCCTTGATTCACTCCAAGATGTACATTAACATAGTTTTCATGGCCCTGCTGCTCACTATGGCCCTCCTCACCACAAACCCCATCCAAAACTCTTTTTCTGAATCATCCACCATTATTGATCTACTTAATGCTCAACCATTAGATTCGGAACCTTATTACTTAATAGTAGGGTATCAAAACTAGTGATGAGGTGCAATTACTATTACCCCCACCCCCATACCCAGACCATGAACTTTTAAAGGATCAATAGTTTCCCATGCATCTCCTGGCTAATCACCTAGATTTCTAAGTACTGTGTTGGTTTTTCTATGTTTTCCATGTATTAATTATTTTGTTTTTTCTTAATTTACTACCCAATATCTATGTTTTCTCCCCTACCCCAAAATGAATGATTTTTCTCCAGTTTCTTATTTTTTATTGTGTTTTAAAATATTCTTATTTATTTAATCAGTACTTCAACTAAAGTCTCTAAAAACACTTGAAAATGTATTTTTAAATGAAAAAACGTGATGATAATCTAATGTATGATAAAATCATCAAAACATTTTTTAACTAGTTACAATATAGCTAATGTTCCACTTGTTAAGTGGAAAAGGAAAGTGATGATCAAGGACCCCTTTATCAGTACTAAAATAAAGTGTTGAAAAAGGGTTCCTTTATTAATGTTTTATTTTAGTGATAATAATGGGGGCATTTATCTATGATTTATTTTAGAATTGATAAAGGGTTCCTTTTTCAGTTCTTTTCTATCATTAATAAAGGTGACCTTTATTAGTGCTTCCGGTAGCACCGATAAAGATCATGAAACTGCAATAAAGATGCAATAGCCTTGAAACAAGCTAATAATAACAAAACCAATCAGAAACAAAATAGATAGAAGCAAAAAATATAAGGAAAATATGATTGAAATAAAAATATAACATTTACCAATAATTTCAATTCAAAATTTACATACAAAATATTTATATTAAAGTGTTGTATAAAATTAATCAAGAAACATTACAACCAATATACAAAATAGTAACTCTTATAGTTGGATTTTCCCAAAGATGAAACTATATACAGAAGCTTTCCCCCTCAATAAAATCAATTTTTATTTGAGTATTAGTAAATAAATTTTTTTAATGGTTTATAATCCACATATGTTAAATTATATTGGTAATTATTATTATATATATATATATATTGACAATATTATCAGTTAATCAAGTGTTATATTTATGTGTATTAATTTTCTACACATCAAAAATAAATTATGGATCATTTTACTAAAGTTTTACAATAATAAGAGCTTGTTTTCATAGATTTGGCTATGTGATACTTATTTCAGAATATAATGAAAATTTTATATTGAAAAAATGAATATCCATTCATACCAACCAGAACATATGTTGGATTGAAAAGTGGTCAGTTTATACACATCGTAATGGAATTTTTTATCATAGTCCTAATGTTTGAAAATAGTATGAGCTTGTTTTATTTGTTTTGACTATATGACACATGATTTAATATAAAATGTGATTTTTATGGAAAACATACACTTTGAGTATTACCTACCACATCATGTCTTGTATTTATTTGTAGTGGATTCATAAATTTGAAAAATGATTTATGGGAAATGGTATTAATGTTTAAAAAAATTTGAGATTGTTTTCTCATTTTTTTTCTCATGGTGCTCTTTTTGAACTAAAATGAAAATTTTATAGTGAAAAAAGTACATCGAGTCATAAAAACACATCAAACATTATATTGGAATGACACCAATTCATATACATCCCAAATAAATTATTGATAATTTTCATAATGTTTGAAAACATTCTGTGCTCATTTTCTTAGTTTTGGCATTGTGATGCATGTTTAAAAATAAATTGTAACTTATGTATGTAAACCATTCACTTCAAGTCATACTGACCAAATCATGTATCATGTTGATGTTAATTCAATTCCTATATATCAAAAATGAATTATGGATCATTTTACTAATGTTTGAAAACAATCTGAGCTCTTTTTCTAATTGTTGGATAGTGAGGTGCATTTTAAACTAAAATGACACTTTCACATTAAATACAAGAACTTCATGTTATAAAGGCGAAATCATGAATCATAATTAGGTATTATTAATGAGTACACATCAAAAATAAATTATGGATGTTTTTCCTTTGTTTTGAAAAAAATTTGATATGTTTTTCATGGTTTTGTAATTGTGATGAGAATTTTAGTCTAAAATGATATTTTTATATTAAAAACACACACATTGAGTCATTCTAACCAAATCATGTATTTTATTGATGTGTGGATGATTCCTACATCTCATAATTAAATTATGGATCAATTTTACAATGTTTGAAAATAATACAAGACTATTTTCAGGGGTTTGTCTCTATAATGTGCATGTCAAACAATAATGACCATCTTATATTGAAAACATGCACTTTGATTCATACCAACTGCAAAATGCTCCATAACGATGAATTAATCATATATATGTATTTTTCAAATTAAAATTTTAATAAAATATAACTCTAAAATATATATTAAAAATTGAATAAAATAAAAAAAATATTATGTGTGTTTACCTTCTATACAAAAATGAGTTAATCATATATATGTATGTTTAAAATTAATGTTACACACATTTGATATATATTAAATTGAAAACAAATCATATTTAATTAAATGTCTATTACATGATACAATTATTTTATTTTTGAAATTATTATTAATTGTTAATTATAAACAATTTTTCACTAAGTATATGACTTATTTAATAGAAATCAATATATTTTGTATTATGTAAATCATATGTAAGGAAATATTATATATATTGATATATATATATATATATATGAACATATTTAAATATTTAAAATATTAAATATATTAATGAACAATTATTTATAAAAAAAGTAATGATTAATAAATTAAAAAAATATAAAATAAAAAACATTTAAAATCAATAAATTATAAAAAAGTAAAAAATATACTAAAAAAGAAAGAAACCTTTATTTATGAACACTAATATGGAAAGAACATTCATTAGTTCTAAAATATATTTATTCATTTCTAAAAAAAGAATGAATTCGTTATCGTCATAGATAAAGTCCTCTTTTCTCCACACTGATAAAGGAACCCTTTATTGGCGCTTTTATTAGTATTTGTAAAGGCCACACAAGCTGGTGAAAAATATATAGTCCTACATGATCCCTATAACATAACCAGATTAGAAAACTAAAATCAAATTGGAATATAAATATTACAGAAAACCTGAATAAAATAAAATATTACATTACACTATAATTTCAATTCAGAATTTACATTCACGATATTTTAATTAATGTGATACTTACAATTAATTAAATAAAATTAAAATTCAATATACAAAATCAAAAAATTTATAGAATTATTATTTCAACAACTAACTACCATAAAACCTTGTCCTTGCAATAATGCTAATGTTTTTTAGTAACCATACATAAAAAACTAAACAAATTATGATTATAAAATAATCCATATATGATACATTATATTGTTAATTACTGTTTATATCCATGATATCATTAGTTATCCGATTAATTATATTATTAATTCTGGTATTGTTAATTTAATATTTATTAATATTTATTAAATATACCATTAATTAATAAATATATTACGAATTATTAATTATATTTTCAATTAATAATCTTAATAAAATACATTGTTAATTACATAATATGTTAATGATATTACTAGTTACTAAATATTTTAATTACATAATTTTTTGTTAAAAATTATACCATTAGAAAAACATTTTTAAATTGAAAACGCGCACTTTGATAATATCGGGCACTTTGTGTTCTAGATTAACGATCCATAAATTCTTAGACATCATTAATTATTTATTGAAAATTTCCCTAATTTTATAAAATAATATGAGCTTATTTAATCTATTTTTACAATGTGAGAAATATTTTAAACATAAACGAATCTTTTATATTGAAAACACTTACTTGGAGTCATACTAACCACATTATATTTCAGATTGACATGCAGTTGATTCTTACATGTCTTAAATTAATTATGGACCATATTGATAAATTTTTAAATTTATTGGAGATTATTTACTCGATTGTGATAATATAATGCTCGTTTTAAATTAAAATAAAACATTTATATTTAAAACAAACATTTTGAATCATACCAACAATAATATGTGTCAAATTAAAATGAGGTTGATTATTATATATCAAGAATGAATTATGGATCATCGTCCTAAAGTTTGAAAACAATCTGATTTTTTGATCAATTTTGGATATGTGATTTATGTTTTAAAATAAAATTACATTTTTTATGTTGAAAACAAATAAATTGAGTCAAATAGATCACATTGTTGGTTTGATTAATATGTGATATTTTACTATAATCCCAAATGAATTATGGATCATTGTAATAATGTTAAAAAAAATTGGGATTGTTTTCCATGATATTAGCTATGTGATCAAAATTTTAAAATAAAATACTAATTTTATATTTAAAGCACCAAATTAGAGTCCTGCTGGACACATCGTGTGTCATATTGACATGTGGTTCATTTTGACATGTCATGTATGAATTATAGATTTTTTCCTAATGTTTAATATTAATAAATGGTAATTTTCCCAATTTTAGCTATGTGAATAGTGTTTTAAACCAAAATGAAACTTTCATATTGAAAACATTGACGTTGAGTAATAACGACAATATCATGAGTTTGATTGACATGCAGTACATTACTATACACCTTAAATGTATTATGTTTTTTTACTAATTTTTGAAAATAATGTGTGCTTTTTTATTGGTTTTGTCTATGTGGAAGGTGTTTTAAACTAAAATGAAACTTTTTTATTTAAAGCACACATTTTGAATCATATCAAGAACATCATGTATTATATTGAAATGTGGTAAATTCCAAATCATCAAAAATAAATTATGGATAGTTTTCTAAAATTTTGAAAACAATCCAATTTTATTTTCTTGGTTTTAACAATATAACGAACGTTTTAAGATAAAATTAATCTTTTATATTGAATACATTCCCTTGGATTCATACAGGACAAATAGTGTGTTGGGTTGATGTGTAGTCCATTTCTACATATCAAAAAATTAATTATGGATCATTGTACTAATTTTTTAATAAAATTATAACTCATTTGTCTATTTTTTCTATGTGATATATCTTTAAACCTAAAATGAAACATTTATATTGAAAAAAACATTGTGTAATATCAGAAACATCTTCCATTCAATTAACACATGATTGAATCATAATTCTAAAAAATGAAAATTGTATCTTTTTCATAATTTTCGAAAAAAACTGAGATCATTTTCTCGATTTTGGCTATGTGACGTGAGTTTTAAATTAAAATTATCCTTTTATATTGAAAACACACACTATGAGTCATACCAACCCCATCGTGCATCAGGTTGACATGAATTAAACTGATATATTTCTCAGATTAATTATGGATCATTTTCATAATGTTATAAAACAAATATAGATTGTTTTCTCTATTTTGGTTATATGATGCATGTTTTTTTAACTAACATAACAATTTTATATTGAAAAAGAGTAATTTTATTCATACTAATTACATACTATGTTGTATTGATGTGTGATCAATTAATACAAAATAATAAATTGTTTGTTATTTTTTTAATGTCTGAGAAAATCGATATTTTTTTTCCTTTTTCACAGTGTGATGAGAGTTTTAAACAAAAATGACACATTTATATTGAAAACACACACTTTGAGTCATATAGAACACATCGTATATTATATTAATATGTGATCGACTATTATGTGACAAAAATGAATCGTGGATCATTTTCATAAAATTTCAGGACAATATGATCTTGTTTTTATAGTTTTTTTTGTGTAATGAATGTGTTACACTAAAATGGCACATAAAAACAAGCACTTTGTGTAATAATGGACACACTATGTGTCAGATTTATGTTTAGTCAATTATTAAATATCAAAAATTAATTGTGGATCATTTCAATTTATTTGGAAAACAATAACAGATTTATTAATTATTTTGGTCTTCATGATGTATGATTTAATTTAAAATGGCAGTTTTATATTGAAAACACGTACTTTCAGTCATATCAACCACATCATTTTTTAGCTTTACAAGTAGTTAATTCATATATTCCACATATAAAATATATATTGTAATCATAAGGATTGAAAAAATTGATATTTTCCCATGATTTTGGATATGTGACACACGTTTTAAACTAAAATGAAACTATTATATTGAAAACTCTCACATTAACTCACACAGGATACATTTTGTATTGGATTGAAATTCAATCGATTCATAAATACCAAAAATAAATTATATATTATTTTCCTATATTATCAGGAAAATCTATGATCATATTTTCATTTGTTTCTATGATATGTTTTTAAAACTAAAATGACACTTTAAATGAGAAAAAGATGCACTTTGAGTCATACCATCAACATCGTGTGTCAAATTGACGTGAATTCAATTTTTATATGTCAAAAATAAATTGTGGATAATTTTTAATTTTTTTGAAAATAATATGATATATTTTACTCATTTTTTACAATATGATGTGTGTTTTAATCTAAAATGACACATTTATAATGAAAACATGCACAAGAAATCATTTTGGACACATTGTGTGTTAGATGGACATTTAGTCAATTCCTGCACATCAAAAATTAATTATGTATTATTTTCATAATAGTATTTAATATTTTTATCTCATTTACTTTGTTTTGTCTGTGGGATGGTTTTCGAGTAAAATGATACTTTCAATTTGAGGATGTGCACTTTGATTCATAATGTCCACCTCATGTGTTTGGTTTATTGGAAGTTGATTCATACACATCCCACGTAAATTATCGACCATTTTCATAAAGTTTGAAAACAATATAAGATTATATTCTTGGTTTTTATAATGTGATTTTCATTTTAAATTAAAATGAAAAAGTTATGTTGAAACACACACAATGATTCATACCAAACACATCATGTGTAAAATTGATTTTCATAAAATTCCTAATTTAAAAAATTATTTATGGTTTAATTTATATAATTTTGAAAATAGTATAATATCATTTGTTTAGTTTTGACAATGCGAAATGTTTTTAAAAAAATTATACTTTTATTTTGAAAATAAGATCTTTGAATCATTACTTACACATCGTATGTAACAATGATACATGATCTGTCCGAAAATTATAACATTTTTTTTAATGATAGTGAAAAACAGAACATAAAATAAAAATTTTACAGGGGATAAAAGTGATGAAGCCCATGGGTATCCCCATGAAAAATCATAGAAATATCAATTGGAATAGAACCATTAGAATAAAATAACATTACCATGTTATCCAAGTTACATTTGGATGCAAGAAGATCCTACAACATGTTACCCTCATGCCTTGTATGTATAACCGATATACTAGGAAAACTAAGATCCCTACAAGGACATATGATGTAAATAATATTCCAAGGAAAATTCATCTGACCTTTCAAGTCATTAACTACAATAGCAGAATCCGCTTCAATAATAGTAAACTAAATATCTATTTCATTACATAATTTGAGTTTGTGAAGCATCAACTATATCTTTTACACCATCTAAGTATCCAACCCATAAAAAAAATAAAATTCCACAATAACCAGTCCTCTACCATCACAAGAAACACCACCTTAGTGAATAATGCCTTGAATGAAGTAAAAATACTCATTTAATGTAATCCCATATATAGGAGACTGATATCTCACCAAAACACCACACAACCTCCACCTAGAAACAATAACTTCGATCGAACTACCTTGCAACACAATTTAATGTTGAAAAAAATTGATGTTAACATTTTTACAGTGATTCAAAAATTAATAGAGAGTATCTAGAATCTTCTAATATAATGAATATTAGCTCGAAAACCTTGATGGCATGAAACATTACACGTCTTCCATAAAATACCACATGCAATAGTGATGACAAAGGACCATCCATTGTTGTGTGCCCCATCCCTTTCAGGAGAATCCCAATATAGCTAAAAAAAATCCTCCACAACCATTATACATCCACTAAAATCTAGAAATCCAACAACATGAAATAAATACAAATCCCAGTAAATTTTATAAAATAGATGAAGAAAATATTCAAATTTAGATTAAACACAAAAATTGCATTTTTATACAAGAAGAATACTAATTTTCTAAATATTATTATCAGTTAGGATAGAAAAAGGACAAATTATCTAAAGAAGAAAACTGAATTTTGTAGAAAATATTTACACCATAGTCTAATTATCATATTATCCTAGTTAGAAACCATATGAATCATGGAACAAACAGAAGATAAATACTATTAAAAATATATGTATAGATGATTGATTCCTACAAATCATAAATAATTTATAGATCATTTCCATAATTTTTTTTAAAAATCTAAATCAATTTTAAATGTTTTGACAATGTAGAATGTGTTTTAAACTAAATTACCTTATAAAAATCAATCTTCCACACAAAATTTTCTATTTCAAACCCTCATCAAACTTCATTCTAATAAAATAATGTGATTCTAAATTGAGCATTGGATCATAATATCATTGATGAATCACTATTAGTATTTATCATATATTTAATTAGCATGTCATTGTGCCAATAAAATATGAATGTGGAGGAACTTATTTTTCATTTTCATCATGGTTTTGGAGATGATTATAACATAGTCGAGACCCTTTTTATATAATTTAGAAAGACAAAAAGACACAAAATGAGATTTATAATTATAGGGTCATAGAAGTAACTTCCATACAGTTTTGTAAAATAACTGTAGATTTTTGAGTAAAAGGATACTTTACCAATTTCCCTCTCACCGTTATCAATACTATAGCCTCATTATACAATCTCTAATGAGAAAAACCAACTTCATGCATATTAGTAGCTCTAAAAAATTTGTATAGTTGATAAAACACATTTTTATTGAATATTTGTTGATAATAAGTGATATAATTCCTCAATTTGTGGAAAATTTGTTCATTTATTAAATATTTGGGATTAGATTATTC
Source organism: Viscum album (assembly GCA_963277665.1). Lineage (NCBI taxonomy): Eukaryota > Viridiplantae > Streptophyta > Magnoliopsida > Santalales > Viscaceae > Viscum > Viscum album. The sequence goes on along the minus strand of OY728158.1, from coordinate 364,115,006 downwards.
ATTTGAAAACTTGATGAAAATTTCAGTTTTACCCATTAAAATTCACTATAGCATTTCAGACATAAATATTTTGATATGTATTTTTTGAAAATATAATTTTGTAAAAATGTTTCTGAATTAATAGGATTAAACTTTAATTCAGGACATATGAGATAAATTGTTCATTTGATTGGACTTAATGGGCCATGAGGTCAAAGCGGAGCTGGACTCTCCAGATTAGACATCAGTTCTATATTTGGGCCATAACTTTTTCTTATTTGATTTTATTAGAACCAAATTTTGAGAGGAGATATAGGGATCATTTTCAAACAAATCATCCTTCTATAAGGGTATATGATTCAATCACTTTTTTTCAAACAAGCTGTCCAATTTGGATTAATTTATTTTTCCGAATTTCCCCATTCACACTTGAAACCTCATTATACCTATCCTCCCCTCGACTCTATAAATTGGTGTTTTTGTCATTATTTGTGGTTAGGAAGTGAATTAGAAGATTTATGGAAGATAAGAATTGATTTCTCTCAAACATTACAACAATTTTAAGAGGGGTATATCTTGAAGCGAGGATCCCCTCATCGAATCCTTCTTCTTCTTCTTCTTCTTCTTCTTTTTCATGTTGTAATGTTTGTATTTTCAAAAAAATTATTTGTTCCTATTCTATTTATTATATTTTATTTGGGATTTTTTAATTATATTATTATTTACTCATCCTATTTGTTCTGTAATCGAGAGTATAAATGAATTTTGGTTATAACCTTTATAAAAATTTTCTTATGAAAAACATTTCTACGATGACTACACTGCCCATGGATGAGTTGTTTTCTTAGTAATCAATCGAACTCTATCCTTATTCATTAATTTATTTGTAATCAATGAGATATGGTAATTCACATAATATTATATATTAATTGAGTTTTTAATTTAAATGAAACTAATCCATCAATTGAACAATTAACAAAAAACACACCAGGTTGGGAATTGTGTGTATTGTGAAAGCGCGATCTTAATCAGTAATACGAGACCAAACAGGATAAATTTATAAATTTAAAATATAATCCATAAAATCAATCAATCCTAATTTATAGAGTGGATATTTTCTTTAATTAAACACTTACCATAAGTTAATATAATAACTTCAATCAAAGTAGGGTGTTGCGATTTCATGTTCTGAAGCTGGCCTATGGTGTAAGTAATTTCTTATTTGTGGTTAAGTTAACTTCTGTAGGGTAAGAGGGTTAAAAAATTAAGGGATTATAATAAATTTGTTGTTAATTTAAAATATAATGATAAATAACTTAGTGAAGTGGTAGAGTAAGATCAATTACACTTTCTAAAAAATATTTTCTAAAAAACATCTTCTTGTTCTCTCTTTTTAATCGAACTTCATTTCAAAAAAAAAATGAAATCTTCTTCTAGGAAATTTTTTTTAGTTTTAAAAACATAAAAACCAGTCATCCTTTCAATTAGTGTGTTTATTTTATTTTATTTTGAAAATACTATTATTAAGTTGTTTTAATTAGTGCCTCTTTGAGTGACAACCTAGGTCATCCACCTACTGCACCAAAATAACCCCAAACTGAACATCATTTGAGAGAGCTCTTGATAACACATTTAAAATTAGAACTATTTATAGGGAGGCAAGTAATTATTTCAACCATTTAAAGGTATTTTTTTTTATTTTACATTTTATTATGTTCTTATCTTCTTTCTTCCTTCTTTATCAAATATGTTTTTTTATTTTTTTGTTTTCTTCTTCTTCTTTCTATACCAGCAACTCAGAAATCTTAATTTTATTATGGTATAGTTTCTTTCATTTCATTTTTATTTGATTTATGAAATGAACTAATCTTGAGGATCATTTAGATCTTTACCCTGAGATTAATCACAACCTTAGGGCCCAAATCAGACATTCTCAGTCTACAAGACATTTCAACATTCAACCAGTTAGAGAATTTATCCATTCTGGGAACAATAAAATTAGAAACACTTCTAAATCAAACCTAAAACAAGAAATAATGGCTGAAAACAATGGAAATTAACTTTTTATAACCATTAGATAATTGGATGCACCTAATATTAACTATCAACCTAATTGTATTGCATACCCCAATCTCAAATCAGACTTTTGAATTGAAATCTGGTTCAATTCATCTTCTTCCAAAGTTTCATATATTATCTAGTGAGAAACCAAAAAACCAATTAAAATAATTAAATTTGGTTTTATCAACCCTCAAACTAAGAAATTTCTATGAATATCAAATCAAACTAATGAAATTCCTATTTTCATTTGATAGAGCTGCAAAAGACTAGATGTATTATTTAAAACTTGTAGATGTAACTTGTTGGAATTATTTGAAACACTTTTTCTTGTAGAAATGTTTTCCAGCATCAAAGACCACTTCCATTTTTATGGAGATCTTGGGGATCAACCAAGCACAAGGGGTGTCAATGTATGAGTATAAGGAGCTATTAAAGAAGTTGTGTGCAAGCTTCCCCCATCACCAAATCAATGAGAAACGACTAATACGGTACATCCATGAAGGACTCAAACATATAGAGAGAAGCATGGGGGATGTCGTCGCTAGAGGGGCATTGGTTGAAAAAACACCAGCAGCTGCAAGTGTGTTGATCGACAAGATGGCTCAAAAATCTGTACAATTTGGGGATCGAGATACACCACATGTCAAGGGAGTATATCAAGTAAGTCCATCTTCTATAGAAAGTAATTTTATTGATATCAAGTTGGGAGAATTTAACTCTATGGTGAGACAGATTGCTTTGGCACAAAATACAACCTAATCCCTCCTTCATGTCCTTGGGGTATTTGCATTGAGACTATCCACCCAACTGACTGTTGCCCGCAACTACAAGAGACAAAAGATTGTTCAATGGTATTTCCTGGGAGACCATATCAGCTGCAACAACAAACACATCTTCAAAAAAAGTATGATTACTTAGCACTAACATACAACCAAGTGTGGAAGGATCAATCAAACATGAGGTATGCCTCTAGAAAACAACTATGGACCCCCTTTCAATAAAACTTCTAGACGCCTTCACCTTACCAATAGGGTTTCCAACAATCCCAAAGGTGATTTGAATCTAACGAATCAACAAGTCAACAACAAGGGACTTATCAAAAAAATGTAAATTCTAACACTGATGATCTTCTGAAACAAATTGTTCTTAATCAACAGAATGATCTAAAGAGTCAAGGTTTAATGTTGAAGGATTTTAAGACTCAAATGATCCAGATTTCCACTTTCCTCCATAAAATGGTAAGTAAGAATTTTGGAAATCTACCTTCCAAAACTACTCCAAATCCCAAGGGGCATGTTAGTTCCATCACATTGAGAATTGGGAAGTAAATAACTGATGCTTCTCCACCTACCATTCCACTGGGATTCACCTCAACTTCAGAGAAGACCCATACAAGAACAACAGATGATCACCCCACAAAGAAAAAAAAAGTTAAGAAAAAGGTCGATGATGTTCCTCTTAAACCCCTTCCCATTCCAAATTGGGTTGTATAAACCACGAAGATGGCTGATGAAGAAATTAAAAACGAGGTTTTGGACAAATTCAAGCACGTGGAGGTCAACATCCCTCTACTTGAAGCCATCAAGAAAAACCCAAGGTAAATGAAATTATTAAAAGAACTCTATACCAATCAAAGAGGAATCATGGGAAATGAGAGGATCAATCATGGAAGGAATTTTTCAGCACTCATTACACCAACTCTAGTAATTCCAACAAAGTGAAAGGATATAAGGACATTCACCATCCCATGCACAATAGGGGAGTTACACTTTAATAATGCTCTCTTTGATTTAGGATCTTCCATAAATGTAATTCCTCACTCTATATTTTTTTCTTTATAGGTTGGTGAGTTGAAGCCTAGGAGAGTAGTGGTGCAGTTGGAAAATAGAGCTATGAAAAATCCAATGGGAGTCCTTGAGGATGTACTTGTCTGGGTAAGAGACATGATCTTTCCAGCAGATTTTTACAGGATTAAAATGGAGGATGATCATGTAAGTTCATGTGATCCTATTATCTTAGGTAGTTCCCTCCTCAATACAACTAAAATAATAATAAATTTCCATGAGTGTACACTTTCCATGGAGTTTGGAGATGAAGTTGTTATATTTAATGTTATGGAACCCAAGAAGTACCCCTTAGAGGACCATTCTGCTTTTGTTATCTCCCATTTTGAACCACCATAGAAAAACCCCATGTAATTTTATTGTGCAATGCCTATGGAGGTTTTGAGTATTTGTTAGGTCAGTAAGGCTGAATACCTTGAAAGGGGGGGGGGTGAATCAGGGTATGACTAATTTAAAATTAACGCCCGTTCTGATCTTGTTTCGCTGTTAAGAAAAAAACTCTTCTCTCTCATTCATGTTGCACAATGTAAACAGAAATTAAAGCATGCACAGGACACCACAATTTTACTTGGTTCACCACAAAGGGCTACCTTCAAGGAGCATATGCCGACACGTTTCGGGTCGTACCAATTCCACTAAACTTCACCAGCTGTGGATTAAAATGTTCGGGCTAGATCACTTATACACCTAGGCTCATTGTATTTACAATGTTTAGGGTCAGATCCAGGCTTCCCTTAGGGTCACCCCCTGTTTCTCTCTCTCTGGCTCACTGCCGGTGGAGAGGATCACCTTCTTTCTTTTCCTTTGCTCACTGCTCTTGGAAGGAATCCACTAACAGTTTATAGACCTATAGGTCTCTTCATTTGCATGAAGGAATGCATCTTCCTCTCTAAGTAGATTCTCTGTTGATGCCCAATTTTCACCTGTAGATGAATCTCTCTTTTCACCGAAGGTATCGGGAAAACTTCCAGCTTCCACACTGCCCGAAAATCACTGTTGGAACCAAACCTTACTTGGCGCGCAAGTCTAACTCGGCGTGCAAGTATCGGCACACAAGTCACAACTGGCACGCAAGTCTACCTCAAACACTTGCGCGAAACAACCTTCTTCAACTCCAAACTTGCGTGAAACATTTCCTTTTACGCCCAATCCAATATTGGCACGCAACTCCACACTAGCGCGCAACTTCAAACACTGGCGCGCAAGTCCCACCTGGGCGACCAGACAAACCACCTGCGCGACTACCACACCTGCGTGATGGGAGCTCTGATTTCTCAAAGTGTTGAACTCTGGTGAGGAATGAAGAGGGGTGGTCCAGTATTTATAGGCAAATTGACCACCCTGCGCGACGACGTGCAAGGCACCTGAGCGACCCAGTCTCGGCGCGCAAGTCTTCTGTCCTTTTAGACACTTGCGCGACCAACTCCCAAACTTGTGCGAACCTATTTACTTAGGCATATTTTGATCTTCTGATCTTGAAAAACATATGGCATGCAAGTTTTCTATATTCCAAGTCCTCGGTGTGCAAGTCCCTTTTTTCAAAAACACTTTTCTTCATTTGTCGATTTTCAGGCCCAAAAATTTGGCAAACACTGGAAAACGGCACCACCTTGTATCTGTTCTTTTGTACCGCCTCCATATCATCCATTCCTTTTGTCGACGTTCTTGAATCAAACATGGATCATTGACCTTAGATCTTGAACTCGACATTCCATCATGAAATCCTATTTGTCAACAAATTTGTATGTCATTGTTTTTTTTGTCAATAATCACCACTCAGATGTCCACTTTTTCAACAAACACAATCACCTCAAAAATGATTCAATGATGCCTTGAGGGATTTTTTCCCAAAAGTATTGATTCTAGTTTTATGTCTAATAGTACTTCCACTCCAGTGTCTAATGCACAAAACTCTCTTAGTTTTGATATTGAGATAGATTCATATTATGGTTTTGATCTTTTGAACTCTGATTATGACTTGGTTGTTGAGTATGTTGATGGGTTTGATGCTTTATTCTCTAATTTTGATGATTTATAATATGATAATGATGTTCATTGGGCACATATTTTAGTTCCTTCAATGTCTCCATCCATACATCTCCCCCCTTCATTGGAACTCAATCCATTATCACCAAAGCTGAAATTCTCATACTAGTTGAGTGGTCAAAGATTACCTGTTTTCATTGCTAACAATCTCCCTTTTGAACATGAAGAAAAACTTTTGAATATTTTGAGGGAGAACATTAGAGAGATCAGGTGGACCTTGGGAGACATATCAGGTTTTATCCCCTCTATTTGTATGCATATTATTCATTTGGAGGATGGGGCTAATTCAGTTAGGTATCCACAAAGAATATTAAACCCATCTCTTCTGGAAGTTATGAAAAAGATGTTGAAAAATTTCTCAAGGTAGGAATAATCTATCCCATTTTAGATTCCCAGTGGGTGAGTCCTATTCTGGTTGTTCCTTAGAAATCTGGTGTAAATATTTCTAAAAATGATAAAGAGGAGTTATTTCTAATGAGGGTGAAAAATAGTTGGTGTGTGTGTATTGATTATGGGAAACTAAATCAAACCACCTGAAAGGACCATTTCCCCTCACATTTATTGATCAAATTCTTGGGAGATGTGCTGGGAAGACACATTATTATTTCTTGGATGGATTTTCTGAATATTTTTAGCTTTCTATAAATTCGGAGGATCAGAAGAGGACTTCATTCAGCTGTCCCTTTAGCACATTTTCTTACAGAAGGATTCCATTTGGACTTTGAAATTCCCCAGGCACCTTCCAAAGATGCATGGTGATTTTTTTTTGTTTTTATTGAGACATAAATGGATGTATTTATCAATGAATTCATAGTATATGGATCCTTATTTGATGAATGTCTTCGTATTTTGGGAAATGCATTGAATCGTTGTATTGAGAAAAATCTGGTCTTGAACTTTGAAAAGCATCATTTCATGATAGATCATGGAATTGTCTTAGGGCATGTAGTGTCAAAACATTAGATAGAGGTTGATTGATATAAGATAGATATTATTTTATCCCTAACCTATCCTTCATGTGTGTTTGTGATATTATATATTTCCTATGGAATGAAGGCTTTTATCGGTGCTTCATCAATGCTTTTAGTAAGATTGCTCTTCCATTGTCGCGATTACTTTAAAAGGATTCTTATTTTGTGTTTGATGATTCATTCATAGTATCATTTGATTAGATGAAGAAGTTTTTGAACACTCCACCGATCATATATCCCCCACAATGGGACATTCCTTTTGAGCTTATGTGTGACGCGTCCAACTTTTTGGTTGGATTTGTCTTTTCACAGATGGTGGAGGGACGTTCACATGAGGTTTCCTATGAATTGAGGACACTAGATTTATCCTAATAAAACAAAAAAAAAAAAAACAAAAAAAGGACTTTCTTGCCGTTATATTTTTTTAGAGAAATTTTGTTCATATTTATTGGGCTCTAATGAAGTTTTTTTTTCTGACCATGTAGCTCTAAGGTGCCTCTTGAAGAATCCAGACACAAATCCTAGACTTATCTGATGGATGATTCTTCTTCCATAATTTGATATTGCGATAAAGTAAAAGAAGGGGTTAGAAAACCTGGTGGCAGACCACATGAGTAGGCTTACTCATACACTAGAGGATGACACCTTGGACCAGGCACCACTTCAGTTAACTTTCCCCAATGAGCATATTTATTGCATATCTGGTACGTATCCTTGTTATGTTGATATAGTGAACTACCATGTTGCATCTAAAATCCCTAAAAAATTTAAATAAACATCAAGTCCAAAAAAAATAATGTGAGTCTCTGTATTACGTGTTGGGTGACCACTACCTTTGACGCATGTGTAGTGATCACATCACTAAGAGGTGTGTTCCTGATCATGATTTTGAGTCTATTATGCATTTTTTCCATAAAAGTTCATGTGGAAGACACTTTGGACCCCAACAAAAAGATATAAATTTTTTAGACTTTAGATTATATTTTCCTAGCTTATTCTATGATGCTCATCCGTTTTATAAGTCATGCTATCATTTCCAACATACTGAGAACATTTCTAGGAGAGGCGAGATGCCCCAAAAACCCATACTATTCTATAAGATTTTTAATGTATGGGGAATTGATTTTATGGGTCCATTTCTATGTTCTTTTAGTTTCTTGGACATATTTTTTTCTATTGATTATGTGATAAAATGGGTGGAGGATAAGGCCACAAGGAATGATGATTCACATGTTGTAGTAGAATTTATCAAAGCACATATTTTTTTGTTGGTTTGGAGTACTAAAGGCTATCATTAGTGACCAAGGGACATAATACTGCCATTTTAATTTGGCTTCCCTACTTCATAAGTATATGGTGACACAAAAAACATCAACACCATACCACCCCCAACAAAAGGGACAGGCTGTGGCTTCAAATTTTGAGTTGAAACAAATTTTGAAGAAAACCGTGAAGATAAATAATAAATAGTGGGGAATGTGTTTGGATGATGTATTGTGGAATTATAGGATAGCATACAAGACGCCCATTGGTATTTCCCCATTTCGGATTATTTTTGGATTAGATCAATCATTTGAAAATTTGATGAAAATTCCATTTATACCCTTTAAAATTCACTATAGCATTTCAGACATAAATATTTTGATATGTATTATTCAAAATTAATATTTTGTTAATATTTTTCTTACTAAATTTTATACAACATTCATTCAAGACATATGAGCTAAATTTTTCATTTTTTGGACATAATGGGACATGAGGTCAAAGCTAGGCTAGACTTTCCAGATTGGACATCAGTTCTGTATTTGAGCCATAACATCTTCATCCATAATTATATTAGGCCAAAATATTTAAACGAGCTCTAGTAATCATTTTAGAACAAATAATTATTATGTAAGGACAACTTATTGATGCATTTGGTGGTCAAACAGGTAGTGCAAGTTGGATTAATTTATTTGGAAGAAATTTCCCGATTAGCACTTGAAACCTATTTAATACTATCCTCCCCTCCAATCAATAAATTTGTGTTTTTCACATTTTGAGGGTTTGGGACTTGAATTAAGAGATTTAATATATATTATAATTGGTTTCACTCAAATTATCCAACCATTGTGAGAGGGGTAACTCTTGAAACAAGGATCCCCTCATCGAAGCCTTCTTCTTCTTCTTTATGTTGAAGTGTTTGAATTTTCATAATAAAATTCTTGGTTCCTCTTATATTTATTCTATTTTCTTCTATTTAATTAAATTATCCTCTTATTTACTCATCTTATTTGGTCTGGAATCAATATTAGAAACTAAATTGGGTTATACCTTTTCTAAACATTTTCACATCCAAAACGTTTCGACAATGACTACACCACCCGTAGAAGAGTAGTTTTCTTAGAAATCGATCGAACTATATCCCTATTCATTCATTAATTTTGACTAAATTAGATACTTTAATTCAAATAATCTGATATATTAATTTATTTTCTAATTTAAATTAAACTATGCAAGTAATTTTATAATTAACAAAAAACACGCGAGGTCAGGATTTGTTTGAATTATGGGAGCACGATCTTAATCTGTAATACAAGACAACATGGGATAAATTTGTAGAGTCCAAATATAAAACCTAAAATCAGTTAATCATTATTTAAAGAGTGTATATATGATCTAATTAACCACTTACCCTAATCTAACCTAATAATGTCAATCAAATTAGGGTGATACAATTTCATGTTCCAAAGCTAGCTTATGTTTTAAGTAGTTTCATCGTTGTGGTTAAGTTAACACCCGTAGGTTTTGAGGGTTAAAAAATTATGGAATTATAATTAAGTGGATGTTAATTCAAATTATAATAATAAATAATTGAGTGAATATGTAGAGTTAAATCGCTTAAACTTTTTAAAAAATATTTTCTAAAAAAAAAACTTCTTGTTGTGTCTTTTTAATCGACCTTCATTTCAAAAATAAGAACAAAAAATAGCAATCTTATTCTAGAAAACTTCTTTTACTTTCATAAACATTCAAAAAACCCCATAATAATTCCAATTATTGTGTTTATTTTATTTTATTTTAAAAATACCATTATTAATTTGTTTCAATTACTGCCTCTTTGAGAGACGACCTAGGTCAACCAACCTGCTACAGTAAAATAACCCCAAACTGAACATCAATTGAGGGAACCCAAGAAAAAACATTTCAATATTGTAACCCCCAATACATATCCTTGTGAAATCAGTCAAATAATTCTTTCTTTGTAACTTTTTCACAAAATAATATTTTAGTTTCAAACAACTCAAACTAACAACTAAAGGAGGGAAATTAGTGAATATTTGAAAAGAAAGGCATAACCATTTGATAAATGATAATATACCCTTTAGAATAATTTAATAATTATAGTAATAGTGGTATTATTTAATTTATGATATGTAGGTTTAGTAGATATATCATACATGATGAATTGAAGTTGTAATGCATCTATATATGCAGCTGGGTTTGAATGTATCTGAAATTATTTCCCATCAAGTTGGGGCTTATTATAAAGAGTCTTTTTATATTTCTATCATATTTAAGACACTAAATCAAAATAATAAATCTATTTTCATTGTGTGGAGGAACCATATTTTATAGAATATGATCAACTCTATAGCCTCACTCAAGAGTAGACAAATATTTATGGCGGGGTTCAAATTTCATTAGAATGATTGGAGGGTCAAATAATTAATTTTTTTTTGTATTATAATTACAAATATATATTTATAATAAAAATATAACTAATATATTTCCAATAATATATGAAATTTATTTTAGGGAAAGTAATTTCTATGTGTTATGATGTTAATGATTCAAATCCCAAATGTATCTCAAAGGTTATATCATGTACAAGATCACATACATAATCAATACTCACATCAACTTGATGTCAAAAATCATTATCACACCATGTAATTTTTCTACTCACCTTTAGTATGAAGACTTTTATGTTATCCCGGTAGAATAGGGAATATATAGAAACAAAACTAGTAAAAAAAATTTTAATTGAAATCGTAATTACCTTGGAAAATTGTATGTTTGGGAATGATATTTTGTTTATTGTATATAAACCATTAAATTATTCACCTTCATAATTATTATTTTGATGAATTTAACTATATATCTGTTTTCAACTGATTTTCAGTTAAAAATATTCACTTGAAATGTTGAGTTATCTAACTCATATATTTTTTCAATTATTCCGAGGTGTGAAATATTTACATAAATTGGTTTTCTGTCTTTGGAACTGAATATGTGAATCACCGGCTCTATAAGACTAACATGACTATTTATCATCATACAATTTTAATTTTGTTCCTTAATAAATAATGTATAACCACTAATTGCTAAACCAGTGTAAGATATAACATTTATATTTTGTCCCCTGGATAGCTAATGAAGTTGTTCGAAAATAGAATCATAATTTCAAGATAAATGCATATAAATATGATCTTAGAAGCATCTTATAAAGTATTTATTATGGTTAATTTATATATATCTTTCATACCTTGATGGATTCTAATGTATAAGAATTACTCTATGGGATTCATCATATAGAGGAAACTCTAAACCATTATTTAAAATGTAAAGGTGAGTATGCTCCTGCTCTGTAATGGTATTTATAACAACACCACACCCATAAATTTCTTATTACAAAAGGCTTGAACTATGATGATATTTTTGGAGATCGATTCTATCAATATCTGGGAGTTAATCAGTGCATAATTCAATATCCTCATTAAAAATTAATCATTATTCAATAAAACCTTCTAACTAACGTCAATTCATGATGTCCCCCTTAAAAATATTCATATATCATTTAGTGGCATACATCCATCAACAATGTTCATGACCACATAATTGAATATATCAAACCTAGTGAACCATCAGGTGAAAAAATTATATCAAGGAATTATGGTTTGAAGAATAACTCCAGTTATCATAATATGAAAACAATTTTCCTTATTCATGATTGGAAACATTTTAGGGTCTATTACTTTAAGACATATGGATTTGAAAAGTAAGTAAGGTTTGGTTAATATATGTTGTACATTTTTAGTCATAATGAAACATTATGCTATAAGAATTAAATTTTCATAAAAAACATGACTATAATTTTATTATAGTCCCAATAACATAAAATTATTCATTTCAATGATATTATTGATATTTATTGACATTTAATGTATAAACCAATAGAAATTTACACCATTAAAATTTTTTCATAATTTAAATGTTTCTTGTCAGGATAGAGTGTAAGATGGTGGTGTAATAATATTTTTTCTTTCACAATTCACTGGTGCCAACACATGCTTGTCCCCATGTTAGTCATGTCCAACATTTCCTTAAATTTCATATTTTATTAAATCTAGAACATTTTTAATGTGAGAATAATTATATCACTTATATATTTTTATAAATTCATGACATCAATAAAATATATGAGATATAAACCATTACATTATGGTAATTAAATGATAATTCATTTATTTCTTCCAACTATATTTTTTAATGGTTTTTAAAAACCGATTTCCAAAATTCATGTCATTATCTTTTACTTTCTTGAGAAGTTGATCAATCATTAATTGGTATGGTGTTGTACATTTTTTGTATTACAATTGAATTATATCATCGAAGATCAGTATTTATGCCTTCAGGGTAAAAATTTACAATTTATTAAAAACATTGTCTTCATGGAATGTTTCAACCCAACTAAGTGTGTACCATCTATAAAAAGGGGACAGCTAGACATTCCATTAATGTTATAGCCTAGAAAATTTCTATAAGAAGAAGATTCAATTATAAACCTATAAAACACGATTATCAATATAAAATATTTAATTCTATGAGCCTCATAAAATGCAATAGTTGTATCCCATATCAATTTTATATTTTTAATAATTGAATCTAAATAGATATCAATATTATTAATAGGTTATTTTTTCTAGATATTAATAGAGACAACATAATTTATTGGTGATTCATGCATGATCATGGTTGAAAGATATAAATTACCAACATAAATAGCCATATAATTTGAGTATTAATTTTACAAAAATAGAACTTATTAAATATATAGATAATGAAAGTCAAAGGTTACATGGCTTGTCTATGAATTTAGGATACTCATAATCAATTTTCATCCACTAAGTAGAGTTCATTGGGTTTCATATTTTACCATCCTCAATTGCTATATCTGCATGCCATGATAATATTCTAAGAGTTTCCTAACATCCATAGATATATCCAAACATTATAATGATAGGAAAATAACATACACATTTTGATTTACTTGATTTATTTTTCCTGTATCAATATATGCAAAACCCAGAGGATGTTATGAGGAATTCATGGATCTTGAAAATAATAGGCAATCATTTAGACATGCATGTATTGTCTTAGAGATCATACCCATTGGATATATAATTTTATAAGTTCAATATTTTTTTAAAAGGAATATCACTTTCATCTGGAAACATATCAATCTGAATACCATGTAAATCAGTAAATCTAGTGTCACTCATTCTTCCAACTTTAAAATTATATAACATTAATACAACATACAATGTTTTATATTTAGTAAAACCTGTATACATTGGTGTCTTTTAATAGATATTTAAAATCTCAAACAACATTATGTAATCATATAGGTCATCATGAATTTTCATTTTTCATTTATTCCATATGATCTTTGTCATCATTTACAGTAGCATTCATATCAAGTGATCTATAAATCACAGTATCATACCTGTCTGAATATACATTCTTTCCCCAGATGTTTAGTCCAAAATTTAAATATTCGATCTATTTTTTGAAAAATAAAATATTTTTTAAACTCTTCTAAGTGGATTCATCTTTAATAAAAACAATGTAAGCATGGATAAATGATTTTAGAAGGGTCATTTACATACTCTATTGCAATAATGATGAACATTTTGATGCCATACTCATAATCTTTTTTCATATGATTATCATTCATCCAATTTTTATTCTTATCTATCCTATTATGTTAAATAATATTCATTTTGTAATAAAATAAATAAATACCCATAATGTATTAATAATGATACGGGAAAATTATAGATACTTCCAATAAGTTTGAAAATTTTCCTAAAACAATTTATACTCACTTTCGACACTCAATGAAGAAATAAAAATAATGTTGTAATGATAAGATGATATAATTCATTGAAATTGAAATATTGAACTCCTTATGAGAAAGATTCACATTGTTAACCTCTAATTAATATAAGAATTTTTATTGTCTAAAATAATGTCGGATGGTGTGTGTTGTATTAAAGTGGATAATTGATGATGGATGGAAGCTTTGAAGAAAATAGGTCAATGTTGAAGCTAAACTCCAATAAGAGGAAACCACATGGGATGATTTCCAACATGATTATATTTCCCCCTTTTATAGATTGTAATCTTGATTGTATAATAATGATCATACTGGACTAATAAATTTGAATGAATCTCAACATGAAAATGTTATAGGGGATGATTCCTAACAAGTTATATTTTTACAAAACGATAACATGAAAAGAAACAACAAATGGTGGTTGAAGGGTTATACATTCCCCAACAGAGGGGATAAATATTTTAACACTCTTAAAGAATCATTTAAGCTACATGAAGTTATTTTTCTAAGACAATAATAGTAAAATCATGTGTATTGAGATTGTTTTTCACCAGTGTAAATCCATTAATAAAGGGAATATGTCATATATATAGTTGTGAAAGAGTATAATTAAATTTTCATCTATTTAAAAAGAGATAGATAAACAATTTTCACTAAAAAAATTACTATCGGTTAATAGTTAGTGTAAAATTATGGATGATAATGATGTTTGTTGTAAGAAACCCTAAAACATTATATGTTCTAAAAAGTGATTTTATTTTGATATAAGAGATTGAAGGTGACTATAACCAAATCCTTTGGAAAAATTAATAAAACCCAAATAATAAATAAGAATTTTGAAATTATGAATGATCTTGAATGGAAGATCATAATTAAAAACCATGGGGTTTTTAAGTATTGATTTTTCTAAGGAGTTCAAGGGAGAGTGGTGAAAAAACGTTTTGTTCCATTTTAGTTTGAATGACACGAGGGATGAGGTCCTATATTGGGGTGCTATTTAAATATTGTAAAGGTTTTATCAGTGTATTTTAAAAAACATTTATAATGACCAATATTTATAAGCACTAAAATAGAAATGGATGATAAAAAAACTCTTTACGAGTCTTAACTCTTAGTGCTAATAAATCTGGGATTTTATCAATTCTGTCTATAATTTTTTTAAAGATAGATTTTGTAAGTACTTTCTATGTTAGCATTTAAAAACCTATATTTATTATAAATCTTTAGAAAGAGTTGATATAGTTCAATATTTCATGATATAAGAGGTGATGGAAACCGATCCCATCCCTCACCTTATGGCGTGGGAGGGACCTCTCTCATCCTTTGAGGGAACTCATCATCTCTCATACTCTCCCTTTTCTATCCCTGATTTTCTAACTTATTTCCCTCATATATTTAATATCCCTAAAGTTACAAAATTTTTTTATGGTTTCTAGCCACTTTATATCTCATCCTCAGAGTTCAATAATGCCTCATTTGATCTCAACCTAATATTGATATCATATTTCAAACAACACCATCTATCAGTGGATTCATTTGAGCAGTTTACTTTCAGATATTTGGGACTACAAGAATACTTAAGTATGGGTATTCTCAATAAAAAGAACATCATTATTCAGTTCTCTTCATATAATGACATGGTCCAACCCTGGTCAAGTTCCCCCACATCTATAATAGATCTTGTTTCTCTTTATTTAGGAGGACTTATTATTTCCACATCAAATGAGATACCCCAACTATGAATATTTTTTTAGTTTTCTAAAGCACCATCTTCCTTTTTTGAAACATTCCATTATATTAATGTTAGATAATTTGGTCGGTAGATATTTGTGTTCTGATATTAGAACTAGTACTATTTTAAATATTATTTATCTGTAAATTTATGTTGAAGTTGATTTTTTATGAACATCAGTGAAGAATGTTTGGGTTCATGTTGGGGAAGAGCTCTACTACTTGAAACCTATTTATTTGGAGTTGTTGATCAAATTTTCATCTTAATTCATGAAAATGTTTCACTTGATGGTTGAGCATTAGTATGGGGGCATCAATAAAATCCAAAAGAAGGAAGCAATATTGGGATGCAGTGGTAAATGTATGGTGTCCATTTTTGGTATATGTCTTAGGAACATGTTAAAATTTATGTTTTTATTTACCGAATAAGTAATTAGGAGGTAGTGCACTTTGGATCACTAAAGGGAAGGGAGTCGAATGGGATATAACTAGCTGTTGGCCTCAAAACCAAACAGTTGGCTCCAAATAGAATATAAAAGGTTGTCAATAGCCAGAAAGAGGTATAAATATTAATCTTTTATTCAAGAGTAGTAGACATATATGGTATATTTTTATGTGATATTGATGGTCTGTATGAAATAGGGCTCATGGAAATTAAAATAAATGAAACTAAGGAGGAATCCAATGAAGAAGCAATGATAATTTGTGATGAATCTAAACATAATTAGGTGTTATAAATAGTAGGTGAGGAAGATTAAATGGTATGTCTAACTAGTGGAGGTAGATAAGGATGGGTGAATGTAATAAGCAGGGTGAGAAATAAAGGTATAAGCATGAATATTAATATTAGTAATCTCTTTGAATATCTAGAGGTTGAATGTTCTGTCCAGGGATATCAGGATTAAATATTAGAAGGAATGTGAATGAAAACCCCAATACTAGTAGAGAACTTTTATGGGACATATTAGGAGGATGAGATATATAGCCAAGATTTAGTGGATAATGTCGATGGAGTGCATGAAAGAATCTTATACAACCCAAGTAGGAGGAATGGGAGGAAAGGAAAAATGGATTTAGGTATATGTATTATGTTAAAGGGAAAGTTATCTAGATGATGTAAAAAATAAACTACTTATGCCTCCTACTCCCTTACATTATCTCAGAAAACCAAAGCACTATTTCCCCGAAAAGAATATTCCAGTAGTTAAAACTATTTCAAATGAAACCGTTCAATCTCATAAAACCTAAACTACAGTTGAAAAGGGTATCATGGTGTAGAAAATCGATAAGAAAAAATTCCTCGACAAAGTGAAATGGACCTTTCCTTGGGTTTTGTTAATCAAGAAGGGAATCTTATCAAGATGGGTTGATGTGGTTATTCAATGTGTCTATTTTTTCTCATTAAAAATACACATCAATGGTGGAATAACATATAGATTATATCCCACTAGGGGCATTCCCTAGGGAGACCCCCTTTCCCCTTGACTCTTAATTTTAATGGATGACATGTTTTCAATTATAATTTATGCAGAAACAAAGGATAATCTCTTTAATGGGGTGAAGGCATGTCTCTAGGGGACTCTATTATCTCACCTATTACTCTTTGATGACTTTATACTCTTCCCTATATCTGATTTGGAAGAATAAAAGAAAACATATATTCTAATTCACTTCTACGACAAAGTGTTAGTTTAACTGGAGACCTTTCTATAAAAATAACCTTCAGTAATGGAATTATATCTTAAAAAATAGAACATTCCACATATGTTCCTTATTTAAATGGTCAAAAAAAATATCAAAAATATCTCAGACGTCCAATGATCACCGGATGCTAAAAAATAAGTATTATATAAAATCCATGAAATATTGAAAAAAGAATCCATGTATGGAATTTTAAAAGGTATTCCAAATCATGAAAAACAATTATAATTAAGTATATCACATAGTCCATCACCTATTATTTATTGAACATCTTCATATTCCCCATAAAATTATCAATCAAATCCATGCAATCCTTACAAACATCTAGGGGTGATGTGTCTTAACAATAGGGTAAACAATATTTACTGGATAATGGGGAACAAGATATGGAATCCCAATCATTATGGGGGAATGAGATTCAGGTATGTGTGTCTCTTCAATGATGTAACCTATTAGGATCCTTAGGCCCTTGCCATAGATTACTATAGTACAGCTTGTGGGGTTCACATGAGCTACTTTTGATGGGGATTTATTAGATAATAGGCAATAGATCATTTTTATGTTTTTTAAAGTCTAATGGCTAGTTGAAAACAACGGAAATAATGAAAATTTCTCTACCCCTAAAGTCTTTGAAGATGCAATTATCCTCTATTGACTCATTGTGGCCCGTAACAGTTCGTGCACTGAGAGAATATTCTATTAGTTTAACTATAGATAGAGGAATATTATCTATAGATTCTTGATTGTGAGAGATATGGGTCCGGATGAACTCCACTGGAGTAGGTAAATAACATGCACCTATATTTTAAAATCTAGTTATTCTCTAGAAATTAGTGGATCGATTTCAGAGGCCACTATTCTTTGGAAAAACATCTGGAACCTTCATGATTCCATCCAAATAATGGTATTTTTGGTAGCATTTCTTATTCGAAATCCTCTCCCTTATATAGAGTTTCTTTCATTTCACCATGAAAATGAGAAACCAGTGTGTTCAAAATGCATGACGATTACTAAATCTTACATGCATTCCATCTTTTACTGCCACATAATGAGGGAGATCTAGTGTGACTAAAATCCAAATGTTGATCACCTCCAAGAAATAGCCCCCAAATTCACTTCCTTTATCACAAAATGGTCATAACTTCTATCCATTGTGGACCTGATATAACATCCTTAGTAAATAAAGAATAATACATTTATATATTTGTGAAGTAAATATTAATTTTACTTTAAAGGGGGTGCTATGTTTGATGGCGCACCTGATATGCAATAATAGTTTTCTTTGAAATCTTACGTGTACACATTTTTGTGTTATACTGAAAAATAATAATATAATATTATTATTTTAAATGGTAGTTAACGCCTATCCATTATAATGGTGATAATGAATAGAAATAACTAAAATATGATTATACAAGTTTTTTAATTTTTTTTACATTTATCTAAAAAAAGTTAGAGGCTTAAAATAAGAAAGAATATGATTTTAAGCATAAATACTCTAATATTCAATAAAAGGACGATTTACCACCTTTTGATGGTGAACCCTCATTAAATATAGTTTTGGTCACTTTTATATGTTCTATTTGAAAAAATAAATTTTTTCTTTAGAAAGAGGACATCAAAATTTACTTTTGGTATTTTTTTGGTATTTTTTGGTTAAAATTCATTTTTTAATGAATAGTGAAAAATATGGCATTTTAATTCAAAACTACCTTTTAATATAATTTATTTATATATTTAGATTATATTTTGAATTGGAATTAAAGTGTAACTAGATTATATTTTTACCATTTAATCCAATTTTGGTCATTGGAAGTAATTTCACCTTGAAATTAGACATTAATAAGGGTAAATCATTTAATGGTTATTAATTCTTAAAAACACACTTTTGGTTTTAACAATGAGAATTAATTTTAAATTAATTAATTAAACTTATCTGTTTTGAATCTATTAAAATATACATCATTTTTTAATTTGTAACATGAAATAATGCTTATTCTGAATTTTTGCTATTTTTCTGAAAAAAATCAATTTTTGATGAATAGTGAAAACACTAAGTAGTAGTTAAAAAAACCGACTATTTCATTTAAATGAAATTTTAATAGTTATGTGAATTGAATTTCAAAAATATGACATACATGGTTTTTATTAGAATATAAAATGTGGTTTATTAAGATTATAATAATTTTTGGTGAACTATAACTTCTGACTTCTATTTACTGTGGCTAAAGATAAATAGAGTAATTCAATGTAAAAATAATATTATAATAATATTAAATTACCCTAACATGTGTCCTAATCCTATTGGTTGATACATGTCCAGCCATGGGCATCCTTGGGTCAATTTTGGGACCCCATGGGGCCACTCGAGAATGATAATTACATTTTATATTAATTAATTTAATGTAAATACAAAAATGACATAAACATATATCTTTTAGTAAATAAATTCTTATATGGGGTTATATAAGTTATCAATTATACTATAAATATTCATTTTAAGGCCAAAAAAATTGAATACATCATGGTATTATTTTATAAATTTTATACATAAAATAAATATAATTTTTTATGACACAATAATGATGTAGTGTTTACCACACTAATAAATGATTTAAATAAATGAGATTATAAAAATTAAAACAATATCCAAAACCTATCCAATTATTATTGTGTGATTTTATTTCGAACAACAGTAATCTTATCTTCAGCATTAATGAGTTTTTTACCTTTAGAATATAAGGACCCAGTCTTATAACATTACATAATATTGAATTAAATGGATAATTCATATTGAGGATATTTTCAGGTTTAGAGTTTTAGAGAATTAGGACATGACTATTACATCTCAAAAGATTATAAAGTAGACACTTCTACTCAGTTTCCATTTTTTCATAAAATAAAAACTCTTAAAAAAGAAACATGACTAGTTACATGTTTTAAACAACAAGTCTTTCCTTGATCCCATCCTCGACCCTATTCATCTTTAAGTCCTATGGAAAACATTTCAAAAACGTGGGATGAGCATAAAAAGCTCAGTAAGGTATATAAAAATAGGGAAAGAAAACCTTAGTCCATGTATACATAAGAATCAATGGAATCTTACATTACTCATAAAACATAAGCACTTTAACATACCTCATGAAATCATAATATTTAGGAATAACTCATAAAAATCATAAGACATAAAGGTAACTTGAGGAATTCATAACATTATTACATAGGGAGTAACCCTCATGGTTACATTTGGAATACCAATCACAGTATATTACCTAAATATCTTTGGAGAAACCTTAGCATTTAACTCCTTCACGTTACCCAATGCATTGTAGAGCTATCTCGGGCACACCCTCCCTTAGTTTATCATGAAACCACCCGACTTCATAAACAATTCCCAAGAACCATAACATAACACATAACTTAAGCATAAAGGAAAGATAACATTCCCACATTGCAATAACAATATAACCTTTTAAGATATTGAAATAATAAGTACATTCTAAAAACTATTTTCAATACTAAAATATGTAAAAAGAGTATATGGTATTTATTTTCCTTTTATAAACATTATGGCTTGTTAAGGAAGCTGAAGATCAAACAATACTCGCAGCGGAGGAAAAGGTCATTGTCACCACTTACGTAAAAAAAAAGAAACATTCCTTTTTTTCATTTAGTAAAAATATTCATAGAGAAAATATTCCCTTTTAATGAAATGAAAATTCAGAAGGGTTTTATACACCGTATAAAATAAAATCATGTATAAATCAAAGGATGCCTCAATAAAAGGAGATTGAGATGAAGTCCCTTATAAAGACTGTATCCTTACATTAAGGAAAAATCAATTACATAATTATGTTTGACAAATATAAATACACTAAATATAAGGGGATATTAATTATAAAACAATCAGAGGTCATCCACACATATTCATAGCATGACATAATAAAAAAGTATAGGTTTTACCAAAAGAATTGAAATTGGGTTAAGAAGTTCCCTTACAAAAATTTTACAGCCTAACAACGTCACTTTAAAATTAAGAAAATGAGTTGATGAGAGATAAAAAGGGTATCTCAACACATGGAAATAAAATTTACAGCAATAAGGATATATAAGAACATATCCCAACATAAGAAGAGGTAAATTAAAAGACCTAACAAAAAGAAGTCTTTTAAAAAGTAGAGGGTGAAAGGTTCCCTTACAGATTTGGTTAACTTTCGAAATGTACACTCCATGAAAGAAGGATCATATAAAGAATATGTAAATACGCATAAATTAAAGTATATTACAATAATAATAAAATCATGGGAAGTACATACACTACACAAAAGAAAATAGTGGCAAATGTAGCATGAATCTCACGGGAATAAAAAGTGAGATAAAACCCCTTACCTCGTTGTAATCAATAAAGTCATATGACAAAAAGATAATAAAAACCATATGAATCACATAATACCATGAATATAAATAGAATAATGATAATATATATGAAATGTAAGTACACAATACACCACATGCAATAAATAAGTGGCGAACAATGCAAATCTCATGGAATTAAAAGTGAGATAAGAAATCCCCTTACCTCAAGTCTGACTTGTCATGTTCATTTCTTTATATTACTGAATAATAAACATAGGTAAATTTATAATTTCTTAAGGACTTACTTTAATTATTATTATTCAATTTATATAACATATTATCATGATATAATATTTAGTTAATTTTGTGAGTTCATATCATACGTTTTGTCGATGTTCGGTACATGAGTCAAAAATGAACTTGTTTGAAAAGAATTTCCTAGGTATTTATAAGTACATAATCTATATAATGGTATTAATGATTTACATATCATATATATCCATCATATATTCATTTTATACTGTTCCATTACATTTGGAGATAAAAAATGAAACGCACCGTTCATGGAGACGGTATGCCGTACGTATGCATGCACGCTACTTTCATTTCATTGTCATATTAAAGGAATTAAAAGTAAATGAGACATATATATATTATAATTAAAGTATAATATATATTTTATATAGGTAAAATATGTTCATTAATTACATTCTTTATAAATTCCATGTTTGGAAGGAACGAGTCACATCACTTGAGGGGGCGGTAGTCCACACTTCCACATATGACATTATCACATTTTCACAACATGAAAATCATAAAGATATGTTTTAAATATAAAATAAAGAAGAAAATGGAGGAAATAAATATAATATAAATATAGTGACATCATAATGGCCACCATGAATGGTATTAAAAGAATATTGAACAATCATCGTTTTGTGAGGCAGTAATTCGCCACCCACAGAAACAGTATGTTCTTTAACCATTAGATAGAGATTTGTGTATGTATAGGTATAATACTTTTCATAATAACATCCTAGTATATTTAGGATACTGGTTTTATTATAGTATCAAATAATAAAAAGATAGTGGTGAGTGAAGAAGAAAAATAAACGAAAGAAACTTAAGAGAAGACATTACCTCTAAATCAGGTAACTCCTTTTGATTTGAGACAAAGGCTTCCTTGGAAATAATTCTGACCAAATTGAGTCATCTAAGAGTGAGATAGGTATGTTGAGAGATAATATGAGCAGAGGTTTGACGATCCAAGGGCTTGAGAGGTGTGGGTAAGGGGGTAGAGGTGGGGGCGTTTTATAAGAGGGAGGAGGGTCTCCTTTGGAAAGTCTTGAAATGTTACTTGATTCTCATATTTTAAAGGCCCTGAAATGATATATTTTGAGGATAATATGATAATAGTTCTAAATACACCCATCCAATAGGTTTTAGAAAAGTGTAAGTCTTAGATTTTACCTTATCTTTTTATTTTATTTAAATCATTCATTAATGAGGTAATCACTACATCATCATCGTGTCATAATTAATTTCATTTATTCGATGTCCAAAGATTATAAAAAAATTACCATGATGTATGAAATCATTTTAGATATCTAATGAATATTTATAGTCAAAAAGATAATTTATATAACCCCATGTATTTGTTTTCTAGTAAAACAATACATGTTTGTGACATTTTTATTTTTACTTTAAATAAAAAGTTATTAATGTCATTATCATACCCAAGTGGCTCCATGGGGCCCCCAAATTGAGCCATGGATTGTATTGGTCTACCATGACTCATAAAATAATGTTAGGACTTGTGTTAAGGTGTTTTTATAATATTATTTTTACCTTAAATTACCCTAATTACCTTTAACCGCGATTAATAAAACACAAAAGTTACTATTCACCAAAATTTATTTTCATCCCATTGAACCAAATTTTACTTACTAATGAAACCATGTATGTTAGATTTTATTAATTCAATTCATATAAGAGTTAATTTTTCATTTAAACAAATGATTCAGTTTTTAACTACTACTTAGTGGTTTCACTTTTCATCAAAAATTGATGTCTTTCAGAAAAATACCAAAAATTCACCTAAGTTATATTTGATATTGCAAATTCAAAAATTATGTCTATTTTACCAAATTAAAAACATATATGTTTCATTAATTAATTTTATAATTAATTACTATTGTCAAAACTAATAGCATGTTTTTAAGAAACAATATCTATCAAAAGATTGACACTTGTTTTTATTCAATTTCAAAGTGAAATTAATTTCAATGAATACCATTGAATTAAATGGTAAAAATATATTCAAATTAAACTTTAAAACCAATTAAAAATATAATCTAAATATATAAATAAATTATATTAAAATGAGTTTTTGAATTAAAATACATCAATTTTCACTATTCATTAAAAAATGAACTTTATCATAAAAATAACAAAAATTTACACAAAGTAAATTTTTATGTCCTGATTATAAAGAAGGATTATATTATCTCAAATATAACATATAAAATTGAAAATAAGTTGATTTTAAAAGGGTTCTCCATCAAAAGGCAGTTAATCGACCTTTTAAATAATATTAGAATATTTATGCTTAAAATCAAATTCTTCTCTTATTTTAAGCCTCAAACTTTTATTGGATAAATGTAAATTGTTTTGACAAACATATATAATCATTTTTTAGTTAGTTATGTTCATTCATACCATTAAAACGTCTAGGCGTTAACTACCATTTAAAATAATAATATTATATTATTAGTGTGCAATATAAGATTTCACAGAAACTCATTTTTGCGTATTGGGTACGCCATCGAACATAGCATACCCTTTAAAGTATTTTTTATATTTTACTCAAAAATATTATTTAATATGAAAATTTAATATTCTTTATTTACCAGGTATGTTACATCCTTTACCCCTTTTGGGAATTGCATCCTCACAATTTTAAAATTGGGCCTAGAAACTTCCTTGAAAGCTTCACATCAGAAAAGGAGTCAATAAAATTATCACTTTGAAAGAAATAAGGAGAATTAAAAAGGTCACATGAGATAACTCATACTAAGATCCCATGATAACATGGATATGGAGGAAAAAATAAGTGTCATGTTCTGATTGAGAGTGATAGAAAATACGTCTAGGATAAAGTTTAACCACAAAAAAATAACAAACTTGTGATGGGTTAAATGATATTTGATTCCCCAATAAGAAAAGTTAATAGACAACGTTTTTTTTAAGTTAATTTTCATTGAGGAATTTATTTATGATCTTAACTAAAACATATGTAAACATACTTACTTGTCATTTAGGTTTTCATCTCTTAGTATATTTCTAACACAAACTCATATTTTCTCTAAAAGATGAG
Source organism: Viscum album (assembly GCA_963277665.1). NCBI lineage: Eukaryota > Viridiplantae > Streptophyta > Magnoliopsida > Santalales > Viscaceae > Viscum > Viscum album. The sequence goes on along the minus strand of OY728158.1, from coordinate 364,089,779 downwards.
TATTTAGGATCACTTGTTCACATTAATAGCGTTATAATCAACTTCTAGAGAATCAACTAATCCACAAAAGAGAACTATATATTTCCTATGTCTTTAGACCATAACTAAAACCAAAATGGTTAGTACAAGATCAGATAATACCCAAAAAGGATAATCTTTTACAAAAAAAACTACTTTAATATCCAAAATTTTTCAAACAAAACCCAAAGTTCAACAAAGACCATTCAATAAACTACTGTCCATAAAATTATTCAAAAGTAATACAAACTAAGATTGAAACCCAAATCTCATAAGGATTTAATTACACAGTCTTCCAAGATAAATCTTAAAATTTATCTCCAAATAACAATAGTTACTCACAAAGTCTCATATTGAAAAGTAATTAACCTAATCACATATTCTCCATGATAGGTTAATCATTTTCATAAATAAACCAAATCATTATATGTCCAAAATAAAAACATAGATTCTTCCAAACTAAAATTTCAACCACTATTCCATAATTGAAATCCCATAGTATTATATCTTTCTTAGGGATATAGTGTTTCGTGAAAAGATAGAACGTCTTTCACAACAACCTTTATCACTTAATTACCAAATAATTTTCCTATACTAAGTATATACATTTGATAAAACATAAATTCCCAAAATAAACTTATTCTTTTTCCATAAAATCAATTTTCCAAAATAATAAGTCATACTTACCAGGGACTTCATGTAGGCCAGTGGTAGGTGATGTGCCCTTATTTCCCTTCGGTTGTGTGTTCGATTCCTGCAGCCTTACCATATGCGACCAGTTTTCACCCATCCTACGGGTTGTCCTTTTTATAAAACTAAAAAATAACCTTAAAATGTTTTAACCTCAATGGTTTCCTTATACCTCTCATTTTCATCGAAATTCATTATGATCTCAATATCTTAATTCTTGAGGTCTTATTTCACCACCATAAGATAAAATAAAATGATCCCCAAAATGAAGAACATCATACCTTGATCATGGTGTCCATTTGGTTTCATCGTCATCTTGTTCACATAGGTAGAAGGTCCATGCATTGCAACAATGATTTATAGATCCTTCAAAATCATTTTCTTCCTCTATCCAAATACACCTTGTACAACATGGGTCATATGGGTTGTTCATAGAAAAACAGTTTTGGAAAATAATCATGTATGACATATAATTTCAAAACATCTGAAAAAACACGATTTCTATAAAATAGTCGGATAAAATTTGAGTTGAATATTTCAATTATGGTCCTTTTAAAATACCATAGGTATGTACTGAGAGACTATATTGTAAAAGAAAATATAAATAGGTAGCTCAAGGGTCTCCTTCTTCAGCATCTTTTTTAAAATCATAATATGCTTTAAAATCATGTGATAAGGTAAAATATTTGAAAATGCCTTGATAATATTTACCTTTATTGAAAATATGAGAATATTGTGAAAATAGGTTTTGTTTAAATACAACCCATGATCCAAGATGACAACAAGGTATAGTGGAGGTGTTTGATTTCTCAAACCACTGCTTTCAAGTGAGTTGTATGCTAGAAAAAGTTTTACAATCATCCGAACATGACTTTGCAATAATTATTGCAAGTATGTCCTCAAGAAGAGATAGGAATGTCGTTTGAGATCCTCCTCCTTCCATTTGTAACTGACTTTACTAGACCTAAAAAAGTTATAAAACAAGGATTTAACTGAAATAATAGACATAGGGATTAACTATGTGTCTAACGAAAACTCATAAACCCTAAAGTTTTCTAAACCTCCATCTGATACCAACTATAAGACCTAAACTTATAACATTACATAATATTGAATTGAATGAACAATTCACATTGAAGATCTCTTCAGGTTTAGAGTTTTAGAGAATTAGGACAAAACTATTACATCTGAAAAGATTATAAAGTAGACTACTAAGTTTCCATTTTTTCATAACATAAAAAATCTTAAAAAAGAAACATTAATAGTTCCATGTTTTAGACAACATGTCTTTCCTTGATCCTATCCTCGACCCTATTCATCTTTAAGTCTTGTAGAAAAAATTTAAAAAAATTGGGATGAGAATAAAAATATCATCAAGGGATATAAAAATATGGAAAGAAAACATTAGTCCATGTATACATAAGAATCAATGAAATCATACTTTACTCATAAAACATAAGCACTTTAACATACCTCATGAAATCATAAGATTTATGAATAACTCATAGAAATCATAAGACATAAATGTAACTCGAGGCATTCATAAAATTCTTACGTAGGGAGTAACCCTCATGGTTACATTTGGAATACCCATCACAATATATTCCTTAAATCTCTTCGAAGAAACCGTAGCGTTTAACTATTTCGCATTACTCAATGCATTGGAGATCTATCTTAGGCTCACCTTCCCTTAGTTTATCATGGTACCAGCTGACTTCATAAACAATTCCCAAGAACCATAACATAACACATAACTTAAGTATAAAGTAAAGATAACATTCCCACATTGAAATAACAATATAAAATTTTAAGATATTGATATAATAATTCCATTATAAAAACCATTTTCAATACCAAAATACATAAAAGAGTATATGGTATTTATTTTCCTTTCAAAAACATTACGGCTTGTTTAGGAATACAAAGATCAAATAACACTCGTGGAGGCAGAAAAGGTCATTGTCACCGCTTACGTAAAAAAGAAACATTCCTTTTCATCGTTTAGTAAAACACTTCATTGAGAAAATATTCCCTTTGAATGAAATGAAAATTCCAAAGGTTTTTATACACCATATAAAATAAGGTCGTGTATAAATCAATGGATGCCTCAATAAAAGGAGATTGAGATGAAGTCCCTTATAAAGATGGTATCCTTAGATTAAGGATAAATAAATTACATAATTATGCGTGACAAATATAATTATACTCAATATAAGTGGATATTAAGTTTAAAACAATCAGAGGTCATCCAAACATATTCATAGCATGACATAATCAAGGAGTAGAGGTTTAACCCAAAGAATTGAAATTGTGTTAAGAAGTTCCCTTACAGAAATTTGACAGCCTAACGATGTCACTTTAAAATTTAGAAAATGAGTTTATGAGAGATAAAAATGGTATCTCATCACTTGTACATAAAATTTACAGAAATAAGGATATATAAGAACATATCCCAACATAATAATATGTAAAATAAAATACCTAACAAAAATAAGTCTTCTAAAAAGAGGAGGGTGAAAGGTCCCCTTACCGATTTAGGTAACTTTCGAAACGTACACCCCATGAAAGAAGGATCATAAAATGAATATGTAAATACCCATAAATTAAATCATATTACAAAAAAATACAATCATGGGCAGTACATACACCACACAAAAGTAAATAGTTGAAAATGTAGCATGAATCTCACGGGAATAAAAAGTGAGATAAAAACCCCTTACCTCGTTGTAATCAATCAAGTCGTATGAAAAAAAGATAATAAACACCAAATAAATCACATAATACCATGAATATAAATAGAATCATGATAATATATATTAAATGGAAGTACAAAATACACTACATGCAACAAATAATTGGCGAACAATGGAAATATCACAGAATTAATAGTGAGATAAGAAATCCCCTTACCTGAAGTCCAACATGTCTTGTTCGTTTCTTTATATTACTGAATAATAAACGTAGGTCAATTTATAATTTCTTAAGGAGTTCCGTTAATTTTTATTATTCAATTTATATCACATATTATCATGTTATAATAATTAGTTAATTATGTGAGTTCATATCATATGTTTTGTCAATGTTCAGTACATGAGTCAAAAATGAACTTGTTTTAAAAGAAATTCTCATGTAGTTATAATTAAATCATCTACAGAATGGTATTAATGATTTAAATATCATATATATCTAGAATATATTCATTTATACTATTCCATAACATTTGGAGATAAAAAATGAAATCCACCGTTCATGGAGATGCTAGGCCGTACGTACGCATGAACGCTACTTTCATTTCTTTGTCATATTAAAGGAATTAAAACTAAATGAGACACATATATATTATAATTAAAATATAATATATATATATTATATAGGTAACATAATTTCATTAATTACATTCTTTATAAATTCCATGTTTGGTATGAATGAGTCACATCACTTGAGGGGGCGGTAGTCCACACTTCCTCGTATGACATTATCGCATTTGAACAACATGAAAAGCATAAAGGTATGTTTTAAATATAAAATAAAGAATCATATAAAAGTCATAAATATAATATAAATACAGTGACCTCATAATTTCCACCATGAAAGGTGTTAAAAGAAGATTGAACAATCATCATTTCGTGAGGTAGTAATTCACCACCCACAGAAACAAAATTTTCTTTAACCATTAGACGGAGATGTGTGTAAGTGTATGTAGAATCATTTTCATAAAAACATCCTAGTATATTTTGGATACTAGTGTTATTATGGGATCAAATAATAAGAAGATAGTGGTGAGTGAACAAGGAAAATAAAAGAAAGGAACTCGAGAGAAGAAATTACCTGTAATCGGGTAACTCTTTTTGATTTGAGGCAAAGACTTCATTTGAAAGACAGATGCCCAAAGTGACTCTTATAGGAGTGAGAGAGGGATGTGGAGAGATAATATGATCATAGGTTGGACGAGCCAAGGGCTTGAGAGGTTTGGGTAAGGGGGTATAGGTGGGGGCCTTTTATAAGAGGGGGGAGGGTCACTTTTGGAAAGTCTTGAAATGTTACTTTATTATAAAATGGTGTTCGGATTATATAGGTCCCAAAATGATATATTTAGAGGCTAAGGTGATAGGGGTTCGAAATCTACACATAAAATAGGTTTTATACAAGTTTAAGTCTTATATTTTACCTTATATTTTTATTTTATTTAAATCGTTCATTAACGAGGTAATCACTACATCATCATCATGTCATAAATAATTTTATTTATTTGATGTATAAAAATTATAAAAAAATTACCATGATGTAGGAAATTGTTTTATATTTCTAATGAATATTTATAGTCAAAAATATAAATTATATAACACCTTGTGATTTTTTTAGTAAAACAATACTTGTTTGTGACATTTTTATTTTTACTTTAAATAAAAAGTTATTAATGTCATTATCATACCCAAGTGGCTCCATGGGCCCACAAAATTGACCCATGGATTTTCATGGTCTTCCATGACTCAAAAAATAAGGTTAGGACATGTGTCAAGGAATTTTTATATTTTTATAATATTATTTTTAACATAAATTACCCTAATTACCTTTAATCGCGGTTAGTAAAACTCAAAAGTTACTATTCACCAAAAATTATTTTCAGCCCATTGAACCCTATTTTACTTACTTATGACAAACATGTATGCCGATTTTTTGAAATTCAATTCACATAAGTGGTAATTTTTCATTTAAACAAAAAATTCAGTTTTTAACTACTACTTAGTGGTTTCACTATTCATCAAAAATTGATGTCTTTCAGAAAAATACCACAACTTCACCCTAAGATATATTTAATATTACAAATTCAAAAATGTTATACATTTTAAAAAATTCAAAATAGATATGTTTCAATAATTAATTTTATAATTAATTCCTATTGTCAAAAGAAATAGCATGTTTTTAAGAAACAATATCTTTCAAAAGATTGACACTTGTTTTTGTCCAATTTCAAAGTGAAATTAATTACAATGACTACAATTGAATTAAATGGTAAAATTATATTCTAATTAAACTTTAAAACAATTAAAAATATAATCTATCTATATAAATAAATTATATTAAAAAGAGGTTTGGAATTAAAATACAACATTTTTCACTATTCATTAAAAAAAGATCTTTATCAGAAAAATAACAAAAATTTACACAAAGTAAATTTTGATGTCCCGATTCTAAAAAATGATTTTATTATATCAAATATAACTTATAAAATTGAAAAAAATTATATTTAAAAAGGGTTCACCATCAAAAGGCAATTAATCGACCTTTTAAAGAATATTAGAATATTTATACTTAAAATCAAATTATTTTCTTATTTTAAGCCTATAAATTTTATTGGATAAATCTAAAAATAGTTAACAAACATGTATAATCATTTTGTAGTTAGTTCTGTTCATTACCTCTTTTACAACGGCTAGGTGTTAACTACCATTTAAAATAATATTATTATATTATTAGTGTGCAACGTTAGATTTCAAAGAAACCCGTTGTTGCATATTGGGTATGCCATCGAACATAGCATACCCTTTAAATTATTTTTAATATTTTACTCAAAAATATTATTAAATATTAAAATTTCATATTCTTTATTTACATGTAATGTTACATAGAAACTGATAATCATTATATAATAAAATAATATTTTCAAACATTACTAAAGATCCCCTCTTACCCTTATAAAAATCCTTCACCTCTAACCCATTACTCACACCTCTCAATCCCCTTGGATCATCCAACCTCTTCCCAAATAATCTCTCAATATCCCTCTCTTCATCCTAGAAGCCTTACCTTATGTAAAAGGCACTTTAAGAAATCTTTTTGGTTCAAACCAGAGGGAGTTACCCGATTTAAAGGTAGCATCTTCTCTTAAGTTATTTTCTTTTATATTACTTCTCCAACCACCTAAAATCTTATTATTCTTGTATTTTATAACAACACAAGTATAATAAATATACTAGGTTACTGTTATGAGATGTATTATATCTATACTTACACACCTCTATGTAATGGGTAATGAACATACTGTTTCTGTGGACGGAGAACTACTGCCTCACGAAATGATGATTGTTCAATATTCTCTTACCACCTCTTATGGTGGACATTATAATAGAAATTTATTTATATGTGATATATATTATATTTATATTGTTTATATACTTAGTTATTTTTTCATTTATAGCATACATATATGGTTTCCATAATGGGTAAACACGATAATTTCATCCGAGGAAGTGAAGACTACCGCCCTCAAAGTGATATGACTCGTTCATGCCATACATGGAACATATAAATGATAGAGTTAATGAAATTATATATGATATTATACTTTAATTATAATATACCTATTTATTATTAATTTTTCATTCCATTAAATACGAAACATAAATGAAAGTAGCGTTCATGCTTATGTATGACTTACCATCTCCATGAATGGTGCATTTCATTTCTTATCTCTAAATGTTATGTACTATTATAAATACATATATATACTGGATATATATGATATATATGATATCTAAATCATTAATATAATTCTTGATATAATGGAATTTTGATGACATGAACAACTTGTAATTATACGAAGTTCATTTTTTTACTCAAGTACCAAATATCGACAAAATGACCATTATTAACTTAAACGATTACATAATATTAATAAAATGGTAATTAGTGATATAAAATGAATATTAAACTTGAAAAATTTTCTTAATAAAGTATAAAATAACTTTAGTTTATTATTCAGGATATTAAAGAACAAACATGCCAAGTCAGACACGAGGTAAGGGCCTTCGTCTCAATCTCCTTTCATTGAGGCATATTTGGTTTTATACATAACATTATTTTTTACGATGTACAACCCCATTGATTTTTCATTTCATTTAAAGGTATTTTTTTTTCTACAAGGCGTTTTACAAAACATCAAAAAATAATGTTTCTTTTTAACATTAGTGGTGACAATGTCCTTTTTCACCACCGTGAGTATTATTTGATCTTTGGATTCCTTATCAAGCCATAATGTTTTTAAAAGGAAAATAAATACCATATATTATCATTCATATTTTGGTATTGAAAATGGTTTGGATAATGGATTTTTTATGTAGATATATCTAAATAAAATATTGTTATTGAAATGTGGAAATGTTTTCTTTCCTTTATATTTGTTTTATGTTATATAAATAAGTTATAGTGCTTGGGAATTGTTTACGTATATGGGTGGTTCCATGATAAACCTTGGGTGGGTGAGACCGAGATATCTCTAGAATTAATTGGGAAACATGATGGAGGTAAACGTTAATGTTTCTCCTAAGATATTTATGGAATATACTGTGATGGGTATTCCAACGTAACTCCCTATTTAGCTGTGATAGCTATAATATAAGTTTGATATGGATGCCACAAGTTACCTATATGATTTGTGAGTTCTATGTGTGATTCATAAATCTTATGATTTCATGAGGTATGTTAAAGTGCTTATGCTTGGTATGTATTGATTGGCTAATGTTCTCTTTCCTTGTTTTATAACTTTTATTGAGATTTTTATACTCATCCCATGTTTTGAAATTTTTTTCATGGGACTTAAAGAAGAATAGGGTCAAGGATGGGATCAAGGAAAAGTAATGATATCTAAAAGATGGAACTAGAAATGTATTTTTTAAGAGTTTTTATTTTATGAAAAAAATGGAAACTGAGTAGAAGTGTCTACATTGTAATTTTTGATATGTAATGTAATAGTTATGGACTAATTTTCTAAAACTCTAATCCTAAAAAGATCCTCAATGTGAATTATCCATTTAATTCAAGATTATGTAATGTTTTAAGGCTGGTTCCTTATACTTGAGATCAATTTTAATAGTGGAAATGATTATTTTGGATATGAGGAATGAAATTATCTTTAACTAGGTTATAATACAGTGAACCTATTGGATCGATCATGGTACCCATTGGTTATCCATGTGGAGACACAACGATCGTCATCTTGATGAACTTGGGGTCATGCTTGATACATGCACCTAGAACCATACCAAAATTGGCATCATGGAAATTAATGTTGACATGTTACCCTTAGAAAAGGCATAAAAAAATTTGGTGTTGTTTTCCATGACCCTTCTTGAATGATCACTCTTTCAATCCAAAATTTATTCAGGGTGAACTTCTCACTAGCAGTGATGGAATCACAAGAAATCATAATTAGAATCGAATTATTTTTTTAGAGTGTGTGGGATTATATCACCGATGATTCAGACAACCTCACAAGTATTAATGATATGTATTCTTTAGAGGCCAGACTCCAACTATTTTGTCTATTAGTCTTGAATATCCTTTCTATGGTTGGTTTTTTCTTTAGTTGGATGGAATACCATTATTTACCTGAACTATTATCTCTTAATACACGAGTCCTATTTTCTCCTCAAAAAAATAATTGTTAAGTAGCTATTGAAAAATATGAAATCTGGCATCAACCCTGGAAGGGAACCATGTTATAAACAGAAAATCATATTGGAATACAAATATTATAGAAAATAAGAATGAAATACTAATATTATATTGCAATATAATTTCATTTAAAAATTTCTATAAAAAAATTTATCATTGAAGTGATATTTATAATTAATTAAAAAATTATAATCCAATATACAAAACACTTATAACGTTATTTTTTACATAATCAACATACATAACATATATTATCCCTATTATAAAATCAATTTTTTTAGTAACAAAACATAAAAAATAAACAAATTATAATTTTTATATAATTTACATATGATAAAATATCTTGTTAATAACCGAATATTGTAATGATTTTCCACCATTATTGGTCGGTGGTAAGGGTTTTAGGGAGGTGGGGTTGGACGCAGGGTGAAGTTCTCAAGATTTTTTATTTAAAATGATTTTCTTTATTGATTTTTGTTCCATGGTGGGGAATGTAATCGATGTATTACTAAATATGTTAATGATATTATCCATTATTTTATTAATCATATTAATATTTATTATATTGTTAATTTTATATTAATTATTAATTATTAATTATATTATGAATTATTAAATTCATATTTAGTTAATAATTTATATAAAGTAAAGTGTTTATAAAGGATTATGTGAATGATATTATCAATTAAAAATTAGTTTATGTAGTTAAATAGTATTTAATAATGATATCATTTAACTAAAATTCCATTTTTATATTGATAACACACACTTTGAGTCATAACAGGCACATCATTTGTCAGATTGATGTGTGGTAGATTCTAACCCATCACAAATGAATTATAGACCATTAAACAAATTTTTAAAAACAATATATGCTTGTTTACTTAGTTTTGATAATGTTACATTAATTTTATACTAAAGTGACACTATAATATTAGAAACACACATTTGGTGTCATACCAGCCACATTATTTATTGTGTTGATGTGTGGTCGATTCCTATATATCACAAATGAATTATGGAAAGTTTCCCTAAATTTTAAAAACAACCAGATCTTGTTTACTATATTTTTAAAATGTGATGATCATTTTAAGCTAAAAAGACACTTTTATATTGAAAACAGACACTTTGAGTCCAACAAACGACACCATGTTTCATATTGATCTGTGGTTGATTCCAATACATAAAAAATGAATTTTGGTTCATTTTCCTAATGTTTGAAAAAATTGGAATTTGTTTTCTCATTTTTTACTACGTGATGCACATTTTAATCTAAAATTTTACTTTTATATTAAAGCACACTATTTTTGTAAAAATAAAAACATCATGTCTTAAATTGGAATGAATTATATTACTACACATCAAAAATGATTAATGGATATATTCTATAATGTTTAAAAATAGTCTGAGCTCATTCTATCAATTTTGTATATGTGACACAAGTCTTAATCTAAAATAACACTTTCAAATTGAAACACACACACTTAGAATCATAAACACCACTTCGTGTACTATATTTAAATGACGATGATTCATATATATCAAAAATGAATCTGGGATCATTTTATTTAATTTTCAAGAAAAGAAAAGCTCGGTTACTTGGTTTTGATAATGTGACATTCGTTTTAAACTGAAATGACACTTTTATATTGAAAACACAAACTTTGAATCATATTGACCACATCATGACTCATATTATCGGGTAAAAGATTCATATACATAAAAAATTAATTATGGAACATATTACTAAGGTTTTTAAGCAATTAGTGTTTTTTTCATGATTATGGTTATGTGATCCATGTTTTAATTTAAATTTTTCTTTTATATTGAAAATACACACTCTGAGTTATACCGACCATATTGTGTTTCAAATTCATGTGTGGTCGATTTCTATAAATCAATAATTAAATATAGATCATTTTTATAATGTTCATTATTAATTTTTTCTTGATTTATTTGTTTTCTCTATGTGATGTATGTTTTAAACCAAAACGAAACTTTTAAATTTAAAACACACACAAGGAGTCATACCAACCACATCGTGTGTTAGAATAACATGTGGTCAATTCATGGATGTCACAAATAAGTTATGGAATATTTTGTTGAATTGTAAAAATAATACAACTTCATTTTCCTTGATTTGGATTTTTAACACCCATTTTCAACTAAAATGACACTTTTATATTGAAAAATTTGTACTTTGAGTAATACAGGACACATCGTGTGTTAGATTGGTGCATGGTCGATTCATATACAAAAAAATGAATTATAGATCATTTTTTTAATGTGTTAAAAATAATATGATGTTTTTTTCAATAATTCTCCGATATGGAATGGTTTTAAAACTAAAATGAAACTTTTATTTTGTAAGAATTATATTTGGGTCATATCAGCCACATCATGAGTTGGATTTTAATGCAGTCAATTTCTGTGAAACAAAAATGAATTATAGATCACTTTATTAATATTTGAAAACAATATGATCTTTCTTTCTTGGTTATGTATATGTGACACATATTTTCAACAAAAATTATACTTTTATATTGAAAACATGTAGTTCTATTTATACTGGCCACATCATGTGTTTGATTAACATTCAGGTGATTCCAACAAACCAAACATGAACTATGGATCATTTTACTGATGTTTGTAGATAATTAGAGTTTTTTTGTTTGGGATATGTGAAATGTGTTTTAAACTAAAATGAACCTTTATATTGAAAACACACAATTTGAGTCTTACCAGCCACATCATGTTTCAGATTGATTCATGTTTTATTCATATACATCATAAGTGAAATTTTGATCATTTAACTAGTGTTTGAGATAAATATAATATTATTTTATTTTTTGCGCATTGTGATGTGTGATTTAAACTAAAAAGAAACTTTTATATTGATAACACATACTTTGAGTCATACTGACCACAGTGTATGTCAAATTGACATACAGCTGATTCTTATAGGTCTTAAATGAATTATAACCATTTTCCTAATGTTTTCAGGCAATATGAGCCTTTTGTTATCTATTTTATCTTTGTGAAATGAATTTTAATAAAAAATGAAATTTCATATTGAAATCATGCAGTTTGATTCATATTGATCATAATGTGTGTTAGATTTATGTGAGGTCAATTCCTACACACACAAAAATAATTACCAATAATGTTCTTAATGGTTGAAAAAAAGAATTTTTTTTTCTAATTTTGTTAGTGTGACACATGTTTTGAACTAAAATAGTACATTTATATTAAAAACACACACTTGGAGTCATATCAAACACATTTTGTTTTGGATTGATGTGTGGTCGATTATTATATTTTGAAAATGAATTATGGATCATTTTCCAAAATATTCAAGATGATCTGAGCACATTTATTAAGTTTTTTCCATGTGATAGTCTTTTTACACAAATTTCACAATTGAAAATACATAGTTTGAGTCATACCAGCCAAATCACATGTCAAATTTACATAAATTTAATTCATATATCTCAAAAATGTTTTTTGGGTCATTTTCCTAAGGATTGAAAACAATCAAGTCTTGTTTTATTAGTATTGGCTATGTGACTACTTTTTAAAATAAAATGATACTACTATATTGAAAACATGAAATTTTATTCATACTATTGATATCATGTGTATGAATGAATTTATTTTCTTAATACATGTCACATAATAATTATGGATCATTTTTCTATTTTTGGAAAATAATTTATGCTTTTTTATTGGTTTTGGATATGTGATGTGATTTTCAAACTAAAATGAAACTTTTGTATTGAAAACATGCACTTTGCATTTTACCAACAACATAATGTATCAAATTGAAGTGTGGACACTTCCTACATGTCATAAATGAAATTTAAAAATTTTTCTTATATTCTGAGAAAATTATGATATCACATTCTTTGTATTGGCTATGTGAATTGCGCTTTAAACTAATAGAACACTTTCATATTCAAAACACACACTTTGAGTCATATAGATTACATTGTGTTTTTATTGAAATGACTTTGATTACTATATGTCTCAAATGAAATTTGAATCATTTTCCTAATGTTTGAAAACAATTTGATCTTGTTTTACCTATTTTGTCCATGTGACCTATGTTTTAAACTAAAATGAAACTTTTATAATGAAAACGTTTACTTTGAGCCATACCGATCACATTGTGTGGTAGATTGATGTGAGATAAATTACTATACATCAAAAAAGAATTATCCATCATTTTAGAAATGTTTGAAAAAAATCCTATTTTATCTAATTTTTTAGTGTGGCACAAGTTTTAAACTAAAATGAAACTTTTATAATAAAACACACACTTAGAGTCATACCAACAAGATCATGTATTGGATTGATGTTAGGTCAATTATTACATTCCAAAAATGAATTATGGATCAGCTTACTAAATATTAAAAATAATATAATATGATTTAATGATTTTATAGGATATCAGATAGGCATCTTTATTAGTATTTATAGTATCAATAATTTCACTTTTTTTGAATAAAACATGAATGTAAAGGATTTAAAATTCCACCCCTTGTACAAATTCCATAAATTTATTACTTTCTTTTTAAATTCCATGCGTAGTTTATATTTATATTTTTATGTTTTTCAAATTCTAAACAAACTTTTACTATATAAATGATAGAGGGATTAATGAGTCAAAATCCTTCCTCACCGGGTCTTCCATTTAAATATTAGTAATATATACAACTATAGAAAAAAATAATAGTTAATAATTTTAATGAACATAATAGATCAATTTTGTGGACAATTGTTTTTTGAAAATTTAAATAATTTGTCTATTCAAAACTAATACTCCTAGCCATTCAAACATGATAATTTCATTTATACTCGTGAAACCTTCCATGTATACAATTTCCTATCCAAATATTACTTCCTCATATTCAATGTTGGAAATAATTTCATATTTAAATTTTGAATCTATATGATGTTGTAATGTTAATACATTATGTAGTGGAACTGGTGAGTTTAATGTTCTCTCATAAGATCCTTTTGATTTCTTTGTTGATTCACTACATTTTCTTGATCTGAACATCCAATTTTCATTTATTTTTCCTATCTTTTATAACATATCTCATTTCATAGGTTTTTTTATCAATTTATAAATGTATATTATTTTAATTTTTCTAAGGACATATATTGGGTATATTTATAAGACTTATTTAACATTCAATGAAATTTACAATAGCAATATCAACCATGCGATTATACAGGACATCAAGGGGACTAAGAATCATAGTGCTCGGCTCATGAGTAACATGAATCCACAATATCATGTGTTATTTTGGTATTTTTTATCATGTAAAATCTATCCTAGGACATTATACACTATACACCTCACAAAAAGGTGATGTGTGTGTTTTGATAGATATAAATCACATAAAATTTCACTATATGGATTTTTAATAATATAAAGATGTTTGAAGTTGTTTGAATCATGTTTAGGAGAATGAGTTATGATAAAATTGGTTATCGTAAGTAAGGAATTAAGTTGAGGGGATTGGAAGGCCTCAACTATTATAGGGTTATGTGGCTCCTCATGTATTGATCATTGTTATGGTATTGATCCATATTGATACTTTCATATATATTGTTCAATAAAACTAGAATGGATAATAATATCTTTTAAATCATTTATATTTTTCTACATGCCTTTAATCATGTCATATATATCTCATGTAAGAACTATATTCTCAAAATCTGTTTGATATAAAAATATAATTACTGCACCTCTAATGCATCCATATTGTTCTATCTGATTCAAATATATTGAATATATTTTTTTAATCAGGTAAAATATATACTAATGATGGGTCTAAATAAAACAAAAAATAAATAAAAATTAATATATTTTTTAATGTAATACTATTATAATATGTTGAAAATTATTATTATTCCATACTTACACATTATTCACATACTACTTGTGTGTTTTCATCTATTAGTTTTACCTTTTAATTTATACGAGCCTTTTTCAATAGTACATGGTTTGGGGTGGAAGTGAATTCAAAGTTTGATTCATCAATCTGTATATAAATAAAAGAAACTATGTTGTTTTATATCACATAAAACAATTAATATATATTTAAAATACATATTTGTTTTTCAAGTGATGAATACCCCATCATTGATTTATAGTAGGGGTGCATTGGTTTTGATGAACGAAGCTTACTTTAAGAAATCCTATGTTGTTTCATAAATTGAATAATTTTAATTGAATGTAAATAAAATAAATATTTTTAAATACAATATTATCGATAAAAATTCACTAGAAATGATTCCTCAACATGAATAGTAATTAATGATTTACATGTGTCCTTGTTTATAATGTGTGAAAATATTTCTAGTGGTTGGGGGTTTCCGTTCCCCAGAACCTATCTATTATGATGATTTTTATAATTGTTTAGAAATCCATATGATATTTTCTAGTGACCATTAATAAAATGTTCTTTTTGAAAAAATATAAAATTCAAAAAATCAGTAAAGTAAAATGAAAATAAAATCAATGTTTTATTATATAATTTTTTAGTAAAATTGAGAAAGTATATCATAACATTACTATAATATCTTCTCACATGGTTGTCTTCAATATAGGCATGACTTGTTCCATATATCTATATCAATTTAAAAAATAATTCTCATTGTGACACTAATGTAACTAATGATCATTAACATGATGGGGTAAATCGGTTGGCCTCATTTATTTTATTTGACCTAAAACTCTATTCCTTTTTTAGTTTCCTTGATACCTTTAGTTAAAATAGTGATTATACAATACTCTTTTTATTTTTATCCATTTGTTGTTGATCCGCTAATAATTCCAAAGTTTCAACATTGATAATGTGTTATTCCTCAATATTGGTAACATCAGCATATGGAGAAGTCAATATTTTCATTAGTAAAGATTTTAATTTAGATTATGTGAAAAAATTAGATAACACATAATATTATGAGGAAAAACATATTATATTAAAAACATTTTACCCTATTCATTTAAATCACTTTATTTTCTTTAAAAGTTGAAGGGTTTTGGATCATCCATTAATTAAAATAACCCCTCATTATGTTCCACTCTAATGTACATGTGAATGTCTATATCGACACCACTATTAAATGATCTTGATCTGACAATGAAAGGGCCATCATAAATTGAATTTTATTTTGAACCTGTTCTTGTTTTAGTCTTCAATAGAATAGTTGGCCAATTATTATTTATGGGATATTGGACATAAAATACTTGTACTACTTGTAATTAAATTATGAACAATATTTACTTATACCATTCCACACCGAAATTCACCATCATGGAGACCAATTGGTAAACTCTAACTATGCTTGTATTATCAAACCATATGCAATTGAAATTAAAAACATGAAATGTTTTGTAATATAAACAATATATTTGTTCGTTGATGCTGATGTTTTATATAATTTGATAAATTGGATTTCTATCCATGGAACCAGATACATGAATCACTTCTTTCATAATCCTAACTCCATTATTTTTATTAGAAAATGTTTATTGTGTTCCTTCTAATAGAATGTATTACAAAAAATTAAAAAACTAATGTAAGAGATAAAATTTATATTTGGACCCCTAGATAACCATTGAAATAATTCGGTAATTGAAATAAAATTTTCAAATAATTATTTATAAATATGATCCAAGAACCATATTATAAATAATTTATTATTGTATTTGGTATCCATAATTCATCCATTGATGGAATAAAATGTATATGAATTAATTGGTGGGCTTAAAATTTTTTATAAACCTCAATACTATAATGTAAAATGTAATGGTTTTCCAGATCCTGCTCAGCAATAGTGATTGTAACAACATCTCTTCTAGAAATCCATTTTCCTATTTAGATTCAGCTGTGATGTGATTTTTGGATACCAATTCTATAAAAATATATTGTGTAATTATTATAGAAATTTATATCTTCTCCAATAATATATCACTCTAAAATAAAAATGTATATATGAATTCAATTCTAGATATACCCTTTCAATATATTCATATATCATTCATTGTAGAACATCTATTTTAATAGACATGAAAACAATGTTAAATATCTATAATAGAGTGAAACATTAGGTGAAATATTTTATAAAATAATTATGGTCTAAAGAATATCTATAATTAACATAATATAACTAAAATTTCATTATTCATGATTGCCAACTTTGTGTCACCTATAACAGTACTACATGCAACTTTGAAAAAGAGCCAAAGTATAGTTAATGTATGTCCTGCATTTTTAGGTAGAGTCCAAGATAATTCTATAAGAATTAAATCCAACCTCAAGACATGAATAAAATTTTATTTTAGACCTTTTATCTTTAAATTAGTCATTTACATGATCTTATTAATATTTTTTGAATACCCATTTATTTGTTTTACACCATTAAATATGTTGTATAATTGAAAATTTTCTTGTCAGGATAGAGTGTAAGATATTAGGGGAATATTACTTCATCTTATCTATTAACTGTGTCCAACTATCCCCTTATCAACATGTCCTTAATGTACATTTTTTTTAATTCCATATTTTATTATATCTAGATATTTTATTAACATGTTAATAATACTGTCACACATTTTTTTCTATGTTCATGTCATTAAGAAAACATCTGATGTATAACAAATTCTGATATGGTAATTCAAATAACAATTATCACTTTTCAAACCAAAATTCATAAGGTTTTTTGATAATTGTTTCCAAAATAAGTTTCAATATCTTTTATTTTCTTGAATAGTTGATTATCTATTAATTGAGATGGTACTTCACCTTATTATATATTTAGATCTAATGATGTCATCATGGGTTGATATTTATTTCATCAGAGTAAAAAATTTTGATGACCTAAAAATAAAGTCTTTAAAAAAATTTCCAACCTCAATGATTGTGTACCATCTTCACAAATGGGACACCCCAACAGTCCACTAATGTTATTTCTTAAAAAAGTTCTATTTGTTGGAAAATTGTTTATCATCCTGTAAAACATGGCTCTTGATTTGAACTCTTCACTTATATGAGTCTCATAAAATTTAACAATTATAATAGACATCAATTTTAAATATTAAATGTATGGGGAAAATATAAATCAATATCATTATTGGGTTGTTTTGGTTTAGATATAAGTAGAGAAAACTAATGTATTTTAACTTCATGTAAAACCATGATAGAAATTAATAAATTACCACCACAACTAGACATGTACCATGTGAAATACTTTGTATACTAAAATGATTTATTCTATCAATTTACAACAACAGATGAATGTTTCTTGGATTTTTTTGAATTATGGATATCTAAAATAAATTTCTTCTACTTAAGAAAGCTATTGGTCGACGTAGTTTCCCATATTTTATTTTTACGTATGGATTCCATGATTTTTTTAACAATTTATGGAAATACATATAGTCATCTATACACTTTAATGATAGGAATGTACCATAAAAATTATAAGGGCTTGATTCATCTTTCTTCTATCCATCTATTCCAAACATAAGGAATTTTGTGACTAATTCATATCACATGATACTAAAATAATAGTGTCATCCTAGTCAGTATGTACTACATGTTTTACCATAATTTACTCTAAAATTATTTATTCGATCTATTATTGGAAAATTCAAAATTTTATTAAAACTATTTCAGATAAAATCAACTTGAATAAAAAAAATTTATATTGATAATAAGGATTTGATAATGGTTATATGCATTCTCTATTACAAAATCAATAAACGTTTTAACTCCATCATCACACTCCACTATCATATGATTAACATACATCTATTTTCTATTCATATCCATCCTATTATATTTAATAATATTAATTTTTAAAACAAATAATTAAATATAAATAAGGTATTAATTATTAGTGTATAAACTTAATGATACTTTTAATAAATTTGATTAATTTCCTGACAAAAAATACATACCCACTTTGGACACTCAACGAATAAATAAAAAAAATTATAATAACAAAAGGGATATAAGTTATTGAAATTGAAATATTATACTTCCTATGAGAAGGTTTCACATTGATAACAACCTCTTAAAAAATAAATTTGAGTGTCTCAGATAAAGTAAGATGGCCTTTGGTAGCATTAATGTAGGCAATTGATTATGTATGAAATCATTAAAATTTGGATATCAATATTGAGGCTAAACTCTTATAAGGGGAACCCACATGGGATGATATCCACCATGATTATTTTTTCATCTTTAGTATAATGTAATATTTATTCAATAATAATAATCATCTTGAAATACAATAGTTAAATGAATGTCAACATCTAAAAAGATAACATTTTATATAAGGGTAACATGAAACTAAACAACTGATAGTGGTTGAAGGTTTATATACACCCCAAAACAATGAATAAGTGTTATAACATTTTATAAGAGTAATTTAACCGACATAAATCAATTTTTTAAAGATAATAATTTCTTACTTATGCATATTGATATTGTTTTTTAGTGGTAGGAATCATTGAAGGAAGGGATTGTGTGATATATATAAAGTAACAAAGATTCTATATAAATTTCATATATTTAAATACAAAGGGAGAAAAAGTTCTCACTCACCCAATTATTAATGGTTATCTGTTTGGATTAAATTGTTTAGGATAATGACATTTTAGGTGAAAAAGCTTCAAAAATATATATGTTAAAATATTATTATTTTTATATAATATCTTTTTCTGATGACTATAAAAATGAATATCAATCTTTGTTGAGTATAGTGAATTAAAATTTACACTAGTCACTAAATGATGTCATCTTATTTAAGATTACAACACATATTGGATCTAATAAACATTTACATACTTAATTTGAGGTGCATTATACTTTGACAATTTATACAAACTGGTTTCAAAATTTTCAAATAACATCATAATATTTATAAAAATCATTCAATAATATGTAATTTTGGGAAGATATAATTATTTGGAGATGTTAAAACTCAAGAAGTTATACATGGATTTATATTATTATTAGAGGATACTGGGAAACATTAAGTAATCCTTGATGTTTTGTTAGAAAACAAATAATGTAAATTTATTAAAATAATTAAAAGATAAAAAATGAATCAATAATAATATTTATTGGGGTATTAGAATGAAATATTTAATGATCTTGTTTTTATAATAAAATCATTTTATAATAAAATTTTATTCACAAAATAACATGATCTAAAAATAGTTTTTAGGACATTTTTTCCTAAAATACACCACCAATGTCAATATAATATGGAAAGTAAAAAACAAGTTTCTAGGAATGTATTTTATTTTATATAAGGAGAATAAAGTCACATATGTGTTAAATTTGATTATGTTAGTAACTTATTAACATTGTATTTTGGGGGAATCATAAAATTTAAAGCATTTATTTAGGTCGCCAATTTAATCTTCCCCTTATCCTATTTG
Organism: Viscum album; assembly: GCA_963277665.1. Taxonomy (NCBI): domain Eukaryota; kingdom Viridiplantae; phylum Streptophyta; class Magnoliopsida; order Santalales; family Viscaceae; genus Viscum; species Viscum album. The sequence goes on along the minus strand of OY728158.1, from coordinate 364,069,147 downwards.
ATAACTATTAAATCTAATGTATCTATATGTATATGATTTAATGCGAAAATATTTTTGAAACTCTTATATGTGTTATATTTTTCTATAAATAAGTGTAGGTATTGATACCTGATACTGTTAGTGTGTCTTTTTTCACTTTTCTTAGTTCTGTCTAATATAATCTTATTAATGATTTGTGATTTGGGTTAATTTTTTTTGTTTTTCCAAGATTATAAAGAGTCTGATTTCTTGTAGTAGGTATAATCTCTATGACCTAGCTCAATGAGAATTTTTTCTTTGGATAGATTATGTGGAACTTTTCTTCTTTTGAGTTTCTTATATTGGGTTATTTTCTTTTCCATACTAAATAATATAATAGGTGGTGTTATTATCATTAGTGTAGGTCCAAATCCGACTAAATGATGTTAAATACTTTCGTTCATTCTTTTATTTTCCTAAATATTGTGAATCATGATATTCAAGTCATATATTAATTATGTTTTTTTTATAAAACATGATTTATCTTTAAAATGTTAATTGTTTTTATAAGTTGGTGTCTATTTTGAGGGTACCCATGCATGGATATAGAAAAAAATACAATGAAATCATTATTCATGTTTCTATTTTCCAAATTCGGTTGAATTTTTTATGAATCTAATATTTTAGAGAATGATACCACAAATAATGTTTTATTTTCTTTTTGAAAAAAAATATTGACCTCTTGAATTGTGTAATCTGGTTATATGGAATAAAAGATATAAAAAACAAATTTTTGATAAATTCTATGTAACTATTTAAAAAGATGGGGGTTCCACGTAGCATAATGCTATATGTGATATCTTCTTATATACGGAACCACACCCTACTGGGGTTTAACAGAAAAATAACCCACTCCCTAGTTATGATATTCCTTAATTCATTCCATGATGTACACTGGAAGAGTTTCCAGGGACCAACTTCTCATGATGGCCCTCCTCACTACAACCCCCATCCAAACCTCTCTTGCTAAATAATCCACAACCACCACTCTACTTGAAGCTCCAACATTAGCTATGGAACCCTAAAAGTCATAAGTAGGGGTGATAAAACCTGTGATGAGGTGGTATTATTATTTTCCCACCCCCAACCTAGTACTTGAACTATTACCTTCTAAAGGATCAATAGTTTCCCATGAATCCCATGAATAATGATCTGAATTTTTTAGTATTGTGTTGGTTGTTCTAAGTTTTCCATGTATTAATTATTTTGGTTTTTCTTGTTTTAATAACTCATTTATATTTTTATCCCCACCCTATAAATGAAAGTTTAAATGTAGAATGATTTTTCTCCATTTTCTTGTTTTTTTTATGTTTAAAAATATTATTCTTTCTCTAATCACTATTACAGCTCAAGTCTTTAACAGTACTAAAAAATTTATTATTCATTGAAAAATTTGTTAATAATATAATATATGATAAAATAATGCATCATTTTTAGCGCTAGTAACAACACTGATAAAGTACCACTTTATAAGCATAAAAACAAAGTGGCGATCAAGGCCACCTTTATTAGTACTAAAGTAAAATGATAATAACTGGATCCTTTATCAATGTTTTATTTTAGTGATAATAACGGGGGAGTTTATCAATGATTTATTTTATAATTGATAAAAGGATCATTTTTCAGTTCTTTTTAGTCACTAATTAAGGCGACCTTTATCAGCACTTTTGGTAGAACTGATAACGATCATGAAACTAACTGCCTTGCATAATCCCTATAACAAAATATACAATCAAAAACTAAATATATATAAGTAAAAAATACTAAAAAGATGATTGAAATAAAAATATAACATTTCACTTCCATTTAAATTCATAATTTATATATAAAATATTTATATTGATGTGTTGTGTACAATTAATCGAAAAAATTTCAACCAATATAAAAAATAGTAACTCTTATAGCAAGATTTACCCAATCATAAAACTTTATAAAGATGATTTACCGTTCAATAAAATCAATGTCGATATTAGTAATCGTAAATACAAAATAAAAAATTTAATTTTTAGTGGTTTATAATCCACATATGATAAATTATATTGTTAATTACTATATATATATTAACAATATTATCAGTCAATCATGCATTAGATTGATGTGTACTAAATTCTTACACATCACAAATGAATTATGGATCATTTTACTAAATTTTTACAATAATAAAAGATTGTTTTCTTGGATTTTCATTTGTGATACTTGTTTTAAAAAAAATAAAACTTTTATATTGTAAAAACGCCCATTGATTCATACCAACCACATCATTTGTTAGACTAAAAAGTGGTCAATTCATACAAATCAAAAATGAATTTTTTATCATATTCCTAAAGTTTGAAAAAAATATGAACTTGTTTTTTGGACTATGTGATACACGGTTTAATCTAAAATGGGTTTTCTAATGAAAAGATACACATACAGTCATACTGACCACATCATGTGTTGGATTTACATGTGTTCAATTTATAAATTTCAGAAAAGAATTATGGATAATTGTATTAGTTTTGGACGAAAATATGAGCTTGTTTTCTCATTTTGTCCCATGATTGTAATTTTAAACAAAAATCATACATTTATATTGGAAAACTTGTACAGAGAGTCATTCTGACTTCATCATTCATCAAATTGGCAAGATCCAAGTTCATATTCATCTCAAATTAATTATTTATAATTCACATAATGTTGAAAACATTCTGAGCTCTTTTGATTTGTTTTGTCTTTGTAATGCATGTTTTTAAATAAACCTTAACTTATATATATATAAACTAGGAAATTTAAGTTATACTGAACACATTTTGGGTCATATTGATATTATGTCAATTCCAACATGTCACAAATGAATAATGGATCATTTTACTTAATTTTGAAATCAATTTGAGCTCATTTTCTAATTTTTGGCGAGTGATGTGTGTTCTATCCTAAAATGACACTTTTACAGTACATACACACAATTCATGTTATTACTACTACATCATGCATACTTTTGATGCGTGGTTAATTCGTATAAATCAAAAATTAATTATGGATGATTTTCTTAAAATTTAAAAATATTCGGATATCATTTTCTTAGATTTGGAATTATGATTGGAATTTTTATCTAAAATGGTACTTTTATATTGAAAAAAAAACAATTTGAGTCATACCAACCACATCATGTGTTATATTGATGCGTGGTTGATTCATAAATTTCACAATTAAATTATGGATAATTTTCCTATTGTTTGAAAATAATCCATGATTATTTTCATGGTTTTTTCTTTGTGATGTGCATCACAAACCATAATATCAATTTTATATTGAAAAAATAATCTTTGATTCATACCAACTACATCATGTTCCATAATGATGTGTGGCCAATTAAAATATGTCCAGAATCAATTATTTATTAGTTTGCTAATGTTTGATTTTAGACTGGGATATTTTTCTTGGGGTTTCCCATGTGATTCTTACTTTAAACTAAAATAGAACACCTTTATAGAAAATTTCACTTCAAATCATAATTTTGATACTATCTTTCAAATTGAAATATGCTCAGTTCCTTTATGTCAGAAATGAATTATGGATCATTTTCTTAATGTTTGAAAAAAAAGTATTATCTCATTTTCTCAGTTTTGGTTATATGACATGTTTTAAAATAAAATGAAAATTTTATTTTTAAAACATGTACTTCAAGTGATTCGGACCACTTCAAGTGTTAGTTTGATGTGCAGATGATTCCTATATAATGAAAATGAAATATGGATTGTTTTCCTAAAGTTTGAAAATAATATAAGATGGTTTTCTTAGTTTTGGCTATATGACATGTGTTTTAAAAAAAATGGTACTTCTATATTGAAAAATGAAACTTCAGCTCATTCTAGAAACATTGTTTTTTAGATTTATGGGAGGACAATTCTTACATGTCACAAATGACTTATTGATTGTTTTACTAAATATCAAAATAAGACAAATGTGTCTTCGTGGATTTGATTGTGTCTTGTGTGATTTTCACTAAAATGTAAATTTTAAATTGAAAACCCACATTTTAAGTCATATTAGTCAATCTAGGTGTCAAATTAATGTGTGATCAACTCCTATGCACCGAAAATGAAATATGTATCATTTTCCTAATGATTGAAAACAACATGATATCATTTTCATGGTTTTGGCTATCTGACATGTGTTTTAAACTTAAATGGAATATATATATTGAAAATACAAACTTTAAATTTATACCAGCCACATCATGTTCCAAATTGACTTGTGATCAATTTATACACATAAAAAATGAATTGTGGATAATTTTTCTATTGTTTGATAATAATTTGATCCTATATTTTTAGTTTTTTCTAATGATGATCATTTCAAACTAAAATGACACTTATATATTGAATATATGAAATTAGAGTTATACCAACAACATCATATGCAAGATCAAAATGCATTCATTTTCTATACATTATAAATAAATTGTGGGTGATTTCCTTAAAAATTAAAAATAATATGAGTTCGTTTGCTCAAATTTTTCTTTTGAAATGTGTTTTAAATAGAATTGACACTATTATATTTGGAACATGTACATGGAGTAGTATTGTCCACATCATGTGTTGGATTCATATGAGGTTAATCATTACATTAAAAAAATGAATCATGCATTGTTTTCCTAAATTTTATATAAAATATGAGATTTTACTCAGTTTTTGATATATGATGCGTGTGTCACACGAAAATGAAACCAAAAAACATGCACATTGAATCATATTGGAAAAATAATGTGTCATATTTATGTGTGGTCATTTCTTACACATTAAAAATGAATTATGGATCATTTTACTAGGGTTTAAATAAAATTAGAGCCTTTTTTCTTAGTTTTGTCTATGTAATGTGTGTTTTAATCTAAAATGAAAATTTTATATTGAAAAGAAAAATATTCAATAATAATGGCCACATCATGTGTCAGAGTGATATGTGGTAGATTCTTACATGTCACACATGTAATATGGATCATTATGGTATGTTTTGAAAACAACTGGACAGTTTTCCTAGACTTGGCCATGTGTCATGTGTTTTAAACTAAAATTACACTTTTATATTAAAAAAATCCCTTTAAGTCATTTTGGACATATCAAGTGTCATATTGTTGTTCAGCCAATTCATACACACCAAAAATTAATTATATATCATTTTATGAATATTTTAAGACAATATGAGCTCATTATTTCAATCTTATCTCTATAAACAATTTTTTAAACTAAAATGACACTTTTAATGTGATGAAAATAAACTTTGAGTCATTCCTTCCAAATAGTTTTTCATATTCATACATGGTTGATTCCTAAATATCAAAAATTAATTATGGAACATTTTTATAAATTTTAAAACCAATGTGGTATTATTTACTCGATTTTGACAATGTATTTTGAATTTTAATCTAAAATAACATTTTTATATTGAAAGAACCACATAGAGTCATTATGGTAACATTGTGTGTCAGATAGATGTTCAGTCAATTCCTATACATAAAAAATGAATTATGGAATATATTTTTTTTAACTTTTTAGGATAATATGATCTTGTCTACTCTCTTTTGTATTTGGTATGTTTGGTTTAGAGTAAAATTATAGTTTCAATTTGAATACATGCATGTTGAGTCATACTGGCTAGATCATGTGTCATATTGATATATAGTTGATTACTACCCATTACACATGAATTATGAATCACTGTTATAATGTTTTAAAAACATATAGCCATTTTTATTAGTATTTATAATTTGATTCCTGTTTTCAACTGAAATAAAACATTTATATTGAAAACATTTAATTTAATTTACATTAAAAACATCATGTTTCATATTTTCTTCAGTCAATTCCTACACGTAAAAAATCATTTATGGATAAAAGTCTATAATTTTGCAAATAATATGAACTTATTTGATTAGTTTTGACAATTTTATATATGTTTTTAACAAAAATATATATTTTATATTGAAAACATGAACTTTGAGTAACACCAAAATCATCGTATGTCATATTTATATCTGTTTGAATCGTACACATCACCAAGAATATCACTCACACCATTTAAATCTTATAGGGAAAATTAAAAACACCCAAATAGGAACTGTAAATTCTTAAATAATGAAAGACCTTTAATGGAAGATCAAAATTAATGAAATTTGGGTTTTTAAAGTGTTTATTTTTTCTAGGAGTTTAAAGTATATGGGAATCAATGTTTTATTTTCATGAGATCTTGAACAACACAAAGGATGGGGTCCTCTGGTGGGGTTCTATTTAAACGATCGTAATGTTTTTATCAGTGCTTCTTAAAAAAATCCATAAAGACCCATATTTATCAGAACTAAAATATAAATCTATGATTAAACCACTATTTATGAGTACTAAATACCACCATTGATAAAGATGGGATTTTATTAGTGCTTTCCCAAAAAATATTGTAAAGATAGGTTGTGAAAGTACTTTCTATGTTAGAACTAAAAAAACCTATATTAATCAGTAAAAATTGGAAAGAGATTATAAAGTTCCAGATTTATTGACATAAGATGTGATGGATGTGGAGCCTATCCCTCCCTCTATGAAGTGGGAGGTACCCCTATCATCATTCGAGGGAACTCGACCTCTCCCATTTTATCCCTTTTCTATCCTCGATTTTCTTCCTTATTTCCCTCAGATCTCACTTATCCCTAATGTTGAATATATGTTTGATGGAAGCATAGAAAATTCATTCTCATCCTCATAGTTCACTGATTCTTTATTGATTCTGAACCTAATGTTGATAGCATGTTACAAACAATATCTCCCCTCTTGGAGTTTATTTGAAGGGTTTGTTTTTAGATATTGAGGACTACATGAATGATTAAATATGTGATTTCTCAATAATAGGGACATAATGTTTTGGTTCTCTATGGAGAATGAATTGGTAAAACCCTGGTCCAATGCCCCCCCTACATATGAAATAGATCTGGTTTCTACTTATTTGAGTAGACTAATAATTTCAACATGAAATGAGATACCCTGACTACAACTATTTGGGTTAGTTTTCTAGACCACCCTCTTTCATTTTCAGAATCCTTCCATTATTTGAGTGCTAGGTAATTTGGTTTGTAGATATTTATGTTCTGATATAATATCTGCAACTATATTCCATCCTATTTATCCAAAAATTTTCATTAAAGTCGATGCTTTAAGAACTCCAGTATAGAATGTTTTGATTGTAGTAGGGGAATAGTTAATATACAAGAAACATGTTTCTCTTGAGCTGTGGATTTATTTTTTCTCTTCATTCATGAAAAAGTGTCACTTGATGGATGTTATTAGGAATGGGTGTATGAATCAGTACCAAAAGATAGATACAATATTAGGATGTAGTGGTAATGAAATGTTGTCCATTTATGGTGTAGGTCCAAAAGAAAATGTTCAAATTAGTGTTTCTATTGACCAAAGTAGTAATTAACAGATAGTTAACTTTGGATCACTTGATGGTGGGGTGAATAATGGTATAAAACCTCCTACAAGTCTCACATAAAAATAGTTGATTTTGAATAGAATATAAAATGTTGTCACCATCTAGATGGTGGCATGGTTGTTAATCCTAGATTCAAGATTAGTAGACATATATGGTTGATTGAGATGTTATTTTAAGGCGGTGTCTGAAAAAGGGCCCAGGTAAATTAAAATAAATATGGATAAGGAGCAATCTAATGAAAAGGTAGTGAGAAATGGTGATAAAGTTATACACAAATAAGTTTTAAAGGTGGAAGGTGAGGATGATAAAAAAAATCTGTATAACTAGTAGAGGAAGCTAGAAATGGGTGAATGAAACAATCAGGGAGAGGCCAAGAGGGAGTAGCTCAACTATTAATATTATTAATCTCTTTAAAGATATTAAGGTTGAATATTGGATTTAGGGTTAAGAGAATGAAATACAAGAAAAAATGGGAATCAAAACCTCAATGCCATATAGAACTTCTCTCACAGCTAAATACATTTTAGGATAGATTTGGAAGGTGATATATCTATCTATGTTTCAATGGACAATGTCGATGGAGTTCATGTGTTAATCCTATAAATCCCAAGGACTAGGAAAGGGAAGAAAGGAAAAAATGATTTAGGGAGATGCATTGTATTAAAGGGAAATAGTTCTAAAGAACATAAGGACTAATCTCAGTTACCTAAGCTAATGGAAACAAAGTCAGTTAAAAAGAATAAGGTAAGGGATAGTGAACCCATGTCTATTTACATTTAAGGGAACAAGAGATTGAATCTTTATAGTGAAAATCAGATAATACAGTGTGGTGAGACCAAAGAATAAGTTCACGATGGTGCTATAATGGAAGATCTGATTTAGGAACATAAGATATCTAATAATAATGTCCGAGCATTAGCTTCGGAGGATGAGGAAAAGGGGAGGCATGGGAGATTTTTATTCATTTCAATGAATAAATGTTATTGGAGGAATGTGAGATCAATGCTATGTAATGGGAGGTCCAAAGGATGAATGAACGGATGATTCAAGTGGACACTAATAAGGAACAATGTGTATGGGTCAGTAATCAGGATTGTATTTTGATACATGACTTTAACAAATGGAATATTAGTGTGGAAGAGTATGTCCAAACTTTGGAAAAGACTACCTATTGTTTTGAAGAACTCATAGAGGATGACCTAGATATGAAGGCCACTACTCTTAAATAGAGGTTATAGATAGTTAAGGATTTTGATAGACTTAAACTCAATTTCCATGGATCGGTGATTTTATATGGTGTCTTTTGATTGAATGTTCATAACATGAAGGGTTTTCCATTTTTTCCATAAAAGTGTTTTGCATAATTAAAAGTTAATTTTCAGTTAGCTGATATTGACTATACAAAAGAAATTATAAAATATTAAATGAATATATATTAAAAATGAATAAAAAAATATTAATTAACATTATTAATTAACATATAATCTTAAATACATTAATGTTATAAATGACTGAAATATAATAAAAAAATAAATAGACTTTAAAATTATTAAAAAAATGAATGAGTAGTATTATTTATATAAATTATTAAAAAATAAAAATGAATATATATTAAAATGAAATGAATATATATTAAATATGTGCATTACAACCATATTATAATCCTTAAATGTTTTGGAATTAAGATGTATTAATAAATATTAAAAATAAATAAATTACAAGAATAATAAAAGAATAAATTTTAAAACTGAATAAATTATAAAGAAAGGTTAAAAATAAGTTACATTAGTAGTAAATAAATAATACTAAATAATATTAATTGAATGAATATTAAAAAAAGTGAAATTAAATTGTTAAAAAATCCTTAGATTGAAAAAATATTAAAAAATAAACAAGTGTTATAAATTAGTTAAATTATTTTAAAAAATTAAAATAAATATATGATAAAATAAAAACGAATAGATATAAATTATATAAATTATAACCATATTATAAACATTAAATTTTAGTTAATAAGCATACATAAATAAATATTAAAATAGATAAAATTACAAAAAAATAACAATGCAACTTTGAAAATGAATAAATTAAAAAAAATGAAACAAAATTACAATTATTACTGATTAGATAATATTTAATGGGAATAAATTCAAAAAATATATTTAAATGTAATACATAGTATATTTTAAAAATAATATAAAAAATAAAAAATATTTACTAATCAAATATATATAAATATATATAATATTGTATATTAATAGATATAATTCTAAAATTAATATTTAAATTTCAAATATTAAAAAAATATTATGTGTGTGTACATTCTATATAAAAATAATGGGAGTTCATTTACTCAATTTGGATAATATAATGCTCATTTTAAACAAAAATAAAACATTTATATTTAAAAATATGCACCTTAAGTCATGCTAACAACAACATGTGTTGGATTAACATGGGATTGATTCCTATACATCAATAATGAATAATAGATTATCATCCTAATGTTTGAAAACAACCTGAGTTTGTTTGCATCGTTTTGGATTTGTGTTTTATGTTTTAAATTAAAATTACAATTTTATATTGAAAACAAACATATTGAGTGATACAGACCACATTGTGTTTCAAAATAATGTGCAATTTTTTACTATAATCATAAATGGATTATGGATCATTTTACATATTTTAAACCATATTCACTGATTTTTTTCATGATTTTGGCCATGTGATGTGAATTTTAAAATAAAATACCAATTTTATATTGAAACCACTAACTTAGTGTTAGGCTGGACACGTCTTGTGTCAGATTCACATGCGGTTGATTCCAACATTTCATATATGAGTTCTGTATTTTTTTTCCTAATGTTTAAAAATAATCAATGTTCATTTTCTCTGTTTTAGCTGTGTGATGCATGTTTTAAACTAAAATGAAAATTTTATATTGAAAACATGTATGTTGAGTCATAAAGACCATATCACGAGTCTGATTGACATGTAGTCCATTACTATAAATCATAAATGTATTATGGTTTTTTAAAAATGTTTGAAACCAATATTATATTTTTTTTTGGTTTTGTCTATGTGGAATGTGTTTTAAGTGAAAATGATACTTTTTATTTAAAACATGCAATTTGAATCATATCAAGAAAATCATGTTTCAGATTGATGTCTGGTCGATTTCAACTAATCAAAAATGAATTATTGATCATTTTATAAAATTTTAAAAACAATCCAATCTCATTTTCTTGGTTCTGACAATGTGTAACACGTTTTAAGATAAAATGACTATTTTATATTGAATACATTCCCTGAGATTCATACCGGAAAAATCATGTTTTGGAATAATGTGTAGCCAATTTATATACATCAAAAAAGGAATTAGGGATCATTATTCTAATGTTTTAAGAAAATCAAATATCATTTGTCTATTTTTTCTATGTGACATTTTTTTTAGACTAGAATGAAAATTTTATATCGAAAAAATGAAATTTTATTCATATCATCCACATAGTACATTGGATTAACATGTGATTGATTCATAAATTTCATAATTAAAATATGGATCTTTTTCATACTATTTGAAACTAACCTGATGTTATTTTATCATTTTTTGATATGTGATATGAGTTTTAAATATAAATTACACATTTATATTGAAAACACACACTATGAGTCGTACTAAACACATCATGTGTTGAGTGGACATGAAGTAAATTTCTATATTTATCATATGAATTATGGTTCATTTCAATAATGTTATAAAACAAACATCGTTTTTTTTCTATTTTGGATATGTGACACATGTTTTTTTAACTAAAACAACAATTTGATATTGGAAATGTGCACTTTGAGTCATACAAACTACGTCATGTTATTGATTAATGTGTGGTCAATTCCTACACAAAAAAAATTATTTTAAATTGTTCTAATGTTTGAAAATAATTTGAGCTTGTTTTCTCAGTTTTCATAGTGTGTTGAGAATTTCAAACCAAAATGACACATTTCTTTTTGAAACACACACATGGAGTCATACTATACACATAGTTTATTATATTAATATTTGATCCATTATTACATGAAAAAATGAATCATGTATCATTTTCCTAAAATTTTAGGACAATATGAACTTGTTTATATAGTTTTTCTATGTGATGCATGTGTTACACTAAAATGACACTTAAAAACTTTCAATTGTGTAATACCATACACATCGTGTATCAGATTTATCTGTAGTAAATTTTTATATATCAAAAATAAATTATGGATCATTTACATATGGTTTGGAGATAATCATATATTTCTTTCACAAATTTTTCTATGTAAAATTTCATCTAAACTAAAATTATACTTTAATATTGAAAATATATTCATTCAGTCATATCAGCCACATCGTGTGTTGTCTTGACAGGTAGTCAATTCGTATATGTCAAACATGAAATTTTTACTGTAATCATATGGTTTTTAAACAGTTATATATTTTTTCCATGGTTTTGGATATGTGAAGGATGTTTTAAATAATATGAAACTTTTATATTTAAAACTCACACATTATGTCACACTGGACACATCATGTGTTGGATAGAAATCTAGTCGATTCATTTACACAAAAAATGAATTATAGACAATTTTCATGAATTATCAGGACAATATATGATCATATTTTTATTTTTGGCTATGATATGACTTTTCAAAAATAAAATGAAACTTTTAATGAGAATAATATGAACTCTGATACATACCATCCTCATGGTGTGTCAAATTGATGTGCGATAAATTCCAATATATCAAAAATAAATTATGGATCATTTTTGAAATGTTTGAAAATAATCTAATATCTTCTACTATAAGTTTACAATATAAAGTTTATTTTAATCTAAAATTACACTTTTATATTGAAAACAAGAAACTGGAATCATTTGGGTCACATCATGTGTTAGATGGACCTTTGGTAAATTCCTATGCATCAAAAAATAATTATGGACTATTTTCTTATTATTTTTGGATAGTTTGATCTCATTTAATTTTCTTTGAATATGGTATATTTTTAGATTAAAGTGAAACTTATAATGTAAATACATGAACTTTGATTCATAATGGCCACATCGTGTGTCAGGTTGATTGGAACTTGATTCCTACACATCCATCATGAATTACTAATCATTTTTATAATGTTTGAAAAAAATATAAACTTGTTTTATTGGTATTGATAATGTGATTTTTATTTTAAAATAAAATGAAAATGTTATATTGAATACACACACATTGATTCATACCAACCACATCATGGGTCAGATTGATGTTCATTAAATTTCTACTATTAAAAAATGAATTCTGGTTGTTTTCTAGAATTTTGAAAAAAATATGATCTCATAAATTCAGTTTTGACAATATGGGATGCATTTTAAACTAAAACGAAGCATTTATATTAAAAAAATGATCTTTGAATCATTCTGGCCACATCATATGTAATATTGATATGTCAAATAAGTGACAATTATGACCTTTTTATTAATGTAAGGGAAAAAACAATACAAAAAAGTTCACAGGGTATGAAAGTGATGAATGCCGAGGGAATCCCCTCGAACAATCATAAAAATATCAATTGGAAGAGAACCAGTGGAATAAAACAACATTAACCTATTATCCTTTTACCTTTATATTCAAGAATATCCTCTAATATGTTACCCTCACACCATGTATATACAACCAATATACTAGTAAAAATAAAAGCCGTGCTAGAGTGTTTGAGGTAAATAATATTCCAAGTGAAAATCGTTTAACCTTTAAAAGAATTAATGACAATAGAAAAATCATATTCAATAACAGTCAGATGAATATCTATTTCTGTATATAATTTGAGTCCTTGAAGTAACACTATAACCTCTACCACCACTATTGTACCCTTCCTATAGAAATAAGAAAAATCCAAAACAACTAAGACTCTTCCATTATGAACAAAACAACCTCTATGCATGATACATTGAAAGAAAAAACCATCCACATTTAATTTAATCCCATATGTAGGAGGCTACCATCAAACCCAAATAGCTGGATACCTCTATCAAGAAACATCATCCTCGATTGAACTACCATGCAACACAAATGAATGTAGAACCAAGTAGATGATACCATTTTCAGAATGCGTCACAAATTAAGAGAGAGTTTCTCAGAATTTTAATATAATATAATGAATATTAATCTATAAAAATTTATGACATGCAACATTATCCATTTCCCAAAAAAAAACATGTAGCAGTGATGACAGAGGACCATCCCTTAGCTTTCACGCCATTCCCTACCTGTGAATCCCAAAAGAGATGAAAAAAATAATCCACATATGTTATGAATCCACTAAAATATGAAAATCAAAAAACATTAAGCCACAAATACGCAACCTAGTAACTTTTACAAAATAATTGAATAAAAAATTAGATTTTGAGTAAACACAACACCCACACTTTGATGTAAGAGTAATACTAATTTTTTCCAGATTATCATTACTAGGAATAAAAAAATTTCAAATTATCCAAAGATGAAAAATGTATTTAAAAGAGAAAACATTACACCATATTCTACTATTTATATTATCTATGTTATAACTTGGATAAATCATCGAACAAAAAAGAAAATGAAGATGATTAAAAATATATAGAAATGTTATGAATTCATACACATCATAAATAAATTATGGATCCTTTCCCTAAATTTTGAAATAAATACATGTTTTTTTCTATGTTTTTACAGTGTAACATGTCTTTTATACTAAATTACCTTGTAGAGATCAATATTACACACAAATGTTTCATCTTTCAACCCTTGTTCAACTTCCGTCACATAGAATTTAATGATTCCACTTTGAGAATTGGAAAAAATATCAGAGATGAATCACTATTAGTATTTATGATATCTTTCATTGGCATGTATTTCAGTGAATAAAATGTGAATGTGAAGGAATACATCTTTAATTTTCATCATGGCTTTGGAGGTGATTATAATAGAGACGATAAAAATTTTATATACTCATAAAAATAAATAATGACACAAAATTAAAATGATAATTATAAGATAATATAAGTACCTTCCCTAGAATTTGGTAATCTGACTTTATATTTATTGGTAAAATGATCATTTACCCATTTAACTCTCACAATTATCTTTATTATAGCTTCATTGAACAATATCTCATGATAAAAACATTTTTCGTTCATGTTACTTACACACTTTTTTTATATTGTAACCCTCCTAGATACATCTCCCTGAGAAATCACTCAAATAATTCTTTCTTTTCACCATCATAATTAAATAATTTTTGTAGTTTCAACCAATTCTAACTAACACCTAAAGGATGGAAATTAATGAAATTTTCAAAAGAAATGAATGGTCATTTGGGGAATGATAACATACCCTTTAGAATCATTTAATAATTATAGTAAAAATTGTAGGATTTAATTGATGAGTTGTGGGTTTAGTAAATATATCATACATGTTGAATTTAAGTTGGAATGCACCTATAGATGCATGTGGATATTAATGTATTTGAAATTATTTCTCATCAACTTGGGGCCTATTATAAAGATGTGATTTTTGTTTCTCTCAGATGCTACACCGTCAATCAAAACACACATACTATTTTCATCGGGTAGAGGAATCATATGTTGGGGTTGATCATCAACTCTATATCCTCAATTGAGAGTGAAAAAATATATATAGTGGGGTAAAAATTTCATCAGAATGAAAGTATTCTAAAATAATAATAAAAAGTATGGTAAATAAAAATGTATATTTAGAATATATATACACATATATATAACTAAGATATTTCTTATAGTATATGAAATTTATTTTAGGTAAGGTAATTTTTATGTATTAATATGGTGATGCTTCAAATCCTAAAAGTATCTCAAAGGTCATAAAAAGTAAAATATCACATAAATATTTGGTAATCACCTCAACATGATGTCAAAAATCATTTTGACACCATGTACCTCTCCCATTCACCTCTAAAAAATATTTCTTCTTTTTAGTATGTAGAATTTTATGTTATCCTTGTAGTATAGATAAAATATAGGAAAAAAACTTGTAAGAAATATTTTAATTTAAAAATCAAATTATTTTGTAAAATTACATGTCTGGGGAAGCTAGTTTGTTGATGGTATATAAAACATCAAATTATTCACCTTAACAAAGCTCAATTTGTTGACTTTAAATATATCTCTATTGTCATCCCATTTAAAATTAAAAATATTCACCTCAAATGTTGAAATAGTTATCTTATATATTTTTTCAATTATGTTCTAGTATTACATATTCACATAAATTGGATTTATGTCTTTGGATCTAAATACATTCATCACTGGATCTATAAGACTAACTCAAATATTTCACATCAATATATGTTTATCATGTTCCTTCATATAGAATGTATACCCATTAATTACAAAACCTGTGTAAGAGATAACATTTACATTTGGTCCCCTGAATAAGAAATGAATTTGTTCTGTAATAGAATTGGGATTTGAAGATAAATCCTTATAAATATGATCAATGAACAATCTTATAAACTATTTATTATGGGTAATTGATATCCATATTTCATCCATTAATGAATTTAAATATCTAAGAATTAATATATGGGGCTATCACATGGAGGAAACTCTAAACCATTATTTGGAAATGTAAAGGGGAGTCTTATCATGCTCTCTAATGGAAATTATAACAACACATCTTCTATAAATTTATCATCCCATAAGGCTTTCCCTATGATGAGATTTTGTGAGAACAATTTTATCAACATATAGGTGGTAATCGTTACATAATTCAACTTCTTCATCAACAAGAAATCAATCTTCAATACAAAATTCGAACTAACATCAATTAATTACATTCCCCTTCAAAATATTCATATATCATTTAGTGGGGTAGATCTATCAAAAATTTTCATGACCACATAGTTGAATATATCTAACTTAGTGAACCATTAGGTAGAAAATTATATCAATGAATTATGGCTGTAAAAATAAATCCACTTATCATAATATGAAAGAAATCATTATTCATGATTGGAAACTTCTTATGGTATGTTACTTTAATTAATATAGATTTTAAAAGGATGAAAATTTTGGTTAATATATGTTTTACATTTTTATGCAGAATCCAACATAATGCTATAAGAATTAAATCTTCATCAAAACATGAATATCATGTTATTTTAGTACCAATAACATAAAATTATTCATTTAAATGATATTATTTCTATTTTATGGATAACCCTCTGTAAATTTTACACCGTTAAGAATGTTTCATAATTGAAATTATTATTTTCAAGATAGAGTGTAAGCTAGTGGAGGAATAATAGTTTTCATTTCACCCTTCACTGGTTCAAACACATCCCTTATACCCACGTTAGTCATGTCCAACATTTTCTTAATTACATATTATATTATCTCTAATAAATTTTTTAATGTGAAAATAACAATATCACTTATATATTTTTCTATATTCATGAAATCAATAAAAATATCTAACATTTAAACAATTCCATTATGGATATTCAAATAAATTTCACCTATTTTTTTCTAACCATATTTTGTAATGTTTTTCAGAAATGGATTTCTAAAATTAGAGTAATTATATTTTACCTTATTTAGAAGTTTATCACTCAATAATTAGGATGTTGTTCTACATTTTTATATATTTTCATTGAATTATATCATCCATTATCGATATTTATGACATAAGGGTAAAAAATTTCAATATCCTAAAAATAAAGACTTTGAGAAATTTTTTAACCTAAATGAGTGTGTAACATATATAGAAATGGGACACATAAATGTTATATTAATGTTATAGCCTAAAAATATTCCATAAAGAATAAATTCAATTATCAACATATAGAACATGGTTATCAATATGAATTCTTCAATTATATGAGCTTCATGAAATGTAACACTTGAATCCTACATCAGTTTTAGATCTCAAATCAATGAATCCAATTGGATATTAATGTCATTACTAGGATGTTTGTGAACAGATATAAATAGAGACAACATAATGTATTTTGTGCATTATACATGACCATGGTGGTAAGATATAAATTACCAACATAACTATCCATGTCATGTGATTACTACTTTTTACACTAACAAGGCTTATTCAATATCTAAATAATGTAAGTCAAAGTTATCTTGTATTGTTTCCAAATTTAGGATACTCATAATTAAATTTCATCGACTATATAGAGGTTGTTGGGTGTCGTATTTTACCATATTAAATTATTGTATCTGTGTGCCATGAAAATTTTCTAAAGGTTTCTAAAAATCCAAAGATATGTCTAAACATTGGAAGTATTGGAAAATAATATACATATTTTGTTGTAATTGATTTATTTTTTTGGTGTCAGCCTGTGAAAAACCAAGATGATGTTATGAGTGATTCATGTTCCTTGGAAAAACATCACTTGGACATGCATGTATTTTCTCAAAGATCAAACTAATTGAAAATATAATTCTCTAAGTTCTATATTTTTTACATGGAATATCATTATATTCTGTTAACATACCAATATAGAGACCAAGTAAATTAGTAATGTTGGTGCCACTCCATCTACTACTAACATTAAACTTATATAACATTTATACACCTAGAAATGCCTTATATTTATAACAATTGGTATACAATGGTGTATTTTCATAGATATTTAACTTCTCAAACAACATTTTATAGTCACAGAGGTCATATTTAATTTCCATTTTCATTTCTTCCATACGATCTCCATCATCATTTTCATGGGCATTCATATCAACTGATCCTTAAATAAAAATATTATACCAGTTAGTATGTACAATATTTTTTTCTCGATTTTTAGTAGAAAATTTATAGATTATATCTATTTTGTGATAGATAAAATATTTTTTCAAATCTTTTGAGTGAAATAATCTTGAATAAAAACAACCTAAACATGTATAAATCTTATTGTAAGGGTCATATGCATGCTCTATTGAAATATTTATGTACATTTTGACGATATCTTCATACTTATTTTTTATATGATTAGAATCTATCCAGTTTTGATTTATATCCATCCTATTATGTTCAATAGTAATAATTTTAAAAACAAATAAAAAAACTCATATAAGGTATAAATTATAAAAGAATAATGTTATAGATAATTCGAAGAAATTAGATAATTTTCAGAAGAAAAAAAATTATACTCACTTTGGAACCTCAAGGAAGAAATGAAAAATGTATTAATGATAAGATGATATAATTCATTGAAATGGGAATATTAGACACCTTATAAGAATGTTTCACAATTATAATCTCCAATTAAAATAATAATTTTTATTTTCTAAAAAAATGTTGGAAGAAGTGTGTAGCATTAAAGTAGGAAATTGATGATGGAAGGAAGCTTTAAAGCAAAGAGGTTAAAGTTGAAGATAAATTCTGATAAGGGGAACTCACATGGGATGATTTCCACCATGATTATATTTCCCCATTTGGTAGACTGTAATCTTTATTGTATAATAATGATCATACTGGACTACGAAAGATGAATGAATCCCAACATTCCCATGTAATTGGTGATGAAACCTAACATGTTATATTTTTACAAAATGGTAACATGAAAAGAAAAAACCAATGGTGTTTTAAGGGTTATACAATCCAAAATATAGGTAATAAGTATTATAACACTATTAAAGTATCATTTAAGCTACAATAAGTTATTTTTATAGGATAATAAGAGTTGGATTATGTGTACTAAGATTATTATGTTGTGGTGGAAATAATTTATGAATGTGAATGTGTTATATCTATAATGTTATTAAGAGTACAATTAAATTTTCATCTAATAAAAAATACACAGATTAACAATTTCCACACCCAAAATTATTTATGGTTAATAGTTAGTGTAATATTATGAAATATAATGGTGTTTTTGGGAGAGAAACCTTAAAATATCATATGTGTGAAGAAGTAATTTTATTTCTATATAATCGATTGAAGGTGACTATAACTGAATCCTTTATGATAATTGAAATATAAAAATTAAGAACTAAAAATGATAAAATAATGAAAGAGAATAAATGGAAGATGATATGTAAAAAATGGTGAATTTTTTATTTATTGATTTGTCCAGGGTGTTCAAGGGAGAGTAGAGAAAAAGTTTCAGTTCCACAAGAATTTGAGCGACATGGGGGGATATGGTTCTCTATTGGGGTTATATTTAATGATCATAATTTTTTTATTAGTTATTTTTAAATGAAATTTGATAATTAACCATTCTTATTGTCACTATAATAGAAATTGATAATAAAACCACTCTTTATCAGTTCTAACTCTTAGCACTGATAATGATGGGATTTTATCATCATTTTCTAGAAAGTGATGATAAAGAGAGGCTTTGTATGTACTTTCTATTTTAGCACTTAAAAATCATTATTTACTATATATACTTGGAACTATATTATAAAATTATTTATTTCATGACCTAAGAGGTGGTAGCCACTGAGCCCATCCCTCCCCCTATGGAGTGGGTGGGATCCCTATCATACTTCAATGGAACTCAACCTCCCTCTTTCTATACCTTTTCTATCCTCGATTTTCTTTCTTATGTTACTCAGATATTACATATACCTATAGTTCTACATTTGTTTTATGGAATCCTGAAACTTTATCTCTTATCCTCGAAGTTCATTGATGCCTCATTTCTTCTCAACCGAATGTTGATAGCATGTTTCAAAAAACGTCCTCTCTTAGTGGATTCATTTGGCTGGTTTTTTTCAGATGTCAAGGACTACAATAATGATTAACTATAGGTATTCTCAACTATAAGAACATAATGATTTGGTTCTATTTAGATAATGACTTGGTACAGTCTTATTCTACTACCTCCTACTTCTATAACATATCTTTTTTCTCCTTATTAAGGTAGACTAATGATTTTCACATGGAATGGGATACCCGACTATGGTAGTTTTGGTTAGTTTTATAGATTTCACTTTTTCATTTTCAGAATCCTTAGATTATTTTAATGTTAGATAATTTTTTTGGTAGATATTTATGTTCTAATAGTAGAAGTTGAACTATTTTCCATCCTATTTCTCTGAAAATTTGTGTTGAAGTCAGTGTTTTAAGAACACCATAAAAGAATGTTTGGATTACAATTTGGGAAGATTTATACTATATGAAAAATTTTATTTGATTCATTGATCTATATTTTCCCTTTATTCAAGAAAATTTTCCATTAGATGGAAATGCATAAGAATGGGTGCATAAATAACTTTCATAAGAAGTATGCCAGATTGGGATGCAATGGTAAGGGTATAATGTCCATTTTTGGTGCAGGTATGAAGGAACTGGTTGAAATTGGTGTTTTATTAACTGAAGTAGTAATTTAAAGATAGTTCACTAAATAATAACTTAAGGGTGTGGAGTCGAATGGTACATAACTACCAACTAGCCTCATAGAAAAATATTTTACTCCAAACAAAATAGAAAATTTTTTCACCATAAATAAAGATGCATGACCGTTAATCCCTGATTAGAGATTAATAGACATATATGTTAGATTGAGATGTGATTTTGAGTGGGTGTGTAAAATAGGATCTGTGTAAATTAAAATAAATATAGCTAAGGAGTCATAAAATGAAGAGGCTATGAGAATTGGGGATAAATCTAAACATAAGGAGGTGTTATAGGTAGCGCATGAGAAAGATGCAATGTTCTTTATAACTAGTGGAGAAAGATGGGAGTGGGTGAATGAAATAAGCAGGGTGAGGCTGAGAAGGACTAGCTCAACTATTAAAATTAGTAATTTCTTTGAAGATCTAGAGGATGAAAGTTCTATTCGGGGACATGGGGATGAAATACAAGAAGGAATGGGAATCCAAACCCCAATACCAGTAGAGAACATCTCTGATGGCCAAAGCCTTTATGGGACCGATTAGGGGGATGAGATATTTAGATATTTTTTATAGATAGTGTTGATGGAGTGCATGTAATATTCCTATACAACACATGGAGGAGAAAATGGAGGGAAATAAAAATTAGATTTAGGGATATTTATTGTGTTAAAGGGAAATAGGTCTAATGGATGTAAGGAATAATCTCAGTTACCTAATATGAAGGAAAAAAGGTCAGCCAAAAAGAATAAGGTGATGGATAGTGAACCTAAGTCTCATGGTCAGTAATGCAAGAAGAGTTTGGATCTTCAGGGTGAAAATTAGATTGTGGAGTGTGGTGAGGCCAATGTATAAAAATAGGTTGGTGGTATAATGGAAGAAAAAATTTAAGAACATGAGGTCTCTTATAGTATGGTTAGGGAAGTAGATAAGGATGATAGAGAATATATAGAGGCATGAGAGCTTATTATTCATTTAAATGAATAAATATCTAAGGAGGAATATGAGATCAATGTTACATAGGAGGAAGTCCACACGATGAATGAGAGGATTATTGAAGTGGACACTAATAAGGAATAATGTGTATGGTTAAATAATCAAGATTTATTTTGATACGTGGATTCAAAAAAATTAATATTTATAAGGACCTAACCTTAAACATTACATATTGTTGAATTAAATGGATAATTCACATTGATGGTCTTTTTAGGTTTAGAGTTTTAGAGAATTAGGTCATAACATTTACATAACAACATGAATATTACATGTATAAAATTCTACTCATTATCCATTTTTTCATAAAATAAAAACTCTTAAAAGAAAGAGTCATGTCTATTTCAATGTTTTAGAAAGAAATACTTTTCCTTGATCCCATCCTTGACCCTATTCATCTTTATGTCCTGTAAAAGACATTTCAAAACTTGGGATGAGCATAAAAATCTCAGTAAGGGTTATAAAATAAGAAAGAAATCATTAGTCCATCAACACATACAAAACATAAACTATTTTACTTACCTTATGAAAACATAAGATTTATGAATAACACATAGTAATAACAAATCATAAATTTACTTATGGAATTTATATCATACTTACATTGTAGCTATCACAGCTACATAGGGAGTTATTTTGGAATACCCATCACAGTATATTCCCTCAATATCTTAGGAGAAACATTCACGTTTACCCCCTTCATGTTACCCAATTCATTTGAGAGCTATCTCGGGCTCACCCTCCCTAGGTTTTGCACGGAACCACCCGTATACGTAAACAATGCCCACGGACCATAACTTATTCATTAAACATAAAACAATCATAAATGAAAGATAAGATTTCCACATTTCAATCACAATATATCATCTAAATATATTTACAAAAAAAATCCATTATAAAAACTATTTTCAATATCAAAATATGTATAAACAATATTGTATTTAGTTTCCTTTAAAAAAAACACTACGGCCTATTATGGAAGCCTAAGATCAAATAATACTCACGGCGGTGGAAAAAAATTGTTGTCACCGTTCATGTTAAAAAAAATTCCTTTTTGTCATTTAGTAAATTGATTAATATAAAAAGATTCCCTTTGAATTAAATTAAAATTAAAAGGTGTTTATACACTTTATAAAACAAAGTCGTGTATATAACAAAATATTTCTCAATGAAAGGGGATTTAGACGAAGTCCCTTACCTCATGTCCTACATGACTCAATTGTTCATTATTATCTTAAATAATAAACTAAAGTTAATATCTACTTGATTAAGAACCTTTTTTAAGTTTATTATTCCTTTTATATCACTTATTACCATGTTATAAACATCATGTAATCATTTATGTTAATAAAAGTCGTTTTGTCGATATTTGGTACTTGAGTCAAAAAAATGAACACCTTATAATTACATGTTGTCCATGCGGTAAAAATTCCATTATATCCAGAATAATATTCATGATTTAAATATCATATACATCATATATATCCTATAGATATATGTATTTATAACAGTACATAACATTTTGGAGATAAGAAATGAAATTCACCGTTCATGGAGATGGTAAGCCATACGTACGCATGAACGCTACTTTCATTTCTATTTTGTAATTTAATGGAATTAAAACATAATAATACATAGATATATTATAATCCAAGTATAATATAAAATATTATATCATTAAATATATCTTTTATACATCCCACATATGTCATTAATGAGTCATATCATTTTGAGGGGGCGGTAGTCCGCACTTCCTCAAATATGAAATTATCACGTTTACACATTATGGAAACCATAAAGGTAAGATATAATTGTAAAACACATAAGAATAAGGAAAAAATAAACATAATACATATCATATATAAATATTGTTCTATCTTAATGGCCACCATGAGAGGCGGTAGGAGATAATCGAACAATCATCGTTTCGTGAGGTGTTAGTTTGCCATCCACAGAAACATTATATTCTTTACCCATTAGATGAAGGTGTGTGTTAGTGTAGTTAGAATTATTCTCATAACAACATCCTAGTATATTGAGGATAATTGTGTTGTTATAAAACAAAAGGAATAAAAATATAATAGGGGTTTGAGAAGTGAAATAAAAGAAAAGAAGTTAAGAGGAACTATTACCTTTAATTTGGGTAACTCCATTTGGTTTGAAAAAAAGGACGTCTTGAAATTTCTTATGCCTAAGGTAACACCTCTAGGAGGAGTAGAGGGATATTGAGAGCTTATTTGGGAATGGTTTGGACAAGCCAAGGAGCTTGAGAGGTGTGAGGAATGAGTAAAAAGTGATGGCCTTTTATAAGGGGGAGGAGGGGCTCTTTAAGAAAGTGTTAAAATATTATTTTGTTATATAATGATATTAGGTTTCTTAAGGTACGTAACAAATTAAAGTCGAATATAATATGATTCCTGGCCGAAATAAAATCATCTGGTAAAAATTGGACAGGTTTTGGATATTTTTTAAATATTTATAATCTTAGTTATTTAAATATTTTATTAATGAGGTAAATACCACATCATTATTGTGTCATAAATAATATCATTTATTTGATGTCTAAAAATTATAAAAAAATACCATGATTTAGGAAATTATTTTAGATTTATAATGAATATTTTTAGTCGAAATGATATCTTATATAACCCCATGTAAAAATTTATTAACTAAAATACATTTGCTTGTGTGATTTTTATCATTACTTTAAGTTAATTAATCTAAAGTGTCATTATCACTCCCAAGTGGCTTCATGGGGTCCCAAAATAGACCCAAATATTCCCATGGTCAAAGATGACTCAAGAAAAGAGGGTAGGATAAGTGTTAAGGTAATTTTGTATTATTATGATATTCTTTTTACCTTGAATTACCCTATTTATCTTTAACCGTGGTAAATAAAAGTCAAAAGTTACTATTCACCAAATTTTTTGTTATCTTATGTAACCACCTTTTACTTACTAACAAAAAAAAAATGTATTTCATATTTTATAAATTTAATTCACATAAGTGGTAAAATTTTATTTAAATGGAATTGATAGTTTTAAACTACTACTAAGTGGTTTCACTATTCATCAAAAATTGATGTTTTTTAGAAAAATAACGAAAATTCAGCCTAAGCTATATTTGATATTCCGAAATCAAAAATTTAGTCTATTTTACAAAATTTAAAATAAGAATGTTGGATTTATTAATTTAAAATTAATTCCCGTTGTAAAAACAAATAGCGTGTTTTTAAGAAACAATAACTATCAAAAGATTAACACTTGTTTATGTCCAATTTCAAAGTGAAATTAATTCCAATGACCAAAATTGGATTAAATGGTAAAAATATATTTTAATTACACTTTAAAACCAATTAAAAAGGTAATCTAACCATATAAATAAATTATATTAAAAGGCACTTTTGAATTAAAATACAGTATTTTTCACTATTCATTAAAAAAATGAACTTTATCAGAAAAATACCAAAACTTTACCCAAAGATAATTTTGATTTACCGAATATAAAGAAGATTTTTATTTTGTCAAATAGAACATATAAAAATGACCAAAACTAGATTTAAAGAGGGTTTGCCATCAAAAGGCGGTAAATCAGTCTTTTAGTGAATATTAGAGTAATTATTCTTAAAATTAGATTCATTCGTATTTTAAGATCCTAAATTTTATTGGATAAATGTAAAAACATTTAACAAACATGTATAATCATATTTTAGTTAGTTCTATTTAATCCCGCCTATACAATGACTAGACATTAACTACCATTTAAAATAATAATAGCATATTATTAGTGTGCAGCGTAAGATTTCAAAGAAAATCGTTGTTATGTATTGGGTAAGACATAGAACATAGCATGCCCTTAAAATTAATATTTAATTCACAAATATTAATAAATATTAAAATATGTTATTCTTTATTTATATGGTATGTTACATCCTTCCCTCCTTTTGGGAATTGCGTCCTCAAAATTTTTTTCACTTATCAAATAAATAGGGGTATTTATCCCTCATAGCATTTTCAGATTCCCACATTTCCTCTTCAACCATATAGTTTTTCCACAAAACCTTTACCTGATGAATCACCTTATTCCGTAGCACTTTCTCTTGACAGTCAAGAATCTGGACTGGTTGTTTGTCATAAGATATATTCTCTTCCAACTGAACTACCTCTGGGCTCAAAACATGATATGGATCTAGCATACACTTTCTCAACATTGAAACATGAAAAAAATTGTGTACCTGAGATAAACTTGGAGGTAAATATACTCTACATGCAACTGATCCAAATTACACTAATATTTCATATGGTCCAATGAACCTCAGACTAAATATTCCTTTCTTACCAAAATGCATCACACATTTACATAGAGAAACTTTGAGAAAGACATGATCACCTACCTCAAAAGATAGATTCTTCCTCTGGTTATCTGCATTAATTTTCTTCCTACTCTGATCTGTTATCATGTGCTTCTGAATCAACTGAACCTTTTCTCCCATCTCTTCTACCAATTCTTGTCCCATCAGCTTCCTTTCACCTACTTCATCCCTAAAATGTTGGAGTTTGACCACTCTTTCTATATAATTCCTTAAATGGATCCATCTGTATAATGGAATGAAAACTATTATTATAAAAAAAAATCAACCATAGAATGATGTTGGTCCCAACTTCCCTAGTAATCCAGTGAACAAACACGTAGCATATCCTGCAAGGTCTGAATTGTTCATTCTGACTTCCCATCTGATTACGGATGAAAATCTGTACTAAAATTTAATTCAGTACCCAACAACTTCTGAAGGCCTTTACAATTGTTAGAAGTAAACCTGGGAACACAATGAGATACAATGCATAGGGGAACACCATGAAAACTATCTATCTATTTAAGATACATCTGAGAAAGTTGATCTAGAGACAAATTATCTCCAATAGGAAGGAAATGAGCAGATTTAGTCAACTGATCAACAATAACCCATATTTCATTATTACCTAGAGATGTCTTTGGTAATGCCACAACAAAGTCCATGGATATATTTTCCCATTTCCAAGCTACTACTGGTAAAGACTGAAGCATCCCATTCGGTAACTGCCACTCCACTTTATCCTGCTAGCAAGTCAAACTATTCACAGTAAAATCAACAATATCTCTTTTCATTCCATCCCACCAGTAATACATTTGAAGATATCTGTACATCATAATACTACCAGGATAAACTAAAAACAGAGAACTATGAGCTTTACATAACTACTCATTCATCAACCATGAATCATAAGGCACACATAATATTTTTCCGAACCTCAAAACACAATCATTATCAACATTAAAATCATGAAACCTACCCATATGAACCAACTATACCTATTTCTTCAACTCACTATCTTCTTTATGCGCTTGCTTTATTCTATATTGTAGAGATGATTTCACTGACACCTGAAACAAAACAGAAAAATTTCCTGCACCAATAACTTCTATGCCAATGTTCATCAAATCAAATACCAAAGGATCTCGTTCTAAAGGTATCATGGTTAATGAAGCATTAATTTTTCAAATCAAAGCATCATCCACATTATTTTCCTTTCTTGGATGGTAATGAATCGGGCAATGATAATACTTAATTAATTCCAAACATCTCCTATGTCTCATGATAAATTCTTTTTGAGTGAATATATAGTTTAAACATTTATGGTCAATATATATTTCACATTTTACTCCGTACGAATGATACCTATAAATTTTTAATGCAAAAAAAACAGTAGCTAATTCCAAATCAGGTGCAGGGTAATTTAACTCATGAGGTTTCAACTGACGTGAAGCGTAAGCAATTACCTAATCATTCTACAAAAGGGCACATCCAAGTCCTTTCAACGATGCATCACTATAAATAATAAAGTCACCTTTTTTGGAAGGTGGTTCAAAAACTAGATCATTCACCAATATTCTTTTTAATTCCTAAAAAATCATCACATTCCTTTTTCCAAATGATCTTAACACATTTTCAAGTTAGCTTAGTCAGTGGGCTAGATAACCGTGTAAAATTATCAACAAAACTCTGGTAATAACCTGCTAAACCAAGAAAAATATGTATCTCGTTTATATTTTTTGTTCTTTTCCATTCTTAAACAAATTTTGTTTTAGCATGATCAACCATTATGCCATTTTTTGAAAAAATGTAACCGAGGAAAGAAATTTACTGTAACCAAAACACACACTTTCTGAATTTCCCAAAGTATTTCTTTTCTTTTATGGATTGAAAGAAAAACCTTAAATGACATTCATTCTCCTCTTTAATTTTAGAAAAAACCAAAATATCATCAATGAAAACAACCACAAACTTATCCAAGAACTCATGGAAAATTCTATTCATATGATCCATGAATATAGTAGGTGAACTGGTTAAACCAAAATCCATAACTACAAATTCCTAATGGGCATAGCTAGTATGAAATGCAGTCTTCAGAATTTCTGTATCATTTACATTCAACTGATAGTACCCCGAAATCAAATAAATCTTCAAAAAATATTGAGCTCCCTAAAGATGATCAAACAAATCATCGATATGATGCAAATGATACTTTTTCTTAACAGTGATGATATTTAATGCTGTATAATCAATGCAAAGTCTCATTGAACCATCTTTCTTTTTAAAAAATAAGACAGAATCACCCCATGGTGATGTGATAGGTTGAATGAAACCTTTTCTAATAACTAATGTAATTGATTATTTAACTCTAAAATTTCAATTTGAGCCATTTGATAAGGGGGTTTTCAAATTGGATTAGCATCAGGAACTAAGTCAACAGTAAATTTAACCTATCGGTCAGGTATAATATTATGAAACTCATCAGAAAACATCAAGATTATCAATAACCACTGGCACTTCATTAATCTCAACACTTCCTTTATTTTCAACAATATGTGCAAGGTAAAATTCATTTCCATATTTTATTAGTTTCTCAGCTTCCTCATATGTTATCAAAATCAAGGGTTCATTCTTGTACACAAACTAAAAATCTTTCTGAAAATAAACCTCTTTAGCTCTGAAGTCAATCATATCATGAGAAGCAGAAAGCCAATACATACCCAAAATAACATCAAACTCTACTAGAGACAAAACAATAAGGTTTGCAGGTAGATTCTTTCAGCACACAAGGACATGAAGGTTCTTATAATTTATATTTGTCTCAACATTTCCCCTCAGTGTTTTTACCATATGTTCGGGATTCAAATCTTGAGATGGAATTTCCAATTTACTAGAAAACTTCTCAGAAATGAATTAATGTGTAGCCCCTGAATCAAAAAACACATTGGCATAATCTAAAAAACAAACAATGTACATGATAATACTTCATTTTATGGCCCAACATCTGCTGAAGTTGTTGCAAAGGATTTCACCACCCCTTTATGCTTGTATTCTGGCTGCTTTCCCTCAGTTGAGTTCTTCATTGGAAACTCATTTCCATAATGACCTATTTCATTTCACTTAAAACATTTTACTGACTATAAAACAGATTTTGTATTACCATTAACCTGATCTTTTTCAATGTAATCTTTTTCAATGCAATTTCGAGCCTTATGTCCCATTTTACCACATCGGTAAAACTTACTAGAATTCAAAAGACATTCCCCAACATGATTTTTACTACAATTTTTACAAACATTAAACTAATGTTTCTTACCATTAGACGTTTTTGAAGATTTCATCCCTTTCACTTGCCACCTCGACCTCTTATTCCGTTGTTTTTCAAAGAACATCTGATCATCAGAAAACTCCATTTCAACCTTCTCCGCACAATGAACATGTTTTTCATAACTTTTGAACTCATGAGATGCTAAATACCTTCGATACTTTAGATTTAATACTGAGTACAAACAGTTGATTTTACTATCAGGATCTCGTATGAAATTTAGCGCTTACCTTGTCAGTCGATTGAATTTTTCTTCATAAGCAGCCAACGAGTCATCCTCCTGCCTCAATTCCTGGAATTTTTTTTCCATTCTAAGATGAACCACATTAGGAAAATATTTATCAAGAAACATACCTTTGAATTAATACCAATACAGAGAACCAATCTCCTCACTATCCCTTATATTTTTCACCCTCGACCACCACTGATCAGCTTCACCTTCAAAACAGTAAACATTGAGACTAACCTTATGATGTTATAAACAACCCATGACATCAAAAATATTTTCTAGTGCTTTAATCCACCATTATTCTAGCATAGGGTCAGATGATCCTCTGAATGATTGGGGGTGTTGCCTCATGAAATGATCCACAACTAACATGTTACTCTATGGTTGATCTGGATAATCATGTGCATGGACACGGCCACTATTTATATCCCGAGTCAATTGTTCCATCACTGCAACAAACTGTTCAGTTCCAATTCTGACCATATTAGGTTGTTGATTTGGAAGGTTGTCTTCCTCTTCATGTCGTCCCATCATATCTTCTCTGTTTCCTCTATGGAAAACCATTCTGAACACAGAAATATCTTAGGCCAAGCAACATGGAAATCTGTAAATGCTATATCATTTCAATAATAACATAAACTAAAATAATTAATGGATTATAATTTAACTATATTGTAACTTATAATGTTGTCTAAACTTACCTTAGATACCAAATATAAGAACCAAACCTTAAACATTACATATTTTTGAATTAAATGGATAATTAACATTGAAAATATTTTCAAGTTTAGAGTTTTAGAGAATTAGGTCATGACATTTACCTAACAACATGAATATTACATGTAAACAATTCTACTCAGTATCCATTTGTTAATAAAATAAAAACTCTTGAAAAAAAAGAGTCATGTCTAGTTTAATGTTTTAGATAGAAAAAACATTTCCTTGCTCTCAACCTTAACCCTATTCATCTTTATGTCCTGTTAAAAACATTTCAAAAGATGGGATGATCATAAAAAGATCAAAAAGGGTTATAAAATAAGAAAGAAATCATTAGTCCATTAATACATAAAAAACATAAAATATTTTACTTACCTCATGAAAACATAAGATTTATGAATAACACATATTAATCCAAATCATAAAGGTATTTATGGCATTCATATCATACTTACATTATAGATATCACAGCTACATAGGGAGTTATGTTAAAATACCCATGACAGTATATTCCTTGAATCTCTTAGAAGAAATATTCACGTTTACCTCCTTCAAATTACCCAATCCATTGGAAAGATATCTTGGGCTCACCTGCCCTAGGTTTATCATGGAACCACCTGTATACATAAAAAATTCCCAAGAACCATAACATATTCTTTACAAATAAAAAGAACATAAAGGAAACATAAAATTTCCATATTTCAATAAAAATATATTATTTAAATATTTTGACATAAAAAATCCATTATAAAAACCATTTTTAATACCAAAATATGTAAAAATTATATGGTAATTATTTTCTTAAAAAAACACTACGACTTGTTAAGGAAGCCAAAGATCAAATAATACTCGCGGTGGCAGAAAAAGGTCGTTGTCACCACTTACGTTAAAAAAACATTCCCTTTTGTCATTTAGTGAAATTATTCATATAAAAATATTCCCTTTGAATGAAATGAAAATTCAAAGGGGGTTATAAACCATATAAAATAATTTCGTGTATAAAACAAAATATGCCTCAATGAAAGGAGATTGAGACGAAGTCCCTTACCTCATGTCTGACATGACTCGATCATTCTTTAATATCCTGAATAATAAACTTAAATAATATATACTTCATTAAGATACTTTTTCATGTTTATTATTACCTTTATATCACTTATTACTATGTTATAAACATTATGTAATCATTTATGTTTATAAATGTCATTTTGTCGATATTTGGTAGTTAATTAAAAAAACGAACACATTATAATTACAAGTTGTCCATGTGGTCAAAATTACATTATCTCCAGAATGATATTCGTGATTTAGATATCATATAATCATCATATATATCCAGCATATATATTTATTTATAACAGTACATAACATTTCATAGATAAGAAATGAAATGCACCGTTCATGGAGACGTTAAGCCGTACGTTTGCATCAACACTACTTTCATTTCTATTACATACATTAATTGAATTAAAACATAATTATACATAGATATATTATAATTAAAATATAATATAATATATCATATCATTAACTCTATCCTTTATACATCCCATATATGGCATTAACGAGTCAAATCATTTTGAGGGGGCGGTAGCCTGCACTTCCTCAAATTTGAAATTTCTGCATCTACCCATTACAAAAACCATAAAGGTATGATATAAATGTAAAAAACAGAAGAATAATGTAAAAATAAACATAATATATATCATATATAAATATAGTTCCATCTTAATGGCCACCATGAGAGGTGGTAGAAGATAATTGAACAACCATCATTTCGTGAGGTGTTAGTTTTCCATCCACAAAAACAATATATTCTTCACCCATTAAATGGAGGTGTGTGTAACTCTAGTTCGAATAATTCTCATAAAAACATCTTATTATATTGAGGATAATGGTTTTTTTATATAATAAAGGAATAAAAATAGTTTAGGGGTTGGAGAAGTAAAATAAATGAAAATAAATTAAGAGGAACTGTTATCTTTAATTTGGGTAACTCCCTTTGGTTTGAACCAAAAGGCCTTATTTAAGTGCCTTCTGCTTAAGGTAAGGTTTCTAGGAGGAGGAGAGGGATCTTGAGAGCTTATTTGGGAAAGGGTTAGACAATAAAAGGGGCTTGAGAGGTGTGAGGAATGAGTAATAATTGAGGGATTTTTATAAGGGGGATGAGGGGCTCTTTAGGAATGTGTGAAAATATGATTTTATTGTATAATGATATTCGGTTTCTAAAGGTAAAAAACCAATTAAAGTAAAATATATAATGACTCATGGTAAAAATAAAATCATCCAATAAGAATTTAATAGGTTTTGGATAAATTTTTAAAATTTAAAATCTTATTTTCTTAAATTTTTTATTAATGAGGTAAATACTGCATCATTATTGTGTCATAAATTATTTAATTTATTTGATGTCAAGAAATTATAAAAAAAACCATGATGTAGGAAATCTTATTAGTATTTAAATGAATATTTATAGTCGAAATTATAGCTTATATAATCCCAAGTAAAAATATATTTACTAAAAGATATTTTTTTGTGTCATTTTTATCATTACTTTAAGTTAATTAATCTAAAGTGTCATTATCACTCCCAAGTTGCTCTATGGGGTCCCAAAATCGATCCAAAGATGACCATGGTCGTATATGACAAAACCAATAAGGTTAGAATAAGTGTTAAGGTAATTTTTTATTATTATGATATTCTTTTTACCTTGAATTACCCTATTTATCTTTAACCACAATATATAAAAATCAAAAGTTACTATTAACTAAAAATTATTTTCATCTAATGAAACCACATTTTACTTAACAATGAAAAACATGTATGTCGGATTTTAGAAATTAAATTCAAATAAGTGGTAAATTTTTTTTAAATGACATTGATAGTTTTTAACTAATACTAAGTGGTTTCACTATTAATAAAAAATTAATGTTTTTTAGAAAAATACCAATAATTCAGCCTAAGCTATATCTGATATTTCGAATTCAAAAATGATGTCTATTTTTTTAACATCCCAAGTAATTAATGAATAATATATATTTATATCTATGCATATTTATTAATTAGATAGTGTTTTAGAGGCTTAAAATGAGAATAAATCCAATCTTAAGCATGGAATAAACTAATATTTTTAAAAGTTTGTTTTACTACCTTTTGATGTCAAACCATTTTTAAATCAAACTTTTGACAATTTTATAATCCCTATTCGTCAAAATAAACATATTCTTTATGATTGGGACATTGAAATTTACATTGGATAAATTTTTGGTATTTTTCTGACAATGTTAATTTTTTTTATGAATTGTGAAAAACACTGCATTTTACCTCAAAACTGCTTTTTCATCTAATTTAATTATATGGTTAGATAATCTTTTTAATTGGTATTAAAGTTTAACTAGAATATATTTTTACCATGTAATACAATGATGGTCATTAGGATTAATTTCACTTTGGAATTGGGCATAAACTAATGCCAAAGTTTTCATAGATATTGTTTCAAAAAACCTGCTATTTGTTTTGACAACGGGAATTATTTTTAAATTAATTATTTCAATATCTATGTTTGGAATTTGGTAAAATAGATTACATATTTTGAATCATAAGGTCCAAATTATGTAATCAAGGCTCTTTTGTTTTTGGACATTATGAATAGTAATGATGGTAATTATCTTTAATTATCTTGATTAATGAGTAATTGGGTAGTTAAGGATAATAAAATAATATCATAATAATAAAAAAATGACACCAAAATGTGTCCTAATTCTACTGGTTGTCTCATGGACGACCATGGGATGCCTTGTTCCAATCTTGGGGACCCCATGGAATCACTTTTGAGTGAAAGTGACTTTTTATCTTTTTATTTTTTAAAGAAAGTAAATATAACAAAGAATGTATCACCTGAGTAAAACATTTTTAGTATTGTCTACATAGATGATATTTTGGACTATAAATATTTATTATAAATCTGAAAATATTTCCTACATCATAGTATTTTTTTCATAATTTTTAGACATTAAATAAATTAAATTATTTATGACATCATGATGATGCAACGATTACCTCATTATTTAACGATTTAAATAAAAAAAAAGATAATGTAAAATATAAGACCTAAACTTGTCAAAGACCTATTGGATGAGTATATTTTGAACCCTTATCACCTTATATTCTAAATACATAAATGTGGGACCTTTAAAATCCGAAAATCATTTGAAAATAAAGTAACATTTTGTAACTTTCCAAGAGTGCCCCTCCTCTCCTCTTATAAAAGGCCCCCACCTCTACCTCCTTACCCACACCTCTCATGCCTTTGGATCGGCCAAACCCTGCTCATTTTTTCCCTCCACATCCCTATTTTACTCCTAGAAGCATTACTTTGGATAAAAGTCTTCCCAAGGAAGCCTTTGAGCTCAAATCAAAGAGAGTTACCCGATTTTAAGGTAATGTCTTCTCTCGTGTTCTTTTGTTTTATTTTGATTCTCCAACCCACTAAACTCTTTTTATTCATTAGTTTTGTAAAAAATCCAGTATCTTCAATATAATATGATGTTTTTATAACAATCATTAGAGCTACACTTACACACACCTACATCTAATGGTTAAAGAACATACTGTTTCCGTGGATGGCGAATTTCTGCCTCACGAAACGATGATTGTTCAATATTCTTTTAACACCTTCAAAGGTGGACATTAAGATGTCACTATATTTTTATATGTTATATAATATGTTTATGTTTTCCTTATGCTTCTGTATTTTTCATTTATGGCATTCCTTTATGGCTTCCATTATGAGTATACACGATATCTTCATTTTTGGAAGTGCGGACTACCGCTCCCTCAAAGTGATTTGATTCATTAATACCATATGTGGTACGTATAAAGGATAGGTTTAATGATATTATATATGATACCATACTGTAATTAAAAAACTATTATATATAATTATGTTTTAATTCCAATAAATATGAAATAGAAATGGAAGCAGCGTTCATGCATATACTGGATATATATGATATCTAAATCATGAATATAATTATGTTTATAATGGATATTTTACCACATGTACAACTTGTAATTATAAACAGTTTATTTTTGACTCAAGTACCAATGATCGTTAAAATGACCGTTATTAACTTAAATAATAACATAGTGTTCATGACATGATAATAAGTTATATAAAAGGAATAATGAACTTGAAAAAGGATCTTAAGCAAGTAGAAATTAACTCATGTTTATTATTCAGGAGATTAAAGAACGATCGAGTCAAGTCAGACCCGAGGTAAGGGACTTCATCTCAATCTCCATTCATTGAGGCATATTTTGTTTTATACACAACTTTCTTTTATACGGTGTATAAAACCCTTTGAATTTTATGCTTATTCAAAAGGAATCTTTTTCTATATGAAGCGTTTTACTAAATGACAAAAGGAATGTTTTTTTTTCGTACGTATGCGGCGACAACGACTTCTCCGCCGCTGTGACCATTATTTGAGTTTCATATTCCTCTACAAGACATACCTTTTTTTAAAATGAAAAATAAATACCACATTTTAATTTTCTTTTATTTTGGTATTGAAAATGTTTTTCATAATGTTTTTTATATCAATGTGTTCTATTGATATCTTGTGATTGAAATGTGGAAATGTTATGTTTCCTTTATGCATGTATTATGTGATACGATTATGTTATGGTTCTTCGGAATTGTTATGAAGATGGGTGGTTTCATGATAAACTAAGGGTGGGTGAGCCCTATATAGCTCTCCAATGCATTGGGTAATGTGAAGGAGTTAAATGTTAAGGTTTTTCCAAAGTGATTTAGGGAATATACTATGACGGGTATTCCAAACGTAACCAAGAGGGTTACTCCCTACGTAAGAATGTTATGGATGACTCAAGTTACCTTTATGTCTTATGATTTCTATGATTTATTCATGATTTGATGAAGTATGTTAAAGTGCTTATGTTTTATGAGTAATGTATGATTTCATTGATTCTTATGTATACATGTACTCATGTTTCCTTTCCATATTTTCATATTCCTTACTGAGATTTTTATGATCATCCCATGTTTTTTAAATGATTTTCACAGGTCAAGGGAAAGGCATATGATATGATGATAGTGTCAAAGAAGTGTCAAGAAAGAATCCTTGTTTTATATTAAATATGTTTCCATTGATGATAAAAATGAATACTATATTTTATGTAACCACTTTGTTTAAATTTGGAATTTAATGCAAGTTTTATGATCTAATTATCTATAACTCTAAACCTAAAAAGATCCTCAATGTGTAATCTTGTAATAACTCATGATTAAGTATGGTTTAAGGCTGAGGCCTTATAGTTGGTATCAGAGGTTGGTTTAGATAACTTTAGGAGTTAGAATTCTATTGAATGATTATCCAGAAATATTTTTTTATGGTAAAATTGAAATGATATAGCATTTAAAGATTACCATGTTTCTTCATCTAAGACATGTTTGTTCAGAATGGTTTTCCGTAGAGGAAACATGGAAGCCGTGCTAGGAAGGAATACAGAAGTAAATAACCTTTCGAATCAGCATCCTGAGATGGTCGGAATTGGAGCTGAACCGTTTTTTGCAGTAATGGTGCAATTGACTCAAGCGATAAATGGTGTTGGTATCCATGCACGAGATCAACCAGATCAACCGCAGAGGAACATGTCAGTGGTAAAATATTTCATGAGGCAACATCCCCCATCATTTAGAGGATCATCTGACCCTGTGCTAGCTGAAGGGTGGATTAAATCACTGGAGAAGATTTTCAATGTCAGGGGGTGTTCAGAGAATCAAAAGGTTAGTCTTTCTATTTACCATTTGGAGGGTGAGGCAGATCAGTAGAGGTCGATGATTAAAAATATCAGGGACGCTGATGAGATTGATGCTTTTGACTAGGATGAATTCAATTTTATTTTTCTTGAGAAGTATTTTCCTAAGGCTGTTCGACTTTGGATGGAAAAACAATTTCTGGAATTGAGGCAAGAGGAAGACTCAGTGGCTGCCTATGAAGAAAGGTTCACTCGATTGGAAGGGTATGCTCCAAATTTTATCTGATACCTTGATAGTAAAATCAATCATTTTTACTCAGGATTAAATCCAAAATATCAAAGGGAATTGGCTTCTCGTGAGTTTAAAAGTTATGAAAATCTTGTTCGATGTGCTGAGAAGGTGGAAATGGAGTTTGCTGATGATCAAGTGTTCTGTAACAACCAGCAAAAGAAGAGACCGAGGTGACAGGAGAAAGGAAAGAATTATTCAAAAAGTTCTGACGACAAGAAAACTAAGTTTCCTGTTTGTGATAAATGTGGTCAAAGGCATGCTGGGGAATGTCTTCTGAATTTTAGAAAATGCTACCGATGTGGTAAGATGGGACATAAGGCTCGTAATTGTACTGAAAAAGATCAAGGTGATGGTAAGTCCAAATTCTATTTACAGTTAGTGAAATGTTTTAAGTGCAATGATATGGGTCACTATGCAAAGGAGAGTCCACAAAAGAGCTTGAGTGATGGGAAGCAGTTAGACTACAAGAAGAAAGGGGTGGTGAAATCCTTTACAACTACTTCAGCAAATGTCAAGCCATCAAATGAAGTTGTATCAGGTAATTTTTTTGTTTTTTCAGATTATTCCAGTGTGTTGTTTGATTCGGGGTCTACACATTCTTTCATCTCTGAAAACATTTCTAGTAAAATGGGAATACCATCTCATGAAATGACTCCTGAACTTGTGGTAAAAACACCTGGGGGAAATGTTGAGGCAAAAAGAATTTATAAGAATATTTCTATCCTTATACATGGAAAGAACCTACTTATAAACCTAATTTTTCAACCTCTAGTAGAGTTTGATGTTATCCTGGGTATGGATTGGCTATAAATTTACCATGTTAAGGTTGACTGTAGAGCTAAAGAAGTTTCTTTTCAGAAATACTTTCAGTTTGTGTACAAGAATGAACCCTTACTGTTGATAACATATCAAGAGGCCTAGAAACTTGTAAAAGAAGGAAATTAATGTTACCTTGCACATATTGTTGAAAACAAAGGAACTGTTCAGATTAATGATGTGCCGGTGGTAAATGAGTATCCTGATGTTTTTCCAAATGAGTTTCCTAGAATAATACCAGATTGGGAAGTTTAATTTACTGTTGACTTAGTTCCTGATGCTAAGAAAATTTCAAAAACCCCATATCAAATGGCTCAAATTGAACTGTTAGAGTTGGAGGAGCAATTGCAAGATTTATTAGAGAAAGGTTTCATTATACCAAGAACATCACCATGGGGTGATCCTATTTTATTTGTTAAAAAGAAAGATGGTTCTTTGAGACTTTTCATTGATTATAGATCCTTGAATAACATCACTGTTAAGAACAAATATCCTTTACCTCATATCAATGATTTGTTTGATCAACTCCAAGGAGCTCAGTTTTTTTCAAAGATTGACCTAAGATCGGGGTACCATCAGTAGAAGGTAAAGGAATAAGATGTTTTGAAGACCATGTTTCGTACAAGATATGGCCATTATTAATTTGTAGTAATGCCTTTTGGGCTAACCAATGCACCTACTGTATTCATGGACTTAATGAATAGAATTTTCCATGAGTTCTTGGATAAGTTTGTGGTGGTTTTCAATGATGATATTTTGGTGTTTTCTAAAAGTAAAGAGGACATTGAAAGACATTTAAGGGTTATTTTGCAAACCTTAAAAGAAAATAAATCGTATGGGAAATTCAGAAAGTGTGAGTTTTGGTTATAAAAAATTTCTTTACTTGGACACATTGTTTCTAAAGATGGGATAACTATTTATCCTGCAAAAACAAAGGTTGTTGAAGAATGTCCAAGACCCACAAATGTAACTGAGATTCGTAGCTTCCTTGGTTTGGTAGGATTTTACTGAAGGTTTGTTAGAAAATTTTCCCGATTATCTAGTCCAATGACTAAGCTTACTCGGAAGGGTGTTAAGTTTATCTGGACAAAAGAATGTGATGATTGTTTTGCAGAACTGAAAAGAAGAATGGTGAATGCTCTAGTTTTGGAACTACCTTCTTGGAATGGTGAGTTTGTTATCTACAGTGATGCATCATTGAAAGGACTTGGTTGCGTCCTAATGCAGAATGATCAGGTAATTGCATATGCTTCACGACAATTGAAAACTCATGAGATAAATTATCCTACACATGATTTGGAATTAGCTGCTGTTGTTTTCTCTTTAAAAATTTGGAGGAATCATTTGTATGGAGTAAAATGTAAAATATATACTGATCACAAAATTTTAAAGTATATATTCACTCAGAAATAATTGAACATTAGACAGAGGAGATGGCTAGGATTAATCAAGGATTATGATTGTACAATTCATTACCATCCGGGAAAAGCAAATAAAGTGGCTGATGCTTTGAGTCGAAGGAGTAATGCTTCATTAACAATGTTGCATTTGGAACGTGATCCCTTGGTTAAGGATTTGGTTATCTTTGGCATAGAAGTTGTTGGTGCAGGATGACCTTCTATTTTGATTCAGGTATCAGTGAAATCTTCTCTATCAGACAGAATCAAGCAAGCACAGAAGAAAGACAACGAGTTTCAGAAAAAGGTAGAGCTGGTTCAGAAGGGTAATTTTCCTTAATTAAACATTGATAATGATTGTGTTTTGAGATTTGGGAAGAGATTGTGTGTTCCTTGTGATTCATAATTGAAGAGAGAGTTGTTATGTGAGGCTCATAGTTCTTCATTTTCAGTTCATCCTGGCAGTACTAAGATGTATAGAGATCTTCAGGAGTATTACTGGTGGGATGGAATGAAAAGAGATATTGTTGATTTTACTATGAAGTGTTTGACATGTCAATAGGTTAAAGAAGAGTGGCAGTTACCGAAAGGGATGCTTCAATATTTACCAGTGCCAGAGTGGAAATGGGAAAATATATCCATGGACTTCGTTTTAGGATTGCCGAAGACATCTCTAGGTAATAATGTAAACTGTGTTATTGTTGATCACTTGACTAAATTTGCTCATTTCCTTGCTATATGAGATACTTTTTCCCTAGATCAACTTTCTCGATTGTATCTTAAATAGATAGTCAGGTTGCATGGAGTTCCCCTATCCATTGTATTTGATCGTGATCCCAAGTCTTCTTCTAACTTTTGGAAAGGCTTTCAGAAGACGTTGGGTACTGAATTAAATTTTAGTACAACTTTTCATCCTCAATCAGATAGGCAGTAAGAATGAACAATCCAGAATTTGAGGATATGCTATGTGCTTGTTCGATGGATTATCAGGGAAGTTGGGACCAACATCTTTCTTTGGATGAGTTTTCTTATAATAACAGTTTTCATTCCAGTATACAGATGGCACCATTTTTGGCATTATATGGGAAGCGGTGTCGAACTCCATATTTTTTGGATGAAGTGGTTGAAAGGAACTTGATGGTACCAGAATTGGTAGAAGAGTTGGTAGAAAAAGTTCAATTGATACAGAAACACATGATAATAGCTCAGAGAAGCCAGAATAGTTATGTGGACAACAAGAGGAAGGATCTCTCTTTTGAGGTAGGTGATCATGTTTTTCTCAAAGTATCACCATGGAAAAGTGTGATGCGATTTGGTAAGAAAGGGAAGATGAGTCCAAGGTTCATTAGACCATATGAAATTCTGGAGAGATTTGGATCATTTTCTTACCGATTGGCGTTACCCCTGAGTTTATCTCAGGTACACAATGTTTTTCTTGTTTCAATGTTAAGAAAGTACATGCCAGATCCATCTCATGTTTTGAGTCCAGAGGTGGTTCAGCTGGAAGAGAATCTATATTATGAGAAAAAACCAGTCCAAGTTCTTGATCACAGGGA
Source organism: Viscum album (assembly GCA_963277665.1). Classification (NCBI taxonomy): domain Eukaryota; kingdom Viridiplantae; phylum Streptophyta; class Magnoliopsida; order Santalales; family Viscaceae; genus Viscum; species Viscum album. The sequence goes on along the minus strand of OY728158.1, from coordinate 364,027,812 downwards.
TAAAGTGTTGCGGAATAAGGTGATTAATCAAGTAAATTTTTTGTGGAAAAACCACATGAGTGAAGGGGAAACACAGGAATCTGAAAATGCTATGAGGGATAAATACCCCCACTTATTCGATAAGTAAATAAATTGCGGGGATGCAATTTTATAAAGGGGGGAAGGATGTAACATCCCAAGTAAGTAATTAATAATATATATTTATATCTATGTCTATTTATGAATTAGATAGTGTTTTAGAGTCTTAAAATGAGAATAAATCCAATCTTAAGCATGGAATACACTAATATTTTTATAAGATTGTTTTACTACCTTTTGATGTAAAACCATTTTTTAAATCAAAATTTTGACAATTTTATAAGCCTTATTTGTCAAAATAAACATATTATTTATGATTGGGACATTGAAATTTACATTGGATAATGTTTTGGTATTTTTCTGACAATGTTCATTTTTTTATGAATAGTGAAAAATAATGCATTTTACATCAAAACTGCATTTTCATATAATTTAATTATATAGTTAGATTATCTTATTAATTGTCCTTAAAGTGTAATTAGAATATATTTTTACCATTTAATCCAATGGTGGTCATTATGATTAATTTCACTTTGGAATTGGGCATAAACTAATGCCAAACGTTTCATAGATATTGTTTAAAAAAACCCGCTATTTGTTTTGACAACGAGAATTATTTTTAAATTAATTTTTGCAATTTCTGTGTTTGGAATTTGGTAAAATAGATTTCATATTTGGAATCATAAGGTCCAAATTATGTAATCAAGACTTTTTTGTTTTTGAACATTATGAATAGTAACGACGGTAATTATCTTTAATTATCTTGATTAATGAGTAATCGGGTAGTTAAGGATAATAAAATAATATCTTAATAATAAAAAAATGACACAAACATGTGTCCTAATGCTACTGGTTGTCTCATGGCCGACCATGGTATTCCTTTTTCCAATCTTGGGGACCCCATGGAATCACTTTTGTGTGAATGTGACTTTTTATCTTTTTATTTTTTAAAGAAAGTAAATATAACAAAGAATGTATTACTTGAGTAATTTTTTTTTAATTTTGTCTACATAAATGATATTTTTGACTATAAATATTAATTGGAAATCTAAAAATATTTCCAACATCATAGTATTTTTTTCATAATTTTTAGCCATTAAATAAATTAAATTATTTATGAGATCATGATGATGCACTGATTGCCTCATTATTTAACGATTTAAATAAAATAAAAAGATAATGTAAAATCTAAGACCTACACTTGTCAAATACTTATTGGATGAGTATATTTATAACCCTTATCACCTTATCCTTGAAATAAATAAATTTGGGACCTTTAAAATCCGAAACTCATTTGAAAATAAAGTAACATTTTGTAACTTTCCAAGAGTGCCCCTCCTCTCCTCTTATAAAAGGCCCCCACCTCTACCTCCTTACCCACACCTCTAAAACCTTTGTCTCGGCCCAAACCAGATCATTTTGTCTCTCCACATCCCTATATTACTCCTAGAAGCCTAACTTTGGGAAGAAGTCTTCCCAAGGAAGCCTTTGAGCTCAAATCAAAGAGAGTTACCCGATTTTAAGGTAATGTCTTCACTCGTGTTATTTTGTTTTATTTTTCTTCTCCAACCCCCAAAACACTTTTTATTAATTTTTTTGTAACAACTCTAGTATCTTCAATATACTAGGATGTTTTTATAAGAATCATTTGAGCTACACTTACACACACCTACATCTAATGGTTAAAGAACATACTGTTTCTGTTGATGACAAATTTCTGCCCCACGAAACGATGATTGTTCAATATTCTTCTAACACCTTCAAAGGTGGCCATTAAGATGTAACTATATTTATATATGATATATAATATGTTTATGTTTTCCTTAAGATTTTGTATTTTTCATTTATTATATACCTTTATGGCTTCCATTATGGGTATATGCGATATCTTCATTTTAGGAAGTGCGGACTACCGCCCCCTCAAAGTGATTTGATTCGTTAATACCATATGTGGTACATATAGAGGATAGATTTAATGATATTATATATGATACCATACTGGAATTAAAATACTATTATGTATCATTATGTTTTAATTCCATTAAATATGAAATAGAAATGGAACCAGCATTCATGCGTACGTACGGCTTACCGTCTCCATGAACGGTGCATTTCATTTCTTACCTCTAAATGTTATGTAATATTATAAATGCATGCATATACTGGATATATATTATATATATGATATCTAAATCAATAATATAATTCTGGATATAATGGATATTTTACCCCATGAAAAACTTGTAATTATAAAGAGTTTATTTTTGACTCAAGTACCAATGATCGTTAAAATGCCCGTTATTAACTTAAATAATAACATAGTGTTCATGACATGGTAATAAGTGATATAAAAGGAATAATGAACTTGAAAAAGGTTCTTAAGAAAGTATAAATTAACTCAAGTTTATTATTCAGGATATTAAAGAATGATCGAGTCCAGTCAGACCCGAGGTAAGGGACTTCGACTCAATCTCCATTCGTTGAGGCATATTTTGTTTTATACAAAACTTTATTTTTTACAGTGTATAAACCCCTTTGAATTTTATGCTTATTAAAAAGAATATTTTTTATATGAAGCGTTTTACTAAACGACAAAAGGAATGTTTTTTTTTCGTATGTATGCGGCGACAACGACTTCTCCTTCGCCGTGACCATTATTTGAGTTTCAGCTTCCTCTACAAGCCATACCTTTTTTTTAAAATGAAAAATAAATACCATGTTTTAATTTTCTTTTATTTTGGTATTGAAAATGGTTTTCATAATTTTTTTTATATCAATGTGTTGTATTGATATCTTGTGATTGAAATGTGGAAATGTTATGTTTCCTTTATGCATGTATTATGTGATACGATTATGTTATGGTTCTTGGGCATTGTTATGAAGACGGGTGGTTCCATGATAAACTAAGGGTGGGTGATCCCGATATAGCTCTCCAATGAATTGGGTAACGTGAACTAATTAAACGTTAAGGTTTCTCCGAAGAGATTTAGGGAATATACTGTGATGGGTATTCCAAACGTAACCAAGAGGGTTACTTCCTACGTAAGAATGTTATGAATGCCCCAAGTTACCTTTATGTCTTATGATTTCTTTGATTTATTCATGATTTGATGAGGTATGTTAAAGTGCTTATGTTTTATGAGTAAAGTATGATTTCATTTATTCTTATGTATACATGTACTCATGTTTCCCTTCCATATTTTAATATCCTTTACTGAGCTTTTTATGCTCATCCCAAGTTTTTGAAATGATTTTCACAGGTCAAGGGAAAGGTACATGATGTGATGATAGTGTCAAGGAAGTGTTTAGAAATAATCCATGTTTATATTAAATATGTTTCCATTGATGGTAAAAATGAATACTATCTTTTATGTAACCACTTTGTTTAAATGTGGAATGTAATGCAAGTATGATGATATAATTCTCTAAAACTCTAAACCTGAAAAGATCCTCAATGTGTAATCTTGTAATAACTCAAGATTAAGTAATGTTTAAGGCTCGGGGCTTATAATTTCACCGAATTCAAGACAATAAAGTTGGAATTATTAATTTAAAATTAATTCCCATTGTGAAAACAAAGAGCGTGTTTTTAAGAAACAATGACTATCAAAAGATTATCACTTGTTTATGTCCAATTTCAAAGTGAAATTAATTCCAAAGACCAACATTGTATTAAACGGTAAAAATATATTATAATTACACTTTAGAAACAATTAAAAAGGTAATATAACCATATAAATAAATTATATTAAAAATCACTTTTGAATTAAAATACATTATTTTTTACCATTCATGAAAAAATGAACTTTATCAAAAAAATACCAAAAATTTACCCAAAGTAAATTTTGATGTCCCAAATCTAAAAAAGAGTTTTATTTTGTCAAATAGGACATATAAAAATTACCAAAACTATATTTAAATAGGTTTCTCCTTCAAAAGGCGTTAAATCGACCATTTAGTGAATATTAGATTATTTATGCTTAAAATTAGATTCATTCATATTTTAGGCCCCTAAATTTTATTGGATAAATGTAAAAATATTTAACAAACATGTATAATCATATTGTAGTTAGTTCTATTCATTCTCTCCAATACAATGGCTAGGAATTAACTACCATTTAAAATAATAATATTATATTATTAGAGTGCAACGTAAGATTTCAAAGAATCTCATTGTTGCGTATCAGGTATGCCATTGAACAAAGTGTCCCCTTTAAGGTAAAATCAATATATAATTCAAAAATATTAATAAATAGGAAAATATATTATTCATTATTTACTTGGGATGTAATAATATTTGTGTGGAAGAGTATATCCAAGCTTTGGCCAAGACCACCTACAGTTTTGAAGAACTCATCGAGGATGAACCAGACATGAGGGCCACTGCTCTTCAATGGAGGTTATATAGAAGAAAGGTTTCTAATTGAATAAAGTTGATTTCAATATTTCAGTGATTTATTATGGTGTCTGTTGATTACATGTTCCAAATATAAAAGGTTTCCCAGTTTTTTTTATAAAAGTGATTTGCATAATAAAATAATAATTTTCAATCAGCTGCTAAAAAATATATAAAATAAATTATAAAATTTTAAATCAATATATTTTTAAAATTAATAAATAATTATAAAGGTAAAAATTAATTGATATTATTAATGAGTAGATAATCTTAAAATCATGAATGCAATAAATGAGTGATATTTAATAAATAAAAATGAATATACATCAAAATTATTCCAAAAATGAATGAGTTTTATTAATTATATAAATTATTATAAATTGAAAAGAATATATATTAAAATGAAATGAGAACATGTTAAATATATACATTACAATCATATTATAAGCATTAAATTCTAAAGAATAAATATGTATAACTAAATTTAAATAATAATGAAAATATAATTATATTAAAACTGAAAAAATTATAAAGATAAGTTAAAAACAAGTAACATTAGTCGTGAATAAATAATACTAAATAATATTAGTTTAATGAATGTTAAAAAAGAGTGAAATTCAAAAACTAAAAATCTATAGATTAAAAAAATATTAAAAAATGAACAAATATTATTATTTATTTAGATTTATTAAATATAAGTAAAAATTAATAAATGATAAAATGAAAATGAATAAATATTAATTATATAAATTACAACCATGTTAAAATCATCTAACATTAATGAATAAACATATATAAATAAATATTAAAAATGGAAAAATTTACAAAAATAAAAAAACAATTAAACTTTGAAAATGAATATATTAAAAAAAAATGAAGATTATTATTGATTTGATAAATATAAAATGAATAAATTTTAAAAAAATAAAAAATAAATAATATTTATTAGCAATAATATAGATAAGAAATAACATTTACTGATTAAATAAATAAATAAATAAATATATAATATAGTATGTTAATAAATATAATTCTAAAATAAGTATTAAAATTTGAATAAATTAAAGAAATATTATGTGTCTGTACGTTCTATATAAATACGAATTAATTACAAATATGTATGTGAAAAATTATTGTAAAAAACCTTTGATATATGTTAAATTGAAAAAATCAAATATAATTAAAATTCCATTACTTGATACAATTATTTTATATTTTTAATTTAAATGAATTTTTAATTATAAATAGTTTTCACTAATTATATAACTTGTTTAAGGTAAATTTACATATTATGTATCATTTAAATCATATATAAATAAATTATATATATATTGACATATACATATACATATGAATATATTTCGATATTAAAAAGATTAAATATATTAATGATCAATTATGTATAAAGAACACAAATATTAATAAATTATAAAAAATATTTAATAAAAAATATTTAAAATAAATAAATTATAAAAAAGAAAAAAACATAATAATTAATGGTAAAAAAGCATGTAAAATTTATTTATTAACACTAATATAGAAATATCTTTCATTAGGTTTAAAATGGGATTTTCATTTCAAAAAAAGCCAGCGGCCATTGTCATCACAAATAAAGGACCCCCTTTATCATCACTAACAAATGACCCTTTTTTTGGAGCTTTCATTTCCATTGGTAAATTCCATGATAACAGATGAAAAATATGAAATCATTTACCATTCCTATAACATATAAAGATTAAAAACATAAAATCAAATTAGAATATTTTTATATTTTTCAGAAAAAATATATTGAAATATATATAATAAATTGCACTATCATTTCAATAAAAAATTTACAGATAATATATTTTCATTTATGTGATATTTATATTAATTTAAATAAAATTACAATCCTATATACAAAATGAAAACATTTATGGAATGATTTTTGTAACAATCATCCCCTTCAAAAACCTTATCCCTATAATAAAACCAATATTTTTTTGGTAACCATATGTAAAATAATTAACAAATTATGATTTTAATATAATCCATATATGTTAAATTATATTTTTCATTATATTGTATGTCAATGATATTATCATTTATACTATTAATTTTATTATTAGTTATTTTATTATTAATTTTATATTAATTAATTTTTATTAAATATACCATTAATTAATAACTATATTATAAATTATTTATTACATTGTAAAATAAAAATCTATAAAATTTATATTTTTAATTATGTAATATTTTAATGATATTATAAGTTATTAAATATTTTCATTGCCTAATGTTTTGTTAAAAATTATATCATTTAACAAAATTAACATTTTTAAATTGAAAACACGCACTTTGATAATACCGGGAACATTGTGTGTCAGAATGGCGCACTGTTAATTTTTACAAGTTAATAATTATTTACAGATTATTTTCCTAATGTTTGAAAATAATATGATCTCATTTACTAAATTTTGACAATGTGAAACATGTTTTAAACATAAATGACGCTTTTATATTGAAAACATTCAGTTTGAGTCATACCAGCCACATCATATGTTAGATTGAGCTGTAGTTGATTCCTAAATGTCGTAAATGAATTATAAACCATCATGAATTTTTTTAAAATAATTGGAGCTCATTTACTCGATTGTGATAATCTGATGCACATAGTAAACTAAAACCAAACATTTATATTTAAAACCCTCACTTTGAGTCATACCGACAACAACATCTGTCATATTGACATGAGGTTGAATCTTATACACCAAGAATGAATTATGGATCATCAACTTAAATTTTGAAACTAATATGGGTTTGTTTTCTTCATTTTATCTATGCGATGTATGTTTTAAACTAAAATTACACTTTTATATTAAAAACAAACTCATTGAGTTATACAGACCACATTGTTTGTTAGATTAACGTGTGATCGTTTACTATAATCACAAATAAATTATGTATCATTTTACTAATGTTAAAACTTATTCAATGATTTTTTCATGAATTTGGCTATGTGACAGGAATTATAAACTAAAATGCCACTTTTATATTGAAAGCGACAAATTATAGTCGTGCTATACACATCATGTTTTAGATTTACATGAGGTTGAATTCCACATGTCACCTATGAATTACATATCATTATCTTAATGATTTAAAATAATATAAAGAAAATTTCTCAATTTTGGCTACATGATGTGTGTTTTAAACTAAAATAACACTTTAATATTGAAAACATGCATGTTGAGTCATAAAGACCATATCATGATATTTATTGACATGTTGTCCATTACTATAAATCTTAAATATATTATGGTTTTTTTACTAATGTTTGAAAAAAGTCAAGCTTTTTCCTTGGTTTAGCTCTGTGACATGCATTTGATACTAAAATGACACTATTATATTGAAAACATACAAATAGAATCATATCAATCACATCATGTTTCAAATTCAAATGTGGTCGATTCCAACTCATTAGAAATGAAAAATGGAACATTTTTTAATATTTTTTAAACAATCCAATATCATTTTCTTAGTTTTGATAATGTGACACACGTTTTAAGATAAAATGACTCTTTTATATTGAATACATTACCTTAGAGCCATATAAGAAAAATCATGTGTCAAAAGGAGATGTGGTAAATTTATACACATCAAAAATAAATTATGGATCATTGTACTAATATTTAAATAAAATTATAGCTCATTTGTCTATTTTTCCCTTCTCACATGTGTTTTAAACTAAAATGAAACTTTTTATTTGGAAAGAACATTCTATGTCATTTTAGCCACATCATGTGTTAGATTAACATGTGATTGATTCATTAATGTATCAAATTAAATATGGATTTTTTTCTAATGTTTGAAAAAAACCCAATATCATTTTCTAATTTTGTCTATGTGATCTATGTTTTAAACTAAAATTACACATTTATATTGAAAACACACACTATGAGTCATACCAACCAAATCGTGTATTTGTGTGATATGAATTCAATTTATATATTTCTAAGATTAATTATGGATCTTTTCATAATTCTATAAATCAGTCATATCTTGTTTTCTCAATTTTGGATATGTGATTCATGTTTTTACCAAAAATAATAATTTTATATTGAAAACATGCACTTTGATTCATAAAAACTAAAATATATGTTGGATTGATGTGAGGTCAATTACTACACAACAAAAAATAACTATTTATCATTTTCATAATGTTTGAAAAAAATAATAGTTTGTTTTATACTTTTCATAGTGTGATGTGTGTTTTAAAAAAATGAGACATTTCTATTAAAAACACATAGTTGGAGTTATACGAGACACATCATATATTATATTAATATGTGATCCATTATTACATGAAAAAATTAATCATGGATCATTTTCTTAAATTTTGAATACAATATGATTTGTTATATGGTTTTTTCTATGTGATGAATGTGTTATATTTAAATGACACTTAAAAACACGCACTTTGTGTAATACCAGAGTCTTCATGAGTCAGATTTCTCTTCAGTAAATTCTTACATTTCAAATATTAATTTTGAATTATTTTTATCAAGTTTGGAAATAATTAGAATTTTTTTTATTAGTTTTGTTAATTTGACATGTGATATAAACTAAAATGACACTTTTCTATTTAAAACACGTAATTTTAGTCATTCCAGCCACGTCCTATGTTAGCTTGACATTTAGTAAATTTTTATATGACACTCATGATATATGTATTTTAAAAATAAGGATTGAAAACAATTAAATATTTTTTCAATGGATTTGAGTAAGTGAAAAATGTTTAAAACTAAAATGACTTTTTTTATAAAGGAAACACACACATTAAGTTATACTGGACACATCATGTGTTGGATTGAAATTCAATCGATTCATACACACCAAAAATGAATTATAGATACTTTTCTTATATTATAAAGGTAATATAAGATCTTACTCTCATTTTTGGTTAGGATGAATGTTTTTAATCTAAAATTAAACTTTTGATGAGATAATGATGAACTTTATGTCATAACATCCACATCGTGTGTCAGATTGATGAACGATCAATTCTAATACGTCAAAAATAATTTGTGGATCATTTTACTAATGTTGGAAAATAATATGATATGATTTATAAATCTATTCAATATGTTTTTTTAAATAAAATTAAAATTATATTTAAAACACACAGAATGAGTCATTCGGGTCACATCATGTTTCATATTTACGTTTGGTAAATTCTTTTACATCAAAAATTAATTATGGATAATTTTCCTAATGTTTTTTTGGATATTTTAATCTCGTTTAATTTTTTTGTATATGTGACATTTTTTATAGTAAAATGATACTTTTAATATTAAGATGTTCACTTTGATGCTTATTTTCCACATTGTGTCAGGATGATTCAAATTTGATTCCTACACATCCTATATTAATTATCGATCATTTTCTTAATGTTTGAAAACAATATAATCTTGTTTTATTTGTATTTATAATGATATTTTTATTTTAAACTAAAAGGAAAAAGTTATATTGAAATCATGAAATTTCATTCATACAAACCAAATTTTGTTTTAGATTGATAGGAATTAAATTCTTACTTGTCAAAAATTAATTGTGGATTTTGTTTTTCTAAATATTGAAAAAATATGAACTCATTTGTATAGTTTTGACAGTGGGAAAAACATTTTATACTAAAATGAAACTTTTGTATTGAAAGAATAATATTTGAATCATTCTCAAAACATCATATATAATATTTATTTGTGATCTATTCCTACACATCATAAACAAATTATGGATCATTGACCTAAATTTTTAGAACATTCCATGTTCTTTTTCTATGTTTTGATAATATGAAAATTGTTTTAAACAAAACTACCTTGTAGAGATAAATATTTCACAAATAATTCTCAACATACATCCCTTATTCAATTTATTTAACATATAATTACATGATTATAAAACTAACATTGGATCAAAATATTAGATAGGAATCGATATTAGTATTTATAGAAACATTCATTAGCATGTCATTGGTTGAATAAAATGTGAAAGTGAAAGAATTCATATAACATTTTCATCATGGTTGTGAAAGTGATTATATAGAGTTGTGACCCCTTTTACATACTAATGAAAAGATATATGGACACAAAATGGGAATGATAAGTCTAAGAGCATGAAACTTTCTTCCCTAGAATTTGGTAATATGACATCAGATTTGTGGGTAAAAGAATCATTTTCCAATTTCCCTCTTGCTATTATATTTACTATAAAATAAACATGAAATATCTCATTAGAATAAGTAGATTCAAGAATATTACTATCTTAAACATATTTTTTATAGTTTAACCCTCCATCATACATATGCTTGAAACATCACTCAAATCCCTCTTTATCTCCAGCTTCACCACTAAAGCATTTTGCAGTGTCAACCTACTCAAACTAACTCCAAAAGAAAGTAAATTAGTGAAAAGATTAAAAGAAATGAATAACCAATTGTGGAATGATAATATACCTTTTAGAATCATTGATGAATTATAGAAACAATGGTATTATTGAATTTATCACATGATATTTAGGTTTTTAAAAATATAATACATGATGAAGTCAAGTTGGACAACATCTATAGATGCAAGTGGATTGGAATGTATCTGAAATTATATCCCATCAAGTTGGGGCCTATTATAAATATTATTTTTCTATTTCTATCAAATGAAACACCCTCAATCAAAATATATATACACTTTTCAGCAGGTAGAGGAACTATATGTGGGAAAGTATTATAAACACTATAGACTCACTCAAGAGTGAAAAAATAACTATGGTGGGATTCAAATTTATTTTTATTTATTTGAGGGTAAAATCATAAATAATGTTTTTTTAGTAATTAAAAATTTATGTTTACAATAAATATATAACTAAAATATTTCTAATAGTATATGATATTTATTTTAGGAAAAGTAATTTATATGTATTATGATACAGATGATTCAAATCCTAAATGAATCTCAAAGGACAAAACATATACAAGATCACATAAATAATAAAAAATCACCTTATCTTGATGTCAAAAATCATTATGACACCATGTAATCTACCCAATAACCTCTAAAAACAATTTTATTGTTTGAAATATGTAGAATTTAGGTTCCACTAATTGTACTAAAAAAATATAGAAAAATACTCATATAAAATATTTTAATTGAAATTCTAATTATCTTGAAAAATTACATGTTTGTGGATGTTAATTTGTTTATGGAATATAATATACTTTCTAAATTTTAAAAAATAATATAAATAAACATTATTGTTATTTTTTTTGATTCTATAGAAACATTGATCAAAATAAGTAAATAATTTACAAGTATGTTTTGATAGATAAATATTACTATATAAAGCATAATCTATTTCCATTTGAAGAAATCCTTAGGATTCTTATGTTTACTACATGACCAGAAACCCTGATTTAGACGATATTTATAGATGAACCAATCATAAAAAATACTAGTTAAAACAAAAATAAAAAATGAATAATTTGAATTTAATGTATAAAATATTGATTGTAGTGAATTACAAATTCACAATTGATAACATGTGTGGTTATTTTGATGGAAATACATTCATTGTATCTAAAAAAATAAACATTCGGTGCATCCAATTTGATTTAGATTATCAACCGGTGATTCTGAAAAAAATTAATGAAATATATGTATATATATATTTTTATATAATTATACTATATATTTTTTCCCTACATTTTAGCCATCAAGATAAGTTCATCCTCTATTATTTTCTTTTCAAACACTATGACTAGTTCATCTTTTTTCAGGTTATTTTAATCTTATTACAAAAAAATAACGAAATGGTGGTAGTATTAATGATTTCAAAGATTTCATCACAGAGTTTCTGATTTATAAAATAGTAATATATATTTCAGTTGAAAATATGAATCATTATTAATTATAATGAACATAGTATATCATTTTTTACAAAAAAATAATATGAAAAATTACCTCATTGATGTTAGATTTGGGGTCCTAGGACCAACTTATTGTACATTTATTACATGGTTATATGGTTTTATAACAAACTATAATGGATTACATAGTATTTAGACCATCAAGTGAAATTAATCATAAGAATATGAGGATTCTTCTTATAAACTACAAACATGGTAATCTCCAAGTTGGGAGATTTTGAAAATAGGAGAACCATTTGGAATTCCACAAGATTGGGTGTAATTGAATATTCTTATACTTTAGTGTGTGTAATGGTATTTAGACATTAATATTATCATTATTGGCTGTCATGATTAGCACACTTAGATTTTCTAATGAAAACTATGACAACAAATGTTCGTAGTGAGTTATGGTATGACAGGTGTATCACGATTAACATATCATTAATATATAAGTCAAGGAAGTATTTTTACATTACATTTTTATAGATGTTTATTTATGGGACCTTTTATTAGAATATAAAAAATTCCCTAAATTCCATGGCAATGGTTTAATGATTTGTTTATTCCAAATGGAAAAAGAAAGACATATCATGCATATAGTTTGGTGACATGGATGTGAAACCTTTTTGATGAAATATTATGATAAGGGGATTATATTACCCTGTGATAATTCATATATGGTTTTCATTATTGAAAAATTAAGATATTTTTTTGGGTTCCTTGACCTCTTTCTTGATAAAAAATTTTGACTTTAGGAAATCCCACCAATTTCCAATAAGAAAAAATCCTAGCGGGTCACACACTATGTTTTTTTTCATTTATCCCGATTAAATTTTGTTTGAATTTAATTAGTAGAATAAAAATTATTCTCAAGGATGGGGAATAATTTGTATTCAAATTTTATTGATCACATAAATTAAATAAATATTTTTTCACCAGATTCTGAAAAAATATCTTTATTTATTTTAATTAAAATTTAATAAATATTTATTTACAATTTTTTGAATAAAATATTTATATAAGAGAATATAATATTTTATTGTGGTATTCAATAAATTTTAGAGGAGTTAAAACTGGTCGAGACCACGTTTAGTGAAAAATATTAATTAACAATTAGTTAAATAATACTTGTTATTGCGCAAGCTAGTGTGAACCACAAAATAATAATAATATTATTTTATTATAGGGAATGGTTTCTATTAAAGTCTACAATTTTATTTAATTTATTACGATAATTAAACAATTATTTTTACCTAAACCCTTGCACTATAAAAAATATGATGATGCCTATTATGTATAGTATCTATTAGTGTAATAAAAATAAATAATTATTTCACACAAATAATTCTTTCTCAACACATCCTTTAATCTTCCTCTGAAGAATGAAGAGTATAATTAATATTTTATTCAATACTAAAGAATGAGTAGTCAAGAAAGAACAATACAGGAAAGTTTTTCCACCTTACGAGCATCTGTAGATCAAGTGAAATTGCATGAAAATCATAAGAGCACATGCAGATCACTATTAGAGTATCCTTAGATCCTGAGAGCACAATGAATGAAATATGGAAGGGTATTTTCAGAAGGTCAAAATTAATCAATAATGAAAGAAACTGAACCTAAGAATTAGATTCTTCAGATAATAAATAAATAAATTATAAATTTGACTTGAAATATCCTCACTCGTGGTTTCAAGAAATGATAATTAAAATAAATTTAAATTTATCTCCCACCACTACACGCTTCTACTATATCCAGAATCAACAAGGGGTATCAGAGTGGTCACATTTATATTTATAGTTATTTATTTAATTGTTGATCTACGGAGAATTCTAGGTGGAATTTCATTTCATATTATTCATTCTTTAATTCAATTTAAATTAAAACTCTTCAACATATTTATCAAAATTAATTTAGTGTTTTTTATAATGGTTTAAGAATAAATGATGAAAGAAAAAATTTTCCATCAGGAAATTGTTAATATTTTTCTAGTAAGGAAGGGTTACATGACATGTACTATGAATTACTCATCGGATACCCAAGGGAGATACATCTGGATGCATGGAGGGATTCATAGTGTTCCACGAATTAATTACATGTAGTGTATGCCATATGTTGATTGTCCAACTTGGAACATGGTTGTTGGACTACATGGAATGTATCAGTGTACACGCCATATAGTATACATAGGTTAGCTATGTAAATAATGAAATCTATGTGGTCATTATACATGTTAAAAATCAATTTATACTCTTAAATGAGAGAATTTATGATATACCTAAAATGTATACGGTATACACAATGTGTATTTGATCATTTTGCACATTAAAAATCATGATAAATACCTAGGTGTGCATCCCAGACACATGGAATGTGGAACACACAATGTGTTTCTAGTCTATAATCATTGTTTTGTTCATTTTAGGTACACAATGTAGAACTGCTCGTGTACCCTAGATACACAACAACTGATATACATGTCATGTAAACAGTATATACATGTCATATAGTCTACCATTAAAGTAAATAATTAAATAGTACCTTAAATTTATAATTACAGAATTAAAGACTTATTTTATTGATTATTACACCAATGTGTGTTTGAAAATTTAATAATGGTTTAAAAAAAATATTAAATGATCAATTAGTTTATGGTAATCAATATGTCTTGATAAGCTCTTCAGTTTTTCATCCATGAGTTACATATATTATGAGTGTATCTAATTATGTTTGAATGATCATTAATACGAAAGGGGGCTTATTAATTATTTCATTAATTACTTAATTCATGTTCAATCATCTTAATAATAAATAGATAATAATAAAATGAGTGTTATCTAGTCAGTTTTGTGTATTCATTTCATGTATAACCACACATGAGCTTGACCAAGACCTGTGTATGTATTGGATGTTTTAATTTAAAATATTTCATGGGTATGAAATTATTTATTATTAAATTAAATATTATGTCCTATGATTCATCCATCCCTCCATTATTATATAGGACATGTGTGTCCAAGGATATTTATATAATCCCATGTTAACTTATTTCTTCGGTTCCCCATACATTCATCTGAGTCATAAATACATGTAATTGATGGTGTATCCAAAGTATTGTTGAAGATATTCAAGACATAACCATTATGTCACTTAAATTGGGGATACACAGGTGGAAAGGTAGAATGTAATAACTCATGGAATGATTGGAAATTGAAGTTATTTTCCCTAGGTCAACGGGTTGTTTAATGTCTTCCCATTAAATCAACCACTGGATAATGCTCATGAATAATTCATTTAATTATTATTTTATTTCATTATATCTAATTATTTATTTTATTGAATCAAGGTCATGATCTCATAAATTAATGCATTAATTTTAAAATAAGAAAATTAAATAAATGTATTATACATAAAAGTTTTGCCCATCATGTTTAATTATTTATGTAATATCCACATAATATTAACAATTCATATAAAGGATAAAATAAGATAAAAAATTATTCATCATAAATTAAAATCCATCATTTAAATATTATGTCATACTTGTCCTTCCATTACATTATTAGGAATGAAATTGTTAAAACTATGTGCTTTAATAACCCTCATTTGGACTCTTAATTTTAATATGGAGTTCATATAAAGGTTATGTGTTGACTTAACCATCTTATATCAGGAGATGTAGCCCTCACTAGGCTTGATGTAACTTGGAGGAAAGTGTTGAGGAAATCCAAGTCATTATTTTATGATAGGGGAGTCCACTCAATGGATCATGGTGCTTCAATCCCATTGTTATCAAATAACTGGCTACATAAAAACCTTCAAGTATCTTGACCATCCCGCATTAGGGTTATGCGAAGGGTCATATAGATCCTTTACACTAGAATGTCATAGAGACTAGACATTCCATGTTCAATGGTGATGGAAATTGGGAGATGAAAAAATAGTTGTAGATATACTAAAAATTAATAAAAAAAATCAATTTATTTTTTCTCATATAATTTGTAATCATGAAATTTACTAATAATATGATCTTTTAATTGTAAAATAAAATGTAAAGCTCATAATCCCCATTATCTATACAATAAATATTTGAGAAATAAAACCACCTCACTTGTAGTAATGTCTATTAGTGGTTTAGACACCTTCTGGTTATGATACTCCATGAATATAAATCCTACATTCTAGAATACTCAATGGCTAATCTTCTTAATAAAGAGGTTAGATGAATTCTTCTTTCTCTACAAATTTTTTTAGAAACATGGTTGATGTTGTATGATTGATTCTTTCATATATTTCTAGTGAAATCATAAAGTTTCATAAAAACATATATGCGTATAAAATTCCTGAGAACCTCTATAGTATTTACTAAGAGAAATATAAAATATAATAGATTGATATATCCAAGACACTCTTTCCTAGAATTCTTAAAGAGGGTTCCCTTGGAGGTCCTCCCCTAATAAATATCATGGG
The DNA here is from genome assembly GCA_963277665.1 of Viscum album. Classification (NCBI taxonomy): domain Eukaryota; kingdom Viridiplantae; phylum Streptophyta; class Magnoliopsida; order Santalales; family Viscaceae; genus Viscum; species Viscum album. Next base: position 364,010,926 of record OY728158.1, on the reverse strand, counting down.
ATACTTTGAGCGCCTAGAGTTTCTAGTTTTTAACTCTCTAAATAATTGGGCACCGATATCATTCTAGAATCATTCCCTTGAAGCATGTATATTTAAAAAAAAATTAATATGAACAGCATTGTGAAGTCTTTTCTAGATCTGCTAACTCTCCTTCACCAAGTCGATAAGGATATGAAGAACAAAAATCCTTACATCCTTTTGGTGAAAAAATTGAATGGGGAATGTGAGATCTTTAAACCAAAATATTTTGCATACCCTTACAAGAAGAATAATATCAATGGGAAAGATAGGGAACAAGATGTTGCCTATTTTTATAAGGTAAGAAGTTCCACTAGAAGAAAAACAACACCCATCCAAAGAATCGAGTGGAAGCTTTAGGTGTGTTTGTTATCAATTGAAATTTTTATGTTTCTAAAAATTGGGTATTAGATATATCTTGTGGTTATCCCATATGGATTCAAATATATGAACTAAGTAGATTTTAGATGATTGATTATAGGGAGGCTGACCTATGAACTTCCAACATAGCTAAACTTGATGTTGTAACTATCAAGGACTACCACCTCAAATTTTCAAATGGGATGATCTTTGTATTAATGAGTTTTTATTATGTGACTATAGTTTCCACAAACATTATATCAGTATCTATACTGGACGTAGATGGTTTTATTTTTAAATTACCAATTTTTTTCTTGTTTTATAAAAATTACATTTTTTATGGTAAGGATCAATTAAATAATAGTATTTATAGGATGGAATACACAAACCAAGTAATTTCAATAGATAAAGAAACTAACTCACATGACTCAGACTACCCCCAACATTGGCATTATTGGGTAGATTATGTAAATTGAAAGCACTTGACTAAACTAAATCAAGATGAATATTTAGATTCTTTTTAACTAAAACCACTTTTTGTATATCAATCCTGTTTATAAGGTAAAATGACCAAATCCATATTTAGTGGGAAAGGTTAAAGGGAAATATATATTCCTGAATTTTTTCATACCGACGTGTTTCGACAATTTTCAATTGAAGAAAAGGGTGATTACTCATACATCATAAATTTTACTGATGATTTTTGTAGATATGGATAAGAATACATAATGAGTTATAATTCCAATTTTATTGATAAATTTAAGGAATGAAATAATAATGTTTAAAACCATCTTGGTAAGAAGATTACAAAAATAAACTCAGACCATAGTGGAAAATATTTTAATCTGGTCTTCATTGATCATTTATGGGATTTCAATATGCAATATCAACCCACTCCTCCTTATATGCCTTATTGGAATAGTGTAAGATAAAGGAGTAACTACACCTTGTTATAAATGGTTAGATCAAGGAAGATCCATGTGATAATTCCATTATATTTAGAGGATACACATTAAAAAAATTAGTAGAAATACTAAAACCATGTTCCAACTGATGTGAAAGATGGTATACCATACCAATTATGGAATGGAATGAATCCCATTTTGTCATACTTGCTTGTATAGGGTTGTGAAGAATTCTTTTTTACTTTTTTTGGTTACAAACATAGACCGCATCACAAAATGTATACTATTATAGTATATTTGAACGACATAAAGAAATATTAAATATATGAAACATCAGAAAAATGTTATTATAACAAGACACACCTTATTCCTTGAGAGGGAACACATCTTGAGAAGATGTTGTAGGAGTGAGATAGACTTCGATGAAGTTGAGGCTCAAGTTACACAAGAGTTTGTAAAAGAATAGATTATACCAATCCTGGTGGAAGAAGAAACTATTCCAGATACATAAGTACTTTGTAGGAGTACAATAGAGGGTATAGAACTAGAACATTATGTATTTATAGTCTCTAAATATGGTGACTCATTATTAGTTGATACAAATAATCATCTAACCTAAAAAACATTAGTTGGAACAAATGTTTCCTAGTGGAAAGAATCGCTAAATTTTATAATGGAATCGATGTACCAAAACCACATCTGGAATTTGGTAGATCCTATAGTGGATTTAAGGCACATTGGACGCAAATGAGTATTCCAGAAGAAACTGGACCAAGAAAGACAAGTTAGTACCTATAAGGCACAATTTATTTCAAACGAGTTTAAATAGTGTCAAATCATTGACTATAATGAATCCTATTCACTAGTTTTAATTAAAAAATACATTATAAGTCCACTTCACTTTGCAACTTACCATGAATATGAGAATTAGAAAATAAATGTTAAACCAGCCTTACTTAAGGGGATCCTTTAGAAATATGTTTATATGATAAAACCCAAAGGGTTTGTGACTCCAAAGTATGAATTTAAGATATGAAAATTGAATAGATAACCCATTTTTGGGTTAAATAAATCATTTTGGTCATGGAATATCCATTTGTATTAGTCTATAATAGAATTTGTTTTTATAATGAATGAGTGTGATTCTTGTATCTACAAGCCATTTTGTTGAAGTATAGTCATTTTGTTAATACTATATGTTAATAACATATTATTAATTGGAATTGGAATACCAATAATATAGTCTATTAAAGGTTGTTTGAGTAATTTTTTTTTTCAATAATGGGCAAGGGAGAGGCAATATATATACTTGGGATCATGATCCTTCATGATAGATCCAAGAAGTTTCTTAGCCCAATTCAAAGTATACACATTGAAATGAAAATAAAGAGATTCGGTATGGAACAATACATGAGGATATTGTTTCTACCATAAAATGGAATTCATCTTTCTAGAAAATGTTTCCTCATATATATGGGGAAAAAATAATGGAAAGGATTCCATATGCATCATTCATTGGGTCATTCATGTATGTTATGTTATGTACTATTCTAGATATTTCCTACGTATTATGTGTGGTAAGAAGATATCAAGTTAACCTTGGTAACCTCTATTGGATGGAATTCAAGATTATCATTAAGTGTCTCAGGCATATTCAAAATATGTTCCTATTTTATAGATGAGACAAGGAACTGGTCTTAATAGGGTATGAATATTCTAGTTTCTAAACTATTCAGGGTGACATGATGTCACAAATGGAATAACTCCAAATCCTTCTTTTTCATTTTCTACATAAAAAAATTTTAGGACGAGTATGAACCTTACAATACAATATACCAAATACTGAATTTTTTACACCATAAACATAAACGAAATATAATCTTCAAAACCCACATAAAAATATCATAATTTAAATACTAATTTCAAATTCAAACACACATTCAAAAAACAAACATGTCAACACCTCGGGTTATGTATACCTTGATCCATTCCCCCTTAATCATCAATATAATTTTCAAGAAAACCATCATAGAAATAAACATCAATAGAAATCATAATCCATAAAATCAAATCATCATTACCATTATAAAAAACTGATGAACTTTGAGATATGCATGGGACATCTCCCCCAAACCAGCAAACAAAACATCTAAAAACCATGAAAAAAAATCAACTTCACCTAGCACTATAAAATCATGGAATGTCCTCAACCATTTGAAATGAAATCATAAAAAACCTTAAAACCCACCATGTAAATCTGATGGGGTGAGAGTGGAGGAATCTTAGAGGACGACCATAAGTATTCCGGAAAAGTAATGTAAAGTCCATGTACATCAAGATTGGGTCTTTGCAGTTGCGATCAGAGGAAAGGTTTAGTTAACCTTTGGAAACTAGGATGCAAAAACTTTAGTGAGATCCCTAGAGATATTTCTAAGGTATGTCTAGGGATGTACCTAAGGTTACGTATAAGTATAGGTTATAGTACTAGAATTACCGAAACGATATTAAAATTAAACCTAAGATATTAGATATTGATGGTACTCCCCCTTGATTATGATTTTTCCCATGCACGATATTTTTTTTGGGTTTTAGAAAATGGATAGAAATAGGAAGATTCATAATAACGAAGGATATGATGGAAAATTGAATGATATTCTTTATGAGCAACCAAATGAAATTGGATCTGGAAGTCCACATATCGTTATTATGCATAATCAACAATCTCATAATATGATCAATAATCTCAACTTCAGTAAGTTTCCTGACTCAGCTAATAAGAGAAAGATGGAGTTTCATGATGATCATAGAGGAAAGAAAGTTAAATTCCCCCCATGTAAATCATGTGGGAAGAGGCATCAGGGAGAATGTTTCAAAGGAACTGGAAGATGCTTTGGGTGTGGAAAAGAAGGACACAACTCCAGTAATTGTAAAGAAAAAGGTTCAGTTAACACCATAGACACGAATAACGGTATTACTAAGACATAAAAAACGGTTATATTTTTTAAATGTTGAAAGTACTGGCATTATTCAAACCAATTCCCTAAGGGAAAATCTCATGAATAGAATTAGAACGGTCATATGGGTAGTATTTATGTGGATGATGATGAGGAGACTACAAATGATATATGAGATGAATGAAATGTTGAAGCTCAGTCAGTGGTATAAGAACGTAGTGGAATGATTGTATGTTTATCAAGAATAATGTATGGTAATATAGAATAAAAAAAATCTAAGGATTGTTACATTGTTTTCTTTCCTTGAGTTTGTGGAAGTATATGATGAATGGTACCTGTAACCATGAAAGGTTATTCAAATATTTTTGGAAGGTAGATGATATGTGCATAATGAAAGGATAAGGAGACAATGAGATGTTTGATAGTATTAATGAGCTCATGATTAGTATAAGGACAAAGTGATATCATGGTTTGAGTATACAGAATTTTGGGATTTTGGTATGTGGAAGGAGTTAATTTTTGACAACATTAATGTTTTCACTAAGGTTCAATGGATACTGATGTTTAAAGATGATACATGATTAATGAATTCAAATGTTTGTAATGTGACCAACAAGATATATATATATATATCTTATGATATTCGGGAGATAAATGATTATATTCAATGCTTGGTAGATGACCTTTCTAGTAATCATTTTATTTATACTATGAGATTGGATAGAAGTATTTTGGATAAACCTAAATATTGGAATAGATTATGTTAGATATCAGATAGTATTGTTTAAGGCTAGAACATTATGTTATGTTATAATAGTTTTGTTTTAGAAAAAGGAAAACCCATAGAACGAGTGACAAAACGTCACGTCAGACAGGGATGTGGGAATCAAACCCACAACCAAAGTGCGACATGCCTTTATCACATACCAATAGCCTACAGGAAGTCCCTGGTTAGAAGAAACTAGTTTTATTTTATTAAGTGCTATGATAGATGAAGTATAAGTCCATTTTTGGAACCATGTATGATTAATCTCACCATTGATTGACTTATGTATATTTAATAAATTTTGCTAACCTTAGGTTTGAGACAGATGGAATGACCTATCATTCTATCGCAAGATCTGATAACACTTCATGGAAGAAAAATTCAACTTAATTTCTTTATGAGATGAAGCAGGAATTGGTCAAGTCACAAACAACAGTGAGATTGTACCAAAATCGAGTAAGTATTTCTTTTAATTCAAAAATTCTTAAACATTAGGGAAATAATCTTGAAAACCAAAAATGTTGTCCTAGTACTCTCATATCTGATGAATCCGATGGTAACATAAATCATCACAAATTTATGGCTTTTTGATTGTTGTTTCTTGCGTAGCCATGTTCTCTACCACTCTTCATCAGAACTTGATGGTTATATTTCTCTTTCTTATCCATATTTTCACCTATATTCTCCCATGTGGAAACCTAGTGATGAGTTACTTTGGGTATCCATTATATTTCTAACACTCCTATTTAAAATGATGATTTAGTATTCCTTTTTACGATGTGGGATTCTATTAATGAAACCTTCAAGTAGTATACTATTTATAACCACGACGAATTTGGAGGGAGAAATTCATTTTAAGGGGGGTAGAAAGCAACACCCTGAGATTTTATGAGAAACATTATTTTTAATTACTTTGATGTCTTTTTTTGTACACTACACCAATATTATCTTGTGCTATACATAACAACATATTAGCTTACTATATACAAAAACACTATTCTAGGCTTGTGTTGCATGCCATAGAAACCTTCCTCGATAGCATGTGTTGTATGCAAAACCGAGTTTCACTAAATAAGATATTATTGTAATATTATTATGAACTAGTGGTTATTAATAGTAATACCCATTTTTTGAAATTTTATAAATTTTATCTTTCAAAATGGACTTCATTTTTGGATTCAAAATATCGAAATTAGCCTAGGGTGAATTTTTGGTATTTTTCTATAAACTCTCAATTTTTGATGAATAGTGAAAACACTAGGTTACTATTTAAAAACCAACATTTTATTTAAATATTAATTTATTTTATTTAAATTTATTTTAGGTCAAAATAGATACATAATACCAATATAAGTTCAATGTAATTTATTGGAGTCATTTCATAATAATATAGATATATAAAACATTTATTGAAATTTTTACCGTCTTATACCCACCTCCTAGGAGCATTTACAATTGTGCATAAAACATAATTTTACCACTTATGTCAGTTGAATTTCAAAAATCCTAGAGACAAGGTTAATATCAAGGAGTAAAATTTGGTTTAATAAGATAAAAATATTTTTTTGGTGAATAGTAATTTCTTACTTTTATTTACCACGGTTAAAAGTAAATAGGGTAATTAAGGGTAAAAATGATATTATTATTACCCTAAAACATGTCCTAATTATATTTGATAAGTGTAATTAGACCAACAACAACCTTAGGAATAAAATATTACCCTTTAGGTCTACTTGGATTAGATTTGGACAGTTATTATTATTTTATTTAAAGAAGAGTTAAAAGGGTTAAAATCAATGTTTAATAACTAATTTTTTTAATATAAGGTTATACATAAGATAAATTATATTATAAATATTAATTATAAAGATAAAAAAATTTCATACATAATAGTATTTTATTTATAATTTTATAAATTAAATAATTTAATTTATTTATGACACAATGATGATGTAGTAATTTCCTTTTTAATGAAATATTAACATAATTGATGTTATAAATACCCAAATAAAGGTAATTTAAGACTTTTTATAAATTACACTAATTGTTTAGGTTAATATTACATGTTAGTATTGATTCAATTAACTTCTTTCGAACTAATCATGTTGGTATGATTTTTACAAAAATCAATTACCAAATAGTGTCAAAATTTACATAAAATTGTTTTAAAAAACTATTATATTATTTATTGTTATTATATTCCTAAAAATATAAGGTTCGGCCAAATGACTGTGATATGGTTATATATATTAATAATGAACCACTTGGGGTTTGTTTGTCTTGTTATAGTAAGTTTATTAAACATATAGTGTAAGAAAAGAAGAAGACACTGTAAAATTTAAATTATTTAACTTAGAGTTAAATCTAAATGATAAGGTTAAAATAGTAACCTAAACTTGTCTAAAACCTATTTTTTGAAATTATTTCGACCCATCCACACTTTATCTTCTAAATAAGTCACTTTGGAGCCATTATAAACCGAATATGACTATATTATGAAATAATATTTTAAGTTTTTCCTAAGGTGCCCCTCTACTCCCTTATAAAAGGGCACCTCCTCCCTCTTCTCTTTACACAATTTTGAGCCTTAATGCTAGGCCAAACTCTGCCAATTTCCCTTATCAACTTTCCTATAAACATTATAGAGGTTCTGGGTTCCTCAAAAGACCAACTCTAGTGCCTTAAAAGGAATCTTAAAAGAGGTGCGTCGAAGAAGTGGTAATCTCTTCTACCGATTCTTTCAAGTTTTGTTTCTTCTTCAACTTCTTCTTATTTAGTTGTTTCATTATAAAGTAATAACATCAGTATTAATAATATACAGATATGTTATTATAAATATGAAATTACACCATTTCACCTTCTATCTATCCTATGGAAAATGAAATCACTGTGCGTGCATACGTACAGAATACCCTCTCCACACGGTGGTGTAATCTATTTTTCCACCACCACCTCACTGGATGGGTATAATGGTGTAGAGAATAACTATATATGGTTATTATAACATCATACTGATTCTGAGATATTATATCATCCACTTCAATTCCATTCAATAATTATGGGACCGATATCATCGCTCGTGGGTATGTACGGATTACCGTCTCCACAACGTGATGAGATTCATTCTCCATGTTAACCATTCAAGAATGATTATAATGTATATATAGTTAATGATAATGAAATATATGACATAATTAATCTACTTTATTTATGTATATATATATATTTCATCTAATTACTTCCATTCAAGTCAATAAGGAAAGAAATACAGCGTTCATGCATACGTACGGCCTACCGTCTCCATGAACGGTGTATTTCATTTCATTCATCTATATATTATATATATATATTTATACTGAATATATATGATATTAAAATCATAATTTACATTCTAGAAGTAAGTAAATCATGATATAAGTAACAATAATATCTTGAACAACAAGTCCAAACATGTACGATAAATAAAACGATTTTACCCAAAATGCTGCTTTAACATGGAATTTACAAAAGAACGGGTAATATAAAGTTATAAGCGAACCATATATGATATCATAACAATAAATATTATTCTGTAATAAGTAAATTACATTATTTAAATAATTATACAGGAGGTTTAGATACGTATGAAGCATATCAAACCTAAGGTAAGGGATAATTTTGCAAATCTCATTTTTATTCGAGATTTCTTATATGTAAGTATTTACTGGGGTTCTATTTTCATCCATTCCCATGTTTTATAAAAATGTTTTCATGTATTTTAAAGTACATTTTACCAATTTTTGAAATTTACCACATGTTATGAAAGGAATCTTAATTTTTTTACCACAAGAGGAACTTTTTGACTTTTCCGACAAAAGTACGAGGAAATATTTTTTAACTTATATGGCGCGAATGGATTTTGATGGTTTCATAACGCCTAATTTTCATGAAGATTACTATACAATATTTCATTAATATTTTCAAAAAAATCCTTTTCTTTTAGAATTTTTGTCATTTTGTGAAAAAAAAATGATTTTGAAGAAGGATATTTTCATCAAGAATTCATTTCAAGTGTTTTATCAAAACCATTCTCCATCTAAGATGACATTATTTCATATGTGTATGTTTAAAGTATAATTTCTCTATGATTTACATGGTTTCACTTTTCTTATGATGAAATGATATCCATTTGTTTTATATGGATTATGTTATGATGGAATGATGTTTATGAAACCCATTTTATTATTTGGGTTATGATGAATGATTTAGGTTTATGTTTTTGCACACGTAAGAATGATTTAATTATGAGATGGGTGGGAACTATATCTCCCTCCAATGAATAGGGTAAACATTTAAAACTCATGTGATAGACATGGGTGGAATGGTAAGTTAATCTAGTTTAGTGATATAGGATTGGAATGAGGAGTGAAATCGATTCAGAAAGGGACCTTGTCCACTAAGATGGTCTTGGAATCAATACCTTGGATACTATAGAAATAATATCAGGTATGTAATTGTTTTCCACAATTACATGTTTTATTACCATGCTATTTTATCATGATTGATGTTCCTTTATTATCTTTTCCTTATGAACTGCTAAGATTTATATCATGTTCATGTTTTTACGTTCAAATGTTTATGGGTTGTTTTATGTTCTCCAGGTTTACCCGTACTGAGCATTTGAGGTCACCCTTTTTATGTTTTCTTTTCCCTAGGATATAAATAAAGGTTTTAAGTAAGAAAAAAAGGGGAATATCTTTATGGGAGATTTTGAAGATCTTTCACCATGATTAGAAGATTATATTCTGAGTTTCCAAAGACACTAAACTATTACGGTCCTTCGGTGTTTGTTATTGTTATGTATTAAGTATTTCGAAAAAGTAATGTAATGTCCACGTACGTAAAGATTGGGTCTCTAAAAAGAAAAAACAAATAACTTCATGAGTCTAAACATAAATCATGGCAAAAAACACCACAGTAATCAAAATACCTGAAAATAATAGAAAGGACCAAGATGTAACCAACGAAGGGGACTACGACTTAAGGCGGTAGAGAACCCACAAGATTCGCGACCCCTAGAAAACCAATGAATCTCATCCAAAACATCCCAAACCCAACATGAGAGACACTAAATCAAAAAAAATGAGTATAGTGAAATTGATTTTGGATTAATAGAATATATTGAGATGAACAAGGCCTCAGTAGTTATCCGTGATCACAGAGAGATAGATACACCTAAAAGAGATGGATAAAATGAGAGTGGAATAGATGATTTAAGGAAATTTGAAGAGAGAAACACTAGAGAAAAACTATTTCCCCAAATAAAATAATACCATCTGAGAAATTGAATCATGAAATAAAGACAAACCTAGAAATGAAACAAAGAGGTACAGAACATGATGGAGGAAAAAGTGGCATCTAAAGCTGGAAGAGGACGAACCATCACAAGCGGGGGAAACCCTAGATGAAATAGAGGTGTGAAGTGATTATAAGAGATCATTATAGGATGTTTTCATATATTATATATTAGAGTAAAAATATATTTTTGATTCTATGTTTTTTGAAGAATTTGTATTGATTTTAAACTTTATCCAAGAGCATGATATGGTACCTAGAAGTAACAAACCTATCAGTCTCTACTATAGTGATAATGTAGTGGTGGATATTAAAAAAGAAACAGGGTCACATAATTAGATGAAGCACATACATTGGATGTATCATCTCTTGATAGATTTTTCAAAGAGGGGTCAGGTTCCAGTGAGAATTATTTCAATGGAAGACAATGTAAAAGACCCCTTGAATAAATCCTTGACTCGACATAAATATGATTATTCTTTGAGGTCTTGTGAACTGAAATTTGCAGATAGTTGGCTCTAGTCCATGTGGGGTTTGACTAAAGATAGTGTCCTTGGACCAACTATTTTTACATCGATTACATTTATATTTTATTTATTGAATATTAATTAAAAATATTATTAATTATTGATCTATGGTAGGCATTTATTTAATGTTATAATTTCAAAGAGTATTGTTCACATTGATACAATCTTAGTAGTTCCTTACTATGATGGGAAATGTGGATTGATATGAAAATATCATTAGTATAGTTATATGGTTGGATAAAAAACTTTGATGAGAAATATAGTATCTTGACTATCGGGTATGGGTACTCATAAGTGGATAAGGATTCTTCTCATGAAGTTCTCACTTGGTAATCTCTAAGAAGAGAGATTATGAAAATATAACTACCAGCAAGAATTATACAAATTTTGGTGTCATAGGGTACTTCTATTAGTGAGAATGTGTAATGGTACATAGACTATAATTTTATCATTAATTAATGTTAAGACTCACACACTTATATTTTCTGACAAAAATAGTGATGACATAAGTTCACAGTGAGGTAGGGTGTGTTGGGTGAATCATGATAGACATGTCATTAATGTATATATCGAGTAAGGAATGTTCAATTCCATATTTAGGGAAATAAATATCTTGAACCTTTTATTAGAATAGAAATATCTCTCTAAATTCCATGGCCATGGTGTAATGACATGATTATTCCACATAGTAAAAGAAAGGATTATCAAAAATATAGTTTGGTGACATAGATGTGAAACCCTATTGATGAGATATTGTGAACTAGTGATTATATTACACATTGAGAACTTTTTTGTGGTTTTCATCATTGAGAAATTACATTATTTCCTTGGGGAACCTTTACCCATTTCTAGACAGTAATCATGGACATTAACCAGGCCTGCCCAATGGCAATGGGAAACAGTCCTAGAATGTCACACAATATGTGTTTTCAATGGTCTCTATTATATTAGATATGAATTTAATTAATATAATAAATATTATTCTCAAGACTAAGGAATACTTTTAACTCAATTATTATTGACCTAATAAATTAAAAAAATATTTATTCACCGGATTGTGAATAAAATTTATTCATTTATTTTAATGAATATTTAATAAAGATTTATTTACTAGTTTTTGAATAAAATATTTATTTACGTAAATAAAATATTTTATTTTGGTATTCCATAAATATTATAAAATTTTGAATGTACCATAATGCATCAGAGGAAAAATATTAATTAACAAGTCGATTAAATAATACTTGTTATTTCCCAAGTTGGTGTGCACTAAAAATTAAAATTAATACTATTTTATTACATGGGTTGGGGTTTATTAAATGTTATTAGGTTATTTAATGGTTGAAATACATTAAATAGTTATTTTATCCTAAAGCCTATATCTATAAATAGATGGTTATGAATATTGTGTAGAGTATCAATCAGTGCAATCAAAATAGAGAATTTTTGAACACAATGAATTCAATCTCCACTCCTTCTTCTATCTTCCCATCAAGAACTAGAAATGCAAGAGAGAATTATTCAAGAAAAAAAAATATATTAATAGAAAATAATGAAATACATTTTATTCACTATGCTAGCACCAATGTATAGAGTGGAATTTCTCAGAGATCATAGGAACATGTGTGGATCACCACTAGAAGGATTTGAACCTTGGATCCTCGTAGTGTAACAAATGAAATCTAAAAGTTTCTTTTGGATGATAAACATTAATCCATTAAAAATAATCATTATTATATGTATTCATTTCTTAGATATAAAATTAATAAAATATAATTTTTATGTACAAGACGCTCACTCGTGGTTTTCAAAAACAATAATTAAAATAAATTTTAATAAATCACCAACCACCGCTTACATCCACTAAACCCAGATCCAAAAAAGTATGTATCCATAACTAAGACTCATATCCATTAAAACATCATAATTTCATTTATAATATAGAGACCAACCACATTTTTAATGGCCCCTCCAAATATTTCTTCATCGTATTAAATTTAGGAAATAATTTCAACATATAATGTAGTATCTTCAAGAACTTTTAATATTAATATATGTCGATGTGAAACTAGTGGGTGAATGTACTATTAAAAGGTATTTTTTATTTCTTGGTTTATTTGCATGATTGTATTTATCTGAAATTCTATTTACCCATTTTTTATCTATAATACCATAACTCATTTCAGACCTTTTTCATCTAATAGTTTTCCCTCTATTTATACAATCCAACTTCTTTTATACACAATGTGGGATGGAAGTTTCTTCGAATTCAAATTCATCCATATTCATATACATAAAGAAACCTGTGATTTTTTATATCATATAAATATTTTTCTGAATATTTAAAATATTTTCATTTTATTTTTGAGTAAAGTGCACCCCATATTTATTTTTTGGTAGGGGTACATTGGTGTTGAAGAACAATACTTATTTTCAGAACTCCCTGGTTTTTTAATAAATTATCATTTTTGATTCAAGATAGATAAAATTATTATTTTAAAATAAAATATTCTCGATTATAATAAACATAAATTTATTCCTCATCACAATGACTAATGAATGATTTAAATGTTTCATGGTTTTGAATTCATGAACACATATATAGTGTAAGGGGCTCACTTTCCCCTCAACATCCATATGGTTATGTTTTTTTGGATTTACCAGGAAGGCTCTAAAATATTTTCTAGTGACCATTATGACAAATATATTTTGGAAATCATCTAAAATAAAGGAAATATACAAGGGATAATAAAAAATAAATCAATTTTTCATTATTTATATTTTTAATCAAATAGATAAAATATATAGTAACATTTTCCTAATATCTTACCACATGGTTATCTTAAATGAAATAATTAAATTATTCCATATATGAAAGACAATTAGAAAATACATTCTTATTGTAACCCCAAATAGAATAATAAACATTTAATTGTTGGGTTCAAAAGGTTGTCCATGTTGATCCCCTTTAATGTAAAATTTTAAACCTTTTATTCTTACCTTTAAAACTTTAGTTTCACTGTGATTATATGTTTCTCTTTTTGTCATCCACATGTTATTGATCCCGTAATAATTTCATAGTTTCATCATCGATGGTGTGTTCTTCATAAGGGTTAGTGACATCATCATGTGGATGATTTATTATCTCCGTGTGTAGTTAAAAAATTAATTTATATTATGTAAATATATTAGAGAAAAGATAATATTATAAATAAAATCATAGAATATTAAAAACACTTTAACCTATACATTGAACCATCTTTAATTTAAATAAATATTGATGGGATTTGGATCACTTATTGAGTATATGAATCCCATCCTTGTGGTAACCTTTAATATGTAATACACTCTCTACATTGGGGAATTCATGAATTGATTATCATCTCCTAATAAATGATTTATCTTAAATTAAATTTTAATCAGAACTTATAGTTGTTTTATTAGCCATGAAAAAATTGACTAATTCACTTTTACAAGATCTAGGACATATAATACATTCACTACTTGTGATGTAATTATGAATGGTCTTTCCTTATACCCTTCAACACTAAAATTCACCATCATAAAGCACAATTTGTTGAATTTAACTATAACTATGTTTTAAACCCATTTTCAATTAAATATATTCACTTGAACTGTCATACTATCCATCTCATATATTTGTTCAATTATGTTTATGTATAGAATATTCAAATAAATTGAATTTCGATCCTTATAACCTAATACATACATTAATTCCTCCATTAGCTAAACTAAACTATTTCTCATCACACTATGTTCATCATTTTCCTTCATATGTAATTTATAACCATTAATTACATAATTGTGTAAGAGATAACATTGAAATTTGGTCCCCTAGATAGCCAATGAAGTTGTTCAGAAATAGAATTGGGATTTTTTCAAAACTCCTTATAAAAAAGATCATAGAACCATTATATAAACTATTTATTATTTATAATTGGTTTCCATATTTCATCCCTTGATAGATCAAATGTCTAATAATTACACTGTGGGATTCATCATATAGAATAAACTAAATTTTATTTAAAATTTAATAGTGAATATACTTGTTCTCAAAAATGGTAATTATAACAAAACCTCATCCATAAATTTCTTCCCCCATAAGGTTTCCACTCTGATGAGATTTTGGGAGACCAATGCTATCAACATCTTGGAGTGAATCAGTAAATAATTCAATATCCTCATAAAAAATAAATTACTCTTAAATAAAACCTCGTAAATAACTTCAATTTAGGGTTTACCCCTTCAAAATATTTATATGTCATTTAGTGGGTTACATCCATCAAAAGTGTTAATCACTACATAGCTGAATATGTCTAATAGAGTAAACCATCAAATGGATAATTATATCAATGAATTATGTTTGGAATAATTACCCCACATATCACAATATGATAACAAATTATTTCTTTATGATTGGAAACTTTATAGGGTCTATTACTTTATAACATATGGATTTTAAAATGAATAAAATATTAGTTAATATATGTTGTACACTTTTAGGTAGAATTCAACATAATTCTATATAAATTAAATCTTCATCAAAACATGACTATCATGTAATTTTTTTTCCAGTAACATCAAATTCTTAATTTAAATGATATTCTTGATAATTTATGGATACCCCTCTAAAAATTTTACACCATCAAGGAAGTTTCATAATTGAATTTTTTTATCAATATAGAGTGTAAGCTGGTGGAGGAATAATAGATTTCATTTCAACCTTCACTGGTGCCAACACATCCCTTATCCCCATGTTAATCATGTCTAATATTTATTAAATTACATATTTTATTATCTCTTTAACATTTTTTAAGTGACAATAACTATATCACTTATAATCAATTTTCATCCACTAAGGATTGTTCATTGGGTGTCATATTTTTACATCATCAATTCCTGTATCTACGTTCCATGAAAATTTTCTAATGGTTTCCTAACATCCAAAGAGACGTCTGAACATTTGAATGATAGGAAAGTACCATACACATTTTTAGGTAATTGATTTATTTTTCTTGTATAGATCTATGCCTAACCCACTAGA
Source organism: Viscum album (assembly GCA_963277665.1). Taxonomy (NCBI): domain Eukaryota; kingdom Viridiplantae; phylum Streptophyta; class Magnoliopsida; order Santalales; family Viscaceae; genus Viscum; species Viscum album. Next base: position 363,994,997 of record OY728158.1, on the reverse strand, counting down.
TGTTATGAGTGATTCATGGTACTTATAAAATAATATACAAAAATTTGAACATGTGGGTATTTTTCAGATATCATACCAATTGAAAATATAATTCAAAAAGCACCATATATTCTATAAGGAAGTTTATTTTTTTGAAACATATCAATCAGGAGACCAAGTAAATCAGTAAAGTTGGCGACACTACTTTTTCTAACAACATTCAAATTATATAACATTAATACAGATAATAATATTTTATATTTAGAAAAAATGGTACACAATAGTGTCTTTTTATAGATATTTAACTTCTCAAGAAACATTTTATGATCATGAAGGCCATATTGAATTGTTATTTTCATTTATCCCATATGATCTATATCATCAATTACACTAGTATTCATATCAACTAATCCAGAAATCACAATATCATACCTTTCAATATTTACATAATATTTTTATAATGATTAGTTTGAAATTTATTTATTCTATCTATTTCATGACAAGTCAAATATTATTTCAAATTTTATGAGTGAATTAATTTCAATAAAAATAATGTAAACATGGAAAAATGATCTCATAAGTGTCCAATTCATGCTCTATTGTAATCTTAACGAACTTTTTGATGCCATCCACATACTTATTTGTCATATGATTAGAATTAATCTAGTTTTTATTCATTAACATCATATTATGTTCAATAATATTCATTTTTTACAAAATAATGAAAAACACAAAAGTTATTAATAATAAAAAGATAAATTTATAGACACATCGATGAAATTTGAAAATATTCCTAAGAAAAAATTATACTCACATTGGAAACCCAATAAAGAAATAAAAAAAGTTGTAATGATAAAATGATAGAATTTATTGAAATGGGAATATTATACTCCGTATGAAATTTTTTCAAATTGATAACGTCCAATAAAAAAAGGATTTTGATTGTTTGAAATAGAGTATGATGGTGTGTGAAGCATTAAAGATGGCAGTTGATGATGGATGAAATATTTAAAGTAATGTGGTCAATTTTGAAACAAAATTCTAATAAAGGGATCCCCCATGGGATGATAGCCACCATGATGTCATTTCCCCTTTAGTATATTCTAATCTTGATTGTATAATAATGATCATACTAGACTACTAAAGTTGAATGAATCACAACATTCCAATGTTATTGGTGATGATTCCTAACAAGTTATATTTTTACAAACTGGTTATATTAAAAAAAACTACCTATGGTGGTTAAAGGTTTATACATTCTCCAATAGAAGGAATAAGTATTGGAAAACTCTTAAATAATCATTTAAGGTACATGAATTTATTATTATATGATAACAAGAGTCGAATTATGTGTATTGAGATTGTTTTGTAGTGATGGAAATCATTTATGGAAGGGAATGTGTTATATCTATAATGTTATGAAGTGTATAATTAATTTTCAATCTATTAAAAAAGACATAGATCAACAATGTTTACTCAGGAAAATATTATTGGCTATTAATTAGTGTGAAATTGTTAAGGATAATGGTGTTTGTGGAGAAGAAACATAAAATATTATATGTGATAAAAAGTAATTTTATTTATATATAATCGATTGATGGTTACTATTAACATCAAAATAATTTTTTTAGGGTTATAATGAATTTATATTTTCCCTAGAAACTAAATGATTTCATATTAGTTAGGTATGAAACCCATATTGGCTCTAAGAAACTTTTATGTAATTCATTTGAGATGAATTATGCATGGGTAATTTATAAATATTTTTTACAACATTGGTGGAGAACATCATTATTTTTTTATGGATCATTGCATTATAAGTAATACAGGGAAGTTAAAATTATTTATAGTAATAAATAACTCAATAATTTATTTATTTATTTTATTTATTATTGGATTGGTCTATGAAACAAGAAGCAATTATCGATGTTTTGTTAGACCAAAAACAATGTACATAGATTTAAAGATGAAAAAAAGAAAATTTATCTAATAAATAAAAATTATTTGGGTAGTAGACATCTATATTTCAAGGAAACCTTATTTAAATAAAATTATTTAATAATAAATTTTCAATTAGAAAATAACATGATCAAAAGATAGTTTTTAGGATTGTGTTGCCTACAATTACTGCACCAACATCAAGAGTGTCAAGTTAGTGAAAAAAGTCATTAAGAATTCATATTATTGAAAATTTGAGTGAATAAATCCATTTATGTTTTGAAATGTGACTGTGTTAAAATTTTATTGAAGTTTTATCTATTTTAACATCTTAAACTTGTAAGAAATATTTTATGACACCACTTTAAACTATCAGTTGCCCTATCAAATAACTATTAATGTGTTATAACCTTTAAGAATAAGCTCCCTTATTCCAATAAATAACATAGGAGGTGGTGTTATTATTGTTGGGTTAGGTCCAAATCAAGCTAAAAAACCTTATATACTTCAGTTCATTCTTTCCATTTCTTGGATCTTTTGAATTGTGATATTCTAATTGAATTTTTATTGTGTTTTTCTAGTCAAATATGATCTATCATTACTAATTATAATGATGGATATTGGTATGTGGTTATTTTTTTCACACCCATAAAATTAAGTCCACATGAAATAATGTGAAAACCGGTAGAGTAGACTATTTTACATGTCTTGCGTTTATTATTCGGTGTTTTCACTGTATTACATTTTCTCTTGTTTCCTATTTTACTACGTAATCTCTATTTTTTCTCACCTCCCCCACAATGAAAGCTTATAAATAGAATTGAGTTTTATTAAGTTGTTTGATTTAATTTCTATTTTAAAATTTTCTTCATTCCCTATTTCCTTTTCGTTGGAAAAAGTGTTTTTGGTCCCAATAACATGTTTTTAACAACATGAACATTTTGTGTACCCGATCTCTATGTTTTCTCTCCCTAACACATGATTGTTTGTTTACATATATATTTAAATTTTTATTATTTTTCTTTCTTTATTTTTTAGTAATGTCAGTGTATATATATATGTTAATAACATAATAAATATTATATTTTATATATTATATAATAACTATAATTAGTATTAATGAATATTAACTAATTTAACATAATGAATAAATAAAAAATGAAATAAATATTATTAAATATTAAAATTAATTTATTAATAGAATATTTAAACAAAGAATAATAACCCTTTAAACTAGATCGGGCTACCCCATATCTAAATTAATTAAAGACAGAGTTAAAAAAAAGTTCTATATAAAAGACCTTGATAATTCGATGATCACCTAATCATAATAGAGGAAATATAAAATGAATTTCATTTCCATAGTATCACATTCACAAAATCAGTCTTATGTGACCTCATTAAAAACATCCCCTTAAGTGGAATATCAAAAACAATCAGAGTACCCATAGCTGTGTCAAAAGTTTTTTTAATTGGGATATCTTAGATCTAATCCATTGGGGGCCATACATGCATATGAAAATACTCATCGATGTGACAAAATCTCTTATGAGGGGAATGTTTCTTTCGATTGAGGATTTTTGGCTATAGATTCCGTTTAAATAGAAAAATAATTGTATCTAATAATTTTTTTATGGAAAGATCAGACATGTGAAAAATGAGTGTGTCATCATGGTAAAGATACTGAAGGTAACATATTCCTCTAGTGTGGCATGTGGCTCCATGCGAATGAAATAAGGAATAGATTTTTTATAGAAGCATAAAGACAATTGGACAAAGAAAATATTTACAAGGGATTTAGTTTACAATCATCCTCTTACCTGCTCCTCCCAACTGAAAAACATCACCACATGCCCCCACCCAATCCAAAACCCATTCATCATGAACCTTCAGACCCCCTGAGACTTCCCCACTAATTCTTAAACCAATTTCACCCACTATTCTTAATAAAATACCATTCAAACTATCTTATAATGGTCCAAAAATCACTAATATTAGAGGAGTAAATTTAATGGTGAATATGACATCGATCTCCTAGCACCGGAACCCAGTGAATCTTAAAGAACCCCAAGACTTAACTTGCAAGGATATAACTATCGAAGGGATGAAAGATAACAAAGGGTAATTATTTTTTCTAATACACATAGGTAGATGTTGTTTTTATCCATCCATTCCATTTTAATGAACGTATTATGCTAGAAATTTCATGGGATTTGCAACCTATATAAAGTTCGAATGCTTTAGTGTCGTAGCGGAAAAAGTGGCATTATCATTTTTTTCTATATGAATCCATGCTAAAAACAATACCACAATAATATAAAAGTATCATCATCATGTGCTTTACCCATAGTGACTTTTCTACTGTACTAAATCTATATGTATTAAGACCGTAATGACTTTAATATGTATATTGTTTTTTAATAGAATAATGTTATTATTTTATTCTTATCATTACTTTATAAATGATATTTATTTTTTTAAAATAAAACACAAATTGTATATTTGATTGGTATTAAATTTGAAATAAGTTTTTTATTATTCTAATTAATATATTTATATAATGAATAATAAATTTTTATTTGTAAATAATTTTTATTAATTATAAATGATCACATAGTTTTTATGAATTTAAAATATAATTTTCGAAAGGGTTTGAAAACTGTTATTGTAAAAAAACATCACTTATCAATAAATGTTAATTTAATTTTAAAAGTAATAATTCAAACATTGATAAAATTATTTTTCAAAAATAAATATTTTTTTTAATCAAAACATTAAAATTTTTGAACCATTATTTTGTCATAATTTTCTGAGACAATAGAATTTTTTGGTAAAAATTAAATACTATATAAATATAGAGTGTGCATTATAACATAATAATCAACTATAAGTGATGTAATAAATAATATAACTAGTATCCATTGTCAAATATATTTTTCTACTTTAAAATAATGTGATTTTATTTTTATTTGATAAATTTTATAAAGTCTTTATGAATCCTCCAAAAATATTAATGTATTTTTACGGTTTTAAACTCATTTATTTAATAGTATAACACACTTTCACATAATAAAGGGTATTATTTTGTTAATTTATGACCTTTTTCTTATAAAGTAATGAAAACCACTCCAATTTGAAAAAACCATGTGCAAAAACTATAACACCTAGATATTTTATGATATTGATTATTTTAATTTTTTTGATATCATGTGTTGTACACTACACCAATATTATCTTGTTCTATATGCAACACCATATTATCTTACAGTATACGCAACACAATTTTGGTCTTGTATTGCACACAATTTTAAGTTCTTCTGGTAGAATTCATTTCACACAACACGGAGTATAGATTTTGTTCAATGTATAAATGAACCAAGTTTGGATTATGTTATAAAAACCACCAAAGGAAGCTTTCATTACAATTAACACTAACTTGTCTTACTTTACACACAAGAGCGACCTTCGTCAATAGCCTGTGTTATACGTGATACTGAGTTTCACTAAAAATGATATATTATATAATATTAATATTCAATGGGATATAAACAAACCTTTATGAATAGTATTAACAAAACTTTTAATTTTATATAATATTATAATTCATCTTACACATTTTTTAGAACATTTTCTGAGAATAAATATCAATATTCCGGATAAGAGAAGTATTTTTTAGAAAATGCAGTTCTACACCTTTTAACGGCACACCCATTTTAAATCTAGTTTTGACACTTTTATAAGTTAAATTTGACATAGAAATCTTTTTTTTAGAATTTAGACATCAAAAATTCATTTGGATAATTTTTTGATATTTTTATGATAAAGTTCATTTTAATAAATATGGAAAAATACTACATTTTAAGTCAAAACTGTATTTTCATATAATATATTTATATAGTTAGATCGTAATATTAATTGGTTTTAAAGTTTAATTGGATTATAGTTTTACTATTTAATCCTATTTTAGTCATTTTAAGTAATTTCACTCTTAAATTGGACAGAAAAAATGTCAATCTTTTGGTATTTTTTACCTCATAAAAACATGATTTTTTGTTTTGACAAATGGAATAATTTTTCAATTAATTTCAACCAATTCTGTGTTTTGAATTTGAAAAAATGGAATCCATATTTTTAATTTGGATATCCAAATGGGGTAAATATGTTTTTTTTTGGACATATGAATAGTAACTGAATTAAATATTTTATTTACCATGGTTAAAGGAAAAATCTAGTAAATAAGGGTAAAAATAATATTATTCTAATATTAAATTACCCTAACACATGTCCTAACCCTATTTTATGATTAATTTCCGATCATGGGAAACCTTTGGTTGATTTTGGTACCCCATGGAGCCACTTGTAAGTGAAAATGACATTTAATTACTTTTAATTTACTGTTAAGGAAAATATTACCTAAACATATATCTTTTATTAAAACAATTTTTATATTTGGTTATATAAGTGATACCTTCAACAATAAATATTAATTATAAATATAAAAATATTTTATATATCATGATATTTTATTTTTAATTTTGTGACATTAAATAAAGAAATTTAATTATGACACAAGGATGATACTGTGATTGCTTCATTAATAAAGGATTGAAATAATTGAATTTATAAATATTAAAAAAATGTAATTTTGTAATTTTTATATCATCCAATAATTTTATATATTATATTGACATATTACCTTTGATTTAATGCATTATTTTTTAAGGAATCAGGTTGTTATGAATTTTAAAAAAAGTCATGTATGAATAGTGTCCAAAATTGACACAATTTATAACATAAAACATAAAATAGTTTATTAAATAATATTAAACTCCTAAAAATATAATATTTGGAAAAATAGATAATATAACTCCAAAATATGACATAAATAACTTTTTTTGGGATGTTCCAAATGATATAGTAGTTACATTTAGCCACATTGTGTAAATAATATGATATCATTGTAAGATTTAAAAGGTTAAAATAAGGGTAAAACCAAAAAAGATAAGGATAAAAAGATTTTAAACATTTGTCAAAAAATTTATGGATGATGGGCATTCGAACCAAAATCATATTATATTAAAATTAGATAATATTTGGACCATTTTAAATCAAATATTGAATTTATAATAAATTAATATTTAGAGACTTTCTTAAAGTGCCCCTCTCCCCTCTTATAAAAGGGGAAATACTCCCTCTCCCCTACAATCCATTTTAAGCGATAAAGATCTCTCAACCCCTTCCCATTTATTTTCTCAACTTCTATAGTTACATTATGAAGGTGATAGTTTTCTCAAAAGACTAACTCTAGTTCACTAAGGGAAAATTTAAAGGAGGTGTGTCAAGGAAGATGTAATCTCTTCTACCAATTCTTTCAAATTAATTTCTTCTTCTACTTTCAATTATTTAGTTGTTACATTATAAAGTAATTACATTAGTATAAATAATATATTGATATTTTATTATAAATATCAAACATACCTATTTCACTTTCTATCCATCCTATGAAAAATGCAATCATCGCGTGTGCATACATACAACATACCATCTCCACTCCATGGTGTAATGTGTTTTTCACCACCACATTACATGGATGGGTAAAATGGTGGAAATAATAACTATATATGATTATTATTACATTATAATAATTTTTAGATATTATATACCATCCAATTCAATACCATTAAACAATTATAGGAACGATATCGTCACTCGTGCGTACGTATGGCTTACAGTCTCCACGACACGATAAGATTCATTCTCTATTTTAACCATTCATGGATGATTATAAAGTATATATATATATATAATAAATAATAATAAAATCAATTAAATAATAATTTTTCTATATTTTTGTATATATATATATATTTCATTTACTTACCTCCATTCAATTTAATAAGGAAATGAAAACAGCGTTCATTTGTACGTACGGCCTACTATCTCCATGAACGGTGTATTCCATTTAATCTATCTACCTATTATATATGTATATATATAATGAATATATAAGATAAATATAAATAATATTTTACATTATCTAAGTATGTAAATCATGATCTATGTAATCATATGATGAATAACAAGTCCAAACACGTATGATTATTACCGAAAACATTCCTTTAACATGGAATTGACAAATGAATGTGTAATATAAAGTCGTAAGTGAATCATATATGACATCATAAATATTATTATGGTTCTATTACAAGATAATAATATTATTAAACCCACTATATAGGAGTTTTATACACATACAGATGAAATCAAACCTAAGGTATGGGATAACTTTTCCTATCTCGTTTTATCTGAGATTGTTTATTTTTAAGTATTTACTAGGGTTATAATTATCATTCATGTACATGTTTTCTAAAAAAATCATAAAATGTTTAATATTTTTCCATGTATGTTTAAAGTCATTTTTACTCTTTTTTGAATTTTACCACATGGTATGGAAGGAATATTTCTTTTGTTAACCATACGAGGTACTTTTTGACTTTTCCAGTAAAAGTATGAGAAGGATGATTTTTATCTTATATAGAATGGACATATTTTTATTATTTTATATAGAATTATTTAAATGAATATTCCTTTATAAGTTTTCAAGTTTATTTTCAATTAAAATCATTCTTTTTAAAATTTCATGACATATCGAGAAAATAAAATATTTTGGAAGAAGAAATAATATTTTCCTCAAGAAATATGCTCAAGTGGTTTATCAAAATTATTTTCCATCTAAGATAAAATAATGTTATATTTATATTCCTATTATTAAATTTATTTTATTATGTTTATTATGGAATTATTTTTATGAATTCTGTGTATCTAATATAGATTATGTTATGATTAAATGATGTTTAAGAATCCCATTTTATTTCATGAGTTATTCTATGACGAATGATTTATGTTTTGTGGAACATGTAAGATTGATTTCATTATGAGATGGGTGGGAACTATATCTCACTCCAATGCATTGGGTAAAGAATTATATCTCATTTGATATACATGACTGGAACAACAGGTATATATGGTTCAATAATACATGGTTGGAATGACAAGTAAACCCAGTTCAATAATGGAATTTTTCCACTATGATGGTATGGGAAGAAATTCCTTGGATACTACGGAAATAATATTATGTCCTTATTAGTTTCACATAATTATATTTTTTATTCCAATGTTATTATATTGTGGTTAATTTTCCTTTATGATCCATGCTTTATGTACTGCCGAGATTTATGTCATTTCTCAAGATTTTTATGTTTATACATTACGTTCATGTTTTTATGTTCAAATGTTTATGGTTTGTTTTATATTATCCATGTTTACCTTTAATAATCATTTTATCTCACCCTTTTTATGTTTTCTTTTCCTTAGAATATAAATAATGGTTTTAGGTAGTAAAAAAAAGTAGAAGATCTTTATGGGTGATTTTGAAGATCGTTCACCATGATTATAAGATTATGTACTGAGTTTCGAAAGACACTAAACTAATACGATCTTTGGGTATTTGTTTGGGTCATGAATTAAGTATTTCACAAAATAAATTTAATTTCCATCTACGTCAGGCTTGGGTCTCTATAGTTGGTATCAGAGAAATGGTGTAGTCAACCTTTGGAAATTAGGATGAAAAAACATTAGTGATATCCCTAAAGATATTTCTATGGTATATCTAGGGATATCCCTAAGGTTAGGTATTACTATAGTCTACCGACCTAGATTTATAATATAAATCATGAATAACCTAATATTAAATATAAATTGTTAGATATTGAAAGTACTCCCCCTTTATTATGTTGTTTTATTAGAATGATTTTTTCTTCTCACACTCTTATTTTCGTGTTTTAGTCAATGGGGGGAAACAGAAGGAATTAGGCAGAACATTGAATATGATGAACAAGTTGGTGACTTTGAGCAACAAAATTGTGTGATGAAAAGAGTGAATGATATTTTGATTATGTAGAATTAGTCATCGTTGTATATTATTAACAAGGTAAACATTATATGTATTCCTAAGTCATCAAATATGAAAAAGATAGACTTTCATGAATGTCCCCATGGTGAGGAACATAGAGGAAAGAAGATTAATCTTCCTACATATCAAGAAGAAGGGAATAAGAACCTTGAGGAATATCTCAAATGGAAGAGAATATTTTATCTCTATGGAAAAAGGGTCATAGAGGGACAAATTTTTATGGAGCTCAATGTCCCATATATCGAAAACATGGGCATTACCCAACTCAATGCCCAGACATAAGGATCTACTTCTAAGATAAGAAAGGACATATTCCATTCATACCGTTGATGTACAAGGATTGAATTATTTATGTATTTGAATCCACTAATGATGAATGGTGAATTATATAAGAGTTATCAGTTTATGTTTTTCGCTTAGGATTTTCAAGAATATGTTGAATAGTTATAATGGATAAGAAAAGTGACTTAATGAAAAGGTGATATTAAACACATGATTATGGGAAGGATCAACATTAATATGATCTTGGTGTTGAGATAATGATATTTTTATTAATATATGTTGGATGATATTATTTTCATTAGAACTAGTTAAGGATTTTTTGAAATATGGGTTATGTTGGAACGGATAATGTATATAACTTTTTAGGACTTAAGAAATATATCTAATAAGTTTTGAAAAAAGGAAACATGCCTGTTTTCAATAATAATTTATGGTAATTTATGTTATTACCATGACTTAGTATAATTCATGATGATGTCATTAAAATGTTTGGAATATGACCAATAAGATATATCTTGTAATATATGGGGGATAAACGATGGTACTGGTACTCACATGCTTGTTATATGACCTTTCTGGTAATTGTTTTCTTTGTACTATGAGATTGGAAAAATGTATTTTGGATAATCCTAAAGGTTGGAATGGATTATGTTGGAGATCAGATAGTAATTTATAAGTCTAGAAATTTTTTATATTATTTTTGTAATGTTATAATAGTATATTTTTAGAAAAATAAAAACTTGTAGGTTGGGAGACAACCCTTCGTGTCAGACAAAGATGCATGAATCAAACCCACAAACAAAGTACGACAAGCCTTTATCACCTACCCCTGGCCTACAAGAAGTCCTTGGTTAGTATAAATTAGTTTTATTTTATTAAGTGGTATGATAGATGAAGTATAAGTCCATTTTTGGAACCACATACGATTAATCTCACCATATATGGACTTATGTATATTTAATAAATTGTGCTAAACTTTTTCTGATAGAGTCAGATGGAATTACCTATCATTCAATTGCATGATCTTCTAAAACTTCAAGAATGAAAAATTCATCATTATTTCTTTAAATATGAGATTAAGGGGAAATTATTCAAGGCACAAAAAATGGTGAGATTGTACCAAAATCAAGTAGGTAACTATTCTTAGGAAAAATTATTCAACTTTAGGGAAAGGATTTTGAAAATAAAATTTTTTATCCTAGTACCTAATTATCTGTTAAATCGGATGGACCCTTAAATCATCATAGATTTATGGCTTTCTAGTAATTAACTTTCTCTAAACCTTATTCTTTATCATTATCCATCAGAACTTAATGGTTTTATTTCTCTTCCATATCCATGTGTTCACATCCCAACTATGTTATCCTATATGGAAACTTAGTGATGAGTTACTTTGGGTAAATTTTAACTTTATAACATTTTTTTAAAATCAATTTTTAGTAGTCCTTTTTATGTATGTGGGTTTCCATGAGAGAAACTTTCAAGTAGAAAACCATTTATAACCCTGATGAATTTCGTAGGAGAAATTCATTTTAATGAGGGTAGAATGTAACAACCTGAGAATTTATGAGTTAGATTATTTTAATTTTTTTGATTTCTTGGGTTGTACACTACACCAAAATTATCTTTCACTATACGCCACACTGTATTAGCTTTCAGTATACACAACACTATTCTTGTCTTGTGTTGTACATAATTTTAAGAACTTTTGATAGAATTAATTTCACACAACACTGAGTATAGATTTTTTTTAATGTATAAATGAACCATGCTTGGATTATGTTATACAAGACAACAAAGTATGATTAAAATAAAAGAAACACTGACTTGGCTTGCGTTACAGGCAAGAGAGACCTTCCTCGATATCTTGGGTTGTAAGCGATACAGAGTTTCACTAAAAAATTATATATTATTAAAATATTATTATTTAATGGGATATAAACAGGCTGTTATGAATAGTATTAACCACATTTTAAATTTTATATAACATTATACTTCATATTACACATTTTCTAGAACATTATATGAGAAGAAAAATCAATTTTCTGGATAAAAGAAGTATTTTTCAAATAATGAAACTTTACACCTTTTAAGGGAGAACCCATTTTAAATATAGTTTTTGAAACTTCTATAAGTTCAATTTGACAAAAAAACTTTTTCAATAAAATAGGGACATCAAAATTTACATTGGGTAATTTTTTTGTATTTTTTTGATAAAGTTTGTTTAATGAATAGGGAATGATACTATAGTTTAAGTCAAAATTGTCTTCTCATATAATTTATTTAAATAGTTATATTGTAAATTTAATTAGGTTTAAACTTTAATTAGATTTTTTATTTACCATTTAATCCAAATTTTGTCATTATAAGTGATTTCAGTTTTAAATTTGACATAAACACATGTCAATCTTTTTGTTGTTTTACTTCATAAAAACACGATTTTTGGTTTTGAAATCAAGAATTAATTTTAATTTAATTTCTGCCAATTTTGTGTTTTGAATTTGAAAAAATGAATTCTGAATTTGGAATCAGGATTTCCAAATTTTGTAAATATGTAATATTTTGAGACATTATGAATAGTAACTTAAGTAAATATTTTATTTACCATGGTTAAAGGGTAAATATAGTAAATAAGGGTAAAACATAAAATTATAATAATATTAAATTACCTTAACATGTGCCCTAACCTTATTTGATGATAAATGTACGACCATGTGGATACTTGGGTGTATTTTGGGACCCCATGGAGCCAGTTGTAATTAAAAATGACATTTAAATACTTTTAATTTAACATTAATGAAAATATAACATAAACATATATATTTTACTAAAAAAATATATATTTGGGGTTATATACGTCATATCTTCAACAATAGAAAATAATTAAAAATATATAAATATTTTCTACATCATGATATTTTATTTTTAATTTTTTTACATTAAATAAACAAATTTTATTATGAAACAAGGAGGATGCAGTGATTCCTTAATTAATAACGGATTCAAATAAATGAATTTATAAATATTAAAAAAATGTAATTTTGTTATTTTTATATCATCCACTAATTTTATGAAAGATATGTACATATTATAATTGATTTAATTCCTTTTTTTTCAATGGAATTAGGTTGTTATGAATTTTTAAAAAAGTCAAGTATGAATAATGTACAAAATTGACACAATTCATAACTTAAAATATAAAATTCTTTATTAAATAATATTAAATTACTAAAAATCTTATATTCTTCCAAGTGGTTAATATAAGTCCAAATATGTCATAAATAACTTTTTTTTGGGTTTTTTGACATGATATGTGAATTAAATTAACCCACAACGTGTAAATAACATGATATCACAATAAGATTAAAAGGGTAAAATAAAGGGAAAACAAAAAAGATAAGGATAAAAGAATATTCAAAACATGTCAAACAATTATTTTATAATAGATATTCTAACAAAAATTCATCTTATATTAATATTAAATATGTTTTTGACCATTTTAAATAGAAGTTGTATTTATAATAAATTAATATTTTGGAACATTCCTAAAGTGACCCTCTCATCTCTTATAAAAGGTCACCTCCTCCCCCTCCTCTTTACTCCATTTTAAGCCTTAGATCTCAGAAAACCCCTGACCATTTCTCTTCTAAAATTCCTTAGTTAAATTCTAGAGGTTATGGTCTTCTTATAATACCAACTCTAGTTCCCCAAGAAGAAAATTTAAAGGAGGAACATCAAGGTAGAGGTGATCTCTTTTACCAATTCATTAACATTTATTTCTTAATAAACTTCCTCTTATTTAGTCGTTTTATTATAAAGAAATAACATAATTATCACTCATTTACTGATATGTTATTATAAATATGAAACAACTCTATTTCACCTTCTATCCATCCTACCAAAAACAAAATCATCGCGTGTGTGTGTATGTACGACTTACCATCTCCACGCCGTGGTGTAATTGTTTTTTCACCACCACCTTACATGGATTGGTATAATGGTATAAATAATAACTATATATGATTATTATAACATGATACTAATTCTGATATATTATACACCAACCAATTCAATTCCGTTAAACAACTATGGGAACGATATCATCGCTTGTGCGTGCGTACGGCTTGCTGTCGCCACGACGCGATGAGATTCATTTTCCATGTTAACCATTCAAGAATAATTATAAAGTATATATATAATAAATAATCATGAAATATATGACATAATAATTCTACTAGATTTAGGTCTATATATATATATCACTTAGTAACTTCCATTCAATTTAATTAGGAAACGAAAACTACATTCATGCGTACATATAACCTACCGTCTCCATTAACGGTGTATTACATTTCATATATCTATATATTATATATGTATTTATAAACTGAATATATATATATATATATATATATATCATTTTTTACATTCTGGAGGTAAGTAAATCATGATCTAAGTAATCATATGAAGAATAACAAGTTCAATCACGTATGATTATTACCCAAAATTTTGTTTTAACATGGAATTTACAACTGAACGGGTAATATAAAGTCATAAGTGAATAATATATGATATCATATGTATTATTATGGTTATTTTAAAAGTTAATAATATGGTTAAACCCACTATACAAGAGTTTTGGACACATACAAAAAAAATCAGACCTAAGGTAAGGGATAACATTTCCAATCTCATTTTTTTTCTCAGATTGTTTATTTGTAAGTATTTTTTGGATTATATTTATAATCCATGTCCATGTTTTCTAAAAGAGTTTTCATAAACTATTTACTATTATTCCATGTATTTTTAAATTCATTTTTACTCTTTTTATACTGTTACCTCATAGTACAGAAGGAGTCTTTTTTTACCATAGAAGGTACTTTTTGACTTTTCTGGAAAATGTACGTGGATAATGTTTTTTTATCTAATAACGCATGAAAAAATCTTTACACTTTAAAAGAGAATTATTTACAGAAATATTTCTTTACATGTTTTCAATTTTATTTTCAATTAACTTTTTTTCTTTTAAAATTGCACGACATATTGAGAAAATAAAATATTTTTGAAGAAGAAATGATATTTTCTTCAATAACTAAGTTCAAGTTGTTTATCAAAATTATTTTCCATATAATATGAAATAGATTTATGTTTCTATACCTATTATTATATTTATTTTATTTTTTTATGTAGAAATTATTTTTATGAAGTCCATTTATCTTATATGGATTATGTTATGATGAAATGATGTTTAAGAATCCCATTTTATTTCATGGGTCATGCTATGATGAATGATTTATGTTTTTTGGAACATGTAAGAAAGATTTAATTATGAGATGGGTGGGACCTATATCTCCCCCCATTTAATTGGATATATATTTATATCTCATGAGATAAATATGACTGGAATGATGGGTGAATTCGGTTTAGTAATACATGGCTGGAACGGTAAGTAAACCTGGTTCAGTAATGGGATTTTCCCACTAACACAGTCTTTAGGAATTTTTTTGTGTCATGTATGTAGTATTCCGAAAAATACATTTAATTTCCACGTACATAAATCTAGGGTATCTACAAAAACAATGATAAGGTTTGTGGTTTTGTTTATTTTATTCCATAGAGTCCAAATCCCTTGTTTGAGAAATAATAAAGAATTCCCCACTCATGTCCTATATAAAACCACCCAATTTCTCATTAATCTTCACTAAAAATCCATATATAACGTCCATAATCATACATAACCTCAATATAGTCCTCTCAAGGTTCCCAAATCTCTCTAAAAGGCCCTCCCAAGCATTTAGAGTCACACTCTCAAGGTAAGGGTTCTTTTCCTTCTCGTCTTTATTCAAGTATATTCATTATCTTATTAAAATTATCTCCATTTTATAACATTGTTATATGTTATTAAATATCCATTTAATTACTTTATTATTTATAAATAATGATATAAACATTTCTCTCTCATTAATCTCTCCCATGAACATTTATACGCCGCCATTATGTTTCCAAAATTTCATCATGATTTTTCTTGACAAACAATTATGTAGTGAATAACCATACCCATTTCCTATGAATGGTGTTAACCATTATGAACTTTTACTTCTTGATTTTGGACTTATATTTATCTATTATACACTTTTTTATCTTGGAACAAAATATTATGATTAATGAATCCATATTGTATGATCCATGTGACACACTTATGTATGAGAATGAAATGAAAGTAACAGCTATGCAAGGAGATTATATAGCTCTCAAATGAAATGGGTAATGTTTAGTCTCATTAGACATCATGTTGGGATAGAGAGTAAAGATAATTCCTTTATCATACTTTTTCCATCATTATGTCTTGTTTGTTATCCTTGAAATATGTTTATGATGTAGTGTTTTAAGCTGTTTCCACATTTCCAATGTTGCCTTTTTGATTATCATTCTATATCATGTCTCATTAATCATCTTTATGATTGATAGTCATTTTATCCCCCATTTATAGAGTATGATATAACATATATCATTCTCTTCATGTTACACCATGTTTATTCCCTTACTAGGATTTATAGATCACCCCTTTATTATGTATGTTCCTAGGTTGTCCCTTGCAGTTTTAAGTACGAGCATGTTAAAGAAGTTTTCAATAGAGATGAAGTATTCCTTGTTTTATGTTGTTATATAATGTTCTTAATTACAAGAGACACTATACATACCAATATTTGGTGTTGTAATATGTTTAATTTTATATAATAAATCATGTATCAATGTAAAATAATGAGCAGGTTTTTTATAGTTGGCATAAAAAGAATAGTGTTTTATTTTTGGGATTAGGATTAGAAAACTATATCAAAATCCATGAGGATAATACTAATATGAGAAAATACCCTTAAATTTTGGTAATCATATAGTAAGTGGATTATCAATAAAATACATTCATTTTTAAATACTACAAGTGGATGTGGATCTAGCACAAATTTACATTGGGGTAAAACCCAAAAACATTGTGTTGAGACAGACTCGACCAAAAACTGGTGCATGATTATGGGCCTTGATGTTGACCTTGTTTGACACTCATGGTGAATAATCTTTTCATAATTCATAATTTCATTAGAAAAAATTATCAAGGTAGAAATACACATAAGAATATATGTTATAAAATATGTTTTGGATAACATAGGTTGAATCCTATAAATTCATATTTCAAGAAAATACATGTAATTTATAAGTTATATATTTAATTTAATTGGATTACCATTTATATTATTTATAGTGTAAAAATACCTATCTATAATTTTCGTATTATTCTATTAAATGGATGGAAATATGAGGAATTAGGTAAAAAAATTTGATAGGAAATGTGATGACTACCCCAACAAGATTCCCAACACGATGGAAGAGTGAATGTCTAACTTTGACATAATACTATCTCAGACGACTTAGGTTTTGAATAAAAACATGGATTAGGAGGATCACCCAAAAAATACTATGAAAGAAAAATATTTTATAGAGATATTTGTACAAAAAAGACCCTAGGATTTCATTATATTTTAAGATCCATTAATTTTAGAACAATGGATCACCCCTATTGACAATATTTTTTTCATCCTTCAATGACCTGAGAAAGAGATGGTTTTACTTATTGATTATTGTATGGGGGGAGAAGCTGATCAGTGGTGGACATTGATCAAGAATAAAAATTTTGATTAATATAATAATGAAATGGGGTGGAAGTAATTATAGAAGATGTTTTTTGAAAAATATTTTCCTCTTACTCTCTAACTTAAAATAGAAGTTGATTTCATTTCCCTCAAGAAAAAAAATTGATGAATTTATCAAGGAATACATGTAAAACAACACAATACATGCATGATATGCCCTAATATTTGTAGTTTTCTCTGAATAAAATGTTTTCCACTTCTTTGGTTGGTTAAAACTAATTATATGAAAAGACCTAGTGATCTGAGACTATGATCACTATGACGAAATTGTATGATGTTCCATCAAAGTAAATATATACATATATATATATATGATTCTAAAGTTTATCAAATGGATAATAATTCCAAGGTGAAGTTTAATTCTAGTGGTCTGATGGAGAAATATAATGGTGCCAAGAAATTTCAACATCGCACTTCCATAATGTACAGAAAGAAGCACCCCAGAAATTTCCCAAGGGGGTTGAGGAAATAATTTAGGTATATGAATGGAACCAATTTATTGATTAATGATAGAAGAAACACACTAATTCAATGGTGTAATGAAATACTCTAGTAAACCCTCATTTCATTGTTCATTACTTCAACTACAAGGAATGTTGGAACATCTCAAACTAGTGCACTAAGCTAAGGGTACTCATAGACAACCAACAACCTCCAAGAAAGAAAGGGAGATATTTCTTCATCACAACTGTTGAGTTGGATCCCAACATTGATGTTGTGATAGGTACACTAGTTATTCATTCATAAATTTTGGAAATAATTTTTTATTCTAGTTCTATGCATTCCTTCTTATCATGAAATTTTTGTATAACTATTCAAACAACACCACAAACCATGGAAGTAAAGCTATTGGAAAAAATGGAAAAAGTGGAAATTATTTCATCCTTAGTATATAACTCCTATTCTATAAAAATACATGGGTTGAACATCCCAGATAACCTTTTCATATGTTATTTTGTAGAATTAGATGCAATTTTGGGTATGGATTGGATTTCCCTATATAGATCCAAAATATATTGCAGCAAGAAGGAAATAACCCTCTGAATCATGAATCATCCTCTAATTCTATACAAGTGAAAAGAAAAGGATGAATCTTCTTTAGCACCCATATCTTGAGAATTAATATTATTTCCCTACGAGAAATCATTTTTATCTCAAATGATTGTGTCTAAGAAAAGAATCATCATTGAATACATGCCCATTGTGAGGGAACAAAGATATATATACTTCCCAATGAATTTACCAGTCTTCCTTCTAACTGAGAGGTTGAATTTTAAATCAAGATTATATTTTTGGAATTTCCATTAACCAAGACTCTGTATAGAATGGGTAAGAACTAAGTTCATCCTTGAGGTATGGGTCTCCATTTTTTTATACATAAAAAAATGGGGGAAAAGAGGTTAAGAGGCTGGTTGCTGGCTTGTTACATGACATGAATGTGAACTACATGTCGTGTACACTTAGGTATGCACCGTGTATGAAAATATACATGCCATGTAATCATGGTACACGTCCATGTAATGGTCTGGATAGAATTGTTACAAACACATCATGTTTACTCAAGTAAATGTCGTGTACTTTTCTATTGATTAAATCATGAAATATAATATTTTTTCTTCTAATAGACATGAGGCTGACCCCATTATGTGAACAGAAGCGCTAGAAGAAATTTTCCTTCCTGATTGATCATCTAAACCCAGATTCCTTCATCGTCGGTTGCGTTTGAACCTGATCGAGGAAATATAAAAACAACTTGAGGCTTTCTTCATGAATTCTTATCTTGATCTAGTTATTTAATGTCGATCATTTATATCAATTTTTAT
This sequence comes from Viscum album, assembly GCA_963277665.1. NCBI lineage: Eukaryota > Viridiplantae > Streptophyta > Magnoliopsida > Santalales > Viscaceae > Viscum > Viscum album. The sequence continues at coordinate 363,975,297 of OY728158.1, read as the reverse complement.
AACTACTCCATTATAGGGAGAATCAAATCATGAAGTTGGACTAGGATAGTCTTACTATGATGGGGTAGGTGGTATTGTTCCTTTCACTCAATTTCAAGTTTTTTATATGTGACTTATTACCGTTGTCTAATGTTTAGGGTGTATCCTTGAGTGGAAATTGACCCTTGTTGTTTCCTAATGATTATTATTTCATGAATTTAATTAATCTAAGAATGATTGAGGTTGTTAGTTTATTTAAGGTCCACCCCATGGGTGTTTTTCCCTTGAATGGCCATTATGGTTGTTTGGCCGAGGATGCCCATGTGGCATGCCTTTTTTCCCCTATTGGGTTGTTATGTATGAATTACATTTATAATGGAATTGAAATTGTGGTAAATTGAGATTTATTTTATTAAAGGGGTTGGGATTATTGATTTCTCATTTTCCCCATGATATGATGATTATCATTTAAACATTGTGATAGTTTAATTCACCTATTGCTGGATATGTAATATCCCACATGAGATGTTATTATGTTAACCATTTAGTAGTTTAATTTACATGAGTTGTTTATTATTCTTAAATAATGATATACTGGTCTTGACACTAATTGACTGTTATGCCTATGGGTGAGGATTTGTTATGCCTATGGTAGAGGATTTGTTATGCCTGTGGGTGAAGATTTGTTAGGCCTGAGGGTGAGGATTGGTTATGATATGAGTTGGGTTTTTCTATGCCTATGGGAAAGATGTTGAGTTGAATATTAAAATAGAATGGATTATGACACATCTTGAATGCCAAATCACAAGATTAGATTTAGTCTTCACTTATTTAAATTTAGATATCCTATTGAGGTATCTATTGTGCCTACTTTGTATAGGGGATTGACGGGATTAGGCCAGATCCCAAGACTTATATAATTCAATGTAATTTAATTAATTAAATAACATGAACTAAATATAAATGGAATTCAGTACTTGTAGGATTTTTTACTTTTTAGTACTTTTTATGTTACTATTTTTCCTTTTTTACACTACCTATTGCATATGTTAACTAACAGGTAGGCACAAATCCTTGGTGGTTTCTTACTTGGATTTTTTTTCTAACACCCTAATTGGGTCATGATTTTAGACCCAAACAGATTATATTTGTGTAGGCATCGATAAGGCCAAGTTCCCTTCTACAGGTACATAAGATGCTATTTAGAAGAAGGAGAGCATTGGACCAAGACGAGGATTGTGATGCTTATTATCATTTGTCCATTATTTTTCCTTTTGAAATATTTATTGTGGATTTCCATAGTGTACCAATATTGGATTTTTTCTTAGAACATGATATACTGCATCATCTTTTTTATTGAATGATGCTTGGTTATTTATCTTATCAGTATTCCACTATTTATTTCAGTTGTATCTTTTTTACTGATTTCACTGTTGTATATTATCATTCCAATGTGTTTCACTCATCCAATGAGGGCATAGTTTACCCACTATCAGAACCTTGTATGTCACTGCTATTTAGAAGCCTCTAGAATTTGGGGAAATGTTCTTGATGCCATGTGTCTAACCAGGTGCGAGGCACCAGTTGAGTTGCACCCGGATCTGGGATATTACAATGTGGTATCAGATATGTTTTCTTTTCTATTTTTTCTTACTTTTTGGGTACATTATAATGGGATATGAAGTAAATGGAGTTTGTAAATCAATTGTGCCTAGGAGTATCTACCTTGTGTATCGAGAAATACAAATTACCTCAAATTGAATTGTTATTTTTGTATTTTTAGCTATTACAGTTGATTCGATTTCACCATTGGGTGACACAATTGTTTTTTTCTATTATTATTAATGTCATTATGGTTCTATTTTGTTGAAACCCGATGAGATGAGGTTATTCCATATCATGAATCATATAGGCACTTTCTATAAATCACATGCCATGAATTTTTGTCAAACCATTTTGAGAGCATTTCTAATTCCATGTTTTTCTGATAGATGTCATGCAATATATGCATACTATTCTAATAGATACCTTAATAGACATGTATTATTTTGTGATAGGTTTGTTGATACATGTTATAGTTGAATTGGATGGATTCCAAACTTTGGTCCCTAAGGAGTATGGACCCTCTTGGATCGAAATTTTGTGGATCATGTTTCGACCATGGGATATAGATTGTGTTGTTATGTGCAGTAGGTTGATTCCAAGATTTGTTTTATATAGTGTATGGTCCCCAAAAGATCGTAATTTGGAACACCGTTTCTTTATTTTTCAAAAATAGGGGTTTTGGGGACGTTTTAGAGGCTTACTGTCTGGAAACCCAGATAACACGACATGTGATGCTATGAACACACACCATGTGTTCTTCTGTTCAAGAAGATAATAAATTTTCCAAGTATGCATGCTGTACTTTAATCACACTCCATGTGGTAGATGACCATGTCACCGGACATGTGAGAGAATACATGAGTTATTGAGTTTTGATCTGAACACATGGTGTACCTTATGTACACCCTATGTAATTTTACATAGGTGGACTCATGTGACTTTGGCCATGTAAAAGTACATGTCCATAAGGGAAGACCTGAGTACACTTTGTGTACCTATGACTTTTTACATGAAAAAATAGCGGATTTACATACCCATTTAAGAGTTTAAAGAGACACGCCTTGTGTCGGGATGACACGTCGTGTACCTAGGGTGTTTACATGCCCAAGATGACAGGAGTACATAGCCATGTAAGCGCTTAAGTGTACATACTGTGTATGATTCTTACATGACTTGTAATCTTATTTTGTGAAAATTAGAGTCTATACTTCTCTTATTTAGTTCTTTTACTCTTGAACCATGAACCGTGATATGTAAGCTTATACTGAGGTGTTTTTTCTAGAATTTACAGATTAATGAAACCATATTGACCTCCAGTAGTATGCCATGATATTGGAAATGATCATACCACGAAGGTGGTAGGCCACAAGCTACAGAGTCATGGATGGATTCCATGATTATGATCATCAAGAATCTAGAGATTCCTTCTTAGAGAAGGGTCAATCTCGACACTTATATGCTATATGATTACTCCAAGAGGTGATGGGATTTTATCACACATACAAAGCTTCATCAAGACATGGAATGGGGAGATTTTCAGATGGTTGTCTATGACTACTATTTTTCTGAGACGTTGATGGTCGATAGAGATCGGGAGTTCATGCATTTGGAGTGGAGCGCTCTGTTAGTGATGGACTACTCTACCAATTTCACCGAGCTTTATAGATTCACACCTATTATGATGGGTGACGAGACATCGAGGGCTATGTGATTAGAGAAAGGTCTTAGGTATGACATTTGATCATAGGTGAATGTTTTCAGGTTGCCCTCTATATATGGAATCGTGAATCAGGTTCAGAATACTTAGCATATTCTTCAGAAATATGGAGGTGCAATCTAGGTTGGTTCGACACCAAGATCTGGTACTATCTCAACCAGGATAAATAAGAATCATATGGAGCTTTCTTGCAGTAATTTGAGTAGTCATAATGTTTCTTCCAGTATCCAGGTGAGCTACTATTAGTGTGGCAGAGGTGGGAATATGATACTGGAGGACTCGATAGACCCAGTCGGGTGTCGAGATTGCATTAGGATGGGCCATCTATAGTGCTAATACAAGGTGTTTCCACCATCTACTAGTGAGAGAGGTTCTGCACAGACTCCATGTTACGGATTAGGGTCAAGTGCTTATCACCATTCAGGGAATTGGAATACACCGATCCATTCAGGCTGAGGTGGTGATCTTGTTCGTGGTATCCAAACACAAGTATGTTTGTGATAGTATGGTGGGTCATCTCATGGTATCCAGACAGTGTTTCAGGGTCATAGTACAAGTAAGAATTATGCAGTGTATCCAACCCAACATGAGTAGTATATCGAACCTTCTACTATATGAGGTACTATTCTAGTCACCTCCATTTTAGCTTCTACACACTTTGATATAGGGTCTTTTTATAGATTTATATAAGTTCCTGTTGTAGAGATCCTTCGGATTTGTTTTTTCTCTTTTTATGATGTTATGATGTTAGACACTCCTTTAGGGATAATAATTCTAGGTGTGAATTTGTGTAAGGAGTTCACCCATTAGGTTGGTGGGTGTCACATCATTTGGGATCTCTATATCTTAGAGATGACAATATTTGATGTCATAATTATAATGGACTAGATAGTTTCTTTTCAAGCCCTTTTCAATTTGTATCACCGTAGGGTGAGTCTTATGTCCCCAGAAGGTGGATCTTTTCACTACAAGGGAGAGTGTGACGTCTAGGAAAGCATAGATGGACCCGAGCAACTTGGGTTGTATGTTATGACAACATAGATTTATAGTTTATATATGTAAGACCAGGGGAAAAATCATATGGACTTTCCTCAAGTGGTTAACCATTTTAGGGTTGTCTTTCTGGATGACATTTTAGGTTAACCTCTGGTAAGAGAGGTATAGTTCTCTATCGAGATAGTACCAAGATCCGCACTGGTATCCATCCATCCTAATATAATGGCTATGATGAATTTACTAGATATCAAGAAGCATCTACAAGATTTGGAGGCTAAGGGTTTTATCCAACCTAATACTTCTCCTTAGGACCCGCCAGTCCTTGTTGTGAAAAAGTTCGATAGTACCCTCAGGCTATGCATTGAATATCAGATATTGAACCAGCTAACAGTAAAGAACTGGTATCCTCTTTTGTGAATAGATGATCTCTTGGATCTGTTGGGAGGAGCTCGAGTATTTAATAAGATTGATCTATGATATGTTTATCATCAAGTGTGTGATAGAACAACAAAAATATCTTGCACATCATTATAACGTAGATATAGTCCATATGAGTATATGGTTATGTTGTTCAGTCTCATGAATGCACCATCATTTTTCAGGGAACTAATGAATTGAGTTATCCATCCATACTTGGATTTATTTTTGGTGGTATTCATGGATGATATATTAGTATATTCCTATAAATGACATGACCATGCCAGACATCTTGAAATCATTTTGAGTACACTGAGATATCATTAGTTATATGCAAATCTCTCAATTTTTTACTTAGGTATGGATTAGAGTCACTTATTGGGTCATGTCATCTCTAAGATAGGAGTATTAGTGGATCCAAAGATAGTGAGAGAAGTAGTTACTTGGAAGCATCCCAAGAACATCTTTGAGGTGCATAATTTTCTAGGGCTGGCTGGTTACTACAAGAATTTCATATTGGACTTCTCACACTTGGCAGTGCCAATGATGGGCTTGAAAAAGAAGGATGTGAATTACATATGGTTATATTATGGTGATATGGAATTTCTAAAGCTAAATGAGATATTATCATCATCACTGATACTTATTTTTCCAGATCCAGGAATGAGTAACATTTTGTAATACTACACATCAGGTATTGGATTAGGAGCATTTCATATATAGGAGGATCAAGTCATGTTGTTTGAGTCTTAGTAATTGGGGCCACATGAGTGGAACTATATAATGCATGATCTCGAGTTAGGGATAGTTTCTCATGCATTACATTGTTGGATAAATTACTTGTTGGGAGAGAATTTTTTTGTGTACACAAACCACAAAAGTCTCAAGTACATATTTACTCATTGTGATCTATATTTTAAGTAGACAAGGTGGGTGGAATAAAATTAGTATTTTGATTTAGAGCATGCCTACATGCCTAGGAATGGAAATACAGTAGCCGATTCACTAAATAGGAGGACTTAGATAGAGGAAGTGAAGGAGGCCAGTAGCAAGTGGAAGCTTATGGTGTTGTTCTCTGAGATGCACTTGGAGGTGCAAAAAAGTCTAGGACAAACATTCCTTTCTTTTTTAGATGTGAATTATACCCTCCTGGATAGAGTGAGGATGAACCAACTATCCAATTATGACGTGCTAGTGATATGGGAGAGTGTAGCAGGTGACGATCCACCTCTTGGTATAATGGTATGTGATGATGAGATCTTGCATATCCATGGACCTTTTTGGGTTCCGGTGGACATATGTGAGGAGTTGACATGGTATTTTCATGCTCTATCTTGGTTTGTAGATCCCAGAATTAACAAGATATATCGTGACTTGTGTCATTAGTACTAGTCGACAGGTATAAAGAGAGAGGTTGCTAGTTATATTATGAGGTGTTCCACTTATCAACAGGTGATGATGAAACATCAGCAGTTAGTCAAAATTTTATAGGAGTTACCTATTCTGAATTGGAAATGGGATGAAGTCATGATTGATATCATGACGGATTTATTAAGGTCCCCCCGAGTCAATGATATAGTGTTGGTGGTGGTTGACAGAATTACAAAGGTTACTCAATTCTTGCCGATCAAGGAGACCATTGGTGTTGATGAGCATGGGAATATACATATTTGTGAGGTGGTACAACATCAGGGGGTCCCTCATTCTATAATTTTAGATAGGGACACACACTTTCAGTTGTGTTTTTTGAAGATTTTTCAAAGGGCACTGGGAACATAGGAGCTTCTTAGCACAACATACTACCCTCATACTAATGGCCAGTTAGAGCATACAATACACATGATGGAGGAAATTCTATGAGCATGCATCCTAGACTTTCGTTGATCATGGGAGAAGAATATTACCAAGGAATAATTTCTTACAATAATAGTTTCCATGTGTCTATATATATGGCCCCTTATTATGCTTTGTGCGGTAGGCCATTATAATCACCCTTGTGCTGGCTGGAGGCGGGTGAGGCGGCTTTACTAGGACCATGTCTCATACATGAGACGTATGAGTAGGCCTAGTTGATTCAGAACAAGATGTCTATTGTGCAGTATCCTCAGAATTTTTATGCCTATCACCACAAATTACCTCTGTGGTTTGAGGTCAGGGATTGAGTTTTTCTCTGTGTTTCCCCAATGTTGGGACATAAGAGAACTAGGAGATAGGGTAATCTTTTATCAAAATATGTTGGTCTGTTTGAGATTCTAGAGAAGGCCATGCTAGTTTCCTATCAATTGCAGTTACCTCATAGGAATGGGAAAATTCACGACATCTTCCACATTTCTCATTTGAGACATTACATTTCGGACACGCCTCACACCATTCAGCCCGAGGAAGTGGAGTTGTAGTAGGATGCATCCTTTGAGGAGCATCCCACTCGTATTATGGATTGTAGCATGAATGTTCTCCATGGAAGGTTTCTTCCTTTGGTGTGGGTGATATGGAAGCACAACCGAGTATAGGAAAAGTCTTGGGTGAGAGAGGCTGACGTACAATCACAATGGCTGGAGGTATTCTATGATGTTACTTCCCAAACATTGGAAGGGAAATTCGGGGGAGAATTTATTTGAGGGGGGGGGGGGGGATTTTTAAGAACCTGGTTTTTCCTTGAGGTATGGATCTTTTCTTTTTAGTTTATACATAAGAAAATGGGGGAAAAGAGGTCGAGCAGTTGTCTTATGTATTTTTACATGACTTGAATGGGAACTACATGATGTGTACATATAGGTACATGTTGTGTATGAAAGGCTACATGCCATGTAATCTTAGTACACGTCCATGAAATGGTCTGGATATAATTTTTAGGGACACAACATGTAGTCTCAAGTACATTCCATGTACTTTTTTTATTGATTAAATCGGGAAGTAGCATTGTTTTTTGTCATATGGATAGAAGGATTTCTATGTTATGCAAACAACATCACTAAACATGATTTTCCTTCACGATTGATCATCTGAACCTCAATTCCTTCACCGTAAGTTACATTTGAACCTGATCAGTGAGATCCTGATTCCTCTTGATCTATTCTTCCTAATTTCTTATCTTGATCTAATTATTTATAGTTAGGAGTTTTTACACAATTTTCTGACCTACTCTGTTTTATGGCAAATCAAATCTCAATGTTGGATTAGGAGAGACGTACTACAACGAGGTTGGTGGTCTTGTGACCTTCATTCAACGTTGAGTTGTTTATATGTTCAGTATTGTCATTATACCATGTTTAGGGTGTATCCTTGAATGGAAATTGACCCTTTTTGTAAAATAATGATGAGTAGGTGGTGAAATAAATTAATCTAATCATGTTTGAGCTTGTTGGTTTATTTAAGGTCCACCATGTGGATGTGTTTCCCATGAATTATTTTTATGGCCATTTGGTTGAGGTATCCCATGAGGAATTCTTTGTTTTCCCCTATTCGGTTGTTACATATGAATTAAATTTATAATGGAATAAATAATATGGTAAATTGTGATTGATTTCATTAAAGGATTTGGGATTAGTGATTTCCCATTTTCCCCAATGATATGACAATTATTGTTTAAGCCTTGTGATAGTTTAATTCACATGTTTCTTGATATGTATGATGCCCACATGAGTTGTTATTATGTTAGCCATGTAATACTGTAATTACACGAGTTTTTATTATTATGAAATGATGATATACAAGGCTTGACCCTAATTGATAATTATGCCTGTGGGAATGGATTTATTATGAATATGGGAGAGGATTTATTATGCATGTGGGTGCGTATTTGTTAGGCCTGAGGGAGAGGATTGGTTATGCATGCGGGAAGGTTTTTCTATGTCTGTGGGAAATAAGTTGATTCGAATATTAAAATATAATGACCTATGATGCAAATTCCAAACCAAAGAACAAGCTTGGATTAAGTCTTCACTTTTTTCTGTTTAGATATCCTATTGAGGTATCTTTTTTTCTTACATTATATAGGGGATTGACAGGCATAGGCTGGATACCATGACTTATATAATTTAATGTAATTTACTTAATTAAAGAACATGAACTGAATATAAATGGAAATCAGTACTTGTAGGATTTTTTTCTTTTGAGTACTTCCTAGTTTACTATTTTTCATTTTTTCAAACTACCTATTGCATATGATAACTGAAAGATAGGAACATATCTTTGGTTTTTTCCTACTAGTAATTATTTCTCACACCCTATTTGGGTCATGCTTTTATACTGAAATATATTATATTTTTTCAGGTGTCGATAAGGGTACTCTCCCTTCTATAGGCACCTGAGATTGTTTAAGAGCATGAGAGAATGAGACCAATCTGAGGCTTATGATGCTTATTAGTTTCCTTTGTTTTTTTTCTTTTAGAATATATATTGTGGATTTTTATAGTATACCTATTTTGTTTATTTTTCTAGAACATAATATGTCACATCATTTTTTGTATTAAATGATACTTGGTTTTTTATCTTATTAGTATTTCGTTTTTTATTTATGTTGTATGATGTTTACAACTTCTTCTATTATATATTATCATTCTATTGTGTTACACTCTACCAATGTGGGCATAGTTTCCCCACTATCACACCCTATGCCCTTGCTTATAGTCAGCAGCCTTTGGCGTTTTGGGAAATTCACTTGAGTCCAAATGTCCAACTAGGTATGGGGCACTATCACGAACCAACCGGGGTCGACCCTGTACCGGTCACCCGATCCAGCCTACGACATGGCCTAAAGGGCGTTCCCAATCCCCACGGGATGGAAACTAGTACAGGGAATCAAAAATCAACAAGAGGGAATGATTTAGCCGAGTAAAAAAATAAAAAAATAAAGTAGTAGAAGAGTAGAACCACACAAAGTAAATAAATGACCCAAAAAAGAAAGAATGACCAAAAAAATGCACTAACCTAGTCTCGACCAAAACTCCTCGCGACATCGAGAGTCACTCCCCAATCCCCAACCAAATATCTCCCACAGCGAGCGAGCTCAAGTCGAACCTGAAACAGAAATGAAAAATAAGAAAACACTATAGGTGTGAGTATTAAAACTCATTAGATAGGGAAGACTAATTCTATTCCCAATGCACATACCATTATTTAATGATTTTTCTAATTCCAGGTTTGAACTAAATTATATAAAATATGGGTTTCCACACACACTTTCATTTCTAAAGTAAATAACAGTCCATTTCCCTTTTTAATTTAAAAACATGTTTAATGATTGAAGGGAGTAAGTGCATTGCATTTTAAAACATTGCTGAAAACAATTTAGAAATTCAATATTCAGTTGTTAGTAAAAATAGAAATTCAAACAACATGTAACACACACTAATGGCAATGGAAAAAGTGGCAGACAAGGGTAAGCTACCAAACTAGACCTTTCAATCGTCTGCCACATTCAAATAAACACTAAAGGAAACATGAGTCGAACCTTGGAGATCATGAACAATCCAGAACGTACTATACGTCTGACTCATCCTGAAATCATGCTATAACTCGATGACGTCATAACACCTTAATGCCTGATATATCTCTTCATGGCCTAACCGAGGGGCCCAATCCCCATAACATCAATAACATAGTATTCCCTTGAAATGGGACCACTATCCAGTGCGTAATATAAAATAGTGCAGTAATCGTTCTTAGAAGATTCACTCACTATGCCAGGTTCCCATGTCAACACACACAATAAAAAGGGGTGCTTCCACAATGTAAATTAATCAGTCATGAGGGAAAAATACAATACACAACTCACGCAATCAACACACACCAAATATCACCCCTGAGTAAACCCAATGTGAGTTTTTCCAAAATAATTCATTTTAATAAAGTGCGAAACGGGCCTTCATCAATTTTAGAGAAAAAACTCCCTTTTCAAGAAAACCCAAAACACTTGTTTGGAAGAAATCATTTATCTTTAAAACTAGAACTATATTTGAAATTCCAGGAATTATGTTAAAAATGCAAACGAGAATTCTTTCACTACTGGGTGTCCATTCATCAAGAAAATATTCCAAGTGTCGTGTATTAAATAAATGGCTCTTTTTACAAAATATAATCATTTAAAAATTAATTATATTACATTATTTCATATTTATTAAAATTAATAAAACATCAAGAAATTAATAAATTATAAATTTAATGTTGAACCTAGTGGAGGACCTACCTCAACTCACAGATTGAACATGCTGGCATGTCGCGCCTCGCACAGGCGCGTTAGCATGCGCAAGGCGATGCCGCCTGTAGTATCACGAAAATACCTCGACAATGTGATGAAACACCCATATAAATAAATAAAAACACAAACTCAAAATAAACCAATGATGAAGAAACACAAAAATCACCTTGGCGCGGAGCCGCGCTTGACCAACAGGGTCGCACCAAACGGTGAACGGTCAGGCGTGGTGTTGCGGTGAACTGGAAAGGCCACCAACGTCGTCAATGGCGACGCACAGACATGTGCAGCTGAAGGCAGACATGGTTGAAGCAACTGGGGGGTTGTGATGCATCGCACGATGATCGAGGGACGACAAAGGGGTCGTACGATAGTCAAAAGGCAGTGTCGCGCACCAGAAAAGAGGGTCGCTGGCTGTGAAAATGTGGACGTCGCACCGGCAGTGGCTGGCCGAATAGCGGGTGTGAAGTGGGCGCGCGCCGGAGGGTGTGGATGCAAGGAATACTCATCAGCTAGTAGGGGGTGCCCTAGAGGGCCTCACGCCGTCTAACAAGGGTTGTACAGGAGGGATTCGTGCTGGACATCAGGGGGCCAGTCAGACTGCGGTGCGCCAGTCAGGGGATTTCTACGCTGAGGAGATCAGCACCCGATAGAGGGGAGGAGGGAGCTTCACCGGAGAGAAGGTTCATGTTGGTCAGGTGATGAGCAGGTGGTGCGCTGCTGGTTCAAGGAGGGAGGCAAGCTAAGGGATGCGTTACAAGGCTGGCCGGTGGTGCGGGGAGAGGGAGAATAGGTAGGAGGTCTGCCAGGTGGGTAGGACACTGCAACGAGGGAGGGAGAGAGGTGTCGTGCAGGGAAGAAGGGGAGACAAGATGGCCAGTGTTGCAGGGGTGTTCGTCAGTAGTGGAGGGGTGATGCAAGGAGGAAGAAGGGTAGGAGCGGGTGATGCTGGTGGTGGGTTACAGGGTAGGGGGTTCCGGTGATGGGTGTGCGGTACTATAGCAGCCAGGCGGGCTGGGTTGCAGCCGGCTGTAGGGTGTATGGGGTAGTTCGTGCGGGGGTGAGGCAGTGCAGGAGGGTGTTGCGCGGGCTTCTGGGCGGAGGTAGAATAAGAGCAGCATGCGGGTGGCTGGGATGCACGCAGGAAGCAGAGGCCAGCAAGGTGTCGAGCAGGCAAGGGGGCATGTTGTGATCAGGTAGATAAAGGATGGAGATGGCATGTGGGAGAAGGAGGAAGGGGAGATGCGGGCATGAAACTAGATCCGAAAAAAGGGGGAGAAAGAAGCCACGCGAAAGACAAAAACAAAGAAAAAAAGAAATAAGGAAAGAAGAGAAAGAGAGAAAATAAATAAATAAATAAAATAAAATAGAATAAGATAAAGAAAGAGGTAAATAAATAATAATAATAATAATAACAATAATAATAATAATCATATTAATATTAATAAAATTAAAAATATCCTTAATAATAAAATAAAAATAATAAATAAATTTATATCATTTTAATAATAATAAAATTAATGAAAGGGCCACAGAATTGCATGGACGAAGCCGCGCGGCGCCACGTTCCACTCGTGCATCCAATGACGTCTAACCCAAAGCGCACCGTTTTTATCAAAAACTCAAAAACTTCATCTGGGACTCACCCCGGACCATAGGAAAAAAATTTAAAGGTATATAAACAAATTAAATAAATTAAGCGCACAAGTGAGGGAGTGAAAATTCTCCCCAACATAACGCTTTTCATCCTCGGGAAGCCACAACAAGACCTGGACCCAAGAGGAAACTCCTTAAGTGTCACTCACCCCCAAAAGTTTAAGCGCTTCTAGTTGATCAAACCAAACAAATACCAAACTCCCATGACATGCAACTCATCCTCAAAACATGAACATGTAAACACTAAAAAAAACTCTAATACTGACATGGGGAGGCCCAAATGGAGTCCCCACCATTGGAAACAAGCCAAAGTGAGATCAACGTGACCCGCGATGGGTCTCCCCACCATTAGGACTGGCGAAACTAACTGAACTTGAAAACTTTCCGCATGGACCAAAAACCCCACCATGACAGTGGGGGAGGGAAGGGCCAAACTGAAATAGCATCAAAAATATTTTTATTGCTAACTTAATGATGTATCCTCCTTAGAAGAACACAAACCACGCCTCACCAAAGATAGAGGTTATACTAATGTCTTATACACCACTGGGGTTCACCTGACTACGTGCGAGCTTCACTTCGAGACCTATGGCTGGAGCTCTATTGATTGAAGCATCTCCTACCTCATAGTCAGGCTTCAAAATTTCCCAAACATGACACATGAAATAGAATTTTACTAAACAGACATCCATTAGGACACAGGTTTTAAAGAGGTTCAGCCACAACCATTCTTACATCTAAAAGAAAAGAAACACCACAAAACAGTACAGGTGACGACTACTACTTCCAAGAAACACTATAAAGAGGAAACCCCAAACTAATATCCAAACACCATCATACTCTTGCTGATGGGATGAGGTGGCCGTCAACGAGCCAGGTCTGGCTTTAGTTCACTTCTTGGAAACACCTCGATAGAATCACTGTATGTGGCCCAGACGTCCACCGGTGTGGCAGGGTTTCGGAGTATTCAAGCACATCAGCCTCTTGTGCCCCCGCTTACTGTACTGGTGACAGATCAAGTCATTGTGCTATGAGGAAGATGACTGAAGGTATGAAGGCCTCTTGATTCCTCTACCAGTTCGACCACCTTAATTTCACTTCCAATTCTTCTTATCGCTATCTTCTGCACTACTTCCCAAAGCCAGAAGAGGATTCATCACCTCATGTCCTCCTGCTAACTTCGCTTCAACGAGGAAAGCTTGTCTCACCACATCAGGGAAAGTTATCACGTTGAACTCTCCCACCTTCAACTACAGCTCAGGATGTAATCCAAGATAAAAATGATGAGATTTCACGGGATCATTCCCAACATACCCCAGTTCATACAGAGCCAGTTCTAGGAAATGATGAAATAATTCCAACGTCGATCTGACACCTAGTTGGAGACCGCAAAACTCTATCCTCTACCTCAACTTTGTCACTTCAAAGAAGTACTGTTGGATGAATAATGACTTGAAAAACTCCCATGTGAGATCTTTCTGAGTTTTATTTTGAGACACAGACTTCCACCATTTCCAGGTTGGAACTTCAAGCATAAAGGTATCCAACTTCACCTTTAACGACTCAGGCAACCCAATGAAACTGAAGTTCCTCTCAATCTTATGTAACCAATCCTCTGCCTCAAGAGGATCTGCCTGCACCTAAAAGAGGGGAGGGTTCAACATTAGAAACTTGAGGACGTAGTCTTTAGGATGATCCAATGGAGGATTTCTTAAGGATGCACCACCCGAAGCTGCACCTTGGGCATCCATCGAACCTTTGTGGGGGCGAACACTAAGGAACAAGAAGACAAGAAGATGGGTCAAACATGGTTATTGTCATTTCAAATTGAAAAATAAAACATTTCGAAACTATTTTTTTTTTCAGAAATAAGGAAAACCCAGACGATTTACTAGAGGGTAACTAGTGATGATGGGTGACTCGACCATATGGTTGGCAGATATATTCCAATCACACCACCATCACTGAGAGAATTCTAGGGCAAAGTATCTGGCTCCACATGTCTTACCAGACCATGCGAGCTCACGAACATCACATTACTAACTCTCATTTCATTTCCCAATACCAAACAAACCATACAAATAAAAAGACACCGACAACCCAAACATCCCATGGTAACCTGAGGTTTGGAACGAGTAGGGGTTCATGACGTCCTTCTTGTCTGTATGCCTCAAGCCCCAAAAATCATACTCCTTATACCATGACAACCCCAAATAACAATGGGCGCTCTGAAAAACAAGGTCCTCTTTGGAGCCAACCTCCATTTGATATGATTTTGTCATGAACCAACCTGGGTCGACCCTAAACCAGTCACCCGAGACGACCCACGACATGGCCCGAAGGGCGTTCCCGATCCCCATGGGCTGGAAACTAGTGCTGGGCATCAAAACTCAACAAGAGGGAATGATTTCTCCCAGTAAAAATAAATAAATAAATAAAGAAGTGGAAGAGTAGAACAAAAAAAGTAAATAAATGACCTTAAAAAGAATGAATGACTAACAAAACGCACTAACCTGGTCTGGACCAAAACTCTTCTCAACTTCTAGAGTCGCTCATCAATCCACATCCAACTCTCACCCATGGAGAGAAAGCTCATGTTGAACCTATAACAGAAACTAAAAATAGGAAAACACAATAGGAATGATTATTAAAACCCAATAGGTAGGCCTGACTAATTCTTTTCCCAATTCACATACCATTAAATAAAGAATTCCCTAATTCCATGTTTGAACTAAATTATATAAAATATGGGTTTCCACACACACTTTCATTTTTAAAGTAAATAAAAGTCCATTTACCTTTTTAATTTAAAAACAAGTTCATTGATTGAAGGGATTAAGTGCATTTAATTTTAAATCATTGCTGAAAACAATTTGATAATTCAATTTTCAGTTGTCAGTAAAAATGGAAAACCACACAACAGGCGACACACACTAAGGGCAATGAAAAAAGTGGCACACAAGGGACATCTACCATACTATACCACTCAATCGTCTTCCACATTAAAATAAACACTGAAGAAAACATGGGTAGAACCTAAGAGATCATGAAAAATCTAGAACCTACTATACTTATGACTCATCCTGAAAGCATTCTCTAACTCGATGATGTCATAACACCCTAAAGCTCAGTATATCCCTTCATGGCCTAACCGAGGCGCCCAATCCCCGTAGCAGCAATAAATCAGTATTCCCCTAATATGTAACCACTAGGAACTGCGTAATCTAAACTTGTTGAGCAATCGTTCTCAGAAGATTAACACACTATTCCAGGTTCCCATGTCAACACATGCAATAAAAATGGGTGCATCCACAATGTAAATCAATCAGTCACGGGGCACAAATACCATACACAACTCACACAATCAACACACACCAATGATCACCCCTGAGTAATCCCAATTTGAGTTTTTCCAAAATAATTCATTTTATTAAAGTGCCAAACGGGCCTTCACCAATTTTAGAGAAAAACCTTCTTTCTCAAGAAAACCCAAAACACTTCTTTAGAATAAATAATTTATCTTTAAAACATGAACTATGTTGGGAATTCTGTGAATTATGTTTAAAATCCAAAAAAAAAATTCTTTCGCTACTGGGTGTCCATTCGTCAAGATATATTTTAGGTGTCCTGTATAAAATAAACGACTCTTTTTACAACAAATAATCATTTAAAAATTAATTATCTTTTATTATTGTATATTTATTAAAATTAATAAAAAATCAAGCAATTAATAAATTCTAAATTTAAAGGTGAATGCAGTGGGGGACCTAACTTAACTCACAGATGAAACACACTGGCGCGTCGCACTTCGCACAAGCGCGTAAGCACGCGCATGCCGACACCGCCTGCAGTACCGTGAAAAAACCTCGCTGATGTGCTATAACACCAACATAAATAAATAAAAACACAAACTCACAATAAACCAATGAAGAAGAAACACAAACGTCACCTCGGTGTGGATCCACACTTGACCAACATGGTCACACTAAAGGGTGAACGGTCAGGCACGGTGTCGCGATGCATTGGAAAGGTCACCAACGTCGTCAACAGCGGCGCAAAGAATCATGAGGCTGATGACAGACCTGGTCGAAGCAACTGGGGGGTTGCTATGCATCGCACGATGATCAAGGAATGGAAAAGGGGTCACGCAATAGTCAGAAGGCAGTGACACGCACTGGAAAGGAGGGTCAGTGGCCAAGAAAATGTACACATCGCACTGGCGGGGGCTGGACGGATAGGGGATGTGAAGCAGGGGAGTTCCGGAGGGTGAAGATGTAAGGGATACTCATTGGCTAGTAGGGGGGTGCCCCGGAGGGCCTCATGCCGACCAAAAAGGTTTGTACAAAAGAGATTCATGCTGGATAGCTGGGGGCCAGTCAGACAAGGGTGCGCCATTGAGAGGATTTCTGCACTGAGGAGATCAACACCCGATAGAGGGGAGGAGGGTGCTTCGATAGAGAGAAGGGTCGTGTTGCTCAGGTCATGAGTAGGGGGTTCACTGCTGGTGCAAGGAGGGAGGAAAGATGACGGATGCGTTACAAGTCTGGCCGGTGGTGCGGGGAGAGGAAGAACATGTAGGAGGTCTGCTAGGCTGGTAGGGTGCTAAAACGAGGGAGGGAGAGAGGCGTCATGCAAGGAATGAGGGGCGACGAGATGACCAATGTTGCAGGGGGGGGGGTCATCGGTAGTGGATGGGCACTGTAAGGAGGAAGCAGGGAAATAGCGGGTGATGCCGGTGGAGGGATGCAGGGCAGGGTGTTCCGGTGCTGGGCGTGCGACACTGTAGGATCCAGGCGGGCTGGGTTGCTGCATCCTGGAGGGTGTAAGGGGAAGTTCGTGCAGTGGTGAACCAGCGCAGTAGGGTGCTGCGTGGGCTGTTGGGTAGAGGCAGAACATGAGCAGCGTGCGGGTGGCTGGGACGTGCGTTGGAAGCGGAGGCCAGCTGGGTGTCGAGCAGGCAGGGGGGCGCGCTGTGAGCAGGCGAATAGAGGAAGGAGATGGCGTGCGGGAGAAGGAGGAAGGGGAGATGCGGGTAGGAAACTAGATCCGAAATAACGGGAGAAATAAGCCACATGGAAGACAAACACAAAGAAAAAAAAGAAAGATGGAAAGAAGAGAAAAAGAGAAAATAAATAAACAAATTAATAAAATAGAATAAGATAAAAATAAAAGGTAAATAAATAATAATAATAATAACAAAAATAATAATAATAATATTAATAACAATAAAATTAATAACACACTTAATAATAAAATAAAATAATAAATGAATTCATATCATCTTAATAATAATAAAATTAATTAAAGGGCCACGTAGTTTCTTGGGCGAAGTCGCACGACGTTTCACTCCACTCGTGCGTCCAATGGCGTCTAACCCAAAGAACACAATTTTTATCGAAAAGTCGAAAAATTCATCCGGGACTCACCCCAAAACACAGGAAAAAAATTAAAGGTATATAAAAAAATTAAATAAATTAAAGGCACAAGTCGGGGTGTGACATTCACTAGTTGATGAGATGAAGAAAAAACTATATAAGAATCTCGATGAAGGATTCAAACACCAAAGTGCTTTACCAGGGGGTGACCCAGTCCTCCTCATCAATAAAAAGGATGGGTCAATGCATATCTGCATTGATTGTCGTGATCTCCCCAAGATGAAAATAAATAAAAAGCATCATCTCCCATGGATTTATGAATTTTTCAATTGGCTATGTGGAGCAAAGTACTTCAACAAGGTGGATCTATGGTCAGGGTATTACCATGTTTGGGTGAAGAAGGAGGATATCCTCAATATTGATTTTCTCACATGGTACTAGAACTATGAGTTCATATTAATTTCATTTGGACTCACTAATACTCCATAAATATTCTTGGGCATGATTAATAGAGTACTTAGAGATTACCTTAGGAAATCAATTGAATTCTTTATAGATGATATTCTATTGTACTCTAAGACCAAAGAGGAGCATAATGAGAATCTGAGCACTAGGCGGAAGACCAAGAGAAGCATTATAAAATATAAAGAAAATGTGTTTTCATGTTAAGGGAAGTATCATTCTTGGTGGATATCATCACAACAAATTGGATATATGCGGACCATTCAAAGATATATGAAATTAAAAGATAGAAGATGCCAACATATGTGTGAGATATACATAGTTTCCTTGGATTTTTTAGGTACTATCATCAATTTTTCATAAATTTATTACGATTATGAAACCCTATAACCATAAAAACATTGAATGGTTTCAATTTTACTTTGAATGGTGAATTTGAAGAGAGATTCAAGGAGTTTAAAAGGAGGCTTATCATTGGACCTGTACTCACACTACCCATAATTGGAGATCTTTTCATGGTATTTAGCAATGCTTTAAAGAATGTATGGGGTTGTTTGTTAATGAAAAATGTAAAAGAGATATCCTACGCATCACGAAAGTTGAAATTTCAAAAACAGAACTACCCAAAGCACAATATTGAGTTGGTTGAAGTAATTTTCACTTTGAAAATATGGTGGAATTATCTCTTTGGGGAGATGTCCGAAATATGTATAGATCTCAAAAGCCTCAAGAATATATTCACATAGAAAGAGATGAATATGAACCAAACAAGATGATTAGAGCTTACCATGAACTATGACTTCTCAATTCACTACCATCATATGAAATAGAATAAAGGTGGAATATTCTATAAGTGGAAGGGATACATAATTTATTTCATTGATGAAAATTGAGAAGGATTCAATCTTCTTAGATTTTAAAATGATGTAAATGATAATCATAAAAGAAGAAAAATTATCAATACTTTCAAAAATGATTGCTCAACTACCCCTTCTAGAAGAGAAAAAGGGGGCTCAAAGAGAATATGTGGGAATTTAGAAAAAGTAGATTCTATAAAAAAGAATAATTCTAAGACTTCAATATTAATGAAGAATGGGTCATAAGATTTGGGCCATGGATATGTGTACCATAAAATCTTGACTTAAATAAGTATTTATTGGATTATTTACACAGTTTGTCTTTCTCTATATATCCATTAAAAAAAGATGAATTGAGATCTATGATAACTCTACTAGTGGGAAAACATGAAGAATGAGTTTTCATAATATACATGAAGATGTTTGGTATGTAATCATGTGAAGGATTAAATGAAAAAACATGGGGATGATGTAATTATTACTCATACATATATGGAAAAGGGAAAAAATCAATATAGACCATGTCAGTGGTATTTTGAAGACATAAAGAGGAAATAATTTTATTTAGGTTGTGATGAATCATCTTACAAATACTACAAACATTATTGATATTCATGTGGACTTATCACTTGATCAACATGAAAGGATATATATTATAGAAGTGGTATGGCTGTGTGGAACACCAATATTGATTGTATCTAATTGAGACCCAGGATTTAACTCTATGTTCTAGAAGAGTCTCCAACATGCTCTAAATATAGAGTTGAACTTCTGAATAGATTATCACCCTCAAAGTGATGTCCAATTTGATTGGACTATTTAGACACTTTTGGATATTTTGAGAGGATACTCAATTGAATTCACAAAAGGATGGGACCAAAACCTGTCTCTTTTCTAGTTATCATAAAATAATACTTTCCACTCAGGCATCCAAATGGATCCCTACAAATCCATTTATGAGAAGAGGAGTATAACACCTCTATGTTGGGATGAAGTTAGGGAATTAAAATTCCTAGTTCCTGAAATGGTCAAGGAAATAGTGTAAATGGTTACGACCATTTAATAGCACAATAAGGCTTCTCAAATTCAGTAATATATCTATATTTAAAATCAATGATAAGGCCTAGAACTTGATGTTGGAAACATGTTATTCCTCTTCATATCTCCATGAATGAAATTCATGAGATTTTGTAATAAAGGAATTCTTTGTTTAGATACATTAGCCCCTTTGAGATCCTTTATCTCATTAGAGTGTTGGATTATCAACTAGGACTCCCACCTAACCTATCTCTAGTACATGATGTATTACATTAATATCTCTTAAAGATGTTCAAACTAGACCCATCACATGTACTCAATCCAGAGGTGGTATGGCTAGAGAATGATCTCTCATATGAGGAGTAGCCGGTGATGATCTTAGATTGAAGTGAAAAAGTTCTATGAAAAAAGAAAATAAACTTTGTCAAAGTGTTGTGGAGAGAACGCAAGTTTGAAGAATAAATGTGGGAACCAGAGGATTTGATGAACCAAAAATATCCTAATCTCTGTTCATCTGTGGAAAATAAAACTTTGAGAGGGAAATTTTCGAAGTGGGTAATATTGTAACGGCCCGAACATTTATAAATAAAATTATGATTAAATTTTAATCAAATGTATTATTATAAATTATGGATATAGAAAAAAAAGAACTTGTTTAGTTTCATTATATCCTATAAAATTTGAAATATTATGAAACATCATTACCATTGATAATATATCCATTTAACAGTGATCATAAGATTAATATAAATATAGGTTTTTGATAAATCCAATTGTCATAGACAAAGGATGTGATGGCCTTAACTAGTTTTATCATACCATATGAATCCCATTTATTAGAGATTCCTAGGGAGAGAGTATTTCTGTTCTTTTACCTTGTCCAATACCATGCTAATATCCAACAATGAAAGAATGACATAAACTATTTACAAGAGATTCTTAAACTCATTGATACAAAACCAAAACTATATACGCTGAACCACCACATGAAAGTATCACCAGTACACACCATACCATTAAGGTGTTTTCTAGTGCATTAAAGGGATATGTATCAAGACCATAATAATATGAATATATATATATATATATATAATATTTTTAATAGAATAATGTTTATATATTCATCTTATCATTACTTTATAAATGTTTTTAGTTTTTACACAATCAAACAAAAATTACATTGTTAGTAAGTATTCAATTTTAAATATGATATTTATTTTGGTTAAATAATACATTTTCGAAATAAATAATAATATATTATTTTTAAATAAATTTTATTATATATAAATGATCATATAATTTTTATTAAGTCAAATATAAATTTTGTTTGGGTTCGAAAACTACTATTGTAAAAAAAACCCAACAATTTTCAATTAATGTAGATTTTATTTTAAATGGAACAATTCACATATTTATAAAATAATTTGGTTAAAATAAATATTAATTTTGGAATATAAATTTCAAAATTTTCTAATGGTAAATATTTCATATTTTTTTTATTGTCAAATTTCAAGGTAAAAATCAAATACCTTATAAATATATAGTGTGTATTACGGCATGATAATTATAAAAAAGTTTTCAAATTAATAAAATAAGAGGTATAAAAGACCAAATATATGTTTTTGTTCAAAATAATTTTATTTTATGTTTATTTGATTAATTTATTAAAGCCATTATGAATCCTCTAAAAGCAATAATATATTATAATTTTTTTAAAATCATTTCTTTAAGAGAATGACTCACTTCCACATCATAAAGAATATCATTTTATTTTTTTCAACCCTTGTCCTTATAAAATAATTAAAACCGCTCTACTTTGGTAGAATCCCTGGGATAATACCTTGGGATGGTTTGGGGTTTTGGTTACTTTAATATATATAGTACGAAACTTATGTTGGATAAATATTAATGAATTCCCCAATAATTTCCTATATATACCCACCCATTCCACTATTTATCATAATTTATAATACATAGAGAACGTCCATAATCTTCTATCCACTCTCTATAGACCTCCCAATAAGCCCCATGTTATTAGGAATCCCCTCCCAAGAATTTGGAATCAAACTCTCAAGGTAAGGGTTCTTTTCCTTCTCTTTATTCAAGTATCTTCAATATATTATGATTCGTATCTCCATTTTATAGAATTGGGATATGTTACCACATAACCCATTACTACCATTATGATGTATAAATAATTATAGACCCATTTATATCTCATTAATATCTCCCATGAACATTTATATACCCCCATTATGCTATTGAAACTTCACCATGATTTTTTAGGCCATTAAATTGTATAGTGAATACCCATACCCATTTCCTATAAATGGTATTCACCATTATGAACTTATTAATATTTAATGGGGAATTAAATGTATGTAGTCCACACTCATTGATCATGGAATAAAATATGATGATGAATGAATCCATAGTGTATGAGATATTTGGGACACTTAAGCATGAGAATGAAATGAATGTAATGGGTGTGCCCAGAATTATATAGCACTCTAACAGATTGAGTAATATTTAGTCGTATTAGACATCATGTTAGGAGAATAAGTAAAACTAATTATTTTATGGTACATTTTCCATCATGATTCCATGGAATTTTTCCATATACAATGTTTATGATGCAATGGTTTTAGTTGTCTCTACATTTCCTATGATTCTTTTATGATTATCATGCTATATCATGTCTCATTGTTCATATTTTTGATTCCAAATACTTTTATACACAATTAATATGAATATTTAATAACATGTATTATTCTATTATTTTTACAACATACTTATTCCCTTACAAAACATTATAGATCACCCCTTTATTATGTTTGTACCCAGGTTATCCCATGTAGTTTTAAGAACGATAATTTTAATAAAGTTTTCAATAAATATGATTTATTCCATATTTTATGTTGTTATGTAATGTAACTAATTCCCAAATAAAATAGTCTTCTAAATATTCCATGTTTTATTAATTGTAATTTTTTGTAATAAACATCTATTGATTTGAAATATAGAGCAGGGTTGTCATATCTACTCAGCTACTGAATCCAGCACCCCTCTAAGATTTTCACAAGTATCAAGATAGCATTGATGAACTCTATGAACCTTAATCTTAACCTATTAATCATAAATTTAGAAATCCATTTTAAACCCATGAAAACATATTCCACCAAATCTTCAGCCCCTGATGTCTTTAACAGATTTTTTTTAAAAAAAAGCAAGCATATCATAGGGTCATATATTTCAGTCCTAAGAAGGGACCTATGGTATAGAAAATATAAACTCTCCGCCATCAATAAAACACTCGTTACCATAATTCTAAGGTTCAAGAAACCCTCTCTGGTGTCCAATTTGAGGGATATAATCCTTATTAATGTAACGTACAATATATTTTCAAATATTCTGGTAAACCACTTATGCCTCTGGATCCCTTCCATTATCTCAGAAAACCAATGCGCTTTAATTTCTAATAAGATTATTTTTGAATTAAAATTATTTCCTAATAAATACTTTATTACATGAAATCCGACACTACATCCAAAATGGGTATCATGGTCTAGAAACTCGACAAGATTTTTTTTTCAACAGAGTGGAATGGCCCTTCCTCTGGATCGTGCTAATCAAGATGGGAATCTTCTATAGATGGTTTGATGTGGTTATTCAATGTGTATCTTCCATCATATTCAAAATTCTGATCAATGGGGGAATCATGTGGATCTTCTCTACCATAAGGGGCCTTTCCTAGGGATACCCCATTTCCCCTTACCTATTCATATTAATGGATGATTTGTTTTCTATTATAATTTCATCATCAGCGAAGGATAATCTCATTTTAGGGTTGAAGTTTTGTCTTTGAGGGCTTCCCATCTCTCACTTATTCTTAATCAATGATTTTATACTCTTCTCCAGATCCATTTTGGAAGAATTCATGGATATATATATTCTAATTTGTATTTATGAGAAAGTGTTGGGGTAAGTGGTTAATCTCTATATGGAAATAACCTTCATAACTTGATTCCATATTATAGGAAGAGAACCTCAAACATGCGTTTATTATTCGGATGATCAAAAAACAAAAAAAAAATATCTTAGAATTTCTATGATCATTGCATACTCAAAAAGGAGGTATTCTATAGAATCTATGAAATATTGAAAAAATAATCCAAGGATGTAATTTCCAAAAGTTTTGAAATGTAGGAATACAATTTCTAATTAAGGTAGTCACATAGTTCATCCCCTCCTATTTTATGACAATAATGATATTCTCCAAAATAATCATCGAAAAAATCTATATTTGTCTCACTAGATTCTAGGTGTTGGGGACTCAACAACAGGGTATACAATATTCACTGGATAGTGTGGGAAAATATATAGAAACCCAGTCATTATGGGGGAATGTGTTTCAGGTATCTGCATCTCATTAATAACATAGCTTTATGGGATCCTTAGTCCCCCGCACTAGATTCTTCTTGTCCAGCCTATGGGTGTAACGCCCCGACCCCAGTTACCCAGAGTCGGTGCATTAATTACATAACATTGGCATGATCACAAGAAAGATCAAATCTCGAAAGACCGATTGGTTTAGTAGCCTTGGAAACACTATATATATTCATAAGTTTCACATTACATCATAAAATGAAAAACTACTACAACAACATAATGTTTCCACAGTCCACACTATAATCCCCTCATAATAACCCTGCAGGTCATTCATAACATACATCTTCACATCCTGGAAAAAATAAAACATAGAAAATGGGTGAGCTCAAATGCCCAGTAAGGATAACAATATAGCGGAACATTCAAAAATAAGCATAAACCTTTAAGGCAATGAATTACTAAAACAAAAGCCTTTTAAACTTGAACTTCAACGTAGTATGGCAAAAGTAAAATGAAATAATGCCATTTACTTGTTCACATAGATATTCTACTAATCGAATAATCACATGCAATATCAATAACCACTTTCATAATGTTGGAATGCATAATGCCAGACTATCATAACCACATAGCCAAGGCCTCGTGCCAAGACTACAAATAAGATTTTGCCAAGGCCGTGTGCCAAGACACTAGTTTGTCTCATGAGACCTACCGATGCATCAAGGAGCTATAGCGGGCTCCACCCATCACATATTAAGTCCAATGCATTCCCTTATGAAAAGGTTTAAACATAACATAAACATTCGTATTAAAACTAGCACACGAAATGTCAATAATTTCACCATAAACTATGAATGGTATAAAAATAGCACATCCACAGTCAAACATATCACAAAACCTTCAATACAATATAGAAGTTTTGTATCATAATAAATCAACTTCAAATAAGCGTAAAATCCGTCAAAGGATGTTGACATAGATGAAATCAAAACACTTTTTAGAGAAATATCTCTTTGTATTTTTGAAATCATTTAAGAGCCATATAAAATAAAACATTTTCTTTAAAATATTCTTATAAGCTTGTAAGGGAAGCTTTGACGATTTTATAACGGCGGAAAATAACCGCACCCGCCGTATAAGTTAAAAAAACATTCTTATCTTAATTCTGTCGAAAAGGTTAAAAAGCACCTTGTTTGGAAAACGACGGAAAGATTTCCTTATAAACCTCTTATAAAAAGTAACACAAGGGTATAAATGACTTTAACCCATATTATTTTAAATATTACAAATTCTTTGAAATATATTTTGAAGAAACATGGATGTGGATGATAACGAGGTCCCAGTAGATAATTATGTATAAACAACCTCGAATAATGAAGAGATTGCGAAATAAACCCTTACCAATTTGGTAACTTATGAAACATACAAACGATGAAAGAGTTATCATACAATTAATATGTGAATACACATAAATTAGAGTGTATTACACAAAGAATATAATTATGGGCAGTACATACACCACACAAAAGGTGATGGTGGCAATATGGCATGAATCTCACGGAAATAAGGAGTGAGATGAAAACCCCTTACCACGTTAATCAACTGAGTCGTATGGCCAATAGTTAATAACCACCAAATGATTTACAGAATAACAGGAATATACAGATAATCATGATAATACATATCAAATGGCAGTACACAATACACCACTTTCAATAATTTAGTGGGGAACAATGGAAATCTCATGGAATTGATTGTGAGATAAGAAAATCCCTTACCTTGTACTTTTCCTTTGTTGGGGTAGGTTAACCTCCTGTATAATGGTGAAATAATTGTTATTAAATTATACAAGAATCATATACATTAATATTATATCATATATGATCTTTTAACATTGCTTTATTAATAATATCTTAGTATTATCGTCGTTTCAGGTGATAATCGATTCGTTCTTCTTAAATGTTTGGTTACGTAAGACATGTTTGTAATGGATAGATTATATCTTATTCATAATCAGAATGATATTAACATTATTTTTAACCCTAAAATGAGAATAATACTTGAATGGATACGATGGAGAATGAATCTCATCGCGTTCGTGGAGACGGTAGTCCGTACGTACGCACGAACGCTACTTCCATTTAATTTTTATTTTAAAAGAATCGAATCCAAATGATACATAGGTATATTACTATTCCAGTATAATATAATATTTTATATATGTTACTTAAGTTCATTAACACCATCCTTTATACGTTCCATGTGTGGTATGAACGAGTCATATCATTTTAAGGGGGAGGTTGTCCGCACTTCCTCAAATGAAATTATCGTATGTATATACAACATAAAACGAATAATGATATGAAATAAAATGGAATTACAGAATCTTATATATAAAATTTATATCATTAATATCATATTTAATTACAGTGCCATCATAATGGCCACCATGAGAGGTGGTAAGATGTATTTGAACAATCATCGTTTCGTGAGGCGTTAGTTTGCCATCCACAGAAACATTATGTTCATCATCCATTAGATGGAGTTGTGTGTATGTGTAGTTTGAATACTTCTTATAACGACATCCTAGTATATTGTGGATACTGGTGTTGTTACAAAAGAAAGGAAATAAAAAGAGTTTGGGGGTTGGAGAAGCAAAATAAATGAAAATAATTTAAGAGAGATCGTTACCTTTAATTTAGGTAACTCACTTTGGTTGGAACCAAAGGACTTCTTGAAATGCTTTATACATAAGGGGAAGCTTTAAGGAGGAGGAGAGGGATGTGGGGAGCCTATTTGGGCAGGGTTTCGACGAGCCAAGTGGCTTGAGAGGTGTGAGGAATGAGTAGAAGTGGTATCCTTTTATAAGGGAGAGGAGGGGCTCTTTAGGAAAGAGTGAAAGTATTACTTTACAATATAATTATATTAGGTTTATAATGGTCCAAAAATCATTGAGGTAGAAGATAAGATGACTCATATTCTAAATAACATCAACCAATAAGAATTGGACAGGTTTTAGATAATATTTTAATCATTATAATCTTATTTATTTAAATGATTTATTAATGAGGTAAACATTGCATCATTATTGTGTCATTAATAATTTAAATTATTTGATGTCTAAAAATTATAAATAAAATATCATTATGTAGGAAATCTTTTTTTATTTCTAATGAATATTTATAATCGAAAATCCAACATGTATAACCCTATGTAAAAATTGTTCTTCTAAAAGATGTAAGCTTATGCCATTTTTATTTTTATTTTAACTTTATTAATATAATGTGTCCCTACCACATACAAGTGGCTCCAAGGGGCCCCCAAATCGACCCAAGGATGCCCATGGTCGGGTATGTGTCCACCAATAAGGTTAGGACACGTTTTAGGGTAATTTTGTATTATTATAATATTATTTTTTAACCCTTATTTACCGGATTTACCCTTTAACCATGGTAAATAAAATATTTACCGCAGTAATTATTCAAAATGTGTAAAAATAAAAGTTACCTATTTACATAATTTGGAAATACTGATTCCAAATATGTAATCCATTTTTCCAAATTCAAAACACAGAAGTGGCAGAAATTAATTTAAAATTAATTCCCGTTGTTAAAATAAAAAGCGTGTTTTTAAGAGATAATAACTATCAAAAGATTGACACTTGTTTATGTCTGATTTAATTGTGAAATTATGTCCAATGACAAACATTAAATTAAATGGTAAAAATATATTCTAAATATACTTTAAAACCACTCAAATTCATAATTTATCAATATTAATTATTTTGATTAAAAAAGCTGTTTTTAATTAAAATTTACTAATTTTCACTATTTATCAAAATATAAAAGTTATCCGAAAAGTACCAAAATTTCACCCTAGGCTAATTTCAATATTCCCAATCCAAAAATAAAGTCCATTTTTAAATATAAAATATATATGATTTCAAAAAGTAGGTATTAATATTCACAACGGCTAGTTTAATTAGTTGTGGTGTGTGTTAGAACTCGAGGTTGCGTACAACACACGCTATCGCATTATTCGAAGGGAAACGTACCGTGGAAGCATGGGGTGTTACATTCTCCCCTCCTTCAAATAATTGCGTCCTCGCAATTTCTAGGGTATTACTGCATAAAAAGACTCGGGTGGTTCTTCATCATAAGTTCCTCGGGTTCCCACGTTGCCTCTTCCATCTTATGGTTTCTCCACAAAACTTTTACCAGACGCGTCGTCCGGTTTCTCAGCACTTGTTCTCTCGTATCAAGAATCTTGACGGGCTCTTTGCAATAAGACAGATCGGGTTCCAGTTCTAATTCTTCATAGGTGAGTACATGCGTTGGGTCAGGCATGTATTTCCTCAACAGAGATAAGTGGAACACATCGTGAACTTTGGAGAGACTTGGCGGCATTGCCAATCGGTAAGCTACAACCCCAATTCGTTCTAGAATTTCGAAAGGTCCGATGTACCTGGGACTCAATTTACCTTTCTTACCAAAACGTATGACTCCCTTCCACGGAGATACCTTCAGGAAAACATGATCACCGACTTGAAATTCCAAATCCTTCCTTCGATTATCGGCATAGCTCTTCTGCCTACTTTGAGCTGCTTTGATGTGATTTTGGATTACCTTCACCTTTTCCACCGTTTCCTCCACCAGTTCTGGGCCTACAAGTTTTCTTTCACCAACGTCATCCCAACAGGTTGGTGTATGACATCTCTTTCTGTATAACGCTTCATATGGTGCCATCTGAATACTCGAATGGAAGCAATTGTTACAGGAAAATTCTACCAGTGGTAAATATTGATCCCACATACCCTGAAAATCAAGTGAGCAAGATCTCAACATGTCTTCTAAGGTCTGAATAGTCCGTTCTGATTGTCCATCTATCTGAGGGTGGTAAGCAGTGCTCAAATGAATTTCAGTATCCAGGGATTTCTGAAGACTTTTCCAAAATCTTGAAGTAAAATGGGGATCACGATCAGAAACCATCGATAAGGGTACTCCATGAAGTCTCACAACTTCATTAATATATAGTCTTGCTAGACGTTCCAGGGGTAGATCTTCTCTTATAGCAAGAAAATGTGCTGACTTGGTAAGACGATCAACAATAACCCATATTGCATCATTCCTTCTAGGAGTCTTTGGTAGCCCCATGACAAAGTCCATCATAATATTGTCCCATTTCCACTCCGGTATGGGAAGAGGTTGCATGACTCCTCCAGGATGTTGCCTTCCAGCTTTCACTTGTTGACAAACCATACATCTTGACACAAAATCAGCAATCTCCCTCTTCATGTTGTCCCACAAAAAATGTTCCTTCAAATCTCTATACATTTTGGTTCTCCTAGGGTGTATAGAGAAATTGGAACAATGAGCATCATCCAGCAATTCCCTTTTTAGATCAGGTAAATCGGGAACACAAAGTCTCTTCCCGAATTTCAAAATTCCATCTTCATACACAAAGTCTCTCAATCTCCCATCATTCAAAGCTTTAATCTTCTTCTGAAATTCTTCATCATCGGTCTGAGAACTCTTAATCCTTTCTAGTAAAGATGGTTTGGCAACCATTTGAAAAAGCATTGATGTTTCACCTTCCCTGGTCATTCCCATGTCCATCTTCACTAGATCCATGAAAATTGGATCCCTTTCAATTCTCATCATGTTCAAAACTCCGTGGTCTTTTCTGCTCAAAGAATCTACCACCTTGTTTGCTTTCCCCGGGTGGTAGTGTATCGTGCAATCATAATCCTTGAGTAATCCAAGCCATCTCCTTTGCCTCATGTTGAGTTCTTTTTGTGAGAAAATATACTTCAAACTCTTGTGATCAGTATAAATCTCACATTTTTCACCATAGAGGTAGTGTCTCCATATCTTCAAAGCAAAGATCACAACTTCTAACTAAAGATCATGAGTAGGATAGTTTTGTTCATGAATTTTCAACTATCGTGATGCATAGACAATAACTCTATCATTCTGCATAAGGACACAACCAAGTCCTTTCTTTGATGCATCACTATAAATAACGAACCCATCATTCCCCGATGGTAGAGTCAATATAGGAGAATTGACTAATCTTATCTTCAGTTCTTCGAAACATTCTTCACACTCTTTTGTCCAAACAAATTTAACCCCTTTACGTGTGAGCTTCGTTAATGGGTTAGCCAATCGGGCAAAATTCTAGACGAAACGTCGATAATAACCTGCCAAACCAATAAAACTACGTACCTCAGTTATAATCGTAGGTGCTGGCCATTCTTGGATTGCCTTGGTCTTAGAAGGATCAACATAGATTCCATCTTTAGAGACAATATGGCCAAGAAAAAAAATATCCTGAAGCCAGAATTCACACTTGCTAAACTTCCCATATAATTCATGCCTCCTCAGAGTCTTCAAGATAATGCGGAAGTGATTTTCATGATCTTAGAAGGTTTTGGAGTATACCAAGATATCATCAATAAATACCACCACAAATTCATCGAGATACTCCTTGAAAACTCTATTCATCAGATCCATGAATACAAAGGGTGCATTAGTCAATCCAAACGGCATTACGGTAAACTCGTAATGCCCGTACCTGGTTCGAAATGCTGTCTTCGGAATGTCTTCCTTATTCACATACAACTGATGGTATCCAGATCGAAGGTCAATCTTTGAAAAGTATTGAGCACCATGCAGTTGGTCAAATAAATCATCAATACGAGGTAAGGGATACTTGTTCTTTATCGTTATAGCATTGATCTCCCTGTAGTCGATACATAACCTCATAGATCCATCATTCTTTTTAACAAAAAGAACAGGGGATCCCCATGGAGAAACACTAGAGCGAATAAATCCCTTATTACTCAATTCCTCTAGTTGTTTCTTTAGTTCGACTAACTCTACAGTGGCCATTCTATAATGGGTCTTCGATATAGGCCTTGATCCAGGAATCAAATCAATGGAAAACTCAACTTCTCGTTCTGGAGGATGTCCAGGTAAATCTTCCGGAAATACATCTACAAATTCTTTCACAACAGGTACATCCTTTATTTGAACATTCCTTTCCTCAACGACAGTTATTTCATTCTCTTCCTCCCCAATAATTGAATTAAGTTGAGCTACTGGGGGTGGATCTAAATAAGAATTAGGTGGTGACGATTCTGCTCTAAAAATAAGGTGTTCCTTATCATTATCATCAAGAATCGTAACCTCTTTCTTCTTACAATAAATCTTCGCATCATAGTCCGAAATCCAGTCCATACCGAGGATTATATCAAACTCAATCATAGGTATGACGATGAGATCAGCAGATAAAGAAAATTTATGTGCTCTAATGGGGACTGATTCACAAAACTTTGTTGCAACGATACTTCCCTTAGGAGTTTTAACTGACAACTCCCTTATTAAATCAAATTGGAAATATCTAATTTTCTTAGAAAACTGGGAAGATATGAAACAATGCGATGATCCAGAATCAAATAATGCATTTTCTAAACTTGAGGAAACCATTAAATTACCTGCCACCATGTCTTTCGGAGCTTCTACCTCAGCAGTAGTGATAGCATAAGCCTGGCCTTGATCCCTTGGCCTTTTCTGAGGTAAGTTCTCCTGACGCTTAGGACATGCATTTGCATAATGCCCCATCTCCCTGCAATTGTAGCACTGAACGTTGGTAGATTCCTTCTTCCCTTTGCAATCATGAGCTTGGTGGCCTTTTTCACCACACTTGTAATAGACTCCCATTCCCTTCAAGCAAGCACCGGGGTGTTTCTTCCCGCATTTACCACAAGATGGATATTCAACCTTTCCCTTCTTCCCCTTATTTCCATTCCCAGATTGATCAGCAAGTCTCTTCTTCTCTTGATTTTCTTTAAAGTCATAAGACTTAGAGAATTCCTTTTCGGTCTTGATAGCACATGAGACAATGTCTTCGTACGAAGAAAAGGATTGTGAGACTAATGCTCGATGGAGAAATGGGTTTAACCCATAAAAGAAACGATCAATCTTACTTCTTGGGTTGCGAATATAATCTCCAGTATACCTCGCTAACCTTGTAAAGTTAGCCTCATACTTTGTGACATTCTCATCCTCCTTTTGTCTCAGACTCAGAAATTGCCTTTCCATATCTGCTCGATGGTCGCGAGGGAAGTATTTTTCTAAAAACAGATCTTTGAACTCCCTCCATTCCATATTTGATACTTCATCATCTTCCTTCATGTTTTGAATCAATGACCACCATTGATCAGCATCTCCAGTGAGGTGGTAAACTACCGTGATAACTTTTTCCCTTTCACTGCTCCCCAAAGCCTGAAATATTTTCTCTAGGGAATTTATCCATTGCTCAGCCACTAAGGGATTTTTACTCCCATTGAACGTTGGTGGTTGTTGCCTCATGAATCGATCTAACATTGATCCTCCACGCTGCGGATCAGGGTGCTCCATACGGGTAAGGTTATTATTCATAACCTGAGTAAGTTGTCCCAGTATGGTGATTAGCTGATCGGCACCAGTTTCATCACCAGCCCCACTATAATTATCTTGAGCAGGAGGGAAATCCCTACATGGAGTGCGTGCATTGATACGGTTTCCATTTCTTCCACTAGGCGCCATTTCTAAACAATGGCATAAACTAGATCAGTTTATGAATCAAAATACATAATCCCATACTTATAAAACACTTAACATAAATTGAACTATTTATGGATATAGTCCATAATCATAAGAATGTTTTCTTTGAGGAAGTATATACTCATAAACCCTTCATAATGATTTGTAAAGAAAATAAGAGTTATCCTAAGCATATCCCCCGGGAGTGTCATAACCAAGAGTGCAGCAAGGCCCGTTGTCGTGCACCAGTTCCCGTTCGAGTCTAGCTCAAAGCGGTGTTTTCGGGTTTTACCCCTAGGTACATCTGTGCCAGAGCCACCTCTACCTACTCGTATCCAGACAGGGATGTATTGCTCGGAAAACTCACAAAATCTCTACAATACCAAAATTCTAGGAAGTTCTTCTATACTAATCCTCAAAGTTCATCTTAGGTCTACGTGCTCTAATCAGAGTTTATCTAAATCTAGCTTCCAAGGTTTGTACTAAACTTCCTCTGATACCAACTGTAATTGTAGAGTCCCGTATCTTGATGTACATTGACATTACATTACTTTTGCGGAATACTTAGTACCTTACAAAAACACACACACAAGGACCGTAATAGTTTAGTGTCTTTGGAAACTCGGAACGTAATCTTCTAATCGTGGTGAAAGTTCTTCAATATGTCCCATAAAGGTCATCCATTTTTTCTACCTAAAACCTTTCTTTATATCCTGGGGAAAAGAAAACATAAAAGGGTGAGCTCAAATGCTCAGTAAGGGTAAACAAAAGAAAAATCAATCACATCATATACATAGCTTTTGGAAATCTTAACCTGCAAAAGAGCTCATAATATCATAACATGGGATATATCATAGAAGTGAAATGTAATCCCAATAATCATAACTTAAAACATGAAACTTTGTGTCACACACACATAATCATAGAAAATCATTTCTTGTTAGTCAAGACTCATTGCCAAGACTATCTTAGTGGACAAAGTCCCTTTCTGAATCGAGTAACCCTCGTTTCAGTCCTGTTTCACTGAACCGGTATAACCTACCATTTCAGCCATGTCTATCTCATGAGATATAAAATCTTTACCCAATGCATTGGAGGGAGATATAGGTCCCACCCATCTCATAATGATACCATTCTTATGTGTGCCACAAAATCATAAATCATACATCATTTCATAACCCATGTAATAAAAATGGGATTCTTAAACAACATGACATCATAAAACCATTCATATAAGATAAAGAAATTCATAAACATAATTCCATCACAACATAGTCAAATCAATGTAAAAATATGGATAGAAACAGAACCCTTTATTAGCTTAGATGGAAAATAATTTCGATAAAACACTTGAAATGAATTCTTGAGGAAAATATCCTTTCTTCTTCAAAATCAATTTCTTTTCAAAAACATCATGCAATTTTAAAAGAAAGAGATTTTATTAAAAATTGTCATGAAATATTTTGGAGGAAGCTTCATAAGGCTTTATAAAACCATAAAAATCCATTCGTGCCATTTAAGTTAAAAAACATTCTTCGTACTTTTGTCGGGAAAGTCAAAAAATACCTCGTACGAAAAACAAAAAAAGATTCCTTTCATTTCTTTTACTAAAAACTCACCGAAGGGTAAAAATGGATTTAAACAATTGTAGGTGGATGAAAATAATATTACATATTGATGAAACATGGATGTGGATGATAAAATACACCCCAGTAAATACCAAAGTATAAACAATCTCGGATAAAAATGAGATTGTGATATTTCCCTTACCTTAGGTCCGACTTGCTTTGTAAGTGTCCGAACCTCCTGTATAATGATTTAAATCATGTTATTGACTTATTACAGAATCATATTCATTGTTATGATATCATATATGGTTCACTTATGACATTATATTACCCGTTCTTTTGTAAATTCCATGTTAAAGAAGCGTTTTGGGTAAAATCGTTTCATTTATCGTAGGTGTTTTGACTTGTTGTTCTTGACATCATTATTACTTATATAATGATTTACTTACTTCCAGAATATAAAATATGATTTATATATCATATATATTCAGTATATATATATATATATATAATAGATAGATAAATGAAATGAAAAACACCGTTCATGGAGACGGTAGTCCGTACGTACGCATGAACGCTGTTTTCCTTTCCTTATTGTTTTGAATGGAAGTAAGTAGATGACATACATATATATATACATAAATACAGTAGCTTTATAATGTCATATATTTCATTATTATTTCTTATATATACTTTATAATCATTCTTAAATGGTTAACATGGAGAATGAATCTCATCGCGTCGTGGAGACGGTAGTCCGTACGTACGCACGAGCGATGATATCATTTCTATAAATATTGAATTGAATTGGAGTGGATTATACAATATATCAGAATCAATATGATGTTGTAATAACTATGTATAGTTATTCTTTACACCATTATACCCATCCATGTAAGGTGGTGGTGGAAAATAGATTACACCACGGCGTGGAGACGGTATTCCGTACGTACGCACACGCGGTGATTTCTTTTTCCGTAGGATGGATAGATGGTGAAATAGGGTTGTTTCATACTTATAATAACATATAAGTATATTAGTGATACTGATGTTATTACTTCATAATGAAACAACCTAAGAAGAAGAAGTGGAAGAAGAAATAAAGATGAAAGAATTGGTAACGGTAATTACCTCTTCTTTGAAGCGCCTCTTTGAGACCTCCTCTTAGGGCACTAAAATTGGTCTTTGAGGAAGACCAGAACCTATAGGATTATTCTAGGGAAGTGGAGAAGAGATTTTGGCAGGGGTTGGCCGAGCTTGAATGCTCAAATTGGTGTGAGGAGGAGGGGGAGGAGGTGTCCTTTTATAGGGGAGGAGAGGGGCACCTTAGGAATATCTCAAAATATTATTTTATATTAAAGTCAAAATCGGTTTATAATGGTTCCAAAGGGTCTTATTTCGAAGCTAAAGTGGGGATGGGTCGAAATCCTATCAACCAATAGGATTTAGACAAGTTTAGGGTATTATTTTAACCTTATCAATTAGATTTAACTCTAAGTTAAATAATTTAACTTTTACCGTGTCTTTTTGTTTTGTTTCACTATATGGTTAATAAACTTACTATAACATGCCAAACGAACCCCAAATTGTATATTATTAATACATATATCCTTATCTAATTCATTTGGCCGAACCTTAGATTTTTAGGAATAAAATTACAATTAATAATATAATATTTGATTTAAAAACTATTTTGTGTCAATTTTGACACTATTTGATATATGATTTTTGTGAAAGTCATAACAGAATTATATGTTCGAACCAAGTTAATTAAATCAACAATAATATATCATAGTAACCTAGAAAATTAGTGGAATTCATAAAAAGTCTTAAATTACATTTATTTTGGTATTTATATTATCAATTATGTCAATATTTCATTAATAAGATAATTACTGCATCATCTTTGTGTCTTAAATAAATTATATTATTTGATGTTTAAAAATTACAAATAAAATACCATCATGTAGGAAATCTTTTTAGATTTCTAATGAATATTTATAGTCGAATTTATCTTATGTATAACCCCATATTACAAATTATTTACTTATTAAACTTTGATTTTAACTATTTTAACCCTTCTTTAAATAAATTAATAATAAATGTCCTAATCTAATCCAAGTGGGCCTAAATGGTCATATTTTATTCCTAAGTTTGTTTTTGGTCGAATTACACTTGTCCAATAGAATTAGGACATGTTTTAGGGTAATATTAATATCATATTTACCCTTAGTTACCCTATTTACTATTAACCGTGGTAAAAAAAAGTAAAAAGTTACTATTCACCAAAAAATTATTCTCATCTCATTGAACCACATTTTAGTCCTTGATATTAACCGTGTCTCTCGGATTTTCGAAATTCCATTCACAGAAGCGGTAAAATTAAGTTTTATGCAAAATTCAGTTTTTAACCTACCACTTAGTAGTTTCACTATTCATCAAAAAAATTGATGTTTTTCAGAACAATGCCAAAATTTCATCCCAAGCTATATTTCATATTCCGAATTCAAAAATGAAGTCTATTTTACCAAATTCATAACATAAAAGTTGCATTAATTAATTTTATAATTAAATCCCGCTGTTAAAACAAATAGCGTGTTTTTAAGAAACAATATCTATCAAAAGATTGATACTTGTTTATTTCTAGTTTAAATGTGAAATTACATCCAATGACCAACACTGTATTAAATTGTAAAAATATATTCTAAATATACTTTAAAACCACTCAAATTAATGAATTATCACTATTAATTATTTCGATTAAAAACGTTGTTTTTTAATTATAATTTAGTAATTTTCACTATTCATCAGAATATGAAAGTTATCCGAAAAGTACCAAAATTTCACCTTAGGCTAAATTCGATACTCCGAATCCAAAAATGAAGTCCATTTTGAGAGTTAAAATTTCTAAAATTTAAAAAGTGGTTATTACTATTCATAACGGCTAGTTTTAATAATATTTTAATAGCATATCATTGTTTCGTGAAACTCAGGATTACCTACCACACACGCTATCGAGGAAGGTTGCGATTGCGTGTAATG
Organism: Viscum album; assembly: GCA_963277665.1. Classification (NCBI taxonomy): domain Eukaryota; kingdom Viridiplantae; phylum Streptophyta; class Magnoliopsida; order Santalales; family Viscaceae; genus Viscum; species Viscum album. Next base: position 363,937,415 of record OY728158.1, on the reverse strand, counting down.
CAAGGAAAGTCAAGGATGCGTGTTGTGCAAGCTCCTTTTGGTGTAGCGTATAACACAAGACATTAGTAAAATAAAAAAAGAATATTTTTCATAAAATCTCGGGCAGTTACATTCTACCCCCCTTAAAATGAATTTCGCCCTCGAAATTCGTCGGGGTTATAAATGGTTTACTATTCGAAAGTTTCTTTAATAGAATCCCACATCGTAGAAGGGAATACCAAAACTTGGCTTTAAAAACTAAAGTATGAAATGTAACGATTACCCAAATAAACTAATCACTGGGTTTCCACATAGGTGAAAATATGGATATGGAAGAGAAATCTAACCATCATGTTCTGATGGAGAGTGGTAGAGAACATGGCTATGGAAAAGCCAGTAATCACAAATCCATAGATTTGTGATGATATAAGGTACCATCTGATTCATCAGGTATAAGATCACTAGGACAACATTTTTGGTTTTCAAGATCATTTCCCTAAAGTTGAAAATTTGATTTAGAATAAATACTTACTTTATTTTACTACAATCTCACTCTTGTTCGTGCCTTGAACAATTTCCACTTCATCTCTTAAATAAATGAAGTTGAATTTGTTATTCGTGAAGTGTTAGCAGATCATGTGATAGAATGACGGGTCATTCCATCTGTCTCAAACAAAAGGTTAGCAAAAATTATATACATAAGTCGATCTATAGTGAGATTAATCATATATAGTTCCTAAAATGGACTTATACTTCATATATCATACTGTTTAATATAATAAAACTAGTTTCTACTAAACAGGGACTTCCTGTAGGTCAGTGGTAGGCGATAAAGGCCAGTCGCACTTCAGTTGTGGGTTCGATTCCTACAGCCTTGTCCGAAGCGATGGGCTGTCGCCCGTCCTGCAGGTTGTCCTTTTTCTAAAACTACGTTACTATAACATCCCATCAATAATATCGAAAATCTTCTATCCTTAAACAATACTAACTTATGTCCAACATAATCCAGTCTAATCTTTAGGCTTATACATAATACTGCAGTCCACTCTCATAATATAGTGACAACGATTACCAGAGATTTAATACTGTCGTTGATCCCCACATATCATAAGATATGTCTTGTTGGTCACATTCCAAACATTCAAAGTCCTTAATCGTGTATTCTCTTGAATACCTTAGTGAAAACATGAGTGCAGTTAAAAGTTAACACTTTCCACATACCAAAATCCTCAAAATTCTATATACTCAAACCATGATATCACTTAGTCCTTATATCAATCATGAGCTCATGAATACTGTCAAACATTTCATTTTCTCCTTATCCCTTCATTATGCGCATATCATCTGCTTTCCAAAATATTTGAATCACTTTTCATGGTTACCGGTACCTTAAAATTATTGAAAACCACAATAATACAGAAAATATTCTAATACACAATAAAAGTACCTCAACAACATTATTCTTGAATACCAATACATAAACACTTCAATCCATCCTCTTAAATTATTTTCCTGGAATAAGTCCTTCCTTGATTTAGAAGTAACTTTTTAGGTCAGGGCATTGAGTTGGGTAATGCCCATGTTCTCCACAAATAATACATTGAACTCCATAACAGTCTGTCACTCTATGACCCTTTTCTCCACAAAAATAACATCGGTCCCTCCATTTGAGGTATTCCTCAAGGTTCTTCTTCCCTTCTTTAGAAATCTCAATCTTCTTTTCTTTATGCTCCTCAACATGCGAACATGCATAATAGTCTATCTTCCTCTTCTTTGATGAATTAGGCATACCACTAAATTTCACCTTGTTAATCATATATCGCGATGACTGATTCGGCATAATCACAATATCTTTATCTCTAGGCATCACACAATTTTGTTGCTCATAGTCACCAGTTTGTCCATTGGATTCAATGTTAACTGAATTCCTTTTGGTTCCCTCCATTAACTAAAACACAAAAATAATTTTGTGAGAATCAAAAATCATGCTAGAGAAAACAACATAGTAAAGGGAAAGTATCCTCAATACCTAACTTCTTAGGTTTATTCTACTATCGTTACCATAGTTCTAGGAATATATCCTATATGTATACTTATCCTTAGGGACATCCCTAGACATACCTTAGAAATAACTCTAGGGATCTCACTAACGTTTTCGCATCCTAGTTTCCAAAGGTTGACTAAACCTTTCCTCTGATACCAACTGTAGAGTCCCGTATCTTTATGTACATTGACATTTCATTACTTTAGCAGAATACTTAGTACCTTACAAAAACACACACACAAGGACCGTAATAGTTTAGTGTCTTTGGAAACTCGGAACGTAATATTCTAATCGTGGTGAAAGTTCTTCAATATCTCCCATAAAGGTCATCCCTTTTTTCTACCTAAAACCTTTCTTTATATCCTGGGGAAAAGAAAACATAAAAGGGTGAGCTCAAATGCTCAGTAAGGGTAAACAAAAGAAAAATCAATCACATCATATACATAGCTTTTGGAAATCTTAACCTGCAAAAGAGCTCATAATATCATAACATGGGATATATCATAGAAGTGAAATGTAATCCCAATAATCATAACTTAAAACATGAAACTTTGTGGCATACACACATAATCATAGAAAATCATTTCTTGTTAGTCAAGACTCATTGCCAAGACTATCTTAGTGGACAAAGTCCCTTTCTGAATCGAGTAACCCTCGTTTCAGTCCTGTTTCACTGAACCGGTATAACCTACCATTTCAGCCATGTCTATCTCATGAGATATAAAATCTTTACCCAATGCATTGGAGGGAGATATAGGTCCCACCCATATCATAATGATACCATTCTTATGTGTGCCACAAAATCATAAATCATACATCATTTCATAACCCATGTAATAAAAATGGGATTCTTAAACAACATGACATCATAAAACCATTCATATAAGATAAAGGAATTCATAAACATAATTCCATCACAACATAGTCAAATCAATGTAAAAATATGGATAGAAACAGAACCCTTTATTAGCTTAGATGGAAAATAATTTCGATAAAACACTTGAAATGAATTCTTGAGGAAAATATCCTTTCTTCTTCAAAATCAATTTCTTTTCAAAAACATCATGCAATTTTAAAAGAAAGAGATTTTATTAAAAATTGTCATGAAATATTTTGGAGGAAGCTTCATAAGGCTTTATAAAACCATAAATATCCATTCGTGCCATTTAAGTTAAAAAACATTCTTCGTACTTTTGTCGGGAAAGTCAAAAAATACCTCGTACGAAAAACGAAAAAAGATTCCTTTCATTTATTTTACTAAAAACTCACCGAAGGGTAAAAATGGATTTAAACAATTGTAGGTGGATGGAAATAATATTACATATTGATGAAACATGGATGTGGATGATAAAATACACCCCAGTAAATACCAAAGTATAAACAATCTCGGATAAAAATGAGATTGTGATATTTCCCTTACCTTAGGTCCGACTTGCTTTGTAAGTGTCTGAACCTCCTGTATAATGATTTAAATCATGTTATTGACTTATTACAGAATCATATTCATTGTTATGATATCATATATGGTTCACTTATGACATTATATTACCCGTTCTTTTGTAAATTCCATGTTAAAGAAGCGTTTTGGGTAAAATCGTTTCATTTATCGTAGGTGTTTTGACTTGTTGTTCTTGACATCATTATTACTTATATCATGATTTATTTACTTCCAGAATATAAAATATGATTTATGTATCATATATATTCAGTATATATATATATATAATAGATAGATAAATGAAATGAAAAACACCGTTCATGGAGACGGTAGTCCGTACGTACGCATGAACGCTGTTTTCCTTTCCTTATTGTCTTGAATGGAAGTAAGTAGATGACATACATATATATATACATAAATAAAGTAGCTTTATAATGTCATATATTTCATTATTATTTCTTATATATACTTTATAATCATTCTTAAATGGTTAACATGGAGAATGAATCTCATCGCGTCGTGGAGACGGTAGTCCGTACGTACGCACGAGCGATGATGTCATTTCTATAAATATTGAATTGAATTGGAGTGGATTATACAATATATCAGAATCAATATGATGTTGTAATAACTATGTATAGTTATTCTTTACACCATTATACCCATCCATGTAAGGTGGTGGTGGAAAATAGATTACACCACGGCGTGGAGACGGTATTCCGTACGTACGCACGCGCGGTGATTTCTTTTTCCGTAGGATGGATAGATGGTGAAATAGGGTTGTTTCATACTTATAATAACATATCAGTATATGAGTGATACTGATGTTATTACTTCATAATGAAACAACCTAAGAAGAAGAAGTGGAAGAAGAAATAATGATGAAAGAATTGGTAACGGTAATTACCTCTTCTTTGAAGCGCCTCTTTGAGACCTCCTCTTAGGGCACTAAAATTGGTCTTTGAGGAAGACCAGAACCTATAGTATTATTCTAGGGAAGTGGAGAAGATATTTTGGCAGGGGTTGGCCGAGCTTGAATGCTCAAATTGGTGTGAGGAGGAGGGGGAGAAGGTGTCCTTTTATAGGGGAGGAGAGGGGCACCTTAGGAATATCTCAAAATATTATTTTATATTAAAGTCAAAATCGGTTTATAATGGTTCCAAAGGGTCTTATTTCGAAGCTAAAGTGGGGATGAGTCGAAATCCTATCAACCAATAGGATTTAGACAAGTTTAGGGTATTATTTTAACCTTATCAATTAGATTTAACTCTAAGTTAAATAATTTAACTTTTACCGTGTCTTTTTGTTTTCTTTCACTATATGGTTAATAAACTTACTATAACATGCCAAACGAACCCCAAATTGTATATTATTAATACATATATCCTTATCTAATTCATTTGGCCGAACCTTAGATTTTTAGGAATAAAATAACAATTAATAATATAATATTTGATTTAAAAACTATTTTGTGTCAATTTTGACACTATTTGATATATGATTTTTGTGAAAGTCATAACAGAATTATATGTTCTAACCAAGTTAATTAAATCAACACTAATATATAATAGTAACCTAGAAAATTAGTGGAATTCATAAAAAGTCTTAAATTACATTTATTTTGGTATTTATATTATCAATTATGTCAATATTTCATTAATAAGATAATTACTGCATCATCTTTGTGTCATAAATAAATTATATTATTTGATGTCTAAAAATTACAACTAAAATACCATCATGTAGGAAATATTTTTATCTTTCTAATGAATATTTATAGTCGAATTTATCTTATGTATAACCCCATATTAAAAATGATTTACTTATTAAACTTTGATTTTAACTATTTTAACCCTTCTTTAAATAAATTAATAATAAATGTCCTAATCTAATCCAAGTGGGCCTAAATGGTCATATTTTATTCCTAAGTTTGTTTTTGGTCGAATTACACTTGTCCAATAGAATTAGGACATGTGTTAGGGTAATATTAATATCATATTTACCCTTAGTTACCCTATTTACTATTAACCGTGGTAAAAAAAAGTAAAAAGTTACTATTCACCAAAAAATTATTTTCATCTCATTGAACCACATTTTAGTCCTTGATATTAACCGTGTCTCTCGGATTTTCGAAATTCCATTCACAGAAGCAGTAAAATTAAGTTTTATGCAAAATTCAGTTTTTAACCTACCACTTAGTAGTTTCACTATTCATCAAAAAAATTGATGTTTTTCAGAACAATGCCAAAATTTCATCCCAAGCTATATTTCATATTCCGAATTCAAAAATGAAGTCTATTTTACCAAATTCATAACATAAAAGTTGCATTAATTAATTTTATAATTAAATCCCGCTGTTAAAACAAATAGCGTGTTTTTAAGAAACAATATCTATCAAAAGATTGATACTTGTTTATTTCTAGTTTAAATGTGAAATTACATCCAATGACCAACATTGTATTAAATTGTAAAAATATATTCTAAATATACTTTAAAACCACTCAAATTAATGATTTATCACTATTAATTATTTCGATTAAAAAAGTTGTTTTTTAATTATAATTTAGTAATTTTCACTATTCATCAGAATATGAAAGTTATCCGAAAAGTACCAAAATTTCACCTTAGGCTAAATTCGATACTCCGAATCCAAAAATGAAGTCCATTTTGAGAGTTAAAATTTCTAAAATTTAAAAAGTGGTTATTACTATTCATAACGGCTAGTTTTAATAATATTTTAATAGCATATCATTGTTTCGTGAAACTCAGGATTACGTACCACACACGCTATCGAGGAAGGTTGCGATTGCGTGTAATGCAAGGCAAGTCAAGGATGCGTGTTGTGCAAGCTCCTTTTGGTGTAGCGTATAATACAAGACATTAGTAAAATAAAAAAGAATATTTTTCATAAAATCTCGGGCTGTTACAGTAATGCCCCGACCCCAGTTACCTAGAGTCGGTGCATTAATTACATAACATTGGAATGATCACAAGAAAGATCAAATCTCGAAAGACCGATTGGTTTAGTAGCCTTGGAAACACTAGATATATTCATAAGTATAAAATTACATCATAAAATGAAAAACTACTACAACAACATAATGTTTCCAAAGTCCACACTATAATCCCCTCATAATATCCCTGCAGGTCGTTCATAACTTACATCTTCACATCCTGGGAAAAATAAAACATAGAAAAGGGGTGAGCTAAAATGCCCAGTAAGGATAACAATATAGCGGAACATTCAAAAATAAGCATAAACATTTAAGGCAATGAATTACTAAAACAAAAGCCTTTTAAACTTAAACTTCAACATATTATGGCAAAAGTAAAATGAAATAATGCCATTTACTTGTTCACATGGATATTCTACTAATTGAATAATAACATGAAATATCAATAACCACTTTCATAATGTTGGAATGCATAATGCGAGACTATCATAACCACATAGCCAAGGCCTCGTGCCAAGACTACAAATAAGATTTTTGCCAAGGCCTTGTGCCAAGACACTAGTTTGTCTCATGATACCTACCGATGCATTGAGGAGCTATAGTGGGCTCCACCCGTCACATATTAAGTCCAATGTATTCCCATATGAAAAGGTTTAAACATAACATAAACATTCGTATTAAAACTAGCATACGAAATATCAATAATTTCACCATAAACTATGAATGGTATAAAAATAGCACATCCACAGTCAAACATATCACAAAACCTTCAATACAATATAGAAGTTTTGTATCATAATAAATCAACTTCAAATAAGCGTAAAATCCGTCAAAGTATGTTGACATAGATGAAATCAAAACACTTTTTAGAGAAATATCTCTTTCTATTTTTGAAATCATTTAAGAGCCATATAAAATAAAACATTTTCTTGAAAATATTCTTATAAGCTTGTAAGGGAAGCTTTGACGATTTTAAAATGGCGGAAAATAACCGCACCCGCCGTATAAGTTAAAAAAAACATTCTTATCTTAATTCTGTCGAAAAGGTTAAAAAACACCTTGTTTGGAAAACGACGGAAAGATTCCCTTATAAACCTCTTATAAAAAGTAAAACAAGGGTATACATGACTTTAACCCATATTCTTTTAAATATTAAAAATGTTTAGAAATACATTTTGAAGAAACATGGATGTGGATGATAACGAGGTCCCAGTAGATAATTATGTATAAACAACCTCGGATAATGAAGAGATTGCGAAATAAACCCTTACCAATTTGGTAACTTATGAAACATACAACTGATTAAAGAGTTATCATACAATTAATATGTAAATACACATAAATTAGAGTGTATTACACAAAGAATATAATTATGGGCAGTACATACACCACACAAAAGGTGATGGTGGCAATATGGCATGAATCTCACGGAAATAAGGAGTGAGATAAAAACCCCTTACCACGTTAATCAACTGAGTTGTATGGCCAATAGTTAATAAACACCAAATGATTTATAGAATAACAGGAATATAAAGAGAATCATGATAATACATATCAAATGGTAGTACACAATACACCACTTTCAATAATTTAGTGGTGAACAATGGAAATCTCACGGAATTGAATGTGAGATAAGAAAATCCCTTACCTTATACTTTTCCTTTGTTGGAGTAGGTTAACCTCCTGTATAATGGTGAAATAATTGTTATTAAATTATACAAGAATCATATACATTAATATTATATCATATATGATCTTTTAACATTGCTTTATTAATAATATCTTAGTATTATCGTCGTTTCGGGTGATAATCGATTCGTTCTTCTTAAATGTTTGGTTATGTAAGACATGTTTGTAATGGATAGATTATATCTTATTCATAATCAGAATGATATTAACATTATTTTTAACCCTAAAATGAGAATAAGACTTGAATAGATACGATGGAGAATGAATCTCATCGCGTTCGTGGAGACGGTAGTCCGTCCGTATGCACGAACGCTACTTCCATTTAATTTTTATTTTAAAAGAATCGAATCCAAATGATACATAGGTATATTACTATTCCAGTATAATATAATATTTTATATATGTTACTTATGTTCATTAACAACATCCTTTATACGTTCCATGTGTGGTATGAACGAGTCATATCATTTTAAGGGGGCGGTAGTCCACACTTCCTCAAATGAAATTATCGTATGTATATAAAACATAAAACGAATAATGATATGAAATAAAATGGAATTACAGAAGATTATATATAAAATATATATCATTAATATCATATTTAATTACAGTGCCATCATAATGGCCACCATGAGAGGCGGTAAGATGTATTTGAACAATCATCGTTTCGGGAGGCGTTAGTTTTCCATCCACAGAAACATTATGTTCATCATCCATTAGATGGAGTTGTGTGTATGTGTAGTTTGAATCATTATTATAACAACATCCTAGTATATTTTGGATACTGGTGTTGTTACAAAAGAAAGGAAATAAAAAGAGTTTGGGGGTTGGAGAAGCAAAATAAATGAAAATAATTTAAGAGAAATCGTTACCTTTAATTTAGGTAACTCACTTTGGTTGGAACCAAATGCCTTTTTGAAATGCTTTCTGCCTAAGGGGAAGCATCCAGGAGGAGGAGAGGGATGTGGGGAGATTATTTGGGCAGGGTTTGGACGAGCCAAGTGGCTTGAGAGGTGTGAGGAATGAGTAGAAGTGGTCTCCTTTTATAAGGGAGAGGAGGGGCTCTTTAGGAAAGACTGAAAGTATTACATTATAATATAATTATATTCGGTTTATAATGGTCCAAAAATCATTGAGGTATAAGATGAGATGACTCATATTCTAAATAACATCAACCAATAAGAATTGGACAGGTTTTAGATAATATTTTAATCATTATAATCTTATTTATTTAAATGATTTATTAATGAGGTAAACATTGCATCATTATTGTGTCATTAATAATTTAAATTATTTGATGTCTAAAAATTATAAATAAAATATCATTATCTAGGAAATATTTTTATCTTTCTAATGAATATTTATAATCGAAAATCCAACATGTATAACCCTATGTAAAAATTGTTCTTCTACAAGATGTAAGCTTATGCCATTTTTATTTTTATTTTAACTTTATTAATATAATGTGTCCCTACCACATACAAGTGGCTCCAAGGGGCCCCCAAATCGACCCAAGGATGCCCATGGTCGGGTAGGTGTCCACCAATAAGGTTAGGACACGTTTTAGGGTAATTTTGTATTATTATAATATTATTTTTAACCCTTATTTACCGGATTTACCCTTTAACCATGGTAAATAAAATATTTACCGCAGTAATTATTCAAAATGTGTAAAAATAAAAGTTACCTATTTACATAATTTGGACATACTGATTCCAAATATGTAATCCATTTTTCCAAATTCAAAACACAGAAGTGGAAGAAATTAATTTAAAATTAATTTCCGTTGTTAAAATAAAAAGCGTGTTTTTAAGAGATAATAACTATCAAAAGATTGACACTTGTTTATGTCTGATTTAATTGTGAAATTATTTCCAATGACAAACATTAAATTAAATGGTAAAAATATATTCTAAATATACTTTAATACCACTAAAATTCGTAATTTATCAATATTAATTATTTTGATTAAAAAAGTTGTTTTTAATTAAAATTTAGTAATTTTCACTATTCATCAAAATATAAAAGTTATCCGAAAAGTACCAAAATTTCACCCTAGGCTAATTTCAATATTCCCAATCCAAAAATGAAGTCCATTTTGAAATATAAAATATATATGATTTCAAAAAGTAGGTATTACTATTCACAACGACTAGTTTAATTAGTTGTGGTGTGTGTTAGAACTCGAGGTTGCGTACAACACATGCTATCGCATTATTCGAAGGGAAACGTACCGTGGAAGCATGGGGTGTTAAACTGGGGTCTGTGCAAGATCTTTCAGAGGGGGTATTAATGGAGAATAGGCAATGCAAAATTTGTTATGTTTAGGAATGACCCATGGCTAGAAGATGACAATAGAAACAATGCATCTTTCCCTACCCCTGAAGGCTGAGAATATAAAATTTTCCTATGTTTACTCAATGTGGCCCATAATGGTGGGTGCACTAAGAAAATATTATCCTTGTTTAATGATTAAGATAGAAATGTTATCCATAGATTCCCAACTATGAGAGATATGGTCCCAGATCACCTCTATTGTAGTAGGGAAATAAAATTCACCTATATTGTAAAATCTAGTTATTCTCTAGAAAATAGTGTATCAGTTTTGGAGGTCATTGTTCATTGGAAAACCATTTATAACCTCATGATCCCACCCAAAGAACATTATTTTTAGTGGAATCCAACTTCAAAAGAATCTCCCTTATTTGGTGTTCCTTTCATTTCACCCTAAAAAGTAGAACCCAATGTGTTCAATATGCATGACCATGGAGGAATCCTACATGCATCCCATATTTCACAGTTTAAGAACTTGGGACATATAGCAAGACTAAAATACTAATGTTCTCAACCTCCTAGAAATGGCCCACCATATACACATCACTTCTCAAAAAATGGTCATAACTTCTCCCGTTGAGGTCCTTAGTGCCTTTTTCATAGTGGCATGCATTTTTTGGGTTAGGAGGAATAAATTTTACTTTAACTAGGTTTTAAAACCGAGGACCTCTTGGATATATCACACTATCCATTTTTTATCCATATGAAGCCACAATGATCATTAGATTGATGAACCTGTGGTCATTCTTGACCCATTCACCTAGAACCCTACCATAATATGAATCTTAGAAATTGTTGTTGAAATGTCACCCTCAGATAATGGAATCAATCCTTGTGGGGTATTTTTTTTATGAATCTTCTTGAATGAGTGCTTCTAAAATATTGCATTATTTATAGGGGTACTTTTCTCCAGTGGTGATGGAATCACAGTCAATCATAATTGGCATGAAATTTTCTATTGAGAGTTGGTGGGATTCTCTCACCCTTGAGAAAGACTGCCTCATAATTATTAATGTTATCTCTAATTTGGAGTCTGGAATCCAGTCATTTGGTCTTTTAGTCTTGAAGATCCATTCTCTACAGCATCGATTCTCATATTTCTCCATCATTTTTACCAAAAAGGTAGGGTAATAGAGAGAATATTCATTTGGATACCATGATTATTGGAGACGATCCTCAAATATAGTTGGATTTTTTCTAGTAGGATGAAATACCATGGTCTACAAGAACTATGATCTCGTAACCTACGAGCCCTCTTTTCTCCTAAAAAATAATTGTTATGGTAGCTGTTTAAAAATATGAAATCCTACATCAGCCCTAGAACCGAACCAAATTATAAACAAAAAAATCAAATTGGAATATAAATATTATATAAAAGAAGAATTAAATACTAATATTATATTTCTATATCATTTCAATTAAAAATTTCCAGAAAAAATATTTTCATTGAAGTGATATTTAGAATTAATTATTAAAAATTACAATGCAATATACAAAACACTTATAACATGCTTCTTTCAACAATAAACCATCATACAATAGATTGTCCCTTTAATAAATCCAATGGGTTTTTAGTAACAACAAATAAGATATAATATTGTTAATTACCAAATATAGTAATGATTCCCCACCATTACTAGAGGGTGGTAAGGGTTGGGGGTTGGGGTAGGTCGCGAGGTGATGTCATCAGTATTTCCTATTTACAACGATTTTCTTCCTTACATTGTGTTTTGTGGTGGGGAATGTGATCAACCTATTACTAAATATATTAATTATATTATCAGTTATTCTATTAATCATATTATTATTGATTATATTGTTAGTTCTATATTAATTATTACTTATGAATTATGAATTATTAATTATTAATTGTTAATTATTTTATGAATTATTAAATACATTTTAATTAATAACACATATAAATTACATAGTTTATAAATGATTATTCTAATTATATTATCAGTTATTTATTATTTTATGTACTTAAATAGTTGATAATAACTATATAATTAAACTAAAATGACATTTTTATGTTGAGAACATACATGTTGACTTATACGAGGCACATTTTTGATCTGATTGATGTGCGGTAGATTCAGACCCATCACAAATGAATTATGGATTATAAACCTAATGTTTTAAAAAATATTGAGTTTGTTTACTTGGTTTTGATAATGTGACATTAATTTTAAACTAAAATGAAACTATAATATTGAAAACATGTAGTTTGATTCATTTTGAGCACATAGTTTATCAGATTAATGTGTGTTAGATTCCTACACATCAAAAATGAATTATGGGTAGTTTTCATAAATTTTGAAGACAATTGGATCTTGTTTACTATATTTTGACAATACAATGACCATTTTAAACTAAAATAACACTTTTATATTTAAAACAATAACTTTGATTCGTACCAACTACATCATTTGTAAGATTGACATTTGGTTGAGTCCAATAAATCAAAAATGAATTATGGATCATTTTCATAATGTTTTAAAAAATTGTAATTTGTTTTCTCATTTTTTACTATGTGATTCACAATTTAAACTATAATTACACTGTTAAATCGAAATCCCACACATTGTTTCAAACTAGAAACATTTTGTCTTAAATTGGAGGGAAGACGATTCCTAGACATCACAAATGAATAATATATCATTTTTCTAAAGATTAAAAATAGTCCGATCTCATTCTATCACTTATGTGAGACATGTTTTCAACTAAAATGACACATTCAAATTGAAACATGCACATAGAGTCATAATGACCACATAATGTGCTATATTGAAGTGCAGATGATTATTATATGTCAAAAATAAATTAGGGACCATTGTTCTAATTTTTGAAAAAATGAAGCTCAGTTACTTGGTTTTGATAATGTGACATCCATTTTAAACTAAAATATTGCATTTATATTGAAAACACACACTTTGAGTTATATTTACCGCATCATGCGTCATACTATCATGTGGTATATTCTTATACATAAAAATTAATTTATGTATTATCATCCTATTTTTTTGTAAACAATTCGTGTTTTTTTGTACTTTATATATGTGATCAACATTTTAAATGAAAATTAAACTTCTATATTAAAAATACACACTTTGAGTCATACTGAACACATCATGTTTCAGATGGAAGTGAGGTCAATTAATATACATCAAAAATAATATATGGATCAGTTTCATAAAGTTAAATCTTAATTAGATCTCATTTTATTTGTTTTATCAAATTACATACATTTTAAATCAAAATAACACTTTTAAATTGAAAACACATACTAGGAGTCATATTGACCACATCGTGTGTTAGATTAACATGTGGTCAATTCCATGATGTTGAAAATATGTTATGGAATGTTTCCATGAAGTTTAAAAATAATAAAACTTCATTTTCTATGTTTTAGATATGTAACACACAATTTAAACTAAAATGAAACTTTTATATTGAAAACATACACTTCGAGTCATAAAAGTCCCATCGTGTGTCAGATTGATGTGTGGTCGATTCTTATAGAATAAAAATAAATTATGTATTTTTTACCAATGTTTTTCATAAAGTATGATGTTTTTATATGATGTTCTTATTTAATAAGTGGTTTAAACTAAAATGAAAATTTTATTTTTTTAAACATGTACCTTGAGTCATATCGACCAAAATGTGTGTTGGATTTTCATGCGGTCAATTTCTGTAAAACTCAAATGAATTATTGATCCCTTTTCTAAGGTTTGAAAAAAATTTGATTTTTCTTGGTTTTGGCTATATGACAAATGTTTTAAACAAAAATGAAACTTTTGTATTGATAAAATGCACTTTCATTCATACTTTCCACATCATGTGTTTGATTAACATGCAATTGATTACAAAAAATCACACATAAAATATGGATCAATTTTTAAATCTTGGGAAAAAATTAGATTTTTTCATTGTTTTGGGATATGTGACAAGTATTTCAAACTAAAATGACACTCTATATTTAAAACATGCACTTTGAGTCTAACCAACCACATCCTATTTCAGATAGATCTATGGTTTATCCCTACATATCACAAATGTAATTTGGATAATTTATCTAATGCTTGAGAAATATCTGATCTCATTTTATTGGTTTGGCCAGTGTAAAAAGAACATTAAACAAAAATGACACTTTTATATGGAAAACATACACTTTGATTCGTATTGACCACATCCTGTGTCAGATTGAAATGAAGTTAATTCTTATATATCTCAAACGAATCAGAACCATTTTCTTATTGTTTGAAGACTATCAAAGATTTTTTCTCTTTTTTTAACATTTAACATTCATTTTAAACCAAAATGGCACTTTTATATTGATAACGTATAGTTTTAGTCAAACTGATCACATTTCTTAGACTGATTGGAGGTCAATTACTAGACATCAAAAATGAATTACAAATTATTTTCCTAATGTTTGGAAACAAGATAAGCTTCTTTTATAAAATTTGGTAGCGTGACACATGTTTTGAACTAAAATGGAACTTTTATATTAAAAACACACACTTAGAGTCATATCGACCACATCATGTGTTGTATTGATGTTCTGTTGATTATTATATTCAAAAAATGAATTATGTACCACTTTCATATAGATTCAAGAAAATATGAGCTTATTTAGTTATTTTTGGCCATGCAAAATTATTTTTACACTAATTTAACAATTTGAAATACACTCTTTGAGTCATATCGACCACATCATGTGTCATATTTACATGAATTCAATTCCAATATCTAAAAACTGAATTTTGGATCATTTTAATGGGGATTGAAAACAATTAAATCTCATTTTATTAGTTTTTTTCTATGTGAGAAACGTTTTAAACTAAAATTAAACTTTTACATTTAAAACATGCACTTTTATTCACATTATCCAAATCGTGTGTTTGAATGACATGATATTGGTTCCTACATGTTACATAGAAATTATGGATCATTTTCATTTGTTTTGAAAATAATTAAACATTGTTTTCTTAGTTTTTGATATGTGATGTTAGTTTTAAACTAAAATGAAACTTTTATATTAAAAACATGAACTTTGGGTCTTACCAACAACATCATGTGTTGAATTGACATATGGTCAATTCCTAAATTTTAGAAATTTAATTTGGATAATTTTCCTAAATATTTATATCATTATGATCTTACGTTCCTATTTTTGGCCATGTGAATTGTGATTAAAACAAATACGACACTTTCATATTGAAATTTGATAATTTGAGTCATAGAGACCACATTATGTTTCAGATTTAAATGAATTTGATTACCCTATGTCTCAAATGAATTATGAATCATTTTCCTAATGTTTGAAAACAATATGATCTAGTTTTATCTATTTTGTCTATGTGACATGAGTGTTAAACAAAAAAAGAAACTTTTATAATAAAAACATGCACTTTGAGTCATATCGATCACATCATATGTTATATTGATGTGAGTTCAATTACTATACATCATAAATGAATAATGAATTATTTTTCTTATATTTAAAAACAATTTAATATTTTATTATCTATTTTTGTAGTGTGGCATATGTTTTAAACTAAAATGAAACTTTTATAATAAAACACAAACTTGGAGGCATACCATATAGATCTGGAGTTGTATTGATGTGAAATAAATAATTACATGCAAAAAGGAATTATGGGTCTGTTTCCTAGTTATTCATTATAATATGATATTGTTTACTCATTTTGGATACGTGACATGTGTATTAAACTAATTTGAAACTTGAAAACTCTCACTTTTATTAATATTAGATACATCATGTGTCTAATATTCATGCAATACTTTCCTACACATAAAATTGATTTTTGGACCATTTAAATAATGATTGAAAAAAATCAGAGGTCATTTTCATTGTACTGTATATGTGATTTATATTTTAAACTAAAATGAAACTTTTATATTGAAAACATGCACTTTAAATAGTATTTTCCAAATCTTTTGTCATATTGATGTGCAGTCTATTACTACAAGTCATATATTAATTAAGGATCATTTTTAAGGATTGAATACAATTCAAGATAATTTTCTCTGTTTTGGATAAGTGACACGTATTTTAAACTAAAAAGATAATTTTATATTAAAAACACACACATTGAGTCATATCGGCAATATCATGTGTTGGATTGATGCGTGTTCAATTCTCACCAATAATGAATAATATATCATTTTCATAAATTATAATGACAATCTGAACTTATTTTCTTTGTTTTGGATATGTGATGCATTTTTTAAACTAAAATGAAACTTTTACTATAAAAAACATGCACATTATATCATACAATACATGTCATGTGTCATATTGATTCATAATCAATTCCTATATGTAAAAAATGAATTATGGATCATTATGATAATGTTTAAAAACAGTCTAATATTTTTTACATAGTTTTTAAAATTTGAAATGAGTTTTAAACTATAATTACAAATTAATATTAAAAACATGAACTTTGAGTCATTATGGTCAAATTTTGAGTCATATTGTCATGCAGTTGATTCCTACACATCCAAAATGAATTATGAATTATGAATTATTTTCTAAAAGTTTTAGGAAAATCCATGTTGGTTTTGTCGATTATGGCTACGGGATGTTTTTTTAGAGTAAAGTTATACTTTTAATGTGAAGACATGAAAAGTTAGTCATACTTACCACATCATGTTCTAGATTGATGAGAAATCAATTCCAATACATTGCAAAAGAATTATGGATCACTGTATTAATGTTTGAAAATAATATGATCTCATTTTCTTGATATTGATAGTGTGATGAACATTTTAAACTAAAATGACACAATAATATTGAAAACATGAAAAGTGTGTCCCAATGACCAAATTTTGTTCCAGATTGATGTATAGACATTTCTTACACATACAAAATAATTCACGTACTATTTTTTTGGAATTTTTTAGGCAAACTAAACTCATTTTTATCATTTTTGACAATGTGAAGTAAGTTTTAAACTAAAATGGAAGTTTTATATTAAAAAGATTCAATTTGTGTTATACCAGCCACAAAATATATTGTATTGATGTTTAGATGATCCCTATATGTCACAAATAAATTATGGATTGTTGTACTAAATCTAGAAAACAATTTGATCTCATTTGGTCAGTTTCATAAATGTGATACGTTTTTTAACTTAATTTTCTTTTAATGATCAATCAAACTATCAAAATCTTCAACTTCCACCCCTATTATGACTTCATTCACAACCAATTCCTCACTTATACTTTTATCATTGTATTAGTATATCAATTAGTAATATATATTGGTATTTATAGTATCAATAATTTCATGTATTTATTTTAATCAAACATGAATGTAAAGAAATTCAACCTGATTCTTCATTATAGGGGTGGAAGTGATTATAAAAGAACCCAATTTTTTACAATATCATTAAAATATAAAAATACAAAAAATTAAAATTATGAGGCTTTGTGTATAGAAGTACCTTCCCAAAGAGTTGGTAATATGTATTCAAATTTTTGGGTAGAAGGATCATTGAACTATTTACCTCTCACCATTATCTTAGTTGTAGCATCAAAGTCCAACATCTCATGATATTGAGATGCTTAAGACATGTTACTAGCTTTACTAGAATCTATAGAGAATAACCCTCCATGATACTTCTCCTTGACAAATTACTCAAATATTTATTTATTAATGAGTCATCGCCAATGAATTCAGTAGTATATACCAACTCATCTGAACCCTTAAAGGAATGAAATTAGTGGAAAGTTGAAAAGAAATTCGTGGTAAATTAGGGAATGATAATATATGCTTGAAAAGAATTTTAATATTACAGTAAAAATAGTTAAATTAATTTCATCATGCAATATAGAGTTTTATTAAATGTATCAGACATTTTTAATTAAACGTATACTATATCCATATATGTAGGTGGATTGTAATGTATCTGAAATTATTTACAATCAAGTTGAATCTTATTATCGAGATTCTTTTACTATTTATCCCAGATAAAACACCCCCAATAAAATAGTTCATATTGTTTTCATCAGTTAGAGGAACCATGGGCTTGGAGGATCACTCACTCTATATTCTTGATCGAGAGGGGAAAAATAAATAGTGGAGTGCAATTTTTTTTGGATTAATGGTTGGATCAAATCGCAAAAAATATTTTTATTTTAATTACATATTTATGATTATATTAAAAATATAACTAAAATACTTTCAAAAGTTAATGAATTTTATTTTGTAAAAAAATATATATTCACTGTGATGTTAATGATTAACATCCCAAATGTACTTCTAAGGGCATACACTCTAGTAGATCACAAACATAATAGGTAATCACATCAAATTGATATCAGAAAACATTTTGATACTTTGTACACTTTCCACTCATCTCTAAAGAAGTTACTTATTATTTTGAGTACATAGGCATTTGGACATCTTGGTAGTACATAGAAAATATAAACAAACAAACTATTAAAAATATTATAATTTAAATTGTAATTACCTTTAAGAATTACTTTTTTAGGGATGATAATTTTTTGATGGTATATAATATCATTCATATATTTCAAAATGTAACATCCAGAATCATTATAATTATTTTTTTTCAAATGATGAAGAACCATTAACCAAAAGAATTAATTTTTATTGAAATATTTTTTGATAGTTAAATATTATTATATATACCTTAATCTATTTTTTTTGAATATATCCATAGGCTTCTTATTTTTAGTCATCGACCCCAAAATATAATGTAGATAATATTTATAGATCACCATATCATAACAATATTATTGTTAAAACACCAAAAAATTAAATAATATGAATTTTATGAAAACAATATTGATTACAAGACATTAAAAATTCACAATAGACATCATGGGTGGTCAATTTTGTTGAAATACGATCCTTGGATCCAAAAAAATAAAAATTTGGTGTATCCAAGTTTTTTGTGATTAGCATCCAGTTCTTTACTAAAATTTTTTTAATGTAAAAAATAAAATATATATTTTTTATGATTAGTTTTTTGAGATTTACACCTCCATTTTATCCAGAAATATAAGTATTCCATCAAGTATATTATTTTTTAATTCCATGCTTAGTTAATATTTTATATTTTTATATTTTCTGAATTCCAAAAATAATTTTACTACAGAAATGATAGAGGGATTAATGATTCAAAATCATTCTTCATAGCATTTTACATTTATATATTAGTGATATATATACCATTCGAAAAAATGAATAGTTATTAATTATATTGAACATACTAGATAATTTTTTTTGGAAAAAAGATTTTCAAAATGTACATCATGTATATATTCAAAACTAAGACTAATAGCTAATCAAACATGATAATTTCATTTAAACTCTTGAGACCAACCATGTCTAAAAAGTCCTATCCAAATATTTCTTCTTCTTATTCAATGTATTACATAATTTAATTTTTAAATGTTTTATATGTATGATGTTGTAATATTAATACATGATTTAATGAAACTCGTGGGTCGAATGTTCTCCCAAAAGTTCCTATAAATTTCTTGGTTGATTCAATACATTTTCTTATTTTGAACTTCCATTTACATTCATTTTTTCCATCTATAATACCATACCACATTTCGTAAAATTTTATATCAATTTATAAAGACTATTTATTTGAAATTTTTTTAAGGACATACATCTTTTATTTTTATATGATTGAAAGGTCATTCAATAAAAGACACATAGAATTATCAACCATGTTAAAATACATGACATCATGTGGAATAGGAAACTCAATGCTCATATTGAGAACTACTAGAATCAACAATATCATGTGTTATTTTTAGATGTTTTTATTTTTTAACATGTCTCATAGTATATGATAAACTATACACCTCACAACACGGTGATGTGTGTGTTGGTGGATATAAATCACATAAAATTTCACCATATGTATTTTTAATACTATAAACCAATTAGAAGTTTTTATATCCACATTTAAGATGAAGAGTTATGATAAAATTGGTTACCTCAGGTAAGGTAAGAAGTTTAGGGGATTGGCAAGCCTCAAATCTTCTAGGGTTATGTGGCTCTTCATGTACTAATCATTGTTATGGTATTGGTTCATATTGTTCCTTTTATATATAATGTTCCACCGAACTAGACTAGATAATAATATCATTTCACAGATATATATTTTCTAAATTCCTTTAATCATATCATATATATAGATGCATTATATTCTCAAAATAGTTTTTAGGTGACACTAAAAATCATGTACCTGTAATGAATCCATATTGTTCTATCGGATTTAAAGCTATTTAAATTAGTTTTTATTCAGGTAAAATCGTCACTAATCATGTGTCTAAATCACATAAAAATATATGAAAATTAATATATACTTTTAGTAATACTATTATAAAGAATTAAAAATTAGTATTATTCTATACTTACAAACGATTACTTTATAACTTTTGTTTTTTCATCTACATTTTTCCTTATTAATTTATGTGAACCTCATTCAATAATACATGACGTGGGATGGAAGTGAAGTCGAGGTTTGATTCATCAATTTATATATAAATAAAGGATCCTATGTTGTTTCATATCACAGAAAACATTTACTATGTATTTGAAATCCATAATATTCTATCAAGTGGAGAATACATCATCCAGGCTTTACAGTAGGGGTAAATCAATTTTGATGCACACTACTTATTTTCAACACTCTTTTTATGTTTCATAAATTGAAAATTGTAAATAAAATTATATAAAATAAATATTCTTAAATAAAATATTATCGATAAATATTAACTAGAAATGATTCCTAAACATGAAGATTAATGAATGATTTACAAATGTTTTGGTTTATAATATGATCAAATATTTCTAGTAGGAATAGGTTTAAATTATTAACATCATATCTATTATGATGATTTTTTATAAGTGTTCATAAATCTCTATGATCTTTTATAGCAACCATCAAGAAGAATTTTTTATTGAAATAATCTAAAATTAAAAAAATCTGTAAGGGAAAATGAAAATTAAATCAATGTCTCATTATATAATTTTTTAGTAAAATAGAGAAAGTATATTCTAACATTAATATAATATATTCCCACATGGTTGTCTTCAATAAAGGCAAAAAAAATTTCAATTTATATATATAAATGTGAACAATAATTCTCATAATGACACTAATGTAACTAATGATCATTAACATGATGGGGTAAATAGATTGTACTTATTGATTATATCCAACCTCATACCTCATTCCATCTCTTTTTTTCTTTAAAAAATTAGTTAACACATTAATTCTACACTACTATTGTTTTTTTCATCAACATTTTTTTGATCCCCTAATAATTCCATTGATTCAGAATCGATCAGTGGTTATTCCATGATATTAGTAACATTAGTATTTGAAGAAGTCATTATCTGAATGATTAGTTAAAATTTTAATTTAGATCATGTAATAGCACTGGAGAACACATAATTTTTGATAAAAACGTAGTGTATTAAAAACACTTTAACCTAGTCATTGAAATCTATTTAATTTATTTAACGGTTAAAGAGATTTGGATACTCCATTATTTAAAAAAATCCTCTCCTTATGTTCCACTTTAATATAAAAGTCAATGTATTAATTGATACCACTGTAAAATTATTGTGATCTGAAAATAAAAGGGCAACCCTAAATTGAATTTTATTGTAAAACTGTATTTTTTTAGTCTACAACCAAACAATTTCCCAATTCTTATTTTAAGGGTATGGGGCCTAAAATACATACACTACGTGTAATGAAATTATAAATTGTTTTTTATTTGTACAGATCCACATGAATATTTACCTTCATGGATACCAATTCATCAACTTTATATACACTTATATTATCAAACTACATGCAATTAAAAATAAAAACTTTAATTTTTTTATAGTACAACCCATATTTTTTTATGATGATGCTGAAGTTTTATATATTTGGATAAATTGGAATTCTATCCATGGAACCAGATACATGCATAACTTCCTTCATAATCATACCTCCATTATTTTCATCATACAATGTTCATTGGGTTCCTTCTGATAGATTTTATTACCATTAATTACAAAACTTGTGTAAGAGATAACATTTATATTTGGTCCCTTAGATAGAAATTGATATCATTCGGTAATTGAAATCAATTTTTCTGATAAATCCTTATAAATATGATATTAAAACAATCTTATAAACTATTTACTATGGTATTTGGTACCCATCATTAATCCTTTGATAGACACAACTATCTATGAATTACTTTTTGTAGGTAAACTTATGGAGAAACATTTATACTTTTATGTAAAATGTAAAGTTGATCTATATCCTACTCAGTAGTGGTATTTGTAACAATATACCTTCTAGAAATATCTTTTCCTATTTGGATCCCACTGCGATGATTTTTTGGGATACCAATTATATCAACATATAATAGGTAATTGGTGTATAATTTAATATATTATTCAGCAATATATCACTATAAAATAAAAAATTATGGATAAATTTTATTATAGATGTACCCTTTCAAAAAATTCATATATTTTTCATTTGGGAACATCTATATCTAATAGACAACCCAATATATTTGAATCTATATAATAGAGTTAATCTTTAGGTGGACTATTTTACAAATTAATTATAGTGGGAACAATTTTTCTAATTAAAATAATATAACTAAAATTTACTTATTCGCGATTGGGAACTTTGTGTGGCCTGTAACATTACTACATATGACTTTCAAAAAGAGTCTATGTATTTTTAATGTAAGTCATACATTTTTATGCAGATTGCAACATTTTTACATAAGAATTAAATCCTACCTTAATACAAGAACATCATGTTATATTTGACCATATATATTCAAATTAGTCATTTAAATAATATTCATGATATTTTTTAAGACCCCTAAAAATGTTTTAGACCATTAAAGAAGTTATATAATTGAAATTTCTCTTATCTAAATATAGTGTAAGATACTGGAGGAAGCAAAGTTCATCATTCACCATTCACTAGGGCCAATTATCCCTTTATCTACATGTAAATCAGGTCCAACATTTCCTCAATTCTATATTTTTTTATATCTAGAAAATTTAATAAGATGTAAATAATATTATCATATATACTCTTTTTCTATGTGCATAAAATGAAGAAAACATCTGATGTACTCACAATTCTAATATGGTAATTCAAGTAAAAATTATCTATTTTCTACAACCTAATTTCATAAGTATTTTTTATAATGATTTTACAAAATCAGTGTCAATATATTTTTATTTCATGAATAGTTGATCGAATATTAATTGAGATGGTACATTAAATTATTCTTTATTTCCTTCAAATGATGTCATCCATGGTCAATATTTATTTCATTAGAGTAAAAATTTTAGATGACCCAAAAACAAAGTCTTCATGGAATGTTTCAACCTAAATGATTGTTTATTATCTTTACAAAATAGGGCACCCCAAAATTCCATTAATGCTATTTCCTAAATAAGTTCAATAGGTTTGAAAATCATTTATCACCCTATAAAACATGGATCTCAATGTGATTTCTTAACTTCTATGAGCCTCATACCATGTAACAATTCTGATCCACATCAATTTCATATCATAAATTAATGGGGCCAAATATAAATCAATATCATGATTAGTTTTTTTTTGTTTAGATACATGTAGAGAAAACATAATGTATTTTCACTTCATGTAAAACAACCATGGAAATTTATAAATTACCACAAAAAATTTCTATGTACTATGTGTATAAATGTTTTCACAAAATGTATTTATTACATCCATTAATTACACAAGATGATGGTTTCTTGGATTGTTTTAAAATTTAGTATTCCAAAAATAAATTTCTTCCACTAAGGAGAATCTATTGGTTGATTTAGTTTCCCATATTTTATTATTAAATCTACGATCCATTAAATTGTTTAAAAAGGTTTCATGAAATATATATATTTATCTATACATTTTAATGATAGGAAAGTTTCATACAAATTTTATAGGATTTGATTCAACTTTCTTGTATCAATATATTTCAACAAAAAATTAATTTTTTTTGGGATTCATATTAGGTGATACATAAATAATTGTATCATCCTAGTTAGTATGTACATCCATTTTTCTATCATCTATTCAAATATTTATTTATTGAATATATTCTATGAAAAATCAAAATTGTCTTACAACTCGTTAGGTGAATTTAACTTGGAAAAAAAAAATAATATATATAGAGAAAAAGTATTTTAAAAGAGTCATATGCATGATCTATTCCAAAATCAGTAAATTTTTTAACTCCATAATCATACTCAAATGTTATATGATTAATATACATCCATTTTCCATTTATATCCATCCTATTAGGTTTAATAATATTCATTTTTAAAATAAATAAATAAGTACCTATAAGGTCTTAATTATCAGTGTATAAACATAGATATACATTGAATTAATTTTATTATTTTCCTAATAAAAAAGTCATACCTACATTGGACACTCAAAAATGAAATAAAAACAAAAGTTACTATAACAAAGAGGATATTGGTTAATGAAATTTCAACATTTGAATCCTTATGATATGGTTTAACATTGATAACCACCTCTTGGAAAAAGAACTTTGAGTGCCTGAGATAATGTAGGATGGTTTTTGGTAGCATTAGTGTTGGAAATTGATTATGGATGTAGTTATTAACGTTAGCAGATCAATATTAGTGATAAATTTATATTATTGGAACCCACAAGGTATGATATAAACCATGATTATTTTTTTACCTTTGGTATATTGTAATCTTAATTAAATAATAATAATCATCTTGGAATAATATAGTTGAGTGAAGGTCAATATCTGAATCTTATTGGTGATGATTCCCAAAAATATAACATTTTACCCAAGGGTAACATGGGGGGAAAGAACCTGATAGTTGTTGAAGGTTTATATCAACCCCAAAAGACTAAATAAGTATTAAAACAGTTTAAAGAATAATTTTACCTATATAAACTGATTTTTCTAAAATAATAAATTCTTAATGATCTGTATTGAGATTGTTTTGTAGTGGTGTTTATCATTGAAGGAAGGGAATGTGTAATATATAGAGTAATAAATATTATAATTAAATTTCATCTATTTCAATACATAGATTGAAACAATGTTCACTCACAAAATTATTAACATTTATTAGTTGGGATTAAATTTTAAATAATAATGATGTTTTTGGTGAAAAAAACATCGAAAATTATTTGTGTTAAAACACTATTATATATATATAATCGATTAATGATGATAATAAAAATGAAAATAATTTTTTTGTGGAATATAGTGAATTAAAATGACGACTAGAAACTTAATGATGTCATCTTAGTCAAGATTAAAATACCTATTGGGTCTAATAATATTTTATGTACTTTATTTGAGATGCATTATACATAGAAAATTTATAGAAATTGGATTCAAAATTGGTGGAGAACATTATAATTTTTAGAATAATCATTATATTATGTGTAATTCAAAGAAGTTACAATTATTTGCAGATGTTAAAACTCAATAACTTATACATGTATTTATATTATTATTGGAGTAATATTAGATACATGAATTAATAATTGATGTTTCGTTAGACAATGAATAATGTTCACAAATTAAATGAAAGAAAATATGAAAATTCAATCTATAATAAAATTTATTGGGGTAATAGACTTAGATATGTAATGATCTTGTTTTTAAAATAAAATCCTTTTATAAAAAAATTATTTGGAAAATAACATGATCTAAAAATAGTTTTTTGGTTTTTTCCTTCAAATACATGCATCATTATCAATATTATCTTTATAAGTGTTAAAATGTTAGTATGTTATAATTTTTTAACATGGAAATTTTTTGGGGAATCTTAATATTTTATGCATTCATTTAGGTCACCAATTTAATCTTTGCCATACATATCCCGATGAAAATTAAATCTAATATAGACCTTATGAATATGATTTATTATGTAAATATTGTGAACACTATTATGTGTGTTGTGGTTTTTCTATAAACAATTGTAGGTATTGAGACCCGATAATGTAAGTGAGTTTTCTCCTTTTCCTATTTTTGTCTATTATAGTCTTATGTATGATTTATGCTTTGGGTGAATTTTGTTGGATTTCCGCAGAAGATAGGGAGGTCAATTTTTTATAGTGGGTTTGATCATGATGACCTGGCTCAATGAGGATTGTTTCTTGGAATAGCATAGTTGTTCCATTACTTATTTTTAGTTTATTATATTCTGATTTTTTTTATTTTCATAACATAGATTATTAGAGGTGGTGTTATTATCATTGATATAGGTCCAAATTAGAATAAAGTACATTGAATACTATTGTTCCTTATTTTATTTTTCTGAAGGTTGTGAATCGTGATATTCTAATCAACATTTCATTATGTTTTTATTATAAAATATGATTTATATTTATAAACTGTAATGGATGTTATAAGTTAGTGTATCTTTTGAGCACACCCATACAAGGCTATCTAAAACAAATACAATAAAATCAATATTTATTTTTTTGTTTTCCATTTTTTATAGAATTTTTTATGACACGAATGTTTGAGAGAATGATCCCACAAATCATGATTTATTTACTTTTTGAAAAATTATTATAGGCCTCATGAATCATGTATCCATGGTTTATGGAATAAAAGAAACAAAAAAACAAATTTTTGATAATTTTTCTATAACTATTTAAAAAATGGTGGTGCCATGTAGCATACTATTATAGGTGATATCTTCCAATATAATATATCAAACCCCAATAGGGTTTAGTATAAAACTCACCAACTCCCTAGTTTTTGTAGTCCTTGATTTATTCCATGTTGTACACTAGAAGAGTATCTATGGAGCTACTGCTCACAATGGCCCTCCTCACCACAACCCCATACAAACCTATTTTTGTGAGGCATCCACCTCTGTCACTCTACATGATGCTCCACCATTAGATATGTAAATATAAAACTCACTATTAGGGGTTCCACAATGGTTGATGATGTGCATTTACTCTTTTCCCACCCTCACCCCAGTACCAAAACCACGATCTTCTAAATGATTGATAGTTTCCCATGCATCTCTTGGATAATCATCCAAATTTATATGAACTTTGTTGGTTGTTCTAAATTTTCCATGTACTAATTATTTTGGTTTTTCTTATTTTACTACCTCGTCTCTATGTTTTCTCCCCTCCCCAAAAATAAAATCATAAATTTGGAATTAGTTTTATCAAGTTTCTTGTTTTTTATTTGTGTTTAAAAAAATATATTTTTTCAAATAACTACTATAGCTGAAGAATTTAATAGTATTAAAAAAATAATTTTCAATGAAGAAAAGTGTTGAACAACTAATCAATGATAAAATCATGCAACCTTTTTAGTTCTAGGAACAACACTAATAAAGACCTACTTTATAAAAATAAAAGAAAAGTAATTATCAAGGCCCCCTTTAGGAGTACTAAATTAATGAAATGGTAAAGGGTTCATTTATAAATTTTTAATTTTAGTGATAATAATGGGGGAGTTTATGGATGATTTATTTTATAATTGATAAAGTGTTCCTTTTTTATTTATTTTCTATCACTCATAAAGGTGACCTTTAACAGTAGATTTTGTAGTGATGATTAAGATAAAGAAACTACTGTAAAGATGCAATATCCTTGCATCAACCCAATAATAACAAGCCCAATCAAAAACTCAATAGATAGAAGTAAAAATATACTTAAAATATGATTGAAAAAAATATATAAAATTTCACTAACATTTCAATTCATAATTTTCATACACAATATTTATATTGATTTGTTGTATACAATTAATTAAAAAAATACACAACTAATATACAAAATAGTAAATCTTATTGTAAAATTTCCCCAAAGATCAAAATCTATAAAGAATATTTCCCCTTCAAAAAAATAAATGTTTATTTTAATAATAGTAAATAAAAAAATTAATTTAAACGATTTATATTCCATTTATGAAAAATTATATTATTAATTACTATATATATTAACAATATTATCATTTAATAATGCGTTATATTGATGTGTAGTTATTCCTACACATCACAAATGAAGTATGGATCATTTTACTAAATTTTATCAACAATACGAGATTGTTCAGTGAATTTTGTTATATGATACTAGTTTCAAAAGAAAAACAATATTTATATTTAAAACTCACACATTGAGTCATACCAACCATATCATGGGTTGGATTGATATATGGTAAATTTATACACATCTCAAAAGAATTATTAATCATAGTCCTAATGTTTGAAAATTGTTGTAGATTTTTTTTACTATTTGACACACACTTTAATCTAAAATAGTATTTCAATTGAAAAAATACACTTTGATTCCTATTGAGCACATCATGTGTTGGATTTATGTACGATTGATTCCAAAATTTCAAACATGAATTATGGATAAATATATTATTTTTTATAAAAAATATAATCTATTTTTATTATTTTTGTCCTATTATGCACATTTAAAAATAATGTGATTATTTTATATTGAAAACATGTACACTGAGTCATGAAAACCACATCAGGCATTAGATTTAAATGATCACAACTCATATACATTGCAAATTAATTATTGATAAATTTCATAATGTTTGAAAACTTTCTCAGCTCATTTTCTTATACTTGGATTTGCGATGAATGTTTTAAAATAAACTTTAACATATATATATATATATATATAAACAATGAAATTCATTTCATACTGACCACATCATGTGCCATATTTATGTTTAGTTAATTCCTACATGTAAAAAGCTATTTATAGATAATTTTACTAATGTTTGAAAACAATCTATGCTCATTTTCTAATTTTTGGTAAGTGTTGTGTGTTTTAAACTAGAATGAAACTTTTATATTAAATACATGTACTACATGTTATAGCAGCAACATCATGCATCATATTGATGTGTAGTTAATTCTTACACATTAAAAATTAATTATGGATGGTTTTCGTAAATTTTGAAAATATTTTGAGCTCATTTTCTTAGTCTTTGAATTGTGATGATTATTTTAATCTAAAATAAATCTTTTATATTCAAAATTCACACATTGAGTCATAACAACCACATCATGTGTTTTATTTATTTCTGTTGAATTCCTATATGTCATAAGAAAATTATGAATCATTTTCCCAATGTTTGAAAATAATACAATATTGTTTTTATAGTTTTGTCTATGTGATGTGAATCCCAAACAATAATGTCCCTTTTATATTGAAAACATTCACTTTGATTCATCACAACTACATCATGTTCCATAATGACGTGTGGTCAATTAAAATATGTCAAAAATGAATTATTGATCACTTTGTTAATGTTTGATAACAATCCAGGATATTTTTCTTGGGATATCCCATGTAATGCTTGTTTGAACTAAAATGCAATATCTATTTTGAAAACAGTAACTTCAAGTAATACCCAGGACATTATCTTTCAGGATGAAATATGGTTGGTTCATACATTTTAGAAATTAATTATGAATCATTTTCATAATTTTTGAAAAAAAATATCATTTTTTCTACGTTTCAACTATGTGAAACGTTTTAAACTAAAATGACAATTTTATATTAAAAAACATGTACATCATGTTATACGAACTACATCATGTGTCATTTTGATTTACGAATGATTCCTTTATATCACAAATAAAATATGGATTTTTTTACTAATGTTTAAAAATAATAAAATCTGGTTTTCTTGGTTTCTGGATATGTGATGTTCATTTTAAAATAAAATGGTACTTCTATTTTGAAAATGGGAACTTAATGTCATACCAAACACATCATTTTTTGGATTTATGGGAAGAAAATTCATACATGTCATAAATGACTTATGAATTATTTTACTAAAGTATCAAAAAAATTGGAATGTGCCTTCTTGGATTTGAGTATGTCTTATGTGTTTTCCACTAAAATATCAATTTTAAATTGAAAACCCAAATTTCATGACATATTGATCAAACCATGTATCAAATTGATGTGAAATCAACTCCTACACATCAAAAACGAAATATGTACCATTTTATTAATGCTTGACAAAAAATGAGATCATTTTCATGGTTTTGGAGATGTGACATGTGTTTTGAACTTAAATGGAAGCTCTATATTGAAAACATGAACTTTAATTTTATACTAGGGACATAACATTCCAAATTTAAATTTTATCAATTCATACACCTAAATAAATTATGGATCATTTTTCTCATGTTTGAATGCAATTTGACCTTGTATTCTATGTTTTTTCTTGTGATTCTCGTTTTAAACTAAAATGACACTTGTATATTGAAAACATGAACTTAGATTCATACCAAAACATCATTTTCTAGATCTACATGAGGTCAATTCCTATACATTATCAATAAATTATTGATCATATCCCTCAATTTTGAAAATAATCTGAGTTTCTTTGCTCAGTTTTTTCTAGAGGAACGTGTTTTAAATTAAAATGACACTTTTATATTGGTAACACACATATGGAGTAGTACCGGCCACATCATGTGATGGATTGATGTGAGGTAAACTATTACATTCCAAAAATTAATCATGGTTATTTTTCATAAAGTTTTAGGAAAAGATGAGATTTTTTACTAAGTTTTGGAAATATGACATGTGTGTTACATGAAAATGACACTTAAAAACATGTAAATTGAGTCATACTAGCCACATCATGTGTGGGATTTATGTGTGGTCATTTACTGTACATTATAAATTAATTATGGATAATTTTACATAGGGATTAATAAAATTAGAGATAATTTTATTAGTTTAGTCTATGTGATGTGTGTTTTAAAAAAAATGAAAATTTTATATTGAAAAGTAAAACTTTCAATAATACCAGACACATCATGTGTTTGAGTGAGATGCAGTAGATTCTTATATGCCACACATGCAATATGGATCATTATCATGTGTTTTGAAAACAATGGAAGTTCTTTCTTACTCTTGGCTATACAGAACATGTTTTAAACTTAAATAACACTTTTATGTTAAAAACATGCACATTAATTCATTTCAGATACATCATGTGTCACATTATTGGTCAGTCTATTAATACACACCAAAAATGTATTATAGATAATTTTCTAGAATTTTGAAGACAATATGAGTAGGTTTTATTAGTTTTATCTATGGGACACTTTTTTTAAACTAAAATAACACTTATAATGTAAAAAACATAAACACTGAGTCTTACTAGACAAAGAGTGTGATAGATTCATACATGGTTGATTCCTAGATGTCAACAATGAATTATGGATAATTTTCCAAAATTTTGAAAATAATATGTTATTGATTACTCATTTATGACAATTTCTTGTATATTTTAATCAAAAATAACACTTTTATATTGAAAAAAAAACACTTGGACTCATTACGGACCTATCGTCTATTAGATTCATGTAATGTAAATTACTACACATAAAAAATGAATTAAGGCTTATTTTTCTAATTTTATTTGGATAATATGATATTTTATACTCTCATTTGTTTATGTGATGTTAATTTTTGAGTAAAATGATACTTTAAATTTTAAGACATAAAATCTCAATCAAACTGGCCAGATCATGTTTTATATTGAAGTGTAGCTAATTCCTATATGTCACACAATAATTACGGATCATTTTCTTAAAGTTTAAGAATAATATGATCTTATTTTCTTGGTATTTAAAATTGGGTTCATGTTTTAAACTAAAACAAAATATTTATATTGAAATCATGTACTTTAATTCATACCCAAAACATTGTGTTTCAAATTGATTTTCAGTAAATTCCTACACATAAAAAATCAATTATTGATAAAAGTCAATAATTTTGAAAATAATATGAACTTATTTTGCTAGTTTTGATAATGTTACACATGTTTTTAACTAAAATAGAACTTTTATACTGAGAACATTAACATTGAGTCATACCAGCAATAGGGTATGTTATATTTATATCTTTTTGAATCATATACATCACAAATAAAATCACTCACACCATTCAAGTCCCTTCAAAAAATTAAAATCACCCAAATAATAACAAAAAATGTTTTAATGATGGAATATCTTGAAAGGAACATCACAACTAAAAAATTTGGGTTTTTAAAGTGTTTATTTTTCTAAGGAGTTCAACAGATAAGGGAATCAAACGTTCAATTCTATGAGAACATGAAGAACATTAGGGATGGGGTCCTCTACTGGGGTCCTATTTACAAGATCATTAAAGTTTTATCAGTTATTTTCAAAAAACATTGATAAAGAACCATATTTATCAACACTAAAATAGAAATTGAGTGTAAAATAACTCTATATAATCATCATAAAATAATTTTATTTATAGGAGAGGAAAGAAAAAAAGAATTATAAAATGAGGAAAGTCCAAAATAAGAGAGACCCCTAGGAGAAAACCCTTAGGGGTTTGAAATAGTGCAGCCTGAGCGTATCCCCTTTAATAAAATAGACCCCATTGGGTTAAATGCTACCATCCAAGTTTAGAAACACCTAATCGACCCCATTGGGTTTAATTATAGCATCCATGTGTAGAAACACCTCCACTATACCAGGGAACTCCACTGATTCCATGTAGTCCGCATCCTTGTCCCCCCCTCCATGTACAGAGCACAGAGATGTTTCTATTGAGAAGTCTTTAGCATTTTTTGATAACATAGAAGATCGACCAAGGAGTGACGCCACTACTTTTCAAAGAGTTTTGAACAACCAAAGAATCCATTCCAACTTTTGAAATCTCTAGACCTTACTGCCTAATAGGTTGAGACTAGTAAACATAGCCATGGCCTCCGCTTGAAGAGAAGTTCCCTAACCCAGCCTAGCTAAGAAAGCTAAGTAAACTGAGCCATTAAAATCCCACACCACTCCTCCACCACACATGAGCCCTTGGACATTATATTCATCCGTGTTAATTTTCAGGCCACCCAATGGAGGACACCATCTGACCCAGTTTCCTACCCTAATGCTAGAAGGAACATCCACCTTGGGTCCTATCTGAAAACAATGAAGTGAGGAAGCCTACTTCCAAGACTTCACTACCTTATTCCAATCAAGAAAAATATTTTTTCCCAGACAATGATCACATGAGAAATCACTACCACACCCTCATGCTTTGAATTGTTTTTTCCATTCCAAATGCACCATAAACCCACAAGCATCACCACCGAGCAATCCACCCTCTCACTTATCCCAAAAGTATCATATTTATTTGATGGATTCCCAAAAATTTCTCTCTCATAGTCAAAGTTAACTGATGCCTAATTTATTCTGAACATGATGTTGATAGCATGTTTCAAACAATGTTATCCATCAATGGATTGATTTGATGGGTTTGTTTTGAGATATTGGGGACCATATGAATGATTAACTATGGGTCTTCTCAATAGTAGGTGCATCATTATTCAGTTCTCTTTAGAGAACAACATGGCCTATCCCTATTTCAGGCCCCCACATTTTTAACAGACCTTGTTTGTCTTTATTCAGGTAGAATTATGATTTCAACATGAAATTAGATACCTTGACTATAGAGATTTGGGTTAGTTTTTCCAGATCACCCTCTTCAAATTCAGAATCCATCCATTATTGGAATTCTAGGTAATTAAGTTGGAAAATATTTATATTCTGATAGTATAACTAGAACTATTTTACAAGCTATTTCTCTATAAATTTGTGTTGAAGTCAGTTTTTGAATAACTCTAGCAGAGAATGTTTGGATTTATGTTTGAAAATAGTTAAACTATAAGAAACATATTTCTCTTGAGTTGTGGATTGATTTTTTTCTCTTTAGTCCTTAAAAAGTGTCACTTGATGGAAGTGCATAAGCATGGGTGCATGAATCACTAGCATGATAATGATGCAAGATTGAGATGTAGTGGTAAGGGTATGGAGTCAATTTTTCTTTCAGGTCAAAGGAACATGTTCAAATTAGTGTTTCTTTTGACCAAATTAGTGATTTTGAGGTAGATCACTTTGGATAAATTGAGGGTGGGGAGTTGACTGGGAGATAACTACTTTCTGGTATCACATATAAATTTTTGATTCTGAATGGAAAAGAAAAGGATGTCACCATCCAGAAGGATGAACTACTGTTAATACCTAATTTGAGAGTTGTAGACATATATGGTAGATTGAGATGTGATTTTGAGGGGGTGTGTACAACAGGGACCATGGAAATTAAAATAATTATTTTTAAGGAGGAATCTAATGAGGAGGCAGTGAGAATTGGTGTTTAGGGAAAACAAAAGGTGGTGTTATATATAGTAGGTTAGGAAGATTCAATGGTCTATATAACTAGTGGAGGCAGTTGGGATTGAGTGAATGCAACAAGTAGGGAAGGGATGAGAAATAGTAGACCAACTATTAATATTAGTAATCACTTTGATGATTTGGAGGTTGAATGTTCGACTATAGAGAAGGGGATAAAATAGAATTACTAATAGGCATCCAAACTGAAATACAGGCAGAGAACTTCTCTAATGGTTAAATCCTTTATGGGACATATTAGAAGGATGAGATATCTATCCAAGTTTTAGTGGACAATGTCGATTGAGTACATGTAACAATCCTATATAGACCAAGTAGGAGGAAGGGGAAGAAAGGGAAAAATGGATTTAAGGAGACAGATTTTGTTAAAGGGAAAGAGTTCTAAAGGACGTAAGGAACACTCAGTTACCTTAGCTGATGGAAACAAGGTTTCCAAAAAGAAAAAGGCGATGGATAGTGAACCCATGTATCATGTCTATGAAGGAAAGAAGAGTTCTAATCTTCATAGTGAAAATCATATAATGGAGTGTGGTGAGGCCAAGAAACAATAACAGGGTCATGGTATAATGGAAGATCTGATTTAGGAATAGGAGGTATCTAATAGTATGGTCAGGGAAGTAGATAAGAAGGATTAAAGGAAAAGGGAGGTATGGGAGATTATTATTCATTTAAATGAAGAAATGTTAGAGGAGGCATATGAGATCAATGATACTTAGGACAATGTCCACACGATGAATGAGAGGATGTTTCAAGTGAACACTAATAAGGAACATTGTGTATGGATCAATCATCAAGATTGTATTTAGATATGTGGATTCAATAAAATGAATATTAGTGTGGAATTAAATATCTAAACTTTGGACAAGATGGCCTATAGCTTTGAAGACCTCATTGAGGATGACCCGGACACGAAGGCCACTACACTTCAATGGAGCTTATACAGAGGTAAGGTTTCTAATAGACTCAACCTCAATTTCAATGATTTGGTGATTTATTATGGTGTCTTTTGATTTAATGTTCATAACATGAACGGTTTTCAAATTTTTCTATAAATGTTCTTTACATAATAAAAAGTTAATTTTCAATTAGCTGATAAAGACTATATAAAATAAATTATAAAATATTAAATTAATATATATTAAAAATGAATAAATAATAAAAATGAAAAAATTAATTATCATTATTAATGAAAAGTAAATATTAAATTCATTAATGTAATAAATGAGTGAGATTTAATAAAAAATAAAGACCTCAAAATTATTTAAAAAATACATAAGTTTTATAAATTATATAAATTATTAAAAAATTAAAATTAATATATATTAAAATGAAATGAATACACATTAAATATGCACATTACAACCACATTAAAAAACATAATTTCTTTATAATTAATATGTATAAAAAGTATTAAAAATATATAAATTACAGTAGTATTAAAAAAATATTGAAATTGAATAAATTTTAAACAAAAGTTAAAAATAAGTAACATTAGTCATCAATAAATACAACAAAATAATATTAATTGAATAAATGTTGAGAAGTGTGATATTCAGTAATTAAAAAATCTATAGAATGTAAAATTATTAAAAAAAAACAAGTATTATATATTGTTTAAGTTAATTGAAAGAGTAAAAATAAAAATATTATAAAATGAAAATGAATAAATATAAATTATATAATCTAAAACTATATTAAAATCCTTAACTATTAATAAAAAAACATATAAAAATAAATATTAAAATAAATAAAATTATAAAAAAATTATCAATGAAACTAATATGAATAAATTAAAAAATTAAAAAAAAAGTAATTTTATTATTGATTAGATTGTATTTAAAATATATAAATTCGAACAAAAAATATTTAAAAGTAATAAATACTATATTTTTAATAAAAATTTAAAAAAGGAATAATATTTACTAATTAAAAACTATATATATATATAATATTGTATGTTAATAAATATAATTATAAAATAAATATTAAAAATTGAATGAATTAAAGAAATATTATGTGTGTGTATGTTCTATATAAAAATAAATTAATTAAGAATATGTATGTTTCAAATTAATGTAATACTCCTTTGATATATGTTAAATTTTAAAAAGTATCATTTAATTAAATGTCAATTACTTGATAAAATTAGTTTATATTTTGAATTAATTTTAATTGTTAACTATAAATCATTTTTCACTAAGTGTATGACTTATTTAATGTAAATATACATATTTTTTATTATATAAATCATATATAAAGAAATATTATATATATATATAGTGATATATATATATTAATATATTTAAATATTAGAAAGATATATATATATTAATGAGAAATTATTTATAAAGATAGTAAAGATTAATAAATTAAAAAAATATTAAATTGAAAATATTTAAAATCAATAAATTATAAAAAGGTACAAAAATTATTGAAAAAAAATCACGAAACCTCTATTTATGAATACTAATTTATAAATCACATTCATTAGTTCTAAAATAGGATTATTTATTTATAAGAAAGCATGAAACCTTTATCATCCCAAATAAAGGATCCCTTTATCAGTCTGATAAAGGACCTCTTTATTGGCGCTTTTACTAGTGCTGGTAAAAGTCATGGAAGCTGGTGAAAAATATACAGTCTTGCACTATCCCTATAACATAACTTGATTAGAATCATAAAATCAAATTAAAATATAAATATTAAATATATAAATGAAATATAAATATTACATTACATTATCATTTCAATTCAAAATTTACATTCTAGATGTTTTCATTTATGTGATATTTACAATTAAATAAATAAAATTACAATCCAACATAAAAAAATAAATAAAAATATAGCAAGTTTTTTTTCAACAATAAACCTCTATAAAAACCTTGTCCGTCCAATAAAACCAATGTATTTTGGTGATCTTACATAAAAAATAAACAAATTATGATTTTAATGTATTTCATATATGATAAATTATATTTTCATTTACTATGTATGTAATTGATATCATTAGTTATCCTATTATTTGTATTATTAATTCTTGTATTGTTAATTTTATATTAGTTATATTCTATAAATATACCATTAATAAATAATTATATTATTAATTATTAATTACATTGTAAATTAATAATCTAAATAAATCATATTGTTAATTACAAAATATGTTAATGATATTATATGTTACAAAATATTTTAATTACCTAAATTTTTGTTAAAAATTATATCATTAAACAATTTTAATATTTTTAAATTGAAAGCATGCACTTTTATAATACCAGACACATTATGTGTTAGATTTATAGACAGTCAAGTATTACATTTCGTTAATTATTTATGGATCATTGTCCTAATTTTTGAAATTAATATGAGTTCCTTTACCCTATTTTTACAATGTGACATATGTTTTAAAATTAAATGAATCTTTTATATAGAAAACTATCACTTTGAGTCATAGCAGCCACATCATATGTTGGACTAACATGCAGTTGATTCCTATATGTCATAAATAAATTATGAATCCCCCTTTTTTTTAAATAATTAGAGCTCATTTACTCAATTGTGATAATTTTATTCTCGTGTTAAACTAAAATAAAACATTTATATTTAAAACACACACTTTGAGTCATAAAAAAAACCATGTGTCAGATTTAAGTGAGGTTGATTCCTATACATCAAGAATGAATTATGGATCATAATCCTAATGTTTGAAAACTTTATTAGTTTTTTGGCTCCGTTTTGGCCATGTGATGTATGTTTTAAACAAAAATTACACTTCAATTTTGATAAAAAACAAATTGATTCATACAGAACACATTGTCTGTTGGATTAACGTGAAATCATTTAATATATTCCTAAATGAATTATGGATCATTTTACTATTGTTAGAAAATATTCAGTGATTTTTTTCATGATTTTTGATATGTGATGCACATTTTAAACTAAAATTCCACTTTTATATTGAACACACTAAATTAGGGTCATGATAGAAAAAACATGTGTCAGATTGAAATTTGTTTGACTCCAACATGTTATGTATGAATTATGGATTGTTTTCATAATCCTTAAAGATAATCAATGGTCATTTTTACAATTTTGGCTGTGTGATGTGTGTTTTAATAAAAAATGACACATTTATATTGAATACGTGCATGGTGATTCATACAGACCATATCAGGAGTATGACAGACATGCAGTACATTGTTATACATCTTAAATGTATTATCGTTTTTTTACTAATGTTTGAAATAAATCTTAGATTTCTTATTAGTTTTGGCTTTGTGACACGTGTTTCAAACTATAATGAAACTTTTAAATTTAAAACACACAATTTGAATCATATAGAGAACTTCGTGTTTCAGATTGATGTGTGTTTGAGTTCAACTACTCAAAAATGAAATATGTATCATTTTATTAAACATTAAAATAAATCCAATTTTATTTTCTTAGTTTTGATAATGTGACAAAAATTTTAAGAGAAAATGACTCTTTAATATTGAATATATTACATTAGAGTCATACTGAACAAATTGTGTTTCGGAACGATGTGTTGTAAATTTATACATGTTAAAAATGAATTATGGATCATTTTAATAATGTTTTAAGAAAATAATAGATCAATTTTTAGTTTTTTCAATGTGACATGTGTTTTAAACAAAAATAAAACAATTATATTAAAAAAATGAACATTCTGTCATATCAGCCACATCGTGCATTATCTTAACATGCGATTGATTAATAAATGTAAAAAATGAAATATGTATCTTTATCATTACTTTTGAAAACATCCTGAGACCATTTCTTCATTTTTGGCTCTGTGATGTGAGTTTTAAAGGAAATTACACTTTTAAATTGAAAACACAAAATATGAGTCATACCAACCACATCATGTGTTGGGATGAAAAGAATTCAATTTCTATATTTCTCAAATAAATTATAGAACATTTTAATAATGATATGAAAACATAGTTTGTTTTCTCTGTTTTGGATATGTGACTCATGTTTTTAACTAAAATAACAAATTTATATTGAAAATGTGCACTTTGAGTCATACCAACTACATGATGTTTTGGATTGATGTGCGGTCAATCCATACCTAACAAAAATAAATTATTTTTTATTTTATTAATGTTTGAAAACAATTTGATCTTGTTTTCTTATTTTGTTTCAGTGTGATGACAGTATTAAACAAAAATTACACATCTCTATTGAAAACGCACACTTGGAGTCATACCATAAATATCATGTATTGTATTATATATCATATACTATTACATGAAAAAAATGAATCATGGATCATTATTAAGTTCTTTAAAGACTATATGAACATGTTTATATATTTTTGTGTATTTGATGTGTTTGTTACACTAAAATGACCCTAAAAAACACACACTTTGAGTAATACCAGACACATCGTGTGTTATATTAATGTGTATTAAATTATTACATACCAAAAATTTATTATGGATCATGTCCATAAGGTTTTAAAATTATCATAGATTTATTTATTATTTTTTTACATGTGATGTGTGATCTAAACTAAAACAACTCTTTTATATTGGAAACACATTCATCAGTTATACCGGCCACATCATGTGTTTGCTTGACATGTGGTAAATTCATATATGTCACACATGAAATATGTATTGTAATCATAATTTTTAAAAATAATTAAATATTTTTCCCATGGTTTTGGATATGTGATGCACTTTTTAATCTAAAATGACACTTTTATATTGAAAACTAGCATATTAAGTCATACTGGACACATCAGGTGTTGTACTGAAATTCGGCTAATTCATATATGCCAAAAATGAATTATAGATCATTTTATTGAGTTATGAGGACAATATAAGATCATATTCTCATTTTTGGATATGATGTGATTTTTTAAACTAAAATAACTCTTTTAAGGATACAAATATGTACTTTGAAATATACTATTAGCATCGTGTGTCAAATTGATCTGTGATCAATTCTTATATGTCAAAAATAATTTATGGATCATTTTTCTATAGTTTGAAAATAATCTATGTTATTTTACTAGATCATTACAATATGATATGTGTTTTAATCTAAAATGAATCATTTATATTGAAAACATGAACATGAAATCATTCAAGTCATATCATGTGTTAGATGGTCCTTTGGTCAATTCCTATACATCAAAACTTAATTGAGGATTACTTTCATAATTGTTTTGGATATTTTGATCTAATTTACATGGTTTTGGACATGTTATATTTTTATAGTAAAATGATACTTTTAATGTGAAGATGTGAACTTTGATTCATAAAGTCCACATCATGTGTCGGGGTGATTGGAAGTTGATTCCTACACATCCCACATGAATTATTGCTCGTTCTACAAAATTTTTAAGACAATATATGCCTTTTTATTGGTATTGATTATGTGATTTTTATTGTATACTAAAATAAAAATTTTATATTAAAAACACATATTTTCATTCATACTAACCATATTATGTGTCAGATTCAATGGCATTATATTTCTATTGTTAAAAAAGGATATATGGAATGTTTTTTATATTTTTTAAAATAATATTATCTCATTTGTTCATTTTTTAAAATGTGACAAGCATTTTATACTAAAATAAAACTTTTATATTGAAAACATGATCTTTAAATAATTCTAGCCACATCATATGTAAGACTGATATGCGATCTGACTAATAATTGCAACCTTTTTATTAATGTAAGTGAAAAATGAAACATTCGACAACAAGTTCACTGGGGATGAAATTTATGAAACCTAAGGGCATCCCCACAAAAAACCATATAACTATCAATTGGAAAAGAACTAGTATAAGAAAAAAATTAATATGTTATCATACTTTCCTTTAGATGTAAGAAGATATGCCAACATGTTACCCTCACACAATGTATGTATAATCGATATACTAGTAAAAATAAGATCTCAACAAGAATGTATAAAGTAAATAATATTCCATGGAAAATTCATCTGAACTTTTAAGGAATTAATGACAATAGAATAATTTGATTCAATAATAGTCAATTGAATATCTATTTCATTACATAATTTGACTTGTTGAATCTTCCCTAATTCCTCTACCACCACTGAAGTACCCTTTCCAATGAAAGAAGAAAAGGATACAATAATTGAGCCTCTACCATCATGAACAACCCCACCTCCACACATGATACCTTGAATGAAAAAACCATCAAAATTTAATTTAATCACATATTCATGAGGCCACTATATCACCCAAACGCCATGATAACTCCTACGAAAAACATCATCCTGGACTGAAATACCAGGTGACACAAATTAATGTTGAACCAAGGAAATGATAAAATATTTATAGTGAATTAAAAAGGAAGAAACTATATCCAGATACTTTCACTTAATATAATGAAGATTAATCCAAAAACCTTTATGAAATATAGCGTTGCACATCTCTCGTAAAATCAAACAGGTAAAGGTGATGAAAAAGGACCATCCCTTATATTTATCTCCATTCCTTGATTGGGAATCCCAATATAGCTATAAAAAATCTTCCACATATGTTACACATCCACTAAAATCTAGAAATCCAATAAAATGAACCCAAAAATACATAAATCTGTCACCTTTACAAAATAGATGAATAGTAGATTCTAATTTATAGTAAATAAAATACTTTCATTTAGATGCCGGAGGAATATACATTCATTGTAGAATATCATAAGTAGGAATAGAAAAATGTTGAAATATCCGACAACAAAAACTATGTTTTTGAGAAAATCATTACACTAAAGTCAAATAA
Organism: Viscum album; assembly: GCA_963277665.1. Taxonomy (NCBI): domain Eukaryota; kingdom Viridiplantae; phylum Streptophyta; class Magnoliopsida; order Santalales; family Viscaceae; genus Viscum; species Viscum album. The sequence continues at coordinate 363,894,875 of OY728158.1, read as the reverse complement.
TCATATTATCCAGGTTAGAAACTGAATGAATCATGGAACAAAAATCATATAAAGACAATTATATATATATATATATATATATATTTGTGTGTGCGGTCAATTATTATATGTAATAAATAAATTTTGGATTATTTCCTAAAATTTGGAATAAAAAATCCAATTTCATTCTTTGTGTTTTTACAATGTGACATGTGTTTTAAACAAAATTACATTGTAGAGATCAATATTCCACACAAAAGTTTCAACTTCCAACCCTCGTTCAGCTTTCTTCACATATAATTCCATGATTTCACTTTGAACATTGGATATGAATATCATAGAGGTATCACTATTATTATTTTCTATATCTTTCATTACCATGTATTTAGTGAATAAAATGTAAATGTGAAGGAATTCATCTTGAATTTTCATCATGTATGTGAATGTGATTATAACAGAGTCGAGACACTTTTTAAAATCTCATAAAAAGATATCAAGACACAAAATTAAAATGATAATTCTAGGATCAAGGAAGTACCTTCTCTGGAATTTGGTAATATTACTTCATATATGTGGGTAAAAGGATCCTTTACCGACTTCCCTCTCTCCATTAGCTTTACTATAGCCTCATTTCACAATCTATCATAATAAAAACTATCTTTATACATTTTATTAGCTCAAAAAAATTTTATAGTATGACTCTAGATGATAAATCTCCTTGATAAATCACTCAAATAATTTTTTTGTAGCTTCATCACTAAAGCAATTTTCTATTTCAAACAACTCAAACTAACACCTCAAAGAATGAAATTAGTGAAAAGTTTAAAAGAAATGAATGTACATTTAGGGAATGAAAATAAAACCTTTAGAATAATTTATGAATTATTTTAAAAATGGTATGATTAAATTAGTGATATATAGTTTATGTAAATATATCTTACATGTTGAATTAATTCTAGAATGCATCTATTGAAGCCGGTGGATTTAAATTTATCTGAAATTATTTCCCATCAAGTTGGACACTATTATAAAGATGCTTCTTCTATTTTTCTTAGATTCAACACCATTAATCAAAAAATTCATACTATTTTCATCGTGTGGACAAGAAATTTGTTGGGGAGGATCATCAACTCTATAGCCTCTCTCTCAATAGTGAAAAAATATCTATGGTGGGGATCAAATTTATTTGGAATGATGGTCGAATAAAATAATTTGTTTTATTGTAATTACAAATGCATATTTAAAATAAACATATAACTAAAATACTTCCAATGTTATGTGAATTTTATTGTATGGAAAGTAATTTTGATGTATTATGATGGTAATTAATCAAATGGAAAATGTATCTCAAAGGTCAATACATGTACGATATCACATAAATAATCGATAATCACCTCAAAATTGAAATAAAAAATCATTCTGACTTTAACTATATATTTATTGTTAACCCATTCTGAATTAAAAATATTCACTTGAAATGTAAAAGTATCTTACTCTTATATTTCAAAAATAATGCTGAAGTATGTTATAATATCATAAATTGGATTTCTATACTCAGAACTGAATATGTACACAAATGGCTGTATAATATTGACCCATCTATTTATACTCATAATATGTTCATCATGTTCCTCCATATAGAATGTATAACCATTAATTAGAAAACCTGTATAAGAGATAACATTTACATTTGGTCCCCTGGATAGCCAATGAAGTTGTTCAGTAATAGAGATGGGAGTTTTAGACAAATCCTTATGAATATGATATTTGAACCATCTTATAAACTATTGATTATGGTTAATTGATATCAATATTTCAAACATTGATTGTTTCAAATGTATAAGAATTTATCTATATGATTCATCATATGGAGGAAACTCTAAAACATAATTTAAAATGTTAAGGTGATTTTTCTCATGCTCGATAATTATAATTATAATAACACAACTTCTAGAAATTTCTTACCCCATAAGGCTTCCACTATGATGAGATCTTGGGTGACCAATTCTATCAACATCTTGGAGGTAATCAGTAAATAATTAAATAGCTTCATCGACAATAAATCACTATTCAATACATCCTTCTAACTGACTTCAACTCATGAATATCCACTTCAAAATATTCAAATATTATTTATTGGTGTACACCCATAAAAAATTTGTGACCACATAGTTGAATCTATCTAACCTAGTGAACCAACAAGTGGAAATTATATCAATGAATTATGGTTGGAAGAATAACTCCACTTTTCATATTATGATAGAAATATCCTTACTCATGACTGGAATCATTGTAGGGAATATTACATTACTTCATAATGATTTGAAAAGGATTAAATGTTTGGTTAATATTTGTTGTACATTTTTAGAGAGAATGAAACATGATGCTATAAGAATTAAATCTCCATCAAAACATGATTATCATGTTATTTCAGTCCTAGTAACATCAAATCATTCATTTCAATGATATTCTTGATATTTTATGGATACACCTCTAGATATTTACACCATTAAGGAAGTTTCATGATTGAAATTGTTCTTTTCAATATTTAGTGTATGCTGGTGGAGGGATAATAATTTTCTTTTCACCCTTCACTGGTGACAACACATCCCTTATCCCCAGGGTAGTCATGTATAACATTTCTTTAATTCTATATTTTATTATCCCTAGTACATTAATTAATGTGACAATAACAATATCACTTAAATATTTTTCTATATTCATGACATTAATAAAATATATAACATATACAAAATTCTAATATGTTAATTCAAAGATAATTCCTCAATATTTTCAAAAATTATTTTTTATGTTTTTTCAAAAATGAATTTCTAAAATTAGGTTTTTCATATTTTAATTTCTTGATAAGTTGATCAGTCATTAATTGGGATAGTGTTTTACATTGTTCTATATTTCCATTGAATGATATAATCAAATATCGATATTTATGTATTCAGGGTAAAAAATCCCAATGTTGTAAAAAAGATTAATCTTGGAATGTTTCAACCCAACAGAGTGTGTACCATCTAAAAAAATGGGACACCAAAACATTACATTACTTTTATAGCCTAAAAAATTATATAATAAGGAATTTTAGTTATTAACCTATAAAACATGGTTCTAAATTAGAAATCTTCAAATCTATGAACCTCAAACAATGAAGTAATTTTATCCCATGACAATTTCAGAACCTTAATCAATGAATCCAAGTGGATATCAATATCATTACAAGTTTTTTTTGTGTCTAGATATAATCAGATATAACTTAATTTATTTGTGCTTCATACATGACCATGGTGAAAAAATATAAATTACCAACATAACTAGCCATGTAATGTGACTACTAGTTTTGACACTAATATGACTTGTTCCATCTTTAGATAATTAAATTCAAAGGTTTCTTGGATTGTATCCAAATTTAGGATACTCATAATCAATTTTCAACCACAAAATAGAGTTCATTGGGTGTCATATTTTAAAATATTCAATTGTTATATCTACATGGCATGGAAATTTTCTAAAGGTTTACTGACATCCATATAGATTTTTAAAAATTGTAATGATAGGAAAAAACCGTACACATTTTGATGTACATGATTTATTTTTCTTGTATTGATCTATGAAAAATCCATTAGATATTATGAGTGATTCATGTTCCTTGCAAAAAAATATACAATCATTTGTACATGGAAGTATTTTATCAGAAATTATATCCATTGAACATTGAATTATCTAAGTCCCATATTTTTATAAGGAATATCATTTTATTCTGGTAACATGTCGATAAAGAGACCATGTAAATCTATAAATCCATTTTTACTCCATTTACTACCAACTCTAAAAATATATAACATTAATACAGCTAAAAATGATGTATATTTAGTAAAATGTTATAAAATGGTGTCTTTTCATAGATATTTAACTTCTTAAACAACATTGTATAATAATGAATGTAATCATGAATTTTCATTTTCATTTCTTCCATACGTTCTCTGTCATCATTTAGACTAGCATTCATATCAACTGATCTATAAATAAAAATATCATACCGGTGGGTTTGTACAATCTTTTTTATTCATTTTTAGCCCAGAATTTATAGATTCGATCTATTTTATAACAAATAAAATATTAATGAGACTCTTTTGAGTGAATTAATCATTAATAACAACAATATAAACATGGATAAATGATTTTTCAAGGGTCATATGCATGCTCTATTGCAATATTGATGAAAATTTTGACACCATCCTAATACTCCTTTTTTATGTGATTAGCATACATCTAGTTTTGATTCAAATAAATCATATTATGTTTAATAATATTCATTTTTACAAAAATAAATAAATACACATAAGGCATTATTAATCAAAGGAGAAATTTATAGATACTACAAATAAATTTGAAAATTTTCCTAAGATAAATTTTCAAATCAATTTGGACACTAAATGAATAAATTAAAAATATTTGTAATGATAAAATGATAGAATTCATAGAAATTGAAATATTAGAATCCTTATGAGAATGTTTTACATTGATAAACTCCAACTAAAATAATAATTTTTTTTTTAAAAAAATTTAGGATGGTGTGTGTAGCCTTAAAGATGAAAATTGATGATAGATAGAAGATTTTATTAAATGAGGTCAAGGTTGAATCTAAATTTAAAGAAGGAGAACCCACATGGAATGATTTACACCATGATTATGTTTCCCCTTTTGGTATATTGTAATCAAGATCGTATAATAATGATCATATTGGAATACTATATTAGAATGAATCTCAACATGGCAATGTTATTGGTGATGATTTCTATAAATTTATATTTTTACCAAATTGAAACATGAAAAAAAACCAATTGTGATTTAAGGGTTATACATTCCCCAATAGAGGTAATAAGTATTATAATACTCTTAAAGATTAACTTAAGCTACGTGAAATTATTGTTCTAAGATAATAAGAGTTGAATAATGTGTATTGAGATTGTTTTGTAGTTGTGGAATTCATTTATAGAAGGGAACTTTTTATATCTATAAATTTATGAAGTTTATAATTGAATCTTCATCTATTAAAATTCTAGAGATCAATAATTTTCAATAAAAAATTTATCAATGGTTAATAGTTATTGTAAAATTATGAAGGATAATGATGTTTGTGGTGCGAAACCGTAAAAAAATATATATGATAAAAAGTGATTTTATTTATATATAATCGATTAAAGGTTACTATAACCAAATCCTTTGGGAAAATTAAAAACACCAAAATAAAAACTAATGATTTTGAAATAATAAAATATCTTGCACAGAAGATCAAAATTATAAAACTGTGGGTTTTTTAAATGTTGATTTGTCTAAGGAGTTGAAGGGAGACCGGTGAAAAAGTTTCAGTTCCATGATAGTTTTAACAACACGAGGGATGGGGTCCTCTATTGGGGTTCTATTAAATGATTGTAAATGTTTTATCAGTTATTTTAAAAAACATTTATAATGAACCATATTTATCAATAGTCAAATTGAAATTTATGATAATTCCACTCATTATGAGTTCTAACTTATATTGCTGATAAATATGGTATTTTATCTTTACTTTCCAGGAAATGTTTTCAAGGAAAGGATTTGAATGTAAATTCTATTTATGCACTTAAAAAACCTATATTTATCATCAATATTTCGAAGTATATGATAATGTTTCATATTTATTGACCTAGGAGGTGATTTCCACTGAGCCCATCCCTCCCCCTATAGATTTGGAGGGACCTCTATCATCTTTCGAGGGAACCCAACCTCTATCTTTCTCTACAGTTTAATCATCAATTTTCATCTTTATTTACTTCATATATTTCTTATCCCTAATGTTTTTTATTTTTTAATGGCTTCCTAAAACATTCTCTCTCCTCCTCAAAGTTCACTAATGCCTTTTTGCTTCTGAACCTCTTATTGATAACATGTTTCAAACAATGTCATCCATTGGCGGATTCATTTGATCAGTTTGTTTTAAAATATTATGCACTAAAGGAATGATTAACTATGGGTCTTATCAATAATATAAACATCATGATTCAGTTCACTTCGGAGAATGGCTTGGTCCATCCCCGGTCCATTACCCCCACATCTTCAACTAATATTGTTTCTCCTTATTTGGGTGGGATTATGATTTCCACATGAAACAAGATATCCTGAATATTGAGAGCTTGGGGAGTTTTCTAGATCACCCTCTTCATTTTTTAATCCTTACATTATTTGAATATTAAATAATTTGGTCGGTATATATTTATGTTCTGATAGTAGAACAATAACTATTTTCTATCTTAATTATCCACAAATTTGTGTTGAATTCAATGTTTTAAGAATTCTAGTAGATCATGTTTGGATTGTCGAAGGGAAATAAATCTAATATAAGAAACCTGTTTATTTTGATTCATTGATCAATATTTTCTCTTCAGTCAAAAAAAATGTGACACTTCATGGAAATATGTAGGCATGGGGGTATAAATCACATCAAGAATACATATTAAATTTTGGGATGTATTTATTAGGTTATGGTGTCCATTTTTGGTGTAGGTCTAAAGGAAAAGGATTAAATTCGTGTTTTTATTAACTGAAGTAGTAATTCTGAAGTTGTGTACTTTGGATCACTTATGGGTGTGAAATTGAATAGGACAGAACTACATACTAGCCTCAAATCTATACAGTTGATTACAAATAGAATATAAAAGTTTATCACCATCTATAAGGAGTCATAATTGTTAATCTATTATTCGTGAGTAATAGAATTATATGGTAGATTGAGATGTGATTTTGAGGGGTGTGTGCAACATGGCCCATGGAAATTAAAATAAATAAATATAAGGAGGAATAATATAAATAAGAAGTGATAATTTGTGATAAATCTAAACATAAATAGGTATTATAGACAGTAGGTGAGGAAGATGTAATAGTTTATATAATATAACAACTATGCTTTTTTATTACACACTCAAACATGATTTATTACATAAACATAACATGATAAAATATAGATGATTGAGACATATAGTGTACTTGGGGATTAAGATCATTACATAACAACTTAAAACAATAAATTCAACATCTTTACTAAAAACATCCTTTACATGACCACTACATTCCCTCATAATTATCATTGCATGGGATAACTTGATGACATGCATAAGAAAAGGGTGAGCTATAAAGTGCTGTAAATAAATAAACATGGAATAATATGAGGAATAAAATACATGTTATACAATAGGTATATCAATGGAAAACATGAGAAACATGAACATAAAGGCATGATAAATCATGATAATCATAACATGGAAATGAGGAAACAACACTTTACATGGAATTTGCATGAGCCAAGGCTCATAGCAGATAGAGCATGAGTAAACCATTATTGCACATGAAGTAATAGTAAACCCAATTTTGACTTGAATTATCATGATTCAACACTAATTTCACATGACAAATCATGATACTATACTTTACCCGATGCATTTGAGTGCTATTAGGTCACACCCTTCTTAATCATTTCCTTTCATGTATAAGTGTGCCACAAGGATCATAAAAATTGGAATCAATAAACATAATAAGTTATGACGCGATTAAGGAATATGGAAGAAATAAATTAAATTAACATCAAATATGTATATTTTCATAAATGTTAATACCCTTGATAGAGACATGGGTGTGGAATTCACTACACAATGATCTTGGCTTGGAAAAAAATGTGGTGCAATTTCAGCAGCATAATGGCATAACATAAGAATTCATAAAAATGTTTTATGAGATAGAAATGGTGGTATCATCATATATAAATGAAATTTATAGTAATGGGTTAATATAGATATATTTCCCAACAAATTTAATTTAATTTAAATACATAATAAAAAACAATTGATTGAATGTAAATGAAAAAAGATAAATTCCTTACTGAATTTCAGCATGGTAACGGGTAAACATAGGAGGCATTAATGAAAGAGAAAGGGGATATCTCATTATTAAAACATTAATAGGGAAGTATGGGGGAGTTGTGGAAACATAACTCAACATTTATAATTGAAAATAAAAGGGTATAAAAATATTAAGAAAATTGTATAAAAAGAGAAAGGTCTGAATCCCTTACTTGGAAGGGTGATCCCAAAGGATTGGAAGAGGATTGAGAGAGGCTCCTTGGGAGCTTGGGGGACCTTGGGAGTATTCTGTAGAGAGGGAAGAGGTTGGAATAACTCAAAAGTCTTTTAGTGAGGCGGAAGTGGGATCTTGTGCGGGTTTATATAGGGAAGGAGAGGGAATATATTATTATTTAGGTTTCAGACACCACACATTAAACTAATCAAAACCACAAACCAGCCCATGTTTATCCCATGTTTTTATCCAAATGGGGGTGGAAGGAAATATTTTATAATTATAATGGAAAAAATTCTTAAAATAATAGGGTTGCTTATGTGTAGGTGAGTCACACACTCAAAATAAATAATTTATAAAGCTAAAATGTTTTATAAGTCCCGGAGGGTCCACTAAGGCTTTGTAAAGTAAATCAAACAAACCTAAAATAACATTATTTTAATTTTAATACATATATTTTCCGAAAATAATGTAAATAGTATTTTATTACATCTCTATTATGTAATTATGATGTCATAAATCACATTATATATATAAATGATGTTTAATTTTTACCCAAAAATTCGACTGTCTCAAAAAATTATGAAAAATTCACTGTTGGATAATTTTGACATCTTAATTTCAAAAGTAATATTCATTTTATCTAAAAAAATTCTAAATATTTGAATTTTCTCTTTTAATATAAAAAAAGGAATTTATCAAAAAATCATGGGTTTTGAAAAAGATAGCTTTCAAACATTAATAAAATTATAACTGCATTCGTAAAATTATACGATCATTTATATTTAATAAAAGTTATTTAATAATAATAATAATATTTTATTAAAATATTATTTAATTATAAAACCCATTAATTCATCAAAAATAGACTTCTTAGTTGAATATTAACTAAAAATACTATTAGTGCTTTAAAAACTATTTACAATGTAACAATAATAAAATAAATTTTTATTATTTATTATATACAAAAATAATGTACATAATAATAATGCTATGGTCTTGTTACATAACCCCTTAAAACACCTGGATAAGACCTTAGGGTAAGATGTGCGATGGTGACAGACTATTGGGGTGGCTCTGATAACATCTCTCGAGTGGTAATCTCTATCAACTTCCACTTGTCCCATGGGTAGTTTCACTGAAGCTTAAAGTATTAAAGATTGACTTGTTCGTGGTCGAGAGTGAATCCCAATTATGCCACCTCCAATCTGAGCTCTGACAAATGGGCTTCGTATGGGCTAAGTCTATGAGATAAGGTCATCGCTTCCTTTGTCTGAGTAAATTGTATTTGTTAAAGCCATATATTTATACTAATCACATGATCACTGTTCAATGACTATATTAGCAGTGGTCACAATTCCTAATGGTATTTTAAAATAAAAATCATTGATCCAAATACGTGAAAATGTTTGACATAACCATAAGAATACATTTAAATAGACCAAGAGGAATTTTCAATAATGATTTTTTTGGTCATTACAATATTCCCCCATTAAAAAATTTTTCCCTAGAAATTTCCTTTTCCAACAATAAAATAGATGTGGATAACTCTACTTCACCACTTCCCATGATTCCCATGTTGCTTCTCCAAACTTGTGGTTTCACCACAACACCTTGACGAGGGGCATTATCCTATTTCATAGAACTTTTTCTCTACAATCTATGATCTTCAATGGTTTCTCCTCGTAAAAAAGATCATCCTCTAACTGTACTTCCATAGAAGAGAGTACATGTGATGGGTCTGGTATGTACTTACTTAAGAGGGATACATGGAAGAAATCATGTACTTTGGTCATGGTAGGTGGAAGTGCTAGTCGATAAGCCACAACCCTAATGTGGTCAAGAATATAAAAGGGGCCTATGTACCTAGGACTTAACATCCCCTTATTTACAAACCTTATGACCTTATTCTATGGAAATATGCATTGAAGGACCATGTCTCCACCTATAAACTCAAGGTTTCATTGATAGTTATTTTGATAAATTTTCTATCGACTCGGTGCTTCCTTGATATGCTGCTGATTTTTTTTCACCTTCTCCACCATTTATTCGACCATTTCTAGTCCTAGCAGCTTACGCTCACCAACTTAATCCCAACATGCCAGTGTTCTGCACCTCTTTCATATAGGGCCTCATAGGTTCTATTCAGATGCTTGAGTCGAAATAGTTATCATATGAGAATTCAACTAGAGGAAGATGGTGATCCCATCCTCCTTTAAAGTTCATTGAACATGATCTTAACTTATCTTCTAGTGTCAGAATAGTTCACTCAGATTGGATATCAATTTGAAGATGATAGGTCATACTAAAGTTCAGTCCAATATACATAGCATGTTGAAGACACTTCCAAAACATATAAGTCAATCTTGGATCTCGATCGGATATAATAGATAGTGGTACCCCATGCAGCCTTACCAATTCCCTAATATATATCTGTGTCAGTTGATCTAATGAGAAATCCTCCTCAATTGCAATGAAGTGTGCATAATTTGTAAGATGGCCCACAACAACCCAGATTACATTGTTTGTTTTGGATGTATTCTGAATTCCAGTGACAAATTCCGTTATTATTTTCTCCTATTTCCATGCTAGTATAGGCAATGGTTGCATCATCCCATTATACTTCTTCCTCTTTTCCTTCACTTGCTGACACACCAGGCACTTTCATGTATAGTCAATTATTTACTTCTTTAAATTATTCCACCAATACTGCTATCAAAGATCTTGATACATATTTTTGTTTCCTATGTGAATAGAGAAATTTGAACTGTGTGCATCATCCAAAAGTTTATTTTTCAGCTCTGGACATGATGAAACACGTAATCTTTTCCAATATCTCATAATTCCTTCTTCGTTAAAATTGAACTCCAAGGATTTACCTTTTCTGATAGCTTCCACTTTCTTTTGAATTCTGACATCATCATTTTGATCATCCTTTAACCTTTCTAAAAGATACAGTTGAGCAATCATTTGTGAAAGGATTGATTATGTTCTTTTATTTATGATTACCATGTCCATAATCATAAAATATAAGAAGATTGGATCCTTCTCAAATTTAATCAACTATAGAATCGATAGGTGTTTTCTACTTAAAAAATTTAATAACTTTTTCGCTTTCCCATGGTGGTAATGGATTGAGAAATCATAGTCTTTGATCAACTTTAACGATCTTTGTCGGTGCATGTTAATTTCTTTATATGTGAATATATACATGGGGCTTTTGTGGTCTTTATATATTTCACACTTCTCCCCAAAGAGATAATGTCACCAAATTTTTAAAGTGAAGATCACCACAACCAACTCCATGACATGTGTTGGATAATTATTATCATGAAATTTCAATTTCCATGAAGAATAGGCAATGAAATTGTCATTTTTCATCAACACATAGCTGAGGACCTTCTTTGAAGCATCACCGAATACCACATAAAGTTATCCACTTGCAGGTAATGTGATCACAAACATAGTGATAAGCCTCATTTTCAACTTCTTGAAGCATTATTCACATTCATCATTTGAAGAAAACTTGACTCCATTTTGAGTTAGCTTTCTAAGAGGGATTTACAATCATGATAAATTTCTCACAAATTGGGGATAATATCCAGCTTACCCCAATAATCTATGGATATCTGTTACCAATGTTGGCCTCATCCATACCTCTATTACAATTATCTTAGAGGGATCCACAGATATCTCATTTTGTATGATGATATGGACCAAGAATGAGAACTACTTCAAACAGAAATCACATTTTCTATACTTTTCATAGAGCTTCTCCTTTCGAAAGGTCTATAGTATAGTTCTTAGATACTTTTTGTGATCCTCATTGGGTTTGGAGTGTATTAGAATAAAATCTTTAAAAACTACCACAAAATTGTCGAGGTAATCTCTAATGACTATGTTCATCAAGTCCTGAAATATTTTTGGAGCTTTAGTGGGTCTAAAAGGAATTACTATGAATTCATAGTGCACGTATCTTGTACAAAAAGAAATCTTGGGGATATCTTCCTTCTTCACCCTTACTTGATAATATCCTGACCACAAATATACCCTAGAGAAGTATTATACTCCACACATCTGATCGAACAAGTCATAAATTCATGGGAGAGGATACTTGTTCTTTATATGTGATTTTGTTAAGCTCACTATAATCGATGCAAAGACACATTGACCCATCCTTCTTCTTGAAAAAGAGGACAAGTTCACCCCATGGTGAAGCACTTGGAAGTATAATACCTTTATCTATATTCTCCTATAGTTAATTTTCAGCTCTTTAAGCTCCACAATATCCATTCTATATGGAGTCTTGGATATTGTCAATGCCCCTGGTATAAGATCAATTGAGAATTCAACATCTCTTCTATGAGGAAGACCATGAAATTTCTCGAGAAACAGTTCCATGAATTCCCTCACAATAGGAATTTCTTCAAGGATAGTTTTATCTCTAGACTTAATCATCTAAGATAGATACACATGCACATAGGGTAGTAATATCCATGCTTGAGATGATGGATCTAAAAAAGATTCATCTTCCTCCATGCATTTTGACAGAATCGAGTGTTGATTCTCTACACGGAGAGTGATTTCCCTCTCACAGACATTTATGTTGGCTCTATATATGGAAATATAATCCATGCCAATAATCGCATAAAATTCCACCAGAGGGAGTATGATGAGGTTCACTGAGAATTTAGATTAACCGATTATGATAGGGTATATGTTATATTCATGGGATGCAATGATTTCCCCATTTTTCATACCCATCGACATCTTTACTTCCATGATTTGCGGTGGTGTCGGGATTGTTCTACTAAACTTTCAGGATATAAAAGAATGCATAAAACCTGAATCAAAAAGTACATTCTATATTCTTGAATGAATAACTAGTGTACCTGTGACCACATTGTTGTTGAGGTTCACTTCGAATGTAGTTATGGAAAAGGATCTCCCTTGATACCTTGGAGGTTGTTGGTTGCCTCCGACAACCCATGTCTTAGGGATCTGATTTACAAGATGCCTTGGTTCATTGTAGTTGAAGCAATGAACAACGTGTTGAGGTTCAAACAGAGAGTTCCTCTCCTCTGTCAGAACTATAGGGTTTTCTTGTTGGCAGTTAATGGCTATGTGACCTTATCTTCCAAACCTAAAGCACTTCCTCATCCCCTTCAGGGAAATTCATGGGGTGCTTCTGTCCACACCTTTTTCAAGTTGGGTGTTCTATTTTCTTAGCACCGTTGTATTTATCCATCAGACCACCAGAATTGATGAAAACCTTATGCTTCTTATCCTCATAATACCCCTGAGATTTTCCAATCTCCATTTGACCTTGAGGGCACATTGTACAATTTCTTCATAGTTGTCAAAGTCACGGATCACCAGGACTTTCCATAGGCTACGTTTTATCCCACCAAAGAAGCGTTCAACCTTTCATTCAGGGGTAACAAAAAAGATGGAGGCATATCGTGCAAGCCTTGTGAAGTTTTACTCATATGCTCCGATGGATTCTTCATCTTTTTTCTTGAGGTCACGGAAGTGCCTTTCTATCTTAAGATAGAGGATGCACAAAAAATATTTATCAAAAAACATCTTCTAGAAATCCTTTCATTCCAACACCTCAGTATCCTCCTGAGGATTCATTTTTTATATCAATGTCTACTATTGATCAGCTTCACCCTCCATACAATAAGATGCCATGAGAATCTTCTCTTTTTCAGAATTTTGAAGGATGAAGAAATATTTTCAATGGAGTTGATCCATTTTTTTGCTATTGAGGGATCAGATGATCCATTAAAACTAAGAGGCCTTTGTGTCTTGAAGATATCGATAGTGACTTGTTATTTCTTAGGGGGGTTGAACGTTCCTCTTAAACCATGTTTCTATTCATATCTTGAGTTAATTGAGAGATAATCGTGACAAAGTTATCAATTTCTGCTGCCATTGGAATGGGTATCTCGTTAGCACAGTCATCACATTGAGCTTCACAACGGTTGTTAGCCAAGGTCCACCTGTTACCGACCATTGTCTAGAATAAAAGGAAAGGTAGGGGTAACACATAAAGGGTAATTCGAGGACAAAACACATGACTAATAAATAGATTTTATTTTCTTAACTTATGAATCTATATGATTTAATATATTTTACCCACGATCTACTTTCTAACATATATTCTTAAGAGAATTTTTTTAATTCCCTTAATAATGGTTCGTACTAAACATGTGAATTTACCAATGAATATACCCTAGGAGTTTCATAACTAAGAGTGCAACAAGGCCCGCTGTCGTGTACCAAGATACCCCAGGTCAAGACGGAAACTTCTTTTTTAGGGTTATCACGCTTAGGTACATATGTGCCAGAGCTGCCTCTACCTGCATGTATCCAGACAGGGATATATTTTCTTGATAAACCACTTACTTATTACCCACAAAAACCTAGGGATGTTTTTATTATACATAGTCTTTTATCTGAGGCTTCACTAGGGTTTTCTAATCTTAATCCCAAAAATAACTAAACCTATCTTCTGATACCATCTATAACAACCCTACTTTTTATTACACACTCAAACATTAATTATTACACAAGAATCACTTTATAAAACATAGAAGATTAGAAGGTCTAGTGTCTTCAGGGTTTAGGATCATTAAATAATAACATAAAACATGAAATGTAATATCTTTATTGAAAACATCATTTACATGACCACTACATTCCCTCATACAAAGCATTGCATGGGATAACCTGAGGACATGTATAAGAAAAGGGTGAGCTATAAATCCTTGTAAGGGAATAAACATGGAATACCATGAGGAATAAAAAAACATGTTAGACAATAGGAATATCAATAAATCTCAAGAGAAACATAAACATAAAGTAATGATAAATTATGATAGTCATGACATAGAAATGTGGCAGCAACACTTAACATGGAATTAGAATGATCCAAGGCTCATTTCACATGGAGCATGAGTAAACCCTCATTGCACATGAAGCATGATTAAACCATCATTTCACTTGAATTAGAATGATTCAACACTCATTTCATATGACGTATCACGGTACTATACTTTTTCCAATGCATTAGTGTGCTATTAGGGTGCACCCTTCTTAATCATTTCATATCATGCATAAGTGTTCCACATGAATCATATAACATGGAATCAATCAACATAACAAATTATAAAAAGATTAAAGAATGTGAAATAAATACATGAAAGTACCATTCACTATGTATATGTGCATAAAGTTGAATACCCTTGATAGAGACATGGGTATGGTATTCACCACACAATGATTATGGCTTTGAAAAAAATGCGGTGTAATTTCAACATCATAACATCGTGACATTAGAATTCATAAAAATGGTTAATGAAAAAGAAATATGTGTCTCATAATATTTACATGAAATGGACAGTAAGGTATTCATATAGATACATGTCCCAACAAATTTAATGGAATTCAGATACGTAATACAAAATAATTGATTGAATGTAAATGAGGAGAGAGAAATTCCATACGGAATTTCAGCTTGGTAATGGGTGAATATGGGAGGAATTAATGAGAGAGAAAGGAAATATTTCATTATTTAAACCTGAATAGGTATTTATGGGGGAGGTGAGAAATAAAACCCCAACATTTATAATTGAAAATAATAGGGCATAACAGTATTAATAAACTTGGATAAAAAGAGAAAGGTAGGAATCCCTTACATGGAAGTTTGATCCCAATGGATTGGGAGAGGCTTGAGAGAAGATTACTTGGAGATAAGGGCACCTTGGGAGGATTATAGATTAATGAGGAAATAGGTTCGATGAATTAAAAAGGCTTTGAGTGAGGAAGAAGTAGGATCATGGGTGGTTTTATATAAGAATGGAGAGGGAATTCAATATTATTTAGGTTTGGGACACCACACATTAAACTAATCAAAACCAAAAACCAGACCATGGTTTTTCCCATGGTTTTTTCAAAAGTTGAGTGGAAATAAATATTTTATATGTCCAATCGATGAAATTTTTAAGATAACAGGGTTGCTTATGTGGAGGTGAGTCACACTTTCAAAGAAATCAATTTAAAAAGAAAAAATGCACTATAAGTGTTGGAGGGTCCACTAAGGCTTTGTAAAATAAATCAAAAAAAACCTAAAATAACATTACTTTAATGGTAAAACATATATTGGACGAAAATAATGTTTATATGATTTTATTACATCCCTATTGGGTTATTATGATGTTATAAAACACATTATATAATTAAACGGTGCTTAATTTTTACACAAAAATTTGACTATCTCAGAAAATTATGAAAAATTTACCATTGGATAATTTCAATGTCCCGATTAAACAAATAATATTCATTTAATCAAAATAATTTTCTAAATATTTTAATTTTATCTTTGAAAATAAAAACCTAAATTTATCAATTTTTTTGGTTTTGACAAAGACTGCTTTTAAACCTTAATAAAATTACAATTGCATTCTTAAAATTAAAAGATCATTTATATTTAATAAAAAGTAATTTAATAATAATAATAATATTTTATTAAAATATTATTTAATAAAAAAACCGATTAATTCATCAAAATTGATTTCTTAGTTGAATATTAACTAAAAATACTATTTGTGCTTTAAAAACTCTGTACAAAGTAGTAGTAATAAAATGAATGTATATTATTTATTATAAAAAAGAATAATGTACAATATAATAATGGAAGGATATTGTTACATAACCCCATAAAACACACGCATAAGACCTTAGGGTAAGGTTTGCGATGGTTATAGACTCATGGTGTGGCTCTGATAACATTGATCAAGTGGTAATCTCTATAATCTTCCACTTCTCCTGTAGGCCATTTTTCTCAAGCTTCACGTATTCAATCTCCGCTTCAACTTGGTAAAGAGCAAAGCCCAATGATGGAACATCCTTTCCGAGATCCGAAAAATGGGCTTCGTATGTGGAAAGTCTACTGGATGAGGCCATCACTTCCTTAGTCTGAGTAAATTGGATTTTTTAAATCCCTATATTTATACTAATCATGTTATCATTGTTCAATGGATATATCAGAAATGGTCACAATTCCTAACAGTATTTTAAAATCCAAAACATATAACGAAATATGTTCATAAATTTTACATAACCATAAGAAGACATTTAAATTGTCCAAGAATAATTTTCTTTAATTAATTTTTGGCTCGTTACATATAACTAATGAAGGTAGCCGGGGATGGGAGAATGAAATAAGTAGGGTGAGGCCGATAGGGGCCAGCTTGAATATTAATATTAGTAATCAAATTTTATATTTGGAGTTTGATGTTTCGGTTTAGGGAAAAGGGGTTGAAATACCAGAAGGAATGGGAATCCAAACCCCAATACCAATAGAGAACATCTCTAATAGTCAAAACATTTATGGGACAGATTAAGAGGATGAGATGTCTAGCCATGTATTTGTGGACAATGTTGATGGAATGCATATAATAAGCCTATACAACCCAAGTATGAGTACGAGGTAGAAATGAAAAAAGGATTTAGGGAGATGTATTCTGTTAAAGGGAAAGAGGTCTAAAGGGCGTAAGGACTAATATTTGTTACATAATCTGATGGAAATAATGTCATCTAAAAAGAAAAAGGTAATGGATAATGAACACATGTCTCATGACTAGGATCACAGGAAGAGTTCGAATCATCATAGAGAAAATTATATAGTGTAGAGTGGTGAGGAAAATGAACAAGAATAGGTTGGTTGTATAATGGGACATCTGATTTAGGAATAAGAGGTATCTAAAGTAAGGTCAGGGTACCAGATATGGATGATGGGGGAAAGGGGGAGCCATGTGAGCTTATTATTCATTTCAACGAATAAATGTTAGAGGAGGAATTTGAGATCAATGCTACATAATAGGAGGTCCACAGGATTAATGAGAGGATGATTCAAGTGGATAGTGTTAAGGAATAGTGTGTACAGATTAATAGTCAAGATTGTATTTTGATACATGTATTCAATAAAAGTAAGGTTAGTGTGGAAGAGTATATCTAAACTTTGGAAAAAAGGTCCTACTTTGAAGAACTCATCGAGGATGACACAAACATGAATTTGACTACTCATCATTGAAGTTTATACAGAGGTAAGGTTTCTAATATACATAAACTCAATTTCAATGATTTGGGGGTTTATTATGGTGTTTTTTGATTGTATGTTCCAATCATTAAAGGTTTCTAACATTTTCCATAAAAGTGACATGCATAATAATAATTTAATTTTCAATTTGCTAAAGGGAATATAAAATAAATTATAATATATGAAACGAATATATTTAAATATGAATAAATTAAAAAAAGTTAAAAATTAATTAACATTATTAAGGAAGAGTTAATATTAAATGCAGGAATGATATAAATGAGTGAAATTTAATAAATAAAAATCAATAGACTTCCAAATTATTCAAAGAATGTATGAGTTTCATTACTTATATAAATTATTAAAAATGAAAATTATTATATATTAAACTGATATGAAAACATATTAAATATATAAAATACAACCATATTAGAAACCTTAAATGCTAAATAATAAATATGTATAACTAAATATTAAAAATAAAGAAATTGCAATAACATTAAAATGGAATAAATTATAATGAAAAGTTATAAATAAGTAACATTGGAAGTGAATAAATAATACGAGATAATATTAATTGAATGAATGTTAAAAAAGGGTGAAATTAAATAATTAAAAAACTGTAGATTATAAAAATATAAAAAAATTAACATGTACTATTAATTATTTAAATTATTAAAAAATGTAAAAATGAATATATGATAAAATGAAAATTCATATATCAATTATATAAATAACAACCACATTAAAATAATTTAAAATTAATGAATAAACATATATAATTAAATATTTGAAATGTATAAAATAAAAAAAACTAACAATGAAACTTTGAAAATGAATAAATTAAAAAAATTAAAAAAATTTAGATTATTATTGATCGGGTAATATATAAAATGAATAAATTTGAAAATATTTAAAAGTAATAAATAATATAGTTTTACTATGAATAAAATGAATAAATCCTATTTACTAATTAATAATTAACTAATTATTTAAATAATATAGTATGTTAATAAATATAATTCTAAAATAAAAATTAAAAAGTGAATAAATTAAATAAATATTATGTGTGTGTATGTTATATATAAAAATGAACAAATTACATAAATGTATATGTAAAATTATTGTAACACAATTTTGATATATTTTAAATCGAATAAAATCACATTTAATTAAATGACCATTACTTGATATAATTACTTTATATCTTTAATTAATATTAATTTTTAATTATAAATCATTTTTCATTAAGTATATTACCTTTTTAATGTAAATATACATATTATATATTATATAAATTATATATAAAGAAATATTATATAGATTTATATATATATATATTTCAATATTAAAAAGATTAAATATATTAATGAATAATTGTGTATACATAATGTAATGATTAATATATTACAAAAATATTAAATAAAAACTATATAAAATCAATAAATTATAGAAAGGTAACAAAAAATTATTGTTTAAAAGAACATAACCTTTATTTCTTAACACTAATATAAAAATCACATTCATTAGTTCTAAATTGGGCGTTTCATTTCTAAAAAAGCATGAAACCTTTATAATCACTAAAAAGGGATCCCTTTATGAGTGATGATATAGGATCCATTTATTGGTGATTTTTTAATTGCTGGTAACTACCACGATAGCTAGTGAAAAATATACAATCATGCACCATACCTATAACATAACCAGATTAGAAACTTATAATCAAACTGGAATATAAATATTACAGAAAATGAGAACAAATTGTAAAAATTAAATTTCACTACATTTTAATTAAAAATTTACAAACAAGATATTTTCATTTATGTGATATTAAATATTAATTAAATAAAATTAAAATCCAATATATAAAGTCAAAACCTGCATGTCATGCGATTTTCAATAGTCACCCGTATAAAAAACTAGTCCCTATAATAAAACCAATGTTTTTTTGTAACTATACAAAAAATAATAAACATATTGTTATTTTAGTATAATCTATATATGATAAATTATGTTATTAATTAATATGCATGACAATGATATTATCAGTTATACTATTAATTATATTATTAGTTCTTTTGTTTTTAATTATATACTAGTTAATATTTATTAAATATATCATTAATTAATAATTATATTATGAATTATTAATTACATTGTTAATTAATAATCTAAATAAATTATATTGTTAATTACATAATATTTTAATGATATTTTTTTATTATTAAATATTTTAATTACATAATTACTATTAAAAATTAAATCATTAAACAAAAGTATCATTTTTAACTTGAAAACATGCACTTTGATAGTATCGGGCACATTGTTTGTTAGATTGACATGCAGTCAATTCATACAGGTCATTAATTATTTATAGATCATTGTCTTAATGGTTGAAAATAATATGAGATCATTTACTTTGTTTTGAAAATGTGGCACTTGTTTTAAACATAAAGTGAATCTTTTATGTTAAAAACACTCAGTTGGAGTTATATTGGCCACATCATATAGTAGATTGATGTGCAATTGATTCGTACATGTCATAAGTTAATTATGGACCATATTGAAAAAAAATTAAAAAAATGGACCTGATTTACTCGATTGTGATAATTTGATTCCCATTCTAAACTAAAAGCAAACATTTATATTTAAATATATACATTCAGTCATATTGACAACAACATGTGTTAGATTGACATGGGGTTGATTTCTATACATTATGATTAAAATAGGTATCATTGTCCTAATGGTTGAAAACAAACTTTGTTTTTTTCACAATATGGAAATGTGATGTATGTTTTAATCTAAAATTACAACTTCCTATTAAAAAACCTCATTAAGTCATATGTACCACACTTTTTGTCTTATTAACATGTGATCGTTTACTATAATCACAAATGAATTATATATCATTTTACTAATGTTAAGAAATATTCAATGATTTTTTTCATGATTTTGGCTTTGTGAAACACATTTTAAACTAAAATTCAACTTTTAAATTGAAATAACTAAATTAGAGTCATGCTAGAAACATCATGTTTCATATTGACCTATAATTGATTCCAACATGTCACGTATGAATTACAGATCATTTTCCTAATGTTCAAAAATAATTGGAGGTCATTTTCTCAATTTTGTCTATGTGATGTGTGTTTTAAACTGAAATAAGACTTTAATATTGAAAACAATCATGTTGAGTCATAAAGACCACATCATGACTCTGATTGACATACAGAACATTAATATACATCTTAATTGTATTTTGGTTTATTTAATAATGTTTGGAAACAATTTGATAT
Organism: Viscum album; assembly: GCA_963277665.1. Taxonomy (NCBI): domain Eukaryota; kingdom Viridiplantae; phylum Streptophyta; class Magnoliopsida; order Santalales; family Viscaceae; genus Viscum; species Viscum album. The sequence continues at coordinate 363,873,374 of OY728158.1, read as the reverse complement.
TTTTTCTTGGTTTTGGCTCTGTGACTAGGGTTTAAATTAAATGTCACTTTTATATTAAAACATACCATTGAATCATGTCGAGCACATCATGTTTCAATTTGATATGTGGTAAATTAAAACATATCAAAATTAAATTATGGAATGTTTTCTAACATTTTGAAAATAATACAATCTTATTTCCTTGGTTTTGACAGTGTGACACACATTTTTATCCAAAATGTATCTTTCATATTGAATAAATTCCCTTGGAGTCATAATAGATAAATCATCTATCGGAATGATGTGTAGTATGTTATACATATCATAATTGAATTGTGTATCATTGTACAAATGTTTAAAAAAAAATCATAGACCATTTGTTTATTTCTTCTGTGTCACATGTGTTTTACACTAAAATGAAACTTTTATACTAAACTTTGAGTTTTATCTGCCACATATTGTGTCATATTAACATTATATTGATTCATAAATGTTGAAAATAGAATAAGGATATTTTCCTTAATTTTTTAAAACAATTCAAGATCATTTTCTAATTTTTGGCTATGTGATAAGTTTTTTAAAATAAAATTAGACTTTTATATTAAAAACACACACTTTGATTCATACCGACCACATTTTGTGTCAGGTTTACCTGAAGTTAGTTTCTATATTTCGAACATAAATTATGGATCATTTTCATAATGTTATTAAATAATTTTACCTTGTTTTCTCAATTTTAGATATGTGATGAGGGTTTTTAACTTAAATAATAATTTTCTGTTAAAAATGTGCACTTTGAGTCATAACAACTATATCATGTGTTGCATTGATGTGTGATAAATTTCAACAAAAAAAATTAAATATTTATCATTTTCTAAATGTTTGAAATAATTTGAGATTGTGTTCTTAGTTTTCATCGTGTGATGCTTGTTTTAAACAAAAATGACACATTTCTATTGAAAAAAAACTTGGATTCATGCCAAAACATCATGTATTATATTAATATATGATCCATTATTACATAAAAAATAATAATCATGGATCATTGTCCTAAAATTTAAAGACAATATGAGCTTGTTTATAAATTGTTGTTTATATGATGCGTGTGTTACACTTAAATTAAACATAAAAACACACACTTTTTGTAATACCAGACACATCATGTGTCAAATATATATGCATTCAATTCATACATGTCACAAATAAATTAAAGATATAAGGCCCCAGCCTTAAACCTTACTTAATCTTGAGTTATTACAAGATTACACATTGAGGATCTTTTCAGGTTTAGAGTTTTAGAGAATTAGATCATGAAACTTGCATTACATTCCACATTTTAACAAAGTGGTTACATAAAAGATAGTATTCATTCTTCCCATCAACGGAAACATATTTAAAATATAACACGGATTCTTTCTTGACACATCCTTGACACTATCATCACATCATGTACCTTTTCCTTGACCTGTGAAAAACATTTCAAAAACATGGGATGAGCATTAAAAGCTCAGTAAGAGTTATAAAAATATGGAATGGAAACATGAGTTCATATATACATTAGAATGAAATCACACTTTACCCATAAAACATAGGCATATCAAATCATGAATAAATCATAGAAAACATAAGACATAAAGGTAATTCAGGCATTCATAACATTCTTACGTAGGGAGTAACCCTATTGGTTACGTTTGGAATACCCATCACATTATATTCCCTAAATCTATTCGGATAAACCTTAACCTTTCACTCCTTCGCGTTACCCAATGCATTGGAGAGCTATATCGGGCTCAACCGCCCTTAGTTTATCACGGAACCAACCGTTTTCATAACAATGCCCAAGAACCATAACATAAATGTATCACATAAAACATTCATAAAGGAAACATAACATTTCCACATTTCAATCACAATATAACATTTTAGTATATTGAAATAATGAATCCATTCAAAACGAAACCATTTCCAAAACCATTTAGAACATTTAATAAAGAGATTTTTGAATCAAAGTGTCCCATACCACCTTGAAGCTTAAAATTTTAAACCATTAATATCCATATAAATAAATCCTTAAAACCATTTTGAAAACATGTATATTAATAAGAACAAATAATTAAAACATTTAAAACGATATTTTGGTTAACAGGGTTTTACCAAAATTAGAGACACTTGAATACAATAATTGAGGAATAACATTTAGTCAGAACTTTATAATATCATGAGAATAAATGGATTCATGATATAATACTCCAAAGGATAGTATATACACCATATAAGAGTGAATTGGTGTATAACAACAATGAACCCTCAATAGAAATGTCAAATGTGATGAAATCCCTTATAAAGAAGGTATCCTTAAATTAAGGACAAATCAATCTCAAAATTATGTGTGAAAATATAAATACACCGAATTTAAGTGGATATTAAGTGTAAAACAATAAAAGGTCATTCACACATATTCAATGGATGACATATTCAATGACTACATGTTGAACCCAAAGAAATCGAAATTGGGTTAAAAAGTTCCCTTGACAGCCTAACGACATCACATCAAAATGTGTTGGTGAGAGATAAAAAGTGTATCTCATTACTTGGACTTAAAATTTACATCAATAAGGATATATTAGAACATATACCAACATAAAAATATGTAAATTAAAAGACCCAACAAAAGAAGTCTTTTAAAAAAGAGGAGGGTGAAAGGTTCCCTTACCGACTTGGGTATCATTCAAGACATACACCCCATGAAAGAAGGAAAATAGATCATTGATGTAAATAATCATAAACAAAAGTATATTTCACAAATAGTAGAATAATGTGCAGTACATACACCACTCAATGGAATTTGTGGCAAATGTAGCATAAATATCACGGGAATAAAAGTGAGATGAAAAATCCCTTACGAAAACTCGGCAGCCTAACGACGCCACATAAAACTTCCGAACATGGATTGATGAGATCAAATAGGGTATCTCATCACATTAAAATAAAATGTACAGAAAGAGGAATATAAAATAACATCCCCCATCATTACAAAGAGGAGCTTAAAAGAAGTGACATAAAGGAGAGTACTTAAAAAGAAGGAGAGAGGTTAGATCTCTTACGAAAGTTCGGCAGCTTAACAGCGCCACTAAAAACTTCCAAAATGGATTGATGAGAGAGAATAGGTTCTCTCATCACATGAACATAAAAATTACAGTAAGTGTAATATAAAAGATCATCCCAATAACAAGAAAGATGAGCTTTAAAAGGAATGACATAAAAGTGTGTACTTAAAAAGAAAGAGAGGAGTGGGATCCCTTACCTCGGGTCCGACTTGACTCGATCGTTCTTTAATCTCATGAATAATAAACTTGAGTTAATTTCAACTTCCTTAAGAACCTTTTTAAAGTTAATTATTCCTTTTATATCACTTATTACCATGGCATAAAAATTATGTAATCATTTCAGTTAATAATATTTGTTTTTCCGATATTTGGTTCTTAAGTCGAAAGTGGACTTCTTACAATTACATGTTGTTCGTGTGGCCAAATGTTTATTATATACATAATTGTATTAATGATTTAGATATCATATATGTCATATATATCCAGTACATTCATGCATTTATAACATTACATAATCATTTAGAGGTAAGAAATGAAATGCACCGTTCATGGAGACGGTAAGCCGTACGTACGCATGAACGCTACTTTCATTTCTATTTCGTATTTTATAGAATGGAATAATAATTATATAAAGGTATATTATAATTCCAGTATAATATCATATATAATATCATAGTTCCATCCTTTATACGTCCCACATATGGTATTTAACGAATCAAATCACTTTGAGGGGGTGGTAGTCTGCACTTCCTTAAATGAAGATATCACGTTTACCCATAATAGAAACCATAAAGGTATGCCAAAAATGAAAAAAACAGAAGCTTAAGGAAAACATAAACATATTATATATCATATATAAAAATAGTGACATCATAATTTCCACCTTTGAAGGTGTTAAATGAGTATTGAACAATCATCATTTCGGGAGGCAGAATTTCACCATCCACGGAAACCGTATGTTCTTTAACCATTTGATATAGTTGTGTGAGAGTTTAGCTCGAATAAATCTTATAAAAACATACTAGTATATTTAAGATACAGGTGTTGTTACAAAATAAGTAAATAAAAAGAGTTTAGGGGGTTGGAGAAGCAAAATAAAAAAATTGAACATGAGAGAATGAATTACCTTTAAAAGTGTAACTCCTTTTGATTTGAGCCTAAAGGCTTCCATTGAAATGATTATGCCCAAAAGGAATCATTTAGGATGAGGAGAGGGATGTGGAGAGAGTAAACGGTCAGGGTTTGGCCGAGACAAAGGCTTGAGGAGTGTGTGAAATGAGGTAGAGGTGGGGGCCTTTTATAAGAGGAGAGGAGGGGCACTTTTGGAAAGTAAAGAAATATTACTTTATTTGAAAATGTTTTTCGGTTTTAAAAGGTCCCACATTGATATAATTCGTTGATAAGGTGATAAGGGTTCTAAATCCACCCATCCAATAAGTTTTGGACATGTGTAGTTTATAGATTTTACATTATCTTTCCATTTTATTTAAATCGTCAAATAATGATGTCATCGCTGCATCATTATTATGTCATAAATAATTTAATTTATTTAATTTCTAAAAATTATAAAAAAATACTATGATGTAGGAAATATTTTTATCTTTCCAATGACTATTTATAATAAAATATCTGATCATTATAACCCCATGTAAAAAATTGTTTTCGTAAAACATATGATGTTTGTGTCATTTTGACTTTTACATTAAATAAAAAGTTATATATGTCATTTCCCAACCAAAGTGTCTCCATGGGGTCCCCAAGTTGACCCATGGCTTGTCTTGGTCGGCCATGACACAACCAATGAGAGTAGTACATGTGTCAAGCTCATCTTATTTTATTAAAGCATTATTTTTACCTTAAAGTACACTAATTACCACTAATCGCGATTAAAAACTTAATAAGTTACTATTCACCAAAAAATTATTTTTATCCCATTGAACCACATTTTACTTCTTAATGACAACCATGTATGTCGGATTTTTGAAATTCAAAACACAAAGATGGCAAAATTTCATTTAAATGGAAAAATCAGTTTTTATAAGTACCACTTAGTGGTGTCACTATTCATCAAAAATTGATGTTTTTCAGAAAAATCCCAAAAATTCACCCTAAGCTATATTTGATATTCCGAATTCAAAAATGAAGTCTATTTTAAAAAATTAAAAACATATAAGTCAGATTAATTAATTTAATAATTAATTCCCGCTGTCACAGAAAATAGCGTGTTTTTATGAAACAATAAGTATCAAAAGATTGACACTAGTTTAAGTCTGATTTCAAAGTGAAATTAATTCCAACGACCACTATTGGATTTAATGGTAAAAATATATTCTAATTTAACTTTAAAAAAAATTCAAAATATAATCTATTCATATAAATAAATTAGATTAAAAAGAGGTTTTGAATTAAATTACAACATTTACACTATTCATTGAAAAAAAGAACTTTATCCGAAAGTTACCAAAAATTTACACAAAGTAAATTTTGATGTCCCGATTCATAATAAGAGTTTTATTTGGTCCAAAAGAATGTATAAGAGTGATAAAAACTATTTTTAATGATAGTTCACCATCAAAAGGTGATAAGTGAACCTTTAGTGAAAAATTAGGGTATAAAAGCCTAAAATTGAATTCGTTCCGTATTTTAAGCCTTTGGATAAATGTAAAAACATTTAAAAAAACATATATAATAATATTTTAGTTATTGCTATCCATTCCCTCCAACACACCGTCTACATGTTAACTACCATTTAAAATAATATTATTTTATAATTAGAGTGCAACGTAAGATTCCCAAGGAACTCGTTGTTGCGTATTGGGTGCGCCATCGAGCATAGCATCCCATTTAAAGTAATATTAATATTTGATTCACAAATATGGATAAATATGAAAATTTCATATTTTTTATTTACCTGGGTTGTTACATCCTTCCCCCCTTTTGGGAATTGCGTCCTCGCAATTTTAAAAATTGAGCTTGGAAACATCCTTGAAATTCCCACATCGGAACAAGAGTCGGTAAAACAATCACTTTAATATAAAGAAAGATAAGCACAGAGGTCACCCGAGTTAACCCATACTAGGATTCCAAGTATGAAAACATGGACATGGAGGAGAAAACATAGGGTCATGTTCTGATGGAGAGTGATAGAAAACATGTTTAGAAGAAAGTTAACAATAAGAAAATCACAAACTTGTGATGGGTTAAATGGTATTCGATTCCCTAGTAGGAAAAGTTAATAGACAACATTTTTGTTTTAAGTTACTTTTTTTTGAGGAATTTATTCATAAGGAAACATAATCACTTATCATGTTGACTTTCAACTTTTACTAGATTCCTTAATCAAACTCATATTTTTTTCCAGAAGACAAGTATTTAGGGAGACTTGTTCGCATTAAGAGTATTATAATCAACTTCTAGAGAATCACCTAATCCACAAAAGATAACTATATACATCCCATGTCTTTAGGCTTTAACCAAAACCAAAACCAAAAAGGTTAGTACAAGGTCAGATAATCCAGAAAAGGATAACCCATTAAAAAGAAAATCCATGCTTAATCTCCAAAATTTGTCCAACAAAACCCAAAGTTCAAAGAGGACCATCCGATAAACAATTTGTCCATAAAATTCTTCAATGTAAACCAATATAAGATTGAAACCCAAATATTTGAAGGATTTAGTCACATAGTCTTCCAAGTTAAATCGTAACATTTATCTCCAAACAACATCAGTTGCTCCTAAAGTCTCGTATTGAAAAGTAATTAACCTAATCACATATCCTCTATGATAGGTTAATCATTTTCATAAATAACCCAAAATCAACTTACTCTTAAAAAAAGAATCAGTCAAACTAACCAGGGACTTCATGTAGTCCAGTGGTAGGCGATAAATAACAGTTGCACTTTGATTGTGGGTTTGATTCCCACAGCTTTGTCCGATGCGATGGGTAGTCACACGGTCTACGTGTTTTCCTTTTTCCAAAAATATATAATTCTTAAGACATTCCCCAAAATGAGATAAAATCTTCAAAAATAACCATAACATAATTTAACCTCAATTTTATCTCATGCCTTTCACTTCAATCATAACATATAGTAACCCATAATTACCTCAAAATTAAGGATCATATAAACCCTAATGGTTACTTTTTAATTATTAACTGAACTTCCACATCGATTGGTCATCTCGTACATGATGCATTAGAGAACTCACCAAGGTTTAAGTGGTTGATCATAACTCCTTGATAGCTAGTTTAAACAACCATGAGATTCCACATTGAATCCCCCATCTCATCCAGTCTCTTAATCAGAGAACCACCACAGTTTCCTTGAAACCCATTGTCACTTTGGTGCCTGCTAGATCCAGCCATTTACTAAAACCAAAAATGTCAGTGTGAGTATATCAACATAAACATCATGTACTAATGAGGAAGATAAACACTAAGATATACTTACTCATTCACTTTATCTAAAACTAGGACTCTTTCTGAAATCCTAACCATTATGGTAATGTCACTTGTGCTTAGAGAATACCCTAACCTCTAAAGTTATCTAAACCGACCTTTGATACCAACTATAAGGCCCCAGCCTTAAACCTTACTTAATATTGAGTTATTAAAAGATTACACATTGAGGATCTTTTCAGGTTTAGAGTTTTATAGAATTAGATCATGAAACTTGCATTACATTCCACATTTAAACAAAGTGGTTACATAAAAGACAGTATTCATTCTTCCCATCAACGGAAACATATTTAAAATATAACACGGATTCTTTCTTGACTTATCCATGACACTATCATCACATCATGTAAATTTCCCTTGACCTGTGAAAAACATTTCAAAAACTTGGGATGAGCATAAAAATCTCAGTAAAAGTTATAAAAATATGGAAAGGAAACATGAGTTCATATATACATTAGAATGAAATCACAATTTACCCATAAAACATAGGCATATCAAATCATGAATAAATCATAGAAAACATAATACATAAAGGTAACTTGAGGCATTCATAACATTCTTACGTAGGGAGTAACCCTCTTGGCTACGTTTCGAATACCCATCACAGTATATTCCCTAAATCTCATCGGAGAAACCTTAACGTTTCACTCCTTCACGTTACCCAATGCATTGGAGAGCTATATCGGGCTCACCCGCCCTTCGTTTATCACAGAACCACCAATTTTCATAACAATTCCCATGAACCATAACATAAATGTATCACATAAAACATTCATAAAGGAAACATAACATTTCCACATTTCAATCACAATATAACATTTTAGTATATTAAAATAATGAATCCTTTCAAAAAGAAACCATTTACAAAACCATTTAAAACATTTAATAAAGAGATTTTTGAATCAAAGTGTCCCATAACACCTTGAAGCTTAAAATTTTAAACCATTAATATCCATATAAATAAATCCTTAAAACCATTTTGAAAACATGGATATTAATAAGAACAAATAATTAAAACATTTAAAACGATATTTTGGTTGAAGGGGTTTTACCAAAATTAGAGACACTTGAATAAAATAATTGAGGAATAAAATTTAGTCAGAACTTTAAAATATCATGAGAATAAATGGATTCATGATATAATACTCCAAAGGATAGTATATACACCATATAAGAGTGAATTGGTGCATAACAACAATGAACCCTCAAAAGAAATGTCAAATGTGATGAAATCCCTTATAAAGAAGGTATCCTTAAATTAAGGACAAATCAATCTCAAAAATATGTGTGACAAATATAAATAAACCCAATGTAAGTGGATATTAAGTGTAAAACAATAAAAGGTCATTCACACATATTCAATGGATGACATATTCAATGACTACATGTTGAACCCAAAGAAATCGAAATTGTGTTAAAAAGTTCCCTTGACAGCCTAACGACATCACATCAAAATGAGTTGGTGAGAGATACAAAGTGTATATCATCACTTGGAAATAAAATTTACATCAATAAGGATATATGAGAACATATCCCAACATAACAATATGTAAATTAAAAGACCCAATAAAAGAAGTCTTTTAAAAAAGAGGAGGGTGAAAGGTTCCCTTACCGACTTGGGTATCTTTCAAGACATACACCCCATGAAAGAAGGACAATAGATCATTGATGTAAATACTAATAAACGACAGTATATTAAAAAAAGAGTAGAATAATGGACAGTACATACACCACTCAATGGAATTTGTGGCAAATGTAGCATAAATCTCACGGGAATAAAAGTGAGATGAAAAATCCCTTACGAAAACTCGGCAGCCTAACGGCGCCACATAAAACTTCCGAATATGGATTTATGAGATCAAATAGGGTATCTCATCACATTAAAATAAAATTTACAGAAAGAGGAATATAAAATAACATCCCCCAACATTACAAAGAGGAGCTTAAAAGAAGTGACATAAAGGAGAGTACTTAAAAAGAAGGAGAGAGGTTAGATCTCTTACGAAAGTTCGGTAGCCTAACAGCGCCACTCAAAACTTCCAAAATGGATTGATGAGAGAGAATAGGGTCTCTCATCACATGAACATAAAAATTACAGTAAGTTTAATATAAAATATCATCCCAATAACAAGAAAGATGAGCTTTAAAAGGAATGACATAAAAGTGTGTGCTTAAAAAGAAAGAGAGGAGTAGGATCCCTTACCTCGGGTCCGACTTGACTCGATCGTTCTTTAATCTCATGAATAATAAACTTGAGTTAATTTCTACTTCCTTAAGAACATTTTTCAAGTTCATTATTACTTTTATATCACTTATTACCATGTCATAAACATTATGTAATCATTTAAGTTAATAATATTTGTTTTGCCGATATTTGGTTCTTAAGTCGAAAGTGGACTTCTTACAATTACATGTTGTTCGTGTGGCCAAATTTTTATTATATCAAGAATTGTATTCATGATTTAGATATCATATATGTCATTTATATCCAGTACATGCATGCATTTATAACATTACATAATCATTTAGAGGTAAGAAATGAAATGCACCGTTCATGGAGACGGTAAGCCGTATGTACGCATGAACGCTACTTTCATTTCTATTTCGTATTTTATAGAATGGAATAATAATTATCTAAATGTATATTATAATTCCAGTATAATATCATATATAATATCATAGTTCCATCCTTTATACGTCCCACATATGGTATTTAACGAATCAAATCACTTTGAGGGGGCGGTAGTCTGCACTTCCTTAAATGAAGATATCACATTTACCCATAATGGAAACCATAAAGGTATGCCAAAAATGAAAAAAACAGAAGCTTAAGGAAAGCATAAACATATTATATATCACATATAAAAATAGCGACATCATAATGGCCACCTTTAAAGGTGTTAAATGAGTATTCAACAATCCTCGTTTCGGGAGGCAGAATTTCACCATCCACAGAAACAATATGTTCTTTAACAATTTGATATAGATGTGTGAGAGTGTAGCTCGAATAAATCTTATAACAACATACTAGTATATTGAAGATAATGGTTTTGTTACAAAAGAAGTAAATAAAAAGAGATTAGGGGGTTGGAGAAGCAAAATAAAACAAATGAACATGAGAGAATGAATTACCTTTAAAAGTGTAACTCATTTTGATTTGAGCCTAAAGGCTTCCTTTGAAAGCATTCTGCCCAAAGGGAATCCTCTAGGATGAGGAGAGGGATGTGGAGAGAGTAAATGGGCAGGGGTTGGCCGAGTCAAAGGCTTGAGGAGTGTGTGAAATGAGGTAGAGGTGGGTGCCTTTTATAAGAGGAGAGGAGGGGCACTTTTGGAAAGTAAAGAAATATTACTTTATTTGAAAATGTGTTTCGGTTTTAAAAGGTCCCACATTGATATAATCCGTTGATAAGGTGATAAGGGTTCTCAATCCACCCATCCAATAAGTTTTGGACATGTGTAGTTCATATAGTTTACATTATCTTTCCATTTTATTTAAATCGTCAAATAATGATGTCATCGCTGCATCATTATTATGTCATAAATAATTTAATTTATTTAATGTCTAAAAATTATAAAAAAAATACTATGATGTATTAAATCTTTTTATATTTCCAATGACTATTTATAATAAAAAATCTAATCATTATAACCCCATGTAGAAAATTGTTTTCCTAAAACATATGATGTTTGTGTCATTTTGACTTTTACATTAAATAAAAAGTTATTTATGTCATTTCCCAACCAAAGTGTCTCCATGGGGTCCCCAAGTTGACCCATGACTTTTCTTGGTCGGCCATGACACAACCAATGAGGATAGGACATGTGTCAAGCTCATCTTATTTTATTAAAGCATTATTTTTACCTTAAACTACACTAATTACCACTAATTGCGATTAAAAACATAATAAGTTACTATTCACCAAAAAATTATTTTTATCCCATTGAACCAAATTTTACTTCTTAATGACAACCATGTATGTAGGATTTTTGAAATTCAAAACACAAAGATGGAAAAATTTCATTTAAATGGAAAAATCAGTTTTTATAAGTACCACTTAGTGGTGTCACTATTCATAAAAAAATTGATGTTTTTCAGAAAAATCCCAAAAATTCACCCTATGCTATATTTGATATTCCGAATTCGAAAATGAAGTCTATTTTACAAAATTCAAAACATATAAGTCAGATTAATTAATTTAATAATTATTTCCCACTGTCGAAGCAAATAGCGTGTTTTTATGAAACAATAAGTATCAAAAGATTGACACTAGTTTAAGTCTGATTTCAAAGTGAAATTAATTCCAACGACCACTATTGGATTTAATGGTAAAAATATATTCTAATTTCACTTTAAAAACAAATCAAAATATAATCTATTCATATAAATAAATTAGATTAAAAAGAGGTTTTGAATTAAAGTACAACATTTTACACTATTCATTGAAAAAAAGAACTTTATCGGAAAGTTACCAAAAATTTACACAAAGTAAATTTTGAAGTCCCGATTCTTAATAAGAGTTTTATTTGGTCCAAAAGAATGTATAAGAGTGATCAAAAATATTTTTAATGACAGTTATCCATCAAAAGGTGATAAGTGAACCTTTAGTGACAAATTAGGGTATAACGGCCTAAAATTGAATTCTTTCCGTATTTTAAGCCTTTGGATAAATGTAAAAACATTTAAAAAAAAATATATAATCATATTTGAGTTATTTCTATCCATTCCCACCAACACAAAGTCTACATGTTAACTACCATTTAAAATAATAATATTTTATTATTAGAGTGCAACGTAAGATTTCCAAGGAACTCGTTGTTGCGTATTGGGTACACCATCGAGCATAGTATCCCCTTTAAAGTAATATTAATATTTGATTCACAAATATGGATAAATATGAAAATGTCATATTCTTTATTTACCTGGGCTGTTACAAATGATGAGTGAATATTCATGATATTGGATAACTTAGGCTCATTTTAAACTAAAATTATACCTTTAAAATGAAAAATCACACATTAAGTTATATTGGACACATCATGTGTTGGATTGAAATTCAGTCAACTCATACAAACGAAAAATAGATTATAGATGGTTTTTTTGAATTATCAAGACAATCTAAGATAATATTCTCATTTTTGGATATGATATGTTTTTTTAAACTAAAATGATACTTTTAATGAGATAAAGATTCAATTTGAGTCATTCCATCAACATTGCATGTTATATTGATGCGCGATCAATTCCTATATTTCAAAAAAATAATATAGATAGTTTTCCAAATGATTGAAATAAATATGAGACCGTTTAATAAATTTTTATAGTATGGTGTGGGTTTTAATATAAAATGACACTTTTTTATTAAAAACACAAACATCGAGTCATTCTGGTCACATCATGTTTCAGATTGACCTTTTCTCAATTACTATACACCAAAAATAAATTATAGATTATTTTCCTAATGCTTTTAGATTGTTTGATCCCATTTACTTGGTTTTGGATATGTGAAATTATTTAAAGTAAATTGATACTTTTAATGTGAATATGTTCACATCGATTCATAATGGCCACATCACGTGTCAGGTTGATTTAAAGTTGATTACGACACATACCACATATATTATCAGTCATTTTCTAGATGTTTTAAAACAATATAAGATCATTTTAATTGTATTGATAATGCGATTTTCATTTTAAACTAAAATGAAAAAGTGATTTTGAAAACACACACATTGAGTCATACCAACTGCATTGTGTTTCAGATTGATGCACATTAAAATCCTACTCATCAACGATTAATTATAGATTGTTTTCTAAAATTTTCAAAACAATATGAACTCTTTTGTTTACTTTGGAAATGTTACAAGAATTTTAAACTAAAATTACACTTTTATATTTAAAACATTATCTTTGAATCATTATACACACAGATTTTGTAAGATTGATATGTGATCAATTACTACAAAACATAAATAAGTTAGGATCATCTCCGTAAATTTTAAAAATACTAAAAGTTCATTTTCGAGGTTTTATCAATGTGACATGTGTTTTAAAATAAATAACCTTTGTAGAGATCAATCATCGACACAAAATTTTCACCTTCAAACCCTCATTCAACTTCCTTCACATATAATTCCATGATTCTACTTTGAACATTGGATTAGAATATCATAGAGGAATCACAATTAGTATTTACCATAACATTCATTGTCATGTCTTTGGTTGAATAAAATGTGAATGTGAAGGAATCCATCTTGCATTTTCAACAGGGATGTGGAAGTGATTATAATGGATTCGGGACCCTTTTTACATACTCATAAAAATATAGTAAAAAACAAAATAAAAATGATAAATATAGGAGCATGGAATTACCTTCCCTATAAGTCGGTAATAAGAATTCATATTTTTGGATAAAATGATCCTTTACCCATTTCCCTCTTTCCATTATCTTTTCTATTGCCTCAATGTAAAATCTATCATGAGAAAAATTATCATCATTCATGTAACTATCTCAACTAGAATTTATATAGTGTAACCCTCCATGATACATTTCCTTGATAAATCACTCAAATAAATATTTCCTTTTAGATTTATTAATAAATAATTTTTTAGTGTCAACAAACTCAAACTAACACCTAAAAGAAGAAAATTATTGAAAAGTTGAAAAGAAATGTATGGAAAATTGTGGAATGATAATATAACTTTTAGAATCATTTAATAATTAGAGTAACAATGGTATGAGTGAATTTATCATTTGAGATGTAGGTTTAGTAAATATATCATACATGATGAATTCAATATGAACTGCATCTATAGATGCAAGTGGATTTGAATGTATCTGAAATTACTTCCCATCAAGTTGGGTCATATTATAAAGATGTTTTTTATATTTCTCCCATATGTAACACCCTCAATGAAAACATTCATACTATTTTCATTGTGAAGAGGAAACACGTGTGGTGGAGGATTATCAACCCAATACCCTCACTCAAGAGTGGAAAAATATCTATGGTGATGTTAAAATTAATTCGGAATCATTGGAGTGTAAAATCATAAACAAATGTTTGTATGGTAATTAAAAATGTATGTTTAGAATAAATATATAACTAAAATATTTCTAATAGTATATTAGATTTATTTTAGGGAAATTAATTATATGTATTACGATGATGATGCTTCAAAACCCAAATGTATCTCTAAGGTAATAGCATGTACAAGATCAGATACATAATCGAAAATCACATCAACTTGATGTTGAAACTCATTCTGACACCATGTACTCTTCCCAATAACATCTAAAAATATATTTATTCTTTTTATTATGTTGAATATAGGTTATCCTTTTATTACTAAGAAAATATAGACAAATTACTAATAAAATATTTTAATTGAAATTATAATTACCTTGAAAAATTACATGTTTAAGCATGCTAGTTTTTTGATGGTATATAATATCATTTATAAATTTTCTAAATTAATATCAATAAATATTGTTATTATTTTGTTTTTTAAACTACAAAAACATTGGCTAAAATAACTAAATAGTTTTGAAATATGTTTTGATAGATATATATTACTATATAAACCATAATATATTTCCATTTGAAAAAACTATAAGTCTTTATATGTTTACTTCATAACCTCATTCCCTAATTTGGTCAACATTTATAGATCACCCTTTTGTAAAAAAAATTATTGTTAAAAAAATTAAAACTAATAATTTGAACTTTATCTATAAAATATTGATTATAGTGCATTATAAATTCACAATTGACATCATCTCTTGTTATTTTTATGGAAATCCATGCTTTTGATCTAAAAAAATAAACATTTGGTGTATCCAGTTTGATTTATATTATCATCTAGTTATTATTAAAAAAATAATTAATTAAATATATGTTAATATATACTGTATATCGTAAGATTATATATTTTTACCCTTGTATTTAATCCAGCAAGAGAATTTCTTCGTCTATTATTTTTTCAGACACCTTGTTTAGTTCATCATTTTTCTTTGTTAGTTTATTCTTATTACAGACAATAATTTCCTGTACAAATGAGAGAGGGATTAATTACTCAAACTCTTACTTCATAGATCTTTTACATTATATAATAGTAATACATACACTAATTAAAATATGAATCTTTTTTAACTATAATGAACATATTATATCATATTTGGACAAAAATAATATTAAAATGTACCTAATTTATGTTGGAGTTGGTGTCCTAGGACAATATATTTGTTCTTTTATTACATGTATATTCAATTTATTTAATACTAATTAAACATGTTATTATATATTGTTCAATATTATGAAAGACTTTAATGTAATAATGACCAAGAGTATTTTTTTCATTAATAAGGTTATAGGGGTTCCCCACTATGATGAGATATCTGAAGTTATATGATAGTATTCTTAATATGGTTCTATAGTTAGATAAAATACTATTATGGGACACATAGTATTTAGACCATCAAGTGTGATTAATCACAATAAGATGACTATTCTTCTTATAAATTTTGTATACGTTAATCTTCAAAATGAGATATTATGAAAAAAAACCACCAATTGGATTTATGCATGTTATTGTGTCATAAAATATTTTTATTTTTTAGCACGTGTAATGGTAATTATAAATTAATAATATTATTATTGTATGTTATGACAAGTGTACTTAGATTTTCTGATGAAAACCATGACAAAATATGTTCGCATCGAGTTAGGGTATGATGGGTGCATCACGATTGACATATAATTAATGGATATGTCAAGGTATTATTTTTACCTTTATTCTGTATAGAAGACGATATATTGGACCTTTGATTAGAATAGAAATTTTTTCATAAATTCCATGGCAATGGTGTAAGGACGTGTTTTTTTAGATGGTCAAAGAAATACATGTCAAACATATAGTTTGGTGACATAGATGTGAAACCATATTAATTTTATATTGTGACAAGGGGATTATATTAAATAGTTATAATTTATATATGTTTTTCATCCTTGAAAAATTAAGATATTTCTGTTGGGTTCCTTAACCTGTTGCCGGACAAAAATTTTAGACTTCAGGCAAGACTACCTAATTACAATGAGAAAGAATCCTGCAGGGTCACACGCTTTGTTTTTCCATTGATCTTGATTAAATTATATTTGAATTTAATTAATGGAATAAGTATTATTCTGAAGTCCATTGAAAATAAATTTAATAATATTTTATTGATCTCCTAAATTAAATAAATATTTATTCATTAGATTGTAAAAAAATATCATTATTTTTTAAATTTATTTTGAATAAATATTTATTTACCTGTATATGAATAAAATATTTATCTAGTAGAATAAAATAATTAATTTGGGTATTCAATAAATACTATAGGATTTCAAACCTTCCTAGGACCACATTCGATGACACGTATTAATTTACAAGCCGGTTAAATAATACTTGTTATTGTGCAAGTTAGCATGTTCCAAAATATAATAATATTATTATTTTATATTGTGGCATGGTATTTATTAGAAGTTATTATATAATTTAATATCTGAAAAACATTAAATAATTATTTTAAACTAAACACTTTCACTATAAAAATATGATTATTCTTATTGTATATAGTATTGATTAGAATATTCAAAATCGATAATTCTTCCAAAAAAATAATTCCCTCCCAACTCCACCTTTTATATCCCTCCTAAGAATGATAAATATTAGGGGTAATTTCCTCTGTACTAAATAATGAGTGGTCAAAAACGAACAACAGAAGATGTTTGATTCATTATACTAGAACCTGGAGACTGAGTATCATTGTATAGAGACCATAGGAGTAGGAGTGGATCATTGGTAGAGTATCCTTAGATCCTCATTGCACAATGAAGGAAATATGAAAGGGTATTTTCAGAAGGTCACCATTAATCAATGAATAAAGAACCTAATCATAGGTATTAATTTATTCAGATACCAAAAAAATAAATTATAAATATTTCATGAAAGTTCCTCACTCATGGTTTCAAGAAATGGTGATTAAAATATGTTTTAATTTATAACCCACCACTGCATGCTTCTACTGCATACGGAACCAAAAAGTTGTATCATAGTGGTGACATTAAAATTTATAATTATTAATTTGATTGTTGATCTATGTAGTATTTTGAATATATTTTAATTTCTAATTTACCATTGTTTAATTCAATTTAAATTAACACTCTTTAACATATTTATCCTGATTAATTTAGTGTTTCATTTTCATTGAGGTTATAGAATAGATGAATAATGACAAAAGTTTCCATCAAGAAACGACTAAATTCCATTTTGATAAGAAAGGGTTACACGATGTGTACTCTGAATTACACAATGTTTACCCTAGGGAGATAAATTTGGATGAACTTATGGATTTATAGTGTGCCAATAAGTGATTAAATGTATTGTATTCAATATAATGACTGGCTAACCTGGGACATGGTTGTTGGATTATGCAATGTGTATCAGTGCACATGTTGTGTAGTATACATAGGTTATCATGTAAATCGGGTGATCTATGTGGTCATTATATATGTTCATAACCATGTGAGACAGAAAACCGAGAGGATTTATGACATACAGAACATGAATGTGGTGTACAAAGTGTGTAGTTCATCAATTCCCACATCTCAAACACAAGAAAAGGACCTAGTTTTCCATCCTAGACACTTGGAATGTGGAACACCCAATGTGTAGTTGGTCTGTACTCATCGTGTTGTTCAAATGAGGTACACACTACAGACCTAGGTGTGTACCTAGATACACAAAAATCGAGATACACATCATTTGGATGTTCTATACAGTACATGCAGTCTACCTTTAAAGTAAAGAATTAAATATTACATTAAATTGATTATTATAGCATTAAAATCATATTTTTTTGATTGGTACACTAATGTGTGTTTGAAAATTTAATATTTTTTTAAAAAAATAAAAAATTACCAATTAATTTATTGTAATTAATGTGTCATTATTAGTTCTACCATTTTTTTCCACAAGTTCCATAAATTACGGGTACCTCTAATTATGTTCATTTTATCATTAAGAATAATGGGGGCTTATAAATTATTTCATTAATTAATTAATTTATGAAAATTAACCTTAATAATAAATAGAAAATAATTAAATGAATGATAGCTAGTTACTTTTTAAAATTAATTGCATGAATGACTGTTTATGATCTTTACCATCACTTGTGTATGTGTTGGATATTTTAATTTAATTTATTTCATATTTTATTCAATTATTTATTATTAAATTAAATATGATTACCTTTGAGTCATCCTTCCCTACATTATTATGTAGGACCTACATGTCTAAGGATATTTATGTAATCACCTATTAACTTATCTGTTGGTTCCCCTCACCTACATGCGAGTCATAAATACATGTAATTTATGGAGTATCCAAATTCATGTGCATGATATTCAAGATAGAACTATTATGTTACTAACTCTGATGATATATAGGTGGACTGGAGGAATGCAGTAACTCATGCCATGAATGAAAATATAAGTTATTTCCCCTAGGTCAATGGTTGATTTAATATCTTCTCATTAATTCAACAATTGGATAAATCTCTTGAATGAGTCATTTAATTATTATTTTATTACATTTTTCTAATTATTTATTTTATGGATGCAAGGTTTTCATAACATAAATAAATTAATTAATGTGAAAATAAGGAAATTAAATAAATGAATGACGTGTAAATGTTCTATCCATCATGGTTAATTAATTAAGTAACGTCCACTTAATATTAAAAAGATATGTAAAGGATAAAACAAGATACAAATTTATTCATAATTAATTAAAATTCATAAGTTAAATATAATGTCAAACTTGGACTTCCATTAATTAATTTGGAATAAAATCGTTGAAACTATGTGCTTTAATAACCCTCATTGGAACACTTAATTTTAATGCGCAATTCTTATTAATGTTATTGGTTGACATAATCATCTTACATTAGTAGAAGTATCCCTCACTATACTCGATGTGACTTAAAGGTAGTTGTTGAGGGAATCCAAGTAAATATTTTACGATAGGGTAGTCTACTCAATGGATTAGGGAGCTGCAATCCCATAGTTAGAAAAGACCTAGCTACCTAAAAATCGTCAATTAGCTTGACTATCCTACATTGGGGTTATAGGAATAGTAATATGGTTCTTTTACACTAGAATTTCATAAACACTATACATTTCAAGTACAGTGGTGATTGATATTGTGACTTGATAAAATATTTTAAGGTTTAATAAAAATTAATAAAATCAAATTAATTTACTTTTTCACGCATAATTTATAATCATGAAATGTACCAATAATATTCTCTATTCATTGTAGACTAAAATAAAAATCTCATCATCCAGATTATCCCTACAATAAATATATGATAAATATAACCACCTAAGTTGTAGTTTTTTCCATGAATTGTTTAGATGCCTTAAGGTTATATTGTACCCTGAATTGAAATGATACATTCTAGAATCCTCAATGCCTGATCTTACTACTAAATACATGAGTGATGAATAGTTATTTTTATAAAAAAACATTTGAGAGACATGGTTGATGTTCTGTGTTTTATGCTTTTATATTTGTCTAGTGAAATTATGAAGTATCATGAAAACACGTATGGGTATAAAGGTATTGATAACCACTATAGTAGTTACCATGAGATAGATAAAAAGGAACAACTTGAGATATCCAAGGCACTCTTTCCACGAAATCTTGGAGAGGGTTCCCCAATTCGGCCTCACGTAGTCCATCTCATTGGATACCTTGAGCACCTATAGTATCTTTGGTTTAAACACTCTAAGGAACTGTGCACCAATATAATTTTTTCATCACTCCATTAAAGCTTCTATATTTTTTTTGTAAATTTTAACATGACCAAAATTGACAAGTCTCTTCTAGATCTACTAACTCTTCTTCCCAAAGTTTATAAGGATACAAAGATTTTAAATCCTTCTATACTTATGGTGAAAAACTTAAAGGTGAAATAAGAGATCTTTAACCAAAAATATTCTTCATACCCTTATAAGAAGAATAATATTCAGAGGAAATAAATGGAATATGATGTTACCTATTTCACGTGTGGTAAGAAAGTCCACTAAAATAACGGAACCCAACAAAAGAATACAAGGGTATATTTAGGTGTGTTTATTATCGAGTTAAATTTTTATATTTCTAAAAATTGAGTATTAGATAAATATTTTGGTGCTCACATATATATTTAAATATAATAACTATGTGTATTTAGGAGGATTTATTGAGGGAAGGTTGATCTATGTGTCACAAACGGATCTAAACATGATGTTGTATCTATCAGTGACTACCACCTCCCATCCCCAAATGAGAAGATCTTTTTATTAATGATTTTTTATTATGTAACTTCAGTTACCAAAAAAATTATATCACTATCAAAACTAGATTTAAATGGTCTTATTTTTAAATTATGAATTATTTGTTGTCTCTTTTTAAAAAAAATATGTGGTAAGGAATAAATAAATAATCTTCTTTATGTGTTGGACTACATAAACCAAATAATAAAAATAGATAAAGAAACTAACTCAAAAGGATCATCCCACACCCAAAATTGAAATCATTGGCTAGGTCATGTAAATGAATAACGCTTAAATAAACTACATCAAGATGGATATTTAGATTAATTTGAACTAAAACCACTTGTTGTATGTTACTCATGTTTATAAGGTAAAATGAACAAAGCCCCATTTAGAGGTAAAGGTGAAAGGGCTAAAGATCTTCATGAATTAGTTTATACTAATGTGTGTTAAAAATATCATTTTTAGACAATGGGTGATTACTCATACATCATAAATTTTACTAATGATTTTAGTAGATAGGGATATGTATACTTAATGATTTATAAGTCTCATTATAATGATCAATTGAAAGAATATAATAATAAATTTTAAAACCATATTGGTAAAAAGATTAAAAAACTCCACTCAGTTAATGGTGGAGAATATCTGAGTCAAGACTTTATTTGTCATTAATGGGAGTTCAAGATACTATCTCAACTCACTTCTCATTATATGCTTATGTTTAATGGTGTAAGATAAAGGAGGAACAGCACCTTGATTCAAATAGTGAGGTCAAGGATGATTCATGGGAGTCTTCCACTATCCTTTTTGCGATACACATTACAAATGGTAGTAAAAATAATAAAACCAACTTCCAACTAAAGAAGAATATGGAACACCATACAAATTATGGAATGGAATGATAAACTTGTTGTTATAATTGCATGTGGAGGTTGTGAAGAATTATTTATGGCTTCTTTAGGTAGAAAACCATGGATAGTATGTCACAAACTATACCTTTGCAGGATATCATAAATATATAATGGAATATTACCTATAAAACCCCTCAGAAAATATTATTACAGTGAAAAGACACACCTTATTCCTTGGTAGCGAGAAAATATCTAGAAGATATAGAATGAGTGAGATAGAATTAGTTATAGTTGATGCTCAAGGTACACAAGAGTCGGTATAAAAATAGATTCCACAAATCCCAATTGAATAAGAAATTTTTCCAGATACACAGGTACTATGTAAGAGTATAATAGATGTTATAGAACTAGAATGTTTTGTATTTATAGTCACTAAGGATGGTGACTCATTATTAATTGATAATAATTCTCCTCGAACCTATATTGGAGAATTATGTGGCACATATGTATCCAAGTGGGAAGAATACATGAATTCTACAATGGATTCAATGTAACTAAACCTAATATATATTTTGGTATATTTTCCAGTGGATACAAAGAATATTGGATAAAAATGGGTATTCTTGAATAAACATGACATGTAAGGACAAGTTACTACATATAAGCCATGAAATTTTGTAAAAGGTTATCAATAGTGTCAAATGACTGACTATGATGAAACCTTTTCACTACATTCAATGAAAAAGAATCTATTTGAATTAAACTTGGCATTATAGCTAACCATGACAATGAGATTTAAAAAAATAGATGTTAAAATAACCATCATTAAGGTAATCCGTCAAGAATATGTCTATATGAAAAACCTGAAGGGTATATGACTCGAAATTATGCAATTAGGATATGAATTATTGATCATTTTCCTAAAGTATGAAAACAATATAAGAGTGTTTTATTTTTATTGATAGTTTGATTTTTATTTTAAACTAAAATGACAAAGTTATATTGAAAACACACAAATTGAGTCATAACAACCACATTGTGTGTCAAATTAATGTGCATTAAATTCTTTCTTGTCAAAAATGAATTATCAATTATTTTCTAGAATATTGAAAACAATATGAACTCATTTGTTTAGTTTTAAGAATTTGACATGTTTTTAAACTAAAATAACACTTTTATGTTGAAATTATGATCTTTGAATCATTCTAGACACATCATATGTAAGAATTATATGTGATCAATTCCTACACATCATATGTAAATTATAGATCATTTATTTAATTTTTTAAAAAAATACAAGTTCATGTTCTATGTTTTGACAATTTGTCATTTGTTTTAAATGAAATTACATTGTGATGATCTATTGTACATGTAAAATTCTTAAATTCCAACCCTCGTTCAACTTCCTTTACATATTATTACATGATTCTACTTTGAATATTATATCAGAGTATAATAGAGGAATCAATAATAATATTTATAGTAACATCCATTATAATTTATTTGGTTGAATAAAATGTGAATGTGAAGGAATTCATCTTTCATTTTCATCGTGGATATTATAGTGATTATAAAAGAACCATGATGTTTTTTACAAACTCATAAAAAGAGATAATTACATAAAATGAAAATAAAAAATCTAGGATCACGGAATTACTTTCCCTAGAATTTCGTAATATAACTTCATATTTGTGGGTAAAATGATCCTTTACCCATTTAACTCTCTCAATTATCCTTACTATAGCCTCAATGTATAATCTCTTAAGAGAAAAATTAGCTAAATGCATGTTACTGGCTCAACCAGAATTTTTATAGTGTAACCCTCCATGATAAATCTCCGTGAGAAATCACTCGAATAATTTTTTCTTTATAGGTTCATCAATAAACCATTTTTCAGTGCCAACCATCTAAAACTAACACCTAAAGGAAGAAAATTATTTAAAAGTTGAAAATAAATGAATGGTCAATTAGTGAATGATAATATACCTTTTAGAATCATGGAAGAATTATAGTAACAATTGTATGATTGAATTTATCACATGAGATGACGGTTTAGTAAATATATCATATATGATGAATTTAAGTTAGACTGCATTTATAGATGCAAGTGGACTTGAATGTATTGTAAATTAATTCACATCATGTTGGGTCCTATTATAAAGATTATTTCTCTATTTCTCCAATATGAAACACCCTCAATAAAAACATTCATACTATTTTCTTAGGTTGGAGGAACTATATGTGGGGGTAGATCTTCAAATCTATATCTTCACTCAAGAATAGAAAAATATATATGGTGGGGTTCAAATTTAGTTGAAATTATGGGAAGGTTAAATGATAAAAAAATTTTAGTATGGTAATAAAAATTGTTTGTTTAAAATAAAAATAAAAATAAAATATTTCTAATAGTATATAAAATTTATTTTTACATAAATTAATTTATATGTATTATAATGATTATTCTTCAAATCCAAAATGTATCTCTATATTCATTCAATATACAAGATCACATACAAAATTTGAAATCACCTCAACTTTATGTTGAAAATATTTATGACACCATATACTCTACCCACTCACCTCAAAAAAATATATTCCTTTTTAAGTATGTATAATTTAGGTTATCCCAGTAGTACTGAGAAAATATAATCCAAAAAACTCATAAAAAATTATTTGAAATTGATATTTCCAAATAAAATTTCATATTTGGGGATTCTAGTTTGTTGATTTTATATAATATCCTTTATAAATTTTCAAAAATAATATCAAAAAAAAAATTGTTATTTTATTTTGGACACTATAGAAAATCTAACCAAAATAAGTGAATAGTATTCAAATATGTCTTAATTGATAAATATTACTATATAAAACATAATATTTTTACATTTTAAGAAATCCTTAGGATTCTTATTTTTTCTTAAAGAGACCTTACCCTAATCTATCTGATATTTATAGATCACCCTATCATAAAAAAATATTGTTAAAACAACAAATAAAATTAATAATTTGAATTTTATCTATAAAATATTCATTGTAGTGCATTACAAATTCACAATTGACATCATGTATGGTTATTTTTAGGGAAACCCATGTTTTGTATCCAAAAAAATAACCATTATATATATCAAATTTGATTTTTATTATCATACAATTCTTCTTAAAAACAAATAATTAATGAAATATATGTGTATATATAGTTTATATGATTACATAAAAAAGGTTTACCCCTATATTTTATCCATCAAGAGAAGTTAGTCGTCTATTATTTTCATTTCAATCACCATGACTAGTTCATCATTTTTCTTGTGAGTTTCTTCTTATTAAAAACAAACATTTATGTATAAATGATAGGGGGATTAAATATTTCAACTCTTACACCGTAGATTTTTTGGTTTATATAATAGTAATATATACACTAGTTGAAAATATGATCCGTTATTAACAATAATGAACATAGTATATATTTTTTTGGACATAAAAAGATGAAAATATACCTCATTTATGTTGGATTTGATATCCTATGACTAACTATTTTTACTTTGACTAAATTTATATTAAAATTATTTAATACTACTTAAAGATATTATTACATATTGTTCGATATTATATATGGATTTAATGTAATAATGTCTAATATTATTTTCTTCAATGATAAGGTCATAAAAATTCCCCACTATGATGAGAAGCTTTAAGTGATATGACAATATTCTTAATATATTTATACAGTTGGATAACATACTATGATGGGACATATATTATTTATACTGTCAAGTGAGATTACTCATAATAAGATGAGAATTATTCTTATAATGTTCACACATAGTAATATCCAACATAGTAGATTATGACAACAGAACCACCAATTGGAATTCCACGTGATTTTTTGTCATCTAATATTTCTCTTTGTGAGCATGTGTAATGGTCCTTAGATGTTAATATTATCTTTATTTCATGTCATGACTAGTATGCTGAGATTCTATCATGAAAATCATGACAAAATATGTTTGTAGTGAGGTAGGGTACGATAGGTGTGCCCTGATTTACATGTCATTAATGAATAACTCAGAGAAGTAGTTTTACGTTTTATCATTATGGATGTTCATATATGAGCCTTTTAATGAATATTTATTTACTATTTTGTGAATAAAATATTTATCTAAAAAAATAAAATATTTTATTTGTGTATTCAATAAATGGTAGAGGAGTTAAAACCAGTTGAGACCATGTTCAGTGACAAATATAAACAAACAAGTCAGTTAAATAATACTTATTATTGTTCAAGTTGGAAGGCACCAAAAAATAATAATAATATTATTTTTTTATGTGTTATGGTGTTTATTAAACTTTATTATATAATTTAATTTCTTAAAATAAATAAATAATTATTTTAACCTAAACCATTACACTATAAAAAGACCATTATTTCTATTATGTATAGTATAGATTAGTGTAAACAAAATTGGTATTTATTGTATGAAAATAATTCTCTCTAAACCTCTCTTTCTATATCCCTCTCAAGAAAGAGAAATATAAGATATATTTTATTCAATACTAAAGTATGAGTGGTCATGAATGAAAAACACAAGATATTTGGTTCACCGTACTAGCCCTCGGAGATCGAGTGTCATTGTGTGGAGATCCTAAGAGTGCATGTGGATCACCGTTAGAGTATCCTTAGATCCTCATAGCACAACAAAAGAAAACATGGTAGGGTATTATCAGATGGTAAAAATTAATTAATAAAGAAAGAACACTATCCTAAATATTCATTTCTTCGCATATTAAACAAATAAATTATAAATTTTATGTGAAATATCCTCAGTCATGGTTTTAGGAATTGATAATTAAAATATTTTTTAATTTATCGCCCACTATTAAATGCTTCTACTACATCCATAATGAACAAGTGGTATCTGAGTGGTCACTTATAAATTCACAAATATTTATTTGTTTGTTGATCTGTGTAGAATTATGGTAAGATTTTAATTTCATATTATTCATTATTTAAATCAATTAAAATTAAAACTCTTCAACAAATTTATCAAGTTTAATTTAGTGTTTCATTTTCCTAAAGTTTTTAGAATATATGATGAATGGAAAAAAATTCATTGGGAAAGTGCTATTTTTTTCATTAAAATAGGGTTACATGGTGTGTACTATTAATTACACATTGTATACCCTAGGGAGCTACATCTGGATGCACCAATGGATTTATTCTGTTCCATGCAGTAATTACTTGTGGTGTATTATTCATGTTGACAAGTATATCTGGGACATGGTTTTCGATTTACATGGTGTGTATCGGTATACATGTTATGTAGTATACATTGGTTAGCAGTGTAAACCATGAAATATGGGTGGTCAATCTACCAAGTCAAAACCTTGTGAGACTAAAAAATGAGAGCATTTATGATATACAAGACATGTATGTGGTTTACGCAATGTGTAGTTCATTAATTCCAATATCTTAAACACATGCCAAACTCCCAGGTGTCTATCCCAGACACATGGTATGTGGAACACACAATGTGTAGCTGGTTTGTACTTTCCATTTTGTTCATCCATGGTACACACTATAGACCCAGATATGTACCATGGATGCATAGGAACCGAGATACAGGTTGTGTGGACGGTCTATACATGCCATGTAGTCTTCCAATAAAGGAAATAATTAAATATTAAATTAAATTGATAATTATGGAATTTAAAACTTATTTTATTAATTGAAGCACCAATATGTGTTTGAAAATTTAATAATGGTTTTAAAAAATATAAAATGATCAATTATTTTATTATAATTAATATGTTATAATTATATTTTCTGTTTATTTTCCACGAGTTCGGTAAATTATAGGTATCTCTAATTATGTTCAGATGATCATGAAGATGAAAGAGGAATTATTAATTATTTCATTAATTAATTAATTCAAGGTAATTAATCATAATATTAAATAGTGAAAATTAATTAATTATTTCCAGTTACATTGCATATTCATTGCATGTATGATCGTTCATGAGATTTACCAAGACCTATGTATGTGTTGGATGTTTTAATTTAATTTATTTCATGGGTTTAAAATTATTTATTATTAAATTAAATATTATTTACTATGATTCGTCCCTCCCTCCATTATTATGTTGGACATACATGTCCAAGTAGATTTATATAATCTCTTATTTACTTATCATTTGGTTCCCCTCACATGGATGTGATTCATAAATACACGTAATTGATTGAGTATCAAAAGGTGTGTGGGGGCTGTTCAAGACAGAACCATTATGTTACTAACACTAGTAATACACAGTTGGATAGGTGGAATATAGTAAATCATTCCATGACCAAAAATAGAAGTTTTTTCCCCTAGGTCAAAGGTGGATTTAATGTCATCCCACTAAATAAACCACTAGATGAAGCTCATGAATGGGTCATTTAATTATTATTTTTATTTCATTCAATCTTATTATTTATATTATGTATGAAAGGTCATGATCACATAAATATATGAATTAATATCCAAATAATGAAATTAAATAAATGAATTATGTGTAAATATTATATCCATCATGGTTAATTAATTATGTAAATAAACTTAATATCAACAAGACATATAAAAGATAAAAAAAGATAAAAGATTATTTATAAATAATTAAAATATATAAATTTAATATAATGTCTTCCTTGGACTACGATGACTTGATTAAGAATTAAGTCATTGAAACTATGTGTTTTAACAACCCTCATTGGGACACTTACTTTTAATTTGGATTTCTTATGAATGTTATGGGTTGACTTAACCATATTACATCAAGAGAAGTAGCCCTCACTAGACTTGAATTAACTTGGAGGCCAGTGTTTTAGAAATACATGTCAAGAATTCCTGATAGGGGATTCCACTCAATGGATCATGGAGTTTCAATCTCATAGTTGGAAAAGTCCTTTCTACCTAAAAACCTTCAAGTAGCTTGACTGCATCGTATTGGGGTTATGGGAAGGGGAATATGGATCCTTTCCAATAGAATTTCATATAAAATAGGCATTCCAAGATCAATGGTGATGTATATTGGGACATGATAAATAGTTTTTTTAATTTAATAAAATTTAATAAAATCTAATTAATTTATATTTTCACTCACAATTTGTAATCAATAAATATACTAATAGTATTTTATATTAATTGTAGAATAAAATGGTAAGATCGTCATCCACATTATCCCTACAATCAATATTTGATAAATACTACCACCTCACTTATAGTAACATCCAAGAGTGGTTTAGATGCCTTCAATTTATGTTATATCATGAAATGGAATCATACGCTCTTGAAACCACAATGCCTGATCTTTTTAGTAAATAGGTGAGTGATAAAGATTTCTTGTTCTATAAATAAAATTTGAGAGATTTGGTTTATTTTCTCAATTTGATGCTTTCATATATGTATAGAGAACTCATGAAGTCTCATAAAAACATTTATACATATAATTTTTTTGGGAAACTCTATAGTATTTAACATGAGAGAGCTATAAAGCAATAGTTTGATATATCCACATCACTCTTTCCTATAAATCTATGAGAGGGGGCCCCATTTGGGCCTCGCATAGTCAATCTCATTGGCTACACTGAGAGCCTGGAGTTTATATGGTTTAAACTCTCTGAATAACTAATAATCAACATCATTCTGGCATCACTCCCTCAGAGATTCTATATCTTTTTTTGTAAATTTTCATATGAACAACATTGATAAGTCTCCTCCAGATCTATTAAATATCATTCACCATGTCAATAAGGATAAGAAGATTGAAAATCCTTGTTTCCTTATAGTGAAAAAAATTATGGTATATGGGATATCTTTAATCCCAAATTTTCTTCATACCCTTCCTATAAGAATAATATCAAGGGGAAAGAAAGGGAATATGTTGTTACCAACTAATCATGTTATAATAAGGTCCACTAGAAGAAACATGTCTCCCTAAAAAATAAGCAAGGGGAATATTCAGGTTTCTCTATTATCAAGTAAAATGTTTATATTTCTACAAATTGGTTATTATTTACATCTTTTAGTTCTCACATATGTATTAAAATATTGGAACTAAGTAGATTTAAGAAGATTTATTGAGGGGAGATTAATCTATAAGCTACCAACAGAGAAAAATATGATGTTGTAGCAATCAGTGACTGCCACATCACATTTCCAAATGGGTTGATCTTGGTATTAATGAGTTTTTATTATGTAACATCAGTTAAAAAAAACATTATATAAGAATCTAAACTATATACTGGGGGTTTTATTTTCAAATTATGAAATAATTGTTTCTTATTTTATAAAAAAAAATTCTATTGTAAGGAACAATTAAATAAAATCATTTATGTGTTGGACTACAAAATCCTAGTAATTTCAATAGATAAATAAGCTTACTCACATAACTTAGACCACACCCAACATTGGCATCACCAGCTAGGTCATATAAATGAAAAACACTTTACTAAACAACATCAATATTTATATTTAGATTCTTTTGAACTAAAAATAGTTTTTGTATTTTAGTCATGTTTATAAAGTAAAATGACCAAATCTACATTTAGTGGGAAAGGTGGAAGGTCTAAATAGATTCATGTATTAGTTCATATAAATGTGTGTCAACAATTTCCTATTGTATCAAGGGGTTATTACTCATAAATCATAAAATTTACTGATGATTTTAGTAGATATGGATATGTCAACATAATGAGTTATAAGTCACATTATAGTGATAAATTGATGGAATGCAAGAATGAATTTGTGTTCCATCTTGGTAAGAAGATTTAACAACTCCACTCAAACCATGCTGGAGAATAACTTGATCAAGATTTCGTTGATCATTTAGGGGAGTTTGAGATACTAACTCAACTCACTCCTCCTTATATGAGTCCTTCGAATGATGTATGATAAATAAGGAACATAATCTTGTTAAAAATTTTAAGATCATGGTAGATCCATTTGATTCTTCCATTATCTTTTTTTGGGATACAGATTACAAATATTAGTATATATACTAAACCCAAGTTCCAACTAAAGCTAAAGACAGTATACCATACCAATTAATTAATGGAATAAAACCCATGCCGTCATATTTTCATGTGTGGGGTTGTGAAGAATTTTTTATGTCCTATTTAGGTAACAAACATAGACCGTATAAAACTATGTATACCTTTATAGTATTTACATGATGGGATATTACATATTCAAAACCTAAGAAAAAATGGTTATATTGACAAGAAACAACTTATTCCTTGAGAGGGAATACATATCTAGAAGATATAGTAGGAGTGAGATAAGCTTCAATAAAGTTAAGGATCAAGGAACACAATAATTATTACAAGAATAGATTCCAAAAAACTAAGTGGAAGAAGAAATTTTTCCTGATATATAAGTACTATGTAGGAGTACTATAGAGGTTAATGAACAAGATTGTTATGTATTTCTAGTTACTGGAGATGGTGAATAATTTTTTTGATAATAATTATCCAATTACCTAAAATGAAGCATTTATCAACATAGATGTTTCCAAGTGGAAAGAATCCATGAATTTGATAATGGATTCCATGTACCAAAACCAATTCTGGATTTTGGTAGATCCTTTAGTGGATGCAAGGAACATTGGATGCAAACAGGTATTCAAGGGGAAACTAGACTTGTAAGGAAAAATTAATACCTATAAGGTGTGGCTTGTAACAAAAGGGTTTAAATAGTTTCTAATCATTAAGTAAAATTAAACATTTTCACTAGTTTCAATGAGAAAATAAATCATAATTCTACTTAACATTGCAGATTACCATGACTATGAGATTTGTAAAATAGATATTACAACCGCCTTACTTAAGGGGATCGTTCAGGATGAAGTCTATATAAAAAAATTGAAGGGGTTGTGACTTTAATGTGTGCAATTAAGATATGATAATTGAAAAAAACCAGTTATGGGTAAACAAAATCATCTCGACCCTAGAACATCTATTTTCATGAACAATAATAGATTTTTTTTATAATGAATGTGTGTGAGTGTTGTATCTACAATCAGTTTAGTTAGAGTGTAATAATTTTCTTAATAGTATATGTTGATAACTTATTATTAATTAGAATTGAAATACCAGTCATGTATTTTTTTAAGGCATGGTTGAATAAATTCTTCTCTATGATGGACTTGGGAGAGGTAGTATACATACATGGTATTAGGATCTATCATGAGAAATCCAAGAGGTTTCATGGATTAATTAAAAGTATAAACATTGAAAAGATACTAAAGAGATTAAGTATGGAACAATCCAAGAATGTATTATTTCTAGAATGAAATGGAATCCATCTTTCTAGGAAATGTATCCTCAAGAAGATGGGAAAATAAATAGAATGGAAAAGATTACATATGCATCAGTGATTGGTTGATTCATTTATTCTATGTCATGTACTATGCTAGATGTTGCATACACATTAAGTGCAGTTGGAATATATCAAGTTAATATAGGTTAGCTCTATTGCAAAAGTTGATGTGGCCTTAAATTTAAAAAATTTACCACATCTTTTAATTTGATTTTTATTCATTTAATTAATTAATTTTGTTGTTTTCATTTAATAATTTTACTTTAATAATTTTATATTATAATTTTAAATTAACCATTCTTCATAGTCAATTATTTAATTTTAGATTCAAATTATTAATTAATTAATTATTGGTACTGTTTAATATTTTAAAATAACAATTTTATATGGTTTAGTTTTAATTATGATAAATAATTTGTCAATTAAAACAATTTTTAGTTCTTTGTTATTTAATTTAATTTTTAATTTTTCAACATTTTATTATTTCTATTATTTAACCATAATCATTTTTATTAATTAATTTGATATCAACAATTAATTTAGATCATTTATTTTTATTTTTTAAAATTCAATTTATTAATTTAATATTAATTCATAATTTTTCTCTGCAACTTTTGTTGTTGAATTAAATTGTTTTACATTCTTATTTAAATAAATAATATTTTAGTTTTCATATATTTAATTAATTAAATTCATATTTTGAATTTATATGTATAGAATAATGATAATTTTTTATTTTGGAGTCCAATGATTTGACACCACCAATGCAGTGGTGACTCAATTAGTCACCACCAAACTCTTACAATAGTAACTCAACGAGTAACTGTTATTTATATATAGCTTCCACCATTTCTTCCTCTATTTCATTGGTAACTCAATGACTCATCGCTAATTTCACCCAATGGTGACATTGTCATCCCTACCTTCTCATCGTTCCACCATCCATTGTCAGGAAACCTCTATTCACAGTTCTCCCTGCTTCCTCATACTACCATCGCTGCACTATTACCCTTCTCCATACCATTCACCACTGCATCATCAATACTGACTCATCCATTTAACATCTACATACTCTGTCACCATCCTCCGAAATCCACTTCTAAAAATTCTTTTTTTCACCACCTTGAGGAATCACCACTCCTTCCGGGACACACAGGCACCATCAACTTCACACAGCGAAACACCATCGCAAAACCAATAACCCACCATTCAGATCTTCTTCCACTATAGAGTTCATCAAATCATCTCACCAAAACATATCCAATAAAGGAGACCACTGAATCTCAATTCATTGAGGATTTTCTATTCCCCCATTGTTCCCCAACCCATTTCATGTTGTCGATGCACGCAGGTTCTCTTCTATTGAAGGTGGACAGAACCCACGATGCCTAGATCTGTCAACCCATAATCGTGCTTGATCTGCACCGAAAGCCACTTTCAAACAGTCATTGGTTGAAAAAGTATTCCACACTTTCTTCGATGGCCTCTATCCAGTTTTACACTACTAAGGGAGTGTTCAGAGTCATTTCCTTATCGGTAGATGTCATCATAGAGGTCTCACCACCTCCAAATCTAAGAATTCAGAGGAGGAAGAAGCCATCATTGTTGATGAGGAGAAGTGAATCACTACTATGAGCCATGGAGGATGGTAGACACACCTCCACTATCATTGTGGTGGAGGAAATAGGGAGTTGCGGGGAGAGGCATCTGGAGGAAGCCGAAGACACCCCCATTGATGCTGTTAAACAGGGGAGAAATAAAAAATATTTAAAATAAATAAATAATCAAAATAAGGCAAAATATAAAAAATTGATGAAATTAAAATAAATAACACTAAAATATTAATAATAAAAATTTATAAATTCAATTAACTATTAATGTAAAAATTGATAATATTATTAAAAAATTAATTAAATCCATAAAATAATAACATTTAATGATCTTTTAAAATAATTACTAAAGTAATTTTATTTTAAATAGCTCCTTAAAACTAAAATAATGATTAATAATTTAATAATAAATTTATTAAAATGAAAATTCATACAATTAATCTTGAATATTTAATGAATAAATTTAAACTTATATTAATTAACAACACATCTTTAATTGTTTTATTTTAATTATTTTTTCATACTCTATTTTTCTCATAGTTTTGTACATAGACAAAGGAGTCCTCCAAGTTCATGAACTCGAAGACCTAGAAGTCAGTTAGGAGAGTTCTGTTTAGCTGAAAATAAAGGTAGAGTTAAAGACAATGGATGATGAAATACAATGAAGGATAGGTCATGTCGGTGATTTCTATGTGGTGACCAATTGGTGATGATAGAAAATATGAAGTAAATTAAAAACGGAGCAGTAGTATGCGGATAGTGAATTGTTCAATCATTTTTTCACTCGGTACATTCTGGGAGACCCACCAAGCAAAACCAAGAGATAGATTCGCAGAGATCTCTTTTTCTCTAGTTTTTTTATTACTTTTCATTATGTCAGTCTTTTTAATTTATTATTATTATTATATTGTGAATTTTGTTAAATATCATTGACTTTGGGGGGTTTAATTTCTTTTGGTTATTGTATTTGTTATCTAGACATGATTATTAAAAAAATGAAGCATATTCAACTAGCAAAGTTGAATCTGATTCTTAAAATTAAAATAGTTTTTTCACCTCAAGAACATAATTTTAAAACTCCCTAATCATTGTGATAAAATTATAATATATTCATATTTTTAAATCTATAATTCATTTCTACTAGATTAAATCAATGAGATTTATTCCTGCATCATTAACACATTTACTTTTACATTTTTGTGATTCTAGCAATCGTGAACTTCTAGAATCACTTAATTGTATGATTAGAGTCTATGTGATGGAGATTAATTAATCATTTTTTTGAGTTCATAGATTTAATAGTAAATAAATTAAGATATTTTCCTTTCATCCAGTATTGTTAGATTCCCTAGTTTTTCTTCTTGATTAGAATTTTCTCAGTCTGTATTCCTGTTTTTGGTTCACTGTTTAATTTACTGTTCATCATTTCTCTATATTGAGATTTATTTTCTTAGATAAACCTTATTTTCTCTTATTATATTCATAAAAATTACACATAATGTATAAAATTAGGTAAAAAGTCAAAAAAATATTTTCCCCCAATCATGAAAAAAGTGGGATTATGTTTTGAAAAGAATTGGTCACTTAACCATCTTTGTGGGATCGACCCTACTTACCCATATATAGTAGTAAGTAGGAGAATTAATAGTTTAAACATTGACACATGTTTAATGACATAAGGGTCATTTTTTTGGTTCTGTTTCTGGGGAAGGCTTCAGGTGAGCAATTTTTTTCAAGACTGAAAAAAATTATCATAAAAATCATTAAAATTATTATTTAATGAACCACCTTCATGAGTTTAGTTTCATAATTATGTTTTGTGTATGGGAATGTGTGTGTGTGTTTAAATTTATTCAGTAAAAATCATGAATTAATTTAAGGGCATAGATCATGATAGTGGACTTTACTATGCTTATTGTGGTTATTATGGACAAACTCCATGGCATTGTGCCTATAATCAATCACAATAGATTGATTTTTTTGAATAAAATGAACATTAGTTTGAGCCTAATCCCGATTTCCTAGAAAAAATTGAAAATAAATTATCTATGGTAGATGCTAAAGTGAATGATAGGATAAATTCTAGGCTTAACCAAAACCATGAACTTCAAATTAAAAATTCTCAGGAGAAATATCAAAAACTAAAAAATTTAGAAAGCATGCACTTAGAGTTACAAATAATGTTTAATAAACAATATAAAATTTAAATAAATGATGAAGAAACTACTGTATGAGAAATTGGGAGAGAAAGTGAAGTGGGTTTGGAGGATGAAATAATGGAATGGAAATACACAGCCTTTGAAGAATCTGATTTTGAAGAAGGGAACAATATAGAAATAACCAAATCATTGAATTAAGAAAACAACATTAAAGTTCCCATCATGAAATTAAATGGGGTTGAGTTAGAAATTTTTAAATAGGAAATGAAACCGATTGAAGAAGAATTCACTATTCTTTACATGATCCCTAGATTTTATCAGGTTCACTATTTTATGAATTTTGCTAATGTCATCACTCGAGTTGAGAAGAATATGAATAATGAGATCTTGAATGTTAAAAGTCATTTTACCAACTTTTATAAAATGTGAATAGTGACACTGAACATGAAATTGGGAATATTCTATAAATGAACTACCAACCTGAAATCATAGATTGGGACAATTTTTAAACTATAATTAAATGCGATCTTTTTGATTTTGAAAGTATCAACCCAATAATCTCATAAATGTTGTTGGATAATGAACTTTTATTTGGAGAAAGGATGATTGATGAACTTTAACTACCTTGATCTCACAATAATATTCTTTGTGAATAATTTCTGAGGGAGATAGAAAGTAATGTTGGTT
Source organism: Viscum album (assembly GCA_963277665.1). Classification (NCBI taxonomy): domain Eukaryota; kingdom Viridiplantae; phylum Streptophyta; class Magnoliopsida; order Santalales; family Viscaceae; genus Viscum; species Viscum album. The sequence continues at coordinate 363,836,811 of OY728158.1, read as the reverse complement.
AACCGAGGAATAATTATTTCAATTTTAAAATTCTTGAATATGAATTTATCTAAGGTGAATTGAAAAATATTTTCCATGAACTTGAACCGCAATACCCAGTAAACATTTCCATTGAGAACAAACTTTTTTGAATTTTATCCTAAAGGAGAGGGTGAACACCCACATATTGATTTAAGAAGAGTGAATTATCTAGAAGTATTAGATGTCAGTTTTTTATTTTGTGAAGAGAAATAATGAGAAGATATTTATAACATTGTGAAACATGAATTGTTTCATGAAAAAAAACCTAATATTTTCTATTTTTCACATCAAACCTCAATTGAGTAGGGTCCTAAATAGCTTTGTGGGATTGAGATATGTTTGGAAGAGGAACCCTTTTTTATTAATAACTATGATATTGCACATGATTATATTCTGAAGCCTTTTCTTGACCTTTATTGTCAGTACTCAGTCACTATCACCCATAATCTTGATATTTTTTGGAATTTTAATGAGCTGGATAATTTGATTATAATGTAACACCATTAGTATTATCTACTTCACTGTTGTCCCTTCAGGAAAAATTAAAATTTTTCAAATATGATCATAATCTAGAAGTGGAAAGAACAAGTTTCGAGAGTAGAATTGATGTTTCTAAGCTTAAGAGTTTCTTGTAAAATCTTTAGGGACTCAATTATTTTCTATCTACACTTAATATCCTTGAAAATAATAAAATAATGAATTTGGGTGATGAATCTATTGTTCAAATTGAAGACTAACATGAGTGGTTCCTTGATATTAAAGGGTGTTTCTTAGGTATTTTAGTCATTGTGGAGGTATCCAAGAGTTCCCTTAGTTATTTAGGTTCCAAAATATTTCATTTTTCTATTATAAACATTTTTCCCAAACACTTTTGGTGGTTCCATCTTAAGAAAAAACACCCACTTAGTGATTTCAGTTAGTTTCTAGGGGAGTATGGCTGGGGTCTTTAAAACTGGAACTACATGAGAGAAAAACCATCATATTATTTCTTAAAATAAAATAACTTTTTGTGTTTTCAGTAAAGTCTAACTAAAGACTCTAAATTAGATGATTCATGGGAGTAACCCGTGGTCCATGATTTTCCATTATTTTTTCTTTTTTTCCTTTTTTTTGAATAATGTTTTTCTTGCTCTGTACTTTCCATCTCTATTTCTGCCGGATATATGTTTTTGATCTTACTAGTTCTTTATTTGCAGGATTCTATTTTTTGTTTCACTAGAGAAGAATAAGTTTCTCCTAAATACTTGGTTCCATTGGTAGAGCATCTTAGGATATATTTAGTCAGGGAAGTACCTTATTTTTACTTCTACATTCATTTTTTATGTTTCTTATTACATTTCAAAAAAATATATTTGTTAAGTCACAATTACACTGCACAGTGGTGTGTCATTGATTGACCATTTCATGTGATCCACTCTTCTACTACTGGTAGTTAGTCACAACAACAGTGACTCCCTGGTAAGTAAATTAGAGAAGTACCTACTGGTGGAGCATTTCTAGATAAAATTAATTGGGGAAGCACCTAATTTTTTACTTCTACATTCATCTTTTCTAATCCTTATAACTTTTTTTTAAATCTCTATTATGTCAAAATTTCATTTCATAATGGTGTGTCATTGACTCACCATTGTGCATGAGCCATTGTCCCACTTCTAGTAGTGAGTCACCCCAATGGTGACTCACCGGTAAGTCAGTGGAAGTGATACCTTAATTTTTACTATTGGTGGATAATTTTTCTACATATTCCTATTTACTAGAAATTATAAATACATGGATTGGATTATTGAATTTTTTTTAATATAATGTTCTTAATTCACTTACTTTTTGGAATTAAGTGTGGGGAAAATTCTCATGGCTGGTTGTTCTTAAGTAGGGGGTTCAGCTTACATTTTTTCTTCTCTATTATAAAATTGTTTGAATAAAAATTTAGAAATTTCTGACACCCTATTGAATGTGAACTAAAATGTTTCACATGTAATTTATTGAAAGTAACTAAAAAGTTTTTTCAATGGATTAAATTATAATGCATTCTTCTTGCTGTAAAATATTTATCATGGAAAATAAATTTAATGAGTATCAATGGGGCCCACAAACATGTCACTAATCTACTTTAAATAAAATTCGTTATTAGATTTAATTTTTAAATTGTATTCTCCATATTTAAATTCAACTCTGGGGATAAATTTGGGATCTTAAAATTGGGGATGTGGTGAACTTACATTGAGCTAATCTATTCTTTATAGTTAGACCATAATGAATCCCCAACTCTTTAAAAAATTTCTTGCAACAAATGGTCCTTTTTTTCATAAATCTTTTACAATTTTAGTTCATTTATACATAAAAATGTATTTCAAAATTTTCTTGATTGAGGGTAATAACTTATTAGTTGTTAAGAGTTTTCGTGAATTTGAATTTTTTTAAGATGGATGATTACTGAGCAAAATTTATTATTGGTTTTATGAATATTATGTTTAGGAACAATGTTTGATATTTATATAGGATAATTTTTTTGTGTATTTGTGATCATAACATTAGGAAACTAGACATTTTGAATGTTTCCTATGGGACTCACCTTTTTAATAATTAAAAAGATTAATCACTTTAGTGAACCAATTTAAATGGTATTCATATCAATCATTTGAAACTAGTGTAAAATGGGAATTTGGTAACCCACAATAAATATTTAAGACACTAGGCATAGTGTGTGTGTGTGTGATCCCTCTATAAAATATCTAATAAGTGCATATGCATAGTGATAAGTAGAAGTTACATGTCTTGGACAAAAATCAATAAAATAAAATAAAATAAAATAAATGTTCCTAGTTGTCAAAAAAATCATTATGGTTTGAGGAATAATGAATTCCAGATCAAGGAGGAGGAATTTTCTTTATATGAAACCATTTAAGATGTATCAATTTTGTGATTAAAAAATATTAATTTACATTTTTTATTTTTTGAACCTAGGAGTAAGTCAAATAATATGGTGAGTTTATTTATGTTCTTAATTCCACTTACTTTTAACCTTTTATCACCCTTAGATTTAGAACATGGGCTTGAATTGACGTAATTTAGTAGAAAACTTCATATATGAGGCATCAAATCCACAGTGATGAATGATTTTTTGCTCACTTTATCACCATATAGGTATTTGAAATTATAAAAGACAAATTTTTAACATTTCATTTCAAAACACTATTTCAATTTTTTTTGATCCTTTTGATTTTTAAACTTGTGAGCATGCTTCTATTTGAGATATTTAATAAAAACACATTCTTCTATTCCAAAAGACAATAATTAAAGTAATTAAATTAGGACTATATATTATTAAATGCAGAGGAATTTGATGTGGACTAAAATTTAAATAATTTTACACATCTTTTTATTTTATTAGTATTATTTTAATTAATTAAATTTCTAGTTTTTGTTTAATAATTTCAATTTAATAACTTTATAGTATAATTTTTTATTTAATCATTATCTATAATCAATTTTATATTTTTATAATCAAATTATTAATTAATTAATTATTTGTACTTTTTAATTTTGTAAAATATCAATTTTATTTGTTTTGGATTTAGTTAGGATTAATAAATTTTCAATTAAAACTTAATTTTAGTTTTTCATTATTTAATTTTATTTTTAATCTGTCAACATTGTATTATGTTTATTATTTAACCATAATCGATTTTATTAATTCATTTGATCTCAATAATTTAATTTAGATATTTTATTTTAATGGTTTTACTTTAATATATTAATTCAATATCAATTTATAATTTTTCTTTTCTTCTTGTGTTATTGGATTATATTACTTTACTTTACTATTTAAACCTATTTTTATTTTAAGTTTCATACATTTAATTAAGTAATTTCATAAATTAAATTGACTTATGTCGGTTAATGAGAATTTTTTATTTTTTAATAAAATATATTGACACTGTCGATGAGTCTCCGCTAGACTCTTACAATGGTGACTCAACGAGTCACCATTACCACCACAGTGGTTACACTGTCAACCCTGCCATTTCATTGTTCCAACAGACACTGTCAGGAAACCCGCCATCACTATTTGCCCCGCCTCTTCATACCGCCACCGCTGCACCATCGCCTTCCTCAATCCTAGTCACTATTGCATCTGAAATGGTGAATCGGCCATTTAACATCACCAGAAACCATCACCATCTTCTACAAGCCTCCACCGGTAATTCATTTATCCGCCACCATGAGGCATTGTCACTCCTTCTATGACACACTGCCACTTTTGGTATCACAAAACGAAACTCCATCACATACCCAATTACCTTTTGTTCAGATCGACATCTACCAAATAGTTATTCATATTATCTCACCACCATATATCCAACAAATGAACCCACTGAAACTCGATTTACTTGAGATTTGAGATTCCACTATTGTTCCCTGACCCATTTCTTGCTGCCGACATGTGAGGGTTCTCTTCTGTGGAATATGACTGAAACCCATGACACATGGATCTGTTAATACCAATTCATGCTCAATCTGTTCTACAAGCCGCTCCCGAACCACCACCGGTTGAATAAGAATTCCACACTTCCTCCAATGGCTACCGTCTAGTTTTACACTGCTGAGGTAGAGTCTGAAGTATCTTTCATGCCCGTAGCCACCATCATTGAGGTATCACTGTCTCCAGATCAGAGAACCTTGTGGAGGAAGCTGACACCTTCGCCGCTGAGGAGAATCAAATCGCCACCATGAGCAGCCACGGAGGGAGGACAAAACACTGCCATCGTCGCCATGGAGTACCAAGGGAGCTGTGGTTGGAGGATTATAGAGGAATCTTAAGGGAAGAGCATCATCTCCAATACCCTGAATAACTAGAATATCTAGCTTACCTGAGATGATGCCACATTTATAAAAAAATGACTCTTGGATTGAAATGCAATAAAAAAATGCAGCTATCAGAATTTTTACAAAAAAAATATTTTTTCCCTCTGCTGTTACTACTACCATACAACTGTAATACATCATAAAAAAAAATTAAAACATTAAAAAAATGTATGAAAATCATTAAAAAACAAATCAAAAAATAAAAACACTAAATAATGAAATTCTATAAAAACTCTATAAATTACAAAAAAATAAAATATAAAAAATGATGATATAAAAAAAACCTAAAAAATATTGATACAAAACATAAACACATCAAAAAAAAAATTAGATACAAAGAACTTTGTTATAAATTATAATTTAAAACAAATCAATTTATAAAAAAATTTATAACATTGAAAAATATAAATTTCCTAAAATTGTTATTTTTAAAAATTATATTAATTTTTTATTTCTTAAATAATATTGTAAACATCTATTAATCACTGCAAGTTTAAAAAATATATAAATAATTTCAATTATAAAAAACAAAAAAATAATAAAAAAATAAAAGGAAAAAATGTAAATTAAATTTTAATGAATGTATTTATATTAAAGAAAATTACATGTAATATGCATTAATTTTTTACATAAATTTTATTAAAATAATATAATTTACCATTATAAATATACATAATACATGAATAAAAGCATAAATAAATTGAACATATTTATGAAGATTTAGTGGAGGTTCCATTAGAAGTTCTAGTGAAGGTTCTAGTGGATTTTCCAGTGGATTTTCCAATTCTAGTGGAAATTCCAGTAAATTTTATAGTGAAGGTTTCAGTGGAGGTCTCCAGATCCTGTGGAACTCTAGTAAACATTTTAGTAGACATTCCAGTGGAAGTTCCAGTAGAAATTCTATTAGAGGTTCTAGTGGAAATTCTAGTGGATGTTCAGATGGAGGTTCTAGTGGTGGTTCTGGTGGAGGTTCTGGTGGAAGTTTTGGTAGATGTTCCGGTGGAGGTTCTAGTGGAATTTTCAATTGATGTTCTAATGGATGTTCCAAAATACAACAAAAGAATATATTTATAGAAGTATAGAATATATTAATAAAAATTAAATTTTAAAAAATATATGTATATTAAATCCAATTATATATAATATATGTAATGTAGTTTATTCAACATCTATAATAATAACATTTATAAATCTATTAAAAGGAAGTACTGGTCGAGATTCTAGTGGAGGTTCTAGTAGAGGTTTTATTTGAGGTTCTAATGGATGTTCTAGTGGAGGTTCCATTTCTAGTGGACGTTCCATTAGAAGTTCCAGTGGAAGTTCCAGTGGAGGTTCTAGTGGAGGTTCCAGTGGAGGTTCCAGTGGAGAATCCGGTGGAGGTTTCAGTGGAATTTCCAATTGAGCATTCAATGGATGTTACACAATAAAACAAAAGTATATATTAATAAAACTATAAAATATATTAATAAACCATAAATTTTAATAAACATATTTATATTAAATCTAATTATATATATTATATGTAATATATTTTATTCAACATCTATACTAATAAAAATTATAAATCTATTGAGAGGGTGATTTAGTGGAGGTTCCAGAGGACGTTTTAGTGGAGGTTCCAGTAGACGTTCTTGTGGAGGTTCTAGTGGATGTTCTAGTGGATATTCCAATGGATGTTTCAATGGAGGTTTTAGGTTCCAGTGGAATTTCTAGCGAATGTTCTAGTGTAGGTTCAGGTGGAGGTTCCAGTGGAGATTCTAGTGGAGGTTCAAGTGGACGTTCCAGGGGAGGTTCCAGTGGAGGTTCCAGTGATGGTTCTGGTGGGATTTCCAAATGAATTTTAAATGGATGTTCCACAATATAACAAAAGTATATATTTAAAAAATATAGAATATATTAATAAAAATTAAATTTTTATAAATATATTTATATTAAATTCAATTATATATAATATATGTAATATATTTTATTCAACATCTATACTAATAACAATTACAAATTTATTAAGAAGATGTTTTAGCGGAACTTAAAAAACAAATATTTATTATACATTTAAAATAATGCATGAATTTAAAAATGATAAAAAAAATTTATTAGTTTTAATCAAATAATTAAAAAAACAATTTTATAATGATAAATTATTGTCTTTTGTAAATGTCATAAGAATTTTTTTCCACAAAAAATTCATTTCATTTAAAATAATAATTCTATTTACAGTACAATAAAATCAAAAATTTTATGCATTTAAAATAAATCATGACATTAATTATATCAAATAAAATCGATTAATTTCTTCTAAAATGATTTAAAATATATTTTTATTTTTTTTAGTTCTATTGTTAAACGTTACGTAGTTTTTTAAACAAAAAAATTTCATTTAATTATGAATATGATTTTTTTTAAAATAAAATTAACCCATTAATATTTAAAATGATTTTAAAAATTTCACACACTTAAATATATTAACTAAAATATGTTGACATTATTCAAATAATAAAAAAACTGAAAAAACATATTATTTGGTCAATTTCAAGAAGTGCATAATATTTTTTTATATAGGACAAATATAATTTCATTTACAAATGTAACGCCCCGACCCCAGTTACCCAGAGTCGGTGCATTATTACATAACATTGGTATAATCACAAGAAAGATCAAATCTCGAAATACCGATTGGTTTAGTAGTCTTGGAAACACTAGATATATTCATAAGTCTTACATTACATCATAAAATGAAAAACTACTACAAAAACATATTGTCTCCATAATCCACACTCATATCCCCACATAATATCCCTGCAGGTCATTCATAATTTACTTCTTCACTTCCTGGGAAAAATAAAACATAGAAAAGGGGTGAGCTCAAATGCCCAGTAAGGATAACAATATAGCGGAAACTTTCATAAATAAGAACAAACATTTAAGGCAATGTATAACTAAAACAAAATCCTTTTAAACTTGAACATTTAACATAGTATGGAATAAATAAAATGAAATAATTCCATTTACTTATTCACATGGTTATTCTACTAATCGAATAATCACATGCAAAATCAATAACCACTTTCATAATGATGGAATGCATAATGCCAGACGATCATAACCACATAGCCAAGGCCTCGTGCCAAGACTACAAATAAGTTTTTGTCAAGGCCTTGTGCCAAGACACTAGTTTGTCTCATGGGACCTACCGATGCATCGAGGAGCTATAGCGGGCTCCACCAGTCACATATTAAGTCCAATGCATTCCCATATGAAAAGGTTTAAACATAACATAAACATTCGTATTAAAACTAGCATACGAAATGTCAATACTTTCACCATAAACTATGAATGGTATAAAAATAGCACATCCACAGTCAAACATATCACAAAACCTTCAATACAATATAGAAGTTTTGTATCATAATAAATCAACTTCAAATAATCTTAAAATCCATCAAAGGATGTTGACATAGATGAAATCAAAATTATTTTTAAAGAAATATCTCCTTTTATTTTGAAATCATTTAAGATCCATATAAAATAAAACATTTTCTTTGAAAATAATCTTATAAGCTTGTAAGGGAAGCTTTGAGGATTTTATAACGGCGAAAAATAGCCGCAACCGCCGTATAAAAAAAACATTCTTACCTTAATTCTGTCGAAAAGGTTAAAAAGGACCTTGTTTTGAAAACGACAGAAATATTCCTTTATAAACCACTTATAAAAGTCAAAAAGGGTATAAATGACTTTAACTCATATTCTATTAAATAGTAAAAATGTTTTGAAATACATTTTTAAGAAACATTGATGTGGATGATAAAGAGATCCCAGTAGATTATTACATATAAACAACCTCGGATAATGAAGAGATTGTGAAATAACCCTTACCTTGTACTTTTCCTTGTTTGGGGTAGGTTAACCTCCAGTATAATGGTGAAATAATTGTTATTAAATTATACAAGAATCATATACGTTAATATGATATCATATATGATCTTTTAATATTGATTTGATAATAATATCTTAGTATTATCATTGTTTCGGGTGTTAACTTACTTGTTTTCTTTTATACGTTTTGTTACGTAAAACATGTTTGTAAAGGATAGGTTTTATATTATTCATATCCAGAATGATATCAAGTCCTTAAACATCATTTTTAAATCATCAAATGATAATTATACTTGAATGGATACGATGGAGAATGAATCTCATCGCGTTCGTGGAGACGGTAGTCCGTACGTACGCACGAGCGACAATATCATTTTTTTGATATTAAAATAATATATAAATGGATGGTATATCATATATAAAGAATCATTAACATGTTATATTTATTAGTTACATGAGTTACACATCATTATTATACTCATCCAAATAATAATATATTGAATAACAATTACACCACGACGTGGAGACGGTAAGCCGTACGTACGCACGTATGGTGACATGTTATTCAAAGGGTGGATAGAATACTGAATATGGTTGTACCATATTTATAATGACATCACAGTATATGTGAGATACTGGAGTTATTATTTTAGAATGGTATGAACAAATAAAGAAGAAGTGGAAGAAGAAAGGAACTTGAAAAGGGGTGGTGAAAACAATACCTCTTCTTCGGGTTCTTCCTTTTGATTTGATCAAAAGGGCTCCTTAGGTTGGCTTTCTGATCAAACTAAGGCCTCTAGGTTGTAGTGCAGGATGTTGGGAGAGTATTTGGGCAGAGTTTGGCCGAACCAAAAGGCTTTGAAGGTGTGAAGAAATGAGAAGGAGGAGTTCCCTTTTATAAGAGGGGTGAAGGGCACCTTTGGAAAAGCTAGAAATATTAATTTATTATAAATTAATATTCGGTTTCTAATGGATCCAAAGTTGATTATTCAAAGGTTAAGGTGGGTATGGTTCGAAAAAAACTCAACCAATAGAATTTAGACAGGTTTGGGTACTCATATTAACCTTATCTTTAAGTATTAACTCTAAGTTAATTAGTTTCACTTTTACAATGTCTCTTTGTATTTTTATATAATATGGCTAATAAACTTACTAAATACATCCAAGAGACCAACAAGTGGTCCAGTAATGATGAACCTATCATGATATAAGTCTATTGGCCGAACCTTATATTTTTAAGAATTTAATATCAATTAATAATATAATATTTGTTTTAAGAACTCTTTTATGTCAATTTTGACACTATTCAATAGTTGATTTTTGTGAAACTCATAACAGATTGATTACTTCGAAAAAGGTCAATTAAATCAATCCTAATATATCATAGTATCCTAGAAAATTAGTTTAATTCATTAAAAGTTTCATATTATATTTATTTGGGTATTTATAATATCAATTATTTTAATTTTTCACTATTATAGTAATTACTGCATCATCATTGTGTCATGAATAAAATAAATTATTTAATGCCTAAAAATTATAAATAAAACATCATTATGTGGGAAATCTTTTTATCTTTCTACTTAATATTTATAATCTAACATCCAACATATATTACCCTATGTAACAATTGTTTTGCTAAAAGATATATGCTTGTGTCATTTTTGTATTCATTTTATCTTAATTAAAATAAAGTGTCATTATCACTTACAAGTGGATCCATGGGGTCCCAAAATCGACCCAAAGATTCCCATGGTCGACCATGTATCATCCAATAGGGTTAAGACACGTTTTAGGGTAATTTTGTATTATTATAATATTATTTTTTAACCCTTATTTACCGGATTTACCCTTAAACATGGTAAATAAAATATTTACCGCAGTAATTATTCAAAATGTCTAAAAATAAAAGTTACCTATTTACAAAATTTGGACATCATGATTCCAAATATGGAATCCATTTTTCTAAATTCAAAACACAGAAGTGGCAGAAATTAATTTAAAATTAATTCCCGCTGTCAAGACAAAAAGCGTGTTTTTAAGAGATAATAACTATGAAAAGATTGACACTTGTTTATGTTCGGTTTAATTGTAAAATTATGTCCAATGACCAACATTATATTAAATGGTAAAAATATATTCTAAATATACTTTAAAACTACTAAAATTCATAATTTATCACTATTAATTATTTTGATTAAAAAAGTTGTTTTTAATTAAAATTTGGTAATTTTCACTATTCATCAAAATATGAAAGTTATCCGAAAAGTACCAAAATTTCACCTTAGGCTAAATTAGATATTCCGAATCCAAAAATGAAGTCCATTTTGAAATATAATATATATATAATTTTAAAAAGTAGGTATTACTATTCATAACGGCTAGTTTGATTGGTTGTTAGAACTTGGTGTTGCGTACAACACACGCTATCGCATTATTCAAAGAGAAGCGTACCGTAGAAGCTTGGGGTGTTACATTCTCCCCTCCTTCAAATAATTTCGTCCTCAAAATTTCTAGAATACTATCGAATGAAAAGACTCGGGTGGTTCTTCATCATAAGTTCTTCGGGTTCCCACGTTGCCTCTTCCATCTTATGGTTTCTCCACAAAACTTTTACCAGACGCATCGTCTGGTTTCTCAGTACTTGTTCTCTCGTATCAAGAATCCTGACGGGCTCTTCACAATAGGAAAGATCAGGTTCCAGTTCTAATTCCTCATAGGTGAGTACATGCGTTGGATCAGGCATGTATTTCCTCAACAGAGATACGTGGAACACATCGTGAACTTTGGAGAGACTTGGCGGCATTGCCAATCGGTAAGCTACAACCCCAATTCGTTCTAGAATTTCGAAAGGTCCGATGTACCTGGGACTCAATTTACCTTTCTTACCAAAACATATGACTCCCTTCCACAGAGATACCTTTAGGAAAACATGATCACCGACTTGAAATTCCAAATCCTTCCTTCGATTATCGGCATAGCTCTTCTGCCTATTTTGAGCTGCTTTGATGTGATTTTGGATTACGTTCACCTTTTCCACCGTTTCCTCCACCAGTTCTGGGCCTACAAGTTTTCTTTCACCAACGTCATCCCAACAGGTCGGTGTACGACATCTCTTTCCGTATAACGCTTCATATGGTGCCATCTGAATACTCGAATGGAAGCTATTGTTATAGGAAAATTCTACCAGTGGTAAATATTGATCCCACATACCCTGAAAGTCAAGTGAGCAAGATCTCAACATGTCTTCTAAGGTCTGAATAGTCCATTCTGATTGTCCATCTGTCTGAGGGTGGTAAGCAGTGCTCAAATGAAGTTCAGTATCCAGGGATTTCTGAAGACTTTTCCAAAATCTTGAAGTAAAACGGGGATCACGATCAGAAACAATTGATAAGGGTACTCCATGAAGTCTCACAACTTCATTAATATATAGTATTTCTAGACGTTCCAGGGGTAGATCTTCTCTTATAGCAAGAAAATGTGCTGACTTGGAAAGACGATCAACAATAACCCATATTGCATCATTAATTCTAGGAGTCTTTGGTAGCCCCATGACAAAGTCCATCGTAATATTGTCCCATTTCCACTCTGGTATGGGAAGAGGTTGCATGACTCCTCCAGGCTGTTGCCTTCCAGCTTTCACTTGTTGACAAACCATACATCTTGACACAAAATCAGCAATCTCCCTCTTCATGTTTTCCAACCAAAAATGTTCCTTGAAATCTCTATACATTTTTTTGCTCCCAGGGTGTATAGAGAAATTGGAACTATGAGCATCATCCAGCAATTCCCTTTTTAGATCAGGTAAATTGGGAACACAAAGTCTCTTCCCAAATTTCAAAATTCCATCTTCATACACAAAGTCTCTCAATCTCCCATCATTCATAGCTTTAATCTTCTTTTATAATTCTTCATCATCGGTCTGAGAACTCTTAATATTTTCTAATAAAGATGGTTTGGCAACCATTTGAAAAAGAATTGATGTTTCACCTTCCCTGGTTATTCCCATGTCCATCTTCACTAGATCCATGAAAATTGGACCCCTTTCAATTCTCATATAGTTCAAAACTCCATGGTCTTTTCTACTCAAAGCATCTGCCACCTTGTTTGCATTCCCCGGGTGGTAGTGTATCGTACAATCATAATCCTTGAGTAATTCAAGCCATCTCCTTTACCTCATGTTGAGTACTTTTTGTGAGAAAATATACTTCAAACTCTTGTGATCAGTATAAATCTCACATTTTTCACCATAGAGGTAGTGCCTCCATATCTTCAAAGAAAATATCACAACTACTAACTCGAGATCATGAGTAGGATAGTTTTTTTCATGAATTTTCAACTGTCGTGATGCATAGGCAATAACTCTATCATTCTGCATAAGGACACAACCATGTCCTTTCTTCGATGCATCACTATAAATAACTAACCCATCATTCCCCGATGGTAGAGTCAATATAGGAGCATTGACTAATATTTTCTTCAGTTCTTCAAAACATTCTTCACACTCTTTTGTCCAAACAAATTAAACCCCTTTACGTGTGAGCTTCGTTAATGGGTTAGCCAATCGGGCAAAATTCTGGACGAAACGTCGATAATAACCTGCCAAACCAATAAAACTGCGTACCTCAGTTATACTCGTAGGAGCTGGCCATTCTTGGATTGCCTTGGTCTTAGAAGGATCAACAGAGATTCCATCTTTAGAGACAATACGGCCAAGAAAAGAAATCTCATGAAGCCAGAATTCACACTTGCTAAACATCCCATATAATTCATGCCTCCTCAGAGTCTTCAAGATAATACGCATGTGATTTTCATGATCTTCGTAGGTTTTGGAGTATACCAAGATATCATCAATAAATACCACCACAAATTCATCGAGATACTCCTTGAAAACTCTATTCATCAGATCCATGAATACAGAGGGTGCATTAGTCAATCCAAATGACATTACAGTAAACTCGTAATGCCCGTACCTGGTTCGAAATGCTGTCTTCGGAATGTCTTCCTTCTTCACACACAACTGATGGTATCCATATCGAAGGTCAATCTTTGAAAAGTATTGAGCTCCATGCAGTTGGTCAAATAAATCATCAATACGAGGTAGGGGATACTTGTTCTTTATCGTTATAGCATTGATCTCCCTGTAGTCGACACATAACCTCATAGATCCATCTTTCTTTTTAACAAAAAGAACAGGGGATCCCCATGGAGAAACACTAGGGAGAATAAATCCCTTATTACTCAATTCCTCTAGTTGTTTCTTTAGTTCGACTAACTCTACAATGGCCATTCTATAAGGGGTCTTCGATATAGGCCTTGATCCAGGAATCAAATCAATGGAAAACTCAACTTCCCGTTCTGGAGGATGTCCAAGTAAATCTTTCGGAAATACATCTACAAATTCTTTCACAACAGGTACATCCTCTATTTGAACATTCCTTTCCTCACCCGTGGTTATTTCATTCTCTTCCTCCCCAATAATTGAATTAAGTTGAGCTACTGGGGGTGGATCTAAATAAGAATTAGGTGGTGACGATTCTGCTCTAAAGATAAGGTGTTCCTTATCATTATCATCATGAATCATAACCTCTTTCTTCTTACAATAAATCTTCGCATCATAGTCCGAAAGCTAGTCCATACCGAGGATTATATCAAACTCAATCATATGTATGATGATGAGATCAGCAGATAAAGAAAATTTATGTGCTCTAATGGGGACTGATTCACAAAACTTTGTTGCAATGATACTTCCCTTAGGAGTTTTAACTGACAACTCCCTTATTAAATCAAATTGGAAATATCTAATTTTCTTAGCAAACTGGGAAGATATGAAATAATGCGACGATCCAGAGTCAAATAATGCATTTGCTAAACTTGAGGAAACCATTAAATTACCTGCCACCACGTCTTTTGGAGCTTCTACCTCTTCAGTAGTGATAGCATAAGCCTGGCCTTGATCCCTTGGCCTTTTCTGAGGTAAGTTTTCCTGATGCTTAGGACATGCATTTGCATAATTCCCCATCTCCCTAAAATTGTATCACTGAACGTTGGTAGCTTCCTTCTTCCCCTTGCAATCACGAGCTTGGTGGCCTTTTTCACCACACTTGTAACAGTCTCCCATTCCCTTCAAGCAAGTACCAGGATGTTTCTTCCCGCATTTACCACAAGATGGATATTCAACCTTTCCCTTCTTCCCATTATTTCCATTCCCAGATTGATCAGCAGGTCTCTTCTTCTCTTGCTTTGCTTTAAAGTCATAAGGCTTAGAGAATTCCTTTTCGGTCTTGATAGCACATGAGACAATGTCTTCGTACGATGAAAAGGATTGTGAGACTAATGCTCGACGGAGAAATGGTTTTAACCCATCAAAGAAACGATAAATCTTACTTCTTGGGTTGTGAATATAATCTCCAGCATACGTCGCTAACCTTGTAAAGTTAGCCTCATACTTTGTGACATTCTCATCCTCCTTTTGTCTCAGACCCAGAAATTGCCCTTCCATATCTGCTCGATGGTCGCGAGGAAAGTATTTTTCTAAAAACAGATCTTTGAACTCCCTCCATTCCATATTTGATACTTCATCATCTTCCTTTATGTTTTGAATCAATGACCAACATTGATCAGCATCTCCAGTGAGGCGGTAAACTGCCATGATAACTTTTTCCCTTTCACTGCTCCCCAAAGCCTGAAATATTTTCTCTAGGGAATTTATCCACTGCTCGGCTACTAAGGGATTTTTATTCCCATTGAACATTGGTGGTTGTTTCCTCATTAATCGATTTAACATTGATCCTCCACGCTGCGGATCAGGGTGATCCATACGGGTAAGGTTATTATTCATAACTTGAGTAAGTTGTCCCAGTATGGTGATTAGCTGATCGGCACCAGTTGCATCACCAGCCCCACTATAATTATCTTGAGCAGGAGGGCAATCCCTACATGGAGTGCGTGCATTGATACGGTTTCCATTTCTTCCACTAGGCGCCATTTCTAAACAATGGAATAAACTAGATCAGTTTATGAATCAAAATACATAATCCCATACTTATAAAACACTTAACATAAATTGAACTATTTATGGATATAATCCATAATCATAAGAATGTTTTCTTTGAGGAAGTATATACACATAATCCCTTCAAAATGATTTGTAATGAAAAATGAGAGTTATCCTAAGCATATCCCCCGGGAGTGTCATAACCAAGAGTACAGCAAGGCTCGTTTTCGTGCACCAGTTCCCGTTCGAGTCTAGCTCAAAGCGGTGTTTTCGGGTTTTACCCCTAGGTACATCTGTGCTAGAGCCACCTCTACCTGCTCGTATCCAGACAGGGATGTATTGCTCAGAAAACTCACAAAATCTCTACAATACCAAAATTCTAGGAAGTTCTTCTATACTAATCCTCAAAGTTCATCTTAGGTCTACGTGCTCTAATCAGAGTTTATCTAACACTACTGGAAATACACTATTTCCCAACGGTTGTGAACCGTTGGGAAAGCCCCTCAAACCGTTGGTATATAATATACCAACGGTTCTCTCAACCGTGGGGAAGTAGGCCGTTGGGAAAGACCTTTCCCAACGGTTTACTGGAAACCGTTGGGGTAAGGTGGCAGAAGGCACTCTATCCCAACGGTTTGGGTGAACTGTTGGGATAGTTTTTCCCAACGGTTTCTCCCAATCCGTTGGAAAAAACCACATGGGTGACCTCTTTCCCAACGGTTTAGAACCGTTGGGAAAAGATCTCTTTACCAACGGTTCAATGAACCGTTGGTAAAAAGTTATTTAGAATTATATTCCAATGGTTTAAAACTGTTGGCATACCCTATGCTGCAAATTGCAGCACCCTGCAATTTGGCAGCCCCTCTCCCCTGTACATCAGGCACCTCTCATCCCATCAGGCCTCATTTTCACCTCATTTTCGATCCAACTATTGTACCTGTAATAAAATAAAACATACATATACAATTACGAACAAATTCATACACATTTAACATATAATGGATCCTGAAACTATACACATCCATAATTAAATTACAATTCATAAACATACATAATTCATATAGAATTCAATTTAAAATTTATATGACAATTATATCTGGAATACGATTAAGACGGGGATGATTGTTACACGTCACATATGACCCATGGATCGTTCTCCTAAAGTTTCAATGGAAACCGAATGCGTTTGGTCGGTTTTGCGTATGCCAGTTCTTTTCACTTATAATCCTACCCATTTTAAACAAAATAGACACAGTTAGAGCGGTGTTGGCCACACCGCACCTCGGATTGAGGCGGGGATGATTCGTACACCTCACATATGACCCATGGATCGTTCTTCTAAAGTTTCAACGGAAACCGAATGCGTTTGGTCGGTTTTCCGTATGTACTTAAAATGATGTCCATTTTAATCAAAAGAGAGCCACTTTGACTGATCCCGGCCACACCGCGACTCAGATTGAGCCTGAGTGGGCTCGTACATGTTACATATGACTGATGGATCATTGTGATAAATTATCAACAGATTCGGAATGCGTTTGGTCGGTTTTGCGTATGTCAGTTGTTCTTTTCACTTATAATCCTGTCCATTTTAAACAAAAGATACACAGTTAGAATGGTGTCGGCCACACCGCTCCTCGGATTGAGGCGGGATTGACTCGTACACGTCACATACGACCCATGGATCCTTGTGCTAAAGTATCGACACAGTCCGAATGCCTTGGTCGGTTTTTCGTATGTCACTTGATGATTTTCACTTAAAATGACGTCTTTTTGAAACAAAAGACCGACGCTTTGAGTGGTGTCGGCCACACCGCGTCTCCGATTGTGGCGGGGTTGATTCGTACACGTCACATATGACCCATGGATCGTTCTCCTAATGTTTCAAAGGAAACCGAATCCGTTTGGTCGTTTTTCCGTATGTACTTAAAATGGTGTTCATTTTAAACAAAAGAGAGCCACTTAGACTTATCGCGGCCACACCGTGACTCGAATTCATCCCGGGTTGGCTCGTATACGTCACATATGACCCATGGATTGTTGGGACAAATTATCAACAGATTCGGAATGCGTTTGGTCGGTTTTCCGTATGCCAGTTGATGCTTTTCACTTAAAATGACGTACTTTTGAAACAAAAGACGGACACTTTGAGTGGTGCCGGCCACACCACGTCTCCGGATTGAGCTGAAACCACCGAGAAACATTCTAATTATTATTCGTGACGTGTACGCGCAGACGGCACATTAGGCGGACGTGCGGTTTGCGCGGTACGGATCAATATTTGTGTTTTAAGTGATGCGCGCGCTTCGTAAACGCGCGTGAGGGGGGTCCAAACGGGCTGAACAAAGTCGGAATGGCCTGAAATCAGACGACAAATACGAGACAGTGATTTCTGAAGTGTTCGAGCAGACGGCGCATCAATCGGACGTGCCGTGTGCCCGCGGTGACCGACAACGCAATTCTGGTGTCATAAACGGCCAAAACGGGCGTCCAACGGTCAAATTCATAGCGGACGACCTCAGATTGAGCTGAAACCACCGAGAAACATTCTAATTATTATTCGTGACGTGTACGCGCAGACGGCACGTCAATCGGACGTGCGGTTTGCGCGGTACGGCTCAATATTCGTGTTTTAAGTGATGCGCGTGCTTCGTAAACGCGCGTGAGGGGGGTCCAAACAGGCCAAACGAAGTCGGAATGGCCTGAAATCAGACAAAAAATACGGGACAGTGATTTATGAAGTGTTCGAGCAGACGGCGCATCAATCGGACGTGTCGTGTGCCCGCAGTGACCGACAACGCAGTTCTGGTGTCATAAACGGCAAAAACGGGCGTCCAATGGTCAAATTCATAGCGGCCGACCTCGGATTGACCTGAAACCACCGGGAAACATTCTAATTATTATTCGTGACGTGTACGCGCAGACGGCACGTCAATCGGACGTGCAGTTTGCACGGTACGGCTCCATATTCGTGTTTTAAGTGATGCGCGCGCTTCGTAAACGCGCATGAGGGGGGGTCCAAACGGGCCGAACGATTTCAGAATGGCGTGAAATCAGACGACAAATACGGGTGAGTACTTTATGAAGTGGTCAAGCAGACAACACGTCAATCGGAAGTGCCGTGTGCGCGCGGTGACCGACAACGCAGTTCTGGTGTCATAAACGGCCAAAACGGGCGTCAAACGGTCAAATTCATAGCGGACGACCTCGAATTGAGGTGGGGTTGACTCGTACACGTCTCAAATGACCCATGGATCGTTGTCTTAAAGTATCAACACAATCCGAATGCGTTTGGCTGGTTTTCCGTATGCCAATTGATGTTTTTCACTTAAAATGACGTCTTTTTGAATCAAAAGACATACACTTTGAGTTGTTCCGACCACACTGCGCCTCAGATTGAGGCGGGGATGATTGGTACACGTCACATATGACCCATGGATCGTTCTCCTAAAGTTTCAATGGAAACCGAATGCGTTTGGTCGGTTTTGCGTATGCCAGTTCTTTTCACTTATAATCCTACCCATTTTAAACAAAACAGACACAGTTAGAGCGGTGTTGGCCACACCGCGCCTCGGATTGAGGCGGGGATGATTCGTAAACCTCACATATGACCGATGGATCGTTCTTCTAAAGTTTCAACGGAAACCGAATGCGTTTGGTCAGTTTTCTGTATGTACTTAAAATGATGTCCATTTTAATCAAAAGAGAGCCACTTAGACTGATCCCGGCCACACCGCGACTCGGATTGAGCCCGAGTGGGCTCGTACATGTCACATATGACTGATGGATCGTTGTGATAAATTATCAACAGATTCGGAATGTGTTTGGCCGGTTTTGCGTATGTCAGTTGTTCTTTTCACTTATAATCCTGTTCATTTTAAACAAAAGATACACAGTTAGAATGGTGTCGGCCACACCACTCCTCGGATTGAGGCAGGATTGACTCGTACACGTCACATACGACCTATGGATTCTAGTGCTAAAGTATCGACACAGTCCGAATGCCTTTGGTCGGTTTTTCGTATGTCACTTGATGATTTTCACTTAAAATGACGTCTTTTTGAAACAAAAGACCGACGTTTTGAGTGGTGTCGGCCACACTGCGTCTCCGATTGTGGCGGGGTTGATTCTTACACGTCACATATGACCCATGGATCGTTCTCCTAAAGTTTCAACGGAAACTGAATCCGTTTGGTCGTTTTTCCGTATGTACTTAAAATGGTGTTCATTTTAAACAAAAGAGAGCCACTTAGACTTATCGCGGCCACACCGCGACTCGGATTCATCCCGGGTTGGCTCGTATACGTCACATATGACCCATGGATTGTTGGGACAAATTATCAATAGATTCGGAATGCGTTTGGTCGGTTTTCCGTATGCCAGTTGATGCTTTTCACTTAAAATGACATCCTTTTGAAACAAAAGACGGACACTTTGAGTGGTGCCGGCCACACCGTGTGTCCGGATTGAGCTGAAACCACCGAGAAACATTCTAATTATTATTCGCGACGTGTACGCGCAGACGGAACATCAAGCGGACGTGCAGTTTGCGCGGTACGGCTCAATATTCGTGTTTTAAGTGATGCGCGCACTTCGTAAATGCGTGTGAGGGGGGTCCAAACGGGCCGAACAAAGTCGGAATGGCCTGAAATCAGACGACAAATACGGGACAGTGATTTCTGAAGTGTTCGAGCAGACAGCGCATCAATCGGACGTGCCGTGTGCCCGCGGTGACCAACAACACAGTTCTGGTGTCATAAACGGCCAAAACGGGCGTCCAACGGTCAAATTCATAGCGGACGACCTCGGATTGAGCTGAAACCACCGAGAAACATTCTAATTATTATTCGTGACGTGTACGCGCAGACGGAACGTCAATCGGACGTGCGGTTTGCGTGGTACGGCTCAATATTCGTGTTTTAAGTGATGCGCGCGCTTCGTAAACGCGCGTGATGGGGGTCCAAACAGGCCGAACGAAGTCGGAATGGCCTGAAATCAGACGACAAATACGGGACAGTGATTTCTGAAGTGTTCGAGCAGACGACGCATCAATCGGACATGCCGTGTGCCCGCGTTGACCGACAACGCAGTTCTGGTGTCATAAACGGCCAAAACGGGCGTCCAACGGTCAAATTCATAGCGGCCGACCTCGGATTGACCTGAAACCACCGGGAAACATTCTAATTATTATTCGTGACGTGTACGCGCAGACGGCACGTCAATCGGACGTGCGGTTTGCGCGGTACGGCTCAATATTCGTGTTTTAAGTGATGCTCGCGCTTCGTAAACGCGCGTGAGGGGGGTCCAAATGGGCCGAAGGATTTCAGAATGACCTGAAATCAGACTACAAATACGGGTGAGTTCTTTATGAAGTGGTCGAGCAGACGGCACGTCAATCGGACGTGCCGTGTGCGCGCGGTGACCGACAACGCAGTTCTGGTGTCCTAAACGGCCAAAACGGGCGTCAAACGGTCAAATTCATAGCGGACGACCTCGGATTGAGGTGGGGTTGACTCGTACACGTCTCAAATGACCCATGGATCGTTTTCTTAAAGTATCAACACAATCCGAATGCGTTTGGCCGGTTTTCCGTATGCCAGTTGATGTTTTTCACTTAAAATGACGCCTTTTTGAAACAAAAGACATACACATTGAGTTGTTCCGACCACACCGCACCTCGGATTGAGGCGGGGATGATTGGTACACGTCACATATGACCCATGGATCATTCTCCTAAAGTTTCATTGGAAAACGAATGCGTTTGGTCGGTTTTGCGTATGCCAGTTCTTTTCACTTATAATCCTACCCATTTTAAACAAAACAGACACAGTTAGAGCGGTGTTGGCCACACCGCGCCTCGGATTGAGGCGGGGATGATTCGTACACCTCACATATGACCCATGGATCGTTCTTCTAAAGTTTCAACGGAAACCGAATGCGTTTGGTCGGTTTTCCGTATGTACTTAAAATGATGTCCATTTTAATAAAAAGAGATCCACTTAGACTGATCCCGACCACACCGCGACTCGGATTGAGCCCGAGTGGGCTCGTACATGTCACATATGACTGATGGATCGTTGTGATAAATTATCAACAGATTCGGAATGCTTTTGGTCGGTTTTGCGTATGTCAGTTGTTCTTTTAACTTATAATCCTGTCCATTTTAAACAAAAGATACATAGTTAGAACAGTGTTGGCCACACCGCTCCTCGGATTGAGGCGGGATTGACTCGTACACGTCACATACGACCCATGGATCCTTGTGCTAAAGTATCGACACAGTCCGAATGCCTTTGGTTGGTTTTTCGTATGTCACTTGATGATTATCACTTAAAATGACGTCTTTTTGAAACAAAAGACCGACGCTTTGAGTGGTGTCGGCCACACCGCATCTCCGATTGTGGCGGGGTTGATTCGTACATGTCACATATGACCCATGGATCGTTCTCCTAAAGTTTCAACAGAAACCGAATCCGTTTGGTCGTTTTTCCGTATGTACTTAAAATGGTGTTCATTTTAAACAAAAGAGAGCCACTTAGACATATCGCAGCCACACCGCGACTCGGATTCATCCCGGGTCGGCTCGTATACGTCACATATGACCCATGGATTGTTGGGACAAATTATCAACAGATTCGGAATGCGTTTGGTCGGTTTTCCGTATGCCAGTTGATGCTTTTCACTTAAAATGACGTCCTTTTGAAACAAAAGACGGACACTTTGAGTGGTGTCGGCCACACCGCATCTCCGGATTGAGCTGAAACCACCGAGAAACATTCTAATTATTATTCGTGATGTGTACGCGTAGACGGCACATCAAGCGGACGTGCGGTTTGCGCGGTACGGCTCAATATTCGTGTTTTAAGTGATGCGCGCGCTTCGTAAACGCGCGTGAGGGGGGTCCAAACGGGCCGAACGAAGTCGGAATGGCCTGAAATCAGACGACAAATACGGGACAGTGATTTCTGAAGTGTTCGAGTAGACGGCGCATCAATCGGACGTGCCGTGTGCCCGCGGTGACCGACAACGCAGTTCTGGTGTCATAAACGGCCAAAACGGGCGTCCAACGGTCAAATTCATAGCGGACGACCTCGGATTGAGCTGAAACCACCGAGAAACATTCTGATTATTATTCGTGACGTGTACGCGCAGACGACACGTCAATCGGACGTGCGGTTTGCGCAGTACGGCTCAATATTCGTGTTTTAAGTGATGCGCGCGCTTCGTAAACGCGCGTGATGGGGGTCCAAACGGGCCGAACGAAGTCGGAATGGCCTGAAATCAGACGAAAAATACGGGACAATGATTTCTGAAGTGTTGGAGCAGACGGCGCATCAATCGGACATGCCGTGTGCCCGCGGTGTCCGGGGGTTGTTCAGGGGGTTGTTCAGGGGGTTGTCCGGGGGTGTTCAGGGGGCTGTCCGGGGGGTGTTTGGGGGGTTGTCCGGGGTCCAGGGGGGGGGGGTGGGGGGGTTGTCCGGGTTCCAGGGGGTGGGGGGGTTGTCCGGGGGGCTATCCGGGGGCTATCTGGGGTCCAGGGTGGAGGGTTGGGGGCTGTACGGGGGGCTGTCCAGGGGGCTGTCCGCGGGGGCTGTCCGGGGGGCTGTCTGGTGGGTGTCCGGGGGGCTGTCCGGGGACCAAGGAGGAGGGTGGGGGGCTGTGCGGGGTCTGTCCGGAGGGTGTTTGAGGGTTCTTCAGGGGGTTGTCCGGGGTTGTTTAGGAGGTTGTCCGGTGGTTGTTCAGGGGGTTGTTCGGGGTTGTTCAGGGGGTTGTCCGGGGGGTGTTTGGGGGGTTGTCCGGGGTCCAAAGGGGAGGGTGGGGGGGGGGGGGGGGGGTTGTCCGGGGGGCTGTCTGGGGGGGCTATCCGGGGTCCAGGGTGGAGGGTTGGGGGCTGTACGGGGGGCTATCTAGGGGGTTGTCCAGGGGGCTGTCCGCGGGGCTGTCCGGGGGGTGTTTGGGGGGTGTTCGGTGTCCAAGGGGGAGGGGGGGTTGTCCAGGGTCCAAGAATGAGGGGGGTTGTCCAGGGAGTTCTCAAACACACAACCACTAAAAGACAAAAACATCCATAAAAACAGACAATATATAAAAATAACTCAACTCCAATACTATACTACGAGTCTAGATAAAACCAACAACTAGAATAGATTAAACATCAAATCTCAAGTAAAAAATGTAACGGATCAATATGTCCCACATCAGCATCACCATCTCCATCATTATCATCATCATCGCCCTCGTCATCGTCCTCCTCATCGTCCTCACCCTCCACAGTGCCTTCCTCCTCGCCTTCGCCCTCCTCCTCGCCCTCCTCATCTCCCTCCTCTTCCGCATCAGACTGCTCGCCATCATCATCTTCAAGCTGGACATCGGCCTGACCACCACTAGAACTGCCACCTGGTGCACCATATATAGAATGTATCGACGACATGTATTCATCAATCGCTGGGCTGGCCTCTGCTGGAAGTGTTGGACGTAGAACTTCAATAAATTTCATAAATGCACTGTTTGCCCTAGCAGACTGTTCTGCCGTCTCTGTGGCCCTTTTCTCAGCCTGTTCTGCCTGTGCCCTAACTTGCTGCAGCTCGGTGGCACTACAACTCGTACCTGAGGCAGGCCAATACCTCGTCGGGGCTATCCTAGGTCGGCAGCGTACTCTGCCAGAATGATCCTCTCCCAACACCTGATGTAAGTGATCAGATGGCCCAAAATTGTCTGCTTCTTGGGCATCGAGGGCCTCTAAAGCATCCTGTTACAAATATAAATATATTATTAAGTTACGAAATAGATATTAAAATATAAAATCAACAGATTAAAACTTACAATCTGCTGCTGAGTCGCTTCGTTGACAGCACGTCCATCCTTTTTTCGTCTACTCGAGCAAAACAGTTTTGCTCGAGGCACACGTCCTTCAATATTTTGTACTTTCCTCTACAATGAAATTGAAAACAAAATTTATATAAAGACTTCAGCAAATAATTAAATAATTGAGGAAACAAAAGAAAATGTAAGTCGTAAAGAAAACTTATAAACAATTGTCATACCTACTGCCTCTCATGATCCGGCATCGTCGTGCGTCCTAGTGTATGGAGGTATTTTTTTGCATCAATGTTTTTTTATTTTTTCCACATGATTCCTAAATAAAATTTGATAATACAAAGGATAATATTAATGCCAAATTTGAAAGCTATTATTTAAATACCTCAAATGTAATTCATACCTTAAACTGGGTACTCGTCCAATGAGTAATCATCTGACGATACTGCTCTATAGGACAATCATCCACGACTGGTACCGCCTCTAACTCAGTGCCAAGTCTAGCACGCCAGCCAATATACAGCTCATGCTTGTAGGCTCTCCAAAGCTCGCCTAAATCCTTTAGACGTTCCAGTCATGCACCCTCACCATCAGGAAAATTAAATCGAAGCTGAAATGAAAATATTAATTTATATAAATACAAAAAAAATTCATGGCATTAAATACAACAGATTTTTTACCCATATCTCTGCCCAAGCTCTATCTTTGACCACATGTGGAAAATGTCTCCACGACAGCGGGCTGACGGGAATGATGTCGGAGTATTTGGCAAGCGTCGCCATAAAACTCCGACATTGCTGCCCTATTTTCTCAACCATCTGATTGTCTTAATTATATTCCACCATAACCTGTGTGCGACGGTTCCACACCGAACACATGCGTGTACGGCCCCGCCCCCGCCTCCTATCAGTAGATGTATCTGTCATGAAAGAAAAACAAATATTTTATCAAAACATGTTATAATGAAAATAAATATTGCTATAAAAATATGATAGGGTTTTATAAATATACCTTTGCTAGTCTGATCAATGAGTGGCGCCAGATCCACAGAACCTGATGGAACACCCTCTGGTGGAACAGGAGTCGAAGACGATGGAATATAAAAGCTCGGAGAGACAGAAGTAGAAGGAAAAGAAGATGGAACAACTGTATGACCTAATGCTGACTGGGGAGTGGGAATCATCATGGGATGTGAAAATGATGGGCCAGAAGATGCAGAAGGTAGCGAAAACATGGGAGGTCTAAATATCCCGTGTGTCCCTAACGACACACCGGGATCAGAATGTGGGAAGGCTGAAATGTCAGTGGGAGGGGCAGGGTCTAGTCGGGCACGCGCAGCTCTATGTCCACCTCTGGTACGAACCCTCCTCGTACCACCGGCCTGAGTACTAGGACCAGTACTAGGCTCCTCGTTGAATAACTGTCGACGTAATGGTGGATCCTACAAAAAAGTTTACAAAAAAAATTAATCACATGACATTATATATTCTGTAAATATATATATATATATATTTGAAATAAAGTACTCACTGTAGGCACTAATGGTGGAATGCCCATCTCCTCCATCCGATGATTGTTCTCAGCCATTTTTTTTCTTCATCTCTCTTCAATTGTCTTCATTTCCTGCATTGGAAAACAAATATGTAATTAATTAGAAAAAGAAAATTAATGTGTAAACCAAAAAACTAAATATATGAGGGAATGAGGGGATTCATTGGTAATTTAGCTATCAATTGTTTTAGAAGAGCTTGAATGAATTTAATAAAACATACAAGTTGTAATGTTCACCAAGTTAGAAATATTGTTTGATTTGGTTTGAATACAGTTCAATTCCAAATTAGAAAATTCAATTCAAATAAAACAGCAACCAATAAACATTGAAAATTCACATAACGGTCAAGTCAGCTAAAACATATTTGTGATCAATACTAAATAAATATGAATATTACCAACCTTAACAACCCAACTCGAGGTAAACCAAAAGAATTGAGAACATGGATGAATGATTCTATATATTTCCAACCACAACTTCAGGTTCACAATCAACTCTGACAATTGAGCTATTGGAGTCATCAAAAGAAATAAATGGATTGGTTCCAATGGCAATAGGGACAGTGTCAATTCCATCATCAGCATCATCAAAAATATGTCTTGGAATTACTTCAACTACGACACCAAATTCAGGTTGAAGTTGATCTTTGACATGAAAAACTTGTTTAGCCATTGATGCCAACACATATGGTTCTTTGGTTGCAAGAGTGCGGGTCATATTAATTACTCAAAATCCACAATCATCAATAAATGTGCCATGTCTCTTCATCGAATCAAACCAATGGCATTTCATCATTGTGACTCGTCCATGAGAGTAATAATCCAATATTATTATTTTCTCAACGACTCCATAATAACCCACATTTTCAAGTCACGGTCTACTATCTGATGCACTGGCATAACAATCTGTTGTGACAGTAACCATAATACCATCACGTTGTGTTCTCATGTTTTTGGCTCGTTCAGTGACAATAAATCTGTACCCATTGATAACAATTGATTTACAGTCACGAACCACGATATTAGGACCAAAAGCCAAAGCTCTTATTTCCTCAGAGACAGAGTCAGCAGACAAACTCAATACCTGCAATATAAATGATAGTTAAACTTAAGTAAATATTGAAATAATTAATTTAAACAGTAATATTTTTACCTTCAATTTTAACCAAGTAGAAAACTCTTTGCTATGCAAAGTCTCTCTCTTTCTCAAAGATAAAGAACGATGCTTCCTATTTACCATTGTTTTATGTTCCCTGTAGATAAAAAAATATGAATAGCTTAACAGATATATATGTAAGATATACATATTCAATTTTGTTACCTGATATAGTCATCGAACAAATCACAGTTGAACAAAACTGTGCGATGTGCCATCTCCCGCTCTTCATGACTTAATGTATTCAATGTATATGATCCAGGAATTCCTCTTGTTTGAGGAAGTGATGGAAAAATGGGTTCAATTTTCTCATATAGTTCTTCTTCATTTCTCATTGGTCTGTTCATTCTTGTAGTATGATCAGAAAAATACATTGAACAGAAATCCATACATTCTTGAGATAAGTAACCGTTCACGATAGAACCTTCGGGATGATTCTTGTTTCGAACATAAGACTTTAATGTGAACATATTTCTTTTAGTTGGATACATCCAATGAAAAGAAACAGGTCCTCCGAGAAGTATTTCAGTTTGAATATGGACAGTTAGATGCAGCATGCATGTGAAAAATGATGGGGGAAATATTTTCTCCAACTCACACAAAATTAATGGGGCATCTGTCAACATTTTTTGCAAGAAAGACTTGGACAACTTCTTAGCACAAAGATCTCTAAACAAATGACACAACCGAATAACACCCACCCTTACATTATTGGACAAAAGATGACGGATTGCTATTGGAAGCAACTCATGCAGTAGAACGTGATAATCATGAGTCTTCAAAGATTTTAGCTTCAACTCTCTTCTATTTACCCGTTTAGATATGTTGCTTGAATAGCCATCAGGAACTCTAATAGTCTCTAATACTTCCAAAAATTGTTTTTTTTTTCAGTAGGTGTCATCACATAAGAAGCACATGGAAGTTGCCATTTATTTTCACTGATACGCACAGGATGCAATTCTGGTCTGATGCCCCAATCCACCAAGTCACGTCGAGATCGTAAATCATCTTTTGTCTTCCCCTTGACATTTAGAAGAACTGAAAGCAACATTTCACATATATTCTTTTCAATATGCATTATGTCTAAGCAATGACGTAGCAAATTGGTTGACCAATAAGGCAAATCAAAAAAGATACTCCTCTTCCTCCAATTGTAACAGGTTTCTGTGGAAACATTCTTTCTCTTTCCAGATTTCATTTGACCCTTCCCGAACGAAAAACTGAAATCTTTCAATTTATTAAGCACATCAGTTCCAGACATACGCTGAGGTGGATCATCAGTCTCTATAGTATTATCAAATCTTCGACGATTCATTCTATATGGATGATCCTTTGGCAAAAATCGTCGATGTCCCATAAAACTGAAACTTCAACGATGTTTCAGTCTTCTGGATCGTGTATTCTTCATACAAACTGGACATGACAGTTTCCCCTTCGTGCTCCATCCAGACATCATTGCATAAGCCGGAAAATCATTGATTGTCCACATAAGCGCAGCGCGCATCTGAAATATGTCTTTCGAACATGCATCGTATGTGCGCACACCCACATCCCAAAGAAGCTTCAACTCTTTTATTAAAGGTTGCATGTATACATCAATATCAATGCCGGGATCAGAAGGACCAGATATGAGTATACTCATGAAAGTGAAAGATTTTTTCATACACAACCATGGGGGAAGATTATAAATGTGCATAAAAACGGGCCATGTGCTGTGCGAAGTAAGCATCTTCCCAAACGGATTAAAACCGTCGCATGAAAGACCCAGCCTCACATTACGCACGTCAGCTGCAAAATCAGGATGTCGAGCATCAAATATCTTCCATGAAAATCCATCTGCAGGATGAACCAACTCATCATCAGTCTTCTTTCTCTCGGTATCATGCCATCTCATTTTTATTGATATGTCATCAGACATAAAAAGATTCTGGAGTCTGGGGATCAATGGAAAGTGCCACATTACTTTCTGTGGAACGCGGGATGGTGTTCCATCAGATTTTGACTTCCAGCGGGATGTGCCACATTTTATACATTCATTTCGTTCAGCGGTTTCCTCCCAGAATAAACTGAAATCTTTCGGGAAAGCATGAATTTTGTTTCTTGAAAATCCAAGTTCCTCAACTAACTTCCATGCCATATAGTGGTTTGAGGGAATATCTGCATCATCTGTAAGTAAATCCTTCAAGAGGGTAAGAATGTAATCGATTGCTGTATTAGAAATCCCATACATAGTTTTCCCATGAAATAATCGGATTAAAAATTCTAGCTTTTTCATTTTATCGCATTGTCGATATACTGGAGTCGTGGCAGCATCATTCAATTTTTTCACCCTATCAATATCATCATTTTCACTAGATGCATCAGCTGTCCTCATATCGAAGTCTTCTTGAGTCGAAATCCTTTCTTTTTCATGATGACGAATAAACAGAAACCGATCATCTAACAAATTCTCCATTCCAGTCTTTTCATTTCGATCATCACCAATTTGAGATTTCGTTTTCTCCCCATTGTGATACCACAGAAAGTAGTTTGCCTGAAACCCATTTTTGGTTATGTGGTAGGTGACTTCTTCACGGCTCAACCAAGGTATACCAACACAATTGGAACATGGGCAGTGTATGCGACCACTATCTGAAGCATTGTGAAATGAAAAATCTATAATGCTCTCCAAATTGTTTTGAAAATCGTCTGAGATCCGATCGGTTTCATACATCCAACTTCTGTCCATTCTGTAAGAAGAATTTATATAAGTCATTTTGTCATAAACAATTCAATAGGCATTAACTATAATAGAAAATACATTTAAGTAAACGATAAAGGAAGAAAATAATCAAGGTATCAACTAAACATGTCAAAAAAACATACAAATGTGTTATTGAAAAAATGTAAAACCAACAAGAACTTAATGTGTTATATCACATAACAGCATGACTCATCCCATAACCATATTAGTAGGGTATCATGAACATGAATAACATCAACCTTGTGCCATCCTCCTACCCTACATGACCCCAACCACAAGCCACATCTTATTATAGCCTTATCACATCACACCTCACCGAAAAACACTAGGGAAATCATAGTACATCTCACCTGAAGACACATGGACAATCACATCACATCTTGCCTAAAAACACATGGTCAATCACTTTTGAAGGAAGAGTAGGGAAGACATGGTAGCTATCCAAACATATAACCACCATCCTAGATATTAGAAAAATACTCATAACTCAAAACCTCTGCTCGTTGGTAAGTTTATCCAACTCTGGTTGGGAATGTGTAGAAATAACATAAAAATACATGATATATAGATAGAACAAAATACTCAACCTATGGGTTAACATTAACTACATAATCACACACTTCACTACTACCATAAAACACATAAACCACACCACCACCAAACAAGACGCATAGCATTGGAATATAATTCTACATTCAATAAGTCTATCTATGGAATTATCATAAGAATCCATGTATCAATTGGAATATAATTCTACATTCAATAAGTCTATCTATGGAATTATCATAAGAATCCATGTATCAATTGGAATATAATTCTACATTCAATAAGTCTATCTATGGAATCCCTCCCTTGGATCCATGTATCACCCATGGCTTAATCAATATTCAAAGAAATGAGTCTATCCGTGGAATTCCACTGTGAATCCATTTATCATATAAAGCGTATAAGTTAATAGAAACAAGATTATATACCTGGAATCCTAATTGAATCCATGTATCACTATTTACTATTAATCATTTAATGAATTCCATTTCATTTAAACAATTCATTAAACATACCAAGGTCAAAAACAAAGGTATTTAATACAACTCACCTCAAAATGGCGACTCAATCAAATAATAACCTGAAAAGAATGAAGCTTCATTTACTCATGTTGTAATGACAAGATAATGAGATTCCCTTGCTTAATCA
The DNA here is from genome assembly GCA_963277665.1 of Viscum album. NCBI lineage: Eukaryota > Viridiplantae > Streptophyta > Magnoliopsida > Santalales > Viscaceae > Viscum > Viscum album. The sequence continues at coordinate 363,805,599 of OY728158.1, read as the reverse complement.
ATCAATTCCATATCATGGTCTCAACATAACTCATAATGGCTAGCAATTCAATGAAAATTCAAGCACTCACATGGGAATTTTTAATAGAACACTCCTAACAAGACTATAAAGACATCACATGCATTAGTTATAATATATCTAACATGGTAACATAAAATATAAGATAAATTAAATCCAATTTCATAGATTCATAGCATAGTCTCTACTTTACTCATATTGGAAAGGCAATACAATTAAAACATGTGTTAAAAAATAATTGGCATTCATGTGTTAAAAGGGGAATGCAAACCATGTTCAAGGGGTAAAATCCAAAAAGGAATTTTCAAGAAAACTAACCCTTAGGCTGGTCTGGCGGGCAGTAGCTCCAAAATCACCTAAAATGATGGGAAAAATAAAAATAGGTTTAAATACTATCCAATAATTTGAATACGTTTTCAGATAAAGAAGAAGAATAACCTGAAGAAGAGCTGGAAGATTCAAGGCCGACAGTACCTCCAAAATCGCCTAAATCAGCTGCTGCTCCCGTTTTAGGGTTGTGTATCGCGAATGGGGGAGAGAACAGGCGGCTGGGAATTTGGGGAGAACCTTTGCCAACGGTTCTTAAAAACTGTTGGCATATGTATATCTATCCCAACGGTTCTAGAGAACCGTTGGGAAAAACCTCCCCAAAGCATATCTATACCAACGGTTCTCATGAACCGTTGGCAAAAACCACCCCAAAGCCATCTATCCCAACGGTTCATGAGAACCGTTGGGAAAAAACCTCCCAGGAAACATCTATTCCAACGGTTCTAATGAACCGTTGGGAAAAACCTCCTTCACCAACGGTTTGATAGAACCGTTGGTATGTAACTGTTGGGAAAGACCAGCATTCCAGTAGTGTAAATCTAGTTTCCAAGGTTTGTACTAAACTTCCTCTGATACCAACTGTAACGCCCCGACCCCAGTTACCCAGAGTCGGTGCATCATTACATAACATTGGTATGATCACAAGAAAGATCAAATCTCGAAAGACCGATTGGTTTAGTAGTCTTGGAAACACTAGATATATTCATAAGTCTTACTTTACATCATAAAATGAAAAACTACTAAAAAAATATTGTCTCCATAATCCACACTCATATCCCCACATAATATCCCTGCAGGTCATTCATAATTTACTTCTTCACTTCCTGGGAAAAATAAAACATAGAAAAGGGGTGAGCTCAAATGCCCAGTAAGGATAACAATATAGCGGAAACTTTCATAAATAAGAACAAACATTTAAGGCAATGTATAACTAAAACAAAAGCCTTTTAAACTCGAACATTTAACATAGTATGGCATAAATAAAATGAAATAATGCCATTTACTTATTCACATGGTTATTCTACTAATCGAATAATCACATGCAAAATCAATAATCACTTTCATAATGATGGAATGCATAATGCCAGACTATCATAACCACATAGCCAAGGCCTTGTGCCAAGACTACAAATAAGATTTTGTCAAGGCCTTGTGCCAAGACACTAGTTTGTCTCATGAGACCTACCGATGCATTGAGGAGCTATAGCGGACTCCACCCGTCACATATGAAGTCCAATGCATTCCCATATGAAAAGGTTTAAACCTAACATAAACATTCGTATTAAAACTAGCATACGAAATGTCAATACTTTCACCATAAAGTATGAATGGTATAAAAATAGCACATCCACAGTCAAACATATCACAAAACCTTTAATAAAATATAGAAGTTTTGTATCATAATAAATCAACTTCAAATAATCTTAAAATCCATCAAAGGATGTTGACATAGATGAAATCAAAATTCTTTTTAAAGAAATATCTCCTTTTATTTTGAAATCATTTAAGATCCATATAAAATAAAACATTTTCTTTGAAAATAATCTTATAAGCTTGTAAGGGAAGCTTTGAATATTTTATAACGGTGGAAAATAGCCGCACCCGCCGTATAAAAAAACATTCTTACCTTAATTCTGTCGAAAAGGTTAAAAAGGACCTTGTTTTGAAAACGACGGAAAGATTCCTTTATAAACCACTTATAAAAGTCAAAAAATAGTATAAATGACTTTAAATCATATTCTAGTAAATAGTAAAAATGTTTTGAAATACATTTTTAAGAAACATGGATGTGGATGATAAACAGATCCCAGTAGATTGTTACATATAAACAACCTCGGATAATGAAGAGATTGTGAAATAACCCTTACCTTGTACTTTTCCTTGTTTGGGGTATGTTAACCTCCTGTATAATGGTTAAATAATTTTTATTAAATTATACAAGAATCATATACATTAATATGATATCATATATGATCTTTTAATATTGATTTGATAATAATATCTTAGTATTATCATTGTTTCGGGTGTTAACTTACTTGTTTTCTTTTTTATGTTCTGTTATGTAAGACATGTTTTTAAATGATTGGTTGTATATTATTCATATCCAGAATGATATCAAATCCTTAAGCATCATTTTTAAATCATCAAATGATAATTATACTTGAATGGATACGATGGAGAATGAATCTCATCGCGTTCGTGGAGACGGTAGTCCGTACGTACGCACGAGCGACAATATCATTCTTTTGATATTAAAATAATATATAAATGGATGGTATATCATATATAAAGAATCATTAACATGTTATATTTATTATTTAAATGAGTTACACATCATTATTATACCCATCCAAATAATAATATATTGAATAACAATTACACCACGACGTGGAGACGGTAAGCCGTACGTACGCACGTATGGTGACATGTTATTCAAAGGGTGGATAGAATACTGAATATGGTTGTACCATATTTATAATAACATCAAAATATATGTGAGATACTGGAGTTATTATTTTAGAATGGTATGGACAAAGAAAGAATAAGTGGACGAAGAAAGGAACTTGAAATGGGGTGGTGAAAACATTACCTCTTCTTCGGGTTCTTCCTTTTGATTTGATCAAAAGGGCTCCTTAGGTTGGCTTTATGATCAAACTAAGGCCTCTAGGTTGTAGTGAGGGATGTTGGGAGAGTATTTGGGCAGAGTTTGGCCGAACCAAAAGGCTTTGAAGGTGTGAAGAAATGAGAAGTAGGAGTGCCCTTTTATAAGAGGGGTGAGGGGCACCTTTGGAAAAGCTAGAAATATTAATTTATAATAAATTCATATTCGGTTTCTAATGGATCCAAGTTGATTATTCAAAAGTTAAGGTGGTGATGGGTCGAAAACAACTCAACCAATAGAATTTAGATTGGTTTGGTTACTTATATTAACCTTATCTTTAAGTATTAACTGTCAGTTAATTAGTTTCACTTTTACAATGTCTCTTTGTATTTTTAGATAATATGGTTAATAAAATTACTAAATACATCCAAGAGACCCCCAATTGGTACATTAATGATGAACCTATCATGATATAAGTCCTTTGGCCGAACCTTAGATTTTTAGGAATTTAATATCAATTAATAATATAATATTTGTTTTAAGAACTCTTTTATGTCAATTTTGACACTATTCAATAGTTGATTTTTGTGAAACTCATAACAGATTGATTAATTCGAAAAAAGTCAATTACATCAATCCTAATATATTATATTATCCTATAAAATTAGTTTAATTCATTAAAAGTTTCATATTATCTTTATTTGGGTATTTATAATATCAATTATTTTAATTTTTCACTATTATAGTAATTACTGCATCATCATTGTTTCATAAATAAAATAAATTATTTAATGTCTAAAAATTATAAATAAAACATAATTATGTAGGAAAGCTTTTTATCGTTCTAATGAATATTTATAATCAAAAATCCAACATATATAACCCTATGTAACAATTGTTTTGCTAAAAGATATATGCTTGTGTCATTTTTGTATTCATTTTAACTTAATTAAAATAAAGTGTCATTATCACTTACAAGTGGATCCATGGGGTCCCAAAATCGACCCAAAGATGCCCATGGTAGACCATGTATCAACCAATAGGTTTAAGACACGTTTTAGGGTAATTTGGTATTATTATAATATTATTTTTTAACCCTTATTTACCGGATTTACCCTTAACCATGGTAAATAAAATATTTACCGCAGTAATTATTCAAAATGTCTAAAAATAAAAGTTACCTATTTACAAAATTTGGACATCCTGATTCCAAATATGGAATCCATTTTTCTAAATTCAAAACACAGAAGTGGCAGAAATTAATTTAAAATTAATTCCCGCTGTCAAAACAAAAAGCGTGTTTTTAAGAGAAAATAACTATCAAAAGATTGACACTTGTTTATGTTCGGCTTAATTGTAAAATTATGTCCAATGACCAAAATTATATTAAATGGTAAAAATATATTCTAAATATACTTTAAAATTGCTAAAATTAATAATTTATCACTATTAATTATTTTTATTAAAAAAGTTGTTTTTAATTAAAATTTAGTAATTTTCACTATTCATCAAAATATGAAAGTTATCCGAAAAGTACCAAAATTTCACCTTAGGCTAAATTAGATATTCCGAATCCAAAAATGAAGTCCCTTTTGAAATATAAAATATATATAATTTTAAAAAGTAGGTATTACTATTCATAACGGCTAGTTTGATTGGTTGTTAGAACTTGGTGTTGCGTACAACACACACTATCACATTATTCAAAGAGAAGCGTACCGTAGAAGCTTGGGGTGTTACAACAAATGTCTTCAGTTTAAAATATATCAAAATTATTATTATTTATTTAATATATAATATAATATTATATACTAAAAATAAGGAATTTCATTGATTGGAGAGAGGGAGATCATCTCCCACAACATTTTTTTTCTACAAGACCAATGTACCCTTCATTTTTTCCCTTACCCGATCACGATATTTGTAAAAAATACCACATGTCATCATCTCATCCTATTATCAGAAGATCCCTTATTTTTTGGGATTGTAGATGATAACGCGTGAATCTGGAGACACCCCCATCGACGCTGTTAAATAGGGGAGATAAAAAATTATAATAAATAAAAAATAATAATAAGATAAAATAATAAAAAATAATTCAAATAAAATATATAAAACTGAAAAGTGTAATAACAATTTATAAAGAAAATTAAATATTAAAATAAACTTTTTTAATATTATTAAATAATTAATTAACTCAATAAAAAACATTTTTTAATATTTTAAAATATTTATTTGTATAAATTTCTTTTATTTAGTTATATACAAATCTAATAATGATTAATAATTTAATATTAACTTTTTTAAATTAATAAATTCAAACAATTAAACTTAATTATTTAATGACTAAATTTAAACTTATAGTAATAAATACAATGTCTTAAATTTTATTTGTTCTAATAATTGTTTCTAAATCTATTTTTTCATGTAGTTTTATACCTAGAAAAATGAGTGATCCATGTTCGTGGACACAAACTGCTGGCAGTTAGCAGAGTTTTTCTAAGCTGATAATCAAGGAAGAGTTAAAGACATGTAGACAATGAAATATAGTGAAGGGTAGGTTAGTTCATTGATTTCTATGTGGTGAACAACTATAGACGGAAGAAAATATAAATTATTTTAAAAAACAGAGCAGCGGTGGGAGGATAGGGGATCATTCAATCATTTTTTTCACTCAAGACATTCTTGGAGACCCACTAGCAGGAGCAGGATATTGATTTGGGAACATGCGGTAGGAAGCAAACATCGCTATTTTTTTCTGGGAGATCACTTTTTTCCCTATTTTTATTCATTTTCATTACATTAGACTTTGTAATTTTTTTTGTAATTAGATTATCAATTGTGTGTAAATATTGATGACTTCAAGGGATTTAATTTCGTCTGGTTATTGTATTAGTTATCTACCCTTGATTCTTTCAAACAAAGAAGTGGATTCAACTGGCAAAGTTGAATCTAATTCTTAAAATTATTATTTTTTCGCCTCAGGAACATAATTTTAAAACTCCCTAGTATTTTGAAGAAAATGATCAATGATTCAACTTTTCAAATCTAAAATTCATTTTTATTGGATTAAATCAGTGAGATTTATTATATCATCTTTAACTCAATTACTTTCACATTTAGGTGGCACTGGCTGTGGTGAACATGAAGAATCAATTTACATGCATGACTAATATGTTGACGAGGGAGATTAATTGATCATTTTTTAGAGTTTATGTATTCAATAATAAATAAATGAAGATTTTAGATTTTTAACCAGCAGAGTTAGATTCCCCAGACTTGACTCTTGATTAGAATTTTTTCAGTCTTTGTTAATTTTTTTAGTTTCCTATTTCCTTTACTGTTCATCATTACTCTAATTTAAGATTTAGTTTATTAGTCAATCCTTGTTTCCTCTTACTATCTTCATAAAAATTACACATAATAAAAAAAGTAACAAGGAAAAAAATATTTTCACCCACTATTGACAACAATGGGGTTTTTTTTTAAATGAATTGTTCACTCTACCATCCATATGGGTTTGACCCTACCTACATCTATATAGTAGTTAGTTGGAAAATAAAATTTTAAAATTCGACACGTATTCAATGATATATGAGTCAAAAATCAAGACTATCACTAAGTTTCTTAGGTATATTAAGGATATGTTTCTGGTTTATAGATGAGATGAGGGAATAACCATTATTAGATATGAATATTCTAGTTTCCAAACCGATCACGGTGGCATGATGTCACAAACATTATAACTCCAAATCCCTTTTCTTCATTTTATACATAAACCACTTTATAGTTGAGTGGGAACCATTCAATTTAAGATACCAAATACCAAATTTTTGACACCACAAACAAAAATGTAATATAATCTTCCAAATTAACTGAAAAAAAACAACTTCAGATTTCAAATTCAAAGACACATTCAAAAAATACACACGTCAACACCTTGGGCCATGTCTGTCTTGAGCTAGGCCCCCTGAATCATCGCCCTGATTCACAACCAAACCATCATCCAAATCAACATAATTGGAAATCATAAACCATAAAATAATATCATTGTAGCTATTATAAAAAATTGAATACCTTTGAGATATGCAGGGGACATCTCCCCTGAACCAACAAACAGAACATCTGATAAACATCAACCAAAAAAATAAATATCACCTAGAACTGCTACCTCATGAAATACTATAAACCATTCTGAATCTTCTGCCAATACACTATCAAAACCACTATGAAAATATGACTGGGAGTAGAGTGAAGGAACCCTAGTGTGTGAGTAGAGTAGGAATAGAATTCATCAAGCAGAAACACCAACACAAAAAACTTGTATTTTAATCAAGGATTAAATCCATGAATGATTCTATAAATTCATGAGTCTAATAATAAGTCATGAATGAAAAAACACCACCCTGATCAAAATACCTACAAATAATATAAAGGACTAAAATACGACCAACAAAAGGGACTAAAACCAAAAGCTGGGAGAGAATAAATATGAATCGCTGCTCCTAGAAACCCAATGAATCTCAACTGACATATCCCAAACCCTACACAATATCCAGCCTTCAGAACAAAATGGATTCTATTGTAATAGATTTCGGAGTAGGAGTAGATATTGAGATTAACAAGGCCTTTGTAGTGAGCCATGATCATAGAGAGATATATACACCAAAACAAGATAGATGGAAAGAGAAAATAAGTGAACAATGAAGTAAATACAAAGAGAGAAAACCTAGAGAAAAACTAGGTCCCTAAAGGAGAGAAAACCATCAAGGAAATTAAATAAATAAATAAAGGAGAAAACTATAAACAAAAAAAGAGGCAAAGAAATAGATAAAGGATCAAGTAGCTTCTAATGATAGAATAGGGTAGACCATCTCCAGGGGAAAAACCTTATATGAAGTAGAGGTGTGGCATGCTCAGAAGAGCTCAAATAAGGATGTTTTTATACATTCTATAGTAGAGTTCATGTATATTGTAGATTCTATGATTTCTAAAAAAATAAATAATGATGTAAAACTTCATCCAGGAGCATAAAGTGGTACCTAGAAGTAAATAACTAGTCACACTCTACGGTGATAATAATGTAGTGGTGGATCTTGAAAAAGATCCAAGGTCACATAATTGGATTAAGAAAAAACTTTCTATCTATCATATCCTAATGGATTTTTCTAGGAGAGTTCAATTTTAGTTAGATGTATTTCCATGGAAGGCAACACAGAGGACCCCTTGAATAAAGCCTTGACCAAGTAGAAACTTGATTATCATGTATGGTCTAGTGAGCTAAAATTTATTGGTAGTTGTCTCTTGTTCATGTGGTGTTTTGTTGTAGAAATTTTTTAGGACCATCGAATTGTACATTGATTACATGTATATTTGATGTCTTGAATATTAATTAAACATATTATTACTTATTGTTATATGTTCAAGATTTATTTAATATAATAAGGTCCAAGAGTATTTTTCCCATTGATATGGTCATAGGCCAACAAGACTGTACTCGAGTGGTAGAGGCTCCTTCTTGGCATCCAAGAGACCCAGGACCAAATCTTAGTGAGGGTGAATTTTCCTATTTACTATAGTAAAACTATAGAATTTACTATAGAAGGTATTGTTTGGTACTCTTGCAGCGAACACTATTCACCAGAATTTCTCCTCCGGGCCACCGGTTTAGGCCTACAGGTCTCAAGGCCTTCGAGCCACCAAATTCCTTCACGGTATAGGGACGACAGGTTGTGGGTCTTCATTACATCAATGTATTCTAGGCCACAAGGATATGAAGCCATAGAAAATACCAAGAAGCGTAGGCAGACCGCATAATAGCATGTCCAGACAAGGATTCAGAGAAAAAATAAAAACCACCAAAGTAGAGAAAACCAGATATGAAGAATGATAGGGTGTGTCAACTTCCATTGGGATTGGGCATCATGTAGTTCTACATGGGGAAATATTAGTCGATCAACCATGTGAGGTAGGGATCTAGGATCCTTTAAGATGAAGATTCTAGGGAGGATTTGATTCATTTGTGCTAGGTATTGGGCCTTTATGTTTATATATTGGGTTGTGTATGGGCCTTGTGACTTGGGTATATGGGTCATGTAAGGGTTCTCCTTCAACCCTTAAAAAATGGATTATCCAAAAATTAATAAAAATAAGGCCTTAAGGCCATTTAGAGTGATATGTGGTCATAACAGTTCCCCTCTATGAGGAGAAAAATTCATTTCAATTACAATATTTTTAATATAGTTCTATTGTTGGGTAACATAATTTGATGAGAAATATCATATTTATTCAATTAGGTACAGGTGATCATAAGAGGATAAGGATTATTCTCATGAAGTTATCACTCAGTAATATCCATAAAGAGAGATTATGAAAACATAACTGCCAATATGAATTCTATAGGTTTTGGTGTCATCAGGTATTCCTATTATCAAGAATGTGTAACATTACATATACTTTAATATTATCATTAATGAATTTCATTACTCGCACACATATATTTTCTAAAAAAAATCATGAAGACATATGTTCACACTGAGGTTGGGTGCATTGAGTAAATCATGATTCACATGTCATTAATGGATATGTCAAAGAAGGATTTTCACTTCCAGCTTTATGGAAGTTGATTTCTCAATCCTTTTATCCCTAAATTATAGGGTCTTGGTGTAACAACATGTTTATTCTAGATAGTCAAATAAAGGCATATCAATAATATAGTTTGGTGACATGGATGTGAAACCCACTTGATGAGATATTGTGATAAGGTTATTACATTAAATAGTGATAATTTTTATGTGGTCTTCATCATTGAGAAATTCAATTCTTTATTAAGGGTACCAATATTTATTTCTAGACAATAATCTTGGACTTTAACCAAGCCTACATATTGCTAATGTGAAATAATCATAGAGGATCACACACTATGTGCTTTCACTGATCTAAATTATATTATATTAGAATTTAATTAATGTAATTAATATTATTATCAATACTAATGTATAATTTTTTCTTAAATTTTATTGATGAAATAAATTGAAAAAATATTTATTAATCGGATTATGAATAAAATATATTCATTTATTTTAATGAATATTTAATAAAAAGTTACAGACTTTTTTATGAATTTTTTTTATTTAAGTAAAAAAATATTTTATTTGGGTATTCAATAAATTAAATAGGAGTTTGAATATACCAAAACACATCTAGTGACTATTATTAATTAACAAGTCGATTAAATAACACATGTTATATTCCAAGTTGGTATTCAAAAAAATATTAATATTAATATTATTTTATTATGTAGCATGGGGTTTATTACAAGTTATTATATTATTGATTGTCTGGAATGCATTAAATAGATATTTTATCCTAAAAATTATAACTATAAATAGGTTCTTAAGTCTATCGTGTAGAGTATCAATTGGTGAAATAAAAATTGAGAATTTTGGTGTATAGTAAATTCTTTGTCAACTCCTTTTATCTCCCTATCAAGAACAAGAAATGTGATAGTAAATTATTTAAGACCAAATAATGAGAGATCAATAAAAAACAATACATCACATTCGATTTACTATGTTATCACTAGGGGAATGAGTGGAATTTCTCATAGATCATAAGAGCACATGTGGATCACCACTAGAAGGATTTGATACTTGGATCCTCATGGTGTAAAGAAGAGAATCCAAAAGGGTATTTTTACATGATAAACATTCATCAAGGAAGAAATATCATAATGATGGGTATTTATTTTTTTAGATGTTAAATTAATAAAATATATGTTTTACATATAAGATCCTTTATCATGGTTTTAGGAAACAATAATTAAAAAAAATTTATTTTATCACCCCCACCACATGCATCCACTAAACCAGAAACTAAAAAAGTATGTATCCATAACTGAGACTCCTAGCCATTCAAACATCATAATATAATTTATAATCTTGAGACCATCTACATTTATAATGGTTTATCCAAATTATTCTTCTTAATATTCAATGTATGACATAATTTAACCATTGACTGTTGTATCTTCAAGAACATGTAATGCGAATATATGACGAAGTGGTTCTAGTGGAGAGAATGTACTCTATGATGGTCTGCTCGATTTCTTGGTTGATTTACGTGATTTTCTCGATCTAGACTTTTATTTCCCCTTTGTTTTGTTTTCCTGTAATACCATACCTCATTTCATACCCGTTTCATCAATTTTAAAAAGTTTTTTTATTAAAAAAGTAGTACAATAAATTAATCATGTATAATTATAAGGTTACATGACCATGCTATCAAAGTCCCAACAATATTATCAACAATTGTAACATCTATATCTTCAATAAAAATAGGAAACTCAATTCTTGACTCATGTAATACATAAATTCATGCTCTCACATGATATTTTGAAATTTTTTATTATATTTTATGTCTCTTGGGATACATTACACCATACACATGCAATAAGGTGATGTTTGGGTGTCGATAGATATAAATCTCATATAATTTAACCCTATCGAATTTTATAAATATAAATTCATCACAAGTTGTTTGAGTAACATTTAGGAGAAAGTGGAATGATAAAATTAATTATCTCATTTAGGGAATGTAGTTGATGGGAATGGATAGTTGTAATGTTAGTGGGGTAATGTGGCTCTTCATGAAATGATTCTTGTTATACTATTAGTTCACATTGATCCCTGTTCATATAATAGTCCACAAAACCAAAATGAACTATAATTTCTTTTAATGTATCTATATATTCCTACATTCCTTTCAACATCTCATATGTATATCCTTGTGTCTTTATATTCTCAAAATATGTTAGTGGGGATACTCAAAAACCCAAACCATTAGCACAACCATATTGTTCTAGCTGATTCAAATCCATTGAAATTAATTTTTTTTTCAGTACAATCAATTTCAAATCTTTTGTATAAACCTTATAAAACCATATGATTATAAAGTTATATTTTTATGTAGTACTACTATGAATCACAAAAAATTACTATTATTTCATACTTACATATGATTATCATACTTCTTGTGTGTTTGAATCTACTAGTTTTCCCTCTATTTATATAAGCCTCCATCCATAATACAAAATTTTATATGGAAGTGTATTATAATTTAGATTCATATATATTCATATAAACAAAGAATCCTAAGTTATTTTATATCACATAAATATTTTTATGATGATTTAAAATATATACCATTTTATTTTTGAGTAAAGTCTACCCCTTCATTATTTTACGATATGGGGTATATTAGTTTTTATGCAAAATAATTATTTTAAGAACTCCCTTGTTAAATAAATTATGATTTTTGATTGAAAATAGATAAAATAAATATTTTTCATATAAAATATTCTTGATTAGAATACACAAAAATGATTGCTCATTACAGTGACTACTGAGTGATTTCAATGTTTCATGGTCTATAATTCATGCATACATATCTAGTATATGGGGTTCACTTTCCCCGCAACATCCATATGATTATGTTTTGTTATATGTTTGAGGAACTCTCTATAATATTTTTTAGTGAGCATTATGAAAAATATCTTATGGAAATCGTCTAAAATAAATCAAATATCCATGGGATAATGGAAATTAATTCAATGTTTCATTATATATATTTTTGTTAAAATAGATAAATTATATTGTAACATTTCCCTAATATCTTTCTTCATGATCATATTTAATGAAATCATGACATTATTCTACATATATATAAAAAATAGAACATACATTCTTGTTGTAACCCCAAATTGACTAATAAATATTGAATTTTTGGGTTCAAAAGGTTGGACATGTTGATTACATTCATACTAAAATTTTAAACCTTTTATTCTTACCTAGATAACATTAGTTAAAATGGTGATTCTATGTTGCTCTTGTTTTTTCCATCCACATGTTGTTGATCCCCTAAAAATTCAACAGTTTTAGCATCAACTGTGTATTCTTCCTAAGCATTGGGGACATAATCATGTGGATGATTCATTATTTACATGGGAAGTTCAAAATTTAATTTAGATTGTGTAAATGTATTATAGAACACAAAATATTATATGGAAAATAATAGTATATTAAAAAACACAATAACCTATTCATTGAACTCTCTTTATTTTCTGTAACTATTGATGGGATTTGGATAATTTATTGAGTATCCAAATCTCATTATTATGGTACCCTATAATGTATAAGACACTCCCTACACTGGGAACTTTATGAATTAATTATGATCTCATAATAAATGGGCCATCTTAAATTAAATTTGAATTGGAACCTTCTATTTTTTAGTCACTAGTAAAAATTGACAAATTCCATTTTACTAGATCCATAACATATAATGCTTGAACTGATTTTGATGTCATTATGAATGGTTTTTCTTATACCCTTCCACACTAAAATTCACCTTCACTAAGCTCAATTTTTTGACCTTAATTATAGATCTTTTTTAAGCCCATTTTCAATTAAAAATATTCAGTTGAAATGTCATACTATCTAACTTGTATATTTGTTCAATTATGTTGAATTTTGAAATTTTCACATAAATTGGATTTTTATCCTTGGAACTGAATATTTTCATCACTTCCTCCATAATCTTTACTCAAGTGTTTCATATCATACTATGTTCATCATCCTCCTTCATATAGAATGTACAACCATTAATTATAAAACTAGTGTAAGAGATAACATTTTCATTTGGTCCCTTGGATATCCAATTAAGTTGTTTGGCAATAGAATTGGGATTTTCACATAACTGCTAATAAAAATGATCATAGAATAATCATACAAACTATTGACAATGTGTAATTGATATCCATATTTTATCTCTTGATGGATTCAAATGTCTAGGAATTACACTATGAGATTCTACATATGGAGGAAACTCTAAGGTATTATTTAAAATGTATAGTTGAGTCTGCTCATTCGTGGTAATGGTAATTGTAAGAAAGACTCATCTAGAAATTTCTTCTCCCATAAGGTTTCCCGTATGATGAGATTTGGGAAGACCAATGTTATCATCATATTAGAGGTAATCATTACAAAATTCAAAAGCTTCATCAAAAATAAATCACTCTTCAATAAAACCTCCTAAATAACTTGAATTTATGATGTAACCATTAAAAATATTCATATATCATTGAGTGGTGTACATAAATAAACAATGTTAATGACCCCATAGTTGAATCTATCGAACCTAGTGAACCATAAGGTGGAAAATTAAATCAATGAATTGTGGTTGGAGGAATTACTCCACTTATCATAATATGACATCAATTTCTTTCTTCATGATTGGAAACATAATAGGGTCTATTAATTTACTGCATATGGATTTTAAAAGGAAGAAAGGTTTGGTTAATATATGTTGTACATTTTTAGGTATAATGTAATGTAATTTTATAAGAATTAAATCTTCATCAAAACATGACTATCATTTTATGGTATTCCCAGTAACATCAAATTATTCATTAAAATGATATTCTTGATATTTTATGGATACCCATATAAAAATTTTACACTGTTAAGGATGTTTCATAAATGAAATGGTTCTTTCCAAGATAGTGTGTAGGCTGGTGGAGGAATAATAGTATTACTTTCAGCCTTCACTAGTGCCAACACAACCCTTATCCCCATGTTAGTCATGTCAAACGTTTCCTTAATTCCATATTTTATAATCACTAATAAAATTTTGTATGTGAAAATACCAGTATCACTTATATATTTTTCTATGTTAATTATATCAAATTAAATATATAACATATAAAAAATTCGTGTATGGAAATTTAAAGAAAATTCATTTATTTTTTCCAACTATATTTTGTAAGGTTTTAAAAACTTTATTTCAAATATTAGTGTCATTATCTTTTAATTTCTAAATAAGTTAGTCACTCATTAATTGGAATGGTGTTTTACATTATTATATATTTCCATTGAATGATGCTGTCCAAGATTGGTATTTATTTCATCAGGGTAAAAATTTACAATCACTACTAGAAATACGATCTATACCAATGGTTTTGGGAAAACCGTTGGTATAGTTCACATATATGTACCTATACCAACACTTTGGCCAAAAACATTGGTATAGGTCACTAATTTGGACATATACCAATGGTTTTGGACAAACCGTTGGTATAGGGGGGACTTATACTAACGATTTGGGGAAAACCATTAGTATAGGTTGCTTATATGGACCTATTCCAACGGTTTTGGCCAAACCGTTGGTATAGGTACATAATAGAGACCATATACCAATGGTTTTCCCCAAACCGTTGGTATAGTTCTCCATATACCAACGGTTGGTACAAAACCATTGGTATATGTCCCAAAGTCAAAGAATCTATACAAACTGTTCTCAAAACCATTGGTATAGGTCTATATCAATGGTTTTGAGAACCATTGGTATAGTTACATGTATTTTTTATTTAAAATTATTATATATAACATTAAACAAATAAAAATTGAACATATTTATGATAATAAATATATATATTTATGAAATGGTTTTGCAAAAAGGCAAGTTTGGTTAGTGGATAGGTCGTTCAACTATAAACTACATGTACTGGGATCAAAACCCACCAAATGATTCCTTTTTGAAATACATATACCAATGGTTTTATGGAACCATTGGTATATATTTTTCATATTACATATTCCAATGGTTTTAAAAACCGATGGTATAGACCTATCCCCATGGATTACATGGCCATGGTTCTCCAAACTGTTGGTATAGGATATACCTACGGTTTGGCGGTATATACCAATAGTTTCAAATCGTTGGTATAGGGTATTTTTATACTAGTGAATCTCCTATAGAAAAAACCTTCATAGTATGCTTCAAACTATCTGAGTGTGTACCATCTACACAAATAGGATACCCAAATATTCCATTAATTTTACAACCTAAAAAATTTCCATAAGAAGGAATTTGAATTATCAACCTATAAAACATGACTCTGAATATGAAATATTCTATTCTATGTGCCTCATATAAAGTAACACTTTTATCCCACATCAATTTTAGATCTTATATAAATGAATCCAAATAGAATTCAATATCATTACCTAGTTTTTTTGTATAGATAAAAATAGAGACAAATTAATGTATTTGTGATTCATGCATGACCATGGTGGAAATATATGAATTACCAACATAACTATCCATTTAATGTGAGTACTAATTTTAACACCAATGGGCCTTTTAAATATTTAGATAATTCAAGACAATGTTTACTATGCTTGTTTCCTATTTCAGGATACTCATAATCAGTTTTCCTCTACTTATTGGGTGTCACATTTTACCATCTTCGATTCCTATATCTACATGCCATGAAAATTTTCTAATGTTTTCCTGACATGCATAGAGACATAAGAACATTGGAATGATTGTAAAGTACTATACACATTTTGAGGGAATTTATTTACTTTTACCATATCGATTAGTTCCTAACCTGACAAATGTTATAACTGATTAAAAGTCCTTATAAAAAACAATACAATCATTTAGACATGCTTGTATTTTTTTAGAAATCATACCCATTGAACATAAAATTCACTTAGCACTATCTATTATAAAATAAAGGTCATTTTCCTCAAGTAACATATTAATCAGGAGACTAATTAAATTAGTAATGTAGGTGTCACTCCTCCTACAACCAACTTTCAACTTATATAACATTAATTCAGCTAATAATGTTGTATATTTAGTACAACCGGTATATAATGTTTTCTTTTAATAGATAAATTACTTCTCAAACAACATTTTCACAATCATGAAGGCCTTCTTGAATTTTCATTTTCATTTATTCCATACAAACTTCATCATCATTAGCACTATAATTTATAAAAATTGATCCACAATCACAATATCATACTAGTCAATATGTAAATTCTTTTTTTCTTGACGTTTAGTCCAACATTTATAGATTCAATCTATTTCATGACAAATCAAATAGTCTTGAAACATTTATGTGTGAATTAATCTTGAATAACAACAACGTAAACATGAATAAATTATTTGAGAAGGGTCAAATGTATGTTATATTCTAATATTGATAAAATTTTTCATGCCATCCTTGTACTCCTTTTTCATATGATTAGCATTGTTTCACCCTGAATGTGTGTTCTGGTTAAGAATCACTATTTCTAGATGGGTTTCAATGATTTTTTTTAAAACCGAAAACAATAAATGGTTTTATATCCAAAGGGACCCGTTTTTCAAAGGTAGATCCTCATTAAGGATTTCGACTGATAGTACTTAATTCATCACATTGGTTGAGAAGATGGGAGGTCGGGATCATCACACCCTTTTGAGGGAAATTATTGCATACTATAGGATTCTCTTGTATATTTAAGATATGTTCATGAATTATTAATAATTTACCAATAGTAATATTGGTTTCCCTTGAAATTTGAAACCAATTTTTAGCATGTATGGAAATCAGAATCATATTTATGTATGGAAGGTTCTTAATTAACAAAGATATTTTTATGTATTTGAGGTTCTCTATCAATGGTATCCTCTCATATTAATCTTATAGATTCATTTGTCATTATTATGACAATGCTGGTTTTTATGACACTCAGCGGGGACCACTAGAATTTATCATCACCCAGGGAGACAGAAGTTGTTTTGATGTTGGGATCAAACCCATAAATGAGCTTCTTATATGTCCTTGTGAAATGAATCAGAACCCACATTGTTTGGTTCCACTTAATGGGACACATAATACCTTTTAAGGTCATGGATACGGACCTAACCGAACATTTTAATGTCACGTGGAAAGGACATCTTGGAAAAAGGTGCCTAGTCAACTATTTGTGTGGGGATTATGCCTAAGCAGCCCAAGGAACATAGAAAGGATATGAGTTTCCAAGTTAGATTATACCCTTATGGGAATGTGGACTAGAGATAAAAGAGTTTATTTATTGATTTGGGTTTGAACCTCAGGGAGGATTTCTATGTATTCAATTTGAAGGGGAATCAAAACCCACATAGTTTGGTAAGTCTCGTAGGGGAGTATGGAACTTTGAGATAAATAGGTTGGGGATTACTTCTAAATATAATGACCTTGTAATAGGGTCTACGATAGATTTCATAGTTAATCCTTGTTTCCAGTTACAATCTTTATAAAAAGTACACATAATAAAAAAAATTTACAAGGGAAAAAATATTTTCACCCACTATTGACAATAGTGTGGTTTTGTTTTGAAAATAATTGGTCACTTTACCATCCATGTGGGTTTGACCTTACCTACATCTCTATAGTAGTTAGTTGGAAAATAAAATTTTAAGATTTGACACATATTCAATGATATACGAGTCAACATTCAAGACTATCACTAAGTTTTTTAGGAATATTAAGGATATGATCCTAGTTTATAGATGAGAAGAGGGAATAGTCATTATTAGATATGAATATTCTAGTTTCCAAACTGATCAAGGGGGAATGATGTCACAAAAATTATAACTCCAAATCCCTTTTTTCATTTTATACATAAACCACTTTACTGTTGAATGGGAACCATACAATTTAAGATACCAAATACCAATATTTTGACACCACAAACATAAATGTAATATAATCTTCCAAATCCACAGAAAAACAAAAAAACTAAACTTCAGATTTCAAATTCAAAGACACATTCAAAAAATACACACGTCAACACCTTGGGCCATGTCTATCCTGAGCCAGGCCCCCTAAATCATCACCCTGATTCGCAATCAAACCATCATCAAAATCAACATAATTGGAAATCATAAACCATAAAATAATATCATTGTAGATATTAAAAAAAAATTAATACCTTTGAGATATGAAGGGGATATCTCCCATGAACCAACAAACAAAACATCTGCTAAACATCAGAAAAAAAAATCAATATCACCAGGAACTGCTACCTCATGAAATACGATAAACCATTCTAAATCTCCTCCCAAGACACCTTCAAAACCACTATGAAAATATGTCTGGTAGGAGAGTGAAGGAATCCTAGTGCGTGAGCAGAGTAGGAATAGACTTCATCGAGCAGAAAAACCAACACAAAAAACTTCTATTTTAATCAAGGATTAAATCCATGAATGAATCTATAAATTCACGAGTCTAATCATAAGTCATGAATGAAAAAACTCCACCCTGATCAAAATACCTACAAATAAAAGAAAGGACCAAAATGCAACCAACGAAAGGGACTAAAACCCAAAGTTGGGAGAGAACAAATATGAATCGATGCTCCTAGAAACCCGACGACTCTCCACTAACATATCCCAAACCCTACACAATAGCCAGCCTTTAGAACAAAATGGATTATATTTTAATAGATTTCGGAGTATGAGTAGATATTGAGATTAACAAGGCCTTTTTAGTGACCCATGACCACAGAGAGATATATACCCCAAAACAGGACAGATGGAAAGAGAAAAGAAGAGAACGGTGAAGGAAATACAAAGAGAGAAACCCTAGAGAAAATCCAGGCCCCTAAAGGAGAGAAACAAATCAAGGAAATTAAATAAAGAAATAAAGGTGAAAACTATAAACAAAACAAATAGGTAAATAAAAAGATAAATGAACAAGTAACTTATAATGATAGAATAGGGTAGACCATCTCCAGGGGAAAACCCTTATATGAAGTAGAGGTGTGGCATGCTCAGAATATCTCAAATAAGGATGTTGTCATACATTCAATAGTAGAGTTCATGTATATTGTAGATTCTATGTTTTCTAAAAAAATAATAGTGATGTAAAACTTCATCCAGGAGTATAAAGTGGTATCTATAAGTAAAGAACTAATCACACTCTACTGTGATAATAATGTAGTGGTGGATCATGAAAAAGATCCAAGGTCACATAATTGGATGAAGCAAAAACATTGTAAGTACCATATCCTGATGGATTTTTCTAGGAGAGTTCAATTTCAGTTAGATGTATTTCCATGGAAGACAACATGGAGGAACCCTGGAATAAAGCCTTGACCGAGTAGAAACTTGATTATCATGTATGGTCTAGTGAGCTAAAATTTATTGGTAGTTATCTCTAGTTCATGTGGGGTTTTGTTGTAGAAATTTATTTAGACCATCGAATTGTACATTTATTACATGTATATTTGATGTTTTTAATATTAATTAAACATATTATTACTTATTATTATATGTTCGACATCTATTTAATGTAATAAGGTCCAAGAGTATTTTTCCATTGATATGGTCATAGGCCAAAGAGCCTGTACCCGAGTAGTAGAGGCTCTTTCTTGGCATCGAAGAGACCCAGGACAAAATCATGGTGGGGGTGAATTTTCCTAGTTACTATAGTAAAACTGTAGAATTTACTATAGTAGGTATTGTTTGGTACTCTTGCAACGAACACTATTCACATGATTTGGTCCTTCGGGCCATCGGTTTAGGCCTACAGGTCTCAAGGCCTTTGAGCCACCAAAGGCCTTCATGACATAGGGACGATAGGTTGTGGGACTTCATTACATTAATGTCTTTCAGGACACAGTGATATCAAGCCATAGGAAATACCAAAAAGCATAGGCAGACCGCATAAGAGCAGTCCTAGACAAGGATTCAGAGAAAAAATAAAAACCACTAGAGTAGAGAAAAATGGATATGAAGAATGATAGGGTGTTTCAACTTCCATTGGGATTGGGAATCATGTAGTTCTACATGGGGATATACTAGTCGATCAACCATGTGAGGTAGAAAGCTAGGATCCATTAAGATTAAGATTCTAGGGAGGATTTGATCATGTATTCCAGGTATTGGGCCTTTAAGTTCATGTATTGGGTTGTGTATGGGAATTGTTACTTGGGAATATGGGTCATGTAAGTGTTATCTTTCAACCCTTAAAAATGGATTATCCAAAAATTAATAAAAACAAGTCCTTCAAGCCATTCTAAGTGATATGTGGTCATAACAGTTCCCCTCTATGATGAGAAACATGCATTTCAATTACAATACTTTTAATATAGTTCTATGTTGGGTAACATAATTTGATGAGAAATACCATATTTATACAATTAGGTACATGTGATCATAAGAGGATGAGGATTAGTCTCATGAAGTTGTCACTCAGTAATATCCATGAAGAGAGATTATGAAAACATAACTGCCAGTATGAATTCTATAGGTTTTGGTGTCATAAGGTATTCATATTATCAAGAATGTGTAACTGTACATATACTTTAATATTATCATTAATGAATTTAATTACTCGCACACATATATTTTCTAACAAAAATCGTGTAGACATATGTTCACACTAAGGAAGGGGGAATTGGGTAAATCATGATTGGAATTCCATTAATGGATATATCGAAGAAGGATTTTCACTTCCAGCTTTATGGAAGTTGATTTCTCAATCCTTTTATCCCTAAATTATAGGGTCCTGGTGTAATAACATGTTTATTCCAGATCGTCAAATAAAGGCATATCAAGAATATAGGTTGGTGACATGGATGTGAAACCTACTTGATGAGATATTGTGATAAGGTTATTACATTACATAGTGATAATTTTTATGTGGTCTTCATCATTGAGAAATTAAATTTTTTATTTAGTGTACAAATATTTATTTCTAGACAGTAATCTTGGATTTTAACCAAGCCTACATAGTGCTAATGTAAAATAATCATAGAGGATCACACACTATGTGCTTTAACTGATTTATATTATATTTCATTAGAATTTAATTAATGTAATTAATATTATTATCAATACTAATGTATAATTTTTACTTAAGTTTTAATGATCAAATAAATTGAAAAAATATTTATTCATCGGAATACGAATAAAATATATTCGTTTATTTTAATGAATATTTAATAAATAGTTAAAAACTTTTCTATGAACAATGTTTTTATTTATGTAAAAAAATATTTTATTTGGGTATTCAATAAATTAAAGAGGAGTTTGAATGTACCAAAACACCTCCAGTGACTAGTATTAATTAACAAGTTGATTAAATAATACATGTTATATCCCAAGTTGGTGTTCACAAAAATATTAATATTAATATTATTTTTTTATGTAGCATGGGGTTTATTAAAAGTTATTATATTATTGAATGTCTGGAATGCACTAAATAGATATTTTATCCTAAAACGTAGAACTATAAATAGGTGGTTAAGTATATTGTGTAGAGTATCAATTGGTGAAATACAAATTGAGAATTTTGGTGCACAATGAATTCTCTGTCAACTCCTTTTATCTCCATCTCAAGAACAAGAAATGTAATAGAGAATTATTGAAGACAAAATAATGAGATATCAATAAAAAACAATACAACACATTAGATTCACTAGGTTATCACTAGGGGATCGAGTGTAATTTCTCATAGATCGTAAGGGCACATGTGGATCACCACTAGAAGGATTTGATACTTGGATCCTCATGGTGTAAAGAATAGAATCCAAAAGGGTATTTTTATATGATAAACATTCATCAATGAAGAAATATCATAATGATGGGTATTTATTTTTTTAGATGTTAAATTAATAAAATATAAGTTTTACATACAAGATCCTTTCTCATGGTTTTAGGAAAAAATAATTAAAATAAAATTTAATTTATCACCCCCACCACATGCATCCACTAAACCAGAAACTAAAAAATTATGTATCCCTAACTGAGACTCGTAACCATTCAAACATAATTATTTAATTTATAATCTTGAGACCATCCACATTTGTAATGGATTATCCAAATTATTCTTCTTAATATTCAATGTATAAAATAATTTCACCATTGAATGTTGTATCTTCAAGAACATGTAATGTGAATATATGTAGAAGTGGTTCTAGTGGATAGAATGTACTCTATGATGGTCTGTTCGATTTCTTGGTTGATTTACATGATTGTCTCGATCTGGGATTTTGTTTCCTCTTTGTTTTGTTTTCCTATAATACCATACCTCATTTTAGACCCTTTTCATCAATTTTAATAAGTTTTTTTATTTAAAAAACAGTTAAATAAATTAATCATGTATAATTATAAAATTACATGACCATTCTATCAAAGTCCCTAAATATTATCAACTTTTGTAACATCTATATCTTCAATAAAAATAGGAAACTAAATTATTGACTCATGTAATACATAAATTCATGCTCTCACGTGATATTGTGAAATTTTTTATTATATTTTATGTCTCTTGGGATACATTACACCATACACCATACAATAAGGTGATGTTTGGGGGTCGATAGATATAAATCTCATGTAATTTAACCCTATAGAATTTTATAAAAATAAATTCATCACATGTTTTTTGTGTAACATTTAGGAGAATGTGAAATGATAAAATTAATTATCTCAGTTAGGGAATGTAGTTGATGGGAATGGATAGTTGTAATGTTAGTGGGGGTAATGTGGCTCTTTATGAAATGATTATTGTTATACTAGTAGTTCACATTGATCCCTGTTCATATACTAGTCCACAAAACCAAACTGAACTATAATATCTTTTAATGTTTCTATATATTCCTACATTACTTTCAACATCTCATATGTATATCCTTGTGTCTTTATATTCTCAAAATATGTTAGTGGGGACACTAAAAAACCCAAACCATTAACACAACCATATTGTTCTAGCGGATTCAAAGCTACTGAAATTAATTTTTCTTTCGGTACAATCAATTTCAACTCTTGTGTATAAACCTTATAAAAACCATATGATTATAAAGGTATATTTTTATATAGTACTATTATGAATCAAAAAAAGATTACTATTATTTAATACTTACACATAATTATCAAACTTATTTTGTGTTTGAATCTACTAGTTTTCCCTCCATTTATACAAGCCTCCTTCCATAATACAAAATGTTGTATGGTAGTGTATTAGAATTTAGATTCATATATATTCATATAAACAAAGAAGCCTAAGTTATTTTATATCACATCAATATTTTTATGAAGATTTAAAATATATACCATTCTATTTATGAGTAAAGTCTACACCTTCCTTATTTTACAATATGGGGTATATTAGTTTTTATGAAAAATAATTATTTTTAGAACTCCCTTGTTAAATAAATTATAATTTTCATTGAAAATAGATAAAATAAATATGTTCAAATAAAATATTATTGATTAGAATACACAGAAATGATTCATCATCACAGTGACTACTGAATGATTTCATTGTTTCATGGTCTATAATGCATGCATACATATCTAGTATATGCGGTTCACTTTACCCTCAACATCCATATGATTATGTTTTGTTATATGTTTGAGGAACTCTCTATAATATTTTTTAGTGAGCATTATGAAAAATATCTTATGGAAATAGTCTAAAATAAATCAAATCTACAAGGGATAATGGAAATTAATTCAATGTTTCATTATATATATTTTTGTTAAAATAGATAAATTATATTGTAACATTTCCCTAATATATTTCTTTATGCTTATATTTAATGAAATCATGACATTATTCTATATATCTAAAAAATTAGAACATACATTCTTGTTGTAACCCCAAATTGACTAATAAATATTGATTTTTTGGGTTCAAAAGCTTGGACATGTTGATTCCATTCATACTAAAATTTTAAACCTTTTATTCTTACCTAGATAACATTAGCTAAAATGGTGATTCTATGTTGCTCTTGTTTTTTTCCATCCACATGTTGTTGATCCCTTAAAAATTCCACAGTTTCAGCATCGACTGTGTATTCTTCCTAAGGATTGGGGACATCATCCTGTGGATGATTCATTATTTACATGGGAAGTTCAAAAATTTAATTTAGATTGTGTAAATGTATTATAGAACACAAAATATTATATGGAAAATAATAGTATATTAAAAAACACAATAACCTATTCATTGAACTCTCTTTATTTTCTTTAACTATTAATGGGATTTGGATAATTTATTGAGTATCCAAATCTCATTCTTGTGGTACCCTTTAATGTATAAGACACTCCCTACATTGGGATCTTTAAGAATTAATTATGATCTCTTAATAAATGGGCCATCTTAAATTAAATTTGAATTGGAACCTGCTATTTGTAGTCACTTATAAAAATTGAAAAATTCCATTTTACTAGATCTAGAACATATAAAACTTGAACTGCTTTTGATGTCATTATGAATGGTTTTTCCTTATACCCTTCCACACTAAAATTCACCTTCAATAAACTCATTTTTTTACCTTAACTATAGATCTTTTGTGAGACCATTTCCAATTAAAAATATTCAGTTGAAATGTCATACTATCTAACTTGTATATTTGTTCAATTATGTTGAATTTTGATATTTTCACATAAATTGGATTTTTATCATTGGAACTGAATATTTTCATCCCTTCCTCCATAATCTTTACTCTACAATTTCATATCATACTATGTTCATCGTTTTCCTTCATATATAATGTATAACCATTAATTATAAAACTAGTGTAAGAGATAACATTTAAATTTGGTCCCTTTGATATCCAATTAAGTTGTATGGAAATAGAATTGGGATTTTCATATGACTGCTAATAAAAATGATCATATAATAATCATACAAACTATTGACTATGTGTAATTTATATCCATATTTATCTCTTTATGGATTCAAATGTCTAGGAATTACTCTACGGGCTTCTACATATGGAGGAAACTATAAAGTATTATTTAAAATGTATAGTTGAGTCTGCTCATTTTTGGTCATGGTAATTGTAAGAAAGACTCATCCAGAAATTTCTTCTCCCATAAGGTTTCCCGTATGATGAGATTTGGGAAGACCAATTTTATCATCATATTAGAGGTAATCATTAAAAAATTCAAAAGCTTCATCAATAATAAATCACTCTTCAATAAATCCTCCAAAATAACTTCAATTTACGATGTAACCATTAAAAATGTTCATATATCATTCAGTGGTGTACATAAATAAATAATGTTAATGATCCCATAGTTGAATCTATCGAACCTAGTGAACCATAAGGTGGAAAATTAAATCAATGAATTGTGGTTGGAGGAATTACTCCACTTATCATAATATGACATCAATTTCTTTCTTCATGATTAGAGACATCATAGGGTCTATTAATTTACTGCATATAGATTTTAAAAGGAAGAAAAGATTGGTTAATATATGTTGTACATTTTTAGGTATAATGTAATGTAATTCTATAAGAATTAAATCTTTATAAAAACATGACTATCATTTTATGGTATTCCCAGTAACATCGAATCATTCATTCAAATGATATTGTTGATATTTTATAGATACCCATCTAAAATGTTTACAATGTTAAGGATGTTTCATAAATTAAATGGTTATTTTCATGATAGTGTGTAAGTTGGTGGAGGAATAATAGTATTACTTTCACCCTTCACTAGTTCCAACAAATCCCTTATCCCCATGTTAGTCATGCCCAACATTTCGTTAATTATATATTTTATAATCACTATTAAATTTTTTTATGTGAAAATAACAGTATCACTTATATATTTTTCTATGTTAATGATATCAAAATAAATATCTAACATATAAACAATTCATGTATGGAAATTTAAAGAAAATTTATTTATTTTTTCCAACTATATTTTGTAAGGTTTTAAAAAATGGATTTCAAAAATTAGTGTCATTATCTTTGAATTTCTAAATAAGTTGGTCAGTCATTAATTGGAATGGTGTTTTACATTGTTATATATTTCCATTGAATGATGCTGTCTAAGATTGGTATTTATTTCATCAAGGAAAAAATTTACAATCACTATTAGAAATAAGATCTTTACTAACGATTTTGGGAAAACAGTTGGTATAGTTCACACATATGTACCTATACCAACGGTTTGGCCAAAAACATTGGTATAGGTCACTAATTTGGACATATACCAATGGTTTTGGACAAACTGTTTGTATAGGGGGGACTTATACTAACGATTTGGGGAAAACCATTGGTATAAGTCGCTTATTTGGACCTATTCCAATGGTTTTGGCCAAACCGTTGGTATAGGTACATAATAGAGACCATATACCAATGGTTTTCCCCAAACCGTTGGTATAGGTCTCCCTATACCAATAGTTTGTACAAAACCATTGGTATAGGTCCCAAAGTCAATGAATCTATAAAAACTGTTCTAAAAAATGTTGGTATAGGTCTATACCAATTGTTTTGAGAACCATTGGTATAGTTACATGTATTTTTTATTTAATATTATTACATATAACATTAAATAAATAAAAATTGAATATATTTATGATAATACATATATATATTTATGAAATGGTGTTTAGAAAAGAAAAGTTAGGTTAGTGGTTAGGTTGTTCAATCATAAACTGCAGGTACTGGGATCAAAACCCAAAGAATGGATCTTTTTTGAAATACATATACCAATGGTTTTATGGAAGCGTTGGTATATATTTTTCAAACTACATATACCAATGGTTTTAAAAACCGGTTGTATAGACCTATCCCCATGGATTACTTGGCCATGGTTCTCTAAACCGTTGGTATAGGATATACCAGTGGTTTGGAGGCATAAAACAACAGTTTCAAACCGTTGGTATATGGTATTTTTATACTTGTGAATTTCCTATAGACACAACCTTCATAGAATGCTTCAAACTATCTGAGTGTGTACCATCTACACAAATAGGATACCCAAATATTCCATTAATTTTACAACCTAAAAAATTTCCATAAGAAGGAATTTGAATTATAAACCTATAAAACATGACTCTGAATATGAAATATTCAGTTCTATGAGCCTCATACAAAGTAACAATTTTATCCCACACAAATTTTAGATCTTATATTAATGAATCCAAATAGATTTCAATATCATTACCTAGTTTTTTTGTATATATATAAATAGAGACAACATAATGTATTTTTGATTCATGCATGACCATGGTGGAAATATATGAATTACCAACATAACAATCCATGTAATGCGAGTACTAATTTTCACACCAATGGGCCTTTTCCATCTTTAGATAATGCAAGACAATGTTTTCTAAGCTTGTTTCCAATTTCAGGATACTCATAATCAAATTTCCTCCACTTATTGGGTGTCATATTTTACCATCTTCGATTCCTATATCTGCTTTCCATGAAAATTTTCTAATGTTGTCCTGACATCCATTGAGACATAAGAACATTGGAATGATAGTAATGTACTACACACATTTTGAGGAAATTTATTTTTCTTATCATATCGATTAGTGCGTAACCTGACAAATGTTATGACTGATTAAAATTCTGTATAAAAAACAATACAATCATTTGGACATGCCTGTATTTTTTTAGAAATCATACCCATTGAACATAAAATTCACATAGCACTATCTATTATAAAATATAGTTCATTTTCCTCAAGTAACATATTAATCAGGAGACCAATTAAATTAGTAAAGTAGGTGTCACTCCTTCTACTACCAACTTTCAACTTATATAACATTAATACAGCTAATAATGTTTTATATTTAGTACAACCAATATATAATGTTTTTTCATAGATAATTAACTTCACAAACAACATTTTACAATCATGAAGGTCTTCTTGAATTTTCATTTTCATTTATTCCATACAAACTTCATGATCATTAAAACTATAATTCAAAAAAATTGATCCAAAATCACAATATCATACTAGTTAATATGTAAATTCTTTTTTCTTGACGTTTAGTCCAACATTTATAGATTCGATCTATTTTATGACAAATTAAATAGTCTTGAAACATTTATGGGAGAATTAATCTTGAATAAAAACAACGTAAACATGAATAAATTATTTGATAAGGGTTAAATGAATGTTCTATTGTAATATTGATAAACTTTTTCATGCCATCTTTGTACTCCTTTTTCATCTGATTAGCATTGTTTCCCCCAGAATGTGTGTTTTGGTTAGAATCACTATTTCTAGATGGTTTTCAATGATTTTTTTTATAAAACTGAAAACCCTAAATGGTTCTATATCCAAAGGGACCTGTTTTTCAAAGGTAGATGCTCATTAAGGATTTTGACTGATAGAACTTAAGTAATCACATTGGTTGAGAAGATGGGAGGTCAGGATCATCACACCCTTTTGAAAGAATTTATTTCATACTCTAGGATTCTATTGTATATTTAAGATATGTTCATGAATTATTAATAATTTACGAAGGGTAATGTAGGTTTCCCTTGAAATTTGAAATCAATTATTTTCATGTATGGAAATCATAATCATATTTATGTATGGAAGGTTCTTCATTAACAATGATATTTGTATGTATTTGAGGTTCTCTATCAATGGTATCCTCTCATATACATCTTATAGATTCAATTTTCATTATTACGGCAATGCTGGTTTTTATGATACTCAGTGGGGAACACTATAATTTATCATCACCCAGGGAGACAGAAGTTGTTTTGATGTTGGGATCAAAACCAGAAATGAGCTTCTTGGGTATCCTTGTGAAATAAATCAGAACCCGCATTGTTCGGTTCCACTTAATGGGACACATAATACCTTTTAAGGTCATATGATAAGGACCTAACCATACAGATTAATGTCATGTGGAAATGACATCTTGGAAAAAGGTGCCTAGTCAAATCTTTGTGTGGGGCTTATGCCTAACCAGCCCAAGGAACATAGAATGTATATGAGTTTCCAAGTTAGATTATACCCTTCTGAGAATGTGGCCAAGAGATAAAAGGGTTTATTTTTAGATTTGGGTTTGAACCTCAGGGAGGATTTCTATGTATCCAATTTAGAGGGGAACCAAAACCCACGTAGTTTGATAAGTCTCATAGGGGAGTATGGACCTTTGAGACAAATAGGCTGGGGATTACTTCTAAATATAATTACATTGTAATAGTTTCTACGATAGATTTCGTAACTCATGGATATTGAGACATAATTTGGGGCTTAATCTTAACGAGGATTCAAAAATTAATGGAATTAGGGTTGGATTCATGAGGAGGATGTCCAATGATCTGAGGTCATAAGTGAAGGATTTCAACATATCCTGATTATGGTGGGAATTACAGTTCTCATAGTTCAAGATATGAGGTGGATTGTGAGGTTGTTCTGATCATCACAAATCTCCAATCCCATGTGATTCAGGCTCGGTGTGAGAAACAAGTGGATTTTAAAGATTCAACAAACCACACACTTTATACTCAAATGATGGAAGAGGTTAGGCCTATGGTGAAAGAATCTAGGGTGATAGTGGGAGAGGGTGCGGAGCAATGAACCCTTCAATGTGAAATGATGGTGATATTCATTCGGTTCATCCTAAAATTCTAGGGGGTCACTGTAGAAGTTATTCCTTAAAAAGGGTCCCATAGTGGGAAGAGGATATCATTCCCTATGTAAGGTAAAAGTATGTGTGATCCTCACTCTTCCTACTAGAGATCAGACACTTCATGTCTTATAGATGAGGAGGTAAAGATATAGTTCTATCCTATGAATCTGATATTGGGAACTCCATAATATTGTCTATAGGGTAAGGTTCTATGTGACCATGTATATCCATATCCATATAAATTCTGAGAATCCTTACCCTCAGGTAAGATGTGTGTGGTAAACCCATGACCATAGATATCCAAATCCAAATGGGTGGCACAATGATGTTCCATTCCCAAAGGTCTGATAAATCAGGATGTCTTTATAGAGGTTTCAACTTGGTCCCTTTTAGGAAAGGGATATAAGGAATTATAGGACCTACCATGAATGACACAAAATAAGGATTAAAGGATAGATCATGTAGGTGGGCCACACTGGTATTCTATATTGGTATTGAATGTAGGTATGCTGCATAGGTATGCCACACAAGTCCTAGGAGGAACTAAAATAATATTAATACTGGAAGGATAAGCCTGTGAAAGAGTGTATACCTTGGGAAGTAGACTATTGAGACAACAACACTTGGGTGAGGTTTTAACTTATTCGCCCTAGGTGTCCCTTGATATCCTTGAATGAATCTTCCATAGGACTTTACATAAGGAAAAGGCCAAGCATTGGTGACTTCTTTTTAAGGAAGGAGGGTCTTTAAGAAAGTATCTTGTATTTTAGACCCTAAAGGGACTTCGGTACTGTTTACCCATTTAAATTATTGCTTCTATCATGATTTAGAGAGATACCTCATAAAATTCGGGAAACCTGGGTGAAGGATCTATGTAATGAGAGCTTTGAATGTTCTTCATCCTTTTTCAGTTGTTGAAATGGAGAGTACAAGGCTCTTATTTATAGGTAAGGAGGGGGCTGGTTGAAAGGAAGATTCTAGTATAGGTCATGAGAATAGGTCTCTGTCGTATCTCTTCTGCATAGGGGAACGAAAATTAAATTTTTGCTTAGGTACCTAGTAGAGGTCCCTAGCGTAGGCCCTCAGCGTAGGGGGATATGCTTTAGGCTACATGGGAAGGACCTATATTAGTCGCTTGATGCCTAAGTCGTGTGAGTAGGTGTACTACGTAGGGGGTTAATTAACCCACATTGGTAAACATTCTTCTCCATACTGTAGAGGGTATGCCCCACCCCTACTCCGGATCCGTGTCGGGCTTCAGTCTCGGTCCTTCGAGCCAGTGCCTTCACTACCATCACTGATCCCTATAAAAATGGAGAGTTTCACCACAAACATTATGAGCCCAGTTGATGACATTTTGGGTCATGGAACATGGAAATCCAATCTGCTCCATCCTTCATAAAGACGTATTTTACTCAAACCTACCATTTTGTGTCTAAGTCGGGTTCATATATTCCATTTTGTAGAGATGTTCAAGGAACACATTTCATGGTGTCTACAAGCATACATCCAATTTTGATTCATATCCATCCTATTATGTTTAATAATATTCATTCCATACAACAATAAATAAAAAACATACAATGTATTAATAATCAAATGATAAATTTATAGATACTTTGAATAAATTTGATAATTTTTTTATGAAATATTTTATACTCACTTTAAAGACCCAATGAATAAATAAAAAAATGTAATGATAAAATGAGATAATTCATTGAAATATGAATAATAGATTGCTTATGATAATGTTTCACATCGATAAACTCCAATTAAGAGAAGAATTTAGATTATCTAAAACAAAGAAGGATGGTGTGTGTAGCATTAAATATGGATATTGATGATGGGTGAATGATTTGAAGAAAAGTGGTCAATGTTGAAGCTAAATTCCAATATGGGGAACCCACATGGGATTATATCCACCATGATGTGGTTTCACATTTTTTTATATTGTAATCATGATTGTATAATAATTATCATACTTTAATACTAATGTTTAATTAATATAAACATGCCAATGTTTTTGATGATTATTTCTAACAAGTAATATTTTTACAAAATGGTAACATGTAAAGAAACAACCTACAGTAGTTGAAGGGATATACATTCTCCAATAAAAGGAAAAAGTTTTAGAACACTCTTAAAGAATCTTTTAAGCTACATGAAGTCATTGTTAAAAGATAATAAGATCCAAATTATGTGTATTAAGAATGCTTTGTAGTGGTAGAAATCATTTATGGAAGGGAATACGTTATATCTATAAAGTTACAAATAGTATAATTAAGTTTTCATATATTGGAAAAGATAGAGATGAACAACCTTCACTCACCAAATCATTAATGGTTATTAGTTAGTGTGAAATGTTGTAGGATACTGATGTTTGTGGTGAGAAACTATAAAAAATTTTATATGCTAAAAAGAAATTTTATTTCTCTATATCGATTGAAGGTAAATATAACCATCAAAATAAATTTTTGAAGATTATAATGAATCAAAATTTCCACTATACCCTACATGATGTCATCTTAGTCTATTATGAAACAATTATTGGCTCTGAGAAAATTTTATGACATTTATTTGAGATTTGGAGTACAATACATATTTTTTTGGCATAAATTTTTATGGAAATCTATGAAATATACAGGTCCATAACATGTGGGAGTTAGGTGACCCTACACTACTTGAATAATTTAACCAACTTGATGAGGTTACATATATAATGTCTTATCATTACAAATATTTAGATTCTAATGGATTTTAGTTTAGTATTAAATATGTCGATCACAAATGAGGAACACAAAATAGTGGAATTGGTTTTCCATCTATTAAGTCTGGTTATTACTATGACCAGTTGAGATACATCATTGAAATTTTATAGGCACACGAGTTTAAATACATGTTTTTAAACTGTAATTATTTTTATACAGTCTATAGAATTAAATTTGATCAATATCAGATTACATAGGTGAATTATAACAATATGTTATACAAAGATGAACGAGTTAGTAATGAACCTTTTGTTTTGACATCCCAATAACAAATACTTTTCTTCATTAAATTTACATATAATTAGAATAGGAATGTTCCTATGACAAAATTTCATGTTCAGGAGTGTTTTTAATTGAATGAGATGAACCCAAGGTTGTTGCCTTTGTTGCACAATAGCCTGATCCTCACACTGTATTTCAACATGAAAAAGATATTCATTGGGTTAGAGAGATCATTGAAAGAGAAATGGTCTATTTTTATGTTTAATAAAAGGTATGATTGTTTTCCCACTCTTTGGTTTAAAACATTTTTTTGTATGTTTGACTTTTTATGAACCATTTAACTTTTTTTATTGTCTCTATCTTTGATGCATACATGCATGACAAATAACATGAATTAGAGTAAAAAAATTTAAAGGGATTATTTTACAGAAAAATATAAAAACAAAATTTCCAATAATATTTACATAATAAAACATATAAAACCATAAAATATATGTAAACTATTCTAATAACATAATAACAACAATATGTTAATTGTATCCCCCATGTAGTGTAAATGTTTGGTTTTTT
This sequence comes from Viscum album, assembly GCA_963277665.1. NCBI lineage: Eukaryota > Viridiplantae > Streptophyta > Magnoliopsida > Santalales > Viscaceae > Viscum > Viscum album. Next base: position 363,771,857 of record OY728158.1, on the reverse strand, counting down.
ATCTATTATTCTACAGTAATTGGTATGCTTGGTAATGGTTTTCCATTGATGAATGATTTCATTTCAATATCTATTTGATATAATTGAATGTAATCATAATTGGATGAAAATTAATATTCCTCATCTAATAATAAAGGTGTTGAATCATTTGATGAACTGTTTTTCTCGTTAATTCATGATGTCATTCATCTTCTTTTTCTTCAAAACCAAGTAGGTTGCAAAGGCCAAGAATACCCTTATTTATTACTTCTCACATTTTTTGGAAACAATAATTTTAAATTGTAGAAACATTGATTTTTTTCTATGTGTTGATGATTATGTAAGCTAACATCAAGCCAACACTAACAGATTGACGATGATCCCATGTGTACATTAGGATCATCACCACATAAACTCAGACTTTATCATTATTAATGTTCATATAATTTTTTACTGTCAACCTCATTGATTCTTGTATCAAGACCAATGACATCATGATATTTGAAACTGAATGTATTGGCATATTATCTTCATATTTATTTCCTCTCAATATAAATTCATCTTTTAGTTCTCAAAAAACTCAAGTGTCACTACCTCACTCTTTTGATACTTCAATTAGAGTTCATGGAATCTACACACAAGTTTCTCTTCTTCTTTTAGAAGTTTATCATCTAAAAAATTATTATTCATATTTTGTATAATTCCTAAATTCAAAGAAACTATTCTTGATTGTTTATTCAAACTAATTATCTTCTGATTCACTTGTGGTCTTTATCCAAATAGATGTATAGTGTACACTGACTTCATTATTTATTTCAGTGATGATATAACAATTATATTGTTATAGTATCTATTCATGTGTTGGATATTCATGATAGAAATGTGAGATCAAATAAATTGAATATAACACAACAAAGCTTTCAAGCTTTCATTTCACATACAATAATGAGATACATTAGAAACTTATTTATAGACTATTCCCAACAAATGAAAAGACACCAAAAACCATTGAATTAATTGACATAACAAAAATTAAATCGAAATAAATTACTTGATGTAAATAAAATGGATACTTGGGAAAGAGTAAAAATTTATGGGGAAAATCTAGTTGCATGTGGAAGACAATACTTTGAAAAACCAACGGTTTCAGTAAGTATTTCCAACAATCCCCTTCAAACAAAAACAAGCATCATTATGAGCAGTGTTCTTAGTTTTTTGAATTTATTTTTCGATAATTCTTTTGTGAAAAATATCATCCACCTATTCCATAGTATGGAAATATTCAAATTTTATCATTTTCTAATTATCATTATCTCTCCAAAAATGAAATCTATTATCAATGTGTTTGCTTCTTCCATGCTGAACCTGATTTTGGGATAGTTCTATTATTGACTTATTATCCACATATTTGACTATGGATTCAACTTTCAGATGATTAAACTCCTTTAGAATGTTTTTGTCCTAACCTGTCCACCGAGCCCTATGTCGTGACTACCCTAAGCCCACCTTCTATAGGATAGGGGCTGGTGTCTATCACCGAATGGAAAACTCTCAATAATGGGAAGGCATTTCCTTTAATCCAAAACAAACACACAGTCCAAGAACACAAAAAGTAGAAACAGCGAAGTAAACTGCTAGAGTAAAATAGTGCTGAAATTAAATGGCACTAGAATACAAGACCAACTGTAATGGTACAAGTAAAACTGAATAAAAAATGAAAACATTTATTGGGTCATCCTCCGAGGTTCCTACCTGAAGGGTAGGTACAGATCGCCTCCTCAGCACTCCACCTCCATCCGTCTCCTCCACGTCAAGTCACCCCGAATAGTCCACGTCCATGGACCGTATAGTCCAAGTTCCCTCAGCCTAAATCAATGTTTTTCGTCGTATGCACAAGACACAACAAGGTGCGGGCGAAGCCCATGTAGGGGTGAGTATAAAAATACTCAGTAGGGACCCCGAGACCCCGTAGGTCTCCTAATGTTCCCAAAGGAAAACCAGAAATAATGACATCAAATATACTTAGATATATGCCCATACATACATCAAAGTTATCAAGATACACACATCTCTTACATGAGGGATGAATACCACAAAGGTAACACCACGAATCTAACACCGCGATGGTAAAAGTACCACGCAGGTAACACCATGATGGTTACACCATGAAGGTAAAATTACCAGAAAGATATCACCACGAAGATATTACTATGAAGGTAAAAGTACCACACATGTATCACCATAAAAATAGCACCACAAAGGTAAAAGTATTAGTTCAAATAAAGTCTCAACTCAAACTAGGTTTTTAGGGAAGTATAGGAGTACATATGATTTGTCACGAAGCTTGATCATCTTATTCTGTCAAGAGGCACTACTACTGATTATAAGGACTCTAACCCACACAATATGTATAGGTACTAACCCACATAATGAACCACCTAGGATCTGAACCACACAAGATCGGTATGCGCTGACCCACACATGAATGCTGAGAACTAACCCACACAAGATCTGACCCACACATGATCGCTATGAATGCTGATAGCTGATCATAGATTATCTAGGCCTAGGAACAAGTAACATTCCCACTCACAATGTTAAACACTTTGTCTACTGGAGAACATCCTCATCTAATAAGTACAATGGGCCTTCCATGTCACATAGAGGCTCTTCCCACTAACCATGTCCTGCTGAGGTACTCCTTATATTGAGTAACGTGTGTCTCCCGCATCACACAGATGGGATCCCCCTCGTGGCATGCTTAGGTACTCATCCTGTAGAGTACCATCTGTCTACACATCACACCGAGGCGCTCCCCACCATGGGTCTTCCACGTCACCTAGAGGCGCTCCACACTGGGCATGTCAAGTCACTCTGAGTCGAAACGGATAGTAGTCGTCCCGTCTCAGCCATTCACAGGGTTCTGTATGTAGCGTGCTTGGGAGAACAACTCCCCAAGCCATTGTTCATACCTCAACCACTCCTAAGTCCCACGAAGAAGTATCCCAAAGGTTTGTCTCCTCACAAGGGACCCAACTCAATAGACGACGCGTCAATCTGACACCTGATCTGTAAGTTATTAGCTTTTTTGCTCCAAGGGCCCGGTTGGATTCGGGGTATGATCCAACCTAGCCGTACTCCAAAATTATCCAAAACTGAAGTTTAGTATACCAAAATTTCCATCTCGATCCAAGGATTTGAGTTCCACAGAAGGTTCATCAAATGGACATACAGTTCTCAAGATATGGCCACAAAGGAAAAACTAGGTCCAGAGGGGCCTGATTCCGGTGTGACCCGGTCGGACTGACCCGACCCATTTCTAGTCTGTCCTGGTTTTCCTATGCTGCAGCAGCCTGGCCCACTAAGCCATGGTCCGGCCCGACCTATGAAAGGGAGGCCCGACCCACTGGGCTTGGCCCGACCCGTGCTGGGCATGGCCCAATGGCACAATCCAGTGGTGCAGTCCGCCCAAGCTGGTGCCGAAGGGGAAGCGTCCCCCTTACATTCGAAATGGCAATGAGAAGTGCCTTTAGGCATGGCCAAGAATCCGTGGGACCTGAGCGGGTCTGTTCGAACGGCAACGGTAGGCTGATGTTCCGGCTAGTCCTCCTCACAACGACTTTGTAACACCCCAAGTAAATAAAGAATATGACATTTTCATATTTATCCATATTTGTGAATAAAATATTAATATGACTTTAAATGGGACGCTATGCTCGATGGCGTACCCAACACACAACAACGAGTGTCTTGGGAATCTTACGTTGCACTCTAACAATAAAATAATATTATTTTAAATGGTAGTTAACATGTAGCCGTTGTATTGGCGGGAATGGATAGAAATAACTAGAATATTATGATATATGTTTTTAAATGTTTTTACATTTATCCAATAAAAGATAAAGGCTTAAAATACGGAAAGAATTTAATTTTAGGCGTATATGCCCTAGTTTTGACTAAAGGTTCACTTATCGCCTTTTGATGGCGAACCGTCATTAAATATAGTTTTGTTCACTCTTATACATTCTTTTGGACCAAATAAAACTCTTCTTAAGAATTGGGACATCAAAATTTACTTTGTGTAAATTTTTGGTATCTTTCTGATAAAGTTCATTTTTTAATGAATAGTGTAAACTGTTGTATTTTAATTCAAAACCAATTTTTAATCTAATTTATTTATATGATTAGATTATATTTTTAATTGGTTTTAAAGTGAAATTAGAATATATTTTTACCATTAAATCCAATAGTGGTCGTTGGAATTAATTTCACTTTGAAATCAGACTTAAACTAGTGTCAATCTTTTGATACTTATTGATTTATAAAAACACGCTATTTGCTCCGATAGTGGGAATTAATTATTAAATTAATTAATGTGACTTATATGTTTTTAATTTTTTAAAATATACTTCATTTTTTAATTCGGAATATCAAATATATATTAGGTTGAATTTTTGGTAATTTTCTGAAAAACTTCAATTTTTGATGAATAGTGAAACCACCAAGTGGTACTTATAAAAACTGATTTTCTGTTTAAATGAAAATTTTCCATCATTGTGCTTTGAATTTTGAAAATCCGACATACATGGTTGTCATTAGTATGTAAAGTGTGGTTCAATGGGATGAAAATAATTTTTTGGTGAATAGTAACTTTTTTTCATTAATCACGATTAGAGGTAATTAATGTAATTTAATGTAAAAATGATATTATAAAAATGTGAAAACACCATGACACTTGTCCTACCCCTATTTTATGAGTCATGGCCGACCAAGACAACCCATGGGTCGATTTAGGGGACCCTATGGAGCCTCTTGGGTGAGATAATGACTTTAATGCCTTTTTTTAAAATAAAGGTGAAAATGACACTAACATAAATTGTTTTTCTAAAACAATTTTTAGAAGGGGTTATACTAATCATAATTTTTCCTATAAATACTCTTTGGAAAGATAAAGATATTTACTACATCAGGATATTTTTTTATAATTTTTAGACATTAAATAAATTAAGTTAATTATGACATCATGATGATGCAACGATGACCGCATTAATGAACAGTTTAAATAAAATGAAATGATAATATAAAATCTAAGACCTAAACTTGTCCAAAAACTATTGTATGGGAATTTTTCGAAGACTCATCATCTTATATTTGAAATATATCAATGTGGGACCTTAGAAATTCGAAACACTTTTGAAAATAAAATAATAGTTTCATGATTTCCAAAAGTGCCCCTCCTCTCCTCTTATAAAAGGCCCCCACCACTACCTCATTTCACACACTCCTCAAGCCTTTGGCTCGGCCATACCCTGACCATTTACTCTCTACACATCCCTATTATCATACTAGAGGATTCCCTTTGGGAAGAATCCTTTCAAAGGAAGCCTTTAGGCTCAAATCAAAAGGAGTTACACTTTTAAAGGTAATTCATTCTCTAATGTTCATTTGTTTTATTTTGGTTTTCCAACCCCCTAAACTATTTTTATTTACATCATTTGTAACAACACCAGTATATTCAATATACTAGGATGTTTTTATAAGATTTATTCGAGCTACACTCTCACACAACTACATCAAATGGTTAAAGAACATACAGTTTCTGTGGATGGCGAAATTCTGCCTCCCGAAATGATGATTGTTCAATACTCATTTAAAACCTTCAAAGGTGGCCATTATGATGTAACTATTTTTATATATGATATATAATATGTTTATTATTTCCTTAAGCTTCTGTATTTTTCATTTATGGCATACCATTATTGTTTCCATTATGGGTAAACACGATATCTTTATTTTAGGAAGTGCGGACTACCGCCCCCTGAAAGTGATTTGATTCGTTTATACCATATGTGGGATGTGTAAAGGATAACGTTAATGATATTATATATGTTATTATACTGGAATTATAATATACTATTATATCATTATGATTCCATTCCAGAAATACGAAATAGAAATGGAAGTAGCGTTAATGCGTACGTACGGCTTACCGTCTCCATGAACGGTGCATTTCATTTCTTACCTCTAAATGTGATGTAATATTATAAATACATTTATATTATGAATATATATGATATATATGTTATCCAAATCATTAATATCATTCTGTATATAATGAACCTTTGACCAAATTAACAACATGTAAGTGTAAGAAGTCTATTTTTGACTTAAGAACCAAATACCGACAAAATGAACATTATTAACTTAAATGATTACATGATGTTCATAACATGGTATAAAAGGAATAATGAACATGAAAAAGGTTCTTAATCAAGTATATATTAACTCAGGTTTATTATTCATGAGATTAAAGAATGGTCGGGTCAAGTCGGATACGAGGTAAGGGATCCTACTCCTCTCTTTCTTTTTAAGAACACTCTTTTATGTCATTCCTTTTAAAGCTCATATTTATTGTTATTGGGATGTTATTTTATATTACTATTACTTTAATTTTTATGTTCATATGATGAGAGACCCTATTCTCTCTCATGAATCCATTTTGGATGTTTTGAGTGGCACCGTTAGGTTGCCGAATTTTTCGTAAGAGATCCAACCTCTCTCTTTCTTTTTAAGTACTCTCCTTTATGTCACTTCTTTTAAGCTCCTCTTTGTTATGATGGGGGATGTTATTTTATATTCCTCTTGATTTAAATTTTATTTTAATGTGATGAGATACCCTATTTGATCTCATCAATCCATTTTTGGAAGTTTTAAGTGGTGCCGTTAGGCTGCCGAGTTTTTGTAAGGGATTTTTCATCTCACTTTTATACCCGTGAGATTTATGCTACATTTGCCACAATTTCCTTTGAGTGGTTTATTTACTGCCCATTATTACAATCCTTTTTTAATATAATTACATTTATGGTCATTTACATACTCATTGTATGACACTTCTTCAACGGGGTGTACTTTTCGAAAGTTACCGAAGTCGGTAAGGGAACCTTTCACCCTCCTCATTTTAAAAGACTTCGTTTGTTATGTCTTTTAATTCACATACTATTATGTTTGGATATGTTCTTCTATATCCTTATTGATGTAAATTTTATGTCCAAGTGATGAGATTCCCTTTTTATCTCTCATCAACTCATTTTCTGAATTTTTGAAGTGACGCCATTAGGCTGTCGAATTTTACCAAGGGAACTTTTTAACCCAATTTCGATTTCTTTGGGTTCAACATGTAGTTATTGAATATATCATCCTTTGAATATGTGTGAATGAACTTTTATTGTTTTACACATAATATCCAATTATATTGGGTGTATTTATATTTGTCACACATAATTTTGAGTTTGATTTATCCTTAATTTAAGGATACCTTCTTTATAAGGGATTTCATCACATTTTACATCTCTATTGAGACTTCATTGTTGTTATGCACCAATTCACTCTTATATGGTGTATATACTGTCCTTTGGAATATTATATCATGAATCCATTTATTCTCATGATATTATAAGGTTCTGATTAAATGTTATTCCTCAATTATTGCATTCAAGTGTCTCTAATTTTGGTAAAAACCCTTTAACCAAAATATCGCTTTAAATGTTTTAATGATTTTTTATTATTAATATCCATGTTTTCAAAATGGTTTTAAGGATTTATTTATATGGATATTAGTGGTTTAAAATGTTAAAAGCTTCAAGGTGGTATGGGACACATTGATTAAAAAATATCCTTATTAAATGTTTTAAATGGTTTTGGAAATGGTTTCATTTTGAACGGATTCATTATTTAAATATACTAAAATGTTATATTGTGATTGACATGTGGAAATGTTATGTTTCCTTTATACATGTTTTATGTGATACGTTTATGGTTCTTGGGAATTGTTATGAAAACGGGTGGTTCCGTGATAAACTAAGGGCGGGTGAGCCCGATATAGCTCTCTAATGCATTGGGTAACGCGAAGGAGTGAAATGTTAAGGTTTCTACGAAGAGATTTTAGGGAATATACTGTGATGGGTATTCCAAACGTAATCAAGAGGGTTAATCCCTACGTAAGAATGTTATAAATGCCTCAACTTACCCTTATGTCTTATGATTTATATGATTTATTCATGATTTGATGAGGTATGTTAAAGTGCATATGTTTTATGGGTAAAGTATGATTTCATTCTTATGTATATATGTACCCATGTTTCCTTTCCGTATTTTTATTTCCCTTACTGAGCTTTTTATGCTCATCCCAAGTTTTTTTGAAATGTTTTTCACAGGTCAAGGGAAAGGTACATGATATGATGATAGTGTAAAGGAAGTGTCAAGAAATAATCCATGTTTTATTTTTAAATATGTTTCCATTGATGGGAATGAATAATACTATCTTTATGTAACCAATTTGTTTATATGTGGAATGTAATGCAAGTTTTATGATCCAATTCTCTAAAACTCTAAACCTGAAAAGATCCTCAACGTGTAATCTTGTGATAACTCAAGATTATGTTAGATTTAAGGCTGGGGCCTTATAGATGTAGTCGCATGCTACTGCTCCACTGCGGCCGACACAATTAGCTGCTCTTCAACCTCCGTTGCGGCCAAGCGGTCGTGGCCTCATGCTCCTCCGGCGGTGTAGATGCGCACTGTCGCTCCTCCACGCAGTAGGATAGATTTCGACCTTCACCCTTATCTACCATAGTCGATAGACCATGACCTCTTCATCATCCGGCGGCATGTACTCGCGCCACCCTTCCTTCCTCGCGGCCGGCCGGGTGCCAGCCGCTAGCTTCTTCTGCGAGATATTGTGACTTCGTTCCAAGCCCGAAAAATAAAACGATCATATATTTCTGATCCTTGGGTCGAGGGCTCCATGTCCATATGTTGCGCTCAAAAAAATATTGTGTTTCTAGTGTCATTACATATTTTTCTTTGAATAACACACGAAGAACGCACAGAGAATCAGAAGATAAGAGGTAAGGTATATGCGCGAGACGATGACAATATTAGTTTGGATATTGTTGTTGTGAAACAAGAATATGAAGAATCTATACATAAATTAAATCATATTAAAAACAAAACCAATCCTCATTTTCCCGTAAGAGATGTCGTGAGGAAGAAGACGAAGTCAATGAGATGGTGACATCTGCGTTAGTCACTCCCGTAAATGTTTTCGACCCGAGATCATGCGTCATCCCTGTTCTCTGATTCCAGAGGATGCTATTTATTGGAGAGTGTTCTTCATTGAAGAATATGATCCTCTAAAATCTATCCCCAAAACTCCTCTCTTTTTCCAACACAATTCCCCCCATAGGAAATGAGGAGGAAACTTAATATGTTAAGATTATTAGTTGAACAATTAAAGGATGGATAATTAATTAAGTTGAATTTGGAACAATAAATTAGGAGGGTTCCAATGGTTAAATCCAAATTAAATAGGGAGTTAAAGGGGTTGGGTGGTCCCCACCACTAAATTCAAATGGGAGGTTTCACAAAGAAAAATAAAATAAAGATGTTTTATTTTATTTTTATTCTTTTAACACACCCACAAAAAGTATGAAAACTAACTTCCACCCTTGACCCACTTTGGTCGAGGTGAAGGTCTCCGTAAGAAAATATCAGTGTTGTGACTTCAATGGTGTCCTCAGATTTCAATTCGGAGCACTGGTTCAAAAGTTACAGAACACCTCTCATGCTTTTAATGAACATACAAAAAACAAAGTTTGTAAAATTATTAATAGTCACCCTTTACCCGTGACAGTCAAGGTTAGGCTCTTCCTAAGTGAAAAAACGCCCCAATGAACCCAAAGGTACTCTCGTATTTCCAATCCGAGTTACCTGTTAAATGTTATTTATTTTACAATAAAATAATTGTCACATAATTATTTTATATACGGCCAAAAACTGACTTTCACTGGTGGCCCGCAACGACCAATGTTATTATCTTCCTAAAGAAAGCATACCCTAATTAGCTCAATGGTGGTATAATGTTTTTAATCTTAGTTACCCTTTGTGAGTTATAAGCATTTGAAAAATAAAATAACTTTATTTAATTATTTTATTTACTATTATCTCATTTTCAGATTTTCTCACAGAAGGCTCATGCCTACTAAACTTAAGACTTTCCTAGGGTAAACCCACCATCCTGGGTGCAATAGTGCCATTGTATTTCTGATATGATTAAATGTTTAAGAGTTATTAATCTTTTTCAAGAAAACTTCTTACGCACGCTAATTAAACCTTAAAAAAACTTTGACGGATCATTCCAGGCACTTTGGGCCTCAGAATCGCGCGTTGTCAAATTTTTAAGTCTTGAAATCATTAAATATAAATAAAAAAATTATACGGAATTTTTGGGACATGACATTCTTTCCACCATATGGATTTATATCCCCAAAAGACACATAAAAGGAAAAACAACCAAAAGAGGGTACTGAGCATGAATTTGAGCCTCATGCTCCTATGTTATCTCTTAGAGGTTCTTGTGCTACCAACGTACGCGCACCATAGGTATAGACTGCCCACGAAGGATGTCGATCCTCAATCTCCACTGAAACCTCCATAAACATCACACCATCATCGTAGTCTAGATCTCCCTAGTCGATGATGTGAGATGGGTTGTGCACATATCTCCTCAGCTATGATATGTGGAAGAATTCTTGCACCCCCTCCAATTGAGGTAGAAGATCCAAGTGGTATGATACCTCACCTATCCTCCAATGTATTAGAAAAGGACTGATAAAACTCGGTGATAACTTGCCGCCCTGGCCAAATCTTCGTAGTCCCCAACGAGAAGAGACTCGCAAGAATACGTGGTCTCCCTTCAGGATCACCAAGGGTCTTTGAATATTGTTGGCATAAGACTTCTGCCAACTCTAAGTAGTCTTCACTTTCTGACAAGTGATACATTGTGATACAAACTTTTCCACTACTTCCATCATCCCGTGCCACCAGTACTGACGTCGGATGTCTTGGTACATCTTCTCCACTCCAGGATATATAGCCAGAGGGGCTGTATGGAACCCCATCAACACCTCCACCTGTAGCTCTACCGGTACCATTGTACATCCTCGAAAGAGGATGACGTGCTCCCCCACCTTAATAAAATTCATCAGGTGCCTTCCCTGAGGATATCTGAGCATGTCAAGACACACAGTCAGTGTCCCCAAGATGTGCCTCCTAAACTTTCTAAAGAAGTGTGGGAGAGACTATCGTATATTGGAGGTATGATGCTACATATCTATCAACAAAGGATATCTGCAAGGATGTCATCCACATGTTTCTGCTTCTGTTGGGAACTGAAAACTCTAAACTCCCGCTGCCACGAGGGTTGGGTTGGACGACTCAAGAGTGATCGTTTTCATGCTCCTTTGCATGATTTTATCCTGTTCTTATTTGGTTTCCTTTTTCACTGTCCAAGGAAAATACCATTCCAACGTTTTAGGTAACCCACAACCCTTTTTCCTAATAAAGTCAACCTGAGTCTAAACTGTGGCTGTCAATGTCATACCCAAACTAATGTCATAAGTCCTCGACGCTACCAACAAGAGGTTCCAACTGAAAATATCCCCTCATGGGTTAGATCATACAATCGAAATTAGCATGATTATCAAGTCTCTGCCCAAAAGTATCTCTATACCTAAGGGTTAAGTCAACGTTTTAAATAGAAACACTACGTCTTGGACAAGATTCATGGAAGGAAGGAATGATTGGTACCAATTTCTATTAATACGACAACTAGTAGTAGGCACAAACCATTCAACGAATCATTCCTAGAACCCTTGGGTCGCACTCCTTGACCATAGGCATCTACTCCCTTCCCCTGTCCTCCAGCTCCCTAAGACTGGTGGGGACCACCAAGGGGGTGGTTGTAACATGTCAAAATGTACACCACCTCATGATTTTATTCTAGCTCTTCTTCCATGTCTACAACCCTACAAATTCACCTGTCACTAACACTTCTTCTTCCTGAAACATTTTTACCAGACCATGTCTCTGAGACTGGAGCCATTTTCTTACTTTACCACTACTAACATTCACTGGTTGTATCCACTCAGCCAAAGGAAATTCAACCACAAAGGTTCACTCCAGAACCATAACATCAGTAGGAATGCATAGAGGAATTGTTCTGGATCAGATGTCCCTAAAGACACCTTGCTCAGACGTCAGATCCCTGAAGCACTGATCATATCATATTAATCGAGAACCAAAAATGGTTAGTAAGCCTCGATGAATAATCATATACCGACATGTCATCCTGTCGAAGAAGTATAAGCTCTAGAGAACTCTTATCCACCTCCTCAATCCATTCTTCATACACCTGTGAGTCGGCCTCACCTTGGAACCTGAGGGTTATTTAATACGGAAACTCATGCAAGGCACTAATCCTAAATGTGTCTTATATCAGTACTGCCAGTTGTAACTGCTGACCAATGGATAATGACAAAGCCGGCACACTACCCGAAGGTACCATATCGGGAAATGGTGCAAGTACCAAAGCCTCATTATCTTGTAGACCATATTCACGGTCACATATTGGAAAAGACCAGCAGCTAGAATCAGCATCTGCTGTACTGGTGTCTCAACTAGGCAAAAAACTCTAGCCACCGCCTTCAGCCAGCTTCCAAATACCAGGGAATCTGACTCACCTCAAAACCTTAAATTCCCATGTCTCTGGAACTCATAAAATGTGCTCAGTCAGCGTGAAACCTCTACTGGTGCGGTTGGTGTCAATGCTCGTCCAACATGTAGTGGTGCTACTGGTACACCAACTGAAGGAGCTAACGCCTTAAGAGTGCCTTGTACCAAGGCCTTGTCGCTTGGTGGGCCGTCATCGTGTACTCTCTCCGGAATCATAGCTGTTTGTCTACATGGAACCATCCTGATAATGGACAGGTGCATCATAATGATTAACTTATACTTGGTGAGCTGACTTCGAAGAAATAAATATATTAACTTTTCAAAAACACATGTAATCAGGGTTTTCGTGCACTGAGATGAAAATAAAAATTTAGGGTCCTGGTGTATGGATATGTTGTCCACCACACCAACACTTGACTCCCCAAACTGAAAACCACACTCATAACAGTTAACATTATTACTTCATAGAAAAGATAAGAGTCCTAGATCTTCAGTAAAACCGAACTCCTATGATACCACTTTTCCACGACCCGTCCCCTGGGGCCCATTCCGTGACTACCCCAAGCCTGCCTTCCATAGGCTAGGGGCTGGTGACTAGCAGCAAAAGGCATACTCCCAAAAACGGGAAGGCACTGCCTTTAATCTTGAATAAACACATGTTCCATGAATCCAACAAGAAGCAACTGTGAAGTAAAATACTGTAGTAAAAGAGTTTTGAAAGTAAAAGGTGATGGAATACAATCCCAACTGTAAAGGTACACGTAAAACTGAATGAAAATGTAAGAAATCCACTCAGTAGTCCTCCGAGGTTACTACCTGAATGGTTGGTACAGATCAACTCCCTAGCACTCCACATCCATCCATCTCCTCTATGTCATGTCACGCCGAATGGTAAACCTCCGTGCACTGTCCAGTACTGGCTACCTTGGCCTCGATCAATGTCTTACGTCGTCTGCACAAGACACAACAAGGTGCATGTGAAGCATGTGTCGGGTTGAGTATAACTATTCTCAGTAGGGACCCCAAGACCTCGTTGGTCACCTAAATTTCCGCAAAGGAAAACCACATAGCAAAACATAAAATCTACTTAGGTATATGACCATACATACACCTAAGTTTTCAAGATATAAAAATCTCATACATGAGGGAAGAATACCACAATGGTAACACAATGAAGGTAACACCATGAAGGTAAAAGTCCCACACATGTAACACCATGAAGGTTACACCACGAAGGTAAAAGTACCACACAGATATCTCCATGAAGATAATTCCACAAAGGTAAAATTACTTCACATGTATCACCATGAAGATAGTACCACGAAGGTAAAAGTATTTGTTCAAATAGAGTCTCAGTTCAAACCAAGTTTTCAGTGAAGTATAGAAGTACAAGGATTAGTCACGAGGAAAGATCATCTTATTCTGTCAAGAGGCACCGCTGTTGATTATAATAAGTCTGACCCAAACAGGATTGATAGGTACTAACCCCCTCAATGACCCACATAGGATCAGTATGTGCTGACCCACACAAGATCGATGAGTGCTGACCCACCCACACATGATCACTATGAATGCTGATAGCGAGTAACTGTTCTCTAGGCCTATAAACAAGTAACATTCCCAGTCACAATGTCAAACACCTCAGATGTGGGAGAACTCCTCCTCTAACGAGTACAGTGGGCTTGTCATGTCACACAGAGGCGCTTACTAATAATGTTGGACTGCTGAGGTACTCCTCCTATCGAGTACCGTGGGTATGAAACATCACACATAGGCACCCCCCACAGTGGCTCTATAGAATCACACAGAGGTTCTCCCTCTCGTGGCCTGCTAAGGTACTTCTCATGTAGAGTATCATAGGTCTGTCACATCACACAGAGGCACTCCCCACCATGATTATCCTGCATCACACAAAGTCTCTCCCTACCGGGCCTGTCGTGTCACACCGAGTGGAAATGGTTAGCAGTTGTCAAGTCTCAACTAGTTTTCAGGTTCCGTATATAGCGCGCTAGTGATAACATCTCCCCAAGCCATCAAGAATACCTCAACAACCCCTAAGTCCCACAAATAAGAATCCCGATGGTCTATCACATCTTAAGGGACCCAATGCAATAGAGGGTGCGTCAATCAGACGCACAGTCTATAATTTATTAGCGCTTTCGCTATGAGGGACCGGTTGGATTCGGGGTCTGATCCAACCTCGACATACTCCAACCTTATCCAAAAATAAAGTGGAGTATACTAAAAAGACCATCTCTATCCATAGATTCTGGTGCTGTAAACAGCTCATCAAACAGACATCTGGTTCTCAAGATCTGGCCACATAAATGAAATTGGATCTGGATGGGCCCGGTTCCTGTCTGACCTGGTTGGAGGGACCCAATCCGGGCTAACCCAACTTGGTTTGGGTCGACCTCATTCGGGTTGACTTGGTTTCGGTCGACCTGGTTCAGGTCGACCTTGTTCGGGTCGACCTGGTCTGCATCGACCTAGTTCGAGTCGACCTGGTTCGGGTTGACATAGTTCGGGTCAACCCAACCTGATTTGGGTCAAGCCCGATTGTATTGGGATGTGGCAGGCCCGACCCGGCCCAATGAGCGCGGCCCGTTGGCGAGGAATAGTGGCGTGGCCCGGTGGCGCCGTCTGCCCGAGCTGGCAATAAATGGGAGGGTCCCTCTTCTATTCAGAAAGAAAACAGGTATCACCTTTAGGTGATGCCAAGTCACCATGGGACCCGAGTGGGTCCCGCTGAACCGCAATGGTTGGATGATGTTCTGGAAGGTCCTCCTCCCAGGGGTGCAGTCTTGCACCACTGCTCCACCTCGGCAAGCATGAAGGACCACTCTTCGGCCTCTGCTGCGGCCTCTTGTTCCTCCGGTGGTGCGGACGCGCGCCGCCCTCCACCACGGGGCTGCCCGGATGCTGGCTCCCACCCTACCCTACTGGGGCTGATGGGCTGTGACTTCCTCATGATCTGGCTGCACAGATGCGCGTCACCCTTCCTTCCTCATGGCTGGCCGCAGTCATCTTCCATGAGCCATTGCGGATTTTTTCCAAACCCGAAATATAAAACGATCGCATATTGACGACCCTTTGGTCATGGGATCCGCATCAATATGTTGCGCTCAACAAAATATTGTGTTTTCAGCATCATTAAATATTTGGTGTTGAAGAACACAAAAATAACACATGGAGAATCAGAAGATAAGAGGCAAGGTAGATGCCTGAGATGATGGCCATGTTAGTTTGGATGTCATCATTGTGAAACCATAATATGAAGAATCGAAAAATAAATTCAATCATATTAAAAACAAAACCCTAACTCGTTCTCCCGTAAGAGATGTCCTGAGGAAGAATACAAAGTCAATGAGATGGGGACGTCAGCGTTCATCGCTCCCACAAGATGTTTCCGATCTGGGCTCAAGCACCATCCTCGTTCTCTGATTCTGGAGGCTTCTCTTCATTGGAGATTGTTCTTCGTTGAAGAAGATGATCCTCCAAAATCTCTCCCCAAAACTCCTCTACTTTTCCAACACAAATTCCCCCACAGGTAATGAGAAGGCAACTTAATATGTTAAGTTTATTAATTATACAATTAAAAGTTGTCTCATTACTTAAGTTGAAGTTGTCATAATAAATTGGGAGGAGTCCAAGGGTTTACTGCACATTAAAGAGGGAGTTCAAGGGGTTGGGTGGTCTCCACCACTAAATTCAAATGGGATGTTTCACAAAGAAAAATAAAATAAAGAGGTTTTATTTTATTTTTATTCTTTTAACACACCCACAAAAATTCTGAAAACTAACTTCCACCCTCGACCCACTATGGTTGAGGTGAAGGTCTATTTCAGAAAATATCAGTACTTTGGGTTCAACGGCGTCCTCATATTTGAATTCCGATCACCCGTTCAAAAGTTCCAAAACGACGTCCGTGCGTTTACTGAACGTACCCGAAAAAACGTTTGGAAAATAATTAACAGACACCGTTGACCTACACTGGTCGAGGTTAGGCTCTACCAATATGAAACAAGCCCCAAGAAACCCAATGGTACTCTCGGATTTCCAATTGGATTTACTATTTAAAAGTTATGGATTTCACAATAAAATAATTATCACTTAATTATTTTATTTAGGGAAAAAATGTACATTCACTGATGGGCCGTGCCAGCCAATTTTAGTATCTTCTTAAAGGAAGCATGCCCTAATGATTTCGGCGGTGATCTCAAATTTTTCATCTGAGTTACCATTAGTGAGTTATAAGCATTTTAAAAATAAAAAAAACTTTATATAATTATTTTATTTACAGTTGTTTCATTTTCGGTTTTTCTCATAGGAGGCTCGCGCAGACTAAATTTAAGTCATGCCTAGGGTAAACCCACCATAATGAGTGCAATTGTGCCCTCATATTTCTGATCCAAGTAAACATGTATGTATTATTCCACTTTTTTAGGAAAACTATTTATGCGCGCTAAATAAACCTTAACAAAACTTTGACAGATCATTTTAGGCACTCCGGGCCTTGGAATTGCACGCCATCATATTTTGTGGTCGTGAAATAATACCATATAATTAGAAACAATTATATGGAATTTTGGGGAAATTACAGTTTATCAACCAAATTCCCTCACAAAGAGTGGACGATGCTGCTACCTACTCTACTTCACATGTAGATAGGGTAGCCACACTCTGTTTCATTGAATTCCATGTGAAAACAGTCTTTTCAAGAAATAATACATACCCAGGGGTGATTTTTCTTTCATCTTAGTCACCTACCTAATCACTATCTAGGTATCCATATAGATTTTATTCATAATTGTATGGATATAAAATACCAAATTCACTATTCCATTGATGTACCTAAAGATACTTTTTGCAGATAGTCATTGTGTTTCTTTTGGTGCCTCCATGCACCTACTTAGAAGCCCAACACTGTAGACAATATCTTTATTTGTGATTGTGAGGTATCATAGGATTATAATCATAATTTTAAACAAATATGAGTAAAATATTCTCCCCACTCAATCTTTTTTTGGTTTTAATCCCATTTCTACAGGCCTTTTTACAGTACTAAAATTGTCCATTTTTAAATTTTCACAAAATTCTTTAGCATACTTGTTCTAAAATATATAGATGTCAACATGTTGTTTTCATACATATATTCCCATAAAAGGGACATCATACCTCTGTTATTCATCTCCGAATCTTTATGTATTGCCTTCTTGAATTCATCGATCATCAGTCAGTTGTTCCGTGTAAACAGAAAATCATCAAAATACATGTATGCTATATGTATATCACCATGATCATTCTTCTTGATATAAACCGCATAACCATATAGACATTGGGTGAAGCCATTCCCTTGAAGATAATTTTCTATGTGTACATTCCAAGAACATGTAGCTTTATTCAACCCATAGAGAGTTGTCTTCCGTCGATACACCTTGTGTTCCCCTCCTTGCATAACAAATCCTTTAGGCTAGTCAACATATACCTCCTCATTTAGAATTCCATTCAGGTTTGATGAAGCGATATAATCATCCTCGCAGTGTCATGGAGAGAAACACGAGTGAATAATTCTTCATAGTCCACCCCATAATTTTGTTTATACCCATTGGCTATGATCTTTGACTTGTTGTGAACGATCTTTCCATCAATATTATGCTTGATCTTGTTCACCCATTTGACGATTATGGTTTTCTAGATTTTAGAAAGTGTATTCATATGCCATGTTTCATTTTTTCTCTATAGAATTAATTTCTTCTTTCATAAATATTCTCTATAATTCTTCTCTTAAGGATTCCTAAAATGTTAATGGCTCATGATCTATATACAAGAAGAAAATATTTACCACTTCAGTTTGCTTATAAAAGTCACTTAAACTCTTAATTTTTATAGACTCTATTGTTGAGTAAAATCTGCCAATATTTTGACTTGATGGAGTAATTTTAGGACTGATGGAGTGTATTCTTGGACTTCTTTCAACTAATGATGTGCTCGAGGAAGGTGTTGTGGGTGTTTTCTCTTAATGATCATGTCTTTCATCAAGATCTTCTATTTCGACTAGAATATCTTTGTTCTATTCTTCATCATTCCATTTAAAATATTTTTCCCCTCTAAATATCACATCTCTACTCACCGCTAAATTATTTGTTAGTGGATTGTAGATCTAGTAGGATTCATATGCTTCAATATATTTAATTAAGATGTACTCTTTTACAAGATCATGATGTTTCTTTTTTATTTCTTTGATATCATGAGCGTATGAAACACACCCAAAGATTCATAAGTGAACCATGCTCGGTTTGTAGCCGCTCTATGCCTCTTTTGGTGTCAAATTTCTAACACTCTTGGTTGGACACAAATTATGTAGGTATGCAGTACATGCAAATGACTCTACCCATATGCTCTATGGCAGGGCTTTCTCCTTGAGCATAGTCCTCATCATGTTGAGAATGGTATGGTTCTTTCATTATTCAATGCTGTTATATTTTGGAATTTAAGTTGTAGTGTAATTTTTATTTATTCCATATTCCCTACAAAAATCATGAATTTCATTGGAAGTTTATTTTCTACCTCTGTCAGATCTGTGTACTTTGATTCTATGACCACATTCAGCTTCAATATGATCTTTGAAAATTTTAATGATCATTAATGTGAAATTTTATTCTTTGATGTAATATACCCAATGTATTTTGATGAAATCATCAATGAGGGTAATAAAATATTTATTACCTCTAAGTGATGGTGTTTCTAGTGGTCCTCAAATATCTATGTGAGACAAATAAAGTGGTTCCTTTTTTATTTTGGACACTCTACTGGGGAAGGAATTCCATTGTTTCTTATTGAGTGTTCATGAATCACATAGATGATTTGGAGCTTCAATCACTCATAATATACACACCATTCTTGATGAGGATATAAGTTTAAGGCTGCTAAAATGGAAATTTTTAAAATGAATGTGTCATCTGCATGATTCATTATTTATGAGTCCAAAGAGACACTCATTAGCCTTTGTGTTCATATGTAGTGGAAACATGTGATTATTTTCCATGCAGACTTGTGAAACATGTCACTTGTGGGAATATCTTATAGATAGACAAGTTTTATCCATGTGAATGAAATACCCCTTCTCAAGGAGTACGCCTATACTAATGTTATTATTTTTCATTTTGGGTGTATAATACACAATTGATATGAAATTCAACTCTCCATTCTTCTGATAAATTTTACTTATACCTTTTCCAATCATGGGAACCTTTGATGAGCTTCCAAAACTCATGTCTCCACGAACATCTTCTATGAGTTCCTAGAATAGTTATTTGTTACCACTCATATTATTTCTTGCACCCATGTCGAGATACCAAACATCTGGTCGTTCACATGCCTTTTCTTGTGTGAGGAGTGTAGTGAATTCTTATTCATGATGATATGATTCATCATAGTTGGATCGTTCATATTGATCCATTTTTCTCTAACACTAGAAGACATTGTGGACAAATTTCTTACAGTTGGGGCAGTAAACGTTCTTTCTCTTTCCCATACCACACATGAATTGGCCTCCACCAATTCCTATTTATAGAATCTAGAAAAATTTTGTTTCTTTTGTTGATGGCTTGGATGATATCTATAACCTCTGCCTCTTTCAAAATTACTAGTTCGATGACCGAATCATTGTGTATGGCCATTATTTTGTTCTTGAAGAGTAAACATAGTCTCTTAAGAATGATCAAGCATTGAACCCACATTTTTCTACATTTGTTTCTCATGTTCTTGCAATGATCTCATCAATTATTCATTGGAAATTTTTTCTAAGTCTTTTAATTCTTCTATTTCCACAACCACATGCTCAAACATGGTTATGAGAGATATTCGTTCCATTTAAATGACACAAATGTATTCCACTTTTTCACCATTTCAGTTTAAAATTTTAATAATAGCAATTAAACGTAAGAATTATTCAAAGACTCTCTCACCTTTATTTATGTGCGCTACTTCGAACATCACTCGTAGTGTTTAGAGAAAAAATCACTTCATTTGATCAATACACATCATGATGGTGTCAAGGGTATCCCAATATTTCATGATTGATGTTGCTTCTACAATCATTTTAAAGGATGATTCATCCAACCCTTGATATAGGAGAAGAAACACCTTGTTGTCTTATTTCATTTGATTTTTGATAGCCTCCTTTTCTTTATTTGTGGAGGCGAATTCATCCTCCATAGTGGGAACTATATACCCATCAGTGACAATATACCATAGTTCTTGTGACCCAAAAAATGCATTCATTTGAATTGAAAAACTTTCATAGTTTTTCCTTGAAAACATAAGAACATTGAGCTTGATAGTGGTTTCCATCTTCAGAAATTGGAGGATACCTAGGTATCAGATCTGATACCAGTTTGTTGGCTATTGAAGAAATAAGTGAGAGAAATAATAAATGAAATATCACAAAAAAATATTCCAATATTGTATTTCACTTAAATTAATGGACTACATTAGAACCCTACTTATAGACTATTCCTGAAAAATGAAAAGACACAAAAACCATATAATTAATTGGTATAAGAAAAACAAAGCATCATAAATGACTTGAATTAAATCAAATGGATACTTGGGAAAGAGGAAGAATGCATGGGGAAGATCCAACCACATGGGGAAGATAGTTCTTTGAAAAACATACATGGTTTCTTTGTATTTACAACAACATGAAAATATTGTTC
Organism: Viscum album; assembly: GCA_963277665.1. Classification (NCBI taxonomy): domain Eukaryota; kingdom Viridiplantae; phylum Streptophyta; class Magnoliopsida; order Santalales; family Viscaceae; genus Viscum; species Viscum album. Next base: position 363,750,588 of record OY728158.1, on the reverse strand, counting down.
ATCTGTTAATACTCTTATTAACAGAGATATTTAAACTTGAGATCTTTTATTTTTTAATGGAGGAATAGGACATGGGAATTATAAGCTTGAGTGTGTTCTTTAAGGTGAGGAAGAAGATGATACAAAAGGCACCATTTATTTCCTGATATCACATGGGTTTTAATCATTGACCAGTGTGTATTTTCCCATGTCCCACATTAAAACATAACTGTGGTGTCTACTTCGCTATAACCTGTGGAACTCCATAGTGGATCGTCAAAAATCCATTTGGATCAAACTATACAGTAGGTCATCTTTGTCACCCCACATAGTAGCATCTCTCTAGTGTCTCCCCACGCACCATGTTCTAGCAATGCCATGTACTTCAAATCCCCATTCATGCTGGTTATCCTCTCTTGATTTGAGATTTCTATTGTGGATTTTGAGGCCTTCAGATGAGCTTGGCCCTCTATTTAGATAATGTTAGACTATTTATTTCATCCAATAAATATATCTTGTAATGACCTGAATTTTTTCATGTAATTTTTTAAATATATGGGAATATTACGAGTCCATGAAAATTAACGACACATGATTCCGAGTCCCGGTGTGCCCGAAATGAATTTCTGACATTTTTTCGGGTACGTTCAGTAAACGCACAAGCGAAATTTTGTAACTTTTGAACCAGTGCTCAGAATTGAAATATGAGGGCACTGTTGAACTCACAACACTGATATTCTCTTAAGGATACCTTCACCTCAACCGCAGTAGGTCGAGAGTGGAAATTAGTTTTCGAACATTTCGTGAGATAAAATAAAATAAACATTCTTTATTTTATTTTTGAGAATGAAACCCCCAATTTTGAATTTTAAGTGGGAGATCATAAGAGGGTGGTCAAGAATTTAATTTTGGGCACTAAATTCATGGTTACACAAAATGTCTAACCACATTTCTCTTTAATTAATAGGATTCATAAATTCTCAATTAATAAATTAACATGTTATTAAGATTTGTTTTTCATTAACTCGTGGAATCACCAATTGATGTGGAAAAATTAAATCTTAATTTATAAATTTGGCAGCACAAATCTCATGGGGAAAAGGATTGGAAATAGAGCTCCTTTAGAGAAACATGCTCCAAATGAAGAACCTCTCCAAAAAAGTACATTCTCTGGATCAAGAATGAGGAACATACTTTGGAGCTTCGTGCGGGAGAGACAGAAATCGGCAACTTCATCATCTTCCTATACTTCCTCGCGCCGTCTCCAATGAGAAACAAAGGTAGGGGATTTATTTTGAAATATATTTGAATTTATTTTATAATTCTTATATTTTGGATTCACAATGATGATGGCCAAACTAACATGGCCATCATCCCGCTCATATACCATGCCCCATTATCTTTTGTTCATCGCACGTTTTTCATGTGTTAATCAGTGCCAAAAAATTTAATGACGCTGGAAACACAAATTTTTGTTGAGTGCACCATATGGACACAGAGCCCTTGACCAGAGGATTGCGAATAAGTGGTCTTCATATTTTTTGGGATTATAAAGAAGCTGCAACAGCTCGTGAAAGTGGGTGGAGGCCGGCATCCGGCCAGCCACGTGGAAGGAGGGAAGAGCATGTCCGCACTGCCGGAAGAGGAGGATGCGGACCTTCAGTCATGGAAGATTAGGGTGGTGGCTGGAATCCAATCATCCACATGAAGGAGCGGAATCGTGCATCCACGCCACCGGGGCAGGAGGCCGCAACCACTTGGCCGCAGCGGAGGCCGGTGGTCGGCCAGCACCCGGCCGACCACAGGTGGACAGCGGCACACATTCCCGCCGTTGGGAGGAGAACTATCTAGCCACTCTGGCTGGCTATTTTATGCCGAGCGGTACTGCTACAATAGTCTCGCATGCTAGCAGGGTGACTGAACAACCATCGGGCCGTTCATAAGACTAGGGGGGCGCCTCCCCCCGGGTTGCGGCTAGGGCGAACCATGACACGGTGGGCTATCCGACCACACCCAGCAGGCCGTGCACAGTGGGCTGGGCTGGGCTGCTCCCTTCATGGGCTGGGCTGGACCATGGCCTAGCAGGTCGGGCCCAATGTAGCCCAGGCCAACCGGGTCGACCTGGACCGAACCCGGGCCCATCTGAACCCAGTTTCACTATTGTGTCCATATCTTGAGAACCAGACATCCATTTGATGAACCATCTACAACACCAGAATCCTTGGATTGAGATGGTTCTTTCGGTATAATCCTCTTGAGTTTTAGATAAAGTTGGAGTAAGGCTTGGTTGGATCGAACCCCGAATCCAACCGGGCCCTTAGAGCAAAAATTCTAATAACTTAAAGACCGAGCATCGTATTGATGCACCATATGTTGTGTTGGGTCCCTTGTTACATGATGGACCTTTGGGATACTTATCCATGGGAATTAGTGGTGGTTGAGGTATGACCTATATCTTGAGGGAAAGGTTATACGGAACTCAAGCACACCGAGTGTGAGGAATCCAGTGGTTTGTGTTGAGGCAGAGGTTGGAGACGGATAATACGGAGGTTAGTTACATATCGACTCTAGGGAGGTCAGAACCTGTGTTGGTCATTGCGGGGGTTAATACCCATCAATATTGTGTTGGTCAACGCAGAACTATCCTGTGTGGTTTAGTGCATACCGATATTGTGTGGGTCAGATCCTTTGTGGGTCAACGCTCAGCGATCCTGTGTGGGTCAGCGCATGCCGATCCTGTGTGGGTCAGATCCTGTGTGGGTCAGTGCTCAACGATCTTGTGTAGGTCAGCGCATACTGATCCAGTGTGGCTCAGATCCTATATGGGTCATTGCGGGGGTTAGTACCTATCGATCATCTGTGGGTCAGACTCCATATAATCATTAACAGTGCCACTTGACAGAATAAGATGATCTAGCTTCACGAATAATCATCTATACTTCTATACTTCACTAATACCTATGTGAGATGTGTCTTTTATCTTCATGGTGTAAATTTGTGTTACTACATCTTCGTGGCATTACCTGTGTTGTACTTTTACCTTTGTGGTGTTACCTGTGTTGTACTTCCCTCTTCATGGTGTTACATTTCTGGTATTCTTCCCTCCTATGTGAGATGAATATATCTTGACAACATTGGTATATGTATTGGAATATTCCTAAGTAAGGATTGACTACTGTTTCCATGATATGTGGTTTATCCTTTGTGTATTTGAGATACCTTCGGGGGTCTCGGGGTCCCTAAAGAGTATTGTTATACTCTCCCCTACATGGGCTATGCCCGCACCTTGTTGTGTCTTGTGCAGACAACAGACATTGCTAACTGAGTACGAGGGTACCAGGACTAGAGAGTTCTCAAGGGTGGACCTTAGATGAGGTGTACCATAGAGATGAACGTTTGAGGGCTATACCTACCCTTCGGGTAGGATCCATGGCGGGTGTTCACAGGAGTTATTCTCAGTTTTATTTTTACTTTCCAGTTGGGCTTGTATTCTGGCCCCTTTAATTCTATACATACCCTATTTACTTTATATATTACCTTGTTCTTGTATCTTGTCGTGTGCTTGGTTTGAGAGAGTTGACAGGTTTAGAGGCAATTCCTTCCTAGTTTTAGGGAAATGCTTTTATGGTGCTAGTTGTCAGCCCCTGGCCTATGGAAGGTGGGTTTGGGGTAGTCAAGACATGGGCCCCGGGGGACGGGTCATGAAAAATTGGAATCATGAGAGTCAGTTCTACCGAAGAACATGGACTTTGATTTTTTAATCGGCAATAGTGTTAAGTGTGATGAGTGTGGTATTCAGTTTGGGGAATCTATTATTGGGGTGGCAGCTGATGTATCTATACACCAGGACCCTGACTTTTAATTTCCGACTCAGTGCATGAAAATACTGATTGTATAGGTGTTATTGAAAAGTTTTCTGTGTGATCTCTTTGAGTATCCTCACCAGGTATAAACTTAATGACCGTGGTGCACCTGTTTCTTTTTCGGATTCCTCCACATAGATAACTAGCCAGGGATCTAGGTAGAGTATGTGATGACAACCTACCGAGCGACGAGGCTTCGATGTAGTTCCCCCTTATGGTAGTTGAACCATTAGGTGGTGTACCAGTAGTACCAATACCTATTGGGAAACATATTCCACTAGCCCCAGTAGTAGAGGGTTCACACTGCTTGAGTGCATTGCACGTGTTCTAACACTAGAGGCCACCGAGGTTCTGGGGCGAGATGGATTAACTGGTGGATGAGGACTGGCTGGAGGCCCTAGTTAGAGTTTTCTAACTGGTAGAGACATCGGCTGATCTCATGGTGATCCTTGCCGCCAGTTTTATCCAGGAAGCAGCAGACAGATGGTGGAGCTTGATGCTCCAGGTTCACGATGAGGTGACTCTCATCTGGGAAGAATTCAAGAGCCTTTTTAGGGCAGAGTTCGTCCCAACTACCTTATGCTCAGTGCATATATAGAAGCTTCTCCACTTGCAGTGTGGTAGCATGACTGTGGCTCAGTATTCACTGAGGTTCACCGACCTCTCGCGCTACTCCACTGATATGGTGTTTATAAGGCCCCAACTTTAAACCTTACATAATCTTGAGTTAATACATGATTACACATTGAGGATCTTATCAGGTTTAGAGTTTTAGAGAATTAGATCATAAAACATGCATTACATTCCACATTTAAACAAAGTGGTTACATAAAGATAGTATTCATTTTTTCCCATCAACAGAAATATATTTAAAATAAAACTTAGATAATTTTTTAACACTTCCTTGACACTATCATCATATCATGTACCTTTCCCTTGACCTGTGAAAAACATTTAAAAACATGGGATGAGCATAAAAAACTCAGTAAGGGATATAAAAATATATGGAAATGAAACATGAGTACTTGTACACATAAGAATCAATGAAATCACACTTTACTCATAAAACATAAGAACTTTAACATACCTCATCATATCATGAATAAATCATAGAAATCATAATACATAAAGGTAACTTGAGGCATTCATAACATTCTTACGTAGGGAGTAACCCTCTTGGTTACGTTTGGAAGACCCACCATAGTATATTCCCTAAATCTCTTCAGAGAAACCTTAACATTTCACTCCTTCACGTTACCCAATGCATTGGAGAGCTATATCGGGCTCACCCGCCATTAGTTTATCACGGGACCACCCGTATTCTTAATAATTCCCAAGAACCATAACATAATCATATCAAATAAGACATGCATAAAGGAAACATAAAATTTCCACATTTCAATCACAAGATATCAATACAACACATTGATATAATAAAAACATTATGAAAACTATTTTCAATACCTAAATAAAATAAAAGTAAAACATGGTATTTATTTTTCTTCTAAAAAAAGTTTTCCTTGTAGATTAAGCTGAAACTAAAATAATGGTCACGGCGGCGGAGAAGTCGTTGTCACCGCATAAGTACGGAAAAAAACATTCCCTTTTGTCGTTTAGTAAACGCTTCATATAAAAACAATATTCCTTTTGAATAAACGTAAACATCAAAGGGGTTTATACACCGTATAAAAGAAGGTTGTGTATAAAACAAAATATGCCTCAATGAAAGGAGATTGAGACCAAGTCCCATACAAAGACGTTATCCTTGGATTAAGGATAAATCAGTTACATAATTATGTGTGACAAACGAATACATGAAATATAAGTGGGTATTAAGTGTAAAACAATCAGAGGACATTCACACATAATCATAGAACGACATATTCAAGGTGTACAAGTTTATCCCAAAGAATCAAAATTGGGTTAAGAAGTTCCTTTGAAAAAATTTGACAGCCTAACGGCGTCACTACAAAATTCAGAAAATGATTTGATGAGAGATAAAAAAGGGTATCTCATCACATGGACATAAATTTTAAATCAATAAGGATATAGAAGAACATATCCTAACATAATAGTATGTTAATTAAAATACATAACAAAAATAGTCTTTTAAAAAGAGGAGGGTGAAAGGTTCCCTTACCGACAAGGGTATCTTTCGAAACATACACCCCGTGAAAGAGGGACAATAAAACATTGATGTAAATACTCATAAATGATAGTATATTACACAATGAGTAAAATAATGGGTAGTACATACACCACTCAAATGAAATTGTGGCAAATGTAGCATAAATCTCACAGGAATAAAAGTGAGATGAAAAAATCCATTACGAAAACTCGGCAGCCTAACGACATCACTTAAAACTTCCAAAATGGATTGATGAGAGAGAAAAGGGTCTCTCATCGTATTAACATAAAAATTACAGTAATACTAATATAAAATAACATCCCAATAACAAGAAAGATGATCTTTAAAAGTAATGACATAAAAGAGTGTACTTAAAAAGATAGAGAGGAGTAGGATCCCTTACCTCAAGTCCGACTTGTCTTGTTCATTTCATTATATTACTGAATAATAAACATTGGTCAATTTATAATTTCCTAAGGACCTCCTTTAAATATTATTATTCAGTTCATATCACATATTATAATGTTATAATAAATTTTTAATAATGTTAGTTCATATCAGATGTTTTTGCCGATGTTTGGTACATGAGTCAAAAAAATGAACTTGTTTGAAAAATGATTGCCCATGTAGTAATAATTAAATAATTACCAGAATAGTATTAATGATTAAAATATAATATATATCCAGTACATATTAATTTTATAATATTCCATATCATTTGGAGATAAAAACGAAAAGCACCATTCATGGAGATGGTAGGCCGTACGTATGCATGAACGCTACTTTCATTTTTTCTTTGTCATATTAATGGACTTAAAAATAAATGATATATATATATATTATAATTACAGTATAATATATATTTTATATAGGTCACATTTGTTCGTTAATTTCAATTTTTATACATTCCATGTATTTCCTGTACGAGTCACATCACTTGATGGGGCGGTAGTCCACACTTCCTCATATGAAATTATCGCATTTAGACAACATGAAAAGAATAAAAGTACGTTTTAAATATAAAATACAGAAGAATATAGTAAACATAAATACCATATATATCATATATAAAATACAGTGACATCATAATGGCCACCTTTAAAGGTGTTAAAAGAATATTGAACAATCATCGTTTCGTGAGGCAGAAAATCGCCAACCACAGAAACAGTATGTTCTTTAACCATTAGACGTAGGTGTGTGTAAGTGTCACTCAAATCCTTATTATAACAACATACTTGTATGTTGAATATACTGGTGTTGTTACAAAAGAGTTGAATAAAAATATTTTAGGGGGTTGGAGAAGCAAAATAAAACAAAAGGACTCAAGTGAAGACATTACCTTAAAATCGGGTAACTCTTTTTGATTTGAGCTCAAAGTCTTCATTGGGAAGACTTATGCCCAAAGTGAGTCTTCAAGGAGTAAGAGAGGGATGTGGAGAGACAAAATGGTCTGGGGTTGGCCGAGCCAAAGGCTTTGGAAGTGTGGGTAAGGAGGTAGAGGAGGGGGCCTTTTATAAGAGGAGAGGAGGGCCACTCTTGGAAAGTAAAGAAATGTTACTTTATTTTTAAATGAGTTTGGGACTTAAAAGGTCCCACATTGATATAATTCGAGTATAAGGTGATAAGGGTTCGAAATATACCCATACAATAGGTTTTTTACAAGTGTAGGTCTTAAATTTGACATTATCTTTTCATTTTATTGAAATGGTTAAATAATGAAGTAATCTCTCTATAATCATGATGTCATAAATAATTTAATTTATTTAATCATTAAAAAATTATAAAAAAAATATCATGATGTATTAAATCATTTTATCTTTCTAATGAATATTTATAGTAAAAAATATGACTTTTATAACCCCATCTAAAAATTGTTTTAGTAAAACATTTCATGTTTGTGTCATTTTTACTTTAACATTAAGTAAAAAGTTATTTATGTCATTTCCCAACAAACGTGGCTCCATGGGGTCCCCAAGTTGACCCATGGATTTTATTGGTCGGCCATGAAACTACCAATGAGGGTAGAGCATTTTTCAATCTCATCTTATATTATTAAAACATTATTTTTAAGTTAAACTACACTAATTACCTCTAATCGCAATTAAAAACATAAAAGTTACTATTCACCAAAAAAATATTTTAATCTCATTGAACCACATTTTACTTATTAATGAAAACCATGTATGTAAGATTTTTTGAAATTCAAAACACAAAAATGTAAAAATTTTATTTAAACGGAAAATCAGTTTTTATAAATACCATTTAGTGGTTTCACTATTCATCAAAAATTGAAGTTTTTCAGAAAATTACCAAAAATTCACCCTATGCTATATTTGATATTCCGAATTAAAAAATGATTTCTATTTTACAAAATTCAAAACATATAAGGTGAATTAATCAATTTAATAATTAATTCCCACTATCAAAACAAATAGCGTGTTTTTATGAAACAAAAAGTATCAAAGAATTGACACTAGTTTAAGTCCGATTTCAAAGTGAAATTAATTCCAACAACCAATATTGGATTAAATGGTAAACATATATTCTAATTTCAATTTAAAACCAATTTAAAATATAATCTAATCATATAAAAAAATTAGATTAAAAAGAGGTTTTGAATTAAAATACAACATTTTTCACTATTCATTAAAAATTGAACTTTTTCGGAAAAAAACCAAAAATTTACACAAAGTAAATTTTGATGTCCCGATTCTAAAGAAGAATTTTATTTTGTCAAATATAACACATAAAATTGTCAAAAAGTGGATTTAAAAGAGGTTCTCCATCAAAAGGTGGTTAATCAACCTTTTAAAGAATATTAGAAAGTTTACATTTAAAATTGGATTCATTCGCATTTTTAATCCTCTAACATTTATTGTAAAAAGTAAAAATATTTGTCAAACATACTTAATAATTTTGTAGTTAGTTCTGTTCATTCCCTCCATTACAACGATTAGGCATTAACTACTATTTAAAATAATATTATTTTATTATTAGAGTGCAACGTAAGATTCCCAAGAAACTCGTTGTTGCGTATTCGGTACACCATCGAGCATAGCATCCCCTTTAAAGTAATATTAATATTTTATTCACAAATATGGATAAATATAAAAATGTCGTATTCTTTATTTACCTGGGGTGTTACATCCTTCCCCCCTTTTGGGAATTGCATCCTCGCAATTTTAAAATTGAGCTTGGAAACATCCTTGAATGTCCCACATCGGAACAAGAGTCGGTAAAACAATCACTTTAAAATAAATAAAGAGAAGTAAAGAGGTCACCCGAGTTAACCCATACTAAGATTCCATGTAGGAAAACATGGACATGGAGGAGGAAACATAGGGGCATGTTCTGATGGAGAGTGATAGAAAAAATATTTAGGAAAAAGTTAACCACAAGAAAATCACAAACTTGTGATGGGTTAAACGGTATTCGATTCCCCAGTAGGAAAAGTTAATAGACAACATTTATGTTTTAAGTTACTATTTATTGAGGAATTTATTCATAATGAAACATAATCACTTATCATGTTGACTTTCAACTTTTATTAGATTCCTTACACAAACTCATATTTTCTCCAAAAGACGAGTATTTAGGAAGACTTGTTCACATTAAGAGTACTATAATCAACTTCTAGAGAATCACCTAATCCACAAAAGAGAACTATATACTTCCCATGTTTTTAAGCTTTAACCAAAACCAAAACCAAAAAGGTTAGTACAAGATCAGATAATCCAAAAAGGATAACCCTTTATAAAAAGAAAATCTATTCTTAATCTCCAAAATTTGTCTGACAAAACCCAAAGTTCAACGAGGACCATTCGATAAAAAATTTGTCCATAAAATTCTTCAATGTAAACCAAACTAAGATTGAAACCCAAATATTTGAAGGATTTAGTCACATAGTCTTCCAAGTTAAATCACAGCATTTATCTCCAAACAATATCAGTTGCTCTTAACATCTCGTATTGAAAAGTAATTAACCTAATCACATATCCTCCATGACGGGTTAATAAATTTCCATAGATAACCCAAAATCAACAAACTTTTAATTCATAAAATCATCTTAATAAAAAGAATCCTTCAAACTAACCAGGGACTTCACGTAGTCCAGTGGTAGGCGATAATTACCAGTCGCACTTTGGTTGTGGGTTCGATTCCTGCAGCTTTGTCCGACGTGACGGGATGTCAAACGGTTTGCGTGTTTTCCTTTTTATAAAACTCCAAAAATAACCCTAACATGTATTAACCTCAATAGTTTCCTTATACATCTCATTTTCATCCAAATTCATTACGATCTCAACATCTTAATTCTTGAAGTCTTATTTCACCACCATAAGATTAAATAAAACGATTCCCAAAATGAATAACAACATACCTTTATCATGGAGTCCACTTGGTTTCATCGTAATCTTGTTCACGTAGGTAGACATCCCATGCATTATAACAATTATTTATAGATCCTTCAAAATCATTTTCTTCCTCCATCCAAATACACCTTGTACAAAATGGGTCATATGGGTGTTCACAGAAAAACAGTTTTGGAAAATAATCATGTATGACATATTATTCCTAAACATCTGATAAAACATTATTTCTATAAAATATTCAGACAGAATTTGAGTTGAAACTTTCTATTATTGGTCCTTTTAAAATACCACAAGTATGTTCCGAGAGACTATATTTTAAAAGCAAATATAAATAGGTTGCTCAAGGGTCTCCTTCCTCAGCACCATTTTTAATATCATAATATGCTTAAAATTCTTGTGATAAGGTAAAATATTTGAAAATACCTTGATAATATTTACCTTTGTTGAAAATATGAGAATATTTTGAAAATAGTAGTTGTCTAAAAACAAACCATGATCCACGATGATAACAAGGTATAGTGGAGGTGTTTGATATCTCAAACAACTGCTTGCAAGTGAGTTTTATGCTAGAAAATGTTTCACAATCATCCGAACATGACTTTGAAATTATTATTGCAAGCATGTCATCAGGAAGAGATATGAATTTCATTTGAGATCCTTCTCCTTCCATTCGTAAATGACTTTACTTGACCTAAAACAAGTTATAAAACAAGGATTTAACTAAAATAATAGATATAGGGACTAATCATGTGTCTAACAAAAACTTCTAATCCCTAAAGTTGTCTAAACCGACCTATGATACCAACTATAAGGCCCCAGCCTTAAAACTTACTTAATCTTGAGTTAATACAAGATTACAAATTGAGGATATTTTCAGGTTTAGAGTTTTAGAGAATTAGATCATAAAACTTGCATTACATTCCACAATTAAACAAAGTGGTTACATAAAGATAGTATTCATTTTTTTCCATCAACGGAAACATATTTAAAATAAAACATAGATTCTTTCTTGACACTTCCTTGACACTATTATCATATCATGTACCTTTCCCTTGACCTGTGAAAAACATTTCAAAAACTTGGGATGAGCATAAAAAACTCAGTATGGGATATAAAAATATATGGAAAGGAAACATGAGTACTTGTACACATAATAATCAATGAAATCACACTTTAATCATAAAACATACGCACTTTAACATACCTCATCAAATCATGAATAAATCAAAGAAATCATAAGACATAAAGGTAACTTGAGACATTCATAACATTCTTATGCAGGGAGTAACCCTCTTGGTTACGTTTGGAATACCCACCAGAGTATATTCCCTAAATCTCTTCGGAGAAACCTTAACGTTTCACTCCTTCACATTACCCAATGCACTGGAGATCTATATCGGGCTCACCCACCCTTAGTTTATCACAGAACCTCCAGTCTTTATAATAATGCCCAAGAACCTTAACATAATCGTATAACATAATACATGCATAATGGAAACATAACATTTCCACATTTCAATCACAAGATATATATAAAACACATTTATATAATAAAAACATTATAAAAACCATTTTAAATACCAAAATAAAAGAAAATTAAAACATGGTATTTATTTTTCTATTAAAAAAAGGTATGGCTTGTAGAGGAAGCCGAAACTCAAGTAATGGTCACGACAGCGGAGAAGTCGTTGTCGCCGCATACGTATGACAAAAACATTCCCTTTTGTCGTTTAGTAAACTCTTCATATAAAAAAATATTCCTTTTGAATAAATTTAAAAGTCAAAGGGGTTTATACACCGTATAAAAGAAGGTTATGTATAAAACAAAATATGCCTCAATGAAAGGAGATTGAGACGAAGTCCCATACAAAGACGATATCCTTGGATTAAGGATAATTCAGTTACATAATTATGTGTGACAAAATAATACACGAAATATAAGTGGGTGTTAAGTTTAAAACAATCAGAGGACATTCACACATTATCATAGAATGACATATTCAAGGTGTACAAGTTTATCCCAAAGAATCAAAATTAGGTTAATAAGTTCCCTTGCAAAAATTCGATAGCCTAACGACGTCACTACAAAATTCATAAAATGAGTTGATGAGAGTTAAAAAGGGTTTCTCATCACATGGACATAAAATTTAAATCAATAAGGATACAGAAGAACATATCCCAACATAATAGTATGTTAATTGAAATACATAACAAAAGAAGTCTTTTAAAAAGAGGAGGGTGAAAGGTTCCCTTACCGACATGGGTATCTTTCGAAACGCACACCCCGTGAAAGAGGGACAATACAACATTGATGTAAATACTCATAAATGAAAGTATATTACACAATGATTAAAATAATGGGCAGTACATACACCACTCAAAGGAAATTGTCGCAAATGTAGCATAAATCTCACGGGAATAAAAGTGAGATGAAAAAATCCCTCATGAAAACTCGGCAGCCTAACAACACCACTAAAAACTTCCAAAATGGATTTATGAGAGAGAATAGGGTCTCTAATAATATTAAAATAAAAATTATAGTAAGATTAATATAAAATAACATCCCAATAACAAGAAATATGAGCTTTAAAAGGAATGACATAAAAGAGTGTACTTAAAAAGAAAGAGAGGAGTAGGATCCCTTACCTCAAGTCCGACTTGTCTTGTTCATTTCTTTATATTCCTAAATAATAAACATTGGTCAATTTATAATTGCCTAAGGAACTCCTTTAAATATTATTATTCAGTTCATATCACATTTTATAATGTTATAATAATTGTTTAATAATGTTAGTTCATATCAGACGTTTTTGCCGATGTTTGGTACATGAGTCAAAAAAATTAACTTGCTTGAAAAATGATTTCCCATGTAGTTATAAGTAAATAATTTACAGAATATTATTAGTTATTAAAATATCATATATATCCAGTACATATTAATTTTATACTATTCCATATCATTTGGAGATAAAAAACGAAAAGCACTGTTCATGGAGATGGTAGGCCGTACGTACGCATGAACACTACTTTCATATTTTCTTTGTCATATTAATGGAATTAAAAATAAATGATATATATATATATATATATATTATAATTCCAGTATAATATATATGTTATATAGGTCACATATTTTTATTAATTTCATTCTTTATACAATCTATGTATTGCATGTACGAGTCACATCACTTGAGGGGGCGGTAGTCCACACTTCCTCATATGAAATTTATCGCATTTACACAACATGAAAAGAATAAAGGTATGTTTTAAATATAAAATACAGAAGCATATAGTAAAAATAAATACCATATATATCATATATAAAATATAGTGACATCATAATGGCCACCTTTAAAGGTGTAAACAGAATATTGAACAATCATCGTTTCGTGAGGCAGAAAATCACCAACCACAGAAACAATATGTTCTTTAACCATTAGGCGAAGTGTGTGTGAGTGTATCTCGAATAATTATTATTAAAACATCATATTATATTGAATATATTGGATTTGTTACAAAAGTGATGAATAAAACGAGTTTAGGGGGTTGGAGAAGCAAAATAAAACAAAAGGACTCAAGTGAAGACATTACCTTAAAATCGGGTAACTCCTTTTGATTTGAGCTCAAAGGTTTTCTTGGGAAGACTTATGCCCAAAGTGAGTCTTCAAGGAGTAAGGTAGGGATGTGGAGAGAAAAAATGGTCAGGGGTTGGCCGAGCCAAAGGCTTTGGAAATGTGGGTAAGGAGGTAGAGGTGGAGGACTTTTATAAGAGGAGAGGAGGGGCACTCTTGGAAAGTAAATAAATGTTACTTTATTTTAAAATGATATTCGGATTTAAAAGGTCCCACATTGATATAATTCGAGGATAAGGTGATAAGAGTTCGAAATATACCCATACAATAGGTTTTTGACAAGTTTAGGTCTTAGAGTTTACATTATCTTTTAATTTTATTTAAATCGTTAAATAATGAGGTAATCGCTGCATCATCATGATGTCATAAATAATATAATTTATTTAAGGTCTAAAAATTATTAAAATAAATATCATGATGTAGGAAATCTTTTTATATTTCTAATTAATATTTATAGTCAAAAATATGACTTGTATAACCACATGTAAAAATTGTTTTAGTAAAACATTTCATGTTTGTGTTATTTTTACATTAACATTAAATAAAAAGTTATTTATGTCATCTACCAACCAAAGTGGCTCCATGGGGTCCCCAAGTTGTCCCATGGATTTTATTGGTCGGCCATGACACATCCAATGATGTTAGGACATGTTTCAAGCTCATATCATATTATTAAAACATTATTTTTAGCTTAAACTACACTAATTATCAATAATCGTGATTAAAAACATAAAAGTTACTATTCACCAAAAATTATTTTAATCTCATTGAACCAAATTTTACTTCTTAATGACAACCATGTATGTCGGATTTTTTGAAATTCAAAATACAAAGATGGGAAAATTTCATTTAAACAGAAAATCAGTTTTTATAACTACCACTTAGTGGTTTCACTATTCATCAAAAATTGAAGTTTTTCAGAAAATTACCAAAACATAACCCTAATATATATTTGATATTACGAATTCAAAAATTATGTCTATTTTACAAAATTGTAAACATATATATTGCATTAATTAATTTAATTATTAATTCCCGCTGTCAAAGCAAATATCATGTTTTTATGAAACAAAAAGTATCAAAAGATTGACACTAGTTTAAGTCTGATTTCAAAGTGAAATTAATTCCAACGACCAATATTGTATTAAATGGTAAAAATATATTCTAATTTCACTTTAAAACCAATTCAAAAGATAATATAATCATATAAATAAATTAGATTAAAATGAGGTTTTGAATTAACATACAACAATTTTCACTATTCATTAAAAATTGAACTTTTTCAGAAAAATACAAAAATTTACACAATGTAAATTATGATGTCTTGATTCTAAAGAAGAATTTTATTTTGTAAAATATAACACATGAAATTTTCAAAAAGTGGATTTAAAAGAGGTTCTCCATCACAAGGCGGTTAATTGACCTTTTAAAGAATATTAGAAATTTTATGCTTAAAATTGGATTCATTCGCATTTTTAATCCTCTAACATTTATTGTAAAAAGTAAAAATATTTGAAAAACATATATAATAATTTTTTTGTTAGTTCTGTTCATTCCCGCCATTACAACGGCTAGGCATTAACTACTATTTAAAATAATATTATTTTATTATTAAAGTGCAACGTAAGATTCCCAAGAAACACGTTGATGCGTATTCGGTACGCCATCGAGCATAGGATCCCCTTTAAAGTATTATTAATATTTTATTCACAAATATGGACAAATTTAAATATGTAGTATTCTTTATTTACCTGGGGTGTTACAGTGTTGGAAACATTCTTGAGGTCCAATACTATCAAGTAGGGGATCATAAGGGAGATTAGTGCTTCGATGGTTTCTCTCAGCTCCCCAACGCAGGAGAGGGTGTTAGAGCGGTCACTCTTTTTGGAGAGATTCCTTACTGAGAAATCACTAGTAGTGAGACCCACCAGTGGATGACACGTAGTAGATTCATCGGTAGCTGGTAGCAGACAAATGACATAGAGGTCTAAAAGGACCAGACCTATAGGTGGAAGACTGCAGGATATAGGTTTGGTGGTGTGGGGCTATTGAGATAGAGAAAGACCAGTGAGGAACAAGAAGTGTTATTCGTTCGGCAAGCAGGGTCACATGGCTCGTGACTGCCCGACCTGCCATACGGACGACCAATAGATGGTTGAAGGACCACCTGGGCAGAGGCAAAGATTCAATTGAGGATGTCTGTAGGCAGGAGGGAGACATGGCAGAGGAGAAGGTTGTGAAACAGGCAGTGGGTGGAGATTTTAGGTTCTACCGCCACCACCTCCAAGAGGTCCACCCCGACCACAGGGAGTAGGTGGAAAAAGATGAGCTCATGTCTAGGCAGCTGAGCCCTACGACCATGGAAATCTAGAGATGATATGAGGTATGATATGTGTCTACTCCACCCTAGCTGCAGTACATATAGACATAGGTGCCACTCACTCATTTATTTTCATGACCCTCGTTCGGAGCTCGAAGACTCCAGTGGATCCGTTGGGTCAATCCATATAGCTAGAGACTCCTCCAGGAGAAGATTTGACAATTACACACTGGTTCCAGTAGTGTGAGATAACTCTATGAGGTGAGAGATTCGGTTGGGATCTTCTAGTAGTGGCGTCGAGGCCTTATGACGGCATCTTGGGTAGGGACTGGTTATCCATATTCCATACTCAGATTGACTGTATTAGGAAAAAGTGCATTGTGTCCGAAATAATGGGACTGTGTTTTTCTTTATTGGTGAGAAAGGAACCTTTATAGCATAGGATGGACTTACCCAGAGGAGGGTGCAGCTGATCACACATCAGTTGGATAGCCTTACCCTCAGAGTGGTTGATGTTGAGAGTCTGAGCTATCCTCTAGTGGTGGACCAGTGCACTTGTGTTTTCCCATATTATTTTATGATTCTACCTCCTCGTAGAGAGGTGGAATTTTACATAGATTTTTACCTCAAGACATCACTAACATCTACAGAAGCATATCGGATGGTCCCCTTGGAGCTTTGAGAGATGCGGGTAAAACTGCATGACTTGCAGAGAAAGGGATTCATTAGGCCCAATGTTTCTCCTTGGGCAGCCCTGATTTTGTTTGCCAAGAAGGGGGATGTGAGTTTGAGACTCTGTGTGGACTATCAGCGCCTGAACCAGGTGACCTTGAAGAACAAGTACCCACTCCTGAGAGTTGATGATATCTTTGATCAGTTGAAGGGAGCAGGGTGGGTTTCAAATATAGACCTCATATCAGGCTATCACCATCTCAGAGTAATAGATGAGGATGTGAAGAAGACAGAATTCAGATGTCGGTATAGCCATTATGTTTTTTGGTTATGCTATTTAGCATGACCAATGCTCCAGTAGTGTTCATGGGACTCATGAACATGATCTTTCATCCATACCATGATTGCTTTGTGGTAGTCTTCGTTGACGACATCCTGATATACTCAGTGACATAGGATGAGCTTTCCTATGATTTGTACATAGTTCTAGACACACTCGGAGAGTACCAGATTTAAGGTAATCTCTCAAAGTTACATTTCTTGATCCGAGAGGTTCACTTTCTGGGACATGTTATCTTAGAGGCTGGATTTGCAGTGGATCCAGTGAAGATTGAGGCTCTGCTTTCTTGGGAGCCACCCAAAAGCATGATGGAGTGGTAGAGTTTCCTGGGTTTGGACTGTTACTACTAGGGGTCTGTGCCTGACTTTTCTTGAGATGTGGAACCCTTATCATTGTAGAATAAGAAGGGGAAAACCTTCGTGTAGTTGGAGATATGCCAGTGGAGTTTCCAAGATATGAGGAAGAGACTTACGAGTGCCCCCGTCTTAAGGCTACCAGAGGAGGGAGTTGGGTACGTAGTCTACTGTGACGCATCAGGGATTGGGCTTGAATGTGTCCTGATGTAGGAGTGAGCAGTGATCATGTATGGTTCTCGATAGATGATATAGAATGAGCTGAACTAAGCTACCCATGACCTGGAGTTTGTAGTAGTGGTCTTCTCCTTGAATATGTCATGACAATACATAATGGGAGAATGTTTTACAGTCTACTTTGATCACAATAGTCTTAGGTATATCTTCTCTCAGAAGGACCTGAACCTGAGACATCGGTGTCAGATTGAGTTCCTCCAGGACTTTGACTTTGAGATAGTCTATTCTTCTAAGAAGGGGGGACATAATAGTAGATGCACTCTGTAGGAGATCTGGTATACAATTGATGAGGGAGGCAACATATTAGATAGACTCTTTGCGGATATCCTACATGGATCGAGATAGAGAAACCTATATTCATACTTTGACAGTCACTCCCATACTCCTTTAGAGATTCAGGAGGCACAACATGGGGACACTGACTGCGAGGCTTGATGTGCTCTGATCTCCACATTTTTGGAACCTGATGGATTTTATGATGGTGGCTATAATGTCATCCTTTTTAGAGGGAGAACTATTGAACCGATGGCACTACAGGAGGAAGTGTTGAGATATTTTCATACATACCCTATAATGTTACATCCATGAGTGGTTAAGTTGTACCAAGACCTTCAACGTAAGCACTGGTGGCTGGGAATGAAGAATGTTGTAGCAAAGTTTGTATCTCGGTGCCTCACTTATCAACATGTGAAGGCAGAGCATCAGGTTCCAACATTCTTAATTAAGCCACTAGAGGTTCCATAGTGGAAGTGGGATGGAATATCCATGGACTTCATTACAGGACATCCATGCACAACTTGGAGTCATGATTCTATCCGGGTGATCGTTGACCGACTCCCCAAGTCGGCCTACTTACTACCTATCAGAGCACAAAGACTAGCAGAGCACTTCGGACGCCTCTACGTGTAGAAGATTATATGGCTTCATGGAGTTCCATCTACAATTTTCTCCAATCATGATGCATGTTTTACATCCCGGTTATGGAAGGTGTTTCAGGAGGCATTCAGAACGTAGCTTCAGTTGAGCGCCGCCTTACATCCTCAGATGGATGGTCAGATAAAGAAGACTATTTAGACCCTTGAGGACATGTTTTGTGCTTGCATCCATGATTTTGGCCGCAGTTGGGAGGATCACTTTACTTTGATGGAGTTCGTGTACAACAACAAATATCACTCCACTATCGGTAAGGCACCGTTCGAGGCATTGTATAGACTACCTTGAAGATCACCTCAGTGTTGGAATGACCCAAGGAAGTTAGCACTCATGGGAACAGAGATGGTACGGGTTACCATGAAGAAGGTGCAGATCATCCAATAGCGGATGAAGAATAGACAGAGTAGAAAAAGTCTTATGCTGACAAGAGATAGAGACCTCTTGAGTTCGAGGATGGTGACCATGTATTTTTATGGGTCTCACCTCGACGAGGATTGTGGAGATTTGGTTGAGGCAGAAAGTAATCTCTGAGGTTTATCAGACCCATTCAGGTCATCAGCAGAGTTGGCGAGGTGGCTTACCACATAGCTCTTCCATTTCAGTTGCACCAGGTGCATGATGTTTTCCACGTATCCCAGCTGAGGAAATATGTACACGATCCTTCAAACATCATTGACTGGGGTGACCTGGACATCAACAATGGGGAGATGTTTTTGGAGGTTCGAATAGAGATTGAGGATCGACAGAAGAGAGTCCTTCATGGGTGGTCGATACCTCTGGAGCACGTATTCTGGAAGCACGGGAACCTCCCGGAGAGAACATGGGAGCAGGAGGCTCAAATTCATGCTCAGTACCCCCACTTGTTTCCCTAGTTTGTGTTGTGGATTTTGGGGACGCAAAGCCCTGAGGTGGGGATAATGTAAAGACCTGAATTTTTCCATGTAATTTTTTAATTATATGGGAATATTACGATTCAGCAAAAATTTATGGCGCATGATTTCGAGACCCGGTGTGCCCAAAATAGATTATTTAAATTTTTTTAGGTACATTTAGAAAACGCGCGAGCGACGTTTTTTAAATTTTGAAATGGTTCTTGAAATTGAAATCTGAGGTCACCATTGAACACACAACAACAATATTCACTTAAGGAGAACTTCACCTCATCCACAGTAGGTCGAGGGTGGAAATTATTTTTTGGACTTTTCATGGGAGAAAATAAAATAAACATGCTTTATTTTATTTTTGAGATTGAAGCCTCCCATTTTGAATTTGAAGGTGGGGACCAAACGATGGTGGTCGAGAATTTAATGTTAGGCATTAAATGGCTGGTTACACAAAATGTGTAACCGAATTTCTCTTTAATAAATATGATTTATTAATTCTGAATTAATAAATCAACTTGTTATTAAGAGTTATTTTTTATTAACTCTTGGAATCACCCATTGATATGACAACATTAAATCTTAACCTATTAATTTGGAACTGCACCTCTTACGAGAAAAAGGATTGGAAAAGCAAAGCCTTTGGAGAAACATCCTCCAAACTAAGAACCTCTCCAATGAAGAAAGTTATTCGGATCAAGAATGAGGAACTGACTTTGGAGCTTTTTGAGGAACGATGGACGTCGGTGACTTTATCATCTTCCTATCCTTCCTTGCACTATCTCCAAAGAGCAATAAGGTAGGTTATTTATTTTGAATTATGATTGAATTTATTTGATAATTCTTCATATTCTGGATTAGAAATGATGATGGCCAAACTAACATGGCCATCGTCCCACACATATACCTTGCCCCTTTATCTTTTGTTCTTCACACGTTCTTCATGCGTTCATCAATGAAAAATATTTAATGATGTTGGAAACACAAATGTTTATTGAGCACGATGTATGGACACGGAGCCCCCGACCCATGGATCGTGAATAAGCGGTCGTCATATTTTTCGAGCTTGGAATGATTCTATAACGGATCATGGAAGAAGGTGGCGGCCGACATCTATCCGACTGTGTGGAAGGAAGGTGGTGAATTTTCCCACCGCCAGAAGAGGTGGTCATTGCCCATCGGTTGTTGCAGTGTAGGGTGGCGGTTGACATCCGGCCGGCAATACAGTGGAGCGACGACATGTGTCCGCACCGCCAGAGCAGGAGGCCGCGGTCGCTTGGCCGTAGTGGAGGTCAGTGGGTGGATGACACCCAACTAGATGTAGGAGGGTAGCGGCACATGTCCACACCAATGGGAGGAGAATAGGTCAACCACGTAAAGCTGAGGGGGACTCCTCTTGCGGTCCTGCATGCCATTAGGGCGACCGAATGACCATCGGGTCATTCGGAATACCGGGGGGGGGGTGTCGCCCCCAGGGTTGGGGAAGAGAAGACCTCGCTAGAGTGGGCGACCTGACCTCCGGAAACCCAGCAGGCCGTACCTAGCGGGCTGCGCCAGAGGGCCGCACCTAGCGGGCCACGCCTAGCGGGATGCGTCAGCGGGCCGCAACCAGTGGGCCATGCCAGCGGGCCTCACCAGTAGGCTGCACCTAGTGGACTGGATGGGGCTGCCCCCTTCGTGGGCTAGGCCGGATGATGGCCCAGCAGGCCAGGCCCACCGTAGCCCTGGCCAACCGAGTTAGGCCAGCCTAGGCAGCGTCGGACCCGGTAGGTCGGACTTGGTTGGACCGGACGGGGTCAGTCTGACAGTGTCAGACCAGACCCGGGCCCCTCTAGACCTAGTTTCACCTTTGTGGCCATATCTTCAGAACCATGCATCCCTTTGATGAACCATCTACGACACCAGAATCATTGTATCAAGATGTTTCTTTTGTTATACTACACATTAAATTTGGATAATATTGGAGTATGTCCAGGTTGGATCGAACCCCGAATCCAACCAGGCCCTCAGAGCGGAAATGCTAATAACTTATAGATTGAGAGTCTGATTAATGTGCCATTGGTTGTATTGGGTCCCTTATAATCTGAAAGACCATTGGGATACATCTTCGTGGGACTTCGAGGAGGTCGAGTTGTGACCGATATCTGGAGGGAAATATTATATGGAACTCGAGTGCACCAGGTGCGTGGAATCCAGTGGCTGGTAGTGAGGTGGATGTTGGAGACACATAACACGGAGGTTACTTACCTATCGACACTTGTCGTGTAAAATCATATATGGGTCATTGCAGGGGTTAGTACCTATAGATTCTGTGGGATTCAATGCTCACTGATCCTATGTGGGTCTGCTCACACCGATCTTGTGTGGGCCAGCGCTCAGTGATCCGGTGTGGGTCAATGCATACTGATCTTGTGTGGGTCAGATTCTGTGTGGGTCAGCACTCTGCGATCCTATGTGGGTCAGCACATACTGATACGGTGTGGATCAGATCCTGTGTGGGTCATTGTAGAGGTTAGTATCTATCGATCCTGTGTGGGTCAGACTCCATATAATCAGTAGCATTGCCTCTTAATAGAATAAGATGATCTAGATTCATGACTAATCATCTGTTCTTATAAACATCACTAATACCTATGTGAGCTGAGTATTATATATTAATGGTGTACCTGTGTGGTACTACATCTTTGTGGTGTTACTTGTGTGGTACTCCTACCTTCGTGGTGTTACATGTGTGGTAATTTTGTCTTCATGGTGTTAACTTTTTGGTATTCTCCCCTCCTGTGTGAGATGAGTATATCTTGATAACTTAGGTATATGTATGGGAATAAAGATAAGTATGTATTGAATCTTGTTTCTGTGATCTTTGGTTTATCCTTTATAGATTTGAGAGACATTCGAGGGTCTCGGGGTCCCTACTGGGTATTGTTATACTTACCCTTGCATGGGATACAACCACACCTTGTTGTGTCTTGTGAAAACGATGAACAATGCTCACTAAGGACGAGGGCACCAAGACTGGAGACTGCTCAGAGGTTGACCTTAGACGAGGCGTACCGTAGAGACGACCATTTGAGAGCTGTACCTACCCTTCTGGTAGGTTCCTTGGTAGGTGTTCATATGATTTGTTCTCATTATTACTTGTTCTTTCTAGGTATATATGTACTTTTCAATTAGCCATGTATTCTTGCCCTTTTACATCTCTACATACCCTGTTTACTTTATAGATTAACTTGTGAGTGTATCTTTCTATGTGCTTGGTTTGGGTGAGTTTATAAGTTTAGAGGCAATGCCTTCCCAGTTTTAGGGATATGCATTTCTGGTACTAGTCAGCAGACCCTGGACTATGGAAGGTGGGCTTGGGGTAGTCACGAAATGGGCCCCAGAGGACGGGTCAGGGAATTCCCATTCTCAAATAATATAGATACATTTATCCAACTAAATGTCCTCAAATTCATCCTATATATATTTTTATTAAGCATATTATTACAATGATAGAACTCTTCCTTCATAAAAACATTGATTTCTTCGGCTTTTAATTCTCCTCAAACTCCATGCAATCAATATTTATAAACTTTTCACTTTTTATCACTCTCTTATCTTCAATCAACATATCTATAAAAGAATAGATATACAGATTTCTTGGGATCCTCCAACCATTTATCTATATGTAACACCAAATAATTTCTAAACCTTTCTTCATTATTCATCAACATATTTCCATGAGATAACACTTCACTTATTGACCACAAGTTTAACACAAACCCATTGTTCAACACAATCCAAAAGTGGTCTACTCACATATTGACAACATGTTCAAATAATGCATTATATTTTTTCTTCTGAGATTTCTATTTTTTGAAACAAAATATGCTATTTGAATTAAATTATGAACAAATAATGAATTTTATTTGATCCACTACCTATTACCAATAGAAGATAGATGATACAATTAAATTTCCCTTATTTTGGTTACTTCAGATCTATATTATATATTTCATGAAGCCCGATTGCTTATTTTTACGATTTTGCTGGTAGTTTTTATATATATTCATCATTTTATTACATATTTTTAATGTTATAAGCTTCTCCTCATGCTTCTTTATCCATAATTTGTTTCTTATATATTCCTATATAGCACTTGTTTATAACTATAAATAACATCATTAAAATTCAACACCCCTTTATATTTGATTAAATACGTGTGAAATAAATAACAAGTACATGATTCCATTATAGTTCACATTATGTGGCACTGCAATAGGAATTGAATCCTATCTTTACTAATTCTTTCTATGACTATAGACATGTTAGGGTAACATGCACTAGATCCACATCATTCTACAAAACCATCTATGTCCACGGGTCAAGGTATGTATGAATGTAAACATATTTATTTTTTAATTAAGTAATAACCAAATGATCATCTATCTAATTATGTATAAAATTATTTTCAATAATATCAGACTCAACTTCTTTTTCCTCTTGTAAGAGTGTCCCTGGTCCTGGAATTTCATCTTGGAATTATGACATGACACTTAACGTGTAATTTAATGAGCAATACCATCTTGTGAGAGTGGGTTCCCATGAATTTATTCACCAATTAGGTATTATCATACACAACCCACATAGATTTCCAATGACTACACCTGACTGAGCTTCATTCCCCTAGGATACATTAAATCAAATATGGAGGAAAGTTCATGTAAGAAGACCATTTCAGTTTCTTAGGTATGTTCAAAAAATACTAACATGTGTTATAATTTATTTTCTTAAATAAAATAATATTAGAGTGTGTAATAGTGAGTTTCATTCATTATTTATGGAAAAATGTCATAAAAAATGGAAATATCACAAATGGAGAGTCAATTAGGATAACTGGGTACCAAATTTGCATGCCTCAGACGTTATGGATATAGTCCTGAGAGGGGTTCTCCCATCTCAGTGGCGTGAGTTAGTTGCATATTGGTCCACTAAGACTACAATAGTGAGGATATTTTTTTTTATATATTTAAACTAATGTGTAGCATTTTACATGTTTGATAATTGAGCTAATTGAATATAGAAGTTGGAAGCACATCCTTCTGGGAATCGTGCGTTGCAGGGACCACCTCACTGGATTGGGACTTATCACGTGTCATAGATAATAGGTGATGTATTAATTATTAACTTTTTAAATTTATCTTTTTATATGGTTTTTTGTTCTATATTTATATCTTATAAGTATATAGGTATGGGAGAGGTGTGCACTGACTGATAAAATGTCGGTGTGGATAATGAATCGTGATCGAAATGATCTGGTGGTTGCTGCTCTTATAGTAAGTTCTTGAACTAATTATCAATATTTTAATACATGCATACATAAGTACATACATACATATATACATGCATATATATATTCATGAAATTAAAAAGATCAATTCGATGATGAGTTATTTCACCTTCCAGAGGACCACCAACAAATTTCTATGTGAAGGGATGATATATTCCATCACATTATTGGTCATGATGGACATGGATACAGTTTGACCTATAGAATGAGGATTCCATGTTCTATAGTTTCACACCCTAAGGTTGTGTCACCTTTTTTTATTGGTATAAAATGATAGGTGACAGCTATGGAGGCACATATTCACGCTTTTAAGGAGGTAAATGTGCAGTTGTTAGCTGAGGTTAGAGCAATGCGCAAATGTGTGCGTCAGGGTGATGGTGCAGGGGATCCTACGATGCAGGTTTGTATTGAATTAATTTTTTTATTTTTTATTTCATTCATTACTTTTATCTTCATAATTATTTTTTGTGATCCCCTACCGCATCAGACGGAGGTAGAATCCATGGCCCCACATGACACATCAGATTCAAGAAGAGTGTTTTGTTTTATATTTCATGTTTCTTGTTCAAATTGACTGTCACATTTTTTTGTTTTTAGGGGTCCATCTATAGTTTTATTAAAAACAAAAATCACAAATATTATTTTGGAAATGAACCAATGAATCAAAATAGTAGTATTTAATTCTCATATCTTATCCATTACTACATGTACTGATAATATGTTATCGATTAACAAATACATCAGAGCCAATATGAATCATTAATTGATACCTGTCCGGAGATCACCAAGAATTCCCACCTATAAATACTCATGAACTCCATCCATATTGAGGGTCATACACTCTAATGGAAAATTGGGTAACATACCAATCTAATAGGTCTGAATATCAAACATGACAGGTTCCAACAATTCATGATATGTTCTAATATCAATAATGTGTCACTCCTCACAAATCTATTATCTTCCCTATCTAGGAAACACTTTTATAGGATCATGTGTGAATGAACCATGTCACTGCACTCCAATCCAATTCTAATGACCCCACATGTTTTTTAGGGACATTTCCCATTTCCATAAAACCTAGGGAAAACATCTACCAACTATTCTCCTAGTGAATATCAGTCTCATCTTCCTAGAAGAAGCATGGTTCATTATTTCAAAAACAAAAACTAAAATATCAACCTTTCTAAGGCGTAGCACACAATCACCCCCACTTGGGTGTCATTACATGAATAAAAAGCATCCACCCACTACGAAATGATCCATGATATGACCATATAGGACCATAATATGCATCACCATTAGAAACTGTAAAAGAAGTCTCTATGGAAAGGCATCCAATTGATCCTTCCCACATAAACTAACCACTATAACAAAAATACTACATGTGATTTACACCTAAAAAACCCAAAAAATATATAATACTATATAATATATCTAGAAAAACTACCAATTCAACTATCTCATAATATAAAGAACCAACCCATACTTATCATATCTAAGGGAACTCACAAGATCAGGCTATAACCTCTCTTAAATGACTAACAATATTATCGACACACCCACTCTCAGATGCCGGTTTCCAAATTATAGTTTGGTCCACACCTTTTCTCTATTTTAATTTTCCCTATTTCACCTAATGAATTCTACATCTTGAAACACCATGTTCTATGGAGTAGCTTTCACCTACTCTCTTTTTAAAAAACACCAGAATCAATCAATCTTCAATCGATCAATATCATCATGTTCATCATAATTGCATGGTTACTAAAGGTTGATCATTTTTATTTATCCTTCCATTTTAGTGTGGAGAGATTCTTTCCAAAAAAATCTTCATGCATTTGGTTTCCCAAACTTCATTCATGGAAGAACCTTCAAGATTCAAGAGCCTATAGTATGGGGATGATATGTTAGATTATTCTAGGATTGAATGAGAGTACTATATAAATATGATTCTAGTTTGGAATAGTTTTTACATTAGTTTCTCATAACTTTCATCTTATAGTGTCATTTCATCAACACTGTATTATAGGATAATTTATAATATATATATATATATATGAAATCACTACAACTATTCTTCTAAAAATTCTATCTTCATCGTCTATTGATTTTTAGCTACTTTGGGTATAGTCATAATTTCCCAATTTGTATTCTTATGTTTCTTCATTTTTTTTTTGAATTCACATCTTTTAAGAAATTCATGTTTCCACAAAATAATCTATTTTTACAACCCTTAATATTTACATGTTATCTCACATCCAATAACTCTTATTATGTGTACATTTAATATTTTCGTTTTGATACATTGCAACGATATTCTCATGTTGATTCAATTACTTTCTATAATGGGTTCCTAGTACATTCATACAGCTCAATATTCATTGAATGTCATTTACACTATATTGTGCTTCTCTATTACTCAAACATTGAAAAATTATTATGAATTTTACATTATTCAGTATATCTATTATCATATTTTGTAATTGATTCTCACTATATCATTCTGACATCTACAAATTAAGTGAATAAACTATTTTTGTTTTTGTTCTCATTTTTCTCATTCATGTATGTGGGAAAAAATAAATTAAAAACATACAACAAATCAATTTATAATGTAATAAATACATTGAGTCTCTCAATTTTTTGGTTTATAATACTCAGTATCCTCGTCTTCTCTTTCCAATAACCAAGGATGTGTGGCCACCAGTTTATCATCTTTTATTGTTTTCTATTATCCTCATTACAAGCACTACAATTTCTTCTAACGATATTCTAATACATTCAAGAATGGTTTTACTTTCAATTTTATATTCAATATTATTCACACCCACTTCTTTTGGTAGTTTTCAAAATTTTAAATCCTCCATGTTATTTTGGTCTTGGTCTGTGTGTGTGAAACATCTTCATGCACACTCCAACTTATTCTAGTGCACCTCATATCTAATTTCTCCTTCTAATTATAACTAAATCAACATGTTGATGATTTGGATTATTATTTATGAGATGATATTATTATGATGAATTCATACATCTTCATCTTCCACAATCATAATTACTTTATGTTTTCCTCTGAATCATAAATAGTTTGCAACGATTCATATTGATTATACTTCTGATTTATATAAAAACAAATCATTTTCTATTTAACATCACCTAAGAACATCATTATGTTCCTCATGGATTTCAAAGAAAAAATTAATGTGATTGACTTTGTATATCATGTGACTAACAATAGTGGATCCCAAACTAAGCATCCCGAGCCTCCAATATGAACCATAAAGACCAAGATCACTCCACTAGTGAAGTAGTAGTGTGCATCCCTAAGAGAAAATATGAACAACGACCTCACCTTTGTGTATTACTCGAGAACCACCATTATACCCACTCATCACTAGGATGGATCAAAACATTATTAGTGGATTTTCTTTCCAAAAAGAACTTCATCATTCTCTTTTTCGAACATCATTCATGCAAGAACATTTTAGCTTTCTTTGTATGCAGATTGGGAATGATACCATCAATGATTCTAGGTTTTAATTAGGGTACTATATTAATATGATAAATGATAATATTAATTATTTTATTTGTTTAACTTTTTTTTGTATCTTATCGGTAGGATGACTAATATATAAGATTGGAAGATATTTGTAGATATTTTGATCACTGGTTTGGTCATGATACCTATTTTCTATTTTTTGATTTTTTATTTATGCTAGCTGTTTTATTGTTTTTGTTATTTAGAAGCTATCATTTTTCAAATTTGGTTTTCTATTTGTTTTTTATTTCTGATGGCTAGAATCTATCATGTTGTAGTTATTTAAAAACAATGTGCTGATTAGTGACCTCCATTGGTGGTCTCTAAATCTTTTCTAATTGTCCAGTATTTGCGACTACCATATGCGGTCGTTGTAGTCTATATATTCCTCATCCATTAGCGACTGCCGAGATGGAAGCCAATGATGTTCCTAGTAACAGCTACTATGGTCATCCAGGGGGAGATATAGTGGTTGCCTTTGGTGGTCACTAATAATTCTTACCATTAGGCCAGATGTGATCACCAAATCCAGCCAATTGGAAGAAACTAAAGGCCATTAGTGACCAATTTTGGAAGTCTCTAATGCCAGACTTTGTAGTAGTTATGTCTTCCGTAAACTCTTCTAATGGTATGGAATCATGACCATATATCATATAATCTTTTAAAGAACTAAATAGATCATAAATATTGGCTAAAATTATCAAATATTAGTCTTCATCTTTAACATCAATGTATATATTTTCTAAATAAAGAATCACTTTGTCAAACTCATCAAGATGAACATGAACAGAAGAACCAAGATTCATCTTAAAAGTATAAAGTCTCATTTTCTTATAAATATGACCAAACAATTTTTTAGTTATATAAAGTCTCATTTTATTCTTGACTTCATATTTAACATATATCAATTAAACTATTACAATAACTGATAACAATTATGAGGGTAGGAAAGAATACGATTTAAGGAAGTCTAATGATCACAACGAACTAGAAGAAAATCATTTAATTGATCAGAAGCGAGAGGTTTGAAGAAGAAAAAATAGAAGAAAATTGATGAAATAACATTAAATAAAATACAGAAAAGTAGAAGATAATGCAATTATTTATGTGGTTCACACTAGTTTGGTCTTACTCCACAGTAAGGACACCGCCACAATCATAATTATTATGAAATAAAAACAAATAACATACAAAAGAGAAGATAAAGCTAAGAAACCACACATGTGAAAAAAAACTCTATATTTGAATGTGGTCCTTACCACTTCAAGAATAATAGTGAAATTGAGTCAAAGATGTTAGCATACACCCCGAAGCAGGACGAGCTCACACACACAACCTTGACACCCATACCGAATAGAATAAAATAAATACAACAAATAAGCCCAAAAAATAAAAGCAACAGTCTCACAAAACCGGATCCTAGAACCATTAAAGGAGAAACGACCCTGACAATGTTGAATATTTTTGAAGCAGATGGGGTCCAAACATTGATCGCAAGTACCGAGCTTTCCACAAGAGAGGATCATCATAAAAAGGGAGGTGTGACTTAGTTGAAGCATTCGAACTCTTATCTCTAGAAAGAATTCAAAGAAACCAAGAAAATCCATGATCCAAAAGTGGATGTTTCGACAAATGAAGTGATGAAGTGAAATAAAAATGAGCAGGTGGTGAGGCAATGGATAGACATGCAGAGTAGGAGAGGTGAACAAGTGAATGGCGGAAAGCATGTAGAATGATCAAGAAGATCAAGTTGATGTGATGGATCACATGGAATCCAGGCAATACAGAAACCTGGGAATGGACAGGAGGCACCAGAATGAATCATTAGGGAATCAAATAATCCAAAAAAAAAAGGATTCATAGTCACACGATCAACACCAATAAATATCAAGGAGAGCTTGTGGGATTAAGCCAGCAAAACAGGCCATGCCCACAAGCCCAAATGGCGAACAGATGACCAATATCCAAGTCCAAGAAGAGGACTGAACAATACAATGAACAGAGGAAAATAATGAAGAAACAAATATACTTAACTTACTACTACAATGATGGAATTTATCACCTCTAAAAAAATAAATTATCAGCACTATAAAAACATTGACTGTAATGCCCCGACCCCAGTTACCCAGAGTCGGTGTATGACAACCTTGATATCTTATTAAAAAATTAAACATAATTTATTACATAAAATTCATTTGATACAACATATAAGATAGAGAGGTCTAGTGTATTTGGGTCTTAGGATCATTACATAACAATTTAAAACATTAAAAATAACATCTTTATTGAAGACTTCCTTTACATGACCAATAAATTCCATCGTACGTAGCATTGCCTGGAAGAACCTAAGAACATGCATATAAAAGGGTGAGCTATAAAACCCAGTAAGGGATTAATCATGTATTAACATTAGGAATACAATTCATGTTAGAAAATAGGCATATAAATAGAGCACAAGATATGTATAATCATAAAGGCATGGTGAATCATTATAATCATAACATGGAAATTAGGCAACAACACTTAACATGGAATTTGCTGGAGCCAAGGCTCAATGCCCCTGGAGCATGATTAAACCCTAATTGCACAAGAAGCACGAGAAAACCCTCATTGAACTTGAATTATATTGATTAAACACCCATTTCACAAGATGTATCAAGATACTATACTTTACCCAATGCATTGGAGTGCTATCAGGGTGCACCCTTCTTAAACATTTCATTTCATGAATAAGTGTTCCACAAGGATCATAAAACATTGAATAAATCAAAATAATCAATTATTACATTATAAATTAATGTGGAATAAATACATAAAATTCTTCAAACAATAATTAAATGTGTATAAAGGTGAATACCCTTGATAGACAAATGGGCATAGTATTCACTACACAATGACTTTGGCTTGGAAAAGCACGATGCAATTTCGGCAGCATAACATCGTGACATAAGCACTTATAAAAATGGTTGATGAGAGAGGAAGGGGTGTCTCATCAAATTTAAATGAAATGGAATGTAAGGGGTTAATTTATAAAAATTTCTCAACAAATGTAATGTAATTTAGATTCATGATACAAAAGAATTGCTTGAATGTAAATGAGGAGAGGGAAATTCTTTTGGGAATTTTGGCATAGTAACTGGTGAACATGGGATGAATTTAATGAGAGAGAAAGGGGTATACCATCATTGAAACATAAAAAGTGCAGTATGGGGGTGGTGGGAAACCAAACCCCAACATTTATTGTTGAAATTAAAAGGGCATAACAATTTAAATAATATTGGTCAAAAATGAGAAAGGACGAAAACCCCTCACTAGGAAGTGTGCTTATAAAGTCTTGAGAGATGCTTGAGAGAGGATTATTGGGAGCTTGGGGTGCCTTGGGAGGATTTTAGAGAGACTATGGAAGAGTTTGGACGAACTCCAAAGGCTTTGAGTGAGGAGGATGTGGGTTCTTGGCTGGGTTTATATAGGAAATCTGAGGGAATTCTTTATTATTTAGGTTTGGGACACCTCACATTAAACTAATCCAAACCACAAACCAGCCCATGGTTTTTGCCCATGGTTTTTGGAAGAGGGAATTGGAAACAAATATATTATATGGCCAAAGTCTTAACTTCTTAAAATAATGGGGTTTCTTATGTGGAGGTGATTCATGCTCCTAAGGAAAACAATTTAAAAATACAAAATGTTTAATAAGTCTTGAAGGGTCCACTAAATCTTTGTAAAATAAATAAAAAAAATCCCAAAATCACATTATTTTAATGGTAAAACATATATTGGCCGATAATAAAGTTTATAGTATTTTATTACAGCGCTATTGCATCATTATGTTGTCATAAAACACATTATATATTTAAACAGTATTCGATTTTTACCCAAAAATATTACTGTCTCAGAAATTTTTGAAAAATTCATCATTGGATAATTTTGATGTCCTGATTCCAGAAATAATATTCATCTTATCTAAGTAATTTTGTAAATATGTTAATTTTTACATTAAAAAAACTGATATTTATCGAAAATTCATGGGTTTTTGACAAAAATGGCTTTCAAACCTTAATAAAAAATATAATTGCATTCATAAAATTATACGATCAATTATATTTAATAAAAATTAATTTAATAATAATAATATTTTATTAAAATATTATTTAATAAAAAAATCCATTAATTCATCAAAATAGATTTTTTAGTTGAACATTAGCTAAAAATACTATTTTTTCTTCAAAAACTACTTACAAGGTAACAATAATAAAATTAACGTATATTAATTATTATATAAAAAATAATGTAAATAACCATAGTACTAGGGTCTTGTTAAATAACCCCTTAAAACACTCACATAAGACCGATGGGTGAGGTGTGTGATGGTGAAAAACTCTTGGGGTGGCTTGGATAACATCGCTTGGGTGGTAATCTCTATCAACATCCACTTCTCCCATAGGCGGTTCTGCTCAAGCATAACATGTTCAAGATAAGCTTGAGCTTGGTAAAGAGTGATGCCCAATGATGCCACCTTCTTTCTGTGATCTGAAAAATGGGCTTCGTATGGGCATGTCTACTAGATGAGGCCATCTATTACTTTTTCTGAGTAAATTGGATTTGTTCAAGCCATATATTTATACTAATCATGTGATCATAGTTCAAAGACTATATTAACAATGGTCACAATTGTTAACAGTATTTTAAAATTCAAAAACATAAAACCAATGATTTTTGACATTTTATATAAACATTTTACATAAAGAGACATTTAATTAGATCAAGAGGGATTTTCATTAATGAAATTTTGGCTTGTTACAATCTTCCCCCCTTATGAAATTTCTCCCTCAAAATTTAATTTTCCCACAATAAAATAGATGTGGGTGGATTTGCTTTATCACTTCCTTCAATTCCCATGTCACTTCTTCAAAAAAGTGGTTTCTCCACAACAACTTGACGAGGGGTAATGTCATATTTCTTAGATCTTTTTCCCTATGATCTAAGATCTTCACTGATTGTTCCTCATAAGAAAGATCATGATATAGCTGTACTACCTCTGTAGAGAGTAATGTGAAGGGTCTGGTATGTACTTCCTTATGAGGGATACATGAAAGACATCATGTACTTTAGCCATGGTAGGTGGAAGTGCTAGTCGATAGTCCACAACCCCGACATGATCAATAATCTCAAAGGGACCGATGTACCTTGGACTTAAAATCCCTTTATTTCCAATCCTCATGAATGTTTTCCATATAGATATGCATAGAAATACCCTGTCTCCAAATTTATACTCAAGATCTCATCGATAGTTATCTTCATAACTCTTCTATAGACTCTGGACTGCCTTAATATTTTGTTGAATGGGTTTCACCATCTCCACCATTTCTTCAACCATTTTTGGTCCTAGAAACTTACGCTCACTAACTTCATCCCAACATGCTCGTGTTCTGCAAATCTTCCCGTACGGGGCTTCATAAGGTGCCATTCAGATGCTTGAGTAGAAACTGTTATTGTAGTATAATTAAACCAGGGAAAGATGTTGGTACCACCCTTTTTTAAGTACATAGAACATTATCTCAATATGTCATCAAGTGTTTAGATAGTCTGCTCGGATTGGCAATAAATTTTAGGATAATATCCCATATTGAAGTTCAGTTTTGAATTCAGCACATGTTAGAGACTCTTCCAAAACATATAGGTGAATCTTGGATCTCGATCAAACACAATAGATAGTGGTACACTATGAAGCCTTACCACTTCCCTGATATATATCTGTGCCAGTTGATCCAATGACAAATCCTCTCAAATATCAATGAAGTGTGTAGCCATTGTAAAATGATCCACAACAACCCAGATTGAATTATTGCCTTTGGATTTCTTCTGAAGTCTGGTGACAAAGTCCATGGTGATGTTCTCCCATTTCCATTTTGGTATGGGCAATGGTTGCATCATCCCTTTAGAATTCTGCCTCTATGCCTTCACTTGTTGACACAATAGGCAGTTTGATGTATATTCAGTGATCTCCTTTTTCATATTATCCAACCAATAATTCTCTCAGAGATCTCGATACATCTTTGTGTTTCCTGGATGAATAGAGAAATTTGAACTATATGCATCATCCAAAAGTTCCTTCTTCAGCTCGGGACTTGATGGAACACGTAGTTTGTTCCCAAATCTCACAATTCCTTCTTAATTAACATTAAACTCTGAGAATTTTCATTTTTTGAAGCTTCCACTTTTTCCTGAATTCCCACATTATCCTTTTGAGCATCCTTTAACCTTTCCAAAAGTGTCGGTTGAGAAATTATTTGTGAAAGAATTGATGATGTTCCCTTCTTTATGATTCCCATGTCCATATTCATCATATTAAAAAGATTGGATCCTTTTTAATTCTCATCAACGATAGAATCATTGGGTCCTTTCAACCTAGGGCATCTACCACCTTGTTCACTTTCCCAGGGTGGTAATGGATTGAGCAGTCATAGTCTTTGATCAGATCTAACCATTTTCATTGGCGCATGTTCAACTCTTTCTATGTGAATACATAATTGAGGCTTTTTTGGTCCGTATATATTTCACACTTCTCGCCAAACAGATAATGCTGCCAAATTTTCAAAGCGATGATCACTACAGCCAACTCGAGCTCATGTGTTGGATAGTTCTGTTCCTAAACATTCAACTTCCTTGAAGCATAGGCAATGACGTTGCATTTTTCATCAACACACATCCTAGGCCCTTCTTCAAAGCATCACCGAATACCATAAAAACATCTCCACTTGTGGGTAATGCGAGAACGAGTGAAGTGACAAGCCTCCTTTTCAACTCCTTGAAGATTTCTTTGCATTCATCACTCCATGAAAACATTACTACCTTAACAGTTAGCTTGGTAATATGGTTGGACAATCATGAGAAATTTATGACA
This sequence comes from Viscum album, assembly GCA_963277665.1. Lineage (NCBI taxonomy): Eukaryota > Viridiplantae > Streptophyta > Magnoliopsida > Santalales > Viscaceae > Viscum > Viscum album. Next base: position 363,715,109 of record OY728158.1, on the reverse strand, counting down.
AATAGTCGATAATATCTAGATAACCCCAAGAAGCTACGGATATCCATTACCGGTGTTCGCCTAGACCATCCCTCAATTGCATCTATTTTGGAGGGATCCATAGATATCCCTTTTCATGTGATGATATGGCCCAAGAATGAGACCTCCTTCAACCTAAACTCACAGTTTTTGTACTTTTCATAGAGCTTCTCCTTCCACAAGGTCTCTAGTACAGTTCTTAGATGCTCCTCATGATCCTCCTTAGTTTTGGAGTATATTAGAATATCATCTATAAAGACTACCACAAATTTGTCGAGGTAATCTCTAAAGACTCTATTCCTCAATTCTATGACGATTGTTGTATAATTAGTGAGTTTGAAAGGCATTACTATGAATTGTTAGAGCCCATATCTTGTATGAAAAGCAGTCTTTGGGATATCTTCCTTCTTCACCCATAATTGATAATATCCCAACCAAAAATCCACCTTGAAGAAGTATTGTGCTCCACCCAACTGATCGAGCAAGTCATCAATTCATGGGAGATGATACTTGTTCTTTATTACAATTTTGTTGAGCTCACAATAATCGATGCAAAGGCAGATTGACCCATCCCTCTTCTTGATGAAGAGAACAGGTGTACCCCATGGTGAAGCACTTGGGTGTATAAACCCTTTATCAAGATTCTCATATAGTTATTTATTTAGCTCCTAAAGCTCCACAATAGACACTCTATAAGGATTCTTGGATATTTGAAATTCTATAGGTATAATATCAATTGAGAATTCAACATCTCTTCTAGGAGGAAGAGAAGAAAATTCCTCAGGAAACACTTCAGCAAATTACCTCACAATAGGCATGTCTCCAAGGATAGTTGTTTCCATGGACTCAATAATATAAGATAGATACACATGCTCATAATGTAGTAATATCCATGATTGAGATGATAAAGCTAAAGAAGATTCATCTTTCTCCTCGCACTTTTATAGAAACAGGGGTCGATTATCCACATGGATAGTGATTTCCCTCTCCCAACAATTTATTTTTGCTCTATATAATAGAAGCCAACCCATTCCATGAATCTCATAAAATTCCACCAAAGGGAGTATGATGAGGTTATATGTGATGTTTAATCAACAAATTATGACAGGGGAGGAGTTATATTCATGGGATGCAATGATTTCCCCATTTCCGTACTCATTGACATCTTTACTTCCATGATTTTGGTGGTGTTGGGATTGTTCTACTAAACATTTGTGATATAAAAGAATGCGTAGAACCTAAATAAAAAAGTAGGTTCACAATTATTGAATGAATAACTAGCGTACCTATCAGAAATTCTTTTTCAGGGATCAATTTGGAAGTAGTGATGGCTGAAGCTCTCCCTTGCTACCGTGGAGGTTGTTGGTTGCCTCTGAAAACCCTTTGCTTAGGGAACTGATTTGCAAGATTCTCTGGTTCATTTCAGTTGTAGCAATGAACCACGCATTGAGGTTCTAATAGAGCATTACTATCCTCTATCGTAACCAAAATTCTTTCTTGCTGACACATAATATCTAGGTTCACTTCTCATCCACACCTAAATAATTTCCTCCTATCATTTATGAAATTTTTGGAGTGCATTTTTCCGCACCTTTGGCAATTGGGGTGTTGGATATTTTGAGCACCGTAGGATTTATTGGACAGCCAGAACTGATGTCCACAATACACATCTTATCCCCATGATACCTATGAGATTCTCCAATCTTCATTTTGACCTTGAGGAAAGAACGAACAATTTCCTCATAGCTACTGAAGTCACGGATCACCGGTGATTTTTAAAGGCTAGGTTTCAGCCCACCAAAGAAGCAGTCAAACTTACATTCGGGGGTAACGACAAAGCCATATGTGTATCAGGAAAGACTTGTGATGTTTTCCTAATATGGTCTGAGATATTCATCTTCTTTTTTCTTGACATAAAATAATTCCCTTTCCATCTTAAGCCGGAGGGTTCATGGAAAATATTTATCAAAAAACATATTCTATAAATCTTTCCCTTCCAATGCCTTGATCTCGTCCTCAAGTTTTTTATTTTTTATCAACGTACACCATTGATCAGCTTCACCCTCCATATGATAAGCATCTATGATAACCTTCTCTTGTTAAATACATTGAAGGATGGAGACGATCTTTTCAATGGAGTTGATTTATTGTTAAGTGATAGAGGGAACGTATAATCCATTAAAATTAGGAGGCCTTTGTCTTATAAAGATCTAGATAGAAAGTTTTTATTTGGGGGGGGGGGTGAATGTTCTTCTTGGCCCATGTTTCTACTAAAATATTGAGTTAGCTAAGAGAGAAGTGGGACAAAGTTCGCGATTCCCACTCCCATTGTATTGGGCATCTCATTAGTACAGTCATCACATTGATCTTCACGCCAGTTGTTAGCCTGAGTCCTCCTATTACAGTCCATTGTATGGAATAAAAGAAATGTTAGGGGTAACACATAAAAGTTAATACAAGGAAAATACTGATGAATTATAAATAACTTTTATTTCTTTAATATATGAATCTATTGGATTCAGTCTATGTAATCCATGATCTACTTTCTAATGTATATTCTTAAGGTATTTTTTTAGTCCTTTATCAATGGTTTATACTAAGCTTGTGAATTTACCAAAGCATATCCCCTGAGAGAGTTGTAACCAAGAGTTAAGAAAGGCCTGTTGTCATGCACTAGTTCCTATTTGTGTATAGCTCAAAGCGATGTTTTTGGGTTTTACCCATAGGATTCATCTATGCCAGAGCCGCCTCTACCTGCTCGTATCTAGACATGGATGCATTTTCTTGATAAACCACTTAATCAATACTCACAAAAACTTAAGGATGTTTTTATAATACCTAGTCTTGTATCTAAGGCTTTACTAGGGGTTTCTAATCCTAATCACAAAAATAACTAAACCTATCCTCTGATACCAACTATGACAACCTTAATCTTTTATTACATAGTTAAACCTAATTTATTACATAAAATTCATTTGACACAACTTAGAAGATATAGAGGTCTAGTGTCTTTGGGGCTTATAATCATTAAATAAAAAATTAAAACATGAAAAAAAATATCTTTATTGAATACTTCCTTTACATGACCACTACATTCCCTCGTACTTAGCATTTCATGGGATAACCTGAAGACATGCCTAAAAAAGGGTGATCTATAAAGCATAGTAAAGGATTAATAATAGAATAACATGAGGAATACAATACATGTTATACAATAGGCATATAAATGGATCACAAGAGAAGCATGAACATAAAGGCATGATAAAGCATGATAATCAAAACATGGAAATGTGGCAACAACACTTACCATGGAATTAGCATAAGCCAAGGCTCATTTCACATGGAGCATGAGTAAACCCTCATTTCACATGAATCATGAGTAAACCCTCATTGAACATGAATTAGCATGATTAAACACCCATTTCACATGACGTATCATGATACTGTACTTTACCCAATTCATTGGAGTGCTATAAGGGCACACCCTTCTTAAACACTTCATTTCATGCATAAGTGTGCCACATGGATCATAAAACATTGAATCATTAAAAATAAACAATTATTCCATGATAAATGAATGTGGAACACATAAATGAAACTCTTTAAACAATATGTATATGTTCACAAAGGTTAATAACCTTGATAGAGAAATGGGCATGGTATTCACTACACACTGACTTTGGCTTGGAAAAGAACAGTGCAATTTCGACATCATAATGACGTGACATAAGAACTCATAAAAATGGTTGATGAGATATAAAGGGGCATATCATAATATATACATGAAATTGACCATAATGGGGTCATATATATACATGTCCCAAAAAATGTAATGGAATTTAGATTTATGATACAAAAGAATTTCTTGAATGTTAATGAGGAGAGAGAAACTCCTTTTAGAATTTTGGCATAGTAAGATGTGTACATGGGGGAATTTAATGAGAGAAAATTGGTTCTCCCATCATTCAAACATAAACAGGGCAGTATGGGGGTGGTTCTAAACCATACCCCAACATTTATAATTGAAATTAACAGTATATAACAATTTAAGGAATATTGGACAAAAATGAGAAAGGAAGAAAAACCCTTACTTGGAAGTGTGTTTCCAAAGTATTTAGAGAGGCTTCTTGGGAGATTGGGGTGCCATGGGAGGATTATGAAGAGAGTAGGGAAGATTTTGGCCGAACCCAAAAGTCTTTGAGTGTGGAGGAAGTGGGAGTTTGGGTGGGTTTATATAGGAAATGTGAGGGAATTCTTTATTATTTAGGTTTGGGACACATCACATTAAACAAATCCAAACCACAAATCATCCCATGATTTTTCCCATTGTTTTTGACCATGGACTTTGATAAAGGGTAGTGGAAAGAAATATTTTATAATTCCAAAGTCTGAACATCCAAAAATAATGGGGTTACTTATGTGGAGGTGAGTCACACTTCTAAGGAAAACAATTTAAAAACACAAAATGTTTAGTAAGTCATGAAGGCTCCACTAAAGCCTTTTAAAATAAATCAAACAAACCCAAAATCACATTATATAAATGTTAAAACCTATATTGGACGAACTTAAATTTTATAGTATTTTATTATATAACTGTTGGGTCTTTATGATGTCATAAAACACATTATATATTTTAATGGTGTTTAATTTTTACCCAAAAAATTGACCGTCTCAGAAAATTATGAAAATTTCACCGTTAGATAATTTCGACATCTTGATCACAAAAATGATATTCATTTTATCTAAATAATTTTCTAAATATGTAAATTTTCTCTTTTAAAATAAAAACCGTCATTTATAACAAATTCATGGGTTTTGATAAAAATGGCTTTCAAACCTTAATAAAAATTACAATTGCAATAATAAAATTTTACGATCATTTATATTTAATAAAAATTAATTTAAGAATAATAATAATATTTTATGAAAATTTTATTTAATTAAAAAATACATTAATTCATCAAAATAGATTTCTTAGTTGAACATTAACTAAAAATACTATTTGTGCTTTAAAAACTATTTACAAGGTAACAATAATAAAATGAAAGTATATTCATTATTATATATAAAAATAATGTACATAACAATAGTACTAGGGTATTTTTAGATAACCCCTTAAAACACCCACATTAGACCGAAGGGTGAGGTGTGCGATGGTGACATACTCTTGGCATGGCTCAGAAAGCATCACCCGGGTAGTAATCTCTATCAACTTCCACTTCTCCCGTAGGCAGTTCCACTCAAGATTAATGTGTTGAAGCTTTACTTGATCTTGGTCAAGAGATAATCCCAACGACACAACCTCCTTTCAGAGCTCTGATAAATGGGCTTCTTACGGGGCACGTCTACTAGATGTGGCCATCTCTTCCTTTGTCTGATAAAATTGGATTTGTTAAAGCATTATATTTATACTAATCATGTGATCACTGTTCAATGCCCATATTAGAAATGGTCACAATTCATAACATTATTTTAAAACTCAAAAACATAAAACCCAAGAAGTTGACATTTTGTATAAAAATTTTACATAAAGATACATTTAATTAGATCAAGTGAGATTTTCATTAATGAATGTTTGGGTCATTACACAGTACATTATTACATAACGTTGGCATGATACAAGGAATCATGTCCTAAAATACCGATCAGTTTAGTATCCTTGGAAGTACTAGATACATTCATAAGTTTTACATTACACCATGGAATAAAAAAATCAACAACATTTTGTCCGATTTTGAACACAGTTATATCCTTAGACTATCCCTGCAGGTCAACCATAAAATACTTCTTCACATCCTGGAAAAAATAAAATATTGAAAGGGGTGAGCTCAGATGCTCAGTAAGGATAAAAATATAGTGTAAACCTTTATAAATAAGAATAAACATTTAAGGCAATGTATAAGACTAAAACAAAAGCCTTTTAAACATAAAATTCAGCATAATATGTAAAAGATACAATCAAGTAATTCCATTTACTTATTCACATGGTTATTCTACTTGTCGAATAATCACATTCAATATCAATATCCACTTTCATAATGATGGAATTCATAATGTCAGACTTCATAACCACATCGTCAAGGCCCTTTGCCTAGAATACAAATAATATTTTGTCTAGGCCTTGTGCCAAGACACTAGTTTTTCTTATTTAACCTAACAATGCATCTAGGGGCTATATAATGCTCCACCCATCACTTACTATGTACAATTCATTCTTCATCTGAAAATGTTTAAACTTGACATAAACATTCGTATTAAAACTAGCATAAGAAATGTAAATATTTTATATATAAACCATGAATGGTTAAAAAATAACACATCCAAAGTCAAATATATCACATAACCTTCAACACAATATGGAAAATTAGTATCATAATATATCAACTTAAAACACGCTTAAAATCCATGAAATGATGTTGACATAGATGCTATCAATTTTTTTTAGAGAAATATCTCTTTCTATTTTGAAATCATTTAAAAGTCATATAATTATAAAAGAAAACTTTTATATTGAAAATATTATTTTATGTTTGTATGGGAAGCTTCAACAATGATATAGTGGCGGAAAATAGCAGCACCCGCAATATAAGTTAAAAAAAGAAATTCATATCTTAATTTTGTCGAAAATATCATAAAGTACCTTATTTGGTAAATGTTGGAAAGATTAATTTAAATACATTTTATAAAAAGCCAAAAAAGGGTATAAATTACTTTAAGCCTTAGTCTAGTAAATAGAAAAAATTTTTTGAAATAAATTTAAAGAAACATGGATGTGGATGATAAAGAGGTCCAGTAGATACTAACGTAAAAACAATCTCAGATAATAAAGAGATTGTAAAAATAACCCTTACCTTGTACTTTTACTTAGTAAATGATATATTAACCTCTTGGATAATATTTAAAACATTTTTATTAAATCATACAAAAACTATATACATAAATATGATGTCGTATATGATCTTCTAATATTACTTTGTTAATTACATTTTAGTATTATCGTTGTTTCGGTGTTAACTAATCCATTTTCCTTTATATGTTTTGTTACGTAAGCCATGCGTGTTATGGATATGATTTATTTGATTCACATCTAGAATGATAATATGTTATTAAATATTATTTTTAAGTATCAAATGAAAATTATTCTTGAATGATTATGACGGGGAAATTAATCTCATCGCGTTCGTGGAGACGGTAATCTATACGTATGCACGAGCGAGAATATCATTATATTGCAGGTGAAATCCTATGTAATTGGATGTTATATCATATATAAAGAATAATTAACATGTTATATTTATTATTTACATCAATTTTACATCATTATTATATCCATCCAAATAATGAGGTGTTTGAATAACAAACTACACCACGACGTGGAGACAGTAAACCGTACACACACATGTATGGTGACGTTGTCATTCATATAATTGATAGAATAATGAATATGGTTGTAAAAGTTTTATAATAACATCATAGTATATAGATGATACTGAATTTATTATTTTAAAATGGAAACAACAATGAAATAGGAAGTGGATGGAGAAATGAACATGAAAGAGGTGATGAAATATTTACCACTTCTTTGGGTTCTTCCTTGTGATTTGACCAAAATGGCTCTTTAGGTTGGCTTTATGATCAAATTAAGGACTCTAGGATGATTTTGAGGAAGTTGGGAGGATATCTGGGAAGGTTTTGGCTGAGGCAAATGGCTTTTTCGGTGTGAAATTAAAATAATGGGAAGTGTACTTTTATAAGAGAGGTGAGGGTCACTTTGGGAAAAGCTAGAAATATTTTTTTATTATAAAATTATTTTCAGTTTCTAATGGTTAAAAAATAATTTATTTAGAGTATAAGGTGGGGATGGGTCTAAAAGTAACTCAACCAATAGGTTTTAGATAAGTTTGGGTCACCATATTAAACTTATCTTTTTAGATTTAACTCTTAGTTAAATAGTCTGACATTTACCATGTCTCTTGGTATTTTTATATTATTTTGTTAATAAACATACTATAAAAATACATGCGAACCCAAAGTGTTTAATTATAAATATATATAACCTTATATAAGTCCTTTGGACGAACCATATATTTTTAGGAATATTATATCAATTAATAATATAATATTGGTTTTTAAAACTCTTTTATGTCAATTTTGATAGTATTTGGTATTTTCTTTTTTTAAAGTCATAACAGCGTGATTACTTAGAAACAAAATTTTTTTCATCAACCCTAACATGTAATATTAACTTATAAAATTAGTTTAATTCATCCAAATTCTCAAATTACATTTATTTGGATATTAATAATATCAATTAATATTATCATTCATCAAAAAAGTAATTATGGTATCATCATTGTGTCATAAATAATTTCATTTATTTAATGTCTAAAAATTATAAATAAAATATCATTATGTAGGAAATATGTTTATATTTCTAATGAATATTTATAGTCAAATTTATCTTATGTGTAACCCTAAATTATATATGTTTTAGTTATTAAACATTAAATTTAACACTTTTAACTCTTCTTTTAATAAAATAATAACAAACATCCTAATCTAATCCAAGTAGACCTAAAGGGTAATATTTTATTCCTAAGGTTGTTTTTGGTCAAATTACACGTATCCAATAGAATTATGAGACGTGTTATGGTAATTATAATATCATTTTCACCCTTAATTAACCTATTTACTTTTAACTGTGGTAAATAAAAGTCAAAAGTTACTATTCATAATATATTATTTTCAGCTTATTTAACTAAATTTTACATACTGATGTTAACCATGTCTCTCAGATTTTTTAAATTCAATTCACAGAAGTGGTAAAATTAAATTTTATGAAAATTTTCAAATGCTCCTAGGAGGTGTGTAAAAGATGGTAAAAAGTTACATAAAATTTATATCTATCTAAACTTTTTATGAAATAACTCCAATGAATTAAATTGAACTTATATAGGTATTATATATCTACTTTGACCTAAAATAAATTTAACTAAAATAAATAATTATTTAAATAGAAAGTCGGGTTTAAGCAACAACACACTGTTTTTCACTATTCATAAAAAATTGAATGTTTTCAGAAAAATACAAAAAATTCACCCTATGTTAATTTTGATATTCCGAAAACAAATTTGAAGTAAATTTTGCAATGTAAAATTTATAAAATTTAAAAAAGAGGGTATTACTATTCATAATGGCTAGTTTGATTGGTTGTGGTGTGCTTGAACTCGAAGTTGCATACAATGCAAGCTACTGTATTATTCAAAGAGAAATGTACCATGGAAGCTTGAGATGTAACATTCTCACCTTCTTAAAATAATTTTTTCCTTGAAATTTATATAATATTACTACATAAAATGTTCTAGGTGGTTCTTCATCATAAGTTCGTCGGGTTCCCAAGTTGCCTCTTCCATCTTATGGTTTCTCCATAGAACATTCACCAGATGAGTTACCCGGTTTCTCAACACTTGTTCTTTGGTATCAAGAATTTTGATAAGCTCTTCATAATAAGACAGATCAGGTTCCAGTTCAATTTTCTCATAGGCGAGTACATGTGTTGGGTCAGGCATGTATTTTCTCAACCGTGATATGTGGAACACATCATGAAGTTTAGAGAGACTTGGAGGAATTTCCAAAAAATAAGCTACAACTCCAAATAGTTATAGAATTTTTAAAGGTCTAATGTACCTGGGACTAAATTTACCCTTCTTACCAAATTGTATAACTCTCTTCCATAAATATACCGTCAAAAAATCATGATCTCCTAATTGAAATTCCAAATCCTTCCTCTAGTTATCAGCATTGCACTTTTGCCTACTTTGAGATGCTTTGATGTGGGTTTGGATAGCCTCTACCTTTACCATCATTTCCACAACAAGTTCTAGGCCTACAAGTTTTCTTTCACAAACATCATCCCAACAAGTTGGTGTGTGACATCTTTTTCCAAATAACTGTTTATATGGTGCCATCTAAATATCGAAATGGACGCTCTTGTTATAGAAAAGTTATACCAGAGGTAAATATTGATCCCACATACCATGAAAGTCATGTGAGAAATATTTAAACATGTCTTCTAAGGTTTGAATAGTCTTTTCTGATTTTACATCAGTTTGAGGGTGGTAGGTAGTGCTCAAACAAAGTTCAGTATCCAGGGCCTTCTGATTACTTTTCCAAAATCATGATGTAAAACAGGGATCACGATTAGAAACAATCGATAGGGGTACTTCTTGACGTTGGCCGAATAAATCATCAATGCGAGGTATGTGGTACTTGTTATTTATTATTATAGCATTTATCTCCCTATAGTAAATGCAAAACCTCATAGATATGTCTTTCTTTTTAACAAAAAGGGCAACGGCTCCTTGTAAAGCAACACTTGGGCGAATAAATCCCTTGTTACTCAATTCCTATTGTTGTTTCTTTAGTTCCAATAATTTAACATTGGTCATTTTATAAGGGATCTTCGATATAGGCCCTGAACTAAGAATTAAATCAATGAAAAACTTAATTTATCATTCTAGAGGATGTCCAGGTAAATCCTCCAAAAACACATCAACATATTCTTGCACAATAGGTACATCCTCTATTAGAACATTATTTTACTCACCCATAGTTATTTCATTCTCTTCTTCCTAAATAAATGAATTTAGTAGAGCTACTGGGGGTATATCTAGATAAGAATCATGTGGTGACATTACAACTCTAAAGATAAGGTACTCATTATCATCATCAGTAATTGTAACCTCCTTCTTCTTACAATAAATTTTTTCATCATGGTCTGAAATCCAATCCATTCCAAGGATTATATCAAATTAAATCATGAGAATGACGATGAGATCAACAGATAAAGAACATTTATATTCCCATAAGGGAACTGATTCAAAAAACATTGTTGTGATGATAATTACCTTAGGTGTTTTGACTGACAACCCCCTTGTTAATTCAAATTGAAAATATTTAATTTTCATAGAAAACTGGGATGATATGAAACAATACTATGATCCATAGTCAAATAAAGAATTGGATAAACTTGAGGAATCCATTAAATTACATGCCACAACATCTTTTAGAGATTCAACCTTAGTAGTAGTGATTTCATAAGCTTGGCCTTGCTCCCGCGGTGTTTTCTAAGGTAAGGTCTCTTAGATCATAGGAAATTCATTTGAATAATGCCCCTTTTCTCTACAATTGTAGCATTCAACATTGACAGCTACTTTCTTCCCCTTGCAATCACAATATTGGTGTCCTTTTTCACCAAACTTGTAATAGACTCTCATTCCCTTCAGAAAATTACCATGGTTTTTCTTCTTACATTTACCACATGATAGATATTCAACTTCTCCATTCTTCTACATATTTCCTTTTATAGGGTGTGCAATAGATCTCTTTTTCTCTTTCTATTCTTTAAATTCATAAGACTTAAAGAATTCCATTTCAATTTTGATAGCACATGAGAAAATATCTTCCTACAATGAGAAGGATTGTGAGACTAATGCTCAATGGAGAAAAAGTTTTAACCCATCAATGAATAGATCAATCTTACTACTTGGGTTAAGTATATAATATGCTGCATTCCTTACTTACCTTGTAATATTATCCTCATACATTGAGATATTCTCATTCTTCTTTTGCCTCAGACTCAGAAATTGTCTTTCCATGTCCGCTTGATGGTCACAGAGAATGTATTTTTCTAAGAAAATATTTTTAAACTCTCTTCATTCCATGTTTGATACTTCTTCATATTCCTTTTTTGTTTTAAATTAATGACCACCATTGATGTGCATCTCCCGTGAGGTGATAAACTACCATGAAGAATTTTTCCCTTTCACTACTCATCAAAGCATGAAATATTTTATCTAAGGAATTTATCCATTGCTCAGCTACTAATAGATTTGTACACCCATTAAATGTTGGTGGTTGTTGCTTCATGAAACGGTCTAACAATTATCCTCCACATTCTGGATCAGTGTGCTCCATATAGGTAATGTTATTATTCATAACATGATTGAGTTCTCCCAGTATGGTGATAAGATGATCAACACTAGTTGCATCACCAACTCCAATATAGTTATCTTGAGTAGGAGGAAAATCCCAACATGTATTGTGTGGGTTGACATAGTTTCTATTCCTTCCACCAGGCACCATTTCTAAACAATGGCAAACACTATATTTGTTTATGAATGTCAATACATAATTCCAAACTTGTAAAACAATTAACATAAATTTAATAGTTTATGGATATAATCCATAACCATAAAAATGTTTTCATTGAGGAAGTATATTATCATAAACCCTCCATAATTTTTTATAAAGAAAATGAGAATTATCCTAACCATATCCCCCAAGAGTGTCGTAACCAAGAGTGCAACAAGGCTCTTTGTCGTGCACTAGTTCCCATTTGAGCCATGCTCAAAGCGGTGTTTACAGGTTTTACCCTTAGGTACATATGTGCCAAGGCCGCCTCTACCTGCTCATATCTAGACATGGATGTATTTCTTGGAAAAATCACAAAATATCTACAATTCCAAAATTCTATGAAGTTCTTCTATACCAATCCTAAAATTCTATCTTAGGGTAATGTTCTCTAATGATAGATTTTCTAAATCTAGCTTCCAAGGATTGTACTAAACTTCCTCTAATACCAAATGTTTCACCCTCACCACAGTTAACCAGATTTGGTGAATTATTACATAAAATTGGCATGATACAAAAAATCGTGTCCCAAAAGACCAATCAGTTTAGTAGCCTTGGAAGTACTAGATACATTAATAAGTTTTACATTACATCAAGAAATAAAAACATCAACAACATTTTTTCGCTTTTGAACACACTTATATCTCTATCCAATACCTGAAGTTTAACTATAAAATACTTCTTCACATCCTAGGAAAAATAAAACATAGAAACGGGTGATATCAGATGCTCGGTGAGGATAACAATATAGTGAATACTTTCACAAATAAGTATAAAAATTTAAGGCAATGTATAAGATAAAACAATATAATTTTAAACTTAAAATTCAGAATAATATGGAAAAGATACAATCAAATAATTCAATTTACTTATTCACAGGGATATTCTACTAGTCTATTAATCACACGCAATATCAGTAGCATCTTTCATAATGATGGAATGCATAATTCAAGACTTTATAACCACATAGTCAAGGCCTAGTATCAAGACTACACATAAAATTTTGTCAAGCCCTTGTGCCAAGATAGTAGTTTGTCTCATGTGACATACCGATGAATCGAGGAGCTATAGCAGGCTCCATCCGTCACTTACTATGTCCAATGAATTTCTCATATGAAAAGGTTTAAACATAACATAAATATTCATATTAAAACTAGCATACAAAATGTCAATAGTTTATACATAAACCATGAATGGTGTAAAAATAAAAAATACATTTTCAAATATATCACAAAGAATTCAATAAAATGTGGAATATTTGTATCATAATAAATCAAATTCAAACAAGAATAAAATATATCAAAGGATGTTGACATAGATGAAATAAAACTTTTTTTAGAGAAATATCTCTTTCTATTTTGAAATCATTTAAAATTAATATAATTATAAATGAAACATTTTTTTTTGAAAATATTCTTATAAGATTTTATGGGAAGCTTAAATAATGTTATAATGGTGGAAAATGGCTGCACCCTCCATATAAGATAAAAAAAGTCATTCTTATCTTAATTTTGTCGAAAATGTCATAAAATACCTTGTTTGAAAAATGTCAGAAATATTCCTTTAAAACCATTTTATAAAAACTAAAACAAGGGTATAAATGAATTTAACCCATATTCTAGTAAATAGTAAAAATGTTTTGAAATAAATTATAAAGAAACATGGATGTGGATGATAACGATGTCCCAGTAGATACATAGGTAAAAACAACCTCAGATAATAAAGAGATTGTGAAATTAACTCTTACCTTGTACATTTCCTTAGTTGATGGTATGTTAAAATCCTATATAATAGCTAAATAATTGTTATTAAATTATACAATAAGTATATAAATAAATTTGACATCATATATAATCTTCTCATATTACTTTGTTAATAATATTTTAGTATTATCGTCATTTCGGGTGTTAACTGATTCGTTTTCCTTTATATGTTTTGTTACGTAAGCCATGTTTATTATGGATAGGATGTATTTTATTTTCATCCAGAATTATATTATTCTCTTAAACATTATTTTTAATCATCAAGTAAAAATTATTCTTGAATGATTACGATGGGGAAATTAATCACATCGTGTTCGGGGAGACGGTAGACACTACGTACGCACGAGCAACAATATCATTATATTGATGGTAAAATCATATGTAATTGGAAGATAAATCATATATACAGAATAATTAAAATTTTAAATTTATTATTTACATAAATTACACATCATTATTATACCCATCCAAATAAGGAAGTGTTTGAATAACAAATTACACCACGATGTGGAGACAGTAATCCGTACGTACGCATGTATGGTGACTTTGTCATTAATATGATAGATAAAATAATGAATATGGTTGTACCATTTTTATAATAACATCACCGTATATTTAAGATAATGGATTTATTATTTTAGAATGGAAACAGCAATGAAATAGGAAGTGGAAGAAGAAAAGAACTTGAAAGAGGTGATGAAATATTTACCTCTTCTTCGGGTTCTTCCTTTTGATTTGATCAAAGGGGCTCCTTAAATTGGATTTATGATCAAAGTAAGGACTTTTGGTTTATGTGAGGGATGTTGGTAGGTTATTTTGGTAGGGTTAGGCCGATCAATATGGCTTTGGAGGTGTGATATTAAGAGAAGGGGAAGTACCCTTTTATAAGAGTGGTGTGGGTCACTTTCTGAAAAGCTTGAAATATTATTTTATAATAAAATAATTTTCGGTTATAATGGATCCAAAATGATTTATTCAGAGTCTAAGGTGGGTATGGGTCGAAGACCACTCAACCAATAGGTTTTATACAGGTTTGGGTCACCATATTAACTTTATCCTTTTAGATTTAACTCTTAGTTAAATAGTTTGACATTTACCATGTCTCTTTGTATTTTAATTTTATATAGTTAGTAAACTTACTATAACAATCCAAGTGAACCCCAAGTGGTTAATAATTAATATATATAACCTTATCTAAGTCCTTTTTCCAAATTGTAGATTTTTAGAAATATTATATCAATTAATAACATAATTTTTTTAAAAACTCTTTTATGTCAATTTGGACACTATTTGGTATTTTGTTTTTGTTAGTGTCATAACAACATGATTAATTAGAAAACAAATTATTTATTAAACCCTAAAATGAAATATTAACCTTTAAAATTAGTTTAATTCATAAAAATCCTCAAATTACGTTAATTTGGATATTTATAATATCAATTAGTTTAATCTTTCATTAATAAGGTAATTAGTGCATCATCATTTGTCATAAATAAATTTATTTATTTAATGTATAAAAATTATAAATAAAATACAATTATTTATGAAATCTTTTTATATTTATAATGAACATTTATTGTGGAATTTATCTCATGTGTAAACTGAAATTAAAAATAGTTTAGTTATTAAACTTTGAATTTAACACTTTTAACTCTTCTTTAAATAAAACAATAATAAATATCCTAATCTAATCCAAGTGGACCTAAAGGGTCATATTTTCTTCCTACGGTTGGTTTTGGTCAAATTACAGTTATCCAATAGAATTAAGACATGTGTTAGTGTAATTATAATATCATTTTTACCCTTAATTACCCTATTTACTTTTAACCGTGGTAAATAAAAGTCAAACATTACTATTCAACAAAAAATATTTTCATCATATTGAACTAAATTTCACTTGCTGATGTCAACTGTGTCTCTAAAAATTTTGAAATTCAATTCACAGAGTCGGTAGAATAATGTTTTATGCAAATTTCCAAATACTCATAGGAGGTGGGTAAAAGACGGTAAAAAGTTCCATTAAAATTTTATATATCTAAACATATTATAAAATGAATCCAATGAATTAAATTGAACATATACAAGTATTATGTATCCATTTTGACCTAAAATAAATTTAAATAAAATATTTATTTATTTAAATAAGAAGTCTGTTTTAAACAATAACATAGTGTTTTCCACTATTCATCAAAAATTGAATGTTTTCAGAAAAAAACCAAAAATTCACCCTTAAGCTAATTTTGATATTCCAAATACAAAAATGAAGTCCATTTTGATATCTAAAATTTATAAAATCTCAAAAAGTTGGTATTAATATTCATAACGGCTAGTTTGATTGGTTGTGGTGTGTTTGAACTTGAAGTTGCGTATAACGCAAGCTACTGCATTATTCAAAGGGAAATATATCATGGAATCTTGGGGTGTTACATTGATAATTGAGACACTATTAAAAAGGATTCCCTTTTATCAGTGCGAACAAAATAATAAAGGACCTTTTATCTGTGTTAAAAAAGTGCCGATAAAGGGGGTTTTTTGTCAACACTTATAAAAGGGTCTTTTATCAGTGCTTTATTTTTGTGATGATAAAATTCAAAAAATAAAAATAAAAAACTGTAAATTGGAGGGTATACCCACACTCCTTTTAACTGTGCTTGACTCCCCTTTAAACATTTCTTGGAAGCCCTATTCGTGCATGCCCCCACCACTCGTTTAACAGAACCAGGCGCACCCCCCACCCTTTAACAATGCTAGCCCCCTGTACCCGCCTGTGTACCCCTGCCTCTGCTTAGATTTGAACCCAAGACCTCTCCCTTGAACTCTTGTACCTTTACCACTCATCCATCTTGTTTCATTCTCTGTTTAATGATATATCTATTTATTTATATATATATAGTTACATTTATTCATATATTATTATATATATTTATATTAATATATATAGTTGTATTAATATATATATATATATATATTTATTCTTATAGTAATATATATTTATATCTATTATATATATATATAATTAGTTATATTTTTGTTTGTATGTTTATTCATATATTACCATATATTTATAAGATTAGTTTAAAATACATTTATAAAATATGTTTTTTTTGTGTTTCAAAATAAATAAATAAATATATACATACACATATACAACATACATATATATATATATATTATGTGTCTGTATCAATAAGATTAATTATTCATATTTATATATATTAATATATATTTACATATATTATATATTAATATGTATATTCATATGTTAGAATAAATAGATAATATAAATCTGTTTGTTAACACAAACACACACAAACACATTGTAAACGTATATAAATATGCAAATGTTTTTATTATAAATAAAACAGACAATAATTTTTATATATATATGCTTATATATTGAGAAATATATTTTATATGTAAATTTGTTTAATTGTTTGTTCATAAAATTAACTTTTTATGTGAATATATAAAAAATATGTCTATATTATTTTATATTTGATTACAAATAATAGTACATTGTGAAAAAAGATAAAATTTTATTGTCATAATATAAACAAGAATGCAATCCTTGGGAATAAATTCAGTCCCCACTAAAAAAGGGTAAAAAGACCCCCTTAAATGAAACTGAAAATCCATAAAATTTCAACAAATTTGGGTATCCTGAATAAAAACTCAGTTTTTGAGGCCTTCCTTTTTTCCCTTGAAAAACGTGATAATGGGTTTTTGTCTTTTATTCGTTCATAGAGATTGTCGCAGGCTTCGATTTTTTATGTGGAAGAACTCAAATTATCTCTTAGTTAAAAAGTTATGGCCACTTGAAGTTTATGTTACGTTTTAAACATATTTTAGACCATTTATTATTTATTTGTTTTTTTGTGTCTTTAAATTTTTATTAAATGATTATTACTCGATAATAATTAGAAAATTATTATTTACTAATTTTTTTAAAATCTTTTATATGCCATTTTCACTAAATATCATATATATTAAATGTAAATGTCTATTTATACTTATCTAAAACATTTTAAAAAAATATATATTATATTTATATCAATATAAATATTTTTATACATTTATATATTGATTTTATTGATTTTTTTAAATATAAAATTTAACAGCGCTAGTAAAAAACACTGATAAATATCCTGTTTTATCAGTGCTATTAAGAAAGTGTTGACAAAGGGGGTCCTTTAAACAGTGCTAAAAAGTGGTGATAAAAGGAGTACCTTTAATAGCACTGATAAAGGGGTACTTTTAACAACATTTTTTTCGATGTTAAAAGTACCTTTTATCAATGGTTTTTTAGTACTGTTAAATGGTGGCACCGCGGAAACTCATTTTTGTGGTAGTTATAATAATAATGAATAATAATTTTTCATGATAACTAAAAAATGACTTTTTAATTTGGAATCCCAATTTAACATCATTATAAGTAATCCATGGAAGTGACCATTATTTGGACGTGTAAAAATCTCAATAATTTAGTCATTGGTTTTTTTATTATTAGAATACTCTAGGAAACAAGAAGCATTCATGGAAGTTTTGTTAAACCAAAAAATAATGTACATCGACTTAACGAAAGAAAAGAAGAAAATTCATCCCATAAAAATATTATTTGGGTAGTATACTTTCATATTTGATGGTCACATTATTCTAATAAAATCCTTTTATAAACAAATTTCAACTAGAAAATAACATGATCAAAAAATAGTTTTTTGGATGTCGTTGCCTACAACTACTGCACCAACATCAAAGAATATCTAGATAGTGCAAAAATGTTATTAAGAATGGATATTATTGGAAATTGAGTGACTAAAGTCACTTTTGTGTCACAATGTGTTTGTGATGATAATGTATTAAAGTGGTATGTGTTAGAACATCTCAAACTTTTAAGCATTGCATTATGGAACCAATTTAAACTCATGGTTACCCAATGGGATAACTATTAATGTGTTTTAGATTTTATGAATAATATTCCTTATTCCAATGAAGAACATATGAGGTGGTGTTCTTAGGGTTGGTGTGGGTCCAAATCCAGTTAAAGGACATTAAATAATTCGGTTATTTCTTTTAGTTTTATGGAGCTTGTGAATCATGATATTCCAATGATCTTTCTGTTGTTTTTTGTAATCAAATACGATTTATCTTTACTAATTGTATTGATAGTTATAAGTAGATGGATCCTTTGTGTAAACCCATTCAAATATTTCCACAAGAAATAGGGTGAAATATTTATTTATTTATTTATTTGTTTTCCAAATTTGGTAGGAGCCATCGGTGAATGGAAAAATGGAGAGAATGAGCCCACAAATCAGGCTTTATTTACTTTATGAAAAACAAGAATTGACCTCACGGATCATGCAGTCTTGCTCTTTGAAATGGAAATAATGAAAAACACAAATTCGTGACAACATTGTTGTCTGTAACTGTATAAAAACTATGGGTTCCATGTGGCTTACTGGTATAGGCAATAGCTGCCTATATATAAGCCCACAACACCCACCAGGAATTGGCAGCACACTATCCCATTGCCCCGAGTTGTTCCAGTCCAGGATTCAATCCATGATGAAAACCGGTTTTAGAGACCCGAAGCCTGACTTACATTGACATTACATTACTTTTGAGGAATACTTAGTACATAACAAAAACACACACACAAGGATCGTAATAGTTTAGTGTTTTTGGAAACTTGGAACCTAATATTCTAATCGTGGTGAAAGATCGTCAATATCTCCCGTAATGATCTTCCCTTTTTTTTACCTAGAACCTTTCTTTATATCCTAGGGAAAAGAAAACATAAAAGGGTGAGCTCAAATGCTCAGTAAGGGTAAACAAAAGAAAAATCAATCACATCATATTCATAAGAACATAACTTTTGGAAATCTTAACCTGCAAAAGAGAGCATAATTTCATAACATGGGATAAATCATATTAGTGAAATGAAATCCCATTAAGCATAACATAAAACATGAAACTTTGTGGCATACACACATAATCATAGAGAATCATTTCTTGTTAGTCAAGACTCATTGCCAAGACTATCTTAGTGGACAAAGTCCCTTTTCTGAATCAAGTAACTCTCGTTTCAGTCCTGTTTCACTGAACCAGTATAACCTACCATTACAACCATGTCTATCTCATGAGATATAAAATCTTTACCCAATGCATTGGAGGGAGATATAGGTCCCACCCATCTCATAATGATACCATTCTTATGTGTGCCACAAAATAAACATACATCATTCATAATAACCCAATAAATAAAACGAGTTTCATAAACATCATGCCATCATAATCCATAAACAATGGATATCATTTCATCATAAGAAAATGGAAAACATTTAAATCATAGAGACATTTTACTTGAAAAATACATATCAAATAATGTCATCTTAGATAGAAAATAGTTTTGAGAAAAACACATGAAATGAATTCTTGAGGAAAATATCCTTTCTTCTTTAAAATCATTTTCTTTTCACAAAATTCCATGCAATTTTAAAAGATAAGGGTTTAGTTGAAAATAATCATGAAACCTTGTAAAGGAAGCTTCTTGAAAATGAGGTGTTATGAAACCGTAAAAATCTGTTCACTCCGTATAAGTTAAAAATAACATTCTCCTCGTACTTTTGTCAGAAAAGTCAAAAAGTACCTTATATGGTAACCAAAGGAAAGATTTCATTCATACAATGTGGTAAAAAGTAAATAAAGGGTAAAAATGACTTTAAACATTCATGGAAAAATGGTAACCATTTTATAAAAACATTTTTTGAAAACATGGTCATGGATGATCAACGTAACCCCAGTAAATACTTACGTATAAGCAATCTCGGATAAAAATGAGATTGAAAATTTATCCCTTACCTTAGGTCCGAATTGCTTTGTAAGTGACCGAACCTCCTGTATAATGATTTAAATCATGTTATTGACTTATTCCAGAATCATATTCATTGTTATTATATCATATATGGTCCACTTATGACTTTATATTACCCGTTCTTTTGTAAATTCCATGTTAAAGAAGCGTTTTGGGTAAAATCGTTTCATTTATCGTAGGTGTTTTGACTTGTTGTTCTTGACATTATTATTACTTATATCATGATTTAATTACTTCCAGAATATAAAATATGATTAATATATCATATATATTCAGTATATATATATATATATATATAAGATAGATAAATGAAATGAAAAACACCGTTCATGGAGACGGTAGTCCGTACGTACGCATGAACGCTGTTTTCCTTTCCTTATTGTCTTGAATGGAAGTAAGTAGATGACATAAATATACATATATACATAAATCCAGTAGCTTTATAATGTCATATATTTCATTATTATTTCTTATATATACTTTTTAATCATTCTTAAATGGTTAACATGGAGAATGAATCTCATCGCGTCGTGGAGACGGTAGTCCGTACGTACGCACGAGCGATGATATCGTTCCCATGGTCGTGGAATTGTGTTGAAGTGTATGTATACTATTTCAGTATCAATATAACTTTATAATAATCATATATAGTAACTCATTACACCATTATACCAATCCAATTAAGGTGGTGACGGAAAATATATTACACCACGACGTGGAGACGGTATTCCGTACGTACGCACGCGCGGTGATTTCATTTTTCCGTAGGATGGATAGAAGGTGAATTAGAGTTGTTTCATATTTATAATAACATATCAGTATATAATAAATACTGATGTTATTACTTTATCATGAAACAACTAAAGAAGAAGAAGTTGAAGAAGAAAGAAATTGAAAAGATCGGTAATGGATATTACCTCTTCTTTGAAACGCCTCTTTGAATCCTCCACTTAGGGAACTAATATTGGTCTTTGAAGAAGACCAGGACCTCTAGGATTATTCTAGGGAAGTGGAGAAGGGATTGTGGCAGGGGTTGGCCGAGCTTGAGTGCTAAATTGGTGTGAGGAGGAGGGGGAGGAGGTACCCTTTTATAAGGGAGGAGAGGGGCACCTTAGGAATATCTCAAAATATTATTTTATATTAAAGTCAAAATCGGTTTATAATGGTTCCAAAGGGTCTTATTTCGAAGCTAAAGTGGGGATGGGTCGAAATCCTATCATCCAATAGGATTTATACATGTTTAGGGTATTATTTTAACCTTATCAATTAGATTTAACTCCAAGTTAAATAATTTAACTTTTACCGTGTCTTTTTGTTTTCTTTCACTATATGGTCAATACACTTACTATAACATGCCAAACGAACCCCAAATTGTTTATTATTAATATATATATCCTTATCTAAGTCATTTGGCCGAACCCTAGATTTTTAGGAATAAAATAACAATTAATAATGTAATATTTGATTTAAAAACTATTTTGTGTCAATTTTGACACTATTTGATATATGATTTTTGTGAAAGTCATAACAGAATTATATGTTCGAACCAAGTTAATTAAAGTAACACTAATATATCATAGTAACCTAGAAAATTAGTGGAATTCATAAAAAGTCTCAAATTACATTCATTTGAGCATTTATAACATCAATTATGTTAATGTTTCCTTAAAAGGGTAATTACTTCATCATCGTTGTGTCATAAATAAATTAATTTATTTAAAGTCTAAAAATTATAAATAAAATATAATTGTGTATGAAATATTCTTAGATTTCTAATGAATATTTATAGTCGAATTTATCTTATGTATAACACCATATTAATAATGTTTTAGTTATTAAACTTTGATTTTAACTATTTTAACTATTCATTAAATAAAATAATATTAAATGTCATAATCTAATCCAAGTGGACCTAAATGGTCATATTATATTCATAAGGTTGTTTTTGGTCGAATTAAACTTATCCAATAGAATTAGGACATGTGTTAGGGTAATAGTAATATCATATTTACCCTTAGTTACCCTATTTACTATTAACCGTGGTAAAAAAAAGTAAAAAGTTACTATTCACCAAAAATTATTTTCATCTCATTGAACCACATTTTAGTCCTTGATATTAACCGTGTCTGTCGTATTTTCAAAATTTCATTCACAGAAGCGGTAAAATTAAGTTTTATGCAAAATTCAGTTTTTAACCCACCACTTAGTGGTTTCACTATTCATCAAAAATTGAATGTTTTCAGAAAAATGCCAAAATTTCATCCTAAGCTATATTTTAATATTCCGAATTCAAAAATGAAGTCTATTTTACCAAATTCATAACATAGAAATTGCATTAATTAATTTTATAATTAAATCCCGCTGTTAAAACAAATAGCGTGTTTTTAAGAAACAATATCTATCAAAAGATTGACACTTGATTATGTCTGGTTTAAATGTGAAATTACATCCAATGACCAACATTGTATTAAATTGTAAAAATATATTCTAAATATACTTTAAAACAACTCAAATTAATAATTTATCACTATTAATTATTTTGATTAAAAAAGTTGTTTTTAATTATAATTTAGTAATTTTTACTATTCATCAGAATATGAAAGTTATCCGAAAAGTACCAAAATTTCACCTTAGGCTAAATTCGATACTTCGAATCCAAAAATGAAGTCCATTTTGAGAGCTAAAATTTCTAAAATTTTAAAAAGTGGTTATTACTATTCATAACAGCTAGTTTTAATAATATTTTAATAGCATATCGTTGTTTCGTGAAACTCAGTATTACGTACTACACACGTTATCGAGGAAGGTTGCGATTGTGTGTAATGCAAGGCAAGTCAAGGATGCGTGTTGTGCAAGGTTATTTTTTGTGTTGCATACAACACAAGACATTAGTGAAATTACAAAGAATATTTTTCATAAAATCTTGGGCTGTTACATTCTACCCCCCTTAAAATGAATTTCGCCCTCGAAATTCGTCAGGGTTATAAATGGTTTACTATTCGAAAGTTTCTTTAATAGAAACCCACATCGTAAAAAGGAATAACAAAACCAATATTTTAAAACAAAAGTATGAAACTTAACGGTTACCCAAATAAACTAATCACTGGGTTTCCACATAGGTGAAAATATGGATATGGAAGAAAAATCTAACCATCATGTTCTGATGGAGAGTGGTAGAGAACATGGCTATGGAAAAGCCAACAATCACAAATCCATAAATTTGTGACGATCTAAGGTACCATCCGATTCATCAGGTATAAGATCACTAGGACAACATTTTTTGTTTTCAAGATCATTTCCCTAAAGTTGAAAATTTGAATTAGAATAAATACTTTCTTTATTTTGGTACAATCTCACTGTTGTTCATGCCTTGAACAATTTCCACTTCATCTCTTAAATAAATGAAGTTGAATTTGTTATTCGTGAAGTGTTAGCAGATCATGTGATAGAATGACGGGTCATTCCATCTGTCTGAAACAAAAGGTTAGCAAAAATTATATACATAAGTCGATCTATAGTGAGATTAATCACATATGGTTCCTAAAGTGGACTTATACTTCATATATCATACTGCTTAATATAATAAAACTAGTTTCTACTAAACAGGGACTTCCTGTAGGCCAGTGGTAGGCGATAAAGGCCAGTCGCACTTCAGTTGTGGGTTCGATTCCCACAGCCTTGTCCGAAGCGATGGGCTGTCACCCGTCCTGCAGGTTGTCCTTTTTCTAAAACTACATTACTATATCTTCCCATCAATAATATCGAAAAAAAACTTCTATCCTTAAACAATACTCACTTATGTCCAACATAATCCATTTCAATCTTTAGGCTTATCCATAATACTGCAGTCCACTCTCATAACATAGTGAAAACGATTACCAGAGATTTAATACCATCATTGATCCCCATATATCATAAGATATGTTTTGTTGGTCACATTCCAAACATTCAAAGTCCTTAATCATGTATTATCTTGAATACCTTAGTGAAAACATGAATGCAGTTTAAAGTTAACACTTTCCACATACCAAAATCCTCAAAATTCTATATACTCAAACCATGATATCACTTAGTCCTTATATCAATCATGAGCTCATGAATACTATTAAACATTTCATTTTCTCGTTTTCCCTTCATTATGCGCATATCATCTTATTTCCAAAAAATATCTCAATCACTTTGAATACCACATCAATAAATATTGCAATACTCAATGATACAACATTATTTTGGAATCCCATTACATAAACACTTAATCATTCCACCACATCGTTGTAATATTCAACATTGCCAATAGTGATCGCATGCGACTTCCCTTTGTCCTTTGCCTTCAGTGGTTGCTCATGTTGATCATCACTAACCCTTGGATTAGGGCATTTATTAGCATAATGCCCCATTTCCTTGCACTTGAAGCATTGAAGTGTTGGTGGTGCGTTCTCTGCAGTGTTTACTTTATTCACATCATTAGAAACCCTTTTTCCATTACTTCGACACTCAGCTGCTCGATGACCTTCTTTTCCACACTTAAAACATTTTCTAGTCCCTTTAAGACAATCTACACCATGCTTCTTTCCACACTTTGTGCATAAGGAAACATTCATCTTCTTTTCACCATTATTCTGAGATTTCTCCTTGAACTCCATCTTTCGTTTCTTGTCAAAACCATGAGATAGATATGTAACACCAACTTCCATTTCTACCTTGATTGCACAACACACAATTTCTTCATAGCTACTGAAGTCTCTTATAGCTAATGCCCTTCGAAGACTTGGTATTAAGCCACTGAAAAATCGATCAACTTTACTTTCAGGTTGGATGATAATGCTAGATGCATAACTTGCATGTCTTGTAAAATTCGCTTCGTATATACCAATAGATTCATCATCCTTTTGCTTTAGTTCAATAAACTCCTTCTCCATCTTTGTTCGAAGAATACGAGGGAAGTACTTATTGAAAAATAAGTTCTTGAACTCGTCCCATTCCATGGACTCAATTTCATCTCTTTGCCTTGTATTTTTGATAAGATTCCACTATTGATCAGCTTCACCTTCCAAACGTTATACTGCTAAGATGACTTTATCATGTTCAGAACATTGAAGAACTGAAAATATCTTTTCAGTGGTACTGATCCATTGTTCAGCAACAAGTGGATCAGAAGACCCACTGAAAGAAGGTGGACGTTGCCTCAGGAAGGACTCAATAGAATATTGTTCCCTTCTCTACTCATTTGGAAGTCCAGAATGATTCATAGCTTGTGTAAGTATAGAAATAAGATTTTTCACTCCATCTCCCATAACATTTGTTTGTTCATGAGGACAATCATTGCATTGTCCATTGCATTGATCAACACGGTTCCTTCGGGTTCCAGCCATCGTCTAAAACCCAAAAAGAATAGTGTGAGAGGCAAAAATCATAATAAAGGGGGAGTAACTTAAATATCTAACATATTTGGTTTAATCTAATATCGTTACCATAGTTCTAGGACCATATCCTATACGTATACTTATCCTTAGGGGCATCCCTAGACATACCTTAGAAATATCTCTAGGGATCTCACTAACGTTTTCGCATCCTAGTTTCGAAAGGTTGACTAAACCTTTCCTCTGATACCAACTGTAGATACCCAAAGCCTGACGTACATTGACATTACATTACTTTTGCGGAATACATAGTACATAACAAAAACACACACACAAGGATCGTAATAGTTTAGTGACTTTGGAAACTCAGAACGTAATCTTCTAATCGTGGTGAAAGATCCTCAATATCTCCCGTAAAGATCTTCCCCTTTTTTTTACCTAGAACCTTTCTTTATATCCTGGGGAAATGAAAACATAAAAGGGTGAGCTCAAATGCTCAGTAAGTGTAAACAAAAGAAAAATCAATCACATCATATTCATAAGAACATAACTTTTGGAAATCTTAACCTGCAAAAGAGAGCATAATTTCATAACATGGGATAAATCATATTAGTGAAATGAAATCCCATTAAGAATAACATAAAACATGAAACTTTGTGGCATACACACATAATCATAGAGAATCATTTCTTGTTAGTCAAGACTCATTGCCAAGACTATCTTAGTGGACAAAGTCCCTTTTCTGAATCAAGTAACCCTCGTTTCAGTCCTGTTTCACTGAACCGGTATAACCTACCATTCCAGCCATGTCTATCTCATGAGATATAAAATCTTTACCCAATCCATTGGAGGGAGATATAGGTCCCACCCATCTCATAATGATACCATTCTTATGTGTGCCACAAAATAAACATACATCATTCATAATAACCCAATAAATAAAACGGGTTTCATAAACATCACGCCATCATAATCCATAAACAATGGATATCATTTCATCATAAGAAAATGGAAAACATTTAAATCATAGAGACATTTTACTTGAAAAATACATATCAAATAATGTCATCTTAGATAGAAAATAGTTTTGAGAAAAACACTTGAAATGAATTCTTGAGGAAAATATCCTTTCTTCTTTAAAATCATTTTCTTTTCACAAAATTCCATGCAATTTTAAAAGATAAGGGTTTTGTTGAAAATAATCATGCAACCTTGTAAAGGGCGCTTCTTGAAAATGAGGTGTTATGAAACCGTAAAAATCCGTTCACTCCGTATAAGTTAAAAATAACACTCTCGTCGTACTTTTGTCAGAAAAGTCAAAAAGTACCTTATATGGTAACCAAAGGAAAGATTTCATTCATACAATGTGGTAAAAAGTAAATAAAGGGTAAATATGACTTTAAACATTCATGAAAAAATGGTAACCATTTTATAAAAACATTTTTTGAAAACATGGTCATGGATGATCAACGTAACCCCAGTAAATACTTACGTATAAGCAATCTCGGATAAAAATGAGATTGAAAATTTATCCCTTACCTTAGGTCCGACTTGCTTTGTAAGTGACCGAACCTCCTGTATAATGATTTAAATCATGTTATTGACTTATTCCAGAATCGTATTCATTGTTATTATATCATATATGGTCCACTTATGACTTTATATTACCCATTCTTTTGTAAATTCCTTGTTAAAGAAGCGTTTTGGGTAAAATCGTTTCATTTATCGTTGGTGTTTTGACTTGTTGTTCTTGACATTATTATTACTTATATCATGATTTACTTACTTCCAGAATATAAAATATGATTAATATATCATATATATTCAGTATATATATATATATATAAGATAGATAAATGAAATGAAAAACACCGTTCATGGAGACGGTAGTCCGTACGTACACATGAACGCGGTTTTCCTTTCCTTATTGTCTTGAATGGAAGTAAGTAGATGACATACATATACATATATACATAAATCCAGTAGCTTTATAATGTCATATATTTCATTATTATTTCTTATATATACTTTTTAATCATTCTTAAATGGTTAACATGGAGAATGAATCTCATCGCGTCGTGGAGACGGTAGTCCGTACGTACGCACGAGCGATGATATCGTTCCCATGGTCGTGGAATTGCGTTGAAGTGTACGTATACTATTTCAGTATCAATATCACTTTATA
This sequence comes from Viscum album, assembly GCA_963277665.1. Classification (NCBI taxonomy): domain Eukaryota; kingdom Viridiplantae; phylum Streptophyta; class Magnoliopsida; order Santalales; family Viscaceae; genus Viscum; species Viscum album. Next base: position 363,686,717 of record OY728158.1, on the reverse strand, counting down.
ATAATCATATATAGTTACTAATTATACCATTATACCAATCGAATTAAGGTGGTGACGGAAAATATATTACACCACGGCGTGGAGACGGTATTCCGTACGTACGCACGCGCGGTGATTTCATTTTTCCGTAGGATGGATAGAAGGTGAATTAGAGTTGTTTCATATTTATAATAACATATCAGTATATAATAAATACTGATGTTATTACCTTATCATGAAACAACTAAAGAAGAAGAAGTTGAAGAAGAAAGAAATTGAAAAGATCGGTAATGGATATTACCTCTTCTTTGAAACGCCTCTTTGAATCCTCCACTTAGGGAACTAAGATTGGTCTTTGAAGAATACCAGGACCTCTAGGATTATTCTAGGGAAGTGTAGAAGGGATTTTGGCAGGGGTTGGCCGAGCTTGAGTGCTCAAATTGGTGTGAGGAGGAGGGGGAGGAGGTACCCTTTTATAAGGGAGGAGAGGGGCACCTTAGGAATATCTCAAAATATTATTTTATATTAAAGTCAAAATCGGTTTATAATGGTTCCAAAGGGTCTTATTTCGAAGCTAAAGTGGGGATGGGTCGAAATCCTATCATCCAATAGGATTTAGACAAGATTAGGGTATTATTTTAACCTTATCAATTAGATTTAACTCTAAGTTAAATAATTTAACTTTTACCGTGTCTTTTTGTTTTCTTTCACTATATGGTTAATACACTTACTATAACATGCCAAAAGAACCCCAAATTGTTTATTATTAATATATATCCTTATCTAAGTCATTTGGCCGAGCCCTAGATTTTTAGGAATAAAATAACAATTAATAATATAATATTTGATTTAAAAACTATTTTGTGTCAATTTTGACACTATTTGATATATGATTTTTGTGAAAGTCATAACAGAATTATATGTTCGAACCATGTTGATTAAATAAACACTAATATATCATAGTAACCTAGAAAATTAGTGGAATTCATAAAAAGTCTCAAATTACATTCATTTGAGCATTTATAACATGAATTATGTTAATGTTTCCTTAAAAGGGTAATTACTGCATCATCGTTGTGTCAAAAATAAATTAATTTATTTAAAGTCTAAAAATTATAAATAAAATATCATTATGTAGGAAATATTTTTAGCTTTCTGATGAATATTTATAGTCGAATTTATCTTATGTATAACCCCATATAAAAAATGTTTTAGTTATTAAACTTTGATTTTAACTATTTTAACTATTCATTAAATAAAATAATATTAAATGCCATAATCTAATCCAAGTGGACCTAAATGGTCATATTATATTCATAAGGTTGTTTTTGGTCGAATTAAACTTATCCAATAGAATTAGGACATGTGTTAGGGTAATAGTAATATCATATTTACCCTTAGTTACCCTATTTACTATTAACCGTGGTAAAAAAAAGTAAAAAGTTACTATTCACCAAAAATTATTTTCATCTCATTGAACCACATTTTAGTCCTTGATATTAAGCGTGTCTGTCAGATTTTTGAAATTTCATTCACAGAAGCGGTAAAATTAAGTTTTATGGAAAATTCAGTTTTTAACCCACCACTTAGTGGTTTCACTATTCATCAAAAATTGAAAGTTTTCAGAAAAATGCCAAAATTTCATCCTAAGTTATATTTCATATTCCGAATTCAAAAATGAAGTCTATTTTACCAAATTCATAACATAGAAATTGCATTAATTAATTTTATAATTAAATCCCGCTGTTAAAACAAATAGCGTGTTTTTAAGAAACAATATCTATCAAAAGACTGACACTTGATTATGTCTGGATTAAATGTGAAATTACATCCAATGACCAACATTGTATTAAATTGTAAAAATATATTCTAAATATACTTTAAAACAACTCAAATTAATAATTTATCACTATTAATTATTTTGATTAAAAAAGTTGTTTTTAATTATAATTTAGTAATTTTTACTATTTATCAGAATATGAAAGTTATCCGAAAAGTACCAAAATTTCACCTTAGGCTAAATTCGATACTTCGAATCCAAAAATAAAGTCCATTTTGAGAGATAAAATTTCTAAAATTTTAAAAAGTGGTTATTACTATTCATAACGGCTAGTTTTAATAATATTTTAATAGCATATCATTGTTTCGTGAAACTCAGTATTACGTACTACACACGTTATCGAGGAAGGTTGCGATTGTGTGTAATGCAAGGCAAGTCAAGGATGCGTGTTGTGCATGCTCCTTTTTGTGTTGCGTACAACACAAGACATTAGTGAAATTAAAAAGAATATTTTTCATAAAATCTTGGGTTGTTACACCGGTGGAGTTGGCATGGTTCTCCTACTCGCGCTGGCCCTCCTCGCCACCACCCTCAGCCACCCCTTTCTTGCTGAAGCATCCACCGACGCCGCTCCGCAAGCTGCTCCACCGATGAGAACGTTGCCTTCCACATAGCCAGAAGGGGCGCCGCAGTTGGCCAGGAGGCTAAATTACTATATTCTTACTGCTGCCCTAGCACCCGGACCATGAACTTCTCAAGGATCTAGGGTGCCCCATGCATCTCCCGACGGAGCATCCTGATTTATATACTTCCTTTATGTTGGGGAGCCTCCTCATCTAGCCCCGATATATTTTTTGATATTATTGATATCTTTAAAAAAGATATTTTGATATCTTTAACAAGATATATTTGATATATTTGAGAAGATATATTAGATATCTTTGATGATATATATTTAATATATTTAAAAATACATGAGATATATTTAAGGATATAGATGAGATATCATGTGACGAATCATCTATTTATATGAGATTTGCAGCTCCTCTCTCTTGGTAGTTGTTGGAGGCAGTGCAGTTACGTTTTCAAGGAGAGATTTTCATATCTGCAACCGGTGGAACTACTTTGATTTGATCGGCATTTATATGTGGTGGGTTTTGATACGATATCGGTGTTTTTCATCTGCACTTTTGTTCGAACATCAATCTACTTCTTTCACGGTCATATCTATTTGTGTTTCTTTAGTAGGCTACATTCTTCTTTTCAGGCTTTATTCAGACTGCATCTATACCCTGACATTGATCCATTATTTTTCTAAGTATTACTTTTGATATCCCTTCCATTTTTGGGGACTCTCTACCGTGTACTTATCTATTTTTAGTGGATCCCTCTTTCTAGAATTGGTTTCATGGTTATTCCATTTTTTTGGGTTTTCCACGTAAAAATTTCAGGTGTCTATTTTATATTCTACACCTATTTTTGTCGCTATGCATCCGCTGTTTGAGGGAAAGGTTTTTCCAATGAGCATTCATGTTTTTGTTTGTTTGCGCGTTCATCATTTTCCATATTTCTCAATATCTGGTATCAGAGGGAGTTTTTTTATTTCATATTCATTATGGAAGGAAATTATAGTAAGATGATTTTATTGAATGGTACCAATTATCATATGTGGCGACATAAAATGAAGGATTCGATGTTTGTCAAGAGAATGCATCTTTCGGTGTTTAGTACCCAGAATCCAGAAAGGATGTTAGATGAAAAATCAGAATTCAAGCATTAGATTGTTTGTGAGTTCATTCATCAATGGGTCGAGCACAACGTGATGAATCACATTGTCAACATCTCTCATCCCAGAACTTTTTGGGAGAATCTCGAGACTACCTATGCTTCCAAGACAAGAAATAATAAGTTGTTTGTTCTCAATAAAATGATGAACTTGAGGTACAGAGATGGTACATCTATTTAAGATTATTTAAGTGAATATTATGGATGTTTTGATCAGTTTTCTGGCATGGGTATCAGTTTTGAAGATGACGTTTTAGCACTTTTATTGCTTAACATGTTATCTGATTCTTGGGAGAATTTACGTGTCACTCTAACTGGTTCTTCTCCTAATGGCAATGTGAAATTCAGTTTTGTTAATTCTACTATTTTTAATGAAGAAGTCAGGAGACTTACTCAAGAGATATCTGCAGAGCTTTTAGTCACAGAGAACAGGGGGAGAAGCAAAGAAAAGAATCAGGGACAGAGCAGTCGAGGAAAGAGTAAAAGTAGAAGCAAATCCAAATCAAAGCAGAGAGATTTTGAATTTTATCATTGTGGTAAGAAGGGGAATGTTAAGAAGTTATATTATCAGCTGAAAATGGAAAACAGAATGAAGTAAAATCATCCAAAGAAGAATTTCGATGGAGAGAATCATGTCGCTGCCACTACAGGGGGTTATCTTTTTATTTTTTATGACTCCATTAATATTGCTTCTAATCATTCTTGCTGGGTTGTTGACAGTGGTGCCTGTTTTAATGTGACATCAATGAAGGAGTTATTTACATCTTAAAACCCATCTAATTTTGGGATTTTGAAGACGAGTAATGATGGTCATGCTAATGTCGTAGGTATCGGGACTGTTAGTTTAAGGACTGGTACTGTAAGTAAGCTGATTTTGAAGAATCTTTGACAAGAACCAGAGGTTCACTTGAATCTTATTTCTACCAGCGTTGTTGATGATGAAGGGTTTATTAAAATTTTTGGTGATTTCCAATGGATGCTTTCCAAGGGATCTTTTATTGTGGCTTGAGGGAAGAATCAGTCAGGTTTGTACTGGACCAAATATTCTATTCATTCTGATATTGATTGTGTTATCGAGTGCAGTGGTTCGTCTAGGTTTTGGCATAAGAGGCTCAGTCACAATAGTGAGAAAGTTATTGGATGTTTTTCCACGTGAAATCCTCATCCATATTTGAATAGTGTCAAATTGTACACATGCGATCATTGCATGGCCGGAAAACAGAGCAGAGTGAGTTTCAGCAGTCATCCTCCACATAGGAATTCACAGGTACTTGAATTGGTACATTCTGACGTTTATGGTCCTTTGAAATCTAAGACCTTTATTGGCGGTCATTATTTTTTTGACTTTTATTGATGACTACCCAATAATGCACTGGGTTTATATTTTGTATGCCAAAAGTCAAGTTCTCAGTGTTTTTAAGAAATTTCATGTTTCTGCTGAGAGGGAATCAGGTAAGAAATTGAAATGTATTCGCACTGAAAATGGAGTGAAGTATTGTGGTCCATTTGATTTATATTGAAGGCAGGAAGGTATTCGGCATCAGAAGATACCTCCCAAGACACCTCACCTAAATGGTGTTGCTGAGCAGATGAACATGACTTTGTTGGAAAGAGTTCGTTGTTTCCTTTCAGAAGAAAAGTTTCCTAGACACTTTTGGGGTGAGGCTTTACTTACTTCTGCTTATATTATCAATTTATCACATATATTTTATTTGAAGACAGCCACTCTCGATAAGTTCTTGTATGGAAAAAAGACCAGGTACGATCACTTGAAAGTTTTTGGTTGCAAGGCTTTTGTTCATGTTCCTAGAGATGAGAGATCCAAGTCGGATGATAAGTCACGACAATGTATTTTTATTGGATATGGAAATGATGAGTTTGGGTATAGGTTTTATGATCCTGCTTTGAAGAAACTTGTCAGAAGCCGTGATGCAGTGTTTAAAAAGGATCAGACTATTGCAGATATTGATAAGGGAGAAAAGTTCACTTCTCCAACTTCTGATGGATTTTTTAGTCTTCAGCCAGGTTCTTGATTCATATTTACCTCATATTGTTGATTCCGATGATCACATTGATGTGAAAAATGATGCTCATGGTGAACAGGTTGGAGTTGATATTTTTGATTCACCTTTTGTTTTTGATGATCCGGTTTCTGGTGTTATCAATGAACCCACAGTTCCACCTCAGAGGTCATCTGGGCATCATACCATTTCTACTCGGTATTCACATAATGAGTATGTACTCCTCACTGAAGGGGGAGAACCAGAATCTTTTGATGAGGCGATGGAAAGTGAACATAAGGACAGATGGGTCACGACAATGGATGAAAAGATGACATCATTGCACAAAAACCACACTTTTGAGTTGGTGAAGTTACCAAAAGGTAAGGGAACTTTGCAAAATCAGTGGATTTAACAGATTAAGAATGTAGAATCCAGTTATGCTCCACGATACAAGGCAAGGATAGTTGTTAAAGGCTTTCTTCAGTAGAAAGGTATTGATTTTGATGATATTTTTTCACCTATTGTCAAAATGTCTTCTATTCAGGTTGTTCTTGGTTTGGATTTCAGTTTGGATCAGCATATTGAGTAGATGGATGTAAAGAAAACTTTCCTCCATGGAGATTTAGAGGAGTTGATTTATATGGAGAAACCAGAGGGTTTTGTTGAAATAGGTAATGAGAATCATGTCTGCCGATTGAAGACGTGTTTGTATGGTTTGAATCAAGATCTGAGATAGTGGTATAAAAAGTTTGAATCTTTCGTTTATCATCATGGTTTCTGGAAGACATCTTCTGATCATTGTGTGTTTGTTCATAGATTTACTGATGATGATTTTATTATACTGTTTCTTTCTGTTGATGATATGCTCATTGTTGTCCATGATGCTTCTAGAATTGAAAGATTGAAGAAGGATCTTTTCCAGTCTTTTGAGATTAAAAAGACTTGGGGGGAAACACGATAGATTCTTGGAATGATGATCTACCATGACAGGAAGGCCAAGAAATTGTGGTTTTCTCAGGAGAGAAACATTGAGAAGGTTCTTCAGAGATTTTCTATAGATAGATCTAAAGTGGTTAGTAATCCTATTTCATAACATTTCATGCTCAGCACCAGTCAGTCACCTTCTACTGATGAAGAGAGAGAAGAGATGCAACACATACCTTATTCATCTACTACTGGCTGGTTTATTAATTCCATGGTATGTACTAGACCTGATAGAGCTCATGCAGTTGGTGTGGTTAGTCGTTTTCTATCAAATGGAGGTAGAGAGCATTGGAGGGAAGTGAAGTACATTTTTCATTATCTTTGTGGTACTTCTAATATGATATTGTGCTTTGTAAAAGGGGAACCTCTTCTTTGTGTCTTTATAGATTCAGATATGGCCAGAGATATCGATTCGAGGAAGTATACTTCAGGCTATTTGATTACTTTTGTACGGGGAACTGTATCTTGTCAATCTAGGTTGCAGAGATGTGTTTCATTATCTACCACAAAGTCTGAGTTTTTTTGTAGCTACAGAGGTGTGAAAAGAACTGTTATGGATGAAAACGTTTATTCGATATCTCAATTTTAATCAAGACAGATATGTTTTTTTGTGATTGTCAGAGTGCTATTTATTTGGGAAAGAATTCTACTTTTCCTGGCATGTCGAAAAATATCGATGTTCGGTTTCATTGGATCCACAATGTTCTTGATTCGAGATAGTTAGAGCTTGAAAAGATCCACACTGATGAAAATGGGTCATACATTTTGACCAAGAGTTTACCCAGAGTAAAAGTTGAGACTTTCCGACTGATTGCAGGGTTGATGATGATCCCCAGTTGAGTCGGAGGGGGAGTTTCTTGGGGCGCCTCCTAATCTGGCCCCAATATTTTTTTGATATATCTGATATCTTTAAAAAATATATTTTGAAATATTTGACAAGATATATTTGATATCTTTGATAAGATATATTTGATATCACTAATGATATATAATTAATATTGTTAATAAGATATGAGATATATTTAAGGATATACATTTGATATTATGTGACGAATATTATATTTACATGAGATGTGCAGCTCCACTCTCATGGTAGTTGTTGGAGGCAGTGCGAGTTATATTTCCAAGGAGCGATTTTCAGATCTACAACAAGTGGAACTACTTTTATTTGATCAGCTTTCATCTACGGTGGGTTTTGATCTGATCCCAATGTTTTTCATCTCCACTTTTGTTCGGACATCAATATTCTGCTTTCACAGTCAGATCTATTTGTGTTTCTTTAGTATACTTCTTTCTTCTTTTTAGGCTTCATTCAGACTGCATCTATACCCCGACTTTGATCCACTATTTTTCTAAGTATTAATTTTGAGATCCCTTCCATTTTTGAGTAGTCTCTACAATGTACATATCTAATTTTAGTGGATCCCTCTTTTTGGACTAGGTCCCGTGGGTTTTCCTTTTTTTTGGGTTTTCCACTTAAACATTTCTGGTGTTAATTTTATATTTTATACATATTTTTGTCTCTACGCATCCGCTGTTTGAGGGAATGGTTTTTCCGCTGAACGTTCCTTTTTTTGTTGTTTGCGCATTCATCGTTTTCCATCTTTCCCAACACTCTGTTGGTTATACTAGGATTTCCCAGTATGGGATTTCCTGTTTTACTACTTCATCCTCGTGTTTTCTCACCTCCACCACAATGAAAGAAGATTAAACGTCGAATTTAAGTACTTGATATCTTTTTTTTCTCTCCCTAGAACATGATAGTTAGTTTTTATATATTTTTTAATTCTTACTATTTTTGTTGTTTTTTTGTTATGTGTGGATGTATACATGTAAGCTAATAAGAAAATTAATATTAAATATTATATATAATTAGTAATAAGTCACATTTACTTAAACATAATTAATAAATAAAAAAGGAAATTCATAGTATTTCGAAATTAAAATTAATTTATTAAACATATTTAAATAAAGAATAATAATATATTTAATAATATAACTAATATGAATCCGATTTAATCGAGTCATGTACCCTTTAAACAAGTATCCATTGTTTCGTTTGATTGATGAAGACATCCTTAGTTTATTGATATTTTGTTTGTTTGTCTTGATTATTACAGTACCTCACATTATTGGATGAATTTAAATTTTAATAAGGCATATTTGCAATTATTTATCAGGGCAAGAAAGGGCTTTGTCAATGCTAAAAAAACTTGCAAGCTTTATAGCTGGAGAAAAAAAAATCCCCTTTTATTTTATCAAAGACAAAGTTTAAGTCACGTATTTAGAGTCTCTTTTCTAGTAGGAGGGTGTTTATAGGGTTTTTGGGTTTGGGTAGTCTTATTTTTTCCTAGGATTGTTCTTGTGTTAGGGATTTTTCTTTATATTTATTTAAAAAAAATTCAAAATGAAAAGGTCATTTTAAAAAAAAATGTTGTGGTCAACCACCTTTCAGGCAAAAAATAATTATAAATGTTTTTATTTTTATAATAATATTGGTTTTTGTAATATGATTTATATTTATATTGATAGAAATAACTTATACCAGATTTTATTATTAACTTGGTTTAGTTAAATACTCCCCATTTTTTCATTATTAGTTAACTTATTATTCTTTATAAATATATACATTATGATGATATGTCTTATGATTGTGTCACACTTTATGTTGTCTTTTGTTTACCATGCTCTTATGATTTTTGAATCTTATGCCATGTTTTTACGGAACACTTCATAATCATTCCCATTATGTTTCAGCTAGATTTTAGAAATAATATCCCTTATTTTACTTTAGATAGACAAAAAATAACCATTTAACTAATTTAGGGTTATGATTATTAGAAACAAATTTTTATGAGTGATTCACAACTTTAAATATTAATAAATGATATTTTGGGACATTTACCAGTGAATATATCACATAGTGTCGTTATGATCACATTAGATAGAACATAATTAAGTAGAAATGAAACTATTTTCATAGTATACCCCGATAATGAAATATTAATATCACACTAACTCGTCATTGATTGAACCATATCCAATCATGCATTATTCATTATCATAGACACACTATTCAACTATTTTTTTCCATTAGGAGTGAGTTGTGAAACAATTCCACAATATATCACTTGATCAATGAATTATTAGATCTTGTATTAAGTACTTTGATTTGATCAATGAATCTTAATACCTTTTACCAATTGATTATGTAATTAATTCTAAAATTCTTTGAACTTGTTATAAGCTTTATACTTGTGCCTCATCGTAAATACATAAACATACCAACTAAAGTCATTAATAAAGTTTATGATGTACGTAAAACAACAATTCAAAATTCATGAATGTGTACAATCAATGTATATGGGGAGATTTCCTTCCACAGGGTGGTCTGTGAATGGAACACCCATGTCGAGATCATCGAGCTCTGTGCTGGGTGGAGTCTGATGACCTGGAGAGGGATGATCCTCAGGAACCAGAATGTCAACCATTGCATTCTCCGCATATGTGTTAGTGGGAGGATGTGTACACTGGATTTCATACTACACACTCTATCCTTCCCCTACTAGTGTCATATAAGGACCTTCCATCATCGATTAAGGGAACCATAGAGTCTATGAAGAATCATGACGCTAAGTTGGAGAAATTGTGGATATCCTGTCAGGAAAGATGAGGGCTAATGTGTAAGAAGACATAGGCTACGTCATCATCATCAAGGATACTCGACAGCAAAAGCTGTTGGAGGAGGTTCCTGACCAGTAACCTCAACTCTCTGGGGTGGACTGTCGAAGATTCTCCTGTGAATTGATTGATAGGCTGGCCTCAACACCAGTGCTACAACATAGATCACAACCAGGCTAGCAACCCCCTCCTCCTCTGGATTAATCCTGCGAATAAGCTAATCTGATTGAGTAAGATGTAAATAGATTCAAAATGTATTTGAAAATAGTTTAAAAAACAAAATAATGGAAATTTATTGACTTACCATATCATAAAATGCTATGCTGTGTCGAGTAATATACAATATAGACTTCAGAATATAGCATGACTCATACACGTCCTTCTTTGAAAGATGGAATCACATCGTAGGTATAGCCTGTATATAAAGTGGTTCTCATCTTCCCTAGAGGTCGAGATAGTCAGAATGTCCTCAACGCCAATCCTCATTATGTCTCCCTATCTGATTCAAGTCATGAAGGTCTGGTGTTTATGTCATTGGAAATGTAATCGATTGAAAATAGCCAAACTGTCAAACGGTTCTACTGGTTTACAACTACAAAACGTGTTCACCCTTAACATGGTGTGTACCTCTATGTTTTCATCCAGTTGTGTTATTAGTCACACGGTAGGATACACGATCAACTCATAAACGACATGTATTCCCAAATACATGGCATGTTCTACTAAAAGTTTGGCAACCGGTGTTCCCTCCTAACATGGCAGGTAACACAGTCAAAAACTACACGACATGTACACGAGAAACACGACATGTTCTTTTTAAAATTTGGAACATATTATCCCCTGAACAGGAAGAACACAAAATGTGTTAAGCTAGAGTACACACCTTGTATACTGGGTTGTTCAAGGCAAATACTCCAAATTGTCCATAAAACCCTTGTTATACAGAAAAACCATCCAACAGGATGCCAAATTCTGATCCTTGAAGGCCAACACTCCCCAAAAATCAATGATTGGCACCCATGTAGAACATATCATAGTACATTTTAGTATAAAAAGATGGGTCATGATCTTCCAAATTTCAGTCCAATAGGGACCATACACCTTAGGAACCAATTTTTGGCATTCATTCCATCCAAACCATATCACGTACCAATACAACTATCACAACAACAGGCATAGCTATCGCATCATCTATCACAACAACATGTGATAACTAATGCATCCTAGACGACATGGCATAATGCATAGTATGTGATTCTAACATGTGAATATATGATTCATGAGATGACATACCCACATCTCATTGGGTTTCAACAAACTGGAACCTCAATCTCATCAATAGTAATAGCAGAAATCAAGTGTGTCACCCAATAGTGAAATCAAATCAACTATAATAGCTAAAAATCTAAAAGCACAAGTCAATTCAAGGAAATTTGGATTTTCCCTATATGTGGGGTACCTACTCTCGAACACAGATAATGATAAATTACCCATTTCATCATATCCTTGTATACAAGCTCAAAATAGTAATACAAAGCAGAAAAGAAACCCCTATGATACCACTTTGTAACGTCCCGGATTTGGGTGCCACTAAACGGTTCCTCATACCCGGTTGGCTACATGACCTCAAGCCCATTTCCACAAACTCTAGATGATGGTGACTAGTATTAGGGGCCTAGGGTGTGATAGTGGGTAAACTATGCCCTCATTGGAAGAGTTTAGCCCAACAGAATAAAGATTGACAATATCGGAAGAAGTAAACCACATGAAACTGGAGTAAACAACTAATGAATGAAGATCAAAATAGCCAGAAAATATATAATAAAAAATTATGTAGCATTTCACTTGTTCTAAAAAATATAAAAAACATGATAGACTATAATTAAGTATAATAAAATACCAAAGTACAGTAAAAAAATGAAGCTCAGCAGCATTGCAAGCCAAGGTTTTGCCCCATGCTCTCCTGTTCCTAAGCAACAATCAAGTACTTGTGTAGGGAGCCTTGCCCCTATCAACACTTGTAGCAATATAGTCTATTTGGGATGAAAAACATGACTCATATAGGGTGTGAGAAATATATCCCAGTAGGAAACCACCAAAGGCCGGTGTCGATCTGCCAGTGAGTATATGCAATAGTGGTGTACAATAGTGAAATGCAGTGAACGAGCAAGTACTCAAAAGTAAATAACACTACATGTACTTTCATTCATTTACAATAATTTTATGTTCTTTAAACAATTCAAATTCAGTGAATTATATAAGTCTTGGGTTCTGACCTAATCCCGTCAACCCCCTATATAAAGTAACCACAACAGATACCTCATCAGGCTATCTAAGAAATGAAGTACATACCGAATCCAAGCATGTGCTTGGGCTGGGTAGACACATTGTCTATCATTCCTGTTCAATATGTCTCAGGTCCAAGCCCGATGTATAATAATTTTAAAATATTCTAATCTGGGACAATCCCGGTGTATCAGTATTTCAGTATATTATAATCAGGGACAAGCCCAGTGTATCAAAATTTCAGCATATTATAATCAAGGAAAAGCTTGGTGTATCAGAATTTCAGAATATTATAATCAGGGACAACCCTAGTGTATCCGCATTTCAGTATATTATAATTAGGGTTAGGCCCGGTGTATCATCATTTCATCATATTATAATCAAGGAAAAGCCAGGTGTATCAGCATTTCAGCATATTATAATCAACACAAGTAATTTACCCTGATAAATGGTATTAATCATAAAAAATCATGTCGTAATTTCATGTAACCTTATATCATTCTAATCAAACCCAAAAAGGAAAAACATTCACAAGCCTCAAAGGCATTCTGGCCAAATAGCTAACCATGGGAAACACACCCATGGGGTGTCCCTAAATCAAACAATCAACAATATCTTACTTCAATTTCATATAACCAAATACCTAAACAACATTAGGCATCTAGAAGTTTCAATTATAGATAAAAACAATAACCAAAAAATTGTTTCATTCCAACTTGGAACATATAATCAACTCGACATTTAATGAAAGGTAGAAGAGCACCTACCTCGATGTCGTATAACTGATATAAACTGACGTCGGCCCTTGAATCACCCTAGAATGACATTGATATAAGAAAATAGATAAATAATTAAACCTTAAATAAGTCTATTGAGAGGCATAATCACCAATAACGGCTATGGAAGAAGAAATCCACTACCGATTGGGTCTAATGTGACCGACGACACTTGAATTGAGTTCCAGACGACGAAACAGAGAAGGAAATGATCTTGTGGCTCCTTGTTCTTTACCTGACAAATCTTCTATCCAGAAGAAGAGAAAATGAGGATAATACCAATTTTAATCTGAATTTTTGGATTACACTGCATGTATGTTTGTATACAAATCATGTATATCATTTTTTTATTCACAAGTTTGTCGAATTACTTTAGACGTCCAACACCGATCTTGACGACATGACTACAAGGTGTGTATTAGGAAGTACATGGCGTGTAATGGTTTTTCTTATCTTTCTGGCCAAAAAAGCACACAACGTGTATCCCCATCCTACACGGCCAGACTACACGGTATGTACATGAGATTACACGGCATGTTTTACTAAAACTTAACATTTTTCAAATTTCCTTGTTTTCTCAAAAACAACTCAAAGGAAACAAAAAAGAAGAAACCCATAAATCATAAGAGGAACCAGGTTCTTACATATTTATTATTTTACTTATATATTTATAAAAATATAAAAATAAAAATATATATATAAATATATGTAAATATTTTTAAATAAATACAAATAATTATATTTATAATTACTAATAAATATAGAAATACTTAAATAATTAATTTTTTTTAAAAAATATATTAATTATATATATTTATAAACAAATATTCATAATAAAATAATTTTTTTTATAAATAATATTCTAAATAAATGAATATATATATAAATAATTAATTTTTTTAATTATATATTAATTATTTATATTTATAAAATTATATATATATTTCTTATAATTTTATAATTATATATATATATATATATATAATTTCAACAATAAATAAATATTTATTTATTATAAATTTTAATTACAAATAAATAAATATATATTTATTAGTTATAAATATAAAAAAATATATATTTATTTTAGCAATTATTAATTTATAACAAATATATTTACTATTGTCATATATAATGGTATATATAATTAAATAAATATAATTATAAATATATAGAAATATTGATAAATAAATAAAAATAAAAATATTTATAGTTATAAATAAATACAGATATATTTAAATAATTATAGAATTATAACAAATATAATAATAAAATTATAAATATTGGAAATATATATATTTATATATATTTATAATTAATTAAATAAACAAATATATATAAATTTATAATTTTAATTGTAAATAAATATATGTTCATAAAAATAATTATAAACTTAGAAGAAATATAGTTATATATTTCTAAGATAATAACTATAATAACTATATTTCTTATAATTTTATAACTATAAATACATTTATTTATTTATATATATAGATACAAATAAATAAATAAATATTTATCATATATATTCATTTATAAACATATATAATAATATAAATAAATTATTAATGTAATATCTTTTTCCGTGCTAAAAAAGTGATAAAAAAGTTATGTTTTATCTGTGCTTTCTATTCTAGTGCTGATAAAACATAGCATTATCAAGACTTTTTATCTAGCATAGATAAAATTTTCACCAAGTTTTATAAAGAAACCCTAACTTTCTCCTCCTTCCTCTAACCCCTCAAGCTCTCACGAAAGCCTATCCCTACCGCCACCACCTCCTCCTCCCCTTCTACTGACTCCTCTACCACCGTGAATCCCTCTGCCATGAACCCAACTTTCTCACGCGCCACTTTTATATTATACGCCTCTCCTCCATTTCATTCCCCTCATCCGTTGGAGGACTCCTCCACTGCGTTCCTCTCCTCTGGTGTGAATCCCTCCGCCACGAACCCACCTTCACTGTGCGCCTCCCCTCCTTCGTGTGCCTCTCCTATATTGCATGCCTCTCCTCCTTCACGCACCTCTCCTCCGTAAGAGGACTCCTCCTCTATGCAACTCTCATCCGTTGTTAACTCACCTCTATCGCGCACTAAAACCCACCTTCGCGGCGAGTTTTATCCTCTTTTTCATCTGTTTCCTCCTTTTTATTCCCCATAATTCGTTGTTACGTTTCGGTTTAGCTTGAGTTTCATGTTTAGGAAGTTTTTTGATAATCTTCTACTATATAATTGGTTGATCCAAATTTCTAACAGTGAAGTTGTCATGTGTGGGCATCCTACTTTTCCCTGCGGTACACAGACGAGATGAAAAAGTACTTTGCACTAGGGATTCTCCTTAGTTTTTCTTTGTTTTTGTATCATGTGCAAGGGGTCTACTCCTAATTTTCTATGGTTTATAGTTGCGCCACACTAATCAATGATAATAACCGGATAATTAAATTGAAAAGGGCAATGGGGTTGGTTCGCATGTTATTATAGTTTCATATCGATAGTGATGTTGTGAAATGTATGGGCTAAACACCCCACTAAATATCGTGGCCATTTGTGGTTTTTGTTTTCACACTAAATTAATTCCATGTTTGTTGGTTCATGTTAACATTTTAATTTGAAAATTGGAAATTTATATAATCTTGGATAATAAATGAATACCCCAGGATGATACAACTTCTATGATAACCCTTGAATTATCAAGTGGAATTGAATAAGGGATACTTTTTAAAATTTGAAATTGTGTTTTCCTAGTTGGTATGGTGTTATGTTTGTGGGAAAGGCTGTGTGTTGTGACATTTAGGTTGATGCATCCATTAAAGGTACCTAACATAGATTTTTTTTATGAAATTTTCTTTAAAATTTTCTAGACTATTTTGGGACTTGATGTTGTTAACTTCATGAATGAGTTTTTGAGAGGTAAGAATTATCTTGGGACATATAATGATACTCTCATCACTTTAATTCTAGAGGTTACTAATATGAGTTCAGTTAATGATTTTAGATGGACATGTTTTTGTAATGTCATTTATACAGTATTTTTGAAGATTTTAGAAAATATAATATGGAATATCAAACCATCTATTAGTTTAGTACCATAGTTATTTTCTTCTATTGAAGAGTTATAAGATACTATAGTCTCCATGAAGTAGTCTTCAAGCATGAAAAATATCTGCAATGTGAATCCATACTCAATTTTTGATTAATTCAACCAAAATGAGATGCTCTAAAACATAGCATCATTTTTAATATAGAAAGTAAATAATGAAATATCATATAGATGTGGTAATTTGAAATATATTATTTTTAGAAGTGGATGGGGTAATGGTAAGTATTCCAGATGTTATGAATAGAAGTTGTGGGTTTTTAAATATGGGGTTTTAATGGTGATATGTTAGGGTATTCTTGTCACTTTATTGAGATTTTTTTGGAATGTAAGATTCATTCATTGAAAATTAAGAGTGACATTAACTATTTATCAAAAGTGAAAGGTTTTATCTGGACATGTTATAGGTGTTAGAAATTCCACATGTTCAATAGGGATACTTCCATGAATTTTGGAAGTCAGTAAAACTGGATGAATTGATGAAACTTACAATATGGAAGTGGGACAACATGCACAAGAAACATGTTATAGATGTGTTTCTGGAATACTCATTGAGAAGAAAAATCATTATACAAGAATCTTTGGAACATGAAATGAGAATTTTATTATGGTGATTTTGCTAAGGGTTCAATTTTATTACCAGAGGGTTAACTGTTATTTTTCATGACTGGAAGCGCTAAGAAGGCCTTAACCAAGAATTTGGTATGGTTCTTTTTCATAGATTTTCATGAGAGATACTTCTAAGATTTTAATGAGATATTGATGAAAACAATAATATTTACCATAAATGAGGTGGGTAATGAGAATGGATTATATTGTGATGTATAAAGTGCCAGGATTTGAAAAGTTCTTGTACATGAGGGTCATGTGGTTGCATATGGGTCCAAACAGTTAAGAATACATAAGAGAAACTTCCCAAATCTTTTCCTAGATTTTTAAATAGTGGTTCTTTCCATGAGGTGTTATTTGAATATACTAAAAAAGTGTTTGAAATATATTTAATCACAAAGTGAAATGAACCATTGATAGCAGAAAAGGTATCAGTACCTATAGTCCATTAACATTTAATTAATGTATACCCTCAAGAAGGGGAACATTTTTTCTAATATACAATATTTGAAGGATCAATATTTTGTACTACATAATTCAAGCATCAAGTGAAATATGGTTACCCACTTTGAATAGATATTACATTATGTTCAAAAGTATCATTATCAAGTGAAACATTGGTTATTATCTATCACTTCTTCACTCCTCAGTTGTTTTAGGAGAGTAAACTATATGATTCATACTATTTATTCAAGAAAAAAATTATAACCCTTTTATAAATTTATATTTTATTAAATGTTGGTTATTTTTTATTCATGTATCCTTTGTAAAGTACCTCTTTTTGGATTTATGTCTTTGTGAAAATTCCTAAGTGGAACTTTTAAAATGATTAAAGGGTTTTGAATTGTTTCTTAAAAAATTATATGTCATTAAAATTGCTTTTCTGGGGTTTAATTACTATTAAAAAAATTTAAAAACATGGCATGGATATTGGTTTGATTCCAAGTGTTTGTTAACTCATTTGGTTAGCTTTCAGAAAGGGATCTGAATGTTTTTAATTTGTATGTAATGTTGGTTTCATTTTAACAAGGGGTGTGTGAATTTTTAAATGAAATTCTGTAAAATATATAGGGTTTTCATTTAATTTAAGTGATTAAGATTATTGGGTCATGAATTTTCCTTTATATTTTTTAAAAAATCAATTGGGGTTTTGAGAAAGAGTATTTGAAACGGATTAGTTTGTTTTAAAAAGGGTGCGTTATTTAAAAGAGAAATTCATGTAAATTATTGGTTTTTTAATGGGATTTCAATTGTGGTTTGATAAGTATTTTTCAAAAGAGACTTAAAGCCTATATTTTTTTAGCCTTGTTCAATTTTTTTATCAACATTTTGTGTATTTATTTTTTTAAATAATAATATAACCAAATAAAATAGGATAGATACGAATAAATAATGGATGGATTTAAATTGTTTGATAAAAGAGTACGAAGATGGAGTGAAATAGTTCATCATGTTTGTAAAATATCTTGCATATGACCCTTATCAAATCATTTGTCTGCATTTATGGTATTACTATTCAAGACATGTTAATTCATATGAGTTGGAAGAACACTTGATCTGTCATGGAATAGATCAAAGTTATAAAGGTTGAAATAAACACAGGGAACAAGAGAATATAGCAATTGGGTGAGATAACACTACATTTTATGGATCATCTGATATGATTAAAAGTATGGACAATGAAGAAGACTGTATTGAGTACATGATTATATATGTGAATGATTATTATGATCGCATTGAAGAAATTACAAGGTCAATTGAAGATGAACATCATGATTTCCCAAAATTGTTTGAGCATTTATAAAGCTGTGAAACGACGCCATTGTATGGTGGTTTAATTAAATGTACAACATTGTTATCCATACTGAAGATGTAAAATTTGAATGAAGGAAATTTATAGAGTGATGCCAATTTTACTAAATTACTTTCTCTCTTGAATGACATGTTTCTAAAAGATAATGAGCTCTCGATCCGAACATACGATGGAAAATGAATACTATCTTTGATGGGTATGATCTTTGAAAAAATATGCAACTGCATGAATGGTTGTATACAACTTCAAAAGGACCAAAAATCACTTAGATAATTCCTAATGTGTGGTGCTTCTTGATACAGAAAAGATGAATCTGGTCATATGAATGTTTTATGGTACTTTCCAATCATTATAAGGTTTAGGCACTTATATAAAAGTGAGGAGACTATATGGAAATTGACATGGCACACAGATAGAAGAAATAAATATGGGATATTATGACACCCGATAGACTCTCTTTAGTGGAAGAAAATTGATCTCGAATATCCTGACTTCGGAAAAATGCCGAGAAAAATACATCTTGCATTATCTATATATGGAGTGATTCCTTTTGTTTTTCAATGTAGCACCAATAGTATATGGCTTATTATGATGTTAAATTATAAATTTCCACCATGTTTATGCATGAAAAAAACACATCATGTTATCTAGGCTTATATCAGTACCAGAACAACCGGGTAATGATATTGATGTTTATTTTTCTCTATTGATTTAGGATTTGAAATTATAGTGGGATTAATGTGTAACATTGTATGTTGCTTATAGAAATGAAGATTTCATGTTTAGAGCCATGTTTTATGGGATGATAAATGACTTATTTTCTTATGAATATTTGTTAGGATATAACAATGAAGGAACTCAGGGGTGTCCCATCTTTGAACAAAGTACATAGTCAATTAAGTTGAAACATTCATCAAAAACTGTGGTTCTAGGGCATCAATGATTTCTACCCCGATGAAATAAGTACTGAACTTGGACAACATCATTAGATGGATGTTTAAAAGAATGTATAGAACCATGTCAACTAACAGGTGATTAACTATTTGAAAAAGTAAAATATATGGACACTGCTTTTGATAAACTGTTTTAAAAATACCTTACGAAAACTAGTTGGAAGAAGATATCAGTTTTTTTGAATTTCAATACTGGAATTTTCTGTACGTCAGACAATTTCTTGATGATATTCATATTGAAAAAAATGTATGTGATTGTTTCATTGACACATTTCTAAATGCACCAGAAAAAAAGTATGGAATTAAATCTATGTTGGACATGGTTGACATGGGAATACAAGAAGAGTTTGTGCCAGTGAAGGGTGAAAATGAGATTTTCTTCTTCTATCTACGTACACTCGTTCTAGACAGGAGAGATATCAGTTTTTCAACTTCTTGAATGATATAATGGTTCTATAGTGGTATTCATTGAATATCAAGAACATTGTGTCAATGACTGATTTAAACTTAAAAGGTCTAAAATCACATGACTGCCATGTTTTGAAGCAATATCTAATTCCTATATGATAGAAGAAATATTTTCAATTATTTTATTCTGAATTTTATTGTTTTTAATCTCACAAATTTGTTATTTTAAAATCCTTTCATATGTTATGGTCACATTATTGAAATATCATCCTTTTATAAAAAATTTTCAACTAGAAAATAACATGATCAAAAAATATTTTTTCGGATGTCGTTGACTAGAACTAATGCACCACCATCATGAATATCTAGATAGTGCAAAAATTTCATTAGTAATGGATATTATTGGAAAGTGAGTGACTAAAATCACTTATGTATCACAATGTATTTGCATTGATAATTTATTAAAGTGGTATGTGTTAGAATATCTCAAACTTTTAATAATTCCTTTATGAAACCACTTTAAACTCACAATAACCTATGGTATAACAATTAATGTGTTGTAATTTTATGATTAAGATTCCTTATGACAATGAAGACCATAAGAGGTGGTGTTCTTAGGGTTGGTGTGGGTCTAAATATTGTTAAACGACGTTAAATACTTCAGTTTCTTCGTTTAGTTTTTTTTGGAGCTTGTGAATCGTGATATTCCAATAGACCATTTGTTGTGTTTTAGTAATCAAATACGATTTGTCTTTACTATTTTTAATGATGGTTATAAGTAGGTGGCTACTTTGTGTACACCCATTCAAAGCTTTCCACAAGAAACAGGGTGAAATATTTATTTTTTTTTCAGAATATCGTAGGAGCTATCGGTGAATGGAAAAATGGATAGAATGATCCCACAAATCAGGATTTATTTATTTTATGAAAAACAAGAATTGACCTCACGGATCGTGCTTTCTTGGTCTTTGAAATGGAAACAATGAAGAACACAAATTCGCGATGACTTCTCTGTCTGTACCTGTATAAATGCTGGGGGTTCCACCTGACATACTGCTATTGGAAATAACTACCTATATATAACCCCATAGCACCCCACCAGAAATTGGCAGCGCACTAACCCATTTCCCCGTGTTGTCCCAGACTTGGATTCATTCCATGATGAAAACCGGTGGAGTTGGCATGGCTCTTCTGCTTGTGTTGGCCCTCCCCGCCACCACCCTCAGGCACCCCTTTCTTACTGAATCATCCACCGACGCCACTACGTAGGCTACTCCACTGATGAGCACAATGCATTCCAGATTCCCAATAGGGTCTCCACAGCTAGTCACGAGGCTGATTTACTATATTTCTACGGCTTACCCCACACCCGGACCATGAACTTATCAAGGATCTGGGGCTCCCCATGCATCTCCTGGTGGATCCCCATGATTTATAATCATATTGGTTTGTGTATTGTGATTTATATTTATATTGTTATAAATCAGTTATACAATATTTTATTATTCATTTGGTTTCATTAAATATTACACTTTTTTTCATTATAAGATAACTACAATATTATTATTCTTTATAAATATATACACCATGATGATATGTCTTATGTTTGTGTCACACTTTATGTTGTCTTTTGTTTACCATGCTCTTATGATTTTTGACTCTTATGGAATGTTTTTAAGGAATACTTCATAATATTTCCCATTTTGTTTCAGCAATATTTTAGAAATAATATCCCATAGTTTTTTTCATATAGACAACAAATAACAATTTAAGTAATTTAGGGATATGTTTATTAGAAACTGATTCTTATGAGTGATTCACAACATTGAATATTAATAAAAGATATTTTGGGACATTTACCAGTGAATATATCACATGGTCTTTATGATCACATTAGATTGAAAATAATTATGTAGATATGAAACTATTTTCATTGTATACCCGCAAAATGGAATATTAAGATCACAGTAACTCATCATTGATTGAACCATGTACAATCATGCATTATTCATTATCATAGACACACTATTCAACTATGGTTTTCCATTAGGAGTGAGTTGTGAATTTTTTTTACAATCTCTCACATGATCAGTGAATTATTAGCTCATGTATTCAACACTTTGATTTGATCAATGAATCTTAATAACTTTTCTTAATTGATTATGTAATTCTTTCTAAAACTCTTTAAACTGGTCATAAGATTTATAGTTGTGCCTCGTCGTAAATACATAAACATACAAACTAAATTCATTAATAACGATTATAATGTACGTAAAAAAATAATTAAAAATTCATGAATGAATATAATCAATGTCTATGGGGAGATTTCATTCGACATGGTGGTCTGTGATTGGAACACCCATGTTGAAATCATCGAGCTCTATGCTGGGTGGAGTCTGACCTGGAGAGGGATGATCCCAGGGCACTGTAATGCCGACCATTGCATTCTCCGCCTATGTGTCAGCGGTAGTATTTGTACACTGGATGTCATACTTTACACACGATCCTTCTCACACTAGTGTTGTAGAAGGACCTGGCATCATCGATTAGGGGAACCATATAGGCTCTAAAGAATCAGAACACTAAGTTGGAGAAACCGTGGATATCCTGTCAAGCAATATGGATCTCATACCACCTGATGCACATCTAAAATTAGTTGAGGATGGATTTCTATAGGACCGACCTCCGCTTGTGGAAGAGGCGAGGAATCACGTGTAAGAGGACGTAGTCTACGTCGTCATCATCGTGGATACTCAGCATCAAATGCTACTGGAGGAGGTTACTGAGCAGTAACCTCCACTCTCTGGGGTGGACTGTAGAAGATGATCTTGTGAATTTATTGATAGGCTGGCCTCAACACCAGTGCTACAACATAGATCACTACCAGGCTTGCGACCCCCTCCTCCTTTGGATCATTCATGAGAATAAGCCAATCTGATTGATTATGCTGTAAATAGATTCAAAATGAATTTTAAAATTGTTTAAAAAACAAAATAATGGAAATTTATTGACTTAACATATCATGAAGTGCTATGCTGTGTTGAGTAATATACAATATAGACTTCAGCCTATAGCATGCCTCATACACACCCTTATCTGAAATATGGAATCACATCATAGGTATAGCCTGTATATAAAGTGGTTCTCATATTCCCCAGAGCTCGGGATAGTCAGAATGACATCAGCGTCAATCTTCATGATGTCTCCCTATCTGCTTCAATTAATGAAGGTCTGGTGTTTATGTCAGTGGAAATATAATCGACTAAACATAGAAAAACTGTCATATGGTTCTATCAGGGAGTTTCCACTCAATAATATGAAATTGAATGAGTGAAACAACAACCATAAAATCATGAAGTCCAGTAGTGCAGTATGCTGGAAACTAGTCCAATAAATCCTAGTATGAAATCCATGATATCTGAAATGACATGTGAGATTTTTCAAAAATGTTCCTTACTAAAAACCAAAATTGATCCTATAATTAAAATTGTTAGAAAATGACTGAATGTATATACTTACCTTATTGGGTTATAAAATCCATCTTGAGATGATATGCACCCATGTGGTGTGTCAGAATGCTCACGAAGTTGTGTTTCCTGGTCTACCTATAAAATACCACATAGAAAGTGATAAATAATAAAAAATTATATTAAATTAATCTTACTAGCATTAGAAACCAATAATGATGAGTGATCATTCCAGCATTCATGTGGATCATCATGCTGCACCTCTAGGCAGTGACAAACCAGCAAGATTAGGGAAGAGTTTGAGGGTTTTCTCCCATGCCCACATCTGAAGAAGGACAACACATACCCCAAGATCCTTGTATTCTCTAAAGAATTCCATGAAAAATTATCTATAAGTGTATGCAAAGAACACAAATCCCAATATGTATGTCCTGACCAGATCAAATCCCTCTAATAGCCCAAGATAAATCATGAGCACATGCATACATGAGTGATTAGTGTACAGAGTCTCTCAATTTATCCGTAATATATAAGCACATGCATGACACATGATAGTCTTCTCTTCAGAATCATTGGGTAAATGTAGAAAGTGTCCCTCAAGAAAACTCATATAAATTGACCCACCAACTATAGCCCAATTATCGACCAAAATGTTGACTCCAAGGAATCTCGGAATAAAGTCAGACCAGTATGCATGAGTGGATCCAATAATGGCTTCCCCTAGATATAATGACTGGGAAAGACTTCCACATCCTCAAGGGTGATGTTCATCTCTCCCTCGGGAAGGTGGAATGTGTTTGTCTCTAGTCTGCACCTCTATAGGAGAGCATCATGTAGGTGATGGTAAAAAATGTGAAATCAGATACTGTAACACTGTAGAATCCATCACAACGCATGTATAGTATAATGGTGGGTGGAGGTAGCGTGTGATGAAAATGATTCACTCAACTTATCCTGATATGTTGAACCTCACCACCCTGTGGCACAACCTGTGAAATATTCCTAGCCTACTTAGTGAGTAGAATAATATCTTCCTTCTAAATATAAAAAAATAGAATGTGTCCTAAGTGTATATTGTAAATATGATGTTATGATAATCCAAATGTTATGACTTGTAGAATGTAAGACACACCATGTATTCTAATTTTTTTGATGTTTTTTACCAAAAGAAAAGGTCATATCTTCATGTTTCCCAAAGCATTTTTCTAATGTTTTTTTGAGATATTTTTTTACCTAGAAAAGGGTGTTTTGTAAGATATGGTAATATATATATATATATATATATATATATATAAATTTTGAATTTTTTATCTAAAAGATAATTTGAAAATGGTGTGATTTATAATTTATGTATCATTTCCCACATGATGGTATGTCTCATGATTATTTTCTCACATGCTTGCTTTATTGTTTAGACATGGACTAATTGATTATTCATTAATGCCTTCTCCTCAAAGGTTTCTTCACTTTATTCAATTTATTGTCTTTCTTCACTTTATTCTCTATCTTCACTTTCTTCACTTTCTTCACTTTCTTCCCTTTTTTAACTTTCTTCACTTTATTATCTTTCTTCCTCTTCTTGGTTATGGGTTGGGTTAATGTTGTCGTCGTCACCATTATCACCATTACTCTTTTATCATGGTTTATATCCCAATAATTATATCTTAAATTTCAATTAGGGTTACACAATCAGCTATACTAACCACTATTGTTGTATGTGTACTATAAGAGGTTCCTTTCTCAGTCTAAATAGCTTCCCAATAAAAGTACGTAGAATAAAATAATACTCTCTAAATCAAATTTTTTTTCTGAACAATATTCTGTTAGTGTAACCAATATTGAAAATAATGGTTAAACCTATAATATATATTATATTGAAATTTTATAATGTATTTATATACACTAAAATATTATACTATTTTTTCATTATATATAATTTCATTATAACATTACTCATAGAACATGGTTTGGATGAGATGAGTCTGACTTCAGAAGCGTGGTAAAATCCAACTTATTTTCAACTTCTAGTTTAATGAAATTTTCCAAAAGAATATAATTAAGTTATGAATTTTGAAAATCATTCAAAAATGTGAGTCAATTCTAAATAATGTGGATATTATATTAACACCATATAATTAACAATATGAGAATATCACAATGAAGACAATACATCATTGTGGCTGAGAGTGTGAACTCAACCTAGCAATGTTTGGGCATCATTTATGGTTATGGACTTCTTGAGGACTTATGGTAAATCTCAGAATTTTCTCTTGTTCATGAGTCCAGTCCATCTCTTTCTAAATTTTTCTGGATTTAGGACTCCCATATTTAAATAACCAATTGATGTTAGGTATCACTATCGACCAGCCTTCAGGGATTAGGAAATATTGAAACTTGCCAATAAGTGTACATGGTGCAACATAATAGTTAACAATGGTGTCTATATGGTAGACTAGATCAATATATTCTTCGCATGATATGTTCATAGAGACACATGTTGTGATGGTGTGTTCGGATGGAAACCATAAGGCCTAAAGGTTTCTACATTGACATTGTCTCGCATCCAGCAATACCACCAATTTTCATCAATGCTATTTGTGGGGGGTTTGAACACTCCTAGACATCAAATTGTGAGTTTTCTCAGTAGAAAATGAAGACATGATTACCCTATGCTTCTACAATGTTATTTTAAATCTATCATTAAATGTGATTTATGTACTATACCCCCTAATGAATACCGAATGGGGCCAGTTTTTTTTCTATCAGTGAAGTACTTCACACAATTATATAATTTCTACTACACTAGGGAAGTTATAGGCAACTTGTGATACCCATTGAAGACACCATTAATGCACTACATAATGTTTTTGGTTATGGGTCTGTATATCTTCCCCCAATCATATGCCAATGTCCATTTTTATTTTAGAATCTACATTATATAATCATACACTTATTGATTAGCCTTGAAAATGTGTTCAAAATGTTCTTCAATTTTTTTGGATCCATCTCAAATGCTACAAATAAGTGATCATATTTCACATAAATTGTGTTTATATTTACGTATAAATAGTCAAAAATAACAAAGACTTTTTATACCAAGCCTCATGATTTCTTTCTTTATAGGTTCCTTATGTAATGTTTTCTGCAAGTTTCTAGAAATGTGTCTGATGTAGTACCAATGATGTGTATTTGGGTGTCTCTATATATATGGGGCTACATTGGTTTCCTCATTTATTTCCTGATGCCGATCAGATATGAAACAAACACCCCGAAATTTGGTGAAATGTTTGTTGATACATGCAAAAAACCAACTCCATGATTTTTAGTTTTCTATCTCCACAATGAAAAAGGAAAAAGGAAGAGGTGAATAGTTTCCATCATGGGATTCCTAAATCAACAATATTATCTTGTATTTCCTATATAGAAACGTTCTATCAATCTGTATAAACTATTTTTTGAATCAAAATGCAAAGATATAGGGGAGGAATTCCTAAAAAAATGATGAAATATAAAATGATATGGATCAATTTAGTTTTCTTGACACGTATATTTATTCGTATAACGATGGAAGACAACTTGGTTGTTGTGTCTCAGTATGGATATAAATTTTGGAAACACCTGATATGATTCATCCCATTCACTCTAGACCTTCACAATAACCTTTTATTTTTCCATACATGCTTTATTATAAAAAATATTATAACCAAAAGTATGTTTTATCCTCTAATGGAAAAGGGCTATAATAACATATTGGCATGCCCAAATCATCTCGATGAAAATGGATGACACAAATTCAGAATCTAGTGAGGTATTATCTTGTATCATGTTTGGTTGAACGCAAGTATGAGATGACTCAATCTTCAAGACTCCCCAACCTTCAAATGAAATTTGTAGAATCTCCCTCAAGTAGAATCTACAATCATCCCCATACTTATCACACCAGATGATGTATTTTCTTTTGGAATGATTCATGATCTATATATATGAAATCCCTCTCAATGTGAAATCTCTTTAGTTTGTTTTTAATACGGATTTACTTGGAAAATTTCTTCAAACATATAAGTTTTTCTCCAGGTAACTAAACCAATCCAATACAACATCAGGAAACTTAGTTGTGGGTGTGGAAACATTGTAGTCATATAGAAGTATATTTTCCACTGCATCCTACAAAGAGGATATGAGTGGTGGATGAATTATTTTGGGTCGTGGTAGTTTTAAAACTATTGGATTTCTAGTAACATCATGCAAAAATCCTTCTACTCCATCCTCTTCAACCCCATTTTCATCATATGTTCCATCTTTTCTAAAATTATCATCAGATGATGGGTTTACAAGTATATCTAGGAGATCATCTATGTTTTTCTCTTCTACATCATATGCAATAGCCTAAATTTATTAGGAATGATATTTTTACACCAATGTTGTAAGTATACATAGTTATATAATTGGACATTGTTGTTGTACAATATAAACATGAACAAATAACTCATCCATGGTAAAATTTGACCGTTGTGAAAATAAATATATATCTTGGACCCACTACACATCAGCAACCAGTGGATAAGCTAGATTCCATAGTGTATTTAGGAATTGAAAATTTCTACAGCTCATAGACATGATCTCTTGATCGGGTCCCAAATTTAAGGAACCTCGAATTATATCTTGAAGTTTACTAAGGGTTAAAAAATCATCTGTACTAACAAGTATTTTATGTTTTCTAATTAAAAAATATCCTTGCTTAGTTTGAACAACCTACCCATAGTAGTACACATAAGAAAACATGACTCTTCGTCAAAAAATGTTTTTGATTATAATTCAGATTGGGTAACTAATATTGATAATGATGGTTGACCATATAATATTTATTATATATAAATTTTAGAATGTTTTTATATCTTAAAATATGATATTAATGTTTCTTTATATAAAAGTTTATTAAAATATAAGTCAAATAATGTTTTGTAATTTGAGGTAACAGAGAATAAAAAACTAAATATGTTTATTTATTATTCATAAAATGACATTTATGATCATATAATGTTAAATTTATAAGAACATAGACATAAAATAACACATGAATAGTTTACAACATACATACAATACCTTGGAATTTTTCAATAGAACATGGTTTGGATGAGCTGAGCCTCACATTAAGAGGGAGGTAAAATCCATCTTATTTTCAACTGATAGCTTAATAACATCTTTCAAAGGGATGAAATTAACAAAGGAATTTTGAAGATAATTATGCCTTCTAATAAAATATCTTAGATTTTATCTCAGATGCTATTAGAAGGCTAATAGATTTTCAAAATTATAAAGATAAGTACATACCTTTCGAAGATTTTATTAAGCAACCAATTGAAAATAAGATGGACTTTACCACATGCCTGAAGTGAGGTTCTTCTCATACAAATCATGTTCTATTAAAAAAAGTTCAAGGTATTTCTCCAATGTTTTTAAGCATTCATGTGTTATTTAATGTGTTTTTTCTTCTCCATTTCAATTTATATGATCATACTTGTCATTTTATTAATGAAAAATAAATGGATTTAGTGTTTTGTTTTTCTTTACCTTGTTTTCCAAAACATTCTATGAATACTATTGACAATGAAGGTTGACCATATAATCTTTATGATGCTGAAATTTTAAAACATCTTATTATATCCTAAACAATGATATAAATGTTTTTAGTAGAGTTTTTAATCAACCAAAATATAAATTAGTAGTTTATAAATAAAATATGAATCATCTAAAGCATATCCCCCAGGAGTGTCAAACTAGGTGTGCAGCAAGACCCGTTGCTGTGTACCAGGTTACCCTGAGTTAGGCTTGGGAAACCTCTTCTGAGTTCTTACTCATAGGTTCATCTATTCTAGAGACACATCCACTTGTTTTTATCCAGATTGGGATATTATTTCTTATATAACCCCATAATATTTTTGTAACAAAATACGTAGAACTTTTTCTTGTATTCAAAATGATGACACTAATCATTACATAACCATTAGTTAAACATAACTTGACTATTAGTTAAACATTTTTAACCATTAGATTAACATTTATTAACCATTAGTTAAACATTTCTAAACCATCAGTCTAACATTCCTTAAACATTAATTAAACATTGGTTAGTAATACTTTAATCATCCCTTAATCATCCTTTAATCATTCATTAATCGATACTTAATCATTATCTAATCATTACTAAATGTTTATTTAAAAATTATATAGTAAATAATTAAATATTACTTAATACTTAATTAATTATAACATAATAAAAATTTAATCATATTATATTAATTATTTAATTATAATTAACTAATCATTATATGTAATCATTTTTTAATCCTATGTTATTCATTAGTTAATCTTAACTTATTGATTACTAATAATAATAATTATTTCAAAACTATATAATTAAAACTAAACTATTTAATAAATAAAATAATTAGAACTAATTAAAAATAATTTAATTAATTAAATAAAAATATTTAAACTATATATGAAAAAATACCCCAAAATAATTCTTCACAAAAAACCAAGACTTCTTTTAGACTGCCAGATCCACCAAACAAGAATATGAATTATTCTAAATAGAGGTATATATAATGTTGATAGATGAGTGAAATTTGAAGTAAGGGGGATGGGGGATGGCCCTTTTATAGTAATTTGAACAAAATTTTGTATGGGGTGTGTTCATTTCACCTTTATGTTAGGATAAAGGTGCATTCCACCTGCTATCGTTTTATTTTTCTTTAGGCAGAAGAGAGTTAGCCCCTGTATGCCTTATCCATGTAAAATATCTAGGACAAAGGTAGTGGGGGATTAAAAGGTTGTAGGCTCCATAATTTCTTTCATACAAAATTTTTATAAAAATTTGAACTATATATTTTTAATTTTTTTCTAGAAAACATATAAAAAACACTATATTAGTGGTGAGGCAGAGTTTCATTATCCCTAACCATCCTTTCCCATATTTCTGTTCAGTCCCTATTTGCACCACTATTTCAATAGAAAAATTTTCCATTAATTAAAACATATAAGATGACCCCTTATTGGTTTATAGGATATCTCTTTTAATGGTGGGTAAACTCATTAACATCTGACCATTCGATCTAAATGAACTAAAAAACATGATGCCACCTACTTAGCACCTAAAATAAAGAACGGCCATAAGATAAGTAGGATCGTGCCAACTGAACTTTGAGTACTTGTGTGAAAAGGATAAGAAAAGAGATCTACTTTAAATACCCTGCTCATTCAACAACAATTTAATATTAATAGAGGACCTAAAAATGAATTTTATTTTCAAAGTATTACTGTCACAAAAGCAGTCTTATGAGTCCTTAAAAACACCCCTTCAGTGGAAGATTAAAACAAAATCATAGAATATTGGAAGCCATGTCAAAAGTTTTATTTATTGGGATCACTCAAATACAATACACTAGGGTCCATACATGCAGTTCAATATACATGAATGTGACACAACCTCTTACAAGGGGAGCGTTTCTTTCCATGGAGGATCACCGGTTATGAATCCCATTCAAATATGAAAAACACCATATCTTAATTTTTTGGGTGGAAGGATCATACTTGTGGAAAATGAGAAAATCTATTGGGTAGTTAACTCTGAAGGAAACATCATCTACCTATATGGATCATGGTTTCATTCCAATAATGATAGGAAACCCTTCATTCGAGAATAAGAAAGACAATTTGATAGGGAAAACATTTCCAAGGCCTTTAGTTTGTAATCCTCCCCATCTCTAGGGTACTAGACGATTAAGGTAACATCATCCAACTATATGGAATGTGAGTCCAGGTGAATAAATAAGGGATTACATTATTTCCAGAAGCATAAAGAAAATTTGATATAGAAAATATTTACAAGTCCTTTAGTTTTCAATCATCCTCGAATCTGTCAAAATATTTCATTATAGGTACTATGCTTTCTATCAAATATAAAAGATACATTGATAACCCAAAAATACCTATAACCAAAAAACCATCCTCATGCCCGAAATCCTAGAGATTAATTATAATAACCTTGATAAACATTCCTCAATGACTAGCACCCTTCTTACATGCTCCCCCAAAACAAAAATGTCACCACATGCCACCACCTATCCCAAAAACCATTCATCATGAACCATCAGACCCCCTAACACCTCCCCATTAATACTTTCACCATTTCCACCCATTTTTCATAATTAAACGCCATTAATGAAGAATAAAAATGGATAAAAAATCACCACCGATTAAAGAGTAAATTTAAATGTGAATATGACATTGACCTCCCTACGCTAGAACCCAATGAATCCAAATGAACCCTTGAGACTTCACCTAAATGGAAATAACTACAGAAGATATGGAAGATTGGAGAGGATTGTTATTTTATCTAATACAAATTGGTGGATGTTATCTTGATCCATAACCATCTATCTTAATGAAAATATTGCATTGGAATTGACATAGGATTTTCAACCTACAAACTGTTTGAATGCTTCAATGCCAAAGCTGTAAAAGTGGCCCTATCATGTTTTCTCTCTCCAAATACATGCTAAAAATAGGGACATGTGTGGAATATATTACAAGGATGGTTTTAAATTATATTTACTAGTATCTCTCCAAGGACACAGTGACATCCAATACCTCTTAAGGAAGGAATAATATATTATGATTATAAGTTTCACTTCAAAAAGGATTGTCACCCCTATATACTATCCTGGTGTTCCCTCTAAGGATTTTGTTGGTTTCAATTGGTGGCTCTAAAAAATGATAATTTAATTACCTAGTATCTTAAATGGTATATTAGAAGTGTTATATTGTGGCCTCTTCTCATGGGTGGGGACTTCAATTAAATTATGATTCATAAGGAAAAGAGAGGGGGATCCTATAGATCCATCACTCATATGAGTAACTTATTCTTGGCGATTCAAGTCACAGGTCTCTTTGACATGGAAGATTATGGTATCACTTTCACATGGATCCATGGTTACTCGTAGAACACCTGAATAATAGGGTAAATAGATATATTCTTGGCTTCTTCCAAGTAGCTGACCATATTCATCCTCTTCCATGTTTCTCATCTCACCCCAGCTATATAGACCACTAAACTATTCTTATCAACCATAGTACTGACCATAGTAATACAAGATAAAAGATTCCTTTTAGATTTGTAAGCTACATAATGAGGGAAAGAGACCATGATGACGTGATTAAATCAAGATGGAATATGGAAGGCCCTGACATTCACAATAAAACCCACAAGGTCTCCTTTAACCATAAGTAGTGGAGTTTTTGTCTATTTCACCAACCAGGTCATCAATGCATTAATATCGATAAAAGGCTCAAGAATATTTTCCCCCTTCCTCCATCATTTTCGAAACTCTCTAGAATAATCAACCATGAAAATTATCTTAATAATTCTCTCAAAATGAATGAAATCTACAAGATAAAGCATGTATGAGACATCCACAATATAAAAAGGGACACAAATACACATTATTTCCATAAAAAAGCATTCGGGAGGTGATGTAAGAACATAATTTCTTATTTTAACTCTCCATAATGGAATACCATCTTAATGGAGGATGATATACGTTTTCTTATCTTTCCATTTTTCTAGGATCTGCACTGTAATGACCTGAAGATTTATACATAAATTTCCTCATTAATTTTAATCAAATGTCTTAATATATACCATGGATATAGAATAACACTCAATTTATTGGTTTTATTTTATACTATTGGATTTAAATGACTGTTAAGAATATTTTCTATTTATAATATAGTCATTGAACATTACTCATATGAATAGAATAATATAGGGTTTTGATATATCCAATTTACACAAACAAAGGACGTGATTACCTCAACCAATATGATCTTACCATATAAAGTCCAAATATAAGAGATTTTGAGGGATATAGAATCTAGAGGGTTTTCCTTTGACCACACCCAATATTAGATACAAGAACTAAAGCATTAACAAAATCATTTATGGGAGAAGTTTATGATCATTGAGATCAAGACTAAAACCATGTATGCCAAATCACCCCATGAATGTCTCATCATCACACACCATACCCTTAGAGTATTTTCTAGGGGTATTAAAGGGATATGTATAAATTACATAGTAATATGAATATGTATAAATTATTTTTAATAGAATAATGTAAATATTTTCCTGTTATCATTATTTTATAAATGATTTTGATTTTTATACAATAAAACAAAAATTGCACTATTAATTAGAATTAAATTTCATGCAATAAGTTTATTGTGACGAATTAAAAGTTTTTTTGAAAAAAATAATAAAATTTTACTTTTAAATAATTTTATTAAATATAAATTATCATTTAATTTTTATGAAGTAAATTGTAATTTTCTTAAAAGTTCAAAAACTGTTATTGTCAAAAATACGAGGAATTTATCAATAAAAGTAAATTTTATTATAAAAGTGAAAATTTACATAGTTAAAAAATTATTTGGTTAAAATAAATATTAAATTTGGATTCATAACATCGAAATCATCCAATGATTAATTTTTTATAATTTTCTGAGACAGTGGAATTTTCAGGTAAAAATTAAACACAGTATAAATATACAGTTTGTGTTATAACATCATAATATCCCAAAAGTGATGTAAAAAATTATATTATTTAAATTAATGACCAAATATATGTTTTACCTTTAAATAATGTTTTTTTATTTTATTAATTTTATATACCCTCTATGAATCCTCCAAAACCATTAATATATTTTATTGTTTAAAAATCATTCTTTTAGAGTATGACTCACTTATACATAATAAAGGGTATTATATTTTTAATTTAGCCCCTTGAAATTATAGTATAACTAAAAACACTCCAATTTGGTAGAAACCATGGGAAAAAAATTCAAAACAGGTTTGTGGTTTTGGTTATTTTATTACATAGAGTCTAAAACCTAAGTTTAAAAATAATAAAGAATTCACAACCAATTTTATATATAAACCCACAAAATATCCCATTTATCTTTACTAAAATTCCATGGAGCATATCATTTCTCTTCCCTCCCCTCTCTATAGTCCCCTAAAATGTTCCCCAATCTCTAAAAAAGCCCCTTTCAATCATTTGGAGTTACACTCTGAAGGTAATTGTTCTTTTTCTTCATCTCTTTATTCAGGTATATTCATTATCATGCCTCTTATCTACAATTTATAACATTAGGATGTTTACTACATATCCCCCACTATTCATTTCTTAATTATAAATAATTATATAACCCATTTTAAATCATTAAATCCTCCCATAAATATTTATACTCCCTCGTTATTCTTTAGAAATTTCATTGTGTTTTTTCATGCCAAACAATTGTGTAGTGAATAACCATACCCATTTTCTATCAAGGGTGTTAAACTTTATTCTCTTATTCCTATTTATTAGATTATTATATGTTTTTATTATACACTACATTATCATGGATTAAAATATTATTGCAAATGAATCCATGTTGTATGATCTACATGGCACACATAAGTATGAGATTGAAATGAAAGTGATGGGTGATCCCGAAATTATATAGCTCTCCAATGAATTGGGTAATGATTAGTCTCATGAAATTCCATTTTGGGATAAATGTAATCCTAGTTCATTTATGGTACTTTTTCTATCATTATGTATTGGAATTTTTCTATGACTTATGTTTATGGTGATTTTTTTTAAGTTGATTCCACATTTCTCATGTTGCATTTATGATTATCATGCTATATCATGTCTCATTATACATGTTTACAATTAATACTAATTTTATGAACCATTGATATGAGTATGTCATAACATGTTTTTTTCTATTAATTTTACACATTTTTTATTCCCTTATCTGTTTTTATAGCTCACCCTTTTGTTCTGTATGTCCCTAAGTTATCCCATGAAGTTTTAAGTATGAGCACGTTAAGGAAGTTTTCAATAAAGATGTTCTATTTCTTTGTTTTACGTTGTTATATAATATACCTAATTCCGAAATACTCTATACATACCAATATTATAGGCTTTATTAATTTTAATTTTATTTAATAATTCATGTATCAATGTGAAATAATGATCAAGGTTTCCATAGTAGGCATAAATTAAAAGTTTTGTTATTTTTGGGATTGGGATTAGAAAAATACATCCACATAATTGGGTATAATGCTATGTATGAGAAGAAATACCTAAATTTTGGTAGGAATATAGAAACTGGTATATCTCGAAAATGAATACTTATTTGGATACTACAAGTGGATATAGATCTGACATAGATATCCATAGGGGTAAAACCCAAAAACATAACATTGATCCAGACTCGGCTGAGTACTTGTGCATGAAACCACGTCTTACTGAAACCCTTGTTTGCAATCTCTATATATAAGATTTTCATAATTAATATGTTTTTTAGATATCATTATTAATGGGAAAAAATACCTATAAGAATATATTTTAGGAAATAGATCATGAATAACATAAATTGAAGCCTAGAAATTCATAATTCATGAAAAAATATGTAATTTATAAGTTTTTTCTTTAATTATATTGGATTCCCATTTATATGATTAATTGTTTAAAAAATTCATCCCTAATTTTATCTTTATTATATCCAATGGAACAAATAGGAGGAATTTGGTAAACAATCAATGTGATGGGAAATGTGATGACTTCCCCAATGAGATTTCGAACACAATAGAAGCAGGAATCGTGAACTTTGTGATGATACTATGTCAGATGAATCATGTTCTAAATAGAAACATAGATTAGGAGGATCACCAAACATTGAAAATAATGAAAAAGATGTAATTGAGTGATTTATATGACAAAATCCATTGAATTTCAATGGAATATATTATCCATTAATCATGGAATGACATATCAACTCTATTGAGAATATATTCTCCATCCTTATATGATCGTAGAACGATCAGGTTTCACAATCTATTTATCGTATGGAGGGAAAAGTTGATAAGTGGAAGAAATTGATCCAGAATACAAAGTATGAGGAAGAGATCGATGTGGTGGGGTGGAAGGAATTCCAGAAGATGTATTTTGATAAATATTTTTCTCATACTCTATGACTTAAAATGGAAAGGTATTTCCTTCCCCTCAAGAAAAAAGATGTTGAATCTATCATAGCATACACTGAAAACATCAAAAAAAATTCATGATATTTTTATGGCATTTGTACCCTTAAATGAAAGGTTGAACACTTATTTGGAGTGTTAAAAACTGGTTAATGAAAATATATAGTGATCTGATACATTGATAGCTATGAGAAATTTGAATAATGTGCCCTAGAAGTTGAAATAGATATATGTGAATCCAAAGGGTATCAGGGGGATAAGATGTATAAATTGGAGTTTAATTCTGATTTTCTGATGGATAAATCAAACCGTGCTAACAAATTTCAACATCCAACTTTCCAAATTTGTAGAATGAATCACCCTAGAAATTTCGTAAGGGGGATTTGTAAATTATTTTGGTGCGTGAAAGAAGGGAACATATCTAGTGATTGCAGATAGGAGAAAAATTCCAATGTGAAGATGGAATGCAATCTTATAGTCAACCCTCTATACATTGATCATTACATCAACATCATGGAACCATTGAACATTTTAAACTAGTGCACTAAGACAATGGTAGTTAGAGAAAACCAACAACCTCTATGTTAGTAAGGGAGATATATTTTCATCACAACCGTTGAGGTGGATCCCGATAAAAAAGTGGTGAAAGGTACACTAGTTATTCAATAAATAATAGTGAATTAACATTCTGTTTTGGTTCTACGCATTACTTCATATCATGAATGTTTTTTAAAACTGTTCAAACACCACCAAAAATCATTGAAGTAGAGATGTCAGTGAAAACAGAAAGTGTTAAAATTATTGCATACTTAGTACATAAATCCCCTCCTATCAAAATTTGGGGGATAAACTTCAAAATAATCCTTGTCATACTCCTTCGGTAAAATTTGATGCATTTCTTGATATGGATTTTTGTCCCTATATAGATCCAAAATAAATTTACACTGGATGGAAATCAATATCGATATTTTGAATCTTCCTCCAATAATGTACAAGTGAAAGGTGGAGGATTAATCTTCTTTAGAACCCACATCTCAAGAATTGATATTTTTTCCCTACGAGAAAAAAATATATCACAAATGAATATATCCAAGAAAATAATCATCCTTGAATAAATTATCATTGTGAGGGAATACAATGATGTGTTTCTAAAAGAATTGTCTGGTATTCCTTTTAGACGAGAGGTTGAATTTTCAATCGAGATTATACGTGGGGTGTAACCATCATCCAAGACTCTATATAGAATGACTATTGTGGAACTTGAAGAGTTGAAGGAACAACTATAGAAGAATATTGATAAAGGGTTCTTATGCCCAAGTGATTCACCATGGTGTACACCATTCCACTTCATCAAGAGGAAGGATGGGTTAATGTGACATTATATTGATTATCGTGATCTAAACAAGATAAAAGTAAAGAACATGTATCTTCTACCATGGATTTATGACTTGTTCAATCGGTTATGTGGAGGAAAATACTTCACCAATGTGGATTTGCGTTCAGGGTATTACAAAGTTTGGGTGAAGAAGGAGGATATCCCAAAGATTACATTTCAAATAAGGCACTAGTAATATGAGTTCACATTAATGCCATTCGGATTAAATAATTCCCCATAAATCATTGTGGACATGATTAATAGAGTATTTAGGGATTACCTCAACAAATTTATGGCAGTTTTTATATATTATATTCTAATATACACTAAAATCAAGGAGGACAATGATGTGTATCTAGGAACTATGCTAAATACCTTGAGAAGATTCATGCAATGTCAATAAAATGTGAGTTATTATTGAAGGAAGTCTCATTATTGGTTCATATCATCATAAGAAATATGATATCTATGAACCCTTTAAAGAGAAAAGAAATTGAAGGATGTATGAGGCCAACATCTATGTCTGATATATATAGTTCCCTTGGATTATCTAGGTTCAATAACTGAATTGTGTGAAATTTCTCGAGATTATAAAACCCTTTAACCAATATAACTCGGAAGAGAGAAAAGTTTACATATAATGATGATTGTGAAGAGAGCTTCAAGGAGTTGAAAAAGAGGCTTATCACTACACCTATACTCACACTACCCACAAGTGGAGAAATTATCATGGTATTCTGTGATTCTTTAAAGAAGCTATTGGGATTTGTGTTAATGAAAAATTAAAAAATGATAGTCTATGATTTACAGAAGTTGAAATTTCATGAATAGAACTACCCAACACATGATCTTGAGTAGGCTATAGTGATCATTACTTTGAAAATATAGCAACTTTATATCTTTGGAGAGATGTTTGAAATATATACAGATATAAAAAGCCTAATGTATATATTCACATTAAAAGATATGAATTTGCACCAAAGAATATGGTTAGAGCTAATCAAGAACTATGACTACTCAAATCACTACCATCATTGGAAAGTGAATAAATTTGATGATGTTCTATGTAGAAAGGATCCAGAAATTCTATCATTGATGAAAATTGAGAGGGATCCAATATTCTTAGATTTTAAAAAGGCGGAAATGGGAATCATAAAAGAAGGAACACCATCAATCCTTTCACAAATGATTACTCAACCTCCTTTTATAGATATGAAAAACGAGACTGAAAGAGATGATGCGGGAATTCATAAAAAAAGTGGAAGCGATGAGAAAAGTGAAATTTATAGAATTAAATATTAATGATGAAAGAGTTATAAGATTTGGGCCATGGCTATGTGTACCATAAAATATCAAGTTAAAGGATATATTTGATGATGTACATAGTTTGAATTTCTCCATCCATCCAACAATCACAACGATGTATCGAGATCTCCAATAGCTCTTTTAGTAGGACAAAATGATGAAGGATATTGCGAAATATAAATCACGATTTCTTGTATTGAATAATGTATAGGATGAAAGGAAAAAATACACGGGGATGATGAAACAATTACTCATACCTACATGGAAATGTGAAAAAGACATCATAAAGTTTGTTATTGGTATTATGAAGACATAAAAAGGAAATAATACTATATGTTTTGTGTGGGATCATCATACAAATACTAAAAAAATCATTACAATTAAAGAAGACTTCTCACTAGATCAACACGAAAGGATATATATTATATAAGTGGTGAGGTTGCATGGAACACCAATATTGATTGTATCTGATAGAGACCCAATATTTACCTCTATGTTCTAGAAGAGTCTCAAACATGCTCTAAATAATGATTTGAACCCAAAAATTGAATATCACCCTCAAAATGATCTCTAATATGATAAGGTAATTCAGAAACTTGTGGACATGTTGAGAGGATGAAAAATTGATATCAAAGTATGATGGGAAGACCAACATCTTATGGCTGAGTTTTCATACAATAATAGTTTCCACTCAAGAATCCAAATGGCTCCCTACAAATCCCTTTACAGGTAGAGATGTAGAACACCGATATATTGTGATGAATTTGGGGAATGAAAACTAATGGGTTTAGAAATGGTCAAGTAAATGGTCAAGGAATTGTTGGAAAAGGATATGACCATTCAATAACACATCAAGACTACTTAGAGTAATAATATCCATGATAAAAATAACTATCGATCCATAGAGTTTGATGTTGTAAACATGGTATTCCTATACATATATCCATGTAATAAATTCATGAGATTTTGAAGAAGTTAAATCTTAGTTAAAGAAACATTAATTCCTTTGAGATCCTTGATCGCATTAGAGCAGTGGATTATTGGTGGACACTCCCACCCAACCAATCTCAAGTACCTTACTTATTTAATATAACCCTCTTGAACAAGTACATACCAGACCCATCACATGTAATCAATCCAAACATTATACCATTAGAGAATGATATATTATATGAGGATAAATTGGTAAATATCTTAGATTGTAGAGAAATATTTCTAAAAAATATGAAATTGTACTTGGTTAAAGTGTTGTGAAGTGATAAAAAGTTTAAATAAGAGACATGGGAATCAGATGATGTGATGAAACAAAATTACCATAATCTATTTTAGTTTGGGGAAAACCAAAATTAGAGGGGGAATTTTTTTAAGGGGGGAATATTTTAATGACCTAAACATTTATAAATAAAAGTTCCAATTCATTTTAATCAAATATTTTATTATATATAAAAGATATATAAAACACATGACCTTATTTTGTTTTATTGTATCCTATTAGATTTAAAATACTGTTAAAAATATTTATCATTTATAATATATTTTTTGAGCAGTGATCATTTGATTAGTATAAATATAGGGTTTTGAAAAATCCAGTTACAATAGAAAAAGGAAACGATTGCCTCAACTAGTTGAATCGTACACTATAAATCCCATTTATCAAAGAGATCAAGGGAGATAAAATCTATGGTATTATCCATTGACCAATCCCATGATAAGATCCAACAACTTAAGAATGATAGAAACTGTTTATGTGAGAAGTTCAATCTCATTGAAATGAAAACCCAAAACATGTATTCCAAACCACCTCATGAAAGTATCACCATTGCGCACTATACCCTTAGGATATTTTTTGGTGTATAAAACATTTTTGTATATATAGAATAATAACATGAAAATTTATATTGTATTTTCAATAGAATATTATCCATATTTTATTCTTATCATTACAATATAAATTATTTCCATTTTTATATATTAAAACAAAATCTTATTGTTAATTAGTATTAAATTTTAAATAAGTCATTTATTGTGATTAATTAATGTATTTTTGAAATATATTATTTTTTTATTTTTTTTATTAATTATAAATGATTATATATTTTTTATGAAGTTAAATGTAAATTTTATAAGGGTTCGAAAACTGTTATTGACAAAAAAACCCAATATTTCTCAATAAATGATGACAATGTTTTAAAATATAAAATTAAAATATCTGTAAAATTATTTCGTTAAAATAAATATTATTTTTTTAATTTGTGATTTTAAATTATTGAACGGTGAATTTTTCAAAATTTTCTGAGATAGTCGAATTTTTGGGTAAAATTAAATACCATATAAATATATGGTATTTATTATGACAACCCAATTACCCAAAAGTGTTTTAATAAATAAAATAAATAGAATCAAAGGAAATATTTTTTTTACATTATAATAATGTGATTTTATATTAATTTTATTAATTTATAGAGCCTTTTTTGAATCCTCCAAAACCATTAATATATTTTAATATTTTGAAATCATTTCTCTAAGTGCATGACTCACATTCACATCATAAAATGTATTATTTTTTTATGTTCTGCCCTTGGAGTTATAATTTTTTTTTAAAAAAATCCCCTTTGGACTTATGAAATAATTAAAAACACTATCTATTGGCAGAAACAATGGGAAAAAACAATTTGATGCTTTGTGGTTTTGGTTACTTTAATACGTAGAGTCCAAAACCTATGTTGGAGAAATAATAAATAATTAACCACTCATTTCTTATATATACCCAATCATTCTCCAATTTATATTCACTAAATATTCATAGAGAACATACTTACTTTTCTATTACCTCTCTAGAGTCCTCCCAAGGTGGCCAAGGTCTTTAGAATACCCTCCCAAGCATTTGGATTCAAGCTCTCTAGGTAAGGGTTCTTTTTTCTGCCCTCTTTATTCAAGTATCTTTACTATCTTATTCCTCTTATTTCCTTTTTAAAGCACTGGTATATGTTATTCCATATAACCCTTAAATAACGTTATTATGTATTAATAACGAGATACCCATTTCTACCTCATTAATCACTCCAATAAACATTTATACTCCCCATCATGCTACTAAAATTTCACCATTATTTTTTATAATGGAATGGACCTATCCAATCAATTGTTTTTCTAAAATTTGTAATTTGAGGTGTTCTGGAAGTTCAAGGTGACTTATTCCCAACACTTTTCCAAATTTCTAGTTACGTGAACAGTGACAGATCTGATCTTAATGGAAAATCTATTGTATCTTAAACTACTGCTCTGTTAGATATTTTAAAGGGTTGAGATATCATACACCCTTGTTCTTCCTTCTTCTTCCCTGGTGTCATACTATTGATATTTTTCCTTCCATTCCATAAGAGTCGTACAATCAAACTTCCATCCTCAAAAATTATTCCATTGGAGTTTTCCCTGCTTTTTGTGAAACCCTTGTTTTGGTTCAACCAGGAGGTGTCGATCAGTCATTGACATAAGGTATGTTATACCTTTGTTTTTTTGGGTTCTATACATTTCCTCCTCGTTCTCCTTTTCCTCATAATGGTAGAGGTTCTGTATGTACCTAATTGATATTCGTGGACTATTGGTTGTTGTGGTGGTTTCTTGCAACATCGGGTGGATTTAGTCTTCCAGGAGAGGTGATTATGATAATTCATGTTGAGCAATTCTCACGCAATGAACGTTGGAAACCTTTTGAGGTATAATATTCATGGATTCTCTATTATTTTTACATGTTATAGTAGATTTATATTGTTTTATCCCACTAGATCACAATGGAATTGAAAGAACAAATATTATAATCGGATTAAAGAATAGGTATCGATCCTATGTTGTTGCCTCTTGATTTTCTAAATAGTGTGGTATCTATGATATTATTGTTTAGCATATTGTTCTTGATGGAAATTGGTAATGAATGTAAATATGGGATTAATTATATATTATTTGGCTAAAGACAAAGAGGAAAATGAATGAATATGGTTGATGTAGATATGCATGTTTAATTATATTGGTTAATAAACCATAGGCATTTTGATGCTTGATACTAAGGGATTAATGGAATGTCAATTAATTATTTAATTAATTTGTGATAGTTATGATAGATTTATGTTTATGATTCCCATAATTGGTACCTACTAATAATGAATTGGTTAATTCAATATAAACTAAATAATTAGTTATTTGATAAAATATAATGCCTTATATGGTTATGAGTTACCCTCTTGCATGTAAAGGCCAAAAGACTTATGTTTTGGAGCCACGAGGGCTCATCACGTGTGAAGCCATAATTCCTTGTTTAGGGAATATAGCCTAGCTAGTTTGTTGTTTCCTTCTACTTGTTTGGTGGTGTGAGTTTTCATGTCTATTGTGAAATGTAGGGGAAGAGAGGCCTTGTGGTTGTGGCAGCGGTTGATGCCTAGAGTGGAGAGATTCATCAGTATAAGCATGTGGGTGTTGGGGAGGACACCAGGGACTATGGAACGGGTTTAAGTTGGTCTTACCAATTTATTTCAATGTTGGATGTCTATTTAATATATTGCATGTTTATCTGATTTAATTTCCCCACTAATTAAGGTGACTTTCTTTCTTATCGTCCTTCCAAAAGAGAAAAATATGCGCGGGGTATGCCATGTTCTTTAAGTGTTTAGCTTCTCAATGTTGGATGTGTGTATGCTCTTACTATAGGTGGAAAATACATTACATGTAGTTCATCTACTCACCGTGTAGAGCCCCTTATGTTCAGTAGCTTAGAATGTTTACTTAGAATTCCTAGAATTTTGGAAAATTGATAATGCTGTTAATAAGTGATTGAATAAAGGATGTTGAACCCATGAGGTTTGAGCTTGCTGGGATTCAATCCTAAGGTTATGATTATGAGGAACCACAAACTTGGTTTAGTTATGCTTGGAAGGCCTGGAAATTTTTTGTGATGATAATGAAATGTAAAGTGGAATTGAAATGATTAATTAATTAATTAACATAATATGTATCTTATAAAAATTTAATGAAGAAGTTTAATCAAGCTCCTTAAATAGTTGTGTGCTTATTGGATACCTAGTCTTAATAGTGGCAACTGGGAGTTTGAGAGATGTTAGATGCAGTCAAGTCTAAAACTAGGTTATTCCCATAGTATGGTAGTGAAATATATGATATCATGTACTTTTTTGTTTCTATACGCTACACCACCACGTCAGTTAGGAAGGCGAACACCTCAAGGATTTTGAGCACTAGGTGGGAGTGTGGGGGTGGG
Organism: Viscum album; assembly: GCA_963277665.1. NCBI lineage: Eukaryota > Viridiplantae > Streptophyta > Magnoliopsida > Santalales > Viscaceae > Viscum > Viscum album. The sequence goes on along the minus strand of OY728158.1, from coordinate 363,642,058 downwards.
GATAATTTTCCCAAAATCCCAGTGGGAAGATTGATGGCTAACATATCCCTTTGGCACTACTCTCTTCTCCTGGTTGTTAGTTGTTCTAGTATGCACAATGTTTAGTTTTCCCCATATATGTCTGTAGAGGTCTGTAATAAACTGTTCAAATTCCACACACATAAATTCTAGATATACTATCCTATAGACTTCAATAGGTATAATGTGTATAGGATGTTATGGATTGAGGATCCTTACTCATTGTATGGGATGTAATGGCTTGAGGCATAATACCCGATTTATGAAACACGTTATATGAGCTGTGGTGTGTCTTAGAAACTACCAAGATTTGTTTGGTAATGTGGATGGGGGGGTTCTTCACCTAGGTGCCTGAGAGAAATCATGGTGATTCACAAGGTTCATATTGTGGTGCTCGCCGAACTGTCTTTAGGCCAACCATTTTTGAGAGATATGGATTTCGACATGCGATGTTGGAGATAAGAAGAAAACCAGTGGGGAAGTGGAATTGGGGTGCCCTTAATATTCGTTATTATACTATATACTCTTTTATGTGATACTTTATGAGAGTAACCATGGTGATGTTGGAACCTAGAATATCTTTTTAGGTGATAGGTTAGTTTCACTTGTTGTCCACTATGCTTTAGCATGATTTTTTTACTTTTTCATGAGAGGATCTGGGGAGAATCCAATATAATGTAATGTTATACTCACCCTATGTTATTTAAACTTTTATTAAGGTCGCTTGGATTCAGATAGAGATTAGGCTTCTTATTACTAGATTGCAGGTTTTGCATGAGCTATTCAGGCTTCGTGCTCGCTGATGTTTTACTTTCTTTTGGTACTTGCAGTTTTCCCTTTTAGTTTTAATATTTATTGCATGAAATTACATAATTTTACTTGGGTTTATTTTTATATTTTAGTATATGATGGAGTCTTTTGGTGTCTATCTTATTTATCTCTTTCGCATGTGTTCTCTTAGAGAGAAATGCCTCTCATTTGTGTGTTTTTTATACCCTCGGTGCTAGTCTCCTACCTGGGGCCTACTGGAGACAGGACTCCGAGATCATTATCTATCATCTCACATTGCCACCCTAGGAGGGGTAACTATGTGGGGAGGGTGTTGTGACAGATAGGTATCAGAGTTATGGTGGATGGATAAGATGGAGTTTGGAGTTAGGCACATTTGAGGTTGCATGGGTTGGTAGGGAAATAGTTTCGGCCAATTTTACCAAGTGATATAAACACTGGAGAATGGTTAAGACACAGTTATTTAGGGACCCCAATAATATTAGGCATGAACCTTTATGTTTATATTGGCTATTAAATGAGATGATAATGTTGGAGGTTAGAGATGTATGCAGGATCATGCATCATTCATCTTTTCACCCGTGTTTTAATGGGTTGAACATGGTATAGTTTAACGTAAAATTAATACATAAAAACTATTAATTAATATTAAATTATTCCATATTATAGGTTTAAGAGCTCTAGTTTTTTTTATTTTGCAGGTATGGATCCAGGTCGATTTCATTGCCAGGTGCATGCAAAATATTTTTAGCAGTTTGTGCCAGCAGATCACCTCAGAGTAGAGGTTGAAGACAAAAAACATGTAAGAGGTCACACTGAGAGTTTCTTGAGTTAGAGTCTATAGAAGTATGAGGGATTTGTTTTAGATGTAGTCATAGAATACTTCTTGAATGAGGTTGAGATATTATTCATTTTGATCCGTGCTTGGAAGGAGCACTGGGTATCATTGTTTGTGATGATTCTGTGTGGGGCAGTGAGGAAGTGATGGATCTTATTCCTCTAGGATTATGAGGAGTTGAAATCTCATGAGAGAAGATTTGAGAGTAGTTCAGATATGAGTTTATTTCCTCGACTGTGAAGGTTTTCTAGTCGTCGGGAGCATCTTACCCTTTAGCTGGGGAGCTCCAGTGTGAGAGAGCCCAACTTCAATTTCTGAAACCTTCTACTATATTCTTCAGACATGTTTGTAGATGAGGAGGAAAGATAGAGGAATTTCGAGGAGGCTATGCCTGCATAAATTCAGTTCTAGGTCTCCCCATTTTTGCAGATGAAATATCTCGAGGTGTTGGAGAAGTCATCTATTGCTGAGAGAACATTATCTAGAACCAGATCATCATAAAAGGGGAGTCACTATGATTCCAAATGAAGTAGATTTTTGGTCTGGGGTTCCTGGCATTCAGGTAAAAAGAGTTTCCACTCAGACGGGGGTATGTCCCAGCCCTTAGTGTCTCTTTTTTCCAGTTGCGGTGATTCTCCGAAATATACCAAGGGATCAAGAACTTTTTTTCTTATGGAGGCTGAGGTCATCAGTAGCGATACTGAGTGACCTTTCAGATTAGTCAGTGGGTACCAAGTGTTCCACACTAGGTTCCTGCATTGAGACAGTTCCAGCTGAGGTAGTAGCAGTAGGTTGCACTAGCTTTGGATAAGCACAGAGCAGATGGGGCAGGCAGAGGATAACACTAGGATGATCCCCATCCTCGGAGAGCAGAGCATGGATATGGTGGTGGTTAACATTAGCGTTAGAGAGGCTGTATAGTAGGCTATGGTCATCTTCATGCTTTAGCGTTTCCAGTTCTAGGAGAGTTAGATGTCATTTGAGGTACCCTTTTCTATATTTATACTAGGTTTTATTGATTATTTTATTCAAGAGTGACACACTATTTAATATCACATACCCTTGTCCCGGTTTTGGGACTTTTGGTAGACAGGCTTCCAGTGCCCTCGGTATCGACTACGCTAGTTGGAGTTTGAGCCGACTTGTTTGATGTTTGTAGAGACTTTGTGCTAGTGCTGGGGAAAAACCACTCCTGGGTATATTTCCAATGTTTACAGAAACAAAAATATGATGTAATCCTTGGAATGTATTGGTTGTATTCGGTGAAACTCTTTTTAGATTGCTTCTAGAGATAGGTGGTGTTCTTCGATGATGATAGAGAGACATTTGTGTTTGTTGGAGGACGAGATCCTTGGATGGGTAAGAGGAATATTCTTTCTTTTAAATCCTTTATGGATGATCTGATGTTGATTTCTTTATAGGTTCAGCAGTCATCATTTCTCATGGTTGTGGAGGAGTACCCTAATGTCTTTCCAGAATATGTTTTACCATTACCCCCTCGAAGGGAGATCATGTTCAGGATCAACCTGCAACCAGATGTATATCTTATCTAAATGTATCCTTATATTATGGATCCTTATGAGTTGAAGGAGTCTCATATACATATCAGTGGTCTGTTGCAGTACGGTTTTTTTTCAGCTGAGTGTTTCACTGTGGGGTGCACTAGTTTTGTTTCATGAAGACAGTTTATAGAAATTTGCGATTGTGTGTTGATTATTGTCACTTTAACAATGTGATAGTAAAAGACCACTATCCTATTCCTTGTATTTATGATTTATTTGATCAACTAAAGGGTGAAAGTTTTCTATTGAAGATCGATTTGCAGTATGAGCATCATAAGATACATGTGAAGGATGAGGATATCCTAAACACTACATTCTGTTATCGTCATGGGAATTACATGTTATTGGTGATTCCATTTGGTGTGATTAATTCTCCTTCTTTGTTCATATGGTTGATGAATGTTATGTTATGTGTGTTCTAAGATACGTTTGTGGTGGTTTTCATCGATGAAATCCTCCTGTACTCTACGTCTGAGGAGGAGCATATAGAGCATCTATGTGCCATTTTGGGAGTTCTTCATGGAAAAAATCTATTTGGAAAGTTGTAGAAGTGTGTGTTTTGGGCTAAAGAAGTCCATTTATTGGTACTTGTATTATCCCAGTAGGGAGTAATTGTGGATCCATCAAATATAGAAGCAGTTGTGTCATGATCAGACGCCATGATAGTAGTAGAGGTGGGATGTTTATTTAGTCTCATAGGCTATTACAAGAGGTTCATAGCCAATTCATCTTAGCTTGTGAATCCTATGACAAAATTGTCCGGTAAGGATCAATATGTCATGTAGACTAATTTGTTTCAGGTAGCATTCGAGTATCTAAAAATCAATTGGTTAGTGCATTGGTTCTTTTTCTACCAATAGAAGGAGTTCAATTCAAGGTTTTCAATGAAGATTCACACCTGGGGTTATGCTGCGTTTTGATGTATCAGAGATTGATCATTTGTTATGGGTATCAGTATTTTCATCTCCATAAACGTAACTATGCAACCCATGATCCTTATTTGGTAGTAGTAGTTTTTTCTATGATATTGTGGAGACAGTACCTCATCGGTGAGCACTTTGTGGTTTTCACCGATCATAAGAGACTAATGTATGTTTTCTCCCAACATGACTTGAACTTGAGACAATGTTTAAGGGTGGAGTTATTACAGGATTCGAACAAAAAAATTTCATATACACATGGTAAATGGTATGTTGTAGTCTATTTGTTAAGAAGGTTATCACATAGTCATTCAATGCGTGAATTTGGCGATTCTTAGAGGGTGATGAAATAACTTTTAGCCATACATATTGATATGGGAATGTTGGGGGTAGATGTTTTCATTTATAGATGACAGTTCAGTCATATCTGGTGTAGTATGTGGAAGATTCCAAGTTGGGGGATTTTTAGGTGGGGGTCTGGAGAGACAGAGTTGTTTGTGGAGAGGCCCCTGAAGTTTTGTCTGAGGACGAATAATATCAAGTGTTGTTTTAGGGAAAGATATCTTTGCTTTGGTGATGCGAGAGATGGATCTTGGGGTGTCTAATAGTTTTCCTTTAGCGGTACATCCTGGTGTGAAAATATGTACTGAGCTTTGAGGAGTCAATTTTGGTGGCTTGGGTTGAGACATGTAGTTGCAGAGTTTGTGTCTCGATGTTTGGTCTACCAGAAGGTAAAGTCCAACCACCATGTTCATAGTGGCTTCTCTATCCATTATGTATTACTCAATGGAAGTGGGAGGACATCTTTATGGGAATTTTTACTGGTTTACCTTGATCTCAAGAAGTATATGACGCTATATGGGTGGTAGTGGATCATTTGACAAAATCATCCCACTTTATAGCAATCAAGGAGTCTAGATTATTAAAGGTTGTTTGGAGGCAGTATCTGTAGGGGGTGGTGAGACTCCAAGGAGTCCTAAGGATGATCATTATTGATCAAGATTCACATTTTACCTTCAGGGTGTGCAGAGGTATACCACATTCTTTGGCTCTCAGCTATTCTTTAACACTACTTTTCATCTGCAGATGGATGGTTAGATAGAGTGGACCATTCAGAATCTTGAAGACATGGTGCACTCTTCTGTCCTAAATTTTAGAGGTCTGTGGAGGAGGCACCTTTCCTTTGTAGAGTTCCCTTACAAAAATAGTTTTCACTCCACCATTGGTATGGAACCATTTGAAGCCTTGTATGGTCGAAATTTCTATACTCTATTATGTTGGACTGGGGTTGGAGAGTCATCAATTCTTGGGCAGGAACAAGTACAAAAAATGATAGAGATAGTTAAGGTAATTCATTAGTGGAGGAAGGAAGCACATGATCGTCAGAAGTTCTATAACGGTCAAAGGAGGAGACCTCTATAGTTTGATGTTGTAGATTGCGTGTTTTTTAAGGTGACTCCCCATCATGGGCAGCGAAGGTTTGGTCGTGGGAGAAGGATTTCTCCCTAGTTTGTTTGGCCTTTTGAGGTGTTGGTTCATATTATATCCATGATGTACTAGGGTGAACTTCCCCTACAGATGAGCAGGATGCACGATGTTTTCATATGTTGAAGCTCCATCGTTACCTTAATCATGACTATAACATCCTCAATTAGGGTGAGATCGATGTTGTTGGTGATTCAACCTTCAAGGAGTAGCCATTAGGGATCTAGGACAACAAATAAAAGGTGTTATGTGGGCATTTTAACCCCTTGGTTAATGCCTTGTGGTGATATGATTGAGTAGATAAGAGTACTTGAGAATATGAGTCGCACATATGCACTCATTACCCTGAGCTCTTTGATGTATATCTATTTTTTGTAATGATGTTCATTTGTGGTTTTCGACCTTTCGTGTTTATGAGATGGATCTTTATTGTATCTTTTTGTGGTATCCTCTCTTTTTAGAGGTATCTCCCCTGGGATAGTGTTTAGGAGATGGTTGTGGTTATTTTTTGGTTTAACATGATTCGTTTTGTAGCAGTTGATCTCCTTTGGTGGGGAGAGTCTTGAGATGTATCTCTAAGGGTGGTTTCTCAGACAACATTTATAGTCTAGGTTTGTTTTGAATTCTAATGTACAAGAATTTTTTGAGAGGTATCTGATGTAATTGCAAGTACCTCTCTGGTCCATTCCTTATAAAAAATATGGTGTTGGAGGTGTTCTCAGAGGTCAAGGTGACTTAATCCAAACACTTTTCCAAATTTCTAGTTCTGTGAATAGTGTTTCCAGAATGGTGTCATTTCCTTTTCCAAATTTCTAGAATGATATCATGAATAGTGTTTCCTAAATAGTTTCATTTAATTTCCCAAATTTCTAGAATGGTTTCATGAATAGTGTTTCCAGAATAGTGTCATTTTCTTTTCCAAATTTCTATAATCGTGTCATGAATGGTGTCCCATAAACAGTGTCATTTCATTTTTCAAATTTCTAGTATGGTTTCATGAAAAATGTTTCTAGAATGGTGTTATTTCCTATTCCAAATTTATAGAATAGTGTCATGACTAGAGTGTCTATAACTATGTCATTTCCTTATTCGAATTTTTAGTTTTTTCCCAAATTCCTAAATTTGTTCCCATTTGAACTTTTTTTTTAAAAATCATTCAAAGCCCTATTTTATGGGATTTAAGGCCGATTCAAATCCCATAACTCTTATCTTAATTTTCTTAATGGTGGGAAAGCCTTTACTTGATCAAAATGTGCGATATTTTATAGATATGATCTTAATGGAAAATCCATCATATCTTAAACCACTGCTTTGTTAAATATTCTAAAGGGATGACATATCTTCCTCCCTTTTTCATCCTTATTAATCCCTAGTGGGAGATGCTCTATCCTTTCCTTCATTCCCATAAGAGTCATGCGCTTGAAATTCTACCCTTGTATTGTTTCTTATTGGAGTTTTTCTAGCTACATTTTCACCCCTATTTTGTTATAGTCCATAGGTGTCGATCATTCTTTGACGTAAGGTGTGTTCTAACTCTGTTATTATGTGTTCTAGACCTTTCCTCTTGGGTCTCCTTTTATTTTTTATAGATTGTGTTCTCTGTGTTTCTAATGGATCTTCTTGGTTTTCTGGTTATTATGGTGGTGTCTATTTATCCTCGGGTGGATGTAGTCTTCTAGGATAGGTGATTTTGATCGGCCATGTGGGCCTGTTCTCATACAAAGAATGTTGGATACCTTTTGAGTTTGGGGATTCAAGGCTTACCTGTTCTATTTACGTGTTGTAGTAGAGGTAGAATATTTTATCCCACTAGATCAAAATAGAATTAACATAATAAATATGTTAACTAGATTAATGAATTGGAATATATCATATATTGTTGCCACTTGATTTGATAGATAGTGTGGTATCTATGAAAATTTACTTTAACACGTTGTTCTTGATGGAAATTTGTAAATGACATAAAGATAGAATGAATTGTAAATTATTTGGATAAAGATAAAGAGGCAGGTAAATGAATCTGGTTGATTCAGATGTGGATGCTTAACTAAATTGGTTGTTAAACCAAAGGAATGTTGATCCTTGTTTCTAAGGGATTAAAGGACTGCAATTAGTTGTTTAACTTATTTTTTATATCCATGATAGTTTTATGTTTAGGTTTCCCATAGTTGGGACCTACTAATAATGAATCAGTTAATTCAATATGGATTAAAGAACTGTATGTTTGATAAAATATAATGTCTGGTAGGGTGCGGAGTTGCCCTCTTTCTTGTAAAACCCAAGATTTGTATGTTTTGGAGCCATGAGGGATCGTCACATGTGAAGGAATAATACATTTTTTAGGGTAAAGAGAACATTTTTTTGTTTTTCCTTGATTATTGTGATGTAGTGTGAGCCTAGATGGATGTTGTGAGATGTGGGGGTAGGGAGGCCTAGTTATTCATGCAGTGGTTCATACCTAGAGTAGCGAGATGCATTTGTCTATACATGTGGGTATCACGGAGGACCCCGTGGATGATGGTATGGGTTGAAGCTGAACATACTGGTTGATGTGAATGAAGGATTCCTATTTAATCTATTGTGGGTTTATCTGCTTTACATTCCCCACTACATAAGGTATATGGTCTTCCTTACCCTCATTCCAAAAGATGTGAAGACGCATGGGGTATGCCACATTCTTTACATGTTTATCTTCTCGAGGATGGATGTGTCTATGCTTCTACTATAGGCGGAAAAGACTCGATGATTATTTTTTCTAAACACCATGTTAATCCCCTTGTGTTTGGTATCTCAGAATGTTTACAATGATTATATAGAATTATAGAAAAGTGAAAATTCTATTAATAAGTGATTGAATAAAGAATGTTGAACCCATGGGGTTGGAAATTACTGGAATGAAATGCAGAGCTTGTGCTTTTGGGGAACCGTGGGATTGATTTAGTTATGCTTGGAGGGCATGGATCTTTATTGTGATGCTAATGAAATGTAAAGTGTAATTTAAATTATAAATTACTGGATAAAGAATTAATTAACATAAAATGAAATTGATAAAAATGGAATGAATTAGTTTAATCAATCTCATTAAATGGTTGTATTCTTATAAGATACCTAGTCTTAGTAGTGGATGATGGGAGTCCAAGAGACATTAGATGCAATCAACTCTAAATACTAGGTTATTCCCATAGCGTGGTGGTGAAGTATATGATATCATTTACTTTTTGTGTTTCTATATGCTACCCCACCCTTTTAGTTATGGTGACTCACACCCTGAGGATTCTAAGTCGCGGGGGGTGTTTTCCCCAACATCCTAGTGGGAGGATGGATAAATGAATTCCCCCTTCGACCCAAAAATCTTCTCCTAGTAGTTACTTCTGCTATTATGCACAATGGTTAGTTTTCCCCATATATGTGTGTAGAGGGATGTAATGGATTGTGGTTTTTTCACACAGATATATTCTGGATATAGTTTCCTATGGGCTACTATAGGTATAACTTCTATAGGATGTGATGTCTTGAGGATCCTTACATGGTGTATTGGATGTAAATGGCCTGAGGAATAATACCTAATGTATGATACACGTTATACGAACTATGTTGGCTCATGGAAACTACCTGGTTACTTATGGTAGAGTGGTTGGTGGGGTGCTTCACCTAGGTGTTTGTGGGAAAGATTTGTGTTGCACGAGGTGCATATTGTGGTGCTCTCCTAGGTTTTTCTGGACATCCTTTTTAGAGAAACATGGATTAGGATGTTCTGCATTTCAGAAAATTGAAAAAACAGTATGGAAGTGGCTATGGGGTTCCCTTGATATTATTTATTATATTATATAATCTTGTATGCGATACATTGTGAGAGAATCCATGGGGAGACTGGTAACCGAGAATATCTATTTAGGAGATGAGTTCGTTACACTTGTTGTTTACTATACTTTAGCATTATATATTAACTTTTCCATGAGAGGATCTCGGGAGAATCCTATCGAGTATACTATTATACTCACCCTATTTTATATTAACTGTTTTTCTAGTCACATAGAGCAGGTTGGAGATCAGGTTGGTTGCTACTAGCTTGTGGGTTTTACAGGAGGTCTTCGGGCTTCGTGGTCACTCCCATTTTACATTATTTTGGTACTTGAGGTTTTATCTTTTAGTTGTAGTAGTTCTTTCATGACATTACATATGGTTACTTGGGTTTATTTTTATATTTAATCCTCATATGGAGTTGGTTGGTGACTATCTTATCTCTCTCTTTAGCATGTGTTCTCTTAAAGGGAAATTCCTCCCATCTATGTGTTTTCTATACCCTCGGTGCTAGTCACCAAAATAGGGCCTACTAAGGGTGGGAGTGGGGGGTAATTACCATCCTTCTCCCAATTCATTCCTAGGAGGGGTTCACATAATGGGGAGAAGTTCATAAAGTTTTTTAAGACAAACAAATGTGTAGTGTACCCATACCCATCTCCTATCAATGTTTTCCACCTTTATGCACTTATACTTATTGAATGAGGATATTTATATATGTATTCCACACTCCCTGATCATGGAATAAAAATTATGATGAATTAATCCATGTTGTATGATAAATGTGGCACACTTAAGCATGATAATTCTATTAAAGTGATGGGTGCACCCAGAACTATATAACACTCTAATGGATTGAGTAATGTTTTGTCTCATGAGACATCATCATCGGACAAAGAGTAAACCAAATTCCTTTATGGTAATTTTTTCATCATGATGTACTGGCAGTTATTCGTGACATGTGTTTATGATGCAGGGTTTTAATTTGTTTCCACATTTCCCTGGTTTCTTTTATGATTCTCAAGCTATATCATGTCTTCTTATTCATGTTTGTGATTCCTACTACTTTTATGAACAGTTGATATGAATATTTTATAACATTTATCATAATATTATGTTTACACCATTTTTATTCCCTTATTCAGCTTTATTTATTACCCATCTCTTTTGTATATACCTAGTTTATCCCATGTTGTTTTATGTACGATCAAATTAAGTATGTTTTCAATAAATATGATTTATTGTTTATTTTATGTTATTATGTAATATATCTAATTCCCAAAGACATTAGACTTCTCGATCATCTAGGTTTTACTAAGTGTAATTTTACGTAATAAGTCATCTATTAATGTGAAATAAAGAGAAGGGTTTTCATATCTACTCAGCTAGTGAATCTTGCATCCCCACTAAGATTTCCACATGTGTCAAGCCAATAGTGATGAACTATTTGAACCTCAAGATCACACTCGACATCATAAATTCATATATCCATCTTACACACATGAAAATCCATTTTACTAAACCCATAACCCTAGATGGATTTGAAACCCTCTTCTTTAAAACTTTCTAGCATATCATATGACTAGATATTTCGAGCCTTATATGTGACACGTGGAATAGAAATTATATCCTCTCTTCCTTTAATGAAACACTCATTAATATCGTTCCAAAAGTCCAAAAACACTCTTTGGTATCTAATTTTAGGTCAATATGTTTTTTCATGTTTTCCTATAAAATATTCTCAAATATTCTCAAATATTCTAGTAAACTACTTGAGCCTATGGATCCCTTCCATTATCTTATAAAACCAAAGCATATTCATCCCCAACAAGATTATTTTGGAAATTAAAAACATTTTCAATGAAAAATTTCATTCCAAGAAAACATACAGTACATCCGAATTTGGTATCATCATTTATAAATAGACAAGGAAAACACCCTTTTACTTAGTGGAATTTCTATTCCTTGGGTTTGTGCTAATCAAGATGGGAATCTTCTCTAGATGGGTTGATGTGGTTATTAAATGTGTCTATTTTGTATCTTCAAAAATCCAAATCAATGGTGGAATCATAAGGAGATTCTCTACCACTAAGTTCCTTCATCAGGGAGTCTCACTTTCCCCTTCCCGATTCATTTTAATGGATTATATTTTTTATATTATAATTTGAACATCAGGGAAGAATAATCTAATTCACTGGGTGAAGTCTTATATCTGGTGGACTCCCACTTATCACCTCTTCTTAGTCAATGATTTTCTAATCCTCTATATATATCCAATTTGGGAGAATTAAATGATATATATCATTTAACATTCCATTATGAAAAAGTATTTGGGAAATATTTCAATATCTCTATGGAAATAACTTGCATCAATGGAATTCCCTCTTGTTGGAATTGAATCTCCAACATGAGTTCGGTATTCATATGGTAAAAAATACCAAAAATATCTCAGACTTCCTATGATAATTGGATTCTAAAAAAGGACTTATTCTCTAGAATCCATGAATGACTGATAAAAAAATCCAAGGATGGAATTTCAAAATGGTTTCCAATGCAGGAAAACAAATTCTAACTAAGGCAGTAACATATTCTATCCCCTTTTATTTAATGACCAACTTCATATTCCCCAAAATAATCTTCTTACAATTCCATTCCCATATCACCAACTTCTTGGGGGGGGGGGGGGGTTGGGGCTCAACAATAGGGTAAAGAATATTCACTAGATAGTGGGGTATAATATCTGGAAACCCAAATATTGTGGGGGAATGGGTTTAAGGTATCTTTATCTCTTCAATGACATAGCCTATTGTGTTCTTTAGCCCCCACCCTAGCTTCTTCTAGTAGAGCCTGTGGGTTTCACATGAGATCTGTCATACTCAGACTTTTAACTACATCATGTTTCTAATTTTTATTTTTATCTTATAATTTTATCTATATATAATTATCATTATCCCTTTTTATATGAAATGCGGGCTGACCTTGACTGGGGTTTTGTGATTTTTCATTAATAAATGAGCGTTTTGGCCTTGGCAGCATTCAGCGTGATGCTGTCGAAGCCGCACAGCCTCTCCTAGGTCACTGCGCGGCCTCGCCTGGCTCCTCGCACACCAACCCGAAGTTCAGAAAATTAAATGGAATGAATTAAAATTGTATAAAAATTTAAATGAGTCATAAAATAAAAATGAAATAAAACTATGTGTGATAAATTTTTAATAAATTGTTACAATTATAATAATAAAATTAATATTTTAGGATAATATTATAGTAATAATTATTATTATCCTTATGTTTATTAAGTTGATTAAACATATTTTTATCACCATATTATTATCTTATTTTTATAAATCCTGTTATTATTAGGAATTCTTTTTTCTTTTTTTTATTTCATTTGTTGGGTTCTTTTTTTTTATTCTTTATTTTTTCCATTATTTTCTTCCCTCCAATCTTTCTCTTCGCCTCCTTCCCTTCATTCTTGTCGTGGCACACTCCAAACCCTAAAACCCTACCTCTAGGCGCCGCAACTCCCCACCTTGGCCTCTCCTCACCGGCTGCGTCCACCCACAGCCTCTCTGGTGGTTCCCTAAGTCCAACACGCCTCCCCTACTTGGGCGCGAACCCCCTATTCCCCATGGCATTTCACTATTGAAACCTCTACCCGCTCCGATGCACATCGCCTCCCTGTCGCATCCCCTTTCCGGCATTTCTTGGTCCGACATGTCCTCCGGCTATGAATCCCCAAATAGCTGCGACCCACTTGCGGGCCATCTTCCATCCAACGGCTTCCCATCCAATAGTCATATTTATTCCCTGTAGTGTTTTTCCTCTCATAAGGGGTCCTATTTAGGGTTTTCATTTTATGTATATGGATCGAGTTCTTGTTTTTGAGTTCGCATTAGGTTTTTTGTGGTGAAAACGACAATCGATTGAAGTTTTGCACTGAGGGTGGGAGTCTTCGACACCAAGGTAGGTGGTTTCATGACATACCATCTTTAGATAATTTAAAGTTCTCCTTAATTAAAATATAATGTGTTCTAATGATGAATTTCATGATGAAAATTTTATTTTAGACATGCTTCAATATGAATATTTCATGAATTTGAATTATTATTAAGTAATTTCCAATGTTTTTCATGCATGCTGTGTTTTTTAAATCCTTAGAAATGTTTTATATAATTTTTTAAGGTGTGAAAATTTTGATTTAAAAAAATATTTAGGTTCTGGTGTGATTAAATTGAGCTTTTATTAGAAAAGATAATCTTATATTGACATGTTGATTTTTATTATGAACCTTGAGTATGTTATAGGGGTGAGAATGGGGTTTTAGAAAGGTTGGGATGCACAATTGAATTAATAATGGTTCGAGCATCTAAAATGTGTGTGTTTTAAAGCGAGGCCTTCTGGTATTCATGTGTGATGTATTATTAATTGAGAAATTGTCTATTTAAGTGGCGTTTGAGACGCGAAACATGGTTGGGATGGTTTTTTCGGGTTCTTTGGTAGGTGTTAAATGTGTTTTCAAGTTCATTGAGGTGTGTGAATATTAAAATGGGGGTTTTGAAATGAAAATGAGTCATTTTGGGTGTGTTTTCTTGTTGTGCACACTTTAAATTTAATTTAAAACTATTTGAAGAATGGAAAACATTTTTTGATATTTTTCCCTTGAGTAGTTGGTTTTAAAGTGACATCTCTATATGTGATAAAGTGGTTTTTGGTGTAAAGATTTCTAGGTTAATGTTCAAATTATTTAACAAATATTTTAAATGATTTTTTGATTTATTGAGATGGTGGAAAAGTAGAGTTTGGGAAAAGTTGAATATGCATTTGAATTTAGAGTAGAATGTTTATATAAAATGAGACATTTTGGTGTAAACCCACTTGGTGTCGCTTGGGGGTGTTTTATAAGTTGTTCAAATGGTTCAGTTAATTGTGTAGTTGGGGCGAAACTAGTTTTATAGACAATTTATTAAGCAAGTGGTTTGAAATGACTCTTATTTGTAATTGGGCGTGTTTATTTATGTCTGACCTTGTTGTGTTATTTAAATATTTCTTTCTAAGTTGTGCGAATTGTTTTTGTTCTTCTTTGAGAGTTTCCAAATGGGGATTTGATAAATGATTATGTAATGACCAATATATTTATGAAAGGCATTTTGGTGTGCTTGAGCTTTTGAAATGTTGTTTGGGTATGCAAATGTGACTTTTGTGTGTAATGTCTTGTTTGGTATGTGATATGAGAAAGAAATATTCTATGTGAATGTAAAACATGATTGTGCCCATGGGAAAACCCCAGGTATCTAGGTGGGAGGACTAGAACTAGTGTACTAGTGATCCAGAGTGGTATCATCCCTGTTTCACTTAGATGGATTGATGATTGCAACAATAACTAAACAATGAATTACCCATGGTCATGGTCTTCTAAGCCACATTTTTCTGAGGGTCGTGGTATTCTAGGCCACGTTTTCTGAGGGTCAAGGTTTCTAAGTCACGTTTCACTGAGAAAAAAGGATCTTGGGTCCCACTCGAGATAGATAAACCTTATGGGATTTTCCTGTAGTGCTCTACTATTCATGAAGTGGTGCCTTTCGTTGGCTTACAGTGGACCACTTGAGTGTTCATGTTATTTATAATTTTTCCCTTTATATTTTAAAGTAGTATTGTGAAATGGTTTTTCTTTCAGTACTCTTTTCTTTTCACATTCAGTTCTTAAATGTTTTTCTTAAAAGTGTTTTAAAAGTATGGTTTTAAATAATCACATTAAATTATCTTTTTGATGTTGTGGAATGTATTCTTTTTATTTGGTGGTATCCTACGGAGCTCTTGGATCACACCCCACGTACACCCTTGGGTGTTTGTAGAACCTATTCATTGTGTATTATAGGTTCAGGAATCGGGCTCAACGACGTGGTTTTGGTCGTTGATGGTCTTCTCATGCAAGTTAGTATTTGTGACTAGTGGAAGTTGCACCATTATCGTTTCTTGGAGTTTTGAGTTCGAGTTTTAGTTTCTTTTTTTTTCATTTATTTTTGGATGTTGGCTCTAGTTATAAACCATTAAATTTGATTTTTAGTTTAAGGGTCTATTTGATTGACAGTTCACAGTATTATTTTATTTATCTTGTTAGTGATTTTGTGTTCACTATTTCAGGTAAATCATTTCCATGTGTTAGTCTTGATACCCAGGAACTTGTGCCAGCACGTCGGGATCGTGAATGCTCTTCGGGCCATGCTATGGACTGGGTCGTGCGCCAGTTCAAATGGAATCCCAGACTGTTTTGTGACAAATTGGTATCAAAGTGAGGTTTTCTGTATTGTGTCGTGTTCTTTTGGGATAAAGTCATGGTAGACTAGAGATAAGGTTGTTGGGACTCAACATCCTGGCTACGAGTAAGTTTCCTGGCTAGCATACTTCGGGGTGGGACTCAAGTTACCAAATTAAGTTGAGGTTTGTCTGAGTTGTTGGACCTTGCTGTTAATATTGTCTAGAGGAAATGAAAAGGGAGTAGGGTTAGTGGTCCCAGTGAGCTTGCAGGGTCTGGCAAGCGATGTTGAGCTAGGGATGCTGTCCTAGAATACTCTCTGTGGAAGTGGTGTGATTGGCGTATGGCCACCGACCATATGTCTTAGTCACCCAACGACATTAGTCTTCTCTTACATCATCACTCATCTCTTTGTTTTGGATTCATGGAAATATAGTTTTAAAGTAAAAATGATTTGGTCTTGAAAAATATTTTGAAATCTAGTTCTTTAAAAAAAATTATGTGTACGGTTTGAAAGGTGTTGGTTGAATGTTTTGGGTTTTGACAAAGAAAAAGGGTCTGGTTTTGATCCTTGGTGATCTCATGGGCTACCACATGTATGGGTGTATAAAAAAAGGGAAATGGTTAATGGCATGAGTAGATGATTTCTTGGATGAACGTGAGGTGGATGCCGGTGCGGCATGGGAACATGCATGTGCGAGGCCCCTAGGACACCATTGGTGTTCGTACAACCATATAGCTTTTCTTATTTTCAAAGAGTTTTGTTAAATGAGAATTTGGTGTTTTAGTAACTAGTGATTCCGTAGTGTTTCCTTGTGTTATTGAAATGTTGGATGTGGGGCGATTTGAGCCATGAATACTTTAGGAATTATTTGTTTCTTGAGTTTGAATTTTTATTTCTAAGTTTTTGTGAAAGTCTGTATTTAGTGAATTCATTCGAAAAGTGCTTCAGGAAGCCCTTGCAGTGGTTTCCCCTACACGGTTATTGTTTTCTTGTGATATGTCTTGGCCATTGGACCAATTTTACTGGGTTCATTGTATTTTATCAAGTGCATTCACCCACAAAGCGTTAACATACGATTGAAGAGCGGGCATGGGTAATTCTCCGTTGGCCAACCCTCTATTTGATTAAAGTGAGAACTCTCCCTTTTTAGTGATAATGTTAATGTTGTCCCTTATCCATTTTGGTTAATAAGATCCTCTTACAGTGCGATGATAGGAGAGAGAGGAGTTGAAGGGAGATTTGGTCTCTTTGAGTTTCCTTAGTTTTCAGGAATGGAGTTTGACATTGTTGCGTCTGGAGGTTTCCCCTGGAAGTGGTGAAAGGAAATTCCAACAAGGAAGTGTGAAGGCGGTTCAGAATTATCAGTTTTCACCAGTGTCTTAAAGGGATTTTTAGTACTTTAATTGGCTGTAAGGGTCATTTTTGGTGACGTCCTGCAGTTTGAGTTCTCTTTGAAGAGAAAGGATGGATTTTGTAGGATCCTTTGGGAATCCCTGTATTCATAGGGGCGTGTCCTCTCGGGGAGTTCTAAATTTCTCTGTTCAAATGGGAGTGGTTGTAGTGTGTCTTCCCTTATTATGTTTCCTGGTTAATGTGAAGAGTTGATTCATGTGCACCATCTAAACCCCTGTTTGGGTGGATATACTGTGGGTGAGTAGTTGGATGTCATTGTGTGTTGAGTTTTCTGGTGTTGTCTCTGTTGTGGTGCAGTTGCGTGTGACACCAAATGGAGAAGCTCTGTTTAGTAGTCTTCAATACCTGACTTTGAGGTAGGAGATGCTTCATACATCATGGGTCCATCCACAGGCATCCGAGTGAAGTTGGTTCGTGGTCAAGAACCCCGAGAGTGTTTGGGACCCCAATATTATTTCTATCGTTAGTATTGAAGGTGAAGAAGGTATAAATTGTTTCCTTTGGTTCCGTTCTAAACCTCCCATTTGGGTGTGTGGCATTTATTATGTCCATGAGGAGGTGTGGTTGTCTTGTCCCCTTAATGTCTTGGGGTTTGCATCCCACTAGATGTAATCTCTTTTAGCAGTCCTTATGGGGTCTATTGGGTTAATCGATGTCAAATTTGAATAGTGCTTATCCAGGGATGTAGAGATGTTGTTCATACTGCGGTCATGGTTTTGAAACCCCGATTGTTGGGTCCCTCCATCCCCTCCCCTTGTTGTGGGGTGTTTGGTCACTGATAGGAAATTTCGAATATTAGCATCTTCTGTTACTTCCAATGGTGGGGAGTTTGTTTGGGGCTCCCTATTTTGGTTTTCCAATCTCATCTCATGAATTTGTATGTTTCTAATGGTGGGGAGACCTTTATGTTTATTCCATTACAACCCTTTGATTCGGTTCCTAATTATGGCCAGGTGGTGATTGATATGAGTTTTCTTGGATGCCTTTGGTCTTGTTTGTTCGTTCCAGTCAAACGATGTTGTTTTTGTTTAATAGTGCTTGAGGTTTTTCGGCTTGTGTAGTTGGTTTCAATGGGTGTGGGAGATCCTTTTACTAATAAATAAACTGGAGGTATTTCAACTCTTTGGGTCAGGTGACACATATCATAAAGTCTTTTTACGATGCTTTTTCCTCTTTTCTCTTGTTGATTGTGGGGATCCTCTTTGAACCTTAGTGGGGTATCTATTTCTTCATTGAGCCTAAACCTTAGTTGTGGATTTTCATGGATAGAATGATTTATGGTTGGGAGAATTGTCACACTCAGACTTTGTGCTGTGTTAGGTTTCTAATTTTTATTTTTATCTTATAATTTTATCTGCATCTAATTATCATCATTATTATTTTTATATGAAATGCGGGATGACCCCAAATAGGGTTTAGTGCTTTCGCACTGATAAATGAGTGTTTTGGCCTTGACAGCATTCAGTGTGCCATTGTCGAAGCCACATGGACTTGACTAGGTTACCACACGACCTCACCCGACTCCCCACACGCCTGCCCAATGATCAAAAAATTAAATGGTATGAATTAACAATGAATAAAAAAAATTAAACGAGTCGTAAAATAAAAATGACAAAAATATAGAGTGATAAAAAAATTAATGAATTGTTTCAATGATAATAATAATATTATTATTTGAGGATATTATTATTATTATCATTATGTTTATTAAGTTCAATAAACATATTTTTATCACCATATTATTATCTTATTATTATAAAGACTATTATTATTAGGATTTTTTAGACTTTTTTTTATTTCATTTGGTGGGTTCCTCTTTTTATTCTTATTTTTTCCTTCCTTTTCTTCCCTCCACTCTTTCTCTCCCCCTCCTTCACTTAAATCCATTCATGGCACACCCCAACCCCTAAAACCATACCCTTAGGCACCGCACCTCCGTCTCTTGGTCTCTCTTCACCGGCTGCTTCCACCTACAGCGTCTTCGGTAGTTCCCTAAGGCCGGCCCGCCTCCCCTAATTGCGTGCGAACCCCCACTACTCTGCTCAGACTTCGTCCATTTCACCCTCTAACCACTCCGATTCACAGTCCCTCCCCGTCGCATCCCCTTTCTTACATGGCTAGGTCTGGTACGTCCTCCACCTACGACTTCCCATCTAGCTGTGACCCCACCTGTTGGCAAACTTTTGTCCAGCGGCCGCCCCTTCGGTAAGCCTATTTCTTCCTTGTAGTGTTTTTACTCTCATTAGTGGTCTGATTTTAGGTTTATTATTTTATGTTTATGGTTTGAGTTCATTTTCTTGGGTTCACATAAGGTTTTTTTGGTGCAAACGTCAAGCGATTTATGGTTTGCACCGAGGGTTAGAGTCATCGACACCAAGGTAGGTTGTTCCATGAAATACCACCTTTAGATGATTTAAATTTCTCTTTAACTAAAATATAATTTTTTCTAATGATAAATTGCATGATATGAATTTCATTTTAGACGTGATTCGATATAAATATTTGATGAATTTTAATTTTTTATGTAAATTCCAATGTATTTTATGCATGTTGTGTTGTTGAAATCGTGAAACATGTTTTAGTTAATTTTTTAAGGTGTGAATATTGTGTTTTCAAGAATTATTGATGTGCGGGTGTGATTAAATCGAATTTTTTAAAGAATATAAACTTTTTTTGAGGTGTTTATTTTTATTATGAACCTTGAGTATGTTTTATGGGTGAGAATGGGGTTTTAGAATGGTTGGGATGTGAAATTGATTTGAAAATGGTTTTGGAATCCTACATTTGCGTGTTTTAAAGTGAGGCCTTGTGGTAAGAATGAGTGATGTTTTGTTAATTGAGAAATTGTTTATTTAAGTGGTGTTTAAAATGTGAAACATGGTTGGGTTGCTTTTTTGGTGTTGATTGGTAGGTTTGAAATGTGGTTTCAAGTTCTTTGAGGTGTGTGAATATTTAAATGGGGTTTTCAAAGAAAAATGAGTCATTTTGGGTGTAAAGTCTTGTTGTGCACACTTGAAATTTAATATCAAACTATTTGAACATTGGAAAACAAGTTTTGATATTGTCACATTGATTATTTGGTTTTATGGTGACGTCTCTATATGGGATAAAGTAGTTTATGGTGTAAAGTTTTCTTGGTTTATGTCGAATTGATTTAAAAATAGTTTAAATGATCTGTTGATTTATTGAGATGGCGCGAATGTAGAATTTGGAAAAAGTTGTATATTCGTTTGTATTTAAAGTAGCATGTTTATATAAAATGAGACATTTTGGTGTAAACCCACGTTGTGTCTCTTGGTTGTGTTTTATAAGTTGTGAAAATGGTTCAGTTAATTGTCGAGTTGGTGTGAAAGTAGTTTTAAGTACAATTTATTAAGAAAGTGGTTTGAAATGACTCTCTTATTTGTAATTGGCTGTGTTTATTTGTGTCGGCCCTTGTTTTGTTATTTAAATAATTCTATCTAAGTTATGAAAATTGTTATGTTCTAATTTTAGTGTTTCCAAATAGGGATTTGGGAAATTATTAGGTAACGAAAAATATATTTTGGAAAGTCATTTTGGTGTGCGTGAGTCTTGAATTGTTGTTTGGGCATGGAAATGTGACTTTTGTGTGTAATGTCTTGTTCGTTCTGTGATCTGAGAAATTAATATGCTATGTGAATGTGAAACTGGATTTATGGAAATGGAAAACCCCAGGTATCTAGGTGGGAGAACTAGAACCAGTGCTCTAGTGATCTAAAGTGGTATCATCCCAGTTTCACTTAGCTGGATTGACGATTGCAACACTAACTAAACATATGAATTACTGGGGGTCGAGGTCTTCCATGCCACGTTTTTTGAGGGTCATGGTCTTCTAAGACACATTTTCTGAGGGTCATGGTATCTATGCCATGTTTATTAGAGACACGATGTTATAGGGTTCCACTCAAGCTAGGTAAACCTTTGGGGATTTACCGGCATTGCTCTACTATTCATGACATGGTGCCTTCCGTCAACTTATAGAGGACCACTTGAGTGTGCATGTTATTTATAATTTTTCTCTTTTGATTTTAAAGTAGTATGGTTAAATGGATTTTCTTTTAGTACTCTTTTATTTTCTATTTTAGTTTATAAAAGTTTTCCATAAAAGTGTTTTAAATGTATGGTTTTAAATAAGCACATTAAATTATCTTTTTGATGTTGTGGTATGGAACCTTGTTATTTGGTGGTATTCAAGGGGATCTTAGATTACACCCTACATACACCTTTGGGTGTATGTAAACCATGTTATTTGTGTACATTATGTTGAGGCATCAGGCTCAGCGATGGTGGTTTTGGTCATTGATGGTATTCTCGTGCAGGTTGGTGTTTGGGACGTGTGGATGTTTCACAATTCTCATTTGTTGGTGGTTTGTGCTGGAATATTAGTTTAATTGTTTGTCGTTTAATTTTGGATGTTGGATCAATTTGTAAACCTTTAAATTTTATTTTTAGTTTAAGGATTTGTTTGGTTGTCAGTTCACAGTTTTATTTTATTTATCTTGTTAGTGGTTTTTTTTCACTATTTCAGGTAAATCGTTTCCATGTGTTAGTCTTGATACCCAATCACTTGTGCTAGCTCGTGGGGATTGGGAACGCCCTTCTGGCCATGCTGCGGACCGAGTCTGGCACTGGGTCAGATGGAAACCCAGCCTGGTTCGTGAAAAAATGGTATTAGAGGGAGGTTTTCTCTCTTGGGTCATGTTCTTTTGGGATAGAGTCAAGGTAGACTAGAGTTAAGGTTGTCGGTAGTCAACATCCAAGCTACGAGTAAGGTTCCTGGCCAGCACAACTCGTGGCGTGACTCATGTTACCAAAGTAAATTGATGTTTGTCTGGGTTTTTGGTCCTTCCAGTTAATATTGTCTCGGGAAAATAAAAAGGGAGTAGGGTCAGTGGTCCCAATGAGCTCGTATGGTCTAGAAAGACAAGTGGAGCTAGGGCAGCTGTCCTACAATACTCTCTATGGTAGTGGTGTGATTGGCGTATGACCACCAACCAAAAGTATCAGTCACCCACCGACACTAGTATTCTCTTGCATCATCCCTCGTCTCTTTGTATTAGATTCATGGAGATCATGTTTTAATGTAAAAATGATTAGGTCTTGAAAAATATTTTTAAATAAAGTGAATTAAAAAAATGATGTGTATGGTTTGAAAGGTGTGGGTTGAATGTTTGGGGTTTTCAAAAATAAAAAGGGACTGGTTATGATCCCGCTCGTATGGGAAACCACATGTATGAGTGTATACGAAAAGGGAAATGGTTAGTGGCACGTGCAGATGAGTGTCGGGATGGGAATGAGGTAGGTGCCGATGCGGGATGGGAACATGCATGTGCGGGGCCCATAAGACACCATTGATGTTTGTGCAACCATCTAGCTTTTCTTATTATCAAAGAGTTTTGTTAAATGAGAATTTGGTTTTTTAGTAACCTGTGATTTCATAGTGTGTTCTTGTGTTTTTTAATTGTTGTATGTGGGATGTTTCGAGATGAGAATCATTTTTGAATGATTTGTGTCTTGAGTTTGATTTTTTATTTGTAAGTTGGTGTGCAAGCGCGTAGTTAGTGAATTCTTTCGAAAAGTGCTTAAGGAATCCCTTGTAGTGGTTCCCCCTGCACGCTTAGTGTTCGCTTGAGATATTTATTCACCATTAGACCAGTTTGACTGGGTCTGTGGTTTTCTTTCTTAACTAGTGTACGCCTCATAAAGCGTTAACATGAAATTGAAGAGCTGCCAATGATAATTCGCCGTTGGCCATCCCTTCAGTTGATTAAAGTGAGGACTCTCCCTTTTTAGTGATAGTGATAAGATTTTTCCTTATAATTTTTAGTTAAGAAAATCCTCTCACAGTGGGATGAAATGCACGAGAGGAGTTTATGGGTGATTAGGTCTCTTTGAGTTGTCTTAGTTATCAGGTATCGAGTTTGACATCGTTGCATATGGAGGCTTCCCCTACAAGTGGTGAAAGGAAATTCCAGTTGGGAAGGGTGAAGGTGGTTTATAATTATCAGTGTTGACCAGTGTCTTGAAGGGAATTATAGTACATTCATTGGCTACAAGGGTCATGTTTGGTGATGTCTTACAGTGCGAGTTTTCTTTGAAGATCATTGGTGGATTTCATAGGATCCTTCAGGAATCCCTGTTTTCATAGGGGTGTGTCCTCTCGGGGAGTTCTAATTTTTTCTGTTCTAAGGGGAGTGGTTATCATGTGTCATTACCTTATTTAGTTTCTTGGCTAGGTGAAGAGTTGATTCATGTGTGCCATCTAAACACCTATTTGGGTGTATATACCGTGAGTGAGTAGTTAGATGTCATGGTGTGTTGAGTTTGCTGGTGTTGTCTCTGTTGTGGTGTATTTGCATGTGACAACAAAAGGAGAAGCTATATTCAGGAGTCTTCAATACCTGACTATGAGGCAAGAGATGCTTCAATAATCAGGGCTCCATCCATAAGCCTTAGAGTGAAGCTGGCGCGTGGCCAGGAACCCCATGAGATTATGTGACTCCAACCTTATTTTTATCTTAGATATTGAAGGTGAAGGAGGTTTAAATTATTTCCTTTGGTTTCGTTCCAAATGACCCATTTGGGTGCATGAGATTTCCCGAGGCCATGAGGAGGTGTGGACGTCTTGTCACCTTGAAGTATTTGGGGTTAAGATCCACCAGATGTAATCACTTTTAGTGGTCCTTATGGGGTTTGTTGTGTTAATCAATGTCAAATTTGAAAAGTGCTCAACTAGGGATGTATAGATGTCGTTATTACTGGGGTCATGGTTTTGATGCCCTGGTAATTGGGGCCCTCTCTCCCCACCACTTGTGGTGGTGTGTTTGGTCACTGACATGAAATTTTAAAGATTAATATATTCTGTTAGTTCCAATGGAGGAGAGTCCGTTCGGGCCTCCACGTACTGGTTTTACAATCTTGTCTCGGGCATTGGTATGTTTTTTTTGGTGGGGATCCCTTCAGGTTTCCCAATGATGACCTTTTGATTCTATTCCTAAAGATGGCCAGGTGGTGAGTGATAAGAGTATTCCTTGGATTTGTTTGGTCTTGTTTGTTCATTCTAGTCAAACGATGTGGTTTTCTTTTAATAGTGCTTGAGGTATTTTGACTTGTGAAGTTGGTTTCCATGGGTGTGAGGGATACTTTTCATAAAAAACTAACTGGAGGTGATTCAACTCTTTGGGGAGGGTGAGACATATCAGAGAGTCTTTTTACGAGTTTCTTGATGTTGTATTTGAGTCACTTTCTTTAAGAATGATTCTTTTCCTCTTTTCTCTTGTTGATTGTGGGGAACCTCTTTGAACCTTAGTGGGGTATCAGTTTATTCTTTGAGTCTCAACCTTAGTTGTGGCTTTCCGGGGGAAAAAAACTTTATGGTGAAGTGAATTTTCACACACAGACTTTGCGCTATGTCATGATTCTAATTTTTATTTTTATCTTATAATTTTATATGCATCTAATTATCATTATTATTCTTTTTATATGAAATGAGGGCCTACCCGACTGGGGTTTTGTGCTTTTTCACTGATAAATTAGCGTTTTGGTCTTGACAAAATTCATTGCACCATTTTTGAAGCCACACAACCTCACCTAGGTCACTGTACGTCCTCAACCAGCTCTACGAGCGCCTGCTCGATGTTCAAAAAATTAAATGAAATGAAATAACAATGAATAAAAAATTAAATGAGTCATAAAATAAAAATAAAATAATATTAAGAGTGATAAAAATTTATTGAGTTGTTTCAATGATAATAATAATAATATTATTTTAGGAAATTATTATTATTATTACTATTATGTTTATTAATTTGATTAAACATATTTTTATCGCTATATTATTATCTTATTATTATAAAGCCTATTTATATTAGGATTTTTTGTTTTTTTTATTTCATTTGTTGGGTTCCTTTTTTTATTCTTATTTTTTCCTTTCTTTTCTTCAATCAATTCTTTCTCTGCCCCTCTTTCCCTTCATTCCCATCGTGGCACACCCCACCCCCTAAAACCCTACCCCCAAGTGCCGCACCACCCCCTTTGGCCTCTCCTTAACAAATGCTTCCAGCAGAAGCCTCTTAGGCGGTTCCCTAAGGCCGGTGTGCTTCCCTTACATGCGCGCGAACCCCCTACTCTCCTCAGCCTTCTGTCATTGCACCCTCTACCCTTTCTAATGCACATCGCCTCCCCGTCGCCTCCCCTTTATAGTATGGCTAGGTCGGGCACGTCCTCCGCCTGCGAATCCCCATCTAACCACGACCCCACCTACTGGCCAGCTTCCGTCCAGCAGCCGCTCCTCCGGTAAGCCTATTTCTTCTTTGTAGTGTTTTTCCTCTCATTAGGGGTCCGATTTTAGGGTTCTATTTTTAATTTAATGGTTTGAGTTTATGTTTTCAGGTACGTATTAGGTTCCTTGTTTTGAAAATGACAAGGGATTGATGTTTTGCGCCGAGGGTTGGAGTCTTCGACACCAAGGTAGGTGGTTCCATGCCCTACCCTCTTTAGATGATTTAAATTCCTCCGTAATTAAAATATAATTTGTTCTAATGATAAATTTTGTGATGCGAATTTAATTTTAGACGTGCTTCGATATGCATATTTGATGAATTTGAATTGTTTTTATGTAAATTCCAATGTATTTCATGTGCGTTGCATTGTTGAAATCTTTAGGCGTGTTTTAGTTTATTGTTTAAGGTGTGAAAATTGTGTTTTCAAGAACTCTTGAGTTGCAGGTGAGGTTAAATTGAGTTTTATTTAAAGAAGATAAACATTTTTTGACGTGTTGTTTTTTATAAACCTTGAGTATGTTCTAGGGGTGTGAATGGGGTTTTAGAAGTGTTGGGATGTACAATTGATTTGAAAATAGTTCTGGCATCTAAAATTTGTGTGTTTTAATGTGAGGCCCTGTGGTATGAATGTGTGATGTTTTATTGATTGAGAAATTGTTTATTTAAGTGGCGTTTGAGTGTCTAAACATGATTGGGAAGGTTTTGGGGTTGTTTGGTAGGTGAAGAACGTGTTTTCATGTTCTTTAAAGTGTGTGAATAATTAAATGGGGGTTTTAAAAGAAAAATGAGTGATTTTAGATGTATTGTCTTATTGTGCACAATTGAAATTTAATTTCAAACTATTTGAATAATGGAAAACATGTTTTGATATTGTTACCTTGAGTATATGGTTTTAATGTGATATCTCTATATGGGATAATGTTGTTTTCAGTGTAAAGTTTTCTTGGTTTATGTTGAAATGATTTAAAAAATAGTTTAAATGATATATTGAGATGGCGGGAAAGTAGTATTTGGGAAAAGTTGAATATGCATTTGTATTTAAAGTACCATTTTCATATGAAATGGTACATTTGGTTTAAACCCACTTTGCATTGCTTGATGGTGCTTTATAAGTGGTGAAAATGGTTTAGTTAATTATGTAGTTGGTGCAAAACTAGTTTTAAGGAAAATTTATTAATCATGTGGTTTGAAATGAATCTCTTATTTGTTATGGGGTGTGTTTATTTGTGTCGACCCTTATTGTGTAATTTAAATAATTCATTCTAAGTTGTGTGAATTGTTTAAGTTCTTCTTTGAGCGTTGCAAAATGGGGACTTGTGAAATGATTGGTAAACAAAAAATATTCTTTGGAAAGGCATGTTGGTGTGTGTGAGTTTATGAAATGTTGTTTGGGTATGAAAATGTGACTTTTGTGTATAATGTCTTGTTTGGTATGTGACATGAGAATGCAATATTCCATGTGAATGTGAACCTTGATTGAGCACAAGGGAAAACCCCGAGTATCTTGGTAGGAGGATTAGAACTGGTGCGCTAGTGATTCAGAGTGGTATCATCCCTGTTTCACTTAACTGGATTGACGATTGAAACACAAACTAAATATATGAATTACGGTGGGTATTGGTCTTCTAAGTCACATTTTCTGAGGGTCATTGTCTTCTAAGCCACATTTTCTATTAGTCGTGGTTTCTATGGCACGTTTAACTAAGACACAAGGTTCTATGGTCCCACTTGAGCTAGATAAACCATTAAGTATTTACCTGCAGTGCTCTACTATTCATGATGTGGTGCCTTCTGTTGCCTTACAGAGGACCACTTGAGTGTTCATGTTCTTTATATATCTTCTCTTCCGACTTTAAAGTAGTATTGTGAAATGGTTTTTCTTTCAATACTCTTTTCTTTTCACTTTCAGTTTTTAAATGTCTTCCTTAAATGTGTTTTAAATGCATTGTTTAAAAAAAGAACATTATATTATCTTTTTGATGTTGTGGTATGGAACCTTTTTATTTGGTGGTATCCTATGGGGATCCTGGCTTACAACCAACATACTCCATTTCATGTATGTAGCCCTTATTCTTTGTGTATTCTAGGTTTAGGCATCAGGCTCAACAATGGTGGTTTTGTTTGATGATGGTCTTCTCGTGTAGGTTTTTGTTTATGACGTGTGGATGTTGCACCTTTCTTGTTTCTTGGAGGTTTGAGTTAGATTTTCATCTTCTTTTTTTGTCATTTATTTTTAGATGTTGGATCAAGTTGTAAACCATTAAATCTGATTTTTAGTTTAAGGGTCTGTTTGGTTATTAGTTCACAGTTTTATTTTATTTATCTTGTCAGTGGATTTGTGTTCACTATTTCTGGTAAATAATTCCCATGGGTTAGTCTTGATTCTTGGACACTTGTTTCAACCTATGGGGATCGGGAAATCCCTTTGGGCCATGCCGCAGACCGGTTCATACACCGATTCATATAGAAACTCGGACTGGTTCTTGGCAAGATCATTTTGAGGAGGATTTACATGATAATAGGAGATGTCACATTTGTTATGTTTTGTAGAAACATGTGGATAGTCGAAGAAAATGTAAAAAATGAAACTTACCCAACCCTTGAAGGCATATAAGATTAAATTTTCTTCTAATTACGCAATGTGGTATGTAATGGTTGGTGCACTGAGAAAATATTTTCCTAGTTTAACGATTGAGAGGGGAATATTATCCTGAGATTTGAGATTGTGATAGATATGGGTCTGTGTCACCTCCACTAAATCAGGGAAAGAACATGAACCAATTTTGGAGAATCTTGTTATTAACTAGAAATTAATGAATCAGTTTCAAAGGTCGGTGTTCTTTTGAAAACCAAATGGAATCTCATGATCCCACCCAAAGCCTGGTATTTTTGGTGGCATGCCTTCTTTGGAATCCTCTCCCTTATATGGAGTTACTTTCATTTCACCATGTAAAGGAGAACCTAATGTGTTCAATACGAATGACCATGGTTGAATCCTACATTCATTCTATTATTCACCATCGCAAAACTAGGGACATCTGGCATGACTAATATTCTAATGTTGATCACCTACTAGAAATGGCCCCCAAATTTACTTATCTTCTCACAATATGGTCATAAATTTCTTTAGATGATGATCTATATTCCATTTTTACAATGGAATGGATTATTTGGTTTAGGATGAGTGACATTTTCCTTGACTATGTTTTAATACCATGAACCTCTCTGATCATTCATCATACACATTGGTTATCCGTGTGGAGCCACAATGATCATTAGCTTGATGAACCTCTAGTCATGCTTGATCCATGATCCCAGAACCCTACCCTGATGAGAATATTAGAAATTAATGTTGACACATCACCCTTAGAAAAATGAATCACTAGTTTTTGTGTAGTTTCCCTATACACTTCTTGAATGATCGCTGTATAAATCCAACATTATTTTAGGTCATACTTTTCACTAGCGGTGATGGAAGCCCAAAAAATCATAATTTTAATGGAATTTTTTATTAACTACGGGTAGGATTATATCACCCTTTATTGATAATTCCTCACAATAATTAACATAATATCTTCTTTGGGGGTCGTACTCTATCCCTTTGGTATGTTAGTCTTGAATATTATTTTCCAGCATCATTTTTTTTGATATTGATCCATCTTTTTTACCAAAATGCATGGTAATACTAAGGATCATTATTAAGAAACCATGAATCTTTCCTAAAATCCTCATGTCTAGTTGAATTTTACCCAGTTGGAAAACATACCACAGTTTAAATAAAATATGATCTCTTCATATATGAGTCCTCTTTTCTCCTAAAAAATAAAGGTTAAGGTAGATTTTGAAAAATATAAAATCCTGAATCAACCCTAGAACAAAACCATATTATAAACAAAAAATAAAATTGAAATAAAAATATTATAGAAATGAAAAATGAAATACTCATATTATATTTCAATATAATTTCACTTCAAAATTTCCATAAAAAAATTTCATCGATGTAATATTTGCAGTTAATTAAAAAATTACAATATAAAAAAAATGTATACCATTATTTTTTCAACAATCAACCTACATAAAAAAGAATGTCCCTATAATAAAACCAATGTTTTTTTTATAAAAATACATAAAAAAAGAATTATAATATTTCTATAATTTAAATGTGATATATTATATTAATAATCACCAAATATAGTAATGATTCCCCACCATTACTTGTGGGTGGTAAGGGTTGGGGGGAGGTAGGGTAAGTCACGGGGTGAAGTCTCTGAGCTTGCTTGTTTATAGTGATTTTATTCCATGCTTTGTGTTCTATGGTGGGGAATTTAATCAAAATATTACTAAATATATTAATTATATTATTAGTTACACTATTTATCATATTATTGTTAATTATATTTTTATTTTCATATTAATTATTTTATTAATTATTAATTATATTATGAGTTATTAAATACATTTTAAGTTAGGAATATATATAAATTATATACTTTATAAATTATTATGTTAATGATATTATTAGTTATTGATTATTTTAAGTAATTAAATAGATATTAATAATTATACCATTAAACTAAAATGACATTTTTGTATTGAGAACACACAGTTTGTGTCATACTGGGAACATCGTGTGTTAGATTGATGTACGATAGATTTTGACCCATCAGAAATGAGTTATGGATATTTAACATAAAGTATAAAAAATATGACCTCGTTTACTTGGTTTTGACAATGTGATAATTAATTTAATCCAAAATGACACTATAATATTGAAAAAAATAGTTGGAGTCATACCAGCCACATCATTTATAAGATTGATGTGTGGTTGATTCTTATACATCGAAAATGAATTATGGAAAGTTTCCCTAAATTGTGAACACAATCATAGCTCGTTTACTAAATTTTGATAATGTGATGATTTTTTTAAAATAAAATGACACTTTTATATTGGAAAAATACAATTTTATTTCTACTAACCACATAATGTGTTAGATCGATGTGTGGTTAATTCCTATACATCAAAAAGTAACTATGCATCATTATCCTAACGATTGAAAAAATTGGAATTTGTTTTATCATTTTTTACTACATGATGAAAATTTTAGAAAAAATACACTTTTATATTCAAAGAACACTCATTATTTCAAAATAAAACCTCATGTCTGAAATTGGTGTGATGAAATTTCTTACAAATCATAAATAAACAATGGATTATTTTCTTAATGTTTAAAAATAATTTGATCTCGTTTACTCACTTTTTTCAATGTGACATATGTTTTAATATAAAATGACACTTTAAAATTGAATACACACACTTAGAGTCATAATGACCACTTCATGTGCTAGATTGAAATTTGGATGATTTCTATATGTCAAAAAATGAAATAGGTATTATTGTATTAAATTTTGAAAAAATTATGCCCAAGTACTTATTTTTTAAAATGTGACATCTTATTTAAACTGAAATGCCATTTTATATTAAAAACACGGACTTTTAGTCATATTGACCACATAAAACATCATATTATATTTTGGTAGATTGCTAAAAATGAAAAATTAATTATAGATCATCATCCGAATGTTTTCAAATAATTATATTTGTTCTATTTATTTTTCCTATGTGATTAATGTTTTAAACTAAAATTACACTTTCATAATGAAAATACACACTTTGAGTCAAACAGACCACTTTGTGTTTCAGATTTAAGTGTGTTCACTTCTTATACATCAAAAATAAAATATTAATCATTTTTATAAAGTTCAAAATTAATATGATCTCTTTTTATTTGTTTTTTCTATGTGGCCTATGTTTTAATACAAAATGAAACATTTAAATTGAAAATGCACACTAGGAGTCACACCGAATAAATTGTGTGATAGATTAACATGTGGTTAATTCATTGATGTCAAAAATATGATATGGAATGTTTCCATGGTGTTTAAATATTAATGAAACTTTATTTTCTATGTTTTGGCCATGTAACATGCATTTTAAAACAAAAATGAAACTTTTATATTAAAAACACACACTTCGAGTCATACATGCCACATCATGTGTTTGATTGATGTGCGGTCAATTCCTATACAACATAAATGAATTATGTATTATTTTCATCATGATTTTAAAAGAATATGATCTTTTTTTTAAAAAATATTTCTATATAACAATTGTTTTAAACTAAAATGACACGTTTATTTTTGTAAACAAGCACCTTGAGTCATATCAACAACATCATTAGTGAGATTTTCATGTAGTTTATTTTTATAAAAATCAAATGAATAATTTATCACATTACTAATGTTTGAAAAAAATGTGATCTTATATTCTTGGTTTTGGCTATGTGACATAGTTTCTAAAATAATGACACTTTTATATTGAAAACACACACTTTCATTCATACATGACACATCATGGGTTTGATTAACCTGCAGTTGATTCCAAAACATCCCACATGAATTTAGGATCATTTTACTTATTTTTTAAAATAATTATTGTTTTTTATTGGTTTGGGATATGTGATATATGTTTTAAACTAAAATGTCACTTTATATTGAAAACATGCACTTGAATCATACTAGCCACAACATGTTTTAAATTGACCTGTGGTATATTCCTACATGTCAATAATGAAATTTGGATCGATACTTAATATTTAATAAAAATATGATCTTGTTTTATTGGGTTTTTAATGTGACATGTTATTTAAACTAAAACAATACAATAAATTGAAAACACACACTTTGAGTCCTACCGACCACATCATGTGCCAGATTGACGATAAGTTGATCATTATATATCTCAAATAAATAAGAATCATTTTCATAATATTTTAATACAATATGTAATTTTTTATCCATTTTCTCTTTGTGACATAAATCTTACACAAAAATGACACTATCATATTGAAAATGTGCTATTTGTGTCATACTAATTACAACATGTGTTAGATTGATGTGAGGTTAATACCTACACCTAAAAAATTATTTATCAATCATTATCTCAATTTTTAAAAATACCTATGATTTTTTTATAATTTTGTTAGTGTGAAACATGTTTTTAACTAAAATGACACATTTATATTAAAAGCACAAACCTAGAGTCGTATCAGCCACATCATGTGTTGGATTGATGTGTGGTTTATTTTTATATTAAAAAAATTAATTATGGATCATTTTTCTATAGATTCAAGACAATTTGAGCTCATTTACAATGCTATGGCCCTGTGACATGTTTTTTACACTAATTTGAAAATTTTAAATACACACATTGAGTCATACAAGCCACATTATGTGTAAAATTTACATGAATTCAGTTCCTATATCTTCAAAATGATTTTTGGATCATTTTCTTAAGGATTGAAAATAATAAAATCTTGTTTTTTATTTTTGTATTTGTGACACATGTATTAAACTCAAATGACACTATTGTATTTAAAACTTGATCTTTTATTCATACTATCCACATCTTTTGTATGAATGACTTATTGTTGATTGCTACATGTTACAAATGAATTATGGATCATTTTCCAATGTCTTGAATATAATTCATCTTTTTTATTGGTTTTGGATATGTGATGTGAGTTTTAAACTAAAATGACAATTTTATGTTGAAAACATGAGTTTTTAATCTCACTGACATCATAATGTGTCAAATTGATTTCTGGTCAAATCCTACATGTCACGAATTAAATTTGAATAATTTTCCTAAACTTTTAAAACATTCTAACATCACAATTTTTGTTTTGTCTATGTGAAATGCACTTTAAACTAAACCATCACTTTCATATTAAAAACACACACATTGAGTCAAAAATACCACATTGTTTTTTAGATTGACACAAATTCGATTACTATATGTCTCAAATGAATTATGATTGAATTTTCTAATTTTTGGAAACAACATGATCTTGCTTTCCGTATTTTAGCTATGTGACATGAATTTTAAACTAAAATGAAACTTTTATAATGAAAACTTGAAATTTGAGTCATACTGATCACATCATGTGGTAGATTAATGTGAGCTCAATTCCTATACATCACAAATATATTATGGAATATTTTTATACTGTTTGAAAATAATATAAATTGGTTTTATCTATTTTTTAGTGTGACACTAGTTTTAAACTAAAATTAAATATTTATAATAAAAAACACATTTGGAGTCATACCATCCTGATCATGTGTTGGATTGATGTAAAGTCAATTCTTATATTCCACAAATAAATTCTGGATCATTTTACTAAATATTCAATAAAATCTAATCTAATTTACTCAATTTTTGCTAAGTGACATGTGTCTTAAACTAATTTGACACTTGAAAACATAAACTTTGAGTAATATTAAACACATCATGTGTTGGATTTATATTCATTCAATTACTACACATAATAAATTAGATTTGGATCATTTCACTAGTTATTGAAAAAAATCAAAGGTCATTTTCATGGTTTTTTCTATGTGATGAACGTTTTAAACTAAAACGACACTATCATTTTGAAAACATAAACATTCAATAATATTTTCCAAATCATGTGTCTGATTGATATGATTCATATTCCTATAAGACACATATCAATTATGGAGCATTTTTAAGGTTTTAAAAAATATGAGCTTATTTTCTTGATTTTGGATAAGTGACAAGTGTTGTAAAATAGAATGATAATTTTATATTTAAAACATTTAAATTGAGTCATATCGGCTACATTATGTGATGGATTAATTATGTTCAATTACTACATGCCAATAATAAATTATATATCATTTTCTTAAGTTATGAATACAATTTAATATTGTTTTATCATTTTTCGATATATGATGAGTTTTTAAACTAAAATGAATCTTTTACTATAAAAAAGCACTTTGTGTCATAAGATCCATGTCATGTGTGACATTGATGCATTATAAATTCTTATATGTACAAAATAAATTAAGGAACATTGTTATAATGTTTGAAAGTAATCTGGGATTTTTTACATAATTTTTAAAATGATACATGAGTTTTAAACTAAAATTGCACATTTATTTTAAAAACATGCATTTGAAGTCATTCTAGTCAAATTACGAGTCATATTGACATATGGTTGATTCATACAAATAAAAAATTAATTATCGATTATTTTATAAATGTTTTCAGTAAATCCATAATGGTTTTCTCGGTTATGACTATGTGATGTTTGTTTTATACTAAAGTGACATTTTTAATACATATACACGAACATTGAGTCATACAAACCGCATCATGTTTCTAATCAATGTGAAATAGATTCTAATACATCATACAAGAATTATGGATCATTTTTTTAATGTTTAAAAATAATATGATCTCATTTTGTTGATATTGATAACGTGATGCACATTTTAAACTAAAAAGAAAAATTTATATTGAAAACATGAAAATTGAGAAATAATGACCACATCATGTGTTAGATTGATGTGAGGACAATTAATACACATCCAAAATGAATTAAGGATAATTATACAAAATTTAGTAAAAAACTAAACTATTTTTCTTATATTTGACAATGTAAAGTGCGTTTTAGGCTAAAATGACAGTTTTATATTAAAAACACGAACTTTGTGTCATATTATCCACATAGTATGTTGTATTGTTGTTTGGATGATTCATACATTCCTAAAATAGATTATGGATAACTATCACAAATTTTGAAATTTTTTTGGGATTATTCGATTAGTTTTAAAATTGTGATATGGGTTTTAAAATAAATTTCTATTTAACGATTAACTGACCACTTAACATTTTCATCTTCCCCCTGGTACATCTTACTTCACAACTAGTTCCTCACTTATGATTTGATCATTGAAATATGATATCTGTTAGGATTATTTATTAGTATTTATAGTATCAATCATTTCATGTATTTTGTTGAATAAAACTTGAATGTAATTAAATTACAATTTCTTCTTCATCATATGGGTGGAATTGATTATAAAAGGACATAGACTATTATTTGAAAAATCATCAAAAGATAAAAATACACCAAATAAAAATTATGAGGATTTGTGCATGGAATTAACTTACCCAGAATTTGCAAATATTTCTTCAAATTTGTAGGTAGAAGGATCCTCGAACCATTTCCCTCTCACCGTTATCTCAATTGTAGCCTCAAAGTGAAATATCTCTTGATCTTGAGTAGATTTAGACATGTTAATGAATGTACCAAAAATATGTAGATCATAACCCTCCATGATACTTATCCTTGATAAATTTCTCAATTATTTATTTATTTATGGGTCATTAACAATGAATTTTTTAATTTATACAAACTCTTAAGAACCCCTAAAGGAAGGAAATTAGTGAAAAGTTGAAAAGAAATGTATACTTAATTGGGTAATGATAATATACAATTTAAAATAATTTAAATATTATAGTAAAAATAATAAAATTAATGTCAACAAAAAATATGGGATTTCAGTAAATGAATCAGACATGTTTAATTGAACATGGACTACATACATATTTGTAGGTGGATTGGAATGTATCTGAAATAATTTCCCATCATGTTAGAGATTTTTTATTGAGATTTTTTCGCTGTTTCTCCCAGATACAACACCCTCAATCAAATCATTCATACTATTATAATTAGGTAGAGGAACCATGGGTTGGGAGTATCACCAAATCTATATACTTTCTCGAGAGGGAATAAAAATATATGGTGGCGTCAAAATTTCATTATATTGATGGGTGGATTAAATATAAAAAAATGTTTGGTCATTTTTTAATCTTTTAAGATTATATGTAATTATAATTAAATTATTTTCAATAGTACAAAAATTGTATTTTATGAAAAAAAATATCTATGCTCTATGATGTTAATGCTTCACATTACAAATGCATCTCTACATATATAGCCTTTAATAGATCACAATCAGAATTTGTAATCACTTCAACTTGATGTTAGAAAACATTCTGACACCATGTAATGGTCCCGTTCATCTCTAAAAATATTTACTTCATCTTTTTAGCTCATAGTCATTTGGATGTCAAGGAAGTACATTGAAAAT
Organism: Viscum album; assembly: GCA_963277665.1. Taxonomy (NCBI): domain Eukaryota; kingdom Viridiplantae; phylum Streptophyta; class Magnoliopsida; order Santalales; family Viscaceae; genus Viscum; species Viscum album. The sequence continues at coordinate 363,605,650 of OY728158.1, read as the reverse complement.
ATAAACAAAAGAACAGTTAAAAATATTATAATTGAAATTGTAATTACATTCAAGAATTACTTGATTGGAGATGTTAATTTGTTGATGGTATATAATATCCTTCATAAATTTAGAAATGTAATTTTCACAATCATTATGATTAATTTTTTCAATCCCCGAATAAATATTGAACAAAATATTTTTTTTTCAAAAACGTATTGAGACTATAATCTTGCTATATATACCTTAACCTATTTACTTTTCAATAAATCGTTAGGATTATTTTGTTTAGTAGTTGACCCAACTATAATTTATCTAATATTTATAGATCATCCTATCATAAAACAAATCTTGGTAGAACATAAAAAAAAAGAATAATATGAATTTTTCCAGCAACATATTGATTACGATGCATTATAAATTCACAATCGACATCATGTTTGGTCAAATTTATTGAAATACATTCTTTAGTTCCAAAAAATAATGAATTGGTGAATCCAAATTGTTTTTCATTGTCATCCAATTATTTCTTAAAAACAAAAAAGTAATGTTAAAATACACTTATAAATTTTTATGATTAGACTGTAGAGATTTACACCTGTATTGTATCTACCAAGAGAAGTATTCCATTTATTATTTTCTTTTCAAATTTCAGGATTATTTCATATTGTACCTTTTTGTGTTTTTAAAATTCCAAAAAAACTATTTTCAATAGAATTAATAGAGGGATTAAGGAGTAAAAATAATTATTCATAGGGTGTTCCATTTATATATTAGTAATAGATACACATATAGAAAATATGACTAGTTATTAATTATAATTAACATAACAGATCTATTTTTTTTGGAAAATTTTTTTTAAAAATTTATCTCATGTAGGAATTCACAACTGAGACTCCTAGACATTAAAAAATGATAATTTCATTTATAATCTTTAGACCAACCAATTCTACAAAAGCCTATGAAAATATTTCTTCCTCATATTCAATATAGGAGATAATTAAATCTATAGATTTTTTATCTGTATTAAGATGTAATGTTAATACATGATGTAGTGGAATTGGTGGGTTGAATATTATCTCACAGGTTTTTTTTGTTTTCTTGGTCGATTCAATACATTTTCTTGAAATGATATTCCATTTATAATTCATTTTTCCATATACAATTCCACAATTTATTTCATAAATATTTATACAAACGTATAAAGGTTATTTATTTTAATTTTTTTAAGGAAATGTGTTATGTATCTTTATAAGATTTAATGAACATTCCATGAAAGTTACAATAGCATTATCAACAATGTTAACATATAGGAAATCAAGAAGAATAGGAAACCCAGTGCATGGATTGGGAGATACGTGAAACCACAACATCATGTGTTATTTTAAGATTTTTTTATCATGTGACAAGTCTCCAAGAATATTATACACTATACAACTCACAACATGGTGATGTGTGTGTGTTGATAGATATAAATAAAATATAATTTAACCATATGGTTTTTTAGAAATATAAAGCTATTAGAATTTTTTCTATTCACATTTAGAAGAAATAATTATGATAAAATTGGTTATATTATGTACAGAAGGCAGTTGGGGGATTGGAAAGCGTCAATGTTTGTGGGTTTATGTGGCTCTTTATGTACTGATCATTGTTCTAGTACTAGTTCATATTGATCCTCTCATATGTACTATTCCACAAAAATAGGATGAATAATAATATATTTTCAATCATATATATTTTATTACATTCTTTTTATCATCTTATATGTATCTACTAGATGAATTATATTCTCAAAATATGTTTGAGGTGACACTATAAATCCTGAAGCTCTAATTCAGCCATATTGTCCAATCCGATTCAAAGCTATTGAAAGACGTTTTTATTTAGAAAAAATATATATTGATCATGTGTCTAAATCACATAAACAACATATGAAAATTTATAAATATTTTTATATAATAATATTATAAATAATTAAGATTTATTATTATTCCATACATACACATGATTCATATACTACTTATCTATTTTCATATTCAAGTTAACCCTCTTAATTAATAAAATGATTCTTCAATAATACATGTTATGGGATGGATGTGACCTCAAAGTCTAATTTATAAATCTTTATATAAATAAAGAAACCTATGTTTTTTCATATCACATAATAAATTTACTATATATTTAAAATACAGGCTATTTTTTCATGTGAAGAATACCATATCCCTTCTTTATAAAAGGGGTACACAGTTTTTGATTCAGTATACTTATTTTCAAGACCCCTTTTTTGTTTCATAAATATAAAATTTTAAATGAATGTCGATAAACAAATATATTTCAAATGAAATATTACCAATAAAAATTATCTACAAATTATTCCTTAAGATGAAGAGTAATTAATTATTTACATGTTCTCTAGTTTATAATGTGTGAAAACATTACTGGTGGGTGGAGGTTTACATTCCCACAACATCTCCATTATGATTATTTGTTATAAGTGTTTAGATATCACTATTAGGATTTCTAGAAACCATTAAGAAATAATTCGTATTGTAATTATATAAAATAAAAAAAATCTAGAAGAGAAAATAAAAGTTAATGTATTTTTTATTATATATATTTTTTACCACCAAAAATTTATATCTTAGAATTATAATAATATCTTTCAACATGGTTGTCTTTAATATGTGACTTACATTATGAAATGTATCTCGATCTATTTGAAAAATATTTATCATTGTGACACTAATATAACTAATGATCATTAACATGATGGGGTAAACTGGTTAGTCTCATTGATTCTATCCAACCTCAAACATTGTACATCTACTTTATTCCTTGGTAACTTTAGTTAATCCAGTGATACTAAACTAGACTTGTTTTTTTTCATCCACATGTTGTTGACCCTATAATAATTCTGTATTTTCAAAATGAACCATGTATTATTCCTTGATATTTGTAACATGAACATGTGTATAAGTCATTATCTTCTTGAGTAGATAAAAATTTCACTTAGAATATGTGACGATAGTAGATAACACACAATATTATTAGAAAAAACATAGTATATCAAACAAACTTTATCCTTTTCATTGAACTCCCTTTATTTTATTTAATGTTTGAAGGTATTTGGATCATCCATTGAGTATCCAAATACCGAATTTATGTTCCACATTAATGTAAAATTCCCTGTCTATGTTTGATCCACTATCAAATTATTGTGATCTGCCAATGAAAGGTCCATCCTCAATTGAATTTTATTCTGAAACTGTAGTTGTTTTAGTACCCATAGAAAAATTGAAAAATTCTTTTTTTCAGGATATGTAACATAAAATTGTTGCACTAATTATAATTCCATTATGAAAGGTATTTATTTATAGCCTTCCACTCTAAAATTAACCTTCATAGAGACCAATTTCTCAACAATAACTACACTTATATTATCAAAAAATATGCAATTTAAAATTAAAACTTGAAATATTTTATAATATGACCCGTATATTTTTTTCAATGATGCTAATGTTTTATATATTTGGATAAATTTTATTTCTATCCATGGATCTAGATACATGAATTACTTCCTTCATTATCATAACTCCACTATTTTTATTCAATAATTGAAATAAAATTGAAAAATAACTACTTATAAATATGATCATAGAACCATTTTATAAATAATTTATTATGGTGTTTTGTATCCATCATTCATCCATTGATGAATTCAAATGTTTATGAATAACTTTGTGGAAATAAAAGTATGGAGAAATATTTATACTATAATTTAAATTGTAAATGTCATAGGAATCCTATTCGGATGTTTTAATTGTGACAACATATCTTCTAGAAATCCATTTTCTTTTTTGGATTCTGTTGTTATGAGATTTTGGGATTCAAATTCTCACAACATCTAATAGGGAATTTGTGTAGAATTTAATATATTCTTCAATAATATATCACTACAAAATAAAACCTTCTAGATAAATTCGATTCTATAAATATTCATATATCATTCATTGGGGAACATCTATATTTAATGGATAAGACCACATAGTTAAATCTCTATAACAGAGCGAACCATTAGGTTGACTAATTTATAAAATAATTATGGTAGGAATAATATATCTAATTAACATAATATAACTAAATTTTCATTATTCATGATTGAAAACATTGTGTGGCCTATAAAATTATTGCATTGGACATTGAAAAATCTCGATGTACGGTTAATATATGATGTGAATATATAAGCACAGTGAAACATAATTCTATAAAAATTAAATCCTACCTCAATACATGAATTTCATGTTATTTTAGAACTTTATCTTTTAAATTTTCATTATCATGATATTCTTTATAATTTATTAATACCCCTCTAGTTGTTTTACATAATCAACAAGGTTGCATAATTGTAAGATTTCTTATCTTGATAGAGCGTATGGTACTAGAGGTAGATAAGTTCATCTTTCACCATTCACCAAGGCCAAATCTCCCCTTATCTACATGTAAATCATGTAAAATATTTCCTTAATTTCCTAATTTTTTTATGTATGGTAAATTAATTAACATGTTAATAATATTATCACATATATTTTTTTATATGTGAATGACATGAATAAAATATCTGATGTAAAAACAATTCTAAAATGGTATTAAAAAAATGATCTTTTTTCCAACCAAATTTTATAAGGTTTTTTAGAATGTTTTTCCAAAATCAATTTCAATACCGTTTAATTTCTTGAATTGTTGATCAACCATTAATTTAGATGTCATTTTACATTATTCAATACATCCATTGAATGATTTCATCCATGGTTGATATTCATTTATCTAGAGTATAAATTTTAGATAATCTAAAAAATTCATTCAAGGAATGTTTCAACCTAAATGAGTGTTTATCATCTTCACTAATGGGACTCCATAACATTCCATTAATGATATTTCCTAAAAAATTTCAACAGGTAGTAAAATAATTTATCATCCTATAAACCATGGCTCTGAATGTGAAATCTTCACTTCTACATGCCTCGTACAGTGTAACGATTGTAACCCACATCAATTATATATATTAAATGAATGGGACCAAATCGAAATCAATATCATTATTGGGTTGGTTTTGTTTATATATAATTATATAAACATAATGTATTTTCAATTTTTGTAAAACTATGATGGAAAGTTGTAAATTACCCTCACAAATGGACATATACTATGTGTTCTAATATTTAAACCAAAAGGTTTTATTCAATATATTGATAACAGAAGATGAAGTTTTCTTGGATTGTTTTAATATTCAGAAGACCCAAAATAATTTTTTTTTCACTTAGGAGATTCTATTAGATGACTATGTTTCCCAAATTCTATTATTATATCTATGTTCTATGAAATTTTTAACTGCTTCCTAAAATACATATATTTATCTATACATTTTAATGATAGAAAAGTAACTTTATAATATTAATTATATTGATTCTTCTTTTTTGTATTGATATATTCTAATATAGGTATTTTTATGAGTGATTCATATCACATGATACATAAATAATTGTATCATCCTAGTCAGTACGTACATCAATTTTTCCCTCTATTTAGTCCAAAATTTATTGATTCGATATTTTTAGTGAAAAATCAATATATTCCTTAAAACAATTTTGGATGAATTCATCATGAAAAACAAAAATTTAGATATATAAAAATTATTCGAGGAGGGTAATATGCATGTTCTATTGTAAACTCAATAAAATATTTGACTCCATTATCATACTCCACTATAATATGATTAACATCCATCCATTTTTTATTAATATCAATCTAATTAGGTTTAATAATTTTCCTTTTTAAAATAAATAAATAAATAAATACACAAATTGTATGAATTATCAATGTTGAAAAATATATATACTTTGAATAAATTTGATTATTTTCCTAAATAAAAAGTTATGCCCACATTGGACACTAAAAGAAGAAATAAAAAAATTATAAAATAAAAAAGGATATAAGTTATTGAAATTTAAATATTAGACTCCATATGATAAGGTTTCACATTGATAACCTCCTCTTAAAAAATAATTTTTATTTTTTGAGAAAACATAGGATGTTGTTTGGTATCATTAAAGTTGGTAGTTGATTATTGATGATATAATTAATATCGAGAGATCAATATTGAGGATAAATTATTATAATAGGAACCCACATGGAATGATATCCCCCAAGATTTTTTTTACCTTTGGTATATCGTAATTTCAATTGAATAATAATGATCTTATTGGAATACTATAGTTGAATGAATTCCAATAAATAAATGTTATTGGTGATGATTTCTAAAAAGTTAACATTTTACACAAGGGTAAAATGTAAAGAAACAACTGATAGTGGTTTACGGTTTATATGAACCCCAAATGAGTGAATACGTATTATAACATTTTAGAAGAATACTTTAACCTACATATTTTTTTTCTAAGTTAAAAATATCTTATTGATATGTATTGATATTGTTTTATAGTGGAGAGAATCATTAATAAAAGGAAATATGTTATATATATAATTTTATAAAGATTGTAAATAAATTTCATTTATTGATATACACAGAGAGAAACAATTCTCACTCACCAAATTATTAATGGTAATCTATTTGGATGAAATTGTAAATTATAATGATGTTTTTTGTTATAAAACATAAAACATTATATGTGTTAAAATATTATTTATTTATATATAATCTATTATTGATGACTATACAAATTAAATTCAATTTTTGTTGAGTATGGTGAATTAAAATTGACAATAGACACTAAATTATGTAATCTTATTCAAGATTACAACACCTATTGGATCTAAGAAACTTTTATATACTTCATTTGAGATGCATTATACAATGAATATTCACAAAAATTGTTTTTAAATTTCAGGGAGAACATCATCATTTTTGGAATAATAATTCGATTATAATTAATTCAAGGTAGTAACAATTATTTGAAGATGTTAAAACTCAATAAGATATACTTGTATTTATATAATTATTGGAGGAATATGGGGAAAATTAAGTAATAATTAATGTTTTTAGATGAAAAATAACGTACACTAATTAAAAGAAGAAAAATAAGAAAATTCAATCAATAATAAAATATATTTTAGCAGTATAATTAAATATTTTTTGATACTATTATTCAAATAAAATCCTTTTACAAAAAAAATATTTAAAAAATAACAAGAACTAAGAATAAGTTTTAGGATTTATTTTCTTACAAACACTACACCAATATCAGTATTATCAACATAGTCCAAAAAACATGTTAAGAATGTATTTTATTTGAAATAGGGATACTAATTTGATGTGTGTGTTAAAATGTGACAATGTTAATAATTTATTAACATGGTATATATTGGGGAATGTTAAAAATTTATTCATTACTTTGGGTTACCAATTTAATCTTTCCCTTACACGATCTAATAAATATTAAATCTAAGTTAGCCCTTATGAATAAGATTTATTATGTAAATATTTTCAAAACTATTATGTGTGTTTTAGATTTTCTATAAATGAGTGTTTGTATTGTAACGATCTTCATTTTGAACTAGGATAAAAAGAGAAGGTTTTTGAACTTTTTCAATTACTAAATGGGTCATTTATAAAACCTAGCTTTATAACTCAACTATATGAGTTGGAACCTTTCAAAGTTATGTTTTTGGACTTAGTTGAAGGATCATTATGGATCTCAGGTGGATGGAGGAATATGGGCAGCTTCAGACCTAGAAATGCCATGTTTTGGAAGGCTATAGGGGCATATAGTTTGTTAGAAATAGTGTGGCCCACTATAGATAACTATGAAACAATATGTAAGGTGGAAGACTTTTTTTCAGGGTTTGAGAATAATTTCCAAACTATGCACCTATCCCTTGTGAGGGGAGTTTCTTAAACATAGGGTGCCACACGGTTGGCGCACAGTTTTCAAAACCAGGCGGGTTAAACCATGTGGACAGGTATGATTAAATAATTTAATTAATCATCACCCCTATCCCTAAAACATGACACACACCCCAAAGTAGGGTTCCCCCTCTCGACACACATTACCCCCTCAATGACCCTCCTTAGATCCGTGATTTTGTTCTGGATTTCATTACTTTCATTATCCAAATTCTGAATGTAGAGTCTCTTCTCCCTTATCCTCCCTATTTTCCCCTTCGATTCGGCCTATTTATCACCCTATAGGGTTCATCTGAACCCTATGTATTTGTGTAAACTGATTTATTAGTCTTCTTTTGTACTGGGGTTGTGCGAATGGTATCTTGGGACCCATGGGTGCATGTTTTAGCAACTTTCATGGAAGGCGAGACTGTTTGGATTGGCTCAGTTGGTCATCACTATCTAAGGTGAGCTTTAAATCATGTTTCATGGTTTTCCCCCATATAAATTAGGATCATTATTTGTTTTAAGGTTCATATTAATTATCTTGTAGTTCATTGGTCTATGCTTTGTGATTTTGTGTCGTCGGGTCTATGGCGACTCGCCTGGGTATGCATAGGTAATTATATATATATATATACATATATATATATATATATATATATATCTCTGTGTGTGTGTGTTGGTTCTCGCATTACACTTATATTCTTGTATAGAAGTGAATATACGTGTATGGTTCTAGGTGTTCCTTTGTATATATAAGAAAATGCATACATGGGTGAGTAGACATGGGTATATTCATATAATAATATGTGTAAGGATCCCTAGGCGCATGTTCATGGCCATGCATGTGTGTGCAAAGTGGATAGGATTCCTTGCTTGTATGTGAAGATGCATATGCATAACGGGGGAGCATCAGCTTTTAGTTATAAAGAGTCAAGATACGAAGTGGATGTCTTGGTTCCACGTTGAGGTAGGTTCCCTTTCTATGCCCACTAACTTTTAGTAATTCATTAATTGAATAACGTACTGCCTAGTTCATAGAGTTCATTAATGAATTATGTGTTTGTGGTTTAAATTCTTCCCTTAATATGGTTAATGAAATTCAAAAAAGTTATGGATTATAGTGAATAAATCAGTCATGTTTTTATAATAAAACCCTTCCAATGGAGGTGAACTACCGTTAAGATAAAAAGTTAGCGATAGACTATTATGATACCTACCTTATTGATTTTATGTTTTCTTTATACTTGGGTTAGAATTGATAAAGGACCTGTTAGGTTTTTTAGCCCCATAATGTTGATTTTTCCCAAGTAGGTACATGAATTGTAACCTTAACACTGGTTATTAAACTTAAACCCTTAAACTAATTTTCCATGTTTAGGAAAATTGGTTGGGATGACCTTGAATAAGAAACATACATTAAATTATGTGCCTTGATTAAATGGTTAGGTCATGAAGAATTGATTTCCTTATATAAAGGGGTTTAAATGACATGGTTCCTTAGGGATGGAAATGTGTATGCTTATGGGAATACATGAGAAGTATTTTCCACATGGAATGATTATAATGTGAATAATAACATCATGATGTTTAATTGAGGTACTTAATAAGATTTTCCTTAAGTGTAAAGGTGAACGTGTTTTCTTATGTGTATATGGTGTGGATATTTGAAATGAATATGTGGTAATTACATACGTATTATATTTTAACAATGGCACTATGTGGAAATGGTGATGAATGGAAGGAAGTTTACCCCATGTCATTGTATTAATTGACTATAGATGGAAGGATGTTTATCCCATGCCATTAATAATATTTTAAAAGGATGGGAGTAATTTTTACCCCATGCTTGTATTAAAAGTGTGCACATGTTGAGCCTACTTAATTAACTATATTAAAATAGTGCACATGCTGAGGCCACATATTGAACTATATTAAAAGTGTGCTCACATAGAGGACACTTATTGAACTATATTAAAAGTGTGCACATGCTGAGAAAACATAATGATCTATTAGGGAAGGGATGATTTATCACCCTATTCCATATATATATATATACACATATTTCTGTACGTATGTTGTGACAAGATCAGACTGATATCCTGATAATGATTTGAATCAGGTATATCCATGAGGTATCCCTTAGGAACATAGATGTGTGTTATTCTTTATATAGTTCTGTTTATTAAACTTTCCATACATGAACTCTCTAATTTATATTGAATTGGATTGAGCTTGACATCAGTGGGTGCCAACCTGATAAGATCTCATCTCACACCCTGCTCAGGTACCCGTGGTACCCGATTAGACCTTATAATTTTTCGTCTTATGTTGATTTTTGTATGGTTGTACCTATGGAGTTAGGTGTAAGGGACTAAGATGGAGATTGGGATGCTCATAGAGATCACCCCTGGGGATTTGTTTCTTTTTTCAATTTTTTACTATATTGAAATGAATGTTGTTTTGTTTACTAATTTCAATTAGGTATCATTACAATGTAATCCATGCATTAATTGTATAAACTGGAATTGGACACATTTACAAATTGATTATTATATCTCTTCTGATACTGTCTTTTACTTATCTACTAATTCCAATATTATTACTATTGCCTATTTTTTAAGTCTTATATGTGTGTATAGTCTCCCCACTATCACCTCTGAATACCCTCACTAATAGTTAGAAACCTGTGGCTTACGAGGAGATACACTTCAGACTATATGACCCATCAGTCAGGCTATTGTGGTAATGGACAGTTGGGACAGGATGTTACATGTATTGATACCTAATTCTGTATGTGATTTTTCCATTTTTATATGTCTGTATTTTTAAATATTATGTATGATTTATCATTTTTGTTCATTTTGTTGGTTTGTCCCAAAATATAGGAAGGCCAAGTTCTTGTAGTGGGTTTGATCACTGTGACCTCCTTTAAGGAGGTCTGTTTCTTAGATTACTTATGTGGTAATTTACATATTTTTTAGTTTCTTGTATTCGATTTATTTTACTCTCTATAATTAATTATATAAGAGGTAGTTTTATTATAATTCGGGTAGGTCCAAATCATACTAAAGGATGTTAAATACTTTTGTTCCTTTTTTTTTCTGAACCTCGTGAATCATGATATTCTAGTCAAAATTTCATTATGTTATTGTTATAAAATATGATTTATCATTAAAAATTGTCATGGTTGATATAAGTCAGTTTATCTATTTTGAAAACCCATGCACGATTATCCATGAAAAAAACCATGAAATAATTTTTTATGTTTCGGTTTTCCAAATTTTATTATAATTTTTGATGATTCAAATATTTGAGAGAGTGATCCCATAAATAAATATTTATTTTCTCTTTGAAAAAATTTATTTAACTCATTAATTGTTTAGTCTTGGTATATTAAATAAAACAAAAATCAAAATTTTGATAACTTTTCTCTAACTATTTAAGAAATGGTGGTTCCACACGACATACTTCTAAAGGTGATAGATTTCTATATAATACACCACACCCCGCTGGGCTTTTGAAGTACAGTCACCCACTCCCTAGTTGTTCAGTACCCTAATTCATTCTGTGATGTACACTGGTTTAGTTTCCAAGGCCATGCTACTCATGATGGTCTTCCACATCAAAACCCCCCTTTAAACCTCTCTTTCTGAAGCATCCACCACCGATGATCTACATAATTCTCCACCATTAGCCATGGAAACCTATAACTCACTAGTAGGAGTTCCAAAACTGAAGATGAGGTGAAATTACTATTTTCCCACCCCACCCTACTACCCAAGATATGAACTTCTAATGGATCAATAGTTTCCCATTCATCTCTTGGCTAATCAGTTGAATTTTTAAGTCCTGTTTTGGTTGTTCTATATTTTCCACATATTAATTAATTTAGGTTTTCTTGTTTCAATAACTAATCTCTATATTTTCTCTCTTCCCCAAAAATGAAATCTTAAATGTCAAATATTTTTTCTCTTTTTTATTGTTATTATTTTTGTTTTAAAATATTCTTATTCTTCTAATCACCACTATAGCTGAGGTCTTTAACAGTACTAGAAAATTTATTTTTCAATGATTTTTTTTGAATAAAATATAATCGATGATAAAATAATGCATCCTTTTTAGAACTCAGAACATCAATGATAAAGGAAAAATTTATAAGATTAAAAGGAAAGTGATGATCAAGGACCCCTTTATCAGTAATACAATAAAGTGATGATAATCGGTATTTATCAATGTTTTATTTTTGTGATAATAATGGGGGCATTAATGAGTTATTTATTTTAGAATTGGTAAAGGGTTCATTTTTATATTCTTTTATATCACTAATAAATGTGACCTTTATACGTTCTTTGGGTTGCACCGATAAAGATCATGATATTACTGTAAATATGCAATAGACTTCCATCAGCCAGATAAAAACAAACCCAATAAGAATCTAAAATAATAGAAGTAAAAATATAATGATGATATGATTGAAATAAAAAAACTTAAAATTTCATTATAATTTAAATTAAAAATATAAAGACACAGTATTTATTTTGATTTTTTTTGTATATAATCAATAAAAAAATTATAACCAATATAAAAAATAGTAACTCTTATAGTAGGATTTCCCCAAAGATAAAACTCTAAATAGATGATTTCCCCTTCAAACAAATCAATGTTAATTTTATTAATAGTAAATAAAAAAATTTTAATGCGTTTTAATCCACATAGGAAAAATTATATTGTTAATTAAAAAATATATATATATATAAAATGTTATTAGTAATTCATATATCTTATTGATGTGTAGAAAATTCCAACACATCACAAATGAATTATGGATCATTTTACAAAATTTTGATAATAATACATGTTTTTTTCATGTATTTGGCTATGTGATACTTATTTAAAACTAAAATGAAAACTTTATATTTAAAACACACACTTCAAGTTATACCAACCACATCATGTGTTGTATTTAATAGTTGTCAATTCATAAACATCACAAAGGAATTATTGATCTTATCCCTAACATTTAAAAACAATTTCAGCATGTTTTAATTATTTTAACTATGTGAAACACATTTTAATATAAAATGCGTTTTCTATTGAAAACAAACACTTTGAGTCTTACTAACCATATCATGTTTTGGATTTATCTGTGGCCAATTCCTAAATTTCAAACACGAAATATGGTTAATTGTAATAATGTTTGAATAACATCTGAGATTGTTTTCTCATTTTTGTCCCATGATTCCCATATTAAACGAAAATGATTATTTTATATTAAAAAAATGTACACTGTGTTAGGTTTAACAAATCATGCATCAGTTTTTCCCAAGACTAGTCCATATAAATCGAAAAAAAATTATTGATATTTTTCATAATATTTAAAAAAATTGATCTCATTTGTATAGATTGGATTTGCGATGCATGTTTTAAAAAAATTGCAACATATATATATAAACCATGAACATCAAGTCATAATGACCACATCGTGTGTCATATTGATGTTATGTCAATTACTGAATGTCAAAAATGAATTATGGATCATTTTAATAACTTTTGAAAAAAATATGATCTTATCATCTAATTTTTGGCCAGTGAGGTGTGTTTTATACTAAAATGACACTAATATAATAAATAAATAAACATAATGTAATAGTAGTGACATCATGAATCATATTTTTGTGTGGTTAATTCCTACCCAACAAAAAGGAATTATGGATGGTTTTCCTAAATTCTGAAAATATTATGCACTTGTTTTCTTGATTTTGGCATTGTGATGTGCATTTTAGTCTAAAATAGCACTTTTATATTGAAAACACACATGTTGAGTCATACTAACGACATTACATGTTATATTGATGTTTGATTGATTCCTAAATGTCACAAAAAAAATTATAAATCATTTTCCAAATGTTTTAAAATATTCTATGATCATTTTTATGGTTTTGTCTATTTAATGTGCATCTTAAACAACAATGTAACTTTTATATTGAAAACACACAATTTAATTCATCACAACTGAATTGTCTGACATAATGATGTATGGTTAATGGAAAACATGTAAAAAATGAATTATTAATCACTTTTGTAATGTTTTATAACAATCTAGGATCTTCTCTTGGGGTTTCCTGTGTGATGCTTCTTTTAAACTAAAATTTAACATTTATATTGAAAACAAGAACATCAAGTCAGACCTGTCACATTATCATTAAAATTAAAATATGGTTGGTTCTTACATGTCACAAACGAATTATTTATTATTTTTTTATTTTTTGAAAATAATATTAGCTCAGTTGCATAGTTTCTGCTATGTGGAACATTTTAAAATAAAATGACAATTTTATAGTGAAAAAATGTTCTTCAAGTCATAAAAACCACATAATCTGTTTGGTTGATGTGTGGATGATTCCTATATTTCCCAAATGAAATATGTATTTGGTCCGTAAATATTTAAAATAATCCAAGATGGTTTTCTCAGTTTTGGCTTCATGATATGCAATTTAAACTAAAATGGTACATTCATATTGAAACTTGGAACTTCATTCCATACGAGACATATCTTTTTTTGGATTTATGGGAGGTTAATTCTTACATGCAACAAATGAATTATGTATTTTGTTTCTAAATAATCCAAAAAATATGAATTTTTTTACTTATATTTGAGTATGTATTTTGTGTTATTCACTAAAATATCAATATTAAATTGATAAGCGATATTTAAATTCATAAAGGTCATACTATGTTTCAAATTGATTTGAAATTAACTCCAAAATGTCAAAAATAAAATATGTATCATTATCATAATGTTTGAAAATAACATGAGATCATTTTCCTGGTTTTGGCGAGGTGACATGCATTTTAATCGAAAATGGATCCTCTATATTAAAAACAGAAATGTCAAATTTTTACCATCCATATCATGTGCCAAATTGAAATGCGATCAATTCAATCATAGAAAAAATGAATAAATAAATTATATATATATATATATATATATTGAAAACATGCACTTAGATTCATACTGACAACATTTTGTGATAGATCGACATGCGGTCAATTCTTATACATTATAAACAAATTATGGTTCATTTTCCTAAATATTAAAACAAATCTAAGTTCGTTTGCTCAGTTTTTTCCGGTGGCCTGTGTTTTAAAATGAAATGGAACTTTTATATTTGGAACACACACCTAGAGTATTACTGTATATATAATGTTTTATATTAATGAGAGGTCAATTATTACATGGAAAAATTTAATCATGGATCGTTTTAATAATGTTATAAGAAAATATGAGGGTTTTTACTTAGTTTTGGATATATTACATGTTTTTTATATGAAAATGACACTTAAAAACATGTAACTTAGTCATATTGGCCACATCAGGTGTCAAATTAATGGGTGGTCATTTCCTACACAAAAAAATTAAATATTATTCATTTTACTAAGGGTAGAATAAAATCAAAAATCATTTTCTCAGTTTTGTCTATGTGATGTGTGTTTTAATTAATAATGAAAATTTTATATTAAAAAGGTGAACATTCAGTAATACTGGCCACATCATGGGCCAGTGTGACATACAATAGATTAAAACACGTCACACATTTAATATGGATCATTATAATATGTTTTGAAAACAATTGGAGTTTTTTCATAGTGTTGGCTATGTTGCACATGTTTTAAACTGAAATGACTATTTTATATTGAACACAAGAACATTAAGTCATTCTAGGAAAATGATGTCTTAGATTATTCTGCAGTCGATTCATACACCACAAAAATGAATTATAGATCATTTTCTATAATTTTCAAGACAATATGTGGTCTTTTTCGCAGTTTTATCAATGTGACATATTTTTTAAACTAAAATTAAACTTTTAATGCAAAAAACATGATCTATGAGTCATACCACCATATAGTTTGTGAAATTGATACACAGTTTACTTCTAGATGTTAAAAATGAATTATGGATCATTTTCTAAAATTTTGAAAACAATATGAGCTGTTTTTCTCATTTTTGAAAATATATTGTGAATTTTAATGTAAAATGACTTTTATATTTTGAAAAAACAGTTTGATTCATTACAGTCATATCATGTGTTAGATTGATCTTCAGTCAATTCCAACACATAAAAATTTAATTATGGATTATTTTTCTAAATTTTCAATATAATATGATCTCGTATACTCTCCCTTGTCTATGTGATCTCTATTTTAGAGTAAAATAATTATTTTAATTTGAATAAATTTACATTGATCCATACAGGGAATATCATGTGTAAAATTGACGTGTAGTTGTTTCCTACGTGTCACACATGTATTATTGATCATTGTCCAAATGTTTGAAAACAAATATGACCTTGTTTTCTTGATATTTTTAATATGATACATTTTTTAAACTAATATAAAAAATTTATATTGAAAATACATACTTTATTTAAAAAAATATCAAGTTTCAATCTATTTTATGTAAATTCCTACACATCAGAAATCAACTGTGGATAAATGTCCATAATTATTAAAATAATCTAAAGTTATTTGACTATTTTTGACATTGTACCACATTTTTTAAGAAAAGTAGAACTTTGATTTTGAAAAAAAACAACATTGAGTCATACCAACAATAATGTTTTCTAGATTTATATTTGTTTGAATCATACACATCACAAATAAGATCACTCACACTATTCTAATTATCTAGGAAAATTAAAAACACCCAAATAAGAACTAAAAATGTTGAAATAATAAAAGATATTGAATGGAAGATCATAAGTAAAAAATTATGGGTTTTTGAAGTGTTTAATTGTCTAAATAGCTCAAGGGATAATGATGTCAATGTTTCAGTTCTGCAAGATCTTGAAAGACATGAGGGATGGGGTCCTCTACATGGGTTCTATTTAAAAGATCTTAAATATATTATCAGTTCATTTTAAAAAAAATTATAAAGACCCTATTTATCATCACTAAAATAAGAAATTTATGGCAGAACCACTATTTATGAGTTTTAACTATTAGAAATGTTAAATATGGGATTTTATCAGTACTTAATTATTTATTGATAAATATAGTGTTTGTAAGTACATTCAATTTTAGTTCTCAAAAAACCTATATTTATCAACAATCATTGGAAAGAGCTGATAATGTTCCAGATTTCATGACCTAATAGTTGATGGCCACTGATCCCATCCCTCCCACTATAAAGTGGTAGGGACTTTTATCATACTTCTAGTGAACTCAACCTCTCTCCTTCTCTCCCTTTTCTATCCTTTATTTTCATCCTTCATTCCCTAAGATCTCAGTTATCCTTGATGTTGTATATTTGTTTGATGGCATCCAAAACATTCACCCTCATCCTCGAAGATCACTAATGCCCCATTGTTTCTAAACCTCTTTTTGATATAATGTTTCAAACAATTTCATCCATCGATGGATTTATGTGACCAATTTGTTTTCATATAATGTTGACTCTTAGAAATAATAACTATGGGTCTTCTCAACAAGAAGCACATCATGATTCAGTTATATTTATATAAAAACATGGTCCAACCCTGGTCTAGTTCACATCACATGTATAATGGATATCTTTTCTCCTTATTCATGAGGACTATGATTTCCACATGAAACAAGATTCCTCAACTATAGCGATTTGGGTTACTCTTTCATACGACAATTTTTATTTTCAAAATCCTTCCTTTATTCGAATGTTAAGGGATTTGGTTTATAGATATTGATGTTCTCATTGTAGAAGTAGAAGTATTTTCTTTCCTATTTCACCAAAAATTTTCATTGAAGTAGATGTCTTAGTAACTCGAGCCGAGAATATATGGATTATATTTGGGGAATATTTCCACTACAAGAAGCATATTTCTTTGGTTTTGTGGATTGATATTTTATCTTTATTTAAGAGAATGCTTAACTTCACACCAATGAATTGGTATGTATGAATAAATCACTTCCCTGAGAAAGATGCAAGATTGGGTTGCAATGATAAGGGTATGGTGTCCATTTATGGTGAAGGTGTGAAGGAATATGTTCAAATTGGTGTTTATATTGACTGAAGTAGTAATTCAGACGTAGATCACTTTAGATCACTTGAGGGTGGGGAGTTGAATGGTATATAACTGCTTGCTGGTCTCAACGAAAAGTAGTTGAATCCGAAAGAAATAAAAAAGGTTGTCACCATCTATAAAAAGGCTAGGATATTAATCGCTCATTTGAGAGTAGTATACATATATTGCAGATTGAGATGTGATTTTCAAGGTGGTTTATGCAACAGGGTCTGAGGAAATTAAAAAAAAAATCAGCTAAAGAGTCATCCAATGAGGAGGTTGTGAGAATTAGTGATAAATCATAACAGATAGAGGAGTTATAGGTTCCAGGTGAGGTGGATGAAATGGTTTCTATAGCCAATAGAGGCACCTGGGGCTGGGTGAATGTAACAATCAATGAGTGGTCGAGAGGGATGATCTCGACTACTAATATTAGTAATATCATTGAAGATCTGGAGGTTGAATGTTCAGTTCAGGGACAAGGGGATGGAATTCAAGAAATAATGGGCATCAAATACCCAATAATAGAATATATCTTCTCTGATAGTCAATGCCTTTATGGGATAGATTAGGATGATGAGATATCTAGTCATGTTTCAGTGGACAATGTTGATGGATTGCATATAGAAAACCGGTACAGCCCATGGAGAAGGATAGGGTGGAAAGAAAAAAAAGGTTCAGGGAGATGAATTGTGTTAAAGGGAAATAGGTCTTAAGGATTTAAAGACAAATATCAGTTACCTATTTTGATGGAAATAGGGTTAGCCAAAAAGAATAAGGCGATTGATAGTGAACCCATGTCTCATGGCTGGGAAGGCAAGAAGAGTTCGAATTTTCATAGTGAATATCAGCTAATGGAGTGTAGTGAGGCCAAGGACAATAATAGGGTGGTGGTATAATGGAAGATACAATTTAGGAATAGTAGGTATCTAATAATAAGGTTAGAGAAACAAATAAGGAGAATGGGGAAAATGAGGAAGCACGAAAGCCTGTTATTCATTTTAATGACAAAATGCTAGAGGAGGAAAATGAGATCAATGCTACATAAGAGCAGGTCTATAAGATGAATAAAAGGATGACTCAAGCTGAAACTAATAAGGAACCGTGTGTATGGATCAATAATCAATTCGGTATTTTGAAATTTGGTTTTAACAAAAGGATGGTTAGTGTGGAAGAGTAAATCAAAACATTTGACAAGACATCCTACAATTTTGAAGACCTCATCGAGGGTGACCCAAACATGAATTCCAAATCTCTTCAATGGAGGGTATATAAAAGTAAGGTTTCTAATAGGCTTAAACTCAATTTCAAGGATTTAGTGATTTTTATGGAGAATTTTGATTTCTTGTTCTGAACATGAAATGTTTCCCACTTTTTCCATTAAAGTTATTTTCATAATGAAAAGTTAATTTTCAATCAGTTGATAAAGACATTATAAAATAAATTCAAAATATTTAATGAATATATATTTAAATTTAAAAAAATAAAAAAACATAAAAATTGATTAAAATTAGTAATTTATAGATAATCTTAAATTCATGAATGTAATAATTGATTGAAATTTAATAAATTAAAAAATAGACTTTAAAATTATTAAAAAATGCATGAGTTTTATTAATTATATAAATTATCAAAAAATGAAAATGAATATTTAATAAAATGAAATGAATAGAAATTAAATATGCACATTACAACCATATTAGAAACCTTAAATACTAAAGAATAAATATTTATAAATAAATATAAAAAATGAATAAGTTGCAAAAATATTAAAAGAAAAAATATTACAACCAAGTAAATTATGAAGAAATTTTGAAAATAAGTAACATTAGAATTGAATAAATAATACAAAATATTATTAATTGAATGAATGTTAAAAAAAGTGAAATTAAATAATTAAAAATTTTGTAGATTGCAAAAATATTAAAAAATGAACAATAATTATTAATTATTTAAATAATATTAAAAAATTAAAATTAAATATATGATAAAATAAAAATTAATAAAAATTAATAATATTAACTAAAACCATATAAAAATCAATAAATTTTAATGACTAAACACCTATAAATAACTATTAGAATGGATAAAATTTAAAAAAAAATTACAATGAAATATTGAAAACGAATAAATAAAAAAATAAAAAAATTCTTATTGATTAGATAATATTTAATGTGAATAATTTTGAAAAAAATATTTAGAAGTTATAAATTGTATATTTTTAATAATAATATAAAAAATGAAGAATCATTAGTGATTAAGGACATTATATATATATATATATAATATTATGTTAATAAAAATAATATTAAAAATTTAATAAATTAAATAAATATTATGTGTGTGCATGTTCTATATAAAAAAAGTTAATTACATATATGTATGTTTCAAATTAATGTAACATAAATTTGATATATGTTAAATTGATAAAATCACATTAAATTAAATGTCCATTACTTGATACAATTAGTTGAATTTTTTAATTTATATTAATTTTTAATTATAAACCATTTTTCGCTAAGTATAGGACTTAATTGATGTAAATATACATATTTTGTATTATATAAATTATATGTAAGAAAATATTATATATATATATATGAATATATTTCAATATTAAAAATATTTAATATATTAATGAACAATTATTTATAAAGAAAGTAATGATAATTAAATTACAAAGAATCTAAATAAAAATATTTAAAATCAATAAATTATAAATAACAAAAAACACTTTATTTATAAAAAATCAAAAAACTTTTTTATTAAAACTAATATAGAAATCATGGTCATTAGTTCTAAAATGAGATTTTTCATTTCTAAAAAAGCATGTAACCTTTATCACCACAGATAAAGGTCCCCCTTATCAGCACTGATAAATGAACCCCATTATTGGTGCTTTGGATAATGCTAGTAAAGGCTATGAAATATAATAAAAAAAAGAGTTTTTCACCATCATTGTAACATACCAATATTGGAACCATAAAACCAAATTAGAATATAAATATTATAGAAAAAAAGAATGAAATATAAATTTTACATTTCACCATCATTTCAGTTCAAAATTTATATACATTATATTTTCATTGATGTGATATTTACAATTAATTAAATAAAATTATAATCCAATATAAAAAATCAAAAATTTTATATCATGTTTTTTCAATGATCATCCTCTATAAAAACCTTGTACATATAATAAATCCATTGTTTTTTGGTAACCATACTTAAAATAATAAAAACATTATGGATTTAATATAATCCATATATGATAAATTCTATTGTTAATTACTATCTATGTCAATGATATCATTAGTTATCATATTAATTGTATTATTAATTCTTGTATTGTAAATTTTATAATAGTTAATATTTTTTTAAATATACCATTATTTAATAATTGTATTATGAATTATTAGTTACATTGTTTATTGATAATATAAATAAATTATATTGTTAATTACATAATACTATAATGATATTATTTTCTACTAAATAATTTTACTACCCAAATACTTTTTAGAAATTATATCATTAAACAAACTAAACAATTTAAAATTGAAAACATGCACTTTGATAATACTGGGAACATTGTGAGTCATATTGATTTGTAATCCATTCTTACATGTTATTAATTATTTAAAAATAATTTTCTAAATGTTTGAAAATTATATGAGATCATTTACTCTTTTCTCTCAATGGAACACAAGTTTCAAACATAGATGAATATTTTATATTAAAAAAACATAGTTGGAGTCTTACCAGCCACATCATATATCAGATTGATGTACAATTTATTCCTACATGTCATAAATGAATTATAGTCCATCTTATTAAAATTTTAAAATAATTGGAGCTCATTAACTTGATTTTGATAATTTTATGCTCATTTTAAACTAAAATAACACATTTATATTTAAAATACAGACATTAAGTTATATCGACAACAACATGTGTCAGATTGATATGAGGCTGATTCTTATACATCAATAATGAACTACTTATCATCATCCAAAATTTTGAAACCAATACGAGTTTTCTTTCTCGGTTTTAGTTATTTGATGTATGTTTTAATCTGAAATTACACTTTTATATTGAAAACAAAAACATTGAGTCATATAGACCACATTTTGTGTTGGTTATCATGCAATCATTTACTATAATTAAAAATGAATTATAGATCATTTTAGTATGGTTAAAAAATATCTAGTGATTTGTTTTTCCTGATTTGGGCTATGTGACACAAATTTTATACTAAAATGCACTTTTATATCAGAAAAACTAAATTAGAGTCAAGATAGACACATTGTGTGTTATATTGACATGAGTTTGATTCCAACATGTAATTTAAAAATTATGGATTGTTTTCCTAATGTTTAAAAATAATCAATGGCCATTTTCTCAATTTTTTTTATGTGTGGTTTTTTTTACATTGAAATAATACATTTATTTTTAAAACATGCACGTTGAGTCATAAAGACCATATCACGAGTCTGGTTGACATAAAGTCTATTAATAAAAATCATAAATGTATTATGGTTTCTTAATAATGTTTTAAAACGATATAAACTTTTTTATTGGTTATGGACATGTGAGATGTGTTTTAACCTAAAATGAAACTTATATATTGAATACATGCAATTTGAATCATATCGATCACATGTATTACTCATGTGTGGTTGATTCCAACTCATCAAAAATGAATTACAAATAATTTTCCTAAATTTTGAAAACAATACAATCCCATTTGTTTGGTTTTGACAATGTGAAACACATTATAAGATAAAATGAATAATTTATATTTAATACATACCCTTGGAGTAATACTAGACAAATCTTATGTTGGAATGATGTATAGTCATTTTCTACACATCAGAAATGAATTATGGACTATTGTACTAATGTTTTTAAAAAGTTAGAGCACTTATTTTTGTTTTTTATATGCGACAATTGTATTAAAATAAATAGAAACTTTTATATTGAAAAATTATCTTTGAGTTATATCAACCACATCATGGGTTGGATTGAAAAGCGATTGATTCATAAATGTCGTAAATGAAATGAAACACCACGAGATTTTATGAAAAATATTATTTTAATTTCATTGATTTCTTGTGTTGTACGATACACCAAAATTAGCGTGTGCTATACGCAACACCATATTAGCATATATTATATGCAAACACTATTCTTGGCTTGTGTTTCACTCAAGAGAAACCTTCCTCAATAGCGTGTGTTGTACGCAATACAATGTCTCACTAAACAATGATATATTGTTATAATATTATTATTAACTAGACGTTATGAGTATTAGTAACTACAATATGAATTTTATGACATTATAAATCATCTTACACATTTTATAGAACATGGTATGAGAACAAAATAAAATTTTCGAGTAAAATAAGTATTTTTTAAAAATGCAGTTCAGCCCCCTTTTGATGGCTCACCTGAATTAAATATAGTTTTTGACATGTTTATAAGTAAAATTTGACAAAATAAAATTCTTATTTTGAATCAGGATATAAAAATTTACATTGGATAAATTATTGATATTTTTCTGATATGTTTGTTATTTTGATGAATACTAAAAATACGCTAAATTTTAAATAAAAACAACTTTTTTAATAGAGATAATTTATATAGATAAATCATAATATTGGATGGTTTTAAAGTATAAATATAATATTTTTTTACAATTTAACATAAATCAAGTCATTATAATTAATTTTACACTGAATTCATTAGTAAAAACATTTCAATCTTTTGCAACGTTTTAACTTTTAAAACCCATTTTCTCAACATAGGGGTTTATTTTAAAATAAATACTTCAACTTTTGTGTTTTGAATTTGGAAAAATGGATTCCATATTTGGAATCAGTTGGTCCAAATTATGTTAATAAGCTACTTTTTATTTTGAGGTATTATGAACAGTAACTGCGGTAAATTTTATTTACCATAGCTAAAGGTAAATCGGGTAATTAAGGGTAAATATAATATTATAAAATTACCCTAACACTTGTATTAATGTAATTGGATGATTATATATTGCCCTAAATCATACTTGGGTCGAAATGGAATCTAATGGAACCCACTTGTATTTGATTCAGACCTTTTATTTATTTTATTTAAAGGAAAGTGAAATATGTATCAATCAAACTTCAATAATTATATTATTTTTAATATAAGGTTATACAGAATATAAATTCGTTTATAAATAATCATTTGAAATATTAAATGTATTTATGTATCATCGTAAATTATTTTTAATTTTTAAGAAATATTTATTTATATTAATATCTTATACATTAATGATGAAGAAATTATTTATTTAGTGAAAAATCTATAATATAGTTATTATTAAAATAACAATACCTATCAAAAGGACCATAAAATTTACCAAACATTATTTGTAGAGTATATCAATACCCTAATCAACCATGAGTCGTTTTTTGGACCAGTTGGAGCCTCAAAAAACCAATTAGGAAATTTATATTATATTATTTTAAATGATGTCAAAGATGTCACCTTCATAATTTAATAAATATAAAAATTTTCATATTGTGATTTTAAGCTCATAAATTCAAGTAAATATATTATTATGAAATGAATTATATTTATCTTCTTCATAGGATTTTATTTTAAATTTTTATGAAACAAATAAATATATTAAACAATTATTCAAAAATGTTGTAGTAATTATTTTATTAAGAGATATACCAAATAAATGGTTTTTAAAATATTAAAATAAATAATATATGAAAAAATTAATGTTCCTAATGAATTTTTATTGATTAATATGAAATGTTAGGAATCTATTATATATTTTAGTTTGATCATATCTTCTGTGTTGTTTTTATTTAAATTCAAATAATGAATAGTCTCAAAATTGACACTATTGATATTTTATAAAAATTATATATTATTAAATTATATAAAAATCACAAAAATATTAAAAAACTACAAATTGAAAATTAAATGGTCTAAAAGGTTATAAAGTATCCAATTATTGGAAATTTATAACATTTAAGTATATATTTATAACAATTTAAAATTTAGAATTGTATTACCACAAATAAAATTAAATAGATTAAATAATGATAAATCAAGTTGATAAGGTTTAAAATAAACATAAAACATGTCTAAATTTTATTTTTTGATGATATTACAACCCTATCTCATCTAATATTCCAATTGAGTTATTTTTTGGAGGATTTTATGTGGGGTTTCATTTTATTATTAATTAATATTTTTAAGGTTTCTAAAAGTGCCCCTCTCCTCTCATATATAAGGGCACCTCCTCCATCTCCTATTCAAAACAGATTGAGCCATCAAGCTCAGAAAAACCTTCCCACATCTCTTCTAAACTTCCCTAGAAACATTCTGGAGGTTCTGGTCTTCTAAAAAGACCAACTCTAGTCCCTAAAGAGGAAGCTTAAAAGAGGTGCGTCGAAGAAGATGTAATCTCTTCTACCGATTCTTTCAAGTTTTGTTATTTCTTAAACTTCTTCTTATTTATTTTTTTCATTATAATGTAATAACATCATTGTCACTAATATACTGATATGTTATTATAAATATGAAACTACCCCATTTCACCTTTTATCCATCCTACTGAAAATGAAATCACCGCACGTGTGTTTGTATGGAGTACCGTCTCCACGCCCTGGTGTAATCTGTTTTTCCACCACCACCTTACTTGGATGGGTATAATGGTGTAAATAATAACTCTATATGGTTATTAAAGCATCATACGGATTATGAGATATTATATCATCCACTCCAATTCCATTCAAATATTATGGGAACGATATCATCGTTCATGCGTACGTAAAAATTAACGTCTCTACAATGCGATGAGATTCATTCTCCATGTTAACCATTCAAGAATTATTTTAAAGTATATATAATGAATTATAAAGAAATATATGAAATAATTAATCTACTGTATTTATGTATATATATATATGTCATCTTCTTACTTCCATTCAAGTTAATAAAGAAAGGAAAATAGCGTTCATGCGTACGTACGGCCTACCGTCTCCATGAATAGTGTATTTCATTTTATTCATCTATAATATATATATATATATATATATATATACTGAATAAATATGATATATAAATAATTATTTACATTTCAGAAGTAAATAAATCATTATATAAGTAAAAATAATTTCTTTAACAACAAGTCCAAACATGTACGATAAATAAAACGATTTTACCCAAAATGCTGCTTTAACATGAAATTTAAAAAAGAAAGGGTAATATAAAGTCATAAGTGAACCATATATGATATCATACCAATGAATATTATTCTATAATAAGTAAATGAAATTATTTAAATCATTATACAGGTGGTTCAGATGCGTACAAAGGATATCAGACCTAAGGTAAGGGTTAATTTTGCAAATCTCATTTTTATCCGAGACTGCTTATAAGTAAGTATTTACTGGGGTTATATTATTCATCCATATCCATTTTTTATAAAAATTCATTCATGTATGTTTAAAATTCTTTTCAACCAATTTTTAAATTCACCACATGTTATAAAAGGAATCTTAATTTTTTTAACACACGAGGAACTTTTTGACTTTTCCGACAAAAGTATGAGGAGAATGGTTTTTTAACTTATATGGAATGAATGAATTTTTATGGATTCATAATGCCTAATTTTCATGAAGCTTCGTATATAATATTTCATGACTATTTTCAAAAAAATACATTTCTTTTAAAATTTCATGGCATTTTTCGAAAATAAAATGATTTTGAAGAAGAAAGGATATTTTAATCAAGAATTCATTTCAAGTGTTTTATCAAAACCATTTTCCATCTAAGATGACATTATTTAATATGTGTATGTTTCAAGTATAATGTCTCTATTATTTACATGGTTTCATTTTTCTTATGATGAAATGATATCCATTTGTTTTATATGGTTTATGTTATTATGGACTGATGTTTATGAAACCCATTTTATTCTTTGTGTTATGATGAATGATTTATGTTTATGTTGTGGAACATGTAAGAATGATTTTATTATGAGATGTTTGAGACCTATATCTCCCTACAATGCATTGGGTAAAGATTTATATCTCAGGATATAGACATGGATGGAATGGTATGTTAATCCAGTTCAGGGATACTAGACTGGAACGAGGAGTGAACTCGATTCAGAAAGGGACTTTGTCCACTATGATGGTCTTGGAAGCAATGCCTTGGCTAAAATGGAAATCATATCATGTTCTTAATGGTTTCCACAATTACATGTTTTTTCCCCATGCTATTTTATCATGATTGTTCTTCCTTTATGTTGTATGCCTTACGTACTTCCAAAATTTATGTCATTGCTCAAGATTTTGATGTTTAGATTTTATGTTCATGTTTTTGCATTAAATTGTTTATAGATTGTTTTATGTAACCTATGTTTACCCTTACTGATAATTTGAGCTCAAAATTTTTATTTTTAATTTTCTCAAGGATATAAAGAATGATTTTAGGTAAGAAATCAAAAGGGGAAGATCTTTATGGGAGATGTTGAAGATCTTTCACAACGTTTAGAAGATTATATTTCGAGTTTCCAAAGACAATAAACTATTATGGTCCTTTTGTGTTTGTTTTTGTTATGTATTAAGTATTCCTCAAAACTAATGTAATGTCCTTGTACATCATGTATGGGTCTCTGCAGTTGGTATCAGAGGAAAGGTTTAGTTTACCTTTGGAAACTAGGATGCAAAAACATTAGAGAGATCCATAGAAGATATTTCTAAGGTATGTATAGGGATTTCTCTAAGTTTAAGTATAAATATAGGTTATAGTCCATGAATTATGGTAACGATCTTAGAATTAAACTTAATATGTTATATATTTAAGGTACTCCCCCTTTATTATGTTGTTTTCCAAGCATGATTTTTTCCGCTCTCACTATTCTTTTTGAGTTTTAGAAAAATGGAGGGAAACAAGAAGATTCATAATAATGGAGAATATGATGGACAGTGGCATGATATTATTTGTGAGAAACCAAATGAAATTGGATCTGGGAGTCCACATATTGTTGTAATGGATAATCATAAATCTCATAATATGATCAATAATCTCAACTTTGGTAAGTTTCCTGACTCAGCTAATAAGAGAAAGATAGAGTTTCATGATGATTATAGAGGGAAGAAAGTTCAATTTCCCTCATCTAAATCATGTGGGAAAAGGCATCGGGATGAATGTTTCAAAGTAACTAGAAGATTCTTTAGGTGTGGAAAAGAAATACACAAATCCAGTAATTGCAAAGGAAAGGGTTCAGTTAACACGATGGATAATGATAGTGGTATTCCTAAGACATAAACAATAGTTAAATGTTTTAAATGTGGAATGTATGAGAATTATTCAAACTCATTCCCTACGAATAAATCTCATGCAGAGAATCAACATGGTTGTATGGGTAGTACTTATGTTGATGATGATGAAGAGACTACAAATGATCTGTGATATAAAAGAAGTATTGGGGAATAAAATGATAAATCTCGGTCAATGGATTAAGATGGTAGTGGAATGATTGTATGTTTATAAATAGTTATGTTGTGTAGGTAATTTAATGTTACTATTGAATAAAGAAACATCTAAGGATTGTTACACTATTGTTTTTCCTAAATTATTTGAAAGTATTTGTTGAATGGTTCTAGTAACAATGAAAGGATATTCAGATATTTTTGGGAAAGAAAATGATATGTTCATAATGAATGGGTATAGAGAAAATAATCTGTTTGATAGTATTAATGAGATCATGACTAATATAAGGACAAAGAGATATCATGGTTTGAGTATATAGAAATTTTAAGATTTTGGTTAACTTTTGACAAAATTCATGTTTTCACTGAGGTTCTATGGTAATTCATGTTTCATGAGAATACATGATTAAGGTATTCACATGTTTGAAATGCTACCAACAAGATATATCGTATGTTATATGGGGGATAAATTATGGTATTAATGTGCTTGTTATGTGACCTTTCAGGTAATCGTTTTCTTTATACTATGAGATTGGACAAATGTATTTTTGATAAGCCTAAAGATTGGAATGGATTATGTTGGAATCAGAGAGTATTATTTAAGGATAGAACTTGTTTTTTGATATTATATCTGGAATACTATAATAGTATAGTTTTAGAAAAAGGAAAACCCATAGGATGAGAAACAACCCGTCGCGTCGGACAAGGTTATGGGAATCGAACCCACAACCGAAGTGCGACTGGCCTTTATCACATTCCACTGACCAATAGGAAGTCCCTGGTTAGTATAAATTAGTTTTAATTTATTTAGTGGTATGATATATGAAGTATAAGTCCATTTTAAGAACCATATATGATTAATATCACTATATATGGACTTATGTATATTTAATTACTTTTGCTAACCTTTTGTTTAAGACAGATAGAATGACCTATCATTCTATCGTATGATCTGCTAACACTTCACGAATGAAAAATTCAACTTCATTTCTTTAAGAGATGATGTGGAAATTATTTAAGGAATGACCAACGGTGAGATTGTACCAAAATCAAGAAAGTATTTCTTCTAATTCAAATTTTTTCAACTTTAGGGAAATGATCTAGAAAAAAATATGTTATCCTATTGCCCTCATATCTGATGAATCAGATGGTACCATAGATCATCAAAAATTTATGGATTTGTGATTGTTGGATTTTTCATTTCCATGTTCTCTACCACTCTCCATCAGAGCTTGATGGTTAGATTTCTCTTCCATATCCATTTTTCACCAATGTTCTCTTATGTGGAATCGTAGTGATTAGTTAATTTGGGTAACTGTTACATTTCATAATTTAGTTTTTAATGTCAGGTTTTGGTATTCCTTTTTACGATGTGGGTTTCTATTAAAGAAACTTTCAAGTAGTAAACCATTTATAACCACGATGAATTTCAATGGAGAAATTAATTTTAAGGGGGGTAGAATGAAACACCACGTGATTTTATAGAAAATATTATTTTAATTTCATTGATGTCTTCTATAGTACGCTACACCAAAATTAGGTTGTGCTATATGCAACACCATATTAGCTTATATTATATACAAACACTATTATTGGCTTCTGTTGCATGCAAGAACAACCTTCCTCAATGGCGTGTGTTGTACACAATATTAAGTTTAACTAAATAATGATATATTGTTATAATATTATTATGAACTAGCTGCTATGAAAATTAGTAACTACATTTTCAATTTTATGACATTATAATTAATCTTATATATTTTATAGAACATGGTATGAGAACAACATTAATTTTTCTGGTAAAATTATTATTTTTCAAAAATGCATTTTTGCCGCCTTTTGATGGTGCACCCACATTAAATTTAGTTTCTGACGTGTATATAAGTTCAATTTGACAAAATAAGATTCTTCTTTTGAATCAGGATATAAAAATGAACTTTGGATAAATTTTTGATATTTTGCTGATAAGTTTCTTTATTTTGATGAATAGTAAAAATACGCTAAATTGTAATAAAAAACATTTTTTTATCAAAATAATTTATATGGATAAATCATAAAATTGAATGGTTTTAAACTATAAATAGAATATATTTTTACCATTTAATATATTTCAAGTAATTAGAATTAATTTTACACTGAATTCATAAGTAAAAACATATCAATCTTTTGAAACATTTTAACTTTTAAAACACATTTTCTCAACAGTGGGATTAATTTTAAATTAAATACTTCAACTTTTCTGTTTTGAATTTGGAATAATGGATTCCATATTTGGAATTAGTTGTTCCAAATTTTGTTAATAAGCTACTTTTTATTTTTAGGCCTTATGAATAGTAACTACGGTAAATTTTATTTACCATAGTTAAAGGTAAATCGGGTAATTAAGGGTAAATATAATATTATAAAATTATCCTAACACTTGTATTAATATAATTGGATGATTATATTATTCCCTAAATAATACATGGGTAGAAATAGAATCTAATAGAACCCACTTGTATTTGATTAAGGCCTTTTATTTATTTTATATAAAGGACTGTGAAATATGTCTCACTAAAACTTTAAAAATTAGATTATTTTTAATATAAGTGTATATAGAATATAAATTCAATTATAAATAATAATTTGAAATAATAATTATTTTTAATTATCATGGAAATTTATTTTTAATTTTTATGAAATATTTAATTACCTTAATATCCTATACATTAATGATGTAGAAATTATTTATTTAGTGAAAAATCAATAATATAGTTTTTATTAAAATAAAAGTACCTATAAAAAGACCAGAAACTTGACCAAACATTATTGGTCTAGTATATCTATACCCTAATCATCCAAGGGTCGATATTTGGACCATTTGGATCCTTATAAAACCGATTAGGACATTTATATTATTTTATTTTAAATGATGTCAAAGATGTCACCTTCATTACTTAATAAATATAACAATTTAAATGTTGTAATTTTAAGCTCATAAAACCGAGTAAAAATATTATTATGAAATTTATTATATTTATATTCATAATATGATTTTATTCTTAGGTTTTTATGCAATAAATAAGTATATTAAAAAATTATACCAAAATGATGTAGTAATTATTTTATTAAGAGATATACCAAATAAATGGTTTTAAAAATATTAAAATAAATAATATAT
Organism: Viscum album; assembly: GCA_963277665.1. Taxonomy (NCBI): domain Eukaryota; kingdom Viridiplantae; phylum Streptophyta; class Magnoliopsida; order Santalales; family Viscaceae; genus Viscum; species Viscum album. Next base: position 363,574,063 of record OY728158.1, on the reverse strand, counting down.
GAACAAATTATTGTTCCCCATGAATTGTTTTATAAATATGACATTTTATGAATAAATTATGGAATTTCGATGGAACATATCTTTTGTTTGGTTTTTATTTAAATTCAAATAATGAATAGTGTCAAAATTGACACTATTGATATTCTATAAAAATAACATATTATTGAATTATTTAAAAATCACAAAAATATTAAAAAACTAAAAATTGAAAATTAAATGGTCTAAAACGTTATAAATTATCCAATTATGTGATATTTACATCATTTAAGTATGTATTTATAACAATTTAAAATTTAGAATTTTATTACTAGAAATAAAATTAAATAGATTAAATAATGATAAATGAGGTTGATAAGGTTTACAATAAATATTAAACATGTATAAATTTTTTTAGTTGATGATATTACAACCCTATATCATCACATCTTCTAATTGAGTCATTTTTGGAGGTTTTTAATTGGGGTTTCATTTTATTAATAATTAATATTTTTGAGGTTTCCAAAAGTACCCTTCTCCTCTCCTATATAAGGGCACCCCGTCCCTCTCCTCTTCACAACACATTGATCCTTCATGCTCGTCCAACCCCTGCCCATTTCTATTATCGAATTTTCTTTCATGATTCTGGAGGTTCTGGTCTTCTAAAAAGGCCCACTCTAGTCCCATAAGGGGATTCTTAAAAGAGGTGCGTTGAAGAAGAGGTAATCTCTTCTACTGATTCTTTCAAGTTTTGTTTCTTCTTCAACTTCTTCTTCTTTAGTTTTTTCATTATAAAGTAATAAAATCAGTATCAATAATATTATAATATGTTATTATAAATATGAAACAACCCCATTTCACCTTCTATCCATCCTACAGAAAAAAAATCACCGCGCGTGCATACGTATGGAATACCGTCTCCACGCCATCGTGTAATCTGTTTTTCCACCACCACCTTACATGGATGGACATAATGGTGTAAATAATAACTATATATGATTATTATAACATAATAATTATTCTGAGATATTATATCATCCACTCAAATTCCATTCAATAATTATGGGAATGATATCATCGCTCGTGCGTACGTACGGATTCCTGTCTCCACAATGCGATGAGATTCATTCACCATGTTAACCATTCAAGAATGATTATAAAGTATATATAATGAATGATAATGAAATATATGACATAATTAAGCTACTGGTTTATATATATATATATACATATATATATATATATATATATATATATATCTCATCTACTTACTTCCATTCAATCCAATAAGGAATGGAAAACAGCGTTCATGCGTACGTACGACCTACAGTCTACATGAACGGTGTATTTCATTTCATTCATCTATCTATTATATATATATATATATATACTGAATATATATGATATATAAATCATGATTTACATTCTAGAAGTAAGTAAATCATGATATAAGTAATAATAATATCATGAAAAACAAGTCAAAACACGTAGGATAAATAAAATGATTTTACCAAAAACACGGCTTTAACATGGAATTTACAAAAGAACGGGTAACATAAAGTAATAAGTGAACCATATATGATATCATAACAATGAATGTGATTCTGTAATAAGTAGATGACATTATTTAAATCATTACACTGGAGGTTCCGATGCGTACGGAGCATATCCGACCTAAGGTAAGGGATAATTTTGAAAATCTCATTTTTATCTAAGATTACTTATACGTAAGTATATAATGGGGTTATATTTTTCATCCCTACCCATGTTTTCTAAAAATGTTTTCATGTATTATTAAATTAATTTTTACCCATATTTGAAATTTACCACATGTTATGAAAGGAATCTTACTTTTTTTACCACACAAGGAACTTTTTGACTTTTTTGAGAAAAGTACGAGGAGAATGTTTTTTATCTTATATGGCGTAAATGGATTTTGATGGTTTCATAACGCCTAATTTTCATGAATCTTACTATAAAAGATTTCATGACTATTTTCAAAAAAATCATTTTATTTTAAAATTTCATGGAATTTTGTGAAAAGAAAAAGATTTTTAAGAAGAAAGGACATTTTCTTCAAGAATTCAATTCATGTGTTTTATCAAAACCATTTTCCATAAAAGATGAAATTATTTCTTATGTGTATGTTTCAACAATAATTTCTCTATGATTTACATGGTTTCACTTTTATTATGATGAAATGATATCCATTTGTTTTATATTGATTATGTTATGGTGGAATGATGTTTATGAATCCCATTTTACTCTTTGGGTTATGATGAATGATTTATGTTTATGTTGTGGCACACGTAATAATGATTTCATTATGAGATGGGTGGGACCTATATCTCCCTCAAATACATTGGGTAAAGATTTATATATCATGAGATTGACATGGATGGAACGGAAAGTTAATCTAGTTTAGTGATACAAGACTGGAATGAGAAGTAAACTCGATTCAAAAAGAGACTTTGTCCACTAAGATGGTCTTGTTAGCAATGCCTTGGCTACTATTAAAATAATATCATGTTAATACATAACAAAAATAGACACCAAAGGGTAGAAATAGTTTAGTGTCTTTGGAAACATGGAACATAATATTCTAATCTTGGTGAAAGATATTCAACATCTCCAATAAAGATCTTCCCTTTTTTTCATTCCTAAAAACTTTCTTTATATCCTGGGAAAAAGAAAACAAATAAATGGTGAGATCAAATGCTCAGTAAGGTTAAGCATGGAGAAAATTAAACAAACCATATAACTTAGAACTTTAAAACATGAACATTAAGTTTTAACATTGAAATCTTGAGTTGTAAAATAAATCTTGGTAGTACGTAAGAAATAGATCATAAAGTAACATCGATCATGATAAAATAGCATTGGAATAAAACATGTAATTGTGGAAACCATTAAGCACATGATACGATTTCTATAGTAGCAAAGGCATTTTTTCCAAGACCATCTTAGTGGAAAAACATCATTTCTAAATCGGGTTCACTCCTCGTTCTAGTCCTGTATCACTAAACCAGATTAACTTACCATTCTTTCCATGTCTATATCATGAGATATAAATCATTACCCAATGAATTGGAGGGAGATATAGGTCCCACCCATCTCATAATGAAACCATTCTAACTTGTTGTTGGATCTGAATCTATAGATTATACACAATAGTGGGGGTGAATTGTGTCTTTTGCAATTTTTCGATAATTCTTTTCTTGAACGACTTCCGTCCTTTATACTTTATCAGATTAGATCATACAGAGGAATAAGTAAAATCAAGAACACAAAGATGTATAGTGGTTCAGGGAACATAAGGCCCCTAGTCCACTCCACCAACACTCAACTCCACGAGCTTGGTGATTTTCACTATCTGGTCCTTTTTTCCACAGAACGATTCACAACTGAGTACAGGCAGTTCATACCTTTACAACACAAGGAAAAACAAAGCCTTCTGGTTCAAACACAAACCTACACAGCTCAGAACAAGAAGTTGGTTACTCAATAATAAAAATAATTTTAGAAATAAATTTCCAATTGATCTTCAAAATTTCAATAGAATGAAATTGACAGCAGATGGATCGAAGTCTCTAGAAATATTGATCTTCAATACGAAGCAGTTCTGAGTTGATCCAGTTTCAGTAGATATAGAGATATAGTTCAAAACTTCAGCAGTAGTAGATCCAAAGTATATATTCGATGTACAATAGGTGAATCTTCTATCAAGTTCCTTCTTCTTGAACAAACAGATCTTTGACTCTCCTTTTGAAGCAGCAGATCAATATGAATAGTTTCAATCTCCGTTTTCCACCATTTTCAATAATAGATCGATCACATACTCATGTACCTGGTGTTTCAGAGAGAACATATATAAAAAAGCATATCTCCTGCATATTTAGATCTATAAAAGTCGCCTTCTGATTCGCGATATTCAAAAATTTGAATTTACAGAGAAGTCGTAACTTCCCTTAAGACTCGGCATAAAAAGCTCTGTTTAATACGATCTTAAATCCATTAATAAAAAGGATTTGAATCTATCAAAGTTTTACTTTAAAAACAACTTTAAATCCGGATTTAAATCCACCCAGAAATCAGCTTATTGATCATTGGACATAAATATCGTCTGTCAAAATTTCCGACGCCAAACGTAAGGTTGATGACGTGGCCTCTAAACGTAGGTTTAATAACATATTCCTCAAACGTATGGTTAACAAAGTATGTTTGAAGACAAACGTAAGGTTGAAAATGTAAGGTTGAATACAAGCGTAGGGTTGACAACATAAGGTTGAATACAAATGTAGGGTTGATCATCCATACTTTTTCTTCAACAATCAAGCGTACGGTAAAAGATCCATTACTTTACATGATCCATACATTTCCAAGAATGTATGGTGGTTTACAAAAGTAAGGTTGATGAACCATACTTTTGAGAAATAAACGTATCACGTATAATTTATGTACGGTTCTCCTTCCATACTTTTCTGATAACCAAAACGTAAGGTTCCTTCCTAACGTAAGGTTATCCTTCTATACTTTGTGGAAAACGTATGGTTGTTTAACCATACTTTTCTATTATCTGAAAAAGTATACATTCTTTTCATCCTTATGCTACTTTTATCCATGTAGGGTATGAACAGTGATTCCAGAATGTGCTAAAGCAGATTTTGTGCTATATTTTTCTACGTATGGTATGAACAGTGATTCCAGAATGCACATAAAGCCGATTCCGAATAAGAAATAGATTCTCATTATTTGAAGAGTAAAATAAATTAATAAATTCCTGCAAAATACTAAATAAAATCATTAGAAAATAACTAAGGGTATTTTTCAGCATCAAAATTTTCATAAAGAGATAGATTATTATTTTCAATAACCTCCCCCTTTAAATAACATTTACATGTATTTTTGAAAACAATACTTTACTCAACAATCCTGCCCTTTTTTATGATCACAAAACCCATTAAATAATTAAAATTATTTAAACAAAAATTAACTTTCATAATTAGTTATAAAGATTTAAATATAAACCTCTCCACCAAAAAGATAATTATAAATACAAATTTCTCATTTAATGTTATCCCTCAATAAAATGAATTCTCCCCCTAAATAAAAAGTTGAGGTTTTGATATTGTGATTATCCAAATTCTCCCCCTTTTCTTGATATAAAAAAGAATGAAAAATAATGGATTTTAACACATTTGATATTGCACTAAACAATTAGTAAATGCTATTATGAACTGTTTATCAATAATTAAATCTGGAGTACTAACATATCGAAAATAAAGTCAGTAAAACAAATAAGGAAAGAAACAAATAAAAAATGAAGAAAATTTTCATTCAACAATAGTATTATATACATGACAATGATATACACAGGAATAAAGGTTTAGGTAAGATAGGAAATAGGGTCTATCTTCTCTGGATTGTAGACTTGATTTCTATAAACTGCTCCCGAAGTCTCTTCATCATCCCATCTCCATGCTTGATACTGAGCTCTCTATTTTCTTGAGTCATATGAATATCTTCAATTAAATAGACTCTGAAAAACTCATGCATACATTCCTCTTTTTCAACAAATACAAACAGCTTCTCTGATAACTGATATAACAGAATTCTGATCGATGGCTCACTAGATGTCAGTTGATCCACTTAGAAATTCTGATTGTCTAGAAACACTGACAAAGGGGCACTATTACATTAAAGATCTTGTATCCTATCATTCATGTTTCTCATCGCAGCTATGATAGCCTGAAACCTTCTGATTAAATCTGGTGAAGTACCGGACCCACTTATAGAATTATTTCCAACTGATGCAAATTGATTCTCCATAAACAACTTCAGATCTGATAAATCTGACTTAATAAAAATTTCGGATTTTAATTGTGTAACAGAAGTCAGCCTATCCACTTTAAAAATTTCAACTTCTTGCCATGAAACTGTACACTCATTCAGCTTTTAAAACTTTAAATGTTCTAAATATACGGCATTTCTCAGAGAAACATTCTCAGATTCCAACTGAGATACTTTTCTGTAAAATTCTTCAACTTCTTCTTTCCTTGAATCAGATGCACCCTATGCTTGATTCACAGTCTCAGGTTGATGCAGCAGTACCAAAGGCAATGATTCAGCATCAGAGTTTTCTTTTTCTCTGTCCTGAGAAGGGTTGACCACAGATTTGTCCTTAGAGTTTTCAAACTCCTCCACAGAAAAATCCTCTTGAAGTACCTATGTGTGAGCTTCAGAAGCATACTCACCAAAAACATCAGCATCTATGCCTTCCATTGGGTTTTCAAGAACAATATATTTAGTAGTTTCATGAGGTCTGGCCAATTATTCACCAGGATCTACCTCCATCTATTGTTCCTGTTGAAGTGAAACTTCAACATTAGCTACAATATGTTCATGATTTTCCCTTTGAGTTTCTTCTTGAGCTCATGATTCCTCTACAGGAGCTGTTCTCTCAGTAACATCTTCCATGGTCTTATCAACAATAGGTTCTCTCGTAAAAGAATAAGAAAATAATGCTTCTGTTGTAGTTTCCAAAATAGTGGAAGTGACTTCCTCATTTACTAGCCTATTTCTTTTGGATTGATGTCCCTCCTAACTTCTGTCTTCTTCAACATCTGCCACTTCAAAGCGAATCATTCTTGCTACATTTCTGACTCTAGATTCAGCTTGTCCCTCCTTGGACTTAGCAGGTTGAGCCTGAGCACTCTCGGAGTCTTCCTCAGCTCCTACTAGTAAAATTTTTCCTTTAATTGTGCTCTAGAAATATCCAACTTTCCTCCAAGTTCCAGCATTAAACGTATTTCTGTGATGACAATTAACTCTAGCATCCACTATTCTCACCATGTCTTTCATAAACAAAAATTTAGAAATAAATCCACCAAAAGGGTATAAATTCATCCTATCCTCACTTTGACAGTAGTAACTGAGATACTTTATCATGTATCTTTGAAAGTTTAACATAATATCGCTTAACAAAAGAAACATTATAAACATATCTCGGTACAAAATATATTCATTTCTTCCATCCATGGAGCTATTTCAGTCTGAATAAATTAGACCAAAATCTTCTGATCAGGCTCCAAATCCTTGAAATTTTTTTTTCTTTATTGTCTTGGTACCAAAAATAAAAGACGTTATGTATTCGGATTTATGCACCGAATCTACTATATTCTTCAAGTCGAAATGACAAACTCCCTCATGAGGTCAGTTGAGAATCTGACTAATCTCTACTGAAGAGATTGAGAAATCCCCATCTTCTATCTTAGACATCATACTATCCTCTGTATCTCATAGACTAAATTCTACAGATTTGAAGAAGTATGTAAGTTCTACATCATACAAAAATTCTGTTTTTTCACTGTTGAATATCTATTCTAGATTTTGAAATGAAAACGCTTGCTTCAATAACAGATTCTTCTGAAATAACAAGTCAAGATCGATTACCTTACCCTGTATGATTTTTCTTCCCTCGGTGCATTGTCTCTTGGCATTGCTTGGATCGGCCTCACTGGGTCTTTCAGTCCTTACCATTTACACAAGAGTCTCTGAAGGTTTGACGGTTAGGGTTTCAAAAGTTCCATGGTTAGGGTTTAAAAGAGGAAGTGAGATTTTTGGATTTTGAAAGAGTTTCGATAGAAGTGAAAGGATTTAGAATTCGAAAAGTCTCTGACAGCCTTGATTCCCATTTAATCACTAATCATTACATATATTTAAAAACAAATAAATTCTTCATATGAAGAATTAAAGAAAAACATAAACAGTATTCATCAAAATTTACATAAATAAATAAAAGTAAATAAACATTTAAAAATTATTTAAAATTAAATAAACCTAGATCCCCCTTAATATAATCAAACCTTGCAGTGGGAAGTGGTTTAGTACAAATATCTGCTAATTGACTTTCAGTATTTATAAATTCTAAAAATATAACTTTTTTATTAACATGATCTCTTAAAAAGTGATGCCTTATATCAATGTGCTTAGTTCTAGAATGACTAATAGGATTTTTTGAAATATTAATTGCACTCGTATTATCACATAAAATAGTTATATTATTAAAATTCCATCCAATGTTCATAAGAGTGTTTTTCATCCACAACACATGTGCACAACAACTGCCTGCAGAAACATATTCTGCCTCAGCTGTTGATAGGGCAACTGAATGTTGTTTCTTACTAGACCATGATACTAAGGAATTTCCTAAAAAGTGACATGTACCTGATGTCCTTTTTCTATCTAACCTACAACTTCCAAATTCAGCATCTGAATATGAAATAAAACTAAAATCAGAAGTTTTAGGATAAATAAGAGATTGAAAAACAGTTCCTTTTAAATATCTAAAAATTATCATAACATCATTTAGATGAGATTCTTTATGATTTGATTGAAATATAGCACAAAAACATACTGAATACATTATGTCTGTCCTACTAGCAGTAAGATACAAAAAACTACCAATCATAACTCTATATAACTTGTTGTCAACTGATTTTCCAGTTTCATCCAAATCAAGTTTTATATTAGTACACATTGGAGTTGTAAATGACTTGCTGTTTTCAAGTCCAAATTACTTAAGTAAATCAGTAATGTATTTTCCCTGATTTAAAACATTTCCAAAATATTTTTTAAAATTTTGAAGACCCAAAAAGAAATTTAATTCTCCCATAATACTCATTTTCAAATTCTTCTAGCATTAATTTTTAAAATTCATGAAAAATGGTTTTATTAGTTGATCCAATGATTACATCATCAATATAAATTTGAACCAATAAAACATTATTTTTCACAGTTTTCTTAAATCGTGTTGGATCTACCATACCAAAAGTAAAATCATTTTTCAAAAGAAATGAACTTAATATTTCATAGCAAGCTCTAGGTGCTTGTTTATGGCCATAAAGGGCTTTAGTATGTTTAAAAAGAGAATCAAGTTTTTGAGAGTTTTCAAAACCAGGAGGTTGCTCAACATAAACTTCCTCTATTAAATAACCATTTAAAAAGGAAGATTTGACATCCATCTGAAATAAATTAAAATTTATATAAGATGCATAGGCTAAAAGGATTCTAATGGATTCTAACCTTGATACAGGTGCAAAGTCTCATCATAATCTGTTCCTTCTTCATGATTATATCCTTTAGCTACTAATCTTGCATTATTTATAGTTATTGTGCCTTGGTCATCCTATTTATTTTAAAAGACCCTTTTGGTTCCTATTACAGGATAATTCATAGGTGTTTTCACTAGTTCCCAAACATCATTTCTTTTAAACTGGTTTAATTCATCTTTAATTTCTATTACTTAGCTTTCATCATCTAAATCTTCTTCTATAATCTTGGGTTCTTGTTGAGACTGGAAGACGGAGAATTCCACTAGGTTTCCTAATATTCTTCTAGTATGAACACCAGTTTCTAGGTCACCTATTACAGTTTCTAAAGGGGGATCCTTTAGGGTTTTAGACTCTCTAGGTAATATATTTAAAGGTTCTTCAGTATCAAGTTCCTTTGAACTGGACGGATTTTTTTTATATCATTTTCAAAAACATTCTTTAAATTCTCAAGTCTCATGTTATCATTAGAGTCAAGTTCATCCATTCGTTCTATCCTTTTCTCAAAAGGATCAGATTCATCAAATTTCACATGAACTGATTCTTCAACAATCCTCGACTTCTTATTATAATCTCTATAAGCATTGAAGGTAGCAGAATATCCTAAGAAAATACCTTCATCAGATTTTGGATCGAACTTACCAAGATTATCCTCGGTGTTTAAGATATAAACCTTTCATCCAAAAACTTTAATGTAATTTACATTAGGTTTTCTGTTATTCCATAATTCATAGGGTGTATTTTTCAAAATAGGTCTAATTAAAACTCTATTAATTATATAACAAGCTGTATTCACAGCTTCATCCCAGAAATATATTGGTAGGCTATATTCATTTAACATAGTTCTAGCAATTTCTTGAATTGTTCTATTTATTCTTTCTACAATCCCATCATGTTGAGGTGTTATGGGTGCAGAAAAGGTATGTTTAATACCCATATTTGAGCAAAAGAAATTAAATTCCAGATTCTCAAATTCTCTACCATGATCACTTATCAATGAGATAAAATTGAAACCTTTTTCATTTTGAACAGATTATGAAAAACTTTCAAATAAATTAAAAGCTTCATTTTTAAATTTCAAAAACAAAATCAATGTAAATCTTGAATAGTCATCAACTAAAACATATACATATAATTTACCAGATAATCTTGCTACTATTGAAGGTCCAAACAAATCCATATGAATATGTTTTGTATGTATAGATGTAGCAACATTATTAATAGATTTGAAGGATGATTTGTGTTTCATTCCAAGTTGACATGCATCACAGAATCTGTCCCTTTCAAATTTGTGACAAGGTAAATCAGAAACTAAATTTTTCTTAGATAACTTATGTAAAACATATACATTGAAATGACCAAGTCTCCTATGCCAGATCCAAGAATCAGATACTTTAGTAGTCAATAAATTTACTTATTTTTTACACAAGTAATTTAAATCCAAAGTATAGACATTTTCAGTTCTTGGTGCTTTATATTTAAAGAGTTGATCTTTATAAACAATACATCAATTGTTAGTAAAATAAACAGTATATCCATCATAAAAAAGTTGAGAGATACTTATCAGATTGTGTTTTAGTCCTTGTACATAAAGTACTTTTTTGATTGAGACTGTTTTTGGATCTCCAATAGTTCCAATGCCAATGATTTTTCCTTTGGCATTGTCACCAAATTGTGACAAGTCCTCCTTCCTTTTGTGTGAGTGAAGAAAAATTCAATGAGTTTCCACTCATATGTCTTGATCAGCCACTGTCCATGTACCATACATATTTTCTTCTCTAGTGGCCTGCTACCTGCAAAGACATTGAAACAAATTTCTTTGGTACCCATATTTTGTTGGGTCCAGGAGTGTTAGCTAGCAATGATCTTGTTATCCAGATTTTCTTTGTTCTTTTAAAATTAGCTGAATCATATAAGTCTTTTGAAATATAGGCTTTTTAATACCACAAATTTAAGTTTGTCTTAAGAAATATTTATTAGCTATATGTCCCTTTGTCCCACAAAAATTACAATTAACCTTTTTAGAGCTTGGAACAAAATAATTTTTATATAGCTTTGGTTTTTCTCCTTTACTGCCAATTCCAAATCTATCCTTTTGAATGACAGTTTTTCCAAGAATTTAATTTAATGAATTCTCTCCTTTTGTAAAAACCAATGCAGCCTGTTTGTAAGATTCTACTTCACCCTTCATAGTTTTTATTCTTGATTTAAAATTAATATAGTTTATGTTAATCGAATTGTATTTATCACTTAATTCTTTATGTTGTTTCAACATTGTATCTCTTTCATCTGAAAAGACTTTAGGTTTATTTTTTAGTGACTTATGTTTCTTAAATAGTGAGTCATATCATTCATCAAGAATATTGTAGTAGGCTGCATGTTTTTTATTTAAGTAGCTTGATTCAGAATTTGATTTAGAGGAGTAATATGAGTGTACCTCATCAATTTCTGCCATGAAACACATATTTTTCTTTAGATTGAATTCTTCTTTCTCTGAGCTTGATTCAGAAGAGCTACTAGATTCTTCAGATAAACTCAAAGTGGCTTTCATAGTTTTCTTGTCTCTCTAATCAAAAGTCATTTATTTTGAAGAATTTATTATTCTTTGCATCCTTAAATTGTGGGAAATCTGGACTGATATGCCCCATCTTTTTGCATTCATAACACCTTACATCATTATTATCTCCCATAAAGGATTTTTTGAAGCCTCTTTTCTTGCTGTAGAACTTTCTAAATTTCCTGTCTAGTTAAGCCAACTCTTCATCTGAGTTGGATGAGTCAGAGATTTCTGATTTAGCTTTGGCTTCTCTGCTCTTCATCTTTCTATTCTTTTGTTGTGAAGTTACCATCAAGGAAGTATCTTCTCTTTTAATAAGAAATTTATGTTCATTAGCCTCATCTTGCATTTCAGCTTCATACATCATCAGTGTACCGAGAAACTCTCTCATAATTAGATCCTTGACAGGTGTTGATTGTCTGATTGCATCAGAGATACCATTCCATCGAGTATGAAGTACTCTCATTACTTTTCATGCTTGATCAGCCTGCTTGATAGGTTCTCCTAGAGCAGTTATGTTATTGACAATTTCTATCAATCTTCCATTCATTTGGGTAATGCTCTCACCTTCAACCATCCTGAAAGTATCAAATTTCAGTTTTGCAATTGCATGTCTCATTTTCCTCACATTGCCTATTCCTTCTTATGCCACATCTATTGTTTTCCACATCTCATAAGTTGTCGGGCACTGAGATACTTTGTTAAATTCATCTTGTCCTAGACCACATATAATTACATTCATAGCCTTTGAGTTCATATCGTACTCTACCTCTATAACAACACTCCATGTCTCAGGATTATCAGGAATATCATAAGGAGTCAGAATCTTTTAATAGACTCTATATCCAAGGTTTTTCAGATATATTATAATACGTGATTTCTAGCAACCATAGTTTTCTCCATTAAAATATGGTGCTCTAACCATCGATATACCTTCTCTTGTATCATTCATGATCTTCTATTGTATAATCTTTAAATTGCTTCTAGCTTTCGAGGGATCTATCCGAAGCTCCTCCTTTGATACCAATTGTTGGATCTGATTCCACATATTATACACAAGAGGGTGGGGGGGGGGTGAATTGTGCATTTTTCAATTTTTCAATAACTCTTTTCTTGAATGAGTTCTATCCTTTCTAATTTATCAAATTTTATCGTGCAGCGGAATAAGTAAAATCAAGAACACAAATATGTATAGTGGTTCGGGGAATAGAAGGCCCCTTGTCCACTCCACCAACGCTCAACTCCACGAGCTTGGTGATTTTCCCTATCTGGTCCACTTTTCCACAGACTGATTCACAACTGAGTACAGGTAGTTGATACCTTTACAATCCAAGGAAAATCAAAGCCTTTTGGTTCAAACACGAACCTACATAGCTTAGAACAAGAAGCTGGTTACTCATGAATAAAAATAATTTCAGAAAGAAAATTCCAGTTGATCTTCACAATTTCAACAGAATGCAATTGACAACAGATGGATCGAAGTCTCTATAAATATTGATCTTCAAGACAAAGCAGTTCTGAGTTGATCCAGTTGCAGTAGATATAGAGATATAGTTCACAACTTTAGTAGTTGTAGATCCACAGTAGATATTCGATGTAGAATAGGTGAATCTTCTATCGAGTTCCTTATTCTTGAACAAACAGAGCATTGACGCTCATTTTGAATTAGCAGATCAACGTGAATAGTTGCAATCTCTGTTTTCCACCTTTTTCAATAATAGATCGATCACATACTCATGTACCTAGTGTTTCAGAGAGAACATATATAATAAATCATATCTTCTGCACATTTAGATCCATAAAATTTGCCTTTTGATTTGCGATATTCAAAAATTTGAATTTACAGAGAATCCATAAGTTCCATTAAGACTCTTCATAAAAAGTTCATTTTAATTCAATCGTAAATGCATTAATAAAAAAGATTTGAATTATTCAAAGTCATACTTTAAAAACGACTGTAAATATGGCTTGAAATCCACCCAAAAATCAGCTTACTAATTGTTGCACATAAATATTGTCTGCCAAAATTTCCGAAGCCAAACGTAAGGTTGATTGCGTGGCCTCTAAATGTAGCGTTAATAACATAGTCTTCAAACGTAAGGTTAACAAAATATGTTTGAACACAAACGTAGGGTTGAAAATGTAAGGTTGAATATAAATAAAGGGTTGACAACGTAAGGTTGAATACAAACGTAGGGTTGATCATCCATACTTTTTTTAAACACTCAATCATATGGTGAAAGATCCATACTTTTACTTGATCCATACTTTTCCAAGAATGTATGATGGTTTACAAAATTAAGGTTGATGAACAATACTTTTGAAAAACAATGGTATCACTTAGAATTTACGTACGGTTCTCCTTCGATACATTGCTGATAACCAAAATGTAAGGTTCCTTTCTAACGTAAGGTTCTCCTTCCATACCTTACAGAAAACGTATGGTTGTTTAACCATACTTTTCACTTATCTCAAAAAGTATACACGCTTTTCATCCTTATGCTAGGTTTATCCACGTAGGGTATGAAGAGTGATTCCAGAACATGCTAAAGAAGATTCCGTGCAATATTTATCTACATAAGGTATGAACAGTGATTCTAGAACGTGCTTAAAGCAGATTCTGAATAAGTAATAAATTCTCATTATTTTAAGAGTAAAATAAATTAAAAAATTCCTGAAAAATATTAAAGAAAATCATTAGAAAATAACTAAGGGTATTTGTGAGCATCAAAATTATAATAAAGAGACAGAGTATTATTTTCAATAGTCTCCCCCTTTAAATAACATTAAGATGTATTGTTGAAAACAATACTTTTCTCAACACTTGTGTCACAAAATTAACACAAAACATTCATCATAATCTAAATAATAAAATGGGTTTCATAAACATCATCCCATAATCACATAATCAATATAAAACAAATGGATATCATTTTATCAAAAGAAAAATAACACCATATAAATAATTGAGAACTTATACATGAAACATAAAATTATTAAATAATGTCATCTTAGATGGAAAATGGTTTTCATAAAACACTTGAAATGAATTCTTGAGGAAAATATTATTTCTCCTTCAAAATCAATTTATTTTCACAAAATGCCATGAAATAATAAAAGAAAAGTCTTTTGTTGAAAAAAATCATGCAATCTTGTAGATAAATCTTCATAAAAATGAGGCGTTATGAAACTGTAAAAATACATTCACACCATATATGTTAAAAATAACATTATCCTCGTACTTTTATCGGAAAAGTCAAAAAGTTCCTCATGTGGTAAAAAAAGTAATATTCCTTTCATAACATGTGGTAAAATTTAAAAATGGGTAAAAATGACTTTCAACATACATGTAATTTTTTTAAAACATGGGCAAGTATGATAACAATAACCCTAATAAATATGTAAAAATAAATAATCTCGGATAAGAACGATATTGGAATAGTTATCCCTAACCTTTGGTCTGATATGCTTTGTACGCATCCGAAACTCTTGTATAATGATTTAAATAATGTCATTGACTTATTACCGAATTATATTCATTGTTATGATATCATATATGGTTCACTTATGACTTTATATTACCCGTTCTTTTATAAATTCCATGTTGAAGTAGCATTTTGGGTAAAATCGTTTCATTTTTCATACGTGTTTCGATTTGTTGTTCTTAATATTATAATTACTTATATCATGATTTAATTACTTCCAGAATGTAGATCATGATTTCTATATCATATACATTCCATATATATATATATAATAGATAGATGAATTAAATGAAATACACCGTTCATGGAGACGGTAGGCCGTACGTATGCATGAACGCTGTTTTCCTTTCCTTATTGACTTGAATGGACCTAAGTGTATGAAATATATATATATATATAAACATAAATCCATTAGCATTATTATTTCATATATATCATTAATATTTATTATATATACGCTATAATTATTCTTAAATGGTTAACATGGATAATGAATCTCATCGCATCGTGGAGACGGTAATCCGTACGTATGCATGAGCAATGATATCGTTCCCATAATTATATGAATTGAATTGATGTTGATGATATAATATCTAAGAATCATTATCTTGTTATAATAATCATATATAACTCCCATTGGATGTCTTGGGAGAAGCTGTGTGTTTCAAAATTCTGTGGCGGCCTAGGTTTCCGAAATCTCAAATGGTTCAACGAGGCTCTTTTGGCGAAACAAGGATGGCACCTTATTTCCCACCCAAATACCATGTTTTCAATGGTGATGCGAGCTAAGTACTTCCCTCATTATGATTTATTGCATGCCCAGCTGGGGAAAAAACTGAGTTTTATGTGGAGGATCATTTGGGGTGAAAAATCTCTCATTGACTTGGGTTGCGTGTGGAGAATTGCTGATGGGAATAATGTTAAAATTTGGAATGATCCATGGCTGGAAGAGGGCATGAATCATAAGGTTTCCTTACTGGATTGTCCCTGGATTCGAAGATGAAAGGGTACCGGATCTGCTCGATGACTCGCTTGAGGAGTGGGATCATGAGAAGCTTTGGTGCTGGTTTAACAAGGTGGATCGTCAGCTCATCCTGAGTATCCCTCTCACAGCAGGAATGGGTAATGACTAGATTTTCTAGACTGGGGAACCTCATGGGCAGTATTATATTCGTTTGGGTTACAAAATGAGTGTTCAAGGTTTTGTCCAGGGTTTTATCGATAATCAATGGAAGTGCCTCTGGTCCCTCACCACTCCCCCTAAGGTGAAATTTTTTTTGTGGCAGGTCTGTGCTGGGGTTCATCCAACGCGTGACTTTCTGGTGTAATGGCATATGGCAGAGGAAGACACTTTTCCTTTGTGCTTTCATGAAGTGGAGTCTCATTTTCATGCAATTCTTTCCTGTATGGGGGTGGAAGTGGTGTTTAAGATTTGGAGGCCATATTTTGGTATTTTCTTTGATACTTCAATTGGGTTCGTCCCAAAAATTACTAAATGGGTGTCTTCTCTGGACCTGAGCATGGTCGGGATGATATGCACAATTGCTTGGTTGTTTTGGACTCACCAGAATGAATGCATATTCCAAAGGAAGGTGAACCCTGATCATCTATGGGTGGCTAGAGCAATGGTGTGGATGAATGGCTGGAAGAAAAGTGAAGCGGTGCATTCTTCGGGCCACACCTAACAGGCGGATTGCTTATGGTCTCCCCCTTGAGGGTATATTCACGATTAATATAGATGTTTCTCTCTCTGATAACTCAAGAGTCGACATTGGGCTCATTGATTATAACAACATTGACCAGATTGTAGAGGCTCAGTGTAGGGCAGTGCCTAACTCATGGCGCCCTGTGGTGGCTGAGGCCTAAGCCATCCTGCAGGGGCTTCTTTTTTCCCGTTCAAAATGTTGGCCCAAGATCCTGGTGGAGTCCGATTTCCTCAAAGTGGGGAATGCTATCTCAACAAAAGATGAGGATTCCCAAGCTTTTGGCCTCATCTTGAGGAAGATTTGGTCCCTGACTAATGGTTTCGATGCATGCAAATTTTCGTTTATCATAAGAGAGGGTAATTTGAGAGCCCATCATATGGCTCACATTTGGAAATGATTGGGTGATCATTCTTGGGTGAACTTGTTACCTGATTGGATTTATAATCCTGGTTTCCTTGATCAGTAATTTATCTATTCCGTTCAAAAAAAATGTAAGGTGGTGGTGGAAAAAAGATTAAACCACGGTGTGGAGATGGTATTCCGTACGTACACACGCGCAGTGATTTCATTTTTTATAGGATGGATAACAAGTGAAATAGGGTTGTTTCATATTTATAATAACATATCAGTATATTAGTGAAACTGGTGTTATTAATTTATGATGAAACAAATAAAGAAGAAGAAGTAGATGAAGAAATACATTGGAATGAATCGGTAAAGGATATTACCTCTTCTTTGACACGCCTCTACTTAACCTCCACTTAGGGCACTAAAGATGGTCTTTGAAGATGAACAGTACCTCTAGTATCATTCTAGAGAAGTGGAGAAGAGAAATTGATATGGTTTGGCCAATATTGAAGGCTCAATGTGGTGCGAGGAGGAGAGGGAGGAGGTTCCCTTATAAAGGGGAGGAGAGGGGCACTTTTGGAAACCTTAAAAATATTAATTTATAATAAACCCAAACACCACCTAAAAACTTCCAAAGTGACTCAAATTCGGATATTAGATAATATATGGTTGTAATCTCATAAACCAATTAAATTTAGATATGTTTTTATATTATTTTAAACCTTATCATTTTGATTTATCCTTATATAATCTATTTAATTTTATATGTGGTAATAATGTTATAAATTTTATATGGTTATAAATAATTGATTATGTGTTGTTAATTATACATAATTTGATATCCCATGACATGGTAGATCATATAAATTTTAGTTTGTACTTTTTAAATATTTTCGTTATTTTTAAACAATTTAATAATATAAAATATCAATAGTGTCAATTTTGACACAATTCATTTATTTGAATATCAATAAAAACCCCTGAGAATATATTTTCGAAAATAACTATTTAATAGATTAATAAGAAGTCATATTCATCTATAAAATCACTATAGTACATAACTTAGTTCATATATAATTTATTTTAATAATTTTTTAAAAAATTATTTGATATTTCTCTTAATAAAATAATTAATACAACATTTTTGTTTAATTATTTTATATACTGATTTGTTGTTTAAAAATTAAAAGTAAAATACTATGATGAAGATATATATAATATATTTCATAATAATACTTTTATTCAAATTTATCTCCTAAATAAACCAACATTTGAAATTTTTTCTTTATTAAATTATGAAGGTGACAACATTGACATCATTTAAAATAAAATAATATAAGTGTCATAATCTCTTTTATAAGGCTCCAAATAGTCAATTATTTGAAAATTGTATGATTATAGGATACATGTACATGAAGAATAAGTTTTGTTCTGGTTTTTTTTCCTTTTATGGTTACTATTAGTTTAATAAAAACGATATTATTGATTTTTCACTAAATAAACAATTTCTGCATCACTATTGTGTCACAATTAATGTCAATTATTTAATCCCCAAAAATTATAAATAAATTTTCATGATGTAGATAATTTTATTAGGTTTCTGGAGAATATTTGTATTAAAGGTTCTATGATGTTTATCACTAAATTAAAATTATTATACTTATAATATTTAAGAGAGTGACATGTTGTAACTTTCTTTGGTTTTAATAATAATTAAATTATTTTTAAGGTCAAAAGTGCATAAAATGAATCTAATCTGATGGTTAGGTGATATGGGTAGAATTTCAGTCATTCAATATAATTTTGGCATGTGTTAGGGTAATTTTATAAACATAGGTTTACCCTTAATTACCTGATTTATCTTTAACTGATGTAATTAAAAATTATCGTAGTTACTATTCATAATATAAAAAAAATAAAAGTAACCTATTAACATAATTTGGACCCACTGAATTCAAATATGGAATATATTTTTCGAAATTCAAAACACAGAATTTTCAGTAATTAATTTAAATTAATCCCATTGTTAAGAAAATGAGTTTTAAAAGTTAAAACGTTGCCAAAAATTGAAATGTTTTTACCAACGAATTCAATGTAAAATTAATGGTAATGACATTAATTATATTTAATAATAAAAATATATTTTATTATTACTTTAAAACCATTCAATATTATAATTTAACCATATACATTAATGTGATGAAAGAACTTGTTTTTAATTATAATATAACATGTTTTTACTATTCATTAAAATATAAAAGTTATCATAATAATATGAAAAAAATATCCAAACTAAATTTTTATATCCTGATTCCAAAGAAGAATTTTATTATGTCAAATTGAACTTATAAACCTGTCAAAAACTAGATTCAAAGTTGGTGAACGATCAAAAGGTGTCAAAACTGCATTATTTAAAAAATACTTATTTTACCCAAAAAATTTATTTTGTACACATACCATGTTTTAAAAAAAAGTGTAGGCTGAATAATAATTTTATAAAATTAAAAATGTGGTTAATACTATCTATAACAGCTATTTCATAATAATATTATAACCATATATCTTTGTTTTGTGAAACCCGATATTGCGTACAACACATGCTATCGAGGAAGGTTGCGATTGTGTGTAACGCAAGCCAAGTCAGGGTTGCATGTAGTGAAAGAATCCATTGTTTTTTCTAATAATAGAATCCAACCATATTTCATTTATACATTAAATATATATATTTATATATATATATACACTCAATGTTGCATTGAATAACTACTATCAAACGAACATGAAATTGTGTGTAACACGATCCAAGAATAGTATGCATATACTGCAAGCTAATACAGTGTTGCGTATAGTGAAAGATAATATTGGTGTAGCGTACAATAGAAGATATGAAAGAAATTAAAAATAATATATCTCATGAAATCTCGGGGTGTTACATTCTACCCCCCTTAAAATGAATTTCTCCCTCAAAATTCCTTGAGGTTATAAATGGTTTATTACTTGAGAGTTTCTTTAATAGAAACCCACATCATAAAAAGAAATACTAAAACATAATTTTAAAAATTGAAGTATGAAACACAACGGTTGCCCAAATTAACTCATCACTAGGTTTCCACATAGGAGATCATAGGTGAAAATATGGATATGGAGGAGAAATCTAACCATCTTGTTCTGATGGAGAGTGGTAGAGAACATGGCTATGAAAAATAAAACAATTACAAAGCCATAAATTTTTGATGATCTAAGGTTCCATCTGATTCATCCGATATAAGGGAACTAGGAAAACATTTTTGATTTTCAATATGATTTCCCTAAAGTTGAAGAATTTGAATTAGAAGTAATACTTACTTTATTTTGGTACAATCTCCCCATTTTTGTGCCCTGAACAATTTCCACTTCATCTCTTAAATAAATGAAGTTGAATTTGTCATTTGTGAAGTGTTAGAATATCATGTAATAGAATGATGGGTCACTCCATCTTTCTCAAAAAAAATGTTAGCAATAGTTATCAAATATACATAAGTCCATCTATGGTGATTTTAATCATATATGATTCCAAAAATGGACTTATAATTCATCTATCATACCACATAATAAAATAAAACTAGTTTCTACTAAATATGGACTTCTTGTAGGCCAGTGGCTGGAAATAAAGGCATGTCACACTTCATTTGTGGGTTCAATTCCTGCACCCTTGTCCGACCCGACGACGTGTCTCCCTTCCTGCAGGTTGTCTTTTTTTCTAAAACTTCACTATTATAATATTACATAAATAATATCGAAAAAAGTTCTAGCCTTAAACAATAATATCTGATGTCTGACATAATCCATTCCAGTCTTTAGACTTATCCAAAATACATCTGTCCAATCTCATAGTATAAAGAAAATAATTAATATAAATGTCATCATCCAAGCATGTGAATACCATCATTTATCCCCAATAAGATATATCTTATTTCTTGGTCACATTCCAAACATGTGAATAACTTAATCTTTTATTCTCTTGTAACATTTATTACTATAGATCTATAGTGACAACTTGAATGCTATCAAAATGTAACTCTTTCCACATTCCAAAATCCCAAAATTTCTATATACTCAAACCATGATATCACTATTTCCTTATATCAGTCATGAGCTCATTAATACTATCACCCATATTATTTTCTCCTCATCCCTTCATTATGTTCATATCATCTACTTTCCAAAATATTTGAATCACTTTTCATGGTTATCGGTACCATATTCTTATAGAAAACCACAATGGACCAATACAAATATATTTCAATATACTATAAAAGTACCAAAACAACATTATTATTTAATTCCAATAAATAAGTCCTTTAATACATCCTCTTCAATGATTGGCATGGAATAGGTCCTTCCTCAATTTAGAAGTAACATCTAAGGTAAGGGAATTGTGTTGGGTAATGCCCATGTTCTCTGCAGATAAGACATTGGACTCCATAATATAGTCTTTCACTCTATGACCCTTTTCTCCACATTGATAACATCTTACCCTCCATTTTAGGTATTTATCAAGGTTCTTTATCCCTTCCTTATAAATCTAAATCTTCCTTTGTCTATGCTCCTCACCATGCAAACAGGCATAAAATTCCATCTTCTTGTTATTTGATGACTTAGGAATACAACTAAAGTTCACCTTGTTAAAAGTAAATGTTTTTTTTGGAAACAATCATGAATTATTTTAGAGAAAACTTCAAAAAAATTAGGTGTTATGAAACCGTAAAAATCCGTTCACACCATATAAGTTAAAAATAACATTCTCCTCGTACTTTTATAGAAAAAGTCAAAAAGTTTCTCGTGTGGTAAACAAAAGTAAGATTACTTTAATAACATGTGGTAAAATTTAAAAAAAGGTAAAAGGACTATAAAAATATATGTGAACATTTTTTTTAAAACATGGGCATGGATGAAAACAATAACCCCAGTACATATGTACGAATAAATAATCTCGGATAAGAACGAGATTGGAATAGTTATCCCTTACCTTAGGTCTGATATGCTTCGTACATATCCGAAACTCATGTATAATGATTTAAATAATGTAATTGACTTATTACATAATTATATTAACTGTTATTATATCATATATGGTTTACTTATGACTTTAAATTACCTTTTTTTTAAATTCCATGTTAAAGCAGCGTTTTGGGTAAAATCGTTTTATTTATCGTACGTGTTTCGATTTGTTGTTCTTGATGGTATTATTAATTATATAATGATTTACTTACTTACAAATGTAAATAATGATTTATATATCATATATATTTAGTATATACATATATATAATATATAGATGAATGAAATGAAATACATCATTCATGGAGACGGTAGGCCGTACATACGCATGAACACTGTTTTCCTTTATTTATTGACTTGAATGGAAGTAAGTGTATGACATAGATATATATATATATACACAAATCCAGTAGAATTATTATGTCATATATATCATTATTATTTATTATATGTACTTTATAATTATTCTTAAATGGTTAACATAGAGAATGAATCTCATCATGTAGTGGAGACGGTAATCCGTACGTATGCACAAGCGATGATATCGATCCCATAATTATAAGAATAGAATTGGAGTTGATGATATAATATCTCAGAATCGGTATCATGTAATAATAATCATATATAGTTATTCTCTACACCATTATACCCATCCATGTAAGGTGGTGGTGGAAAATAGATTACACCACGGCGTGGAGACGGTACTCTGAATGTACGCACGGGAGGTGATTTCATTTTCTATAGGATGGATAGAAGGTGAAATAGGGTTGTTTCATATTTATAATAACATATATATATATGATTGATACTGATATTATTAATTTATGAAGAAATAAATAAAGAAGAATAAATAGAAGAAGAAATAAATTGGAATGAATCGGTAAAGGATATTACCTCTTCTTTGACGCGCCTCTTCTTAACCTCCTCTTAGGGCACTAATGTTGGTCGTTGAAGAAGAAATTGGACCTATAGTATATTTATAGGGAATTGGAGAAGTTAAATTGGAAGGGTTTGGCCGAGCATGAAGGCTCGATGTGGTGCAAGGAGGAGAGGGAGGAGGTGCCCTTATATAGGAGAGGAGAGGGCCACTTTTGGAAACCTTAAAAATATTAATTTATAATAAACCCAAACCCCACTTAAAAACTACCAAAGTGACTCAAATTAAGATATTATATAATATAGGGTTGTAATATCATCAAAAAATTCAATTTATACATGTTTTGATTTTATTTTAAACATTATCATTTTGATTTATCCTTATTTAATCTATTTAATTTTATTTGTGGTAATAATGTTATAAATTTGGAATGGTTATAAATACCTTCTTATGTGTTGTTAATTAAACATAATTTGATATTCTATGACATGTTAGAACATAAAAATTTTAATTTGTAATTTTAAAATATTTTTGTGATTTTTAAACAATTTAATAATATAGAATATCAATTGTGTCAATTTTGACATAATTCACTTATTTGATTACAAATAAAACCCAATGAAACTATATCTTAAAAAAAACAATTTAATAGATTATTAACAAGTCATATTAATCTATAAAATTAGTTGAGTACAATAATTTGTTCATATAATATTTATTTGAATACTTTTAAAATTATTTATTTGATATTTCTCTTAATAAAATAATTAATACAAAATTTTTGTATAATTAGTTTACATATTTTTTTGTTGTATAAAAAATAAAAATAAAATACTTTTATGAAGATAAATATAATATATTTTATATGTACAATTTTATTAGAATTTATTTTCTAAAGAACCGATTTTTAGAAATTTTTTTTATTAAATTATGAATGTGACAACTTTCACATCATTTAAAATAAAATAATATAAGTGTCATAATCTCTTTTATAAGGCTCCAAATCGTCATATATTCGACCATTATATGATTATGGTTTATATGTACATGAAAACTAAGTTTTTGTCAGGTTTTTTGTTCCATTTATGGTCACTATTAGTTTAATGAAAACTATATTACTGTTTTTTCACTAAATAAACAATTTCCGCATCACTATTGTGTCATAATTAATGACAATTATTTAATCCCTAAAAATTCAAAATAAATTCTCATGATATAGATAATTTTATTTTCTTTGTGGAGATTATTTATATTAGAGGTTTTATGAAGTTAATCACTAAACTAAAATTCTTATACTTATAATATTTAAGAGAGTTACATGTTGTCACTATCTTTGGTTTTAAAAATAATTAAATTATATTCAGGGTCAAAAGTCTATAAAATGATTCTAATCAGACCCTTAGGTGATATGGGTCTACTTTTAGTCATCCAATAAAATTTTGGAATGTGTTAGGGTAATTTTATAATCTTAGGATTATCCTTAATTAACCGATTTATCTTTAACTGAAGTAAATAAAAATTACTGTAGTTACTATTCATAATATCTAAAATATTAAAAGAAACCAATTAACATAATTTGGACCCACTAAATTCAAATATGGAATCCATTTTTGAAAATTCAAAACACAAATGATGCAGTAATTAATTTAAAATTAATCCTGTTGTTAAGAAAATGGGATTCAAAAGTTAAAACATTGCCAAAGATTGAAATGTTTTAACCTATAAATTCAATGTAAAATTAATGGTAATGACATAAATTATATTAATTGATAAAAAATATTCTATTTAATCTTTAAAATCATTCAATATTATAATTTAACCATATAAATTATTGCGATGAAAAAAAGTTGTTTTTAATTAAAATATAACATGTTTTTACTATTCATTAAAATATAAAAGTTATCAGAATAATATGAAAAATTTATCCAAAGTAAATTTTTATATCTGGATTTCAAAGATAAATTTTATATTGTCAAATTGAACTTATAAACCTATCATAAAATAGATTTAAAGTGTGTGCGTGATTAAAAGGCGGCAAAAATGCATTTTTTGAAAAATATTTATTTTACCCGAAAAAATTATTTTGTTTGCATACCATGTTTTATAAAATGTGTAAGATGAATGATGATGTTATAAAATTAAAAATTTCATTAATACTATCCATACCGACTATTTCATAATAATATTATAACTATATATCATTGTTTAGTGAAACCTGGTATGGCGTACAACACACACTATCGAGGAAGGTCGCGATTGCGTGTAATGCAAGCCAAGTCAAGGTTTCGTGTAGAGAAAGACTCATTTGTTGTTGCATATAATATAATACAACCATATTTTATTTATACATTGAATATATATATATATATATTCAATGTTTCATAGAATAACTACTATCAAACGAACTTGAAATTCTGTTTAACACGATCCAATAATAGTATTGCGTATACTGCAAGCTAATACAGTGTTGCATATAGTGCAAGATAATATTGGTGTAGCATACAATAGAAGTTATGAAAGAAATTAAAAAGAATATATCTCATAAAATATCGGGGTGTTACATATGTTCTCTACATGAAATATAAATTTTTTTCCTAATGTTTGCAAACAACATGAGTTCACTTTCTCATTTTTGGCTATGTGATGTGAGTTTTGAAAAAATATTAAACATTTATATGGAAAAAACACAATATGATTCATACCAACCACATCATGAATCAGTTTGAAATTAAGTCAATTGTAATAATTTTTAGATGAATTATGCATCATTTACATAATCTTATAAAAAAACAACACTTTTTTTTTCTCTATTTTGGATATTTGACACATGTTTTTAACAAAAATAACAATTTTATATTGAAAACACGCGCATTGATTCCTTACAACTACATCATGTGTTGTATTGATGTTTAGTGAATTCCGAAAAAAAAATTATTTATCATTTTTATAATGTTTGAAAGTAATTTGAGTATGTTGTCTAATTTTTCACATTTTTATGAGTGATATAAACAAAAATGAAAATCTTCGATTGAAAACACACACTTGGATTCATATCAGAAACATCATGTATTATATTAATATGTGATCCATTATTACATGAAAAAAATGAACCATGTATCATTTCCCCTAAGTATCAAGACAATATGAGATTGTTTATATAGTTATGTCTTGGTGATGGATGTATTAAACTAAAATGACACTTAAAATCATTCACTTTGTGTAATACCAAACACATCGTGAGTTAGATTTTTTTGCAGTCAATTCTTACATGTTACAAATTAATAATGGATAATTTCTCTTAGGTTTGAAAATAACTAAAGGCTTATTTTTTTTTTCTATGTGACATGCGATTTAAACTAAAATGACACTTTAATATTGAAAACATGTACTTTGATTCATACTGGACACATTGTGTGTTGGTTTGACATGTAGTCAATTCATATATGTCACACATGAAATATGTATTTTAATTATCTAGTTTGAAAACAGTTTGATATTTTTCTATGGATTTGGGTAAGTGATGCATGTTTTAAACTAAAATGACAGTTTTATATTAAAAACCTCGACATTATGTTATACTGGAAAAATCATGTGTTGGATTGAAATTCATTCGATTCATACATAGCATAAAAGAATTATATATAATTTTCTTGAATTATTAGGAAAATATAAGATCATAATCTCATTTTTGTCTATGATATGTGTTATTAAAACTAAAATGACACTTTAAATGAGAAAAATATTCACTTTTAGCCATACCATAAACATCATGAGTCATATTGATGGGTGTTGAATTCCTATATGTCAAAAATAAATTATGGATAAATTTCATAATGTTTGAAAAAAAAGTTGATCTCTTTTACTCTATTTTGACAATATGAATTGTTTTGTAATATAAAATGAGACTTTCATTTTGAAAACACACACATGAAGTTAGTCAGGTCACCCCATGTATCGGTTGTACCTTTAATCATTTACTATAAATCAAAAATTAATTATAGATTATTTTCATAATATTTTTTGGATAGTTTGATATGATTTACTTGGTTTTTATTATGTGATGTTTTTAGAGTAAAATGGCACTTTTAATTTGAATATGTTGACTTTTATTCATAGTGGTCACATTATGTGTTAGTTTATTGGATGTTGATTCCTACACATCCCACCTAAATTATCAATCAATTTAATAATGTTTAAAAAAATATAATGTTGTTTTTTTGGTATTGATAATGTAATTTTAATTTTTAACTAAAAGGAAAATTTTATATTGAAAACAAAAACTTTTATTGAAACTAACCACATCATGTGTTAGATTGATGTGCAATAAATTACTACTTTAAAAAAAATTATGGAATATTTTCTAGAACTTCTGAAACAACATGATCTATTTCATTTAGTTTTGATAATGTCACAAGAACTTTAAACAAAAATGAAACTATTATATTTAAAACATGATATTTTTAATCATTATTGGCCACATCATATTTCACATTGAAATTTAAAATATTCATACACATCATAAATAAATCATAGATCATTTCCATAAATTTTGAAAACAATCAATGTTTTTTTCTATGTTATAACAATGGGACATGTGTTTTATATTAAATTACCTAGTGGAGATCAATCCACCACACAAAAGTTTCAACTACCAACCCTCATTCAACATCCTTCACATAAAATTTCATTATTCTACATTGAACATTGGATCATAGTATCAGAGAGGAATCAATAATAGTATTTATAGTATTTTTCATTGGAATATATTTGGGTGAATAAAATGTGAATATTTAGGAACTCATATTTAATTTTAATCATTAGTGTGGAGGCTAATATAACAGAGTCGATACACTTTTTTCATACTCATAAAAAGACAGAAAGACAAGAAATAAAAATTTTAATTTTAGGATCATGGATGTTCCTTCCTATGAAATTTGTATTAGGAATTCAGATTTGTGGGTAAAAGTATCCTTTACCCATTTCTATATCACCATCATCTTTACTAAAATCTTATTTTACAATCTCTCATAAGAAAAAATAGCTTTATGAATATTACTAGGTCAACTAGAATTTGTATAATGTAACCCTCTACAATACAACTCATTGAAAAATCACTCAGATCATTATTTATTTACACCTTTATCACTAAATCATTTTGAAATTTCAACCAACTAAAACTAAAACCTGAAAAATTAAATTAGGGAAATGATGTAAAGAAATTCATATCCAATTAGGGAATGATAATATATCATTTATAATTATTTTAGAATTATAGTAACAATGGTTGGCTGAATTTATCACATGATAGGTCCGTTTATTAAATATACCATAAATTTTCAATTGATGTTGGAATGAATCTATAGATGCAAGTGGATTTGAATGTATTTGAAATTATATCCCATTAAGTTGTGGCCTATTATAAAGAAGTTTTTTTTTTCTATTTATCCCAAATGAAACACCCTCAATAAAATCATTCATACAGTTTTCATTAGGTGTAGGAACCATATGTTTGAGAGAATCATCAACTATATATCATCACTCATGAGTGTAAAAATATCTAAGGTGGGGTTCAAATTTATTTGGAATTATGGGAGGTGAAAATCAAAAAAAATCTATATATTCTAAGAAAAAATGTATATTTAGAATATATATATAGCTAAATTTTTCCAATATATGTGAAATTTATTTTTTAGAAAGTAATATCTATGTATTATGATACTGATGCTACAAATCCCAAATGTATCTCAAATCTCATAGCATGTACAAGATCACATAAATAATTGGTATTCACCTCATCTTGATGTCAAAAATCATTTTGAAATCATGTATACTTTCCACTCACAACTAAAAAAATATTTATTCTTTTTAGTAAGTAAAATGTTATTTTATCCTGGTAGTAGGGAGAAAATATATAAAAAAACTATTAAAAATGATTTTATTTAAAATTGTAATTACATTAGAAATTCACATGTTTGGGGATTTTTGTTTGTTGATGGTATATAAACCATCAAATTACTCACCTTCACAAATCTCAATTTTTGGAAATTTACTATAGATGTGTTGTTAACCCAGTTTCAATTAAAAATATTTAATTAAAATGTCGAATTATCTAACTTTTATATTTGCTCAATTATGATGACGTATGAAATATTCAAATAAATTGGATTTATATACTTGGAACTAAATATATGAATGACTTCCACTATAAGAATAACTCATCTATTTCACGTCATACTATGTTCAACATGTTCCTTTATATAGAATGTATAACCATTAATTACAAAACCAGTGTAATTGATAACATTTACATATATTCTTTTAGATAGAGAATGTAGTTGTTTGAAAATACTATTGGGATTTGCAGATAAATATTTTTAAATATTATGATAGAACCATCTTATATACTATTGATTATGGGTTATTTATATTGAAATTGAAGCCCATGATGGATTAAATTGTCAAAGAATTACTCTATGGAATTTATCATATGCAGGAAACTCTGAACAATTATTTAAAATGTAATGGTGAGTCTGATCATGCTCTATAATTGTAATTATAACTACAACTCTTCCAGAAATGTCTTATCCCCTAATGATTCCACTATGGTGATATTTTTAGAGATAAATTCTCTCAACATGTAGGAGTTAATTGGTACAGAAATCAATAGATTCATCAATAATAAATCTCCCATCAATAAAAACTTTCAAGTATCATGAATTAATGATGTTCCTCATCAAAATATTCATATATCATTCAGTGGGGTAAATCTATCCACAATGTTCTTGACCACATAGTTGAATCTATCTAAACAAGTAAACCATCAAGTGGAAAATTATATCATAGA
This sequence comes from Viscum album, assembly GCA_963277665.1. Classification (NCBI taxonomy): domain Eukaryota; kingdom Viridiplantae; phylum Streptophyta; class Magnoliopsida; order Santalales; family Viscaceae; genus Viscum; species Viscum album. The sequence continues at coordinate 363,544,120 of OY728158.1, read as the reverse complement.
ATTATTTTTGGATGAATAACCCCACTTATCATAATATGATAGTAATTTTATTATTCCCTCTTGAAAATATCCTAGAATATATTAATTTACTACTTATGTATTTGAAAAAGAAGAAAATTTTTGTTAATATATTTTGTACATTTTTTAGAAAAATGCAACATAATTCTATAAGAATTAAATCTTAATCAAAACATGAATAGAATGTTATAGTAGTCCTAGTATCATCAAATTATTCATTAAAATGATTTTCTTGATATATGATGGATACCCCTCTAGATATATAGCACCATTAAAGAATATTAATAATTGAAATTATTCTTGTCAATATAGATTCAATGGTGGTGGCAGAATAATATTTTTCCTTTCACCCTTTACAATTTTCAACACATCCCTTATCCCAATGTTAGTCTTGTCCAACATTTCCTTTATTCTATATTTTAATTTTCTCAAGAACATTTTGTAATGGGACAATAATAATATCACAGACATATTATTCTATGTTCATGATATCAAAAAAATTATTTGACATATAAACAATCCCAGTATGGTAATTATATGAATATTTATTTATTTTTTCCAATCATATTGTGTAAGATTTTTCAGAAATGCTTTTCCAAAATCAGTGTTAGTATCTTTCAATTTCCCGCGAAGTTGATCAGTCATTAATTAAGATGATGTTGTACATTGTTCTATATTTCCATTAAATAACATCTTCCAAGATCAATATTTATATATTCCGGGTAAACATTTGCAATGTTCTAAAAATAGGGTCTTTGAGGAATGTTACAACCTAACTAAATGAGTACAATCTACAAAAAATGGGAAACCCAAACATTCCATTAATGTTACAGAAAAAAAATTTCTACAAGAAGGAAATTCAATTATCAACCTATAAAACATGGTTGTCAATATGATATCTTTAATTTTATGAGCCTAATAGAAGGCAAAAATTTCATCCCACATCAATTCAATATCTTAAATCAATGAATCCAAATGGTTATCCATATCATTATAGGGTTGTTTTTGTCCAGATACAAACAGAGACAAAATAATGTATTTGTGCTTCAAGCTTGAATATGGTGGAAATCTATAAATTGCCATCATAACTATCAGTGTAATGTGAGCACTAATTTTTACCCAAATAAGAATTATTACATATTTAGATAAAGAATTTCAAATGTTTGATGGATTTTTTACAAATTTAGGATACTTATAATAAATTTTTATCCAGTAACGAGTGTTCGTTGGGTGTTATATTGTACCATATTAAAATACTGTATCTTCATACTGTGAAAATTTTCTAATAGTCTCCTCATGTCCATAGATATGTATTATCATTGTAATGATAGGAAAATAACACACACAATTTGATGTACTTGATTTATTTTTCTTGTATCGATTTATGAAAAACCTAGTAGATGTTATGAGTGATTTGTGGTCCTTTCAAAAAAGTATATACTTATGTAGACATGCATGTATTTTATCAGAGATCATACCCATTAAACATAGAATTTTTTATGTGCAATATTTTCTAAATGGAATATCATTTTCTTCTAATAACATATCAATCAGGCGACCATGTAAATCTGTAAAGCTAGATTCACTACTACTACCAATTTTAAAATTATATAAAATTAATATAGATGAAAATGTTGTTTATTTAGTACAACTGATATACAATGGTGTCTTTTCATAGATATTTAACTTCTAAAAAACATTTTACAATCAAGAAGTTTCTCTTGAATTTTAATTTTAATTTCTTCCATATGATTTAATTCTTCATTTACATTATCATTCATATCAACTGATCCATAAATCTGTATATCATATGAATGGTACATACATTATTTTGTTTCCATATGTATAGTCCATAATTTAGAGATTAATTCTATTTTTTTACAAATAAAATATTATTTTAACTCTTATAATTAAATTAATATTGAATTAAAACAACATAAACATGGATAATTGATTTTATAAGGGTTATATACATGACCTATTCCAATATTGATGAACATTTTTACATTATCCTCATAATTCTTTTTCATACAATTAATATCCTTATTTTTTTGATTCATATCCATTATACTATGTTCAATAGTATTCATATTCAACAAAAATTAATAAACAAACATAAGGTATTAATAAAAAGTAGACAATGTTATAGATACATTGATGAAATTTGATAATTTTCCTAGAAAAAATAAGTTATACTCACTTTGGAAACTCAATGATGAAATAAATTTTTTTACGATGATAAGATGATAGAAATAATTCAAATTGGAATAATATAATCCTTATGAGAATGTTTCACATTGATAACCTGCAATTAAAACAATAATTTTTAGTGTCAAAAAGAAGGTAGGATGGTTTGTGTAGAATTAAAGCAAGAAATTGATGATCGATGAATGATTTGAAACAAGGAGGTCAAGGATAAAACTAAATAACAATAAGGGGAACCGACATGGGATGATTTCCACCTTGATTCTATTTCCCCCTTTAGTATATTTTAAACCTATTTTGATAATAATGAACATATTTAACTGCTAATGTTGAATGAATCTCAAAATTCAAATGCTATTGCTGATGATTCCTAAAAAGTTAAATTTTAATAAAATAGTAACATGAAAATAAAAAACCTATATTGGTTGATGGGTCATACATTCTACAATATAGGGAATAAATATTATAAAACTCTTAAAGAATTATTTATGCTACATGAAGTTCTTTTTATAAGATAATAAGAGTTGAACTATGTGTATTGATATTGTTTTGTGGTGGTGGGAATCATTTATGGAAGTGGATATCTTATATCTATAAAATTATGAATAGTACAATTAAATTTTAATCTATTAAAAATGATAAAGATCAATAGTTTTCACTCACTAAATTTTTAATGGTTATTAGTTAGTGTAAAATAATGAAAGATAATGATGTTTGTGGTGAGAAAACATAAACCATTATATGTGATAAAAAATAATTTTATTTCTATATAATTGATTGAAGGTTACTATAACCAAATACTTTGGGAAAATTAAAAAATCCTAATGCAGAACTATAAATGTTTAAATAATGAAAGAGATTTAATGTAAAATAATATGTAAAAAACTATTGGTTTTTAGAGTATTAATTTTCATAGGAGTTTAAGAGATAATAGTGAAAAACATTCAGTTCCATGAGAGTTATAACAACATAAAGGATGAGGTCTTCTACTAGGGTTCTATTTAAAATATCCTAAAGATTTTATTAGTGTTTTTTAAAATATATTGATAAATACCTATATTAATTAGCACAAAAATATGAACTTATGGAAAAAACACTCTTTATGAGTCCTAACTCTTAGAACGAAAAAATATGATATTTTATCATCACTTTACAGTAAAATTTGATAATGATAGGTTTTTTATGTAATTTCAATTTTAATTCTAAAAACCTTATATTTATCAGTAATAATTGTAATGTTCGGAAATGTTCCAAATTTATTGACCTAAGAGGCAATGACCGATAATATTATTCCTCCACCTATAGATTGGGAGGGACCACTATCATCTTTTGGGGGAATTAAACCTATATACATCTATATATTTTATATCATTGATTTTATTCCTTATCTCCATTATATAGTTATTATCCTTAATTTTTTATATTTTTTTGATGCCTTCCTGAAACATTCATTTTCATCTTAGAAGTTCACTAATTCCTAGATACTTCTAAACCTGATGTTGATAAAATGTTCTAAAAAACACAATCCATTGGTGGATTCATTTGAATAGTATTATTTTAGATATTAGGGACTACAATAATAATTTTATATGTGTCTTCTCAACATGTTCAACATCATTATTCAATTCCCTTCAAAGAAAGACTTGTTCGAACCCAGTTCCATTACCCCAAATATCTACAATAGATCTTGTTCCTACTAATTGAGGTGGACTTAAGATTTCAACATGAAACGAGATACCCCAACTATTGTTATTTTGGTTATTTTTCTAAATAATTATATTATTTTTCATAATCCATCCATTATTCTAATGTTAGATAAATGTTTTGGTAGATATTTATGTTCTCATAGTAGAACTAGAAATATTTACAATCATATTTCACTAAATTTTTTTGTTAATGTTTATTTTTTAATAATGCCATTATATAATGTTTAGATTTTAGTTTGGGAAGATTTATACATCATGAAACCCATTTTGGTTGAGTTGTGGATGGCTTTTTTTTCTCTTCATTCAAGAAAATTTGTCACTTGATGGTAGTGCATATGTAATGACCCAAAGTTTTATCAATAAAAATTCATCTTGATCAAATTAAATGTATTATTATTTAAAATGGTTATATAAAATAGGAACTTCCTTGGTTTTATGTTTTTAGATTTTAAAATAATGTTACGAATTTGGACCATTTTTAATATAGATGTTGAACAGTGATCACATGATTAGTATAAATATAGGGCATTATCAAATTCATTTTACTCAGAAAAAGGATAAAATGACCTCATACAATAGACTTTCCCCATATAAATCCCATTTTTTAGAGCTCGGAAAAGAGGTGACATCATTGGGCTTCACTCTTGACCAAGCCCAAGCCGAGATTCAATGTGCTATGCTCGAACGGGACGACATACGAGAGAAGTGGAAGTTGATAAATATTACCACCCAAGCAATGTTATCTGAGCCACCCCAAGAGTTTAACAACGTCACACACCATACCCTTCGGTATTATGCAGGTGTTATAAGGGGTTATCTAATGAGACCCTAGTAATATGATTATGTACATTATTTTTGTATGGAGAATATACTTTCATTTAATTATTGTTACTTTGTAAATAGTATTTTAAAGAAAAAATAGCATTTTTCAGTTAATTAAGAAATCTATTTTAAGGAATTAATTTATTTTTAAATTAAATATTATATTAATTAAATATTATTAATAAATTAATTTTTATATAATATAAATTACCATATAATTATTATGAATAAGACTATGATTTTTATTAAGGTTTGAAAGCTATTTTTGTCAAAATCCATGAATATTCGATAAATGTCACTTTTTATTTTAAAAGTAAAAATGCAAATATTTAAAAAATTATTCAGATAAAATAAATATTATTTTTAGAATCCGGATGTCGAAATTACCCAATGGTTATTTTTTAATAAATTTTTTGAGACAATATAACTTTTGGTTAAAAATTAAATACTGTTTAATTATATAATATGTTTTAGAACAGATAATGACCTAATAGTGATGTAATAAAATAATATAAATCTCATTTTCGGCCAGTATATATTTTATCATTAAAATAATGTGTTTTTTTGTTTTTCCAATTATTTTTTCCAAGCCTTAGTGGACCCTCCAAGACTTATAGAACATTTTATCATTTTAAATTGATTTTTTTTAAAGTGTGACTCCCCTCCACATAAGAAACCGTAATATTTTAAGAATTTTGGTCATTGGACATATAAAATATTTTCATCAATTTCCTTTGGAAATCATAATGGGCAAAAACCATGGGTTGGTTTGTGGTTTTGATTAGTTTAATGTGTAGGGTCCAAAACCTGAATAATAATGAATTTCTTCCTTTTTCTTATTTAAACCCACCCAATATCCCACTTCCTTTTCACTAAAACCATTTGTATCTTGAAAACCCTCTTCCATCATCTCTCTAGAATTCATTAAAGTTGCCCTAATATCTCAATGAAACTCTCTGAAGACCCTCTCAAGCCTTTGGGATCACACTTCCAGGTAAGGGATTTCATCTTTCTTTATTTATGTCCATGTTTTCTTATATTGTTAAGTGTTTTTATTTTCTGTAAAAAATGTTGGGGAATAATCTCTCACCTCCCCCATAATTCCCTCCTTATTTTTGAATGATTATATACCTCTTTCTCTCTCATTAATTCCTCCCATGTAAACCTGTTACTATACCGAAATTCCGTAAGGGATTTCTTCTTTTCTCATTTTTTTCCAAATTTTATTAAGTTGTTATACACTTTTATTATTAGATAAAAAAATTTCGGCATGATTTTTTTACCTCCACCATACTACCCTATTTTTTTTTTAAATATCAGAGACCCATTTATTTCTTATTTATTCCTTCCATGTACACCTATTACTATGTCGAAATCCCATAAGGAATTTCTCTCTTCTCGTTTACATTCAAGTAGTTATTTTATAATATAAATCTAAATTCCATTTTTGGGACATGTATATATATAAACCTTTCAATGTTAATTTCATGTACATATGATGAGACACATTTTTCTCTACCATTAACCATTTTTATGGATTCTTAGGTCACACCTTTATGCTGCCAAAATTGCACCGTGATTTTCCAAACCAAAGTCCTTGTGAAGTTAATACTATACTCATTTACCTATCAAGGGTTTTCAACTTTATGAAATTTAAATTTATATTTAATACATACATATATTTATTCCACAAATCTTATTAAAGGAATAAATTATTATGTTTAATGAATCCATGCTGTATGATCCATGTGGCACACTTATGCATGAAATAAGATGACTAAGAAGGGTGTGTCTTTATAGCGCTCCAATGAATTGGGAAAAAATTAGTATCATGATACATTAAGTTAAATGAGGGTTTAATCATGCTAATTAAAGTCCAATTAGGGTTTACTCATGGTCTATGTGTAATGATCCTTGGATCATGCTAATACCATGTTAAGTGTTGTTGCCACATTTCCATGTTATCATGCTATATCATACCTTTATGTTCGTGTTTCTCTTTTGATTATTTGATATTATTATAGATTAACATGTACTTTATTATTTATATTATGTATTTTTTACTCCCTTACTGTGATTTATAGCTCAACCTTTTCTTATGGATTACTTTAGGTTATCCTATGCAATGCAAAGTACGAAGTTACATAGTTGTCATGTAAAGGAAGTTTTCAATAAAGATGTTGGGTTTCTATGTCCTACGATGTTATGTAATGTTTATAATTTCCAATTACACTAGACCTATAGATCCTCACATTTGTCTTAAGTTCATTTATATGTAATAAATCATGTTTAAGTGTGTAATAAAAATCAGGGTTTTTATAGTTGGTATTAGAGGATTGGTTTTGTTATTTTTGGGATTAGGATTAGAAAACCCTAGTGAAATATTTAGGGGTAAGACTATGTATAATAAAAAAATCCCTATATTTTGGTGAGTATTTTGTAAGTGTTTTATCAAGAAAATACATCCCTCTTTGGATACGAGTAGGTAGAGGCGGCTCTGGCACAAATGTGCCTATAAGTAAAAACTCCAACAAGGAGTTTTGAGGTTGACCTGGGCTATCCTGGTACACGACAATGGGCCGTGATACATGATTAGTTTCAACACTTCTAGGGGTTATGATTTGATAAATTTATAAGATTATTATGAACCATTTTTAAGGTAATAAAAAAATTCCGTTAATAATAAATATTGGGAAGTAGATCATGGATAACATAGATTAAATCCTATAGATTAATAAGTTAAGAAAATAAAAGTCATTTATAAGTAATCTATTTTTGTCCTTGGATTACCCATTATGTCTTACCCCCATCTTTCCATTTATTCCAGCCAATGGCCGATAATATGAGGAATATGGCTAACAACCAATACGAAGGGAAATGTGATGAGTTTTCTAGTTAGATTCCCAATCAAATTGGAGTTCAAATAGGACATATTGTGATTATGCCAACCAGCTATCAAAAATCAGAATTATCATTTGGTAATTTTTTGAATTCCCAAGGGCATAAAGGAAGAGGAAGATTAAATCTCATGAAATTCCATTTGATAAAGGTGATAAAGGAAATAAGACCCAATTTCATCCGTGCAACAAATGTGGAAATTTGTACCAAGGGAAATTTCACAGAGGGACTAAGAGATGCTTTAAGTGTGGAAAGAAAGGAAACAATGTATCCAGTTTTCATGAAATAATGGATAATGTGATGGATGGAAACAAAGATACATATAAGGAATATTACACATTTCTATGGCTTAAATGTGGAGAAGTCAGGCATTATCCAAGACGATGCTCTATTGCAAATGCTAAAAATCATGATGATCATCAACAATATTTTTGATCAAGGAAGCACTAGAAGTCCAATTCTAAGACGGATAATTATGGAGGAATTAAATTTAACCACTAATTTAAAGTATTGTATATCGAAATGTATTTCAATTAATTTCCTATTAGTATATATTTGAGGTTCTCTAATAAAATTGATTCCCCTGCAGAACTGATATTAAATAATTAGGAAAAAAACCTTCAATAAGTGTTTTATCACATGTTAATGATTTTAGGAATGTTATAGAAAATTTTATAATGCTTCCTTTGATGAAATTTGAGCCAAAAAGGGAGAAGTCATTGCCTATGCCTCAAGGTAGTCCCACACATGATCTCGAGTTGGAGGAAGTGATATTCTATTAAAAAATTTAGCGACATTACTTCTTTGGGGAGAAGTGTGAAGTATACAAAGATCACAAAGGCCCCATGTATATATTCACATAGAAAGAGTTTAATGTTCACCAACGAAGATGGTTAGAGTTGATCAAAACAATGACTGCTCAATCCATTACCACCCAGGGAAAGCAAACAAGGTGGCAGATGATAAACGTAGAAAGGACCCAGTGATTCTATCATTCATGATAATTAAAAAGGATCAAATATTCTTAGAATTGATGAAGATGTAAATGAGAATCATATAAAAGGAAACATCATCAATCCTTTCACAAATGATTGCTCAAACATATCTTTTGGAAAGGATAAAGGATGCTCAAAAGGAAGATGTATGAATTCAGAATAAGGTTGAAACTATCTAAAAAGGTAACCACATGGATTTCAATGTCAATGAAAAACGAATTGTGAGATTTGGGTCAAGACTATGTGTTCCATTGGATCCATAGTTAAAGAATGAACGTTTATATAATGCACATAGTGTAAATTTCTCTATTCACCCAGGAAACACAAAGATATATCGAGATCTTTGAGAGAATTATTGTTGGGATAACATGAAGAAGGAGATCACTAAGTATACAAAAAAGTGCATATTATGTTAGCAAGTGAAGGTCGAGAGGTAGAAGTGTAAGGGGATGATGTATCAATTAACCATACCATCCGGGAAATGGGAGAACATCACCATTTAATTTCTCACCGTACTTCCAAAGGCATCCAAATGAAGAAATGATATCCCAGTCGTTGTGTATCTTCTTATTAAGACATCTCACTTTATCATGATTTGAGAGGACTTTTTGTTATATCAACTAGCACAAATTTACATCAAAGAAGTGGTAAGTATGAATGGAGTAACACTATCTATTGTATCTGATCATGATTCGAGATTCACCCCGGTGTTCTGGAAAAGTCTCTAACATGCTCTATGCACTGAACTAAACATCAGTATAGCCTATAATCCTTAAATTGATGGCCAGTATGAGCGAACTATTCAGACACTAGAAGATATCTTATGATAATGTTCTATGCAATTAGAAGGAGGATGAGACCAACATCTTCCACTGGTGGAGTCCTCCTAGAATAAAAGTTTCCACTAAAGAATCCAAATGGAACCATATAAAGTCTTATATGGGAAGAAGTGCAGAACACCGACATGTTGGGATGATGTTGGGGAGAGAAAACATCTATGTCCAGAAATGGTCAAAGAAATGGATGAGAAGGTTAAGACTATACAACATCACATTAATGATTCTTAGAGTTGACAAAAAAGATATACTAATAATGGTGATCAAGACCTAGGGTTTTATTTTGGATACATGGTATTCATCCACATATCACTGTGGAAGAGAGTTATGAGATTTGGGAAGACGGGAAATCTTAGTCCATGGTACATCACCCATTTTGAGATCCTTAATCACATTGGAGCAGTGTCCTATCGAATTGCACTCCCACTAAACCTATATCAAGTACATGATGTATTGCATTTTTCACTTTTGAAGAAGTACATACCTGACCCATCGTAAGCGCTCAATCCAGATGTGGTACCACTAGAGAATGGCCTCTCCTTTGAAGAGAATCTTGTAATAATCTTAGATCAAGAGGAAAAAGTTCTATGAAATAAGACAATTCACTTCGTGAAAGTGTTTCGGAGAAACCACAAGTAAGAAGAATCAATGTGGGGATCAGTGGAAGTGATGAAACAGAGTTACGCACATCTATTTTATTATTGGAAAATGAAATTTTAATGTTGAAATTTCTTAAGGGGGGAAGATTGTAATGACCCAAACTTTAATCAATAAAAATTCCTCTTGATCTAATTAAATGTCTTATTACATAAAATGGATATATAAAATATGCACTTGATTGGTTTTATGATTTTGGATTTTAAAATACCATTAAGAATTCTGACCTTTTCTAATATAGTCGTTGAACAGTGATCACATGATTGTATAAATATATGGTTTTAAAAAATCCAATTTAGTCAAACAAAGGAAGTGGAGGCCTCATCCATTAGGCTTTCCTCATACAAATCCCATTTTTTTAATCTCTGAATGATGGTAGAATCATTGGGAATCACTCTTGACCATTCCCAAGTTGATATTAAACATGTTAGGCTTGAATGGAACTACCTACAGAAGAAGTGGAAGTTGATAGAGATTACCACCTGAGCAATGTTATCGGAGCCACCCAAGAGTTTTTCACCAACACACACCATACACTTCAGTCTTATGCGGGTGTTATAAGGGGTTATGTAATGATACCCTAGTACTATGATTATGTAAATTATTTATAAAATAGAGAATACACTTTCATTTTATTATTGTTACTTTGTAAATAGTTTTTGTAATGAAAAAATTAAAATTTTAGTTAATTAAAAAATCAATTTTCATGAATTAAAGGATTTTTGAGTTAAATAATATTTTAATTAATATTATTACTAAATTAATTTTTAGATAATATAAATGACTGTATACTTATTATGAATATGATTGTGATTTTTATTAAGGTTTGGAAGCTATTTTTGTCAAAACCCATGAATTTTCATTAAATGTCACATTCTATTAAAAAAGAAAAAATTCACATATTTAAAAAATTATTTAGATAAAATAAATATTATTTTTGGAAACAGGATGTCGAACTTATCCAATGGTGAATTTTTCATAATTTTATGAGACAATCAAATTTTGGGGTAAAAAATAAATACTGTTTAATTACTGAATGTGTTTTATGGAATCATAATGAACCAATAGTGATGTAATAAAATACTATAAATAATAATATTCAGCCAATATATGTTTTAACATTAAAATAATGTGATTTTATGTTTATTTTATTTATTTTATAAAGCCTTAGTGGACCCTCCATAACTTATAGAACATTTTATCATTTCAAAATGATTTCCTTGAGAGTGTGACTCACCTCCACATAAGAAAGCCTAATATTTTAAGAAGTTCGGCGATTGGAATTATAAAATATTTTTTTTCCACTACCCTATGTAAAAACAGATGGGAATGAACTACATTATGGTTTGTAGGTTTGATTAGTTTAATGTGTAGGGTGAAAAACCTAAATAATAAATAAGTTCTCCCCTTTTTTCCATATAAACCCACCCAATCTCCAACTTCCTCTTCACTCAAAGACTTTTGCGCTCGACCGACCTCTAACCTCCTCTCTCTATAATTCCCCCAAGGAACCCCAAGCTCCTAATAGAACACTCTCAAGCCCCTCCCAAGCCTTTGGGATCACACTTCCAAGTAATGGATTTCATCCTTCCTTTTTTTTGTCCAAGTTTCCTTATATTTTTATGCATTTTTATGTTCTATTAAAAATGTTGGGGTATAATTTCTTCCCTCCGCCTTATTTCCATCCTTATGTTTGAATTATTAGATACCTTTTTCACTCATATTAATTCCTCCCATGTACACCCATAACTATGTTGAAATTTTGTAAGGGATTTCTTCTTTTCTCATTTTTGTCCAAATTTTGTTATGCTGTTATACCCTTTTATTTTCAGTAACAATTGTTATGGTAAGATTTTTCACCTCCACCATACTACCCTATTTATTTTTTAATTAAGATATACCCCTTTATCTTTAATTAATTCCTTCCATGTACACCTTTTACTATGTCGAAATCTCGTAAGGAAGTTCTCTCTTCTAATTTACATTCAGGAAATTATTTTATAATATGAATGTAAATTCAATTATTTGAGACATGTATCTATATTACCCCCTAACTTTCCACTTCATGTACATATGTTGATACACCCATTCCTCTCTCATCATCCATTTTTATGATTTCTAATGTCTTGATGTTATGCTTCCAAAATTGCACAGCGATTTTCCAAGACAAAGTCACTATGATGTGAATACCATAACCATTTATCTAACAAGGGTATTCACCTTCATGAAATGGAACATGTATATAGAGGACATAAATTTCTATATTACACATCTCTTATTCATGGCATAAATTTTAATTTTTAATTAATCCATGTTTAATGATAGATGGGGAAGACTTATGCATGAAATGAGATGGATAAGAAGGGTGCACCCTGATAGCACTCCAATGAATTGGGTAAAGATTAGTATCATGATACATCATTTGAAATGAGGGTTTACTCATGCTAATTCAAGTGCAATGAGGGTTTACTCATGCACCATGTGTAATGATCCTTGGCTCAAGATATTATCATGTTAAGTGTTGTGGCCACATTTCCATGTTATCATGCTATATCATACCTTTATGTTCATTTTTCTCTTATGCTCCTTTAATATTCTTATTTCCTAACATGTGATGTATTCATCATATTATATCATTTTACTCTATCACTGTTATTTATAGCTCACCCTTTTCTTATGCTTTTCCTCAGGTTATCCAATGAAATTCTAAGTACGAAGGAATTTAGTGGTCATGTAAAGGATGTTTTCAATAATGATGTTGGGTTTTTTTCTCCTATGTTGTTTGTAATGTTCCTAATTTCCCATGACACTATACCTATCGATCCTTACAGTTGACTTAAGTACACGTTTATTTAATAAATCATGTTTATGTGTGTAATAAATATTAGGGTTGTTATAGTTGGTATCAAGGGATAGGTTTAGTTATTTTTGGGATTAGGATTAGAAAACCCCAGTGAAAGCCTTAAAGATAAGACTATGTATAATAAAAACATCCATACGATTTGGTGAGTATTGAGTATGTCGTTTATCAAAAAAATACACCCCGTTTTGGATACGATCAGGTAGAGGAAGCTCTGGCACACATGTCCAACAAGGAGTTTCGGGCTTGACCTGGGCTATCTTGGTATACGACAATGGGACGTGCTTCACTTTTGCTTACGACACTCCCGTGGGATATTATTTGGTAAATTCAAAAGATTAATATGAACCATTTTTAAGGTAATAATAAAACTCCCCGAAAAATAAATTTTTGGAAGTAGATAAATAATAGCATATATTGAAGCATATAGATTCATAAGTTAAGGAAATAAAAGTTCTTTATAAATCATTTTTTTTTTCCTTGGATTACCAATTATGTGTTACCTCTAACTATACTTTTATTTCAGCCAATGGTTTATAATATAAGGAATATGGATAACAAATGATGCGAAGGGAAACATGACGAATGTCCTAGTGGGATTTCCAATAAAACTGAAGCTCAAGTAGGACATATCGTTATTATGACAACCAACTATCAAAAATCACGATTAACAATTGGTAATTTTTTGAATTACTAAAGACATCAAGGAAGAGGAAGATGAAATCTCATGAAAGATCATCTGATAAAGGTGATAAAGGAAATAAGAACCAATTTTTTTCGTGAAACAAATGTGGCAAGAGGTACCAAGGGAAATGTCAAAGAGGGACTAGGAGAGGCTATAAGTGTGGAAAGGAAGGGCACAGAGTATCCAATTGTCATGAAATAATGGATAATGTGATGGATGGAAACAAAGATACATCTATGTATTCTTACACATTTCTATGTCATAAATGTGGAGAATTCAGGCATTATCCAAGACGACTGTCTATTGCAAGTGATGAGAAGCATGATGAGAATCAAAAATATCCTTGATCATGTTTGTACAGGAATTCCTATGATAAGATGGATAATGATGAATGAATTACATGTAACCACTACATCAAAGGAGTGTACATCATAATGCATTTTAATTCATTTCTTATTAGTATATCTTTTATGTTTTATATGAAAACTAATTCCCTAACAGAAATGATATCAAACCATTAGAAAAAAAACTTTTATAAGTGTTGTATCACATGTTGATGTTTTTGGGAATGTTCTTCATGAAAATTTTATAAGGATTCCTTTGATGGATTTTGAATAACAAATGGAAAAGTCATTGCCTATGCCTCAAGGAATCCCCACACATGATCAAGAGTTAGCATTAGTGATCTTCTATTTAAAAAAATGGCGACATTAACTCTATAAGGAGAAGTGTCAAATATACATGGATCAAAAAAGTCTCAAGTATATATTCACATATAAATAGTTGAACATGTTCCAACAATGATAGTTCGAGCTGATCAAAGACTATGACTGCTCAATCAATTTCCACCTTGCGAAAACGAAGAAGGTGGCAAATGCTCTAAGTAGAAAGGACCAAGTGATTCTATCATTGATGAGAATATAAAAGGATCCAATATTGTTAGACTTGACAAAGATGATCTTGGGAATCATAAAAAAGGGAACATCATCAATACATTCACAAATTATCTCTCAACTGTTTATTTTGTAAAGGATAAATTATGATCAAAAGGATGATGTGGGAATTCAAAAAAAAAGGTGGAATCTATCTGAAATGGGAAAACCTATGATTTTAGTGTCAACGAAGAAATAATTTTGATATTTGGGTCAAGTCTACATGTTCCATTGAATCCAGAGCTAAAGAAGGATCTTTTGGATGATGCATATAGATTAAATTTCCTCATTTAATTAGGAAACACAATGATGTATTGAGATCTCTAAGTGATTTATTGTTGGGATAACATGAAGAAGGAGATCACTGAGTATACAAAAAAGTTCCTAGTATGTCAGTAAGTGAAGGCCAGGAGGTTGAAGTCTAAGGGGATGATACAACCATTAACCATAACATCCTAAAAATGGGAGAACATCACCATATACTTTTTCACTATAATTTCAAAGAAATACAAAGGAAACAATGATATCTCAGTCACTGTGGAATGTCTTATGAAGACAACTAACTATATCACGATTTGAGAGGACTTATCATTAGATCGACATGCACAGATTTACATCAAAGAAGTGGTAAGGCTGGACAGAGTACCACTATCTATTTTATCTTATCATGATCCTAGATTAACCTCGATATTCTGGAAAAGTATCCAACATGATCTAAGCATTGAAATGAACATCATTATATCCAATCATCCTCAAACTGGTGGCCAATCTGAGAAAACTATTCAGAAACTGGAAGAAATGTTAAGATCATGTTCTATGAAATTAAAAGGAGGGTGGGACTAAAATCTTCCACTGGTTGAGTTCTCCTACAAAAATAGTTTCCACTCAATAATCCAAACAGAACCATTTGATGACCTGTATGGGAAGAGGTTCAAAACACTGGCATGTTGTGATGACGTTGGGGAGTGAAAACTCCCAGGTCCAGAAATGGTCAAAGACATGTTGGAGAAGGTTAAGACTATACCAATAAAAATTGATGCTGCTCAGAGTCGACAAAATTTCAATACTAATTATCATCTATGGAAAATAGAGTTTGATTTTGGAGACATGGTATTCCTATGCATATCATCATGGAAGAGAGTTATGCAATTTGAGATGAAGGGAAAGCTTAGTCCAAAGTACATCAACCATTTTGAAATCCTTGATTGCATTGGAGCAGTGTCTTATCGACTAACACTCCCACAAAACCCATCTCAAGAACATGATGTATTCCATGTATCTCTCTTGAAGAAGTACATAACTAACCCATCACATGTAATGAATCCATAGGTGGTACCTTTAGAGAAATACTTCTCCAATTAAGAAAATCTAGCGATGATATTAGATTATACGGAAAATGTTCTATGAAATAAGACAATGCCCCTCAAGAAAGTGTTGCGGAGAAACCAAAAGATTAAAGAATCAACGTGGGAATCATAGGAAGTGATGATGTAGAGTTAACTACATCAATTTTAGTGTGGGAAAAGAAAATTTTTAGTTAAAAATTTCTTAAGGGGGGAAGATTGTAATGACCCAAAATTTTATCAAAACAAATTATTATTGATCTAATTAAATGTAATATTATGTAAAATGGTTATATAAAATATTCACTTCATTGGTTTTTTGTTTTTCGATATTTAAATACCATTAAGAATTATGACCGTTGCTAATATAGTTGTTGAACATTGATCACATGATTAGTATAAATATCGGGTTTTAACAAATCCAATTGACTCAAACAAAGGATGCGATGGCCTCATATAGTATACTTGCCCCTGACTAAGTCCATTTTTTAGTGCTAAAAAACGAGGTGGTGTCATTGGGCATCTCCTTTGACCACTCCCAATCTGAGCTTCAATATGTTAAGATCGAACGAAACTGCCTATAAGAGAAGTGGAAGTTGATGGTGATTACCACTCAAGCAATGTTATCTGATCCACCCCAAGAGTTTGTCACAATCACACACCTAACCATAAGACCTTATGCAAGTGTTATAAGGGGTTATGCAATGAGACCCTATAAATCTGATTTTTTACATTATTTTTTTTATAGAGAATATACTTTCATTTTATTATTGTTACCATGTAAATAGTTTTTTTAATGAAAAAAATAAATTTTTAGTTAATTAAGTAATCTATATTATGAATTAATACATATTTGAATTAAATAATATTTGAATTGAATATTATTAAAGATTACTTTTTTAATAATATAAATTACCGTATAATTATTATGAATACTATTGTGATTTTCATTATGGTTTGAAAGCTATTTTTGTCAAAACCCATGAATTTTTTATAAATGTTGATTTTTATTATAAAAGTAAAAATTGAAATATTTTGAAAATTAATTAGATAAAATGAATATTATTTTTTTATCATGTTGTAAAAATTATCCACTGGTTAATTTTTCGTAATTTTCTGAGAATTAGTATTTTTGGGTAAAAATTAAATATTGTTTAATTATATAACGTGTTTTATGGCATCATAATGGCCCACTGGTGATGTAATAAAATACTATAAATTATATTTTGCGCCAATAAATTTTTTCAATTAATATAATGTTATTTTAGATTTTTTTTATTTTTTTATAAAGCATTAGTGGACCCTGCAAAACATACAGAACATTTTATCAATTTAAAATGATTTCCATGAGAGTGGGAATCAACTTCTAATAAGCAAGCGTAATATTTTAAGAAGTTCACCATTGGAATTATAAAATATTATTTTCCACTACCCTTTTGAAAAAAACATGGGAAAAAACATGGTATGGTTTGTGGTTTTGTTTAGTTTAATGTGTAGGGTCCAAAACATAAATAATAAATAATTTCTTCCCTTTTCCTATATAAACCCACCCAAGCTCCCATTTCCTCTTCACTCAATGCCTTTTCAGCTTGACCCACCTCTACCATCCTCTCTCTATAATGAAACCAAGGTTCCCCAAGCTCTCAAGAATCCTCTCTCATGACCCTCACAAGCCTTTTGTATCACACATCCATGTAAGGGATTTCTTCCTTCCTTATTTTTGTCTATGTTTCTTTATATTGTTATGCCTTTTTATTTTCTGTTTCAAATTCTATGGTAAGATTTATCCCCTACCCCATACCACCATACATATTTTTGAGTTACTAGATACCTATTTATCTCTGATTAATTCCTCCCATGTACACCAGTTACTATGCTAAAATTTCGTATCGGATTTCTTCCTTTTTCATTTTTGTTACAATTTTATTATGTTGTTATTCCCTTTTACATTTAGTTAAAATGTTGGGGTATGATTTCCCACCTTCCCCATACTACCATCTTTATGTTTTAATGATGAGAGAACCCTTTTCATCTAATTAATTTATTCCATGTACACCTGTTACTATGCTGAAATCCTATAATGAATTTCTCTATTATCATTTACATTCAAGAAATTATTTTATAATATGAATCTAAATTCCATTTTCATGGACACATATATATATGACCCACTTACTATAAATTTCATTTAAATATTATTATACAACCATTTTTCTCTCATAAACCATTTTTAGGAATTCTTATGTCACGCTGTTATGCTGCCAAAATTGCACCCGATTTTCAAAGCCAAATTCATCATAAAGTGAATACGACACCCATTTCTCTATCAGGGGTATTCACATTTATTCACATGTACCTGTGGATTGAGGACGTACATTTATTTATTTCAGATTTCTTATTCATGGAATAAATTATTACTTTTAATTAATCCATGTTGTATTATCCATGTGCCAAACTTATGCATTAATTGAAATGACTAAGAAGGGTGCGCCCTGATAGTGCTCTAATACAATGGGTAAAAATTAGTGTCATGATACGTCAAGTGCAATGAGTTTTTACACATGCTAATTAAAGTTAAATGAGGGGTTTCTCATGCTCCACGTGCAATGAGCCTTGGATCATGCTAATACCATGTTAAGTGTTGTTGCCACATTTCCGTGTTGTCATGCTATATCATGGATTTATGTCCATGTTTCTCTTATACTCATTTGATATGCCTACATCCAAAAATATACTGCATTATTCATGTTATGTCTTGTTAACCCCCTTTCTTGGGATTTATAGATCACACTTTTATTATTAATGTCCTCAGGTTATCCCATGAAATTCTGTGTATGAAAGAATGTAGTGGTCATGTAAAAAAAGTTTTCAATAAAGATGTTGTGTTTTTATGTTCTATGTTGTTATGTAATGTTCCTAATTTCCCAAGACACTAGAACTCTTTATTCTCAAAGATGTATTAAGTGCCTGTTTATGTAATAAATCATGTTTAAATTTGTAATAAAAATAATGGTTTTTATAGCATAGGCCTGGATTCAAACATTAATTCCAAAATATAGATGAAATATTGGAATTTAGTTGTAAGGGTATGGTGTCAATTTCAGGTGCAAGTCTGAAGGAAAAGGTTCAAATTTTTTCATTTATTGACTAAAGTAGTAATTAAATGGTTTTGAACTTTGGATCACTTGAGGGTGGGGATTTGAAAGGGATAAAACTTCCTACTAGCATCACTGCCAAACAATTTACTCTGAATCAAATATAAAATGTTGCAACCATCTAGAAAGAGGAATGGTTATTAATACCTAGTTCGGGAGTAGTAGATATATGTGGTATATTGAGATATGATTTTGAGTTGGTGTGTGCAACAGGGACAATGTAAATTAAAATAAATGTAGATAAGGAGGAATCCAATGAGGAGGCGATGAGAATTGGTGATGAAGATAAACACAAGGTTGTTTTATTAGTAGAAGGTGAGAAAGATGTACAAGATTGTATAACCAGTGGGGGAAATTAGGTATTGGTGAGGTCAACATGTAGGGTGGGGCTGTGAGGGACTAACTCAACTATTAATATTAGTGATCACTTTGAATATCTGGTGGTTGGATTTTCTGTTTAGGGACAAGGGGATGAAATCCAATAAGAAATGGGAATCCAAACCCTAATACCAGTAGAGAAATTATCTGACAACCAAAGAATTTATAGAAAATATTACGGGTATGATATATCTTTCTAGGTTTTTGGGGACAGTGTTGATGGAGTGTATGTTAGAAGCCTATACAGCCTAAGAAGGAGGAAGGGGCCGAATGGAAAAAGGAAATTAGAGAGTTGTATTATGTTAAAGGGAAAGAGGAAAAAATTATTTATTGACAAATATCTATTACCTAAGATGATGGAAACATGTTTAGATAAAAAGAATAAGTGATAGATAGTTAAAACATGTTTGATGGATAGGAAGGAAAGAAGAGTTTGAATCATCATCATGAAAATCAGATAGTGGAGTGTGGTGAGGCCAATGAACAAGAATAGGGTGGTGGTATAATGGAAGATCTGATTTAGTAATTGGAGGTATCTGATAGTAAGGTCAGGGTAGTAGAAAATGAGTATAGGGAAAAAGGATAGGAATGAGAGATTAGTATTCATTTCATTGATAAAATGTTATAGGAGGCCTCTGAAATCAATGCCACATAGGATGAGGTCCACAAGATGAAGGATCATATGATTCAAGTGAACACTAATAAGGAACAACGTGCATGAATCAATAATCAAGATTTTATTTTGATACATCACTTTAATAAAAGGAATACTAGTGTGGAGGAGTATATCCAATCTTTGGACAAGAAAACCTACAATTTTAAAGACATCATCGAGGTTGATCTGGACATGAAGGTCACTCCTCTTCAATGATTGTTATATAGAGGTAAGGTTTCTAGTATACTTAA
This sequence comes from Viscum album, assembly GCA_963277665.1. NCBI lineage: Eukaryota > Viridiplantae > Streptophyta > Magnoliopsida > Santalales > Viscaceae > Viscum > Viscum album. The sequence goes on along the minus strand of OY728158.1, from coordinate 363,523,724 downwards.
ACTCAATTTCAATGACTCGGTGATTTCATATGGTTTGTGTTGATATCATGTTTTAAACATAAATGGTTTCCCACTTTTACTATAAAAGAACTGTGAATAATAAAAACTTAATTGTCAATCAGCAGTTAAAGACAATATAAAATAAATTATAAAATATAAAAAAAATATATATTAAAAATTAATAAATAATAAAAAGTAAAAAAGTTATGAACATTATTAATGAGAATATAATCTTAAATGCATGAATGTAACAAATGAGTGAAATTTAATAAATAAAAATAAATAGACTTCCAAATTATTCAAAAAATGAATTAGTTTTATTAATTATAAAAATTTTAAAAAAATTAAAATGAATATATATTAGAATGAAATGAATATATATTAAATATGAACATTACAACCATATTAGAAACCTTAAATGTTAAAGAATAAATATTTATAAATCAATATTAAAAATAAATAAATAAAAATAATATTAAAACCGAATAAATTATAATGAAAAGTTAAAAATAAGTAATAATAGTAGTGGATAAACAATAATAAATAATATAAATTGAATGAACATTGAAAAATAGTTATATTAAAAAATTAAAAATATGTAGAATAAAAAAATATTTAAAAATTTACATGTATTATTAATTATTTAAATTATTAAAAAAACTAAAAATGAATATATGATAAAATGAAAATGATTAAATATTAATTTTATAAATTAAAACCATCTTAAAATAATTCAATATTAATGAATAAACATATAAAAATAAATATTAAAAATGGATAAAATTAAAAAAATTATCAACAAAACTTCAAAAATGAATAAATTTTAATTTTTATAAAAATTATGATTATTATTTATTAGATAATATATAAGATGAAGAAATTTGAAAAAAATATTTGAAATAAATTTTTTTTATTTTTAATAATAATATACAAATGAATAATAGTTAATGAATAAAATCAATATATATATATATATATAATATAGTATGTTAAAAAATATAATTCTGAAATAAATATTAAAAATTGAATAAGTTAAATAAACATTATATGTGTGTACATTCATTATAAAAATAAATTAATTAAATATATGTATATGTCAAATTAAAGAAACACATGTTTGATATATTTTAAATTGAAAAAATTAACATTTAATTAAATTCCCATTGCTTTATAAAATTTATTTTTATTTTTATTTAATTTTAATTGTTAATTATAAACCATTTTTCACTAAGCATATGTATTACTTATGTAAATATATATTACATATTATATAAAACATATATAATAAAATATTATAAATATTGATATATATATATACGAATAAATTTCAACATTAAAAAGATTAAATATCTTAATGAACAATTATGTATAAATAAAGAAAATATAATTTATTAGCAAAATATTCAATAAAAAATACTTAAATTCAATAATTTATAAAAAAATAAAAAAAATTATTGCTAAAAAATAAGCAAACATTATTTATGAACACTGAGACAGAATGAACATTCATTAGGGATAAAATGGGATTTTTCATTTCTAGAAAAGCATGAAAATTTATTATCACTATTAAAGTAACCCTTTATTATCACTACTAATGGACCTATTTATTCTTTCTTTTGTTAGTGCTGGTAAGGGCCATGACATCTAGTGAAAAATATGTCGTCCTGCACCATCCCTATAACATAACAAGATTAGAAACACAAAATCAAATTGGAATAAAAATATTACAGAAATATAGAATGAAATATAAATATTATACTGCACTATCATATCAACTCAAATTTTACATGTAAGATATTTTCATTGATGTGATATTTATAATTAATTAAATAAAATAAAAATCCAATATAAAAAATAAAAACTTTAATAGAATAAATTTTCAACAAGTGTCCCCTATCAAAACCTTACACCTAAAAAAATGTTTTTTAGTAACTGTACATAAAACATAAACAAGTTATGATTTTAATATAATCCCTATATGTTAAATTATATTCTTAATTATAATGTTTGTCAATGGTATTACAAGTTATACTATTAAATGTATTATTAGTTATTTTATTTTTAATTTTATTTTAGTTAATATTTATTAAATACACCTTTAATTAATTATAAAAATAATTTATATTGATAATTAAATAATATTTTAATGATATTATCAGTTTTTAATGATTTTAATTACCACATTGATGATAAAAATTATATCATCAAACAAAATTAACAATATTAAATTGAAAACATGGACTTTAATAATACCATGAACATTGTGTGTCAGGATGAACCATGGTTAATTCATTGAGTACATTAATTATTTATAGAATAATGTCCTTCTGTTTGAAAATAATATGATCACATTTTCTCTATTTTGGAAATGTTACAAATGTTTTATACTTAAATAAATATTTTATATTAAAAGTAGTTAGTTGGAGTCATACCAGCCACATCATATATCAGATTGACCTGCTGTTGATTCCTACATGTCATAAATGACTTATTGACCATCGAGCTAAAGTTTTAAAAAAAATTGGAGATCATTAACTTGGCAGTGATAATTTTTTGCTCATTTTAATCAAAAAATAAAACATTTCTATTTAAAACACACATATTGAGTCATACTGACAACAACATGTTCTTTATTGACATTAGTTTGAATCAAATACATCATGAACAAATTATGGATCATCATTCTAATGTTTGAAAACAATTTGAGTTTGTTTTCTCAGTTTTTTCTATGTGATATATGATTTAAACTAAATTTACACTTTTGTATTGAAAATAAATACATTGATTCATACATTCCAAAATGAGTGTTAGATTAAAATGAGATTGTTTACTATAATCATAAATTATTTATGGATCATTTTATTAATGTTAAAAAATATACAATTATTTTTTTTCATGATTTTGGAAATGTGACATGCATTTTAAAATAAATTAAAATTTTCACATTGAAAGAACAAAATTAGAGTCATGATGGACACATCATGTGTCAGATTGACATGCTATTGATTCTAACGCATCATGTATGAATTATGGATCTTTTTTCCAATATTTACAAATAATCAAAGGTCATTTTCTCAATTTTGGGTATGTGATGCGTGTTTTAAACTAAAATGACACATTAATATTGAAAACATGAATGTTGAGCTTTAAAGACCATATGATGATTCTGATTTAAATAAAATCCATTACAATACATATTATATATAATATGGGTTTATTTAACAATGTTTGAAATGAGTTCAATAATTTTTTATTGTTTTGGATCTGTGATATGCGTTTGAATCTAAAATGACGCATTTATGTTGGAAAAAAAATTTGAATCATATCGAGCACATCACCTTTAAAATTTACATGTGACTGATTTCAACACATAAAAAAGGAATTATGAAATGTTTTATAATCTTTTGAAAACAATCCAAAATCATTTTCATGATTTTGACAAGGGGACGCATGATTTAAGCTAAAAATACTCTTTTATATTGAATACATGGCTGGGATTTATATTGGACAAATCATGTGTCCTAATTATGTTTAGTCAATTTCAACACGACAAAAATGAATTATATATCATTGTAATTATGTTTTAAAAAAATTATATCTCACCTACTTCATCTATGTGACCTGTGTTATAAACAAAAATGAAACTGTTATATTTAAAAAATGCACTACAAGTCATATTAGAGACATCATATGTTGGATTAACATGCCACAGATACATAAATGTCACAAATGAAATATAGATCTTTTTCCAAATGTTTGAAAATAATTTGAGATCAGTTTATCTTTTTTTTTCAATGTGGCATGCATTTAAAACTAAAAATACACTTTTATATTGAAAACAAACACTATGAGTCATACCAACTAAATCATGTGCCAGGCGATCATAAAGTAAATTTATATATTTTTAATATGAATTATCAATAATTTTTATAATGTGATAAAATAATCATAGCTTTCTATTTCTATTTTGTATATGTTATTCATGTCTTTTACTAAGATATAAATTTTATATTGAACACATGCAATTTGAGTGATAATAACTACACCACGTGTTGGATTGATGTGCGGTCAATTACTACAAAATTAAAATGATTTATTTATAATTTTCCTAAAACATGATAAAAATTCGAGATCATTGTCTCAGTTTTCATACTATGATGTGAGTGTTAAAAAAATGAATCATTTTTATTTAAAACAAACACTTGGAGTCATACTAGAAATATTATGTATTAAACTAATACTTGATATATTATTACATGATGAAAATGAATCATGGATCATTTTTCTAAAGTTCCAAGACAATATGATCTTGTATATGTTGTTTTGTCGATGTGATGTGTCTGTTACACTTAAAGGACACTTAAAAACATTCACTTTGTGTAATACTAGACACATCATGTGTTAGATATATATAAAATCAATTTTTACAAGTCAAAAATGAACTATGGATCATTTCCATTACATTTAAAAAATTATTAGAGACTATTTTTTTATTTTATTCTATGTGACATTCAATCTAACCTAAAATGACACATTTATATTGGAAACACTTACTTTCAGGCATACCAACCACATCATGTGTTAGCATGAAATTCAGTAAATTCTAATATGCAACAGATGAAATATGTATTGTAATTATAATTTTTAAAATCAATTAATGATTTTTTTTCAATGATTTTGGCTGAGTGACACACATTTTAAACTAAAATAATAGTTTTATAATCAAAACTCAAAAATTAAGTCATACGGGACATATCATGTGATTGATTTAAATTTAGTCAATTCATACTAACGCAAAATAAAATATATATCATTTTATTATATTATCAAGATAGTATAAGATAATATTATCATTTATGTTTATGATATGTGTTTTCTATACATAAATGGCATTTTAATGTGAAAAAAACGCTTTGAGTCATACCATCCACATCATGTGTCATATTGATCCGCGGTCAATTCCTATATGTGAAAAATAAAATATGGATCATTTTGCAATTTGTTTTAAAAAATAGGATAATTTTACTCATTTTTTATAATATGATGTGTATTTTATTCTAAAATGACATTTTATATTGAAAACACATAGATAGAGTCATTCGAGTCACATCATTTTTCATATTTCCCTTCAATAAATTCTGATACATCAAATATTTATTATGGATTATTTTCCTAATGTTTTTGGATAGCTTCATCTCATTAACTTGTTTTTGGATATGTAACATTTATTAGAGTAAAATGGTTCTTTTAATATGTTCATATTCACTTTGATTCATAATGGACATATCATGTGTGAGGTTGATTTGTAGATAATTTATACACATCCCACATGAATTATTAATCATTTTCATAAAGTATGAAAATAATATAATCTGGGTTGGGTGACCATATCATTTCTCCGATTCTTTCGGTATGAAAATAATATTATATGATTATATTTTTAATGATAATATGATTATAATTTTAAACTAAAATGTGAACGTTATATTGAAAATACACATTTTGAGTCACACCAACCATATTTTGTGTTAGATTGGTGTGAATTAATTTCCTACTTGTAAAAAATGAATTATATTTTTTTATGAATTTTGAAAACAATATGAACTCATTTTTCATGTTTTGAAAATTTAACAAGCATTTTAAACTAAAATTACACTTTTATATTGAAAACATGATATTTGAATCATTCTATACACATCATATGTAATATTGATATGTCATTGATTCCCACATATCATAATTAAATTATGAATCATTTTTGTGAATTTTTAAAACAATAAATGTTTGTTTTTCATTTTTTTTAAACGTGACAGGTGTTTTAAACATTATTATCATATAAAGAACAATTGTCCACATAAAATCTTTACTTATAACCCTCAATCATCTTCCTTCACATATAATTCTATAAATCTACTTTTAGAATTGAATTAGAATTTCATATAATAATCACTATTTGTATATACAATAAATTTTATTGGCATGTCTTGTTGAATAAAATTTCAATGTGATGGAATTCATTTTTCATTCTCATCATGGTTGGGGAACTGATTATAATAGAATTAAGACCCCTTTTACATAATCATAAAAAGATAACAGTATACAAAATGAAAATTATATGTCTAGGATCATAGAAGTACCTTCCCAGAATTTGGTAATATTACTTTACTTTTGTGGGTAAAATTATTATTTACCTATTTCCCTAACACCATTATCTTCACTACAGCCTTAATGTATAATCCCTCATGAGAAAAATTATCTTAATGCATGTTAATAGCCCAACCAAAATTTTTATAGTGAAACCATCAATGATATTTCACATTGAGAAATAAATCAAATCATTATTTTTTCAAATTCACCATGAAATAATTTTGTAGTGTTAACCAAATCAAAATACCACCTAAAATAAGGATATTAGTGAAAAGTTGAAAAGAAATGCATGACCAATTGGGTAATGATAATATACCTAATAGAATCATTGAATAATTATAGAAAAAATAGTTTGATTGAATTTATCACATGAGATGCAGGTTCAATAAATATATCACACATTTTGAATTGTTGTTTGACTACATCTATAGATGCAAGTGGATTTGAATGTATCTGAAATTATTTCCCATCAAGTTGTAGGGTATTATAAAGTTGAGTATTCTTTTTTCTCCTAGATGAAACAACCTCATTCAAAAAATTCATAGAATTTCCATCAGGTAGAGGAACCATATGTTGGTAGGATCACCAAATATATATCCTCACTCAATAGTGAAAGAATATCTATGGTGGGGTTTGAACTTATTTGGAATTTTGGTAAGTTCAAATAATATAAAAAAGGTTTTATGGTAATTAAAAATGTATTTTTAGAATAAATATATAACTAAAATATTTCCAATAGTATATAAAATTTATTTTAGGGAAATTAATTTTTATTTATTATGATGATGATGCTTCTGATCCCAAATGTATCTCTAAAATCACATTATATATAAGATAACATACATAATGATATTTCACCACAACTTGAAGGTCAAAATTATTAAGACACTATGTACTTTTCCCAATCACATTTAAAATTAGTTCTTTTTTTTGTGGGTAGAATTTAGGTTATACTCGTAGAATTGAAAAAATAGACAAAAAACTAATAAAAAATATTTTATTTGAGATTGTAATTACCTTGGAAAATTACATGGTTGGAGAAGCATGATTTGTGATGATATAAAATATCCTTTATAAATTTTTAAAAATAATATCAAAAATCATTTTTATTGTTTTGTTTTTAAATCTATAGAAATACTGACCACAATATGTAAATAGTTTTTAAATATGTTTTTATATATAAATGATGATACATAAACCTCAATGAATTTACATTTGAAGAAATAATTTAGATTATAATGTTTATTTCATGACCTCATAAACAAATTTAACCAACATTTATAGATCACATTATCATAAAAAAATTTCTTAAAATAAATTAAATTGAATATTTTGAATTTTATCGAAAAAGTATTGACTCTAGTGCATTAAAAATTCACAATTGACTTCATGTGTGGTAATTTTGATGGAAATCCATGATTTTCATCTAAAAAATAAATATTCAGGGTGTCCAATTTTATTTATATTATAAATAAACTCTTTTTAAAAAAATAATTAATGAAATATATGTATATATATATTTGATATGATTATATTCAAGAGTCTTACCTCTGCATTTTAACCATCAAGAGAAGTTGGTCATCTATTATTTTCTTTTCAAACACTATGGTCAATTCATAATTTTTCTTGTTAGTTTCTTCTTATTGATTTTTTTTGTAGAAATAAGAGGGGGGTTAATGATTTCAACTCGTACTTCACGGATTTTTATCTATATTTAATAGTAATATATAAACCTATTGAAGAAAATGAAAATTTATTAAAAATAATGAGCATAATATAACATTTTTAGAAAAAACCAATTTGAAAATGTACCTAAATTATATTGGATATGGTTTCCTAGGACCACATATTTGTACTTTTATTACATGTATATTCAAATAATTTAATACTAATTAAACATCTTATTTGATATTGTTCAATATTCTGCATTTCTTTAATGTAATAATGTCCAAGAATATTTTTCACATTGATAAGGTGATAGATGATTCCCTCTATGATGAGAATCTTTAAGTGATATGAAAATATTCTGAATATTTTTGTGTGTTTTGATGGCATATTATGATGGGACACATAGTATTTAGTCCATTAAGTGAGATTAATCATATGAATATGAGGATTATTCTTATAAAGATCTCACATGGTAATCTCCATGATGAGAGATTATGAAAATCGAACCCCCAATTAAAATTCCTCTTATTTTGGTGTCTTCGAATATTCCTATTTTTGAGAATGTTTCAAGGTCCATAGTCATTAATATTTTCATTAATTATTGTTATGACTAGCGCACTTCTATTGTCTGAAGAAATCTTTGATAACATATGATCGTAGTGAGGTAGGGTATGTCGGGCATGTCACAATTAACAATTAATTATTAGATAAGTCAAGGATGTAATTTTACCTTCAATCTTTTTGGAAGTTGATATATGAGATGATTTATTAGAATAGAATTTAGGTCTTAAATTCCATGGAAATGGTTTAATGATTTGTTTATTCCAAATGGACAATGAAAGACAGATTAGGTATATAGTTTGGTGACATGGATGTGAAACATTCTTGATGAGATATTATGAAAAAGGTATTATATTACACACTGACCATTCATAAGAATATTTCATCATTTTGAAATTAATATGTTTATTTTTCATTCCTTGACCCGTTGCTAGATAATAATTCTGGACTTTTGGAATGACCACATAATGCTAATGAGTTAGAATCCTACGTGGTCACACACTATGTTTTTTTGTTAATCATGATTAAAATATATTATAATTTAATTAATGTAACAAATATTATAATCAAGGTCAATAAATAATTTATATTCCCATTTTATTGATCACATTACCTAAAAAATATTCATTCCCCAGATTATGAAAAAATAACCTTATTTATTTTATTTATTATATAATAAATATTCATTTACAATTTTGTGAAAAAAAATTATCTATGTGAATAAAATATTTTATTTTTGTATTCAAATAATTTTATATGAGTCCAAATAGGTCAGGATTTCATTCCATAAAAAATATTAATTAAAAATATGATTAAATAATTCTTGCTATTACGTAAGTTAGCATCCACTAAAAAAATATATTTTATTTTATTGCATGGTGTTTATTAAAGGTTATTATAAGATTTATTGTCTAAAAGCATTAAATAATTATTTTAATCTAAACCGTTTTACTATAAATAGATAATTATGGCTATTTTGTGTACTATTGATTAGTATAATCTAATTAGATAATTGTTTCAAAAACCTAATTCTCCCTTAAACTCATCATTCTATATCCTTCTCAAGAATGTGAAATGAAAGAGATATTTTATTCAATACCAAAGAATGAGTGGCCAAGAATAAACAACATAAAATATATTATTCATCGTACTAAAACTCGAATATCTATTAGCATTGTTTTTAGATCATAATAGCACGTGTGGATCCCTGTTAGAGTATCCTTAGATACTAATATTTAAAAGAAGTAAATACAAGAGGTTCTTTTCATAAGGTTAACATTAGTATATGAAGAAAGAACCTAAACATAGATATTCATTTCATCATATTTTAAACAAAAAAATTATAAATTTTATGTTAAAGAACCTCCCTCATTATTTTAGGTAACAAAAATAAAATAAAATTATTTTACCTCCCACTACCTTATGCTTATGCTATATATAGTACCAAAAACATTTATCAACGTGGTCAAATTTAAATTTATAATTATTTATTTGATTTCTGATATATGGATAATTATGGATAGATTTTAATTTCATATTATTAATTATTTAATTATATTTAAAATAAAACTATTCAATGTATTTATCACGATTAATTCAATGTTTCATTTTCATAAAAGTTTTAGAATAGATTGAGAATGACAAATGTTTCCATCAAAAAATTGCAAATTTTTTCTATAAGAGATGGTTACATGATGTGTACCCTGAAATACACGTTGTGTACCTTAGGGAGATCCATCTGGAGGCACTAACATATTCAGAGTGTTTCATGGGGTAATTACATGTGGTGTATTCTACATTTTTACTCGCCAACATGGGACATGGTTGTCAGATTTCACGGTGTGTATGAGTGTGAACATTGTGTAGTATAAATTGGTTATTAGTGTAAATCAGTCAATCCTCATGGTCAATATACATGGTCAAAACCATGTGAGACTGACAATCAAGAGTATGCATGATATACCTGGAATGTATGCGGTGTACACAATGTGTAGTTTATCATTTCACACTTCTAAAATACATGCCAAAGACCCAGGCGTGAATCCGAGACACATGGAAAGTGGAACCCACATTATGTAGCTAATCTGCAATCTTTGTGTTATAAGATAGATATACACACTATAGAATCAGGCATGTACATGCGATACACATCAAACGAGATACAAGTTGTGTGGATAGACTATACATTCCATGTAGTCTACCATTAAATGAAAGAATAAAATATCACATTAAATTTATAGTTACATCATAAAAACGTATTTTATTGATTGGAACACCAATGTTTGTTTCAAAATTTTATAATGGGTTTAAATAATATTAAATGATCAATTAATTTATTGTACTTAATATGCCATTATTATTCCTGACATTTATTTTTCATGAGTTCCTTAAATTATGGGTATCTCTAATTATGTTCAGATGATCATTAAGATGAAAAAGGACACATTAATTAATAAATTAATTAATTAATGTAGGATTATACAACTTAATAATAAATAGATAACTATGAAATTAATTCTATCCAGTTACTTTTGTGTATTCCATTCATGTATGACTATTCATGATCTTGACCAAGACATGTGTATGTGTTGGATGTTTTAATTTAATTTATTTCATGAGTTTTGAATTATTTGTTATTAACATAAATATGATAGCCTATGTGTCATCCCTCCCTTCATTATTATGTATGGACTTTATGTCCACGTATATTTATGTAATCTAATTTAAACTTATCCTTTATTTTCCCTCATCTACACGTGAGTCATAAAATACATGCAATTAATGGAGTATTGAAAGGCCTGTGAAGGTCTTTCAAGACAATACCATTATTTTACTATCTCTGGTGATACACTAGTGGATAGGTGGAATTCAATAACTCATTACATAACCACCAATAGAATTTATTTCCTCTGGGTAAATGGTTGATTTAATGTCTTCTCCTTAAATCGACTACTAGATAATGCTCATTAACATGTCATTTAATTATTATTTTTTTCATTTCGTCTAATTTCTTTTATGGATTCAAGGACATGATCACATAAATAAATGAATTAATTACCAAAGAAGGAAAATAAATAAATGAATTATGTGTAAATGTTTTATCCTTCTTGGTTAATTATTTAGGGATCATCCACTTAATATTAATATGACATGTAAATAGTAAAAAATGATAAAAATTATTCATAATTAATTATAATCCATCAATTAAATATTATGTCATACTTGGACATCCATTACATTATTGGTAATGATATCATTAAAATTAAGTTTTTTAACAACCCTTATTGGGACACTTACTTTTAATGTGGAGTTCTTATGAAGGTTATGGGTTAACATAAACATCTTACATCAAGATAAGTACCCCTCATTAGTTGTTATGTAATATGGAGGAATGTGTTGAGGCTATCGAAGGCCATATTTTAGGATAGGGTAGTGCAGTAAATGGATTAGGGAGCTGCAAACCCGTACATGGAAAATACTGGGCTACCTAAAAATATTAGTCTTTCTTGACCATCACGTATTGGGGTTGTGTGAAGGGAAATGTGGATCCTTTATACTAGAATGTCAAAGAAACTTGATAGTCCATGTTAAATTGTGATAGATATTAGGACTAGATAAAATAGTTAGATATTTAATAAAATTTAATAAAAACAAATTACTTTATTTTTTCTTAGATAATTTGTAATCAAGAAAATAATTAATAATATACTATTTTAATTATAAAATAAAATGGTAATCTCAAAATCCCGATTATCTCTATAATAAATATTTGATAAATATGACCACCTCACTTAAACCACCATCCATGAGTGGTTTAGATGCCTTAATTATATGCTATACCATCAATAGAAATCATAAATTCTAGAATCCTCAGTTCCTAATCATCCTGCTAAAGAGTTGGGTGATGAATAGTTCATGGTCTATAAAAAATATTTGAGAAACATAGTCGATGTTTTATGTTTTATTCTTTTGTATATGTCTAGGGAACTAATGATGTTTCATAAAAAAACATGTATGCATATAAATTATTGAGAACCTATATAGTATTTACTATGAGATAGATAGAAAGGAAAGGTTTGAAATATTCATGTAACTCTTTCTTAAAAATCTTAGAGAGGGTTCCCTAGCTGGGAATCACATAGTCAATCTCAATGGATACAATGAGTTCCTAGTGGTTCTAGGTTTTAAACTCTCTAAATAAATGGGAACCGATATCATTTTGGAATCACTCCCTCTGAAAATATATATGTTTTTTGTATATTTTAATATGAACAACATTGAGAATTATATACTAGATCTACTAACTCTCCCTCACTAAGTTGATAAGGTTACGAAGCCCAAAAATTATTCCATATGGTGAAAACACTGAATGGTAAATGGGATATCATTAAACCCAACACTTTTTCATACCCTTCCAATAAGAATAATATAGAGGGGAAAGAAAGGGAACATGATTTTTCCTATTTCAAATTTTGTAATAAGGTCCATTTAAAGAAAAATAGCACCAAACCAAAGAAGAATGTAAATGCTTCATGTGTTTGTTTGTATCGATTGGAATTTTTATATTTCTACAAAATGTGTATTAGATATATCTTTTGGTTCTGACATATGTATTCAAATATAAAAAAGAAGCTGCTTTTGGAAGATTTATTGAGGGGAGGCTGATCTATGAGATTCTAATAGATCTAAAAATGATTTTGTTGATAACCTTAACTACCCCCTCACAATCAAAATGGGATAATCATGGTATTAATGATTTTTTATTATGTGACTTAAGTTAATGAAAAATGTGTATATGTATCCAAACTATATGAAAATGTTTTTTTATTTCAAAATAATAAATATTGGTTCTTTTATACAAATAACGTTTTTTATGGTAAAGAGTAATTATATAATAGTATTAATGTGTTGGACTATACAAACCAAGTAATTTCAAAAGATAAAAAACGTAACTCTCATGAATGATACCACACACAACATTGGCATTCCCAGCGAGGTCATGTAAATTAAAGGTGCTTGAATAAACTATATGAATGTGGATATTATGATTCTATTGAACAGAAAGTACTATTTGTATATCACTCATGTTTATAAGGGGATATAAAAAAATCCCCATTTAATGGGATATGTGAGAGGGTTAAACAGATTTATGAATTTGTTCATACAAATGTGTGTATACCATTTTCTATTGAAGAAAGGAGAGATTACTCATACATGATAAATTTTACTCAGGATTTTGGTGTATATGGATATGTCTATTTAATGAGTTATAAATTAAATTCTATTGATAAATTGAAGGATTACAAGAATGATGTTGAGAACCATCTTGGTAAGAAGACTAAAAAACTTCATTCATACCATGGGGGTGAATATCTTAATCAAGCCTTCATCAATTATTTATGGGAGTTCAAGATACGATATCAAAACACTCCTCTATATATGCCTCATTGTAATGGTGTAAGATAAAGGAGGAACTGCACCTTATTCAAAATGGTGAGATCATGGAAGATACATACGAGTCGTCCATTATCCTTTTGGGGATACACATTATAAATAAGAGTACAAATATTAAAACCAAGAATGAAACTTGTGTTGTCATACTTGCATGTGTGTGGTTGCGAAGAATTATTAATGGCCTCTTTTAGTAAAAAACATGGTCTTTATGACAAAAAGTATACCTTTATAGGATATCCTAAAGTCATAAGGGGATATTTCCAATACCATCCCTTAGATAAAAAATTTATAATGAGAAGACATACCTTATTCATTTAGAGGGATCACATCTCTAGAAGATGCAGTAGGAGTGAGATATATTTTTGCTGAATTTGAGCCGCTAGGTACATAAATGTTGGTACAATAATGGATTCCACAAAGCCCAGTGGAGGAAGAAACTATTCTAGATACACAATTACTATATAGGATTACAATAGAGGTTAGATAACTAGAACTTTATATATTTATAATCAGTGAGGATGGTGACTCATTAGTAGTTAAAAATAATTATCATATAGGCTACAATGTAGTATTAAGTGGCACATATTTTTCCAACTGTAAATAATCCATGAATTATAAAATGAATTTGATGTTCCAAAAAAATCTATATTTTCGTATACCCTCTGATGGATGTCTGTTAAGTTGGATGCAAATGGGTATTCAAGAAGAAACTGGACATGGAAGGACAAGTTAGTACCTATAAGGCATGACTATTTGAAAAACGATATAAATAGTGTCAAATAATTGACTATGATTAAACCTTTTCAAGAGTTTAAATGAAAAAATCCATTAGAATTAAATTTGGAATTGTGGATAACCATGAATACGAGATTTAAAAAATATATGTTAAAACAACCTTCCTTAAGGGGGGCCTCATGGAAGATGACTACTTGAAAAAACCGAATGGTTTGTGACACCAAAGATTTCTAGTAAGAATTGAAAATTGAAAAAAATACACTTATGGATTAATGAAATAATCTTGATCATGTAACATTCATTTTGATGAATCAAAAAATTAAATTTGTTTTTTAATGAATGATTTTTAGTTTTTTATCTAAAAATGATATAGTTGGAGTAAAATATTTTTCTTAATAGTATTTTTTGATAACATATTACTAATTGGAATCAAAATACTAATCATATAGTTTGTTAAAGAATGGTTGAATAAATAATTCTCTATGATGGAATTGGTAGGGGAAAAAAATATACTTGGGATCGAGATCTATCTTGATTGATCTAAGAGGTTTCTCTACCTAATTCAAAGTATACACATTGACAAGATACTGAAGAGATTTATTATGGAACAATCCTCCAAGGGACTATTTATAGCATCAAATAGAATTTATCTTTCTTGGAAGTGTTTCCTCATACACATGGGGAAAGAAATAGAATGAAAGGATTCAATATGCATCAGTGACTAGGTCATTCATGTGTTCTTTGTTATGTACTATGCTAGATGTTTCCAAAACATTAAGTATTGTTAGTTTAAATCAACTTAATCCAAGTTACCTCTATTGGATGGAATTCAAGACTATCACTAAGTCTTAGGAATATTAATGATATGTTCCTAGTTAATAGATGAGATGAGTAAGTAGTCATTATAAGATATAAAGATTCCAGTTTCAAAACTGACCAAGGTGAGTTGATGTCACAAATGTGATAACACTAAATCCAATTTGTAAATTTTTTCATAAACCAATTTAAGGATTAGTGGGGACTTGAAATAAAAGATAAAAAATACCATATTCTAATCACCACAAAGTTAAATAGAATACAATATTCAAAATATACTACAAAACCTCAAAATTGGATTCAGATTTCAAACTAATACACACATTCAAAAAACATGGCGTCAACAACTAGGGTCTCAATCTCCTTATGCCACGCTCCCTGAATCATCACCTAGATTCACAATCAATCCATCTTCAACATAATAATCACTATAAATTATAATCCATCATATTAGATAATCATTTACATTAGAAAAAACTAAATACATTTGAGATAAACAAGGGGGAATCTCCCCTGAACTAGAAAACAAATCATTCGATAACTGGTAATAAACAAAATCAATATTCCCTAGAACTAAGACTATATAGAATTCTATAAAACATTTGAACTCAATTTCCATGGCACCTTGAAAACCATGATACAAGTCCAACTGGAAAGAGAGTGGAGGTATAATTCCCCAACCTCAAACCTTACTTAATCTTGAGTTATTACAAGATTACACATTGAGGATCTTTTCAGGTTTAGAGTTTTAGAGAATTAGATCATTAAACCTGCATTACATTCCACATTTAAACAAAGTGGTTACATAAAATATAGTATTCATTTTTCCCATGAACGGAAACATATTTAAAATAAAAAATGGATTCTTTCTTGACACTTCCTTGGCACTATCATCATATCATGTACTATTCCCTTGACCTGTGAAAAACATTTCAAAAACATGGGATGAGCATAAAAAGATCAGTAAGGGTTATAAAAAGTATGTAAAGGAAACATGAGTACATAGATACATAATAATTAAATCATACTTTACCCATAAAACATAAGCACTTTAACATACCTCATAAAATCATGAATAAATCATAGAAATCATAAGAAATAAAGGTAACTTGAGGCATTCATAAATTTCTTATGTAGGGAGTAACCCTCTTGGTTATGTTTGGAATACCCATCACAGTATATTCCCTAATTCTCTTCGGAGGAACCTTAACGTTTAAATCCTTCGTGTTACCCAATGCATTGGAGAGCTATATCGAGCTCATCCACCCTTAGTTTATCACGGAACCACCCATCTTCATAACAATGACCAAGAACTATAACATAATAATAACACATAACTTAAGCATTAATGAAAGATAAAATTCCCACATTTCAACAACAATATAACATTTTAAGATATTGAAATAATGAATCCATTCTAAAAACCATTTTCAAAACCATTTAAAAAATTTAATAAAGAGATTTTTAAATCAAAGTGTCCCATACCACATTGAGGCTTTTAACATTTTAAACCATTAATATTCATATAAATAAATCCTTAAAACCATTTTGAAAACATGGATATGAATGAGATATATTTATAATAATAAATCATTAAAACATTAAAAACGATGTTTTAGTTTAAGGGTTTTTTACAAAATTAGAGATAGTTGAATACAATAATTGAAGAATAACATTTAATAAAAACTTTATAATATCATGAGAATAAAGGGATTCATGATATAATATTCTAAAGGATAGTATATACACCATATAAGAGTTAATTGGTGCATAACAACAATGAAGTCTCAATGGAAATGTAAATTTAGATGAAATCCATTATAAAGATGGTATCCTTAAATTAAGGATAAATCAATCTCATAATTATGTGCGACAAATATAAATACACCCAATATAAGTGGATATTAAGTTTAAAATAATCAAAGTTCATTCACACATATTAAAAGGATGACATATTCAATAACAACATGTTGAACCCAATGAAATCGAAATTGGGTTAAGAAGTTCCCTTGACAGCCAAACAACGTCACATCAAATTTTAGAAAAGGTGTTGATGAGAGAGGTAAACGGTATCTCATCACTTGGACATAAAATTTATGGAAATAAGGATATATAATAAAATATATCCACATAATAAGATGAAAATTAAAATACATAACCAAAGAAGTCTTTTAAAAAGAGGAGGGTGAAAGGTTCCCCTACCGATTTGGGTAACTTTCAAAACGTACACCCCATGAAAGAAGGACTATACAACATTGATGTAAATACTCATAAAAGAAATTATTTTACACAAATATTAGAATAATAGAAAGTACATACACCACTCAGAAGGAAATATTGGAAAATGTAGCATGAATCTCACGAAAACACAAAGTGAGATAAAAGCCCCTTACGGAATTTCGGCAGCCTAACGGTGCCAATTAAAACATCCAAAATGGATTGATGAGAGAAAATAGGGTCTATAATCATATGAACATAAAACATACAGTAAGAGTAATATAAAAGAACATCCCAATCATAAGAAAGATGATCTTAAAAGGAATGACATAAAATAGTGTACTTAAAAAGAAAGAGAGGGGTAGGATCCCTTACCTCGGGTCCGACTTGACTCGATCGTTCTTTAACCTCATGAATAATAAACTTTATTTATTTTATACTTTCTTAAGAAACTTTTTCATGTTCATTATTCCTTTTATATCACTTACTACCATTCTAGGAACACTATGTAATTATTTACGTTAATAATGGTCATTTTGTAGATCATTGCTAGTTGAGTCAAAAAATAAACTCTTTATAATTACAAGTTGTTCATGTGGTAAAATATATACTATATACAGAATTATATTCATTATTTAGATATCATATATATCATATATATCCATCATATACATGCATTTAATGTTACATAACAATTATAGGTATGAAATGAAATGCCCCATTCATGGAGATGGTAAACCGTACGTACGCATGAACGCTACTTCCATTTCTATTTATTATTTAATGGAATTAAAACATAATGATACAAAATAGTATTATAATTACAGTATGGTATCATATATAATATCATTAAATCAATCCTTTATACGTACCACACATGGTATTAACGAATCAAATCACTTTGAGGGGGCGGTAGTCCGCACTTTCTAAAATGAAGATATCGCGTTTAACCATAATGGAAACCATAAAGTTATGCCATAAATGAAAAATACAGAAGCTTAAGTAAAACATAAAAATATTATATATCATATATAAATATATTGACATCTTAATGGCCACCTTTGAGGGTGTTAAATGAATATTGAACAATCATCATTTCGTGAGGAATAAATTCACAATCCACAGAAACAATATGTTCTTTAACCATTAGATGTAGGTGTGTGTAAGTGTAGGTCAAATAATTATTATAACAACATCCTAGTATATTGAAGATACTATAGTGGTTACAAAAGAAATGTATAAAAAGAGTTTAGGGGGTTGGAGAAGCAAAATAAAAAAAAAGAACACAAGTGAAGACATTACCTTAAAATCGGGTATCACTCTTTGATTTGAGCTCAAAGGCTTCATTGGGAAGACTTATGCCCAAAGTGAGGCTTCTAGGAGTAATATAGGGATTTTTAGAGACAAAATGAGCAGGGTTTGGCCGAGCCAAAGGCTTGATAGGTGTGGGTAAAGTGGTAGAGTTGGGGGCCTTTTATTAGAGGAGAGGAGGGGCACTCTTAGAAAGTTACAAAATGTTACTTTATTTTCAAATGAGTTTTGGATTTTAAAGGTCCCAAATTGATTTATTTCGGGGATAAGGTGGTAAGGGTTCTAAATATACTCATCCAATAGGTCTTTGACAAGTTTAAGTTATAGTTTTAACATTATCATTTCATTTTATTTATATCCTTTATTAATGAGGTAATTGTTGCATCATCATGATGTCATAAATAATTTAATTTATTTAATGTATAAAAAATATAGAAAAAATATCATGATGTAGGAAATATTATTATATTTCTAATAAATATTTATAGTAAAAAATATGACTTGTATAACCCAATTTAAAAATTGTTTTAGTAAAACAACTCATGCTTGGGACATTTTTATTTTAACTTTAAAGAAAAAGTTATTTATGTCATTTTCCAACCAAAGTGGCTCCATGGGGTCCCCAAGTTGAGCCATGGATTTTCTGGGTCGGCCATGACACAATGAGGGTAGGAAATGTTTCTAGGTCATTTCATATTGTTAAAACATTATTTTTTCCTTAAGTTACACTAATTACCTCTAATCGTTATTAAAAACATACAAGTTACTATTCACCAAAACAGTTATTTTAATCCCATTGAACCACATTTTACATCCTAATGACAACAATGTATGTTGGAATTTTGAAATTCAAATCACAGAAGTGGTAAAGATTCATTTAAATGAAAAATCAGTTTTTAAACTACCACTTAGTGGTGACACTATTCATAAAAAAATGATGTTTTTGAGAAAAATACCAAAAATTTACCCTACGCTATATTTGATATTCCGAATTCAAAAATGATTTCTATTATAAAAAATTCAAAATATATATGTTTCATTAATTAATTTAATAATTAATTCCTGTTTTCAAATCAAATAGCGTTTTTTTAGGAAACAATATCTATTAAAAGATTGACACTAGTTTAAATCCAATTTCAAAGTGAAATCAATTCCAATGACCACCATTAGATTAAATGGTAAAAATATATTCTAAATACACTTTAATATAAATTAAAAATTTAATCTATTCATATAAATATATCAGATTAAAAGTAGGTTATGAATTAAAATGAAACATTTTCAATAAAAATGATCTTTATCGAAAAAATAACAAAATTTTACGCAAAGTAAATTTTGATGTCCAGATTCTAAAGAAGGATTTTATTTTGTCAAATAAAACAAATAAAATTTTCAAAAGTATATTTAAAAAGGGTTCTTCATCAAAAGGCGGTTAATCGACCTTTTAAAGAATATTATAAGATTTATGCTTAAAATTGGATTCATTTGCATTTTAAGCCTCCACAAATTATTGGATAAAAGTAAAAATATTTGACAAACATATATAATTATTTTCTAGTTAGTTACGTTTGTTCTCTCCATTAAAACGTCTAGGCGTTAAATACCTTTTATAATAATATTATTTAATTATTAGAGTGCAATGTAAGATTTCAAAGAAACTCATTGTTGCGTATTGAGTACACCCTCGAGCATAGCATTCCCTCTAAAGTAATATCAATATTTTATTCAAAAATATTGATAAATATGAAAATGTCATATTCTTTATTTACCTGGGGTGTTACATCCTTCCCCCTTTTGGGAATTGCGTCCTCCCAATTTTAAAATTGGTCCTGGATGCTTCATTGAAAATCCCACATCGGAACAAGATCCAGTAAAACTATCACTTTAAAAGAATGGGAGAGAAGTACAAATGTCACCCGAGTTAACCCATATTACGGTTCCAAGTATGAAATTATGGATATGCAGGAAAACACAAAGGGTCATGTTCTGATGGATATTTGTAGTAAACATGTCTAGGATAATGTTAACAATAAGAAAATCACAAACTTGTGATGGGTTAAACTATATTTGATTCCCCAATAGAAAAAATTAATAGACAACATTTTTGTTTTAAGTTACATTTCATTGAGGAATTTATTTATGAGCTTAACTAAAACATTAGGAAGCATACTTAATTGTCATGTTGACTTTTAAATTTTACTATATTTCTTACATGAACTCATATTTTCTTCAAAAGACGAGTATTTAGGATGACTTTTTCACATTAAGAGAGCTATAATCAACTTCTAGAGAATAACCTAATCCACAAAAGAGAACAATATACTTCCCATGTCTTTATACCTTAACGGAAATTAAAACCCAAAGTTTAACAAAGACCATTCAATAAAAATCT
This sequence comes from Viscum album, assembly GCA_963277665.1. NCBI lineage: Eukaryota > Viridiplantae > Streptophyta > Magnoliopsida > Santalales > Viscaceae > Viscum > Viscum album. The sequence goes on along the minus strand of OY728158.1, from coordinate 363,502,423 downwards.
ATCTATAAAATTCTACAATGTAAACCAAACAAAGATTGAAACCCAATTCTATGAAGGATTTAATCACAGAGTCTCCTAAGATAAATTTTAACATTTTTCTCCAAAATAACATCAGTTACTCTTACAGTCTAATATTGAAAAGTAATTAACCTAATCACATATCCTACATGATAGGATAATCATTTCCATTTATAACCAAAAAACTAATTACTCTTAATTCATAAAATCATGTAACTAAAAAGAATCATTCAAACTAACCAGGGACTTCACGTAGTCCAGTGGTAGGCGATAAATACCAGGTGCACTTTGGTTGTGGGTTCGATTCCCGCAGCTTCGTCCGACGTGATGGGTTGTCACACGGTCTGCGTGTTGTCCCTTTTCAAATACTATATAATTTTATAACATTCCTCAAAAAGAGATAAATTTATCAAAAATAACCATAACATATTTTAACCACAATGGTTATCTGATAACTTCCATTTTTCAACCCAAAATGTATTAACTAGTAATTTCCTCAAATTCAAGGATCATATAAACCCAAATGGTTCTTTATAACTATATCCACAAAAAAAGGATAATTATTCATTGAATAAATTTTTTGTATATCAAACATCAGGGTTACTATAAAAAGTCTTCTAATGTAAACCCATCATCAAAAGAGACTTAATACATATAAGAATTTCACCATCTTAAAATCTACCATAACTCTTTAATCCCTTATATGATGACTTCTTACTCATTCAACATTATTCCTGATCCATTAGCCATTCCTTTTCAACTTATTCTAAAATACTTATTTCCTACCAACAAAATCATGAATCATATCCTAATATTCCAATAATAGGAAAACATATGTTAAGAAATATTCCATACCTTTCATTATTCATTGTCAGTTTCTTCTTCCTCAATCGGAATAGAATTAGGTATTAGTATATGAATATTTGTACGATATTCATGACCCCATTACCAAAACTTATTTGTAGGACATGTGAATGCATAATGACCATGCACACCACATTTAAAACATTCAATTGATCCTTCAGAAAGAACTTCTTTCCCTTTCCTAGAGTCAACTAGATGATTCCTTTTTCCATGGAAGGTTCTTGCTTTATGACCATAATTTCAACATCTATAGCATCTTTCTGTCCCTTTGAAACATTTTCCTATGTGTTTCTTTCCACATATTTGACACATAGGTTTTTGAACATACTTACCTTTATGATTATTTCCTGAACTTCTGTAGGGATTTGTTTCTAGCACATACGATGCCTTATAAAAATCACTAAGGTTCAGGTGGTCAATCATGACTCCAAGTAGTTGGTTGAGGAAAAACAAATGATTTCTCATTGCAGCTCCCATATAATTCAGTTTTTATTTCATAAAACCATCACAATTTTCTTCAAATCCATTGTTACTTTGGTGCCTGCTAGATCCATCCATTTACTAAAACCAAAAAGATCAGTGTGAGTATATCATTAAAATCATAAAATAAAAAAGAAGAATATAAACACCAAGATATACTTATCCAAGTTATCTAAAACTCATTCTAACTTTTAAAAAAACTATTACTCCATCTAATATACTAACCATTGTGGCTATACACAACTTGTCACTTTTTTTAAACAACACTCTAACCTTTAAAGTTATCTAGACGGACCTTTGATACCAACTATAAGGCCCCAGTCTTAAACCTTACTTAATCCTACGTTATTACAATATTACACATTGAGGATCTTTTTAGGTTTAGAGTTTTAGAGAATTAGGTCATATAAGATTGCATTACATTCCACATTTAAACAAAGTGGTTACATAAAAGATAGTATTCATTTTCCCATCAATGGAAACATATTTAAAATAAAACATGGATTATTTCTTGACATTTCCTTGGCACTATCATCATATCATGTACCATTCCATTGACCTGTGAAAAACATTTCAAAAACTTGGGATGATCATAAAAAGCTCAGTAAGGGATATAAAAAGTATGGAAAGGAAACATTAGTACATATATACATAACAATGAAATCATACTTCACCCATAAAACATAAGCACTTTAACATACCTCATAAAATCATGAATAAATTATAGAAATCATAAGTCATAAAGGTAAATTGAGGAATTCATAACATTCATACATAGGGAGTAACCCTCTTCTTTATGTTTGTTATACCCATCAAATTATATTCCCTAAATCACTTCGGAGGAACCTTAACGTTTAACTCTTTCGCGTTACCCAATGCATTGGAGAGCTATATCGGGCTCACTCGCCATTAGTTTATATTGGAACCACCCATCATCATAACAATTCCCAAGAACCATAACATAATCATCGCACATAACTTAAGCATAAAGGAAATATAAAATTCCCACATTGTAATAACAATATAACATTTTAAGATATTGAAATAATGAATCCATTCTAAAAACCATTTTCAAAACCATTTAAAACAATTAATAAAGAGATTTTTAATTCAAAGTGTCCCGTACCACATTGAAGATTTTAGCATTTTAATCCATTAATATCCATATAAATAAATCCTTAAAAACATTTTGAAAACCAGGATATTAATGAGAAATATTTATAAGAATAAATCATTAAAACATTTAAAACGATGTTTTAGTTAAAGGGTTTTTAACAAAATGAAAGACACTTGAATACAATAATTGAGGAATAACATTTAATCAAAACTTTATAATATCATGAGAATAAAGTGATTCATGATATAATATTCCAAAGGACAATATATACACCATATAAGAGTGAATTGGTGAATAACAACAATGAAGTCTCAATGGAAATGTAAATTGAGATGAAATCCATTATAAAGATGGTATCCTTAAATTAAGGATAAATCAATCTCATAATTATGTGCGAAAAATATAAATAAACCAAATATAAGTGGATATTAAGTGTAAAATAATAAAAGTTCATTCAAACAAATTCAAAGTATGACATATTCAATAACTACATGTAAAACCCAAAGCAATTGTAATTGGGTTAAGAAGTTCCCTTGACAGCCAAACATCGTCACATCAAATTTTAGAAAAAGAGTTGATGAGAGAGATAAAGGGTATCTCATCACTTGGACATAAAATTTACGGAAATAATAATATATAAGAACATATCTCCACATTATAAGATGAAAATTAAAAGACATAACAAAAGAAGTCTTTTAAAAATAGGAGGGTGAAAGGTTCCCTTACCGATTTGGGTAACTTTCGAAACGTACACCCCATGAAAGAATGACTATACAACATTGATATAAATACTCATAAACAAAATCATGTTACACAAGGAGTAGAATAATGGATAGTGCAAACACCACTCAAAAGGAAATATTGTCAATTGTAGCATGAATCTCACGAAAACACAAAGTGAGATAAAAGCCCCTTACAAAATTTCGACAGCCTAACGGTGTCAATTAAAACATCCAAAATGGATTGATGAGAGAAAATAGGGTCATTAATCATATGAAAATAAAAAAGTATAGTAATATTAATATAAAATAACATCCCAGTCATAATAAATATGATCTTAAAAGTAATGACATAAAAGAGTGTACTTAAAAAGAAAGAGAGGGGTAGGATCCCTTACCTCGGGTATGACTTGACTCGATCGTTCTTTAACCTCCTGAATAATAAACATGATTTAATTTATACTTTCTTAAGAACCTTTTTCAAGTTCATTATTCATTTTATTTCACTTACTACCATTCTATGAACACTATGTAATTATTTATGTTAATAATGGTCGTTTTGTAGATCATTGCTACTTGAGCCAAAAAATATACTCTTTATAATTATAGGTTGTTCATGTGGTAAAATATATATTATATCCAGAATTATTTTCATTATTTATATATCATATATATCTTATATATCCATTATATACATGAATTTAATTTTACATAACATTTAGAGGTAAGAAATGAAATGCACTGTTTATGGAGATGGTAAGCCGAACGTACGAATGAACGCTACGCCCATTTCTATTTATTATTTAGTGGAATTAAAACATAATGATACATAATAGTGTTATAATTCCATTATGGTATCATATATAATATCATTAAATATATCCTTTATATGTACCACATATGGTATTAACGAATCAAATCACTTTGAGGGGGCGGTAATCCGCACTTCCTAAAATGAAGATATCATGTTTAACCATATGGGAAACCATAAAGGTATTCCATAAATGAAAAATATAGAAGCTTAAGTAAAACATAAAAATATTATATATCATATATAAATATAGTGATATCTTAATGGACACCTTTGAAGGTGTTAAAAGATTATTGAACAATCATCGTTTCGTGAGGCAGAAATTCACCATCCACAGAAATAATATGTTCTTTAACCATTAGATGTAGTTGTGTGTAAGTGTAGCTAAAATACTTCTTATAACAACATCCTATTATATTGAAGATACTGGAGTGGTTACAAAAGAAATGAATAAAGAGAGTTTAGGGGGTTGGAGAAGCAAAATAAAACAAAAGAATACAAGTGAAGACATTACCTTAAAACCAGGTATCTCTCATTGATTTGAGCTCAAAGGCTTCCTTGGGAATACTTGTTCCCAAAGTGAGGCTTCTAAGAGTAATAGAGGGATGTGGAGAGACAAAATAAGTAGGGGTTGGCCGAGCCAAAGGCTTTAGAGGTGTGGGTATGGTGGTAGAGGTGGGGGACTTTTATAAGAGGAGAGGAGGGGCACTCTTGGAAAGTTACAAAATGTTACTTTATTTTCAATTGAGTTTCGGATTTTAAAGGTCCCACATTGATGTATTTCTAGGATAAGGTGGTAAGGGTTCGAAATATACTCATCCAATAGGTCTTTGACAAGTGTATGTTATATTTTTAACATTATCATTTCATTTTATTTTAATCCTTTATTAATGAGGTAATTGTTGCATCATCATGATGTCATAAATAATTTAATTTATTTAATGTATAAAAATTTTTAAAAAAATATCATGATGTAGGAAATAGTTTTAAATTTCTAATGAATATTTATAGTCAGTTATATTACTTTAATAACCACATTTAAAAATTGTTTTAGTATAACAACTCATACTTGTGACATTTTTATTTTAACTTTAAATAAAAAGTTATTTATGTCATTTTCCAACCAAAGTGGCTCCATGGGGTCCCCAAGTTGACCCATGGATTTTCTTGGTAGGAAATGACACATCAAATGAGGTTAATACATGTGTCTATGTCATTTAATATTATTAATACAATATTTTTACCTTAAATTACACTAATTACCTCTAATCGCGATTGAAAACTTACAAGTTACTATTCACCAAAAAAATTATTTTAATCCCATTGAACCATATTTTACATCCAAATGACAACCATGTATGTTGTATTTTTGAAATTAAAATCATAGAAGTGGTAATGTTTAATTTAAAAGAAAAATCAGTTTTTAAACTACCACTTAGTGGTTTCACTATTCATCAAAAGTTGAATGTTTTCCGAAAAATACCAAAAATTCACCCTAAGATATATTTGATATTCTGAATTCAAAAATGATGTATATTTTACAAAATTCAAAACATATATGTTGTATTAATTAATTTAATAATTAATTCCCCCTGTAAAATCAAATAGTGTGTTTTTAATAAACAATATCTATTAAAAGATTGACTCTAGTTTAAGTCAAATTTCAAAGTGAAATCAATTCCAATGACCACCATTAAATTAAGTGGTAAAAATGTATTCTAAATACACTATAATATAAATTAAAAATATAATCTATTCATATAAATAAATCAGATTAAAAAGAGGTTTTGAATTAAAATGCAACATTTTCAATAAAAATGATCTTTTTCGGAAAAATAACAAAATTTTACCCAAAGTAAATTTTGAGGTCCAGATTCTAAATAAGGATTTTACTTTTTAAAATAAAACATAAGAAATTTTCAAAAGTATATTTAGAAAGGGTTCTCCATCAAAAGGCGGTTAATCGACCATTTAAAGAATATTAGAAGATTTATGCTTAAATTTAGATTCCTTTTCATTTTAAGCCTCCAACCTTTATTGGTAAAAGTAAAAATATTTGACAAACATATATATAATCATTTTGTAGTTAGTTCCGTTCATTCTCTCCATTACAACGGCTAGGCATTAACTACCTTTTAAAATAATATTATTTTATTATTAGCGTGCAATGTAAGATTTCAATGAAACTCGTTGTTGCCTATTGGGTACACCCTCGAGCATAGAATTCCCTTAAAAGTAATATCAATATTTTATTCAAAAATATGATTAAATATGAAAATGTCATATTATTTATTTACCTGGGGTGTTATAGGAGGTATCCTGTTGCATGGACATAGTATGAAAAGAATACATCAACAAGAAACACTGATACAGAAAACTTTTGTTGTCACCGATGATGAAAGTGATGAAAAAATCTAGAACAACATGAGTCCAAACATCAATCATGACAAAAAAACCCTAAATATGTTGAAAATACCTCCAAATAACATAAAGGGACAAAATGAAACCAATTAAGGGGACTGAAATGATAAGGTTGGAGAGAAGAAACAAAAAATAATGTTCCTATAAAACTAATGAATCTTATCCAAAACCTCCCAACCCACACCATGAGATACAATACATTAGACCAATAAAAATTTATTTAAATATATAAGAGAGTAAGAGAAGATATTGATTCGAACAAGGCATCAATAGTGAGCCATGATCATGGAGACATAGAAACTCCCAAACGATATGAATGGAACAGAAGCAGAAGAGAGTAGTGAAGGAAAGATAAAGTGGAAACCCTAGAGAAAAACTAGGTTTCCAATAGAGAGAAACCCAACAGATAAATTAAATCATGAAATAAAGGTCAAACATGGAAATGAAACAAATAGGTAGGCGAACATATAAAGGAAAAAGTAGCATCTGAAGTTGGATGAGGATGGGCCATACCTAGGGGAAGAAACCCTAGATGAAGGAGAGGGGTGGAACCCTTAGATGATCCCAAAGCAGGATGTAGTCATAGATTCCAAAGTAGAGTCCAAGTATAGTCTGGATTATATGATTTCTAAAGAAGAAGTATTGATGTAAAAAGTATTCCTAGATCATGATGTGGTACCTATAAGTAAATATCATATCACCCTCTATTGTGATAATAATTTAGTGGTGGATCTTGAAAAAAAACCAAGGTAACATCAATGGAAGATGCACATAGTATGGAAGTTTCATATATTGAAGGATATTTCAATGATAGGTTGTGTTTCATTGATAATTGTTTCCATCTAAGTTAGTGTGGAAGACACCTGGAATAAATCCTTCTCTATGTAGAAACATGATTATCATGTAAGGTCTAGCGAACCGAAGTTTATAGGTAGTTTGATCTAGACCATGTAGGGTATTGTTGGAGTTGGTGTCCTAAGAAATACAATTTGGACATTGATTACAGTAATATTCTATGTACTGAATATTAATGAACATATTATTACTAATTTTTCTATGTAACAAATCTATTTAATTTAATGATATCCTACAACATTTTTCATATTGATATAGTCATAGAATTTCCCCTTTATAATGAGAAACATGAAGTTCTATGAAAATATTCTTAATATTGTTTTATGGTAGGATATGATTCTATGATGTGAAATATATTATTTTGTCTTTCATGTTTGGGTACTCATAAGAATATGTGGTTTCTTCTCATGAAGGCCCCTCTTGGTAATCTCCAAGAAGGGAGATTATGATAACCTAACCGCTAGAAAAAATTCTTTATGTTTTAGTGTCATCAATTGTTCTTGTTAGGGATCATGTGTAATGGTATATAGACTTTTATATTATCATTAAACAATGAAATATCTCACATACATATATTTTGTGATGAAAAACGTGATGGTATATGTTCATGGTGAGGTAGGGTTCATTGGGTGAATCATGATTAACATGTCATTAATGGATATGTCAGGGAAGGTTTTTTCACTTCCACATTTATGTAAGATGATATCTTGAACCTTTTATTAAAATATAGATATATCTTCCTAAATTACATTACCATGGTGTAACAACATTTTTATTTCAGATAGTCAATGAAAGGTATATACAAAATATAGGTTGTGACATGGATGTGAAACCATCTTGATGAGATATTGTAAAAAAGTGATTATATTACACAATGATAATTTTTATGTGTTTTTCATCATTGTGAAATTACGTTCTTTCTCTGGGGTTCCTTGAACCATTTCTAGAAATTAATCTTGGACGTTAAGCAAGGCAACTTAATGACAACGGGAAATAATTCTAGAGGGTCACACACTATGTGTTTTCATTTATATCAATTATAGTCTATTAGAATTTTATTAAAGGAATAAATATTATTCTCAAGACTTAGGAATTATTTTTACTAAATTTTTATTGATCAAATAAATTATATAATAATTATTCACTAGATTGTGAATAAAATATATCAATTTATTTTCGTAAATATTTAATAAATAGTTATATTATAGTTTTTGAATAAAATATTTATTTAATTGAATAAAATATTTTTTTTGGGTATTCAACACAATCAACAGGAGTTTGAAAGGACCAAGACCACATCCTGTGAAAAATATTAATTATCAATTCGATTACATAGTAATTGTTATATCCCAAGTTGGAATGCACCAAAAATTATGATTATTATTAGTTTATTATGTGGAATGGGTTTTATTAAAAGTTAATATATTATTTAACAGATGGAATTAATTAAATAGTTATTTTATCTTAAATCTTGAATATTTAAATAGACAATTCTGACTATAATGTAGACTATAGATCAGTTTTATAGAAATAGATATTAGTTTTGTGCACAATGAATTCTATCATGAATCCTTATTATCTATTCCTCTCTATAATGATAAACATAATAGATAATTATTCAATTACAAAGAACAAGAGATCAAGAGAAACTAATGAAACATATTCGATTCATCGTGCTAGCACCAGAAGACTGAGTGGTATTGCTCAGAGATCATTAGAGCACGTTTAGACCACTACTAGAAGGATTTGATTCTGGTATCCTCATAGTGTAAGGAAGTAAATATGGAAGAATATTTTAGGATGAAAAAAAATAATCAATGAAGAAATATTACAATGCTAGGAATTAATTTTTTAGTTATTAAATAAATAAAATATAAGTTTGATGTACAATATCCTCACTCATGGTTTCAGGACACAATAATTAATAGAAATTTTAATTTATATCTCAACAACTCTTTCATCCACTTAACATGGATCCAACAATGTATGCATCCACAAATAAGAATCCTATCCATTAAAACAACATAATTTTCCTTTATAATCTTGATACCATCCACATTTTTTGGGGACTCTCCAAATATTTATTCTTCATATTAAATATAGGTCAGACTTTTACCACTGAATGTTTTATCCTTATGAACTTGTATGGTTAATATATATCAAAGTGGACTAGTGCGGTGAATGTACTCTTAGAAGGTATTTTTGATTTATTAATTGATTTACATGATTTTCTTGATCTAAACTTCTATTTACCCTTGGTTTTGTTAGTCTGTAATACCATTACACATTTCAAACCGTTTCAATGAATTTTAATATCATTTTCATTAGAAAAAATTGTTAAGAACATTAATCTTATATCATTGTAGGATTACATGATAATTCTATAGAAGTCTTGACAATATTATCAACTGTTGTAACATCTAGATCTTCAATAGGAACATGAAATTCAATGTCTGACTCATGTGATACGTAAATCCACAATATAATGGGATATTTTTGATTTTTTTATAATATTTCATATCTCTTGTGTTAATTTCCACCATACACCACATAACAAGGTGTTGTATCAGTGTTGATAGATATAAATCTCATTAAATTTCACCCTATGTAATTTTAGTAATATAAAATTATCACATGTTGTTCGATACACATATAGGAGGAAGAGGTTTGATAATATTAATTATCTTATTTACTGAATTTAGTTTATTATAATGAGTTTCCTTAAAGCTAGTGGGGTCATTTTTCTCTTCATGAACTAATATTTGTTCTAATATTATTTCACTTTGATCCTTTTTCATATACTAGTCTTAAAAACCAAACTTAACTATAATATATTTTAATGTATCTAAAACCTCCTACATTTTTTTTATCAACTCAAATGTATCTCCTCGTGGATTTATATTCTTCAAATATATAAGAGGTGACACTCAAAAACCCAAACCATTAATGCGACGATATTGTTCTAGCTGATTCAAACCCATTAAAAGTACTTTTTCCCTATTTAAATTCAATTTAAACTTATGTGATGAAATATTATAATAATTATATGATCATTAACGTATATTTCTATGTAGTAATATTATAAAACAAAAAATTACTGTTATCTAATACATAGAAATTATTTTCAATTATCTTGTGTTGTTTAATCTACTTGTTTTCCATATATTTATATGAGCCTTATTCCATTATATACAATGTGAGATATACGTTTCTTTGATTTTAGATTCATTAATCTTCATATAAACAAAGAAACCTATGTTATTTTATATAACATAAATCTTTTTCGGAATATTCAAAATACATAACATTTTCATTGGAATTAAAGTGCACCTTTTATTTACTTTATGGTAGGGGTACATTTGTTTTGATGCATAGTAATTATTTTCATTAATATGTTTTTATTTCATAAACTATAATTTTTGATTCAAAATATATAAAATAAAAATTTTCAAATAAAATATTATTTGTTACAATACACAAAATATGATTCCTCCTGATGGTGAATAATGAATTATTTCAATGTTTCATGGTTTATAATGAAAGAATTCATATTTAGTGGGTGGGGTTCACTTTAACCTTAATATCCATATGATTATGTTTTGTTAGATTTTTCATGAAGGTTCTATAATATTTTCTAGTGACCCTTATGTCAAATCTCTTATGGAAATCATCTAAAATAAATTAAATCTATAAGGGATAATGAAAATTAATTAAATGTATCAATATATTTATTTTTGGTATAATAGATAAATTATATCGCAACATTTCCCAAATATCATCTGGCATTGTTATATTCAATGAAAGAGTTACATTATTCCATATATCTGTGACAATTAGAACAATCATTCTTATTTTAACCCCAAATTAAAAAATAAAAATTGAATTTTTGGGGTCAAAAGGTTAGACATATTGATTCTATCCAACATAACACTTTATACCTCTTATTATTACCTTTATAAATTTAGCTAATATGGTGATTCTAAGCTTCTCTTGTATTTTTTCATACTCATGTAGTTGATCCCCGAATAATTCAATAGTTTTAGCTTCAACAGTCTTTTCTTCCTAAGAATTACTAACATTAGAATGTGTTGAATTTTTTATCATCATTGGATGTTCAAATTTTCATTTATATTATATAAATTTATTAGATAAATTATTATATTATAAAGAAAAATCATTTTATATTAAAAACACATTAAAATATTCCTTGAATTATTTTTCTTTTCCTTAAAGATCGGCATGATTTGCATCATCTATTGAGTATCCAAATACCATATTTGTGGTCTATTTTAATGTATACGAATATATATAGATTATCAAATTAATTAATTAATTATTATCTCTAAATAAATGGTTCATCATCAATTAAATTTTATTCAGACCCTTCAGTTATTTTAGTTTCCAAAAAATGACCAATTCCCTTTTACTAGATATGGGACATTAAATACTTTCTCTTCTTGTGAATTAATTATGAATGGTTCATCCTTATACCTTTCAACATTACAATTCACCATCAATAATCTCAATTTGTTGACTTTATGTATACCTCTATTCTCAATCCATTTGAAATTAAAAATATTCACATGAAAAGTTGTATTATCGAACACGTATATTTGTTCAATTATACTAAAATATAAAATATTCAAATTAAATTGATTTCTATTTGTGGAACTGAATACGTGTATCACATCCTTCATAAGCCTAACTCATATATTTGTCACAGTACATTGTTCATCACTTTCCTTTATATAGAAAGTATAACCATTAATTACAAAAAACTTGTAAGTGATAACATTTAGATTTGTTTCCCGAGATATCCAATGATTTTGTTTAGTAATAAAATTGTTATCTTCATATAAATACTTATAAAAATGATCTTATAACCAACATATAAACAATTGATTATGGGCAATTGATATCCCTCTTTTAGTCTATTATGGATTCAAATATATAAAAATTACTTTATGGGATTCATCATATAAGGGATACTCTAAAATATTATTTAAAATGTAATGGAGAGTCTTCTCATTCCCTATAATGGAAATTTTATCAACACCCTCTCTAGAATTTATTCTCTCATAATGTTTCAACTATGATGAGATTTGGGGAGACGGATGTTTCCAACATCAAGAAGGTAATCGGTAAAAAATTCAATATCATAATCATGAATAAATAACTTTTCAAAACAAACTTCTAACTAATGTCGATTCATGATGTTCCCATTGATAATATCGATATATCATTCAATCCAGTACATCCATCAAGAATTTTCATAACCACATAGTTGAATATATCTATCCTAGTGATCCATCAGGTGGAAAATTATATCAATGAATTATGGTTGGAATAATTACTTTTCATTTCATTATATGAAAACAATTTCATTCTTCATGATTGGAATCTTCATAAAGTAAATTACATTACTGCATATGAAAGTTAAAAGGAATAAATGTTTGTTTCATGTATGTCAATAATTTTTAGAGAGAATGAAACATAATGCAATTAGAATTAAATATTCATCAAAACATGAATATCATGTTATTGTAGTCCCATTGACGTGATATTATTAATTTAAATGATATTCTTGATATTTGAGGGATACCCCTATCAAAATTTTACACCATTAATGAAGTTTTATAATTGAAATCATTATTGTAAAGAAAGACTGTATGCTATATGAAAAATAATAGTTTTCATTTCACCCTTCAATGGTGACATCACATTTATTGTCCCCATGTTAGTCATGTAAACATTTCCTCAATTCCATAATTTATTATCTCTAGTACATTCAGTATCCTGATAATAACAATATCACTTATATATATTTTTATTTTAATGATATCATAAAAAATCTGACGTATAAAAAAATATAGTATGGTAATTCGAAGAATAATCATATATTTTTTCCAACCATATTTTTCAAGGTCTTTGAAAAATGGGATTCCAAAATTAGTTTCATTATTGTTTACATTATTGAGATGTTTATCACTCATTAATTTGGATAGTTTTGTAAATTGTTCTTTATTTCCATTGAACCATGTCATCAAAGATCAATATTTCTCTCTTCAGAGTAAAAATTTATAGTTGCCTAAAAACACAGTCATCAAGGACTATTTCAACCTACCTATGTGTATACCATATACACAAATAGGACACCCAAAATTCCATTAATCTTATAGACTAAAAAATTTACAAAACAAGTAATATCAACTACCATCCTATAAAACATGGCTCTCAATTTGAAATCCTCAATTATACAAGATTCATTAAATGTAACACTTGTATCTTGTGTCAATTTCATATCTTCCCTAAATGAAGAAATAAATATATCAACATGTTTACCTAGTTGTTTTTGTGCCAATATAAATATAGAAAACATAATGTATTTATGCTTCGTGTATGACCAAGATGCTAAGATATAAATTGACAACATAACTATCCCTCTAATATGGGTACTTTTTATCACAAAAATTGGACTCATTCCATATATAGATAATGAAATTATAAGGTTTCATGGATTTTTCCCAATTTTGGGATAATCATAAAAAATATTCATCCACTTAAGAGAGTTGTTTGGGGGGTCATATTTTACCATCTTCAATTCCTGTATCTTTATGCCCTGAAAATTTTATAGCAGTTTCCTAACTTCAAAATAGATGTCAGAAAATTGTGATAATAAGAAACCACGATACACATTTTAATGTTCTTGATTTAATATTATTATTATATCGATCTGTGAAAAACCTCGTGGATGTTATGAGTGATTCATGATTCTAATAAAAAACCATACAGTCAATTGGACATACATGGATTTTTTCAGATATCATACCCATTGAAAATATAATTATCTTAGATCCATATATTAAACAAGGAAGACCATTTTATTATAGTAACAAGTCAATTGGGTGAACAATTAAATCATCAAAGTCTATATCACTCCTTCTGCTGCCAACATTTATATTATATAACATTAATACAACTGACAATGTTTTATATTTAGTAAAACGGGTATACAATGGAGTATTGTCATATATATTTAACTGCAAAAACGACATTGTACAATCATTAAGGTCATATTTAACTTTCATTTTTATTTATTCTATATGATATTATTCATCATTTACACTTTCATTTTTATCAACTAATCCATAAATCACAATTTCATTCCACTCAATATGTACATTATTTCCATCCCAATATTTATTCCAAAATCTATAGATTTGATCTCTTTAATGACAAATAAAATATTATCGCAACTATTATAATTAAATTCATCTGAAATAACAGCAATTTAGTCATGGATAACTGATTTGAGAATGATAAAATGCATGTTCTATTGTAATCTTGATGATCTTTTGGAAACCAAAATCATAATCTTTTTTTAGATGATTTGCATCCATCCAGTTTTGATTCATATCCATCATATTATGTTAAATATTATTCATTTTTTACAAAATTAAATAAATACACATAATGTATTATTAATCAAAGGAGAAATTTATTGATACGTAATTTTTTTTAATTTCTAGGAAAATATTTATACTCACTTGGGACACCCAATTAGAAAATTAAAAAACATTTTAATGATATAATGATAGAATTAATTGATATAACAATGTTAGACTCCTTATGATAATGTCTAACATTGATAACCTATAATTAAAATACGATTTTTGTCCAAAACAACGTAGGATGGTGTGTGTATCATTAAAGAAGTAAATTGATGTTGGATGTAATATTAGAAGCAAAGCGATCATGATTGAAGGTAAATTACAAAAAAGGAACCCACATGGGATGATAGACACCATGATTTGGTTTCCCCCTTTGGTAAATTATAGTATTTATTGTATAATATTGATCATACTGGACTACTAATGTTTAAGGAATCTCAAAATTCCAATGTTATTATTGATGATTCCAAACAAGATATATTATTACAAAATGGTGACATAAAAAGAAAAAACCTATGATGGTTGAAGGTTTATATATTCCCCAATATAAGGATTTTTAATCAGAACACTCTTAAATAATCATTTCAGCAACAAGAATTTATTTTTATATGATAATAAGAGTCAAATTATGTGTATTGAGATTATTTTATAGTGGTGGAAATCATTTATCGAATGAAATGTGTTATATCTATAAAATTACGAAGAGTATAATTATGTTTTCATCTAATGTAAAAGATAGAGATCAATAATGTTCACCCACCAAATTATCAATTGTTATTATTTAGTGTTAAATTTCTAAGGATACTGTTGTTTTTGGTGAGAAAAATTATAATATTATATGTGCTAATGAGTAATTTTATTTTTATATTCACAATTAAAGTTCACTATAACCATGAAAATCTATTTTAAGTATTATAATTAATTAAAATTTCTACTAGACACTACATGGTGTCATCTTAGTCAAGTATGCAACACATATTGACTTTAAGAAATATTTATGTAATTTATCTAAGATGCATTATGCATGGAAAATATAAATATATTGGATACAACATTATTGGATGACATCAATATTTTTAGTATGATTACATCATTATATGTAATTCGGGGAAGTGACAATTATTTGGAGCTATAAAAACACAATAAGTTATTCATGGATGGTTTTAATTACTAGAAGACTATAGGAAACAAGAATAATTAATTGATGTTTGTTTATACAAAAATCAATGAACATCGATTTAAATATGGAAAAAAATTTAGCCAATGAGAATATTTATTTGGGTGTTAGACTTCCATATGTTGTGGTCCAATTATTCAAATAAAATAATTTTATAAAAATTTATCAATTTGAAAATAACATGAACAAACGAAATTTTTTAGTATGGGTTTTCCTAAAAATATTGTACCAATATTAAGAAAATCATGGTAGTGAAAAAAGGATATCAAGAATGGATATTATTTGATATTGAGATACTAAAGTCATTTATGTGTCACAATGTAATTATGTTAATAATATATTAAAGTGGTGTCTGTTTGAACATATCAAACTTTTATGAATTAATTTATGTCACCAATTTAATCTATCTGTTACCATATACACTATTGATTAATATGTTGTATCATTTATTAAAAAGATTCCTTATTTTAATAAATAACATCTGAGGTGGTGTTCTTATGGTTAGTGTAGGTCCAGATTGGGCTAAAGGACATTAAATATTTCAGATCCTTCCTTTAGTTTTCTGGATCTTTTGAATGGTGATATTCTAGTATAAATTTTATTGTTTTTTTGTAATCAAATTAGATTATCTTTAAAATTTTCCATAATTATTATATGTAGGTAGCACCTTTGTTCATACCCATGAATGCCTTTCCACATGAAATTCTATGTTTTCTCACCCTAGCACATTAGTATTTGTTTATATATATATATTAATTTTTATTATTTTTATTTTATGTTTTTTTATGTCAGTGTATATATATAAGTTAATATAAAATTTAATATTATTTATTATATATAATTAACAATAATTCATATTTACTTATTAATCATAATATATAAAGAAATAAATTAAATAAATATTATCTCAAAATAATTTTTTTAATAACATATATAAATAAATAATAATAATATATTTAATAATAGCATCAATATGAATATAATTCAATAGAGTTGGATACCCTTCAAATATGTACCCATTATTAGTGTTGATTTTGATTAATGATGACATCTTTAGTTGATAAATGTTTTATTTATTTATTTTTAATATTACAATACCTTGTATTATAGATTTAATTTAAATTTCAATAAGGTACATTTTAAAATTTTCAATTCATTATCTATAAACACTATAATAGAAGCAACTTTTTAAAGGAATGAATTGGATTTTTCAACACTAAAAAACAGTCCTCTTTTATTCGGAGAAGAACACCCGTTTTATATTAGGTTAGATTAAGGATTAGGCTGGTTTTTACAGTCTGTCCACCGGTGAGAGGGTGCTCTTATCATTTCATGGGTTTGGTCAATACAAGGTTTTCCTTGGATTGATGATTCTATAGTGGAGATATTATGTTTTTTATTCTCTATATGTCTTCCCTCATCAGTCTATTGAGTCCCTGTTTCTGCCTATGTTTTGATGGAAAAATCACCCATTTACAGAAAACATAGATGACGAAACCTTATTGGTTTATAAGATATCTATTTTAATGGTGTTTGAACTCATTCTAAACTGACCATTTTACATGAGTCTGTTAAAAAATGATTCCATATATTTGTAACCTAGAATAAGGTGTGGCCATAAGGGAAGTAGGATTGGTCCACCTGATCTTTCAATTCTTCAACGATAAGGATAAGAGAATGGTTCTACTTGAAAGACCCCAGTCATTCAAAAATCACGTAATATTAATGGAGGATCTAATAAATGAAGTTGATTTCTATTATATTAGTTTCACAAAATCAATATCATGGGTCCTCCATAAAAAACCCTTTAGTAGAAGATAAAAATAATATTTTCAGAATATTAGTAGCTATGTCAAAATTTTAATTAATAGGGATTGCCCAGATCCAATCTGCTAGGGGGAACACATGGAGATGAAAGTACTCATGGATGTGGAACATCCTTTTATGAGGGGATAATTTCATTCCATGTTTTATCATTTTATATGGATGTAAAGACCCCAAACATGGCATATATGTAAATTACATTAATATTTAGAAATACATAAAACCTTATAAAAACAAATTCCTATAGACCGTACTAGTCTTGTGCATTTGGAAATGTGGAAACATAAAACCTGATACATATGTGAGCTACATTATCTCCCTACGGATTCCTCTAGACATGAACCTTTAATACACACATCAAACATAATATTTATCTTCATAACCTGGGAGGAAGGAAACATAAAAAGATGTGAGCTCAGATGCTTAGTAAGGGTAAAATATTGAAATGTGTAAATATAAACGTGAGCGTAGGGTTATGAGAACATGATCATAACATTTAAATATCATACCATAAATATCAAAGATAAATAAATGAATCATGGAATAAATCTTAATAGTTCATTAGACACGAATCATGAGGAAATAAAGAACATATTCCATGAAATCATAATGTTGGAATAAAACACGGAATTGTGGAAAGCACATAATCAGGTAATATTCTTTCTATAGTAGCCAATACATTACATACAAGACCATATTAGTAGAATTTTTCACTTCCCAAAAAATCTTAGTAGTGATGGTTTACTCCCATATCCATATTAGTAGCATGATTTCACTCCTTATACCATCTTGGTATTCATGGTTCACTCTCGATACCATCTTAATCAATCTCATGAGATATAAATTTTCACCCAATACATTGGAGGGATATATAGGTGCCACCATATATCATAATGAAATCATACATACTTGTTCAAAAAAATCATAAATAATCATATCATAGCCCTTCAAATGAAATGAGTATCATAAATATGTAATCATATTGTAACATATGTAAAAATATACAAGATCATAATCATTTCATCAAATACATAATCTTTGAAAGACGAATGGATTTCATAAACATTTAAATTGTAAAAGATAAATGAGGTTTTTTAATACCATGAAATCAATCATAAACAATTCATATATGGAACATGAATGTACTATTACACCACTTCAAAAAAATGCATGATTAACCTCAACATATGTTATCTTAGATGTGAAATAATTTTGAGTTCTCTTTTAAAACATTTATTGAGGAAAGTAACATTTTTCTTTTAAAAAATAATTTTAAAACATAAAACATTTTGAAAACAATTTTTTTATATATATACTTGAAAAATCATAATGAAATATTTAAAACATTTTGAAAACCTTTCTACTTCTAAGATATAAAGAAAATTGTAAACCATTTCAAAACGTTTTTCATTGAAATCATATAAAAGACTCTTAAAAAACCTTTCTGAACATATATTATATTAAATAAAGATCATATACTAGGATTGAATATATATATATAATTATAATAGACCTAAAATAAACCCATGAGAAATATATACATAACACAAAATAAGTGAGCGGGGAATAAGGAGTGTATTTGATAGAAATAAATGGTGAGAGTTAATTCCATTACCTTAGGTCTGATATTCGATATATGTGTCATAAAATCACATATAATTGTTTTAAACAGATTAATAACTTATAAAAGAATGATATTATTATTTATGATATCATATATTATTCTTATATGATTTTATATTAGCTGTTTATTAACAACTCCAGATTTAAGAAATGTTTCAGTTAAAAATTGATTTCCTTATCGTACGTGTTTAGACTTGTTACACTTAATCATATTACTGAGATCATGATTTACTTACATAAATAATGTAAATTTTTTTATATATCATATATATTCAGTATATAAATATATATAATAGATATATAAATGAAATATAAAACACTGTTCTGGGAGACGGTAGGACACACGTTTCCATGAACACTATTTCTATTTTTTTATATGAAAATATTGAAATGTTTATGATTCATATGTATATTATAATTCCACTATGATGTCCATTTCATATATGGTAAATATTTTTATAAATTTACCCTTAATATGTTCCATGTATAGAGTAAACGAATCACATCGCTTTGAGGGCACAATAGTCTTCACATCCACAAACGATGTTATCATATAACCACAATATAGAAAAAAAATGAAGGTTTGATTAATATAAAATTTAATGAATATTAAATAGGTTATAATATAAATATTAAAATATTATTTTATCATAAAAATATATTTAAAACCAGTCATGAAGGTGGTAATGGAAAAAAACAAAAACATTATTCAGGGAGGTGATTAACTGGAAGAACTTGGAAAACAATTTCGTTTCATGGAATAAGAGGATGTGAGAAATGAAATGGATATTATATATTCCATTAGAAACATAATAATCCAGTATATAAATTATTATGTAATTATCATTCATTTAAGTATTAATGAAGTGAGGATAAATTAGAAAAAATTTAATTTAAGAGAGATACTTTGAGAAAATTACCTCTGGAACATCCCCTCTTTGAAAGACCATTTAGGGCCTTGGATTTAGTCTTTTAGTGAGAACAGAATCAATTGAACATGGGGAGAGTGAGGGGATAGATTTTGGATGATATTTTATGAGCTATAATTCATTTTGGGTGGATGTGGGGAGGTGACAGTTGGTATTTATACTTGAGGAGAGGTGTGTTCATGTGATTAATTTAATGATTATTTTATAATATAAGATAACCATATAAAGGTGGAATCAAATTACAAGAAATGTTATTTTTTACAATTTTGTATAGTATTTGTAGGATCAATTCGCACCTCATCCTCACTTAAAATATTTTATTTTTTAGGTATGTTATGCTTTGAAAGTCTAATTTTAACACTTGTTATAATTTTACTTTTACTACGGTAAATAATTTTTTTACCATGGTAAATATTATATATATATATAAATGAAATTAACATTATAAAATACTGTGGACCTTATAATTTAAAATATGGAATATATTTTTTGTTTATTCAATTCATATAATTGGTAAAATTATATTTAAAATTAATTCCACAGAAAAAATAAAAACACAGGGTTTTTTAAAGTGAAATGTTCAAAAGCTTGAAATGTTGTTATGTATAATTTAATTTTTAAATTTATTAAAATGACCTTAATTGTATTAATTGAAAAGAATATTATTTAATTATATTTTATTCCAATTAAAAATATAATTTATCTTTATCAATAAGTTAGTGTAAAACATAGTTTGGAATTTAAATATAAGATTTTTAATTATTGATTAAAATTGAAAATTTATATAAAAAAACAAAAAATTTACCCTACCCTAATTATAATGTTTATCTTTCATAGATTAATTTTAATTTTAAATATTAAATCTTAAAATTTGTCAAAAATTGGATTAAATAACAGTTCTTCATTAAATGGGGATAAAACTACCTTAATGAAAATTTTGGGTTTTATATGTCAAATTGGTACTATTCTTATATTATGCCTATAAAAACTATTGGATGAATATACAAAACAATTACTTTGATATATAACATATATATGACTTTAATATTACATAATAATTGTATTTAATAAAATTTATAAGGATTCAATCTACCAGTGGTCATAAGAATAGTTTTCTAAAAAAATACTCCCTTTATGTTAAATTTGTTATTATATTTATTTTTAAATAATTTTTAAGTAATAATTTCGTTTTATATTTTGTAAAAACCATATATTTATATATATTAATTAATAAAATTAAAAAAATATAAATTAATGTCTAGGTTACATCATATTTTAATAATATATCATTGTTCGCTAAGTCCCGATCATGCATTTTACTCAAGCCATCATGGAATGTCTTTATTGCATGTAACAGAGGCTAACCATTGTGTTACATATAGATAATGATAAAATTTATGTTTCTTATAGTGCATGTAAACTAAACATAGTTCATTAATATAAAATAAACTATTTTCAAGGTTACATGAAATGATAAATGTCAAAAAGATTAAATTAATTTGAAAAAATAATTCAAAAAATCTTGGGGTGTTACATTCTACACCCCATAAAATGAATTTTTCCATCAAACGCTTTTTGGGTTATCAATTATTTAATACTTGAATGTTTCATTTATAGAATCCCAGATCATAAAAAAGAACACTAAAACTACTTTTTGAAATATATTGTTGTAAAATAACAATTTTACAAATTAAATATTGACTAGGACTCTACATAAGAGAACATAAATGTTGATTTGAGGATGGTAGAAAAGTGTATATTATCATATAAATTGATAAATATCACTGATCATAAGAATGTTTGTAATATATAGAATTTTAACAAATATAAAATTGTAAACTAAGGAAGTGTTAATGAAGTCATTGTAATCATAAAAATTTATTATAATAAGACTCCCTTTAACATCATGACCCCTTTTACCAATGTAGGTGATTTTTATTGAGAAGATATACTTACTTGTGTTTGGTAAAATATCACCATTGGTCATGCCATGATAAATTTCCCATTTATCTCTTATTCAAAGAAATGATGTTTAATTTTTTATTCTTTAAAGATTAATAGATCATGCGATCGATAAATAGAATGATAGGTCATTCCATATCTATTTATCACAACAAAAATATTATCACATGTTTTTGAATATTAATAATTATACCTATAGTGAGATAATACTACCATCTAACAAAATTTATCTGGATTTATTTTATACTATCCATAAAATAAAAACTAGAAATTCCAAATTATAGAATAAGGCTCACCAAATATGATTAACATTTTTCTCTCATAAATCCTAAGGTAATTATTATTGGTCACATTAAAAACATGTAAACACCATCATCATGTGTTCTATTAATTCATGGTAATAATCAGAATCACCATATATATATATTGAAAACATTCTTGTTTCCTTATTCTTATGTACAAAAATTTGTAAACTCCATCTGTGATAGCATAACCCACGTATCTATAAATTTTTTATTAGTTTCAAGGTTACTTGTATCATCCAATTTACTTATTCATATCCAACATATCGTTATCAAAATATCATTATCTCAACATCATTCTCATATTAAGGGTTATCCTTCACTTAATCATGTGTTTTAAAAAAATCACCTTATTAACTCAATCACTTTTCATGGTTATCAGTTCCATTCAAAATATTCTCTTAAATCATTATGTCTAAAATAGGGTGGACCAATACATAGATGTTTCATTAATTCATAATACCAAAAATGTACTTCTACAACATTATTCTAGAATTTCAATAAATAAACTCTTAATTATTCTACAACTTCATTGTCAAACTCCACATTTCTGATAGTGATCACAAGAAATATTACTTATTCATCTATCATTAATAGGTTTCAGATGTTGATCATCATCGATAACCATTGGATTAGGGAATTGGTTAACATAATTACCATTCACCTTAAATTTGTAGCAATGAAGTAGGGATGGTTCATTCTATGCGGCTTTATCACCATTCACATTGTTAGCTAACTTCTTCCCATCACTTTGACACTCATATGCCCAGCGATCCACTTTTATAAACATAAAGCATTTATTAGATCCCATAAGAAATTTTACTTCATTATTTTTCACACAAATAGAGAATAGAGTAAGGCTCCTATTTTACTATTCCTGGTTTTCATATTTTCCTTTAAACACAATGTTCCTCTTCATATCAAAACCATGTGACCGGTACATGACTCATACATCCATTTCAACCTTGAATTCACAACAAAAAATCTCTTCATAGATATTAAATTCTGTTATGGATAATTTTCATATGAGACATGAATTTAATCCAGTGGAGAACCCACCAACTTTACTTTCAGGTTGGATTAAAATTTCTTAAGAGAACCTCACAAGCCTTCTGAAATTGGCTTCATAGGTACCAATAGATTCATCATCCCTTTTCTTTAACTCGAGAAGAACCTTCTACATTTTTGTATGTAGAATACTCGGAATGTAATTATTAATGAATATGATCTTGAACTCATCCAAATATACAAACTCAATTTCATTTTATCACTTTGTATTCTTGATTATATCTTACCACCAGTCCACTTCACCTTGTAAATAATAAACAACCAAAATGACTTTCTCATGTTCTGAACACTTGAGAATAGAGAATATCATTTCAGTGGTACTGATCCATTATTCAAAAAAAAGGAGATGAGAAGACCCGATGAATGATAGTAGATATTTCTTCAAGAAGAAGTCAATAGAATGTTATTCCCATTGTTTCTCATTTTGAAGCCAAGCATGATTCATAGCTTTGGGAAAGCTGGGTGAGCATAAAAACAATATTTTTCATTCCAACACCCATATCATTTGGTTACTCTAAAGGATAGTTTTTTCATTGTCCATCACAATTTCCGTTAACACGATTTCTTCGAGTTCCAATCATTGACTAAATCTAAAATTATAGAGTAAGTAACATTTATCATAATATGGGACCACATAATCATGAAAAATTACGTATACGATACCTGAATAATGAAACCTAATTTTAAATATATGATACCTCAGGATTATCCTTTGGGACATCCTAGACATATCCTTAAATTTTACTATGGATCTCACTATATTTTCTCACCCTTTTTCCAAATGCTAACTAAATATTTTCTTTAATACCAAAATTAATGACCCAAAACTTTTCATACATGGACATTAAATTAATTTTTTAGAAAACTTAAAACATTTTAAAAACAAATACCTAAAGACTATACTTGTCTAGTAACTTTGGAAATAGGGAATCATAAACCTTGATACAAAATTGAGATATATTATCTCCCACTAGGTTCTATTCGACTAGAAACCTACTTAAACACATCAAACATAATAATTATCTTCATAACCTGGGGAAAAGGGAACATAAAAAGTGGTGTGCCCAGATTCTCAGTAAGGGTAAACAATGGAAACATGTAAATATAAAAATGAGCATAGTGGTATGCGAATGTGATCATAAAATTAAAATATTATAACCTACATATTAAATATCACCAAAATAAATAATGGAATAAATCTTGATAGTTCCTTAGGAATTAATAATAAGTAAACAAATAACATAATCCATGAAATCATAGCATAGGAATAAAACAAGTAATTGTGAAAAAAACCTAACCATATAATATTATTTCCATAGTAGCGAAGACATTGCTGCCAATACTATATTAGTATCATGTGTTTACACCAAATACCATATTTTTAGTCATGGATTACTCCCATGGACATCTTAGTAACATTCGTTCACTCTTCATACCATCTTGGAAGTCAGAGTTCACTCTCGAGACCATATTATTCTATCTCATTAGATATAAATCTTTAACCATTTTATTGGAGAGAGATATTGGTCCCAACTATCTCATAATGAAATCATAAATATATATTAAAATAATCATAATAAATCATATCACAACTAAGGAAATTAAATTGGTATCATTAACATGTAATTATATCATAACCTATGAAAATACACTCATGATCATAATCATTTCTGCAAAAACATAAGCTGTAAAAGATGAATGGATTTCATAAACATTTTACCTTTGAAAGAGAAATGGGTTTTGTAAAGACCATGAAATGAACCATAAAAAATTAATAAATGAACATGAAAGTAACTATTATATCACTACCATGAAAGGGATGAAAAACATCAACGAATGTTATCTTAGATGTTAAATAATATTGAATGCTCTTTTAAAACATTTCGTGAGGAAAATATCCGTTCACTTTAGAAATATTAGTTTAAAAAGATAAAATATTTTGAAAGATAATTTAATAATAAATATACATGATAACTCATAATGTAAGCTTTAAAAAATTTTGAAATCCATTCTCTTTGGCACATATAAAGAAGTTTTTAAAACATTTCAAAAATGGTTTCCTTGAAATCATATAAAAGACACATTAAACCCCATTTCGAACATAAATTATATTAGATAATAATCATATAATTTTAATGAATATAGATATAAGTATAATATTCATAAAATACATTCATGTGTAGTATATACACCAAAAAATATAATTGAGCGGTGAATAAGGCAAGTATCTCACGGAAATAAAGAGTGAGATGCAATTCCCTTACGTTAGGTCTGATACTCTCCGTATATGTCTGAAACTCAATTATAATGGTTTTAAACATATTATTAACTTATATAAGAATTATAATAATGTTTATTATGTCATATCTGATTCTTTTTTGATTTTATATTACATATTTATAAATAATTCTACGTTAAAGTAGTGTTTTGTGTAATAATCATTTCCTTTTTCGTACATGTTTTGTATTGTAATTCTTGATCATATTAAGTCGATAATAATTTAATTAATTCCATAATTTAATAAATTACTTAAATATCATACATATTCTATTTATAAATATATATAATATATAGGGAAATAAAATGAAACATGCCATTTATGGAGACGGTAGGCCATTTATACGCATGAACGTTGTATCTATTTTTCTTGGTCATGTTAAAATATTGAAAACTGTATGATACATATGTATATTATAATTAAAATATCATATCTATTTCATATATATTAAATATTATTATTAATATTATACCTAATATTTTCCATGTATAGATAGAATTAATCGCATCACTTTGAGGAGGTGGTAGTCCACATTTCCACAAATGATGATATCGTATAACCACGATTTGGATATCAAGAAGGGATGTTTAATATAAAATTTAAAGAATTTTAAATAGGTTACAATATAATATTTAACATATTACATTATGACAAAAATAGTTTTAAGATCATCCATGATGGTGGTAATGGAAAAAGGACAAAAACATTATTCCCATAGGTGATTAACCGACATAGCTTGGACAAAAATTTCATTTCTATGAATAAGTGGATGTGATAAATGAAAAGTATATGAGATATTCCATTAGAAAAATAAAACAATGTTATATAATTATTTTTGAGTTATCATGCATTTATAGATGAAGTATTTGTGGAGAAATTAGAAAAACAAATGAAATTAAGAGAGGCACTTTGAGAGAATTACCTCTTGAATATCCCATCCTTGAAAGACCATTGAAGGCCTTGGATTTGGTCTTTTTGTGAGATCATAAGAACTTGGACATGAATAGAGAGTGTAGGATAGTATTTTTAAGATAATTTAGGAGCTACAATTTTTTAGGTCGAATGGGGAGATGAGTTGTGGTTTTAATACTTGAGTAGAGGTGGGTTCAAGTCATTAATTTATTGATTATTTTATAGTAAAAGATAACCATATAGAGGTGGAATTAAAATACATGAATATAGATTTTAATTAAATTTAATTTGGATGGTTATGGTATAAAAACACGTCAACCACCTTTTAAATATTATAGTTTTCAGGTCTCTTAATCTTTTAATGATTAATTTTAACCCCTACTAAAATTTAACTTTTACTACGGTAAATAATATTTTTACCATGGTTATATTTTTATATATATAATAAAAATTAAACTTATAAAATATAATTCAAATTATGATTAAAAATATGGAATCGATTTTACCTAATTAAATTCATATAATTGGAAAAATTATATTTAAAATTAATTCCACCGAAAAAACGAATACATGTGTTTTTTAAAGAGAAACATTAAAAAGTTTTAAATGTTTTTGTATCTAATTTCAATGTAAAATTTATAGCAATGACCATAATTGGATTTATTGAATGAAATATTATATAACTAAAATATTAATCCAATTAAACATTTATATTATTCATATAAATTAATTATATGAAAAGTTACTTTTAAATTAAAATCCATGTTTTATAACTATTGATAAAAAATGAACCCTTATAGGAAAAAACCAGAAATGTATCCTGAACTAATTATTATTTTTCTCTTTAATAGATGATGTTTTTTTGACTTATTAAATCTATAATGTGGTGAAATATTGGATTTAATAAGTTTCATTCATTAAAAGGTGGTAAAACAACCTTAATAAAAATATTGGGTTTTATGTGTTAAATTGGTTTTATTCTTCTCATATGCCAATTTAAACTATTGGAGAATATAAATAATATTTAATTGGTTGAATAACATATATATTACATTAAAATTAATTACTAATGTTAATTAATTTAATTTATTAGTACTAGAACAACTTGTGAGAATTATAATATTTTTCTGTAAAAATAATCCCTTTATATTCATTTGGTAATTATATTCATTTTTAAATAATTTGTAACTAATTAATTTATTTTATATTTTGTAAAAACTGTATATTTATTAATTTTAGTTAATAAAATTAATAAAATATCATTTAACATTTAGGTTACATCATATTTTAATAATATATCATTTTTCTCTTGGCCACAACCATACATGTTACACAAGCCATCGAGGAAATTATTTGTTGTGTGTAATGTAAGATAACCATAGTGTTCCATGTAGATAAAAATAAATTTTTTATAGTTAACTTTATCCAACCAATGTTATTTAATATAAAAAATCTATTTCAATTTTAAAATAAATGAGAAATATCAAAAGGATTAAATTAATTTGAAGAAAATAATTCACAAAATCACGGGGTGTTACAATAGATCCCATTGGAATAGGAAACGAATCGTATATGCTATTTTTTTGATGGATCAAAAATGTAAAAACAGATTCTGTATTTATGGAAATAGATGTCAATGGTAACATCATCATCCAATATGGCCCGTAGCTCCGTGTGAATAAATCAAGGGTTACCTTCATTCCAAAAGTAGAAAGACAATTGTATAAGGAAATTATTTCCATGGAAATTATTTTGAATTCAACCCCATATATAGTGTAAATGATGCTGAAGGTTACATAATCCTTCAGTATGGATCATGGATCTATGTGAATAAAGAAAAAATGCCCTTTGTTCGAGAAGGAGAGTGATAATTGGATGGAGAATTTTTTAAAGACCTATACTTTATAATCAGCCGATAATCTCTCAAAATATTTCATTCTAGATACTCTTCCTTCTATCACATATCAATGATACCTTGATCACCCATAAATCTATATATCCAAAAAACCATTCTTGTGCCTAAAATCTCATATATACCTCATAATAACATCGAAAACCCATCATAAAAGACTATGTAATGTCCCTTAATATTTTTATAATTTTTTTTGATTATATGGAAGTATTTTGAGACTAAGAAATATGAAGACGTATGAATACAAGGCCTGGAGTTCTCAGAATGATCCGTCAAATTTTAGTTAGACATTAAATAGAGAGTATAATTAGTTTTCTGGAAAAAATGGAATAACTCTTAAACGGTTTCCTGGATCATAAATCATAGGGAACCGTTGAACTCAGGATGGTGGGTTTACCCTAGGTGATACTTATGTTTAGTCGGCATGGGCCTACTGGGAGAAAAAAAGAAAATGTAATAGCCATAAATAAAATAATAAAATAAAATTATTTTATTTTTCAAATGTTTATAACTCGTGAATGGTAACTCTGATTAAAAATCTGAGACCACCGATGAACTCATGATGGTATGATCTATTTAGAAAGATACTAACATTGGATGTTGTGGGCCACTGGTGAATTTAAGTTTTTGGTCATAAATAAAATAATTAAGTTACATATATTTTATTATTAAAATCTATAACTTCTAAAGGGTAACTCAGATTAAAAATCAGAGAGTAGCTGTTGGGTTTTTTTGGGGTGTGTTCTCCTTATACAGAGTCTAACCTCGACCTATGCGGGTGGAGGATGAAATTTATTAATTTATTGAACTTTTTTAAGGTATGGTCATTAAATTCATGAGTGGAATTTTATAAATTTTGACCCGGTGCTCGGATTAAAAATCCAAAGGCACCGTTGAAATCGTAGTGTCAGGATTAGCTTAAGCGAGGTTTAATCTTGGCCGTAGAGGGTCGAGAGAAGAAGATAGTTTTTGTGTTTTTCAAGGAGGATTAAATAAAACAAATATATTTTATTTTAAATAATCTCCCACCTCTCTAAATTTTTGGTGGCAGGGACTACAAGAGGGTGGTCGGGCATTTAAATACTAGAAATCAAATGCCCGGTTATACAAATTATCTAACCACAAATCCATTTAATTATTAGGAATCATTAGTTCTAAATAAATGAATCACCTCTTAAACTAAGAGTTATGTTAAATCTTTCTTGGGGTTGGGTGTTGGTTCTCATTGGAGAAAGGAGGAGTTGGATCTTAAGGCTCTTGACGAAGAACGAATCTCATAATCGAGAACTGAAGATCATCATTCGAGCGAAGTCATTAGAAGCTTGTTGCTGGAAGGAAGAACACCATCCCACCATCAATCATGAATGTTCTCCAGTGCATTTACGAGGTAGGATGTTTATTTTTAAGTATGAAATATATTTATTTATTCCTCTTGTTTTTGATTCCAAATGACGATTGCCAAAGAAACATGACCATCGATCTACACATATACCATGAAATATTCTATTTTATTCTTCCTGAATTCTTCATGCATTCTACATCGCTAAATAAATATGCATGCTAAAAACATAATGTTTCATTGAGAATGACATAAGGATGCAGATATCTCATCCTGAAGATCGTGAATCTGCAATTGTCATATTTTTTCCGGCTTAGAATAATGATGCAACAGCCCGTGGAAGGGGTGATGTGGTGGCCATAGTTCGGCATTTCTTCAGGGTGCTTCTCTAGGTGGGATATTTGGTGCAATATAGTTTGGTGGTCTGTGTGGATGGTCAAGGTGGCTTACGATGGTGGAAGGTGGAACAACGGCCCATGGTAGAGTAGCAGATCCTGCTCGGTCAATGATGTGGGCGAGCATACCCGGGGGATAGGTGGTGCGGCTGGCTTGAGGCACAACGACGTGGTAGGATAGAGGCATGGAGGCATGGCTCTCTGGAGGTGGTGATGTCGGTTCTGGACATGCGGACGAACCCAACTATTTGGGGGAAGGAGTTTATTGGAGTGTGAGAAACCATGGAAGAAGAAAGGGTTTATTGGAGAAAGATAAATTAAAGAGATGATATAAAAAAAATATAAAAGCATGGAAGAGTGGGGTGTTCTAGGCAAAGAGCAAGGAGTCACTTATTTTTTTGTTGAATAGATGTTTTGGGAATGTGTATTTAAGGAATTAAATTAAACTAAAAATAATAATAATATATTATTGTTATTATTGTTTTTATTGTTTTTATTAGGAAAACTTTGTTTCGTTTGTAACTTATCCGTACGACCTCAGTTTCATGAACCATCAGTGGTAGTACGACCCTAACATCAAGATTGAAATTAGGAGTCCAATATTAGATGTCTTTTTATGGTTTTTGGATAGAGAACCTGAAACACTCAAAAAATAATAATATATTATTGTTATCAAATCTTCAACCCGCCATATCTCATACGTGTGACATCTAATTGAATTACCATCAGTGGTGATATGATCCTGTCATTAAGACGGTTGATTCAAGTCTAATGATTGAATATTGAATTCTATACTATGAATCAGGTTCATGAAACTCTGAATAATAATGTTATTATTATTGTTGAGGAATCTTGCTTATGCCATAACTCATTCATATGACATCATATTAGCAAAATGTATACGGGGTTGTGATCTTGAAAATAAGATAAAAATTTCAAGGACAATTTTGGATATTTAATTAGAGGTTGATGCATGGGACCCATGAATCCCGGTTTTCCTGTGTTTCAGTGAAATGAATCTTTTTCACCATGTCTCCATTTTGGAAAACTACGTTGTACATCTTGCGTGTTTTTCCACGTGGATCGCAGTGGTGTGACCCGTTTGGTTATCTGGTTCCATTTGAAGTACGGTTGGGTTGGATTGAACATGAATCCAATCAGGACCTCGGTAATAAAATTACTATAACATACAAATCGAGTGTCCGGTTGGTGCGCTGTCTATTGCATTAGAACCCTTACGACATGAAGGTCCTTTGGGTTACTCCTTTGTCGAGATTTGTGGTGGTCGAGGTATGACCGATATCTCGAGGGGCATAGTCTATTTAGCTCGAGCGCACCAAGTGGGATGAGTCCTATGGATGGCTGTAACGTGAATAAAGAATATCAATATTATGTGGGTCAATGCTCAGTGATCTTGTGTGGGTCAGTGCATACTGATTCTGTGTGGGTCTGATCTTGTGTGGGTTAGTGCTCAGTGATCCCGTGAGGATCAGTGCATAACAATAATGTGTGGGTCTATAAAAAATAGTTATATATTGATATTGTGTGGGTCAGAAGTAGTGATACATAACATAATAAGATGATATAGCCTTACGACTAATCATCTGTACTTATGTACTAAAGTTATAACTGATTGTGAGAAGAGTCACTTCTATCATCGTGGTGTTACCTCTGTGGTAATTCTATCTTCATGGTTTTACCTTTGTGGTTCTTTTTACTTCATGGTGTTTTCTTTGTAGTGTTACATGTGCGGTACCTCTATCTCAGTGGTGTTACCTGTGTTGTACTTATATCTCAATGGTTTTACCTATGTGGTATGTCTACCTTTGGGGAATTCATACGTCATGAATGAGATGGGTATACCTTGATAACATAGGTATATGTATGGGCATATACCTAAGTATAGTTGAAGTATTTATTTGTTGTATTTACATTGTGGAACTCTCGAAGACCCATGGGGTCTCGAGGACCCTACTTAGTGTCGTTATACTGACACATACATGGGCTACGCCCGCACCTTATTGTGTCTTGTGAAATGATAGACAACATTGATCGAGGCTGAGGGAGCCAGGATTGTACGGTACTCAGTGGTGGACAATTTTGGTTGATGTCACACATGGACTACTAATTGTGAGTTCTACCTACCCATCAGGAAGGATCCTTTGTTGATGATCCAGGGGTAGTTTCTCCCCTTTTCAATTGTATTTGTACTTTTCCATTGTACTTGTACTTCTAATTGGGCTTGTATTCTAGCCCCTTAACTGTGAGCACTATTTTACTACAGTAGATTACTTGGTGTTTGAATATTGTTGCATACTAGTATGTGTGTTTGTACAAGTTTATAGGCAATGCATTCCTATTATAGGGATATGCCTTTCCAGTGCTAGTCGCCAGCCCATGGCCTTAGAAAGGTGGGTTTGGGGTACCCATGACATGGGCCTCGAGGGACGGGTAGTGAAAAAATGGTATTAGGGGATTCAGTTTTACCAAAGAACTAGGAATATGATATTTTATGTGTGGAGAAATAATGTTAAGTGTTTTGAGTGTGGTTTTCAGTTCGGGGAGTCCGGTGTTCGTGTGGATTCCAATGTATCCATACACCAGGACCCTGAATAAGGATTCTTGACTCGGTGCATGAAAACAACGATTGCATGGGTTTTGGAAATGATTTTCCCTATTTTTTTGGAGTTATCTCATGATGTATAACATAATTATTGTTTCAGACATGTTCCTTATCAGGATGTCACTACATAGACATCCTCCCATGTTTCCTAAGAGATTTCACAATGACAGCCCACCGAGCGATGAGGCCTCAGTACAGGGCCCCATAACAGCATTGGAACCTTCAGGTGGTGTACTAGAAACACCACTACTTGTTGGAAAACAATTACCACCAGCCACACCAGCAGAGGGTGCCTGCCGACTGAGTGTGTTGCAAGAGTTCCAACAGAAGAGGTATCCATTGTTCCGAGCCAAGACGGAACTGCAGGTGGTGGAGGACTGGATGGAGGTTGTGGCCTTAGTTTTTCACCTAGTTGAGACACAAGTGGAGCATATGATGATCTTATATTCTAGTATTTTCCAGTGAGTGACAATGATAATGGTCTGCATGGTGATGAGGCTTTGTTAAGTGGACTGTTTCCAGAGATAGTACCATCAGGTAGTGTGTCAGCTATATCACTTCCCATTGGTCAATAGTTACAACAGGTGGTACCAGCAGAGGACACATGTAGGCTTAGTTCCCTACACATGTTTCATTATCAGATACCCCTCAGGTTCTGAGGTGAGCCTAACTCACAGGCTACTAAGGAATGGCTTGAGGAGGTGGTTGAGAGTTTCCCAGTGCTTCTACATCTTTGGGAGCATGAAATGTTAGTAGATGACTATTAATCAAGTCGTACTGACCATCCTAGGTACTCGATGAATAAAATATGGTCAGTTATACAGGGCTCGGGCCTCCGAGAAGGGTGTGTTTAGGGACATCCGAGCCAACACTATTCCTCAATGCATTCTTACTTATGTTAGGGTTCTTGAGAGAACCTTTGTGTTTTAATTTTCTTTGGATGAGAGAATGAAACCAATTAATGTTAACAGTGGTGTAAATTTTGACATGTTACAACCAACACCTCAATGTGGTCCCCACCAAGAAAACAGAGCTTGAGGATAGGGGAAGGGAGTAGTTGAATGTGTTCAAGGAGTGTGACCCAAGGGCTCTATGAATGATTCAAGGTACGGTCAATGTCTACTACTAGTTTCCTTATCAATAGATATATGTTCCAATCATTCCTTCCTTCCACGAATCTCATCCAAGACCTACAGTTTCTGGTTAAACCTTTCACTTGACCCCCATATCTAGAGGTACCTTTGGGAGGAGACTCGATAATCTAACTTATGCCGGTAGTGTGATCCGATCATTGAGGCGATTGTTTCAGTTTAAACCTCTTGGTGGCAGTGTCGAGGCCTTCAATGTTTTATTGGGTATGTACTTGGAATCCACAGATCATACTCAGATTGACTGTATTAGGGAACAAGGTTGTGGTTTATCAACAACATGGGAATGGGGTTTCCCTTGGTCGGCGAAAAAGGAATCCCAAGTAGCACCGGATAAACTCATGCATAGGAGGGTGAAACCAATAACTCTTGAGTTGGCCAAGATTAACCTCATGGTATTGGGAGTTTTGGGGTTTCAGTTCCCAACAAGAGTGGAAGAGTGTGGGTACATCTTTTCAAAAGATGTTTCCAGGGTTACCTCCCCAAAGAGAGAGGGACTTCTGCTTTCGTCGGGTTCTACTAGAGTTTTGAACCAGAGTTCTTTAGGGTGAAATAACCCTTGTCATCTTTTAAAAAGAAGGGAGGGCCTTTTTTGTAGATGAAGAAGTGTCAGAAGAGATTTTAGGAGATGAGATAGAGACTGATAAGCATAACTATGTTACCAATGACCTATATTTAGCAGGAGTGGTCTTTGCACTGAAGATATTTTAGCACTAGATGATGGGTGACCAATTTACTCTTCACTCTGATCCCAAGATTCTCATGTTCATTTTCTCACAGAGGGGATATAACCTGAGACATAGACAATGGATAGACTTCCTCCAAGACTATGACTTTGAGATAGTCTATACTCCTGGGAAGGGGAACGTGGTAGGAGACGCACTCTGCAGGATCTCTGGTCTATAGTTGCTGAGTGAGGCAACATATCAGCTAGTCGTCCTTCAGATATCCTTTGTGAATAAATATGGAGAAACATACCTCTATTCTATGACTGTCACTCCCCTAATTCCTCAGTGAATCCGAGACGTGTAGCTTTGGACGTTAACTGTGAGGCCTGACGTGCTCATATATCCTCAGGACGGTCTCCTGAATGATTTTTTAAAGGTGGGGACCACATCATTATTTTCAGAGGTCGCACAATGGAACCAGTGACGCTTCAGAAGTAGATGTTGAGGGAGACCATGTCTTCCTATGGGTCTCACCCCGACGAGGATTAAAGAGGTTTGGCTGGGGGCATTCTAACTTTGTGGTTCATCAGACGTTTCTAGATTCTCAATAGAGTGGGCGAGGTGGCGTACCATCTATCTCTTTCCCCAAAGATGCACAAAGTGCATAATTGTTCCATGTGTTATAGATGAGGAGATGCGTGCATGATCCATCGCATGTTTTTGACTAGGGAGAGTTAAACTTTGATGATGGGGTGTCTATTATGAAGTTCCCGGTGGAGATAGAGGATCGAAATGAGTGAGGCCTTTTTGGGAGATCGATACCTCTAATGCGTGTTCACAGACAGCATGGGAACCTCTAAGAGAGAACATGGGAGCGAGAGGCTCATATTCATGCTCAGTACCCCCATTTGTTTCCTTAGTCTATGTTTTGGATTTTGGGGACGAAAAGACATATGTTGTGGAGAATGTAATATCTTAGAATTCCCACATTAATTTTTTAATTATATAGAATTATTTTGAGACAGTGAAATCTGAAAGCCCATGATTCTGAGGCCCAGAGTTCCCGAAATGATCCACCAATGTTTTGTTAAACATTAAATTGTGAGCATAATTAGTTTTCCTCAAAGATAAAAATAACTCTTAAACAATTGCCCGAATAAGAAATCTGAGGGCACTGTTTTGCCCAGGATGGTGGGTTTACCCTAGGAGATACTTAAGTTTAGTCGTCGCATGCCTCATGTGAGAAAACAAAAAAATGAGATAACCGTAAATAAAATAATAAAATAAAATAATTTTATTTTTTAATTGCCTATACCTCACAAACGATAACTCAGATTAAAAAATAAGACCACCGCTGAACTCGTGTCAGTATTTTCTTTTTATGAAGTTACTAACATTGGCCGGTGTAGGAAATTAGTTAATGTTTTTTTGGATGTAAATAAAATAATTAAGTGATAATTATTTTATTTTCAAAATAAATATCATCTAAACTGTACCTCAGATAAAAAATCTGAGAGTATCGTTGGGTTCATTGGGGTGTGTTATGTTTAGGCATATCCTAACCTTGACCATCTCAGGATGAGGGTGAACATTATTAATTTATTAAAAAACATTAAGGTACTTTCAGAAAAGGCACGAGCGGACTTTTATAACTTTTAAACATTTTCTCACATTAAACATCTAATGGAACCGTTGAACTCTTAGTGTCAGGATTCTATTAAGGGAGGTTTAACCTGCACCGCAGTGGGTCAAGAGAAGATGTTGGTTTTTGCATTTTTATTTGAGGATTAAATAAAATAAATATATTTTATTTTAAATATCCTCCCACCTCTTATTTTAATTTTTGGTGGTGGGGACCACAAGAAGGTGGTCGGCCATTTAAATTCTGGAAATTAAATGCCCTGTTACACAAAATGTGTAAGAAAAAATCCCCTTAATTAATAGGATTTATTAGTTCTAAATAAATGAATCACCTCTTAATCTAAGAGTTATATTAACTCTTCCTTGGTGTTGGGTGTTAGTTTCCCTTGTTGAAAGGAGGATCATGATCTTGAGGCTCATGACGAAGAACAGATCTCACAATCGAGAACCAATGATTTTCGTTCGAGCGGTGTCATTGGAAGCTTATTTCGGGATCACCGATCACCGACCAACCTTCAATAGCGAACGTTCTCCAACAGATTTATGAGGTAGGGGGTTTATTTTGAACTATGATAAATATTTTTTTTACTCCTCTTGTTCGTGATTCACAATGATGATGACCAAGCAAAAATTACCATTGATCTGCACATATACCATGATCTTTTCTATTTCATTTTCACACGTTCTTAGTTCTTTCTACATCAGCAAATAATTTAGCGTGCTAAAAACATAATATTTCTTTGAGTGAATACATCTATAATAACAAAAAAATAAACGTGGATAAATTATATGAGAAGGGTCATATGTTATCTTTATTTCAATATTGATGAAATGTTTGAGGTTATTCTTATACGCCATTTTCATAAAATTTGAATCCATCTAGTTTTAATTCATATCCATCCTATTATGTTCCATAAAATTAATTTGGTAAAAATAAATACATATGGAATTTATAATTAAAGTAGAAAGCTGTAGATACTTTGAAAAAAAATTATAATTTTCCTATGAAAAAATTCTACTCATTTTAGACACTCAAGGAAGAAATAAATAAAATCATGTAATGATAAGGTGATAGAATTCATTGAAATTGTAATATTTTAATCCTTATGAAAATGTTTCACATTAATAACATCCAATTAAAACAAAAAATTTTATTGTCTTAAACAATGTAGGATGGTGTGTGTAGCATTAAAGAAATAAAATTATGATTGATGAAGGCTTTGATGAAAATAGGTTGGGTATGAAGATAAATTTTTGTAAGGGGAACCCACATAGAATTATAGCCAATATGATTCAGTTCCTCTGATTGGTGGATTGTAATATTGACTCCATAAAAATGATCATACTGGACTACTAAAGCTAAATGAATCTCAAAATGCCGATGTTATTAGGGATGATTCCTAACAATTTATATTTTTTCAAAATCGTAGCATGAAAAGAAACAAACTAATGTGTTTAACGTGTTATTCATTCCCAAATAGAGGTAACAAGTATTAGAATACTCTTAAAATATAATTTATTCTACAATATTTTATTTTTATAAGATAATAAGTATAGAATTTTGTGTATAGAGATTGTTTTGTAGTGGTGGAAACAATTTATGGAAGGGAATGTGTTATATATTTAAAGTTACCAAGAGTATAATTAATTTTTCATCTATTTAAAAAGACATAGATAAACAATGATCACTAACCAAATTATTAATGGTTATGAGTTAGTGTAAAATTGCGAAGGATAATGATGTTTGTGGTGAGCAATCATAAAACTAGAAATGGGATAAAAATAAATTTTATTTCTATATGCTATAGAGAGGACACCCATGATAGCATGTACACAATAAATAAAATGAAATCTTTGTTTTTATTATTATTTGTTTTGGAAATTTGGTAGGATCTGTCAGTGAAAAGAAAAATTGGAGAGAATGATCCCACAAATCGGGCTTTATTTTATGAAAAACAAGTATTGACCTCGCGACCCATGTAGTCTTAGTACTTGGAATGGAAACAATGAAAACACAAATTTGGTATGACTTCCCTATAGCATCCATCGATGCCACTGCGCCTGCTTCTCCACCATAGAGAACGATGCCTTCCACATTGACAGTATGGGCGCCATACCTGGTGACAAGGATGAATTACTATATTCCCACCACTACCTGATTTATATATGTCCTTTTGGTTATTAATTGTTTTCCTTGTATTACTACTTTTGGTTTTCCCTATTTTACTACCTCATATATGTGTTTTCTCTCCTCCACCACAATGAAAGAAGATTAATCATGGTATGAGTTTTATGAGGTTACTAGATTTTATTTATGTTTTAAATTTGGTTCTTTCTCTATTTCCTTTTGGTGAACAACACATCATTTTAAGTACATGATCATTGTGTTTTCTCACCCTAGCACATGACTGTTTGTTTTTTCATATTTTTTAATTCTTTTTATTTTTCTATCTTGTTTTTTATGTCTATTTATATATATAAGTTAATATAATAATTAATATTATATGTTAAATATTGAATGTTAAATATAATTAGTGATAATCCATATTAACTTATTAATAATATTTATTAAAAAAAATGAAATAAATAGTATTTGAAAATTAAAATTAATTTATTAAAAATATATTTAAACAATGAATAACAATATATTTGATAATATTATTAATATGAATCATATTTAATCGAGTTCGGTATGCTTTAAATAGGTACTGATTGTCAGTGTTAAGTTTGATTGATGAAGACATTGTTAGTTACTAGATGTTTTTTTATTTATTTTGAATATTAGAGTAGATCACATTAAAAACATCCCCTTCAGTAGAAGATAAAAAAATTTTCATAATATTGGTAGCCGCATCACATGTGTTATTTATTAGGATCACTCGGCCTAATCCTATGGGGGCCATACGTGAAATTAAGGGGATTCTTAAGGCAAAGACATTTTTTTCATAATTTGATAGAATTGACCCAACATGGATGGCTAGCAAGATACATAAAACATGGATTTCTACATCTCATGCTATGTAATTATGGAGGTTGATTCACTGCAAACTCCATATTAATGTCTCTCTATAAGCTATTGGTATCTTCATATCCTCAAGATGTGATCTTTGTCACCACCATAGAAAAGTTATTAACCATATCTTCCTGATATTTTTCCACTACAACATCACTATAAATATTTGTCTTCAATATGTTTTTCAAAATTCCATGGATTGACTTTATTCTGGTTTGTTTTCAAGAATGTATTAATGCTTTCAAGTCAATGATGCTCATTTTTCTATTTCCGGTTGCTTATGCTGGAACTATTCATATGATTTAGAGGATTCATAATGATTTCAGGCATTAAAATTTTCACTCCAATATCCATACTGTCAGACATCAAATTGATACTGCTACTAAAAATAAAAACTCAATAAATCTTACAGCAATTCAGTGAATGACCATATGGTGTTAAGTCCTCAGGGTATTTCAGCTTATTTCCCACACCCGCATGGTATGGTTGACGTTCTATAGATCTCAACATTTAATAAAATGTAATAAAAATATAGAATCCTAGGGAAATCCCATATCTGCTAGTTTTGGGGTCGCCTTCAAGAACTCCAATACTAAAATTCTAGGATGACTTTGTGGATCTGGTTGTTTTGATACAGCCTTGGAAGCAAAGATGTTGGCTCTGATAAATTAAATGATCATGGCTATGCAATGGGGTTGGAAATTGTTTTTATCTGAATGTGAATCTACCCTTATAGTTTAGGTAGTACGAAATGGATACCAACATCTATCATGGAAACTCACTATAAAACAGATTAACTATATTGAGTCCCTATAAAAAATGTACTTCTTTATCACACATGTCTACCGTGAATAGAATTATAGGTTTGGTGGTCTTGAAAATTAGGGATTTGAGACTAATGGTATTGTTTTCTCTAATTATCTCTCCAATGAGCTCACACCACTATACCAAAGGTATTTTTTTTTAAAAATTTCATCTTTTGATCTTTTGTATTCCTTTGTCCTTCTCTAATAATAGAGCCTTTCCCTTCGGGTATGTACTCACCTTTTTAGTAGTCTACAAGATAGGATATTATGAGAAAAATTTCAATAGTATGAATTCCTCAAGTTTTGGTGTCATCATGTATTACTATTATTGTGCATGTGTAATTGTACATATACATAATGCATATCATGACTCACACACTAAGATTTTTTGACAAAAACCTTGATGACACATGTTCATGTTGAGATATGATACGTTGGGTGAATCAAAATTGACATATCATTAATTGAAATATCAAGGATGGATTTCTCACACACGTCTTTATGGAAGCTGATATCTCTACCCTTTGATTAGAATAGAACCATCGCCCTAAATTCCATGGACATGCTATAATGAAATCTTTATGTCAGATAATCGAAGAAAAATTTATCAAACATCCAGGTTGGTGACATGGATATGAAACTTACTTGATGATATATTATGGCAAAGTGATTATATTAAAAATTGAAAATTTGTATGTGGTTTTCATCTTATTGACATTACATTCTTTTTCTGGGGTTCTTGAACCATTGTGATGAGAACCATATCAGGTACACCAGGTCAATTTCTTGAGTGGGGGAGTTTGATTTGAAAGGCCCAATGATGTGTGGGAGATTAAAGAGGTTAATGAAATAATGAGCTCTCATCTCACATCATTAAAGGCATAATGGATCTTTCCGAGAATATAAATAGAAAATAGGCCAATATTATAACTTATTCAAGAACAACCACAATTTTTAAATATTAGATCACATTGATGCAAAAATTTGGGAAGCCTTTCCCACATAGAGGATTCTAGAATGAAATATTTGGACACCAAAGTAAAATCCGGTGGGCTATGCACTCAATTTCAAATCAGGTGAGCTATAGTTGGAAAGTGGTGTCCAACTTTTCTAAAAAGTCTTTAGTAGACTTTATCTTTTTAAATTTAAGGGAATAAAGTATTTTATCCTTTACAACATTAGAGTATTAGACCATTGGATGATGTACCACCCCTTGGCTATTAATAGACACCCCCATGGCAATTTGATTACATTCATGATTTAATATAGAGATTATGATTTTTTTCACTTCATTGTGTGATGATTGTCCTGGTTTTTCCCTTTTACCTTCTACATTCTTTCCTTGATAATATACAAGTTATATTGGTGATCCAAGATCACAAATCCCCTAATTTCGTGCCTTAACTCAAGTGTTTTTTTGTGTGGATTGACTATCACATACCAACCTTGAGTGTATTGTCTATG
The DNA here is from genome assembly GCA_963277665.1 of Viscum album. Taxonomy (NCBI): domain Eukaryota; kingdom Viridiplantae; phylum Streptophyta; class Magnoliopsida; order Santalales; family Viscaceae; genus Viscum; species Viscum album. The sequence goes on along the minus strand of OY728158.1, from coordinate 363,460,603 downwards.
TAGTAGGTCACACTTTTTATAATGTTGATTGACTAATTGAATCTTCTATATATACCTATCATCTCCCATATAGACCCAAATCGAATCCTTCATCCACTGTCCTACGCCGTGAAGATCAGGACACCCCATGCATTTCACATTAGTTGGTATCAATATTTCTGTTGACAACGTAGGCATCTATCACCTTGTTTACTTTATGTTTACCCCTTAACCTCCTTATCCTTATATATTATTCACCCATTCAACAAAAAAAATTCTATTTTCTTGAAATCCTTCTGAAATTTTCATAGTTTGTGAAATCATGATTTATTATAAATTGAACCAAATTATCATTCATCATCATTTATTTCAATTTTATTCTCTATATGTAATTTGAATCTCGATGAAAAAACAATAAAAATAAAATTCTTTAAATTCATCATTTTGTGATTTTTAAAATTAAGAAAATCCTTTATTTTAGAGATTTCATAAAAAATGTCTTACTCACTGTTAAATCATCTTGTGCATTAAAACCCTATGAACAACACTTTTTGGGGAGATTTTACCTTAAAAAAACAGATACAATTATTTAAATGTGCTTTACATTATTAATACTTTTAATTTTCGTACATCACATTCTCCATCATTTTACATCATCCCCATATTATATTTGGCTCGTATTGTTATTAATTTTCCTTCTCTTTAACAATTGGTAAAAAGCCACATACTACAAATTTCTACCATTTTCCACCATTTTACCCATATTTTCTACCCTCTTTTCACCCTTTACCCTTTACAACTCAAACGGGTTGTGTTAACCTATCCCTCGATACAATATTGATTGGAGAAGGATTGGTAGAAAGTGATTTCTCTATAAAAGGTATTATATTTCATAATATCATGGGTTATAAATTGAGTGTTTGGAGTGAAGATAAATAATAAAAAATGTTATTGAGTGTGTATGCTTTTGTGCATGAGTTTTTATTTCTTTCTTGTGTATCTGTGTATGCTTGTGTGCATGAGAGTGTATTTCTTGAGTGTGTAAGTGTGTATACTTGTGTTTGTGTGTGTATACATCTTGTGTCTGTGAGTGGGTACCTCTTTTATGTGTTTTCATCTTCGTGTGCATGAGTCTATGTGTATCATTCTTTGATATTTTCCATGGGTGTGTTTGTTTTTGTGTAATATATCTTGGATGAAGATCATGAGATTAAAATTTTTCACTGTAGTGATTACGGAAAACGATGTAGGTCTCCCACAATGGAAGCTTCAAAACTCAAATTGAAATCATTGGTGATCCATTTTGGGAAGCTTCTTGGTAGTATGTTTAAGGTGCTACATTAGAGGATTGAAAACTTGGTGAATCAGTCAATCCCAACGACGATCTATGCTAACCCACAACATGCTCTAGAAGCACTTCCCCCCACATCATGGAGAAGGAGATGGAAAATGTTGATAGTGATGTCGAGGATGTCCCACAAAGGATAATGTTTTACCCACATCCTATAGAAGGATAGAGGATACCACATGATGATGACCTACTTGGCGAGATCAATTTGAAGGTCCCTTCATTTCAAGGGAAAAGAAATATAAAAGCATACATTGAGTAGGAGATGAAGATCGAGAAAGTCTTTTCATATCATACCTATTCCATGGACAAAAAAAGTAAAACATGAAGCCCTTGAATTCATGGATTATGAATTAATATGGTTGGATAATGTTTAAAAGGAGAGATCCTGAAATAGAGGATGTCCTATACATACTTGGGAAGGCATGATGTTTTCCATGTGGAAGTATTTTGATACCTCACAATTTCATAGAGATCTACAAAATAAGATCCAATGCCTCATTTAAGAGAGTAAGTGTGTTGAAGATTACTTAAAAGAGATGAAAATTTCCATAATTTGAGCTAACGTTAAGGGGTATTTGAAGGAAATGATGGTGCGTTTATTAAATGGGCTCAATCGAGATATTAACGATAAAATAGAGATGTACCGCTATGTGGAAATAAAAGATATGATCCACCAAGCCGCAATGATAAAGAAAAAAATCAAAAGGAGGAGAAACATGAGGAAACCCACTACCCCTTTAATTCCATGTAGAAAATCAAGGAATGAGATTGGAGAACTATCAAAGGAAAAATAGACGATTGATTGAAAAAGTGACAAGGTAATCTTTTCACCTAAGAAAACAACTATTGAGGCTAACCAAACAAGGAATAGGGATATTCATTGTTTCAAATGTCAAGGAAGGGGTCACATTTCTAGTGAATTCCCAAACTGACACACCATGACCATAAACATTTATCAAGAATGGGATACTGATAGAGATACCTCAGAAGAGGAGGAGGAAGAATCTCCAGAAATTGATAGTGTAGAATTTGCAGAAGATGGTGAGGTTCTTGTCACAAGGAGAGTTTTATGTGTACTAATGACCACCAGAGAGAAGGAGACGTTAAAGAACCTTTTCCATAAATAATTAAATATCAATGTAAATGTATATAGAGTTATTATTTATGGGTATGTTTTAGAAATTTTGAGATCACTGAGTTTGTGGAGAAGTTGGGACTCCCATATTTGAGGCACCAACATCCGTACTGGCTTCAGTTGTTATGTGATTGTGGGGAGCTGAAGGTCCCCATAAAAGTGACGGTATTTTTCAACATTGGTAAGTAAAAATATGAGGTTTTTTGTGATGTTGTTCCTATGAAGGCTTGTCATTTTTTTAGATGACTGTGGGCGTATGATCGACGTGTTACTCATGATATTTTATTGAATTATCACACTTTTTTACTCTAATGGGAAATTATAAACCTCAATCCCATTTCTCCTAATACAATTTTTGAATATCAAATTTTTAGATAAAAGAAAAAATGAGTGATGAGAAAAAAAGGGGAGAAAATGAAAAAGGAGAGAATGATGGAGAAATCTAAATGAGAGAAAAAAATAAATGCAGAGAAAAGAAAAATCAAGAGGGAAAAAACATTTAAGAGGAGAGAAATGTGTGATGTTGGAAAAAAAGAGTGAGGTCAAGGAAGCATTGATTTATCCACAAAATCTATTAGTTTTTATGTACAAAGAGGTGTTATTTAACAATATTGACTTAACATATTCTTAGGCACATGTTGTTTAGTATTTGTTGCAAAAATTTGAAGATTTGTTTCCTGAAGATGTTCCACCTAGTTTTCCACCCATTAGTCGTATTGAGTCTCAAATTGACCTCATACCTAGAGCATCACTACTGAACCACCCTATATATCGCACAAACCCAGAAGAGAAAAATAAATTTTCAAGGTATGTTAAAGAGATATTGGATGTGGGATATGTTAGAGAAATCCTTAGTCCTTATTGTATATCTATGATTATAGCACTAAATAATGATTGAACATAGAGAATGTGCATTGACTGTAGAGCCATAAATAACATCACAGTAAGGTATCATCATCAAATACCCATGTTATATGATATTGTAGATGAATTAAATGGTTTGAATTTTTTCTCATAAATTTATTTAAGAAGTGGATACCATCCTATTAGGATGGAATAATGATATGAGTGGAAAACAAGATTCAAAACAAAACATGGACTTTATGAATGGTCAGTCATGCCCTTTGGTCATAGAAAATAACCTATCACATTTATGATGTTAATGAATCATGTATTATGTCCATATATTTATTCTTTTGGTAGTTTATCTGATTAAATTTTGGTATATAGTAGGACTTTTCATGAACATGTAGATAACCTATAAAAATTCATAGAGGTGTTAAAGAAAGATAATGTGTTTGGGAACATCAATAAGTGTGAATTGTTTCTTGAATAGATTATTTTTTTTATATTTGTTGTCAGCAGAAGTGAAGTTGAAGTCGACACTGAGAACCTCATATAAATATAAGAATGGCTAACTCCAACCTCCGTTGGATAGGTTAGAAGATTCCATGGGATTTCTAGTTTTTACAAGAGATTTGTGAAGGACATCATCACACTTACATCACCATTGAATGTGTTGAGAAAGAAAAATGGTCCTTCCAGATAGGATAAAACTCAAGAAAAGGACATCCATTCTCTTAATGTGAGAGTCACACAATCCCCTCTACATGCATTTATGGAATTCGGTAAGACCTTTGAAATTGAATGTGATGAAAGCTAAATTTTAATAGGAGGAGTACTCAAGAAATAATGTATGCCTGTTGATTTATTTAGTGAGAAGTTGAATGATCCAACTCTAAAATATTCTTTATATGATAAAGAGTTGTATTCCTAGTTTAGAGTAATAGAATCATAGAAACATTATCTTTGGATAAAAGAATTTGTGATCCATTCTGGTCATGAGGCTCTGAAATACCATAGGAGCCAACATAATCTCAATAAGAGACATGCTAGATTATTGGAATTCATCGAATCGTTTTCATACGTCATCAAGAATAAAAAGGGTAACGAAAATACTATAGACGATGCACTTTCACATAGATATTCAATTTTATCCTTGATAGGTTCAAAAATACTTGGTTTTGAATACATTAAAGATTTATATGCCAGTGATAGTGATTTTAGATAACCTTATGAACATTCAAAACCTGGTTTTTGTTAAGAAAAATTCTATTTACACCATGGATTCTTATTCTAGATTGATAAAGTTTTCATTTCCGATTACATTATCTGTTTACATTTCTGATGGAGTGAAATTTGTGTGGGTTAATGGGACATTTTGGTGTTGCAAAAAAATTAATTCTTAGTGATCATTTTTATTGGCCTAGGATATGAGTAGATTTTAAAAAATTATTGGGGGAGTGCATCGTTTTCCATAAATCCAAATCAAAACTGAACACACGTGGATTACATATTTCTCTCCCAATCCCTAAAAACCCTTTGGAGGACATATCAATGGAAGTTATTGTGGGGTTACCAAGGACCAAGAGGGTGAGAGATTCCATTTTTGGTTTATTTGATCGGTTTTCCAAAATGGCACATTTTATTCCTTGTCACAAAACGTATAACATTGCATAAATTTTATTTCAGGTAGTAGTAAAATCCATGGAATTCCAAAAAAAACTGTGTTGGATTGAGACACAAAATTCCTTAGTGACTTTTGGAAGACCTTTTGGAACAAACCGGGTAAAATATTACTATTTACACAACTTTTCATCCACAAACTGATAGGGAAAACAAAGGTGGTGAATCCGACACTACCATCCCTTCTACAAAAAATTGTAAATAAGAATATCAAGAATTAGAAGGAGTGTTTTCGGCATGTTGAAGGTTTATATAACACATCAAAGCACTCCTCTCCTAAATATTATTCATTAGAAATTGTTTGCAGTTTTAACCCTCATTCCCCTATTGGTCTAGTTCCATTACCATTGCTGGAAGCAACCAATATGAATGTGAAAGGGTGTGTATAATTCATCCAACAAATTCATGAAAATTAAAAGAAAAAATATCAATTAGATGACCCAAGAAATATGTTTTATCATGAAAACAAGGGTCGCAAAGAAGTGTTGTTCATGCTCGGTGACATGGTATGGATTCATATACGAAAGGAGAGATTTCCCAACAAGCTAAAATCTAAACTAATTCTACGAGGAGACAAAACATTCCATGTGCTCGATAAGATTAACAAAAATTCTTACAATATAGATTTTCCAAGTGAGTATGGTGTAATTTCCACTTTAAATGTTTCTAATTTTTTTTTATTTTCTTGGGTATAGAGGATGAAGATTCATGGATGAATCCTTTTCAAGAGGGGGAGGATGATGAGAACCATATCTAAGGCACCAAGTTAATTTCCCGATTAGAGGAGTTGGATTTTCCTGGCTCGATGATGCATGGGAGATTAAACAAGTTGAATTCAACAATGTGTGACTATATGACTTCATTAAAGGCCTAATAGATCTTTCCTTGAATGGAGTGAGAAAATGGGCCTATAATATCACTTATTTTATACCATACATTATGTTTAAATCTTTTCCTACATGGTTGCATGAATCTAGGAATCCTTGTCCACACAGAGGATTCCAGAATGGTATATCTGAACACCAATTTTGAAATTGGTGGGCTATTCACTCAACGTCAAATCTGGTGGGCTCTAGTTGGAATGTGGTGTCTTAATTTTCAGAAAAGTCTTTGGTAGATAATTATATTTTTGAATTTAATAGAACAAAATAGTTTAGCCTTTATGACTTTAGGGTATTAGACCCTTGACTAATGTACCAGCCCCTTGGCTATAAATAGTCACACCTTATGCTTTGATTCTCTATTTTATGTGAGGATTGTCCTAGTTTTCCCCTTGCTATTGTGAATTATTTCCTAGTCAATCTACAAGTTAGATTGGTAATCCAAGATCACTAATCCCCTGATATTATGCCTAAACTCAAGTGTGTTGTTGTGTGGATTTCTTACCTCAGCCCTCAGTTGAGTGTGTTATCCAAGAAGTAGGTCGTGCTCCTTATAGAGTGGATTAAAAAATTTATCCTCATCCACACCAATCATCCTCTACTTATCCTGAACCGACTCCTTCATCTGCTGCTCTACGCTGTGACGATTAGGCTATCCCATGTGTCTCACATCACATTTCTCAATAGTAATCTTGGAATTTATGAAAGTCTACATAATGCTAATGGGAAATAATCTTAGAGGGTCACATGCTATGTGTTTTCATTAATATCTATTATATTCTATTTTAATTTAATTAATGGAATAAATTTTATTCCTAAGACTAAAAAATAATATTTATTCAAGTTTGATTTATCTAGTAAACTAAATAAATATTTATTCACCGGATTGTGAATAAAATATATTTATATATTTTATTCAATATTTAATAAATATTTATCTACTAGTTTATAAATAAAATATTTCTCTACATGTATAAAATATTTTATCTGGATATTCAATAAATGATATAGGCGTTCAAATGGATCAAGACTCTGCTTGGTGAAAAATACTAATTAACAAGGTAATTAAATAATACTTTTTATTGCATAAGATGGTGTGCCACCAAAAATTAATATTAATATTATTTTATTATGTGTTATGGGGTTTATTAATTTATATTTTATTTTTTACTATCTACCATGTGATAATATTTATATAATCCGAAACCCTAGATTTATAAATAGACGGTTTTGTATATTCTGTATGGTATTGATCGGTGTAATTGAAAAAGGGATTTTTTGCGCACAATGAATTCTCTCTCGAATCCTTCTCCCCCTATCAAGAATGAGAATTATATGAGAGATTTATTCAAGACCAAATAATGAGTGGTTAAGGGATAACAACACAAAACATTCAATTAACTTTTCTTGCACTAGGATATCATGTGGTGCTTCTCAGAGATTAAAAGAGCATGTGTGGATCACCACTAGAGGGATTCAATCCTTAGATCCTCATTGGGTAATAAAGTAAATTCAGAATGGTGTTTTTAGATGATTAAAATTCATCAATGGTTTAATATATTAATACTAGGTATTCATTTTTTAGATATTGAATCGATAAAATTTAAATTTATCATACAAGATATTCACTCATGATTTTTTGAAACAATAATTAAAAGAGATTTTAATTTATCTCCCACCACCGCAATCTTCCACTACACCCGTAACCATCAAAGTTTGTATCCATAACTAGGACTCCTAGACATTCAAACATCATGATTTCATTTGAAATCATGAGACCAACAACATTTGTAATGGCCTCCCCAATTATATCTTCTTAATATTAAATGTAGGACATAATTTCAATACTGAATGTTGTATCTACATGAACAGGTAATATAATTATATACGGGAGTGGAACTGGTGGGGTGAATGTACTCTAAAAATTTCCTTTTTATTTTTTGGTTGATTTTCATGATTTTTTTATCTGATCAATTTGCCCCATTGTTTTTTCTGTCTCTAATACTAAAACTAATTTTAGATCCTTTTTGACTTTTTTAAAATGTTTTTCATTTGAAAAAAATGAGGACCTTAATCATGTATCATTATAAGATTTAATTATCATGCTATGGAAGTCCCAACAAATATTATTGATCATTGTAACGTCCCGATCATCAATAGGAACAATAAACTCAATGCTAGGCTCATGGGTTACTTAAATTCACACTCTTATGTGATATTTTGGGAGTTTTTGATTTTATTTCATGTATCTTAGGATACTTTAAACCATACACTTCTCATAAAGGTTATGTGTCGGTGTTGGTAGATATAAATATCATAAAATTTCATCCTATGGAATTTTAGTAACAAAACGTTAGCAGATGTTATCCGATTCATATTAAAAAACATGTATGATAAAATTGATTATCTTAGGTATGGAATGCTATTGATGGAAATTTCTGGCCTTAAAGATAGTGGGGTTATCTGTCTCTTCATGAATCAATCATTGTTCTGTTATTAGCTAACCTTGATCATTTTTTATATAATTGTCCTTAAAAAGAAACCGAACTATAGTATTTTTTAAGTAACTATATTTACCTACATGACTTTAATCATCTCATACATATCTCCTTGTGGATTTATATTGTCGAAATATGTAAGAGGTGACACGTTAAAATGGAAACCATTAACGTGAACATATTGTTCTTAGATGATTGGAAGCTATTGATAGTAGTTTATCAGTAGGTACAATCGATATTGATTATTTTTTATAAATAATAAATAATATATATGAACATAAAAGCACATTTTTATGTAGTACTATTATAAGGCAGAAAAAATTACTATTATGTCATAATAAAAAATTATTCTCATACTTATTGTGTGTTTTTATCTACTAGTTTTCTCTCTATTTAAATTAGCACCTTTCCATTATACACAATGTAGGATAGAAGTGTCTTCAATGTTAGAATTTTCAATCTACAAATAATAAAATAGTAATATGTTTTTTTATATCACATAAATCCACCCCTGATTATTTAAAAAAATTACATTTTTTTTGGTAATGTGTACCCCTTCTTTATTATAAGATAGTTCTACATTGGTTTTTATGTGGAATAATTATTTTTATAACTCACTTGTTATTTGATAATTAATTCATTGTGATTAAAAATATATTATATAAATATGTTCAAATAATATATTATTGATTAAACTGTAAAAATAAAAAAGATTCTTCACCACAGAGAATAATGAATTATTTAAATGTTTCATGGTTTATAATGAATTCATACATATCTAGTGGGTGGGGGTTCACTTTCCCCTCAAAATCCATTTGATTAGGATTTTTAGACGTGTTTGGAAGGCTCTATGATCTTTTCTAGGAACCATTATAAAAAATATCTTTTGGAAATAAACTAAAATGAATGTAATCTACAGGGGATAATGAATGTTAATTCATGGTTTCATTGCATAGTTTTATTTTAAAATAGATAGATTATATCGTAACATTGAACTAATATCTTTAAACATGGTCATCTTCAATGAAATCATGACATTACTCCACATATCTATGAAAATTAACACATAAATTATTATTGTTTCCTCAAATTAAATAATAAATATTGAATTGTTGGTTCAAAAGGTTTCCCATGTCGATTCCATCCATACCAAAATTTTAATCCTTTTATTATTGGAGTGAGAACATTAAATAAAACGATGATTCTACACTACTCTTTTTCATCCTCAACATGTTGGTGATCCTATAATAATTCTTAATTTTCAGAGTTGATAGTGTGTTCTTCCTTTGGATGGGGAACATCATCATGTGTATAATTCATTGTCTTCATGGGTAGTTATAATTTTTATTTAGATTATATAAATGTCTTAGAAACACATAATATCATGAGTAAAATCATATTATATTAAAAAACACATTAACCTTTTCATTGAACTCCCTTTATTTACTTTAAATATAAATGGAATTTAGATCATCTATCAAGTATCTGAATCCCATCATTGTGGTTTCCTTTAATGTATAAAACACTCTCTATATTGGGACCTTCATGAAACGATTACAATATACAAATAACTAGTTTATCTTCAATTAAATTTTAACTGGATCCTGTATTGGGTTTAGTCACCAAAATATTGACCAATTTCCTTTTAATAGATTTGGGTCATATAATACTTGCACTTTTTTTTGATTTCATTATGAATAATTCATCCTTATACCCCACCACACTGAAATCACCTTTATAAATCTCTATTTCTTGACTTTAACTATAACTATGTTTTCAACCCATTTGTAATTAAAAATATTCAATTGAAATATCATATTATCTAACTTGTATATTTGTTCAATTATACTGAAGTATGACATAATCACGTAAATTGGATTTTTATCCTCAGAACTAAATACTTTCATAATATCCTCAATAATAGTAACTCAACTATTTTACATCATACTATGTTCATTGTGTTCCTTCATATCGAATGTATAACCCTTAATTACCAAAGAAGTTTAAGATATATTATTTACATTTGGTCCCCAAGATAGACAATGGAGTTGTTCATCAAGAGAATTTAGATTTATAGATAACATCTTATAAATATGATCATAGAACCATATTATACACTATTTATTATAGGTAATTAATATCTATATTTTATCCCTTGATGGATTTAGTTATCTAATAATTAATATGTGGGATTCATCATATGTAAGAACCTCTAAACTATTAATTAATATTTAAAGGTGAGCATGATCACACATGATAATGGTAATTGTAACAACACATATTCTAGAAATTTTTTCTCTAAAAATGATATCACTAAGATGATATTTTGGGGGACCAATTCTATCAACATCTAGGGGTATTTGGTACAAAATTCAACATCTTCATCAACAATAAATCTCTCTAAAAGAAAACCTTCTAACAAACTTTGATTCATTATTTTACCCTTCAAAATATTAATTTATCATTTAGTGGTGTACATCAATATATAATTTTCATGACCACATAGTTTAATCTATCTAACCTAGTGAACAATGAGGTGGAATATTATATCCATGAATTATAGATAGAAGAATAACTCCACTTATCATAATATTAAATCAATTTACTTTTTCATGATTGGATACTTAATATGGTTTATTAATTTATTTCATATTGATTTGAAAAGTAAGAAAATATTGGTTAATATATATTGTTAATTTTTAGTCAAAATTCAACGTAATAATATAAAAATTAAATCATTCATCAAAACATGAATATCAGGTTTTTTAACCCCAATAACATCAAATTATTCATTTAAATGATATTCTTGATATTTGATGGACACCACTATAGAAATTTTACCCCATTAATGATGTTTCAAAATTGAAAATTTTATATTCAAGATACAGTGCAAGATGGTGGATAAATAATAGGTGTCCTTTCACACTTTAATGGTTCCAATAATTCCCTTATCCCCATTTTTTTCATGTCCAACATTTCCTTAATTCCATATTTTTTTATATCTAGTACTTTTTTTAATGTGATAATAATAATATCACATATATATTATTCTATATTCATGACATCAACAAAATATCTGATGTATAAACAATTCCATTATGTTTATTCAAAGAAACTTCATCTATTTGTTCTAACAATATATATTTTTGAAATTTTTTTCCCAAAATTAGTGTTGATATATTTTAATTTCTTGAGATATTGATCACCCATTAATTGGGATAGTTTTGTACATTAATTTGTATTTCCATCTAATGATGTCTTGCAATATCAACATGTATGACTTAAATGTTAAAAATTAAAATTTCCAAAAAAAACACATCTTTTGAGTAATGTAACATCATAACTGAGTATGTACCATCTACACAAATGGAAACAAAAAACTTCAGTTGATGTTATAGCCTAAAAGTTTCCATAAATAAGAATGTCAATTATATACCTATGAAACATGGTTCTCAATGTGAAATATTCAGTTCTATGAGCCTCATAAAATGTAATACTTGTATCCTAAATCAATTTTAGATCTTCAATAAATGAATCCAAATAGATATCAATTTCATTACTAGATAATTTTTGTCTATATATAAACAGAGACAACATAATGTATTTGTGCTTCATGCATGACCATGGTGGAAAGCAATCAATTACAAACATAACTAGACATGTAATGTGAGTACTAATTTACAAAACAATAGGACTTATTGCATCTATAGATATAAAAATTAAAAGGGTTTTGGGATTATTTTCAAATTCAATATAATCATAATAAATTTTCATCCACTAAGGAGAGTTCAATGGGTGTCATATTTTTCCATATTTAATTATTGTATCTACATTCCACGAAAATTTTCTAATAGTTACTTTAAATCCATAGACACGTCTAAAAATGGAATAATATAAAATCTCCATAGAAATTTTTGAAGTAATTGATTTATTTGTCTTGTAAAAATTTGTGCCTAACACTACTAATGTTATAAGTTATTCATGTTCCTTAAAAAATATAAAATAATTTTAACATGAAAGTATTTTTTCAGAGAAAATACCCACTATAAAATTAATTATATTATCACCATTTTTTAAATAGAGAAGATCATTTTCTTATGGTATCATATCAATCAAGAGATCGAGAAAATCAATAAGGCTAGTTTCACTCCTTCTACTGCCAACTTTCAAAGTATATAGCAATAATACCGCTTCCAATGTTGTATATTTACTAAAACCCTTATAAAATGGTGTCTTTTGATAGATATTTTACTTCTCAAACATCATTTTAAAATCATGAAGGTCATCTTGATTTTTCATTTTCATTTCTTACATATGATATTCGTCATTATGTACCCTATCATTTATATAAACTGATACATAAATCAAAATATCATACTAGTTGGTATATAAATTATTTTTTTCCTACATTTAGTCAGAAATTTATATATTCAATTTATTTTCTAACAAACCAAATATTCTTTAAACTATTTTTAATGAATTCATCTTGAATAACAACAATAACATAAATATGTTAAATGATTTGATAAGGGTCATATTCATGCTCTATTGTAATATTGAGGAATTGTTTTATGCCATCATATTACTCTTTTTTTATATGGTTAATATCAATCTAGTTTTGATAAATATCCATCATATTATTTTCAATAATATTCAATTTTTACAAAAATAAACAAATACACATAAGTTATAAATTATTAAATGTTAAAGTTATAGATACTATAAGGATACATTATTATATTCCTAATTGAATATTTATACAAACTTGAAAAATCAATGAAGCAATAATTTTTTTGTAATGATAATATGATTGAATACATTGAAATTACTATATTGGACTTTTTAGGATAATTTCTTACATTGATAACATCCACTTAAAATATAAATTTTGAGTTTCTAAAACAATGTAGGATAATGTTTGGTGGCATTAATGTAATAAGTTGATGACAGATGAATTCATTAAAATTGAGAGATCAATTTTGAAGAAAAGTTACTATAAGGGGAACCTACAAGGGATGATATCCACTATGATGTAATTTTTCCCTAGGATATATTTTAATATTAATTGAATAACAAGGATCACATTAGACTACTAGAGTTGATTGAATATCGGCATTTGAATGTTATTGGTGTTGATTCTTAACAAGTTATATTTTTACAAATGTGCAAGATTAAAATAAAAAACCAATAGTGGTTAAAGGGTTATATGATCCCCAAAATAATTAATATGTATTAGGAGACTCGTAAAGAACCATTTATGCTACATAAATATTTTGTTCTAAGATAAATAGAGTTGAATTATGTGTATATATATTGTTTTGTAGTGGTGGAAATTATTTAATAATTGTATTGCGTAATATTTAAAATGTTATGAAATAGATAAATAAAATTTCATTTATTCAAAAAAAGATCCCAAATGTCTACTCACCAAATTATTTATGGTTATATTTTATTTTAAAATTGTGAAGGATATTGGTGTTTGTGGTGAGAACCCATAAAACATTATATGTGTTAAAAATATTTTTTATTTCTATATAATCAATTTTTGGTGAATATAACCATCAAAATAAATTTTTGAGGATTATAATGCATAAAAATTTCCACTAGACACAACATGATTTCATCTTAGTCAAGTATTCAACATTAATTGGATCTAACACCCATTTATGTAATTCACTTGAGATACATTGTGCACCAAAAAATTAAAAATATTGGTTTCAATATTGGATGATAACATCACCATTTTTAATACGGTCATTACATTATAAGTGACATCAATAAGTGAATGTTATTTGGAGCTATAAAAACTCTATAAGTTAATATTGGATTATTTCATTTATTGGAAGACTATAAGAAAATGGTGTTGGATATAAAAATGTTTTATATTGATATTAAAATCAAAACAATATGTTCTTGATAGATGAATTACAGTAGGGGGTGAATTGTAGTTTAAAAAAAAATTGTTATTAAAAATTAAACTAAACAAACTCAAAAAACCTCCTTTAATAAAAGAAATGGATTTGGACATGGACATCAGTATGATTACAAATGTATCATAATAAATATGATTTTGGTATATCATATTATAATAATTATAATCATAAAGTATTAAAATATATCAAATCAAACAAACAGGTTCACTAAATTTCCGATTATCAAATCAATGTTTGTCATATTTAGTTATGTTTTGATAAAGAAATTTCAAACCAGCACATCATAATATAAAACATTTAAAAAATAAGTAATGGAATAGCTATAAGAAAGTAATAGGGACTTACATCTTTTAAAGATAATAGTTCTCTTTTAACAATAATAATAAGGTGACCACAAACCTTCTCTAATGTTATCCTTTGTTTTATACTTACAAGACTGTCTCTCTTTCCTAAGTAGTGAAATCCCTTGATGGAGGGAATGACGAATATAATAAATTCCCTTTAAGTATCATCTCCCCATGAAGAATATATTCATCCCCTTTGTGAAAAAATCTATCCCGTTTCTATATAAAATATTCTTGGGTAGAAAAATATCCCCCTTTGGGGATTTACAAAACTAATTGGGGAAACAATTATAATGTACTTGAAAAGTTTGTGAATAGAAAAGTACACAAAAAAATTAATTAATTAACTAATTATCAAAAAAATAATAAAGTACCATTAAAAAATATTAGTAGAGAAATATTCAGACAATCATATTTGGATGTAAGTTTAATTAATTCATAAAAAATTATTTCAATAGATTATCAAAAATATAGATTACCATAATAATTAAAAAAATTAACTTTCTCCAAAAGGGTTTTTACGACTGACTTTATCTTCTTGATTTCTTTTTCATCTCTTTTCAGATTCACTATTTGATATTTAATACTATGATTCTCATAATTGAGTTTCTTTACTTTTGTAACAAAGTCCTTGTTCTGATCATTAAGAATGGAATCATTGTCTTTTTAAAAACATGCTTTATAAATTTATATCTTTAACTATCATGATTTGATTTTGAGTGCATCTACATCTTCAGTCCAGTCGTCATTATGGTCTTTGAACTCTTTGAGAAATTTTACCCCTTAATTCATATCCTTAGATAACTAATTATAAGATTCAACATATTCAATCAACATCTAATTTATCACTTGAATCTGATCAATGTCAGACCGAACATCGACATCAACATCATGTGACATTTTTATCATTGGATTACAAGAATTTGTGGGTAGTAAAACATTCTTGTGAGGTTTTCAAATCTTCCTCATTACAAATTACTAATTCCGTCTGTACTTTAATAGATTCCATTTTTGGGAAAGGGAATCCTAACCTAATTGAACTCTTTATTCAAGTGTCAAGAAGTAAGGTATAATACCTTCTAAACATTTCTAATATATAATGGCATAATAAAAACCCATCTATGCAATGGTTCATACAGATTATTTTAACTCTACAACATTATGAGGACATTTTTATCATCTTGTACTAACAACATCAGCTTTTCTTTTATTCTTATTGACTTTTTTTAAATTCTATTGAATCATGTCATCTTCATTGGGAATAAACTTTTAAAAATTTATTCCCAGAATTTAAAAATCTTTGGTGCCTCGTATTGACATTGAAACATGATGTCCCTAAACCTTATTATATG
Source organism: Viscum album (assembly GCA_963277665.1). Taxonomy (NCBI): domain Eukaryota; kingdom Viridiplantae; phylum Streptophyta; class Magnoliopsida; order Santalales; family Viscaceae; genus Viscum; species Viscum album. The sequence goes on along the minus strand of OY728158.1, from coordinate 363,444,604 downwards.
AAGAATCATCTTCTTCGTTTAATTAATGATTCTTTTTCTGAACTTTTAGATTCTTCTTCATCAGATTTTGAAGGAAAATTCAATGAGGATGATGTTTATGAGGATGTATTTGATGTTTTTTCATATTGAGTTTCTTCATAACCACTTTGTTCTTTCACTTTTTTTTCATAATTTATATTATGTTCTTCACTCTTTTAATCATCAACTTCTTCTTCAACATATTCATATTCTAATTCTTCATGCTCCACATATTTTCTTTCATGGAGTTATTTATCTTCATTATCATTATGATGATTTTCTTCTAACTAATTTTCATCAATATTTTTAGGATTTTTTTATTACCATTAACTAAATCCTTGAATTTTTTTTCATGTTATATTTCATGTTGTTGAGAATCAATGAGTATTTATTCTCCTAAAGTAATTTTTGTCAATTATTTCTCTACTAATGTTGTTGTCGATTGACTTTACAGTGTCACTACTAGAAAAATTTATATTTCTTTTGATGGTAGATCTGATCCCTTATTATTTTTTCATTCTCTTTGAAAAATGGAATAATATAAAATATGGGTGATGTTTTAAGAAAGGCTAACCCTCCATCAATATTTTCTTTTCTAGTCTTCTTAGAGGAATATCGTACCCCTTTTAAATGATTTTGAGATAAAGAGTCATATTTGTGTCTCTTATTTATCATCTTCCTCATGATTCTCATCACCATGAACCCTTAAATACTTATCCTCAGTAGGTTCTAATATAATTTTAGTTAGGACATGATTATTGTAAGATTTCAGTCTCATTCATTCCTCGCGAACATCATCAAGGACCTTATTTATCTTATTTTCATTTTTATTTATTTAAGAGGTGAGGTTTCATCCTTTTTTCTTTTTATTCTTAATTTATGACTTCTTTGATGGCTCTGACACTGATACAAAAGCCCCACGTTTGTCAGTAAACTTTTTATATTTTCATTTAACATCAGCTTCATTATTTTTATTGTATCTTCACTATTGAAATAAAAACTTTTCCTCATTACATATGAATTTTTTCCAAATTTGATAAACTTAAATAATTAAACAATAATATTACTCAAGAAGGATAGAAACATTATAATCTTTGAAATGGTGGTATTATTTTTGATGTTCTGTATGGTAAAAACAAAAAAATTTATGAGGTCAAATTTCCTCATGTTAACAAAATAGTATGAACCAATGAGAGTATCTCTGTCTCATTTCATAGGTATTAAAGAACCCTTCACCCAAATATCAATGAAATGATTTTCGTTGGGTATATGAGATAATTTTATGAATTTCTTATCATGAGAAAACAATGAATCATTAATACTTATTTTGTAAAAGGTTAAAAGGGTACCCAGAAGAATGGGTATCATACAATGCTTATCACTACTAGAAGGTACTCCAATCATTTTTTATAATTTTCCTAGTATTAATTTATATCCATTTATAAACATCATGAAACAAAACATATCATTTTGTTTGATAAATTTCATTGAAGTATAAAATACATGAAAGAGTTCGGGATAATACATATCAACATCATGATATTTTTTTCTACACAAATTCATTTTCTTCCATGAAAGACTTATTAAGAGTAGAATCATATTTGACAAATAAATATATTTCTACTAACCATTCTCTAAAACCAAAATAATATTTTTAATCTTTTTTTCAAGCATCAGAAAGAAAATGAATATGATCGGTCGGAATAAAAAAAATTTGAACTGATCAACTTGTAGGAAACAATAGGTCAATGAAAAAACTCTTGATAAAAAAATGTGGGATAAGGGGATCCCGCTTTTATATAGGTGATCAGGTATACATATATGCTACGAAAATAGATCCAATAGTTGAGTTGGAAATGATCAGATCTAACTAATGATAATCACTAGAAGAATGTTCTATTGAATTTATGAACTCATTAGGATTAAAAAAAATATCATATTAAAATTCAATACGATAAAAAAATAAAAAAATAAAAACTAGAATAATTGTAACAACAAAAGATATAAGTAGTTGTAATGAAATATTACAAAAAGTAAATGATAATAAGAATACCTTATAGAGTTTGAAGTTCCATTAGTATAAATAACATGTTCTACTAGAATTTTGTAATGTAATTAAATTTTAATAGTCTTACAAAAAAATATGATAGTAGTAAAACAATGTAAAAAGGTTTTAAAATTAAAACTAAAATAGTTTTTAGGGTTAAAATAGTGTATAACATTTCAGAAATAAAATCTCATTACAAAAATTTTCTGAATTTGAAAATTTTAATAAAACATGATTTAAAAAAAATAACATTTTACGAGTCCATTTATCCTATTGATAATACTGAGTCCTAAAATTTTATGATGAAATTTGTGTTTGTAACTTCATTACGAAAATTTTAAGAAAACTAAAAACATTAAAAACTAATAGTTTTGGGAAAAAATATATGTACTCCCCCTGTGAAGAGAAGTGACATAATGTAAATGGATGGGTAAATTAGAAGTATATATTATGTACCTATTTAAATTGATTACTCCAAGCCTCTGTTTAATATATTAAATTCTATTAGAAAGATAAGATTTTGTAAAAATGCCCACAAGTTGATCTTATGTTCTGATGAATTGGAAAATGATATCTTATATAAGTGTGTGATCCCTAATAAAGTGATGCATAATATCTATGTGTTTTTAACGGAAGTGATTTGCATGGTTATTACATAACTTAATGGAACTATTATTGTCAAATAGTTTATGAGTAGTATTAAAACTCATTACATTGTTAGTGAGTGTGTGTTTCATTAACAAAACATGATCACAAAAACAACCAATTTCTACATACTCAGATTAAGCAATGGAAAGTGCTATTGAGTGTTATTTCTTACCTAACAAATAAATTAGTGAATCTCATATGAAATGAAAAGTTTTCGATATGTTTTTTCTATCCATTCTACAACCATCAATGTCATCATCCAAAACAATTAGTTCAAAAACATTTCACAAATAATTAAAAAACCATAAATTCATAATTCCCTTAAGATAATGAAATGTTTGTTTCAAAAATTTTAGATGTTATTCCTTTTGATTGGATTGATATCTTTTTCATAATAATAAACAAAACAATAAATATGGAAGACTTGGTTTAAAATAATGTAACCTTCTTATAATATCTAAAAAATTATTTTTATCTACTGGTTGCCCAGTCTCATCATGATCTAATGTATTTTATGTACCATTTGGATTAGTGATAAATATAGAGTTATCAGAAAAGGAAAATTAAAAAGATATTTGATATTCATATTTTTATATATAAAAGTTCTTTTTGTGTTCTGAAAAATTTGGAAAACAATGAAAAATGTTAACTCACTCATCATAAACTTCTGAGACTTAGATTTCATAAGATTCGTTAAAAATATGCTAAATATTGTTGAGTTAGTTAGAAAATAAAGTCAAAAAAATAAATTTTGAGAATCATAATATTTTTATTAAGAAAATGTATAAAAATTATTGTATTCACAGATCCCTTATTTTTTTTGTAAAAATTAATTTTAATTAGTCATATCATGTTCTAAAGAATTGTTTGAGTCTATATAATTATTGGGTAAATTTATAAATATATTTTGGATTTTTTATTTTTTCAAAACCTGGGTGTTTTTCAGCATAAACTTCCTCTTGAACATATTCATTAAGAAAATAACACTTCACATCCTTTGTAAAAAATATAAAATTCATGAATTATACAAAGTCCTAATAGCTTGTAGTCTAGATAATGGTGAAAAGGTTTCTTCATTATCGATGCCTTCTTGTTGGTTTAAACCTTTAATAACATTTATCACTTTATTACTAAAAATTATTTTATTTTCAACACATTTGTTTCTAAAAAACTATTTTACAACAATTATAGATATTTCTTTATGTTTTTTAATAAGAGACCAGACATTGTTCATCTCAAATTCATTGATCTCATCTTGCATAGTCCTAATCCAATCCATATCACCTATATACTCATCTTGAATTTTTAGTTTCAAATTGATAAAGGAAAGAAAAATGTTCTATTTCATTATTTAAGGATCTCATACTCCTAACAGGTTGATCAACATCACCAATGATAATATCAATAAGATGACTTTTAGGACATAACTGATTCCTTAGGTTTTGAAAACTCGATTCATAAAAATAAGGTAGAAAAGATTCCAGAGTAAATACTTCTTAATATTTTTATTTGGTAAATTTGTTATAAGAAGAATTTTTGAACAACAGTTGAAAATATTTTTTTTGAAATAAAACCTACGGATATTGGAAGTTATTGTTTAAAAACAAAATGATTGATTTCATCATTCAAGAAATATACGTATTATTTTCCCCTGATCTCGCAGTTTGTGTAGGACAAAATAAATTCATGTGCACTAACTATATATCATCAGTAGTTGAGACTTCACTAATATATTTAAAACTATAATTATATTTCTTACCACATTGACAAGGTTTACAATCTTTTCAAGAATCAAACAAAAGTTCTTGTAGATCCTTAATAAATATTTTATAGTTAATTTAAATAAGGTTATAAGGTTATAGTTTCCTAATATTTTCTTCCATAACCAATGTAGATATTCCCTTGAACTAAGAAAAGGTACATCTTAGCTCCTAAGGTCTTCAATTATATGTGTATAAACATTATCATACTGATAAGTAGAAATAATGTATTCATCATTGTAATTATGTACTATGCATTTATCATTTCTAAATATCATAAGGCAAACTTCATCACATAATTAACATATGTTTACAAGGTTGTGCTTAATACCTTTAACAAATGAACATTTGAAATTAAATTTTTACTAATAAGAACTATGATTTCAACATCGATAATCTCCCCTAGAAAATTATACCCAAATGTAACGTTTCCACCTTTTAACTTGATAATATTATCAAAAAAATATTTATTATGATTCATATTCTTGAAAAAACCACCATCTATGTTCCAAGTATTATTTTGGTTGGAACTTTCTATGTTTTCATAAAAATAATAACATTATACTTTCGGTGCACAAACATGCTTGAGCCAAGTTGTGTAAGAAATAAAATCGGAGTCCATAATTATTTTAGAAAAATTTGAATTTTGGAAATATTAGGATTGATCTTTTATTAAGACAAAAATTATTTTTACAATGACCTCCACTTTGACACTTAGTGAAAAAGGGTGTAGCTTTAGAAACAAATTAATTGTTACTAAAAACTAGTTTTTTATAGGTGTAGCCCATTCTAAAAACAGTAGCAGGAGAAAATTTTTGTTTCTGCATTTTATTAAAGTTTTTTTTCCAGTGGTAATGTTTTATAAGAGATTATTCATTGAAATAATTTCAGAATTTAGTTTTACAACTATATTCATTTTCTCTTTTGTAATATTTTTGGAACAACATTTATCAAAACTTGTTTTTAGTGAATTTTTCTTTGAAATAACCTTTTATATGTATTTTGAAAAAAGTATCTTATTGGAATTATATTTATAATGATATTTAAAGATATCCAAAATTTCATTAGTTAAAATATTTATTCTTGTATTATCCTTATATAGTTTTATGCTAACTTTACAATTTTAATTCTCAAGTAAATTATAAAAGTATGAATCTTATTTATAATAAAAAATATCATTATCCTTTTTTGAGGAAGATTATTCATCTAAAGGCGATTTTTTTTCTTATCATGGTATTTGGTACTTAAAGCCAAATTATTTAGGTTTTATATAGTTCATTCCTTTTCCATGAAATAATGTTTTTCATTAGATACATTGGAAAAAATGGCTATGTTTTTATGTTTGGAGTTTTCATTATCATAAAAGTTACCTGAGGAATCATATTAACATACAATCCAAGAATCATTAACTTTATGGACTTTCTATCTCTTATATTTTTAAAATATCATTGAATTCCCTTCTGAATTTATATTTTTTCTACCTTTCCATTTTAGCATAGGAAAATCCAGTCTGATATTTAAATTGTTCATGCATTCATAACAAGTGAATTTATCATTATAGTCACTTTTTTCCTTATTAAAATCCTTATATTGGTATTGAAAATAATTTTTACCGACAGTCTTGTTCATCCTTATCGTGATATTTTCAAATTCATGTTTTGAATACTCAAAATTTCTCAAAACAAATTGATTTTTTTCATTCTTGAAGATATAAAATCTACTTTTGGGGGTTTTTTTATAGGAAATGTAGTTGTAGTAAAATAAACTCCATCATTCTTCTTTTTATATCCCTAAACATATCTTTTTAAACATCCATTATTCTACATAATAGTTCCAATAAGATAGTCAAGAGTAAGATTTGTTATCTTTTTAGCTGCATTCTTAGATTTTCTCATGGAATCCCATTAATTAGGTATGATATATATTTTCTTCTCAACAATAGTTTCATCATTTATACTGGTCTCACCAATAGCTTGTAAACTATTAATAATCCTCCTAAATATTGGGTTCATCTTAGTGGAAGATTCTCCAGGATGAAAATCAAATCCTTGATACTGAGCTCTCAACATAGCTATCCTAGTTTCTACAACTTTTGAAGTTCCAAAATGTGCTGCCTCATGATTTTTCCAAATACTTTTAGCTGCTCCACTATGTGATATTTTACTATACATTTTTCTTTTCATGGAGCATAAAAATGTTTTTCTTAATCTATAATTAATCTGATAATATTTTTTGTCTTGATTTATAAATGTATTGACTTATTTTTTAAAAAATTTATAATTTCTTATGAGAACAACATTGTTATCAACCCCAATGTTGATAACAAAGGCCTACATTTTGCCTCTAAAATATTCATAGTAAGCACCATCAAAAATCAATGGGGTTTTGGGATTTATATTTTCTATGTATATGATATCCATTCATGTCATATTTATAGAAAAACCTTCTTGTCAACGAACATGATAGTGTAGTTGATTTCTAAACAAAAAGTTTATAACAAATTTTAACAAATTTGCAACAGTAAAAGAAGTAAAAACACAGCTAGTATATATATAGTGAAATCCTAATCTACTAACAATTGGTGGTTATTAATATGATTTGTATTGATATAAGGATTGAAATAATATCTTATTTATGGCTCAACCACAAGAGGAGGTGAATTGTATTTTAAAAATTTTAGTTTTAAATAATTAAACTAAAAAAATTCCCAAAATGTATTTTAGTAATGATCAGATTCAGACTTGGACCTCAGTCTGATTAGAAATGTATCATAAAAAATATGATTTTAGTATATCATAGTATATTAATTTTAAACATATAAGATTAAATTATGTCAATGTAAATAGATCAAATTCGAAAAATATCAAATTAATATATTAATTTTTATTTTATTCTAATATGTTATGATAAATTAGTAACAAACAAGAATAAAAGAATATAAAACATGTAACAAAAAGTATTGTAATAGTTATAACAAAGTAATAATGACTTAAAATTATTATAAGATGAATATATATATTTTAACATTATGAGTAAGGTTTCCCCAGACATTTGATTAAGGTATGCCTTGTATTAAACTTATAAAAAATCATATCTTCCCAAAGTAAGTGAATCCCATAAAAATATCATATTCTCTGTCTACCTAGCCTTGATAGTCATCGATTTGATGAATCAACACTTTCTTTATATCCCAGTAATCCCTCGATCAAAATATCAGACTCTATGTCTTTTTATCCCAGCAATCCCTTGATCATAATCACACCAATCATACACATGATTATAATGAAAATAAATTTTAAAGGGGATAACTATACAAGGTTACCTTGAGAATACAAAACTCCAAAGCAATTATAAAAGACTAAGAACAAGAAGCTCACAATTTGTAATCATAAGAGCTCTCACATAGGTAAAAAATTACAATGTGAATCAATAAGAAACTCTTTTAATGACTAATTATTATAATCACTACTCGAATGGTCATCTAGATAATATAATAATCATATCCTCTCCATGTTTTTTATAATTACTTCGACACATGGAAATTTGAAGAGAAAGTACAACATCACATTATTTTATACCATTATAGCATAAAAGGTTTCATTACATTATTTACAAGTCTATATAATGGCCCAGACCTCTCTGGTCCATTCCATTGCTTAAATATGGTGTTTGAGGTGTTCTAGGATTTCAAGGTAACTTATTCCCAACACTTTACAAAATTTATAGTTCTGTGATGAGTGTTTCTAGTTGTCTGTTGGTCATATTTTGGTTGGTCCAATAGTGTTTCCAACTATAAGTACGTAATCTATCAGTATGAGCCACATCATTTCCTACTGTTGGTAGGTCATATATCAATAGGTGACACATTGCTTACAGATATGGGTAGTCCATCTATCGGTAGGTTCTATAGTGTTTCTAGATATCGGTAGGTCATCTAAGGGAAGGTACTATTGTGTTTCCAACCATCAGTAGGTGTACAGTGTTTCCAACTTCCTAAAATTTCACCCCATTAATGTAAAAATTAATTCAACACCTTGTTTTATAGGGTCAGAGCTTATTTCAAATACCATGACCCCTATCTTAATTATTCCAAGGGTCTGGGTGCCCTTACTCAGTCAAACTGCCTAGTCTTGACGAGATCCTCCACTAATAGAAAATAAAAACCATATATAAACTGTCGATCCACATAGATATTAAAAAGGCCAATGTACCTTCTTCCATTGTCATTCCTTCACCATTCTCTAGGTGTGAGGTTACCTGAACCTTTGTTCCCGAGGTGTTGTGCGATTTTGGTGTGGACCTTGAATCATGTTTTCCCTAGAGTTCCTCATGATACATATGTACTACCTATTTTGGTGCAACCAAGAACTATCAATCATTCCTTGATATAATGTATGTTCTAACATCGTTCTTTTGGGTCCCTTGATATATTTCCTATAATTATTCTTAGCATGTGATGTCATGTGATATCCATGTTTCTAATGGAGTTATAATGGGTATTGGTTGATGTGGTTGTGCCGCAACGTCTTGGGTGGATGCCGTTATTACAAGAAAGGGGATTGTGATCCATTTTGTTGGACCATTTTGATGCAAAGAACGTTGAAAACCTTTTTAGGTAGGGGAATCATATCTTCACATTTATTTTACATGCAATCGTAGAGTTGTCAGGATTTAGCCATAGGATCACAATGGAATTGACATAATAAATATTTAAACTGGATTAAAGAATTAGTATTAATTTCCTAGAAATTTTGTTTCCTCTAGATTGGAATGAATTTGTGATATTTATGCTTTTCTTTTTCAACATGTCATTATTTATAGAAATTGGTAAATAAAATATTTTCAGTATTTATTATAAATTAATTACAATAATATAAAGTGGCATGTTTAATTAATCTGGTTGTTGTTGTTGTTCTTGGTGATAATCAAATTGATGCAGTCTTTCATTTTTATTTAAATTGGTTAATTCAAGATGGAATAAAGAACCATATGTGTAATAAATATTATTACTTTTAGGGTTCTTAGTTACCCTCTTTCTCATAAATTAAAAGTACCTTATGCTTTGGAGCTGTGAGTGCTCATTGTTTGTGAAGGATAAATGCCTTGTTTAGGGCCAAGAAACTAATTTCTATGTTGTTTGTTTCCAGCTACAACTACTATGGTGTCATCTAGGGATGGATGAGCCTGGAGGGAAGTTGTGGTATGTGAAGGAAGGGAGGCCCAATGGTTGTGGTAGTAGTTGAGGTTTAGTGTGGCTAAATGAATTGGTATATGCATGGGATGTCGAGGAGGACACAAGAGATGATGAAACGGGTTAGGGCTGGTCTTACCTATTGATTTGAAAGCTACATTCTCATTTAATCATTTTATTTCTTACCATATTTACATTCCCCACTATACGAGCAAGATGATTTTAATACACTCATTTCAAAATAGATAATGATGTGTGGGTTATTCCACGTGATTTCTGTGGAAAGCTTCTCGATGATGTAGGCGTGTAAACTCTTACTATAGGTAGTAAAGACTCGATGGGTTTTTCGTCTACTCACTATGTTTGGACTATTGTGAAAGGTGTCATAGAATGTTTTCCAAGAAATACTTGTAATAATGAAAAATGGTAATGTTCTTAATGGACTGAATAAATGATGTTTAACCATTGGAGTTGGGGAATTCTAGGATGCAATGCTGAGGTTATGTTTCTGTGAAACTGTGGGCTCGATTTTCTTATGCCTAGAGGTAATAGTTATTTTTTGAAATGATAGTGGTTATATAATTGAAAGTCGAAAATTTTAATGGTTAATTAATAGTTAAATAAAAAATTAACATAAATTGAAACAGAGAAAGATGGATAAGTAACCTAATGAAACTATTTAAATTTTTGTTTTCTAATAGGATATCTGGTCTTAGGAGTGGAAGCTAGGATTCTAAGAGATAATAGATGTAGTTTATTCTAAGACTAGGTTTTCCCATCTTTTGGTTGTGAGATATATTATATTGTTTAATTTTTGTTTTTCTATACGCTACCCCACCCTATCAGTTAGGGTGAATGACACCCCGGGGATTCAGAGCCATGGGGAGTGTTTTCCCAAACATCTCAGTGGGAGAATGGATGGATGAATTCCTCATTTGGCCCTACTTTCTTCTCCTAGTAATTACATGTGTTGGTATGCACGAAAATTAGTTTTCCCCATATATGTGTGTAGAGGGATGTAATGGTTTTTGTTTATTTCACACACATATATTCTGGAAATAGTTCTCCAAGGACTAATATAGGAATAATGTGTATAGGTTGTGATGTCTTGAGGATCCTTACCCTATGTATGAGCTATAATGGATTGAGGTATAATACTTTATTTAGGATACACATTATGTGGGATGTGGTGAATATCAAAAACTACACTATTACTTCTGCATTTGTGGATGGTGTGGTACTATGCCAACGTGTCTCGGGGAAACCCTTTGTGTGGCAAGAGGTGCATGTTGTGGTGCTCACTATGGCATGTTATGGCCATCCTTTTTGGAGAGATATTCTCAATATGTGTGATGTTGGTGAAAAGGGGAAAACCATTGGGGAAGTGGTAGTGGGGTACCATTTATATACATTATTATATTATATACTCTTGTATGAGATACTTCATCAAAGTATCCATGGCGAAGCTAGAAGCTTGGTATACCTATTTATGTAAAGAGTTATTTTCACTTGTTGTTCACTATTCAATAACAAGATTTATTTACTTTTACACGAGGGGATACATGGAAGATCTTATTCAGTATAGTGCTATACTCACCCTAAGTTATATAAATATTTTTTTTGTTACTTGAGGTAGGTTGAAGATAAGGCTGGTTACTACTATCTTGCAGGCTTTGGAGGAGATATGTAGGCTTTGTGGACACTGTTGTTTTAATTTATTTTGATACATGATGATTTCTATTGCAACTATAGTAGTTATTTAATGAAATTACATATATGTAATTTTGTTTCTATTTATATTGTATTCTGAGTAGGATATGTTTGGTATTTATCTTGTCACTCAGTTATAAATGTGTTCTCTTAGAGGGTAATGACTCCCATCAGTGTGTTTACTATACCCTTGGTGCTAGTCACCAACCTGAGGCCTACTGGAGGTAGGACCAAGGGTCATTATCTCTTTTTTTACATTTAAAGCCAATGAGGGGTACACATTGTCATGAGAGTGTTAGGTGTAGAGACCCAAGCTTAACGTACATGGACATTACATTACAGTTGCTGAATACTTAATACATAACAAAAACAAACACCGAAGGACTATAAGAGTTTAGTGTCTTTGAAAACTTGGAATATAATCTTCTAATCATGTTGAAAGATCATCAACATATCCCATAATGATATTCTCCTTTTTTTTCTTACCTAAGAAATTTCTCTATATCCTGGGGAAAGAATATAAAAAGGGTGAGCTCAAATTCTCAGTAAGGGTAAACATAGAGAACATAAAACAACCCATAAACATTTGAACGTAACAACATGAACATGACATAAATATTAGCAGTACATAAGGCATAGATCATAAAGGAACATCAATAATGATAAAATAGAATCAGAATAAAACATGTAATTGTGGGAAACCATTATGCACATGATATGATTTCAATAGTAGCCAAAGTATTGCTGCCAAGACCATCCTAGTGGACAAAGTCCCTTTCTAAATCGAATTCACTCCTCGTTCTAGTCTTGCATCACTGAACCAGATTAACATACCTTTCCAGCCATGTCTATCTCATGAGATATAAATCATTACCCAATGCATTGTAGGGAGATATAGGTCCCACCCATCACATAATAAAATCATTCCAACGTTTGGCACAACATAAACATAAATCATTCATCATAACCTAAAGAATAAAATGGGTTTCATAAACATCATTCCATCATAAAATAATCCATATAAAACAAATTGTTATCATTTCATCATAATAAATGTTAATTCATGTAAATCATAGAGACATTACACTTGAAGCATACACATATGAAATAATGTCATCTTAGATGGAAACTTGTTTTGATAAAACACTTGAAATGAATTATTGATGAAAATATCCATTCTTATTTAAAATCATTTTCTTTTCAAAAAATGACATGAAATTTTAAAAGAAAAGGATTTTTTTTGAAAATTGTCATGAAATCTTGTATAGGAAGCTTCATGAAAATTAGGTGTTATGAAACTGTCAAAATCTATTCACTCCATATAAGTTAAAAAAAATTCTCCTTGTACTTTTGTTGGAAAAGTCAAAAAGTTCTCGTGTGGTAAAAAAAATAATATTTCTTTCATATAATGTGGTAAATTTCAAATATGGGTAAAAATTAAATTAAACATACATGAAACCATTTTTAGAAAACATGGGCATGGATGAACAATATAACCCCTGTAAATACTTACGTATAATCAATCTCGGATAAACATGAGATATGCAAAATTATCCCTTACCTTAGGTCTGATATGATTTGTACGTATCCAAACTTCCTGTATAATGATTTAAATAATGTCATTTAATAATTACAGAATCATATACATTATTATGATATCATATATTGTTCACTTATTATTTTATATTACCCGTTCTTTTTTAAATTCCATGTTAAAGCAGCGTTTTGGGTAAACTCGTTTTATTTATCGTACGAGTTTGGACTTGTTGTTCATGATATTATTATTACTTATATCATGATTTACTTACTTCTAGAATTTAAATCATGATTTATATATCATATATATTCAGTGTATAGATATATATAATAGATAGATGAATGAAATGAAAGACACTGTTCATGGAGACGGTAGGTCGTACGTACGCATGAATGTTGTTTTCCTTTTCTTATTGACATGAATGGAAGTAAGTTGATGACATATATATATATACATAAATAATTTAGCTTTATTATGTCATATATTTCATTATCATTCATTATATATACTTTATAATCATTCTTGAATGGTTAACATGGAGAATGAATCTCATCGCGTTGTTGAGATTGTAATCCGTACGTACGCACGAGCGATGATATCGTTCCCATATTTGTTGAATGGAATTGGATTGGATGATATAATATCACAGAATCAGTATGCTATTATTATAACCGTATATAGTTATTCATTACACCATTATACCCATCCAATTAAGGTGGTGGTGGAAAAACAGATCACACCACGGCGTGGAGACGGTATTCCGTACGTACGCACGTGCGGTGATTATATTTTCTGTAGGATGGATAGAAGGTGAAATGAGGTTGTTTCATATTTGTAATAACATATCATTATATTATTTATAACTATATTATTACATTATAATGAAACAACTAAATAAGAATATGTTGAAGAAGAAACAAAACATCAAGGAATCGGTAGAAGAGATTACCTCTTCTTCGACGCACCTCTTTTAAGCTTCCTATTAAGGCACTAGAGTGGGCCTTTTGAGGATACCAGAACCTATATAATGTTTCTAAGGATGTTTAGAATGTAAATGAGAAGGGTTTGGATGAGAATGAAGGCTCAAAATTTTTTAAAGAGAAGTGGGAGGAGGTGCCCTTTTATAAGGGAGGAGATGGGCACCTCAGGAAAAACTTATTATTTTATAATAAAGTAATATTCGGTTTATAATGGCTAAAAAGTGACTTATTTAGAAGTTAACGTGGGGATGGGTCGAAATACTTTCAACCAATAGGTTTTACACAAATTTAATTTACAATTTAAACCATATCATTTAGATTTAACTCTATGTTAAATAATTTAAATTTTACCTTGTCTTCTTGTTTTCTTACACTATATGGTTAATAAACATATTATTACAAGAAAAACGAACCCCAAGTGGTTCATTATTAATATATATAACCATATCTATTTCATTTGGCCAAACCTTATATTTTTAGTAATAGAATTAAAATTAATAATATAATATTTGTTTTAAGAACTATTTTAAGTCAATTTTGACACTATTTGGTAATTGATTTTTTTAAAACTATTACCAGCATGATTAGTTATAAAAAAGATAATTTATGAAATAATAACATGTCATATTAACCTAAAAAAATTAGTGGAATTTATAAAAAGTCTCAAATTACATTTATTTGGGTATTTATAACATCAATTATGTTAATATTTCATTAATAAGGTAATTATTGCATCATCATTGTGTCATAAATAAATTAAATTATTTAATGTCAAAAAATTATAAATAAAATAAAATAATGTAGAAAACTTTTTTATCTTTCTAATTAACATTTATAATCGAATTTATCTTTTTCATAACACTATCTTTAAAATGTATTAGTTATTAAACGTTGATTTTAACTATTTTAACTCTTCTTTAAATAAAATAAAAATAAGTGTCCTAATCTAATCCAGGTGGACCTAAAGTGTAATATTTTATTCCTAAGGTTGGTTTCGGTCGAATTACACTTATCCAATAGAATTAGAACATATTTTAGGTTAATAATAATATCATTTTTACCCTTAATTATCCTATTTACTTTTAACCGCGGTAAATAAAAGTATGATGTTATTATTAATAAAAAAAATTTATCTTATTGAACCACATTTTACTCCTTGATATTAACTATGTCTCTCGGATTTTTTGAAATTCAACTCCTATAAGTGGTAAAATTATGTTTTATTTTCAATTGTAAATGCTCCTAGTAGGTGCGTAAAAGAAGGTAAAAAGTTCAATAAAATTTTAATATATCTATATTATTAGAAAATGACTCCAATGAATTACATGAAACTTATATAGGTATTATGTATCTATTTTGACCAAAAATAAATTTAAATAATATATATGATTATTTAAATATAAAGTCGGTTTTTAAATAGTACCTAGTGTCTTCACTATTCATCAAAAATTGAAAGTTTTCAGAAAAATACCGGAAATTCACCCTAGGATAATTTTGATATTCCGAATCAAAAAATGAAGTCCATTTTGAAAGATAAAATTTATAAAATTTCAAAAAGTGGGTATTTCTATTCATAACGGCTAGTTCATAATAATATTATAATAATATCTCATTTAGTGAAACTCGGTATTGCGTACAACACACGCTTTCGAGGAAGGTATCTCTGGCATGCAACACAAGCCTATAATAGTGTTTGCATATATTTTAAGCTAATATGGTGTTGCATATAGTGCAATCAGATCTTGGTGTAGATTATAACACAGCACATCAAGGTAATTAAAAATAATATTTCTCATAAAATCTCATGGTGTTACATTCTACCCCCCTTAAAATGAATTTCGCACTAAATATTTTTCGGGGTTATAAATCATATACTACTTGAAAGTTTCTTTCATATAAACCCAAATCGTAAAAAGGAATACTAATTCAGCATTTTAAAAAGGAGCGTTAGAAACATAATGGATACCCAAAGTAACTCATCACTGGGATTCCACATAGGAGAATATAGGTGAAAATATGGATATAGAAGAGAAATATAATCATCATGTTCTGAGGAAGAGGGGTAGAGAACATGGCTATTAAAAAACCAACAATCACAAATCCATAAATTTGTGATGATCTAAGGTACCATCTGATTCATCAGATATGAGAGTACTAGGACAACATTTTTGGTTTTCAAGATCATTTCCCTAATATTGATGAGTTTTTTAATTAAAAGAAATACTTACTTGATTTTGGTATAATCTCACTGTTGTTTGTGCATTGACCAATTCTCATTTCATCTCTTAATGAAATGAGGTCGAATTTGTCTTCCTTGAAGTGTTAGCAGATCATGCGATAGAATGATAGGTCAAATCCATCTGTCTTAAACATATGGTCAGAAAAAGTTATTAAATATACGTAAGTCGATCTATGGTGAGATTAATTGTACATGGTTCCAAAAATTTGACTTATACTTCATCTATCATAGTGCTTAATTAAATAAAACTAATTTCTACTAACCAAGAACTTCCTGTAGGCTAGTGGTATGCAATAAGGGCATGTCACACTTCAGTTGTGGGTTCAATTCCCGCAACCTTGTCCGACGCGACGAGTTGTCGCTCGTCCTACGGGTTGTCCTTTTTCTAAAACTATACTATTATAGCATAACAAAAAGTTCTAGCCTTAAAAAATACTATAGGATGTCTAACTTAATCTTTTCCATTATTTATGTTTATCCAAAATACTTCTATCCAATCTCATAGCATAAATAAAATGATTACAAGAAAGGTCATCTACCAAGCATTGAATACAATAATTTATCACTCGTATATCATCATATATATGTATCTTGTTGTTCGCATTAAAAAAATTGGAATTCCTTAAACATGTATTCTCTCGAAACATGAGTATCCAATGATCCTTAGTGAAAACATGAATGTTATAAAAAATTTACTCTTTCCACATACCAAAATCCCCAAATTTTGTATACTCAAACCCTGATATCACTTTTCCCTTATACTAGTCATGAGCTCATTAATACTATCAAACATCTCATTATCTCCTTATCCTTTCATTAGGAACATGTCATCTACCTTCCAAAAATAGTGGAATAACCTTTCATGGTTATCGATACCATTCATCACATACTTCCACAGACTGAAGGAAAGACAACAGTGTAAAAATCCATAGATTTTTCTTTATTCCAAAGCACCATACATTATTATTGATAAACATACAATCAATCCACTGGCTTCTTAAACCACTAATTAAGCTTCATCATTTCTTTCATCTCATATATCATTTGTAGTCTCGTCATCATCATCCACATAAATACTACCCATATGACCATGCTAATTGACTTCATGAGATTTTCCCGTAGAGAATTGGTTTGCATAATGCCCGTATATTCGACATTTAAAACATTTAGCCACTGTTGGTGTCTTAGAAACACCATTATCCTTGCCCATAGTGTTAACTGAACCTTTTCCGTTACAATTACTGGCTTTGTGTCCTTCTTTTCCACACCCAAAGCATCATCTAGTTCCTTTGAAACATTCTCCCTTATGCCTCTTCCCACATGACTTACATGAGGGGAATTGAACATTCTTTCCTCTATGATCATCATGAAACTCCATCTTTCGCTTATTAATTGAGTCAGAAAACTTATTGAAGTTGATATTATTGATCATATTTTGAGATTGATGATTAGGCATAATAACGATAGGTTGTCTTCCAGATCCAATTTCATTTGGATGCTCATGAATAATATAATTTGATTGTCCATCATATCCTTCATTATCGTGAATTTTCATGTTTATAGCCATCTTCTAAAACACAAAAAGAATAGAGTGAGAGGTAAAAATCAAAAAAAAGGGGGGTGTACCTTCAATATCGAACATCTTAGGTATAATTATAATTTCGTTTCTGTAATTCAAGGACTATAACCTATACTTATACGTAACATTAGGGACATCCCTAGACGTACCCTAGAAATATCTATAGGTATATTAATAAGGTTTCTCATCCTAGTTTCCAAAGGTTAACTAAACCTTTCCTTTGATACAAACTTTAAATACCGAAGCTTGACATACATGGAAATTATATTACTTTTTCGGAATACTTAATAAATAACAAAAACAAACACCAATGAACTGTAATAGTTTAGTGACTTTGGAAACATGAAATATAATCTTCAAATAATGGTAAAATATCTTAATCATCTCCCATAAATATCTTCCCCTTTTGTTTTCTTACCTAAAACCTTTCTTTATATCCCAGGGAAAAGAATACATAAAAAGGATGAGCACAAATTCTCAGTAAGGGTAAACATGGAGAACATAAAACAACCCATAAACATTTGAAAGTAAAAACATTAAGATGACATAAATCTTAGCAGTACATAAGGCATAGATAATAAAGGAACATCAATCATGATAAAATAAAATGGGAATAAAACATGTATTTTTGGAAAACCATTAATCACATGATATGATTTCCATAGTAGCCAAGGCATTGATTCCAAGACCATCATAGTGGAAAAAGTCCATTTCCAAATCAAGTTCAATCCTAGTTTCAGTCTTGTATCACTAAACCGGATTAACTTACAGTTCCATCCATGTCTATCTCATGAGATATCAAAATTTACCCAATGCATTGGATGGGGATATAGGTCCCATCCATCTCATAATGAAATCATTCTTACGTGTGCCACAACATAAACATAAGTCAATTATCATAACCCAATGAATTAAATGGGTTTCATTAGCATCATCCCATCGTAACATAATCTATATAAAACAAATGGATATCATTTCATCCTATGAAAATTCAAAATATTTAAATCATAGAGACATTATACTTGAAACATACACATATGAAATAATGTCATCTTAGATGGAAAATGGTTTTGATAAATCACTTGAAATGAATTCATGATTAAAATATCCTTTCTTCTTCAAAACAATTTTTTTTTCACAAAATGCCATGATATTTTAAAATAAAATTATTTTTTTAAAAATAGTCATGAAATTTTGCATTGGAATCTTCATGAAAATTAGGCGTTATGAAACCATCAATATCCATTCACGCCATATAAGTTAAAAAACATTCTTCTCATACTTTTTTCGGAAAAGTCAAAAAGTTCATCTTGTGGTAAAAAAAAAGTAAGATTCCTTTCATAACATTTTGTAAATTTTAAAAAATGGGTAAAAAGGACTTTAAACATACATGAATTTTTTTTAGAAAACATGGACTTGGAAGAAAAATATAACCCCAGTAAATACTTACGTATAAGCAATCTCAGATAAAAATGAGATTTGAAAAATTATCCCTTACCTTAGGTACGATATGCTTTGTACGTATCATAACCTCCTATATAATGATTTAACTAATGTTATTTACTTATTACATAATCATATTAATTTTTATGATATCATATATGTTTCACTTATGACTTTATATTACCTGTTCTTTCGTAAATTCCATATTAAAGAAGCGTTTTGGGTAAAATCGTTTTATTTATCGTACGTGTTTGGACTTATTGTTCATGACATTATTATTACATATATCATGATTTACTTACTTATATAATTTAAATCATTATTTTATATATCATATATATTCAGTATATATATAAATAATAGATATATTAGTGAAATGAAATACACCGTTCATAGAGACGGTTGGCCATACGTACGCATGAACGCTTTTTTCCTTTCCTTATTGACTTGAATGGAAGAAAGTAGATGAAATATATATCTATATATATATTTATAAATCCAGTAGCATAATTTTGTCATATATTTAATTATCATTCACTATGTATACTTTATAATCATTCGTCAATGGTTAACATGGAGAATGAATCTCATCGTGTTGTGGAGATGGTAATCTGTACGTACGGACGAGTGATGATATTGTTCCCATAATTATTGAATGGAATTAGAGTGGATGAAATAATATCTAATAATAAGTATGATTTTATCATAACCATATATAGTTATTATTTTCACCATTATACCCATCCTAGTAAGGTGGTGGTGGAAAAACAGATTACACCATAGCATGGAGACAATATTCTGTACGTACGCACGCCCGATGATTTCATTTTTTGTAGGATGGATAGAAGGTGAAATGGGGTCATTTAATATTTATAATAACATATCTATATATAATCTATACTTATTTTATTACTTTATAATGAAACAACTAATAAAGAAGAAGTTGAAGAAGAAACAAAACTTGAAAGTATCGGTGGAAGAGATTACCTCTTCTTCGAGGAACCTCTTTTAAACTTCCTCTTAAAGAACTAGAGTTGGTCTTTTGAGGAGACCATAACCTCTATAATATTTCTAGGGAAGTTTTTAAGGGAAATGGTCAGGTTTTGGCTGAGCTTGAAGGCTCAAAATTTGTAAAGAGAAGAGGGAAGAGGTTCCATTTTATATGGGCGGAGAGGGGCACCTTAGAAAAAACATAATATATTATTTTATAATAAATTTATTATCGGTTTATAATGGCTCCAAAGTGACTTATCTAGAATATAAATATGGTATGGGTCGAAATACATTAATCTAATAGGTTTTAGACAGGTTTATGTTACTATTTTAACCTTATCATTTAGATTTAACTCTATGTTAAATAATTTAACTTTTACCGTGTCTTCTTGTATTCTTAAATTATATGGTTAATAAACATACTATAACAAGGAAAACGAACCCAAATTGGTTTATTATTAATATATATGACATTATCTAAGTCATTTGTCCAATTATTAGGTTTTTATTAATAGAATATCAATTAGTAATATAATTTTAAAAAAACAATTTTATGTTAATTTTGACACTATTTGGGAATTGTTTTTTGCGAAAATTATACCATCATTATTAGATAGAAAAAATAAAATTCAATCAATACCAACAAGTCATATTAACCTAAAAAAATTATTTTAATTTATATATTGTCTCAAAGTACCTTTATTTGTGTATTTATAACATCAATTATGTTAATATTTCATTAATAAGGTAATTACTGCATCATCATTATGTCATAAATAAATTATATTATTAAATGTATAAAAATTATAAATAAAATACAATTATGTAGGAAATAGTTTTATATTTATAATGAATATTTTTTTTATCAAATTTATCGTATGTAAGCTGATATTAAAAATGTTTTAGTTATTAAAATTTGATTTTAACTCTTTTAACTCTTTTTCAAATAAAACAATAATAAGTTTCCTAATCTAATCCATGAGGAAATAAAGGGTAATATCTTATTCCTAAGGTCATTTTTGGTCTAATTACACTTATCAAATAGAATTAGGACATGTGTTGGAGTAATAATAATATAATTTTTACCCTTAATTACCTTATTTAATTTTAACCGTGATAAATAAAAGTAAGAAGTTACTATTCAAAAATAATTATTTTTATCTCATTGAACCAAATTTTACTCCTTGATATTAACTATGTCTCTCGTATTTTCGAAATTCAACTCACAAATGCGGTAAAATTATGTTTTATGTACAATTGCAAATGCTCATAGGAGGTGGGTAAAAGACGGTAAAAAGATTAATAAAATTTTTATATACCTATATAATTCTAAAATGACTCCAATTAATTAAATTGAACATATATAGGCATGATGTATCTATTTTGACCTAAAATAAAGTTAAATAAAACAAACCATTATTTAAATAAAAATTCGTTTTTTAAATAGTAACCTAGTGTTTTCCCTATTCATCAAAAATTGAATGTTTTCAGAAAAATACAAAAAATTCACCCTAGGATAAAATCGATATTACAAATCCACAATTGAACTCCATTTTAAAATATAATATTTATAAAATTTCAAAAAATGGGTATTACTATTCATAATTTCTAGTTCATAATAATATTATAATAATATCTCATTTAGTGAAACTCAGTTTTGTGGACAACACACACTACCAAGGAAGGTTGCTCTAGCGTGAAACACAAGCATATAATACAGTTTGTGTATTCTGTATGATAATATTGTAAGAAACTGGTTTTTGATGTGAAAGACTTAGGAATAATTTGGATGATATTCCAGAGCAGCGCCTTCAGACGACGTGCGATTCTGAGCCCCGAAGTGGCCAGAATTAAATTTTCAGTGCGTTCATACTGGAAACTCCAAATAAATGGGATAACTCCTAAATGGTGATCCAGATCAGGTATCCGAGTGTATGGATGGGCCCGGAATAGAGTTTTTACCCTAGGAACGACATAAAATAAGTCGGTGCAAGATGTTTGGACCCCTCGCTCACTTTCGGAATGTTAAACGAATAAATTAATTTATTTATTTATTCGTTTAATGGTTAAATTCGAGTATCTCTTAAACGGTGTTTCGGATTGGAATACATAGGGCATCGTTGAGTTCAGAGTGTGTCGTTTACCCTACGAGGGGTATATGTTTCATGGGCGCGGGCCGTCTGTGAGAAATGGCCCCGAGGTCGTTTTTGTAATTTGGCAGCCTCGGGCGTGGGAATTGTAACTTTTGAATGGGGACATGGATTAAAATTATGAGACCACCGTTGTGCTCAGAGCATCGTTTTTAGCCTAGGGAAGGCTTAACCCCGACCCTGCCAAAATTTTGGGTTCGGGACAGTTGGGCGGGCGTTTAAGTGATTTGTACTTAAACACCCCTACCCCTTCTTCTTCTTCTTCTTCTTCTTCTTCATCTTCCTCAAACCCTCCCCTCTCCTCCATCTCCAGTGAGGAAATATATGTCTAGGAAGCTCCAACGGGTCACGGATAAACTTCGGGTGAAGCCCAGCGAGGTAGGAGTCATTTTTGTTTCATTTTATTTCCCGCACAATGTTCGTCCTAATTTGGCATTGTCGATTTGCTGGCTGATCTTCGATCCAAGACCATAGTTGTGTAGATCCCATCTTGAGATTTCCAGAACGTTATCCAGATGAAATTTTCGACCGCTGGATCGTTTCTGGTGTTCCCTTGATGTTTTCCGGCCATGAGGCTGATTTCCGGCGAGCTCCGGTGGCGGAGTGGCTACAGGCGGTAGAATTCGGTGGTCCGGGACGGTGGTGGAGGCGATGGCTTCTCGGGTGGCGCGGTGGCTCAGCCGGGTGCGGAGGCGGTGCGACATCCCGGTGGCGGACTGGGTCTTCAGGCGGGTGGCGCGGCTCGAGCTCCCCGGTGAGGGGCGAGTCGAGCGGGAGACCGGGATCGCATGGTGCGACCCCGGATGGGGAGACGGAGACCCACCGTTGGTGGGTCTCCGCGTGGAAGCAGACCGGCCATGTCGGCCGATCGATGGAGAGACTCGCCTGCAGCGCGAGTCTCGCGGGAGGGCAGGCCGCTATGCGGCGGTTCGTAAGTCTGGCTGGGCCGGGCCAAGGTGGCTGGGCTGCGGTCCCATCGGGCCGGCTGGAGTGGGGCGGACCGGCCGTACCGGCCAAAGGGCCCCCCCCCCCCTTTAAAATATTTGGACGCCCGCATTTCGATCTACGAGCATCCATGTTGAGGGCCGTCTGTGGCAGCGTGGAACTAATAGCGAGGCGGACTTTTTGAGATGGTCCCAGGAAATTATAATTCACGATACGGGGGCCTCAGTGGTGCGACACGTACGTCGAGGGGATTGACGTCATCCTGGGGGTTCTTGTATTGGACGGCGCAGACGCGTCTGTCGTCCGTTTTGAGCGTCGTCAGTGGCGTTGGGACCCTGGCACCGGGGTAAAGCTTTCCAGGGTGGTTTCGGGCATTGAGGCCAATGTTGAGGTGGGGGACCCATGACCCGTCTTTTGAGCTGTACGCAGCGTTTCATAACTCTTTCAGTGGGCATCCGTTCGGGGTGTGCGAATAGTCGATTCTGGATGATTTTCCGAGGGGATTGAAATAGTGCAATCCGCCAGCTATAATTTGGAACGATGGTGAAGGGCCCATGAGGGTCGTTTGGGCGTTGACGGTGATTTTCCATCTTTATCACCGGGCGACCGTTTTGGACAAGTGAATAGTTCATATTGTGTGATTTTTTGATAGGATCTCAATGGTGTGATCCATTCGTTGTGTTTCGGGACCGGTTTGTGGGTCCCATGAAGCACCACTCAGGAGCGATGCGTCAGAATGAACCTTTTTCTCCAGATATCTATTACACTCATCTGAGTAGTGATTTTGACGTGTTTTCCAGAGGGGATCACATTGTTGAGAAGCACCCGACTATTTTCGGGGCTGAGGCTCGGGATCACGAGAAGCCGTTCGGGCGTGAGGCGGTGTTTGCGACTTTCCTTCAGATATCCGTTTGAGTAGAGTAAGTAGTCTATCTTGCGTGTATATCCTTGAGGATTATAACTATGTAATCTATTTAGGCAGATCGAGCCTCTTACATGATCTTATTAAATGTGGAAATGTGATGGTGCCCCGGTGGCAGTTCTTCTACCGTGTTTCTAGCGGACCCTTGGTGAGTGAACGCGTGCACTCCCGTGTGAGTGATGTAAATGCTTGAAGTGATGTGGATGGCTGTGCCTCAACCGATGAGGTGGAATGTTGGGAAAGTTGCATTTACTCCCTTTGTGTTGACGTTGGGGTGCCGTGTGCACGATAGCCTCAGGGATGGAGACTTGGTATACTCTAGGAGTATACAAGAGTGCTTGGAGGTACATGTGGTTTGTACCTGAGAATGTTTTTACGGTTGGATGTGGT
Source organism: Viscum album (assembly GCA_963277665.1). Classification (NCBI taxonomy): domain Eukaryota; kingdom Viridiplantae; phylum Streptophyta; class Magnoliopsida; order Santalales; family Viscaceae; genus Viscum; species Viscum album. The sequence continues at coordinate 363,420,052 of OY728158.1, read as the reverse complement.
TGACTTGGGGCCACACGTTGTGTGAGACCCACGTGTGTGCAGTGTTCTACTTTGCATACTTTGACCTCTCGCGACGTAGAGGGTCCCTCTGTGCTCGTTTGTTTGACCAGCAGGGTGGAGGTTTCCCCTGGCTCTGTGCTCGTTTGTTTGACCAGCAGGGTTGAGTGGTCTCCCCCTGGTTTCATTCTCGATGGATCATTCGGTAGCGGTGGTAGTGACACCCAGTGATGTAACATGCACTGAACCTATTTTGGATGAGTTGTTTTGGAGTTGAGTGGTTGCGCGATACCCGCTCAGTGCTCGGTTGGCTAGTATTGTACCATCTAGTAGGGATGGCCATAACAGTTTCGGGATTACCCTCCAGTGGGGCCAGGCAGTAGGTTTCTCACTGACTTCTAGGGTTTACCTTCATGTAGGGACTATTAAGTTAGTCACCCAACGACTTCTTTGGGTCTACACTCCAGGAAAGACTAGACAGTGGGTCACCCGACGACTCTTTAGAGTCTACCCTCTAGAAGGGTTGGGCAGTGGGTCACTCGTCATCTTATTTCAGGTCTACCCTCCAGCAGGGCTGGGCAGTGGGTCACCTGTCGACTTGTTCAGGGTTTATCCTCTAGCAGAGACTAGGCAGTGGGTCACCCGATGACTCTTGAGGGTCTACCCTCTAGCAGGGCTGGGCAGTGGGTCACCCGTCATCTTGTTCCGGGTTTACCCTCGGTAGGGCTGGGCAGTGGGTCACCCGTCGACCTCTTCTAGGTCTACCCTCTAGTAAAGCTGGGCAGTGGGTTTCTTGATGGATTATTCTAGGTCTACCCTCTAGCAGGGCTGGGTAGTGGGTCACCTGATGATGTATTAGGGTTTACCCTCTAGCAGGATTGGGCAGTGGGTCACCCGATATCATATTATGAATTACCCTCTAGCAGGGCTGGGCAGTGGGACACCCGTTGATATTCTAGAATCAGTCTGTTCTACTAGGCTAGTATGTGGCTTTCCTTCATGATTACCGGAGCGGGACCCTTGGCTGTACGGGTTAGTGAAGGAACGACCTTGACTTTGAGGAGACCGCTCGACTGCGGGGCAATGACGAGGTGTGGTTTGAAATAACCCAGAAATCTCAAGTATGAGGGGTGATTTCCCCCACCAAGAGGCGTCCTTGTGACACGACCTAAAACCGTGCGAGCGAGTCAGTGTCGACCAAAGAGGATAGTGTCGAGGTGCGGTGGTTTGAGCCCCATGACCTGTAGTTCAGGGCAGACGTGCAGGATGCTGGGCATCGATTGTGTTTACTTCTATGGATGTTGGCGACTCACTTTTCTTGGGATGATCTACGGGATAGAGAACCCCTTATGACCTTGTTTCGGGATTCTTGTTGAGCATATGGATTTTTATATACCTTGTTCTGGTACCCACTTCTGGGGTTTGGTTACACTCCTTCCAGGTGAGGCGAAGATGCGCGGGGTATGCCACGTGCTTTCTGTGTCTAGCTTCTCGTGGTTGGACGGGTCTACTCTCCTGTTATAGGTATCGAAGACTCGACGATAAGTTCATCTTCTAACTGTTTCAATCTCCTTGTGTTTGGACGAGTCTACTTCCTTTCTCTTGTTGGGTTGAGCTGGACTCTTTACTGCACTTTTAGTTGTTCTCCTCTACTATTCCATGTTCGCTCTACTGATCACCCTTCAGTACCTCCTTTGATACACCCTCAAGACTTCGGGGTATCCTACTGAGTATTTTTATACTCACACCATCTTGGTCTTTTCCCGCACTTGTTGTGACCTTTCAGACGATAGACAGGTTGGGCGTGACGTCAGAGGAGCTTAGGATCTTGGGAGCCTGGACCACGTGCGGTGGTCAGAGTCAGGTTCCAGGTGGGGGACCCTTCCATCTGTCTACTTATTGTTCACCTTTTTCTGGGTTGTGACACTTTTCTGGTTGGGCACGTGTTTGCCCATTTTTCATTTCAGTTTACTTTTAGTACTTTCTTTGTACTTTTAGAGGTCGATTCACATTGTGGTTTATTTATAGCAGTTGCCATTTTATTTACTTGTCTTTTATTTTACTATACATTGTTGCATTGAGTTTTTTTGCATGTGTGTACGTGTACTTAGGTAAATTCATCCCCGCATTATTGTTCCTTCATCACTGGTCGCCAGCCCCAGACCTATGGAGGCGGGCTTGGGGTAGTGGTGGCTCCAGCCCGGGTAGGGTCAGGTTGTGACAATGTGGTATCAGAGGTGGTTCGTTCCTTGGGACGTTGTTCAGAGGTCCCTAAAAGAATAATTTTTTGGGATCAAGGGGAAATATTGTCAACGTGTCTCAAGAGTGGCTCTCAGGCCAGGGAGTCCAGTGATGCTGCGGCGACCGACGTATCCATTCACTAGGACCCTGATATCCCACTTGTCGACTCGACATGCTGAGACACTTGTTGCAGGAAAAATTGGATTGTGCATCACATAGGATTAAGTCATTGACTGCCCTTCTTGAGTGAGCTCCCCATTGTTGTTATTGGTATATACATATATGCTCATCTGACTGCGACACTCCTTGATAATATTCAGGATGTCTTCGCGAAGACAGCCAGCCAGGATACCAAACTTGGTTTGTGACGACGACCCTGTGAGCTACAAGGCCACAGTCTAGGACCCATAATGTGAGCCCCTTTCTCTGGGTGGGCTGGTAGCAGGACCCCCACCTGTTCAGAAGTAGACAGATTCAACAGAGCATGCTGAGTTTGAGCGCAGGTTGTGCGCGCTCCGTGAGTTCCAACGACAGAGAGCATTGAGGTTCAGTGGTGAGCCAGACCCTCAGGCATCATAGGTTTGGCTAGAGATAGTGGTTTTCCTTTTGAGGATTCTGCAGATGCCGACAGATCGGATAGTGGCTTTGGCAGCCAACCTTTTTTTGATGGAGCATCTCGGCGTTGGTGGAGTCCGGTGACTCAGTTTCTTGACGAGTCATTGCTTTCGTGGGGTGAAACACAGTTGTTGTTTTGTGAGGAGTTTTTCCCCTCCTTCTTACGCTCTGTTCGGATTCAGGAGCTCCTACAGTTTCATCAGGGAGGGATGACGGTGGCCGAGTACGCAGATAGTTTTGCAGACCGTGCATGCTTTTACCCGGACTTGCTCCATGACGACAACTTTCAAGCGCAGAAGTTCGAGAAGGGTCTCCAAAGTGAGATTCATGATGTCATTGTACCCTTGGAAATTTCCACATATACTTGGGTGCTAGAGTAGGTGATGGTGATAGAAAGTTTCCTATCATGTTCTGGAGTTGGTGGTGGCTGCAGGCACGTTGGAGCTGAGATGTCTGTCGCAGCTAGTGGGCGTCGGCAAGCAGTACCTCAACGCATGTGGCCTTTCCACTGCCAGTTTCGGATATGTGGTCGTATACCACTATGGAAGAAAGGTGCAGGGCCTAATCCAAGGGTTCCCTTATGTGAGTGGGCTCCGGGCCGTGGACGTACACCACAGTGGCGTAGGAGGGCACCAGGATAGCTCAGGGAGCGGCAGTGTTATGCTTGTGATGGTCGAGGTCACTTGTCATGGGACTACCCAACCAGACATGCATAGAGCCTCAAGCAGGAAGCATGTGCACCTCCACGACGGAGGCAGCTTCGTGATCAGAGTAGCGCCCAGAGATGTGGGTCTAGCAGAGGAGTGGGAGGAACTGGTCGTGTAGGAAGACCTTACGAGGTCTTCCCATCACCACTAGGCGGTCCACGTCAGGATCCAGGAGCTGACAGTTGGGACCACAGACAACAACGAGCTTTGGATGTCTACGGTCATGCAGAGCATGAGGTGATAAGAGGTACACTCTACAACTTTTCTACTTCTTGCAGTAGAATTGTTAGACTCTGTGTGTGGAATTCTTTCCTCCCTGCTCCTTTCTTGAGGTGTTACCAGGGTGGCACAGGTGGTTGGTGTAACCCTATGTTGGTATGGAAAAAAAGGCTGTAAGACCTTTTTATTTAGTCGATGGTGTCGACTCCATCACTTTTCGAGCATGTACGAGAGTTTTGGTTGCGAGACATTGACGGTGAAATCTTACATGACCAGATATCCTAGGGTGTTCCACCATATGGATATTCTGAAGGAGGGAATCATCGGGCCTTGTTCTGGGTGTGGGCGGTGATTCCAGTCGCGGCGTGCGACGTAAGGGTTTGTTCGAGGAGCTGAGCTACCCCTGAGAGACTTCAGGCGGTTTGAGACTGCGAAAAGGGATGGCGAGGTTCCCTACCGCGTTCCCTTAACTCTAGAGGCTGGTTTAGGTGCATGACATCTCCCACGTGACTCTCCTGAGAATATGTGTGTGTGCTCCTATGAACGACATCAATGAGGGAAGACCTCACATGAAAATATCAATCCTTTGGTCTGTGTGTGGTGACACAGTGTTGTGGGTGGGTTCTTCTGGGTTCGGGAGAGCCAGGTGTGGTCTTAGTACCCTGAGTTGTTCCCTGGTTTTGATTTTCGTGGATGGAAATCTTGAAGGATGGAATTATGTAAGAACCCAGTTTTTGCTGTGAAAGACTTTGGAATATTCTTGATCATATTCAAGAGAATCACCTACAGACGGTGTGCGATTCCGAGTCCCGGAGTGGCCGGAATTAAATTTTCAGTGCGTTCATACTAGAAATGCAAAATAAATGGGATAACTCCTAAATGGTGATCCGGATCAGGGATCCAAGTGTACAGATGGGTCTGTAATGGATTTTTTACCTTAGGAACGACATAAAGAATGTCGGTGCAGTACGTTTGGACCCCTCGCTCGCTTTCGTAACGTTAAATGGATAAATTAATTAATTAATTAATTCATTTAATGGTTAAACTCGAGTATCTCTTAAACAGTGTCTCGGATTAGAAAACAAAGGGCACCGTTGAGTTCAGAGCATGCCGTTTACACTAGGAGGGGTTTAAGGTTCGCGAGCGCGGGCCGTCTGTGAAAAATGGCCCTGGGGGCGTTTTCGTAATTTGGAAGCCTCGGGCGTGGGCGTTGTAACTTTTGAACGGGGACTCAGATAAAAATTCTGAGACCACCGTTGCGCTCACAGTGTGGTTTTTATCCTAGGGGAGGCTTATCCCTGACCCTACCAAAATTTTGGGTTCGGGGCTGTCGGTCGGGCGTTTAAGTGATCGGTACTTAAACACCTCCACCCCTTCTTCTTCTTCTTCTTCGTCTTCCTCAAACCCTCCCCTATCCTCTAGCTCCAGTGAGGATATCTCTGGCGAGGCAATCTCCGGCGAGGCGGCTCCAGTGAGGAAGATCCGACGGGTCGCGGCGAAACATCGGGTGAAGCCCAGCGAGGTAAGAGTAATTTTTGTTTCGTTTTATTTACCGCACCATGTTCGTCCTAATTTTGCATTGTCGATTTGCTGCCTGATCTTCGATCCAAGCCCATAGTTGCGTATATCCTTTCCTGAGATTTCCAGAATGCAATTCGGATCAAATTTTCGACCACCATATCGTTTTCGGTGATCCTCTAACGTTTTTCGGCCCCGAGGCCGGTTTCCGATGAGATCCGGCAGCGGAGTGGCCCGATGCAGCGGAATCCGGCGGTCCGGGATGGCGGTGGTGGTGACGGCTTCCCGGGTGGCATAGTGGCTCGGCAGGGCGCGGCAGTGACGCGACATCCCTGTGGCGGTCCGGGTCTTCAACATGGTGGTGCGGCTCGGGCTCGCCGGCAAGGGGCGAGCCGAGTGGGAGACCGGGGTCGCATGGCGCGACCCCAGCAGTGGAGACCGAGACCTGCTGTTGGCGGGTCTCCGTGTGGAAGCGGACCGTCCATGTTGTCCGGTCGGTGGAGTGACCCGCGCGCAGCGCGGTTCTTGCGTGAGGGGGGACCGTTGTGCGGTGGTCCGCGGGTCCGGCTGGGCCGGGCCCAGGCTTCTGGGCCACGGTCCCAGCGGGCTGGCCAGAGCGAGGCGGACCGACCGGACCGGGCCGGTCCGACCCAAGGGCCCCCCACCCTTTTAAAATATTTCGATGCCCGTATTTCGAGATACGAGCGTCCGTTTTAAACATCGTATGTGGCAGCGTGGACCTAACAATGAGGCAGTCTTTTTTAGATGATGCTGGGAAATTATAATTCCCGAGACGGGGGCCTCGGTGGCGAGACACGTACGTCGAGGGGATTGAAGTCATCCCGAGGGTTATTGTTTTGGACGGCGCAGACGCGTCTGACGTCCGTTTTGAGCGCCGTCAGTGGCGTTGGGACCCTGGCGCCGGGGCAAAGCTTTCCAGTGTGGTTTCAGGCGTTGAGGACGAAGTTGAGGCGCGGGCCCCATGGCCCGTCTTTTGAGCTGTACGTAGAGTTTCATAACTTTTTTAGCGGGCGTCCGTTTGGTGTGTGAGAACAATCGATTCTGGATGATTTTATGAGGGGATTTCAATGGTGTAATCCGCCTACTCTAATTCGGAATGATGGTGCAGGGACCATGAGTGTCATTTGGGCGTCGACGGTGATTTTCAATCCTTATCACCGAGTGACTTTTTTGTAGAAGTGAATAGTTCATCTTGTGTGCTTTTTCAAGAGAATCACAATGGTGTGATCCATTCGTTGTGTTTTGGGACCGGTTTGCGGGTCCCATGAAGCACCGCTCATGTGCGGTGCAACGGAATGCACCTTTTTCTCTTGATATCTGTTGCACTCATGTGAGTAGTTCTTTTGATGTGTTTTCACAAGGGGATCGCATTGGTGCGATGCGCCCGACTATTTTCGGGGTCGAGGCTCGGGATCACGGGACGCCGTTTGGGCGTGAGGCGGTGTTGCCGACTTTCCGTCGGATATCCGTTGGAGGCGAGTACTTAGTCTATCTCTCATGTCTTTTTGGGAGGATTACAATGGCGTAATATGTTTAGGTGGGCGAAGCCTCTTACACAATCTTATTAAATGTGGAAATGTGAAGGTGCCCTGGTGGCGGTTCTTCTACGGTGTTTGTAGTGGACCCTTTGTGAGTGATCGCGTGCACTCCCGTGTGAGTGATGTAAATGCTTGAATTGATGTGGATGGTTGTACCTCAGCCGATGAGGTGGAAAGTCGGAAAATTTATGTTTACTCCCTTTGTGTTGACGTTGGGGTTCCGTATGCACGATAGCCTTAGGGATGGAGATGTGGTATACTCTGGGAGTATACGAGAGCACTTGGAGGTACGTGTGGTTTGTACTTGAGAATGTTTGTGCGCTTGGTTAGGGTTGACTATGGGATACACATCGTGTGAGCCCCATGTGCATGACGTGATCTGATTTGCGTACTTTGACCTCTCTCGACATAGAGGGTCCCTCTATGCTCGTTTTTTTGACCGGTAGGGTGGAGTTTTCCACTGGATCTGTGCTTGTTTGATTGGCCAGTAGGGTTGAGTGGTCTCTTCCAGGTTTCATTCTCGATGGATCGTTTGGTAGCAGTGCTCGTGACACCCAGTGATGGAACAGGCGTTGATCCTCTTTTGGATGAGTTGTTCTAGAGTTCATCGGTTGCGCGGTACCCACTAAGTGCTCAGTTGTCCAGTGTTGTACCATCTAGTAGGGATGGATAGAACAGTTCCGGGTTTACCCTCCAGCAGGGCTGGGATGTGGGTTTCTCACTGACTTCTATGGTTTACCCTCCAGCAGGGACTGGGCAGTGGGTCACCCGACAGCATCGTAGGGTCTACCCTCCAGTAGAGACTGGGCAGTGGGACACCCAACGACTCTTTAGAGTCTACCCTCCAGCAGGGCTAGGCAGTGGGTCGCTCTTCGTCTTCTTTCAGGTCTACCCTCTAGCAGGGCTAGTCTGTGGGTCTCCTGTCGATTAGTTCAGGGTTTACCCTATAGCAGGGACTAGGAAGTGGGTCACCCGATGACTCTTGACGGTCTACCCACCATCAGGGCTGGTTAGTGGGTCGCCTGTCATCCTGTTCCAGGTTTACCCTCCAGCAGGGCTGGCTAGTGGGTCACCCGTCGACCTCTTCCAGGTCTACCCTCCCGCAAGGCTGGGCAGTGGGTCGCATGACGGCTTATTCCAGGTCTACCCTCTAGCAGGGCTGGGCAGTGGGTCACCTGATGATGTATTGTGGTTTACCCTCTAGTAGGGCTAGGCAGTGGGTCACCTGATATCATGTTATGAATTACCCCCCATCCGGGATTGGGAGTGGGACACCTGTTGATATTCGAGACTCAGTCCTTTCTACTAGGCTAGTCTGTGGATTTCCTTCGTCATTACCAGAGCGGGACCCTTGGTTGTACGGGCCAGTGATGGAATGACCTTGACTTTGAGGAGACCTCTTGATTGCAGGGCAGTGATGAGGTGTGGTTTGACTTAACCTGAAACTTTCAAGTATGAGGGGATCTTTCCCCCACCGAGACGCATCCATGTGACGCGACCTAAAACCATGCGGGTGAGTCACTGCAACCCAAAGTGGATTGTGTGGAGGTGCGGTGGTTTGAGCCCCATGACTTGTAGTACGGGGCAGACGTGTGGGATGCTGGGCATCGATGGTATTTACTTCTGGGGCTGTTGGCGACTAACTTTTCATGGGATGAGCTAGGGGATGGAGATCCCCATACGACCTTGTTTCAGGCTTCTTGTTGAGCATATGGATTTGTATATTCCTTGTTCCGGTACTCACTTATTGGGTTTGGTTACTCTCCTTTCAGATGAGTAAAAGACGCATAGGGTACGCCATGTGCTTTCTATGTCTAGATTCTCGTGGTTGGACAAGTCTACTCTCCTGCTATAGTTAGTGAAGACTCAACATGAAGTTCATCTTCTCACCGTTTCCAACTCCTTGTGTTTGGACGAGACTACTTCCTTTCTCTTGTTGGGTTGAGATGGACTCTTTACTGCACTTTCAGTTATAATCCTCTACTATTTCCTGTTTGCTCTACTGCTCACCCTTCGTTACCTCCTTTGTTTCTCCCTCGAGCCTTCAGGGTATCCTACTGAGTATTTTTATACTCACCCATTCTTGGGCATTCCCCACACTTGGTGTGCCCTTACAGAAGACGAACAGGTTGGTCGTGACGTTAGAGGAGCTTAAGAGCTTGGGAGCATGGACTGTGTGCGGTGGTCGGAGTCAGGTTCTCAGTGGGGGACCCTTCTAGCTATCTACTTTTTTTCACCTGTTGCCGAGTTTTGGCACATGTCTGGTTGGGTGCGTGTTTTCCCCTTTTTCTTTTTGGTTTACTTTCAGTACTTGCTTTGTAATTTTAGAGGTCGATGCACATTGTGGTTTGTTTATAGAAGTTTCCCTTTTCATTACTCATCTTTTATTTTACTCTGCACTATTGCATTGAGTGTGTTGTGTGTGTGTGTACAGGTACTTAGGCAAAGGCCTCCCAGAGTTATTGTGCGTTTGACACTGGTCACCAGCCCCTGGCCTATGGAGGCGGGCTTGGGGTAGTTGTGACTCGAGCTCGGGTAGGGTCGGGTTGTGACAAATATGGTGTTGCGTATAGTGAAAGCTAATCATCGTGTAACATACATCAAAAGACATTAAATCAATTAAAATTAATATTTCTCATAAAATCCCAGGGTGTTACATTAGGACATCATGGTATTAGTGGTCTAGCTGAGGGATAGTATGGAGTTTGGAGTTAGGAATAAGTGATGCTGCATGAGTTGGTAGTAAAATTCTATCATTCACGTTTAGAAAGTGTTCTAAACACTAGAGACAAGATGAGACCAAGGTATTAAAGGCCTTCTGTGATTTGATGCAGGGACCATTATATTTACAGTGGCTACATAATGAGGTGATACTGGTTGGTGGGTAGAGACCTAGAAAAGGATCATGTATCATTCTTATTTATGCCTCAGTTTTAATTGGTAGACGGTGAGATAGGTTAAACTAAAAAGAATAAAATAAAACAATTGATTAATTTTATCATATTCTATATTACAAGGATATGAGTATAAACTATTTTTATTTTTATAGGTATGACTCCAGGTTGATATCATCATCAGGTTTTCATAGAAGATGTCACGAAGGTTGCGCAAGTAGATCATCTCCGTGTAGAGGTTGACGAAGATGACACTTAGTGGTGGATACTATGAGAATTTCAGTGCTAGATTATAAAAATGTATGCGGGATTTATTTTATATGAATTCATGAAAGAATGGTTGGAGGAGGTTGAGATGGCATTCTGTTCGATTCATGCTGAGAAAGAAAACTAGGTGCCATTGGTTGTAAAAAGTCTACCTGGATTAGTGAGTATGTGGTTATTCTTGTTTCTTAATGATCATGATGAGTCCGCAGTCTCGTGGCAGGAGTTTCGAGACATGTTCAGAGTCGAGTTTCTTTCTTCGACCGTGAAGGCGACCAGTCTCTAGAAGATTCTTACCCTTTGACAGGGGATCTACAGCGTGTGGGTGTTGATGATCAATTTTAGGAAACTAATTATATATTATTCAGACATGTTTCTATATGAGGACGCCAGGACAAGGCATTTAGAGAAGTCTTTACATCCAGAGATCCATCACTAGGTCCCCTCGATTATGCTGAAGACATATCTTAAGGTGCTGGCGAGGGCATAGGTCATCGAGAGAATTTTATCTAGAACATGATGATTATGAGAGGGTATTGATCAGGATTCCTCACGAAAGAGAGCTATGAATTTGGGGTTTCAATTTTTAGGGTAAAAGAGTTTCCATTCGGTTGTGGGTTGGTCTCATCCCTCAGTGTATTGTTTCTCCATGGGAAATGGCTCTCAGGCCTATCCAACGGAATCATGTGTTTTTTTCTTATGTAGGATTAGGAGATCCTCAGAGAGATTGACCTAACATTATTAGTAGTCATCACGCATTAGGTGTTCTACTTCTAGTTCCTCTATTGAGGCAGTTTCATTTAAGGCTTCAATAGTAGGTTTGACCTATTTTAGATCAATTGAGAGCATTTGAGGCAATAAAAGGATAACGATAAGACATTCTTTATCCTTATAGAGTAGAGTGCGACCATGGAGCTGGTAAATGTCAGGGTCAAAGAGTCCATAGAGAAAGTCTTGGTAAAAATTATGCATTATTGTTTCCAGCAACAGGCGAGCCATACGTCATTCTAGGTATGCTTTTCTTATTTTCTACATAGGTGCATGCCTTGTTTGATTCAGGAATAACGCACTCCTTCGTATCACCAAACCTTTTCCATGCTTTGGTAACTGAGGTATAGAGGATTCCTATAGAGACCATATCCTTTTACATATGTCATTATATGATTTTATGCATAATTATTCATCAGAGTACAAGCCAAGGATCGTAATATCTAGTTTCTTGGAAGACTAGTTACATAATTCTGAAAACATGGAACTAAATAAAAAATTTCTTTATTTAATCATCAAAATGATATTCTAACATCCATTGTTCTAAAAAAATTCATTGGTTACCCTGGGGAACACATGAACAAAGAGATGAGCTAAATATCCTAGTAAGGGAATTACCATAAGAACAAGCATTGACACATGGGATAGAATGCATGACATGATTATATAAAAAGGGATGTAACATATGGAATATAAATATGGAATCAAATGAAAATGGAGTCATAGTATTGTGGTAGAAACATAAAACATGAATTTATCACGATTAGAGGCTAACATCCAAGACCGTTTCACATGGTAGCACATGCCAAGGCTAACTGGCAAAACCGTCACACATGGTAGAAGAAGCCAAGCCTAACCGCCAAGACATTCTCACATAACGTCTCATGAGACTCAAATTTATGCAATTAATTAGATGGATATCTGGGCACACCAATATTAACATTTCATTAATATTTTTTCCACATAACTAATCATACATAATCAATCATATATTAATATAACGGTTACCCATTAAAAGAATTTGGTTCCATAATCTTGTTACAAAGGATAAAAAATGGGCGTATCCTTAAAGTGTCAATAAAAGAAATAAACTAAAATTTAAATTTGAATTTAATAAGTAAATTTAAACATGTATCATGGTACATTATTTAATGTATAAGTGAAAACATGTATGAATAGTGTATAAGAAATTTTAGCATTAAAACATTTTTTTGCAGCTTTAAGTAAATTAATATAGAGGCGTTAAAATAGATAAGGGAACAATACTTTATATAAAACCCAAAGGGAACAAATAAGGTTTTCTTAATAATAAAATAATGATTTTACAATGAAAATAGTGGATTAAATTACAAGATAGAGTGCACTTTAAATCGGGTAAGAATTCGGGATGTTCCCTCAGAACAGGTTTGCTTATCAGGAAGTATTGATGAGGGAATCACATAAAAAGAGTTATATCCCGAATAGATAATTATTAAAGGGTCATTATCAATGAATTTAGTAAAATTAAATAGATTTCGGAATATGCACATTAAAAGATAATATATCTTCATTTTGGTAAAATAATGATAAGGAAAGAGGAGAGAACAAAGGAGGTTCTGGTAGAATCCCTTACAAATTATTGACATGGTATCAAGTGTACATAAGAGGGACTAATGAGAGATAAATGGGTTTTTCATCACTTATATATCCTTAGGAAAGTATGGGGTATGTTCTAAATCAACCCCCATAATTATAATTACACATAAAAGGGAATAACATAGAGCTAATTCTTGAATAAAAGTTAAATAGAGAGGATCCCTTACCTTAAGTCCGATGGTTATCTCCACTTTATATTAATGACCTGAATAATAAAAATAGTTTCATTAATAAATAATTAAATACCCTATTCAATATTCAAAATATTGATTATAACATTTTTATGTTCATTCATAACCATTTTGATTGGTTATAAGGTTCAATTTCATTTTTCGGATTCGTTTGCTTCCTTGGTTTTAATGATCAGTTCACTTATATTCATGTTTGAAAACACATGTATGATGAGAGTGGTTGTATATAATTGAAGTTATATTACGTTATTGAACATAAATAATATTAAATGGTTATAAAATTTATTGGCTTATTTTGATTGAAGGTGAATCATTATATAAAACATTAATGAGAAAAGCTTGGATTAATTTGGTGATTTTGCCCATAATTAACTTGTATTGTATTATTATTTTACATAATGTTTGGAAATGGATTCCAGAACATATTATAATATATAATACATATTTAATAGTATGTTTCAACCATAAAAATGGTTTCATGACAAGAATTTAATATTGTAATAGAAATTAGTAACTTGTCGTCCTTAAATGTGATAAATTAATACATCTCGGATGGTGTTTTCATTTCTTTCGTATAAAATAAAAAAAATCAGAGAGAATAATGAATTATCCCATTATAATAACAAAATTCTATTACATAAATGGTATTTTTTTCATACCATTTTGATGAATAGAGGTTAGGAAAGAAAATAGAATAAAAGAACATGAAAAAAATTAATGAATAGAAAAGAGGTATTTACCTACTAATTTAATCTTAATTTAGATCCTCTTAATGGGAGAGGATTTGGTCATTTGAGGAGACAAAGGGCTTTTAAATGTGGGAGATAATCTTTTAGAAATATTTGGTTAGAATTTTGGTTAATCTTAAGGCTTGAGAGAAGTTAAGAGAAGATGGTAGTGTGGGTTGTTTTTATAGAGTAGGAGATGAGGATTTTCTTAATATTTTAACCATTAGTTTATTATTTTTCCACAGGACAAGAAATATTAATGATTATTGTGAGAAAAAACAGTAATAAGTGCATGTGAGTTTGAAAGATTGTAATTTACATCATTCATTACTCAATCATGATGCATAAATTCAGGTTTTAGCATTTATTGTGAATTATCGTATTTTACTGTTCATAAAAAATCATGTATTTTATAAATACATAAAAAATTCACCTGAATAATTTTTCAACTTTTAGAATCCAAATACTAAATTAATTTTTCAAAAATAAATTTCTAAATTTTATTTATTTAATTTATAATTAAATCTATAATTTAAATGTAAAATACAGTTTTTAAAACAATAATGGACATTATAATTATTTCTAAAAGTACATAATATCTTATAAAATTATATTAAAACTATAATGAATAAAATTTTTAATTTATGAAAACCTATTAAGAAAATATATTTTCATTTAAATTAATTAATAAATTGTAATTAGTTATTTATGAGTTACAAAAATACTAGTACTTTTATTACAATCATATTATTACTTATAAGATGCCTAAATTTTAATTATACATTCATGGATGAGGTTACTATTGTTCTGGGTGATTTACTATTAATAAGGGTCATATAACTCTTCATAATGTTATGTTACTATTCATAAGGGTAGATTATTAATCACCAAAAAGCGAGTTTGTTCCATTAGACTCCAGTGGTCTTACTGATCATAATGATGTATGTCAGATTTTTTAAATTAATAAAAACAAAAGTGAAAATATTATGTTTAAAGGTCACATAGTTCTTAGAAGGTCATTGGGCTGTGAATTCATGTGATTATATTACATAATTATAAGAAGGTAATTTATGTTGATAAAAAATTGGGTCGTTACACTTCCAGTTCCATTAGTACTAACTACGCTAGTTGGAGGTCGATGTAACTTGTTTGATGTATGTACAGACTATGAGCCAGTTCATGGGAAGCACTGCTCTTGGGGAGATTTCTTATATTTACAGATACAACCATATGATGTCATCCTTATTATGGATTAATTGTATTTGATGTAGGATACCATAGATTTCCATAGTATGTGTGTGGTGTTATTTGATGATGTTGGAGAGACAATAGTTCTTATTGGCGAGTGAGACCATATTTTGTTTAGAGGCATGTTATATCCTTGGAATTCTTGATGGCTGAGCTAATGCTGAGTTCGTCAGAGGTTCAACAGTCAATGTTTCCCAGGGTCGTGGAAGAGTACCTCGATGTCTTTCTAGAAGAGGTTGTAGAATTACCACCTTGATGGGAGATCAAGTTCAGGATCAATATACTTCCATGTGTGTCTCTCATCTCAATGTCTCCATATAGTTTATTGCCTTTTGAGTTGTGGGATATTCAATCACCTATCTATAGTCTATTACAGTGCATTTCTGTTCGGCCGAATGTGTCACAATGGGGTGCACCCATTTTTTTTTGTAAAGAAAGATGACAACGGTTTGTGGTTGTGTGTCAATCATCGTCTCTTAAAAAATGTGATAATGAAGAATTATTATCCACTTCCACAAATTTTTGTCTTATTCAATAAACAAAAGGGATCAATTTGGTTCTCAAATATAAACATGCAGTCAGGATATCATCATATGTGTGTGAAGGATGAGGATATCCCAAATAATGATTTTTGTTGTCTTCATGGGAATATCATGTTCATGGTGATGTCGTTCGGTGTGATGAATGCTTCATCTGTGTTTATGGGGTAAATTAACTATGTGTTTTGTGTGTTCTTGGATAAAATCAAGGTGGTTTTTATTGATGACACCCTTGTGTCACTTTTATTTGAGGAGGAGCATGCGGGGAATCTGCATGTCATTTTGGGAGTTCTTTGTGAACAAAAGCTATTTTGTAAGTTGTCTACATGTGATTTTTGGGCTTTAGATGTGCATTTAAAGGGGAATGTTCAGTCCAATAATGTAGTAGTTTTGGATCCATCAAAGGTATAAGTATTCTTGTCTTGTGAATCCCCCAAGATGGTAACAGAGGTGTGATGTTTACTTTGTCTCGCAGGCTATTACAGGAGGTTCATAGACAATTTCTATCAGTTTGGGACTCCTCTAACAACATTAACTAGAAAAGATCTGGAATTTGGGTGGAATTACAATACTCATACATCTTTCGAGTACCTGATAGAGAAATTGGTGAGTTCTATGGTTTTTTTTTCAGAAGGCGGAGTTCAGTTTATGGTATTCTATGACGCTTCACATCTGGGGTTAGGCTGTATTATGATGTAGTAGAGATCATTTTTTATGGGTCTCGATAGTTACCTCTCCATGATCATAACCATGCCTCCAACGATATTATTTTGGCAGTATTAGTGTTTAATCTAAAGTTGTAGAGATGTTACCTCATTACTGAGCGTTTCGTGGTCTTCACCGATCATAAGAGTCTAAGGTACATTTCTTCCCAACATGACTTGAACATGTGAAAATGTTGTTGGATGGAGCTCTTATAGGATTACGACTTCAAATTTTTATATACACATGGAATGGGATATATTGTAGCCAATATATAGAGTACGAGGTCACACAGTGATTTAGTTCGTGAATTAGGTGATTCTTGGAGGGTGATGTAAGAGATTTTGGCATTAGATACAGATATGGGAGAAAATAGTGGTAGAAGTTGTATTTTTCATATGATGTTGAAGTCATATTTGGTTTAGCATGCGGAAGTGTCCTAGTTGGGGGATCTTGAGGTGGAGGTGTGGAGATACCGAGTTGTTTGTGGTGGGGCCCTTGATGGTTGGTTCATGGATGAACAATACAGAGTGTTGTTTCAAGGAAAGGTTATTGTTCCTTTGGTGATGTTTGAGATAGTTCTCAAAGAGTTATTTAGTACATCCGTAGACATACATCCTTCCATGATAATGATGTACCTATATTTGAGGAGTCAGTTTTGGTCGTCAGGGTTGAGGTGTGGAGTTACAGAGCTTCTGTCTCCATGTTTGGTCTTCCAGAATGTGATGTTGGAGCACGATGTTCCTAGTGGTTTTCTCGAGTCGTTAGATGTTCCTCATTGGAGGTGAGAGGACATATAGATGGAATTTATTACTGTTTTACCTCTATCTCTGGGAGGTTATGGAATTATATGGATGGTAGTGGATCATTTAATGAAATCATCCTAATTAATAACAATCAAGGAGTCGAGCATTGTGGAGTATTTGTTTATTAAGTATCTGGAGTTGGCGGTGAGAATTCACATAGTCCATAGGATGATCATATCCAATATAGTTCCTCATTTTACCTCCAGATTGTGGAGAGGTCTCAAGAATAATTTTGGTTCTCATTTATGCCTTAGCACTGCTTTCCATCCACAGACAGATGGTTAGACTGAGCGGACCATCCAAACTCTTGAAGGCATGTTGCACTCTTGTTTCTTGGCTTTTGGAGGTTCATGGTTGAGACACATACCCTTAACAGAGTTCTCTTACATTAATATTTTTCACACCACCTTTGGTATCATGCCATTTGACGCCTTTTATGGCTGACCATTCCATTCTCTATTGTGCTAGGCTAGGGTCGGAGAGTCTGAAATTCTATGGCTAGAACTGGTACAAAATATGAAAGAGATGGTTCCGATGATTCACAAGAGGATGAAGGAAGTGCATGATTGTTATAAATATTATTCCAATCTTAGTATGATACCAATGGAGATTGATGTTGGGGATCATCAGTTTTTTAATTTGGATCGCCATCGTGGTCATCAAAGGTTTGGTCATGGGGGTAATCTTTGTTGCCATTTTTGGACCTTTTGTTGTTTTGGCACATGTTTGAGCTATGGAATATCGGTTAGCACATCCAACAATAATTAACTAGATACATGATTGTAACACCATGAGATTTTATTAAAAATATTCTTTTAATTTCATTAATGTCTTGTGTTGTATGCTTCACCATGATTACCTTGCGTTATACCCAACACCGTATTAGCTTGTAGTATACGCAACACAATTCTTGGATCGTGTTACACACAATTTTGATAATATTTATTCTACACAACATTGAGTATATATATATATATATATTAAATGTATAAATGAAATATGGTTGGATTATGTTATATGAAACAACGAAGGATTCTTTCACAACATGCAACCCTGACTTGGCTTGCATTACATGCAATCGCGACCTTCCTCGATAGCGTGTGTTGTACACAATACCGGGTTTTACTAAACTACGATATATTATTATAATATTATTATGAACTAGCCGTTATGAATAGTATTAACTAAATTTTCAATCTTATAACATTATTATTCGTCTTACACATTTTCTAAAACATGGTATAAGAACAAAATAAATTTTTCGAGTAAAATAAGTATTTATCAAAAAATGCAGTTTTACTGCCTTTTGATGGCACACCCAATTTAAATCTAGTTTTTTACATGTTTATAAGTTCAATTTGACAAAATAAAATTCTTATTTGGAATCATGAAATAAAAATTTACTTTGTATAAATTTTTCAAATTATTCTGGTAACTTTCATATTTTGCGGAATAGTAAAAACACGCTTTAAGTATAATAATTTTAATTTAGTGATAAACTTCATGAAACATTAAACATGAATAGTCTCCAAAACTCCAATACAATTATCTACATCATAGGAATTTATTTGGAATTTTTAGGGATTAAATAATTATCATTTATTATGACACAAAGATGATGCAGTAATTGTCTTATTAATGAAATATTCACATAATTATTGTTATAAATACCCAAATAAATGTAATTTAAGACTTTTTATGAATTAAAATAATTTTATAGGTTAATATGACATGTTATTATTGAGTTAATTAAATTTTTTAGAACTAATACTTCTGTTATGATTTTCACAAAAATCAATTACTAAATAGTGTCAAAATTGACATATAATAGTTTTTAAAACAAATATTATATTATTAATAGTTATTTTATTCATAAAAAACTAAGGTTCGCCAAAATGAATTAGATACAGTTATATATATTAATAATAAACAACTTGGGTTTCGTTTGGCTTCTTATATTATGTTTATTAACCTTATAGTATAAGAACACAAGAAGACACGGTAAAAGTAAAATTATTTAACTTAATGTTAAATCTAAATGATAATGTTAAAATAGGAAGCTAAACTTGTCTAAATTCTATTTGATGAGATTATTTCGACCCTTCCCCACCTTATCTTATAAAGAATTCAATTTGGAGCTATTTAAAACCGAAATTGATTTTTAATAACATAATATTTTTAGTTTTTTCAAAGGAGCCCCTCTCCTCCCTTATAAAAGGGCACCTCCTCCCTCTCTTCCTCACACCACTTTGAGCCTTAAAGCTTGGCCAAACCATGAAAACTTCTCTTCTCCACTTCCCTAGAGACATCCTTGAGGTCCTGGTCTTCTTCAAAGAAGAATTTTAGTGCCCTAAGAGGAGGTCTCAAAGGGGTGCTTCAAAGAAGAGGTAATGTCCGTTACCGATTCTTTCACCTTTATTTCTTCTTCCACTTATTGTTCTTAGTTTGTTTCATTATGAAGTAATAACATCAGTATCACTAATATACTGATATATTATTATAAGTGTGAAACAACCCTATTTCACCATCTATCAATCCTACGGAAAACGAAATCACCGCGCGTGCGTACGTACGAAATACCATCTCCACGTCGTGGTGTAATCTATTTTCCACCACCACCATACTTGGATGGGTATAATGGTGTAAATAATAACTATATATGATTATTTTAAAGTCATATTGATTCTGAAATAGTATACTTACACTCCAATATAGTCCCACAATCATGATAACGATATCATCGCTCCTGCGTACGTACGGACTACCATATCCACGACGCGATGAGATTCATTCTCCACGTTAACCATTCATGAATGATTATTATGTGTATATAATAAGTATTAATGAAATAAGTGTACCATATATGATATCATAACAATGATTATGATTAAAGAATAAGTCAATGACATTATTTAGATCATTATACAGGAGGTTCAGACACTTACGAAGAAAATCGGACCTAAGGTAAGAGAAATATCACAATCTCATTTTTATCCGAGATTGTTTATACTTTAGTATTTACTGGGGTGTATTTTATCATCCACATTAGGTAAAGGATATGAAAGGAATCTTTTTTCATTTTTTCTACGAGGTATTTTTTTACTTTTCCTACAAAAGTTCGAGAAGAATGTTTTTTAACTTATATGGCATGAATGGATTTTTAAAACATTATTTCCAAGAATCTTCCTTTACAAGTTTTCAAGTTTATTTTTAATCAACTTCTTCTAGTTTAAAATTATATGACATGTTAAGAAATGAAAAATGTTTTTGAAGTAGAAAGGATATTTTCCTCAAGAATGGAGTTCAAGTGTTTTATCAAAATTATTTTCCATATAAGATAATAAAGGGTTCTGTTTTTATCCATATTATTACATTGATTTGATTATGTTGTGATGGAATAATTTTTATGAATTCCTTTATCTTATATGAATTGTTTTATGATGTCATGTTGTTTAAGAATCCCATTTTTATTACATGGATTATGCTATGATGTATGGTTTATGATTTTGTGGAACACAAAAGAATGGTATAATTATAAGATGGGTGGGACCTATATCTCCCTCCAATGAATTGGGTAAAGATTTTATATCTCATGAGATATACATGGCTGGAACGGCAGGTTAAACCGGTTCAGTGAAACAGGACTGAAACGAGGAGTAAACTCGGTTCAGAAATAGACTTTGTCCACTAAGATAGTCTTGGAAATTAGTCTTGACTAACAAGAAATGATTCTCAATGATTTTGTGTGTATTCCACAAAGTTTCATGTTTTATGTTATGATTATTTGGATTACATTTCACTACTATGATTTATCCCATGTTATGATATTATGATCTCTTTTGCAAGTTAATATTTCCAAAATGTTATGTTCTTATGAATATGATGTGATTGATTTTTCTTTTGTTTACCCTTACTGACCATTTGAGCTCACCCTTTTATGTTTTCTTTTCCCCAGGATATAAATAAAGGTTTTAGGTAAGAATAAAAAGGTAAGATCTTTATGGGAGATGTTGAAGATCTTTCACCATGATAAGAAAATTACGTTCCGAGTTTCCAAAGACACTAAACTATTACGGTCCTTGTTTGTGTGTTTTTGTTATGTAATAAGTATTCCGCAAAAGAAATGTAATGTCCTTGTACGTTAAGCTTTGGGTCTCTACAATTGGTATCAGAGGAAAGGTTTAGTCAACCTTTGGAAACTAGGATGCGAGAAATTTAGTGAGATCCCAAGAGATATTTCTAAGGTATGTCTAGGGATGTACATAAGGTTAAGTATAAGTATAGGTTATATTCCTAGAATCACGCTAATGATCTTAGAATTAAGCCTAAGATGTTAGATATTGAGGGTACTCCCCCTTTATTATGTTGTTTTCCCTAGCATGATTTTTGCCTCTCACACTATTATTTTTGGGGTTTAGAGGATGGCTGGAACCCGAAGGAACCGTGTTGATCAATGCAATGGACAATGCAATGATTGTCCTCCTGAACAAACAAATGTTTTGGGGGATGGAGTGAAAAATCTTATTGCTATACTTACACAAGCTATGAATCATTCTGGACTTCCAAATGAGCAGAGAAGGGGATAATATTATATTGAGTCCTTCATGAGGCAACGTCCACCTTCTATCAATGGGTCTTCTGATCCACTTGTTGCTGAACAATGGATCAGTAACACTGAAAAGATATTTTCAGTTCTTCAATGTTCTGAACATGATAAAGTCATCTTATTAGTACATCGTTTGGAAGGTGAAGCTGATAACTGGTGAAATCTTATTAAGAATATGAGGCAGAGAGATGAAATTGAGTCCATGGAATGGGACGAGTTCATGAACTTATTTTTCAATAAGCACTTCCCTAGTATTCTTCAAACAATGATGGAGAGGAGTTTCTTGAACTAAAGCAAAAGGATGATGAATCTTTTGGTATATACGAAGCAAATTTTACAAGGCTTTCAAGGTATGCATCTGGATTTATCATCCAACCTGATAGTAAAGTTGATTGATTCTTCAGTGGCTTAAAACCAAATCTTCAAAGGGCATTAGCTATAAGAGACTTCAGTATCTATGAAGAAATTGTGCATTGTGCTATCAAGGTAGAAATGAAGTTGGTATTACTTATCCATCTCATTGTTTTTACAAGAAATGAAAGATGGAGTTCAAGGAGAAATCTCAAAATAATGGTGAAAAGAAGATGAATGTTTCCTTATGCTCAAAGTGTGGAAAGAAGCATGGTGGAGATTGTCTTAGTGGGACAAGTAAATGTTTCAAATGTGGAAAGTAAGGTCATCAGGCATTTGAATGCCGAAATGATGGGAAGAAGATGTCTAATGATGCAAACAAAGGAAGGGATACACAGAGTGAACCTACTACACTTCAATGCTTCAAGTGCAAGGAAATGGGGCATTATGCTAATAAATGCCCTAATCCAAGGGTTAGTGATGATCGACATGAGCAACCAATTATTTCAAAGGACAAAGGGATGTCACATACGATCACCATTGGCGATGTTGAATATGATAACGATGTGGTTGAATGATTAAGTAATGGGATTCGAAAATAATATTGTATATAGTATCGTGGAATATTGGAATATTTATGTATTGGTCTATTGTGGTTTTCAATAATTTTATTGTACCGGTAACAATGGAAGGTGATTGAGATAATTTTGGAAAAAGATGATATGCGCATAATGAAGGGAAAATGAGAAAATGAAATATTTGACAGTATTCATGAGCTCATGATTGATATAAGGACTATGTGATATCACGGTTTGAGTATATAGAATTTTGAAGATTTTGGTATGTGGAAAGTGTTGAGTTTTAACTGCATTCATGTTTTCACTAAGGTTCAATGGGTATTCAAGAGAATACATGATTAAGGCCTTTGAATGATTGGAATGTGACCAACAAGATATATCTTATGATATATGGGGATCAACGATTGTATTACATCTCTGGTAATCATTTTCACTATATTATGAGAGTGGACTGCAGTATTATGGATAAGCCTAAAGATTGGAATGGATTATGTTGGACATAAGTTAGTATTGTTTAAGGATAGAAGTTTTTAGATATTATTGATGAGATGCTATTGTAATATAGTTTTAGAAAAAGGACAACCTGCAGGACAGGCGACAGCCCATCACGTCAGACAAGGCCGTGGGAATCGAACCCACAACCGAAGTGAGACTGGCCTTTATCGCCTACCACTGGCCTACATGAAGTCCCTTTTTAGTATAAACTAGTTTTATTATATTAAGCAGTATGATATATGAAGTATAAGTCCATTTTAGGAACCATATATCATTAATCTCACTATAGATAGACTTATGTATTTTTTGATAACTTTTCTAACCTTTTTTTTGAGACAGATGGAATGACGAATAATTCTATCACCTGACCTGCTAACACATCACAAATGAAAAATTAAACTTCACTTATTTACGTGATGAAGTGGAAATTGTCCAAAGAATGACCAACGGTGAGACTATACCAAAATCACGAAAGTATTTCTTCTAATTCCAATTTCATCAACTTTAGGGAAACGATTTTGAAAACCAAAAATGTTGTCCTAGTGCTCTTATATCTAATTAATTAGATGGTACCTTAGATCGTCACAGATTTATGGCGTTGTGATTGATGGATTTTCCATAGCCATGTTCTATACCACTCTCCATCAGAACATGATGGTTAGATTTATCTTCCATATCCATATTTTCAACTATGTGGAAACCCAGTGATTAGTTTATTTGGGTAACTATTAAGTTTCATTCTTTTGTTTTTAAAGATTTGTTTTGGTATTCCTTTTTACGATGTGGGTTTCTGTCAAAGAAACTTTCGTACAGTAAACCATTTATAACCCTGATGAATTTCGAGGGCGAAATTCATTTTAAGGGGGGTAGAATGTAACACCTCGAGATTTTATGAAAAATATTCTTTTAATTTCATTAATGTCATGTGTTTTATGCTACACCAAGATTACCTTGCGCTATACGCAACACCGTATTAGCTTGTAGTATACGCAACACTATTTTTCGATCGTGTTACACAAAATTTTGATCATAGTTATTCTACGCAACATTGAGTATATATATATATATATTAAATGTATAAACAAAATATGGTTGGATTATGTTATAAGAAACAATGAAGGATTCTTTCACCGCACGCAACCCTGACTTGGCTTGCATTACACGCAATTGCGACCTTCCTCGATAGCGTGTGTTGTACGCAATACCAGGTTTTACTGAACAACGATATATTATTATAATATTATTATGAACTAGCCGTTATGAATAGTATTAAATAAATTTTGAATCTTATAACATTATTATTTGTCTTACACATTTTCTAAAACATGGTATAAGAACAAAATAAATTTTTTAGGTAAAATAACTATTTTTCAAAAAATGCAGTTTTCCGCCTTTTGATGGCACACCCAATTTAAATATAGTTTTTGACATGTTTATAAGTTCAATTTGACAAAATGAAATTCTCCTTTGGAATCGTGAAATAAAAATTTACTTTGGATACATTTTTCATATTATTCTGGTAACTTTCATATTTTGATGAATAGTAAAAACATGCTATATTTTAATTAGAAACAACTTTTTTCATCGCAATAATTTATATGGTTAAATTATAATATTGAATGGTTTAAATGTATAAATAAAATAAATTTTTACCATTTAATATAATTCATTTCATTATCATTGATTCTACCTTGAATTCACAGGATAAATCAATTCAATCTTTTGCAATGTTTTAAAGAAAAACCTGTTTTCATTCGACAACAGGATTAATTTTAATTTAATTTCTGCAACTTTTGTGTATTGAATTTTGAAAAAATGGATTCCATATTTGGAATCAGTGGATCCAAATTATCTTTATAAGCTACTTTTTATTTTTGGGAATTATGAATAGTAACTACGGTAAATTTTATTTACAATAGTTAAAGGTAACTCAGTTAATTAAGGGTAAATATAATATTATAAAATTACCCTAAAACATGTCAAAATCTTATTGGATGACTAAAAGTCGACCCATATCCCTTAAGGGTCTGATTAGATTCATTTAATGGAATTTTGTCCATGAAAATAATTTAATTATTATTAAAACCAAAGAATGTGACAACATGTCACTTTCTTAAATCTTATAAGTATAATAATTTTAATTTAGTGATAAAATTCATGAACATTATAACATGAATATTCTAAAGAAATCTAATAAAATTATCTACTTCATAGAAATTTATTTATAATATTTAGGGATTAAATAATTTTCATTTATTATGACACAAAGATGATGCAGTAATTGTCTTATTAATGAAATATTGACATAATTGATGTTATAAATACCCAAATAAATGTAATTTAAGACTTTTTATGAATTAAACTAATTTTATAGGTTAATAGGACATGTTAGTATCTATTTAATTAACTTTTTTCGAACTAATACTTCTGTTATGATTTTCACAAAAATCAATTACTAAATAGTGTCAAAATTTACATAAAATAGTTTTAAAAACAAATATTATATTATTAATTGTTATTTTATTCAAAAAAATCTAAGGATCGGCCAATTTACTTAGATTAAGTTATATATATTAATAATAAACAACTTGGGGTTCTTTTTGCTTCTTATAGTAAGCTTGTTAACCTTATAGTATAAGAACACAAGAAGACATGGTAAAAGTAAAATTATTTAACTTAATGGTAAATATAAATGATAAGGTTAAAATAGGAGCCTTAACTTGCCTAAATTCTATTGGATGAAAGGATTTCGACCCATCCCCACCTTACCTTTAAAATAAATCAATTTGGAACTATTTAAAACCTAACTTGAGTTTATTATAAAATATTGTTTTTAGTTTTTCCAAAGGAGCCCCTCTCCTCCTTTATAAAAGGGAACCTCCTCCCTCTCTTCCTCACACCACATTGAGCCTTCATGCTCAGAAAAACCCTGAAACATTTTCTTCTCCACTTTCGTAGAGACATCCTAGAGGTCCTGGTCTTCTTCAAAGACAAATTTTAGTGCCCTAAGAGGAGGTCTCAAAGAGGCGCTTCAAAGAAGAGGTAATGTCCATTACAGATTCTTTCACCTTTATTTCTTATTACACTTATTCTTATTAGGTTGTTTAATTATTAAGTAATAACATCAGTATCACTCATATACTGATATATTATTATATGTATTAAACAACCCAATTTCACCATCTACCCATCCTACGGAAAACGAAATCACCGCATGTGCGTACGTACGGAATACCGTCTCCACGCCGTGGTGTAATATATTTTCCACCACCACCGTACTTGGATGGGTATATTGGTGTAAATAATAACTCTATATGATTATTTTAAAGTGATATTGATTCTGAAATAGTATACATACACTCTAATACAGTCCCACGATCATGAGAACGATATCATCACTCGTGCGTACGTACGTACTACCGTCTCCACGACGCGATGATATTCATTCTCCATGTTAACAATTCATGAATGATTATAAAATATATATAATAAGTAATCATGAAATATATAAAATAATAATGATACTAGATTTATGTGTATATATATCTATGTCATCTACATAATTCCATTCAACTCAATAAGGAAACGAAAACAGCGTTCATGTGTACGTACGACCTACCGTCTCCATGAACAATGTATTTCTTTCCATTTACTGATTTATTATATATATGTATATTATGAATATATATTATATATAAATAATGTTATATATTCTAGAATTAAGTAATCATGATCTATGTAATCATATTAATAATTACAAGTTAAAACATGGATGACAAATGAAACAATTTTACCCAAAACGCTCATTAACATGGAATTTACAAAAGAATGGGTAATATAAAGTCATAAGTGAACCATATATGATATCATAACAATGGGTATGATATTGGAATAAGTTAATCACAATATTTAAATCATTATACAAGAGGTTCGGACACTTACGAAACAAATCGGAACTAAGGTAAGGGAAATATCACAATCTCATTTTTATCTGAGATTGTTTATACTTTAGTATTTTCTGGGGTGTATTTTATCATCCACATCCATGTTCCCTGAATATGTAATATTGTTTCCATCCACCTACAATTTTTTTAAATCCAATTTTACCCTTCGGTGAGTTTTTAGTAAAGGGTATGAAGGGAATCTTTTGTCGTTTTTCGTACGAGGTACTTTTTGACTTTTCCCACAAAAGTATGAGAAGAGTGTTTTTTTAAACTTAAGCTGCCTAAATGGAATTTTAAAAAATTATTTCCAAAAATCTCCCTTTAAATGTTTTCAAGTTTATTTTAAATCAACTTCTTTTAGTTTAAAATTGTATGACATGTTAAGAATGGAAAAATGTTTTTGAAGTAGAAAGAATATTTTCCTCAAGAATGGAGTTCAAGTGTTTTATCAAAATTATATTCCATCTAAGATAATAAAGTGTTCTGTTTTTATCCCTATTATTACATTTATTTGATTATGTTGTGATGTAATTATTTTTATGAATTCCTTTATCTTATATGAATTGTTTTTTGATGTCATGTTGTTTAAGAATCCCATTTTTATTACATGGATTATGCAATGATGTATGGTTTATGATTTTGTGGCACACATAAGAATGGTATCATTATAAGATGGGTGGGACCTATATCTCCCTGCAATGCATTGGGTAAAGATTTTATATCTCATGAGATAGACATGGCTGGAATGGCAGGTTAAACCAGTTCAATGAAACAAGACTGAAACGAGGAGTGAACTCGGTTCAGAAATAGACTTTTTCCACTAAGATAGTCTTGGAAATGAGCCTTGACTAACAAGAAATGAATCTCTATGATTATGTGTGTATGCCATAAATTTTGATGTTTTATATTATGATTATTGGGATTACATTTCACTACTATGATTTATCCCATGTTATGATATTATGATCTCTTTTCCAAGTTAAAATTTCAAAATGTTATGTTCTTATGAATATGATGTGATTGATTTTTCTTTTTTTTTACCCTTACTGGGGATTTGAGATCACCCTTTTATGTTTTCTTTTTCACAGGATATAAAGAAAGGTTTTAGGTAAGAAAAAAAGGGAAGATCTTTATGGGAGATGTTTAAGATCTTTCACCATGATTAGAAGATTACGTTCCGAGTTTCCAATGACACTAAACTATTACGGTCCTTGTGTGTGTGTTTTTGTTATGTAATAAGTATTCCGAAAAAGTAATGTAATGTCCTTGTACGTTAAGCTTCGGGTCTCTACAATGATGTTTTTCACGTGTTGCTGATATGTTACTATCTTCACGATGACTATCACATCATCGATTGGGTGAGATAGATGTTGATAACGATGCAACCTTTGAGGAGCAGCCTCTAGAGATCGAAGACCGCAATAAGAAGTTGTTTTTAGAGCATGTTATCCCCTTGGTTTGTGTGATGTGGAAACATGGTGGCATGGTGGATAATACCTCTATATGTGAGTCATATATACACACTTTGTACCCTGAGCTATTTTATATTTATCTCTTTTTTTGTAACAATGGTTCTTTTTTTGGTTGTAGACTTTTTTAATTTCTGAGACGACTTTCTCTTATTACATGATGTGGATTACCCTATTTTGAGAGGTATCTCGCATGGAATATTATTTAGGGGATGTTTTTGGTTATTATGTTGTTTTTATATTGTTCATCTAGTGAAGCGGTTGAGATAGTTTGGTGGCGAGAGACTTGAGAGGAGTCTTGAAGGGTGGTTGTTCAAACTGTTTTTTTGTTTTTTCTCTAGGTTGGTTTTGGATTCTCAAGGATGATAATGTTTTGAGAGGTATATAATGTAACGGCCCAGACATCTCAAGTCCATTCCTTTATTAAAATCTTGTGTTTGAAGTGTTCTGGGAGGTCAAGGTGACTAATTCCCAACACATTGCAAAATTTCTAATTCTGTGATTAGTGTTTCTAGTTGTAGGAAGGTCATCTATCAATAGGTGCTTTAATTATTCCAGCTATTGGTAGGTCATCTATTGGTAGGTTATATAGTGTTTCCAGATAATGGTAGGTGCTACAATGATTCCATATATTGGTAAGTCGTCTATCAGTTGGTTCTATAGTGTTTCCATCTATCAGTAGGTCATATATTGGTGTGTTCTATAGTGTCTCTAGCTATTAGTAGGTGTAATGTGTTTCCATATTCATACAGTTTCCCCCCTTTGATGTTAAAATGTATTGAAATCCTTATGTTAAGAATGATAATGCCAATTGAAATCCCATAACTCTTATTTTAATTTTCCCAAGGGTATGTGTTCCTTTACTCAGTGAAACCATGCAGTCTTGACCAGATCCACCTTTAATGGGAAATCTAAACTGTATCTAAATCACTCCTAAATTTAGAATTTGAAAATGGAAAAGTTATATTCCTACATTGTTCTTCATTCTCCTTTGTCTTAGTGTGATGTTCCCAAAACCTTTGTTCCCGAGGAGTTGTGTGATTGTGGTGTGGATCTTGGATCATGTCTTCCATGGAGTTCTTCTTACAGCATGTGAACCCCCTATTTTGGTGAAAACAGGAAGTGTCGATCCTTCTTTGATATATGTTATGTTCTAAGTTTGTTATTTTGGGTCTCTCAATATGTTTTCACCCTTTCTATTATTCATGTGATGTCATGTGATCTCCATGTTTCTGTTAGAGTTTTCTTGTGTGTTTTTTGATGCATTCGTGTCACGACATCCTCAAGTGGTTGTAGTTATTGAGAGAGAGGTGGTCGTGATCCATTTGGATAGACCATTCTCACAGAAAGAAATTTGGAAACATTTTGAGGTAGGAGATGAATTTCTTTTCCGTTATTTTACATTCATTCATGAAGATAGCATAGTTTAACCACTGGATCACAATGAAAATAACATAAAAAGTATTCGAATCAGATTAAAGAATCACTATCAATTGACTAGCGATGTTATTTCCAATTGATTATCTAGATAGTGTGATATTCATGATTTTCTTGCTTAGCATGTAGTTCTTGGTGGAAATAGGTAATGAACATAAAGTCAGTATTAACTGTAAATTAATTTCCCAAAGATAATGAGGCATGTTTCATGAATCTGGTTGTTATTGTTGTTGTGCTTGGTGATAATCAAATGGATGCAGTAATGAATGTTTAATTGGATCAATTAATTCCAGATGGAATATGGAACAAGTTGTGTCATAATGATAATGCCTTGTATAATTCTGAGTTACGTGCTTTCTCATAAAGGCCAAGCACCTTATGCTCTGGATTTGAGAGTGGTCGTTGTGTGTGGAGGTTTAATTCATTATTTAGGTCCAAGATCCTAGTTTCTATGTTATTTGTTTCCTGATGCTTGTGTTATGGTGTGATCATGAGATATATGAGCCTAGATGTCTATTGTGGTATGTGTTGGAATGGAGGCCTAGTGGTTGTGGAAGCATTTGAGTCCTAGGGTGGCGAGATGAATCATATTATTCCAGTGGGTTTCAGGGAGAACATCAAAGATGATGAAAAGGGTTGAAGATGGGCGTACACATTACTGTGAATTTTAGATACTTATTGAATCTATTTATTGTGTACCTTCTTTATTATTCCCACTATTTGAGGTAGATGTTTTTTCGTAGCCTCCTTTCAAAATTGGAAAAGACTCATGGGGTATGACACATTATTTTTGTGTTTATTGTTTTTAGGATATATGGTTATACACTCATGAAATAACCCTCTATATAGGGATAAGTAACTTTATGTAGATTTTGAAATGGTTGTTTTCTTATAGGATATATCGTCTTAGCAGTGATAGTCTGGAGTCCATGTGATGTCAGCAGCAATTGATTCTATGACTATGTTTTTCCTATAATGATGTTATCAACTATATTATATCATCTACTCTTTTTGTTTCTATATGCAACGCCACCTTGTTAGTTTGGGAGACTGACACCCCGTGGATTCTGAGCCTTGGAGGGGTGTTTTCCCCAAAATCATAGTGGGAGGATAGATATCTGACATCCCCCTTTGGAACCAATATCTTATCATAGTAGTTACATGTAATTGTATACATGGTGGTAAGTTCTCACAATATATGAGTGTATAGGGAATTAATGGACTGTGGTTATTTCACAAACATATATTCCAATTATAGTTTCCTGTGGAATACTATATGTATAACGTGTATATGCTGTGATGTCTTGACGATTCTTACTCAGTGTAAGGGTTGTAATGGCTTGGGGTATAGTACTAGATGTATGATACACATCATGCATGCTATAGTGTCTCCTGAAAACTACATAGTGACTTTAGGTTGTTTGGATGGTGTGGTGATTTTACCAGGTGTCTGTATGAAATCCATTGTGTTACATGAGGTGCATATTACAGTACTCTCCCATGTGTCCTTGGGCTCGTCTTTTTGGAGAGAGATTCTTATGATGTATGACATTGGGGAAAAATAGAAAACTAGTGGGGATGTGGTAGTGGGGTACCCTTGATATCCTTTATTATATTATACACTCGGGTATGTGATACTTAGTAAGAGTAGTCATGGTGAGGCTGGGAATGTAGTATACATTTTCAGGTGTTGAGTTAGATTCACTTGTTGTTTACTATTATTTAGCATGAATTCTTTTCTTTTACACTAGAGGCTCTTGGGAGGATTCATCTAATTATATTATTACACACACCTTATGTTATATAATAAACTTTTATAGGCCACTTGGAGCAGGTTGGAGATCGAGCTAGTTACAACTAGCTTGCGTGTATTGCAGGAGCTGGTCGGGCTTCGTGGTCACTGTCATTTTACTTTCTTTTGGTTCTTGCAGTTTTCGCTTTCATTTGTAGTAGTTTTTTTATGAAATTACATATGCGTAGTTGCGTTTATTTTAATATTGTAGTTTGAGCAGGAGTTGGTTGGTTCCTATTTTATCTCTCTCTTACGCATGTGTTATATTAGAGGGCAATCCCTTCTATAATTGTGATTATTGTAACCTCGGTGTTAGTCTTCAACCCCAGGCTACTAGAGGAGGATCTCGGGGGGTCATTATGTCTTTTCTCACACTGCCAGCCCAAGAGGGGTACTCTTTGTGGGAAAGGGGGTCGTGACATCTACCATATTCTGGTTACAAACTTATTTAATTCCGATGTAATTCCTTACTATTTTCAATACGATTATTGTAATCAAGGTATGCGCAATTTTATCGGTATAAATTTTAGTCTGATGATGATGAACATTGGATGTACAAAGACAAGACCAAGTCTCTCATCTACCAAATAATAGTTGAGACTGATGACTCAGATCAAAACTCATTATGATTCCCATAATAAAGAAATATATGTTTATAAATATAATACTAACTTATTCTAAGTACGGTAAAAATTAATTATTTCCATTAAAAATTATAAAACACTATGGATATAAAAAATTTAGTGAAGTACTTATAAATAAAGTCGTTGTGATATCCAAAATTAAAAGGAATGAAAATTTAAGATGTATTACTTATGACTCAACAAGAAGAAGCAACCATTGATGTTTTGTTAGAACAAAAACATTGTACATCAATTTAAAGACAGAAAAGAAAGAAAATTCATCCACTAAGAACATTAATTAGGGTAGTAGAGTTTCATATGTCACATTAATGTTATTAAAAAAACATCGAATAAAAAAATTTCATTTAGAAAATAACACGATCACAAAATATTTTTTAGGATGTTGTTGCCAATGACTAATTCACAAACATCAAGAAAATCATGATAATGAAAAATATTAATTAGGAATGTAATATTTTTGGAAATTGAGGGACTAAAGTCATTTATGTGTCATAATGTGATTATGAAAACAATTTATTAAAGAGTTTTGTGTTTTAATATCTGAAACTATTAAGCATTCCATTATGTCACCACATAAACTATCAGTTACCCAATACACTAACTATTAATGTGTTTGTAGCCTTTATGAATAAGATTCCTAATGCCAATAAAGAACAAAGGAGGTTGTGATCTTATGGTTGGTGTAGGTCCAAATTGTGCTAAAAGGGGATAAGTACTTTGGATCATTCCTTTGGTTTTTTGAAGCTTGTGAATTGTGATATTCTAATAGACTTTTCATTGTGTTTTTATAATAAAATATGATTTATCTGTACAAATTGTAAGGATTATTATTAGTAGCAGGATTCTTTGTGCACACCCATAAAAGAGTGTCTGTTATAAATAAAATTAAATTATTATTATTATTATTATTATTATTTTCACAAATTGGTAGTACATATAAGTGAATGTAAAAATGGAAATAATGGTCCCACAAATAAGGTTTTATTTACTTTATGATAAAAAAGAATTTAACTCGTGGAATGCGAAGTCATGTTCTTTGGAATGGAAACAATGAATTTTTGTGACGACTTGTCTGTCTGAAACTATATAAAAACTAGGGGTTCCACATGACGTACTACTATAAGGAACACCAGCCTAATTTATATATGTACCATGTATCTCCAGGTGGAGCAACCTGATTTATATATTTCATGTGTTGGTTATTTGTTTTATTCCCTATATTACAGCTTATGGTTTTTCTTGTTTTACAACCTCATGTATGTGTTTTCTCACCTCCACCACAGTGAATGAATATTAAACATCGAATGAGTTTTCTGAGGTTCCTTGCTTTTATTTCTGTTTTAAAATTTGGTTCTTTCTCTATTTCCTTTTTGTTAAAAATGCGTTTTTTACCTAATACACATTTTAAGTACCTGATACATGTGTTTTCTTGCCCTAGAACATGAGAGTTTGATTTTATATATTTTTTAATTCTTACTATTTTTCTTGTTTTTTGTTAGGTGTGGATATATATATATGTAAGCTAATAACATAATTATTTTTAAATATTAAATATTAAATATTAAATATAATTAATAATAAGTCTTATTCACTTAAACATAAATCATAAATAACCAAAATAAAATACATAGTATTTCAAAATTAAAATTAATATTTTAATAACATATTTAAAAAAAAGAATAATAATATATTTAATAATATCACTAATATGAATCTGATTTAATAGAGTGAGGTACCCTTTAAGAAGGTAACCATTTTTTTAGTTTGATTGATGAAGACATCCTTAGTTAATTTATGTTTTGTATTTTTGTCTTGAATATTAAAAAACCTAACATTATTGGATGAATTTAAAATTTAACATGGGATATTTTCAATTATTTATCAGGGAAATAATGGGGTTTTTCAATGATTAAAAATTGTGCATCCTTAATAGTTGGAGAAAAACACCCCTTTTATGTTATCATAGATAAATTTTAGGTCATGTATTCAGAGACTCTCTGATAGTGGGAGAGTGTTTCTAGGGTTTTTGGGATTGGGATGTCTAGGTTTTCCTAGGATTGGTGTTGTTTTAGTGATTTTTCTTTATATGTATTCTACTAAAATTAAAAATGTAAAGGTAATTTTTAAAAAAAGAATGTGTATGAAAGGCATCAGGCGGTTGGACACCTTTTAGGGATAAAATATTTATACATGTTTTTATTTTTATAATCATATTGGTTTGTGTATTATGATTTATATTTATATTGTTAGAAATCACTTATACAAGATTTTATTCTACATTTGGTTTAGTTAAATACTACCCTTTTGGTCATTATCAGATAAATTTAATATTATTATTCTTTATAAATATATACATTATGATGATATGTCTTATGTTTGTGTCAAACTTTATGTTGTCTTTTTTACCATAATCTTATAATATTTTACTGTCATGCAATGTTTTTATGAAGCACTTCATAATAATTTCCTTTCTGTTTTAGCTAGATTTTAGAAATAATATCCCAGAGTATACATCAGATAGGAAAAAAATAATCCTTTCACTAATGAAGGGTTATTTTTATTATAAATCAGTTTTTATGAGTGATTGATAACATTGAATATTAATAAATGTTTTTTTGGGACATTTACCAGTGAATATATCACATAGTGTCTTTATGATCACATTAAATAGAAAATAATTATGTGGAAATGAAATGATTTTCATGGTATACCCCCATAATGAAATAATAATATCACACTAACTCATCATTGATTGAACCATTTCCAATCATGCTTGTTTCATAATCATAAAACACTATTTAACCATGATTTTCCATTAGGAATGAGTTGTGAAACAATTCAACAATCAGTCACTTGATCAGTGAATTCTTAGCTCATGTATTTAACACCTCGATTTGATCAATGAATCTTAATACCTTTTCCCAATTGATTATGTAATTCATTCTAAAACTCATTGAACTATTCATAAGGTTCATACTTGTGCGTCATCATAAATACATAAACGTACCAACTTAAGTCATTAATAATGGTTATGAAGTACATAATCCACAACATCAAAATTCATGAATGAGTATAATCGATGTCTCTATGGAGATTCTGTCCCACAAGGTGGTCCGTGAATGGAATTCTCATGTTCTGATTGTCGAGATCTGTGCTGGGTGGAATCAGATGACCTGGAGAAGGATGATTCTCAGGCACCAGAATGTCGACCACTACATCCTCCACCTGGGTGTCAGTGAGAAGATGTGTCAACTAGATATCGTACTGGGCACCCAATACTTCTCCCACTAGTATCGTAGAAGGAACACCCATCATCGCTTGGGAGAACCATAAATGATCTAAGAATAAAGACACTAAGTTGGATAAACTACGGATATAATATCAAGAATGATGGAACTCATACCACCTGAGGCACATCCAAAATTAGCTGAAGCTGGATTTGTAGAGGACCGACCACTTCTTGTGGAAGAGATGAGGGCTCATGTGTAGGAATACGTAGTCTACGACATCATCATCATAGATCCTCATCCTCAAAAGCTACAAGAAGAAGTTCCTGAGCAGTAACCTCCACTCTCTGGGGTGGACTGTCGAAGATGCTCTCGTGCATCGAAATATAGGCTGGCCTTAACACCAGTGTTGTAACATGAATATCTACCAGGATAGTGACCCCTCCTCCTTTGGATCAATCATGTGAGTAAGATAATATGATTGAGTAAGCTCTTAATAGATTCAAAATTGAGTTAAAATATTTTTAAAAAATAAAATAATGGAAATTTGTTGACTTTCCATACCAGGAAGCGCTATGCCGTGTCGGGTAATATATAATATAGACTTAAGAAAATAACATGGCGCATACACGACCTTCATTGAATGATGGAATCACATTGTAGGTATATCCTATATACAAAGTGCTACTCATCTTCCCTAGTGGTCAAGATAGTCATAATTTCTTTAGCGCCAATCCTCTTTATGTCTCCTTTTCAGCTTCATGTCATGAAGGTCTGATGTCTATGTCAGTGGAAATGGAATCGACTAAACATAACCAAAATATCTTATGGATATGTCTGGATATTAACCTCAATAATATGAAATTGAATGAGTGGAACTCCATTTATAACATCATGTAGTCCAGTAGCACAATATGATGGAAACTGGTCCAACAAATCTTAGTATGAAATCCATGAAATCTGATATGACATGTGATATTTTT
Organism: Viscum album; assembly: GCA_963277665.1. Taxonomy (NCBI): domain Eukaryota; kingdom Viridiplantae; phylum Streptophyta; class Magnoliopsida; order Santalales; family Viscaceae; genus Viscum; species Viscum album. The sequence continues at coordinate 363,383,895 of OY728158.1, read as the reverse complement.
CAAAAATGTTCTTCACTAAAAACAAAAATTGATGATATTATTAAAAAAATTAGACATTGATTGATTTTATATACGTACCTCATTGGGTATGAGATAGTCCAACATGAGATTATATTCACCCAAGTGGTGTGTCTGAATGCTCACGAAGTTGTGTTTCTCAGTCTACCTAAAAAAACTACATCGAAAGTGATCAATAATAAAATATTAAATTCAATAACTCATACTATAATTAGAAAATAATAAATTTGATAGATCATACCAGCATCCATATAGAGTATCATGCAACAACTCTAGGTAGCAGCTAACTGGCAAGAATAGGGAAGAGTTTGGGGGTGTTCTCCCTTGCCCACATCTGATGAAGGACAACACATGCCCCAAGATCCTTGAAGTCTCAATGGAATTCCATGCATAATGATCTGTATGTGTAAGCCAAGCACACACATCCTTAGATGTATGTCCTGACCATATCAAATCCACCTAACAATCCTTGAGAAATCATGTTCACATGAATACTCGAGTGATTAGTGCACATAGACCCTCTATTTATCAATAATAAATATGCACATGAATGACACATGATTTTATTCTCTTTAGAATCATCGGTTAAATTTTTAATGTATCCATTAAGCCAACTCAAAGAAATTGACCCACCATCTTTAGCCCTAGGGTCGACCAAAGTTTTTACGCCTAGAAATTCTTGAACAGGGTCTGACTAGTATGCACGGGTGGATCTAATAACAGCATCCCCGAGATATAAAGGTAAAGAAAGACTACCACATCTTAGAGGGTGATGATCATCTCTCCCTTAAGAAGGTGGAATGTGTGTGTCTCTGGTCTCCACCTCTCTAGGAGAGAGAAAACTAGGTGATGGTCAAAAAATGTGAAACCAGATACTGCAACACCGTATAAGATAGCACAACACATGTAGAGTATAATGGCAGGTGTATGTAGCATATGATAAAAATGATGAACTCAACTTATCCTGATCTATCGAACCTCACCCCTTTTGGCACAACCTATGAAACATTACTATCATGCTCAGTGAGTATTATAGTATCCTCCATCTATATGTAAAAAATAGAATGAGTCGTAAGTGTAAAATGTAAATATGATGTTATGGGAAATGGAATGTTAGGACTTTTTAGAATGTAAGACACACCATGTATTCACCTTTTTATGATTTTTTTTTACCAAAAGAAAAGGGAATATCTAATTGTATCTCAAAGCATTTTTTTAATGTGTTTTTAGATATGTTTTTACCTAGAAAACGGTGTTTTGTAAGATATGGTTATATATATATATTGACTTTGTTATCTACATGTTTATTAGAAAATGGTGTGCTTTGTAATTTACGTATCATTTCCCACTTAATGATATGTCTCATGATCATTTTCTCACATGCTTACTTTATGGTTTAGCCATGGACTGATTGATTATGTGTTAATGTCTTCTCCTCTTAGGTTTCTTCACATTAGTCAAATTCTTCTCTTTCTTCACTTTTTTCTATTTCATCATCTTCTTCACATTCTTCACTTTCATCTCTTTCTTCACATTCTTCACTTTATTACATTTGTTACTCTTCTTGGTTATGGGTAGGGTTGACATTATCATTGTCATCATTGTCACCATTCCTCCAACATCGTGGTTCATTTCCCAACAATTCTTTCTTGATGTTCACTTAAGGTTACAAAATTAGTTGTACTAACCACTGTTGTTGGTTGTGTTCAATAAGAAGTTCCTTGGTCAGTCTGAATAGCGTCCCCATAGGAGTACACAAAGGAAAACATGACTCTCTCCATCAATTTTTTTTGTGATCAATATTCTGTTAGTGTAACCAATATTGAAAATAATTGTTGATCATATAATATTCATTATGATGAGATATAAGAATGTATTTTTATACCCTAAAATATTATACTATTGTTTTGTTATATGAAATTTTATTAGAACATTACTCATAGAACAGGGTTTGGATGAGATGAGTCTGACTTCATAAGTGAGGTAAAATACAGCTTATTTTTAACTTTTAACTTAATGAAATCTTCCAAAAGGATGTAATTATCTTCTCAATTTTGAAAATCTTTTTGAAATGTAAAAAATTAAAGAAAATATTGATATTATATTAACACTATATAATTAACAAAACGAGAATATCATAATGGAGACAATACATCATTGTTGTTGAGAGAGTGAACTCAACCTAGTAATGTTAGGGAATAGTTTCTGGTTATGTCCATATTGAAGACATATGTTAAATCTCAAAATTTTCCCTTATTCTTTAGGCCATAACATCTCATTCTGCATCATGATGGCCTCAGGACTCCTTTATTTACACAACCAATTTATGTCATGTATCATTATCGGCTAACCTTTAGGCATTGGGAAATATTAAAACTATCCAATGGGAATCCATGGTACAACATAACTATTAACAATGGTGTCCATATCATACTATAGATCATCATATGATTCCCATGATATGTTCATAGAGGCACATGTTGCGATGGTGTGTGCACATGAAAATCGTAAGGACTGAATGTTTCCACATTGATATTGTCACGCTTCCTGCAATACCACCAGTTTTCATCAATGAAATTTGGAATGGGATCTGAACACTCATGAACATCAAACCAAGAGTCCTCTGAGTGGAAAAGAATGAAATGATAACCAGAAGTTTCTTTAATATTCTTTTCAATCTATCATTAAATGTGCCTTCTGTATTATATCCCCTGCTGAATACCGTATGGGGAAATTGTTCTTCTATCACTGAAGAACTTCACACAATTATGTAATGTCTACTACAGTATGGAAGTTATAGTTAACTTGTGATACCTCTTCAAGACACCATTAATGCACTAAATAATGTATTTGGTTATGTGTTTGTTCCTCTTCCACCTATTATATGCCAATGTTCATTTTTATTTTGGAATCCGCATCATATAATCATACAGTTATAGATTGGACTTGAAAATGTGTTTGAAATGTTATTCAAACATTTTTTTTATCAAGATAATATGCTACATAGAAGTGATCATATTTCACATTAATTAATTTTATAATTACATATAAATAGTCAAAAATAATAGAGACATTGCATACCAGGACTCATGTTTCCTTCTTTATAGGTCTATTATGTAATGTTTTCCACACGATGCTAGAAATGTGTCTAATGTTGTACTGATGATGTGCATTTTGGTGTCTCTATATATATGGGTCTACATTGATTTCCTCATTCATTTCATGATGTTGATGAGATATGAAATATACACCCTGAATGCTAATGAAATGGTTGTTGATAATTGCCGAAAACCAACTCCAGGATTTGTAGTTTTCTAGTATCCACAATAGAAAAGGAAAAAAGGAAGAGGTGAATATTGTCCATCAAAGGTTTCTGAAATCAACCATACATCTTTGTATTTTCTATATAGAAACGTTCTATCAATCTGTAGGAACTATTTACTAAATTGAAATGAGAAGATACAGGGATGAATTCCTAGAAAAAATGATGAAATTGAACATGATATGGATCAATTTAGCTTTCTTGGGAAACATATTCATTCATATTAAGATGGAATACAACTTTTTTTGTTGTGTCTCGTTACAGATATGAACTTTGGAAACACCTAATATGATTCATCCCATTAACCGTAGACTTTCACAATTACCTTCTATTTCTCTATCCATGCCTTATTATAAGAAATATTATAACCAAAATTATGTTGCATATTCTCATGCACAAGGGACATAGTAACATGTTGGCATGTCCAAATCATCTCGACGAAAATGTATTACACAAATTCATCATCTAGTGAGGTATTATCATGTTTCAGGATTCTCTGAATGCATGTATGAGCTACCACAATCATCATGATTCTCCATCCACAAATTGCAATGTTTAGAATCCCCCTAAATCGGAATCTACAATCATCCCCATAATCATCACACCGTATGATGTATTTTTTTATGGCTTGATTCATGAACTATATATATGAAGTTTCTTTCAATGTGAAATCTCTTTAGTGTTTTTTTAATACATATTTACATGGATAATATCTTCCAACATATAAGGTTTTATTCAGGTCCCTAAACTAATCCAATACATCTTTGGGAAACTCAGTTTTGGGTGTGGGAACATTGCAGTCGAATACAAGAACATTTTCAACAGCTTCCTACCAATATGAGAGGAGTGGTGGATAATTTATTCTTGTTTGTGGAAATTGTACAACTAATGGATTTCTTGAAACATCATTCCGAACATCTTCTGCTCCATCATCATCAACCCCAGTATCAACGTATGTTCTATAATTACAAAAATCCTCATCAGATGTTTGGTTTAAATGTATATCTGGAAGATCTTCTATGTTTTCCTCTTCTTCATCATATGGAGTAGCCTCAATTTATATTTAATTATGTTCTTAAACAAATCATTCAAATCTACATGTTCATATAATTGATCATTATTGTCATAGAACAGAAACACCAACATAATACTCCATCATGGTGCTATCTGAATATTGTGAAAATAAATATATTTCTTGGACAAACTACAAATCAACAACCAATGGATAATCTAGATTCTACATTGTAGCTGGGAATTGAAAATATCTATAGCTCATAGACATGATCTATTGATCGAGTCCAAAATTTATATAACCACAAATTATATCTTGAAGTTCACTTTGGGATAAAAAATCATATATACTAACAACTATTTTTGGTTGTGTGCTATAAAAATTCCCTGTCTTAGTTTGAAAAACATACCCACAGTAGTACACAAAGGAAATCATGACTCTCATCCCCAAAAATGGTTTTTGATTAATATTATGATTGATTAACAAATATTGACAATGTTGGTTGACCAAAAAATATTTATTGTACAAAAAATTTAGATTGTTTTTATATTCTAAAATATGATACTAATGGTTCTTTATATAAATGTTTATTGTAATATTGTTCAGTGAATGTTTTGGAATCAGAGGTAAAAAAGAAAAAAACTAAATTAGATTATTTATTATTCATAAAAGGATAGTTATTATTATATAATGTGGAATGGAGAAGAACAGAGATATTAAATAACACATTAATAGTTTACAGCATACATGAAATTACTTGAAATTTTTTAATAGAACATGGTTTGGATGAGCTGAGCCTCACATCATAAGTGAGGTAAAATACATATTATTTTCAAAGTATAGCTTAATAAAATCATTCCAAGGGGTGTAATTAACATAATAATTTTGAATATAATTCAGCCTTCTAATAAAATATCATAAATTATAACTTATATTTCCTTAGATGGCCAAATGAATTTAAAAATTAAAATTTTATGTACATAAATTTCAAATATTTTATTAAGCTACCAATTGAAAATAAGATGGATTTTATGTCACGTACGAAGTGATATTGTTGTCATCCAATCATGTTCTATTAAAAATTTTAATGGTATTTGATCTATCTTGTAAAGACTTCATGAATTATTTAATGTGTTTGTTCTTCTCCATTTCAATTTATATGTTATTAATTGTCATTTTATCAATGATAAATAAATGGATTTAGTGTTTTCATTTTTGAACCTGTTTTCCAAAACATTCTATGAATATTATTGATAATGAGGTTTGACCATGTAAACATTATGATGCTTAAATTTTAAAACATCTTCTTATATCCTGAATAATGATACTAATGTTTTTAGTACAAATTTTAATCAACCAAAAGGTTTTTTATTAGTTTATAAATAAAATATGAATCATTTAAATCTTATCCATTTGTAGATTCAAACCAGGTGTGTTACAAGACCCGTTGTTGTGTACCAGGTTACCTCGAGATAGGATTAGGAAACATTATCGGGTTTTTTACTCATAGGCACATCAATGAAAGAGACACATCCACTTGTTTTTATCCCGATAAGGATATTATTTCATAGATAACCACATAATCATTATGATGAAAAATATTTAGATCATATTATTGTATCTTAAATGACGACTCTGATCATTACTAAAAATTTAGCTAAACATTACTTAACCAGTAGTTAATTTTTTAACCATTAGATAAATATATATTAACCATTAATTAAACATTTCTTATAAATTATTTTTACATTAATAAACCATAAATTAAACATTAGTTAATAATCCCTTAATCATCCCTTAATCACTCGTTAATCATTCTTTAATCGATACTTAATTATTAGCTAATCATTACTAAATCATTATCTAAAAATTCTATATTCATTAATTAAACATTACATAATCCATAATTAATTATGAATTAATAAAAATGTAGTCATATTATTTTCATTATTAAATTATAATTAAAAAGTCATTATATGTAATAATATTTAATCCTAAGTTATTTTTTAGTTAATATACACTTATTGATTACTAATAATAACTATTAATTTGAAAATATAAATAACTAACTCAACTATTTAATAAATAAAATATATAGAACTAAATAAAAATAATTTCATTAATTAAATAAACAAATCTAAATTATATAATAAAATATACCTCTAAATTATACTTCACAAAGAAACCAGGACTTCTTTTAGACCACCATATCCACCCCGCAAGAAAAAGATTTATTCTAAATAGATGGATATGTACTGTAGAAAGAGGAGTGAAATTTTAAGTGAGGGGAAGGGGGGATTTCATTGGTATTTGAACTAAATGTGGTATGGGTGTGTTCCTTTCAACTTTACGTTAGGAGAAAGGTGCATTCCTTCTACCACCATTCTCTTTGTCTTTAGGCAGAAGGGAGTTATCCCCAGTATGCCTCTTCCATGTCATCAATCTGGGGAAAAATAAGTAGGTGGGTTTGAAAGGTTGTAGGCCCCCTCCTTTCTTTCATACAATTTTTTTTAATAAAATTTAACTATACATTTTTAATTTTTTTCCAAAATATATATTAAAATTAATGTATTAGTGGTGTTGTAGAGATTCATCATCCCTATCTATCCTCCCCCATCCTTTTGATCAGTCCATACATCCACCAATGATTCAATGGAAGGATTTCCAATTAATTCCAACATAGAAGATTTCTCTGTATTGGTTAATAGGATCTATATTTTAATACTGGGTAAACCCATTGACAACTGACCATTCTACCTGAATGCACTAAAAAACATGATGCCACCTATTTAGCATATAGAAGAAGGAATTTCCATAAGAGAAGTTGGATTTGGCCAACTAAAATTCAAATTATTGTGTGAAATATAAGAGAAAAGGGATCTAATTTAAAGACCCTGTTCATTCCCAAACCACCTAATCATAATGGAGGACCTGAAAATTATTTTTATTTTTAGAGTATAACTATCACAAAAGTAGTCTGATGATTTGTTAAAAACACCCCCATCAGTGGAAGATCTAAACAAACTTTTAGAATATTAGAATCCATGTCAAATGTTTTATTAATTAGGATCACTCAAATCCAATCCACTAGGTTCCATACATGCATATCAATGTACACATCAATGTGACACATCCTCTCACAAGAGGTGAGTTTTTTTTTCATGGAGGATCACCTGTTATGGATCCCATTCAAATAGGAAAAAATTCATAACTTATTTTGTGTGTGGAAATATTAGTTATGTGGAAATGAGCATATCTTCATGATAGTTGATTTTGAAGGTAACATCATCTACTAGTATGGATCTTGGATCCATTCGAATAAAGATAGGATGCCCATCGTTCCAAAAGAAGAAAGACAATTTGATAGGGAAAATATTTCTAAGGCCTTTAATTTGTAATCTGCCCCATCTCAAGGGTAGTAGATTATGAAGGTAACATCATCCTACAGTATGGAACATAGATCTATGTAAATATAGGAAGGATTTTGTTATTTCGAGAAGCATAAACAAAATTGGGTAAAAAATATTTACAAGTCCTTTAGTTTTCAATCAGCCTAAAATATCTCAAAATATTTCATTATAGGTACTCCCCTTGTTGTCAAAGATAAAAGATACCTTGATCACCCTAAAATACCTATATACAAACAGTCATCCCCATGCCTAAAATCCCAAATATACCTTATAATCACATTGTGATAAACATTTATCAATGACTACCACCCTTTTTACCTGCTCCCACAATCCAAAAATGTCACCCAATGCCACCACCTATTCCAAAAACCATCCATCATGAACCATCATACCCCTGAGACTTACCCAATAATACTTCCACATTTTCCACCAATGGTTCTTAACAAAATAAAATACAAAATTACTAAAAATGGCCCAAAAAAGAACTTCCCATAGAGGATTAAATTTAATGGTGATTATGACATCGACCTCCCTACACCAAAACCCTGTGAATACAAAAGAACCCTCAAGACATCATCTGAATGTAAACCACTACCGAAGAGATGGAAGATGGAAGAGGATGGTTTTTTTATCAAATAAAAATTGGTTGATGTTGTCCAGATCCATACCCATCTATCTTAATTGGAATATTGTGCTGGAATTGACATGGGATTTTCATCCTACGGACAGTTTGAATGCTTCAATGCCAGAGCAGTAAAAGTGGCCCTATCATGTTTTCTCTCTCCGAGTACATGCTAATAAATAGGGACATGTGTGGAATGTATCACAAGGAGGGTTTTCGATTGTATTTACTAGTATCTCTCCATGGACACACTGACTGCCACTACCTTCTGTGGATGTAACACTATTTTTGCATTACAAGCATCACTCCGAAATGTATTTACACCTCTATCCACTATCTTGGTGTGCACTCCTATGTTTTCGTGGGTTTTAATTGGTGTCCATAAAAAATGATAATTTAATTCCCTAGTATCTTTAATGATCTATTAGAAGTGTAATTTTTTGACATCTCTTCATGTGGGGGGGACTTTAATTAAATTTTGATTCATAGGGAAAAGAGATGGGGTTCTTATATATCCTTCACTCATATGACTAACTTCATATAGGTTATTCAAGTCACTTGTCTCTTTGACAATGGACATGATGGTATCCCATTCACATGGTCCCATGGTTACTCATAGAACACCTAAATTGTGGATTATATGGATATATTCTTAGATTCTTCTATGTGGCTGACCATCTTCAACCTATTCTATGTTTCTCATCTCACCCCAGCTATATGGACCGCTAACCTATTCTTATGAACCATAGTAATGAAAATAGTAATACGAGATAAGAGAGTCTTTTTATATTTGAATGCTACATAATTATGGAATGAGACTATGATGATGTGACTAAATCAGGATGGAATATGGAGGGCCCTGACATTAACAATAAAATCCATTAGGTCTCCTTTAACCTTAAGTAGTGGAGTTGTAGTCTATTTCACCAACCAGGTCATCAATGCATTACTTTCTATAGAAGGCTCAATAATCTTTTCCCTATTCCTCCATCATGTTCAAACCTCTCTATAATAATCAAACTTGAAAATTATTTTAATAATTCTATCAAAATGAATAAAATCAACTGGATAATGCATGTGTGCGACATCCACGATATAAAAATTGACACAAATACACATTATTTCCATAAAAAAGAATTCATGATTTCATGTAAGAACTTCGTTTCTTGTTTGAAATCTCCATCAGGAAATACCATCATGATAGAGAATGATATAAATTTCATTATCTTTCCCTTTTTCTAGGATCTCTAATGTAGCAACCCAAACATTAATAAATAAAATTCCCATTTTTTTTAATCAATTGTCTTAATATATATTATGGATATAAAAAAACATGAAAATATTGGGTTTTATTTTATACTATTGGATTTAATTTACTATTAATCATATTTAATATTCATAATATAGTCATTGAACATTAATCATATGATTAGAATAAATATAGGGTTTTGATAAATCCAATTTACACAAACGAAGGATGTGATTGCATCAACTAGTAGGATCATACCATATGAAGCCGAAATATAACATATTTTGTGGGAGATCGAATCTATATGGTTTTCCTTTGACCACACCCAATATTAGATCCACAAACTAAAACATTAATGAAATCATTTATGGGATAAGATCAAGCTCATTGAGTTCAAGACCAAAACCATGTATGCTGAATTACCCCATGAAAGTCTCATCATCGCACATATTTATCAGTTTTCAATTTCAAGTAAAAAATTTATTATGATGAATTCATGGATTTTGGAAACAAATAATAAAATTTTACGTTTAAATAATTTTATTCAATATATACGATCATATAATTTTTATGAAGTCAAATGTAATTTTTATAACGGTTTGAAAACAAATTATTGTGAAAAATGAAAGGAATTTCTCAATAAATGTTTATTTTTTTTAAAGTGAAAATTAAAATATTTACACAAATTATTTGGTTAAAATAAATATTATTTTTGGATTCCTAACATTGAAATTATCCAACTGTTAATTTTTAATAATTTTATAAGATAATGGAATTTTCGGGTAAAAATTAAATACAATATAAATATATCGTTTGTGTTATAACATCAGAATATCCCAAAAGTGATATAATAAATGTTATGAATGTATTACATGACCAAATATATGTTTTAGATTTAAATAATATTATTTTATTTTAAATTATTAATTCTATAAAGCCTTTATGAATCCTCCAAACACATTTTTATATTTTAATGTTAAAAAATCATTTCATTAAGAGTATGACTCATTTTACATAATAATGGGTATTATTTTGTTATGTTCGGCCCTTAAAATTATTGGATAATTAAAAATACACCAATTTGGAAGAATCCATGGAAAAAAACCATGATAAGGTTGGTGGTTTTTGTTATTTTATTACATAGAGTCCAAAACCTATGTTTTTGAAAAAATAATGAATTCCCCACTCATTTCATATATAAAACCACAAGATATCTTATTTATATTCACTCAATGTCCATGTAGAACATCCTTAGTCTTCCTTCCCCTCTCTAGAGTCCCCTCTAATGTTCCCTAATCTCTCAAAAATCCCTTCCCAATCACATGCAATCACACTCTCAAGGTAATTGTTCTTTTTCTTCATCTCTTTATTCAAGTATATTCATTATTATTCCTATAATCTCCCATTTATAACATTGGTATGTGTTCCTACATATCTCTCGTAATTTCCTTTTTATTTATAAATAATGATAAACCCATTTATATATCATTATTTCTTCCCATATACATATAAAATCCCCCATTATTCTTTAGAAATTTCATTATGATTTTTATTTCCAAACAATTGTGTAGTGAATAACCATACCCATTTCTTATCATGGGTGTTGACATTTATTCACATATTCTAATTTATTATGGTGTTACATGTATTTATTATACACTACTTGATCATAGAATTAAATATGATTATAAATGAATCCATGTTGTATGATCTATGTGGCACACAAAAGTATAAGAATAAAATGAATGTGATGGGTGCGTCTGAAATTATATAGCTCCCTAATGAATTAGGTAATGTTTAGTCTCATGAGATGTCATGTTGGGATAGGGGTAAACCCACTTTATTTATATAACTTTTTCCATCATTATGTATTGAATGTTATCCATGAGCTATGTTTATAGTGAAATGTTTTATGTTGTTTCCACATTTCCCATGAAGCCTTTATGATTATCAGGATATATCATGTCTCACTGTACATGTTTACAATTCATACAAATTTTATGCACCATTTATATTAGTATGGTATAACATGTTTTATTCTATTATTGTGACACCTTTTTTATTCCCTTACTATTCTTTTTAGCTCACCCCTTTCATGTGTATGTCCCTATGTTATCCCATGCAGTTTTATGTACGAGCATGTTAAGGAAGTTTTCAATAAAGATGATGTACTTCCGGTTTTATATTGTTATATAATTTACCTATTTCCCAAATACATAATACATACCAATATTATATGATGTATTATGTTTAATTTTATTTAATAAATCAAGTATCAAGGTGAAATAAATATCAAGGTTTCCATAGTTGGAATCTAATAAAAAGTCTTGATATTTTTGGGATTAGGAATAGAAAACTACAGCAAAAAAATTGGGGATAAGACTAAGTATGAGAAAAGATCCCCAATTTTTGGTTGTAATATAGAAAGTGTTTTATCAAGAAAATTATTCCTTATTTGCAAACTAAAAGTGGATATGGATCTAGCATAGATATACATAGGGGTAAAACCCAAAAACACCACATTAATCTAGACTCGACTAATAAATGGTGAATGAAAACGTGCCTTGATTCACAACTATTTGACACTCTTGATGTATATTCATTTCATAAGTAATATGGTCGATAAAAACCATTATTAATGGGAAAAAATACCCAAAATAGTATATGTTAAGAAATAGACCACAAATAACATATATTAAAGCCGTGAAATTCATATGTCAAGAAAATACATGTAATTTATAAGTTATCTCTTTAATGCTACTAGATTCCATTTTATATTATAAATAGTTTAAAAAAAATCATCCCCAATTTTCACTTTATTCTATCAAATGGAAAAAATAAGATGAATTTGGTAGAAAATCAACGTGATAGGGAATGTGATGACTGCCCCAATGAGATTCCCAACTCGATGGATGTGGGAATCATGAACTTTGTGATGATACTGTGTCAGCTGAACCTTGTTTTAAATAGAAACCTAGATTTGGAGGAGCACCCAAACACTGAAAATAATGAAAAAGATGAAATTGAGAGCTTTATACGACAAAAGCCCCTGAATTTAAATGGAAAATTGCATCCATTAATCAAGGAACAACGAATCAAGTCTATTGAAAAGATATTCTCCATCATTAAATGATTTGAGGAAGAGAAGGTTTTAGTAGTTGTCTATCATATGGAGGGAGAAGTTGATAAGTGGCAGAAATTTATCCAGAATACCATTTACCAGGAAGAGATTGAAGTGGTGGGGTGGAAGGAATTCCAGAAGATGGTTTTAGATAAACATTTCCTCACACTCCATAACTTAATATGGAAAGGGATTTCCTATCCGTCAAGAAAGAAGATGTCGAATCTATAAGAGCGTACACAGAAATCATCGCAATAATTGCATGATATTCCTATGGCTTTGTTTTTACCCTGAATGAAAGGTTAATAACTTATTTTGTGGGTTAAAACATGCTTTATGAAAATCCATAGTGATCTGATACAATGATAGCAATGTGGAAATTTTATGATGTGACCTCAATGTTGAAAGAGAGATATGTGAATCTCAATGGTATCATGGGGATAAGAAGTATAAATTGGAGTTTAATTCTGGTTTTGTGATGGATAAATCTAATAGTGCTAGGAAATTTAAATATCCATATTTCAAAATGTGTAGAAAGAAGCACCCCAAAAATTTCCTAAGGGGGATGGGGAAATTATTTATGAGCGTGAAAGAAGGGCACCTATCTAGTGATTTGTGATTAGAGAAACTCCCAAAAAAAATGGGGGAATGCAATCCTCTAATCAACTATCTATGATTTGTTCATTACATCAACATCAATGAAATGTTAAACTTTTCAGGCCAGTGCACTAAGACAATGGTATTTATAAACAACCAACAACCTATAAGGCAGAAAGTGAGATATTGTTTCATTAAAATTGGTGAGGTGGATCCTGATAATGAAGTAGTGATAGGTCACACTAGTTATTCAATAAATAATTGTGAATTATATTTTTGATTTTTGTTCTATAAATTCCTTCATATCATGAATGTTTTTTAAAACCATTCAAACACCACCACAAAGCATGGAAGTAATGATGTTGGTGAAAACATAAAGAGCTAAAATTGTTGCATACTTAGTATATAACTCCTCTCCTATCAAAATTTGGGGGATGGATTCCACAATGAAACTTTTAATTCCCCATTTTGTAATATTTGATGAATTTTTGTACATGTATTGGCTTTCCCTGTATAGATCCAACCAAAATTTACACTGGATGGAAATAAATATCAATATAGTAAATCTGCCTCCAATAATATGCAACTAAAATGTGGAGGATTAATCTTATTTAGAACCCACATCTAATTAATGGATATTTTTTCCTAAGAGCAAGAATATATATCACAAGTGATCAAGTCCAAGAAAATAATCATCCTTGAATAGATGCCTATTGTGAGGGAATACGCTGATGTGTTTCTAAAGGAATTGTCTGGTCTTCCTCCTAGACGAGAGGTTTAATTTTCAATCGAGCATATACCTGGGATGTAACCATTATTCAAGAATCTATATAGAATGACTGTTGTAAAACATGAAGAGTTTAAGGAACAACTTTATAAGAATATTTATATTGGGTTCATATGCCCAAGTGCTTCACCATGGGGTACACTAGTCCTCTTCATCAAGAATAAAGATGGGTTAAAATGACATTACATTGACTATCGCGACCTAAACAAGATCAAAGTAAAGAACATGTATCCTCTTCAATGGATTTATATCTTTTTTGATTAGATATGTGGAGGAATATACTTCACCTAAGTGGATTTGTGGTCAGGTTATTACCATGTATGGATGAAGAAAGAGGATATCCCAAAGATTTCATTTCAAATAAATAACTAGCAATATGATTTCAGAGTAATTCCATTCGGACTAAATAATTTTCCATAAATATTTATGGAATTTATTAATAGTGTATTTAGGGATTACCACAACCAATTTATGGAGTCATTAAAGATGATATTCTAATATAGACTAAAATCAAGGAGGAGATTGATACGTATCTGAGCACTGTGCTAAAGTCCTTGAAAATATTCATGCAATGTAAATAACATGTGAGTTACTATTAAAGGAAGTATCATTATTGGTGCATATAATCATAAGAAATATGATATCTATGAACTCTTCAATGAAAGAACAAATTTAAGGATGTAAGAGGCCAACATCTATGTATGATATACATAGTTCCCTTGGATTAGATGGGTACAATCATTTAATTATGTAATATTTATTTAGATTATCAACCCCTTTAACCAATATCACTCTGAAGGGAGACAAGTTTTCATATAATGATGATTGTGAAGAGAGGTTCAAGGAGTTGAAAAAGAGGCTTATCACTAGACCTATACTCACAGTACCCACAAGTGGATAACGTTTCATGGTATTCCATGATGTTCTGAAGAAGGTATTGGGATATGTGTTAATGAAAAATTAAAAAGTAATAGACGATGATTTATGGAAGTTTAAATTTCATGAATATAACTACCCAACACATGATCTTGTGTTGGATATAGTAATATTTACTTTTAAAAAAATCAGAATTATCTCTTTGGAGATATTTTTGAAATATATACATATGTAAAAATATTCAAGTATATATTAAAATTGGAAGATATAAATATTCACTAATGAAGATGGTTACAAAAAATCAAGGGCTATGACTACTCAAATCACTACCATCATGGGAATGTGAATAAAGTGGAAGATGTTCTATGTAGAAAAGATCCAGAAATTCAATCATTGATGGAAATTGAAAAGGATCTAATCTTATTAGATTTTAAAATGATGGACATGGGAATCATAATGGAAGGAACATCATCAATCCTTTCGAAAATTATTACTCAAAACCCTTTTGTAGATATGAAAAACTAGGATGAAATAGATGATGTAAGAATTCATAAAAAAATGGATGTGATGAAAAATATAAATTCCATGAATTCAATATTAATGAAGAAGGAGTTATAAGATTTAGGTCATGGCTTGTGTACCATAAAATATCATGTTAAAGGTGATATTTGATGATGTACATAGTTTAACTTTATCCATCCATCCAAGAAGAAGAACGATATATTGAGATCTCCAAGACCTCTATTGTTGAGACAACATGAATAAGGATATCGTGGAATATACATCAAGATTTATTGTATAGAATAATTTGAGGTATTAAAAGAAATAAATACATGGGGATGATTATAATATTACCCATACCTACATAGATATGGGAAAAAATCACCATAGACGTTTTTATTGGTCTTCTAAAGACATAAAAAGGAAATAATGCTATCTGGTTTGTATGAGATCATCTTACAAATACTAAAAACATCATTAAATTTCATGCAGACACCTCACTTGATCAAAACGAAAGGATATACACTATATAAGTAGTGAGGCTGCATGGAACACGAATATTGATTGTATCTGATCGATACCCAATATTTAACTCTATGTTATAGAAGAATCTCCAACATGATCTAAAAAATGATTGGAACTTAAAAATGGTTTATCACCCTCAAAATGATCTCCAATATGAGAAGATAATTCAGACACTTGTGGAAATGTTGAGAGGATATGCAATTGACATTAAAGGATGATGGGAATAACAACTTTCTCTGGTTGAGTTTTCATACAATAACAGTTTCCACTCATGCATCCAAATGGATCCATACAAATCCCTTTATAGGAAGATATGTAGAACACATATATATTGGAATGAATTTGGGGAATAAAAACTAATAAGTTCAAAAATGGTTATGGAAATGGCCAAATAAATGGTGGAAAAGTTAATGACCATTCAACAACACATCAAGGCTGCTTAGATTAACAAAAAGAGCTATAATTAAAATCACTATTGAGGCCTAGATATTGATTTTAGAAACATGGTATTCCTATACATATATCCATGGAAAAAATACATGAGAATTTGGAAGAAGGGAAATCGTAGTTCAAGAAACATTATCCCCTTTGAGATCCTTGATCACATAAGAGTTGCAGATTATTGACTGACATTACCACCTAACCTATCTCAAGTACATGAAATATTCCATGTATCCATCTTAAACATGTACATACCAGACCCATAACATGTACTCAATCCAAAAATGGTACAATTTTAGAATGATCTATATTATGAGTAGCAATTTGTAAATATCTCAGATTGTAGAGACAAATTTCTATCAAATAAGGCAATGCACTTAGTTAAAGTGTTGTGAAGAGATAAAAAGTTTAAATAAGAGATATAGGAATTAGAGGAAGTAATGAATTAAAATATCCCAAATATATTTTATTTTGGATAAAACAAAAAATATAGGGGGAAATATTTTAATGGGGTTAGATTTTAATGACCTGAACTTTTATAAATAAAATTCCCCATGCATTTTAATAAAATATTTTATTATATATTATGGATATAGAAAACACATGTACTTATTTTGATTTATTAAATCCTATCAGATTTAAAATAATATTAAGAATATTTACCATTTATAATATATCTGTTGAGAAGTGATCATATTATTAATACAAATATAGTGTTTTGATAAATCCAATTACCACAGAGAAAGGAGAGATGATCATGATCTATTATGTTGACCTATAAAAACCATTTATCAATGATTTTGAGGGAGATAGAATCTATGGGATTTTCCATTGACCAATAACATGATTAGATCCAACAACATAATAATTATATAAACTAATTTTGTGATAAGTTCAATATCATTGAGATCACGACCCAAACCATGTACGCCAGACCACCACATTAAAGTATCACCCTTGCGCACCAAACCCTTATGATATTTTACGGTGTATAAAATAGATATGTATATATACAATAATAATAATAATATGTATATTTTATTTTCAATAGAATAATGTTCATATTTTATTCTTATCATTAATTTATAAATGATTTCCATTTTTATATAATAAAACACAAATTCAATTTTTAGTTAGTTTTAAATTTTAAAATAGGAGGTTTATTTTGATGAATTAGTGTATTTTGAAAATAAATAATAAAATATTTTTTTAACATAATTTTTATTAATTATAAATGATCATATAATTTGTATGATGTTAAATGTAAATTTTATAAGGGTTTGAAAACTGTTATTGCCAAAAAAAACCCAAAATTTTTCAATAAATGTTGATTTTATTTTAAAATATAAAATTAAAACATTTATAAAATTAGTTTTCTAAAATAAATATTATATGTGGAATTTAATTTTTGAAATTATCTAATAGTGAATTTTTCATAATTTTTTCAGATAGTCAAAATTTTGTGTAATAATTAAATACCATATAAATATACAGTGTGTATTTTGAAATCCCAATGACCCAAACGTGTTGTAATAAATTAAAAAATGGAATCATATTCAAATTTTATGTTTTTTTTCATTAAAATAATGTAGTTTTATATTAATTTTATTAATTTTACAAATCCTTTTTGAATCCTCCAAAAACCATTAATATATTTTATCGTTTTAAAATTTTTTCACTATGTATATGACTCAATTTCACATCATAAATTGTATTATTTTATTTTTTTAACATGGACTTATGAAATTTAAAATAAAACCCTTTTAGACTTATGAAATATTTAAAACCACTCTCCATTGGCAGAAATACTGGGTAAAAACCATGAGATTGTTTGGGGGATTCGTTACTCTAATATGTACAATCCAAAATCTATGTTTGAGAAATAATAAAGTATTGCCCACTCATTTCCTATATATACCCACCCATTCTCCAATTTATATTCACTAAAAATCTATAGAGAACATACTTAGTCTTCTATTCCCTCTCTGTAGTCATCCCAAGGTGGCCCAAGGTCTTAAGAATCCCCTTCCAAGCATTTGGATTCAATCTCTCAAGGTAAGGGTTCATTTTTTTCCTCTTTATTCATGTATCTGAATTATCTTATGCCTATTATCACTATTTTATAGATCTAGTATATGTTATTCCATATAACCCTTAATAATTTTATTATGTATAAATAATGAGATACCCATTTTAATCTCATTAATCACTCCCATAAAAATTTATACTCCCTGTTAGGCTGCTGAAATTTCACAATGATATTTTTTTGTAATGGATTGGACCTATCCAATCCATTAGTTTTCTAAAATCTAGTTTTGGAGGGGTTAAAAAAGTTCAAGATGACTTATCCACAACACATTTCCAAATTTCTAGTTCTATGACCAGTGATTATAGAACAATGTCATTTCATTTTTCAAATTTCTAGTATGGTTTTAAGAATAATGTTTCCAGAATGGTGACAATTACTTTCCCAAATTTCTAGAATGGTTCCATGAACATTGTTTTGAAAACGCTATCATATCCTTTTCTAAATTTTTAGAATGGTGTCTTGAACAGTGTTTCCAGAAAGGTGTCATTTCCTTTTCCAAATTTCCAAAATAGTTTCATGAATAGTGTTTCTATAATGGTATCATTTCCTTTAACAAATTTCATGAATAGTGTAACAAAAAGTGCTTTTAGAACAATTTCATTTCCCTTTTCAAATATCCAATTATTCATATATTCCTACAGTTTTTCCCTTTGGTGTTTCCTTTGACATAAAATTAATTCAAATCTTTTTTAAGATATTTAAGGGTGATTCAAGGCCTATAAATACTACATTAATTATCTTAAGGGTGGAGAATCCTTTACTCGATCGAAATGGGTGATCTTTGACAGATATGTTCTTAATGGAAAATCAAGTCTATCTTAAACTGCTGCTCCATTAGATCTATTAAGGGACTAAGATATCATCCTCCCTTTTTCTTCCTTCTTGTTCCCCAGTGTCATTCTCTTAAACTTTTTCCCTCCATTCCATAGGAGTCATAAGATTGAACATCCATCCTCAGATCGCTTCCCGTTGGAGTTTTCCCAACTTCTTGTGCACCCCCTGTTTTGGTTCAACCCGGAGGCGTCGAAAAGTCTTTTATGCAAGGTATATTCTAACATTGTTCTTCTGGGATCTAGACCATTCCTCCAGGTTCTCATTTTACTTGCAATGATATGTGTTCTCTATGTTCCTAATTTATATTCTTTGGTTATTTGTTTTTGTGGTGGTGTGTCTGTATCACCGGGTGCATGTAGTCTTCCAGGAGAGGTTATCGTGATCTGTCATGTTGACATATTCTTGTACAATGAACGATAGAAACCTTTTGAGGTATGATATTTGTGGATTCTCTATTTTATTTACATGTTTTATTAGAGATAGAATGTTTTATACCACTAGATCACAATGTAATTTACATAATAAACCTCAAAACCGGATTAAGTAATTGGTATCGATCATATGTTGTGCCTCTTGATTTTTCAGATAGATTAGTATCTATGGTTTTCTTGTTTTGAATGTTGTTCTTGATGGAAATTGGTAAAAAAAATGTAAATGTGGGATTAATTTTAAATTATTTGGCAAAAGACCAAGAGGAATGTTAATGAATATGGTTGATACAAATGTGCATGTTTAATTAAATTGGTTGATAAACCGTATGCATGTTGATTCATGATACTACGGGACTAAAGGAATGTCAATTAGTTGTTTATTTAATTTTTTATAGCTACGATAGATTTCTATTTAGGTTTCCCATAATTGGAACAATCTAATAATGAATTATTTAATTTGATATGGACTAAATAACTAGTTTTTTGATAAAAGATAATTCCTTCACGGGTTATTAGTTACCCTCTTGCTTGAAAATGCCAATAGCCTTATGTTTTGGAGAGAAGAGGGCTCATCACGTGTGAAGGAATAATTCCTTGTTTAATGAAAAGAGGCCAATTACTTTGTTGTTTCCTGCTAATTGAATTGTGGTGTGAGTCTTGATGGAGATTGTGAGATGTAGGGGTAGAGAGACCCAATGTTTTTGGTAGTGATTGATGCCTAGAGTGGTGAGATTCATCGGTATAAGCATGTGGGTGTTAGGAAGGACACCAGGGATGATGGAATGGGTTTAAGCTAGGATTACCCATTGATGTTAACGTTGGATGAATGTTTAATCTATTTCCTGTTTATCTGATTTACTTTCCCCACTAATTAAGGAAACTTCTCTTTCTTATCTTTCTTCCAAAAGAGGAAAATATGCACGGTGTATGCCATGTGGTTTCTGTGTTTATCTTCTCAATGATGGATGGGATTACACACCTACTATGGGTGGAAAATACATGACATGTAATTCATCATCTCACCCGGTAGATCCACTTATGTTTGGAAGCATGGTATGTTTACATACAATACCTTGAATTATGGAAAAGTGATAATGCTGTTAAGATGTGATTGAATAATGGATGTTGAACCCAGTATAATTGAGCTTGCTGGGATGTATTCCTAAGGTTGTACTTATGAGGAACCATGGACATAGTTTGGTTATGATTGGAAGGCATGGAACATTGTTGTGATGCTAATGAAACGTAAAGTGGATTTGAAATGGTTAATTAATTAACACAAATTGAAACTAATAAAAATGGAATGAAGTAGTTTAATCAAGCTCTTTATATGGTTGTGTGCTCATAGGATACCTTGTCTTAGTAGTGAAAACTTGGAGTATGAGTGATGTTAGCTACAGTCGAGTCTAAAACTAGGTTATTCCCATAGTATAGTGGTGAAATTTATTTTATCCTGTACTATTTTTTGATTCTATATGCTACACCACCATTTCAGTTAGGGAGACTAACACCCCAGTGATTTTGAGATCTAGGTGGGGGGGGGGGTAATTTTCCCAACATCCCAGTGGGAGGATGGATGGTTAACTTCCCCCATTGGCACCACTCTCTTCTCCTAGTTGTTAGTTGTGCTGGTATGCAGAATGTTTTGTATTCCCCACATATGTGAGTAGAGGTATGTAATGACTTATGGCTATTTCACACACATATATTATGGATATAGTATACTATGGACTACAGTAGGTATAATGTGTATAGGATGTGATGGCTGGAGGTTTTTTACTCGTTTTATGGGATGTAATGGATTGAAGCATAATACCTGATGTATGATACATGTTATATGAGCTGTGGGGTGTCCCAGAAACTACCAATATAATTTTTATAGCGTGGATGGTGGGTGTTTTCTCCCATTTGTCTGCGAGAAAACTTTGTGTTCCCCATGGTTCATATCATCTTTCTCACCTAGTTGTCTTTAGGCCGACCATTTTACAGAGAGATGCATTATGATGTGCGACGTTGGAGACATGTGGGAATCTAGTGGGGATGATATAGTAGGGTCACCTATATTTTCTTTATTATATTATATAATCATGTACGCGATACTTGGTGAGAGTATCAATGATGATTTTGGAACCTATGATATCTATTTCGGTGATAGGTTAGTTTTAAATGTTGTTCACTATTCTTTAGCATAATTTCATTACTTTTTCAAGAAAGGATCTGGGGTGGATCCAACTTAATATACTGTTTTACTCACCCTATGTAATATAAACTATTTTTTTGGTCACATGGATTAGGATGGATATTAGGCTTCTTACAATTAGCTTGCAGGTTTTTCAAGAGCTATTCGAGCTTCATGGTCGCTCCCGTTTTACATTCATTTGGTACTTCTAGTCTTCCCTTTCAGTTTTAAACGTTATTGCATAAAATTACATATGTTTAATTTGTATTATTTTTATTTTTTAGTATAATATGGATTTTCTTGGTGTTTATCTTAACATCCAATTTCACGTGTGTTCTATTAGAGGGCAATGCCTCCCATCTGTGTGTTTTTATTGCCTCATTACTAGTCTACAACCTGAGGACTACTGGTGGCATTACATAAAGGTCATTGTCTCTATTCTCACATTTCCAGCCTAGTAGGGGTCACTTTGTGAGGTGGGTGTCATGAATGAGTGGTATCAGAGGTCCGATGGAGGGATATGATAGAGTTTGGAGTTATGTACAAGTGAGGTTTCATGGGTTGGTAGGGAAACAGTGTCATCCAATTTTACCAAGTGCTATAAACACTAAATACTAGTTGAGACATAGGTATTTAGTGAAACTTATGATCTGAGTCATGGACCTTTAAGTTTACAGTGGCTACTAAACGAGATGAAATTGATTATAGGGTAGAGACCTTGGAAAGGATCACGCATCAGTATTATTTATGCATGTGTTTGATTGAGTTGAACATGGTATACAATAACCTAAAATGAATATAAGAAAAAAATTAATTAATATTAAATTAATTATTATTTTAGGTTTAGGGGATGTATGTTTCATTCAATTGCAGGTATGGATCAAGGTTGATGTCCTCGTCTCATGCACAACTAATATATTCGGTAGGTTGTTCCAGAAGATCAATGAAATGTTGAGGTTGATGACAATGAAACATGTAGGAGGACACTCTGAGAGTTTCATTATTTGATTCTACAGAAGTATACAGGCTCCATTTTAGATGAAGTGATAGAATACTAGTTGGAGGAGTTTGAGGTAACGTTCATTTTTATCTGTGTTTGGAAAGAGCACTGGGTATCGTTGGCTATGATGATGCTGTGTGGGGTAGTGAGGAAGTGACAGATCTTAGTCCTTAGAGATTACGAGGAGTTCTAAATCTCACGAGAGTATATCCGAGAGTAGTTTAGAGATGATTTTATTTCCTATAATGTGATGGTGTCTAGATTCTGGGATCTTCTTACCCTTCGGTAGGGGAGATATAGTGTGCGAGAGCTCAATATCAATTTTAGAAACCTTTTGCAATATTCATCAGACATGTTGCAAGATGAGTAGAAAAGAGAGAGGCATATTAAAGAGGTTATTCATATAATGATCTAGTTCCAGCTTACCCCATTTATGTTGATGAAATATCTCGAGGCGTTTGAGAAGGCATAAGTCATTGAGAGAACATTATATAGAACCGGATCCTCACAAGAGGGGAGTCACCGAGATTCATCATGAAGTGGAGTTATGTTTCGATTTTCCGGAATTTCATGGAAATAGAGTTTCAATTCGTATGAGGGTATGTCCCAGCCCTTAGTGTATCATTTATCTAGGTGTGGTGATTCTCAAGAATAAGCCAAGGGATCAAGCCCTTTTTTCTTGTTGAGGATGAGATCATCAGCAATGACAGTGCGTGACCTTTCAGAGTAGTCAACGTGTACTAGGTGTTCCACTCCATGTTTATCCATTGAGACACTTCCAGCTGAGGTAGTAGTAGTACATTGTACCATCATTGGATAAGAAAAGAGTAGATGGGGTAGGTAGGGGATATCCCTAGGATGCTCACCATCCTCAGAGTGTAGAGCATGACCATGGTGGTGGTTTTCATTAGGGTTGGAGAAGATGTGGAGCAGGCTATGTCAATTTCAGGATTTATATTTGCCAGTGCTAGGCAAGCCAGATGTCGTCTGTGGTACCATTTTATTGCTTTATACTATTATTTATTACTTTTTTATTCAACTTTTATGCACTATTTCATATCATCTACCCTTGTAGATGCTTTGGTACATGAGGTAGAGATACTTCTTGTGCCCTTGACATTGACTATACATGTTAGAGGTCGAGTTGACATGTTTGAAGTTTGTAGAGACTGTGAGCTAGTGCCGGGTCAAAACCACTCTTGATGATATTTACCATGTTTATATAAACAACCATATGATTTAATCCATGGAATGTATATGTTGTATTTGAAGTCGGCTATTTTGGATTCTTTCTAGAGTCAGGTGGTGTTTTTCGATGATGATGGAAAGACATATGTTATTGTTGGCCAGTGATATCCTAGGATGGGTAAGTGGCATGTTCCATACTTGAAATACTTGATGGATGGTATGCTTTTGAGATATTCAGTGGTTCAGCAGTCGGCATTTCCCGTTGTCATGGAAGAGTACCCTGATGTATTTCTTGAAGATGTTGTAGCATTACCCCCTTGACAGGAGATCGAGTTCAGGATCAACCAACAGCCAGGTGTATGTTCTATATTGATGTATCTTAATATTATAGAGCCTTATGAGTTTAGGGAGGATCGTATACATATCCATGTTATGTAGTAGTTCGGTTTTTATCAGCCAACTGTTTCACTGTGGGGTGCAGTAGTTTTGTTTCGTGAAGAAGACTGATGGAAATTTACGGTTCTGTGTTGAGTATCGTCACATGAACAATGTGATAGTAAAGAACCACTATACTATTCGATGTATTATTGATTTATTCAATCAAATAAAGGGTTATTGTTGGTTCTTGATGTTCGATTTGCAGTTCGAGTATCATCAGATGCGTGTGAAGGATGAGGTTATCCCGAAGGCTACATTCCATTATCGTCATGGGAATTAAAAGTTATTGGTGATGATGTTTGGTGTGATTAATGATCATGATTTTTTGATGGGATTGATGAATTCTATGTTCCGTTAGTTCTTAGATATGTTTTTGGTTATTTTCATCAATGAAATCCTCATGTACTCTGTGTTTAAAGAGGAGAATGCAGAGCATCTGCATTCCATTTTGGGAGTACTTAATTGATAAAATCTATTAGGAAAGTTGTTGAAGTGTGAGTTTTTGGATAGGGATGTACGTTTGACTAGACATGTTATATCCCAGTATTGAGTAGCTGTAGATCTGTCAAATATAGAAGTAGTTATGTCATGGTCAGCACTGAAGACAGTTGCAGAGGTGTGCAGTTTTATTAGTCTAATAGGATATTATAGAAGGTTCATAAGAAATTTATTCTAGGTTGTGACCCTATGACAGAATTTTCTCTGATGAATAAATCATTCATGTGGATGGATTTTTGTGAGGCAACAATTGAGTATCGAAAGGAGAAGTTTGTTAATGCTCCAGTTCTTTATCTTCCAACAGAAAGGAGTTCATTTTGAGGTTTTCTATAAAGATTCGCATCTGGGAATCAGCAAGGATTGATCATTTCTTATGGGTATCAACAGTTTCATCCCCACAAACATAAATATTCAAACCATTATCTTTATTTGGTATCGGTAGTGTTTTCTCTGATGTTGTGTAGACATTACATCAATGGTTAGCGCTTTGTGGTTTTCACCGATCATAAGATCCTTAAGTACGTTTTCTCCAAGCATGACATGAACTTAAAACAACATCAAAGGGTAGAGTTATTACAGAATTATGACATCCAAATTTAATATACACATGATAATGGGAATGTTTTAGTAGATGGGATAATAAGGATGCAATTTTTTGATTCAATGCGTGAATCTAGTGATTCTTGAAGGTTGATGGAAGAAAATTCGGTATTACATCTTGATATGGGAGATGTTGGTTGTAGAGGTTGTCTTTTATAAATGAAAATTTAGTCATATCTGGTGATGTAGGTAGAATATTCTCAGTTGGGTTATATTGAGGTTGATGTCTGGAGAGACCGAGTTGTTTGTGGAGAGGCCCTTGAAGTTTTTTATGATGATGAACAACATCAAGTGTTGTTTTAGGTAAGGCCTTTTTCCCTTTGGTGATGCAAGAGATGGTTCTCAAGGAGTTCCATAATTTTATTTTAGTATTACATCCTGGTGTAAAAATTCTGTACTGAGCTTTGAGGAGTTTGTTATGGTGGCCTGGGTTGATGTGTGTAGATACAGAGATTGTGTCTCAATGTTTGGTCTACCCGAAGGTCAAGGCCAAGCACTGTCTTCCCAGTGGTTTCTGCAGCCATAAGTTTTTACTCAATAGAAGTGGGTGGACATCATTATGGGCTTTGTTACTGGTCAACTTGAGCTCAAGGGGGATATGATGCTACATGGGTGGTAGTGGATCATTTGAAAAAATCAACACACTTCATAGCAATCAAGGAGTCAAGCATAGTATTGGTTTTGTTGAGGAAGTATCTTGAGGTGGTGGTGAGACTCCACAGAGTCCCTAGGATTATCATTTATGATCGAGATCCATGATTTACCTCCAAGGTGCGGAGATGTCTACAACATGATTTCAGATCTCACCTATTCCTAAACACTACTATTCATCTGCAAATGGATGGTCAGAAAGAGTGGATCATTCAGATTCACTCTTCTATACTAGATTTTAGGGGTTTGTGGATGAGGCACCCTCCCTTGGTAGAGTTATCTTAAAAGAGTAGTTTTTACCCCAACTGTGGTGTGGGACAGTTTGCATCCTAGTATGGTCGCCCTTTTTGTACTCTATTATGCTAGACTGGGGCCGGAGAGTCAACAATTCTCAGGCTAGAACTAGTACAGAATATGATATAGATGGTTTAGGTAATTCATGAGGGGATGATGAATGTGAAGGATTGTTAGAAGTGCTTAGCCGATCATAGGAGGAGACCTTTAAAGTTTGATGTTGTGGATTACGAGTTTTTGAAGGTTACTCCCCATCATAGAAATTGAAGTTTTGGTCATGGGAGTAAGCTTTATTACTGGGATGTTGGGCCTTTTGAGGTGTTGGTTCATCTTAGAACCATGACGTATCGGGTATCACTTCCCCCCACATATGACCATGATTCACGATGTTTTTCATATGTCGATGCTCCATATATATCTTCATGATGACAATCGCAACATATATTGGGGTGATATCGATCTTGATAATGATGTATGTTTCAACGAACATCCATTAGAGATCAAGGATTACTAGGAGAAGTTGTTATGTGGGTGTTCTATACCCTTGGTAAATGACTTTTGGTGATACGATGGCATGGAGAAGAGTACCTGGGAAGGTGAGTCACAGATATGCGCTCAATACTCCGAGCTATTGGATGTTTATCTATTTTTTTGTAATGATGTTCGTTTATGGATGTATAACATTAGTGTTTATGATATGGCTATATATTTTCACTTTTTGTGGTCTTCTCTCTTTTTAGAGGTATATCCCTCGAGATAGTGTTTAGGAACTGGTTTTGGTTGTTTTTTGGTTTCACGTGATTTTTTTGTAGAGGATGAGCTTGTTTGGGGGTGAGAGTTTTGAGAGGTATCTCTAAGGGCGGTTTCTCATACAACATTTTATGTTTGGGTTTGTTTTGAATTCTAAAGGACATGAGTTTTCTGAGAGGCATCTGATTTAATGGACAAGACCTCCCTGGTCCATTCTTTTTCAAAATACTGGTGTTGGAGGTGTTCTCAGAGGCCAAGGTGACTCAATCCCAACACTTTTCCAAATTTCCTGTTCTAGGAACTGTGTTTCCAGAATTGCGACATTTACTTTCCCAAATTTCTAAAATGGTGTCCTGAATAGTGTTTACAGAATAGTGTCATTTCACTTCCCAAATTTCAAGATTGGTGTCCAGAATTTTGTTTCTAGAACGGTATCATTTTCATTTCCAAATTTTCAGAATTGTGTTATGAACAGTGTTCCCGAAATAGTGTAATTTTGTTTTACAAATCTCTAGGATGGTTTCATGAATAATATTTCTAGAATAGTTCTATTTCTTCTTCCAAATTTACAGAATGGTTTCATGAACATGGTTTCTAGAACTATGTCTTTTCCTTGACCATATTTTTAATTTTTTCCCAAATTCCTATAGTTTTTCCACTTTGATGTTTCTTTTAACGTAAAATGAATTCAAATCCTTGTTTTAAGGGATTTAAGGCTTATTAAAATCCCATAACTCCTATCACAATTTTTCTAATGGTGGGGAAGCCTTTACTCGGTTAAAACGCGTGATCATTTACTGATTTGATCTTAATGGAAAATCCAGTATAACTCAAACCGTTGCTTTGTTAAATCTTTTAAAGGGGGGAGATATCTTCCTCCCTTGTTCTTCGTTATTGTTCCCTTGTGAGAGATGCTCCATCCTTTCCTTCCTTCCCATAGGAGTCATGTGATCAAACCTCCATCATTGGATTGTCTCTCATTGGAGTTTTTCCTACTACATTCTCACCCCCTGTTTTGGTACAACCTAGAGGTGTTGATCATTATCTGACATAAGGTATGTTCTACCTCTATTCTTATGCGTTCTAGACCATTCCTTATAGGTATCATTTTATTTATTATAGAAAGTGTTCTCTATGTCACTAATTGACCTTCTTGGGTTGTTTGTGGTTGTGGGGGTGTCTCTACATCCACGAGTGGATGTAGTCTTCCAGGAGAGGCGATTGTGATCCGCTGTGTTGGCCTATTCTCATGAAAAGAACGTTGCAAACCTTTTGAGTTTGGGGTTTCATGGTTTATCTATTCTATTTACGTGCTATAGTACTGTTAGAATATTTTATCCCACTAGACCACAATTGAATTAACATAATAAATATCATAACTAGATTAATGAATTGGTATCGACTGAATGTTATTGCCTCTTGAATTGCTAGATAGTGTAGTGTCTATGCATTTCATTTTTATCGTGTCATTCTTGATGGAAATTAGTAAATAACATAAATCTGGGATAAATTTTAAATTATTTCAATAAAGAAAAATAGGTAAGTTAATGAATCTGGTTGATGAGGATGTGCATGTTTAATTAAATTGGTTGATAAACCAGAGGCATGTTGATGCTCGTTTCTATGGGAATAGAGACTTGTCAATTATTTGTTTAATATATTTTTATATCCGTGATAGTATTTTATTTAGGTTGCACATATTTAGAACCTACTAATAATGAATTAGTTAATTTAATATGGATTAAATTACTGGTTGTTTGGTAAAAGATAATGTCTGGTTGGGTTATGAGTTACCCTTTTTCCTGTAAAGGCCATGATTCTTATGTGTTGGAGACATGAGGGATCTTTTCATGTGATGGAATAATACCTTTTTATGGCCAAGTGCCAATTTTATTTGATGTTTCTTGCTTCTTTTAATATAGTGTGATCATGTATGGCTGTTGTGAGATGTAGGGGCAGGGAGGCCTAGTGGTTATAGAATCGGTTGATACCTAGAGTGGTGAGATGCATTGGTTTTGGCATGTGGGTGTCAGGGGGGACCCCATGGATGGTGGAATGGGTTGATGCTAGACTTACCTGTTGATGTGAATGTTTAACGCCTGTTTAATCTATTTTGTGTTTATCTAATATAATTCCCCCACTACTTATGGTATATAGTCTTTCTTACCCTCCATCTAAAATAGGTGAAGACTCATGGGGTATGCCACATGCTTTACGTGTTTATCTTCTTCAGGATGGATGGGTCTATGCTTCTTCTATAAGTGGAAAAGACTGGACAAGTAGTTTTTCTTCTCACCGTGTTGATCCCTTTGTGTTTGGTAGATAAGTATGTTTACAATGATTTCCTAGAATTATAGTAATGTTAAAATCATATTAATAAGTGATTGAATACTGGATGTTGAACCCATGGGGTTGGAGCTTCCTGGGATGGAATGTTGAGCTTGTGATTCATAGGAACCGTGTGATCTTTTTAGTTATTCCTGGAGGGGATGGAACATTTTAGTGATGATAATGAAATGTAATGTGCAATTTAAATGGTTAATTAAAGATTAATTAATTAATTAACAGAAAATGAAACTGACAAAAATGGAATGAATTAGTTTAATCAATCTCTTTAAATGGTTGTCTGCTTATAAGACACCTAATCATTATAGTGGATGAAAGGAGTCTGAGAGACGTTAACTGTAGTTGAGTTAAAAACTAGTATTTTTCATAGCATGGTTGTGAACTATATGATATCATTTATTTTTTTTGTTTCTATATGCTACCCCGCTCTGTTGGTTAGGGAAACTCACACCATGAGGATTCTAAGCCCTGGGGGTGTTTTCCCCAACATCCTAGTGGGAGGATGGATGGAAGAATTCCCCCATTGGCCCCACTCTCTTCTCCAATTAGTTACATCGGTTTTTATGCACTTTGGTTAGTCTTCCCCATATATATTTTTAGAGGGATGTAATAGATTGTGGTTATTTAACACACATATATTTTGGATATAGTTTCCTATTGACTACTATAGGTGAAACATGTATAGAATGTGATTTCTTGAGGATCATTACTTGGTGTATGGGAGTAATTGGCATGAGGAAAAATACCTAATGTGTGATACATGTTATATGATCTATAGTGGCTCCTGGGAACTATGTGGTTTCTTATGGTAGTGTGGTTGGTGTGGTGCTTTTAGAAGGTGTTTGTGGGACATATTTGGGTCGCACAAGGTGCATATTGTGTTGCTCGCCTGGGTTTCTTTGGAAAATAATTTTTGGAGAGAGATGAATTAGGATGTGTGATGTTTGGGAAAAGTGAAAAAACAAGTGTAGAAGTGGTCATTTGGTCCCCTTGATGTCATTTATTATATATTCTACTCTTGTATGTGATACATGGTGAGGGTATCCACAGAGATACTGGGAACCTTGAATACCTATTCGGTTGATGAGTTCGTTTCACTTGTTGTTCAAAATAATTTAGCATGCTATATTTTCCATTTCATGAAAGGCTCCAAAGAGGATCCTATTTAGTATACTATTATTCTCACTCTATTTTATATAAAATATTTTTCAGGTCACATGAACCAAGTTGGATATTAGACTAGTTACTACTATCTTTCGGGTTTTACCGGATCTGTTCGATCTTGGTGGTCATTGTCATTTTACTATCTTTTGGTACTTGACGTTTTATCTTTCTGTTGTTGTAGTCATTGCACGACATTACATATGGGTACTTCTGTTTGTTTTTATATTTCATTCATGGATGGAGTTGATTGGTGTTTATCTTATCTTTATCTTTCACATGTGTTCTAATAAATGGTAATGCCTCCCATCTATATGTTTTTTATACCCTCAGTGCTAGTCGCCAACCTAGGGCCTTCTGGAGGTGGGAGTTGGGGGTAATTACCTCTCTTCTACCATTTCATTCCTAGTAGGGGTTAACTTTATGGGAAGGGGGTCATGAAATTTTTCATGTCATGTAACCGTGTTGTGTACCCATACCCATTTCCTATTAAGTTTGTACACCTTTATACACATATAATTATTTAATTGAGACATTTATATATGTATTCTACACTCCCTGATCATGGAATAAAATATTTTAATGAATTAATCTATGTTTTATGATAAATTTCGCAATGTTAAGCATGATAATGAAATGAAAGTTATGGGTGCAACCTGAAATATATAGAACCCGCATGGATTGTTTAAAGTTTAGTCTCATGAGACATTATCTTGGGACATAGAGTAAATCTGATTCCTTCATGGAACTTTCTCTATCATGATGTAGTGGCAAATATCCATGACCCTTGTTTATGATGTTGTGTTTTAAGATGTTTTGACATTTCCCATATTGCCTTTATGATTATCATGCTATATCATGTCTTATTATTCTTGTTTGTGATTCCTACTCCTTTTTGAACCATTGATATTCCCATTTTATAACATTTATTATAATATTATTTTTTTACACCATATTTATTCCCTTACTCGACATTATTTCTTACCCATTTCTTATGTATATACCTTGTTTATTCCATGTTGTATTAAGTATGATCATATTACAAATGTTTTCAATAAATATTATTTATTACCTATTTTATGTTTTTATATAATGTAACTAATTCCCAAAGACATTATACTTCTCGATCATGTAGGTTTTATTAAGTGTAATTTTATGTAATAAATCATTTATTAATGTGAAATAAAGAGATGGGTTTTCATATCAACTCAGCTGGTGAATCTTGCATCCCCACTAAGATTTCAACCTATTTCAATCCAATAGTGATGAACTATTTGAACCTCAATATCACACTAGACATCATAAATTCATAAATCCTTACTACAAACAGGAAAATCCATTCTACTAAATCCATGAACCCTGATGGATTTGGCACCCTCTTCTTCAAAAAATTCTATCATTTCATAGGGCATGATATTTTGGTCCTAATAGGATACATGTAGAATATAAAATCTAACCTCTACTCTATTAATGAAACAGTCTTTAATATCCTTACCAAATTCCAATAACACTCTATGGTATCTGATTTTAGGCAATATCATTTTTCAAGTTTTCCTATAAAATATTCTTAAATATTCTAATAAACCGCTTGATTCTTTGGATCCCTTCCATTATCTTAGAAAACCAAATCACATTTATAACCTACACGATTATTTTGGAAATTAAAATTATCTTCAATGAAAACTTTCATTCTAAAAATATATGCACTACATCCAAAAGAGGTATCATCATATATAAACTAGATAGGAACAAAAATCCTTCAACATAGTGGAGTCTCCATTCCTCGGGATTGTGCTAATCAAGATGGGAATCTTCAATAGATAGGAAGATGTTTTTATTTAATGTGTCTATTCTGTGTCTTACAAAATCCACAGCAATGGTGTAATCACATCGATCTTCTCTTCCACTAAGGTCATTTATTAGGATGTCTCCCATTCCCCTTCCCTCTTTATTTTAATGGATTATTTTTTTTCTATTATAATTTGAACATCAGGGAAGGATAATCTAATTCATGGGGTGAGGGACTATCTCAAGGGGACTCCCATCTATCACCTATTCTTCATCGATTATTTTCTACTCATCTCTATATCCACTTTTGGATAATTCAAGGTTATATATATTTTAATTTTCCATTATGAGAATGTATTTGGGTAATATTTTAATCTCTCTATGAAAATAATCTTCATCACTGGAATTCCCTCTTATTGGAATCGAACCTCCAAAATGAGTTCAATATTCAAATGGTAAAAAAAATTCAAAAATATCTCAGACATTCTATGATCATTGGATGCTAAAAAGGGATGTATTATCTAGATTCCATGAATTATTGATAAAAAATCCAAGGATGGAATTTCAAAATGGTTTCCAATGCAGAAAAATAAATTCTAACTAAGGAACTAACATAGTTGATCCCCTCTTATTTAATAACTGTCTTTATATTCCGCAAAATAATCATCGAACAAATCCATTCATGTCTCACCAACTTCTGGGTGTGGGGGGGGGGGGGCTTGGGGCTCAACAATAGGGTAAATAATATTCAAGTATAGTGGTGTAAAATATCTGGAATCATGAATATTGTGGAGGAATGTGTTTAAGTTACATTAATATCTTCAATGAAATAGCCTATTGGGTTCCTTAGGCCCCAACCTAGCCTCTTTAAGCACAACCTATGGTGTTATAATGAGCTCTTTCTAAGGGGGATTTACTGGAGAATATGAGATGACACATTTCTTATGTTTTATAAAAACATGTGGCTAGTCTAAAAAATGGAAACAATGAAACGTATCCAAAACCTAAAGGCCTAGAATATACAATTGTCATCTATTTACTCAATGTGACACATAATGGTTGGTGCAGTAAGAAAATATTCTCCTAGTTTAACGATAGAGAGGGGAATAATATCTTGAAATTCTCGATTATGAGAGATAAGCTTCTGTGTCACCTCTAATAATGTTGTGAAAGAACATGAACCTATTTTGTAAAATCTTGTTATTATGTAAAAATTATTGAATCAATTTAGATGGACAACGTTCTCTGAAAAACCAAATGAAACCTTCTGATACCACCTAAAGAATGGTATTTCTTGTAGAAGGACTTCGTTGGAAGCCTCTCCCTTATTTGGAGTTCCATTCATTTCACAATAAAAAGTAGAAACCAATGTGTTCAATATGAATGACATTGGTTTAATGATACATGAATTCTATCATTCACTATCCCAAAAATAGGTACATCCAGTGCAACTAAAATCCTAATGTTGATCAACTCCTAGAAATGGCCCCCAAATTCACTTATCTTCTCACAAAATGGTCATAAATTCATTTAGATGGGGATCTCAGTTCCACTTTTACAGTGGAATAGATTATTTTCTTTAGGAGGAGTGACATTATCTTTAACTTGTATTTTCATACCATGAACCTCTTGGATCATTCATCCTACCCACCAGTTATTCGTGTGGAGCCACAATGATCATCAGCTTGATGACTATGTTGTCATGCTTGATCCATGATCCTGGAACCTTAACAGAATAGGAATATTAGAAATTAATGTTGAAACATCACCCATAAAAAAAGGCATCACTATTTTTGGTGTAGTTTTTTATGACTCTTCTAGAATGATCATTGTAGAAATCCAAAATTCTTTTAGGTCATACTTCTTCCCAACAGTGATGGAATCCCAAGATATCATAATTGGAATAGAAGTATTTATAGACTGTGGGTGGGATTATATCATCCTTGATTTATATTTCCTCACAATTATTAATGAAATCTTTTATTTAGAGGTCGGAATCCATCCCTTTGGTATGTTAGTCTTGAATATTATTTCCCTACCGAATTTCTTCCCAAATTGACCCAAATTTTTTACCAAAATGCATAGTAATACTGAGGATCATCATATAGAAACCATGATTCTGGCATATGTTCATCATTTCTAGTTGGATTATATCTAATTGGGAAACATACCATGGTTTAAATGAACTTTGATATTATTTTATATGAGTCCTCTTTTCTCCTATAAAAAATAACCATTAATGTATCTTTTGAAAAATAAGAAATCCTTAATCAGCCCTAAGAATATAACCAGATTTTTTTTAAAAAAAATGGAATAGAAAATTATAGAAATGAAAAATGAAATACTAATATTATATTTAAATATCATTTCAATTAAAAATGACTATAAAAAATAATTTAATTGATGTATTATTTTCAAATAATTAAAAATTTACAATCCGATATACAAAACAATTATAACATATTTTTTTCAAAAATCAATCTACATACAAACTCCTGTTCCTATAATAAAACCAATTTTTTTTTTAATATAAATACATAAGAAAAATTATAATTTTCTTATAATTTACATATGATATATTATATAGTCAATTACTAAATATAGTTATGATTCCCCACCATTAGTTGTGGGTGGTAAGGGTTGGGTGTGGAAGGGTAGGTCGTGAGGTGAATTATTTGGGCTGAATTGTTTACAAAGATTGTATTCCTTGATTTGGGTTCAAGGGTGGGGAATCTAATCAAAATATTACAAAATATATTCATGATATTATCAGTTACTCAATTTATCATATTATTATTTATTATATTGTTAATTTTATATTAACTATTCTATAAATTATTAATTATATTATGAATTATTAAATACATTTTTATTTAGTAATCTATATAAATTATACATTTTATAAATGATTATGTTAATGATATTTTTATTTATTAATTATTTTAAGTACATAAATATATTTTTATAATTATATAATTAAACTAAAATGACATTTTTATGTTGAGAACAAAAACTTTACGTAATACTAGGTACATGGTGTGTCTGATTGATGTGTGATAGATTTTTACCCATCAAAAATGAAATATGGATCATTAACCTAAAGTTTAACAAAAATATGAGCTCGTTTACTTGGGTTTGACACTTTCAATATCATTTGAAACTAAAAAAACACTATAATATTGAAAAAAATAGTTGGAGGTCATACCAGCCACATCATTTATTAGATTGATCTGTGGTTTATTATTATACTTCACAAATGAATTATGGAAAGTTTTCCTAAATTTTGAACTCAATCAGAGCTCGTTTACTATATTTTTATAAAGTGTTTATTGTTTTAAACTAAAATTTCACTTTTATATTGAAAAAATTAAAGATTATTTCTACTGACCACATCATGTGTGAAATCGATGTGTGGTTGATTCCTAAACATCAAAAATTATATATGGATCATTTTCCTAATGATTTATAAAATAATAACTTGTTTTCTCAGTTTTTACTACATGATGAACATTTTACACAAAAAATACACTTTTATACTGAAACCACACTCATTGAATCAAACTAAAAACATCATATCTTAAATTGGTGTGAATTAAATTCCCACATATCATAAATGAACAATGGATCATTTTCTTAATGTTTATAAATAATTTGATCTCATTCTCTCAATTTTTTCTATGTGACATATGTCTTAATATAAAATGACGCTTTCAAATTGAAAACCGAAACTTAGAGTCATAACAACCATTTCATGTGCTAGATTGAAATGTAGATGATTTATATATTTCACAAATGAATTAGGTATCATTGTCATATATTTTGAAAAAAATGAAGCTCAGGTACTGCATTTTGACAATGTGACATCTGTTTTATACTAAAATTCCACTTTTATATTCAAAATACACACTTTTTGTCATATTGACCACATCACGCATCATATTATCATGTGGTATATTTCTATAAATCAAAAATTAATTATAGATCACCATCCTAATTTTTTCAAATAATTAGTGTTTGTTTCTTGATATTGTACATGTGATCCACATTTTATGCTAAAATTACACTTTAATATTGATAATATACACATTAAGTAATACATACCACTTCATGTTTCAAATTTATGTGTGGTCACTTCATATACATAAAAAATTAAATATGGGTCTTTTTAATATAGTTTAATATTAATGTGATATATTTTTATTTGTTTTGTCTAGGTGATGTTCATTTTAATACAAAATAAAACTTTAAAATTGAAACGCACACAGGGGGTCATACTGACTACATTGTGTATCAGATCAACATGTGGTCTATTATTTTATGTCACAAATAATATTTCTAATGTTTCCACGATGTTTAAATATAATAATTCTTCATTTTATATGTTTTTTCTTTGTAACTTTCATTTAAAACTAAAATGAAACTTTTATATTGAAAACACGCACTTCTAGTCATAGAGGACACATCATGTGTTATATTGATGTGTGGTCGATTCCAATACAACAGAATTGAATTATAGATTATTTTCCATAGGATTTTAAAAGAATATGAGGTTTATTTAGTAAATTTTTCTATATAATATTTGTGTTAAACTAAAATGACACATTTATTTTATAAACATGAACCTTGAGTCATATCAACAACATCATTAGGGGGATTTACATGTAATTTCTTTTTATAAAACACAAATGAGTAATTTATCACTTTACTAATGTTTTAAAACAATGTGATATTGTTTTCTTGTTTTTTTCTATGTGACAAATTTTTAAACAAAAATGAAACTTTTATATTGAAAACACACACTTTCATTCAAACTAGACGCATCATGGGTTTGGTTAATAAGAAGTTGATTCCAACATATTAAACATGAATTTAGGATCATATTACTCTTTTTTTTATAATAATTGCTGTTTTTTATTGGTTTGGGATTTGAGACAAATGTTTTAAAAGAAATTGTTAATTTATATAAAAATCATGCACTTGAGTCCAACTAGCCACATAGTGTTCCAAATTGACATGTGGTCTATTCCTATATGTCACAAATGAAATTTGGATCATTACCTAATTTTTACCAAAATATGATCTTGTTTTACTGATATTGTTAGTATGAAATGTTGTTTAAAAAAACAACACTATTATATAAAAAACACACACTTGGAGTCATACCGACCACATCATGTGTTAGATTGACATTAATTTGATCACTATATATCTAAAATAAATTAGAACCATTTCTTAATGTTTGAATACAATATTTGATTTTTTATTCATTTTATCTCCATGACATGATTTTTTAAAAAATTGAAACTTTTATATTGAAAACGTGTTGTTTGAGTCAGACTAATCACAACATGTTTTAGATTGATTTGAGGTTAATTCATACACCTAAAAAATTAATTATCAATCATTATCTAAATTTTTAAAAAAAATCTATGATTTTATAAACAAAATTGTTAGTGTGACACATGTTTTTATCTAAAATGATCCTTATATTAAAAACACACACTTAGGGTCGTATCAGGCACATCATGTGTTGGATTGATGTGTGGTTGATTTTAATATTAAAAAAATGAATTATAGATCATTTTACCGTTGATTCAAGACAATTTGAGCTCATTTACAATGTTATGGAAATGTGACATGTTTCTACACTAATTTGACCATTTAAAAAACACACATTGAGTTATACCGTTCACATCATGTGTCAGATTTAAATGAATTCAATTCCTATATCTCAAAAATGATTTTTGGATCATTTTTTAAGGAATGAAAATAATAAAATCTAGTTTTCTAGTTATGTATATGTGAAACATGTTTTAGACTCAAATGAAACTATTATATTTAAAACATGAACTTTTATTCATACTATCATCATCATGTGTATGAATGACATATTTTTTATTGATATATGTTACAATAGAATTATGGAACATTTTCCTAGATTTTGATAATAATAAATGTTTTTTTCTTGGATTTCGATATGATATGTTAGTTTTTAACTAAAATAACACTTTTATATTGAAAAAATGAAATTTTCATATCACATAAAACAACATGTGTCAAATTGATGTGTGGTCAATTCATATAGGACAAAAATGAATTTTGAATAATTTTCATAAATTTTTAGAACATTATAATCTCGCATTATTTGTCTTGTCTATGTGAAGTGCACATTAAACTCAAATGTCACATTCATATTGGAAACACACACATTGAGTCATACAGTCCACATTGTGTTTTAAATTTATATGAATTCGATTACTATATGTCTAAAATGAATTATGAACGAATTTCATAATTTTTGAAAACAACATGATCATGTTTTCCCTGTTTTGGCTATGTGACGTGCATTTTAAACTGAAATGAAAAATTGATAATGAAAACATGCAATTTAAGTCATACTGATCACATCATGTGGTAGATTGGGGTGAGGTCATCTCTTATAAATCACAAATTTATCATGCAATATTTTCATAATGTTTGAAAATAATATAATATTTGTTTATCTATTTTTTGTAGTGTGACAAAAGTTTTAAAGTAAAATTATAGATTTATAATAAAAACACAGTTAGAGTCATACCATCCTGATCATGCGTTGGATTGATGTAAAGTAAATTCATATATTCCAAAAATATTCTATGGATCAGTTTCCGAAATATTCAACATAATCTAATATAATTTACCCAGTTTTGGCTATTTTACATGTGTCTTAAAAAAATTGACACTTAATAACATGAAAATTTAGTAATATCAAAGAAATCATGTGTTTATCATAGATACATTCAATTCCTTCGCATAAAAAATGATTTTCGGATCATTTCACTAGTTATTGAAAAATATTAGAGGTCATTTTCATAGTTTTGTCTATGTGATGTGCGTTTTAAACTAAAACGATGCTCTTATATGGAAAATATGAACATTCAGTTATATTTTTCAACTCATGTGTATGACTGATATAAATCCTATTCCTATAAGACACATATTACATATGGAATATTTTTAAGGTTTTAAAAAATATGATCTTATTTTCATGATTTTGGATAAGTGACAAGTGTTGTAAAATAAAATGATAATTTTATATTGAAAACATTCACATTGAGTCATATCGGCTACATCATTTGTTGGATTTATTATGTTAAATTACTACACACCAATATTAAATTTGTATATCATTTTCTTAAATTATGAATACAATATAATATTTTTTCTTTGTTTTAGATATGTGATGAGTTTTTAAACTAAAATGAAACTTTTTATATAAAAACAAAAACTTTGTGTCATACGATCCATTTCATGTGTAAGATTTATGAATGATAGATTTTTATATGTCCAAAATGATTTTGGATCATTTTTATAATGTTTGAAAACAATCAGATATTTATTACATAATATTTAAAATGTTACAATATTTTTAATCTAAAATTGTACATTTATTTTAAAAACATGCATCTGGAGTCATTCTGGTCAAATTACGAGTCATATTGACACATGGTTGATTCCTACACATCAAAAATGAATTATGGATTATTTTATAAATGTTTTTGGAAAATCTATACTTGGTTTATCGATTATGACTATGGGATATTTGTTTTATAGTAAAGTAACATTTTTAATGTATAGACATGAACATAGAGTCATACAAACCACATCATGTTTTTGATCAGTTTGAAATCGATTCCAATACATCACACAAAAATTATGAATTATTATATTATTTTTTGAAAATAATCATATCTAAATTTATAGATATTGATAATGTGATACACATTTTAAACTAAAAGGAAACATTTATATTTAAAACATGAAAATTGAGCAATAATGACCACAACTTGTTCTAGATTAATGTGAGCACATTTATTACACATACAAAATGAATTAAGGATCATTATACTGAATTTTGTAAACAAAATTAACTCATTTTATCTAATTTGACAATGGGAAGTGCATTTTATGCTGAAATGAAAGTTTGATATTAAAAACATGAAATTTGAGTCATATTTTCCTCAAAATATGTTGTATTGATGCCTGGATAATTCCAACATGCCTCAAATGATTTATGGATCATTGTACCGAATTCTATATATAATTTGAGCTTATTGGATCAGTTTTGAAATTTTGATATGGTTTTTAAACTAAATTTCTCTGTAAAGATTAATAAGCCTCTTAACATTTTCAACTTCCACCCCTGGTACAACTTACTTCAGAACTAATCCTTACTTATTATTTGATTATTGTAAGAGGATATCAGTTAGGATTATTTATTAGTATTTAAAGTATCAATAAGTTCATTTATTTGGTTGAATAAAACTTGAATGTAATGATATTACACTTGTTTCTTCATAATAGGGATGGAAGTGATTATAATAGGACCTAGAGTATGTTTGAAAAATCATTAAAAATTGAAATACACCATATAAAAATTATAGGGATTTGTTCATGGAATTACCTTCCCCAAAAGTTGGTAATATTTCTTCAATTTTGTGGGTATATGGATCCTTGATCCATTTACCTCTCACCATTATCACAATTGTAGCCTCAAAGTACAATATCTCATGATCATGAGCATCTTAAGACATGTTACTAGATCAACCAAAAATATGCAGAGCATATCCCTCGATGATACTTATCCTTGACATATTTGTAACGCCCCAACCCCAGTTAACCAGAATCAGTTCCTTATTACATAATATTAGCATGATATAAGGAATCATGTCTCAAAAGACTGATTTGTTTAGTATCCATAGAAGTATGAGAAACATATATATGTTTTACATCACATCATGAGATAAAAAACAACAACATTGTGTCCCCTTTGAACACTCTTATATACCTTATCCTATATCTGTAGGTTAATCATAATATACATCATTGAATCCTGGGAAACATAAAACATAAGAAAGGGGTGAGATCAGATTCTTAGTAAGTATAAAAATATAACAGAAACTATCATAAATAAGAATAGACATTTAAGGCAATATATAAGACTAAAACAAAAGCATTTTAAACATAAACATCAGCATAATATGGTAATGATAAATCAAATAATTCCATTTATTTATCAACATGGATGTTCTAAAAGTTGAATAATAACATGTAATATCAATATCTAGTTTAATAATGTTGGAATTCATAATGTCGGATATCATAACCACATATTCAAGGCCTCGTGTCAAGACTACAAATAAGATTTTTTCAACGCCATGTGCCACGACCCTAGTTTGTCTCATGAGACCTACCGATACATCGACGGGATATAACGAACTCCACCACTCACTTACTATGTCCAATTAATTCATCTTATAATTTGGTGAAACATAATCTAAACATTCGTGTTAAAACAAGCATATGAAATGTCAATATTTTAACAACAAACCATGAATGGCATAAAAATAGCACGTCCACAGTCAAACATAACTCATTAAATTCAATATGGACGATTTTTTATAATAAATCAACCTCAATCAAGAATAAAATACATTGAAGGATGTTGACATTGATGAAAATATTTATTAAAACTATTTCAGTGAAATATCCCCTTAATCTTGAAAAAGTTTAAATGTCACACTATTTATCAATGAAGTCGTTTAAAATGGCTTTTCGATTCAAAGTGTCCCATACACATTGAAAATTTTAAAATGAATTTTAATTTCAAACCATTAATGTCTATATAAAAAAATACATAAAACCAATTTTAAAACAAGGACATTAAAGAGAAATATTTAGAAGAATAAATATTTAATACATTTAAAACATTTAAAACAATATTTTAGTTAACGAGTTCCTAACAAAATAAGATATGCTTGAATAAAAGTAATGGTTAAATAAAATTAATCAAAACATTATAATATCATGAGAATAAAGGGATTAATGATATAATATATCAAAAGATAGTATATACACCATATAACAGGGAATTGGTTCATAACAACAATGAAGTCTCAGTGGAATGTAAATTGAGACAAAATCCCTTATAAATATGGTATTATTATATTAAGGATAAAAAATGACATAATTATGTGTGAAAATTATAAATAAAACCATTATTAGTATATATTATGTGTAAAAAAATCATAGGTTATTCACACATATTCATATAACGACATAATCAATAGGTAGAAGTTTAGCCCAAAGAATTGAAATTTGGTGAAGACGTTCCCTTACATAAATTAGATAGCCTAACAGTGTCACATTAAAATTAAGAAAATGAGTTAATGGGAGGGAAAATGGTATCTCATCACATGAAAATTAAATTTACAGCAATAAGGATATAGAATAACATATCCTAACATAAAAAGATGTAAATTAAAAGAAATAACAAAAATAAGTCTTTTAAAAAGAGGAGGGTGAAATGTTCCTTTACCGATTTAGTAACATATGAAACATACACCCCATGAAAGAAGGATCATATAATGAAAATTTAAATACCAATAAATTATATTATATAACACAAATAATACAATCAGGTGTAGTACAAACACCACACAAAATGAAAATGAGGAAAATATAGCATGAATCTCACATGAATAAAAAGTGAGTTGAAAACCCCCTAACACATTGTAATCAATTGATTCATATAAAAAAGAGTTAATTACCACCAAATGAATCATATAATACCATGAATATAAATATAATCATGACAATATATATCAAATGGCAGTACACAATACACTACATGCAAGAAATAGGTGGCGAACAGTGGAAATCTCACAGAATTAAAAGTGTGATAAGAAACCCATTACCTTGTACTTTATTTAGTCGAGGGTTTATTAAAATCTTGTATAATAGTTAAATAATTGTTATTAAATTATAAAATAACGACATACATAAATATGATATCATATATGAACTTCAAATATTTCTTTGTTAATAATATTTTAGTTGTATAATTGTTTCAGGTGTTAGGTGATTTGTTTTCCCTTATTTGTTTTGTTACATAAGTCATGTTTGTTATGGATATGATGTATTTGATTCATATCCATAATTACTTCAAGTTTTTAAAAATTATCTTTAATTATCAAATGAAAATTAGTCTTGAATTGTTATGATGAGGAATGACATCTAATCACATGGTGGAGACGGTAAGCCGTACGTACACATGAGCGACAATATCATTCTTTTGATGGTGAGATAGTATATAAATGGATGGTGTATCATATATAAAGAATTACTAACATGTCATCTTTATTATTAAATAAGTTATACTCCTTATTATACACATCCAAATAATGGTGTTTTTGAATAACAAACTACACCACGACGTGGAGATGGTAAGACGTATGTACGAACGTATAGTGACTTTCTCATTTATAGGATGAATACAATAACGAATATTGTTGTAGAAAAATTATATAAACATCATAGTATATAATAGGTAATGAAGTTATTATTTTTCTATGGAATCAACCAAGAAAGAGGATGTGGATGAAGAATAGAACTTGGAAGAGGATGGTGGAATGATTAACTGTTTTTCAGGTTCTTTCTTTTGATTTGATCAAAAAGAATCATTAGGTGGGATTTATGATCAAATAAATTACTCTAGAATGTTGTGATAGTAGATGTGGGGATATCTGGGTAGGGTTTGGCCAATAAAAGTGGATTTGGAGGTGTGAAATTAAGGTTAGGGGAAGCACCCTTTTATAAGAGAGGTGAGGGTTAATTTAAGAAAACCTTAAAATATTAATTTATTTTAATTTATTTTCAGTTTATAATGGATCAAAAATGATTTATTTCGAAGATAAGGTGGTTACTAGTCGAAATACGCTAAACCAATATGTTTTAGACAAGTTTAGGTCACATTATTAACCTTATTATTTTTATTTAATTATTAGTTAAATAGTATATCTTTTACCATGTCTTCTTGTATTCTTACACTATATGGTTAATAAACATACAATAAACATACAGGAGAACATCAAGTGGTTCATTGATGACATTTATAATATTATTTAATACCTTTGGAAGGATCTTATATTTTTAAGAATATTATATCAACCAAAAATAAAGTATTTGTTTTAAAAACTCCTTTAGGTCAATTTTGACACTATTTAGTATTTGGTTTTTTGGAAATCATAACAGCATGATTACTTAAAAAAATATTTTTTCAACCACAACATTTCATATTAACGTAATTAATTATTTTAATCCATCAAAAGTCTCAAATTAAATTTATTTGGATATTTATAATATCAATTATTTTAATCTTTCATTAATAAGGTAATTACTGCATCATCATTGTGTCATAAATAAATTTAATTATTTAACGTTTAAAATTTAT
Source organism: Viscum album (assembly GCA_963277665.1). Classification (NCBI taxonomy): domain Eukaryota; kingdom Viridiplantae; phylum Streptophyta; class Magnoliopsida; order Santalales; family Viscaceae; genus Viscum; species Viscum album. The sequence goes on along the minus strand of OY728158.1, from coordinate 363,338,896 downwards.
AAATAAAATACTATTATGTGGGAAATATTTTTAGATTTATAATGAATATTTATAGTATTTTATATCTTATGTATAACCCTATATTAAAAATTATTTTGTTATTAATCATTGAATTTAACACTTTTAACTATTCTTTTAATAAATTAACAATAAATGACCCAATCTGATCGATGTTGACCAAAAGGAAAATATTTTATTCCTAAGGTTGTTTTTTGGTCGAATTACACATATCCAATAGAATTATGAAATGTGTTAGGGTAATTATAATATCATATTTACCTTTAATTACCCTATTTACTTGTAACCATGGTAAATAAAAGTCAACAGTTACTATTCACCAAAAATTACATTCATCTTATTGAGCCACATTTTACTTAAAGATTTCAACCTTCTCACTCATATTTTTGAAATTCAACTCATAGAAGCAGTAAAATTATGTTTTCTGCAAATTTGCCAATGCTCCTAGAATGTGGGTAAAAGACGGTAAAAAGGTTCAATAAAATATTATACATAATATTTTATTATAAAAATGACTCCAATGAATCACAATGAACTAAAATAAGTATTATGTATGTATATTGACTTAAAATAAATAAATAAAATAGTTATTTAAATAAAAATATGGTTTTTAAACAAAAACGCAGTGTTTTTCACTATTAATCAAAAATAGAATGTTTTCAAAAAAATACTAAAACTTTACCCAATGATAATTTTTTTATTAAAAATTAAAAAATGAATTCTATTTTACCAAATTCAAAAAATATAAGTAGAATTTATTAATTTAAAATTAAATCCATCTGTCAAAACCAAAAAGCGGGTTTTCAAGAAGTAAAAACTATCAAAAGCTTGACATGTATTTATGTCAAATTTAAATGTGAAATTACTTATAATGACCAAAATTGTATTTAATGAAAAAAATATAATCTGATTATACTATCATACCATACAAATGCCTAATTTAACACTACAAATTATTTATATTAAAAAAGTTGTTTTAAATTAAAAATTACTATTTTTAACTTTTCTTCAAAATATGAATGCTATCAGAAAAGTACGAAAAATTAATCCAAAATAATTTTTTATTTCTCGAATCTAAATAAGAATTTAATTTCATTAAATTGAATATATAAAAGGGTCAAATATTGGTTTTAAAAATCATTTTCCTTAAAAGGCGGTAAAATTAAATATTTTGAAAAATACTTCTTTTATCTAAAAAAATAAATTTGTTCTTATACTATATATAAGGAACCCACAATATGTATTAAAAAATTATATCGAGTATATAAAATAAACAAATCAATCAATACTATTTATAACTGCTTTTTGAACGGCTATTTTTGCAAGTCATGGTGCGCTCGAACATGGTGTTGCGTGTAACACAAGCTATTGAATTACATTAAAGAAAATACCTTACAATGAAATATTGGGGTGTTACATTCTTCCCCCTTTTGGAAATTACATCCTAAAAATTTTAAAATTTGTCTTGGGAACATATTTGAAAGTCCCACATCGAAAAAAATTCAATAAAACTGTCACATTAATACAAACAATGAGAAGTACAAAGGCCACATGAGATAACCTATACTAGGATTCCATGTTGGAAGACATGGATATGGACGATAAAATAAGTGTCAATTTATGATGGAGTGTGATTGAAAACATGATCAATAGAATGTTAACAACGAGAAAACTACTAAATTGTGATAGGATAAACGTTCATTGGTTTCTTAGTAGGAAAAGTGTACGGACAATGTTTTTTGTTTTATGTACCATTCAATAATGTTGAGGAATTTATTTATGAGATTGACTAAGAACAAAAAGTGATATACTTACTTTTATATAGAGTTTCATCATTTAATATTTTTTTACGACTAACTCATCTTTTTTTTCAAATGATTAGTATTCAAGATGACTTGGTCACACCTGAAGCACTAAAATCAACTTCTATAGAATTAAATGATCTAAATGGATAAACTATATGTTTCCCTTGTATTTATAGATTAACTAAAACCAAAATGGTTAGTACAAGATCATATGGTCTCCAAAAAGGATAATCCTATATAGAAATAAATACTAATATTAATTTCTATAATAAATCCAACAATACCCAAAGATTAATAAATACCATTCAATAAACAATTGTCCTTAAAATCAGTAAATATAATCCAAAATAATATTTAAACCCTTAACTTAGAAGATTTTTATTACACAGTCTTCCACATTAAATTGTATCTCTATATAACATCGACTACTCTTAAAGTCACTTACTTAAATGTAATTAACCAAATCACATATTCACTATGATAGGTTAAGCATTTCCATATATAACCCAAATCGCCAAAAATATACAATAAAAACATAGATAAATTTAGTCTATTACTCTTCAAATTAATTCCCCTGGTATTCTATTTTTCTTATACATATAGTGTTCCCAACAGATCAAACGTCTTCCAAAATAACATTTATCACTTAATCACCAAATCATTTTTCTATACTCTGGATATAAATTTTCTAAGACATAAAATCCCAAGTCAACGTATTATTGATCAAAAATATCAATTAACTAAAAACAATTATTCACACATACAGGGGACTTCACGTAGTCCAATGGTAGGCGATAAATCCCAATCGTACTCTATTTGTGGGTTAGATTCCTGCCACTTTTTTTGACGTGACAGGTTGCCACATGGTCTGTGTGTTCTCCTTTTTCAAAAAATATAACTTATAATATTTAAAAAATCAGATAAATTCCTCAAAATAACCATAACATAATTTAACCACAAATGTTATCTCATACCTCACATTTTCATCCCAAAAATTAATTGCATCAAATTTATGGATCATATAAACCCCACATGGTTCTTTATAACTATATCCACAAAAGAAAATATAATTTTTCCTCAAATAGCATTTTCACATAATAAACTGCATGGTTACACATAAAAGATAATAGTCTTCTAATGTAATCCTATACTTTTAATCATTTATCCATCCATTTATTTCCACATAGATTTACCTTGACTTAGAGGATATAATATAGAATATGGCATTGACTCTGGTAATTCCAAGGTCCCTTAAATTTATGGAAAATGAATATAATTGGATTATTATGATCATTTTTTTCTTCTATATTACTCATCATTTTCCTTGGCAATTATTTACTTTATGTTCTTCTTTCACACACATAAAGCATTTATTTGTTCCATTAAGACACTTTCCTGGGTGTCTCATTCTACATTTCTTGCATGATCGAAATTGAGATTTCTTTTCTCCACAGTTTCCACTGCTGGAATTCATATCATTCACCACCATTCTCTTCTTTGTTGAGTTCGGGAGCTGGTTAATATATATGTTGTTGATCATATTTTTGTAAAACTGATTCTGCATTAACACGATATCTTTCATTCCTATCTGTATTCCATTTTGTTTCTCATTTACACCACCTTTCCCACCATGTGAATCATGTTACATCTTACTATTATTTCCTTGTAATAAATCTATTAAATAACACATGAATGCATAGTGTGAGTCATAAAATCATTTTGAGAATATAATGACACATTATTTTCAATCTAAAACACATTAAGATTAACCATGCTTAGTTATTCTAATATTATATTACAATACTTCAAATCTTTTTTAATTAAAATGTGAATTATCCTTAGAATATCCCACGAGAGTGTTGTAACCAAGAGTGAAGAAAGTCCTATTGTTGTGTAACACGATACAGTGGGTCAATCCCGAAACTCTTTGTCAGAGTTTTCACTCCTAGGTACAACTATGTTATAGCATCCTCTACCTGCTTGTATCAAGACAAGGATGTATTGCATGGAATGCCCACATAATATTTACATTACCAATATTTCTGGATGTTCCTATATATTAATCCTCAATGTCTATATTAGGGTAGTGTTATCTAATCAAAGTTTATCTAAATCTAGCTTCCAAGGATTGTACTAAACTTTTTCTAATACCAACTGTAACACCCCGATCCCAGTTATCCAGAATCTATGAATTATTACATAACATTGGCATGATACAAGGAATCGTGTCCTGAAATACTGATCAGTTTAGTAGAGTTAGATGTACTAGAAACATACATAAGTTTTACATTACATTTTAAAATAAAAAAACAACATTTTGTCCCCTTTGAACACTCTTACGATCCTTAGTCTATTTCTATAGGTTAATCGTAATATAATTCTTTGAATCATGGGACAAATATAACATAAGAAAGGGGTGAGGTTAGATGCTCAGTAAGGATATAATTATATAGGAAACTATCATAAATAATAATCAACATTTAAGGAAATGTATAAGACAAAAACACAATCCTTTTAAACTAAAACTTAAGCACAATATAGAATAGATAAATCAAATAATTCCATTTACATATTCACAAGGATATTTTACTAGTCGAATAATCACATATACTATCAATAGCTAGTTTTGTAATGATGGAATGCATAATTCCGGACATCATAACCACATAGTCAAGGCCTTGTTCCCAGACTACAAATATGATTTTGTCAAGGCCTTGTGCCAAGACACTAGTTTGTCTTATGAGACCTACTGATGCATCAAGGAGCAATAGTGGCTTCCACCCAGCACTAACTAAGTCCAATGCATTCCTTATATGAATGGTTGAATCATAATATAATCATTCATATTAAGGCTCGCATACTAAATGTCAATATTTTAACCATAAACCATGACATCCGTAGTAAAACATAATTCATTCAATAAAATATGGATGATTGTATTATAATAAATCATCCACAATCAAGAATAAAATACACTGAAGGATATTGACATAGATGAAAATAGTCATTATAACTATTTGAGAGAAATATATGCTTTTCTTGAAAACATTTAAATGTCACACTATTTATACAAGAAGTCGTTTAAAAGGGATTTTTGAATCAAAGTGTCCCATACAAATTTGAAACTTTTAAAAGTAATTTTAATTTCAAAATATTCAAGTACATATAAATAAATATTTAAAACCATTTTAAAACATGGAAATTAATGTGAAATATTTATAGGAAAAAACATTTAAAAAATTTAAAACATTTCAAAAAATATTATAGATAAAGAGTTTTTAACCTAATAAGAGACACCTAAATACAAGTAATTGAGGAATAACATTAATCGAAACACTATAATATAATTAGAATAAAGGGATTTAAGAAATAATATGTCAAAGGAGAGTATATACACCATATAAAAGTGAATTGGTGCATAATAGTAATGAAGTCCCAATGGAATGTAAATTGAGACGAAGTCCCTTATAAAGATGTTATCCTTAGATTAAGGATAAATAAATGAAATAATTATGTGTGAAAAATATAAATACACAAAATTTATGTCTCTATAATGTTTAAACCAACCATAGATTAATTACACATATTCATATAATGACATAATCCATAAGTAGATGTTTAACCCAAAGAATTGAAATTGGATGAAGAAGTTCCTTTACAGAAATTCGACAACCTAACGACATCACATTAAAATTCAGAAAATGAGTTGATGAGAGAGAGAAGGGTATCCCATAATATGGACATAAAATTTATAGAAATAAGGGTATATAAGAACATACAGCAAAATAATAAGATGTAAATTAAAAGACATAACAGAAAGAAGTCTTTTAAATAGAGGTCGGTGAAAGGTTCCTTTACCGATTTGGTAACTTACGAAACACACACCCTAAGAAAAAAGGATTATACAATTAATATATATACCCATAAAATACATTATATTACACAAAGAATACAATCAGGTGTAGTACATTCACCACTGAAAAGGAAATATTTACAATTATAACATGAATCTTACAGGAATAAAAAGTGAGATAAAATCCCGTTACAACGTTGTACTAAACTGAGTCATATGAAAAAAAGTTAATTACCACAAAATTAAAAATAGATTACAATTAATATAATTTGAGTAATGATTATATACCTCAAATTTATGTACACAAGTACACCACATGAAATAAATAAGTGGTCAACAATAGAAATATGACGGAATTAAAAGTGAGATTAGAAAGCCCTTACCTTGTACTTTCCCTTAATAGAGGGTATGGTAACCTCATGTACAATAGATAAATAATAATTATTAAATTATACAAGAACCATATACATATATATATTATCATATATGATCTTTTAAAATTTCATTATTAATAATATTTTAGTAGTATCACGGTTTCGAGGGTTAGCTGATTTATTTTTCTTTTATATGTTTCGTTAAGTAAGTCATGTTTGTTATGGATAAGATTTATTTTTTTCATATCCATAATGATATCAAGCCTTTAAAAATTATTTTTAATCATCAAATGAAAATTATCCTGGAATGGTTATGATTAGGAATTTCATCTCATCGCGTCGTGGAAACAGTAAGCCGTACGTACGCATGAGCGACAATATCATTCTTTTGATGGTGAAATAATATATAAATGGATGGTATATCATATATAAAGAATAATTAACATTTAATATTTGTTATTTTAATCAGTAATAATCATTATTATTCCCATACAAATAAGGATGTTTTTGAATAACAAACAAAACCATGATGTGGAGACGGTAAGCTGTACGTACGCAAGTATAGTGACTTTGTCATTTATAGGGTGGATAGAATAACGAATATGGTTGTACCATATTTATAATTTCATCACAGTTTGTAAGAGGTACTATAGTTATAAAATTTGTATGGAATCAACAAATAAATAGGAAGTTGAAGAAGAAATGAACTTTAAAGAGGGTGGTGAAATTATTGCCTCTTCTTCGGGTGCTTCCTTTTGATTTGATCAAAAGGGCTCCTTAGGATGCCTTTATGATCAATGGAATTACTCTAACATGTAGTGAAAGTAGTTGAAAGGATATTTGGTCGGGGTATGGCCATTCCAAATGGCTTTGTTGGTGTGACATTATGAGAAGGGGAAGTACCCTTTAATAAGAGAGGTGAGGGTCACTTCAGGAGAACGTTAAAATATTATTTATTATAAATTGTTTTCATTTTATAATGGATAAAAAACAATTTTATTTGAATCTAAGGTTGGTATGGGTATAAATAATCTCATCCAATTGAATTTAGACAGGTTTAGGTCACCATATTATCCTTATGTTTTAGAATTAACTATTAGTTAAATAGATTTACTTTACCGTGTCTTCTTGTATTTTTATAATACATGGTTATTATATACACTCTAAACTTACAAGAGAACCTAAAGTGGTTAATTAATGACATATATAATATTATTTAATCCCCTTGGCTGAACCTTATATTTTTTGAAATATTATATTAACCAATGATATAGTATTTGTTTGAAAAACTCATTTAGGTCGATTTTGAGACAATTTAGTATTTGTTTTTAGTGAAAATCATAACATCATGATTACTTAAAAAAAATATTTAATCAACCCTCACATGTCATATTAACATATAAAATTAGTGGAATGAATCAAAAGTCTCAAATTATATTTATTTAGATATTTATAATATCAATTATTTTAATTATTCATCAATTCATTAATTACTGCATCATCATTGTGTCAGAAATAAATTTAGTTATTTCTTCCTAAAAATTATAAATAAAATACAATTATGTAGGAAATATTTTTACCTTTATAATTATTATTTGTAGTCGAATTTATCTTATGTATAACCTTATATTAAAAATAGTTTTGTTATTAAACAATGAATTTAACACTTTTAACTCTTCTTTAAATAAAATAATAATAACTATCTTAATCTAATCCAAGTGGAACAAAAGGATCATAATTTATTCCAAAGGATGTTTTTGGTCGAATTAAACTATTACTATAGAATTAGTACATGTGTTAGGGTTACTATAATATTATTTTCACCATTAATTACCCTATTTACTTAAACCGTTGTAAATAAAAGACAAAAGTTACTATTCACCAAAAATTATTTTAATTTTATTGAACCAAATTTTACATACTGATTTCAACCATGTCTCTTGGATTTTTGAAATTCCACTAACAGAATTGGTAAAATTATGTTTTATGAAAATTTTCAAATTCATCTTGAAGGTGGGTAAATGATGGTAAAAAAGTTCAATAAAATTGTATACATAAAATTTTAATATAAAAACTGACTCCAATGAGTCACATTGAATTAATATAAGTATTATGTATGTATATTTCCTTAAAATAAATTAAATAAATAATTATTTAAATAAAAAGTTGATTTTTAAACCAAAACGTATTGTTTTTCACTATTCATCAAAAATTGAACGTTTTCATAAAAATACCAAAAATTCACCCTAAGAAAATTTTTATATTACAAATTCAAAAATTAATTTTATTTTACTAAATTAAAAACATAGTATTAGAATTAATAAATTTAAAATTAATTTCCGTTGTCAAATCCAAAAAGCTGGTTTTTAAGAAGTAAAAATTATCAAAAGATTGACATGTGTATATGTCAAATTTAAATGTAAAATTACTTTTAATGACCTAAATTGAATTAAATGATAACAATATAATCCGATTATACTTCCAAACCATTCAGATTAATAATTTAACTTTATAGATTATTTTGATTAAAATAGTTTTTTTGAAATTAAATTTTTGTATTTTTATTATTCATCAAAATTTGAATGTTTTCAAAAATGTACCAAAAATTTATCCAAAATAGATTTTCATTTCCCAATTTTAAAGAAGAATTTAATTTCATTAAATTGATCATGTAAAAGTGTAAAATATGGGTTTTATAAAGGGTTCTCCATTTAAAGGTGGTAAAATTGAATTTTTTTTATAATAATTCTTTTATTTAAAAAATGAATTTGTTCTTATATTATGTCTATAAAACACCTAATATGGATTATAAAATTATATGGAGTATATAAAATTCCAAATACAGTTAATACTATTCATAACCATTTTTTGAACGGCCAGTTTGGTAAGTCCTCGTGTGCTCGAACTCGGTGTAGCATGTAACACAAGAAATTGAATTACATTAAGGAAAATAACTTACAATGAAATATTTGGGTGTTACAAAAATGATCAAATCTATCATTATTTATAGGTCATCACCAATGAATTTTTTAGTTTATACCAACTCGTCAGAACCCCTAAATGAATGAAATTAGTGAAAAGTTGAAAAGAAATTTATATTCAATTGGGTAATGATAATATAAAATTTAAAAGAATTTAAATATTATAGTAAAAATTGTAAACTTATTGTCAACACATAATATGGGGTTTTAGTAAATGTACCAGATATGTTTAATTGAACATGAACTACATCCATATTTGTAGGTGGATTGGAATGTATCTGAAATAATTTCCCATCATGTTGGGGATTTTTTACTGAGATTATTTTTTTTGTTTCCAAGATACAACACCCTCAACCAAATATTTCATACTATTATAATCAGGTATAGGAACCATGGTCTGGCAGGTTCAAAAAATCTATATAATTTCTCGAGAGTGAAAAAAATCTATGGTGGCATTCAAATTTTATTATATTGACGGGTGGATCAAATATAAAAAATGTTTAGACTTTATTTAAAAATTTATTATTATATTAAAATTATAACACAAATATTTTCTATAGTACATGGATTTTATTTTTTGAAAAATAATATCTATGTTTTTTATGTTAATTCTTCACATTCCAAATGTATCTCTAAGGACATAGCCTCTACTAGATCACAATAATAATTTGTAATCACTTCAAATTGATATTAGAAAACATTCTAACACAATGTACTGGTCTCGTTCATCTCTAAATAAATTTACATCTTCTTTGGAGTACATTGTCATTTGGACAACATGGTAGTACATAAAAATTATACACAAAAAAACAATTAAAAATATTATAATTAAAATTGTAATAACGTTCAAGAATTACTATCTTTGGGATGTTAATTTTTTGATGGTATACAATATCCTTCATAAATATGGAAATGTAATATCCCCAATCATTATGATTATTTGGTTTCAAACGCTGAAACAACATTGACTAAAATTAGTAATTTTTTTCTAATATGTTTTGATAGTTAAATCTTAAAATATATACCATACTCTATTTTCTTTAAAAAAATCATCAGGATTATTTTATTTACTCATCAACCAATACTACAACTTATCTAATATTTATAGATCACCCTATCTTAAAAAACCATGTTAAAACATAAAAAAATTGAATAATATGTATTTTTGTAGAAAAATATTGATTGTAGTGAATTTAAAATTCAAAATGAACATCATTTGTGGTTATATTTTTCTAAATACATTATTTGAATCCAAAAAAAATGGTGTATCCAAAGTGTTTTTCATTAGAATCTAGTGATTTATTAAATTCAAATAAGCAATGTATAAAAATACATATATATTTTTATGATTAGATATTAGAGATTTATACCTATATTGTAACCACAAAGATATGACTTCCATATATTATTTTATTTTCAAATTCCATTCTTAGATCATATTTTATCTTTTTATGTTTTTAAAATTCCCAAAAAACGTTTTACAATATAATTGATAGAGGGACTAATGAGTAATTTTTTTCACAAGGTGTTCCATTTATATATTAGTAATAGCTAAACCTATAGAAAATATGACTTGTTTTTAATTATAAGGAATATAATATATCACTTTTTTTAGGAAAACATATTTTGAAAATGTAACTCATGTATGTATTCACAACTAATACTCCTAGACATTCAAACATGATAATTTCATATATAATCTTTATACCATCCAAGTCTATAAAGGCCTATGCATATAGTTCTTCCTCATATTCTATATACGAGATATTTTCATCTTTATATGATATATCTATATTATGTAGAAATGTTACTACATTTTCTTGATATTATCTTCCATTTATCATTCATTTTTTTATATGTAATTCCACAATTCATTTCAGACATTTTTATATAAATTTATAAAGGTTATTTATTTTATTTTATAAGGACATATGTTATCTAAATTTATAAGATTTAATGAACATTCAATGAAATATACAATAGAATTATCAACCATGTTTACATATATGAAATAAATAAGAATAAGAAACTCAGTGCTTGGATTGTGAGATACATGAATCCATAATATCATGTGTTATTTTCAGAATTTTTTTATCGCGTGACATGTCTCCTAGAATCTTATACACTATACAATTTACAACAAGGCGATGTGTGTGTGTTGATAGATATAAATTTCATATAATTTCATCAATTGAATTTTAAGAAATATATAGATATTAGAAGATGGTATATTAACATTTATAAGAAATAGTTATGATAAAATCTGTTATATTATGTAGGGAAGCAGTTAGGGGATCAGAAAACATCAATGATTATTGGATATGTGTCTCTTCATGTACTGATCATTGTTCTGGTACTGGTTCATGTTGATCTGCTCATATATATTATTCCACAAAACTAGGCTGAATAATAATATATTTTGAATCATCTATCATTTCTTACATTCCTTTCATTATCTCATATGTATCTACTAGATTCATTATATTCTCAAAATATGTTTGAGGTGACACTACAAAGCCTGCAGCTCTAATTCATGTATATTATCATGTCTGATTGAAAGCTATTGAAAGTAGTTTTTATTTAGGAATAATCTATAATGATAACTTGGTTAAATCATATAAATAACATACAAAAATTAATATATATTTTTATATAATAATACTATAAATAATTAAAAATTATTATTACTTTATACTCACACATGATTCATATACTACTTATGTGTTTTCATATACTAGTTTACCCTCTTAATTAATACATCCATCTTTCACTAATACATGACATGGGAATAAAGTGACCTCAAAGTATGACTTATCAATATTTATATAAATAATGTATCCTATGTTGTTTCATATCACGTAAACATTTACTATATATTAAAAAAAACTTTATTTCAAGCGAGGAATACCAAATACATGCTTTATAGTAGGGGTAAATTGTTTTTTTATTCACGCTACTTATTTTCATCCTTCCTTTTTTGTTTCATAAATTTAAAATTTTAAATGAAATTAGATAAAAAATATATTTCAAATAAAATATTATCGATAAAAATTATCTGCAAATGATTCCATGAGAGGAAGAGTAATGTATGATTTAAATGTTACCTAGTTTATGATGTGTGAAAACATTAAAGGTGGGTGGAGGTTTACATTCCCCCCAACATTTATATTATGATGCTTTGTTATAAGTGTTTAGAAATCACTATTATATTTTCCTATGACAATTAAGAAAAATTTCATATTGAAATTATATTAAATAAAAATAACATGGAAGGGAAAATGAAAATTAAATGAATGTTTCATCAAATATATTTTAAAAAATAGAAAATGTATATTGTTGCATTATAATAATATCTTCCAACATAGTTTTATTCAATATATGAATTAAATTATTCAATGTATCTCTATCAATTTAAAAAAGCATTATAATTGTGACACAAATGTAACTAATGGTCATTAACATGATGGGGGAGAACAGGTTGGTCTCATTAATTCTATACAACCTCTAGCATTACACCTCTACTTCATTCCTTGATAAATTTAGCAAACAACGTGATACTACCATGCACTTGCCTTTTTCATCCACAAGTTGTTGATCCCTTAATAATTACATATTTTCAACATTGACCATTTATTATTCTTTTATATTGGTAACATCAACAGCTGGATAAGTCATTATAATATTAATTATTTAAAAATTTAATTTAGATTATGTGACGATAGTAGATAACACACAACATTATAATATAAAACATAGTATATTTAAAACACTATAACCTTTTCATTGAACTGCTTTTATTTTATTTAATGTTTGATGGTATTGGGATCCTCCATTGAGTAAAAAATCCCCTCTTTATGTTCCAATTTAATGTACAAGTCACTATCTACATTAGATCCACTATCAAATTATTGTGATCATCCAATGAATGGGCCATCCTCAATTGAATTTTATTATGAACTTGTAGTTGTTTTAGTTCCCAACCGAACAATTGACCAATTCTTTTTCATAGGATACAATTCATAAACTTCTTCCACTACTTCTAATTCCATTATGAAAAGTATAACCCTATACCCTTCCACACTAATATTCTCTATCATAGAGATCAATTTCTCAACATTAAAAACACATATATTATCAAAATATATCAAATTTATAATCAAAACTTGAAATGTTTTATAGTATGACCCATATATTTTTTAGTTGATGCTGAAGTTTTGTATATTTGGACAAATTAGATTTCTATCCATGGAACCAGATACATACATCATTTCCTTCTTTTTCATAACTCCACTATTTTCATCATCTAATGTTCATTGTGTTCCTTCTAAAACAATGTATTACCATTAATTTCCAAACTACTGTAATCGATAGCATTTATATTTTTACCCCTAGATTGACATTGAATTAATTCCATAATTGAAATCAAATTGAAAAAAAACTCCTTATAAATAGGATCTTAGAAACATCTTATAAAAAATTTATTATGGTGTTTGATATCCATCATTCATCCATTTAGGGATTAAAATGTTTATGAACTACTTTATGAACATAAATGTATAGAGAACCCTTTGTTCTATTATGTAAACTGTATATATGATACGAATCATGATCGATAATGGTAATTGTAACAACATATCTTTGAAAAATTCCATTGTCTATTTGGATTCCCCAGTGATGAGTTTTTAGGATACAAATTATATCAACATCTAAAAGGAAATTTTTATATAATTTAACATATTATTGAATAATATATCACTCTAATATACAACCTTACGGATAAATTCTATTTTAGATACACCCTTTTAAAATATTCCTATATCGTTCATTGGGGAACATTTATCTTTAATGGATAGGACCACAATGTTATATCTCTATAACAGAGTGAACCATTAGGTTGAATATTTTTTAAAATAATTACGGAAGGAATAATATCTCTAATTATCATAATATAACTAAAATATCATAATTCATGATTGAAAAAATTGTGTAGCCTATAAAATTAATTCATATGACTTTGAAAAATCTCGATGTATGGTTAATGTATGACATAAAATTTTAAGAAGAGTGCAACATAATTATATAAGAATTAAATCTTATCTCAAGGAATGAATATCATGTTATTTTAGAATGTTTATCTTAAAATTTTTCATCGACATGATATTCTTGATATTTTATTAATACACCTCTAGATGTTTTACACCATTATGGAAGTTGTATAATTGAAAAGTTTCATATCTAGATAAATTTTATGATACTAAAGGTAGATGAGTTCATCTTTCACCATTCACCAAGGCCAACTCCTTTCTTATCTACATGTCAATCATGTAAAACATTTCCTCATTTCCTATTTTTTTTTTATCTTTGGTAATTTTGTTAAAATGTTAATAATATTACCACGTATATATTTTTTCTATGTGCATGACATGAAATTAACATATGATGTACAAACAATTCAAATATTGTAATTCAAATAAAAATTAACCTTTTTCCAACCAAATTTCATATGGTTTTTTAAAATGTTTTTCCAAAATCATTGTCAATATCGTTCAATTTCTTGAATAGTTTATCAACCATTAATTGAGATGGTATTTTACATTATTCTATACTTCCATTGAATGATGTCATCCATGTTTGATATCTATTTCTCTAGAGTATAAATTTTAGATAAACTAAAAAACAATGTCTTCAAGGAATGTTTCAACCTAAATGAGTGTGTACCATCTTCATAAATGGGACACACAGACATTACATTATTGATATTTCCTAAAAAATATCAATAGGTAGTGAAATAATTTATTATTGTATAAATCAGGGCCTTAAATGTGAACTATTTACTTCTACGAGCCTTATACAATGTAACAATTGTAACACACATCAAATTTATATCTTAAATTAATGGGGCTATGTAGAAATCAATATCATTGTTGGGTTGTTTATATATATATATATATATAAGTAGAGAATCATAATGTGTTTTCATTTTTTGTAAAACCATGATGGAAAGTTATAAATTACCATCACAACTAGACATATACTATGTGTACTAATTTGTAAAACAAAAGGATTTATTCTATATATTGATAACACAAGATGAAGTTTTATTGGATTTCATTAAAATTCAAGAGACCCAATGTAAATTTTTTCGATTAAGGAGTGTCTATTTATTGACTTAGTTTCCCATATTATATTATAATATCTATGTTCCATGAAATTTTTTAATTTCTTTCTAATATAACTATAGTCATCTATACATTTTAATGATTGAAAAGTACCATTCAAATTTTAGTGGTATTGATTCTTCTTCTTTTTGTATTGATATTTTCCAAATATATGTAATTTTATGTGTGATTCATATCACGTGATACATAAATAATTGTATCAACCAAGTTAGTATGTAAATCTTGTTTTTCCTAGTATTTAGCCCAAAATTTATTGATTCAATCTTTTCTATGAAAAATAAAAATTTTCATAAATCTCTTTTTGATGAATTCAACATGAATAACAACAATTTTGAAAAATAAAAACAATTTGAGAAGGGTCATATGGATGATCTATTGTACACTCGATAAACTCTTTAACTCCTTTATCATTCTTCATTATCATATAATTAATATACACCCATTTTTTATTAATATCTATCCTATTTGGTTCAATAATTTCCATTTTTAAAATCAATAAATAAATACCCATAAGGCATTAACAATCAATGTAGAAACATATAGATACTTTGAATAAATTTGATTATTTTCCTCAATAAAAAGATAAGCCCACTTTGGAAACTCAATGAAGAAATAAAAAAACTAAAATAAAAAGGATATAGAAATTTCAATATTAGCCGCTTTGTGAGAAGGTTTCACAATGATAACTTCTTCTTAAAAAGTTAATTTTTTGTGTCTGAGAAAAAGTAGGATTTTGTTAGGTCAAATTAATTTATGTAATTGATTATTTATTAAAACATTAATATTGAGAGATCAATATTGAGGCTAAATATTTATAAGGGGAACCCACATGGTATGATATCCATCAAGGCTCTTATTTCAACATTGGTATATTGTAATTTTAATGGAATAATAATGATAATATTGGAATAATATAGTTGAATGAATAAAAAAAGCATAATGTTATTGGTGATGATTCCTTAGAATTAACATTACACACAAGGGTAACATGAAAAGAAACAACTGATAGTGGTTTAAGACCTATACAAACCCCAAAAGAGTGAAAACATATTATAACATTTTAATAGAATAATTTAACATACATAAGTAAAATTTTCTAAGATAATAATTTCTTTTTGAAAAATATTGACATTGTTTTATAGTGGAGATAATCATTAAAGGAATGAAGTGTATGATATTTATAATTTAATAAAGATTATAATTAAATTTCATTTATTGAAATACAGAGAGAGAAATAATTCTCACTCGCCAAATTATTAATGGTAATCAGTTAGGATGAAATTGTAAAGGATAATGATGTTTTTGTTATAAAACATCAAACATTATTTTTGTTAAAATATAATTTTATTTATATATAATCTATTATTGATCACTAAAAAAATTAAATTCAGTTTTTGTTGAGTATAGTGAATTAAAATTGACAATAGACACTTAATGATGTAATCTTAGTCAAGATTACAACACCTATTGGATCTAATACAATTTTATATACTTCATTTGAGATTCATTATATGATGAATGTTTACAAAAAAATTGTTTCAAAATTCTTGTTGAACTTCATTATTTCTATTCTAATAATTCAATTATAAGTAATGCAAGGTAGTGAATTTTTTTTGCAGATCTTAAAACTAAATAAGATATACAGGGATTTATATTATTATTAAAATAATATGGGAAATGTGAAGTAATAATTAAATTTTTAGATGAAAAACAATGTACACCGATTAATAATAGAAAAATAAGACAATTCAATCAATTATAAAATATAGTTTGGTAGTATAATTACATATTTCTTGATATTGTTATTCAAATAAAATTATTTTACAAACAAATATTTAGAAAATAATAAGAACTAAAAATAAATTTTCAGATGTATTTTATTATAAATACTACACCAAAATAAGTATTATCTACATAGACCAAAAAACATGTTTGGAACTTATTTTATTTTAAATAGGGATCCTAATGTTTTATATGTCTTAAAAGGTGATTATGTTAATAATTTACTATCATGGTATTTTTTGCGGAATATTAAAATTTTACACATTCATTTAGGTTACCAATTTAATCTTTCCCTTACCCTATCCGATAAATATTAAATCTAATGTAGTCCTTATGAATAATATTTATTGTTCTATAATTTTAAGAACTCTTATATGTGTTTCAGTTTTTCTATAAATTAGTGTTGTTATTTTAACGGTCTTCCTTTTGAACCGGGCGAAAAAGTGAAGGGTTTTGATCTTTTTCAAGTACTAAATGGTTTATTTATAAGACACAACATTATAACTCAACTATACAAGTTTAAACCATTCAAACTGATATTTTTGGACTTGGGTGAAGTATCATTATGTTTCCCAGGTGGATCGAGGAATATCTGCAGCATTAGACCCAAATAATTCATGTTTTGGAAGTCTGAAAGGGCGAACAATTTGACTGAAACCATGCATCCCACTGTTGCTAATTGTGTGATCTTATTTAATGTGGAGGTGTTTTTTTCATGGTATGAGTATAGTTTCTAATGTGTGCACCTAGCCCATGTTAGGGGGGTTTCTTAAACATAGGGTTCCACATGGTTGGCGCACAGTTTTCCAAACCATGCGGGTAAAACTGTGTGGATTGTTCGGTTTAAATAATTTAATTACTTAAATTAAAATTGAAATTAAAAAAATTAAAATATTCATCTCCACACCACTATAACTAGAACATGACACACACCCTAAAGGAGGGTTACCCCCTCTCGATGAACATGACCCCCTGCATGACCCTCCTTTGATGCATGAATCTGGTCTGGATTTCATGAAATTATTTATCTGAATTACAAAGATATAATATTTCCTCACTTATACTCCCTATTTCCCAATTTTGTTTGGCCTATTCCTCACACTATATGGTTTAGACGAATAGTAGGTATTTGGGTAAAATCATATATCAGTCTTCTATTGATCTTGGGTTGTAGGAATGGTCTCTTGGGAACCTTGGCTGAATTTTATGACAACTATCACCGAAGGCGAGGATGTTTGGTTTGTCTTAGTTGGTCATCACTATATAAGGTGTGGTTGAAATCATGTTTCTCGGTTTCCCCCCATATAAATTAGGATCTATATTTGTTTTGAGGTTCATATTAATTATATTGTAGTGTGTTTGTCTCGGATTTGTGATTTTGAGTCACCGGGTCTATGGTGACTCAGTTGTGTATGTAAATGTAAGTATATATATGTGGGGGCGCGTGCACGCGCATGCATGCGTGTGTGTGTTGATTCCCCCATTACACATATATTCTTTCACAACAGTGAATATACGTGTATGGTTCTAGGTGTTTCTATTTATATATATGGAAATGCATGCGTAGGTGAATGGAGATAGGTGGATGCATAAAAGAATATGTGTAAGGCACCTCGAGCACATGTTCATGGCCATACTGGTGTGTGCCTAGGGGCTAGGTGTCCTTGAATGTATGTGAATATGCATACGTATAATGGGGTGAACATAAAATTTTAGTTATAAAGATTCATCATCTGAAGTGGATGGTTTGGTTCAACTTTGAGGTAGGGACTCTTTCCATGCCCACTAACATTTAGTAATGCATTAATTGAATTACATACTACCTAGTTCTTAGATTTAATTAATGAAGTATGGTTTTGTGGTTTAAATTATTTCCATGATATGGTTAATGAGATTTATAAATGTGATGGTTGATTGTGAATAAATAAGTCATGTTTTTGTAATAAAACGCCTCCAAAAGAGGTGAATTACCTTCAGGATAAATATTTAGGGATAGAAAATTATGCTACATAACTTTTTGATTTTCTATTTTTTATACATGGGTGTGAATTGATAAAGGAATTTTTATGTTACTTGTCCCTTTTATGTTGCTTATTCCCAAGTAGGTCCATGACTTGTAACCATGGCACTTCTTATTACAGTTAAACCCTTAAATTGTTTTTCTATGTTTAGGAAAATTGGTTGGGATGACCTTGAATTCGAAAATTACACTAAATTATGTTCCTAAATTAAATGTTTATGTCAAAATGAAATGCTTGACTTGTATTAAAGGGTTTAAATGAGATGGATCCATAGGTATGGAAAGGTGTATTCCTACGGAAATATGTTAGAATTAATTTCTACATGGAATTATTATAATTTGAGAAATCATATGTTGATGTTTTACTAAAATACTTAATAAGTGTTTCAATATGTGTAAAAGTGAACATGTTTGGTTATGTGTATATGGTGTGGCTATTTGAAATGAATATAAGGTAATTAAAAATGTATTATATTTTAACTATGAAACTGTGTGTAAATGGTGATGAATGGGTGGAATCTTACCCCATGTCACTTTATTAAATGACTATGGATGGGAGTCTGTTTACCCCCAAGACATTACTAATATCATCAAAGGGTGGGAGTAAGTTTTAACCCATGCCTATATTAAAAGTCTTCACATTATGAGTCCACTTAATGAACTATATTAAAATTGTTCACAAGATGAGGCCACTTATTTAACTATATTAAAAGTGTGCACACATCGGGGCCACTTATTGAACTATATTAAAAGTGTGCACATGATGAGAGAACTTAATGATCTATTAAGGAAGGGAGGATTTATTACCCCGTTACACACATATATATATATATATATATATTTGTGTATGTATGTAGTGAAAGGATCAGACAGATATCATGACAACGAGTCTATGCTTGTATAGTCATCATGTATCCCTTAGGAAGATGGATGTGTGTTATTCTTTATACAGTTCTTTTTATTAAATTTTTCATACCCGTACTGTCTAATTTTTATTGAAATGGATTTATCTTGATATTAGTTGGTGCAATCCTACTAGAATATCATCTCCCACCATACCCAGGTACCTGTGGTACCCAATAAGACCTTATAATTTCAGGTCTTATGTTGATTGTTGTATGGTTGTCCCCGAGGAGTTAGAAGTAAGAGACTGATTTGGAGCTCGAGATTCTCATAGAGATCACCCTTGAGGATTTTTTGTCTTTCCCCAATTTAGTACTTTATTGAAAAACATTTTGTTTTATTTACTACTTTAAAGTAGGTAGCATAACTATTTCATCCATGCATGCATTGTATAAACTGTCATTGACCACCTTTATAAAATGATTATTATCTCTCTTCTTCTGTTATATTTTAATTATCTATTAATTCCAATATTAATGCTATTTACTACTATTTGAACTCTTATATAAAGGTATTGTATCCTCACTATCACCTCCATAGACACTAACTGGTAGTTATAAACCTCTGGCATATGGGGGAGATGCAATTAAGGCTCTGTGAGCCACCGGTCTGGCTACTGGGTTAATGGACAGTTGGACCAGGACGTTACAGGTATTGATAACTGATTTTATAAGTTATTTTTTTCCCTTTTCTTAGTTCTGTGTATTATAATATTATGTATGATTTATCATTTCGGTTCATTTGTTTGGTTTGTACCTAAAGATAAGAAGGTCAATTTCTTGCAGTTGGTTTGATCATTGTAACCTGCTGCAAAGAGTTTTGTTTTTTCAGATAGCTTATGTGTTCCTTTACTTTTTTTTATGTTTGTCATATTCTATTTATTTTAATTTATATAATAAATAATATAATATATAGTGTTATTATCATGAAGTTAGGTCTAAATCGGACTAAAGGATGATAAATACTTTTGTTCCTTCTTTTAATTTTTTAAGCTGGTGAATCGTGAAATTCTAGTCAAAATATCATTTAGGCTTTGTTCTAAAATATGATTTATCATCAAAAATTGTAATGGTTGTTATAAGACAGCTTCTCTATTTTGATAACCCATTCAAGGTTATCCATTAAAAAAATAATTAAATTAATATTTTTGTTTATGTTTTCATAATTTGATTTGAATTTTTGATGAATCATATTTTGGAGAGAATGATTCCAAAAATCAATATTTATTTAATTTTTTAAAAAATGCATTGAACTCATTAATTGTGCAGTATTGGTATATGAAATAAATCAGATATAAAATTTTTTATATCTTTTTTGCAACTATTTAAGAAATAGTGGTTCCACACGACTTACTTATATAGGTGAAAGCTTCCTATATAATACACCGCACTCCACTGGGGTTTAGTAGCACACCCACCCACTCCCTAGTTGTTCTATCCCATGATTCATTCTATGATGTAAACTAGTAGAGTTTCCATGGCCATACTAATCATGATGGTCCTCCTCGTCACCACCTCCATTCAAACCTCTCTTCCTGAAGCATCTATCACTGATGGTCTACATAATGCTCCACCATTAGCAATGGAACCCTTGAACTCAGTAGCAGGGGTTCAAAAATTAGAGTTGGGGTAAAATTATTATTTGACAACCCCCACCCTACAATCTGGGCCATGAAATTCTAAATGATCGATAGTTCCCAATTCATCTCTTGGATAATCAGCTGCATTTTTCAGTCATGTGTTGGTTGTTCTATATTTTACTGGTATTAATTGATTTGGATTTTCTTGTTTCAAAACCTCATCTAAATGTTTTCCCCCTACCAAAAAATGAAATCATAAATGTGGAATGATTTTTCTATATTTTCTTGATTTTATTTGTGTTTTAAAATATTCTTCTTTCTCTAATCACCACTATAAATGTGGTCTTTAACAGTACAAGAACATGTATTTTTCAATGAATTTATTTGATGAAAATATAATCGATGATAAATTAATTCATTCTTTTTAGCACTAGTAACATCAATGATAAAGTAAATCTTTATAATCTCAAGAAGAAATTGAAGATTAAGGACCCTTTTATCTGTAGTAAAATAATGTGAAGATAAAGGGTCATCTATCAATGTTTTATTTTAGTGATAATAATTTGGGTGTTTATGAGTTATGTATTTTAGAATTTGTAAAGGGATTATTTTTATGTGATTTTCAATCACTAATAAATATTTCCTTTATCAGTTACATTGGTAGCACTGATAAAGATCATGAAATTAATATAATGATGTAATAGAATTACATCAGCCCTATAAAAACAAAACCAATCAGAAACTAAAAAGATAAAGTAAAAACATACTAAAGATAACATTGAAATAAAAATATAAAATATCTTTATCATTTAAATTAAACATTCATAGACACAATATTTATATTGATGTTTTTTATAAAATAAATAAATAAAATTAAAATCAATATAAAAAATAGTAACCCTTATTGTAGGATTTCCCCAATGATCGATCTTTAAATAGATGATTTCCCCAGAAAAAAATTCAATGTTAATTTAATTAATAGTAAATAAAAACAATAATTTTAATGTTTTTTTATCCACATATGATAAATTATATTTTTAACTAGAACACACACACATAGACACACAAGTATATATATATATTAACAATATTATTAGTTAATGAAGCATCATATTGATGTGTAGAAAATTAATACACCTAAAAAATGAATTATGGAACATTTTACAAAAGTTTGACAGCAGTATGATCTTTTTTATTGTATTTGTCTATGTGATACTTGTTTCAAACAAAAATGAACATTTTATATTGAAAACACAAACATTAAGTCATACCAACAATATCATGTGTTGGATTGAATAGTGGTCAATTCATACACATCACAAAAGAATTATTTTTCTTATCACTAATGTTTGAGAACAATTTGAGAATGTTTATATAATTTGACTATGTGACACACAATTTAATATAATATAGGTTTTCTATTGAAAATATAAACTTTGAGTCATCTTAACCACATCATGTGTTGGATTTATGTGTGTGAAATTTATAAATTTCAAACATGAATTATGGATAATTGTAATAATGTATGAAAAAATATGATATTGTTTTCTCATTTTTGTCCCATGATTATCATTTTAAACTAAAATGAATCTTTTATATTAAAAAAATGTACATTCAGTCATGTTTAACAAATCATGAATCATATTATCTTGATCCCAATCCATATACATCATAAAACAATTATTGATAATTTTATTAAGGATTTTAAAAAATTGAGTTCATTTGCATAGTTTGGATTTGTGATAGATGTTTTAAAAAAAATTTCACTTACATATATAAACATTGAACATCACGTCATACCGAACACATCATGTTTCATATTGATATTATGTCAATTACTCAATAATAAAAATTTATTATGGATCATTTTAATAATGTTTGAGAAAAATCTGAGATTATTTTCTGATTTTTGGCTAGAGAGGTGTGCTTTTATCTATCATGACACTTTTATATTAAATACATGAAGATAATGTTATATTAGTGCCACAGTGCATTATATTTTTGTGTAGTAAATTCCAACACATCAAAAATGAATTTTGGAAGATTTTCTAAAATTTTGAAAATATTATGAACTTGTTATATTGATTTTGGAATTATGATAAGGGTTTTAATCTAAAATGTCACTTTTATAATGAAAACACAAAATTGGAGTCATAATTAACTCATAATGTGTAATATTGATGTTCAATTGATTCATATATGTCATAATGAAATTATGGATCATTTTTCTAATGTTCAAAAATAATCTAAGATTGTTTTCATTATTTTCTCTATGTAATGTGCATCTTAAACAATAATGTCACTTTTATTATTGAAAACAAGAAATTCAATTCATATCAAATACATTTTGTGACATAATTATGTTTGGTTAATGAAAACATGTCAAAAATGTATTATTGATCACTTTGCTAATGTTTTATAAAAATCCTTGATATTTTTCATGGGGTTTCCTCTGTGATGATTGTTTTAAACGAAAATGTAACATTAATATTGAAAACATTGAAATTCAAGTCGGGCCTTTCACATTATCATAAAAATTGAATTATGGTCGGTTCCTACGTGTCATAAACTAATTATTTATTATTTTACTACTATTTGTAACTAATATTAGCTCGGATTCATAGTTTCGGATATAGGGGATGTTTTAAAATAAAATGACAATTTGATATTGAAAACTTGTACTTCAAGTCATATGGACAACATCGTGTGTTTGGTTGACATGCAGAGTTTTCCAATATATCACAAATGAAATATTTATTTTTTACTTAATGTTTGAAAATAAAACAAGATTTGTTTCTCAGTTTTTGATATTTGACATGAATTTTAAACTAAAATGGTACTTCTATATTGAATCTTAGAACATCATGTTATAGAAGACACATACTTTGTTGAATTGATGGGAGGTTAATTCTAAAATATAACAAATGAATTATGAATTTTTTTACTAAATTATCAAAACACTATGAATGTTTCTTGTTAGATATGAGTATGTATTTTGTGTTTTTTACTAAAATATTAATTTTAAATTGAAAACCAACATTTAGATTCATAACAGTCATACTATGTGTAAAATTGATTTGCAATCAACTCCAACATGCCAAAAATAAAATACGTATCAATATACTAATGTTTGAAAATAACATGAGCTCATTTTTTGGTTTTGGAGAGGTGAAATGCATTTTAATCTAAAACAGAACCTCTACATTAAAAAATTTAATTTTATACCAGCCATATCATGTTCCAAATTGACATGAGATCTATTAAAACATAGAAAACATGAATAAATAAATGAAACATATATATTGAAAACATGCACATAGAGTTATACTAACAATATTCTGTGCAAGATCAATATGATTTCAATTATTATATGTAACACCCCAAGTTTCTACGGTACATTTCTCTTTGAATAATGTGATAGCGTGTGTTGTACACAACACCGATTTCTAACACACCACAACCAATCAAACTAGCCGCTATGAATAGTAATACATACTTTTTGAAATTATATATATTTTATATTTCAAAATGGACTTAATTTTTGGATTCGGAATATCGAAATTATCCTAAGATGAATTTTTGGTATTTTTCTGAGAACTTCCAATTTTTATGAATAGTGAAAAATACTTAAAAACATCTTTTTTAATCAAAATAATTTATAGTGATAAATTATATTATTGAGTGGTTTTAAAGTATAATAAGAATATATTTTTACCATCTTATCCAATAGTGTATATTAGAATTAATTTTACATTGAAATTGGACCTAAACAATTGTCAATCTTTTGATATATATTGTTTCTTAAAAACACGCTATTTGTTGTGACAGCGGGAATTAATTATAAAATTAATTAATGCAACATATATTTTTGGAATTTTGTAAAATAGACATCATTTTTGAATTTGGAATATCAACTATATCTTAGGGGGAAATTTTGGCATTGTTCTGAAAAACTTCAATTTTTTATGAATAGTGAAACTACTAAGTGGAAGTTAAAAAACTGAATTTTTTCATAAAACATAATTTTACCGCTTCTGTGAATGGAATTTCAAAAATACAAGAGACATGGTTAATATAAAGAATTAAAATGTGGTTCAATGAGATGAAAATAATTTTTGGTGAATAGTAACGTTTTACTTTTATTTACCACGGTTAAAAGTAAATAGGGTAATTAATGGTAAAAATGATATTAATATTACCCTAAAACATGTCCTACTTCTATTGGACAAATGTATATCGACCAAAAACAACCTTACGAATAAAATATTATCATTTAGGTCCACTTGGATTAGATTAGGCCATTTATTATTATTTAAATCAAAGAAGAGTTAAAATAGTTAAAATCAATGTTTATTTACTAAAACATTTTTAATATAGGGTTATACATAAGATAAATTCGATTTCAAATTTTCATTAGAAAGATAATAATATTTCCTTCATAATGATATTTTATTTATAATTTTTAGACATTAAATAATTTAATATATTTATGACACAATGATGATGTAGTAATTACCATAATAGTGAAAAATTAAAATAATTTATATTATAAATACCCAAATAAATATAATTTTAGAATTTTAATGAATTACACTAATTTTATAAGATAATATGACATATTATTATTGATTTAATTGACTTTTTTCGAAGTAATAATTTTTTATGAGTTTCAAAAAATCAACTATTGAATAGTGTCAAAATTGACATAATAGAGTTTTTAAAACAAATATTATATTGTTAATTAATATTAAATTGCTAAAAATCTAAGGTTCGGATCAAAGACTTATATCATGATAGGTGTATCATTAATGGACCACTTGGGGGTATCTTGGATGTATGTAGTAAGTTTATTAACTATATAATATAAAAATACAAAGTGACATGGTAAACGTCAAACTAATTAACTAAGAGTTAATACTTAAAGATAAGGTTAATATAGTAACCCAAACATGTCTAAATTATATTGGTTGAGTGTTTTTTGACCCATCCCCACCTTAAAATTTAAATAATCAACTTTGTATCCATTAGAAACCGAATCTGAATTTATTATAAATTAATATTTCTAGCATTTCCAAAGGTGCCCCTCACCCCTCTTATAAAAGGGAACTCTCCCTCCTCATTATCTCACACCTTCAAAGCCTTTTGGTTCAGAAAAACTCTGCCGAAATACTCTCCCAACTTCCCTAAATACAAATTAGAGGCCTTAGTTTGATCATAAATCCAACCTAAAGATCCCTTTTGATCAAATCAAAAGGAAGAACCCGAAGAAGAGGTAATGATTTCACCACCCTTTTCCAAGTTCCATTATTCTTCCACTTATTCTTCCTTTGTTGTTACCATTTTAAAATAATAACTCCAATATCATATATATACTGTGATGTTATTATAAATATGATACAACCATATTCATTATTCTATCCATCCTTTGAATAACATGTCACCATACGTGCGTACGTACGGCTTATCGTCTAAATGTTGTGGTGTAATTGTTATTCAATAAATTATTATTTGGATGGGTATAATAACGATGTGTAGTTCATGTAAATAAAAAAATGTAACATGATAATGATTCTGTATATATGATATACCATTCAATTATATATTATTTTAATATTAAAAGAATGATATTGTCGCTCGTGCGTACGTACGGAGTACCGTCTCCACGAACACAATGAGATTCATTCTCCATCGTATCCATTCAAGTATAATTATCATTTGATGATTAATAATAGTATATAAGGACTTTATATCATTCTGGATATGATTAAGATACAACCTATCCATGACAAACATAGCTTACGTAACAAAACATATAAAAGAAAATGAATAAGTTAACACACGAAACAAGGATAATACTAAGATATTATAAACAAATCAATGTTAAAAGATCATATATGATATCATATTAAGGTATATGATTCTTGTATAATTTAATAACAATTATTTCACCATTATAAAGGAGGTTAACCTACCCCTAACCAAGGAAAAGTGCAAGGTAAGGGTTTACTTCACAATCTCTTCATTATCCGAGGTTGTTTATACGTAATAATCTACTGGGATCTCTTTATCATCCAAGTCCTTGTTTCTTAAAAATGTATCTCAAAAAAAATTACTATTTAAAATAATATGGGTTAAAGTCATTTATACCCTTGTTTGAATTTTTATAAGAGTTTTATAAAGGAATCTTTCCGTCGTTTTCCAAACAAGGTGCTTTTTAACCTTTTCGACAGAATTAAGGTAATAATGTTTTTTTAACTTAAACAGCGGGTGCAATTATTTTCCACCGTTACAAAATCTTCAAATCTTCCCTTACAAGCTTATAATAATATTTTCAATGAAAATGATTTATTTTATAAATATATGACTTTTAAATGATTTCAAAATAGAAAGTGATATTTCACTAAAAATAGTTTTGATTTCATCTATGTCAAAATCTTTTGATGGATTTTATGCTTATTTGAAGTTGATTTATTATGATACAAAACTTTTATATTGTATTGATGGTTTTGTGAAATGTTTGACTATGGATGTTTTATTTTTATACCATTCATGGTTTATGGATGAATTATTTACATTTCATATGCTTGTTTTAATACGAGTGTTTATGTTATGTTTAAATGTTTTCATATGGTAATGCATCAGACTTACTATGTGACGGGTGGAGCCCTCTATAGCTCCTTGATGTATCAGTGGTTCTCAGGAGACAAACTAGTGTCTTGGAACAGGGACTTGACAAAATATTATTTGTAGTCTTGGCATGAGGCCTTGGCTATGTGGTTGTGATAGTCTGGAATTATGCATTCCATCATTATGAAAGTGGTTATTGATATTGCATGTGATTATTCGATTAGTAGAATATCCATGTGAATAAGTAAATGGCATTATTTCATTTTATTTTTTCCATACTATGATGAAGTTAACGTTTAAAAGGCTTTTTTTAGTTATACACTGCCTTAAATGTTTATTCTTATTTATGAATGTTTCCGCTATATTTTTATCCTTACTGGGAATTTGAGCTCACCCCTTTTCTATGTTTTATTTTTTTTCCAGGATGTGAAGAAGTAAATTATGAATGACCTGCAGGGATGTTATGAAGGGATAATAGTATGGACTATGGAAACAATATGTTGTTGTAGTATTTTTTCACTTTATGATGTAATGTAAAACTTTATGAATATATCTAGTGTTTCCAAGGCTACTAAACCAATCGGTCTTTCGAGATTTGATCTTTCTTTTGATCATGCCATTGTTATGTAACAATGCACCGACTCTAGGTAACTGGGGTCCGGGAATTAATGTTGGTATCAAAGTATGTTTAGTACAAACCTTGGAAGCTATATTTAGATAAACTCTGATTAGAGCACGTAGACCTAAGATGAACTTTGAGGATTAGTATAGAAGAACATCCTAGAATTTTTGTATTTTAGATATTTTGTGAGTTTTCTGAGAAATACATCCTTGTCTGGATACGAGAAGGTAGAGGCAGCTCTGGCACAGATGTACCTAGAGGTAAAACCTGAAAAATACCGCTTTGAGCTAGACTCGAATGAGAACTGGTGCACGACAACAGTCCTTGCTGCACTCTTGGTTACGACACTCCTGGGGGATATTCTTAGGATAACTCTCATTTTCTTTACAAATAATTATAAGGGTTTATGAGTATATATTTCCTTAAAGAAAACATTTTTATGATTATGGATTATATCCATAAATAGTTCAATTTATATTAAGTGTTTTATAAGTATGGGAATATTTATTTTTATTGATAAACTAATCTAGTTTATTCCACTGTTTATAAATGGTGCCTAGTGGATGAAATGGAAACCGTATCAATGCACGCACTCCATGTAGGGATTGCCCTCCTACTCAAGATAATTATAGTGGAGCTGGTGATGCAACTGGTGTCGATTAGCTAATCACCATACTGGAACAACTCACTCAGGTTATGAATAATAACCTTACCCATATGGAGCACCCTGATCCGCATCCTGGAGGATCAATGTTAGATCGATTCATGAGGCAAAAACCACCACCATTCAATGGGATTACAAATCCCTTAGTATTTGAGCAATGGATAAATTTCCTAGAGAAAATATTTCAGGCTTTGGGGAGTAGTGAAAGGGATAAAGTTATCATGGCAGTTTACCGACTCACTAGAGATGATGATCAAAGGTGGTCATTGATTCAAAACAAGAAGGAAGATGATGAAGTATCAAATATGGAATGGAGGGAGTTCAAAGATCTGTATTTAGAAAAATACTTTCCTTGCATCTATCGAGCAGATATGGAAAGGCAATTTCTGAGTCTGAGACAAAAGGAGGATGAGAATGTCTCAAAGTATGAGGTTAACTTTACAAGGTTAGCAAGGTATGCTGGAGATTATATACGTAACACAAGAAGTAAGATTGATCATTTCTTTGATGGGTTAAAACCATTTATCCGTCGAGCATTAGTCTCACAATCCTTCATGTCGTATGTATACATTTTCTCATGTGCTATCAAGACAGAAAAGTAATTCTCTATGTCTTATCATTTTAAAGCAAAGAAATAGAAGAAAAGATCTTCTGATCAATATGGGAATTGAAATAAGGGGAATAAGGGAAAGGTTGAATATCCATCCTATGGTAAATGTGGGAAGAAACACCCCTGTACTTTCTTGAAGGGAACATGAGTCTGTTACAAGTGTGGTGAAAAAGTCCTCCAAGATCGTGATTGCAAGGGGAAGAAGGAAGCTACCAATGTTCAATGCTACAATTGCAGGGAGATGAGACATTATGCAAATGAATTTCCTAAGCATCAGGGGAACTTACCTCAGAAAAGGCCAAGGGATAAAGGCCAAGCTTATGCTATCACTACTGCTGAGGTAAAAGCTCCGAAAGAGGTGGTGGCCGGTAATTTAATGGTTTCCTCAAGTTTAGAAAATGCATTATTTGATTCTGGATCATCACATTGTTTCATATCTTCCCAGTTTTCTAAGAAAATTAGATATTTCCAATTTTATTTAACAAGGGAGTTTTCAGTTAAAACTCCTAAGGGAAGTATCATTGCAACAAAGTTTTGTGAATCAGTCCCCATTAGAGCACATAAATGTTCTTTATCTGCTGATCTCATCATCATACCTATGGTTGACTTTGATATAATCCTCGGTATGAATTGGCTTTCGGACTATGATGTGAAGATTTATTGTAAGAAGAAAGAGGTTACGATTCTTGATGATGATGATAAGGAACACCTTATCTTTAGTGGAGATTCGTCACCACCTAATTCTTATCTAGATCCACCCCAAATAGCTCAACTAAATTCAATTATTGGGGAGGAAGAGAATGAAATAACTGTGGGTGAGGAAAGGAATGTTCAAATAGAGAATGTACCTGTTTTGAAAGAATATGTAGATGTATTTCTGGCAGATTTACCTGGACATCCTCCAGAACACGAAGTTGAGTTGTCCATTCATTTAATTCTTGGATCAAGGCCTATATCGAAGACCCCTTATAGAATGGCCATTTTAGAATTAGTTGAACTAAAGAAACAACTAGAGGAATTGAGTAATAAGGGATTTATTGGCCCTAGTTTTTCTCCATGGGGAGCCCTTGTTATTTTTGTTAAAAAGAATGATGGATCTATGAGGTTATGTATCGACTATAGGGAGATCAAGGCCATAACAATAAAGAACAAGTATCCCCTACCTCTCATTGATGATTTATTTGACCAACTGCATGGAGCTTAATACTTTTCAAAGATTGACCTTTGATCTGGATACCATCAGTTGGGTGTAAAAAAGGAAGACATTTCGAAGACAGCATTTTGAACCAGGTATGGGCATTATGAGTTTACTGTAATGCCTTTTGGATTGCCTAATGCACCCTCTGTATTCATTGATCTGATGAATAGAGTATTCAAGGAGTATCTTGATGAATTTGTGGTGGTATTTATTGATGATATCTTGGTATAATCTAAAAGCTATAATGATCATGAATATCATTTGCACATTATCCTGATGACTCAGAGAAGACATGAATTATATGGGAAGTTTAGAAAGTGTGAATTCTGGATTCAGGAGAATTCTTTTTTTGGCCATATTGTCTCTTAAGCTGGAATCTCTGTTGATCCTTCTTAGACCAAGGAAATCCAAGAATGTCCAGCACCTGCGAGTATAACTGAGGTACGTAGTTTTAATGGTTTGGAAGGTTATTATCGACGTTTCATCTAGAATTTTTCCTGATTGGCTAACCCATTAACGAAGATCTCATGTAAAGGGGTTAAATTTTTTTGGACAAAAGAGTGTGAATAATGTTTTTAAGAACTGAAGAGAAGATTAGTCAATGCTCCTATATTGACTCTACCATCGGGGAATGATGGGTTCGTTATTTATAGTGATGCATCGAAGAATGGACATGGATGTGTCCTTATGAAGAATGATTTAGTTATTGCCTATGCATCACGACAGTAGAATATTCATGAACAAAACTATCCTACTCATGATATTGAGTTATCAGCTGTGATCATTGCTTTGAATATATGGAGGCACTACCTCTATGGTGAAAAATGTGAGATTTATACTGATCACAAGAGTTTGAAGTATATTTTCTCACAAAAAAAAACTCAACATGAGGCAAAGGAGATGGCTTGAATTTCTCAAGGATTATGATTGTATGATACACTACCACCCGAGGAAAGAAAACGAGGTGGCAGATGCTTTGAGAAGAAAAGACCATGGAGTTTTGAACGTGATCAGAATTTAAAGGGATCCAATTTTGATAGATCTAGTGAAGATGGACATGGGAATAACTAGGGAAGGTGAACCATCAATTCTTTTTCAAATGGTTGACAAACCATCTTTACTAGAAAGGATTAAGAGTTCTCAGACCGATGATGAAGAATTTCAAAAGAATATTAAAGATATGAATGATGGGAGATTGAGAGACTTTGTGTTTGAAGAAGAAATTTTGAAATTCGGGAAGAGACTTTTTGTTCCCGATATACCTGATCTAAAAAGGGAATTGCTGGATGATGCTCATACTTCCAATTTTTCTATACACCCTGGGAGCACCAAAATGTATAGAGACTTGAAGGAACATTTTTTGTGGGAAAAATGAAGAGGGAGATTGCTGATTTTGTGTCAAGATGTATGGATTGTCAATAAGTGAAAGCTGGAATGCAACAGCCCGGAGGAGTCATGCAACCTCTTCCCATACCAGAGTGGAAATGGGACAATATTACGATGGACTTTTTCAGGGGACTACCAAATAATCCTAGAAAGAAAGATTCAATATATGTTATTGTTGATCATCATACCATGTTAGTACATTTTCTTGCTATAAGAGAAGATCTATCCCTAGAACATCTAGAAAGATTATATATTAATGAATTTGTGAGACTTCATGGAGTACCCATATCGATTGTTTCTGATCGTGATCCCCGTTTTACTTCAGGATTTTGGAAAAGTCTTCAGAAATCCATGGATAATGAACATCATTTGAGCACTGCCTACCACCCTCAGACAGATGGACAATCAGAACAAACTATTAAAACCTTAGAAGACATGTTGAGATCCTACTCACTTGACTTTCAGGGTATTTGGGATCAATATTTACCATTGGTAGAATTTTCTTATAACAATAGCTTCCATTCGAGTATTCAGATGGCACCATATGAAGTGTTATACAAAAAGAGATGTCGCACACCAACCTGTTGGGATGACGTTGGTGAAAGAAAACCTGTAGGCCCAGAACTGGTGGAGGAAACGATGGAAAAGGTGAAGGTAATCCAAAGTCACATCAAAGTAGCTCAATGTAGGCAAAAGAGCTATGCCGATAATCGAAGGAAGGATTTGGAATTTCAAGTCGGTGATCGTGTTTTCCTGAAGGTATCTCCATGGAAGGGAGTCATACATTTTTGTAAGAAAGGTAAATTGAGTCCTAGGTACATCGGACCTTTCGAAATTCCAGAACGAATTGGGGCTGTAGCTTACCGATTGGCAATGATGCCAAGTCTCTCCAACGTTCACGATGTGTTACACGTATCTCTATTAAGGAAATACATGCCTGAACAAACACATGTACTCACCTATGAGGAATTAGAATTGGAACCCAATCTGTCTTATTGCGAAGAGCCCGTCAGGATTCCTGATACAAGAGAACAAGTACTGAGAAACCGGACGATGCGTCTGGTAAAAGTATTGTGGAGAAAATATAAGATGGAAGAGGCAATGTAGGAAACTGAGGAACTTATGATGAAGAACCACCCGAGTCCTTTCATTCAATAATATTCTAGAAATTTCGAGGATGAAATTATTTGAAGGAGAGGAGAATGTAACACCCCAAGCTTCTACGATACGCTTCTCTTTGAATAATGTGATAGCGTGTGTTTTACCCAAAATCGAGTTCTAACACACCACAACCAATCAAAGTATCTGTTATGAATAGTAATACCTACCTTTTGAAATTTTATATATTTTATATTTCAAAATGGACTTCATTTTTGGATTCGTAATATCGAAATTATCCTAAGATGAATTTTTGGTATTTTTCTGAGAACTTCGAATTTTTATGAATAGTGAAAAATACTTAAAAAC
The DNA here is from genome assembly GCA_963277665.1 of Viscum album. NCBI lineage: Eukaryota > Viridiplantae > Streptophyta > Magnoliopsida > Santalales > Viscaceae > Viscum > Viscum album. The sequence goes on along the minus strand of OY728158.1, from coordinate 363,304,828 downwards.
AGCTTTTTTAATCAAAATAATTTATAGTGATAAATTATATTATTGCGTCGTTTTAAAGTATAATTAGAATATATTTTTACCATTTTATCCAATGGTGTCCATTAGAATTAATTTTCACTTTGCAATTGGACCTAAACAATTGTCAATCTTTTGATATATATTGTTTTTTAAAAACACGCTATTTGTTGTGACAGCGGAAATTAATTATAAAATTTATTAATTCAACTTATATGTTTGGTATTTTTTAAAATTGAAATCATTTTTGAATCTGGAATATCAATTATAGCTTAGGGGGAAATTTTGGCATTGTTCTGAAAAACTTCAATTTTTGATGAATAGTGAAACTACTAAGTGGTAGTTAAAAAACTGAATTTTTTCATAAAACATAATTTTACCGCTTCTATGAAGGGAACTTCAAAAATCCGAGAGAAATGGTTAATATGAAGATGTAAAATGTGGTTTAATGAGATGAAAATAATTTTTGGTGAATAGTAACGTTTTACTTTTATTTACCACTTTTAAAAGTAAATAGGGTAATTAATGGTAAAAATGATATTAATATTACCCTAACAAATGTACTAATTCTATTAGAAAAATGTATCTAGACCAAAAAAAACCTTAGGAATAAAATATTATCATTAATGTAGACTTGGATTAGATTAGGACATTTATTATTATTTAATTCAAAGAAGAGTTAAACGAGTTAAAACCAAAGTTTATTTACTAAAACATTTTTAATATAGGTTTTTACATAAGATAAATTCTATTATAAATATTCCATAGAAAGATAATACGATTTCCTACATAATTATATTTTATTTAAAATTTTTAGACATTAGATAATTTAATTTATTGATGACACAATGATGATGTAGTAATTACCATAATAGTAAAAAATTAAAATAATTGATATTATTAATACCCAAATAACTATAATTTGATACTTTTAATGAATTAAAATAATTTTATAGGATAATATGACATATTATTTTTGATTTAATTTATTTTTTTTAAAGTAATAATTCTGTTATGAGTTTCACAAAAATCAACTATTGAATAGTGTCAAAATTGACATAAAAGAGTGTTTCAAACAAATATTATATTATTAATTGATATTAAATTCCTAAAAATCTAAGGTTCGGCCAAGAGATGTCTATCCTGATAGGTGTATCATTAATGAACCACTTGGGGGTATCTTTGATGTAAATAGTAAGTTGATTAAATATATAATATAAAAATACAAAGTGACATGGTGAATGTCAAACTAATTAACTAAGAGTTAATACTTAATGATAAGGATTATATGGTAACCCAAACCTGTCTAAATTCTATTGGTTGAGTGGTTTCGACCGATCCCCACCATAAAATTTAAATAATCAACTTTATATTGATTAGAAACCAAATATGAATTTATTATAAATTAATATTTCTAGCATTTCCAAAGGTGCCCCTCACCCCACTTAAAAAAGGGAACTCTCCCTTATCATTAACTCACACCTTCAAAGCCTTTTGGTTCGGCCAAAATATAAAAAAATACTCTCCCAACTTCCCTAACTACAACCTAGAGGCCTTAGTTTGATCCGAAATCCAACCTAAGGAGCCCTTTTGATCAAATCAAAAGGAAGAACCCCAAGAAGAGGTGATGATTTCACCACCCTTTTCCAAGTTCCTTTCTTCTTCCACTTCTTCTTACTTTGTTGTTACCATTATAAAATAATAACTGCAATATAATATATATACTGTGATGTTATTATAAATATGTTACAACCATATTCAGTATTCTATCCATCCTTTGAATAACATGTCACCATACGTGCGTACGTACAGCTTACCGTCTCCACGTCGTGGTGTAATTGTTATTCAATAAATTATTATTTGGAAGGGTATAATAATGATGTGTAATTCATGTAAATAATAAATGTAACATGATAATGATAATGTATATATTATATACCATTCAATTATATATTATTTTAATATTAAAAGAATGATATTGTCGCTCGTGCGTACGTACGGACTACCGTCTCCACGAACGTGATGAGATTTATTCTCCATCATATCCATTCAAGTATAATTCTCATTTTATGATTAATAATAGTATCTAAGGACTTGTTATCATTAGGGATATGATTAAGATTCAACCCATCCATGAAAAACATAGCTTAAATAACAAAACATATAAAAGAAAATGAGTATGTTAACATCGGAAACAACGATAATACTAAGATATTATTAACAAATCAATGTTAAAAGATCATATATGATATCATATTAATGTATATTATTCTTGTATAATTTAATAAAAATTATTTCACCATTATACAGGAGGTTAACCTACCCCCATCCAAGGAAAAGTTCAAGGCAAGGGTTACTTCACAATCTCTTCATTATCCGAGGTTGTTTATATGTAATAATCTACTGGGATCTCTTTATCATCCACATCCATGTTTCTTAAAAATATATCTCAAATTTTTTTACTATTTCAAAGAATATGGGTTAAATTAATTTATAACCTTTTTTGACTTTTTATAAGTGTTTTATAAAGTAATATTTCCGTTGTTTTCCAAACAAGGTGCTTTTTAACCTTTTTGACAGAATTAAGGTAAGAATGTTTTTTAACTTATACGACAGGTGGAGTTATTTTCCGCCATTATAAAATCATCGAAGATTACCTTACAAGATTATAAGAATATTTTTTAAAGAAAATGTTTTATTTTATAAATATATGACTTTTAAATGATTTCAAAATAGAAATATATTTATCTAAAAAGAGTTTTGATTTCATCTATGTGAACATCCATTGATGTATGTTACGCTTATTTGAAGTTGATTTATTATGATAAAAAACATCTATATTATATTGAAGGGTTTGTGATATGTTTGACTATGGATTTTTTATTTTTATACTATTAATTGTTTATGGATGAAGTATTTACATTTCGTATGCTAGTTTTAATAAAAATGTTTATGTTATGTTTAAACCTGTTCATATGGGAATGCATTGGACTTCATATGTGAGGGGTGGAGCCCGCTATAGCTCCTCGACGCATCGGTAGGTCTCATGAGACAAACTAGTGTCTTGGAACAAGGACATGACAAAATCTTATTTCTAGTATTGGCAGAGGCCTTGGCTATGTGGTTATGATAGTCTGGCATTATGCATTCCATCATTATGAATGTGGTTATTGATATTGCATGTGATTATTCGATTAGTAAAATATCTATCTGAATAAGTAAATGGAATTATTTCATTTTATTTTTGCCATACTATATTGAAGTTCAAGTTTAAAAGGATTTTGTTTTAGTTATACACTACCTTAAATGTTTATTCTTATTTATTAAAGTTTCCGCTATATTTTTATCCTTACTGGGCATTGGAGCTCACAACTTTTTTATGTTTTATTTTTTTACCAGGATGTGAAGAAGTAAATTATGAATGACCTGCATGGATGTTATGAGGGGATAATAGTGTGGACTATGGAGAAAATATGTTGTTGTAGTAGTTTTTCACTTTATGATGTAATGTAAAACTTTATGAATATATATAGTGTTTCCAAGGCTATTAAACCAATCAGTCTTTCGAGATTTGATCTTTCTATTGATCATGCCAATGTTATGTAATAATGCACCAACTCTAGGTAACTGGGGTCGGGGCGTTACATTATACATTATTAAAAAAATTATAGTTCATTTTCGTAAATAATAAAAATAATCTGTGTTTGTTTACTTAGATTTTTCATGTGAAATTTGTTTTAAACTTAAATTCCAATTTTATATTTGGAACACAAACATGGAGTAGTACCATCCACATCATGTTTTGGATTGATGTGAGGTCAATTATTTCATGCAAAAAATGTATCATGGATCATTTTCACAAAGTTATAGGAAAATATGAGGGATTATACTTAGTTTTAGATATATCACATGTGTGTTATATGAAAATGGCACTTAAAAACCTGCACATTGAGTCATATTGGCCACAACATGTGTCAGAATTATGTGTGGTCATTTCCTACACATAAAAAATAAAATATATACCGTTTTACATAGGTTTGAATAAAATTAAAGATAATTTTCTCAGTTTTTTCCATGTGATGTGTGTTTTAATTAATAATGACAATATTATATTGAAAAAAAATAAAATTTAGTAATACCGGCCACATCATGGGCCAGTGTGACATGCAGTAGACTCATACATGTCACACATGTAATACAAATCATTATCATATGTTTTAAAAAATAGTGGAGTTTTTTTAGTGTTGGCTATGTGGAACCTATTTTAAACTGAAATGTCTCTTTTATATAGAACACACACACTTTAAGTCATTATAGACACATCATGTGTCATATTTTTGTTTAGTCGATTCATACACACCAAAAATTAATTATAGACCATTTTAAAGTATTTTCAAGACAATATGTGATATTTTTCTTAGTTTTATCTATGTTATCGATTTTTAAGCTAAAATGACACTTTCAATGTGAAAAAATGACCATAGATTTATACAAGCCATATAGTATGTCATATAAATACATAGTTGTCTCCTAGATGTTAAAAATGAATTATGAATCATTTTCCAAAACTTTTAAAACATTATTAGGTAATTTTTTCAGTTTGGAATATTTTTTTGTTCATGTTAATGTATAATGAAACATTTATATTGAAAAAAACATTGAGTCATTATAGTCATATCATGTCGTAGATTGATCTTCAGTCAATTCCTACACATAAAAAATAAATTATGGATTATTTTACATAATTTTAAATATAATATGATCTCGTATACTCTACCTTGGGCATGTGAACCCTATTTTAGAGTAAAATAATACTTCAAATTTGAAAAAATCCACATTTTTCAATACAATAATGATCATGTGTCAAATTGATGTGTAGTTGTTTCCTATGTATCACACTTGAATTATATATCATTTTTCGAATGTTGGAAAAAATATGACCATTTTTTCATTGTAATTATAATTTTTTACTTTTTTAATATAATAAGAATAATTATATTGAAAACATTTAATTTAATTAATAAAAAAATATAATGTTTAAAAGTGTTTCATGTCAATTTGTACACATCAAAAATCAACAATGGATAAACATGCATAATTTTGAAAATAATCCCAACTTATTTGACTATTTTTGATAATGCCCAATATTTTTTAAAATAAATTTGAACTTTTATATTGAAAACAACAACATTGATTCATAACAAAAAATAATTATTCTAGATTTATATTATTTTGAATCATACACATCACAAATAAGATTACTCATACTATTCAAATTCTCTAGTAAAATAAAAAAACCCAAATAATAACTAAAAATGTTGAAATAATGGAAGCGATTGAGTGGATGATCATAAGTAAAAAAATATGTGTTTTAAATTTGTCAAATTGCATAAAAATATCAATGTATAATGATGTATATGTTTTAGTTCCATAAGAGCTTGAATAAAATAAGGTATGGGTTCTTCTACTTGGGTTTAATTTAAAATATCGTAAAGGTTTTATCAATTAATTTAAAAAAACATTAATAAAGACCCAATATATCATCACTAAAATAGAAATTTATGGTAGATACACTATTTATAAGTTTTAACTATTATAACTAATAAATAGGAAATGTTATCAGTAATTTTTAATAAAATTGGTAAATATAGGGTTTGTACATTCTTTCAATTTTAGTGCTAAAAACATATATTTACCTATAATCATTGGAAAGAGTTGGTAATGTTCTAGATTTCATGACCTAGGAGGTGATGACCACTGATCTCATCCCTCCCCCTATGAAGGGGGGGGGGGATGTTTATCATCCTTCTAGTAAACTCAACCTCCCTCATTCTCTCCCTTTTTATCCATTATTTTCTTCCTTCTTTCCCTCTGATATCAGTTATCCTTGAACATGTATATTTGTTTGAAAGAATACAAAAATTTCACTCTCATCCTCTAAGTTCACTAAACCCTCTTTGTTTCAGAAAATTATGTTGATAGAAGGATTCAAACAATTTCTTCCATTGGTTGATTAATTTGACCAATATGTTTGAATATGATTTTGACTCCTGTAAGGTGTCACTATGGATCTTCTTAATAACAAGCATACCATGATTCAGTTCTATTCATAGAGAAACATGGTCCAACCCTGGTCTATTTCCCCCCACATCTATAATTGATAATTTTTCTCCTTATTCAGGAGGAATTATTATTTCCACATGAAACGAGAAACCTCTACCATGTTGATTTGAATTACATTTTTAGACCACAATTTTTTTTAGAATCAATCCATTATTCGAATGTTAGGGAATCTGGTTAGTAGATATATAAGTTATTACTGTTCAACATGAACTATTTTCTACCCTATTTTTCTAAAAAATTTCATTGATGTAGATGTTTTAAGAACTCAAGAATAGAATATTTGAATTATTGTTGGGGAGTATTTCCACTATAAGAAACGTGTTTATTTTGTTTTGTGGATTGATATTTTATCTTTCTTCAAGAACATTTTTTATTCACACTAGTGCATAAGAATGTATGACTAAGTCACTACCCCAAGAAGGATGCAATATTGGGATGCAATGGTAAGGGTATGGTGTCCATTTATGGTGTAGGTGCAAAGTAATTTGTTAAAATTGGTGTTTCTATTTACTAGAGAATTAATTCAGACATTGTTCACTTTAGATCACTTGAGGGAGGGGAGTTGAATGGTACAAAACTACCTACTGGTCTCAATGAAAAATAGTTGAATCCAAAATAAATAAAAAATGGTGTCACTATCCATACGTAGGTAGGGTTATTGATCCCTGGATTGAGAGTAGTAGATATATATGGTAGATTGAGATATGATATTGAAGGCAGTTTGTGCAACATGGCCCTTGGAAATTATGAAAAATCAGCTAAGGAGTCATCCAAGGAGTAGGTAGTGGGAATTAGTGACAAATTTAAACACATAGAAGAGTTATAGGAGGCAGGTGAGGAAGATTAAATGGACTTTATAACCATTAGAGGCACCTGGGGCAGGGTAAAGCCAACAATCAGAATGTGGTCGAGAGGCAAGAGCTCGACTATTAATATTAGTACTATCTTTGAAGATATGGAGGTTTAATGTTCAGTTCAGGGATAAGGGGATATAATACATGAAAAAATGGGAATCCAGTACCCAATACTAAAAGATAAATTCTCTCATGGCCAATGCCTTTATGGGATATATTAAGAGGATGGGATATCTATCCATGATTCGGTGGACAGTGATGATGGATTGCATGTAAGAAACTAATACTGCCCAAGGAAGAGGAAGGGGTGGAATGGAAAGAAAGGATTTAGGGAGATGAACTGTGTTAAGGGGAAGTAGGTCTAAAAGATGTAAGGACTAATATTAGTTACCTATATTGATGGAAATAGGGTCCTCCAAAAAGAATAGGTCAATTTATATTTAACCCATGTAACATGGCTAGGATGGAAAGAAGAGTTCAATTTTTATAGTGAAAATCAGACAATGGAGTGTGGTGAGGCCAAGGAACAATAATAGGGTGGTGGTATAATAAAAGATATGATTTAGGAATAGGATATATCTAATATTACGGTCAGGGAAGCAAATAAGTATATTGTGGAAAAGCGGGTTTCATGGGAGCCTATTATTCATTTCAATAAAAAAAATTCATAGAGGAGGCATATGAGGTCAATGCAACACTAGAGGAGGTCTATAGGATAAATGAGAGGATGATTCATGTTGACACTAATATATAACCATGTCTATGGTTCAATAATCAATATTGTCTTTTAATATTTGGATTTAACAAAAGGATTATTATTGTAGAAGCGTAAATCCTAACATTGGAAAAGACATCCTTCAATTTTGAACTCATCATCGAGGATGACCCAAACACGAATGCCACATCTCTTCAATGTAGGTCATATACTAGTAAGGTTTCTAATAGACATAAATTCAATTTCCAGGATTCTGTGATTTCTTATGGTAAATTTTGATTTCATGTTCTGAACAAGAAACGATTCCCACTTTTTCCATAAAATCAATTTTTATAATAAAAAGTTGATTTTCAATTAGCTGATAAAGACATTATAAAATAAATTATAAAATATTTTATGAATATATATTAAAAATAAATCAATGAAAAAAATAATAATTGATTAACATTAGTAATGACCATATAATCCTAAATGCATGAATATAATAATTGAGTGAAATTTAATAAATTAAAAATAATAGACTTTATAATTATTAAAAAATACATGATTTTTATTTATTATATATATGAATAAAAAATGAAAATAAATATTTAATAAAATGAAATGAATACATATTAAATATGTACATTACAATAATATTAGAAACATTATATTATATTGAATAAATATTTATAAATAAATATTAAAAATGTATAAATTGCAATAATAGTAAAAGAATAAATATTAAGATCGAATAAATTATGAAGAAAATTCGAAAATAAGTATCAAAATAGTGAATAAATAAAAATAAAAATTATTAAATGAATTAATGTTAATAAGTGTGAAATTAAATTATTAAAAAATCCATAGATTAAAAAAATATTAAGAAATGAACAGGTATTTTTAATTATTTATATATTTTGAAAAGGTAAAAATGAATATATAATAAAATGAAAATGAATAAATATTAATTATATAAACCAAAAACAAATTAATATCATTAAATATTAATGAATAAACATAAATAAATAAACATTACAATGGATAAAATTACAAAAAATTTATCAATGACACTTTAAAATTGAAAAAAATAAAAAAAAATAAAAAAAGATTATTATTGATTAGATAATATTTAAAATGAATAAATTTGAAAAAAATATTTAAGAAGTAATAAATTGTATATTTTTAATAATAATATAAAAAATGAATAATATTTAGGGATTAAAGACAATATATATAATATAGAATTTCAATGAAAATAATTCTAAAATAAATATTAAAAATTGAATAAATTGAATAAATATTATGTTTTTTATGTTATATATAAAAATAAATTAATTACATATATGTATGTTTAAAATAAATGTAACACACATTTAATATATGTTCAGTTGAAAAAATCACATTAAATTAAATGTTTATTAATTTATAGAATTAGTTTATTTTTTAATTAATATAAATTTTTAATTATTATCCATTTTCGCTAAGTATATGACTTATTTAATGTAAATATACATATTTTGTATTATATAAATAATATATAATGAAATATTATATATATATATATATATGAATATATTTCAATAATATAAATATTAAATATATTAATGAACAATTATTTATAAATAATGTAAAGATTAGTAAATTTAAAAAATATTAAATAATAAAATTAAAAACAATAAATTATTAAAAAAACATTATTTCTAAAAAGCACAAATCCATTATTTATGGAAACAAAGATAGAAACCACAGTCATTAGTTCTAAAATGTAAATTTTCATTTCTAAAAAATCATGCAACCTTTATCATCACATAAAAAGGACCCCCTTATCAGCACTGATAAAGGATCTCAATTATTGGTTCTTTGGATAACCCTTGTAAAGGATATGACAGTTGGGGAAAAATATCAATTTTTCACCATCACTACAACATACCAATATTTGAAACCTAAAATCAAATTATAATGTAAATAATACATAAAAAATGAATGAAATATAAATTTTACATTGCACCATTATTTTAGTTAAAAATTTATATACATGATATTTTAATTGATGTGATATTTACAATTAATTAAATAAAATTACAATCCAACATAAAAAATAAAAAAATTTGTAGCATGTTGTTTTCAATGATCAATATCTATAAAAACCTTGTTCGTGTAACAAAACCAATGTTTTTTTTGGTAACCGTACTTAAGAAAATAAAAAAAATTATGATTTTAATATATTACATATATGATAAATTATATTGTTAATTACTATGTATGTTGATGATATAATTAGTTATCCTATTAACTATATTATTAGTTCTTGTATTGTTAATTTTATATTTGTGAATATTTTTTAAATATACCATTATTTAATAATTATATTATGAAGTAGTAGTTACATTGTTAATTAATAATATAAATAAATTACATTGTTAATTATGAAAAATTATAATGATATTATTAGTTACTAAATAATTTAACTTCCCAAAATCTTTTCAAAAATTATATCATTAAACAAAATTAATATTTTAAAATTGAAAACATGCACATTGATAATACAGGACACATTGTGTGTCATATTGATGTGTAATCAATTATTACATGTTATTATTTATTTAAAAATAATTTTCCTAATGTTGGAAAATAATATGAGATCATATACTCATTTCTCCCAATTTGACATATGTTTTAAACATAAATTAATATTTTATATTAAAAAAACTCAGTTGGAGTCTTACCGGCCACATCATATCTCAGATTGATGTACAATTGATTCTAACATGTCATAATTGAATTATTGTCCATATTACTAAAATTTTAATATAATTGGAGCTCATTTACTTGATTATGATAATATGATGTTCATTTTAAACTAAAATAACACATTTATTTTGAAAACATGGACTTTAAGATATATCTGTAACATCATGTGTTAGATTGACATAAGGTTGATTATTATACATAAAGAATAAACTATCAATCGCCAGCCAAATGTTTGAAACCAAAATCAGTTTTTTTGATCAGTTTTAGATATGTGATGTATGTTGTAAACTAAAATTACACTTTTATATTGAAATCCAACACATTGAGTCATACATACCACATTTTTGTCGAAATAATGTGAAATCATATATTATAATTAAAATGAATTATGGATCATTTAAGTAATGTTAAAAAATATTCAGTGAATTTTTTTTTCATGTTTTTTGCTATGTGACACACATTTTAAACTAAAATGACACTTTTATATTTGATGAACTAAATTAGAGTCAAGCTAGACAGATCATCTTTTATATTTGCATGAGGTTTATTCCAACATGTCATTTATGAATTATTTATTGTTTTCCTAATATTTTAAAATAATCAAAGGCCATTTCCACAATTTTTTCTATGTGAGCTTTGTTTTAAATTAAAATGAAACTTTTATATTGAAAACATGCATGTTGAGTCATAAAGACCATATCATGAGCCTGATTAACATGAAGTCTGTTACTACACATCCTAAATGTAATATGGTTTGTTACTAATGTTTTAAAACAATATGAACTTTTTTGTTGGGTTTTGGATATTTGAGATATGTTTTAATCTAAAATGGAACTTATACATTGAAAACATGAAATTTGAATCATATAGATCACATCATGTGTCAGATTGATGTGTGGTCTATTCCAAATCATCAAAAATGAATTACGAATCATTTTAATTTTTTTTAAAACAATCCAAAATCATTATATTGTTTTTGACAAAGTGAAACACATTTTAAGATAAAATGAATCTTTTATAATGAATACATACCCTTGGAGTTATACTATACAAAACATGTGTTGGAATGATGTATAGTCATTTTTTACATATCAAAAACGAACTATGGACCATTTTACTAAGGTTATTAAAAAATTAGAGCACATAGTTTTATTTTATATATGTGACAAGTGTTCAAACTGAAATGAAACATTTATATTGAAAAATGAACTTTGTGTTATATCATCCACATCATTGGCTGGATTGACATGCTATTGATTCATAAACATCATAAATAAAATATGAACATTTTTTCTAATCTTTAAAAACATCATGAGTTCAGTTTCGCATGTTTAGCTATGTGACGTGAGTTTTAAACTAAAATTACACATTAATATTGAAAACACACATGATGAGTCATAACAACCACATCATGAATCAATTTTAAATTAAGACAATTTATATATTTATAAAGTGAATTATGGATCATTTTCATAATGTTATGAAACAAATATAGCTTATTTTCTCTATTTTGTAATTGTGACACATGTTTTTAACTAAAATAAAAAATTTATATTAAAGACACACAATTTTATTCCTTCTAACTATGTCATATATTTGATTGAGGGTTGGTAAAATCATACAAAAAAATGAATTATTTAATATTTTTATAATTATTTAAAACAATTTGAGAATGTTTTCACAGTTTTCAAAGTGTGATGAGTGATATAAACAGGAATGAAAAAATTTCTATTGAAAACACACACACGGTGACCTATTAGACACATCAATTATTATATTAATATGTGATCTATTATTACATGAAAAAATTGGCAATGTATCATTTTAAAAATGTTTCAATATAATATGAGCTTACTTATATAGTTATGTCTTTGTGATTCATGTGTTAAACTAAAATGACACTTAGAAATATGAACTTTGTGTAATAGTAGAGAAATTACTAGTTACATTTTTTTTATAGTCAATTCTTACATGTTACAAATTAATTACAGATCATTTCCATAAAGTTTTAAAAAATTTAAATTCTTATTTCTTTGTTATTTCTATGTTATGTGTGATCTAAAATAAAGGAACACATTTATATTGAAATCATTTACTTTGAGTTATACTGGCCACATCATTTGTTGGTTTGATATGTAGTCAATTATTATTTGTCACACATTAAATATGTATTTTAATTATATGGTTTGAAAAATGTATGATATTTTTCTATGTTTTTGGGAATGTGATGCATGTTTCAAATTTAAATGAAAATTTAATATTGAGAAAACACACCTTGATTAAACTAACCACATCGTGTGTTAGATTTGTTGTGCATTAAATTCCTACATTTAAAAAATGGATAATGGACTATTTTCTAGAATTTTGAAAATAACATTATCTCATTCATTCAGTTATGAAAATGTCAGAAGAACATTAAAATAAAATGAAACTTATATATTGAAAACATGATCTCTAAATCATTATGGCGACATAATATTTAACATTGATTTGTGATTAATTTGTACACATCATAAATAAATCATGCATTATTTCTCTATATTTTGAAAACAATCCAAGTTATTTTTCAATGTTATAATAATAGGAAATGTGTTTTAAATTAAATTTCCTAGTAGTGATCAATCCTCCACACAAAAGATTCAACTTCCAACCCTCATTCAACATCCTTCACATAAAATTCCATGATTCTTATTTGAACATTGGGTTAGAATATCAAAGAGGAATCAATATTAATATTCATAGTATTTTTATTGGAATATATTTGGGTGAATAAAATGTGAATGTGAAGGAACTAATCTTGAATTTTCATCATGGGTGTGGAGGTGAATATAAAAGTGTCGAGACTCTTTTTTCATACTCATAAAAATACATAAAGACACAAAATGAAAATTTTAATTCTAGGAGCATTGAAGTAACTCCCAATGCATTTTTTTTTGGAATTCATATTTTTTAGTATAAGGATCCTTTACCCATTTCCATCTCACCATTATAATTAATAAAACCTTATTGTACAATCTCTCATGAGAAATGGAACCTCATGCAAGTTAGTAGCTCAACTAGTATTTTTATAGTGTAACCCACTATTATACAACTCCTTGAAAAATAAATAAAATCAATAATTTATTGAAGCTTCATCACATTATAATTAAGAAATTTCAACCATCTCAAACGAAAACCTAAATAATTAATTTAGTGAAAATATGAAAATAAATGTCGGTCTTTTTGGGGAATGATAATATACCCTTTAGAATTATTTTAGAATTATAGTAACAATGGTATGATTGAATTTATCACAAGAGAGCTATGTTTAGTAAATATATCATGCATTTTGAATTGAAGTTCGAATGAATCTAAATATTCAAGGGGATTTGAATGTATTTGAAATTATTTCCCATCATGTTGGGGCCTATTATAAATAAGTTTTTTCTTTTTCTCCCTAATGAAACACCCTCAATAAAAACATTCATACAATTTTTATCAGGCGGAGGAACCATATTTTGGGGACTATCAAGAAATATACATCCTCACTCATGAGTGTAAAAATATCTTTGGCGGGGTTCCAATTTATTTTGAATTATGGGATCAGAAATAAATAAATATATATATATATTATAATAAAAAATTTATATTTACAATTCATACATAGCTAAAAAAATTCTAATATATATAATTTTTTTGGGGAACTAATTTATATATATTATGATACTGATTCTTCAAATCCCAAATGTATCTAAAATTTCATAGCATGAACAATATCACATACATATTTGGTAATCACCTCAAATTTATGTCAAAAATAATTTTGACGCCATGTATTCTTCCCACTCACCACAAACAAATTATTTCTTCTTTTCAGTATGTAGACTATTATGTTATCCTAGTATTAGAGAGAAAATATATATAAAAATACTATTAACAAATATATTTATTAAAATTTAAATTACCTTATAAACTTACTTGTTTTGAGGATTCTTGTTTGTTGATGGTATATAAACCATCAAATTACTCAACATCAATAAGATTAATTTTTTGAATTTTAATATAGATATGTTGTCAACCCATTTGCAATTAAAAATATTCACTTGAAATGTCTAATTATATAACTCGTATATTTAATCAATTATGATGAAGTATGAAATATTCACATAAATTGTATTCACATCCTTGGAACTGAATATGTGACTCACTTCCACCATAATCCTAACTCATCTATTTCACATCATACTATGTTCCTCATGTTTATTTATAATATATAACCATTAATTACAAAAATATTGTAAGAGATAACATTTACATATAATCCCCTGGATATCCAACGAAGTTGTTTGACAATAGAATTGGGATTTGCAGATAAATATTTATAAATATAAACTTAAAACCATATTTAAACTATTGATTATGGGTAATTTATATCCATATTTTATTCCTCGTTGGATTAAATTGTATAAGAATTAATCTATGGGATTTATCATATGGAGGAAACAACAATCTATTATTTAAAATGTAATGGTGAGTTTTCTCATGTTCTGTAATTGTAATTATAAGAACTCCTCCTCTATAAATGTCTTATCCCATAAGAATTTCACTACTGTGAGATTTTTGAAGACAAATTCTATCAACATCTGAGAGGTAATTGGTACATAATTAAATAGATTCATCAATAATAAATCACCCTTCAATAGAGACTTATAAATAACATTAATTAAACATTTTCCACTTCAAAATATTTATATACCATTCAGTGGGGTACATCTGTCAAAAATGTTTGTGGCCACATAGTTAAATCTATCTAACCTTCTGAACCATCAAGTGCAAAATTATATCCTAGAATAATGGTTG
Organism: Viscum album; assembly: GCA_963277665.1. Taxonomy (NCBI): domain Eukaryota; kingdom Viridiplantae; phylum Streptophyta; class Magnoliopsida; order Santalales; family Viscaceae; genus Viscum; species Viscum album. Next base: position 363,289,549 of record OY728158.1, on the reverse strand, counting down.
GAACAATAATCCCACTAACCATAATATTATTGCGAGTTTTTTATTTATACTTGGAAACATCATAGGGTATATTAATTTACTTCATATGGATTTGAAAAGGAATAAACGTTTGGTTAATATAATTTGTACTATTTTTTAGAAAAATGAAACATAATACTATAATAAATAAATCATCATCAAAACATGACTATCATGTTATTATAGTCCCAATAACATCAAATTATTCATTAAAACGATATTATTGATATTTGATAGGTACCCCTATAGAAATATAACACCATTAAATAAGATTCGTAATTGAAATTATTCTTGTCAATATAGATTCTAAGCTGGTGGAGGAACAATATTTCTCCTTTCTCCCTTTACTGTTTCCAAAACATCCCTTATCCTCACCTTAGTCATGTCCAACATTTTTTTTAATTTCATATGTCATTTTTCTCAAGAACATTTTGTAATGTGATAATAACAATACCACTTTCATATTTTTCTATGACAATGAAATCTAAAAAAATATTTGAAATCTAAAAAATTATATTATGGTAAATATATAAAAATTAATTTAATTTTTCCTACCATATTGTGTAAGATTTTTCAAAAATGGTTTTAAAAAATGATTGTTAGTATATTTTACTTTCTTGAGAAGTTGAAAAAATGTTAATTGGGATGGTTTTGTACATTATTCATTATTTCCATTGAATGACGTATTCATATATTGGTATTCATGTTTTTTCAAGGTATACATTTGCAATGTCCAAAAACAATGTCTTAGAGGAATCTTTCAACCCAACTGAATGTGTAAAATCTAAAAAAATGGGACACCCAAACATTTTGTTAATGTTATAGCCTCAAAAATTTCTATAAGAAAGAAAGTCAATTATCATCCTATAAAACATGATTATCAATATTAAATATTTAATTCTATGAGCCTCATACAATATAACACTTGTATACCATATTAATTCAATATCCTCAATTAATGAATCCAAATTTTTATCAATATCATTATTTTGTTGTTTGTGTCCAGATAGAAATAGATACAATATAATGTATCTATGTTTCATGCATGATGATGGTGGAAATATATAAATAACCAACATAACTATCCATGTAATGTGAGTATTAATTTTTACCCAAATAGAACTTACTCTATATAATGATATAGAATGTGAAATTTTTATTGGCTTGTTTCCAAATTTAGGATACTCATAAAAAATTTTCATTCATTAAGGAGAGCTGGTTAGCTGTTTTATTTTACCATAGTCAATTAATGCATCTTCATTCCATGAAAAATTTCTAATAGTATCCTCACATCCATATATACGTGAAAACATTAGAATGATAGGAAAAACCCACACACAATTTTATGTACTTGATATATTTTTCTTGTATCAATCTATGAAAAACCCAGTAGATGTTATGAGTGATTCGAGGTCCCTACAAAAAATATACAATCATGTGAACATGCATGTATTTTCATAGAGATCATAACCATTAAACATATAATTTTTTATGTTCTGTATTTTTTAAAAGGAATATAATTTTCTTCTAATAACATATCATAGAAGAGACCAAGTAAATCAATAATGCTTATGTCACTCCAACTACTATCATTAAAATTATATAACATTAATACAGATGAAAATGTTTTATATTTAGTACAAATGATATATAATGGTTTCTTTTCATAGATATTTAACATCTAAAACAAAATTTTATTATCAAGAAGGTCATCTTAAATTTTCATTTTCATTTCTTCTATATGATCTCCATCTTTATTTACATTATCATTCATATCAACTGGTCTATAAATCCCAATATCGTACCAGTCAGTATGTACATTATTTTGTTTCAAGATTTTTAGTCATGAATTTATAGATTTGATGTATTTTTTGACAAATAAAATATTCTTACAACTCTTCTAATATAATTAATCTTGAATAAAAATATATAAAAATGGATAAATGATTTTAGAAGGGTCATATAGATACCCTGTTGCAATATTGATAAACTTTTTGATACCGTCCTCATACTTCTTTTTCATACTATTAATATCCATATAGTTTTGATTCTTATCCATCCTACTATGACCAATAATATTCATTTTGAGAAAAAAATGAAATAACACACATAAGATATTAATAATAAAAAGAGAAGGTTATAGATTATTAAAAGAAATTTGATAATTTTCCTAAGAAAAAACATTTATACTCACTTTGGAATCTCAATGAATAAATAAAAAATGTTACAATGATAATATAATTAAATTCATTGAAGTTGGAATTATACAATCCTTATGAGAATGTTTCACATTGATAACCCCCAATTAAAACAATAATTTATATTGTATAAACAAAATAGGATGGTTTATGTATAATTAAAGCAGGATATTGATGATCGATGAAATATTTGAAAAAAGGAGGTCAAGGATGAAGTTAAATTCTAATAAGGGGAACCCACATGCGATTATTTCCTCCTTGATTATATTTTCCCCATTGGTAGATTGTAATCATGATTTTATAATTAGGAACTTACTCAACTAATAAAGTTGAATGAATCTCATACTTCCAAAGCTATTGGTCATGAATCCTTAAAATTTATATTAAAAATATGGTAACATGCAAAGAAACAACCTATAGTGGTTGACGGGTTATAAATTCCCGAATATAGGGAATAAGTATTATAACACTCTAAAAGAATCCATTAAGCTACATGAAGTTAATTTTTCAAGATAATAAGAGATGGATTATGTGTATTGATGTTGTTTGGTAGTGGTGGGAATCATTTATTGGAGTTTATGTCTTATATCTATAAATTTATAAAGAGTATATTTTAATTTTCATCTATTGATGAAGACGTTGATCAATAGTTTTCACTCCCTAAATTTTTAATGGTTATTAGTTAGTGTAAAATAATGAATGATAATGATGTTTGTTTTGAGAAAACAGAAAACATTATATGTGATAAAAATTAATTTTCTTTCTATATAATTGATTGAAGGTTACTATAACCAAATCCTTTGAGAAAATTAAAAACACACAACATGGAACTAAAAATTTTGAAATAAATAAATAGTATTAATGGAAAATCATAAGTTAAAAACTATTTGTTTCTAAAGTGATAATTTTCATTAGAGTTCAAGGGAAAGTAGTGAAAATGTATTTGTTCAATGACAGTTTGAACAACATGAGGGATGAGGTCCTATTTTTGGGATCTATTTAAAAGATCCTAAAAGTTATATTAGTGATTTTTAAAAAAAAATGATAAAGACCCATATTTATTAGCACTAAAATATAAATTGATGAGAAACACACTTTATGTGTTCTAACTCATAGAACTGATAAAGATGGTATTTTATCATCAATTTCCAGAAAAATTTTATAATGATCAGGTTTGTATGTACATTCTATTATAGTGCTCTAAAACTAATATTTATCATCAATATTTGGAATGTTATGAAATGAACCAAATTAATTGACCTAATAGGTGATAGTCAATAAGCCCATTCCTATGCCTATGGATTGGGAGGGACCTCTATCATCCTTCGAGGGAATTAAACCCATCTCATTCTCTTTATTTTATATTCATAATTTTCTTCCTTATTTATTTTAGATAGTTCTTATCCATAATGTTTTATATTTGTTTGATGTCTTCTTGAATCATTTGTTCTCATCCTCAGAGTTCATTGATTCTTAGTTGCTTCTGAACCTGATTTTGATAGCATGTTTTAAGGAACATAATCCATCGGTGGACTCATTTGATTAGTTTGTTTTTCGATATGTGACACTAGAAGAATGATTATTTGTGTGTCTTATCAACAATTGAAACTTCATTATTCGATTCTCTTTAGAGAAAGACAAGTTCCATACCAGGTCTAGTTCCCCCTGTATTTACAATAGATCATGTTTCTCTTTATTTAGGTGGTCTTATGATTTCCACCTGAAATATGATACCCCAACGGTAACTCCATGAGATTTTATGAGAAATATTATTTTTAATTTCATTAATATCTTGTGTATTACAGTACACAATGATTATATTGTGCTATACGCAACACCGTATTAGCATTTAGTATACGCAAACACTATTCTTTCCTTGTGTTGAACAAAAGAGCGACCTTCTTCAATAGCCTGTGTTGTACGCAATACCGAGTTTCTCTAAACAATGATATATTGTTCTAATATTATTATGAACTACCCATTATGAATATTTATAACAAAATTTTTAATTTTATTACAATATAATTCATCTAAATCATTTTCTTGAACAAGTTATGAGAACTAAATCAATTTTTCGTATAAATGGAAATAATTTTCCCAAAAATACTTTTTTTCCATATTTTGATGGAACACCCACTTTAAATCTAGTTTTTGACATGTTTATGAGTTCAATTTGACAAAATAAAGGTATTTATTACAATAAGTATATAAAAATTTACTTTGAATAATTTTTAATTATTTTTCTCTTAACATTCATATTTTGATGAACAGTAAAAATAAGCTAAATTTTAATTAAAAAAAACTTTGTTCATAAAGATTATTTATATAGTTAAATTATAATATTTAATGGTTTTAAAGTATAAATATAATATATTTTTACAATTTAATATAATGTAATTTCTTATAGTTAATTTTACATTGAATTCCTAGGTAAAAACATTTCAATCTTTTCCAGTGTTTTAACTTTTAAAAATTGTTTATCAAAAGTGGGATTAGTTTTAAATAAATTAATACAACATATATGTTTTGAATTTGACAAAATGGATTCCATATTTGGAATCAGTATGTACAAATTATTTTAATAGTCTACTTTATATTTTTATGCATTATGAATAATAACTAAGGTAAATTTTATTTACCACTGTTAAAGGTAAATCAGGTAATTAAGGGTAAAAATAATATTTTAAAATTACCCTAAAACTTTTTTTAATTTAATTGTATGATTATATTTATCCTTAAAACATACTTGGGTAGAAATAGAATCTATTGGAACCCACTTAGATGTGATTAATACCTTTATTTTATTTACTTTAAAGTAAAGAGAAATATGTCTCACTCAGACTTGAATAATTAAAGTATTTTTAATATAAGGTTATACAGAATATAAACTCAATTGTAAATAAAAATTTGAAATATAAGATGTTTTTATTTATTATGGTAATTTATTTGTAATTTTTAAGCAATATTTAATTACCTAAATATCATATACATTAATGATGTATATATTATTTATTTAGTGAAAAATCAATAATATAGTTTTTATTCAAATAATAATACTCATAAAAAGCCAAAACACCTAAAAACCAATTATTGGTCATGTATATATAATACATAATCACCCAATGGTCGATGTTTGTACGATTTGGATCCTTAGAAAAGTAATTATGACACTTATATTATTTTATTTTAAAAGGTGTCAAAGTTGTATCCTTCATAATTTAATAAATATATCAATTTTAATTTTGTTATTTTAAGATGATAAATTCAAGTAAAAGAATTATTATGGACTATTTTAGATATATATTTATCATAGTATTATATTTTTCCCCAAATAAGTATATTAAATAATTATACATAAATGTTGTAGTAATTATTTTAGAAAGAGAAATATCAAATAAACGGTTTTGAAAACATTAAAATAAATATTATACGAAAAAATTAATGTGATCCATGATTTTTTAGATTAATATGACATTTTAGGAATCTATTAAATATATTTTTTCAAATATATCTTATGTTTATATTTTATTTAAATTCAAATAATTGAATAGTGTCAAAATTGACACTATTGATATTTAAAAAAATAACACATTATTAAATTGTTTGAAAATGACAAAAATATTGAAAACATACAAATTAAAAATTATATGGTCGATAAGGAAATAATATATCTAATTATTTAATATTCAAAACACATAACTAAGTATTTATAACAATTTAAAAATTAGATTATTATTACCACATAAAAAATAAAATAGAATAAATAAAGATAAATCAAAATGATAAGGTTTAAAATAAACATAAAACATGTATAAATTTTATTGGTTTATGGTATTACAACCCTATATTATCTCATATTATAATTAATTCATTTTTGGTGATTTTTAAGGGGGGTTTCATTTTATTATTAACTAATAATTTTGAGGTTTCCAAAAGTGCCCCTCTCTTCTCTTATAAAAGGGCATATCATCCCTCTCCTCCTCACACCATATTGAGCCTTCAAGATCGGAAAAACCCTGAACATTACTCTTATAAACTTTCGTAGTATCATTTTGGATATTCTGGTCTTCTCAAAATACCATCTCTAGTCTCTTTAAGAGGAAGTTCAAAGGAGGTGCGTCGAAGAAGAGGCAATCTCTTTTACCGATTCATTCAAGTTTCTTTATTTTTCTTCTTACTATTCATTAGTTGTTTCATTATAAAGTAATAACATCAGTATAAATAATATAATTATATGTTATTATAAATATTAAAAAACCCTTATTCACTTTTTATCCACCCTACGAAAAATGAAATCGTTGTGCGTTCGTACGTACGGCTTATCGTCTCCACACAATGGTGTAATCTATTTTTCCAACACCACCTTACTTGGATGGGTATAATGGTGGAAATAATAACTATATATTATTATTATAACATAATACTAATTCTATGATATTATATCATCCACTCCAATTCAATTCAATAATTATGGGAATAATATCATCGCTTGTGCGTAACTATAGATTACTATCTCCAAGATGCGATGAGATTCATCTTCCATGTTAACCATTAAAGTATGATTATAAAGTATATATAATAAGTAATCATGAAATATATGACATAATAATGCTAATTTAATTATGGTTTATATATATTTCATTTACTTCCATTCAATTTAATAATGAAATGAAATCATCGTTCATGCGTACGTAAGGCCTACCATCTCCATAAATGGTGTATTTCATTCCATTTATCGATATATTATATATATATTTTGAATGAAAAATATATATAAATCATGTTTTACAGTCTAGAAGTATGTAATAATGATCTATGTAATCATATGAAAAATTACAAGTCAAAAAATATACGATAAATGAAACGATTTTACCGAAAACGCTGCTTTAAAATGGAATTGACAAATGAAAGGGTAATATAAAGTCGTAAGTGAATCATATATGATATCATAAATGTTATTATGGTTCAGTTATAAGTTAATAATATATTCAAAACCACTATACAGGAGTCTCAAACACATATGGAAGAAATTTTACATAATGTGAGGGATAATTATTCCAATCTCATTTGCTATCCGAGATTGTTTATTCGTAAGTACTTACTGGGGTTATCTTTATCATACATGTCCTTGATTTCCCAAAATGTATAAATAAAATGTTTACTATTCCTCCAAGTATGTTTAAATTCATTTTTACCCTTTTATGACATTTACCACAAGCTATGGAAGGAATCTTTCTTTTGTTTACCATACGAGGTAATTTTTGACTTTTCTAAAAAAAGTACGAGGATAATGCTTTTTTTAAATTATATGAAATGAACAAATTTTTACAGTTTAATAATGCATTATTTTCATGATTCATTTTCTACTTTATTTCATGATTTTTTTCAACAAAATTCCTTTCTATGAAAATTACATGGAATTTTGTGAAAAGAAAATGATTTTGAGGAAGAAAGGATATTTTCCTCAAGAATTTATTTCATGTTTTTTTATCAAAACTCTATCCCGTATAAGATGAAATTATTTAGTATGATTTTGTTTCAAGTATAATTCCTCTATTATTTACATGTTTAAATTTTTATTATGATGAAATGATATGAGTTTGTTTTATATGGATTATGTTATGATGGTAAGATGTTTATGAAACCCATTTTATTCTTTTGGGTTATAATGAATGATTTATGTTTATTTTGTGAAACACGTAAAAATGATTTCATTATGAGATGAGTAGGACCTATATCTACCATCAATGCATTTGGTAATGATTTATATCTCATGATATAGACATGGATGGTACGGTAAGTAAATTCTGGTTCAATAATACAGGGATAGAACGACCAGTAAACACGGTTTATTAATGGAATTTGTCCACTATGATGGTCTTGGATGAAATGCCATGGATACTATGGAAATCATATAATTTTATTTACGGTTTTCCACAATTACATGTTTTATTCCCATGTTATTTTATCATGAATAATGTTCCTTTATAATCTATTCCTTATATACTTCCACGATTTATGTCATTACTCATGTTTTATGTTTATGTTTTTACTTTCATATGTTTATGGATTGTTTGATGTTATCCATGTTTACCCTTTCTAAGCATTTGAGCTCATCCTTTTTATGATTTATTTTCCCCAGGATATAGATATTGGTTTTAGGTAAGAAAAAATGAGGAAGAACTTTATGGGAGATGTTAAAGATCTTTCATTAGGATTAGAAGATTTTGTTCTGAGTTTACAAAGACACTAAACTAGTACGGTCCTTGGGTGTCTATTTTTGTTATGTATTAAGTATTCCAAAAAATTAATGTAACATCCATGTATGTCAAGATTTGGGTCTCTACATTTGGTATCAGAGGAAAGGATTAGTTAACATATGGAAACTATGATGCGAAATATTTAGTGAGATCCCTAGAGATATTTCTATGGTATGTGTTGGTATGTCCCTATGGTTAAGTATAAGTATAGGTTACAGTCCTAGAATTATGAAAATGATCACAAATAAACTAGGATTAAACTTAAGATATGAGATATTTAAATTACTCCCCTTGATTATGTTGTTTTCCTAGTTTGATTTCTTCCTCTCACACTATTCTTTTTGGGTTTTAGATAATGGCTGGAACTCGAAGGGACCGTGTTAATGATCAATGCACTGGGAAATGCAATGACTGTCCTTCTGAACAACCAAATGTTATGGGAAATGGAGTGAAAAATATTTTTTCTATACTTATACAAGCTATATATCATTTTGGACTTCCAAATGACCAGGGAAAGGAACAATATTTTATTGAGTCCTTCATGAGGCAACATCAACCTTCATTCAGTGGGCCTTCTGGTCCTCTTGTTTCTGAACAATGGATCAGTACCGTTGAAAAGATATTTTCCATACATCGATGTTCAGAACAAGAAAATGTTAGTTTTGATGTTTACTATTTACAAGGTGAAGCAGACCAGTGGTAGACTCTAATTAAGAATACGAGGCCCCAAGATGAAATTGAATCCATGGAATGGGATGAGTTCAATAAATTCTTTTTCAATAATTACTTCCCTCGTATTCTTTGACCAAAGATGGAAAATGATTTCTTTGAGCTTAAGAGAAAGTATGATGAATCTTTTGGTATATACGAGGAGAATTTTACAAGGCTTGAAAGGTATGCATCTGGCTTTATCATCCAACTTGAATGTAAATTTGATTTATTCTTCAATGGCTTAAAACCAAGACTTCTAAAGGAATTAGCTATACGAGACATCAGTAGCTATGAAGAAATTATGCATTGTGATATTAAGGTAGAACTATGAGTTTTTGTTACATATCCATCTTATGTTTTTGACAAGAAACAAAAGATGAAGTTCAAGGAAAAATCATGAAACAATGGTAAAAAGAAAACGATAGTTTCATTATGCTCAAAGTGCGAAAAGAAGCGTGGTGGAGATTGTCTTAAAGGGAATAGAAAATGTTTTATGTGTGTAAAAGAAGGTCATCGAGCATCTGAGTGTCTAAGTAATGGGAAAAAGGTAGCTAATAATGAGAATAATGAAAAGACTACAGAGAACGCACCATCATCACATCAATGCTACAAGTGCAAGGAGATGGGGTATTATTCTATCCAATGCCCTAATCCAAGGGTTAATGATGATTGACAACAACAACTTCTTAAGGAAAAGGAAAAAGGTAAGTCACATGAAATCACTATTGGTGATTTTGAATATAGAAATGAAGTTTTAGAATGATTATGTATATTTGTAACAGGATTCCAAAATAGTGTTTTGGAATCTCATTTATAGTAATATGGAATATTAGAATATCTATGTATTGGTTTTCAATAATTGGATGGTACTAGTAACCATGAAAAGTGGTTGAAATATTTTTGGAAATAAGATGATATTCTCATAATGAAGGGATAGAGAGAAAATATTATGTTTGATAGTATTAATGATCTCATGACTAATTTAAGGAAAAATTGACATAATGGTTTGAGTATATAGAAATTTTGGGATTTTGGTATGTGGAAATAATTAACTTTCGACAGCAATCATGTTTTCCCTACAGTTCTATGGTAATTCATGTTTCAAGAGAATACATGATTAATGTATTAACATGTTTGGAATAGTACCAACATGATATTTCTTATGATATATTGGGGATAAATGATGGTAATCAAATGCTCTGTATATGACCTCTCCAGTAATCATTTTCCTTATACTATGAGATTGGATATATGTATTTTGGATTAGCCTATAGATAGGAATGGATTAAGTCAGACATCAGATAGTATTGTTTAAGGCTAGAAATTATTTATATTATTTCACAAATGTTATAATAGTATAGTTTTGAAAAAGGACAACTTGAAGGATGAGTGACAACCCATCACGTTGGACAAGGATTCAAGAATCGAACACCCAACTGAAGTGTCACAGGCCTTTATCACCTACCAGCAGCCTAAAAAAAAGTCCATGGTTAGTAGAAATTAGTTTTATTTTTTAAAAACGGTTTTATAGATGAAGTATAATTCAATTTTTGGAACTATATATGATCAATATCCCCATATATGGAATTATATATATTTAATAACTTGGGTTATCCTTTTTGTGATAGAGACAGATAGAATTATCTATCTTTCTATCACATGATCTACTAACACTTCAAGAATGACAAATTCAACTTTATTTCTTTAAATAAGAGATGAAGTGGAAATTGTTCACAGAATGAAAAAAATGATATTACACTAAAATCAAGTATGTATTTCTCCTTATGCAAAAATTCATCAACTTTACAAAAATGATCCTGAAAACAAAAAATGTTGTCCTAGTACCCTCATATCTGATGAATCATATGGTACCTTGGATCATCAAAAAATTTAGGCATTGTGATTGTTGGCTTTTTAATATCCATGTTCTCTACCACTCTCCATCAGAATTTGATGGTTAGATTTCTCTTCCATATCCATATTTTGACCTATGTTCTTCTATGTGGAAACCCAGTGATGAGTTAATTTTGGTAACCGTTACGTTTCATAAATTAGTTTTTAAAATTAAGTTTACTATTCCTTTTTACGATGTGGGTTTCTATGGAAGAATCTTTTAAGTAGTAAACCACATATTACCCTGACGAATTTCGAGGGCGAAATTCATTTTATGGGGGATAGAATGTAACACCCTGAGATTTTTTGAGAAATATTATTTTTAATTTATTTTATTTTTTGTGTTTTATGCTACACAAACATTAGCTTGCTCTATACGCAACACCGTATTAGCTTCTAGTATACGTGAACACTATTCTTGGATTGTGTTACACACAATATATACCTTCCTCAATAGCGTTTGTTGTACGAAATACTGAGTTTCACGAAACACCGATATATTGTACTAATATTTTTATGAACCAGTAGTTATGAATAGTATTAACTAAATTATAAATTTAATAACATTATAATTCATTTTAATCATTTTCTAGAACAAGTTATGAGAAAAAAATAATTTTTTCGTATAAAGGAAATATTTTTTCAAAAGTACAGTTTTACTATCTTTTGATGGAACACCTACTTAAATATAGTTTTTGACATGTCAATGAGTTCAATTTTAAAGGATAATGTTATTTTTTTCAATAATAATATTAAAATTCACTTTGGATAATTTTTTAATATTTTTTAGTTAACTATCATATTTTGTTGAATAGTAAAAATATGCTAAATTTTATTTAAAAACAACTTTTTTCATCAAGATAATTTATAAGGTTAATTTATAATATTTAATGGTTTTAAAGTATAAAGAGAATATATTTTCACCATTTAATATAATGTACATTCTTAACATTAATTTCATATTGAATTCCTAGGTAAACATATTTCAATATTTTGAAATGCTTTAACTTTTAAAACAAATTTTTTCAATAGAGGGAGTCATTTTAAAGTAATTACTACAACTTATATGTTTTGAATTTGGAAAAATGGATTCCATATTTGGAATTAGTAGGTCCAAATTATGTTAATAGGCTACTTTTTATTTTTAGGCATTATGAATAGTAACTAAGGTAAATTTTATTTACCACTATTAAAGGTAAATCAGGTAATTAATAGTAAAAATAATATTATAAAATTACCCTAAATCTTGTTTTAAAATAATTGGATAATGATATTTATCCTCAGAACACACTACAGGAAATGGACAGTTTCCCAATGGTTCAGAACCATTGGGAAAGCATACAGAACTGTAGGTACGTAAGCCGTTGGGAATGATTTTCCCAACGGTTTACACAGAACCGTTGGGATAGGTTAGAAAAATGAACCTATCCCAATGGTTTGGTTCAACCGTTGGGATAGTTTTTATGAATTTTTTGGCTTGAACAATTGAAAAAAACTTCCATATGACTTTTTTCCCAACAGTTTCTAAACTGTTGGGAACGGTTTTTTTACCAATGGTTCATAGAAAACCATTGATAAGAAAATACAAAAAATTCTATCCCAATGGTTTGAAACCGTTGGCATAGCCTATGATGTGAAAATTGCACAGAAGCCTGTAATTTTCACAGCAGGCACAGAGAAGGGTGTCCATTCCCTCCCCTTTCTAATTCCCTCTCATTTCCAGTTATTTTACCTACAATAATCAACTAACACAAACATATAAAATTATTGTACATGGAATAACTAACTAACACATACATATATAGAACAAATTCATACACATTTAACAAATAGTGCATCCTAGAACTATACACATACACAATTACATCATAATTCATAACATAATTATAAACACACAGAATTCATTTAGAATTAAATTAAAAATTTAAATGACAATTATATGTGGAATCCGGAATTGAATTCATAATTTGATCAGTTTTTTGTATACCATATGTTTTTACTAGAAATGATGTCCATTTTAAACAAAATACATACACCTGGAGTGATACCGGCCACACTATGCCTTGGATTGAGGTGAGGTTATCTCATAAACGTCACAAATAACCCATGTATCATTTTCATAAAGTATCAACATATTCCAAAAGCGTTTGGTCGGATTTTGGTATGTCAGTTGTTGTATTCACATAAAATCAAGTGCTATTTAAATAAAAGAGAGACACTTTGAGTGGTGTAGGCCACACCGTACCTCAGATTGAGGTGGGGTTGACTCTTACAGGTCATAAATGACCCATGGAAAGTTTTACTAACGTATCAACACAATCAGAATCTGTTTGGTCAGTTTTCCGTTTGTACTTAAAATGTTGTCCATTTTAAACATAAGAGAGACAATTTTGGTGGTTCTGGCCACACCGAGACTCTGATTGAGGAACAATTGACTAGTAAACATCACAAATTTCCCATGGATCATTTTCCTAATGTTTCAACAGATTCAGAATGCGTTTGGTCGGTTTTTCATATGCCATTTGTTCTTTTCACTTATAATCATGTCCATTTTAAACAAAAGAGACACAGTTAGAGTGGTACCGTCCACACCGCACCTTGGATTTAGATTGGATGACTCTTACATGTCTCAAATGAATCAGGGATCATTTTGCGAAATTATCAACAAAATCTGAATGCGTTTGGTCAGTTTTCTGTATGCCAGTTGATGTTTTCACTTAAAATGGTGTCCTTTTGAAAAAAAAGAGAGACACTTTGAGTGGTGCTGGTCACAATGGGCCTTATATTGAGGCGAGGTTAATTCATACACGTCACATATGACCCATGGATCATTGTGATCAATTATCAACACAATCAGAATTCGTTTGGTCAGTTTTCCGTATGTACTTAAAATGTTGTCCATTTTAAACAAAAGAGAGACACTTAGAGTGATCTTGGACACATTGTGCCTCAGATTGAAGTGGGGTTGACTCATACACATCACATATGACCCATTGATCGTTTTCCTAAAGTATCAACACATTTTTAATGTGTTTGGTCAGTTTTTCGTATGTTGGTTGTTGTTTTCACTTAAAATGATGCCCAGTTTAAACAAAAGAAAGGCACTATGAAAGGTGCCAGCCACACCACGCCTTAGATTGAGGCATGGTTGACTCTTACACGTCACATATGACCCATGGATCGTTGTGCTATAGTATCAACACAATCAGAATACGTTTGGTTAGTTTTTCGTATGCAAGTTGTTGTTTTCACTTATAATGAAGTCTATTTTAAACAAAAGAGAGGCATTTTGAGTGGTGTTGGACACACCACGCCTCAGATTGAGGCGAGGTTGACTCGTACACGTTACATATGACCCATGGATCGTTATCCTAATGACTCAATTGAAAACGATTTTGTTTGGTCAGATTTATGTATGTACTTAAAATGATGTCCATTTTAAACAAAAGAGAGGCACTTAGAGTGATCCCGGCCACACCACAAATTAGATTGAGCCTGAGTTGGCTTGTACATTACGCATATGACCCATGGATCGTTGTGATAAAGTATCATCATAATCTGAATGAATTTTGTCAGTTTTCCGTATGCCAGTTGTTCTTTTCACTTATAATCATATCCATTTTAAAAAAAAGAGACACAGTTAGAGTGGTACCGGCCACACCATGCCTCGGATTTAGACGAGGATGACTCGTACAAGTCTCAAATGAACCATGGATCATTGAACTAAAGTATCAACACAATATGAAAGAGTTTGGTCAATTTTCTATATGCCAGTTAATGTTTTCACTTAAAATGATGTCATTTTGAAACAAAAGAGAGACCCTTTGAGTGGTGTCGGCCACACTGCGCCTCGGATTGAGGCGTGGTTGACTCGTACAAGTCACATATCACCCATGGATATTTGTTCTAATGTATCAACACAATCATACTCTATTTGGTTGGCTTTCCGTATATACATAAAATTTTGTCTATTTAAAACAAAAGACAGAGACATAGAGTGATCCCGACCACATAGTGACTCGGCTTGAGTCGGGGTTGACACGTACACGTCACATATAACCCATGGATTGTTGTGATAATGTTTCAATAGAATCCAAATGTGTTTGGTCAGTTTTCCATATTCTGGTTGTTCTTTTCAATAAAAATCTCAGTCACATTGCGCATAGGATTTAGAAGGGGTTTACGCTTACATGTCACATTGAGTGGTGTTGGCCACATAGCGCCTCGGATTTAGGCGGACTTTCTTACCAAGTATCTCACATAGGGGACCGAGTATCACATGAGGCATGGTATTACCATCTTGAAAAACAAAAATTTCATCGGTTTATCTTCAAGGAACCAATATCACTCATGAGTAATAGAAGCCATCATCGTAACCCTCACCTAGAAACCAAAGAATTCATTATGGAATTTCAATTCTAAATTCCTTGAGAATTAAGAGTCTGTCCATGAGTCCTTAACAAGTAAACCATGAATTATCCTAACAATTGACAAGTAAACCAAATAAAAAAGGCATAATTCACATAACATGGAGAATGTACAACAAGGATTTGTATTCTATTTAATGCATATCATCACATGCATTTGATGAGCATGATCTAATAAGCTTACCAATACATTCATATAATTCAAGATATAAAAAATGACATAATCCTAAATAACATTGCATGATTAGAGAAATAAAAAAAGGCATGTGAAATCTAGGAGGAGTGTGTGGGGAAGTCTGGGGATCTTGGGAGGAGGGTGGGGGGCTGTCCGGGGTCAAGGGAAGAGGGTGGGGGGCTGTCTGTGGGGTGTCTGGGGGGGCTCCTTGGGGACCAAGGAGGAGGGTGGGGGGCTGTCCGGGGGGCTGTCTTGGGGGTGTCTGAGGGGCTGTCTGGGGTCCAAAGAGGAGGGTGGGGGGGGGGGCTGTCTGGGGGGCAATCCAGAGGGTGTCCAGGGGGCTGTTTGGGGAGCAAGGAGGAGGGTGGGGGGGCTTTCTGGTGTCCAAGGAGGAGGGTGGGGGTCGTATGTTGGGCTGTCCGGAGTCCAAAAATTAAGTGTTGGGGGATTACTGAGGGGCATTCCGGGCGGCAGTCCGAGGTACAAGGAGGGGGGGGGCTGTCTGGGGGGCAGTCTGGGGACCACGGAGGAGGGTGGAGGGGCTATTCGGGGGGCTTTATGGGGGGGGGGGGGGTCCTTGGGGTTGTTTGTGGTCCAAGGAGGAGGGTGGGGGGGGGGGTTGTCTGGGGGCTGTTTATGGGGCTGTCCAGGGAGTTCACAAACACCCAAAACTCTACAAACATGCTCAAGATACATTGAAACAACTAAAAGACAACAACATCCATGAAAACAAACAATATATAAAAATAAGTCAACTCCAATACTATACTACGAGTCTAGATAAATCCAACAACTAGAATAGATTAAACATCAAATATCAGTAATATTAGTAAAAAATGTAACGATCAATTTGGCCCACATCACCATCACTATCATCACCATCATCATCACCCTCATGCTCGTGGTTATCATTGTCATCATCATAGTCACCTCCCCCCTCAACACCCTCCTCCTCACCCTCGCCCTCCAACTCACCCTCCTCTGCCTCGCCCTCCTCCTCTCCGTCCTCTTCCACATCAACGTCCTCGCCATCATTATCATCAGGATGGACATCATCTTGTCCACCACTATAACTGCCACATATTTCACCAAATATAAAATGAATCGACGAAATGTATTCATCAAAAGTTGGGATGGCCATTGGTGGAAGTGTTGGACGTAGAACTTCAATAAATTTCATAAATGCACTGTTTTCCCTAACAGACTGTTCTGCCATCTCTATGGACCTTTTGTCAGCCTATTCTACCTGTTACCTAACATGCTGTAGCTCGGTGGAACTACAACTCATACCTGAGGAGGGCCAATACTTTTTCAGGGCTATCCTAGGTCGGCAGCGTACTCTGCCAGAATGATCCTCTCCCAACACATGATCTAAGTGATCAGTTGGCCCAAAATTGTCTGGTTATTTACATCAAGGTCCTCTAAAGAATCCTGTTACAAATAAAAATATATTATTAAGTTACAAAATAGATATTAAAATATAAAATCAAAATATTAAAACATACAATCCGTTGCTGAGTTAGTTCATTGACACCACTTCCATCCTTTTTCCCTCTACATGAGAAAAATAGTTTTTCTTAAGGAACACATCCTTCAATATTCCATTTTTTCCTCTATAATGACATTGAAAAATAAATTAATATAAAAACATTAGAAAATTATTAAATAACTGAGAAAAAAAAAGAAACTGTAAGTTGTAAATAAAACTTATAAATAATTGTCATACCATCTTCCTCTCATGATCTGGCATCGTAGTACGTCCCAGTGTGTGGAAGTATTTTCTTGCATCAATGTTTTTTTATTTTTTCTTGATGATTCCTAAATAATATTAGATATTTAAAAGGATAGTATTAATTCAAAACATGAAATTTATTATTTAAATACCTCAAATGTAATTAATACCTTAAACTAAGTAGTCGTCCAATGAGTAATCATCTGGTGATAATAATCTATAGGACAATCATCCCAAACATGTACCACCTCAATCTCAGTTCCAACTCTAACACAATAGCCAATATACAACTCATGCTTGTATTATCTTTGAAGCTCACATAAATCCTTTAGACGTGCCGGTCGTGCACCCTCACTATCGGGAAAACTAAAATGAAGCTGACACCAAAATATTAATTTATATAAATACAAAAATAATTCATGGCATTAAATACCACATATTTTTTACCCATATCTATATCGCAGCTATATCCATGACATCATGTGGAAACTGTCTCCACGATAGCATCTTGACAGGAATGATGTCGGTTTAATTGGAAAGCGTTGCTAAAAAACTCCGACATTGCTTCCCTTTTTTCTAAAACATTTGGTTGTATTTATTGTAATCCACCATTACATGTGTGTGTTGGTTCCACAACACACACAAGAGTGTACTCCCCCACCCACACCTCCGGTCCGTAGATGTATATGTCATGAAATGAAAACAAATATTTTATCAAAACATATTATAATGAAAATAAATATTGGTATAAAAATTTTGTTAGGGTTCTATAAATATACTTGTGCCAGTCTGATCATTGAGTGCCTCTGGGTCCACAGAAACTGATGGAACACCCTATGGTGGAACAGGAGTCGAACACTATGGAATATAGAATCTCGAAGAGACAGAAGTAGAAGGAAAAGATGATGGGATAGTTTTATGATGGGATTATGGAAGGGGAGTGGGAATCATCATGTGATATGAAAAAGATGTGTCAGAATATGAAAAAAGTGGCAAAAAAATGGGAGGCCTAAATATACTGTGTGTCCCTAATGACACGCTGGGATCAGAATGTTAGAAGTATGACATGTTAGTGGGAGGGGAAGGGTGTAGTTGGGTATGCAGAGCTGCTTGTCTACCTCTGGTACGAACCCACCTCGTACCACCTTCCTCAGTACTAAGACTAGTATGAGGCTCCTCGTCAAATAATTGTCGACGTATAGGTGGAACTTTCAAAAATTATTACAAAAAAATTAATCACATGACATTATATATTATTTAATTATATACATTTTAAATAATGTACTCACTGTAGGCACTAATGGTGGAAAGCCCATCTCTGCCATTCGACGATTGTTCGTCATCATTTTTTCCTTCATGTCTCTTCAATTGGCTACATTAACTACTTTTGAAAACAAATATGTAATTAATTAGAAAAAGAAAACTAATTTGTATCCCAAAAAACTAAATATATTAAGGAATAGGTGGATTCATTGGTAAATTGGACATCAATTGTTTTAGAAGAGTTTGAATGGATTTAATAAATCATAAAAGTTGTAATGTTTACCAAGATAGAAATATTGTTTGACTATGTTTGAATACAGTTCAATTACAAATTAGAAAATGCAATTCAAATAAAACTGCAACCAATAAACATTGAAAATTCACATAATAGTCAAGTCAGCTAAAACATATTTGTGATCAATACTAAATCAATTTGAATAGTACCAACCTTAATAAACCAACTCGAGGTAAACCAAAATAATTGAGAACATGGATGAATGATTCTATATATTTTCAACAACATATTTAGGTTCACAATAAACTCTGACAATTGAGCTATTGGAGTTATCAAAATAAATAAATGGATTGGTTCCAATGGCAGTAGGGAAAGTGTCAATTCCATCATCACCATCATCAAAAATCTGTCTTGGAATTACTTCAACTAGGACACAAAATTCAGGTCAAAGTTGGTCTCTGACATAAAAAACTAGTTTATCCATTGATTCAACACATATGGTTCTTTGGTTGCAAGAGTTCGATTCATATTAATTAATAGAAATCCAAAATTATCAATAAATGTGGAATGTCTCATCATCGAATCAAACCAATGGAATTTCATCATTGTGACTCGTCCATGAGAGTAATAATCCAATATTATTATTTTCTCAACGACTCCATAATAACACACATTTTCAAATCGCAGTCTACTATCTGATGCACTGGCATAACAATCTATTGTGGTAGTAACCATAACAAAAAATGTTGTGTTCTCATGTTATTTTCTCGTTTAGTGACAATAAATTTGTTCTCATCCTCAGAGTTCATTGATTCTTAGTTGCTTCTGAACCTGATTTTGATAGCATGTTTTTAGCAACATAATCCATCGGTGGACTCATTTGATTAGTTTGTTTTTCGATATGTGACACCAGAAGAATGATTATTTGTGTGTCTTATCAAAAATTGAAACTTCATTATTCGATTCTCTTTAGAGAAAGACAAGTTCCATACCAGGTCTAGTTCCCCCTGTATTTACAATAGATCATATTTCTCTTTATTTAGGTGGTCTTATGATTTCCACCTGAAATATGATACCCCAACGGTAACTCCCTGAGATTTTATGAGAAATATTATTTTTAATTTCATTAATATCTTTTGTATTACAGTACACAATGATTAGATTGTGCTATACGCAACACCGTATTAGATTTTAGTATACGCAAACACTATTCTTTCCTTGTGTTGAACAAAAGAGCGACCTTCTTCAATAGCGTGTGTTGTACGCAATACCGAGTTTCTCTAAACAATGATATATTGTTCTAATATTATTATGAACTACCCATTATGAATATTTATAACAAAATTTTGAATTTTATTACAATATAATTCATCTAAATCATTTTCTTGAACAAGTTATGAGAACTAAATCAATTTTTCGTATAAATATAAATAATTTTCCAAAAAATACTTTTTTTCCATATTTTGATGGAACGACCACTTTAAATCTAGTTTTTGACATGTTTATGAGTTCAATTTGACAAAATAAAGGTATTTATTACAATAAGTATATAAAAATTTACTTTGAATAATTTTTAATTATTTTTCTGTTAACTTTCATATTTTGATGAACAGTAAAAATAAGCTAAATTTTAATTAAAAACAACTTTGTTCATAAAGATTATTTATATAGTTAAATTATAATATTTAATGGTTTTAAAGTATAAATATAATATATTTTTACAATTTAATATAATGTAATTTCTTATAGTTAATTTTACATTGAATTCCGAGGTAAAAACATTTCAATCTTTTCCAATGTTTTAACTTTTAAAAATTGTTTATCAAAAGTGGGATTAGTTTTAAATAAATTAATACAACATATATGTTTTGAATTTGACAAAATGGATTCCATATTTGGAATCAGTATGTACAAATTATTTTAATAGTCTACTTTATATTTTTATGCATTATGAATAATAACTAAGGTAAATTTTATTTACCATTGTTAAAGGTAAATCAGGTAATTAAGGGTGAAAATAATATTTTAAAATTACCCTAAAACTTTTTTTAATTTAATTGTATGATTATATTTATCCTTAAAACATACTTGGGTAGAAATAGAATCTATTGGAACCCACTTAGATGTGATTAATACCTTTATTTTATTTAAAGTAAAGAGAAATATGTCTCACTCAGACTTGAATAATTAAAGTATTTTTAATATAAGGTTATAAAGAATACAAACTCAATTGTAAATAAAAATTTGAAATATAAGATGTTTTTATTTATTATGGTAATTTATTTGTATTTTTTAAGAAATATTTAATTACATAAATATCATATACATTAATGATGTATATATTATTTATTTAGTGAAAAATCAATAATATAGTTTTTATTCAAATAATAATTCTCATAAAAAGCCAAAACACCAAAAAACCAATTATTGGTCATGTATATATAATACATAATCATCCAATGGTCGATGTTTGTACGATTTGGATCCTTAGAAAAGTAATTATGACACTTATATTATTTTATTTTAAAAGGTGTCAAAGTTGTATCCTTCATAATTTAATAAATATATCAATTTAAATTTTGTTATTTTAAGATGATAAATTCAAGTAAAAGAATTATTATGGACTATTTTAGATATATATTTATCATAGTATTATATTTTTTTCCCCAAATAAGTATATTAAATAATTATACATAAATGTTGTAGTAATTATTTTAGAAAGAGAAATATCAAATAAACGGTTTTGAAAACATTAAAATAAATATTATACGAAAAAATTAATGTGATCCATGATTTTTTAGATTAATATGACATTTTAGGAATCTATTAAATATATTTTTTCAAATATATCTTATGTTTATATTTTATTTAAATTCAAATAATTGAATAGTGTCAAAATTGACACTATTGATATTTAAAAAAATAACACATTATTAAATTGTTTGAAAATGACAAAAATATTGAAAACATACAAATTAAAAATTATATGGTCGATAAGGAAATAATATATCTAATTATTTAATATTCAAAACACATAACTAAGTATTTATAACAATTTAAAAATTAGATTATTATTACCACATAAAAAATAAAATAGAATAAATAAAGATAAATCAAAATGATAAGGTTTAAAATAAACATAAAACATGTATAAATTTTATTGGTTTATGGTATTACAACCCTATATTATCTCATATTATAATTAATTCATTTTTGGTGATTTTTAAGGGGGGTTTCATTTTATTATTAACTAATAATTTTGAGGTTTCCAAAAGTGCCCCTCTCTTCTCTTATAAAAGGGCATATCATCCCTCTCCTCCTCACACCATATTGAGCCTTCAAGATCGGAAAAACCCTGAACATTAATCTTATAAACTTTCGTAGTATCATTTTGGATATTCTGGTCTTCTCAAAATACCATCTCTAGTCTCTTTAAGAGGAAGTTCAAAGGAGGTGCGTCGAAGAAGAGGGAATCTCTTTTACCGATTCATTCAAGTTTCTTTATTTTTCTTCTTACTATTTATTAGTTGTTTCATTATAAAGTAATAACATCAGTATAAATAATATAATTATATGTTATTATAAATATTAAAAAACCCTTATTCACTTTTTATCCACCCTACGAAAAATGAAATCACTGTGCGTTCGTACGTACGGCTTATCGTCTCCACACAATGGTGTAATCTATTTTTCCAACACCACCTTACTTGGATGGGTATAATGGTGGAAATAATAACTATATATTATTATTATAACATAATACTAATTCTATGATATTATATCATCCACTCCAATTCAATTCAATAATTATGGGAATAATATCATCGCTTGTGCGTAACTATAGATTACTGTCTCCAAGATGCGATGAGATTCATCTTCCATGTTAACCATTAAAGTATGATTATAAAGTATATATAATAAGTAATCATGAAATATAAGACATAATAATGCTAATTTACCTATGGTTTATATATATTTCATTTACTTCCATTCAATTTAATAATGAAATGAAATCATCGTTCATGCGTACGTAAGGCCTACCATCTCCATAAATGGTGTATTTCATTCCATTTATCGATATATTATATATATATTTTGAATACAAAATATATATAAATCATGTTTTACAGTCTAGAAGTATGTAATAATGATCTATGTAATCATATGAAAAATTACAAGTCAAAAAATATACGATAAATGAAACGATTTTACCGAAAACGCTGCTTTAAAATGGAATTGACAAATGAAAGGGTAATATAAAGTCGTAAGTGAATCATATATGATATCATAAATGTTATTATGGTTCAGTTATAAGTTAATAATATATTCAAAACCACTATACAGGAGTCTCAAACACATATGGATGAAATTTTACATAATGTGAGGGATAATTATTCCAATCTCATTTGCTATCCGAGATTGTTTATTCGTAAGTACTTACTGGGGTTATCTTTATCATACATGTCCTTGATTTCCCAAAATGTATAAATAAAATGTTTACTATTCCTACAAGTATGTTTAAATTCATTTTTACCCTTTTAAGACATTTACCACAAGCTATGGAAGGAATCTTTCTTTTGTTTACCATAGGAGGTAATTTTTGACTTTTCTAAAAAAAGTACGAGGATAATGCTTTTTTTAAATTATATGAAATGAACAAATTTTTACAGTTTAATAATGCATTATTTTCATGATTCATTTTCTACTTTATTTCATGATTTTTTTCAACAAAATTCCTTTCTATGAAAATTACATGGAATTTTGTGAAAAGAAAATGATTTTGAGGAAGAAAGGATATTTTCCTCAAGAATTTATTTCATGTTTTTTATCAAAACTATATCCCGTATAAGATGAAATTATTTAGTATGATTTTGTTTCAAGTATAATTCCTCTATTATTTACATGTTTAAATTTTTATTATGATGAAATGATATGAGTTTGTTTTATATGGATTATGTTATGATGGTAAGATGTTTATGAAACCCATTTTATTCTTTTGGGTTATAATGAATGATTTATGTTTATTTTGTGAAACACGTAAAAATGATTTCATTATGAGATGAGTAGGACCTATATCTACCATCAATCCATTTGGTAATGATTTATATCTCATGATATAGACATGGCTGGAATGGTAAGTAAATTCTGGTTCAATAATATAGGGATAGAACGACTAGTAAACCCGGTTTATTAATGGAATTTGTCCACTATGATGGTCTTGGAGGAAATTCCATGGATACTATGGAAATCATATAATTTTATTTACGGTTTTCCACAATTACATGTTTTATTCCCATGTTATTTGATCATGAATAATGTTCCTTTATAATCTATTCCTTATATACTTCCATGATTTATGTCATTACTCATGTTTTATGTTTATGTTTTTACATTCAAATGTTTATGGATTGTTTGATGTTCTCCATGTTTACCCTTACTAAGCATTTGAGCTAATCCTTTTTATGATTTATTTTCCCCAGGATATAGATATTGGTTTTAGGTAAGAAAAAATGAGGAAGAACTTTATGGGAGATGTTAAAGATCTTTCATTAGGATTAGAAGATTTTGTTCTGAGTTTACAAAGACACTAAACTAGTACGGTCCTTGGGTGTCTATTTTTGTTATGTATTAAGTATTCCAAAAAATTAATGTAACATCCATGTATGTCAAGATTTGGGTCTCTACATTTGGTATCAGAGGAAAGGATTAGTTAACATATGGAAACTAGGATGCGAAATATTTAGTGAGATCCCTAGAGATATTTCTATGGTATGTGTTGGTATGTCCCTATGGTTAAATATAAGTATAGGTTACAGTCCTAGAATTATGAAAATGATCACAAATAAACTAGGATTAAACTTAAGATATGATATATTGAAATTACTCCCCTTGATTATGTTGTTTTCCTAGTTTGATTTCTTCCTCTCACACTATTCTTTTTGGGTTTTAGATAATGGCTGGAACTCGAAGGGACCGTGTTAATGATCAATGCACTGGGAAATGCAATGACTGTCCTTCTGAACAACCAAATGTTATGGGAAATGGAGTGAAAAATATTTTTTCTATACTTATACAAGCTATATATCATTTTGGACTTCCAAATGACCAGGGAAAGGAACAATATTTTATTGAGTCCTTCATGAGGCAACATCCACCTTCATTCAGTGGGCCTTCTGATCCTCTTGTTTCTGAACAATGGATTAGTACCGTTGAAAAGATATTTTCCATACATCGATGTTCAGAACAAGAAAATGTTAGTTTGGCTGTTTACTATTTACAATGTGAAGCAGACCAGTGGTAGACTCTAATTAAGAATACGAGGCCCCAAGATGAAATTGAATCCATGGAATGGGATGAGTTCAATAAATTCTTTTTCAATAATTACTTCCCTCGTATTCTTTGAACAAAGATGGAAAATGATTTATTTGAGCTTAAGAGAAAGTATGATGAATCTTTTGGTATATACGAGGAGAATTTTACAAGGCTTGAAAGGTATGCATCTGGCTTTATCATCCAACTTGAATGTAAATTTGATTTATTCTTCAATGGCTTAAAACCAAGACTTCTAAAGGAATTAGCTATAAGAGACATCAGTAGCTATGAAGAAATTGTGCATTGTGATATTAAGGTAGAACTATGAGTTTTTGTTACATATCCATCTTATGTTTTTGACAAGAAACAAAAGATGAAGTTCAAGGAAAAATCATGAAACAATGGTAAAAAGAAAACGATAGTTTCATTATGCTCAAAGTGTGAAAAGAAGCGTGGTGGAGATTGTCTTAAAGGGAATAGAAAATGTTTTATGTGTGTAAAAGAAGGTCTTCGAGCATCTGAGTGTCTAAGTAATGGGAAAAAGGTAGCTAATGATGAGAATAATGAAAAGACTACAGAGAACGCACCATCATCACATCAATGCTACAAGTGCAAGGACATGGGGTATTATTCTATCCAATACCCTAATCCAAGGGTTAATAATGATCGACATCAACAACTTCTTAAGGAAAAGGAAAAAGGTAAGTCACATGAAATCACTATTGGTGATTTTGAATATAGAAATGAAGTTTTAGAATGATTATGTATATTTGTAACAGGATTCCAAAATAGTGTTTTGGAATCTCATTTATAGTAATATGGAATATTAGAATATCTATGTATTGGTTTTCAATAATTGGATGGTACTGGTAACCATGAAAAGTTGTTGAAATATTTTTGGAAATAAGATGATATTCTCATAATGAAGGGATAGAGAGAAAATATTATGTTTGATAGTATTAATGATCTCATGACTAATTTAAGGAAAAATTGACATAATGGTTTGAGTATATTGAAATTTTGGTATTTTGGTATGTGGAAATAATTAACATTCGACAGCAATCATGTTTTCCCTAAAGTTCTATGGTAATTCATGTTTCAAGAGAATACATTATTAATGTATTCACATGTTTGGAATATGACCAACATGATATATCTTATGATATATTGGGGATAAATGATGGTAATAAAATGCTTTGTATATGACCTCTCTAGTAATCATTTTCATTATACTATGAGATTGGATATATGTATTTTGGATTAGCCTATTGATTGGAATGGATTAAGTTAGACATCAGATAGTATTGTTTAAGGCTAGAAATTATTTATATTATTTCACAAATGTTATAATAGTATAGTTTTGAAAAAGGACAACTTGAAGGATGAGTGACAACCCATCAAGTTGGACAAGGATTCAAGAATCGAACACCCAACTGAAGTGTCACAGGCCTTTATCACCTACCAGCAGCCTAAAAAAGTCCATGGTTAGTAGAAATTAGTTTTATTTTTTAAAAACGGTTTTATAGATGAAGTATAATTCAATTTTTGGAACTATATATGATCAATATCCCCATATATGGAATTATATATATTTAATAACTTGGGTTATCCTTTTTGTGATAGAGACAGATAGAATTATCTATCTTTCTATCACATGATCTACTAACACTTCAAGAATGACAAATTCAACTTTATTTCTTTAAATAAGAGATGAAGTGGAAATTGTTCACGGAATGAAAAAAATGATATTACACTAAAATCAAGTATGTATTTCTCCTTATGAAAAAATTCATCAACTTTACAAAAATTATCCTGAAAACAAAAAATGTTGTCCTAGTACCCTCATATCTGATGAATCATATGGTACCTTGGATCATCAAAAAATTTAGGCATTGTGATTGTTGGATTTTTAATATCCATGTTCTCTACCACTCTCCATCAGAATTTGATGGTTAGATTTCTCTTCCATATCCATATTTTGACCTATGTTCTTCTATGTGGAAACCCAGTGATGAGTTAATTTGGGTAACCGTTACGTTTCATAAATTAGTTTTTAAAATTAAGTTTACTATTCCTTTTTACGATGTGGGTTTCTATGGAAGAATCTTTTAAGTAGTAAACCACATATTACCCTGACGAATTTCGAGGGCGAAATTCATTTTATACGGGGTAGAATGTAACACCCTGAGATTTTTTGAGAAATATTATTTTTAATTTATTTGATTTTTTGTGTTTTATGCTACACAAACATTATCTTGCTCTATACGCAACACCGTATTAGCTTCTAGTATATGTGAACACTATTCTTGGATTGTGTTACACACAATATATACCTTCCTCAATAGCATTTGTTGTACGAAATACTGAGTTTCACGAAACACCGATATATTGTACTAATATTTTTATGAACTAGTAGTTATGAATAGTATTAACTAAATTATAAATTTAATAACATTATAATTCATTTTAATCATTTTCTAGAACAAGTTATGAGAAAAAAATAATTTTTTCGTATAAAGGAAATATTTTTTCAAAAGTACAGTTTTACTATCTTTTGATGGAACACCTACTTAAATATAGTTTTTGACATGTCAATGAGTTCAATTTTAAAGGATAATGTTATTTATTTCAATAATAATATTAAAATTCACTTTGGATAATTTTTTAATATTTTTTAGTTAACTATCATATTTTGTTGAATAGTAAAAATATGCTAAATTTTATTTAAAAACAACTTTTTTCATCAAGATAATTTATAAGGTTAATTTATAATATTTAATGGTTTTAAAGTATAAAGAGAATATATTTTCACCATTTAATATAATGTAAATTCTTAACATTAATTTCATATTGAATTCCTAGGTAAACATATTTCAATATTTTGAAATGCTTTAACTTTTAAAACAAATTTTTTCAATAGAGGGAGTCATTTTAAAGTAATTACTACAACTTATATGTTTTTAATTTGGAAAAATGGATTCCATATTTGGAATTAGTAGGTCCCAATTATGTTAATAGGCTACTTTTTATTTTTATGCATTATGAATAGTAACTAAGGTAAATTTTATTTACAGTGTATTAAAGGTAAATCAGGTAATTAATAGTAAAAATAATATTATAAAATTACCCTAAAACTTGTTTTAATATAATTGGATAATGATATTTATCCTCAGAACACACTACAGGAAATGCACAGTTTCCCAATGGTTCAGAACCATTGGGAAAGCATACAGAACTGTAGGTACGTAAGCCGTTGGGAATGATTTTCCCAACGGTTTACACAGAACCGTTGGGATAGGTTAGAAAAATGAACCTATCCCAATGGTTTGGTTCAACCGTTGGGATAGTTTTTATGAATTGTTTGGCTTGAACCATTGAAAAAAACTTCCATATGACATTTTTCCCAACAGTTTCTAAACTGTTGTGAAAGGTTTTTTTACCAATGGTTCATAGAAAACCATTGATAAAAAAATACTAAAAATTCTATCCCAATGGTTTGAAACCGTTGGCATAGCCTATGATGTGAAAATTGCACAGAAGCCTGTAATTTTCACAGCAGGCACAGAGAAGGGTGTCCATTCCCTCCCCTTTCTAATTCCCTCTCATTTCCAGTTATTTTACCTACAATAATCAACTAACACAAACATATAAAATTATTTTACCTGGAATAACTAACTAACACATACATATATAGAACAAATTCATACACATTTAACAAATAGTGCATCCTAGAACTATACACATACATAATTACATCATAATTCATAACATAATTATAAACACACATAATTCATTTAGAATTCAATTTAAAATTTAAATGACAATTATATGTGGAATCCGGAATTGAATTCATAATTTGATCAGTTTTTTGTATACCATATGTTTTTACTAGAAATGATGTCCATTTTAAACAAAATACATACACCTGGAGTGATACCGGCCACACTATGCCTTGGATTGAGGTGAGGTTATCTCATAAACGTCACAAATAACCCATGTATCATTTTCATAAAGTATCAACATATTCCAAAAGCGTTTGGTCGGATTTTGGTATGTCAGTTGTTGTATTCACATAAAATCAAGTGTTATTTAAATAAAAGAGAGACACTTTGAGTGGTGTAGGCCACACCGTACCTCAGATTGAGGTGGGGTTGACTCTTACAGGTCATAAATGACCCATGGAATGTTTTACTAACGTATCAACACAATCAGAATCTGTTTGGTCAGTTTTCCGTTTGTACTTAAAATGTTGTCCATTTTAAACATACGAGAGACAATTTTGGTGGTTTCGGCCACACCGAGACTCTGATTGAGGAACAATTGACTAGTAAACATCACAAATTTCCCATGGATCATTTTCCTAATGTTTCAACAGATTCCGAATGCGTTTGGTCGGTTTTTCATATGCCATTTGTTCTTTTCACTTATAATCATGTCCATTTTAAACAAAAGAGACACAGTTAGAGTGGTACCGTCCACACCGCACCTTGGATTTAGATTGGATGACTCTTACATGTCTCAAATGAATCAGGGATCATTTTACGAAATTATCAACAAAATCTGAATGCGTTTGGTCAGTTTTCTGTATGCCAGTTGATGTTTTCACTTAAAATGGTGTCCTTTTGAAACAAAAGAGAGACACTTTGAGTGGTGCTGGTCACAATGGGCCTTATATTGAGGCGAGGTTAATTCATACACGTCACATATGACCCATGGATCATTGTGATCAATTATCAACACAATCAGAATTCGTTTGGTCAGTTTTCCGTATGTACTTAAAATGTTGTCCATTTTAAACAAAAGAGAGACACTTAGAGTGATCTTGGACACATTGTGCCTTAGATTGAAGTGGGGTTGACTCATACACATCACATATGACCCATTGATCATTTTCCTAAAGTATCAACACATTTTTAATGTGTTTGGTCAGTTTTTCGTATGTTGGTTGTTGTTTTCACTTAAAATGATGCCCAGTTTAAACAAAAGAAAGGCACTATGAAAGGTGCCAGCCACACCACGCCTTAGATTGAGGCATGGTTGACTCTTACACGTCACATATGACCCATGGATCGTTGTGCTATAGTATCAACACAATCAGAATACGTTTGGTTAGTTTATCGTATGCAAGTTGTTGTTTTCACTTATAATGAAGTCTATTTTAAACAAAAGAGAGGCATTTTGAGTGGTGTTGGACACACCACGCCTCAGATTGAGGCGAGGTTGACTCGTACACGTTACATATGACCCATGGATCGTTATCCTAGTGATTCAATTGAAAACGATTTTGTTTGGTCAGATTTATGTATGTACTTAAAATGATGTCCATTTTAAACAAAAGAGAGGCACTTAGAGTGATCCCGGCCACACCACAAATTAGATTGAGCCTGAGTTGGCTTGTACATGTCGCATATGACCCATGGATCGTTGTGATAAAGTATCATCATAATCTGAATGAATTTTGTCAGTTTTCCATATGCCAGTTGTTCTTTTCACTTATAATCATATCCATTTTAAACAAAAGAGACACAGTTAGAGTGGTACCGGCCACACCATGCCTCGGATTTAGACGAGGTTGACTCGTACAAGTCTCAAATGAACCATGGATCATTGAACTAAAGTATAAACACAATATGAAAGAGTTTGGTCAATTTTCTATATGCCAGTTAATGTTTTCACTTAAAATGATGTCATTTTGAAACAAAAGATAGACCCTTTGAGTGGTGTCGACCACACTGCGCCTCGGATTGAGGCGTGGTTGACTCGTACAAGTCACATATCACCCATGGATCTTTTTTCTAATGTATCAACACAATCATACTCTATTTGGTTGGCTTTCCGTATATACATAAAATTTTGTCTATTTAAAACAAAAGGCAGAGACATAGAGTGATCCCGACCACATTGTGACTCGGCTTGAGTCGGGGTTGACACGTACACGTCACATATAACCCATGGATTGTTGTGATAATGTTTCAATAGAATCCAAATGTGTTTGGTCAGTTTTCCATATTCCGGTTGTTCTTTTCAATAAAAATCTCAGTCACATTGCGCATAGGATTTAGAAGGGGTTTACGCTTACATGTCACATTGAGTGGTGTTGGCCACATAGCGCCTCGGATTTAGGCGGACTTTCTTACCAAGTATCTCACATAGGGGACCGAGTATCACATGAGGCATGGTATTACCATCTTGAAAAACAAAAATGTCATCGGTTTATCTTCAAGGAACCAATATCACTCATGAGTAATAGAAGCCATCATCGTAACCCTCACCTAGAAACCAAAGAATTCATTATGGAATTTCAATTCTAAATTCCTTGAGAATTAAGAGTCTGTCCATGAGTCCTTAACATGTAAACCATGAATTATCCTAACAATTGACAAGTAAACCAAATAAAAAAGGCCTAATTCACATAAC
This sequence comes from Viscum album, assembly GCA_963277665.1. Taxonomy (NCBI): domain Eukaryota; kingdom Viridiplantae; phylum Streptophyta; class Magnoliopsida; order Santalales; family Viscaceae; genus Viscum; species Viscum album. The sequence continues at coordinate 363,257,908 of OY728158.1, read as the reverse complement.
ATGGAGAATGTACAACAAGGATTTGTATTATATTTAATGCATATCATCACATGCATTTGATGAGCATGATCTAATAAGCTTACCAATACATTCATATAATTCAAGATATAAAAAATGACATAATCCTAAATAACATTGCATGATTAGAGAAATAAAAAAAAGGCATGTGAAATCTAGGAGGAGTGTGTGGGGAAGTCTGGGGATCTTGGGAGGAGGGTGGGGGGCTGTCCGGGGTCAAGGGAAGAGGGTGGGGGGCTGTCTGTGGGGTGTCTGGGGGGGCTCCTTGGGGACCAAGGAGGAGGGTGGGGGGCTGTCCGGGGGGCTGTCTTGGGGGTGTCTGAGGGGCTGTTTGGGGTCCAAAGAGGAGGGTGGGGGGGGGGGGCTGTCTGGGGGGCAATCCAGAGGGTGTCCAGGGGGCTGTTTGGGGAGCAAGGAGGAGGGTGGGGGGGGGGGGCTATCTGGTGTCCAAGGAGGAGGGTGGGGGTCATATGTTGGGCTGTCCGGAGTCCAAAAATTAAGTGTGGGGGGATTACTGAGGGGCATTCCGGGCGGCAGTCTGAGGTACAAGGAGGGGGGGGGGGGGGCTGTCTGGGGGGCAGTCTGGGGACCACGGAGGAGGGTGGAGGGGCTATTCGGGGGGCTTTATGGGGGGGGGGGTCCGTGGGGTTGTTTGTGGTCCGAGGAGGAGGGTGGGGGGGGGGTTGTCTGGGGGGCTATTTATGGGGCTGTCCAGGGAGTTCACAAACACCCAAAACTCTACAAACATGCTCAAGATACATTGAAACAACTAAAAGACAACAACATCCATGAAAACAAACAATATATAAAAATAAGTCAACTCCAATACTATACTACGAGTCTAGATAAATCCAACAACTAGAATAGATTAAACATAAAATATCAGTAATATTAGTAAAAAATGTAACGATCAATTTGGCCCACATCACCATCACTATCATCACCATCATCATCACCCTCATCCTCGTGGTTATCATTGTCATCATCATAGTCACCTCCCTCCTCAACACCCTCCTCCTCACCCTCGCCCTCCAACTCACCCTCCTCCTCTGCCTCGCCCTCCTCCTCTCCGTCCTCTTCCACATCAACGTCCTCGCCATCATTATCATCAGGATGGACATCATCTTGTCCACCACTATAACTGCCACATATTTCACCAAATATAAAATGAATCGACGAAATGTATTCATCAAAAGTTGGGATGGCCATTGGTGGAAGTGTTGGACGTAGAACTTCAATAAATTTCATAAATGCACTGTTTTCCCTAACAGACTGTTCTGCCATCTCTATGGACCTTTTGTCAGCCTATTCTACCCGTTACCTAACATGCTGTAGCTCGGTGGAACTACAACTCATACCTGAGGAGGGCCAATACTTTTTCAGGGCTATCCTAGGTCGGCAGCGTACTCTGCCAGAATGATCCTCTCCCAACACATGATCTAAGTGATCTGTTGGCCCAAAATTGTCTGGTTATTTACATCAAGGTCCTCTAAAGAATCCTGTTACAAATAAAAATATATTATTAAGTTACAAAATAGATATTAAAATATAAAATCAAAATATTAAAACATACAATCCGTTGCTGAGTTAGTTCATTGACACCACTTCCATCCTTTTTCCCTCTACTTGAGAAAAATAGTTTTTCTTAAGGAACACATCCTTCACTATTCCGTTTTTTCCTCTATAATGACATTGAAAAATAAATTAATATAAAAAAATTAGAAAATTATTAAATAACTGAGAAAAAGAAAGAAACTGTAAGTTGTAAATAAAACTTATAAATAATTGTCATACCATCTTCCTCTCATGATCTGGCATCGTAGTACGTCCCAGTGTGTGGAAGTATTTTTTTGCATCAATGTTTTTTTATTTTTTCTTGATGATTCCTAAATAATATTAGATATTTAAAAGGATAGTATTAATTCAAAACATGAAATTTATTATTTAAATACCTCAAATGTAATTAATACCTTAAACTAAGTAGTCGTCCAATGAGTAATCATCTGCTGATAATAATCTATAGGACAATCATCCCAAAAATGTACCACCTCAATCTCAGTTCCAACTCTAACACAATAGCCAATATACAACTCATGCTTGTATTATCTTTGAAGCTCACATAAATCCTTTAGACGTGCCGGTCGTGCACCCTCACTATCGGGAAAACTAAAATGAAGCTGACACCAAAATATTAATACATATAAATACAAAAATAATTCATGGCATTAAATACCACATATTTTTTACCCATATCTATGTCGCAGCTATATCCTTGAAATCATGTGGAAACTATCTCCACGATAGCATCTTGACAGGAATGATGTCGGTTTAATTGGAAAGCGTTGCTAGAAAACTCCGACATTGCTTCCCTTTTTTCTAAAACATTTGGTTGTATTTATTGTAATCCACCATTACATGTGTGCGTTGGTTCCACAACACACACAAGAGTGTACTCCCCCACCCAAACCTCTGGTCCGTAGATGTATATGTCATGAAATGAAAACAAATATTTTATCAAAACATGTTATAATGAAAATAAATATTGGTATAAAAATTTTGTTAGGGTTCTATAAATATACTTGCGCCAGTATGATCATTGAGTGCCTCTGGGTCCACAGAAACTGATGGAACACCCTATGGTGGAACAGGAGTCGAACACTATGGAATATAGAATCTCGAAGAGACAGAAGTAGAAGGAAAAGATGATGGGATAGTTTTATGATGGGATTATGGAAGGGGAGTGGGAATCATCATGTGATATGAAAAAGATGTGTCAGAATATGAAAAAAGTGGCGAAAAAATGGGAGGCCTAAATATACTGTGTGTCCCTAAGGACACGCTGGGATCAGAATGTTAGAAGTATGACATGTTAGTGGGAGGGGAAGGGTGTAGTTGGGTATGCAGAGCTGCTTTTCTACCTCTGGTACGAACCCACCTTGTACCACCTTCCTGAGTACTAAGACTAGTATGAGGCTCCTCGTCAAATAATTGTCGACGTATAGGTGGAACTTTCAAAAATTATTACAAAAAAATTAATCACATGACATTATATATTATTTAATTATATACATTTTAAATAATGTACTCACTGTAGGCACTAATGGTGGAAAGCCCATCTCTGCCATTCGACGATTGTTCGTCATCATTTTTTCTTTCATGTCTCTTCAATTGGCTACATTAACTACTTTTGAAAACAAATATGTAATTAATTAGAAAAAGAAAACTAATTTGTATCCCAAAAAACTAAATATATTAGGGAATAGGTGGATTCATTGGTAAATTGGATATCAATTGTTTTAGAAGAGTTTGAGTGGATTTAATAAATCATACAAGTTGTAATGTTTACCAAGATAGAAATATTGTTTGACTAAGTTTGAATACAGTTCAATTACAAATTAGAAAATGCAATTCAAATAAAACTGCAACCAATAAACATTGAAAATTCACATAATAGTCAAGTCAGCTAAAACATATTTGTGATCAATACTAAATCAATTTGAATAGTACCAACCTTAATAAACCAACTCGAGGTAAACCAAAATAATTGAGAACATGGATGAATGATTCTATATATTTTCAACAACATATTTAGGTTAAGAATAAACTCTGACAATTGAGCTATTGGAGTTATCAAAATAAATAAATGGATTGGTTCCAATGGCAGTAGGGAAAGTGTCAATTCCATCATCACCATCATCAAAAATCTGTCTTGGAATTACTTCAACTAGGACACAAAATTCAGGTCGAAGTTGGTCTCTGACATAAAAAACTAGTTTATCCATTGATTCAACACATATGGTTCTTTGGTTGCAAGAGTTCGATTCATATTAATTAATAGAAATCCATAATTATCAATAAATGTGGAATGTCTCATCATCGAATAAAACCAATGGCATTTCATCATTGTGACCCGTCCATGAGAGTAATAATCCAATATTATTATTTTCTCAACGATTCCATAATAACACACATTTTCAAATCGCAGTCTACTATCTGATGCACTAGCATAACAATCTATTGTGGTAGTAACCATAACAAAAAATGTTGTGTTCTCATGTTATTTTCTCGTTTAGTGACAATAAATTTGTACCCATTGAGACAATTGATTTAAAGTCACGAACCGCTATATTAGGACCAAAAGACAAAGATTTTATTTCCTCAGAGATAGAGTCAATAGATAAACTCAATACCTGAAATATAAATGATTATTAAACTAAATTAAATATTGATTTAATTATTTTAAACAGTAATATTTTTACCTTTAATTTTAACAAAGAAAGAAAACTCTTTTCAATGAAAAGCCTCCCTACTCAAAGATAAAGAAGAATGATATCTATTTATTATTGTTTTATCTTCCCTGAAGATAAAAAATTTGAATAGTTTAATAGATATTTTTTTTAAGATGTACATATTAAATTTAGTTAGCTGATATAGTCATCAAATAAATCACAGTTGAACAAAACTGTGTGATGCGCCATCTTTCTCTCTTCATGGATTAACATCTTCAATGTATATGATCCAGGAATTCCTCCTGTTTGAGGAAGTGATGGAAAACTGGGTTCAATTTTTTCATACTGTTCTTCTTCATTTTTCCTTTGTATATTCATTCTTGTAGTAAGGTCAGACAAATACATTGAGTAGAAATCCATACATTCTTGAGCCAAGTAACCGTTCACGATAGAACCTTTGGGATGATTCCTATTTCAGACATAAGACATTAATGTGTACATATTTATTTCAGTTGGATACATCCAAAAAAAGAAACAGGTCCTATGAGAAGTATTTCAGTGGGAATATGGACAGTCAGATGGAGCATGTATGTGAAAAATGATGGAGGAAATATTTTCTCCAACTCACACAAAATTAAAGGGGAATCTGTCAACATTGTCTTCCAGAAAGACATGCACAACATCATAGCACAATGATCTCTAAACAAATGTAACAACCTAATAATAGTCACCCTTACATTATCAGACATGATATGACAAATTTCTATGTGAAGAAACTCATGTAGAAGAATGTGATAATCATACATCTTCAAAGATTATAGCTTCAACTCTCGTCTATTGACCCATTTAGATATGTTGTTTCAATAGCCATCAGGAACTCTAATTGCCTCTAATACTTCCATTTTTTTTTCTGTAGGTGTCATCATGTAATAAGCACAAGGACGTTTCCATTTATTTTCACTGATACACACACGTTGCAATTCTGTTCTGGTGCCTCAATCCACCAAGTCACGCCGAGATCGTAAACCATCTTTTGTCTTCCCCTTGACATTATGAGGATTAGAAAACAAAATTTTGCATATATTCTTTTCATTATTCATTACGTCTAATCAATGATGTAAAAAATTGGTTGACCAATAAGGAAAATCAAAAAAGATACTCCAATTCCTCCCATTGTAATAGGTTTCAGTGGAAACATTCTTTCTCTTTCCATATTTCATTTGTCACTTCCCAAACGAAGAAGTGAAATCTTTCAATTCATTATGCACATCAGTTCCAGACATATGCTGAGGTGGATCATCAGTCACTATACTATTATCAAATCTTCGATGATTATTTCTATATGGATGGTTCATTGTAAATAATCGTTGATGTTCAATAAAACTGAATCTACAGTGGTGTTTCAGTCTTCTGGATCTTGTATTCTTCATACAAACAAGACATGACAGTTTTCCTTTCATGCTCCATCCAGAAATCATTTCATAAGCTAGAAAATCATTAATCATCCACATAAGCACAGCACACATCCCAAATATGTGTTTCGAACATTCATAGCATGTGCACACACCCACATCCCAAAGAAGTTTCAATTATTTTATTAAAGGATTCATGTATACATCAATATCAATGTCGAGACCAGAAGGGTCAGATATGAGTATACTCATGAAAGTTAAAGGTTTTTTCATACACTACCATGGGGGAAGATCATAAATGTGTATAAAAACTGGCTATGTGTTGTGCGAAGTAAGCATCTACCCAAACAGATTAAAACCATCGCATGAAAGACACAACCTCACATTACGCATGATAGCTGATAAACCAGGATGTCGAGCATCAAATATTATCCATGAAAATACATATGCATGATGAACCAACTCATCATTAGTCTTCTTTATCTTGGTATCATGCCATATCATTTTCATTGATATTTCATCATAGATAGAACGATTATAGAGTCTGGGGTTAAATAAAAAGTGCCAAATAACTTTTTGTGGAATGCGTGATGGTGTTCCATCAGATTTTGACTTCCAACGGGATGTGCCACATTTTATAAAATCATTTTGTTCAGCGGTTTCCTCCCAGAATAAACTGCAATCTTACGTGAAATCATGAATTTTGATTATTTAAAATCCATGTTTCTCAACTACTTCCATGACATATAGTTGTTTGAGGGAATATCTACATCATCTGGAAGTAAATCCATCAAAAGGGTAAGAATGTAATCGATTGATGTATTAGAAATCCCAAACATAGTTTTCCATGAAACAATCGGATTAAAAATTCGAGATTTTTAATTTTAACGCATTATCGATATACTGGAGTCGTGCCAGCATCATTCAATTTTCTCACCCTATCAATATCATCATTTTCACTAGATGCATCATCTGTCCCCATATCGAAGTCTTCATGAGTCTAAATCATTTATTTTTCATGATGACGAAGAAACATAAACCGATCATCTAACAAATTCTCCATTCTAGTCCATATATTTCCATCATCACCAATTTGAGATTTAATTTTCTCCCCATTGTGATACCACACAATGTAGTTTGCTTGAAAAACATATTTGGTTATGTGGTAGCTGACTTCTTCACGGCTCAACCAAGGTCTACCAACACAATTGGAACATGGGGAGTGTATGAGACCACTATCTGAATCATTGAGAAATGCAAAATCTATAAAGCTCGCCAAATTGTTTTGAAAATCAATTGAGATCTGATCAGTTTCATACATCCAACTATTTTTCTTTCTGTAAAAATAATTTATATAAGTCATTTTGTCATAATTAATTCAATTGAATTGATATTTAATATAAAATACATTTATGTAAATGATAATGGAAGAAGTTTCTAGTCGATGTAGTGAACTATTAAAACAATGTAAAGAACACGTACTCAAAAATTAATATAAAATTTATTTATATTCATTTTCATTAGGTCTATAAGAGGCACATGCCTCAGGTCCCATTATGTGTCATAGGCATCCCAAATGATTCACTCATGTCCAATAACTCATTATTGGAACCTCTATGGCCATACCATTCATTACCCAATTACATCCCCAAGTCAAGCGCACCCCATGGGTGAATAATGTTTTGTCTTATATACTAATAGGTTGTTCATGTCTTGTAAAAATATTTAATTTTATAAAGTATAGACAAAAAAATTTATTTTTAAATTTGAGATTAATAATAAAGTATTTTAATGATAAAAACATTACTGAATTAAACTTGTTACTAATATAACATTTTTATGGATGACTACACATGCCAACATGGCTATTGAAAATCACCCCACCCTGATAAAAGTGTGTATTGGCCAAGAAAGACACATAATATACAATGTAAAATGAGAACCATATTTAATTGAACCTAAAGTTATATTAGTACAGTCAACATGGGGGAAATGGAATATGTGATCATGATTAACTGATGAATTCAAAAGCTCATATTCCATATGTTGGACACTATACAAGGTATGAAATCATGTGAGAATGGGTATAAACCATTCAATTTCTTACATACTATTGAGAATGAAGGCTTGAATTAAGGACTTGAGTTCATTAATTAAATGAGGGTAGAGGTTTCATAGGCTGTGTAAGTAGAATGATTAAATAAGGGTAGAGTTTGCATACACTGTGCATGGTGGGGGATTATTAGTTGATTTAGAAACTAAAATAAATTCCCATCATAGGTATCAATAAGAAACATCAGCATGAAAAGAAACTCCAAATAAAAAAGGAATAAAAACATCAAACATTTCAAGAATTCAATACTATTCATGGTTTATCCACAGTTTTAGTAGTAATTATATGTCTTAATCATGAACCACCTATACAGCTCCCATTTTTCACCAATAAACATAAGGTAAATATCTCAAAATATCTTTAAAACAACTCATTAATAGGTTCAAAATGTAAATATAACCTTGAACCAACCATGGAATCTATTTCACAATGCATTATCACACACCAGTTATCTCATGTGTTTCTATATACCAATCATAGTCACATAAAAAGTGTACTATAACAAATTACATTACACAAGACTTGTTAATAAATTCTCATTTTAATAAAACACTTTTCTCAAGATTTAATCATTTCTGAAATATCATTAGATATCCATTTAAAATAATAAAATCCGTCTGATCATTTTTAACAAATATTTGGAGTATTCTCAAGGCACTCCCATTTGAATGTGTCACATTAAATGCCCAATATCTATGACAAACCATTGAAAACAACTAACATGGGACAATCATCCACCACAATTAACTCAACTAGAAATTAAAAAAACATAAACCAAATGTGATATTGAATTTAATGTTATGTCAGGGAAAATGAGATTAAATAGAGACAAAAACATCAAAAATGGTTCCAACATCATAACTTTTGAATAAAACAACCCATAATTGGAAGGGGAAATCCTCACACACCAAATCCCTAATAAAACAAACCAAATCCCCAATTAAAAAAGAAAACATTTTTACACCAAATATAGGGTTTCCATCTTCATAAATGGATAAATATGCAAGATAAGTGAAAAATGAGAAAGAATATGTGAAGGCTTGGACTTTAACTATAAGGCCCCAGCCTTAAACCTTACTTAATATTGAATTAAATGAATAATTCACAATGAGGATCTTTTCAGGTTTGGAGTTTTAGAGAATTAGAACATAACTATTACATCTCAAAAGATTACAAAGTAGTCACTTCCACTAAGTATCCATAAATAAAAAAAACTCTTAAAAGAAACATGTCTAGTTCCATGTTTTATATAGCATGATATTCCCTTGATCCCATCCTTGACCCTATTCCACATTATGTCCTGTGAAAAACATTTCAAAAAAAAACTTGGGGTGAGAATAAGAAGCTCAGTAAGGGATACACAAAGAATGAAAATTGTTAGTTTATCAAAACAACAAGTAAACCATGTATACTTTATCAAAGTAATACTTTTCACCTTTATGAAGTAATAAAAACTCTTCACTAAATAAAGTATCATTACTTACCTTTTTTTAACCAAAGGATTACCATAAAACCCATATAAAGAACACATAACATATATAATGGTAACTTGGGACATAAACTTACTTAAGTGGAATAACCATACAGTCGACTTCCACACATATCACTTAATGGAATAGCCATATGGCCAATTTCTAAACATACTTAATGGAATAGACATACGGACGACTTCCATACCCAATGCATTGGAGTTTATAACGTAACCACCCGTCCTGGTATTCACGGCACCACCCGTCATATGGTTTATAACGTAACCACCCGTTAAAATGTCCAAGTACCAATATAAAATCATAAAACATAAAACCAATATAAAGGAATGATAACATTTCTACATTTTAATCACAATATATCATAAATATATTGACATAATAGAATCCTTTTTAAAACCATTTTCAATACCAAAATACATAAAAGAGTATATGGTATTTATTTTATTCTAAAAACATTACGGCTTGTTGAGAAAGCCAAAGATAAAATAATACTTGCGGCGGCGGAAAAGGTCATTGTCACCGCGTAAGTTTAAAAAAACAATCCTTTTTGTCGTTTAGTAAAATGTTTCGTATAAAAATATTTCTTTTGTATAAAAGTAAAAGTCAAAGGAGTTTATACACCGTATAAAAGAAAGTTGTGTATAAAACGAAATATGCCTTATGAAAGGAGATTGAGACGAAGTCCCTTACCTTGGGTCCGACATGACTCGATCGTTCTTTAACGTCCTGAATAATAAACTTGAGTTAATTTATACTTGATTAAGAACCCTTTTAAAGTTCATTATTCTTTTTATATCACTTATTGCCATGTTATAAACATTATGTAACCATTTAAGTTAATAATGTTTGTTTTGTCAATATTTGGTTCTTAAGTCGAATGTTGACTTCTTACAATTACATGTTGTTCATGTGGTCAAAAGTTCTTTATATCCAGAATGAAATTCCTGATTTGGATATTATATGTATCATATATATCCAGCATATACATGTATTTATAATATTAAATAATCATTTAGAGGTAATAAATGAAATGCACCGTTCATGGAGACGGTAAGCCGTACGTACGCATGAACGCTACTTTCATTTCTTTGTCATATTAATGGAATTAAAACTAAATGAGAGGTATGTATATATTAATTCCAGAATTATATTCATCATTTAGATATATCATTAATTATATATATCCATTATATACATGTACTTTTAATAGTACTTTACATTTGGGTATAAGAAATGAAATGCACCGTTCATGGAGACGGTAAGCCGTACGTACGCATGAACGCTACTTTAATTTCTATATCATACTTTAATGGAAATAAATAATAATGATATAGAGGTATATTATAATTACAGTATAACAGAATATATAATAACTTTAAATCCATCCTTTACACGTCCCACATATGGCATTAACGAATCACATAACTTTTAGGGGGCGGTAGTCCGCACTTCCTTAAATGAAGATATCGTGTTTACCCATAATGGAAACCATAAAGGTATGCCAAAAATGAAAAATACAGAAGCTTAAAGAAAAAATAAACATATTATATATCATATATAAAAATAGTGACATCCTAATGGCCACCCTTGAAGGTGTTAAATGAGTATTGAACAATCATCGTTTCGGGAGGCCGAATTTCTCCATCCACGGAAACAGTATGTTCTTTAACCATTTGATGTAGCTGTGTGAGAGTGTAGATCAAATAAATCTTATAACAACATCCAATTATATTGAATATACTGGTGTTGTTACAAAAAGAAGTAAATAAGAAGAGTTTAGGGGGTTGGAGAAGCAAATTAAAACAAATGAACAAGAGAGAATGAATTACCTTTAAAAGTGTAACTCCTTTTGATTTGAGCCTAAAGGCTTCCTTTGAAAGGATTATGCCCAAATGGAATCCTCTAGGATGAGGAGAGAGATGTGGAGAGAGTAAATGGGCAGGGGTTGGCCGAGCCAAAGGCTTGAGGAGTGTGTGAAATGAGGTAGAGGTGGGGGCCTTTTATAAGAGGAGAGGAGGGGCAGTTTTGGAAAGTAAAGAAATATTACTTTATTATAAAATGAGTTTCGGTTTTAAAAGGTCCCACATTGATATAATTCGTGGATAAGGTGATAAGGGTTCCAAATTTACTCATCCAATTGGTTTTTTCCATGTGTAGGTTTTATATTTTTCATTATCATTCCATTTTATTTAAATCGTCAAATAATGATGTCATCGCTGCATCATTATTATGTCATATATAATTTAATTTATTTAATGTCTAAAAATTATAAAAACAAATAATATGATGTAGGACATATTTTTAGCTTTCCAATGACTATTTATAATCAAAATTTGGGCTTGTATAACCCCACTAAAAAGTTATTTTAGTAAAATAATTTATGTTAGTGTCATTTTCACTTTAACATTAAATAAAAATATATTAATGTCATTTTCCAACTAAAGTGGCTCCATGGGGTCCCCAAGTTGGCCCATGGCTTGTCTTGGTCGGCCATGACACAACCAATAAGGTTGGGAAATGTTTCTAGGTCATTTCATATTATTAAATCATTATTTATACCTTAAACTACCCTAATTACCACTAATCGCGATTAAAAACTTAATAAGTTACTATTCACCAAAAAAATTATTTTAATCTCATTGAACCACATTTTACATACTAATGACAACCATGTATGTCAGATTTTTAAAATTCAATACACATTAGTGGTAAACTTTCATTTAACTGAAAAATCAGTTTGATTGATTACCACTTAGTGGTTTCACTATTCATCAAAAATTGATGTTTTTCAGAAAATTACCAAAAATTCACCCTAAGCTATATTTGATATTCCGAATTCAAAAATGAAGTCCATTTTACAAAATTCATAACATATAAGTCAAATTAATTAATTTAATAATTAATTTCCGCTGTCATGACAAATAGCGTGTTTTTGTGAAACCATAATTATCAAAAGATTGACACCAGTTTAAGTCCAATTTCAAAGTGAAATTGATTCCAATGACCTCCATTGGATTAACTGGTAAAAATATTTTCTAATTTCACTTTAAAACCAATTAAAATAATAATCTAATCATATAAATAATTTAGACTAAAAAGAGGTTTTGAATTATAATACAACATTTTACACTATTCATAAAAAATGAACTTTATCAGAAAGGTACCAAAAATTTACACAAAGTAAATTTTGATGTCCCGATTCTAAAGAAGAGTTATATTTGGTCCAAAATAAATTATAAGAGTGATCAAAAGTATATTTAATGAAGGTTCACCATTAAAAGGTGATAAGTGAACCTTTAGTGAAAATTAGAGTATATATGCCCTAAAATTGAACTCTTTCCGTATTTTAAGCCATTATCATTTATTGGGTAAATGTAAAAACATTTAAAAACATATATAATCATATTTTAGTTATTTATATCCATTCCCGCCAGTACAACGACTACTTGTTAACTAACATTTAAAATAATATTATTTTATTACTAGTGTGCTACGTAAGTTTCAAAGAAACTCATCGTTGCGTATCGGGTACGCTATCGAACATAGAAACCCCTTTAAAATAAAATTAATATTTAATTCGTAAATATTAATAAATATGAAAATTCTTTATTCTTTATTTACCTGGGATGTTACATCCTTCCCCCATTTTGGGAATTGCGTCCTCGCAATTTTATTCACTTATCAAAATAAGTGGGGGTATTTATCCCTCATAGCATTTTCAGATTCCCACGTTGCCTCTTCAATCACATGGTTTTTCCACAAAACCATTACCTAGGGAATCACCTTATTCCGTAACACTTGCTCCCTATGGTCAAGAATCTGGACCGGTTGTTCCTCATAAGATAGGTTCTCTTCCAGCTGAACTACCTCTGGACTCAAAACATGAGATGGATCTGGCATATACTTTCTCAACATCGAAACGTGAAAAACATTGTGTACCTGAGATAAACTCGGAGGTAAAGCCACCCGGTATGCAACTGATCCAACTCTCTCCAGAATTTCATATGGTCCAATAAACCATGGACTCAGCTTTCCTTTCATTCCAAATCTCATCACACTTTTCCAGGGAGAAACCTTGAGAAAAACATGATCACCTACCTCAAAAGATAGATCCTTCCTCCGGTTATCCGCATAACTATTCTGCCTGCTCTGAGCTGTTCTCATGTGTTTCTGAATCAACTGAACTTTTTCTTCCATCTCTTCTACCAATTCTGGTCCCATCAACTTCATTTCAGCCACTTCATCCCAAAATGCTGGAGTTCGACACCGCTTCCCATATAATGCCTCAAATAGTGCCATCTGTACACTGGAATGAAAGCTGTTATTATAAGAAAATTCAACCAAAGAAAGATGTTGGTCCCAACTTCCCTGATAATCCATCGAACAAGCTTGTAGCATATCCTCCAATGTCTGGATTGTTCGTTCTGACTGCCCATCTGATTGAGGATGAAAATCTGTACTAAAATTTAATTCAGTACCAAACGACTTCTGAAGGCCTTTCCAAAAGTTAGAAGTAAACCTGGGATCACGGTCTGATACAATGGAGAGTGGAACTCCATGTAACCTGACTATCTCATTAAGATACAAACGGGAAAGTTGATCTAGAGAGAAAGTATCTCGTATAGAAAGTAAATGAGCAGATTTGGTCAAGTGATCAAAAATAACCCAGATTGCATTATTACCTCGAGATGTCCTCGGTAATCCCACAACAAAGTCCATGGATATGTTTTCCCATTTCCACTCTGGCACTGGTAAAGGCTGAAGCATCCCTGTCGCTCTGCTTTAACCTGTTGACATGTCAAACACTTCACAGTAAAATCAACAATGTCTCTTTTCATTCCATCCCACCAGTAATACTCCCGCAGATCTCTGTACATCTTAGTACTGCCAGGATGAACTGAAAACAGGGAACTATGAGCCTCACATAACAACTCATTCTTCAACTGTGAATCACAAGGCACACATAACCTCTTCACAAACCTCAAAACACAAACACAAACTTATCCAAGAACTCATGGAAAATTTTATTCATAAGGTCCATGAATACAGCAGGTGTATTGGTTAACCCAAAAGGCATAAATAGAAATTCATAATGGCCATATCTAGTACGGAACACAGTCTTCGGAACGTCTGCTTCTTTTACTTTCAACTAATGGTACCCTGACCTCAATTCAATCTTCGAAAAATACTGAGCTCCCTGGAGCTGATACCACTTCATTCGATGGCCCAACATCTGCTGAAGTTGTTGCAAAGGATTTTACCACCCCTTTCTGCTTGTAGTCTAGCTGCATTCCCCCAGTTGAGTTCTTCATTGGACACTCGTTTGCATAATGACCCATTTCATTACACTTAAAACATCTTACCGTTGGCTTTTCATTTCCTGCTTGATCATCTTCCTTACAGTTACGAGCAATATGACCAGACTTACCACACCGAAAGAACTTACCAGACTTCGATATACATTCTCCAGGATGCATTTTACCACACATCTCACAGGATGGATATTTGGTTTTCTTACCTCCTTGCTTCTTTGATGAATTCTTCCTCTTTGCCTGCCAACTAGACCTCTTATTCTGTTGTTTGTCATAGAACACCTGATCATCGGAAAACTCCATTTCCACCTTCTCCGCACATCGAACAAGTTTTTCATAACTTTTGAACTCACGAGAAGCTAAATCCCTTCGATACATTGGCTTTAACCCTGAGTAAAAACGGTTTATTTTACTATCAAGATCTCGTATGAAGTTTGGAGCATACCTTGCCAATCGAGTGAACTCTTCTTCATAAGCAGCCACTGAATCATCCTCCTGCCTCAATTCTAGGAACTACTTTTCCATCCTAAGACGAACCACATTAGGAAAATATTTCTCAAGAAACATACCTTTGAATTCATCCCAGTGAAGATCCTCAATCGCATCACTATCCCTTATATATTTCACCATCGACCACCACTGATCAGCTTCACCTTCAAAACGGTAAACAACAAGACTAACCTTTTGATGTTATGAACACCCCATGACATCAAAAATCTTCTCTAGTTCTTTAATCCACCCCTCAGCTTGTACAGGGTTAGATGATCCTCTAAATGATGGGGGATGTTGCCTCATGAAATGTTCCACCACTGACATGTTCCTCTGCGGTTGATCTAGCTGATCTCGTGCATGGATACCACCACCATTTATAGCCTGAGTCAACTGCGCCATTACTGCAACAAACTGTTCAGTTCCAATTCCGACGATTTCTGGATGCTGATTCGGAAGGTTATTTCCTTCTGTATGCCTTCCTAGCACTGCTTCCCTGTTTCCTCTGCGGAAAACCATTCTGAACAAACATGTCTTAGATGAAGCAACATGGTAATCTGTAAATGCTATATCATTTCAATCATATTATAATTTAACACTTTTCTAACTCCTAAAGTTGTCTAAACTGACCTCTGATACCAACTATAAGGCCCCAGCCTTAAACCTTACTTAATATTGAATTAAATGAATAATTCACAATGAGGATCTTTTCAGGTTTAGAGTTTTAGAGAATTAGAACATAACTATTACATCTCAAAAGATTACAAAGTAGTCACTTCTACTAAGTATCCATAAAAAAATAAAAAACTCTTAAAAAAAACATGTCTAGTTCCATGTTTTATATAGCATGACATTCCCTTGATCCCATCCTTGACCCTATTCCACATTAAGTCCTGTGAAAAACATTTCAAAAAAAAAACTTGGGGTGAGCATAAGAAGCTCAGTAAGGGATACACAAAGAATGAAAATTTTTAGTTTATCAAAACAACAAGTAAACCATGTATACTTTATCAAAGTAATACTTTTCACCTTTATGAAGTAATAAAAACTCTTCACTGAATAAAGTATCATTACTTACCTTTTTGTAACCAAAGGATTACCATAAATCCCATATAAAGAACACATAACATATATAAAGGTAACTTGGGACATAAACATACTTAAGTGGAATAACCATACGGTCGACTTCCACACATATCACTTAATGGAATAGCCATACGGCCAATTTCCAAACATACATAATGGAATAGCCATACGGCTGACTTCCATACCCAATGCATTAGAGGTTATAACGTAACCACCCATCCTGGTATTCACGGCACCACCCGTCAAATGGTTTATAACATAACCACCCGTTAAAATGTCCAAGTACCAATATAAAATCATAAAACATAAAACCAATATAAAGGAATGATAACATTTCCACATTTTAATCACAATATATCATAAATATATTGACATAATAGAATCCTTTTTTAAAACCATTTTCAATACCAAAATACATAAAATAGTATATGGTATTTATTTTATTCTAAAAACATTACGGCTGGTTGAGAAAGCCAAAGATCAAATAATACTCGCGGCGGCGGAAAAGGTCGTTGTCACCGCGTACGTTAAAAAAAACATTCCTTTTTGTCGTTTAGTAAAAGGATTCGTAGAAAAAGATTCCTTTGTATAAAAGTAAAAGTCAACGGATTTTATACACCGTATAAAAGAATGTTGTGTATAAAACGAAATATGCCTCAATGAAAGGAGATTGAGACGAAGTCCCTTACCTTGGGTCCGACTTGACTCGATCGTTCTTTAACGTCCTGATAATAAACTTGAGTTAATTTATACTTGATTAAGAACCCTTTTAAAGTTCATTATTCTTTTTATATCACTTATTGACATGTTATAAACATTATGTAACCATTTAAGTTAATAATGTTTGTTTTGTCAATATTTGGTTCTTAAGTCGAAAGTTGACTTCTTACAATTACATGTTGTTCATGTGGTCAAAAGTTCTTTATATCCAGAATGAAATTCCTGATTTGGACATAATATGTATCATATATATCCAGCATATACATGTATTTATAATATTAAATAATCATTTAGAGGTAAGAAATGAAATGCACCGTTCATGGAGACGGTAAGCCGTACGTACGCATGAACGCTACTTTCATTTCTTTGTCATATTAATGGAATTAAAACTAAATGAGAGGTATGTATATATTAATTCCAGAATTATATTCATCATTTAGATATATCATTAATTATATATATCCATTATATACATGTACTTTTAATAGTACATTACATTTGGGGATAAGAAATGAAATGCACCGTTCATGGAGACGGTAAGCCGTATGTACGCATGAACGCTACTTTCATTTCTATCTCATACTTTAATGGAAATAAATAATAATGATATAGAGGTATATTATAATTCCAGAATAACATCATATATAATAACTTTAAATCCATCCTTTACATGTCCCACATATGGCATTAACGAATCACATCACTTTTAGGGGGCGGTAGTCCGCACTTCCTTAAATGAAGATATCGGGTTTACCCATAATGGAAACCATAAAGGTATGCCAAAAATGAAAAATACAGAAGCTTAAAGAAAACATAAAAATATTATATATCATATATAAAAATAGTGACATCATAATGGCCACCCTTGAAGGTGTTAAATGAGTATTGAACAATCATCGTTTCGAGAGGCAGAATTTCTCCATCCACGGAAACCGTATGTTCTTTAACCATTTGATGTAGTTGTGTGAGAGTGTAGCTCAAATAAATCTTATAAAAACATCCATGTATATTGAAGATACTGGTGTTGTTACAAAATAAGTAAATAAAAAGAGTTTAGGGGGTTGGAGATGCAAAATAAAGCAAATGAACAAGAGAGAATGAATTACCTTTAAAAGTGTAACTCCTTTTGATTTGAGCCTAAATGCTTCCTTTGAAAGGATTCTGCCCAAAGGGAATCCTCTAGGATGAGGAGAGGGATGTGGAGAGAGTAAATGGGAAGGGGTTGACCGAGCCAAAGGCTTGAGGAGTGTGTGAAATGAGGTAGAGGTGGGGGCCTTTTATAAGAGGAGAGGAGGGGCACTTTAGGAAAGTAAAGAAATATTACTTTTTTTAAAATGAGTTTCGGTTTTAAAAGGTCCCACATTGATATAATTCGTGGATAAGGTGATAAGGGTTCCAAATCCACTCATCCAATTGGTTTTTTCCATGTGTAGGTATTAGAGTTTTCATTATCTTTCCATTTTATTTAAATCGTCAAATAATGATGTCATCACTGCATCATTATTATGTCATATATAATTTAATTTATTTAATATCTAAAAATTATAAAAAAATACTATGATGTAGGAAATATTATTAGCTTTCCAATGACTATTTATAATCAAAATTTGGGCTTGTATAACCCCACTAAAAAATTATTTTAGTAAAACAATATATGTTAGTGTCATTTTCACTTTAACATTAAATAAAAATATATTAATGTCATTTTCCAAATAAAGTGGCTCCATGGGGTCCCCAAGTTGGCCCTTGGCTTGTATTGGTCGGCCATGACACAACCAATAAGGTTGGGAAATGTGTCTAGGTCATTTCATATTATTAAAGCATTATTTATACCTAAAACTACCCTAATTACCACTAATCGCGATTAAAAACTTAATAAGTTACTATTCACCAAAAAAATTATTTTAATCTCATTGAACCACATTTTACATAATAATGACAACCATGTATGTCGGATTTTCAAAATTCAATACACATTAGTGGTAAACTTTTATTTAACTGAAAAATCAGTTTGATTGATTACCACTTAGTGGTTTCACTAATCATCAAAAATTGAAGTTTTTCAGAAAATTACCAAAAATTCACCCTAAGCTATATTTGATATTCCGAATTCAAAAATGAAGTCCATTTTACAAAATTCAAAACATATAAGTCAAATTAATTAATTTAATAATTAATTCCCGCTGTCATGACAAATATCGTGTTTTTGGGAAACCATAAGTATCAAAAGATTGACACCAGTTTAAGTCCAATTTCAAAGTGAAATTGATTCCAATGACCACCATTGGATTAACTGGTAAAAATATCTTCTAATTTCACTTTAAAACCAATTAAAATAATAATCTAATCATATAAATAATTTAGACTAAAAACAGGTTTTGAATTATAATACAACATTTTACACTATTCATAAAAAAATGAACTTTATCAGAAAGGTACCAAAATTTTACACAAAGTAAATTTTGATGTCCCTATTCTAAAGAATAGTTATATTTGGTCCAAAATAAATTATAAGAGTGATCAAAACTATATTTAATGACGGTTCACCATTAAAAGGTGATAAGTGAACCTTTAGTGAAAATTAGAGTATATATGCCCTAAAATTGAACTCTTTCCATATTTTAAGCCTTTATCATTTATTGGGTAAATGTAAAAACTTTTAAAAACATATATAATCATATTTTAGTTATTTCTATCCATTCCCGCCAGTACAACGGCTACTTTTTAACTAACATTTAAAATAATATTATTTTATTACTAGTGTGCTACATAAGTTTCAATGAAACTCATCGTTGCGTATCGGGTACGGTATCGAACATAACAACCCCTTTAAAATAAAATTAATATTTAATTCGTAAATATTAATAAATATGAAAATTATTTATTCTTTATTTAACTGGGATGTTACATTAACCTGGTTGGGTAGCAACAGATTTGATGGAGTAGGGCGCGCATAGGGCTTATGCAAATTGGGGGAGAGGGGATTCTGAAATCGGGGAAGAACTACCAAACGTAGGCAGTACTGCCCGATTTGGTCTAAATCTATGTCTCTTTTCCAAACAGTTTTTAAAAACCGTTGGGAAAACATTATCTTTACCAACGGTTTTTCTAAAACGTTGTTAATGGGAACCATTTCCCTCCATTTGACAATAGTTTGTGTAAAACCATTGGTAATGGGAATTATTTCCCAACGGTTTTCATAGAACCATTGGGAAATCATCACCGATGTCTTCTTTTATGAACGGTTTTATGAAACCGTTGGTAAAGCCAACTATAACAACGGTTTTGATGAACCATTGGTATACAAGCATTAGAAAAACATAGTTTTCTAGTAGTGACATATTTAGGTCTAAATTGAATCAATTGGAACCCACTTGGATGTGATTAAGACCTTTATTTTATTTTATTTAAAGTAAAGTGAAATATGTCTCACTCAAACATTAATATTTAAAGTATTTTTAATATAATGATATACAAAATATAAATTGAATCATAAATATTAATTTGAAGGAAATTTTTTTTTCTTTGTTATGGTAATTTAGATATAATTTTTCAGAAATATTTAATTACCTAAATAGCTTATACATTAATGACGCAGAAATTATTTATTTAGTGATAAATCAATAATATAGTTTTTATTCAAATAATAATTTCATAAAATGCACAAACACCTAACAAAAACATATTGGTCGTGTATATCAAAACCATAATCATCCAATGGAAGAATTTTGGACCATTTGGAGCCTTATAAAAGATATTATGACCCTTATATTATTTTCTTAAACGATGTCAAAGTTTCCAACTTAGTAATTTAACAAATATAACAATTTAAATGTTGTGATTTTAAGAAGATAAATTCGAGTAAAAGTATTCTTATGAAATATATTAGATTTATATTTATCATAGTATTATAGTTTTTATTGTTAAAAAATAAATAATTATATTAAATAATTATACATAAATGCTGTACTAATTATTTTATTAAAATAAATATCAAATAAACGGATTAAAAAAATTAATATAAATATTATATGAAAAAATTAATGTCCTCCATGAGTTCATTAGATTAATATTACATGTTTGGAATCTATTAAATATTTTTTGGAATATATCTTCTGTTTCATTTATATTTAAATTCAAATAATTGAATAGTGTCAAAATTGACACTATTGATATTTTATAAAAATAACACATTATTAAATTGTTTTAAAATCACAAAAATAATTAAAAATTACAAATGGAAAATTATATGGTCTATTATATAATAAATTATCTAATTATAAAAAATTCACAACAGATAAGTAAGTATTTATGACAATTTTAAAAATTAGAATACTATTAAAACATATAAAAGTAAATAGATAAAGTAAAGATAAATCAAAATTATATGGTTTAAAATAAACATTAAAAGTGTATAAATTTTATCTTTTGATGATATTACAACACTATCATATCTCATATTCTAATTGTGTCATTTTTGGAGATTTTTAGGTGTGGTTTCATTTTATTATTAACTAATATTTTTGAGGTTTCTAAAAGTGTCCCTCTCTTCTCTTATAAAAGGGTACCTCATCCCTCTCCACCTCACACACTTTTGAGCCTTAATTATCCTCCAAACCCTACCCATTACTCTTCTCAAATTTCATAGAAAACTTTTGGGGATTGTTGTCTTCTCAAAATACCACATCTAGTCACTTAAGATGATGTTCAATGGAGGTGCATCGAAGAAGAGATAATCTCTTATACCAATTCTCTCATGTTTTTTCTTCGTCTATTTCATATTATTTATTTGTTTAATTATAAATTAATAACATCAGTATAAATAATATACAAATATGTTATTATAAATATGAAACAACCCTATTTCACTTTATATCCATCCTACAAATACAAAATCACCGCGCGTACGTACGTACGGCTTACCGTCTCCACGACGTGGTGTAATATGTTTTTCCACCAACACCTTACTTGGATGGGTATAATTGTGTAAATAATAACTATATATGATTATTATAACCTAATTCTAATTTTGATATATTATATCATCTACTCCTATTCCCTTAAATAATTATGGGAATGATATCATCGCCTAGGCTTACGTACAGATTACCGTCTAGACGATGCTATGAGATTCGTTCTCCATGTTAACCATTGGAGAATGTTTATAAAGTATATATAATATGTAATCATAAAATATATGATATTATAATGAAATTAGATTTATGTATATATATATGTCACTTACATCAATTGAATTTAATACGGAAATGAAAACAACGTTCATGTGTATGTACAGCCTACCGTCTCTATGAACGGTGTATTTCCTTCCATTTATCGATCTATTATATATATATTATGAATATATATTATATATAAATCATGTTTTATATTATTTAAGTAAGTAATCTTGATCTAAGTAGTCATATGAATAATTACATGTCAAAACACATAAGATAAATGAAACGATTTTACCGAAAACACTACTTTAACCTGGGAATGACAAATGAAATGGTAATATAAAGTCGTTAGTGAATCATATAAGATAATATAAATATTATTATGGTTCTGTTATAAGTTATTAATATATTTAAACCCACTATAAAAGAGTCTCAAACACACACTGATGAAATTGGACATAACGTAAGGGATAATTATTCCAATCTCATTCTTATCTGAGATTGTTTATTCATAAGTATTTACTGGGGTTATGTTTATCATCCATTTCCATGATTTCTCAAAATGTTTTCATAAAATTTTTACTCTTCTTTCATGCATGTTTAAATACCTTTTTACCATTTTATGACTTTTAACACATGGTATGGAAGGAATATTTCCTTTGCTTACCATATGAGGTGCCTTTTGACATTTCTGGAAAAGTCCAAGGAGAATGTTTTTTTACTTATACAGCATGAAAATATTTTTACAGTTTCATAACGCCTTATTTTCATGAAGTTTCGTCTACATGATTTTATGATTATTTTCAAAAAAAATCATTTTTTTAAAATTAAATAGAATTTTGTGAAAAGAAAACTATTATGAAGAAGAAATGTTATTTTCATCAAGAATTCATTTCAGGTGTTTTATCATAACTATTTCCCATCTAAGATGACATTAATTAGTTTGATTATGTTTCAAGTATAATGATTCTATTATTTACATGTTTTGATTTTGATTATGATGAAATGATATCCATTTTTTTATATGGATTATGTTATGATGAGATGATGTTTATGAAACCCATTTTATTCTTCATGTTATCATGAATGATATATGGTTATTATATGGCCCAAGTTAGAATGATTTCATTATGAGATTGGTGGGACCTATATCTTCATTCAATGCATTGGGTAATGATTTATATATCATTAGATAGACATGGATAAAATGGTAAGTAAAATCTTGTTCAGTAATAAAGGGCTGCAACAGCTGGTAAACCCGGTTTAGTAATGGACATTGTCCACAATGAAGGTCTTCGAAGCAATTACTTGGATATTATGGTAATAACATCACGTGCTTAATGGTTAACCACAATTACATGTTTTATTCCCATGATATTTTATCATGATTAATGTTCCTTTGTGATCTATTCCTTATATAATACCAAAATTTATGTCATTATTCATGTTTTAGGTTCATGTTTTTACGTTCAATTGTTTATGGATTGTTTGATGTTCTCCATGTTTACCCTTACCGAGAATTTGAGCTCACCCTTTTTATTTTTTCTTTTCCCTCGGATATAAATATAGGTTTTAGGTAATAAAAAATGTGGAAAACATTATGGGAGATGTTGAATATCATTCACCATGATTAAGAAGATTTTGTTCCATGTTTCCAAAGACACTAAATTATTACTCTTTTTGGGTGTCTGTTTTTGTTATGTATTAAATATTCCAAAAAAGTAATGTAAAGTCTAAGTATTTCATGATTTGGGTCTCTACAACAACATTGGTTATTTTTGGTTATTTTTACAAAGCACGCTGTTAGTTTTTATAGTCCTTCCATTATTCTACTATTAGATTTTTTTGTAGATTTTTATTTTCTAAAGTAGAACTACAAATATTTCCCATCATATTGCTTTGAAAATTTGTGTTCAAATAGTTATTTTAAGAACGCGAGTATGGAATGTCTGGATTGTAGTTGGGGAATATTTTTTCATCAGGAAACCCATTTTTGTTGAGTCATGGATCAATATTTTCTCTTCATTCAATAAAATGCGTCACTTGATGGTACGACTTCTGTAATGACACAAAAAATTATCAATAAAAATTATTCTTCATCTAATCAAATGTTTTATTATGTAAAATGGTTATATAAAATATGCACTTCCTTTGTCGTATGTTTTTGGATTATAAAATACCATTAAGAATTCTTACCATTTCTAATATAGTCGTATAATAGTGATCACATAATTAGTATAAATATAGGGCTTTAACAAATACAATTTTCTCAGACAAAGGAAGTTGTGGCCTCATTCAGTAGACATTCTCCATATGAATCCCATTTTTTGGAGCTCAGAATGTAGGTGGCTTCATTGGGATTCACTCTTGACTAATCCCAATCTGAGATTCAATATATTAATGTTGAATAGAACTAACTACGGGATAATTGAATGTTGGTAGAGATTACCACTCGATCAATGTTATCCAAGCCAACCCAACAGTCTATCACCATCGCGCACCATACCCTTTGGTCTTGTTCAGGTGTTATAAGTGGTTATCTAATGAGACCCTAGTACTATGATTATTTATATTATTTCTATATAGAGAATATACTTTCATTTTATTATTGTTACTTTGTAAATAGTTTTTTTAAAGAAAAAATTGAAAATTTTACATAATTAAGAAATCGTTTTTCATGAATTAATGAAATTTTGAATTTAATAATATTTTAATTAAATATTATTACTAAATTATTTTTTATATAATATAAATTACCATATAATTTTTATGAATAAGATTGTGATTTTTATTATGGTTTGAAAGATATTTTTTCAAAACCATTGAATTTTTGATAAATATATGTTTTTTTAAAAGTAAAAATTAAATTAATTAGAAAATTATTTATATAAAATAAATACTATTTTTTGAATTAGGAATTCAAAATTATCCTATGGGGAATTTATCATCATTTTCTGGGATAATAAAATATTTTGGTAAAAATTAAAAACCGTTTAATTATATTATATTTTTTATGACCTCACAATGACGCAATAGTGGTTTAATAAAATACGATAAATGATATGCTTGGCCAATATATGTTTTACCATTAAAATAATGTAAATTTATGTTTTTTTATTTATTTTACAAACACTTTGTTGACCCTCTAAGACTTATAGAATATTTCACCGTTTTAAAATGATTTCTTTTAGAGTGTGACTCACCTCCACCTAATAATGCCCAATATATTAAGACTTTTGGCCATTGGAATTATAAAATATTGTTTTCTACACCACTTTGGAAAATAAATCGGAAAACCCATGAGATGGTTTGTGGTTTGTATTAGTTTAATGTGTAGGGTTCAAAACCTAAATAATAAAGAATGTTTTTCTCTTTTCCTATATAAAACCACCCAAGATCCCACTTCCACTTCACTCAATGATTTTGGATATGAAAACAAAACTGAAAACATATCTCTATAATCCTCCCAAGGCACCCCAAGCTCCCAAGAGTCCTCTCTCAAGCCCCTCGCAAGCCTTTGGGATCACACTTCCAAGTAAGGGATTTCTTCCTTCTTAATTTATTCCCAAGTTTCCTTATATTGTTATGCCTCTTTATTTTCACTTAAAAATGTTGGATTTAAATTTCCCCCTCACCCAAAAAGACATAATAAGGTTTTAATAATTATATACCTCTTTATCTCTCATTAATCCCGCCCATGTACACCTGTTAGTATGCCAATTTTTTGTAAGGGATTTCTTCCTTTCTCATTTCGTCCAAATTTTCATAATGTTGTTATGCCCTTTTATTTTTAGTAAAAAATGTTGGGGGTATGATTTCTCACATCCCACATACCTCCCTATTTATTTTTAATGATGATACACACCTATATCTCTCATTAATTCCTTATATGTACACCGGTTACTATGTCAAAATACCGTAAAGAATTTCTCTCTTATCATTTACATTCAAGCAACACTTTTGTTATATGAATCTAAATTACATTTTTTGGGACATGTATATATATGAACCCCTTTCTGTCCATTTAATGTACATATTATGAGACACCCATTTCTATCTCATCAATCAATTTAATTAATTTTTATATCACGTCGTTATGCTGACAAAATTGCATCGCGATTTTCCAAGCCAAAGTCATTGTTATGTGAAAACCATAACCATTTCCCTATCAAGGTTACGGACATTTAAGAAAATGTAAATATATATTTGGGACTTAAATTTATGTATTCCATATCTCTTATTAATGGAATAAATAATGATGTTTAAAGAATCCATATTGTACGATCTATGTGGCACACTTTTGCCTGAAATGAGATGACTAAGAAGGGAGAACCCTGATAGCACTCCAATGAATTGGGTAATGATTATTATCCTTATATGCATATGAAAAGCGGGTTAAATCTTAATTATTCATGTGCAATGAGGGTTTACTAATTATCCATGTGTAATGATCCTTGGCTCATGCTTAAACCATGTTAAGAATTGATGCCACATTTTCATGATATCATGCAATATCATACCATTACGTCCATGTTTATCTTTTTATCATTTGATATGCCTATTGCCTAACATGTATTGTATTCATCATATTATCTATTTTTTACTCCATTAATGGGAGTTATAGATCACCCTTTTCTTATACATGTCCTCAGGTTATCCCATACAATGATAAGTACGAAGGAATGTAGCGATCATGTAAAAGAAGTTTTCAATAAAGATGTTGTGTTTTTATGTCCTAAGTTGTTATGTAATGTTCTGAATTTCCCAAGTCATTAGACCTCTCTATCCTCATAGTTGTCATATGATCATGTTTATGTAATAAATCATGTTTATGCATGTAATAAATAGTAGGGTTGTTATAGTTGGTATTAGAGGATATGTTTAGTTATTTTTGGGATTAGCGTTAGAAAACCCAAGTAAAAGACTTAGCGATAAGACATAGAATAACAAAAACATACCTATGTTTTTGTGTGTATGGAGAAAGTTTCTTATCACGAAAATATACCCCTTTAATGATATGAAAATGTTGAGGCGGATCTGGCACAGATGTACCTAGGAGTAAAAACTCTAACAAGGAGTTTCGGGCGTGACCTGGGCTATCCTAGTACACAAAAATAGGCCTTTCATAACTCTTGGTCCTGACACTCCTGAGTGATATGCATTATTAAATTTAAAATATTAGTATGAAACATTTTTAAGGGAATAAAAAAAGTACCCTAATAATAAATTTTGGGAAGTAGATCATGGAAAACATAGATTGAAGCCTATAGATTCATATGTTAAGGTAACTAAAGTTATTTATAAGTCTTTTGTTTTTGTACTTGGATTACCCTTTATGTGTTACCCCTGAATTTACTTTTATTAGTACCAATTTCCAGAAATATGTGGAATAGAGAAAACAATCGATGTGATGGTAAACATAATGAATGTCCGAGTGAGATTCCCTATCAAATGCGAGCTCAAGTATAAGATATCGTTATTATTCCAACCCAGTTATCAAAAATCACGATTAAAAATTGGTAATTTTTTTAAAACCCAAGGACAACAAGGAAGAGGAAGATGAAACATCATGAATGTCCATCTCATAACAGTGATAAAATAAATATGACCATTTTTTTTGTGAAACATATGTGAAAAGAGGCACCTAGGGTAATGTCACAAATGGACTAGAAGATGCTTTATGTGTGGAAAGTATAGAAAAAATGTATCCAATTGTCATGAAAAAATGGATAATATGATGGATGGAAACAAAGATCCATATATGGAATATTACATGGTTCTATTTCATAGATGTGGAGAAGTCGGGAAATATCCAAGATGATTCTCTATTGCAAGTGGTGAGAAGCATGATTATCATAGACAATATCCTTGATCAAGGAAGAATGGGATGTCTTGTGCTAAGATGGATAATGATGAATGAATTAAATTTAACCACTACATAAATTTAGTGCATATCGTAATGTCTTTAAATTCAGGTCTTATTAGTATTTCATTTATTTTTTCTATGAAAACTGATTCCCCAGTAGAATTTATATTAAATAATTAAGGAAAAATATTCTATAAGTGTTGTATCTCATGTTGAAGTTTATTGGAATGTCCTTCTATAAAATTTTATAAGGCTTCCATTGATGGAATTTGAGGAAAAAGGGAAAATTCATTGCCTAGGCCTCAAGGCAGTCCCACACATTATATGAAGTTTGAGGAAGTGTTATTTTGTTTAAAAATTTGGAAACATTGCCTCTTTGGGAGAAGTGTGAAATATATATGGACCAAAAAAGACTCAAGTATATATTCACATAGAAATATTTGAACATTTTCTGAAAAACATTGTTAGTGCTGATCAAATACTATGGCTGCTCAATCCATTACCACCATGGGGAAGCGAACAAGGTGGAAAATTTTCTATATAGAAAGGACTCGGTGATTTTATCATTGATGAGATTTGAAAATGATCCAATCTTTTTATACATAATAAAGATAGACATGGGAATCACAAAGAAGGGAACATCATCAATACTTTCGCAAATTAATTATGAACCATCTCTTTTGGAAAGGTTAAAGGAAGTTTAAAAAGAAGATTTATGAATTTTGAAAAAGGTGGAAACTATCAGAAAAGGGAAACCCTCATATTTCAATTTCAATGAAGATGGAAATGTGATATTTTGGTCAAGACTATGTGTTCAGATGAATCCAGAGTTAAATAAGAAACTTTTGGATGATTAACAAAGTTCAAATTTCCTTATTTATCCCAGAAACACAAAAATGTATTGAGATATCCGAGAGCATCATAGGTGAGATAACATGAAGAAGGAGATTTTTGAGTATACATAAAATTTCATAGTATATCAGCATGTGAAGGTAGAGAGGTAGAAGTCTAGGGTGATGATTCATCCAATTCCCATACCACTATGGAAATGGGAGAACATCACCATTGACATTGTCAATGGACATACAAATACATCCAAAGGAAACAATGCTATCTAGGTCGTTGTGGATCATGTTACGAAGATAGCATACTCTAACATGATTCTAGAGGATTTCTCATTAGATCTAATTGCACGTATTTACTTCAAACAAGTGTTAAGGGTACATGGAGTACCACTATCTATTATATCATATCGTGATCCAAGATTCACCTCGATGTTTTGGAAAATTCTTCAACATGCTCTAATCACTGAAATGAACATCATTATAGCATATCATCCTCAAAATGACAGTCAATCTGATAAAGCTATTCAGACACTGGAAGATATGTTATGATCAAGTTAAATAGACTTCAATGGAGGATGGGACCAAAATCATCCACTGGTTGAGATATCCTATAATAATAGATTCCAATCAACCATCTGAATGGAACAATATGATGTCCTCTCTGGGAAGAGGTGCAGAACACTGACATGTTGGGATGGAGTTGGGGAGATAAAAATCATAGTTCTGGAAATGGTTGATGAAATGGGGGAGAAGGTTAACACAATCAAACATCAAATCAAAGCTTATCAGAGTCGACAAAAGTGTTATACTGATAATCGTCAATGAGACCAAGAGTATTATTTTGGAGACATGGTATTCTTTTGCATATCACTATGGAAGAGAGTTATGAGATTTGGGAAGACAGAAATTCATAGTCTAAGGTACATCATCCATTTTGATATCTTCGATCACATTGGAGTAATAGAAAACCAACTAGCACCCCCACTAAACCTATCTCGTGAACTAGATGTATTCCATGTATCACTCTTGAGTATGTACATAACTAACCCATCGCATGTACTCAATTTAAAGGTGGTACCATTAGATAATTACCGCTCCTATGAAGAGAAGCTGGTGAAGATCTTAGATGATAGGGAAAATGTTCTACAAAATAAGACAATTCCCACCACGAATGTTTTTCCGAGAAACCAAAAGTTTGAAGAAGAAAGTGGGTATTAGAGGAAGCGATGAAGTAGAGTTACCAGCATCTATTTTAGTTTCAGAAAATGAAATTTTGAGGCTAATATTCCTTAAGGGAGAAAGATTGTAATGACCAAAACTTTTATCAATAAAAATTATTCTTGATCTAATTAAATGTCTTGTTATGTAAAATGGTTATATAAAATATGATCTTCTTTGGTTTTAGGATTTTATATTTTAAAATACCATTATGAATTGTGATAGTTGATGATATAATCGTTGAACAATGATCAAATTATTAGTATAAATATAGGGTTTTATCAAATTGAATTTATTCAAAAAAAAATGAAGCGAGGGCCTCATCCAGTTGACATGCCTCTTATGAAGCCCATTAATCAGAGCTCAAAAATGAGGTGGCGTCATTGAGATTCTCTTTTGACCAATCCCATACCAAGCTTCAACATGTTAACATCGAACGAAAGCACCTAAAGGAGACGTGGAAGTTGATAGAGATTATCGCCAGAGCAATGTTATCGAAGCCACCCCAAGAGTATGTCACCATCGCACACCTTACCCTTCAATCTTATGCTGGTGTTATAATGGGTTATGTAATGATACCCTAGTACAATGATTATGTGCATTATTTTTTTATAGATTTTGTACTTTCATTTTATTATTGTTAATTTGTGAATAGTTTTTGTTAAAGAAAAAATAGAATTTTAGTTAATTAAGAAATCTATTTTGATGAATTAATGGTTTTTTGAATTAAATATTATTTTAATTAAATATTACTACTAAAATAATTTTTATATAATATAAATGACTGTATATTTATTGTGAATACGATTATGATTTATATTAAGGCTTGAAAGATATTTTTTTCAAAACCCATGAATTTTCGTCAAATGACATTTTTTTATTATAAAAGTAAAAATTCACTGATTTATAGAATTTTTTAGATAAAATAAATATTATTTTTCAAAGTAGAACGACAAAATTATCCATTGGTAAATTTTTCATAATTTATAAAGACATTCGAATTTTTGGGTAAAAATTAAATAGTGTTTAATTAAATAATGTGTTTTATGAAATCATAATGACCCAATAGTGATGTAATAAAATACAATAAATGATATTTTTTACCAATATTTGTTTTCCCATTAAAATATTGTGATTTTTGATTTTTTTGATTTATTTTATAAATCTTTAGAGGACCCTCCAAGAATTATACAACATTTTATCATTTTAAAATGATTTCCTTGAGAGTGTGACACTCCTCCACATAAATAATCCTAATATTTGAAGAATTTCTGCCCTTTCCCTTATAAAATATTTTCTCCACTCCCCTTTTTCAAAAACCATGTGAAAAAAACCTGCGATGGTATGTGGTTTTGATTAGTTTAATGTGTAGGGTCAAAAACCTAAATAACAAATAACTCCATCCCTTTCCTATATAAACCCATCCAAGCATCCAATTCCTCTTCACTCAAATCATTTTTAGCTCATCCAAACTCTTCCCTACACTATATAGAATACTCCCAAGGCACCCCAAGATCCCAAGAAGCCCTCTTAAGCATTTGGGATCACACTTCCAAGTAATGGATTTCTTCCTTCCTTATTTATGTCCATGTTTATTTATATTGTTATTCACTTTTATTTTCTATTAAAAATGTTGGGGTATGATCTATCCCTTCAACATTACATTACTCATTATGTTTGAATGATTGGGGACCTATTTATCTTCCATAAATTCATCCCATGTACACCTGTTACTATGCTGAAATTTATTATGGGATTTCTTCCTTTCTTATTTGTGTCAAAATGTCATTATTTTTTTATTCCGTTTTATTTTCTGTTAAAAATATTGGGTGAGGGGTTAAGAGTTCTCACCTCCCCCAGTCTACGCTATTTTATGTTTTAATTATGAGATACTCCTTTCTCTCTCATTTCTACCTTCCATGTTCACCTGTTACTATGCTGAATTCTCGTAGGGAATTTCTATCTTCTCATTTACATTCAATCAATTTTTTTATAATATGAATCTAAATGCCATTTTCTCGGAAATGTATATATATGACCCACATACTGTCCATTTCAGGTACATATTATGGGAAACCCCTTTCTACCTCACCATGCATTATTATGAATTCTTATGTCACGCCGTTATGCTGCGAAAATTGCACCGTGATATTCAAATCCAAAGTCATTGTGAAGTGAATACCATATCAATTTCTCTATCAAGGTTATCCACCTTTGGGAACTTGTAATTGATGAATGAGGAATTAAATTTATTTATTCCACATATCTTATTCTTGGAATAAATTATGATGTTTAATGAATCAATATTGTATGATCAATGTGGCACACTTATGGATAAAATGAAATGACTATGAAGTGTGCACCGTGATAGCACTGTTATGCATTGGGTAAAGATTAGTATCCTCATTCGTTAAGTGAAATGAGGTTTTACTCATTCTAATGATGTTCAATGTGGTTTTACTCATGCTCCATGTGAAATGAGCCTTGGCTCATGATAATACTATGTTGAGTGTTTTTTCCACATTTCCATGTTACCATGCTATGTCATGCCTTTATGTTCATGTTTATCTTATGATCATTTGATATGAATACTTCCTAAAATGTACTGTATTCTTCATGTTATGTCATGTTAACTATTTTACTGTGATTTATAGCTCACACTTTTATTATGAATGTCCTCAGATTATCCCATGCAATGCTATGTACGATGGAATGTAGTGGTCATGTAAAATATGTTTTCAATAAAGATATTGTGTTTTTATGTTCTACGTTGTTATGTAATGTTACTTTTTTCCAATGAAATTATACCTCTTTAATCATATAGTTTTCTTATGTAAAATGTTATGTGATAAATCATGTTTAAGAGTGTAATAAAAATCAGGGTTGTTATAGCATATGCATGGGTTCATTCATCACTTTAAAAATATAGATGAATTATTTGGATGTAGTGGTAAGGGTATGGGGTCCATTTCTGGTGTAGGTTCAAAGGAAAAGGTTAAAATTGGTGCATTTATTGAATAATTTAGTAATTCTATGGTAGTTCACTTTTTTTCACTTGAGGGTGGGGGTTTAAATGGGATAGAACTTCCTACAAGCCTCATTACCAAACAATTGACTCTGAATGGAATAGAAAAGGTTGCAACCATTTAGAAGGAGGCATGGCTATAAATCCATGTCATGAGAGTAATAGAAAAATATGGTATATTGAGATGTAATTTTTGGTGGGTGTGTACAACATGGACTATGTTCATTAAAATAATTGTAGTTAATGTGGAATCCAACAATGAGGCATTGAGTTTTGGTGATGAAGCTAAACATTAGGAGGTTTTATTAGTAGAAGGTGAAGAAGATGTATCCGTTTGTATAACCTACGGAGGTGGCTATGTATCAGTGAAGTAAAAATGTTGGGTGAGGCTAAGAGTGAGTTGATCGACTATTAATCTTAGTGATCACATTGAATATCTGGTGGTTTAATGTTTGGTTTAGGGACAAGGGGATGAAATACAAGAAAAAATGGGAATGCAAACCCTAATAATAGTAGAGAAATTCTCTAATGGCCATAGATTTTATTGAAAATATTAAAAGTGTGATATATTTTGATAGGTTTTTGGGGATAGTGTTGATGGAGTGCAACTAAGCAGCCTATATAGTCTATGGAGGAAAAAGGGATAGAAAGGAATAAGGTAATTAAGGTTATGTATAATGTTAAAGTGAAAGACGTCTAAAAGATTTAAGGACTAATCTCTATCACCAAAGATGATGGAAAAAGTGTTATCCAAAATGAATAAGGTGATGGATAGTGAAACCATGTTTTATGTTCAGTAAGGAATGAAAAGTTCGAATCTTCATAGTGAAAATTAGAGAGTGGATTGTGGTGAGGCCAATGACCAAGAATAGGGTGGTGGTATAATGGATGATATGATTTAGTAACATGAGGTATCATATAGTAAGGTCGGGGTAGTAGAAAATGAGGATGGGGAAAAGGTAAGAATGGGATATTAGTATTCATTTAATGGTGAAATGTTAGTGGAGGAATCTGAAATCAGTGCTACATAAGAGGAGGTCCACATGATGAATGGTAATATGATTCAAGTGCACAATAAAAAGGAACAATGTGTATAGATCAATAATCATGAATTTATTTTGATATGTCACTTCAATCAAATGAATACTAGTGTTCAAGAGTAAATCCAATCTTTGGACAAGACACCATATAGTTTTAAAGACCTCATCGAGGATTACCTAGACATGAAGCTCACTCTTATTCAATGGATATCATACAGAGGTATGGTTTTTAATAGAATTGAACTGAATTTCAATGTCTCAGTGACTTCATATGGTGTATGTTTATTTCATGTTTTGAACATGAATAGTTACCCACCTTTTCCCTAAAAGTACTTTGCATAATAAAAATTTAATTTTCAATCGAGTGTTAATGAAAATATAACATAAATTATAAAATATAAAATGAATATATATTAAAAAAATTTAAATAATAAAAAATATAAAAAGTAGTTAACATTATTAATGAAAATATAATCTTAAATGAATGAATGTAACAAATGAGATAAGATTAATAAATAAAAATAAAAAGACTTCAAAATTATTCAAAATATTTTTTAGTTTTATTAATTATAATAATTATATAAAAATTAAAATGAATATATATTAAAATGGAATAAATATATATTAAATATGCACATTATAACCATATTAAAAACCATTAATGTTAGAGAATAAATATGTATAAATGAATATTGAAAATAAATAAATTAAAATAATATTAATACCAAATAAATTATAATTAAAAGTTAAAAATAAGTAAAAATAGTAGTGGATAAATAATACAAAATAATATTAATTGATTGAACATTTGAAAATAGTAATATTTTAAAAAAATTATTTATTTTGAATTTTTTTTAAAATAAACTTGTATTATTAATTATTTAAATTATTAAAAAAAGAAAAAATGAATATGTTCTAAAATGAAAATGAATAAATATTAATTATATAAATTACATCCAAATTAAGATATTTTAATATTTATTAAAAAAAATCTACAAATAAAAATTAAATATGTATAAAATTGAAAAAAAATGAAACATTTAAAATGAATAAATTTAAAAAAAATTAAAAAGTAAGACTATTATTAATTCGATAATATATAAAATGAATAAATTTGATAAATTTATTTGAAAAAATTGTATATTTTTTATAATAACAATAAAATGAATAATATTTAATGAATAAAATCAATATATATATATATATAATATAGTAGTTCAAAAATATTATTCTAAAATAAATATTAAAAATTTAATAAATTAATTAAATATAGTATGTGTGTATGTTCTATATAAAAATAAATAAATTACTTATATGTATGTGTCATACTAAAGTAACAAAAGTTTGATATATGTCAAATTGAAAAAAATAACATTTAATTAAATGTCTATTACTTGATAGAATTTATTTAAATTTTTAATTAATTTTAATTATTAATTATAAACCACTCTTCACCAAGTATGTGACTTATTTATGTAAATATACATATTAAATATTATATAAATAATATATAAGAAAATAATATATATATATAGATATATATGTACAAATATATTTCAACGTTAAGATGATTAAATTTATAAATAATAAATTATGTATAAAGAATGAAAAGATTAATAAGTTACCAAAATATTCAATAAAAAAAATTTAAAATAAATAATTTATAAAAAATATAAAAAACCTTATTTCAAAAAAAATTATAAACATTTATTTAGGAAAACTAATATAGAAAGAACATTCATTAGTGATAAAATGGGCCTTTTCATTTCTATAAAAGCATGAAAAATTTCTCATCACTTATAAAGGAACCCGTTATTATCACTAATAAAGGACCCCTCTAATTGATCTTTTGTTAGCACAGGTAAAGGCCATGAAAACTAGTGAAAAATATACAGTCCTGCACCATACCTATAACATAACATGATTAGAAACATAAAATAAAATTTGTATATAACTATTATAGAAATTTAGATTGAAATATAAATATGACATTGAACTATCTTTTCAATTAAAAATTTACTTGAAATATATTTTCATTGATGTGATATTTACAATTAATTAAATAAAAAAAAATCCAATATACAAAATAAAAACATTTATAGAATGATTTTTTCAACAAGATACCCCTATAAAAACCTTACAACTATAATAGAACCAAATTTTTTTAGTAACTGTACATAAAAAATATATAGGTTATGATTTAAATATAATCCTTATATGATAAATAATATTATTATTTATGTTGTATGTCAATTATATTACAAGTTATTCTATTAAATGTATTATTAGTTATTTTTTAAATTTTATTTTACTTAATATTTATTAAATATACCATTTGTTAATTATAAAAATAAATTATATTGATAATTAAATAACATTTGAACGATTTTATTAGTTTTAAAAAAAATTAAATTACATAAATTACTGATAAAAATTATATCATCAAACAAAATTAACATTTTTAATTTTAAAACATGCACATTGCTAATACCAAGAACATTGTGGGTCAGCTTTAACTACAGTCAATTCTTAAGGTACAAAAATTATTTACAGAACATTGTCCTAATGTATGAAAATAATATGATCTCATTTTCTATATTTTCGAAATGTAACTAATGGTTTAAAATTATGTGAATATTTTATATTAAAAGAGGTCAGTTGGAGTCATACTAGCCACATTATATATCATATTAACCTTCAGTTGATTCCTACATGTCATAAATGATTTATTGAAAATATTGCAAAATTTTTATAATAATTGGAGATCATTTATTCTATTGTGATACTTTTCTACTCATTTTAAACAAAAAAATAAAACAAAACATTTCTATTTAAAAAACAAACAATGAGTCATACCAACAACAACATGTTCCCAATTGACATGAGGTTGATTCATATACATCCTGAATGAATTATGGATCATCATCCTAATGTTTTAAAATAATCTGACTTTGTTTTATTGATTTTTCTACGTGATGTATAATTTAAACTAAATTTACACATTCATATTCAAAACAAAAACATTGATTCATACTATCTATAGTGATTGTTAAATTAAAATGAAATTTTTTATTATAATAATAACTGAATTATGGATCATTTTACTAAAGTTCAAAAATATTCAATGATTTGTTTTCATGATTTTGGAAATGATACATGCATTTTGAACTAAAATGAAACTTTTATATTGAAAGAACTAACTAGAGTCATGATGGAAACATCATGTGTCATATTGATAATCTATTTATTCCAACATGTCACGTATGAATTATGGATGGGTTTTCCAATTTTTACAAATAATAAAATTTTCTTATCAATTTTGGGTATGTGATGCGTGTTTTAAACTAAAATTACCATTTAATATTGAAAACATGAGTGTTGAGCCATAATTACCATATCATGAGTTTGATTGAAATACAATTCAATAAAATACTTGTTAAATTTAATATGGTTTTCTTTACTAATTTATGAAAACAATTCAATATTTTTTCTTGGTTTTGGATATGTGACACATGTTTTAAACTAAAATGAAACTTCTATAATGAAATCAAACAATTTGAATCATATCAAGAAAATTAACTTTTAGATTGACTTGTGACTGATTTCAACACCTCAAAAAAGAATTATGGAATGTTTTAGCTTGTTTTGGAAGCAATCCAATATCATATTCTTTATTTTGACAAGGGGACACCTATTTTTAGCTAAAATTACTCATCTATATAAAATACATGCCCTCGGAGTTATATCGGCCAAATAATGCATTGTAATGATTTTTTTCAATTTCTATACAGAAAAGTGAATTATTGATCATTTTACTGTAGTTTTAATAAAATCATAGCTCATTTGTCTATTTCTTCTATGTACCATGGGTTATAATAAAAAATGAATCTTTAGTATTTAAAAACTTCACTACATGTCATATCAGCGACATCATATGTTGTATTACCATGATATTGATACATAAATTTCACAAATTAAATATAGATCTTTTTAATAATGTTTGAAAAAAATAGATATAATTTTCACATTTTTTTTTCTATGAGGGTAAATTTTAAACTAATAATAAACTTTTATATTGGAATTAATCAATATGTGTCTTACCAATTAAATCATGTTTCGGGATAACATAAAGTTGATTTCTATATTTCTTATATGAATTATAGATAATTTTTCATAATTTTATAAAACAATCAAATCTTGTTTTCTCTTTTTTGGATATTTGATGCATGACTTTAACTAAGATAACAATTTCATATTGATAACATGAAATTTTAGTCATAATAGATACATTATTGGTTGGATTGTTGTGTGATCAATTACTACACAATTATAATGATTTTTTTATTATTTTCATAAATCATGAAAACAATTTGATCTCATTTTCTCAGTTTTCATATTTTGATGTGCGTGTTAAACAAAAATGACACATTTATATTGAAAAGACACATATATTGTCATACTAGAAACATTATGTATTAAACTAATATTTGATATGTTATTACATGATGAAAATTAATCATGGATAATTTTCTTAAAGTTCATATACAATACCATATTGTCTATATAGTTTTGTCGAAGTGATGTGTGTGTTACACTTAAATGACACATAAAAACATGCAATTTGTGTAATACCAGACACATCGTGTGCCGTATATATATGAAATCAATTCTTGCATGTAATAAATGAATTATAGATCATTTCCATAATAAATGAAAATAATTACAGACGATTTTTTTTAATTTTTTATATGTGACGTGAAATCTAAACTAAAATAAATCTTTTCTAATGAAAACACGTACTTTCAGTCATACCGGCCACATCATGTGTTATCATGAAATTTAGTCAATTATATTATTTCACACATGAAATATGTATTGTAATTATAATTTTTGAAAAATATTTAAGCTTTTTTTCTATGATTTTGGTTGAATGGCACACATTTAAAACTAAAATGACACTTTTATAATGAAAACTCGAACATTAAGTCATACTGGACATCATATGTATGATTGAAATTTAATCGATTCAGAAAAACAGAAAAATAATTATATGTCATTTTATTGAATTATCAAGACAATATAAGATCATATTATCATTTTCGGATATGATATGTGTTTTTGAAACGGTAATTACACTTTTAATGATAAAAAAATCACTTTATGAGTCATACCATCCACATCATGTTTTAGAATGATGTTCGGTCAATTACTATATGTCGAAAATAAATTATGGATAAATTTCCTTCTGTTTGAAAAAATATGATATTTTTACTCAATTTTTAGAATATGATGTGTGTTTTAATCTAAAATGACATTTTATTTTGAAAACACATAGATAGAAACATTATTGTCACATGATGATTAATATTTCCCTTTAGAAAATTCTTATACATAAAAAATTAATTATGAATTATTTTCCTAATGTTTTTAATTGATCGATCACATTAACTTATTTTTTGGTATGTAACATCTTTTAGATTAAAATGAAACTTTTCTATGTATTTTTTCACTTTTATTCATAAAGTCCATATCATGTGTTAGGTTGATTTGCAGATAATTACTACACATCCCACATGAATTATCAATCGTTTTATTAATGTACGAATATTATATAATATCATTCTACTTGTAATGATAAAGTGATTATAATTTTAAATAAATATATAAAATTTATATTGAAAATACACATTTTGACTCATAACAACACCATTTTGTGTCATATTAATGTGAATTAATTTCCAACTAGTAAAAAATGAATTATAGATTTTTTTATGAATTTTGAAAACAATATGAACTCAATTTTCCAGTTTTGATATTTTTAAAATCATTTTAAACTAAAGTGATTCTTTTATTTTGAAAACATGATATTTGAATCCTTCTAGTCACATAATATGTAATATTGATATATCATCGATTCCCTCACATCATAGATAAATTATGAATCATTTCCATGAATTTTGAAAACAATCCATGTTTGTTTTATATGTTTTGAAAATGTGACATGACTATTTATCTAAATTATATTGTAGAGATCATTCGTCCACATAAATTTTTTACTTCCAATCATCAAACATCTTCCTTCACTTATAATTCCATAATTCTACTTTGATAATTGGATTAGAATATCATAGAGGATTCATTATTTGTATTTTCTCTAAATTTTATTGTCATTTCTAATTGAATAAAATCATAATCTGAAGGAATTTATTTTTCATTCTAATCATGGTTGTGGAAGTGATTATAAAAGAATTAAGACCCTTTTACATAGTCATAAAAAGAAAACAATTCACAAAATAAAAATGATAAGTCAAGGATCATGGATGTATCTTCCAAGAATTTGGTAATATTATTTTAAATTTTTTAGTAAATGCATCCATTAACCATTTACCTCTCACCATTACCTTCACTACAATCTCAATGTATAGTCTCTCAAGAGAAAAAGTAGCTTAATTCTTGTCATTAGCTCAACAAGAATTTTTATAGTGTAACATTCAATGATAAATACCTTTGAGAAATCAATAAAATCATTTTTTCAAAATTAATCACTAAATAATGTTGTAATATCAACCGCCTCAAAATAAAAACAAAAGGAAGGAAATTAGTGAAATGTTTAAATGAAATGCATGACCAATTGGGGAATGATAATATAAATTTTAGAATAATTGAATAATTATTGTAAAATTGGTATGATTGAATTTATCACATGAGATGTAGGTTTAGAAAATATATCATACATGATGAATTGTTGATTGACTAAATCTATAGATGCAAGTGGATTTGATTGTATCTGAAATTATTTCCCATCATGTTGTTTCCAATTATAAAGTTGAGTTTTCTTTTTCTCGTAGAAGAAACACCCTCAATCAAAACATTCATAGTATTTTTATCGAGTAGAGGAAGTATATGTTAGAAGTATCATCGAATCTATTGCCTCACTCAAGAGTGAAATAATATCTATGGTGGGGTTCAAATTTATTTAGAATTATGTGAAGTAAAAAATATAAATTTTTTTATGGGAATTAAAAATGTATTTTTAGAATAATTATATTACTAAAAACATTTCAATAGTATATGAATTTTTTCTTGGGAATGTAATTTTCATGTATTACAAAGATGATGATTTAGATCCCAAATGTATCTATAAGTTCATATCATATATAAGATAACATACATAATGAGAAATACCCACAACTTGAAGTTCATAATAATTCTAACAACATGTACTTTTCCTAATCACCATTAAAAAACATTTTTTTTCAGTATGTGGACTTTAGGTTATCCTCATAGTACAGAGAAAAAATATACCAAATGTAATAAAAAAAATTTATTTGAAATTGAAATTACCTTAGAAAATTATATTTTCGGAGACGCTATTTTATTTATGATATAAAATATCCTTTATAAATTTTCAAAAATAATATCAACAAGCATTGTTGTTATTTTGGTTTGGGCTCTATAGAAACATTCTACCAATAATGTAAATAGTTTTCAAATATGTTTTTATAGATAAATGATGCTATATAAACCTTAATATATTTTAATTTGATGAAATTCATTGGATTATTATGTTTTTTTCATGACCTCATAACCACAATTAACCAATATTTATAGATCGCACTTTTATAAAAAAAGAATTCATAAAAAAACCTGATTTGAAATATTCTAATTTTATCTATAAAATATTGATTGTAGCGTATCACTAATTCACAATTGATGTCATGTGTAGTAATTTTGATGGAAATACATGTTTTGGACCTAATGAATAAACATTCTGGGTATCCAATTTGATTTATATCACCATTAATTTATTCTAAGAAAACTAATAATTAATGAAATATATGTATATATATATATATTTAATATGATTATATTAAAGATTTTTACCCCTTCATTTTAACCATAAAGAGAATTTGGTCATATGTTATTTTATTTTCAAACACTGTGATCAGTTCATCATTTTTCATGTTAGTTTTTTCTTATGAAAACTAATATTATTAGAAATAATAGTGGGATTAATGACTTAAACCCTTAATTCTTAGAGTTATTCCTTTATTTAATAGTAATATATACCCCATTTTGATGAAATTAAATGTTATTAATGATAATGAGCAAAATATATACGTTTTTGGAAAAAAACAATATAAAAATGTAGGCAAATTATATTGGAGTTGGTTTCCTAGGAAAACCTATTTTTACTTTTATTACATGTATATTTAATGTATTTAATACTAATTAAACATATTATTTGATATTATTAAATATTATTCCTAAATTTAATGTAATAATTTCCAAGAATATTTGTCACATTGATAAGGTCATAGAATCTCTAAACTATGATGAGAACTTTTAAGTGATATGAAACAATTATTAACATTGTTCTATGGTTTGATGACATAATATGATGGGACACATAGTATTTAGACCATAGTGTGAGAATAATCGTAATAATATGAAGATTTATCTTATAAAGGCCAGACATAGTAATCTCTGTGATGGGAGATTATAAAAACCGAACAACTAATTGAAATTCCTATTGATTTGGTGTCATCAAATATTCCTATTTTTTAGCATGTATAAAGGTCCTTAGACATTAATATTATCATTAATTAATGTCATGACTAGTGCACTTAGATTTTCTGATGAAATATCTGATAGCATATGTACGTTTTGATGTAGGGTATGTCAGGAATGTCTTAATTAACATTTCATTAATGGATATGTAA
Source organism: Viscum album (assembly GCA_963277665.1). Lineage (NCBI taxonomy): Eukaryota > Viridiplantae > Streptophyta > Magnoliopsida > Santalales > Viscaceae > Viscum > Viscum album. The sequence continues at coordinate 363,215,145 of OY728158.1, read as the reverse complement.
AGTAAAAATTTTACCATATATATATATATGGATGTTTATGTATTTTTCCTTTTATTAGAATATAATTTCTATCCTAAATTCCAGGGAACTGGTTTAATGATGAGTTTATTCCATATAGAAAATGAAATACACGTCATGCATAAGGTTTGGTGACATGGATGTTCAACATTCTAGAGGAGATATTAAGAAAAAGGTATTATATTACATAGTCACCATTCATATATAGTATTTATAATTATTAAATTAATATATTTGACTTGAGTTCCTTGACCCGTTTCTAGATAATACTTTTTAAATTTTGGAAAGACCACATAATACTAATGAGGAATAATCCTACATGGTCACGCTATATGTTTTTTCATTAATCTTGATTAAATTATATTTGAATTTAGTTAATGTAATAAATATTATATTAAAGGTCAATAAATAATTTATATTCACATTTTATTGATCACATTATTTAAAAAAACATTTATTCCTAATATTATGAAAAATGACATTATTTATTTTATTTAATCTTTAATAAATGCTCAATTACTAGTTTGTGAAGAAAATATAAATCTATTTGAATAAAATATTATATTTTGGTATTCGATTTATTGAATATGAGTTCTAACCATTCGAGATTGAATTACATGAAAAATATTAATAAACCATATGATTAAATAGTACTTGTCATTACGAAAGTTAGCATGCACTAAAAAGTAATAATAATTATATTTTATTATATATCATGGTGTCTATTAGAGGTTATTATAAAATTTAATGTCTAAAAAGCATTAAATAATTAATTTAAACTATACCCATTCAATATAAATAGATGATTATTCCAATTGTGTGTAGTATTTATAAGTGTAATCTAATTAGATAATTGTAGACATATATAATTATCCCTCAAATCCTCCATCTATATCCTTCTAGAGATTGAGATATTAAATAGATATTTTATTCAATACTATATAATGAGTGGCCAAGAAAAAACAACATAAAATATGTTATTCCTCATACTAACACCTGAATATCAACTGGCATTGTGTGGAGCATAAGAGATTATGTGGATCACTGTTAGAGTATACTTATATCCTCATATTGAATGGAAGTAAATATGGTATGTTCTTTTCATAATTTCAGCACTAATCAATAAAGAAGTAACCTAAACCTATGTATTCATTTCTTCAGATGTTAAAAAGATAATTTATAAATTTGATGTTAAAGATCCTACCTCATTATTTTAGGAAATTATAAGGGAATAAATTTGTTTTATCTCCCACTACTATATAATTCTGCTATATGTAGATCCAAAAAGTTGTATCAGAGTGGTCAAATTTTAATTTATAACTATTTATTTGATTTTTGATATATAGAGGCTTATAGATAGATTTTCGCATAATATTATTAATTCATTATCTATATTTAAATTAAAACTATTCAGTGTATTTATCACGATTAATTCAATGTTTCATTTTCATAATGGTTTTAGAATAGATGACGAATGACAAATGTTTTCCTCAAGAAATTGATAATTTTTTCATAAGAGAGGGATACATGATGTGTACCATGAATTACACGTTTTTTACCCTAGGGAGATCCATATTGAGACATTAACATATTCATAGTGTTCCATACAGTGATTACATGTGGTTTATTCTGCATGTTTCTAGGCCATCATTGGACATGGTTGTCAGATTACATGGTGTGTATCGGTGCACACACCATGTATTATAAATGGGTTAGTAGTGTAAATCATACAATCCTTGTGGTCATTATACGTGGTCCAAATCATGTGAGACTAACAACAGAGAGTATTTATGATAAACATGGCATGCATCCAATGTACACAGTGTGTAGTTCGTCAATTCCCCCATCTAAAATACTTGCTAACGACCCAGGCGTGCATCCCAGACACACGTAAAGTGGAACACACAATGTGTAGCTAAATTTTACCCACTATGTTGTTCGAAAAAGGTACAAAATACAGACTCAAGCATGTACATTGGATACACATCAACCGAGATACAAGTGGTGTGGATAGACAATACATTCCATGTAGTTTATCATTAAAATAAAGAATTAAATATTACATTAAATTTATAATTATATCATTAAAAAAATTTATTGATTGGAACACCAATGTGTGTTTAAAAATTTAATAACGGTTTTGAAAAATATTAAATGATGAATTAATTTATTGTATTTAATATGTCATTATTAGTTTTAACATTTATTTTCCCTGAGTTCCATAAATTTTGGGTCTCTTTTATGTATCTCTAATTACGTTTTGATGATCATTAAGATGAAAGGGGTAACATTAATAAATAAATTAGTAAATTAATTCATGTGTATACACCTTAATAATAATAAGAGGATAATAAAATTAATTATATCCACTTAATTTTGTGTTTTTTTGCATGTATGACTATTCATGAGCTTGACCAAGACCTGTGTATGTGTTAGATGATTTAATTTAATTTATTTTATTGGTTTTAAGTTACTTATTGTTAAATTAAATATAATGGCCTATGAGTTATCCCCCCTGAATTATTTTTAGCAACTATTTTTCCAAGGATATTTTTGTAATCTCATTTTAACTAATCCATTGGTTTCCCTCATCTACATGTGAGTCATAGATACATATAATTAAGGGAGTATTGAATGTCCTGTGGAGGTTTTTCAAGATAGTGCCATTATGTTACAAACTATAGTGATGCACTAGTGGATTGCTGGAATGATAGAACTCATTCCAGGACCAGCAATATAAGTTATTTTGCCAAGGTCAAGGGTTGATTTAATGTCTTCTCATTAAATCAAGTTCTAGATAAAGTTCATGAACATTTCTTATAATTAGTTTTTATTTCCTTCTATCTAATTATTTGTTTTATGGATACAATGTAACTATCACATAAATAAATAAATTAATTACCAAATAAGTAAAATAAATAAATTAATTATGTTTAAATTTTGTACCCATCTTGGTTAAATAATCAGTAACATCCACATAATACAAATAGGACATTTAAATGGTAAAATAAGCTAATAATTATTCATAATTTATTAAAATAAACCAATTAAATATTATTCCAGACTTGGAAATCCATTACATTATTGGGTATGAAATCATTGAAACTAGGTGTTTTAGCAACCCACATTGGGACACTTACATTTAATTTGGAGTACTTATGAAGGTTATAGGTTGACATAACCATCAGTCATCAAGAGAAGTATTCCTCACTAGATTTGATGTAATATGGAGGATGTGTTGGAGAAATCAATGTCAGGATTTCAGGATTGGGCAGTCCACTGAATGGATCAGGGAGCTGCAAGCCTGTACATGGAAAATACGTGGAAACCTAAAAATATTCCTGTTTTGTGACCATACCGCATTGGGGTTGTGTGAAGGGTAATATGAATCCTTTAAACTAAAATGTCAAATAAACTAGATAGTCCAAGTTCAATTATGATTTATATTGGGACTGGATAAAATAGTTGGATATTTAATAAAATTTAATATTATATAATATATATTTTTGTCACATAATTTATAATCAAGAAAATTACTAATAATCTACTCTTTTAATTATAAAATAAACTGGTTATCTCATAATCCACATTATGCCTACAATAAATATTTGAGAAATACAACCACATCACTTACAGCACCATACATGATTGGTTAGATTCCTTCATGTTATACTATACCATGAATGGAAATCATACATTATTGAATCCTCAATTCCTAATCTGTCTGCTAAAGAGGTGGGTGATGAATAGTTATTGGTATATAAAAAATATTTGAGAGATGTGGTCGATGTTGTTTATTTCATGATTTTTTATATGACTAGTAAACTAATGATGTTTCATGAAAACATGTATGCATATAAAATTATTGAGAACCTCTATGGTATTTACCATGAGGGAGATAGAATGGAAACGTTTGAAATATTCATGGAACTCTTTCCTAAATATATTATAGAGGCTTCCCCAGCTGGGAATCACGTAGTCAATCTCATTAGATATAATGAGTTCCTAGAGGATCTAAGGTTTGAGCACTCTAAATAAATGGGCACCGATATCATTCTGTCTTAACTCCCTCTGATCTTCTATATGTTTTTTTTGTAAATTTTAATATGAACAACATTTAGAATTATCTGCCAGATCTATTAACTCTCATTCACTAAGTCGTCAAGGATATAAAGCCCAAAAACTATTCCATCCTTATCGTAAAAAAACTGAATGGTAAATGGGATACCACTAAACCCAACACTTATCCATACCTTTCCAAGAAGAATAATATCACAGAGAAAGATGGGAAACATTATGTTTCCTATTTCTCATTTGGACATAAGGTTCATTGGATGGAAAATAGCACCCAACCAAAGAAGCAAGGGGATGCTTCAGGTTTGTATTTTTATCCAGTGAAATGTTTATATTTTAATATATTGGGTATTAGATACATGTTTTTGTGCTAACATATGTATTCAAATATAATAAATAAGTAGATTTTGGAAGATGTAATGGGGGGAGACTGATCTATGATCTGCAAATAGAGATAAACTTGATGTTGTAGCTATCAGTAACTACCCCCTCACATTGCCAAATCAGATGATCATTGTATTAATGATTTTTTATTACGTGACTTCATTTACCAAAAATATAATATAAGTATCTATACTATATGCATATGATTTATTTTCAAATTATGAAATATCGATTCATATAAAAAAATAATTTTGTTATTGTAACGAATTGTTATACAATAATCTTTATGTGTTAGACTACAAAAACCAAGTAATTTTAATAGATATGGAACCTAACGTACATGAATCACACCACACCAAACATTTATATTATATGCTTGGTCATGTAAATGAAAAGTTCTTGAAAAAATATATTAACTTGGATATTAATATTCGATTAAACTAAAACCACTTTTTATATATTACTCATGTTTATAAGGAAAAATAAACGAATACCCATTTAAAGGGAAATATGAAATGGATAAATAGATTCATGAATTAGTTCATACCGATGTGTTTGAACCATTTTCTATTGATGTAAAGGGCGATTATTAATACATCTTAAAATTTAATCAGGATTTTGGTATATATGGATATCTCTATGTAATGAGTTATAAATCATATTCTATTGATAACTTTTAAAAATACAAGAATTATGTTGAAAACTATTTTGGTAAGAAGATTAAAAAACTCCATTCATACCATGGTGGAGAGTAACTTAATCAAGACTTCATCGATTATTTATGGGAGTTCAAGATATGATATCAACACACTTCTCCATAAATGACTCATTGGAATTGTCTACAATAATGGAGGAACTGCACCTTGTTAGAAATGGTGAGATCAAGGAAGAGACATGATATTCTTCCATTATTTTGATGGGGATAAAAATTATAAACAACATTTCAAATACTAAAACAAAAAATGAAACTCATGTTGTAATACTTTCATGTGTGTGGTTTTGAATAATTATATATGGCCTCTTTATTAAAAAAAATGGGATTTATGGCACAAAGTATACCTTTATAGGATATCCTAAATGCATAAAGGGATATTACTGATACTGCCCCTCAGATAAAAAGGTTTTTGTGATAATATAGACTTTATTACTTGAGAGGAATCACATCTCTAGACGATATAATAGGATTGCGATATACTTCAATGACGATGAGTATCATGGTATATTAAAGTTGGTACAATAATTGATTCCACAAAGTCCAGTAGAAGAAGAAACTATTCTAGATACACATGTACTATAAATTATTACAATAGAGGTTAGAGAATTATATGTTTATATATTTCTAGTCAGAGAGGATGGTGAATTATTAGTAGTTAAAAATAACGATCCTCTAACCTACAATAAGTAGTTAAGTGCATCATATTTTTACAAGTGGAAAGAATCCTTGACTTCCTAAATGAATTCCATCTACCAAAGGCAATTCTTGATTTTGGTAAACCCTCTGTTAGATGTCATTTATGTTGGAATCAAATTGGTATTTCAGAAGAAACTGGACATGTAAATACAATTTAGTACCTATAAGGCAAGCCTTTTTGAAAAAGGTTGTAAATAGTTTCGACTAATTGACTACGATTAAACCTTTTCACTGGTTTCAAGGAAAAATTCCATACAAATCAAACGTTGAATTGCAGATTACGATGAATACAATATTTAAAATATATATGTTAAAATAACTTTACCTAAGGTGATCATTTGAGGGAGATGTCTATATGAAAAAACCGAAGGGTTTCTGACTCCGAAGTATTTCATAATGATTTAAAAATATAAATAAATACATTTATGGATTAAAGAAATAATCTAGATCATGGAACATTCATTTTGAAGAATCAAAAACATAGATTGGTTTTATAATGAATGAGTTTTAGTCTTGTATCTCAAAACAATTTAGTTTGGGTAAAATCTTTTTTTTAATTTTTTTTAATAACATATTACTAATTAGAATCGAAATTCCATCCATATAGTTTATTAAAGTATGGATGAATAAATTATTCTCTATGATGGACATAGGAGAGGAAACATATTTACTTGGGATCAGAATCTATCTTGATATATCTATGAGGTTTGTCAGCCTAATTCAATGTATAGTCATTGAAAAGATACTAAAGGGATTTAGTATGGAACAATTTTATAAGGGACTATTTCTAGCATTAAATGGAATTCATCATTCTTGGAAGTGTTTTATCGTACACATGGAGAATTACATATAATGGATAGGATTCTATATCCATAAGTGACTAGTTCATTCATGTATTATTTTATATGTACGATGCTAGATGTTTCCAAGACATTAAGTGAGGTTAGAATATATCAACTTAATCCAGGTTACCTTTATTAGATAGAAGTCAAGAATATATTTAATTAATTTCCATTTTAAGGATATGATACTAGTTTATAGATGAGATGAGGAACTAGTGATTAGGGGATATAAAGATTCTAGTTTCCAAATAGATCTAGGTGAGATGATGTCAGAAATGGGATAACTCCAAATCCCATTGTTTGTTTTTTGTTCATAAACCAATTCACGAATGAGTGGGGAATTTCAATACAAGATACCCAATACCAAATTATAAACACCATAAACATAAATAAGAAAAAATCTTCAAAATCAACTAGAAAACATAAAAATTTGTCTTCAGATTTCAAACTCAAACACACATTCAAAAAACATGCACATCAACAACTCAGTCTGCATCTTTTGTAAGCCAAAATCCATGAATCATCACCTAGATTCGCAATCAACCCATCGTTGAAATAATCATCTATATAAATTATAATCCATTATATCATATCACCAGTTCCATTAAACAAACTAAATAAATTTTAGATATACAAGGGGGAATATCAACCGAAATAGAAAAATGAACATCCGATAACCAATAACAAACAAAATAAACATTACCTAGAACTAAGACCTCATGGAATTCTATAAAACATTTGAACTCACCTGAAAAGGAACAATTAAAACCATGATGAAAATCTAACTGGAAGAATAATGGATGTATCCTAGATCATGAAAAGACAATGAATAGAATCAATCAACCAAAAACACCATCACCGAAAACATTTTTTGTCACCGATGATGAAATCCATGAAAAAATATAGCACATCACAAGTGAAAACATCAATCACGAAAAAAACCCCACCCTGAAGAAAATACCTCCAAATAACCGAAAGGACCAAAATGATACCAATGATGGGGACTGAAATGAGAAGGTGGAAGAGAAGAAACAAAAATTAATTCTCCAGTAAAAATTATGACTCTCAACCAAAACATCTCAACCAACACCATGAGATCCAATAAAACAGACAAAATGAAGTATATTGAAATAGAAAATAGAGTAAGAGAAGATTTTGAGTTGAACAAGGTCTCGACAGTGATCCATGGTCACAAAGAGATAGAAACACCTGAACAATACGAATGGATAAAGGGTAGAATCCAGTGGTGAAGTAAATATAGAAAGTGAACCCCTAAAGAAAAACCAGGTTTCCAAAAGAGAGAAACCCAACAGAGAAATTGAATTAAGAAAGAAAGGATAAACTTGGAAAAGAACAAAAAGTTTTGGAAACATATAAAGGAAAAAAGGTGCATCTGAATCTAGATTAGGTTGGACCATCACTAGGGGAAGAAACTATAGATGAAGGAGAGGTGTGTCACTCTCAAATGATCTCCAAGCAAGACATAGTCATAGATTCTATAGAAAAGTCCAAGTATATTGTGGATTCTATGTTTTCTAAAGAAACAATATTTATGTACAACTTCATTCTAGAGAAGGCTGTGGTACTTATAAGTAAAGATCTTATCACCCTCTATATTGATAATAATTTATTGGTGGATATTAAAAAACACCCAAGGTAACATCAATGGATGATACTAGTAGTCTAGAAGTATCATATCTTGAAGGATATTTCTATGATAGTAAAGTTTTTATTCAGAAGTATTTCCAGGGAAGATAGTGCAGATGACCCCTTCAATAATTCCTTTACTGAGAAAAAATAGGATTATCATGTGATGTCTAGAAAAAAAAAATTATTGGCAGTTAGATCTAGACCACGTAGGGTTTTTTGGAGTTGGTTTCTTAGTAACACCTATTTGTACATTGATTATAGGTATATTTGATGAACTGGATATTAATGAAACATATTATTACTAATTGTTCTATGTTACAAATCTTTTTAATGTAATAATGTCCAAGAGTATTTTTTACCTTGATATAGTTATAAAAATTCCCCATTATAATGAGAAATGTGATGTACTATGAAAATACTATTAATATTATTCTATGGTAGGATAACTATCTATGATGTGAAATATAGTATTTAGACTACCAAGTTTGGGTACTAATAAGAAGATAAGGCTTCTTCTCATGAAGGTCTCTCTTGGTAATCTCCAAGAAGGGAGATTATGGTAACATAACCACTAAAAAGAATTCTACATGTTTTAGTGTCCTCATGTGTTTGTGATAAGGATAATATTTAATGGTATATAGATTTTAATAATATCCTTAATTCATGTCATGACTCACATACAAATAGTTTCTGAAGAAAAACGTGATGGCATATGTTCAGGATGAGGTAGAGTTCATTGGGTGAATCATGATTAACATGTCATTAATAGATATGTCATGGAAGGATTTTTCACATTCATATTTATGGATGTTGATATGTGAACATTTTATTGGAATACAACTATCTACATAAATTCCATTACCATGGTGTAACAACATTTTTATTCCAGATAATCAAATAAAGGCATATCAGGCATATAGGTTGGTTACATATATGTCAATCCTTCTTCATTAGATATTGTATAAAAGTTAGTATATTTCACAATGATAATTTGTATTTTTTTCATCATTGTGAAATTACGTTCTTTCTCTGGGGTTCCTAGAACCATTTCTAGACATTAATCTTTGACATTATGCAATCCCACATAATTCCAATGGGAAATTATCTTAGAGGGTCACAGACTTTGTGTTTTAATTTATCTATTTTATATTGTATTGGAATTTAATTAATGGAATAAATATTATTCTCAAGACTAAGTAATTATTTTTACTGAATTTTTATTGACAGAATAAATTAAATTAATAATTAATCCCCAGATTATGATTGAAATATATTACTTTATTTTAATGAATATTTAATAAATATTCATATTCTAGTTTATTAGTAAAATATTTATTTAAGTGGATAAAATATTTTAATTTTTTGTTAAATAAATTCTATAAGAGTTTGAAAGGACCAATACCATATCCCATGAAAATTATTAATTAACAATTCTATTAAATAATAGTTGTTATATCCCAAGTTGGAATACACCAAAAATTAATATTATTATTATTTTATTACGAGGAATGGGGATTATTAATTGTTAATTTATTATTTAATTGATAGAATGAATTAAATATTTACTTTATCCTAAACCATGGATCTATAAATAGACAGTTATGACTATTATATAGAGTGTCAATCAGTGCAATTGAAATAGATATTTTTTGTGCAAAATGAATTCTCTCCTGAATACTTTTTCTCTATCCCTCTCAAGAATAATAAATATAAGAGATAATTATTCAATTTAAAATAATGACAGATCAATAAAAACCAATGAAATATATTTGATTCATCGTGTTTTCACCAGATGACTAAGTGGAATTCCTTAGAGATCATTGGAGTAAGTGTGGACCAGTGCCATTCGGATTTGATTCTGGGATCCTCATAGTGTAATGAAGTAAATAAGAAAGGATATTTTAAGATAATCTACATTAATCAATGAAGAAATATCAAATTTCTAGGTATTAATTTTTTAGATATTAAGTAAATAAAATATAAGTTTGATGTACCATATCCTCCCTTGTGGTTTCAGGAAACAATAATTAATAGACACTTTTATTCATCTCCAACCACCTCATGAATCCACTACCCCAAGAACCAATAATGTATGTATCCATAACTGAGACTCCTATCCCTTAAAACATCATAATTTTTTTTTATAATCTTGATACGAACCAAATTTTTAGTGGGCTCTACAAATATTTATTCTTCATATTAAATGTAGGTCATAATTTTACTATTGAATGTTGTATCTTCATGAACATGTAATATTAATATATATATCAATGTGGAAGTAGTGCGGTGAATGTTCCCTTAGATGGTCTCATTGATTTCATGAATGATTAACATGCATGTCTTGATCTGAACTTCAATTTCTCATTTGTATTGTTAGTTTGTAATACCATAACTCATTTCAGACATTTTTTAATCAATTTTAATATCTTTTTAATTTGAATAAAAATTGTTAAGGAAGTTAACCATGTATCATTTTATGATTACATGACCATGATATTGAAGTCCAAACAATAATATAGACTTTTATAACATCTAGATCCTCAATAGGAACATGAAGTTCAATGTCAGACTCATGTGATACTTAAATCCATAATATCATGTGATATTTTGGTAGTTTTTATAATATTTCATATATCCTATTATAATTTACACCCCACACCACACAACAAGGTGATGTATCTGTGTTGATAGAGATAAATCTCATAAAATTTCACCCTATGTAATTTTTTTAATATAATGTTACCACATGTTTTTGATTAAAATTTAAGAGAAATAGATATGATAAAATTAATTATCTCAGTTGGGGAATGTAGTTTATTAGAATGGCTTGCCTAATAGCTTGTGGGGTCATGTAGCTCTTCATGAACTAATAGTTGTTCTACTATTATTTCACTTTGATCCTCTTCCATATACTAGTCTAGAGAACCAAAATGAACTATAATATCTTTTAATGTATCTATCAATGCCCACATTCATTTCATAATCTCATATGTATCTCCTCAAGGCTCTATATTCTTAAAATATGTAAGAGGTGAAACACATAAACCAAAACCATTAATGCGACCATGTTATTCTATCTAATTAAAATCTTTTGAAAGTAGTTATTCTCTAGGTAAAATCAATTTCAAATCTTCTGTATAAATATTAAAAAAACCATATTATCATAAATTTATATTTCTATATTGTACTATTATAAAGAAAAAAATTAATATTATCTAATACTTACATATGATTCTCATACTTCTTGTGTGGTTTAATCAACTAGTTTCCCTCTATTGATATGATATTCATTAAAATATATACAATGTGAGATGTAAGTGTCTTTGATGTCATATTCATTAATCATCATATATACAAAGCAGTCTATGTTTTTTTGTATCGAATAAATATTTTTCTGAATATTCAAAATACACACCATTTTATTTTTGATTAAATTGTACCACTTTTTTATTTTACGGTAGGTGTATATTGGTTTTGATTCCTAGTAATTATTTTCATAAATCCCTTGATATTTCACAAACTATCATTTTTAAACAAAAAAAGATAAAATAAATATTTTCAAATAAAATATAATTGGTTACAATACCAAATAATAAATCCTCCACATGGTGACTAATGAATGATTTAAATGATTCCTGGTTTATAATGAATGAATAAATATCTAGTATGTGGGGTTCACTTTACCCTCAACATCCATATGATAATGTTTTGTTAGATTTTTTACGAAGGCTCTATAATATTTTCTATTGACCATTATGTCAAATATCTTAAGGAAATCATCTAAAATTAATGAAATATACAATGGATAAAAAAATTAATTAAATGTTTCAATATTTTTATTTTTGATATAATAGATAAATTATATCATAATATTTCCCAAATATCTTCTGGGATTGTTATATTCAATGAAATAATGACATTATTCTCTATATCTATGAAAATTATAACAATTATTCTTATTGTTACACTAAATAAACTAATAATCATTGAATTTTTGGGGTGAAAAGGTTGGCCATGTTGATTCCATCCAACCTAAAAATTTAAACCTATTATTCTTACCTTGATAAATTTATTTAACATGGTGATTCTATGATACTCTTTCTTTTCATACACATGTTTTTGATCCCTTAATAATTCTAGAGTTTTATCATCGACAGTTTGTTCTTCTTAAGGATTACTAACAATTGCTAGTGCAAAATTCATTATCTTCATGGGTAGTAAAAATTTAATTTATATTATATAATTTTTTTAGATAAGTCATTATATTATATTGAAAATCATAATATATTAAAAACAAATTAAACTGTTCATTGATTTCAATTTATTTTTTATAAAGATCAACATGATTTAGATCATCTATTGAGTATCCAAATCCCATAATTGTGATCCCTTTTAATGTATAATAGAATAAATACATTGGTATCTTTATGAATTGATTATGATCTCCCAATAAATGGGTCATCTTAAATTAAATTTCAATTCAACCCATGAGTTATTTTAGTTGCCAAAAAATTGAGAAATTCTCTTTTACAAGATCTAGAAACATTTAATACTATCACTAATTGTGATTTCATTATGGATGGTTCATCCTTATTCCTTTCCATATTATAAATCACCTTCATTAATCCCAATTTTTGACTTTATGTATAGTTCTATTGACAACCCATTTTCAATTAAAAATATTCACTAGAAAAGCTGTATTATCTAACACGTATATTTTGTCTATTATTCTCCAATATAAAATATTCACATAAAATGGATTTCTATCCTTAGAACCAAATACATGTATAAATTACTTCATAAGTCCAACTCAACTATTTTTTATCATACATTCTTCACCATATTCCTCTATATAGAATGTAGAACCATTAATTACAAAAAATGTGAAAGGGATAACATCTACATTTGGTCCCCTGGATAGCCAATGAAGTTGTTCATCAAAAAAATTGGTATTTAAATACATCTCTTTATAAAAATGATCTTAGAACTATCATATAAACTATTGATTATGTGTAACTAATATCCATCATTTAGTCGTTGCTGGGATTGAATGTATAATAATTACACATTAGGATTCATCATATAGAAGATACTCTAAACTATTATTAAAAATGTAATGGTGAGTCTTCTCATTCCCTATAATAGAAAATTGTATCAAAACCACTTCTTGAATTAATTCTCTAAAAATGTTTCCACTATGATGGGATTTTATGATACCAATGATGCCAACACCAAGAAGGTAATCAGTCTAGAATTCAACAGCTTAATCAAGAATAAATCAATATTCCATAAAACATTCTAACTAAAATCAATTCATGATGTACCAAATAAAAATATAGATATATCATGCAGTTGGGTACACCCATAAAGAATTTTCATGTCCACATAGTTGAATCCATCTATCCTAGAGAGCCATCAGGTTTAAAATTATATCAATGAAGTACTATTGGAATAATTACTCATCTTGTCATTATATGAAAAGAGTATTCAACTTCAAGATTGGAGTCTTTGTAGGGTAAATTACTTTATTGCATATGGATGTTAAAAAGAATAAATGTTTTATTAATTTATTCCGTTCATTCTGGAGAGAATGAAACATAATTCTATAAGAATTAATTATTTATCAAAACATGAATATCATGTTATTGTAGTTATAGTAACATGAAATTAATCATTTAAATGATATTGTATATATTTTATAGAGAAAACCTATGAAAATATTACACCATTAAAGATGTTATATAATTGAAATCATTGTTGTCATGAAAGAGTGTATGCTATATAAAAAATAATAGTTTTTATTTAACCCTTAAATGGTGCAAACACTTTCTTTATCCCGTTGTTAATCATTCCAAAATTTCCTTAATTCCATATTTTATTATCTCTAGTACATTTTTTAATGTGATAATAACAATATCACATATATATTTTTCTACGTTAATGACATAAAAAATATCTGATGTATAATAAATATCAGTATTGTAATTTGAAGAATGATCGTATATTTTTTACAGCCATATTTTGTAAGGTTTTTAGAAAATGGGTTTCAAAAATTATTTTCATTATCATTTACAATATTGATATGTTTATAACTCCCTAATTTGGATAGTTGTACACATTGTCTGTATTTATATAATATCATGTCTTCCAAGATCAGTATTTATGTCATCAGAGTAAAAATCTATAGTGTCCTAAAAACAGATTCACCGAGGAATGTTTCAACCTAACTATGTGTATACCATATACACAAATGGGTCACCCAAAAATTACATTAATGTTTTAGACTGAAAAGTTTTCATAAGAAGTAATATCAATTATAAACCTATAAAACATGGCTCTTATTTTAAAATTTTCAATTATATGTGCTTCATACAATGTAACACTTGTATCCTCTGTCAATTTCATATCGTCCATAAATGAAGCCAAATAGATATCAATATGATTACCTAGTTGTTTTTGTTCAAATTTAAACAGAGGAAACATAATTAATTTGTGCTTCATGCATGACCATGATGGTAATATATCAATTGCCAACATTACTAGCCATGTAAAGTCGGTACTAATTTTCACACCAATAGGACTTATTTGAATTATAGATAATAAAATTATAACATTTCCTGGATGATTTCCCAAATTTTGGATACACATAAAATATTTTCATCCACTTAAGAGTGTTTTTTGGGTGTCGTACTTTACTATCTTGAATTCCTGAATCTATATGCCTAGAAAATTTTCTAACAGTTTCTTAATATCCAATGAGATTTCTAGGCAATGGGAGGATAGGAAACTACCATAAACATTTTGAAGTACAAGATTTATTTTTATTATATCGTTATGTGAAAAACATAGTAGATTTTATGAGGGATTAGTGATCCTTATAATGAATCATACAATAAATTGGACATGCATGTATTTTTCAGATATCATACCCCTTGAACATATAATTATCTTAGTTTCATCTGTTCAACTAGGAATTCCATTTTATTATAGTAACATATCAATTGGTTGACCAATTAAATCAGTAAAGATGAAGTCACTCCATCTTCTACCAACTTTTAAATTATATAATTAATACAACTGATAATGATGTATATTTATTACCACTAGTATACAATGGTGTATTGTAATAGATATTTATCTTCACAAACAACATTGTACAACCATTAAAGTCATATTGAATTTTCTTTTCTATTTATTATGTATGATCTCCTTTATCATTTACACTAGCTTTTGTATCAACTAATCCATAAATCAAAATTTCATTCCACTCAATATGTACATTATTTTTCCCAATATTTATTCCAAAATTTTTAGATTTGATCAATTTTATGACAAATTAAATATTCTTTAAACTCATCTAATTAAATTCATTTAGAATAACAATAATATAAACATGGATAAATGATTTCAGAATTGTCAAATGTGTGTTATATTGAAATCTTAATGAATGTTGGGAAACCATCCTCAGTATCCATTGTCATATGATTAACATCCTTCATGTTTTGATTCATATCCCTTATATTGTGTCCAATAATAATAATTTTTTTTAAAAAAATTAATTAAATACACATATGTTACTAATAATCAATGGGGAAATTTTTTGATACTTATAAATAATTATAATTTTTTTCAAATAAAAATTCTATACTCACTTGGGACACCTAATTGAAAAATGAAAAAAAAATTAATTATAAAACGATAGAATTAATTGATATTATAATTTTAGACTTTTTATAATAATGGGTAACATTGTTAAACTCCAACTAAAATTAAAATTTGAGTGTATAATACAATGTTGGGTGGTGTGTGTATTATTAAAGAGGGAAATTTATGATGAATGAAATATTTGATGCAATGTGATCAAGATTGAAGGTATATTACAAAAAATGGGAACCCACATAAAATGATAGACAACTTGACGTGGTTTACCCCTTTTGTAGATTTTAATAGTTATTGTATAATAATGACCATAGTGGACTACTAAAGTTGAATGAATCTCAACATGACAATGTTATTGGTGATGATTCTTAATAATTAATATTTATAAAAAAATGTTACATGAAAAGAAAAAAACTATGACGGTTGACGGTTTGTATGTTCCCCAATATAGGAATTTTTCATGAGAACGCTCTTAAAGAATCATTTAAGCGACATGAACTTATTGTTCTAAGATAATAAGTTTCGAATTATGTGTATTATCTTTTTTATGGTTGTGGAAATCAATTATCGAATGAAATGTGTTATATCTATAAACTTAAGAATAGTATAATTATGTTTTCATCTAAAATAAAAGATATAGAGCAATAATGTTCACCCACCAAATTATTAATTGTTATTATCTAGTTTTAAATTTCGAAGGATAATGTTGTTTGTTGTGATAGACATTAAATCATTATATGTGCTAAAGAGTAATTTTATTTCTATATTTACAATTCAAGGTTACTATAACTATGATAATCCATTTTGAGGATTATAATGAATTAATTTTTCCACTAAATACTACATGGTGTCATCGTAGTCATGTATGAAACACCTATTTGCTCTAAAAAACATTTAAGTAATTTATTTAAGATGTATTATGCATGGAAAATATAAATATATTGGTTAAAACATTCGTGGAGGACATCATAATTTTTAGTAAGACCAAATCATTATAAGTAATGTGGGGAAGTGACAATTATTTTGATCTATAAAAACACAATATGTTATTCATGTATTGTATTAATTTCTGGAAGATTAGAGGAAACAAGAAGAATTCATTGTAGTTTTATTAGACAAATATCAATGTACACCAATTTAAATATAGAAAATATATCCAATAAATATATTTATTTGGGTGGTAGACTTCTATATGCGATGGTCACATTATTAAAATAAATTATTTTATAATCAAATTGGATTTTTAAAATAACATGACCAAAAAATATTTATTTGGAGATTTGTTTCTACAACTACTGCACAAACATTAAGAAAAAAAAGGTAGTGAATTTTTTTTATTAATAATGGATATTATTTGAAATTGAGAGACTAGTGCCAATTATGTGTCATAATGTGATTATGCCAATAATGTATTAAAGTGGTGTCTGTTTGAACATCACAATCATTTAAGAATTACAATATGTCCCCACTTTAATCTAACTGTTACCCTATATAATATTTATTAATTATTTTTAGCCTTTATTAATAAAATTCATTATTCCAATAAAGAACATATGAGGTGGTGTTCTTATGGTTAGTGTTGGTTCATATTGGGCTAAAAGACGTTAAATACATTAGATCTTTCCTTTAGTTTTCTAGATCATTTGAACCGTGATATTCTAGTATACTTTTAATTGTGTTTTTATAATCAAATAAGACTTATCTTTATAATTTGTAACAATTCTTATGATTAGGTAGATCCTTTTTTCACATTCATGCAAGTCTTTCCACAATAAATTCTTTGTTTTCTCACCCTAGATCATTAGTATTTGTTTTTATAAATTTTTTAATTCTTATTATTTTTCATTCCTGTTTTTTATTATGTTAGTGTATATATATCTTAATAACATAATTAATATTATATATTATATATAGTTAGTAATAATTCATATTTATGTTTTAATCATAATAAATAAATAAATAAATTAAATAAATATTATTTCAAAATTAAAATATATTTTTGAGTAACATATTTAAATAAAGAATAAGAATTTATTTAATAATATCATTTCAATGAATCTAATTTAATCTAAATGGGTAACCATTAAATATTTTTCAATTTTTAGTGATTAGTTTGATTAATGAAGACATATTTTGTTGAAACATGTTATATTTGTTTATTTTGAATATTAAAATTACACATATAACAGATTGAATTTAAATTTTAATAAGTTAAATTTTAATTTATTTCAATGATTTATCTATAAACAGTAGAATAGAAATATCCTTTATCAAGGAATGAATGTGATTTTTCAACCCTAAAAAAATAGACATCCTTTATTCGGAGAAAAACACCACTTTTATATTAGGTCTGATAAAGGATTAGGCTAGGTTTTAGAGTCTCTCCTCTGGTGAAAGTGTTCTCCTAGGATTTATTGGATTTAGTCAAACCATGGTTTTCCTAGGATTGGTTTTTTTATAATGGTGCTATAATGTTTCTTCTTCCTTATCCTTCCTCCCCCATCAGTCTATTCAGTCCCTATTTATACCTATGATTCGTTGGAAAAATAAACCATTAACATCAACATAGATGATTTAACCTTATTGGTTTCTACGATATATATTTTAATGGTGATTGACCTCATTGAAAACTAAACATTTGACCTGAATGTTTAAAAAAATGATTCCATTTATTTTTAACCTCGAATATGGTGTTTCCATAAGATAAGTAATATCGGTCCACTAGATCTTCGAATTCTTAAACGATAAAGACAAGAGAAATGTTATAATTGAAAGACACTTTTCATTCAAAAATCACATAATATTAATAGAGGATACAGAAAATGAAGATGATTTCTATTATATAGCCTTCATAAAAGAAACATCATGGGTCATCCTAAAAAACAACCCCTTTAGAAGAAGATAAAAACAATATTTTTAGAATATTAGTAGTTATGTTAAATGTTTTAATAATAGGGATTGATCAGATCCAATTGTCCTGGTGGAATATATTCATATCAATGTACTCATCTATGTGGCACATCATATTATGAGGGTATCATTTATTTCCATTTTTTATCATTTCTTATGGATTTAAATACCCCAATCATGGAATATATGGACATTACATTAATTTTTCGAAATACATAAAACATTATACAAACGAATCCCTATAGACCGTACTAGCCTAGTGAATTTGGAAACATGGAAACATAAAACCTGATACATAAGTGATCTTCATTCATTCCAAATGGTTTTTCTAGACTATAACATTTCATAGAAAAATAAAAAATAATAAGTATATTCATTAGATGAGAGGAAGGATACATAAAAAGTGGTGATCTTAGATTCTCAGTAAGGGTAAAATATTGAAATGTGTAAATATAAATGAGAGAATAGGGTTATGAGAACATGATCATAACATTGAAAGATCATGCCATACGTATTAAAGATAAAAAAATAATAATTTAATAAATATTGGTATTTCATTAGACATGAATCATAAGGAAATAATTAACAAAATCCATGAATGCATTACATTGGAATAAAACATGGAATTGTGGAATGTACATAATAATATAATATGATTTCCATAGTGGCCAATACATTGCTTCCAAGAACATATTAGTAGAATGGGGTCACTCCCCAACCCATATTGGTAGTGATAGTTCACTACCATATTCATATTAGTATAATGATTTCACTCTTTATACCATCTTGGTATTCATGGTTCACTCTCGAGACCATATCAGTCCTTCTCATGAGGTATAAATCTTCACCTAATGCATTGGAGGGAGATATAGGTCCCACCCAAATCATAAGGAAATCATAAACACTTTTTACAAAAAATCATAAATAATCATACCACTACCCTTGAATTGAAATGGGTATCATAAATATGTAATCATATCATTACCTACGGAAAAACATACAAGCTCATAATCACTTCATCAAAAACATAATCTATGAAAGATGAACGAATTTCATAAAAAATTTACTTGTTAAATAGAAATGGGGTTTGTAAAGAACATTACATCAAACATAAACCATTCATATAAGAAACATAAATGTGACAATAATATAACAAACAAAAAAGGCATGGGTAAAATTAACATATTTTATCTTAGATGGGAAATATTTTTGATGCAATTTTAAAACATTTATTGAGGAAAATATACTTTTTCTTTGAAAAAATACTTTTCAAAACATTAAAAATTTTAAAAAATAATTTCCTTATAAATATACTAAAAAATAAACAAGAAATATTTATAAAATTTTGAAAACCATTCTCATTTTAACATATTAAAAAATGTGTAAACCATTTGAAAAAGTTTTCTATTGAAATTATAGAAGGGACTCTTAAAAACAATTTGGAACCTAAATTATATTAAATAAAGATCATATAATGGGTTTGAATATAGATATAATTATAATAGAAAATAAATAAATTCACGGGAAATATATACATCACACGAAACAAGTGAGCAGTGAATAAGGAATGTTTCTCACACAAATAAAGGGTGAGAGGTAATTCCCTTACCATAGGTCTAATACTCATCATATGTGTCTAAAACTCATATATAATGGTTTCAAATAGATTAATTACTTATAAAATAATTTTTTATTATTTATAGTATCATATATGATTCTTTTATTATTTTATATTACCAGTTTATTAACAATTTTATGTTAAAGGAACGTTTCAAGTAATAATTGATTTATTTATCATACGTGTTTTGACTTGTTATTCATGATCATAGTACTTAGATTATGATTTTATTTCATATATATGTAAAAAATTATTTCTATATCAAATATATTCAGTGTATAAATATATATAATAGATATATAAATGAAATAGAAAACACCATTTCGGTAGACGGTAGGTCATACGTACACATGAGCACTGTTTCAATTTTCTTCGTATTAAAATATTGAAATTTTTATAATTCATATGTATATTACAATTACAATATAATATATATTTCATATATTTTACATATATTTATAAAATTATCTTTAATAGGTTCCATGTATAGAGTGAACGAATTACATCACTTTGAGGAGGTGATAATCTACATTTCAACAAACCATGTTATCATAATACCACAATATAGAAAGAATGAAGGTATGCATAATATAAAATTTAAATAATATTAATTAATTTATAATATAAATATTAAAATATTATTTTAACATAAAAATATGACTAAAACCATCCATAAAGGTGGTAAAAAAAAATAAAAAAGCATTATTCACAGAGGAGATTAACCGGCAGAACATGGAAAACAATTTCATTTCGTTGAATTAGAGGAGGTGAGGAATGAAATGGATATTATATATTCCATTAGAAAAATAATACATTAGTGGATACATTATTATTTAATTATCATGCATTTATGTATGAATGAGGTGAGGATAAAGTAAAAAAAGAAAAAAAAATTAAGATAGTTGCTTTGCGAAAATTACCTCTGAAACATCCACTCCATGAAAGTCCATTTAAGGCCTTGGATTTTATATTTTGGTGAAACTAGAATAACTAGAACATTTGGAGAATATGGGATAGCTTTTGGAAAATATTTTAGGAGATACAAGTCATTTTGGGTAAAAATGGAGAGGTAACAGGAGGTATTTATACTTGAGGAGATGTTTGTTCATGTGATTAATTTATTGATTATTTTATATTAAAATCTAACCATATAGATGTGGTATTAAATTACAAGAAATTTGATTTTACATATTATTCCATATGTTTTTAGGGTCGATTCACACCTCATACTCACTTTAAATATTATAGTTTTTAAGTATGTTAATCTTTTAATAGATAATTTTAACACTTGTTATAATTTTACTTTTACTATGGTAAATAATTTTTTTCACATGGAAAATATTTTATATCTAAAAAGTGAAATTAACCTTATAAATTACTATGGAACTTATTATTCCAAATATGGAATCTATTTTTTTCTAATTCAATTTATATAATTTGTAAAATTATATTTAATATTAATTCCACCGAAAAATTGAAAATGCAGGTTTTTTAACGTGAAACATATAGATTTTTGGCATGTTTTTATCTCAAATTTCAATATAAATTTATTCAAATGAGATTATTTGAATTAATTTAAAAAATTAGTATCTAATTAAAATTTTAATCCAATTAAAAGTATAATTTATACTTATAAATAAGTTAGTTGAAAACATAGTATTGAATTAAAATATATGTTTTTTAATTATTGATTAAAAATGAAACCATACATTAAAAACCCAAAAATTTATCCGACACTAATTATTATGTTTCTATTTTATATATGAGTATTATTTTCAAATATTTAATCTACAAAGGTGTCAAAAATTGGATAAAATAATGGTTCTCCATTAAAAGGTGATAAACTGACATTAATGAAATGATGGGGTATTATGTGTTAAATTGGTTTTATTCTTCTCTTATGCCTATGAAAACTGTTAGATGAATATAACAAATAATTACATGGATATATAACATATATATTAATTTAAAATTACTTAATAAATGTATTTAATTTAATTTATAAGGATTAAATCTACTTGTGAGCATTAGAATAGTTTTTTTAAATACTCCCTTTAAATTCATTTGGTTATTATATTATTTTGAAAATAATTTTCAGCTAATTAATTAAATTTATATTTTTGAAAACCATATATTAATATATGTTAATTAATAATATTCAAAAAACATAATTTAATGGCTAGGATACATCATATTTTAATAATATATCATTTTTCGTTGAGCCTTGATCATGTTTTTTACTCAAGCCATCATGGAAATTAGTAATTACACGTAAGACAAGCTATCCTTTGTGTTCCATATGGAGAAAGATAAAATTTATGTTTTTTATATTGCATGTAAATTGTACCTTGTTCTTCAATATAAAATAAATTTATTTCAATGTTACGTGAAATGATAAATATAAAAATGATTAAAATAATTCGAAAAAATAATTCAAAAAATCACATGGTGTTACATTCTACCACCCAAAAAATGAATTTCTCCATCAATTTTTTCTAGGTAATCAATTTCTTAAAACATGAATGTTTCATTAATAGAATAACTCATCATAAAAATGAACACTAAAACTTATTTTTGAAAAGATATTTTTGTCAAATAACAATTGTCCATAGTATATCTTGATAAGGACTATACATAAGAGAACAAAAATGAAGATTTAGAGATGGTGTAAAAGAATAAATAATCATATAGATTTATAAATATCACTTATCATAAGAATGTATGTGATCTATATAATGTTAACAAAAAAATGTAAACTAATGAAGTGTGAAAGAGGTAATTGATATCATAAAACAATATGATAATAAGACTATTTTTAATATCATGACCCCTTTTACCAATGCTGAAGAATTTGAATGATAATATATACTTACTTGTTCTTAGTAAAATATTTCCATTGGTCATGCCTTGAAAAATTTCCCCTTTTTCTCCTATTCAGAGAAATGATGTTGATGTTTTCATTCATGAAGTGTTAACAGATCCTGTGATTCGTAAATAGAATGATTGGTCATTCCGTCTACCTTTGTCACAAAAAAATGTTTATCACCCGTTATCAAATATGAAAAAGTCCACCTATAGTGAGAAAATAATAATATATAACAATATTTATCCAGATTTTTTCTTATACTATCCATAAAAATAAATTAAAGATCCAAAATTTTAGAATGAGGTGCACCAAATCTGCATAAAAATTTTCTATCATAAATCATAATGTAATTATTATTGGTAATATTAAAAACATCTGAACACCATCTCCATGTATTCCATTGAATCATAGTAAAAAACATAATTACTATATATCTTTATTTAAAGAATGAATTTTTCCTTATTCTTAAGTCCAAAAATTTGTAAACTCCATTTGTGATAACATAACCCACATATCAATAAATACTTAATTACCTCCAAGGTTACTAGTATCATCCATTTTATTTATTCATATCCAACATATCCTTATGAAAATATAATTATATCAACATCATGCTCATATTAAGGTTTATCATTCCCTTAATCATGTGTTTTAAAAAAATCATCTTATTATATCAATAACTTTACATGGTTATAAGTACTACTCATCATATTATCCTAAATCATTATGTCAAAAATATAGTGGACCAATACATTGATGGTTATTTATTCCATAATACCATAACTGTACTTATACTACAATATTCATGAATTTCAATACATAAATACATAATCATTCCACAACATCATTTCCATACTCCACATTTTTTATAGTGATCATATTATATTTTCTAGTTTCCTTTACCATTAATAGGTTTCTGGAATTTATTATCACCGATAAACCATGGATTACGCATTGGTTAATATAATTATCATTCACCTTAAACAAGTATCAATGAAGTGGGGGGGGTGCATTCTATGTGGATTTATCTCTATTCACATTGTTAGATAACTTCTTTCTGTCACGTCGCAACTTGAATTCCCATAGAACTTCTTTTCTACACTAAAAACATTTATTAGACCCCTTACGACGATTTTATCATTTAGTTTTCCAACACATAGAGCATAAAATAAGGCTCCTCTTTTACTCTTACAGGTTTTCATATTTCCATTTAAACAATAACTTCCTCTTCTTGTCAAAACCATGTGATTGGTATATAACTCCAACCTCCATTTCATATTTTATTACACAATTCACAATATCTTCGTAGATACTATAGTATCTTATGGATAATTCTTATATGAGACATTAATTGATGCTAGTGATGAACCCGTCAAATTTACTTTTGGGCTGGATTAAAATTCCATATGTGAACCTCACAGGTCTTGTGAAGTCGGCTTCATATGTACCAACAGAATCACCATACCTTTTCTTTAACTCAAGAAGATCATTCTACATTTTCATATATAGAATATGTGGAAAGAATTATAGAAGAATACAATCTTGAAATCATCCCAATATATAGATTCAATTTCATCTTATCACCTCATATACTTGATTATATCCTACAACTAGTCCACATCACATTCTAACCGATAAACAACCAAAATGACTTTCTCCTGTTCTGGACACTTGAGTACAGATAATATAATTTTAGGGGTACTGATCCATTATTCGAAAAAAGTGGATTAGAAGACCCACTGAAAGATGGTGGATATTTCCTCATAAACGGATCAAGAGAATGTTTTTCATATTGTTTCTCATTTTGAAGTCCAACATTATTAATAGATTGGAGAAAGTAGGGTGAGCATAGAAACAATATTATGCATTCCAACACCTATATCATTCGGTTTCTCTTATGTATATATGTTTCATTGTCTATCAAAATTTCCATTAACATGATTATTTCAGGTTCCAATCATTTACTGAAACTAGAATAATATAGTAAGTAACATTTATCATAATAATGGACCACATAATCATGAAAAATTACTTAAAGGATTTTTAAATAATGAAACATACTTTTAAATATATGATACCTTATAAATATCCTTTGGGACATCCCTATATATATATCCTTAAATATCACTGTGGATCTCACTATGTCTTCTCATCCTAGTTTCCAATGTCTAACTAAATATTTTATTGGATATCAAAATTAATGTCTGAAAACATTTCATACATGGACATTAAACTAGTTTTTAAGAATAGTTAGAACATTATAAAAACAAATGGCCAAAGACTATACATGACTAGTGCCTTTGGAAACACTAACCCTGATACATAAGTGAGATATATTAGCTACCACTTGGACCTACTCAAATAGAACCCTTCTTAGAAACATCAAAAATAATAAGTATCTTCATAACCTGGCGAAAAGGAAACATAAAAAGTGGTGAGACCAGATGCTTAGTAAGGGTAAACAATGTAAACATGTAAATATAAACATGATCATAGGTGTATGAGAATGTTATCATAACATTAAAAGATTATACACTACATATCAAATATCACAAAAATAAATCATGGAATAAATCTTGATAGTTAATAAGACATTAATAAAAAATAAAAAATAACAAAATCAATTATATCAAAACATAGGAATAAAACAAGGAATTGTGTAAAAAACATAAGCATAAAATATGATTTCCATAGTAGAGAAGAAATTGTTATCAAAACCATATTAGTAGTATGGGTTTACTACCCATACCATCATAGAAGTAATGGTTTACTCCCATGGACATATTAGTGAAATGAGTTCACTACTCATACTGTCTTGGAAGACATGGTTCACTCTTGAGAACATCTTAGCCTATCACATTAGATATAAATATTTACCCAATTAATTGGGGGGAGATATAGGTCCCAACCATATCATAATGAAATCATACCTTCATGTTATAAAAATTCATAATCAATCATATCACAACCAATTAAATTAAATTTTATTCACAAACATGTAATATATAATAACCAGTGGAAAAAGATTCAGGTTCATAATCATTTAATCAAATACATAATCCGTGAAAGATGAATGGATTTCATAAACAATTTACCCAAGAAAGAGAAATGGAGTTTTTAAAGACCAATACATAAATCATAAACCATTCATTTATTTAATATGAATGTAATCATTTTATCACTAACAATAAAGTCATGAGTAACATCAATAGATGTTGTCTTAGATGTGAAATAATTTTGAATGGTCTTTTAAAACATTTCTTGTGGAAAATATCCTTCCTATTTAGAAAAATTATTTAAAAAACATAAAACCTTTTTAAAGTTAATTTAGATATAAATATACTTGAAAACTCATAAATTATTCTTTAAAACGTTTTTAAAAACATTATCTTTGGCACGCATAAAGATGTTTTTAAACCATTTCAAAATTGTTTTCCTTGAAATCATATATAATACACTTAAAACCCCATTTTGAACATAAATTTTATTTAATAAATATAATATAATGTGTATAAATATATATATAATTATTATAAGCATAAAATACATTCATGGGTAGTATATACACCACAAAAAATATGTGAGTGGTGAATAAGGCATGGATCTCACAGAAATAAAGAGTGAGATGAAATTCCCTTACGCTAGGTCTGATACTCTATGTACGTGTCCGAAACTCTATCATAATGTTTTTAAACATATTATTAACATATAAAATAATAATAATAAAATTTATTTTATCATATTTTTTTCATTAATGATTTTATATTAAACTGTTATTAATAATTCCATGTTAATGTAGTGTTTTGGGTAACAATCGATTTCTTTATCGTACATGTTTTGAACTGTTACTCTTGATCATATTACATAAATCATGATTTAATTACTTCCATAATTTAATAAATTATTTATATATCATATAAATTTAGTATATAAATTTATACAATAGATAGGTAAATCAAATGAAACATACCATTCAGGGAGACAGTAGGCAATTCTTATGCATGAACGTTGTTTCAATTTTTCTTTGTTGTTTTAAAATATTGAAAAGTTTATGATACATATTTATATTATAATTAAATATAAAATCTATTTCATATATATTAAATATTTTTATTAAAAATATCCTTAATATTTTATATGTATATCGTGAATTAATCACATCAGTTTGACAAGGCGGTAGTCCACACTTCCATAAACGATGATATTGTATAACCACCCTATGGAAAAAATGAGGGTATATTTAATATATAATTTAAGGAATATTAAATTGGATATAATATAAATATTTAAATAATATTTGACCATAAAAGTATAGTTAAGACCATCCATGTTGATGGTAATGGAAAAATAAAAAAATATTATTCATAGAGGTGATTAACAGGCATAACTTGATCAAATATTTCATTTATCAGAATAATAGGAGAGGAGAAAATAAATTTATATGAGATATTAGATTATAAACATAAAAATACAGTATATAAATTATTTTGGAGTTATCATGCATTGATGGATGAAGTATTTGTAGAGAAATTACAAAAATAAATAAAATTAAGAGAGGTACTTTAAGAAAGTTACCTCTTGGATATCCCACCATTGAGAGATCATTGAGGGCCTCAGATTTTGAATTTTGGTGAGAAATGAATAACTTGGAGGTGGAGAGAGTTATGAGTATTGGTTTGGTAAGATAATTGAGGATCTAAATTTTTTTGGGTCGAAATGGGGAGCTGAGGTGTGGTATATATACTTGAGGAGAGGTGGGTTCAAGTGATAAATTTATTGACCATTTTATATTGAAATATAACCACATAGAGGTAAAATTAAATTACATGAATATGGATTTTAATTAAATTTTCATCATCTGTTTATGGTCATTCCACATCTCAAACAACTTTTTAATATATTAGTTTTCAGTAATGTTATTCTTTTAATGTTTATTTATAACCCTTGTCAAAATTTTACTTTTTCTACGGTAAAATTTTTTTTCACCATGGTAAATTTATTATATATAAAAATGAAAATCAAATTTTAAAATAATATATCCCTTAAGATTATAAAAATTAATATATTTTACATATTTCTATTCATATAATTGGTAAAATAATGTTTAAAAGTGATTCCACAGACAAAATGAAAACGTCGGTTTTTGAAAGTGAAGCGTTCAAAATTTTGAAATTTTTTATATCTAATTTTCATTGTAACTTTTATTCCAATGACCTTAATTGGATTTATTTATAGAAATATTATCTAATTAAAATTTTATTCCAATTAAAATTTTATTATATCCATATAAATTAATTATATGAAAATGTAGTTTTGAATTAAATTCCCGGTTTTTTAACTATTGATTTAAAAGGAAACCTTATTGGAAAATACCAAAAATTTATCATAAACTAATTCCTGTTTTTCTATTTCATAGTTGAAGTTTATTGTGACTTATTAAATTTATAAAGGGATCAAGTATTATTTTTATGAACGTTTATCCATTAAAAGGTGGTAAAACAATTTTTAATTGTAATATTGGGTTTTATGTGTTAAATTAGTTTTATTCCTATCTTATGAAAAATAAAATAACTTGAAAGAATAAAATTAATTTTCTATAAAAATACTCCCTTTATGTTCATTTGGTTTTTATATTCATTTTTAAATAATTTTTAAGTAATTAAATTTTTTTATACATTGTAAAAACTATATATTTATATATTTTAGTAAATAATATTCATAATATCTAATTTAAAATTTAGGCTACAAAATATTTTAATAATATATACTTTTTCTATTGGCCTCAATCATGCGTGTTACACATGCCATCGAGGAATGACTTGGTTGCGTGTAATTCAAGCTAACCTTAGTGTTCCATGTATAGAAAGCTAAAATTTATGTTTTTTATAGTAAATTTTATCCAAACAAATTCATTTAATATAAAATAAAATGTTTTCAATGTTAAATGAAATGAGAAATATCGAAAATATTAAACTAGTTTGAAAAAAATCACAAAATCCTAGGGTGTTATAATATATGTCATTTGAATAGGAATAAACTGGTTTATTTGTTTTTGTGGATGGATCAAACATGGGAAGATAGAGTGCATCTTTAGGGAAATAGATGTTAAAGGTAACATCATCCTCAAATATGGGCCATAACTCCATGTGAATAAATCAAGGTTACCCTTCATTATAGAAGAAGAAAGGCAATTGGAAATGGTAATTATTTCCAAGGCCTCTAGTTTGCAATCTTACCCATCTCTAGTATAGAAGATTCAGAAGGTAACATAAGTCTTCAGTATGGATCGTTGATCCATGTGAATAAATAAAGGATTGAATTTTTTCTACAAGGAGTGATATAATTGGATATAGAAAATATTTCTATGGCCTATTGTTTATAATCATCCCATAATCTGTCAAATGATTTCATTCTAGGTACTCTGCCTACTATCACATATCAAAGCATCCTTGAGGACACAAATACATCTATATCAAAACAACCAACCCCATGCGTAAAATCTCATAAATACCTTATAATAACATATCAAACTAATCATCAAGGACTAAAACCCATCTTAACTAATTTCCCTACCGAAAAATGTCACCCCAATCCCCTACCTATCCCAAAACCCATTCATCATGAACCAAAAGGCCCCCCCCAGAGAATTCTACATTAATACTTCCACCTTTTCTACCCACTATTATTAACAAAATATTATTCAAAATGACTAAAAATGTCTCTAAAAATCAATTACCCTAGAGGAGGAAATTTAAAGGAGAATATGGAATCGAATTCCCTGTATTAGAACCTAGTGAATCCAAATAAACCCCTAGAACATCACTTTAATGAAAACAACTATCGAAGAAGTGGATGATGGAAGCGGATAGTTCTTTTACATAATACACATAGGATGATATTGTATTGATACATCCAAAAAAATATTAATAAAAAATATTGTAATGAAATTTACATGGGAATTGTAACCTACAAACATTTTGAATGCTTTAGAATTGGAGAAATAAAAGCATCCATAGCTTGATATTTCTATTCGAATACATGTTAAAAAAATAATTACATGTGGGGAATTTCTTCCAATGATGGGTTTCAAGGTTATTTCCTAGTCATTATCCAGGTTCACGCTAACATCTGATGCCTCCTATGAAAGGATGATGATATTAGGATTATAAGAATCACTTTGAACAATATTGTAGCTTTTATCCATTGTCTTGGCACAGCCATTTGTGATTTTTTGGGTTTCGGTTGATGGACCTCAAAAAAAGACAATTTAATGTAATGTGAAATCCAGTGGTCGATTGAAAGTGTTTTTTGGGGCGTCTTCACATAGTTGGATACCTCAATGAAATTATGATTCATCTATGAAAGAGAGGGGTTCAGGTAGATCCTCTACTCATATGAGTGACTTCATGTTGGATGTTCAAGTCATGGGTCTCTATGACCGGAGACATGACGGTTTTCCTTTAAAATGCTTCCATTGGTTCTCATAAAAACACCACCATTTTAGATCATTTGGATATATTCTATTATTCTTCAGATTATCTTCCCATATTCAAAATAATCCAAGATTATCTTCTCACCCTAGCAATGTGGACCACTAACCTATTCTCATCAACCATAATACTAACCATATTAATCTGAGATAATATATAACTTTTAGATTTGCAATATACAGGATGATGGGAAGAGACTGTGATAATGTGATTAAATTAGGATGGAATTTGGAAGGGACATGTGTTCATAATAAAATATATTGGGTATCCTTTAAACTTATGTACTATAGTTGTTGTTAGTCTCACCAACTAGATCATCAATGCATTGATATCTATATAAAGATATAGAATCATCACTCCCTTCCTCCCTCTTGTTAATCCATCTCTAGAATAGCTGCATGGGAAAATGGTCTTACTAATTCTATTGAATGGAAATAATTCTACTAGATAGTGTGTGCCTGCAACATCCATGTAAAGGTGGGTGAAAATAATACCCATTTTTTACATAAAAAATCATCAGGGTGGAGATGTAATAGATTCATTTCTTACCAGACCTCTCTATAAACTAATACCATCTCGAAGGAGGATGATATCCATGTCTTTATTGTTATCTTTTTCTAGGATCTCTCCAGCAATGACCTCAATGTTTAAAAATAAAACCCCCTTATCTTTTTAATCAAATGTTTTATTATATATTATGGATATAGAACCCACATGAACTTATTGATTTTTATTTAATACTATTATATTTAAATGACTATTAATTTTATTTATCATTTATAATATACTCTTTTAGAAGTGATTATATGTTATTATTATAAATATAGGGTTTTGATAAATTTTAATTTGCACAAAAAAATGTGATGGCCTCAACTAGTAGGATTGTTCCATATGAATCCCAATAATCAGAGCATTTGATAGATATTGAATCTATGGGATTTTCCCTTGACAACACCCAAGCTAATATATATCAACTTAAGAATGTGAGATACTATTTATAGAAGATGTTCAAGCTCATCGAGATCGTGATTCAAACCATGTACGTTGATCCACCCCTTAAAAGTATCATCATCTCTTACCTTACCCTTATAGTTGTTTCGGGTGTATTAAAGGGATATGTATCAATACTATGACAATATGAATTTTTATATTTTATTTCTAATAAAATAATGATCATATTTTATTCTTATTATTACTTTATAAATGATTTTAATTTTTAAACAATAAAAGAAAATTATATTATTAATTAATATTAAATTTTAAAAAAGTTTTTTGTTTTGATTAATTAATGTATTTTCATAAATAAATAATAAAATTTATATTTTTTAAATAATTGTTTTTTGAAAAATTATCATATAATTTTAGTGAAGTGAAAATATAATATTTGTATGGTTTGGAAAACTGTTATTGTCATAAAAACCAAACACTTCCCAAAAAATGTCAATCTTACTTTAAATGTGAAAATGAAAATATTTGTAAATTTTTATGATAAAAATAAAATTATTTTTGGATTCCAAACATTGAAATTATCCAATGGTAAATTTTTATAATTTTGTGAGACAATAAATTTTTTGGGTAAAAATTTAATACCGTATAAATACATAGTGTGTATAAAATCATCCTAATTAACCAAAAGTGATGTGAAAAATACTATTAACAGTATCCATGAACACATATATATTTTACCATTATAATTATTTTATTTTATTATTTTTATAATACCTTTATGAATCCTCAAAAACCATTAATAGATATTATGGTTTTAAAATAATTTCTCTAAGAGTATGACCCACTTAAACATAATATAGGGTAATATCATGTTAAGATAGGCCCTTTTCCTTAAAAAATAATGAAAACTACTCTTATTTGGTTGAAAAAATGGGCAAAAACGATTATTATTTTTGTGGTTTTGGTTATTTTATTACATAGAGTTCAAACCTATGTTTCAGAAATGACATCAAATTCCACACTAATGTCCTATATAATCCCACCCAATATCCCAATAAAATCCCCTCAAAATAAATGGATCACATTATTACTCTTATTTATCATCTCTATATTCTTACCTAGGTTCCCCAATCTCTCAATAAACCCCTACAAATCCTTTAGAGTCACACTATCAAGGTAAGGATTATTTTCCTCATCCTTTTTATTCAGGTATCTTCATTATCTTATGCCACTTATATCAATTTTATAATATTGTAATATGTTCTTTTATATCCCTTTTACATCCCTTGATATTTATAAATAATTATAGAGCACTTTATCTCCCATTAATCCTTCCCATTAACATTTATACACCCATGTTATGCTACTGAAATTTCACCATTTGTTTTCGAAAAAACAATTGTGTAGTGAATGACCATACCCATTTCTTATCAATGGTGTTCGGCATTATGAACTTGTACTTATTTATTAGGGACATAAATGTATGTATTATAAAATCCTTTAATATGGAATATAATGTTATTATTAATGAATCCATGTTGTATGATCTACGTGGCACACTAAAGTATGAGAATGAAATGAATGGGACATGTGTACCTAGAATTATATAGCTCTCCAATGAAATGGATAATCATTATTCTCATGATACGTCATTTTGGGACAAGGGGTAAACCTGATTCCTTTATGGGGCATTTTCTATCATTATTTCTTGGCAGTTGTCCTTGACCTATGTTTATGATCTAGTGTTTTACATTATTTTCACATTTCCCATGCAGCCATTATAATTATCATGTTATATCATGTCTCATTATTCATGTTTATGATTCCTAACCCTTTTTTGGACCATTTTTATGCCAATGGTATAAAATGTATTTTTTCATTCATGTTACGCTGCATTTATTCCTTTTTAGGATTTATATCTCACCCCTTTCGTATGCATGTTCATGTTATATACCATGAAGTTTTATATACATGTATGTTAATGAATTTTCCAATAATAATAATGTATTCCTTGATTTATGTTTTTATATAATGTAACTAATTCCCAAAGGCACTATACATATCAATATTATTAGTTTTATTATGTTTAATGTTATGTAATAAATCATGTATCAATGTGAAATAAATATTTCGGTTTCCATAGTTTGAAACGAAGGAATGGTTGTGTTATTTTTGTGATTAGGATTAGAATATATAAAGGAAACATTTGGGATAAGAGTATGTATGGGAAAACATCCATAAATTTTTTTAGGAATATAGCATGTTTTTTTATCAATAACTGTCATCACGTTTTTGATAATATAAGTGGATGTGGCTCTGGGAAATATGTACATAGGGGAAAACCCCGAAAACGCCATGTTGAGATAGACTATTGACTAAGGAATGGTGTATGAAAATAGGACTTCCTCTTCACCTATTTTCACACTCACGGTGAATATACCATTATTAATTCAGAAGTTAATTAAAAACCATTATTAAGAGGAAAAAATACCCATAAGAATAT
Organism: Viscum album; assembly: GCA_963277665.1. Classification (NCBI taxonomy): domain Eukaryota; kingdom Viridiplantae; phylum Streptophyta; class Magnoliopsida; order Santalales; family Viscaceae; genus Viscum; species Viscum album. Next base: position 363,180,772 of record OY728158.1, on the reverse strand, counting down.
ATGTTAAGAAATAGACCGTGGATAACATAGATTGACGGCTAGGAATTCAGGAGCCAATGAAATAGATGTAATTTATATGTTATATCTTTAATATAATTAGATTCAAATTTAATTTCATAATAGTTTAAAAAAAAATCCAAATTTCAATTTATTCTATCCATTGGCCTAAAACACAAGGAATTAGGTAAATAATCAACATGATGGAAAATGTGATGAATTCTCCAATGAGATTCCCAAATTGAAGGGAGTGGGAATCGTGAACTCTGTGAGGATATTGTATCAACTAAATCAGGTTCTGAATAGAATATTAGATTAGGAGGAGCACCCAAAAACTCCAAAGAATGAATAAGAATCAATTGAGATGATAATGACAAAATGACCCCCTAATTTCAATGGATTACCAATCAATTAATCATTGAATAATGGATCTACTCCATTAAGAATATATTATTCATCCTTCAAATATCTGAGCAAGAGAAGGCTTTACTAGATATTTGTCTTATGGAGGGAGAATCTTATTGGTGGTGGACATTGATAAACAATATATATTGAGGAAGAGATCAATGTGGTGGGCTGGAAGGAATTCTAAAATAATATTTTTTGATAATATATTTTCCTCACACTCTCTGACCTACAATTTAAATGGATTTAAATTCCCTCAAGAAAAAAGATTATGAATCTATTAGGGTATATTTGAAAACATCACAATACTTTCTTGATATGACAACGTCATTTTTGTAGCCCCGAATGAATGGTTGACCACTTATTTGGTGGTTTAAATCCTAGTCTATTAAAATACCTAGCGATCTAAGACATTGATAGCTATAAAAAATTATAAGATGTGACTTCAATGTCAAAATAATTATCGACAAATGTCTAGGGAAACACACTGATAAGATGTGTCTATTGGTGAGTAATTATGGTGGTATCACAAATAAATCTAATAGTACAATGTAATTTAAACATCCTGCATTCCAAATGAGTATATAAGAAGCACCCCATAAATTGCCTAATGGGGATGAGGAAATGATTTAGGTGTTAGATGGAAGAGAACATAGATAGATATTGTTGATAGGATAAACCCACCAATGTGATGGTGGAAAGATATCCTCTGGTCAACCCTCAACACATTGTTCATTACTTCAACTGAAAGGAACCGCTAAATTTTTCAAAATAGTGCACTATGAAAAGGGTATTCGGAGACACAAAACAACCTCTAAGGTAGAAAGGGAGAGCTTTTTTCCATCACAAACACTAAGGTGGATCACTAAAATGAAGTGGAGATAGGTACAATAGTCATTCATTATATAATAGTTAATTTACTATTTTATTCTAGTTTTATGCATTCCTTCATATAATGAAATTTTCAGTAGAACTATTCAAACCCCAGAAAAAACATGGAAGTAGAGTTATCGGTTAAAATGAAAATTGGTGAAATTACTGCATCCTATGTATATATCTCTTTCCCAATCAAAATTTTTGGGATGAACTTCCCAGCGAACCCTTTCAAAGTCCCTTTGGTAGTATTTCATGTAATTCTAAGTATGGATTGGATTTCCTTATATAGAGACAACAAAAATTTCATCACGAAAGAAATCACTCGTTGTATCACAAATCATCCTCCAATTATATAAAAGTGAAAGGTGGAGGATGAATATTATATATTATCCACATCTCAATAATTGGAATTATTTCCCTACAAGAAAGAATATCTATCTCAAAAGATTGATTCTAATGAAATAATAATCCATGAATACATACCCATTATGAGAGAATAACCTAATGTATTTCACAAGGAGTTTGGAGATCATCCTACAAGATGAGAGTTTAAATTTTCAACTGATCATATTCCTTGGGAATTATCATTATCTGAGACTCTATATAAATTTTCTCTTTTGGAATTTTGAAAGATTAAGAAACAACTATAGATGAATCTAAATAAAGGGTTCTTAAACCCGAGTTCTTCACTATGGGGTGCATTAGTCCTCTTCATCGTGAAGAAGGATGCATTAATATGGCTTCAAATTGATTATCATGATCTCAAATGATCAAAATGAAGAAAAAATTCCTCTTCCATGGATTTAGTACTTGTTTGAAAAGCTATGCAGATCACAATACTACTCCAAGGTGGATCAGTGAATAGGGAATTACCATGTTTGGGTGAAGATGGTGGATATCCCCAAGACTGCTTTTTGAATAAGGTTACATCAATATGTGTTTATTTTAATTCCCTTCAGACTCACTAATGCTCCCAAAATATTTATGAACTTCATTAATTGAGTATTTAGGGTTTACACAGTCAAATAAATGGTAGTATTTATAGATTATATTATAATTTACTCCGAAATAAAAAAGGACCATGATGAGTATCTTAGCACTGTACTAAAGAACTTGATATGATTTATGAAATGTAATGAAAAGAATATTTCTTGTTGAGGGAAGTCACAATATTGGTGAATATCATCACAAGAGATGGGATATCTATAGACCCTTTAGAGATAAAAGTAATTGAAGGATTGATGAAGATAATATCTGTGTCATATTTACATAATATTCATCGATTAGATGGGTACTATCATCGATTTGTGATAAATTTATCACCATTATGAAATCATTTAGCCAAGCTAGCTCAAAAGGGAGTCCAGATTTCATCGATTGATTAACGTAAAGAGAGCTTTAAGGAGATGAAAATGAGTATTTTTTTACACTTATACTCACACTACTCACAATTGGAGAACATGTGTGGTATTTAGTGATGCGTTGAAGAATGTATTGGATTGTGTGTCAATAAAAAAATGAAAAAGTGATATCCTATGCTTCAAATAGTTAAAATTTAATGAACAGAACTACCCAGTGCATGATCTTGAGGTGGATTTAGTTATCTTCACTTTCAAAATATGGCAGCATTATCTCTTTGGAGATAAGTGTAAAATATATACATATAGAAAAATAATCATGTATATATTAATATAAAAATAGATGAATATGTGCCAAATAAGATGGCTATAACATGATAAAGTAATATGACAACTCAATTCACTACCATCCTAGGAAAAAGAATAATGTGGAAGATGTTCTATGTAGAAAGGTTCCAACAATTCTATCATTGATTAAAATAGAGAAGGATTCAATATTATTAGATTTGAAAATGATAAAAATGTGAATCATAAAGTAAGGAAAATCATCTATCCTTTTACACATTATTTCCCAACCTCCCCATCTAGAGAAGAAAAAAGAAGCTCAGAGGGATGATGTGGTAATTCAGAAAAATGTGGAAGCTATAAGAAGAAGGAAATTAGCATGAATTTAATATTAATAAAGAAGGATTTGTAATATTTGGTTCATGACGACATGTACTATAAAATATTACATTAAATAAGTATCTATTGAATGATTCGTATATTTTTACTTTCTCTATCTATCCAAGAATTACAAAGATGTATCAAGGCCTTTGAGATCTCTATTGGAGGGAAAACATAAATAATAAGATCAATGAATATACATCATGATTTAATTTATGTTATGAAATGAAGGATGAAAAAAAATAATAAATGGGTGTGATGAAACCATTACCCAACCCTACATTGAAATTGGAATGAAATTATATATACATTGTCCCTGGTCTTATGAATAAATAAAGAAAAAAATTTTACCTGGGTTCTATTGAAGTAAATAAAAAACATTTCTATATACACAACGGCTGTTGTCGTACGGTTTCATGGTATTCCGAGAGCGTTCAGGTGGTTTTGACCCCCCAACATGGCATTTTAGCTCGCGCCAAGCTGCTGAAAATGACACAATCAGTCGTACCAGGTGCACCGAACGTCCGATGGGTGCTCCGTGTCCTCTTACATGTCGCGAATGAAATTCATAATGTTTTCGTGTGGTTTCAGGTCATTCCGAACATGTTTTTTCCGAATTCGACCGTCTCACGCCGTTTTTGGTGTTTTATGACACCGAAAACACGTTTCTGGTCACCACCGTCAAACAATACCATCGATTGATGTGCCGTCAGCATGACCATTTCACAAATCACACAACGGCTCTTTTCGTACGGTTTCATGGAATTTCGAGGTCATTCGGGTGGTTTTGACCCCCCAACGCGCCATTTTAGCGCGCGCCGAGCTGCTCAAAACGACACAATCGGTCGTACCGCGCACACCTCTCGTTCGATGAGAGCGTCATCTCCTTCTACATATCATGAATAATATTCCTATGGTTTTAATGTGGTTTCAGGTCATTCGGAGCACGTTTTCTCCGAATTTGACCATCTCATGCTGTTTTTTGGTGTTTTATGACACTAGAAACGCGTTTCCGGTCACCGCCATCAAACAACAGCTCTGATTGATGTTCTGTCACCACGAAAATTTTACAAATCACACAACTCCTATTGTCGTACGATTTCATGGCATTCCGAGGTAGTTCGGGTGGTTTTGACACCACAATGCCCCATTTTAGCGCGCGTCAAGCTGCTGAAAACGACACAATCGGCCGTGCCAGGAACACCGCATGTTATATGGGCACACCATCTCCTCCTACACGTCACGAATAATATTCCTAATGTTTTTGTGTGGTTTCAAGTCATTCAAAGCATGTTTGCCCCAAATTCGACTGTCTCACGCTGTTTTTGGTGTTTTATGACACAGGAAAGGCATTTCCGGTAACCGCCATCAAAAGACACCTTTGATTGATGTGCCGTCTGCACGAACATTTCAAAAATCACACAAAGGATGTTGTTGTACGGTTTCATGGCCTTACAAGGTCGTTCAGGTGGTTTTGACCCCCCAACGCGCCATTTTAGCGCATGCTGAGCTGCTGAAAACGACACAATCGGTCGTACCGCACGCACCAGACGTCCAATGGGCGCACCATCTCCTCCTACATGTCACGAATAATATTCATAATGTTTTCGTGTGGTTTTAGGTCATTCGGAGTACGTTTTCTCCGAATTCGCCCGTCTCACGCCGTTTTTGGTGTTTTGTGACACCGGAACAGCGTTTCTGGTCACTGCGGTCAAACGACACCTCAGATTGACGTTTCCTTGGAACGAACATTTCACAAATCACACAACAGCTGTTTTCGTACGGTTTCATGGAATTCTGAGGTCGTTCGGGTGGTTTTGACCACCCAACCCGCCATTTTAGCGCGCGCTGAGCTGCTGAAAACGATACAATCGGCCGTACCGCGACCACTGCACATCCGATGGGCGTGTTGTCTCGTCCTACATGTCAAAAATAATATTCCTAATGTTTTCGTGTGGTTTCAGGTCATTCAGAGAACGTTTTCTCCAAATTCAACCGTCTCACGCCGTTCTTGGTGTTTTGTGACACCAGAAACGCGTTTCTGGTCACTGCGGTCAAACGACACTTCCGAATGATGTGCCATTAGGATGAGCATTTCAAAAATCACAGAAAAACTGTTTTTGTGTGGTTTCATGGCATTCTGAGGTCGTTCGGGTGGTTTTGACCCCCCAGCGCGCCATTTTAGCGTGCGCCGAGCTTCTGAAAACGACACAATCGGTCGTACCGCGCGCACCGCACATTCGATGGGCGCGCTGTCTCCTCCTACATGTCACGAATAATATTCCTAACTTTTTCATGTGGTTTCAGGTCATTCGAAGCACATTTTTTCTGAATTCGACCGTCTCACGCTGTTTTTGGTGTTTTATGACACCAGAAACGCGTTTCTGGTCACCGCCATCAAACGACACCTCAGATTGACGTGTCGTCGGCACGAACATCTCAAAAATCACAGAAAGGCTATTTTTGTATGGTTTTTATGGCATTCCGAGGTCGTTCGAGTGGTTTTTACCAACAAACGTGCTATTTTAAGCACACGTCGTGCTGCTGAAAATGACACAATCGGGCAAGGGAGGGCTGTCCGGGGTACGGGGTGCCTGTCTGGGGTGCGGGGAGGGCTGTCTGGGGTGCGGGGAGGGATTTCCGTGGTTCGGTAGGTTGTCCTAGGTGCGCGGGGGGGGGGGGGGGGGGGGCTGTCCCGGGTGCGGGGAGGGCTGTCCGGGGTGCGGGGGGGGGGGGGGGGGGTGGGGGTTGTCCGCGGGGTGGGGAGGGGCTGTCCGGGGTGCGGGGGGGCCTATCTGGCGTGTGGGGAGGGCTGTCCGGGGTGAGGAGAGGTTGTCTGGGGTGCGGGGGGGGGGGGGGGGGGGGGGCTATCCAAGGTGCGGGGAGGGCTGTCCGGGGTGTAGGAGGGATGTCCGGGTTGTGGGGAGGGCTGTCCGGAGTGTGAGGAAGGCAGCCCGGTTTGCAGGAGGGCTGTCAGTGGAGCAGGGAGGGCTGTCCGGAGTGCGGGGAGGGCTGTCCGGGGTGCGAGGGGGCTGTACGGGGGGGGGGGGGGATGTCTGGGGTGCGGGGAGGGCTGTTCGGAGTGCAGGGAGGGATGTCCAGAGTGCGGGGAGGTTGTCCTAGGTGTGGGGGGGGGGGGCTGTCCAGGGTGTGGGGAGGGCTGTCCGGAGTGCGGGGTGGGATGTCCGAGGTAAGGGAGGGCTGTCCGGGGTGCGGGGAGGGCTATCCGGCGTGCGGGGAGGGCTGTCCGGTGTAGGCCGGGGACTAAAAATAGTGAACTCAGCTCATTCATCAAAAACAAGTTTAATGGGTTATATTAGGAATCACATGTTTTTTCAACAATATTACAGAACATGTAATTCTGAACATTGAGAATTAAATGAACAAAACATATCCAAATCAATAATCAGTTTCATGGTAACTTCTCAATTCATGCACAAAAACATTGCATGAGGTCAAAACACACATGATACCCCCAAATCACAAAAAAACTAACAAGAAACCCATCATAAATATCAATAACAACCCCACCATTAAAATCAGAAAAACACCTCGTGAATATGATGAGTCATGCGTGTTCATCACTGACATCCATCCGGTGGGATAGGGGCCAACAAAAAATAAACATTATGAATATTTTCATAACAAAAATAATTTAAATTAAATAAATAAATATAGTATAAACCTGCATCGTATGATCCCCTGCACCATCACCTAGATGCACATATTCCCACAGTGCTCTCACCTCAGCAGCCAATTGCACATTTTCCTCCTTGGAATCCCGCAACCATGCCTCGAAATCTGACAACTGCTGTGTTATCTGAGCAACATCAGGACCGACAACAGCAGCGCGTGACACTAAAGAACGAGGAATCCCTGCTCCATAGGTCAAACTATATCCATGCCCATCCCGACCAATGATGCGATGAAAGGTCTCATCCCTTCACATAAGAAGTTGCCGCTGGTCCTCTTGAAGATGTTCTAATCAGCTTCAAATTGAGCCTGTCAAAAATTTAAATATATATACATATATTAATATACAGATTTTATGTAAGTATTGGTAATGAGTAAAAGAACTTACTATCAATGCTGCAGCCTCTGGATCATTGCCATCACGAGTCCTCATCCACATCGACATTTTATCTGTTGGTGTACCTTGCTCCCTCAACTATATATGAATAGAATATAAGCACAAAACCATATTAATTAAAAAATTTAAAAATGAATAATAAATACATCATGTCGGATCTGAGACACGTGACGAGTCTTGAGCCTGTGAGGTGGTCCCTACAACGCTCAATTCTCAGAATGGCGTGTAGACACCTCCTACATTCAATTCATTCAAATATCAAAAAAATCACACATTCTTGAAAATATATATACCAAAATAAATATACAAACCACAACACCCTCAGTAGACCTATATGCAACTAAATCACGCCACTGAGTCGGGAGGACACCTCTTGGGACTTTTTCTAGAATGTCTGGGGCACCCACATTTTGTACCTAGTTGTCCCTCTTGACTTTGCCTTTATAGTAATTCCACATCTTACGGAATATGCTCATACACACTGGCCGAAACTCATCGGGACATATTTTAAAAAAAATTTATTAAAGAAAAAAATCACATATGTTATTGTTGTTTATACATAGGGAATAATGTAAAATGGTCGTCTTACCTGAACCTCTATCCAAAGACGATCTAATGTGTCCTGATGGATAGAAGCCCAGTCACACATAGTAAATGAAAATCGATGTGGATCACGAATGATATGACCCAGCTGACGAATAAATTCAAGGGAATTCCATCCCATAGGATGAAATACCTCATCAAATGAAACATCAAAAGTCGTGTTGGAATTCCATGATAATATTACACGACCAGGGCCTCTCCTGTGAGAGGAAGAAGCAGTCCAGTCTGATCCTGTTGAAAAAAAATTTATATACAAATTGACAGATGTCATAAATATATTTATATATATATGTTTATTAATGTTGGGAAAAAATCTCTCAAGGTATCACTGAAGTATTTTATGGGTTGATTGTGTTTGTTGACAAATCAGGTTTCCTTGGAGAATTGCCGAGTTCCCAAGAAGTTGTTGGCAATCCATGTTGACAAAGAATGTTGAAAAAGGAATGGATGATTTGGAGTTTTGTGAGCATCGAAAAAATATGATTTCCATGAAGATCTTAATTAAATATGGAAATGTCATGAATATCGCAAAGATGGGATGCATGGATTGGATTTCGCGAAGAATAGAAAAATGGAGGCGGTGATACTTCACGATTACATCAAAGTTTCGCAAATAGCAGAGTTGAAGTGAATCGCAGTGGTGAAGGGATTTACGGGGGAGCTTCACGGCGAAGGTGAGAAATAATGTTGACAGTGATGCTCCGCGATTACGATGAGCTCCGCGAATAGAAAACTACTGTGGTGCTTCACGATTTGGACATAATTCCGGCAGAAACTTCGGAGCTTCGCAATTTGAGATGACGTGGTGTTGACTTCACGTGGAAGGGTCGAGGGTCGGTGGAATTTTCTATAAATAGAGTCTGACCCCCTCGAGAGAAAGAGATAGAATTTTCAAAAGAATATCTTTTTCTCTCAGATTGCGAAGGTGGTTCGCGTAGCCAGTGTGCTTTGTGAAAGAGGAGCTTCGCAGCAGCTATTGTAGCTCCGCGAATGTTGTGAGCTCTGCATTGGCTCAGCGAGCTTCGCGAGGGAAGTTGATCTGCAACGACTTGAGCTTCGTGGTAGTGCATTGTGGTAGTGCTTCGCGAAAAGGCAGGAGCTTCGCAAAGGATTGTTTGAGCTTCGGGAAATTGGGAGCCTTGCGAAGTAGGGTGCTTTGCAATGGTTTTTTCAAAATGAATTTCCCAGTGGTTAAGAGGCAATGATGTATTCATCAATGGATGAATGCTGGACTTCAATATAGAATCTATCAACAGTTGAGGATGCATTCATTAGTGATAATGAAGAGACCTATAGGGCTATAAACTGTGAGTGGATCCCTTCCAAGTGCAGTGAGCATAGGAAGAGGAAAAAGGTGATCCTCTCCAACGGCAGTGAGTTAGAGAGAGAGAAACAGGGAGTGACCCTTGGGAAAGCAGTGAGATGACCCTAAACCTTCTTTATGGCAGTGAGCCTGGTCATAGAAGTGATCTATCCCGAACAATATTGGCAGTGAGCCTTAGTGGAAATTAGTATGACCAGCAACTAGTCGGCGTATGCTCCTTGGACGTAGCTCAGTGAGGGTGAACCATGTAAAAATCTTTGTGTTTGCCTACATGATTCCCTGTATTGAATTTAAATCATCATCATCAGATAAAGACAAAAAAAAGTGGTCATAATGAACACACAAGTGCAAACAAAGTGACCCCTGTAATAAAGTGGTCAAGATCCAGTGGGGCAGGAAGAATTTAGAAAATAATATCCATACCCTGATTCCCCCCCCCCTCTCAGGGTATACACACCCCTATTGGTCCTAACAATGAATTACATAAAAAATAGAGACAATGACAATCCAACATACCTCGACCCTGAGACGTAGATGCCTCACATGGATGATGTGGATCTTCTTCCCCTTCCCCTAACATGCCTATAGCCATGGAAATCATTAGTAAGGGGACTATCCAAAGTGTCCAAATGATAAGTTGGATTGTTTTTAAAAAAAATCAAACTTGTAAAATTGTTAATCAGACAAAAAGGTATTGAATAATTATTTGTGAGTGAATTTTAAAAAATCAGAAAGTTCACAAAATAGATATACAAATTATGTACAAAACCAACATTTACACAACACATTTTCATTTTTCATATCATATATATTTAAAATAAATACTAATTAATTGGTTGTGAACCATTTATAAAATAATAATGTAAGTGAAAGCTCATGTCATACCTGATTGCGCTACAAACCAGGAAGGGAGGGGAGCCGAAGGCGATGCTGCGATGGAGAGGAGAGGCAGCGGTGGGGATCTAGAACTGAAGCTGGTGTGGTGAGGGAGGGGACGGTGAAGGAGGGGATGGGTGGCGGTGGTGCAGCGAGGGAGGGGACGAAGATGGAGGGGATGAGGGTTGGCGGGGTGCTGGGGGGGGTGTTCAGGGTGCTGGGGGGGGGGGACGAGGGGGAGAAGGGCAGAGGGAAGAGGTCGGAGGCCGGAGGGGCAGGAGCCCGAAGGCCAGAGGGCGGCCTGAGGGCTTTCGGGCTGCCGGAGGCGGGTTGCGGGAGGCCCGAGGGCAGAGGGAGGCTGGAGGGCAGCCACAGGGCGGAGGGCGGCTGATGCCGGAGGGCAGAGGGCGGTCGGAGCCGGAGGGCAGAGGCAGAGGAATCCCGGAGGAGATGTAGGGCAGGGCGGAGGGTGGTCGGAGGGAGAAGGGGTGCCGGAGGAAGGCCGAAGGAGGGAGGGGCCAATGGAGGGCTGCCAAAGGGCAGCCGGAGGGCGGCCAGAGGGCGGAGGGCGGCCAAAGGGTGGCCGGCGAAGGGTGGCCGGTGGTGGGCGGGGCCGGCGGAGGGCGGGGCGGCGGACGGTGGGGCGGCGGAGGGAGGGGCAATGGGGAGGGCAGGGCGATGGGGAGGGCGCACGACGACAGCGAGGTAATGGGTGATGGGGATGGGGGAAGGGTTTGGGGGGGGGGCTTCGCGAGAGGAGGGAGGGTTTGGGGGGCTGCAAAAGCGTTTTTTTTAGGGAAACATAGCGACCGCCAGCCGCGGTCGCTATAGGTAAAGGGGCTCAAAAGCCCATATTGTTATTAGTGAATGAACAATAAATTAGAATTTAAGAAAACTTATCACTCAATCAACATGAACGAATATTAATTTGAGAAGTAGTGAGGCTAAATGGAACACTATTACCGATTTTATATAATCAATACATAAGAATTACATTAATGTTCTTGAATAGTCTCCAACATGATCCAAATACATAGTTGAACATAAAAATGGATTATTATCCTCAAATTGATGGGCTTCTAGATTCAACTATTCTTAAAAGTGTGGAAATGTTGAGAGGATGATTATTTTACTTCAAATGAGAATGAGAAAAAGATCTTCTTATAGTAGAGTTCTCACATAGTAACAGTTTTCACTTAAGCATCCAAATATCTACCTTTGAATTACCACATAGGAAGAGTTATAGAACACCTATATATTGGGATGATGTTGGGGAATAAAAACTTCTAGCTCCTTAAATGGTTAAAAATGGTGGAAGAGGTTATGACCATTCACAATACATCAAGTCTACTCAAAGTCATCAAAATGTCTATTCTTAAAATCACTAATGATTTCTAGAGTTTGATGTCAGAAACATGGTATTAATCTAAATATCTCTATTGATGAAATTGAATAGATTTTTAGAACTATGGAATGCTTAGTTCAAGATACATTGGCCCCTTTGAGATCCTTGATCCCATTAGAGCGGTTTCTTATCGACTTACACTCCAACCGATCCTATCAAAAATAATGATGTATTACATGAATCCATTTTGAAGATGTGTGTACCAGACGCATCACATGTACTGAATCCATAGGTGATACAATTTGAGAATTACATCTCATATGAGGAGAAACCTGTGAAGATCATAGAATGTAGATAAAAAATCATATTAAATAAGAAATGATGTTTGTAAATGTGTTTTAGGGAGATAAATTTTTTAAAAAACCTATGTGTGAACTAGAGTAAATGATGAAACAAGATTAAACTAATATGTTTTAGTGTGGGGAAAAGAAATTTTATATGGGGAAATTTCTGAATGCAGAATATTTTAACGATCCTAACTTTTATGAATAATTACCCTTTAATTTTAATCGAATGTCTTATTATAAATTATGGATAAAAAAATATACACTAATATATTTGTATTATATACTATAAGTTTTAAAATACTATTAACCAAATTTACCATTGATAATATAGTTATTGAATAGTGATCATATGATTAATATAAATTTTGGGTTTTGATAAATTTAAATATCATAGAAAAATGATGTGATGGAATCAACCAGTAGAACTATACTCTATGATTCAAAATTATTAAATATTACCATGGATAAATAATCTCTAGGATTTTCCCTTGATGATTCCCATGCTGATATCTGATAACTTAAAAATGAGAGAAACTGTTTGTAGGATAAGTCCAATCTCATTGAGATCATGACTGAATCCATGTATGTCGATCCACCCTATTAACATATAACCATCCCACACCATACCTTTAAGGAAATTTCTAGTGTATTAAATGGATTTGAATCAATACCATAATAATATGAATATATATATATTATTTTCAATATAATAATTTTCATATTTATTCTTTTCATTACTTTACAAATGATTTTCATTTTTCTACAATATAACAGAAATTGTATTGTTAATTAGTGTTCCATTACATGTAAGAAGTTTATTTTAATTAATGAAGGGATTTTTTAAATAAATTATATAATATTATTTTTAGTAATGTTTATAAAATATAAATGATCATATATTTATTATGAATTCAGATGTAAATTTTATAAGTGATTGAAATGTGTTATTGTAAAAAATAAGTATTTCACAAAAAAATTGGATTTTATTTTAAAAGAAAAAAAATCAAATTTTTATAAGTTCAATATTTTTTAAATAAATATTAATTTTTGAATCTGAACATCGAAATTATCCAATGGTGAATTTTTCAAAATTTTCATGAGATAGTCACGTTTACGGTAAAAATTAAATACCGTAAAAATATATGGTGTGTATTATGGCATCACAATGACCCAAATTTGTTTTCATATATAAAATAAAGCATATAAAAAACAAAATATGTTTATTAAATTTTAAATAATTTTTTTTCTTATTTTATTAATTCTATAAATCCTTTATGAGTCCTTTAAAACCATTAATATATTTGGAAGGTCTAAAATCATTTTTTTAAAAGTATTACTCACTTCCACATCAAAAACAGTAATATTTTATTATGTCTGGACCTTGTCCGTATAAAATAATTAAAACCAGTCCACATTTATATAAACCATGGTTAAAAACAATGGGTTGGTTTGTGTTTTTGGTTAATTTAATATATAAGTTCTAAAACCTATGTTGGGGAAATAATAAACAATTATCAAATAATTTCTAATATATTCCCACCCATGCTCCAATTTTCATTCACAAAAAATACATGTATAATTTCTTTAATCTTATATCCACTCTCTAGAGTCCTACAACATTTCCTCAAGCTCTCGATAATCCCCTCCCAAGCATTTTGAGTCAAACTCTCATTGTAAGGGTTATTTTACTTTTTGACTTTATTCAAGTATCTTCGTTATCTTATACCTCTTATCTCCATTGTATAGAATTGGGATATGTTATTCCATATCCCTATCATTATCCTTATTGCTTATAAGAAATGAGATACCCATTTCTATAACAATAATCTATCCCATTATCATTTATAAACAACTATTATGCTGCTGAAATTTCACCATGATTTTTCATGCCAAACAATTGTTTATTGAATACCTGTACCCATTTCCTATCTATGGTGTTCACCTTTATTCACTTATACTTATTTAATGGGTACTTACATGTATGTATTCCACACTCCTTGATAATGGGATAAAATATTTGGGTGAATTAATATATGTTGCATGATCTATGTGGCACACATAAGAAAGAGAATGAAATGAAAGTGACTGTTGTGCCCATAATTATATAGCACTCTAATGGATTGGGTAATGTCTAGTCTCATGATACATAATGTTGGGATAGAAAGTATACCTAGTTACATTATGAGAAATTTTCCATATGATGTATTTCTATTTAACCAGAAACTATGTTTATGATTCAATGTTTTATATTGTTGTAACATTTCAAATGTTTCCTTCATGATTATCATGTTATATCATGTATCACTATTCATGTTTAATATTATAACTATTTTTATACACCATTGATATTATTATTTTATAACATTTATTATTATCTTATTTTTACATAATGTTTATTATTTTATTGAGTGTTATAGATCACACATTTCTTGTGTAGGTTCCAAGGTTATCTCATGTAGTTTTAAGTACGATCGTGTTATGGAATGTTTGAATAAATATGTTGTATTCCTTATTTTAAGTTTTTATTTAATGTAACTAATTCAAAAATACACAATTATTATAGATCATCTATTATTCATTAGGTATAATTTTATTCTATAAATCTTGAAACAATGTGAAATAAAGAGAAGGGTTTTCATATCTACTCAGCTGGTGAATCTTGAATCCCCACTAAGATTTCCCCATGTATCAAGATAGTAGTGATGAAATCTATGAAATAAAATCTCCCAATAAAAATAATTGATTAATAAATCTTTATTACAGTCAGGAAAATCCATTCCAACAAATCTTCATCTTCTAAAGGATGTGAAACCCTCTTATTGAAGAAATTATAACATATCGTTGCACCAAATATTTCCGGCCTGATAAGTGACCCATGGAATTGAAAAGATATCACCTCTTACATCAATGAAACATTCATTACTATCATTCCCAATGTATAGAAATGATCTATAGTATCCTATTTTAGTCCAATATTTGTTTTCAATGTAACATACAAAATCTTCTCAAATATTCTAGTAAACTACTTGTGCCTCAAGATCCCTTCCATTATCTCTGAAATCCAAAGCGCTTTTTCCCCAACAAGATTATTTTAGGAATTAAAATTATTTCCAATTAAACCTTACATTCCATTAAAACTTAAACTAAATCCAAAAGGAGTATCATGTTCTAAAAACTAGACAAAAAAATGTACATTGAATGAATTTAATGGCCCTTCTTTGAGGTTCTGATGAACATGATTGGAATCTTCTCTATGTGGTTTGATGTCATTATTCAATGTGTATCTTTTATATACTTCAAAATCTACATCAATAATGGAATAATGTGGATATTTTCTCCCACTAAGGGACTTCCCCAAGGAGACCCCTTTTCCCCTACCATCTTCATTTTAATGGATGATGTGTTTTTTATTATAATTTCTACCATAATGAAGGATAATCTCATTCATGGGGTGAACACTTTTCTCTTGGGGCCTCCCATATCCCACCTCTTATTAATCAATGATTTCATACTATAATTCAGATCCAATTTAGATGAATGAATGTATATATGTCTTTTAATTGCCCTTTATGAAAATGTGTTTGGGTAAGCCATCGATCTTCTATAGAAATAACCTTCTACACTGTAATTACCATCTTGTAGGAAGAGATCCTTTGAAACAAGTTCAGTATTCAAATGTTCAAAAAACACCAAAAATATCTAAGACGTCTTATTATCATCAGATGACCAAAAATGAAGAGTTATCTAGAATCTATTAAGGTTTGAAAAAAACCAAGGATGGAATTTCAAAAGGATATTCAAAGAAGAAATAAAATCCTAATTAAGGAATTCACAAATTCCATCCCCTCATATTTTATGACTATCTTCATATTCAAAAAAATAATCATCAAACAAATACATGCACATATCACCAATATATGGGGGTGGGGTCTTAGTAACAAGGTAAAAAATATTCACTGGATAGTGGGGAAACAATCTGAAAATCCAAACATTAGGGGGGAAAGTGGTTTAGGTATCTACATATCTTCAATGTCGCAACCTATTGGGTTATATAGGCCCCCACCCAAGCTTCTTCTAGAACTTCATGTGGGGTTTGCACAAGATATTTATGAGGGGGATTTACTTGAGAATAGGTGATAGTGAATTTTTATGTTTAAGAAAAACATGTATCTAGTCAACGACAATGAAAATAATGTAACATACCCTACCCCTAATAGCCTAGAAGATCGAATTGTATATATTTACTCAATGTGGCTCATACCAGTTAGTGAACTAAAAAAATATTTTCTTTGTTTAAGGATAGATGGGGGAATATTATCCAAGGATTCTCAATTGGGAGAGATATGGATCTAGATCTCATCTTCTAGATAAAGAAAAGAACAATCACCTATATTGTAAAATCTAGTTGTTCTCTAGAAATTTGTGCATTAGTTTTGGAGGCCAATGTTCTTTGGAAAACCATCTGGAACCTCGTGATCCGACCCAAATCATGGTATTTTTTGTGGAAGACCTACTTTGGAATTCACTCCCTTATATAGAGTTCAATTTATTCCACTATACAAAGAAGAACCATTGTGTTCAATATAAATGACCATGGGTGAATCCAACATGCATGGCATCTTACACTGTCTCATAACATGAGACATAAGTCACACGTAAAACTCTAACATTGATCAACTCCTAGAAATCGACACTAGATTCACTTCTCTTCTCACAAAATTTTCCTAGATTTTACCTCTTGAGGACATGAGTATCATTTTTACTATGGAATGGATTATTTATGTTTGGAGGAATGAAATTATCTTTAACGAGGATTTAAAACCATGAAGCTACTGGATCAATCATGCTACCCAATGGTTATCCATGTGTTTCAAAAACGATCATAAGTTTGATGAACATATGGTCATTCTTGATCCCTGCACCTCAAACCCTACCATAATATGCATCCTAGAAAATAATGTTGACATGTCACCATAAAACAAAGGCATCACCAGTTTTAACGTTGTCTTCCATTACCCTTCTAGAATGATCACTACTACAATCCAATATTATTTTAGGGAGTACATCTCACCAACAATAATGGAATCAAATGCAATAATGATTGGCATTGAATTTTTTATTCTACATGGTTGTGATTCTATCAAACTTGATTAAGACTACTTCACAATTACTAATGTTTTGTCTTCCTTGGAGGATGGTCTCCATTCGTTGGCTCTATTAGCCATAAAGATCCTTCTCATACAACCCGCTTCTTATATTTCTCAATCGTTTTTACCAAAATGATGGGTAATATAGAGGCTCATCATTTGGATACCATGAGTCTTGAATATGACCCACACATATGGTGGTATTTTTTAACCAGTTGACTAACATACCATGAATTACAATAACTATGATTTGTTAATATATGAGTCATTTTTTCTATAAAACAGTTATTGTTAAGGTATATATTGAAAAATATGAAATCTCGCATCAAACCTAGATCAAAACCAAATTATAAATGATAAATAAAATTAGAATACAAATATTAAAGGAAAAAATAATGAAATACTAATATTATATAGTAATATCATTTCAATTAAAATTTTCCATAGAAAAAATTTTCATTGAATTGATGTTTAAAATTATTTAAAAATATTACAATCCAATATAAACAACACTTATAACATGATTTTTCAAGAATAAACCAACATAAAAAAGATTATCTCTATAAAAAACCAATTATCACTTAGAAAAATACATAAAAATATTATAATTTTAATATAATTTACATTTGATAAACTATATTGTTAATTAACAAATATAGTAATGATTTTACACCTTTTGTGGTGGGTGGTAAGTGTTGGGTGAGGCAGGGTAGGTCGTTGGGTGATGTCTCCAAGCTTTCCTGCTTACAGTGATATTCTTTCATTTCTTTGTGTTCCACGGTGGGGAATTTAATCGATCTATTACTAAAAATATTAAGGATATTATCATTTATTCTATTAATCACGTTACTAATCATTATATTGTTAATTAATATTAATTATTAATTATTAATAATTTTATTAATTATAATTTTTAATTTGTATTATGAAATACACTATCAATATATAATCTATATAAATTATGAATTGTATAAATGTTTATGTTAATGATATTATATGTTCTTAATTATATAATGTACTTAAATAGTTGGTAATAATTATATCATTAAACTAAAATGGAATTTCTATATTGATAACATGAACTTTGAGTCATATCAGGCACATCATCTATTTGGTTAATGTGTGGTCAATTCTGACCCATCAAAAATGAATTATGGATTTTTTACCTAATGTTTACAAATAATCTAACACTGTTTAATTGGTTTTGACAATGTGATGTTCATTTTAAATTAAAATGACTCTATAATATTGAAAATATGCACGTATAGTCATTTCATCCACATCGTTTATCAGATTGATGATGGGTCGTTTCCAAAACTTCACAAATGAATTATGAATATTTGACCTAAATTTTAAATAAATTAGTGGTTTTTACAATATTCGGTCAATGTGATGATCATTTTAAACTAAAATGATACTTTTATATTGAAAACTCACACTTTGTGTCCGACCAACCACATCATGTGTCAGATTAAAATGTGGTTCATTTATATTCATCAAAAATTGATTGTGGATCATTGTTTGAATGTTTGAATATATTTGAAGTTTTATCATCATTTATGTCTATTTGATGCACATTCTCAACTGAAATTGCACATTTATATTGAAAGAACACTCTTTGTTTCAAAATTAAAACATCATGTATTTAATATGTGTTATGTTAATTTCTACAAATCATTAACGAATAGTGGATCATTTTCATAAATTTTAAAAATAGATTGAGCTCATTCTCTCATGCATGTCTATGTGACACATGTTTTAATCTAAAATGACACTTTCAAATTGAAAACATGCACTTAGAGTCATAATGACCACTTCATATGCTATATTAAAATTTAAATGATTTATATGTTTCCCAAATGAGTTTGAGATCATTGTCATATGTTTTGAGAAAAACAAAGCTCAATTACGTAGTTATGATGATGAAAACATCTTTTTTAAACTAAAATACCACTTTTATATTAAAAACACACACTCTGTGTTATATTTACCACACCATGCGTAATACTATTGTGTGGTATAGTCCTATACATAAAAAATTAATTATTGGTCATATTCTTAATGTTTTCAAACAATTATCATTTTTCCTGATTTTGGATATGTGATCCACATGTTAACTTTAAATTACACTTTTATATTACTAATTCACATGTTGAGTCATACCAACCACATCGTGTTTCAGATTGACATGTGGTCAATTACTATTCATCACAAATTTAATATGAATTATTTTGTTAATTTTTAACTCCAATATGGTGTCATTTTATTTTTTTGTCTATGAGAGATATGTTTCAAAACAAAATGACACTTTTTAATTGAAGGAACAAAGTAGGAGTTATACCGTACACATCGTGTGTCATATTAACATGTGTTTAATTCTCGGATGTCACAAATAATTTATAGAATTTTTCAATGAAGTTTAAAAATAATCCAGCTTTATTATATATATATTTTTCAAAATAACACACATTTTAAACTGAAGTGATGATTTTATATTGAAAATACACACTTTGAGTCATACAAGACACATCGTGTGATGGATTGATGTGTTTTCAATTACTATACAACAAAATTGAATTATGGACTATTTTTCAATTTTTTTTAAAGAATATGGGTTTAATTCTAAGAATTTTATTATGAATCAATTTTTATAATCTAAAATGACACTTATTTGGTAAGAATACACCTTTAGTCATGTTGATCAAATCGTGAGTTGGATTTTCACATATTTTATTCCTATAAAAATCGAATGAATTATGGATCCCTTTCATAATGTTTTTAAAAAATAAGATCATTTTCTCTTGTTTTTTGTCTATGTGCCACATGTTTTAAATAATAATGACACTTTTATATTGAAAACATATATTTTTTCATATTGGATACATCATGTGTTTGATTAATGTGTTGTTTATTCCAACACATCACATATAAATTATGGATAGTTTTAATAATGTTTGAAAATAATTAAATTTTTTTATGGGTTTGAGATATGTAACATGTGTTTGAACTAAAATGAATCTTTATATTGGAAATATGCACTTTGATTCTTACCAACTGCATCATGTTTTTTATTTTTATGTGGTCTATTCATACATGTAAGAAATTAATTTTGGATCATTTTTATAATGTCTGAGAAAAATATGATCTCGTTTTATTGGTTTTGGTAGTGTGACATGTGATCTAAACTAGAATGAATCTTTAATATTGAAAACACACACATTGAGTCATACCGACCACATTGAGTGTATGATTTAAATGAAGTTGATTATTATATTTCTAAAATTAATTAGACCGATTTTCATAATGTTTGAAGACAATATGAGATATTTCATTCTGTGATCTCTTTGTGACCTGAATTTTAAACAAAAATGAAACATAGATATTAGAAACATGCAGTTTGACTCATAATGATCACAATGTTTGTTAGATTGATATGAGGTAATTTCTTACTCATAAAAAATGTATTACCAATCATTTTACTAATTTTCAAAAACCGGATATTCTTGTTATACATCTTTTGTTACTGTTTCACATGTTTTGAACGAAAATGGAACTTTTATATTAAAAAACACACTTAGAATCATATTGTCCACATCATGTGTTAGATTGATGTTCGGTCTATTATTACATTCAAAAAATCAGTATGGATCATTTTCCTAATGATTAAACACGATATGGGATCATTTAATTTGTTTGGAAATATGAAGTGCATTTTACACTAATTTGACACTTGAATATATGCACTTTCAGTCATACCTGCCACATAGTTTTTCAGATCGATATGTATTATGTTCCTATATCTCAAAAAAATGGATAAATTATGAATGGATTGAAAATAATCAATTATCATTTTATTATTTTATTATTTTTTTCTATGTGGCAGATATTTTAAACTAAAATGACACTATTAAATTTAAGATATTAATTTTTTATTCCTACTTTTAACATTGGGTGTATGAAAAACTTGTTGTTGATTCCTACAAGATACACATGAATTTTAGATAATTTTCTTATGTTTTGAAATAAATCATGTTTTTCCTAGTTTTGAATATATGATCTGATTTTAAACTAAAAATTTACATTTTTATTGGAAATGTGCACATTGAGTCTTATCAACAACATCTTGTGTTTGATTTAAATGATTTTTATTCCTATATGTCACACATGAAATTGAGTTAATTATCATAATTTTTTAGAACATTATGATATCAAATTCTTGGTTTTGGCTATGTGAAGTGATATTTAAAGTAAAACAACACTTTCATATTAAAAACACACAATTTGGGTCATACATACCACATTTTTTTCTAGAATTACATGAAGTAAATTAGTATATCACTCAAATTAATTATAAATCATTTTCCTAATGTTTAAAAAATTTTATCTTATTTCCCATATTTTGGCTATGTAGCATGCGTTTTAAACTAAAATGATACTTTTATAATAAAAATGTTTAGTTTGAGTCATACTAATCACAAAACATGGTAGACTGATGTGTGGTCAATTATTATACACAAAAAATGAATTATGGATCATTTTACTGATGATTGAAATTAAGACAAGCAGATTTTATATTTTTGTGTGGTTTGAAAAATGTTTTAATCTAAAATGAAACATTTAAAATATAACACAAAATTGGAGTCATACTATGCAGATCATGTGTTTCATTGGTGTGATGTTAATAATTACTTTCCAAAAATGAATTATGGATAATTTTCATAAAAATCCAAAAAACATACGAGCTTGTTTACTTAGTTTTGGATATGTGACATGTGTCTTAAAATAATTTGACAGTTGAAAACACACACGTTGAGTAATATCATACACATCTTGCGTCAAATTTATATTCATTCAAATACTACATTATAAAAATGTTTTTTGGATTATTTTACTAATGATTGAAAAAATTCAATGATCATTTTTATGTTTTTTTCTATGTGATGCATGTTTTAAACTAAAAAGAATCATTAATATTGAAAACATTCACTTTTAATTGTATTTTCCAAATCATTCATCTAATTTATGAGAGGACGATTCCTACCAGTGACATATGAATTATGGATCATTTTAAGGTTTTAAAACATATTCGACCTCATTTTCTCATTTTTGGATATGTGACACGTCTTGTAAACTACAATGATAGTTTTATATTGAAATCATACACATTTACTCATATCGCCCATATCATGTGTTGGATTGATGTGTGTTCAATTCCTACACACCAATAATGGATAATAGATCATTTTTTTAAATTAAGAAGAAAATATAATCATGTTTTCTTTGTTTTGGATATGTGATGGTATTTTTAAACTAAAATGAATCTGTTACTATAAAATCCCAATTTGTGTCATATGTTCCATGTCATAGAACAAATTTACGCATGATCAATTCCTATATATAAAAAATGAATTATAGATCATCATGATAAATTTTAAAAATAATCTGAGCTTTTCCCATATTTTTTTAAATGTGACAACTGTTTTAAACTAAAATTAATCATTTATATTAAAAACATGCACATGGAGTCATCCTAGTCAAATGATGAGTCATATTTACTTGATTTTGATTCCTACACATCAAAAATTAATAATGGATTATTTTATAATTGCTTTTGTACAATACATTCTGGTTGTCTTATTTATGGCTATGTGATGTTGGTTTTAGTGTAAAGAGATACTTTAAATATGAAGACATTATCATTGAGTCATACTAACCACATAATGTTCCAAATTTATGTGAAATAGATTCCAATACATCACACAATAATTAATATTTATTGTATACATGTTTGAATAGAATATGAGCTCATTTTATTTATATTGATAATGTGAAGCACATTTTTAACTAAAACGACACATTTATATTGAAAATATGCACATTGATTCATAATGACGACATCATATGACAAGTTGTTGTAAAATCATTTCTTACACATCCAAAATAAATTAAATACTGTTGTTTGAAATTTTTCAATAAACTAAACTCATTTTCATAGTTTTGAAAATGTGAGGTGAATTTTAAACTGAAATTATAGTTTTATATTAAGAACATTAACTTTGTATCATACTAGACATATAATCGGTTGTATTGATTCATGTCATATCCTTCCATGTCAAAAATGTATTATGGATCATTACATTAAATTTTGAGAGTACTATGATCTCATTTGAATGGATTTTATAGTGTGATACTTGTTTTAAATGAATTTCCTTATATAGATCAATCGTCCTCCTAAAATTTTCAACTTCTAACCCTGGTTCATCTTCCATCATAATGAATTACACACATATAATTTGATTATTCTATTAGTATATTAGTTATGCATCTTTATTAGTATTTATAGTATTAATAATTTCATGTATTTTGTTCAATCAAACATAAATGTAATGGAATTCAATTTGATTTTTCGTCATGGCAGTGGGAGTTATTTTAAATGTTCCTAGACCAATATTAAAAACTCAAAAAAAGATATAATGACAAAAAAAAGTAAAAGGATTTCTTCATAGAAACACCTTCTCACAATGTTGGTAATATGTCATCAAATTGTTAGTTAGAAAGATCCTTAACTTATTTTCCTCTCGCCATTATCTCAATTTTAGACTCAATTTGTAATATATTATTATATCAAGTAGATTTACACATGTTACTATCTTCACTTGAATTTTTAAAGTGTAACCCTCCATGATACTTCTCTTCGAAAAAATTCTAAAAAACTTCTTTTTTTACAACAGATCGGCAATGATTTTTTTCGTTTCTACAAACTCATCTAAACCCAAAGAGGATGTAAATTAGTGAAAAGTTGAAAAATAAATGCATGATCAATTTTGGAATTAGAATATACAATTTAAAATAATTTAAATATTATATTAACAGTAGAAAATTAATTTTATCACAGTAGATGGGATTTTATTAAATTTATAAAACATATTGAATTAAACATAGACAACAACCATATATGTTGGTGGATTTGATTTTCTTAAAAATAATATTCCATAACGTTCGGTCTTTTTATTGAGAGTATTTTACTATTTCTCCCAAGTACAACACCATTAATCAAAACTTTCATACTATTTTCATTATGTACAGGAACCATCGGCTAGTAGGATCACCAACCCTATATCCTTTCTTGAGAGGGGAAAATATGTTGGGGAATTCAGTTTTTTTATTGATGGGTGGATCAAATATGGAAATATATATTTGGATTATAATTACATATTTATGATTAGATTAAAAATATGACTAAAATATTTCCAATATTTCATGATTTTGTAAAAAAAATAATATTTACATATTGTGATGTAAATTCTTATCATACCAAATGTATCTACCAGGGATTAGCCTGTACTAGATTACAAACATAGAAGGTAATCACATAAACTCGATGTCAGCAAACATTCTGACACCATATACTCTTCCCATTCATCTCAAAAAAATTTCTTCTTATTTTGAGTACATAGGTATTTGAACATCCTGGTAGAACATATAAAAAATAGACAAAAAAACTGTTAAATATATTATAGATGAAATTGTATTTACCTTTGGGGTTTATTTGTTTGGGTATGCTAATTTGTTGATGGTATATAATATCCACCATAAATTGGGGAATCCAATATCAAAAATCATTATAATTATTTTTTTAAACACTGAAGAAACATTTCCTAAAATAAGTAAACTATTTTGGAATATGTTTTGGAAGTTAAATATAACAATATATACTTTAATATATTTAATTTTGATGAAATCCTTAGGTTTCTTATGTTTATTCATCGACCCCAAACTACTATTTATCTAATATTAATAAATAACCCTATCATAACAAAATTCTTGTTAAAAAACAAACTAAATTGAATAATAATAAATATTTCAGAAAAAATACCGATTTTAGTGCATTAAATATTTACAAAGTAGATTATTTGTGATGAATTTTATAAAAATAAATTCATTAGATACAAAAAATAAAAATTTAGTGTATCCGAATTGAATGTTATTAGCATCCGATACGTTCTTAAAAACAAATATGTATGGAAAAAATAAATCATATATTTTATCTGATTAGATTATTGAGAATTACACATTCATTATATCACCTAAAAGAATTATTCAATATTTTATTTCTTATTCAAATTCCATGCATAGTTAATAATTTATCATTTTATGTTTTTTGAATTCCAAAAAATATTTTTCTATAGAAATGATAGAGGGATTAATGAGTCAAAATATTTATTCAAAGGTTTGTTTATTTATATATTAGTAATATATAAAGCTAAATGAAAAAGGAATAGTTATTAATTATAATGAACGTACTAGATACATTTTTTTGGACTACTATAATTTGAAAATTAATCTCAGGTATGTATTCGCGAATAAGAATATAAGGACCCGACCTTAGTACATTACATAATTTTGAATTAAATGAAAAATTCAAATTAAGGATCTTTTTAGGTTTAGAGTTTTAGAGAATTAAGACCTAACTATTACATCTCAAAGATTACAAGGTAGACACATATACTCAGTTTCCATTTTTTCAAAAAATATAAACTCTTGAAAAAAAATACTCAGGTCTAGATCCATGTTTTAGACATCATGACATTTCCTTGATCCCATCCTTGACTGTATTCCACAATAAGTCCCATGGAAAACATTTCAATAACATGGGATGGGCCTAAAAAGATCAGTAAGGGTTATTACAATATGAAAAGAAAACATTAGTCCATGTATACATACGAATCAATGAAATCATACTTTACTCATAAAACATAAGCACTATAGAATACCTCATTAAATAATAAGATTTAGGAATAACTCAAAGAAATCATAAGACTTAAAGGTAACCTGAGGAATTAATAACATTCTTTCATAAGGAGTAACCCTCATGGTTACGTTTGGGATACCCACCATAGTATATTCCATAAAATATCATTAGAGAATCCTTAGCGTTTAACTCGTTCACATTACCGAATGCATTGGAGAGCTATCTCGGGCACACCCGCCCTTAGTTTATCACGAAACCACCTGATTTCATAAAAATTGTCCAAGACCAATATCATAATCATAACACTTAAAACATGCATAAAAGAAACATAACATTTCCACATTTCAAAAACAAAAAATCTATACACCACATTGATATAATAAAAAAAATTATTAAAACAATTTTCATTACCAAAAAACATAAAAGAGTATATGGTATTTATTTTTCTTTTGAAAACATTACGACTTGTTAAGGAAGCCAAAGATCAAAAAATACCCGCAGTGGCGGAATGGTCATTGTCACCGCGTAAGTTAAATTTTTTTTTTTTGTCATTTAGTAAAATGCATCGTAGAGAAAAGATTCATTTTGAATAAAAGTAAAAGTCAAAGGGTTTTATACACCGTATAAATGAATGTTGTGTATAAAACAAAATATGCAACAATGAGAGGAGATTTAGATGAAGTCTCATACCACTTTGAAGCTTTTAACATTTTAAACCATTAATATCCATATAAATAAATCCTTAAAAAACATTTTAAAATCATGGAAATTAAAGAGAAATATTTATAAGAATAAATCATTAAAACATTTAAAACAGTATTTTAGTTTTAGATATTTTAACAAAATGAGAGACACTTGAATACAAATAATTGAGGAATAAAATTTAATTAGGCTATTATAATATCATGAGAATAATGTGATTAATGATATAATATTCCATGGGACAGTATATACACCATATATAAGTGAATTGATGCATAAAAACAATGAAGTCTCAATAGAAATGTAAAATTAGATGAACTCCCTTATAAAGAAGGTATCCTTAAAATAAGGATAAATCAATCTCATAATTATGTGTGAAAAATATAAATACACCCAATATAAGTGGATATTATGTGTAAAACAACCATAGGTCATTCACACATATTCATTGGATGACATATTCAATAAATACAAGTTGAACCCAAAGAAATCGAAATTGGGTTAAGAAGGTCCCTTGTAAAAATTTGACAACCTAACGGCGTCACATTAAAATTCCGAAAATGAGTTGCTGAGACAAAAAGGGTATCTAATCACTTGGAAATTAACTTTACATCAATAAGGATATATTAGAACATATCCCAACATAATAAGTTGTAAATTAAAAGACCTAACAAAAAGAAGTCTTTTAAAAAGAGGAGGGTGAAAGGTTCCCTTACCGACTTGGGTAACTTTCAAAACATACACCCCATGAAAGAAGGACTATAAAAAATTTTTGTAAATACTCATAAACGAAATTATATTACACAAAGAGTATAATAATGGGCAGCACAGAAACCACTCAATGTAAATTGTGGCCAACGTAGAATAAATCTCACGGGAATAAAAGTGAGATGAAAAATCCCTTACGAAAACTCGGCATCCTAATGATTCCAATTAGAACATAATAAAATAGATTTACGAGATCAAATAGGGTCACTCATAATATGAAAAGAAAAAATACAAAATTAGGAATATAAAATAACATCCCCAAACATAAGAAATACGAGTTTAAAATAAATGACATAAAAGAGAGTACTTAAAAAGAAAGAGATAGGTAGGATCCCTTACCTCAAGTACGACTTGTCTTGTTCATTTCTCTATATTCCTGAATAATAAACTAGAGTTAATTTATATTTGGTTAAGAAATTTTTTCATTTTCATTATTCCTTTTATATCACTTATTACCATGTTATGAACATTATGAAATTATTTATGTTAATAACGGTCGTTTTGTCGATCATAAGTACTTGAGTCAAAAATAAAAATGTTATAATTACAAGTTGTTCATGTGGTAAAATATCCATTATATCTATAATTATATTCATGATTTAGATATCATATATATCATATATATCCACTATATACTTTCATATATAATATTACACAACATGTAAAGGTAAGAAATGAAATGCACCGTTCATGGAGACGGTAAGCCATACGTACGCATGAACACTACTTTCATTCCCATTTTTTATTTAATGGAATTAAAAATAAATGAGATATATATATTATAATTACAGTATAATATATATGTTATATAGGTCAAATATGTTCATTAATTTCATTCTTTATAAATTATATTTATTGCAAGATGAGTCACATCACTTGAGGGGGCGGTAGTCCACACTTCCTCAAATGAAATTATCACATTTTCACAGCATGAAAAGCATAAAGGTATGTTTTAAATGTAAAGTAAAGAAGCATTTAGAGAAAATAAATATTATATATATAATAAATAAATATATTTCCATAATAATGTCCACCATGAGAGGTGGTAGGAGAATATAGAACAATCATCGTTTCGTGAGGCAGTAATTTTCCATCCACGGAAAGAGTATGTTCTTTAACCATTAGACGGAGGTTGGTGTAATTATACCTCGAATACATCTCATAAAAAAATACTAGTATATTGAAGATACTGGTTTTGTTACAAAATAAATGAATAAAAAGAGTTTATAGGGTTGGAGAAGCAAGAAAACACAAAAGAACACAAGTGAAGACATTACCTTTAAACTGGTTAACTCTTCTTGGTTTGAACCAAAAGTGTTTCTTAAAGATCTTTCTGCCTAAGGTAAGGATTCTTGGATGAAGAGAGGGATGTGGAGAGATAAAATGAACATATATTGTACTAGATAATATCTTGAGAGTTGTGGGTAAGGAGGTAGAGGTGGGGGGCTCTTTATAAGAGGGAGGAGGGGCACTCTTGGAAAGACAAAAAATGATAATTTATATTAAAATGAATTTCGGATTTGAAAGGGCCCAAATTAATATATTTCTAGGATAAGGTGATAAGGGTTATAAATATACTAATACAATTGTTTTTTGACAGGATTACGTCTTATATTTTACATTATCTTTTCATTTTATTTAAATCGTTCATTAATGAGGCAATCACTGCATCATCATTGTGTCATAAAAAATTTAATTTATTTAATTTCTAAAAATTATAAGAAAAAAACTATGAGATAGTAAATCGTTTTACTTTTAAAATTAATATTTATAGTCTAAGATATAATTTATGTAGACAAAATTAAAATTATTTTACTTAGGTGATACATACATCGGTTACATTTTCATTTCATAAAAAAATATGATAAAAGGTCACTATCACACTAATGTGATTTCATGGGGTCCCAAGGTTTCCACAAGTCATACCATGGTCTGCCATGACACAACCAATGGAATTAGAACACATTTTGGGGTCATTTTATATTTTTATGATATTATTTTCTTATCCTTAATTACCTGATTACTAATTAAACACGATAATTAAAGATAATTACCGTCGTTACTATTCATAATGTCCAAAAACAAAAGAGTATTAATTAAATAAATTATACCTTTGGATTCCAAATATGGAATCCATTTTATCAAATTCAAAACACATAAATTGTAGTATTTAATTTAAATGTAAATCCTGTTGTCAAAACAAAAGACGAGTTTATAAGAAGTATAATTTATCCAAAGATTGACTTGTTTTTACATCTAATTTAAAAGTTAAATTACTTCCAATGAACAAAATTTTATTAAGTGATAAAAATATAATTCAATTATACTTTAAAAACAATTAAATCTACATTCTAAATATTTAAATAAATTGGATGAAAAGGCAGTTTTGAATTAAAAAATAGTATTTTTCACTATTCATTAAAAAAAATACATTATCAGTAAAATTCCAAAAATTATCCCTAATAAATATTTTATATTCAAAATTCATAAATGATGTCCATTTTACCAAATTCAAAAAATATAATATTCATTACTAAATCATATAGTTAATTCCCATTGACAAAACAAATAGCGTGTTTTTAAGAAACAATATCAATCAAAATATTGGCACTTGTTTATGTCCATTTTCATAGTAAAATTTGTTCTAATTACCACCTTTTAATTAAGTGGTAAAAATATATTCTAATTAAACTTTAAAACAAATAAAAAATATAATCTATCTGTATAAATAAATTAGATGAAAAAAGCAGTTTTGAAGTAAAATGCAGAATTTTTCACTATTCATTAAAAAATGAACATTGTAAGAAAAAACCAAAAATTTATCCATATTATATTTAAATTTCCCAATTCTAAATGATAAGATTATTTTCACAAATAGATCTTATATATTTTTCAAAAGTAATAATTTAAAAAGGTTCTCCATCAAAAGGCGGTAAAACAATCCTTTAAAAATATTAGAGTATTTATTCTTAAAATTGGATTCATTTGAATTTTAAGCCTCTAAAATTTATTGGATAAATGTAAAAATATTTAACAAACATATGTAATCATTTTTTAGTTAGTTTTGTTCAATCATTCCATTACAACGGCTAGGCATTAACTATTTAAAATAATATTATTATAATATTAGTGTGCAATGTAAGATTTCAAAGAAACTCGTTGTTGCATATTGGGTACGCCATCGAGCATAGAATTCCCTTTAAAGTAATATTAAATTTTTTTTTTCACAAATATAGATAAAAACGAGAATTTTATATTATTTATTTACTTGGGATGATACATCCTTCCCCCCCTTTTTGGGAATTGCATCCTCACAATTTTAAAATTGGGCATGGACACTTCATTGAAAGCCCCACATCAGAAAACGAGTCAGTAAAACTACTACTTTAAAAGAAAGAAAGAGAATTATATAGGTCACCCGAGTTAACCCATAATAGGATTCCGTGTAGGAAAACATGTATATGGAAGAAAAAACAATGGGTCATGTTTTGAGGGAGAGTGATAGAAAACATGTTTAGGAGAATGTTAAAAACCAGAAAATCACAAACCTGTAATGGGTTAAGCAGTATTTGATTCCCCTATAGGAAAAGTTAACATACAAAATTTTAGTTTTATGTTACTTTTCATTGAGGAATTTATTTATGAGCTTAACTAAATCATAAGGAAACATACTTACTTGTCATGTTGACTTTCAACTTTTACTAGATTTCTTACACAAACTCATATTATCTCCAAAAGACAAGTACTTAGGAAGACTTGTTCACATTAAGTGTACTATAATCTTCTTCTTGAGAATACCCTAATCCAAAAAAGAGAACTATATATTTCCCATGTCTTTAGAGCTTAACCAAATCCAAAAACAAAATTGTTAGTACAAGATCGGATAATACCCAAAAAGGATAATCCTTTATAAAAAAATCTATTCTTAATCTCCAAAATTTGTCAAACAACAACCAAAGTTCAACAAAGACAATTCAGTAAACATCTATCCATAAAATTCTAAAACATAATAAAAACTAATATTGAAACCCAAATCTCTGAAGGATTTAATCACAAAGTCTTCCAAGATAAACCAAAACATTTATATCCACATAACATCAGTTACTCTTAAATTCTCATACGGAAAAGTAATTAACCTAATCACATATCCTCCATGATAGGTTAATAATTTCGATAGATAACCCAAAATCAAGTTATTCTAGATTCATAAGATCATGTAACAAAAAAGAATTAGTCAAACAAACCAGGGACATCACATAGTCCAGCGGTAGGCGATAAATACAAGTCGCACTTTGGTTGTGGGTTCGATTCTCGCAGCTTCGTCTGACGCAACAGGTTTTCACAAGGTCTACGTGTTGTCCTTTTTATAAAAATATATAATTCTTATAACATTCCCCAAAAGTGATAAAATATTCAAAAATAACCATGACATAATTTATCCTCACGTTTATCTCATGTCGTTCATATTCCATAATAACATATAGTAACCCATAATTACATAAAAAGTAAGGATCATATAAACCCTAATGGTTACCTTTATCATTATTACCTAAACTTCCACATTGAGTTGGTTCTCTCATACATGATGAATTAGAGAACTCTCTAAGGTTCATGTGGTCAATCATGACTCATGATAGTTGGTTTAGAATAACCACGCGATTTCTCATTGAGTCCCCTATTTCATCCAGTCTTATAATTAGATAACCAACACAGTTTCCTTCAAACACATTGTCACATTGGTGCCAGCTAGATCCATCCATTTACTAAAACCAAAAAGGTCAGTGTGAGTATATCAACAAAATCAGCATGTACTAAAGAGTACGATAAAAACAAAGATATAATTATCCAAGTTATCTTAAATTCATTCCAACATTCATAAATAACAATGAATCTATCTAATATAATATACATTGTGGTTATACACAACTTGTCATTTATGCTTAAACAACACAATAACCTCTAAAGTTATCTAATACAACCTTTGATACCAACTATAATGACTCGGCCATAGTAAATTACATATTCTTGAATTAAATGAATAATTCACATTGAGGATCTTTTCAGGTTTAGAGTTTTAGATAATTACGACATAACTATTACATCTCAAAGATTACAATGTTGACACATCTACTCAGTTTCAGTTTTTCATTCAAAAAATATAAACTCTTGAACAAAAGAGTCAAGTATAGTTCCATGTTTTAGACTTCATGACATTTCCTTGATCCCATCCTTGACCGTATTCCACTTTAAGTCATATGGAAAACATTTCAAAAACATGGGATGAGCATAAAAAGCTCAGTAACGGTTATACCAATACAGAATGAAAACATTAGTCCATGTATACATATGAATTAATGAAATCATAGTTTTCTCATAAAACATAAGCACTTTCACATACCTCATTAAATCATATGATTTAGGAATAACTCAAAGAAATCATAAGACTTAAAGGCAACATGAGGAATTAATAACATTCTGTCGTAGGGAGTAACCCTCATGGTTATGTTTGAAATACCCACTACAGTATATTCCCTAAAATCTATTCTGAGAAACCTTAGATTTTAAATCCTTTGTGTTACCCAATGCATTGGAGAGCTATCTCGGGCTCACCCGCCCTTAGTTTATCATGGAACCTCCCAATTTCATAATCATTGCCCAAGAACCATAACATAATCAAAACACATAAAACATGCATAAAAGAAACATAAAATTTCCATATTTCAATCATGAGATATCAATACACCTCATTGGTATAATAAAAAAAATTATCAATACCATTTTTAATACCAAAAAAACATAAAATAGTATATGGTATTTATTTCCCTTTTAAAAACATTACTACTTGTTAAGGAATCCCAAGATCAAATAATACTCGTAGAGGCGGAATGGTGGTTGTAACCATGTATGTTAAAAACACATACTTTTTGTCATTTAGTAAAATTCTTCATAGAGAAAAGTTTCATTTTGAATAAAAGTAAAAGTCAAAGGGGTTTATACACTATATAGAAGAAAGTTGTGTATAAAACAAAATGTGGCTCAATGAAAGGAGATTGAGACGAAGACCCATACCACTTTGAATCTTTTATCATTTTAAACCATTAATATCCATATAAATAAATCCTTAATTTTTTTTTTAAAACATGGATATTAATGAGAAATATTTATACAAATAAATCATTAAATCATTTAAAACGATATTTTACTTAAAGTGTTTTTAACAAATTGAGAGACACTTGAATACAAATAATTGAGGAATAACATTTTATCAGAACATTATAATATCATGAGAATAAAGGTATTAATGATATAATATTACAAGGGACAGTATATACACCATATAAGAGTGAATGGGTGAAAAACAACAATGAAGTCTCAATAGAGATGTAAAATGAGATGAAATCCCTTATAAAGAAGGTATCTTTAAAATAAGGATAAATTAATCTCATAATTATGTGTGGAAAATATAAATACACCCAATATAAGTGGATATTAAATATAAATCAACCAGTTGTCATTCACACATATTCATAGGATGACATATTCAATAACTACAAGTTGAACCCAAAGAAATAGAATTTGGGTTAAGAAGTTCCCTTGTAAAAATTTGACAGCCTAACAACGTCACATTAAAATTCAGAAAATGAGTTGATGAGACAAAAATGGTATATAATCACTTGGAAATAAATTTTACATCAATAAAGATATATTAGAACATATCCCAACATAATAATATGTAAACTAAAATACCTAACAATAAAGATGTCTTTTAAAAAGATGAGCGTGAAAGGTTCACTTACCGACTTGGGTAACATTCGAAACGTACACCCAATGGAAAAAAGACTCTACAACATTGATGTAAATACTCAAGAAAGAAATAATATTACAAAAAGATTAGAATAATGGTCAGTACATACACCTCTCAATGTAAATGGTGGCGAATGTAGCATAAATCCCACGGGAATAAAAGTGAGATGAAAAATCCCTTACGAAAACTCTGCTGCCTAACGATGCCAATTAAAACATCAAAAAATGGATTTACGAGATAAAATAGGGTCTCTCATAATATGAACATAAAAAGTACAGAATGAGTAATATAAAAGAACATCCCTAAACAAAATGAATATTATCTTAAAATAAAATACATAAAAGAGAGTACTTAAAAAGAAAGAGATAGATTGGATCCCTTACCTCAAGTCCGACTTGTCTTGTTCATCTCATTATATTCCTTAATAATAAACTAGAGTTAATTTCAACTTTATTATAAAACTTTTTCAAGTTAATTATTCGTTTTATATTACTTATTTCCATGTTATTAACATTATGTAATTATTTATGTTAATAATAGTCGTTATGTCGATCATTGGTACTTGAGTCAGAAATTAACATGTGATAATTACAAGTTGTTCATGTGGTAAAATATCCATTATATCTATAATTGTATTCATGATTTAGATATCATATATATAATATATATCTACTATATACATTAATTTATAATATTACACAACATTTAAAGGTAAGAAATTAAATGCACCATTCATTGAGATGGTAAGTTGTACGTACACATGAACACTACTTTTATTTCTATTTCGTATTTAATGGAATTAAAACTAAATGATATATATATATATATTATAATTACATTATAATATATATGTTATATAATTCACATATTTTAATTAATTTAAATCTTTATATATTCCATGTATTGCATGAATGAGTCACATCACTTGAGGGGGCGGTAGTCCACACATCCCCAAATGAAATTTTCGCATTTGCACAAAATGAAAAGAAAAATGTTATGTTTTAAATGTAAAATACAGAATAATAGAGAGGAAATAAATATAATATATATCAAAAATAAATATAGTGCCATCATAATGGCCACCATGAGAGGTGGTAGAAGAAGATAGAACAATCATCATTTTGTTAGGCAGTAATTTTCCATCCACGGAAAGAGTATGTACTTTAACCATTAGACGGAGGGGTGTGTAATTGTAGCTCGAATAATTATTATAAAAACATACTAGTTTATTTTATATACTGATTTTGTTAAAAAATAAATGAATAAAAAGAGTTTAGGGGGTTGGAGAAGCAAAATAAAACAGAAGAACACAAGTGAAGACATTACCTTTAAATCAGGTAACTCCTCCTGGTTTCAACAAAAAGGGTTTCTTGAAGAGATTTCTGCCTAAGGAAAGGCTTATAGGATGAAGAGAGGAATGTGCAGAGATACAATGAACAGATCATGGCCTAGACAATGGCTTGAGAGGTGTGGTTAAGGAGGTAGATGTGGGGGTCTTTTTATAAGAGCGAGGAGGGGCACTCTTGGAAAGTCATGAAATGATACTTTATATTAAAATGTGTCTCATATTTTAAAGGACCCAGATTAATATATTTCTAGGAAAAGGTAATAAGGGTTGGAAATATGCTCATACAATTGTTTTTTGATATGTTTATGTATTTGATTTTACATTATCTTTTCATTTTATTTAAATTGTTCATTACTCAGGTAATCACTGCATCATACTGGTGTCATAAAAAGTTAATTTATTTAATGTCTAAAACTTATAAAAAATAATATGAATTAAGAAATAATTTTATCTTCCCAATTAATATTTATAGTCCAAGAGATAATTTAGGTAGACAAGATTAAAATTATTTTACTTTGGTGTTACATACTTTGGTTATATTTTCCTTTCTTTAAAAAAAATATGATAAAATGTCACTATCAAAATAAAATGATTCCATGGGGTCCCAAGGTTGGCACAAGTCGTCCCATGGTCAGCCATGACACCACCAATAGAATTAGGACTCATGTTGGGGTCATTTTATATTTTTATGATATTATTTTCTTACCCTTAATTACCGGATTACTAATTAAACACGATAATTAAAGATAATTATTGTCGTTACTATTCATAATATCCAAAAACAAATGAGCCTTAATTAAATAATTTCAACCTTATTATTACAAATATGGAATCAATTTTATCAAATTAAAATCACTGAAATTGTAGTATTTAATTTAAAAGTAAATCCTGTTGTCAAAACAAAATACGGGTTTTTAAGATATAAAATTTATCAAAAAATTGACTTGTTTTTACATCCAATCGAAAAGTGAAATTACATCCAATGAACAAAATATTATTAAGTGATAAAAAATAATTCAATTATACTTTAAAATCAATTAAAACGAGAATCTAAATATATAAATAAATTGGATGAAAAGGCAGTTTTGAATTAAAAAACATTATTTTTCATTATTCATAAAAAATGTCATTACCAAAAAAATACCAAAAATTAACCCTAACAATATTTGATATTCCAAATTCGGAAATGATGTCCATTTTACCTAATACAAAACATATAAGTATCATTAATAAATCATATAGTTAATTCCTGCTGTCAAAACAAATTGCGTGTTTTTAAGAAACAATATCTATCCAAAGATTGGCACTTGTTTATGTCCATTTTCATAGTAAAATTAATTCTAATTAACACCATTGAATTAAATGGTAATAATATATTATAATTAAAAAATAAAACAATTAAAAAATATATTATAACCATATAATTAAATTAGATGAAAAAGAAGTTTTGAAGTAAAATGCTGTATTTTTCACTATTCATTAAAAAATGATCATTGTCTGAAAAAATCCAAAAAATTATCCAAATTAGATTTCAATATCCCAATTCTAAAGAATAAGTTTATTTTGACAAATAGAGCTTATATAATTGTCAAAAGATATATTTCAAAAAGGTTCTCCATCAAAAGGCGGTAATACAATCTTTTAAAAATATTAGAGTAATTATTCTTAAAATTGGATTCATTTGAATTTTAAGCCTCTAACATTTATTGGATAAATGTAAAAATATTATAAAAAAATATTTAATCATTTTTTAGTTAGTTCTGTTCATTATTTCCATTACAACGGCTAGGCATTAACTATTTAAAATAATATTATTATATTATTAATGTGAAACATAAGATTTCAAAGAAACTCCTTGTAGCGTATTTGGTACGCCATCGAGCATAGCATTCCCTTTAATGTAATATTAAAATTTTATTCACAAATATTTATAAACATGAGAATATAATATTATTTATTTACTTGGGATGTAACATCCTTCCCCCTTTTTGGGAATTGCATCCTCACAATTTTAAAATTGGGATTGGAAACATCATTGAAAGCCCCACATCAGAAAAAGAGTCAGCAAAACTATCACTTTAAATGAAAGAAAGAGAAGTACAATGGTAACCCGAGTTAACCCATGCTAGGATTCCATGTAGGAAAACATGGATATGGAAGAAAAAACAAAGGGTCGTGTTTTGAGGGAGAGTGATAGAAAAAATGTTTAGGAGAAAGTTAACCACCAGAAAATCACAAACTTGTAATGGGTTAAACTGTATTTGATTCCCTAGTTTGAAAATTTAACAGACAACATTTTAGTTTTATGTTACTTTTCATTGAGTTATTTATTTATGAGTTTAACTAAATCATAAGGAAACATAATTAATTTACATTTTCACATTGATCTTTTACTATATTTCTTACACAAACTCATATTTTCTCCAAAAGACAAGTATTTAGAAAGACTATTTCACATTAAGAGTACTATAATCAACTTCATGAGAATCACCTAATCCAAAAAATAGAACTATATAATTACCATGACATTAGAGCTTATCCAAAATCAAAAAAAAATGTTAGTACAAGATCAGATAATAAAAAAAGGATAATCCTTTATAAAAAAAACTATTCTTAATCTCCAAAATTTGTCAAACAATACACTATGTTCAAAAAAGACCATTCAATAAACATATATCCATTAAATTATTCAAAGTAATCAAAACTAATATTGAAACCCAAATATTCTAAGGATTTAATCACATAATCTTCCAAGATAAACCTTAACATTTATCTCTAAATAACATTAGTTACTCTTAATGTCTGATACTGAAAAGGAATTAACCTAATCACATATCTTCCCTGATAGGTTAATAATATCCATAGATAACCCAAAATCAAAATATTCTTGATTCATAAGATCATGTATCTAAAAATAATTAGTCAAAATAACCAGGTACTTCACGTAGTCCAGTGGTAGGCGATAAATACCAGTCTCACTTTGGTTGTGGGTTCGATTCTCGCAGCTTCATCCGATGCAACAGGTTGTCACAAGGTCTACGTGTTGTCCCTTTTCCAAAACTAAATAATTCTTATAAAATTACCCAAAAAGCAATAAAATCTTCAAAAATAACCATAGCATAATTTATCCACAAGTTTATCTCATTTCGTTCATATTCCATCATAACATATAGTAACCTATAATTACCTCAAAAGTAAGGATCATATAAACCATAATGGTTACCTTTATAATTATTACCTGAACATCCACATCGAGTTGGTTCTCTCGTACATGATGCATTAGAGAACTCACCAAGGTTCAAGTGGTTGATCATGACTCTTGATAGATGGTTAAGAATAACCATGAGATTTCTCATTGAGTCCCCCATTTCATCCAGTCTCTTAATCAGAGAACCACCACAGTTTTCTTCAATCCCATTGTCACATTAGTGCCAGCGAGATCCATCCATTTACTAAAACCAAAATGGTCAGTGTGAGTATATCAACAAAATCAGCATGTACTAAAGAGGAAGATAAGAACTAAGATATAATTATCCATGTTATCTAAAAAAATTTCCAACTTTCATATATAAAAATGAATCCATCTAATATAATAACAATTTTGGTTTTACACAACTTGTCACTTATTATTAAAAAAAAACTCTAACCTCTAAAGTTATCTAAACTGACCTTTGATACAAAGTATAATGACCCGAACGTATTACATTACATATTCTTGAAATAAATGAATAATTCATATTGTAGATCATTTCAGGTTTAGATTTTTAGAAAATTAGGACATGACTATTACATCTCAAGGATTACATGGTAGAAACATCTACTCAGTTTATATTTTTTTCACACAATATAAAATCTTGACCAAAATATTCCAGTCTAGTTCCATGTTTTAAAAATCATGACACTTCCTTGATCCCATCCATGAACGTATTCCACATTACGTCCTGTGGAAAACAATTCAAAAACATTGGATGAGTATAAAAATATCAGTAAGGGTTATTAAAATATTCCAAGAAAATAGTAGCCCACGTATACATATGATTCCATGACATCAAACTTTACTCATAAAACATTATCATGTTAACATACCTCATTAAATCATAAGATTTAGGAATATGTCAAAGAAATCATAATACTTAAATGTAACTTGAGGCATTCATAACATTCTTTCATAGGGAGTAACCCTCTTGGTTACATTTGGAATACCCACCATAGTATATTCCCTAAAATCTCTTCTAAGAAACCTTATCGTTTAACTCCTTCGCATTACCCAATGAATTGGAGAGATATATCGGGCTCACCCGCCATTAGTTTATCATGGAACCACCCAATTTCATAATCATTTCCCAAGAACCATAACATAATATTAACATATAAAACATGAATAAAACAAACATAAAATTTCCACATTTCAATCAAAAGATATCAATACACCACATTGATATAATAATTTTTTTTGTCAAAACCATTTTCAATACCAAAAAACATAAAACAATATATGGTAATTATTTTCCTTTTAAAAACATTACAGCTTGTTAAGGAATCCCAAGATCAAATAATACTCGCAGTGGAGGAATGTTTATTGTCACCGCGTACGTTGAAAAAACATACTTTTTGTAATTTAGTAAAATGATTTATAGAGAAATGATTCCTTTTGAATAAAAGTAAAGGAAAAATGGGTTTATACACTATATAAAACAAATTTGTGTATAAAAAAATTATGCCTCAATGAAAGAAGATTAAGACGAAGTCCCATTCCACTTTGAAGCTTTTAACATTTTAAACCATTAATATCCATATAAATAAATTCTTAAAAAACATTTTGAAAACATGGATATTGATGACAAATATTTATACTAATAAATCATTAAAACATTTAAAATGATATTTTAGTTAAAGAGTTTTCAACAAAATGAGAGACACTTTAATAAAAATAATTGAGGAATAACCTTTAATCATAACTTTTTAATATCATGATAATAAATTTATTTATGATATAATATGCCAAGGGATAGTATATACACTATATAAGAGTGAATTGGTGCATAAAAACAATGAAGTCTCAATAGAAATGTAAAATGACATGAAATCCCTTATAAAGAAGGTATCCTTAAAATAAGGATAAATTAATCTCATAATTATGTGTGACAAATATAAATACACCCAATATAAGTGGTTATTAAGTGTAAAAAAACCAAAGGTCATTAACACATATTCATATGATGACATATTTAATAACTACAAGTTGAAGCCAAAGAAATCGAAATTGGGTTAAGAACTTCCCTTGAAAAAATTTGACAGCCTAACGACGTAACTTTAAAATTAAGATTACGAGTTGATGAGACAAAAAGGGTAACTTATCACTTGGAAATTAAT
The DNA here is from genome assembly GCA_963277665.1 of Viscum album. Taxonomy (NCBI): domain Eukaryota; kingdom Viridiplantae; phylum Streptophyta; class Magnoliopsida; order Santalales; family Viscaceae; genus Viscum; species Viscum album. The sequence continues at coordinate 363,139,990 of OY728158.1, read as the reverse complement.
TTTACATCAATAAGGATATATTATAAAATATCCCAACATAATAATATGTAAATTAAAAGACCTTACAAAAATAAAACTTTTTAAAAGTGGAGGGTGAAAGGTTCCCTTACCGACTTGGGTAACTTTCGAAACGTACACCCTATGAAAGAAGGACAATACAACATTGATATAAATACTCATAAACGAAATTATATTACACAAAGTGTAGAATAATGGGTAGTACATACACCACTCAATGTAAATGGTCTAAAATGTAGCAAAAATCCCACACGAATAAAAGTGATATGAAACAGCCCTTATGAAAACTTGGCATCTTAACGATGCCAATTAAAACATCAAAAAATGGATTTATGAGATCAAATAGGGTCTATAATAATAAGAACATAAAATTTACATAATTAGGAATATAAAATAACATCCACAAACATAAGAAACATGAGTTTAAAATAAATGATATAAAAGAGAGTACTTAAAAAGAAAAAGATATGTTGGATCCCTTACCTCTTGTCTGACTTGTCTTGTTCATCTCTTTATATTCCTGAATAATAAACTAGAGTTAATTTAAACTTTATTATAAAACTTTTTCAAGTTAATTATTCCATTTATATTACTTATTTACATGTTATTAACATTATGTAATTATTTATGTTAATAATAGTCGTTATGTCGATCATTGGTACTTGAGTCAGAAATAAACATGTTATAATTACAAGTTGTTCATGTGGTAAAATATCCATTATATCTAGAATTATATTCATGATTTAAATATCATATATATCATATATATCCACTATATACTTTCATTTATAATATTACACAACATTTAAAGGTAAGAAATTAAATGCACCATTCATTGAGATGGTAAGTTGTACGTACACATGAACACTACTTTCATTTCCATTTCGTATTTAATGGAATTAAAACTAAATGAGAGATATATATATATATTATAATTAAATTATAATATAAATGTTATATAATTCACATATTTGAATTAATTTCATTCTTTATATATTCCATGTATTGCATGAATGAGTCACATCACTTGAGGGGGCGGTAGTCCACACATCTTCAAATGAAATTTTCGCATTTGCACAAAACGAAAAGAAAAAAGTTATGTTTTAAATGTAAAATACAGAATCATAGAGAGGAAATAAATATAATATATATCAAAAATAAATATAGTTCGATCATAATGGCCACCATGAGAGGTGGTAGAAGAAGATAGAACAATCATCGTTTCGTTAGGCAGTAATTTTCCATCCACGGAAAGAGTATGTACTTTAACCATTAGACAGAGGTGTGTGTAATTGTATCTCGAATAATTATTATAAAAACATACTATTTTATTTAATATACTTATTTTGTTAAAAAATAAATGAATAAAAAGAGTTTAGGGGGTTGGAGAAGCAAAATAAAACAAAAGAACACAAGTGAAGACATTACCTTTAAATCGGGTAACTCCTCTTGGTTTGAACAACAAGGGTTTCTTGAAGAGATTTCTGCCTAAGGAAAGGCTTCTAGGATGAAGAGAGGAATGTGGAGAGATAAAATGATCAGATATTGGCCGAGCCAATGGCTTTAGGGGTGTGGGTAAGGAGGTAGATGTGGGGGCCTTTTTATAAGAGCGAGGAGGGGCACTCTTGGAAAGTCATGAAATGATACTTTATATTAAAATGCGTCTCGTATTTTAAAGGTCCCAAATTAATATATTTCTAAGATAAGGTAATAAGGGTTGGAAATATACTCATACAATTGTTTTTTGATATGTTTATGTATTTGATTTTCCATTATCTTTTCATTTTATTTAAATTGTTCATTACTCAGGTAATCGCTGCATCATCATGGTGTCATAAAAAAGTTAATTTATTTAATGTCTAAAACTTATAAAAAAATAATATGAATTAAGAAATAATTTTATCTTCCCAATTAATATTTATATTCCAAGAGATAATTTAGTTATACAAGATTAAAATTATTTTACTTTGGTGTTACATACTTTGGTTATATTTTCCTTTCTTTAAAAAAATATGATAAATGGTCACTATCAAACTAAAATGATACCATGGGGTCCCAAGGTTGGCACAAGTAGTCCCATGGTCGGACATGACACCACCAATAGAATTAGGACACATGATGGGGTCATTTTATATTTTTATGATATTATTTTCTTACCCTTAATTACCCTATTACTAATTAAACACGATAATTAAAGATAATTACTGTCGTTACTATTCATAATGTCCAAAAACAAATGAGTCTTAATTAAATAATTTGAACCTTATGATTCCAAATATGGAATAAATTTTATCAAATTAAAAACAACGAAATTGTAGTATTTAATTTAAAAGTAAATCCCGTTGTCAAAATAAAAGACGGGTTTTTAAGATATAAAATTTATCAAAAAATTGACTTGTTTTTACATCCAATCGAAAAGTGAAATTACATACAATGAACAAAATATTATCAAGTGATAAAAAATAATTCAATTATACTTTAAAATCAATTAAAACGTGAATCTAAATATATAAATAAATTGGATGAAAAGGCAGTTTTGAATTAAAAAACATTATTTTTCACTATTCATAAAAAAGTCATTACCAAAAAAATACCAAAAATTAACCCTAACAATATTTGATATTCCAAATTCGGAAATGATGTCCATTTTACCAAATAAAAAACATATAAGTCTCATTAATAAATCATATAGTTAATTCCCACTGTCAAAACAAATTGCGTGTTTTTAAGAAACAATATCTATCCAAAGACTGGCACTTGTTTATGTCCATTTTCATAGTAAAATTAATTCTAATTGCCACCATTGAATTAAATTGTAATAATATATTCTAATTAAAAAATAAAACAATTAAAAATATATTATAACAATATAATTAAATTAGATGAAAAAGCAGTTTTGAAGTAAAATGCAGTATTTTTAACTATTCATTAAAAAATGATCATTGTCAGAAAAAATCCAAAAAATTATCCAAATTAGATTTCAATATCCCAATTATAAAGAATAAGTTTATATTGACAAATAGAGCTTATATAATTGTAAAAAGTTATATTTCAAAAAGTTTCTCTATCAAAAGGCGGTAATACAATCTTTTAAAAATATTAGAGTATTTATTCTTAAAATTGGATTCATTTGAATTTTAAGCCTCTAACATTGATTGGATAAATGTAAAAATTTTATAAAAAATATTTAATCATTTTTTAGTTAGTTCTGTTCATTCCTGCCATTACAACGGCTAGGAATTAACTATTTAAAATAATGTTATTATATTATTAATGTGAAACATAAGATTTCAATGAAACTCCTTGTAGCGTATTTGGTACGCCATCGAGCATAGCATTCCCTTTAATGTAATATTAACATTTTATTCACAAATATTGATAAACATGAGAATGTAATATTATTTATTTACTTAGGATGTAACATCCTTCCCCCTTATTGGGAATTGCATCCTCACAATTTTAAAATTGGGATTGGAATCATCATTGAAATCCCCACATCGGAAAAATAGTCAGAAAAACTATCACTTTAAACGAATGAAAGAGAAGTACAATGGTAACCCGAGTTAACCCATACTAGGATTCCATGTAGGAAAACGTAGATATGGAAGAAAAAACAAAGGGTCATGTTTTGAGGGAGAGTTATAGAAAAAATGTTTAGGAGAAAGTTAACCACCAGAAAATCACAAACTTGTAATGGGTTAAAGTTTATTTGATTCCCCGTGATGAAAATTTAACAGACAACATTTTAGTTTTAAGTTACTCTTCATTGAGTAATTTATTTATGAGTTTAACTTAATCATAAGGAAACATACTTAATTTTCATTTTGACTTTGATCTTTTACTATATTTCTTACACAAACTCATATTTTCTCCAAAAGACAAGTATTTAGAAAGACTAGTTCACATTAAGAGTACGATAATCAACTTCTTGAGAATCACCTAATCCAAAAAAGAGAACTATATATTTACCATGATATTAGACCTTATCCAAAACTAAAACAAAAAATGTTAGTACAAGATCAGATAATAAAAAAAGGATAATCCTTTATAAAAAAAATCTATTCTTAATCTCCAAAATTTGTCAAACAATTCCCTATGTTCAAAAAAGACCATTCAGTAAACATCTATCCATTAAATTATTAAAAGCAATCAAAACTGAGATTGAAACCCAAATATCCGAAGGATTTAATCACATAGTCTTCCAAGATAAAACTTAACATTTATCTCTAAATAACATTAGTTACTCTTAATGTATGATACTGAAAAGGAATTAACCTAATCACATATCCTCCTTGATAGGTTAATAATATCCATAGATAACCCAAAATCAACATATTCTTGATTCATAAGATCATGTATCTAAAAATAATTAGTCAAAATAACCAGGTACATCACGTAGTCCAGTGGTAGGTGATAAATACCAGTCTCACTATGGTTGTGGGTTTGATTCTCGCAGCTTCATCCGATGCAACAGGTTGTCACAAGGTCTACGTGTTGTCCATTTTCCAAAACTAAATAATTCTTATAACATTACCCAAAAAGCGATAAAATCTTCAAAAATAACCATAACATAATTTATCAACAAGTTTATCTCATGTCGTTCATATTCCATCATAACATATAGTAACCTATAATTACCACAAACGTAAGGATCATATAAACCATAATGGTTACCTTTATAATTATTACCCAAACATCCACATAGAGTTGGTTCTCTCATACATGATGCATTAGAGAACTCACAAAGGTTCAAGTGGTTGATCATGACTCTTGATAGATGGTTAAGAATAACCATGAGATTTCTCATTGAATCCCCCATTTCATCCAATCTCTTAATCAGAGAACCACCACAGTTTTCTTCAATCCCATTGTCACATTGGTGCCAGCGAGATCCATCCATTTACTAAATCCAAAAAGGTCAGTGTGAGTATATCAACAAAATCAGCATTTACTAAAGAGGAAGATAAGAACTAAGATATAATTATCCATGTTATCTCAAAAAATTTCCAACATTCATAAATAAAAATGAATCTATCTAATATAATAACCATTTTGGTTTTACACAACATGTCACTTATTATTAAATAACACTCTAACCTCTAAAGTTATCTAAACTGACCATTTATACAAAGTCTAATGACCCGACCTTATTACATTACATATTCTTGAAATAAATGAATAATTTATACTATGGATCATTTTAGGTTTAGATTTTTAGAAAATTAGGACATGACTATTACATCTCAAAGATTACATGGTAGACACATCTACTCAGTTTATATTTTTTTCACACAATATAAAATCTTGACCAAAATATTCTAGTCTAGTTCCATGTTTTAGACATCATGACACTTCCTAGATCCCATCCTTGAACGTATTCCATATTAAGTCCTGTGGAAAACAATTCAAAAACATTGGATGAGAATAAAAAGCTCGGTAATGGTTATTAAAATATTGAAAGAAAATAGTAGCCCACGTATACATATGAATCCATGATATCAAACTTTACTCATAAAAGATTATCATGTTAACATACCTCATTAAATCGTAATATTTATGAATATGTCAAAGAAATCATAAGGCGTAAATGTAACTTGATGCATTCATAACATTCTTTCATAGGGAGTAACCCTCGTGGCTACATTTGGAATACCCACCATAGTATATTCCCTAAAATCTCTTCTGAGAAACCTTATCCTTTAACTCCTTCGCATTACCCAATGAATTGGAGAGCTATATCGGGCTCACCCGCCCTTAGTTTATCATGGAACCACCCAATTTCATAAACATTTCCCATGAACCATAACATAATCTTAACATATAAAACATGAATAAAATAAACATAAAATTTCCACATTTCAATCAAAAGATATCAATACACCACATTGATATAATAATTTTTTTTTCAAAACCATTTTCAATACCAAAAAACATAAAACAATATATGGTAATTATTTTCCTTTTAAAAACATTACGGCTTGTTAAGGAAGCCCATGATCAAATAATACTCGTAGTGCAAGAATGTTTATTTTCACCGCGTACGTTGAAAAAACATTCTTTTTATAATTATTAAAATTATTTATAGAGAAAAGATTCCTTTTGAATAAAAGTAAACGTAAAATGGGTTTATACACTGTATAAAACAAATTTGTGTATAAAACAAAATATTCCTCAATGAAAGAAGATTAAGGCGAAGTCCCATACCACTTTGATGCTTTTAACATTTTAAACCATCAATATCCATATAAATAAATTCTTAAAAAACATTTTGAAAACATGGATATTGATGACAAATATTTATACTAATAAATCATTAAAACATTTAAAATGATATTTTAGTTAAAGAGTTTTCAACAAAATGAGAGACACTTTAATAAAAATAATTGAGGAATAACCTTTAATAAGAACTTTTTAATATCATGTTAATAAATGTATTTATGATATAATATGCCAAGGGACAGTATATACACTATATAAGAGTGAATTGGTGCATAAAAACAATGAAGTCTCAATAGAAATGTAAAATGACATGAAATCCCTTATAAAGAAGGTATCATTAAAATAAGGATAAATTAATCTCATAATTATGTGTGACAAATATAAATAAACCCAATATAAGTGGTTATTAAGTGTAAAACAACCCGAGGTCATTAACACATATTCATATGATGACATATTTAATAACTACAAGTTGAAGCCAAAGAAATCGAAATTGGGTTAAGAACTTCCCTTGTAAAAATTTGACAGCCTAACGACGTAACTTTAAAATTAAGATTACGAGTTGATGAGAAAAAAAGGGTAACATATCACATGGAAATTAATTTTACATCAATAAGGATATATTATAAAATATCCCAACATAATAATATGTAAATTAAAAGACCTTACAAAAAGAAAACTTTTTAAAAGTGGAGGGTGAAAGGTTCCCTTACCGACTTGGGTAATTTTCGAAACGTACACCCCATGAAAGAAGGAAAATACAACATTGATATAAATAATCATAAACAAAAGTATATTACACAAAGTGTAGAATAATGAGTAGTACATACACCACTCAATGTAAATGGTGGAAAATGTAGCAAAAATCCCACGGGAATAAAAGTGAGATGAAACATCCCTTATGAAAACTGGGCAGCCTAACGATGCCAATTAAAACACCAAAAAAAGGATTTATGAGATCAAATAGGGTCTATTATAATATGAACATAAAATGTACATATTGAGGAATATAAAATAACATCCCCAAACATAAGAAATATGAGTTTAAAATAAATGACATAAAAGAGAGTACTTAAAAATAAAAAGATATGTTGGATCCCTTACCTCATGTCTGACTTGTCTTGTTCATTTCTTTATATTCATGAATAATAAACTAGGGTTAATGTATACTTATTTAGAACGTTTTTAAAGTTCATCATTCCTTTTATATCACGTATTACCATGTGTATGACAATTATGTAATTATTTAAGTTAATAATGGTTGTTTTGTCGATCATTGGTACTTGAGTCAGAAATAAACATGTTATAATTACAAGTTGTTCATGTTGTAAAATAGACATTATATTTAGAATTATATTCATGATTTAGATATAATATTTATTATATATATAAACTATATACTTTGATTGATAATATTACATAACATTTAAATGTATGAATTAAAATGCACTATTCATGGAGTCGGTAAGCCGTGCGTACGCATTAACACCACTTTCATTTCTATTTCGTATTTAATGGAATTAAAACTAAATCAGAGATATATATATATATATATATATATTATAATTACTCTATAATATATATGTTATATTGTTCACATATATTAATTAATTTCATTCTTTATACATTTCATGTATTTCATTGATGATTCACATCACTTGAGGGGGAAGTAGTCCACACTTCCTCAAATGAAGTTATCGCATTTGAAAAACATGAAAAGCATAACGGTATGTTATAAATGTAAAATAAATAAGCATAGAGTCGAAATAAATATAACATATATCATCAATAAACATAGTGACATCATAATGGCCACCATGATAGGTGGTCGGAGAAGATAGAACAATCATCGTTTCACGATGCAGTAATTCTCCATCAACGGAAATAGTATGTTCTTTAACCATTAGACAGAGGTGTGTGTAAGTATAGATCGAATAATTATCATAAAAAAATACTATTATATTGAATATACTGCTGTTTTACAAAAGAAATTAATAAAAAGAGTTTAGGGGTTTGGAGAAACAAAATAAAACAAAAGAACACAAGTGAAGACATTACCTTTAAATCGGGTAACTCCTATTGTTTTGAACCAAAAGGGTTTCTTGAAGAGACCTCTGCCTAAGGTAAGGCTTCTAGGATTAATATAGGGATGTTGATAGAAAAAATTATCAGAGTTTGGCTGAGCCAATATCTTGAGAGGTGTGGGTAAGGAGGTAGAGGTGGGGGCCTTTTTATAAGAGGGAGGAGGGTCACTCTTGGAAAGTCAAGAGATGTTACTTTATATTAAAATGATTTTCAGAATTTAAAGGTCCCAAAATAATATATTTAGAGGATAAGGTGATAAGTGTTCTAAATATACTCATCCAATTGGGTTTTTACAAGTTTAAGTCTTAGATTTTACATTATCTTTTCATTTTATTTAAATAGATCATTAATGAGGTAATCCTTGCATCATCATGGTGTCATAAAAAATTTAATTTATTTAATGTATAAAAACATTAAAAAATACTATGAATTAGGAATTATTTTTATCTTTCCAATTAATATTTATAGTCCAATATATCATTTATTCATACAAAATTAACATTATTTTACTTAGGTGTTACATACATTGGTTACATTTTCATTTCATTAAAAAAAATGATAAAAGGTCACTATCACACTAATGTGATTTGATGGGATCCAATGGTTGGCACATGGAATCCCATGGTCGTCCATGACACCGCAAATAGCATTAGGACACATGTTGGGGTCATTTTATATATTTATGATATTATTTTCTTACCCTTAATTACCCGATTACTAATTAAACATGATAATTAAAGATAGTTTCCGCAGTTACTATTCACAATGTCCAAAAACAAAAGTGTCTTAATTAAATAATTTGGACATTCTGATTCCAAATATGGAATCCATTTTTATCAATTTCAAAACACAAAAATTTTAGTATTTAATTTAAATGTAAATCTCATTGTCAAAACAAAAGACGAGTTTTTAAGAAGTAAAATTTATCAAAAGATTGACTTGTTTTTCATCCAATTGAAAAGTGAAATTACTTCCAATGAATTTTTTTTATAAAGTGATAAAAACACAATTCAATTATACATTATAAAAAATTAAAACTACAATATAAATATATAAATAAATTGGATGAAAAGGCGGTTTTGAATTAAAAACCTGTATTTTTCACTATTCATTAAAAAAAGAAATTATCAGAAAAATACCAAAAATTTACCCTAAGAAATATTAGATAGTCCAAATTCAGATATGATGTCCATTTTACCAAATTCAAAACATATATGTTTCCTTAAAAATTCATATAGTTAAATCCCGCTGTCAAAACAAATAGTGTGTTTTTACAAAACAATATTTATCAAAAGATTAGAACTTGTTTATGTCCATTTTCACTGTAAAATTAATTCTAATGACCACCATTGAATTAAATGGTAAAAATATATTCTAATTACACTTTAAAAAAATTAAAAAATATATTCAAACCATATAAATAAATTAGATGAAAATGCAGTTTTGAAGTAAAATGTAGTATTTTTCACTATTCATTAAAAAATGAACATTGTCTGAAAAAAACAAAAAATTTATTCAAAGTAGATTTTAATGTCCCAATTATAAAGAATAAGTTTATTTTGAAAAATAGATATTATATAATTGTCAAAATTTCTATTTTAAAAAGGATCTCCATCAAAAGGCGGTAAAACAATCTTTTAAAAATATTATTGTGTTTATTCTTAAAATTAGATTCATTTGAATTTTATGTCTCTATCATTTATTGGATAAATGTAAAAATATCTAACAAACATATTAAATTATTTTTTCGTTAGTTCAGTTCATTCCTACCATTACAAAGTATAGGCATTAACTATTTAAAATAATATTATTATATTATAAGTGTGCAATGTAAGATTTCAAAGAAAATCGTTGTTGCGTATTGGGTACGCCATCGAGCATAGCATTCCTTTTAAAGTAATATTAAAATTTTATTAAAAAAATATTGATAAACATGAGAATGAAATATTATTTATTTACTTGGGATGTTACATCCTTCCCCCTTTTTGGGTATTGAGTCCTCGCAATTTTAAAATTGGGCTTGAAAACTTCCTTGAAATCCCCACATCAAAAAAGGAGTCAGCAAAACTATCACTTTAAAAGAAATAAAGAGAATTACAGAGGTAACCCGAGTAAAAACATAATAGGATTCCATATAGGAAAACATGGATATGGAAGAAAAATAGTGTCAGGTTTTGAGGGAGAGTGATAGAAAACATGTTTAGGAGAAAAGTTAACCACCGGAAAATCACAAAACAATAATGGGTTAAACAGTATATGATTCCCCAGAAGGAAATGTTAACAGACAACATTTTAGTTTTAAGTTACTTTTCATTGAGGAATTTATTTATGAGCTTAACTAAATCATATGGTAACATACTTACTTGTCATGATTACTTTCAACTTTTACTATATTTCTTACACAAACTCATATTTTCTCCAAAAGACGAGTATTTTGGAAGACATGTTCACATTAAGTGTACTATAATCAACTTCTTGAGAATCACCTAATACAAAAAAGGGAACTATATATTTCTCATTTCATTAGACCTTAACCAAAAAAACCAATGATGTTAGTACAAGATCAGATAATACCCAAAAAGTATAATCTTTTATATAAAAAAATATATTCTTAATCTCCCAAATTTGTCAGACAATAACCAAAGCTCAACAAAAACCATTCAATAAACATATATCCATAAATTTCTTCAATGTAATCAAAAATAATATTGAAACCCAAATCTCTGAAGGATTTAATCACATAGTCTTCCAAGGTAAACCATAACATTTATCTCCAAATAACATCAGTTACTCTTAAATTCTCATACTAAAAAGTAATTAACCTAATCACATATCCTCCATGATAGGTTAATAATTTCCATAGATAACCCAAAATCAACATATTGTAGATTCATAAGATCTTGTAACTAAAAATAATTAGTCAAACTAACCAGGGAATTCACGTATTCATGTGGTAGGCGATAAATTTCAGTCGTACTTTGGTTGTGGGTTCGATTCCCGCAGCTTTGTCCGATGCGACAGGTTGTCACAAGGTCTGCGTGTTGTCCTTTTTCCAAAACTACATAATTATTATAAAATTCACCAAAAAAAGATAAAATCATAAAAAATAACCATAACATAATTTATCCTCAAGATTATCTCATGTCGTTCATATTCCATAATTACATATAGTAACCCATAATTACCTCAAAAGTAAGGATCATATAAGCCATAATGGTTACATTTATAATTATTACCTGAACTTCCACATCGATTGGGTTCTCTCATACATGATGTATTAGAGAACTCACCATGGTTCAAGTGGTTGATCATGACACATGATAGTTGGTTTAGAATAACCACGAGATTTCTCATTGAGTCCCCCATTTCATCCAGTCTCTTAATCAGAGAACCACAACAATTTCCTTCAAACCCACTGTAACTTTGGTGCCAACTAGATCCATCCATTTACTAAAACCAAAAAGGTCAGTGTGAGTATATCAAAAAAATCAGCATGTACTAAAGAGGAATATAAAAACAAAGATATAATTATCCAATTTATCTCAAACTCAATCCAAATTTCATAAATTACAGTGAATTTATCTAATATAATAACCATTGTGGTTATACACAACTTCTCACTTATGCTTAAACAACACTCTAACCTCTATAGTTATCTAAACTTACCTTTGATACCAACTATAATGACTCGGCCTTAGTACAATACATATTCTTGAATTAAATGAATAATTCACATTGAGGATGTTTTCAGGTATAGAGTTTTAGAGAATTAGGAGATAACTATTACATCTCAACGATTAAATGGTAGACACATCTACTCAGTTTCCATTTTTCATTCAAAAAATATAAACTCTTGAACAAAAGGGTCAAGTATAGTACCATGTTTTAGACTTCGTTAAATTTCCTTGATCACATCGTTGACCATATTAACCTCATGGTTACATTTGGAATACTCACCATAGTATATTCCCTAAAATATCTTCATCGAAACCTTATAGTTTAACTCTTTAGTGTTACCCAATGCATTGGAGATCAACCTTGGGATAACCCGCCCATAGTTTATCACAGAACCACCCGATTTTATAAACATTTCCCAAGAACCATAACATAATCATAACACTTAAAACATGCATAAAATAAACATAAAATTTTCACATTTCAATCACAAGGTATCAATTCACCACATTGATATAATATTTTTTTTTATCAAAACTATATTCAATACCAAAAAACATAAAATAGTATCTGGTATTTTTTTCTATTTAAAAACATTACGGCTTGTTAAGAATCCCAATATCAAATAATACTCATGGTGGCGGAATGGTCGTTGTCACCGTGTATGTTAAAAAAACATAATTTTTTTCATTTAGTGAAATTATTCATATGGAAAATAATCCATTTGAATAAAAGTAAAAGTAAAAGGGGTTTATAAACTGTATAAAAGAAAGGTGTTTATAAAACAAAATATGCCTCAATGAAAGGAAATTGTGACAAAGCCCCATACCACTTTGATGCTTTTAATATTTTAAACCATTAATATCCAGATAAATAAATCCTTAAAAAAAATTTAAAACATGGATATTAATGAGAAATATTTATAAGAATAAATCATTAAAAAATTTAAAACTATATTTTTAGTTTAAGAGTTTTTAACAAAATGAGAGACACTTGAATACAAATAATTGAGGAATAAAATTTAATCAGAACATTATAATATCATGAGAATAAATGGATTAATGATATAATATGCCATGGGACAGTATATACACCATATAAGAGTGAATTGGTTCATAAAAACAATGATGTCTCAATAGAAATGTAAAATGAGTTGAAATCCCTTATAAAGAAGGTATCCTTAAAATAAGGATAAATCAATCCTATAATTATGTGTAGAAAATTATAAATACACCCAATATAAGTGGATATTAAGTGTAAAACAACCATAGGTCATTAAAAAATATTCATAGGATGACATATTCAATAACTACAAGTTGAACCCAAAGAAATATAATTTGGGTTAAGAAGTTCCCTTGTAAAAATTTGACAGCCTAACAGCATCACATTAAAATTCAGAAAACGAGTTGATGTGACAAAAATGGTATATAATCACTTGGAAATAAATTTTACATCAATAAAGATATATTAGAACATATCCCAACATAATAATATGTAAACTAAAAGACCTAACAAAAAAGATGTCTTTTAAAAAGATGAGCGTGAAAGGTTCACTTACCGACTTGGGTAACATTCGAAACGTACACCCAATGGAAAAAGACTATACAACATTGATGTAAATACTCAAAAAAGAAATAATATTACAAAAAGATTAGAATAATGGTCAGTACATACACCTCTCAATGTAAATGGTGGCGAATGTAGCATAAATCCCACGGGAATAAAAGTGAGATGAAAAATCCCTTACGAAAACTCTGCTGCCTAACGATGCCAATTAAAACATCAAAAAATAAATTTACGAGATAAAATAGGGTCTCTCATAATATGAACATAAAAAGTACAGAATGAGTAATATAAAAGAACATCCCTAAACAAAATAAATATTATCTTAAAATAAATTACATAAAAGAGAGTACTTAAAAAGAAAGAGATAGATTGGATCCCTTACCTCAAGTCCGAATTGTCTTGTTCATCTCATTATATTCCTTAATAATAAACTAGAGTTAATTTAAACTTTATTATAAAACTTTTTCAAGTTAATTATTCGTTTTATATTACTTATTTCCATGTTATTAACATTATATAATTATTTATGTTAATAATAGTCGTTATGTCGATCATTGGTACTTGAGTCAGAAATAAACATGATATAATTACAAGTTGTTCATGTGGTAAAATATCCATTATATCTATAATTATATTCATGATTTAGATATCATATATATAATATATATCAACTATATACATTAATTTATAATATTACACAACATTTAAAGGTATGAAATTAAATGCACCATTCATTGAGATGGTAAGTTGTACGTACACGTGAACACTACTTTTATTTCTATTTCGTATTTAATGGAATTAAAACTAAATGAGATATATATATATATTATATTTACATTATAATATATATGTTATATAATTCACATATTTTAATTAATTTCAATCTTTATATATTCCATGTATTGCATGAATGAGTCACATCACTTGAGGGGGCGGTAGTCCACACATCCTCAAATGAAATTTTCGCATTTGCAGAAAATCAAAAGAAAAATGTTATGTTTTAAATGTTAAATACAGAATAAAAGAGAGGAAATAAATATAATATATATCAAAAATAAATATAGTGCCATCATAATGGCCACCATGAGAGGTGGTAGAAGAAGATAGAACAATCATCGTTTTGTTAGGCAGTAATTTTCCATCCACGAAAAGAGTATGTACTTTAACCATTAGACGGAGGTGTGTGTAATTGTAGCTCGAATAATTATTATAAAAACATACTAGTTTATTTAATATACTGATTTTGTTAAAAAAATAAATGAATAAAAAGAGTTTAGGGGGTTGGAGAAGCAAAATAAAACAGAAGAACACAAGTGAAGACATTACCTTTAAATCGGGTAACTCCTCTTGGTTTGAACAAAAAGGGTTTCTTGAAGAGATTTCTGCCCAAGGAAAGGCTTCTAGGATGAAGAGAGGAATGTTGAGAGATACAATGAACAGATCATGGCCTAGACAATGGCTTGAGAGGTGTGGGTAAGGAGGTAGATGTGGGGGTCTTTTTATAAGAGCGAGGAGGGGCACTCTTGGAAAGTCATGAAATGATACTTTATATTAAAATGTGTCTCATATTTTAAAGGTCCCAGATTAATATATTTCTAGGATAAGGTAATAAGGGTTGGAAATATACTCATACAATTGTTTTTTGATATGTTTATGTATTTGATTTTCCATTATCTTTTCATTTTATTTAAATTGTTCATTACTCAGGTAATCACTGTATCATCCTGGTGTCATAAAAAGTTAATTTATTTAATGTCTAAAACTTATAAAAAATAATATGAATTAAGAAATAATTTTGTCTTCCAAATTAATATTTATATTCCAAGAGATAATTTAGGTAGTCAAGATTAAAATTATTTTACTTTGGTGTTACATACTTTGGTTATATTTTCCTTTCTTTAAAAAAAATATGATAAAAGGTCACTATCAAACTAAAATGATTCCATGGGGTCCCAAGGTTGGCACAAGTCGTCCCATGGTCGGCCATGACACCACCAATAGAATTAGGACTCATGTTGGGGTCATTTTATATTTTTATGATATTATTTTCTTACCCTTAATTACCGGATTACTAATTAAACACGATAATTAAAGATAATTACTGTCGTTACTATTCATAATGTCCAAAAACAAATGAGCCTTAATTAAATAATTTGAACCTTATTATTACAAATATGGAATCAATTTTATCAAATTAAAAACACTGAAATTGTAGTATTTAATTTAAAAGTAAATCCTGTTGTCAAAACAAAATACGGGTTTTTAGGATATAAAATTTATCAAAAAATTGACTTGTTTTTACATCCAATCGAAAAGTGAAATTATATCCAATGAACAAAATATTATTAAGTGATAAAAAATAATTCAATTATACTTTAAAATCAATTAAAACGAGAATCTAAATATATAAATAAATTGGATGAAAAGGCAGTTTTGAATTAAAAAACATTATTTTTCATTATTCATAAAAAAAGTCATTACCAAACAAATACCAAAAATTAACCCTAACAATATTTGATATTCCAAATTCGGAAATGATTTCCATTTTACCAAATAAAAAACATATAAGTCTCATTAATAAATCATATAGTTAATTCCCACTGTCAAAACAAATTGCGTGTTTTTAAGAAACAATATCTATCCAAAGATTGGCACTTGTTTATGTCCATTTTCATAGTAAAATTAATTCTAATTAACACCATTGAATTAAATGGTAATAATATATTCTAATTAAAAAATAAAAAAATTAAAAAATATATTATAACCATATAATTAAATTAGATGAAAAAGCAGTTTTCAAGTAAAATGCAGTATTTTTCACTATTCATTAAAAAATGATCATTGTCAGAAAAAATCCAAAAAATTGTCCAAATTAGATTTCAATATCCCAATTCTAAAGAATAAGTTTATTTTGACAAATAGAGCTTATATAATTGTCAAAAGATATATTTCAAAAAGTTTCTCCATCAAAAGGCGGTAATACAATCTTTTAAAAATATTAGAGTATTTATTCTTAAAATTGGATTCATTTGAATTTTAAGCCTCTAACATTTATTGGATAAATGTAAAAATATTATAAAAAAATATTTAATCATTTTTTAGTTAGTTCTGTTCATTCCTGCCATTACAACGGCTAATCATTAACTATTTAAAATAATATTATTATATTATTATTGTGAAACGTAATATTTCAAAGAAACTCCTTGTAGCGTATTTGGTACGCCATCGAGCATAGCATTCCCTTTAATGTAATATTAACATTTTATTCACAAATATTGATAAACATGAGAATGTAATATTATTTATTTACTTGGGATGTAACATCCTTCCCCCTTTTTGAGAATTGCATCCTCACAATTTTAAAATTGGGATTGGAAACATCATTGAAAGCCCCACATCGGAAAAAGAGTCAGCAAAACTATCACTTTAAATGAAAGAAAGAGAAGTACAATGGTAACCCGAGTTAACCCATACTAGGATTCCATGTAGGAAAACATGGATATGGAAGAAAAAACAAAGGGTCGTGTTTTGAGGGAGAGTGATAGAAAAAATGTTTAGGAGAAAGTTAACCACCAGAAAATCACAAACTTGTAATGGGTTAAACTGTATTTGATTCCCCAGTTTGAAAATTTAACAGACAACATTTTAGTTTTATGTTACTTTTCATTGAGTAATTTATTTATGAGTTTAACTAAATCATAAGGAAACATAATTAATTTACATTTTGACATTGATCTTTTACTATATTTCTTACACAAACTCATCTTTTCTCCAAAAAACAAGTATTTAGAAAGACTAGTTCACATTAAGAGTACTATAATCAACTTCTTGAGAATCACCTAATCCAAAAAAGATAACTATATATTTACCATGACATTAGACCTTATCCAAAACCAAAACAAAAAATGTTAGTACAATATCAGATAATAAAAAAAGGATAATCCTTTATAAAAAAAATCTATTCTTAATCTCCAAAATTTGTCAAACAATACACTATGTTCAAAAAAGACCATTCAATAAACATCTATCCATTAAATTATTCAAAGTAATAAAAACTAAGATTGAAACCCAAATATTCTAAGGATTTAATCACATAATCTTCCAAGATAAACCTTAAAATTTATCTCTAAATAACATTAGTTACTCTTAATGTCTGATACTGAAAAGGAATTAACCTAATCACATATCTTCCCTGATAGGTTAATAATATCCATAGATAACCCAAAAACAACATATTCTTGATTCATAAGATCATGTATATAAAAATAATTAGTCAAAATAACCAGGTACTTCACGTAGTCCAGTGGTAGGCGATAAATACCAGTCTCACTTTGGTTGTGGGTTCGATTCTCGCAGCTTCATCCGATGCAATAGGTTGTCACAAGGTCTACGTGTTGTCCCTTTTCCAAAACTAAATAATTCTTATAACATTACCCAAAAAGCGATAAAATCTTCAAAAATAACCATAACATAATTTATCCACAAGTTTATCTCATGTCGTTCATATTCCATCATAACATATAGTAACCTATAATTACCTCAAAAGTAAGGATCATAAAAACCATAATGGTTACCTTTATAATTATTTCCTGAACATCCACATCGAGTTGGTTCTCTCGTACATGATGCATTAGAGAACTCACCAAGGTTCAAGTGGTTGATCATGACTCTTGATAGATGGTTAAGAATAACCATGAGATTTCTCATTGAGTCCCCCATTTCATCCTGTCTCTTAATCAGAGAACCACCACAGTTTTCTTCAATCCCATTGTCACATTAGTGCCAGCGAGATCCATCCCTTTACTAAAACCAAAAAGGTCAGTGTGAGTATATCAACAAAATCAGCATGTACTAAAGAGGAAGATAAGAACTAAGATATAATTATCCATGTTATCTAAAAAAATTTCCAACTTTCATAAATAAAAATGAATCCATCTAATATAATAACAATTTTGGTTTTACACAACTTGTCACTTATTATTAAAAAAAACTCTAACCTCTAAAGTTATCTAAACTGACCTTTGATACAAAGTATAATGACCCGAACGTATTACATTAGATATTCTTGAAATAAATGAATAATTCATATTGTAGATCATTTCAGGTAGAGATTTTTAGAAAATTAGGACATGACTATTACATCTCAAAGATTACATGGTAGAAACATCTACTCAGTTTATATTTTTTTCACACAATATAAAATCTTGACCAAAATATTCCAGTCTAGTTCCATGTTTTAGACATCATGACACTTCCTTGATCCCATCCTTGAATGTATTCCACATTAAGTCCTGTGGAAAACAATTCAAAAACATTGGATGAGTATAAAAATATCAGTAAGGGTTATTAAAATATTCCAAGAATATAGTAGCCCACGTATACATATGAATCCATGATATCAAACATTACTCATAAAACATTATCATGTTAACATACCTCATTAAATCATAAGATTTAGGAATATGTCAAAGAAATCATAAGACTTAAATGTAACTTGATGCATTCATAACATTCTTTCATAGGGAGTAACCCTCGTGGTGACATTTGTAATACCCACCATAGTATATTCCCTAAAATCTCTTCTAAGAAACCTTATCGTTTAACTCCTTCGCATTACCCAATAAATTGGAGAGATATATCGGGCTCACCCGCCATTAGTTTATCATGGAACCACCCAATTTCATAAACATTTCCCAAGAACCATAACATAATCTTAACATATAAAACATGAATAAAATAAACATAAAATTTCCACATTTCAATCAAAAGATATCAATACACCACATTGATATACTAATTTTTTTTGTCAAAACCATTTTCAATACCAAAAAACATAAAACAATATATGGTAATTGTTTTCCTTTTAAAAAAGTTACGGCTTGTTAAGGAAGCCCAAGATCAAATAATACTCGCAGTGGAGGAATGTTTATTGTCACCGCGTATGTTGAAAAAACATACTTTTTGTAATTTAGTAAAATGATTTATAGAGAAAAGATTCCTTTTGAATAAAAGTAAAGGAAAAATGGGTTTATACACTATATAAAACAAATTTGTGTATAAAAAAAATATGCCTCAATGAAATAAGATTAAGACGAAGTCCCATACCACTTTGAAGCTTTTAACATTTTAAACCATTAATATCCATATAAATAAATTCTTAAAAAACATTTTGAAAACATGGATATTGATGACAAATATTTATACTAATAAATCATTAAAACATTTAAAATGATATTTTAGTTAAAGAGTTTTCAACAAAATGAGAGATACTTTAATAAAAATAATTGAGGAATAACCTTTAATCATAACTTTTTAATGTCATGATAATAAATGTATTTATGATATAATATGCCAAGGGATAGTATATACACTATATAAGAGTGAATTGGTGCATAAAAACATTGAAGTCTCAATAGAAATGTAAAATGAGATGAAATCCCTTATAAAGAAGGTATCCTTAAAATAAGGATAAATTAATCTCATAATTATGTGTGACAAATATAAATACACCCAATATAAGTGGTTATTAAGTGTAAAAAAACCAGAGGTCATTAACACATATTAATATGATGACATATTTAATAACTACAAGTTGAAGCCAAAGAAATCAAAATTGGGTTATGAACTTCCCTTGAAAAAATTTGACAGCCTAACGACGTAACTTTAAAATTAAGATTACGAGTTGATGAGACAAAAAGGGTAACTTATCACTTAGAAATTAATTTTACATCAATAAGGATATATTATAAAATATCCCAACATAATAATATGTAAATTAAAAGACCTTACAAAAATAAAACTTTTTAAAAGTGGAGGGTGAAAGGTTCCCTTACCGACTTGGGTAACTTTCGAAACGTACACCCTATGAAAGAAGGACAATACAACATTGATGTAAATACTCATAAACGAAAGTATATTACAAAAAGTGTAGAATAATGAGTAGTACATACACCACTCAATGTAAATGGTCTAAAATGTAGCAAAAATCCCACGGGAATAAAAGTGAGATGAAACATCCCTTATGAAAACTTGGCAGCTTAACGATGCCAATTAAAACATCAAAAAATGGATTTATGAGATCAAATAGGGTCTATAATAATATGAACATAAAATGTACATAATGAGGAATATAAAATAACATCCCCAAACATAAGAAACATGAGTTTCAAATAAATGACATAAAAGAGAGTACTTAAAAAGAAAAAGATATGTTGGATCCCTTACCTCTTGTCTGACTTGTCTTGTTCATCTCTTTATATTCCTGAATAATAAACTAGAGTTAATTTCAACTTTATTATAAAACTTTGTCAAGTTAATTATTCCTTTTATATTACTTATTTACATGTTATTAACATTATGTAATTATTTATGTTAATAATAGTCGTTATGTCGATCCTTGGTACTTGAGTCAGAAATAAACATGTTATAATTACAAGTTGTTCATGTGGTAAAATATCCATTATATCTAGAATTATATTCATGATTTAAATATCATATATATCATATATATCCACTATATACATTCATTTATAATATTACACAACATTTAAAGGTAAGAAATTAAATGCACCATTCATTGAGATGGTAAGTTGTACGTACACATGAACACTACTTTCATTTCTATTTCGTATTTAATGGAATTAAAACTAAATGATATATATATATATATATTATAATTACATTATAATATAAATGTTATATAATTCACATATTTTAATTAATTTCATTCTTTATATATTCCATGTATTGCATGAATGAGTCACATCACTTGAGGGGGTGGTAGTCCACACATCCTCAAATGAAATTTTCGCATTTTCACAAAACGAAAAGAAAAAAGTTTTGTTTTAAATGTAAAATACAGAATCATAGAGAGGAAATAAATATAATATATATCAAAAATAAATATAGTTCCATCATAATGGCCACCATGAGAGGTGGTAGAAGAAGATAGAACAATCATCGTTTCGTTAGGTAGTAATTTTCCATCCACGGAAAGAGTATGTACTTTAACCATTAGACAGAGGTGTGTGTAATTGTATCTCGAATAATTATTATAAAAACATACTATTTTATTTAATATACTGATTTTGTTAAAAAATAAATGAATAAAAAGAGTTTAGGGGGTTGTAGAAGCAAAATAAAACAAAAGAACACAAGTGAAGACATTACCTTTAAATCGGGTAACTCCTCTTGGTTTGAACAAAAAGGGTTTCTTGAAGAGATTTCTGCCTAAGGAAAGGCTTCTAGGATGAAGAGAGGAATGTGGAGAGATACAATGAGCAGATATTGGCCGAGCCAATGGCTTGAGGGGTGTGGGTAAGGAGGTAGATGTGGGGGCCTTTTTATAAGAGCGAGGAGGGGCACTCTTGGAAAGTCATGAAATGATACTTTATATTAAAATGCGTCTCGTATTTTAAAGGTCCCAGATTAATATATTTCTAGGATAAGGTAATAAGGGTTGGAAATATACTCATACAATTGTTTTTTTATATGTTTATGTATTTGATTTTCCATTATCTTTTCATTTTATTTAAATCGTTCATTACTCAGGTAATCGCTGCATCATCATGGTGTCATAAAAAAGTTAATTTATTTAATGTCTAAAACTTATAAAAAAATAATATGAATTAAGAAATAATTTTATCTTCCCAATTAATATTTATATTCCAAGAAATAATTTAGGTATACAAGATTAAAATTATTTTACTTTGGTGTTACATACTTTGGTTATATTTTCCTTTCTTTAAAAAAATATGATAAATGGTCACTATCAAACTAAAATGATTCCATGGGGTCCCAAGGTTGGCACAAGTCGTCCCATGGTCGGCCATGACACCACCAATAGAATTAGGACACATGTTGGGGTCATTTTATATTTTTATGATATTATTTTCTTACCATTAATTACCCTATTACTAATTAAACACGATAATTAAAGATAATTACTGTCGTTACTATTCATAATGTCCAAAAACAAATGAGTCTTAATTAAATAATTTAAACCTTATGATTCCAAATATGGAATAAATTTTATCAAATTAAAAACAACGAAATTGTAGTATTTAATTTAAAATTAACTCCCGTTGTCAAAATAAAAGACGGGTTTTTAAGATATAAAATTTATCAAAAAATTGACTTGTTTTTACATCCAATCGAAAAGTGAAATTACATACAATGAACAAAATAGTATTAAGTGATAAAAAATAATTAAATTATACTTTAAAATCAATTAAAACGTGAATCTAAATATATAAATAAATTGGATGAAAAGGCAGTTTTGAATTAAAAACATTATTTTTCACTATTCATAAAAAAGTCATTACCAAAAAAATACAAAAAATTAACCCTAACAATATTTGATATCAAAAATTCGGAAATGATGTCCATTTTACCAAATACAAAACATATAAGTCTCATTAATAAATCATATAGTTAATTCCCACTGTCAAAACAAATTGCGTGTTTTTAAGTAACAATATCTATCCAAAGACTGGCACTTGTTTATGTCCATTTTCATAGTAAAATTAATTCTAATTACCACCATTGAATTAAATTGTAATAATATATTCTAATTAAAAAATAAATCAATTAAAAATATATTATAACCATATAATTAAATAAGATGAAAAAGCAGTTTTGAAGTAAAATGCAGTATTTTTCACTATTCATTAAAAAATGATCATTGTCAGAAAAAATCCAAAAAATTATCCAAATTAGATTTCAATATCCCAATTATAAAGAATAATTTTATATTGACAAATAGAGCTTATATAATTGTAAAAAGTTAGATTTCAAAAAGGTTCTCTATCAAAAGGCGGTAATACAATCTTTTAAAAATATTAGAGTATTTATTCTTAAAATTGGATTCATTTGAATTTTAAGCCTCTAACATTTATTGGATAAATGTAAAAATATTATAAAAAAATATTTAATCATTTTTTAGTTAGTTCTGTTCATTTCTGCCATTACAATGGCTAGGCGTTAACTATTTAAAATAATGTTATTATATTATTAATGTGAAACATAAGATTTCAATGAAACTCCTTGTAGCGTATTTGGTACGCCATCGAGCATAGCATTCCCTTTAATGTAATATTAACATTTTATTCACAAATATTGATAAACATGGGAATGTAATATTATTTATTTACTTAGGATGTAACATCCTTCCCCCTTATTGGGAATTTCATCCTCACAATTTTAAAATTGGGATTGGAAACATCATTGAAAGCCCCACATCGGAAAAAGAGTCAGAAACACTATCACTTTAAATGAATGAAAGAGAAGTACAATGGTAACCCGAGTTAACCCATACTAGGATTACATGTAGGAAAACATGGATATGGATGAAAAAACAAAGGGTCATGTTTTGAGGGAGAGTTATAGAAAAAATGTTTAGGAGAAAGTTAACCACCAAAAAATCACAAACTTGTAATGGGTTAAACTTTATTTGATTCCCCAGTATGAAAATTTAACAGAAAACATTTTAGTTTTAAGTTACTTTTCATTGAGTAATTTATTTATGAGTTTAACTTAATCATAAGGAAACATACTTAATTTTCATTTTTACTTTGATATTTTACTATATTTCTTACACAAACTCATATTTTCTCCAAAAGACAAGTATTTAGAAAGACTAGTTCACATTAAGAGTACGATAATCAACTTCTTGAGAATCACCTATTCCAAAAAAGAGAAGTATATATTTACCATGATATTATACCCTATCCAAAACTAAAACAAAAAATGTTAGTACAAGATCAGATAATTAGAAAAGGATAATCCTTTATAAAAAAAATCAATTTTTAATCTCCAAAATTTGTCAAACAATTCCCTATGTTCAAAAAAGACCATTCAATAAACATCTATCCATTAAATTATTAAAAGCAATCAAAACTAAGATTGAAACCCAAATATCTGAAGGATTTAATCACATATTCTTCCAAGATAAAACTTAACATTTATCTCTAAATAACATTAGTTACTCTTAATGTATGATACTGAAAAGGAATTAACCTAATCACATATCCTCCTTGATAGGTTAATAATATCCATAGATAACCCAAAATCAACATATTCTTGATTCATAAGATCATGTATCTAAAAATAATTAGTCAAAATAACCAGGTACATCAAGTAGTCCAGTGGTAGGTGATAAATACCAGTCTCACTATGGTTGTGGGTTTGATTCTCGCAGCTTCATCCGATGCAATAGGTTGTCACAAGGTCTACGTGTTGTCCATTTTCCAAAACTAAATAATTCTTATAACATTACCCAAAAAGCGATAAAATCTTCAAAAATAACCATAACATAATTTATCAACAAGTTTATCTCACGTCGTTCATATTCCATCATAACATAGAGTAACCTATAATTACCTCAAACGTAAGGATCATATAAACCATAATGGTTACCTTTATAATTATTACCCGAACATCCACATTGAGTTGGTTCTCTCATACATGATGCATTAGAGAACTCACCAAGGTTCAAGTGGTTGATCATGACTCTTGATAGATGGTTAAGAATAACCACGAGATTTCTCATTGAATCCCCCATTTCATCCAGTCTCTTAATCAGAGAACCACCACAGTTTTCTTCAATCCCATTGTCACATTGGTGCCAGCGAGATCCATCCATTTACTAAATCCAAAAAGGTCAGTGTGAGTATATCAACAAAATCAGCATGTACTAAAGAGGAAGATAAGAACTAAGATATAATTATCCATGTTATCATAAAAAATTTCCAACTTTCATAAATAAAAATGAATCTATCTAATATAATAACAATTTTGGTTTTACACAACATGTCACTTATTATTAAATAACACTCTAACCTCTAAAGTTATCTAAACTGACCTTTTATACAAAGTCTAATGACCCGACCTTATTACATTACATATTCTTGAAATAAATGAATAATTTATACTATGGATCATTTCAGGTTTAGATTTTTAGAAAATTAGGACATGACTATTACATCTCAAAGATTACATGGTAGACACATCTACTCAGTTTATATTTTTTTCACACAATATAAAATCTTGACCAAAATATTCTAGTCTAGTTCCATGTTTTAGACATCATGACACTTCCTTGATCCCATCCTTGAACGTATTCCATATTAAGTCCTGTGGAAAACAATTCAAAAACATTGGATGAGCATAAAAAGCTCGGTAAGGGTTATTAAAATATTGAAAGAAAATAGTAGCCCACGTATACATATGAATCCATGATATCAAACTTTACTCATAAAAGATTATCATGTTAACATACCTCATTAAATCGTAAGATTTATGAATATGTCAAAGAAATCATAAGACGTAAATGTAACTTGAGGAATTCATAACATTCTTTCATAGGGAGTAACCCTCGTGGTTACATTTGGAATACCCACCATAGTATATTCCCTAAAATCTCTTCTGAGAAACCTTATCATTTAACTCCTTCGCATTACCCAATGAATTGGAGAGCTATATCGGGCTCACCCTCCCTTAGTTTATCATGGAACCACCCAATTTCATAAACATTTCCCATAAACCATAACATAATCTTAACATATAAAACATGAATAAAATAAACCTAAAATTTCCACATTTCAATCAAAAGATATCAATACACCACATTGATATAATAATTTTTTTATCAAAACCATTTTCAATACCAAAAAACATAAAACAATATATGCTAATTATTTTCCTTTTAAAAACATTACGGCTTGTTAAGGAAGCCCATGATCAAATAATACTCGTAGTGCAAGAATGTTTATTTTCACCGCGTACGTTGAAAAAACATTCTTTTTATAATTTAGTAAAATTATTTATAGAGAAAAGATTCCTTTTGAATAGAAGTAAACGTAAAATGGGTTTATACACTGTATAAAACAAATTTGTGTATTAAACAAAATATTCCTCAATGAAAGAAGATTAAGACGAAGTCCCATACCACTTTGAAGCTTTTAACATTTTAAACCATTAATATCCATATAAATAAATTCTTAAAAAACATTTTCAAAACATGTATATTGATGACAAATATTTATACTAATAAATCATTAAAACATTTAAAATGATATTTTAGTTAAAGAGTTTTCAACAAAATGAGAGACACTTTAATAAAAATAATTGAGGAATAACTTTTAATAAGAACTTTTTAATATCATGATAATAAATTTATTTATGATATAATATGCCAAGGGACAATATATACACTATATAAGAGTGAATTAGTGCATAAAAAAAATGAAGTCTCAATAGAAATGTAAAATGACATGAAATCCCTTATAAAGAAGGTATCCTTAAAATAAGGATAAATTAATCTCATAATTATGTGTGGAAAATATAAATACACCCAATATATGTTGTTATTAAGTGTAAAACAACCCGAGGTCATTAACACATATTCATATGATGACATATTTAATAACTACAAGTTGAAGCCAAAGAAATAGAAATTGGGTTAAGAACATCCCTTGTAAAAATTTGACAGCCTAACGATGTAACTTTAAAATTAAGATTACGAGTTGATGAGACAAAAAGGGTAAAATATCACTTGGAAATTAATTTTACATCAATAATGATATATTATAAAATATCCCAACATAATAATATGTAAATTAAAAGACCTTACAAAAAGAAAACTTTTTAAAAGTGGAGGGTGAAAGGTTCCCTTACTGACTTGGGTAACTTTCGAAACGTACACCCCATGAAAGAAGGAAAATACAACATTGATATAAATACTCATAAACAAAATTATATTACACAAAGTGTAGAATAATGGGTAGTACATACACCACTCAATGTAAATGGTGGAAAATGTAGCAAAAATCCCACGGGAATAAAAGTGAGATGAAACATCCCTTATGAATACTGGGCAGCCTAACGATGCAAATTAAAACATCAAAAAATGGATTTATGAGATCAAATAGGGTCTATAATAATATGAACATAAAATTTAAATAATGAGGAATATAAAATAACATCCCCAAACATAAGAAATATGAGTTTAAAATAAATGACATAAAAGAGAGTACTTAAAAATAAAAAGATATGTTGGATCCTTTACCTCATGTCTGACTTGTCTTGTTCATTTCTTTATATTCATGAATAATAAACTAGGGTTAATGTCTACTTATTTAGAACGTTTTTAAAGTTCATTATTCCTTTTATATCACGTATTACCATGTGTATGACCATTATGTAATTATTTAAGTTAATAATGGTTGTTTTGTCGATCATTGGTACTTGAGTCAGAAATAAACTTGTTATAATTACAAGTTGTTCATGTTGTAAAATAGACATTATTTTTAGAATTATATTAATGATTTAGATATAATATTTATTATATATATAAACTATATACTTTAATTGATAATATTACATAACATTTAAAGGTAAGAATTAAAATGCACCATTCATGGAGTCGGTAAGCCGTGCGTACGCATTAACACCACTTTCATTTCTATTTCGTATTTAATGAAATTAAAACTAAATCAGATATATATATATATATATATTATAATTACTCTATAATATATATGTTATATTGTTCACATATATTAATTAATTTCATTCTTTATACATTCCATGTATTTCATTGACGATTCACATCACTTGAGGGGGAAGTAGTCCACACTTCCTCAAATGAAGTTATTGCATTTGAAAAACATGCAAAGCATAGCGGTATGTTATAAATGTAAAATAAAGAAGAATAGAGTCGAAATAAATATAATATATATCATAAATAAACATAGTGACATCATAATGGCCACCATGATAGGTGGTATGAGAAGATAGAACAATCGTCGTTTCGCGATGCAGTAATTTTCCATCAACGGAAATAGTATGTTCTTTAACCATTTGACGGAGGTGTGTGTAAGTATAGATTGAATAATTATCATAAAAAAATACTACTATATTGAATATACTGGTGTTTTACAAAATAAATTAATAAAAATATTTTAGGGGTTTGGAGAAACAAAATAAAACAAAGGAACACAAGTGAAGACATTACCTTTAAATCGGGTAACTCCTCTTGTTTTGAACCAAAAGGGTTTCTTGAAGAGATCTCTGCCTAAGGTAAGGCTTCTAGGATTAATATAGGGATGTTGATAGAAAAAATTTGTCAGAGTTTGGCTGAGCCAATATCTTGAGAGGTGTGGGTAAGGAGGTAGAGGCGGGGGCCTTTTTATAAGAGGGAGGAGGGTCACTCTTGGAAAGTCAAGAGATGTTACTTTATATTAAAATGATTTTCAGAATTTAAAGGTCCCAAAATAATATATTTCGAGGATAAGGTGATAAGTGTTCGAAATATGCTCATCCAATTGGGTTTTTACAAGTTTATGTCTTAGATGTTACATTATCTTTTCATTTTATTTAAATAGTTCATTAATGAGGTAATCCTTGCATCATCATGGTGTCATAAAAAATTTAATTTATTTAATGTATAAAAACATTAAAAAATAATATGAATTAGGAATTATTTTTATCTTTCCAATTAATATTTATAGTCCAATATATAATTTATTCATACAAAATTAACATTATTTTACTTAGGTGTTACATACATTGGTTACATTTTCATTTCATTAAAAAAAATATGATAAAAGGTCACTATCACACTAAAGTGATTTGATGGGATCCAATGGTTGGCACATGAAATCCCATGGTCGTCCATGACACCGCAAATAGCATTAGGACACATGTTGGGGTCATTTTATATATTTATGATATTATTTTCTTACCCTTAATTACCCGATTACTAATTAAACATGATAATTAAAGATAGTTACCGCAGTTACTATTCATAATGTACAAAAACAAAAAGTGTCTTAATTAAATAATTTGGACATTCTGATTCCAAATATGGAATCCATTTTTATCAAATTCAAAACACAGAAATTTTAGTATTTAATTTAAATGTAAATCTCATTGTCAAAACAAAAGACGAGTTTTTAAGAAGTAAAATTTATCAAAAGATTGACTTGTTTTTCATCCAATTGAAAAGTGAAATTACTTCCAATGAATTTTTTTTATCAAGTGATAAAAACATAATTAAATTATACATTATAAATAATTAATACTACAATATAAATATATAAATAAATTGGATGAAAAGGCGGGTTTGAATTAAAAACCTGTATTTTTCACTATTCATTAAAAAAAGAAATTATCAGAAAAATAGCAAAAATTTACCCTAAGAAATATTAGATAGTCCAAATTCAGATATGATGTCCATTTTACCAAATTCAAAACATATATGTTTCCTTAATAAATCATATAGTTAAATCCCGCTGTCAAAACAAATAGCGTGTTTTTACAAAACAATATTTATCAAAAGATTAGAACTTGTTTATGTCCATTTTCACTGTAAAATTAATTCAAATGACCACCATTGAATTAAATGGTAAAAATATATTCTAATTAAACTTTAAAAAAATAAAAAAAAATATATTCAAACCATATAATTAAATTAGATGAAAATGCAGTTTTGAAGTAAAATGTAGTATTTTTCACTATTCATTAAAAAATGAACATTGTCTGAAAAAAAACAAAAAATTTATTCAAAGTAGATTTTAATGTCCCAATTATAAAGAATATGTTTATTTTGAAAAATAGATATTATATAATTGTCAAAAGTTATATTTTAAAAAGGATCTCCATCAAAAGGCGGTAAAACAATCTTTTAAAAATATTATTGTATTTATTCTTAAAATTGGATTCATTTGAATTTTATGTCTCTAACATTTATTGGATAAATGTTAAAATATCTAACAAACATATTAAATTATTTTTTCTTTAGTTTAGTTCATTCCTACCATTACAATGTCTAGGCATTAACTATTTAAAATAATATTATTATATTATTAGTGTGGAATGTAAGATTTCAATGAAAATCGTTGTTGCGTATTGGGTACGCCATCGAGCATAGCATTCCTTTTAAAGTAATATTAAAATTTTATTAAAATAATATTGATAAACATGAGAATGAAATATTATTTATTTACTTGGGATGTTACATCCTTCCCCCTTTTTGGGTATTGCGTCCTCACAATTTTAAAATTGGGCTTGAAAACTTCCTTGAAATCCCCACATCAGAAAAGGAGTCAGCAAAACTATCACTTTAAAAGAAATAAAGAGAATTAAAGAGGTAACCCGAGTAAAACCATAATATGATTCCATATAGGAAAACATGGATATGGAAGAAAAATAGTGTTAGGTTTTGAGGGAGAGTGATAGAAAACATGTTTAGGAGAAATGTTAACCATCGGAAAATCACAAAACAATAATGGGTTAAACAGTATATGATTCCCCAGAAGGAAATGTTAACAGACAACATTTTAGTTTTAAGTAAATTTTCATTGAGGAATTTATTTATGAGCTTAACTAAATCATATGGTAACATACATACTTGTCATGATTACATTCAACTTTTACTAGATTTCTTACACAAACTCATATTTTCTCCAAAAGACGAGTATTTTGGAAGACTTGTTCACATTAAGAGTACTATAATCAACTTCTTGAGAATCACATAATACAAAATAGGGAACTATATATTTCTCATTTCATTAGACCTTAAACAAAAAAACCAATGATGTTAGTACAAGATCAGATAATACCCAAAAAGTATAATCTTTTATATAAAAAAATATATTCTTAATCTCCCAAATTTGTCAGACAATAACCAAAGCTCAACAAAGACCATTCAATAAACATATATCCATAAATTTCTTCAATGTAATAAAAAATAATATTTAAACCCAAATCTCTGAAGGATTTAATCACATAGTCTTCCAAGATAAACCATAACATTTATCTCCAAATAACATCAGTTACTCTTAAATTCTCATACTAAAAAGTAATTAACCTAATCACATATCCTCCATGATAGGTTAATAATTTCCATAGATAACCCAAAATCAACATATTGTAGATTCATAAGATCTTGTAACTAAAAATAATTAGTCAAACTAACCAGGGAAATCACGTATTCCAGTGGTAGGCGATAAATTCCAGTCGTACTTTGGTTGTGGGTTCGATTCCCGCATCTTTGTCCGATGCGACAGGTTGTCACAAGGTCTGCGTGTTGTCCTTTTTCCAAAACTACATAATTATTATAAAATTCACCAAAAAAAGATAAAATCATCAAAAATAACCATAACATAATTTATCCTCAAGTTTATCTCATGTCGTTCATATTCCATCATTA
This sequence comes from Viscum album, assembly GCA_963277665.1. Lineage (NCBI taxonomy): Eukaryota > Viridiplantae > Streptophyta > Magnoliopsida > Santalales > Viscaceae > Viscum > Viscum album. The sequence continues at coordinate 363,108,216 of OY728158.1, read as the reverse complement.
CATATAGTAACCCATAATTACCTCAAAAGTAAGGATCATATAAGCCATAATGGTTACATTTATAATTATTACCTGGACTTCCGCATCGATTTGGTTCTCTCATACATGATGCATTAGAGAACTCACCATGGTTCAAGTGGTTGATCATGACACATGATAGTTGGTTTAGAATAACCACGAGATTTCTCATTGAGTCCCCCATTTCATCCAGTCTCTTAATAAGAGAACCACAACAATTTCCTTCAAACCCACTGTAACTTTGGTGCCAAATAGATCCATCCATTTACTAAAACCAAAAAGGTCAGTGTGAGTATATCAAAAAAATCAGCATGTACTAAAGAGGAATATAAAAACAAAGATATAATTATCCAATTTATCTCAAACTCAATCCAAATTTCATAAATTACAGTGAATCTATCTAATATAATAACCATTGTGGTTATACACAACTTCTCACTTATGCTTAAACAACACTCTAACCTCTATAGTTATCTAAACTTACCTTTGATACCAACTATAATGAATCGGCCTTAGTACAATACATATTCTTGAATTAAATGAATAATTCACATTGAGGTTGTTTTCAGGTATAGAGTTTTAGAGAATTAGGACATAACTATTACATCTCAAAGATTAAATGGTAGACACATCTACTCAGTTTCCATTTTTCATTCAAAAAATATAAACTCTTGAACAAAAGGCTCAAGTATAGTACCATGTTTTAGACTTCGTTAAATTTCCTTGATCACATCGTTGACCATATTAACCTCATAGTTACATTTGGAATACTCACCATAGTATATTCCCTAAAATATATTCAGAGAAACCTTATAGTTTAACTCTTTAGTGTTACCCAATGCATTGGAGATCTCCCTTGGGATAACCCGCCCATAGTTTATCACAGAACCACCCAATTTTATAAACATTTCCCAAGAACCATAACATAATCATAACACTTAAAACATGCATAAAATAAACATAAAATTTTCACATTTCAATCACAAGGTATCAATTCACCACATTGATATAATATTTTTTTTATCAAAACCATATTCAATACCAAAAAACATAAAATAGTATCTGGTATTTTTTTTCTATTTAAAAACATTACGGCTTGTTAAGGAATCCCAAGATCAAATAATACTCATGGTGGCGGAATGGTCGTTGTCACCGTGTACGTTAAAAAACATAATTTTTTTTCATTTAGTGAAATTCTTCATATGGAAAATAATCCATTTGAATAAAAGTAAAAGTAAAAGGGGTTTATAAACTGTATAAAAGAAAGTTGTTTATAAAACAAAATATGCCTCAATGAAAGGAAATTATGACAAAGCCCCATACCACTTTGATGCTTTTAATATTTTAAACCATTAATATCCAGATAAATAAATCCTTAAAAAACATTTTTAAAACATGGATATTAATGAGAAATATTTATAAGAATAAATCATTAAAAAATTTAAAACTATATTTTTAGTTTAAGAGTTTTTAACAAAATGAGAGACACTGGAATACAAATAATTGAGGAATAAAATTTAATCAGAACATTATAATATCATGAGAATAAAGGGATTAATGATATAATATGCCATGGGACAGTATATACACCATATAAGAGTGAATTGGTTCATAAAAACAATGATGTCTCAATAGAAATGTAAAATGAGATGAAATCCCTTATAAAGAATGTATCCTTAAAATAAGGATAAATCAATCCTATAATTATGTGTGGAAAATTATAAATAAACCCAATATAAGTGGATATTAAGTGTAAAACAACCATAGGTCATTAAAAAATATTCATAGGATGACATATTCAATAACTACAAGTTGAAACCAATGAAATTGAAATTGGGTTAAGAAGTTCCCTTGTAAAAATTTGACAGCCTAACAGTGTCACTTTAAAATTCAGAAAACGAGTTGATGAGACAAAAATGGTATCTCATCACTTGGAAATAAATTTTAAATCAATAAGGATATATTAGAACATATCCCAACATAATAATGTGTAAATTAAAAGATCTAATAAAAATTAATTATTTTAAAAAGAGGGGGGGTGAAAGGTTCCCTTACCGACTTGGGTAACTTTCGAAACGTACACCCCATGAGAAATGTACAATACAACATTGATGTAAATACTTATAAACGAAATTATATTACACAAAGAGAATAATAGTGGGATGTACATACACCACCCAAAATAAATGGTGGAAATGTAGCATAAATCCCACGAGAATAAAAGTGAGATGAAAATTCCGTTATGAAAACATGGTATCCTAACGGCACCAATTAAAACATCAAAAATTGGACTTATGAGATCAAATATGGTCTCTCAAAATATGAACATAAAAAGTACAGAATGAGAAATTTAAACGAACATCCCCAAAAATAAGAAAGATGGGCTTAAAATAAATGACATAAAAGAGAGTACTTAAAAAGAAAGAGATAGGTTGGATCCCTTACCTCATGTCCGACTTGTCTTGTTCGTTTCTATATATTCTTGAATAATGAACTAGTGTTTATATCTACATGATTAAAAACCTTTTTAAAGTAAATTATTCCTTTTATATCACTTATTACCATGTTATGAACATTATATAATTATTTAAGTTAATAACTGTCGTTTTGTCGATCATTGATACTTGAGTCAGAAATAAACTTGTTATAATTAAACGTTATTCATGTGGTAAAATATCCATTATATCTATAATTGTATTCATGATTTAGATATCATATATGTCATATATATCAACTATATAATTTCACTTATAATCTTACATTACATTTAAAGGTAATTATTGAAATGCACAGTTCATGGAGACGGTAAGCCGTACGTACGCATTAACACTACTTTCATTTATATTTCATATTTAATGTAATTAAAACTAAATGATATATATATATATATATTATAATTACTGTATAATATATATGTTATATATGTCACATTTTTTCATTAATTTCATTCTTTATACATTCGTTGTATTGCATGAACGAGTTACATCACTTGAGGGGGTGGTAGACCACACTTTCTCAAATGAAATTATCGCATTTTCCCAACAGGCAAAGAATAAAGGTATGTTTTAAATGTAAAATACATAAGAATAGAGAGGAAATAAATATAATATATATCATAAATAAATATAGTGCCATCATAATTTCCACCATGAGAGGTAGTAGGAGAAGATAGAACAATCATCGTTTCACGAGACAGTAATTTTCCATCAACGAAATCAGTATGTTCTTTAACCATTAGACGGAGTTGTGTGTAAGTGTAGCTGGAATAATTCTCATAACAACATACTATTATATTTACGATACTCATGTTGTTTCAAAATAAATGAATAAAAATAGTTTAGAGGTTTGGAAAGCAAAAAAACAAAAGAACATAAGTGAATACATTACCTTTAAATCGGGTCACTCCTCTTGGTTTGAACCAAAAGGGGTTCTTGAAGAGATTTCTGCATATGGTAAGGATTATAGGATTAAAAGAGGGATTTAGAGAGATAAAATGAGTTGATTTTGGCTGAGCCAATGTATTGAGAGGTGTGGGTAAGTAGGTAGAGGTGGGGGCCTTTTTATAAGAGGGAGGATGGGCACTCTTGGAAAGTCAAGAAATGTTACTTTATATTAAAATACGTTTCAGATATTAAAGGTCCCACAATAATATATTTCGAGGATAAGGTGATTATAGTTTGAAATATACTCATCCAATTGGTTTTTGAAAAGTGTAAGACTTAGATGTTACATTATATTTTCATTTTATTTAAATCATTCATTAATGAGGTAATCACTACATCATCATGGTGTCATAAAAAATTTAATTTATTGAATGTCTAAATATTTTAAAAAAAATACTATGACTTTGGAAATATTTTTATCTTTACAATTACTATTTATAGTACAATATATCATTTATGTAGACAAAATTAAAATTATTTTACTTAGTTGTTACATACTTTCGTTACATTTTCCTTTCTTTAAAACAATTACGATAAAAGGTCACTATCACACTAAAGTGATTCCATGGGGTCTCAAGGTTGGAACAAGGCATACCATGGTCGACCATGACACCACCAATAGGATTAGGACACATTTTGGGGTCATTTTATATTTTTTTTATATTATTTCCTTACCCTTAATTACCTGATTACTAATTAAACACGATAATTAAAGATAACTACCGTCGTTACTATTCAAAATGTCCAAAAAGAAATGAGTCTTAATTAAATAATTTGGACATTCTAATTCAAAATATGGATTCCATTTTACCAAATTCAAATCACAAAAATTGTAGTATTTAATTTAAAAGTAAATCCCGTTGTCAAAACAAAAGACGGGTTTTGAAGAAGTAAAATTCATCAAAAGATTGACTTATTTTTACATCCAATTGAAAAGTGAAATTACATCCAATGAACAAATTTTTTTAAGTAATAAAAACATAATTAAATTATAATTAAAAAAAATTAAAACAACAATTTAATATATAAATAAATTGGAGAAAAGGCAGTTTTGAATTAAAAAAATGTATTTTTCACTATTCATTAAAAAAAGACATTATCATTAAAATACCAAAAATTGACCCTAAGAAATATTTGATATTCCAAATTCAGAAATTATATCCATTTTACCAAATATAAAACATAGAAGTTTCATTAATAAATCATATAGTTAATTCCCGCTGTTAAAACAAATAGGGTGTTTTTAAGAAACAATATCTATCAAAAGATTGACACTTGTTTATTTCCATTTTCATAGTAAATTTCAATATAATGACCACCAGTGAATTAAATGGTACAAATATATTCTGATTAATCTTTAAAACAATTAAAAAATATAATCTAACTATATAATTAAAATATATGAAAAAGCAGTTTTGAAATAAAATGCAGTATTTTTCAGTATTCATTAAAAAAATGAACATTGCCAGAAAAAACCCAAAAATTTATCCAAAGTAGATTTAAATGTCCCAATTCTAAAGAATAAGTTTATTTTGACAAATAGAGCCTATATAATTTTCAAAAGTAAGATTTTAAAAAGGTTCGCCATCAAAAGGCGATAAACCAATCTTTTAAAAGTATTATAGTATTTATTCTTAAAATTGGATTCATTTGAATTTTAAGCCTCTAAAATTTATTAGATAAATGTAAAAATATTTGACAAACATATGTAATATTTTTTTAGTTAGTTCTATTCATTCCCTCCATTAGAACGGCTAGGAATGAACTATTTAAAATAATATTATTATATTATTAGTATGCAAGATATGATTTCAAAGAAACTCATTGTTGCGTATTGGGTACTCCATAGAGCATAGCATTCTTTTTAAAGTAATATTAACATTTTATTCACAATTATTGATAAATATGAGAATGTAATATTATTTATTTACTTGGGATTTTACAAAGAATTCTAGCTATTGAAACTTGATAATTTCAATTATACTCTTCAGACCATCCATCTCCACAAAGTACGTTCCTTATATTTCTTCATAATATATAATATAGGAAATATTTTCATCTTTAAATAATAGATGTGTATTAATTTTTAATATTAATATGTGATGATGTTGAACAGGGGGGTTGAATTATATATTATAATATCCTTTTTATTTCTTGGTCGATTCACTATATTTTATTGATCTTAAGTTTTATTTATCATTCATTTTTTTCATCTATAATACCATATATCGTTTCAGATATTTTTATATAAATTTAGAAATGTTTTTATTTGAAATTTTTGTAATTACATACATTATGAATCTTTTTCTGATTTAATAAACATTCAATGAATGTTATAATAGCATTATCTACCATTTTATCATATGGGATATCATTTGGATTACGAAACTCAGTGGTCGGATCATGAGATACATAAACCCACAATATCATGTGTTCTTTAAATATATTATTTTAACGTGTCACATGTCACATAAGATATTATACTCTATACATCTCACAAAAAGGTGATGCGTTATTGTTGATTTATATAAATCACATGGAATTTCACCATTTGGTTTTTCAGTAATATAAACATATTATATGTTATTTGTTTCACATTAAAAAGATTTAGTTATGATAAAATTGAATACTTTTGGTAGGGCATGCATTTGGAGGGATTGGAAAGCATCAAATCTTGTGGGGTTATGTGGCTCTTCATGTACTGATCATTGTTATGGTATTGGTTCATATTTATCATTTCATATATATTATCCCAATAAACTAGATTGGATAATAAAATATTTTATAAAATCTATCTATTCCCACATTCCTTTCATCATCTCATACATATCTCCTAGAGGAACATTATTTTCAAAATATGTTTGAGGTGACATTGCAAAGCCTGCACTTATAATGAATTTATATTATTCTGTCTGATTCAAAGTTATTGAAAGAATTTTATATTTATGTAAAATTGATACTAATCGTGTGTCTAAATCACATAGAAAATATATGAAAATGAATATATATTTTTATTCATTATATTTATAGAAAATTTCAAAATTATTATTATTCCATACACACACATGATTTTTATAATACTTATGCGTTTTCATCAACTATTTCTTTCTATTAATTTATACAATCCTTCTTCAATAATACATTATGTTTGATTGAAGTGACTTTGAATTCTGATTCATCGATAATTTTATAAATAGATGAATATATATTGGTTCATATCACATAAAAAAATTTCTATATATTTAAAATAGATAATTTTTCTTCATGTGATGAATACCCCATCCTTGCTTTACGGTAGGGGTACATTGGTTTTTATGTACACTTCTTATTTTCAACAATTATTTGTTGTTTCATAAATTGAAAAATGGAAATGAATTATCAAAAAATAAATATTTTCAAATAATTATTATTGAAAAAATTTGACATGAAATGTTTCATAAACATGATGATTACTAAGTTATTTTCATGTGTCTTGGTTTATAATTTGTGAAAAAATTGCTAGTGGGTGGAGGTATGCATTCCTCCCAACAAATGTATAATGATACTATGTTATAATTGTTCTGAAATCTCTATGATATTTTTTAGTGACCATTAAGAAAAACAAGATACTAAAACAATCTAAAATAACAAAGATATTTAAGTGAAAATGAAAATTAAATCAATTCTTCATTATGTTATATTTTTTGTGAAATAGATAAAGTATATCGTAACATTAATATAATATCATCCCACATAGTTTTTGTTAATATTGTAATAACATTTTTCCACGTATCTGTATCAATTTAAAAAAACAATATTATTTTAAACTAATGTATCTCATTATCATTAACATGATGGAATAAATAGGTTGGCCTCATTGATTCCATGTAACTTAAATCATTATAACTTTTCATCATTACTAGATAAATTTAGTTAACATTATGATGCTACACTACTCTTGTTTTTTTCCATCCACATGTTGTTGATACCCTAAAAATTACATTGTTTTAGCATTGATCATGTGTTATTCCTTGATATTGGAAACCTCAGAATTTGGATAAATCATTATCATCATTTTTAGTTATAAATATAATTTAGATTATGTATCTGTAGTAGAGAACATGGAATATTATGAGGGAAAATATAGTATATTAAGAAAAAGTATCCAATTCATCGAACCCCTTTCAATTTTAAAGGTTGAATGGATTTGGCCCCTCAATTAAATATCCAAATAGCCTATTTATGTTCCACTCTAATGTACATGTCACAATCTAGATTGGAACCAATATCAAATGAATGTGATCCTTCAATAAAAGGTTCATCCACAATTGAATTTTAATCAAAACTTGTCGTTGATTTTACCTCCAACATAACTATTCACCAATTTCAATTTTTAGGATATGGGACATAAAATACATTCAGAACTTGTAATTCCATTATGAAGAATTTTTCTTTATACCCTTCAACTCTAAAATACTTCTTCATAGAAACCAATTTTTTATCATTAACTACACTTATATTACCCAGATATATTAAATTGAAAAAAAAACATGAAATTTATTATAATATCACTGAAATATTTTTTCAATGATTATGATGTTTTATATTTTTGGATAAATTGGATTTCTATCCATGAAACCAGACACCTGAAATTATTCCATCATAATACTAAATCCACTATTTTTATCTTAGAATGTTAATTGTATTCCTAATAACATAATATGTTCAAATTAATTAAAAATAGTAAAAGAGATGCCATTGATATTTGGTCCCCTATATATCCATCGAATTCATTCGATAATTGATATAAAATTTTAAGATAAATCCATAAATAAATATGATCTCAGAAAAATCGTATAAAACACTTCTTATGGTATTTGGTATCCATCATTAATCCATTGATGGATTCAAATTTATATGAATTTCTTTGTAGGAGTAAACATATGTAGAAACCTGTATAAAATTGTGTAAAATATAATGGTGATCTAAATAATGCTCGGTAATGGAATTTGTAACAACATATCATCTATAATTCTCTATTCCTATTTGGATTCTTCTGGATAGAGATTTTGGGATACCAATTCGATCAACATATAATATGTAATTTGTATTGAATTTTATATCTTCTTCAATAATATATCACTAAAAAATACTACCTTCTGAATGAAATAGAATCTAGGTATTCCATTTAAAAATATTTATATATCATCAGATGGGGAACAACAATTTTTAATGGATAGGACCACATAATTGAATCTCTTTAATAAATTGATCCTTTTGGTGAAATATTTTTTAAAATAATTGTGGCGGGAAGAATATCTCTAATTAACATAATATAACTAAAATTTGTTTTTTCATGATTGGAAACATTGTGTGGTCTATAACAGTACTACATTGTACTGTAAAAAAGTGTCAATGTACGGTTAATGTATGTCATGCATTTTTAGGTAGAGTTCTACATAATTCTATAAGAATTAATTCATACCTCAAGACATAAATATCATGTTATTTTAGAACATATCTCTTCAAATTAGTCATTAAGATGATATTATTGATATTTTATGAATACCCCTCCATAAGTTTTACACCATTAAAGATGTTGTATAATTGATTTTTCTCTTATCTGGATAGAGTATAAGATACTGGAGGAAGATCACTTCATCATTCAAAATTAAACAGGTCGAGCTCTCCCTTCATATACATGTCAAAAATGTCCATAATTTCCAAAATTCAATATTTTTTCTATGGTAAATATATTATCCCTATAATAATACTATCACATATATTTTTTTATGTGAATTACATGAATAAAACATCTGATGTATGAAAAATTCTAATATGGTAATACAAATAAAAAATATTGATTTTTACTAAAATAATTATAAGTTTTTTTGATAATTTTTTCCCATAATTAGTGTTAATATCATATAATTTGTTTAATTTTTTATCAACCATTATTGGAGAAGGTATTTTACATTTTTATGTATTTCCATTGATTTATTTCATCCAAGGTTGATATTTATTTATTCAGAGTAAAAATTTTAGATGATCTAAGAAAAAGTCTACAAAGAATGATTCAACCTAAATGTGTGTGTACCAACTTCACAAATGGGACACCCATGAATGCCATTAATGTTATTTCCTAAAAACGTTAAGTAGGAAAGAAAATAATTTAACATCCTGTAAAATAAGGATTTGAATGTGAAATTGACACTTATATGAACCTCATACGATGTAAAAATTGAAACCCAATTATATTTCATATATTAAATGAATGGGGACAAATAAAAATAAATGTCATTACATGTTGTCTTGGTTTATATATATTTATAAAAAACAAAATTTATTTTCACTTCATGTAAAAAAATGATAGAATGTTATATATTACCCTCAAAATTCACAATGTATTGTGTCTACTATATTTTACACCAAAATGATCTATTCCAACTATTGATAACACCAGATAATGGTTTCATGAATTATTTTAAAATCTAAGATACCAAAAATAAATTCCCTCCACCATGGAGTGTCCCTTGGTTGATGTAGTTTCATATATTCGATTATTATATCATTATTCCACGTATTGTTTTAATAGTTTTCTAAAATACATATATTTATATATATATTTTAATGATAGAGAAATACCATAAAAAATTTTAAAGTACTTGATTTATCTTTCTTGTATTGATCTATTCCAAATATATGGAATTTTGGGAGTGATTCATATAATGAAAACATAAATCAGAGTATCATCCTTGTAAGTATGTGCATCCGGTTTTTCTATGAATTTTTCCATTATTTATTGATTCTATATATTCTATGAAAAATCGAAATTTTCTAAAAATAGATTTGGATGAATTCAACATCAATAACAACAATTTGGACTTCAAAAATGGATTTCAGAACGTTCATATACATGCCCTATGACAAACTAAATAAAATATTTAACTCCATCATCAAACTACACTTTTAGATGATTAACATCCTTCCAATTTTGATTCATATCATTCCTATCGAGATTAATAATCTTCATTTATAATATAAATAAATAAATACCCATAAGGTATTAATTTTAAATGGAGAAACTTATAGATACTATTTTCCTAATAAAATATTCAAACCAGCATTGGAATGTCAAAAAAGAAATAAAATAAAAACATTTAATAAAAAAGGATACAAGTTATTTAAACTAAAATATTAGACTATTTATATGAAAGTTTCTCATTTATATCCACCTTTAAAATAAATAATCATTATTGTGTGAAATAAAGTAGGATGCTGTTTGGTAGAGTTAAAGTAGGAAATTTATTATGGATGAAGGAATTTTAGTTGAGAGATCAATATTGAGGCTAATTTTTTATAAGGTGAACCCACGTGGGTTGATATAAACAATTATTCTTTCTTCACCATGGGTATAATTTATTCTAAATTAAATAATAATAATCATATTAGAATACTATAGCTGATTGAATTTCAACATCTATATTTTATTGGTGATTATTCCTAAAAATTAATATTTTACACAAGGGTAACATGTAAAGAAACAATTAATACTGTTTTAAGTGTTATATGCACCCCAAAAGTGTGAATAAGTATTATAACATCATTAAAGAATAATTTAAACTACATAATTTTTTTCCTAGGATAGTATGTTTCTAATGATGCTGATTGATATTGTTTTGTATTGGTTGGAATCACTAAAGGACCATAATTTATGATATATATAAAGTTATTAAGATTTTATTAAATTTCATCTATTTGAATACATATATATCAACAGTGCTCACTCACCAAATTGATAATGGATATCAATTAAAAAAAATTGTAAAGGGTGATGATGTTTTTGGTGAGAAACCATAAAACATTATATGTTTTAAAATGCTATTTTATTTAAATATAATTGATTAATGGTACTATAAAATTAAAAATCAATTTTTGGTCAGTATATTGAAATAAAATTCCACTAGACTCAAAATGATGCCATATTATTCAAGATTATAATTCTTATTGGATGTAAAAAACATTTATGTACTTTATTTGATATATATTATACATTAAAAATTTACACATATTGGTTTCAAAATTGATGGATAAAACCATCATATTTAGAATAAATCATTCTATTTTAAGTAATGAAAGGATGTGAAAATTATTTAGAGATGTTAAAAAAAAATATGTTATACACAGATTAATATTATTATTAGATGAATCTGGAAAAAATGAAGTAATAATAGATGTTCTGTTAGAAAAAAATAATGTACACTAATTTAAGGAATGAAATAATGAAAATTCAATCAAAAATAATATTTCATTCGGTAGTAGGAAAAAATATTTCATGAACTTTTTATTAAAATAAATTAATTTTATAAAAAAGTATTATTTAGAAAATTAAACTTTCCAAAATATATTTTATGATGTTTTTTATAATAATAGTGTACCAATATAAAAATTATATGGATTGTACAAAAAAGTTGTTCGGAATGTATTTTTTTGAAAATAGGTAGACTAAAGTCATGTATGATTTAAAATGTGATTATATTAATTTTTTTATTAACATGGTATTTATTAAGGAATCATAAACATTTACAAATTCCTTCAGGTCACCAATTAAATCTATCCATACCCTGTCTGATAACTATTAAATATAATGTATCTATAATGAATAAGATTTATTATGCCAATATTTTAGACACTCGTTATGTGTGTTGTATGTTTATATAAATGAGTGTTGGTATTTATAGCAGATATTATATATGATCTTGTTCTATTTTTATATTACTGTTTATTGAAATATTATGCGAGCTCTATGATTTGGGTGAATTTTTTGGTTTGTCCCATATGAAAAAGATGTTCATTTCTTACAGTGGGTCTGATCTCCATGACCCAACTCAATGGGGGTTGTTTCATCAGATATCCTATGTGGTCCTATACATATATTGAGATTCTTATATATTGGTTATTTTTATTTCAATAGTAATGAATATAAGTGTTGTTGTTATTATCATTAGTTTCAGTCCAAACCAAATAAAAGTACCTTAAATACATTCATTCCTTCTTTTATCTGTCTGATGCTTTTAACTCATGGCATTGTTGTAAAATTTTTATTACGTTTTTGTTATGAAATTGGATTTAACATTAAAATTTTAATGGTTTCTATTAGTCATATTTTTTTTGTTCACACCCATGAATGTACATCAAAAAAATACAGTTAAATCATTATTTATGTTTTTATTTTCCAATATTTGGTTGGATTTTTTTAATCAAATATTTGAGTGAATGATCCCACAAATCAAGATTTATTTACTTTTTGAAAAAGAATATTGGCCTAATTAATATTGTAGTCTTGGTATATGGATTGAAAAGAAAAAACCATATTTTTGATGAATTATTTAAAACTATGTAAAAAATGGGGGTTCCACGTGTCAAAATACTATAGGTGATAGCTTCTTATTAAAGACACAACATCAAAATATGGTTTAGCAGCACACTGACCCACTAAGTGGTTGTGTTATTCCTTTATTCCTTCCATGATATAAGCTGTATGTGTATCCATTTCCCGGCTTCTCATGATGGCCCTCCTCACCATATCCACCATCCAAATATCTCTTACTAAAGAATATACCACCCCTGCTATTTTAGAGGCTAAACCAGTAGATATGAAACTTTATAACTCACCAGTAGGGGTTCCCCAACTATAGATGAGGTGAAATCACCATTTTGCACCCCACCCCAGTTCCAAAAACTTGAACATCTAATGGATCAATAGTTTCTCATTCATCTCTTGTATAATCATTGGAATTTCTATGTCCGGTGTTGGTTTTTCTATGTTATCGATTTATTAATAATTTTGGTTTTTCTTATTTTACTACCTGAACTATATTTTATCTACCCTCCCCAATGGTGAAATATTAAATGTGGAATGCGTTTTCTCCAGTTTTTTAATTGTGTTTAAAAATATTATTCTTTCTCTAATCAATAATACATTGGAGGTCATTAATAGTACTTGAAAAGTTATTTTTCAAAAAAAGTGCTAAAAATAAAATAGATGATAAATTCATGAAATCCTTTTAGTGCTTGGAAGAACATTGATAATGGTCCACTTTATAATATCAATAACAATGTGTTGATAAATTCCCTCTTTATTGAAAGTAAAAAAAATGATAAAGTGTTAATTTATCAATGTTTTATTTTATTTCTTATATTCGGGGAGTTTATCAGTGATTTATCTTAGAATTGATAATGAGTTACTTTTTTGCGTTCTTCCATCATTAATAAAGGTGGCAAGTATCAGTGTTTTAGGTAGAATTAAAAATGATCCTACAACTACTGTAAAGATGAAATAGCCCTGCCTCAACCCTATAATAGAAATCAAAATCAGAAACTAAATATATAGAAGTAAATATCAACTAATAATATTATTGAAATAAATATATAACATCACATATCATTTGAATTGAAAATTAACATACACAATATTAATATTTATGTGTTATATAAAATTAATCAAAAAATAGACAACCAATATAAAAATATTAACTTTTATAGATGGATTTCTACAAAGATCAATATCTTTAAAGAAGCTTTCCCCTTCATGAAAACCATTTTTAATTTTAGTAATAATAAATAAAAAATAAAAAAATTATAATTTTATTGGTTTATAACCACGTATGATATGTTATATTGTTAATTTATATATATATTAATAATACTATCAATTAATCATGTGTCAGATTGATGTGTAGTAAATTCCTAGACATAGAAAATGAATTATGTGTCATTTTACTAATGTTTTACAACAATACAAGTGTGTTTTCTTGGGTTTCACTATGTGATACTTGTTTCAAATTAAAATGAAACTTTTATATTCAAAACAAGAACTTTGAGTCATACCAACCACATATTCTGTTGGTTTAAAAATTGGTCAATTAGTACACATCAAAATGAAATTATTTATCATATTCCTAATGTTAAAAAATAATTTGATCTTGTTTTCATTGTTTTGACTGCGTGACATACAATTTAATCAAAATGGGTGTTCTTTTTAAAATATACACATTGAGTCACACAGAACACGTTTTGTTATGGATTTATGTGATGTCAGCTACTAAATTTTATAAATGAATTGTGGATAATTTTATTAATGTATGGAAAAAATATGAGCATTTTTTTCACATTTTGTTCCCTTGATTATCTTTTTAAACAAAAATGACAGTTTATATTGAAAAATTATACATTGAGTCATGATTAACACATCATGAATCATATTTGTAGGAGACTAATTCATATACATCATTAACAAATTATAGATCAATTTCATAATGTTTGAAAACATTCTGTGATCATTTTCTTAGTTTTGTCTTGGTAATTCATGTTTCGAAATAAACAATAACAGACACACATAGATATATATATTTATATATATAAACCATGAAATTCAATTCATACATACCAAATCGTGTATCATATTGATGATAAGTCATTTCGTAAATATCAATAATTAATTATAGTTTATTATACTAATGTTTGAAAATAATCTTAGTTCATTTCCTATTTTTTGCTAGTGAGGTGTGTTTGACACTAAAATGACAGTTTTATATTAACAGCATGGACTTCATGTTGTAACTATGACATCATGAATCATATTCATGTTCATTGAATTAGTATACATAAAAAATGAATAATTTATGGTGTTCCTAAAATTTTAAAATAATATGAGCTATTTTTCTTCGTTTTGGCATTGTGATGAGTGTTTTATTATAAAATGGATCTTTTCAATTGAAAACAAACACATTGAATAATACCAACCACAACATATTTTTTATTTATGTGTGATTGATTCCAACATATCACAATTAAATTATGGATTATATTACTAATGTTTGAGTATAATATTATATTGTTTTCATGGTTTTATGTATGTGATTTTAATCATAAACTATAATGTCCATTTTATAATGAAAACATGCACTTCGATTCATAAAAACACAATTATGTGCCATAATATTGTGGGATCAAGTAAAATATTTCTAAAATAAATTATCAATCACTTTTCTAACATTTTATAACAATCGATGCTTTTTTTATTATGTTTTTCTATATGATGCTTGTTTTATACTAAAATGGTAATTCTATATTGAAAATAGGAACTTTACGTCAAACCTACCACATCATATACCAGATTAAAATATGGTTACTTTCTACATGTCAAAAATGAATTATGGACAATTTTTATAATTCTTGAAAACAATATTATCTCATTTTCTCTGTTTTGTCTATGTCACACATTTTAAGCAAAAAAGAAAATTTTATATTGAAAAAAAGTAGGTCATGTCATACATAATACATCGTGTGTCGTTCTACGGTGCCTATGATTCTTATATATAAAAAGTGAAATATTTATTGTTTTCCTTATTTTAAAAGTCAATTTAATAAGTTATTCTTGGTTTTGGCTATGTGATGTTTGTTTTAAACTAATATAGTACTTCTATATAGAAAATAAGATCTTATTCTCATACTAGAAACTTATTTTTTTTGAATTGATGGTAGGTCAATTCTTATATGTCACAAATAACTTATGGAATATTTTACTAAATTAACAAATCAATATGAATGTGTCTTCTTGTATTTGAGTATTTCTTGTTTTTATTTCACTAAAATGTCAATTTTTAATTGAATTCCCAGATTACAAGTCACAATGGTCATAACATGTATCAACTTGATGTGTAATAAACATTTAAAAATAAAAAAATGAAATATGTATCATTTTACTAATGTTTTAAAATAAAATGACCTCATTTTCATGCTTTTGGTGATGCGACATGAATTTTAAACTTAAATGGAATCTCTATATTAGAAACACGTACTTAGATTCATACAAGCCACATCTTATTTCAAACTAACATGTGATAAATTCATACACAAAAAAATGAACAATGGATCATTTTTAAAATTTTTGATATCCATTTTAGACTTTATTCCCATTTTTTATTGATTCCCATTTTGAACTAAAATGATACTTGTATATTAAAAACATTCACAAAGAGTCTTACAGAAAACATCCTGTTCTGAATACAGATGAGGTAAATTACTATATGTTATAAATAAACTAAGCATATTTTCTATAAATATTAAAAATAAAATCAGTTCATTTTCTCTGTTTTTTTCTAATAAACCATTTTTAAAAAATAAATAGAACTATTATATTGGGAATATGCACATAGAGTAGCACAAGCCAGATAATTTGTTGGATTGATGTGAGATCAGTTATTACATGACAAAAATGATTCATGGATCCTTTTCCTAATGTTTCAGAGTAATCAGAGATTTTTACTCAATTTTGGATACAAGATGCATATGTTACACGGAAATAACAATTAAAAACATGAAATTTGAATAATATCAGCCATATCATGTGTCATATTTATGTTTGGTCATTTCCAACACATTAGAAAAGAATTATGTATCATTTTACTAAGGGTTGAATAAAATCAGATCTTTTTTTTCTTGGTTATTTCTAAGTGATACATGTTTTAATCTAAGATGATACTTTTATATTGAAAAGAATAAATTTCTGTAATACCGACCAAATCTTTTGTCAGAATTAAATGAGGTAGATTCCTACATTTCACACATGTAATATGGATAGTTGTCATATGTTTGGAAAATAGTGGGAGTTTTTATCTTACTCATGACTATGTGGTGGGAGTTTTAAACTAAAATGAATGTTTTATAATTAAAATATGCCCTTTAAGTCATTCTAGCCACATCATGTGTAAATTTGTTTCTAGTCCATTTATACACCCCAAAATTTAATTATAGATCATTTTCAATAATTTTCATGTAAATATGAGCTTTTTTTCTCAGTTTTATCTATGTGACATATTTTTTAATCTAAATTGTCTCTTTTTATGTGAATAATATGAACATTGTGTGATACCGGCCAGATAGTCTTCCATATTAATACATGGTTGATTACTAGATTTCAAAAATGAAATATGGATCATATTCCTAATTTTTATATATAATATTATCTTGTTTACTATATTTTTAAAATGTTTTGTTAATTTTAATCTAAAATAATACTTTTATATTGAAAAAACACTTGGTTTCATTTTGGACACATCGTGTGTTAGATTGATTTGTTGTAAATTCGTACACATAAATGATAAATCATGGATTATTTTTTAAATTTTTTGGGATTATCTGATATCTTATGATATCATTCAGCTATGTGTTGTTTGTTCTAGAGTAAAATTATACTTATAATTTTAACACATGTACGTTAAGTCATAATGGCTAGACCATTTGTCATACTGACATTTAGTTGATTCCTACCATCACACATGAATTATGAATCATTTTCATAATGTTTGAAAACAATATAGTCTTTTATTATTATTATTTATAATTTGATTCATGTTTCAAACTAAAATAGAATATTTTTATTAAAAAAACCACTTTATGTCCTTTGGAAAACATCGTGTTTCAGATTGATTTTCTATCAATTACCACGCATGAAAAAACAATAATGCAGAAATGTCTAGAATTTTAAAATCAATATGAAATTATTTTCCTAGGTTTGACGATGTTATACATTTTCAAAATAAAAATGGAACTTTTATATTGAAAACCTGAACATTGAGTAATAATAAAGAGATCATTTGTAAAATTTATATATATTTGAATCTTAAGAATCACAATTAAGATCACTGACACCGCTAAAATCCTTTGGGAAAATTAAAAACTCTCAACTAAGAAATAAAAATGTTTAAATAATGAAAGGCCTTGATTGTAATATCATAATTAACAAAACAATGGGGTTTTAATGTGTTGATTTGGATAATGTGTTCAAGCAGTGGTGGAATAAATGTTTTAGTTCTAAGAGATTTTGAATGACATGAGGGATTGGGTCTTTATTATGGTTTATTTAAAATATCATAAACGTTTTATCAGTGGGTTTTAAAAAAATATTAATGAAGACCCATATTTATCATCACTAAAATATAAATTTATGATAAAAATACTCTTTTTGAGTTATAACTCTTAGAACTGATAAAGATGTAATTTTATCAGCACATTCCAGAAAAAATCAGTAATAATTGGTTTTGTAAGTAATTTCTATTTTAATATTGAAATAGCCTATATTTATTTTAAATATTTGGAAAGGGGAAATAATGTTCCATTTTTCTTGACCTAGGAGGTTATGGTTTCAAATATCATCCCTCCCCCCTGGAGTGGGTAGGACCTCTATCATCCTTAGAGGGAACTCAACCTCTCTCTTTCTCCCCATTTTATATCCCTAGTTATATTCTCTCCATTCCCCCATATCTATCTTATACCTAATGTTATATATTTATTTATGGATTACTAAAACATTTTCTCCCATTCTAAAATTTCTATTATGCTTTATTTCTTTTGAACCTAATGTTGATAGCATACTTCAAAAAATGTAATCTATTGGTGGATTCATTTGATCATTTTGTTTTCAAATATTGGGGACAACAAGATGGATTAACTATGGGTCTTCTCAAAATAATCCACATCATGATTCAGTTCTCCTCATAGAATGACTTGGTCATTCCATAGTCAAGTGTTTCCCGCATCTGCTACATATCTTGTTTCCCTTTATTTAGGTGGACTTACAATTTCTACATGAAATGAGATACCTAGAGTACGATGATTTGGGTTAGTTTTCCAAAATTCCCTCTTTCGTTCCACAATACTTTTATTATTAAAATTTTAGGTAATTTTGTTTGTAGGTAATTATGTTCTGATAGTAGAACTAAAACAATTTTTTATCATATTTCATTAAAAAAATTCATCAAATTCGGTGTTTTAAGAATGTCACAACAATATGTTTGGATTGCTGTTGGGGAAGAGTTTCACTAATTGAATCCAATTTTTTGGATTCATGGATTTATTTTTTTATCTTCATTAAATAAAATGTTTCACATTATTTCATTGCATAAAAATGGGTTCTTGCATCCCTACTAGAATATGGATGCAATATTGGAATATAGTGGTAAGTGTATTGTGTCCATTTATATTACTTGATTAAAAGAACATGTTTAAATTGGAGTTCTATTAACTGAAACATTAATTCCTTAGGAAGTTCACTATGGATTACTTGAGGGTGGGGAATCAAATGGGGAATAAATACCTATTTGTCTCACAATGAAATAGTTGTATCTAAATGTAATAGAAATGCTTGTCACCATCCAGATAATGGAATATCTGTTAATACCTGATTCAAGAGTTATAGACACATATGGTTGATTGAGATATGATTTTTAGGGTGTGTGTACAACAGAGATCATTGAAATTAAAATAAATATAGCTAAGGAGGAATACATTGAGAAGGAAGTGAGAATTGGTGATGAATCTAAACACAATGATGAGTTATTGGGGGTAGGTGATGAAGATTAGATGATATGTATAACCATTAAAGGAATCTTGGACTGTGTGAATGAAAAAATAGGCTGAGGTTGAGAGGTAGTGTCTAAACATTTAATATTTGCATTCACATTAAAAATATAGAGATTGAATGTTTGGTTTCTGGACAAGGGGATAAAATACAAGAAACAACGGGCATTGAAACCCCAATACCAGTAGAGAACTTCTTTGGAAGTCAATTCCTATATGGGAAATATTAAGAAGAAGATATATATGGCCAATTTTCCATGGATAGTGTCGATGGAGTGTATTTAAGAAGCCTATACGACCCAATGATGAGTAATAGGTGGAAAAGAAGAAATTGGAATTTGGAAGATGCACAGTGCTAAAAGGAAATAGGTCTAAAGGTCTTAATAGATACCCTAGATAACTTAATAGGATGGAAACCAATTCATCCAAAAAGAATAAGTCGATGGATAGTGATCCAATTTCTCATGGCTAATAAGGAAATATGATTTAAAATATTCAAAGTGAAAATAAGATAATTGAGTGTGGTGCAGCCAAGGGACATGAAATGGGTTGTAGTATAATGGAAGATCTGATTTGAGAACAGGAGGTATCTAATAGTAAGGCGAGGGGAGAAATAATGAGGATGGTGAAAACGGGGAGGCATGGGTGCTTATTTTTTATTTCAATGAAGAAATGTTGTAGGAGGAATTTTAGATCAATGCTATAGAGGTGGAGGTTCATTAGATGAATGAGAGGATGATCCAAGTGGACACTAATAAGGAACAATGTGTATAGATCAGTAAAAAATATAGTATTTTGAAACATGGGTTCAACGGAAGGAAGATTACTATGGAAGTGTTTATCCAAATTTTGGTCAAGAAGGCCTATAGTTCTGAAGACCTCACCGAGGATGACCTGTACACGAATTCCACTAATCTTCAATAGAGGCTATAAAAAGGTATAGTTTCTAAAAGAATTAGACTCAATTTCAATGATTAGATTATTTATTATGGTGTATATTGATTTAATGTTCATAAAATGAATTTTTTATGACTTTTTTCATAAATGTTCTTTACCTAATAAAAACATTAATTTTCAGTCATCTGGTAAAGACTGTATAAAATAAATTATAAAATATTAGATGATTATATTTTAAAATTAAATAAATAATAAATAATATAAAAAAGTAATAAATATTACTAAGGAATAGATAATCTTAAATGCATGAATGTAATAAATTAGTAAAATTTTATAAATAAATATTAATATAAAACAAAATTATTAAAATAATGCATGAGTTTTATTAAATATTTAAATTATTAAAAAATTAAAATTATATTATATTAAAATTCAATGAATACATATTAAATATGTACATTAAAACCACATTAGAAACCATAAATCCAAAATAAAAACTATGTATAAATAAATATTGAAAATTAATAAAATACAATAATATCAAAACCATAAATATTAAAGCTAAATAAATTATAATGAAAATTTTAAAATAAGTGAAATAAGTTGTGAATAAATAATAATAAATTATATTTATTGAACGAGTTTTAAAAACTAGTAAATTTAACTATTTAAAAAATCTATATATTAAAAATATATTTAAAATTGAACAAATATTATTAATTATTTATATCATTAAAAAACTAAAAATGAATATACAATAAAATGAAATTGAATAAATATCAAATATATAAATTAATACCATATTAAATTCATATAATATTCATGAAAAAACATATACAAATTATTATTATGTATGGATAAAATTAACAATGAAACTTTGAAATCGATTAAATTAAAAAGATAAACACTTTTATTGATTAGATAATATTTAAAATAAAGAAATTTGAAAAAAATATTTTTAATGTAATAAATTTATTTTTTTTAATAATATTATTAAAAATTAATAATATATAATAAATAAAAACAATATATATATATTATTTTAGTAAACATGATAATAAAAGAAACATAAAAAATTGACTAAATTTAAGAAATATTATGTGTGTGTACGTTATATATAAAAATGAATTTATTACATATACTTATGAATCAAATTAATGAAATAGACATTTTGTATAAATTAAATTGAAAAAATAACATTTAATTAAATGACCATTACTTGATACAATTAGTTTATGTTATTAATCAAAAAATTAGTTAATTATAGACCATTTTCACTAAGTATATTACTTATTTAATGTAAATATACATATTTTTTTTTATATAAATCATGTATAAAAAAATATTATATGTATATATATTGATTTTTTAAGATCACAACCTTTTACGGAGTCATATCAGGCCCATTTTCAAGTACTTTTGTTGTTCTTATGTACCTTTGTTTTGGAGTTGTGTCTTGGGGTGCATTTGGGTGTGTTTTTATAAACAATTAGAGAATATAGGGTTCTGCATGGTCTGCACACAGTTTGAAAATCATAGTGCCTAAACTCTGGTAACTGTGAAACCCTGGGTAGTTAGGATCTACACAATTAGAGACCAGTTTGATAAACCATGCGTCTATTTAGGTGTAACAGTGCGAACCAGTATAGAGAGGTCTCCATGGTTGGTACACAATTTACCCTAACATGCGCCCCAACCTAGGAAATTGTTCATGTGGGTATTTATTATCCTAAAATTTGTTTTTAAATCACTAAACCCCTAAAACCCTTCTATTTTGACCTATTATTGACATTGATGATTAATAAGAGATCAAAGAGATTTTCATAGGGATTCCAAGGCCATTCGAATAATGTTTCTCGAGATATAAAGAATGTATTAAATATCCTTTTTCTTCCTGGTATGTGCATTTCATCCCACTGCTTATTATATTATATCTTCTATCATTATTTGATCTCTTCATGGATGATCTCCACAATTTCCATATATCTAAACTTATGTGTTTATATTTATATCTATTAATCTAGAACTACATATATATTTACAAGATCTACATGCCTTTGATCATAATTTTGTGTTTAGGGATTTAGGTCAAGATCTTGATCGACATCATTGTCCCATTTAGATGTTCTGGATTTTTTCTTGGAAAACATACATCAATTAACTAAGGTAGGTGGTCTTAATAGAACTCCCATAGTGATGGATTTGATATGTGTTTGTGAAATTATTGATTTGTTAGCTTCCCTTGATAATTGATTTCGTAAATTGATGTAAATAAAAATGAATAATTGACGTATGGATTCTTTGGTGATTAAATGGATGATTGATCCATAGGGATAAGGGGCTTTCAAAATTGATGATTGAATTGGGGGAATTGTTTTTTATTGGGATATTGTAACTCTGATATAGAATGTGGTTGGGTTTGAGATAACTAATGAGGGGTAATTAATTATGAGATTATGTTTGGATATGTGAGATAGTTAATGGTGAATTAATTATGATTCATGACATTGATTAAGATTATTCATTCTGAGATTAATTATGAAAAGCTGGGATTTAGTTTGGATAATTAATTGTAGAAAATTAATTATTGAATAATATTTGTGTAAATTGGTTAATTAATTAATGAATTAATTAATGAGTGGTATACTAAGTTAATTGTGGGGTTAACTAATGGCCTTTGATATATTTAACTAATCATCGGATTAGTAAGGGAATGATGTTATTAATTCAGATGAATTAAAAATCATTTTAATAATTGAGAATGTGGGTTCTAGACATGGTGTTTAGACTAATAGAGAATTTGGGGCTAGAGACATGGTATTTTACCCCAATAGTAGATACAAGTGCATGTGAGCTAGAGTGGTGGACATGTCGATCTACATTGATTGAGAAAGAGGGGTGTGAGGCATGTTGATCTGCACCTATTGAGATGTTGAGTGTTATATATGCTGTTCCACAACAAACTAATAATAATAATGAATTCTTTGCTAAATTAGAGACATCGATCATTCTAGAGTTTAATGTTAAAAGTAAAGAATAAATGATAAAGTGATATTTTTTTAATAACTCATTGTATTTATTACCTTATATAGTTTCATACACTATGTTTTGGCTCGAATTGTTTTAGACATCATTGGTGGTGGCCAAATGAGTTGTACTCACACCCTATTGGGTTCGCCTGATTGGCACCCGATCAGACGTTGTTGTTGTAGGATAAGATAAGGGCAAGGGCCTAAGTTAGGTTGTTGTTTGGGAATGGAACATGGGTGAGGGTACCAAACGTGGTTCAGGAACCTCTTGGGAGTTTTTGTGTGTTTATTTTTAGTTGCATTTTATACACAGGACACATTCATTATCATATCATTATATCCCTTAACAGTTGAGTATGGATTTATTGTTTTGACTATCATGTGACTTAGTATTGTTCTGGTTATTTATTGGAATTTGTGCGTGTCTTTTTTTTTTTTCATCCTATAGTGTTATGATATACTAAAAGAGGGTATAGTCTACCCATGATTGATTTACAAGGCACTCGCTACATGTTGGAACCCTCTAGTATATGTGGAGGTGTGATTGAGGGAATGCGATTAACTGGCTCGGGGTAACATTTATTGGCACATAGGATTTGATGTTACAAAGTGGTATCAAAGGTGATTTCTTTCATTCTTATTCTTTTGTATTACTATTTTCAGAAAGGTATACAAGATACTAGGACCACATGGGGCCTCGTAGTGAGCTCACACATATGATTTTCAAACCCATGTACGGTGAAAAATCAGGTTACTCGGGGTGGAATTATTTTGATTGCTGTTTGTTGTTAAAAATGGATATTATTTCAAATTGGGTGAGAACGTGTGGTGTGATATGAAACGTTTGTTTTTGATAATTTGTTATTATTGATTCATGGCCTAAAGTGGCACGAGAGTTTAGTCTGCATGTATCATTCTAAGAAGTCAGTGTTATTGTGACATGCATCATTTTAGTCACTCATGGGAAGACAGGTTATGGGTAAGTTGTTGAAATTAAATGGTTTCCCTTATTGTGGGATTGAAATGAAAATGGTTCCTCCCAGTAATTGAAAAATATTGAAAAATTATGCAAAATGAGAATACTTTGGTGTCAAAATGTGAATCTTGTTAATGAAAATGTGCTTACGCTTGTTAACCAAGACCCAGGATTAGAATGGTTAAGGGTATAGATAGTGCCTTAGTGTTGACAGTGTGGAATGAAATGGAAAAAGGACATGTTGAAACTTTTTGTGGTTTATTTACTATTCGGTAAATGTTATAAATTTTTGTTCTGAGACCTAAGAGGTGTGTTTGGAATTGTAGAGAATATACCTCCACGACACTTGTTAGGAGGGAGACCGAGGGGTATGGCTCAGAACAAACGTCAACACCGGGAACTTGAGGTACTGTTGGATCAAGAAGAAGAGGAAAGAGAGAAGTGACAAGAGATATTTTATCATTTCATGAAATCCATGGAGAGAGGCCAAGGATGGGTTCTGAAAATCATGTCTGAGTTAAGAAGAGTGTCTTGGCTACAACACCCTCTAACTTTTAATGGAGAGGGTGGACATGAAGGAGATGGAAGCTAGATTGAATCCTTATAGATGATACATGAACATTTGGAGAATATTACTGATAGTAGGGTCACGTTGGACGATTATATTCGATGAGGGTCAATGAAGTGTTGGTGGGACATTTAGGTATGATTCGAGAAGACAAATGGGATGTAATGGGAGGATGTTCTGGAGAAGTTCTTGGAACACTTCTATCCAGAGACACTAAGACAAGATAAGGATTCATATTTTATGTATCTGACTAGAGGAAGCATATATATAATAGATTGTTCCAAAAATTTCACTAATTAACAACATTTTCCCCATCTTTGGTGGTAGATGAGGCTACTTCGACAAAGAAATTTCTGGATGGACGTAGATGTAAAATTATGCCTCAGGTGAATATATTTAGGTTGATGAAGTTATCAGAAGTGGTGAATCGGGCTGTCATTTTCTGGGGGAACTTAAAGGAGGATACTAGTACTAGATGGGTAGTGGTCACTGGACAATCATGATGTGCGCTTTCCAAGGGATGAAAGCGCCATCATGAGAACCTTTGTCAGGATAGTGGAAAGCACGGTGGAAAATCCAGACGAAAAGTTTCTCAGGATATTACTCAAGTGTTTTTCCACCAGTGTGGTAAGCCAGGATGCTACCACACATTTTTCTAACCACTAGTGGAGTGCCAATTTTATGGTAATATTGGACACCTATAGAAGTTCTACAGGATGATGCAATGATAGGATGATGTTGATGGAGAAGTTGAGAAGTTTTAGGGTTTGGGAAGGGGGTCTTCTACTCTTTATAGGTTCGGTAGTTGGGGTTCTACTGGCAGAGGCTGTAGAGGTAATGGACATTGTGATTTAGGGTATGGACACCCGTATCAATAGAGTTGTGCTAATTAGGGGAGTCAGGCGTTTCTACATGGGATAGGGGAAGGATAGTTACAACGGTGCAACCTACACTTGTGGAAAGAGAGGATGGGACATCGATAGTGATATGTACTATTCTAGCAACTTCTAAATTATATATTTTTTTATTTAAGAATGGTTTCTCTCATTTATTGATATATGAAAATCTAGTTAATGGCATGAGACTATAGGTGGAGCCCATAAGATGAGTAAACAATATCGATACACCATTTGGAACATGGTGTAGAGATATTTATCTATGTAAGGTATGTTCACTAAATATCAGGAAGTATCAATTTTTTGGGATCCCAATGTCCATCATATGACGGGCTTTAACCTAATTATGGGTATGTACTTGTGAGTCACATACCAAGACAACATCAATTATTATCATAGAAGAGTGACCTTTTGGTCACCTAAGGGTGAAAAATATGTTTTTCATGGAGAGTGGGATATCTTATAGAGCTGAGCTAGGACAATTACTCGGTAATTGGGAGAGATCACGGTCCAAGTATCTAGTCATTTCTAGATTATTAGAGTAGTTGGAAATTATTCATTCATCAAGTATTAGAACAATTCCAAGATGTTTTTCCTTAATACTTCTTATGGTTTCCACTGGAGAGTGTTGTGGAATTAACTGTTGATATTATAATGGGGTTTATCCAGTATCTATTTCACCTTATATAATGATACCGAATGAGCTTCTGGAATTCAACACTCAGTTAGAGGAGTTTTAGAATAAAGGGATTGAATGTCCCAGTACATCAATTTGGGGATCAACTATGTTGTTTGAAACGAATGCTGATGGGAGATTATAA
The DNA here is from genome assembly GCA_963277665.1 of Viscum album. Classification (NCBI taxonomy): domain Eukaryota; kingdom Viridiplantae; phylum Streptophyta; class Magnoliopsida; order Santalales; family Viscaceae; genus Viscum; species Viscum album. Next base: position 363,081,167 of record OY728158.1, on the reverse strand, counting down.
TGGTGTGTTGATTTCCCAAATATGAAAAAATGACTGTGAAGAATGAATATTTGATTCTTCGTTTTGATGAACTGTTTGACCATATAAACAGAGATTACTTGTTCTGAAAGATTGATTTGAGATCAGGGTATCATCAGGTGAGAGTTTTGAAATTTGATATACATAAGACTGCTTTCAAGAGTAGGTATATCGATTATGAATCTGTCGTGATGACATTTGGGTTGATGAATACTCCAGCAATGCTTATGGCCTCGATGAACAAGATCATTCATCCGTACCAGGATGAGTTTGTGGTGGTGTTCATGGATGATATATTGGTATACTCTAAAACTCACGATGATCATCCCAAACATCGTTACATTATCCTCAATACACCTATAGAGTATTTGTTACACTACAAGCTATCAAAGATTTAGTTTTGGAATGATTAGGAAAATTTTTTGGAGGATACCATCTCAGAAGAACATGTGGTAGTGGACCCAGAAAAGGTACTAGAAATGGTTTCTAGGGTTAAATCCAAGAGTGTTGTTGATATCTGAAGTCTCTTTGTATTAATTTTACATTAAAAAAGGTTCAACTGGGACTTTTCCTGATTTGCAGCACAGTTTTCTAGTTTGGCAGAAAAAGGAATAAAGTATTAATGGACGAAAGAATGTGAGAATGTGTTCTTGGAGTTGAAGAAGTGATTGACATCAAACCCAATTTTTATCTTACATGAGTCAGGTGAGGAGTACACCGTGTATTATAACACTTCTAGGTTAGGAAATAGATATGTGTTGATGTAAAGTGGATCGAGTAATTACATATGGATCAAGATAGTTGATGCCACATGAATGGAATTACCTCATCCATGAACATTAGTTGTTACTAGTGGTTTATGCTCAAATGTGATCGAGACACTATATTTTTCATGAAAAGTTTGCATTTTTTAGAGAAAAAAAATCATAAATTACATATTTTCATAGTGTGGATTGAATCATTGGCATCAAATATTGGTAGAGTATAAGTTATCCTTTGATTTTGAGTTTCCATATAAACCTAGATATTATAATAGCGTGGATGATGCCTTAAGTAGGAAAACTCTGACCTAATTGGTACCTGATTCAAGTTCAGAGTGAAATATGATGAATTTTCTGGCTGAAATGCATGTGGTTGTCCAAGAGAGTTTGGTTATAATGACTCTAGTTTTAGTCACAGTGGAGTCTACACATTTGAGACAGATCAAGGACAGTAATTATGAGGATCAAGAGTGATTGTCCTTGAGAGATATCCATGATGTTCAGGAGACACCATCAGACTGGTTGATAGTTGAGAATGATATCATCTATGTGAAAAATCGAGTTGTTGTACCTATGAGTACAGAAGAGGAACTCATGTGAGAATTTCATTCCATGAAGTGGGAAGTACATACTGGGGTGAAAAAATGGACCGTGACCTCTGAGAATAGTTTTGGTGGTCAGGGATGAGAGAGGATATAGCATGATTCATGACACGATATTTCACCTGTTAGCTGGTGAAGGCAGAGCATCAATGAACTGATGTTCTATTGAATCCATTGCGTATTTCTTGAATGGATGTGGAATTATATGACTATGGATTTTGCAGTAGGTCATCGAATTATTCTTCTGAAGAAATATTCTATTTTGGTCATTGTTGATAGACTAACAAAGATATCACATATCTTGCCTATCATGGAAGCCTTCATAGTAGAACAGTTGGGGGAACTATATATTTGAGAGATAGTATGTTTGCATGGGGTTCCATAGAATATAGTTTTAGATGGCAACTTGGGTGTTACATCACATTTCTAGTTTTGATCATAGAAGGCAATTGGCACCATGGTTTTGTTGAGTATGAATTTCCAACCATAGAGAGATGGGTAGTCAGAGAATACCATAAAAGTGTTAAAGGATATGTAGCGGCCATGTGTGAAGGAATTTGGTGGTTTTGGGGAGAAGTAGTTGGATTTAGTGAATTTCCCAAATAGCAACATTTATCAATAAACTATAAATATAGAACCATATACGGCACTTTATGGTAGACCATATTGATCACCGCTATGCCGGATAAAGGAGGGTGAGTAAGAGTAGTTGGGACCGAGTCTCGTGCAAGAGTCATTGAGGTGGGAATAGTGGATTAGAAAACATATGGAAACAACTCCGAGTAGAATGAAATCATATACTGATAGATGGAGACAAACCCTAGAGTTTATAGAGGGTGATATAGTATTCCATCGGGTGTCACCTAGGTTAGGTCACTATAGGATATGGTGGTGGGGTATTTTGGAACCCAGGTTTGTAAAACCATTTGAGGTAGTGGAGAGAATCAAGTAGGTGGTTTTCTGAATGTCCCTTCCAACGAATTGATGCGCCATGCATGATATTTTAAATTTCTTACAACTATGAGGGTATCACCTCAAACCTTATCTTGTGATCTATGTGGATATTATTTACCTCAAGATAGATGTGCCCTTTGAGGAACATCAGATACATGTGTTGGATCATACTGAGAAAGTGTTGTGGGGAAAGACTGTGTTGATAGTTTGTGTGTTATGAAAACATGGACATGTTAAAGAAGAAATATGGGAATGGGAAGCAGACATCAGGGCTCAATGGACCAATATTTTTGTCTAAGAATCTTAGTGATGTTAGGGAGTGCAGCTCTAAGACAAACTGTTATAAGGATGGGATATTGTAGGATCCCGATCATTTATAGAGTCATCATGGGCCAATTTTCATGAACTTTATTTTTGTTTTTATGTGACTTTGTTTTAGAGTTGTTTCTTGGGGAGTGTTTGGGTGAGTTTTTAATATATAAAAAAATGGATGAAGGGCTGTGAATGGCTTAGGAACAGTTTGAAAAACCAGGGCCCTAAGCCCAGGTAACCGTGCGACCCTAAGAAGTGAGTGTCCACAAGGTTAAAGCATGATTTCATAAGCCACGCAGATCTTTTGGAGTAACCATGAGAACTTGGATAGATAGGTGTGCATGGTTGGTGCATGGATTACCCTAACTGTGAAACCCTACCGAGGAAACCTTGAAAAAATATTTTTATTATCCCAAAATTAGTTTTCAAATCACCAAACCCACAAAAGCTATTTATTTCAACCTAGGCTCGGTCTTGAAAATTTATTGGTGATCCCAGATCATTTCAGAGGGATTCAAAGGCCACTCGAACACTGTTTTTCATGATCTAAATCCTAGATTAAAGATCTTCTATCTTCCCAATATGAGGCTTTCATCCCATTTCTTCTTCCATTCATTCCTCTATTGTTATTTGATATTTTCATGGAAGATATCAACTGTTTAAATAAATATAAACATTTCTTTTGAGATCTAGTTCTAAGATTTTACATCTAGATCTAGAGTTTCGAGATCCTTATGCCTTTGATCATAATTTTCAGTTTGGGGATTATGATCCAGATCTTGATCGACGTCATTGTCCCATTTGGATTTTTTGGATTTTTAATCGACAACCCTCCATTAACGAACCAATGTAGGATGACTAAATCAAGATTTAATACTCATGGATTTGATATATGTATGTGATATTCTTGATTTTTAATCATCCCTTAAAAATTCATTTCTTATATTGGAGTAATTAAGAATGTGCAATTGAGTTGTGGATTCTTTGGTGATTAAATGGACAATTGAACCATGTGGCTAAAGGGATTTATAAATAAATGTTTGCTTTGAGATATTTTTTTTGATTGGAGATAATGTAATTGAGATATATAATGTGGTTGGTTTTGAGATCATTAATCAGAGGGAATTAATTATGAGAAAATGTTTTGCTATGTGAGATATTAAATGATGAATTAACTACGTTTCATGACGTCGATTAAAGTGATTTATTGAGAGATTAATTATGATAAGTTGGGATTTTTTTGGATAGTTAAATGTGGAGAATTAATTATGGAATAATATTTGTGTAGAATGATTAATTAATTTGATCAATTAATTAATGGGTTGTGTAAATAGTTAATTGTCGGGTTAACGAATGGTCTTTGATATGACTAACAAATCATTATATTAGAAAGGAAATTATTTGGTTAATTTTGATGAATTAATAAATGATGTTAATGGTTAATAAAGTGGGTGATTGAAAAGGCATTTTAGGACAATTGAATAGTTGGTGTGTGGTACATGGTGTTTTACCTCAATCGATGATACAAGCACTTGTGAGGTCAAGTGGTAGACATGGAGATCTAAAACGATTGAGAAAAACGGGTGTGATACATAGCGATATACACCAATTCATATGTTGAGTTCTAGACAAGGCGTTTCATACCAAACTAATGATAATGATGATTGGTGAGTTGAATTTGATACATGGATCAAACTTGAGTTTAATGTGGAAAGTAAAAAATAAATGATAATGTGGTAACTATTTTCTTATATATTGTATTAATTTTTTTTATAAAATTGCATACACTATCTTTTGGCTGGACTTGTCTTAGATACCATGGGTGGTGGCCTACAGAGTTCTACTCACACCCTTTTAGGGATGACTTATCAGCACCTAAGCTGACTTTGTTATTGTAAGATAGGATAAGGGCATGGACCTTTAATGGGTTTCTATTTTGGAATTGAACATGGGTAAAAGAACTAAATGTGATTCGGGACACTCTTGGTAGTCATTGTGTCTTTACTTTCATTTCAATTTAGACACTTAACACATTCATTGTCATAACATGATTTCCCTTTTCATTAGATTATTGTATTTCCTATTTGTACTATTATGACTTCGTATTGTTATAGTTATTTATTTGATTCCACACTTGTTTTCTGTTTTTTTTGTTACATTGGTATTTTACTCTGATAAATTAGGGTATTGTCTCCCCATGAATGACATTCTAGTGCCTCATTGCTAGTCGGAACCCTCTTGCGTACGTGGAGGTACGCTTGAGGGAATGTGACCAACTGGCTCAGGGCACTGTTTAGTGGCACCCGGGTCAGGACATTACAGATATATATATTGATATATATATGGGAATAAAATATAATTTTAAAAGGACTAAATATATTAATGATTTTATTTATAATGATACTTATGATTAATATATAAAAAAATATTAAAAAATAATTAAAATCAATAAATTAAAAAAAGTAATAAAAAAAATATTGCTAAAAAATATTTCAACATTTATTTATAAATAATAATATTAAATAATAAATTCATTAGTTATAGAATGAGATTTTTCATTAGTAAAAATGGATGCATCTTTTATAATCACAGATAAATGACCCATTTATCAATACTGATAAAGGATCCTTTTATATGCTCTTTTTCTTAGTGATGGTAAAGGACGTTGAAGCTGAAAAAATATACAGTTCTACACTACCACTATTATATTACCAAATTAGAAACATAAAATTAAATTGGAATATAAATATTACATAAATCTAGAATGAAATATAAATATTACATTCCACAATCACTTAAATTAAAAATTGACATAAAATATATTTTCCTTGATGTGATATTTTCAATTAAGTATATAAAATTGCAATCCAATATACAAAAACAAAACATTTTTAGAATACCATTTCAATAATAAAACTCTATAAAATCATTGTCCGATTAATAAACACAATTTTTTTGTAACAATACATAAAAAATAACAAAATAACAAAATAATGATTTTTACATTATTCATATATGATAAATTATATTATAAATTATTATGTATTTCAATGGTGTTATCAATTATCCTATTAATTTTATTATTAATTCATGTGTTTCTAATTTTATATTAGTTATAATTTATTATATATAACATTAATGAATGATTACATTGTAAATTATTAATTACATTTTTAATTAATAATATAAATATATGATATTATTAATTACATAACATGTTAGTGATATTATCAGTTAATAAATATTTTAATTACCTAAATTTTTTCTAAAAACGATATAATGAAACATAATTAGAATATTTATATTGAAAAAAGAACTTTGATAGTATTGGGGACATTGTGTGTCAGATTGATTCAAAGCCAATTCTTACACATCAATAATTATTTTAGGGTCATTGTCCTATTGTTTGAAAATAATACAAGATCAGTTAATCTATTTTGACATTGTGACACATGTTTAAAATTAAATGAATCATTTATATTAAGAATTCTCAGTTGGAGACATATCAACATCATAATATTTTCGATTGACATATAGTTGATTACTACCTCTCAAAAATGAATTATGGACTATATGGATAAAAATTAAAAATAATTGGATCTCATTTAATCAATTACGATAATCTGATGATCAATTTTTCCTAAGATAAAACATATATTTTTAAAAACAAAATCCTTGAGTCATACTGACAACAAAATGCATTAGATTTACATGGGGTCAATTCCTATACATCAAGAACTAATTATGGATCATCATCCTACATTTTGAAAACAATATGACTTAGTTTTCTATGTATTGGATATGTGATGCAGTTTTAAACTAAAATTACTCTTTTATATTGAATAAAAATAATTGAGTCTAACATACCACATTGTGTGTGATATTATCATGTGATCGGTTACTATAATCAAACAAGAATAATTGATCGTTTTACTAATTTTATGAAATATTCAGTACATTATTCATGATATTTTCTATGTAGTGTGCATTTTAAACTGAAACAAAACTTCTATATAGAAATCACTAAATTAGTGTCATGATGGACACAACGTGTGTTAGATTGGCATGCAATGGATTCCAATATTTCATGTATGAATTGTGGATTGTTTTTCTAACCTATAAAAATAATCAAATGTCATTTTGTCATCTTTAGATATGTGACATGTGTTTTACAATATAATTAAAATTTTATATTGAAAACAAGAACGTTGAGTCATAAAGAACACATCACGAGTTAGACTGACATGCAGTCCATTGCTAATCAACTTAAATGTATTATTAGTTTTTTAATAATGCTGGAATAAAACATGAATTTTTTTTCTTGGTTTTTACTAAGTGACTCATGTTTTAAACATAAATGATACTTTTATATTGAAGAATAATTTATTCAAATCAATATGTTTCAAATTGACAGATGGTTGATTCTAAAGAATTATAAATGAATTATGGATCATTTTCTAAAATTTTGAAAATAATAAATCCTCATTTTCATGGTTTTTATAATGTGACACAAATTTTAATATAAAATGAATCATTTATATTTAATGCATGACCATGAAGTCATACTGGAAAAATAGCTCATCAGAATAATGTTTAGTCAATTCCCAGACATGAAAAGTGAATTTTGTATCATTGTACTAATTGTTTAACAAAATATGACCTCATTTCCCTGTTTTTTATAAGTGACATGTGTTTTAAACTAAAATATGTCTTTTATATTGAAGAAATTCACTTTGAGACATATTGAGGATATTATGTGTTGGATTATTATTGGATTGACTCATAAATGTGAAAAATTAAATATGGTTTTTTTCATAATGTATGAAAACAATCCAAGATGAATTTCTTAATTGTTTCTATGTGATGCGAGTTTTAAAATAAAATTACACTTTTATATTGAAAACAACAACTATATGTCCTACCGACCACATTATGTGTTATATTGACATGATGTCTATAATTCCCTGACCCCAGTTTCCTAGAATCGGTGCATTTTTACATAACATTGGCATTATATAAGTAATCATGTCCTGAAAGACCGATCAGTTTTGTATCCTTGGATGTACAATATACATACATAAGTTTTACATTACAACTTGAAAAGAAATAAAACACTAGGTTATTCCATTAGAAATATGAATGCCTCCTAGATTATTCATAGAGGTCACTAATAACTAACTTCATCATATCCTCGGAAAATGATCAATAAGAAAGGGGTGAGCTCAAACACTCGGTGAGGATAAAAATATAGCAGATGCTGTCATAAATAAGAATAAAAATTTAAGGTAGTGTATATGATTAAAACACAAGCCTTTTAAACATAATATCCAGCATAATATGGGAATGATAAATAAAATAATGCCATTTACTTATTCACATGGATATTCTATTAATCTAACTATCACATGTAATATCAATATCCAATTTCATAATGATGGAATGCATAATTCCATATTTCATAACCACATAGTCATGGCCTTGTTCCCAGAATACAAATAATATTTTTTCACGGCCTTGTGCCCGGACACATGTTTGTCTCATGAGACCTATCGATGCATCAAGGATCTATATAGGTCTCCACCAATCACTTACTAAGTTCAATTAATTCCCCATTTAAAAGGATGAAACATAATATTAACATTTGTAATAAATTTAGCTTACCAAATGTCAATATTTTAATTACAAACCATGAATGGAATAAAAATAGCACATCCACATTTAAACATAACTCATTCAATATAATATGGAAGATTTTATTATTATAAATCCACCACAATCGATAATAAAATATAGTGAATGATATCTACATAGTTGAAAATAGTAATTAAAACTATTTTAGAGAAATATCCCCTTTTTCATGAAAACATTTAAATGTCACACTATTTATCAATGAAGTATTTTAGAAGAGATTTTTGAATCAAAGTGTACCATACCACTTTGAATGTTTTTAAATTAATTTTAATTTCAGAACATTTATGTCCATATAAATAAATACTTAAAACCATTTTCAACACATGGAAATTAATGATAATGATTTAGAAAAATAAATATTCAAAACATTTAAAACAATATTTTAGTTAAAGATATCTTAACCAAATAATAGAAACTGTGATACAAGTAATTGATGAATAAAATTAATCAAAACATTATATTATCATGATAATAAAGGGATTCATGATATTATATGTCAAAGGATATTATATACACCATATATAAGTGAATTGGTTCATAACGACAAAGTGGTCTCAAAGGAATGTAAATTGAGACAAAATACCATATAAAGACCATATCCTTAGATTAAGGATGAACCAATATAATAATTATGTGTGAAAAATATAAATCCAATCAATATAATTGAATATTCAGTGTAAATCAGTAATATTACATTCACAAATATTCATTTAAAAACAAAACCAATGACTTGGATGTTTACCTTTATGAATGGAAATTGAGTTAAGATTTCCCTTAAAAAGTTCATATCAATAGAATGTGAACTTTTCAATGAAGTGATTATGTGTATCAAAGGTATATCTATAGAAAGGGGAGTGGAAATTACTACATAAATAATTTATAGTGATACCACACATAATCTTGGGGTAACAAAGTATGTGTAAAGCCCAATCAGTGGAAATTGAAATTCGAAATTTCAATAATGATTTGGTAACTTACGAAACATAAAACCCTTGAAAGAAGTATAATAAAATAGAGATTCAAGTACCCATAAATAAAATTATACTACACAATGAATACGATCAGGGGTAGTACATACATCACACAAAAAGAAATAGTGGCAATATAGCATGAATCACAAGGGAATAAGAAGTGAGATGAAAACCTCTTACCTCATAATTTTCCTTTGTATAAGAAAGGTTAAACTACTGAAAATTGGTGAAATAATTGTTATTAAATAATAAAAGAGACAAAAAAATAAATACGGTATCACATATGATCTTATAATATTGCATTGATAATGATATTTCAGTAGTATCATTGTTTTGGTTGTTAAGTGATTTGTTTTCCTTTAGATGTTTTGTTAGGGAAGTCATTTTTTTCCGTATATTCCGTATTTGATTCATATCCATAATTATATTAACTTCGTAAAAAAATTAATCATAAAATAAAAATTATTCTTTAATTATTACGATGAGGAATGAATCTTATTGCGTTTGTGGAGGTGGTAATACGTACATACCCACGAGCGACAATATCATTCTTTTGATATTAAAATCGTATGAAAATAGATGGTGTAGCATATATAAAGAATAATTAAAATGATATATATAAATTATTTACATCAATTATACATCATTATTATACTTATCCAATAAATAATGTATTGAATAACAACTACAACACGACATAGAGACGGTAAGCCGTACGTACGCACATATGGTGAGTTTGTTATCGATATGATGGATAGAATAATAAATATGGTTGTACCATAATTATAATAACATCACAATCTGTATAAGTTACTAGTTTTTATTATTTATATATTGAAACAATATAATAAAAATGATGTGGAAGAAGAAGAGAACTTGAAAGTGGGTGGTGAAATTATAAACTCTTCTTCGGGAGTTTCCATTTGAGTTGATCAAAAGGGATCATTAGGTTGAATTTATGAAAAAATTAATGCCTCTAGGTTGAATTAAAGGTTGTTTTGAGGATATTTGTGTTGGGGTTGTCTGATCCAAATGTATTTGGAGGTGTGAAATTAAGGGAAGGGGAAGTACACTTTTATAAGAGAGGTGAGGGTCACTTTAGTAAAATCTTGAAATATTATTTTATAATAAAGACATTTTCAGTTTCTAATGGATCCAAAATGATTTATTTGAAAGATAGAGTAGGTATAAGTCTAAAACCTCTCTACCAATTGGTTTTAGACAGGTTTAGGTCACCATATTAAACTTATCATTTAAATTTAACTCTGAGTTAAATAGTTTGACATATACCATGTCTCTTGGTATTTTTATATTATATGGTTAATAAAAATACTATAATAAAACAAGGGAACAAAAAGTGGTTCATTATTAATATATATAACCTTATCTAAGTCATTTTACTGAACCGTAGGTTTTTAAGAATATTATATCAATTAAGAATATAGTATTTGTTTTAAAAAATCAATTATGTCAATTTTGGGACTATTTAGTATTTTATTTTTTTGAAAGCCATAAAAACATAATCACTAGGAATTTAATTTATTTAATCAACCATAAAATGTCATATTAATCTATAAAATTAGTTTAATTCATCCATATTTTCAAATTACATTTATTTGGAAATTAATAATATCAATTATTTTAGTCATTCATTAATAAGGTAATTATTGCCTCGTCATTTTGTCATAGATAAATTTAACTATTTAAAGTCATAAAATTATAAATAAAATATCATTATGTATGAAATAGTTTTATAATTATAATTAACATTTACAGTCTATGAGATAACTTATATAACCCATTTTAAAATTTCTTTTACTAAAAGATATATGTTGTTTTCATTTTTGTCTTTTCCTGAAATTAACTATTATAAAGTGTCATTTTCACTATAAAGTGGCTCCATGGGGTTTAAAAATTGAAACACGGATGACCATGTTAGGAAATGTATCACGAAATATAAATAGGACACATGTTATGGTAATTTAGTATTATTATAATATATTGTTTTACCGTTATTTACTGGATTTACACCTTTAACCATGGTAAATAAAATATTTTCTAAAGTAAATACTCATAAGGTCTAAAAATAAGAGTTATCTATTTAAAAAAATGGGACATCTTAATTACAAAGATGGAATCCATTTTTTAAAATTAAAAACACAGAAGTGGTAGGAATTTTTATAAATTTAATTACTATTGTCAAAACATAAATGCTTGTTTTTAATAAATATTAACTATTAAAAGATTGACACATGTTTATGTCTAGTTTAAACATGAAATTACATATAATGACCTAAATTATATTAAATGTTAAAAATATAATCTAATGATATATAAAACCCATTCAAATGTATAATTTAACAATATAAATTATTTCGATTATAAAAAGACTTTTTTAATAAAATTTTGTATTTTCACTATTCATGAAAATATGAAATTTATCAGAAAAATACCAAATATTTATCAAAAATAAATTTATATGTTCCAATTCTAAAGAAAAATTTATTTTAATTAAAAAGAATATATAAATGTGTAAAATATTCATTTTTAAAATGGGTTTCCATAAAAAACGGTAAAATTTCTTTTTTTTAATTTTTTTCCTAAAAAAAGTTAAGATGTTCTTATATTATGTATAATAAACACATAGTATTGATTATAAAATTATATGGAGTTTATTAAATTAATTATTAAGTTAATAATTTACATAACGGATTTTTTGAATGACTAGTTTGGTAAGTCATAGTGCTTTCGAACTCGGTGTGGCGTGTAATGCATGTTATTGAATTACTTTGAAAAGATATCGTACTATGAAATCATGGGGTGTTACATTCCTCCCTGCTTTTGGATACTGAATCCTTACAATTTTAAAATTGGTATTGGGAAATTAATTTAGAGTTCGACATTTTAAATTGAGTCAATATAACTATAACTTTAAAAAATGAAGGAGAAGTTCAAAGGTCACCCGAGATAACCCTACTAGGCTTTCATATAGGAAAACAAGGATATGGAAGATAAAATTAGTGTCATGTTCTGATGGAGTGTGATAGAAAACATGATCAAGAGAATGTTAACTATAAGAAAACCACATACATGAGACGAGATAAATGTTTATTAGTATCCCAGTAGGGAAACTAAACAGAAAACTTTTTATTTGTTTTATATTCTATTTAATAAAGTTGAGGAATATATTTGTGAGATTTAATAAGAACATAAAGATATAATATTACTTTTTACATAGAGTTTTATCCTCTTATAAATTTATACCACTAACTCATCTTTCTTTAAACCATGAGTATTCAAGATGACTTGGTCACTCCTAAAGGGCTAGAATCAACTTTTAGAGAATCACATGATCCAGAAAGGATAATCTATACATTTACCTTGTCTTTATAGATTAAAAAAAACCAAAATGGTTAACATAATATCAGATGATCCCCAAAAGTATAATATTTTATAGAATGAAATACCAATCATAAATTCTAATATTAAACCAACAATACCCAAAGTTTAATATATACCATTGAATAAACATTTTATTTAAAATCCTTCAATATAATCCAAACTAATATTGTAACCCAAAACATAGAAGAATTTGATTATGTAGTCTTCCATGTTAAATGTTATCTCTAAATAACATTAAAAACCCTTAATGTCACATACTAAAAATAATTAACATAATCAAATATTCTCTATGATAGGTTAATCATTTACATAAACAACAAAAATCACTATAAATACATAATAAAAACATAGATAAAAATCCACCATTACTCCTCAAATGAAATCCTATAGTATTCTATTTTTTGTTGTCATATATTTTTCCCAACAGAGACAACTTTTTCCAAAATGGCATATATCACTTAATCCCCAAATCATTATCCTATACTAAGGATATCCATTTGATAAGACATAAGATCCCAAATCAATTTATTATTGATCAATAACATCATTTAACTAAAATGAATTTGTCCCGCTAACCTGGATCTTCACATATTCCAGTAGTAGGCGGTAAATCCCAATCTCACTCTAGTTATGAGTTCAATTCCCATTTCTTTATCTAACGTGATAGGTTACCACACGATCTGTCTGTGATCCCTATTCATAAAATATATTTTATAACATTCTCAAAATGAGATCAATTACTCAAAATAACCATAACATAATCTAAAAAAAAATATTTTCTCATACCTTGCATTTTCATCCCAAAATTAAATAACTTGTAATTACCTCAGATTTATGGACTATATAAACCCAAATGGTTATTTATAACTATATCAAGAATAGAAAATATAATTTTTCCTAAAATAGAATTTTCACATAAAAAACTGGAGGGTTACAAATACAATAGAAAAGTCTTCCAATGTAATCCCATAAAAAAAGATAAATAATACTTTTAAACATTTATACATCTATTTATTTCTACAAAGGTAATTCTTTGACAAAGAATTTATCTTATAGAATAATTAATTCACCCGGGTAATGCCTAGGACCCATACATTTACGAAAAATTACTGTAAATTGATTCTTGGGGTCATTTTTATTTTCTTTTATAGTACTCTTTAATTTTCCTCAACAATTCTTTACTTTATGTCCTTTCCCACACATAAAGTATTTGTTTATTCCATTGAGAAACTTTCATAGTTGTCTCCATAAACATTTCGTGCTTAATGGAAAATTAGATTTCTTTTGTTCATGGTCTCCACTACGGGAGCTCTTATCTGTCACCACCTTTCTCTTCTTTGTTGAGTCCGAGAGTTGGTTAATATATATTTTTTGATCATCTTTTTGGGAATCTGATTCAGCATGAACAAGTTATCTTTTACAACATTCAATATTCCATTTTGTTGCTTTGTTCCACCACCATTCCCACCTTGTAAATCATGTTCAATGTTACTATGACTTCCTTAGAATATATATGTTGACTGAAACAAGAAAGCATAGTGTGATTTATAAAATCATTTATATATTATCATAAAACCTTATTTTTCATCTAAAAAACCATAGGATTAACCAATGTTATTTATTCTTAACATATATTAAAATCCTTCAAATTGGTTTGTAAGGAAAAAATTAATTATCCTTATGATATCCCCCAGGAGTGTCATAAACAAGAGTGCATCAAGGCCCATTGTTGTAAACAAGGATACCCCGAGTCAAGCCCAAAACACCTTGTCATTGTTTTCACTCTTAGGTACATCTTTCCCAGAGCCGCCTCTACCTGTTCGTATCCATACAGGGATGTATTTCTTGAAGTCCCACATAATATTTACAATATAAATTTTTTTGGATTTTCTTCTACACTATTACTCAATGTCTATCTTAGGGTAGTGTTTCCTAATAAGAGTTTTTTCTAAATCTAGATTCTAAGGATTATACTTAAATTTCTCTGATAGAAACTCTACTACCCTGACCCAGTTACCCAGAATAATTGAATTATTACATTAGATTGGCATGATAGAAGGAATCATGTCCTGAAACACCGACCAATTTAGTATATTTGAATTACTCGATACATATATAAGTTTTACCATACAACTTGAAATGAAATACAACACTAATTTATTCCATTATAAATATACAAGCCTCCTATATTATTCCTGAAATTTGCTCATAAGTAAATTCTTTATATCCTGGGAAAAAGAAACATAAGAACAGGGTGAGATAGAATTCATAGTAAGGATAATAATATAGCATAAAATTTCATAAACAATAATAAAAATTTAAGGCAATGTATAATACAAGAACACAAGCCTTTTAAAATTAAACTGAATCATAATATGAAAAAGATAAATCAAATAATTCCATTTATTACTCACATTGATTTCTTACTGGTCAAATAATCACATGTAATATCAATATCCAATTTCATAATAATGGAATTCATAATGACAGACTTCATAACCGCATGGTTTCTACCTTCTTCCAAGACTAAATATAATATTTTGTCGTGGCCTTGTTCCATGACACTAGTTTATCTCATGAGACCTACCGATGCATCGAGGAGCTATAGCGGGATCCATCCATCACTTGCTAAGTCCAATGCATTCCTCATATGAAAGGGTGTAACATAATCTAAACATTCGTATTAAAACTTTCATACAGAATGTCAATATTTTAACCACAAACCATGAATGACACAAAAATAGCACATCCACAGTCCAACATAACTCATTCAAGACAATATGGATGATTTTATTATGAAAAATAAATCTCAATCTAAAATAAAATACACAGAAGCATATTGAGATAGATGAAAATAGTCATTAAAACTATTTGAGAGAAATATCCTATTTTTCCTAAAAACATTTAAATGTTGCACTACTTGTCCAAGAAGTCATTTAAAAGAGACTATTGAATCAATGTGTCCCATACCACTTTGAAACTATTAAATTCAATTTTAATTTCAAAACATTTATATAAATATATATATATACATTAAATCATTTTTAAAACATGGACATTAATGAGAAAGATATAGAAGAATAAATATTTAAATAATTTAAAACAATATTTTTGTTAAAGAGTTCTTAACATAATAAGAGACTCTTGAATATGGATAATTGAGGAATAAAATTAATAAAAACATTAAAATATCATGATAATTATGGTATTCATGATATAACATGTCAAAGGAATGTATATACACCATATAAAAGTTAATCGGTGCATAAAGACAAAGTGGTGTCAATGGAATGTAAATTGAGACGAAGTACCTTATAAAGACAGTATCCTTAGATTAAGGATAAATCAATAAAATAATTATGTGTGAAAAATATAAATACATGAAATATAATTAGATATTTAGTGTAAATTCATAATATTACATTCAAACATAGTCTTGTAAAAACAAAACCAATGAATTGAATGTTTAACTCAATGAATGGAAATTGAGGTATGATTTCCCTTAATGTGTTCATATAAATGGAATGAGAATTTATCAAGGGAGTGATAACATATATCAGTGATTTATCCATATAAATAGAAGTGGAAATTTATACATAAATAATAAATAGTTATTCCAGACATAATATGAGAGTAAAATAATCAATGAAGTATGCGTAAAGCCCAATGAGTGGAAATTGAAATTTGATATTCCGTTACCGATTTGGTAAATTAAGAAACATACACAATATGAACTAAGTATCATAAAATGACGATGTTAATACCCCTAAATAAAATTATATTACACAAAACATACAATCATGGGTAGTTCATACACCACACAAAAAGAAATAGGGGCAATGTAGAATGAATCTCACGGAAATAAGATGTGAGATGAAAAACCATTTCATTGTACATTTCTTTAGAATATGGTATGTTAACCTCCTGTATAATGGAGAAAGAATTGATATTAAATTATAACAGAACAAATTAAATAAAAGAGATATCATATATGATCTTCTAATATTGTTTTGTGAATGATATTTCAGTTGTATCATTGTTTTGGTTGTTAACTGATTAGTTTTCTTTTATATTAGTTGTTACCGAATTCATGTTTGATATGTATAATCTGTATTTTATTCATATCCAAGAATGATATTAAGTTCTTAAAAATTATTTTTAATCATAAAGTAAAAATTATTCTTGAATGATTACGATGGATAATGAATCTCATCGCATTCGTGGAGACGGTAATCCGTACGTACGCATGACAGAACATATCATTATTTTGAAATTAAAATCATATGTAAATCGATTCTATATTATATATAAAAAATAATTAACATGTTATATTTATTATTTTAATCAATTATACATCATTATTAATCCCATCCAAATAATAATGTATTGAATAACAACTACACCATGACGTACAGATGGTAAGCCGTACATACGCACGTATGGCGACTTTGTCATTCATATGATGGATTGAATAATAAATATGGTTATACCATATTTATAATTTTATCACTATATTTAAAAGGTTATGGATTTATTATTTTGGTATATAAACAACAAAAATAAGGAGGAAGTGGAGGACGAAAATAAAATGAAAGAGGGTGGTGAAATTTTTACCTCTTCTCTTGGTGTTTCCTATTGAGTTGAAAAAAAGGGTGCAATAGGTTGGATTTATGATAAAACTAAGGCATCTAGGTCGAAATAATGGAATTTGGTGGGATATTTGGGTAGGGATTTTCGGAGGAAAATTTCATTGGATGTGTGAACATAATAGAATGGGAAGTACCCTTTTATAAGAGAGGTGAGGGTCACTTTTGGAAAAGATTTAAATATTATTTTATAATAAATTAATTTTCGATTTATAATGGATCCAAAATGTTTATTTAGAATCTAAGGTGGGGATAGGTCGAAAAACTCTCAATACAATAGGTTTTAGATAGGTTTAGGTCACCATATAAACCTTATCATTTAGATTTTCCTCTTAGTTAAAAAGTTTGACATTTAACATGTCTCTTTGTATTTTTATATTATATGATTAATAAAAATATTATAAAAAGTCAAGAAAACCCCATGTGGATCATTATTAATATATATATCCTTATATAAGTCCTTTTGACAAACTCCAGATTTGTAGGAATATTATATCAATTAATAATATAATATTTGGTTGAAAAACTCAATTATGACAAATTTGACACTATTTAGTATTTCATTAAGCCATAATAACCTTATCACATCGAATAAATATTATATAATAATCCCGTACATGTAATATATATTTTTATAATTAGTTGAATTCATCAATAGTCTCAAATTACATTTATTTAGATGTTTATAATATCAATTATTTTAATCATTACTTAATAAGGTAATTATTTCCATATTATTGTGTTATAAATAAATTTAACTATATAATGTCTAAAAATTATAAATAAAATTCAATTATGTATTAAATAGTTTTATCCATAAAATTAATATTGATATTCTAAATTTTAACTTATATAACCCCTTGTAAAAAAAAATTTATTAAAAGATATGTTTTTTTTCAATTTTGCCTTTACTTTATATTTATTAATATAAAGTGTCATTGTCACTCCCAAGTGGCTTCATGGGGTCCCAAAATCAACCCAAGAATTCCCATGGCCGTAAATGTATCAACCTATAGAAATAGGGCACATGTTAGGGTAATTAAATATTATTATAATATATTTTTTCTAACCGTATTTATGGGATTTACACCTTTAATGAGGATAAATAAAATATTTACTGAACTAAATATTCAGAATATATAAAAATAAAATTAACCTATATACAAAATTTGGACATCATGATTTCAAATATAAAATTAATTTTTCCAAATTAAAAACAAATAAGTGGCAAAAACTAATATAAAATTAATTTTCGTTGTCAAAACAATAAGTTTGTTTTTATGAAATATTAACTATCAAAAGATTGACACTTGTTTATATCTAGTATAAAAGTGAAATTATATCTAATGACCAAAAATATATTAAATGATAAAAATATAAGCTAATCATACTTAACAACCAATAAAATTTATTATTTAAAAGTATAAATTATTTCAAATAATAAAATATTTTTAATTAAAATTTGGTATTTTTCATTATTCATCAAAACATGAATGTTATCTGAAAAGTACCAAAAATTTATCCATAATAATATTTTATGTCCCAATTAAATATAATAATTTAATTTTATTAAATTTAATATATAAAATGGTCAAATAGGGATTTTTAATATGGTATTTCATTAAAAATAGAAAATTTTCATTTTTTGAAATACACTTCTTTTATCTGAAAAAATGAATTTGTTCTTATGTTATAACTAATAAACACATAATATGGATTATAAATTATTATATATTATATTAAATTAAAAATTCAGTTAATAATATTCATAATCGCTTTTTGAACGACTAGTTTAGTAAGTCATGGTGTGCTCGAACTCATTGTTGCGTGTATCACACGTTATTGAATTACATTGAAAAGATAAAGTATATAAAATCATGGGGAGTTACAATTTAAATTTATATATTCCCCAGATTAACTACGGATCATTTTCATAAATTTATAAAATAATCATAGATTTTTTTATATATTTTAGATATGTGGTGAATTTTTTTAACAAAAAATAAATATTTTATATTGAAAAACTGCTCTTTTATTCATACCAAATCCATCATATGTTGGATTGATGTGTTTTCAATTAAATCACAAAAAAAATGATTTATTTAATATTTTACTAATGATTGAAAATAATTAGTTACTATTTTCTAAATTTTCATAGTGTGATGTGTTGTAACGTAAACTGAAACACTTCTATTGAAAATATGCACACGGAGTCATACTAGACACATTTTGTATTATATTAATATGTGATCCATTATTACATGAAAAAATTTAATTATGGATAATTTTCATAAATTTTAAATATAATATGTGGGTTTTTATATATTCATTTCTTTGAGATGCGCATGTTACACTAAAATAGAACTTATAAAATGTACATTGTGTAATACTGGACACATCATGTGTGAGATTTATGTGTAGTAAATTATTACATGTAAAATATTAATTATGGATAGTATATATAAGGTTTAAATATATTTAGAGATCTTTTTCTAAGTTTTTTCGATGTTCCATGCGATCTAAAATAAAATTAAACTCTTATGTTGAAAACATATACTTTCAGTCATTCTGGCCACAATTTGGGTTAGCGTGACATGTAGTCATTTCGTTTATGCAAAAAATGAAATATTTATTGTAATTAAAATTTATTAGAACAATTCATGATTTTTTCCTGGGCATTGGGTATCTGACTCAGGTCTTAAATTAAAATTACACTTCTATATTGAAAATTTCAACAATAAGTTATACTGGAAAATTGATGTGTTGGATTGATATTTAGTCGATCAATACATGAAAAAATTATATTATAGATCATTTTTAGGAATTATAATGATAATATAAGTTCATATTCTTATTTTTGGATGTGATATGTGTTTTTTAGGAAACAATGACACTTTTAATGATAAAAGGATGCACTTTGAGTTATATCATCGACGTCCTATGTTAGATTAATGTCCGGTCAATTCATATCTATCAAAAATAAGTTTTGGATCATATTCCTAATGTTTTAAAACAATATGAGATATTTTAAAATATTTTTACAATATTATGTATGTTTTAATTTAAATTGACCCGTGTATATTGAATACACACACATGGAGTCATTACAGTCACATCGTGCATCATATGGAACTTCGGTTAATTCCTATACATCAAAAACTAAATATGGATTATTTTCCGAATATATATTTAGATAGTTTGATCTTATTTACATGGTTATATATATGTGATGATTTTATAGTAAAATGATAATTTTCATTTTAATATGTGCACAATGAATTATAATGGCCACATCATGTGTGAGGTTGATTTGAAGTTTATTCTGACACATCCCACATTAATTATCGAACATTTTCTCAAATATTGAAATCAATATAATATTTTTTCTTAGTATTGATAATCTGATTTTCATTTTAACAAAAATGATAATGTTATATTGAAAACATCAACATTGATTCATACTAACAACATCATGTGTCAGATGGATGTGCATTAAATTATTAATTTTCAAACATAAATTGTGGATTTTTTCTAGGATTTTGAGAATAATATGAACCCATTTGTTCATTTTTGAAAATGGGAAATGAATTAAAATGAAACTTTTAAATTTAAAACATGATCATTGAATCATTCTGGATAAATCATATGTAAAATATATATGTGATCGATTCTATCAAATTATAATTAAATAATTAAATCATTTACCTAAAATTTGATAACATTCCAAGATTTTTTTCTATGTTTGGATTTTTTGAAATTTGTTTTTATATAATGTACCATGAATTGATAAATCATCCACATAAATGTTTCAACTTCCAACCATCGTCCAACTTCCTTCACATATAATTCCATGATTTTACTTTAACCATTATATTAGAATATCTAAGAGATGTCAAAATTAGTCTTTTCGGTACCATTCATTGGAATATATTTGGATGAATAAAATGATAATGTGAAGGAATTCATCTTCAGTTTTCATCATGGATATGGAAGTGATTATAAAAGATCTGAAACCCTTTTTATATACTCTTAAAAAGATAGAAAGATCCAAAATAAAAATGATTAGCCATGGACCACACAATGAACGTCCCTGTTATTTGAAAATATGTCATCATATTTGTGGTTAAAAGGTTCTTTTACCCATTTAACACTATCCATTTTCATTTATACAACCACATTATATAATCTATCATGATAAAAAGTAGCTTCATGCATGTTACTGTCTTAAATGGAATTTTTATACTGTAAATATCCATGATACATATACTTGATAAATCACTCAAATCATTCTTTCTTTGAAACATCATCACTAAATAATTATCTAGTTTCAATCAACTCAAACAAACAACTAAATGAAGGAAATTAGTGAAAGGTGGAAAAGGAATTCATGTCTAATTTGGGAATTAAAATATTCCCTCTATAATCATTTATGAATTATCATACCCAATGTATGATTGAATTTATCATATGAGATTAAGGTTTTGTAAATATATCATACATGATGAATTGAATTTGGTATATATATATACAATTGAATTTGAATGTATCTGAAATTATTTCCCATCATTTTGGGGCCAATTACAAAGATAATTTTTCTATTTATTCAAGATCAAACAACATCAATCAAAACAATCATACTATTTTCATTTGGAAGAGGAACCATATGTATGAGAGGATCATTATCTCTATATCCTTACTCATGAGTGTAAATATATATATATGGTGGGGTTCAAAAATTTGTTTTCATTTATTGAAGGGTCAAATCATAAAAAAATTGAATGGAAATTAAATATTTATATTTAGAATAAGTATATAACTAAATTATTTCCAATAGTATATAAAATTTATTTTAAGTAAAATAAGATATATGTATTATGATCATGATGCTTAAAATACCAAATTTATCTCAACGGTCATAGCATGTACAAGATTACATAAATTTTTGGTAATCACCTCAACTTGATATAGAAAATTATTTTGGCACTATATACTCTACACACTCACCTATAAGAAATTAATTATTCTTATATGTATTCATAATTTTTTTTTTTGTAGTAATGAGAAAATATGGAAAAAATATAAAAACATATTGTAATTGAAAATTTAATTTCTTTGTAAAATTATATGTTTGGGAGTGATTGTTTGTTGATAGTATATAAACCATAATATTATTCACCATCACGAAGATCAATTTATTGACTTTAACTATAACTCTATTGTCGAACCACGTGTAATTGAAAATATTAACTTGAAATGTTGTATTATGAAACTCCTTTATTTTTTCAATTATGCAGAAGTGTGACATATTCATATAAATTTTATTTTTATCCTTGGAGTTGAATACTTTCATCACTTATTACATAAGCCTAAAACAACTATTTCACATCATACTTTGTTCATCATGATCCGAAATATAGAATGTAGAACCATTAATTAAAAAAATAGTGTAAAAGATAACATTTATATTTGGTATCCTGGATAGAAAATGAAGTTTTTTAAAAATAGAATTGGGATTTTCAGATAACTCCAAATAAATATAATATTTGAACAATCTTACAAACTATTGTTAATGGGTAATTTATATCCATCTTTCGTAACTTGAGAGTTTCAAATGACTATGAATTACTCTACGTGATTCATTATATGGTGGAAAATTAAAACTATTATTAAAAATTTAAATGTTGGTCTTTTCATTCTATGTAAGGATAATTCTAAGAACACCTCTTCCAGAAATTTCTTATCCCATAATTCATCCACTATGATGAGATTTTTTGAGACCAATTCTATCTACATCTCAGAGGTAATCAATAAAAAATTCAATGGCTTCATAAATTTTTAATAACTCTTCTATAAAACATTATAACGTACTTCAATTCAAGATGTAACCATCAAAAATATTCATATATGATTCCATTGGGGTACATGCATCAACAATTTTCATAACTTCAGAGTTGAATCTATCTAACCAAGAGAACAATTAGGTGGTAAATTATATTAATGAATTTTGGTTTAAATAATAACTCCATATATCATAATATGAATGAAATTTCCTTATTCATGTATAGAAACATCTTAGGATCTATTAATTTACAGCATATAGATTTCAAATGAATGAAAATATTGGTTATTATATGTTGTACATTTTTAGTCATAATTTGACGTGATTTATATGAATTAAATATTCATAAAATGCATGAAAATCATGTTATTGTAGTCCCAGTAACCTCTAATTAGTTTTGTAAATGATATTATTGATATTTTATGGATACCCATCTAGAAAGTTTACACTATTAAATAAGTTTCAAAATTTATATTTTTCTTGCCCAGTTTGAATTTGTGATGGTGAAGGAATAATAGTTTTCCTATCACCCTTCACTAGTTCCAACACATCCCTTATTCCCATGTTAGTCACGTAAAACAAAATATTTGACATATACAAAACTAAAGGATGATAATTAATATAAAATTCATCCATTTTCCTTATCATATTTTGTATGGATTTTCAAAAATGGTTTTCCAAAATTATTATCATTGTATTTTACTTTCTTGAGAAGTTGATCACTCATTAATTTGGAAAATTTTGTACATTTTTTTATATTTCCATTGAATGATGTCATCCAAGATTATTATTTATTTATGAATGTTAGAAATTTAAAATATGCTAAAAAATATCCTTCAAGGAATGTTTCAACCTAACTGAGTGTGTACCATCTACACAAATAGTACAACCAAACATTCCATTAATATTATAGCCTAAAAGATTTATATAATAAGAAAATTCAACGATCAACCTATAATACATGGTTCTCATTATGAAATCCTCAATTCGATTAACCTCACACAATATAACACTCATATCCTTTACCAATTTCATATCTTTAATAAATTAACCAAAATAAATATTTATATCATTTCAGGGTTGTTTCTGTCCATATTTGAATAGAGACAAGATATTTTTTATGCTTATTTTATGACCACAATGGGAAGCTATAAATTACAAACATAACAATCAATGAAATGTAATTACTACTATGCACACCAATAGTACTTATTATATATGTAGATAACTTATGTCATATATTTCATGTCTTGTCTCCAAATTTAGGATACTCATAATCAACTATCATCCATTGAGGAGAGTCAATTGGGTGTCATATTTTACCATCATCAATTGTTGTATCTTCATGCAATGAAAAATTTATAATGGTTTCTTAGAATCCATAGAGATGTCAAAAGAATGGAATGATAGAAAATTACCATATATATTTTGATGAACATGATTTATTTTTCTTTTATCGATCTGTGAGAAACCCAACAGATGTAATGAGTGATTCATCATCCGTAAATTTAATAAACAATCATTTGAACATGCTTCTATTTTCTCAGAGATCATATCCATTGGACATAGAATTCCCTAAGTGAAATATATTTTATAATAATTATTATATTCTTCTATTAATATATCAATTGGGATACCATGTAAATCAGTAAACATGGTGTCACTCCTACATTCAACATTTAAATTATATAATATTAATACACCTATCAATGTTGTATATTTACTATAACTGATATACAATGGTGTATTTTTGTTAATATGTATCTTCCCAAAAAACAGTTTATAATATGTAATTTCATCTCAAATTTTCATTTTCATTTCTTCTATATGATCTCTATTATCATTTACACTATCATTTATATAAACTTATACATAAATAAAAATATTGTACCAGTTAATATGTACATTATTTTTTTCTCAACATTTAGTCCAAAATTTTTAGATTCAGTATATTTGGTGTTAAATAAAATACTTTTTCAAGTCTTATGAGTTATTTCATCTTGAATAACCACAACATAAACATGGATAAATGATTTTAGAAGGTTCATAAAAATTCAATATTGAAATTATTGATGATATTTTTGATTCCATACTCATAATATATTTTTATAATATTATCATCCATCCCATTTTGATTCATATATATCCTATTATATTCAATATTATTTATTCTGCACTGAAATAAATAAATACATATAAGGTAGTGATAATCAAAGTAGAAATTTATATATAATTTCAATATATTTGATAATTTTTCTCTGAAAAAAATTTATACTCACTTTGGAAACTCAACGAAGAATTAAAAAAATGATGTTTGGATAATATGAAAAAATTCATTGAAATTGTAATATTGGAATCCTAATGAAAACGTTTCACATTTATATCATCCAATTAAAACAATAATTTTGATTATCTAAAACAATGTATGTTGTTGTGTGAAACATTAAGGAAGGTAGTTGATGAATGATGAATGCATTGAAGAAAAGTGGTTAAGGTTGAAACAGGATTCAAACAAGGGGAATCTGTATTGGATGATTTCCACCATGATGTTGTTTCCCCATTTGATATATTATAATCTTGATTGTATAATAATGATCATACAAGACTAATATTGTTTAATGAATCTCAACATGCCAATGTAATTGGTGATGATTCCTAACACGTTATATTTTTAAAAATTAGTAAAATGTAATGTATGAATCTATGGTGGATGAAGTGTTATACATTCTTCAATAGAGACAATAAGTATTATAACACTCTTATAGAATCATTAAAGCTATATTACGTTATTTTTATATGATAATTAGAGTTTAATTATCTGTATTGAGATTGTTTTTTAGTGGTTGAAATCATTTATGGAAGGGAAGTAGTTATATTAATAATGTTATGAAGAGTATAATTAAATTTTCATTTATCAATATAGACAAAGATCCACAATTTTCACTCACCAAATTATTAATTTCTATTATTTATTATAAAAATTTGAAGGATAATTATGTTTTTAGTGAGAAAACATAAACAATATATATGTTAATTTATTTAATTTATAAATAATAGATTCCAGGAGACTATAATCAAATACATTTGGAAAATAAAAAAACCCCATGAAAAAATAAATATGTTGAAATAATTAAATATATTGAATGATAAATCACAATTAAAAAACTATGGGTTTTAATGTGTGGATAATTCCGAGGAGGTCAATGGATAGTGGTGAAAAAGTTTCAGTTCCAATAGATCATGAATGTCATGAGGTATAGGGTCCTCTGATAGGGATATATTTAAAATAATATAAATCATTTACCAGTTCATTTTAAAAAACATTTATAAATTCCCATATTTATGAGCACTAAAATATAAATTGATGATTGAACCACTCAAAATGAGTTCTTACTCTTATCTCTAATAAATATAGGATTTTATTAGCACTTCTCAGTAAAAGTTGATTAAAATATATATTCATAAGTAATTTCTATTTTAACACTGAAAAAACACTATTTATCATCAATCTTACGATGCTTGTAATGTATTATATTTCTTGACGTAGGAGGTTATGGACATTGATCTGATAACTCCCCCTATAGAGTGTGAGGGACCACTATCATTCATTGATGGAACTTGGCCTCTATCATTCACTCCCTTTCCTATCCCTAATGTTAGTCATTATTTCCCTTATATATTTTTTACTCTTAAGGTTCAATATTTTTTTGATGGCTTCCCAAAACCTTTTATCCTGTCCTCAGAGTTCATCGATGCCTTGTTTCTTGTGAAACTGATATTGATAGAATGTTTCAAATAACTTTTATAATTAGTAGATTCATTTGACCATTTTGTTTTCAGATTTTAGGGACTATAGGAATGATTAAATATGGTTTTTTCAACAATAAGAACATCATGATTCAATTCTCTATGGATAATGACTTGGTTATTCCCCGGTTTAGTTCCCCCATGTCTAAAATTGATCTTGTTTCTCCTTATTCATGTGTAATGATGATTTCCACATGAAATGATTTAATATGACTATGTATATTTTGGTTTGTATTCTAGAGAACCCTCTTTGTTTTTCAGAATTCTTCCATTATTCGAATGTTAGGTAATTTGTTTGGTAGATATTTATTTTCTAATAGTATAACTAAAACTATTTTCAATCTCATTTCTCCACAATTATGCATTGAAGTCATTGTTTTAAGAATTCCAGTTGGGAATGATTGGATTATAGTTCGGGAAGAGTTCTACTACAAATAATCTATTTCTTTGGAGTCATGGAATGATTTTTTTTTTCATTCAAGAAAATGTTTCACTTGATGGTAGTGGGTAAGATGGGTGCATTAATAACTACCTGAAAATGGTTTTATGATTGGGATATGGAGGTAAGGGTATGGTGACCATTTCTAAAGTAGGATTGAAGGAACATATTCGAATTGGTGTTTCCATTTACCAAGGAAGTAATTTGGAGGTACTTCAATTTTGATCACTTGAGAAAGGGGAGTCAAATAGGAAAAACAACTTGTTTTGATCACAGCTAAATAGTTGAATCTGAATAGAATAGAAATATTTGTCACCATCCTGAAGGAGGTATGGATATTATTCAACAATTCAAGTGTAGTAGACAAATATGGTATATTGATATGTGATTTTGAGTGGGTGTGTGCAATAGGTCCTATTAAAATTAAATAAATTATGCTAAGGAGGAATTCAATGAGGAGGTAGTGATAATTGGTGATGATTCAAAACACAATGAGGATTTATAGGTGGTTGGTGAGGTAGATGAAATCGACTATATAACTAGTGGAGGTGGTTGGGGCTGGGTGAATTCGACAAGTAGAGTGAGGTCGAGAGGAAATAGATCAACTATTAATACATGTAATCTGTTTAAAGATATGGAGGTTAAATGTGTGGTTCAGGGATATGGGGATAAAATACATGTAGGATCGGGAATCCAAACCCTAATACCATTAGAGAGTGTCTCTGAAGGACAATGTCTTTATCAGATAGATTAGGAGGACAGGATACCTAGCCATGCTTTGTTGGAATGTGTCAATGGATTGCATGTAATAACCCTATAAATCTAAAGAAGGATGAAGGGGTGGAATGGAAAAGGTATTTAGGGAGATGCATTATGTTAATGTTAATAAGGTATAAAATATGCAAGGTCTACTCTCAATTTCCTAAGATGATGGGAACATGGTCATCCAAAATTAATAAGGTGATGGATAGTGAACCCATGTCTCCTAGACATGAAGGTAAGAAGTTATTAAATTGTCATTGTGAAAATTAGATAATGGGGTGTGGTGAAGAAAATAAACTAGAATAGGGTGGTGGTATAATGTAAGATCAAATTTAAGAATATGAGGTATCTAATAGTATGGTCAGGGAAGTAGATAAAGACGACGAGGAAAAAGCGGAAGCTTGTGATCTTATTATTCATTTGAAGGAAGACATGTTAGAGGATGTATCTAAGATGAATACTATATAAAAGGAGGTCCACATGATGAATGAGAGGATGATTCAAGTGGATGCTAATATAGAGAAGTGTTTATGGATCAATAATCATGATCATATTTTTATATATGGATTCAAAAAAAGGAATATTATTGTGGAAGATTATATCAAATCATGGACAAGATGACCTATAATTTTGAAGACCTCATCGATGATGACCCAGAAACAGAGGCTTGTTCTCTTCAATAGAGTTGATACGGAGGTAAGCTTTCTAATAGACATAAACTCAATTTTAATGATTCAGTGATTTCTCATGGTTTCTGTTGATTGCATCTTCAGAAAATGAGAGGCTTCCCACATTTTCCATAAAATTTATTTTCATAATAAAAAGATACATTTTAATAAGCTAATCAAGACTATATAAAATAAATTATAAACTATCAAATCAATATATATTAAAAATGAATAAATAATAAAAAAGGTAAAAATTAATTAACATTAGTACCGAACAGATAGTATTAAATGAATGAATATAATAAATGAGTGAAATTTAATAAATAAAAATGAATAAACATCAAAATTATTAGAAAAATCATTGAGTTTTGTTAATTATGTAAATTATTAAAAACTGAAGATGAATATATATTAAAATGAAATGATTACATATTAAATATGTACATTAAAACCATATAAGAAACTGTAAATGGAAATGAATAAATAAATATTAAAAATAATGAAATATAATAATATTAATAGAATAAATATTAAAACAATATAAATTATAAATAAAAATATTTAAATAAGTAACATTAGTAGGGAATAAATAATAATAAATAATATTAATTGAATGAACTTAAATAAAAGTAAAATTCAACAATTAAAATTCTATAGATAGTAAAAATATTAAAAAATGATCTATTTTTTTTGTTATTTAAATTATTACAAAAAGTAAAAGTGGATATATGATAAAATAAAAATAAATAAATATTAATTATATAAATTACTATAATTTCAAATAATTAAATATTAATGAATAAACATATATAAAAATTTATAAGAATGGTTCAAATTTATAAAAATTAACAATGAAATTTTGAAAATGAATAAATTAAAAAAATATTAAGAAAATTAATATTATTAGTGATAAGATAATTTAAAAATTGATTATTTTTGAAAAATATATTTAAAAGTCACAAATAAAATATATTTAATAATAATATGAAGAATGAATTGAATTCAATAAGAAAAAACCAGAAATATATATATATATATATAATAGTATGGTAATAAATATAATTCTAAAATAAATATAAAAAATTTAATATATTAATGAAATATTATGTGTGTGTACATTCTATATAAATATGAATTAATTATAAATTTGTATGTGTCAAATTAATGTAACACACATTTGATACATATTAAATTGAAAAAAAAATCACTTTTAATTAAATGTCTATTACATGAAACAATTAAATTATATATTTAATTAAAATTAATTTTTAATTATAAACCATTTTTCACTAAGTATGTAACTTATTTAATGTAAGTATACATTTTTTGTATTATATGAATCAAATATAGGGAAACAATAAATATAATGACATATATATAAATATATATTTCAGTATTAAAAATATTAAATGTATTAATGAATAATTGTGTATAGAGAATTCAATATAAATAATTTATAAAAATATCAAATAAAATATATTCAAAATAAATTAATTATTAAAAAATAAAAAAGTAAACATTATAGCTAAGGAAGAATGTATCGTTTATTTTTGAACAAAAATATAAAAATAACATTCATTAGGGATAAAATTTCCTTTTTCATTTCTAAAAAATCATGTAACTATTATCGTCACTAATAAAGGACCCATTTATTAGTGCTGATGAAGGGCCCATTTAATATCACTTTTGTTAGCTTTTGTAAAGTCAATTATAGCTATTGAATGATATGCAGTCATGAACCATCCCTATAACATAATCATATTTTAAAAATAAAATCAAAGTGGAATTTAAATATTACAGGAAACAATAATGAAATCTTGATATTATATTGCACAATCATTTCAATTCAAATCTTGAATATAAAATATTATCATTGATATGATGTTTAAAATTAATTAAATAACATTACAATCAAACATAAAAAATGAAATCATTTATGGAATACTTTTTTCATCAATAATCACCTATAAAAACCATGTCTCAACAATAAAACCAGTGTTTTTAGTAAATGTACATAAAAAATAAACAAATTTTGATTTTAATATAATCTTTATATGATAAATTATATTTTTAATGAAGATCTATGTCAATGATTTTACTATAAATTGTATTATTAGTGATTATATTATTAATTTTATATTAGTTAATATTTATTAAAAATAACATTACTTAATAATTATATTGGGAATTATTAATTACATAGTTAATTAATAATATAAATAAATTATATTGTTAATTACATAATATTTTAATGATATGATCTGTTATTAAATATTTAATTACCCAAATTGTTGTTATAAATTATATCATTAAACAAAAATTAAATTTTTAATTGAAAACACGCCCTTTGATAATACTGGTCACATTGTGTGTCAGATTGACGCATGTTCATTTCATATAGGTCATTAATTTTTTAAGAATCATTTTCATAATGTTCAAAAATAATAAGAGATATTTTAATTTATTTTTTAAATGTGACCTGCGTTTTAAAATTAAATGAATATTTTATATTGAAAACACATAGTTAATGTTATACTGGCCACATAATATATAAAATAAATGTTCTCGTGATTCCGATATGTGATAAATGATCTATGAATCATCTTGATTTTTTTTTTAAAATAACAGGAGATCATTTACTCGAATGTCATAATATGATGCTAATTTTCAACTGAAATAAAACATTTTTATTTATAACACACACTTTGATTCATACAGACAACAACATGTGTTATATTGATATGTGGTTAAATCATATACATCAATAATGAATTATAGATCATCTTCTTAATGTTTGAAAATAGTATGAGTTTTTTCTTGGTTTTGGATATGTGATGTATCTTTAAACCTAAAATTACACTTTTATATTGATAACAATCACATTGAGTCATACGTACCACATTGTGTGCTGGATTAATGTGTGATTTCTTACTATACTCATAAATTAAATATTGATCGTTCTACTCAGGTTAAAAAATATTTAGTGATTTTTTTCATGATTTTGGCTTTGTGATGCACATTTTAAACAAAAATACAATTTTTATATAGAAAACAAAAAATTAGAGTCATGTTGGACACATTGTTTTTCATATTGACATGCAGCTGATTCCAAATAATCATGTATGAAATATGGATTCTTTCCCTAATTTTCTAAAATAATGAAAGGACATTTTCTTGTTTTTTCCTATGTAATCCACATTTTAATCTAAAATGACACTTTTAAAATGAAAACATACATGTTGAGTCATAACGACCAGATCATGAGTTTGATTGGCACAAATTCCATTGATATATATATTAAATGTATAATTCTATATTTTATTAAAGCTTGAAAGCCATACAAGATTTATTATTGGTTTTGGCTCGGTGACATGCATTGTGAACTAAAATTACACTTTTATACTGAAAACACACAATTTGTATCATAACAAGAACATCATGTTTCATATTGATGTGTGGTTGATTCAAACTCTTCATGAATAAATTATTGATCATTTTTGAAAATTGTGAAAACAATCAGAACTTATTTTCTTGGTTTCAATAATGTGACACATTTTTTACGCTAAAATGACCCTTTTCTACTGAATACAATCCCTTGGAGTCATACTGGATAAATCTTGTGTCAGAATGATGTGTAGTAAATTTATTCACATAAAAAATGAATTATGGATCATTTTATTAAATTTTTAATAAAATAATAGCTCATTTGTCAATTTTTTTCTACGTGAAATGGGATTTAAAATAAAACGAGTCTTTAAAATTAAAAATCCACTTTGAGTAATATCATCCATATCAAGTGTTAGATTGACAGATGATTGATTCATAAATGTCAAAAATTAAGTATGGATATTTTTTAAATGGTTTAAAACAACCCAATATCATTTTCTCATGTATGGAAATGTGATGTGCATTTTAGACTAAAAATATTGTTTTTTATTAAAATTAAACACTATGAGCAATACCAATAAAATCACTAGTCAAGTTGAGATGAAGTCAATTTCTATATTCCTTATAAGAATTATGGACTATGGTAATAATGTTTAATAAAACCATAGGTTTTTAACTATTTTGGATATGTGATACATGGTTTGAACAATAATTACAATTTTACATTGAAAATGAACAATATGATTCATAAAAACTACATCATGTGTCATGTTTATCTGTGTTCAATTCTTATATGACCAAAATGAATTATTTGTTATTTTCATAAAGATTAAAAACAATTTGTTCTTTTTTTCTTAGTTTTCACAGTTTGATGTTTATTTTAAACAAAAATTACACATTCTTATTGAAAAAAATACACTTGTAGTCAATCCAAATGTCACAAACCCCTCCCTAAAAATTGCACCCCTATTTGCCATGAATGTTAGAAGAATGATAATGTACCCCAAATCTTTCCTCTAGTATTCCCTATGTTGGGGACTAGCACTGCGGGTATAGTAAACACACAAATGGGGGGAATTACCCTATAAGAGAATAGATGCGAAGGAGAAAGATAACATTGACACAAACATAATATTTCATCGACATAAATATAAAGTAAATCCCAAGTACACATATGTAATTTCATGAATGAATTACTACAACTAAAAGGGAAATCTTAATGTACCAAAAGAAAGAAAAACTGCAGTGACAACAAATCCTGAACAACTCCAACAACCCCAAGCTAGTAGTAACCATCCTGATCTCCAACATGCTCCAAGTGACATAAGAAAAAAATCATATATATGTAGGGTGGGTATAAAATTATACTCAGTACCATTCTCCATAGATCCTCTCATGCAAACACAATGAAAGAATGCTAAAGTACAGTGAACAACAATTAAAACTGACTCATCACATAAATAGGTATACTATGTTCCAACCTCACCACAATTAATCTCACCAAGTATTGCATATATGTGTGTATAATATAATAATTAATATCAAGGGTACCCCAATACTAGTACCCCACTGGTTTTCCAATTGTCTCCAATGACGCACTTCCTATGTATCACTCTCAAAAAAGTATAGCCCAAAGACAGCTTGGCAAAGCACGATAAACTGCACCTCATGCAACACACCACCACCACATCCATGTTACCAAAAGTAACCAGGTAGTTTTTGGGAGCCCCCACATCCCACATAATGTGTATCAAACATCGATTACTATACTTCAAGCCACCACAACACATACACTCAGTATGGATCCTCAATCCATCAAAACCTATACATGTTATACCTATAGTAGAACATAGGAAACTAAATCTAGAATATATGTGTGGGAAATAACCACAATACATTACAACACCAGACTCACATATATGGGGAAAACTATCCACAATACATACCAACACTATTAACTACCACGAAAAGAAAGTGGGGACATAGGGGGTAGTCAGGCATCCATCCTCCCACTGGGATGTTGGGGAAAACACCCCCTAGAGGACAAAATACCAGGGGTTTCAATTTCTATAACCGAAAGGGTGTAGTATCATATAGAAACAAAAAATTATAGATTATAATATATATCACATTCACACTACTAGAATAACCTAGTTTTAGACTCAATTCGACCGAACATCTCTCGGAATCCCAACATCTACAGCTATGACTTGCAATCCTATTAGAACACAACCATTTTAAGAGATAAATTAGATTATTTTATCCTTTTTTATCAGTTTCAATTTTTGCTAATTAATTATTTTACTATTAATTAATCATTATAATTTCTACATTACATTACATTACCATCACAAACAGTTCCATGCCTTCCAGGCATAACCAAACCAATTCCACAGTTCCTTTAAAATGTAACCTCGGAATTACATTCCATAAATCTCCAACCCCATGGGTTATCATCATTTATTCAATAATTTGATAACAACATTATCATTTTTCCATAATTATAGGTACACAATAAAGAATTATAATCATCCAAACACAAGGGGATCAACGCAGTGAGTAGATGAACTACCCATTGAGTATCATCCACTTATAGTTGGGGTGCAGACCTATCCATCCTCAAGATGATAAATATAGAAAGCATGTGAAATACCACGTGTGTTTTGGAATCTTTTGGATATAGGTTAAGCATGAACATATACCTCATGAAGTGGAGAAATTAAAGCTGATAAACAATCATCAGATTAAAAAACCACAACTTTGATATCAATGGGTAATACCAGCTTCAACCTTTTCCAATATCCTTGTTTTCCTCCCCATGACCCACATGCGTAAATGAATGTATCTCACCACTCTAAAAGTCAACTGATGACACTAAAACTGGGCCTCCAATCCCCCACTTACCACAACATCTCTCTAGGGTTAGACATCCTAGGCTCACACCTCATCAAAAGCAGCTGGAAATAAACAACATAGCAACTGGGATCTTGGCCCTAAACAAGCCCTTCAGCCCTCACACACAACATGAATTCCTAGGACTAATTAAAAAAGAGCATGGCCTTTAAAAGAAAATAGGTTACTAATAACCCTTTAAGGAACTATCTTTATTTTACAATTGATCCTTAGTTATTTATTTAATTATCAAATTCAATTAAACAAGCACAACTACATCCATTTAATTTATCACCAAGAAAAACAATAAAAACAACCATATTCAATAATAATTACTTGTTATATTTAGCCAAATAATTTATAATTAATATTTAATTTAATTGTTTCTACCAATTTCCACCATGAACAACAAGATAAATATAAAATTCATAGATATGACACAATTTAGAAAATCAACAGGCAATAACATCACTATGCAATTGATACCAAATCTTTAATCTAGTTCAAGTATTTAATATGTTAATTTCATTGTGATGTAGTGGATAAAACATGAAAAATATATAAATTCATGTAAAGTAATTGAAAATTCATTATTCCCCTACCTTAAAAGGTTTCCGACATTATTTTCAAGATAAGGGTCCAACATAATGGATCCTTATCACCTCTCCTCCAATGACTGCATTATCCAAAGGATGACATGGCACAACTGAATCAACCAACACCTATGAAAGGTATATTATCACCATTTATATATCACATGATGTAATTTAGAAATGTTAATATGAGTAAATAGATCGAGGAACCTAGAAGAACGGATCAATAACAAACCTTACATCAAAGATAAATCGAAACGGTCTGGTTTCACCAAGATAGGGGGTGTGCATGCAGTTTGAAAAACTCCAAGGGGAAGTGATCCAACGAGATAAAAATCATAAAAATAATCATGAAATACAGTTTGGGGGAACCTCGCACAAAGAGAATGTTTAAGAAAAAAAGGTAGAATGTATCATGGAACATTTAAAAATCTAAATAGAGTAGCAGTTTAAACACAGTTTAGATTTTCCATTAAAGGAAGATCTGGTCAAGACTATGCAATTTGATAGAGTAAAGGAACCCTGACACTTTTAATATCAAGATAAGAGTTATAGGCTTCGAATTGGTGTTAAATCACATAAAAAGGCTTTGAATGCCTTTAACATCAATGAAAATGTCAATGGGGGTGAAACTGTAGGAAGCTAGAAACACTTTTCACAAATGTCTCACTCATGAAATTGTTCACAAACGCCTCATCGCTGACAATATTTACAAATGTCTCACTGACAAAACTCTTCACAAATGACTCACTAAGGACACTGTTCAAATATGTCTCAAAGATGACAGTATTCACAAATGCCTCACTGAAAAAACTGTTTACAAATGACTCACCAACAACTCTATTCACAAATTTCTCACTGATGAAATTGTTCAAAAATGTCATATTGATGACAATGTTCACCAATGTATGATAGACAACACTATTCACAAATGTCTCACCAATGAAGTTGTTCACAAATTTCTCACTAATGAAATTATTCACAATTGTCTTACCGATGATATTATTCAAAAATTTCTCATTGATGACACTGTTCAAAAATGTATTACCAGTGATACTATCCAAAAATGCCTCACTGATGACACTATTCATAAATGTCTCACTGATGATACTGTTCACATTTGTCATATCGAGACCACTGCTCATAAATGTCTCATCGATGGCATTGTTCAATAATTTCACACTAAAGAAACTATTTGTGTAAAAATTTCTCACTGAAGACACTATTCACAAATGTCTCAATGATGACACTATTCAAAATTGGATCACTAATGATTCTATTCACAGAACTGGAACCACTGTTCAACGAACTAGAAATTTGGAAAACTATTGAATATATGTCACCTTGACCTCCCAGAACACCTCAGAAACCATACTTTCACAATAGAATAGACCAGAGAGGTCAATGCCATTACACCAGAAAAAAATAGTATTATATTAATATGTGATCCATTATTACCAAAAAAATGAATCATAGATTATATTCATAATGCTCTAAGATAATATGATCATTATAGTTTTTTCCTATGTGATTTTTTTTTTACACTAAAATGAAACTAAAAAACACGCACTTTTTGTAATACTAGACACATCGTGTGACCAATTTTTGTGAATTCAATTCCTACATGTTACATTTGAATTGTGGATCATTTTTATATTGTTTAGAAACAATTAGAGACTTTTTAATTATTTTTTCTATGTGACTTGAGATATAAACTAAAATGAAACTTTTATTTTAAAAACACATGTTTTCATTTCTACAAAACACTTCTTCTGTTACATTGATATTTAGTAAATTAATATATGTCAAAAATTATATATGTATATGAATCATAAGGATTTAAAAAAATTATATCTTTTTTCATTCGTTTGGGATATGTGACGTGCGTTTTAAACTAAAATCACACTTTTAATATGAAAATTCTTATATAAAGTCATAATAGACACATAATGTGTTGGAAATAAATTGAGTCAATTCATACACACAAAAAATGAATTATAGATCATTTTTTTGAATTATCAAGACATTATAAAGTCATATTTTAATTTTTATCTGTGATTTTTGTTTTTAAAACTAAAATGTCACTTTTAATGAGATAAAGATGCACTATGAGACATATTATCCACATCATGTGTATAAGGCCCTAGCCTTAAACCTTACTTAATCTTGAGTTATTACAAGATTACACATTGAGGATCTTTTCAGGTTTAGAGTTTTAGAGAATTAGATCATGAAATTTGCATTACATTCCACATTTAAACAAAGTGGTTACATAAAAGACAGTATTCATTCTTCCCATCAATGGAATCATATATAAAATATAACACAGATTCTTTCTTGACACATCCTTGGCACTATCATCACATCATGTACCCTTCCCTTGACCTGTGAAAAACATTTCAAAAACATGGGATGAGCATAAAAAGCTCAGTATGAATTATAAAAATATGGAAAGGAAACATGAGTTCATATATACATTAGAATGAAATCACACTTTTCCCATAAAACATAGGCATATCAAATCATGAATAAATCATAGAAAACATAAGAAATAACGGTAACTTGAGGCATTCATAACATTCTTACGTAGGGAGTAACCCTCTTGGTTACGTTTGGAATACCCATCACAGTATATTCCCTAAATCTATTTGGAAAAACCTTAACGTTTCACTCCTTCACGTTACCCAATGCATTAGAGAGCTGTATCGGGCTCACCCGCCCTTAGTTTATCACGGAACCACCCGTTTTCATAACAATGCCCAAGAACCATAACATAAACGTATCACATAAAACATGCATAAAGGAAACATAACATTTCCACAATTCAATCACAATATAACATTTTAGTATATTTAAATAATGAATCCTTTCAAAAAGAAAACATTTCCAAAACCATTTAAAACATTTAGTAAGGAGATTTTTGAATCAAAGTGTCCCATACCACCTTGATGATTTTAACATTTTAAACCATTAATATCCATATAAATAAATCCTTAAAACAATTTTAAAAACATGGATATTAATAAGAACAAATCATTAAAACATTTAAAGCGATATTTTGGTTAAAGGGTTTTTACCAAAATTAGAGACACTTGAATACAATAATTGAGGGATAACATAAAATCAGAACTATATAATATCATGAGAATAAATGGATTCATGATATAATATTCCTAAGGACAGTATATACACCATATAAGAGTGAATTGGTGCATAACAACAATGAATTCTCAATAGGGATGTAAAATGTGATGAAATCCCTTATAATGAAGGTATCCTTAAATTAAGGATAAATCAATCTCAAAATTATGTGTGACAAATATAAATACACCCAATATAATTGGATATTAAGTGTAAAACAATAAAAGGTCATTCACACATATTCAAATGATGACATATTCAATAACAACATGTTTAACCCAAAGAAATCGAAATTGGGTTAAAACTTTCCCTTGGTAAAATTCAACAGCCTAAACGGCGTCACGTCAAAAATTCAGAAAATGAGTTGATGAGAGATAAAAAGGGAATCTCATCACCTGGACATAAAATTTACGTCAATCAGGATATAGAAGAACATATCCCAATATAATAGTATGTGAATTAAAAGACATAATAAACGAAGTCTTTTAAAATGAGTAGGGTGAAAGGTTCCCTTACTGACTTGGGTATCTTTCAAAATATACACCCCATGAAAGAAGGACAATAGATAATTGATGTAAATACTCATAAACGAAATTATATTACACAAAGAGTATAATAATGGGAAGTACATACACCACTCAATGGAATTTGTGGCAAATGTATCATAAATCTCACGGGAATAAAAGTGAGATGAAAAATCCCTTACGAAAACTCGGCAGCCTAACGGCGCCACCTAAAACTTCCGAATATGAATTGATGAGATCAAATAGGATATCTCATCACATTACAATAAAATTTATATCAATATGAATATAAAATAACATCCCCCAACATTACAAATAGGATCTTAAAAGAAGTGACATAAAGGAGAGTACTTAAAATGAAAGAGAGAGGTTAGATCTCTTACGAAAATTCGGCATCCTAACGACTCCACTCAAAACATCCAAAATGGATTGATGAGAGAGAATAGGGTCTTTCATCACATGAACATAAAAATTACAGTAAGCGTAATATAAAAGATCATCCCAATAACAAGAAAGATGAGCTTTAAAAGGAATGACATAAAAGTGTGTACTTAAAAAGAAAGAGAGGAGTAGGATCCCTTACCTCGAGTCCGAATTGACTCGATCGTTCTTTAATCTCCTGAATAATAAACTTGAGTTAATTTCTAATTCCTTAAGAACCTTTTTCAAGTTCATTATTCCTTTTATATCACTTATTACCATGTCATAAACATTATGTAATCATTTAAGTTAATAATATTTCTTTTGCCGATATTTGGTTCTTAAGTCGAAAGTGGACTTCTTATAATTACATGTTGTTCGTGTGGAAAAATGTTTATTATATCCAGAATTGTATTCATGATGTAGATATCATATATGTCATATATATCCAGTACATTCATGCATTTATAACATTACATAATAATTTATATGTAAGAAAAGAAATGCACCGTTCATGGAGACGGTAAGCCGTACGTACGAATGAACGCTACTTTCATTTCTATTTCGTATTTTATAGAATGTAATAATAATGATGTAAAGGTATTTTATAATTCCAGTATAATATCATATATAATATCATAGTTCCATCCTTTATACGTCCCACATATGGTATTTAACGAATCAAATCACTTTGAGGGGGCGGTAGTCTGCACTTCCTTAAATGAAGATATCGCGTTTACCCATAATGGAAACCATAAAGGTATGCCCAAAATGTAAAAAACCAAAGCTTAAGGAAAACATAAACATATTTTATATCATATATAAAAATAGTGACATAATAATGGCCCCCTTTGAAGGTGTTAAATGAGTATTGAACAATCATTGTTTCGGGAGGCAGAATTTCACCATCCACGGAAACCGTATGTTCTTTAACCATTTGATGTAGTTGTGTGAGAGTGTAGCTAGAATAAATCTTATAAAAACATCCTAGTATATTGAAGATACTGGTGTTGTTACAAAAGAAATAAATAAAAAGAGTTTATGGGGGTTGGAGAAGCAAAATAAAACAAATGAACATGAGAGAATGAATTACCTTTAAAAGTGTAACTCCTTTTGATTTGAGCCTAAAGGCCTTCTTCTGAAAGGATTATGCCCAAAGGGAATCCTCTAGGATGAGGATAGGGATGTGGAGAGAGTAAATGGGCAGGGGTTGGCCGAGCCAAAGGCTTGAGGAGTGTGTGAAATGAGGTAGAGGTGGGGGCCTTTTATAAGAGGAGAGGAGGGGCACTTTTGGAAAGTAAGAAATATTACTTTATTTGAAAATGGGTTTCGGTTTAAAAAGGTCCCACACAGATATAATTTGTGGATAAGGTGTTAAGGGTTCTAATTCCACCCATCCAATAAGTTTTGGACATGTGTAGTTCATATATTTTACATTATCTTTCCATTTTATTTAAAACGTTAAAGAATGAGGTCATCGCCGCATCATCATGATGTCATAAATAATTTCATTTATTTAGTGTAAAAAAATTATAAAAAAAATACTATAATGTAGGAAATCTTTTTAGCTTTCTAATTACTATTTATAATAAAACATCGGACTTGTATAACCCCACTTAAAAATTGTTTTAGTAAAACATATCATGTTTGTGTCATTTTTACTTTTACATTAAATAAAAAGTTATTTATGTCATTTCCCAACCAAAGTGGCTCCATGGGGTCCCCAAGTTGACCCATGGCTTTTCTTGGTCTGACATTACACATCCAATGAGGTTAGGACATGTGTCATGTTCATTTCATATTATTAAAACATTATTTTTACCTTAAACTACACTAATTACCTCTAATCGCGATTAAAAACTTAATAGGTTACTATTCACCAAAAAATTATTTTTATCCCATTGAACCACAATTTACTTATTAATG
Organism: Viscum album; assembly: GCA_963277665.1. Lineage (NCBI taxonomy): Eukaryota > Viridiplantae > Streptophyta > Magnoliopsida > Santalales > Viscaceae > Viscum > Viscum album. The sequence goes on along the minus strand of OY728158.1, from coordinate 363,039,412 downwards.
AAAACCATGTATGTAGGATTTTTGAAATTCAAAACACAAAGATGGAAAATTTCATTTAAACGGAAAAATCAGTTTTTATAAGTACAACTTAGTGGTTTCACTATTCATGAAAAATTGAAGTTTTTCAGAAAAATCCCAAACATTCACCATAAACTATATTTGATATTTCGAATTCAAAAATGAAGTATATTTTAAAAAATTCAAAACATATAAGTCAGATCAATTAATTCAATAATTAATTCACGATGTCAGAGCAAATAGCGTGTTTTTATGAAAAAATAAGTATCAAAAGATTGAAACTGGTTTAAGTCTCATTTCAAAGTGAAATTAATTCCAAAGACCACTATTGGATTTAATGGTAAAAATATATTCTAATTTCACTTTAAAACCAATTCAAAATATAATATAATCATATAAATAAATTATATTAAAAAGAGGTTTTGAATTAAAATACAACATTTTACACTATTCATTAAAAAATAAACTTTATCGGAAAGATACAAAAAATTTACACAAAGTAAATTTTGATGTCCCGATTCTTAATAAGAGTTTTATTTGGTCCAAAAGAATTTTTAAGTGTGAACAAAACTATATTTAATGATGGTTCAACATCAAAAGGTGATAAGTTAACCTTTAGTGAAAACTAGGGCATATGCGCCTAAAATTGAATTCTTTCCGTATTTTAAGCCTCTATCCTTTATTGGATAAATGTAAAAACATTTAAAAACATATATAATCATATTTTAGTTATTTCTATCCATTCCCGCCATTACAACGGCTACAAGTTAACTACCATTTAAAATAATATTATTTTATTATTAGAGTGCAACGTAAGATTCCCAAGAAACTCGTTGTTGCGTATTGGGTACGCCATCGAGCATAGCATCCCCTTTAAAGTAATATTAATGTTTGATTCACAAATATGGGTAAATATAAAGATGTCATATTCTTTATTTACCTGGGGTGTTACATCCTTCCCCCCTTTTGGGAATTGTGTCCTCGCAATTTTAAAATTTTCCTTGGAAACATCCTTGAAGGTCCCACATCGGAACAAGAGTCGGTAAAACAATCACTTTAAAATAAAGAAAGATAAGTACAAAGGTCACCCGAGTTAACCCATAATAGGATTCCGTGTAGGAAAACATGGACATGGAAGAAAAATCAAAGGGTCATGTTCTGATGGAGAGTGATAGAAAACATGTTTAGGAGATAGTTAACCATGAGAAAATCACAAACATGTGATGGGTTAAACGGTATTCGATTCCTCAGTAGGAAAAGATAATAGACAACATTTTTTTAAGTTACTTTTTATTGAGAAATTTATTCATAAGGAAACATAATCACTTATCATGTTGACTTTCAAATTTTACTAGATTCCTTAATCAAACTAATATTTTTTTCCAAAAGATGAGTATTTAGGGAGACTTGTTCGCATTAAGAGTACTATAATCAACTTCTAGATAATCACCTAATCCACAAAAGAGAACTATACATTTCCCATGTCTTCAAACCTTAACCCAAACTAAAACCAAAAATGTTACTACATGATCAGATTATCCAGAAAAGGATAACCCTTTAAAAAGAAAATCTATGCTTAATCTCCAAAATTTGTCCAACAAAACCCAAAGTTCAACGAAGACCATTAGATAAACAATTTGTCCATAAAATTCTTCAAAGTAAACCAAACTAAGATTGAAACCCAAATATTTGAAGGATTTAGTCACATAGTCTTCCAAGTTAAGTTGTAACATTTATCTCCAAAAAACATCAGTTGCTCCTAATGTCTCGTTCTGAAAAGTAATTAACCTAATCACATATCCTCCATGATAGGTTAATAATTTTCATAAATAACCCAAAATCAACTTACTCTTAATTCATAAAATCATATAACTAAAAATAATCGGTCAAACTAACCAGGGACTTCACGTAGTCCAGTGGTAGGTGATAAATACCAGTCGCACTTTGGTTGTGGGTTCGATTCCCACAGCTTTGTCCGACGTGACGGGCTGTCACACGGTCTGCGTGTTGATCTTTTTCCAAAACTATATAATTCTTAAAACATTCCCCAAAATGAGATAAAATCTTCAAGAATAATCATAACATATTTTAACCTCAAGTTTATCTCATTCCCTTCATTTTCTATCATATCATATAATAACCCATAATTACCTCAAAAGTAAGGATCATATAAACCCTAATGGTTACCTTAATAATTATTACCTGAATTTCCACATCGAGTTGGCCATCTCGTACATGATGCATTAGAGAACTCACCAAGGTTGAAGTGATTGATCATGACTCCTTGATAGTTGGTTTAGAACAACTATGAGATTCCTCATTGAATCCCCCATCTCATCTAGTATCTTAATCAGAGAACCACCACAGTTTCCTTCAAACCCATTGTCACTTTGGTGCCTGCTAGATCCATCCATTCACTAAAAACAGAAATGTCAGTGTGAGTATATCAACAAAACCATCATGTACTAATGAGGAAGGTAAACACTAAGATACACTTACTCGTTTACTTTATCTAAAACTAGTACTCTTTCTGAAATCCTAACCATTATGGTAATGCCACTTATGCTTAAAGAATACCCTAACCTCTAAAGTTATCTAAACCGACCTCTGATACCAACTATAAGGCCCCAGCCTTAAACCTTACTTAATCTTGAGTTATTAAAATATTACAAATTGAGGATCTTTTTAGGTTTAGAGTTTTAGAGAATTAGATCATGAAACTTTCATTACATTCCACATTTAAACAAAGTGGTTACATAAAAGACAGTATTCATTCTTCCCATCAACGGGAACATATTTAAAATATAACACAGATTCTTTCTTGACACATCCTTGACACTATCATCACATCATGTACCTTTCCCTTGACCTGTGAAAAACATTTCAAAAACTAGGGATGAGCATAAAAAGCTCAGTAAGAGTTAAAAAAAAATATGGAAAGGAAACATGAGTTCATATATACATTAGAATGAAATCACACTTTACCCATAAAACATAGGCATATAAAATCATGAATAAATCATAGAAAACATAAGAAATAAAGGTAACTTGAGGCATTCATAACATTCTTATGTAGGGAGTAACCCTCTTGGTTACGTTTGGAATACCCATCACAATATATTCCCTAAATCTCTTCGGAGAAACCTTAACGTTTCACTCCTTCGCGTTACCCAATGCATTGGAGAGCTATATCGGGCTCACCCGCCCTTAGTTTATCACGGAACCTGCCGTTTTCATAAGAATACCCAAGAACCATAACATAAACGTATCACATAAAACATGCATAAAGGAAACATAACATTTCCACATTTCAATCACTATAAAAAATTTTTGTATATTGAAATAATGAATCCTTTCAAAAAGAAACCATTTCCAAAACCATTTAAAACATTTAGTAAGGAGATTTTTGAATAAAAGTGTCCCATACCACCTTGAAGCTTTTAAAATTTTACACCATTAATATCCATATAAATAAATCCTTAAAACCATTTTAAAAACATGGATATTAATAAGAACAAATCATTAAAACAATTAAAGCGATATTTTGGTTAAAGGGTTTTTACCAAAATTAGAGACACTTGAATACAATAATTGAGGAATAACATTTAATCAGAACTTTATAATATCATGAGAATAAATGGATTCATGATATAATATTCCAAAGGACAGTATATACACCATATAAGAGTGAATTGGTGCATAACAACAATGAATTCTCAATAGGGATGTAAAATGTGATGAAATCCCTTATAAAGAAGGTATCCTTAAATTAAGGATAAATCAATCTCAAAATTATGTGTGACAAATATAAATACACCCAATATAATTTGATATTAAGTGTAAAACAATAAAAGGTCATTCACACATATTCAAAGGATGACATCTTCAATAACTACATGTTGAACCCAAACAAATCGAAATTGGGTTAAAACATTCCCTTGGTAAAATTCGACCGCCTAAACGGCGTCACTTCAAAAATTCAGAAAATGAGTTGATGAGAGATAAAAAGGGAATCTCATAACTTGGAAATAAAATTTACCTCAATCAGGATATATAAGAACATATCCCAACATAATAGTATGTGAATTAAAACACATAACAAACGAAGTCTTTTAAAATGAGGAGGGTGAAAGGTTCCATTACCGACTTGGGTATCTTTCAAAACATACACCCCATGAAAGAAGGACAATAGATAATTGATGTAAATACTCATAAACGAAATTATATTACACAAAGATTATAATAATGGGCAGTACATACACCACTCAATGGAATTTGTGGCAAATGTAGCATAAATCTCACGAGAATAAAAGTGAGATGAAAAATCCCTTACGAAAACTCGGCAGCCTAACGACGCCACATAAAACTTCCGAATATGAATTTATGAGATCAAATAGGGTATCTCATCACATTATAATAAAATGTATAGCAAGAGGAATATAAAATAACATCCCCCAACATTACAAAGAGGATCTTAAATGAAGTGACATAAAGGAGAGTACTTAAAAAGAATGAAGAGGTTAGATCTCTTACGAAAATTCGGCAGCCTAACGGCTCCACTCAAAACATCCAAAATGGATTGATGAGAGAGAATAGGGTCTCTCATCACATGAACATAAAAATTACAGTAAGCATAATATAAAAGATAATCCCAATAACAAGAAAGATGATCTTTAAAAGGAATGACATAAAAGTGTGTACTTAAAAAGAAACAGTGGAGTAGGATCTCTTACCTTGGGTCCGACTTGACTCGATCGTTCTTTAATCTCCTGAATAATAAACTTGAGTTAATTTATACTTCCTTAAGAACCTTTTTCATGTTCATTATTCCTTTTATATCACTTATTACCATGTAATAAACATTATGTAATCATTTAAGTTAATAATATTTGTTTTGCCGATATTTGGTTCTTAAGTCGAAAGTGGACTTCTTATAATTACATGTTGTTCGTGTGGACAAATGTTTATTATATCCAGAATTGTATTCATTATGTAGATATCATATATGTCATATATATCCAGTACATGTATGCATTTATAACATTACATAATCATTTATATGTAAGAAATGAAATGCATCGTTCATGGAGACGGTAAGCCGTACGTACGCATGAACGCTACTTTCATTTCTATTTCGTATTTTATAGAATGGAATAATAATTATATAAAGGTATTTTATAATTCCAGTATAATATAATATATAATATCATAGTTCCATCCTTTATACGTCCCACATATGGTATTTAACGAATCAAATCACTTTGAGGGGGCGGTAGTCCGCACTTCCTTAAATGAAGATACCGCGTTTACCCATAATTGAAACCATAAAGGTATGCCCAAAATGAAAAAAATAGAAGCTTAAGGAAAACATAAAAATATTGTATATCATATATAAAAATATTGACAACATAATGGCCACCTTTGAAGGTGTTAAATGTGTATTGAACAATCGTTGTTTCGGGAGACAGAATTTCACCATCCACAGAAACCGTATGGTCTTTAACCATTTGATGTAGTTGTGTGAGATTGTAGCTAAAATAAATCTTATAAAAACATACTAGTATATTTAAGATACTGGTGTTGTTACAAAAGAAATAAATAAAAATATTTTAGGGGGGTTGGAGAAGCAAAATAAAACAAATGAACATGAGAGAATGAATTACCTTTAAAAGTGTAACTCCTTTTGATTTGAGCATAAAGGCATTCTTTTGAAAAGATTATGCCCAAAGGGAATCCTCTATGATGAGGAGAGGGATGTGGAGAGAGTAAATGGGCTGGGTTTGGCCGAGCCAAAGGCTTGAGGAGTGTGTGAAATGAGGTAGAGGTGGGGGCCTTTTATAAGAGGAGAGGAGGGGCACTTTTGGAAAGTAAGAAATATTACTTTATTTGAAAATGTGTTTCGGTTTCAAAAGGTCCCACATTAATATAATTTGTGGATAAGGTGTTAAGGGTTCGAAATAAACCCATCCAATAAGTTTTGGACATGTGTAGTTCATAGATTTTACATTATCTTTCCATTTTATTTAAATCGTTAAAGAATGAGGTCATCACCGCATCATCATGATGTCATAAATAATTTAATTTATTTAGTGTATAAAAATTATAAAAAAATACTATGATGTAGGAAATCCATTTATCTTTCCAATGACAATTTATAATAAAACATATGACTTGTATAACCCCACTTAAAATGTTTTTAGTAAAACATATCATGTTTGTGTCATTTTTACTTTTACATTAAATAAAAAGTTATTTATGTCACTTCCCAACCAAAGTGGCTCCATGGGGTCCCCAAGTTGACCCATGGCTTTTCTTGGTCGGCCATTACACATCCAATGAGGTTAGTACATGTGTCAAGTTCATTTCATATTATTAAAACATTATTTTTACCTTAAAGAACACTAATTACCTCTAATCACGATTAAAAACTTAATAAGTTACTATTCACCAAAAAATTATTTTTATCCCATTGAACCACATTTTACATCTTAATGAAAACCATGTATGTCGGATTTTTGAAATTCAAAACACAAATATGGCAAAATTTCATTTAAACGGAAAAATCTGTTTTTATAAGTACCACTTAGTGGTTTCACTATTCATCAAAAATTGAAGTTTTTCAGAAAAATCCCAAAAATTCACCATAAGCTATATTTGATATTCCAAATTCAAAAATGAAGTCTATTTTAAAAAATTCAAAACATATAAGTCAGATTAATTAATTCAATAATTAATTCCTGCTGTCAGATCAAATAGCGTGTTTTTATGAAACAATAAGTATCAAAACATTGACACTGGTTTAAGTCTCATTTCAAAGTGAAATTAATTCCAAAGACCACTATTGGATTTAATAGTAAAAATATATTTTAATTTCACTTTAAAACCAATTCAAAATATAATATAATCATATAAATAAATTAGATTAAAATGATGTTTTGAATTAAAATACAACATTTTACACTATTCATTAAAAAAATGAACTTTATCGGAAAGATACCAAAAATTTACACAAAGAAAATTTTGATGTCCCGATTCTTAATAAGAGTTTTATTTGGTCCAAAAGAATGTTTAAGAGTGAACAAAACTATATTTAATGACGGTTCAACATCAAAAGGTGATAAGTGAACCTTTAGTGAAAACTAGGGCATGTGCGCCTAAAATTGAATTCTTTCCGTATTTTAAGACACTATCCTTTATTGGATAAATGTAAAAACATTTAAAAACATATATAATCATATTTTAGTTATTTCTATCCATTCCCGCCATTACAACGGCTACAAGTTAACTACCATTTAAAATAATATTATTTTATTATTAGAGTGCAACGTTAGATTCCCAAGAAACTCGTTGTTGCGTATTGGGTACACCATCGAGCATAGCATCCCCTTTAAAGTAATATTAAAGTTTGATTCACAAATATGGGTAAATATAAAGATGTCATATTCTTTATTTACCTGGGGTGTTACAATGTGTCAGATTGATGTGCGATAAATTCTTATGTGTAAAAAATTTATTATGGATCATTTTTCCAAAGTTTGAAAATAATCAATGATAATTGACTGAATTTTTACAATATGTTATTTGTTTTCATCTAAAATTACACTTCTATATTGAAAACACACAAATAGAGTCACTCAGGTCACATTGTGTGTCAAATTCATCTTTAGTCCATTTCTATACATCATAAATTCATTATGGGTTATTTTACTAATGTTTTTGGATATTTTGAACTCATTTGCTTGGTTTTTACATATGTGACATTTTATAGAGTAAAATGAAACTCTTATTGTGAAGACATGCACTTTGTTTCATAATATCCACATTATGTGTCAGATCGATTTGTAGTTGATTCTCACATATCTAAAATGAATTAACGATCATTTTCCTAATGATTAGAAACAAATAATCTCATTTTTTGGCATTGATAATTTTATTTTCATTTTAAACTATGATAAAAAATTTATATTGAAAACAAGAACTTTTATTCATAAAAACCACATTGTGTTTTAGATTGATGTTTATTAAATTTCTACTTGTCAAAAATTAAATATGAGTTTTCTACATAATTTTGAAAATAATAATAACTCATTTGTTTTCTTTTGAAAAAGTGATAATTTTTTTAGACTAAAATGACAATTAAATATTGAAAAAAATATTTGTGAATCATTATAGACACATCGTATGTATGATTGATATATGACTGATTCCTACAAATGATAAAACAAAATTATAGATCATTTCCCTAGATTTTGAAATTAATCCATGTCTATTTTATATATTTTACCAATATGACATGTGTTTTAAACTAAATTACCTTATAATGAAAAATCCTCCACAAAAAAATTTCAACTTTCAACCCTCATTCAACTTTATTTAAATATAATTCAATGATTCCATTTTGAACATTGGATTAGAATATCTGAGTGGAATCACTATTAGTATTTACAGTAACTCTCGTTGGCATGTATTCAGTTGAATAAAATTTGAATTTGATGAATTAATCTTAAATTATCATCATGGATATGGAATAGATTATATCCTAGTGAGGACCCATTTTAAATACTCTTAAATAGACACCATGGTACAAAATAAAAATGATAAGTCTAGGAGCATGGATGTCCTCCCAAATCATTTGGTAAAATGTCATAAATTTGGGGGTAAAAGGATCATTTAACCATTTTCCTATCACCATTATATTTATTACAACATCAATATACAATCTATCATTAGAAAAATTATCTTCATACATGTTAATAGTTCAACCAAAAGAATTATAGTGTAACCCTAGATGATATATATCCTTGAAAAATCAATGAAATAATTGTTTCTTTTCATCTTCATCACTATGTATTTTTTCTACTTCAATCAATTCAAACTAACTCATAAATGAATTAAATTAGTAAAAATTCTTAATATAAATGCATGTCAATTTATTGAATGATATTATATCCATTACAATTGTTTATGAATTTTAGAAACAAAAGCATTATTGAATTTATCAAATGCTATTAGGTTTACTAAATATATCATACTTGTTTAATTGAAGTTGGATTGACGCAATAGATGCATGTTTACTTGAATATATATGAAATTATTTCCAATAAAGATGGTACCCGTTAAAAAAATTATTTTTCTATTTTTCCAAGATACAGAACCGTCAAACAAAGCATTAATACTATTTTCATCGAGTTGAGGAACCAAATGTGGAGGAGGATCATCAAATTTATGGACTCAATAATGAGTTAAAAATTATATATGGTTAGGTTCAAATTTATTTTTAATGATGAAGGGATCACATTAAAAAAATCATTATATTGTAATAAAAAATTTATTTTTATATTTAATATATAACTATATTATTTCTAATAGTGTCTGAAATTTAATTTAGGGAATGTAATATCTATGTATTATGATGTTGATGCTTAAAATCCAAAATGTATATTTATGGTCATTAAATGTATAATATCACATTAATAATTATAAATTGGCACAAATTAATGTCAAAAATCATTCTTACACTCTTTAATCTTCCCACTCAACTCATGAAAAATATTTATTCATTTAAGTATGTAGACTTTAGTTTATCCTAAAAGTACTGTGAAAATATAGACAAAAAATATATTAAAATAATATTTCAATTGAAATTATAATTACCTTGGGGAATTTCTTGTTTTTGGATGATAATTATTTGTGGTATATTACATCCATTATAAATTTTAAAAAATATTATCAAAAAATTGATGTTATTATGTTTTGGACGCTTTAGAAATATTGAAACAAATTAGTAAATCATTCTCATATAAGTTTTGATAGTTAAATATGAAAATATTAACTATAATCTATTTGTATTTGAAAAAATAATTTGGCTTCTTATATTTACTTCACAGCCTCACACACTAATTTAGATGATATTTATCTATCACCCTATCATAAAAAATTCTTCCTAAACAAAAAAAAATTAAAAAATATATTTTTTATAAAATATTGATTTTAGTTCATTAAATTTTCATAGTTGATATCATGTGTGGTAATTTTGATAGAAATACATCCTTTGGATCTTAAAGTTTTAAAATTTAGTGTATCTATTTAGAAATATATTATCATCGAATTCTTCTTAAAATAATAATTAATAAAATATTAGTATATATAAATTTTATATGATTAGATTGTAGAGTTTTTCCCATATATTTTATCCATCATGATAATTTCATCATATGTTATTTTTTTTCAAACACTATGCTTAGATCACATTTTTTCCTGATAGATTCTTCTTATTACAAACAAATATTTTATGTATAATTGATTGTGGGATTAATGATTCCAACTCTTGCTTCACAATTTTTTTTGTTTATATAATAATAGTATATAAACCAGATTATGTTGAGTCAATAAGGTTTTCTTATGACTTTTCAATTTCTCTATGTTTTGATAATAACAAACACTTTATCCTAAGACAAATTAAAAATTACCGTAAGTATTATTTTCATAACGAAAATTTTCTTTCTTTAAGGGAATTTTTATCCTTATCAATATTTTTTCATTTTATAGTATCTCTAAATATAACTCATTTTATTACTATTGTAAAAGTTGGATTCATATCTAAAAACTAAGAATCATATAATTCCTCAAATATAGAGTATTCTATTTTGAGGTTCCAAATTCTATGAAATTCATAATCCAAATTCATTGAAATTCAGACTCCAAATTCTTTGAAATTTAGACTCAGAATTCTAAGAAATTCAGACTCTGAAATACCTGAAATTCAGACCACGAATTCTCTGAAATTGAGACTCGGAATTCTATGAAATTTAGAGTCTGCAGTCTCTGAAATTAAGACTGTTAATTCCTTATAATTTTTACTACAAATTATTCATAATTCAGACTCTGAATTCCTCATAATTCTGACCGCTAATTCCTGATAATGCAGACTCTAAATTACTTAGAATTCAAACTCCATATTCTTTAGAATTCGAACTCCCAATTCCATATAATTTAGAATCATAATTCCTTAGAATTCAGACACCCAATTTATTAGAATTCAGACTCTGAATTCCTCAGAATTTAGACTCCAAATTCCCGAGAATTCAGACTCTGAAATCTTACAAATTCAGACTCCAAAATCCATTGAATTTAGATTCCAAATTCATTAGAAAAAATAATATGAATATCCATTTTTTTTAGACTCAAAATGTTTATTTGGGTAGACTATGAATTCTATTTTTCATTAGACTCTGAAAAAATAGATTTGGTTAAAAAAATTTATATTCCTTATACTTGTTTATAAAACAATTTTTACAATCCATTTATAACAAATAGTTGTTTGAGTGACATGTGTATAGCTCCATTTTAGATTTAAGGAAAAAAAATAACCATTGAAGGAGGATGCATACCGTTAGAGACGTTCCTATATATAGGATCTCATTTGAATGAGCTCAATGCATGTTCCATCACTCTAGAGATTACCTATTGTTAAATTGATATATAAAAAGAGACTCTCATGATTTTTGAGGATCTAAACATCTTGTTCATATTACATCATTTGACTTTGATTATTGCTATATACAATTGAGGTATTCTAGGTAAAGGAAGGAAGAGGTGCCAACTACCTTAATGTTAGAGGACTTCCAAGGATAGGAATATAATAGTGTCGACTATATTAATGATCGAGGTTTTGTGGGGATAGAAATAAAGAATTCGATGTTCTTATAGAGGGATTACCCAAGTGTGGGAAAGATAGACTTTCTTTAATGTATAAATCCAGGGACCTTTATCCATGGTTGTAGTATACCCTCCTCTTTGGGTTATAAGTTTTCATACTTGTTATGTGTTTTGTTTTAAGTTTATTTCCGCTATATTTTGATATATGAAGACAGTATAACTTTCATATACTTTCTTATACATTTATATACTTTGATTAGTATGATTATATACAATTTAAGATAGAATCTTTTCATTGTAATATTTCCTTAAGATTCATTTCCAAAACCATATTTCTAGAACCTAACAATTTTGTTTAGTAGAACTAAAAAAGTATTTGTGAGTTTACCTTGTTTAACTTTGTTAATCATTGTTTTCATTTTGTTTAAAAACGAAACATTTTAAACATACAATTCAACCCTCTTTTAATTGAGCATCTACATTCATATTTTGATCCTATAATTGGTATCATAAGAGGTCATTTAAATTCATATATTCACATATAAGTTTTCTTTCTCATGTTTTCATTGTTATATATTTTTTCTTTACTTTGGGGTTTTTATCATTGTTTACAAACATTTTGTATTAAAAAGTTTTGTTTGTAATGATATTTTTCAGAATGACAGAAATGAATGATGGTTCGATTGAAAATAAAAATCCAACTAGACCACCTATATTTTGTGGGATTGATTATGAGTATTGGATAGATCGTTTGATGACTTTTGTTATTATCACTGGAGTGGAAAACATTTTCATGCTTACAAGAGATTACAAAATTTTTAACAAGGAATTCAAAACCATTACCAATCATGAAAAGACAGAATATAAAATAAACTATAAAGTATGTAATACATTGTTGTGTTCCAAGACCAGAAATATATATAGTCATATTTCTTCTTGTGAAGCCAAAAATTGTATTTGGAAGAAATTTGAAGTAAAACATTTTGGTACAACCAAAGTGATTGAGACTAGAAGAGCTAGTCTTAGAGAAAAATATCATGTAATTTTATTTACTTATAGAGAAACTGTATGCAAGGTACGAAAAAGGTTTATGACAATTGTTAATGTCTTACAATATGTGGGAGAAAAATGTCTAGATGATGAGTCTCTTATGGAAAAGATTATAGATATCATGCCAAATGAGTGGGATTCTAAGAGAACAGTTATTAGTGAGAATATGAAAGTATCTCAAATTACACTTGATGAGATTTTTGGAACTCTTATTTTAAATGAGACATGAATGAAAATAGATTCTGATATGAATAAGATGAAGAATGGAAATGGGAGTTTAGCCTTTGCTACTACTAATTCTGAGACACTGGAAAGGGTTACAGGATCCAACTCTATGAAAGTCTCAGTTTTATCAGAATCTAGGGAAAGTGAACATTATAACAATGAAATAGATAATCATTCTCATGTTATAAAAAATATAGTTGGAAGATTTTCAGTTTAGATTTAAGAATAAAGAATGAAAAGAGATGAAAGAATAAGAATTCAATTTAAATGAATGCGAAAGATGATGAAATATAATACAATATTTTCTTATTCTTAAGAAAAAATATTGAATGGAAAAGCATACTGAGAAGAATAGAAAGTAGTATTACAAGTCTAAAGCTAAGAATGGTTTAAAAGCCAATGACACTTATAGTGCCAGTGGTTGTTACTCTTCTGATGAATCCTCAGTGTATGAATATTCTATTCTGAAGAATCATGGTCTATTATCTAGATTACCAAATAAAAATCATTGTCTAATGGATAAGTTACATAATGCCGAATTATCACTAATGTATCCTGAACTAAAATTATACTAATGATAAGCACTATAAATCTTATGATGATGAATATTTCTTATCATAAAATAATACATTACCTTCTTATGAATAAGTTTCTAGATTTTCTGAAATATTTGCGAATGAAAATTATAAACTCAATAAAAATATTGATAATTAAAATTATAGAATTTCTATTTTAACAAATAAAATATCAGAACTTTATAAAGATCAGTATAAGAAAACTTTTTATTCTATATTTATTTCCAAAAACCACAAATATTTTAATTACGAGAAGGATAAACATTCTAAGGATCTTAAAAATATAATTTCTATGAAAAATATTTTAGAAATAACTCTGGTGATAAAACTAATGTTTTTAGGATAAAAATATGTTTATTAATCTAAAGTCAAAAATATTTTCCTTAGAAAAACGTCTTTTAGATTTTACCTTAGGTATGAAAAATTTTGATAATATGTATTACCAATATTTACAATTATGAAATTGATTTGGGTTTGGATATTCATTTTAAACTAGTTTTTAGCAATAAATATTATTCCCCAATGTGCTATATTTTTCAAACAATATTATTGTGGTAGAAATTGGGTAAAAAAATTGTTCTTTAAATACATCCTAGTATTTATGTTTTCATAAAGCATATTTTTCTATTAAAACGTGGATACCTAAAATCGTTCTTTTTGAATCTTTTAGATCCATGAATTTTTTGGTGCTGAAAGACTGAATTTTTAATTTTTAGGATAATAATGAATGAACCAAAAAAATACATGGTATATGGATAGTGGATGTTCCTTGCATATGACTGGTAATAATAGAATATGGAAAAATATTATCAAGATGAAAAGAGGAAAAGTAACATTCAGTGAAAATACTCTAGGAGAAATTTTTGGTATATGTAACATTATTTTTATTGGAAAAACATTAATTTCAAATGTTTTATTTGTTAAGGGTCTTAAGAACACCCTCATTAAAATAAGCCAATTATGTGATGAAGGGTACCTTTTGAATTTTTGGAGTCACAAGTTCTTAGTATACAATTCCCAGAAAATGGTTTATTCTTTCTACCCACAGGAAAGAGAATGTATATAAACCAAAAATAGAAAACCATAAAAGCCAAGATCTATCATGATTTCGTGCAATAGAAGATAAATAATGGTCATGGAATAGATGTTTAGGACATATTAAACTTTGGAAACTTTGAAAACTCTCAAAGAAATGACTATTTAAGGATCTACCAGAGCTTAGATTTGATTATTCAAAAGTTTGTCATCCTTTTCAATATATAATGAAACATAAATCATGATTTAAATTAATTGATGAAGTCTCAAATTATGATTCATTATGATAAGTGCATTTGTATATTTTTGGTTCTACACAAACTGCAAGTATTGAAGGAAACTATTATGTATTTTTCTTAGTTGATGATTAGACTAGATTAACAAGGTTCTATTTTCAAACAATAAAATTTGAAGATTTTTGTAATCTCAAAATTTTTTAGAGGCCAAGTAAAAAATTATAAAACCCTTCCATTGATAACTATTCATATTGATCGTGGAGGAGAATTTAAAAATTTTGATTTTGAAACATTGTGTAGTAAAAAAAGAATTATTCGTAACATCTCAACACCATGAACTCCTTAACATAATGGTTTTGTTGAAATAAGAAATCAAATTCATTAATAGATAACTAGAACAATATTGATGGAATAATATATATCTAAACACTTTTGTCCTGAAGCCTTATGTACTACTTTCTATACTCTAAATTGAGTTATGAATAGACCGTTTCTAAAACAACGTCTTACGAATTGTAGAAGGGTAGAAAACTTATAAATTCTTACTTCAAAGTATTCTGTTTCAAAGTATTTATTCTTAAAACTAAAGATAGTTTTCATAAATTCACACCCAAAACTAATGAGGGAATTCTCCAAGTCTACCCTACAACTTCTAAGGATTATATAGATTTTAATAAAAATACTTCTACTGTTGAAGAAATAGTTGTATGTTAAATTTGATGATACTGATCCATTTGTTTTTTAAAAACCTCAACCTACATCATCAGATTTGTTTTCAAAAAACTGATTATCAACCATTGATATAAGATCCTTATCATAAGTAAAAGTTCCCCACAATATTTCTGAGGCATTTACCCCAGAATATTTCCTACCATATTTTGATGAATACCTATTACAAAACCGAAATTAGTAGTTTCATAAGAATTATCCTAGTGATAGTATCATTGGTTATTTAAATCAACCTCTAAGGACTAGATGTTCTAAAAGAAATAAAGTATAACATCTATCATTCCTCTAAAAATTAGAACCAAAAAGCACTGACGAAGATTTAGGTGATGATGATTGGATAGAAGCCTTTTTAGATGAGCTAAATGAATTTGAAAGGAACAAAGTCTGGACGTTGGTAGAAAGACCTAATGAAACATCTATAATTGGAGTAAAAGGGGTCATTAGAAATAAATGTGATGAAAATGAAATCATTATTTGAAAAAAATGATAGATTAGTTGGTGAAGGCTATAATCAACATGAAGGAATATATTATGAAGAAACCTATGCTCCATTAGATATACTTGAATCTATTTGTATTTTACTTTCCTTTCCAGCATTCTTTAATTTCAATCTTTTTTGAATGGATGTAATGTGTTCTTTTTATAACAAATATGTTCAAGAGAAATTTTATGTTGAAAAAGCTCTTGTTTTTGAAGAAACAAGACAACCTGAACTTGTTTTATAACATACCAAATATTTATCTGGACAAAAACAAGCCCTTGGAGCCTAGTATGATATATTTACAAGATTTTTGTTACAAAACAATTATTTTAAATGAACCAATGATCCAACCCTTTTTAAAAAAAATATTTGAAATTTTTTTTGTTTGTTCAAATTTATATTGATGACATTATATTTGGTTCAACTCAGCAATCTTTAACCAATTAATTTACATATTTAATAAAATATGAGTTCAAAATGGGTATGATGGGTTAGTTATAATTTTTCCAAGGTTTTAAAAAATTTCAAAAATATAAGTAACATATATATCTCAAAATATGTATATTAATCATCTTCTTAACAAGTATGGATTTGACAACACTAAAATTAGAAGGACTCCGATTATTACCTCAAATTATATTGATCATGATGAAGATGGGAAACCAGTAGATCAAAAATTATTTAATGGTATGATAAGAAGTTTACTATATTTGATATAATGTTATATAGACATAATGTTTTCAGTTTGATTATGTACAATATTTCAATCCCATCCTATGGAATCCCATTTAAAGATGTGAAAATAATTTTTTGTTTGTTAATGGGAACATAGGGTTTAGGGCTCTCTCATTATTCTAGTGATTATTTTTCTTTATAATGTTTTTTAGACGATAATTTTGGTGGATTTAGAATGGATAGGAAAAGTGCATTAAGAACTTGTTATTTCTTAGAAGATTTATTAGTTTCTTGGTCATGAAAAAAGCAACAATTGGTAGTACATTTCACTATTGATGATGAATATGTAGCAGTTGAAAGTTGTTGTGATCAAGTGTTTTGGATGAAACACACTTTCATAGATTATGTAAATAGTTATACAAAAATACAAATATTCTGTGATAACATTAGTCTCATTTCCCTAAGAAAAAAATCTTCACAACACTCTCATGGAAAAGAAATATATATTAGGCATTACTTTCTTAGGGATATCACACAAAAAGAAGATATCATTCTCCAATTTATTGGAATAAATGATCAACTTCCTGATATTTTTAAAAAATCATTACCATGAGATAGAATTGAATACATTATAAAAAATTTAAGAATGATAACCGTAAGGTAATCTTCCATATTAACTTTTTTTTTCAAATCCATCTGTTTAAAATAATTAACTCCATTTTTAGGGGGTGTTAATTTCCAAGGTAATCAAAAAAATTTCATAGAAAAAAAATTTTCATAGTCAATATATATTTGTAGTAAAAATTGTTTGTATTCAATGTTTTTTTTGTAATCAAAATTTTCAACAGTCAAAATTTTTATGTAGTGAAAATTTTTCAAAGTCAAAATTTTTCGTAGTCAAATTTTTTTGTAGCTAAAAGATTTGGTAGTTAAAAATTTATATAGTCTAAAAATACTCAATTTAGAAAATTTTATTTCAATTATATAATTTTACGTAATCTAAAGTTCTTCAAGATTAATTTTATTTATTACTGGTAATTTTCTTTGAAATCTGGATGGTATGTTTCCTTACCTAAATTTTCGTAATAAAATTATACTTGTTGTTATTGTACTCTTATTTTAAGAAAAATTTTTAGATTCACATTCTTTAAATATGAGCTTTTACCTTAAAACCTAAATTGATCGGAACATACAAAAATTATTCTTAGACTTTTATATCAACCATAAGATCTTATCAAGCTTGTTTCAAGCATTGGAAATTTTGATAATTTGAAATGTTAACTCAAATGCCCATATAAAGGCCGACTAATGGTTGTCCCACATCAGATATCTATGTTTGCTGTTCTAAAACTCTTCCTTTTCACTTATGGATTGTTCAAAAGTTTTTTGGTTTCCTGAAATATGAATGTATTTAGAAGCATACCCACATAAGAAAATGTTTTATGTAAAGGAAATATGTGAATGGGTGATCTAAATGGAAGGGTTAGAAGATCTGCAGTTCTTTGTCAAATATGATTCTCTTATTTTAAAAAATATCAAGTTGAATGGTTGGGAGAGTCTGTGTGTATAAAAACCAAAGAGATAGGTTTTGGGGTATTTGTAATTGCTGGAAATATTTTATGAGACCGTAAGTTTTTTTGTTCATGACGGAAAAGATAAGTTTCCTTTTAAGAGTTATGGGAAAAAATATTCTGTTTCTTTCAGTACGACTGCTAATATCATTTGAATTCATTATGGGAGAGAAGGTGAATTCTACACCCACAATCTATCATATGTTTCAAGATGTTTTGATAAGGAAAAGGATATAGAGTGTCTTCGATTGGTAGGAGTGAAGGAACCAGAGATAAACCATATTTATACAAATATTTAGATTATAGAATTGTGAGTTCAAGGATTTATAATTCTGAGAAAACAAGATAAACACACCCTAATGAAATGTGACATTTATATTCTGTATTTTCTAGTGAACCTCTTGAAGATTAATCTAGTTCATTATTTATGGCTTACAATTTCAAATATCAAGAATGGAATGATCAAGTCTCAAATTATTATGTATCCGGATTTTCTATTCAAACTCATAGTTCTCTGCCTTGATTTGTTCAAAATTCCATGTTGATCTAATCAATGAAATTCCAAGGTTTTGTTTCTTTGTGATGATACCTTGAGATTTTTGAAGGTTGGCTTCAATAGTGAATCCAGAGAATTATATGACTTATCTGAATCTGAAATCCATGATTTATCAAAGAAATAAGAAGTGGATGGATCATCCAAGAAAGGAGGGAAGAAGAGAAAGTTGATGGAACCATATGTGAAAGAAAAATCCCATGTGGTTCCGGAAACCCAATCAACACCTCAAAAATCTAAGAAGTAAAAGATCTATTTGGATGAATTGGTTGGAAAATGGAGAGAAGATAAGAAGAATAATAAGGAGGGGAGCCATGTTTTGGCTTGGAATCATCTAAAGAAAACACATTAATGATTAAGGTTGATGAGGAGCATGAGAATCATGAAAAACCTATTGATTTAGAGGAAGAATATGTTGTAGGCTGAAATAGTCCAAGGTCGTTTCAACAAAACTGAGAAATCCCATGAAAAACTCCAATTACTAGAATTATTTCTGCAAGAATCACTTCCAGTGACTCCAGGATTGAAAATGGTGATTCTAGAACAAGAAGAAGGTGAAAGAATTGTGTTGGAAGAGTATATGGAAGGTGAAGAAGATGAAAAAGGTGATGATATAAATGATATGATAAGTCAAGTTGATGAATATCATGTGAAGGGAAGTATTTATGAGAAATTATCAATCTGAACATCCTAGGCCGAAAATTCTAAACAATCTACCCCAGGAAATGGTGATCATGGTCAAGAAGAAGTAATTAAGACCTCAAAAGAAGAGAGTAGTAACCATGATTTTGTTAATGATGATGATATGGTGATAGATTCTTAAAAGGAGAAGGTTGGGGAATATAAGATTTGTCAAATATCATATAATGAAAATTAATCTCCAAAGGCTACTAAGATCATTCTGAGTGCTGATAAAGGAAATCGGTTGTTAGTAAATACACCTAAGATGGCCAAGGGGGATAAGAAATATGTTGGTGGATCATATCAATGAAATGTTGTTGATGTAGAAAGATAATCGTCACCAAAAAAATAATATGATTCAAAATCATCCTCCAAGGGTCATGATTTTATGGTTCAATCTTGAAGAAATTGGTTTATATAGTTCCTTTGTTTCCAACTATTGACCCATGATGTTAGATACTTTAGTATTATTTAAATTAGAAATCAGATTTGGATTCAATGCTTGTGGAAAATTTTTCAGGCTTGAGGCCGATTTTATATCCTTCTATAAGGGGTATGATGCACACATGAGGGCATTCAAAGAAAATTACTATGTGATATAAGAACACAATTGAAGAGTTGAGAATCATTGATGTCTTTCAAGATAATGTAAAAGATTCTTTTGATACCGAAGATGTCATGATGAAAGATCATACTACAAGTTTCAATGAGAAGATAAATCTTGAAAAAAAAGCTCAGAAGTAGGAAGCCAAGGATCTGAAAAGGAAAATTAATTAAGTTTATTTGAATCTGAAGAGGAAAAAATTTCATAAAATTGAGTTCAAATAAAAACTCATAATGCAATAAGAAATGTTAAAATATTTTATATAAATTCTTACAGCTCATGAATTAAAGTTCAAAGCACTGGAGAAGAAAAATGAAGACCAGAATTAGCTTCTCAAGCATTTTGAAGAGGATCATTAGGAGATTAAAAGGCTGAAGACCATTTTTGAGAAGCTTATGCCCAAGGAAAAATAAGAATGATTTTTTTCCTTAACACTGATCTTTTGATGTATTTCCTTCTTTGAAAAAATATTTTAAATCCTGATGAAATTTTGGATGTTATTTATAAATTTTTTTGTATAGTACTAATATTTCCAGTACCATATTATTTTTATTTTTTCATTCCATTTGATCATTTTTGAAAATCACAATGGGGTAGAAAGGAATGATAAAAATAATACTATGTAAATAATAAAAAGGCCTAAGTAAGGGGGATTCCATCTAAGGTGTAGTTTTCTCAAAGAATATTTTCTTATGCAAGTAAAAGAAAATATCTTTAAGGATGTTAAGATATTATACTAAAGGATTTTAAAACCCAAGGGGGAGTTAGTCGTATTCACCATGATTCATAATTAAGGGGGGATAATTTTTTCTTTTATGATCAAAAAGGAAAATTCTTTGTCCTTATTTTCTTTTTTGTAATAATGTTTATTCTTTCTAAAAAGGGTGTGACTGTTGGGTTAATAAAACTTCCTTATGAATTTTACATTTCACTGTGTTTTAACAATCACCAACACTTTACCTTAAGGAAAATTAATTTTATCTGTAAGGACTTTTTTCTTATGGAATATTTTCCTTATCTTAGAAAATTTGAATCACTACATATATTTTTTACATTTTTATGTCTATCTAAATATAATTCATTTAATTACTAATGAAAAATTTGGAATTGTATCCAAAACCTCGATATCATAAAATTAATTGGATATATAGTATTTTGTTTTCATGTTCCGAATTCTATGATATTTAGACTCTGATTTTTTTGATATTCAGCCTCAAAATTCATTAAGAATCAGACTCTGAATTCTTCAAAATTTGGGCTCTAAATTCTATGAAATTAAGACTCTGAATTCTCTAAAATTTAAACTCTGAATGTTTTAAAATACATAATCCAAATTCTATAAAATTCAGACTCTAAATTCTCTAAAATTCACACACCTCGAAATCTCTGAAATTTAGATTCCGAATTCTCTGAAATTTATACTGTGAATTCCTCAGAATTTTGATATTGAATTCATTAGAATTCAGATTTCGAATTAATGGGAATTGAGACACTAAATATTATTGAATTTGGTATCCTAATTCTATGGAAAATGAAATCCAAATATCCATGTCTTATAAACTCCAAATTTTTATTTAGTTAGACTCTGAATTATATTATTCCTTAAACTCTAAAAAATAGATTTGTTTAAGAAATTTTATTTTCTTTATACATGTTTTTGAAATGATGGTGTACAATCTATTTCTAACTAACTATTTTTTGAGTGACACGTATATCATTTCCTCTGAGATTAAAAGAAAAATATGATCCTTGGAGGAGGGAGATGACCATTTGTGGAGGGAGCCGACAGTTGGAGATGTTCCTTCAAATAAGAGAGCATTTGAACATGATCAACACTTGTTCCATCACTCTAAAGATTACATGATGTTGAAGTGATTTCTAGAGAGAGAGACTTTCATTCTATGGGTAGTTCTGAAAATCTTGTCCAGATTGATTCATGCAACTCTGATTTAGGTTGTGCACAATTGATGGCTTCTAGGAATAGGAAGATAGAGGGGCTGACTACCTTAATGTTTGAGGACTTCTGGGGATATTAATACAGAGGTTCTGTTTTCCTTAAAGATCGAGGGCTTGCAGGGATAACAATATAGATTTGGATATTTCTATCGAGGGCATCCCCTGGTGTGGGTAATATAGAATTTCATGAAAGCATATTTTAGGGGACCTTTTTTCATGGTTTTTGGATACACTACTCTTTGGGTTAAAATATTTCATACTTGTTACTTTTTTTCATGTTTATTTCTACTACATTTTGAGAAATGATGAAAGTATAACTATCTTATACATTTATTACATTTATATACATTGATAAGTAATATTATCTATGCTTTAAGATATAATATTTTCCTTTTATGTTTCTAGAGGATTCATTTTTGGAACCATATTTTCGAAACCTTATAAACATTCATTACGTTTCATTTCCATAACAATATTTCTGGAACCTAACAAGTTTGTTTAGTTGACCTAAAAGTAGTTTGAAAATTTACCTTCTTTAACTTTGTTAAATATTGTTTTCAAATAAGGTTAAAAATGAATGTTTTAAAACATACAATTCACCCCCTCTTTTAATTGAGCATCTACATTCATATTTCAATCATACAGTTTACAATATGAATAATTATTAACTATAATTAACATAGGATATCATTTTTTGGACAAAAATAATATTAAAATGTCCCACATTTATATTGGAGTGTGGGTCCTCAGACCGTCCTTTTGTATTTTGATTATATGTATATTCAATTTATTGAATACTAATTAAACATCATATTACATAATGTTCAATATTATGCATGAATTTAATGTCACAATTTCCTAGAGTAATTGTAGTGTTGATAAGGTCATCAAAGTTCCCCACTATGATGAGAAACATGAAGTGATATGGGAGTATTCTTAATTTAGTTCTATGGTTAGATAACCTATTATTATGGTATGCTTAGTATTTAGACCATCAAGTGTGAGTACTTGTAATAGGATGAGGAATCTTCTCACAAAGTTGGCACATGGTAATCTCCAAGATGGGAGATTATGAAAAAAAACACAAATTGGAATATTTCATATTTTAGTGTAATAATATATTCTTATTTTTTTTTATGTTTAATGACCCTTAGACAATAATATTATCATTAATGCATTTAAGGACTAGCTTACATAGATTTTCTGATGAAAACTAGGATAACATAAGTTGATAACGAGGTGGGTTACGTCGTGTGTGTCACAAATGACATGACATTAATGGATAATTAATGGAAGTATTTTTACCTTACATATTTATGGAAGATGATATATAAATCAATTGATTAGAATATAACTATTGTATTAAATTCCATGGAAATGGTGTAAAAATCTGTTTATTACAAATGGAAAAAAAAGGCATATCATGAATATAGGCTGGTGACACGATTGTAAAACCTTCATGATGAGATATAGTGACAAGGGGATTATATTACATTGTAATAATTCATATTTGGTTCTCATCATTGTGAAATTAATATATTTATTTTGGGTTCTTTAACACGTTGCAGGAAAATAATTTTGAAAACTAGGAAATCCCACCTAATTCTAATGGGAAAAACTACTATAGGGTCACACACTGTGTAATTTATTTGATCATGATTAAATTATATTTTAATTTAATTAATGGAATAAATATTTTTCTCAAGGACCTGGAATAATTTTTTTTCACATTTTATTGATCACATAAAAAAATATTTTTTCATTGCGTTGTGAAAATAAAGTTTTTATTTATTTTATTTAATAATTAATAAATATTTATATATCGGTTTGTGAATATAATAGTTATATAAGAGAAAAAATATTTTATTTGGGTTTTCAATATATGTTAGATTATTTCAAATCGACCAAGAATACATTCCATTAAAAATATTAATTAAAAATACGGTTAAATATTATATGTTATTACACAAGTTAGCGTGCACTGAATAATAATAATAATAATAATAATATTTTATTATATGTAATGGTGATTATTAAAGATTATTATATAATTTAATTTATAACATTAATTAAAAAATTAATTTAACCTAAACCCTTGAAATATAAATATATGGTTATGCCTATTGTGTATAGTATCAATTAGTGTAATTGAAAGAGATAATTATTACACACACAAAAATTATCTCTCAACTGGTCTTTCTCTCTTTCTCTCAATATTGATAAATGCAAGTGATATTTATTGAAACACTAAAATGCGAGCTGATAAGAAAAAACAACACAAGGCATTTGATTTTCCATAATAGCACCTTAAGATCGAGTGGCATTGTACGAAGATCATAAGAGAATGTGTGGACCACCATTAGAGTATCCTTAGATCCTCATAGCACAATGAAAGAAATAAGAATGGGGGTTTTCAAACTTTCAACATTAATCAATGAAGAATAAACCTAAGCCTAGGTATTCATTTCATCATATATTAAATAAATAAATTATAAATTTTATGTGAATGATCCTTTCAGATAGTTTAAGGAAATGATTAATAAAATAAATATTCATTTATCACCCAAAACTTCATCCTTCTTCTTCATCCAGAACCAACAAGTGGTATCAGAGTGCCCATATTTAAATTTAAAATTATTTATTTTCTTGTTGATCAATGTAGAATTATGGTTATATTTTCACTTAAAATTATTATTAATTTAATTTAATTTAAATTCACACTCCTCAACATATTAATCACGATTAATATTGTGCTTCATTTTTATAATGTTTTTAGAATAGATAAATAGTGAAAAAATTTCCATCGAGGAACTGCTATTTATTTGGTAAGACAGGGTTACATAAAATGTACACTAAATTACATGTCGTGTTCCATAGGGAGCAATATCTGGATGAACCATAGGATTAATAGTTAGCTAAGAAATAATTACAAGCAGTTTATGATTCATGTTTATGTACCAACAAGTGATATAGTTATCGGATTACATGGTGTGTATTATTATACACATCGTGTAGTATACACGTGTTGACAATGTAAATAGAAGAATCTATGTGGTCATGATAGATGGTCAAAACCACATGAGACTGACAATCAGGAGTATTTATGATATACATGATATGTATGCTGCATAAAAAGTGTGAAGTTCATCAATTTCCACATCTAAAACACACACAAAATACCTAGTAGGGAATTCTAGAAACATGGAATATCAAACACATAGTGTGTAGTTGGTCTGTATTCGGCTTGTTGTTCAGTTGAGGTATACACTACAGACTAAGTCATGTACCCTGGATACACAACAACCGAGAGACACATATTGTCGTTGGTTTTTATATTCTATTTATCCCACCATTATAGGATGAAATTAAATATTACCATAAATTTATATTTACAGCATAAAAACTTAATTTATTGATTGGTACACCCATGTGTGCTTGAAAATTTAATAAGGGATTTAAAAAATATTAAATTCTCTAACAATTTATTTCATTTATTATGTTATTATGAGTTCTTTAATTTATTTTCCATGAGTTCCATAAATTATAGGCGTCTCCAATTATGTTTGTATGATTATTAAGATGATAGTGGAATGTTTAACTTTTTTATTAATTTATTAATGAAAATTTATTCCCCTTTATAGTAAAGAAAGAGTTATAAAATGAAAGAAATCTAGTTACTATATCATATTTATTGCATGTATGACCATTCATGAGCTTGACCAAGTAGTCTTTATGTGTTGGATGTTTTAAATTAATTTAATTAGGTTCACAATTATTTATTATTAAATTAAATATGATATCTTATGAGTCATCCCACCCTCCATTGTTATGTAGGACCATCATGTCCAAGGATATTTATGTAATGCCCTTTAATATATCCTTTTGTTTCCCTCAAATATATGTGAGTCAAAACTACATGTAATTGATGGAGTACCCAAAGGCGTTTGGAGGATTTTCAAGAATGAACCATCATGTTACTAACTCTGGGGATACATAGATTGATAGGTTGAATGAAATAAATCACACCATAACTGACAATAGATGTTATTTCCCCAAGGTAAAATGTTGAATTTCTTTCATCTCATTGAATCAACTGATGGATACATCTCATTAATGTATAATTTAATTAATTTTTTTATTTATTTCAATCTATTTATTTATTTTATGGACATATGGTAAATATCACATAATTAAATCAATTAATTTGAAAAGAAATAAATTAAATAAATGAATTATGCATAAATATTTTAACCATCTTGGAATATTAATTAAGTAACATCTACTTAATAACCACAATAAATGTAGAGGATAAAATAATATAAAAAATTATGCATAATTAATTTAAAAAATATAATTAAATATTATTTCATACATGCCCTTCCATTATTTGATTTGGAATGCAATCGTTGAAACTAGGTGTTTTAACAAACCACCTTAGGAATCATACATATAATGTTGAGTTTTTCTGACGGTTATGGTTTGACATAACCATATTATATAAAGAAAAGTATCCCTTACTAGACCTGATGTAACATGGAGGAAAGTTTTGAAGAAATACAAGTAATGATTTCATGATAGTGGAGTCCGCTCAATTGATAAGGGAGTTGTATGACTGAAGTTGGCAAAAACCTCACTGCCAAAACACCATCAATTCACATGACCAGACCATGTTGGGGTTATGTAAAGGGGAATATGGGTAATTTTGACTTGTATTTCATAGAAACTATACATTCATGTTCATTGGTGATGGCTATTGGGACATGATAAAATAGTTAGCGATTTAATAAGAATTAATAATATTCAATAAAATTATTTTTTCGCAGATAATTTTTAATAAATAAAGGTACATAAAATATAATATATTAATTTTAGAATTAAATTATTTTTCTTAGTATCCACATTATTCCTATAATAAATATTTGATAAATGAAACCACCTCACTTGCAGTAACATCCAAGAGAGGTTTAGACACATTTAGGTTATGTTACACAAAGAAAAAAAATATGTAATAGAATCCTCAATTCTTGATTCTCCTGCTAAATAAGTGAGTGATGAATTGTTAATTATCTTCAAAAAAATATTTGAGAGATGATATCAATGTTCTATGTTTGATGTTTTTTATATGTCTAGTGAACTCATTAAGTCTCATGAAAACATGTATTCATATAATATTCTTGAGAACATATATAGTATTAAATGTGAGAGAGATAAAAAAGAATGGTTTGAGATATCCAGTGAACTCTTTCTTAAAAATATTTTATATGATACCCTAGTTGGTCCACATATAGTAAAACTAATTAGCTAAATTGAGTGCCAATTGGTTCTAGGGTTTAAAATTTCAGAATAACTATGAACTAAAATCATTGTGATATCACTATCTCATATATTCTATATCTTTTAGAAAATTTCAATTTGAAAAAAACTGATATGTCTCTATCATATCTACTAAATCTCCTTCAGCATGTCTATATGGATATAAAGAACGAAAATTTTTCAGTCCGTATAGTGAAAAAAATGAATTGGAAAATGGATATTTTTAAACCCAAATACTATTAATACCCTTCCAAGAATTATAATATCAAGTGGAAGGAAATGGAATATTATTTCTTCTTTTTCACTTGTGACAAGAAGGTACACTAGAAGAAAAATTAATCCCAACTAAATAAGCAAGGGGGTGATTTAGTTGTGTTTGTTACATAGTGAAATTATTATATTTCTAAAAATTGGCTATTAGATTAATATTGGGGTGCTCACATCTGCATTAAAATAGAGGAACTATATAGATTCAGGGAGATTAATTGAGGGGTGGTTGTTCTATTAGCATCCAACATTGCTAAACGTGATGTTGTAGCTATTAATGACAACCACCTCACATTACCGAATGGGATGAACTTGGTATTAATTATTTTTTTATTATGTGACATCAATTACCAGAATCATTATATCAATATCCAGACTAGATGCAGATTGTTTTATTTTCAAATTAATAAATTACATTTTCCTCATTTATGCATATAAAATATTTACGATAAGTAACAATTAAATAATAGTCTTTATGTGTCGTACTACAAAAACCAAGAAATTACAATAGATATATAAACTAACTCACATGATTCATACCAAACCTAACATGGGAATCACTGGATTGTTCTTGTAAATGAAAATCACTTTACTAAACTACATAAAGATAGATATTTAGATTATTTTGAATTAAAACCACTTCTTGTATATCAATAATGTTTATAAGGTAAAATGAACAAATCCTAATTTACTGTGAATGGTGAAAGGGTTAAAGATATATGAATTAGTTCACACAGTTGTGTGTGTACTATTTCTTATTCAATCATGGGGAGAGTACTCATACAAAATATATTTTACTTAAGATTTTATTATATATGGATATTTCCAAATAATGATTTATAAGATTAATTCTATTGATAAATAAAAGGAATAAAAGATTTGTGTTGAGAACCATCTTCATATAATGTTTAAAAAAACTCCACTCAGACTATAGTGGATACTATCTTCATCACGACTACATTGATTATTTATTGTAGTTCAAGATACTATCTCAACTCACTCATCATTATATGCCTCGGTGGAATGGTGTAAGAGAAATTTGGGATTACAACTTGTTGAAAATGGTGAGATAAAAGAAGAACTATGTGATCCTTCCACTATCTATTGAAAGATACACATTAAAAAAATAACAGAAATACTAAAACCAATATTCAACTAATGTGGAAGATGGTATACCAAACTAATTATGGAATGTAATGAAACCTGTGTTTTCATACATGCATGTGTGGTGTTGTTAATAATTTATTAAGGACTTTTCACATTACAAAAGTTGACTATATGGTACAAATTATACCTTTATAAGAAATCCTAAAGACATAAGTGGATATTACCTATACGAACCCTCAAATAAAAATGTAATAGTGACAATACATGCCTCATTACATGAGAGGGATCATATCTCTAGAAGATATAATTGGTTTGAGATACACATCGATGAAGTTAAGGCTCAAGGTTCACATGATTTGGTACAAAAATAGTTTCCACAAAGACCATTAGAAGAAAAACTTATTAGAGATACTCAAGTATTGTATGGGAGTACAATAGAGGGTAGAGAACTAGAATGTTATTTACTTCTAGTCACTCAGGACGACGACATGTTATTAGTATATAATAATGATCATATAACATATAATGAATCACTAGGTGGCACATAATTTTTGAAGTGGAAACAATCCATGAATTATAAAATAGATTCCGTGTACATAAATGAAATCTATATTTTCGTAGATCATCTAGTGGATATAAGGCACGTTGGATGCAGATGGGTATTAATGAATAAGCTAGGCATAGAATGGAAGGTTATTACTTATAAAGAACATGTTTTTAAAAAAGGTTTTTTATAGTTTCGTGTAATTGAATAAGATGAAAACTTTTCACTAGCTTGAATGAAGAAATACATCATATTTCTACATGACATTGTATCTTATCATGAATATGGGGATTGGAATATAGAATTTTAAACATCCTTCCTTAAGTGGATACATCCTAATGTTTTTTATATGAAAAATCCTGAAGGGTTTGTGAATCCAAAGTATGCAGGTAAGATATGAAAAAAGAAAAATAATCCATTTATTTTTTAAAGAAATAATCTCAGTCATTTAACATTTAGTTTGATGAAGCAATGACGAGTTTGTAATGATTGAGTGTGAGTCATGTATCTTCTGAGAGATTAATGGGAGTGAAATAAATTTCGTAATAGTAAATGTTGATAACATATTACTAATTTTAATTGAAATACTAGATATACATTCTATTAAATAATGATTGAATAAATTATTCTCTATGATGGACTTGGTAAAGGTATCACATAAACTAGGGATCAATATCCATTATGACAGATCCAATAGGTTTATACCAATGAGATTTGTTATGGAACAATACAGGAGGGGATTTTTCCAACATCAAATGTCATTCATATATATAGTAAAATGTGTCCTAAGATAAATGTGGAAAGAAATATTATGGAAAGTATTCCATATGCATCAATGATTGGGTCATTCATGTATTAT
Source organism: Viscum album (assembly GCA_963277665.1). Taxonomy (NCBI): domain Eukaryota; kingdom Viridiplantae; phylum Streptophyta; class Magnoliopsida; order Santalales; family Viscaceae; genus Viscum; species Viscum album. Next base: position 363,009,275 of record OY728158.1, on the reverse strand, counting down.
ATGATATGTACTCTGCTATATATTTCCTATTCATTAAGTGTTGTAAAAATATATCATGTTAATTCAGGTGACCTCAATTTGATGGCAGTCAAGACTATCATTAAGTGTCTCATGAATATTAGGGATAAGTTAATTGTTTATATATGAGATGAGGAACTAGTCATCTGAGGATATGGATATTTAATTTTCCAAATTGATAAAGTTGATATGATTTCACAACCAGGTTAACTCCAAATCTCATTTTTTCATTATTTTCATAAACCAATTTATGGTTGAGTGGGAACCACACAATAAAAGTTACCATATAACAAAATTAAAACTCCAAAAACATAAATGACATACAAAATTAAAAATAAATCATAAAACATCAAAACATAACTTCATATTTTAAATTAAACCACATATTCAAAAAACACACACATTAATACCTCAGGCCGCATCAACCTAAAGTCACGCTCATTGAATCATCAGCCTTATTCATAATCAAACCATCATCAAAATATACATAACTGGAAATAAGAATCCATCAGAAAATATAATCATCATCGTTAGTATAAACTGATGAACTTTGAGATATACATGTGATTTCTCCTCCGAACCAACAAAAAAGAGATTAAATTGTATGAAATTGGATCAACATCACAAGGCTCTGCATCCTCCTATAAGGATTTCAACCATTCAAAAAAATTCCATAGAATCCTTGAAAACCACTATGCAAATCCAACTATGATTAGAGTGGATAAATCCATGAGAAAGAGAATATTAGGAATGGACACCATCGAGTAGTAACACCCCCACTGAAATCATATATTTTCATCGTGGATGAAGGCCACGAACAAATTTATAACATAACCAGTCCAATCACCAATTGTGACCAAACAATACCACCATAATTTAAGTAATTCCAAATAACAGAAATAACCAAAATGAAACCAATGAAGGGGATGGAGACCCTCAGGTGGGAGAGACCCAACATGAATCAAAACTCATAGAATACCAATGACTCTCAACCGACATAACCCAAACCCCCATGAGAGACACTACATCAGAAAAAAATAGATTCTAGTGAAATAGATCACGTATTAGAAGAATATATTGATAAGAAAAATGCCTCGGAAGTGATCCATGATCGTGGTGGGTAGATAAAGTCAAACGAGATAGATGGAATGAGTGAAAAATAGAGATGTGAAGGATATAAAAAGAAAGAATCCATATAGAGAAACTAGGTCACCAAAGGAGAAAACCCAATCTATGAAATTGAATAAAGAAATAATGGTGAAGCCAAGAAATAAAACTATTTGGAAGGGAACCAGATAGATGAAAAATCAGTATTTGAAGCTGGAAGATGAAGGACCATCGCCAGGGTAAGAAAACCTTGATGAGGGAGAGGTGTGGCACTCGTAAGAGAGATTAGAGAAAGATGTAGTCATAAATTATATAGAATAGTCCAATTATATTGTGGATTATATGTTTTCTAAATAATAATTATTGATGTGAAACTTTATCAAAGAGAATAATGTAATACATAGTATTAAATATCTTGTCACAATCAACTATGATAATCATGTAGTGGTTTCTCTTCAAAATGATCCAAGGCCACATCATCAGATGAATCATATACTTTGGAAGTATCACATATTGATTTCTTTTTATATGGTATGTTGGGTTTCAATGAGAATTAATTCCATGGAAGACAATGTGGAAGACTTGTTGAATAAGTCCATGACTCATCAAAAACATTATTATCATGTGTGGTCTTAGTGAAAAAAATTTATTGGCAGTCGGTTGTAGTCCATGTGTGGGTTTTTGTTGGAGTTGGTTTTCTAAGACCAATGTTTTGTACATTAATTACATGTATATCTTATTTATTTGATATTAATTAAACATCTTATTAATTTTTGTTCTATGTTAGATATATAATTAATATAATAGTGTCCGATATTATTTTTCACATTTATACGGCCATAGATGTTACCTGTTATGATTAGAGACATAAATATCAATGAAAATATTCTTAATATAGTATTATGGATGGATAATTTAATATGATGAGATGTATAGTATATATACTATATTTTGAGAGTTCTCAGATGAGGACAAAGATTATTTTCATGAATTTCTCACATAATAGTCTCCATGATGAGATATTATTGGACGATAATCGCCATCTAGAATTCTACATGTTTTGGTGTCATTGGGTATTCTTATTAGAGATAATTTGTAATAGTATATTGACTTTAATACTATCATTTATGCATGTCATGAATTACAAACATACATTTTCTAATAAAATCTATGATGACATATATTCACATTGTAGTAGAGTGTGTTGGGTGAAATATGATTAACATGTCATTAATGGATATATCGAGAAATTATTTGTCACATCCATCTATATGGAATCTGATATCTTTCCCCTTTAATTGGAATATAACTATCTCCCTAAATTCTATGGCCATTTTCTAACAACATGTTTATTCTAAATAGACCAAGAAATTTGTATAAATAATATAGGTTGGTGACATTGATGTGAAACATGCTTGATGAGATATATTGAAATGGTTATTATAATACATAATATGAATTTTTATGTAGGTTTCATCATTGTGAAATGGCATTCTTTCTCAGGGGTTCCTTGACCCATTATGAGATAGTAATCATGGACTATAAGCATGCCTCCCTAAATCCAAATGGGAATTAATCATAGAGGGTCAAACACTATGATTTTTCATTGATATCTGTTATATTTAATTGTATTTTAATTAATTGAATTAATATTATTCTCAAGAGTAAGTAATAAATTTTAGTCATGTTTTATTGATAGAATAAATTAAAAAATATTTATTCACCGGATTTTGAAAAAAAAATCATTTTTTATTTAATATTTAATAAATATTTAATTACAATTATATGATTAAAATATTTATTCAAGTGAACAACATGTTCTATTCATATTAAATAAATTCTACAAGAGTTTGAATTGACTAAGACCATGTCTAGTGATAAATATTAAAATAGCAAGTTAATTAAATACTACATTTTCATTCCCAAGATAGAATGAACCACAAATTATAATTATTATTATTTACAATGTGGCATGTGGTTTCATAAAGGTTATTATTCAATTTAATGGGTTTAATTCCTTAAATGGTTAATTTATCCTAAATAATAGATTTAAAATCAGATGGTTCTTTATATTGTGTATAGTATGGATCGGTGTAACTGAAATAGAGAATTTTTGTGCACAATGAATTTTCTCTTCAATCCTTCTTCTCTCTCCCACTCAAGAACGAGTAATGAAAGATATACATATTCAAAACAAATGAGAGATTAAGAACAAAAAACACAACACATTTTAATAACCGTGATAGCACCAAAATATCGACTGTCAATGCCCAGAGATCATAGGATCTCATGTGGATCACCTCATGAAGGATTTGATCCTTGGATACTCATAGTGTGACAAAGGAAATCTAGGATTGACTTTTCAGATGATGAAAAATCATCAAGGAATAAATATCATAATGTTAGTTCTTCATTTTTTATATATTAAATTAATAACATATATGTTTGACGTACAATATCTTCGGTCAATGATTCAGGTAACAAAAATAAATAAAGAATCAATTTATCTCCCACCACCACATGCATCTTCTACAACCGGAACCAAAAAATTATATATCCATAATTGATACTCTTATCCATTCAAAAATCATAATTTAATTTATAATATTCATAAAAACTCCATTTTTAAGGGTTCTCTAAATAATTCTTCTTCATATTAAATATCAGACATAATTTCACCATTGAATGTTTTATCATGATAAACATGTAATGTTAATATATTTTGAAGTGGAACTAGTGGGGTGGATTTACATTAGATTGTATTTTTGTCTTCTTTGTGGATTTATATGATTTTCTTGATCTGAAATTTTTGTTCCCCTTTTTTCTATATGTAATACCCTAACTCATTTCATAACTTTTTCAGAAAATTTTTTAAAAAAATAATTGAAAAAAATCAGTTAATTACATTAATGATGTATCATTATATGATTACTTTACCATTCTATGAAAGTCCCACGAATATTATCGAACATTGTAACATCTAGATATTCAAGAGGAATATGAAACTCCGTGCTTGGCTCATGGGATATTGAAATCCACACTATCATGTGATATTTTAAAAGTTTGTATTATATTTCACGTCTCCTAGGATACGTTACACTATAAAACACACAATAATGTGATTTGTATTTGTTAATAAATAGAAATCTTTTAAAATATAACCATATATAATTTTAGTAATATATAGATATCAGATTTTATTTGATTGTAATTTATGATAATGTGGTATGATAAAAAAATTATGTCAGTTAAGGAATGTAGTATATGGGAATGGACGACCTTAAAGCTTGTGGGGTCATTTTGATCTTTGTGAATTGGTCATTGTTTTAAGATTAGTTCACTTGAATCATTTTTCATATACAAGTCTAAAAAACCGAAATGAACTATAATATCTTTTATTTTATCTGTTTGTGACTATATTCCTTTCATCATCTCATATGTATCTCATTGTGGCTTTATATTCTTGAAATACTTCAGAGGTGACACTCAAAAACTCAAAACATTATTTCGGCCATATTTTTCTAGTTGATTTGAAGCTATTTAATGTAGTTTCTCTTTAGGTACAATCAATTTAGACTCTTCTCCATAAATATTATAAAAACCAAATGAACATATTTTTTTTATGCCATACTATTATAAATCACAACAATTTCTATTATTTAATAATTACACATGATTTTTATACTTCTTGTGTGTTTTCATCCATTATGTTTCCCTCTATTTATACGAGCCTTCATACATTTTACACAATGTAAGATGGAAGTGTCTTCAAAGTAATATTCATCAAATTCATATAAAAAATGATTCCAATGTTATTTCTTGTCACATAAATCACCTTCATATGATTTAAAATACATTCCATATTTTTTTGAGTAAATTTTACCTCTTCTTTATTTTATGGTATATGTATATTAATTTTTATCTAAACTACTTTTTTCAGAACACACTTTTTGTTTCATAAATTATCATTTTTGATTAAAAATATATTAAATAAATATTTTTAACTAAAATATTCTCAATTATAATACACAAAAAAGATTCCTCTCCATGGTGACTAATGAATTATTTCAATGTTTCATGGTTCATAATACGTTCATACGTATCTAATTTGTGTGGGTTCACTTTACCCAAAAATTCTATATGATTATGATTTTTTAGATGTGTGAGGAAGACACTATAATCATTTCTAGTGATGATTATGAAAAATATATCATATAGGCCATCTAAAATAAATTAAATCTACAAGGAATAATGAAAATTAATTACATGTTTCAATGTATAGATTATTGGTAAAATGGATAAATTATATGATAACATTTTTAAAATATCATTCAACATGGTTCTCTTAAATGTAAACATGAAATTATTGTACATATCTATGATAATTAAAAACTACATTCTTGTTGTAACCCAACAATAACTAACAAGCATTTAATTTTTGGGGTCAAAAGGATGTCCATGTTGATTCCATCCAACGTAAAATTTTAAAAACATTATTTTTACCATTAAAACATTTTTTGACACAAAGATTCTATGATGTTATTGTTTTCTTCATCTAAATGTTGTTGATCATCTAATAATTCCACATTTTTATCATCAAAAGTGTGTTATTCCAATGGATTTGTAACATCAGCATGTGACGAATTCATTATCAACATGGGTAGTTCAAAATGAAATTTATATTATATAAATGTATTATGAAACACATAATATTATAAGTTAAGCATAGTATATTAAAAAAATGCATTAAAAAATTCATTGAACTCACTTTCTTTTTTTTTAAATATTTATGAGATCTGGATCGTCTATTGAGTATGAAAATCCAATCCTTGTCGTTTCCATTATAAATAATAAACTCTCTACAATGGGACTTTCATGAAATGATTATGATCTCCAAATAAATTGGTAATCTTCAATCAAATTTTAATCAGACCCTCTAGTTGTTTTGGTCTCCAAAAAAATTGATCAATTCAATTTTAATAAATCTAGAACACATAATACTTTAAATTATTTTTATTTTATTATAAATTGTACTTTTTTATACCTTTATACACTAAAATTCACCCTCACAAATCTAAATTTATTAAATTTAACTTAAACTGTATTCTCAACAGTTTTTACATAAAAATATTCACATGAAATATCATATTATCTAACTTTTATATTTTTTTCATTTATATTATATTATTACATATTCACATTAATTATATTTCTATCATTGGAACTGAATACCTACATCACTTCCTCGATATGCCCAACTCAACTATTTCACATCATACTATGTTCATCGTATTCCTTCAAAGGGAATATATAAACATTAATTACAAAACCAGTGTAAGAGATAACATTTTCATTTTGTCTCGGGGATAACCAATGAAGTTGTTCGACAATAGATTTTGGAATTGTAGATAAATCATTATAAATATCATAATACCATTATATAAACTATTAATTAGGGGTAATTGATAACTATCTTTCATCCCTTGATGAATTCAGATGTCTAAGAATTACTTGGTGGGATTCATCATTTTTATGAAACTTTATGCTATTATTTTGAATGTAATGGTGTGTCTGCTCATGCACTATAATAGAAATTATGACAAAACCTCTTTTATAAATTTATTATTTCATAAGGATTATAATATGATAAGATTTTTGGAGACCAATTCTATCAATATCTGCGAGGTAATTAGTACAAAATTCAACAACTTCATCAATAATAAATCATTCTTCAATACACCCTTCTAACTATCCTCAGTTCAAGATGTACCCCTTAAAAATATTCATATAAAATTTAGTGGGGTACATCCATCAACAATGTTAATGACAACATATTTTAATCTAAATAAATTATTAAACAATCATGTGGGAAATTATATCAATGAATTATGGTTGGAAGAATTACCCCACTTATCATAATATAACAGCAATATACTTATTCATGACTGAAAATATTGTAGGGTCTATTACATTACTACATATGGATTTGAAAATGAAGAAAATTATGGTTAATCCATGTTTAAAATTTTTAGGAGAAAAAGAAACTAAGAATTAAATCATCATAAAAACATGACTACCATGTTAATTTAGTCCCATTAACATCAAATTATTCATTTAAATGATATTATTGAAAAATTATAGATACCCCTATTTAAATTTTACACCATTAAGAAAGTTTCATTATTGAAATTGTTATTTTTCAAGATAGAGTGTATGCTAGTTGGGGAATAATAGTTTTCCTTTCACCCATTACTGGTGCCAACACATCCCTTATCCAACATTAGACAGGTCCAACATTTCATTAATTCCACATTTTATTATACGTAATACATTTTCTAATGTGAAAATAACAATATCACTTATATATTTTTATACATTCATGAAATCAAAAAAATAATTTGTTGTATAAATAAATCCAGTATATTAATTCAAATAAAATTAATCTATTTTTTCAAACAATATTTTAATGGGTTTTCAAAAAATCATTTTCCAAATTGATTTTTATTTTCAGTTAATATATTGATAAGTTCATGAATCGTTAATTGGGACAGTGTTATACATTGTTATGTATTTCCATTGAATGAAGTCTTCCCAGATTTATATTTATGTCTTTAGGGAAAAAAATTACAATGTCATAGAAACATAGTCATTAAATAATGCTTCAACCAAACAGAATGTGTACCGTGTATAGAAATGTGACACCCAATAATTCCATTAATGATATAGCCTATCAATTTCCATAAGAATGAATGTCAATTATCAACCTATAAAACATAGATCTCAATCGTTAAAATTTAATTCTATGAGCCTCATACAATGTAACACTTGTATCCCACATCAATTTTATATCCTTAATCAATGAAGCAAAATAGATATCAATATCCTTATCGAGTTTTTTTCTAAAGATATACATAGAGAAAACATAATGTATTTGTGCTTCATGCCTGACCATAGTGGAAAGATATAAATTTCCAACATAACTATCCATGTAATGTGACTAATACTTTGCACACCAATTGGATTTACTCCATCTATAGATAACATAATTCAATGATTTAATGGATACTTTTCCAAATTTATGATCCTCATAATCAATTTTCATCCACTAAGGAAAGTTTGTTGGGTTTCATATTTTACTATCATCAATTCCAATATATGCGTTCATTGAAAATTTTCTAAATATTCCATATCATACATAATGAAATCAAAACATTAGAATGATAGGAAAGTACCATGCAAATTTTGAAGTACTTGATTTATTTTTCTTGTATCGATTTGAACAAAACCCATCAGATGGTATGGGTGATTCATTGTCCTTGTAAAAAATTTATTGAATCATTTGGACTTGCATGTATTTTTTCAAAGATCATACCCATTTAACATAGAATAATTTTAGCACCACTTATTCTATAGTGAAGATATTTATATTCTGGTAACATATCAATCCGGAGAACGAGTAAATCATTAAAGCTGGTGTCGCTCTTTCTACTACCAACTTTGAAATTATATCACATTTATACAACTGAAAACATTGTATATTTAGTACAATTGGTATAAAATGATGTCCTATCACATATATTAAACATCTCAACCAACATTACAAAATCATGAAGGTCATCATGAATTTTCAATTTCATCGCTTCCATTCTATCTCTATCATAATTTCCAGTAGAATTCATATCAATGGGTCCATAGATCATAATATCAAATTAGCCATTATGTGCATTCACTTTTCTCCCGATGTTTAGTCCAAAATTATTATATTTGATCAATTTTATGAAAAATCAAATTTTATTTCATCTCTTCTGAGTGAATTCACCTATAATAAAAATAATATAAACGTAGATAAATGATTTGATAAGGGTCATATAAATGCTATATTTAAATAATGATTACCTTGTTGACAATATCCAAATACACATTTTTCATATATTATTAGCATCCATCCATCTTTAATTCATATCCATCGTATTATGTTCAATAAAATTCATTTTGTACCAAAAAAAATAAATGCACATATGGTATTAATAATGAAAGGAAAAAGCTATAGATACATTGAAGAGATTGGATATTTTTCATAAGAAAAAATTATACTCCGGAAAATCAATTATGAAATTGAAAAATAATTATAATGTGACCTAATTTATTGAAATATGAATATTAGACTTTTTATGAGAATGTTTAACATTGATGACCTCCAATTTAATCAAGAATTTTGATCGTCTGAAACAATATAGAGTGGTGTGAGAAACATTAATTTAGGAAATTGTTGATGGATGACTGATTTGAAGGAAAGAAGATAGGGATGAAGCTAAATTATAGTAAGGGGAACCCACATGGGAGACACCCAACATCATTCGGTTCCCCCTTTGGTGGATGGTAATATTGATTGCATAATAATAATCATATTGTCTAACTAAAATAAATAAAAAACAACATACCAATGTTATTGGTGATGATTCCTAACAAGTTATATTTATAAAAAATGTTATCATTCAAAGAAAAAACCTATGGTGGCTAAAGTGATATTAATTCCACAATAAATGGAAGAAGAATTAAAACTCTCATAAATAATCATTTAAGCTACATGATGTTGTTGTTCAAAGATAATAAGAGTGGAATTATGTGTATTGAGATTTTTTTGTAATAGTGGAAACCATTTATAGAAGTGAATGGGTTATATCTATAATGTTACGAAGAGTATAATTATGTTATCATATTTTAAAAAATATACAGATAAATGATGTTCCCTCAAAAAATTAGTAATGGTTATGAGTTAGTGTAAAATTGTAAAGGATAATAATGTTTGTAGAGAGAAACCATAAAATATTTTATGTGCTAAAAAGTAATTTTATTTCTATAGGATGAAGAGAGAACACTGATGCAAGGGTATCTAAACGAAATAGATAGAAATATTTATTCTAATATTTATTTTTGGTTTTCCCTATTTGGTAGGACGAGTCGGTGAGTAGACAAATGTAGAGAACAATCCCCCAAATAAGGTTTTAAATACATTATGATAAGAATGAATTGACCTCGTGGAACGTGATGTCTTGGTCTTTGGAATGGAAATAATGGAAAAAGAAAAAAGGTGATGACTTGTCTATTATTGTATAAAAAGGAGAGACTGATCCCACAAATAAGGCTTTATTCTTATTTGTTCCATGATGAAAACTGGTGGAGTTGGCATGGATCTCCTGCTCATGGTGGAAATCATCACCACCACCCTTGACTACACCTCTTTTTTCTAAATAATAAACCAAAAATGCTCCGCAAGCTTCTATTGTTGGAACCATGGTCATCATTCCATGAATTGGTGTATGGTTTGTGTTTATTGTCAATCCTCAGTGTAAGTTCAGAATGTGTGTCAGCAAAGTGATCATACATTTCAAGCATACAATAGTATTGAATCTTGCGTGCCATGTACTTGAAGGAGAGGAATCTTGTGCGCCATTTGTTTTTCAAGATCAAAACATGGAAAATGGAAATGGGAAAAGGGTCGTGCGGGTTTTGTGATGGACGTGCAAGTGAATTGTGTGCCCAGAAATGACTTGTGCACTGATGCCTAGGAGGTTTTGAAACTTGTGTTCCAGTTGTTATTCATGATCAGAACATCATAATACAACAAGGGAAGTAGGTCATGCAAGTATTTGTTGGGTCTCGCAGGTGAGTCGCGCAATATAGGCTAAGGCAGTTGGTGCTGCGCGCCGGGACATGCGCGCCGTGAGGACACATGCACGCCACCGTGTAGGGGGTCACGTTTTCCTATAAATAGAGAACCACCCCTGCTCATTTGGAATGAAATTCATGACATAGATATTTTTCGATCTCTTCTCGTGCATGTGGTGAAGTCGAGCAAGTGGTTGTTGGGTCATGCAATTAGAGGTTGCGCGCCAGTTGGTGGTGGTGCGACCAAGGCGGTTTGGGAGTTAAAGGTGAAACTTCTCACAAGTTCGTTGTTGAAAATGGTAGTCTCACACAAGTGGGTTTGTGTCACCTGCCCACCAAATTTGTAACATGCAAGTGACATGCGCGCTAGTCTTGAAACTTGTGTGCTGGTCTAGGAGAAGCGGGCAAGGTGAGGTTGTTGTACCCTGGTTCTTTTGGAGCTGCAAAAAAACTAGAATATTGCCCGATACCTTCGGTGAAATGTGGTATTAGTATATGAGTGAAATATATACATCAAACGAGCATCTACATTCAAAAGGGGATGCATTATTTTTCAATGATGAAGAGACCTTCATGTCTATAAACTGACTTTGAATTCACCAAGGGCAGTGAGCCAGGGGGATTCAATGGGAGTGACCTGAGAGGCACTGGGAGGAATCCTTGATATTTTGTAATGGTAGGGATCCTAGGATAGAGTGACTTTTCCTGAACCATTGTAATCCACTGCTAGTGAAGATTAGTGGAATTTGGTACGACTGGAAACTTGTCGTTGTAGGCTCCTTGGATGTAGCCCTTAGTGGTTAACCAAGTAAAATTGATGTGTTATCTATTTTCACGTGAATGGTTCATTGCTGATCATATCCATCATACAGGTTTAACTAGTTCCTATCAACATGGGAACAAGATCCAAAACTTTAAAAAAAAACTTGACATCCTGCTTCAGCCCTCCCCTCTCAGGGTATCTCGGGGTTCTACAGCTCCACCACTAAGAATGAAACCATGCACATCACCGATAGGGTCACTACAACTGGTGATGATGTTGAATTACTATATTCACACTATTTCCCCAGCACCCGGACTATGATCATCTCAAGTATCATGGGTTTCCCATGCATGTCTCGGGGGAGTAGACTGATTTATATATGTCATGTTGGTTATTTGTTGTTTTCCCTGTATTAATTATTATGGTTTTTCTTGTTTTTATACCTCATATTTGGGTTTTCTCACCTCCACCTCAATGAATGAAGATTAACCATAAAATGTGTTCTCTATGGTATCTTTCATTTATTATTGTTTTATAATTTGGTTCTTTCTCTATTTCCTTTTGTTGAAAAAACATGTTATTTTAAGTACATGATATCTGTTCGTGAGTTATTTGAGCCAACACCCATAAAAATTATTCATTTAATTACAAAAATTATATTCGTTACCTTTTTCTAATGTAGGCCTGCAGCCACAAAGTATACACCCTTCCTAGGGTAAATGTTATGCTTTAGACACAGTTATTCCTTGTGATTTTCTGATCTGAACTACCATATAGGAGATCATTCATGTCGGTCATATGCATATTATAAAAAATACTTAATATTTTTGTAAAATTAATTCCGAGCAGACTAGGACAAAGAATCGCACTTCATCGTCTCACCCAGCTCTAGAATTATTCATATGAAAATTTCAAATTATGATAAGAACAAAACCCAAGTCTCTACGAGCCTCTTAAAATTTAACACTGGTAACCCACATCAATTTCAGATCTATGATCAATGAAGCCAAATATATATCATTATCATTATCTGGTTGTTTTTGTCCTAATATAAACAAAGATAACTTAATGTATTTGTGATTTTTTCAAGACCACGATGTAAAGCTATAAATTACCAAAACAACAAGCCATGCAATGTGAGTACTACATTTCGCACCAAAAGAACATATTCCACATTTAGATAACACAAATCAAACATTTATTTGTTTTTTTCCAAATTAAGGATACTCATTATCAAATTTCATCCACTTAGGAGGGTTTTTTTGGTGTCATATTTTACCATCATCAATTCCTATATCTATATTCCATGAAAATTTTCTTACTGTTTCTGGACATCCATAGAAACATCTAAAAATTGGAATGATGGTAATGTACCATACACATTTTCAAATATTTATTTGTTATTATTCTATCAATTTATACAAAACCAAGCCGATGTTATGAGTGAATCATGGTCCCTGTAAAAAATATACAGTCATTCGATCATACATGTAATTTTTTAGAGATCATTACAATTGAAAATAGAATTAACTTAGCATCATATATTCTATAAGGAAGAACATTTTATTATAGTAACATATCAATTAGGAGACCAAGTAAATCAATAAATCAAGTGTCACTTATTCTCCTAAAAAATTTTAAATTATATATCCTTGATACATCTATCAATGTAAAATATTTAGTAAAACTGGTATATAATGGTGTCTTTTCAAAGATATTTAACTTCCCAAACAACACTGTATAATCATGAAGGTAATATTGAATTGTAATTTTCTGTCCTTCTATATGACCTCTGTCTTCATTAACACTATCATTCATATAAACTTATCCATAAAATCACAATATCATACCATTCAATATGTATATTATTATTTTTACTGACGATTAGTCCAAAATTTATAGACTAAATCTATTTCATGAAAAATCAAATATTCTTACAACTCTTTTGAAGGAATCCATCTATAATAACCAGAACATAAACATATATAAATAATTTGAGAAGGGTCATATGAAATATTTATTTTAATCTTGAAAAAAAATTTGACGCCATTCATATACTCCTTGTTTATAGGATTACCTTCCGTCTAGATTTGATTAATATCCATCCTATTATGTTCAATAAAATTCATTTTGTAAAAATAAATACACATATGGTGTTAATATTGAAAGGATAATTCTATAGATAATTTGAAAAAACATTATCATTTACCCAGAAAAACGTATACACACTTTGGACACTCAATGAAGAAACAAATAAAATCTTTTATTGATAATGTGATAGAATCCATTGAAATTTGAATAACAAACTATTTATGAGAATGTTTCACATCAATAACCTCTAATTAAAAAAAGAATTTTGATTTTAATAAACAATATAAGATGGTGTGTGTAGCATTAAATCATGAAACTGATGATGGATGAATGATTTTACGCAAAGAGGTCGGGGATGATGCTAAATTTCTATAAAGGTTAACTTCGTAAGATGATAGCCACCATGATTCGGTTCCACTGTTTGGTAGATTTTAATATTGATTCCATAGTACTGATCATACTGGACTTCTAAAGTTGAATGAATCTCAACATTCCAATGCTATTGGTGATTAGTCCTAACAAGTTATATTTATATAAAATGGTCATATGAAAAGAAATAACCGATAGTGGTTGAAGGATTATATGTTCCCTAATAGAGAGAATAATTATTATACTAATCTTAAATTATCATTTAATGTACATGATGCTATTGTTATAAGATTATAAGAGTAGAATTAAGTCTATTGAAATTTTATTAAGTTGTGTAAACCATTTATTGAAGGGAATGTGTTATATATATAATGTTACCAATAGTATAATTAAGGTTTCATCTATTGAAAAATTCATAGATAAACTATGTTGACTCACAAAATTATTAATGGTTATGAGTAAGTGTGAAATTTTGAAGGATAATGATATTTGTGGTGAGTAATCTTAAAATATTATATTGGATAAAGTAATATTATTTCAATATTCAAAAGAGAGAACACCCAAGGAAGGCTGTCTATAAGGAATACAGTGAAATCATCATCATCATTATTATTTGTTTTGGAAATTTGGTAGGAGATTTAGGTGAATGGAAAATTGGAGAGAATGATCCTAAAAATCATGATTTATTTTATGAAAAACAATTATTGAACTCGTGGCTCATGTATTCTTGGTCTTTGGAATGGAAACTATGAAAAATTCAAATTCGGGACGACATCCCTCGTGAATCCACCGATGCTGCTCCGCCTGCTACTCCAACACTGAGAACGATTCCTTCAACATCACCAGAAGGGGCACTGTAGTTAGAGATAATTATGAATTAAAATATTCTTACTACTACCCCAGCACCTGGACCCTGAATTTCTCATGTATCGGGGGTTTCCCATGATATCCCAGTGGAGTATTCTGATTTATATATGGCCTCTTGGTTATTTTTTGTTTTCCTGATATTACTACTTATAGTTTTTTTATTTTAGCACATAATCTCTGTGTTTTATCAACTCCACCTAAATGAATGAAGACTAAACGTCAGATGAGTTTTCTAAGGTATCTTTCTTTTATTTTATTTTTAAAATTTTCTTTTTTCTATATTTCCTTTTGGTGAACAATATGTCATTTTATGTACCTGATCTCTGTGTTTTCTCACCCTAGCACAAGACTGCTGTTTATTCTTATTTTTTAATTCTTATTATTTTTAATTCTTTTTTTATGTCTTTTTATATATATCATATAATAACATAATTAATATTATATGTCAAATATTGTGTATTAAATATAATTAGAAATAAAGAATATTTAATTTTTAGACATATTAAATAAATAAAAATGAAATAAATATAATTTCATAATTAAAATTAATTTATTAATAACATATTTAAATAATGAATAATAATATATTTGATAATATCATTAATATGAATCTGATTTAATCGAGTGTGGTACCCATTAAATAGGCACCAATTGTCAGTGTTTTGTTTGATTGATGAAGACATCATTAGATAATATTTGTTTTGTTTTTATTATTTTTAATATTAGAATACCTTACATTAAAAACATCCCCTTCGGTAGAAGATCAAAACAATATTTTTAGAATATAGGTATCTTCATCAAAAGTGTTATTTATTATCATCACTTCATCCAATCCTCTAGGGGCCATACATGCAATTACTGGGATTCGTAAGGAATTTTTTTTAATAATTTGATAGAAGGGGTTCATCAGAAATTAATGGGATTATTAATGAAATGAAATTTTTCATAATTTTATAGAAGGGACTCAACATGTATTGAATAACAAGAAACATAAAACCTGGATTTCAGCATGTAATAATTAGCGACATACATCCTCTGGCGGCTAGATTTTTTTGAAACTAATAATTTGATTTTGAGGTGTTAAAATGATGCCATACATTACAATTATAATTTCAATATCCATGCTACCTGACAAAAAAATTTCAATGTCTACATGAAATGAAAACTCAATAATGATTACAGTAATTAAGTGAATGACATTATGATGTTATGTAATCCTGGTATTGCTACTTATTTCCCACGCCCGCATGGGATGGTTGATGTTCTATGGATTCCAACATTCAATAAAATGTAATACGGATAGGGCATCATGGGGTAATCCCATATCTGTTGGTTTTGGGGACTCCTTCATGAACTCCAATACAGAATTTGTGGGATGACTTTGTAGATCTGGTGGGTTTTCTATAACCTTGGAAGCAGATTTGTTGGATCTGATTAATGTAGTGATTATGGCTAAACAACGGGGTTGGAAAAAAATCTGTTATGAATTTCACTCTACCCTCTTGGATTAGGTAGTATTAAATGGACACCAATATCTATAATTGAAACCCACTGCAAAATATATTAACTATATAGAATCCCTATGAAAAAATGTTCTTCTTTATCACTCATGTCTACTGTGAAGTGAATTATAACTATGATTGTCTTGCAAATAAGGGATTTGAGACTGACAGTTGTGTTTCTCTGATTATCTCCTTAATGAGATTATTCCTCGGTTCTAATGGGATTTTTTTTAATTGATTCTTTCAAACATTTGTAATCGTATTTTGTTTTCTAGTAGTAGAGCCTTTCCCTTGGGATACATACTCACCTAGTTTGTAATCTCCAAGAAGGGAGATTATGAGAACAAATTCAATAAAATGAATTCCTCCTGTTTTGGTGTCATCATGTATTCCTATTATTAAGAATGTGTAAAGGTACATATACTTAATTCTTGTCATGACTCACATACATAGATTTTTTGACAAAAACTGTGTTTATATATGATCATGGTGAGATAGGATATGTTGGGTGAATCACGATTGACATATCATTAATGGATAAGTCATGGAAGGATTTCACACCTCCACCTTTATAGATGTAGATATCTCAACCCTTTGATTAGAATAGAATCATCTTCCTAAATTCCATGGACATGCTTTAATGATATGATTGTTGCATATAGTCAATGAAAAATGTATCAATCATATAGGTTGGGGACATGGATGTGCATCCTCAATGATGAGATATTATGACAATGTGATTATATTAAAAAGTGAGAATTTGTATGTGGTATTCATCGTTTTGGAATTATATTCATTCTCTGGTTTTCCTGTGCCCATTTTGATGAGAACCATATCGATTGGACCAAGTCAATTGCTTGAGTGGAGGAGTTTTATTTTCAAGGTTTGATGATGCATGGGATATTAAAGTGGTTGAATGCAGCAATGGGTGCTCATATAACTTCCTTAAAGGCCTGATGGATCTTTCCTTGTACGGAGAGAGACAACGGGCCTATAATATCAATTATTCAAGCCCCAAGATGATTTTTAAATCTTGTATGACATGGTCAGATGAATTTGGGATGCCTTTCCCACGTAGAGGATTCTAGAATAAAATATTTGGAAACCAATGTCTAATCAGATGGGCTATGAACTCAAAGTAAAATCTCATGGGCTATGAACAAAATGTCAAATCAGGTGGGAAATAGTTGGAATGTGGTATCCTACATTTCTAAAAAGCCTTTATTAGACTTAATCTTTTTTAATTTAATAGAACAAATTAGTTTAGCCTTTGTGACTTATGGTATTAGACCCTTAACTAATGTACCACCCCCTTTGCTATTAATAGCCACCCCATAGAACTTGTATGACATTCAAGATTTAATTGAGAGCATATGCTTTGTTTCTATCCATTGTTTGAGGATTGACCAGTTTTTTCACTTTCCTATTGTTCATTCATTCTTTATCAATCTACAAGTTATATAGGTGAATCATGATCACAAAGCCCCCAATTTCATGCCTTATCTCAAGTGTGTTGTTGTGTGGATTGTCTCTATCACCCCTACCTTGAGTATGTTGTCTATGTATTAGGTCACATTATTTATAATGTTTATTGACTAATTTCATATTCTATCCATACCCATCACCCGCCACATAGACCCAAATTGAATCCATCATCCACCATCATACACCATGAAAATTGGGCCACCCCGTGAATCTCACATCAGTTGGTATCAAATATATGGTTGAAATGGTAGGCATATATCTATTTGATTACATTACTTTTACCTCATACCCTATTTATCCTTCCATATTCATTACACAATAGACAAGAAAATTCATTTTTCTTGAAATCCTTTTGAAATTAGCTAAGTTTGTGCAAGCTTGGATTATTACAAATTGTTACAAATTTTCATTCATCATTTTATGTGTGCTTGATTCTCTATATTTGATTTGTATCCAGAAGGAAAAAATCAAATTCTATCAAATCCCCATTTTTTTATTTTATAAATTAATCACATCCTTTATTTTATAGATTTCCAAAAAAATGTCTTACTCTCTATTAAATCATCTTTTGCTTTAAAACACCAAGAAAAACACTTTTTTGGGAAACATTACACAAAAAAAAAGAAAAAAAATAAGATACATTTAGTTCTTTGTGCATTACATTATTAGTACTCTTTATTTCCATACATCATTTTCTCCATCATTTCACTTCATCCACATGTTAGATTCAGCTCATATTGTTATTAATTTTTTTATATTGCACAATTTGAAAAACCTAATGCCACAACTTGCAACCCTTTTCAACCCTTTTACCCATATTTTATAACCTATTTTTACACTTTACCATTTAAAACTCAGGAATTTTGTGTTAAACCATCCATCAGCACAATCTTAATTGGGGAATGATTGGCAGATAGTGATAAAACTGTACAAATTATTTTATTTCATAAGATATTGAATTTTAAATTGAGTGTTGGGAGTGGAGAGAAATAATAAAAACAAATGTATTCATGATTGTTTATACATGTGTGAATGAGTTTGTAATTCTTTCTTGCGTAAGTGTGTATTATTGTCCGTGTGTGAGTGCATTTCTTGCGTGTGTAATTGTGTATCATTGTGAGTTTGTGTACATCTTGTGGGTGTGAGTGGGTACCTCTTTTGTGTGTGTGGTATTCATGTGTGTCAATGTGTGTGTGTGTCATTTTGTGAGTTTCCCCTTGTGTTTGTCTGTATATATGAAATATTTCTTGGCTAAAGATCATGGGAATAAAATTTCTCATGTTAGTGATGAAGGAAACCGAAGTAGGTCTCTTTCACCAGAATCAATACATCTCCAAATGCATGCTTTGTGATCTATTTTGTGAATATTATTGATAGGAAGTTGGAGGTGCAAAATTAGAGGATTGACAACATGGAGAATCAATAAATCCCACGTATTATCCATGATAACCCACAGCGTGCTCCAGAAGCACATAACACCAACATCATGGACGAGGAGATGGAAAAGCATTATGGTGATTTAAAGGATTTCCCAAAAATGAGGAGGTTGTACCAACTACCTATAAGAGGACATATAAGAAAACATGATGATGACATACTTGGAGGGATCAAGGTGATGGTCCCTTCATTCCAAGGGAGAAAACCGAGAAGCATACATATAGTGGAAGATGCAGATCGAGCAAGTCATTTCTTATCATACAAATAACAAGGAGAAAAAGGTAAAACTTACATCCCTTTAATTCATTTATTTTTAATTAATATAGTGGCATAATGTTCAAAATGAGGGAGTCTGATATGGATGATTTTATATCCATACTTGGGAATACCTTATGTTTTTCCTTGTGGATGTGTTTTGTTACCTCACAATTCAATAGAGATATCCAAAACAAGCTCTAATGCCTCACACAATGGAGTATGAGTGTTGAAGATTACTACAAGGAGATGGAAATTTCCATAATTTGAGAAAACATTATAGAGGACCTAGAGGAAACTATGGTGTGTTTCTTACATGGGATCAATTGGGTTATTAACGATCATGTAGAGATGTACCTCTATGTAGAAATACAAGATACGATCCACCAAGCCACCAAGATCGAGCAGAAAATCAAAAGGAGGATCAACATGAGGAAACACACTACCCCATTCACTCCATGGAGAAATTCAAGGAAAATTATTGTAGAACTATCAATGGAAAATAGGTTATTGATTGAAAAAGTGACAAGGTAATTCTTCCACCTAAGAAACCTACTTTTTATTTAAAAGAAACAAGGCATTGGAATTTTTATTGTTTCAAATGTCAAGGATGGTGTCATATTTCATGTTAATTCCCAAACTGGAACACCGTGACTATCAAAAAGTTTGGAGAGTGGTAGAATGATAGAGAGACCTCATAATATGAGGGGGATGAATCTAGAAATATTGATAGTGGTGAATTTGCAGAATATGGTGAAATTCTTATCACTAGGAGAGTTTTATGTGCACTAATGATCATTAGAGAGAAGGATAAATGAGAAAAACTTTTCTATACATGATAAAATATCAATATAATGATATATGGAGTTATTATTGATGGGGAATTTTTTTCAATGTGGAGAGCAATGAGTTGGTGGAGAAGTTGTGACTCCCAAATTTGAGGCACCAACATTTATACTACCTTCATTGGTGGTCTGATTGTGGGGATATAAATGACACAAAAAATTAAAGTTATTTTTCACCATTATTAAGTAAAAATATAAGGTTTTGTGCGATTGTTATCCTATTAAGGCTTGTCATTTAATGTTGGGATGACTGTGGTTGTATGATCGATATGTTACTCATGATCATTTCTTGAATCTTTAATCTTTGTTACTCTGACGGGAACTTATAACACTCAACCGCAAGTCCCCCAAGAAATATTTTGAAGATCACAATTTTTGAGAAAGAAAAAAAAATTACCGATGAGGGAAATAAGATAAAATGAAAAACGAGATAACGACGGTGAAATAAAAAATGAGAGAAAAAAATAAATGGAGAGCAAAGAATAATCAAGAGGAAAAAAGATTTGATAGAAGATAAAAGTGTGATGTTGGAAAAAACGAGTGAGGTCAAAGAATATTTGATTTATCACCCAAATAACATAGTGCCAATATATGAAGAGGTGATGGTGAACACTATTGAATTAATGTATTCGTAGCCACATGTTTTTGAGTCTTTGTTGTGGGAATATGAAGATTTCTTTCCTGAAGAAGTGCCACTTTGTTTTCCACCTATTAGACGTAATGAGTCTCAAAATGACCTCATACATGTATCATTACTGATGAACCTCCCTTCATATCGCACCAACAATGTAGAGTAATGAGAAATTCAATGATATATTAATGATCTGCTGGATGTGGGATATGTTAGAGAAAGCCTTAGACTTTATTCTATATGTGAGCTTCCAATACCAAAGGATGATATAACATGGATAATGGGAATTAATATTATATCAATAAAAAACATCACAGTAATGTATCATCATCCACTCCATAGGTTATATGATATTCTATACGAATTAAATGGTTTGAATATTTTCTCAAAATTTGATTTAAGAAGTGGCTACCATCATATTAGGATGAATGGAGTAGATGTGTGGAAAACTACATTTAAGAAAAAACACGGACTTTATTAATTACTATTCATGCCCTTTGGTCTTAGAAATTCACCTAGAACATTTATGGTGTTGACAGATCATGTCTTATGTGAATATATTTTTAAATTTGTGGTAGTTTACTTTGATGAAATTTTGTTATATATTAGGACTTTTCGTGAACATGTAGAACACTTATGAAAATTCCTAGAGGTGTTAAAGAAAGATAACTTGTTTGGGAACATCAATAAGTGTGATTTTTTTAATTGATGAGATTGTTTTCCTTAGATTTGTTGTGAGTAGAAATAAAGTTGAAGTCGACACCGAGAAGATAAAAGCAATACATGATTGGCCAACTCCAACCTCCATTGGAGAGATAATGAGATTCCATGGGCTTTTTGGTTTTTCAAAGTGATTTGTGAAGGAAATTAGCACACTAGGAGAACCATTGAATGAGTCGAAACAGAAAATGGCTTCTCTAAAATGGGGGACAACTCGAGGGAAGTCCTTTAATGCTCTTAAAGAGATACTAACCCAAGAACCTCTACTTTCACATCCGGACATCAGTATGATCTTAGAGAAAGGAGGATGCAGAGGCCAGGCTATTCCCGACCGTAACACCCCAAGATTTCATAGTGTGTTATTTCTTCAAAATAATTCAATAACTTGCACTACACACAACACCGAGTTCAATCACACCATGACTTACAAAAAAAATCCATTCAAAAGAGGTTATGAATAGTATTATCTAAATTTTAAACTTTATATAATCCTTATAATTTTAGAATCCATATTATGAGTTTCTTAGATATAATGCAAGAACAAATTCATTTTCAGTATTGCACTTTTATCAACTTTTAATAGCGAACCCTTTTTAAATACAATATTTTAAACTTTTTGACTAAATGGGGACATCAAAAATTTAAAATGAAACATCCCAAGCTTCCACGGTACGCTTTCCTTTGAATAATACAGTAGCGTGTGTTGTACGCAACTTCGAGTTTTAACACACACCACAACCGATCAAACTAGCCGTTATGAATAGTAATACCTAATTTTTGAAATTATATATATTTTATACTTCAAAATTGACTTAATTTTTGGATTCTTAGTGTCGAATTTACCCTAAGGTGAAATTTTGGTACTTTTCGGATAACTTTCATATTTTGATGAATAGTGAAAATTACTAAATTTTAATTAAAAACAACTTTTTTAATAAAAATAATTAATAGTGATAAATTATTAATTTGAGTGGTTTTAAAGTATATTTAGAATATATTTTTACCATTTAATATAATGTTGGTCATTGGACATAATTTTACAATTAAAACGAACATAAACAATTGTCAATCTTTTGATAGTTATTATCTCTTAAAAACACGCTTTTTGTTTTGACAGCGGGAATTAATTTTAAATTAATTTCTGCCACTACTGTGTTTTGAATTTAGGAAAATGGATTCCATATTTGGAATCAGGATTTTCAAATTGTGTAAATAGGTAACTTTTATTTTTAGACATTTTTATTAATTACTGCGGTAAATATTTTATTTACCATGGTTAAGGGTAAATCCGGTAAATAAGGGTTAACAAATAATATTATAATAATAATAAATTACCCTAAAACGTGTCTTAACCCTATTGGTTGATACATGGTTGACCATGGGAATATTTGGGTCTATTTTGGGACCCCATGGATCCACATGTAAGTGATAGTGACACTTTATTTTAATTAAGTTAAAATAAATACAAAAATGGCACAAGCATATATCTTTTAGAAAACCAATTGTTACATAGGGTTATATATGTTGGATTTTTAATTATAAATATTAATTAGAAAGCTAAAAGATATCCTACATAATGATATTTTATTTATAATTTTTAGACATTATATAATTTATTTTATTTATGACACAATGATGATGCAGTAATTACCATAATAGTGAAAAATTAAAATAATTGATATTATAAATACCAAAATAAATATAATATGAAACTTTTAATGAATTAAACTAATTTTCTAGGATAATATGATATATTAGGATTTATTTAATTGACTTTTTTCGAAGTAATCAATCTGTTATGAGTTTCACAAAAATCAACTATTGAATAGTGTCAAAATTGACATAAAAGAGTTATTAAAACAAATATTATATTATTAATTGATATTAAATTCCTAAAAATCTAAGGTTCGGCCAAGCGACTTATATCAGGATAGTTACATCATTAATGGACCACTTGGGGGACGATTTGATGTATATAGTAAGTTTATTAACCATATTATATAAAAATACAAAGAGACATTGTAAAAGTGAAACTAATTAACTTAGAGTTAATACTTAATGATAAGGTTAATATAAGTACCCAAACCTGTCTAAATTCTATTGGTTGAGTGGTTTTCTACCTATCCCCACCTTAGACTTTTAATAGTCAACTATGGAGCCATTGGAAACCGAATATGAATTTATTATAAATTAATATTTCTAGATTTTCCAAAGGTGCCCCTCACCCCTCTTATAAAAGGGCACTCCTACTTCTCATTTCTTCACACCGTAAAAGCCTTTTGGTTCGGCCAAACTCTGCCCAAATACTCTCCCAACATCCCTCACTACAATCTAGAGGCCTTAGTTTGATCAGAAAGCCAACCTAAGGAGCCCTTTTGATCAAATCAAAAGGAAGAACCCGAAGAAGAGGTAATGATTTCACCACCCTTTTCTAAGTTCCTTTCTTCTTCCACTTCCTCTTTCTTTGTTCTTACCATTCTAAAATAATAACTCCAGTATCTTACATATACTGTGATGTTATTATAAATATGGTACAACCATATTCAGTATTCTATCCACCCTTTGAATAACATGTCACCATACGTGCGTACGTACGGCTTACCGTCTCCACGTCATGGTGTAATTGTTATTCAATATATTATTATTTGGATTGGTATAATAATGACGTGTAACTCATGTAAATAATAAATATAACATGTTAATGATTCTGTATATATGATATACCATCCATTTATATATTATTTTAATATCAAAATAATGATATTGTCGCTCGTGCGTACGTACGGACTACCGTCTCCACGAACGCGATGAGATTCATTCTCCATCGTATCCATTCAAGTATAATTATCATTTGATGATTTAAAAATGATGTTGAAGGACTATATATCATTCTGGATATGAATAAGATACAACAACCATGGCTTATGTAACAAAACATATAAAAGAAAATGAGTAAGTTAACACCCGAAACGACGATAATTCTAAGATATTATTAACAAATCAATGTTAAAAGATCATATATGATATCATATTAATATATATGATTCTTTTATAATTTAATAACAATTATTTCACCATTATACAGGAGGTTAACCTACCCCAACCAAGGAAAAGTACAAGGTAAGGGTTATTTGACAATCTCTTCATTATCCGAGGTTGTTTATATGTAACAATCTACTGGGATCTCTTTATCATCCACATCCATGTTTCTTAAAAATATATTTCAAAACATTTTTACTATTTACTAGAATATGAGTTAAAGTCATTTATACCCTTTTTGACTTTTATAAGTGGTTTATAAAGGAATCTTTCGGTCGTTTTCAAAACAAGGTCCTTTTTAACCTTTTCGACAGAATTAAGGTAAGAATGTTTTTTATAAACTTATACGGCGGGTGCGGTTATTTTCCACTGTTATAAAATATTCAATGCTTTCCTTACAAGCTTATAATAATATTTTCAAAGAAAAGGTTTCTTTTATATTTATTTTATTTTTAAATTATTTCAAAAGAGATATATTTCTCTCAAATATATGAAAATCCAGTGTAAATGTATACGTATTTAACGCAAGCTTAAAAATGTTTTCAGAAAACCTGACTCTCGAGTTTGGTAGACAGGAAGGGATTGGGAGTGGACCCATCATGGCCTGTAATTAATCGAGAAGTCTCAGAATTAGTTATTTTGTTTTCAGAAGCTTGCATATTGTTTTCAGAAAAACACTGGAGTATACTTTATCAATTTTAAACATAAGTATCTTCTAAAAAAATTGCATCGGAAGGTCTCATGAGACAAACTAGTGTCTTGGCACAAGGCCTTGACAAAATGTTATTTGTAGTCTTGGCACGAGGCCTTGGTTATGTGGTTATGATAGTCTGGCATTATGCATTCCAACATTATGAAAGTGGTTATTGATTTTTGCATGTGATTATTCGATTAGTAGAATATCCATGTGAATAAGTAAATGGAATTATTTCATATTATTTATTCCATACCATGTTGAAAGTTCATGTTTGAAAGGCTTTTGTTTTAGTTATACATTGCCTTAAATGTTTATTCTTATTTATGAAAGATTCCGCTATATTGTTATCCTTACTGGGCATTTGAGCTCAACCCTTTTCTATGTTTTATTTTTCCCAGGAAGTGAAGAAGAAAATTATGAATGACCTGCAGGGATATTATGTGGGGATATGAGTGTGGAGTATGGAGAAATTATGTGGTTGTAGTAGTTTTTCATTTTAAGATGTAATGTAAAACTTATGAATATATCTAGTGTTTCCAAGGCTACTAAACCAATCGGTCTTTCGAGATTTGATCTTTCTTGTGATCATGCCAATGTTATGTAATAAGGCACCGACTCTGGGTAACTAGGGTCGGGGCGTTACACCGACCCCCCCCCCCAAATTTATTAGAAAAAAAGTCATTGTAGATAAGGGAGGGGTGGGGTCAAATGACCCACACCCAAAAACCCTTAACGACCCCAAAAAGAAAACAAAAAAGACACAAAAGACAGACAAAGTAGAAAAAACAGAACAACTCCCATCAACACCTCCCAGCCAATTTTCAACCACCATCCAGCAGCACCATAACCACCATCATAAATTTCATCAGCAAATGTCAGCACGACATCTGTAGCACCACAGTAGACCCTGCCTCACCGGCACCATATTTCAGCACCGTACCAAGTTCAGCAACCATCATCCTATACTACAATCATAGGATGGGTACTCATTCGAGAATGTAAACCTATTTCTTTTATTAGTTACAAGTTAAATAGGCCAACTCTGAACAATGCAATATATATGATAAAGAGTTGTCTTCATTTTTTAGATTGATAAAAACATGGAAACATTATCATTGGATAAAATAATTTGTGATCGATTCATGATGAATTGGAATAGGATGGGTACTCATTCGAGAATGTAAGCCTATTTCTTTTATTAGTTACAAGTTAAATAGACCAACTCTGAACAATGCAATATATATGATAAAGAGTTGTCTTCATTTTTTAGATTGATAAAAACATGGAAACATTATCATTGGACAAAATAATTTGTGATCCATTCAGATCATGAGGCTCTTAAATAACTCATAATCCAAAATTAACTCAGTAGGAGACATGTTGGATGATTGGAATTCATCGAATCATTTCCATGCATCAACAATAAAAAAAACTATAAAGAATATACTATACCCGATGAACTATAACATAGATATTATCTTTTATCCTATATATGTTAAAAAATACATGGTTTTGATTACATTAAGGATTTTTATGCGAGTTATAGTGATTTTAGAGAACCTTATGAACATTTTAATCCATGAGTTTGTTGGAAAAAATTCTATTTACGTGAGGGATTCTTATTCTGGATTGATAAACTTTTCATTCCCAATTTCATTATCTATTTACTTTTCTGAAGGAGCCACATTAGGGTGGGTTAATAGGACATTTTATTGTTGCGAAAACTTTTGTTCTTAGTGAGAATTTTTATTGGCCAAGGATATCTATAGGTGTTGAAACAATTGTTGCAAATTGCATTTCTTTCCATAAATCCAAATAGAAATTGAACCCACATGGATTACATCATCGTCTCACAATCCCGGAAAATATTTTGGAGGACATATCAATGGACTTTAATGTGGGGTTATCAAGGAAAAATAGGGGAAGAGATTCCATTTTATTCGTGGTGGAGTGGGTTTTAAAATATAATATTTTATTCCTTGTCCCAAAATAGATGATTCAACTAAAATTGCATAACTTTTCATTCAAGAAGTATTAAAATCTTTAGAATTCCACAAAATATTATGTCGGATCGAGACACAAAATTCCTTAGTCACTTTTAGAAGAACCTATGGGGAAAATTGGGGCAATGTTTCTATTTTACACTACTAGTCATCTGCAATACGATGGAAAAATAAGGGTGGTAAATTATACACTATCATCCCTTCTATGAACAATTTTCAAAAAGAATATCATGAATTGGGAGGAGTGTTTTCCACATGTGGAATTCACATATATCATATCCAGGCACTCCAATACTCAATATTCTCCATTATGAATTGTTTACGGTTTTGACCCACATTCCTATATTGATATTCTTCCTTTAACTTTGCTGGAATCAACTAATATGGATGTGAAATAGTGCGCAGAATTCATCAAACAAATCCATGAAAAGTCAAAGGAAAATATCAAGAAGATGGCCCAAAAATATGTGTTATCATGAAAACAAGGGTCGCAAACTAGTGTTGTTTGAGACCGCTTACTTCGTTTGTATTTATATATGAATGGATTGATTTCCGAACAAGTAGAAATAAAAAATCATTCCATGAGGAGACGGACCATTCCATGTGCTCAATAAGATTAACAGAAATTCATACAAGATTAATTTTCCAATTGTGTTTAGTGTAAGTGCCACTTTCAATGTTTTTGATTATTATCATTTCTTGGGTATAATGGATGAATAGTCGAGGAAAAATTCTTTTAAAGAGGTGGCGGATGATTAGAACCATATAAAAGGCAACAAGACAATTTCCAGAGTGGATGAGTTTGATTTTAAAGGCTTGATGATGTGTGGGTGATTAAAGAGGGTGAATGCAACATTGTGCACCCATCTCACATCATTAAATGGCCAATTGAGATTCCCTTACATGGAGGGAGAACATGGGTATATAATATCACTTATTAAATCCCAGACATTATGTTTAAATCTTGGCCCATATGGTTGTATGAATTTGGAATTCCTTGTCCACCTGAAGGATTTTAGAATGGTATAATGGGGAACCAATGTCACATTCAGTTGGCTATTCACTCAAAGCCAAATCTGGTGAGATCTACTTGAAATGGGGTGTACTAATTTTCTGAGAAGTATTTGGTAGGATTTATGTTTTTGAATTTAATGTAAAAAAGTAGTTTAGACTGTATGAATTTTGTGTATTAGAACCTTGACTAATGTACCACCCCCCTTGGCAATAAATATCAACCCTTATTCTTTGTTTCTCTCCGTTATGTGAGGATTGTCCTGGTTTTTTCATTTTCATAGTGGAATTATTTCCTTTTCAATCTACAAGTTAGATAGATAATCCAAGAACACTAATCCCAAAATTTTGTTCCTAAACTCAAGTGTTTTTTTGTTTGGATTGGCTATCACATCCCTCCCTTTCCATTGTTATCCAAGTAGTAGGTCACACTTTTTATAACATTGATTAAATGCTTCCATGCACAACCCATACCCGTCATCCTCCACATATCCTTGAATAGAATCATTCATCTGCTACTCTACGTCGTGAAGATTGGGCCACCCCGTGTGTCTCGCATCACATTACTCAATATTAATCATGGAATTTAAACAAGTTTGCATAATGCCAATGGGAAATAATCTTAGTGGGTCACACACTATGTGGATTCATTAATCTGTATTATATTCTATTTATATTTAAATAATGGAATAAATATATTCTTAAGATTAGGAAATAATATTTATTCAAGTTTTATTGATCGAATAAATTAAATAAATATTTAATTATCGTATTGTGAATAAAATATATTTATCTATTATATCAAATATTTAATAAATAGTTATCTACTAGTTTATAAATAAAATATTTCTATAAGTGTATAATGTATTTTATTTGAATATTCAAAAAATTCTAGAGGAGCTCAAATGAATCGAGACTGTGCCGGGTGACAGATATTAATTACCATGTAAATTAAATAATACTTTTTATTGTATAATTTGGTGTTCCACCACAAATTAATTTTATTATTATTTTATTTTGTGGTATGGAGGTTATTAATGGTTACTTTATTTTTTACGGGGTAGAATGTGTAAATATTTATATTATCATAAATCCTATATTTTTAAATAGATTGTTATGTGTATCTTGTAGAGTATTGATCTGTGTAATTGACAGAGATTTTTCTTTCACAATGAATTCTCTATCAACTCCTTCTCCCCCCAATCAGAAATGAGAAATATATGATAGATATCTTCAAGACCAAAGAACATGTGTTCAAGGGAGAACAACACAACACATTCAATTCACTATGATAGCATTGGGATATCGTGTGGTGTTTCTCAGAGATCATAGGAGCATGTGTGGATCATCTCTATAAGGATTCAATCCATAGATCCTCATAGTGTAACATAGGAAATTCGGAAGGGTTTTTTAAGATGATCAAAATTCATCAATGATTTAATATCCTAATTCTAGGTATTGATTTATTATATATTGAATCAATAATATATCAATTTTTCATACAAGATCCTCGGTCATGATTTTATGCATCAATTATTTAAAGAAATTTTATTTTATCTCCCACCACTGCATGCTCCCACTGCACCCATAACCATCAATGAATTTATCCATAACTATGACTCTAAGCCATTCAAACATCTTAATTTCAATTGTAATATTGAGACCGACAAAATATGTAATGGCCTTTATAAATATATCTTCTTCATATTAAATGTAAAACATAATTTCACCATTGAATATTGTATCTACATGAACATGTAATATAATTATATGCAGGAGTGAAACTGGTGGGGTGAATGTACTCTTAAAATATACATTTCATTTCTTGGTTTATTTGCATGATTTTATTTATATGAATTCCCCCCACCCCATTTTTTGGTCTCAAATACAAAATCATATTTAAGAAAAAATGGGTAAATTTTAAAATGGTTTTTATTTGAAATAAATGGGGACATTATTCATGTATCATTATAAGATTTAATTATCGTTCTATAGAAGTCCCAACGATATTATTGATCATTGTATCATCCCTATCATCAATTTGAATAGTAAACTCAATGCTATGCTCAGGTGTTACTTAAATACAAAATCTCATGTGATGTTTTGGGAGTTTTTTATATTATTTCAAGTCTCCTAGGATACTTTACACCATAAACCACTCGACAAGGTGATGTGTTAGTGGTTAAAAATATAAATATCATAAAATTTAATCCTATAGAATTTTATTAATATAATGTTAATAGATGTTATATAATTCATATTTAGAGGAAAAATGTATGATAAATTGATTATATTATGTAAGGAATGGTTTTGTTGGTAATTGAATGCCTTACTTATAGTGGGGTTATGCGTCTCTTTATGAATCGATCATTGCTTTTCTATTAGTTCACATTGATCAATTTCTGTTTAATTGTCCATAAAATGAAAATGAACTATAATATTTTTCTATGTAACTATATTTACCAATATTCTATTCATCATCTCATACATATATCTTTGTGTATTTATATTCTTGAAATATGTAAGAGGAGAGATGTCAAAACTGAAACTATTATGGTGAATGTATTGTTCTAGCCGATTTGAAGCTACTGATAGTAGTTTATCAATAGGTACAATCAATTTAGATTATTTTGTATAAATTTTACACAAACCTATGAACATAAAATTATATTTTTATATAGTACTATTATAAAGCACAGAAAATTACTGTTATATCAAACAAACACATGATTCCTATACTTGTTGTGTGTTTTCATCTTGTAGTTTTCTCTCTATTTAAATAAGAATCCTTTCATTATATAAAATTTAGGAAGGAAGTTTCATCGAAGATAGATCTTTCAATTTAAAAATAAAAAAAATAATATGTTGTTTTATATCAGATAAATAATTCTATACTGATTTTAAAAAATAACATTTTCTTATTGAGTAAAGTGTACCCCTTATTTATTTTAACATAGGGGTACATTGGTTTTTATGCACACTACATATTTTTATAACTCCCTTGTTGTTTCAGAAATAATTATTTTTGATTCAAAATAGATTAAATAAATATTTTCAAATAATATATTATCCATTAAAATTCATAAAACATGATTCCTTACAACAGTGATAAATGAATGATTTAAATGTTTCATGGTTTATAATGATTTCATACATATCCAGTGGACGGGGTTCTCTTTAATATCAACATCCATTCGATTATGATTTTTTAGACGTGTTTGGAAGGCTATATGATCTTTTCGAGGTGCCATTATAAAAAATCTCTTATGGAAATCATAAAAAATAAATGAAAAGTACAAGTCATTATAAATTTTAATTCAATGTATCATTACATTTTTTATGGTTAAATAGATAAAGAATATCGTAACATTGACCTAATATCTTCCCACATGGTTATCATCAATCAAATCATGAAATTATTACACTTATCTATGACAATTAACACATAAATTCTTATTGTAGCCCCAATTTAAATAATTAATATTGAATTTTTTGGGTCAAAAGTTTGGACAAGTTGATTCCATCCAAACCGAAATTTGTAACCCTTTATTCATGATGCGATAAATTTAATTAAAATGATGATTCTACGCTGCCCTATTTTTCCTAAACATGTTGTTGATCCTATAATAATTCCACATTCTCAGCATTGATAGTGTGTTCTTCCTCAGGAAGGTTAACATCATCTTGTGGAGAAATCATTGTCTTCATGGTTAGTAAAATATTTTATTTATATTATATAAATGTCTTAGAAAACACATAATATTATGAGGAATATCTTATTATATTAAAACAGACTTTAACATTTTCGTTGAACTTGCTTTCTTTTAATTAAATTTTAATGGGATTTGGATCATCTATCAAGTACCCAAATCCCATCCTTGTGGTTAAATTTAATGTATAATACTCTCTCTACATTAGGATCTTTGTAAAATGATTATGATCTACAATTACCTATTTTATCTTCAATTAAATTTTAATTGGACCCTGTAGTTGTTTTAGTCACCAAAAAATTGACTAATTCTTTTTTATTAGATTTGGGACATATAATACACGCACTTATTGTGATTTCAATATGAATGATTCATCCTTACAGCCTTCCACACTAGAATCACCTTTATAAATCTCAATTTCCTGACATTAACTGTAGATCTGTTGTCAGCCCATTTGAATTTAAGATTATTCAAGTGAAATATCATATTATCTAACTTGAATATTTGTTTAATTATACTGATGTATGACATATTAACAAAAATTGGATTTTTATCCTTGGAATTTAATACTTTCATCACTTCCTCCTTAATACTAACTCAACTATTTTTCATCACATTATGTTCATCGTGTTCCTTCATATCAAATGTATAACTATTAATTACAAAACTAGTTTAAGATATAACATTTACATTTGGTCCCCTAGATATCCAATGAAGTTGTTCATGAAGATAATTTCAAATTATATAAAACTTCTTATAAATATGATCATAGAACCATCTTATAAACTATTTATTACGGATAATTGGTATCCATATTTTAGCCGTTGATGAATTCAAATGTGTAGGAATTATTTTGTGGGCTTCATCATATGGAAGATCCTATAAACTATTAATTAAAATTTTAGGTGTGTCTGCCCATGATGGATAATGGTAATTATAACAACACATATTCTATAATTTTATTCTCTCATAATGATTCCAATATGATGATATTTTTGGGACTAATTCTATCAACACTTAAGGGTAATTGTGACAAAATTAAACATCTTCATCAAAAATAAATCACTCTTCACTACAACCTTCTAACTGACATTTATTCATGACGTACCCCGTAAAAATATACATTTATAATTCATTATTGTACATCAATCTATAATTTTCATGATTACATAGTTGAATATATCTATCATCTTGAACCATCAAGTGGAAAAATATATCAACTAATTATGGTTTGAATAATAACTCCACTTATTATAATATGAAATCAATATCATTATTCATGATTATATACTTCATAGGGTATATTAATTTATTGTATATGGATTAGAAACGGAAGAAAAGTTTGGCTAATTAATATTTTACATTTTTAGGAAGAATTCAACATAATAATATATGAATTAAATCTTTCATCAAAACATGACTATCAACTTATTGTATCCCCAGTAACATCAAATTATTCATTCAAATGATATTCTTCATATTTTACTAATACCACTATAGATATTTTACATCATTAATGATGTTTTAAAATAGAAAATTTTATTTTTAAATATAGTGTAAGATGGTGGAAGAATAATAGTTTGACTTTCACTATTTAATAGTTCCAATAAATCCCTTATCCCCATTTTAGTCATGATAAACATTTCCTTAATTCCATGTTTTTTATCTCTAGAATAGTATTTTTAATGTGACAATAATAATATTAGATATATATTTTTCTATATTCATGAAATCAAAAAAATATCTGACATATAAACAATTCTGGTATGGTAATTCAATGAAAATTCAACATTTTTTCCAACCATATTTCAAATAGTTTTTTGGAAATGGTTTTTTTAGTGTTTCCATATTTTACTTTTTTGAGAAGTTGATCACCCATTAATTGGGATAGTGTTGTACTTTATATTGTATTTCCATCGAAGGATGTAATCCAAGATCATCATTTATTACATCAAGGTAAGAATTATAATGTCCAAAAAACATAGCTTTTGAGGAATGTTCTACATAACAGAGTCTATATGATATGCACAAATAGTACACCGAAGCATTCAATTGATTTTATAGCCTAAAAAAGACTCCAAAAGAATAAATGTTAATTATTAACCGATAAAAAATGGCTCTCAATGTCAAATATTCATTTCTATGAGCCTCATACAAGGTAACACTTTTATCATGAATCAATTTTAGATGTACAACCAATGAATCCAAATTGATATCAATATCATTATCATGTTATTTTTGAATAGATATAAATAGAGACATCATAATGTATTTTTACTTCATGCATGACCATGTAGGAAAGCTATAAATTGCCAACATAACTAGACATGTAATGTGAATAATAATTTAAAAACCAATAAGAATTATTCCATCTATAGATAAAATAATTAAACGGTTTTTGGTATTATTTACAAATTCAAGATAATCATAATCAAGTTTTATTCACTAAGGATATTTCGTTTGGTGTCATATTTTTCCATATTTATTTCTTGTATTTACATTCCATGAAAATTATCTAATAGTTTCATGAAATCTGAAAACACATATAAACATTGGAATAATATGAATGATTCATAAATTTTTTTGAAGTAATTGATTTATTTATCATGTATCAATCTGTGCCATACCCTACCGACGTTATATGTGATTCGTGGTCTATAAAAAATAGAATCATTTTAACATGAATGTATTTTTTCTGAGAACATACCCAAAATACAGTTCAATATCATATCTCCATTTTTTATACATATAATATCATTTTTATTATGGTATCTTATCAATCAAAAGACCAAAAAATCAATAAATATGGTTTCACACCTTCTGCTTTCAACATTCAAATTATATAACATTAATACCGCTGAAAATGTTGTATATTTACAAAAACCATAATAAAATGGTTTCTTTTGATATATATTTTACTTCTCAAAAAAAATTAAAATCATTGAGGTCATCATGAATTTTCTTTTTCATTTCTTATATATTATCATCACCAGAATTTACACTATCATTTATATCAACTGATTCATAAATCAAAACATTATACCAAACAGTATATTAATTTTTTTCTATCTCGATGTTTAGTCCACAATTTATATATTCAATATATTTTGTTAGAAATAAAATATTATTTTAACTATACTGAATGAATTCAGCATAAATAACAAAATTATGTAAACATGGATAAATGATTTGATAATGGTCATATGCATGCTAAATTGTAATATTGATGATTTTTTTGATACCATCATATTACTCCTTTTTCATATTGTTATCATCCATCCAGTTTTGATTCATAACCATCATATTATTTTCAATAATATTCATTTTTTACCAAAATAAACAAATACACATAAGGTATTAATAATAAAATGTTAAAGTCATAGATAATATGAAAAAACATTATTGTTTTCCTAAGATAAAATTTATACTATCTTGAAAACTCTATAAAGAAATAATAATTTGTTTTAATGATAAAATGATAGAATTCATTGAATCTGGAATATTATAATTCTTATGAGAAGGATTCACATTGATAACCTCATCTTAAAATAAGAATTTTTAGTGTTTAAAACAATGTAGGATGGAGTGTGGTGGCATTAATATAGGAAGTTGATGTTGGATGAATGCTTTATATTTGAGAGAACAATTTTGAATAAAAATTACTATAAGTTGAACCTGTAAGGGATGATAGCCTCTATGATGTCATTTTTCCCATTGATAAATTTTATTCATAATTGAATAAAAATGATCACATTAGATTTCTAATGTTGATTGAATATCAACATTTTAATGTTATTGGTGTTTTTTCCTAAAAAGTTATATTTTTAAAAATAGATAAGATGAAAATAAAAAACCAATGGTGGTTCAAGGGTTATATGCTCCCCAAAATAATTAATATGTATTAAGAAACTCTTAAAATACCATTTATGATACATAAATATATTTTTAGAAGATAATAAATGTTCAATGATTTGAATTGAGTTTTATTGTGGTAGAAATCATTTATGAAACAGATTGTGTAATATTTATAAAGAAACAAAATATCTAATTAAATTTTCGTTTTTTAAAAAAATGATCCTCAATGTCCACTCACTAAATTATTTGTGTATATAAGTTATTGTCAAATTGTAAAGGATAATGCTATTTATGGAAAGAACCCATAAAATAGTATATCTGTTAAAAAGATATTTTATTTCTATATAATAAATATTTGGTGAAATAACCATCAAAATCAAATTTTTAGGAGTAAAATAAATAAACATTTCCATTAGACACAACACGATTTCATCTTAGTCAAGTATGAAACACCAATTAGATATAAGAAGCATTTATGTAATTTACATGAGATACATTATGCACAAAAAAATTAAAAATATTGGTTTCAATATTGGATGAGAACATCACCATTTTTAATAGCTTAATTACATTATATATAATGTCAGGAAGTGATAGTTATATGGAGCTACAAAAACCCAATATGTTAATCATCGATTATTTCATTTATTGGAAGACAATATGAAACAAGTGTTGGATAACAATATGAGTTATATTGATATTAGGATTGAAATAATATGTTTTTGATTGATCAATTATAAGAGGGTTGGATTTTATTTTAAAAAAATTAGTTATTAAAAAAATAAACAAAACAAATAAAAAAAATATCATTTGGTAAAAGGATTTGATTTGGACTGGGCCATCGGTCTGATTACCAATGTATCACAATAAATATGGTTTTGGTATAAAAGTGTATAATAACCCTAATCATAATGTATTTAATTATTTCCTATTAAAGAAATAGTAATCACTAAATATTCACATAACCAATTAATATTTAACATATTCTGATATGTTATGATAAAAAAATTACAAACAAGCACATAAGAATATAAATATTTTAAAAAACATGTAATGTAATAGATATAAAAATACAAGAATGACTTAAATCTATTAATTTGAATGTATATATTTTAACCATAAGTTTAATGTCACCACAAACCTTGGATAAAGTTATCCCTTATTTTATAATTAAAAAAATGTCTTTCATTCCTCAGTAAAAAAATCCCTTGATAAAAATAACAGATTCTATATCTAACAAGCCTTTGAATCACATTATCTGATGGATTGAATCAATATTTATATCCTTCCATTCCCTCAATCAAAAATATAAATATTATATCTTTCTACCCCTGCAAGCCCTTAATCGTAATCCAAACAACTAAACACATGATTTCAATAGAAATAAATTCTCAAGGGGATAACTAGAAAATATTCCCTTAAGAAGACAAAACTCATAAAAATATACAAAGGCTTAGAACTTGCCTTTCATTGTTTTTGTTATTTAGTGATCTTTACATGTGAGAAATATCAAACAAAATCAATAGATAAATCTTCAAATGACTAGATATATATGGGAATTTCTCCGATGATCATCCTGATCATCTAACATTCATATATTATTTATGTTTGTTAAAAACACATGGACACAAGGAACTTATAACAAAATGTATGAAATTGAATTTTTTTATACATATAAAGTGTAAAAAGGTTTCCTTATATTAGAAACAAGTCTACTATAATCTAGTTATAAACATAAGTTAGACTGATAGACTTCATTAATATAGATAATATGATTATCATAATGAGGGTTAATCATGTTTTATTGATATTATTGTCAGTCTGATGATGAAGACCTCTGGATGTACTAAGACAAGACAAAGACTTTAACCTATTTGATAAAATCTATGACTCGCGAATCATATCCAAACTCATTATGTTTCCCGTAATGAAAAAATTTAACTTTATAAACATAATACATTACAACTTATTCTATGTATGGTAAAAAGAAATTTTTTCTATAAAAACATTCTAAAACTATTTGGAAAAAAATGTTAGTAATTTATGTAAAAAAAACGTGTTTTTTATTTTCAAAATAAAAATAATAGAACAATTATATGTAAAACATATGAATCACCTATATCCCCCTTTTTGGAAAGAGAAAACCCCAAAATTTAAATTAAACAATTTTTTTTGAAAACATACAGTCTATTTCATTTAAAAGAACGTAGTATTTAGAATCATACTCTTAATCCTTAATGCACCCTAGGATTTCTGTATTTTGTATATGATGGAGAGAATGATGAATATGATAAATTCCCTTGAATGATCTTCTCCCCATGAAGAATATCTTCTCCCCCTTTAAAAAAAAAAATCTCTCCTCTTTTTATATGAAATATTCTTTGGTAGAGATATCTTTACCCTTTGGGATTTACAAAAATATTTGGGGAAACAATTATAATGTACTTGAAATTTTTTTGAATGGAGAAGTATAAAAAACTATTTACATAACTAACTAACAAAAAAAAATTATGAAAGAAAGTTGAAAAAATTGTAATACATAAATATTAAGACAATCATATTTGGATGAAAGAGTAATTCATTCATCAATAGTGATTTAAATTTTTTTTCAAAATATAGATTACAACAAGAGTTCAAAAAAAATAACTTTCCTTATAAGGGGTCTTACGAATGAATTTATCTTCTTGAATTCGTTATGGTCTTGTTTTAGCTTAACTATTTGATATTTACTACTCTGATTCACATATTTGAGATTCTTTACTTCCTCAACAAGCTCCATGTTCATATCTTTGAGAATGGAAACATCATCTTTATAAAAACAATCTCTACACATTTCCAACAGTATGTCTCAGGCTTTGATTTTGAGTGCATCCACTTCTTCAGTCCAGTTGTCAGACTGGTATTTGAAATTTTCATCGAATTTTACCCCTTAATTAATATCCTATTATAACTTATTATACGATTCAACTGATTCAATCAACGTCTTATTTATCACTGGAATCGGATCACCGTGAGCCCAAACATCGACATAAACATCATTTAACCTTATTTTCATGGGATTACAAGAATTTTTTGGGTATTATATCATTCTTGTAAGGTTTTATAATATTCCTAAATACGGATTACTAATTCAATCCGCATTTTAATAGAGTCCATTTTATTTGAATGAAAATCATTATGTAATTGCCCTTTTACATCTACTGTCAAGTAGTAAGGTATAATCCCTTCTAATAATTTAAAATATAAAATCACCTAATAAAAAACCATCTATAAAATGGTTCCTATATATACTTAAAACTCTAGATCAAGATGAAGGAATTTTTATCTACGTGTACTAACAACATCAACTTTTCATTTCTTCTTATTGACCTTTTTCACATTATTTAGAACCATGTCATCTTTCTTGGGAAAAACTTTTTCTGAATATAATACTATAATTTCAAATATTTGGTGTCCGGTTTTGACATTAAAACATGATATTCCTCAACCTTATTAGATGAAGACTATTATTCTTTGTTTAATAAGGATTCTTATTCTGAACATTCAGATTCTTCATCATCATAATTTTAAGGAAAATTATACAAGTATGATGTTTATGAGGATGTATTTCATGTTTTTTCAGACAGAGTTTCTTACTCACCACTTTCTACAATATCTTCTTTTACTCATACATTTTATTAGCACCTTGACCCTCTTTAACTTAAACTTATTCTTCAACATATTCATATTTTGATTCCTTCTATTAAAAAAATTTCTTTCTTGTTGTTCATGATATTATTTCTCATTACCGTCATTTTATTCTAACTAATTTTTTTAATCTTATCAAGAATTACTTTTTTTATGAACTTTAACTAAATCATTGAATTCATTTTCATGTTACTTTTCATGTTGTTGAGCATCAACGATTTTTTATTCTCCTGAATAAAATTTTGTCAATTCATTCTCTGCTAATTGTGGTGATGATTGACTTTACAGTTTAACTACTAGAAAAAATTATTTTTCTTTTGAAGGTAGATATGATCCTTCATGATTCGATCCATTCTCTTTGAAAAATTAAATAATATAAAATATGGATAAAGATTATTGAAATAATAAACCCATATCTGGTTTTTATTTTCTAATATACTCAGAGGAAAATTTTACGCCATTAAAATGATTTTGAGATAAAGGGCCATCTTAGTGACTCTTATTTTTCTTCTTCCACATTATTTTTATCACCACAAACCCTTAATGACTTACCCTTAGTAGGCTCTAATCCAATTTTAGTTAGGTCATGATTATTATTAGCTTTTAGTCTCATCCATTCATTGTGAACATCATCAAGGACCTTATTTGTCTTGTTTTCATTATTATTTTCATTATGAAGTGATGTTTCATCATTTTTTTATTTTTATTATTCTTTTATAACTTCATTGATGGATATAAAATTGATACAAAAACCCCATGTTTTTCAATAATATATTTTTATTTTCATCTAACATCACCTTCATTATTTTTATTGTATCTTCATCAATGAATGAAATATTTTCCATCATTGCATATGATTTTCTTCACATTTTATAAACATAAGAAATTCAACAATAATTTTACTCAAGAAGGGTGGAAACATTAAAATATTTTAATGGGTGGAATAATTTTTGATTTTCTTTATGGTTAAAAGAACAAACTATACAAGGTAATACATGCTCATGTTAACCAAATAGTCCAAAGCAATGAGAGTATCTCGGTCATATTTATTATGTATTAAAATCCCTTCATCCAAAAAGAAATTATATTATTTTGTTGGGAGAGATGAGATTTTTTATTGAAATTCTCATTAAGGGAAAACAACAAATCCTCAACCCTTATTATGTAAAAGGTTAAAAGGGTATCCAGATGTTTGTGTAATAGAAAATGCTTATCACCAACATCTGGCACACCACACAATTTTTATAATTTTCTTTGATTGAATTTATATCCCCTTCCAAATATCTTGAAACAAAATTTATCATTTTTTGATAAATATCATAGAATTATTAAATTCATTGACATGTTCTGGATAATATTTATCAACGTCATGATATTTTTTTCTACACAAATTTATTCGTAGCCATGAAAGTCTTCATAAGAGTAGAATCATATATAAAAAGTAAATATATTTCTACTAACAATACTCTAAAAGCAAACAAATATTTGTAATTTTTTTCAATCATCAGAAAGATAATGATTAGGAATGGTCGGAATGAAATAAAATCGAACTGATCAACCTACAAGAAACAACAGGTCAATGAAAAAACTCCCGATAAAATAATATGGGACAAGGGGATCCCTCATTTATATAGGTGATCAGGTAGACATCTATGCTACCAAAATAGATCCAATAGTTTCAATGAAAATTATTTGATTTTACAACTGATAATCTCTAGAAAAAAGTTATAAGCTATTTTTGAACTCTTGAGGTTTTAAAAAAATATATCATATTGAAATTAAATATGATTAATTTTTTAAAAAAAAATGAAAACTAGAATAATTGTAACAACAAAAAATATATGTAATTTTAATGAAATATTAGAAAAATTAATTGATAATAAGAATACATTGTAGAGTGAAAAGTTCCATCATTATAAATAACATATTCTTTTGGAATTGTTTAAACTAATTAGATTTCAATATTGTTAGGAAATAGAATATGATAGTACAAAAACAATGTAAAAAAGTTTTAAAATAAAAATAAAAATAGATTTTTGGGGTTATAATGAATATAAAATTTATGAAAGAAAATATCATTACGAAATTTTTTTGGAATTTCAAAATTTTAAGAAAACATGATGTATTTTTTACCTATTATGAGTCCAACTATAATTTTTATAATACTTAGTCCTAAAATTTTATGAATAAATATGATTTTGGAACTTCATTAAATGTTTTTCAAGAAAACTAAAAATTTTAAAAACTAAAATTTTAGAGAAAAAAATATAGGTACTCCCCCGGTGGAAAAGAGTTGAATAATGTAAAGAGATGGGTAAAAAATATGTATATATAAAGGATAGTTTTAAATTTATCTATAAAAGATTCTTTTTAATATATTGAATTCAATTTGAAATTAAAGGTTTTGTAAAAATATCTGCAATATAATATTATGTTCCGATGAATTGTAAAATGTTATCTCTTATAATGGTGTGATACCTAAAAAAGTGATTCCTAATATCTAGGAGTTTTTCTTGGATGTAATTTGTAGGGTTCTTACATAACTAAAAGTAACTAGTATTATCACATAATTTTTTGAGTTCTTTTACAACTCATTCCATAGTTAATGAGTGTGTGTTGCATCCACAACACTTGATCAGAAAAACATCCATTTTCTATATGTTAGTATTAGGTAGTGGATGGTGCTACTGAGTGTTATTTCCTATATGAAAAAGAAACATCTGAATCTCATATGAAATGAAAACTTTTGGATGTGTATTTTCTATCCATTTTTACCAATGTCGTCATCCAATAAAATTTAGTTCAAAAACATTTCCCAAATAATAAAAAAGTATTAAATTGATAATTCCCTTATGATAATGAAACGTTTGATACAAAAAATTTAGATGTTATTACATTGAATTTGAATGATATCTTTCACATAAGAATATATAAAAATTTAAATATCGAATACTTGGTTTCAAATAAAGTAAACTAATTTTAATATCTTTAAAAATATTTTGATCAATTGGTTGACCAGTCTCATCAAGATCTATGGTATTTTATATACCAATAAGTTTACTAACACTTTTAGTGTTATCATATAAACAATTTAAAAGTATATTTTATATTATTATTTTGATATATAAAATTTTATTCTAGATTATGAGAAATTTGAAAACTAAAGAACAACGTTAAATCACTCATCATACTCTTCTGTGACTCATATTTCATAACATTCATAAAGAAATATACTAAATATTGTTTAGTTTGTCTGAATATAAAGTCTTAAACATAAATTTAGAAAATCATAATATTTTTAATAACATATTTTATAAAAAGTGTCGGATTCTCAGATTCGATCACAAATTTTTTTGTAACAAAAAATGTTAATCAATAATTCCATGCTCTAGGGGATTTTTTGAGTGTGTATAATTTTTTGATAACTTTATAAATATGTTTGTGGTGTTTTATATTATTAAAAACATGTGTTTGTATACAGAATTAACATCTTCATTAACATATACATTATAAAAATAACACTTCACAACCATTTTAAAAAATTTCAAAGTAAATAATTCTATAAAAGCGTAATAGTTTCTAGTCTACCTATATGTGAAAAGGTATCTTTATTATTAATGCCTTCTTGTTTGTTTTATCCATTAGTAGAAAGTCACACATTATTACTCATAATTATTCTTTTTTTATCACTTTTCTTTTTAGAAAACCAATTTACACCCATTATTGACGCTTCTTTTGGTTTTTCAACAAGTCTCCAGACTTTGTTCCTCTCGAATTAATTTTTCTAATCTTTCAAAGCCTCAATCCAATCCACATCACCTAAACCCTCAGTGGGATTTTTCTGTTCAAATTGAGAAAGGAAATCATGATGTTATATTTCATTATATAAGGAACTCATACTCTTAACAGTTTGATCAACATCACTAATGATGCTATCAGTAGGATGATTCCTAATAAACAACTGATTTCATGGGTTTTGAAAACTATATTCATCATTATAAGGTAGAAATGGTTCCCAAGTAAATAATTCTGAAACATTTTCATGGGTACGTTTCTTATAAGTATAATTTTCTAACACCGGTTGAAAATCTGTTTTTTAAATAACACGTAAGGATGTGGTTAATGTTTTTTAAAACCATAGGATAGATTTCATCAAAGAAGACATATGCATAGTATTTTCCCCCAATACTGCTAGTTTTTTAGAACCAAAAAAATACTTGTTCTCAAACTATAAACCATCACTAGATGAGACTTCAATATTATATTTAAAACTATACTTATATTTATTACCACATTGACAAGGTTCGAAAGAATTAAATTATCAAACAAAAGTTCTTGTAGATCCTTACTAAGTCTTTTATTGTAAATTTACATAAGTTTATAAGGTTATAGTTTCCTAACACTCCCATTAATAACCAATATTGATCTTACATTGAAATAATGGAAGGTACTTCATAGCTCTTATGGTATTCTATGTTAAATGTATAAACATTGTCATGCTGATTGGAAGAAAGAATGTATTCATCATTATCATTTTGTACTATAAATCTATCATTTATAAAATTCCTAAGGCAATCATAATCATTTAATTAAAATATTCTTAAAAGGATTTGCTTCATACCCTTAACAAAATAACATTTGAAATAAAATATTTGCAAAAAAGAACAATGATTCCTATATCTATAATCTCCCCAAGAAAATTATATACAAAAGTGACCGTTCCACATTTTATCGTGGTAATATTATAAAAAAATATTTATTATGAGTCATATTCTTGAAAAAACCACTATCCATGTATTAATTATTATTAAGTTTGGAATATTCATTGTTTTCCTAAAATCAATAACATTTGACTTTTGGTGCACAAATATAACTGGGTCAAGATGTCTTAGAAAATAAATTTGATTACACTTTTATTTTTGAATAATTTGATTTTTGGAAATATGAGGATTGAAGTTTTATTAAATGAAATATTATATTTACAATGATATCCACTTTGAAACTTAGTGCAATATGGTGTAGTTTTATGAACAAATTCATTTTTACTAAAAATTGGTTTTTTATTGGTGTGCCCCATTCCAAAACTAGTACCATGGGAGAAATTTTGTTTATGAATCTTATTAATGTTATTTTTTACTAGAGGTAATTTTT
Source organism: Viscum album (assembly GCA_963277665.1). Taxonomy (NCBI): domain Eukaryota; kingdom Viridiplantae; phylum Streptophyta; class Magnoliopsida; order Santalales; family Viscaceae; genus Viscum; species Viscum album. The sequence goes on along the minus strand of OY728158.1, from coordinate 362,964,363 downwards.
GATAAATATTTATTCAATGAAGAAATTTCAAAATTTAGTTTTATAACTAAATTATTATCCTTTTTAGTAATGGTTTTGGAACTAAATTTATCAAAACTTGTTTGTAAATAATTTTTCATAGAAATAGATTATTTCAAAATGTTTTGAAAAAGGTATCATTTTTGTATTTATCATTATCCAGATCTATAAAAATATCAAAAATTTCATAAGTTAAAATAATTATTATTCTATTATACATATCTAGTACTATTATAACTTTACAATTTTAATTCTCTTGAAAATTAGGGAATTATGAAACTTCTTCCTAAGAAGTAATAGAATTATCCTCTTCTGAGGAAGATTACTCATCTGAGGATGAATTTTTTTTTCTCATATTGATAATTGGTAGTTAAAACCAATTTATTTAGGTTTTAGATTGTTTATACCTTTTCCATGAAACAATGTATTTCATTAGGTACATTGGAAAAAAGACTGAAGATCACATGTTGGGAGCATTCATTATCAGAAAAGAAACCTAAGGAATAATCTACAAATACACTCCAATAATGATTAGCTTTAAGGTAATTCTTTTCCTGAGATTTTTAAAATCATTTTGAATTCCATTCTAAATTTATATCTTTTATTCCTTTCCTTTTCATCATAGGTAAATATTGTCAAATATTTTAATTATTCTTGCATTCATAACAAGTGAATTCTTTATTCTTGTCACTTTTATCATTACTACATTTCATATATTGGTATTGAAAATCCTTCATACTGATATTCTTGTTCATTATTATGTTGAGATTTTCAAATTCATTTTCAGGATTCTCAAAAGTACTTGAATCAGAATAAATAAAAACAATTCATTCTTGGAGATCTAAAAACATTTTTCGTGTTTTTTTTTGTTGGAAAAGTATTTGTAGAAAAGTATCCTCCATAATTATTTTTTTTCTATCCCTAAACATTCTTCTAAACATCAATCATACTATATAGTGTTTCCAATATTATCATTAAGAGTATGATTTTTTATCTTTCTAGTTTCATTCATAGAATTTCTATTCGACTCCCATTCATTGGGTATAATATATATTGTCTTCTCAATAATATTTTTCACCATTCAAACCATTCTCAACAATATCTTGTTAACAATTAATAATACTCATAAGTCACAGGTGCTTCTTAGTGATAGATTCTCAGGGAAGAAAATGAAATTCTTGATACTCTACTCTCAATATAGCTCTCCTGGTATCTACAAAATTTGATGTTCCAAAATGAATAACCTCAATAGTTTTAAAAATATTGTTATCAGCTCCACAATGTTATATTTGAATATAGATGAATCTTTTCATGGAGCATAAAAATGTATTTCATACTACATAGTTCAATTTATAATCATTTTTCTCTTTATATGTAAATTCATTTACTTCTTTTTTAGAAATTTTATAGTTAATTAAGAGCATCATAAAGATATCAACCCCAATGTTGATAAAAAGTTATTGCATTTTTCCCTCTCAAATATTCATAGTATGAACCATAAAAAATCAGTGGTCTATTGGGATTTACATTAACAATGGATCTGATATCTATTCAAACAATTTTAATAGAAAAATATTCTCTTCCACAAACATTTTAGTATAGTTTATTTATAAACAAAAAGTTTATAACAAAATTTAACAAATTTTAAACAGTAAAATATATAAAAACATAGGAAGAATATATGTAGTGGAATCCTACCCTCCTGCCAATTGTTGGTTATTGATATGAGTTATATTGATATTTAGATCGAAAAAATATGTTCATGATGGATAAATTACAAGATGAGGTGAATTTATGTTTAAAAAAATTAGTTTATAAAAATTAAGCTAAAAATCAAAAAACATCTTTTAGTAATGATCAGAATCAGACATGGACCTCAGTTTGATTACAAATGTATCATAAACAAGATGATTTTATTTTATCATAGTATAATAATTTTAATGATATAATAGTAAATAATAACAAAGTAAACAGAAAAAGTTCAAAAAATTCTAATTAATATATTAATGTTTATTGTATTTCGATATGTTATGATAAAATAATTACCAAAAAGAACAACGAAATATAAAACTTTTAAGAAAGACTATTGAAATAGTTATAAAAAAGTAACAATGACTTAAAGCTATTATAAAATTAATATATCTCTTTTAACCATTAGATTAAGGTAGCCCCAATCCATGGATAACGGTATGAGTTATATTATAATGATAAGAAATTATGTCTTCCCTTGGTATGATAATCCATTGATACAAACATCAGAATCTTTATCTAACATTCCCTAATAGTCATTGATTTGATGCATCAGTGTTGTCTTTCTATCCCCGCAAACCCTCAATCAAATGATCATATTCTCTATCATTTTATACTAGAAATCACTTGATCATAATAACATAAACTATACGCATGATAAAAATTCAAAGGAATTATTAAGGGGATAACTATAGAAGGTTCCTTTAAGAAGACAATACTCAAAAACAACTACAAAAGACTAAGAAGAAAATGCTCACACATTGTAATCTTAAGAGCTCTCTCACAAGTAATAAATTGCAATGTGAATAAGAAACAATCTATTCGAATGACTACATATTTATAATATCTACTCCAATAGTCATCTTGATCATTCACTAATCATATCTTCTCCATGATTTTTATAATGAGTTGGATACTTGTAACTTTGAAGAGAAAGTCCAACATCACATTATTTTATTCCATTGTAGCATAAAAAGTTTCTTTACGTTAGAAATAAGTCTTATGTAATGGCACATACCTCTCTCATCCATTAATTTGCAAAAATATGTTGTGTGAGGTTTTCTAGGAGGTCAAGGTAACTTATTCCCAACATTTACCAGTTCTGCGAACAGTGTTTCCAGCTGTCTGTAGGTCATCTATTAGTTTGATCTATAATGTTTCCAACTATAAGTAGGTAATCTATTAGTAGGTGCTAAAATGTTTCTTATTTTTGGTAGGTCATCTATCAGTTAGTGATGTGATGTTTCCAGATATGGGTAGGCCATCTATCCGTAGGTTCTATCGTGTTTCCAGCTATCCGTAGGTCATCTATGGGAAGTTACTATAGTAATTCCAACTATCGGTTGGTGTATATTATTTCCAACATCCAGCAGTTTAACCCGTTTAATCTTAAAATGAATTCAATGCCTTGTTTTAAGGGATTTAAGGTCATTTCAATGCCCATGACTCCTATCATAATTTTCCCATGGGTTTGGGTCCCTTTACATGGTCAAACCGTGTAGTCTTGACCATATTATCCTTTAATGGATAATCTAATCCATATCTAAACCGCTGCTCCATTGAAATTTTTAAAAGGTCAAGAAAACTTCATCACTTATCATTACATCACCATTCTCTTGTTGTGAGGTTACCTGAACCTTTTTCATGAGGATTTTTGCGATTATGGTGTGGATGATGTATTATGTTTTCCCTGGAGTTCATCATGATACATGTGCACCAACTATTTTGATGCAACCAAGAAGTTTCGATCTTTCCTTGATATAAGGTATGTTCTAACATTGTTCTTCTAGGTTACTGGATCTGTTTTCTCTCATTCTTCTTAACATGTGATGTAATGTGATATCCATGTTTCTAATTGAGTTTTATTTGGTGTTGCTTGATGTGGTTGTGTCGGGACATCCTCGGGTGGACGTCTTCATTATGGGAAAGGGGATTGTGATCTGTTTTGTTGGACCATTCTCATGCATAGAATTCCAAAAACCTTTTGAGGTAGTGAATTCTTTGCTTCTCCTTTTTTTACATGAAATAGTAGAGATATTAATATTTATCCACTTGATCATAATAAAATGTACATTAATAATATTTGAACTGGATTAATGAATTGGTATTAATTTCCTAGCGATGTTTTTGCCTCTTGGTTGGATAGATTGTATGATATATATTCTTTTCTTCTTTATCATGCCATTATTGATGGAAATTGGTAAATAATGTAATTCCAGGAGTAATTATAAATTAATTGTCCTATGATAAAGTGGAATGTTTAATTAATATGGATGTTGTTATTGTTCTCAGTGATAATCTAATTGAAACTGTTATGCATTTCTAATTGAATCGGTTAATTGAAGATGGAATAATGAACTATATGTGTAATAAAGACAATTCCTTGTTGGGTTTTGAGTTACCATCTTGCATATAAAGGCCATGCACCTTATGATTTAGATTTGGGAGTGCACATTGTCTATGAAGGCTAAATTCCTTGTTTAGGGCCGTGAGCCATGTTTCTATGTTGTTTGTTTCCTTCTACTTGTGCTATGGTGTCAGCTTGGGATGGATGATCCTGGAGATCTATTGTGGTATTTGTGGGAAAGAATACCTAGTGTTTTTTGTAGTAGTTGAGTCCTAGAGTAGTAAGATGCATTGGTATATGCATGTGGGTGTAGAACAGGACATAAGAGATGATGAAACAGGTTGAATATGGTCTTATTGATTGATGTGAAAGCTAGAGTATTGTTAAATCTGTTGATTTTTAACCATATTTACATTACCCGCAACTTGAGGTAGATGGTTTTATAACCCTCATTCCAAAAGAGCCGAATATTTGTGGGGTATTCCACTTTATTTCTTTGATTATCTTCTCGATTATGGATGAGGCTATGCTCTTACAATATGTGGTAAAGACTCGATGGGTAGTTCATCTACTAACTATGTCGGGCCCATGTTCATGGTAGCATATAATGTTTTCTTAACATACATGAAAAATGAATAATTGGTATTGTTTTTGAATGATTGAATAAATGATGTTTAACCCATGGGTTTGGGTCTTGCTAAGATACAATGCTGAGGTTATGTTTCTGAGAAACGATGGGCTCTTTTTTCTTAAGAATAGAGTGAATGGATCATTTTTGAAATGGTAGTGGTGATATAATAAAATTTGAAAATTGATAATGGTTAATTAATAGCAAAAGAATAAATTAATATAACCTGAAACCTATAAAGGGGGATAAATAAGTTAATGTATCTCTTCAAATGGTAGTTTTCTTATCGGATATCTGGTCTTAGCAGTGGAATCCAGGAGTCTGAGAGATAATAGATGCAGTTGATTTTAAGAGTAGGTTTTTCCCATAGTGTGGTTGTCAGATATATAATATTGTTTACTTTTTTTTCTATATGCTACCCCACCATATCGTTTTGGGAGACTAACTCCCCGGGGATTCTGAACCACGAGGGGTGTTTTCCCCAACATCACAGTGGGAGGTTGGATGAATGGATTTCCCCATAGGACCCACTCTCTTTTCATGATAATAAAATGTGTCGGTATGCACAATAGTTTGTTTCCCCCTATATATGTTTAGAGGGCTGTAATGGTTTGTTGATATTTCACACACATATATTCTATATATAGTTTCCTATAGAAAAATATAGATATAACGTGTATAGGATGGGATGACTTGAGGATCCTTACTCTGTTTGTGGGCTATAATGGATTGAGGTATAATAACTGATATATCATACACATTATGTGGGATGTGGTGGATCCAAGAAACTACATGGTTACTTTTTCTTTTTTGAATGGTTTGGTGTTATGCCCAGGTGTATCGAAAAATGCCTTTGTGTGGCAATAGGTGCATGTTTTGGTTCTCACCAAGAAATATTAGGGCCAACCTTTTTGTAGACAGATGCTCAATATGTGTGATGTAGGTGAAAAGTGGAAAAGTATGGGGAGAGTGGTAGGTGGGTACCCTTGATGTAAATTATTTTATTATATTCTCTTGTATACGATACATGGTGAGAGTATCCATAGTGAAGCTAGGAACTTTTTATACCTATTTATGTGAAGAGTTAGTTTTACTTGTTGTTCTCTATGCCTTAGCAAGATTTCATTACTTTTACACTATTGGATCTAGGGAGGATCCAACGGAGTATACTGTTATACTCACCCTAAGTTTTATAAACTATTTTCAGGTTAAATGGGGTAGGTTGGAGATCAAACTAGTTACTAGTAGCATTCGGGCTTTGCAGAAGCTGTGTAGGATTTATGGACACTGTCATTTTACATTCTTTTGATACATGATGTTTTCTATTTATACTCTAGTAGTTCGTACATGAAATTACATATATGTACTTGGGTTTATATTTATGTTATATTTTGAGTAGGATTTGTTGGGTGTTTATCTTATCACCCCGTTAGGCATCGGTGAGGTTGCATGGGTTGGTAGAGAAATGTTATTAGTAAAGATCAGAAGGTCTTGCAAACACTGGAGACAAGATGAGACATAGGTATTTAGGGCCCCCTGTGATTCAATTCATAGAACATTATGTTTACAGTGGATACTAAATGAGGTGATACTGGTTGGTGGGTAGAGACCTAGAAAAGGATAACGTATCAATATTTGTTTTCCTGTGTTTGAATGGGTAGACCTTGAGATAGGTTAACCTAAAATGAATAAAAGAAGAAAATTTATTGATGTTAAAATTCTCTATATTACAGGTTTAGGAGAATTAACTATTATTATTTTTGTAGGTATGGATCCAGGTTGATATCCTCATTAGGTTTTCATAGAAGTTGTCCATAAGTTTGTGCGAGTAGATTTTCACTGAGAACAAGTTGATGACGACAACACTTGGTGGTGGAAACTATGAGAATTTAAGGACCAGATTATACAAAAGTATTCATGAATCAATTTAGATGAATTCATGATATACTAGCTATAAGAGGTTGAGATATATTTTAGTTCAATTTGTGCATAGATTGAGAACTAGGTTTCATTGGTTTTAAAAAGGCTACATGGAGCAGTGAGTATGTGGTGGTTATTGTTCCTAAAAGATCGTGATGAGTTGGCAGTCTCGTGGGAGGAGATTCAAGACATGTTCAGAGTTGAGTTTCTTTTTTTCGACCATGAAGGCAGCTAGTTGCTAAGAGCTTCTTACCCTTTTACGTGGGAGATCCGGTGTGTCAGAGTTCAGGATCCATTTTAGTAACCTTATGCGATAATATTCAAACCTTTTTCTAGATGAGGAGGCCAGAGTGAGGAAATTTGAGGATGCTTTATATACAGAGATCTATCACTGGGTCACCTCGTTTATGCTAATGAAATATCTTATGTTTCTGGTGAGAGAAAAGGTCATTGAGAATATGTTATCATAGATCCAGATAATCATGAGAGGGGAGTCATTAGGATTCCTTAGGAAGAAGAGATATGATTTGGTGTTTTGGGTTTTCATGGAAAAGATCATCCATTCGGTAGAGGGTTGGTCTCAGCCCTTAGTATCTTATTTCTCCAAGGAATATGGCTTTCACTCCTATATTGAGGGATCATGTGGTTGTTTTTTCTTGTGTAGGATGAGGTAATCATGAACAAGAGTTACCAATATTTCTGAGAAGTCATATTGCATCTTGTTTTCAACTATTGGTTCCTTTATTGAGGTTGTTCCAGATAAGTATACCATAGTATGTTTCACCATTTTTAGATCATTAGAGAGAAGATAGGGTAGGTTGAGGATACACCCAGGACAATATTCATCCTTAGAGTGTAGAGCTTGACCAGATAGGTGGTTGATGTCTTGGTTAGAGAGGCCATAGATAATATTGTGGTCAGCATCACGCATTAGCGTTTCCAGTACCAAGTGAGCCTGAAATATTTCAAGGTACCATATTCATATTTTCTACTTGGATGCATGGCTTGTTTTATTCAGGACTAACAGACTCATTCATATCACCTGCCCTTTCCCCTGCTTTGGTACTTTAGGTACAGAGGCTTCCTATAGTGACCCTATCCTTTTACATATAACATTACATGATTTTAGGAATAATTATTCATCAGATTAAAAGCCAAGGATCGTAATATCTAGTGTCTTGGAAGACTAGTTACATAAAACTGAAAACATGGAACTAAATAAAGCATTTAATTTTTTAATCATAAAATTGATATCCTAACATCCATTGTTCTAAAAAAATTCATTGTTACCGTAGGGAACACATGGAAAAAGGGATGAGCTAAATACCCCAGTAAGGGAATAACAATATGAACAAAGCATTGACACATGGGGTAGAAGGCATTACATGATTATATAAAAAGGCATATAACATATAGAATATAAATGTCGAATCATATAAACATGGAGTCATAGTAATGCAGAAGAAACATAAAAAATGACCTTAGAATGAGTCAAGTCTAACTGCCAAGACTGTTGCACATGGTAGCACATGCCATTGCTAACTAACAAGACCGTCACACATGATAGAACAAAACAAGGCTAACTGCCAAGACTGTCACACACAACGTCTCATGAGACTCAAATTTACAAATTGAATTAGAGGGATATCTGGGCGCACCAATCAAAACATCTCATGAATATGTTTTCCACATAACTAATCATACATAATCAATATTATATAAATATAATTATTACCCATGGAATGAATTGGGTACCATAATCATGTCATCAAGGATAACAAATGGGCACATCATAAAAGAGTCCATGAATGAAACAAACTAATATATACCTAGAAATTAATAAGTAAATATAGAAATATATCATTGTAAGTTATTTCAAGTAAAAGAGACAAATTTTTTGAAAAGTATTTAAGACATTTTTGAATTAAAACATTTTTTGTGGAATTATGGAAAATAATATAGAGAATTTAAAATAGAAAAGGGAAAAATCCTTTATATAAAACCCAAAGTGAACCAAGAAGATTTTAATAATAAGAAAATATCTATTTTATAAAGACAATGGTTGATTAAAATATAAGATAGGGTGAACTTGGAATTTGGTATGAATTGGTGATGTTTCCCCTAAATAGGATTGCTTATTGGGAAGTAATGAGGATGGAATCACCTAAAAACATTTATATCCCCAAAAGAGACTGATGAAAGGGTATTGATAAATTAATTTGATTCATGTACATAGATTTAGAAATATTCACAGAAAAATACAAGATAACTTCACTGTTGTAAAATAATAATAAAGAAACCTGGAAGAACAAAGGAGTTTCGAGTGGAATCCCATACAGATTAACGACGTGATATAATTTGTACTTAAGAGAGATTAATGAGAGAAAAATGTGTTTATAATCACTATACATCATGAGGGATGTATGGGGGAGGTGGTAAATCAAACCCCAACATTAGGCATTACACATAAAAGGGCTTAACATAGAGGACATTCTTGAATAATAGTGAAATAGAGAGGATCCCTTACCTAAATCCAGAGGGTGTTCTCCACTTGATATTAATGACCTAAATAATAAAATTCGGATAATGATTTAATAATTATAGAAACAATTTAATATGTAAAATATTTATTATAACATTTTTATGTTCATTTCTAACCATTTTGGATGGTTTTGAGGTTTGATTTCATTGTTATGTCTGTTTGCTTCCTAGGTTTTAATGATCAGTTCACTTATATTCATGTTCTGACAAACATGTATGATGAGAGTGGTTTCTTATAATTGACGTTATATGACATTAGTGAATAGAAATATGATTAAATGGTTATAAAATTAATTTGTCTTTTTTGAGTGAAGGTGAATCATTATATAAAACATTAATAATAAATGCTTGGATTAATTTGGTGATTTTTCTTATTATTAACATGTATTGTATTATTATTTTACATAATGTGTGAAAATGGATTCAAGAAAATCACATAAGATAAAATACAAATTTAGCAGTCTGGTTCAACCATAATTTTTTTTCATTACAACAATTTTAGATTGTAATATAAATTCATAACCCGTCATCCTTGAATGTGATAAATTAATACATCTCAGACAATGTTTTCATTTCTTTCGTATAAAATAAGAGGAAATGAGAGATAATAATGAATTATCCCATTAGAATAAAAATATTCCATTACATATATGTTATTGAAATTTTCATACCATTTTGATGGGGAGGGTTTGGAAAAAAATAGAACAATGGAACCAGAAAAGAAAATGAAAGAAAATAAAATTTGAATTTACCTATTGATTTAATCTTATATAAGAGCCTCTTAAGGGGAGAGGATTATGTCATTTAAGGATACAAAGGGCTATTGGAAATGGGAGGCTATCTTGGGAAAATATTTGGGTAGATTTTAGGTAAGGATCAATGATTGAGAGGAGTGAATAGAATATGAGAGTGTGGGTGGGTTTTATTGTGGAGGAGAGGAGGGTTTCCTTAATAATTTAGTCATTAGTTTATTATTTTTCCCTAAGATAAGAAAGGGTAATTATTATTGCGATAAAAAACTGTAATAAGTGTATGTGAGTAATAAAAAATGGCCATTTACATCATCCAGGTCTCCACCATTATGTAGAAATTCATGTTTTAGCATTTATTGTGAATTATCATATTTTACTATTAAAAAATTCATGTGTTTTAGAAAAATATCGAAACTTCTCCCCAAAATTTTTTCAACATGTAGATTTCAAAATTTAAATTCATTTTTCAAAAAAAAAATTCTAAAAAAAATTTATTTAATTTTTAATTAAAATCATAATTAACTTGAAAAATACTGATTTTAAAACTATAACAGATTTTATAATGACATCAAAAATTACATAAGATCTTATAATATTATCTTAAAACTTGAAGATATTAAAATTTTAATTTATGAAATCCATTTAAGAAATTACATATTATTTTAAATTAATTAATTAATTTCAATTAATTATTTATTAGTTAAAAAATACAATTACTTTTACTATAATCATATTATCACTAATAAAATGCCCAAATTTTATTTATACATTCATAGATGAGGTTACTATTCTTCTGGATGCTTTACTATTCCTAAGGGTCATATAACTATACATATAGGTATGTTAATATTCATAAGGGTAAATTTTCTATATTTACATATACATCCATATGATGTCATCCTTATTATGGATTAGTTGTATTTGGTAAAGGCTACCATGGATTTCCTTAGGACCTGGGTGGTGTTCTTTGATGATGATGGAGATCCAAAAATGTCAATTGGTGAGTGAGACCCTCAGTTGGTTTTGAGCATTGTTCTGTCCTATTCATCATTGATGGCTATTCTAATGTTAAGATCATCAGATGTTCAATAGTTGGTGTTTTCCAGGGTTGTGGATGAGTACCCTGATGTCTCTCTAGAAGAGTTTTTAGTGGTACCCCCTTGATGGGAGATCAAATTCGGGATCAAGCTACTACCTAGTTTGTCTCCTACCGTGATGTCTCTATATAGTATAATGCCTTCTGAGTTGTGGGGTATTAATTTACAGATCTATATTCTATTACAGTCCAGTTCTATTAGGCCGAGTGTGTCCCTATGGGGTACACCAGATTTTTTTTGTAATTTAGTATAACCACAGTTCACAGTTGTGTGTCGATCATCATCTCTTAAAAAAATAATGTTGAAGAATTTCTATCCTCTTCCACAGATTTTTAAAATATTCAATAATCTAAAGTGTTCAAGTTGGTTCGGAAAGTTCAACATTCGGTCAGGATATCATTAGATGTGTGTGAGGGATGAGGATATCCCAAATACTACTTTCTGTTGTCTTCATGGGCATTACAATTTCATATTGATGTCGTTCGGTGTGACGAATGCTTAAGTTGTGTTCATGGGGTTGATTAAAAATGAGTTTCATGAGTTCCGGGATATGTACATGGTGGTTTTAAGTGAAGATATCCTTGTGTACTTTCTATTTGAGGACGAGCATACTGAGCATCCATGTTCCATTTTGGGAGTTCTTTTTCAACCACATCCATTTGGGTTGTTTTCGAAGTGTGAAATTTGGGCTAGATAAGTCCATTTATTGGCGAATGTTGTGTCCTAGAAGGGAGTAGTTGTGGATCCATCAAAGGAATAAGTAGTTGTGTCTTGTACATCCCAAAGACAATAGTAGAGGTGTAAACATTATATTATCTCGAAGGATATTACAGGATGTTCGTAGCTAATTTATCTCAGTTTGGGACACTTCTAACAACATTGACCAGAAAAAATCATGCATTCATGTGGAATGATCAGTTTCATACATCTTTCGAGTACCTGAAAGGGAAATTGGTTAGTGCTCCGGTTCCTTTTCTTCCAATAGAAGGAGTTCAGTTTATGGTTTTCTGTGAAGTTTCACATATGGGGTTAGGTTGTGTTCTGATAGAGTAGAGATCGATTGATTCTTATGGGTGTTGATAGTTATATATCCATGATCATAAATAGGACTCTCATGATATTATTTTGGTTAGTGCTTTGTAGGCTGCTCCACCGATGAGCACGGTGCCTTCCTCATCGCCAGTAGGGGCGTAGCTGCTAGCGACAAGGCTGAATTACAATATTCTGACAGCTACCCCAGCACCAGGACCAGGAACTTCTCAGGCATCGTGGGTGCCCCATGCATCTTCTGGTGGAGCAGCCAGATTTATATATGTCATGTGTTGGTTATTCAGTGTTTTCCCTATATTACTGCTTCAAGTTTTTCCTGATTTACTACATTATCATTGTGTTTTTCCACCTCCACCCTAATGAAAAAAGATTAACCGTCAAGTGATTTGTTGTCGTTTCATTCTTTTATTTATATTTTATGTTTTTTTATTTTTCAATTTTCTTTTCTTTAAGAACACATTTTTAACATCATCAACATTTTATGTACCTGATATTTGTGTTTTCTCACCCTAGCATAGGATAGTTTGTTTGTATATATTTTTTAATTCTTACTATTAATCATGTTTTTTTATGTTTTGATGTATATATGTAATTTAATAATTGAATTAATATTATATAATATATATATAATATTATATATAATTATTAACAAGTCATATTTACATAAAAATAATTGATAAATACAAAAATGCATTAAATATTTTTTCTAAATTGAAATTAATTTTTTATTAATATATATTAATAAATAATAATTGTATATTTAATAATATTATTAACATGAACCCGATTTAATCAATTCGGGTACCCTATCAATAGGTAGACATTGTTTTAGTTTGATTAATGAAGAAATCCTTAGTTAATTGATATATTATTTTTTTTAATATTACAATACGACACATTATTGTCTGAATTTAAATTTTAATAAGGGATATTTTCATTTTATCAATGCTTTATCTATAAACCCTACAACAAATATTACTTTTATTAGGGCAATAATTGGCTTTTTCAATGCTAAAAATATTAGAAACCTTTAGCGGGAGAAAAATACATGTTTAAAGTTATAAAAGATAATGTTTAAATCATGTATTAATAGTCTCTCCACCTGTGAGAGGGTGTTTTTTGGGTTTTTGGGATTGTTAACTCTTATTTTTTCTTAGGATGGGTCTCGTTGTAGCAAGATTTCTTTATATGTATCCTATAAAAATGTAAAGGTCCATATTTTAAAAAAATCAGTATGAAATGCAGGAGGGGTCTGCAACCTTTCAAGAAAAGAAATATTTATACATGTTTTTATATATGTAATCATATTGTATTGTGTATTATGATATATATTTATATTATTATAAATCACATATAAAAGATTTTATTCTTTCTTTTTTTAGTTAAATACTACACTTTTTTTCATTATCAGGTAACTATAATATTAATATTCTTTATAAATATAAACATTATGATGAGATGTCTAATGTTTGTGTCACACTTTATGTTGTCTTTTGTTTCCCATGCTCTTCTTATTTTTGACTCTTATTCCATGTTTTTATGTAATGATTTATAATCATTCTCTTTTTGTTTCAACATGATTTTAGAAATAATACCCCATAGTTTACATCAGTTAGAAAAAATAACCATTTCACTAATTTAGGGTTATGATTATTAGAAACCATTTTTTATTATTGATTCAAAACATTGAATATTAATAAAGGATATTTTGGAAAATTTACCAGTGAATATATCATATAGTGTCTTTATGATTACATTAGATGGAAAATAATTTAGTAGAAATGAAATTATTATCATAGTATACCCCCATAAAAAAATAATAAAATCAAAATAACTCATTATTGATTTAACCATGTCCAATAATTAATGATTTATTTTATTAGACACACTATTGAACTATGGTTTTCCATTAGGATTGGGCTATTAAAAAATTACAGAATCTACAACTTGATCAGTGAATTCTGAGCTCATGTATTCAACACCTCAATTTGATTGATGAATCTTAATAACTTTTCCCAATTGATTATGTAATTCATTCTACCACTCTTTGATCTTGTCATAAGATTCATACTTGTTCCCCATCATAAATACATAAACATACCAACTAAAGTCATTAATAAAGGTTATGATGTATGTAATCCAACACTTCAAAATTAATGAATGAATATAATCAATATCTAAGGGGAGATTCTTTCCCACATGGTGGTCTAGGAATGGAATGATCGTGTCGAGATCATCAAGATCCATGCGGAGTGGAGTCTGCTAACCTGAAGAGGGGTGATCCTCAGGCACCATAATGTTCACCGTCGCATCCTCCTCATGTGTTTCAGTGGGAGGATGTGTCAACTAGATTTTGTACTGCACACCTGATCTTTACCAAACTAGTGTCATAGAAGGGCCCGCCATCATCGCCTGGGGGAACCATATTGGTTGTGGAGAATCAAGTCACTATGTTGGAGAAAATTGTGGATATTCTATCAGGAAATATAGATATCATACCACCTGATGCACATTCACAATCAGCTGAGGCTGGTTTGCTAGAGGACCAACCTCTTCTTGTGAAAGAGGTGAGGGATCACGTGTAGTACAAAGTAGTCTATGTCATCATCATTGTTGATCCTCAACATCAGAAGCTACAGGAGGAGGTTCCTAGGCAGTAACCTCCACTCCCTGGGCAAGAACCTCAACCCTCTAGGGTGTACTGTTGAAGCTGCTCTCATAAATTGAATGATAGTCTAGCCTTAGCATCAGTGCTACTACATGGATGTCTAACAGGCTGGCGACCCCCTCCACCTCTGGATCATTCAAAAGAATAATATATTCTGATTGAGTAAGCTATAAATATATTCAAAATTAATATTATAATAGTTTAAAAAACAAAATAAGGTAATTTATTTACTTACCATATCATAAAGCGCTATGATTTGTTGGGAAATATACAATATAGACTTCATCCTATATCCTGGCTGATACACGACCTTCCCTAAAATATGGAATCGTATAGTAGGTACAACTTTTATAAAATGCGCTACTCATCTTCCCCTGAGGTTGAGATAGTTAGTATGTCATCATCCCCAATCCTCATTATGTCTCCCTATTAGCTTCATGATATGAATGTATCGGTTCTATGTCAGTGGAAATGGAATCAGCTGAACATAGCCAAACTAGTGTATGCCTCTATACGGAAATTTACACTCAATAATATGAAAGTGAATGAGTTTCACAACATCCATCAAACCATGACATCCAGCAGTGCAATATGCTGAAAACTGGTCCATTACATCCTTGTATGACATCCATGAAATATGAAATGACATACGATATTTGTAAAAAAAATTGCTTACTAATAAGGAAAATTGATTATATTGTTAAAATTGATATATAATGATTGATTTAATATAATTACCTTATTGGTTAGGATATTATTCATCTTGAGATGATATGCACCCAAGTGGTGTGTCAGAATGATGGAGATGTTTTGTTTTTTAGTCTACCTATAAAATAAAACATAAAAAATAATAAAATAATAAAAAATTAAATTCAATTACACTTAAGAGAATCATAAACCAATAATGATGAGTGATCATACCAGCATCCATGTGGAGAATCTTGTAGCACCTTGAGGCAGCGGATAACTAGAAAAATTAGGGAAGAGTTTGGGGATGTTCTCCCATACCAACACTTGAGGAAGGAAAACAAATACCCCTTGATCCTTGTAGTCTATACAGAATTACATGCATAATGATTTGTAAGTGTATGCCTAGCACGTAGATCCACTACTATATGACCCGGCCAGATCAAATCCCTCTAACAGCCCTAGATAAATCACAAGCACATGCATAACCGAGTGATCATTACCCAGAGTCCCTCCATTAATTTGTAATTTATACGAACATGGAAGACACATGATAGTTTACATATCAGAAACATCGGGTAAATTTAGAAAGTTCCTCTCAAGCCAGCTCATATAAATTGAACCACCATCTATAGCCATAGGGTCGACCAAAATGATGATTCCTAGAAATATCTGAACTTGGTAAGACTAGTATGCATGGCTGGAACCATAAACGGCTTCCCTGGATAGAAATATTGGGAAAGACTACCACATCCTCGAGGGAGATAGTCATATCTCTCTCAGGAAGGTGGAATTTTTGTCTTTGGTCTCCACCTCTCTAGGAGAGCATCAAGTAGGTGATGTTTAAAAAATGTGAAATTAGAGAATGCAACGCTGTAAAATCCAGCACGACACATGTTTGGTATAATGGTGGGTGGAGGTGGCATGTGATGAAAATGATTTTCTCAACTTCTTCTAATTTTTCAAACCCCAACACCCTATAGCATGTCCTGGGAAACATGTCTAGCCTGCTCAGTGTGTCATATTGTATCATCCATATATATGTAAAAAAATGGAATGTATGACAACCCTGCTTTTTATTACAACTTAAACATGATTTATTACATAAAAAATCACTTGATAAAACAAAGAAGATCAAGATGTTTCATGACTTTGGGGCATAAGATAATTACATAAAAAATTAATACATGAAATACAAAATCTTTATTGAAAACATCCTTTACATGATCACTACATTCCCTCATACTTAGCATTGCATGGGATAACCTGAGAACATGCATAAGAAAAGGGTGAGCTATAAAGCTCAGTAAGGGAGTACACATGGAATAACATGAGAAGTAAAATACATGTTAGATAATAGGAATATCAATAGAGTGTAAGAAAAACATGAACATAAAGGCATGATAAAGCATGATAATCATAACATGGAAATGTGGCAATAACACTTAACATGGAATTAGCATTAGCCAAGGCCCATTCCACATAGAGCATGAGTAAATCCTCATTGCACAGAAAGTACTAGTAAACCCTCTTTGCACTTTAATTAGCATGAGTCAACACTCATTCCACATGACGTATCATGATACTATACTTTACCCAATGCATTGGAGCGCTATAAGGGCACACCCTTCTTAAACATTTCATTTCATGCATAAGTGTGCCACATGGATCATAAAACATGGATTCATAAAACATAATAATTTATTCCACGATAAAGGAATGTGGAATTCATAAATGAAAATTTATAATCAATAACTAAATGTGCATAGAGGTGAATACCCTTTATGGAGAAATGGGCATGGTATTCACTACACGATGACATTGGCTTAGAAAATCAGGGTGATTTTGACAACGTAACGGCGTGACATAAGAATTCATCAAAAATGGTTGATGAGAGAGAAAGTTGTTCCTCATCATATTTACATTTAACGGATAGTAAGGAGTTCATATAGATACATTTCCCATCAATTTTAATGGAATTTAGATTCATGATACAAAAGTATTGCATGAAAGTAAAAGATGAGAGAGAAGTTCCTTTCGGAATTTCGGTATAGTAATGGGTGTACATAGGAGGAATTTAATGAGGGAGAAAGGGGTCTCCCATTATTAAAACAATAATAGGGTAGTATGAGGGAGGTGTGAAACCATACCTCAACATTTATAATTTAAATTAAATGGTCAAAAAAACGTAAATAAAATTGGACAAAAATGAGAAAGGAAGAAAAAACCCTTACATGGATGTGTGCTTCCAAAGGCTAGAGAGAGGCTTGTGAGAGGCTTATTGGGAGAATGGGACACCTTTGGAGGATTTTAGAGAGAGTAGGACAGAGGTTGGACGAACTCCAAGGGCCTTTAGTGAGGAGGAAGTGGGAGCTTGGTTGGGTTTGGTAATTCTTTATTATTTAGGTTTGGGACCCCTTATATTAAATTAATCCAAACCACAAACCATCCCATGGTTATTTCACATGGTTTTTGGCAAAGGGAAGATGAAAACAATATTTTATAATGCCAAAGTCCGAACTTCTTAAAATAATATGTTTTCTTATGTGGAGGTGAGTCACACTCCCCTAGAAATTAATTTAAAAATGCAAAGTGTTGAATAAGAATTGAGGGGTCCATTAATGCTTTGAAAAGTAAGTCAAACAAACCCAAAATCACAATATTTTAATTTTAAAACATATATTTAGCAAACATAAAGATTATAGAATTTTATTACTTCACTATTGGGTCATTATGATGACATAAAACACATTATATATTTAGAAGGTATTTAATTTTTACCCAAAACGTTGACTATCTCACAAAATTATGAAAAATTTACAATTGGATAATTTAGATGTCATGATTCCAAAAATAAAATTTATTTTATAAAATAATATTCCAAATATGTGAATTTTCAATTTTAAAATAAAAACCGACATTTATCGAAAATTCGCGGGTTTTGACAGAAATGGCTTTCAAACCTTAATTACAATTTTAATTGCATTCATAAAATTATAAGATCATTTATATTTATTAAAATTTAATTTAATAATAATATTATTATATTATTAAAATATTATTAAATTCAAAAATTATTTAATTTAATAAAATTGATTTCTTAATTAAAAAATAACTAAAAACACCATTTGTACTTTAAAAACTATTTACAATGTATAAAAAATGACTAGAAATTATATTCATTATTATATAAAAAAAATAATGTACATGAACATAGTACTACTTATTTGTTACATAACCCCTTTAAACAATCGCATAAGCCATTAGGGTATGGTGTGCGATGGTGACAAACTCTTGGGGTGGCTTAGATAACATCGCAGGAGTGGTAATTTTAATCAACTTCCACTTTTCCCGTAGACGTTCAGGTTCGAGGTTGGCATGATGAAGCTCATCTTGGGATTGGTCAAGAGAAAAGCCCAAGGATGCCGTATCTCTTCCATGCTCCGAAAAATGGGCTTCATATGGAGCAATTCTACTGGACGAGGCCATCGATTCTTTTGTCTGAGTAAATTGGATTTGTTAAAGTCCTATATTTATACTAATCCTGTTATCACTGTTCAGCGGCTATATTACCAATGGTAAAAATTCTTATCATAAAACCAATGAAGTTGACACTTTATATAATCATAAAGATACATTTAATTAGTTCAATATGGATTTCCATTAATGAATCATTGGGTCGTCATAATATTCCCCCTTTAAGAAATTTCTCCCTCAAAATTTTCCTTTTCCCACACTAAAACAGATGTGGGTAACTCAACTTCATCACTTCCTCCGATTCCCAAGTCACTTCTTCAAACTAGTGGTTTCTCCACAACACCTTGACGAGGGACATTGTCTTATTTCGTAGAACTTTTTCTCTATGATCTAAGTTCTTCACTGGTTTCACCTCATATGAATGATCGTCTTCCAATTGTACCACCTAAAAAGAGAGTACATGTGAAAGGTCTGGTATTCACTTCCTTATGAGGGATACATGAAAGACATCATGTACTTTGGCCGTAGTAGAAGGAAGTACTTGTCGATAGGCCACAGCCCCGACACGATCAAGAATCTCGAAGGGGACAATGTACCTTGGACATAACTTCCCTTTCTTTCCAAACCTCATGACCTTATTCCACGGAGATATGCATAGAAACACCATGTCTCCAACTTTAAACTCAAGGTCTCATCAACGGTTATCTTCATAACTCTTCTGTTGACTCTGGTCTACCTTGATATGCTTCTGAATTGTTTTCACCTTCTCCACCATTTCATCGACCATTTCTGGTCCAAGTAGCTTACGTTCACCAACCTCATCGCAACATGCTGCTGTTCTACACCTTTTCCCATACAGGGAATTATATGGTGCCATTTGGATGCTCGAGTGGAAACTGTTATTATAAGAGAACACAAACAGAGAAAGATTTTGATCCCATCTCTAATTAAAGTTTATTGATCATGCTCTCAACATGTCCTCAAGTGTTTGGATAGTCCGCTCAGATTGGCATTCAGTTTGAGGATGATAGGCCGTACTGAAGTTCAATTCAGTATTTAGAGCATGTTGAAGACTCTTCCAAAACATAGAGGTGAATCTTGGATCTCGGTCAGACACAACAGATAGTGGTACTCCATGCAACCGTACCACTTACCTGATATATATCTGTGCCAGTTGATCCAAAGAGAAATCCTCCCGAATAGAAATGAAGTGTGCAGTCTTTGTAAGACGATCCACAACAACCCAGATTGCATTGTTGCATTTGGATGTCCTTGGAAGTCTGGTGACAATGTCCATGGTGATGTTCTCCCATTTCTATTCTGGTATGGGAAATGGTTGCATCATCCCCTTAGACTTCTGCCTCTCTTCCTTCACATGCTGACACACCAAGTATTTTGATGTATATTCAGTGATCTCCTTCTTCACATTATCCCACCAAAAGTTTTTTCGGAGATCTCGATACATATTTGTGCTCCCTGGGTGAATAGAGAAATTTAAACTATGTGCATCATCCAAAAGATCCTTCTTCAGCTCTGGACTTGATGGAACACATAGTCTTTTTCCAAACCGCACAATTCTTTCTTTATTAACATTAAACTATGAGGATTTCCCTTTTTTGATAGCTTCCCCCTTTTCCTTAATTACCACATCATCCTCTTGAGCATCCTTTAACCATTACAAAAGAGATGGTTGATCAATCATTTGTGAATGGATTGATGATGTTCCCTTATTTATGATTCCCACGTCCATCTTCATCAAGTCAAAGAAGATTGGATCATTCTCAATTATCATCATTGATAGAATGGCTGGGTCCTTTGTACTTAGGGAATCTACAACCTTGTTCACTTTCCCAGGGTGGTAATTGATTGAATAGTCATTATCCTTTATGAGCTATATCCATCTTCTTTGGCGCATATTAATCTCTTTCTATGTGAATATATATTTATGAATCTTGTGGTTAGTATATATCTAAAATTTCTCTCCATAGAGAAAATGCCGCCAGATTTTCAAGCCACAGATCACTACCGCCAACTCCAGATCATGCATTGGATAGTTTCGATCATGGATTTTCAACTACCTTGAGGCATAGGATATCACTTTATCATTCTTCGTCAGCACACATCCTAAGCCCTTCATTGAAGCATCACTAAATACCACAAAAATCTCCCCACTTGTGGGTAAAGTGAGAACGGGTCCAGTGATAAGCCTCCTTTTCAACTCCTTGAAGCTTTCTTCGCATTCATCACTCCAAGAAAACTTTACTCCCTTTCGAGTTAGCTTGGTAAGAGGGTTGGACAATCGTGAGAAATTTCTCACAAATCTTCGATAATATCTAGCTAACCCCAAGAAGCTACGGATATCCGTTACCAATGTTGGCCTCATCCATCCCTCAATTGCATCTGTTTTAGAGGGGTCGAAAGATATCCCATTGCTTGTGATGATATGGCCAAAGAATGTGACCTCCATCTACCAGAACTCACACTTGTTGTACTTTGCATAGAGCTTCTCCTTACGCAAAGTCTCTAGTACAGTTTTTAAATGCTCTTCATGATCCTCCTTGGTTTTGGAGTATATTAGAATATCATCTATAAAGACTACCAAAAATTTTTCAAGGTTATCTCTAAAGACTCTATTCATCAAATTCATGAATATTTATAGAGCATTGGTGAGTCCGAAAGGCATTACTATGAATACATAGTGCCCGTATCTTGTATGAAAAGCAGTCTTGGGGAAATCTTCCTTCTTCACCCTTACTTGATAATATCCCGACCGCAAATCTACCATGGGAGAAGTATTGTGCTCCACAAACCTGATCAAGCAAGTTATCGATTCATGGGAGAGGATACTTGTTCTTTTTCGTGATTTTGTTAAGTTCACGATAATCGATGCAAAGACGCATTGACCCATCCTTCTTCTTGACGAAGAGGACTGGTGCACCCCATGGTGAAGCACTTGGGCATATAAACCCTTTGTCCAGATTCACCTATAGTTGTTTCTTCAGCTCGTCAAGCTCAAAAACAACCATTCTATATGGATTCTTGGATATTGGTAGCACCTGAGGTATAATTTCAATTGAGAAATCAACATCTCTTCTTGGAGGAAGACCATGCAGTTTATCGGGAAACACTTCAGCGAATTCCCTCACAATATGCATTTCTTCAAGGATGGTTTCTTCATTTGACTCAATCATCTGATCCAGATACATGCTCTCATATGGTAGTAATATCCATGCTTGAGATGATGGAGATAAAGGAGATTCATCTTCGTCCTGACACTTGTAAAGAATCGGGGGTCGATTCTACATATGGAGTGTGATTTCCCACTCCCGACAATTTATGTTGGCTCTACATAAAGAATGCCAATCCATGCCATGAATTGCATCAAATTCCACCAGAGGGAGTATGACAAGGTTCGCTGGGAAATTCCATCCACAGACTATAACAGGGGAGGACTTATATTCATGGGATGCAATGTTTTCCCCATTTTCCGTACTCACCGACATCTTTACTTCCATGATTTGTGGTGGTGCTGGGATTGTTCTAATAAAATTTCAACATATAAAATAATGCGTAGAACCTGAATCAAAAAGTGTGTTCACTATTCTTGAATGAATAACTAGCATACATGTCACCACTTCGTTGTCGGGGTTCACTTCGCCAGAAGTGATGGAAAAATCTCTTCCTTGTTTTCTTGGAAGTTGTTGGTTGCCTCTGAAAACCCTTGGATTAGGGAAATTATTTGAATTATGACCCGTTTCATTGCAATTATAGAATTAAACAACGCGTTGAGGTTCAAATGGAGTGTTCCCCTCCTCTGTCGCAGCCGCGGGTCCTTCTTGCTGACAGTTAATAGCTAGGTGCCCTTCTCTTTCACACCTGAATCATTTTATCGTCCCCTTAAGGCAATTTCCAGGGTTCTTCTTTCCAAACTTTTGGAAAGTGGGGTGCTGGATCTTCTTAGCACCATTGGATTTACCCATTGGACCATCAACATTGAAGTCCACCTTACGCTTCTTGTCCCCATGATACCCCTGTGATTCCCCGATCTCTATTTCAACCTTGAGGGCACATCGGACAATTTCCTCATAGTTGTCAAAGTCACGGATCGCTAATTCTTTCTGCAAGCTAGGATTCAGCCCACCAAAGAAGCAGTCAAACTTGTATTTAAGGGTAACGACAAAGCCGGAAGCATATCGTGGAGGCCTTGTGATGTTTTCCTCATACGCTCAAACAAATTTTTCATCTTTATTCTTGAGGTAAATGATGTCCCTTTCCATCTTAAGTCCGAGGGTGCGCGGAAAATATTTATCGAAAAACATCTTCCAGAAATCCTTCCATTCCAATTCCTTGATCTCCTCCTCAGGCTTCGTATTTTTTATCAACGTCCACCATTGATCAGCTTCACCATCTATACGATAAGCCGCTAGGAGAACATTCTCTTGTTGAGAACATTGGAGGATGGATAATATCTTTTCAATGGAGTTGATCTATTGTTTAGCGATCGTGGGATCGGATGATCCACTAAAAGTAGGAGGCCTTTGTCTCATGAATCTCTCAATAACGACTTGTTTTTTCATAGGGGGGTTTAAAATTCCTCTTGATCCGAGTTTCTATTCAAAACTTGTGTTAGATGAGAGAGAAGTGTGACAAATTCCTCGATTCCCGCTCCCATTGTATTTGGCATCTCATTATTACAGTCATCACACTGATCTTCACAACGGTTGTTAGCCCGAGTCCTCCTATTACCGACCATTGGCTGGAATAAAATGAAAGTTATGGGTAACACATAAAGGGTAATCCAAAGACAAAAGTTGATGACTCATAAATAAACTTTCATTTCCTTAACTCACGAGTCTATAGGGTTCAATCAAGGCTTTTAATGATCTACTTTCTAACATATATTATTTGGGACATTTTTTCCTTAATAAGGGTTCATACTAAGATTGTTAATTTATCAAAACATATCCCCTGGGAGTGTCGTAACCAAGACTGCAGCAAGTCCCATTTTCATGCACCAGTTCTCGTTCCAGTATAGCTCAAAGCGGTGTTTTTGGGTTTTACCCCTAGGATACATCTGTGCTAGAGCCACCTCTACCTGCTCGAATACATACATGGATGTATTTTTCTGATAAACAACTTAATAAGTACTTACCAAAACTTAGGGTTATTTATATTATACTTAGTCTTGTCTCTAGGGCTTTACTAGGGTTTCCTAATTCCAAAAATAACTAAACCTATCTTCTGATACCAACTATGAGAACCCGACATTCTATTACAAATTAAACATGATTTATTACATAAAACATCACATGATACAACAAAGAAGATTGATAGGTTTAGTGTCTTTGGGTCTTAGGATCATTACATAAAAACTTAAAACATGAAATACAACAACTTTATTGAAAACATCCTTTACATGACCACTACATTCCCTCGTACTTAGCATTGCATCGTATAACCTAAGGACATGCATTTAAAAAGGGTGAGCAATAAAGCCCAGTAAGGGAGTACAAATGGAATAACAGGAGGAGTGCAATACATGTTAGACAATAGGAATATCAATAGAGGGTAAGAAAAAAATGGACATAAAGGCATGATAAAGTATGATAATCATAACATGGAAATGTGGCAACAACACTTAACATGGAATTAGCATGAGCCAAGGCCCATTGCACATGGAGCATGAGTAAATCCTCATTTCATATAAAGAACGAGTAAACCATCATTGCACTTGAATTACCATGAGTCAACACTCATTTCACATGACTTATCATGATACTATACTTTACCCAATGCATTGGAGCGCTATAAGGGCACACCCTTCTAAAACATTTCATTTCATGCATAAGTGTGCCACATGGATCATAAAACATGGATTCATAAAATATAATAATTTATTCCATGATAAAGGAACATCGAATTCATAAATTAATCTTTATGATCAATAAGTAAATTTGCATAAAGGTGAATACCAATGATGGAGAAATGGGCATGGTATTCACTACACAATGACATTGGCTTAGAAAATCGGTGTGATTTTTATAGCGTAACGACATGACATAAGAATTCATAAAAATTGGTCGATGAGAGAGAAAGTGGTTCTTCATAATATTTACATGTAATGGACTGTAAGGAGTTCATATAGATACATGTCCCAACAATTGTAATGGAATTTAGATTCATGTTACAAAAGAATTGCTTGAATGTAAAAGAGGAGAGAGAAGATCCTTTCAGAATTTCGGTATAGTAACGGGTGTACATGGAAGACATTTACTGAGAGATAAAGGGGTATCCCATCATTAAAACAATATCAGGGTAGTATGAGGGAGGTTTGAAACGATACCTCAACATTTATAATTGAAATTAAAATGGAAAAACAACTTAAAGAAGATTGGACAAAAATGAGAAAGGAAGACAAAACCCTTACTTGGAAGTGTGCTTCCAAAGGCTAGAGAGAGGCTTGTGAGAGGCTTCTTGGGAGCCTAGGGCACCTTAGGAGGATTATAGAGAGAGTAGGTCATAGGTTGGATGAACTCCAAGGGCATTGAATGAGGAAGAAGTGGTAGCTTGGGTTGGTTTATATAGGAAAGGTGAGGGAATTCTTTATTATTTTGTTTTGGGACCCCTTATATTAAATTAATCCAAACCACAAACCATCCCATGGTTTTTGCACATGGATTTGGACAAGGGAAGAGGAAAACAATATTTTATAAGGACAAAGACATAACTTCTTAAAATAATACGTTTTCTTATGTGGAGGTGAGTCACACTCCCATGGAAATTAATTTAAAAAGGCAATGTGTTGAATAAGTCTTGAGGGGTCCATTAATGCTTTGAAAAGTAAGTCAAACAAACCCAAAATCACATTATTTTAATGTTAAAAAATATATTGTCCAAACATAAAGATTATAGTATTTTATTACATCACTATTGGGTCATTATGATGTCATAAAATAAATTATATATTTGAACGGTATTTAATTTTTACCCAAAAATTTGACTGTCTCACAAAATTATGAAAAATTCACCATTGGAAAACGTCGACATCCTGATTCCAAAAATAACATTTAATTTATATAAATAATTTTATAAATATGTGAATTTTCACATTTAAAATAAAAACCGAACTTTATCAAAAATTCACGGGTTTTGACAGAAATGGCTTTCAAACCTTAATAAAAATTTTAATTTCATTCATAAAATTATAAGATCATTTATATTTAATAAAAAATAATTTAATAATAATAATAATATTTTATTAAAATATTATTTATTTCAAAAATCCCTTAATTTAATAAAATATATTTCTTAATTAAATAATTACAAAAAACACCATTTGTACTTTAAAAACTATTTACAATGTATCAAAAATGAATAGAAATTATATACATTATTATATACGAAAAATAATGTACATGAACATAGTAATACTTATTTGTTACATGACCCCTTAAAACAGCCACATAAGACCTAAGGGTAAGGTGTGTGATTGTGACCGACTCTTGGGTGGCTCAAATAACATCGCTCGAGTGGTAATTTCAATCAACTTCTACATTTCCCTTAGATGGTCATGTTCGAGCTTGACATGATGAAGCTCTGCTTGGGCTTGGTCAAGAGCGAAGCCCAAGGATTACACCTCTTTTCCAAGCCCCGACAAATGGGCTTCTTATGGAGAAATTGTATTGGATGAGGCCATCGCTTCTTTTGTCTGAGTAAATTGGATTTTTTAAAGTCCTATATTTATACTAATCATGTGGTCACTGTTCAACGACTGTATTAGCAATGGTCAAAATTCTTAACATAAATCCAATGAAGTTGACACTTAATATAAACATAAAGAGACATTTAATTAGATCAAGATGGATTTACATTAATGAAACATTGGGTCATTACAAAATTATTCTTAAGTGTAAATGAAAATATATGTTTAGGGGTAGCTGAATTTTATTATTTGTAGAATGTAAGGCATGCCATGTATTCATATTGTTTTAAGATTTGTTTTTAAAAAAAAAGGGAATATCATCTACTTTCTTAAAGAATTTTTCTAAAGTGTTTTTGAGATATTTTTTTACCTAGAAAAGAGTGTTTTGTTAGACATGGTTATATATATATATATATATATTGTCTTGGTTATCTAAATGTTTATTAGAAAATGGCGTTCTTTGTTATTTACGTATCATTTCCCACACAATGGTATGTTTCATGACTATATTCCCACATGCTTTCTTTATTGTTTAGCCTCAGACTAATTGATTATGCATTAATGTATTCTCCTCTTTGGTTTATTTATATTATTCAATTTCTTCGATTTATTAACATTCTTCTCTTTCTTTAGTTTATTCAAATTCTTCACTTCATTCAGTTTCTTCACATCATTATCTTTCTTACTAATTTTGTTTATGGGTTGATTTTACCTCACTAGCATCATCATTGTCACCATTCCTCCTTCATCTTGGTTCATTTCCAAAAAATTATATCTCATAGTTCACTTGGGGATAAACAATATATTTTACCAACCACTGTTGTTGGTTGTGTACAATATGAAGTTACATGATCAGTCTGAATTGCTTCCCCATATTAGTACAGAAAGGGAAACATGACACTCTTCCTCAAAAAAAATTTCTAATCAAGATCCTGTTATTGTAACCAAAATTGAAAATAATGTTTGATCATATAATATTTATTATACTGAAATGTTAGAATTAATTTTTATACCCTAATATATTATACTATTGTTTCATATTATAAAATTTTATTAGAAAATAGGTAGTAGAAAATTATTTTCATTATATGTGTCTGACATCAAAAGTGAGGTAAAATCCATCTTATTTTCAACTTTTAACTTAATAAAATCTTCCAAAACGATGAAATTAACATTTCAATTTTGAAAATCATTTGGATATTTTAGGAAATTATAAAAAATGTTTTTATTATATTAACACAATATAATTTACAATATGTGACGATCACAATGGAAAACAATAAATCATTATGGTTGAGAGTTTGAACTCAACCCAGCATTGTTAGGGAATCATTTATGGTTAAGGACATCATGAGGAGATGTGGTACATCTCAAAGTTTTCCCTTGTTCTTGAGCTAGTCCTTCTCATTATACATCCTTCTCGCCTTATGAATTTATTATTCACACAACCAGTTGATGTCAGGTGTCACTATCGACTGACCTTCAAGGATTGGGAAATATTGAAATTCCAAAATAGGCATCCTTGGTGGGGCATAATAGTTAACAATGGTGTCCATATGGTACACTGGATCAACATATTCTTTTCATGATATGTCCATATAAGAAACTGTTGTGATTTTGTTTGCACAAGAAAATCGTAAGTCCTAAAAGTTTCCACATTGACATTTTCTCGCTTAACGAAATACCACCAGTTTTCATCAATGATATGTGTGATGGGGTATAAACGCTCTAGAACATCAAATAATGTGTCTTCTCAGTAGAAAAGGGAGACATGATAACCAGAAGCTTCTTCAATACACTTTTTAATCTATCAGAAAATGTGAATTCCGTACCATATCTTATGTTGAAAATGATATGGGGCTTGTTTTTTTTATTTCAATGTTGTACTTCACACAATTAAATAAGGTCTCCTACATTAGGGAAGTAATAGGTATCATTCGATGCTCCTTGAAGACACCATTTACTCACTACATAATATTTTTTTCCATGTATATTTACCTGTTCCCCCATCACATCCCAATGTCCATTTTTATTTAGGAATCCACATCATATAATCATAAACTTCATGATTATCCTTGATAATGTGTTTGAAATTATCATCAAACATTTTTTGATCCATATCATATTCTACATAGGAGTGATCATATATTGCATAAATTGATTTTATCTTTAGGTAGAAATAGTCAAAAATAAAAAAGAATTTGCATACCAAGCCTGATGATTTCTTTATTTATAGGTTTTTTATGTATTGTTTTCCGCAAATTGCTAAAAAAGTGTATGATGCAGTACCAGTGATGTGAATTTGGGTGTCACCATATATCTAGTTCAACATTGATTGTCTCATTGATTGCCTGATGCCGATCAGATATGAAACAGACACACCAAATACTGGTGAAGTGGTTGATGATACATTCTAAAAACCAACTCCATGATTTGTAGTTTTCCTTATCCACAATGGAAAAGGAAAATAGAAAGGTGAATGGTTTCCATCACAGGTTTCCAAAATCAACAATACACCCATGTATTTTCTGTATAGAAACGATCTATCAATCTATATGAACTATTTGTGGAATTGAAATGAGAATGAAAAGGGGATGAATTCATGGAAAAATTGATGAAATTGAAAATTTTAAGGATCAATTATACTACCTTGAGACACATATTCATGTGAATGAATATTGAAGAAAACATTATTTTTCTGTCTCATTATGGATATAAATTTTGGAAACAGTTGATATGATTCATCCGATTCACCAAAGACCTTCGCAATTACCTCATATTTTTCCATCTATGCCTTATTATAGGTAATATTATAACCAATATTTTGTTGTAT
The DNA here is from genome assembly GCA_963277665.1 of Viscum album. Lineage (NCBI taxonomy): Eukaryota > Viridiplantae > Streptophyta > Magnoliopsida > Santalales > Viscaceae > Viscum > Viscum album. The sequence goes on along the minus strand of OY728158.1, from coordinate 362,934,894 downwards.
CCTCTCATGCAGAAAGCCTATAGTAACATATTGTCATGATCAAATCATCTTGATGAAAATGGATTACACTAATTCATCATACAGTGTGGTATTATCTTGTGTGATGCTTGGCTAATGGAAAGTTTGAGGTGCCTCAATCTTCTAGATTCTCCAACGTCTAAATGTAATGTCTAAAATCACCCTCATGAATAATCTAAAATCATATACATACTTCTCACACAGTATGATATATTTTTTATGGCGAGATTCATGAAACATATATATTCAATTCCTCTCATTGTGAAATATATTTACTGTGTTTTTAATACGTATTTACTTGGAAAACCCCTTCAAACATATAAAGATTTCTCCAGGTCACTATACCAATCCATTATAACTTCAGGAAACTTTGTTGTGGTTGTGAGAACATTTCACTCGAATACATGCACATTTTACACTTCTTCCTTCCAAGAGGAGAGGAGTGGTGGATGATTTATTGTGGGTCGAGAAAGCTATACAACTATTGGATTTCTAGAAAAATCATCCCCAACTTCTTCTACTCCCTCATTGTCAACCCCATTGTCATTGATTGTTTAATAATTACAAAAATCCACATCATATGTTGGGTTTACAAGTATATCCGGGTGATTATATATGTTTTACTCTTCCGTACCATATAGAATAGCCTCAATTTCATAGAAAATAGCTTCATGAACCAATCTTTTACATCTACATATTTATATAATAGGACGTTGTTGTTCTACATTAGAAACATCAACAAATAACTCCATCATGTTACAATCAGATTGTTGTGAAAATAAATAATTTTTTTGGACCCAGTACACATCAAAAACCGATGGATAATCTAGATGCCGTAGAGTTTCTGAGAATTGCTCATGTCTATTGCTCATGGACATGATCTCTTAATCGGGTCCCAAATTTATGAATCCATGAATTATATCTTGATGTTCACTTAGGGATAAAAAATCATATGTTCTACAAACTATTTTTGGTTGTATAATATAAAAATATCCTTGCTAAGTTTTAATAACCAACTCATAGTAGTACACACCAAAAAACAAGACTCTCTTCATCAAAAATGGTTTTTGATCATGATTTTGATAGAGTAACTAATACTGATAAATATGGTTGACTATATAATATTTATTATATTGATATTTTATAATGTTATTTATATCCTAAAATATGATACTAATGGTTAGTTATATAATATTTTACTAGAATATAAGTCAAAGAATGTTCTATAAACCAAGGTAAAAAAAAGAAAAAACTAAATCATCATATTTATCATTCTTAAAATGACAGTTATGATCATATAAAGTGAAATGGAGAAGACAACATCCATTAAATAACACATTAATACATTAAAACATACCTGAAATACCTTGAATTTTTTCAATAGAACATGGTTTGGATGATCTGAGCTGCAAATCAGAAATGAGGTAAAATCCATCTTATTTTCAACAGATGGATTAATAACAGCTTTCAAAGAGATGTAATTAACATTGGAATAACGAAAATAATTCAGCCTTCTAATAACATATCTTATATATTATCCTATATGACATTTCAAGGCCAAAATATTTTCAATATCACAATGTTTTGTACATACCTTTTGATGATTTTATTAAGATACCAATTGAAAATAAGATGGATTTTACCTCACGCCTGATGTGAGGTTCATATCATCCAAATCATGTTCTATTAAAAAATATCAAGGTATTTCTTCTATGTTGTAAATAATTTATTTGTTATTTATTGTGTTTGTTCTTCTATATTTGGATTTATATGATCATAATTGTCATTTTATTAATGATAAATAAACTGTTTTCATGTTTTCTTTTTTACCTTGTTTTCCAAAACATTATATGGACACCATTGACAAGGAGGGATTACAATATAAAAATTATGATGCTAAAACTTAAAAACATATTCTTGTATCCTAAACAATGATACTAATGATTTTAGTACATTTATTAATCATCTGAAAGGAATATTAGTAGTTTATAAGTGAAATATGAATCATCTAAAGCATATCCTCTAGTAGATTCAAACAAGGTGTGCAACATGACACGTTGTAGTGTACCGAGTTATCCCATTTTAGTCTGGGGAATCGTTTTCAGTGTTGTTACTCGTAGGTACATCTATGCTGGAGCCACATAAACATTATTATCCATGTAAGGATATTATTTCTTAGCTAACCACATATTATTTATGCTACAAAATATTTATAATTTTTTCTTGTATCATAAAAGATTACACTAATCATTACTTAACCATTAGTTAATTAGTACATGGCCATTAATTAATTTTTTTTATCCATTTGTCAAAAATTTACTAACCATTAGTTAATCACTTCTTAATAATTATTTTAACATTCATTAACCAGTAATTAAACATTGATTAATAAACCTTAATCATCCATTAATCGTAGGTTAATAATTATTAAATCGAAACTTAATCATTATGAAATGATTAATAAATAATTATTTAATGATTATATAATAATTAATTAAACATTACTTAATCCTTGATTAATTATGACTTAATAAAAAGTTAATCATATGATATTCATTATTTAATTATAATTAACTAATAATTATATGTACTGAATTTTTAATCATAAGTTATTAATTAGTTAATCTAAACATATTGATTAATATTGATAATAATTATTAATAAAATAAATTTAACTAACAAAATATTTAATGAATAAAATATTTATTACTAACTAAAAATAATATAATTAAAAAAAATTAAATTAAATAACAAAAAATACCACTAAATGATGCATAAAAAACAGGGACTTCTTTTTAACCACCAGATCCACCATGCAAGAAGAAGATTTATTCTAAAGATATGGATATGTAATATATAGAGATGATTGAAATATTGATGTGAGGGGAAGGGGGATTTCATAGGTATTTGATGTTAACGTGGTAGGGGTGTGTTTTTTTCATCTTTACGTTAGGAGAACGTTTCATGCCCCCTACCATCGTTCTCTTTGTCTTTAAGCAGAAGGGATTTACCCCATACACCTTTTCCATGTCATCGATCTAGGGAAAGGAGGTGGGGGCATGAATGGTTGTATCCCCCCAACTTCAATCCATACAGTTTTCTTAAAGTGAACTATACATTTTTATTGTCTTTTCTAGAAAACATATAATTTTTTTTATTAGTGGTGGTATAGCGTTTCATCATCCATATCCTTCTTCACCCATCTATATGTTTAGTCTCTATTTCCACCAATGTTTTGATGGAAAATTTTCCCATTAATTCCAACATAGATGATTACCCTTTATTATTTCATAGGATATCTCTTTTAATGGTGGGAAAACTCATTGAAAACTGACCATTCGACATGAATGTGATAAGAAACATGATGCCATCTGTTTAGAACTAATAAGAAGAAATGGCCATAAAAGAAGTTGGATCGTGCCAACTGAACATTGTGTTCCTGTGTAAAAAAAGATAAGAAAAGGGATCTACTTTAAAGACCATGGTCATTCAACAACCACCTAATCTTAATGCAGGAACTTAAAAAGATTTTTTTCTATAGTATTACAATCATAAGAAAAGTCCTATGAGTCCATTAATGCACCAAATTTTATGGAAGATCCAAAAAAACTCTTACAATATAGGCATCCATGGAAAACTTTTATTAATTGGGGTCGTTCAAATACAATCCTCTGGGGTCCAAAAATGTAGATAAATGTACTCATCAAGGTGACACAACCTTTTATGAGGGGGCCATTTAATTCCATGGAGGATCACTGGTTATGGATCCCATTCAAATTGGGAAAGCATCATATATTATTCTTTTCTTGTGTGGAAGGATTAGAAGTGTAGAAAATGAGCACATCTCCCGGGTAGCTGATGATGAAGGTAACATCATCCACTAGTATTTATTGTGGATTCATTCGAATAAAACATGGTTGTGATTCATTACAAAAGAAGAAAGACAATTTGATAGGGAGAATATTTCAGTGCCTTTTGTTTGTAATCATCCCCATTTCAATGGTAGCAGATGATGAAGTTAAAATCATTCTACAGTTTTTAATGTGTCTCATTGTAAATAAAGAAAGGAATCCATTATTTCCAAAATCATAAAAAACTGTACAGAAAAAATATGTACAAGTCATTTATTTTTCAACCAGCTTCAAATCTCTCAAAATATCTCATTATAGGTTCTGTTATTGCAATCAAAGATAATAGATACCTGGATAACCCAAAAATACATTTATCTAAAAAAACCATCACGGTCTTTAAATCCAATAGATACCTCATTGTCACATTGATAAGATGTAATCAATGACTACCACACTTCTTACCGGATCACCCATCCCAAATATGTCACCCCATGCACGCACCTATCCCAAAAACCATTCATCATGAACCATTAGACCCCCTGAGACATCCCAACTAAAATATCCATGTTTTCCACCCATCATTCTTAACTAAACCCCATTCAAAACGAAAAAAATTCCCAAAAAAGAACTACCCCTAGATAATAATATTTAAAGGTTAAAATGACATTGACCCCCCTATACTAGAACCTAGTGAATCCAAAAGATCCCCTGAGACATCATCAAAATGGAAACTACTACTGAATAGATTGAAGATGGAAGATGATGGTTATTTTATCTAATAAAAACTGTTGTATGTTTTCTAAATCCATACCCATCCATATTATTAAAATATTGTGCTATAATTGACATTTGATTTTCAACCTACATACAGTTTGAATTCTTCAACACCAGAGTGTTAAAAGTGGAACTATCATGATTTCTCTCTATGAATACATGCTAAAAAATATGGACATCTATGGAATCTCTTACAATGAGGGTTTTAAAATATATTTTCTAGTCTCTCTTCAAGGAAAAAATAACATCCACTACCTCCTATGGAAGAAATAGGATAATAGGATTACAAGATTCACTTCAAAATGTTTTGCTTCCTCTATCCACTGTCCTGGTGTTCCCTCCTGGGATTTTGGGGGTTTAAATTGGTGCCTCTCAAAAAATGACAACTTAATGCCCTATTATATTCAATGGTCTATTAGATGTGTTCTTATATGGACTCTTCTCATGGTTGGGGACTTCAATTAAATAGTGATTCATTGAGAAAAGAGATGGGGTTCCTACAGATCCTCTACTCATATGAGTATCTTCTTATATGAGATTGAAGACACAAATCGAACTAACATGGACATGATGGTATCCCATTCACTTGGTTCCATGATTTCTCATTGAACACCAAAACTATATATTATAAGGATATATTCTTAGCTTCTTTCATGGGGCTGGCCATCTTTAACCTCTTCCAAGATTCTCATCTCACCCCTGCTATATGGACCATTGACCAATTCACATTAATCATAGTACTGACCATAGTAATATGAGATAAGAGAGGACTTTTAGAACTAAAATCTAAAAAATTATGGAAACAGACTTTGATGATGTGATTAAATCATGATGGAATATGGAAGTCCCTGACACTGATAATAAAATTTTTGAGGTCTCATTTATCCTTAAGTAGTGGAGTTATAGTCTATTTCACCAACCAGATCATCAATGTGTTATTATTGATATAAATCTCTATAATATCTTCCCCCTTCCTCCTTCATTTTCAACCCACTATAGAGTAATCAACTGTGAAAATGATATTAATACTTATCTGAAAATGAATGAAATCTAGTAGATAATGTGTGTGTGCGATGTCCACATTATAAAAAGTGACACAAATACACATTATTTCCCTCAAAAAGCATTTGGGAGGTGATGTGACAACATTATTTATTGTTTTAACTCTCCATAAGGGAATACAATCTTGATGGAGGATGATATACATGGCCTTATTTTGTGCATTTTCTAGGATCTCTACTATAACAACCTGAACATTTATAAATAAAATTACACCTTCATTTTAATCAAATGTCTTAATATATAATCTGGTTATAGAAAAAACATTCTCTTATTTAGTTTTATTTTATATTATTGTATTTATAGTAAATTTAAGTATATTTACTATTGATAATATAATTTTTGTACATTAATCATAAAATTAGAATAAATATCGGGTTTTGATAAATCCAGTGGAAAAAGACAAAGGATGTGATGGCCTCAACTAGTAAGATCTTACCATATGAAGCCCAAATATAAGATATTTTTAGGGAGATATAATGTCTTGGGTTTTCCATTTAACACACCCAATAATAAATTCAATAACTAAAGCATGAACGAAATCCTTTATGGTAGAAGTTTATGCCCATTGAGATCAAGACCCAAACCAAGTATGCCAAATCACCATATAAAAGTCACATCATCACACACCTTACCCTTTGGGAATTTTCTAGGGGTATTAAAGTTATATGTATCTATTCCATAGTAATATGATTTTTTATATTGTTTTTTTAATAGAATAATGTAATTATTTTCTTATTATCATTACTTTATAAATGTTTTTTATTTTTATACAATAAAACAAAAATTTCATTGTTAATCAGTATTCAATTTCAAGTAATACATTTATTTTGATGAATTAAATGTTTTTTGAAGAAACTAATAATATTATACCTTTCAACAAATTTTATTAAATATAAATGATCATATAATTTTTATGAAGTCAAATGTAATTTTTGCAACAGTTCAAAGACTTTTATTGTCAAAAATACCATGATTTTCTGAATAAATGTCGACGTTATTTTAATTGTTAAAATTAAAATATTTATAAAATTATTTGGTTATAATAAATATTTTTTATGGATTAATTATTTTGAATTTATCCAATGATTAATTTTTCATAATTTTCTAAGATAGTGGAATTTTTGGGTAAAAATTAAATACAGTGTAAATATACAGTTTGGGTTATAACATCATAATATCCCAAAAGTGATGTAATAAATATTATTAATGGAATTAATTACTAAATATATGTTTTACCTTTAGATACCGTTATATTATTTTTATTTTATTATTATAGTAAATCATTTAGGAATCCTCCAAACCCATTAATATATTTTTATGTTTTAAATTCATTTCTTCAAGAGTATGAATAACTTCTACATAAGAATGTGAATTATTTTGTTATGTTCAGCCATTGAAATTATAGGATAATTTAAAACACTGCAATTTTGAAAAAACCAAGGGAAGGAACCCTGATACGGTTTGTGGATTTGGTTATTTTATAACTGGAGTCCAAAACCTATGTTTGGGAAATAATAAAGAATTACCCACTCATGTCATATATAAATCCACCAAATATCCCATTTATCTTTACTCAAAGTCCATGGAGCATATCCATACCCTTCCCTACCCTATCAATACTCCCCTATAATGTTCCTCAATCTCTCAAAAATCCCCTCCTAATCATTTGGTGTCACACTCTCAGGGAAATTGTTCGTTTTCTTCACCTCTTTATTCAATTATATTCATTATTATGCCTCTTATCACCCATTTATAAAATTGTGATGTGTTCTTACATATCCCCCAAAGATCCATTTATATTTATAAATAATAATAAATCCATTTCAATATCACTAATTTCTCCCATAAACATTTATACTCCCCAGTTATTCTATAGAAATTTTATATTTCTTTTTCATGCCAAAAAATTGTGTAGTGAATAACCATACCCATTCCCTATCAAGGGTGTTCAACTTTATTCTATTATTTCTATTGATTAGGTTATTAGATTTATTTAGTATACACTACATCATCATGTAATAAAATATTATTATGAATGAATCCATGTTGTATGATCTATGTGGCACACATAAGTATGAAAATGAAATGAAAGTGATGGGTGTGCCCAAAATTATATAGGTATCCAATGCATTGGGTAATGTTTAGTCTCATTATATTTCATGTTAGGATAGGGGTGAAAATTTCTCATTTATGGGAATTTTCCATTATTATGTATTGGTATTTATCCGTGACCTATGTTTATAGTGCAATGTTTTAAGTTGTTTCGATATTTTCCATGTTGCCTTTATGATTATCATGTTATATCATGTCTTATTTCACATGTTTACAATTCATACTTGGTTTATGGTCTACTGATATGAGTATGGTATAAAAAGTATTATTCTATTAATGTTATTCATTGTTTAACCCCTTACTTGTCTTTATATCTAACCCCTGTATTATGTATGTCCTTAGTTTATCTAATGATTTTTTAAGTACGATCATGTTAAATAATTTTTCAATAAACAAGATGTATTTCTTATTTTATGTTGTTATATAATGTACCTAATTCCCAAATGAACTAGATATACCAATATTTTGGGTTGTATTACGTTTAATTTAATTTAATAAATCATGTATCAATGTAAATTAAAGATCAATGTTTCTATACTTGGTATCAAATGAAAAGTTTTGTTATTTTTGGGATTAGGATTAGTAAACCCCAACCATTGAATTTGAGATAAGACTACGTATGAGAAAAAACACATAATTTTTTTGAGGAATATAGAAAGTGCTTTATTCTAGAAAATTCATATGTGTTTGGATAATACAACTGGATATCGATCTGGAATAGATCTACATAAGGGTAAAACCCAAAAACACTGCATTTATCTACAGTCGACCGAGAACTGGTTCATGACAATGCTCTTTTCTACACAACTAGAAAGAAACTCTCTATTTATATGATTTTCATAATTAATAATTTCCTTACAAACCATTATTAAGGAAAAAATACCTATATTAATATATGATAGGAAATAGTTCATTAATAACATAAATTGAAGCCTAGAAATTCACAAGTCAAAAAAAATACATGTAAATTTTATGTTATCTATTTGATTCCAATGTATTCACATTTATATGCTTAATAGTTTAAAAATAATCATCCCCAATTTTCTCTTTATTCTATCCTATGGAACAAATAGAAGGGATTTGGTAAAAAATCAATGTTACAGGCAATGTGAGGACTGCCCCAAAAATAATCTCAACACGATGGAAGTGGGATACATCAACTTTGTTATGATTCTGTGCCAGCTGAATAAAGTCCTAAATAGAAACCTAGATTTATAGGAGAACCCAAACAATAAAAATAATAAACAATATGAAATAGTGAGATTTATATTTCTAAATCCCTTGAATATCAATGGACCATATGATCCATTAATCAGGGAACAACAGATAAACTCTATTGAGAATATCTTCTCCATCCATAAATTATCTGAGAAAGACTTGGTTTTACTAGCTATTTATCATATGGAAGGAGAAGATTATTAGTGGTGGAAATTTATCCATAATACAATGTATGTGTAAGAGATCAAATTGGATGGGTGGAAGTAATTCTAGAAGTGGTTTTTTGGTAAATATTTTTCTCAAACTCTATGAGTTTAAATGGAAAAGTATTTATTTTTTCTTAATAAAAAAGATGTTAAATCTATAATAGAGTATGTGAAACACATCACAATAATTTTATGATATTCCTACGGCTTTGTTTTTCCCATGAATTAAAGGTTTAGCACTTATTTGTGGGTTAAAAACTGGGCTATGAAAAGCTATAGTGATCTGATACATTGACAGCTATATGGAAATTTTAAGATGTGTCCTCAAAGTTAAAATAGAGATATGTGAATCTTAAGGGAATCATGTGGATAAGAAGTAGAAAATAGACTTTAATTTTAGTTTTACGATGTATAAATCTGACAATGAAAATATATTTCAACATCCAACATTCCAAATGTATATAAAGAAGAACCCTAGAAATTTCTTATGGGGGATGTGGAAATTATTTAGGTGCATGAAACAAGGGAACCTAAGTAGTGATTGCTGAAAGTAGAAACTCGCCAATGTTATGTTGGAATGAAATGCTCTAGTAAACCCTCTATACATTGTTTATTTCTTTATCATCATGTAACCATTTAACTTATCAATATAGTGCACTAATCCAATGGTATTCATGGACAACCAACAATATCTAAGGTGGGAAGGGAGAGTTTTATTCATCACAACCATTAAGGTGGAATCCGATAATGATGTGGTGATAGGTAAAATAGTTACTCAATAAATAATAGTGAATTAAAATTTTGATTTTGGTTCTATTAATTCCATTATTTGATGAATATTTTTTAATACTACTCAAACACCACCACAAACCATGGAAGTATAGATGTCGGGGAAAACAAAAAGTGTTATAATTATTGCATACATAGTATATAACTCATCTCCTATTAAAATTTGTGGGTTAAACGTCATAATGAACCTTTTCATACTCTCTTTAGTAAAAGTTAATGCATTTTTGGATATGGATTGTCTTTTCATATAGATATCCAAAATAAATTTACACTAGATTGAAATCAATATCGATACAGTGAATCTTGTTCTAATAATGTACAAATTAAAGTAGGAGGATGAATCATATTTTGATCCTAAATCTCAGGAATGGATATTATTTTCCTACAATAGAGAATATATAGAACAAATTATTAATATTAAGCAAATAATCATCCTTGAATACATGACTATTGTGAGGGAATAAACTATTGTGTTTCCAAAAGAATTTCCTTGTCTACCTCCTAGAAGATAGGTTGAATATACAATATAGATTATACATTGGGAGTAACCATTATCCAAAACTCTATATAGAATTAATATTGTGGAACTTGAAGAGATGAAGGAACAGATATAGAAGAATCATGATAAAAGGGTTCATATGCCAATGTGCTTCACCATGGGGTACACCATTCCACTTCATCAAGATGAAGGATGGGTTAATATGACATTATATTGATTGTTGTGATCTAAACAAGATCAAAATATATAACATGTATCCTCTTACATGGATTTGTGTCTTGTTCAATCAGCTATGTGGAGGACAGCACTTCAAAAATGTGGATTTGCGGTCGGGGTATTTCCAAGTTTGGGTCCAGAAGGAAGATATCCTAACGATTGAATTTCGAATAAGGAACTAGCACTATAAGTACATATTAATTCCATTAGGACTCAATAATTCTCTATAAAATATTATTGAATATATTAATAGAGTCTTTAGTGATTACCTCAAAAAATTTATGGCAGTCTTTATAGATTATATTCTAAAATACACTAAAATCCAGGATGAGAATGATGTGTATCTGAGCACTGTGCTAAATACCAAGAGATGATTATTTCAATGTAAATAAAATTTGAGTTATTATTGAAGGAAGTCTCATTCTTGGTTAATATCATCATAAGAAATATTATATATATGAACAATTTCAAGAAAAATGAAATCAAAGGATGTACAAGGCCAATATACGTGTCTAATATAAATAGTTCTCTTTGATTAACTAGGTACAAGAATTGAATTCCATCAAATTTGTCGATATTATGAAACATTTAACCAATATGACTCATAGGGAAACATGTTTTCATAGAATGATTAATGTGATGAGATATTCAATGAATTGAAAACAAGTCTTATCACTGCACATGTACTCACACTACACACAAGTGGATAACTTCTCATTGTATTCCATGATACTTTGAAGAACTGATTGGGATTTGTGTTAATGAAAAAATAAAAAGTGATATCCTATTATTTACAAAAGATTATATTTAAATAATAGTGCAACCCAACACATGATCTTGAGTTTTAAATAGTGATGATCACGTGGAAAATATAGCAGCATTATCTATTTGGAGTGATGTCTGAAATATATGAAGATTTAAAAATCCTCAAGTATATATTCACATTGATAGTGATGAATATGCACCAAAGTAGATGTTTATATATGATCAAGGAAAATGACTACTCAAATCACTACTATCATGGAAAATTAAATAAATTGAATGATGTTCTACGTATAAAGGATCTAGATATTCTATCATTGTTGAAAATTGAGAAGGATCCAATCATTATAGATTTTAAAATTATGGACATGGGAATATAATGGAAAGAAAAATCATCAATCCTTTCACAAATTATTTTACAACCACATATTCTAGATAAGAAAAATGACTCCAAAAAAGATGATGTGGGAATCCATAAGAAAGTGGAAGCAGTGAGAAAAGGAAAATTCCCCGAATTAAAAACCAATGAAAACAATGTTATAAGATTCATGTCATGTCTATGTGTACCATAAAATATGAAGGTAAAGAAGCTATTTGATGATGAACATAGTTTGACTTTCTCCATCCATCCAAGAAGCAAAATTATGAATAGAGATCTTCGAGAGATCTATTGGTGGGACAAAATAAAGTTGGATATCATTGAATATACATCAAGATGTCTTGTATAGAATAAATTTAAGGACTAAATGAAAATATACATGGGGATGATGAAACCATTAACCATACCAACATGGAAATGTGAAAAAAATCACCAAAGACTTGGTCATCGGTATTTTAAAGACATTAAAAGGAAATAATGCTATATGGTTTCTGTGAGATCATCTTACAAAAACATAAAACATAATTAAAATTTAAGAATACTTATCTCTAGATCAACACTAATGAATATAAATTAGAAAATTGGTGAGGTTTCATGGAATTCCAAAATTGATTTTATATTATCGACACCCAATATTTACCTCTATGTTCTTGAATAGTATCCAACATGATCTAAATAATGAATTGAATATAAAAATTTATTATAACCTTCAAAATGATCTCTAATTTGAGAAGATTATTCAAAAACAAGGGGAAATTTTGAGAGGATTTTTTATTGACATCAAAAGATGATGGGAATAACAACTTCCTCTAGCCAAGTTTTCATACAGTAACAGTTTCCACTGAAGCATCCAAATGGCTCCGAATGAAGCCCTTTTTCGGATGAGATGTATAACACATATATATTAGGATGAATTTGGGGAACAAAAACTATTATGTCTAGAAATGGTGAAGCAATTGGTGAAAATGTTAAGAACATTAAACAAGACATCAAGGCTTCTTAGAGTAAAAGAAAGAGCTATGATGAGAATCATTGTAGAGGCCTAGAGTTTAATATTGGAAACATGTTATTTTTATACATATATCCATTGAAGAAATTCATGATATTTGAATGAATGGAAATCATAGTTCAAGAATCATTAATCCCTTTGAGATCTTTGATCGAAATAGAGCGGAAGATTATCGACTGAAACTACCACATTACCAATCCCATTTACATGACATATTCCGTGTATCCCACTTGAATAAGTACATACTAGACGCATCATACATACTCAATTTAGAGAAGGTATCATTAGAGAATGATCAATCATATGAGGAGTAAATGGTAATGATATTATATTGTAGAGACAAATTTCTATGAAATAAGGTAATTTACTTTGTTAAAGTGTTTCGAATAAATAAAATGATTAAAGAAGTGACATGGGAATCAATGGAAGTTATGAAACAAAAATTCCCTAATCTATTTTTATTTGGGGGAAAAAAATTAGAGTGGGATATTTTTTATGTGTGGAAGATAATAATGAACTGAACTTTTATAAATTAAAACCCCTTTCATTTTAATCTATTTTTTTATTAAATAATATAGATATATAAAAAACATGAAATTATTTTTTGTTATTATATCATATCATATTTAAAATACTATTATGAATATTTACCATTTATAATATATCTGTTTAGAAGTGATCATATGATTAGTATAAATATAGGGTTTTGATAAATCTAATTACTATACACCAAGGATATGATTGCCTCAAGTAGTTAAATTGTACCCTAAGAATCCCATTTATCAAAGATTTAGAGGGAGAAAGAATCAATGGGAATATTCATTTAACAATCCCATGCTCAGATACAATGATTTAAGAAAGATAAAAACTGATTATGTGAGAAGTTCAATCTCATTAAGATCATGACCCAATCCATGTACGTTAAACCACCCCATGAATGTATCACCATTACACACCATACACTTCGGGTACATTATAGTGTAAAAAATAGATATTTTTATATACCATAACAATATGAATATGAATATTTTAATTTCAATAGAATAATGTTTATATTTTATTCTTATCATTGATATATAAATGATTTCCATTTTTATTTAAAAAACACAAATTGTATTGTTAAATTTTATTTAATTTATAAAAAGATGTTCATTTTTATGAATTAATATATTTATAAAATAAATAATAAAATAATTTTTTAAAATAATTTTTATTAATTATAAATGATTATAAAATTTTTACGATGATAAATGTAAATGTTATAAGGGTTCGAAAACTGTAATTATCAAAAAAAAAATAAGCATTTCTCAACAAATATTGATTTAGTTTTAAAATATAAAATTACAATATTTTGAAAATTATTTGGTTAAAATTAATATTATTTTTGGAATTTGAATGTTGAAATGATCCAATGATGAAATTTTTATAATTTTTTAAGATAGTGAAATTTTTGGGTAAAAAATAAATTCCATATAAATATTCGGTGTGTGTTTTGATATCCTAATTACCCAAAAGTGATGTAATAAATAAAATAACTGGCATAAAACAAAGCAAATTTATGTTTTCTTACTTTAAAATAATGTGTTATTATATTAATTTTATTTATTTTACAAAGCCTTTTTGAATCCTCCAAAACCATTAAAATATTTCAAGGTTTTAAAATCATTTCTCTAAGTGTATGACTCACTTTCATATCATAAACTATATTATTTTATTATTTTCAGTCCTTTGACTTGTGAAATTGTTAAATAAACACCAATTTGAACTTATGAAATAATTAAAAGCACTCTCCATTGGTTGAAACATAGGAAAAACCATGAGATGGTTTGTGGTTTATGGTACATTAATATGTAGATTCCAACACCCATGTTAGTGAAATAATAAATAATTCCCCACTCATTTGTTATATATACCCTCCAATTATCCAATTTATATTCTCTAAAAATCCCTAGAGAACATTCTTACTCTTCTATTCCCTCTCTAGAGTCCTCCCAAGGTGGCCTATGGTCTCAAGAATCCCCTCCCTAGCATTTGGTGTCAAAATTACAAGGTAAGGGTTCTTTTCATTCACTTATTCATTAAATTGTCTGTTTTATATTATGAATCTTATCTCCATTTTATATCACCGGTATATGTTATTCCATATAACCCTTAGGATGCGCCCGTAAGGGGCACTGCGAGCTTGGTTAACCCTCGTCGCCGCCTCCTTCCTCTTCTAGATCGGTGCGACCCTCCTTCGTTCTCGGCGAGGTTGGGGCGGTGGACTTCAGTTGCAGCGGCGTCGTCGACTCCGTGGTCGCGGTTTCCTGGGCGATTTACATCATGGCTGGACACTCTCATGGCGGCGCGATGTTGGTCGCGGACGAGATCCAGCTTCTGCGGCTTTAGTTTCGCTGCCACACCCTTTGTGTGTGAGGTGGGAGATTGCAACTTTCTTCATGAGTGATTCGGACGGTGGCGACGAGATCTGGTTTTTTGCGGTCTTCCTCCTGCCGGAATGGTGATGTTTCTCTGATATCTGTTTTTCTTTTTCGCAATGTTTCTTATTTTGGAGTCGTTTCGGTTTATGGATCTCCGTTCGTTCATCGGCACTCAGGCTTTGTTTTGGTCTTCTATTGGATTCATGTATGTTTGAGGTTTTTCTACTGGATGGGCAATTAATTCCTTGGTATTGCGAAGGGCATACGGTTCTGCTGCGTGTGCCGACAGTGGCTGGTTTGAAGGCTAGGTTATGCTTTTTTGGATGTATGGTTCATGAATTTCGATTCCTGTTGCATTGTCTGAGGGTTTTTCAACACTAAGCAGTGGAAACTGTGGTTGTGCTGGTTGAATTTGAACCAGTGGTAATTCTTGAGCGTGTTGAATTCTGGAATTTTAGATGTGTAACTATTGCAGTACCAGTGTGAGGTTTGAAATTGTCAAGTCTCGCTATTGTGATTATTGGGACATTGCATTCTGTTTACATGCAATGGTTTGGCCCAGATGTGGTTTAGAGCTGGGAGCGTTCTCCTCTAATCACTATTTGGATTTGGAAGATCGAGAGGGTATGGCGTTTGCCATCGGTACCGGGCCTGTGCATTCTTGCATGGGACAGCTAGCCAAGCACCGACGAGAAGGTGAACGTTGATTGTATTGTTTATCTGCTAGGGTGGGGCTTTTCCTTTCTCTTGAATTGGAGTGTATTTGTTCTTGATGGTCCTGGCCCATGGAGTCATGGTTGTTCATGAAGTGTTTGATGTTGTTTTGGTTTTCCACTTTTTCCTCAAAAGTGCTTTTGAAATAAAAATTTAATTTTCAGTCATATAACCCTTATAACTAGTATGATGTTTAAATAATGAGATAGCCAATTCTATATCATTAATCACTCCCATTAACAATTATACTCCCCTTAGGCTGATGAAAATTCACCACTATTTTTTGTAATGTGATGTACAAATACAATCAATTCCTTTTCCAAATTCTGGTGTTGGAGGTGTTCTGGAAGTTCAAGGTGACTTATTCCCAACACTTTTCCAAATTTTGAGTTATGTTAAATGTGTTTCTCAAAGAAAATTATTTCTATTTCCAAATATCAAAAATGGTGTCATGAACTGTGTTTCTAGAACCGTTTCAATTCCATTACCAAATTTCTAGAATGGTTTCATGAACAATGTTTCCAGAACAGTCTCATTTCCTTTTCCAAATTTTCAGAAATGGTGTCATGAATAGTGTTACCAGAAGGATGTCATTTCCATTTCCGAATATCCAAAATGGTGTCATGAATAGTGTTTCCAAAACGATGAAAATTTCAATTCCAAATTTCAAAAATAGTTTCATGAATTGTGTTTTTATAATGGTTTCATTTCCTTTGTTGAATTTCAATTTTTTTCATAGATTCCTACAGTTTTGTCCCTTTGGTGTTTCCTTTGACATAAAATGCTTTCAAAGCCTTGTTTTAAGTTATTTAAGGTTTATTCGAAGTCCATAAATCCAATAATAATTTTCTAATGGTGGGGAAGCCTTTAATTGATCAAAACATGTGATCATGGACTGATTTGGTCTTAATGGAAAATCTAGATTATCTTAAACTGCTTCTCTATTAAATATTCTAAAGGTATATGATATTGTCCTCCCTTGTTCTTTCTTGTTCCCTGGTGTCAGACTGTTGAAAATTATCCTTCCATTTCCTATGATTCAGACAGTCAAACTTCAATCCTTATATCATTTTCTCATTAGAGACTTCCCTACTTCTTGTGCACTCTTGTTTTGGTTGATCCATGTGTTGTCGATCAGTCTTTGACACATGGTATGTTCTACCACTATTCTTCTAGGTTCTCAAACATTCCTCCAAGTTATCTATTTTATTTTGATGGTATGTATTTTCCATGCTCTTAATTGATTTTACTGGGTTGTTTATTGTTGTGGGGGTGTCTCTACATCATCAGGTGGATATTGGTTCTTGATACTAATGGATTAATGGAATGTCAATTAATTATATATTTAATTTTTGATAGTCATTATATATATATATTTTAGGTTTTCAATATTTAGGACCTACTAATAATGAGTCAGTTAATTAAATATGGATTAAAGAAATTGTTTCTTGATAATAGATAATGCCTAGTAGTGTTCTGAGTTACCCACTTTCTTGTAAAGGCCACAAGCCTTATGTTTTGAAGCCATGATGGATGATCCAGTGGGAAGGAATAATTCCTTGTTTGGGGAAGTGAGCCCATTTACTTGGTTGTTTCCTTCTACTTGTGTTCCGGTGTGAGTATGGATTGATGTTGCTGTAACACCACAGATAAATAAAGAATATGAAATTTTTATATTTATCCATATTTGTGAATAAAAAATTAATATGACTTTAAAGGAGACGCTATGCTCGATGGTGTACCCCACACGCAACAAAGAGTTTCTTGGGAATCTTACGTTGCACTCTAATAATAAAATAATATTTTTTATATGGTATTTAACATGTAGCCGTTGTATTGGCAATAATGGATAGAAATAACTAAAATATGATTATAAATGTTTTTAAATGTTTTTAAATTTATCCAATAAAAGATAAAGGCTAAAAATATGGATAGAATTCTATTTTAAGCGTATATGCCCTAGTTTTCACTAAAGGGTCACTTATCGCCATTTGATGGCGAACCGTCATTAAATATAGTTTTATCACTCTTATACATTCAATTTGACCAAATAAAAGTCTTCTTAAGAATTGGGACATCAAAATTTACTTTGTGTATATTTTTGGTATCTTTCCGATAAAGTTCATTTTATTAAATGAATAGTGTAAAATGTTGTATTTTAATTCAAATCCTCTTTTTAATCTAATTTTTTTATATGATTAGATTATCTTTTGAATTGTTTTTAAAGTGAAATTAGAATATATTTTTACCGTTTAATCCAATAGTGGTCGTTGGAATTAATTTGACTTTGAAATCAGACTTAAACCAGTGTCAATCTTTTGATACTTATTGTTTCATAAAAACACGCTATTTGATCTGACATTGGGAATTAATAATTAAATTAATTAATGTGACTTATATGTTATGGATTTTATAAAATAGACATCATTTTTTAATTCGGAATAACAAATATAGCTTAGGTTGAATTTTTGGTAATTTTCTGAAAAACTCCAATTTTTGATGAATAGTGAAGCCACTAAGTGGTAATCAAGCAAACTGATTTTTCAGTTAAATGAGAGTTTACCACTAATGTGTATTGAATTTTGAAAATCCTACATACTTGGTTGTCATTATTATGTAAAATTTGGTTCAATGGGATGAAAATATTTTTTGGTGAATAGTAACTTTTTTTCATTAATCGCGATTAGAGGTAATTAGTGTAATTTATGGTAAAAATGATATTATAAAAATATGAAAACACCATGAAACATGTCCTAACCCTATTGTATGAGTCATGGATGACCAGGAAAACCCATGGGTCAACTTGGGGACCCCATGGAGCCACTTTGGATGGAAAATGACATTAATTTATATTTATTTAATGTTAAAACTAAATTGACACAAACATGAGTTGTTTTACTGAAACAGATTTTAAGTGGGGTTAAACAAGTCCAAATTTTGACTATAAATATTCATTAGAAAGATAAAATGATTTCCTACATCATAGTATTTGTTATATAATTTTTAGATATAAAATAAATTAATTTAATTACGAAATCATGATGATGCAACGATGACCTCATTAATGAACAGTTTAAATAAAATGAAACGATAACATAAAATCTAAGACCTACACTTATAAAAAAACTATTGGATGGAAATATTTCGAAGCCTTATCATCTTATATTTTAAATATTTCAATGCGGGACCTTATAAATTCGAAACACTTATGAAAATAAAATAATAGTTTCATGATTTCCAAAAGTGCCCCTCCTCTCCTCTTATAAAAGGCCCCCACCTCTACCTCATTTCACACACTCATCAAGCCTTTGTCTCGGCCATACCCTTCCCATTTACTCTCTCCACATCCCTCTCCTCATATAAGAGGATTCCCATTGGGCAGAATCCTTTCAAAGGAATCCTTTAGGCTCAAATCAAAAGGAGTTACAATTTTAAAGGTAATTCATTCTCTAATGTTCATTTTTTTTATTTTGCTTCTCCAACACCATAAACTCTTTTTATTTACTTCTTTTGTAACAACACAAGTATCTTAAATATACTAGGATGTTGTTATAATATTTATTCGAGCTACACTCTCACACAACTACATCAAATGGTTAAAGAACATACGGTTTCCGTGGATGGCGAAATTCTGCCTCCCGAAACGATGATTGTTCAACAATCATATAACACCTTCAAAGGTGGCCATTTAGATGACACTATATTTATATATGGTATATAATATTTTTATGTTTTACTTAAGCTTATTTATTTTCATTTTTTTCATACCTTTATGGTTTCCATTGTGGGAAAACACGATAATTTCATTTTAGGAAGTGCGGACTACCGCCCCCTCAAGGTGATTTGATTCATTAATGCCATACATGGGACGTATAAAGGATGGATTTAAAGTTATTATATATGATGTTATACTGGAATTATAATATACCTCTATATCATTATTGTTTCTTTCCATTAAAGTATGAGATAGAAATTAAAGTAGCGTTCATGCATACGTACAGCTTACCATATCCATGAACGGTGCATTTCATTTCTTACCTCTAAATGATTATGTAATTTTATAAATACATGTATTTTATGGATATATATGATATATATGATATCCAAATCATGAATATCATTCTGGATATAATGATCCTTTGACCACACAAACAACATGTATTTGTAAGAATTCCATTTTCGACTAAAGAACCAAATATTGAAAAAACAAACATTATTAACTTAAATGATTACATAATGTTTTATAACATTGAAATAAGTGATATAAAAGGAATAATAAACTTTAATAAGGTTCATAATAAAGTAGAAATTAACTCAAGTTTATTATTCAGGACGTTAAAGAACGATCGAGTCAAGTCGGACATGAGGTAAGGGATCCTACTCCACTATTTGTTTTTAAGTATACTCTTTTATGTCATTCCCTCTAAAGCTCATCTTTATTTTTATTGGGATGTTATTTTATATTAAACATACTGTAATTTTTATGTTCATGTGATGAGAGACCCTATTCTCTCTCATTAATCCATTTTGGATGTTTTGAGTGGCGCCGTTAGGCTGCCGAATCTTCGTAAGAGATCTAACCTCTCTCTTTCTTTTTAAGTACTCTCCTTTGTGTCACTTATTTTAAGCTCCACTTTGTTATGTTGGGGGATTTTATTTTATATTCCTCTTGCTCTAAATTCTATTTTAGTATGATGGGATACTCTATTTTATCTCATCAATCCATTTTTGTAAGTTTTATGTGGCGCCATTAGGCTGCCGAGTTTTCGTAAGGGATTTTTCATCTCACTTTTATTCCCATGAGGTTTATGCAACATTTGCCACAATTTCCTTTGAGTGGTGTATGTACTGCCCATTATTCTACACTTTGTGTAATATAATTTCGATTATGAGTATTTACATCAATGATTTATTGTGATTCTTTCATGTGTTGTATGTTTTGAAAGATACCCAAGTCGGTAAGGGAACCTTTCACCCTCCTCTTTTTAAAAAGACTTCGTTTTGTTGGGTCTTTTAATTTACATATTGTTATGTTGGGATATGATCTCATATATCCTTATTGATGTCAATTTTATTTCCAAGTGATGAGATATGCTTTTTATCTCTAATCAACTCATTTTGATGTGACGTCGTTAGGCTGTCAAGGGATCTTCTTAACCCAATTTCGATTTCTTTGGGTTCAACATGTATTTATTGAATATGTCATCCTTTGAATATGTGTGAATGAGCTTTTATTGTTTTTCAATTAATTCCCACTTTTATTGGGTGTATTTATATTTGTAACACATAATTTTGAGATTGAATTATCTTTCATTTAAGGATACCTTCTTTATAAGGGAATTCATAACATTTGACATTTTTATTGAGACTTCATTGTTGTTATGCACCAATTCACTCTTATATGGTGTATATACTGTCCTTTGGAATATTATATCATGAATCCATTTATTCTCATGATATTATAATGTTCTGACTAAATGTTATTCCCCAATTATTCTATTCAAGTGTCTCTAATTTTGGTAGAACCCCCTTTAACCAAAGTATCGCTTTAAATGTTTTAATTATTTGTTCTTATTAATATACATGTTTTCAAAATGTTTTTAAGGATTTATCTATATAGATATTAATTGTTTAAAATTTCAAAAGATTCAAGGTGGTATGGGACACTTTGATTCAAAAATCTCTTTATTAAATGTTTTAAATGGTTTTGGAAACAGTTTCTTTTTGAATGGATTCATTATTTCAATATACTAAAATGTTATATTGTTATTGAAATGTGGAAATGTTATGTTTCTTTTATGCATGTTTTATGTGATACGTTTATGTTATGGTTCTTGATCATTGTTATGAAAACAGGTGGTTTCGTGATAAACTAAGGGCGGGTGAGCCCGATATAGCTCTCCAATGCATTGGGTAACGCGAAGGAGTGAAACGTTAAGGTTTCTACGAAGAGATTTCGGGAATATACTGTGGTGGGTATTCCAAACGTAACCAAGGGGGTTACTCTCTACGTAAGAATGTTATGAATGCCTCAAGATACCTTTATGTCTTATGATTTCTATGATTTATTCATGATTTTATGAGGTAAGTTAAAGTGCCTATGTTTTATGGGTAAAGTATGATTTCATCCTTATGTATATATGAACCCATGTTTCCCTTCCATATATCTATAACCCTTACTGAGCTTTTTATGCTCATCCCATGTTTTTGAAATGTTTTTCACAGGACCTAAAGTTGAATAGGATCAAGGATGGAATCAAGAAATGTCATGCTGTCCAAAAACAAGGAACTAGACATGACTCTTTTGTTCATGAGTTTTTATTTTGTGAAAAAAATGGAAGCTGAGTAGATGTGTCGACTTTGTAATCTTTGAGATGTAATAATTATGTCCTAATTCTCAAAAACTATAATCCTGAAATGATCCTCATCATTTAATCTTGTGATAACTCAAGATTATGTAAGGTTTAAGGATGGGGTCTTATAGTTGGTATCAAAGGTCGGTTTAGACAACTTTAGGGGTTATGAGTTTTTGTGAGGCACATGATTAGTCCCTATAACTATTATTTCAGTTAAATCCTTGTTTTAAAACATTTTTTTCAGGTCATGTAAAGTTGGTTACGAATGGAAAGGGGAGGATCTCAAATGACATTCCTATCTCTTCCTGATGACATGCTTGCAATAATTATTGCAAAGTCATCTTCGGATGATTGTGAAACTTTTTCTAGCATACAACTCACTTGTAAGCATTTGTTTGAGATATCAAACATCTCCGCTATACCTCGTTATCATCATGGATCATGGGTTGTTTTTAGAAAAATACTATTTTCACAATATTCTCATGTTTTCAAGAGAGGTAAATATTATCAAGGTATTTTCAAATATTTTATCTTATCACAAGAATTTGAAGCATTTTTTGATTTTAAAAATGGTGATGAGGAAGGAGACCCTTGCACAGCCTATTTATATTTGCTTTTAAAATATAGTCTCACATCACATACTTATGTTATTTTAAAAGGACCAATGATAGAAAGTTTCAACTCAATTTTAGTCCGACTATTTTTTCGAAATCTTGTTTTATCAGATGTTTTGGAATTATATGTCATACATGATTATTTTCCAAAACTGTTTTTCTATGAACACCCATATGACCCATGTTTCACGAGGTGTATTTGGATGGAGGAAGAAAATGATTTTGAAGGATCTCCAAATCATTTTTGTAATGCATGGGACTTCTACCTACGTGAGCAAGATGACGATGAAACCGAGTGGACTCCATGATCAAGGTATGATGTTATTCATTTTGGGAATCGTTTTATTTTATATTATGGTGGTGCAATAAGACTTCAAGAATTAAGGTGTTGAGATCATAATGAATTTTGATGAAAATTAAAGGTATAAGGAAACTATTGAGTTTAAAACATGTTAGGGTTATTTTTAGTGTTTTATAAAAAGGAAAACATGCAGGCCGTGTGACAACCTGTCGCCTCGGACAAAGCTACGAGAATCGAACCCACAAAAAAGTGCAACTAGTATTTATCGCCTAACACTGTACTACGTGAAGTCCCTGGTTAGTTTGACCAATTCTTTTTAGTTATATGATTTTATGAATTAAGAGTAGGTTGATTTTGGGTTATCTATAGATATTATTAACCTATCATGGAGGATATGTGATTAGGTTAATTACTTTTCAATATGAGACATTAAGAGTAACTGATGTTATTTAGAGATAAGTGTTAATTTGTACCTTGGAAGACTATGTGACTAAATCCTTCAAATATTTGGGATTCGATCTTAGATTGGTTTACTTTGACTAATTTTATGGACAAATAGTTTATTGAATGGTCTTTGTTGAACTTTGGGTATTGTTTGATAAATTTTGGAGATTAAGAATAGATTTGTTTTTTAAGGATTATCCTTTATGGGTATTATCTGATCTCATAATAACATTTTTTGTTTTGGTTAAGGTATAAAGACATGGGAAATGTATAGTTCTCTTTTGTGGATTAGGTGATTCTCAAAAATTTCATTATAGTACTCTTAATGCGAACAAGTCTTCCTAAATACTCGTCGTTTGGGGAAAATATGAGTTTGTGTAAGGAATCTAATAAAAGTGGAAAGTCCACATGATAAGTGATTATGTTTTCTTATGAATAAATTCCCCAATAAAAAGTAAAGAAAAACAAAAATGTTGTTTATTAAAATTTCCTACAAGGGAATTGAATACCGTTTAACCCATCACAAGTTTGTGAATTTTTTATGGTTAACTTTCTCCTAGACATGTTTACTATCACTCTCCCTCAGAACATGACCCTTTGTTTTTTCTTCCATGTCCATGTATTCTTACACGGAATCCTAGTATGGGTTAACTCTGGTGACCTCTGTACTCCTCTTTCTTTCTTTTAAAGTGATTGTTTTATTAACTCTTTATTCGATGTGGGATTTTCAATGATGTTTTTGAGCCCAATATTAAAATTGCGAGGACGCAATTCCTAAAAGGGGGGAAGGATGTAACACACCAGGTAAATAAAGAATATGAAATTTTTATATTTATCCATATTTGTGAATAAAATATTAATATGACTTTAAAGGGGACGCTATGCTCGATGGCGTACCCAACACGCAACAATGAGTTTCTTTGTAATCTTACGTTGCACTCTAACAATAAAATAATATTATTTTATATGGTAGTTAACATATAGCCGTTTTATTGGCTGGAATGGATACAAATAACTAAAATATGATTATAAATGTTTTTACATTTATCCAATAAAAGTTAAAGGCTAAAAATATGGAAAGAATTCAATTTTAGGCGTATATGCCCTGGTTTTCACTAAAGGGTCACTTATCGCCTTTTGATGGTTGTTTCGGTGCGGATGTGCGTCGGGTTACGCTGTTCCGCCAGGACGCGTTCGCGCGTGCACCCGTCAACCCGAGGGGATGGGCGCGCGGCTTGTGGTCCCGCAGTCCCGCTTTCCAAGGGCGGGCGGCATTCGTCCCTTATTCAGGGGCGTCTGCTCCTTGATCGAAACCGGGATGATGGGATGTCAGCTCCTCCTTCCTTGGACGTCTCCTTGGAACTCGTCGCCTAATCCGGGTCTCCCTCATAGACTTAAGAATGTTCGTGAATCTCGTTCCCGGCGCCATATCTTCATGGACACCGGTTAATTACGCTGCTTCCGCCCGGACGCTCCAAGGAGTCTGGGCGGGGCAGCAACCTGCGGTGAGAAGGCCGGGTGGCTCTGGGTGCTGGGGGCGTGTCGTAGCACTGCGGCTCTGCACGTCTGTCTTCCGTCCCTAATAGGGCTTCTCGAAGGCATGATGGCCTGAGGCATCCCGTACTAGGTGCGGGGAACTGTGTCACCTGAGGTTTTCCTCAGCTTCCCATGTTTAACACGAGGTATGCCGCGAGTTTAACGTCCAGCGGGGACGGCATCGGACCGATCAACACGAAAAGTGGATCAGATGACAGAACCCCTTGCGGGGAACCTCCGACGCTGGGGCCAGCACATGGGCGGCTTCCCAAATGATGTGGAGTGGAGTGAAGTGGCATGACCCCACCGGGATGTGGTGGCCCGGGTAAGGATCAGGATGGATGATGGAGTGAAGAGCTTGGACCCCGTAGAGGCTTCCTACGTACCGCGCGTTAGCACGGATCAAAGTCAACGTAGTTCGGGTATACAGTTTAACGTCATGCTGGACGTCGGCAAGCCGACTCACGAAGAGGTCTAGGCCGCCGGGCGGAGGATTGAACCGGACCACCTCGCACAGAGGGGGGTGGAACGGCCGGGTGGATCACAGTTTCACGTCATGCTGGACGATAAAAAGAGAAATGGAAAAAGGGGCTGTGGGGAGGCACAGTGGAGATACACACGGGCAGTCTCCCACAGGGGCGGATTCATAGGTGAATCGACGCAAGCGTGAACCCTGGAGGGGTCCACTGATGGACGAACCGACGTAAATACGACCGGGACGACCAGGTGGTGGGCTTGGACCTCAGGGAGGCTTCCTACGTACCCTGTATAGAAGACAGGGATCAAAGTCCACGTAGTTCATTCTGTCAGGACTTACGCACTTGAGGCAGCCCGGGTGGCAAAACTCAATTGGAAGGGACTTGGACCGAAAGCAGAAGACACCTCAATCCCAGTCACACCCACTACTGGCTTCGGCAGTGGGGAGGCGCAATGGAGATACACATGTGCAGCCTCCCACGAGAAACTAGGGGTTTGTAATACCCTGCCCCCGTAGGGAAAAGCCACTCCCATTAAATCGTCCCAAAAGGGGGACAATCCCGCCATCCCTGCAGAGACGAGCGGGTGGGGGCAACGTCCAAACCGGGGGAGACCCTGCGTGCGAAGCACGGGATCGAATGATGCGGACGGTTTAACGTCTTGCCGGACGAAGTACAGTTTAACGTCGTGTGTTGAGGACGAAGCAGACGGTTTAACGTCTTGCCGGACGAAGTACAGTTTAACGTCGTGTGTTGAGGACGAAACACTTGGCAGTTTAACGTCTTGCAGCACGGAAGATGGGGGGCTAGGCAGTTTAGCGTCGTGCAGCTTGGACGAATGTGCAGTTTAACGTCATGCTGGACGTATGGGCAGTTTAACGTCATGCTGGACGAATGTGCAGTTTAACGTCATGCTGGACGAATGATTGCCGCCGACGGGTCCGTGTCACTTCGCACGAGCCTGGAAGGCTGCACGGGAAGACAGCGCATGGTGCGGGCACCTGCGATGAAGACCATCGGGCGCCACACAGGCGGGTACCCAAAGGGGGTCAAGGGAGGCGACCCTGGCGGATTGCGCGCAAAAGAGGAGCTTTGCGCGCAAAACCGCGGATCGGCGCGCAAAATGGCGGGCTGGCGCGCAATTGGGCCAGTGCTTCGCGCGCGGATGATTGGGATTGCGCGCACCGGGCTTCGGGTAGCGCGCGAGGGCAACGGCTCATTCTCTAACGAATGGCCACTTTGAAGATGGGGGGGTGCGCGCAATCGGGTTGGATTGCGCGCACCCGGGGGCAATTGCGCGCAAGAGGCTTCTTTTGCACGCAAAGGCCTTCGGGTTGAAATTTATTCAAAGGGAAGGAGCCAAGGGGATTGCGCGCGAAGGCGGACCCCAAGGCTCTATTGCGCGAAAGAAAGGAGGTTACCTGAAGATCGGCATTGCGCGCGGAAGGGGTTGAATTGCGCGCGCGGGAGACCGTTCGACTTCCAGCAACCCTTGAAACGTTGGGGGTCGCCTAGTATTTATAGGCAACACCGGGCGCGGAATCCAAGGCGCGAGCGCGGAATTCTCCTCGCGGGCGCGGAATCGGGCACCGCGCGCAAGGGAGTTGCGCGCATCCCGGGGGTTTTGCGCGCGGATCATCATCTTTGCGCGCATACCTCTGAAATTCCGCGCAAGGCCTCCGGGCCCTCCGAAACATTCTTCCGACTCCAAATATGACCTCGCTTTCCGCATCCGGAGCTTCGTTTGGGAACAACGGACTTTTCCGGCGTCTACAATGGTGAACCGTCATTAAATATAGTTTTGTTCACTCATATACATTCAATTGGACCAAATAAAACTCTTCTTAATAATTGGGACATCAAAATTTAATTTGTGTAAATTTTTGGTATCTTTCCGATAACGTTCATTTTTTAAATGAATAGTGTAAAATGTTGTATTTTAAATCAAAACCACTTTTTAATCTAATTTATTTATATGATTAGATTATCTTTTGAATTTTTTAATGTGAAATTATAATATATTTTTACTGTTAAATCCAATAGTGGTCGTTGGAATTAATTTCACTTTGAAATCATACTTAAACCAGTGTCAATCTTTTGATACTTATTGTTTCATAAAAACACGCTATTTGATCTGACAGCAGGAATTAATTATTGAATTAATTAATGTGACTTATATGTTATGAATTTTATAAAATAGACATCATTTTTGAATTCAGAATATCAAATATAGCATAGGTTGATTTTTTGGTAATTTTCTGAAAAACTCCAATTTTTTATGAATAGTGAAACCACTAAGTGGAAATCAAGCAAACTGATTTTTCAGTTAAATGAAAGTTTACCACTAATGTGTAATGAATTTTGAAAATCCTACATACATGGTTGTCATTATTATGTAAAATGTGGTTCAATGGGATGAAAATAAGTTTTTGGTGAATTGTAACTTTTTTTCATTAATCGCGATTAGAGGTAATTAGTGTAATTTAAGGTAAAAATGATATTATAAAAATATGAAAAACACCATTAAACTTCTACTACCCCTATTGGATGAGTCATGGCCGACCAAGACAACCCATGGGTCAATATGGGGACCCCATGGAGCCACTTTTTTTGGAAAATGACATTAAGATATATTTATTTAATGTTAAAATTAATTTGACACAAACATGAGTTATTTTACTAAAACATTTTCTAAGTGGGGTTAAACAAGTGCAAAGTTTGACTATAAATATTAATTAAAAAGATAAAAAGATTTCCTACATCATAGTATTTTTTTATAATTTTTAGATATTAAATATATTAATTTAATTACGACATCATGATGATGCAATGATGACCTCATTAATGAACAGTTTAAATAAAATGAAACGATAATATAAAATCTAAGACCTACACTTGTCCAAAAACTATTGGATGGGAATATTTCAAAGTCTTATTATCTTATCTAAGTTATATATCAATGTGGGACCTTATAAATTCTAAACACTTTTGAAAATAAAATAATAGTTTCATGATTTCCAAAAGTGCCCCTCCTCTCCTCTTATAAAAGGCCCCCACCTCTACCTCATTTCACACACTCCTCAAGCCTTTGGCTCGGCCATACCCTGCCCATTTACTCTCTCCACATCCCTATCCTAATCCTAGAGGATTCCCGTTGGGCATAATCCTTTCAAAGGAAGCCTTTAGGCTCAATTCAAAAGGAGTTACAGTTTTAAAGGTAATTCATTCTCTCATGTTTATTTGTTTTATTTTGCTTCTCCAACCCCCTAAACTCTTTTTATTTACTTATTTTTAAAAAAAACAGTATATTAAATATACTAGGATGTTGTTATAAGATTTATTCGAGATACACTCTCACAAAACTACATCAAATGGTTAAAAAAAATACGGTTTCCGTGGATGGCGAAATTCTGCCTCCCGAAACAATGATAGTTCAACACTCATATAACACCTTCAAAGGTAGACATTTAGATGAAACTATATTTATATATGATATATAATATGTTTATGTTTTACTTAAGCTTCTGTATTTTCATTTGTTTCATAACTTTATGGTTTCCATTGTGGGTAAACACGATAATTTCATTTTAGGAAGTGCGGACTACCGCCCCTCAACGTGATTTGATTCGTTAATTCCATACATGGGACGTATGAAGGATGGATTTAAAGTTATTATATATGATGCTAAACTGGAATTATAATATACCACTATATCATGATTCTTTCTTTCCATTAAAGTATGAGATAGAAATGAAAGTAGCGTTCATGCGTACGTACGGCTTACCGTCTCCATGAACGGTGCATTTCATTTCTTACCTCTAAATGATTATGTAATATTATAAATACATGTATATGCTGGATATATATGATATATATGATATCCAAATCATGAATATCATTCTGGATATAAAGAACCTTTGACCACACAAACAACATGTAATTGTAAGAAGTCCATTTTCGACTAATGAACCAAATATTGAAAAAACAAGCATTATTAATTTAAATGATTACATAATGTTTATAACATTGAAATAAGTGATATAAAAGGAATAATGAACTTTAATAAAGTTCATAATAAAGTATAAATTAACTCAAGTTTATTATTAAGGATGTTAAAGAACGATCGAGTCAAGTCAGACCTGAGGTAAGGGATCATACTCCAATATTTCTTTTTAAGTATACTCTTTTATGTCATTCCCTCTAAATCCTCATATTTCATGTTATTGGGATGTTATTTTATATTAAACATACTTTAATTTTTATTTTCATGTTATGAGAGACCCTATTCTGTCTCATCAATCCATTTTGGTTGTTTTGAGTGGCGCCGTTAGGCTGCCGAATCTTCGTAAGAGATCTAACCTCTCTCTTTCTTTTAAAGTACTCTCCTTTGTGTCACTTTTTTAAGCTCCTCTTTGTTATGTTGGGGGGTTTTCTTTTATATTCTTCTTGCTGTAAATTCTATTGTAGTATTATGGGATACTCTATTTTATCTCAACAATCCATTTTTTTATGTTTTATGTGGCGCTGTTAGGCTGCCGAGTTTTCGTAAGGGATTTTTCATCTCACTTTTATTCCTGTGAGGTTTATGCTACATTTTCCACAATTTCCTTTGAGTGGTGTATGTACTGCCCATTATTATTCTATTTATGTAATATAATTTCTATTATGAGTATTTTAATCAATGATTTATTGTCCTTCTTTCATGGGGTGTATGTTTTGAAAGATACCCAAGTCGGTAAGGGAACCTTTCACCCTCCTCTTTTTAAAAAGACTTTGTTTTGTTGGGTCTTTTAATTTACATATTGTTATGTTGGGATATGTTCTCATATATCCTTATTGATGTCAATTTTATGTCCAAGTGATGAGATACTCTTTTTATCTCTCATCAACTCATTTTGATGTGACTTCGTTAGGCTGTCAAGGGAACTTCTTAACCCAATTTCGATTTCTTTGGGATCAATATGTAGTTATTGAATATGTCATCCTTTGAATATGTGTGAATGAACATTTATTTTTTTCACTTAATACCCACTTTTATTGAGTGTATTTATATTTGTCACACATAATTTTGAGATTGAATTATCCTTAATTTAAGGATACCTTCTTTATAAGGGAATTCATCACATTTGACATTTCTATTGAGACTTCATTGTTGTTATGGACCAATTCACTCTTATATGGTGTATATACTGTCCTTTGGAATATAATATCATGAATCCATTTATTCTAATGATATTATAATGTTCTGACTAAATGTTATTCCCCAA
Source organism: Viscum album (assembly GCA_963277665.1). NCBI lineage: Eukaryota > Viridiplantae > Streptophyta > Magnoliopsida > Santalales > Viscaceae > Viscum > Viscum album. The sequence goes on along the minus strand of OY728158.1, from coordinate 362,903,871 downwards.
TTATTCTATTCAAGTGTCTCTAATTTTGGTAGAACCCCCTTTAACCAAAATATCGCTTTAAATGTTTTAATTATTTGTTCTTATTAATATCTATGTTTTCAAAAAAAAATAACGATTTATCTATATGGATATTAATGGTTTAAAATTTCAAAATCTTCAAGGTGGTATGGGACACATTGATTCAAAAATATCTTTATTAAATGTTTTAAATGTTTTTGGAAATGGTTTCATTTTTTAAGGGATTCATTATTTCAATATACTAAAATGTTATATTGTTATTGAAATGTGGAAATGTTATGTTTCCTTTATGCATGTTTTATGTGATACGTTTATGTTATGGTTCTTGAGCATTGTTATGAAAATAGGTGGTTCCGTGATAAACTAAGGGCGGGTGAGCCCGATATAGCTCTCCAATGCATTGGGTAATGTGAAGGAGTGAAACGTTAAGGTTTGTCTGAAGAGATTTTGGGAATATAATGTGATGGGTATTCCAAACATAACCTAAAAGGGTTACTCCCTATGTAAGAATGTTATGAATGCCTCAAGATACATTTATGTTGTCACGACCCGCCCTCGGGGCCCATGCCGTGACTACCCCAAGCCCGCCTTCCATAGGCCAGGGGTTGGCGACTACCACCAAAGGCATAAAATCCCGATAACTGGGAAGGAATTGCCTTTATAAAAGAAAACAAGTACCACATACTACGAGTGGAAACAAAACACTAAGTACAAAAGAAAAGCTGAAAAGTAAATGGTCCAGAATACAAACCCAAAAGAATGTACGACTAAAACTAAACAAGGTACAACAGCAAAAAGACAAACAGCTGGAAGAAGGAAGCATCTCCTGGGTCGACCTCCTCGGATCCTACCTGAAGGGTAGGTACAGATATCACATCTCCTGGTCATCCACCACGGATCCTACCTAAAGGGTAGGTACAGATAGCCTCCTCCATGCTCTCTTCCGTCAACCTCCTCGGTGAGAACGTCACATCGTGTAGTCCACCTCCGGGTACTGTCTCGTTGTGTAGTCCACCTCCGGGTACCATCCAGTCCTCGAACACTCGGCCTCCGTCAGCACTGCTCGTCGTCTGCAACCAACACAATGTGGTGCGGGCATAGCCCGTGCAGGGGTGAGTATAACGATACTCAGTAGGGACCCCGAGACCCTCAAGGCCTCACTAAAACCAACAAGGATAACCACAAAGAAGATCTCAACAGATAACCTCGACTTAGGTATATGCCCATACATATACCTAAGTTATCAGGTAACCCATCTCAATCATGAGGAAACACAAGGATTGTGAAATCAACGGATGACCACTACCCTGGAATATGCCCATACATATACCTAAGTTATCAAGTGACCCATCTCAATCATGAGGTATACACAAGGTCAAAAGTCTCATCTCAAACCAGGATTTTCATTTATCAAAACCGTAACTGCTGAAGAGCTCCGTCTCTGGAGTGTACAGTGGTCCTGTCACAACTCCGAGGTACTGCTCACTAACCTAAGACTGCGGAGGTACTCCTCCTGTCGTGTACTGCGGGCCTGCCACCTCACACAGTAGTACATCCCGCCGGGGTCTTCCACTCAAACACAGTAGTGCTCCCCCCTCATAGCCTATAGAGGTACTCCTCCTGTCAAGTACCGCGGGTCTGCCACATCACATAGTAGTTCTCCTCCGCTGTGGGTCTGCCACCTCACAATGTAGTGCTCCCCACTGGGCTACGTAAGTCACTCCGAATCGAATCAGACAAGAAGTCTTCAGGTCTCTCCCGGCTACACGGTCTCTGTACTCCGTACGCTCTTCTCCGGGAGGGTCCGCTCCACGAGCTACAAGTAGATACTCCTAGTATCTCAAAGTCCCACTAAGAAGTATCTCAATGGACCACCTCGTCATAGGGGTCTCAACGCAACAGACGGTGCGTCAATCGGACGCCCGGTCTGTGAGTTATTAGCCTTTTCATCCCAGGGGCCCGGTAGGTTTGGTGAGTGAACCAACCCGGACGTATGTCAACTGTACCCCGAAATCCCATAGGGTATACTCATAGGGACCGATACTCAACGTGATCACTAACGCCGCTGACGGTTCGTCAAACAGACGTCTGGTCTGAAAGATATCAGCGTTTTCATTCAAGGGGCTCGGTTGGATTTCGGTGCGATCCAACCCGGCCACTATCCATCTGCATCCAATTCTCGGGCGAAGGATGCCAAAAGTTCTGTATCTTCAACAGGAACTCAACGCAAAAGACGGCGCGTCAATCAGACGCCCGGTCTGAGAGTTATTTTCTTTCTTCGTCTCACACCCACCCTGGGAAACATCCCAGGAGGTCACCCATCCTGATCACTACTCTAGGCCAAGCACGCTTAACTATGGAGTTTTAACCACGTAGGCTCCCGAAAAGGAAGGAGCACCTTGAGTATAGTATACCAAAATGACTGTCTCGATCCAAGGATCACGTTGCCGCTGACGGCGAGTCGTTTGGAGGCCCGTAGCCCAAGATACGGGCATTTGACCCAAAGTGGTCCGAAACTGGGGGGTCTGGGCATGGGCCGACCCGGCCCGACCCCCCCTGGGTCGGCCGAACCAGGTCGACCCGCCCCGGGCGGCGACCCAGCCCGACGACCCGGCCCGGCACGGAAAACCCGGCCCGGCCGGCGGCGCGGTCCGGCCGGCGGCGCGGTGGCACGGTCTGGCCGGCGGCAAGGACCGGCGACGGTCGGTCCTTCCTTCGCCGACACCGGCGGCCCAGTGCCAGCTGCCGGTCATCTTGCTCCGCCGCGGCCCGGAACCGGCCGCGGCCTATGCCGTCCGGCGCGATGCGACGACATCGCTTCCCTCCGCCGTAGCACCACTCCGACCGCGGCACCTTTGACTTTCTTCGACGCGACGCGACGGCGTCGCGTTCATGGATTTCATTCCACGGCGCGGCGCGACGGTGCCGTGCAATAATTGCCGTGCGATTTCCACGTGGTGCGACGGCACCACGCCATCCCGTTCTATCCGCATGGAAACAATTATGAACATAGGATGGGGTTTCGGCCGTGTTGGTGCGGTCCCCCCCCCCCCCCTCTCGTTAGACAATAACATTTAATCCTTTATCCTCGAAGTTCGACATTGTAGAATCAAGAATGGAAAATAAATAAATAAAATATCAACAATCCCCTACCTCGGATTCAAGTGCGGAGCACGCCAATCAAGCCGCGGAGGACTAGCGTCGCGGAGGTCGGGCGTCGCGGAAATCAAACGTCGTTTCCATTGACGTCGAGGTGCGTCCGAAGAGGTACGTCGCTAGAGAAGCTTCGTAAGCTGACAGAGATAGTCCGAGGAGGAAACAACGTCTCCTTTTGTTGACATGGGATGAAGATCGAAGAAGCGGCATCGTCGATCTTCGGAAACACACCGGCTACGAAGAAGAGAAGCGGCGTTCTTCGTCGGAGCTTAAGTGTTCTTCGTGTTCCTCGTCAAGGTTGAAGAAGATGGATAGAGCTTCTCAAAATCTCTCAAGGTGGCAAAGGAGAACAACCCAAAATAAAATAAGCGTAAGCCTTATTTTATTCACACAACTAAACATTTTAATTTCAAAAGTTAAGAAACGAACCATTAATTCGTAGAATTAATTCAACGAAAGAAACACCTCATTTAATTTTCGAAATAAACCGCCCAATTAAATGGTCTATTAAGGATTTAAGAAAAGGCGTCAGTTGACTTTCATAATGACGGGTTTTCGCGGGTGCGTTACTTAGCGGAAAGAAATGGTGGGGCTCGTGCGGGACCCACCTCACAAATATCCTACCAAGAGGGTAGGATATTTCTGGATAGTACCCTATCCGGTTCAACTCTGTTTAAGCCGCATTTAAGTGGCTTCAAGTGGCTTCCAAGTGGCTTAAGTGAAATAAAATGAAGTTGTCGTAAAATTATTTTATTTCTTAACTTTAAGCCCAAAAATTAAAAACCACACCCGAGAAAACACAACTCTGGAAGAGGCATTTCTAAGTGAATACCGGCACTGCAATTTAATCGGTGCCCTCAGAATTCGATTTCGGGCACCGGTTCAAACTTCGGAAAATGATTCCGGGCACACCGGGCCTCGGAATCATGTGCCGTCAGAAACTGTGTTCTTGTAAAATTCCAAAGAAAATTAAGAAAATAATTTCCTTGAAATTTACATGTCTTTACATTACTCGCACCACATGGATTTGCATCCCCGTAAAGCTTCACCACAAACTTAGGGATACAAAGGCGGTACTGAGCATGCAACTGAGCCTTCCGTTCCAATGTGCTCACCTGGAGGTTCCGTACTGCCAAAGAAAGCACACCCAAGGAATCGATCATCCTCGTAGGATCTGCTCCTGTCGATCCTTGATCCCCACTGGAACCTCCGCGAAAAACACCTCATCGCCATCGTCCAGCTCCTCATGGTCGATGATATGCGAAGGGTCGAGCACATATCTCTTCAGTTGAGATACGTGGAAGTCGTCGTGCACCTGGTGCAACTGAGGTGGATGGGTCAAGTGGAAACCACCCCGCCTACCCAGCTGAGGACCTAGAAAGGTCCCTTGAACCTCGGAATTAACTTTCCGCCTTGGCCACATCTCCGTAAACCTCGTCGAGGTGAGACCCGTATAAGGACGTGATCGTCATCTTCGAACTCCAGGGGTCTCCATTTCCAGTTACAACTGGAACTCAAAATGACTGCTGCCACGAGGGTAAGGTTGACCAACTCAAGATTGATCGGTCACACCCTCCAAGTGTTACCCTGCGCTGCCTGGGGTTTCCTTTTCCGCCGACCAAGGAAAACTCATCCCGACGTTTGCCTAAAACCGTAAATTTGAGTATGAACATTTATTGCGCATTCCATACTCAAACTAACGTCGTAAGGCCTCGACGCTGCCACCAAGAGATTCCAACCAGAACTCTCGCCTCGAGGGTCTGACCACACCGTCAGTGTAAGTGTGATTATCGAGTCTCCTCTCAAGGTATCTCCAGACGTGAGGGTCGAGTCCACGGCTTACCAGAAACTCTAGGTCTAGAACAAGATTTGTGAGAGCGGGGAATGATTCTGATCGACGTCTGTTACTACAGCAGCTAGTAGTGGACACAGACTGTCCCTTGAATCATTTCTAGAGCCATTGGGTCACACTCCTTGACCGCAATCAGCCGCACTCTTTTTCCGCCCTCCAGCTCCCTGAGCCTGGCGGGAATAACTAAGGCGGTTGGTTGTAGCATGTTAAGATGTACACCACCTCATGTTGCTCTCCTATCTCTACCTCCACGTCTACCGCTTCACAGACTCATTTCTCTTCTTGAAACATTTAACACGCCTGAGTCTCTAAGACTGGCACTGGTTTCCTATTTCCTACTTCACTTTTGAGTCTTCATCCGCTCCTGGATGAACTGCACCTCCTTTGCATACGATCTGGAAGAGCTGCTAAAATTTCTCCTTTTCCGAAAAGAGAATCCCGGTCTCATCCCCCCTGGATGAACCACGCCCATTGCCTAATACAGTCAATCCTGACATGAAGGATGCATTCTTGCCATGGATGACGTCGTAAGGCCTCGACGTGACTACTAAGAGATCCAACTTTCACTCTCGCCTCCAAGGGTCGAGTCACACTGTCGGCATCAGTGTGAGGTCACAGGGTCTCCTCCAGTAGGAATCTCAAAAGTGAGGGTCAAGTCAACAGTTTTAACCGGGACCTCTCTGTAACAACATAAAAGAGGACATGAAGGCAAACATCACAAGATAAGTGTCTTTTTATTATTACAGCTCATAATAAAAAGACATGAATACAAAAGCAACATGGAAGTAGAAGTACAAAGGACGTATCCACTAGTTCCGCTCCTGTCCACCTGCTCCCGGAGCTCTACTGCCTTGTCCACTGCTCGGTTGTTGCTCAAGCACCCGCCTCTGCTTCTGTCTCGGTGGCTCCTCCAACACCCGCTGATCAACTGTGCGGGGGGTCGTACAGTCACGTGCCAAGTGACCCTTCCTGCCGCAGGTGAAACACTCTCCGTTTCTGGGACGCCTGGCTCTGACCCGACCCCGGGTGCCCCGCACCACTGATCCTAAAACCCAAGATCGTCCAACTGGTAGTCTGGTCCTCCTAGACCTCTGCATCATCTGTCTACTGCCCATAGATGACTCGGATACTGATCGAAAACCCTGCGGCGAAGGCATAATCTCCCGTACACGCTCGGGGTGTAGAGCTACTGGAACAAACTCCACCCTAAAGAAGGTCTCAAAGTATTTTCATGTGAAGGCCATCCCATCGCAAAACTGGAACAAGTGGCTCCACCACCTGCCTGATGCTGCTTGAAGAAGGCTGGCAGCAAAGGTCACCATGAAGTCTGTCAGCGTCCCCACTAGCCTGAAGACTCCCACCACAACCTCCAGCCAATCCTCAGCCGCATGCGGGTCCGTCTCTCCCCGGAACCTGGGGTGGCCTCTGGTTCTGGAACCCGTGCAGCGCACTCAAGTGGTGTGCATCGCTTACTGCTGGGGCTGGTGGAGTCGGTGGCCCAACGTATGGTAGTGTCGCTGGTGCCTCCGCTGGTGCCTCAACAACAAGAAGGCCCTGTACCGAAGCCTCGTCGCTCGACAGGCTGTTAGTACGCACATCCCTCTGGGCTCTATCTGGTCGTTCGTGAAAAGGCATCCTGAAAGAAACAATATGACACAGTCAAAATTTTATACCTGGTGAGCTGACCTGGTTTGAGATGTTTTAAGGGAAAACCTTTGAAAACACACACGCAATCATTGTTTTTGTGCACAAAGTTGGAAATCAATTATCAGGGTCCTGGTGTATGGATACGTCGACCGCCTGCACCAACACTGGACTCCCTGAACGGAAATCCACACTCGATACTCTTAACTCTATTTCTTCACAGAAAGAAACATCAGAGTTATAAGTTCTGCGGTAGAACCAATCTCCTCTGATACCAATTTGTCACGACCCGCCCTCGGGGCTCGTGCCGTGACTACCCCAAGCCCGCCTTCCATAGGCCAGGGGCTGGAGACTAGCACTAAAGGCATAAAATCCCGATAACTGGGAAGGCATTGCCTTTATAAAAGAAAACAAGAACCACATAGTACAAGAGGAAACAAAACACTAAGTACAAAAGAAAAGCTGAAAAGTAAATGGGCCCGAATAAAAACCCAAAAGAAAGTACGACTACAACTGAACAAGGTACAACAGCAAAAAGTCAAACAGCTGGAAGAAAGAACCAGCTCCTGGGTCGTCCTCCTCGGATCCTACCTGAAGGTTGGGTACAGATATCGCAGCTCCTGGTCATCCACCACGGATCCTACTTGAAGGGTAGGTACAGATATCCTCCTCCATGCTCTCGTCCGTCAACCTCCTCTGTGAGAACGTCACGTCGTGTAGTCCACCTCCGGGTACTGTCTCGTTGTGTATTCCACCTCCGGGTACCATCCAGTCCTCGAACACTCGGCCTCCGTCACCACTGCCCGTCGTCTGCAACCAACACAATGAGGTGCGGGCATAGCCCGTGCAGGGGTGAGTATAACGATACTCAGTAGGGACCCCGAGACCCTCAAGGCCTCACTAAAACCAACAAGGATAACCACAAAGAAGATCTCAACAGATAACCTCTACTTAGGTATATGCCCATACATATACCTAAGTTATCAAGTAACCCATCTCAATCATGAGGAAACACAAGGATTCTGAAATCAACGGATGACCACTACCCAGGTATATGCCCATACATATACCTAAATTATCAAGTGACCCATCTCAATCATGAGGTATACACAAGGTCAAAAGTCTCTGCTCAAACTAGGATTTTCATTTATCGAAACCGTAACTGCTGAAGAGCACCGTCTCTGGAGTGTACAGTGGTCCTGTCACGACTCCGAGGTACTGCTCACTAACCTAAGACTGCTGAGGTACTCCTCTTGTCGAGTACCGCGGGCCTTCCACCTCACACAGTAGTGCTTCCCGCCGGGGTCTGCCACTCAAACACAGTAGTGCTCCCCCCTCATAGCCTACAGAGGTACTCCTCCTGTCAAGTACCGCGGGTCTGCCACCTCACATAGTAGTGCTTCTCCGATGTGGGTCTTCCACCTCAGAAAGTAGTTCTCCCCACTGAGCTACGTAATTCACTCTGAATCGAATCGGACAAGCATTCTTCAGGTCTCTGTCGGCTACACGGTCTCCGGACTCCGTACGCTCGTCTCTGGGAGGGTCCGCTCCACGAGCTACAAGTCGATACTCCAAGTATCTCAAAGTCCCACGAAGAAGTATCTCAAAGAACCGCCTCGTCATAGGGGTCTCAACGCAACAGACGGCGCGTCAATCGGACGCCCGGTCTGTGAGTTATTAGCCTTTTCGTCCCAGGGGCCCGGTTGGTTTCGTGAGTGATCCAACCCGGCCGTATCTCAACTGTACCCCGAACTCCCGTAGGGTATACTCATAGGGACCGATACTGAACGTGATCACTAACGCCACTGACGGTTCGTCAAACGGACGTCTGGTCTGAAAGATATCAGCTTTTTCGTTCTAGGGGCCCGGTTGGATTTAGGTGTGATCCAACCCGGCCACTATCCATCTGCATCCAATTCTCAGGCGAAGGATGCCAAAAGTTCCGTATCGTTAACAGGAACTCAACGCAATAGACTGCGTGTCAATCGGATGCCCGGTCTGAAAGTTATTGGCTTTTTCCGTCTCACACCCACCCTGAGAAACTTCCCAGGAGGTCACCCATCCTTATCACTACTCTAGACCAAGCACGCTTAACTATGGAGTTTTAACCACGTAGGCTCCCGAAAAAGAAGGTGCACCTTGAGTATAGTATAGCGAAACGACTGTCTCGATCCAAGGATCACGTTGCCGTTGACGGTGAGTCGTTTGGAGGCCCGTAGCCCAAGATACGGGCATTTGACCGAAAGTGGTCCGAAACTGGGGGGGTCTGGGCCCGGGCCGACCCGGCCCGACCCCCCTTGGGTCGGCCGAACCGGGTCGACCCGCCCCGGCCAGCGACCCTGCCCGACGACCCGGCCCGGCTCGGAAAACCTGGCCCGGCCGGCGGCGCGGCGGCACGGTCCAGCGCGGCGGCGCGGACCGGAACGGCGGCGCGGCCTGGGCACCGTTCGGGTGCCGCGCGCGGGGGGCAAAGCCCCCCTTTGAGAACTGTGGCCCCTTAATTGGGGACGCTTTTGAGACCCAGTCGGGGGAAATTAATTCCCCCGGTCACCACTGTCCGGCCGGCCCGCACTGGCCGGCCGGTTTCGCCAACAAGGACCGGCGACGGCCGGTCCTTCCTTCGCCGACACCGGCGGCCCGGTGCCGGCCGCCGGACATCTTGCCCCGTCGCGGCCCAGAACCGGCCGCGGCCTATGCCTTCCGACGCGATGCGATGACATCGCTTCCCTTCGCCGCGGCCCTGCTCCGGCCGAGACGCCTTTGACTTTCTTCGACGCGACGCGACGACGTCGCGTTCTTGGATTTCATTCCACGGCGCGGCGCGACGGCGCCGCGCAATAATTGTCGTGCGATTCCCGCGTGGTGCGACGACACCACACCATCCCGTTCCATCCGCAAGGAAACAATTATGAACATAAGAGGGGGTTTCGGCCGTGTTGGTGCGGTCTGGGCCCCCCCTCTCGTTAGAAAATAACATTTAATCCTTTATCCTTGAAGTTCGACATTCTAGAATCAAGAATGGAAAATAAATAAATAAAATATCAACAATCCCCTACATCGGATTCAAGTGCGGAGCACGCCAATCAAGCCGCGGAAGACTAGCATCGCGGAGGTCGGGCGTCGCGGAAATCAAACGTCGTTTCCGTTGACGTCGAGGTGCGTCCGAAGAGGTACGTCGCTGGAGAAGCTTCGTAAGCTGACGGAGATAGTATGAGGAGGAAACGGCGTCTCCTTTCGTTGACACGGGAAGAAGATCGAAGAAGCGGCGTCGTCGATCTTCGAAAACACACCGCCTACGAAGAAGAGAAGCGGTGTTCTTCGTCGAAGCTTAAGTGTTCTTCTTGTTCTTCGTCAAGGTTGAAGAAGATGGAGAGAGCTTCTCAAAATCTCTCAAGGTGGCAAAGGAGACCAACCCAAAATAAAATAAGCATAAGCCTTATTTTATTCACAAAACTAAACATTTGAATTTCAAAAGATAAGAAACGAACCATTAATTCGTAAAATTAATTCAACGAAAGAAACAGCTCATTTAATTTACGAAATAAACCGCCCAATTAAATGGTCTGTTAAGAATTTAAGAAAACACGTTAGTTGACTTTCATAATGACTGGTTTTCGCGGGTGCGTTACATAGCAGAAAGAAACGACGGGGCTCATGTGTGCCCCACCTCACAAATATCCTACCAAGATGGTAGGATATTTCTGGATAGTACCCTATCCGGTTCAACTCAGTTTATGCTGCTTTTAAGTGGCTTCAAGTGGCTTCCAAGTGGCTTAAGTGAAATAAAATAAAGTTGTCGTAAAATTATTTTATTTCTTAACTTTATGCCCAAAAATTAAAAACCACACCCGAGAAAACACAACTCCGGAAGAGGTGTTTCTAAGCGAATACCGGCGCTGGGATTTCATCGGTGCCCTCAGAATTCGATTTCGGGCACCAGTTCAAAAGTTAGAAAAACCCGCTCGTCCGTTCACTAAACATACCTGAACCAAACTTCGGAAAATGATTCCGGGCACACTGGGCCTCAGAATCATGTGCCGTCAGAAACTGCATTCTTGTAAAATTCCAAAGAAAATTAAGAAAAAAATTTCCTTGGAATTTACGGTTCTTTACATATGTCTTATGATCTCTATGATTTATTCATGATCTTATGAGGTAAGTTAAAGTGCCTATGTTTTATGGGTAAAGTATGATTTCATCCTTATGTATATATGAACTAATGTTTCCCTTCCATATTTCTATAACCCTTACTGATCTTTTTATTCTCATCCCAAGTTTTTGAAATGTTTTTCACAGGACCTAAAGTTGTATAGGGTCAAGGATATGATCAAGAAATGTCAAGTTGTCCAAAAACAAGGAACTAGACATGGCTCTTTTGTTCAAGAGTTTTTTTGTGTGAAAAACATGGAATCTGAGTAGATGTTTCTACTTTATAATCTTTGAGATGTAATAATTATTTCCTAATTCTCTAAAACTCTAAACGTGAAAAGATCATCAACGTGTAATCTTGTGATAACTCAAGATTATGTAAGGTTTAAGGCTAGGGTCTTATAGTTGCGAGACGGGGGGAAGAGATGCCTAATGGTTTTGGAAGAAGTTGATCCCTAGAGGGGTGAGATGCATTGGTATAAGCTTGTTGGTGTTGGGGAAGACACCACTGATGATGGAACAAGTTGAAGATGGGCTTACCAATTGATGTGAATGTTGGATGTTTGTTTAATTTATTGTGTTTTTATCTGATTTACTTTCCCCACTAATTAAGGAAACTGCTATTTCATACAATCGTTTCAAAAGAAGAAAATATGCACAATGTATGCAATGTTCGTTTCATTTTTATCTTCTCAAGGATGGATGGGCCTACACTCTTGCTATAGGTGGAAAATACATGACAGCAAGATCATCTAATCATCATGTTAGTTCCCTCATGTTTGGTATCATAAAATCTTAATTTATAAAAACGTGAATTGTTGGAATGTGATAATTCATTTAATAGGTGATTGAATAATGGATGTTCAACCCATGACATTTGATCTTGCTAGGATGAAATCTTAATGATGTGCTTCTGAGGAACCACAAACTAAGTTTGGTTATTCCTGGAAGGCATGAAACTTTTTAGTGATGCTAATGAAATGTAATGTAAAACTAAAATGTTTTATTAATTAATTGACATAAATTGAAGCGGATAAACATGTTATGAATTATTATAATCCACCTCCTTAAATGGTTTTGTTTATACAGGATACCTAGTCTTAGCTGTGGAAGTTGGGATTTTGAGAGACGTTAAGTGTAGTTGAGTATGAAACTAGGTTATTCGTGTGGTATGGTTGTGAATTATAAAATATCATGTATTTTTTTGTTTTCTATATGTAACAAAACCATGTTGGTTTGGGATACTCAAACCCCAGGGGTTTTGAACCCTAGGTGGGGGTGATTTTCCAAACATCCCAGTGGTACGATAGATGTCTAAATTCCACATTTGGCACCAATCTATTCTCCTTATAGATAGTTGTGCAGGTCTGCACAATGTTTACTTTTCCACATAGATGTGTGTAGAGGTCTGTAATGGCATGTGGTTATTTCACACACATATATTCATGATATAATATCATATGGACTATATTGGGTATAATTTGTATAGCATGTGATGGCTTGAAGACCCTTACTCATTATATGGGATGTAATGGATTGAGGGAAAATACCCAATGGAGTATACAAATTATATGAGCTTTAGTGGATCCTAAAGACTACCATGATACTTTTGGTAGTGAGTATGGTGGGGTGCTTCACCGAGGTTTCTGTGAGAAATATTTGTGTTGCACAAGTTACATATAATGGATCTTTCTTGGGTATCTTTGGCCCCACCATTTTAGAAAGAGATGGCTTAGGACGTGCGATGTTAGGGATAATCAGAAAAACCATGGGGAAGTTGTAGGGGGTTCCCTTGATATTCTTTAAAATATTATATTTTATTATATGTGATAGTTGGTGAGAGTATCCATGGTGATGCAAGAACCTATAATATTTATTTAGGTGATATGTTAGTTTCACTTGTTATTCATTATGCTTTAGCACAATTTATTTTATTTTTCATGAGAAGATCTAAGGAGGATCCTACATATGATATTTTTATACTCCCCCTATGTTATATAAACTTTTTTTCAGGTCACATAGATCAGAATGGAGGTTATTCTTCTTACAACATGCTTGTCGGTTTTGTAGGAGGAATTCGGGTATCGTGGTTGCTTTCATTTTTCTTTCTTTTGGTGGTTTCAGTTTTCCCTTTCTATTTTAATAGTTATTTCATGAAATTACATATGTATAATTGGGATTATTTTTATATTTTTTTTATAATATGGAGTTCTTTTGTGTCTATCTTATATCTCTATTTCACATGTTTTCTCATAGTGGGTAATGCCTCTTATCCATGTGTTTTCTATACCCCCAGTGCTAGTCCCCAACCCGGGGCCTACTAGAGGTGGTACTCTAGTTTCATGATCTCTATGATCACATTTCCCACCCAAGAAGGTTCCCATTGTTGGGAGGGTGATGTGAAAGAGTTGTATAAGAGGTTTAGTGAAGGGATAAGATGGAGTTTGGAGTTAGGCACAGGTGAGGTTTCATGGGATGGTAGGGAAACAAAGTCACCCATTTTTACAAAGTGTTGTAAACCATGGAGACCGGTTGAGACAAAAGTATTTATCCCCCCTAGTGATTTGAGGCATGCTGCTTTATATTAATAGTGGCTACTAAACGAGATGAAACTGACTACTGGGTAAGGGCCATGTAAAGGATCATGAATCATTCTTCATTGCGCATGTGTGTGAATGGGATTACCACGGTTAAGTTTAACCTAAAATAGATAAAAGAAAACAATTAATTAATCTTAAATTATTCCATATTAGAGGTTTATGAGCTCATATTTTTTCCTTTTTCGTGTATGGATCTAGGACAATGTCTTTGTTAGGTGAAAACTAAATATGTTCAGTAGGTTGTTCTAGTAGATCACCGTAGATTATAGGTTCATGATGAAGAAACATGTAGGAGGACACTCTGAGAGGTTCATGTTTTAGAGACTAAAAAATTATGAGGGGTCCATTTTAGATGCAGTCATAGAATACTAATTAGAAGAGTTTGAGATAGAATTTAGTTTTATATGGGCATGGAAGGAGAACTATGTATCGTTGGTTGTGAAAATGATGTGTGGGGCAGTGAGGAAGCGATGGATCTTGTTCCTTAGGGATTTCAAGGAGTAGGAAATCTCACAGGAGAATATCTAAGAGTAGTTCAGAGATCAATTTCATTTCTTGATTATGAAGGTGTCCAGTCACCATGAGATTCATACCCTTAAACAAGGGATATCCAGTGTGTGAGATCTCAATATCCATTTCAGATACCTTCTACAATATTCTTTGGGCATGTTTCTATATGAGGAGTGATGATTGAGGCATTTCGTGGAGGCTATTCATATAGAGATACACTTTTAGGTCACCCCATTTAGGCTCATAAAATATCTCTAAATGTTGGAGAAGTCATATTCTATTGAGAGACCAATATTTAGAACCAGATCATCACAAGAGGGGAGTCACCGGGATTCCTCACGAAGTAGAGTTGTGGTATGGGGTTCCTAGTTTTGAAGGAAAAAGAGGTCCCATTTATCTGGGGGAATGTCCCAACCCTTAATGTATCATTTCTATAGGTGTGGTGATTTTAAATACTATACTAAGGGGTCAAGAACTTTTTTCATGTGGAGGTTGAGGTCATCGACAGTGACTGTGAACAACCTTCTCAGAGTATTCAGCGTATACCATGGGTTCCACTCAAGGTTCCTCCATTGAGACAGTTCCAACAAAGTTAGTATTAGTAGATTTCACCAGCTTTGGATTATCTTAGAGCATATGGGGTAGGCAGAGGATATCCCCAACATTATCCCCGTCGTTAGAGAGTAGAGCTCGGCCCCAGTAGTTGTTGTCATTAGGGTTAGAGAGGCTATGGAAGAGGCTATGGTGAGCTTCATGCTTTATAATTTCCAATATTAGGTGAGCCAAATGTCATTAAAGGTACACTTTTAATGATTTATTGTAGGTTTTTTGCCTTTTTTGATTCATGAGTGACACACTATTTCATATCAGATACCCCTGTCCATGCATTGGGACTTGAGGTATAGAGGAATCTAGCTCCCTTGGCGTTGACTAGACTAGTTGGAGGTCGAGATCACCTGTTTGATTCTTGTAGAGTCAGTGAGATAGTAATGGAGAAAACTAATCTTTGTTAAATTTATTATTTTTGTAGAAACAACCATATGATGTAATCCATGGCATGGATTGTTTTTATTCGGTGCAGGCTCATTTGGATTGCTTCTAGAGGCTAGTTGTGTTCTTCGATACTGATGGAGAGACATTTGTGTTTATTAGCTAACGAGATCGTTGGATGGGTAAGAGGAATATTACTTATTTGAAATCCTAGATGGATGATCTTTTTTTGAGTTCTTGAGAGGTTCAACAATCATCATTTTCTACTGGTGTGGAAGAATACCCAAATGTCTTTCCAGAAGATGTTGTAGCATTACCCCCTCGATGGGAGATCGAGTTCAGGATCAAGATGCAGTTAGGAGTATCTCTTATCTCACCGTATCATTATAATAAGGAGCCTTATGAGTTTATGTAGGATCATATACAGATCAATGGTAAGTATTATAATGGTTTTTTACAGATGAGTGCTTCACTGTGGGGTGCCCTAGTTTTGTTTCTTGAATATGGTTGATGACAATTTCCAGTTGTGTGTTAATTTCGTCAGGTCAATTATTTGATAGTGAAGAACCACAATCCAATTCTGTGTATTGATGATTTATTCGATCAACTAAAGGGTGAATGTTGGTTCTTGAAGATCAATTTTCATTCTGAGTATCATCACATGCGTGTGAAATATGATTATACCACAAAGACTACATTATGTTATCTTTATGGGAATTATGAGTTATTGGTGATGCCATTTCATGTAACGAATGCTCCAGTTTTTTTCATGGAGTAAATGAATACTATGTTCCATGAGTTCCTAGATAAGTTTGTAGTGGTTTTCATCGATGATATCCTCATGTAGCCTACATTTGAGGAGAACCATGTAGAGTATATGTGTAATGAGTTCTTCATTGAGTTCATCTATTTGGAAATTTTTCAATGTGTGTGTTTTGGTCTCGATAAGTCCTTTTATTGGGACATGTTGTATTCCAATAGGTAGTAGTTTTGGATCTGTCAAGGATATAAGCTTTTGTGTCATGGTCTACACCCCAAGGCAGTAGTAGATGTGCAATGTTTCATTAGACACATAGGCTATTATAGGAGGTGTGTAGATAATTAATCTTTGGTTGTGACCCCTCTTACATAATTTTACTATAATGATAAAACATTGTTGTGGACTTATTAGTGTCAGACAACATTCAATTATTTGAATGAGAAGTTGGTCAGTGCTCCGGTTATTTTTCTGCCAACAAAAGGAGTTCAGTTTGATGTTTTTTAAGAAGATTCACATCATGGGTTAGATTGTGTCATGATATAGTATAGATTGATTATTTTTTCTAGGTATAATTAGTTTCATCCCCATGAACATGAATATGCATCCCATGGACCTTATTTGTTATCAGTGGTGGTTTCTCTAATGTAGCGGAAAAATTACTTGATCGGTGAGCGCTTTGTGGTTTTCACTAATCATAATAGCCTTAGCAATGTTTTCTCCTGGCATGACTTGAACATGCGACAACATCAAAGGATAGAGTTATTATAGGAACACGACATAAAAATTTAATATAGACATTGTAAAGGGAAATTTGTAGTCAATGCACTAAGCGAGATGTCACATAGTGATTCAATCCGTGAATCTGGTGATTCTAGGATGGTGATGGAAGAACATTAAGCATTAAATCCTGATGTGGGAGATTTTGGGGGAAGAGGATGTATTTTTTTATTGACAGTTCAGAAATATCTAGAATAGTATGTAGAAGATTCCCAATTGGGGGATTATAACTTGGAGGTCTGGAGAGAGCAAGTTGTTTATGGAGAGGGCCCTGATGTTTGGTCTGTGGATGAACAATATTAGGGGTTGTTTTAGGGAAGTATTTTTTCCCTTTGGTGATACGAGAGACAGTTCTCATGGATTTATATATTTTTTCTTTTGTGGTACATCCTTCTGTGACAAAGATGTATCGAGATTTGAGGAGTCAGTTTTGGTAGCCTGGGTTGAAGCGTTAAGTGGAAGAGTTTGTGTGTTGATATTTTTTTTTACCAGAAGGTGATGTCCTAGAACTACGTTCCCAGTGGTTTCTCTAGTGATTATTTAATCCTCAATAGAATTGGTAGGAAATAGTTTTGGGATTTATTTCCGGTATACCTTTATCTCAAGGATGATATAACTCTATACGGGTGATAGTGGAGCATTTGAAAAAATAATCCCACCTTATAGCAATCAAGGAGTCGAGCTCAGTAGTGGTTTTGTCAAAGTATTATCTGGAAGAGGTGGTGAGAATCCATAGTTTTATGAGGTTGGTCATTTCTAATTGAGATCCTTGTTTTACATCCAGGGTGGGTGAGATCTAAAATATGCTTCTGGCTCTTAGCTATTCCTTAACACTCCATTTCATCCATAGATGGATGGTCAGACAGAGAAAACCATTCAGACTATTGAAGACATGTTGTGATCTTCTGTCCAAAATTTTAGAGGTTTAGGGATAAGACACCTTTTCTTGGTAGAGTTCTCTTAAAACAATATTTTTTACTCCACCATCTGTATGGAGCCGCTCGAAGCATTGTATGGTCGAAATTTGCATACTTTGTTATGTTGGACTGGGGTCGAAGAGTCTGCAATTCTCTGATTAAAACTAGTACTGAATATGATATATATGGTTTAGATAATTAATGAGAGGATAAAGGAAGAACATGATATTCATATGTGCTATGAAAATCGTAGGAGGAGACATATGGAGTTTGATGTTGGGGATTATATGTATTTGATGATGACTCCCCATATTGGGCAGCGATGTGTTGATCGTGGGAGTACGATTTCTCCCCAGTTTGTTTGGCCTTTTGAGCTATTGGTTAATGTTAGAGCGATGCCATATCCTGCATTACTTCACCCACAGATGAGTAGGATTCACGATGTTTTTCATATGTGACATATTTTTTGTTATCATCATTATAACTCTCACATCATAAATTTGGGTGAGATCGATGTTGATGATGATGTAACCTGTGAGGAGTGATGGTTATAGATCAAGGACCACCAAGATATGTTTTCGTTCTAGAATTCAATTCCCTTGGTCTATGTCTTGTAGTGACATGATGGTGTGGAGAAGATTACCCAAGAACGTGAGTCGCATATATGCACCCATTACCCCAATCTATTTGATTTTTATCTCTTTTACTATAAAGTGGTTTGTTTTTGGTTGTAGACTTTCATGTTTATGAGATGTCCTTCTATTGTCTCTTTTTGATGTATCATATCATTTTAGAGGTATCTCTCCTAAGAGATTTTTTAATAGATGGTTGTGGTTTTTCTGGTTTTATGTGCTCTGTTTTGTAGCGGTTGAGCCCCTTTTGTGGCGAGAGTCTTTATAGGTATCTCAATGGGTGGTTGCTCAGACACCATTTTCAGTCTGTGTTTGTATTGAATTATAAAGGAAAATAATTTTTGGAGAGGTATCTGATGTAATGTCCTGGACCTCTCTGGTCAATTCCTTTTCAATAATCTGTTGTTGGAGGTGTTCTCGAGGACAAGGTGACTTAATCCCCAAACATTGCCAAATTTCTAGTTCTGTGAACAGTGTTTACAGAATGGTGTCATTTCCATTTCAAAATTTCTTGAATGGTGTCACGAATATTATTTCTAGAAAAGTGTCATTTCAATTCCCAAGTTACTAGAATGGTGTTAGGAATAGTGATTCTAGAAAAGTTTCATTTCCTTTACCAAATTTTTAGAATGGTTCCATGAACAGTGTTTCTCAAACAGTGTAATTTCCGTTTACAAATTTAAAAAACTGGTTCATGAATAGTGTTTATAGAATGGTTTTGTTTCCTCATACAAAATTATTAAATGGTTCTATGAACAATGTTTCTATAACAGTGTCATTTCATTGTTCAAATTTCTAGTTTTTCCCAAATTCCTACATTTTCACCCATTTGATGTTTCCTTTGATGTAAAATGCGTTAAATGTTTTTTTATTATGGGATTTAAGGATGATTCAAATCTCATAACTCCTATATTAATTATCTTAATATTGGGGAAGCATTTACACAATCAAAATGAGTGATCTTTGGAAGATCTGATCTTGATGGAAAATATAGCATATCTTAAACCGTTGCTTCATTAAATATTCTAAAGGGTTGAGATATCTTCCTCTCCTGTTATTCTTTATTGTTCCTGGGTGTGAGATTCTCTAACCATTCATTGCTTCCAATAAGAGACATGCGATCGAACATCTATCCATGGATTATTTCTCATTGGATTTTTTCCTGCTACATTTTCACCGTCTGTTTTGGTATAACCAGGAGGTGTCGATCAATCTTTGACGTAAGGTATGATTTTCTTCTCTTCTTATGTTCTCTAGAACTTTCCTCATGGTTATCCTGTTCCTCGAAATGGAATGTGTTCTCTATGTATCTAAAGGATCTTTTTGGGGTGTGGGTTGTTATGATGGTGTATCTGTATCGTTGGGTGGATAGATTCTTCCAAGAGAGGTGATTGTGATCCGCCGTGTTTGCTTTTCCTAATGCAGAGTACATTAGAATCCCTTTTAGGTAGAGGATTCAAGGATTCTTTGTTCTATTTATGTGTTGTATTAGAGTTATCATATTTTTTCCCACTAGATCAAAATAGAATTATTATAATGAATATCTTAACTAGATTAAAAAATTAGCATCTATCGTATTTTATTTCCTCTTGATTTGCTATAGAGTGTGTTATATATGCATTTATTTACTAGTGTGTCGTACTTGATCGAAATAGGTAAAGAACATAAAGCTGGGGTTAATTTTAATTTTTTTGTCTAAAGATAAAGAGGTAGCCTAATGAATCGGGTTAATGCAGATGTGCATGTTTAATTAAATTGGTTGATAAACTAAAGTCATGTTGGTGATTATTTTTAAGGGATTAATGGAATGTCAATTAATCACTTAATTAATTAATTATATTTACGATAGTTTTATGTTTATGTTTACCATAGTAAGAACCTACTAATATTGAATTAGTTGATAAAATCTGGATTAAAGAACTAGATGTTTGAGAAAAGATAATGTCTGTTAGGGTTTTGAGTTACCCTCTTTCTTGTAAAGGCCAAGAGGCAGATGTTTTGGAGGCAAGAGGGAGGGTCGCAAGTGAAATAATAATGCCTTTTTTAGGGCCAAGTACCCTTTTTTGTTCTTTCCTATTTATAGTGATATGGTGTGAGCCAGGATGGTTGTTGTGAGATGTGGGGGATGGAATACCTAGTTGTTGTGGAAGACGTTCATACCTAGTGTGGCGTGATTTTTTGGTCTATGCATGTGGGTTTCAGGGAGGACCTCATGAATGATGGAATGAGTTGAAGGTGGATATACCTGTTGATGTGAATGTTTGATTCCTATTTAATCTATTGTGTGTTTATCTTCTTTACCTTACCCATTTCTTATGTTATATGTTCTTCTTTACCCTCCTTCCAAAAGAGGCGAAGATTCATGGGGTATAACACATGATTTCTGCATTTATCCTTCTGAGGATGGATGGCTCTATGCTCCTACTATTGGTGGAATAGAATCTATGGTTAGTTTTTCTACTCACTGTGTTGATCCACTTGTGTTTGGTTGAATATAATAAATAAATACAATACCTAGAATTATGTAAAAGTGATAATTCTATTAACAAGTGATTGATTAAAGGATGTTGAACCCATGAGTTGGGATCTTACTGGGATTAATTGTTGAGGTTGTGCTTCATGAGGAATTATGTGCTCAGTTTAGTTATTCCGTGAGGGCATGAAACATTGTTGTGATGCTAATGAAATATAAAGTGGAATTTAAATAGTTTATTATTGGTTAAATAATTATTTATCATAACGTGAAACGGATAAGATAGAATGAATTAGATTAATCAATCTTCATAATTTGTTGTGTTCTTATCGGATACATAGTCATAGTAGTGGAAGATGGGAGTCCGAGAGGCATTGGCTTCAGTCATGTCAAAAAAAACTAGGTTATTCCTATAGCATAGTTGTAAACTATATGATATCATTTACTTTTGGTTTTTCTAAATGCCTCTCCACTTTGTCGGCTATGGAGACTCAAACCCCGAGTATTTTGTTCCTTAGGGGTGTTTTCCCCAAAACCCTGGTGGGATGATGGATGGATAAATTCCCTCTTTGGCCCCATTCTATTTTATTAGTATTTACTTGTGCTGGTATGCATAATGGTTTTTCCTATATATGTGTGTAGAATGTTGTAATGGATTGTGGTTATTTCACACCCATATATCAGGGATATAGTTTCATACGGACTACAATAGGTATAACATGTATAGGATCTGATGTCATGAGGATCCATACTCTATGTATTGGATGTAAATGGATTGAGGCATAATACTTGATATATGATACATGTTATACGAACTATGGTGGATACTAGAAACTACATGGTTACTTATGGTAGTGTGGTTGGTTTGGTGCTTGGACCATGTGTTTTTGGGAAGGATTAGTGTCATAAACGTGCATATTATAGTGCTCTTTTAGGTGCCTTTGGGATAGAAATTTTAGAGAGAGATGTATTAGGATGTACGAAAATTGGGAATAGTGAGAAACCAGTGTGGAAGTGGTTGTGGGGTTCCCTTGATGTTATTTATTATATTATATACTCCTTTTTGTGATACTTCAGGAGAGTATACATGGTGAGGATGGGAACCTATAATACCAATTTAGATGACGAGTTTGTTTTAACTGTTTTTCACTGTACATTATAATTCATTATTTAATTTTTTATTAAAGGATCCAGGGAGGATCCTATTAAGTATACTCTTATACTCACCGTATTTGATATAAACTAGTTTTCAGGTCACTTGGAGTAGGTTGGAGATCAGGCTGGATACTACTCGCTTGCGGGTTTTGCAAGACCTGTTCGGGCTTCGTGTTCACTGCCGTTTTACTTTCATTTGGAACCTCATGTTTAATATTTTAGTTTTAGTTGTTATTATATGAAAATACATATGGGTTCTTTGGTTTATTTTTTTTATTTAATTCTGAGATGGAGTTGATTGGTGTCACTCTTATCTCTCTCTTTCGCATGTGTTCTATTAAAGGGAAATGCCTCCAATATATGTGGTTTTTATTCCCGTAGTTCCAGTCTCCATCCCATGTCCTAATGGAGGTGGGACATGGGGGTAATCACCACTTTTCTCCCATTTCATACCCAGGAGGTGTTAACTTAATAGGGAGGGGGTTGTGAAATTTTTCATTCCAAAAAATTGTGTAGTGTACCCATACCCATTTCCTATCAATGTTGTTCTCCTTTATGCAGATATACATATTGAACGGGGACTATTGTATATTTATTCCACACTCCCTAATCATAGAATAAGATATTATAAAGAATCAATCCATGTTTACTATAAATTTGGAACACATACGAATTATAATGAAATGAAATTTATGGGTGCACCCTGAACTATAGGACAGTCTAATGGATTGGGTAATGTTTAGTATTAGGAGACATCATTTTGGGACAAAAGGTAAACCTGATTCTTTTATAGTACTTTTTCCATCAAGATTTATTGGTGGTTATCCATGACCAATGTTTCTGATGGTGTATTTTAAGTTGTTTCCACATTTCCCATGTTTCTTTTATGATTATCATGCTATATTATGTTGTATGATACATGTTTGTGATTCTTACTTTTATTATGAACCATTGACATGCCTAATTTATAAAATTTATTATCATCTTTTTTTGCACTATGTTTATTCCCTTACTAATATTTATTGCTCACATATTTATTATGTACATACCTAGTTTATCCAATGCAGTTTTAAGTACGATCATATTAAGTATGTTTTAAATAAACATGATGTATTACATATTTTATTTTTTATGTAATGCCAATAATTCCCAATGACATTACACTTATCTATCATCTAGGATGTATTAAGTGTAATTTTACATAATAAATCATCTATTAATGTGAAATAAAAAGGGTTTTCATATATACTTAGCTGGTGAATCTTGTACCCCCACTAATATATCCACATGAATCAAGCCAATAATGATAAACTATTTGAACCCCATGATCACACTCGACATCAGAAACTCATAAACCCATCTTACACACATGAAAATCCTTTCTACTAAATCTGTGACCCCTGATGTATTTGAAACCCTATTCTTTTAAAAATTCTAGAATATCATATGACCATATATTTCGGGCCCAATAAAAGACATTTGAGATAAAAAATCTAACCTCTCCTACATCAATGAATCACTCATTAATATCTTTACCAATATCCAAAAACACTATCCGGTATCTGGTTTTAGGAAAATATCTTTTTTCAAGTTTTCTAATAAAATATTAACAAATATTATAGTAATCTTCATGAGCATCTATATCCCATCCATTATATTAGAAAAAAACACCTTCATCCCCAACATGATTTTTTTTTTGGAAATTAAAATTATTTTCAATGGAAACATGCATTCTAATAAAACCTAAACTACATTTAAAATGTGTATCAACATCTATAAACTAGAAAAAAAACCTTCGATATAGTAGAATCTCCATTCCTCGCGTATGTGCTAATCAATATGGGGATATTCTCTAGATGGGTGGATGTGGTTATTCAACGTGACACTTCTTTCTCTTTAAAAATTCACATTAATGGGGGAATCACGTGGGGATTATTTAACTCTAATGGAATTTACTAGGGAGTTCCCATATCCCCTTCTCTCTTTGTTTTAATGGATTATGTTTTTCTATTATAATTTGAACATAAAGGAAGCATAATCTCATTCAGGGGGGTGAAGGCTCATCTCTGGGGGGACTCCCATCTATCACCTCATCTTGTTTGATGATTTTCTACTCCTCTCTATATCCACATTGCGAGAATTCAGTGACATATATCTTTTAATTTTATACTAAGAGAATGTATTTGTGTAATATTTTAATCTCTATATGGAAATTTCCATCATAAATGGAATACCCTCTTGTTGGAAGTGAACTTCCAACACGAGTTCGGTATTCAGATGGTCAAAAAATACCAAAAACATCTCAGACATTCTATGATTATTAGATGCTCCAAAATGAGGTATTCTATAAAATCCATGAATGATTGGTAATAAATATCCATGGATGAAATTTTAAAATGGTTTCCAAAGTAGGATAACAAATTTAAACTAAGGATGTAACATAATCCACCCCCTCCTATTTTAATGTTCATCTTCATATTCCCAAAAATAATCATCGAAGTAGTCAATCCACTTTTCAACCACTTGGGGGGGGGGGGGGTGTGGCTCAATAATAGGGTAACAAATATCCACTAGTTAGTGGGGTACAATATTAGGAAACCAAAATATTGTAGGGGAATGGGTTTAATGTATCTTCATCTCTTTATTGACTTAGCATATTTGGTTCTTTAGGCCCCATCATAGTATCATATAGCACAACTT
The DNA here is from genome assembly GCA_963277665.1 of Viscum album. NCBI lineage: Eukaryota > Viridiplantae > Streptophyta > Magnoliopsida > Santalales > Viscaceae > Viscum > Viscum album. The sequence continues at coordinate 362,879,538 of OY728158.1, read as the reverse complement.
ATAGAGTCCACGTGACCTCCTAATTAGGGGTATTTATTGGAGAATAGGATATGGAACATTTATTATGTTTTATCAAAACATGTGTCTAGTAGATGAAAATTGAAACAATGAAACTTACCCAACCCCTAAAGGCCTATTAGATTTAATTGTCCTCTATTTACTCAATGTGTCATGTAATGGGTGGGGAACTGAAAAATTATTCTCCTAGATTAAAAATAGAGAGAGGAATATTATTATGAGATTCAGGATTGTGAGAGATATGGGTTTGCTTCAGCTCCACTAAAGCAGGGAAATAACATAAACCTATTTTAAACCTCATTTTATTCTCTAGAAATTATTGAATTAGATTCAAAGGCCAATGTTTTTAGGAAAACGAAATAAAACCTCAAGATCCCACCAAAAGCATGGTATTTCTGGTGTCATGCTTGCTTTGGACGACTCACCCTTATATAGAGTTCCTTTCATTTCACCATGAAAAGGATAATCCAATGTGTTCAATATGAATGACCATGGTTGAATCATTCATGAATTCTATCATTCCCAATCCCAGAACTAGTGTCATCCGACACGACTAATATCCCAATGTTGATCACCTCCTAAAAATGGACCCCAAATTTACTTAGATTCTCACAAAATGGTAATAACTTCTTTTAGTTGAGGATCTAAGTTCCATTTTCACATTTGAATTGATTATTTTGGTTAGGAGGAATGAAATTATCTTTAAGTAGGTTTTAATACCATGAACCTCTTGGATCGTTCATCAAACCCACTGGGTATTCATGTGGAGCCACAATGATCATTAGCCTAACGACCCTATGTTCATGCTTGATCCATGACCTGGGAACCCTACCCTAATTAAAATATTAGAAAATAATGTTTACAAATCAACCTCAAAAAAAGACATCACTAGTTTTAGCGTATTTTTACCAGACTCTTCTATAAAATCTCAAAATAAATACAACATTATTTTAGGGTATACATCTCACTAGGGGTGATGGAAGCCCAAGAAATCATAATTGTGATGGGATTCTCTATTGATTGTGGTGGGATTATTTTACCCTTGATCCAGAATTCATCACAATAATTAATTAAATATCCTCATTGGATGTTGGAATCCATACCTTTGGTATGTTATTCTTCAATATTATTTCCCTACAGTGTTTCTTCTCATCATGGTACATATATTATACCAAAATGCATGGTAATATCGAGGCTCATCATTTAGATATCATAAATCTTCCATACGATCCTCATGTCTAGTAAGATTTTACTCAGTTGGAAATCATTCCACGGTTTACATGAACTATGATCTCTTAATATAAGATTACTCTTTTCTCCTTAAAAAAAGTTAAAGGTAGATTTTGGGAAATGTGAAATCCTAAATCATCCCTTGGATGAAACCAAATTATAAACAAAAAATAAAATTGGAATATAAATGTTATAGAAATGAAAAATAAATACTAATATTATATTTCAATATCATTTCATCTCAAAATTTCCTTAAAAAAATATTTTCATTCAAGTGATATTTACAATTAATTAAAATATTACAATATAATATACAGAACACTTATAACAGGCTTTTTTCAACAATCAACCTATATAAAAAATCACGTCCTTATAATAAAAACAATAGTCACAAGAGAAAAAAATAAAAAAAATATTATAATATTTATATAATTTATATATGATATATTATATTGTTAGTTTACAAATATTTTAATGATTTCCAAACATTATTTGTTGGTGGTAAGTGTAGGGGGAGGTAGGTAAGGTCTTGAGGTGAATTCTCCAGGCTTCTGTGTTTACAGGGCTTTTATTCCTTGCATTGTGTTCCTTGGTGGGGAATCTAATCAAAATATTACTTAATAAATTAATGATATTAATAGTTACTATATTTATAACATTATTATTTATTATATTGTTAATTTTATATTAATTATTATATTAATTATTAATTATATAATTAATTTTTAAATACATTGATAGTTTTTAATCTATAAAAATTATATAGTTTTTGAACAGTTATGTTTATTATATTATCAATTTATAAATTATTTTATGAACTTAAATAGATTTTAATAATTGTATCATTAAACAAAAATGGCCTTTTATATTGAGAGCACACACTTTGAGTCATACTGGGCACATCGTGTGTCAGATTGATCGGTGGTAAATTTTGACCCATCGCAAATGAATTATGGAATGTTAACCTAAATTTAGAAAATGTATGATCTTGTTTACTTTTTTGAAAATGTGATAAGAATTTAAAACTAAAATGACACTATAATATTGAAAAACAATTATTGGATTCATACTAGACACTTCGTGTATCAGAAGGATGCGTGGTTGATTCCTATACCTCACAAATGAGTTATGGACGGTTGTCCTAAACATTGAACAGAATCAAATCTTGGTTACTATATTTTGAAAATGAGATGATTATTTTAAACTAAAGTGACACATTTATTTTGAAAAAATATACATTTATTTCTACTAACCACATAATGTGTCAGATCGATGTGGGGTTGATTACTATACATAAATAATTAATTTTGGATCATTTTCCTAATGATTAAGAAAATTGGAATCTGTTTTCTCGCTTTTTAGTACATGATGAACATTTTAGACAAAAAATGATCTTTTATATTGAAATAACAATCATTTTTTCAATCTAAAAATAGCATGCCTTAAATTGGTGTGAAGTCAATTCCTAAACATCATAAATGAAAAATGGTTAATTTTCTTAAAGTGTAAAAATATTTTTTTCTCGTTCTCTCACTTTTTTCAATGTGGAATATGTTTTAATATAAAATGACAACTTCAAATTCAAAACACACACATAGAGTCAAAATGACCACTTAGTATGCTAGATTGAAATGTGTATTATTTCTATATGTCAAAAATAAATTAGGCATCATTGTCCAAAATTTGGGGAAAACCGAAGCTCAGGTAATTTATTTTGAGAATGTGACATCAGTTCTAAACTAAAATGCCATCTTTTTATTGAAAACACATACTTTTAGTCATATTGACCACATCACGCATCGTGTTTTCTTTTTGTAGATTATAATAAATCCAAAATGAATTATGGATCATTGTCCGAATGTTTTCTTCTAATTAGTGTTTGTTTCTTGATTTTGGTAATGTGATCCATCTTATAAACTAAAATTACTCTTTTATGATAAAAATACACACTTTGAGTCACACCGACGACTTTGTGTTTCATATTTATTTCTTTTCAATTCCTATAAAAAAATAAAATTTGGATCATTATAATAATGTCCAATATTAATATGATCTTTTTTATTTTTTTTGTCCATATGATGTACGTATTAATAAAAAAATAATTTTTTCTAATTGAAAACACACACTTGGAGTCATAATAACCACATCGTGGGTCAGATTAACATGTGGTCAATTATTGGTAATAGAAAATATGGAATGGAATGTTTCCATGAAGTTCAAATATAATAAAACATCATTTTATTTTATTTTGCTTTGTAACATGAATTTTACACTAAAATTACACTTTTATATTGAAAACAGGCACATCAAGTCATAAATTCCACATAATGTGTTGGATTGATGTGTCGTAGAATCCTATAAAACGTAAATAAATTATAGATTAATTTCCACATTCTTATAAAAGAATATGAAATTTTTTTAATAAAATTTTTCTATGTAATAATTGTTTTAATCTAAAATGACACACTTATTTTGTAAACATGCACCTTGATTCATATCAAATACATCATAAGTGGAATTCTCATGTAGTATATTTTTTCTAAAACTAAAATGAATAATTTATAACTTTAGTAATGTTTGAAAAAAAATTGGATGTGTTATCTTGGTTTTGTCTATGTGACAGAGTATTAATATAAAATGAAACTTTTATATTGAAAACAAACACATTTATTCATACTGGACACATCATGGGTTTGATTAACATGTTGTTGATTCCAACACATAACACTTGAATTTTGGATCATTTTACTCATTTTTTAAAATATTTATAGTTTTTTATAGTTTTGCGATATGTGACATGTGTCATAAAATAAAATGTCACTTTATATTGAAAACATGCACTTGCGTCCTACCTGCTACACCATGTTTCAAATTAACATGTGGTTTATTCCTATATGTAACAAGTGAAATTTGAATAGTTTACCTAATGTTTAAGAAAAATATGATATATTTTTATTTCTTTTGTCAATGTGACATGTGAATTAATCTAAAACAACACTTTTATTTTGAAAACACAAACTTCATGTCATACTGACCACATCGTGTGTCAGATTGATATGAATTTTATCGTTACATATCTCAAATAAATTATAACTATTTTACTAATGTTTGAATACAATATGTGATTTTATAATCCATTTTCTATTTGTGACATTAATTTTACTCAAAAATGACCCTTTCATATTGAAAACATGATATTTGAGTCATATTAATCACAACATGTATTAGATTGATGTGAGGTCAATCCCTACACCAACAAAATTAATTATAAATCATTATCATAATTTTTTAAAAAAAGCTATGTATTTATTCATATTTTTTTATTGCGCCACATTATTTAAAAAAAATGAAACATTTATATTTAAAATACTCACATATAGTCGTATCAACCACATCAAGTGTTGGATTGATGTGTGGTTGATTTTTGTATTAAAATAATTAGTTATGGATCATTTTATTATATATTCAAAAAGAATTTGAGCTCATTTAAGAAGATATGTTCATGTGACAAGTTGTTTACACTAATTTGAAAATTGAAAATACACACACTGAGTCATAACAGACACATCATGTTCTAGATATATATGAATTCAGTTCCCTTATATCCAAAATAATTTTTGAATCATTTTCATAAGGTTTGAAAATAATAATATATTATTTTTTATTTTTGTATATTTGACATCTCTTTTAAACTCAAATGACACTGTTATATTTAAAAATTTCACTTTTATTTATATTTTCCACATAATGTGTATGAATGAATAATTGTATATTTCTACATGTTACAATGGAATTAAGGATGATTTTTATATGTTATGAAAATTACTCACATTTTTTTCTTAGTTTTGGATATGTGATGTGAGTTTTAAAATAAAATAACAATTTTATTTTGAAAAATTCACTTTTAATCTCAATGAAAACATCATGTGTCAAATTAATATGTGGTCAATTCCTACATGCCACAAATGAAATTTGAAAAAATTTCCGATATTTTGAGAAAGTTATGATCTTGAAATATTTATTTTGTCTATGTGAAGTGCACTTTAAACTAAAACGACATATTCATTTTAAAAACACACACATTGAGTAATTTATACTACATCATGTTTTATATTAACATTAATTTGATTAATCATGTCTCAAATTAATTATGAATGAATTTCAAAATGTTTGACAACAATATGATCTATTTTTTTCATGTTTTGGACATGTGACATGCATTTTAAACTAATATGAACCTTTTATAATGAAAACATGCAATTTGGGTCATACTTATCACATCATGTGGTAGATGGATGCGAGTTCAATTCCTATAAATCACAAATGAATTATGTAATATTTTCCCAATGTATGAAAATAATATAATATCTTTTTATATTTTTTTTTGTGACACAAGTTTTAAACTAAAATTAAATCATTATAATAAAACACCCATTTAGAGTCATACCAACATGATAATGTTTTGAATTTATGTGGAGTCAATTATTATATTCCAAAAATAAATTATGGATCATTTTCCTAAATATTCAATATAATCTAATCTAATATACTCAGTTTTGGCTATGCAACATCTGTATTAAAATAATTTGACACTTGAAAACATGCAATTTTAGTAATATTGGTGTAACATCCCAATAAATTAATGAATAATAGATATTTTTATCTATGTCTATTAATGATTAAGATAGTGTTTTAGAGGCTTAAAATGAAAATAAATCCAATATTAAGCATGGAATACACTAATATTTTTAAAAGATTGTTTTACATCCTTTTGATGGAAACCCATTTTTAAATCTATATTTTGACAATTTTATAAGCTATGTTCTTCAAAATAAACTTATTATTTATGATTGGGACATCAAAATTTACTTTGTGTGATTTTTTGGTATTTTTCAGACAATGTTCATTTTTTAATGAATAGTGAAAAATACTGCATTTTAAATCAAAACTGCTTTTTAATCTAATTTATTTATATTATTAGATTAACTTTTGAATTGGTTTTGAAGTGGAATTATAATTTATTTTTACCATTTAATCCAATGGTTTTCATTGTAATCAATTTCACTTTGAAATTGGACTTAAACTGGTGTCAATCTTTTGATACTTATTGTTTCATAAAAACACGCTATTTGTCATGACAGCGGGATTAATTATTAAATTAATTAATGTGACTTATATGTTTTGAATTTTGTAAAATAGAATTCATTTTTGAATTCTGAATATCAAATATAGCTTAGGGTGAATTTTTGGTGATTTTCTGAAAAACGTCAATTTTTTATGAATAGTGAAACCACTAAGTGGTACTTATAAAAACTGATTTTTCCGTTTAAATGAAATTTTGCCATCATTGTGTTTTGAATTTCAAAAATACGACATACATGGTTGTCATTAAGAAGTAAAATGTGGTTCAATGGGATTAATATAATTTTTTGGTGAATAGTATCTTATTAAGTTCTTAATCGCGATTAATGGTAATTAGTGTAGTTTAAAGTAAAAAAAATGTTTTAATAGTATGAGATGAGCTTTACACATGTCATACCATCATTGGATGTGTCATGGCCGACCCAAAAAAGCCATGGGTCCACTTTGGGACCCCATGGAGCCACTTTGGATGGGAAATGACATAAATAACTTTTTATTTAAGGTTAAAGTAAAAATGACACAAACATGAGTTATGTTACTAAAACAATTTTTATATGGGGTTATATAAGTCAGATATTTGACTATAAATATTCATTAGAAATATAAAAAGATTTCCTACATAATAGTATTTTTTTATAATTTTTATATATTAAATTAATTAAATTATTTATGACATCATGATGATGCAGCGATGACCTCATTATTTAACGATTTAAATAAAATGGAAAGATAATGTAATATCTAAGACCTACACATGTCCAAAACCTATTGGATGAGTGGATTTATAACCCTTATCACATTATACTCGAATTATATCAATGTGGGACCTCTTAAATCCTAATACCATTTTAAAATAAAGTGACTTTTCTTTACTTTCCAAGAGTGCACCTCCACTCCTCTTATAAAAGGCCCCCACCTCTACCTCCTTACCCACAATCCCAAAGCCTTTGGCTCGGCCAACCCCTGCCCATTTTGTCTCTTCACTTCCCTCTATTACTCCTTGAAGACTCACTTTTGGCATAAGTCTTCCCAAGGAAGCCTTTGAGCTCAAACCAAAGGGAGTTACCCGATTTTAAGGTAATGTCTTCTTTTGAGTCCTTTTGTTTTATTTTGATTCTACAACACCCTAATCTCTTTTTATTATTTTCTTTTGTAACAAATCCAGTATCTCCAATATACTAGGATGTTTTTATAAGGAGGATTCGAGTTACACTTACACACACCTACATCTAATGGTTAACGAACATACTATTTCCGTGGATGGTGAATTTATGCCTCCCGAAATGATGATTGTTCAACATTATTTTAACACCTTCAAAGGTGGCCATTAAGATGTCACTATATTTATATATGATATATAATATGTTTATGTTTTCCTTAAGATTCTGTTTTTTTCTTTTTGGTCATACCTTTATGGTTTCCATTATGGGTAAACGTGATATCTTCATTTAAGGAAGTGCGGACTACCACCCCCTCAAAGTGATTTGATTCGTTAAATACCATATGTGGGACGTATAAAGGATGGAACTATGATTTTATATATGATATTATACTGGAATTATAATATAACTTTATATCATTATGATTCCATTCTGTAAAATACGAAATAGAAATGAAAGTAGCGTTCATGCGTACGTACGGCTTACCGTCTCTATGAACGGTGCATTTCATTTCATACCTCTAAATGATTATGTAATATTATAAATGCATGTATGTACTAGATATATATGACATATATGATATCTACATCATGAATACCATTCTGTATATAATGGATACATGAACAACTTGTAATTATAAAGGCTTTATTTTTTACTCAAGTACCAATGATCGTTAAAATTACCATTATTAACTTATATAATTATATAGTGTTCATGACATAGTAATAAGTGATATAAAATGAATAATGAACTTGAAAAATGTTCTTAAACAAGTAGAAATAAACTCAAGTTTATTATTCAGTACATTAAAGAACGATCGAGTCAAGTCGGACCCAAGGTATGGGACTTCGTCTCAATCTCCTTTCATTGAGGCATATATTGTTTTATACACAACCTTCTTTTATACGGTGTATAAACCCCTTTGAATTTTATGTTTATCCAAAAGGAATATTTTTTATACGAATCATTTTACTAAAGGACAAAAGGGAATGTTTTTGTCGTACGTACAAGGCGACAATGACTTCTCCGTCGTCGTGACCGTTAGTTGAGTTTCGGCTTCCTCTACTAGCCATACCTTCTTTTTAAAAGAAACATAAATACCATGTTTTAATTTTCTTTTATTTTGGTATTGAAAATGGTTTTCATAATGTTTTTATATCAATGTGTTGTATTGATATCTTGTGAATGAAATGTGGAAATGTTATGTTTCCTTTATGCATGTTTTATGTGATACGATTATGTTGAGGTTCTTGGGCATTATTATGAAGACGGGTGGTTCCGTGATAAACTAAGGGCGGGTGAGCCCGATATAGCTCTCCAATGCATTGGGTAACGCGAAGGAGTGAAACGTTAAGGTTTCTCCGAAGAGATTTAGGTAATAAACTGTGATGGGTATTCCAAACGTAACCAAGAGGGTTACTCCCTACGTAAAAATGTTATGAATGCCTCAAGTTACATTTATGTCTTATGATTTCTATGATTTATTCATGATTTGATGAGGTATGTTGAAGTGAATATGTTTTATGGGTAAAGTATGATTTCATTCTTATGTATATATGTACCCATGTTTCCTTTCCATATTTCTATATCCCTTACTGAGCTTTTTATGCTCATCCCATGTTTTTTTGAAATGTTTTTCACAGGTCAAGGTAAAGGTACATGATATGATGATAGTGTCAAGGAAATGTCAAGAAAGAATCCATGTTTTATTTTAAATATGTTTCCATTGATGCAAATGAAGAATACTATCTTTATGTAAGGACTTTGTTTATATGTGGAATGTAATGAAAGTTTTATGATCTAATTCTCTAAAACACTAAACCCAAAAAGATCCTCAATGTGTAATCTTGTAATAACTCATGATTAAGTAAGGTTTAAGGCTAGGGCCTTATAGTTGGTATCAAAGGTCGGTTTATATAACTTTAGGAGTTATAATTCTTTTAAATGATTACCCAAAAATATAATTTTTTGAAATGATATAGCATTTGAAGATTACCATGTTGCTTCATCAAAGACATGTTTGTTCAGAATGGTTTTCCGTAGAGGAAACAGGGAAGCAGTGCTTGAAAGTCATACAGAAAGAAATAAACTTCCGAATCAGCATCCTGAGATGGTCGGAATTGGAACTGAATAGTTTATTGCATTAATGGCACAATTGACTCAAGTGATAAATGGAGGTGGTATCCATACACGAGATCAGCCAGATCAATTGCAGAGGAACATGTAAGTGGTGGAACATTTCATGAGGCAACATCCCCCATCATTCAGAGGATCATCTGACCCTGTGATAGATGAAGGGTGGATTAAAGCACTGGAGAAGATTTTTGATGTCATGCGGTGTTCAGACAATAAAAATGTTAGTCTTTATATTTATTTTTTGGAGGGTGAGACAGATCAGTGGTGGTCTATGGTTAAAAATATCAGGATCGCCAATGAGATTGATGCTCTTGACTGGGATGAATTCAAAGGAATGTTTCTAGAGAAGTATTTTCCTAAGGCTATTCGAGTTAGGATGGAAAATCAATTCGTGGAATTGAGGCAAGAGGAAGACTTAGTGGCTACCTATGAAGAGAGGTTCACTCGATTGGCAAGGTATGCTCCAAATTTTATCTGAGACCTCGATAGTAAAATCAATCATTTTTACTCAGGATTAAAGCCAAAATATCGAAGGGCATTAGCTTCTCGTGAGTTTAAAATTTATGAAAAGCTGGTTCGATGTGGTGAGAAGGTGGAAATGGAGTTTGCCAATGATCAAGTGTTCTATAACATCCAACAGAAGAAGAGACCGAGGTGGCAGGAGAAAGGTAAGAATTCTTCAAAATAGTCTGATGGTAAGAAACTAAGTTTCCAGTTTTTGATAAATGTGGCAAAAGGCATGCTGGGGAATGTCGTCTGAATTCTGTAAACTGCTACCGATGTGGTAAGATGGGACATAAGGCTTGTGATTCCACTGAAAGGGATCAAGGTGTAGGTAAGACCAAATTTGATTTACAGTTAGTGAAATGTTATAAGTGCAATGAGATGGGTCACTATGCAAATTGGTGTCCGACAAAGAGCTTGAGTGATGGGAAGCAGTGAGACTACAAACAAGAAGGGGTGGTGAAATCCTTTGCAACTACGTCAGCAAATGTCGGTCCATCAAATGAAGTTGTATCAGGTACATTGTTTTTTTTTCAGATTATGCTAGTGTGTTTTTTGATTCGAGGTCTACACATTATTTCATCTCTAAAACCTTTTTTAGTAAAATGGGAATACCATCTCAAGAAATGACTCCTGAACTTTTGGTAAAAACACATGGGGGGAATGTTGAGGCAAAAAGAATTAATAAGAATCTTCCTATCCTTATCTGTGGAAAAAACCTACTTGAAAACCTTATTGTTCTACTTCTAGTAGAGTTTGATGTTTTCCTAGGTATGGATTGGATCTCTATTTACCATGCTAAGATTGACTGTAGAGCTAAAGAATTTTCTTTTCAGAAAGACTATCAGTTTCTGTACAAGAATGAACCCTTACTGTTGATAACTTATCAAGAGGCCGAGAAACTTGTAAAAGATGGAAATGAATGATACCTTGCACAAATTATTGAAAATAAAGGAACTGTTCAGATTAATGATGTGCCAGTGGTAAATGAGAATCCTGATGTTTTTCCTGATGAGTTTTCGGGAATAATACCAGATTGGGAAGTTGAATTTACTGTTGACTTAGTTGCTGATGCTAATCCATTTTCAAAACCCCCTTATCGAATGGATCAAATTGAACTTTTAGAGTTGAAGGAGAAATTGCAAGATTTATTAGAGAAAGGTTTCATTTGACCTAGCACATCACCATGGGGTGATCCTGTCTTGTTTGTTAAAAAGAAAGATGGTTCAATGAGACTTTGCATTGATTATAGAGCCTTGAATTATATCACTGTTAAGAACAAATATCCTTTGCCTCATATCGATGATTTGTTTGATCAGCTCCAGGGAGCTCAGTAATTTTCAAAGATTGACATGAGATCGGGGTACCATCAGCTGAAGGTAAAGGAAGATGATGTTCCGAAGACCGCGTTCCATACAGGATACGACCACTATGAATTTGTAGTAATGCCTTTTGGGCTTACCAATGCACCTGCTGTATTCATGGACTTAATGAATAGAATTTTCCATGAGTTCTTGGATATGTTTGTGGTGGTTTTTATTGATGATATTTTGGTTTTTTTAAATGTAAATAAGAGCATGAATGACATATAAGGGTTATCTTGCAAACCTTAAAATAAAAGAAATTGTATGGGAAATTCAGCATGTGTGAGTTTTGGTTACAACAAATTTATTTCCGTGGTCACATTGTTTCTAAAGATGGGATAGTTTTTGATCCTGCAAAAACAAAATTTGTGGAAGATTGGCCAAGACCCACAAATGTAACTGAGATTAGTAGAATCCTTGGTTTGGCAGGCTATTACCGAAGGTTTGTTAGAAATATTTCACGGTTATCTAGTCCAATGACTAATCTATCTCGGAAGGGTGTTATGTTTATCTGGACAAAACAATGTGATGATTGTTTTCAGGAATTGAAAAGAAGATTGGCGAATGCTCCAGTTTTAGCACTACCTTCCAGGAATGGTGAGTTTGTTATATACAGTGATGCTTCATTGAAAGGACTTGGTTGCGTCCTAATGCAGAATGATCGGGTAATTGCTTATGTTTCATGAAAGTTGAAAACTCATGAGGTAAATTATCCTACACATGATTTGGAATTAGCTGTTGTTGTTTTTTTCTTTAAAAATTTGGAGGCATCATTTGTATGGAGTAAAGTGTGAAATATATACCGATCACAAAAGTTTAAATTATATATTCACTCAGAAAGAATTGAACATGAGACAAAGGAGATGGATAGAATTAATCAAGGATTATGATTGTACAATTCATTAACATCCGGGAAAAAAATAAAGTGGAAGATGCTTTGAGTCGAAAAAGTAATGCTTCATTAGAAATGTTGCATTTGCACGTGATCCTTTGGTTAAGGATTTGATGAACTTTGGCATAGAAGTTGTTGGTGCAGGAAGTTCTTCTTTTTTGTTTCAGGTATCAGTGAGATCATCTCTATCAGATAGAATCAAGTAAGCACAGAAGAAAGACAGTGAGTTGCAGAAAAAGATAGAGCTGATTTAGAAAGGTTAGTTGCCTGAATTCGACATTGATAATGATTGTGTTTTGAGATTTGGGAAGTGATTTTGTGTGCCTTGTGATTCACAGTTGAAGAGAAGGTTGTAATGTGAAGTTCATAGTTCTCCGTTTTCAGTTCATCCTGGCAGTACTAAGATGTATAGATATCTGCGAGAGTATTACTGGTGGGATGGAATGAAAAGAGATATTACTGATTATACTGTGAAGTGTTTGACTTGTTAGCAGGTTAAAGCAGAGCAGCAGTTACCGAAAGGGATGCTTCAGACTTTAGCAGTGCCAGAGTGGAAATGGAAGAATATATCCATGGACTTTGTTGTGGGACTACAGAAGACACCTCGAGGTAATAATGCAATCTGGGTTACTTTTGATCGGTTGACCAAATATACTCATTTCCTTGAAATACGAGATACTTTTTCCTTAGATCAACTTTCCCGTTTCTATCTTAAATTGATAGTCAGGTTACATGGAATTCCTCTCTCCATTGTATCTGATGGTGATCCCAGGTTCACTTCTAACTTTTGTAAAGGCCTTCAGAAGACGTTGGGTACTGAATTAAATTTTAGTACAACTTTTCATCCTCAATCTGATGGGCAGTCAGAACGAACAATTTAGACCTTGGAGGATATGATACGAGCTTGTTATATGGATTATCAGGGAAGTTGGGACCAACATCTTTCTTTGGTTGAATTTTCATATAATAACAGTTTTCATTCCAGTATACAGATGGCACCATTTCAGGCATTATATGGGAAGCGGTGTTGAACTCCAGCTTTCTGGGATGAAGTGGGTGAAAGGAATTTGATGGGACCAGAATTGGTAGAAGAGATGGTAGAAAAAGTTCAGCTGATTCAGAAGCACATGAGAACAGCTCAGAGTAGGCAGAAGAGTTATGTGGATAACCGGAGGAAGGATCTATCTTTCAAGGTAGGTGATCATGTTTTTCTCAAGGTTTATCCTTGGAAAAGTGTGATGAGATTTGGTAAGAAAGGAAAGCTGAGTCCAAGGTTTGTTGGACCATATGAAATTCTGGAGAGAGTTGGATCAGTTGCATACCGAGTGGCTTTACCTCTGATTTTATCTCAGGTACACAATGTTTTTCATGTTTCGATGTTGAGAAAGTATATGCCAGATCCATCTCATGTTTTGAGTCCAGAGGTAGTTCAGCTGGAAGAGAACCAATCTTATGAGGAACAACCAGTCCAGATTCTTGACCACAGGGAGCAAGTGTTACGGAATAAGGTGATTAAGCAGGTAATTTTTTTGTGGAAAAACCACATGATGGAAGAGTCAACATGGGAATCTGAAAATGCAATGAGGGATAAGTACCCCCACTTATCTTATAAGTAAATAAATTGTGGGGACACAATTTTCTAAAGGGGGGAAGGATGTAACATCCCAAGTATGTAATGAATAATAGATATTTTTATCTATGTCTATTAATGATTAATATATTGTTTTAGATGCTTAAAATGAAAAATAAATCCAATATTAAGCATGGAATACACTAATATTTTTAAAAGATTGTTTTACTGCCTTTTGATGGAAACCATTTTTAAATATATCTTTTGAAAATTTTATAAGCTATGTTTGTCAAAATAAATTTATTATTTATTATTGGGACATCAAAATTTAATTTTTGTGAATTTTTGGTATTTTTCAGACAATGTTCATTTTTAATGAATAGTGAAAAATACTGCATTTTACATCAAACCTGCTTTTTAATCTAATTTATTTATATGATTAGATTATCTTTTGAATTGGTTTTGAAGTTTATTTATAATATATTCTCACCGTTTAATCCAATGGTGGTCATTGGAATCACTTTCACTTTGAAATTGGACTTAAACTGGTGTCAACCTTTTGATACTTATTATTTCATAAAAACACGCTATTTGTCATGACATCGGGAATTAATTAGTAAATTAATTAATGTGACTTATATGTTTAGAATTTTTTTATAATAGACTTCATTTATGAATTCGGAATATCAAATATATCTTAGGGTGAATTTTTGGTAATTTTCTGAAAAACTTCAATTTTTGATGAATAGTGAAACCACTAAGTGGTACTTATACAAACCGATTTTTCCGTTTAAATGAAAATTTTCCATCATTGTGTTTTGAATTTCAAAAATCCGACACACATGGTTGGAATTAATAAGTAAAATTTGGTTCAATGGGATTAAAATAATTTTTGGGTGAATAGTAAATTATTAAGTTCTTAATCGCGATTAGTGGTAATTAGTGTAGTTTAAGGTAAAAATAATGTTTTAATAGTATGAGGTGAGCTTGACACATGTACTACCCTCATTGGATGTGTCATGGCCGACCAAGACAAGCCATGGGTCAACTTGGGGACCCCATGGAGCCACTTTGGTTGGGAAATGACATAAATAACTTTTTATTTAAGGTTAAAGTAAAAATGACACAAACATGAGTTATGTTACTAAAAAAATGTATATATGGGGTTACACAAGTCATATATTTGACTATAAATATTCATTAGAAATATAAAAATATTTCCTACATCATATTATTTTCTTTAATTTTTAGACATTAAATAAATTAAATTATTTATGACATCAGGATGATGCAGCGATGACCTCATTATTTAACGATTTAAATAAAATGGAAAGATAATGTAATATCTAAGACCTACACATGTCCAAAACCGATTGGATGAGTGGATTTCGAACCCTTATCACCTTATCCTCGAATTATATCAATGTGGGACCTCTTAAATCCGAATACAATTTAAAAATAAAGTTACTTTTCTTTACATTCCAAGAGTGCCCCTCTTCTCCTCTTATAAAAGGCACCCACCTCTACCTCCTTACCCACACTCCCAAAGCCTTTGGGTCGTCCAAACCCTGCCCATTATTTCTCTCCACATCCCTCTCTTACTCCATGAAGCCTCACTTTGGGCAGAAGTCTTCCCAAGGAAGCCTTTGAGCTCAAACCAAAGGGAGTTACCCGATTTTAAGGTAATATCTTCTTTTGAGTCCTTTTGTTTTATTTTGCTTCTCCAACCCCCTAAACTCTTTTTATTCTTTTCTTTTGTAACAACTCCAGTATCTTCAATATACTTGTATGTTGTTATAAGAAGGATTCGAGCTACACTTACAAACACCTACATGTAATGGTTAACGAACATACTATTTCCGTGGATGGTGAATTTATGCCTCCCGAAACGATGATTGTTCAACATTCTTTTAACACCTTCAAAGGTGGACATTAAGATGTCACTATATTTATATATGATATATAATATGTTTATGTTTTCCTTAAGATTATGTGTTTCTCTTTTTGGTCATACCTTTATGGTTTCCATTATGGGTAAACGCGATATCTTCATTTAAGGAAGTGCGGACTACCGCCCCCTCAAAGTGATTTGATTCAATAAATACCATATGTAGGATGTAGAAAGTATTGAACTATGATTTTATATATGATATTATACTGGAATTATAATATACTTTTATATCATTATGATTCCATTCTATAAAAAAAGAAATAGAAATGAAAGTAGCATTCATGCGTACGTACGGGTTACCATCTCCATGAACGAAGCATTTCATTTCTTACCTCTAAATGATTATGTAATATTATAAATGCATGTATGTACTGGATATATATGAAATATATGATATCTACATCATGAATACCATTCTAGATATAATGGATACATGAAAAACTTGTAAGTATAAAGGGTTTATTTTTGACTCAAGTACCAATGATCGTTAAAATGACCATTATTAACTTAAATAATTACATAGTGTTCATGACATGGTAATAAGTGATATAAAAGGAATAATGAACTTGAAAAACATTCTTAAACAAGTTGAAATTAACTCAAGTTTATTATTCAGGACATTAAAGAACGATCGAGTCATGTCAGACCCGAGGTATGGGACTTCGTCTCAATCTCCTTTCATTGAGGCATATTTTGTTTTATACACAGCCTTCTTTTATACAGTGTATAAACCCCTTTGACATTTACGTTTATCCAAAAGGAATCTTATTTATATGAAGCGTTTTACTAAACGACAAAAGGGAATGTTTTTGTCGTACGTATGCAGTGACAACGACTTCTCCGCCACCGTGACCATTGGTTGAGTTTCGGCTTCCTCTACAAGCCATACCTTTTTTTAAACGAAAAATATATAACATGTTTTAACTTTATTTTATTTTGGTATTGAAAATGGTTTTCATAATGTTTTTATATCAATGTGTTGTATTGATATTTTGTGATTGAAAGGTGGAAATGTTATGTTTCCATTATGCATGTTTTATGTGATACGATTATGTTGAGGTTCTTGGGAATTATTATTAAGACTGGTGGTTCCGTGATAAACTAAGGGCGGGTGAGCCCGATATAGCTCTCCAATCCATTGGGTAACGCGAAGGAGTGAAACATTAAGGTTTCTCCAAAGAGATTTAGGGAACATACTATGATGGGTATTCTAAACGTAACCAAGAGGGTTACTCCCTACGTATGAATGTTATGAATGCCTCAAGTTACCTTTATTTCATATGATTTCTATGATTTATTCATGATTTTATGAGGTATGTAGAAGTGCTTATGTTCTATGGGTAATGTATGATTTCATTCCTATGTGTATATGTACCCATGTTTCCTTTCCATATTTTTATATCCCTTACTGATATTTTTATGCTCATCCCACGTTTTTTTGAAATGTTCTTCACAGGTCAAGGGAAAGGTACATGATATGATGATAGTGTCAAGGAAGTGTCAAGAAAGAATCCATGTTTTATTTTAAATATGTTTCCATTAATGGGAATGAATAATACTATCTTTATGTAACGACTTTTTTTAAATGTGGAATGTAATGCAAGTTTTATGATCTAATTCTCCAGAACTCTAAACCTGAAAAGACCCTCAATGTGTAATCTTGTAATAACTCAAGATTAAGTAAGGTTTATGGCTGGGGCCTTATAATTGGACACATAATGTGTTTAATATATATGCATTCAATAACTACACGTCAAAATGGTTTTTGGATCATTTTACTAGTTATTGAAAAAATGAAGAGGTCATTTTCATGGGCTTTTCTATATGTTGCACGTTTTAAACTAAAACAACACTTTTATATTGAAAACATAATCATTTAATCATATTTTTCAAATCATTAGTCTCATTGATATGAATCATATTTCTTTAAGACACATAATAATTATGGATCATTTTTAATTATTTTAAAAAATATGAGATTATTGTCTTTATTATGGATATGTGACATGCGTTGTAAAATAAAATGATAATTTTATATTGAAAACATTCACCTTGATTCATATTGGCTACATAATGTTTTGGATTTATTTTGTTAGAATCCTACACCCCAATAACAAATTATATATCATATTCCTAAATTATAAATGCATTATAATCTTGTTGTATTTGTTTTAGATATGTCAAGAATTGTTAAACTGAAATGAAACTATTACTAAAAAACACTTTGTATCTTACGATCCATGTCATGTGTTAGATTGATGCACGATAAATTCCTCTATGTCAAAAATGAAATATGTATCATTGTTATAATGTTGTGAAAAAATATTTTATTTTTTAGATAATATTTAAAAATTTAAATGATTTTTAAACAAAAATTATACATTTATTTTTAAAACATGAATCTAGAGTCATTATGGTAAAATGACGAGTCATATTGACAAATGATTGATTTATACACATCAAAAATGAATTATGGATTATTTTATAATTTTTTTTACAATCCATAATGTTTTTCTCGGTTATGACCACGTGATGTTTGTTTAAGAGTAAAGTGCCATTTTTAATGTATATACATGAACATTGAGTCATAAAAACCACATCTTGTTCAAGATCAATGTGAAATCGATTCCAATACATCGTAAAATATTTATGGATAATTGTATTATTATTTGAAAATTATATGTTCTAATTTTATTTATATATTGATAATGTGATAGACATTTTGAACTAAAAAGACACATTTATATTGAAAACATGAAAATTTATCAACAATGAGCACTTCATCTGCCAGATTAATGTGAAGAAATTTATTAAACATCCAAAATGAATTAAGGATTATTCTATACAATTTTTTAAGGAAAATAAACACATTTTCTCATATTTGACAGTGTGAAGTGCATTTTACACTAAAATGTCAGTTTTATATTAAAAACAAGAACGTTGAGTCATACTATCCACCAAATTAGTTGTATTGATGTATGGATGATTCCTATATTCAAAAAATGAATTATGGATCGTTTTCCTAAATTTTGAAAACATGTTGAGCTCATTGGACCTGTTTTCAAATTGTGATATGGTTTTTAAACTAAATTTCCATGTAAATATTAATCAAAATCTAAAAAATTTCAAATTCCACCCCAGGTACAACCTCCTTTACAAATAACTCCTCACTTATGATTTTATCATTATATTAGGATATCAGTTAAGATTCATTATTAGTATTTATAGTATCAATTATTTCTTGTATTTTGTTGAATGAAACATTACTGTAAAGAAATTCCACTTGCTTCTTCATAACATGTGTGAAAGTCATTATAATAAGACGTATACTATTTAAAAAAAGCATAAAAATTTCAAAACACACCAATGAAAAATCACGAGTATTTTTGCATTGAATTACCTTCCTTAGAAGATGGTAATATTTCTTCAGATTTTTTGGCTGAAGGATCCTTGAACCATTTCCCTATCACCATTATCTCAATTGTAGCCTCAACATACAATATATCATGATATAGAGTAGCTTTAGACACGTTATAGGATCTAAAAAAAATCACTAGAGCATAACTCCCAATGATACATATCCTTGATAAATTGATCAATTATTTCTTTATTTATAGGCCGTTACTAATGAATTTTTCCATTTATATTAACTCCTCAGAACCCCTAAAGGAATGAAATTAGTGAAAATGTGAAATGAAATGTATTTTCACTTGGGTAATGATAATATAAAACTTAAAATCACTTAATTTTTATAGTAAAAAAGTGTATAATTAATGTCAACACAATATATGGGATTTTAGTAAATGCTTTAGACATGTCTAATTGAACACTTACTACATTCATATTTTTTGGTTGATTAGAATGTATCTAAAATAATTTCCCATAATGTTTGGGATTTTTATTGAGATTATTTTTATGTTTCTCTCAGATATAAAACCCTCAATCAAATATTTTTTATTGTTATAATCGTGCTAAGGAACCATGGGATATGAGGATCACAAAATCTATATACATTCTTGTGAGGGGGAAATATATGGTGGAGTTAAAATTTCATTATATTGATGGGTGGATCAATTATTAAAAAATGTTTGGACTGTATTTAAAAATATAATATTATATTAAATTTATAATTATAATATTTTTAATAGTACATGAATTTTATTTTATAAAAAATAATATATATTCTATTAGATGTTAATGCTTCACATTCGAAATGTATCTCTAAATACATAGCCTCTACTATATAACAAATATAACAGGTAATCACTTCAACTTGATGTTATCAAAAATTATGACACCATGTATTGGTCTTATTCATCTCTATAATATTTAATTCTTTTTTATGAGTACATTGGAATTTAGACGTCACTGTAGTATTTATAAATTATAAAAAAATAAGATATTATAATTAAAATTGTAATTACCTTCATGAATTATATGTTTTGGGATGTTAATTTGTTGATGTTATATAATATCCTTCATAAATTTGGAATTGTAATATCCACAATCATAATGATTATTTTGTTTGAAATTCTGAAGCAAAATTGACCAAAATAGGTATTTTTAATTGAAAATATGTTTTGATAGTTAAATCTTACTATATATAATATAACTTATTTTCTTTTCAAGATATCAGAAGGAATCTTTTGTTCACTCATCAACCCAAACTATAATTTATCTAATATATCTACATCACCCTATCATAAAAAATCTTGTTAAAACAAAAAAATTGAATAATAAGATTTTTTTCAGAAAAATATTTATTGTAGTGCATTAAAAATCAACAATGGACATCATGTGTGGTCAAATTTTTTGAAATACATTCTTTGAATTGAAAAAATAAAAAATTGGTGTATCCAAAGTTTTTGTCATTAAAATCTAGTGATTTCTTAAAAAATATAATTAAGGTAAAAAAATACATATAAATTTCTATGATTACAATATTGAGATTTACACATGCATTGTATCCACCAAGAGAAGTCTTCAATCTATTATATTGTTTTTAAATTTCATTCTTAGTTTATATTTTAAATTTTTTGGTTTTGAAAATTCTAAAAAACCTTTTCAACAAAATTTATAGAGGGATTAATGAGTAAAAATAGTTCTTCACTAGGTTTTCCATTAATATATTAGTAATAGATACAACTATATAAAATATGAGTAGTTGTTAATTATAATGAACATAATATATTATTTTTTTAAAAAATATATATTTATGAAATGTACCTCATATATGTATTCACAACTAAGACTTCTAACCATTCAAACATGATAATTTCATTTATACTATTTAGCCCAACCATTTCTACAAAGACCTATGAAAATATTTCTTCTGCATATATTATATAGGGCATAATTTCATTTGTAAATGTTTTATCTGTATTAAGTTGTAATGATAATATATGATGTAGTGGAACTGGTGGGTTGAATATTCTCTCACAAGTTCCTTTTTGTTTTCATGGTTGATTCACTAAATTTCCTTGATATGAGCTTCCATTTCTCATCCATATTATTCATATGTAACTCAACAACGTAATTCGGACATTTTTATATAAATTTATCAAGGTTATTTATCTGAATTTATTAAGGACATACGTTATGTATCATTATATGATTGAATGAACATTGAATAAAAGATATAATAGCATTATAATCCAGGCTGACATATAGGATATTAAGAAGAATTAGAAACTCAGTGCTTGGATTTTGAGATACACGAATCCACACCATCAGATGTTATTTTTATATTTTTTATCATGTAACATGTCTCATAGAATATTATTCACTATACACCACAGAACACAGTGATGTGTGTGTCTTGACAGATATAAATCGCATATAATTTTACCATATCTATTTTTAGTAATATAAAGATATTAGAAGTTGTTCTATTTTAATTTAGACGAATGATTTATCATTAAAATGATTATACTAGGTAGGGAATTCAGTTATAGGGATTAGAAAACATCAATCTTTTTAGGGTTATGTGGCTCTTCATGTACTGATTGTTGTTCTGGTACTAGTTCATATTAATCGTTTCATATATACTATTACATAAAAATAGGATAAATAATAATATATTTTAAATCATATATCTTTTCATACATTCCATTCATCATCTCATATGTATATACTAGAGGTATTATATTCTGAAAATATGTTTGAGGTAACACTAAAAATCCTGCAGCTCTAATTCAACCATATGGTCTTATCCGATTCAAAGATATTGAAATCAGATTTTATTGAGGAAAAATATATATTGATCATGTGTCTAAATCAATTAAATAACCTTTGAAAATTAACATTTATTTTTATATAATAATATTATAAATTATTATAAATTATTATTATTCAATACTTACACATGATTCATATACAACCTATGTGTTTTCATATACTAGTTTTCTATCTTAATTAATACAAGCCTCCTTTAAAAATACATAATATGGGATGTAAGTGCCCATAAGGTCTGATTCATCAAACTTTATAGAAATAATTCATCCTTTATTGTTTTGTATCACATAAAAGTTTTACTATATATTTAATATACATACTTATTTTTTCATGTGAAGAATACTGCATCTATTATTTATAGTTGGCGTAAATTTGTTTTGATGCATGCTACTTATTTTGAAGAAACCTTTTTTGTTTCATAAATTGGCAATTTTAAATGAAAATAGATATAAATTATATTTAAATTAAAATATTGCCGATAAAAATTAACTACAAATGATTCCCTGATTTGAAAAGTAATGAACGATTTATATGTTACCTAGTTTATAATGTGTGAAATCACTACTGGTGGGTGGATGTTTACATTCCCCAAACATATTTATTATGATTATTTGTTATTAGTGTTTAGAAATCACTATTATATTTTCCATGAACCATTATGAAAAATTTTCTATTGCAGGTATATTAAATAAAAAAAATCATGAATTGAAAATGAAAATTAAATAAATGGTTAATTATATATATTTTTTAAAATTGGAAATTTATATCCTAGAATTATAATAATATATTATAGCTTGGGTGTCGTCAATAAATGCATTACATTATGCCATGTATCTCTATCAATTTAAAAAATAATTATTATTGTAACACTAATGTAACTAATAATCATTAATAAGATTGCGTAAACAGGTTGGTCTAATTGATTCTATCCAACTTGAAACTTTATACCTCTACTTAGTTTTTTGATAACTTGAGCTAACACAATGATACTACACGACAATTGTTTTTCATCCACATGTTTTTGATCCCTTAGTAGTTCTATATTTTCAGCATTGACCATGTATTATTCCTAGATTTTGGTAACATCAACATGTGGATAAGTCATTATCTTATTGAGTAGTTAGAAATAAAATTTATAATATGTGACGGCAATTGAGAACACATAATATTATGAGAAAAACATAGTATATTAAACACACTTTAACCTTTTCATTGAACTCAATTTATTTTTTTTAATGGTTGATGGTATTTGGATTCTCTATTATGTATCTATATCTACATTTTATGTTCCACTTTAATGCACAAGTCACAATCTGTGTTGGATCAACTGTCAAATTATTGATATCTACTAATGAAAGGTCCATACCCTATTGAATTTTATTCTAAACATATAGTTGTTTAGTACCTAACAAGATAATTGAACAGTTTTTGTATTCGGGATATGGGATATAAAATTATTTCACTTGTTTTAATTACATTATGGAAAGTATGTTCTTATACCCTTCCACAGTAAAACTCACTTTCATAGAGACTAATTTCCCCAAATTAACTACACTAATGTTATCAAACCATATGATATTTAAAATCAAAAAATGAAATAATTTATAATATAACCCATATACCATTTCAATGATACTAAAGTTTTGTGTATTTGGATAAATTGTATTTCTATCCATGGAACCAGATACATGAATCACTTCCTTCATTATCATAACTCCTATATCTTAATTATATAAAATCATTGTGTTCCTTCTAATGGAATGTATTACCATTAATTTCGAAACTAGTGTATGAGATAACACTTATATTTGGTCCCATAGATATCTATTGAAGTCATTATAAAATTGTAATAAAATTGAAAAATAACCCCTTATAAATATTATCATAGAACCATCTTATAAACTATCGATTATGGTATTTGGTATCCATCATTCACCCATTGATGGATTCAAATTTTTATGAATTACATTGTGGAAATAAATGTATGGATAATCCTTTATACTATTATGTAAATTGTAAATGGGATTATAATTATGCTTGATTATGGTAATTGTAAGAATATATCGTTTAGAATTCCTCTTTCCTATTTGGATTCTACTGTGATGAGATTTTAGGACACAAATTTTCTCAATATTTAATAAGTAATTTTTAAAGAATTTTATATATTATTCAATAATATTTAACTCTAAAATACAACCTTTTAGATAAATTCTATTCTAGATGTACCCGTTTAAAATATTCATATTTAGTTCATTGGGGAATATATATCTTTAAGGGATAAGACCACATAGTTATCTCTCTATAACGGAGTTATCCATTAGGTTGACTATTTTATAAAATAACTATTGTAGGAATAAGATCTCAAATTAACATAATATCACTAAAATTTCAAAATTCCAGATTGAAAACATTATGTGGCCAATAGCATTACTGTATACGACTTTGAAAATGCTCAAAGTATGGTTAATGAATGGCATACATTTTTAATCAATGTGAAACATAATTCTATAAGAATTAAATCTTACCTCAATATATGAATATCATGTTATTTTAGAACCATTATTGTCATAATTCTCATTGATATGATATTATTGATATTTTATGGATACCCTTCTAGATGTTCTATATCATTAATGTTGACGTATACTTGAAATTGTTTTTATCTGGATAAATTGTATACTACTGGAGAAAGATAAGTTCGTCTTTAACCATTCACTAAGGCTAACTCTACCCATATCTAGATGTCAATCTTGTAAAACATTTCCTCAATTCCATAACATTTTCATCTATGTTGAATTTATTAACATGTTAAAAATATTATCACATTTATATTTTTTCTATGTGAATGACATGAAGAAAACATCTAATGTACAAAAAATTGAAAATTTGTAATTCAAATAAAAATTATTATTTTTTCAACCAAATTTAATAAAGATTTTTTAAAATGATTTTTCTAAAAATCATTGTCATTGTATTTTATTTTATTGAATAGTTGATCAACTATTAATTCAGATGTTTTTTACATTATTCTATACTTTCATTGAATAATATCATCCATTGTTGAAATTTATTTATATAAAGTAGAAATTATAGATAAAATAAAAAATAAAGTCTTCAATGAATGTTTCAACCTAAATGAGTGTGTACCATATTCACAAATGGGACACCCCAACGTTCCACTAATGATATTTCATATAAATGTTCAATAGGTAGTAAAATCATTTATCATCCTATAAAATATGGCCCTCAATGTGAACTCTTAACTTCTATGGGCCTCGTATAATGTATCAATTGTAACCCACATCAATTTTATATCATAAATGAATTGGTCAAAATAGATATCAATTTCATTATTTGGTTGTTTTTGTTTCTATATATGTTGAGAAAGATAATGTATTTTCAATTATTTTATAACCATGTTGGAATTTTATAAATTACTACCACAACTAGATATATAATGTGTGTTCTAATTTGTACACCAAAAGGATATATTCTATATATTGATAAACAAGACGAAGTTCTCTTGAATTGTTTTAAAATTCAAAAGACCCAAAATAATTTTTTTACTGAGGATAGTCTATTGGATGACTTCGTTTCTGATATTTGATTATTATTTTTGTGTACTATGAAATTTTTTAACTGCTTCCTAAAATACATATAGTCATCAATACGTTTTAATGATACAAAATTACCATTTAAATTTTAACAGTCTTGATACATGATTTTCGTATTAATATATTCCAAAATATAGTGAATTTGGTGAGTGATTTGTATCATGTAATACATAAATCATTGTATCTTCATAGTTAGTATGTACATCTTACTTTTTCCCAGTATTTAGTGAAAAATATATTGATTCCATATTTTCTGTGAAAAATAAATTTTTTTAAATCTAATTTGGATTAATTCAACTTTAATAACAATAATTTCAACATATAAAAACGATTTGAGAAGGATCATATGCATTCTATATTGTAAACATGATAAAATCTTTAACTGCATCATCATACTCGTCTATCATATGATTAAAATCCATCCATTTTTATTAGTATCCATATGATTAGGTTTAATAATTTTCATTATTAAAATATATAAATAAAATTCGACAAGGTATTTATTATCAACCTAGAAACATATAGATACTTAGAATAAATTTGATTATTTTCCAATATAATAAGTCATTCCCACTTTTCACACTAAAAGAAGAAATTAATAACCAAATTTTTTTTTACAAAAATGGAAATAGTTTAATGAAATTTTAATATTAAAATCCTTATGAGATGCATTGACATTGGAAACCTCCTCATATAAAAATTATTTTGAGTGTTTGAGAAAAAGTACGATGTTGTTTGGTAGCATTAAAGTTGTAAGTTGATTATTGATGAAATCATTAATATCGAGATATAAATATTGATGCTAAATTTCAATAAGAGGAACCCACATGGGATGATATCCACCAGGATTCATTTATCACCACTGTTATATTGTAATTTTAATAGAACAATAATGATCATATTGGAGTACTATAGCTGAATGAATTCCAACATCTAAATGTTATTTGTAAGGATTTATAAAAAGTTAACATTTTACACAAGGGTAACATGAAAATAAAAAACTGATAGTGGTTGAAGGGTTATATGAACCCCAAAAGATTGAATAAGAATTATAACATTTTAAAAGAATAATTTAACCTACATAAATAAGTTTTTTCTATGATAATAATTTTTAATGATCTATATTTTTATTTCTATATAGTGGCTCGAATCATTAAAGGAAGGGAATGTGTGATATATATAAATTTTTAAAGATTCATACTAATTTTTATTTATTGAAATACCCATAAAGAAATAATTCTCACTCACCAAATTATTAATGGTATTCAGTTAGAATGAAATTTTAATTGATGTTGATGTTTATTTTTATAAAACATTGAACATTATATGAGTTGAAATATTATTTTATTTATATATAATATTCAATTGATTTCAATAAAAATAAAATACAATTTTTTTGAAGTATATTAAATTAAAATTGAAAATAGACACTAAATGATGTAATCTTAGTCAAGATTACAACACCTATTGGATCTGTGAATCATTAATATACATCATTTGAGATGCATTTTACCATGAATATTTACAAGAACTGGTTTCTAAATTCATGGAGAACATCATCATTTTTAGAATAATCATTTCATTATAATTAATTCAAGGTAGTTACAATTATTTTCTGATGTTAAAATCAATAAGAAATACATTGATTTATATTGTTATTTTAGGAATATTACAAACAAGAAATAATAATTAATGTTTTTAGATGAAAATTAATGTCCACTGATTAAATGAAGTCAATGATGAAAATACAATAAATAATAAAAATAAATTTGGTAGTAAAATTACATATTCTATGATATTGTTATTAAAATAAAATACTTTTATAAAAAATTTCAACAAAATAATAAGAACTAAAAATAAATTATTGGATGTTTTTTATTAGAAATACTACATCAATAACAATATTATCGACATATTCCAAAAAATATGTTTAGAATGTATTTTATTTGTAATAGAGAAACTAATGTCATTTTTTGTTAAAATGATATTATTTTAACAATTTTTTAGCATGGTATTAGTTGGGGAATATTAAAATTTTACGCATTTCATTAGGTTTCCAATTTAATCTTTCCCTTACCCTATCCGATAAATATAAAATATAATGTAGCCCTTATGAATAAGATTTATTATTCCAATATTGTTGAAACTCTTATCTGTGGTTTTATTTTTTCTATAAATGAGTGTTGGTATTGTAATGATTTGAATTTTGAACTAGGATAAAAAGCGACAGTTTTTTATCTTTTTCAATTATTGAATGGTTTATTTATAAAATCCATCTTTATAACTCAACTATATGATTTGGAACCTTTCCAAAAGATGTTTTTGGACTTGGGTGAAGGATTATTATGTTTCCTAGGTGGATCGAGGAATAACGGTACTTCCAGATCTAGAAAATCCATGTTTTGGAATCCTGTTGGGCGCATAGTTTGTCTAAAACCATACGGCCCACTGTAGGTAACTGTGTGATCATATTTAAAGAGAAAGACAAGTTTTTCATGGGCTGTGAATAGTTTCCCAAACCACGTTTCTAGATCATTTGAGGGGAGTTTCTTAAAGATGGGGTGTCACATAGTTGGCACACAGTTCACCAAACCATAAGTGTCAAACCATGTCGACTAGTCTATTTAATGACTTAAATTAATTTTAATTAAATTAAAAATTACTAACCTCCACACCCTATCCCTAAAACATGACACACACCCCATAGAGGGTTCCCCCTCTCAACATACATGACCCCCTCCATGACCCTTCTTCGATCCACGATTTTGGTCAGGATTTCATATCATTCATTAACTGAATTATGAAGGTAGAGTCTCTCCTCCCATCTCCTCTCTATTTCCCACTTTAGTTCGGCATATTCGTCACCCCATAGAATTCGGCCAAACACTTGGTATTTGGGTAATTTGATTTATCAGTCTTCTTTTGTTCTCGGGTTGTGAGAATGGTCTCTTGGGACCCTTGGGTGCATGTTCTGACAATTACCCCTAAAGAGGAGGCTGTTTGGATTTTCTCAGTTGTTCATCAGTATTGGTGGTGAGGTTTAAATCATGCTTTATGTTTTCCCGACATATAAATTTGGTTTTTTATTTTTTTAATGTTCATATTAATTATCTTTTATTGTGTTGGTCTCTACATTGTGATTTTGACTCTCCGGTTCTACGGAGACTCTCCTGTGTATGCCTATTTAATTATATATATATATGGCTCCCCCCATTACACGTATATTCTTGTACAATAGTTAATATATGTGTGTGGTGATGTGTGTTCCTAGGTATATATTTTAAAATTCATGTGTAGGTGAGTAGAGAATTGTATATGAATATAAGAATATGGGTAAGGATCCCCTGGCACATGTTCACGACCTTGCAGGTGTGTGCATAGGGGCTAGGTGGCCCTGCATGTTTGTGAAGATGCATATTCATAATGAGGGACCATCAGCTTTTAGTTAAAAGAGTCATGATCCGAATTGGATGGCTTCGATCCATTTTGAGGTAATGTCCCTTTCCATGCCAACTAACTTTTAGTAATTCATAATTAAATTACTTACAATCTAGTTCTTAGAGTCCATTAATAAAATATGGTTTTGTGGTTTAAATTATTTCCAAGATATGGTTAATGATATTCATAAAACTGATGGGTGATTGTGAATAAATAACTCACGTTTTTTGTAATAAAACCCCTCCCACAGAGGTGAACTACATACAAGATAAAAAGTAGCGATAGACTATTATTATTCTTACGTTATTGCTTTTATTTTTTCATTATACTTGGGTAAGTATTGATAAATGAAATGTTAGGTTTATTATCCCATTTATGTTTCTTTTTTTCAAGTAGGTACATGACTTGTAACCTTAGCACTACTTATTACACATAAACCCTTTAAAAAAATTCCCATGATTAGGAAAATTAGTTGGGATGACCTTGAATAGGAAACATACACTAAATTACGTGCCTATATTAAATGGTTAGGCCACAATGACTTTCTTGCCTTATATTAATGGGTTTAAAAGAAATAGATCCTTAGGGATGGAATGGTTTATTCCTAAGGGAAAACATGAGAAGTATTTCCCTCATGAAATGATAATAATGTGACTAGTCCTATGTTTAGGTTTAATTGAAATACTTAATAAGAGTTCCATTATTTGTAAAGGTTAACATGTTTGCTTATGTGTATATGGTGTGGCTATTTGAAACAAATATGAGGAAATTTTATATGTTTTATATTTTAACATTGGAACTACCTATAAATGGTGATTAATGAGAGGATGTTTACCCCATGTAATTTTATTAAATGACTATAGATGGGACGTATTTTACCCCATTCCATGAATAATATCTTCAATGTATGGGAGTATGTTATACCCCATGACTGTATTAAAAGTGTCGAATAGCTGAGGCCATATAATGAACTATATTAAAAGTGTGAACATACTGAGACCACCAATTCAACGATATTAAAAGTGTTCAAACACTGAGACTACTTATTGAACTATATTAAAAGTGTTAACATGGTGAGAACACATAAGGATCTATTAGAAAAGGGAGGATTTATTACCCCATTCCATATATATATATATATATATATATTTGTATTTGTATGTATGTAGTGATCAAATCAGAATGATGTCATTATAACGATTCGATGTTGTCACAACCTTTAGGAATCCCTTACAAACATGGACATGTTTAATTCTTTATATAGTTCTATTTATTAAAATTTTATTATGTACACTGTCTAATTTATATTGAACTAGATTCATCTTGACATTAGTGAGTTCCAGCCTGCTGAGATTTCATCTCACACC
Organism: Viscum album; assembly: GCA_963277665.1. Lineage (NCBI taxonomy): Eukaryota > Viridiplantae > Streptophyta > Magnoliopsida > Santalales > Viscaceae > Viscum > Viscum album. The sequence goes on along the minus strand of OY728158.1, from coordinate 362,848,918 downwards.
CTACTCAGGTACCCATGGTAACCGATAAGACATTATACCTTCAGGTCTTATATTGATTGTTGTATGGTTATACCTGAGGAGTTAGAAGCAAGGGACTGAGATGGAGATCAGGATGCTCATAGAGATCAACCCTGGGTATTTTATTATTTTCCGAATTTCATAGTGTATTTAAAAGCATGTAGTTTTGTTCACTACTTTAAATTAGGTAGCATCATTATGTCATCTATGTAGTTGTTGTATAACTTGGCATTGGACACCTTTATAAAATGATTATTATATCACTTATGCTATTTTATTTTACTTATCTACTAATTCCAATATTATTTCAATTTCCTATTATTTTAACTCTGATATGGGGGTATAGTATCCCCACCATCATCTCCAAAGACCCTCACTGATTATCGGTAGCCTCTAGAATAAGGGGAGATTCCCTTGAGGTTATGTGGCACACCGGTATTGCTACTGGGTTAATGGACAGTCGGACCATGAAATTACATGTATTTATACTTGATAATGTAAGTGATTTTTTCCCTTTTCATATTTCTATCTATTCTAATATTTTTTATGCTTTATGATTTTGGTATTTTGTTGGTTTTTCTGAAAAGATAAGGAGGTTGATTTCTTGTAGTGGGTTTGATCACTGTGACCTACTTTAAGGAGGTATGTTTTTTAGGATATATATGTGGTCCTTTACTTATTTTATTTGTTTCTTTTATGCAATTTATATTCATTTCTATAGTAAATAATATAATAGGTGGTGTTATTATCATTAGTTTAGGTCCAAATAAGAGTAAAAGATGTGAAAATCTATTGTTCATTATTTTATTTTCTTTGAAGCTTGTGAATCGTGTTATTATATTGAACTTTTCATTATGTGTTTGTTATAAAATATTATTTATCATTAAAAATTGTAATGGTTGTTATAAGTTAGTTTCTCAATTGTGAAAACCCATGAAAGGCTATCCATGAAAAAAACAATGAAATCATAATTTTGGTTACATTTTTTTCAAAACATGATTGAAAATTCCGATGAAAAAAATATTTGAGAGATTGATCCCATAAATTAATATTTATTTTCTTTTGAAAAAAACTATTGGAATTGTTTATTTTGTATTCATGATATATGAAATAAAAAAATAAAATTTATGATAGTTTCTCTGTGACTATTTAAGAAATGGTAGTGCCACATGGAATACATTTATAGATGATATATTCCTATATAATACACCAAACCCCATTAGGGTGTATTAGCAAACTCACCGATTCCCTAGTTTTTATAGTCCTTGATTCATTCAATGATGTAAACTGGTTGAGTTTCCATGGCCCTTCTACTAATGATGGTCCTCCCCATCACCACCACCATTTAATCCTCTCTTGCTGAAGCATACACCACCGTTGATCTATATAATGCTCCACCATTAGCTATGGAACCGTAAAACTAACATGTAGGGGTTATAATACTAAAGATAAGGTAAAATTAATATTTTCCCACCCCCACCCTAGTACCCGAGCCACGAACATCTAAAGTATCGATAGATTCCCAACTGTCTCTTGGTAAATCTACTGAATTTCTATGTCTTGTGCTGGTTGTTCAATATTTTCCACGTATTAATGATTTTGGTTTTTCATGCTGATATACCTCATATCTATGATTTCTCCCCTAACAAAAAATGAAATCGTAGATGTGGAATTAGTTTTGTCTATTTTTAATTCATGTTTAAAAATTATTTTTTTCTCAAATCACCACTATAGATGAGGTCATTAACTGTACATGAAAATTTATTTTTCAATGAAAATATTTGAGGAAAATTTAATCGATGATAACACAATGCAGTTGTTTTAGCACAAGGAACATAAATCATAAAAGAATGGTTTATAATTTCAAAATGAAAGTGACTATTAAGTCCCCCTTTATTAGTAAAAAAATAAACTGATGATAATGGGTCATTTATCAATGATTAATTTTAGTGCTAATAATGGGGGTGTTTATCAGTTATTTATTTTATTGTTCTTTTCCACCACTAATATAGGTTTCTTTTATCAATGATTTTGGTAGCACTGATAAAGATCACAAAATTCCTGTAAATATTCAATAGAATTCCCTCAACCCTATAAAAACAAACCCCATCAGAAACAAAAAAGATAGAAGTAAAAAGATTCTGAAGATATGATTGAAATAAAAATATAAAATTTCATTATCAATAAATTAAAAATTCACAGACACAATATTGATGATTTGTGTTGTATATAATTAATTAAAAATTTAAAACCAATATTAAATATAGTAACTCTTTTAGCAGGATTTCCCAAAAGATCAAACTCTAATTAGAATATTTCCCCTTAAAAAAATAAATATGAAATTTAGTAATAGGTAAAAAAATAATTTTATTGTTTTTTAATCAAAATATGATAAATTTTATTGTAGATTAAATTTTATATATTAAAATTATTTTAATTACATCATGCATCATATTGATGTTTATAAAATTATTACACATCACAAATGAATTATGGATCATTTTAAAAATGTTTGACAACAATATGATCTTTTTTTATTATATTTGGATATGTGATACTTGTATCAAAATAAAATAAAAATTTTATATTCAAAAAAAACTTTGAGTCATACCAACCACATCATGTGTAGGATTGAATAGTGTTCACTTCAAACACATCCCAAAATAATTATTGATGTTATCCATATTGTTTGAAAACAATTTGAGAATTCGTTTTTTATTTTGACTATGTGACACATGCTTTAATAAATAAATGGGTTTTCTATTGAGAACATAAACTTCAATTCATACTGGCCATATCATGTTTTGGATTTATGTGTGGTTGATTCCTAAATTTCACACATGAATTATGGATAATTGTAATAATGTTTGAAAACAATCTGAGATTGTTTTCTCATTTTTGTGCCATTATGCCCATTGTAAACTAAAATGATGTTTTAATATTAAAAAAATGAACATTGTTACATGATTAAAAAATCATGTATCATATTTCCCCGATCCTAATCTATATACATTGAAAAACAATTCCTGAAAATTTTCATAATGTTAGAAAAAAATTTGGGCTCATTTGCATAGTTTTTCTTTGTGATGCATGATTTGAAATAAACTGAAACTTATATATATAAACCATGAACATCATGTCATACTGACCACATCATGTGTCATATTGATGTTAAGTCAATTATGAAATGTCACAAATGAATTATGAAGCATTTTAATAATGTTTAAAATCAATATGAGCCTATTTAGTAATTTTTTTCTAGTGAGTTGTGTTTTTAACTAAAATGACACTTTAATATTAAATACATTAACTTAATGTTATTTTAATGACATCATGCATCATAATATTATGTGTTTAATTTATACACAACAAAAATTTATTATGGATGGTTTTCCTAAATTTTGAAAATATTTTTAGATTCTTTCTTGATTTTGGCATTGTGATTAGAGTTTTATTCTAAAATGGAACTATTATATTGAATACACACAAATTGAGTCATACTAACCACATAACATGTTATATTGATTTTTGGTTGATTCCTACGTATCAGAATGAAATTATAGATCGTTTTCACAATGGTTGAAAATAATCTAATATCATTTTCATGGTTTTGTTTATGTAATGTGAATCTTAAACAATAATATAGATTTAATATTGAAAACATGCACCTCAATTCATACCAATAACATTTTGTGACATTATGTTGTTTGGTTAATGAAAATGTGTCAAAAATGAATTATTGATCACTTTCATAGTGTTTGATAACAATCCATGATCTTTTTCTTGGGGTATGATATGTAATGCTTGTTTTAAACTAAAATGCAACATTTATATTGAAAATAGATACTTCATATAAAAACTGTAACATTGTGTTTAAAATTTAAATATGGTCAATTCTTACATGTCGTAAATGATTTATTTATTATCTTTCTAATTTATTAAAATAATATTATATCGGTTGCATAGATTCTGATATGTGACACGTTTTAAAATAAATTGAAAATTTTATATTGAAAACATGTACATCAAGTCATATGGAGCACATAATTTGTTTGATTGATTTGAGGATATATCCTATATATCAAAAATTAAATATTTATTTTTTCTCTAATGTTTAAAAATAATCCAAGCTAGTTTTCTCAGTTTTGGCTGTGTGACGTGCATTTCAAACTAAAATGGTATTTTAATATTGAAACCTGGAACTTCATGTAATGTGAGACACAAATTTTTTGTATTTATGGGTGTTTAATTCCTACATGTAAAAATAAATTATTTATTTATTTACTAAATTTTTAAAAAGTGAATGTTTCTTCTTAGATTTGAGTGTATTTTGTGTTTTTCACTAAAATATCAATTTTAAATTGAAAACCCACATTATAATTCATAACAGTAATACTATGTATCATTATCCAAATGTTTCAAAATAACATGAGCTCATTTTCATTGTTTTTTCAATGCGACATGCATTTTGATATAAAATGAAACCTCTATATTAAAAACACATACATAAATTTTTTACCAACCATATAATGTGCCAAATTGACACGAGAACAATTCAATCCTTGGAATAATAAAAAATAAATGATACTTATATATTGAAAAAATGCTCTTAGAGTCATACTGACAACATTATGTGGCAGATCATCATGCCATCAATTACAATACATTATAAATAAATAATAGTTCTTTTCTCTAAATGTTAAAAATAATATGATTTATTTTGATCATTTTTTTATAGTGGAAAGTGTTTTATCCTTAAATGGTACTTTTATATTAGGAACACAAACATTGTGTGGTACCATCCACGTAATGTGATGGATTGATGTAAGGACAATTATTACATGGAAGAAATGAATCATGGATCATTTTCTTAATGTTATTTGAAAATATGAGGGGTTTTAATTATTTTTAGTTATATGTCACCTTTTCTATATGAAAATGACACTTAAAAACATTCACATTAAGTCATATTGCCCACATCATGGGTTAGATTTATCTGTGGTCATTTCATACACATACAAAAGTGAAATATGGATCATTTAACTAAGGGTTGAATAAAATCAATGATCATTTTCTGAGTTTTTTCTATGTGATGTGTGTTTTAATTAATACTGACAATTTTAAATTGAAAACAAGATCATTAGTAATACCAGTCACACCATGGGTCAGTGGGACATGCAGTAGATCCCTACATGTCACACAAGTAATATAGATCATTGTCATATGTTTTGGAAAAATTTGGAGTTTTTTCTTTCTTTTGCCTATGTGTAACATGTCTTAAACTAAAATAACTCTTTTATATTGAATATAAGAAATTTAAGTCATTCTATCTACATCAGGTGTTACATTATTTTTTAGTCGATTCATACACACCAAAAATGAATTATAGATCATTTTAGAGAGTTTTCAAGACAATATGTTCTCTTTTTCTCAGTTTGATCTATGTGACAAATTTTTTAAACTAAAATGACTCTGTTAATGTGATAAAACATGAACATTGAGTCATACCATCCATATAGTGTTTTAGATTGATACACGATTGACTTTTAGATTTTAAAAATGAATTATGGATCAGTTTCCAAAATTTTGAACACAATATGGTCTGTTTTTATCAGTTTTTAAAATTTTAATGAATTTTATTGTAAAATGACACTTTTATATTTAAAAACAACACATTGAGTCGTTACGGTTATATCATGTGTTAGATTAATATTTAGTCAATTCATACACATAAGAAATTAATTATGGATTATTTTCCAAAATTTTGAATATAATATGATCTCGTGTAATATCCCTTGGCTATGTGATCTTTATTTTAGTGTAAATTAATTCTTAGAATTTGAATAATTGAACATTGAGACATAAGGGAAAGATCATGTATCAAATTGATGTGTAGTTGTTTCCTACATGTCACAAATGAATTATGGATCATTGTCCTAATGTTTGAAACAAATATGACCTTTTTTTATTTGTATTTATAATGTGACACATTTTTTAAAATAAAATAAAAAATTATCATGAAATAAAGTACATTAATTAAAATAAAAACGTTGATTTTCAATGTACTTTTAAGAAGTTCCTACACATCAAAAATTAAATATGTATAAACATCCAAATTTTTTTAAAAATCTAATCTTTTTTGACTATTTTTGATAGTGTATTAAACTTTTTTAACAAGAATGGAACTTTTATATTGATAACAATAAATTTGAGTCATACCAACAACAACTTACTCCAAATTTTTTTTAATCATACACATCACAAATAAGATCACTTACACTATTAAAATTATTTAGTAAAATTAAAAACACCAAAAATAAGAAAAAAATGTTAAAATAATGGAAGAGATTGAATGGACTATCATAAGTAAAATAATGTGGGTTTTTTATGTTTGGAAATTTCTAAATAGTTCAGGGGTTAACAATGTCAATTTTTCAGTTCCACAACACCTTGAACGTCATGGGGGATGGGGTCCTCTGCTTGGGTTGTATTTAAAAGATTGTAATGGTTTTATTAGTTCATTTTAAAAAATATAAACAAAAACTCAATTTATAAGAAATAAAATAGAAATAGATTATTGAACTACAATTTATTAGTTCTAACTATTATAACTGATAAATATGAGATTTTATCATTACTTTATATAAAATGTTGATAAAGGTAGGTTTTGTAAGTAAATTCTATTTTTTTGATCAAAAAAACATATATTTACCAAAAATCATTGGAAAAAGATTATAATGTTTCCAATTTCATGACCTAGGAGGTGATGGAATCTGATAATATCACTCCCTCTACGGAGTGGGAGGGACCTTTATTATCCTTATAAGTAACTAAACCTCTCTCATTCTCTCCCTTTTTTATCCCCTATTTTCTACCTTCATTCACTTAGATCTAGCTTATCCATGACGTTTTATATTTTTTTGATGGAATCAAAATATTTCACTCTCATCCTTTATGTTCACTGAAGCCTAGTTGTTTCTGAACCTCATTTTGGTAGAATGTTTTAAAAATTTTCATCCATCTGTGAATTCATTTGGCCAGTTTATTTAGATAATATTGATTCTTAGTAAGATTCACTATGGGTATTCTAAAAACATGTACATCATGATTAATTTATATTCAATGAACAATGTTCCCCAACCCTGGTCTAGTTCCCACCACAACAATAATTGATCTTGATTCTCCTTATTTAGGAGGAATTATGATTTCCACATGAAACATGATACCTTGACTATGGTGATTTGGGTAACTTTTTCACACCATCATTTTTTTTATAATCCTTCCATTATTCGAATGTTATAGAATTTGGTTGGTAGATATTTATATTCTTGTTGTAGAACTAGAATTATTTTCCTTTTTATTTATACAAAAAAAATATCATTGGAGATTATTTTTTAAGAACTCGAGTTGGGAATATTTGGGTTGTAGTTGCGGAATATTTCCACTACAAGAAAAATATTTCTTTTTTTGTCATTGATTTATATTTTTTCTTTATTCAATAAAATGTTTCACTTCACACCAGTGCATAAGCATGTATGATTCAATATCTACCATTAACAAATGCATGATGAGGATGTGATGATAAGGGTATGGTGTCTATTTATGGTGGAGGTCCGAAGTAATATGTTCAAATTGGTATTTATATTGACCGAAGAAGTAACTCAGACATAGATCACGTTATATCACTTGAGGGTGGGGAGTTTTATGGTACATAACTACCAGTTAGTCTCAAATAAAAGTATTTTAATCCGATTTAAATAATAATGTTTTTCATCATCCATAAGGAAGTTGGGATATTAATTTCAAATTTGATAGTAGTAAAAATATATGGTAGACTGAGAAGTGATTTTTAAGGCGGTTTGTGCAACATAGCCCATGGAAATTATGTCAAAATAAGCTATGGAGACATCCAATGAAGAGGTAGTGAGAATTAGAGATAAATATAAACACATACAGGAGTTATAGGTGGTAGGTGAGGAAGATTCAATGGTCTCTATAACATGTAGAGACACCTAGGGCTGGGTGAATGCAATAATCATAGAGAGGCCGAGAGGGATGAGGTCGACTATTAATATTAGTAACCTCATTCAAGATATGTAAGTTGAATGTTTAGTTCAAGAACAAGGAGATGTGATACAAGAAATAGTGGTCATTCAATACCCAATACTAGATGAAAACATCTCTGAGGGAAAATTACATTATGGGATATATTAGAAGGATGATATATCTAGACATGTTTCGGTGGACAGTGTTGATGGATTTCATATAAGAAACATATACAGCCCACGGAGAAGGAAGGAATGAAATGGAAAAAAAGGATTTAGGGAGACGAATTGTGTTAATGGGAAACTTGTCTAATGAATTTAAGTACTAATATCAATTACCTAAGATGATGAAAATAGGGTCATCCAAAAATAATAATGTGATTGATAGTGAACCCATGCCTCATGGCTCGGAAGGCAAAAAGGGATCGAATTTTCATATTGAAAATCGGATAATGGTGTTTGGCGAGGCAAAGGAAAAAAGAATAGGGTGGTGGTGTAATGGAAGATATGATTTAGGAATATGAGGTATATAATAGTAAGGCCAGGACAACAGATAAATAGGATGGTGAAAAAGGGGATGCATGAGAGCCTATTATTCATTTCAATGGAAAAATGACATAGGAGGCATATGAGATCAATTCTACACATGAGGAGGTCTATAGGATGAATGAGAAGATGATTCAATTTGACACTAATAAGGAATATTTTGTACTAATTAATAATAAAAATTGTCTTTTGATATTTGGATATATAAAAAAGATGATTTTTTAAGAAGAGTAAATCGAAACATTTGAAAAGACAACCTACAATTTTGAAGACCCCATTGAGGATGACCCAAACCCGAATGCCAAATCTTTTCAATGGAGGTTATATAAAGGAAATGTTTCAAATAGAATTAAATTAAATTTCAATGATTTATTGATTTTTTTTAGAGAATTCTTATTTCATGTTCTGAACATGAAAAGTTTCCCACTTTTCCAAAAAAAAATTCGTTTCATAATAAAAAGTTAATTTTTAGTCAGCTAATAAAGACATTATAAAATAAATTCTAAAATATTTAATGAATATATATTAAAAATAAATGAATATTAAAATATAAAATTAATTCAAATTATTAATGAAGAGATAAGATTTAATGCATGAATGTAATAATTGAGTGAAATTTAATAAATAAACATAATAGATATTAAAATTATTAAAAAATGCATGTGTTTTATTAATTATAAATATTATTAAAAAAAGAAAAATAATATATATTAAAGTGAAATGAATACATAATAAATATGTACACTACGACCATATAAAATACCTTAAATTTTAAAGAAAAAATATTTTATATAAATATTTAAAATGAAGAAATTGCAATAATATTAAATGTATAAATATTACAACTGAATAAATTATGAATAAAATTTAATAATAAGTAACATTATTAGTGAATAAAAAAAATACTAAATATTATTAATTAAGTGAATGTAAAAATAGAGAAATTAAGTAATTAAAATAATATGCAGATTTTAAAAATATTAAAAAATAAACATGTATTATTAATTATTTAAATAATTTTAAAAATTAAAAATGAATATTTGTTAAAATGAAAATGAGAAAATGTTATTTGTAAAAACTAAACGATAATAAATCATTAAATAATAATGACTAAACATATATAAATAAATATTAAAATTGGAAAAATTAGAAAAAAAATTAACAATGAAACATTGAAAATGAATAAATAAAAAAAATGAAAAAATAAAAAAATAATGATTATAAATGATTAGATAATATTTATAATGAATTAATTTGAAAAAGATATTTAGAATTAAAAAATTGTTATTTAAAATTAACATAAAAAATGAATAATATATACTAATTTATGGAAATATATATATATATATATACTATACAATGTTAATAAATATAATTTCAAAATAAATATTAAAAATTGAATAAATTAATTAAATATTATTTGTGTGTAAGTTCTAAATAAAAATAATTTAATTACATATCTGAATGTTTCATATAAATGTAACACATGTTTGATATATGTTAAAATGAATAAATTACATTAAATTTAATTTCAATTACTTGATACAATTTTTTTTTATTTAATTAATAATAATTATTAATTAGAAACAATTTTTCTCTAAGTATATGACTTATTTAATGTAAATATAGATATATTTTTTGTATAAATCATATAGAAGAAAATGTTATAGAGGTATATATATTTAAATATTAAAATGATTAAATATATTAATGAAATATTATTTATAAAGAAAGTAAATATTAGTTAATTACAAAAAAATTACATAAAAAAATTTATAATAAATTTTTTAAAAAACACTATAAAAATTTCTTTTTAAAAAAGCACAAAACCTTTATTTATGGAAAGTTATATAGAATCCACATTCATTAGTTCTAAAATGGGCCTTTTCATTTCTAAAAATGCATGCAACCTTTATCGTCATAGATAATGCACCACTTAATTACCACTGATTAAGGTACCCCATTATTGGTGCTTTAGATAACACTAGAAAAGGCTCTGAGATCCGGTAAAAAATATACATTTTTTTACCATCACTATAACAAACCAATGTTAGAAACATAAAATCAAATTATAATATAAATATTATAGAAAAAAGAATGAAATATAAATACTAAATTTCACCATCATTTCAGTTCAAAATTTATATACATGATATTTTTAATGATGTAATATTTACAACTAATTAAATAAAATTAAAATCCAACATAAAAAATCATAAATTTTGTATCATGTTTTTTTAAATGATCACCCCTTATAAAAACCTTGTTCATGTAATAAAACCAATGTTTTTGGTAAATGTAATTAAAAAAATAAATATATTATTATTTTAAGATAATTCATATATGATAAATTATACATTTAATTACTATGTATGTCAATGATATAATTAGTTATCCTATAAATTGTCTTATTAATTATATCATTGTAAATTTTATATTAGATAATATTTTTTTAAATATACCATGATTTGATAATTATATTATGACTTATTAATTACATCATTAATTAATAATATTAATAAATTATATTGTTAATTAAATAATATTTTACTGATATTATTAGTTATTAAATTATTTAACTTCCAAAAATCTGGTTAAAAATTATATCATTAAACAAAATCAACATTTTAAAATTAAAAACATTCACATTCATAATACCGGGAACATTGTGTTTCATTTTGATGTGTAATCCATTCTTGGAGGTTATTAATTATTTACAAATAATTTTCCTAATATTTGAAAATAATATGAGATCATTTACTCTATTCTGAAAATGTTATGTATATTTTAGACATAAATGAATATTTTATATTAAAAAACACAGTTGGAGTCTTTGTAGCCACATCATATGTCAGATCGATGTATAGTTTATTCCTACATGTCATAAATGAATTATAGGCTATCTTACTAAAATTTTAAAATTAGTGGATCTCATTTACTTGATTTTGATAAATCGATGCTCATTTTAAACTAAAATAAAACATTTAAATTTAAATCATTCACTTTAAGTTATATCTACAACAACATGTGTTAGATTGACATAAGGATAATTCTTATACATCAAGAATGAATTATATATCATAATTCAAATGTTTAAACCAAAATGAGTTTTCTCTCAGTTTTAGATATGTGATGTATGTTTTAAACAAAAATTACACTTCTACATTGAAATAATGACATTGATTCATACATACCATATTTTGTGTTGGATTTATTTTCAATTATTTTGCGATAATTAAAAATTAATAATGGATAATTTTAGTGTTTATAAAAAATATTTAGTGAATTATATTCATGATTTTGGCTATGTGACACACATTTTTAAACTAAAATTAAACTTTTATATTGGAATATCTAAATTAGAGTCAATCTGTACACATCCTTTGTTATAATGACAAGGGGTAGATTCCAGCATGTCATATATGAATTATGGATTGTTTTCCTAATATTTCAAATAATTAATGATCTTTTTCCCAATTTTTATATGTGAGGAGTTTTTTAAACTGAAATGAAATATTTATATTGAGAACACACATGTTGAGTCATAAAGACCTTATCATGAGTCTAATTGACATGTAGTCCATTACTACACATCTTAGATGTATTAATGGTTCTTATTAATGTTTTAAAAAAATCTGATATTTTTTATTGGTTTCGGATATGTTAGACATGTTTTAATCTAAATTGAAATAGTAATATTAAAAATAGGAAAATTGCTGCATATCGATCACATCATGTTTTTTATTTATGTGTGGTCAATTCCAACTCATCAAAATTAAATTACAAATCATTTTATAAAATTTTGAAAATAATCTAATCTCATTTTCTTGGGTTTGACTATTTGACACACATTTTAAGATAAAATGAATCTTTTATATTGAATACATGACCTTTGAGTCATACTGTATCATCCCATTACTGTTTCAAGTATTCTAAAACCTTCTTGGTTTAAATTATTTTTACGTTAAATGAAAAAAATTGGGTTATCAAAGAAAAATGGTGTTTTTTTAAACATGTCGTGTATTGGTAAAACATACAAATTAACAGTCAATAATATTTGATAAAATATTTTATAAGTTAATGAGTGAGAATTTGTGTGTTTTTTAGGCCCATAAAATATCGGAAAAGACAAAATAAATTTATTATATAGAATATATTAATTGTGCACTTTTTATTCAAAATATTGATGTAAATACAAAATGATGCATGGTTTCTGAAATTGGTGTCCTCTTTTATGTATAAAATTTTACATTTACCCTAGGAGGGGAATATCATTTGAAGGTTCCAAGAAATTGGATGTCTCATTTGTGAGATTTAATTATTAAATAATATTTATTATATTTTATAAAAAATAATTAAATATCTATCAAATGATGTGTCATATAGAAAATTTGAGACTACTGATGAGTCCAGAATGAGAGTTTTACCTTATATTTGGATTAACATTTGTAAGCGCCATGAATTTGGCGCCGCACTCGCACAAATAAATCTTTTTTTATTAATTAATTATTCCGGTTTTTCATTATGAATCATTAATATCTCTCAAATTGTTCATCGTTTGAGAAATTCAACGCCATTTATGGGTCCAAAAAGATATTTTTACCCTATAAGGGCTATAACATTGGTAAGCGTCGAGCGTTTGGATGTCTCACTCACAAAAATAACCATTTTTTAATTAATTATTTAACCCTATTTTTAAATAATAAATCATTAATATATCTCAAAAGGTTTACCGTTTGATAAATCGGATACCACTGTTGGGTCCAGAATGGAGTTTTTACCTTAGGAAGGGTATAATATTCATGTGCAATGGACGTTTGATAACATTTAGTAATTGGGATAAATAATTAAATTTATTAATTTAATTAAAAACATTTGTTTTTTTCATTCTCTCTATAAAACGGCGCTTCCACCATTTATGACCGATTAGCTTTTTAAAACCTTAAATTTTAAAACGTTTTTAGTGATTTCAGTTCCAATGCCATAAATAGGTGAAATAAATAAATCCCCTATGAATTTTAGCAGTAACTGAAGATTAAAACTAGTGTTTAAAATTTTAGTTTTAATTTATTCTTTTTTGGGATTTATTAAATAATATAATTTTATCACATTATTTATTGTAATTATTTAATTTTTAATTCAAATAACTAATTTTATTAATTTAATAATTACACAATATTTAATAAAACAAAACTATCTATCCTTCTTCACCGCATGCGAACGACCATTGATGGACACCATTGTTTTCCAAAACATCTGTTTCACCATTATTTCAACTTGTTTGTGTTTCCACTCATAGATTAGGTAAAATTAATTACTATGCCTTAATTTTTTGGTTCAATACATTTAGAATCGGGTGTTTTTAAAGTGCATTGTGGGTGCATCATTTTCAAGGTTCCAAAATCATTGTAGGTCTTGATTCTTCTTGTTGGTTGATCTTTTTGTCCTCCGATGATCTCAAAACACCCTTTTTCACTACTGTTCAACCCTCCAAATCTTAGTAGTGGTTTTTCTAGATTTTCATTCCATTGCGCATTGGTATGTTTAAGAAGAACCGTGAGTGTTCCATTTTATTTATTCAGTTTATTTATTATTATCTAAATAATCGAAATTCAATAACTTTTTCATTATTGATTAGAATTGCGTACCGTAGGTACCATTGAATTCGTCTCAATGAGCAGAATCAATTGATGTTTTTTGAAGGAAGTAAGGATTTCCTCGATTTGTTTTTTTAACATTTTAATTGATATTAAAAAATATATTATTAAAGGATAATTTCCAAATTATAAATATATATATTTTTAAAAAATATCCATAACATAATTATATATGGATAAATCGTAAAATATAATCAAGTGGCGTTATCTAGAGATAATTTATAAAATTGTCATACGAAAATTGTTTTTGAATTATTAAAGGGAAATTACCAGTATTATTGTAAACAGTTATGAAAAAATTATTAATGGACAATTATAAAGTAATTATCTTGTGACATGGATTATAGAAATTATTATAGAATAATTACTTGTTTTATTAAATGTTAATATCAATAAATTATCAAAGGATAATTAATATATTTATATAAAAATAATTTCAGGATTATCTTTTCCACTGACATCGACAACCTTGAGGTGGGTGGTTCTATATACATTAGCCAAATTGATTATCCTTATATTGCCTGATTTATTTCAATTGTTTGTTTAAATTGAATTATTAAATTGTGATTTCAATTAAATTTATAAAAATGTTTATTCTAATGAATAGTGATATTAGAGTTGATATTTGAATTAAAATTTGGAAAACAAACAATTCCATTGAATTGGGTGTTTTCATAGTAATTGGGTAATTTAAATTATTTATGTTAAATTGTGGATTTGATGCAAATTATTATAATTAAAATTATGAATTTAATTGTGGAAATAAATTTGCTAAGTATGGAATTGGTTTTTAATATATTTTAAATTGGTGAAAACCAATTAAAATGATATCATAAAAACCCAGCGGTAAAATCTTGTGAACAATGCATGTTTTTGAATAAAACATGTTTTAGTATTAAATGGAACAAAACTGCCACATTTGAAATGGAATAATTGGATTGATCATATTTATGGTATTCTTAAAATAGTCATCCCATCTTATAATAGTGCACGCAAGCCTTAGGTTGTTAGTGATTTATTTGGATAGAATCTATGCTACAACAACTTTCTAAAACATACTTCGGCAGGTCACATCCCCGACGGGTTGGTGATGAGTCTCTTTTGGACAATGTCAAAGGGACATGCGTATACAAATTTTTCTATGTTCACATAGAGAGTGTGTAATCCTATAGCTAGTTAATACTATCATACCTTTTGGAAGATGACCATGTTTCTCGCTTGTTTGTTTATATTTGAGATATAAATGTATGCCAATGTTTGTTTGAACTGCTTACATGCCTACTAAATTTATATAAACTGTTTTATATAAATGTTTTACATAATCCATTGTTTTATAAATATTCCATCATTTGAAAAATTATTTCTTTAAATATTTATTTTTATCATTTGAAAATGTATAGCATGTTTTGTTTAAATTTGCTTTTGAATTTCCAAAACTCATTATTTTGAAATTGAAAGATTTTCTTTGGATAATTTATATTTGGAATCTCTTATGAAATTATCGGTGGTATCCTATTGGGACATTGGATAACACAATACGTTAGAATTTGGGTGTTTTTACTCTTTCTTATTCTAGGTTCGAGCAATGGGAAGGAATCTCTTGGAGGTAGATCCAACTATTGAGCTTTGGTCTTGTTGAGATGTGTCTGTAGGGAACTTGGGGTTTCATTACCATTTTAGTACTTTGGATTTTATTCCTCTTTATATTCTGGTACATTTCTCCCAGTTGATTTTCTTTTGCTATGCATACTGTCTTGTTTCGTTACTTCTGCATTGTTAGTAGAAAAATCATTCCCGTGTGTATGTTGTGTGAAGCCAGTTGCTATTCACCGACCCATGAGGATTGGGAATGCCCTTCGGGCTATGTCAGTTTCAGCTCAGGTATAGGTTACCCAGGTACTCAGACTGGTTTGTGAAAAATTGGTATCAGAGGGAGGTTGAGCCCTGTCCTTGATTTCAGTATGAATTTGTGAAATCATTTTGGGGCATAGGAGGTTGTTGCGGTTGAGTGCCCAACCAGATCTCACTGAAATGAACCTTATGTCACCAAGGGTGGTTAGGGAAAGATGTATTATGGTGTAGTTACAATATTTTTCTTATTATGATTTCGATCGAGTGAAATCCAAATCATGTTTTTTCTTTATATTGAGAATAATTTCTCTTCTCACTCAGTCACAATGTTAATATAATGTCTTTTTATTGAAGGTTGATATTGTGCAACTAAATTCCCCCGAGAAGACATGTAAATTAGATCCAGGAGGAGGCTGCAGCTAATCCTCAGAGAGAAAATCATGTTTTGGATATGAATCTAGTTGACATGAGATCATCAGAACCGTCAAAAACTATGGTTCAATCAAATGTTTCCACTACAAAAGGGTTCCAGGCATAGGAATTCGGAACAAAGATTTTCCACGCAGTGAAAGAGTCTTTAGAGGAAGCTGATTTCACGACCCGTCCTCGGGGACCATGCCATGACTACCGCAAGCCCGCCTTCCATAGGCCAGGGGCTGGCGAATAGCACCAAAGGCGTAAATCCCGATAACTGGGACAAAATTTCCTTTATAAAAGTAAACAAAACACCACAGAATACAAGCGGAAGTAAACCACTATGTACAAAAGAATGTGCTAACAATTAAATGGGCCAGAATACAAACCCAACTGAAAGTACTGCTACAACAGAACGAAAGTACAACCGAAAAAGACAAACAGTTGGAAGAAAGGAAGCAGCTCCTGGGTCGTCCTCCTCGGATCCTACCTGAAGGGAAGGTACAGATAGCGCAACTCCTGTATTGTCCACCATAGATCCTACCTGAAGGTTAGGTATAGATAGCACAGCTCCTGGATCATCCACGACAGATCCTACTTGAAGGGTAGGTACACATAGCCTCCACAACGCTCTCGGCCGTCAACCTCCTCTGAGTGTCGTCTCGCCGTGAAGTCCACCTGCGGATACTGACTCGTCGTGTGGTCCACCTCCGGGTACCGTCCAGTCCTCAAACACTCGGCCTCGGTCAGCGCTTCCCGTCATCTACAACCAACACAATGAGGTGCGGGCATAGCCCGTGAAGGGGTGAGTATACAATACTCAGTAGGGACCCCGAGACCCTCAAGGTCTCACTAAAACCTACAAGGATGACCACAAATAAGATCTCAACAGATAACCTCTACATAGGTACATGCCCATACATATCTAAGTTATCAAATAACCCATATCAATCATGAGTAAACACAAAGTTTATGAAATCAACAGATAACCACTACCCAGGTATATGCTCATACATATACATAAGTTATCAAGTAACCCATCTCAATCATTAGGTAAACACAATGATCATAGACACAGCTCAAACTAGGATTTTCACTATCGAAACCGTAACTGCTGAAGAGCCCCGTCTCTGGAGGGTACAATGGTCCTGTCATGACCCTGAGGTACTTCTCACTAACCTAAGACTACAGAGGTACTCCTCCTGTCGAGTACCGCGGGCCAGCCACCCAAACACAGTAGTTCTTCCCGCCAGGGTATGCCACCCAAACACAGTAGTCCAAACCCCCTAATAGCCTGCAGAGGTACTATCCGGATGAGTACCGGGTGTCTTCACTGTCACACTATAGTGCTCCATCCGCTATGGGTCTGCACCCAAACAAAGCAGTACTCCGTCCACTAGGCTAGTCAACTCACTATTAGTCGAGTCGGTCAAGCAGTCGTCAAGTCTCAGCCGGCTACACGGTCTCCATACTCTGAATGCTCGTCTCCTGGAGGGTCCGCTCCCCGAGATACAGGTCAATACACCAAATATCTCAATGTCCCACGAAGAAGTATCTCAAAGTACCGCCTCATCATAAGGGTCTCAACGCAACAGACGACGCGTCAATCGAACGCTCGGTCTGTGAGTTATTAGACTTTTCGTCCCCAGGTCCCGGTTGGTTTTGTGTGCGAACCAACCCTTCCGTATCTCAACTGTACCCCGAAATCTCATAGGGTATAATCATAGGGACCGTTTCTCCAAGTGATCAACAACGCCGCTGACGGTTCATCAAACGGACGTCTAGTCTGAAAGTTATCGGGTTTTCCGTTCTAGGGGCCCGGTTGGATTTCATGTACAATCCATCCTGGCCATACTCTAACTGCATCCAAAACTCAGGAGAATTATTCCAAAAGGTCATTCTCATCAAGAGGAATCCAACAACGTCAATGAAACGTCAATCAGACGTCCGGATCTCAAGATATAAGTGTTTCCGCTCTGAGGGCCCATTTGGTTTCGTATCCGAACGAACCCGGTCGTACACAAAGTCATCCGAAACCTTTATTGCAATTTACCAAAACGACCTTCTCGATCCATGGATCTCTATGCAACTGACGGTGAATCGATCGAAGTTCTGTACCCCAATATATGGGTGAATGACCGAAAAAGGTCCGAAAGTGGTAGTTTCGGGCCCTGACCGATCCGGCCCGAGACCCACTGGGTCGGCCCGTACCGGGTCTACCCGACCCGGGTCCGGGTCCGGCCCGCTTCGGTGCGGCCCAACCTGGTTGTCCGGTCGGGCGGCACGGCCGTTTCGGCCGAGCGGTGCGAGGTGGCACGCTGCCCCCCCGCCAACAAGCAATCGCGGCCCCATGGGGGGCCGCTCCTTGTCAACGGATGCTGCTGACCGCAGCGTCCTGCTTACCTCTGTTCTGCGCGGTTACAGGACCGGTGGCATGCCATCGTGGCTTCAGCGGCGGTGGCCCTCCCCATCAGCGCACCAGGCGTCGCCGTCTCCTGGCGGCCGGCCGGTGCGGGCCGCCGGTGGTGTTTTCCGCGGACCACCGGACGCGCTCCGGTGATCCGTTTTGCTAGCCGCATTCTCCAACGGTCCTCACGGGACCCGACCTTTACCGAGGAGGCTTCAAATTTACCTTTCGGCCCCGTTTGACATCGCCCGCCAATCCGTGCACAACGATCAACCAACAGAGTCTTCAATCGCCTCCGCGGCCCCGACTCCGGCCGCGGTTTCGTTCGGCCTCAACGGCGCGACGCAACGGCACTGTGCTTCTTTTTTGTGTTCTTTATTATTTCTACGCAGTGCTGTTGCACTGCACCACTTTAGTTCATGATGCATCAAATCAAAACAACAAAGGGGGAGGCGAGTTAGCCGTGTTCATGCGGTCCGACCTCCTCCCGTTAAGTTGGTAACAAGCGGCCCAAAAGACGAAGAACAACAAGTATTTTTCAAGAACAAAAGAAATCAACCCAAATAGTTTTCCCCGAAATCAATAATTCACAACCCACAAACATAATCTTCGTGGAAAAACTTAATATTTGGTTGATCCGCGTTCATAGATTTAGAAGGAAATAAACAAGGGTTCACTATCAATCACAAATAAATTCCCTACCTCGAGCGTAGTCGTCGAACGAGGTTTTTCACAGAAAGGGACATCACATAATTGAACATTGCGGAAGAAGACGTCGCGGAAGGAGACGTCGCGGAAGGAGGATCGTCCTGTCACGAAGAAAATATTTTTCGGTGCTGCGTTGTCGATCTCCAAGGATTCTGCGTTCTTCGCGTTCTTCGTCAAGGAAAAATAACTCCAAGACCTTGAGCCGTTCTCTCCAAAATCCTCCTGCAAAACCAAGTCAACAACAATAAAATAAGGGTTACCTTATTTTATTACCCACGACAAACATTTTAAAAATTCAAAAATGAATCAAACATTTAACTCAATTAATTTAAACTTTTTAAACCGCCCAATTAATAGAGGTGTTTATTATAAAGTGTAAACACAAGAGTTCACTTACATTTAAAAGAAGGGGGGGCGTGGGTGCATTACCTTAAACAATGGTGGGGGTTTCGTGGAAGTTGAAAAGGTGGGGATCATGTGGGACACCCACCACAAATATATTACTTAGTGGAGTAGGATATAGTGGGTCCCACTTCAACAATATAGCTTAGGTTAAATAACTTTAGATAAAATAAATTGGTTGCCCCATTTTATTTTATTCATTTACTTAACCCAAAATTTTAGTAACCTCACCCGAGCAAACGCATCTCTGGAAAAGGTGTTTCTAAGCAATTACAGGCACTGTGATTCCATCGGTGCCCTCTGATTTCGATTCCGAGCACCGGCTCAAATTTAGAAAAAACCGCTCGTTCGTTCACTGAACGTACCCGAGCTAAACTTCGGAAAATGATTCCGGGCACACCAGGCCTCGGAATCAGGTGCCGTCAGAAACTGTGTTCTTGTAAAACCCCAAAGAAAATTTCAGAAAATATTTCCCTTGAATTTTACAGGTCTTTACATTACTCCCACCTCAGTGCTTTACATCCTCGTAAAGCTTTAACACAAACTAGGGATACAAAAGCGGTCTTGAGAACGCATTGAGCCTTCCACTCCCATGTGCTTACCTGGAGGTTCCCATACATCTAGTGAAAGCGCACTCGAGGAATCGACCATCCTCGTAGGATCCTCTCCTGTCAATCCTCGATCCCCACTGGAATCTCTGCGTAAGTCGCCCAGTCATCGACGTCCAACTCCCTGAGGTTGATGATGTGTGAAGGATCATGCACGTATCTCCTCAGTTGAGATACGTGGATGTCTTCGTGCACCTAGTGCAACTGAGGTGGATGGGTCAAGCGGTAAACCACCTCCCCTACCCAGCTGAGGACCTAGTAAGGTTCGTTGAACCTCGGAGATAACTTGTCGCCTCTGCCACATCTCTGTAAACCTCGTCGAGGTGAGACCCGTATAAGGACGTGATCATCATACTCGAACTCTAGAGGTCTCCAATTCATGTTAGAACTGAAACTCAAAACGACTGCTGCCACAAGGGTAGGGTTGACCGACTCAAGAGTGATCGGTCGCACCCTCATGTTCTTGAGTTTATCTTGTGCTGCCTGGGGTTTCCTTTTCTCTGACCAAGAAAAACCCATCCTGACGTCGTAGTTAAACCACAAACTTTTTTCCTAATACCATCAATTTGTTTATGAACTATGATTGCCCTGTCCATACATAAACCAACGTCGTAAGGCCTTGACGCTGCCACCAAGATATACCAAGCGAAACTCTCTCCTCGAGGGTCTGAACACAACATCGTTGGTAAATGTGATTATCGAGTCTTCTCCCAAGGTATCTCCAGACGTGAGGGTCAAGTCTACGGATTACCGGAAACTCTAGGTCTGGGAAAAGATTCATGGAAGTAATGAATGATTCATATCAATGTCTGTTACTACGACAGCTAGTAGTGGACACAGACTGTCCCTCGAATCATTCTTAGAGCCATTGGGTCACTCTCCCTGACCGCATGAAGCTACTCTCTTCCCCTGCCCTCCATCTCCCTGAGCCTGGCGGGGACAACTAAGGCGGGTGGTTGTAGCATGTTAAAATGTACACCACCTCATGCTTCTCTCCTAGCTCTACCTCCATGGTTGCTGCTTCGCAGACTCATCTCTCCTTTAAGCATCTTCTTATTGAAACATTTAACATGCCGGAGTCTCTAAGACTGGCGTTGGTTTCCCGTTTCTTACTGCACTGTGCAGTCTTCATCTGCTCCTGGATGATCTGCACGTTCTATGCCTAAAATCTGAAAGAGATGCTAAAACTTATCCTTTGCCGAACAGAGAAAATTGGTCTCATCCCCTGGATGAACCACAATCATTGCCCAATGCAGTCAATCCGGACATGAATGATGCATTCATGACATGGATGATATCGTAAGGCCTCGATGTAACTACCAAGAGATCCAACCGTCACTCTTGCCTCCAAGGGTCGAGTCACGCTGTCAGCATCAGTGTGAGGTCACTGGGTCTCCTCTAGTATAAATCTCGAAAGTGAGGGTCAAGTCAACAGTTATAACAGGGACCTCTCAGTCTCAACCAAATAAAAGGATAGGAAAGCAAACATCACAATGATAAGTGTCTTTTATTACTGCAGGTCATAGTACAAAGACACAAATACAACAACAATATGGAACTAGAAGTACAAGGGACGTATCCACTACTTCTGGTCATGTCCACCTGCTCTCGGAGCTCTAATTCCATGTCCACTGTCCAGCAGTTGCTCATGCACCCGCCGCTGCTTCTGCCTTAGTGGCTCCTCCAGCTCCTGCGGATCGACTGTGCAGGGGGTCGGATAGTCACGTGCCAAGTGACACTTCCTTCCGCATTCATAACACTTCCTACTCCTCGTACGACTGTCTCTGGTCCTCTTGGACCTCTGCATCATCTGTCTACTACCCACATATGACTCAGCTACTGATCGAAAATCCTGCTGCAGAGGCAGCATCTCCTGTAGACGCTTGGGTTGTAGGGATACTAGCACAAACTCCAACATGAAGAAGGTCTCTATGTATTCCAAAGTGAAGGACATCCCGTCGCAAAAATGGAACAACTGGCTCCACCACCTGCATTCTGCTGCCCGAAGAAGGCTGGTAGCAAAGATCACCATGAAGTTTGCTTGTGTCCCCACTAGCCTGAACACTCTCACCACATCCTCCATCCAATCCTCAGCCGCCTACGGGTCCGTCTCTCCCCAGAACCTGGGTGGACTCTGGCGCTAGAACTAGTGCAGCGCGCTCAAGTGGGGTGCGTTGCCTATTGCTGGAGTTGGCGGCATCGGTGGCCCAACGTATGGTAGTACCGATGGTTCCTCAATTGCAAGAGGGCCCTTTACCGAAGCCTCATCGCTCAGTTGGATGTCAATACGCACATCCCTATGGGATCTACCTGGTCGTCCGTGAAAAGGGATCCTGAAAGAAAAAATGTGACATTGTCAAATGTTTATACCTGGTGAGCTGACCTTGTTTGAGCAGACTTTTAAAAACTTATCGAAACACACACACAATCAGTTTTTTCGTGCAAAAAGTCAGAAATCAGCTGTGAGGGTCCGGGTGTATGGATACGTCGGTCGCCCGCACTGACACAGGACTCCCTGAACTGGAATCCACACTCGGTACTCTTAACACTATCACTTCACAGAAGGAAAAATATCAGAGTTATATGATTTTCCATATAACCGAATCCTTTCATACCAATTTGACACGACCCGTCCTCGGGGCCCGTGTCGTGACTACCCCTAGCCCGCCTTCCATAGGCCAGGGGCTGGCGACTAGCACCAAAGGCATAAATACCGATAAATGGGAAGATATTTCCATTATAAAAGTAAACAAAACACCACAGAGTACAAGCGGTAGTAAAACACTAAGTACAAACGAAAGTGCTGAGAAGTAAATGTGCCAGAATACACACCCAACTGAAAGTACAACTAAAACTGAATGAAAGTACAACAGAAAAAGACAAATAGCTAGAAGAAAGGGAGAATCTCCTGATTCGTCCACCTAGGATCCTACCTGAATGGTAGGTATAGATAGTGTAGCTCCTGGATCGTCCACCACAAATCCTACCTGAAGGGCAGGTACAGATAGCACAACTCCTGGATCATCCACCACGGATCCTACCTGAAGGGTAGGTACAGATAGCCTCTACAACGTTCTCGCCCGTCATCCTCCTCTGAGTGTCTTATCGCCGTGAAGTCCACATCCGGATACTGACTCGTCGTGTGGTCCACCTCCGGGTACCGTCCAGTCCTCGAACACTCGGCCTCTGTCAGCGCTACACGTCGTCTGCAACCAACACAACGATGTGCGGGCATAGCCCGTGCAGGGGTGAGTATACGATACTCAGAAGGGACCCCGAGACCCTAAAGTTATCACTAAACCCAACAAGGATAACCACAAATAAGATCTCAATAGATAACATCTACTTAGGTACATGCCCATACATTTACCTAAGTTATCAAGTAACCCATCTCAATAATGAGGAAACACAAGGTTTATAAATTCAACGGATAACCACTACCCAGTTATATGCCCATACATATACCTTTGTTATGAAGTCACCCATCAAAATCATGAGGTAAAAATAAAGATCATAGACTCAGCTCAAACCAGGATTTTAATTATCGAAACCGTAACTGCGGAAGAGCCCGGTCCCTGGAGGGTACAGTGGTCCTATCACCTCCCCGAGGTACTGCTCACTAAACTAAGACTGCTAAGGTACTCCTCCTAACGAGTACCGCGAGCTAGCCACCAAAACATTGTACTGCTTCCCGCCGGGGTATGCCACCGAAACACGGTAGTGTGCACCCCCTAATAGCATGTAGAGGTACTCTCCGGACAAGTACCGTGAGTCTGCACTGTCACAGAGTAGTGCTCCGTCCACCATGGGTCTACAACCAAAATATGTAGTGCTCTGTCCACTGGGCTAGTCGACTCACTCCAAGTCGAGTCGGTCAACCAGTCATCATGTCTCAGCCGGCTACACGGTCTCCGTACTCCGAACGCTCTCTCCGGGAGGGTCCTCTCCATGAGCTACAAGTCGATACTCCAGGTATCTCAAACTCCCATGTATAAGTATCTCAAAGGACCACCTCATCATAGGGGTCTCAACGCAGCAGACGGCGCGTCAATCAGACGCCTGGTCTCTGAGTTATTAGTCGTTTTGTCCCCGGGGCCCCGGTTGGTTTCATGTGTGAACCAACCCAGCCGTATCTCAACTGTACCCCGAACTCTCATAAGGTATACTCATAGGGACCGTTTCTCCACGTGATCACCAACGCCGTTGAAGGTTCTTCAAACAGACGTCCAGTCTGAACATTATTAGCATTTCCGTTCCAGGGGCCCGGTTGGATTTCGGGTACAATCCATCCCGGCCATACTACAACATTGTCCAAAACACAGGCTAAGTATTCCAAAAGTTCTGTCTCATCAATAGGAATTCAACAAAGTCAATGACATGTCAATCAGACATCCAGAGCTCAAGATATAAGCGTTTCCGCTCCGAGGGCCCGGTTGGTTTCGTATCCAAACCAACTCGAACGTACTCAAAGTTCTCCTAAACCATGAGTTCAATATACCGAAATGACCACCTCGATCCAAGGATCGCTACGCAACTGACGGTGCGTCGATTGGTGGTCCGTACCCCAAGATATGGGCGAACGACCGAAAAAGGTCCGTAAGTGGGGGTTTCGGGCCCGGACCGAGTCAAAACCCTTTTTTCATAATCATAAAAAGACAGAAAGAGAGAAAATAAAAATTATAATTCTAGGTGTATGGGAGTACCTTCTTATGCAATTTATATTATGAATTATTATTTGTGGGTAAAATTATCCCTTACCCATTTCCATCTCAACATTATCATTATTGAAACCTTATTTTACAATATCTCAAGAGAAAAACTAGCTTCATGCATGTTACTAGCTCGACTAGAATTTGTAAAGTGTAACCCTCCATTATAAAAATCTGTGAAAAATTACTCAAATCATTAATTCATTACATCCTCATCACTAAAGAATTTTTAAATTTCAACCAACTAAATCTAAAACCTAAATAATTAAATTATTGAAAAGATAAAAAGAAATGCATGTCCAATTGGGGAATGATATGATTGAATTTTCCACACGAGAGGTATGTTTAGTAAATATGTCACTCATTGTGAATTGATGTTGGGATGAATCTATATATGAAAGTGGATTTGGATGTATTTTAAATTATTTCCCATCATGTTGGGGCCTATTATAAAGATTGTTTTTCTTTTTCATCCAAATCAAACACCCTCAATAAAAACAGTCATACTATTTTCATCAGGCAAAGGAACCATACGTTGCGTAATATCATCAAATTTATAGCCTCACTCATGAGTATAAAAATATCTATGGGGATTTTCAAATTTCATTGGAATTATGGGAGGGGAAAATCCAAAAAGGTCTATATATTATAATTAAAATTTTATATTTATAACAAACATATAGCTACAAAATTACCACTAGTATATGAAATTTATATTTAGGAATGTAATTTCTATGTATTATGATATTGTTTCATCAAATATCAAATGTATCTCATGTTTCATATCATGTGCATGATCACATACAAAATCGGTAATCAACTCAACATGATGTCAAAAATCATTTTGACACCATTTATACTACCCACTCACCAATAAAAAATATTTAAACTTTTCAATATTTGTACAATTATGTTATCCTGGTAGTAGAAAAAAAAATATGTGAAGAATAGATCTTAAAAAATATTTTAATTAAAATTTTAATTACCTTGGAAAAATACATATTTGAAGAAGATTTTTTGTTGATGGTATATAAACCATCAAATTACTCACCTTCACGAAGCTCAATTTTTTGAATTTTACTATAGCTATGATGTCAACCCATTTTCAATTAAAAATAATCACTTGAAATGTCTAATTATCTAACTCGTTTATTTTTTCAATTATTCTATAGTATGAAATATTAACATAAATTTGATTTCTATCCTTGGACCTGAATATGTTAATCACTTCCACCATAATCCTAACTCATCTATTTCACAAAATAATTTGTTTATCATGATACTTTATATATAATTTATAATCAATAATTACAAAAAAAGTGCATGAGGTAACATTTACATATAGTCCCCTCGATAGACAAAGAAGTTTTTTGACAATTGAATTAGGATTTTCAGATAAATACTTATAAACATGAACTTAAAACCATCTTATAAACTATTTGTTGTGGGTAATTTATATCCATATTTCATCCCCTGATGTTTTAAATTGTCTATGAATTAATCTATGGGATTTATAATATGGATGAAACTCTAAACTGTTATTTAAAAAGTAATGAAGTGTCTTCTTGTGTTATGTAATTGTAATTATAACAACACCACTTCCAGAAATGTCTTATCCCAAAATTATTCCACTATGGTGAGATTTTGGGAGACAAATTCTATCAACATTTGGGAGGTAATTGGTACAAAATTCAATGGCATCATCAAAAATAAATAAAAGATCAATAGAATCTTATAACTAACTTTAATTAATGATGTACTGCTTAAAAATATTCATATATAATTTAGTGGGGTATACATATCAACAATTTTCAAGACCACAATTTTGAATCTATCTATCCTAGTGAACCAGCAAGTGAAAAATTATATCATAGAGTTATGGTTGGAAGAATAAATCCACTAATCATAATATAATATCAATTTTTTTATTCCTTCTTGGAATCGTCATAGGGTATATTAATTTACTAAATATTAATTTGAAAAGGATGAAATTATTGGTTAATATATATTGTAAATTTTTTGGAAAAATGAAACATAATACTATATGAACTAAATATTCATGAAAACACAAATATCATGTTACTGTAATCCCAGTAACATAAATTTATTGATTAAAATTATATCCCTAATCTTGTATTGATACACCTTAGAAAATTTTATAACATTAAAGAAGTTTCATAATTGAAATTATTCTTGTTAAGATAGATTCTACGGTTTTGGAGTAACAATATTTTTCCATTCACCATTTACTATTTCCACCACATCCCTTACACCCATTTTAGTCATCTCCAAAATTTCCTTAATTCCATATTTTATTTTTCTCAAGAACATTTTTTAATCTGAAAATAACAATATCACTTTGATATTTTTCTATATTCAAAAAATAAATAAAAATATTTGACATATAAACATTTCCAGTATGGTAATTCTATGAAAATTATTCTTTTTTTCAACCATATTATTTATGATTGATAAAAAATGGATATAAAAAATTACTGTTAGCATCTTCTACTTTCTAGAAAAATTTATCAATCATTAATTAGGATGATGTTGTAAAAAGGTCAATATTTCCCTTGAATGATTTCTTCCTAGATCTGTATTTATGTATTCAGGGTAAAAATTTTCAATGTACTAAAAACACGGTCATCGAGGAATGTATCATCCTAACTGAGTGTGTATAATCTACAAAAAATGGGACAGCCAAACATTCCATTAATGTTATAGCATAAAAAAATCCATTAGAAGGAAATTAAATTATCAATATGTAAAACATGGTTCTCAAAAATAAATATTTAATTTTATGATTCTGATTAAAATGAGACAGTTATCGCCTGCATCAATTCCAAATATTCAATAAATGAATCCAAATAGTTCTAAATATCGTTATTGGTTTGTTTGTGTTCAGATATAAACATAGAAAACATAATGTATTTTTTCTTTATGCATGACCATGGTTAAAATATATAAATTACTAACACAACTAGCCATGTACTGTGAGTAATAATTTTTAACCAAATAGAGCATATTCCAACTATAGATAATGTAAATGATTTCTTTTCTGATTTCCAAATTCATGATACTCAATATTAATTTTCATTGGTTATTTTGAGTTCGTTGGGTGTTATATTTTAACACATTCAAATATTGTATCTTCATGCCCTGAAGAATTTTAAATAGCCTCCTCATGCCAATATATTTTCTAAACACAGGAATTATAGGAATATACAACACAAAATTTGATATAATTGATTTATTTTTCTTGTATCGATCTATGAAAAACCTAGTAGATGTTATGAATGATTTCAGGTCCTTGAAAAAAAATATACAATCATATGGACATGCATGTATTTTCTCAGTGATCATACCCATTAAACAATGAATTTGTTATGTGCCACATTTTTTTACTATTTATATAATTTTTTCCTAATAAAATATAAATTTGGAGACCATGTAAATCAGTATATCTATTTTCACTCCTTTTACTATGAACTTTAAAATTATATAACATTAATACAGATAATAATGTTGTATATTTAGTACAATTGATATAAAATGGTGTATTTTCATAGATATTTAACTTCCCAAACAATATTTTATAATCAATAAGGACATCTTGAATTATAATTTTAATTTATTCTTATATAATCTCTGTCTGCATTTAAAATATCATTCATATCAACCATCCCATAAATCACAATATCATAGCAGTCAGTATGTACATTATTTTGTTCAGATGTTTAGTCCAAAATTTGGAGATTCGATATATTTTGTGTCAAATAAAATAATCTTTCAACTCTTCTTATTTAATTCATCTTGAATAAAAACAACATAAACATGGATAAATGATTTTAGAAGGGTTATATGAATTCCCTATTGCAATCTTTATCAATATTTTGACTCCATCCTTTTACTGATTTTTATACGATTAAAATCCATCTATATTTGATTCATATCGATCATAATACATTAAATAATATTCACTTTGAAAATATATAAATAAACACACATAAGGTATTAATAATCAGCGGAAAACGTTATAGATACTATAATAAAATTTGACATTTCACCAATGAAAAAAAAATTACTCACTTTGAAAACACAATAAGGAAATAAAAAATGATTTAATGATAAGAAGATTTAAATCATTGAAATTGGAATAATATAATCCTTATGAGAAGGTTTCACATTGATAACCTCCAATTAAAACAATATTTTTTATTTTCTAAAACAAATTTTGATAGTTTGTGTAGAATTAATGTAGTAAATTGATGATCGATGAAGGATTTGAAGCAAGGAGGTCATGGTTAATGATAAATTCCAATAAGGGGAACCCACATGGGGTGATTTCAAACTTATTCCTATTTTTCACATTGGTATATTGTAATCCAAGTTTGATAATAATGAACATATTTAACGACTAAAGTTTAATGTATATCAGAATTCCAATGTTTTTAGTGATGTTTCCTAAAAAGACATATTTAATGAAAATTATAACATGCAAAGAAACAACCTATAGTGGATGAAGGGTTATAAATTCCTCAATATAGGGAATAAAAATTATAAAACTCTTAAAAATTTATTTAAGTTGCATGAAGTTATATTTATAAGATAATAAGTGTTGAATTTTTTGTGTTGATATTATTTTGTTGTGGTGGGAATCATTTATCGAATTGGATGTCTTAAATCTATAAATTTATAAAAGAATAATAAAATTTTAATGTATTGAAAAAGTTAAAGATCAATAGATTTCACTCACTAAATATTTAATGTATATTTTAGAATGTAATATAATGAAGGATAATGCTGTTTTCGGTGAGAAAACATAAACATTATATGTGATTAAAATTAATTTTATTTTTGAATAATTGATTGAAGGTTACTATAACCAAACCCTTTGGGAAAATTAATAAAACCCAATGTAGAAACAAAAATGGTGAAATAATGAAAGAGCTTGAATGTATGATCATAAATAAAAAACCATTGGTTTTTATAGTGTTGATTTTCCTAGGAGATCAAGGGAATGAGGCGAAAATGTTTCAGTTCCACGAGAGTTTGAACAACATGTGGGATGAGGTCCTCTAGTAGGGTTCTATTTAAAATATTATAAAGCTGTTATTAGGGTTTTTTTTAAAAGCCATGATAAAGACGTGTATTTATTTCCAATAAAAAATAAACTGATTAAAAAACACTCTTTATGAGTTCTAACTCTTATAACCAAAGAAGATGGTATTTTATCAACACTTTCCAAAAAAACATAATAATGATAGGTTTTTTATGTACTTACTATATGAGGGTTGAAAACCCTGTATTTATTAGAAATCCTTCAAAGTTGATGAATGTTATAATTTATTGCCTAAGCGGTGATGACTGATAAGCCCATTCCTCAACTATGTATTGAGAGGGGCCTCTATCATCCTTAGAGGATACTCAACCTAACTCATTATCTCTATTTTGTATCCTTTATTATCTTACTTGTTTCCTTTATATAGTTATTACACCTAATGTTTCGTATTTTTTTGATGGCTTTCTGAAACATTAGTTCTTATCCTCAGAGTTCACTGATTCCTAGTTTCTTCTGAAACATATTTTTATATCATGTTATAAACAATATAATCCATCAGTGGAATCATTTGATTAATTTGTTTTTAGATATTGATTATTATATGAATGATTAACTATGTGTATTTTCAAAAATTTAAACATCATGATTCGGTTCTCTTTAAGGAAATTCTTGTTCTGGCCCTGGTCCAGTGCCCCATACATCTACAACAGATCTTGTTCCTCCTTATTTAGGTGAAATTATGATTTCCACATGAAACGAGATACCCCAACTATGGTTATTTTTTGTTTTATTAAAGCACACTCTTCAGTTTCATAATACTTCTATTATTCTAATGTTAGATAATTTGTTTGGTTGAAATTTATGTTGTATTAGTAAAACTAGAAATATTTCTCCTTGTATTTCTCTGCAAATTTTTGTTAAGGTAGATGTTTTACAAACACCAATATAGAATGTATTGATTGTTGTTGGGGAATATTTTATCTTCAAGAAAGCCATTTTTTTGAGTTGTGGATCAATTTTTTCTATTCATTCAAGAAAATGTTTCACTTGATGGTTGTGAATTGGCATGGGCAGATACATAACTTCCAAAATATTGATGCAATATAGGTATGTAGTGGTAATGGGATGGTGTCCATTTCTCAAGCAGGTTTGATAGGAATGGTTTAAATTGGTACATTTATTGATTAATGTAGTAATTTGGTGGTAGTGCACTTTGGATCACTTGAGGGTAGGGATTTGAATGGGGTGGAACATACTACTAGCCTCACTACCAAACAATTGACTTTGAATTGAATAGAAAATGTTGCAAACCATCTAGAGAAAAGCATGGCTATTAATCCCTAGTTCAAGAGTAGTATACATCTATTGTAGATGGAGATGTGATTTTTAGGGGGTGTGTGCTATAGGGAATATATAAATTAAAATAAATATATGTATGGAGGAATATAATGAGGAGGAAATGATAATTGGTGATGAAGCTAAACAGAAGGAGGTGTTACTGGAAGAAGGTGAAGAAGATATAACTATTTCTATAAACAATGGAGGGATCTTGGGATTGGTGAAGTCAAAATGCAGTATGAGGCCGAGAGGGACAAGATTGACTATTAATATTAGTGATCACATTGAAGATCTGGTGGTTGAATGTTCAGTTTTGTGGCAATAGGGAGAAATACAAGATAAAATTAGAATCCAAACCTAATACCAATAGATAACTTCTATGACGACCAAAGTCAATATTGGAAATATTAAGAGTATTATATATCTTGCTACGTTTTGGTGGATGGTGTTAATGGATTTCATGTAGGAATCCTATATAGCCAAACGAGGATGCTGGTGATGAAAGGAAAAAGTGAATTAGGGAGATGTATTATGTAAAAGAGAAATATGTATAAAAGATATAAAGACTAATATCTATTACCTAAGATGACAGAAATACGGTTAGCCAAAAAGAATATGGTGATGGATAGTGAAACCGTTTTTGATGGCCAGGATGGAAACAATAGTATGAATCTTAATAGTGAAAATTAGATAGTGGAGTGTGGTAAGGTCACTGAACAAGAGTAGGGTGGTGGTTTAATGGAAGATCTGATTTTGTAATAGGAGGTGTCTAATAGTATGGTTAAGGCAGTAGAAAATTATGATGGGAAAAACGACGTGGAATGAGAGATTAGTATTCATTTCAATGAAGAAATTATAGAGGAGGCATCTGACATCAATGCTACATGGGAAGAGGTCCACAGAATGAATTATAATATGATTCAAGTTCACACTAATAATGAATAGTGTGTATGGATCAATAATCAAGATTGTATTTTGATATGTCACTTCAATAAAAAGAATAATACAGTTGAAGAGTATATCAAAACTTTGGATAAGACAACCTAGAGCATTGATGACCTCATCAAGGATGACCTGGACATGAAGGTCGCTCCTCTTCAATTCATGGTATACAGAGGTAAGGTTTCTAATAGAATTAAATTTATTTTCATTAGCTCGTTGGTTTCATATGTGGTGTGTTGATTTCATCTTCCGAAAATGAATGGTTTCCCACATTTTCCTTAAAAGTGATTTGAATAATAGAAATTTAATTTTCAATCAACTACTAAAGACAATAAAACTAAATTATAAAATAATTAATGAATACATATTAAAAATTAATAAATAATAAAAAAGAAAAAAATTAATTAAGATTATTAATGAAAAGATAATCTTAAATTCAAGAATGTAATAAATGATTTAAGTTTAAAAAATAAAAAAAAATAGACTTCCAAATTATTTCAAAAATGAAATAGTATTATTAATAAAAAAATGAATATATATTAAAATTTAATGAATATACATTAAATATGTACATTACAACCATATTGGAAAACATAAATGTCAAAGAATAAATAATTCTAAATCAATATAGAAAATAAATAAATTACAATAATATTAAAAACAAATAAATTATAAATAAAACCTAAAAATAAGTAACAATAATAGTCGATAAATAATACTAAACAATATTAATTGAATTAAAATTTAAAAATAATGAAACTAAAAAATAAAAAATTTGTAGATTGAAAAATTATTAAAAAATAAACATGTATTATTAATTATTAAAATTATTAAAAAATGTAAAAATGTATATATGATAAAATGAAAATGAAAAGATATTAATTATATAAATTACAACCATATTAAAATAAATAAATATTAATGAATAAAAATATATAAACACACATTAAAAATGGATAAAATTACGAAAAAAATTATTAATGAAACTTTAAAAATGAATAAAATTAATAACTTTAAAAATTGAGATTATTATTTTTTAGATAATATATATAATAAATAAATTTGAAAAAATTATTTGAAGGAAAAATATTATATTTTTAATAAAAATATAAAAATGAATACAAATTAATGAATAAAATCAATATATATATATATATAATATGTTAAAACATATAATTCTAAAATAAATATTAAAAATTGAATAAATGAAATAAATATTATATGTGTGTACGTACTATATAATAATGAATTAATTACATATATGTATGTGTCAAATAAAACTAACACATTTTTGATATATGTTAAATTGAAAAATATAACATTTAATGTAATGTCCATTAATTGCTCAAATTACTTTATATTTTTAATAAATTTAAATTATTAATTATATACCATGTTTCACTATGTATATGACTTATTTATTTAAATATACATATTTTATATAATAAAAATCATATATAAAGAAATATTATATATCTTGTTATATATATACAAATATATTTCAACATAAAAATGATTAAATATAATAAAGAACAATTATGTATAATGAAAAAAATATTAATAAATTAAAACAACATTAAATAATAAATATTTAAAAACATTGATTTATAATAAAAAAAATTATTTCTAGTAAAATCACAAAAACAATATTTATGAACACTAACATAGAAATAACATTAAATTAGGGATATAAAAGAATTTTTCATTTCTATATAATCCTAAAAAATTTATCATCACTAATAAATGAACCCTTTATTATAACTGATAAAGGACCCCTTTTTCTGCTCTTTTGATTGTGACATTAAAATACATGGCAACTAGTGAGAAATATGAATTCCTGCACCATCCAAATAACATAACATGATCAGAAACGTAAAATCAATTTGGAGTATAAATATTAGTGAAATATAGAATGAAATATAAATATTACATTGCACTATAATTTCAAATCAAAATTTTCTTGCAAGAAATTTTCATTGATGTTATATTTATAACTATTTAAATAAAATTAAAATCCTATATAAAAAATGAAAAAATTTATAGTATGTTTTTTTAAAACAAGATTCCACTATAGAAACCATAACACTACAATAAAACTAATGTTTTCTAGAAACTGTACCTAAAAAATATACATCTTATGATTTTAATATAACCCCTATTTGATAAATTATATTCTTAATTACTATGTATATCAGTGATATTACGAGTTATACTATTAAATGTATTATTAGTTATTTTATTTTTAATTTTACATTAGTTAATATTTATTAAATATAACTTTAATTACCTATCAAAATAAATTATATTTATTGTTAAATAAGATTATAATGATATTATTATTTTTTAATATTTTAATTACCTAAATTTTTTGATAAAAATTATATCAGTAAAAAAAATAAATCCTTCTAAATAGAAAACATGATCATTGAAAATAAAAGTCACATTGTGTGACGGTTGAAGCGTGGTCAATTTATAGAGTAAAAAAACTATTTACATAACTTTTTCTTAATGTTTGAATATAATATTATATCATTTTTACTATTTTGAAAATGTGATAAATTTTTTAAATAGAAATGAATATTTTATGTTAAAAGCAGTAAGTTGGAGTCATTCCGACCACATTATATGTTAGATTGACCTGCACTTGATTCCTACATGTCATAAATGATTTATTGACCATCTATAAAAGAAATTTAAAATTATTGGAGCTCATTTACTTGATTGTGATAATTTTATACTCATTTTAAACCAAAAATATAAAATTTCTTTTTCAAACACACACATCGAGTCATACTGACAACAAAATGTTCCTGATTGAAATGAGGTCGATTCATATACATGATGATGGAATTATGGATCATCGTCTGATACTTTGAAAACAATCTGAGTTTGTTTTCTCGGTTCTGTCTATGTGATGAATGAATTAATCTATGTTTACATTTTTATATTAAAAACATAAACCTTGACTCATACATAACACAATTAGTTTTAGATTAAATTGAGATTCTTTACTATAATCTAAAATTAATTATGGATTATTTTACTAATGTTAAAAAATATTCAGTGATTTTTAAATCATTTAGGAAATGTGACATTCAATTTAAATTAAAATGACCCTTTTCTATTGATATAACTAAATTAGAATCATAATCGAAACATCGTGTGTTATATTGACTTTTGATTGATTCCAACATGTCACTTATGAATAATGGATCATTTTCCCAATGATTATAAATAATCAAAATACATTTTCTCAGTTTTGGGAATGTGATACTAGTTTTAAACAAAAATGACGATTTACTATTGAAAACATGAATGTAAGGCCACAAAGACCATATCATGAGACATATCTAAATACAATACATAATAATACATATTAAATTTAATATGGTTTTTAACTAATGTTTGAAATCAATTCAAAAATTTTTCTTGGTTTTGTATATGTGTCATGCGTTTTAAACCACTGTGAAACTTATATATTTAAAAAATCGAATCATTTCAAGCTCTTCACATTTGAGATTGACATGTGACTGACTTTAACAAAACAAAATTTGAATTATGAAGTGTTTTATAATTTTTGTAAAACAATCCAATAACATTTTCTTGATTTTATCATGGGGGAATGTGTTTTAAGATAAGGTTTCTCTTTTATACTGAATACATTAAATTTTTGTAATGTTGTCCAAATCATGTGTCGTAATGATGTTTAGTAAATTTTGACCGAACAAAAATTAATTATGGATCATTGTACTAATTATTTAAGAAATTTATAGCTCATTTATCTATTTATGTTATGTGACTAGTGTTATAAACAAAAATGAAACTTTCATATTGAGAAAAATGATCCATCAGTCATATTGGAGATATCATCAGTTGGATTAACATACGATTGATTCATAAATTTAAAAATTGAAATATAAATCTATTTTTTAATTTTTGAAAATAATTAGATATCATTTTATCATTTTCTGCTATTTGACATGTATTATATACTAAAAATACACTTTTATATTGAAAACAAACACTATGAGTCATACTAACCAAATCATGTGTTGGGATAATATATAGTCAATTTCTATATTTCACATATGAATTATGGATAATTTTTATAATGTTATAAAACAATTATATCTTGTTAT
This sequence comes from Viscum album, assembly GCA_963277665.1. Lineage (NCBI taxonomy): Eukaryota > Viridiplantae > Streptophyta > Magnoliopsida > Santalales > Viscaceae > Viscum > Viscum album. The sequence continues at coordinate 362,812,072 of OY728158.1, read as the reverse complement.
CTCTATTTTGGCTATGTGATCCTTGTCTTAAACTAAGATAACAAGTTTATATTGAAAACATGAAATTTGAGTCATAATAACTACATCATGTGTTATATTGATGTGAGGTAAATTACTACATAATTAAAATTATTTATTTATCATTTTTCTAAATCATTAAAACAATTAGAGCTCATTTTTATGTTTTCATTGTGTGATGCACAAGTTAAATAAAAATGAAACATTTTTATTGATCACACACACTTGGAGTCATACCAGACTCATTCTATATTAAACTATTATGGGATATATTATTACATGATGAAAATGAATCCTGTATAATTTTCCTAAAGAACCCAGATATTATGAGCTTGTCTATAAAGTTTGTTTTTCGATGTGATGTTCTTGTTACACATTAATCACACTTAAAAACACGCACATTGTGTAATAACAGACACATCATGGGTAAAATTTTTATGCAGTCAATTCTTACACATCACACAGGAATTATGGATCATTTTCATAATATTTTAAAAGAATCAGGGACAATTTTTTTAGTTTTTTATATGTGACGTGCTATCTAAAATGAAATGACCCTTTTATATTGAAAACACGTACTTTTAGTCATATAGGCCACATCATGTATTAGCATGAAATGTAGTTAATTATAAGATGTAACACATGAAATATGTACTTTAATTTTAATTTTTGAAAACAATTGAAGGTTTTTAAATTATTTTGGTTGAGTGACATGTGTATTAAACTAAAATGACACTTTTATAATGAAAAATCACACATTAAGTCATACTGGACACATCAAGTGTTTGATTGAAATTTATTCAATTCACACAACTGAAAATTGAATTATATATCATTTTATTAATTTATTAAGACAATATACGATAATATTATCATTTTTGGATATGTTATATGTTTTCTAAACTAAAATGAAACTTTTAATTAAAAAAATCACTTTGGGTCATACCATTCACATCATGTGTAATATTGATTCATGGTCATTTCCTATATGTCAAAAAAATAATTATTGTCATTTTCCTAATGTTTGAAAAAAATATGATATTTAATACTCAATTTTTACAATATGATGTGTTTCTTAATCTGAAAAGACATTTTATATTGAAAACACACATGTAGAGTCATCTGGGTATCGTCATGTTTTATATTTCCCTTCTATATATTCATATACATCAAACATTAATTTTTGATTAACTTCTTAATTTTTTTGGATAGTTTGATCTCCTTAACATGTTTTTATATAAGAATAATATTTTGGTGTAAAATGATACTTTTAATATGTAGATGTTCACTTTGACTCATAATGTCCATATCATGTGTCAGGTTTATTTTCATATAATTACTACTCAACCCACATGAATTATCTATCATTTTCATAATGTATAAAAATAATATAATATCATTTTCTTTTTAATGATAATGTTATTATAATTTATAACTAAAATGTCAATGTTATTTTGAACATACACATTTTTAGTCATAAGAACCACATTTTGTGTTAGATTAATGTTCCTTAATTTTCTACTTGTAAAAAATGAATTATAGATTGTTTTGTTGAATATTGAACTCAAAATGAAATAATTTTTTTAGTTTTGACAATGAGACAACTGTTTTAAACTAAAATGACACTTTTATATTGAAAACATGTTCTTTGAATCATTCTAGCCACATCTTATTTAATATTGATATGCCATCAATTCCCACGCATCATAAATAAATAATGAATCATTTCCCTAAATTTTGAATACAATCCAAGTTCATTTTATATGTTTTGAAAATGTGATATGTGTTTTTTTAAAAATATTCACGAAGAGATCAATCGTCCTCATAAGAGTTTCACTTCTAACCATCAGTTAGCATCCATCACATATAATTCCATAATTCTACATTGAGAATTGGATTAGAATATAATTCAGTAATCACTATTAGTATTTAATATAAATTTTATTTTCATGTCTAGTTGAATAAAATTTGAATGTGATGGAATTAATTTTTCATTATCCTCATAGGTGTGGAAGTGATTATAAAAACTAAGACCCCTTTTACATACTCATAAAAGATAACAATACACAAAATAAAAATGATAAGTCACGGATCATGGAAGTACCATTCCATCATATGTTAATATTACATTATACTTGTTAGGTAAAAGTATCCTCCACCCATTTCCATCTCACCATTATATCTATAACAATATCAATGTATAATATATAATGAGAAAAATTACCTTAATGAATGATACTAGATCAACAAAAATTTGTATAGTGTATCCTTTCTTGATATATCTCTTTGATAAATTACTCAAATCATTATTTTTTTCAACTTCATCAATAAATAAAATTTTAGTGTCAAATAACCCGAACTAACACATAATAGAAGGAAATTAGTGAAAAATGAACAAAAATGTATTATTAATTGAGAAATGATAATATACCATTTAGAACCATTGAATAATAATAGTAAAAATGGTATGATTGAATTTATCACATGAGATTTAGGTTTAGTAAATATCTCATACATGATGAATTGAATTTAGAATATATCTATAGATGAATTGAATTTGAATGCATCTGAAATTATTTCCCATCATGTTGTGGCCTATTATAAAGATGAGTATTCTTTTTCTCTTAGATGAAACAAACATAATAAAACAATTCATAGTATTTTTATCGGGTATAAAAACCATATGTGGGTATGTATCATCAAATATATAGCCTCACTCAAGAGTGAAAGAACATATATGGTGGGGTTAACATTTATTTGGAATTATGTGAAGATCAGATCATTAAAAAATGTTTTTATGGTAACTAAAAATTTCTTTTTAGAATAAAATATAACTAAAATATTTCCAAGAGTATATGAATTTTTTTAGGGAATTTAATTTATATATATCATGATGATGATGCTTCCGATCCAAAATTTATCTCCAAGGTCATATCATATATAAGATAACATACATAATGATAAATCACCTCAAATAGAATTTTAAAATTATTCTAACACCATGTACTTTTCCAAATCCCCTTTAAAAAATATGTCATTTTATTTTCATAGTGTGGACATTAGGTTATCCTCGTATTATAGAATAGAAATATACAAAAAAATAATTAAAATTATTATATTTTAAATTGTATTTACCTTGGAAAATTACATGTTTGAGGATGCAAGATTATTGATGATATGAAAAATCCATTATTAATATGAAAATATAATATCAACAATTTTTTTTGTTATTTTGTTTTGGAATCTATAGAAACGTTGAAAAGAAATAAATATATAGTTTTTAAATATTTTTTGATATATAAATGATGTTATATAAACCATAATATTTTTTAATTTCAAGAAATAATTTGGATTACTATGTTTATTTCATGACCACCTAACCTGATTTAACCTATATTTTTAGATCACACTATCATTAAAAAATTATTGATTTTTTAATTGAATTATTTTAATTTTATCTATAAAATATTTCTTTTAGTGTATTTCAAATTTACATTTGACGTCATGTTTGTTAATGTTTATAGAAATCCATGATTTGGATCTAAAAAATGAACATTCAGGGTTCCTAATTTTATTGATATTATCATTAATTTCTTCTCAAAAAATAAAATAATAATTTAAATATATGTATATTATTATATTTCATAGTTTTACCCATGTATTTTGTCCATCAAGAGAATTTTGTTATGTATTTTTTTTTCAAACACCGTGATTAGTTCATCAGTTTATTTAGTTTCTTCATATGAAAACCAATTTATTTGTCCTTTAAATGATAACGGGATTAATTATTTTAACTCTTACTTCTCAAAGTATTCCTTTAATTTAATAGTAATATACACACAAATGGAATAAAATGAATATTTATTAACTATAAAGTGCATAATATATCTTTTTTTCGGGAAAAAACAATATGAAAATGTACTTAAAATATATTAGAGTTATTTTCCTAGGGACACCTATTTGAAAATTTATTACATGTATATAAAATGTATTGAATACTAATTAAACATCTTATTGGATATTGTTCTATATTATGCATGGTATTAATGTAATAATGTCCATTAATATTTGTCACATTGATAAGGTCGTTGAAGTTCACCACTATGATGATAACCTTGAAGTGATATGAAAATATTCTTAATATTGTTCTATTGTTTGATGACATACTATGATGAGACACATATTATTGAGACCATCATGTTAGATTAAATATTATTATTTTTGAGTGTGTGTAAAAGTCATTATAGATTAATATTATAATTAATTTATTTCATGTCTAGAGCACTTAGATTTTCTGATGAAAACCCAAATATCATATATTAACAGTTCATTAATGTATAAGTCATGTAATTTTTCCAAATTTTTTTATGGAAGTTGATATATGGTCTATTTGATTATAATATAATTTTTTTCCTAAATTCCATGGCAATGGTTTAATGATGTGTTCATTCCAAATGGATAAAGAATGATGCATCCTGCATATAGTTCGGTGACAAGAATGTGCAACATTCTTGAAGATATATTATGAAAAAGGTATTATATTATATAATGTCCATTAATATGTTGTTTTCATTATTTTGAAATTAACATATTTATCTTTCTTTCCTTGACCCATTGCTAGATAATAATTTTTGTACTTTTGGTAGGACGACATAATGCTAATGAGAATGAATCCTAAATGGTCACATGCTATGTTTTTTCATTGATGTTGATTAAATTATATTTGAGTTTAGTTAATGTAATAAATATTATATTACTGTTCACGGAATAATTTGTATTCATATTTTATTTATAACATAATGTTAAAAAATATTTATTCCCCAGATTAAGAAAAAATTAAATAAATTTATTTTATTTAATATTTAATAAATATGAATTTACTAGTTTGTGAATAAAATATACATCTATGTGAATAAAGTATTTCATTTTTGTATTCAATTAATTCTATAATAGTTCAAACTGGTAGAGATTTCATTCCATAAAAAATATTAATTAACAAACTGGTTAAATAATAATTGTTTTTATGCAAGTTAGCATTCAGTAAAAATAAATAATAAGAATATATAATTATATATCATGGTGTTTATTAATGGTTATTATAAAATTTATTGTCTACAAACCATTAAACAATTATTTTAACCAAAAGCCTTTCACTATAAATAGATGATTATGCCTATTGATTTTAATTTTAATTAGTGTAATCTAATTAGATAATTGTTTCACAAACCTAATTATCCCTCCACTCCTACTTCAATATCCTACTCGATAATGATAAATGAAAGAGTTATTTTACTCAATACAAAAGAATGAGTGGCCAATTACGAACTAAATAAATTATGTTATTCATCATACTAGTACCAAAATATTGACATGCATTGTGCGAAGGTCAAAAGAGAAATTATGGATCATCGTTTCAGTATTATAAGATCCCCAAATTAAAAGGAATTAAATACTAAAGGTTATTCTCATAAGTTCAATGTTAATCAATGAATAAAGAACCTATACATATGTATTTATTTCATTATATGTTAAATAAATAAATTATAAATTTTTTGTTAAAGAACCTCCTTCGTTATTTTAATAAACAATAATAAAATAATTTTTTTATCTCCCGATACAATATATGCTTATTCTATACATAGAACCAAATAGTTGTATTTGGGTGGTGAAATTTAAATTTATAATTATTTAATTTATTTTTGATCTACGGAAAAGAATGGATAGATCAATATTTTATATAATTAAGTCTTTTATTAGATTTATATTAAAACTATTTAGTATATTTATCTCAATTAATTCAATGTTTTATTTTCATTAATGAATTATAATAGATAACGAATGACAAAAGTTTCTATTCAGAAATTGCTAATTTTTTCTCTAAGATTGGGTTACACGATGTGTACCCTGAATTACACGTTCTGTACCCTAGAGAGATCCATATGGAGGCACTGAAATATTCATAGTATTCCATGAAGTTATTTCATGTGGTGTATTCTGTATTTTTACCAGCTAACATGGGACATGGTTTTCGGATTACACAATGTGTATTTCTGTACAAACTGTGTAGTATAAATGGGATAGTAGTGAAAATCCTACAATACATGGGGTCATTATACATGGTCAAAACCATGTAAGATTGACAATTGAGAGTAAGTAAGATATACATGGAATGTGTGTAGTGTAAAATGTTTGTAGCTCATCGAAGACCTATATCTAAAACACATGCCCAAGGCCAAGGTGTAAATCCCAAACACATGGAAAGTGGAACGCACAATGTGTAGCTACTCTGTACCCTCTGTGTTGTTTAAAAGAGGTGCACAATATAAAGTCGGGCATGTACATTGTAATAACATCAACTTGGATACATGTCATGTGGATTGAATATACATTCCATGTAGTTTACCATTAAATGAATGAATTAAATATTAAATTAAATTTATAATTAGATCATTAAAAGCAGATTTTATTTATTGGAACACCAATGTGTGTTTCAAAATTTAATAATGGTTTTAAAAAATATTATATGCTCAATTAATTTATTATACTAAATATTTAATTATTAGTTTTGACATTTATTTCCCTGATTTCTATAAATCAATGGTATCTCTAATTATTTTCGAATGGTCATTAAGAAGAAAGGGAACACATTAATTAATAAATTAATAAATTAATTTATGTTTATAAACCTTAATAATAAAGATAGAATAATAAAATTAATTCTATCTAGTTACTTTTTTGTATTCTTTGCATGTATGATTGTTCATGAGAATGACCAATACCTTTGTATGTGTTAGATGTTTTAATTTTATTTATTTTAGGGGTTTTCAATTATTTATTATTAAAATAAATATGATGGCTTATGACTCATCTCTCCCTCCATTGTTATGCATATACTATGCGTCAAAGGATATTTATGTAATCTCATTTTAACTTATCCTTTGGTTTCCCTCATCTACATGTGAGTCATAAATACATGTTATTTATGGTGTATTAAAATGCATGTGGAGGTTATCCATGACAATACCATTTTGTTATTATCTCTGGTGATACCCTTGTGGATAGGTGGAATGCAATAACACATTCCATGGGCAGTAATAGAAATTATTTTCCCTTGTTGATGGATTTTTTAATGTATTCTCATTAAATTAAATTCTCGATAAAGCTCATCATCATGTCATTTAATAATTTTTTAGTTTAGTATTTCTACGTATTTGTTTAATGGATGCAAGGACATGATCACATAAATAAATGAATTAATGATCAGAGAATGAAAATAAATAAATGAATTATGTTTAATTGTTTTACCCATAATGGTTAATTAATTAAGTAACATCCACTAAATATTAATTGGTCGTGTAAAGGGTAAAAAAGATAAAAATTAATAATAATTAATTAAAATGAATCAATTAAATATTATGTCATACTTGGACAAACATTACATTATTGGGAATGAAATCATTAAAACTATGTGTTTTAATAACCTTTATTTGGACACTTACTTTTAATATGGAGTTCATATGAAGGTTATTGGTAGACATAACCATATTACCTCATGAGATGTATCCCTCACTAGACATGATGTAACTTGGATGAAAGTGTTGAGGAAATCGAATTCAATATTTTATGGTAGTGTAGTCCACTTAATTGATCTCGGAGCTTCATGCCTGTTGATGGAAAATACCTTGCTACCTGAAAATAATCATGTTTTTTTGACCATAATGCATTGGAGTAGTTTAAAGGGGAATATGGATCCTTTCCACTAGAATTTCCAAGAAACTAGATAGTCCAAGTTCAATTTTTCTGGATATTGGGACTTGATAAAATAGTCAAAGAGTTAATAAAAATTAATAAAATCAATTTAATTTATTTTTTCACACATAATTTTTAATCAAGAAAAGTACTAATAATATAGTCTTTTAATTATAAAATAAGATGGTAAGATCATAATTAAAATTATCCCTACAATCAATATTTGAGAAATAAAACCACTTTACATGTATCACCATCTACGAGTGTTTTAGATTCCTTCAGCTTATGCTATACAATTAATTGAAATCATACATTCTATAATCCTCAATGCTAAATCTACCTACTAACGAGGAGGGTGATGAATAGTTCTTGGTCTATAAAGAACATTTGAGAGACATGGTCGATGTGGTATGTTTGACGATTTTGTATATGTCTAGTGAACTAATGAAGTCTCATGAAAGCTTCTATGCATATAAAATTATTGATAACTTCTATACTATTTACCATAATATAGATAGAATGGGAAGAATTGAAAATTCCTAACACTCATTCCTACAAATCAAAGACAGGGTTCCGAAGCTGAGCATCACATAATAAATCTCATTGAATACAATGACTTCCTAGATGTTCTTGGATTTAAAATATCTAAAGAATTGGGCACCAATATCATTCTAGCATCACTTCCGTTCAGCTTCTATATGTTTTTTGTAAATTATAATATGAATGACAATGATATGTATCTGCCAGATCAACCAACTCTCTTTCACTATGTTGATAAGAATACAAAGCATGAAAATTATTCCATCCTTATGATGAAAAAAATTAATAATAATGGGGATATCATAAAACCCAACACTTGTTCATACCCTACCAATAAGAATAATATCACGGGGAATGAAAGGGAACATGATGTTGCCAATTTCTCATTTGACAGTAAGGTCCATTGAAAGAAAAATATACCCAAACCAAAGAAGAAATGTGATGATTCATGTTTGTGTTTATATCAAGTTAATAATTTATAATTATATAAATTTGGTATTAGATACATATTTTGGTGATCAAATATGTATTCAAATATAAGAAATAAGTAGATTTTCGAATATTTATTGAGTGGTGGAAGATCTATGAGTTAGAAATATAGCTAAACATGATTTTATAGCCATCGTTTATTACCCCTTCACATTTTCAAATTGGATGATCATGTTATTAATGATTTTTTATTATGCGACTTCAGTTACTAAAAAAATTAAAAATGTATCCAGACTAGATGAAAATGATTTTATTTTCAAATTACAAATTTTTTGTTCTATTATAAAAAAAATTATGTTGAGGAATAATTATATAATAGTAATTATTTATTTGACTTCCCAAACCAATTAATTTCAATAGATAAGGAACCTAACTCACATGACTCATAACACACCAAACATTGGTATTATTGGATAGGTCATGTAAATTAAAAGTGTGTGACTAAACTATATGAATATGTATATGAAGAGTCTAATAAACTAAAAAAACTTGTTTTATATCACACTTTTTTATAAGGAAAAATCAAAATATCACCATTTAATGGTAAATTTGAAATGGGTAAATATATTCATGAATTATTTCATACCGATGTGTGTGGACCATTTCTTATTTAAGCGTAGAGTGATTACTCATACATTATACTTTTTACTTAGGATTTAGGTATATATGGATATTTCTGTGTAATGTGTTATAAGTCACATTCTATTGATAAATTAAAGGAATAAAAGAATGATGTTGGAAACCATCATTGTAAGAAGGTAAAAAACTGAACTCGTAACATGGTGGAGAATCTATTAATCAAGACTTTATTGATTATTTATGGGAGTTCATGGTACGATATCCACACATTCCTCTATATGTGCCTCATTGGAATGGGGAAAGCTAAAGGAGGAACTACACCTTATTCGAAATTGTGAGATCAAGTAAGATCCATGAAAGTATTCTATTATCATTTTGGGGATACATATTATAAACATTATCACCAATACTAAAACCAAGAATGAGGCTCGTGTTCTCATACTTGCATGTGTGGGGTTGTGAGGAATTATTTGTGGCCTTTTTATGTAAAATAAATTGTCTGTATGACACAAAGTATACCTTTATAGTATATCATAAAAGCATAATGGGAAAATACTAATACCACATCGCATATAAAAAGTTTATAGTAAGAAGATATTATTTATTCATTGAGAGGGATCACATCTCTAGAAGATCTAGTAGGAGTGAGATATACAATAATGATGTTGGGGATCAAGGTACATATAATTTGTTACAATAATGGATTTGACAAATCCCAATGGAGGAAGAAACTATTCTAGATACACAAGTACTATTTTGGATTACAATAGAGGTTAGAGAACTAGAACTGTATATATTTAAGTCTGTGAGGACAGTGACTCATTAGTAGTTTAAAGTAATGAACCTCTAGCCTACAATAAAGAATTTAGTGGCACATATTTTTCAAAGCGGAAATAATCCATGAATTATAAATTGGATTCCATGTACCAAAAAATCTAGATTTTTGTGGTCTCTATAATTGATGTTAGGCACATTGGATGCGCATGGGTATTCAAGAAGAAACTGGGCATGAAAAGGAAAGTTAGTACCTATAAGGCATGACTTTATGAATAACGGATTCAATAGTGTCATATCATTTACTATTATTAATCCATATCAATAGATTCAATGAAAAAATCCATTATAAATAAACATGGAATTACAGCCTTCCATGAATATGAGATTTAAAAAATATATGTTAAAACAACCGTCCTTAAGGGGATCCTTAAAGAAGATTTCTATATGAAAAAAAACCAAAGGGTTTGTGACTCAAAAGTATTCCACTAAGATATGAAAATTTTAAAAAAATACATATATGTATTTAAGAATGAATATCGATCATGGAACATTCATTTTTTATGAATAAAAAACATTATTTGGTTTTATAAGGAATGCGTATTTGTCTTGTATCAAAAATTATTTATTTGGGAATAATATTTTCATTAATAGTATTTCTTGATAATATATTAGTAATTAAAATCGAAATGAAAATAATATATTTTGTTAAATCATGGTTGAATAAATTATTCACTATGATGGACTCAAGAGAGGTGACATATATACTTGGGATCAGGATCTATCTTGATAGATCTGAGAGGTTTCTCAGCCCAATTCAAAGTATACACATTTACCATATACTGAGGAGATATAGTCTGGAACAATCCTATATTATACTATTTCTAGCATTAAATGGAATTCATCGTTATTGGAAGTGTTTCCTCGTACACATGGGGAACAAAATAGAATGGAAAGGATTCTATATGAATCAGGGACTAGGTACTTCATGTATTCTTTGTTATGTACTATGCGAGATGATTCCAAACCATTAATTATGGATAGAATATATAAACTTAATCCAAGTTACCATAGTTGAATAGATGTAAAGTCTATGATAAAGTATTAAGAATATTAAATATATGTTCCTATTTTATATATGAGATAATGAACTAGTCATTAGTGGACATAAATAGTTTATCTTCCAAACAGATCAAGGTGTTATGATTTCTCAAATGTGATAACATTAAGTACCATTTTTAACTTATTATTCATAAACCAATTTAATGATTAGTGGGGACATGAAATGAAAGATACCAAATACCAAATTTTGAACACAAAGAAGATAAATAGAATAAAATATTCAAAATAAACTATGAAACATCAAAATTTGACATCAGATTTTAAACATAAACACACATTCAAATAACATGAATGTCAACAACTGAAGCCACATCCTCCTTATAAAACTCCCCTTGAATCATCACCTAGATTTACAATCAAACCATTATCGACATCAACATGAATAGAAATTAGAATCCATGATATAAGATCCTCATTTCCATTAGAAAAAACTAAATACAAAAGAGATATAAAAGGGGGAATCTCCCCTGAAATAATAACACTCCAATATTTCATAGTATGTTATCTCTTCAAAGTATTTCAATAACTTACACTACACACAACACCGAGTTCGAGCGCACCATGACATACCAAACTAGCCATTCAAAAAAAGTGGTTATGAATAATATTACCCAAATTTTAAAATTTAGATATGCTATAAAATTTTAACAATCATAATTGGTGTTTCTTAGATATAATATAAGAAAAATTCAACTTTTAAGATAATTGTGGAATTTTAAAAAAATACAGTTTTTCAACTTTTAATGGAAAACACTTTTTAAATCAAATATTTAACATCTTTTTATATTCAATCTACTGAAATAAAATTCATATCTAGATGAGATACTTAAAAATTTAGTTTGGAGAAATTTTTTGGAACTTTTCAAATAACATTCATATTTTGATGAATAGTGAAAAAATAATAAATTATAATTAAAAACACATTTTTAATTGAAATAATTTATAGTGTTAAAATTTTTATTTTAGTGGTTTTAAAGTATCTTTATACTATATTTTTATAATTTAATATAATTTCGGTCATTGGATGTAATTTCACAAGTAAACTGGACATAAATAAGTGTCAATCTTTCGATAGTTATTAATTCGTAAAAACCCATTTTTTTTAAAATAGGAAGACATTTTAAATTAATTTCCACCTCTTAGGTGATTTGAATTTGGAAAAATAGATTCCATATATTTCATTATGAGGTCCAAATTGTTCAGATATGTAACTTTTATTTTTATTCATTATGAATAATTACTTCGGTAAATATTTTATTTACAAAGGATAAAGGGTAAATCCTATAAATAAGGGTAAAAATGGTATTATAATTATATTAGATTTCCATTTCATGTTTACTATTTAGAATACTTGATACATTTCCAACCATGGGAATCATGGGTCCTATTTTGGGACCCCATCGAGCCACATGGGAGTGATAATGACATTTTATATTAATTAATCTAAAGTAATGAAAAAATAACCAAATCTTTTATCTTTTAGTAAAATTTTTTTTGGTGTTATATGATTGATATCTTCGAATATAAATCATCATTTTAAATATATAAATATTTCCTACATGATGATATTTTATTTATAATTTGTGGACATAATATAATTATATTTATTAATGAAATAATAATGATGCACTATTTTCCTTATTAATAAATGAATCAAATAAATGATATTATAAATTTTAAAATATATATAATTTAATGTTTTGATACCATCCAAGAATTTTATTTGTAAATAAGAAATTGTATTGTTTATTAAATGTATTTTTTTGAAGTAATCACGTTTTGATGATTTTCAAAAAACCAAACACTAAATAGTGTCAAAGTTGACATAATTGAGGATTTAAAAATAAATACTATATTATTAATTGATATATAATCCTAAAAATCTAATGTTCGGCCAAAATACTTTGATAAAGGTATATATATTAATAATTATCCATAGTAGGTTCTCTTGGATGGTTATAGTATGTTTCTAAAAATAATAATATAAAAATACAATGAGACATAGAAAAATGTCAAACTATTTAACTAAGAGTTAAATCTAAAATATAAGTTTAATATGATGAATTAAATTATCTATAACCTATTCGTTGAGAGTTTTCTCGACACATATCCACCTTATCCTCTAAAAAATTTATTTTTGTCCCATTTAGAAATAGAAAATTATTTTATTATAAAATAATATTTCAAGCATTTCATAAAGTGGTCGTCACCTCTCTTATAAAAGGGAACATTCCCTTCCCTTAATTTCACACCTCCAAATACTTATTTTCTCAGCCATCCACCACCCAAATATCATCCCAAAAATTATCCCTTCATCCAATAGGCTTTTTTTTATCATAAACACAACCAATAAATTTGTTTTGATCAAATAAAAAGGAAGAACCTGAAGAAGAGGTAAATATTTCATCACCTCTTTTAAGTTCTTTTCTACTTCCACTTTCTCTTTATTTGATGTTTCCATTCAAAAAAATAACTCCAGTATATTTTATATACTGTGATGTTATTATAAAAATGGTACAACCATATTCATTATTACATCCATCCTATTAATGACAAATTCACCATATGTGCATACATACAGATTACTGTCTCCACATCGTGGTGTAGTTTGTTATTCAAACACTTAATTATTTGGATGGGTATAATAATGAGTATAACTGATGTAAATAATAAATATAAAATTTTAATTATTCTTAATATATGATATACCATCTAATTATATATGATTTCTCTATCAATATAATTATGTTGTTACTCATGCTTAAGTACGGATTACTGTTTACAAGAATGCGATGAGATTCACTCCCCCTCGTAATCTTTGAAAAATAATTTTAATTTTATGATTAAAAATAATGATTATGAACATAATATAATTCTGTATATGAATCATATAAATCCAAAAAAATTAAAATATGGCTTACGTAACCAATACTTTAAAGAAAAAAAATTAGTTCACACCCAAAACGATGATACTACTAACATACTATTAACAAATCTATATTATAAGATCATATATGTTATCAAATTCACGTATATAGTTCATGTATAATTTAATAAATTTTTTTTAACTATAATAAAGTATGTTAGCATACCATTACATAAGGAAAAGTACAAGGTAAGGGTTAATTTTACAATCTCTTAATTATCCGAGGTTGTTTTTACTTAAGTATCTACTAAGACCTACTTATCATCAATATCCATGTTTTCGTAAAAATGTATTTCAAAACATTTTTACTATTTACTAGATTATGGGTTAAGGCCATTTATAACTTTATTTGACCTTATATGTTTTAGAGGAATTTTTTCTTTGTTTTCCAAACAAGGTACTTTATGACTTTTTCGATAATATTAATGTAAAAATGTTTCTTTAACTAATACGGAAGGTGCATCTATTTTCCTCCATTATAACATCATAAAAAATTCCCTTACTGGATAAAAAGAATTTTTAAAAATAAATAGTTTCCTTTATAATTATGTGACTCTTAAATGGTTTCAAAATATGAAGAGGTATTTATTTCAAATAGTATTCATTTCATCAATGTCAATATCATTTAATTGATTTTAAACCTGAATGACATTGATTTATTATGATAAAAATCATCCATATTGTATTGAAGGTTTTGTGATCTGTATGAATGTATATGTGTTATATTTATACCATTCATGGAGTATGGTTAATGTATTGACATTTCTTATTCTAGTTTTAATACAAATGTTTATGTTATGTTTTAAACTTTTCATATCAGGAATGTGCTGGACTAATATGTGACAGGTGGAGCCTGCTATAGCTCTTAGGTGCATCGGTAGGTCTAATGAGAAAATTAGATGTGGAATTGTCCAAGGCATTTCCCAATTTGATATATGGTTTTGGATGAGTGATAAAATATTTTTAGACATCTTTTCCGAGGCATTGACAAGATGTTTCAAAATTCCCGGCATTATACATTCCCTCATTATGAAAATAATATTAATGGTTTATGTGGTAATTAAACTAGTATAACACCCATAACAAAATTTTTTATGGAATTATATACTCATCTCATATTACCACCATAATTTTTTCATGTTTATTATTGGTAATGTTAGGGGTTTGGAATTAGTCATCATGTCTAATGTTTATGTTATCTATTACTATATAGATTATCATTACTGAGCATCTGAGATCACCCCGTTCTATGTTTTATTTTTCTTAGGATGTGAATATGTATTTCAAGGATGAACTGAAGGGATATTATACGAATATAAGTGTTTTCAAAGGGTATAAAATGTTGTTGATGTTTTTATTTCATGTTGAAATTTAAAACATATAAATGTATCTAGTACTTCCTAGGCTACTAAACTGATCGGTCTTTCAGGATATGAATCCTTGTATCATTCCAAAGTTATTTAATAATTCCCTGACTCTGGGTAACTAGGGTTCAGGCATTATAGTTGGTATCATAGCATGTTTAATAAAAACTTTGGAAACTAGATTTAGAAACACTCTGATTAGAGAACAATAACCTAAGATAGGATTTTAGGATTAGTACAAAATAACTTCCTAGAATTTTGGTACTCTAGAGATTTTTTGAGTTTTTGAATCAATACATCCCTGTCTGGATACGAGAAGGTTGAGGAGACTCTGCCACATATGTACCTAGGAATGAAAACCCTGAAAAAAGTTTTCGGGCTTGACCCGGGGTATCCTGGTACACCACAACGGGCCTTGCTGCACTCTTGGTTACGACTATCCTAGGGGATATGCATAGGATAATTCAAAATTTATTTACAACCCATTATTGATGATATATGATTAAATATTCAAAAAACAAAAGAAACCATCTTTATGATTATGAGACTAGATTTGTGATAATATTCTATTAATATTGATAATTTTAATAGTTTTTGGATTATACAGTATGATATGATCTAACCTACTGTATTCCATTTTTTATAAATGGCTCCCAGTGGAAGGAATGGTAATCATATCAATGCATGCAATCCATGTAAGGAATGTCTTCCTACTCAATATAATAATAGTGGAGCTGGTGATGCAACCGGTGCTGATCATCTTATCACCATATATGGAAAACTCACTCAGGTGATGAATAATAACTTTACCCGTATAAAGAACCTTGATCCACAATTTGGAGGTTCAATGTTAGAACAATTCATGAGGCAACCACCACTATCATTGAATGGGTCTACAAATCCATTTGTATTTATGCAATGGATAAGTTCCATAGAGAAAATATTTCATTATTTGGGGAACATCAAAAGGGAAAATGTTATCATAGTAGTTTATCGCCTCATGGCTGATGTATAGCAATGGTGGTCATTATTTCAAAATAGAAAGAAGGATGAATAATTATCATGTATGAAAAAGAGGTTGTTTAAAGAGGTTTTCTTATAAAAATACATTATTTGTGACCATCGAACGAAAATGGAATGACAATTTTTGTGTCTGAGGAAAAAGGAGTATGAGAATATCACAATGTATGAGGGTCACTTTACAAGTTTATCATGTTAGGATGCAGATTATATAAGTAACCAAAGAATTAATATTGATGGTGTTTTATGGGTTATAACCATTTATCGATCGAGATAGTGTCTCTCAATCCTTATCATTGTATAAATATATTGTCACATGTGCTATCAAGATAGAAAATTAATTCTCTAAGACTTATGACTTTAAATAAATTAAAGATAAGAATAGATACATTGAACAATCTGGGATAGGAAATCAGGAAACAAGTAAGAATAGAAGTGTTGAGTTTCCACACTGTGTTAATTGTGGAAGGAAGCACCCCGGTGCCTATCTAAAATAAATGAGAGTTTGTTATAAATATGGAGAAAAAGGTCACTGGGCTCGTGATTACATTGTAAGGAAAGAGGTTGTCGATGTTGAAAGATACAATGGTAGATAAATGGGTTATTATTCAAATGAATGTCCTAAGAGCCATGGAAAAATACCTCAAAAAAGGACAAACAGAGCAAGTCCATGCTGGTGATGTTACTACAGTTGATGTGGAACAATAATTATATTTGTGTTTTTGGATTAAATAATTATTTTCTGGTTATAAGAATAATGTGACATATAAAAGAATTGTATTATAGTACTTTTTTTATTATGGTATTAATATAATTATGGTAATCATATTTTCAATATGTGTCAATAAGAGAAACATTATATTGTTTGGTGAATCTGATGTTGTAATTGATTTTGGAATTTAGAGACCTTTTAGAGAGAGTTTGGGAAGTAGTATTTTGGATAGCTATAATGGTTGTAATGGATTACTATAACCTTTGGATATTATTATTTTTGGAATATAATAATATAATAGTTTTATAAAAAGGACAACCTGCAGGTCGGGAGATAACCTGTCACATCGGACAAAGCTATGGGAATCAAACCCACAACCAAAGCGCGGCAAGGCTTTATGACCTACCACTAGCCTGTAGGAATCCCACGGTTATTATAAAAAAAATTTCTTTATGGTATATGTCTTGAAGCTTATACGGTTAGGATTCATAAAATATTTTGGAGTTCTCTTATATTTTGGAGTGAATGATGAGTTTGTGGTTGAAATTAGTTAATGTATGGAACTCTACTTGTCTAGTATATATATATATATATTAAATAAAGAAATTAATTCTTAAACTTTACTTAAGACATATTAAAACAAAAAATGTGTTACCATAGTACTTTAGGTTTTGTTGAACTGATGATATTCTAAATCATGTTAGATTGATGGATTTGGCCCCCTAAATTTTACACTTGTTTTTTATTGATGAAATCTATCACTACTTATAAATATTTATGTTTTTTCACCAAATATGTGTCTATAATTTCGACCAATGTTTTCCTAGTCTATTATAATTTTGTGGTGAATTTTTCATTTCTCTTTCCCTCTTATTAAGACAAAATTTTATTAACCCAATTTCTGTTGTGGGTTTTCTACAAAGGTATTTTACTATTATAACCATATATTTAAAAAAATAATAATTTAAAAATGTGAGGACTCAATTTATTTATGAAGGGGAAAATGTAACACCCCATGATTTCATTGTATGTTATCTCTTCAAAGTATTTCAATAACATACACTACACACTACACCGAGTTCGAGCACACCAAGACTTATGAAACTAGTCATTCAAAAAAGAGGTTATGAATAGTATTAACAACATTTTAAATTTTATATATCCAATATAATTTTAACATTCAGATTTTGTGTTTCCTAGACATAATATGTAAAATATTCAACTATTAAGATGAAAGAGGTATATTTCAAAAATGTTGTTTTTCACCTTTTAATGGTGAACCATTTTTTAATCCAATATTTAAAACATTTATATATTAATTTTATTGAAATTATAATCATCATTAGAATAGAGACATAAAAATTTTCTTTTGATTAATTTTTTGTACTTTTCTAATAACTTTTATAATTTGATGAATAGTGAAAAATTACCAAATTTTAATTATAAACAACTTTTTTAATCGAAATAATTTATAGTGATAAATTATACATATGAGTGGTTTAAAATAATAATTAGGTGATATTTTTATAAAAATATAATTTAGGTCATTTGATGTAATTTCAAATTTAAACTGGACATAAACAACTGTAAATCCTGTGACAGTTATTATTTCTTAAAAACACATTTTTTGTTTTGACAACGTGAATTCATTTTAAATAAAATTCTACCACTTATATGTTTTGAATTTGAAAAAATGTATTACATATTTGGAGTCATGGGGTCTAAATTGATTAAATATGTAACTTTAATTTTTATACCTTATGAATAATTACCTCGGTAAATATTTTATTTACCTTGGTTAGAGGGTAAATATGGTAAATACGGGTAAAAAATAATATTATAATAATATGAAATTACCTTAACTTGGGTCTTATTCCTATTGGTTGATGCATTCACTACCATGGTCATTCTTGGGTCGATTTTGGGACCCCATGGAGCCACAAGGTAGTGATAATGACATTTTATATTAATTAATCTGATGTAAAGACAAAAATAACAACAACATGTATCTTTTAGTAAAACACTTTTATACGGGGTTATATAAATGATCTCTTTCACTGTAAATATTTATTCGAAATATAAAAATATTTCCAACAGGATTATATTTTGTTTATAAATTTTAGACTTAAAATAAATATATTTATTTATGACACACTAATGATGCATTATTTTTCTTATAATTAAAAGAATAAAAAATGATAATTTAAATTTTAAATTAAATATAATTTTAATGTTTTGATGTCATAAACGAATTTTCTAGGTGAATATGACATGTTAATGTTGATTATATTTATTTTTTTTGAAGAAATAATGGCGTGACGACTTTCACAAGAACCAAATAATAAATATTGTCAAAATGACATAATTGAGTTTTTAAATAAAATACTATATTATTAGTTGATAAAATATTCAGAAAACTATAAGGTTAGGAAAAAATAATTATATAAGGTAATATATATTAATAATTATCCACATGGGATCTAATGTCTGGTTATTGTATGTTTATTAACCACCAAATATAAAAATACAGAGAGACATAGTAAATCTCAAACTATTTAACTAAGAGTTAAATATAAAAGAGAAGGTTAATATGATGACCTAAACCTGGCTAAAACATATTGTTTGAGATTTTTTAGACCCATACCCACCTTATCCTTGAAATAATTTATTTTAGAGACATTAGAATCTGAAAATTATAATATTATAAAATAATATTTCATGTTTTTCCAAAAGATACCCTCACCACTCTTATAACAAGAAACTTCCCCTTCTATTAATTTCCACACCTCAATTCCTTTTGGATCGTATATCCCATACCCAAATATCCTAAAAAAATTTCTCCCTTCATTTTAGAGGCCTTCCTTTTGTCATAAATGAATCCTAAGGATCCCTTTTGATCAAATCAAAAGGAAGAACCCATAGAAGAGGTAAATATTTCATCACCTCTTCCATGTTTTTTTCTTCTTCCAATTTCTCATTCATTGTTGTTTCCATTATAAAATAATAACTCAAGTATCTTATATATACTATGATGTTATTATAAAACTTTTACAACCATATGCATTATTCTATCCATAATATAAATGACAAAGTCACTATACATGTGTACGTACGGATTACCATCTCCACGTCATGATGTAGTTTGTTATTCAAACACTTCATTATTTGGATGGGTATAATAAAGAGTATAACTTATTTAATTAATAAATATAACATGATAATGAATTTATATATGTGATACAACATCAAATTACACACGATTTCTCTATCAATAAAATGATGTTGTTGCTCGTACGTATGTACGGATTACAGTCTCCAAGAACGTGATGAGATTCATTCCCCATAACAATCATTCAAGAATAATTTTCATTTTATGATTGAAAATAATTTTTAAGAACATAATATCATACTATATATGAATCTTATATATTATATCCATAATAAACATTTCTTATATAACCAAGAACATCGATGAAAATTAATTAGTTAACCCCTGAAATCATGATACTACAAAAATATTATTAATAAAAAAATAATATAAGATCATATATGATATCATATTTTTGTATATAGATTCTGTATAATTTAATAATGTTTTTTAAATATTATACAGGAGGTTAACATACCATATTCTATGGAAAAGTACAAGGTAAGGGTTAATTTTACAATCTATTTATTATCTGAGGTTGTTTTTACATAAGTATCTACTAGGACCTATTTATCATCCACATCCATGCTTTCATAAAAATAAATTTAATATCAATTTTACCCTTTACTAGAATATGGGTTAAAGTCATCTATACACTTATTTGTCCTTATGTGTTTTGAATTGAATATTTCTGTCATTTTTTAAACAAGGTACATTATAACCTTTCTGACAGAATTAAGGTAAGAATGTTTTTTAACTTATACGGCGGGTGTAGATATTTTTCTCCATTATAACATCATCAAAGATTCCATTACAAGATTATAAAGAAAATTTTAAAAATAATTTTTTTCTTTTGTAATTATGTCACTCTTAAATGGATTCAAAATAAAAAGAGTTATTTCTTTCAAATAGTTTTCATTTCATCTCTGTCAACATCCCATGATAGATTTTAAACTTCTGTAAAGTTGATTTATTATGATACAAATATTCCATATTGTATTTTATGTTTTATGATATGTTTTAAGGTGGGTGTGTTATTTTTATACCATTCATAGTATAAGGTTAATGTATTGACATTTCGTATGCTAGGTTTAATACTAATGCTTATGTTATGTTTCGACATTTTTATATGTGGAATTTATAGGACATAGTATGTGATGGGTGGAGCCCGCTATAGCTCCTCAGTGCATCGGTAGTTCTGAGGAGACAATTAGATGTGTGATTGGCCAAGGCCTTTCCCAATGTGATATATTGTTTTGGTCGAGGCCTAAATAATTTTTAGACGTCTTGGCCGAGGCCTTGACAAGATGTTTCTGAATTTCAGGCATTATTCATTCCCTCAATATGAAAATAATATTGATGATTTCTATGGTAATTCGACTAGTATGATACCCAAGACTATTTTTTATTATGGAATTATTTACACAGATCATATTTCTCCTATAAAGTTTTCATGTTTATTATTTATAAGGGCGGGTGTTTCTAATTATTCATCAAGACTAATGTTTATAATATATTTAACTGTATTGATTATCCTTACTGAGCATCTGATCTTACCCCTTTCTATGTTTTATTTTTCCCGGTATGTGAAGATGTATTTTATGGTTGACCTAATGGGATAGTCTAAGGATATAAGTGTGTTCAAAGGGGATAAAATTTTGATGATGTTTTTATTTAATGATATAATGTAAAACTTATGAATGTATCTAGTAATTCCATTGATAATAAACTGATTGCTCTTTTGGGACATGATTCCTTATATCATGCCATGTTATGTAATAAACCACTGACCCTATGTAATTCGGGTCGGGGCATTACAGAAATAGCAAAAAAAACATCCAATAACCAGTAAGAATCAAAGTCAGCATCATCGGGAAGTATGAACTCATGGAATTATATAACCCATTTGAACTCACTAACTATGGGACCTTGAAATCTATGATACAAATCCCACTGGAAGTAGAATGGAGGTATCCTAGAGCATGAACATAGAATAAATATAATATATCAACCAGAAACACCCACACAAAAAAAATCTATTGTCACTAAGGATGAAATCCATGAAAAAAAACAACATGAGTCCAAACATCAATCGTGAAAAAAAACCCACCCAGATGAAAATACATTTAAATAACAGAAAGAAAAAAATAAAACCAATGAAGGGGACTGAAATGATAAGGTGGGAGAGAAGAAACACAAATTATTTCTCCTGTAAAACTAATGAATCTCAACCAAAACATCCCAAACCCCACCATAAGATCCAATACATCAGAACAAAATGATTACTATTGAAATAGATCTAAAGAGTAAGAGAATATATTAAGTCGAACAAGGTATCAACAGTGAACCATGGTCATGGAGACATAGTAACCCCCGAATGATATGAATGGAAAGAGATCAGAAGAGAGCAGTGAAGAAAATATGAAGAGGTAAACATTAGAGAAAAAACAGGTTTCCAAATGAGAGAAACCCAACATATAAATTGAATAATAAAATAAAAGAGAAACATAGAAAAATACTAATATATTAGGGAATATATAATGGAAAATGTAGCATCTGATGCTGAATGAGGATAGACCATCAACGGGATAAGAAACCCTAGATGAAGTAGTGGTTTTGTGCTCTCAGATGAACTCAAAGAAATACATAGCCATATATTCCATAGCAGAGTACATGTATATTGAGGAATATATGTTTTCTAAAGAATTAGTATTAATGTACATCTTCATCCTAGTGCATGATGTAGTACCTATAAGTATATATCTTATCACCCTCTACTGTGATAAAAATTTAGTGGCAGATATTAAAAAATAATCAAGGTAACATCATTGGATGACACACATAGTTTAGATGTATATCATATTTATGGATATTTTTAGGATAAACTAGGTTTCATTGAGAATTTATTCCATGTAAGACAACGCAGATGACCCCTTGAATAAACACTTCACTAAATAGACTCATGATTATCATGTGAGGTTTGCTGAACCACAATTTATAGGTAGTGGGATCTAGATCGTGTGGGTTTTTTTTGGAGTTGGTGGCTTAGGAACAACTATATGAACATTGATTACAGTTATATTTTATTTATTGAATATAAATGAATATCTTATTATTATTTGTTCTTTATTACAAATCTATTTAATAATATAATTTTCAACTGTATTTTTGACATTGATATGGTTATAGGAGTTCCCCGTTATAATGAGAAACATGAAGTGCTATGAAAATATTCATAATATAGTTCTATGGTAGGATAATGTACTATGATTTTAAATATATTATTTAGAATATTAGGTTCTATTAATCAAATGAATATTAGGCTTGTTCTCAAGAAGTTCTCTCTTCATAATCTACAAGAAGGGAGGTTATGATAACATTACCACTAGAAAGAATTCTACATGTTTTGGTGGCATTGAGTGTTCCTTTTAGTGACCACGTTTAATTTTATATAGACATTAATATTATCATTAATTCATTTCATGACTCACATAAATATATTTTCTGATGAAAAACATGATGGCATATGTTCATGTGGAGATAAAGCTCATTGGGCGAATCATAATTATCATGTCATTAATGGATATGTCAAGGAAGAATTTTTAACTTCTATATTTATGAGAGCTAATATCTTGACCTTTTTATTGGAATATAAATATCGTTTTAAATTAAATTTCCATGGTGTATCAACATTTTTAATCTATACAGAAAGAAAAATCCAGAATATGGTTTGGTGACATAGATGTGAAACCTTCTTGATGATATATTTTAAAAAAGTTATTATTTTACACAATGTTGATTTGTATGTGTTTTTCATCATTGTAAAATAATGTTCTTTCTTTGGGGTCCATGAACCATTACTAGACATTAATATTTTACTTTAAGAAATCTTGTCTAGTACCAACGATATATAATCCTAGAGGGTCACACACTATGTGTTTTCATTTACCTCTATTATATTCTATTAGAATTTAATTAATGGAATAAATATTATTCTCAATACTAAGGAATTTTTTTACCCATGTATTATTGATCTAATAAATTAAATAAATAATTATTCACCAGATTTGAGTTCATATTAGATATTTTATCGATGTTTGGAACTTTAGTAAAAAAATGACCATGTTTTAATTAGAATTTTTCCATGTGGTTAAAAGTCCATTATATCCAAAATGATATAAATTATTTAGATATCATATATATATTATATATCTAGTATGTATTTGTATTAATAATTGTACATAACATTTAGATATAAGAAATGAAATGCACTGTTCATGGAGACGGTAAGTTGTACGTACGCATTAACGCTACTTTCATTTCTATTTTGTATTTTAATTGAATATAAATGTAACAACCAGAGATTTTATGAAAAATATTATTTTAATTTCATTAATGTCTTGTGTTTTATGCTACACCATGATTACCTTGCGCTATACAAAACATCGTATTAGCTTGTAGTATACGCAACAGTATTCTTGGATCGTGTTACACACAATTTTTATAATAGTTATTCTACGCAACATTGAGTATATATATATATATATATTCAATGTATAAATGAAATATGTTTTTATTATGTTATATGAAACAATGAAGGATTCTTGCATAGCACGCAACCCTGAATTGTCTTACATTACACGCAATCGCGACCTTCCTCGATAGCGTGTGTTGTACGCAATACCCGGTTTTACAAAACAATGATATATTATTATAATATTATTTTGAACTAGCCGTTATGAATAGTATTAACTAAATTTTTAATCGTATAACATTATTGTTTGTCTACACATTTTCTAAAACATGGTATAAGAACAAAATAATTTTTTCGGGTAAAATAAGTATTTTTTAAAAAACGCAGTTTTGCCGCCTTTTGATGGCGCACCCACTTTAAATCTAGTTTTTGACATTTTTTTAAGTTCAATTTGACAAAATAAAATTATTCTTTGTAATCATGAAATAAAAATTTACTTTGGATAAATTTTTCATTTTATTCTGGTAACTTTCATATTTTGATGAATAGTAAAAACACGCTAGATTTTTATTAAAAACAACTTTTTTCATCGCAATAATTTATATGGATAAATTATAATATTTAATATTTTTAAAGTATAAATAGAATATATTTTTACCATTTAATATAATGTATTTCATTAGTATTGATTATATTTTGAATTCATAGGATAAATCAATTCAATCTTTTGCAATGTCTTAAAGAAAAACATGTTTTCTTTCGACAACGGGATTAATTTTAATTTAATTTCAGCAACTTTTTTTATTGAATTTGGAAAAATGGATTCCATATTTGGAATCAGTAGATCCAAATTATTTTAATAAGCTACTTTTTATTTTTGGGAATTATGAATAGTAACTACGGTAAATTTTATTTACCATAGTTGAAGGTAAATCGGGTAATTAAGGGTAAATATAATATTATAAAATTACCCTAAAACATGTAAAAATACTATTGGATGACTAAACGTAGACCCATATCCCTTAAGGGTCGTATTTTATTCATTTAATAGACTTTTGTCCATGAAAATAATTTAATTATTATTAAAACCAAAGAATGTGACAACATGTCACTTTCTTAAATCTTATAAGTATAATAATTTTCATTTAATGATATATTTCATGAAACATAGAACATTAATCATCTCCTGAAATCTAATACCATTATATACATCATAGGAATTTATTTATAATTTTTAGGAATTAAATAATTATCATATATTATGACACAAAGATGATGCAGTAATTGTCTTATTAATAAAATATTGACATAATCGATGTTATAAATACCCAAATAAATGTAATTTAAGACTTTTTATTAATTAAACTAATTTTATAGATTAATATTACATGTTAGTATTGATTTAATTAACTTTTTTCGAACTAATCCTTCTGTTATGATTTTCACAAAAATCAATTACTAAATAGTGTCAAAATTGACATAAAATAGTTTTTAAAACAAATATTATATTATTAATTGTTATTTTAATCATAAAATTATAAGGTTAGGAAAAATGACTTAGATAAGGTTATATATATTAATAATAAACAAATTGGGGTTCTTTTGGCTTCTTATAGTATGTTTATTAACCTTATAGTATAAGAACAGAAGAAGACACGGTAAAAGTAAAATTATTTAACTTAATGTTAAATCTAAATGATAATGTTAAAATAGGAACCTAAACTTGTCTAAATTATATTGGTTGAGAGGATTTCGACCCTTCCCCACCTTAGCTTCGAAATGAATCAATTTGGAGCTATTTAAAACCGAACATGACTTTATAATAAAATAATATTTTTAGTATTTCCAAAGGAGCCCCTCTCCTCCCTTATAAAAGGGCACCTCCTCCCTCTCTTCCTCACACCACTTTGAGCCTTCAAGCTCGGAAAAACCCTGAATAATTATCTTCTCCACTTCCCTAGAGACATCCTAGTGGTCCTGGTATTCTTCAAAGACCAATTTTAGTTCCCTAAGAGGAGGTCTCAAAGAGGCGCTTCAAAGAAGAGGTAATGTCCGTTACCGATTCATTCACCTTTATTTCTTCTTCCACTTCTTCTTATTAGGTTGTTTCATTATGAAGTAATAACATCAGTATCACTCATATACTGATATATTATTATAAGTATGAAACAAACCTATTTCACCATCTATCCATCCTATGGAAAATGAAATCACCGCGCGTGCGTACGTACGGAATACCGTCTCCACACCATGGTGTGATCTATTTTCCACCACCAACTTAATTAGATGGGTATAATGGTGAAAATAATGACTATATATGACTATTATAAAGTGATATTGATTCTGAAATAGTATACATACACCTCAATACAATTACACATTCATAGGAACGATATCATCACACGTGCATACGTACGGAATACCATCTCCACGATGTGATGCGACTCGTTCTACATGATCTGCATTGCATAATGATTATATTAATAAATTGAATGAATGAATATGATATATATTACACTAATACCATTCTGGAAATGAGGTATCTATAACCTAAATAGAAGAATAAGAATTTATTCGACAAAACACACATAAGAACAAAAAGTAATAAACACCCGAATAACAAGTAGTAATGAAATATTACAAATAAGAAGCTAATAATATGACCATATATGATATCATAACAATAATTATGATTCTGTAATAAGTCAATAACATTATTCAAATCATTATACAGGAGGTTCAGACACTTATGAAGCAAATCGGACCTAAGGTAAGAGAAATATCACAATATCATTTTTATTCGAGATTGTTTATACTTTAGCATTTACTGGGGTGTATTTTATCATCCACGTCCATGTTCCCTCAATATTTAATATTTTTTCCATCCACCTACAATTTTATTAAATCAATGTTTACCCATCGGTGAGTTTTTAGTAAAGGATATGAAATGAATCTTTTGTTGTTTTTCGTACGAGCTACTTTTTGACTTTTCCGACAAAAGTACGAGAAGAATGTTTTTTAACTTATACAGCATGAATGGATTTTTAAACCATTATTTCCAAGAATATTCCTTTACAAGTTTTAAATTTTATTTTTAATAAACTTCTTTTAGTTTAATATTTTATGACATGTTAAGAAAGGAAAAATGTTTTTGAAGTATAAAGGATATTTTCCTCAAGAATGGAGTTCAAGTGTTTTATCAAAATTATTTTCCATCTAAGATAATAAAGGTTTCTGTTTTTAACCCTATTATTACTTTGATTTTATTATGGTGTGATGGAATTATTTTTATGAATTCCATTATCTTATATGAACTGTTTTATGATGTCATGTTGTTTAAGAATCCCATTTTTATTACATGGATTATGCTATGATGTATGGTTTATGATTTTGTGGCATACATAAGAATGGTATCATTATAAGATGGGTGGGACCTATATCTCCCTCCAATGCATTGGGTAAAGATTTTATATCTCATGAGATAGACATGGATGGAATGGCAGGTTAAACCGGTTCAGTGAAACATGACTGAAATGAAGAGTGAACTCGGTTCAGAAATGGACTATGACCACTAAGATAATCTTGGCAATGAGTCTTGACTAACAAGAAATGATTATCTATGATTATGTGTTTATGCCACAAGGTTTCATGTTTTATGTTATGATTATTGGTATTATGTTTCACTACTATGATTTATCCCATGTTATGATATTATGATCTCTTTTGCAGGTTAAGATTTCCAAAATGTTATGTTCTTATGAATATGATGTGATTGATTTTTCTTTTGTTTACCCTTACTGAGCATTTGAGCTCACCCTTTTATTTTTGATTTTCCTCAGGATATAAATAATGGTTTTAGGTATGAAAAAAAGGGAAGATCTTTATGGGAGATGTTGAAGATCCTTCACCATGATTAGAAGATTACGTTCCGAGTTTCCAAAGACACTAAACTATTACGGTCCTTTTGTGTGTGTTTTTGTTAAGCAATAAGTATTCCTCAAAATTAATGTAATGTCCTTGTACGTTAAGCTTCGAGTCTCTACAGTTGGTATCAGAGGAAAGGTTTAGTCAACCTTTGGAAACTAAGATGCGAAAACTTTAGTGAGATCCCTAAAGATATTTCTAAGGTATGTCTGGGGATGTACATAAGGTTAAGTATAAGTATAGGTTATAGTCCTAGAATCGTGCTAATGATCTTAGAATTAAACATAATATGTTAGATATTGAAGGTACTCCCCCTTTATTATGTTGTTTTCCCTATCATGATTGTTGCCTCTCACACTATTCTTTTTGGGTTTTAGACGATGGATGGAACCCGAAGAAACCGTGTTGATCAATGCAATGGAAAATGCAATGATTGTCCTCCTGAACAATCAAATGTTATGGGGTATGGGGTGAAAAATCTTATTGCTATACTTACAGAAGCTATGAATCATTTTGGACTTCCAAATGAGCAGAGATGGGAACAATATTATATTGAGTCCTTCATGAGGAAACGTCCACCTTCGTTCAGTGGGTCTTCTGATCCATTTGATGCTGAACAATGGATCAGTACCACTGAAAAGATATTTTCAGTTATTCAATGTTCTGAACATGATAAAGTCATCTTATCAGTATATCGTTTGGAATGTGAAGCTGATCAATGGTGGAATCTTATCAAGAATACGAGGCAAAGAGATGAAATTGAGTCCATGGAATGGGACGAGTTCAAGAACTTATTTTTCAATAAGTACTTCCCTCGTATTCTTCGAATAACGATGGAGAATAAGTTTCTTGAACTAAAGAATAAAGATGATGAATTTGTTGGTATGTACGAAGAGAATTTTTCAAGGCTTACAAGGTATGCATCTGGATTTATCATCCAACCTGAATGTAAAGTTGATCGATTCTTCAGTGGCTTAAAACCAAATCTTCGAAGGGAATTAGCTATAAGAGACTTCAATAGCTATGAAGAAATTGTGTGTTGAGCTATCAAGGTAGAAATGGAAGTTGGTATTACGTATCCATCTCATAGTTTTGACAAGAAATGAAAGATGGAGTTTATGGAGAAATCTCAGAATAATGGTGAAAAGAAGATGATTGTTTCCTTATGCTCAAAGTGTGGAAAGAATCATGGTGGATATTGTCTTAAAGGGACAAGTAAATGTTTCAAATGTGGAAAGGAAGATCATCGGGCATTTGAATGCCGCAATGATGGGAAGAAGATGTATAATGATGAAAACAAAGCAAGGGATACACATAATGAACCTACTACACTTCAATGTTTCAAGTACAAGGAAATGGGGCATTATGCTAATAAATTCACTAATCCAAGGGTTAGTGATGATCAACATGAGCAACCACTTAAGGCAAAGAAAAAAAGGGAAGTCACATGCGATCACCATTGGCGATGTTGAATATGATAATGATGTGGTGGAATGATTAAGTAATGGGATTCCAAAATAATGTTGTATATAGTATCTTGGAATATTGGAATATTTATATATTGTTCTATTGTGGTTTTCAATAATTTTATGGTACCGGTAACCATGGAAAGTGATTGAGATATTTTTGGAAAAAATATGATATGCGTATAATGAAGGGAAAATGAGAAAATGAAATATTTCACATTATTCATGAGCTCATGGTTGATATAAGGACTAAGTGATATCATGGTTTGAGTATATAGAATTTTCAGGATTTTGGTATGTGGAATGTGTTATCTTTTAACTGAATTCATGTTTTCACTAAGGTTCAATGGGTATTCAAGAGAATACATGATTAAGGACTTTGAATGTTTGGAATGTGACAAACAAGACATATGTTATGATATATGGGGATCAAAAATGGTATTAAATCTCTGGTAATCGTTTTCACTATATCATGAGAGTGGACTGCAGTATTATGGATAAGCCTAAAGATTGGAATGGATTATGTTGGACATAAGTTAGTATTGTTTAAGGATATAAGTTTTTCAATATTATTGATGAGATGTTATTGTAATATAGTTTTAGAAAAAGGACAACCTGCAGGAAGGGCGACATCTCATCGCGTCAGACAAGGCCGTGGGAATCGAACCCACTACTGAAGTGTGACTGGCCTTTATCGCCTACCACTGGCCTACATGAAGTCCTTGTTTAGTAGAAACTAGTTTTATTATATTAAGCAGTATGATATATGATGTATAAGTCCATTTTTTGAACCATATATCATTAATATCACTATAGATGGACTTATGTATTTTTTGATAACTTTTCTAACCTTTTGTTTGAGACAGATGGAATGACCAATCGTTCTATCACATTATCTTCTAACACATCACGAATGACAAATTCAACTTCATTTCTTTAAGAGATTAAGTGGAAATTGTCCAAATAACAACCAACAGTGAGACTATACCGAAATCACAAAAGTATTTCTTCTAATTCCAATTTCAACAACTTTAGGGAAACGATTTTGAAAACAAAAAATGTTATCCTAGTGCTCTTATATCTGATGAATCAGATGGTACCTTAGATCATCACAAATGTATGGCTTTGTGATTGCTGTCTTTTCTATAGAAATGTTTTTCTACCACTCTCCATCAGATCATGATGGTTAGATTTCTCTTCCATATCCATATTTTCACCTATGTAGAAACCCAGTGATTAGTTTATTTGGGTAACCTTTACATTTCATACTTTTGTCTTTTAAGATTGGTTTTGGTATTCCTTTTTACGATGTGGGTTTCTATCAAAGAAACTTTCAAATGGTAAACCATTTATAACCCCGATGAATTTCGAGGGCGAAATTCATTTTAAGGGTGGTAGAATGTAACATCCCGAGATTTTATGAAAAATATTCTTCTAATTTCATTAATGTCTTGTGTTATATGATACACCAAGATTACCTTGCGCTATACGCAACACCGTAATAGCTTGTAGTATACGCAACACTATTCTTGGATCGTGTTACACAAAATTTTGATAACAGTTATTCTACGCAACATTGAGTATATATATATATATATATATTCAATGTATAAATGAAATATGGTTGGATTATGTTATACATAACAACGAAGGATTCTTGCATAGCACGCAACCTTGACTTGGCTTGCACTACACACAATCACGACCTTCCTCGATAGCGTGTGTTGTACGCAATACTAGGTTTTACTAAACAACGATATATTATCATAATATTATTATGAACTATCCGTTATGAATATTATTAACTAAATTTTTAATCTTATAACATTATTATTCGTCTTACACATTTTCTAAAACATGGTATAAGAACAAAATAATTTCTTCGGGTAAAATAAGTATTTTTCAAAAAATGCAGTTTTGCCGCCTTTTGATGGAGCACCCACATTAAATCTAGTTTTTGAAATGTTTATAATTTCAATTTGAAAAAATAAAATTCTTCTTTGGAATCATGAAATAAAAATTTACTTTGGATAAATTTTTCTTATTATTCTGGTAACTTGCATATTTTGATGAATAGTAAAAACACGCTATATTTTAATTAAAAACATCCGCTTTCATCACGATATTTTATATGGTTAAATTATAATATTGAATGGTTTTAAAGTATAAATAGAATATATTTTTACCATTTAATATAATGTATGTCATTAGTATTGATTCTAACTTGAATTTGTAGGATAAATCAATTCAATCTTCTGCAATGTTTTAAAGAAAAACCCATTTTCATTCGATAACAGGATTAATTTTAATTTAATTTCTTCAACTTTTGTGTATTGAATTTGGAAAAATGGATTCCATATTTGCAATCAGTTGATCCAAATTATGTGAATAATATACGTTTTATTTTTGTGAATTATGAATAGTAACTACGGTAAATTTTATTTACCATAGTTAAAGGTTAATCGGGTAATTAAGGGTAATTATAATATTATAAAATTACCCTAACACATGTCAAAATCCTATTGGATGACTAAAAGTTGACCCATATCCCTTAAGGGTCGAATTAGATTCATTTAATGGACTTTTGTCCATGAAAATAATTTAATTATTATTAAAACCAACGAATGTGACAGCATGTCACTTTCTAAAATATTATAAGAATAATAATTTTAATTTAGTGATAGACTTCATGAAACTTCTGTTATGATTTTCACAAAAATCAATTACTAAATAGTGTCAAAATTGACGTAAAATAGTTTTTAAAACATATATTATATTATTAATTGTAATTTTATTCATAAAAATCCAAGGTTCGGCCAAATGACTTATATAAGGTTATATATATTAATAATAAATAACTTGGGGTTCGTTTGGCTTCTTATTGTAAGTTTATTAACCTTATAGTATAAGAAAACAAGAAGACACGGTAAAAGTAAAATTATTTAACTTAATGTTAAATCTAAATTATAAGGTTAAAATAGGAACCTAAACTTGTCTAAATTCTATTTGATGAGAGGATTTCGACCCATCCCCACCTTAGCTTAGAAATAAATCAATTTTGAACTATTTAAAACCGAACATGACTTTATAATAAAATAATATTTTTATTTTTTCCAAAGGAGTCCCTCTCTTCCCTTATAAAAGGGCAACTCCTCCCTCTCTTCCTAACACCACTTTGATCCTTCAAGCTCGGCCAATACCTGAAAAATTGTCTTCTCCACTTCCCTAGAGACATCCTATAGGTCCTGGTCTTCTTCAAAGACCAATTTTAGTGCCCTAAGAGGAGGTCTCAAAGAGGTGCTTCAAAGAAGAGGTAATGTCCGTTACCGATTCATTCACCTTTATTTCTTATTCCACTTCTTCTTCTTAGGTTGTTTCATTGTGAAGTAATAACATCAGTATCACTCATATACTGATATATTATTATAAGTATGAAACAAAACGATTTCACCATCTATCCATCCTACGGAAAACGAAATCACCGCGCGTGCGTACGTACGGAATACCGTCTTCACACCGTGGTGTAATCTATTTTCCACAACCACCTTACTTGGATTGGTATAATGGTGTAAATAATGACTATATATGACTATTATAATGTGATATTGATTCTGAAATAGTATACATACACTCTAATACAATTCCACGATCATAGGAACGATATCATCACTCGTGCGTTCATACGGAATACATTCTCCACGATGTGATGTGACTCGTTCTACATGATCATCATTGCATAATGATTATATAAATGAATTGAATGAATGAATATGATATATATTACACTAATAACTTCTGTAAATGAGGCATCTATAACCTAAAGAGAAGAATAAGAATTTATTCGACAAAACACGCATAAGAATAAAAAGTAATAAACACCCGAATAACAAGTAGTAATGAAATATTACTAATAAGAAGCTAAGAATATGACCATATATGATATCAAAACAATATATATGATTCTGGAAAAAGTCAATAACATTATTTAAATCATTATACAGAAGGTTCAGACACTTACGAAGCAAATCGGACTTAAGGTAAGGGAAATATCACAATCTCATTTTTATTCGAGATTGTTTATACTTTAGTATTTACTGGGGTGTATTTTATCATCCACATCCATGTTCCCTAAATATTTAATATTGATTCCATCCACCTAAAATTTTTTTAAATCCAATTATACCATTCGGTTAGTTTTTAGTAAAGGATATGAAAGGAATCTTTTTTCATTTTTCGTATGAGGTACTTTTTGACTTTTCCGAAAAAAGTATGAGAAGAATGTTTTTTAACTTATATGGCATGAGTGGATTTTTAAAAATTTATTTCCAAGAAGCTTCCTTTACATGTTTTCGAACTTATTTTTAATCTACTTATTTTTTATTAAAATTGTATGACATGTTAAGAAAGGAAAATTGTTTTTGAAGTAGAAAGTATATTTTCCTCAAGAATGGAGTTCAAGTGTTTTATCAATATTATTTTCCTTCTAAGATAATAAAGGGTTCTGTTTTTATCCCTATTATTATATTTATTTGATTATGTTGTGATGGAATTATTTTTATGAATTCCTCTATCTTATATGAATGGTTTTATGATTTCATGTTGTTTAAGAATCCCATTTTTATTACATGGATTATGCAATGATGTATGGTTTATGATTTTGTGGCACACATAAGAATGGTATCATTATAAGACGAGTGGGACCTATATCTCCCTCCAATGCATTGGTTGATGATTTTATATCTCATGAGATAGACATGGTAGGAACAGCAGGTTAAACCGATTCAGTGAAACAGGACTGAAACGAGGAGTGAACTCGGTTCAGAAATGGACTTTGTCCACTAAGATAGTCCTGGCAATGAGTCTTGATTAACAAGAAATAATTCTCTATGATTATGTGTGTATTCCACAAAGTTTCATGTTTTATGTTATGTTTGTTGGGATTACATTTCAATACTATGATTTATCCCATGTTATGATATTATGATCTCTAATGCAGGTTAAGATTTCCAAAATGTTATGTTCTTATGAATATGATGTGATTGATTTTTCTTTTGTTTACCCTTACTGAGAATTTTCGCTCACCCTTTTATGTATTCTATTCCCTAGGATATAAAGAATGGTTTTGGGTAAGAAAAAAAAGGGAAGATCATTATGGGAGATGTTGAAGATCTTTCACCATGATTAGAAGATTACGTTTTGAGTTTCCAAAGACACTAATCTATTACGGTCCTTGTGTGTATGTTTTTGTTTTATAATAAGTATTCTGCAAAAGTAATTTAATTTTCTTGTACGTTAAGCTTCGGGTCTCTAAAATAAACATAATTATATATAGGTATATTATAATTATAGTATAATATCATATATAATATCATTAACTCAATACTTTATACATCGCACACAAGTCATTAACGAGTAATATAACTTTTCTGGGGTGGTAGTCCGCACTTTCTCAAATAAAATTATCGCCTTTTACCCATAATGGAAACCTCAATGATATGATATAAATGTAAAATAACGAATAAAAAAGATAAAATAAACATAATATATATCATATATAATACAGTTCCATATTAATGGCCACCTTGAGATTCGGTATGAGATAGTTGAACAATCATCGTTTCGTGAGGTGTTAGTTTGCAAACCACAGAAACAGTATGTTCTTCATCCATTATATGGTGGTATATGTAAGTTTAGTTCAATTAAATCTCCAAAAAACATTCTAGTATATTTTGAATATAGGTTTTGATATAATAGTTAGGAATAATAAGAGGTTATGGGGTTGGAGAAGTAGAATAAAACAAAATAAAACAAAATAATTTAAGAGAAACTGTAACCTTTAATTTGGGTAAATTCCATTAGTTTTAACCAAAAAAACTTCTTAAAGTGAATTATTCATAAGGTATGGCTTTTAGGTGTAATATAGGGATCTTGAGAACGTATTTGAGCAGTGTTTGGGTGATCCAAGGGGCTTTAGAGGTGTGTGGAATGGTTTAGAAGTGTTGTCCTTTTATAAGGGTGGAGGGCCTCTTTAAGAAAGTGTGGAAAAATTATTTTGTTATATTGTGATATTCGTTTTCTAAAAAGCCAAAACTAATTATAGTAGAATATGAGATTACTATGGGTCAAAATAAAATCATAAAATAAGAATTGGACTTGTTTTGTATATTGTTTTAATATTAATAATCTTATTTCTTTAAATCCTTTATTAAGGAGGTAAATTATACGTCATTATTGTGAAATAAATATGTTAATTTATATGATGTCTAAAAATTATTAAAAAATACTATAATGTATGAAATATTTTTATCATTACAATTTATATTTATAATTGAAACAATTACTTATATAACCCCATGTAAAAAATTGATGTACAAAAAGATATTTGTGTATGACATTTTTTCCTTTACATTAAGTTAATTTAAATAATGTGTCATTATCATTCATAGGTGGCTCCATGGGGTCCCAAAATAGACCCAAGGATGCCAATGTTTGGCCATGACTCATCCAATAAGGTTATACCATGTGTTAAGGTAATATTTTATTTTTATAATATTCTTTCTACCATGAATTACCCTATTTACCTTTAACCGCAGTAAATAAATGTCAAAAGTGACTATTATCCAAAATTTATTATCATCTTATTGAACCATATTTTTATTACTAATAACAACCATGTGTCTCGTATTTTCAAAATTCAATTCACATAAGTGGTGAAATTTCATATAAATGAAAAGTTCGTATTTTTAACTATAACTTAGTGGTTTCACTAATCATAAAAAATTTACGTTTTTCATAAAAATACAAAAAATTCATCCGATGCTATATTTGATATTCCAAATTCCAAAATTATTTCTATTTTACCAAATTAAAAACATATAATTTGTATTAATGAAATTTTAATTAATTCATGTTTTCAAAAGAAATAGTGTGTTTTTATGAATCAATAACTATTAAAAGATAGTCACTTGTATATGTATAATTTCATTGTGAAATTTATTCAAATGACCAAAATTAAATTAAAGGATAAAAATAAATCTAATTACACTTTAAAAATAATTTAAAATATAATATAACCTTATAAATAAATTATAATAAATGGTAATTTTAAATAAAAATACAGTATTTCTCACTATTCATAAAAAATGAATATTATTAGAAAAATACAAAAATTTCATCCAAAGTAATTTTTTATATCATGATTCTAAAGAATAATATTATTTTGTCAAATTGAATATGTAAAAGAGTAAAATATTTGATTTAAAAAGGGTTCTCCATTAAAATGTGGTAAAATTGATTTTTTTTGAAAAATAAATTTTTTATCTGAAAAATTGAATTTGTTCTTAGAATATGTCTAAGGAACAAAGAGTATATAAGTGAAAATTATATGGAGGATATAAAATTCAAAATATAGTTAATATTATTCATAACATCTTTTGACCGGCTAGTTTGGTATGTCGTAGTGCACTCGAAATCGGTGTTGTGTGTAGCGCAAGATATTGAATTTAAATAAAATAACATACAATGAAATCATGGGGTGTTAAAATATATTACATAGTGATCATACATATGTGGTTCTCATCATTGTGAAATTAAGATATTTCTCTTGGGTTCCTTGACACGTTGAAGGAAAAAAAAATTTAAATTTAGGCAAGCCCACCTAATGCCAATGGGAAAGAATACTATAGGGTCACAAACTGAGTAATTTCATTAATCTCAATTAAATTATTTTTTAATATAATTAATGGAATAAATATTATTCTCATGGACAAGGAATTATTTTTATTCAAA
Organism: Viscum album; assembly: GCA_963277665.1. Classification (NCBI taxonomy): domain Eukaryota; kingdom Viridiplantae; phylum Streptophyta; class Magnoliopsida; order Santalales; family Viscaceae; genus Viscum; species Viscum album. Next base: position 362,773,979 of record OY728158.1, on the reverse strand, counting down.
TTTTATTGATCTATTAAATTAAACAAATATTTATTCATTGGATTGCGAAAATAATATCATTATTAATTTTATTTAATATTTAATAAATACTTAGTCACTCATTTGTGAGTATAATTTTTATATAAGAGAATAATAAAATTTATTTGGGTTTTAAATAAATTATAGAGGAGTTAAAAATGACTAAGACCACATTCTGTGAAAAATATGAATGAAAATATGGTTAAATATTATATGATATTGCGCAAGTTTTCATGCACCACAAAATAATTATAATTATATTTTATTATATTGAATGGTGTTTATTAAATTTAATTATTTATTTTAATTTCTGAAAACAATTAATTAATTATTTTAACCTAAACCCATTCACTATAAATTAAAGATTATTCCTGTTATTTATAGTACCAATTAGTGTAATTGTAATACATAATTATTACACACAATTAATTATCTCTCTACCCCTTCTATATTTATCTCTCAATAATGATAAAAGCAAGTGATATTTTTTGAAACACTAAAGTTCAATCTATTACGAACGAACAATAGAAGTCATTTTTTTCCATACCAGCACCCAAAGATCATGTGGAATTGCACATAGATCATGAGAGAATGTGTGGAATACCATTAGAGTATCCATAGATCCTAAGAGAACATTTAAAGAAATGTCGAAGGGTGTATTCAGAATGTCAACATTAATCAAAGAAGAAAGAACCTACACATACTTATCTAATTCATTAGATATTAAAGAAATAAATAATAACATTGATGTGAATGATCCTTGATCATGGTTTCAAAAAATTATAATTAAAATAAATAATAATTTATTACCCAACATTACACACTTTTTCTTCATCCAGAATAAACAAGTTGTATTAGTGTGGTATCATTTAAATTTACAATTTTTTTCCTGCCTAACAATGTTGAATTGTGGTTTTATTTTGATATCATTTTATTCATTCTTTAATTCAATTTAAATTAACACTCTTCAACATATTTATCAGGATTCAATTAGTGATTCATTATCCTAATGGTTTTAAAATAAACGAAGAGTGAAAAATGTTTCCATCGATAAACTACAATTTCTTTTTAAAATAAGATAGGGTTAGATATCATGAAATTTAAATTACAAGTTTTGTTCCCTTGGGAGCTATATCTAGATAAACCATAGTATTCATAGTGATCCATGAAATAATTACATATGGAGTATACTGAATGTTGATGGGCCAACCAGGGACATAGTTGACTGATTACCTAGTGCGCATCAGTGTACACATCATGTAGTATACACGAGTTTGTGGTGTTAATTATGAAATTTGTGTGGGCATTATACATTGTCAAAACCGCATGAGACTGACAACTGATACTATTTATGATATACATGACCTGTGTGTGTTGTACATAGTATTTATTTCACCAATTCCCACATCTAAATCAAAAACCAAATAACCAAGAGGGAATCCTAGACACATGAAAAGTGGAACACACAATGAGTAACTGGTCAATGACTGCCAACTCACATTGAAAAAATTCAACAAACTTGGAATTAATGATTTTTTATTATGTGACTTTAGTTACCACAAACTTTATATCATTATCCAAAATAGATTCATGTGGGTTTATTTTTAAATTAGTAAATAATTTTTTCCTATTTTAGTTATATAATGTTTTTTAAGTTATGAAATAATTAAACAATTGTCTTTTTGTGTTAGACTACATAAAAAAAGTAATTTCAATAGATAAATAAACTAAATAACATGATTAATACCACACCTAACATGGGAATAACTGGAAAGGTCATGTAAATGAAAATAACTTAACAAAAGTACATAAAGATAGATATTTATATTATATTGAACTAATAGTACTTGTTGTATATCTATCAGGTTTATAAGAAAAAATGACCAAATATCCATTTACTGGGAAATGTGAAAGGGTTGAAGAGATTCACGAAGTAGTTCATACTGATTTGTGTGGACTATTTCATGTTGGATCATGGGGAGAGTACTCATACATCTTAATTTTTTTTGATGTTTTTATTAGATATGGATATGTCCACATAATGAGTTATAAGTCGAATTCTATTGATAAATAATATAAATAGAAGAAATGTGTTGAGAACTATCTTGGTATGAATATTAAAAAACTCCAGTAAAAATAAATTCATGAATATTTTAATCAAGACTTCCTTGATTATTTATGGGAGTTCATGATACTATCTTAACTCACTACTCCATATATGCCTCGATGGAATGGTGTAAGAGAAACAAGGAACATCACCATGTTGTAAATGGTTATATAAAGTAAGATCCATTCTAGCCTTCCACAATATATTTGAAGATACAAATTCACAAAAATAATAAAAATAAAAAACCATGATCCAACTAATGTGGAAGACAGTATACAAAACCAATTATGAAATGGAATGAAACCATTATTATCATACATGAATTTTTGGGGTTCTAAAGAGTTTGTTATGGCCTCTTTCTATAACAAAATTTAACCATATGGCACAAACTATAGCTTTCTAGTATATGATAAATACATAAGTGGATATTAACAATACAAACCCAAAAATAAAAATGCTATAGTGACAAGGCACACATTTTCTATGAGAGGGAGTACATTTGTAGAAAATATAGTAGGAGAGCGATAGACATAAACAAAGTTCAGGCTCAAGGTACACAAGAGTAAGTACAAGAATAGATTATACATAGCCCAGTGGAATGTGAAATTGTTACAAATATAAAAGTATTGTGTAGAAGTACAACTGAGGTTAGAGAATAAGAATGTTATGTATTTCTATAACTTTGGATGGTGAGTCATTATTATTCAATAATAATGATCCTCTAACCTATAATGATGCATTAAGTGGCACATAATTTTACAATTGGATAGATTCCATGACATATAAAATGGATTCCATGTACCAACAAGAAATAAATATTTTTGTAGATCCTTCATTGGATATAAGGCGTGTGGGATGCAATTGGGTATTAATAAATATAATGGACATGGAAGTGAATTTCATTACTAATAAGCCATTATTTTTTACAGAAGGGTTTAAATAGTTTCATGTCATTGAATATGATGAATCATTTTCACTAGTTTTAATGAAGAAATTATTCATAATTCTACTTGACATCGAATGTTACCATGAATTTAAGATTTGGAAATTTGATTTCAAAATATCTTTCCTTAAGGGGATAATTTAGGAAGATGTTTATATGAAAAAACCTGAAGGTTTTGTGAATACAATGTATTCATATAAGATATGAAAATTGAAAAAAAACCTCCACTAGTTTTTTAAAGAAATCATTTCAGTCACAGAAAATTCATTTTGATGATGTCGCAGCGGTTTTTTAATAAATGAGTATGAGTCATGTATCTACTGATGGTTTAGTTTGAGTGTAGCCATTTTTTTAATATTATATTTTGATAACATATTACTAATTGGAATCTAAATACCTGTCATACATTATGATAAATAATGTTTGAATAAATTATTCATTATGATGGACTTGGTAGAGGTAGCACATATAATTTTGATCGGGATCCATTATGAAATATCAAAGAGGTTAATTAAATATATACACATAGACAATATACCTATGAGATTTATTATGTAACTATGTAATAGGGGATTGGTGTCAATATAAAATGACATTCATATCTAATGAAAAATGTGTCCTAAGACAAACAGGGAAAGAACTATAATGGAAGGGATTTTATATGCATCAACGATTGGGTCACTCATGTATTATATGTTATGTACTCTACTATATGTTTCCTATGCATTATTTGTTTTAGGAATATATCATGTTAATCTAGGTAACATCCATTGGATGGAAGTCAAAACTATCATTATGTGTCTCATTCATATTTATGGTATGTTCCAAGTTTATATATGATATGAGGAACTATTCATCTGAGGATATGACGATTTGAGTTTTCAAACTAGTCAAGGTGACATGATGTTACAAACAAGGTTACTTAAAATATCTTCTTGTAATTTTTTGCATAAACCACTTTAAGGTTGAGTGGGAGAAATATAATAACAGTTTTCATATACAAAATTTTAAACACCAATAATATAAATGACCTACAATATTAAAAATCCATTGTAAAACATCAAAACATAACTTCACATTTTAAATTCAAACACAAATTCAAAAAACACAAATGTCAACTCCTCAGGCCGCCTTATCCTCAAGTCACATTCATGGAATCATTACCCTAGTTCATAATAATATTATCCAAGAAATCATCATAATCAAAAATTTGCATTCATTAGATCATATCATTAACGTCGTTAGTAACAATTGAAGACCTCTGAGATATACATGGGACATCTTCTCCCAATGACAAAACAGAACATCCTATAACCAGTAATAAACAAAATCAACCTAACCAGGATCTACAACCTCCTATAATACATTCAACCATTCAAAATTACCTCCCATGAAACCTTGACACCACTACGCAAATACAACAAGGATTTGAGTGGGGTAATCCATGAGAATGATAGTATTATGAATGGACACAGTCGAGTAGAAACACACCCACTGAAATCATCTATTGTCATCGAGGATGATGGCCATGAAAAAAATCCAGAACTTCACAATCCCAAACACCAATCATGTATGAAAAACACCACTCTGATTGAAATACTTCAAAAAAATAGATAGGCCGAAAATGAAACCAAATAAGGGGATGTAGACTATAAGGTGGGAGAGAACCAACAAGAATCTAATCTCCTATAATACCAGTGAGTTTCAACAAACACATCTCAAACCCCCATGAGAGACACCAAATTATTCCATAATAGAGTCTAGTGCAAAAAATCTGTGATTAGAAGCATAGATTGATTAGAAAATGGACTCAGAACTGATCCACAATAATGGTGTGAAAAAACACTTGAACGAGATTGATGGAAATAGATAATAATAGAGAAGGGAAAGAGAGACTAAGAGAGAACCCATGGAGAAAAACTAGGTCCCAGAAAGAGATACCCCCATCAATGAAACCAAATAAATAATAAAAGAAGAAAACTATAAATTAATCCATGTTGTAGGTAACCAGATGGATGACAAATTAGAATCTAAATCTTGAAGAGGATGTACAATTTCTAGGGGAAGAAACCCCTGACATGAGAGATGTGTGGAACACTCATAATAGATCAATGAAGGATTTAGTCTTAAATTATGTAGAATATTCCAAGTATATTGGGAAATATAAGTTTTATAAAGAAGAAATATTGATGTGAAACTTAATCCAAGAACATGATGTGGTATGTAGAAATAAAGATCCTATCACACCTTACTATGATAATCACATAGTGTTTTCTCTTGAAAAAGATCCAAGGTCACATCATCAGATAAAGAACATACATTAAAAGTATCCTATTTTATTCTATTTCTATATGAGAGTTCGGGTTTCAGGGAGAAGTATTTCCATGAAACAGAATGTGGAAGATATCTTGAATAGGTTTTTGGGTCAATATAAATAAGAATATCAGGTGAGGTCTAGCGGACTAAAATTTATTGGAATTTTTCTCTAGTCCATGTGGGGTTTTGTTGGATTTGGTTTTTCAGGATGAACTATTTTTACATTGATTATATGTATATTATAATTATTTGATATTAATTAACCATATTATTACATAGTATTGTATGGAAAATTTATATTGAATGTAATAATTCCCAAGAATATTATTCACATTGATACAGTTATAGAAATTCCCCGCTATGATGAGAAACAAAGAGTTCTATGACAATATTCTTAATATAGTATTATGGTTGGATAATGTACTATGATGAGAAATATAGTATATATACCAGATGCTGCATGTAATCATAATAGGATGAGGCTTCTTATCATGAATTTCTCATATGATAGTCTCTAATAAGGTAGAGTATGAGAACATAACCACCCTTAAGAATTCTTTATGTTTTGGTGTCCTGAGGTATTCCTATTAGCATAAAATTGTAATGGTACATTGACATCAATATTATCATTAATGAATGTAATGACTCACTCACTTAATTTTTTTGATGAAATATGGGATAACATATGTTCATTTTGTTTTGGAGTATGTTGGTGGAACCATGATTAAAAATTCATTAATGGATATGTTGAGAAAGTATTTGTCACATCCATCTGCTTGGAAGATGACATCTTGACCCTTTAATTGGAATAGAACTATTTCCCTAAATTATATAGACATGGTGTAACAAAATTTTTATTCCAGATAGTCAAAGAAAAGAATATCAAATATGTAGGTTGGTGACATGGATGTGAAACATGATTTATGAGATATTTTTGAAAAATGATTATAAGATATAATGTGATTTTTTTTGTTCTCTTCATTGAATAAATCCTTTCATTCTCCAGGGTTCCATGACCCATTGTGAGATAGTAATCTTGGACATTAAGCACACCTTCTTAATTCCAAATTGTAATTAATCCTATAAGGTAACAAAATATGTTTTTATATATCTCTATAATATTCATTTATAATTTAATTAATAAAAAAATATTATTCTCAAGACAAAGGAATAAATTTTACTCATGTTTAATTGATAGAGTAATTTAATGAAATATTTATTCACCAGATTATAAAAGAATTATATTATTTTATTTTATTAAATATTTATTTACTTCATTATGAATAAAATACATAATCGTGTGCATAACATATTAGTTTGTGAAATAAATAAATTTTAGAGGAGTTCAACGGACTAAGACCGTGTCAAGAGAAAAATATTATTTAAAAAGACCATTAAATACTACATGTTTTTTTCCATGTTGGAAGGCACCACAAATTAAAATTTTATTACTTTACTCTGTGCAATGGGGTTTTTTAAAATTTATTATATTTTTTAATTGTTGTAATGCATTAAATAGTTATTTTATCTTAAACCCTAGATTTAAAATTCGATGGTTCTGTGTATTGTGTAGAGTATCGATTAGTGTAATCGAAATATAGAATATTTGTGTACAATGAATTATCTCCCAAATCCTTCTTCTCACCCCCTCTCAAGAATGCGTAATGAATGAGATATTTCTTAAAAAAAATAGTGATATAGAATGAATAACACCACACATTTTGTTCATAATGATTGAAGCAAAATATCAAGTTTCATTGCTCAAATATCATAAGAGCACGTGTGGATCACAAACTAGAGGATATGATACTTGGATCCTCAAATTGTAACAAAGGAAATCTAGAAGGTGTTTTCAGATGATCAAAATTCATCAATGAAGAAATATCATAATTTTAGCTATTGATTTTTTAGATATTACATTAATACAAAATAATTTTGACATACAAGATCCTCTTTCATTGTTTCATGAAACAATAATTAACATAAATTTTAATTTATCTCCCAAACCACATGCATCCACTAAAGACAAAACCAACAATGTGTGTATCCATAATTGAGACTCTTAGCCATTATAAAATCATCATTTTATTTTTAATCTTATGACCAACCACAATTTTAAGGGAACTCAAAATATTCATTATTCTAATTAAATAAAGGAAATAATTTCACTATTTAATGTTGTATTATGATGGACTTGTAATGTTAATTAATGTCAAAGTGGAACTAGTGTGGTGTATATACTTTTAGAGGGGATTTTTTATTTCATTGTGGATTTAAATGAGTTTCTTGATCTAAAATTTTGTTTAACTTTGTTTTTTCTATATGTAATACCATAAATCTTTTCAACCATTTTTCATAAATTATAAGAAAACATTAATTGAAAAAAAATTAAGGAAATTAATCGTGTATAATTATATGACTACTTGACCATGCTTTGGAAGTCCCAATAATCTTTTGAAATGTTGTAATATCTAGATCATCAAGAGTAATATGAAACTCAATGCTCGGCTCATGGGATAAAAAAATCCACACACTCATGTGATATTTTAGGATTTTTTAATATATTTATTGTCTCATGGGATACATTACACCACACACCATGCAATAATTTGATGTGTGGGTGTTGATAGATATAAATCTGATAAAATTTAACCCTAAGGAATTTAATAATATATAGTTATCAAATGTTGTTTGATTGGAATTTAAGAGAAAGTGGTATAATAAAAAAATTATATCAGTTAAGGAATGTAGTATATGGGAATGGACATCCTTAAAGATAGTGTGGTCATGTGGATCAACATGAACTGATTATTGTTCTACTATTAGTTCACATGGATAATTTTACATATATTACTCTAGAAAATAAAAGTTAACTATAATATATTCTAATGTATCTATATTTATTTATATTCACTTCATCATATCATATGTATCTCATTGTGGCTTTATATTCTCGAAATATGTAAGAGGTGACACTAAAAAATGTAATCCATTTTTGAGACTATTCTATTCTAGTTGATTTGAAGCTACTGAAAGTAGTTATTCTTTAGGAAAACCAATTTCAAATATTGTGTGTAAATAGTATAAAAACCATATGAACATAAATGTATATATTTATGTAGTACTATTATAAATCAAAAAATTACTATTATTTAATACTTATACATGATTCTCATAATTATTGTGTGTTTTCATCCACTAGTTTTCCATTTATTTATACAAGCCTCTGTCCATTATACATAATGTGGGATATAAGTGTCATCAATTTCATATTCCTCAAATTTCATATTAAAAAATAATCCTATGTTATTTTATATCACATAAATCATATTTTAAAGATTTAAAATACATATCATTTTATTTTTCAATTAAAGTGTATCCCACATTTATTTTATGGTAAGGGAATATTGATTTTGATGTAGAATACTTTTTTTAAAAACACTTTTTTGTTTCATAAATTACCATTTTGTATTAAAAATAGATAAAAAATTAATTTTAAATAATAAATTTTCAATTAAAAAACACAAAAAAAGATTACTCATCACGATGACTAATGAATTATTTCAATTTTTAATGGTTTATAATGCGTGCATACATATGTAATCGGTGGGGGTTCACATTCCCCACAACATCCATATGATTGTGATTTTTTAGATGTGTCATTAAGTCTCTATAATATTTTTTGTGACCATTATGAAAAATATATATTGGAAACCAACTAAAATAAATGAAATCTATAAGAAAAAATGAAATTAATTCAATGTTTTAGTATATTATTTTTTTGGTAGAATATGTAAATTATATAATAAAACTTCCATAATATCTTCCCACATGGTTATCTTTAATTAAATAATTACATTATTCTACATATCTATGATAATTAGAAACTAAATTCTTGTTATAACCCCAAATTAACTAATAAACCATGATTTTTGGGGTTAAAAGGTTGTATATATTGATTCCATTCAAACTAAAATTTGAAAACATTATTCTTACCTTTAAAAAATTTATAAAATGGTGATTCTATGTTGATATTGTTTTTTTCATCCACATGTTGTGGATCCCTTAATAATTCTGCATTTTTAGCATTCACGGTGTGTTCTTCCTAAGGATTAGTAACATCATCATGTGGAGAATTCATTGTCAAAATGGTTGGTTCAATATTTAATTTAGATTATATAAACGTATTAGATAACACCTAATTTTATAATAAAAATTTTAGTATATTATAAAACACATTAACTTATTCATTGAACTCCCTTTTATTTAAATATTGATGGGATTTGGATAATCTATTGAGTATCCAAATTATATCATTGTGTTCCCCATTGTTTCATAAGACAATATCTATAATGAATCCTTCATTAAATGATTATGATCTACCAATAAATGGGCCATCCTCCATTAAAATTTAATCACTCCCTGTAGATTTTTTGGTCACCAAAAAAAATTTATAAATTACACTTTACTATATCGGGGAAACATATTAAATGATATTTTTATTATTTCATTATGAATAGTTCTTACTTATATCCTTATAAACTAAAATTCACCTTCCCGAAGAATTTTTTTTAAATTTTACTACAGCTCTATTATTAACCCATTTGTAGTAAAAAATATTCACATGAAATGTCATATTATCTAAAATGTATATTTGTTCATATACTAGATTATGACATATTCACATAAATTAGATTTATCTTCATGGAACTGAATACATGCATCACTTCTTCGATATTCCAAACTCAATTATTTCCCATCATACAACATTCATCGTATTCCTTCATTAAAAATATATAAAAATTAATTACAAAACCATTGTAAGAGACACCATTTTCATTTGGTCCTTTGGATATACAATGATGTTGTCCGATAATAGAATAATGATTAGTGGATAAATAATTAAAAATATGATCATAATTCCATTATATAAACTACTAATTGTGGGTAATTAATTTCTACCTTTCATCCCTAAATGGATTCAAATGTCTAATAATTACACTATGTTATTCATCATATAGAGGAAACAATAAACGGTTATTTAGAACTTAATGGTGAGTTTTATCATGCTCTATATTGGAAATTGAAAGAAGAACTATTTTATAAATTTATTCTCCCATAATGATTCCTCTTTTATAATATTTTGGGAGAACAATGCTTTCAACATCTTGGAGGTAATCGGGACATAATTCAAAAAATTCATCAAAAATAAATCAATATTCAATTCAACTATTTATGTAACATTAATTCATGATATACACCGTTAAAATATTCACATAGAATTCAGTGGGGTAAATCCATCTACAATGTTTTATGACCACATAGATGAATTTATATAATCTATTGAACCATCGAGTGGAAAATTATATTAATGAATTATGGATGGAAGAATTACCCCACTTATTATACTATGTCATCAATTTATTTAGTCATTGCTCAAAACATGGTAGGGTCTATTAATTTAATACATATGGATTCGAAAATGAAGAAATGTTTGGTTAATACATGTTGTACATTTTTATAAAAAATGTAATTAAGAATTAAATCATCATCAAAACATGAATATCTTATTATTGTTGTCCCAGTAACATCAAATTATTCTTTTAAACGACATTCTTGAAAAAATGTTGGATACCCCTCTCTAAATTTTACACCGTTAAGGAAGATCCATAATTGAAATTTTTCTTACATGATAGAGTGTAAGCTGGTGGGGGAATAATATTTTCCCATTCACCCTTCACTGGTGCCAACACATCCCTTATCCCAATATTATATAGGTCCAACATTTTTTTAATTCCTAATTTTATTATCTGTAGTACATTTTCTTATGTGGAAATAATAGTATCAGTTAAATATTTCCCTACAATTATGAAATCATAAAAATAACATTTGATGTCTAAATCATTCAAGTATAGTAATTGATAAAAAATTCATCTATTTGTTCAAACAATTTTTTTATGGTTTTTCAGAAATATTTTTCCAAAATTACTGTCATTATCTTTCACTATCTTGAGAAGCCGATGACTCATTAATTGGGATAGTTTTTTACATTGTTGTGCTTTTCTATTTAATGATGTCTTCCAAGATCAATATTTATGTTTTTAGAGAACACTATTACAACATTTTAAAAATATATATTTTGATGAATTATTCTACCGAAATCAGTGGGTACCATGTACCCAAATGGGACACCAAAAAATTCCATTAATTTTATAGCCTAAACAATTTCCATAAGAAGGAGTGTCATTATCAACCAATAAAACATGACTCTAAATCTAAAATATCTAATTATATGAGCCTTATAAATTGTAAAACTTGTTTCCCACATAAATTGTAACATCCCAAATAAATAATTAATAATAGATATTTTTATCTTTGTCTATTAATGATTAATATAGTGTTATAGAGGCTTAAAATGAAAATAAATACAATCTTATACATAGAATACACTAATATTATTACAAGATTGTTTTACTGCCTTTTGATGGCAAACCATTTTTGAATCTACATTTTGAAAATTTTATAAACTATGTTTGTCAAAATAAACTTATTCTTTATGATTGGGACATCAAAATTTACCTTGTGTGAATTTTTGGTATTTTTCTGAGAATGTTCATTTTTTAATGAATAGTGAAAAATACTGCATTTTACATCAAAACTACTTTTTATTCTAATTTATTTATATGATTAGATTATCTTTTTAATTGGTATTAATGTTTAATATGAATATATTTTTACCATTTTATCCAATGGTGGTCATTGGAATCAATTTCACTTTGAAATTAGAATTAAACTAGTGTCAATCTTTTGATACTTATTGTTTTGTAAAAACACGCTATTTGCTCTGTCAGCGGGAATTAATTATTAAATTAATTAATTTGACTTATATGTATTTAATTTTGTAAAATAGACTTCATTTTTGAATTCGGAATATCAAATATAGCTTAGGGTGAATTTTTGGTAATTTTCTAAAAAACTTCAATTTTTGATGAATAGTGAAACCACTAAGTGGTATTCAAGAAAACTGATTTTTCAGTTAAATAAAAGTTTACCACTAATGTGTATTGAAATTTGAAAATACAACATACATGGTTGTCATTAAGAATTAAAATTTGGTTCAATGAGATTAAAATAATTATTTGGTGAATAGTAACTTATTATGTTTTTAATCACGATTAATGGTAATTAGGGATGTTTAAGGTATAAATAATGCTTGAATAATATGAAATGACCTAGAAACATGTCTCAACCTTATTGTTTGTTTCATGGCCGACCAATACAATCCATGGGTCAACTTGGGGACCCCATGGATCCATTTTGTTAGGAAATGACAAAAATAACTTTTTATTTATTGTAAAAGTAAAAATGACACAAACATAATATGTTTTACGAAAACAATTTTTACATGGGCTTATAAAGATAAGATTTTTGATTATAAATAGTAATTAGAAAGATAAAAAGATTTCCTACATCATAGTAGTTTATTTATAATTTTTAGACATTAAATAAATTAAATTATTTATGACATAATAATGATGGATTGATGACATCATTATTTGACAATTTAAATAAAATGGAAAGACAATGTAAAATCTATGAACTAAACTTGGCCAAAACCAATTGGATGAGTGGATTTCGAACCCTTATCACCTTATCCACTAATTATATCAATTTTTGACCTTTTAAAACCGAAACACATTTTCAAATAAAGTAATATTTCTTTACTTTCCAAAAGTGCCCCTCCTATCCTCTTATAAAAAGCGCCCACCTCTACCTCATTTCACACACTCCTCAAGCCTTTGGCTCGGCCAACCCCTGACCATTTACTCTCTCCACATCCCTATCCTCATACTAGTGGATTCCCTTTGGAAATAATCCTTTCAAAGGAAGCCTTTAGGCTCAAATCAAAAGGAGTTACACTTTTAAAGGTAATTCATTCTCTCATGTTCATTTGTTTTATTTTGCTTCTCCAACCCCCTAAACACTTTTTATTTAATTCTTTTGTAACAAAAACAGTATCTTAACTATACTAGGATGTTGTTATAAGATTTATTTGAGCTACACTCTCACACAACTACATCAAATGGTTAAAGAACATGCGGTTTCCGTGGATGGCGAAATTCGGCCTCCCGAAACGATGATTGTTCAATACTCGTTTATCACCTTCAAAGGTGGCCATTATGATGTCACTATTTTTATATATGATATATAATATGTTTATGTTTTCCTTAATATTCTGTTTTTTTTCATTTTGGGAATACCTTTATGGTTCCCATTATGGGTAAACACGATATCTTCATTTTAGGAAGTGTGGACTACCGCCCCCTGAAAGTGATTTGATTCGTTAATACCGTATGTGGGATGTGTAAAGAATAAAGTTAGTGATATTTAATATGTTATTATACTGGAATTATAATATACTCTTATATAATTATGATTCCATTCTAGAAATACGAAATAGAAATGGAAGTAGCGTTCATGCGTACGTACGACTTACCGTTTCCATGAACGGTGCATTTCATTTCGTACCTCTAAATGTTATGTAATATTATAAATAAATGTATATGATGAATATATATTATATATATATTATCCAAATCATTAATATCATTCTGTATATAAATAACCTTTTACCAAATTAACAACATGTAAGTGTAAGAAGTCTATTTTTGACTTAAGAACCAAATACCGACAAAATGAACACTATTAACTTAAATGATTACATGATGTTCATAACATGGTATAAAAGGAATAATGAACTTGAAAAAAGTTCAAAATAAAGTAGATATTAACTCAAGTTTATTATTTAGGAGATTAAAGAACGGTCGGGTCAAGTCGGATACGAGGTATGGGACTTCGTCTCAATCTCCTTTCATTGAGGCATATTTTATTTTATACACAACTTTCTTTTATACGGTGTATAAAACCCTTTGACTTTTACATTTATTCAAAAGGAATCTATTTTATACAAAGCGTTTACTAAATGACAAAAGGGAATGTTTTTGTCGTACGTATGCGGCGACAACGACCTCTCCGCCGTCGTGACCGTTATTTGAGTTTCGGCTTCCTCTACAAGCCATACCTTCTTTTTTTAAAAGAAAAATAAATACCATGTTTTACTTTTCTTTTATTGTGTTATGGAAAATGGTTTTCACAATGTTTTTGTGTTGTATTGATATCTTGTGATTGAAATGTGGAAATTTATGTTTCCTTTATGCATGTTTTATGTGATACGATTATGTTATGGTTCTTGGGCATTATTATGAATACGGGTGGTTCCGTGATAAACTAAGGGCGGGTGAGCCCGATATAGCTCTCCAATGCATTGGGTAACGCGAAGGAGTGAAAAGTTATGGTTTATCCGAAGATATTTTAGTGAATATATTGTGATGGGTATTCCAAACGTAACCAAGAGGGTTACTCCCTACATAAGAATGTTCTGAATCCCTCAAGTTACCTTTATGTCTTATGATTTCTATGATTTATTCACGATTTTATGAGCAATGTTAAAGTGCCTATGTTTTATGGGTAAAGTATGATTTCATTCTTATGTATATATGAACTCATGTTTCCTTTCCTTGTTTTTATAACCCATACTGAGCTTTTTTATGCTCATCCCAAGTTTTTTGAAATGTTGTTCACAGGTCAAGGGAATGGTACATGATATGATGATAGTGTCAATGAAGTGTCAAGAAATAATCCATGTTTTATTTAAAATGTGTTTCCATTGATGGGAATGAAGAATACTATCTTTATGTAACCACTTTGTTTATATGTAGAATGTAATGCAAGTTTTATGATCTAATTCTCTTAAACTCTAAACCCAAAAAGATCCTCAATGTGTAATCTTGTAATAACTCAAGATTAAGTAAGGTTTAAGGTTGGGGCCTTATAGATGGTATCAGAGGTCAGTTTAGATAACTTTAAGAGTTAGAATTATATGAAATGATTATCCGAAAATATTTTTTTTGAAATGATATAGCATTTGAAGATTACCATGTTGCTTCATCTAAGACATGTTTGTTCAGAATGGTTTTCCGCATAGGAAACATGGAAGCAGTGCTAGGAAGGAATACAGAAGCAAATAACCTTCCGAATTAGCATCCTTAGATGGTCGGAATTGGAACTGAACAGTTTGTTGCAGTAATGGCGCAGTGGACGCAGGCTATAAATGGTGGTGGTATCCATGCACGAGATCAGCCAGATCAACCGCAGAGGAATATGTCAGTGGTGGAACATTTCATGAGGCAACATCCACCATCATTTAGAGGATCATCTGACCCTGTGCTATCATAAGGGTGGATTAAAGCACTAGAGAAGATTTTTGATGTCATGGGGTGTTCAGACAATCAAAAGGTTAGTCTTGCTATTTACCGTTTGGAGGGTGAAGCAGATCAGTGGTGGTATATGGTTATGAATATCAGGGATGCCGATGAGATTGATGCTCTTGACTGGGATGAATTCAAAGGTATGTTTCTTGAGAAGTATTTTCCTAAGGATCTTCGACATAGGATGGAAAAGCAATTCTTGGAATTGAGGCAAGAGGAAGACTCAGTGGCTGCCTATGAAGAAAGATTCACTCGATTGGCAAGGTATGCTCCAAATTTTATCCGGGACCTTGATAGTAAAATCAATCATTTTTACTTAGGATTAAAGCCAAAATATCGAAGGTCATTAGCTTCCCGTGAGTTTAAAAGTTATGAAAAGATTTTTCGATGTGCTGAGAAGGTGGAAATGGAGTTTGCCGATGACCAAGTTTTCTATAACAACCTGCAGAAGAAGAGACCGAGGTGGGAGGAGAAAGGTAAGAATTCTTCAAAAAATTCTGATGGTAAGAGAACTAAGTTTCCAGTTTGTGATAAATTTGGCAAAAGGCATGCTGGGGAATGTCTTCTGAATTCTGGGTAGTGCTACCGATGTGGTAAGATGGGACATAAAGCTCGTGATTGCACTGAAAAGGATCAAGGTGAAGGTAAGAACAAATTTTATTTATAGTTAGTGAAATGTTATAAGTGCAATGAGATGGGTCAATATGAAAATGAGTGTCCGACAAGGAGCTTGAGTGATGGGAAGCAGTTAAACTACAAGCAGAAAGGGGTGGTGAAATCCTTTGCAACTACTTCAGCTGATGTCGGGCCATCAAATGAAGTTGTATCAGTTACTTTGTTTGTTTTTTCAGATTATGCCAGTGTGTTGTTTGATTCGGGGTCTACACATTCTTTCATCTCTGAAACCTTTTCTAGTAAAATGGGAATACCATCTCAAGAAATGACTCCTGAACTTTTGGTAAAAACACCTGGGGGAAATGTCGAGGCAAAAAGAATTTATAAGAATCTTTCTATCCTTATCTGTGGAAAGAACCTACTTGCAAACCTTATTGTTCTAACTCTAGTAGAGTTTGATGTTATCCTGGGTATGGATTGGCTCTCTATTTACCATGCTAAGATTGACTGTAGAGCTAAAGAAGTTTCTTTTCAGAAAGAATTTCAGTTTTTTAATAAGAATGAACCCTTACTTTTGATAACATATCAAGAGGCCGAGTAACTTGTAAAAGATGGAAATGAATGTTACCTTGCACACGTCGTTGAAAATAAAGGAACTGTTCAGATTAATGATGTTCCAGTGGTAAATGAGTATCCTGATGTTTTTCCTGATGAGTTGCCTGGAGTAATACCAGATCGGGAAGTTGAGTTTACTGTTGACTTAGTTCCTGATGCTAAGCCAATTTCAAAACCCCCTTATCGAATGGCACAAATTGAACTTTTAGAGTTGAAGGAGCAATTGCAAGATTTATTAGAAAAAGGTTTCATTAGACCTAGCACATCACCATGCGGTGCTCCTGTTTTATTTGTTAAAAAAAAGATGGTTCTATGAGACTTTGCATTGATTATAGAGCCTTGAATAATATCACTGTTAAGAACAAATATCCTTTTCCTCATATCGATGATTTGTTTGATCAGCTCCAGGTAGCTCAGTTTTTTTCAAAGATTGACCTGAGATCGGGGTACCATCAGCTGAAGGTAAAGGAGGCAGATTTTCTGAAGACCACGTTCCGTACGAGATATGGACATTATGAATTTGTATTAATGCCTTTTGGGCTAACCAATTCACCTGCTGTATTCATGGATTTAATGAATAGAATTTTCCATGAGTTCTTGGATAAGTTTGTGGTGGTTTTCATTGATGATATTTTGGTGTTTTCTAAAAGTAAAGTGGAGCATGAAAGACAATTAAGGGTTATCTTGCAAACCTTAAAAGAAAAGAAATTGTATGGGAAATTCAGCAAGGGTGAGTTTTGGTTGCAACAAATTTCCTTCCTTGGTCACATTGTTTCTAAAGATGGGATAACTGTTGATCCTGCAAAAACAAAAGTTGTGGAAGAATGGCCAAGACCCACAAATGTAACCGAGATTCGTAGCTTCCTTGTTTTGGCGGGCTATTACCGAAGGTTTGTAAGAAATTTTTCACGGTTATCTAGCCCAAGGACTAAGCTAACTCGGAAGGGTGTTAAGTTTATCTGGACAAAAGAATGTGATGATTGTTTTCAGGAATTGAAAAGAAGATTGGTGAATGCTCCAGTTTTGGCACTACCTTCCAGGAATGGTGAGTTTGTTATATACAGTGATGCTTCATTGAAAGGACTTGGTTGCGTCCTAATGCAGAATGATCAGGTAATTGATTTTGCTTCACGACAGTTGAAAACTCATGAGGTAAATTACCCTACACATGATTTGGAATTAGCTGTTGTTGTTTTTGCTTTAAAAATTTGGAGGCATCATTTTTATGGAGTAAAGTGTGAAATATATACCGATCACAAATGTTTAAAGTATATATTCACTCAGAAAGAGTTAAACATGAGACAGAGGAGATGGCTAGAATTAATCAAGGATTATGATTGTACAATTCATTACCATCCGGGAAAAGCAAATAAAGTGGCTGCTTCTTTGAGTCGAAAAAGTAATGCTTCATTATCAATGTTGCGTTTGGAACGTGATCCTTTGGTTAAGGATTTGATGAATTTTGGCATAGAAGTTGTTGGTGCAGGAAGTCCTTCTGTTTTGATTCAGGTATAAGTGAGATCATCTCTATCAGATAGAATCAAGCAAGCACAGAAGCAAGACAGTGAGTTGCAGAAAAAGGTAGAGCTGGTTCAGAATGGTAAGTTGCCTGAATTCAACATTGATAATGATTGTGTTTTGAGATTTTGGAAGAAATTGTGTGTGCCTTGTGTTTCACAGTTGAAGAGATAGTTGTTATGTGAAGCTCATAGTTCTCTATTTTCAATTCTTCCGGGCAGTACTAAGATGTATAGAGATCTGCGGGAGTATTACTGGTGGGATGGAATGAAAAGAGACATTGCTGATTTTACTGTGAAGTGTTTGACTTGTCAGCAGGTTAAAGCAGAGCGGCAGTTACCGAAAGGGATGCTTCATCCTTTACCAGTGCCAGAGTGGAAATGAGAGAATATATACATGGACTTTGTTGTTGGATTACCGAAGACATCTCAAGGTAATAATGCAATCTGGGTTATTGTTGATCCCTTGACCAAATCTGCTCATTTCCTTGCTATACGAGATACTTTCTCTCTTGATCAACTTTCCCGTTTGTATATAAAAGAAATAGTTAGGTTACATGGAGTTCCTCTCTCCATTGTATTGGATCGTGATCCCAGGTTTACTTCTAACTTTTGGAAAGACCTTCATAAGTCATTGGGTACTGAATTAAATTTTAGTACAGCTTTTAATCCTCAATCAGATGGGCAGTCAGAACGAACAATTCAGACATTGGAGGATATGCTACGAGCTTGTTCTATGGATTATCAGGGAAGTTGGGACCAACATATTTCTTTGGTTGAGTTTTCTTATAATAATAGTTTTCATTCCAGTATACAGATGGCACCATTTCAGGCATTATATGGGAAGTGGTGTCGAACTCCATCTTTCTAGGATGAAGTGGGTGAAAGGAAGTTGATGGGACCATAATTGTAAGAAGAGATGGCAGAAAAAGTTCAGCTGATTCAGAAACACATGAGAACAGCTCAGAGCAGGCAGAAGAGTTATGCGGATAACCGGAGGAAGGATCTATCATTCGAGGTAGGTGATCATGTTTTTCTCAAGGTTTCTCCTAGGAAAAGTGTTATGCGATTTGGTAAGAAAGGAATGTTGAGTCCAAGGTTCATTGGACCATACGAAATTCTGGAGAAAGTTGGATCAGTTGCATACCGAGTGGCTTTACCTCTGATTTTATCTCAGTTACACAATGTTTTTCACGTTTCGATGTTGAGAAAATATATGCCAGATCCATCTCATGTTTTGAGTCCAGAGGTAGTTCAGCTGGAAGAGAACCTATCTTATGAGGAACAACCGGTCCAGATTCTTGACCACAGGGAGCAAGTGTTACGGAATAAGGTGATTCACCATGTAAAGGTTTTGTGAAAAAACCACATGATTGAAGAGGCAACATGGTAATCTGAAAATGCAATGAGGGATAAGTACCCCCATTTATTCGATAAGTAAATAAATTGCGGGGACGCAATTTTCTAAAGGGGGGAAGGATGTAACATCCCAAATAATTAATGAATAATAGTTATTTTTATCTATGTCTATTAATGATTAATATAGTGTTATAGAGGCTTAAAATGAAAATAAATACAATCTTATGCATGGAATACACTAATATTCTTACAAGATTGTTTTACTGCCCTTTGATGGAAAACCATTTTTGAATCTATATTTTGACAATTTTATAAACTATGTTTGTCAAAATAAACTTATTCTTTATGATTGGGACATCAAAATTTACCTTGTGTGAATTTTTGGTATTTTTCTAACAATGTTCATTTTTTAATGAATAGTGAAAAATACTGCATTTTACATCAAAACTGCTTTTTAATCTAATTTATTTATATGATTAGATTATCTTTTGAATTGGTCTTAATGTGTAATATGAATATATTTTTACCATTTTATCCAATGGTGGTCATTGGAATCAATTTCACTTTGAAATTAGACTTAAACTGGTGTCAATCTTTTGATACTTATTGTTTTGTAAAAACACGCTATTTGCTCTGGCAGCGGGGATTAATTATTAAATTAATTAATTTGACTTATATGTATTGAATTTTGTAAAATAGACCTCATTTTTGAATTCGGAATATCAAATATATCTTAGGGTGAATTTTTGGTAATTTTCTGAAAAACTTCAATTTTTTATGAATAGTGAAACCACTAAGTGGTAATCAAGAAAACTGATTTTTCAGTTAAATAAAAGTTTACCACTAATGTGTATTGAATTTTGAAAATCCAACATACATGGTTGTCATTAAGATGTAAAATGTTGTTCAATGAGATTAAAATAATTTTTTGGTGAATAGTAACTTATTAAGTTTTTAATCGCGATTAGTGGTAATTAGGGTAGTTTAAGGTATAAATAATGCTCTAATAATATGAAATGACCTAGAAACATGTCCCAAACTTATTGGTTGTGTCATGGCCGACCAAGAAAATCCATGGGTCAACTTTGGGACCCCATGGATCCACTTTTGTTGGGAAATGACAAAAATAACTTTATATTTAATTTAAAAGTAAAAATGACACAAACATAATATGTTTTACGAAAACAATTTTTACATGGGCTTATATTGATCAGATTTTTTATTATAAATAGTCATTAGAAAGATAAAAATATTTCCTACATCATAATATTTTTTTTATAATTTTTAGACATTAAATAAATAAAATTATTTATGACATAATAATGATGGATTGATGACATCATTATTTGACGATTTAAATAAAATGGAAAGACAATGCAAAATATATGAACTACACATGGACAAAACCAATTGGATGAGTGGATTTCGAACCCTTATCACCTTATACATGAATTATATCAATTTGGGACCTTTTAAAACAGAAACACATTTTCAAATAAAGTAATATTTCTTTACTTTCCAAAAGTGCCCCTCCTCTCCTCTTATAAAAGGCCCCCACCTCTACCTCATTTCACACACTCCTCAAGCCTTTGGCTCGGCCAAACACTGACCATTTACTCTCTCCACATCCCTCTCCACATCCTAGAGGATTATCTTTGGGAAGAATCCTTTCAATGGAAGCCTTTAGGCTCAATCAAAAGGAGTTACACTTTTAAAGGTAATTCATTCTCTCATGTTCATTTGTTTTATTTTGCTTCTCCAACCCCCTAAACTCTTTTTATTTACTTCTTTTGTAACAACAATATTATCTTCAATATACTAGGATGTTGTTATAAGATTTATTTGAGCTACACTCTCACACAACTACATCAAATGGTTAAAGAACATACGGTTTCCGTGGATGGCGAAATTCTGCCTCCCGAAACGATGATTGTTCAATACTCATTTAACACCTTCAAAGGTGGCCATTATGATATCACTATTTTTATATATGATATATAATATGTTTATGTTTTCCTTAAGCTTCTGTTTTTTTCATTTTGGGCATACCTTTATGGTTCCCATTATGGGTAAACACGATATCTTCATTTTAGGAAGTGCGGACTACCGCCACCTAAAAGAGATTTGATTCGTTATTACCATATGTGGGATGTGTAAAGGATAAAGATAGTGATATTGTATATGTTATTATACTGGAATTATAATATACTCTTATATAATTATGATTCCATTCCAGAAATACAAAATAGAAATGGAAGTAGCGTTCATGTGTACGTACGGCTTACCGTCTCCATGAACGGTTCATTTCATTTCTTACCTCTAAATGTGATGTAATATTATAAATACATATATATGATGAATATATATTATATATATATTATCCAACTAAATAATATCATTCTGGATATAACGAACCTTTGACCAAATTAACAACATGTAAGTGTAAGAAGTCTATTTTTGACTTAAGAACCAAATATCGACAAAATGAACACTATTAACTTAAATGATTACATGATGTTCAAAACATGGTATAAAAGGAATAATGAACTTGAAAAAAGTTCATAAGCAAGTAGATATTAACTCAAGTTTATTATTCAGGAGATTAAAGAACGGTCGGGTCAAGTCGGATACGAGGATTTGGACTTCGTCTCATTCTCCTTTCATTGAGGCATATTTTATTTCATACACAACTTTCTTTTATACGGTGTATAAAACCCTTTGAATTTTACATTTATTCAAAAGGAATATTTTTTATACGAAGCGTTTACTAAAGGACAAAAGGGAATGTTTTTGTCTTACGTATGCGGCGACAACGACTTCTCCGCCGTCGTGACCGTTATTTGAGTTTCGACTTCCTCTACAAGCCATAACTTCTTTTTTTAAAAGAAAAATAAATATCATGTTTTACTTTTCTTTTATTTTGGTATGGAAAATGGTTTTCACAATTTTTTTGTGTTTTATTGATATCTTGTGATTGAAATGTGGAAATGTTATGTTTCCTTTATGCATGGTTTATGTGATACGATTATGTTATGGTTCTTGGGCATTATTATGAAGACGGGTGGTTCCGTGATAAACTAAGGGCGGGTGAGCCCGATATAGCTCTCCAATGCATTGGGTAATGTGAAGGAGTGAAACGTTAAGGTTTCTCCGAAGAGATTTTAGTGAATATATTGTGATGGGTATTCCAAACGTAACCAAGAGGGTTACTCCCTACGTAAGAATGTTATGAATGCCTCAAGTTACCTTTATGTCTTATGATTTCTATGATTTATTCATAATTTTATGAGGTATGTTTAAGTGCCTATGTTTTATGGGTAAAGTATGATTTCATTCATATGTATATATGAACTCATGTTTCCTTTCCATGTTTTTATAACCCATACTGAGCTTTTTTATGCTCAACCCATGTTTTTTGGAATGTTTTTTACAGGTCAAGGGAAAGGTACATGATATGATGACAGTGTCAAGGAAGTGTCAAGAAATAATCCATGTTTTATTTCAAATGTGTTTCCATTGATGGGAATGAAGAATACTATCTTTATGTAACCACTTTGTTTATATGTAGAATGTAATGCAAGTTTTGTGATCTAATTCTCTAAAACTCTAAACCCGAAAAGATCCTCAATGTGTAATCTTGTAATAACTCAAGATTAAGTAAGGTTTAAGGTTGGGGCCTTATATAAATTTTAGATCTTCAATAAATGAAGCAATGTAGATATCAACATCATTACCATGTTGTTTTTTGTCAAGATATAAATAGAGACAACATAATGTATGTGTGCTTCTTGCATGACCACAGTGGAAAGCTATAAATTAACAACATAACTAGACATGTAATGTGAGTAATACTTTGCACACCAATAGGACATATTATATATGTAGATTACACAAGTCTAAGGTTTAATGGATTATTTCCAAATTTAGGATACTCATAATCAATTTTCATACACTGAGGAGAGTTTGTTGGGTGTCATATTTTACCATCATTAATTTCAATATCTATGTCCCAGGATGATTTTATAACTATTCCCTAACATCTACATTGACATTCAGACACTAGAATGATAGTAAATTTCCATGAACATTTTGAAGTACTTGATTTATATTTCATGTATCGATCTGTGAAAAACCCATCGGATGATGTGGGTGATTTATGGTCCTCGAAAAAAATATATAAAATCATTTGGAAATGCATGTATTTTTTCAAATATCATTCCCATTAAAAATAAAATTATATTAATTCCCCTTATTCTATTGTGAAGTTCATTTTATTTTGGTAACATATCAATCAAGAGATAAAGTAAATAATTAACTCTAGTTTCACTCCTTCTGCTGCGTACTTTCAAATTATATAACATTAATTCAACTGAATATGTTGTATATTTAGTCCAAACGGTTTAAAATGGTGTACTTTCATAGATATTTAACGTTTGAAACCACATTATAAAATCATGAAGGTCATCATGAATTTCCATTTTAAAATCTTCCAAATGATCTCTGTCATCATTTACACTAGCATTTATATCAATCGGTCCATAGATTACAATATCAAACAAATCCGCGGTTACATTCTCTTTTCCTGACAATTAGTCCAAAATATATATATTTTATCTATTTCATGAAAAATAAAATTTTATTGAAACTCTTCTTTGTGAATTCATCTTGAATAAAAATAAAATAAATATGGATAAATTATTTGAGAAGGTTCATACGCAAGTTGTATTGTAATCTTGATGAACTTTTTAATGCCATACTCATACACCGTTTTCATATACAATTAACATCCATTTTGTTTTGATTCATTTATATCCAATTATGTTCAATAAAATTAAGTTTTTACCAAAAAAGAAACGGAAATAATGTATTAATATATAAAGGAAAAAGTTATAGATACTTTGATGAAATATGATAATTTTATTAAGAAAAATTTATACTCACTTTGGAAACTCAATGAAGAAATAAATCAATTTTCATGATAATGTTATTGAATTCATTGAAATTGGAATATTAGACTCCTTATAATAATTTCCCACATTTATAACCTCCAATTAAAATAATAATTTTGATTTTATGAAATAATTTAGAATGGTGTCTGCAAATTTGATGCATGAAGTTGATGATGGATGAATGAATTGAATCAAAGAGGCCGTGATGAAGCTAAATTCCAGTAAGAAGAACCCATATGGGATTATAGCCACCATGATTTTGTTTCCCCCTATGGTGGTTTGTAATATTTATTGAATAATATTAATCATACTTGACTACTAAAGTTGAATAAATCTCAAAATTCCAATGTTATTGGTGACGATTCCTAACATGTTATATTTTTACAAAATGGTTGCATTCAATGAAATAACATATGGTGGTTGAACAGTTATACATTCCAAAATAATGGGAATAAGTATTAGACCACTCTGAAATTATCATTTAAGCTACATGATGTTGTTTTTCCATAATAATAAGAGTCAAATTATGTATATTGATATTGCTTTTTAGTGGTGGAAACCAGTTTTGAAGGGATTATGTTATATGTATGAAGTTATGAAGAGTATAATTAAGATTTCATCTATTAATAAAGACAATGATAAAAAAATTTCACTAAAAAAATTAGTAAAGGGTATGAGTTGGTGTGATGTTGTGAAATACAATTTTAGTAGTGGTGAGCATCCTTAAAACATTATATAGCCTAAAAAGTAATTTTATTTCAATATTCCAAAAAGAGAACACCAATGCATGGTTGTCCATATACAATGCATTGAAAGGTTTTTTCTTATTTTTATTTTTGGTTTTTCATATTTGGTAGGACTTGTTAGTTACTGTAAAAAGTAGAGAATGATCCCACAAATAAGGCTTTATTTAATTTTTGTTAAAGAAGAATTCACCTCACGGATTTTGATGTCTTGTTCTTTGGAATAGAAACAGTTGAATACACAAAATGACAGCGACTTTCCTATTATTGTATAATTTTTTTTTGTACCATGTAGCATATTTCTATATGTGATCCCTGCCTATATAACCCCACCACACCTCGCTCCACAGGCTTTTCCACAGATGAGCATGATGCCTTCCACATCGCCAGCATGGGCACATCATTTGGCGACTATGATGAATTACTATATTCTGATAGCATTTCTAGCACTAGGACTAGTGAATTTCTCATGGATCGGGGGTTCCCCGTTCATCTCCTAGTGGTGTACCCTAATTTTTATGTCCTATGATGGTTATTCAGTGTTTTCCCTGTATTACTGCTTCTGGTTTTTCTTTTATTACTACCCAATCTCAATGTTTTCCCACCTCCACCAAATGAAATATGATTAAATGTTGAAGTAGTTTTATATGGTTTCTTGCTTTTATTTATGTTTTAAAATTTGGTTCTTGCTGTCTATACATGCAAGGAAAATAATGTAGGAAAAAATGGGACAATAAACACCCAGTCTTTCAAGAAATATAATTTTGACTCATTTCCAATGGACTACAAAGTCATCTTTTATAGGTTATAAAAAATACACAAAATAGACCGCCACATTAAATAAAATAAGAGGAAAAAAACAAATTAAATATTTTTAAAAGCATGCATGGAAAATAAATAGACTCACATGGAGAGGAAGAGTTGCATGGGGAAGCACTGCATGAGAAAGTGAGCAGTCTAACTGAAAAGTGAACCAATGCCTAATTTTTAGTTTGCATTTCCAACACTCCCCTTCTATCCAAAATTGGCTTCATCATGGGAATCATTCTTATCTATTTTAATGCATCATTCAGTAATGTTGGTGTGAAAATATCTGCCACCTGTTTAGTAGTATGACAATATTCGAATTTTACCATTTTTGGTTTCACATGATCCCTATGAAAAGGAAAACGAATATCAATGTGTTTGATTCCTCCATGTTGCACCAGATTTTTGCCAAGTTCAATTCCCAACTTGTTATCCACTTATATCACCATCGATCTATCCTGTGGATTATTTATATACTTTTACAAATTTCTCAACCAAATTCCCTCACAAATAGTATAGGATGCTGCCACGTACTCTGCATCACATGTTGATAGGGAAACCACATTATGCTTCCTTGATTTCCAAGTGAAAGTAGTAGATCCATGAAACAATGCATACCTAGTAGTTCTATTCCTTTCATCTTGTTCACCTCACCAATGACTCTATGAGTATCCATATATCATTTCTTATTCATTTTATGGATTAATGAGACCAAAATCCATCTTTCCTTTAATGTACCTGAAGATACATTTTGCTGCATGCTAGTTTGACTCTTTCTGTTCCTCCATATACCTTAAAAGAATCCCAAAACTATAGACAATATCTATCATTTGGATTGTGAGATACCTTAGGCTTCCAATCAGCCTCTTGAACAGAGTCGAGTCAATTTTTCTTAGCCAACAGAGTCGAGTCAATAATTCTTCCTTTTCTATATTTTGTTTGTTTTAAGCTTGTTGCAACATGTGTGTTTACAACATTGAAATTTTCCATATTGAATTATTCAAGAAACACCATAGAATACTTATTGTGATATATATAGATGCATCCATGTTGTTTCTTTACTTAAATTCCTTGAAAGATGGATATGATACCCCCATCGGTCATCTCGAACTCTTTGAAGATGTACTCCTTAAAATCATCGAACATCAGATGACTGTTCCCTGTAAACGACAAACAATCAACATACATGCATTCAATATGTATATAACCTCAATAATTCTTCTTGACGTAAAATTTATTCTCATATGGTCATTGGGAGAAGCCATTACCTAGAATATAGTTGTCGATGCATTCATTCTAAGCACGATGAGCCTACTTCAATCCATAATGTATTTTTTAGTTGATACACCTTTTCTTCCTCCCCTTTGAAAACAAAGACTTATGGCTGGTCAACATAGACCTTTCCTTCTAGAATTCCATTCAGGAATGAAAAATTCAAATATAGTTATTAGATTAGACAAATATGATGGACAACGTGGGATATAATCATCCTTACATTATAAAGGAGAGAAACACAAGAAAAGAATTCTTCATATTCCAACCCATACTTATGTTTTTCCCCTTCGCTATGAGCCTTGCCTTGTATCGATCGATCTAGACAACATTATTTATTTTTATTTTGTACACCCATTTGACACTAATCCTCTTCTAGATTTTGGGGAGTGTTGTCAGCTCCCACGTGTCATATCTCTCTATGGAACGAATTTCATTTTCCATGACCATTCTTCAACATCCTTCCCTCATGGCTTCCTAATACATCAGAGGCTCATGATTTTCATACAAGAAAAAATGATTTACCACTTCAGTATACTCATAAATTTCACTCAAAACTTGCATCTAATTTGGATCCATATGAGAGGATGAGATGTCCAAATTTTGATATGATGGAGTGCTTTCAAGCATGATGATTTGTACCCCTAGACGTCTTCCAACTGATGATGCACCCGAGGAATGTGTAGTGGGTTTCATTTCTTGAAAATGATTCCTTTCTTCAAGAACTTCTATCTCGAATAGAACATCATTGATCGATTATTCATCATTACATTTCTACACTTCTTCCTCACTATAGACTACATCTCTACTCACCACTAGTTTGTTGGTTAGTGGATTGTAAATCTTTTAGGCTTTAGAGGCTTCACAGTAGCCAATAAAGATGTACTTTTCACCACGATAATCATTTTTCCTTATTATCTCTTCTAGAAGATGAGAATATGCGACACAACCAAAGATTATTAGGTGTGCCACGCTCAGTTTATAGCCACTCCATGCCTCTTGTGGTGTCAGGTTTCATATGATCTTCGTTTGACATCGATTGAGTAGGTAGGCATTACATGCCACTGCTTCTACCCAGAAGATCTTTGGCAACCCATTCTCCTTCATCATGGTCCACATCATGTCGAGGATGCTATGGTTATTTCATTTTGTGATGTCATTATGCAATAGCGTGTAGGCTGAAGTGTATTTATATTTGATGCCATGTTCCTTGAAAAAATCATGAAATGCATTTGAGTTGTATTTTCAGCCTATGTCAGAACGGAGTACTTTGATTATTTTCCCAGTTTCAGTTTCAAAATGATCTTTGAATGATTTAAATATTGTTAAAGTGGATAATTTTTCATTTATTTAGTACATCCACAACATTTTATGAAATCATCAATAAGGGTAATAAAATACTTATAACCTCCAAGTGACGGTGTTTAATGTTTTCCACAGATATTAGTGTGAACCAACTAATGTTGTTCCATTCCTCTTCTAGACACTCCACTTGGAATGGGTTTACTTTGTGTCTTGCTGAGTGTACACGCCTCACACACATGATTTATACCATCAATCACCAGTATGACAAACAACATGCTTGATGAGGATAGATGTTTAGGCCTATTAATATGAAGATTCCCAAAATGCAGAAGCCATATCCATGAATCATTCTTCATGATCCCAAATAGACACTCCTCATCCTTTGTGTTGATATGAAGTGTAAACATGATATTTTTATCCAATTGGACTTGACCAAAAAATCTCATGTGAGAATCTCTTATAGACAAATAAGTGTTTTCCATTTCTATGAGACACCCCTTCTCAAGGAGTTGGACGAGGCTGATTATATTATTTTTTCATACATGGTACACAATGCATAGTAGGAACGTAATTTGACTTTCTATTCTTCTTATCGATTTTGATATTACCTTTTCCAATCATGAGTACCTTTTATGAGTCACCAAAACTCACATCGTCACAAACTTCTTCGGTGAGATGCTCAAACAACACTTTTTTACCACATTTGTGGATGCTCGTACCCATGTCCAGATACCAAACATTGGGGTGTTCACCTTCCATATCTTGTGCAAGGAGGAGTATGGTACCATATTCTTCACGATGAGATGCTTCAGCATAGTTGAATCATTCATAATGATATACTTTACTCCAGCAATCACATGCATAATGAATGAATTTCTTACAGTTTTGGCATTTAACATTCTTTGCCTTTCCA
This sequence comes from Viscum album, assembly GCA_963277665.1. Classification (NCBI taxonomy): domain Eukaryota; kingdom Viridiplantae; phylum Streptophyta; class Magnoliopsida; order Santalales; family Viscaceae; genus Viscum; species Viscum album. Next base: position 362,744,172 of record OY728158.1, on the reverse strand, counting down.
TGACCACATGAGAATCGACCTCCACCGTGTCCTCTTCCACAGATCATAGTGGAATTTTGTTTCTTGTTTTGATGGATTTTATGGTAACCACGCCCTCTGTATCTTGCAACATAACCTCTTTATTGTTCCTTTGCATGGATTCATTCTTGCTTAGTCAGTTTGGACTGTAATGAATTCTCTATTTTTGAACCCCCAATATTATACATTTATTGCTCATGTACTTCCAATGAAGCCATCAATTTTTCAATGGATAATTTTTACATATATTTTGATTCTTCGATTTCCACAACCACATGCTCAAATTGGGTTGTGAGAGATCGATGTTATTTCTCAATAATATGAAGGTCCACTATTTTTTCACCAATTATTTTTATATTATTAACAATAAGAATTGAGTGTGAAAAGTAATCAGAGATACTCTCATCGTATTTCAAGTGAAATGATTTGAACTCCTCTATTAGTGTTTGAAGGCGAAGCTGCATCACATGATCAAAATTTTTGATGATGGAGGAATTGGTATCACAAACATGCTTTCTTGATATTACTTCAGAAATATTTTCAAACATCGATTCATCCTACCCTTGATAAATGAGGAACACCATGTTTTTTTCTTTCTTCCTTTGATTTTTGAGGGCTATCATTTCTTCATTCGTGAAGGTGGATTCTTCCTCCATAGAGGGTATAATATACCCATTGGTGACGATCTCCCATAGTTCTTTCAACCCAAAAAATGCCTTCATTTGTATTCATCACCATTATTAGTTGTCCGTAGACTGCTTTGGAACATGAGGGTGAATTGAGGTGTCCATCTTCAAAAAAATTAAGGATGCTTTGGTACCTGCTCTGATACCAGTTTGTTGGCTATACATGTTAAAGAAAAAAAGGAATAAAAATGTGACAATAAACACCCAATTAATCAATAAATATAATTCCCACTCCTTTCCAATGTACTATAATGACCATGTTTATAGGTTTTGTAAAAATACTCAAAATGGACAGCCATGTTACATTTAATGAGAGGAACAAAAAACAAAGAAAATAATATTAAAATCATGCATTGGAAATAAATGGACTCATGGGGAGAGGAAGAGTCACATGGGGAAGCGTTGAATGGGGAAGATAAGTATCCTACTTGAATATTGAACTAACGCGTCATATATGGATTGCATTTACAACCGTTATTCCTTAAATATCTTTTCATTAGCAGCCTTTTTCACAACATCCTCATTATATTTATATAAAGAATAATAATTTATTTAATAATACCATTAAGTTGAATCTGATTTAATCTAGTTGGGTACACTTTAATCATGTATCCATTGTTAATGTAATGTTTCTTTTAAGACATCGTTAGTTAATAGATGTTTTGTTTTTTTGAATATTAAAATACCCCATATTATTGATTAAATTTACTTTTTAAAATTGATTGTTAAGGATATTTTCAATTTTTTAAAAGATGTAAACAATGCAAAATAAAACACCTTTATCAGGGTTATAAAAGGATTTTTGAACGAAAAAAATGTGCAATATTTATCTGAATAAAGCCCCCCCCCCCTTTTGTGTTAAAGCTGTGACATTTCGTCTTCCCTATATCCACCAAACATCCCCTTGTACCTGCACCACCCATCTCGGAATTCTCCACTAAAACTTCCACCTTTTCCACCCAATGTTTTTAAAACAATCCCATAGAAACCGAATACAAATGGCCCTAAAAATCACAGACCGTGGAGGATAAAATTTAATGGTGAATATGAAATCGAAATCCCTACGTAAAACCCCAATGATTAGGAATGTTCTTTAGAAGTGTACTTTTGGGGCCTCTTCTCACGAGTGGGGGGTTTAATGAAATTATGAGTCATATAAAAAAGATAGGGGTTTTTTGAACATCCTCCACTCATATGAGTGGCTTCTTGTAGAAGGTTCAACTCACAAGTATCTCTAAAATCAGACATGATGGTAACCCTTTCACATGTTCCTTGGGTGATAGGATAACACCCACATTGTAGTGTGACTAGATATATTCATGGATTATTTCAATTGGTTCACCATCTTCATCCTCTTCCATGATTCTCATCTAACCCCAGCCATGTAGACCACATAAAAATTCCGATCAACCATAATACTCACATTCTTTCTGTGCAACCCTCTCTAGAATAGCCGCCCTAGATAATGGTCATAATAATACCCTAAAGAGGAAAAAAACCTATTGCCAAATGTGTGCGTTAGAAATCCACATTAAAGTGGGTGACAAAAAAACAAATTATTTCAATCAAAAGAAATTTCGGAGGTGATGTAAGAACATCATTTCTTCTCTAACCAATACATAATGGAATACCATCTTCATGGAGGATGATATCCAAGGCCGTATGAAGGGGGATGATATCCAAGGCCTTATCTTGGGCTTTAAATATCTCTATTGTAATGATCAATATTTTTATAAATAAAATTTTCCATCATTTTAATAAAATTACTTATTATATAGTATCGATATATAAAAAACATGTACTTTTTTGTTTTATTCTATCCAATCAGATTTAAATTAACATTAAGAAACTTTACTTTTGATAATATAACCATTAAATAGCCATCATATAATTATTATAAATATAGGGTCTTGATAAATTAAATGACTTGTAATATGATGTGATGACCTCAACCAGAAAGACCATTCCATATGAAGCCGTATTATTGGAAATTTTGAGGGAGATAACATATCTTGGATTTTACCTTGACTACAATCAATCTGAGATCCAACAACTCAGGAATAAGAGAAACCGCTCCGGGAGAACATCAATCTCATCGAGATCACGAAGCAATCCTTGTACAACCATATGAAAGTCTCATCGTCGTTCACCTTACCCTTAGAGAACTTTCTTGTGTATTAAAAGGATATGTATCAAGACTATAATAATAGAAATATGTATATTGTATTTGTAATATATTATTGTTCATATTTTCTTCTTATCTTTAATTTATAAAGGATGTTTATATTTATACAATAAAACATAAATTGTATTTTTAATTAGTATTAAATGACATATAAGTTGTTTTTTATTAATTAATATATATTTAATATGCATAATAAAATATTATATTTAAATTATTATTTTTAAATATAAATGATCATATAGTTTTTGTATAGTCAAAATATAATTTTTGTAATGGTTCAAAAATTGTTACTCTAAAAAAAATAGAGTATTACTCAATTAATTTTGATATAATTTTAAAACAAAAAAAATTCACATATTTAGAAAATTATTTTTCAATACTAAATATATATTTTTTGAATTAGAACATTGAAATTATCAAATGGTGAATTTTTTAAAACATTCCGAGATATTCGAATTTTTATGTCAAAATTAAATACCCTGTAAATATAAAATGTGTATTATAACATCCTATTAGAATAAAAAGTGAGGTAATAATTACTATAAATGATATAGACTTCCAACAAATATTTCTTACCTTTAGAATATTTTGATTTTCTTTTGATTTGGTTAATCTTGTAAATATTTTATGAATCCTCCAAAACAATTAGAATATTGTATGTTTTTAAAATAATTTCATTAAAAGATTGACTCACGTACAAAAAAGGGTAATATTTTATCATTTTTGGATCATAACCTTATAATATAATGAAAACCTCTCTTATTTGGTATGAACCAGGGGAAACCATAGTAAGGATTGTGGTTTTAGTTATTTAATTACATGAGTCCAAAACCCATGTTTGCGAATTAATAAATAATTCCCCACTCATGTCTTATATATTACAACCCAATATCAAATTTATCTTCAATATATATCCATGGAGAACATAATTACTCTTACCTCCCATCTATAGTGTTCTATCAAGGTTTCCCAATCTCTCAAAAATATCCTCCTAGGTATTTGGAGTCACACTCTCTAGGTAAGAGTTCTTTTCCTTCTCCACTTTATTCAAGTATCTTCATTATATTTTGAATCTTATCTCTATTTTATAACGTTTGTTTATTTTATTCCATATCCCACATACCTAACTTATGATTTATAAATAATTATAGAACCATTTTATCTCTCATTAATCCCTCTCTGGATCATTTATATGCCCCGTTATGCTGCTGAAATATCACAATGATTATTCATGCCAATCAATTTTGTATGAATTACTATTCTAATTTATTATCTAGGTTGTTCAACATTATGAACTAAAATATATTTATTGGAGAATATAATGTATGTCTTTTAAAATTATAGATCATGAAATGAAATATGATGATGAATGAATCAATGTTTCATGATCTCTGTGGAACGCTTAAGTATGAGAATAAAATGCAAGTGACAGGTGCACCGTGAATTATATAGCTCTCCCATAAAATGGATAATTTTTAGTCTTTTAATACAACATATTCAGATTGAGAGTGATCTTTATTCCTTTATTGGACATTCTCCATCATTATTTCTTGGTAGTTATCCTTGACCTATATTTATGATGCAATGTTTTAATTTGTTTTCAAATTTTCCATGTTGGCTTTATGATTATAAAGCTATATCATGTATCATTATTCATGTTTGTGATTAATACTTATTTTATGACCTAGTTATTGTGTATGGTATAACATTTATTATTCTCTGTATGTTACACCATATTTTTCCCTTACTATGATTTATAGATCACCATTTTTTATGTATGTCCCTAGGTAATCCTATGTCATTTTAAGTATGACCATGTTAAAATAGTTTTTAATAATGATGATGTATTCCTTGTTTTATGTTGTCATATGATGTAACATATTACCAAATAAACATGACATATCAATATTCTACATTCTATTAAGTTTAAACTTTTTTTATGAAATCATGTTCTAATGTTAAATAATGATCAGGGTTACCATAGTTGGCATTAAATGGAATGATTTGTAATTTTTGGGAATAGGATTAGAGAACTCTAGCCAAAGATATGTGGATAAGAATATTTATGTGAAAAAATCATTATGTTTTGGTAAGCATATTATAAGTTGTTTTTCTAGAAATTACCTCCCTATTTGGATACTACAAGTGGATATGGACTTGGGATACATGTACAAATTAGTGAAACCCAAAAACACCACGTTGAGCTAGACTCAAATGAGAAATGGTGAACCAAAATGGCCTTTTTTGACACCTGGTTTGACACTCTAGGTGGATATGTGTTTCATAATTTATAAGTTCATTAGAAACTCTTATCTTGGTGAAAATAATCAGAAGAATATATGTTAGGAAATAGTACATGTATATCATGGATTGATTTCTATAAATTCACATGTCAAGAAAATAGCTTTAATTTATTTGTTATATATTTAATTTCATTCGATTCCCATTTATATTTTTATTTATTTAAAAACAATCATCCTTATTTTTCTCTTCATTATATAGAATCTATATAAATAGGTGTAATTAGGTAAGCAGACAATGTGATCCCAACTTTAATGAGATTACTAGCTCGATGAGAGTGAGAATCATGGACTTTATGCTGATACTCAATAAGATAACTCTGGTTCTGAATAGAAACATGGATTAGGTGGAAAACCCAACCCTCCAAATAATGAAAATTATTCAATTTAGATATTTATGGGATAACAGCCATCAATTTTCTATAGATAACCTAATACATTAATAACAGAATAATGGATCAATGTCATTTAGAAGATCTTCTGCATCCTTCAATGATATGATCAAGATACGGTTTTACAACTCTATTTATCGTATGAAGGTAGAAGATGATCATTGGTGGAAATTGATCATTAATACAATGAATGAAGAAGATATCAAAGCGGTGTAGTGGAATGAATTCCAGAATATGTTTTTTGACAAATATAATCCCCATTCTTACTGAAAAAAATTTGGAAGGGTTTTTCTTTCCCTAAAAAAGAAGACAAATATATCGGGGCGTAAAAGGAAAATATCATGAGACACACACAATATGCTACTTTCATTGAAGTTTCCAATGAATTAGTGGATTAAAAATTCATTAGATGGTTAAAAATTATTCTATAAAATGCCATAGTGATTCATGACTTTGATAAATATGAATAAATTGTACGATGTTCCCTCAAATTCGAAATAGAGATCTCCAAATTTCAATGGTATCACAGGGATTAGAAGAGGAATGGTGAATTCAACTTAGGTGTTCATATAGGTAAATATAATGGTGCTATAAAGCATCGACATCTCAGTTTCCAAATTCATAGAAATAAGAAACCCTAAAATTTCCAATATGGGAAGTTGAAATTATTTAGGTGCAAGAAGGAAGGGAACGTAGCTTGTGATTTCCGATTGGAGAAACCAACAAATGAAATGGTTGAAAAAATAAACTTGTCAACCCTCAACACATTTTTCATTACTTCAACTACAAAAAACAATGGTTGTTTCAAACTAGTGCACTAATTCATGGGTATTCAAAGAACACCAAGAACCTCCAATGTAGAAAGGGTTTGTTTTTTTCATCCAAACCGGTGTGGTAGATCCTGATATTTAAGTTGTGATAGGTACAAAAGGTATTCATTAAATTATAGTGAACATTCTATTTGATTATATTTTTCAACATTTTGTGATATAATGATATTTTATTATAACTATTCCAACACCACCACAGATAATAGAAGAAGATATTTTAGTGAAAATGGAAAATGGAGAAATTATTTTATTCTTAGTATATAACTGTTCTCCTGTAAAATTATTTTCACTAAACATCCCAAAAACCATTTTTATACTCTTTTTGTATAATTTGATAGACTTCTATGTATGGATAGGATTTCCATGTATAGATCCAACATAAATTACCGCATGATGGTAATCACTCTTTCAAATGAGAATCTTCCTCTATTTATGTAAACATGAATAGAGGAGGGTGAATTTTATTTGGAACCCACATATTAAGAATGAATATTATTTCCCTATAATAATGTGTATCTAGCTCGAATGATTGACTCTAATGAAATTATCATCCTCGAAAACATGACCATTGTTTGAAAATACGATGATATATTTCTTGAGGAATTTTTTTCTTCCATCTATTGGAGAGGTTGATATTCAAAAAATCTTATATTATTTTCATTACCACAGTTCATGACTCGGTATAGAATTACAGCTGTGGAACTCGATGATATTAAGATAAAACAACATAAGAATCTTGATAAAGGGATCATACGCCTAATTTCATCACCATAGGGTGCAACAGACTTCTTTATAAAAAATAAGGATGGGTCAATTCAGATTTCAATTGATTATCATGATCTCAAATATATCATAATAATGAACAAGTATCATCTTCCATGGATCTATGACTTTTTATCAACTATGTAGAGCACAATTATTCACCATGGTGGATGTGCAGTCCGGGTATTACCAAGTTTAATTTTAGGAGGATATCTCCAAGATTGCATTTTTAACAAGGTACTAGAAGTATGAGTTATTAGTAATTCCATTAAGACTAACCAGTGCCCTATAAATCATTTTGTAAATGATTGATTAAGTATTTAGGGATTACATCAAAATTATTATTGTACAATTTATAGATGATATTCTGTTATGATATAAAACTAAATTAGAGTGTGATGATCATGTGATCACTATGCTAAAGACCTCGAGACGCTTTATGCAATGTAATTTTTTTTTATTTCATACTAAAATAAGTCTCATTATTGTTACATATCATCGCAAGGAAAGGGATATATGTCTACTCTTCAAAGATAGAAACAATTGAAGGAGGGAAGGGGTTAACATCATTGTGAAATAACCATAGTTTCCTAGGATTTTATTGGTATTATCTTCACTTTGGGTGAAATTTTTTTTGATTATAAAACCCTCTAACCATGGTAAGTCATAAGGGATTCAATTTTACATAGAATGATGAATGTGAAAGAGAACTTCCTGGAGTTGAAAATGAATCATATCATGACACATATAGTGAAACTACCCACAAGTGGAGAACTTTTCGTGGTATTAAGAGATTATTTGAAGAAGGTTCTGGGATATGTGTTAGTTAATAATAAAAAGTGGTTTCCTATGCTCCTAAAAAGATGAAATTTCACAATTAGAACTACCAAAATAATGATCTAGAATTGGATATAGTGATCTTCACATAGAATATTTGGTTGAATTTTTTCAATGGAGTGAAGTGTGAAATATATATATATATATATCATAATCCATGAGTATATATATGCACAGAAAGAGGTAAATATGAGAAAATGAAGAGGGTTTGATATGATCATGAACTATGACTACTCAAATCACTACCATCCTCAAAAAGAGAATAATGTGGAAGATTTTCTATGATGAAAATATCAATCAATTCTATTATTGATGAAAATTGAGAAGGATTTGATAGTAATAGATTTTAAAAGGATGGAAATGATAATGATAAATGAATTGAACATCATCAATACTTTCAGAAATGATTTCTCAACTGCCCTTATGGATGAGAAAAAGGAGGCTCAATGTGATTATGCGTGAATTCAAAAATGTGTTAGCTATATGAAAAGGGATATTCGTTTGCGCCAATAATAATGATGAAAGAGTTTTATGATTTTGGTTTGTGATATGTTTATCATTAAATCCTATGTTAAAATATATGCTATTGATGATATAAATAGTTCGACATTATCCTTCCATATAGGAATCACAAAGATGAATTGAGATCTCTGAGAGATGTATTAGTGGGATGAAATGAAGAAGGAGATCACCAAATATACATAAATATGAATTGTATGTTTAAAAGTGATGGATGAAATAAAAAAAATACAGGGGGATGATGCGACCATTACCCATACCAACATTATAATTGGAATTATCCCTATAGACATTGCCATTGAACTTCTAAATACATAGGGGAAATAATTATATCTTGTTTTTGGTCGATATTCTTACAAATACTAAAAAATTCATTATAATTCAAAATGACTTATCAATCAATAATCATGAAATAATATTCATTAGATAATTGTAGAGGCTTTATGGAACAACATTATTGATTGTATCTAATCAAGACCCATGATTTACCTCTATGTACTAAAAGAGTCTCCATCATGCTCTAAAAAATGAGTTAAACATCATCATGGAATATCAACCTCAAATTGATGGAAAATATGATCGGACTATTAAATCATTTTTGTAAATGATTAGAGGATACTCAATGTAATTCAATGGAGGAAGGGACCAATAACTTACTCTAGATGAGTTCTCATAAAATAATAGTATCCACTATGGGATCCAAGTTTCTTGGCACGATTCCTTTTATGCGATGTGGTGAATAACACCTATATTTTGGGAAGAGGTTGGTGATTGAAAACTGATAGGTTCTAATATGGTCAAGGAAATAGTGGAAATGGATAGGACAATTGTAAAGACCCGTAAAATTAAAGTAAATTTTTTTTCATAATTTTCATTGAAATTTTACAAGAACGTAGTTTTTGATGGCACCTGATTTTGGGGCCCGGTGTGCCCGGAATCATTTTCCAATGTTTGGCTCATGTACGTTCAGTGAACGAACGAGCGGGATTTTCTAACTTTTGAACCGGTGCTCGGAATCAAATTCTGAGGGCACCGATGGAATCGTAGCGCCGGTATTTTTTAGAAACACCTTTTCCGGAGTTGCGTTTTCGCAGGTGTGGTTTTTTATTTTTGGGGTTATGTTATGAAATAAAATAAAGTGGTGCGACAATTTTATTTTATTTCACTTAAAGCCACTTAAAGCCACTTAAGCTAAGTTAAGCAGATAGGGTGGAACCCAAAATATCCTACCCTCTTGGTAGGATATTTTTGTGGTGGGGCCCACACGGGCCCCACTGTTTCTTTCCTCCTATGTAACGCACCCACAACCCCCTCTTTTATTTAAAGTCAACCGGTGTGTTTACTTAAATTCTAAACGCCTCTATTAATTGGGTAGTTAAGTCGTTACCATTAATTCATCGAATTAATGTTTTGTTTCTTAACTTTGAATTTCTAATTGTTGGCATGGGAATAAAATAAGAACATCACTTGTCTTTTGAGGGGTAGCTTGTTGAGAGGATTTGGAAAAAACTATAAGGCCTGAAGATCTTCATTCTCCTTCGCGAAGAATACGAAGAACGCGATTAACTCGGGCCTTCGACGAAGGGAGAAAAAGAACGCCGAACCGTCGGAGATCGACAATGTTATGTCGTATACCACGACACTGACGATTCTCCTTCCACGACGTTTCTTCCATGACGTTCCTTCCCCGTGCCAAACTTCGATCAACAGCCGATTAAGGTATGGGATTGCGGTTCTTTTAATTCTTTTTGAATTATATCCTCAAAATGGGTTTAATTGGTGCAATTAAATTTGTGTGTTTTTAATCCTCGGAGTTTTACTACGAGACACAGTGTACCGCGATGACTACGATACCCCTTCGACGACACGATGACCCTCTTCTTCCGCGACGAACTCACGTTCGACGACAACTTTGTGTTAGGGGTTTGATTCATTTAAATATTTGTGATTTATACCTGCGGTGTATGATTAAATATTTGTTGTGAGACTTTTAAAACTGCTAACGCGGTGGGTGCGGGCCAAAGAACATGTCTGAACCCACCGCCCTTTTCATTCTTGGTGTGTGGAATGGCGGACAACGACAAAACAAGCCGCACGGGCGATGTGAGGTCCTCACAGTAAAAGATGGGCCCCGAGAGGGCCATTGGCGAAGACGACGCGCTTTTCTGACCCCCGAAACTTGTCTGGTGGTCTGAGGAGTACCCCGCCGGCACGGCGGCGCCGACGGTAGGTAGCGGCGGTGCCCGGTGCGCCGCCGGGAGGAGCCGTCACGAATGAAGCGGCGGCAGCACGCCGCGGTCCCGCAACCGCGCGGGACCAGAGGGGGACGGGACATGGACCGCTGTCGTATCCGCTGGGAAGGCAAGGTCCCAAAACCACGCGAGATCATAGGGGGATGAGACGTGGTCGTTTACCATGTCCGCTGGCAAGGGCGGCCCCATGCGGGGCCGCGGCTCCTTTACGCGGGGGTAGCGCGCCCCCCGCCCGCGGCTCGGCCGTAACGGCCGAGCCGACCCACCGGCCACCCAGCCAGCGCTAGCCGGGTCGCGTCCAGGCCAGGCCGGGCTGTGCCGGCTGGGCTGGGTCGCGCCCCGCAGGGTCGACCCAGGGGGGTTGGGTCGGGTCGGTTCGTGCCCAGACCCCCCGTTTTCGGGCCCTCTCGGTCTTTTACCCATATCATAGGCTAAGGATCTCCGATCAACTCACTGTCAGCGGCGATGTGATCCTTGGATCTAGTAGATCGTTTTTACATATTAGACTCATGGTTTTGGAATACTTTGGGTTCGGCCGGGTTGGTTCATACACGAAACCAACCGGGCCCTCGGAGTGGAAACACTTATATTTTGAGTTCTGGATGTCCGATTGACTTGCCGTCGACTTTGATGGATTACTCTAAGTGAGAAGGATATTTTGGATTACTCCTCCCGAGGTTTGAACGCAGGTGGAGTATGGTCGGGTTGGTTTTGACTTAAAAACCAACCGGGCCCCTGGGACGAAAAGGCCAATAACTCTCAGACCAGGCGTCTGATTGACGCGCCGTCTGCGACGTTGAGTTCCTGTTGACGATACGGATCATTTGGATACATCAACACTGGAATATGTGTCAGTTGATATATCAGCCTCTCGGCTCGTGGAGTGGACCCTCATGAACGAGGTTGCTGTGTGCGGGAACCCTAGAGCTGGTTGTGACTACGATGACGACGACGACGACTGTACAGAGATCCTTAGTGGATTCAACGACGACGACTACAACACTCAGCGATCCTATGTGGATCAATGCTACCGATCCTGTGTGGGTCAGCTCTCAGTGGCCCTGTGTGGGCCAGCGCCTATAGATCCTGTGTTGGTCTGATCCCGTGTGGGTCTTTGCAAGGGATAGTTACCTATCGATCCTGTGTGGGTCAGATCCATTATGGGTCATTGCGGGGGTTAGTTACCTATCGATCCTGTGTGGGTCAGATCCTTTTTGGGTCATTGTGGGGGTTAGTACCTATCTATCCTTTGTGGGTCAGACGGCTTAGATGAATCAGGGGATATATCCGACCATCTCTATCGTCATACGAAGAAATATACCTGTGTGACCTGAATCATGTTTTGCATTCCTTTGTGGATTGTGTTGTGCTATCCTGTGTGGATTATGTTTTTTCTTCCTGTGTGGACTGGGTTGTACTTGGGCTCGGATGTTGGATCCGAACCTGGAATTGATGACATAGGTATATGTACGGGCATATACCTAAGTAGAGTCGGGTGTTACTTTGTGATTGTATCTATCCATTGTGGATTATCCTTTGTGTATTTTGGGAGACCTTCGGGGGTCTTAGGGTCCCTACTGAGTAGATTATACTCACCCCTACATGGGCTATGCCCGCACTATGTTGTGTTGGTCGCAGACGATAGACATCGCTGATCGTGGTGGAGGCTTGTGGAGCAGGACGGTACCTGGAGGTGGACCCCTAGGCGAGACGTACTCGGAGCGGACGGCTGGACCCGAGGAACTGTGGAGGCTATCTGTACTCACCCTTCAGGTGGGACTTCTAGTGGACGGCCCGACGCAGTAGATTTACTTTTCAGTTGCTGTTTTCCCTTTCCAGTTGTACTTTAATTTTAGTTTGTGTTTGTATTTTGGCCCACATACTTTTCCGCACTTATTGTTGTACTCAGTTTTTACTTAGTGTTTACTTCTACTGAATTCTTTCTCTGTGGTGTTTGTTTAATTTACATAGTAAATTCCTTCCATTTTTACCGGGATTTACGCCTTGGTGCTAGTCACCAGCCCCTGGCCTATGGAAGGCAGGCTTGGGGTAGTCACGGCACGGGCCCCAAGGACGGGTCGTGACAACCATTCACCAGTACATCAAGAATTCTCTGAGTCAAAAATTGAGAAATGTCAAAAAAAACTAACGAGACCTAGATTTTGGTGTTGGAGACATGGAATTCCTCTTCATATATCCATGTAATAAAATAATGAAATTTTTTAAGAAGGTAAATATTTGTTTAAGATACATCATCCCCTTTGAGATCCTTGATTGCATTCGAGTGGTGTCTAATCAAGTATAACTTAGAACTATCATATCTCAAGTACAAGATATAGTCAACATATATCTCTTGTATAAGAACATACTAGACCCTTCACATGTACTAAATCCATGGGTGGTACAGTTGGAGAATGATCGCTCATATGAGGAGAAGCCCGTGAAGATCTTAGATTATAGAGACAAAGTTACACAAAATAAGGAAATTCACATGGTCAATGTGTTGTAGAGAGACCAAAAGTATAAAGAAGCAATGTGGGATCTAGAAGAGAAGAATAAAAAAATTACCGTAATTTGTTTTGTTGTGGGGAAAAAATACAAGGAGGAATTTTAAATGGGGAGAATATCGTAATAAATGAAAATTTTGTGAATAAAATTACGAATAAATTTTAATCAAAATCCCTATTATTGATTATGTATATAGAAAACACCTTAAGTTATTTAGTTTTAATATATTCCATAAAATTTGAAATATTGTTACGAATAATTACCATAAATAATATAGTTGTTGAACAGAGATCCAATGATTAGTATAAATACAGGGTTCTGATAAATCTAATTATCACAGAAAAAAGATGTGATAGTATCAACTAGTTGAATCATACCCTATGAAGCTCATTTATCAGATTTTATGAAGGAGGAAGAGTCTCCAGAAATTTTCTTTAACCAAACCCATGTTGAGATCCAATAACCTATAACTGGGAGAAATTTTTTATTGGAGAAGTTTAATCTCATTGAGATAATGGACCATACAATGTATGTCGAACCGCCCCATGAAATTATCACCACCGCACACTATTCCCCTAGGGTGTTTTAAGGATTATTGAATGTATATGTGTCAATACCATAACATTATGTATTTTTATATTTTATTTTCAATATAATAAGGTTAATATTTTATTTAAATAATTACTTAATAAATGATTTTCATTATTGTACAATAAAACAGAAAATTTATTGTTAATTAGTATTTAGTTTCAATTAATATGTTTATTTTGATGAAATAATGTTATTTTTAAATAAATAATAAAATATTATTTTATATATATTATATTAAATAAAAATTAACTTACAATTTTTATGAAGTCAAATGTAAATTTTATAAGGGTTTTAAAAATGTTATTTTCAAAAAAAACCATCATTTCTCAATAAATATAGTTTTTATTTTGAAATATACAATACACATATTTATAAAATTATTTTGTTAAAATAAATATTATTTTTAGAATCCAATTATCAAAATTAACAAATTATGAATTTATTATAATTATATATGATAGAGAAATTTTTGGGGTAAAAATTAAATACCATATAAATATACTATGTGTATTATGATATCATAACCACCCAAATGTGTTGTAATAAAAAAATATAGGGTATCCAAGTTAAAATATATGTTTTTATTTTAATATTCTGTGATTTTATGGTTATTTTTCTAATTTTATATTGACATTAGGAACCCTTTAAAATGTAATATATTTAAATGTTTTAAAATCATTTCTGTAAGAGTATTACTCACTTCGCATATCGTGATTTATAGCTCACCCCTTTCTTATATATGTTCCCAAGTTATACCATGTAGTATAAAGTACCAGAAGGTTAAGGTTGTTTTCATTTAAAATGATTTATTCCTTATTTTATGTTGTTAGGTAATGTAACTAATTTCCAATGATAATAGGCTTTTCCATATTCCAGGGTGTATTAATATTAATTTTATGTAAATTTTCATGTATTAATTTTATATAAAGAGCAGATTTTTGATATCCTCTCAGCTGGTGAGTCTTGAATGACCACTATGGTTGTCACATATATCAATCAATTAGGGATAAACTATATGATCCTCAACCTCACCATTTACATCATAGATTCTAAAATCCTTCTTAAATGAAAATCCATTCCAATAAATCCTTTCCCACAGATGCCTTCCACACCCTCTACTTTAACAAATTTGACCATATCAAAGGACCATATATTTTAGTCCCGACAAGATCCTTATGGCATAGAAATGATAACCTATCCTACATCAATGAACCACTAATTAGTATCATTCTTATGGTCTAGAAACCCTCTATGGTATGTGATTTTTGGATAGAGTCTTTTCATTGTAACCTACAAAATATTATCAAATATTCTAGTAAACTGCTTATGCCTCTATCTCCATTACATTATTTCCGAAAACCGAAGTGATTTCTTCCCCAACAAAATTATTTTGAGAATTAAAATTATTTCCAATGAACCATTCATTATATGATAACCTATAATATAGCTGAAATTGGAATCATGGTCTAGAAAATAGGCAAGAAAAAAAATTCATTTGTTAAACTGGAATTTCCCTTCCATTGGTTTGTGAAGATCAATATGGGAATCTTTTGTAAATGGTTTTATGTGGTTATTTAATGTGTCACTTCTGTTGCCTGCATTATCAAAATCAATGGTATAATGATGGAGATCTTCTCTACCACTAGGGACCTTTCACATGGAGGCCCCATTTCTTCTTCCCACTTCATTTTAATGTATTATCTGTTTTCAATTATAATTTCAACATCATCAAAGGTTAATCCCATTCATGGGGTGAGACCTATCTCTAGGGGACTTTTATATCCCACATGTTCTTCTATGATGATTTTTTACTCTTATCCATATCCAAATTGAATGAATTCAAGAATATATAACTTCAAATTTTATATTATGATAATGTGTTGGGGTAAGGGGTTAATCTCTCAATGGAAGAAACCTTCAACACATGAATTCCCTCTTATAGGAAGAGAACCTCCAAAATTCATTCGGTATTCATATGGTCAAAAAATACAAAACCAATATCAATGACTTCATGTGATCTTCAGATGCTAAAAATTGAGGTATAATCTATAATCCATTAAAAATTGAAAAAAATACAATGATTAAATTTAAAAATTGTTTGAAATGTAGGAAAAATTTTCTAGGTAAGTCATTCACATAGTCCATCCCCACTTATTTTATGAGAATCTTTATATTATACAAAATAATTATTGAAAAAATTCAATTACATATCACCGACATTGGAGGGGGTCTCAATAACAGAGTAAAAATATTCAATCTATATTGGGGGACAAGATATGGAAACCCAAACATGATGGGGGAATCAGGTTAAGGTGTCTGCATCTCTCTAATGATGCAACCTGTTAGGTTAATTAGGCTCTTATCATTGCTTCTTCTAGTATAGCATGTGGGATTATCCCAAAATCCTTCTATGGGATATGTATTTTAGAATAGGTAACATGGAAATTTTTATGTTTTGGAATGACCTATGGATATTAAAAACAATAGAAAAATATAAAACATACACATCCCCTAAAGGAATATAAGATAAAAAACTCTTATATTTACTCAATGTGGCCTATAACAGTTGGTTCATTATGAAAATATTTTCCTAGTTTAATTATAGAGAGACAAATTTTTTCAAAAATTTCCAAATTGTGAGAGATATGGATCTGGATGGCCTCCCTATGAGTAGAAAAAACACTCACATATATTGTAAAATCTATCTATTATCCATAAATTACAACATCAGTTTTGGAGGCCATTGTTATTTGGAAAACCATTTAGAACCACACAATCCCACCTAAAGCACAATATTTCTAGGGGTGGGATTTCATCATAATCCAGTCCCTTATATGGATTTCCTGTAATTACACCATGAAAAGGAGAAACCAATGTGTTCAATATGCATGACCATGGATGAATCCTATGTGCCTACCAGGTTTTACAGTCCTAGAACCAAGGACATCTGGGTCACCTAAAATCATATAATTGATCACCTTTTAGAAATGGACCCCATATTTACCTCTCTTCTCATCAAATTCTCATAACTTCGTCCCACTGAAAAAATGAGTTCTATTTTGATAGTGGATGGGTTTATTTCATTTAAGAGGAATGAAAATGTCTTTAACTTGGTATTCAACCATGAACCTCTTGGATCAATCATGATTCCCACTAGTAATTTTTGTGGATCCACAAAGATAACCTTTTTGATGACCATGTGGTTATGATTGGTCGATGAACCTAGAACCCTACCTTATAAGAATCTTGGAAATTAATGATGACATATCACCCTCACATAAAAGAATCACTATTTCTGGTGTGGTTTTCAATGACTCATTTAGAATGATCATAGTCGAAATGAAACATTTATTCATGGTTTACTTCAAACAATTAGTATTGGAAGAACAAGAAAACATAATTAAAACATTTATTCATGGTTTACATTAATGATATATCTTTTCTAGAGGCCATATTCCATCTATTTAGTCTTTTAGTCTTAAATATCATTTCGTTGTAGCATTGCTTATCATATTACTCCATATATTTTACCAAATTATAGGGTAATGAAGAGGAACATCCTTTGGATATGATGATTCTTGCGAATGAACCACTTATCTAGTTGGATTTTTTCTCTAGTTTGATGACATAACATGGTTTATAAGAACTATTATCTCTTAACATATGATTCCTCTTTTGTCCTAAAAAAATTTTAAGGTAATTTTTCAAAAAATATGAAATCCTACATCAAAACTGGAAGAGGACCAGATTATAAACATAGAATCAAATTGGAGTTCAAATATTATAGATATAAGAATATAATACTAATATTATAATGAAATATAATTTCAATTGAAAATTTCAATAAAAAAATTTCATTTAGGAGATATTTACAGTTAATTAAAAAAATTTCAATCTAATATACAAAATACTAATAACATGAATTTTTAAAAAATCGACCTACATACAAAATACTATACCTAGAATAAAACCATTTGTTTTTTGTAACAACACATAAAATAGTGAAATTGTTAATTTCCAAATATTGTAAAGATTCCCCATAATTAGTGGTGGGTGGTATGGGTTGGTTGGAGGTAGGGTTGGATGAGGGGTGAAATCCTCGGGCTTACATATTTACAATGAAATTCTTCATTTCTTTGTATTCCATGTTGGGGAATGTAATCAACCTATTACTAAATATATTAATTATATTATGAGTTCTTATTTTAATCATATTTTTATTAATTATATTATAAATATTATGATAATAATGACCAATTCAATATTTTATTAAATATTAATTATATTATAAATTATTAATTATATTATGAATTATTAAATATATATTTAGTTAATAATATATTTAAAGTATATAGTTTATAAATGAATATGTTAATTATATTATCATTTATTAATTATTTTATTTACTTAAATTCGTATTAATAATTATATCATTAAACTAAAATGAAAATTTTATATTGAGAATAAGAACCATGAGTTATACTAGAAACATATTTAGTAGGGTTGATTTGCGGTGGATTCTGACACATCACAAATGAATTATGGATCATTAACATAGATTTTAAAGACAATAGAAGATCATTTACTTGGTTTTGATAATGTGACATGGAATTTAAACTAAAATGACACTATAATATTGAAAACATGTAGTTGGAGTCACACTAGCTCCCCCACTTATCAAATTGATGTGTGCCAATTACAACACTTCACAAATGAATTATCAACATTTATCTTAAATTTTAAATGTAGTAAGATTTTTTAAATATATATTGAGGATGTGATGATCATTTTAAACTAAACTAACAATTTTAAATTGAAAACAAACACTTTGAGTCATAATAGACACATCAGGTGCTAGATTGACATGTGGTTGATTCATATACATCAAAATTTTATTATGGAACATTTTCTTAAATTTAAAAAAAAATTGTAATTTGTTTTCTCATTCTTGACTATGTGATGAACATTTTATACTAAAATTATAATTTTATATTGAAAGAACAGACCTTGTGTCAAAATGAAAACATTTTGAGTCAAATTGGAATGAATTCATTTCCTACATATCACAAATGAATAATGGATCATTTTCATAATGTTTAAACATAGTATGCGCTCATTCCCTCAATTTTGACTACGTGATGCATGATTTAATAATAAATGACAATTAAAAATTTAAAACTTGCACTACAAGTCATAAAAACCACCTCATGTTCATAATTAAATTGAAGATAATTATAATATTCCACGAATGAATTTGGGATCACTGTCCTAAATTTTGAAAACAATTGAAGCTCAGCTACTTGGTTTTGACAATGTGACCTTCATTTTAAACTAAAATTTCACTTTTATATTGAGAATACACACATAGAGTCATGTTTACCACATAATGTTTTATATTATCTTGTGGTAGATTCCTATATATAAAAAATTAATTATGTATCATTGTATTACAATTTGAAAAAAATTGGTTTTCTTCTAGGTTTTAGAATTGTTATAAATATTTTAAACTAATATTACACTATTATATTGAAAATACATAATTTGAGTCAAACATACCTCGTCATGTTTCTTATTGATGTGTGGTCGATTATTATACATTAAAAATTATATATGGGTCATTTTCATAATGTTAAATGGTAGTTTTTTTCTTTGTTAATTAGACATATGTTTTAAAACTAAATTATACTTTTAAATTGAAAACACACACTATGAGTCATACCAACCACATCATGTGTCAGAATAACATGTGGCCAATTCCTAGATGTAAGCAATATGTTATGGAATGTTTTCATGGTGTTTAAAAATTATCCATCTTCATTTTCTTTATATGGTCATTGAAATATTAATTTTAATCTAAAATGTAACTATTATATTGAAAACACAAACTTCAAGAAATACATGCCACATCGTGTGTCAGATTGATGTGTAGTCGATTACAATAAAATAAAAATGAATTATAGATTATTTTTATAAGGTTTTTAAATGAATATTAAAGTTTTTATATAATATTTTTATGTAACATGTTTTTTAAACTAAAATGACACTTTTATTTTTTAAACATGCACCTTCAGTCATATCTTCCACATCATTAGTTGGATTTTCCAGCAGTCAATTTCGGAAACAATCAAATAAATTATGGATAAATTTTATAATGTTTAAAACAATAAGATATTTTTTTCTTGGTTTTGGATATGTGACACATGTTTTAAAAAATGGAACTTTTTTATTAAAAAAACAAAATTTCATTCATACTAGCCGCATCACTTGTTTAATTGACATTAAGTTAATTCTAATATATCACACATGAATTATGGATTGTTTTACAGATTTTTTAAAATAATTATAGTTTTATAATGGTTTGGGATATGTGACATGTGTTGTAATCTAAAATGAAGTATTATATTGAAAACATGCACTTTGAGTCTTACCGACCAAATCCTGTTTTTGATTGATATATCTTCTATTTCTAAATGTCACAAATAAAATTTAGATATTTTTTCTAATGATTGTGAAAAAAATGATATCATTTTATTGGTTTTGGAAGTGTAATATTTTTTTTAACTAATACAACACTATTATATTTACGACACACACTATGATTCATACCGACCACATTGTGTATTAGATTGACATGAATTTGATTCTTATTTATATCAAATGAATTAGAAACATTTTACTCATTATTGAAGATAGTATATTCCTTTTTTCTGTTTTCTATTTGTGACATTAAATTAATTAAAAATTAAACATTCATATTGAAAATGTACATTTTACGTCATATTGATCACAATGTGTGTTAAATTGATGTGAGGTTTATTCCTACACATAAAAAACGAATTACCAATAATTTTTGTAATGTTTGAAAACAATAGAATCATATTTTACTACTTTTGGTACTGTGAAACATGTTTTAAAGTAAAAGGAAAATTTATAATAAAAACATACACATAGAGTCATATTGGCCACATCATGTATTAGATTGATGTTCAGTCTATTGTTATATTCCAAAAATAAATTATGGATCATTTCAATAATGTTTCCAGACATTAGGAGATTATTTACATAGATTTTTCCTTATAAAATATTTAACACAAATTTGAAAATACAAAATACACACTTCTAGTCATATCAGCCACATCATTTTTCATATTTACATGAATTCAATTCTTATATCTGAAAAATGATATTTGGATCATTTTCCTATGGATTGAAAAAATTAAAATCCCCATTTTTCAGTTTTTTCTATGTGGATCACATTTTAATCTAAAAGGAGAGTATTATATTTGAAATTTTCACTTTTATTCATTCATACATTCAACATCAAGTGTATGAAAGAATTATTGTTGATTTCTATATATTACCATGAATTTATGGATTATTTTACTATGTTTAGAAAAAAATCTATTTTTTCATGGTTTTGGATACGTGATGTGAGTTTTAAACTAAATTGAAATTTTTTTATTAGAAATAAGGGATTTATGAATTACTGAAAAAATCAATTGTCTAATTGGAATGTGGTCGATTCATACATTTCAAAAATAAAATTTGGATAATTTTCTGAAATTTTGTGAACATTATGATCTATAATTTTTGGTTTTGGTTATGTGAAGAGTGATTTAAACTAAAACGACACTTTCTTATTTAAGAATTACAATTTGATTCATACATAGAACATTGTGTTTCATATTGACATGAATTTTTCTAATATATGTCTCAAATGATATATTAATCATTTTTTAATTGTTGGAAAAAATTCTGATCTTGTTTTCCATATTATGGATATATGACAATAATTTTATACTAAAATAAAACTTTTATAATGAAAATATGCACTTTTAGCAATACTAATCATATCATGCAGTAGATTTATGTGAGTTAAATTTCCATACATCAAAAAATAATAAAGGATTGTTTTACTTATGTTTGAAAACCAGATAATCTCATTTTATCTATTTTTATAGTGTGACATAAGTTTTAAACTAAACGGAAACATTTAAAATAAAACAAATACTTGGAGTCATACCATCCGGATCATGTGTAAGATTGATGTGAATTTAATTATTACATTCTAAGAAGGAATTATGGATCATTTTCATAAATATTCATGATAATATGACCCCAATTTCTCATTTTTGCCTATGTAACATGATTCTTCAACTATTTTGACAAATGAAAACATGCACTTTGAGTAATATCGAACACATAATGTGTTTAAATTACATGAATTCAAGTCCTACAGACAAATAATGTTTTTTAAATCATTTCCCTATAGATTGAAATCAATAATAGGTCATTTTAGTGGTTTGGTCTATGTGATGCATTTTTTAAAATAAAACAAACCCTTTTATACTGGAAACATGAACATTCAATCAATTTTTCTAAATCATGTGTCAAAATGATGTGTGGTCTATTCTTACATGTTACGTAATAATTATAGATCATTTTTTATGTTCAAAAATAATTTGATCTCATTTTCTCAATTTTTGATAAGTGACATGTTTTGTAAACTAAAATGATAATTTTATATTGAAAATTAAAATAGTTATTTTATTGGAATCCTCATGGTTGAATCATGTTCTAATGTTCACAAATACTATTCAACATTTTAATCTATCTCAAATAATGTGTTGAGATTGCTGATTTTAATATGATTTAAATAATCTCTCATAATATATTAATTATTGTAAATCATGTTTGATTATTGTAAACTATATTTAATTTTTTAATATAATATTTTTGTTATGAATGATAAATTGTAATTCATTATAGGAATATTAATTCCTATGACATTATTACAAATATTTGGCTATGTCAGAGAAACCATAAGTCTTCCAGCTGTTCTGGTTTTTGGAAAATTCCCACACACTATGACCTAGACATCGTGACCTAGACACTGCTACCCAGACACAGTTACCTAGACATAGTGGCCTAAACACCTTGAACCATACAATGTGACCCAAACACCATGAACCAGAAACCATGACCCAGACAGCGTGACCCAGACACCGTGGATGAGACACCATAACCCCGACACTGTGACTTAGAAACCATCACCCAAACACCATGACCATGACATGGTGACCCAGACACTGTGACCCAAACACTATTCCATGTTTTGAAAAAGGAATAGACACTTGTCATGAGACAATGTGATCCTGACACTGCATCAATGCTACCAGTTTCGGATCTCAATGCATCTAAAAAATCATGACTATATAACTGCTCAAAGGCAAAGAAGAAAACATCATTTCTTGGTGAAACTGTTTTCAAGTGATACCGTTTCAAGAAAAAAAGTGACAACATTTTTTAATTTGTTTTGTAATTTTCAATTTAATTTTTAATAGTCGTCATGGTGTCACATAAGGGAACTGAAGTAATTAATATTTCATTATAGACATGTCACCTAAGAGTACTAGGTACGATTCGAATAATACATGCATCCTATCACGTCCAACACATGCACCACAAAAAAAATCAATGTGTGGAACTAGAGAAAGATAATGAAAAAAAAGAATTTAAAAAAGATAACCGATGCATCCAACACAATACAACTGAAGAACACCTAATGAAATCTCAATACCAAAAGGACGAACTAATGTAGATCAGATCCTCAAACTTCTTTGCAGTACCATCTCAAATAAAAACACAAGCTATGTAGCTTACATCATCAAACTGGAATCCATAGAACCAGTCTCATGATACTCTATTTTTTACAAGAGGACTCAATATTTTAATTTTCTTCATCCTACAAGTCTAGATCTATATAGAATAAAACTCAGAGCACTTCATCCCACTTATCATCATTTTTTCTATGTTGTGCATTATTTTAGATTTCGAGAATTGGGTGTGTTTGTATTAAATCACACACTGTATCATGTCTTAAACTAATGTATACAAGATATCCTTACTCTCATATCTTCTTAATTTTTTTTACTCCCATAGATAACTGTGGGAGAGGTCCTTGTATGACTTGGTAGTTTATACTGACAATGATCAGAGGAAGTGGTTGTGTGACATGGACTGTCTTATGCATAGTTGTCTACCCCGATCCAGTGCGTGGATAAATATTATCGAGATAAACTACTTGGTGGTAGGTGATAACCATGTGAAGTGGTTTAGGTCTCATCTTGAGGCTGATCCACTTGTATTATCATCTTTTTCTTATAATTTAATTTTTCTATACATTACTTTATGTTTCAGGAAACTAAATTTTACTTCGATAGTAATTCATATATATAAGTTATAATTGTTTTATACATATTAATGTATCTTCAAAAGTTGTATTAATAACTCACATTCATATTAATCATAATTAATCAATGTTCTACGCTGTTATTTGAAGAGTCAAAATATTAGAATGTTATTACCTTTAGTTACTGGATGGTATATGTTTTTATTGGGGAATAAATTTTATGTGAACCTCTAATAATAATTTTTTATAGATAATCAATTGATTTCCCTCATGATTAATCTACTCTAACAAACATTTGTTATCATATGGATTTGTTTTTCTTATTTAGAATTTTTTAAAATATTTTTAACAGTGATTTTAGATTTTCTTTAAATATCTATAAATTTTTATTTGTTATAAACTTATTTCCATTTTAATTTATCTCTTTATTAAGGATAATAGAATAGAAGGCGCTTCTACAAACAAACGCCAATTTTTAAATTGAACCAATTATGAATAATGGAAGATTAAAATGAAAATCCACTTATAGAGTATGGGTTTGGAAATTTTGTCATAAATTATAGATGAGTATGTGATTTTTACTACTTCTTGTACTACATGGTATGACCCAAATCCAACTGCTTACAATAATAATTTCAAATCCATGAATTCATTATATTGTTCTTTAAGAGATGAAGAATTTAACATAATTTTTTCATGTCAAACCGCCCATGAATTTTGGGATACATTTTCTATCTCAAATGAGGTAACAACTAATGGGAATGAAATGATACATAATACATATTCTATTAAGTATGATAATTTTAAAATTAGGCATGATGAGCCTATTTCTAAAATGTATCTTGGTTTCAACGAAATTGTAAACAGAATGATCTCCCTCATAAGAGACGTTAAAACCAAAGAATAAATTATGAAGATTCTCAGATCCCTACCTAATAGATGTAGATAAACTGTTGACTCTATTAGATAGTCATGTGACATTATAAAATTACCTATCAAAGAACTCATTAAAAAACTAATGAGGTATGAAGAAGAGATGAAATTCAACAATGAAGTGGAGGATGTACCCAAAATAATATCTCGGGCATTCAGGAAAACCACCTATAAACACAATTAAAAGGAGAAATTACAAGTCTCTATAGAATGTTCCAGTAGTGGACAATAATCACCTGACAGTGATGATGAGATGGCTCAATTAGCTAATAGGTTTATGGTGGTTTACAAGAGGAATAAATTTATCAGAAATCATAACTTCATAAGAAGATATGATCTAAACGTACTCTAGAAGAAAGATTGGAAAACAAATGACAAGTTGGAACAGATAGTATGTTTTGAATGCAAGCGAAAGGGACATGTAATGACCAAATATTCCAAGATCATGTATAAAAATAAATAAGAGGATAAAAATAGAAAGTATAAAAAAGAAATGAATGTAACTTGGATTTCAAATAAGGATATTCCAAGTGACATAGTGTCTTTACATGATGAAAATCATAACAATGAAAATATGTGTTTCATTACAAACACATATGAGTTAACCCTGGAATATCATGTACAAAATTCATATAATTATGGAGATGATTGTGATTCTAAAAATATGCCTAAAGAAGAAAAGTTTGAGTTTTTCAATTTTCTTGATGAGACATGTAATGAACGAAGAGATAAATACAAATCTTTAAAGAAACAATATGCTCTTAACTCAACTATTAAATCTAAACTTACTATAGAATGAGAGAAAAATGATTAATTAATCAATGAGAATAATTAACTAAAGCTATCTAATGAGCAATTGAAAAAAGTACCTTGAAAGGTATAATAATGATAAAGATAACTCAGTAAAATTTCAAGGAAAAACTATTTCCCCGAAATAGACTAATGGAATTGGTTATCAACCTAGAAAAATTCATTTTTGGAAAAACCAAATTTTCTTCTAAATCTAGAACATACAACATTACTCCTAGTTCCGGAAAACATTATGCTAGTTCACTATGATACATCCTATACAGTTTTGAGTTTTTCTAGGTGAAATAATGTTTATTTGTAAAATAATTTACATAATCCTCATAGGAAACCTATGAGAAAAATGTGGGTTTCTAAAGCACTAGTTACTAATAATACTAGACCCAAACATTTATGTTTACCAAATTAAGTTTTTATTTGACTATTTTATCGGAATTTTTTTGAAGATCTCCTATAAAAGCGTATGGTATTTGGATAGTGGATGTCTAAGACACATTATAGGAGACTACTCATGTTTCAAAAACCTAATAAAGATTGATAGTGGATACTTCACTTTTAGGGACAATGCCTGAGGAAAAATCATCAGCCTACGCCAAATCAGTATCTCTAACTCATTTTTAATAGACAAAGTTATCTTTTTTGATGGATTGAAATATAATATGCTTATTATTTCACAACTATTTGATGATTGATTTCATGTTATGTATGATAATAATGATATTAAATTTTTATATATAAAAATGAATTGGTATTGTATGTGTTATGAAATGAAAATGAATATTATGTTAAGTTGGATTTTTTATATTCTCATAATTATTCCTGTTTAAGTGTATTTCACAATGAATCATGACATTGTCATAGAATACTAGGACATTGTAATGTTAACCACCTTAAAAAGCTAACTAGAAAATGTTTAGTCAATGATCTACCGAAAATAGAGTTTCTAACTGATATAGTGTGTCATCCTTGTCAAAGGGGAAGGAAACATAAAAATTCCTTAAAACCAATGAAATAATTCTCAACTTATCAACCTCCTGAGTAGATGGTAAGTACAATGTTTATTTTCTTGTAGATGGCTTATCTGGGTATAATTGGACCTTGTTTTTGGATTGCAAAAGTGAAGCCTACTCTCATTTCACCAAGTATACTAATACTGTAGAAAATCATAAAAGTCTTAGAATTACATCTCTATGAAGTGACCATTTTCATGAATATGAAAACCAGGAGTATGAATCTTTTTTCTCACAAAATTTACATAATCATAATTTTTCGTCCCATAGAACACCTAAAAATAGAGTTATAGAAAGAATAAATAGGACCCTGAACGAAATTTCTAGAACCATGCTTAATGTATATGACTTAGTAATTTATTTCTAGGCTGAATATATAAATAAATCATGTTATATTATTAATAGAGTGTTTATTAGACCTATTCTTAAAATAATATCATATGAGTTATAGAACAATAGAAAAACCAAAAATAAAATACTTCAAAGTCTTTGGTTGAAATGTCTATATCCTTAATACCATGGATAATCTTGGAAAATTTACATCCAAGAGTGATTAATGAATCTTTATAGGATATTCAATCTCTAGTGAATCCTATTGAGTTTTTAATTAAAAGAACAAAATCCATGGAGAAATCTGTCTGTTTCATGTTTGATGATACATATCCACATGTGCCTATGACCTCTTTTGAAAATCATGAGGATGATATGTAAAATATGGAAATTAGTGCTAAATACTCCAACTCTCTTGTTAGGGAATCTGAAAATTTTTCATTTTCGAGAAATTCTCTATATTCAAGCCCTAATGAACCCTAACAGATTGAAGAACCTAATATCACATGACCCTGTTGTTATAGATCTATTATAACAGTTAAGAACCATACATTATATGCTATTATTGGAGATTTTAATAAAGTAACACAAACTACAGCTACTATTAGAAACCAGGTTTAACATCATGTTTTTTTGTCACAACGTGAACCTAAAAACATCAATGATGCTATCAAGGATAAATTTTGGGTTATGGATATGAAAGAAGAACTAAATGAGTTTGAAAAGAAGAATTTTGGAAAACTGGTTGTCAAACCCAAGGACAGTTTTACTATATGCACTAAGTGGGTGTTAAAAAATACGGTTGATGAAGCTGTTATAATAGTTATAATCAAGGATATATTGGATTCACAATGCTATAGTCAAGAAAAAGTAATTGACGAATAGGAGACATTATCAATAGTATCTAGACTTAAAGCCACTAGAATCTTTCTTGCATTTGCTACACATCTGAATTTCTAACTATATCAAATAGATGTCAAGAGTTCCTTTCTAAATGGTTATATTTATGAGGATGTATTTTTAGAACATCCCCCTAGTTTCACAAATACATGCATCCCAAATCTTTTTTTTTAATTATCTATAGAACTGTATGGTTTAAAACATGCTCTAAGAGCCAGTTATGATAGATTAAATTTTTTTCTTATTTCCAATATATTTTCAAAAGGAATATCTTATCGTACTATTTTAATAATTCAAAATTTCAATAATGTTTTAATAATATGAATTTATGTAGACAATATTGTTTTTGTATCTTCAAAAAATAATTAATGAATTGAGTTTTTTAAAATATTGAAAAATTAATTCAAAATTACATTAATGGGGGAACTAAAATTCTGTCTTGATTTTCAAATATTTCAAAAAAAGGATTGTATTATTTTAAATCGATGAAAATATACTAAATATATTCTAAATTTATTTGTCTTTGACAACACTAAATGTAGTGATACACTAATGAGTACGACTTGTAAGTTGGATCTTGATGAAGAAGGAAAATTTGTTGATCAAACCACATTTAATAGAAGGATTGTAATCTCACTCTACTTAACTACTAGATAACATGATATTAGGTTTAATATATGTCTGTGTCAATTATTTCAATAAAATATTAATGAGTCTCATTTAAATGCTGATAAATGGATTTTAAAATACCTCCAACTTAAACCCATTTTTGGAATGATGAATCCTAGAGGATAATAATTTGAGTTAGTTATCTATTTTGAAGATAATTTTGGTGGTTGGATTTTATATAGTGAATGTACCTCTGGAACATGTCACATTTTATGAATGTATCTAGTCACATGATGTAGTAATAAATAAAATTCCATTGCTTTTTCTAGTGTTGAAGCTGAATACTTAGCTGCATTGAGTTTTCATGCATATATTTTGTTAATGAAAGACACATTACTAGACTATTGATATCAATTCATAGATTTTCCTATAAATTTCTAAAATTCTATTTCTATTATCATTTCAAATAATCATGTTTCACACTCCAGGAAAAAACAAATTGATTTAAGGTGTCTAGTTTTGATAGACCATTATGAAAAACTTAATATCATTTTGGAATTCATTGGAAATGAATGCCATCTTGTCGATATATTCACTAAACCATTAAATTATGAAAGGATAAATTACATAATACATTATTTAGGAGTGGTAAATCTAATGTATAATGTGTATGGTTTCAAAACATACTATTTCCCACCTTGTTGTTTGATAGTTTACAGTGTCATTGATTTTCGGTTTCACAAGAATGTTTCTTGAAGTTATTGATTCATATTTACGATCTCACAATTACGGTATGTTGGATACTGACATGAAAATACTATCTAAAATGATACAATCAGACCATTTGAAGTCACACCATAAGGATGTAACCATTACAATCAGTTCTGATCTCATCGTGAAAATCTGTTTCAGTCTCACCATGATAATATGTTCGGGTCTCACTGTGAGAATCTGTTCCATTCTCACCATAATGATTCAGTTTTCATTTTATTTTTATTTTTTTAGACATATTGTTGTTTTTATTATTTTATTTTTTTTATCCCACTATTTTCAATTTTAGACTATAGAAATTATTAAATGATAAAAACCAAATATCATTCACTCCTTTCATCACTAGATCATTATTATCTAGAAACTAAAACCCCTCTCTTTTAAATTGTAAGTCTTCTTTCCGACCTTCATTTCTATAGAACCACTCACTTAATGACCATAATGAATCACCCATCTTCATCAAATCTTGATATGTGCAAATCTCAGATTAATTTAAAAATGGCACCAAATGTAGTGCATGAATGAAAGTTGAATCTGTATATTGCTGAAATAATGGTAGTATGAGAAATGGAATTATGTCGTAAGTGGTTTTTGACTAGTAAGTCATTAGTTTTTAATGTTCTGGAAGAGTAGGGATGGCTAAACTGGTTCAAAAAAGAGACAATGCCAATTTATCCAAAACTCATTTATCAATTTTATTAGTATGTCTAATTTTCTTTCGATACTGAATATGGTTTTGTTATAATAAAATGGAATAATGCTTTAAGGTGTATGTTTTCCTAAAGGATATGGGATTTCTACCTATGAATATCTTGTGAAAGAATATTTGTGGACTACCAGAGATGTACTCCTCCTTTTTGTGATGTTTGGGTATTAGGAGATTCCCTAGGATGTTTAACTGGCAATAAAAATAAGAGAAGAGAAATTTTTGCTGAGTTAAATGGGGAACAATGGTTGTTGCCTAAGTTTATCCATGAATCATATTTGTCAAAGGAAAGTGAAATTTTTTACTCTTAAGTATCATGATCTGTTCTTGATTCATCTTATGAAAAATTGGAAAATGATAAATCTATTTAAGTATATAATACATCATATGTGTGAATTTATTATGACAACCTAAATTTCTACCACTTTGTTTTATTAAAAGTTAATCATTAAAATGAAATTTTATAAAGGGGTTATTGGCTTGAAGGAAGAAGTCATCAAGTATTATGAGTTCTGAATCTCAAATTGTATAGTTAGAAGGATGATAATAATATGGAACCCTTGGAAAAAGTCTTGGGTGGAGAATAATGAAAGGTTGTACGAAAAGTTTAATTCAGTTGAAAATCCTTGAAGACCTAAGAATATATCTAATCATGGCTTGGAACTAGATTAAGTAATTTATTGTTCTGATAAATAAAAAGAAGATGCAGTTGTTGCACATATGCAAGGAACAGACTTGGACAATGAAGATCGTGGTCTATCTATTCGAAAAATTTATTTGAGAAGGATGTACCTATTACTGAAAGGAGTGTTGATGTAGAAGAATAAAATGCTATTAAAGAAGAGGCTACTATAGGGGAACAAATAAAAACTGATCCTGAATTTATCCCATCTTGTATGGAATGAATGTAAATATCCTTTCATCTAGCTAGAAATTTAATGGGTGAAGATATTAGATATGAAAATTTTGAAATAGATCAAAGGACTGAATCTCTTAGTCTTATAAGTGATGAACCTGTTAAGGGGGAGCAACGCCCCAGTCTAGAATTTTTTGAAGTTCCCAATACTGTTGATCTAAGCACTCTGGATACCTAGTATAAGTTTCCAAGCTACATTGATGTTGAAAATACCCACTAGGTCTCAGTTAAATGCATAAAACCATCCATAGTGTTTCAAATGAAACCAATTTATGCTCTAGATGTAATCTCTACTATGAAACTTGAACCTATCTCAATTCTTATACCTAATCATTCATAATAACCTTTTGTGTCCATGATTCACAGCGATCTAAAATCCATTGGTGATAATCATTTAGCTGGTTTTGAAAATCTCATGAACTCCCAGCCTCCTACTGTGAAAAATCTTAGTAAAAGAGATGATACATTGTTTTTAGAGAAAATCATATGGAGAATCCAACCAAATATGTTTCATAAAATACAAGTAGTCATAATATTGAACAAGATATTGATAGTGGAGGTGCGTTATCTTGGATATATGGTTGAAGATATCAAATAAGTGTTGCACCCAATACAAGCTCATACTTCTCATCATATTGAGGATGTTAGTGATCAAATTCCACAAAATGTTTCGTCCTTGATTCCACCGAACATTACTTCAATTTATGATCATGTTTTTAAGATAAACATCATGATAGTCAATAAGATGCATACAATTGTTGTTGGTATTAAGAAGAAGACTAATGAGTACAAGTTACATGTAATGAAAGTTTTAAATTACCTCAAGTCTCTCACTTCAGCCATTATAGATTCCAAGGCCTCTGAACATTCATCTCAACCATTAGACAGTGATCTATTCCGAACTATTTTTATAGATGAAATTCATTTAGTGTTAAGTGGTTTTGAAAAAGAATTTTTATTTGATGTCATCAATAACTATGACAAAGTACATTAATTATTAAGGATTCACTCAAATATTTTTAATGATTCTCATGAAAAAATTACTAAGCAATTGGAATTCTAATTTAATAGGATCTTCCATAAGAATGATATTACCAATCATTTCAAATATCATATAGAGAATATGGAAATTCCTCCTATCAGTCATGACTTCATGTATCATGTCCAAAAGATGAAATATTTCACCCTTCTATTAGAAAAGTTAATGGAGAAAAAAGATGATTTGGTGAAATAAATTAAGTATGGTGTTGAGATCATTACTAATTTTATTCAATTGTTCATTCCTTTTCTTTATGTTCAATTCACTAGAATTATGAATCCTAAAACTACACCGTTGAAGACTCGTTCAAATCCTTCTTCATTTACTTATTTTTCTTCTACCTCCATGTATATTTCATAGGCTTTGAGCCATATCAGACCTATTGTTCATGAAAAATCATTGTATTGATCTGCATCTAAGTCCACTCTGGAACCTTCTATTTTGGAAGGGAACCATCTTCTTTATTTGATAGTTGGATCAATCCCTTATTCAACCACTACTTCTGCTCATGTGGGTCTGTCTGATGCTACTACGAAGAGAAAGGAGCAGGATTCTAGTGATGATGAAATTGAAAAAAAGTCTTTTTGATAAGGATGTTTTGTATTTTTTTTGAGTATTGTAATGAAATATATCTTTTTTACCAATGAAAATGATCACTTTCATTGTTTTCTCTATTACTTAACTTCATTTCATGTTTATTTTTATCTCCTTATATTATTTTTGATTAATTAAAAATGGGTATAATATGAAAGAATACTACGAATAGTCATCTAAATACTCTAATTTGCTATTATAAAAAAGGGGGATATTTTTGGACACCTCGTGTTTTAATCATGTTTTGCTGATAAAAAATATTGTTCACTAGTTTTAATCTATTTCAAATCATGTGTATAGATGGTTGGATTCCCTATTCTGTGAATACACAATCACATGATTTTGATTCCTTTAAATAATGTTGGATTATTTTAAAAAATATTTAATTTTATTCTATAATTTTTTTTAATATGAATGCTTTTGTCTAATTCATTTTGTGAATATTACTTCTTAAGACAATTTTTTATATATTTGGCTAAGTCTAAGACACCTTAAATTTGTCACTGGTTCTAGTTTTTATAAATTTCCCAAATAATATGACCCAGACACTCTGCCATAGAAACCATAACCCAGAAACCATGAACCAGAAATAATGTCCCAGATACCGTTACCCATGCACTGTGACCCAGACTGCATGACCCAAACATCATGACCTAGACACTATGACCCAAACACCATTACCCAGCCACCATTCAATGTTTTGAAAAAGTACAAGACACTGGTCCTGAGAAACTATGATCCAAACACTGCATCTGTGCTACCAATTCCTAATCTCAATAAAATTTTGGCATCATGAGTGTAACACCCATTAAAGGAAAATAAGAAGACATTTTTTCATGGTGACACCATTTCTAAGTGATAACATTTCAAGACAAACTCTGCCATCATTCTACAATCTATTTAAATATTCTCAATTTCATTTCCATCTTTCATATATGATTCATTTATAGGCATTTAAATAATTAATATTTCTTTGTTGACATTTCACCTAATAGTATGAGTACGTTGTGCACAATACATGCATCTTGTTGGCTCCAACAGATTCACCCCATAACCAAAATTGAATCATGGCATGTGAAGAGGATAACTAAAATCAAGTGTTTGAAAAAGATAGCTGATGCATGCAACACAATACAATTGAAGAAAAAAAGAAATCTCAACCACTAAAGAAGGAACTACCATTGATCAGAGACTCAAACATATTCATAGTACCAACTCAAAGAAGAACATGTGCTACATTGCTTACATCATCAAACTAGAAATCAGATCGCCAGTCTCACAAAACACTTTTTTACAAGAAGACTCGATATTTTCATATCCTTTATCCAACAACTCCAAAGATGCATAGAATAATACTAATAACACTTCTAACCATTCTCACCTTATTTTAACTATTTTGAATTGTTTTATCTTTTAAGTAGTGTGTGTGTGTGTGTCTGTATTAAAACACACATTGTCTCCTCTATTTAACAAAAGGATACAAGTTATCCTTATTCTCACATTTTCTTACATCGTTTACTCTAATAGATAACTGTGGATAAGGTCCTTGCGTGACCTATTATTTTATACCCATGTATAATAGTGGAAGAGTTCATGTGGTCTAGACAGTCTAGTGCATTGTTCTTTACCCTAATCAATAGGGTAGATCAACCTTTCCAATATAAACTACTTGGTGGAAGGTGATAACCAAGTAGAGTGGATCAGGTATCAGATTGAGATTAAGACATGTATCTTATCCGCTTTGTTTTTAATTTATTTTTTCTAGGAATTAAATTATATTTAATGAATCTAAATTTTACATTGATAGTTTTCC
The DNA here is from genome assembly GCA_963277665.1 of Viscum album. Lineage (NCBI taxonomy): Eukaryota > Viridiplantae > Streptophyta > Magnoliopsida > Santalales > Viscaceae > Viscum > Viscum album. The sequence goes on along the minus strand of OY728158.1, from coordinate 362,709,672 downwards.
TTGGATAGATGTTATAATTGTTTTTCCCTATTAACGTAGATTCAAAATTTGTATCAATAACTCACATTGATATTAATGATAATTAATCAGTATTCAAAGAAGTTATTTGAATAGTCAAACTATTATAACCGTATTACCTTGAGTAACTATCCTATATTTATTTTCTATTGGGGAATCATGTTTAAGTGATATTTTTATCAAATTTTTTTATATATACTCAATTCTTCCCCCTCATGAGTAATCTAGTCTGACCAATATAGTTATATTAGCTACATCATGTATGGATTGATGTGTGTTCAATTAATACACACCAATAATGAATTATATATCATTTTCATAAATTATGAAGATAATATGATCTTATTTTATTTTTTTATATGTGATTTATTTTTCAAACTAAAATTAAACATTTACTTTAAAAAACACACAATTATTTCTCATTCAATACAAGTTATCTGTCATATTGATACCGATAAATTCTTATTTGTTAAAAACGAATTATGTATCATTTTGATAATGTTTTAATATAATATATTCTTTTTTTCAATCTATTTATAATTTCAAATGTGTTTTAAAATATAATTTCAACTTTATATTAAAAACATGAACATTGCATCATACTAGTGAAATTGTGTGTCATTTTCACATGAGGTTGATTCCTACACATCCAAAATGAATTAAGGTTTATTTTCTAAATGATTTAGGAGAATCCATGCCTGTTTTATGGGTTATATCTATGTGATGTTTATTGTGGAGTACAGTGATACTAATAATGTGAAGACATGAAATTTGAGTCATACTCAACACATTATGTTCCAAATTTTTGTGAAATAAATTCATATAATCCACACAAGGAGTATAGATCATTGTATTAATTTTTGAAAATAACATGAGAACATTTTTTGATATTGATAATGTGATGCTAATTTTAAAAAAATGGCGCATTTATATTGGAAACATGTACATTTAGTCATAATGGCCACATCATGTGCCATATTTATGTGAAAAAAATTATTTTAAATCTATAATGAACTAAATTCCATTTTCTAGAATTTGGTAAATATACTGGACTCATTTTCTCATTTTTGACAATGAGATATGTGTTATAAACTAAAATGAGAGTTTTATATTAAAACCCACACTTTGAGTCATACTAGACACATAATATGTTTTATAGAGGTTTGGATGGTACCTACATGACACAAATGAATTATTGATTAATTTCTTTTATTTTAAAAGTAATATGAGGTCATTTGATTGGTTTTGAAATTGTACTATGTTTTCTAAACTAAATTTTAATGTAAATAATAAATGAACTTCCATCATTTTCAACTTGTAGCACCAGTAAAACTTACATAGTAAGTAATTCATCACTTATACTTTTATCATTGTATTAATATATTATATTGGCATATTAATAAGTTTTTATAGTATAAATAATTTCATGTACATTGTTAAATCAAATAAGAATGTAAATAAATTCAATATGTTTCTTCCTTGTAGGGAAGAAGTGATTATAATAGGACCCAAACCATTTTAAAAAAGTCAACATAAGATATACAGAAAACAAAATAAATATTATGAGCCTTTTGTGTGGAATTAACTTCCCCAAAAGTTGGTAACATGACTTCAGATTTATGTGTGGAAGGATCCTTGAACTATTTCCATCTCACCATTATCTCAGTTATATCCTCATTTTCCAATATCTCATGAGATTGAGTAGCATTAGACATGTTACTATCTTTAACAAAATCTATAGAGAATATCCATATATTATATCCTTGTGGAATTACTCAAAAATTTATTTATTTAATGGCCATCACCAACAAATTTTGATGTTTCTATATACTCATCTGAATCCCTAAAGGAATTATATAATTGAAAAGTTCAATATAATTTCATGGTCAATTGGGTAATGAGAATATACACATCAAAAGAATTTAAATATTTTATTAAATATAATAATATTAATGTCTTCAATCGAGATGGAGTTCTTGTAAATGTGTTAGACATGATGAATTAAATATGGACTACACCAATATATATAAGTGGATTGGAATGTATCTGAAATAATTTACCATCACGTTGGGGACATTAATAGATATTATTTGGTTGTTTCTCTCTAATATAACACCATCAATAAAATCATTCATATTTTTGTCATCATAAAGGGGAACCATGGGCTGGGAGGATCACCAACTCTATATCCTTTCTTGAGAGGGAGGAAAATCTATGGTGGAGTTTAAATTTCATTCGGTTGATGGATGTATAAAATCTCAAAAAATATTTGGATTGTAATTAGAAAATTAGGGTCATATTAAAAATATAACTAAATTATTTTCAATAGTACATGAATTTCATTTTATGAAAAATATTTTCTACGAACTGTGATTTTAAGGGATCAAATATAAAATGTATCTCTAAGGAAATAGCCCCCAGTTGATCAAAAAAATAATATGTAAATAGTTAAAAATGATGTGAACAAACATTATGACAATATGTACTTTTCATATTTCTCTTTAAAATAAATTATTTATTCTTCAGAGTACATTGGCCTTTGGATGACATGGTAGTATGTTAAGTATTTTGACATACCAACTATTAAAGATATAATAATTGAAATTTTAATTACCGTCAACAATTACTTGTTTAGGGAAGCTAATATTTTGATTGTATATAATATTAGTCAGAGATTTGGAAATGTATGATCCACAATAATTTTAATTAATTTTTATACTCTATCGAAACATTGACCAAAATAATTTAATCTATTTAAAATATGTTATGATACGTAAATATTACTATATATATCTTAATCTATATCGTTGTGAAGAAATATATAGGCTTATTATTTTTAATCGTTGACTCAGAAATATAATATGGATAATATTTATAGATTACACTATTATAAAAAAATTCTTGTTAACGAAAAAATAAAATTGAATTAGAAAAATTTTATCACAAAAATATTGATTACAGAGAACTGAAAATTCACACTGGACATCATGGGTGGTAAATTTTTTGGACTATAATATTTGGTTACAAAATATAATAATTTATTTTATCCAAGTTATTTGTGATTATCATCCCGTGATTTCTAAAAATAATAACTAAAGTAAAATATATATATAAATTTTATGATTATATTGTAGAGATTTAGTCATGCTCTATTTCCACCATGACATGTCTTCCATCTATTATTTTCTTTTCAAAATTGGACTCATAGTTCTTATTTTATCATTTTATGTTCTTAAAATTCCAAAATATATTTTACTATAGAAATGACTGAGGGTTTAATGAGTAAAAATATTTCTTTAATGGGGTTTTCATTTATATATTATTAATATATAAACCTATAGAAAATATGAATATCTATTAATTATATTTAATATAATAAATCATTTTTTTGAACAGATAGATTTAAAAAATGTCCATCATGTATATATTCACAACTACGACTCCTACCCATTCAAACATGATAATTTCATATATACATTTGAGATCAACCATGTCTACAAAATCCTCTAAAAATATTTCTTCTCCATATTCAATGTTGTACATAATTTCATATTTAAATTATGTATTTTTATGATGTTTTAATGTCAATACATGATGTTGTATAATCAGTGGGATGAATGATCACTTTTAAGTTCCTTTTGATTTCTTGGTTTATTCACTACATTTTCTTAATCTGAACATCCATTTCTCATTCATTGTTCCCATCATTAATACCAAATAACATTTCCTTCATTTTTATATCAACATATAAAGGTATTTTATTTTAATTTTTAAAATTACATACATGATGTGTCTTTATAATATTGAATGAACATTTAATGACTCTTATAATAGCATTACCACACATCTTAACATATAGGACATCAAGCAGAATACAAAAAATCGAGCCCGAATAATGAGATACATGAACCCAAAATATAATCTTTTTTTTTGGTATTTTTTTTCATGTAAAATGTCTCTTAGGATATTATACACTATACAACTAACAAAAAGGTTATGTGTGTTTGTGGATAGATATAACGAAAATACAATTTCACCATATAGATTTTTAATTGTGGGAGTTGGTGCCCTAAAACGAAATTCTTATATAAATTATGATTACTTATACTCATGGTTTTTTGAATATTAATAAACTCGTTATCACATCATCATTTTGTTTCTACATAACATCATATGAGGTATTGTATTAAGAGTATCTTTCACACTAAAAGGTCAAAGCAGTTCCCTGATATGATGAGAACCTGAAATTTTTATTAAACTAATCATAGATATATGATCCATGGATGAATGATATCATTTTAGGGACACAATTGATACAATATATCATTGGAAGAGACTTATTGGACATTGAGGCACATTCTCATCGTGTAAACCCCTTGTGATATCCAGAAGGATATTAGGAGAACGAGACTCGATACAAGGAAATACACTGTTATATGTATCATTGGATGTTTCTATACACAAACATTTATATTTTTTATTACACATTAATTATATTATTAATGTATATTATGAGCTATTCAAATTGATTTATTGATGAAAATCGTGACGACAGATGTTCACTGTTTGGTAGGATATGTTGGGTGCATCACGAGTAATATTTCGTTGATGAATAATGCAAGAAATGATTTATCCTTTCTGATATTTAATAGAAGATAATATCTCAATCCCTTTGATGAAAATTATATAGACTAAATAAATCCATGTGTGTGGTTTTCAATATAAAAATTCTAGTTATAAAAAGTCATAGAAAGAGATATCAGACATATAGGTTGATGGCACTGGCATAGAACCTTCTCTATTTTAGATTTTTTGATAGAGGTATTATATTACATAGTTAATTACTGTATGTGGTGACATGTTGTTGTGGCTTTAAATTCTTATTCCCTACCTATTCACAATTATTCCATCACTTGTAATTTGAGAGAATATATCGTTGGTAGAATAATTAAAAACTATTGAGGGGGATTCGTTGGCCAAGATTAATGGTCTCATGAGAAATAATAATATTGAATATTATTTTATTAAATAATATTTAATTATAACTCTCAACTTATGCACTTTTCATGAATATAATTTTATTTCTGTTATTATTTGAAAAGGGTGTTATACTAGGATTAATGAAATAATTAATGACACTTGTGAATTTTTTTTATTATTACCCTAGTGAGATAAATTCAGAGTTATAGTATTCTATAAATTATCCAAGGGAAATAAGTATGACACACAATCATGTTGTGAAAAAAAAATTTAGAAAACCTATTGATCATATATATTTCTTACCTATCGTGGACTGATATCTATAATGAGAATGATCATTCTTCATCATATCATGGAGAACACTTTGGAAGCAACTCTCACGGTGATTGAAGTCAAATCGTGAAATTGCTCGGATTTTCCGTGCTAGCACTCAAAGAATCCTCCAACAACATCCAAATATTAATAGAGATTTAGTGTATCATCACTCTAAGAGATCTACCATTGATCTCTAAAATTAAATGAAGGTGCAATACAGATCTATGGTTGGATGCATCATCAACGAAAGAATAAACTTAGAGGTAATTCATAATTATGTAAATTAATTATAAACTAAATATGTTGATCCTCTCTCTTGGATCCAAGTATATATTATTTTTATATTTCATTGATTAAATTCGGTGGATGATTACATTCATAATTTCATAGATCCATGACTATTAATTGAATATGTAAAAAATTCATGTTGGTCATTGTCCCTTATGGACTTCCACTACGCCCAGAACCTAAAATTGATATTAGAGTGGGGAATATTATTTCATATAATTATTTAAATATTTTTTTGACAATTTACACTTGAATAATTTAGTTTTTCATTCATTTTTAATAATTTTTTAATCTGAATTATGATTTAGGTTCATTCTATAACATTTATCTCATATCCAATATAAATAATTAATTTTTTTAATTAAAACTAAATCGAGGTGCTCATCTGGAGGAGATAATGTTTCAGTTTAGGTAACATAGTGGTACATGCTCTATAGTGATATCTACATGCAATGTAGTTTTGTTAAATGAATTAGGACTAGTTCTATTACTCAAACCATTTACATTAATGACATGTGGTTTAGTTAATTCTTACACCAAGTGGCGACCAAGAGAGACTGGAACACGTTTAGTGGGGCTAGATGTTGTGTAGCCCACTGGGCATGGAATTTAGTCCCATTCTAGTCAGGGTCAGGATATATATTCCATACACAGCCTGCCTGACTAGTGACTATGTAACATGGATTCAACATGGCGTGTGTCCCACTGTACTTTCCATGTACTCCATGATATCTTAATTAGGCCTCACATGACGAGTCCCAAGGCATGTAATTGAGAAACAAAGTGAAAAATGGAAATACCATGTAGATTTATTCTACATGACATTTACTTTTACCAATTACATAGATTTATATATTGTTATATTATGTAACCCTTGAGACATGTACTGGAATGTGGGGGAAAATTTGGGACACAACATGTTATAGTAATTGAAATATATAAATATGTTTTATTAACATTTTCATAATATTCATGATCTATACATCATGTATCAGTTTTATTATAGTCATTAATATTTGTATATGCTATATGTCGCAAAGAATAACGTGTATTCTAGTATAATAAATGTTTGGTAATTTTGGATGGGTATTCATTGGGATACCTTCAGGACACATGTTATGAACACAATTAATTTAAATGAATTTATTAATTTGTTTGAAATTATACCAGATGATAATCTCAAGAAAAATTATAAATGGTTTAATATAAAAGAATTGATTAATGAAAGATAATAACTACTTGATTCAAGCATGATTAATGTTAAATAATAATAATTAATTAATTGATGGATATTTTTATAAAATTTTCAATTTATTTCTGTCATTTGGTTGATCAAGAGCTAGACGAGACCATTGAATGTGGTTGGTTTCTTTTTTAATTTATTATTAAATTAAACTATTATCCTGCATAACTTCTCTCATTTTTGATATGATGGTCCTAAGTTCCCATGGTATATTTTATTTAAACTCCCTTTTACCCCTCAACTATGTGTTAATAAAATCATATGTAATGAATAGATCTCCCACGATAGTGGAGGTGGTTCATCTTAAGTATGAGGAGAAACCAATCCAAAAAGTTGAAAAGGTGGACAGGTGGAAAGATGTAAACACAATACATAAATGGTCTAATGTGTTTTATCCTAGGCCATTAGTTAGTTTATCCTCAACTAGATAAAATAACCCATAGAAAAATTTCATGATCATTCCCTTTAATTTATTTCCATCAGATAGAATGGTTATTCAGTACGGATGTTTTGTCATGATCACATAATTAATGAATTTACAATCATAAAAAGATGGAACTAAAATAAAATATATTATGCATAAATATTATCTAAAAATATGGTTAATATATTTTTTAATCCCACATAATATTAAAAATTATTTTAAAAGATAATAATTAGAAATTTATATATAAAGGATAAAATACCTCAATAAAATATTAAGTCATTATAGCCTTCCATTACTTCGGTTAAAATCAAACCATATTTGTATGTGCTTGGCCAACCAATGATAGGGTGCTTTCAATTATCATGGAATTATAATTTTAGTTTTTTAGTTGAATTAACTTGGTTGACATTAAGGTTTTTCTACCAAAGTAGGACATGGTGTAACTAAGAGGAAAAGGTTGAGGAAATCTAAATTAATGATTTCTGGATTGCGATGTCCACTCAATGGATCATTGAACTCTGAGTTAATGTAGTTGAAATTTGGAATTCCTAACTAAAACTATTCCAGTTTCTTGAGCATCTAGTGTAGGGGTAAAGAGAATGTAATATGGGTCCTTTCTACAAGAATATCCAAGAAATATGATATTCTGATGCCAACAATGATCTCTATTGGGTTTTGATAAAAAAGTGGGAGACTAAAAAATATAATTTTTTTATTTTTCTGAATTTTATAACATAACGTACTAAATATATTCATATCATATTTCTTGAAATATCAATAAAAATTTCATCATAAATATCACTGCAATCCATACTTGAGAAGGAAACCCTTCTCACCGACATAAATTTCAAAGAGTGGATAATTCTACTATGAGTCATCCTTCTCTATGAAAAGAAATTGTATGTGTTGGAAGACCCTTTACCAGTTGCACCTGGAAATGAGGCAAGTGACAAAGAGCTCTCTATTTACGAGAAACATATGAATGATGCTACAGATTTTTAGTGCTTCACTCTATCATCAATTTCGAATGACCTCTTGATGTAAAATGAGGGAATGGATATTTATATTATGATATATCACCATCATGTTCACTATAATGAGAAGGTGAGACAAGTGAGGTATGACATATCCAATGTTTTTTTCATGACTACAAGGATAGTTTGCGCCAGCAGGGCCTCATGTAGCAATGCATTTTGGCCACATTTAATGTCTGCGTATCATATGGATTAAATTACGAGATGAGTTTCAAATAGATATCATTATATCATCACTTCCCATGAACATATCTACTTTTTTTTTGAATTATAACAAGATAAATAATGAAAATAGTCTATAAAAAATTATGACCTTATTTCTCTATGTTGATAAGGACATAGGGCATGACCACGCCACAATCCTTATAGTTAATAAGGGGAGTAAGGAAAAGGTATATGGGATAAGACTTATAAATAATCTAATGTTCCTGATCACTGTCCAACCAAGTAGAAAAAGATTTAAAGACAAGGCATGGAAAAAGAGGTAGCATGTTTTTCATGTGGCAGGTAGGGCCATTAGAATAAGAAATGCACCCAAAGGAAAAGGGAATCCCACACAGAGTTTGTTATTGAGGTAATGATTTCCATTTGTACACATTTTGTATTTGATATAGCTTGTGGTGTTCAGATCTGTATCCAAATATAGGGACCAATTATATTTAAAAAATTTACCAAAGGAGAGGTGGATATATGAGCTGCCAATGGTGAGAGGATATCATCTCTTTCCATTGGTGATCACTAACTTTTTTTGCTGACTGAAGTGAATTTGGTTTTACATGGCTGTTATTATGTATGTGCTATTACCATGAACGTAAATTCTGTGTCATTTTTAGATACAAATGGTTTTATTTTCAAGTTAAAAAATTAAAATTTGTTACTTTTATACGAAAAACATATGTTATGTTATGGAACCTTCAAATAATGGTCTGTATGTATGAAATTACGAAAACAATGTATTGGAAATTGATATAGAATCATGTTCACATGACTCATATAACACCAAGTTGTGGCATCACCATCATGGTCATGTAAATGAAAAAAAAATTAAATGATTTTTCAAGATTGTTAATTAGATTCTTCTGAGCTAAATCCACTTGATAGATGTCTTCCTTGTTTACTAGGTAAAATGACCAAACCAACATTCAACGGACATGGAGAAATGGCCACAGAGCTTCTAGGAATGGTACACACTAATGTTTTTAGACCATATCTAATAGATTCTATAGGTGGATATTATTACATAATAAATTTTAATGATGACATGAGTCAATATGGAAATATTTAGTTAATGAGGTATAATCTAATTCCTTTGATAAATTTATGGAATTAAAGAATGAAGTAGAGAATCATCATGGTAAGAAGATAAATAAGCTTTAATCAGATCCAGGAGGAGAATATATTAATGAAGATTTCATCAAATTTTTATGGGAGTTCGGGATTCGATATCAACTCACACCACCTTATACACTAAAAGGGAATGGTGTTAGTGAAAGAGGAATCATACATTAAGGGACATGGTAAGGTAGATGATGATTCGTGCGGGTCTTTTGATTTTATTTTGGGGATAAACATTAAAATGACTGGAATACACATTAAAACGACTAACAAAAAAATAGGAATGTCGAACACCCTTCGATTTATATAATGAAATGAATTTTTTTCGTATGCTCAAGTATGGGGATGTGAGTCTTTTCTTAAGGAATTATTAGGAAACAAATTAGAACCCCGGCTCATGATGTGTATCTCTATAGGTAATCCCAATGAAATATTGGGATACTACCTATAGAACCTTTAAAATAAGAAAATGAATGTCGCTAGACAACTGACGTTTAATAGAAGGGTGCACATCCTCCAAAAGGATAGTGGGAGAAATATTGAATTCAAGGAATTTGATGCTCAAGATACACATGAGTTATTATAGGAATAAGTTCCATAGGTCCTCGTGGAAGAAGTAGTTCACGAACACAAGCACTGCATAAGAGTGTAAGAGTGGTAAGGGATCCATAGAGATATTGTTTTCAAATCATTGGGAATCGTGACTCATTATTACTGGAAAATGACTAAACTCTCACCTAAAAAGAGCAATTAGAGAGATCAAAAGCTTCAAAATTTTTAAGAGTTAGGAACTATTAGATAGATTCCATGTATTAGAACCGTGTTTGGGTTATTATTGATGATCCAGTTGATGTAATGCATGTTTTATGTAATTGGGTATTCAAAACGAAACTGACATAGAAGGTAATGTTAGTACATATGAAAAAAGAATAATAGTTAAAGGTTAAAACTGAGTCAGTAAATAAACTACGATGAAACCTTTTCTACAGTTTTCATGTTTAAATCATACAGAATCATACATTCCATATCATATTACCAAATCTATGATATTTGGAAGATGGATGTCAAAAATACATTCCATGATGTGAACCTTCTAGAAAATGTATATATGTCACAACCAGAAGGTTTTGTGACACCAGGTGATGCCAAAATGAATTTCACGTTGAAAATATCTATTTATGTATTGAAGAAAGCATATTGGTCATGGAATATTCGATTTGATGAGTCCATAGAAGAATGTGGTTTCATTAAAAAAGAACGTGTTACACATGATAAAAATAGGTCTATTGGAAATGTGCTTGTAATAATAGTAGTATATGTTGATTAAGATTTACTTATTGGAAATGACGTACTAGTCATACAATCAGTTAAATATTGGTTGAACAAGTGCTTCTCCCTGAAGGACATAACCATAGAATCCAACATTCTAGGGATCAAAATCATTCCTGATAGATCCAAGAGGCCTCTTGGAATAAGACAAAGTATATATATTGAACACATAATAAATACATTGAGTATGGAATATTCCTAAATGGGATAGTTCCAACGTCACATGGTTTACACCTTTCGTATAAAATGTGTCCCTAAATACCATAATAGAAATAAAAAATAAGTAATACTCCATACGCATCAGTGATATGATAAATAATATATTCCATGTTATGTATTAGACATGATGTTTCCTAAGCATTGTGAATTGTTGGATGATATCAAGTAGATCCAAGAAAACAACATTGGACCACTATTAAGACTATCCTTAAGTATTTGAGAGGAACTAAGGATATGTTATTAGTGTATAGATGATTTGAGGAGCTTTTTATCATAGGGTAAGTTGATGATGGGTTTTATAGATATAAAAATGTTTTGAAGTGACAATGAGGATATGTTTTCTTTCACAACAGAGTAGTGAGCTGGAAGAGTTCAAAGCATCTAGTTGTAACTAATTATTCAACAGAGTTCAAGTATATAGAGGTTTCTGATGTTTACAATAATGGTACATGGATTTATAACTATTTCCTTGACCTTGAGGTGGTAGACAGTATTAAAGCCACTATAAATTTGTATTGTGATAGTATTTCCATGAAGTCTATTGAAAAAGAGAGAAGGCCACATCAAAAGACAAAGCATATACTACGAATGTATCACATATGGATATATTATTATCAAATGGGTGAAGATACAGTGAGAAGATAGTCAATATAAGATAACATGGAGGAAAACCTAACTGCAGGCATATCTCATCGTAACCATGTGTATCATGTGAGAGCTAGTGAACTGAAGGATGATAGCAGTTGGCACTAGTGCTAGTGGGAGTATGTTGGAGTTCGTTATATAGAACCACCTTATTTTTTTCCTTTTGGATAACATACATTTTTTTATTTTTAATATTAATAAACTATTTATTGTAACATGATTGTTTTATTTAGGTAACATTTCATGAAATAATGTCCCAAGTATAGATGTCACACTAAAATGTCATAGTTGTTCCATGCTATGATAAGATCACATAAGTTCTATGAAAATATTATTAGATAATATTATATGGACATATAATATAATTTGAGGGAAAAAATAGATACAGGCTATAAGGGGTGGAGACTAAAAAGACATTGATTCACCTTCTCACGGTGTACTCACTTGGTGATATCTGATGGGATGTTACGAGAATGAGACACAACAGTAGGAAATCCACTATTATAAGTGTTATTAGATGATCCTATCTAAAAATGTGTGTATTTTCTATTCAAAATTATGATTTTTACTAATGAATATTTTGAGTAATTTAGTTAGATGTATTGATTATGAAATATGTTCATTGTGAGGTAGGATATGTTTTTTGTGTTAGGAGTAATATTGCATTGCTAAATAATGAGAGAAAGGAGTAATCCCTTCTTTTCATTAATGAATTATTATATATCAAGACCATTTATGGAAATGATATAGCCTAAATAAATCCATGTCCATGTTGATCAATAAAAATGATCTATTTTTCGAAAGTGAAAGTAAAAGATATCAAGAATATTGTTTGATGGAACAAGTTTGAAACAAGATCGATTATAGATATTGTGATAAAGGGATTATATTGCACAGTAATCATTCATATGAGGTGACATGTCATTGTGATATTATATTCATTCTATTTGGGTGACAGAGTTTGTTTATTGGTGATAAACAAGGACATTAGTCAGGATCACCTAATTCCACTAAGAAAGAGGCATAGAGGGCCACAAACTAAGAGTATATAAAATATTAGTTAAATAATTTATTATTCAAGAAGTTGTATAAATATTATTCTTGATCATGGTTTAATAATTATTCATATATTCCTGATCACATTAATTTCATCACTAGTTATTCGAGTTAATATATTGTGTGGAAGAATAATTAATAAATATTGAGAAGGATTGACGGACCTAGAATAATGGTCAAGTGAGATATAAAATTAGTTAATATTATTTGATTAAATAACATGTTACTATAACTATAATGTTATGATCATGTCAGCACATAATGATATTGATGTTATTAATTGAAAATGGGGTTTCTCTTGTATTAATTAAATAATTTTGGGAAGTTGTGAGTATTAATTTATTATTACCCTAGTGAAATAAATACTCGGTTATATTATTCTATTAACTAGAAAAGGGAATGATATGTGATGTGAAATCATGTTGTGTAGAAAATTTTGATAAAACCTATCAATCCTAGATATTTCTTCACTCATAAATAATTCCCTCAGGAATGCGTGTGATCCTCCTCCACCAAATTAAAGAGAACTCTTTGGAAGCAGTTTTCAAGACACTCGATGGAGGGAAACGCAATGGATAGGATGTTCCTTTCTAGAACCCAGAGACTCCTTTGGAAATGTTTATAGATTTTTGGAGAACATATGGATCACCTATAGAGGATATCTACCATTGACCTCTACAATGATATAATGTATCACGATAGATATGGGGTCAGACACATCAAGAAAGAAATAATCACCATGGATGTAATTATTATTTAATTAAATTAATTAAAATAAATATTTTGATCTTGTGTCTTAGTTCTAACCTTCTATTTCATTTTCGTTCATGTTTATTGATTTTATTGGATCATAATGTCCATCGTCACATAGATCATGGATTGTTCGTTGAATATGTTAAAGGGAAAGTTGGGCACCATTCCGTCTGTGCTTCTGCTATGCCTAGAAACCTACATTAATAATATAAAGCTATTAAAAATAGATTGATTCACATTTAGTAGAAAGTGTTGTGATAAAATTGGTTACCTTTTCTAAGGAATAATTTTGAGGGATTGGAAGGCATCAATGCTTCTGGTGTTATGTCACTCTTCATGTATTGATCATTAATCTGATTTTGGTTCATATTGATCCTTTAATATATATTGTTCAATAACACTAGAATGGATAATAATAATTTTTTATAAATATACCTTTGCCTACATTAAATTATTCATATCATTTTTATATCATAGAAGCATTATATTCTAAGAATATGTTTTATGTGGAACTACAAATCCTGCACCACTAAATCAACCATATTGTTCTGTCTGAATCAAATCAATTGAACATTGTTTTTATTCATGTAAAATAAATATTTATCATCTGTATAAATCACATAAAAAATTGGAAAATTAATATATATATATATATATATATATATATTAATTCTATTATAAATAATTACAAATTATTATAATTCCATACTTACACATGATTTATATACTACTTGTTTATTTTCATCTACTGGTTTTCCCACTTAATTTATTCAAGACTACTTCAATAATAAATCATTTTAGATGGAAGTTTCTTCAAAGATTAATTCCTAAATATATATATAAATAAAGTAGCCAATGTTGTTACATATCTCATAAAAAATTTACAATATATTTAAAATTCATATTATTTTTATCAAGTGAATAATACCCCAACCTTGCTTTACTATAAAGGAACATTGGTTTTGATGCATGCTGATTATTTTCAAATGTCCTTTATTATTTCATAAATAGAAAATTTTAAATTATTTTAGATAAACTAAATTTATAAAAATAAAATATTATTGATAAAAGTTCACTATAAATGATTCATCAACCTGACGATTAATGAATATTTACATTTTTTTTGGTTTATAATGTGTGAAAAAATTGCTGGTGGGTTTAGGTTTATATCCCCTCAACATATATCTTTTAGTGGGTTTTTAAGTGTATTAAATTCTCTATAATCTTAGTTAGTGACCATTTTAAAAATTATTATTGAATTATTCTAAAATTAAAAAAAATTTCAAGGGAAAATCAAAATTAAATCAATGCTTAATTATATAATTTTTTGGTTAAATATAGATATTATATTGTAACATTACTATAATATAATCCCACATGGTTGTCTTCAATATATTCATGAAATTTCACCATGTATCTATATAAATTTGATTATGAATTATAATTGTGACAGAAATGTAATTAATTATCATTAACACAATGTTGTAAATAGACTAGACTGTTTGATTTTTTACATCCTCAAAGTTTATTACTTTACTTCTTTCCTTGATAAATTTAGTTATCACATTTATTCTACAATACTCTTATTTTATCTTCATCATGTTGTTGATCCCTTAGTAATTCAATAGTTTTATATTTGATAATGTTTTTTTAGTTGATATTGGTAGCATCAACACGTGGAGAATTTATTATATTCATGATTGGTTAAAACATTAATTTATATTTTCTAATGGTAGTAGAGAACACATAATATTATGAAGAAAAATGTAATATATGACAAATAGTTTAACATATAGATTTTACTACATTTCTTTTCAATAAATTTTAAAGTTATTTGAATCATCCATTGAGTATACAAATCCCTACCCAATGTTCCACTCTAATGAACAAGTAAATGTCTAAATTGGTACCACTATTAAATTATTGTGATATGAAAATGAACGGCCCATCGTAAATTGATTTTTATTATAAACATGTAGTTGTTTACTCTCCAATAGAACAATTAACAAATTCATATTTTTGGGATACAAGATGTAAAATAATTTCACTACTTGTAATTCCATTATAAATAGTTTCTCCTCATTACATCCACCCAATAATTCACCTTCACGGAGACCAAATATCCTACATTAGCTAAACATATAAAATAAAACCATATCAAATTGAAAATAAAGTCTTGAAATGTTGTATAATACAACCCATATATTTTATGATGATTCAATTGTTTTATATTTTGGATAAATTGTATTTTTATCCATGGAACCAAATACATGCATCACATCATTCATAATCCTAAATCTATTTTTTTATCATAAAATGTTCATTGTGCCCCTTAAAATAGAATTTACCGACATTAATTAAAAAACTAGTGCAAGATATAACATTTATATTTGGTCCCCTAGATATAAATTGAATTCACTCTGTAATTAAAATTGAGTTTACAGATAAATGATTAAAGATATGATCTCATCTTCATATTATAAACTATTGATTATGGTATTAGGTATCCATCAATCATCAATTTGTGGATTCAAATTTCGATGAATTACTCTATGTACAAAAATGTATTGATAAAAATTTATACTTTTATGTAACACTTAATGGTGATCTAGATCCTTCTCAGTAATGGTAATAATAAAAACATCTCTTCTACAAATCCCTTTTACTGTTTTTATTACGCTGTGATGAGATTTCGGGATACCAATTAAATGAACATCTAATAGGTAATTGGTTTTTAATTAAATATTTTCATCAATAATACATCACTCTAAAATAAAAACTTCTTAATGAGTTTGATTTTATATGTACCCTACAAAGATAATCTTATATCATTTATTAGGGAACTTCTATCTTAAAAGGACATGACCACATATTTGAATATCTATAATAGAGTGAACATTAGGTGTAATATTTTATAATGTAAATATGTTGAAAAGAATATATTTAATTAACATAATACTAATAAAATTTCATTATTCCTGATTGAAAACATTTTGTGGCCTACAACATTACTACATTCAACTTCGCAAAAATGTCAATGTTTGGTTAATGTATTTTGTGAATTTTTAGGCAGAGTGCAACGTAATTCTATAAAAATTAAATCCTACCACATGAAATTAATATCACATTATTATAGAACCTATATCATAAAATTAATCATTTACATTATATTCTTGATATTTTATGAATACACTTTTTGACGGTTTACATTATTCAACAAGTAGTATAATTGAAACTTTTCTTGTATGGATAGAGTGTAAGATTATGGAGGAAGAGAAGTTAATCTTTAAATATTACCTTGGACAATTCTTCCCATATCTACATGTAAATCATGTCCAACATTTTTCTATTCCGATTTTTGTATCTCTAGTGAAATTATTATCCTGTAAATAATACCACAACATATTTGTTTTCTATGTGCATGACATGAAGATAACATCATATGAAAAACATTATAATATGGTAATTCAACTAAAAATTATATCTTTTAATAATGATTTTCAAAAATTAATGTGAATATATTTTAATTTCTTGAAAATTTGATCAACTGGTAACTGAGAAGGTACTTTACATTATATTTTATTTTTATCGAATGATGTCATCCATGGTCAATATTTATTTCTTCAGAGTAAATGTTTTAGATGGCCTAAAAACCAAATCCTCAAGGAATGTTTAAACCTAAATGAGCGTCTCCCATTTTCATAAATGGGAAGCATTGAAATTACATTGATGTTATTTCCAATAAAATTTTAATATGAATGAAAAATAGTTATCACCATGTAAAAATGGCTCTTAATGTGAACTATTCACTTCTATGTGCCTTATAATATGTAATAATTGTAACCGAAAATGATTTCACATGTAGTATTAATGGGGCCAAATACAAATCAATATCATTGTCAGGTTTTTTTAGTTTGGATATATGTATAGAAAACATAATGTATGTTCACTTCTAGTAAAACCATGATGGAATAT
Organism: Viscum album; assembly: GCA_963277665.1. Classification (NCBI taxonomy): domain Eukaryota; kingdom Viridiplantae; phylum Streptophyta; class Magnoliopsida; order Santalales; family Viscaceae; genus Viscum; species Viscum album. The sequence continues at coordinate 362,692,055 of OY728158.1, read as the reverse complement.
TATAAATTACCACCACAATTATCTATATACTATGTGTAATAATTTCTACCAAAATATGAATTATTCCATCCTTTTATAATAGAGGATTTTGGTTTTTTAGTTTTTTTTAATTTAGAATAACCAAAATAAATTTATTCCATCGAGGAAAGTATATTTGTTGACAAAGTTTCCCATATTAAATTATTATATAGTCTTTCCAGGAATTTTTTTAACTATTTTCTGAAATATATATTTTCATCTATACATTTTAATTATTGGAATGTACCATACAAAATTTAAAAGTCTTCATTCTTATTTTTCTGTCAATCTATTCCAAACATATAAAATTGTATGAGGTATCCATGTCTTCTAATACATAAATCATAGTATCATCCTAGTGAGAATCTTTTTTACCTACAATTTAGTAAAACATTTATTGATTCAATAAATTCTGTGAAAAATAAATTTTTTTTAACAAATCATTTGGATGAATCCAAATTGATTAAAAATAATTTATATAGATAGAAAGTATTTGAGAAGGGTTATATTCATGATCTATGGGAATCTTGATAATCATGTTGAATCCATCATCAAACTCTATTATCATATGATTAACATCCATCCTATTTTGATTCATATCCAAACTATTATGTTTAAAAATGTTCATTTTTGACATAAATAAACAAGTACCATCATGGTAGTAATTATTAATGTAGAAACATATAGAAATATAGAATAAATTTTATTATTTTCCAAATAAAAAATCCATTTACACTTTGGAAACTAAAATAAGAAATAAAAAAGTCTTAATAAGAAAAACTGATAGATGTTGTTGAATTTTCAAAATAAGAGTCCAAAAGAGAAGGTTTCACATTTGTAAACTCCTCTTAGAAACACAATTTTCATATTCTCAGATAATGTAGGATCGTGTTTTTTAGAATTAATGTAGTCCATTGATTATGGATGAAATCATTAAAGTTAAAGGTTCATGATTGAGGATAAATTTTTCTAATGAGAACCCATATGGGATGATATCCACCATGATTATTTTTTCACCTTTGTTATATTATATTATTATTTGAATAATAATAATAATCTTGTAATACTAAAGATGAATGAATGTCAAAATCTGATTGTAATTGGTGATCATTACCAAAAAGTGGACATTTTACACAAGGGTAACATGTAAAGAAACAAATTATAGTGGTTGGAGGATTATATGTATCTCAAATGAGTGAATATGTTTTTGAATATTTTTTAAGAATAATTTATCCTACATAAATGAATTCTGAAAAAATATAATGTTCCAAATGATGGTTATTGATAATTTTTTTAGTGGTGGGAATCATTGAAGGAAGATAATGTATGATATATATAATGTAATATAAATTATAATTTAATTTAATCCATTTTAAATATATAGTTATCAAAAATTCTAATGCTCAAAATTATTAATGGTTATTATTTAGAATTAAATTGTAAAGGATAATGATGTTTTGGTGAGAGTATTTCAAACATTATATGTGTTAAAATGTTTTTTTATTTATATATATTCGATTGCTGATGACCATAAAAATGAAAATAAATTTTTGTGGAGTATAGTGAATTATAATTTCCACTATACACTTAGTTATGTCATCTTAGTAAAGTTTACAAAACATATTGGATCTAATAAACATTTATGTACATAATTTGAGAGGAATTATACATTGAAAATTTACACAAATTTGTTTAAAATGTTTCAAGAAAATCATTTTTTTGGAATAATCCTTCCATTATATGTGATTCAAGGAAGTGAAAATTATTTAGATATATTAAATCTCAACAATTACTTCATGGATTTATATAATTATCGGAGGAAATTGGGAAAAAAGATGTAATCAATTATGTTTTTTATGAAGAAAATAATTTACAACGATTAGAAGAAGAAAAATTAAAAAATTCTATAAATATTAGTTTTTTTTGGGATTATAGACATACATATTTAATGATATTGTGTTTCAAATAATGTAATTTTCTAAAAAAATTATTTTTAAAATGAAATGATCTAAAAATAGTATTTAGGGTTTTTTTCAAAAAGAAATACTAAACCAAAACTAATATTTTCAAGATATTCCAATTTTCTTTGGAATATAATATATTTTAAATAGAGAAACACAAGTCATGTATTTGTTAATTTGTTACTAGGTTATTAATTTTTTAACATGGTATTTTTTGTGGCATCTTAAAAAATTATGCATTCCATTAGGTAACCAATTTAATCCTTCCATTACCATATCCAATAACCATTAAATCTAATTTATCCATTTTGAATAAGATTTATTATTCCAATATTGTCGACACTCTTATGTGTGTTTTAGTTTTTCTAAAAGTTAGTTTAGTTATTGAGGCCTGATAATATAATTGGGGTTTTCCCTATTTAATGGTTATTTATATTATATTCTTATGTCTATGATCTTCTTGGGGTTCATTTTTTTGGGTTGTCCAAAAAGACAGGGAGGTCAATTTGTTAAAGTTGGTCTGATCACCATGAACTGGTTCAATGATGATTTTTTATTCAGTTATATTATGAGGTCCTTTACATATTTTGAGTTTCCTATATTATGGTTATTTTATTTTAAATAATAAATAATATAATAGGTGGTGTTATTATCATCGGTGTAGGTCCTATTAAGACTAAAGGATGTTAAATACACTCATTACTTCTTTGATTTTTTCTGTATATTGTGAATCACGATATTCAAGTAAAATTTCAATATGTTTTTGTTATAAAATATGATGTTTCATTAAGAATTGTTATGGTTGTTATATGTTGGTGGATCCTTTGAGTGAACCCATGCAAGGTTATCCATAATAATTAAAATAAAATCAATATTTATGTTTCTGTTTTCCAAATTTGGTTAGAATTTTTGATAACTCCAATATTTTAGAGAATAAACCCAAAAATAAAAATTTATTTCATTTTTGAATAAAATTACTTACCTCGTGAATCAGGTGGTTTTTTCATATGGAAGAAAAAACATTGAGATAACTTCTATGTAACTATTTAAAAAATGGGGGTGCCACGCAACATACTGCTATAGGCGATAAATTCAAATATAATCAACCCCACCAATATGAGGTTTATCATTAGGTTCACCCACTCCCATGTTGTGCTAGTCTTTGATAAATTACACGACGTACACAAAAGAGTTTCCAGGGTCCTGCTTCTCACGATGGACATCCTCTCCACCACCCCTAACCAACAATCTCTCAAGAAGGAATGCACCACATTCTCTCTACATGATTATCCACCACTGTCCATGGAACCTTAGAACTCACCAGAATGTGTACCAAAACTAGTGATGAGGGGAAAGTACTATTTTACCACCCCCATGCCAGTACTAATACACTGAACTCAATAATGATAATAATTTTCCATGCATATCTTGGCTAATCAAACAAATTTTTATGTACTATGTTGCTGGTTCTATGTTATCCATATGTTATTGATTTTTTTATTGTTTGACTACATCATATATATGTTTTCTCCCCTCCACAACAATGTATTTTAGAAGGTGGGAGGAGTTTTCTAAATTTTATTTTTTTTCATAGAGTTTAAAAATAATCATGTTTCTCAAATCACTAGTATAAACAGTCTTCCATAGTACTAGAAAAGGTATTTTTCAATGAAAAAAGTGATGGAAATATAATCGATGATAAAATCACGAAGGATTTATAGCAATATGAAAAACACAAATAAAGGGTTATTTTATAAGTGCAGAAGGAAATTGATGATTAAGTCACCCTTTATCAGTACTAAAATAATGTGATGTTAAATGGGTCATTTATACATGTTTCAATATAGTGCCAATAATGGGGGAATTAATCGATGATTTATTTTATAATAGATAAAGGGTTCCTTTTTAGTGATTTTATATCACTAATAAAGGTGACCATCATCAGAGCTTTTGGAAGTTCTGATAAATATCATGATACTACTGCAATGATGAAATAACCATGCATCATATATATAAAAACAATCCTAATTAAAAATACTATACATAGAAGTAAATATATGATGAAAAGTTAATTGAAATAAAAATAAAAAATTTCACCATCATTTCATTTCAAAATATACATAAACAATATTTATATTAATGTTTTTTGTACAACTAAACATAAAAAAAAGGAATATAAAAAATAGTAACTCTTATAGAAGGTTTTCCCCAAGTATCAAACTCTATATAGATGTTTTCCCCTATAATAAAATCAATGAAAATTTTAGTAACAAAAAATATAAAAAATGAAAATTAATTTTAATGGGTTATAATTCACAAATGAAAACTTATATTGTTAATTATTGTATATATACATTATAAATATTATTAGTTAACCATGCATCAGATTGATGTGTAATAAATTCCTACACATCAAAAATGAATTTTAGATCATTTTAATAATGTTTAATAACAATATGATCTTGTTTTATTGGATTTGGATTTGTTATAGTTGTTCCAAAAGTAATGAAATTTCGATATTGAAAACATTCATTTTGAGTCCTACCAACCAAATCATTGGAGTGGCATCATGAATCATATTGATGTGCGGTTAGCTCGTGCACATCAAAAATGATTTATGGAAGGTTTTCCAAAATTTTGAAAATGTTATGAACTCATTTTCTTTTTTTTTGGAATTGTGATGATTGTTTTAATCTAAAATGAAACTGTTATATTGAAAAAACATATTTTGATTCATATGGACTACATTGTGTATTGTATTGATTTGTGGTTTATTCCTACATGTGAAAAATAAATCATGGATCATTTTCTTAAAGCTTAAAAATAATACAAGACTATTTTTATGGTTCTATATTTGTGATGTGCATCTCAAACAATAATATCCATTTTTATAATGTAAACATCCAGTTTGAGTCATACAAACTACATCGTGTGACATAATGATGTGTGGTCAATTAAAATAAGTCAAAAATAAAATATTGATCACTTTCTTAATGATTTATAATTATTCAGGATCTTTTTCTTGGGGTTTTTTTTGTGATTATTATTTTAAACAAAAATGGAACATATATATTGATGAAAAGACACACCAAATATTACATGACACATCATCATTCATAGGGAAATATGGGTAATTCCCAAATTTGAAAAAAGTATTATGGGCTATTTTCCTAAATTTTGAAAAAAAAATATTAGATAAATTTCTCTATTTTGGCTATGTGACACGTTTGGTACATAAATTTAAATTTTATATTGAAAAAATGCACTTCAAGTCATATGAACCATGTCACGTGTCATTTTATGCGCATATTATTCCTATATATCAGAAATAAAATATTTATTTTTCCCTAAGATTTGAAAATAATCCAAGCTTGTTTTCTCAGTTTTGGATATGTAAAGTCTATTTTAAAATACAATTCCACTTCTATGTTGAAAACAAAAACTTCAAGATATTCCAAAAAAATAGTTTATTAGATTGATCGAAGGACAATTCATACATGTAACAAATGACTTATGGATTATAATACTAATGTATCAAAACCATGTGAATGTGTCTTCTTGGAGTTGACTATCTCCTGTGTGTTTTCCATTAAAATGTCAATTTCAAATTAATAACCCACATTTTGGGTCATATTGGTCAAACCATGTATCATATTAATGTGGAATCAACTCTTACACATCAATATTGAAATATCTATCATTTTACAAATGTGTGAAAACAATATGATCCCATTTTCATGGGTTTAGCGATGTTAAGTGTTTTTTAAACATAAATGGAACCTCTATATTGAAAACATGAATTTAATTTTCTACTATCCACATAATGTTCCAAATTTACATGTGATCAATTAATTCAAAAAATTTATTTATGGATCATTTTTCTAATGTCTCAAAACAATATAAACATTTATTCAACGTTTTTTCCAATGATACTAGTTTTAAACTAAAATAATCCTTATATATTGAGAACATGCACTAAGAGTCTTGTAATCAACATATTGTGATAGATCTAAATGTAATCAATTCCTATATATTGTCAATATATTATGGATCATTTCAGAAATATTTAAAATAATATGAGTTTTTTTGTTTCATTTTATCTAGTGACATGTGTTTTAAACTAAAATGACACTATTATATTGGGAAGATGCACATAGAGTTTCATAGACCATATGATGTGTTGGATTGATGTGGGGACAATTATTACATGAAATAATTGAATCATGTATAGATTTCCTAATTTTTTGGACAATAATAAAATTTTTATACAGTTTTAGAAATATGAGGTGTGTGTTACTTGAATATGACACTTAAAAATATGCACTAAGAGTTATACCAGCAACATAAAGTGACAGGTTTTTGTGTGGTCATTTTCTACAAAACAAAAAATGTATTATCAATTATTTTACAATGTGTTGATTAAAATTATAGTTCATTTCTCATATTTTTTCTATGTGATGTGTTTAATAATCAAAAATCAAAATTATATATTGAAAAGATGAATCTTGAGTAATATCGACCTCATTATGTGTGATAGTGACATGTAGTAGATTCTTATATGGAACACATTTAATATAGGTCATTATCGTATGTTTTGAAAACAAAGGGAGTTTTATCATAGTCATGGGTTTGTGGAATATGTGTTGAACTAAAATGACACATTTATATTGAAAACATGCATTTTATGTCATTTCGGGCACATCATGTGTCCGATTATTGTTCAATCGATCCATAAACAGAAAAGATTGATTACCAGACAATTTATTGATTTTTCAGGATGATATGTATTGTTTTCTCAATTTTATCCTGGAGAAACATTTTTAAACTAAAATAAGTCTTTTAATGTGAAAAACATAAATTGCAAGTTATATCGGCCAAATACTATGGCCAATTCATACATGGTTGATTAATATATGTCAAAAATTAATTATGGATCATTTTCCAAAATTTTGAAAAAACATGATATTGTTTACCCAGTTATGACAATGTGTTGGGAATTTTACTCAAAAATAGCACTATTACATTGAAAAAACACTTGGAGTCATTATGGTCACATCGTGTGATAGGTTTATGGTTAGTCTATTCCTACTAAAAAATGAATTATGTATTAATTTTTAAAAATTTAGGATAGTTTGATCACATATATCCTCTATTGTCTCTGTGATGATATTATGGTGTAAAATGGCAAATTTAATTTGATGACATACATGTTGAGAAATATTTTCCAGGTCATGTGTCATTTTTACTTGTATTTGATTCCTACCCATCAATCATGAATTATGGTTCATTTCCCTAAATATTGAAAAAATATGATCTTATTTTGATGTATTTATAATTTGAATCATGTTTAAAAAAATTAAAAATTTATATCGAAACACATACATTAATTCATACCGAGAACATCATGTTTCTGATTTATTTTTAGTCAATTATTACACACCAAGAATCCATTATGGAAAAAAGTATAAAATTTTGAATATAATCTGAACATATTTGAGTAGTTTGGACAATGATACACATTTTTTTATTTAAAATAAAGCTTTTATATTTAAAACCTGAATTTTGTGTCATACTAGTAGCAATGTATGTGATATTTATATCTATTTGAATTATACAAATCACAAATAATATCACTCACACCATAGAAATCTATTGAAAAATTTAAAAACCCCAAAATAGGAACTAAAATTGTTGAAATAATGGAAGATCATGAATGGAATATCACAATTTAAGAAATTTTGGTTCTTGAAGTGTTGATACGTCCAAGGAGTTCAATAGATATGGGCATCAATGATTTAGTTTGACGAGAGATTAAACAACTTGAAGGCTATGTTCCACTACTGGGGTTATATTTAAAATATCATAATGGTTTTATCAGTTCACTTTAAAATCAACTATAAAGTTCCATATTTATTAGCAATAAAATAAAAATTGATGATAAAACCAATCTTTATGAGTTTTAACTCTTAAAATTGATAAAGATGAGATTTTGTCAGCATATTCTAGAAAATTTTGTTATTGAATGGTTTTGTAGGAAATTTCTATTTTAGCTTTGAAAAGACCTATCTTTATCATTAATATTTTCAAAGAGCTAATATGTATCCATAGTTTTTGACCTAGGAGGTGAAGGACAACAAGCCCATCCTTCCACCGATGGAGTTAGAGGGTCCGATATCATCCATCGAGGGAATGCTGCATCTCTCCTTCTATCCCTTTTATATCACTGATTTCATTCTTTTTCCCTCAGAACTCACTTATACCAAATGTTTCATATTTCGTTGACAGCTTGTCAACACATTCTCTATCATTCCTAGAGTTCACTGATGCCTCATTTCATCTAAACCTAATGTTGATACCATGTTTCAAACAACGTCATCCATCAATGGATTTATTTGAGGAGGATGTTTTCCGAAATTTGGGACTTCAAGAATTATTAACTATGGGTCTTATCAACATTTGGTACATCATGATTCAACTCACTTTGTATAATGAATTTTTCTAGCTCTGATCCAGTTCCCCCAACATCTACAATGGAACTTATTTCCCCATATTCATGTGGACTTATGACTTCACCTATGAAACAAGATACCCCGACTATGGTGATCTGGGTTATTTTTCTAGACCTCCATCTTTTTGTTAGAATCCATACATTATTATAATGAAAGCTAATTTCATTGGTAGATATTTTTTATAGTATAACTAAAACTATATTCCATCCTATTTTTCTGCAAAATGGTGATGATTTGGATGTTTTATAAACCCTAGTAAAGATTTTTTGAATTTCTATTAGGGAATAGTTCATATAGAAAAAACCTATATATCTTGAGTTGTGGATTGATATTTTCACTTCATTCAAGAAAAAGGGTCACATGATGGAATTTCAAAACAATGGGTTCATGAATCACTACCACAAGATAGATGAAATATTGGGATGCAGTTGTAAGGGTATGGTGTCCATTAATTATAACAACCCTATTATTTATTTCACACATAAATTAGATTTATTACAAAAACATGCACATAAGAAAACTATGAGGATCTAGATGTCTATTTTCTTGTGAAATTAAGAACATTACATAATATCATAAAATTTAAAACACAACATCTTTATTTAAAATTTCCTTTACATGACCACAACATTCATTCTTACTTAACATTTCATGGGATAACCTGAGAACAAGGATAAAAAAGGGGTGATATTTAAAGCCTACTAAGGGAGAAAAAATGCATAATGTGTGGAATATAGTACATGTTAGAAAATTTGAATATCAATGAAGAAAAAGATAAACATTAACACAAAAGCATGATATCAAATGATTATCATAACATGGAAATGTGGAAATGACATTTACAATGACATTAGCATGAGCCACATATCTTTACACATAGAGAATGAGTAAACCCTCATTGCACTTCAATTAAAATGAGTAAACCATAATTTCACTTGTATTATCAGGATTAAAATCTCAATTCACATCGTGTATCATGATACTATTCTTTACCCAACACATTGGAGTGCTATCAGGGTGCACCCCCTATAATCATTTCATTTCATGCATAAGTGTTACACATAGATCATATAACATTAAATCATTCAACATCATAATTTATTCTATGATAATGAAATGTGGTATACATATATGAACTCTATGCTCAATATTTATTTGATCATAAAGGTGAATACCCTTTATAGAAAAATATGTATGGTATTCAATAACAGGACGATTTCTCCATGGGAAATTCTAGAAACATAACAATGTCAAGTAGAAATTTTAAAATTGGTTAATGAGAGATAAAGTGATCTATAATCATTTAAAAATGAATTTAACAGTAATGAGTACATGTAAAGTAATATCTTAACATATTTAATGGAATTTATATGCATAATATAATATAATTTCTTGAATGTAAATAAAAATGAGGTAAATACCTTACGGAATTTCACCATGGTAATGGGTGTACATAGTAGGCATTAATGAGAGATAAAGTGGGATATCATCATTCGAAAACAATGATGGAAGTATGGGGAATGTTCGAAATCATACCCCAACATTTTTATTTGAAAATAAAAGGGTAAAAATACATAATCAAATTTGGATAGAAATGAGAAAGGAAGAAACTCATTACATGGAAGTGTGAAGCCAAAGGCTTCGGAGAGGCATGAGAGAGGATTAATGGGTGATTGGGGATCCTTGGGACGATTATAGAGAGAGTATGGAAGGAATCGTCGTGCTAAAAAAGGATTTAGGGAAGAATAATGAGAGATAGAGTGGGTTTGTATAAGAAAAATGAGGGAATTCTTTATTATTTAGGTTTTGGACACTACACATTATACAAATAAAAACAAAAAATTATTCCATCGTATTTTCCCATGAATTTTGCCCAAGTGGTGTGGAATGAATTATTTTAATTGTCCAATGGCCGAATGTATTAAAATATTAGGATTTCTTATGAGGAGGTGAGTCTCACTCTTAAGGAAATCAATTTAAAAAGTTATTATATTATATATGTAATGAAGGGTCCACTAATGAACCATAAAATTAATCAAATAAAATCTAAAATCACATTTTATTAAAGATAAAAAATAAATTTTCGGAAAATAATTTTTATAGGATTTTATTGCATCACTATTAATTCATTATAATGTCATAAAGCACATTATATATTTAAATTGTATTTAATTTTTACCCAATACATTGACTGTCTCAGAATATTGCTAAAAATTCACCATTAGATGATTTCAATGTCATGAATAAAAAAATGAAATCAATTTTATTTAAAAAAAATTATAAATATGTGAATTTTAAATTTTAAAATAAAAACCAACATATTTTGAAAATTCATGGGTTTTGACCAAAAAACTTTTCAAACTATAATAAAAATGTCAATTTTATTCATAAAAAATATATGATAATTTATAGTTAATAAAAAATAATTATTAATAATATTTTATTAAAATATTATTTTATTAAAAATTCTATAAATTCATCAAATTATCTTCCTTAATTTAATATAAAATAAAAATAATATATGTTCTTTAAAAACCATTAACAAAATAATAATAATAAAAGGAATGTATAATCTTTATACAGAAAATAATTCACATAATCATAGTGCTAGGGTATTGTTACATAACCCATTATAACACCCACATAATTACTAAGGGTATAGTGTGTGATGGTGACATGCTCTTGGGGTGGCTCAGATAAAATCTATTGTGTGGTGATCTCTATTAATATCCACTTCTACCATAGGTAGTTCCATTCAAGCATAACCTATTGATGATCGACATGGGTTTGATCAAGAGACAGGCTCAGTGACGTTGCTTCCTTTTTGAGCTCCGACAGATGGGCTTCGTATGGAAAAATTGTACTGGATGAGGCTATAACATCCTTTGTCTAAGTAAATAGGAATTGTTAAAGATCTATATTTATACTAGTCACGTGTTCCCAATTCAACAACTTTATTAGCAATGGTAAATACTATTTATAGTATTTTAAAATCCCAAAACATAAAACCATGGATGATCATATTTTTTATATAAACATTTAACATTATAAAAAATTTTATCAGATCCATAAAAAATTTCATTAATAAAAGTTTGGGTCATTACAATATTTCCCCCCTTATGAAATTTCTCCATCAAAATTTCCTTTTACAAGATTAAAAAAGATGTGGGTAACTCTTCTTATCACTTCCTTCAATTCCTACATTGTTTCTTCATGATTTTGGTTTCACTACAACACCTTGATGAGGGGAATTGTGTTTTTTTGTAGATCGTTTTCCCTAAGATCGATGATCTTCACTCACTTCTCTTCATAGGAGATTTCATAATCGAATGGTAGCACCTCTGGATTGAGTACATGCGATGGGTCGGGTATTTACATCCTCAATAGTCATACATGGAATAAATCATATACATGAGACATGTTCGGTGGGAGTGCTAGTTAATAGGAGACTACTCCAATGCGATCAAGTATCCAGAAGGGATGATGTACCTAAAATTAAGACTTCCCTTCATATGAAATCTCATAAATCTCTTCCATGGTGATATGTGAAGGAATACCATGTCCCCAACATCAAACTCTATATTTTTTGAGTGATTATTAGCAAAGCGCTTTTATCAACTCTGGGCATCTATGATGTATTGTTGGATGGTCTTAACATTCTCCACTATTTCGTCAACGATTTCTGGACATAGGAATTTTCACTCCCCAACATCATCCAAACAGTCTAGTGTTCTATAACTCTACCCATAATGGGATTCATAAGTATCCTTTTGGATTCTTGAGTACAAACTATTTTATATAAGTGAGCTCAACTTGAGGTGGATATTGTTCCCATCCTTCTTTGACGTCCATTGAGTATGCTATCAACATGTCCTAAATTGTTTCGATAGTCTGCTCAAATTGGCCATTAGATATAGGTTGGTAAGCCGTACTGATGTTCATCTTTGTATTGAGAGAATTTTGGAGACTCTTCTAGAACACATAGGAGAATCTAGGATCTCAATCGGATACAATAGAGAGAGGTACTCCATACTTCCTTACCAATTCTCTGATGTATATCAGTTCCAGTTTATCCAATGAGAAATCCTACTAAATTGAAATGATGTGTAGAGTCTTTGAATGATGATCCACAGCAAGCTAGATTGATTTTTTTCTATTGGATGTCTTCATATGTATGTTGAAAAACTCTATGCTGATGTTCTCCCATTTCTATGTTGTTATTGGAAATGGATGCATCATCCCCATGGACTCCTCCCTCTCATCCATCACATGTTCACATACCAGGAACATTGATGTATACACTATGATCACCTTATTCATGTTATCCCACCAGTAATTCAATCTGAGATATTGATACATCATTCTGGTTTCTGGGAGAATGGATAAATTCAAACTATGTACATCATCCAAAATTTCCTTCTTCAACTCTAGGTTTTATGGATCACATAGTATTTCCCCAAATATCACAATTCCTTCTTCACAAACTTTTAACTCTGATTATATCCCTTTTCTAATAGTTTCCACTTTCTTTTTAATTCACACATCATCCTTTTGAGAATCCTTTGACCATTCCAAAAGATACGGTTGAGAAATAATTTTTGAAAGGATTGATGATGATCGCTTATTTATTATTCTCATTCCATCTTCCACAAATATAAGATCATTGAATCCATTTCAATAATAATCAATTATTGAATCATTGGGCTCTTTATGCTAAGCTCATCGTCCACCTTGTTCGATTTTTTAGGGTGGTAATGGATTGATAATTCATAGTATTTGAGAAACTCTAACCATCTTCATAGGCACATATTCAGCTCCTTCTGTGTTAAAATATAATTGAGTCTTTTGTGATTCATATATATTTCACAATTATCCCCACAGAGGTATTTACAAAAAAAAAATTATGTCAAGATTACTGCAACCAACTCTATATCATGTGTTGGATAATTTTCATCATGAACGTTCAATTTCATTGAATAATAGATAATTAAATTTTAATTTTTCATCAATAAACAGCCCATTCCCTTTTTAAAATCACCACTAATTATAACAAATAGTTCTCCACTTGTTGGTTGTGTGAGAATGGGTTCATTGATAATCCTCCTTTTCATCTTCTTGAAGAAATCATCACATTAATCACTTCTTGAATACTTGACTCTATTACGAGTTAGTTTGGTAAGAGGGTTTGACTATCATGAGAAATTTATCAAAAATCATCTATAATATCCAGCTATCTGAGAGAAGCTATGGATATCCATTATAGATGTTGGCCATAGAAATCTGTCAATTGCATTTTTCATAGAGGGATCCACAAATATCGAATTTCATTGTGATGATATGACCTAGGAATGAGAATTCCTTCAACCAAAACTCACACTTGATGTAATTTACATAGATCATATCCATTCTCAAGGGATCCAGTACAATTCTTAGATTCTTCTCATGCTCCGCCTTTGATTTGTTGAATATTAGAACATCATCTATAAATACTACCAAAACGTTTTTTAGGTAATCTTTATAGACTCTATATGTCATGTCTATGAAGATTTCTAGAGAAATAGTGATTCTGAAATTCATTACTATGAATTCATAGTGCCCATATCCTGTACAAAAATTATTCTCGGGTATATCATCCTTTTTCACCCATACTTCGTAATATCCTAACTGCAGATCACCCTTTGAGAATTATTATGATCCACGTAGATGATCAAAAAATTCATCAATTCCTGTTAGAGGATACTTGTTCTCTATTAGGATTTCTTTGAGCTAATAATAATCAATGAAAAGGTGCATTGACCCATCCTTTGTCTTGATGAACAGAACGGGTGCATCCCATGTTGAACCAAATGGGTATATAATACAGTTATCTAGATTCTACTATAGTTTTTTCATTATCATATAACGATCCACAATAGCCATTCTACATGGAGTTTGGTATATTATAAATCCACTAGTTTTACGATCAATCATGAATTCAACATCTCTTGTAGGAGTAAGACCACAGAATTCCTTATGAGACACTTCAACGAATTCCTTCATAATTGGAATTTTTTTGGATGGTTGACTTCTTAGAATCAATCATCTATGAAAGATAGACATACCAATAGGGAAGTAGTCTTAATTCTTGAGATGATGGTGCTAAAGAAGATTTATTCGCCTCCTTGAATTTGTACAGAATCGGGGGTCAATTCCCTATATAGAGAGTGATTTCTCTCTCATGGAAATTTTTGTTGGATCCTTATAGGGAAACCCAATCCATGCCTCGAATTACATCAAATTTTACCAGAGGGATTATGAAGAGGTTCTCCAAGAAGTTCAATCGATAAATTGTGACATGTGAATAGTTATATTCATGGGATGCAATGATTTTCCCATTTACCATTCTCACTAACGTCATTATTTCCATGATTTGTAGATGTGTTAGGATTTTCTACCAAAATTTTGAGATATAATAAAATGTTCAGAAGTAGAATCAAAAAGTATATTCTCTATTCATTAACGAATAACTAGCGTACCTATAAACACATTGTTATTATGGTTCTCTTTGATGGTAATGATGAAAAAAGATCACCATTTCTCCCTTGGATGATGTTTTTTGCCTCTTAAAACCCTTAGATATAGGCCCTGATTTGTATTGTTCCCTTGTTATTTGTAGTTGAATAAATGAAAAATGTGTTTAGGGTTGAACGGAGTGTTCCTCTCCACTATCATAGTAGTGGGATTTTCTTATTGGAACTTAATGTATAGGTGACCGTCTCGTCTACACCTAAAGCATTTCCTTGTCCCCTTTAGAAAATTTCATGGGTTCTTCTTTCTGCACCACTGGAAAGTGGGGTGCTGGAATTTCATAGAACTATTGGATTTATCAATCATTCCAACATAATTAATTTCAAATTTCATTTTCTTGTCACTACGATACCGCTGAGATTTACTTATCTACTTTTTTACATTGAGGACACATTAGATAATTTCCTCAATCTATCAACGTCAGAGATCACTTGGAATTTCATTGTGCTTGGTTTTGTCCCACCGAATAAGTGGACAACCATTAATCCAGGGGTAATGAAAAGGCCAAAGGAATATCATGCAAGCCTTGTGAATTTTTCCCCATACGATCTTCTTGATGTTTCATCAATTTTTATGGAATGAAATTCCCTATCCATATTATGTTGGAGGGTGCATGGAATATATATATCAAAATACATTTTCTGGAAATCCTTCCATTTCAAAGCTCCAATCTCTTCCACAAGGTTCATATTGTTTTATCAATTTACACCATTTATTACCTTCAACCTATATATGATAAGAAACTATAAGAAGATAATATTTTTTAAAACAATGAAATGTGTAGAAAATATTTTCAATGGAGTAGATCTGTTGTTTGACTATTGAGGGATTAGATGATTCATTAAAATTATAAAGACATTTTCTCATGGAGATATTTATTGTGGCGTATTCCTTTTTAGGGTGGGTTGGATGTTCTCCTTGAGCCATGTTTCTATTCAAAACATGTTTTAACTAAGAGAGTATCATAAGGAATCTTGTGATTCCCACTCCCATATGTTTGGGAATATAAATAGTACATTCATCATTTTGATCTTCGCAGTGGTTGTTAGTTTGAGTCCTCCTTGATGGACTCACCTGTTTTGGTAATCCCAAATCATGTCTAAATATTGATCATGATATATTAAGTCAGTTACTAATCCTTTTATTGTACATTTATAATTATATTATTATGATCAATGTATACTCTTATGTCTCATGACTTTGTTGCATCAACTTACATTTTATACTTATCTAAATAAAAGTTCTCTGTTGAAGGCTACTGGTAAGAGATTTCTGTTCATAGTCACCATTATAGATCACTGTCACTCTAAGCCACTGATGCTAGAAGATCACCGTTGAAGATTTATAGTAACTGTTGGAAGCTACTGATACAAGGATACTGTCACAAGTCTACCGATGATATGATTTACAAATCTCACAGACAAAGAGTTACTGTCACAAGGTCATTGTTGTGACACAGCTTCAATTAGAAGCTCACTGTCATACTTAATCTCTAGTCTTCTATTGAAAACTTCAATGTTCAAGTCTGCATTTGGAAAGGTTAATGTTGAATTAGTCTGATGTTACAGAACTACCGATTATGAGTTCACTAATAACGAGCTACTATTACATAGAGTAAACAACTATTGTTACGAGACATCCACTAAACACAAAGTCCATTGTAACAAGCCTATAGTCAAAGAGCCTATTGATTAAGTTCACAGTTGAATAGTCCACTGATGAAGTCCATAGTTGGAAAGACCGTCGTTGAAGTCTACCATGTGACATGCATCTGCTACCAGTCTAATGATATTCTATTCTTTCCATTACCAATTTTATTTATACTACTATAACGGTCATGTCTGGAAAAATTAATGCACCTGACATTATTAAATGTTATTTGTAGGGATACTAGGAGATAGTACAATGTACAAGGAATACCACACGTGGTTGAAAAATTTCTCTTGTTGGCCTCTACTGAACAACAAAACATGAAAAACAAGAGACTATATAAAAGATACAGGAGAGACACAAAAAGAGCACCCGAGCATAGTAGAAAAAATTATAGAACACTCAACCACTCATTTAGAATAACATAGAGCCTCGCTAAGATCTGTTGAAAGAAACTTCTCCAAGCTATCATGGTGTTCTTGAAAGAGCTTAAATCCAAAATGCCGATCATCTCTACAATTGGGATGTCATAACAAGGAAGTTGTGACTCTCTGTTTTGGAGTCAACTGGTAGAGAAGGAAAAAAACTTTATCTCACTCATCCCAACGAGTCTAGAGCTGATCGGCCAACAAAACAGAGCACTCTAAACTCATCCCTACCATCTATATCTCTACTGTGTTTAAATAATTTACATTTGTGAGCAGTGTGTATGGGTTACATACACTGACTTTTGTACTTGAACTGAGGGATACTGAAAATCCCCATTCTAAACTCTCTTTATTTTTGTTTTCCACGTATAACTGTGGAAGAATCCCGGTGTGGCTTGGATGTTTATTTTCCAATGTAGAACGATGGTAGAGGTTGCAAAACTGGGATAGTTTTTGAAAGCTATCGTAAAGCCCGATACAGGTTGTGTATCACATTTAATATAATTGCTTTGTGGTAGGTGATCACCAATTGGAGAGGACTAGGTATTGTCTTATGACTGAATATATTGTTTAAATTGTTATATTCCCCTTTCATTACTCTGTTTTACTCCTATATGATGTGCTCATATTATAAAAAACATAAATCTGTTTTTACATTCACTCTGATAGTTAGTTCTGGTTAGTGTGTATATATGAGTTGTTTAGTAAACATGTTTCAAAAGTGGAATTAGTTCTCATACTGACTCTACTGAGGAGTAATCAACCATTGAGAAACCTGTTGAACAATAAGTCACATATATCTCTACTACCATAATTAACTAGGCCGTTTTAATTTGGGGGACTTTAAGCCTAATAGTTTTTAACAGAAATTTTAAAATGGAACTCAATTCACCCCCCTCTTGAGTATCCACTCCGACCAAAATTTGGTATCAGAGGATTCATTGTTTTTATAAAGAGGTTTTCAAACCCTCTATTTTTCAAAATGTGATTTTATTTTTATCTTAGAGATCTTAAATTTCTGTTAGTTATGAATTTCTCTCTATAATATATTTTCTTAAATCTACTTCTGGAAAATCGACTATATTTTGCTGCTACTAACATGTCACCTTTCTTTAATGGTGTGAATTATGCTCAATGGAAAATCAAAATGAAAATTCATTTGGAATGTATTTTTTTGATATTTGGTCTTCTATAGAATCTGAATATGAGATCCCCAAAACTGCAAGCTCTACCTGGGATGAAGCTACAAAATCTAACTACAACAATAACTGTAAAGCTATGAATGCCCTTTACTAATCTTTAAAAGATGGGGAATTTAACCTAATTTCTGCATGTAAAACAGCTCATGAAATCTGGGACACCTTAGCTGTTTCTCATGAAGGAACAACCAAAGTGAAGTAAATAAGATTAAATACTTCTACTATTAAATTTGATAATTTTAAGATGAGACCTGATGAACCCATTTCTGATATGTATCTTAGGATTAATGATATTGTCAACACCATGAGTTCACTGGGAAAATATGTTCCAAAAAAGGATCAGATCATGAGAATATTAAGATGTTTTCCTGACAGATGGAGAGGAACGTTTGTTGCTATCGAAGAGTCATGTGACATCAGAAATATACTTGATAAGGAGTTGATTGGTAAACTAATGATGTATGAAGAGGAACTGAATGTGAACAAAGAAGAAGATGGTGAATTCAAAAGAAAATGTGTGGCATTCAAGCCTACTGCTTCAAAGAGAAAATACTAGGAGAAATTACATATACCTATTGAAAGTTCAGCTTGTGAATATTCAGATTCAGACAGTGATGAAGAATTGGCTCAAATAGCCAGGAGATTTAAGAAGTTCTATAAGAAGAAGAAGTTTTTCAGAAAACAAAGCTACAAGGGTAAGTGTGATCAACAAGGTATGTGGAAGAAGGATTGTAAGAAATCTGACAAGGAAGATGGTATAGTCTGCTATGAATGCAAGAGGAAAGGACACAACAAGGCCGACTGTCTGAATCTAAAATTCAAAAAGAAATATTATTATAAGGACAAGAAGTATAAGAAAGCCATGAAAGCAACCTGGAGTGCTTCTGAAGACAACACAAGTGAATTAGAAGACACTAATTCTAAAAATAATCATGCTAACATGTACTTCATGACTAACATATTAGAGGTACATATTTTCCCTTTTCTAAATGATTATTATTCTGGAAATAAGAGTGATTCAGATAATAATGAAAATATTTCTATGGTTGAACTGTTAGAATATTTCAATATACTAGAAGATTCCTGCGATGAAATGAAATATAAATATATATCTTTAAAGAAACAACATTCCTTGACTAGTAATATTATAACAAATCTAATTGTTGAAAAAGAAAATAATGCTCAACTGTTGACAGAGAGAACTCAACTCAAATTATGTAATGAATAATTCATAAAGTATATTGAGAAGTTCACTGCTGGTGGGGATACCTTGACATAGTTTCTAGGAAAACATATTGCTCTAAAATATACAACTGGTCTAGGATATCCGCATGGACAGAGGAAAAATAGCAAAACCAAATTTGTTCCTAAATCTGGACAGTTCACTTCTAATTATGGATCATCTTTTGAGAAAAAATTTTCTAAAGGACTAAACAATGGATTTATGTCTCAAAATATTTTTATTGATTTTAGAAAACCTATAAATCATATATGGGTTCCCAATGTTTTATTTTCTAAACATCTGGACCCAAAATTATCTGGTTACCAAAATTATCCCATGTTTATTCTGTTTTGCAGGGAAGTTGATTAAAGTGTTCCTATAAGACCCTATGGTACTTGGACAGTGGATTTTCAAGACATATGACAGGAGACTATTCCTACTTCAAGAGTCTAATTAAAGATGATGGTGGGCATGTCACCTTTGGTGAAAATGAAAAAGGAAAAATCATCGGCTTAGGCCAGTTTGGTAACCCTGACACAATATTAATTTCTAAAGTACTTTTTGTTGATGGATTAAAATATAATTTACTTAGCATATCTCAGTTATGTGATGATGGACTTAATGTTAAATTTGAAAATGATTAATTCAATGTTTATAATTCAAAAAATGATTTAGTTTTCACTGCATATAGAAATGAGAATGTATATGCTCTTGATTTAAACTCCTTAGACAAACAAAAGGCTTACCGCTGAAATGCTTTTCATAAAGATTATTGGTTGTGGAATAGAAGATTAGGACATTGTAATGTGCACTCAAATAGGATTCCATCTAAAAAATTCTTAGTTAAAGTCCTACTTAAATTGGAATTCACAAATGATAAAGTGTGTAATCACTGTCAAAAGGGAAAACAACGCAAAGTTTCTTTCAAACCAAGGAAAGAAGTTTCAACTTCTCAACCACTTGAGTTGGTTCACATGGATTTGTTTGGACCATCAAGAGTTTCATGTTTAAATGGGAAACACTATGTTTGTGTTCTTGTATATGACTTTTCTAGGTATACTTGGGTATACTTTCTTGCTCACAAAAGTGAATCATGTCCCTACTTTGTCAAATATTGCATGTCTGTCAAAAACCTTAGTAGACTTAAGATTAAAACTCTAAGAAGTGATCATGGACCTGAGTTTGATAATCATGAGTTTCAATTTTACTTCTCACACAATGGCTATATTCACAACATTTCTGCCCCTAGGACACCTCAACAAAATGGAGTTGTAGAAAGAAGAAATAGGACCATTCAAGAAGTTGCTAGGACTATGCTTAATGAGTATGACATAATTATTTATTTTTGGGCTGAAGCTGTAAATACAACTTTTTATGTTATCAATAGAGTTTTAAATAAGCCTACTTTAAAAAGAACCCCTTATGAACTCTAGAATAATATAAATCCTATGTTTAATTATTTTAGAGTCTTTGGTGACAATGTCTTTATTCCTAATTCTAATGTAATCATGACATGTTTTCTCCCAAATGTGATGAAGGAATTTTTATTGGTTAATCTATTTCAAGTAAATCCTTTAGTGTGTTGAATATGAAAACCAAATGTGTTGTAGAATTAGTTCATATCAAATTTGATGAGACTGATCCACATGAGCCTAAAACCGCTCTTGAAAATATTGATGAAGATTTGTGAAATTTGAACTTTAATGATAAAAATAGTGAATCCCCTGTAAAAGTATCCAGTTCTAGAAATATTCCAGAATCTGCTCCTACCAATTCTGAACCAACAGACAACTATGAAGAATCTAGTTCAACCCTTCCTAGAGGTACTAAGACTCTTAAGAATCATCCTCTAGATGTTGTTGTAGGCGATTTGAATAGAGGAACACAAACTAGAGCTTCTCTAAGAAACCAGGGTAAACATCAAGCTTTTCATTCATAGCATGAACCCAAAAATATTAATGATGATATCAATGATGATTTTTGGGTAATGGATATGCAATAAGAACAAAATCATTTCAAAAGGAACAAAGGTTGGGAATTAGTGGAAAGACCCAAGAACAACTTGACCATAGGAACTAAATGGGTGATTAGGAACAAATTAGATGAGTCTTTGGATATAGTTAGAAATAAGGCTAGGTTAGTTGCACAAAAATATAGTCAAGAGGATGGAATAAACTATGAAGAGACCTTTGTACCTGTAGCTATATTAGAAGCTATTGGGATACTACTTAACTATGCAGCTCATCTGAATTTCAAACATTATCAAATGGATGTCAGAAGTGCTTTTCTAAATGGGTATATAGTTGAGGATGTATTTGTTGAACAACATCCTGGTTTTAGAAATCCCCATTTTCCAATCGTGTTTTTAAACTATCTAAAGCATTATATGGATTAAAACAAGCTCCAAGAGCATGGTATGATAGGCTCATCTCTTTTCTTATTTCAAAAGGTTTTACAAATGGTATAGAAGATCCTACTCATTTCATTAAATGGATTTCAAAAGATGTTTTGATAGTACAAATTTCTGTAGATGATAGTATTTTTGGATCTTTTAAAAATTCATTAAGTGTTTATTTTTAAAAAACTATGCAAAATGAGTTTGAAATGAGTTTAATGAGAGAACACAAATTTTTACTTGGATTTCAAAACATTAAAAAAATGGCATTGTTTTAAATCAAAGTAAATATATTAAGGATCTTTTAAAACGTTTTTCTTTGGATGGTAGTAATGTTAGTGACACTCCTATGAGTACCACTTGTAAGTTGGATACTGATGAAGCTGGAGAACCAGTTGATCAAACCAACTATAGAGGTATGATATGAATTCTACTCTATATTATACCTAGTAGACCTAACATTATGTTCAGTGTATGCATGTGTGCTGGCTATCAATCAATCCTAAAGAATCTCATTTAGTTGCTGTAAAAATAATTTTTAAATATCTAAAACATACTCCTAATATAGGATTATTTTATCCAAAAGAACAATCATTTTTTTTGTTAAGTTATTCTGATGCTGATTTTTCCGGTTGCAAGTTAGATAGAAAAAGAACCTCTGGGACATGTAACATTTTAATAAAGTCACTAGTATCTTGGTGTAGTAAGATGCAGAATTCTGTTGCATTATCTACTGCCGAAGATGAGTACGTAGCTGCTGGTAGTTGTTGTGCTCAAATTCTGTGGATGAAACACACTTTACTATATTGTGGATATTAGATCAAACATGTCTCTATAAAGTGTTACAATAATCGTTCTATTAACATTTCCAAAAATATAGTATCTCATGCTAGGACAAAGCATATTGATGTGAGACATCACTTTTTGTGGGATCATTATCAAAAGGGTGATATCACTCTTGAATTCATTGGAACTGAACAACACTTTGATGATATATTCACAATGCCTTTGAATTCTAAGAGGTTAAATTACATCAAACATGAGTTAGGTATGGTTAATCTCTTCACAGTCGAACCTCATAGTTAGACATCACAGTCGAACCTCAGAGTTAGACTTCACAGTCGAACCTCACTGTCAGACGTCAAGGTCGATCCTCATAGTTAGACCTCACATTCAAACCTCATAGTTGGACCTCACAGTTGGACCTCACTATTATACCTCACTATTTCACCTCACCGGTGTACCTCACTGATACATCTCACTGTTGGATACCTCACTGTTTGTTTTTATTTTTGTGGGAACTCAAATCGTTTTTATTACTTTTAATATTTATGTTTTATGTTTTTTTAATCCCTAAATGATAAAATCAAAGGCAATGAACATATCTCAATCCACCTTTCTCTCTCAATCTCGATCCTTTCTCTCGAGATTCCTAAACCCCAACCCTTCACCTGAGCTCTCGAAACATTATCAATCTCTATGGCCAGAACAATGCGACCCCCGATTGTCAATGAGGATGCGCCAAGCCCAAAGAGCACTCAAGACGAATCTAGTGGCACCAGTAATACTTCGACGGACCTATCAACCCACATCTGACCAAGAGAAAAATCTTTACTGAGAAGGAGTTAAGTGAAAAATGGATGATGTCGAGCAAGTCAGTAGTACTGAAAACACTAGATGCCCAAAGATGGATGGAATGTTTTGCCAACAAAAATGAACCGTACTACCCGAATATTGGGAAAGAGTTCAATGAATATCTGTTGTTTGAAGAGGAAGATGATGTGCATAAATTAATATCCAATGTCAACGGAAATGAAGTCTTTTTCACGTATGGTGAGTGGGCTGCCTGTTTGAGAGTCCCTCATGAAAGAGTATATGCTTACTACTCTGGAGTGGCTCCTCTAGAAAGTTCTATTTTTGAATATGAAAATGTTCTGGAAGAACTGATAGGAGATGGAAAATTAATGATGATCATTGCAGTTGAGATGGATGGAGAAGACATGCTTTTATTCAAGTTTATTCAGCATGTAATTAGTCCAAGGAGGGGAGATTTCGCTGTACTGAAGTACCATGACATATTTCTGATGTACTTACTGAAGCATGGAAATAAGATTAACCTATGTAGTTTACTGATGGCCCAATTGGAGGATATGACTACGGAATGTTCAAAGTCCAATTCCTTATTCCATTCCAAGATTATTTCAGTTATGCTAAAGGTAAAGGGTGTGGCTAGAAATAAAGAAGAAATGACAGTGGCCATGAACAATGTCTATATCTCTAAGGTGCTTTTCAAGTTCATGAAAATTAGCTGGAATCCCTAGAAGAATTCTTGGATGAATGATGAAGGAACGGTGTATGAAAATGTTTACCCTACTACTCACCCATCCAGGCCAAAAGACAAGAGAGATCCAGGCCTGAAGCCTGATGAGCCCGAACCAGTTTATTCTAATGAGGAGGAGGCTAAAGGATCTGTGGACCCTGAATGTTAAACAACCCCATTGATGATGGGAGTGATCTTGACTTGCCTCACAGTCCTGTAAGGACAGTAGCTTTAGGAGCAGCTAGCCCCCCAAAAGAACTCCCTAGAAGAGAGACTGTACTAAAGGACAGTGACACTGAGACCACTGAGGATGAAGAAAAAGAATATCATAATACTGTCAAGGATACCTCTGAAGAGGGTGAGGAAGAGGAATCTTGTGATAGGGAAGAAGGAATAGAGGATGTTTCTGAAGCTGATGATGAGAACAATGAAGAAGAAGAGCTCAGTTTGAGCCCTCTGATTGATAATATAGAAAATATAGTGTCTGATCATGAATCATGATTGAAATCTACTGCCATTGATATGGGGGTCATTAATGACTTGGAGATAGATAAGACTCACCCTACAGAGCAAGTGGAAGTTGAATCTGCTGGAATTGTAGAGGAGGTTGTTGAGTTACCTAGAACAGAACAGATAGAAGAGCTTCCTCAGGAGAGAGATCTAAGTGAGGGGGAGCTTCTTGGTTCAGTTTCTGTGTTGTATGACATCGATGGTTGGTCATCAGATACATGATACCTGGTACTTCGACTCAATTATGGAGATTCTAATGAGGAAGACCTTCCCCAAAGGGATTCTATTACCCTACATGTTGTGGAAGACAATTTGGAAACCAAGGAGGACCTTGAGTCCTTAAAGGATGAAATGAAAGAGGAAGTGAGAGAATCATTAGAAGATTTAAAGAAATGCCTAGTTGAAGAGCTGAGGAGTGTGGAGAAATCCTTGGACCTATCTCTGGGATGTGCTGTGTCTAGTCCAGTGACAGGAATGATGGATGAAGTTAAACTGTTCCATACTCAAATTCAATGTGGGACAAGAGTTGTGGTTTCTCTAAGGAAATCATTTTCTTCATTGAATTCCATGAGTAGTTCCCAAACCCAAGTGAATGCTGAGATTAGATATATCAAAGAAGTATTCAAGCATTTTGTGGATGTTTTGAGGATTTTAAGAAATCAGTCAAAGAACATATGAACAGTCAAGATGCACTTGTTCAGAAAGAGATTGGTAACTTGACTCAATAATTCCAAGAGACAATATCCTTCTTGTTAAAACCCCTTCACTCATCCATCTCCTCCGTGAACACTGACCATATCAGAACTATGATCCAGGAAGAGCATCCTAAGGCCAGTACCAGTGGCACCTCATATTCTCAGATACTTTCTACCACTAAGGAAGTGAGCAGTTTTGTTTGTGATCACCTGTGGGAAGCTATTTCTTCTCAAGATGCTATTAAGAATAAGTTATATTATTACTTTGAGAAGGTCTATACCAAGAATCCAATGACCAACCACTTCAATCTCTTGATTGAGAATATGAAGTTGCCTCCAGTGATTCTGGCATTCAGGGAGCATGTTAGCATGCTGAGAGATTTGACCTCGGCTTTGGATAAGTTTCTGTAGAATAAAGATGATTTCTTATCTACTATGGAAAGAAGAGGAAGCTTTACTGTGGATTTCAGAAACCTTCTTCCACCCATTCTCCATGTGTACTGCACCCCTGTCATCATCCCTCTTTCCATATATGCATCTCAACCCAGTGATTATTCTATGATGTCTCCTACTGAAGCTATCAGAAGCCTCACTCCACTGATCCCTCAATGAGCTACCCATTACAGACCCACAAGAGCTTCTATTGGTGCCCCTCTAGTCATTTCGGCAGCCATTCCTAAACCTACTGCTCCAACAGCTCATCCTCCCTCTCCTTCCTCCAAAGAGAATGATCCCCTGCCTGAGGCTGATGTGGATTGAGTCTGTTTCTGTCTTTTGATAGGGACTATGTATTCTTTTTGGTCATGTGCTGAACTATTTTTTAATACAAGATTTATATGTTCTCTCATTTTTCTTTCTTTTTACTAATTAAAAAGGGGAAGAAATATTGTGATAGTTTGAGAAATTCTATGCTAATTCTATACATATCATATGATTGGGGAGAAATATGCTACTATGCTACTATGATACTATGTTTAATCTTATCTGTCTTTATCTCTGATACCATGTACTAATATTTTCTAGTTTTACACTATTAATTAATCTCTGATACTTGGGACATTTTTTTAACAATTGTATAATATATGAAATCTATCTTTAATACACAAAGACATAATTTTTGATTATCAAAAAGGGCGAGATTGTTGGAATCACCTATTTTGATAATCCCAAATCATGTATAAATATGGTCATGATATATTAAGTCAGTTACTAATCCTTTTAATCTATATTTATAATTATATTATTCCGATAAATTTATACTCTAAAGTCTCATGACTTTGCTACATCAGATTAATGTTTATACTTATCTAAATATAAGTTCTCTGTTGAAGGCTACTGGTAAGAGCTTTCTGTTCATAGTCACCATTGTAGCTCATTGTCACTCTAATTCACAGATTCTAGAAGATCATCGTTGAAGATTTATAATCACTTTTGGAAGCTACCGATACAGGGTTACTATCACAAGTGTACCGATGATCTTCTTATCAAAGCTTACAGACAACGAGTTACTCTCACAATGTCATTGTTGTAATAAGGCTTCTGTTAGAAGTTCACTGTCAGACTCATTCTCCAGTCTTCTATTGATAACTTCAATGTTCAAGTCTGTAGTTGGAAAGGTTACAGTTGAAGTAGTCTGATGTTACATAACTACCTATTAAGAGTTCACTGATAAGGAGATATTGTTACATAGAGTAAATATCGACCATTACCAGACATCCACTAAGTACAAAGTCCACCATTACAAGCCTATAGTCAAAGAGCCTACCGATGTAGTTCATAGTTGAATAGACCACTGATGAAGCCCATAGTTGGAAAGAACACCATAGAAGTCTACCGTGTGACATGCATCTACTAGCAGTCTAATGATATTATATTCTTTTCATTACCAATTTTATTAATACTACTATAACGGTCATTTCGGAAAAAATTAATGCACCTGACATTATTAAATGTTATTTGCAGGGATATCAGGAGACAGTATGATGTATGAGGAAGACCACACGTGGTTGAAACATTTCTCTGGTCGGCCTCTACTAAACAACAAAACACAAAAAACAAGTGACTATATAAAAGATATAGTATAGACACAAAAAGAGCGCCCAGATGTACTAGAATGAAGCAGAGAACACTCAAGCACTAAATCAGAAGAACAGAGAGCCTCGTAATGATCTGTTGAAATAATGTTCTCCAAGATGTCGTGGTGTGCTGCAAAGATCATTACATCCTAAAAGCTTATAATCTCTACATTTGGGAAGTCATAACCTGGAATTTGCGACACTCTGTTTTGGAGTCAACATGTAGAGAAGGAACAAAACTTCATCTCATTCATTCCAACGAGTACAGAGCTGGTCTTCCAACACAACAGAGCACTCTAAACTCATCCCTAATATCTATAACTCTAATGTGTTTAAATAATTTACATTTGTGAGTAGTGTGTATGTTTTACAGACACTGACTTTTTTACATGAACTGAGGGATACTAAAAATCCCCATTCTAAACTCTCTTTATTTTTTATTCCCACGAATAACTATGGAAGAAGCCTTGTGTGGCTTGGAAGT
The DNA here is from genome assembly GCA_963277665.1 of Viscum album. Taxonomy (NCBI): domain Eukaryota; kingdom Viridiplantae; phylum Streptophyta; class Magnoliopsida; order Santalales; family Viscaceae; genus Viscum; species Viscum album. The sequence goes on along the minus strand of OY728158.1, from coordinate 362,664,022 downwards.
TTATTTTCCCACGTAGAACTGTGGTTGAGGTTGCAAAACCTGGATAGTTTGTGAATGATGTTGTAAAGACCGATAGAGGCTATGTATCACTTTAAATATAATTTCATTGTGGCAGGTGATCACCAAGTGGATAGGACTAGGTATTGTCTTATAACTGAACCTCTTGTTTAAATTGTTGTGTTCCCCTTTCATTACACTATTTTATTCTTATCTGTTGTTCTTATATTAGAAAAAACATAAATTTGTTTTTACATTCATAGTGATAGTTAGTTCTGGTTAGTGTGTATATCTGAGTTGTTTAGTAAACTTGTTTCAAAAGTGGAATTAGTTATCATACTGACTCTACGGAGGAGTAATAAACCTTTGAGAAACCTGTTGAACAATAGGTCACTTATATCGCTACTGCCTTAATTAACAAGGCTATTTTAAATTGGGGGACTTTAAGCCTAAAAGTTTTTAACAGAAATTTTAAATTGGAACTCAATTCACCCCCTCTTGAGTATCCACTACGAACAACACTCCTATTACGATCCATTAGCTGGAAGATAAGGATTTTTAGGTGTAAAAAATAAAGGGGAATCCAATAACAAAAACTGATAAATTATAAATTACATTTATTCTCTTAACTTATGGACTTATAGGCTTCAATATACGTTATCCACAGCCTACATCCCAACATATTTTCTTAGGGGAATTTTTTTATTCCCATAATAATAGTTCATACTAAGCTTATGAATTTACCAATGCCTCTCCCTTGATAGTTTTGTAAATAAGAGTGAACCAAGTCCCATTGTCATGCATCAGTTCCCACTGGAGTTTAGCTCAATGCGTTGTTTTTTTGGGTTTTACCGGATGATTAAGATATGCCAGATACGCCTCTATATTGTCATTAACCAGTCAAGGATATATTTTTGTGATAAACTAATTACTCTATTCTCACCAAAATTTAGTTAAGTTTTTATTATACTTAGTCTTATACATAAATGTTTCTTGAAGGGTTTTCTAATCTGAATCCCAAAAATAACAAAACCTCCCTCGAATACCAACTATAACAACCATGCTCTTTATTTCATAATTAAAAAGTATTTATTATATAAAATTACACTTAAGAGAACTCTAAAGATCAAGAGGTCCAAATTCATGGTAAATTATGAACATTAAATATGAAATTAACACATAAAACACATCATATTTATTGAATTGTTCTTTCAAATAACCACAACATTCCTTCACACCTAGAATTTCATGGGATAACCTGAGGACATGCATAAAAAGGGTGAGATAAATAGCTGAGTAAGGGAGTAAACAAGGAAAAAAATTAAGAATATAGACCATGTTAGGAAATAGGCCTATCAATGAACCAAAAAAGAAACATGAAAATAAATTCATGACATCGTATGATTATCATACCATGGAAATGTGGCCCCAAAATTTAACATGATATTAACATGAGCCAAGGCTCCATCAACATGCAGCATGAGTAAACCCTCATTTCACATGAATTAGCATATGTAAAACCTCATTTCACTTGTATTATCATGATGGAACCCTTATTACACAGATCATATCATGATACTATTCTTTACCCAATACATTTGAGCTCTATCATGGAAAACCCTTTATAAACATTTCATTTCATTCATAAATGTTCCACGTGGATCATATAACTTGGAATCATTCATCATCATCATTTCTTCCACAATAAAAGAATGTATAATTCATAAAATAAAATATATAATCAATAAGTATATGTTTGTGAAGTTTTATAAATTTGATACATAAATTATTATGGTATTAACATAAAAAACAAATTATCCATGGGATGTTTTGGCAGCATAATGACACAAAATAGAAATCATAAAATGGGTTGAAGAGAGGGAAAGGCGTCTCTCATAATTTCTACATGAATTGGAAAGTAAGGGTGTCATAAAAAATAATATCCCAACATATAAAAAGATATTTAGATGCAAAATATACAAGATTTTCTTGAATTTAAATAATAAGAGAGAAAATATTAATGGAATTTTGGCTTGGTAATGGGTGTACATGGGAGGAATTAATGAGAGAGAAAGTGGTATCTACCCATTAGAACATAATAAGGGAAGAATGGAGGTGATTTAAAATTATACTCCAATATTTTTTATTGAACATAAAAGGGAATACCAACAAAAATAAATTTTGAAAAAAAAATAAGAAACGTCGAAAGCCCCTACTTTGATGTGTAATCCCAATGGCTTGAGAGAGGCATCAGAGAGGCTTCTTGGCATCATTGGGTGCCTTTGGAGGATTTTAGAGGGATACGGTTAGAGGGTGGTCATACCGAAAATGGTTTTATTGATGAGGAAGGAGATATTGGGTTGGTTTATATAGGAAAGGAATGAAAATTCTTTATTATTTAGGTTTTTGGACACTACACATTAATAAAAAACGCAAACCATCCCATGGTTTTTGTCCATGGGTTTTTTCAATGTGGAGGGGATAAAATTATTTTATAATTCCAATATCCAAACATTTTAAATTATTATTATTATTTATTTGGAGGTGAGTCACACTATTAATGAAATCATTTTAAAAACAAAAAATATTTTATAAGTCCTAGTGGGTCCACTAAGGCACCATAAAATTAATAAAACCAATTTAAAATCACATTATTTTAATGATAAAACATATATTGGTCGAAAATATTTTTTATAGTGTTTTATTACATCACTATTAGTTCATTATGATGACATAAAACATGTTATACATTTAAATGGTATTAAATTTTTATCCAAAAATTCGACAGTCTTAGAAAAGTATGAAAAATTCACGATTAGATAATTTTGATGTCCTGAATTAAAAAATGATATTCATTTTATCTATATAATTTTCTAAATATGTGGATTTTCAATTTAAAAATACTGGCATTATTTTAAAATTCATGGGTTTTGAAAAAAATAGTTTTCAAAAATTAATAAGAATTTGAATTATATTCATAATAATTATACGATCATATTTATTTTAAAAATTTAATTTAGTAATAATATTTTATTACAATATTATTTAATTAAAAAAATTATTAATTAATCAAAAGAAATTTTTTATTGATTATTAACTAAAAATCCTATTTGTGTATTAAAATACATATACAATGTAAAAGTAATAAAATGAATGTATATTATTTATAAAAAATAATCCACATAATCTAACTGCTAGGATATTTATACATAACCCCTTATAATACCCAGATAATACTTAAGGGTAAGGTGTGTGATTGTGGAAAACTCTTGGGGGAGCTCGGATAACATCACTCGGGTGGTAATCTCTATTAACATCCACATCTCTTATAGGTAGATCCGTTCAAGCATAAAGTGTGGATGCTTTTCTTGGGATTGGTCAAGAGAAAAGACTAGTTATGCTAAATCCTTTCCAATGTCTGATAAATGGTGTTTTTATTGAGAAAGTCTACTAGATGAGGCCATCTCTTCCTTTATCTGTGAAATTAGATTTGTTAGAGACGTATATTTATTCTATTCATGAGATCATAATTCAAAGGCTATATTAGAAATGGTTACAATTATTAACATTATTTTAAAAACCTCAAATATAAAACCAAATATTTTCAAATATTTTATATAACTATTATACATAATATGACAATTACTCATATCCAAAGAAATTTTCATTAATAAAATTATGGGTGATTACATTTATGACGTAGGTGTGAAGGAAAATTTTCAAATTGCTATTTTAATTTACAATTGTATTAATTAATATTTAGTTCACATTGGATCACTTGAGGGGGGAGAGTTTAATGGGAAATTACTGCGTGATAGTCTCATAGACAAATAGTTGATTTGGAATAGAATAGAATAAGTTGTCATCTTCCAAAAGGAGGTATGATTGTTAATCATTGATTCAAGAGTATTTGATATATATGGAAGATTGAGATGTGATTTTGAGGTGGTGTGTGCAATAGGGACCATGCAAATTAAAATAAATACAGCTAGGGAGGAATCCAATGAAGATGTAGTGAGAATTGGTGCAGATTATAAACAAAAGATGGCATTATAGGTGACATGTAAGGAATATGCAACAATCTCTATAACCAATTGAGGATGATGTGGATGGGTTAATGTGACAAGTAGGGAAAGGTAAATATGGAGTATCTAAGCAATTAATATTAGTAATCTCCGTCTTGATATATAGGTAGAATGTTCGGTTCAGGGAGATGGGGATGGAATACAAACATCAATGGGAATAAAATCCCCAATACTAGTAGAGAATTTATTTGATGGCCAAAGACATCATGGGAATGATTTGGAGGACGATATATCAAGCCTTGTTTCGGTGGACAACGTCTATGGAGTTCATGCAAGAATCATACAGAGCCCGCAGATGAGGATGATATGCAAAGGGAAAATGGATTTAAGGAGATACATTATGTTAATGGTAAAGAGGTCTAATGTATGTAAGGACTACTCTCAATTACCAATGACGATGGAAAAAATGTCTTCCCAAAAGATAAAGGTGATGGACAGTGATCCCAAGTCTCACGAATAATAAGGTAATAAGTGTTTGAATCTTCAATGTGAAAATCAAATAATGGATTGTGGAGAAGCCAAGGAACAAGAACAAGGATGTGGTATCATGGAAGTTTTATTTTATGAATAGGAGGTATATAATTACAAGGTTATCGTAGTTTATAAATAGGTTGAGGAAAGGGGGAGGAAAGTGATATTATAATTCATTTCAATGAATAAATATTGGAGGAGCCATCTATGATCAATGATACATAGGAGGAGGTCCACAGGATGAATTAAAAGATGAATCCCATGGGAACTAATAAAGAGCAGTGTGTATGGATCAATAATTACGATTATATTTTATGACACAACTTTAATAAAAAGAATGATTAGTGTGGAAGATTATATCCAATCATTGATGAAGGAGACCTATAATGTTGAAGACCTCAACATGTATGACTTTAAAACGAAGGCCACTACTATTCAATGGAGGTTATACTAAGGTTATGTTTCTAATATACTTAAACTCAATTTCAATAAATCAATGATTTGATATGGTGCATTTTGAATGCATACTCATAACATGAATGGTTTCCCACTTTTTCCATATATTTGATTTTCATAATAAAAGGTTAATTTTCAATTATCTGATATTGATTATAAATTAAATTATAAAAAAATAAATTAATATAAAAAAAATTAATAAATATTATAACATTTAGATATTAATTAAAATTAATTTTAAATATATAATTGTTGGAATCACCTGTTTTGATAATCCCAAATCATGCTTAAACATTGATTATGATGTATTAAAACCTTGCATTAATTTTATTATTCTATGCTTAAACGTATTTTATTCTAAACAGTTCATATTCTTACTCTCATAACTTTACTGTAACAGCTTACAATAGTATTTACATAAGTTTAGTATTGTTAGCTAACAGTCAGAGTTTTCTTTTCAAAGTCACAGTTACAGCTAACTGTCACCTTAAGTTACTGTTGCAATAAGTTCACAGTTACAAGGTTACAGTCGAAGACTAATTCAAGCTTACAGTCACGAGTCTACCGCTATCTATTGTCAAAGCTCACAGACGAAGGTCACAGTTACAAGATTTCTGTTCAAAGTTTTCTCTGCTCAAGTTCATAGTCGAACAAGTCTACAGTTGGAACAAGTTCGCAGTCGAACAAGCCTACAGTCATAAGTCTACAGTCAAGGCTACAGTTAGACAGCTTCTGTCGACTAAGTCTACTGATGATCGAGGTCTACAGTTGAAAAAGGTTACAGTTCTACAAATTTGATATTACAAGTCTACAGTTAGAGAGGCTACAGTTACATGGAGTAAAAGCTACCATTGCAAGCCTACAAACAGCAAGCCTTTTGTTGAAGTCAGCAGTCAGAAGGAAGTCCACAGTTGGAAGACCACAGTTGAAGTCCACAGTGACATACATTCTCGACCAGTCTATTATTATTATATTTCTAATTTTTTCATTACCAATTTGATTAATACTAATCTAACGGTCATGTCTAGACAAATTAATACACCTAACATTATTTATTGATATTTGCAGACATATCAAGAAATTATACAATGTACGAGGAAGATCGCACGTGTAACTCAAGACTATTTATCTTGTCGGCCTCGGGTGAACAAAAAGGGCATATATAGAGAAGTATAAAAAGAAGAGAGAAGCATTCAAGAAAGACGATGAATGGAACGAAAAGAACAGTGACATACACGAACAAGAATAGAGGAAGAACACATAGAGTCTAACATCTACAACTGATAAGGAGATACGCATATACACAAAAATAAGAACTCTCGAGCATTCATACTGAAGAACAAAAGAGTCTCAAGTGAACCGACTGAAAGAACCGTCTCCTAAAATCCATGCTGTGAAGCACTCAAACTCAAAGAAGCTGATCACTTGAACATCTGGAAGTCTGGAAATCACGACACTCTGTTTTAGTGTCAACTTACAGAAAAAGGACCAAAGCTTCAAGTCACTCATTCCTATGAGTCCAGAACTGATCTGCCAACACTATAGAGCACTCTAAACCTTCTTCTTTCTATCTCATGCTCTATTGTGTTTAAGTGTTTTACATTTGTGAGAAGTGTGTTAGTATTACACACACTGTCTCCTGTGCTTAAACTGAGGGATACTGAAAATCTCTATCCCAAACCTTTTTACATTTGTTACCCACGTATAACTGTGGAAGAAGCCTGGTGTGGCTTGGTCATTTGTTTTCCCACGTATAACTGTGGCAGAGGTTGTCAAACCTGGACAGTTTGTGAAAACTGTTGTAAAGCCCGATACAGGCTGTGTATCAATCTTTTTTATAAAATTGCTTGGTGGCAGGTGATCACCAAGTGGAAGAGGACTAAGTCTTAGCTTAAGACTTAACCTCTTGTTTGAAATAGCTTGTTACTCTTTTCTTTACTTTTCCTGTTTTTTATCCGCTGTGCTCCTTTTTTTTAAAACAAGAAATCTATTTTTGCATATACTCTGATAGTCAATTTTGGTTAGTGTGTATAAGAGATTTGTTTAGTAAACTTGTTTCAAAAGTAAAGTTAGTCATCAAACTAACCTTACTGAGGATTAATCAACCTTAGAGAAACCTGTTGAACAATAAGTCACCAATATCTCTACAGCCTTAATTGACTGGGCTGTTTTTCAATTAGGGGGATTTAATCTTAATGTTTTCAACAAAAAATTTTAATTGGAACTCAATTCACCCCCCTCTTGAGTGTCCACTCCGACCAACATTTGGTATCAGAGGGTGTGTTTATCTCTGTTATACTTGCTCAATGTTTTATTTTAACTCTCTGTTTTTAAACTGTGATTGTAGTTTTATCTAAAAGATCTTACATTTCTGTTAGTTCTAAATTTTATCTCTTTAAAACATTTTCTAAAATTTCCTTATGGATAATAGACTAGAAGGTGCTCCTACTAATAGGCCACCCTTCTTTAATGGTGTGAATTATGACCAATGGAAGCTCAAAATGAAAATTCATTTGCAAAGTATGGGTTTTGATATTTGGACTGCTATAGAGTCTCAATACAATATTCCAGAAACTGAAAGAATAATTTGGGATGAACCTACTAAGGTAGCTTACAATAATAATTGTAAGGCTGTGAATGCTCTCTACTGTGCTCTAGGAGATGAGGAATTCAATAGAATTTCTGCATGTAAAACTGCTTTTGAAATCTGGGACACCTTAGCTGTTTCTCATGAAGGAACAACTAATGTCAAGGAAATGCGGTTAAATACTTATACTATCAAATATGATAACATTATGATGAAAGATGATGAAACTATTTCTGATATGTATCTCAGGTTTAATGAGATAGTCAACACAATGAGCTCACTCGGAATGATTGTTCCAACAAAGTATAAAATCATGAGATTATTGAGATGTCTGCCTGACAGATGGAGAGGCACATCCGTTTCAATTAGAGAATCCTGTGATATTGGAACTTTGCCTGTCAAGGAGTTAATTGGTAAGCTGATGATGTACGAAGAAGAGCTCAAGGTAAATAAAGAGGAAGATGAGGAACCAAAACGAAAATCTGTAGCTTTTAAGTCTACTGCATCAAAGAGCAAAGACAAGGAGAAAGTGCATATACCAACTGAAAGCTCATCTAGTGAAGACTTAGATTCTGACAGTGATGCCGAGATGGAACAAATAGCAAGGAGATTCAAGAAGTTCTATAGGAAGAAGAAGTTCTTCAGAAAACCAAACTACAAGGGTATGTATGATAGACAAGGTAAGTGGAAGAAAGATTGGAAGAAAACTGATAAAGAAGAAGACATAGTTTGCTATGAATGTAAAAGGAAAGGACACATCAAAGCTGACTGTCCTAAGTTAAAATTCAAGAAGAAATATGAGTACAAGGACAAGAATTATAAGAAATATATGAAGGCAACCTGGAGTGCTTCAGAAGACAGCACAAGTGAATCAGAAACCAGTGATTCTGAAAGAAATCGTGCTAATATATGTTTCATGACAAACACATCTGAGGAAATCTGTTTGAAAAGAAATTACAAGAAGGTATGGTACTTTGAAAGTGGATGTTCAAGACACATGTCTGGGGACTATTCGTGATTCAAAAGCTTAATAAAGGTTGATGGAGGATATGTCACTTTTGGTGATAACTCAAAAAGAAAAAATCAGCGGCTTAGGCCAGATTGGTAACACTGACTCAGTATTAATTTCCAAAGTTTTATTTGTTGATGGACTTAATTACAACCTACTTAGCATTTCTCAATTGTGTGATGATGGTTTTAATGTCAAGTTTGAAAACAATTCTTGTGATGTTTATAATTCCAAAAATGCTTTAATATTTTCTGCCTTAAGAAATGAAAATGTTTATGCTGTTGACTTAAACACTTTAGATAAACATAATGTTACTTGCTTAAATGCTTTTCATAAAGAGTCTTGGCTGTGGCATTGGAGATTAGGACACTGCAACATTCACTCACTTAGAAAACTCTCTAAGAAACACCTAGTTAGAGACCTACCTAATCTTAAATTCCCAAATGACAATGTGTGTAATCCCTGTCAAAAGGGAAAACAACACAAAGTTTCTTTTAAACCAAAGAAAGAAGTTTCAACTTCTCAACCACTTGAACTGGTTCACATGGATTTGTTTGGACCACCAAGAATTTCAAGTCTAAATGGGAATCACTACGTTTATGTTCTTGTAGATGACATTTCTAGATATACTTGGGTATACGTTCTAGCTCACAAAAGTGAAGCCTCCTCTTCCTTTGTTAAATACTCTAAGTCTGTAGAAAATCTTAGTGGACTTAAGATTAATACCTTGAGGAGTGATCATGGCCGTGAGTTTGAGAATCAAGAATTTGAATCTTACTGCTCACACAATGGCTATGCTCACAATTTTTCTGCTCCTAGGACACCTCAACAGAATGGTGTAGTGGAAAGAAGAAACCAAACCCTGCAAGAAATTGCAAGGACTATGCTTAATGAATATGACCTGCCTGTTTACTTTTGGGCTGAAGCTGTAAATACAGCCTGCTATGTTATTAATAGAGTATTGATTAGACCGGTTCTTAAGAAAACCCCTTATGAGTTGTGGAATAATAGGAAGCCTAAGGTTAATTACTTTAGAGTTTTTGGTTGCAAAGTCTTTATTCTGAATACTAAAGATAATCTTGATAAATTTGCTCCAAAAAGTGATGACGGAATTTTCCTGGGTTACTCTATGTCTAGTAAAGCCTATAGAGTGTTCAATAAGAAAACCAAATGTGTGGAAGAAACTGTTCACATCAAGTTTGATGAGACTGATCCACATGATTCTAAAACTTCTCTTGAAGATGTTGAAGAAGAATTATCTGTTCTGGACCTAAATGACAAATCTAAAGAACCTGTAATAAAAACATCAAGTTCTGGACTTTTTCCAGAATCTTCCTCAGTGGAACCCGAACCTATAAATGAACATGAAATCTCTAGTTCAACCTTTACCAAATCAACTAGGATTCTAAAGAATCATCCTTTAGATGCTATTGTTGGTAATCTTGATAGAGGAACACAAACTAGATCTTCTCTAAGAAATCAGGTTGAACATCAAGCTTTTCTTTCACAGCTTGAACCCAAAAATGTCAATGATGCTATCAGTGATGAATTCTGGGTAATGGCAATTCAAGAAGAACTAAATCAGTTTGAAAGAAACAAAGTTTGGGAATTAGTGGAAAGACCTAAAGACACTCTTACCATAGGCACTAAATGGGTGTTTAGAAACAAATTTGATGAGTTTGGTAATATAATCAGAAACAAAGCTAGGCTAGTTGCACAAGGGTATAGTCAGGAAGAAGGAATAGACTATGAGGAAACCTTTGCACCCATGGCTAGACTAGAGGCCATTCGGATATTACTTGCTTATGCTGCTCATCTGAATTTCAAACTATATCAAATGGTTGTTAAAAGTGCTTTTCTAAATGGATATATAATTGAGGACGTATTTGTGGAACAACCTCCTGGTTTTACAAATCCCCATTTTTGTAATCATGTTTTTAAACTATCTAAAGCTTTATATGGTTTAAAGCAAGCTCCAAGAGCTTGGTATGATAGGCTCAGCTCTTTTCTTATTTCGAAAGGATTTACTAAAGCGATAGCTGATCCTACTCTTTTTATTAAATGGATTTCTAAAGATGTCTTAATAGTACAAATTTATGTGGATGATATTATTTTTGGATCTTCTAAAAATTCTTTATGTGTTGATTTTTCAAAAATAATGCAAAATGAGTTTGAAATGAGTTTAATGGGAGAACTCAAATTTTTCCTTGGATTTCAGATCTTTCAAAATAAAAATGGTATTATTTTGAACCAAAGTAAATATATTAACGAACTTCTAAAACGTTTTTCTTTGGATGGCACCAAAGGCAGTGACACACCTATGAGCACCACTTGCAAGTTGGACAGTGATGAAACTGGTGAACTAGTGGATCAAACCAATTACAGAGGTATGAAAGGTAGTCTACTGTACCTTACTGCCAGTAGACCTGACATCATGTTCAGTGTATGCATGTGTGCTCGGTTTCAAGCCAATCCAAAAGAGTCTCATTTGACTGCTGTTAAAAGGATTTTCAAATATCTAAAACATACTCCCAATTTGGGATTATTTTATTCAAAAGGACAATCATTTGATTTATTAAGTTATTCTGATGCTGATTTTGCTGGCTGCAAGTTAGATAGAAAGAGCACCTATGGAACATGTCACATTTTAGGCAAGTCACTAGTATCTTGGTGTAGTAAGAAGCAGAATTCTGTTGCATTGTCTACTGCCGAAGCTAAGGATATAGCTGCTGGTAGCTGTTGTGCACAAATCTTGTGGATGAAACACACTTTACTAGACTATGGATATCAATTCAAACATGTATCTATAAGGTGTGACAATACAAGTGCTATTAACATTTCTAAAAATCCAGTATCTCATGCTAGGACAAAACATATTGATGTGAGACATCACTTTCGGAGGGATCATTATCAAAAAGGTGATATCACTCTTGAGTTCATTGGCACTGAACATCAGTTAGCTGATATTTTTACAAAGCCTTTGAATTCTGAGAGATTAAGTTACATCAAACATGAGTTAGGTATGATTAATTATAGCACAGTTGAAACCTCACAGTTGAAACCTCACAGTTGAAACCTCACAGTTGAAACCTCACAGTCGAAACCTGACAGTCGAAACCTCACAGTTGAAACCTCACAGTTGAAACCTCACAGTTGAAACCTCACAGTTAGACCTCACATTCGAAACCTCACAGTTGAAACCTCACAGTTAGACCTCACCGGTGTACCTCACTGTTACATCTCTCTGTAGGCTGTTTCGCTGTTTAACCTTATTTTATTTTATTTTTGCGGGAATTCGAACCGTTTCTTTTCTTTATACTTTTATTTCTAAATCCCTAAATGATAAAATTTAGAACATCGAACATATCTCAATCCACTCATCTCGACCCTTGCTCTCTCAAGTCCTAAACCCTAAACCTTAAACCGAACCTCGAAACCTCATTCAGTTCCAATGGCCAGAACAAAGCGACCCCTGACTGTCAATGAAGATGCACCAATACCGAATAGGACTCGAGTCGAATCTAGTGGCACCGGGAACGCCTCGATAAGACCTGTTAATCCACATCTGACTAAGAGAGAAATAGTTGCTGAGAAGGAGCTAAGTGAAGAGTGGATTTTATCGAGCAGATCATTAGTACTGGCAGTGCTTAATGAGCAAGGATGGACCGAATGCTTCGCAAACAATAATGGACCGTACTACCCGAAGCTGGTGAAGGAATTCTATTAATATCTATAGTTCGAGGAAGAGGATGATCTGCATAGACTGGTATCTAGAGTAAACGGCAATGAAGTCAGTTTTTCATCCGTTGAATGGGCTGCATGTTTAAGAGTTCCTCATGAAGGTATTTACAACTACTATTCTGGAACGGCTCCTCCAAATAGTGGAATCTTTGATCATGAGACGGCTCTGGAAGAACTGACAGGCAATGGCACAGTAAGAAAGATTATTGCTGCTGAAATGAGTGGAGAGGATAGGCTTCTGTTTAAGTTTATTCAGCATGTACTGAGTCCTAGAAGAGGAGATTTTGCAACTCTGAAGCACCAGGATATTTACTTGATGTACTTATTAAAACATGGAAGGAAGGTCAACCTTTGTAGGTTGCTGATGGCTCAGATGGAGGACATGATAAAGGCAAGCTCAAAATCAAGTGCCTTGTTTCATGCTAGACTCATTTCGGTAATGTTGAAAGTGAAAGGTGCAGCTGGAAGTCAGGAAGAGTTGATAGTGGCAAAGAAAAGTGTATGTATCTCGAAAGTAATCTGCAAATTCATGAGGATCAGTTGGAATCCCTGGAAGAAATCATGGGTGAATGATGAGGATAGAATCTATGAGAAATTTAGCCCTTCTACTCATCCCTCTAGACCGAGAGATAGGAGAGATCCAGGCTTAAAGCCTGATGAGCTACCTGTATACTCAGATGATGAACAGACTGCAGTAGTTGGTGACTCTGCAAGAGAGAACACCCCAATTGATGAAGGGAGTGATCCTGAGACTACTCACAGTCCTGTCAGGACAGTGGCATTTGGAGCAGCAAGCCCTCCAAAAGAACTACCTAGTAGAGAACCTGTTCTAAGAGACAGTGAGACTGAGTCTACAGAAGAAGAAGAAGAAGAATCTCAATATTTTTTCAAGGACACCTCTGACGAGGATGATACAGTCAAAGCAGAAGAGGCTGGTGGTATGAGCCCTCTGATAGGGTATACAGACAAGTCAGTGTCTGACCAGGAAGCAGGAGTGGTCTCTACTACTGTTGTCATGGAAGTGGTTGATGACTCAACAGAGAGGGAGGCTAACCTCACTGGTGAACCTATAGAGAAAGCAAGTATGGAACCTTCTAGAGCTACAGAAGAGAACTTAGAGTTACCCAGAGTCGAGCAGATAGTAGAAAATGTTCAGGAAGGAGCTCCAAGTGAGGGGGAGCGTTTTGGTTCAGTCTCTGTACTGTATGATATAGAAGGATGGACCTCAGATCCAGGATACATGGTGTTAGGACTCAATTATGAGGATTCAGATGAGGAAAACCAACAACCAAGAAATCCAGTTATCCTAACTAACAGCTCTCCAGTGTTAGAAACTGAAAGATTGGCCACCAAGGAAGACCTTGAATCCTTAAAGAATGAAATGAAGGAGACCATCAGACAGTCTGTTGCTGAATTGAAAACCAGTCTTTTTGATGAGATGAAAAATGTAGAACAATCCTTAGAATAATCTCTAGGATGTGTTGTGGGAAGTCCAATCAAAGAAGTGATGGATGAAATGAAAGTGTGCCACACTCAAATTGAAAGCTGGACTGGAGCAGTAGTGGCCCTCAGACAATCAGTTGCTTCTTTAACTGCCCTGAGCAGTTCTCAGACACAAGTGGCCAGTGAGATTCGATACATCAAAGAAGTGGTCAAGCAGTTTGTGGAAGTATTTGAGGCTTTCAAAAAATCAGTAAAAGAACACTTTAGAAATCAGGATGGTGTCATTCAGAAAGTGATTGGAAATCTGACTCAGTCTTTCAAGGAGACAGTGGCATTCTCAGTCAAGTCCCTTCCTTCATCTAGCTCTCCTGTAGACTTTGAGCAGTTTAGAAGCCTGCTCAGAGAAGAGCTTACTCAGGCCCGTGCAAATGACATATCAGACCTACAGATCCTTGCTACTACCAGAGAAGTCAGTGGATTTGTTCGTGAGCACCTGCAGGCTGCTACTGCTTCTCAGGAGGCCATCAAAAGTAAAGTGGATTATTACTTTGATCGGATTTTCACCAAGCATCAGTTGAACCATCACTTCAAGCTCATGCTAGAAACTATGAAGCTGCCTCCTGTAACTCAAGCTTTCAAAGAACAAGTTAGCAAGCTACGAGAGTTGACCCCGGCTTTGGATAAATTCTTGGAAAACAAAAATGACTTCTTATCTGCCATGGACAGAGGAGGAAACATCATCATGGATTTCAGGAATCTGCTCTTACCTTTTCTTCATGTGGACTGCACACCTGTTATAGTTCCTCCTGCCCTACCTGTCTCCAACCCCAGTGGTTCTTCAGTAATGTCTCCTGCTGATGCCCTCAGAAGCCTTAGACCACTGATACCTCGGCAAGCTACTCACTACAGGCCTTCAGGAGCATCTGTTGCTACCCCTCCAGACATTCCTGCTACAATTCCTAAGCCTGTTGATCTTTCACCTACTGCTCCATCTTCTTCCTCCAAAGGAAAAGATCCCTTACCTACAGATGAAGAGGATTGAGTCTGTTTATGTTTTTTTTATAGGGATCATGTATTCACATTTTGGGTCATGTAATGTTCTCATTATTACTACAATGTTTATTTTCTCTCTCTCTCTCTGTCTTTCTTTTTGTTAATCACAAAGGGGGAGAAATAGGGAGAAATAGAGAGAAATAGGGAAAACTCGGGGGAGAAAAGAACCTATACACAGAGGGAGAAATCCTTGAGGATTATACCTAATTTTTGTGCTCATATTGCTAATGTTGTGTTTTGCACACTTCTCTCTGATACATCTATATTTCATTCCATACTGACATAATTTGTGATTATCAAAAAGGGCGAGATTGTTGGAATCACCTGTTTTGATAATCCCAAATCATGCTTAAACATTGATTATGATGTATTAAAACCTTGCATTAATCTTATTATTCTATGCTTAAACGTATTTTATTCTAAACAGTTCATATTCTTACTCTCATAACATTACTGTAACAGCTTACAGTAGTATTAACATAAGTTTCGTATTGTTAGCTAACAGTCAGAGTTTTCTTTTCAAAGTCACAGTTACAGCTAACTGTCACCTTAAGTTACTGTTGCAATAAGTTCACAGTTACAAGGTTACAGTCGAAGACTAATTGAAGCTTACAGTCACGAGTCTACCGCTATCTATTGTCAAAGCTCACAGACGATGGTCACAGTTACAAGATTTCTGTTCAAAGTTTTCTCTGCTCAAGTTCATAGTCGAACAAGTCTACAGTTGGAACAAGTTCGCAGTCGAACAAGCCTACAGTCATAAGTCTACAGTCAAGGCTACAGTTAGATAGCTTCTGTCGACTAAGTCTACTGATGATCGAGGTCTACAGTTGACAAAGGTTACAGTTCTACAAATTTGATATTACAAGTCTACAGTTAGAGAGGCTACAAATACATGGAGTAAAAGCTACCATTGCAAGCCTACAGACAGAAAGCCTTTTGTTGAAGTCAGCAGTCAGAAGGAAGTCCACAGTTGGAAGACCACAGTTGAAGTCCACAGTGACATACATTCTCGACCAGTCTATTATTATTATATTTCTACTTTTTTCATTACCAATTTGATTAATACTAATCTAACGGTCATGTCTAGACAAATTAATACACCTAACATTATTTATTTATATTTGCAGACATATCAAGAAATAATACAATGTACGAGGAAGATCGCACATGTAACTCAAGACTATTTATCTTGTCGGCCTCAGGTGAACAAAAAGGGCATATATGGAGAAGTATAAAAAGAAGAGAGAAGCATTCAAGAAAGGCGATGAATGGAACGAAATGAACAGTGACATACACGAACAAGAACAGAGGAAGAACACACAGAGTCTAACATCTACAATTGAGAAGGAGATATGCATATACACAAAAAGAAGAACTCTCGAGCATTCATACTGAAGAACAAAAGAGTCTCAAGTGAACCGACTGAAAGAACCGTCTCCTAAAAGCCATGCTGTGAAGCACTCAAACTCAAAGAAGCTGATCACTTGAACATCTGGAAGACTGGAAATCACGACACTCTGTTTTAGTGTCAACTTACAGAAAAAGGACCAAAGCTTCAAGTCACTCATTCCTACGAGTCCAGAACTGATCTTCCAACACTATAGAGCACTCTAAACCATCTTCTTTCTATCTCTTGCTCTACTGTGTTTTAGTGTTTTACATTTGTGAGCAGTGTGTTAGTATTACACACACTGTCTCCTGTGCTTAAACTGAGGGATACTGAAAATCCCTATCCCAAACCTTTTTACATTTGTTACCCACGTATAACTGTGGATGAAGCCTGGTGTGGCTTGGTCATTTGTTTTCCCACGTATAACTGTGGCAGAGGTTGTCAAACCTGGACAGTTTGTGAAAACTGTTGTAAAGCCCGATACAGGCTGTGTATCAATATTTTTTATAAAATTGCTTGGTGGCAGGTGATCACCAAGTGGAAGAGGACTATGTCTTAGCTTAAGACTGAACCTCTTGTTTGAAATAACTTGTTACTCTTTTCTTTACTTTGCCTGTTTTTTATCCGCAGTGCTCCTTTTTTTTAAAACAAGAAATTTGTTTTTGCATATACTCTGATAGTCAATTTTGGTTAGTGTGTATAAGAGATTTGTTTAGTAAACTTGTTTCAAAAGTAAAGTTAGTCATCAAACTAACCTTACTGAGGATTAATCAACCTTAGAGAAACCTGTTGAACAATAAGTCACCTATATCTCTAATGCCTTAATTGACTGGGCTGTTTTTCAATTTGGGGGATTTAATCTTAATGTTTTCAACAGAAATTTTTAATTGGAACTCAATTCACCCCCCTCTTGAGTGTCCACTCTGACCAACAATAATAATAATTTCATTAATCTAATAACTTAGTAAAATTTAATAAAAAATCAATTGAATTTAAAATAATTAGTAAAAGCATTTGTTTTATTAGTTATATAAATTATTAAAAATGAATGTAAATATTTGTTAACATGAAATGAATACATATCAAATATGTGTATTATAACTATATTAGAGAAATTAAATTCTAAAGAATAAATATGTATAAATAGATATTAAAAAGAAAGATATTATAATAATATTAATATAATAGATATTAAACCAAATTAATTATAAATAAAAGTTTAGTTCTGTAGTGAATAAATAATACCAAATAATGTTAATTGAATTAATGTTAAAAAAGAGTGAAATTAAATAATTAATAAGTATGTAGATTTAAATAATATAAAAAAATGAACAAGTATTATTAGTTATATAAATTATTTAAAAAAGTAAAAATAAAAATATGATAAAATGAAAAGAAATAAATTTAAATTATATAAATTAAATATATAATAAAATAATTAAACATTATTGATTATGATTATAAAAATAATAATTAAAAGTGATAAAATTACAAAAAAAATTAGCAATGAATCTTTGAAAATTAATAAATTTAAATATATTAAAAAAATTAAGAATATTTTTTATTATATTTTATTTAAATGAATAATTCCGAAAAATATATTTAAATTTGAAAAATAATATCTTATTAATAATAATATAAAAAATAAAAAATGAATTTTGATTAGAAAATATATATATATCTATTATATAGTATGATAATAAATATAGTTCTAAAATAAATATTAAAAATTTAATAAATTAAAGTTATATACAGTGTGCATACCATCTATATAAATATGAATAAATTAAAAATATATATATTTCAAATAAATGTAACACTCGTTTGATATAAGTTAAATAGATAAAAATTGCATTTAATTAAATATTCATTACTTGATACAATTATTTTATATTTTTAAATAATATTAATTGATAATTATAAAAAAATCACTATGTGTATGACATATTTAATGAAGATATACATATTTTGTATTATATAAATAATATATAATGAGATATTTTATATATATTGATATATTCATATATGAATATATTTTAATGTTTAATTTATTAAATATATAAATGAATAATTATTTTTAAATAATGCAATGATTAATAAATTATAAAAATAATAAATAAAAATTATTGAAAATCAATAAATTATAAAAAAGTTAAAAATTATTGATAAAATTTCAGGAACTTTTAATTTAATATTAATAATGTAGAAAACACATTCATTAGTGATAAAATGGGTTTTTTCATTTCTTAAAAATCGGTGAAACCATAATCATCATATATAAAGGAAACCTTTATCAGTGCTTTTTGTTGCGCTGGTAAAGGCCATAGAAGATGGTGAGAAATTAATAGTCTTTCCCTATTTGTATAAAATTAATAGATTCGAAACATAAAAAAAGTTATAATATAAATATTAAAGAAAACCTGAATGAAATATTAATATTAATTTGTAAAATTATTTCTATTAAAAAAGTACTTTAAATATATTTATATTGATGTAATATTTACGTGTAATTAAATAAAATTACAGTTTAATATACAATATTAAAAATTCATCATTAATTTTTCAAACATTAACGTTCATAAAATCATTGTTCATCCAATAAAAACTATTTTTTTGGTAGCCGTACAAAAAATTTAAAAAATTATGATTTTAGTATCATGCATATATGATTAATAATATTTTTATCTACATTGTATGTCAATGATATAATCACTTAACATATAAATTTTATAATTAATTCCTGAATTATTAATTTTATATTAGTTAATATTTATTAAAAATATTAGTAATTAATAATTTTATTATGAATTATTTATTATATTATTAATTAATAAATTAAATTAATCATATTGTCCATTATATAATATGTTAATCATATTATCAGTTACAAAAAATTTTAGTTTCATAATTTTTTTAAAAAAATTATATCATTAAACTAAATAACCATTTTTAAATTGAATACATGCACATTGATAATACCGACCACATTGTGTATCAGCTTTTTTGAGGTCAATTGTTACACATCATTACTTATATATGCATTATTTTCCTAATTTTTTTAAATAATATGATCCCAATTACATTATTTTGACAATGTTACACATGTTTTAAACATAAATGAATTTTTAGTTTTGAAGACACTTAGTCGGAGTGTAACACCCCAATGTTTTGAAAAAATAAATTTAATAGTAATATGACCATTGTGAGTAGAAAATTATAGTATTTTTATTTTTACTTATAGTTATATGATAATGTGATCTGGATTAATTTTTCAAGGTGATATAAAATGAGTTATAGTTTTAAAATTCATATTTTTATAATAAATTACTATTTTATTTAGAAATTTAATTATTCATATTAAAAAAATTATTTTCAAAAAATTGATTTCATTTACAAATTATACTCATCAAAAAATGTTAAGGGTGTTTTTTTTTATTTCTCTATGATAAATGAATTTTCATTTAATTGTAAATACAATGATTTATGTTTTTATGTGTTTAATGATGTCCTAATGATGTAATAATGATGCAATCATTCTGGTGGACACTCTAGGATAAACATATGATATGAGGTTTCCCATGTGTAAAATTCCATGGAAAAGTCATGGTAAAAACAATGGGTTTTCAAATACATTTAATGAGTTTTCCATTGAAATTAATCAAAAACTACACCACTGGCACTATAAATACCACCCTAACCGCACTATTCATCTCACACCTCTCAACATTTGAAAATTTTCCAAATTCCGAACAATAACCATACCAAAGATCTTCCCCATGTCTTATAAATGTTGTCTCACCAAAATAAAAAGACCAATGTCCATAAGGAGGATCTCAAGGATAAGAGTTGAAGTGGTAAAGATCCTATTTTATTTTCTGGTGCCTTATTTTAAATTATTTTTTTCTTTTACACTTTTCACCTCCCCTTATCCAAGATGATGGAAATATATATATTATTAAATATATAATGTATTTTTATCATTATTATATAAATATTCATCAACATTCATCATCTATCATTACTTTTATTCAAAATATAAAAAATGTCATCCGTGATGTGTTGATTTACTAACATCATGGACGATGTGCCTTTAATTTCATTAATGTAATTCACAGATAATTGTAAAGAAATTTTAATGGTTGAAAAGGTTTATAATGATTTTATACATGAATTATGTTCTGGGTTGAAATTATATTCATAATATTATCGGTATATGATGATACATGTCTGTGATTATTGAAGAACTACCAAAATGATCTAAATGAATATCAGTAACGATTTATCTAATGATTAATTCTCATACAATATAACCGATATGAAATATGTAATAATTTAATATTACTTAATCATATTAACACCATTTTATTTAACTTATGTTTTTTCACTTCTATTTGATAAGAAAATAATTTATGAACCAACCATGGAATCATATAAAACAAGTACTCAAAACAATGGAAATAACAATACATTATAAATAAATGGGTCAAATGATGTTATAAAATTATCATATAAGGTGTTAAAATAGGATTATTATTATTTAAAATATTAATAACACCATTTTAAACATTATAATGTTGGTTGAAACATATTTTAGGTAATGAAAACACGAGGTAGGGGAATTCTTATTCTAGATTCCATTATTTGGGATAACCTTCTATTTAATTAATTATATGATAATATAATCCTTTGGGTAATGAATTGAATTTATATTATGTTTTATTATGTTTATTTATAGAGTATACACACATTTTTTTTCATTATATCAATTCTCACATAAATTATATGATATTTGTATGCGAATTTTCTTTAACAATTCTCTTATTAAATTCTATTTTCCAAATTTCAAAAGAAAGGGTTTTTATGAAATTTTTCATGTTAACTGATTATTTTCAAGTTCATGGGAATTGTTTATGATGAATGGTGGGACCTATAATCCCTCTAATTTTTGTTATATGGGTATGTTGGTGATCAGTGGTATGGTTAGTCGATGTTTAAATGCGATGGATACAACATTATATATATGTGAGGGTTACATTGTATGGTAGTCATGGGGGTTACAAATCAAAAGTTAACTGTAAGGGTTACAATATAATTAATTAATGCCCCAAGATACCCATGTGTTTTTATATATGTTATTTAATGTTTTATTTAAATCTCATGTTTCACAGTGTGCTAATATATGGGCTATAAGTATGTATTTGTGGAATTGAATTCCTATGATTTTAGGTATTCATGGTCTAATTGTTTCTTTCTTTCTTTTTATATCTCAGAATAAGATCTTTATGCTCATCCCATTTTTTTTAAAATTAGTTCACTAGTCATAAATATGTTAATGAGAATGAATTAATTCATGATAAATGTTATGAAGATTTTTCAATGAAATCATGTTGTTGTTTTATGTTAAAAATAAATGTTTTGGAAGAATTTGATATTGTTTTAATGGTACACCTTTTGTATACTTCTGGGTGGATATGTATAAGTTATATCCTAACATTATAAAAATCTAAATCAATATGATATTTGGGAATGAAAATAAGTGAAATCTAGTTTAAAGGGAAAGATAATGTAATTTCTATGGCCTTGTCCTTATAGTTGGTATCATTGTACGGTTCAGATAACATTAGGAGTTTTTATGATCTTAATAGAATACCATAAATATTTTTTTCCTTTTATTCATGGCTATATATTATATCATTTAATGATTACCATGTTGATTCATCTATGATATGTATGTTCATATTGGTTTTACACAAAAGATACAAGGGAGAAAAAGTAGGAATAACGTGAGAGGCTAATATATTTCCAAAACCACAACCAAGAATTGTGGTAATTTTAATCGATCAATTTGTGATATTAATTGCTTAGCTGACGCATGAAATAAATAGTAGTGGAATCCATGAAAGGGAAAACAGATCTACCATAATGTAAAATGATGATAATAGAAGATTTTATGACGCAACACCCTCATGATTTCAGTGGATCTTATAATTTAGTTGCTAATGAAGGATGTATTAAAGTCCTTGAAAAAAAAATCGATGTTATGGGATGTTCATATAAAAAAAATTTAGTCTTAACATTTATCATTTTGAAGGGGAATCTGATTGGTGGTGGTCAATAGTCAAAAATATCAGGGATAAAAAAGAGATTTAATCCCTATTGTTGGATGAATTTAAAAGTATTTTACTTGAAAAATATTTTCCTAATGTGGTTTGAATTAAAATGGAGAATAAATTTGATAAATTGAAGAAAAAATGATTAATATTTAGTCGTTGTGCATGAAACATACTTAACCCGACTGGTGAGGTATGCTTCGAATCTTATTCTCGATCATGATAGAAATATCATCTTTTTTTACTCAAGATTGAAGCCATGATATCAGAGGGAATTTTCTTCCCTTTAGATCAAATGTTATGAGAAAGTTATGAGAAACATATCTAATGTGATGAGAAGGTAAAATGGAGTTTTATAATGATCGCTTGTGTTTTCTAAACAAATATATGAAGATTTCTAAATGGGATGTGATGGGTAAGAATCAATCAATGAAATCTGATGGTAAGAAAGTCCATTTTTCAGTGTGTGAAAAGAGTTGTAAAAGGTACCCTAGGGAATGTATTACCAAAACTGGGAAGTTTTTTTGATTTGATAAGTTTGGACATATGAACCATGATTGTAATGATAATGATCTTAATATAACTTCTGATACAAAAAATGTAAACTGTTTCAAATGTGGTGAGATGGGACATTATACAAATTCCTTCCAAATAAACGATCCTAGTGATGGAAATTAGCCATACTAAATGAAGAAAGGTGTAGTGAAATTCTCGGAATTTTTTTTGTAGATGATAGAATAATCAATGATGTGGTATCAGATAATTTTTTTATCTACTCAGATTTTTCTAATAACATGTTTGATATGGGATCTACACATTCCTTTATTTATGAGAAATTTTTGGGAAAATTGACAATATCCCCTCAAAAATTGATACATGAACATATTTTAAAAAAAACGAGGAAATGTTATAGAAAAAAATGAGTTTTAATAATCTAATTAATTTTATATGTGGAAATAAATTACTTGCAAGAATTTTTGTTTTTCCCATAGTAGAGTTTGATACCATTCCGGTTTTGGATTTTTTCTATTTTCCATGCCAAGAATGAATTTATGTGTAATGATTTTTTTAGGAAGAGTTTTATTTTGTATAAACGAACAAACCCATACAATTTAAAACATATAAGGAATATGTGAAATTTTATAATGAATTAAATGAATGTTATATTTCTTGTATTTTTTGAAAAAAAATGGGACTATTCATATTACTGATGTTCTAGTGGTAAATTAACACATTGAAGTTTTCATGATGATTTACCCGATTTTATAGCTGATCGAGAAGTTCAATTCATAATTGACTTAGATCATGATGATAATACAATTTTAATTCCCCCTTATAGAATTTAACAAATGGAGCTTCTTGAATTAAATAATAAGTAGGATGAGTTCCTTGATAAAGGGATAATTCGTCTTAGCACATCACCATGGGGAGGTTTTACTCTGTTCGTTAAACATAAATATGGTTCTGTGAGACTTTGTATTGATTATATATCTTTTAATAAAATTTCGATTAAGAATACATGTCATTTTCCTCACATCAATGAATTGTTTGATTAGCTCCAGGGAGCCAAGTATTTTTTCATTATTGGCATGATATCTGGGTACCATCAGCTGAAGGTTAATGTATATAACATTTCAAAAAATATTTCCAAACTATATATGGTAATTTTGAATTTTTTAGTCTGTTTGTGTTAAACAATTATCCTGCTATATTCATAGATATTATGAATTTAATATTTCATGAGTTCTTGGTTAAGATTGTATTTTGTATTGATGAATGTATTGTATCTTCTAGATGTGAATAGGAGCTTGAAAAACATATAAGGGTTTATTTTCAGACCTTATAAGAGAAAAATCAGTTTAGAAATTTCAAAAATGTGAATTTTAGTTGCAAAAAAATTCTTTATTGGGTTACATTATTTATAAATTTAGCATAACTAACGATCTTTCTAAAATGAATACGTTTGATGAATGGACAAGACCCAAATATATAACCGAGGTTTATAGTTTTCGTGGTTTTACATGCTATTATATGAGGTTT
Organism: Viscum album; assembly: GCA_963277665.1. Taxonomy (NCBI): domain Eukaryota; kingdom Viridiplantae; phylum Streptophyta; class Magnoliopsida; order Santalales; family Viscaceae; genus Viscum; species Viscum album. The sequence goes on along the minus strand of OY728158.1, from coordinate 362,639,637 downwards.
TTGAAAACATTCAATGGATATCTAGTCCCTTGAACATGTTAACATGAAATGGAGTTAAATTCACCTAGAAAAAGGGATGTAATTATTTTTTTTAGGAATTGAAATGAAGATTGGTGAATACTCTAGTTCTGAACCTACCATCCAGAAATTATGTGTATTTCATCTATATTTATGCTTAATTAAAGGTACATGGATTTGTTTTGATGCAAAATTATTAGGTAATTTATTATGATTCAATAATACTAAAACATCATGAGTAAAAATATCCCACACATGATTTGGAATTAGCACCTATGTTTTAAAAAAAAATTATAAGTAACATTTATACAGATCCAAATGTGAAATATATATTGAGGACAGAACTGTGGAGTATATATTCACTCAAAACGAATTAAACATGAGGCAAAAAAGGTGTGTTTAATTGTGTGTGCCTTGTGATTCTCTGTTAAAGAATGAATTATTATGTGAAGAACATAGTTATCTATTTTCAGTTTATCCTAGGAGCACAATGATGTACATAAACCTTAATGAGTATTACTAGTGGGATGGAATGAAAAGGGATATTGTAGATTTTACCTTGAAATGATTGACATGACAATAGGTGAAATTATAATAGCAGTTTATGAGGGAGATGCTTTAAAATTTACCAGTTTTTGATTGGAAATTGAAAAAAATATCCATATAGTTCATTGTGGGACTATCGAAGTCTTGCTTAGGTAATAATGCAATTTGGGTTATTTTAGATCAATTGAATAAAACCTCTCATTTACATCTTATTCAATATACAATGTATTTGTACAATCATTCTCTACTATACCTCAAATATATTTTCAGCTTACATGGTGTTCCCATTTTTATTGTGTCTGACCGTGATCCCTTGTTCATTACAATGTTTTGGAAAGGCCTTCATAAGTCGTTGAGAAAATAATTAAATTTCTGTACAACTTTTCATGCTCAGTAAGATCGGTAGTCAGAATGGATGACTCAAACATTGGAGTATGTGCTTTGATCTTGTTCATTGGATTAACAGGTAATTTGGGATCAATATATTTATTTAGTTGAATTGTCCTATAATAAATGTTTTCGTTATAGTATACAGATGTATCCTTTTGAGGCATTATATGGGAATCAATGTGAAAGTGCAACTTTTTGGGATGAATTCAGGTAGAGGATATTGATGGGACAATAATTAGTAGAGTAAGTGGTGGTGAAAATGAATTTGATCTAAAAACACACGAGGACGGCTCCAAGCATGCATAAATAGTTTGAAGTGATTTTTGGAACCAAGGATATTCTTTGATGGAAATGGAGTTTGGTTTGTGATTGTTTTCAATCCACATATGGTTGATCATGTATTTTTAATCAAATGTGTTATTGTGATAGAGGTAGAAAGCAGTATTGAAGATGGCAGAGTCTCATAGTGTTTGACATTTTTTTGGGTCTCAATATTGAATGTTTGTTTTTGAAAAATGAAGGATTTATATAAATGTGTGAAAGATTTGTGGAATAGAAATTTAAACTAGAATAGGATGGACACTATGTAGCACGAAACACAAATAACATACAAAATACCAGGAATGGTGTTTGGATGATGAAATTCAATACACAAAAGAGACAAAAATGGTTCGCATAATGGAAAATAGTTCCCAGTGATGGTTTGTGGTTCAAATCAAGGCTTGTTGTTCACAAGAGGAGAATAGTTCACTGGACAACATGTCAATCGTCAAAATATGGTCTAAAAAATTGAGAACTCTGAATAATGTAATGGTAATGGTATTCAAGCCACATAGGCAGAATAGTTCGCAGAGTGAAGGAGGTTCATGGTATGGCTTGAGGTTTGCAGAAGGAAAATGGTTCAAAAGAAGGCATGTCATTCTCAAAAACAAGGCAGGGTCTTGGGAATCTGTGAGGTGTTTCATTTGAATAATCTAGGCGGAGATTTGTACAACCACATAGGGAGAATGTCGATATACAGACTACATAGGGAATATGGTTCGTGGGAGATGCACAATACATGGTAAAGGCGGTTCCATATCAAAGATTTGGTAAATATAGGTTTAGTAAATTTTGATGAATCTATTTTTCTATAAAAAGGGGACTAATATTTCATTATTGCATATGTATTGGATGTAAAATTTTAGAGTAATTTGGAAAAAATCTAAAAGAAATTCATGTAACAAAAACACTAAATTTTCATTAATTAAAAAATCTTAAAGGAATTTGGTAATGTGAAAAACATTTTATTGAATATAGTACATGATGAAAGCCTCATAGTATGCAGATCAAGTTCGTACATAAAAAAAGGCAGTATGAGAAAAAAGGTTCATGGAGGAGAAGTCAGTCAATGGTGAAGAAGTGGTACGTGATATTAGAATAAAAGGGAGTACGTGGTCATGGTTTATAGAGGAAATATTCGGTGATGGTACATAGAACACTACAATATAAAGAGGTGTTCCGCAGAGAACTATATTACACATAGGTGGTACGCTGAGCACTATAGTATGTGGAGGAAGAATCGAAATTTGTAGAGGAAAAGTTTGTGAATAAACAATATGTAAAAAAGTATATTAAAAATTTAGAGGAAAATGAAACTTCAATAAAGATTATATATACATATAAGGATGCATGATTTACTTCCAACCCATAAAAGTAAATATCATGTTTATAAACTATGTTCTTATTCTTCCCAATGTTGTGAGAAATGGGGAGTCAATGGGAGTGATCAGAGGAATGTAGTGTGCTATCCCTAAAACCATGTAAAGGTAGTGCGCCTGGCACAAAGTGACTGTGATAAACATTTTTACTCCACAATTACTGAAGATTAGTGGAATTAGGTATGATTTTGAATGGGTCATCAAATTCTCCTTGGATGTATTGCATAGTGGTGAACCTAGTAAAGTTGATGTGTCTTCACTTGGTATATGATTGTTTGTTTGTCATGCATTATCATCAAAAATGATTAACATGTTCCTAATAATGTGGGAATAAGATACATTGATTTAAATGATTAATTTAACACCCACATTCACCCCACCCCTATCAGGGTGTTATAGGGTCCTTCAGATAACTAGAGTTATGACTTTTCGATCGAGTTAGGTGATCAGTTTTTTCTCTAATCTCACCATTGAAAAGTATTATATGTTTTGGAATAAATGGGAGGCTAAGACCACAGTTCATTTGAACATATGAATTCTTGGAGAATGTTCTATGAGTTTACTACAGAGTACCTTTACTTATTAGTTTATCTCAAGTGAATAATGTTATTCATGTTTTTAATTAGAGAATGTATGTGCCAAATTTACCTCATGTTTTCAACCTAGATGCAGTTCAGCTGGAAGATAACCTTTCATATGAAAAGAAACCTATTCAGATTCATGATCAAAGAGAACAAGTTGTATAGAATATTGTAATTTCATAGGTAACAGTTTTATGGATAAAACAATGGTTGAAAAAGAAACATGGTAATCTGAAAATTCTATGAGGTAAAGGTTCCCTCACTTACTTAATTGGTTAACAATATTGTGAGGATGCAATTTCTAGAAGGTGGGTAGAATATAACACACCATGGTTTTGTAAAAATAAATCCAAAGGAATGAAACACTGTGTCTAAACATAAAGATACTTTTTTTCTAATGAGATAGTTATAAACTATTTTTAATCACAATTTTTTACAATTTTATGATTTGAATTTTAAAAATGGACATCTACGGTTGTGATTAGTACGTTATTTGGAGTATGATAGAACCAACATTTTATAGTGAATAGTAGTATACCCTTATCAATAGTAGTTTGAATAGTAATATAACCATTATGAAAAGTAAATCATATTATTATTGTTATATTATTTTGTTTATAAGATAATGACATTTTGATTAATTTTTCATGGTTATATAAAATGAGTTACATTTTTAAAATTGTTATTTGTTGAATAAATTATGATTTTTTATAAATATAAAATTAATCATATTTACAAAATTATATTTGAAAAATAGGATTTATTATTGTTTTAAACACATTGAAAAATGGTTATTTTATTTTATTTGGAATTTTATGAGATAAATGAATTTTTTATGATTGGTAAAAATATAATTTCATCTTTTCAGGTGTTTAAGGACATCATAATGATGTAACAATGATGTAATATTTATGGTAGACTCTGCAGATTTAAAACATGATATTATGTGTCCCATGATGCCAATAACATGGGATAAACCAATGGGAATGACCATGGTTTTTTAAATACAACTAATGAGGTGTCGTTTAAAATTAATTAACAACTCCCTCACATTTACTATATATATGACCCCTGCCCCCTCTTCATCACATACCTCTAAAGATTTGAGTATTGTAAACATTACACACAATACCCTTTCAATGGCTATTAATCACATCCAATATCTTATGGTATATCCCAAATTACAAAACTGAAGGCCTTAAATAAGATCTCAATTATAAGAGATCAAGAGGTAAATATCCTCTTTTCTTTTCTTGTGTTTTTTTCAATACTTTTCTTTTCTTGTAATATCTTCACCTACCCTTATACAAGATCTCGGAAATCTCTATTATTATATATATTATTTATTTTTATCATGTTTATGGAAAAAATTTTCTTCATTCGTAATCTACCCTTCCTCTTATTCTAAAAATAAAAAACATCATCCCTGATGTGTCGATTTATCAACATCGTGGATTAGGAGTTTCAATTTCCCTTACTTCGATCAGGGATAGTTGTAAAACCATTTTAATGGTTGAAACATATTTTATAGTGTTTTATATTACATCTATAATGTTTTGGAATTAACTAATATGTATAATGTTATATGTATATGATGAAACGTGTTCGTGATTACTAAAGAACACCAAAAATGATCTTAACAAATATCACAAATGATTTATCAAATGATTCACCCTAATACTATATATAAATGTTTTATAGAATCATTTAGTTTTTTGAAAACATTTTAACACCATTTTTTTACACTTATGGAGCTTCTATTATATTCTACAAGAATATCCATTATGAACTGAGCATCGAAATCATGTAAAGCCCACACCCAAAACAATGGAAATGACAAAATATTATTAATAAATTGGTCAAATGATGTTATAAAATTATCATATAATATGTTATAAACATGATTATTATTATTTAGAATATTAATAACACCTTTTTAACCATTATACATGTGGTTTAAAGTATTTTTATGTTAGACGAACTTAAGGTTTGGGATTTTTTAACCCAATTTCCATTCTTTTGGTTAACCTTATATTTCATTAATTATATGTTACATTATCATTTGGGTAATGAATTTAACAAATAGTATTTTGTATCAGGTGTATTTATAGTGTATATAAATATTACATTCGTTATATCAATTATCACTTGAATTATATGAAAATTTTAAGGTACTTATCTTAAAAACATTTCTTTTAAATTCTACATAATAGAAATCCAAAGCATTGCTTTTATGCAGTGATTTATGATTATGTTCTAGATCTTGTGAATTTTTTTTATATAAAATGTGTGACCTATATATCAATCCAATTAATGGGGTATGGGTATTTTGGTGGTCATCTGTATGGATACTCTATGTGTAACTATGATGGTTACACTATAAGGTAGTAATGTGGGTTACATGGTAAAGTAGTCGTGAGGGTTACAATTCATAAGGTAGCCACGATAGTTACAATTTAATAAAGTAATTACCCAAAATACCCTTGTGGTTTTATATATGTTTTTAATGTTTTATTTAAATTTCATGTTTCAAAAGCTACGTAAATATGAGTGAGATGTATGACGTTGTGGAAAGGATTTCAAATATTTGTATGTATTCATTGTATAATGATTTTTTCCTTCTTTTTGATTTCCCATACTGTGTTTTTTATGCTCATACCATGTTTTTAAATTATTTTCATATATTAAAATGATGTATAGGAGAAACTAGGATGTAATGTTAAATATTATGAATATTATTCAATGAAATCGTGTTTTTGTTTTGTATTAAAAATTCTATGTTTTGGAAGAAATGGATACTGTTTTAATTTTACCCACTGTGTATGCTTGTGGGTACATATGTATGAGTTATTTAATAGATTTACAAATATCAAAAAATAAAATATCATTGGGAATGGAAAAGAGTGAAATTTAATTGAAATAGATAAATTAAGTAATGCTTAAGGTCTGGACCATATGTGGAGTCATACCGGCCAAATCATATATCAGATTGACATAAAAACTGATTCATGAATGTCAGAAATAAATCATGAACAATATTTATAAAATTATAAAATAATTGAAGCTCATTTAATTTATTTTAATAATCTAATTCTAATATTTAAATAAAACAAAAAAATTATATTTAAAACACGCACTTTGAGTCATTCCAACAATAACATATCTTGAATTGACAGGAGGTTGATTCCATTAAAAAAGAATAAAATATCGATTTGTACTATTTTTTTAAAATAATTTTAGATTATTTTATTGTTTTTGGCCATGTCATGTATGTTTTAAAACTAAAATAATGCATTTAATTTGAAAACAAACAAATTGAGTCATAAAGACAGAATTGTGTTTCAAATTAACGTGAGATCATTTACTATAATCCCAAATGAATTATGTATGGTTTACTAATGTTAAAAATTATTCAGTTATTTTTTTCATGATTTTGGCCATGTGACCTGAATTTTAAACTAAAATTCAGTTTTTTTATATTGAATACACTAAATTTGAGTCATGCTGGACACATTGTGTTTCCGATTGACATGTTGTTGATTACAGCATGTCATGTATCAATTATGGATTTTTTTTCCTAATATTTAAAAATAATCAAAGATAATTTTCAGAATTTTGGAAATATGACTAGTGATTAAAACCAATAACAAACTTTTATATTGAAAAAATGCATGTTGAGTTATAATTCCCATATCACGAGTCAGATTTAAATACAGTCAATTAATATACACCTTAAATGTATTATCGTTTTTTACTAATATTTGAAAACAATGGACGATTTATTATTGGTTTTGGGAATGTGACACGTGTTGTAAACTAAAATGACACATTAATATTTAAAACACAAACATTGAATTATATTGAGAACATCATTTATAAAAATGATGTGTGGTTAATTACAACTCATAAAAAATGAATTACAAATCATTTTCTAAAATTTTGAAAAAAATCCAATCTGATTTTTTAGTTTTGACAATGTGGCCCTTGTTTACATCAAAAATGACTATTTTATATTTAATATATTCCCTCAGAGTCATACTATAAAAAATCATGTGTTGAAATTATGTATATTCAAATTCTACACATCAAATATTAATTTTAGATCATTGAACTAATTTTTTATGAAATCTGGAGCTCATTTGTCTATTTTTTGTGACATGTGTTTTAAACTAAAATGAAACATTTATATTGAAAAAAATGAACATTGAGTCGTATTGACCACATTGTGCTACAGATTAAAATTTTATTTCTTAATAAAATTTACAAATGAATTTTTTTTATTTTTCTTAATGTTTAAAACCATCCTGATATAATTTTCACATTTTTGGCTATGTGATGTGAGTTTTAATCTAAAATTGCACTTTTATATTGAAAATAGACACTATGTGTAACAATAAAAACATCGTGCATCAGGTTCACATGAATTAAATTTATATATTTCTTAGAGGTATTATGGCCCATTTTTAAAAGGTCAGAAAACAAACATATCTTTTTTTTCTATATTTTGGATATGTGATGCACATTTTTATACAAAAATAAATTTTTTTATTGAAAATTAAAATTTTGCATCATACCCACTAAATCATGTGGTGGATTGATGTGATGTCAATTCCAACCCTAAAAATGAATTATTTTTAGTTTTATAAATTTCTTTTGACAATTTGAGCTTTTCACAGTATTTGTAGTGTGATGATCATTTTAATTAAAAATGAAAAATTTCTATTAAAAACAGACACTTGGAGTTATAAAATTCCTAATGTGTATTATATTAATAGTTGATACACATATACATGAATGAATGAATCGTTGAAAATTTTCCTAAATATTCAAGATAATATGATATTTTTTATACAATATCATCCATGTGGTGCATGAGTAACCATAAATGACACTTAAAAACATGCACTTTGTGTAATACAAGATACATCATGTGTTATATTTATGTGCCTTCAATTATTACATATAAAAAATAAATTATGGATCATTTTTATATCTAATAAAAATAAAATATGATTAATTTCTTATTTTTTTCTATTTGACATGAAATCTATACTAAAATGAAATTTTTATTTTGAAAACACATACATTCAGTCATATAGGCCACATTATGTGATAGCCTGACATATAGTCAATTCATAAATCTCACACTTGAAATATATATTGAAAATACATGTTTTGAAAATAATTCAATATTATTCCATGGTTTTTGTATAAGTAATGCACATTTTAACCTAAAACGAAACATTAATATTAAATACTCACTCAATAAGTCATACTGGATAAATGATGTATGGGATTTAAATTTAGTCGATTCATACACATCAAAAATGTATTATAGATCATTTTCTTGGATTATATGAAAAATATCAGATGATGTTTTCATTTTTGTCTATGATATGTGTTGTTAAACTAAAATGACACTTTTAATGAGAAAACTATATATTTTTTTGATCCATACCATCCACATCGTGTGTCAAATTTATATATGGTTAAATGTTATATGTCAAAAATAAATTATGGATCATTATTTTAATGTTTGAAAATGTTATGAGATCTTTTTCTTGGTTTTAAAAATATTATTTCTGTTTAATCTAAAATGACACTTCTATTGAAAACACACACATTGAATCATTGAAGTCGCATCGTGTGTTGGATGGACCTCTGGGAAATTCTTATACATTAAAAATTTATTACAGATTAATTTTCTAATGTTTTTTGATAGTTTGATATCAATTATGTGGTTTTTCCTATGTGTTTTTTTAGAGTAACATGATAATTATAATGCGAAGATGTGAAATTTGATTCATAAAGACTAGATCGTGTGTTATGTTGATTGGGTTTTGATTTCTACAAATACCACATGAAATATCGATCATTTTTTCATAATGTCTAAAAATAATATAATGTCGTTTTCTGGGTATTGATAATGTTATTTTCATTTTAATCTAAAATTAAAATGTTATATTTAAAACAGAAGCATTGATTCATACCACCCACATCATGTTTCAAATTGATGTGCATAAAATTTCAAATTTTATAACATTAATTGTAGATTGTTTTCTAGAATTTTGAAAACAGTATTATTTCATTTCATTAGTTTTAAAAATATGACTATCATTAAAAACTAAAATGAATATTTTATATTGAAAAAAATGATCTTAGATTAATTATGGGAAAATTTTATGTAATATTGATTAGTGATCTGACTGAAAATTATAATTTTTTATAAATAAATGTGGAATGCACAAAATACAATAAAATTTTCTTGTGGTATATATGTGATGAAGCCTAAGGGAATCCCCATATAAAATTATATAACTCTCAACTGAAGGAAATCATATATAATAAAGCAGCATTAACTTATTATCCCAGTTATCTTTTGATGAATGGTAATCCACCAACATATTACCCCCATGCCATGTATGTAGAACCGATATACTAGGAAATATAATATCCCTACAAGCATGTTTGAGGTAAATAATATTCCATGGAAAATCGATCTTAAATTTCAAGTAAATAACAACAATTTCATAATATGATTCAATTACAACCTACTGAATATCTATTTATTTATATTATTTGAGTCCCTGTTTCGTCACCGATTCCTCATGCACCATAGAAGTACCCTTCCAATATAAAGAAAAAAAATTGTAATAACCAATCCTCTACCATCATAAACAAAACCACCTATGTGCATTATCCCTTTAATGTATTAACCATCCACATTTAATTTATCTCGTATACTGGAAGCTTCCATCTCAGCCAATCACTAAGAGACCACCTCCCAGAAAAATTACCCTCGATTGAACTACAATGTGACACAAATGAATGGTACAATAAGGATATGTTAGAATTTTCACATTATTTCAATAGAAAAGAGAGATTATCCAGAAACATACACCTAATATAATGAATATTAGGCCAAAAAACATAATGACATGAACTGTTATGTATCTCCCATAAATTCCAACACAAAAGGATGATAAAAAAGGACCATAACTTAGCCTGGGCCCCATCCCTTGCCTTTGAATCCCACCATAGCTCCAAAAAACAACCAAAATACATTACACCTCAACTAAAACTTGATAATACAACAACATGAACTAAAAAATTATATAGCCCAACCACTTTAAAAAAATAGATTAACATCAGATTTAGATTTAGAGTTAACTCAAGACATTTATTTTTATGTAAGAGGAATACTAATTCATTCCATATTATTAGTAACAAAATATAAAAATATCAAATTAACAATAGAAGAAAACTAAATTTTGAAAGAAAATATTTACACCATATTGTAGTGGTCATATAATCCATGTCATAACCCATTACAAAAAAAGTTTGAAAATTAATGATATATATATATATATATAAATGATCAATTCATATACATCAGAATTAAATTATTCATAATTTCCATAATTGTTTTATAAAAAAACATGTTTATTTTCTATTTTTTGACAATGCGACGTGTCTGTTAAACTAAATTACCGTGTAGAGATCAGTCTTTTCCACTAAAGTTTCAAATTCCAACCTCATTCAAATTCTTTCATTTATAATTCCATGATTAAATTGGTGCATTGGATTATACTATCAGAGAGGAATCATTATTAGTATTTACTGTATATTTCAATGGAATGTATTTGTGTGAATAAAATGTTAGTGTAATGGGATTCATATTGTTTTTTTCATCATGAATGTGGAGGTGATTATAATAGAGTTCATACCCTTTTAACATAGTCCTATTAATGCCAGAAGACACAAAATTAAAATGATAATTATAGGATCTTGGATGTTCCTTTCCTATAATTTGATATTATGACTTCATATTTGTGGTGAAAAGGATCCTTTACCCATTTCCTTCTACCCATTATCTTTACTATATCCTCAATGTACAATCTGTCATAATAAAAACTATCTTTTTGCATGGTACTAGATCAACCAAAATTTGTACATTGATACCCTCCATGATACATATTTCTATAAAATCACAAAAATCATTATTTATTTATAACATCATCATAATGAAATTTTTTAGATTCAAAGAACTCAAAATTACATTTAAAGGAAGAAAATTTCTGAAAAGATGATGTGGAATGCATGTTCATTTGGGGAATGATACTATACCCTTTAGAATCATTTAATACTTTTAGTAACAATTTTATGATTCAATTTGTGGTATGTACATTTATTAAATATATCATACATGTTGAATTGAAGTTAGAAATCATCCATAGATCAAAGTGAATTTGAATGTATCTGAAATTATTTTCCATCAAGTTTGGGTCTATTATTGATATTTTTTTCTATTTCTATGAGATGAAACACCCTCAATAAAAATAATAATACTAGTTTCATTAAGTAGAAGAAACATATGTTTGGTAGAATCATTAACTCTATAGCCTCACTAAATAGTTTAAAAATATCATTGGTGAGTACCAAATATCATTGAATGATGGGAGGAACAAGTCATAAAAAATGTTTTTATGGTAACAAAAAATCTATATTTTGAATAAATATATAAATAAAATATTTCAAATGGTATATGATAATTATTTTAAAAAAGTTAATTACTACATTTTAAGATTAAAATGATTTAAATCCCAAATGTATCTCAATGTTCATAGCATGTACACGATCACAGACTTAATTGGTAACCCCATAATGGTGATACTGAATGTCATCTTGAAACCATGTAATCATACCACTCATCTCTAAAAATTATATCTTATTTTCAGTATGTATAATTTTAAGTTATCCTGATATATTAGAAAAAAAGAATTTTTTTTTAAATACATTATTTGAAATTATAATTACCTTGGAAAATTACATGTTTGGGGATTATAGTTTGTTAACGGTATATGAACCATCAAATTATTTACCTTCATAAAACTAAATTTGATGACTTTAACTATATATATATTATCAACCAATATTATACTAATAATATTCACTTTAAATTTCAAATTATCTAACTCGTATATTTATTCAATTAAACTGAATTATTATATATTCACATAGATTGTATTTCTATCACAAGAACTGAATATGTGCATCAATGGATCCCTAAGCCTAACTCAACTATTTAGCATCATACCATGTTTATCATGTTCATTTATATAAAATAAATATCTATTAATTACAAAACCAGTGAAATAGATAACATTAACATTTTGTCAAATAGATTTCCCATGAAGATGTTCTGTAATAAAATTGGTATTTTAAGATAACTCCTTATAAATATGGTATTAGAACCATCTAATAAACTAATGATTATTGGAAATTGATATCCATTTTTCAGACCTTGATGGATTAGAATGTTTAAAAATTACTCAATGGAATTCATCATATTGAGAAATCTATAATACATTATTTAAAATGTAATGTTGATTATTCTCATTCTCCGTAATGATTATTCTAACCACACCACATCAATAAATTTTATATTCTATAAGGCTTCCACTATAATGTGATTTTGGGACACCAATTATATAACTCTTTGGGAGAAAATCCATAAATAATTCAGTAACATCCTCAATAATAAAACTCTCCTAAATAAAATATTCTATGTAACATCAATTACTGATGTGCCCCTTTAAAATTTAAATATATCATTTAGTGGTAGAACATCTATAAACAATGTTCTTGACAACATAGTTGAATCTATATAACCCAGTGAACCATCAGGTGGATAACTCTATCAACTAATTATAGTTGTAAGAATAACACCACTTATCATAATATGACAATAATTTCATTATCCGTGATTGCAAAATCTATAGTGTCTATTACATTACTAAATATATATTTCATAAGGATGTAATGTTTGGTTAATATATTTTGTACATTTTTACGAGAATTAAACATAATTCTATAATAATGAAATTTTCATCAAAACATGACTAACATGTTATTTTAGATACAATAACATCAAATTATTAATTTCAATGATATTATTGATATTTTATGGATACTCATCTTAACGATTTACATAATTAAGGATGCTTCATAATTGAAATTTTTCTATTCCAGATAACTCTATGATTGTGAAGGAATAATAATTTTCCTTTCACCCTTCACTGGTGCCAAAATATCCCTTATACCCACATTATTCATGTCAAACATTTATTTAATTAGATATTTTATTATCTCTGGACCATTTTTATCAAGAAAATGGCAATATCAATGATATATTTTTCAATATTCATGAAATAAACAAAATATATGACATATAAAAATTCCCAGTGTGGTAATTGAAATAAAATTCATTTAATTTTTCCAACCATATTTTTTAGGGTAATTTAAAAATGGATTTCCAAAATTAGTGTCATTTTAATTTACATTAATGAGATATTGATCACTAGTTAATTGGGATGGTGTTGTACATTGTTCTGTATTTTCTGTGAATAATATAATCCTAGATCATTATTTATGTCTTCATGGAAAAAAATTACAGTGTCTTAAAAATATAGTATTCGAGGAATGTTTCAACCTAACCGAGTTTTTATTATCTACAAAAATGGTACACCCAAACATTCCATTAATGATGTTTCCTAAAACATTTCCATAAAAAGGAAAGTCATTTATCAACTTATAGAACATGGTTCTCAATATGAAATCGTCAATTCAATTATCCTCATACAATGTAAAACATATATCACTCATCAATTCAGATCATCAATGAATGATTCCAAATGGGTATCAATATCATTGTGGGATGTATGTGCTAAGATATTAATAGAGAGAACATAATGTAGTTGTGATTCATATATGACAATGGAAGAATGATTTAATTTACCTTCATTAATATTAATGAAATGTGATTTCTACATTTCAAACCAATTGGAAATATTCCATTATATATAACATACTTCAATGGGTTCTTGGATTGTTTCCAAATTCAGGATAATCATATTCAATTTTCATCCACTAAAGATTAATCTTTGTTTGTTGTATTTTATATCTCCAATTGTTGTATTTTCATGCCATGAAAATTTACCATTAGTTTCCTGACATCCATAGAGTTTTCTAAAAATTCTATGAATAGAAAAATACCATATACATTTTGATGTATTTGATTTATTTTTCTTGTTTTTAGTTGTGAAAAAGCCTATAGATGTTATGAGTGGTTCATGGTCCAGGATAAAACAATCATTTGTATGTGCACGTATTTTCATAGAGATAATACCCATTTAAAATATAATACACTAAGTGCCATAATTTTAAGAAGGAAGGTCGTTTTATTTAGGTAACATATCTATTACGAGACCATGTAAATAATTAAATATGGTGTCACTCATTCTACTTCCAAATTTATAATTATATAACATTAATACAATTGACAATATTATATATTTAGAAAAACTAGCATACAATGAAATCATTTCATAGATATTTAAATTCCAAATAAAATCATTATAATCATGAAGGTTATCATGAATTTTCATTTTCAAATCATCCATAATATATAGATAATCATTTACACTACCATTCATATCAATTGATCCATAAATCACTATATCATACCAATCAGTATGTATATTCTTTTTTCCTGAAGTTTAGACCAAAATTTGTAGATTTTATCTATTTAATGAGAATCAAAAGAATTTTTATACTCTTATGAGTGAATCCATATTGAATATAACAAACGAAAACATGGATAAATTTTTTTAGAAGGGTCATATGCATGCTCTATTTCAATAATGAGAAATATTTTTATGCCAACCTCGTAATCTTTTTTCATATGATGATCATCCATATAGTTTATATTAATTTCCATCTTATTATTTTCAATAATATTACTTGTTTTTTAAAATAAATATATAAACATAATGTATAAATAAACAAAGAATAAAGGTATAGATACTTAGAAGAAATATGATAAATTTTCTATGAAAAATTTTACATCCTAATTCTCAGCAATGATTTCATAGTATATGTTTAAAGAACTCTAGTATAGAATGTTTGGATTGAAATTGGGGAAGAGTTATACTACAAGAAATCTATTTCTTTTGTGTTGTTGAATTATTTTTTTCTCTACATTGAAGAAAAGTTCTCACTTGATGAATGTTTGTAGGAATGGGGGATTAAATAACATCCAGAAGACAGATTCATGATTGGGATGTAGTGCTAAGGGAATTTTGTCCATTTTATTGTAGGACATACAGAAATGTTCTAATTTTTGTTTTTTTAATAAAGAGGTAATTAGAAGGTAGTATACTTTGGATAACATGAAGGAATGGTTTTGAATGTGATAAAATGACATTATGGACTCATATAAAGCAGTTGACACCCAATGGAATAGAACATTTTGTCACCATACGGAAGAGGGATTGAATATTTATCCCTTATTCCATAGTAGTATCCATATAATATATATTGAGTTGTTATTTTTAGGTGGTGTGGCCTAAAATTCCTATGTAAAATAAAATAAATTCCATTATGGTGTAATCCAATGAGGAGGAAATGATAATTGGTAGTGAAGCTAAGAACATGGAGGTGTTATATGAGGATGAAATACAAACAGGAATGGGAATACAAACCCTAATACCAAATAGAGAACATATCTGATAGACAAAACATTTTTGGGAATGATTAGGCATATGATATTTCTTATTATTTTTTAGTGTACAGTTCTGATTGAGTTAATGTAGAAAACCTGCAAAGTTAATGGAGGAGGAAGCAGAAGAAAGGAAAAATGGATTTATGGATATGTATTGTATTAAAGAAAAGGTGATGTAAAAAATGTAAGGAATGATCTTATTTACCTAGGATGATGGAAACAAGGTCATCCAAACAGAAATATTTGATGTATTGTGAACCCATGTTTCATGGCTAGGATGGTAAGAAGAGTTCAAATAATAATAGTGAAAATCATATAGTGGAGTGTGGTGAGAAAAATGAACAAGAATAGGATGCTGGTATAAAGAAGATCCAATTAAATAATAAGAGGTTTCTAATAGTAAATTCATATCAGCAAATAAGGATGATGCGGGAAAATGGGGGGCATGTGAGCTTATTAATCATTTCAACGAAGAAAATTTATAAGAGGCATCTGAGATCAATGCAATAAAAGAGGAGGTCCATAGGAAAAATGAGAGGATAATGCAAGTGGACATTAATAAGGGAAAATGTGTATCGATCAATAATTAAGATTTTATTTTGATACATGGATTCAAAAAAGGTATGATTAGTGTGGAATAGTATATCCAATCATTGGGAAAGATGGCCTATAGTTTTGGATAGCATATCGAAGATGACCTAAACATGATATCCACTCCTCTTCAATTGATGTTATAGAGAGGTAATGTTTCTAATAGAGATTAACAATTTTCAAATTATTAGTTGATTTAGAATTATGCATGTTTATTTCATGTTCCTTATATAAAATGGTTCCCACTTTTCCCATAAAAATGATCAATATAATAAAACATTAATTTTCAATCAACTCCTAAAACCTTTATAAAAAAATTTATAAAATAATAAATAAATATATATTAAAAATTAATAAATATTAACAAGATAAAATCTAATTAACACTATTAGTGGAAAAATAATCTAAAATATATGAATTTAGCAAATCTGTGATATTTGATAAATAAATAATGAATTGACAGAAATATAATTCAAAAAATACATGAGTTTAATTAACTATATTGATTATTAAAAAACAAATATAAATGTATATTAAAATGAAATTTATATATATTAAATATATAAATTAAAATCATATTAGAAACCATAAATTCAAAACAATAAATATATACAAAAAATTATTAAAAATAATGAAATTATAGTAATATTAAAACAAAATAAATTATAAACAAATGATAAAAATAGGAACATTAGTAGTGATTATATAATAGTTAAAAATATAAATAGGTTGGATGTTAAAAATGAGTTAAATTCAATAATGAAAAATCTACATATTGAAAAAATATTACAACATGATCATGCATTATTAAAATTTTAAATTATTAAATAAGTAAACAAGAATATATGAAAAATTGAAAATGAAAAAATATTAATGATATAAATTTAACCATATTAAAATAATTTAAAAATAATGAATAAACAAATATAATTGAATATTTCAAATGGGTAAAATTAAAAAAAATTAACAATGAAACTATGGAATTGAATAAATAAAAATAAATAAAAAAATTATGAAAATTAACGATTAGATAATATATAAAATGAATAAATTCAAAAAAAATATTTAAAAGTAATAAATAATATATTTTATTAATAATATAAGGAAGTAATAGTCTTTATTAGTTTATATATATATGTGTATTCTGTTAATAAACATAATTCTAAAAAAATAAAAAAGATTGAATAAATTATATAAATATTATGTTTGTGTACGTTCTATATAAACATGAATTAGTTTAACATATGTATTTGTAAATTTAATGTAACACACATTTGATATATGTTATATTAGATAAAATTACATTTAATTAAATGTTCATTACATAATATAATTACTTTATATTATTAATTAATATTTCATGTTAAGTTTAATCCATTTTTTACTACGTACATGACATCATTATTGTAAAAATACATATTTTGTACTATACATATCATATATAAGGATATATTATATATAATGATATATATATATATATGAATATATTTCAATATTAAATATATTATATATAAAAATGATCAATAATGTATAATGAAAGTAAAGAATAATAAATTACAAAAATATTTAATAAAAACTATTTAAAAGCAACAAATTATAAACAAGTAAATAAAATAATCCTCACTATTGAAAAAACACGCAACATTTATATGTGAACACTGACATAGAAATCACATTTATTTGGGAAAAAATGGGCCTTTAATTTCTAAAAAACATGAAACATTTATCATCAGTAATAAAGGACCCCTTTATTAGTGCAGATAATGGACCCCTTTGTTGGCTATTTTGTTAGCACTAATAAAGGCCATTTAATTTGGTAACGAAATATGAAATCCCCCACAATCTCAATAACACAACAAGATTAGAATAAGAAAATCAAATTTGAATAAAAATATCAATGAAAACCAGAATGAAATATAAATATTAAATCTCACTATTATTTCAATTCAAAATTTACATACAACATATTTTCATTAATGTGATATTTAAAATTTAATAAATAATATTACAATTCACTATAAAAAATAAAAACTTTTATAGAAAAAAATATTCAATAATCATCTCATATAAAAACCTCATCTCTTCAATAATACCAATTTTTCTAGAAACCATACTTAAAATAATAAAAAATTTATGAATTTAATATAATACCTATATGATAAAAAATATTGTTAGTTACTATGTATGTCAATGATATTCTTTGTTATACTATTAATTGTATTATTCGTTACTTAATTGATAATTTTTTATTAGTTAGTATTTATTACATATACCATTAATTGAAATGTATGTTATGAATTATTAATTACAATCTTAATGAAAAAAAATTATATTGGTAATTACATAATATTTTAATGATATTTTTTTTTATTAAATATTTTAAATAATCTAATTTGTTGTTAAAAATATTTTTCTAAAAATAATCAACATTTTATTTAATTGAAAACATGAACATTGTTAATATTGGGTACATTGTGTGTCAGATTGATGTGCAATAAATTCTCACAAGACATTAATTATTTTAGAATCATTGTCTTAATGTTTGAAAATAATATGAGCTCATATATACACTTTTGACAATGTGAACATGTTTTAAAGATAAATAAAATATTTTATATTGAAAACACTATGTTAGAGTCAGATCTACGTCTTTATAGGGTAGAATGATGTGATGTTGATTCCTACTTGTTAGAAACTAATAATGGACCATCTATAAATATTTTTAAAATAATTGGAGATCATTAAAATCATTTTGATAATATGATGCTAATTTTAAACTAAATTCTAATATTTATATTTAAAAGATAAACTATGAGTCATATCAACAAAAATATGTGTCAGATTGACATGACGATGATTCATATACCTCAAGAACGAATTATGGATCATCATCCTATGGTTTAAAAATAATCTATGATTACTTTCTTAGTTTTTTCTTTGTGATTTAACTTTTAATCTAAAATTACAATATTATATTCAAAACCAACTCATTTAGTCAAAGAAATTACATTATGTGTCAGATTAATGTGTGATCATTTTCTATAATCACAAATGAATTATGGATCGTTGTACAAATGTTAGAAAATATTAAGTGAATTTTTACATTATTTGGTTATGTGGTACACATTTTAAATTCAAATGACACTTTTATATTGAAATCACTAAATTAGAGTCATGTTGGAAATATCATGTTTCATATTGAATTGCAGGTTATTCCAACATGTCACATATGAATTATATATTAATTTTCTCTTATTTCAAAATAATCAATGGTCATTTTCTAAATTTTGGCTATTTGACACCTGTTTTAAACTAAAATGACATTTAATATTGAAAAGAATAATGTTGAGATATAAATACTATATTATAAGTTTAAATTACATTCAATCCTTTACTATACATCATAAATATAATATAGTATGTTTTGTTATTATTTGAAAAAAAATCCTATATTTTTTCATGGTTTTGGCTCTATAACAAACATTTTAAACTAACATAGAATCATTTACATTGGAAACAAACAATTTGAATCATATCAAGAACATCCTATTTCATATTGATGTCTAGTAAATTATAACTCATCAAAAAATAGTTATGGAATGTTTTATAATATTTTAAAATCAATAAAATCCCATTTTCTTTGTATTTAAAATATTACTAACGTTTTAAGATAAAATGACTGTTTTACATTAAATACATGCCCTTAGAGTCATGTTGGAAAAAGAATGTGTTTTAATGATGTGTAGTTAATTAAAAAAATAAAAAATGAATTACGGAACATTGTATTTATTTTTCAAGGAAATCATTTCTCATTTGTCTATGGTTTCTATGTCACATGTTCTTTAAACAAAAATAAAATTTTATATTGAAAAAATAAAATTTGAGTCATATTAGCCATACTGTGTATCTGATTGACTTGTGATTGGTTCATAAATGTTACAAATTAAAAATAGAGCTTTTTTCCAAGGGTTGAATTTAATCTAAGATAATTTTCTCATTTTTGATATGTGACGTGATTTTTAAACAAGAATTACACTTTTATATAAAAAACACTCAATATGAGTCATACTAACCACATCATGTGTCTGGTTGATATGAAATCAGTTTTTATACTTCATATATGAATTATGGATTAATTTTTTATGTTGGGAAAAAATCCCTCAAGGTATCATTGAAGAGTTTTCGAGGTGATTGTGTTTGTTGACAAAGTGGAAATATGTGTTTTGATTGTTGCCAAAGAAAACCATGACATACAAATTTCTTGACAAAGAGGATTTCATGGAGTCTTGTAGAGTTCAAGGGATGTGGTTAACAATCCATGTTTGATTCCAGAACATTGAAAAAGGAATGTTCGAACAAGAGGTGGTTAAAAATGTTCAGATACAAGGTGTCCAAATTGCTATAAATATGGAAAAAAGGGGCTCCCATGTTTCAGGGTTGGTCACACAATTGACTTGCACGATAGATAGTTGCACTCAAAAAGTTGTGTGCCGATGGGAGACTTGTGCACTGTAACGCAGGGTGTCCAAATACCTATAAATAGAGGTCGACCTCTCCTCATTCTGTACGAGTTCAATACTTAGAGAAAATCAGATCTCTCATTGTGTAGGTGCGGTGGTCATGAAAGTGGTGGTGGGTTGTGCAAGTAGAAGTTGTGCGAGTTGTTTATTATGCGCCCAAGGTGGTATGGGCCAGAAGGGTTGTGATTCGCCCATGTTTTGAGTTAAAGAAGAAGGTGTTGCGCAAGTGGTTTGGTGACACATGTGCACCAGGTTTTGAATAATCATGATAGTTAGTGGTTGTGCGCTAATATTTGTTTGGGCATAAAAGGGTTTGAGTCGCGTAAATTTGGAGTTGAAGAAGGGAGTGTCGCGCTACTGGTTGAGGTAAACATGCACTCCAGTTTTAACTAGCGTTCTGAGACATGCGTTCTGGCTTGGAGAAGGGATCTAGGTATGGTTGAAGCATGGCAGTGATTTAGGGATGCGTGAAAGCTGGAAGATTGCCTGATACCTTCGGGGCAATGTTAGATTCATCTACGGGTGAAAGTTGGACTTCAACAAAGAATCCACATACAACAAGGGATATATTCAATAGTGATAATGAAGAGACCTATACGTCTATAAAATGTGAGTGGATCCTTTCTAGAGTAGTGAGAAAAGGAATAGGAATAAGGTGATCCTCTCTACCGACAATGAGCTAGAGAGAGACGGAAACAGGGAGTGACCCTTGGGAATGTAGTTAGCCGACCCTAAACTTTGTAATGGCAGCGATCCTGGGAATAGAAGTGATCTATTCCAAACCTTGTAAAGGCAGTGAGCCTGGCAATAGAAGTGATCTAGCCCGAATATTGTAAATTGGCAATGAGAATTAGTGGATTTGCTACAACGTCACATCGTCGTTGTATGCTCCTTGGACATAGCCCAGTGAGGGTGAACCAAGTAAAAATCTATATGTTTTCTTGCTTAATTCCATGCATTGAATTTAAAGCATCATATCATATATAGAAGAAAATAAGTGATCATAATAAACACACAAGTGCAAACAAAGTAACCCTTGTTATAAAGAGGTCATGATCCAGTGGGGCAGGAAGAATTTTTTAAAAAGAATAACCAAACCTTGATTCACACCCCTTTAAGGGTATATTGGCCCCTATTGGTCCTAACAATTGGTATCAAAGGAAGGTTTCTTTTATCAGACCTGTTTTCTCTTACATGGGTTAGTCAGTTTGTGTGGGTAGTGATTCAGTCTGATCTTATTTTGGTGCTCCATGACAAAGGGGAAACAACAAAGAAGAAGCAGAAGTCGGGTGGTATCCCTCAGTGAGGAAGTGTCTGTGGAGTCTATGTGATTCAGTTAAAGCAATGAAGTAGTGAACCAAACGTTGATTTGGATAAATTGTACCGTGAAAATTTATACTCATTAAATTATGTTGATGGAATGAGTGAAGAACCTAACATTCCAAGTGATGTTGGATCTACTGATGATGAGGAAGCTCCCAGAAGGAGAAAATTTGAAGTTGTCCATAAAATGGAGGAAGTGGATCAAAGGTTGAATGAAGATATTAAATCTAAATATATTAGGATCCGAGCATTGGAAACTGAGGTCAAGAAGCTATTAGGATTGAGTCAAATGCTTATTAATGTTGCTACTGATCTAAGGGAGAATAATTATTCTCAATATGAAGAACTGTGAAAGCGATCTACAAAGGTAGAAAAATCAAAACATGTTGTCAAGGGAAAGAATATGAACTCGGATGAGATTCAAAATTTGAAATCTAGAAATGATGATCTAACTACACGCTATCGGAACTAATTCAAAATAATCAAAGGCTATAAAAATAGAATGCATGTTGTTTTGATTCGTTTTATCAAGAAAAATAGAAAGTTTGGTAGCAATGTGAATTGGTGGATAAGCTGACACATGAATTGAAAGATGTGATGAGAATAGAAATGATTCTCAAGAGAGAACGTGATGCTCAACTTGAATCAAGAGATAAAGTGATTCATAAACTGTAGGAGGAAATTGAATCAATCAAGAATAAAATGGAGAAATCTAAATCTAAAGAAAATCCCATGTTGAAGGATGCACTAAAATTACTTTTTGATTGTCCTTCAACATGTGATAAAAGAAAAAAGAAAAATTATGAAATTTATGAAGGGAAACAACATAATATTTTCTTATCTCAAAGACCATATAGTATGGAAGAAACTGGCATTGGGATTGATGAATTCCCTCTCGTGCAAGACTAAAAGTGAGCTATGAATAGTTCTTGAAGTGGAGAAAATATTGTAGGTGGTAGAGAAATGCCTAAGATGATAGTTCCAAGATATAGTAATGACATGTGCTATTGCATTAGGATTCCTAGCCACACATCATGCTTCTGTTGAGAGGCTCAAGAATAAATTTCAGGCAATGAATAATGAAATTGTAATAAATCTGAGAATAAGAAGAAGCATCATGAAAAATCATAGAGAAGATTCTACCCAGGAAAAACATTCATCAGATGCTATTACTGTTCAAAACTGGGACACACTATGAGTATGTGTCAGGATGCTCAAGAGATTAGTGTTAGTGGAAGAACTCAAGTTGCGTCAACATATCGATATAGAAATTATTTAACAAGGTATGACTTTGATGGAAAATGTTTTATATGTTATGATTATGGGAATTTGGGCAAGACAGTGCAGCAAAAATAAATCAGGAAAGGAAAAGGGACTCAAAAAGAGATACTCAACTCCAGTGGTGTATAATCTGAAATCTTGCAATGGGAGTCAAATTGTTATGTTGAATAATATCCTTAGAGCATTGGAGGAATCACGTGGAGATGAGAGAATGGTGTATCAGTCATCTCCTCTATTATACTCACAAACGTTCTCTAAGAAATAACATGAACAAATCTGGAGGAAAAAAGGGAGGAAATAATACAGCTATGAGTAAGAAGAATGTACTATAAATGGAGGACTCACCACAAATGCAAAAGAGTGAGGTGAATAAGATATCTTATAATATAAAAATGAACAATGAATGCATTGAGAAATTCTCATTCCGTGTGACATGAAGAGAAGTGGAGGAAAGAGGAAGATCCCTAAAATGGTGAAAGAAGCAAGGGAATATGAAAAACAGAGATATTCCTACCTAGATAAGGAATCAAGGGAAATGGAATCATGGAGAAACATCAAGGAAGGAAATGTGTACGAGTGGTTTTAAACACCACAGGGTGAGAAAAACCAGGCCTGCAGAATCTACATATCATAAAATGGATCAGAATTTGGTAAATGAATTCTTACTCATATGGAAAGAGCAGTTAGAGTTGTCTAGGAATCTAGAAGATTCAAGGAATGAGTGTGACTCTCGGCAAGAAACAATCAATGGATTGACACATCAGGATCAACCACAATCCTCACCTTGACGATTCCTGAAATATCCCCTCTCCCTATGTATATAAATTCTATTAACCGATGATTCAAATGTTTTAAATTTTACGGTGATACGATCCAAGGGGAAGTTGCATATAATGATGAAAAATGGAGAAGTGATATGATTCAGAGTTCTAATTAACTCATATAAGGTACCATAGTTGATGAATAAAGGAAAAAACATAGCGCAATAAGAAGTGATTATGTTGTTAACTTTATCTCTTGATTCCTACCCTGAGTTCCAATTTAGTAGGCTTAGATATTTGGTTAACGGCTCAATGTATAGTGGATGATTAGAATAAATGATGCCATAGAGGAAGAATGCTTATGGGTCTAAACAGTGTGAAAACCCGAGGAAGTGTTTCATTACATAAGGAAAGAATTCAATAATAAAATTTGATGTAAGATCCATCAAATTAATAATTGGATGACACATCTCAGCTATTTTCTATCGAGGGAAAACATATTAAAGGAGAAGCAGCAATAATCATTCTTCTAATGATTATCTATTTTTTTTCTAACAATGTGGTATTATCTAACTACTTTCAGGATAACAAGATGTTGTGAGAGAATATCAACAATGTTTCAACAAGAATATTATAATAGTAGTTTAAAGAATTGATGCCACTAAACAATGAAACATTGACTAGTTTTCTACAGAATTTGAAGAAGTGGTAAGAGAATTAGGGGCAGTAGATGTGGAAGAGGATGACATAGAAGAAGATACTGATAATGAGAAAAACGAAATAAAATATGTATCTGCTAATAAGCCAGACAGTCGAGCTGAAATTGATAAGTAGAATATCATTGGTTATCAGACAGCTCCAGTTCAGAATCAAAGAATGAAATCACTGTAGAAAACATCGTTTTTATCTCATGAAGGGCTGATATGTTTTTTTGATGCAGCTGAAGATGAGTACTAGGTTCAGGATTTGAATGAACAATTGTACCAGATTGAGAAGAATCAGTAGTGGGAGATTTTTTGGAGGCCAGCAGATAAAAATGTCATCAGAACTAAATGGATATTTTGAAACCAGATAAATGAAAATTGAACAATTATCCACAATAAAACATGAGTAGTGTGAAAAGTATTCTCCCAGATATTAGGAATAGATGTTGATGAGAGATTTTCACTGGTTGGAAGGCTGAAGACAGTCAGATTATTCGTAGCCATTACAGTGAAACAAAAGTTCAAAGTGTTCTAGAAGGGTGTAAAATTTGAATTCTTGAATGGGGTTCTGGAGGAAGAAGTGTATATCGAATAGTTGGATGGTTTTCTCATTCATGAGGATGAGAAAAATTATTTTCGGCTGAAGAAGGTGTTTTATGGGATGAAACCAGCACTGAGAGCATGGTACTGAAGGATTGATCAGTAATTGAAAAAAGCTTGGTTTTTAGCATGGGCGACACAGGGAAGGAATGAAACAATCATTTCTCCATAAAAATATTCAAAGGATGTTTTTGAGATTTTTGGCATGGAAAATTCATAGGAGATGAAGACTAAAGTTTCTACCTGGATGAAATTATCAAAAGATGATAGTGGAAAGGAAATTAATATCACTGAATACTGGTAGATTATCAGCAGTTTACTGTACCTAATAGTAACATGAACTGATCTTGTTTTTAGCACATGCCAAGAAGCAGGTTACCAAATCAATCCCAAGGAAATCCACGTGATTTCAGTGAAAATAATACTTCGTTATATCAAGGGCACGATGGACTTCGGCTTGACATATAATGTCAAATCTAAAACATATTTATTTGAATATACTGATGTTGATTGGGCTGGTCCAGTGGATGAGAGGAAATAATCATTTGGAGGTGTGTTCTATCTTGTTGTACTATGTATTGCTGTGTTAAGAAAGAAGCAGGATTGTATTTCACTAAGCCCCAGAGAAGCAGAGTATATAATGTCCACTCAAGTTTGCACACAATTATTATGGATGAAGAACCAGCTTGACGATATGGGAGTTGAAGTGAAGTCTCCAATCAGAATCCTATGATATAGCTCAAGTGCTATCAATCATATAAAAAATCTCATCCGTCATTCAAGGACAAAGAACATTGAGATAAAGTATCATTTTTCCAAGGAGAAGGTTGAGAAGGGAATTGTGACGTTGGATTATGTGCCTACATAACTACAGGTTGCAGACATTCTGACAAAAGCCTTACCCAAGGAAGCATTTGAATGGATTTTATTGGTTCTGGGAGTTCAGTCGACTCCACGCACATAAATGAATTTGGATTTGGAACACCCCCTCTCCCCGAGGTATGATGTTCTTTTCCCTAATGTACTGATATGAGTTCTCTACTCTGTTATAGACTAAAAAGGAGAGACAATTGGGTTCATTGATAAAGGGGGAGAAAATAGTGATTGTTCAAGAGGGAGACAAAGTGTCTATTTGAAAAAATAATTATAGATACATTGAGAAGCTGATAGGTGGAGCAGCCAGATAGGGGGATTTGTCGACAGGGGGAGTTGAAGATGGTTCTATGTGCTTAGTTAGTGCTTAACTTTGACAACACGGGAAACGGTTTTGCCTATTTTCAAAATGTGATATATGTTTTTATCTAAAATAAAAATTTTATATTGAAGACATTCACTTTGAGTCATAAAAACTACATCATGTGTTGAATTGATGTACAGTCAATTTAAACAAAAAGAAAATGAATTTTTTTATCTTTTTTCTAAATTTAAAAAAAATTGATCTCATATTATCAGTTTTAACTGTTTCATGCGTGTTTTAAAAAAAATACATTTTGATTTAAAACATTCACATGGTGTTATACAAAAGGCGTCATGTATAATATTAATATATGGTTCATTATTACATATCCAAAATTAATCATGTATCATTTACATAATGTTTTACTACAATATGATCTTTCGTTATATATTTATATCTATGTGAGGTCTGTGTTACACATATATACCCCTTAAAAACATGCACAATTGGTAATACTAGAAACAAAGTGTGTTAGATTTTTATGTAGTCGATTCTTACATGTCACAAATTAATTATTGATAATTTTCCTTAAGGTATGGAAATAATTATATAATGATTTCCTGGTTTTGTCAATGTGATGTGAAAACTAAAAAAATGGAACTTTTATATTCATAGCATGCAATTTCAGTCATACTAGCCATATCATGTGTTTGAATCACATATAGTCAATTCCTATATGTCACAGAAAAAATTGATCAGTAATAATATGTTTTGAAAAATAAACCTTTTCATGTTATGGATATGTGATGCATGTTTTAAAATAAAATAACAAATTTTTAACGAAGACTTTCACATTATGTCATATTAGACACATCATCAGTTGGACTGAAATTTAGTCGATTCAAACACTCAAAAAATGAATTATATACCGTTTTCTAGAACTATCACGATAATATAAGATAATGTTCCCATTTTTTGCTATTATTTGTGTTTTTAAACAAAAATGACACTTTTAATGAGATGAATATTTATTTTTAGTCTTATCATTCACATCGCATATCATAGTATGTACAAGATCACATAACTATTAGGAAACAACCTCAAATTGATGTTAGAAATAATTATCACACCATATACTCTACCCACTCACCTCTAAATTTTTTTTTATTCTTTTATGTATGTAGTCAGTAGGGTTTCCTAGTATTACTAAGCAAATATAGACAAAAAACTATTATATCAGTTTGAATTTAAATTTTAATTACCATGGAAAATTATATTTATGGGGATACCAGTTTATTGATGGTATATAATATCAATTAAAAATTTTCAAAAATAATATCGACACTAATTATTGTTATTTTCATTTGTATGAAATATAATCATTTACCAAAATAAGTACATAGTATTCAAATTGGTTTTGATATATATATATATATTACTATATAATCCAAAATCTATTTCTATTTGAAGAAATACATAGGCTTATTATGTATACATCATTTCCTCATACTCTGACTTTAGCCAATATTTATAGATCACAGTATCATAAAAAATTCTTATTAAAAAAATAAATAAAATAATTTTAATTTTATCTATAATATATATATTATAGTGCATTACAAATTCAAAGTGGACATAATGTGTTTTTATTTGGATGAAAATTAATGATTTGGATCTAAAAAATAAACATTCAGCACATCCAAATTGATATAGATTATTATCTAGTAGTTCTTAAAAACATTAAATAACTATATAAATAAATACATTTTATATGATTAGATTATAGAGTTTACCCTTACATTTTATCCATCAAGAGAGGTTCTTCATCAGTTATTATATTTCCAAACACTGTAAATAGTTCATCATTTTCCTTATTAGTTTCTTCTCATTACAGAAAAAAATCTATAAAAATGATAGAGGGATTAATGATTTCATCTCTTACTTTATTGATTTTTACCGTTATATAATAGCAATATGTACACCAGTGGAAAATATTAATTGTGATTATCTATAATGGACATATTATATCATATTAAAATAATAATATGACAATATTCCTCATTTAGGTTGTAGTTTGTTTTCTAAGACCAACTATTTGTAATTTCATTATATTCATATTAAATTTTTTAATACTAATTAATCATCTTTTTATATATTTCATAATATTTTGAGTAATTTTAATGTAATATTTTCCAAGTGTACATTTTGAATTGATAGGTCATAGAAGTTACCCACTATGATTCAAACCATAAAGTGATATGATAGTATTCATAATATGCTTCGATGGGTGGATAATATACTATGCTGGAACACATATTATTTAGACCATCAAGTGTGATTACTTGTAAGAAGATGAGGATTCTTCTCGTAATGTTTTCACATGGTAATCTACAAGATAGGAGATTATAAAAAATGAACCACCAATTAAAATTACACATTTTTGGTATCAAGGACTATTTCTATTTCTAAGCATGTGTAATGGTCATTAAGTATGAATATTATCATTATTTAATGACAAGATGAGTGTACTTAGATTTGAAGATGAAAACGGTGACAATATATGTTCCCAACGAAGGATGTTTTGTCAGGTGAATCACGATTTCCATGTCATTAGTGGATAAGTAAAGGGTGTTTTCTTACATTATATAATTATGTAAGTTTTTATATGAGACCATTTATTAGAATATAAACATTTTTATAAATTATATGTAAGCGTTGCAATGATGTGTTTATTCCTAATGGAAAAAGAATGACCTGTCAAGAATATAGTTTGGTGACATGGTTGTGTAGCCTTATTGATAAGATATTGTTACAAGGGGATTTTATTACACAACGATTGTTCATATTAGAATTTCATTATTGCAAAATTAAGGTATTTATATAGCATTCATTGAACCATTTGTAGAATATAAATTTTGACTTTATGAAAACACACCTAATGCCAATGAAAATGAATCCTAAACAACCATACAACATGTTTTTCATTGATATTTATTAAATTATATTTGAATTTAATTAATGGAATAAATATTACTCAAATTTCCAAGGAATAATTTTAATTCACATTTTATTGATCGCATAAATTAAATAAATATTTATTCACTGGATTGTGAAAAAATATATTTATTTATTTTATTTAATATTTAATAAATATTTATTTTCATGTTTGTGAATAAATAACTTATCTAAGAGAATAAAATATTTTATTTTTGTATCAAATACATTTTAGAGGTTTTAATATTACTACTAAAAATAATCCCTTTATTAGCGCTAAAAACCGATATTAACAGCGCTTTTCTAGCGCTAATAAAGGGCCATATTATCAGCGCTCAGGATAGTGCTGAAAAAGGGCCATATTATCAGCGCTCAGGATAACGTTGATAAAGGCTCCTTCAACTGCACCTGCATAACCAGCACCTGCACAAACCAGCACCAGCACATGTACAAACCATCACCCACACCTGTACAAACTAGCACCCACACACAATATTTTGACAAACAATCCTATATACATTTACTTAACATCATGAATACAAAAAAAAATACACTTCTATATAAATTTCAAAAAATGTTTTACATGGTTAAAATTACAATTATCCAACAAAAGTTATAAACATTAATGTTTCATCCTTTGATATATGTGATCCTCTCAAAAATTGTCATCCACGGTATTTGTTGCCGAACAAATCATCCAAATTCAAGAAAAAGAATTCACTTATATATGAAAACAAATATTATGTTAGTAATACAATAATGAAATAAATTAAAACATTAATATGATAGAATAAATTAATATGGAAATGTGAAACTAAAATATGGAAATGATAAACTCAAATGTTTTCATTATGATAACAATGAAAGGTAATAATGTAAAATCAATATGTTTATTGATGATTTATCTCATTTAATAAATACTGATTCTTTATCTAATAAAAAGCATTACCAGTCACACCATGCATCGTATTGAGGTGTGGTATATTCGTACAAGTAACACATGAATAATGTATTGTGTTCCTAAAGTATAAAAACAATCCGAACGCGTTTTCTGAGTATTCCGTATGTCAATAGTGTTGTTTTCTAAAATTAATGTCAATTTGAAACTGTTATCAGACACTTTTAGCCATACCGGTCACAAAATGTGTAATATTTAGGTGTGGTCAATTAATACACGTCAAAAATGAATCATGGATTGTTGTCCTAATGTATCATAACAATCTGAACGTGTTTACTTGGTATTATGTATGTCAGTAGTGTTGTTTTCTAAAATTAATGCCAATTTGAAACTATTATCAGACACTTTTAGCCATATCAGTCACACTGTGTGTCAGATTGAGGTGTGGTATATTTTTACACCACAAAAATGACTCATGGAGAGTTTTCCTAAAGTATCAAATCATTCCTAATGTGTTTTCTCGGTTTTCAGTATGTCAGTATTGTTGTTTTCTAATGTTAATGTCAATTTCAAACTGTTATCAGAAACTTTTAGCCATAACGGTCACACCGTGGGTCGGATTGAGGTGAGATCATTTTGTACTCATCAAAAATGAATCATGTATAATTTTCCTAAAGTATCAAAACAATCCGAACGTGTTTTCATGGTATTCCATATGTCATTAGTGTTGTTTTCTAAAATTAATGTCAATTTGAAACTGTTATCAGACACTTTTTGTCATACCGGTCATGACGTGTAACACCCCAGGTAAATAAAGAATATGTCATTTTCATATTTATCCATATTTGTGAATAAAATATTAATATGACTTTAAAGGGGAAGCTATGCTCAATGGCGTACCCAACACGCAACAACGAGTTTCTTGGGAATCTTACGTTGCACTATAATAATAAAATAATATTATTTTAAATCATAGTTAACATGTAGCTGTTTTATTGGAAGGAATGGATATAAATAACTAAAATATGATTATATATCTTTTTAAATGTTTTTAGATTTATCCAATAAAATATAAAGGCTTAAAATACGGAAAGAATTCAATTTTAGGCGTATATGTCCTAGTTTTCACTAAAGGTTCACTTATCGCCTTTTGATGGAAAATCGTCATTAAATATAGTTTTGTTCATTATTATACATTCTATTGGACCAAATAAAACTCTTCTTAAGAATTGGGACATCAAAATTTAGTTTGTGTAATTATTTGTATCCTTCCGATAAAGTTCATTTTTTAATGAATAGTGTAAAATGTTGTATTTTAATTCATTACCTCTTTCTAATATAATTTATTTATATGATTAGATTATCATTTAAATTGGTTTTAAAGTGAAATTAGAATATATATTTACCATTAAATCCAATATTGGTCATTGGAATTAATTTCACTTTGAAATCAGACTTAAACTAATGTCAATCTTTTGATACTTATTGTTTCATAAAAACATGCTATTTGCTCTGACAGCAGGAATTAATTATTAAATTAATTAATGTGACTTATATGTTTTGAATTTTGTAAAATAGAATTCATTTTTGAATTCGGAATAGTAAATATAGCTTAGGGGGAATTTTTGGGATTTTTTTGAAAAACTTCAATTTTTGATGAATAGTTAAACCACTAAGTGGTACTTATAAAAACTGATTTTTCCGTTTAAATGAAATTTTTCCATATTTGTGTTCTGAATTTCAAAAATCCGACATAAATGGTTTTCATTAAGAAGTAAAATGTTGTTCAATGGGATAAAAATAATTTTTTGGTGAATAGTAACTTATTATGTTTTTAATCGCGATTAGAGGTAATTAGTGTAGTTTAAGGTAAAAATAATGTTTTAATAATATGAAATGAACTTGACACATGTCCTAACCTCATTGGATGTGTCATGGACGACCAAGACAACCCATTGGTCAAAATGTGTACCCTATGAAGCCACTTTGGGTGGAAAATGACATTAATATCTTTTTATTTAATGTTAAAGTAAAAATGATACAAACCTGAGATGTTTTACTATAACAATTTTTACATGGGCTTATACAAATCAGATTTTTGACTATAAATATTAATTGTAAAGTTAAAAAGATTTCATACATCATAGTATTTGTTCTATATTTTTTATACATTAAATAAATTAAATTATTTATGACATCATGATGATGTAGCGATGACCTCATTATTTAACGATTTAAATAAAATGGAATGATAAAGTAATATCTAAGACCTAGACATGTCCAAAACCTATTGGATGAGTGGATTTAGAACCCTTATCACCTTATACTAAAAACCCATCAATGTGGGACCTCTTAAATCAGAATACCTTTTTAAAATAAAGTGACTTTTCTTTACCTTCCAAGAGTGCCCCTCCTATCCTCATATAAAAGGCCCCCAACTCTACCTCCTTACCCACAATCCCAAAGCTTTTGGCTCGTCCAACCTCTGCCCATTTTGTCTCTCCACTTTCCTCACTTACTCCTTGAAGCCTCACATTGGGCATAAGTCTTCCCAATGAATCCTTTGAGCTCAAACCAAAGGGAGTTTCTCGATTTTAAGGTAATGTCTTCACTTGAGTCCTTTTGTTTTATTTTGCTTCTCCAACCCCATAAACTCTTTTTATTCATTTCTTTTGTAACAACTCCAGTATCATCAATATACTAGGATTTTGTTATAATAAGGTTTCAAGCTACACTTTCACACACCTACATCTAATGGTTAATGAACATACTGTTTCTGTGGATGGCGAATTTCAGCCTCCCGAAACAATGATTGCTCAACATTATTTTAACACCTTCAACGGTGGCCATTAATATGACACTATATTTATATATGATATAAAATATGTTTATGTTTTCCTTAAGCTTATGTATTTTTCATTTTGGGAATACCTTTATGGTTTCCATTATGGGTAAACGCGATATCTTCATTTAAGGAAGTGCGGACTACCGCCCCCTCAAAGTGATGTGATTCGTTAATTCCATATATCGGACGTATAAAGGATGGATTTAAAGTTATTATATATGATTTTATACTGGAATTATAATATACCTCTAAATAATTATTATTCCATTCGATAAAAATATCAAATATAAATGAAAGTAGCGTTCATGCGTACGTACGGCTTACCATCTCCATGAACGGTGCATTTCATTTCTTATCCCCAAATGTAATGTACTATTATAAGTACATGTATATAATGGATATATATGATGAATGATACATCTAAATGATGAATATAATTCTGTAATTAAAATATACATACCTCTCATTTAGTTTTAATTCGATTAATATGACACAGAAATGAAAGTAGCGTTCATGTGTACGTACGACTTACCATCTCCATGAACGGTGCATTTCATTTCTTACCTCTAAATGATTATGTAATATTATAAATACAAGTATATTCTGAATATGTAAGATATATATGATATCTAAATCATGAATATAATTCTGGATATAATGAACATATGACCACACGAACAACATGTAATTGTAAGAAGTCCACTTTCGACTTAAGAACCAAATATCGGCAAAACAAACATTATTAACTTAAATGATTACATAATGTTTATAACATTCCAATAAGTGATCTAAAACGAATATTGAACTAGAAAATGGTTCTTAATAAAGTGGAAATTAATTCATGTTTATTATTCAGGACTTTAAAGAATGATCGAGTCAAGTCGGACCCGAGGTAAGGGATCCTACTCCTCTCTTTCTTTTTAAGTACACTCTTTTATGTCATTCCTTCTAAGATCATATTTATTGTTATTGGGATGTTATTTTATATTAATATTACTTTAATTTTTATGTTCATATGATGATAGAGCCTATTCTCTCTCATCAATCTATTTTGGAAGTTTTGAGTGGCGCCGTTAGGCTGCAGAATTTTCATAAGAGATCTAACCTCTCTCTTTCTCTTTAAGTACTCTCCTTTATGTCACTTCATTTAAGATCCTATTTGTTATGATGGGGGATGTTATTTTATATTACTCTTGATTGAAATTTTATTTTAATGTGATGAGATACCCTATTTGATCTCATCAATCCATTTTTGGATGTTTTAAGTGGCGCCATTAGGCCGCTGAGTTTTCGTAAGGGATTTTTCATCTCACATTTATTCCCGTGAGATTTATGCTACATTTGCCACAATTTCCTTTGAGTGGTGTATGTAATGACCATTATTTTACTCATTGTGTAATACTATTTCATTTTTTAGTATTTACATCAATGTTGTATTGTCCTTCTTTCACGGGACGTATGTTTCGAAAGATACCCATGTCGGTAAAGGAACCTTTCACCCTCCTCTTTTTAAAAGACTTATTTTGTTATGTATTTTAATTCACATAATATTATGTTGGGATATGTTCTTATATATCCTTATTGATGTAAATTTTATGTCCAAGTGATGAGATACCCTTTTATCTCTCATCAACTCTTTTTCTGAATTTTGAAGTGACGCCGTTAGGCTGTCTAATTATTGCAAGGGAACTTCTTAACCCAATTTATATTCTTTGGGATAAACTTGTAACCCTTGAATATGTCGTTCTATGATTATGTGTGAATGTACTCTGATTTTTTTACACTTAATACCCACTTATATTCCGTGTATTCATTTTTCTCACATAGTTATGTAACTGATTTATCCGTAATCCAAGGATACCGTCTTTGTATGGGACTTCATATCAATCTCCTTTCATTGAGTCATATTTTTTTTATACACAACTTTATTTTATATGGTTTATAAACCTATTTGACATTTACGTTTATTCAAAAGGAATATTTTTATGTGAAGCATTTTACTAAACAACAAAAAAGAATTTTTTTGTCGTACGTATCAGCGACAATGACTTCTCCACCGCCGTGACCATTATTTGAGTTTCAGCTTCCTCTACAAGCCATACCTTCTTTTTAAAAGAAAAATAAATACAATGTTTTAATTTTCTATTATTTTGGTATTGAAAATGGTTTTCATAATGTATTTATATCAATGTGTTGTATTGATATCTTGTTATTGAAACGTGGAAATGTTATGTTTCCTTTATACATGTTTTACGTGATAATATTATGTTATGGTTCTTGGGAATTGTCTTGAAGACGGGTGGTTCCGTGATAAACTAATGGCAGGTGAGCCCGATATAGCTCTCCAATGCATTGGGTAATGCGAAGGAGTGAACCGTTAAGGTTTCTCCGAAGAGATTTAGGAAATATACTGTGATGGGTATTCAAAACGTAACCAAGAGGGTTACTCCCTACGTAAGAATGTTATGAATGCCTCAATTTAACTTTATGTATTATGATTTCTATGATTTATTCACGGTTTGATGAAGTATGTTAAAGTGCCTATGTTTTATGGGTAAAATATGATTTCATTCTTATGTATATATGAACTCATTCTTCCTTTCCATATTTTTATAACCCTTACTGAGCTTTTTATGCTCATCCCAATTTTTTGAAATGTTTTTCACAGGTCAAGGGAAAGGTACATGATGTGATGACAGTGTCAAGGATGTGTCAATAAAGACTCTGCCTTTTATTTTAAATATGTTTCCGTTGATGGGAAGAATGAATATTGTCTTTTATGTAGGCACTTTGTTTAAATGTGGAATGTAATGCAAGTTTCATGATCTAATTTTCTGAAACTCTAAACCTAAAAAGATCCTCAATGTGTAATCTTGTAATAACTCAAGATTAAGTAAGGTTTACGGCTGGGGCCTTATAGTTGGTATCAGAGGTCGGTTTAGATAACTTTAGAGGTTAGGGTATTCTTTAAGCATAAGTTACATTACCATAATGGTTAGGATTTCAGAACGAGTCCTAGTTTTAGATAAAGTAAATGAGTAATTATATCTTAGTTTTTACCTTCCTCATTAGTACATGATGGTTTTGTTGATATACTCACACTGACATTTCTGTTTTAGTTAATGGACGGATCTAGCATGCACCAAAGAGACAACAAGTTTGAAGGAAACTGTGGTGGTTCTCTGATTAAGATACCTGATAAAATGGAGGATTCAATGAGGAAACTCGTGTTTGTTCTAAACCAAATATCAAGGAGTCATGATCAACTACTTGAACCTTGGAATGTTCTGTAATATATCATGTACGAGATGACCAATCGATGTGGAATTTTAGGTAATAATTATAAATGTAACCATTAGAGTTTATATGATCCTTACATTTGAGGCCATTATGCATTACTATATGTTATGATGGAAGTGAAAGGCATGGGATAAAATTGAGGATAAATTATGTTATGGTTATTTTTGATGATTTTATCTCTTTTTGGGAAATGATTTGAGAATTATATAGTTTTGGAAAAAGGACAACACACAGACCATGTGACTACCCATCACGTCGGACAAAGCTACGGGAATCGAACCCACAAGCAAAGTGCGACTGGTATTTATCGCCTACCACTGGACTACATGAAGTCGCTGGTTAGTTTGACTGATTCTTTTTAGTTATATAATTTTATGAATTAAGAGTAAGTTGAATTTTTGTTATTTATGAAAATGATTAACCTATCAGGGAGGATATGAGATTAGGTTAAGTACTTTTCAATACGAGAATTTAGGAGCAACTGATGTTGTTTGGAGATAAATGTTACGATTTAACTTAGAAGACTATGTGACTAAATCCTTCAAATATTTGGGTTTCAATCTTAGATTGGTTTACATTGAATAATTTTATGGACAAATTGTTTATCGGATGGTC
Source organism: Viscum album (assembly GCA_963277665.1). NCBI lineage: Eukaryota > Viridiplantae > Streptophyta > Magnoliopsida > Santalales > Viscaceae > Viscum > Viscum album. The sequence continues at coordinate 362,602,231 of OY728158.1, read as the reverse complement.
CTCGTTGAACTTTGGGTTTTGTTGGACAAATTTTTGAGATTAAGCATAGTTTTTCTTTTTAAAGGGTTATCCTTTTCTGAATTATCTGACCTTGTACTAACGTTTTTGGTTTTAGTTTTGGTTAAGGTATAAAGATATGGGAAGTAAATAGTTCTCTTTGGTGGATTAGGTGATTCTCTAGAAGTTGATTATAGTACTCTTAATGTGAGCAAGTCTCCCTAAATACTCGTCTTTTGGAAAAAAATATGAGTTTGATTAAGGAATCTAGTAGAAGTTGAAAGTCAACATGATAAGTGATTATGTTTCCTTATGAATAAATTCCTCAATAAAAAGAAACTTAAAACAAAAATGTTGTCTATTAACTTTTCCTACTGGGGAATCGAATACCGCTTAACCCATCACAAGTTTGTGATTTTCTTATAGTTAACTTTCTCCTAGACATGTTTACTATCAATCTCCCTCAAGAACATGACCCTTTGCTTTTTCTTCCATGTCCATGTTTTTCTACATGGAATCCTAGTATGGGTTAACACGGGTGACCTCTGTACTTATCTTCCTTTATTTTAAAGTGATTTTTTTACCGACTCTTGTTCCGATTTGGGACTTTCAATGATGTTTCCAAGCTCAATTTTAAAAATTGTGAGGATGCAATTCCCAAAAGGGGGGAAGGATGTAACACCCTAGGTAAATAAAGAATATGATATTTTCATATTTATCTATATTTGTGTATAAAATATTAATATGACTTTAAAGGGGATGCTATGCTCAATGGCGTACCCGAAACGCAACAACGAGTTTCTTGGGAATCTTACGTTTAACTCTAATAATAAAATAATATTATTTTAAATCGTAGTTAACATGTAGCCATTTTATTGGCTGGAATGGATATAAATAACTAAAATATGATTATATATGTTTTTAAATGTTTTTACATTTATCCAATAAAAGATAAAGGCTCAAAATACGGAAAGAATTCAATTTTAGGCGTATATGCCCTAGTTTTCACTAAAGGTTCACTTATCGCCTTTTGATGGCGAACCGTCATTAAATATCGGTTTTTTTACTCTTATTAATTATATTGGACCAAATAAAAACCTTCTTAATAATCGAGACATCAAAATTTACTTTGTGTAAATTTTTGGTATCTTTCTGATAAAGTTCATTTTTTAATGAATAGTGTAAAATGATGTATTTTAATTCAAAACTTCTTTTTAATCTAATTTATTTATATGATTATATTATCTTTTGAATTGGTTTTAAAGTGAAATTAGAATATATTTTTACCATTATATCCAATAGTGGTTATTGGAATTAATTTCACATTGAAATCGGACTTAAACTAATGTCAATCTTTTGATACTTATTCTTTCATAAAAACACGCTATTTGCTCTGATAGCGGGAATTAATTATTAAATTAATTAAATTGACTTATATGTTTTGAATTTTGTAAAATAGAATTCTTTTTTGAATTTGGTATATCAAATATAGCTTAGTTGAATTTTTGGGATTTTTCTAAAAAACATCAATTTTTGATGAATAGTGAAACCACTAAGTGGTACTTATAAAAACTGATTTTTCAGTTTAAATGAAAATTTTCCATCATTGTGTTTTGAATTTCAAAAATGCTACATACATGTTTTTCATTAAGAAGTAAAATGTGGTTAAATGGGATGAAAATGATTTTTTGGTGAATAGTAACTTATTATGTTTTTAATCGCGATTAGATGTAATTAGTTTAGTTTAAGGTAAAAATAATGTTTTAATAATATGAAATGAACTTGAAACATGTACTAACCTCATTGGATGTGTCATGGATGACCAGTAAAACCCATGGGTCAACTTGGGGACCCCATGAAACCACTTTGGATGGAAAATGACATTAATATCTTTTTATTTAAAGTTAAAGTAAAAATTAGACAAACATGAAATGTTTTACTAATACAATTTTTACATGGGTTTATACAAAGAATATTTTTGAATGTAAATATTAATTTTTAATCAAAAAATATTTCCTACATCATAGTATTTTTTTATAATTTTTAGACATTAAATAAATTAAATTATTTATGACATCATGATGATGCAGCGATGACCTCATTGTTTAACGATTTAAATAAAATGGAATGATAACGTAATATCTAAGGAATAAACATGTCCAAAACCTATTTTATGAGTGGATTTAGAACTCTTATCACCTTATCCTCGAAACACATCAATGTGGGACCTCTTAAATCAGAATACCATTTTAAAATAATGTGAAGTTTCTTTACCTTCCCAGAGTGCCACTCCTCTCCTCTTATAAAAGGCCCCCACCTCTACCTCCTTACCCACACTCCAAAAGCCTTTGGCTCGGCCAAACTCTACCTATTCTGTCTCTACACTTCCCTCTTTTACTCCTTTAAGCCTCACGTTGGGCACAAGTCTTCCCAAGGAAGCCTTGGAGCTCAAACCAAAGGGAGTTACCCGATTTTAATGTACTGTCTTCACTTGAGTCCTTTTGTTTTATTTTGCTTCTCCAACCCCCTAAAATCATTTTATTCATTTCTTTTGTAACAACTTCAGTATCATCAATATACTAGGATATTTTTATAAGAAGGTTTCGAGATACACTTTCACACACCTACATCAAATGGTTAAAGAACACACTGTTTCTGTTGATGGCGAATTTCGGCCTCCCGAAACGATGATTGTTCAACATTATTTTAACACCTTCAAAGGTGGCCATTAAGATGACACTATATTTATATATGATATAAAATATGTTTATGTTTTCCTTAAGCTTCTGTAATTTTCATTTTGGTCATACCATTATGGTTTCCATTATGGGTAAACGTGATATCTTTATTTAAGGAAGTGCGGACTACCGCCCCCTCAAAGTGATGTGATTCGTTAATGCCATATGTGGGATGTATAAAGGATGGATTTAAAGTTATTATATATGATGTTATACTGGAATTATAATATACCTGTATATCATTATTATTACATTCCATAAAAATATGAAATAGAAATGAAAGTAGCGTTCATGCGTACGTACGTCTTACCGTCTCCATGAACGGTGCATTTCATTTCTTATCCCCAAATGTAATGTACTATTATAAGTACATGAATCTAATGGATATATATGATGAATGATACATCTAAATTATGAATATAATTCTGGAATTAAAATATACATAACTCTCATTTCGTTTTAATTCCATTAATATGACACATAAATGAAAGTAGCGTTCGTGCGTACGTACGGCTTACCGTCTCCATGAACGGTGCATTTCATTTCTTACCTCTAAATGATTATTTAATATTATAAATACATGAATTTTCTGGATATATATGATATATATTATATCCAAATCATGAATATAATTCTGGATATAATGAACATTTGACCACACGAACAACATGTAATTGTAAGAAGTCCACTTTCGACTTAAGAACCAAATATCGACAAAACAAACATTATTAACTTAAATGATTACATAATGTTTATAACATGGAAATAAGTGATCTAAAAGGAATAATGAACTAGAAAATGGTTCTTAATAAAGTGGAAATTAACTCAAGTTTATTATTCAAGACGTTAAAGAACGATCGAGTCAAGTCGGACCCGAGGTAAGGAATCCTACTCCTATCTTTCTTTGTAAGTACACTCTTTTTATGTCATTCCTTCTATGCTCATATTTCTTGTTATTGGGATATTCTTTTATATTACTCTTAATGTAATTTTTATGTTCATATGATGAGAGACCCTATTCTCTCTCATCAATCCATTTTGGAAGTTTTGAGTGGCGCCGTTAGGCTGTCGAATTTTCGTAAGAGATCTAACCTCACTCTTTCTCTTTAAGTACTATCCTTTATGTCACTTCTTTTAAGATCCTATTTGTTATGATGGGGGATGTTCTTTTATATTAATATTTCTTTAAATTTTATTGTAATGTGATGATATACCCTATTTGATCTTATCAATTTCTTTTTGGAAGATTTAAGTGGCGCCGTTAGGCTGCTGAGTTTTCGTAAGGGATTTTTCATCTCACTTTTATTCCCATGAGATTTATGCTACATTTGCCACAATTTCCTTTGAGTGGTGTATGTACTGACCATTATTTTACTCATTGTGTAATATTATTTCATTAATGAGTATTTACAATAAATTTTTATTGTCTTTCTTTCACGGGGTGTATGTTTTGAAAGATATCCATGTCGGTAAGGGAACCTTTCACCCTCCTCTTTTTAAAATTCTTATTTTGTTATGTATTTTAATTCGCATAATATTAATTTGGGATATGTTTTTTTATATCCTTATTGATGTAAATTTTATGTCCAAGTAATGAGATAGCCTTTTTATCTCTCATCAACTGTTTTTCTAAATTTTGAAGTGACGACGTTAGGCTGTCTAATTATTACAAGGGAACTTCTTAACCCAATTTCGATTCTTTGGGTTAAACTTGTAGACATTGAATATGTCATTCTATGATTATGTGTAAATGTACTATGATTTTTTTACACATAATACCCACTTACATTTCATGTATTTGTTTGTCACACATAGTTATGCAACTGATTTATCCTTAATCCAAGGATACCATCTTTGTATGGGAATTCGTCTCAATCTCCTTTCTTTGAGGCGTATTTTGTTTTATACACAACTTTCTTTTATACGGTGTATAAACCCCTTTGACTTTTACGTTTATCCAAAAGGAATCTTTTTATAAGAATCGTTTTAATAAACGAAAAAAGGGAATGTTTTTTTCGTACGTATGCGGCGACAACGACATCTCCGCCGCCATGACTATTATTTGAGTTTCGACTTCCTCTACAAGACATACCTTCTTTTTAAAAGAAAAATAAATACTATGTTTTACTTTTCTTTTATTTTGGTATTGAAAATGGTATTCATAATATATTTATATCAATGTTTTGTATTGATATCTTGTTATTGAATGGTGGAAATGTTATGTTTCCTTTGTGCATGTTATATGTGATAGGATTATGTTATGGTTCTTGGGCATTGTTATGAAGGCGGGTGGTTCCGTGATAAACTAAGGGTGGGTGAGCCTGATATAGATCTCCAATTCATTGGGTAACATGAAGGAGTGAAAAGTTAAGGTTTCTACAAAGAGATTTAGGGAATATACTGTGATGGGTATTCCAAACGTAACCAAGAGGGTTACTCCCTATGTAAGAATGTTATGAATGCCTCAAGTTACCTTTATGTCTTATGATTTCTATGATTTATTCACTGTTTGATGAGGTATGTTAAAGTGCCTATGTTTTATGGGTAAAGTATGATTTCATTCTTATGTATATATGAGATCATTTTTCCTTTCCATACTTTTATTACCCTTACTGAGCTTTTTATGCTCATCCCATGTTTTTTAAATGTTTTTCACAGGTCAAGGGAAAGGTACATGATGTGATGATAGTGTCAAGGATGTGTTTAGAAAGAATCTGTGTTTTATTTTAAATATGTTTCCATTTATGTGAAGAATTAATATTGTCTTTTATGTTACCACTTTGATTAAATGTGGAATGTAATGCATGTTTCATGATCTAATTCTCTAAAACTCTAAACCTAAAAATATCCTCAATGTATAATCTTGTAATAACTCAAGATTAAGCAAGGTTTAAGGCTGAGGCCTTATACGACGTGTGTCTGATTGAGGTGAGGTAAATTTTTACACATCACAAATGAATCATGGATCGTTTTACTAAAGTATCAAAATAATCCAAACATATTTTCTCGGTATTCCATATGTCAGTAGTGTTGTTTTCTAAAATTAATGTCAATTTGAAACTGTTATCAGACACTTTTAGCCGTACTGGTCACACCGTGCATCGGATTGAGGTGTGGTTGAGTGGTACAACTCAAAAATGATACATGGATCGTTTTCCTATAGTATAAAAATAATCTGAAATTGTATTTTTTGTTTTTCGTATGTTAGTATTGTTGTTTTCTAAAGATAATGTCAATTTGAAACTGGTTCAGACACTTTTAGCCATGCTGGTCACACTGTGTGTCAGATTGAGGTTTGGTCGATTATTACACATCAAAAAATGAATCATGGATCATTTTCATAGAGTATCAAAAAAATATGAATGTTTTTTCTTGGTATTTCCTATGTCAATAGTGTTGTTTTCTAAAATTAATGTCAATTTCAAACTATTATCAGACACTTTTAGAAATACCGGTCAGATTGTGCGTCAGATTAAGGTATGGTCGATTTATACATGTCAGTAAAGAATCATGTATCATTGTACTAATGTATCAAAACAATCTGAACGTGTTATCTTGGTATTCCGTATGTCAGTATTGTTGTTTTCTAAAATTAATGTCATTTTGAAACTGTTATCAGACACTTTTAGCCATATCGGTCACACCATGCATAGGATTGAGGTGGAGTCAATTCGTACACATCAAAAATGAATCATGGATTGTTTTCCTGATGTGTCAAAATAATCTGAATGTGTTTTCTTGGTATTCTGTATTTCAGTAGTGTTGTTTTCTAATATTAATGTCAATTTGAAACTATTATCAGACACTTTTAGCCATACTGGTCACACTGTACATCAGATTAAGGTGTGATGAATTCATACACCTCATAAATGACACATGGATAGTTTTTCTAAAGTATCAAAACAATATAAACGTGTTTTATCAGTGTTCTAAATGTCAGTAGTGTTGTTTTCAAAAGTTAATGTCAATTTGAAACTGGTATCAGACACCTTTAGCCATCTCGGTCACACTGTGCATCAGGTTGAGGTGTGGTCGATTCTTAAATGTCACAAATGAATCATGGATCATTTTCCTAAAGTATAAAAACAATCCGAACATGTTTTCTCCGTTTTCTGAATTTCAGTAGTGTTGTTTTCAAAATATAATGTCAATTTGAAACTATTATCATAAAAATTTAGCCATACCGGTCACACCGTGCATCGGATTGAGTTGAGGTCAATTCGTACAAATCCAAAATTACTCATGGATCATTTTCCTAAAGTATGAAAACAATCCAAATGTGTTTTCTCAATTTTAATTATGTCAGTAGTGTTGTTTTCTAATGTTAATGACAATTTGAAACTGTTATCAGACACTTTTAGCCATACCAGTCACAAAGTGAGTCAGATAGAGGTGTGGTCGAATCATACACCTCAAAAATGACTCAGGGATCATTTTCAAAAAGTATCAGAACAATACAAATTCTTTTTCTTTGTTTTCTATATGTCAGTAGTGTTGTTTTCTAAAGTTAATGTCAATTTGAAACTATTATCAGACACTTTTAGCCATACCAGTCACACTATGCACTGTATTATGGTGACGTAAATTCGTACACCTCAAAAATTACTCATGTATCATTTTACTAAAGTATCAAAACAATACGAACACGTTTTCTTGGTTTTCTATATGTCAGTACTATTGTTTTCTAAAGTTAATGTCAATTTGAAACTGTTATCAGACACTTTTAGCCATACCGGTCACTCAGTATGTCGGATTGAGGTGAGGTCGATTCGTACACGTCACAAATGACTCATGGATTTTTTTCCTAAATTATCAAAACAATATGAATGTGTTTTCTTGATTTCCCATATGTCAGTAGTTTTGTTACCGAAATTTAATATCAATTTGAAACTATTATCAGACACATTTATCCAATGAGTTATGTTTTACTAGAAAGAAAAATAATATCTAAAACTATTCTACATAACATAAGGATATAAAACATAATAAAGTGTGATCATATATGCTCAGTAATTGTAATCAAGGGAGATATCAATGATCATATATGGATAACATTATTAGGAGTTCACCTTCATCATATTTGTGTATAATCTTCCATCAGGTATGTTTCCAATTCATTTCTAAACACATCAATATCATCTTTTGAGTATGAGTTTTTGCGACAGTCATAGTAGTACTGAAAAATTATAAATACACAAATGACTAATAAATATTTTAAATTAACTTGTAATTATTTTCAAAAATACCTTTTCAGGGATGCTAGTTTGTTGATGAAATTTTATCTCCTTCAGGAATTTACAAAATAATAACCATAGTATTTTCTGTTTTTTTGTTTCAAACACTACAGAAACATCGAAAACTAAAATTGATTTGTTTTGATATGTGTTTGGAAATTGCAATGTTATCATATATACAAGGATACTTTTCCAGTTGTAGATAATGTAGTCTTGCTCATCCTTATTCCCTGTATTCAATCCATGCATTAGCTGATATTGATGCATCGCCCTATCATAAAAGAATCCTCATTAAAAGATAAAAAAAATTATATAAACATATTTTTAGTTTTAAAATGCTGGATATAGTGTATTACAAATTAAAAAATGCCATCATTCGTGGTCGGTTAGTTGGATATCCATTCGTTTAATCCAGAATATAAATCATTGGAGTATCCAAATTGACTACAATCAGCATCCAATGCTCCCTAAAAATACAAAAAGTAATAAGTAAAGAATGAAATGAAAATATAGTTGATATGATTAAATTGCAGAGTTTTACCCCTGAATCGTTGGTATTAAAAAGAGTCTGTCATCCGTAATTTTGTTTTCAAACGATTTGAGTAGGGATGACATTATTTCAGCCTCTTTATCAGAATATACTTCTTATTTTGAGGAGGTGGTGTGAGGACTAACGAGTCCAATTTGTTGTTCATGGGGAAATCTCTGAAATTGTTTTTCATATATACACCTGCGAAAAATATAAAAGGTATTTAGTCATTACTATCAGATTATATCTGTTTTTTAAAATAAAATCATGAAAACATAGCTCACATATACATTTACAACTTAGGCTCCTAACAAATCATTCTTGAGGATTTCATTTAAATTTTCAACACTAATAAAATATAATGTTTCCTCTTTGTGCTTATTATTTTCAAAAAAAACTGTGTGTGCATTGTTGTCTATAAACTTTGTATCCACATGAGTCTGTAATGATATAAACTCTTGATATATAATAGGCGGGGTGAATGTACATTTATTAGACCATTTCAATAGGTTGGTTGATCCTTGAGATAGATTTGAGAAGATATTTCATTTCACCCCCTTCTCTTTTTTGTTTCATAATAAGATTCATCGTTTCAGAACATTTTTCATTATTTGTTAATGGTTCATCTAGAAAAATAACTTAGAAATGGATACCTCCTTGTCGACGTGTTTTTTTTCAAGAACTGATGGCCATGCGATTAATGTTCAAATAGATTGTTTAACCGTATGAATTTCTTCGTCATCATTCAGAATAGGTAGCTCAGCACTCGGCTCATTAGCTAGGTTGATTGCCACTCTGAAATGATTATTTGGAAGCTATCTTTTGTGTAGCATGTCCTTCTGTGTATTGAACACCGTTCCCCTATATAAAAGGAGATATGTGGGAGTTGCTTGATATAAATCACAGTTATTTTCACACTGTAGAATATTAGTACATGAAAGGTATCAGTGTCTATGTGAATCAAATTTCACTGAAACAATTATTAAAACATTGATTACCTCACCTATGTCATGTTTTTTAGGGTAATGACTTGCCTGAAAGCTAGTGGGGGTGGGGAAGGATCGTCACACACAGGTTTTTGTTGAGTTTTTTCTTCTTGTTGCCTCTCCCCAATCAATGTTGCTATCAACTCCCTCTATTGTCATAAATCTTTTTGAGAAATAGATAATTTTTCTTGCAGCTTTTCCATTTTTCATTTTCATAGTCCTCTTGTTTTTTTGAAAATATTTTCAGGGTGTCACCCCGAAACCCGCACCACTAGCATGGCCATACTGGTCTATCCGCGTCAAGGTTGCTGAAGGTATGTCTGTATCTAGTGCAGGTTTTGTTGATTACTATGACTTTTTCAGATAGAAAATATAGAAAAATAAGTAGTCCTTGTGTAGTAATAGTGATTTAAAACAAATAAAATTTATATTATGTCATACTTACACATGTTTCCCACACTTCTTGTGTGTTTTCATCTATCAGTATCCCCTATTTATTAAAATGAGCATCCTTCCATAGCACATTATGTGGGATGGATTTGGCTTTCGATTTTGATTCATCAATCTGTATATAAACAGAGAAACATGGTTATGGTCTTTTTTTATGTCGCATATAAGTAGTACGGTAGATTTAAAAGGCGTAACAATTTTTCTCAAGTGAAGCGTACCCCAACCTTTTTTTACATTAAGGGTACGCTAGTTATGCAACGTGTTTTTTATTTTCATCACTCATTTAATGTTTCCTAAATAAAAAACTTTCAATCAAAGTGATGAATACAAGAAACATCAAATAATGTATTACCCCACACAATGTACCTGAAAATTATTCTCCCCGCGATGGTTGATAAACGCGTCCCACGCTCCTTGGGATATCAAGTGTCCTTAAATAGTAGGTGGGTGCGGCTTGATTTTACCTTCATCATATTTAAGATGATATTTCGTTAAAACTACGTGGAAACATCTATGAATCCTTCCTACAACTCTTAATACATAATCAGTTTGCGAGGCTTCTACTTTAAATGCACTATGTAATGGATGAGGTAGATTAAGTCATTATTTTGGTATTTTATATTAATAAATTAAAAAACGATGTCATAATGTTACCATAATCTCTTCCAACATTAGTGTCTTAAGAATAGTGACAACATGGTTCCATGACTGTACATGAATTATCACGTGTTTCTGAGTGACGATTCCAATGTAGCTACTAAATATGGATTTGTTGGGGTTTACTTGTTGGCCTCTCTTATTCCATCCCACCTCAAATTTTATGCCTTTTTCTTTTTCCATAAGGATTTTGACTAACATTGTCAAACTACGGCACTTTTTTATGCTTTTAGGGATTCATTTCCTACCATTTCCTCAGAAGTATCATCAATATATTTCTTTGTATCACTACCATCAGCACTGGGACGAGCAGAAATAGGTGGAGAAACCTGTTGTTGCTCTGCACTGGGACCAACAATAGCTGGTTGACAGACCTATTGTTGCTCTGCCCTGGGACCACCAGCAGGTGGTTGAGAGTCATTTTATGCCTCGGGATTAGGCACATCAGTAGGTGTAGAAGTCATTATCTGCAGAATTGGTTTAACATTTAATTTATATTAAATAAAATCAGTAGCAGATATATAATAACCTAACATAACAAAATGTATATTACAATAACCAAATAACATGATTATTGTACTCACTTTTTTTCATTAAAAGCTGAAGAGATTTGACTCCACTATCGACTATGTAAGTCCCATCATTGTGGTCTCCTATGACATACAAAACACCGTCTAAATTTGGACCACTGTGAAATGATTGTGAAGTCCCTATAAAAGGGCCATCCTCTGTTGAACATTCATCTGAAACTTCATTTGTTTTGGTCGATAACAGAACAATTGACCAATTTCGGTTTGCAGGATCAGTGACATAAAATACTTGTACTGTTTGTGATGCCATTATAAATAGTTCGTCTTTCTCCCCTTCCTTACTGAAATCAACTTTCACGAATCCTAATTCATCTATTTTAATAGCACTCCTCTTATCAACCCAATTGCATTGAAAAAATGGCACTTTGAATTTTGAATAATCCTACTCCAATATTCATTTGATGATGCCAATGTATGACATATTTTCATAAAATTGAATTTTTTCCTTATCACCGGAAACATGCATCGCCTCATCCACAAGTGTAACCCAACTATTCTACAGGGTGTTGTCTCCATCATGTTCATTAGTATAGAATGTATAACCATTGACTGCATAAGCATTGTAAGATAATACGTACACACTTGCTCCTCCGGCTATCCATCGAAGTAGTTCTGAAATTGATTTTGGATTTTAATTTAACATCTTTAAAATATGGTCCTAAAACCATCCTATAAACTATCGATTAAATGTATTTGATATCCATTTTTCATCCCTGGATGGATTCAAATGCCTATGAATTTCTTTCTGGGTTGGAACATATGGGTCAACGTCGAAACTGTTATGAAAAACGTAAAGGTGAGCCTGCTCTATATCTGTAATATTGATTGTGAAAACTTCTCTTCCAAAACTTCATTCACCCTCAAGTCGCTCAGTGTGATGATATTTTGGTAGGCCAATGTTTCCCACACCAAACAGGTATTCAGTAAAAAATTCAATGACTTCCTTAAGAATATATTTCCCCACAATACAACCCTCGGACCGACTTTGATTTTTGACATAACCATTAAAAATCATCATATACCATCAAATGGGGTACATCCATCTATAATGTACAGGACCACATAGTCAAATCTCTCTCACCATATGAACCATCAAATAAACCATCATATCAAAAAATGTCGGTAGGATGAACATTTCCAATCCATATAATATGACAACAATTTCTCTTTCCATAGTTGGCAATTTTGCCGGTTTTATAACATTGTAGCATATAGATTTGATGAAGAAACATAGTTTTGTTAATGTATGGTAGACATTCATGGTAAAAATGAAATGTAAAGCTTTAATAATTAGATCCTGCATCAAAACATGGAAGTCATGTGATTTCAGCCCCTTTAATTTTAAATCGTTCTTTGACACGAGGTTCTTGATATTTGATGAATACCCCTCTATAACCTTTACATCATTCATGAAGTTGAAAAACCGATATCCCTCCAAGCTAGAATGATTGTAAGCAGTAGGAGTAAGAAATGATCGTTTTTCACCCTTCACTAGTGCCAACTCTTCTTGTATTCCCATCTCAACCATGTAAAATATAGCCTTAATTCCATACTTCATTTTGTTGGGTGCATTTATCAACGTGCCGATGACACTATCAAATACATTTTTTCAATATTAATAACATCAATAAAATGTTTGACATACAGACAATTCCATTATGATAATTCAAAAAAAAACTAATCTCTCTTTCCACCCATTTTTCGTAAGGTTTTTCGAAAATGTTTTACCAAAAGTATTATTCAAATCTTTTACCTTCTCAAACAATTGATCACCTCTTAGTGGATACGGTGTTGTACGTTATTTTGAACATCCGTCGAATGATGTCGTCCACGATCGGTACATATGTTATCGGGGTAGAAATCTGCAATGTCCTAAAAACACAGTTTTCGATGAATGTTTCAACCTAGTTGACTATGTACCTTGTTCGCAAACACGAGACTCTTGAGTTCCTTTAATTCTATATCCTAACAAATTTCCATAAGCAGGAAATCCATTTATCATCCTATACAACATGTCATTCATAGTGAAATATTCTTTTTTGTAAGCATCATACAACATTACACCTGAATCCCACAATATTTTCAAATCCTAGATCTATGGATCCAAATAAACATCAATATCATTACCCAATTGTTTTGGTCTTGATATAAGAATAGATAACATGATTTATTTTTGTTTCATGCATAACCATGATGGAATGTTAAAATTACCAACATAACCGGCCATGTACTGTGAATACTACTTTTAAAACCAAAAGAATTCATCCCATCCGTAGATAATGCCAGACAAAGGTTTCTTAGCTGGTTTCCAAATTCAAGATACACGTGATCAATTATCTTCCACTGAAGAGAGTCTACCGGGTGACATAGTTTCCCATATCTAATTATTGTATATGCATGCCATTTCAATTGTCTTGCAGTCTCCTCACTTCCATATATGCACCTAAACCTTGGAATGATTGGAAAGTACCAAAAAACTTTCGTAAGACTAGAATATTATTTCTTGTATCAAGAAAAACCACACTATGGGCATTCTTTTTGTGATTTGTAGTCATTGATGAAACAATATACAGTCATTCGGGTAGGTGTGTATTCTTTCAGAGATCATACCCATCGATCGTAGCATTCATTTGGCATCGTATGTTGGGATTGGGAGTTTAGTATCTTCTGGGAGCATGTAAATCACGAGAGCATGTAATTCTATAAAACTGGCATCACTCCACTCATTTCGTGCTTTCAAATTATACAGCATTAGTATGGCTAATAATGTTGTATATTTAGTGCAACCAGCATACAATGTGGTTTTTTCACAACTCTTTAACTTCTCAAACACCTTTAGGGAAATCACGAAGTTCGTCATCAATAGTCCTTGTCATTTCCTCAATACAATCTTCACCATCATTCACATTTTTAATCACACCCTCTATATGATCATCTTAACTATTCATTATTGTAATCATATCATATCTTCCACAAAATGTCGTGTTATCCGAGCCACTACCTACATTAATTTTTCCCCCTATTTATTCCAACATGTATAACTTTTATCTATTTCGTGACAAATCAAGTGTTCTTACAACTCCTCTAGACTAATTTGTCTTGAATAACAATAGCGTAAACATGGAAAAATGATTTGAGATGGGTCACAAGCATGATCTACTGCAAACTTGATAAATGCTTTCATGCCATCTACATACTCTTTTGCCAACCGATTGGCATTCATCCATTCTTTATTCATATTCATCGTCTTTATTGGTTTGATCACGAACTTTCTTAATATTATGTTTTAATTAATCAAGTAGCATTGTTTGGGTTTTATAAAAAAATCATTGTACAAATTCCTCTACAATGAAATAGAGGAACCTACCCCAAAACATGTGAATGTACTTGAACTCTATCTATATACAGAGGATCATGCCATGTCTTTTGTATATCTCCATGGAGTACCTAAAACCTATATATGGAGGACTCTTCACTGAAACATGGGGGAGTACAATACTCCATATTTTCTCTAAATATCTCACATTTCACTTGTCAACTCTCATGCAGAGTGAGGATAATTAAAATATCCAAACCACATCGTGTGCAATTTCCAATGAATGAGGGAATCATAATATTGTAATCTACATGAGAAGATATTTATAATGGGATATTCATTTTTGAAATATTATAATCTAAGTGAAAAATAAATAATAAAAATGAAATTAACATAGCACTCAATTTTTTTAATTGCTACACAATGTGAGGGTTCTAAGTCAAGGTTGGTTGTATACTACCATTTCTAAACTCATGTGAAATCCATATACATGGTGTGTCTAGTAGGGTGAGAATCGCCTATGGATATGATGCCTGATTTAATCTGAAAATTTCAAATTAATTCCATGTTAGTCTTACAAAGACTGCATGATGCCATTGAAAATGCATGACATATAGAAAAACTTGAGCTAAAGGTCTGTACTTTAGATATCAACCAAACAATCACAATTTTTGATTTTATAAAGCATCCCTTATTAAAAATTGTTTTCTAATTCAGGGTTTATCACAGAAGTTTTATCATCCTTGGGAGTTCATTCAAAATTCAAGTATATGTAAATTACCAATTTATATATATAAATGTTCAATAAGAACCAACCAACATGAAATTCATTATGTGCGCAGACATGGACCACCAACGACCACGATTTTCAGAGGGGTGTGTAGCCCATACATTTGACATTATAACCATCAATATCAAATAGTAATAACATGAGAAAAATAGGAAATCAATGAGTAACAACAGAAAACTCATAGCGAAGGTGTCGTTAAGTACACGGAAGAGATGCGTTCGTGGTAGAGGATAAGCGCACAACAGAAGATATTTCTAACTGAAAAGAAAACATAGAATAGGGGAAAATCATGAGAATAAAATAATCTAAAACCAAGTACACCAATTACCACATCCCACAAACCCCAAGAACCTACTAAAACCAAAATAAACCCACAACATGGATAAAAACAGCTTAAGATACTAAGAAATTATATAACCCACCTTCGATAGAACAAGTTCAAAATACTTTTTAAAATATAA
Organism: Viscum album; assembly: GCA_963277665.1. Lineage (NCBI taxonomy): Eukaryota > Viridiplantae > Streptophyta > Magnoliopsida > Santalales > Viscaceae > Viscum > Viscum album. The sequence continues at coordinate 362,586,483 of OY728158.1, read as the reverse complement.
AATATGAACATAAAATTGGTAACCCTTGAACAATAGGTCCTCCTTACAAGGTATAATCTCCACGTTTATTCTAGATAGCATATCCCAAATGAGCAATCCCTAATCAATCCTCTTTTATCACACCTTTCACGACACATACATCCTAGTCGCATGACTTTAGACATCATTGTATAATCATTTCCACACAACATGTGGTATCTGGTGAGTTGGATCATATCCCTATTCAAACTCAATGACCGTACCCATACATCTTGACAAAAATTAGGGGGAACACACATATTTCAAATGGGACACCCCTGGTACTCTTTTCCAATTTAACATCACACCATGCCAAAACTCACCACACAATCACCAGTTACCCAACATTATTCTAAAACCAAAGGGATATACCCATGCTTCATTACCCTAAACACATCCATCAGGGTTCAATAGTGATGGTCACATTTAAACCATTCTATAAATCAATAATGATAGGAATCCAAATGATCATGTCCCTCAACCTAGTCATAACACCAAAACTGAATAATAGAGAGTTATTACCTTATACAAATTGAAGGCATGACCATTCCTTCTCAATAAAACTATATAAATTTTATACTTTGAATGATTTTTTCACCTCAAAGAAATCTCTATGAATTTCATGATATATTCTGAAGGTGATGAATCTCGTAGATACAAACTGAGCACTACATGTCCAGATAAGACTTTACCCAAAAAAATAACGTAATATTTATCCAAGTGAGTATCATCTCATTATGGTTATTCATCACCATAATTAACCATCGACTAGATAATACCAGAAAAAGAATTGATGTTAAGACCACCATTTTATTGAGAGGTACCACCTCAAGACAATTTCCCTACAACAAATCCTCATCCCTAAGAGGTTCATCATCAAAATCTAACTATATAAAACAATCTTATGTTTTTAATAGTATAATCCTAAAATTGAATAAATATTATATATAGTAAATGATTATATATACTCCTACACTGACCGGTGGTGGGAGCGGCGGTGATGGAGGCAGCGGCGGCGGCGGTGAAGGGAGCAGCGGTGGCGGCCGCGGAGATATCAGCCATCACATAGGAGGAGAAAAACCAACGACACAGAAGAGAAAAACCCACTAGCGGCGGTGGCGGTGGAGGAGGAAGAGGAGGATTATGACGAGGAGGAGGGGGAAGATGAGGAAGCGACACAGACGAGGATGAGATGTCGTAGAGGAAGAGGGTCCTAGTTCAGCTTCCATGAAAGCTTTACCGTGTGTGAGAGAGGAGGGCCTGTTAGGGATATTAAATGAAAACAGCTGCAAACTTTATCAGCGCTTGTTAAAAGCACTGATAAAGGTATGTTTTATCAGCGCTTTTTTAGAAATGATATATATATGTTTGATTAAGGATTTTATTTTATTACTGACATATATTATAATATTATATAAAAAATGAATAATTTTTTTATCAGTGCTAAAATAAGTACTGATAAATGTGACCTTTTATCAGTGCAAAAAATGAGCTGATAAAGGTTATACCTTTATCAGCGCTTATTTTTGTGCTGATAAAGGTCACATTTATCAGTGCTTTTAACTACCGCTGATAAAGGAATAGCCCTTTATCAGTGCTTTCTGTTTTGTGCTGAAAAAGGGCAACACTTCCCTTGCCCTGTTTTGTGGTAGTGTATCAGCCGGGACTACATTCAGTGACAAATATTAATTAACAAGATAGTTGAATAATACTTGTTATTGAATAGGCTGGCGTGCACTAAAAAAATAATACTAATATTATTTTATTATTTGGCATTGTTTTTATTAAATGTTATTATATAAATTAATATCTCTAAAGAATTAAATAAATATTTTAACCCAAACCTTTACACAATAAAAGAGAATTATGAAAATTTTGTATATTATCGATTATTTCAATCGAAATAGATAATTGTTGCACACAAATTATTTTCTCTCAACTCCGCCATCTATATCCCTATTAATAATAAGAAAAAAGGATATATTTTCCTCCGTACTATAGAATAAGTTTTCAATAACCAAGAAAAAATACATTTCATTCACCATACTAGGACCCAGAAATCAAGTGGATTTTCACAGAGATCATAATAGCTTTTGTGGGACACTTTTAGAGTATCCATAAATCCTCATAGTACAACGATGGAAATATAGAAGGGTATTTTTAAAAGGTCCACATTAATCAATAAATAAACAACATAAACCTAGGTATGAATTTCTTCAAATATTAAATAAATAAATTATAAATTTTTCATCAAAGATCCTCGTTCATATACTCAAGAAATGATAATTAAAATTAATTTTAATTTATCTCCCAACAATGTATGTTTATACTACATTTGGAACCAAAATGTCTTGTAAAAGTTATAACATTTAAATTTCTAATTATTTATTTGATTTTTGATCTATGTTGATTTTACCTCAAATTGTTATTTCACATTATTCATTAATTAATCATATTTAAATTAACACTATTAACATATTTATTATGATTGATTTACTGGTTAATATTCATTAATTTTATACAATATATGAAAAATTATAAAAGATTTCATCGGGAAACTACTAATTTTTTTCTTGTAAGACATGGTTACATTATGTGTACTCCAAATTACATGTTGTTTACCCTAGAGAGCTGCATCAAGTTGAACCAAATGATTTATATTATTCAATATGGTAATTATATGTGGTCTATTCCATATTTTGATTGTAAGACCTGGGACCTGGTTTTCAGATTACACAATGTGAATCACTGTACACAACGTGTAGTATACACAAGTTTGCAATGTAAACCATGCAATCTGTGTGATTTTTATACACAGTCAAATCCATTTGAGACTAACAACCATCAACATTTATGATATATACTGTATGTATATGGTGTACATAGTGTGTAGGTTATCAAACCCCATACCTAAAACACATGCCAATGACCTAGGATTATATCCCAACACCTGGAAAGTGGAACACCCAATGTGTTGTTTGTCTATACTCACCATGTTGTCCAGTTGATGTACACACTATAGACCCAAGAATGTACCATGGATACACATTCACTGAGTTACATGTCGTGTGGATAGTATACACATTCCATGAAGGCTACCACTAATGTATATAAATAAATATAATACTAAATTTATAATCACATCACTAAAATCTTATTTTATTCATTATCAAACCAATGTGTGATTCCAAACTTATTAATTGTTTTATAAAATATTAAATATTAAATTAATTTATTATAATTAATATTCCATTATTAGTTATACATTTTTTCCCTTGGTTCCATATATTATTGGTATCTCTAATTGTGTTAGAATGATCATTATTATGAAATTAGACCTATTACTTATTTCATAAATTAATTAATGTATGTGAATTAACAATAATAATAAAGAGAGAATAATAAAATGAAATATAGAAAGATACTTTTGTGTATTAATTTCATGTATGACCATTATTAATCATGAAAAATACCTACTTTTCGGTTTGATTTTTAAAATTAATTTATTTCATGGTTTTGTAATTATTTATTATTAATTTAAAAAATTATGGCCTTTGAATCATCCCTCCCTCGATTATTATGTATGATCTATTTTCCATGTATATTTATGTAATCCCCAGTTAACTTATGATTTCTTCCCTTAAACTACATCTGTCTCATGAATACATGTAATTTATGGAGTATCTAAAGGCATGTGGAGGTTGTTCAAGATAGAACCATTGTGTTACTAACTCTATTGATACATATGTGGTCATGTGGAATATAGTAACTCATGAAATGACTAGAAATAGAATTTATTTCCCAAATGAAAAAAGGATGAATTTAATGTTTTCTAATTAAATAAACTGTTGAATAATGTTGATGAACATGTCATTTATTTTTTCTTATTTATTTCAATTTAATTATTTATTTTATAGATAAAACATCATTATCACATAAATAAAGGAATTAATGTTTAAAGAAAAAAATTAAAAAAATTAATTATGTGTTTTTATATTATTTGTTAGCGTTAATAAAATAAGTAACATCCACTTAAATATTAAATATTACATGTCCTTATATGGCTTAATTAGGAATGATATCATTGAAACTAATTGTTTTAACAACCCTCATTGGGGATCTTATTTTTAATGTGGTGGTCTTATGAATGTTATGGGTTGAAAAAACCATATTACATCAAGGGAATAATCCCTCACTAGACATGATGATACTTGGAGGAAAGTGTTGATGAAATACAACAAAATATTTCAGGATTGGGGAGTCCACTCAATAGATTAGGGAGCTACAACCCCATAGTTGGCAGAGACATGTCTACATACATGTTTTAAAGCATCATTACCATCTTTAATTGGGGTTATGTGAAGGGGAATATAGATCCTTTCTAATATAATGTCATAGAAACTAGATATTTCATGTTAAATGATTATTGATATTGGGACTTGATAATATATGTTGAGATTTAATAAAAATTCATAATATCAAATTAACATATTTTTTCTCACATAATGTCTAATCAAGACAAGTACCTAAAATATTCTATATTAATTATAAAATAAAATTGTATTATGATGATCCACAATATCTCTACAATCAAAATTTGAAACATTCAACAACCTCAAATCCAGTAAAATCCATGATTGGTTTAGCAGTCTTCAATTTATGTACAACATGGGAGGAAATCATACAATCTGGATTCCTCAATTCCTGATCTTTCTGCTAAAGAAGTGAGTGATGAAGATTTCTTGGTATACAAAAATCATTTGAGATACATGTTTGATGTTCTATGTTTTATGCTTTTGTATATGTCTGGTGAACTCATGATGTCTCATAGAAACCTGAATTGGTATAGAATTATTGAGAACCTCTATTGTATTTACAATGAGATAGATAGGAATGAACAGTTTGAGATATCAAAGGAACCATATCATAGAAATCATATAGAGGGGTGAGCTAGATGGGACCCGCATAGTCCAATTAATTAGCTACATTGAGTGGCTAGAGTATCAAGGGTTGAAACTATTTGATGAACTAGGGGCCAATATAATTATGGAATTACCCACTCATAGGTTCTCTATCATTTTTTTAAATTTTAATATGAACAAAATTTAGAAGTCTCTTCCAGATCTACTAACTCTCCTCCACCAAGTCAATAAGGATACACATTACAATATTCATCCATCTTTAAGGGAGAAAATTGAATTGGAAATGGGATGTATTTAACTCAAAATCAGCTTCATACCATTCTAATATGAATAATATCATGGTGAAAAAAATAAAACATGATGTTTCCTATATTTCATAAGGAAATATTGCTTTTCTGGAAGAAAAATGATACCAAAAAAATAGTAAAGAATCATATTTAGGCATGTTTTTTATCGAGAGTAAATTTTATATTTCTACAAATTAGGTATTAGATACATATTGTGGTGCTCACATATGAATTCTAACAATGGAACTATGTTAATTTAAAAATATTTATTGAGGGGAGGTTATTTTATGAGCTACCATCATACCTAAACATGATGTTTTAGTAATTATTGACAACCACATCACATTTAAAAATAGGAAAATAGTGGTATTAGTATTTTTTATTATGAGAATTCAGTTACCAAAAACTTCATTTCAGTATCCATACTAGATGAATATAGTTTTTTAAATTATTAATTAATTTTTTCTTCTTTTATAAAAATAAGTTTTTTATGTTAAGGAACTATTAAATAATAGTCTTTATATAGTTCTATAGCCATAAACATTACAAAATCTTGAATTAAGGTATTAATTCACAGTGGAGATATTTTCATGTTTAGTGCCTTAGAGAACTAGGTCATAACTTATACATTACATATGAAATTTTACAAGTAGACTCTTCAACTCACTATCCATTTTTTCATAAAACAAAAACTCTTTAAAACAAAACATGACACTGTTTCAGGTTTTAATAGCATAACATTTCCTTGATCCCATCCATGACTCTATTATTCATTATGTCCTATTAAAAACATTTCAAAACATAGAATGAGCCTAAAAACGAAATAAGTTATACATAATGAAAAAAAAGTTTAATCTTTAAATAACATGAAAACCATGAAGAGAATATTATAATATAATAATTTTTACCTTTACGATTTTCTAAAAACTCTTTACTAAATATAAGATCACATGATACCGTTTTTGTAACCAAAATATTAACAAAATCGCATAAAATGTAACATATAACATATAAAGGTAACATGAGACAAAAACATAGATAAATGGAATAACCATACAACCAACTTTTACACATATCTTTTAATGGAATAGCCATATTGCCTACTTCCATAACCAATGCATTGTAGTTTATTACATAACCACTCATACTCTGTTTATCAGTGAACCACCAGTAATTTAGCTTATCACGTAACCACCTATAATTGTTTCATCACATAACCACCCTTCAAATGTTCAAGTACCATTATATAACCATACCACATAAAATATTGAAAATATGAACATTTCACGAATAACATTTCATTCGAAATCTAAAAAATAATTTTATGCTAATAATTTATATGGACGAATTCCATACCAAATGAGCACTCATATCTATGACTCCTGAAGTCCCAAAAACCTCTCTAGAATCCAATTTTATACTAATAATTCATTTCAATTTAACCTAAAATATCTTTTCAAGTATTCTATGAAACCTCTTCTGCATCAGGATCCCTTCCATTACCTCAGAAAACCAATGTGATTTTGTCCATACCCCAATTATTTTTGTAATAAAAATTATTTCAAATGAATAAATTCATTCCATAAAAACAGACAATAAAACCAAAATAATTATCATGGTCAATAAATAGGAAATAAAAAATATTCTCCTGAGTGGAATGAACCTTTTACATATTCGTGCTAATCAAGATGGAATTCTTTTCTTGATGGGTTGATGTGGTTATACAATGTGTATATTATGTATCATTCAAAATAAACATCAATGGGGGAATAAAACAATGAATTTCCCCCTCTAGGGGTCTTCCAAAGTGCGTCTCCTTTTCTAACCCCCTTTTAATATTAATGGGTGATATGTTTTATTTTATAATTTCAACAAAAATGAAGGACAATCTCATTCATAGGGTGAATGCCGGTCTTTGGAGGCCTCAAATATCCCCCTGATTCTTCCTAGATAATTGTTAAATCTTTTGTAGGTCCACTTTGGATGAATTCATGGATATATGACTTCTAATTCACCTTTATGAGAAAGTATTGGGGTATGTTGTCAATATCTATTTAAAAATAACCTTAAGTAGTTTAATTCCCTCTTGTAGTAAGAGAAGCATCTACATGAATTCGGTATTCATATGGTCAAAAATCAAGAAAAATATAAAAAACATATTATAATCTTTAGATGCTAAAAAATGAGGTTTTCTATAGAAACCATCAAATTTTAGAAAAAATATAGGGTTATAATTTCAAAATGATTTTCAATGTATGAAAACAAATTCTAATTAAGGAAGTCACATAGTTCATCCGCCAATATTTGATTTCCAACTTCATATTACCAATAATATTAATTGAACAAATATATGCATGTTTCACAAACATCTTGGGGTGGGCAATCAACAAAATGGAAAACAATATTCACTGAATAGAGGTGGATAATATTAAGAAACCCAGTCATTATGGCGTAATGGGGTTCCAATATGTACATCTCTTCAATGACGTAGGTGATAGGGATCCTTAGGCCACCACCCTAGATTCTACTAGCATATCATGTGTGGTTTTCTGATATACTTATAAGGGGAATTTAATATATAATAGACAATGAGAAATTATTAATGCTTTTGGAAGACCACTGGATAATCGATGAAAATGGAAACAAATCAACACACACTAACACTAAAGGCTTGGAAAATGAAATTATCCTTTATTTAATCAATGTGGCCCATAATAGTTTGTGAACTAAAAAAATATAATCCTAGTTTATGGATAGAGATATGAATATAATCTAGAGATTCTCTATTGTGAGAGATATAGTTTTTTAACACCACTTCTAGAGAAGGGAAATAACATGCACATATATTTTAAAATCTCTTTATTTTGTAGAAATTAGTGAATCTGTTTTTTATGCAAGAGTTATTTGGAAACCCATCTAAATCCTCATGATCCCACCCAAAAAATAAAATTTATGGTTGTAGAACTAATTTAAAATCCTCTCCCTTATATATATTTTCATTCATTTCAAAATTAAATAGAGAAACCAATGTGTTCAATATGTATAACCATGGAAAAATCCAATATACATACCATATTACACTACCCCAGAAGAAGGAACATCATGTGCGCCAAAAGTCCTAACGTCGATCACCTCCTACAAACAGCCCTTACATTGACTTCCCTAATCACAAAATGGTCAGAAATTGTCCCTATTGAGGGTATGATTTCCATATTCATAGTGGAATGGATTATTCTGCTTAAAATGTTTGAAATTATTGAATACTAGGGTTTAAACCATATAATTTTTTGATCGATCATGGTAGACACTATTTATGCATGTGAATGATGATCATAATCATTTTTACCATGTGGTCATACTTTAACCCTACACCTAAAACAGCACCATAATAAGAATTCTAGAAACTAATTTTTACACGTCACCCATAGAAAAAGGCATCGCCTATTTTAGTGTTGTATTCCATGACTCTTCTGGAATGATTACATTTGCAATCCAATATTCTCTCAAGGCATACATCTCACCGACGATGATGTAAGCAAAAGAAATCACAATTTCAATGGAATTCCATATTTAGTGGTAGTAGGATTATATAAACCTTGAGTTAGAATTCATTAAATTATTAATGGTTTCTCTTCTTTGGTGGATGAAATACAACCATTTGATCTGTTAGACATAAAAATAATTTCCCAATAGTGTTGCTTCTCATCTTTCTCTATCTTTTTTATCAAAAGGTATGGTTATACCGAGATTCATAATTTGGATAGCATGACTCATATAGACTGTTGTAATTTCTAGTTGGCTTTTTCCCTATTTGGATGACATAACATGGTTTTTATGAACTCTGATCTAATAATATATGAGTCCTCTTCTCTCCTAAAAAAATTCATAATTAATATATTGAAAAATATGAAATCCCACATCATCCCTATAACAAAACCAGATTATAATCAAAAAATAAAATTAGAATACAGATATTATAGAAAATAATAATGAATTATGAATATTATATTTCAATATAATTTCAATTAAAAATTTCTGTAATTTTTTTTTCATTTTTGTGATTTTTAAAAATAATTAAAAAAATTATAATCCAATATAAAAAAATATATAACATTATTTTTTCGACAGTCAACCTACTTACAAGAGCACGTCCCTGGAGTAAAACCAACACGTTTTAGTAAAAATACATAAAAAATAAATAAATCCTAATTTATATATAATTTATATATGATAAATTATATTGTTAATTACAAAATATAGTATTGATTTTTCACTATTACTAGTGGGAGGTAGAGTTTTGGTGGGAGATAGCGAAGGTCATGGGGTGAAGTCCCCAGGCATCCATAGTTATTGGGATTTTATTCATTTCATTGTGTTCTATGGTGGGGAACATAATCTTACTATTACTAAATATATTAATGATATTATTATTTATTTTATTAATCACATCATTATTGATTATATTGATTATTTTATATTAGTTATTAATTATATTATTAATTATTAATTATATTATGAATTATTAAATACAATTTTAGTAAATAATCTATATAAATTATAAAATTAAAAATTGTTATGTTAATGATATTATCAGTTATTAATTATTTTTTGTACTTAAATAGTTGTTAAAAATAATTTATTTAAATTAAAATAACAGTTTTATACTGATAACATGAAATTTGAGTCAATTCAAGAACATCATTTGTCGGGTTGATGTGATGAAGATTCAAACCCAACATAAATGAATTATTAAAAACTAAACTATGTTTACAAATAGTATGAGTTCTTTTAAACTATTTGTAATAATATGAAATTCATTTTAAACTAATATGAAAATATAATATTGAGAAAATATAATTGAAGTCATATTGTGCAAATCATTTATTTGGTTGATGTTTGGTTGATTCATACACTCCCGAAAAGAATTATGGACACTTCTCCTATATTTTAAACACAATTGGATCCTTCTAACCATATTTTGACAATGTTATGATTATTTTAAATTAAAATGACACGTTTATATTGAATAAATAAATATTGAGTTATTCCAATCACATCATCTGTCAAATTTACATGTGGTTGATTTCTGTACATAAAAAATAAATTATGGATCATTGCCCGAGTGTTTGAAAAAATTAGAAAATGTTTTCATGGTTTTGAATATGTTTTGCATATTTTTTTAAAAAAAAATACACTTTTATATTTAAATAACAATTAGTTTCAATGTAAAAACATATTGTGTTAAATTGGCATGAATTCGGTTACTTTGTATAACAAATGAATAATGGATAATTTTCTTAATGTTTAAAAATATTCTGTGTTTGTTCTCTCACTTTTCCTTTTGTGACACATGTTTTAATATAAAATGAGACATTTTAATTAAAAACATACTCTTAGAGTCATAATTACAACTTCATGTGCTAGATTGAAATTTTGATGATTTCTATATGTCCCAAATTAATTTGGGATTACTATCATAAAATTTGAAAAAAGAAGGTCAGATACATTGTTTTGACATTGTGACATCTATTTTAAACTAAAATTAACATTTATATTGAAAACCCATAGTTTGAGTCATATTAAACACATAATGCATCATATTATCATGTTCCAGGTTATTATACATAAAAAATGTATTAGGTACCATCATCGTAATATTTGAAAACAATTAATGTTTCTTCCCTGATTTTGGAAATTTGATCTATGTTTTAAATTAAAATTAAAATTTTATATTTAAAATACAAAATTAGGCCATACTAACCACATCATGATTTAAATTGACATGTTTTCAATATATTTAAAAAAAAATTAAAAATAGATCATTTTGTAAAAGTTAAATATTAACCAAGACTTGTTTTTTATGTGATGTATTTTTGAAAACAAAATAAAACTTTTAAAATGAAAACAATCACTGAGATTCATATCGACTACATTGTGTGTCATATTAATATGTGGTCACTTCATGGATGTCAGATATAAGTTTTGGAATATTTATATGATGTTTAAACATAATCCAAATTCATTTTAGTTTTTTTGTCTTTGTAACACACATTATAAACAAAAATGTCACTTTTATTTTGAAAACACCCACTTCGAGTCATTTAGGCCACATCATGTATTAGATTGTTGTGTAGTTGATTACTATAAACAAAAAAGGATGATGGATTTTTGTTGTAAAATTTTAAAATAATGTTAGGTAGTTTACAAAAATTGTCCAAAGTAAAAATTGTTTTAAACTAAAATGAAAATTTATTTGTTAATCATGCACCTTGAGTCAAATTGACCACATTTTGAGTTGGAAATTCATGTAGTTCATTTTTTTAAAGATAAGATGAATTATGGATCCTTTTACTAATTATTGAAAATAGTATTATCTTATTTTTGTGGTTTTGGATATATGAAAAATGTTTTAAACATAATTTACACTAATATATTGAAAACACACACATTCATTCATACTGGACACATCATGTGTTAGATTAACGTGTATACCATTTCAACACATCACACATGAATTGTAGATCATTTTTCAAATGATTCAAAATAATTGGAGTTTTTTTGTTTTATAATTTGTGAAACACATTTTAAACAAAAATGAAACATTATATTGAAAACACACATTTTTAGTTTTATTGGCCATATCATATTTTAGAATGACAAATAGTCTATTCCTACGAGTCATAAATGAAATTTGGATAATTTCATTATTTATTGAGAAAAATTGATATTTCGTATTTCTTTTGGTAGTTTGATATGTGATTTAAAATAAAACAACACATTTATATTGAAAAACACACTTTGAGTCACACCAACCACATCACGTGTCATTTTGATAGGAAAATGATTATTATATATCTCAAATAAATTAGAACCATTTTCATATTTTTTTTAAATACAATATGATATTTTTTATTTGTTATCTCTTTATTAAATGAATTTTAAACAAAAATGACACATTCATGTTGAAAATGTGTAGTTTGATTCATACTGAACACAATGTGTGTTATATTGTTGTGAGGTCAATTCCTACCCAGAAAAAATTTAATTACCAATAATTTTCCTAATGTTTGAAACTATTATAATACTATTTTCCTACTTTTAGTATCATGACACATTTTTTTAACTAAAATGGTACATTTATATTGATAATGAATTCGTAGAGTCGTATTAGTGAAATCATGTGTTGGATTAAAGTGGATATGATTATTATATTTAATAAATGAAATATGGATCATTTTTCTATATATTTAATAAAATATAATTTCATTTACTTATTTTTAGCCATATGAAATTTTATTGACAATAGTTTGACAGAGCAAAATACACAAATTGAGTCATTTTGGCAACAATATGTTTTATAATTACATTAATTCATTTCCTATATCCCATAAATTAATTTTAAATCACATTCAAATGGATTAGAAAAAATTAAATCTCATTTTATTATTTTTGTCTATGTGATACATGTCTTAAACTAAAATTAATTTGCCATATTTAAAATATTTACTTTTATTCATACTATCCACATCGTGTGAATGGATGACTTTTGTTTGATTAAAACTAGATATATAGGCATTATGGATAATTTTTCAATGTTTAAAAAAAATCAAATTGGTTTTCATTATTTTGGATGTTTTATGTGAGTTTAAAACTAAAATGTCAATTTTATATTAAAAACATTCACATTGCATCTTTCTAAATACATCATGTGTCAAATTGACATGCTGTTGATTTATATAAGTCACAAATATATTTGGAAAATTTTCCTATATTTGTAGTACATTATGTTATCTTATTCATGTTTTTTGGATGTTTAATGTGTGAATTAAATAAATATGACACTTTCAAATTAAAAAAACACACATTATGTGTTCTCAAACTAGGTTAAATATCTTAGAGGTGAATTAGGGTATATTATTTTTAACACTACTACTTCTACAGATCTTGTTTATAATTAAACAAAATCCAATTCTATCTCTTTCCCATAAAAATGAATGATATAAAAATAAATCATGCATGATATAGAAATTTTTTACAAGTTTCACCCTATCTGTGATAAATCTAATGAGAAATCAATGAAAATTATCAGATTATATCAAACCCATTAAGGATCAATTCCTAGATAGTTGTTCAAGAAAGATCACATTTGTACCCAGGATCACTTCCTTTACAAGGTTTAGGGTCAGATCCATAAATTCCCAAGGGTCCATCTATATGTCTCATTTTATGGCTCATAGTCGGTTATATAGATCAATATTTTCATCTTCAATTGCTAAATAAAATTTGAAAGAATCTACTCGCAGTTTATGGAATTCTAGGTCCCATGACATTCATGAAGGAGAAAATCCAAAATAAAGAGTAGATGCTCTCTTGATGTCCAATTTTCACTCATAGATGAAATCCACTATTCTGCATGCTATTAGTTTATGGATATAGTTCCATTAAATGTTTTATCCCCTTCAAAAAACACCTACAATCCTCTATGAACTGATCTGAACAGTATGGAGAGAGTGTTTCATGGAATACCTCTGCCATGGACCTTGTATTCTCTGTGTAATGTCTTGAATTCTTCATACCACCACCATATACCACCTCTGTGTATGGCCTCCATGTAATTCCTCCACGTACAACCTCTGCAAACATCCTCTGCAAAGTACATCTTCCACACACACTATTTCTCCTCCACAATCAACATTTCTTTGCAACCTACAGAGCCCCCTAATATTTTTTTAGAAACTATTCCTACAATCTATTCCACATTCATGGAATACTCCCTCATAAACCAATTCACATTATATAATCATTCCTCATAAACCAATTTCAGACATATCCAAATGCTTCTATAGAAACATGGTTTTCTAGTTAAAATAACTCTACAATTTTATTATATTAGAGGTACTAATGGAGTAAAATAGATCCAACTAATTATCTAATAAATTTTACTTAAATCATCAACGCATTATAGCCTTTACCGCGTATTGTGATCCTCCCTAAAATTATTTTCCCTTCACATTCCATGTAGTAAATTTTCTCCCCTGTAATGGCCGATCACTTCCCCAAAAAAATTCATTCTTGGATAAATAAATCACTGCCTCACTTCCACAAATGGGAAGGCATCCCATGTACCACAAGCCATCCATGGTCAAATTACCTCATGTGAACTATTTTTTCAATGTGGTCCATATACCATGCTTCAGGATCTATGTATCATCATTCATGGTCTACATAATGTTACTATTCAGTAACCAATTCATTCCAAATTTCCTTTTTTCCATTTCATTAAATCCATTGCATAAATTCATTGATTTTCCAAAAACCAACGAAACTCATTTGTGGACTTTGAAAATTTTCAACACACACGATCACACCCAAAAACACCAAAAGGAAACCCAAAGAGATTAATTTTACAACATTCCGTCAGACATACCACATTGTGTTTGTGATTTAAATGACTATGATTACTAAATATATCAAATGAATTATGAATCATTTTCCTAATTTTTTAAAGAAATTTGATACTATTTTCCCTGTTTTGGCAATGGGATATGAATTTTAAACTATTTGAAAATTTTATTAAAAAAAATTTACATTCAGTTATATTGATTACATTGTTTTTTAGATTGATGTGAGGTCAATTGCTATACATAAAAATTCAATTATGCATTATTTTACTAATATTTAAACATAAGATAAGCTCATTTTAACTTTTTTTAAAGTTTGACAGAAGTATTAAACCAAAATGATAATTTATAAAAAAACACAAATTTGGAGATTTATTATATATATTATGTGATGAAGTAATGTGTAGTCAATTATTACATTCCAAAAAATGAATTATGTATTTGTCTCCAAAATATTCAAGATAATATGGGCTTGTTTAATCAGTTTTGGTTGTGTTCCATGAGTCTTAAACTAATTTGACACTTTAAAACATGCACATTGAGTAACATCTAATACATAATATGTCAAATTTACATTCATTAAATTTATACAAATAATAAATGATATTTGGATCATTTCCATATTGATTGAAATCCATCAGAGGAAGCTTTTAGGGTTTTGTATATGTGATGCATGTTTTATAATAAAATGTCACTTTTATATTGAAAACATACAATTACAATCAATTAATCACATATAAATTTATCATTGTATTAGGATATTCATTAGGAATATTAATTACTATTTATATTATTTATATTTTCATTTAATTTGTTGATTCAATAATGAATATAATTAAATTCAACATTCTTATTAATTGTGGGGGTGGAAGTGATTATAATAGGACACCAACCATTTCAAAAATCTCATAAAAATATTGACAGACAAAAAATGGAAATAATGAGGCTATGGGTATGAAAGTAGCTTCCATAAAATTTGGGAACTTTTCTTTAGATTTGTGGGTATAATGATCCTTGAAGTATTTCCCTCTTACCATTATCTTATTTTAGCCAAAAATTGAAATATATACAGAGATCAAGTAGCTTCAAACATGTTACAAGATCATCTATAATCTATATAGAATAACCCTACATGATACATATACATGAGAAATTTCTCAAATATTTATCTATTAACAGATCATCACCCATGATTTTTATAGTTTCTACCAACTCATATGAACCCCAAAAAGAGTGAAAATAGTGAAAAGTTGAAAATAAAATAATTTTAAATTGGGGAATGGTAATATATGGTTTAAATGAATTTAAATAATATATTAAAAATTGGGAAATTAATTTCATTACATAAGATGGAGTTTTAGTACATGTTTTGGATATTTTGAATTGAACATAGACTAAAAAAATGAATGTAGGTGCATTTAAATATATGTAAAATAATTTACTATCAATTTAGGTCATTATATTGTGATAAATGTTCTTTTTTCCTAGATAAACCACCCTCAATTATATATTTCACATTGTAGTCCCTTGGTAAAGGAACCATGGTCATAGAGGATCAAAACCTCAATATCCTTGCTTGAGATTATAAAAAATTATACGGAGTTGTTCAAATTTATTTGGATTTATGGGCAGATAAAATCTAAAAAAATGTTTGGATTATAATTAAAATTTTAATATCAGATTAATAATATACAAAATGTTAATTTATATGAATTCTATTTTATAAAAAATAATATCCATGCACTATGATGTTAATGATTCACAACTAAAATATATCTTTGAAGACATAACCACTACTAGATCAAAAACATAATAGGTAATAACTTCAAATTGATGTCAAAGAACATTATAAAATATTCTACTCTGCCCGTTCACCAATAAAAAAATTACTTCTAATTTTGAATACATAGTAATTTTAACTCCATGGTAGTATATAGAAAATATAGACAAACAAATAAAAATTATTATTATAATTGTAATTGTAATTTTCCTTGATAATTACTTGTTTGGTGACACTAATTTTTTGATGGTATATAATATCATTCAAAAAATTTAATATTAATATCCACAATCGTTATATTTATTTTTTTCAAATGATGATGAAACATTGACCAAAAAAGTATATTTTTGAAAAATGTTTTTATAGTTAAATCAAACTATATATACCTTAATAAATTTCCTTTTCAAGAAATAATTAGACTTGTCTTGTTTAGTAATTTATGCCAAACTATAATTTAGATAATGTTTATAGATCAAACTATTATAAAAAAATTGTTTTAAAGCACAAAAAAGTAAATAATATCAATTTTATTAGAAAAATATAGATTGTAGGGAATTGAAAATTATCAATGGAAATCTTATGTGGTCAATTTTATTGAAATACAATACTTGGATACAAAAAATAAAAATTTGGTTTATCCAAGTAGTTTTTCCTTAGCATAGGTTATTTTAATAAATAAATTAGTCAGGTTAAAATGAAATTATAACATTTTTATTATATGATTGCAAGTATTTACACAAGAATTATATCTAGAAATACAAGACTTCTATGTATTATTTTCATTTCAAATTCCATTCATAGATCATATATTATATTTTTAATGTTTTTTTTAATTTAAAAAAACTTTTAATATAAATTTAATAGAAGGATTAATGATTAAAATTATTTTTGTGAGGATTTATATTTATATATTAGTAATAAATACACCTATAGAAAATTTGAATAGTTATTAAATATAATGAACATACATGATCATGTTTTTATGGACAATTGTATTCTGAAATGTAACTAATGATTGTATTCACAACTAAGGCTCCTTGCCAGTCAAACAAGAAACATTCATTTATAATCATGACATCAACCATGTATACTAAGGCCTATCAAAAAAATTATTATTCATATTTCATTTGGTACACAAACTCATCATTAAATTTTGTATATCTATGAATATTTATTGTTAATACACGATGTTGGGGAACTGGTGGGTTAAATGTTCTCTCGAAAGTTACTTTTGATTTATTAGTTGATTCACAACATTTTATCTATCTGAACATCCATTTAATTTTTTTTTTCCAATATATAAAACTATATCTCAATTCATAAATTGTTATATCAATTTATAATGGTTTTTGAATGATTTTTTTGAAGTATTTTCATCTTGTATCTTTATAATATTCAATGAAAATTCATTAAATGTTATAATAGAAATATGAACCATGATAACATGAATGATATAAAGAGGAATATGAAACTCGATGATCAGAACATGATCTACTTGAATCCACAATATCATATGTTATTTTTGGAGTTGTTTTATCTTGTAACATTTCTCCAAGGATATTATACAATATACACCTCACAATAAGGTGATTTGTTTGTATTGATAGATATATATCCCATAATTTATTATTATTTCAATAATATAATGCTATTAAAAATCATTTGATATACATTTAGGGAATGATTTAGGATAAAATTGGTTACCTCGTGTAAGGTAGAAATTTGTGGGGATTGTAAATTATCAATGATTCTGGGGTTATGTTTCTCTTAATGTAATGATCATTGGTCTGGTATTAGTTTATGTTGATCATTTCATATACACCATTCAAAAAAACAAGTCACGATAATAATATCTTTTGAATAATAGATTATTTTCATCATTCATTTAGTCATCTCATATAGTCCTTCTGTTGGAATTATATTCTCAAAACAATTATAAGGAGGCACTACAAAGAATGCACCTCTAAGGTAGCCATATTGTTCCGTCTGATTGAAATATATTAGAAGTAGTTTTTAATCACGTAAAATCAATAAAAAATAGTGTATAAATCACATAAAAATATCAAAATAAATATTTACTACAATCTAAAACTAATACAAATAATTACATATTTTTATTATTTTATAAATACACATGATACTTATACAATGTGTGTATTTTCATCTATTAGTGTTCACTCTTAATTTATAAAAAAATCCTTTAACAATACCTGATAAGGGATGGATGTGTATTTTATTTATAATTAATCAATCTATATATAAATAATTATAATAATGTTTTTCCATATCACACCAAAAATGTGATATATATTTAAAGTACATACTAGGTTTTCAGGTGAAGAATATCCAATCTTTTCTTTAAAGTATGGGTACATCAATTTTGATGAACACTGTTTATTTTCAACACTCCTTTATTGTTTCATAAATTTATTTTTTTTGTGAATAAGGATAATATAAACATTATCAAATAAAATATTATGAATGAAAAATCAATATAAATGATTCATCAAATTGAAGAGTAATTAATGATTTACATGTATTCTGATTTAGAATGCAACAAACATTTCTGGTGGGTGGGGGTTCATCCCCATCAACATATCTTTTTTGATGCTTTGTAATAAGTGTTTGGAAATATCTATGATCTTGTATATTAACCATTAAGAAAATTTTCTTTTTTAAATATCTTAAAATTTAAGAAATCTAAAAGGGAAAAAGAAAATAAAATAACTGTTTTATTGTATGATTTTTTGGTAAAACTGAGAAAGTGTATCGTATCATTACAATAGTATATTCCCATAGGGTTTTATTAAATATAGGCATGAAATTGATCAATTTTTCTAAATTAATTTTGACAATAATTCCCCTTGTGGCACTAATGAAACTCTGGATAATTAATATGTAGGGGTAAATAGGTTGGAATCATTTATTATATCGAACTTAAATCATTATTCTTTTCTTCTTTCCTTGATAATGTTAGTTAAAAAAGTGAGACTATAGTACTATTTTTCTCTCCATCCACATGTTTTGGATCCCATAATACTTCCATAGTTTCATAATTTATGACATGTTATTCCTTGATAATGGTGACATCATCATGTGGAGAAGTAATTATGTACATGTGTAGGTAAAAAAATAATTTAGAATATTTAATGACAACATAGAAAAGATAATATTTTGAAGAAATATGTATTACATTAAAAACACTTTAACCTATTCATTGAACTCTTTTTATTTTATTTAATGGTTGAATAAATATGGATCTTCCGTTGAGTATAAATATCCCATCCTTATATTACACTATAGTGTACAAGTTAATTTTTACATCGGCACCACTTTCAAATGATTGTGATCTAAAAATGAAAGGGCCATCCAAAATTGAAGTTTATTATGAATCTAGATATTTTTAATCTCTAAAATAATTATTTACCAATTATTATTTGTGGGATACGGGGCATAAAATAATTTCACTACTTGTAATTTCATTATGAACTATTTTTCTTTTACCTATCCACACTAAAATTCCCCACCATGGAGGCCAATTCGTCAAATTTAAATAAACATATATTATAAAAACTTATGTTATTGAAAATAAAAACATGAAATGTTTTATAATATAAAATAAATATTTTTTCTATGACAATTATGTGTTATATTTTTTGATAAATTGGATTCCACTCCATGGTAACAAATACATGCATCTCTTATTTTATAATCTTAAATCAATTGTTTTTATCGCACAATGTTTATTGTGTTCATTCAAATACAATGTATTGTAATTTATTAAAAAAAAGTGTAAGAGATAAAATTTATATCTTGTCCACTTGATAGTCATTGACTTCATTTGGTAATTTAAATGTGATTTTCAGATCACACCTTATAAATATGATCTCAGATCCATATTATAAACTATATATTATGGTATTTGGTTTCCATAATTCATCCATTGATAGATTCAAATATCTATTAATTACTTTTTGGATTTAAACAAATGTATAAACCATCATAATATTATATAAAATTTAATGGTGATCCAGATCCAACTAAGTAATGGTAACTGTAACAACACCTCTTATAAAAATCCTGTTTCCTATTTCGATTCCACTATAGTGAGATTTTGGTATACCAATTATATCAACATCAAATATGTAATTATTATATAATTTACTACCTTATTCAATAATAAATAACATTAAAATACATCATTTTGGATGAATTAGATTCTAGATGCACCTTTCTAAATTTTCATTAAACGTTCATTAGGGAACATCTATCTTTAATGGATTGGACAACCAAATAGAATATCTGTAACAACATAAAACATTAGGTGTAATATTTAATAAAATATTAATATTTGTAATAATATATCTAATTAACATAATATATAATATTTCGTTATTCATTATTAAAGACATTATAAGGCCTATAAAATTACTAGACATGACATTGAAAAATAGTCGATGTATGGTTAATGTATGTTGTTCATTTTTAGGAAGACTAAAACATAAATCTATAAAATTTATATCCTACCACAATACATTAATATCCTATTATTTTACACATTATATCTTCAAATTAGTCATTGACATGCCATTATTTTTTTAGAATACCTCTCTAGATGTTTTACACCATTAAAGAAGTTGTATAATTGAAATTTTTCTTATCTGGATAGAATGTATGTTACATTAGGAAGATAATATCATCATTCAACATTCACATAAGACAAAAATATCCTTATATATATGTCAATAATGTCCAAAATTTCATTAATTTCCTATTTGTTTATATCTGTTAAATTTATTAACATGTTAATAATACTATCACAAATGTTATCCCTTTATGCATGACATTATGAAAACATGTCATGTACAAAAATTATTTTATGGTAACTCAAATAAAAACTAAATCATTTTACAACAATATTTCAAAAGTTTCGTTGATAATGTTTTTTCCAAAATCAACGTAAATGTATATTAATTTGTTGAATAATTCACCTACCATAAATTGAAATGGTACATTACATAATTATGTATTTCCATATAATGATGTCATCGAGGGTAGATCATTATTTCTTCTGAGTACAATGTTTATATGACCTAAAAATAATGTCTAAAAGGAATTATGAAATCTGAATTAGTGAGTACCATATTGAAAAATTAGATACCCCGACATTCTATTCATGATATTTCATAAAAAAAGCTGAACATGTAGGAAAATCTTTTATAATCCTATAAAATATGGCTCTCAATGTGAACTCTTCACTTCTATGAGCCTCACAAAATGTAACTATTGTAAACCACATATATTCCATTTCATAAATTAATGGGGGAAATATAAATTGACATCATTATCATGTTTTGTTGGTTTAGATATAATTAAAGAATCATAATGTATTATTACATCATGTAGAACCACGATAGAAGGTTATAAAATACCAATACAATAAACAATTTACTGTGTGTACTAATTTATACAAAAAATATTTATTCCATCCATTTTTTACACAAGATAAATGTTTCATGAATTGTTTTAAAATTAAATATTCCTAAAATAAATTTGTTCCACTGAGTAGAGTTTATTAGTTAATGTAGTTTCACATATTCGATTATTATATATGTGTTCCAGGTAATTTTTTAATGGATTCCATTAATACATATAGTCACATATATATTTAAATGACAAGAAAGTACTATTGACATTTTAGAGGACTTCATTCATCATTATTTTATCAATCTATTCCAAACATAAGAAATTTTCTACGTCATTCATATCACCTAATAGATAAATCATAGTTTCATCTATGTTAGTATGTACACACTATTTTTCGTAGCATTTAGTGAAACATTTATTGACATGATCTATTCATTGGAAAAGAAAATCATTATTAAAACTCTTTTGGATGAATTAATCCTTAATAAAAAAAATTATACAGAGGAAAAGGATTTGAGAAGTGTCATATTCATGTTCTATTGTATGCTCGATAAAAATTTTAACTCAATCATCATACACCACTCTCATATGATTAACAACCATAAATTTTTGATTCATATCAATCGTATTAGGTTTAATAATTATAATTTTTTAAATAAATAAATAAATGATTATAAGATATTAATTATCAATGTGTAAACTTATAGATACATTGACTAATTTTTATTATTTTCATAATAAAAATGTCCTACCCACTATGGACACTGAAATAATCAATAAAAAAAGTTTTGTTAAAAATGATATAAGTTATTGAAATTTTAATATTAAGATATTTATGAAAAGGCTTCACATTGATAACATCCTCTTAGAAAAATATTTTTGATTGTTTGAGATACAATAGGATTGTGTTTGGTAGAATTAATATAGAAAATTGATTATGGGTGGAATCATTATCATTAAGTTATCAAGATTAAGGCTGAATTTTTATAATGGGGGCCCAAATGTGATGATATCTTCCATCATTATATTTTTTACCATTTCATATTTTAATATTAAGTGAATAATAATAATAATATTATAATACTGTTATTAATGAATGTAAAATTACGAATGTTTATAGTGAGGATTCATAAAAATATAAAATTTTATTCAAGGTAATGTGAAAATAAACAACTGATAGTTTTTGAAGGCTTATATGAACCCAAAAAGATTGATTAAGTATTTTAACATTTTTAAAAAAATTAACATACCAAAAATCAATTTATCTAAGATAAATTGTTTATAATGATGAAAATTGATATTTATTTGTAGTTATGGGAATCATTGATGTAATAGAATGTGGGAAATATATATAAATAAATAATGAATCTAATTAAATTTTATCTATTTCAAAACACATAGTGAAATAATGATCACTCACCAAATTATTAATGGTTATCAGTTAGGATAAAATTGTCAAGTAAATGATATTTTTGGTGAGAAGCAGTCATGAATTATATGTGCTAAAATGTTATTTTATTAATATATAATCGATTTCTAATTACTATATGAATGAAATTAATTTTTTTAGCATAGTGATTAATATTTTTACTAGACACTAAAAGATGTCATCTTAGTCGAGATTACTACACCCATTATATTGGATAAATATTTATGTACTTCATTTGAGACCCATTATACATTGAAATTTTAAACGAATTGGTTAAAAAATTTATGGATAAGATCACTATTTTTAGAATAGGCATTCAATTATATGAATTTAATGGATGTGATAATTATTTGGAGTGGTTAAGACTCAATATGTTATATGTGGATTTATATTATTTTTAAAGGATTCTCAGAAAAATATGTAATCATTACTGTTTTATTAGAAAAAAATAATGTCCTTTAATTAAAGAAAATAAAAATAATAAAATTCAATCAATAATAAAATTTATTTTGTGAGTATACATATATATATTTAATTATCTTCTTACTAAAAAAATCATAGTTTATAAAAAATTTATCTAGAAAATTACATGAACTAAAAATAGTTTTTAGAATGTTTTTCCTACAAGTACTGCACCAATAACAATATTATTTAGATAGTCCAAAAGAGTGGTCAGGAATGTATTTTATTTAAAATATGTAGAATAAAGTCAATTAATTTTTAAAATTTTATTATTATAATGTGTTCTTATCATAGGATTTTTTAAGGCATCTTAATGTTTTATGCATTACATTTGGTCATTAGTTTATTAATTCCCTTACCCTGTCCAATAACAATTAATTCAAATGTATCTTCCAGGAATATGATTTATTATGATAATATTATCAATAATATTATGTGTGTTGTAGTTTTTATATAAAGGAGTGTAGGAATTGAGTCTTAATATTGTATGCGAGTTTTTCCCTTTTCCTAGTTCTGTCTATTATAATCATATGCATGATTTATGTTTTGGGTGCATTTGTTTTGTTTATCCTAGAAGGCATGGAGTTTGATTTCTGGTTGTGGGTATGATCACCATTACCTATCTAAATAAGGATTGTTTCTATGGATATATTATGTGGTAATTTAGATTTTTTGAGTTTATTAGATTCTAGATAATATCTTTTTTATAAAAAAATAATCAATGTGGTGGTTTTATTATCACTGGTTTACATATAAATTGAACTAATAAATGTTAAATACATTCGGTCCTTCTTTTATTTTTCTGATGAAACTGAATCGTGGTATTCCAGTCAACTATTTATTATGTTTATATTATAATATATGATTTATCATTAAAAATTGTAAATTTTTCAATATGTTAGTGACTCTTTTGAGCACCCCCATGAAATGATATTCAAAAAAAATAAAATAAAATCATTATTCATGTTTCTATTTTCCAAAAGTGGTTGGAAATTTTTATGTCTCGAATATTTAAGAGAATGTTCCAAAAAATCAAGATTTATTAATATTTTAAAGAAAAATTATTGACCAAATTAATCGTCTAGTCATGGTTTATTGAATAAAAATAAGAAATAGTTTTTTTGATAACATATTTTTAACTATTAAAAAATGTGAATAAATATTTCAATAATTTTGGAGCCACGTGACACACTACAATAGGTGATATAATCTTATATAATCCAATTCATCCCACTTCGGTTTTGAAGCACAATATCCCACTCTCTTGTTGTGCCAATCCGTGATTCATTCTATGATTTAATATGGAGGAGTTTCCATGGTCTCCTGATCAAGATGTCCCTCCTCTCCATAACACCCATCCAAACCTCTCTTTCTGATGCATCCACCACTACATCTCTACATGATGTTCCACCATTAGATACAAAATCATAGAACTATATAATAGGGGTTCCACAACTAGAGATGGCATGGAATTCATATTTTACCACCCGAAACATAGTACCTAGACCATGATATTCTAAAGTATAGATATTTTCCCATGCATCTCTTGGATAATCAGCCAAATTTCATGTACTATATTGGTTGATATATTTTTTCCATGTATTAAATTTTTTTTTTGCAAATTTTCTCCCCAGTATATATGTTTTCTATACTTTTAAATAATGGATTCTTAAATTTTGAATGAGTTTTTTCCATTTTCTTGGTTTTCATTATGTTTGAAAATATTCTACTCTTTCTAATCACTATTACAACTGATGTATTTAATACTACTAGAATACGTATTTTTCAATAACAAAATTGCTAACAATTAAATTGATGATAAAGTCATGCATCCATTTTAGATTCAGGAACAACACTGCTAATGTCCCACATTATATGTGAAAACAAGATGTGATGATCAAGGCCCCCTTTGTTTGTACTAAAATAATGTGATGATAAATCAGCCCTATATCAGGGTTTTATTTTGGTGAAAATAATGGGAGCATTTATTAATGATTTATTTTAGAATGATAAAGGGTAACGTTTTCAGTTCTTTTCTATCACTAATAAAGATGACCTTTATTAGAACATTTGGTAGCACTGATAAAGGTCAAGCAACTGCTGTAATGATACAGTAGCCTTACATCATCACTATAAGAACAAACCTAATCATAAAGTTAATATATGGATGCAATAATATACTAAAAATATAATTGGAATAAAAATGTATAATTTCAATACCACTCCAATTCAAATTTTACATACACAACATTAATATCGATGTGTTGTATACATGTAATCAAAAAATTAAAACAAATATAAAATATAGTAACTCTTATATAAAAGATTCCCTAAAGATCAAACTCTATATAAAAACATTCCCCTTATAAAAAATCAATGTAGTTTTTTAATAGTAAATAAAATTTTTAACATTAATGGTTTATAATCCAAATATAAATAATTATATTGTTAATTACTACATATAATTACAATATAATCAGTTAATCATGTTCCATATTGATTTGAAGTAAATACCTACACATCAAAAATGAATTATTGATCATTTTACTAATGTATGACAATAATAAAATCATGTTTTATTATATTAGGCTATGTGAATATTGTTTAAAAACAAATGAAAATATTATATTGAAAATACCAAACATGAGTAATACAGACCAAATTATGTGTGGATTTGAAAAGTGGCCAATTAATACACATAAAAATAGAATTACTGATCAAATTATTAATGTTTGAAGATAATATGAGTTTGTTTTCTTTTTTGATTATGTGACACAAAACATAATAAATTATGGGTTTTCCTTTGAATAAATACACTTCAAGTCATACTGGCTGCATGATGTGATGGATTTATTTATGGTCAATTCTTATATTTCAAAAATGTGTTTGAGATTATTTTATTATTATTTTAAAAAATATGAGCTTGTTTTCTCATTAATGTCCAATGATAATAATTTTGAAATAAAATAATACTTATTTATAAAAATCATATATATCAAGTCATCATGTTGGATTTATCCCAATTAATATAAATTACAAAAACATTATTGACAATTTTATAAATGTTCGAAAACATTCTGATGTCATTTTCATATTTTGGGGATTATGGTTAATGTATTAAAATAAAATATAACATATATATATATGTATAATCAACGAATTTCAATTAATACTAAACACATCATGTTTCTTATTTATGTTATGTAAATTTATACATCTCAAATATAAATTAGGGGTAATTTGAATATTCTTTGGAAACAAAATGAGTTCATTTTTTAATTTTTGGATACTGTAGTGCATTGTAAACTAAAATATTTTTTTTATTAAATACACATTATTCATATTGTTGAAGTGACATAAGGAATAATATTGAAGTGTTATTAATTCATACACAATGAAAATGAATTATGGTTGTTTCTCCAAAATTTTGAAAATATATAAAGCTTGTTTTCTTCGTTTTGGCATCTTCATGAGTGTTTTAATATAAAATGGCTCTTTTATATTGATGACATGCTCTTTGAGTCATAACGAACCCATCTTCTATGGTATTGATGTGTGGTTTATTCCTACATCTCATAATTATACTATGAAACATTTTCCAAATGTTTGAAAACAATCATTGATTTTTATCATGGTTTTATCAATGTGATCTGTATATCAAACAATAATGTCACTTTTATATTGAAAACATGAAATTTGATTCATAACTTTTAGATCAGGTTTTAGAGTGATGTTTGGTCAATTAAAATATGTCAGAAATTAATTATATATCACTTTATTAATGTCTGATAACAGTACATGAACCTTTTCGTACATTTTCCTTTTGAATTCTTATTTTAAACTAATATTGAACATCAATATTGAAAATATGAACCTCATGTTGTACCTACCAAATCCTCTTTTAGATTTAAATATGTAAGGTTTATAGATGTTAGGAATAAATTATGAATAATTTAAATAATTTTGGAAAAAATGTTAGAAAATTTTCTATTTTTTCTTATGTGACACATTTTAAATAAAAAATGAGAATTTTATATTGAACAGATGTACATAAAGTCAAAAATACCACATATTCTATCACATTGATGTGAGGATGATTCTTAAATATCAATAATGAAATATAGACCATTCTCCTAATGTTTGAATATAATCTAAAATGATTTTCTTAGTTTTTTCTATGTGATGTGCATTTAAATCTAAAATGGTACTTCTATAATGAAAACAAGAATGTCACGTCATTAAAGAAACATAATTTTTTGGATTAATGGGAAGAAAATTCATAAATTTCATAAATTATGTATGGAGTTTTACTAATGTATTAAAATAAAATGAACGTGTCTTCTTATATTGAGTATGCTTTGTGTGTTTTCACTAAAATCTCAATTTTAAACTAAAAACATGCATTTGAAGTCATATTTGTTAAACCATGTATCAAATTGATGTAAAATCAACTCCTACACACGATAAATGAAGTATGTATGATTTTCCAAATTTTCTTAAACAACATTATATCATTTTAATGTTTTTGGAGAAGTTACATGTGTTTTAAACATAAATGGATCCTCCATGTTGAAAACATAAACATTAATTTTACACCAACCACATCATGTGAAAAATTGAAAAGAGACAAATTCATACAAATAAAAATATAATTATAGATCATATTTCTAATTTTTTATAACAATTTCAGATTTTATAATCAGTTTTTTTATTTTTCTCATTTTAAACTAAATTTACCCTTGTATATTGAATACATAAACGTACAGTCCTACGAACAATGTTATGTGCTAGAATGAAATGCGCCCAATTTCTATAAATTATAAATAAATTTTGGATCAATTACCTAAATATATAAAATAATTTAAGTACATTTTTTCATTTTTTTAATGAGACATACATTTTATAATGAATTGCCACTTTTATATTGAAAACATGACAATTCAAAAAGTGGCACAAAATCACAATTTTCTTTGATGCGTTGTCAATTATTACATGCTAAAAATGTATTATGGATTTTTTTCCTAATGTTTCAGGAAAATTTGAGATTTTTACAATGTTTTGGATATATGATTCATGTGTTACATTAAAATGATCTTAATAACATTCACATTGAGTCATACTAGCTAAATCTTGTGTCATATTTATGTGTGGTATTTTTTAACACATCATTAATAAATTTTGAATCATTTTACAATGGTTTGAGTAAAATCATAATTCATTTATTATTTTTTTCTATATGATGCTTATTTTATTCTAAAATAACAATTTATTATTGAAAATAAGAATAATCAATAATAACAGAAACATCATGTGTTAGAGTGATATGATGTAGATTCATACATGTAACACATGTAATATAGATCATCATCAACTGTTTTGAAAACTATAATATTTTTTCATGTTGAAGAATATTTGGCATGTGCTTTAATCCAAAATTACACTATTATATTGAAGACATGAACTATTTCATTTTGGACACTTCATGTGTCAAATTATTTATCAGTGGATTCATACACACCAAAAATAAATTATAGATTATTTTATAGAATTTTCAAAACAATTGGACATTATTTTCCTTGTATTATCTATCTAAACAATTTTTAAACTAAAATGACACTTTTAATGTGAAAAATAGAATATTGGATGTATAATTTCCAAATAGTGTGTCATATTATACACTATTTATTAGTAGATGTAAAAGAATGTATTATGGATCATTTTTATAAAAATTTAAAAAAATACAATTATTTACTTGAATTGACAATTTTTTGTGTATTTTAACCCAAACTAATACTTTTATACTGAAAAAAGTTTTGATTCATTATATCCACATTTTGTGTTGGAGTGACTTTCAGTCAATTACCACACATAAAAGATGAATTATGGAATATCATT
The DNA here is from genome assembly GCA_963277665.1 of Viscum album. Taxonomy (NCBI): domain Eukaryota; kingdom Viridiplantae; phylum Streptophyta; class Magnoliopsida; order Santalales; family Viscaceae; genus Viscum; species Viscum album. The sequence continues at coordinate 362,556,862 of OY728158.1, read as the reverse complement.
ATTAATATATAGGATAATCCAATCTTATATACTATCTATTATTTGTGTGATATTTATTTTTTAGTAAAATGATAATTTTAATTTGAAGACATGCATGTTGAGTCATACGATCCAAATCATGTGTCGTATTAATGTTTTGTTTATTCCTACATATCTCACATGAATTATAGATCATTTTCCTAGATATTGTGATTAGTATGATATTTTTTCCTTGGTATATATAATTCGTTTCATGTTTTAACAAAAATTAAATATTTATATTGAAAACACATTATTTAAATCATAATGACAACATCAAGTTTTAGATTGATTTACAGTCAATTCCAACACACAAAAAATAAATTATGCAAAATAGTTGATAATTTTTAAATGAGTCTGAATTTATTTGATATGTTTGACAATGTTACACCAGTTTGTTACAAAAATAAATCATTCATTTTGAAAACATGGACTCTGATTCATATCATCTATAGAGTATATCAGTTTGATATTTGATTTAATTGTACAAAAAATTAAGATGTCTTTCACCATTCAAAGCCTTTAGAAAAATTTAAAACTCCTAAATGAAATCTAAAAATGTTGAAATATTGGAAGAAATCGAACAAAAGACCACATGTAAATAATTTGTGGTTTTAAGGTGTTGATTTTTTCTAGGATTTCAAGGGATAGGGGAATCAATGTTTTAGTTCAATGAGATCTTGAACAACACGAGCGATGGGGTCCTGTACAGGGATTATATTTATATTATCAAAATAGTTTTATCATTACTTTTAAAAAACATTGATAAAGACCCATAATTATCAGCAATAAAATAGAAATTATTGATAAAACCAATATTAATGAGTACTAACTCATAGCACTAATAATTTTGGTATTTTATCATCACATTATTGAAAATGTTTAAAAATATTGATTTTCTAATTAATATATATTTAAGTACTAAAAAACCTATATTTATTAGTAATATTTTTAAATAGATGATAATGTTCTAGATTTCTTATCCAAGGAGTTTATGGCTGCTGAGCCCATCCCTACCCCTACCAAGTGGGATGGACCCTTATAATCCTTCAAGGGAACATGTCTTCTATTCTTCTATCCGCTTTATATCCCCAATTTTTTTTCCTTATTGCTCTTATATATTTCTTATCCAGAAAGTTTCATATTTTTTTGATGGATTCCCAAAACATTCAATATCATATTTTTAGTTCAATGACTCCACCTTTCCTCTGAACTTGGTGTCGATACCATATTTCAAACAATGTATTAGATCAATGGATTCATTTGACAAGATAGTTTTCTGATATTGTGGAATACAAGAATGATCAACTATGGGTTTTCTAAACAATACTAAGAGCCTGATTTGGTTATATTTAGAGAATAAATTTGTCCAACACTCATCCAGTTTCCCCCTCCCCCACATCTGCAAAGAATACTATTTCTCTTGATTGATGTGTAATTTTGATTTGAACAATAAACTAGATACCCAACTAGGATTATTTGTGTATGATTTCTATAAAATCATCATCATTTTCTGAATCCTTCCATTATTCAAATACTTGAAAATTTGGTTGTTATATATTTATTTTCTAATAGTATATCTAAAACTGTTTCGCATCATATTTTTACTCAAAATTGAAATGAAATCGATGTTTTATGAACTCCATCAGGAAATTATTGGATTGTATTTGGGGAATAGTTCTACTGCAATAAACCTATTTATAATAAATCGTGTATTTATTTTTTAACTTCATTCATTAAAAAAAACTACATAATGGTAGTGAGTAGGCAGGGGTGCATGAATCACTACCTGATGAAAGACGCAGGATTGGGAGTTCATGGTAAGGGTATAATGTCTATTTTTGTTTCATGACCAATAGAACATGTTCAAATTGGTGATTCTATTGACTAAAGAAGTAATTCGAAGGATGTTCACATTGGATCACTTGATGGTGTCGAGTTTAATGGGACAAAATGACCTGATGGTCTCATAAACAATCAATTGATTCTTAAGGTAATAGAAAAGTTTGAACCATCTAGATGGAGGTTTGGTTGTTAATCTTTGATTCGAGATTAGAAGATATATATTCCATATTGATATGTGATTTTGAAAAGGTGTATGAAACAATGTCCCTGGAAATTGAAATAAATGTATCCAAGGATGCTGCTAATGATGAGGTAGTGAGAATTGCTACTAAAGAAAAACATAATGCGGTGTTATAGGAGAAACATTAGTAGGATACAATGGTTTGTATAACTAGTTGAGGCGACTGGGGATGGGTGAATGCAACAAGCATAGAGAGGATGAGAGTGAGATTATCGATGGAGTGCTTGTAAGAATCAAATATAATCCAAGGAGGGTGAAGGGGTGGAATGGGAAAAAGGGATTTAGAGAGATGCATTGTGTTAAAGGGAACTAGGTTTAAAAGTCATAAGGAATAATCTAAATTACCTATGTTAATAAAAATAATTTCATCCAAAAAGATTTAGGTGATGGATAGTGAACCCATGTCACATGGCTAAGAAGTTAAGAGGAGTCTGAATCTTCAAAGTGTAAATCAGACTATGGAGTGTGGTGAGGAAAAGAAACAAGAACATGTAGTTTGTATAAAGGATGATTGGATTTTGGAAAAAGATGTATCTAATAGTAAGTTTAGGGTTGTAGATAATGAGGATTGGGAAAAATGGTAGGCATGTGAAATTATTATTCATTTCAATTAAGAGATGTTATAAGAAGAATCTGAGATCAATGCTACATTAAAAAAGGTACACAGGAAGAAAGAGAGGATGATTCAACTAGACACTAATAAAGAACAATGTGTATGGATCAATAATCAAGATTTTATTTTGGTACATGGATTCAACAAAATGAATATTAGTGTTGAAATTTATATCCAAACTCTGAACAATATGACCTACCTTTTTTAATGGGTATGTCAAGGATGACCATGACACAAATTCCTCAACTCTTCAATGGATTTTATATATAGGTAATGTTTCGAAAAGATTTAAACTGGATTTCAATGCTTCATTGATATCTTATGGTTTCTTTTTATTTAATGTTCAAAAAATGAATGGTTTCCCATATTTTCAATATATTTGTTTTTTATAACAAAATATTTATTTTCTGTTAGGTGATAAATAATATATAAAGTGAATTCTAAAATATTAAATTTATATATATTAAAATGGAATGAATAAAAAAATGTAAAAATTATCTAACATTATTAATAAATTGATATTATTAAATTCATTAATGTAATAAATGAGTGACTTTTAAGAAAAAAGGTAAACATCAAAATCATTATAAAATGAAAGACTTTTATTAATTATAAAAATTATAAATAAAATTAAATTATTATATATTAAAAATAAATTAATATATATTGAATATTGACATCACAACTATACTATAAACCTTAAATTCTATACAATAAATATGTATAAATAAATGTTTAAAAAATGATATTAAAATAATATTAAAAGAATGAATATTTAAACAACAAAAGTTATTACAATAATTTGAAATTAAGTTACATTAGTAGTGAATAAATAATATTAAATAATTTTAATATATTGTATATTAAAAAAGAGTGAAATTATGTAATTAAAAAATTTGTACAATGAAAAAATATTAAACAATATACCGATATTATTAGTTATTTAAATAATGTATGAAATAAAAATTTATTATATGGTAAAATGAAATTAAAAATATATTAGTTACATAAATTACACCCATATTAAAATAATTGAATATTACAGATTTTAAAATTTTCAAATAAATATTATTATGGATAAAATTACAAAATAATATCTATGAAACTTTAAAAATGATTCATTTAAAAAATTCTGATTAATATTGATTAGATAATATATGAAAAGAATAAATATAGAAAAAATAATTTAATGTAATAAATAGTATATTTTAAATTATAAGATAAAAAAGCAATAATAGTTACAAATTAATATATATATATATATATAATATTGTAGGTTAATAAATATAATTCTAAAATAATTATTTAAAATTGAATAAATTAAAGAAATTTTATGATTGTGTACGTTCTATATAAAACTGAATTAACAAAATATATGTATGTTTCTAATTAATGTAAGCCACATTTGATATATGTTTTGTTGAAAAAATTACAGTTAATTAAATATTCACTACTCTATACAATTAGTTTATATTTTTAATAGATATTCAATGTTAATTATAAACCATTTTTCACTATGTAAAGGACCAATATAATATAAATAATCATCTTTTTTATTATATAAATCATATGTATACAAATAATATATGTATGTAAGTGTATGTATAAATATAAATATTAAATATATTAAATATACTAATGAACAATTATTTATAAAGAATAAATACATTAAGAAATTACAAAAAAATTAAATAAAATATATAATATCAATAAATTAAATAAACATAAAAAATATTGCTAAAAAAGTACACAACCTTTATTTATGAATACTAATATAGAAATTAAATTCATTGGTGGTAAAATAGGATATTTCATTTCTAAAAAAGCATGAAGCCTTTGTCATCACAGATAAAGGACCCATTTATTAGCACTGGAAATGGACCCATTTATTGGTGATTTTGTTAGCACTGGTAAATTCCATGGACACTAGTGAAAAATATATAGGTCTCTACCATCCGTAGAACATAACCTGATTATAATCATAAAATCAAATTAAAATATACATATAACAGTAACTAGAATGAAATATAAATATTTCATTGCGTTATCATTTCAATTCATGATTTATATTAAAGATATTTTTATTGATGAGATATTTAAAAATAATTATTTAAAATTACTATCCATATAAAAAATAAAAAATTCTCTCGAAATATTTTCTCAACCAAAAACCTCCATAAAAACCATTCCTCTTCATCAATACCATTCATTTGTAACAATATATAAAAAAACAATGAATGTATGATTGTAATATAATCCATATATGATAATTCATATTTTTAATTATTATGTATGTCAATGATATCATCATTTATTCTATTATTGTATTACTATATTTGGTATTGTTAATTTTATATTAGTTAATAATTTATATATATACCATTAATTAATTATTATATTAGGAATTATTAAATAAATTGTTAATAAATATTCTAAATAAATTATATTGTTAATTAAATAATATATTTATGATATTATAATAAACTAAAAATTTTAATTTCCTAAGTTTTAGTTAAAAATTATATAAATTTAAAAAAATAAAAAAATATAAATTGAAAACATAACCTTTAATAATATGAGGCACATTTTATAATCATTGTCCTAATGTTTGAAGATAATATGATCTGATTTACTCTATTTTGACAATTTCACAAATTTTTTAAATATAAATATCTTTTATATTGACAACACCTAGTTGGAGTTATACCAGCTATATCATGTGTCGGATTGACAGGTACTTGATTCCATAATGTCATAAATGAATTTTAGACCATATTACTAAAATTTTAAAAATAATTTGATCTCATTTACATGGATATGATTATTGATTCTAATTTTAAACAAAAATGAATCTTTTATACATAAATCACACATTTTGAGTTTTATCGACATCCATATGTGATGGATAAACATTTGGTTTTTTCTATTCATCAAGAATGAAATATAGATCATCATCCTAATGTTTGAAAACAATCTGAGTGTGTTTACTAGTTTTTAAAATGTGATGTATGTTTTAAACTAAAATTACACTTCTATATTGAAAAAAACACATTGAGTCATACAGAATAAATTGTGAGTAGGATTAATGTGAGATCATTTATTATAATCAGAATTCAATTATGGATCATTTTTCTAATTTTAAAACATATTCAATTATTGTTTTTAATCATTTTGGTTATGTAACACACATTTTCAATAAAAATACAACTTTTAAATTTAATGCAGTAAATTAGAGTCACGTTGGACCCACTGTGTATCAAATTGACAATAGGTTGATTATGACATGTAAAGTATGAATTATGGATTACCTTGTTATTTTTTAATAATAATCAAAGCTCATTTTCTCATGTTTTTCATATGTGATGCATGTTTTACACTAAAATGAATGTTTTTTTGTAAATGTGCATGTTCGGTGATAAACACCATATCATGAGTCTATTTGTAATACAATATATTATTTTAAATATTAATTGTATTATGGGTTTTTACAAATTTTTCAAAAACCATCTATGATTTTTTTCTTTGTTATGGATTTGTGATTAATGTTTAAAACCAAAATGACAATTTTATATTTAAAATAAAAAATTTAAATCATATCATGCACACCATATTTATGATGGATGTGTTTCCAATTTCAACACATAAAAAATGATTTATGCACAATTTTCTAAAATATGGAAAACAATCTAAATTCATTCTCATCATCTAGAAATGTGACACCAGATTTCAGCTAGAATGACTGTTTTATATTCAATACATTCCCTTTAAGTTATACTGGCCAAATCATGTGTTAGAATGATGTGTAAATAATTTATACACATCCAAATTATATTATAGATCATTGTACTAATGTTTTAAGAAAATCAGATCTCATTTGACTATTTTTTTTATTTGTGACATGTTTGTTAAACTGAATTAAAATTACTATTTAGAAAAATTGAACATTCAGTCATATCATCCACAACATGTGTTGTATTAACATGATATTTATTCATAAATGTCACAAATAAAAAATGGATCTTTTTCATAATATTTTAAAATAATGAAGCATCATTTTATCTTTTTTGTATTTGTGACATGAGTTTTAAAATAAAAGTAGTCTTTTATATTGAAAACACATACTATGAGTCATACCAACCACAACGTGTTTTGTGATGACATGATATCAATTTATATATTTATATAATTAATTATGGATCATTTTAAGAATGTTATAAAACAAACATAGGTCTCTTTCCCTAGTTTGGATATGTGGTGTATGTTTTTTAACTAAAATTTAATCTTATATAGAAATCATGCACTTTGATTCATACACACTACATCATGTGTTGGATTGATGTGAGGTATATTCCTAAAAAAACTAAATGAATTATTTCCCATTTTAATAATTTTTTTAATACAATTTGAGATTTTTTTTCATATTTTTCAATGTGTGATTATAGTTTTAAAGAAAAAAGGAAACATTTCTATTGAAAACACTCAATCGTAGTCGTAATAATCTCATCATGTATTAAATCAATATGTGATCAATTATTTAATGACACAAATGAATTATGGTTCATTTTACTATGATTTAAATAAAATATGAACTTGTTTATATATTTGTTTCTATGCAATGTGTGGGTTACAGAAAAAATGTAAATTAAAATCACGCACTAACTATAATACCGAACATACCATTTTTCAAATTATTGTGTAGTCAATTATAATATACGTGATAATTAAATTATGGATCATTTACATAAGGCATTAATATAATCATTGATATATTTCTTAGTTTTCACATGTAACATTTGATATAAACTAAAAAAACACTTTTTATATTAAAAGAACATACTTTCATTCACACCGGCCACATCGTGTGTCAATTTTATTTCATATAAATTCATCTATGTCAACAACAAATTATTTATAATTATTATAAATATTGAAAATTATATGATATCTTTAAATTTTATTTTACAATATTATGGGTATTTAAATAAAAATGAAACTTTTATATTGAAAACATGTACATTGAATCATTCGGGTCACATCGTGTGTCTGATAGACCTTTGATCAATTATTAAACATCAAATATTAATTGTGGATTATTTTACAAATGTTTTGGGATAGTTTGATCTCATATACTTGGTTTTGGATATGATATGTTTCATATATTTAGATTATAAATTTAATTTGATAAATTTCACATTGATTTATAATGGACGCAACATGTTTCATGTTGATTGGCAGTTTATTCCTACACATCTTAGATGAATTATGGATTGTTTACTAATGTTTGAAGATAATATAGGAATTTTTTCTTTCTATTGATAATGTTATTTTTATTTTAAACATAAATGAACAAGTTATATTGAAAACATAGAAATTTATTTTTACCAAGCACGTAATGTGTCAAATTTATGTTCATTAAATTCATAATTTTAAAAAATAAATTTTGGATTTTTTTTGTAATTTTCAAATTAATACAATCTCATTTGTTCAGATTGACAACATAAAGATCATTTTAAACTAAAATGAAACATTTATATTGAAAAAATAATATTTTAATCATTCTATAAACATTTTATATAATATTTATACATGATATGAATGCATATTATAACTTTTTTTATTTATGTTACTGAAAAACACAATATACCACAAAAAGTTCACGGTGGATGAATGTGAGCAAAACTGAGGGAATCCCATCACACAATCATTTAAATATTAATTATAAGAGAAGTACTATAATAAAACAACATCAACCTATTATCCAGGTTACCTTTGGATGCTAGAAGAACTTCTAACATGTTACCCTCAAGCCCGAAATGTTGAACTGATATAGTAGGACAAATTTGTTCCCTTTAAGCATGTGTGAGGTAAATAATATTCCAATGCCAATTCATCTGACCTTTTATGGATTTGAAAATAATAGAATAACCTAATTCAATAATAGTTATATGAATATCTATTTCTTTACATAATTTAATTCCTTTATGGATAACAGATGCCTCTACCACCCTTAATATACACATCTCACGGTTATCATTCGCACATGTGTTTTAATCCTTGGGTGATCAGTGGATAATCCCAAATAAATCCTTCTCCTTCACAGATATCATCACGGGAAAATCTAGAAGAATCCCAATTTCTAAACCCCAATCCTTCATAGATGCCATTGTGGGCCTAGTGTCTCTATCCAATTTGACGAACATGGAATGAATGGATATAAAGAAATACCATCATCCCAGTCTTTAATCAATTTGTTTATCAAATGAAGAGTTGCACTTTCTATCCTCGACCTCCATTTATTATAGGCTGGAATATTTAGAAAATGAAGTCCCCCAAGAATATTCCTCTATAAGACCTTGGAAAAAATAGGATTTGTGAACATTCACATCGGTTAGTTGAATTGTTCACATGTACTTATTCAATTTTCCCTAGAAAACAACAACTATAGGCTCTGGATGAGAGGGTCGTGGTCTTTTATTTGAAATTTTATGATGTTATTGGAATGGTCCCTAAACTATTGTATTGACTCAGAGCCACTTATTGTCCTCATAAATCTAGGCTTCCTATGAATTCTATTGCATTTCATTAAGAAGAATTCCCTATTTTCCATTTCTTTTAATATTGGTATTCGCTTTAACCTTGAATCTACTACCCTGAATCTCTATTGACCATCAGTAGCTTGAATATGTACTGAAATTGATATTTTACAATCTCTACCATCACACATTTCGATTCAAATCGTATACAATGGCTTTATCTTGGATGATTTTTTTCAAAAATATCTCATATTGTTGCAATAAATGTTCTATAATTAGCAACTCTATAGAAAAATGTGAAAATAAAAATCATTCTTCATGCCACCCCCTAATTTTAAATCAAAATGGTTTGAAATTGAAATTACAAAAGGAATATCTATTTCTCATAATGTGGAATATATTGATATTATTTCCAACAAGAAGTCTTCATGATCTCCAAATAATAATCATCCCTCTATCTACATATCTAGTTTCATATAGGAAGAACAAAATGCACATATTACTAATGAAGATAAGGAATTGAATCTTAATCCTAAACTATTAGATACAGAGATCAATCAAATATATCATAGAGACAAATATAACGATCAATAATACTTTGGAGATTTTATTCAATATGATTTTGAAAATTCTCGCCATCATGAGGTTGATTTTCGGAAATCTAAGGCAAAAAGAGCAAAAAAAATTCAATTATTGATTCCAATGGTTTCATATTTCTATGTGCCCAGAAGACTTGACAATATAGCGATCATTATAACATTGAGAGAACCATTGTCCCATGATAACAAGACACTGTTATGAATGAAATAAATATTATTCCCCTACATCCCATACATACTGAAAATTTATCTATTTACTCTGATTCAACTGACATATATGTCTCTAATAGTAATGATGAAAAACAAATCACCCTAATTTTACCTATGCATACCAAACTCAGGAGAAATTAGATTTTTTAGATGATATTTTCTGTTGGATGGAAGAGAATTATACAACTACCTTCTACAAATACAAAAACAATGATATGATTTCAGAGAGATACCTTGAAATCAGAAAAAAAAAGATTTCTATCAATGTGATGGATGAGTTTATGAATGATACAACCGTCAATATCAAATCAATTCCATGTAATTGACTCATTATTGTTATGACTCTGGTACATGTTTGAATTTAGTCATTTTCTCCCTTTTGGTTCTTATCCAATTGAGTCTGGTTCTATATTAATGAATTTTTTAATCTATCCATATTTCTCTTAATCTACAAATGATATTGCTTTAAATATGTTTTAGTATTGAATATTTGAAATCATTTCTTGGTCAACCAACACTTTTATGGACATCATAGGCTGCAAAAATTTCTAAAATTCACTCAATTAATTTCATTTTAGCAGAATCATGACTTCCGTCATGTATAGCATATAAAATCATTGGGAAGTCTTCAACATCTAGAATTCTTCCAGGGATATTTTTCATCCTTAGATGCTAGGTATGTTTTCCCAACTATTTCTCATCAAATTATTTTTTTACTTTTGGTAGGGAATTATTGTATGCAATAGACGATTTTTGGAGTTATTATCTTAGAATCATCTGATGTACCCCCTTTTGATCCCATGTTTGTGTAATATCATTACTCCTAAAACATGAAATGTACCTTTTTTTAATAAATTTGTTTGGGGCATGAACTGGTTGAATATTTCATGTGACCACATTTGTCAAAAAAAAATTGATGCATCTACCACCAATGAAGCACCCAACACATATATCTATGAAAAGGAAAAATAAAAAATCCTAAACCATTATGAAAAAAACCAACACCATAAATGACCCCTTGAAATAATGAATCATACAGATTTAATTTCATACCATATGTAAGAGGATGCCATATCACCAAAACACTAGGATACTGGTGTCCAGAGTCATCATCCTTGATCAAACTATAAAGACACACAAACCAACACCAAACCAAATATATGGTAACATTATCACAATGATTAAAAAATTAAAAGAGATCATCTAGAAACATTAACCTAATATAATTAATATTAGGCCTAAAACACTAATGGAACACTATATTACCCTCACCCATAAAATCCAACAAAAATCAGTGATGACAAAGGACCATACCATGGGTTGCACACAATTATACGACATTGAATAACAATATAATTAAAAAATTCATCTACATATGTTACATATACATTGAAATCCGTAAATCTAAAAACATGAACCCACAAATACACAGCCTAGTATATTTTAGAAAATAGATGAAGAACAAATTCAGATTTAAAGTAAATACAACACTAGAATCCCGATGCATGAGGAATGCTAATTTATTTTATAATATCATTAGTAGGGATAGAAAAATGTCAAATTCTAAAAACAAGGAATATTAAATTTGGAGTAAATCATTATACCATAGTATTGTAGTCATATTATCCATGTTAGAATCTCGTAAGAATCCTGGATAAAAGAACATAGTAATAAAATTATAAAAATATATATATAGGTGATCAATTCGTACATATCATAGGTAAATTTTGGATCATTTTCCATAAACATTAAAAAACCCATTCTAATTATCTATGTTTTGACAATGTGCCTTGTGTTTTAATCTAAATTAACTTATTGAGATAAATATTCCTAACAAAATTTTAATCTTCCAAACCACCTTCAACTTCCTTCACGTATACTTCATTGATTTTACTTGGATCAATGGATCCGAATATTATGGAGGAATCAATTTTAGTATGTACAATATATTTCATTGGCATGTATTTGGGTGAATAAAATGTTAATGTGAGGGAATTAATCTTCAATTTTTATCATGGGTGTGCAGATGATTAAAACCAAGGTGAGACACATTTATATACTCATAGAAAGACAACACGACACAAACTTTTAATGATAATTATAGGGGAATAGAATTACCTTCCATTGAATTTGGTAATATGACTTCAGATTTATTCGTAAAAGGATCCTTTAACCATTTACCCTTCACCATTATATTAAATGTATCCTTATTTTAAAATCTCTCATGACGAAAACAAGTTCCATTCTTCTTACTAGAACGACCAAAATTTTTATACTATATCCCTACAAGATAAATATTTCTGGAAAATCAATTAAATCATTTTTTATTTGTAGCCACAGCAATTAATCCTTTATGAGTATCAGCCAAATAAAACTAACACCTAAATGAATGAAATTATTCTATTTTTTAAAAGAAATGTATAACCATTTAGGGAATGATAATATACCATGATGAATCATATACATATTATAGTTACAATGGTATGATTGAATTCATGCGATTTATATTTATTAAAAATATCATACATGTTGAATTGATGTTGGAAAGCATCTATATATTCAAATCAATTTGAAAGTAACTAAAATTATTTCCAATAAAGTTAATGCATATTAGAAGGATTCATTTTCTATTTCTCTCTGATGCAACACCCTCAATCAAAACATTCATACTATTTTTTATGGGTGGAGAAACACTATGGTGGGGAGGATAACCAACTCTATATCCTCACATGGGAGTGGAAAATTATCTATGATGGGGTTAAAATATATTTTGAATGATGGGAGTGTCATGTCATAAAAAAATTATTTGTATCATTATAAAAAATATATATTTAGAATAAATATATAAATAAAATATTTGAAATTACATACAAAATTAATTTTAGTGAAATTAATTTCTATATATTACAATGATGTTGCTTCATACCCCAAATGTACTCTAACTTTCATAGCATGTAAAAGATCACATAAATAATTGGTAATAACCTCAACATGATGTAGAAAATTATTTTATCACCATATAGCATTCAGAATAACCTCCAAAAAATATTTTTGGTTTTCAATTTTTGGAATTTAATGTTATCTTGAAAGTACAGAGAAAATATAGGAAAAAAACTAGAAAATTTTATTTTAATTTAAATTGAAATTACCTTAAAAATTTTAATTTTTTGTGTTAATAGTTTGTTGATGGTATATAAATAACATAATTGTTCACATTCAGGAATCTCAAATTTTTTACTTTAACTATATATTTATTATCAACCCATTTACAAATAAAAATAATTACATGATATTTTGAATTATATAACTCATATATTTGTCAATTATGAAGAAGTATGACATATTCCCATAAATTAGATTTATATCCTTGGACCTGAATATAGAAATTATTGGCCCCATAATCCTAACTCAACCAGTTTTTATCAAAATATTTTCACTCTGTTACATCATATAGAATGTATAAAAATTAATTAAAAACCACTGTAAGAGATAATATTTACATTTGGGTAACTTTTATAGCTAAAGAATTTGTTAGACAATAGAGTTGGGATATGCAGATAACACCTTATAAATATGTTCTTAGAAACATCTTATAAACTATTGAATATGGATAATTAATATCGTTATTTCTACCCTTGATATATTAAAATGTATAAGAATTACTCTATGGGATCCATCATATGGAAGAATCTATAATCTATTATTTAAAAAGTAATTGTGAGTCTACTCGTTCACTATAATGGTAATTCTAACAAAAAATATTCTAGAAATTTGTTATCCCCCAAGGCTTACACTATTGTGAGAGTTTTATAGCCCTATTCTATCAATATCTAAGAGTTAATAAGTATATAATTAAACTACATAATCAACAATATATCACCCTTTAAATAAACCTTCTAACTAAATTCAATTAATTACATTCCCCTTCAAAATATTAATATATCATTCAGTAGGGTACATCCATCAACAATGTTCATGACCACATAGTTGAATCTGTATCACCTAGTAGACCATTAGGTGGAAAATAATAACAATGAAATGTGGTTAGAAGAATATCTCAACTTCTCCTAATATGACATCCATTTCCATATTCAGGATTGGAAAATTATTATGATTTATTACATCACTACATATTTATTTGAAAAGGAAGTAATGTTTGTTTAATAAATATTATACATTTTGGGTAGAATGAAATGTAATGCTCTAAGAAGTAAATCTTAATAAAAACATGAATATCCTTTTATGGAAGTCCCAGTAACATTAAAATTTTAATTTCAATGATATTATTATTTGATGGATTCCCCTCCAAATATTTTACTCCATAAAGAAGATTCAAGATTGAAATTGTTCTTGTCGAATAAAGTTTAATCTAGTGGAGGAATAATAGTTTCCTTTTCACCCTTCACTAGTTCCAACACATCCTTTATCCCCATGTTAGTAAAGTATAACATTTCTGTAATTACATATTTTATTATATATAATATATTTTCTATTGTGATAATTTCAAAATCACTTATATATATTTCTATATTCATTACGTCAATAAAATATATGACATTTAATTAATTAAAGTATTGTAATTAATAGAATATTCATCTATTTTTTCAATAATAATTTTTATGATTTTATAAAACTGTATTACCAAAATTATTTCCATTATCTTTTAAATTCTTGAGAAGTTTATCACTCATTAATTATGATGGTTTTCTACATTGTTCTGTATTACCATTGAATTATATCATCTAAGTTAAGTATTTATGACATTATGGTAAAAATTTACAATTCCCAAAACACAATATTTTTGGAATGTTTCAACATAACATAGTGTATAACATCTATAAAATCGTGACACCTAAAAATTACAATAATTTTATACCTCCTAAAATTTTCCAGAAGAAGGAATGTGAATAATCAACTGATAAAACATGGTTATCAATCTGAAATCAGTAATTATATGAGCCTCATAAAACATAAAACAATGTATCATGGATTAATTTAAGATATTAGATCAATGAATCCAAATAGATATGAATATCATAACTAGGTTTTTTACATTCAGATATAAACAAAGGAAACATGATGTATATGTGGTTCATGCATGACCATGGTGGCCAGCTATAAATTACCATCATTAATAGACATGTAATGCAAGTACTACTTTCCACACAAATAGTACTTATTCTATATGTAGATAACACAATACAATGATTTCATAGCTTTATTTAAAATTTGGGATGTTCATAATCAATTTTCATCAACTACAAAGAGTTTGTTGGGTGTCTTATTTTACTATCTACAATTTATTAATCTTCATGCCATGAAATTTTTCTAACGGTTTCGTAATATCCATAGAGATGTCTAAACATCATATAGATAGAAAAATACCATACACAATATTATATAACTTATTTATTTATCATGTTTTGATCTATGAAAAACCCAATGAATGTTGTGAATGAATCATAATCCTTATTAAAATATTCATATATTTGGAAATGCTATTATTTTATTAGATATCATACCAATTGAACAAATAATTCAACATTTTCTATATTTTCTTACAATGAAGATCATTTTAATTTGGTAACATATTAATCATGAGACCAAGTAATCCTTTAAAGCTAGTGTCACTCCTTATACTTCAAATATTAGAATAATATAATATTAATACGACTACTAATGTTTTATATTTAGTATAATTGGTATAAAATGGTGTATATTCCTCGATATTTTACTTCTAAAACAACATTGTACAGTCATGATAGTCATATTGAATTTTTTTTTTTATTTCCCCCTTACAATTTCAATCATCATTTACACTACGGTTCATATCAATTGATTTATAAATCACTATATCATACCTGTTAGTATGTACATTATTGTTTACCAATGTTTAGATCAAAATTAATATATTCAATCAATTTGTTCCAAATAAAATATTTATTAAACTCCTATGAGTGAATTCATATTTAAAAAAATCAATGAAAACATGGATAAATGATTTTAGATGGGTCATATGCATGCTCAGTTGAAATCATGATGGTCATTTTGACGTTATCATCAAAATCCATTTTTATTCAATTAGCATCCATCCAAATTTCATTCAAATCCATCTTATTATGATTATTAATTTTACATTTGTACAAAAATAAGTAAATATACAAAAGGTATTAATAATCAAAGGATATAGTTGTAGATACTTTAATTAAATTTAATAATTTTATTAATAATGAAATGTATACTCCCTTTAGACACCCAATAGTAAAAATTTTGTAATAATAAGATGATAGAATTCATTGAAATTATAATATTATACTCCTTATAGGAATTTTTTCCAATTATAACCTCCAATTAAAACATGAATTTTGATTTTCTAAAACAAAGTAGGGTGGTGTTTATAGCATTAAAGCGGGAAATTGATTATAGATGAAATATTTGATGTGAAGAGGTCAAGGTTGAAGCTAAATTCCAATAAGGGTAACCCGTATAAGATTATTTACAACATTATTATATTTACCACTATTTTATATTGTAATAATTATTTCATAAAAATGATCCCACAGGACTACTAATGTTTAAGGAATATCAACATGCCAATGTTATTGGTGATAATTGATTACAAATTATATTTTTATTAAATGAAAACATGTAAAGAAACAACCAATAGTGGTTAAAGGGTTATAGTTTCCCCATAAATGGTAAAATCTATATGACCAAACTAAAATATTCATTAAAGCTACATATAGATATTGTTCTAAGATAATAATTGTCGAATTATGTGAACTAAAATTGTTTATTTGTGGTGGAAATCATTTATAAATGGAATGTGATATATCTAAAAAGTTACGAAGTGTTTAATTAAATTATAATCTACTAAAAAGTACAGATATCAACAGTTTTCACCCATCAATTTATTAATGGTTAATAGTTAGTCTTAAAATAAGAATGATAAGGATTTTTGTGGTGAGATACCTTAAAAAATTATATGTGCTAAAAAGTAATTTTTTGTATATAATCCAATGAATGTGAAATTAATATAATACATTGAGAAAAATAAAAAACCCAAATACGAAATAAAAATGTTTATATAATGAATGATATTGAATAATGGATCATAAGAAAAAATTGTGGGTTTTTAATATTTTGATTTTTCAAAGGTGATCAAGTGAGAGCAACACTAATTTTTCTGTTCCGTGATAGATTTAATGAAATGTGGGATGTGGTCCTTAATTGGGGGTCTATTTAAATATGGAAAATGATTTAATTTTTTTATATAAAATTTAATGTGACCCATATTTATTAGCACTAAAATATAAATTGATGATAAAACGACTCTTTTTTTAGTTCAAACTCATAAGTTTGATAAAGATGGTGTTTTATCTTCACATTTAGTAAAAGTTGATAAATATTGGTTTTATAAGTAATTAATACTTTAGATCTTAAAAAATTAATATATATAAACATTATATTGGATGACATCATAATGTTCCATATTTTATGACCTAGGATGTGATGTCCGTTGAGCTTGTCCCTCCCCGTATGGAGTTGGAGTGTCCTCTATCATTCTTTGAGGGAACTCAAACTCTTTTGTTATCTCTATTTAATTGCCATTATTTTATTCCTTATTTCCCATAGATATCTCTTATCACTAATGATCAATATTTTTTGGATGGCATTCTAAAAGTTTTTCTCTCATCTATAGTATTCACTAGTGCATCGTTTCTATTGAACCTGATGATAACATCTACTTTTATACAAAATCATCCATCAATGGGATTAACTTTATTGGTTTGTTTTAAAACATTAGGGACTAATATATTTATTAGAAATTGTTCATATTGACATCATTAACATCATTATTCAGTTATCTTTAGAGAATGTCTTGGTCCAACAATGTTCTAGTGCCCTCGCATATATAACAGGTCTTGTTTTTTTCCTTCTTCTAGTAGACATAGAATTTTCACATGAAACGAGATCACATGAATATTGTATTTTTGGATAGTTTTCTAGATCACCCATATAATTTTAATAATACTTATATAATTTTAATTTTAGATGATTTGGTCGGTAGATATTTATGTTTGGATAGTATAACTATAGCAATTTTTCGTCCTATTTGATGAGATATATTTGTTAAAGTCGATGTTTATAGAATTATGGAAGAGATTGTTTGGATTGAGGTTAGGGATGATTTAGACGACAAGAAACCTATTTATTTTTATTATTTGATCTATTTTTTATTATTTATTCAAGAAAATGTATCACTGGATAGAAGTGCATACACATAGGTGCATAATTCACTTCGAGAAGATAGATCCATGAATGAGATGCAGTGGTATGTGTAAGGTGTCCATTTTGGGTGAAGGTATTATGGAACAGCTTCAAAGTAGTCATTTCATGGATTGAATCAGTAATTAAAAGTTAGTGATCATTGGGTCACTTGAGGGTGAGGAGTAAAATGGGACAGGACTTCCTATTGGCCTCACATCGAAACATATGACTCCAAATGGAATAGGATTTTTTTTCACCATTCGGAAAGTTGATTGACTATTAATATGTTATTTCAGAGTAGTAGACATATACTGTATATAGAGATGATATTTTTGGTGTATGTGCAACATGGTATGTGTAATAAAAAATAAATGAAAAAAAGAGGCATCTTTTGAGGTGGTATTGAGAATTACTGACCAAGCTGAACCCCAGGAGGTGTTATAGGTGGAAGGTGTAATGTCACAGGTAAATAAAGAATATAAAATTTTCATATTTATTAATATTTTTAAATTATTTATTAATTTTATTTTAAATGGGATGCATTTTTCGATTGCTTACCTGATACACAACAATAGGTTTCATTGAAATATTATGTTGCACAAAACGTTGAATTATACTAATAAATAATAATATATTTTTATTATTTTAAATGGCAGTAAATGTCTTTCCATTGTAATGGTGAGAGTGAACATAATTAACTAAAAAATGATTATACATTCTTGTTAAATGTTTTATCATTTATCAAATAATTTCTTGAGGTTTAAAATAAGAATGAATTTAATTATAAGCATAAATACTCAAATATTATTTAGATGATTATTTTACCACATTTTGATGGAGAACCATTTTTAAATCTAGTTTTTTTACTTTTATACATTCTATTTGATAAAATAATATTATTATTTAGAATCGGGCCATCAAAATTTATTTTTGGAGGAATGTTTTGTTTTTTTCTGAAAATGTTCATTGTTTATGTATAGTGATGAATATTGTACTTTAATTCAAAAATGTCTTTCAATCCAATTTATTTATATGGTTGGGTTATATTTATAAATGGTTTTAAAGTAAAATAAGGTTATAGTTTTATTATTTAATCCAGTGTGGGTCATTGGATGAAATTGTAATTTCAAATTGGACATAAATAAGTGTCAATCTTTTGATAGTTATTATTTCTTAAAAACACACTTTTTTATTTTGATAGTGGGAATTATTTATAACTTAATTTCTTACACTTTTGTGTATTTAATATGGAAAAATAGATTTTATATTTTGAATTATAAGGCCCAAATTATGTAAATCTTTATCTTTTATTTTTTGACATTATGAATATTTACTTCAGTAAATATTTTATTTACCATCTTTAAAAGGTAAATCAAGTAAATAATGGTAATCATAATTTTATAGTAATATTAAATTTAACCTAATATTTTTTTTAATCTTATTGGTTCACACTTGTCTGAACATGGTCATCCTTGGGTAAATTTTGGGACCCAATAAAGCCACTAAAATGTGATAATGAGACTTTATATTAATTAATTTAAATGTAAGACCAAAATGACATAAAAATATATCTTTTAGAAAATAAATTTTTATATGGGGTTATATAAGTTATCTTTTGGACTAATAAAATTAATTGGAAATAAAAAAATATTTCCTACATCATGGTGTTTGTTTTATAATTTTTAGATATCAAATAAATAATATAATTTATGACACAATAATGATGCACTATTTAACCCATTAATGAATTCTTTAAATAAATAAGATTATGAAAAATAAAAAAAAATCCAACACCAGTCCAATTATTATTGGATGATTTTATATCAAACATGAGTCTTTTTATCTTTGAAATTAATGAGTTTTGGTCCTTTATAAACTAAAAATCTTTGTATAATAAAATAATATTTTCAATCATTCCAAAAGAGCACCTTCTCCCCATTATAAAAATATATCACTTCTAACCCATTAATCACACCTCTCAAGCACCATGGATAGTCCAACATCTATCCAATAGATATATCTAAATCCATATCTTCCACCTAAGAGCCTTAACAAAGGCAGAAGGATTTCAAAAAATCTTTTGGGTTCAAACCAAAGGGAGTGACCTGATTTAAACATAACATATTCTCTTAAGTTATTTACTTTTATTTTACTTCTCCAACCCCCAAAAATCTGTTTATTAATTTATTTTATAACAGAACCATTATACTAAATATAATAGGTTGTTGTTATGAGATTTATTAGAACAAAAATTCTACACCCCTCCATCTAATAGATACGAACATACTGTTTCTATAGAAGATGAACAATTGCCTAATAAAATGATGATTGTTCCAATATCTTCAACTACATATCATGGTGGCCATTATTATGGAAATATATTTAAATGTGATATATATTCTCTTTATTTTTTCTTTATGCCTCTTTTTTTCATTTAAAAACGTACCTTTATTCTTTCCGATTTGTTTAAACATGATAATTTCATTTGAGGAAGTGCAGTCAACCGCCCCCTCAAGGTGATATGATTCATTCAAGACATATATGGAACTTATAAAGGATGGAGTTATAAAATTATGGAACATATATATCATATGATACTAGAATTATTTTATTTATATGTTTCATTATGTTTTCATGCTATTAGATATGATATATAAATGAATGTAGCGTTTTTTGTGTACATACGTATTGTCGTCTCCATGAATGGTGAATTTCATTCATTATAACCAAATGTTATGTACTGTTATAAATACTTATAGATAATGTATATATATGATATGTATGATATTTAAATCATTAATATCATTCTAGAGATAATATAATTTTGACCACATGGACAATTTGTAATTATAACAGGTTCATTTTTTAATCTAGTTCTGAACATCGAAAGAATTTCTAATATAAAGTAAAATAATAATATAATTTTTATAGAAAGTTAATAAGTGATATAAAAATAATAATGATAATTAAAATGTTTCTTATGAAATTATAAATTAACTTATGTTTATTATTCAGGATGAACCAGGATTAAACGTGTCAATTCAGACACGAGGTAAGGGGTTTCTTATCTCACATTTAATTCTGTGATATTTCCATTTTTGCTACATATTTATTGCATGAGGTGTATTGTTCACTCCCAATTTAAATATATTGTCACGATTCATCTTATATTCATGGTATTATATGATTTATTTGGTTGTTTTTACCTTTTGTTCATTCAAATCGATTGATTACAACGTTCTAAGGGTTTTTATATAACTTTTTATTCCCTTGAGATTCATGCTATATTATCCACTATTTTCTTTTGTGTGATCTATGTACTTCCCATTATTGTATTCATTGTGTAATATACATTAATTTATGGGTATTTACATCAACATTGTATGACCCTTCTATAATGTGGTGTATGTTTCATAAGTTACCAAATCGGTAAGAGAACCCCTCACCCTCCTCTTCTTGTCAAAGACTTATTTTATATTATTTTTTAATTATATTATGTTAGGATATGATTTTATATATTTTTATTTCTGTAAAATCTATTTCCATGTGATTAGAGACCCTTTTCACTCTCATTATCTCATTTTATTAATTTTAAAGAGATGCCGTTAGTTTGTCAAAATTCTATAAAGAAACATCTAAACACAATTTTATTCTTTGGGTTTAAATTATACTGTTTGATTATGTCATGAAATGAATATGTTTCAATGACATATGGGTATTTTACACTTAATATAAACTTATATTTGATGTGTTTTTATTTTTCACACATAATTATGTCATTTATTTGTTTTTAATCTATTGATTTATTCTTTTCAATGGACATTGTCTCAATTTACATTCTATTGAGACATATTTGTTATTATACACCAATAAAAAAAATTATTCTGTATATACTTCCCTTGGCATATTATAACATGAATTTACTTATTCTCATGATATTATACATTTTTATTAATTTTATTCCTCAATTATTTCTATTCAACTGTATCTCAGTTGGTTAGTAACTATTTATCTAAAATATTGTTTTAAATGATTTAAATATTTCTTATTATAAATATTTCTCATTATTTTCCATGTTTTAAAAAAGCTTTTAATGATTTATTTATATGGACATGAATACCTTGAAATTAAAATTTCATTCAAATTCATTAATTTGGTATGGGAAACATTGATTCCAAAATCTATTTGTTAAATGATTTAAATGGTTTTTTAAAATGTTTTGATAAGGAATTGATTATGTCTATATCTTGAAATGATATATTTTGATTGAAATGAGGAAATTTTATCTATCCTTTATTCTTTTTTTATGTTTTATGAATATGTTATGATTATTGGGTATCATTTTTTTATATGGGTGGTTCTGTGATATACCTAGGGTGGGTGAGCCCGAGATAGCTTTACAATGTTTTAGGTAATGCGACGGAGGTAAACATGAATGTTTCTCCTAAGAGATTTAGGGAATATACTATAATGGGTATTCCAAACATAACTACCGATGTAGCTGAAAAATATATTAGGTAAGTAGGTAATTTATAACATAAGATGCCTGTATGATTTATAATTTATGCGTGTCATTCATAAATCATATAATTTCACAAGGAATGCTACGATTGAAAAGTATGGTTTCATTGAAATGTATTTATTGATGGGATAATGTTTTATTTACTGATTCTTAACTGTTATTGAGATTTTTAGCATCATATATTGTTTTGAAATGTTTTTCAGAGGACATAATGATGAATAGGGTAAAGGACGGGATCAAGGGAAAGTCATTCTATCTAAAACATGAAACTAGAAATGGTTATTTTTTAAGAGTTTTTATTTAATGAAAAATTTGAAAATGAGCTGATGTGTCTACATTGAAATTTTTTATATTTAATAGTTATGACATAATTATCTAAACATATAAACCCTAAAAGAACCTCATTGTTAATTATTCATGTAATATAATATTATGTAATGTGATAGGCAAGGTCCTTATGGTAGGTATCAAAGGTTGGTTTAGATAACTTTAGGGATAATATGTTTTAATTAAACACTTTGTTAGTCCATATGTATATTATTTTAGTAAAAACATTATTTTATAAATTCTTCAGATCAAGTAAAGTCAGTTACAAATGTAAGGAGGAGGATCTCAAATAAAATTCCAATCTCTTCATGATGACATGCTTTCATTAATTATTGCAAAGTCATGTTTAGATGATTTTGAAATTCATTCTATCATAAAACTCACTTGAAAGAAGTTTTTTAAGAAATTAAACACCTCTATTCTACCTCGATATCCCCATCTATCATGGGTTGTATTTAATAAAATCCTTTTATCACAATATTCTCATATTTTCAAGAAAATAAAATATTATCAAGGCATTTTCAAATATTTTACCTTATCTCATGATTTCTAAGCATATTAGGATTTTGAAAAAGATGTTGAATAAATATACCCTTACAGAACCTATTTAAATATTTTTTTATAGTGTAGTCTCATAGACTATACTTATGGTATTTTAAAAGAACCATTACTTGAATGTTTCAACTCAAATTCAGTCCAACTATTTTACAAAAATCATATTTTATCAGATATTTTGAAATTATATTTCATACATGACTATTTTCTGAAACTATTTTTCGGTGACCACCCATATGACCCAATTTTTATAGGGTGTAATTTTTTATAGGAATAAAATGATTTAAAAGGATCTCTATATAATTATTTCAATGCATGGACCTTATAACTACGTGAAAAAGATAATGATGAAACCATATTGACACCATGATCATGGTATGCTGATCTTTATTTTGGGAATAGTTTTATTTTATCAAATGGTGGTGAAAAAATAAAAAAATTACAATATATATATATATATACATCTTTAAGAATTTAGATTTTTATGTCTTAATGTATTGGGATTAAAATGAAATATATATGAAAACAATTGAGGTTAAAAAATTTAAGGGTTATTTTAGTGTTTTTTAAAAATGGACAACTTGTAAGATGGGTGACCACCCTTCACGTATGACAATCCTGCATGAATCAAACACGAAACTGAAGGGAGATAAGGGTAATATCTTACCACAAGCCTATGTTAATACCCTGGTTAGTATGAATTATTTTTTTTTAGTTAAACAATTTTATAAATCAAGAATATGTTGATTATGGGAACATATTTTTTATCAAATGGATACCCTTAATATAGGAAGTTGATTTGGTGATTATACGATAAATGTAATTTTGTAAGATGTTCTCTCTTTTGGGTAACATTATATGTATAAGGAAAATAGAATACTATGGAATCTCATTTTTGTATTTATGGTTGAAGTTTTATTTTTTAGTATTCTATGTTTTTATTGTGGATATATATGGATTTGGGTTATTTAGGTAAATGATTAACCAATCATAGAGAATATTTGATTAGGTTAATTACACTTTTTTATGAGAATTTTGGAGTATTCGCTGTTATTTGGAGAAAAATATTAAGATTTTTCATGGAAGACAATGTGATAAAATTCTTTTGAGTTTTGGGTTTTAATCTTAGTTTGGATTATATTGAATATTTTTAAGTAGAATTGTGTATAGAATGGTCTTTGTTGAACTTTGTGTACTATTTGTTCTATTTTAGAGATTAAGATTAGTATATGTTTTTATAAAGCATTATAATTTTTGGAGATTATCAAATCTCATAATAACTATTTTTTTTGTTGATGTCTAAAAATAGGGGAAATATATAACTCATCTTTGGGGGATTACATGATACTCTAGAAGTTGATTCTAGAGCT
The DNA here is from genome assembly GCA_963277665.1 of Viscum album. NCBI lineage: Eukaryota > Viridiplantae > Streptophyta > Magnoliopsida > Santalales > Viscaceae > Viscum > Viscum album. The sequence goes on along the minus strand of OY728158.1, from coordinate 362,531,758 downwards.
TTTTAATGCCACCAAAGTTTGTTTGAATAACCATAATTTGGAGAAAAGATGAGTTTGTGGTAGAAATTTAGTAAATTATGAAGGTCTACATGATAAGTAATTATATATCCATATCTTTTTAGTCGATCTAATAAATAAATTCCTCAAAATTATAGAAGGTAACTAAAAACAAATATGTTATATGTTAACTTTTTCTACTGAGGAATCATTGAATATTTAACCCATTACATTTTTGTGATTTTGTAGGGTTTAACACTCTATTAATCATGTTTTATATCACTCTCTATCAAAACATGATGGTTTTTTCTCCTCTATATCTATGTCTTCATGGAATCATAGTATATGTTGTCTCGGGTAACCTTTGTACTTCTCTTCATTTATTTCAATGTTACATCCCCGGTAAATAAATAACATAACATTTTCATATTTATTAATATTTTGGAATTAAATATTAATTTTACATCAATGGGGATTCTATTTTCGATGGCTTACCTGATACACAGCAATGGGTTTCTTTGAAATCTAACATTAGACACAACATTGAGTTATTCTGAAAAATAATATAATAATATTATAATTTTAATTGGTAGTTAACACATAGACATTTTATTTGATGAAATGAATAGAACAATCTATAATAATATTATATATGTTTGTTAAATGTTTTTCAATTTATAAAATATATTTTGGAGGCTTATAATAAGGATGAATCTGATTTTAAACATAAATATTCAAATATTCATTAAATGGTTGATTTACCTCCATTTGAGGGAAAACCCTCATTAATTATTTTTTGATCACTTTTATATGTTCCATTTGACAAAATAATATTATTCTTTATAATCGGGACATCAAAATTTACTTTGGAAATTTTTTGGTATTTTTCTAATAATGTTCATTTTTTATGAATACTGGGAACTACAATATATTAATTGAAAACTGCCTTTTAATATAATTTATTTATATTGATTGATTATCTTGAAATAGGGTTTTAATGTGTATTTAGATTATATTTTTACCATTTCTTCCTATTTTGGTCATTGGAAGTAATTTTACTTTTAAATTGCACATAATACGTTGTCAATATTTTGATAGTTACTATTTTTTAAAAAAATCACTTTGTTTTGACAACGGGAATTAATTTTAAATTATTTTTTTTCCACAGAGTTGTTTTGAATTTGGAAAAACAGATTCTATATTTTCAATCCAAAGGTCCAAATTATGTAATTATGTAACATTAATTTTTAGACATTATGAATATTTACATGAGTAAAAAATTAATTTACCATGGTTAAATGGTAAATCTTGTAAATAATGGTAACAATATATTATTATAATAAAATTAAATTACCCTAAAATTTCCCTAATCCGTTTAGTTAGTACATTTCTAACCATGGGATTCCATGGGTTGATTTTGGGACCCCATGGAGACACTTGGTAGTGATAATGACAATGTTTATTAAATAATTTAAAGTGAAGACAAAAAGGAAAAAAACATATTTTTTGGTAAATCATTTTTTCAAGAGGTTATATAAATTACCTCTTCTACTATAAATATTAATTGGAATGTTAAAATAATTACCTACATCCATATATTTTTATATTCTATAGACATTGTATGAACCTGGATCTTGTATTCAGGTATGTTTTTCATTTTCTGATCATTTTTAAGAAAAATAGGAGAATCAAGAAATTTTTAAAGTACGCGCCATGTACATAATAAGTACATGCTATTTACTATGATGCCGCTGGAGGCCGTGTGTTGACCGTGTCATGGCCACACACACAGCCATGTAGGGGTGACATGGAGGCCTCTTAAAGCAGAGTACAAAATGGAGAATACATGTCGTGTACTTAAATAGTAGAGGCTGTGTACTTTTTTTTCATTAAATGCACAGGGGTGACATCTAGTCAGAAGAACAGACTCCTTTTAGGTCCTGTTCGACCAAGATCAATGTACGACCACAGAACGTCGACGAACCCCCTAGCGTGCGTCCGTCATCTGAATCAAACACCATCAGTTGGATTGGAATCCCACCGGTGAGTTCTTCCTTATCCCTGAGCATCATTTTCAAATTCCTCTTCTTTTCTAAGTTATCACGGGATGAACATTTTATATATTTTTGTAGATCTATGCCATTATAAGGTGATTCATGAATTTATGTTCAAGTATATCGATCACTTAATGCTATGGTAGGTGGTTTGTGCCTTCCCGTTCAATGAATTTGAGTATTATGTGAAAATTCCACCAATACCATTGGACGACGTATTTCCTGACTAACCATTTTACACTTGTCGTATTACTTCCATTATTGTATTCTTGTGTAGAGGTAATTTGGATTTGAATAGGGTTTATTTCTATTCTTTGTAATTGTTTTTCCCATGCATGATTGGTTTACAACTGTTTGGTCATGTTTATCCTTTGGTTGTTTTACCTGTTTTCCATGCCTATTTCTATTGGATGGAGAGTTTGTTTTTTGACACGCTTCATATGTTGTAGACTATTATCCAAGTAGTTCTGTATGTTTTTTTGGCAGTATTACACTGGTATGCTCGTTGAACTACACAGGACCGTGAGAACTTGGTGTAGTAGACTATAACAAAAATTGACCGGGGGAGCTTCCTCAGAGTTTCTTTGAGAACATAGGCTATATAGAGGATTGAATGACTGAGCAACCTTAGAGAACCTAAAAATACTTTGGGATATAACTGGAATTGACTAAGAGATCTTCCTCATAGAGTCCTTGATTGCTTTAGACAACAAGGGGATTGACCGTGTGGGCTTCCTCAAAGAGTCTTTGTTCGAATTGTACGACTTGGTCTATAATGGTAATTGACCATGTGAGCTTCCTCAAAGAGTCCTAGAACTTGGGTATATAAGGGGAATTGACCGGGTGACCTTCCTCAGAGAGTCCTTGACTACCCTCGACTATACGAGGAATGACTGTGTGAGCTTCCTCAAAGTGTCTTACTTTATATTTGACTATAATGGGATAGATTGTGAGCGCTTCCATAGAACGGAATGTTATAAACATATAATTTAACATAGAGTATATGTCATGTGCACTTCCTTGAGGGTTATTGTGATTGATTTATCTTTTGACTTGAGGAATTGTTTACTTCTTAGTACATTCCTATTTACTATTTCTTGTACTTTTACCTGCCATATATTCACTGACTATTAGGAACAGATCTTTGAGTGATTTTCTACTAGGATTTAGTCTCACACCTTGTTTGGGCTATCCTTTTGGGCCCAAACAGATTGCATTGTTGCAGGTATAGATAAGGTAAACCACCCTTCCACTTTAGGTATGTGACTTGTAATGGAGATGGAGAGAATAAGGCCAAGCCTAGGCTTGCGATGCTGAAGAGTTGTTATCTTTATCTTTTGAACATGGTTCAATACTATTTGTATTTAGCATTGTTAATTTTTTGGATATTTTTCATAGACATATGTATCATGCATCATTTATTATGCATTGCTCCAGTTGTTTATTGTCTCAGTCTTCCACAATTTACTATTGTTGGATATTTACTACTTTATCTATTGAATATTTGTTTACATATACTATGTCATCTTCCAATGAGGGCATATTTTCCCTACTAACACAACCAAGGCCCTCAGTGCTAGTCGGAAACATCTGGAATTTGTGGAAATGTGATTGAGTCCATGGTACCAACCAGGTACGGGGGCGCCTCTGGTTGGCTTCAGGAACTAGGATGTTACAAAGTGGTATCCGAAGATATTCTTTTCTCATGATTTATAGTTTAGATTCTATAGCTAGGGATAGGATATAATAGGTACTTGGTAATAAGCTATGTAAGGGAGTAGCTAACCCTTGTATAGGGAAAAGCCAATCTACATAATTTATTGCAATTATTTTGATTTTTCAATTTTACAGTTGATTTTATTTTCACTGTTGGGTGTCTCATATGTATTGTTCTATTACTGTTGATGATATTGAGGTTCTATTTCTGTCACTACCCGATTAGATGAGGGTATTCCATCTCATGCATCATCTAGTCAGTTGCTAGAATTTTCATGTCATGAATTCATTCCATTCCATCTAGGATGCATTAGTTATTTAATGTTGTTGAGATAGATGTTGTGTAGATTATGTATGATTTTGTGATAGATGCCTTGATAAAATACATGTTTTTTGATAGTGTACTGTTTTGTGTAAATTTTTGTCTCGATGAACACCAAAATTTGTTCTTGAGGTGTTATGGGCCCTTGTGGACTGGAATTTTGTGGATCATCAGCTTGTTGTCTTTCTATAACATGTATATGATTCCAAGCATTGATTAGTGGGGATTAATGGGCATCATAGATCTGATTTTGTCACTTTTAATGCTCATTTCAGTGTTTTTTTTGGGTTGAAGATTAGTTTTTGAGGGTTACTATCCAAAAAAACCCAGAATACATGCCGTGTAGTTTTGACTACACACCATGTGTTCTTATTTTCTGGAAGAAACATTTTTTCTTAAGTACACACCATGTACCATATGTACATGTTGTCTAATCTCTAACCATGTCATAGGCTTTGTGGAAGAGACACATGATGGGTAATTCCTTTTAGTAACACACCATGTACTAGTTTAGCACATCGTGTGGTTTGACCCAGGTACCTGGCCATGTCACGAACAATACGATTTGGTGTTATCCTTTCACATACATGTTGTGTTTGGATTTTACAGGTCGTGTAGTCTGACCTAGGTACTCGGTCGTGTCATTAAAAAAACGGGTCGGTGTTATCCTTTCACATACGCATCGTTTCCATCTAGAACACACCGTGTAGTTTCATCAGTGTGTCGGGCCATGTCACTAACAACACGGGCCAGGTGGGGCTTGTATAGTACACATTCTGTCTCGCTTGAACACTTCGTGTAGTCTTGTCTTAAGAAAGATGTGTGGCTTAACCATTTACAAGGACCTAAGTAGGGAAAAGGGATTTAAGTACATATCGTGTTCTAGAAAAACATGTCGTGTGTTTTGGGGTGTTACACGACCAGTTGTGGCGAGAGTACACACTCATGATAATGACTTATATGAACATGATATATAGGGGAAATACACACTATGTAGTAATGTTTTTGTTAACATTAATGATTTCTTTCTCTGGTTTTATTCTTGTTCCTTCAGTCTTCAATCATTGATAATCATGAATCTATGTGTGTGTTTGACCTTGAAAAGTCATGCCACCAAGATGTCCTCTAGTTGACCGGTATTTGTAAGGCAGTGATCAAATGCCAGATATAGATGACCAGGGTGTTTTGTAGATCCTCCTATTGTGATAGCCTTGGCAACAGCATTTATACCAGATGCAGGCACTGATGCGCAGTTTAGGGAGGGTTTTCTGAGGATGATGGAGACCTTCTAGGGAGCACCGTCCCTTACCCCATCGATGGTAGATTTGATGTGAATTTTTCAGTAGCAACATTCTCCCACCATCTCAGGGGAAAGAGGACCACTGGTTACAGGGTCATGGCTTGAAGCCACGCTGATGATCTTAGAGCATCTCGAGATACCACCAGATAGAAGGGATAATCTCACAACCTACATTCTCTGTGACTCCTCCAAGAGGTGGTGGAATGTCATCTCTCTGGCTGGACGTCAACAAAATTTGGCTTCGTAGGAGTTCCAATGTATCTTTTACAATTACATATACCTGAAGACCTTGAGGGATGATCGAGCCTGGGAGTTCCTGAGCGCTGAATAGGGTACTCTTTCTATGATGTAGTATTCTTCTTGCTTCCCAGAGTTACAGAGATTCTTGCCTATTTGAGAAGGTGATGAGTTATTCATGGATTAGAAGTATTAGGATGGTCTCAAGAAAAATATATGTTCTTATGTGAACATCTTTAGGATGCCTTCAATATCCTTTATCGGCATGCATGCTTTGATTACTGAGCACAATCTGAGGGATTCTGGATCTGTGAGCTAGGGCGGTTCGACATCTATAGTTAGTATTCCCCCAGATAATAGTAGGAAGTGCCATAGAGAGACTGCATGAAGAGATTCGAGTAGGCGGGATACACATTCTGGTGGCCATGTGGTGTGCTACCAGTGCGGGAGGAGCAGGCATACAAGGCCACATTTCCTGAGATACCTGGTGGAGTACTGATCTTGTGGTATGATAAACCATATCTAGAGTTTCTGTTAGTTTTACTCTTCAGCAGATGGAGACATGGGTTATTCTATAACCCTGTGTTTGTGTGCATCACCACCAGTTTCTCAACATCCAGGGAACTGGAGTTCTTCTGGCCATTCAGGATAAGGTAGAGGTTGTGGTCGGGGTATTCAGTCACCAGTCCGTCTGTGATAGTAGGGTGGATCAGCTCAAAGCGGTCAGGAAGGGTCACTCAGCTGTGGAGAAGGCCAGACATTTGCAGTGGAGTAGAACCAGTAGAAGCCGAATCTAGAACCCTCTACAGTTCTATGTACGATCTTAGTGTCCTCATTTTTTCTTCTTCTTTTACGATAGAGGGGCTGCCTATAACATTATCTCTGTTGTGGTTGTGGAGAGCCTTGTGCTCTACATATTTTTTTCTATCAACATGTTGACGCTTGACACACTATTAGGGATGAGAACATCTAGCATAATTCATTGTAAGGAGTGACCTCTAGAGGTTGGTGTATGTTACTTCTTATGGGACCTCTATATCATAGATACGACGATCTATGATGTCATTCTAATGATGTACTGGTTAGTTCCATTCTAGGAAGTTGTTTAATTTTTTTCACCGTATGGGAAGTTTTGTATCACCAGATGGTGGATATTTTCTTCATAAGGATGTGTGGCATGTCCAGGAGAGCAGAGCTGGTCCACAACATCATGGGTTGGGAGGAGTTACAACCCTGATTTCTAGTATGTATCTAACTGATCAATAAAATTCACAGTTAAACCTTCCTCCAGTGGTGGATCATTTCAGAGATGTCTTTCTAGAAGTATTTTCAGGTTTGCCTCCAGAGCGTGATCTAGAAATTTTTTTGAGCTTGTTCCAGGAGTGGCACATGTGTTCATACCTCCTTATCGGATGGACGCATGAGTTGCAAGAGCTTAATAGAATGTTAGAGGAGTCACGGGAAAAGGGTTTCATCCAACCCAGTACTTCTCCTTGGGGTTCGCATGTCTTGTTTGCGATGAAGGCATACGACACACTCAGAGATTGAGTGGATTATTGGATGTTGAACCAGTTGACGGCCAGGAAACGATATTGCTTGCCCATGATTGATGATCTCTTTGATCAGATTCTAGAAGACCGGGTGTTCTCTAAGATTGAATTGTGGTCAAGTTTTTATCAGTTTCATGTTATACCATCTGATATACCTCTTACTACCTTCCAGAAAATGTATGGTGTATTCTATTATGTGGTTATGTCATTCGGTTTCACAAACATGCCTGAAATTTTCATGGAACTGATGATCCATGTGTTCCATACTTACTTTGATTCCTTCCTGGTTGTCTTCAAGGATGATATCTTTGTGTACTCTCACACATGACACAACCATGCCACACATCATCAGATCATTTTGAGTACACTGATGGAGCATCAATTATATTCTATTCTATCAATGTTCCACTTTTGGACAGTCTAAATTCACTTCTTAGGTTATGTTATCTTAGAGATAGGAGTGTTAGTAGAACCAAAGAACATGAGAGTAGTAGTTTCATGGGATAATCCTATGAAATTAATTGAGGTGCGGAGTTTTCTAGGGCTGGAAGGATACTATAGACTTTTCATACATGACTTTTCACACTTAGCATCACCGCTGATGGGTCTAACTAAGATGGGTGAAATGTTCTTAGGGTCAGTTTATTGTGATTCCATCTTTTAGGATCTGAAGAGGAGGTTGACGTCAGTACTGATACTAGTCTTCCCAGACCCGGTCAAGGGCTATACTGTTTACTGTGATGCATCATGTATCGGGATGGAAGGTGTTCTTGTGCAGGGAGATGGATTTGTTTCATACGGGTCTTGGAAGTCGAGGCCACATGAGAAGAATTATCCAACGCACAATCTGGATTTGGCAGCTGTTGTTCATAACATACACTGTTGGGGACATTATCTTATGGGAGAACATTTTGTGGCCTTCACCGACCACAAGAGTCTCATTTACATCTTCACTCTGCGTGATCTGAATTTGAGACAGTGGAGGTGTGTAAAGTATATACAGTCCTTTGACAATGAGCTTGCCTACATGCATGGGAAGGGAAAAGTGGTGGCTGATGCGTTGACAATTAGGACTCAAATACATGCAGATCATGAGGCTAGTAGTGAGTGGTATCTTATAGCTATGTTCTATGAGATGCATTTGGAGGTGCACGATAGACATGGGCAGACTTTTCTATCGTTTGTAGTTTGTATACCTTTCTTGATCGAGTAAGAATGAGGAAACTATCAGATTATGAAGGCCCTGTCCTACGGGAATGCATGTCAAGAGAGAACCCTATACTTGGGTGGTCCATAGGTGAGGTTGAAATCATTCATTTCTAGAGACACCTATGGTTGACAACAGACATACACGAGGAGATAATGTGGGACTTTTATTCCTCAGTTTTCACAGTTCATCCTGGCATCACCAAGATGTATCATGATCTACAATGTCAGTATTGGTGGACAGGTACGAAGAGGGATGTTGCTGGTTTTGTTACGAGGTGTTCCACTTGTCATTAGGTGAAGGTGGAGAATCAGCGACCATCAGAGATTTTACAACAATTACCATTCCCGAGTGAAAGTTGAATGATGTTGTGATGGACTTTGTGACCATCTTTCCAAGGTCGCCTCACGAAAATGACTCAATTTGGGTTGTCATTGATAGACTCACGAGGTCTCTCACTTCTTACTGATCAAATAGACCTTCAGTGTTAATGAGATGGGACGGTTGTACATCTATGAGATTGTACATCTACGTGTAATTTCACACTACATTTTTTCAGATAGGGATGCTCATTTTACATCTTTGGTCTGGGAGGGGCTTCAGAAGGCATTGGGTACACAAGTACGTTTGGTTACAGATTGTCACCCCTAGACAAATGGACAGTCCGAGCATATGATACAGGTTCTTGAGGACATGGTTCGAGCATGAATTATAGATTTTGGAGGTTCTTGGGAGAATCATATACCTCTTGTGTTTTTTTCCTACAAAAATAGTTTTCAAGAAACTATTCATATTGAACCATATGAGTCTTTGTACGGTAGGCCCTGTAGGTCACCCTTATGTTGGATGGAGGGAGGAGAGGCAGCTTTGTTTGGACCTCGTCTTGTTTAGGAGACCATAGAGCAGATAGTGTTGATTCAGAAGAGGATAGATACGACACAATCTCGTCAGGAGTCTTATGCTGATCAGAGGAGATGACTTCTGGAGTTCGAGGTCAGGGATCAGGTTTTATTTTATGTCACACTAATGTTGGGAGACAATAGGATTTGGAGAAATGGTAAGCTTTCGTCGAGGTATGTCGGACCATTTGAGATGTTGGAGAGTGTTGGGCTGGTTTCATATCAGTTGTACTAAACTCAGAGGTACCAGGTTATACACGACATTTTACTTGTTTCTCAGCTCTGACATTACTTTTCACACCCATCTCATGTCTTTCATCCTGAAAAGATTGATCTCGAGGAGGATGATTCATTTTAGGAGCATCATATCTGGATTGTTGATCACAGTACAAAGGTTCTCTATGGCTAATTTGTTCCTCTTGTACGAGTTCTATGGAAGCACGGGCGTGTACAAAATGAGACATGGGAGAGGGAGGCTGTTGTACGAGCTCAGTGGCCGAAGTTGTTCGGGGTTTCTTATTTGACGCCGCATTAGGGAAATTTGTGGTCAAATTTTTGAAAGGGGGGAAGTGTGTATAATCCTGGATCTTATTTTCAGATATGTTTTTCCTTTTCTGGTCGTTTAAAAGAAAATAATGAAAATGTGGAAATTTTCAAAGTACATTCCTATACATAATTAGTACACGACGTGTACTGTGATGCCGCTAGAGGCCATGTGTTGGCCGTGTCACTGCCACACACACGACCATATAGGGGTGACATAGAGGCCACTTAAATCAGAGTGTGGAAAAGGAGAATACACGTTGTGTACATCAAAAGTAGACGATGTGTAATTTATTATTTTTTATTAAACCCACCGGGGATGCATCTAATTTCTAGAGCACACTCCTTTTTGGTCCAATTTGACTGAGAGCACCATACGGGTGCCGATATTCGATGATCCCACGAGCGTGCGCCTATCCTCTAAATCAAACACCATATGTTGCAATGGAATCACATCATTTAGTTCTTCCTTCTCCCTGAGCATCATTTTTCAATTCAACGTTTTTTCCAAGTTATCATGGGTTGAATGTTTTATATGTTTTCATATATCTAAAATGATTTAATGAGATTCAAGAGTTGATTATGAAGTATATAGATCACCTAACGCCAACGTAGCTGGTTTGTGCCTTTCCGTTCAAATTCTTTGAGTATTATGTGAAAATTCCACCAATACCATTAAACGGGGTATTGTGTGATTTACTTTTTTACCCATGTTGTTTTCCTACCATGCATCTATGTTTGTGTAGAGGTAATTTCGATATGAATAGGGTTTATTTATATTCTTTGGATGTTTTTTCCCCATGCATATTCTGTTTATGACCATTTGGTTCTATTTAGCCTTTGGCTGCTTTACCTATTTTCCATGCCTGTTTCTCTAAGATAGACAGTTTATTCTCTGACATGCATGATATACTGTAGAATTCTAGCCAAGTTGTTCTGTATGTATACTTTTTCCATATTACACTGCTATGCTCACTGACCTACACAGGGCTATAAGAACCTGGTGTAGTAGACTATAAGGGGAATTGACTGGGTGAGCTTTCTCAGAGAGTCTTTGAGCACTTAGGATATATGGGGGATTGACCGAGTGAGCATCCTCAAATAACCTAGAACCTCTTGGGGATATAAGAGGAATTGACAGAGTGAGATTCCTCAGAGGGTCCTTGTATTATTTAGAATATAAGGGGATTGACCGCATGAGCTTCCTCAGATATTCTTTATTTTTGAATTGCATAACCTAGGATATAAAGGGAATAGATTGAGTGAGCTTCCTCAGAGAGTCCTAGACATTGGGGATATAAGGGTAATTGAATGGGTGAGCATTCTCAGAGAGTCCATGAATACCCTTGACTATAACAGGAATGGACTATGTGAGCTTCCTCAAAGTGTATTTTTTTATCTTTGACTATGAGGGATAGACTGTGAGTGCTTCCTCAAAGAGACTTGTTATAATCATATACAGAATCCAAGAGGATAGGGTGTGTGCACTTCTTAGAGGGTTACAATGCCTGATTGATCTTTTGACTTATTGAATTGATTACTTCTTTGTACTTTCATGTTTATTGGTTCCTATACTTTTACCTACCATATATTCACTGACTGTTAGGAACAGATCTTTGGGTGGTTTCCTACTGATATTTAGTCTCACACCATGTTTGGGCAATGATTTTGGGCACAAATAGATTACATTGTTGCAGGTATATATTAGTGAAAGTACCCTTGCACATTAAGTGCATGACTTTCTATGCAGTTAGAGAGCATGGGACCAAGCCTAGGCTTCCAATGATGAGTAGATGTTATCTTTTTCTTATGTACTTGGTTCAGTAATGTTTTTATTCAGCATTATGACTTGTTTGGATATTTTTCCAAGACATATGTATCATGCATCATTTATTATGCATTGATAAAGTTGTTTATTTTCTCAGTATTTAATTTTTTTACTGTTTCTGGATAATTACTACATCTTTAATTTCATGTTTGTTTACATCTTCTATGTTATCTGCTAATGAGGGCATAGTTTCCCCACTATAAGACCCATGGCCCTCATTGCTAGTTGGCATACTATGTCGTTTGGGGAAATGAACTTAAGGGCATGTGACCAACTAGGTACGGGGGCACCTCTGGCTGGCTTTTGGAACCGGGATGTTATAGACATCAGAGAAATAAAATTATTTAATACATAATAATGATGTTGTATTTCCTCATTAATGAATGATTTAAATTAATATTACTATAAAGATTAAAATAATATCCAAAACTTGTACAATTATTATTTTATTATTTATTTTTGAACATGAGTCACCTTACCTTAGTCACTAATATGTCTTGTAACTTTAGAAAAAAAAAATTATTTAATAAAATAATATTTTCAAACTATCCTAATGTGCCCCTCCTGCCCCTTATAAAAAAAACTCACATATAACCTTTTCCTCACACCTCTCAAGCCACTTGGATTGTCCAAACTCTACCTAATTAATCTACATACATCCTTCTATTCCTCCAATATGGATAACCTTAAGCAGAAGTCACTTCAAGTAAACCTTTGGTTCAAACAAAAGGGAGATACCCAATTTAAAGGTAACATATTCCCTTAATTTCTTTTGTTTTATTTTACTTCTCCAACCCCATAAAATAATTTTATTTTTTTATTTTATAAAAATAAAATTATTTTAAATATACTAGGACGTTGTTATGAAAATGATTCATACTAAACTTACAGGCACCTCTATCAAATGGGTAAAAAACATATTGTTTCTCTGAACAAAGAACTAATCCCTCATGAAAAAATGATCATTAAATTTTCTAATAACATCTAATATGGTGGCCATTAAGATGACAATGTATTTATATCTGATATATATTATATTTATATTTTTTCTTTTCTTCTTTATTTTCCATTTATTTCATTCTTTTACGGTTTCCATAATGGGTAAACACGATAATTTCATTTGAGGAAGTGCAGACTACCGCCCCATCAAAGTGATATTATTCGTTCATACCATACATGGAACTCATAAAGGATTGAGTTTCTGAAATTATATATGATATTATTCTGAAATTATAATATACCTTTTTATCATTAATTTTTCATTCCATTTAATATGAAATAGAAATTAATGTAGCGTTCATGCATACGTATGCCTTACCGTCTACATGAACGATGCATTTCATCTCTTATCTCCAAATGTTAGGTAATATTATAAATACATACATATACTGGATATATATGATATCTAAATCATGAATATCATTCAGGAGATAATGGACTTTTGACCACATGGACATGTTGTAAATATAACAAGTTCATTTTTGACACAAGTACCAAATATCGACCAAACAACTGTTTTTAACATAAATGATTAAAAAAAATTTATAACATAGTAATAAGTGATATAAAAGGAAAAAATATCTGAAAAAACATTCTTACTCAAGTAGAAATCAATTTTAGTTTATGTTTTATGAGATTAAAGAAAGAACGCGTCAATTTGGGCATGATGTAAGGGGTTTATTATCTCACTTTTAATTCTGTGAGATTTCCATTGTTCGCCACATATTTGTTGCATGTGATGTATTGTGAAGTTAAAATTTATATATATTATCAGTAATATATTTATATTCATGTTATTCTGTGATATATTTTGTTGTTATTAAATTTTGGTCATACGACTCAATTGATTAAAACTCGGTAATGGGTTCTCATCTCAGTTTTTATTCCTGTGGGATTCATGATATATTTTCCATGATTTCATTTTGTGTGGTGTATTTACTACAAATTATTGTGTTATTGATGTAATATACATAAATTTATGGGTAATAACAACTTCCTTGAATTACCTTTCTTTCATGGGGTGTATGATTCGTATGTTACCAAATCGGTAAGGGATCCTTTTGCCCACCTCTTTTTAAATGACTTATTTTTGTTATGTATTTCAATTTACATCTTATTTTGATGGGATATGTTATTTTATATCCTTATTGCTGTATATTTTTTGTTTAAGTGATGAGACACCCATTTTTCTCTCATCAACAAATTTTCTGAATTTTAATGTGACTTCATTAGGCTGTCGAATTTTTTGCAAGGGAACTTCTTCACCCAATTTCAATTCTTTGGGTTAAAATTATACTTCTTGATTATGTAGTGCTATAAATATGTTTGAATAACATATGATTAATTTTCACTTAATATCCAATTAAATTAGGTGTATTTCATATTTTCCCACATATTAATGTCATTGATTTATCCTTAATATAAGGATACAATATTTGTATGGGATTTCATTTCAATTTACATTCCATTAAGACTTCATTGTTTTTATGCACCAATTCACTTTTATATGTTGTATATATTGTCCTTTAAAATATTATATCATGAATCCCTTTATTTTCATGATATAAAAAATTCTTTCTGAAAATATTTCTTCAATTATTTGTATTCAATCGTCTCTCAATTTTTTTAAAAAACATAAATTAAAGTATTTGTTAAAATGTTTTAATGATTTATTCTTATAAATATTTAACATTAATGTTCATGTTTTGAAAATGGTTTTTAAGATTTATTTATATTCACAATAATTTTTTTAAATGGTGATTCATTTAAAAGTATTAATGTGGTACATGAAACATTGATTCAAAAATATATTGATTAAATGTTTTCAATGGGATTGAAAATGGTTTGATAAAGCATCGTTTATTTCATTATCATGAATTGATATATTGTGATTGGAATGTTGAAATTTTATATTTCCTTTATTCGTGTGTTATATGTTATGATTTTGTTATTGTTATTGGGCATTGTTTATATATACGGGTGGTTCTAGGACAAACCAATGGTGGGTGAGACCGATATATCTCTCCAATAAATTGGTTAAAAATTTTTAAATAAAATTTAAGGGCAAAGCCCCCATAATGGAATTAAAAAATATAGAGCCTCTTTTCTATTTGGGAAATAGGGAACCCATTACAAGAAGGGAAATATGCCTTAAAGACAAGAGTCAAAAATGTATGACATGTATAAAAGAAGCAATGTCCAAACAAGAACTGGAAATCCCCATCACCCCCCTTTCGAGACATTTCCATAGTGAGATCAGTCATGAAAATACATCACCCCCTCTGACAAGAGTTGCACCGTGCGGGTAGTACAACAAGGCAAAGAACCTCTACAACCCACAAAGAATGTGGAGGAGAGACGGATGAAGGATTCCAGCACACACTTCTCTCTTTCGAGCCGCCCACCTGAGAAAACATGAATGAAAATTCCATCAATGTCAACCTGATGCAACAAAAAAAAAAGAAATAAATCACTGAGTAAATGTCATGACAAGGAACCCATCCGTCCATCAATGTGATGACGCATTGCTGGATGATAGGCGTCAACACACCCATCCCTCTTTCGAGGCCGCCAACCCTGCAACACCAATGAGAGCCACACCAAATGTAATATAAAAATACATTATCCATAAGAGTTTTTCTCTTCAAGAACTCGCAGAACCATGCCGACAAAACAGTCCAGTGCATGAAACCATCTGATCCAAAGTACCATGCATAAAACCAAGAGAAATACACACAAAAAAATTGTGAAAAAAACCAAGACAAAACTTTTCCAACATGAAATTGCAGCAAGTCCTCATCCAAACCAAGCACTTCAATGGAAGAAAAGTCACCCAACAGCAGAGACATAATCCCATCCTGAGAAGGTAGTAACCAAGGTTTCTCGACAAGAATGAAGAAACTAATCCCCTCTAAATCAGAGTCTGCAATCCACCTCTAATACATCAGAAACCACCGCTCGATGGACCGAGCCCTGATGGTATCTTTCACCATCGCGCAGAGGACTCTGAAGACTCTATTCGAAGAAGCGCCACCACCAAAAATCTATGATGTCCATATTTGATGAAGGATCCGGTGGTAGAGACGAACTTCTGGACTGCTGTAAGATGATCGTTTCCTGCAAGTCTTTAGAAGAGGTCTCGTAGAGAGCGCCTCGAACTCCACTAGAAATCCAAAAGTCGGCAGACCAAGGAGAAACACGGAGAAGATGAAAGGTGCGACTGATGAAGGGGAAAGGAATAGATAAAACTATTGAAAAATCGTGGGGATGAGCTAGAGGTGCGATGCAAAAACCGATGAAGAGAGGACCGCTGGTGGGAGAAGCCGATGCCGGATCAAAGAGACGACTCTTGGTTGGGGAAACCACCAGAGTGGAAACACTAAAGCCGCTACTCTCTGGTAGATTGTGGCGCCATTGTCATGATTTGTTGAATTCATTGGTTAACATGATAGAGGTAAAATTAACGTTTCACCTAAGAGATTTAGGGAATATATTGTGATGGGTATTCCCAGTGTAACTTCTTTCGTAGTTGTGAATGTTACAATGTGTGTTTTTTATGGATGCCACAAGTTACCTTAATGATTTATGTTTTCTATGTTTTATTCATAAATCATACGACTTCATGAGGTATGTAGTGAATAAAATATCTGGTTTCATTGATTTTTATTTATTGATGGTTTAATGTTTCCTTTTCTTATTTTATATGCCTTACTGAGATTCGTATGCTCTCCCAAATTTTTTTAATGTTTTTCACAGATCGTAATATTGACTATGGTCAAGGATGGGTTCAAGGAATAGTCATGTTTTCTATAACATGGAACTAGACATGTTTTTTAGAGTTTTTACTTTATAAGAATATGTATACTAAGTATATTTGTTTACATTGTATCTTTTGAAATTTAATGTAATAGATATGGCCTATTTCTCAATAACAATAAACCTAAAAAGATCCTCAATGTGAATTCTTGACATAACTCATTATTATGTAATGTTTAAAGTCGGGTCCTTATAGTTCGAATCAAAAGTCAGTTTGGATAACTTTAGTTGTTTGGGTATTGTTTAAGCGTAAGTGACATAAACATAATGGTTAGCATATTGTAAAGATTCCTAGATTAATTAGATAAACTGAAAGAGTTTTAGATAACATGAAGAAGCATGATTTAGTGTTTTACCTCTTCATAAGAGAGTATATGATGATTTTTTTGATATACTCACACTGACCATTTTGGTTTTAGTCAATGGATGGATCTAGAAGGCATCAAATTAACAGTGGATGTGAAGAAAACTGTGACAGTTTTCTTAATATGGAACTGAATGATATGAATGCTGTAATGAGAACTGTTGCTGTTATTCTCAAACAACTATCTGGAGTCATGATCTACCACCAAGACATTAGATATTTTTATAAGGCATCATATATGAACACAACAAATACCTACTTATTTTCATGTTATAATGAAAATGGTATGTATATTCAAAAACCTATGTGTCAAGGATCTGGAAAAAAACATTCAAGGAAATTCTTCAATGGGATAGAAAGATGCTATATATGTGGTAATGAATGTCAAAAAGAAAGATCCTTCCATGGAAAAATGAAGCATCCAGTTAAATCCTGGAAATGGAAAGAAGTTAATTTTGAAGGATCAGTTGAATGTTTTAAATATGGTTCTCATGGTCATTATACAAATAGATGTCCTATGAAGAAGGTTCTGGAATGGGATCAGCATGATTGTACAAATATATGTTTACTAACACCTAATTCCAATTCAATTGAAGATAAAGAAACAGAAAATGAACAATGAAAGGTATGAATTATTTGTTACCTAATGTTTTGACATTATTAAATCTTAAGATAAGTATAATGATTTGGATTGTAAGAATGATGTATTAGGGAATATATTTGAAAATATTCGATAATGGATCACGAAGAATATTGGATGAGTAAAAAGTATAAATATAATGGATTAAAGGGTTATTGTACATATTAGGATGATGAAATGATTATGGTATTAAGGATATAGTGATGATGTTATTACTTTGGAAGACTTTTTGTAGTATGAGTAACCATGAAGCTTGATATTTGAAACTAATATTCAATAAATTGATATCTATTATTTTGTGGAGTAATGGTAGGAATATTATTTTAGTGGAATATATGTTATTATTGTGACGATAATGTGATTTGGGTTATTTATGGAAATGATTATCCTATCATAGAGAAAATGTTATTAGGTTAATTACACTTCAGTATGATAATTTATGCATAGTAGAAGTTTTTTGAGAAAAATGATAAGATTTATGTGGAAGAATATGTGATTAAATCCTTCTTAATTTTGGGTTTAAATCATAGATTAAATTATTTTGAAGAATTTTAAGTAAAATTGTATATTGAATGGTCTTTATTGAACATTGGTTCTTCTTGCTAAATTTTAGAGATTAAGAGTAGTATTTATTTATATAAATGATTATCCATATGGGGATTATCTAATCTGGTCCTAACCAATTTTAGATTTTGTTGATGTCTAATGATATGGTAAATATATTGTTCATATTTTTTAGATTAAGTTATATATAGAAGTTGAATCTAGCAGTTCAGGTATGACCAATTCATCTCGAATACTTACCATTTGATGAAAAGAATAGATTGTGGCAGAATTTTATTAATGGATGAAACTCTACATGACATGTTAGTATATTTCCTTGTGATCTTAGTCTAGTTATTAATAAATTTATTCAACTCTATGAAAAGGATATTGAAGATAAAATGTTATAAGCTCCCTTTTATCATCAATCTATTACATAACAACAAATTTATGGTATTGTGGTGGTTATCTTTCTGTGATCAAGTTCTTTATCACACTCTATTAATCAATGAGAGTTAGTTTCTCTTCCATATCCATTTTTTCATATAATCATAGTATCTTTTGTCTTGGGGGACCTTTTTACTTATCTTCTTTTATTTAATAGTGATATTATTATTGACTCTTTTTCTGATATGGGACATTTAATGAAGTTTCAAAGCCCAAATTTAAAATAGTGAAGACACAATTCCCAAAAGGGGGGGAGTATATAACATCCTAGGTAAATAAAGAATATAAAATTTTAATATTAATTAATTTTTGTGAATTAAATATTAACTTTAATTTAAAGGGGATTCTATGTTCGATGGCATACCTGATACGCAACAAAGGGTTTCTATGAAATCTTACGTTGCAGACAACGTTGAGTTATACGGAAAATTAATATAATAATATTTCTATTTTAAATGGTAGTTAATGAATATCCATTGTATTATAGAGAATGAATATATCTAATTAAAATAAGATTATATATGTTTGTTAAATGTATTTACATTTATCCAATAAATGTTAGAGTCTTAAAAAAACAATGAATCTTATTTTAAGCATAAATACTCTAATATTCATTAAAAGATCGGTTTACAGCCTTTTGATGGATAACCCTATTTAAATATAGTTTTGGTCAGTTTTATATGTTATATATTAAAAAATTATACTATTATTTAGTATCATTACATAAAAATTTACATTGGATAATTTTTTGGTATTTTTCTTATTAAGTTCAATTTTTTATGAATAGTAAATAATACTGTATTTTAATTCAAAACTACCTTTTAATCTAATTTATTTTTATGGTTATATTATCTTTATAAAAAGTTTTAAAGATAAATTAACTTTTAGTATTACCATTTAATCCTATTTTTTTCATTGGATGTAATTTCACTTTGAAATTAGACATAAACAAGTGTCAATCTTTTGATAGTTATTATTTCTTAAAAACAGGCTTTTTGTTTTGACAAAGAGAATTAATTTTAAATTAATTTATTCCTCTTCTATTTTTTGAATTTAGAAATATGGATTCTATATTTGGAATCAGGAGTTCCATTTTGTGTAAATAAGTAATGTTTCTTTTGACATTATGAATATTTATTTTAGTAAAAAATTTATTTACAATGGTTAAAGGGTAGATGAAGTAAATAAGGGTAACCAAATATTATTCTAATAAAATAAAATTTCTTTAAACGGTGCCCTAATCCTATTAGATGGTACATTTCCAACCATTGGCATCCATGGGTTGTGTTTGGGAAACCATGGAGCCACATGGGAGTGATAATGACTCTTTATATTAATTAATTAAATGTAAAGACAAAACTGACATAAACATATATCTTTTAGTAAATAAACTTTTACATGGGGTTATATAAGTTATCACTTAGACTAAAAATAATCATTGGAAATTTATAAATATTTCCTATATCATTATATTTTTCTATAATATTTTAACATCATATAAATAAAATTATTTAAGACACAATAATGATGTAGTATTTACCTCATTATTGAATTATTTAAATAAATAAGACTATAATGATTAAAATATTATATAAAACATACCCAATTATAATTGAATGATTTTATTTCGAACAAGATTCATCTTATTTTTGAATGTAATAAGTTTTGGTCCTTTAGAATCCGAAAATAATTATATAATAAAATAATATATTCAGACTTTTCTAAAGAGCCCCTCCTCCCCCTTATAAAAAGCTCTCAATTATAACCAATTTATCTCATTTCTCAAGCCCCATGGCTCAACCAAACCCTAACCAAATAATCCCTCGAAATTTCTATATTCCTCCCAGATGCCTTACCCTTGTCAGAATGAACCTCATGTAATCCATTTGGTTCAAACAAAATGTAGATACCCAATTTAAACGTAATTCCTTCTCTTTAGTTCTTTTGTTTTATTTTTCTTCTCCAACCCATAAGCTATTTTTTTTATTTTTTTTTATTGTTCCATATTCTCCTACCTCCTCTTATTGTGGAAATTAAGATGGAACTGTATTTATATGTGATATATATTATATTTATAGTTTCTCATTAATCCATTAATTTTCATTTATAGCATAACATTATGGTATCTTTAATGGGTAATTGAGATAATTTCATTTGAGAACGTGCTGACTACCTTCCCTTCAAAGTGATATTACTCATTCATTCCATACATGGAACATATAAAAGATAGAGTTAGTAAAATTATATATGATATTATATTGGAAATATAATATACCTATTTATCATTAATTTTTCATTAGATTATATATTAAATATAAATGAAATTAGCGTTTATGCGTACGTACGGCTTACCATCTCCATGAACGGTGCATTTCATTTCATATCACCAAATTTTATGAAATATTATAAATACATACATATACAAGATATATATTATATATATGATATATAAATCATGAATATCATTCTGGTGATAAATTAATTTTGAGTACATGGACAATTATTGAATATAACAAGTTCATTTTTGACTCAAGTTCCAAATATCGAAAAAAACGACCATTATTAGCATAAATGATTGAATAATATTTATAACATGGTAATAAGTGATATTAAAGTAAAAGTAAACTTGAAAAAGTTTCTTAAGCATGTAAAAATTAACATTTATTTATTATTCAGAATATTAAAGAACAAATGGGTCATGTCAGACATGAGGTAAGGGGTTTATTATCTCACATTTAATTCTGTGATATTTCCATTGTTTTCCACTTATTTATTACATGTGGTGTATTTTGAACTTCCATTTTATATATATTACAATGAATATATTTATATTCATGTTATTTTTTGAATCATTTTGTGGTTGTTATCTTTTGGTCATACGACATGATTGATTACAATGTTGAAGGGGTTTTCATCTCACATTTTACTCCCGTGAGATTCATGCTATCTTTTCCACTATTTCCATTTCCATGGTGGATTTACTTCGCATGATTATATTACTTATTTCAAATACTTTAATTTATGTCTACATATATCTTCATTCAATTTTCTTTCTTCCATAGGTTGTATGTTTCATATGTTACCAAACAGGTAGGGGATCCTTTCACCCTCTACTTTTTAAAAGACTTCTTTTTTGTTATGTCTTTTAATTTAAATATTATTATGTTTGGATAAATTATTCAATATCCTTATTTCTGTAAATTTTATGTCTATTTTATACCCTTTTCCCCCACATAAACTCATTTTCAAAATTTTAATGTGATGTCGATGGGCTGCCGAATTTCTCTAAGGGAATTTCTTCACCCAATTTCATTTCGTTGAGTTAAACTTCAACTTCTTGATTATGTAATTCTATGAATATATTTTAATAATCTCGTATTTTTTTACACTTAATATTTACTTGTGTTGGGTTAATTTATATTTTTCACACATATTAATGTCATTGATTTATCCTTAATCTAAGGATATTGTCTTTATAATGGATTAAATCCCAATTCACATTACATTGAGACTTCATTGTTGTTATGCACCAAATAACTCTTATAGGGTCTATATAATGTCATTTGAAATATTATATCACGAATCAATTTATTCTTATTCTATTATAAAGATCTAATTAAATGTTATTCCTCAATTATTTGTATTCAAGCGTCTCTCGTTTTGTTATAAACTATTTAATTAATATATCGGTTAAAATGTTTTAAAGATTTATTCATATAAATATTTATCATTGATGACCATGTTTTTAAAAAAATTATGATTTTTTATATGTAAATTAATGTATTCAAATGATGCTAAATTTTAAAAGTTTCAATGTTTTATGAGACACTTTGAGTCAAAAATATCATTACTAAATGTTTTAATTGTTGTTTAAAATAGTTTGATAATGCATTGTTTATTTTATTAAATTGAATATATATATTGTGAATGGAATGGAGAAATGATATCTGTAACACCACAATATTTCATAGTATATTATCCCCTTAAAGTAATTCAATAGCTTGCACTCCATGCATCACCGAGTTTGAGCCTACCACAACTTACCAAACAAGTCATTCAAAAAATCAATTGTGAATAATATTAACTGCATTTTGAATCTTATATTCTCTATATAATTTTAACATCCATATTATGTGTTTCTTAGACACGATTTATTAAAAAAATCATTTTTTTCAGATAAAAGATGTATTTTTTCAAAAAATGAAACTTTACAACCATTTAATGGAGAACCCTTTTTAAAAACAATATTTCACACTATTATATACTCAATTTAATGAAATAAAAATATTTTTTAAATGCGGGACATAACAATATAGGTTGGATTAATTTTCCGTAATTTTCTGATAACATTCATATTTTGACGAATAGTGAAAAATACTATGTTTTAATTGACAACATCTTTTTTAATCGAAATAAATTATACTGTTAAATTATTCATTTAAAAGGTTTCTAAGTATAATTACATTATATTTTCATCATGTAATATAATTTAGTTCATTATAAGTAATTTCCCATTCAAATTTGACAAAAACACATGTCAAAATTTTGATAGTTTTTACATTTTAAAAACACGTTTTTTTTGAATTGACAACTCAAATTAATTTTAAATAAATAAATAAAAATACTATATTTTTAGTTGGGTAAAATAGAATTAATTTTTTAATTCATAATATCATAATTATCTTTGGATGAATATTTGGTATTTTTCTGAAATCATTCAATTCTCGATGAATAGTGAAAAACACTACATTATTATTTAAAACAGACTATAAATTTGAATAGATATTTCAATTATTTTCATTTATTTTAATTAAAGATAGATATATAATACCTATATATATTAAATTTAATATATTGGATTCATTTTACAATAAAATTAGATGTATTAAATTTTATTAAACTTTTAAACCTCTTTTACCCACCTCCTAGGAGCAATTACAAATTTGAAAAAAACAAAATTTCACCACTTCTATGAGTTGAATTTTAAAGATCTTAGAACCATATTTATAATTAGTATGTTAAATTTTGTTCAATACGATAAAATAATTTTTGTGAATAGTAACATTTTACTTTTATTTACCACGGTTAAATGTAATTAGGGTAATTAAGGGAAAAATTAATATCATAGTTACCCTAAAACATTTTCTAATTTTATTGGATATGTATAATTCGACCAAAAAAACCGTAGGAATAAAATATTATCCTCTTTGGTCCAATTTAATTAGATTATGACATTTATTGTTATTTTATTTAAAGAATAATTAAAAGAGTTAAATTAAATTATTAATAAATAATCCATTTTTAATATAGGGTTACACACAATATAAATTTCCCTATAAATATTAATTAGAAATATAAAACTATTTCCTAAATAATGGTATTCTATTTATTATTTTTAGATAGTAATTAATTAAATTTAATTATGACACAATGATGATGTAGTAATTACCATACTAATGAATTATTACAATAATTGATATTATAAATATCCAAATAAATGTAAATTGAGACTTATGTTGAATTACACTAATTTTATATGTTAATATGACATGTTAGGGTTAGTTAAATAAATTTTATGTTAAGTGATAATGTTTTTATGGCTTTCATAAAAATCAAATACTAAAAAGTGTCAAAATTAACATAATTGAGTTTTTTAAAAAATTATTATATTATTAATTTATATAATATTCCTAAAAATATAAGGATCAACTAACAGACTTATATAAGGTTATATATTAAAAATTATCCACATTGGGTTCTTATTATGATAAAAATCATCCATGTTGTAATGAATGTTTTTTGATATGGTTGAATATGGATATGTTATTTTCATACCATTCATAGTTTATGGTTAAAGTATTGACATTTCATATGCTAGTTCTAATATGAATGTTTATGTTATATTTCAACCTTTTTATATGAGGAATGTATTGGACATAGTATGTGAAGGGTGGAGCACCCTATAGCTCTTCCATTCATTAGTAGGAGTCATGAGACAATTAGACATGGAATTGGCTGAGGACTTTTTTAATTTGATATATGGTATTGGCCGAGGCCATGACCATTTTAGATGTCTTGGTTGAGTCCTTGAAAAAAATTTTCCGAATATATGTCATTATTAATTCCTTCATTATGAAAATAATATTGACGGTTTATATGGTTATTCAACTAGTAGAATACCCATGACTGCATTTCATTATGGCATAATTTACTTAGCTCATATATCTTCCATAAGGTGTTCATGATTATTATTTAAGGCATGTGTTTTAAATTATTCATCATGCCGATCTTTTATGTTATATTTAGTTAAATTATTTACCCTTACTGAGCATCTTATATCACCCCTTTCTTATGGTTATTTCCGTAGGATTCCAAGATGTGTTTTATGATTGTTATGTAGGGTTAATAAAAATTAATTAAAAACATTTTCAAAGAACTATATATGATGTGATTTATGTTTGAAATATTATGTAAAGTTAATGTTTGGAATCTATTTTCCAAGACTGATAAACGGATCAGTCCATCAGAACATGATTCCTTGTAATGAAGCCAATGTTTTAAAATAATGCACCGACTCTGCACTTTTGGGTTCGTGGTGTTACATTATCTTTACTTTATTCTTGTGATATGAGTTATGATTATGTTATCGTTATTGGGAATTGATTACGTATACGGATGGTTTCGTGACAATCCTAGGGTAGGTGAGCCTGAGATAGCTCTCCACTGCATTGGGTAACATGATGGAGGTAATTGTTAATGTTTCTTCAAAGATATTTAGGGAATATACTATGATGAGTATTCCAAATGTAACTCCCTACGTAGCTGTTAATGGTAAAATGTATGTTTTATATGGATTACACAAGTTACCTTTTTGATATATGATTTCTATGTGTTATTAATAAATATTAAAATTTTATAAGGTATGTTATGATTAAACTGCATTGTTTCATTGATTAGTATTTATTGATTGGTTATAGTTTCCTATTGTTATTTTATAACACTTACTGAGATTTTTATTCTCACCAAAAGATCTGAAATGTATTTCATAGGGCATAAATTTGAATAGGGTCAAGGATGGGATCAATGAAAAGTCATGTTTTCTAAAACAGGGAACTGGACATTTTTTTTAGATTTTATTTTATAAAAAATTAATAATTTTTAGAAGTGTTTACATTGTAACTTTCTAAATATAATGTAACAAGTATGGCCTAATATTCTAAAACTCTAAACCTGAAAAGATCCACAATATGAATTCTTGACATAACTCAAGATTATGTAATGTATAAGGTCAGGACCTTATAATTAAAGTGATAGTTTTATTAACTCATTTTCCAATATGGTACTATTAATAAATCTTTTAAGCCCAATTTTATATTTACAAGGACATAATTCCCAAAAGGGGGAAGGATGTAACATCACAGGTAAATAAAGAATATTAAATTTTCATATTTATTAAAAATTGTGTATTAATTATTAATTTTACATTTAATGTGATTTTATGTTCGATGGCATACCAGACACACCACTATGAGTTTATTTTAAATTTTACGTTGCACAAAAATTTGAGTTATACTGAAAAATAATAATATAATATTATTATTTTCAATAATAGGTAACGCCTAGCTGTTGTAATGGAAAGAACAAATTGAACTAACTACAAAATAATTACACATGTTTGTTAAATGTTTTTACATTTATCCAATAAATTTTAGAGCATTAAAATAAGATAGAATCCTATTTTAAACATAAATTCTATAATATTATTTAAAAATAACGTTTACTACATTTTGATGAAGAATCCTTTTTAAATCTAGTTTTTGTTAAATTTATTTAGCCTATTTGAAAAAATAATATTCTTCTTTAAAATAAGGATATCAAAATTTACTTTTGGATGAAATTTTCATATTTTTCTGATAATGTTCATTTTTTTAATAGTGAAAAATACTTTATTTTAATTCAAAACTACCTTTTAAAATAATTTTTTATATGGTTAGATTATCATTATAAAAGGTTTTATAGTGTAATAATGTTATATTTTATCCATTTAATCCAATGTTTGTCATTTAAAGTAATTTCAATATTAAAATTTGATATAAACAAGTGTATATCATTTTATAGTTATTATATCTAAAAACATGCTTTTTGTTTTGACAACGAGAATTAATTTTAAGTTAAATTTTTCCACATTTGTGTTTTGAATTTTGAAAAATGGATTCCATATTTGGAATCATGAGTTAGAAATTGTATAAAAATGTATCTTTTATTTTTATACATTATGAATATTTACTTCAGTAAATATTATATTTACCATGGTAAAGGGGTTAATCGAGTAAATTAGCATAAACTAATATTATAATAATAATAATAATATACTAACATGTATTCCAATATTATTAGATGATATATGTCTGGCCATGGGAACTCTTGAGTCGATTTGGAGACCCCACGGATACACTTAAGTGTGATAATGACACTATATTTTAATTAATTTAATGTGACACTAGTGTAGAAAACGTTTATCACGGCAGCATTTTTGACATCGGTTATATATAACCGCTGTGGAAAACTGTTATACATGATTTATCATGTCGGTTATTTTATAACCAATGTGATAAATCTATAATTCCCATTTATCAAGTCCGTTATTTTTTAACCGACGTTATAAATCTCCAAGATTGGATTTATCACGTCGGTTAAAAAATTACCGACATGATAAACCGACAACCCTTGATTTATCAGGTCAGTTAGATTATAACCGAAGTGATAATCATAAAATAAGCGGTTTATCACATAAATTATCTTATAACCGATGTGATAAATCGAGGCTCAGGGGTTTATCACGGTAGTTAATTTATAACGGACTTGATAAAATTATAAAAGAAATCGGTTAATCATGCCGGTTATAAAATAACCGACTTGATAACCTGATTGCCGATGATTTCTCACATTTGTTATAAAATAACTGACATTATTAATCAAGTCTCTGTGGTTTATCACATCGATTATTTTATCACGGACGTGATAAACCCTTTATATGATTTATCGGGACCCGTATGCGTATATGTTTTCTTCGATCTGCGGCTTGTAGCTCGTCTCTCTCGGATGGAAAACCTAGAAACCCACCTAGAACTCGTTCCCTCAACATTGGATTGTCTAGATCCTTAATAATCTTTATTATTAGAAAATCTATCATATCAACTCTCAATCCCTAAGTCTTCCAACCCGCCCCGATTTCATTTCTTGTTTTTTGAGGATGTTTTAAATTCATTTTTATTAATTCATTTACTTTGATTCTAATGTTCAAGTTTATAATCTAGTTTCTCGCATATTTATGTATTTTTTCAATGAATCTTGATAGATAATATGATAACAGAATCAACTAAATTTTTTAAAAATGAACAAGGGTTGTCTATTAAGAAAATTGTGGTGAATAAATTCAAGATTGTATATCATTTTGTCATTATGGGTTGATCCATTAAGGGTTTTGTATCATCATTTTGTCATTATGGGTTTTGCCAACAAGGGTTTTGTATAATTAAATGTTTATGGTTTATCTTTTTTGTCTTCTTAATTTTTTTTATTGTTATTAAAAATAATAACTTTTACACATGTTTGATTTCCTTTTTTATATTTCAAATTGTTTTGCATTAAAATTATGATATTTTTCATTTAAATATATAATTTTCTTTTCTTAACAAGATGTATAATTTTGATATTTGTTATAGGTAATAATGAGTCGAAGTTGGATTAAGAAACATCAAATGAGTAATGAATACGAGGAAGGTGTTGATGCTTTTTTGAAATTTTCTAGATGAAATGTTCCATGAAAAGTCATTTTTTCTGTCCATGCCTAAAATGTTTGAATATGAAGAAGTTGAAAAGTAGAGAGATCAAAGATCATCTGCTTTGTCATGGTTTTAATCCAAGTTACAGCCCTTGGATTTGGCCTGGTGAAACTGGATAGAATGTCATATCTATTGATGATGATGATTTCCAATATGATAACTCAGATGGAATTGAAGAAATGATTTGTGATATTTCCGCATAACAAATTGTGATATAACCAAAAGTTTCACATCTATATGGTGATGTTGAATAGCATTTCATCCTTGTTGTACATATTTTACGGGTTTTTTCGGTAGTGTTAGGATTGATTAGCCAGAAGGAGAAACATGGATGGAGTGACAAAAATATTACGGAGCTGCTACAATTGTTGATAAACATTCTTGCAATAGAAAACAATCTTCTAAAATCACATTATAAGGCGAAAAAATATTATTCTCGATGGGAATGGGATACAATAAAATCCATGCATGTCCGAATGAATATATAATATATAGTAAGGAATAAAAATTTCTATCAGAGTTTCTTAAATGAGGGACATCAATTTATATGTTGAAAGAATAATCACAGGTTGACATAGTGATTGAAAATATACCTGCTAATGTATTTTGGTGTCTTCCTATAATTCCTCATTTGAAACATTTATTTGATAACTCACATGATGAAAAAAGTTGATGATGGCTTGCTGATGAGCAGATATGTGTTGGAAAAAATTATTCATTTAGGTGATTTTCCACAAGGGAAGAAAATTGATGAGGTGTATCCATCATTCGAAAATGAAATTAGAAATCTCAGACTTGGATTGTGCACAGATGGAATGAATCCATATCGATGTATCAGTAGCACACATAGTTCATCGCCTATTTTATTGGTAATTTACAACCTCTCTCCTGATGTTTGTATGATGTGAAAATATGTCATGTTGAGTATAATGATCTCTGGTCCAAAGCATTCCGAAAATGATATTGATGTTTTCTTGTCACCATTGATTGATGATTTGAAAATTTTATGTGAGGATGGTTTAAGAGTGCATGATTCTTATAAAATGAATTATTTTCAACTGCATGCAGTGCTTATGTTCACTATTAATGACTTCCTAGCTTATGGAATTTTTTTTGGATACAGTGTTAAGGGGAATAAAGCATGTCCAATTTGTGAACAATAGGCTTCATATTGTCAATCGCATCATAGGAGGAAAACAGTCTATATGGGTCATAGAATGGTTTAACATATGGATCACTCGTATAGAAGACTAAAAAAAGGCATACCATGGTTCACAAGAATTAGATATTGCTCCAAAACCATTATCCCCTAATGAGTATTTTGAGAGGGTGAAAAACCTTGATGTGACATTGGGAAAGACACATAAATATGGTAATGGTAGATATGTTTGGAAGGAAAGGTAATTATTTATTGAGATACCATATTGGAGATATCATAAAGTAAAGCATAATATTGATGTCATGCATGTGGAGAAGAATATTTGTGACAGTTTAATATGAACATTGTTTAATATTAAAGGAAAGACTAAAGATGGATTGAATGCAAGATTAGACATACTATCAATGGGAATATGTTTGTATTTAGCTCCGACTTCTAATGGAAGATTATAATTTCTTCCTCCATCTTGTCATACATTTTCCAATAAGGAGAAAATTACCTTCTGTCAGTGTCTTCATGATATCAAAGTGCCTCAAGGTTATTCTAAAGGTGTGAAAAACATTTTCTCTCTGAAGGATTTGAAGTTGATAGGTATGAAATCTCATGATTGTCATGTCATGATGCAACAACGTCCAGTGGTTTCATTGCATGGAATATTTCCCATCTGTTTCAAAAACAAAATAACAAAGTTGTGTTATTTTTTCATTTCAATTTGTAACAAGGTGGTTGATGGGAATTATTTTAAAATTTTGGAAATGAATGCAATATCTATACTTTGTCAATTTGAAATTTATTTCCCTCCATATTTTTTTGTTATAATGGTGCATTTAATGGTTCATCTGTTTCGAAAAAGAATGATATGTAGACCTGTATATCTTTTTTGGATGTATCCTTTTCAAAGGTATTTTAAAATATTGAAGGTGTATGATAAAAATCCTTGTCGACCAGAATCATCCATTATTGAAAAGCATATCTCTGAGGAGGTTTAAGTGTTTTGTACGAAATACTTATCTGTAGTGGAGCACATAGGTTTTCCTATATCTCGTCATCAATGAGTTAATACTGAGGGGAATGGGATTCATGGATTGAAAGTCAAATCATTATTATCTCAACAGATGAAGAAGGTACATTTATACATCTTAAATAACATAGATGATGCTCAACTGTATATCACATTTCATATTAAGGCGTTGAAACAATGTCATCCAAAAAAGAATGAAATGTGGATTTTGAATGAGCACAACAAAACATTTTTGACATGGTTTAAAAATACCATACTTGATAGATTAGATATCTCAAATATGTTAAGATGGTTAGTGGGTGGTCCAAGTTTAAATTTGATAACATGGTCCGAGTATGACATTAACGGAAATACATTTCATATTAAATCCTAGGACAACATAAGTGCAGATCAGACTTGTGGGGTATTGGTGTGTGTAGAAGCAATGCATTTTTCAACTTCTAAATAGAAAAGTCAAATTTCTGCATCAAGTGCATATTATGGAGTCATTGAAGATATATGGGAGGTTGATTAATTTAAAATTAAAGTTCCTTTTTTTAACTGAAAAAGGTTTGTCGGTAGAAACAGTGTGGGACACGATAAATTTGGACTGACAATTGTTAATCTGAATAGATACGAAGGCATGATAGATTCGTTTATACTAACAACACATGAAAAAAATATTTTCTATGTTTTTGATCAATCAGATATACAGTGGTCTGTTGTTTTATAAAGAAAAAAATAATATTTTGGTGAGGATTAACTTGATGTAGATCCTGATTTGTGTGATATCTCTACTTCTATGTAATGATTATAAGAAAATAATGATGGGCATGTTGTAGACATGGTTTCTTCCATAAGTAATGATCATGATGGAGGAATTTGGGAAAACAATCCATTTGTACACTCCTAATATTACTGGTAATGTATCTTTACCATATTTACCTTGTTTACCATATTTACCATGTTTAACATGTTTACCATGTTTACCATGTTTATCATGTTTACCATGTTTACCATGTTTACCATGTTTACAATGTTTACCATGTTTACCATAGTTTACTATTTTTTACCTTATTTAACATGTTTACCATATTTTACCATGTTTTACAATATTTTATCATAGTGTATCATGTTTTCCTTTATGTAAGTTTTATATTTATTGATTATGTCTAAATGTCATTTACACTATCATGTTTACCATGTTTACCATCTTTAACATTGTTTATCATGATAAACTAAATTTATCATGTTTACAATTGTGATAGTTGAATTTATTTAGTTGTGAATTAATGCTTTTTTTATTTCAAGGACAATGAAAGATCAATCCGTTGATCAACCACATGATTCTGAAGGTGAGAAACATGATGATTCCTCTGGGGAGGAACATTTACATGCTACTATTGATGTTCCCCAATCATTATTATGTTCTCCCATAACAACTAAGAGTTCAAGAGTTGGTAAACGTGGAAGCACACATTTACCAAAATTATCAGTTTCTCATGCTCAGGACCAATGGATTGTAGTTGAATTTGATGAAAATTATATTCCAAGATGTCCAAATGCAAAAGATTTTAAGAGTTTTGTATCAACATAAGGAAAAAGAAAAGTATGCATTTTGTACAATGATTGGAAATGTGTGGACGAAATGATAAAAGCTCAGCTGTGGGATACTATTTTGGTACGATCTTTTTCAACTGTTTAACTTATCTTTAAAAAACTATAGTTTAATATAAACAATCAATTATTTATCAGAAGACATTTGATATTCCTGACACTGGAGGAGTCAAGAAGAAATTTTTATCAATAGCAACTTGATGTTGGAGGGATTTCAAATCGACCCTCACATCTGATTATATTTATGTTCAAAGAAAGAATGACAACCCATGTCATATATATCCTTTCATAGATAAAGACACGTGGAGAAAATTTGTTCAAATTAAGAGACAAGAATCATTTTTTGTAAGTGCAATGTAAAATTTTATATGTTTTCTTATAAAACTGAACTAATTAATAATTTGTTAATTATTTCATATTGTCAATTTACAGCAAACAAGGAAATCTCATCAGGTGATCCAAGATAAAAATTTATAACCTCATGTCTTATCTCGGGGAGGCTATACATTATTCGAAGATCAAATGATGGAAGAAAAATTAGCAAAGCATACAACTATGTCTTCAAACACCAGAGAGGTTGTTCCTCCATCCCCTCTATCTAGAAATGAAAAAATGGAAGATGGCCAGATGGGAAAAAAGGTTCAATCTATTTTAAAAGAATCGAGGATCATAGCTGAGATGATTGATAGATATTTATTTTATTTAAATAAATTATTGTTTATGAATTATAGAATTTGAATAAATAGTTTTTTTAAATAATTAATACAGGATTATCTTGAGGAGTAGAGCACACATGGGGAATTTAATGTTGCTGGGAGGCATGATATTTTATCTAAAGCATTGGGAAAGCCCAAAAACCCTGATCGTGTATGGGGATACCCAACAGTTGTATCGGTAAGGAAAGTGTTGACACATTCTTCAACGTCTTCCATTGAGGGTGTGTATAAAAAAAATATATTCTTTGGAGGCTGAGGTTCAAAATATTAATGTGACGATGGAGGAAAAGGTCAGAGCATAAGTACAATCTATGTTTGCAGACATGCAAAGACAATTTCAGACTACAGCTCCCACACTTCAAGCTTCCCCTACAGACCCCAATTTTTATCCTCCACCTCTAGAAGCAGATCAAACTCCCCCACCTCTAGCAGCAGCTCCCACTCCTACACCTTAGCCTCAAGCCTCCATTTCACCACCTCATCCTACGTACCCTATTTTTTTATCCAACTCCATTTCCACAACTTCCTACTTATTTTGAGTTGTATGTTGATGCTCTTCACCATTATATAGGGGCATAAGGGCTGGTATATTGTATTGGAGATAGGGTTAATTATTTTTAGTTAAAGATAGAGTAGTATAGGGTCACTATACATGATATTATAGATATATCATCTCGAGTTACAGTACCTACAGATGAGGTGACGACAATTGGACATAGTATCAGCCATCCAGACTTCTGTGAGTCATTATAGTAGAGTTATGTGTCTTATATCTTATATTTTATTTATTAATAATGTTGTTTTAGCATTGTAAAGCTAATATATTTATCAATTTATTTACATGAATACTCTAAAGGTATGAAAATGTGTTATAGATAACAACAAAGACAAATGGATATGTCATCAGATGCAGATTCTAGTAGTCTGGACATATTTTCAAGATATTCAAATTTATTAGCGGAGCATTATTCATTTCCGTTGGAAGGTCATGTTTTTGGACGTGAATTAAATGTGGAAATTTTGAAAAATGATATCATGGAGATTTTTACTGGAGACAAGTTGGGTGTCAATGCGGTGGAAATTTTTTCCATGTATGTCTTAACACAATTTTTCCCCTACATTAAATTTATAAAAAACGAGTACTTATTTCCGTTTTGTATTAGGTATCATTATAACATGTGTGAGAGGAATGACCAGACAGATGTATATGGGTTCATGGACCCGCATTTTCTTTCATCTGATGCACATTCATTGGATGAGTATGAAAGAGAAATTTATGTTACTGAAATATTTCTACATAATATTATCACACAGTGTTGGATTATGCCTTATTGTGAGAGGTATGAAACATATATCTGATTGTGTTATATGACTTTTATCAAATATAATGCTAACCTAAAATTTTTCATTATATCAGTGATCATTGGATGTTGGGTGTTTTTTATCCATAGGAAAAAACACTATATTAGATATGCTCATTCCATGGTGATGGAAGGACAAGTTTTAAGAATTTATTGGAGAAGTATGTTTCAATTTCCTAATAGTTTTTATATTATAATGAATTTTAAATTTATCTCATTCATATTATTTTCTATCATGGGATAGAACAACATTTGAAAAACAACAAATAAAAGTGGTGGTAAGATCAAATATGTACAAGTGAAGGTAAATATCCATTTATAATTTGTAATTTTGGATGTATTACAGAAAATGTTATATTTAATTGACACACATTTAAAGAGATTTTTCATGAACAAGAAGGTGTCATCGAATGCAGATATTATATGTTATGATTTATGTATTAAATAATTACAATGGGAACTCTTTTGATGTTTGACCATGTTATATTTTCTTATAATCATTTCCATAATATTTCAGTTGATTTATTAATTTTACTTGTTAACTATTTATTTTAACTTTGTAGCTATTTTATGACCCTAATCCGTATATTTCCCAAGAGGGAAAACACTCACATGTGTAATGGTCAAATTATTTAACATGTTTGATTGGATTTTATTTTGTTTCTAATGTAAAATGTAATTATGAAAATTTTAATTGTATTTGTCTATTTGGTGATTGTTTTAGTTGGATTTAAGATCTTTTTAGTTGAAATTGTATGTTTTAAATGTTATCAATGTAAATGATTGATTTTTATTTCGTTCTTGTTTTGGTCTAATTCTGTTTTTCTGATACGAATTCTTGTTTTGGTTTCTGGTTCATTCTTAGGAGTATAAGAGAATGCTTTCAATTTTTTTTTAAAAAAGTTGGTTTTCCTCGAATAACAGATGTGATAATCGAATAGGGAATGGTTTATCATGTTTTATATTTGATTAAACGACGTGATAAACCCATGTGGAAATGTTTTTCACATCGATTATTTAATCACATACTTGATAAAGGCATGGGAAATGGTTTACCACATCGGGTATTAAATAACAGCTGTCATAAACCATTTCCTAGGTGTTTATCACATCAGTTATTGAATAATTGATGTGATAAACACCCCCGCACTTGTTTATAATGTATGTTATTAAATAACCGACATGATAAACCCTCCCCCACTAGTTTATCACGCTGGTTATAAAATAACCGACGTGATAAAGGGCTAGGATGGTTTTATAAAGTCGGTTATTCAAATAACGGACGTGATAATCCCTGGGAAATGTTTTATTACGTCGGTTATTTAATAACCAATGCGATAAACACTCCACACCGGTTTTTCTCGTCGGTTATTAAATAAATGAAGTGGAAAACACCTTGATGTTATGTTTTTTATGTCGGTTATTTAAGTAACCGATGTCATAAACACCTCGATGTTATTTTTTTTACATTGGTTTTTAAATAACCGATGTAAAAAACTATATTTTTAACATCGTATGTATCAACTTCATCTAAAAACCATCGTAAAAAATGAAAATTAACCGACATAAAAAATGTTTTTTAGTAAATCAATTTTGACATATGGATATATAAGTTATATATTCAACTATAAATATTCATTGTAATTAAAAAAAGATTTCTTACATCATTATATTTTGTTTATAATTTTACGACCTCAAATAAATAAAATTATTTATGACACAATGATGATGGTGTGTTTACCTCATTAATGAATGATTTAAATAAATAATATTATAAAAAATTAAAAAATATCCAAATCATGTTCAATAAATATTGTATTATTTTATTTAGAACATGAGTCACATTATAATTTTCATTAATAAAGTTTAAACCTTTAGAAACCGAAAATCATTATATAATGAAATAATATTTTTAGACATTCCAAAAAATCACATCTTCCCCCTTATAAAAAGACATCACCTTTAACCCATTAATCATAATTCTCAAGACCCTTAGATCATCCAACCCTAGACTAATTATGATCTCTCCATCCATCTATTTCGTAGATAATACTAACCTTATGCATAAAGCACTTCTATATACCTTTTGATTCAAACTAAATAGAGTTAAGTGATTTAAAGGTAATGACTTCTCTTATGTTCTTTTCTTTTATTTTACTTATATATCCCCCAAAGAAAAATTATTCATTTATTTTCTAACCGAAACAGAATCACCAATATACTATTTTTTTGTTACAATTATTTGATCTACACTCCCACACACCATCATCTAATGGATACAAACATATTATTTCTTTGGACGACGAACTACTCCCTCATGAAACAATGATTGTTAAAATATCTCCAACCGCATATCATGGGGGCCATTATGATGGAACTATGTTTATAAATGATATATAGTATAATTTTTTTTCCTTCTTTGTTTTTTATTTACAAACTTAACTTTATGATTTCCAATATGTGTAAAGATGATAATTTCATTTAAGGATGTGAGGACTACCTCCCCCTCAAGGTGATAGGATTCCTTCATTACATACAAAGAATGTATAATGGATAGAATTATAAATTATGTAACATATATATCATATTATACTATAATTATAATATTATTATGTATCATTATGTTTTCATTCCATTAAATATGTAATAGAAAAGAAAGTAGCATTATTGTGTACGTACGACTTACCATCTCCATGAAAAGTGCATTTCATTATTTATCTCCAAATATTATTTACAATTAAAAATACACACATATATATACGTAGATATTTATTATATTTATTATATTTAAATCATTAATATGATTCTACTTATAATAGGATTTTGACCGCAAGGACAATTTTTAAATATAACAAGTTCATTTTTGACTCAAGTGCCGAACATTGACAAAATGTCAGATATGAACTCAAATAATTAACTAATTATTATAGAAAGGTAATATGTGATATCAAAGGAATAATAAAATTGAAAAATTTTCTTAAGAAAGTTTAAATTAAATTTTAATTATTATTCGGGATGGACAAGGAACAAATGAGTCAAGTCGGACATGAGGTAAGATGTATCTTATCTCACTTTTAATTCTTTGGGATTTCCATTGATCACCACTTATTTATTGAATGCGGTGTATTTTGAACTTCCATTTGATATATATTATCATGATTATTTTTTATAATCAGGGTATTCTATGATTTATTTGGTGGTTATTAACTTTTGTTCATACGACTCCATTGATTACAACGTGATAACAAGTTTTTATCTCACTTTTTATTCCCAAGTAGTTCATGCTATATTTTCCACTATTTTTTTTGTGTGGTGTGTGTACTACACATGATTGAATTCATTGTGTAATATAATTTAATTTATGGGTATTTTAATCTTCAATATATGACCCTTATTTAATGTGGCGTATGTTTCATTAGATACCAAATCGGAAAGGGAACCTTTCACCCTCCTCTTCTAGTCAAATACTTATTTCTTGTTGTTTTTAAATTATCAAATGTTTGGATATTTTACTATATATCCTTATTATTGTAAATTATACGAAAATTTAATAATAGATCATTTTCTCTCTCATCAACTAATTTTATGAATTTTAATGTGATGTTGTTAGTCTGTCAAATAATTGTAAATGAACTTTTAAACCCAATTTCCATTCTTTTGGATAAACATTTACTTTTTTATTATTTCATACATTGAATATGTGTAAATTCCTTATGATAGTTTTAAACATAATATCCACTTATATTGGGTGTATTCTTATTCTTCACACATAATTATTTCATTTATTTTTTTAATCCAACGATTTGATCTTTTCAGGGGGCATTGTCTCAATTTTCATTCCATTGAGACTTATTTGTTATTATACATCAGTTCATTTTTATATGGTGTATATACTTCCCTTTGAAATATTATATCATTAATATCATTATTCTCATGGTATTATAAGTTTTGATTAATGTTATTTCTCAATTATTTTTATTGACGTGTCTCTCATTTGGATAATAACTCTTTAACTAAAATAGCAATTTAAATGTTTTAAAGATTTTTTCTTCTAAAAATTTCTCATTAATGTCCATGATTTTAAAAAAAATTAAGGATTTATTTATATAGAAATGAATGTTTTGAAATTAAATTTCCATTCAAATGATTCAAAGTGGTATGTTACAATTTTATTCATAATATCTTTATTAAATGTTTTAAATGGTTTTTGAAAATGGATTGATAAATCAGTGATTATGTCAATATCATGAAATGATATATTTTGATTTCAATGTTGAAATGATATCTTTTCATTATTATTTTTTATTTGTTATTAATATATTTTGAATATTCAGAATTTTTTATTTATACAGATGGTTCTCTGATAATCTTAGGGAGTGTGAGCCCAAGATAGCTCTCCCATGCATTGGGTAATAAGACAGAGGTAAACATGAATGTTTCATCTAAAAGATTTAGGGAATATACTATGATTGTTATTCCAAATGTAACTCCCTATGTAGCTATGAAAGTTAAAATGTATGTATGTTATGTATTCCATAATTTAGATTTATGATTTATGATTTCTATTTGTTATTCTTAAATCTTACAATTTCATAAAAAGTGTTATGATTGAATAGTATCATTTCATTTATTTTTATTTATTAATGTGATAATGTTTTCCCCTTATTTTAGAACCATCACTGAGGTTTTTATGCTCATACCATGTTTTTAAATTTTTTTCAGTGGACATAAAGATGAATAGGGTCAAGGATGGGATCATGGAAAACTCATGCTGTCTAAAACATAGAATTATAAAAGTTCATTTATTTAAGAGTTTTTATTTTTTGAAAAAAATGGAAACTGGGCAGAGGTTCCTACTTTGTAATTTTTGAGTTGTAATAGTTATGGCCTAATTCTATAAATCTCCAAACCCTAAAATATCCTCAGTGTGAATTATTCACATAATTCCATATTATGTAATGTTTAAGGTTGGGTCCTTATATAAGGTGATGAAGAAACAATGGTATATATAACCAGTGGACACGACCAAGGCAATGTGAATGTAATAAAGAAGATAGAGCCTAGAGGGACTACCTAAACTATTAATTTCGGTAATATCTTTGATGATCTATTGGTTGAATGTTTGGTTATTTATTGTGTGATGAAATTAAAGTAGGAATGGGAATCAAAACCCATATTCTAGCAGATAACTTCTCTGACAGCCAGATCCTTTATGGAAAATATTAGGATGAATAGATATCATGATTGGATATGGTGGAAAATGTTTATAGAGTTTAATTAAGAAGCCTATATATCCCAAGGAGGAGGAAAGGGCGATATGTAAAGAAGGATATATATAGGTGTATTGTGTTAATGGGAAAACATATAAAGTACATAAAAACTCATCATATATACCTAAGATGATGGAATCAAGGTCATCTAACAAAAATAAATTGATGGATAGTGTGTAACGCCCTGACCCTAGTTACCCAGATTCGGTGCATTATTAAATAACATTGGCATGATCACAAGAAAGATCAAATCTCGAAAGACCGATTGGTTTAGTAGCCTTGGAAACACTAGATATATTCATAAGTTTTACATTACATCATAAAGTGAAAAACTAATACGACAACATAATGTCTCCATAGTCCACACTATTATCCCCTCATAATATCTCTGCTGGTCATTCATAACTTACTTCTTCACATCCTGGGAAAAATGAAACATAGAAAAGGGGTGAGCTCAAATGCCCAGTAAGGATAAAAATATAGCGGAACATTCAAAAATAAGCATAACCATTTAAGGCAATGCATTACTAAAACAAAAGCCTTTTAAACATGAACCTCAACATAATATGGAAAAAGTAAAATGAAATAATGCCATTTACTTATTCACATGTATATTCTACTAATCGAATAATCACATGAAATATCAATAACCACTTTCATAATGTCGGAATGCATAATGCTGAACTTTAATTTCTTTTTCAAGGCCTCGTCCCAAGACCTAGGGGCTAACTGTAACCGGAACCCAACCCGGAGTGCCTCTAATAACCGGACACCAACCCGGAGTGCCTCTAATAACCAAACACCAACCCATAGTTCCTCTAATAACAGGATACCAAACCGGAGTTCCTCTAATAACGGGAGACCAAACCGGAGGGCTTACTTTTATCTGTCCCCAACCCAGAACATACTTGTCTAACACATTCATCTGAATGAAAGGTTGAAATATAACAAAAACATTCAGATTTCAAATAACTTATGAAATGTCAATACTCTAAACAAAAACCATGAGTGCCATAAGAATAACTTATCAGAAAACCTTCAGTAAAATATGGATGTTTTGTATCATAACAAATCAACTTCAAAAAGTTTAAAATCTATCAAAGGATGTTGACATAGATGAAATAAATACTATTTTAGAAAAATATCTCTTTCTATTTTGAAATCATTTAAGAGTCTTATATTTATGAAATAAAACATTATTTTTTTTGAAAATATTATTATTATCTTGTAAGGGAAGATTCGACGATTTTATAACGGCGGAAAATAGCCACACCCACCGTATAAGTTAAAAAAACAATCTTACCTTAATTTTGTCGAAAAGGTTAAAAAGCACCTTGTTTGGAAAACGGCGGAAATATTCCATTATAAACCTCTTATAAAAAGTAAAACAAGGGTATAAATGACTTTAACCCATATTCTAGTAAATAGTAAAAATGTTTTGGAATTCATTTTTAAGAAACATGGATGTAGATGATAACGAGATCCCAGTAGATTATTACGTATAAAAAAACTCGGATAATGAAGAGATTGTGAAATAACCCTTACCTTGTAATTTTCCTTGGTTGGGGTAGGTTAACCTCTTGTATAATGGGGAAATAATTGTTATTAAATTATAAAAGAATCATATATATTAATATGATATCATATATGATATTTTAACATTGATGTGTTAATAATATCTTTGAATTATCGTCGTTTCGGGTGTTAACTTACTCGTTTTCTTTTATATGTTTTGTTACATAAGCCATGTTTTTAATGGATAGGTTGTATATTTTTCATATACAGAATGATATAAAGTCCTTAAACATCATTTTTAAATCATCAAATGATAATTATACTTTAATGGATACGATGGAGAATGAATCTCATTGCGTTCGTGGAGACGGTAGTCCGTACGTACGCACGAGCGACAATATCATTCTTTTGATATTAAAATAATATATAAATATATGGTATATCATATATACAGAATCATTAACATGTTATATTTATTATTTACATGAGTTACACATCATTATTATACCCATCCAAATAATAATATATTGAATAACAATTACACCACGACGTGGATACGGTTAGCCGTACGTACGAACGTATGGTGACATGTTATTTAAAGGGTGGATAGAATACTGAATATAGTTGTACCATATTTATAATAACATCACAGTATATGTGATATACTGGAGTTATTATTTTATAATTGTAATAACAAAGAAAGAAGAAGTGGAAGAAGAAAGGAACTTGAAAAGGGGTGGTGAAAACATTACATCTTCTTCGGGTTCTTCCTTTTGATTTGATCAAAAGGGCTCCTTAGGTTGGATTTATGATCAAACTAATGCCTCTAGGTTGTAGTGAGGGAAGTTGGGATTGTATTTGGCCAGAGTTTGGCCGATCCAGAAGGCTTTGACGGCGTGAAGAAATGAGAAGGAGGAGTGCCCTTTTATAAGAGGGGTGAGGGGCACCTTTGGAAAAGCTAGAAATATTAATTTATAATAAATTAATATTCGGTTTATAATGGCTCCAAAGTTTATTATTTAAATTTTACGGTGGGTTTAAGTAGAAAACCATTCATCCAATAGAATTTAGATAGGTTTGGGTACTTATATTAACCTTATCTTTAAGTATTAACTCTAAGTTAATTAGTTTCACTTTTACAATGTCTCTTTGTATTTTTAAATAATATGGTTAATAAACTTACTATATACATACAAGAGACCCCCAAGTGGTCCATTAATGATGAACATATCATTATATAAGTCTCCTGGCCGATCCTTATATTTTTAGGAATTTAATATCAATTAATAATATAATATTTGTTTTAAGAACTCTTTTATATCAATTTTGACACTATTCAATAGTTGATTTTTGTGAAACTCATAACAGATTTATTACTTCTAACAAAGTCAATTAAATCAATCCTAATATATTATATTATCCAATAAAATTAGTTTAATTCATTAAAAGTTTCATATTATATTTTTTTGGGTATTTATAATATCAATTATTTTAATTTTTCACTATTATAGTAATTAATTCATCATCATTGTGTCATAAATAAAATAAATTATTTAATGTATAAAAATTATAAATAAAATATCATTATGTATGATATCTGTTTATATTTATAATTAATATTTATAATCTAAAATACAACATATATAACCCAATGTAAAAATTGTTTTTCTAAAAGATATATGCTTGTGTCATTTTTGTATTCATTTTAACTTAATTAAAATAAAATGTTCCTATCACCTAAAAGTGGCACCATTTGGTCCCAAAATCGACCCAAAGATGCCTATGGTTTAAAATGTATCAACCAATAAGTCTAGGACACGTTTTAGGGTAATTTAGTATTATAATAACATTATTTTTTAACCCTTATTTACTGGATTTACCCTTAACCATGGTAAATAAAATATTTACCGCAGTAATTATTCAAAATGCCAAAAAATAAAATTTACCTATTTACACAATTTGAACATCCTGATTCCAAATATGGAATCCATTTTTTAAATTAAAACACAGAAGTGGAAGAAATTAATTTAAAATTATTTCCCGCTGTCAAAACAAAAAGCGTGTTTTTAAGAGATAATAACTACCAAAAGATTGACACATGTTTATGTTCGGTTTAATTGTAAAATTATGTCCAATGACCAAAATTATATTAAATGGTAAAAATATATTCAAAATATTCTTTAAAACCACTCAAATTTATAATTTATCACTATTAATTATTTTGATTAAAAAAGTTGTATTTAATTAAAATTTAGTAATTTTCACTATTCATCAAAATATTAATGTTATCCGA
The DNA here is from genome assembly GCA_963277665.1 of Viscum album. Classification (NCBI taxonomy): domain Eukaryota; kingdom Viridiplantae; phylum Streptophyta; class Magnoliopsida; order Santalales; family Viscaceae; genus Viscum; species Viscum album. The sequence continues at coordinate 362,488,520 of OY728158.1, read as the reverse complement.
AAAGTAACAAAATTTCACCTTAGGCTAAATTCAATATTCCGAATCCAAAAATGGTGTCCATTTTGAAATATAAAATATATATAATTTCAAAAAGTAGGAATTACTATTCATAATGGCTAGTTTGATCGGTTGTGTTGTGTGTTAAAACTCGAAGTTGCGTACAACACACGCTACTGTATTATTCAATGGAAAGCGTACCATGAAAGCTTTGGATGTTTCATTTTAAATTCATGATGTCCCCATTTAGTCAAAAAGTATAAAATATTGTATTTAAAAAGGGTTCACTATTAAAAGTTGATAAAGGTGCAATAATGAAAATTAATTTGTTCTTAAATTATGTCTATGAAACTCATAATATGGATTCTAAAATTATAAGGATTATATAATGTTTAAAATTTAGTTAATAATATTCATAACCTCTTTTGAATGTCTTGTTTGGTAATTCATGGTGCGATTGAACTCGATGTTGCCTTTAGTGCAAGTTATTGAATTATTTTGAAGAAACAACACACTATGAAATTTTGGGGTGTTACATTCTCCTCTCCCTCAATAAATCGCGTCCTCGCAATTTGAAATTGTTCTTCGAAAATAAAAGTTTGAAAATAGAAAATATATTTGTGGGAAAACCCACATCGGATATTGGGTTACTAAAATTTAGTCTTAATATGAGGAAAAGAGAAATGAAAGGGTCACCACCAAATTATGATCTTGATTAGGAGAACATTGGTGGAAATTAGAGACATATATTTGGAGAAAAAAATGTAAATATTTATAGGTAGTGATTGAGGTCATCAATCACAAACAAGTATAAAATTGAGGTCCTTAAATTCATCAATCTATGATGATTTGAAATACCATCGGTTCAACAAAACATAGGGTATTGGGATAACACATTTTTGAAGATTCAAAATATCTTAGTTGAAATCCCACATAAAAAAATAAATTAATGAGGCCTCTATTTAAAATAAAGATTGGAAAGTATGAAGATTACCGAAAATAACACATACTAGGGTTCCATGTAGAAAAACATGGATATGGAAGAGAAATCTAACCATCAATTATCTGATGGAGAGTGGTAGAGAACATGTCTATGAAAAGTCCAACAATCCCAAAGCCATAAATTAGTGATGATTTAAGGTACCATCTAGGATAACATTTTTGTTCTAAGTTCCTTTTCTTAATGTTGAGGAAATTATTTATGATATTGGCTAAGATCATAAGGAGATATACTTACTTTATAATTAGAGTTTTATCCATTAATAAATTTCTACCACAAACTCATCTTTCACTCTTAAAGATAATAGAACCTAATAAAATTATATTTATACTATTTCTACAGGGTTCCAAAATAAACGAATTTATAATTCATCTACCAGATCGTTTAATAAAAACTACATTATTTAATCCAGGACGTATCATGGGGGATTGGTAGGTGATACACCCTTGTCGCCCTTCGGTTGTGGGTTTAAGTCTCGCGGCCTTGCCGGTCGCGACTGGTTGCTGCCCGACCTCCGGGTTGTCCTTTTATGGCAATCCAAAATTAATCTAAACCTAGAACTATCCAAAGTACTTCAGTCCAAAATTTATAAGGAAGGTAAACAAAATGATGATCCTTTTTTTTGATGCATAATAACATGTGATCACCTTCATCATGTATTCTTTTAAAACACTGCAACATCCTGAATTATCATAAAACCTTATTGATTACATTTCTGATTCCTTATTCCTTATAGAATAATAGAAATACTCCTTCAATCCAAAAATGTTGTAAACCCCAATAATGATGGAATATAAAAATCATTAATCAGCTTCAAGGTAGTCAAGAATATCCAATATAATTTATCCAAATCAATCATGTATTATTATAAAATAACTACCTCGCTATTAGAACCATATTATGGTTTATCTTTCTCTCAACCATATATTTTCCAAAAATTTAACCTGCTATTGAGTCACTTTTCATTGTTCCACACAATCTCAAGTCCTTAATGAAATAACACTACAGTACAATCCTTATATACTCTATAATTATTATAACAAGTACATTGTTGATACAACACTTAATTAACATAATCAACATAAGAACACTAATCATTCCTCTTCATCTCTGGTAGTATCATAACTTGATTATTAACCAATAGCATCATTTGCGGCATATTCTGATGACTGGGACATAGGTTCGCGTAGTGTCTAAATTCCTTTCAAAGGAATCATTGTACATTTGAAACCATTTTCAAACCCTTGCAGTCACGTACTTTGGGACCTTTTCCTCCACACTTATACCAAACTCCCATTCCTTTCAGGCAAGTTCAGTGGTGTTTCTTTCCACAATTATCACATATAGGAAAATTCTTCTTTTCCCTCTTCCCTTTATCCATCTTTCTCTCTTCCATCCTCTTCTTCTCTTGCTTCCCTTCAAATCCATAGGACTCAGTAAACACTTTACTTATCTTATCAACACATGATATTATTTCTTTATATGATAATAATACATGCGAGACTATTTCTCTTATAAATTATGTCTTAAGACCCTAAAATATATGATCCTTCTTTCTCTTTGTATCATGTGCATTGCTAGAGTTCTCATTCCTTCTACTGGGGGCCATTTCTAAACAATGGCATAAATTATATTAGTTTATGAATAACAATACCTAATCCCAAACTTGTAAAACACATAACATAAATTAAATAGTTTATGGATATAATCCATAATCATAAAAATGTTTTCTTTGAGGAAGTATATACTCATAAAACCTTCATAATGATTTGTAAAGAAAATGAGAGTTATCCTAAGCATATCCCCCGGGATTATCGTAACCAAGAGTGCAGCAAGGCCCGTTGTCGTGCACCAGTTCCCGTTCGAGTCTAGCTCAAAGCGGTGTTTTCGGGTTTTGCCCCTAGGTACATCTGTGCTAGAGCCGCCTCTACCTGCTCGTATCCAGACAGGGATGTATTGCTCGGAAAAATCACAAAATCTCTACAATACCAATATTCTAGGAAGTTCTTCTATACTAATCCTCAAAATTCATCTTAAATCTTTGTGCTCTAATCAGAGTTTATCTAAATCTAGATTCCAAGGTTTGTACTAAACTTCCTCTGATACCAACTGTAACGCCCCGACCCTAGTTACCCAGATTCGGTGCATTATTACATAACATTGGCATGATCACAAGAATGATCAAATCTCGAAAGACCGATTGGTTTAGTATCCTTGGAAACACTAGATATATTCATAAGTTTTACATTAAATCATAAAGTGAAAAACTACTACGACAACATAATGTCTCCATAGTCCACACTATTATCACCTCATAATATCCCTGTAGGTCATTCATAACATACTTCGTCACATCCTGGGAAAAATAAAACATAGAAAAGGGGTGAGCTCAAATGCCCAGTAAGGATAACAATATACCGGAACATTCAAATATAAGCATAAACATTTAAGGCAATGCATTACTAAAACAAAAGCCTTTTAAACTTGAACTTCAACATAGTATGGAAAAGGTAAAATGAAATAATGCCATTTACTTATTCACATGGATATTATACTAATTGAATAATCACATGAAATATCAATAACCACTTTCATAATGTCGGAATGCATAATGATGAACTTTAATTTCTTTGTCAAGGCCTTGTCCAAAGACCTAGGGGCTAACTGTAAACGGAACCCAACCCGGAGTGCCTCTAATAACCGGACACCAACCCGGAGTGAGTCTAATAACCGGACACCAACCCGGAGTTCCTAAAATAACCGGAGACCAAACCGGAGTTCCTCTAATAACCGGAGACCAAACCGGAGGGCTTACTTTTACCTGTCCCCAACCCAGAACATACTTGTCTAACACATTCATCTGAATGAACAGTTGAAATATAACATAATCATTCAGATTACAAATAACTTATGAAATGTCAATACTCTAAACAAAAACCATGAGTGACATAAGAATAACTTATCAAAAAACCTTTAGTAAAATATGGATTTTTTGTATCATAATAAATCAACTTCAAATAAGTTTAAAATCCATCATTGGTTGTTGACATAGATGAAATAAAGACTATTTTAGAAAAATATCTCTTTCTATTTTGAAATCATTTAAGAGTCTTATATTTATGAAATAAAACATTTTTTTTAAAATATTCTTATTATCTTGTAAGGGAAGCTTCGACGATTTTATAACGGCGGAAAATAGCCACACCCGCCGTATAAGTTAAAAAACATTCTTACCTTAATTTTGTCGAAAAGGTTAAAAAGCACTTTGTTTGGAAAACGACGGAAATATTCCTTTATAAACCTCTTATAAAAAGTAATAAAAGGGTATAAATGACTTTAACCCCTATTCTAGTAAATAGGAAAATGTTTTGGAATTCATTTTTAAGAAACATGGATGTGGATGATAAAGATATCCCAGTAGATTATTACGTATAAACAACCTCGGATAATGAAGAGATTGTGAAATAAAACTTACCTTGTACTTTTCCTTGGTTGGTGTAGGTTAACCTCCTGTATAATGGTGAAATAATTGTTATTAAATTATACAATAATCATATATATTAATATGATATCATATATGATATTTTAACATTGATTTGTTAATAATATCTTTGAATTATCGTCGTTTCGGGTGTTAACTTACTCTTTTTCTTTTATATGTTTTGTTACATAAGCCATGTTTGTAATTGATAGGTTGTATATTTATCATATACAGAATGATATCAAGTCCTTAAACATCATTTTTAAATCATCAAATGATAATTATACTTTAATGGATACGATGGAGAATGAATCTCATCGCGTTCGTGGAGACGGTAGTCCGTACGTACGCACGAACGCCAATATCATTCTTTTGATATTAAAATAATATATAAATGGATGGTATATCATATATACTGAATCATTAACATGTTATATTTATTATTTACATGAGTTAAACATCATTATTATAACCATCCAAATAATAATATATTGAATAACAATTACACCACGACGTGGAGACGGTAAGTCGTACGTACGCACGTATGGTGACATGTTATTCAAAGGGTGGATAGAATACTGAATATGGTTGTACCATATTTATAATAACATCACAATATATGTGAGATACTTGAGTTATTATTTTATAATTGTAATAACAAATAAAGAAGAAGTGGAAAAGAAAGGAACTTGAAAAGGGGTGGTGAAAACATTACCTCTTCTTCGGGTTCTTCCTTTTGATTTGATCAAAAGGGCTCCATAGGTTGGCTTTCTGATCAATCTAAGGCCCCTCGGTTGTAGTGAGGGAAGTTAGGACAGTATTGGGGCAGAGTTTGGCAAAACCAAAAGGCTTTGATGGTGTGAAGAAATGAGAAGTAGGAGTGCCCTTTTATAAGAGGGGTGAGGGCCACCTTTGGAAAAGTTAGAAATATTAATTTATAATAAATTCATATTTGGTTTATAATGGCTCCAAAGTTTATTATTTAAATTTTAAGGTGGGTATAAGTAGAAAACCACTCATCCAATATAATTTAGACAGGTTTGGGTACATATATTAACCTTATCATAAAGTATTAACTCTATGTTAATTAGTTTCACTTTTACAATGTCTCTTTGTATTTTTATATAATATGGTTAATAAACTTACTATATACATACAGTCGACCCCCAAAGTGGTTTATTAATGATGAACCTATCATGATATAAGTCTATTGGCCGAACCTTAGATATTTAGAATTTAATATCAATTAATAATATAATATTTGTTTTAAGAACACTTTTATGTCATTTTTAACACTACTCAATAGTTGATTTTTGTGAAACTCATAACAGATTGATTACTTCGAAAAAAGTAAATTAACTCAATCCTAATATATCATATTATCCTAGAAAATTTGTTTAATTCATTAAAAGTTTCATATTATATTTATTTGGGTTTTTATAATATCACTTATTTTAATTTGTCACTATTATAGTAATTAATTCATCATCATTGTGTCATAAATAAATTAACTTATTTAATGTCTAAAAATTATAAATAAAATATCATAATGTTGGAAATCTTCTTATAGTTTTAATGAATATTTATAATCTAAAATCCAAAATATATAACCCTATGTAAATATTGTTTTTCTAAAACATATATGCTTGTGTCATTTTGGTATTCATTTTAACTTAATTAAAATAAAATGTTCCTATCACCTACAAGTGGCACCATGGGGTCCCAAAATCGACCCAAAGATGACTATGGTCGACAATGTATCATACAATAAGTCTAGGACATGTTTTAGGGTAATTTAGTATTATTATAATATTATTTTTTAACCCTTATTTACCGGATTTACCCTTAACCATGGTAAATAAAATATTTACCGGAGTAATTATTCAAAATGCCTAAAAATAAAATTTACCTATTTACACAGTTTTAACATCCTAATTCCAAATATGGAATCCAATTTTCTAAATTCAAAACACATAAGTGGCAGAAATTAATTTAAAATTAATTTCCGCTGTCAAAACAAAAAGAGTGTTTTTAAGAGATAATAACTATCAAAAGATTGACACTTGTTTATGTGCGGTTTAATTGTAAAATTACGTCCAATGACCAACATTATATTAAATGGTAAAAATATATTCTAAATAATCTTTAAAAACACTCAAATTCATAATTTATCACTATTAATTATTTTGATTAAAAAAGTTGTTTTCAATTAAAATTTAGTAATTTTAACTATTTATCAAAATATTAAAGTTATCCGAAAATACCAAAATTTCACCTTAGGCTAAATTAGATATTCTGAATCCAAAAATTACGTCCATTTTGAAATATAAAATATATATAATTTCAAAAAGTAGGTATTACTATTCATAACGGCTAGTTTGATCGGTTGTGGTGTGTGTTAAAACTCGAAGTTGCGTACAACACACGCTACTGTATTATTCAAAGGAAAGCATACCGTGAAAGCTTGAGATATTTCATTTTAAATTCATGATGTCCCAAATTAGTCAAAAATTTCAAAATATTGTATTTATAAAGGGTTCACTATTAAATGTTGATAAAGGTGCAATAATGAAAATGAATTTGTTCTTAAATTATGTCTAAGAAACTCATAATATGGATTCTAAAATTATAAGGATTATATAAAGTTTAAAATTTAGCTAATACTATTCATAAACTCTTTTGAGCTGCTTGTTTGGTAATTCATGGTGCGATTGAAATCGGTGTTGCGTGTAGTGCAACTTATTGAATTATTTTGAAGAAACAACACAATATGAAATCTTGGGGTGTTACATTCTCCCCTCCTTCAATAAATTTCGTCTTCGTAATTTGAAATTGTTCTTTGAAAATAAAAGGTTGAAAATAGAAAATATATTTGTGGGAAAACCCACATCGGAAATTGGGTTACTAAAATTTAGTCTTAATATGAGGAAAAGAGAAATGAAAGGGTCACCACCAAATTATGATCTCGATTAGGAGAACATTGGTGGCAATTAGAGACATATATTTGGAGAAAAAATGTAAATATTTATAGGTAGTGATTGAGGTCATCAATCACAAACAAGTATAAAATTGAGGTCCTTAAATTCATCAATCTATGATGATTTGAAATACCATCGGTTCAACAAAACATAGGGTATTGTGATAACACATTTTTGAAGTTTCAAAATATCGTAGTTGAAATCCCACATCAAAAAATGAAATAATGAGGCCTCTATTTAAAATTAAGAGCGGAAAGTATGAAGATTACCGAAATAACACATAATAGGGTTCCATGTAGGAAAACATGGATATGGAAGTGAAATCTAACCATCAATTATCTAATGGAGAGTGGTAGAGAACATGGCTATGAAAAGTCCAACAATCCCAAAGCCATAAATTAGTAATGATTTAAGGTACCATCTAGGATAACATTTTTGTTCTTAGTTCCTTTTCTTAATGTCGAGGAATTTATTTATGAGATTGGCTAAGATCATAAGGAGATATACTTACATTATAATTTTAGTTTTATCCATTAACAAATTTCTACCAAAAAATCATCTTTCAATCTAAAAGATAATAGAACGTAAAAAAAATTCTATTTATAATATTTGTACAGGGTTCCAAAATAAACGAATTTATAATTCATCTACCAGATCTTTTAATAAAAACTACATTTTTAAATCCAGGACATCTCATGGGATATTGGTAGGTGATACACCCTTGTCACCCTTCGGGTGTGGGTTTAAGTTTCGCGGCCTTGCCGGTCGCGACAGGTTGCTGCCCGACCTCCGGGTTGTCCTTTTATGGCAATCCAAAATTAATCTCAAACTAGAACTATCCAAAGTACTTCAGTCCAAAATTTATAAGGAAGGTAAACAAAATGAAGATCCTTTTTTTCCGCTTAATAACATGTGATCACCTTCATCATGTATTATTTTAAAACACTGCAACATCCTGAATTATCATAAAACCTTATTGATTACATTCATGATCCCTTATTACTTATAGAATAATAGATATACTCCTTCAATCCAAAAATGTTGTAAACCCCAACAATGATGGAATATACAAATCATTAATCAGCTTAAAGGTAGTCAAAAATATCTAATATAATTTATCCAAATCAATCATGTATTATTCTAAAATCACTACCTCGCTATCAGAACCATATTATGGTTTATCTTTCTCTCAACCATATATTTTCCAAAAATTTAACCTGCTATTGAGTCACCTTTCTTTGTTCCACACAATCTCAAGTCCTTAATGAAATAGCACAGTAGTGCAATCCTTATATACTCCATAATTATTATAACAAGTACATTCTTGATACAACACTCAATTAACATAATCAACATAAGAACTCAAATCATTCCTCTTCATCTCTGGTAGTATCATAACTTGATTATTATCCAATAACATCATTTGTGGCATAGTCTGATGACTGGGACATAGGTTCGCGTAGTGCCCAAACACCTTTCAGATGAATCATTGTACATTTGAAACCATTTTCATACCCTTGCAGTCACATACTTTGGGCCCTTTTCCTCCACACTTATAAAAAACTCCCATTCCTTTCAGGCAAGTTCCAAGGTGTTTCTTTCCACAGTTATCACATATGGGAAAATTCTTATTTTCCCTCTTCCCTTTATCCATCTTTCTCTCTTCCATCCTCTTCTTATATTACTTCCCTTAAAATCCATAGGACTCAGTAAAGACTTTACTTATCTTATCAACACATGATATTATTTCTTCATATGATTATAATATATGCGAGACTATTTCTCTTATAAATTCTGGCTTCAGACCATGAAATATATGATCCTTCTTTCTCTTTGTATCATGTGCATTGCTAGAGTTCTCATTCCTTCTACTGGGTGACATTTCTAAACAATGGCATACATTAGATTAGTTTATGAATAACAATACCTATTCCCAAACTTGTAAAACACATAACATAAATTAAATAGTTTATGGATATAATCCATAATCATAAAAATGTTTTCTTTAAAGAAGTATATACTCATAAACCCTTCATAATGATTTGTAAAGAAAATGAGAGTTATCCTAAGCATATCCCCCTGGAGTGTCGTAACCAAGAGTGCAGCAAGGCCCGTTGTCATGCACCAGTTCCCGTTCGAGTCTAGCTCAAAGCGGTGTTTTCGGGTTTTTCCCCTAGGTACATCTGTGCCAGAGCCGCCTCTACCTGCTCGTATCCATACATGGATGTATTGCTCGGAAAACACACAAAATCTCTACAATACCAAAATTCTAGGAAGTTCTTCTATACTAATCCTCAATATTCATCTTAAATCTATGTGCTCTAATCAGAGTTTATCTAAATCTAGCTTCCAATGTTTATACTAAACTTTCTCTGATACCGACTGTAACGCCCCTACCCTAGTTACCCAGAGTCGGTGCATTATTACATAACATTGGAATGATCATAAGAAAGATCAAATATCGTAAGACCGATTGGTTTAGTAGTCTTGGAAAGACTAGATATATTCAGAAGTTTTACATTACATCATAAAGTGAAAAACTACTATGACAACATAATGTCTCCATAGTCCACACTATTATCCCCTCATAATATCCCTGGAGGTCATTCATAACTTACTTCTTCACATCCTGGGAAAAATAAAACATAAAAAAGGGGTGAGCTCAAATGCCCAGTTAGGATAACAATATAGCAGAACATTAAAAAATAAGCATAACCATTTAAGGAAATGCATTACTAAAACAAAAGCCTTTTAAACAAGAACTTCAACATAGTATGGAAAATGTAAAATGAAATAATGCCATTTACTTATTCACATGTATATTATAATAATCAAATATTCACATGCAATATCAATAACCACTTTCATAATGTCAGAATACATAATGCTGAACTTTAATTTCATTGTCAAGGCCTCATCCCAAGACCTAGGGGCTAACTGTAACCGGAACCCAACCCGGAGTGCCTCTAATAACCAGACACCAACCCGGAGAGCCTCTAATTACCAGACACCAACCCGGAGATCCTCTAATAACTGGAGACCAAACCAGAGTTCCCCTAATAACCAGAGACCAAACCGGAGGGCTTACTTTTACCAGTCCCCAACCCGGAACATACGTGTCTAACAAATTTATCTGAATGAAATGATGAAATATAACATAAACATTCGGATTACAAATAACTTATGAAATGTCAATACTCTAAACAAAAACCATGAGTGACATAAGAATAACTTATCACAAAACCTTCAGTAAAATATGGATGTTTTGTATCATAATAAATCAACTTCAAATAAGCTTAAAATCCATCAAAGGATGTTGACATAGATGAAATAAAGACTATTTTAGAAAAATATCTATTTATATTTTAAAATCATTTAAGAGTCTTATATTTATGAAATAAATTTTTTTTTTGAAAATATTCTTATTATCTTGTAAGGGAATCTTCGACAATTTTATAACGGCGGACAATAGCCACACCCGCCATATAAGTTAAAAAAACATTTTTACCTTAATTTTGTCGAAAAGGTTAAAAAGCACCTTGTTTGGAAAACAACAGAAATATTCCTTTATAAACCTCTTATAAAAAGTAAAACAAGGGTATAAATGACTTTAACCCATATTCTAGTAAATAGTAAAAATGTTTTGGAATTCATTTTTATGAAACATGTATGTGGATGATAAAGAGACCCCAGTAGATTATTACGTATAAACAAACTCGGATATAGATGAGATTGTGAAATAACACTTACCTTGTACTTTTCCTTGGTTGGGGTAGGATAAACTCATGTATAATGGTGAAATAACTGTTATTAAATTATACACGAATCATATATATTAACATGATATCATATATGATCTTTTAACAATGATTTGATAATAATATCTTTGAATTATCATCGTTTCGGGTGTTAACTTACTCATTTTATTTCATATGTTTTGTTACATAAGCAATGTTTGTCATGGATAGGTTGTATATTTTTCAAATACAGAATGATATCAAGTCCTTAAACATCATTTTTAAATCATCATATGATAATTATACTTTAATGGATACGATGGAGAATGAATCTCAGCGCGTTCGTGGAGATGGTAGTCCGTACGTACGCACGAGCGACAATATCATTCTTTTGATATTAAAATAATATATAAATGGATGGTATATCATATATAAAGAATCCTTAACATGTTATATTTATAATTTACATGAATTACACATCATTATTATACCCATACAAATAATAATATATTCAATAACAATTATTCCATGACGTGGAGACGGTAAGCCGTACGTACGCACATATGGTGACATGTTATTCAAAGGGTGGATAGAATACTGAATACGGTTGTACCATATTTATAATAACATCACTGTATATGTGAGATAATGGAGTTATTATTTTATAATTGTAATAACAAAGTAAGAAGAAGTGGAAGAAGAAAGGAACTTGAAAAGGGGTGGTGAAAACATTACCTCTTCTTCGGGTTCTTCCTTTTGATTTGATCAAAAGGGATCCATAGGTTGGATTTCTGATCAAACTAAGGCCTCTAGGTTGTAGTGAGAGAAGTTTGGAGAGTATTTGGGCATAGTTTGGCCGAACCAAAAGGCTTTTAAGGTGTGATGTATTGAGAAGGAGGAGTTCCCTTTTATAAGAGGGGTGAGGGGCACCTTTGGAAAAGCTTGAAATATTAATTTATAATAAATTCATATTCGGTTTATAATGTCTTCAAAGTTTATTATTTAAATGTTAAGGAGGGGATAGGTCGAAAAACACTGACCCAATAGAATTTAGACAGGTTTGGGGACTTATATTGACCTTAACATTAAGTATTAACTCTATGTTAATTAGTTTCACTTTTACAATGTCTCTTTGTATTTTTATATAATATGGTTAATAAACATACTATATACATACAAACGACCACCAAGTGGTCCATTAATTATGATAATATCATGATATAAGTCTCTTGGACGAACCTTAGATTTTTAGGAATTTAATGTCAATTAATAATATAATATTTGTTTTAAGAACTCTTTTATGTCAATTTTGACACTATTAAATAGCTGATTTTTGTGAAACTCATAACAGATTGATTACTTCTAAAAAGGTCAATTAAATAAATCCGAATATATCATATTATCCTAGAAAATTAGTTTAATTCATTAAAAGTTTCATATTATATTTATTTTTGTATTTATAATATCAATTATTTTAATTTTTCACTATAATAGTAATTAATTCATCATCATTGTTTCATAAATAAATTAAATTATTTAATGTCTAAAAATTATAAATAAACTATCATTATCTAGGAAATCTGTTTATCTTTATTATGAATATTTATAATGTAAAATCCAACATATATAACAATATTTAAAAATTGTTTTTCTAAAAGATATATGCTTGTGTCATTTTTGTATTCATTTTAACTTAATTAAAATAAAATGTCCCTATCACCTACAAGTGGCACCATGGGGTCACAAAATCGACCCAAAGATGCCTATGGTCGAATATTTATCAAACAATAAGGCTAGGACATGTTTTAGGGTAATTTAGTATTATTATAATATTATTTTGTTTACCCTTATTTACCGGATTTACCCTTAACCATGGTAAATAAAATATTTACCGCAATAATTATTCAAAATGCCTAAAAATAAAAGTTACATATTTACACAATATGAAAATCCTGATTCCAAATATAGAATCCATTTTTCTAAATTCAAAACACATAAGTGGCAGAAATAAATTTAAAAATAATTCCCACTGTCAAAACAAAAAACGTGTTTTTAAGAGATAATAACTATCAAAAGATTGACAGTTGTTTATGTTTTGTTTAATTGTAAAATTATGTCCAATGACCAACATAATATTAAATGGTAAAAATATATTCTACATATTCTTTAAAACCACTCAAATTCATAATTTATCACTATTAATTATTTTGATTAAAAAAGTTGTTTTTAATTAAAATTTATTAATTTTCACTATTCATCAAAATATTAAAGTTATCTGAAAAGTACCAAAATTTCACCTTAGGCTAAATTCGATATTTTGAATCCAAAAATGAAGTCCATTTTGAAATATAAAATATATATAATTTCAAAACATAGGTATTACTATTCATAACGGCTAGTTTGATCGGTTGTGGTGTGTGTTAAAACTCGAAGTTGCGTACAACACACGCTACTGTATTATTCAAAGGAATGCGTACTGTGGAAGCATGGGATGTTTCATTTTAAATTCTTGATGTCCCCATTTAGTCAAAAAGTTTAAAATATTGTATTTAAAAGGGGTTCACTATTAAAAGTTGATAAAGGTGAAATACTGAAAATGAATTTGTTCTAAAATTATGTCTAAGAAACTCATAATATGGATTCTAAAATTATAAGGATTATATAAAGTTTAAAATTTAGTTAATACTATTCATAACCTGTTTTGAATGGCTTGTTTGGTACGTCATGGTGCGATTTAACTCTGTGTTGCGTGTAGTGCATGTTATTGAATTATTTTGAAGAAATAACACATTATGAAATCTTGGGGTGTTACATAGTGAACCCATGTCTCATGGCCATGAATGCAGGATGAGTTCAAATATTCATAGTGAAAATAAAATAGAGGAGTGTGTTATGGCTAATGAACTAGAATAGGTTTTTGGTATAATGTAAAATTCAATTAATGAACAAGAGGTATCTAATATTATGGTTTGGGAAGCAGATAATGAGGATGGGGGAAAAGGGGAGGCATGTGATCTTATTATTCATTTCAATGAATAGATGTTGGAGGAGGCATCTAAGGTTAATGCTATAGAGAGGAGGTCCATAAAATGAATGGAAGAATGATTCAAGTGGACACTAGTAAGGGAAAATTCTTATCAATCAATAATCATGATTTTATTTTGACATGTTGATTCAAAATAATGAACATTAACATGGTAGAGTATATCCAAACATCATAAAAGACAACCTACAATTTTGAAGAACTCATTGAGGATTCCCCAGACATGAAGGCCACTACACTTCAACATAGGATATATAGAAAAATGTTTCTAATAGAATTAAACACGATTTCAATGAATCATTGATTTCTTATGGTGTCTATTGATTGCATGTTCCAAACATGAAATGATTCCCATATATTCCATAAATGTAATTTACATAATAAAAAAATAACATTCAATCACCTTATAAAGAATATATAAAATAAATTATAAAATTTTAAATAGATATATATTAAATATGAATAAATAAAAAAACGGTAAAAATCATTTAACATTATCAATGAAAATATAATATTCAATCCATGATTGTAATAAATGAGTAAAATTTAATAAATAAACATGAATAGACTTCAAATTTATTGAATTAATGAATGATTTTAATCAAATATATAATTACAAAAAAATGAAAATAATTTTATGTTAAAATGATATGAATACATATTAAATATATACTGTACAATTGAGTTATTTACCTTAAATGCTATAGAATAAAAATATATAACTATATATTAAAAATAATGAAATTAAAACAATTTTAAAACATCATAGATTATAAAGAAAAGATGACAATAACTAACATATGTTGTGAATAAATAAAACAAAACAATATTTATAGAATGATTTTTTTTAAAAGGTAATACTCAATAATTAAAAATTTACAGATTTCAAAAATATTCAAAATGAACATGTATTATTAATTATTAAAATTGTAGAAAATAAAAAAGAATATATGATAAAATGAAAAAGATTAAATATTATCCATATAAATTTCAACCATACTGAATTCATTTTATATTAATGAATCAAAATATATAATTGAATATTAAAAATAAAAAAAACATATAAATTTTTTTAACCATGATTATTTGAAAATGAATAAATTATTAAGAAAATATTCAATTATTATTGATTAAATAATATATAATATGAATAAATTCAAAAATATATATTTAAAAGTAAGAAATAATATATTTTTAATTATGATATAAAGAATGAATAATATTTACTACATAATATATATATATATAATATAGAATATAAATAATTAAAATACTAAAATAAATATTAAAAATTGAATAAATTAAATAAATAATATGTGTGTGCATGTCCTGTATAAGAATGAATTAATTTTATATATGTACGTATCAAATTATTGTAACACATATTCGATATATGTTAAATAAAAAAAAATTATTAAATTTAAACTACATGATGAAATTACATTATATTTTTAATTAATAATAATAGTTAATTATAAACTATATTTCATTAATTTTATGACTTATTTAATGTAAATATACGTATTCTGAATTATATAAATCATAGAAGAGGGAATATTGTATATATTGATATATACATAAATATTAATATATTTCATTATTAAAATATGAAAATATATTAATGAAAAATTATTTATAATGAATGCAAAGAATAATAAATTTGAAAAATATTAAATAAAAAAATTAAAAATCAATAATTTATAAAAAAGCCAAAAACGAATAATTCATTCTAAAAAATAACACAATATTTATTTATGAACACTAATATAGAAAGTGCGTTCATTATGGATACATTGGGATTATCTTTAAAAAAAGAATACAACATTTTTTATCACTAATAGAGGACCCTATCATTAACACTGATAAAGGACTCCTTTATAGGATCTTTTGTTAGTGCTAGTAAAGGCTATGCCGGCTATTTTAAAATATGAAATCTTGAACATTCTCTATAACCTAACCAAATTATAAACATAAAATCAATTTGAATATAAATATTATATAAAATTATAATAAAATATAAATATTAAATTTTGTGATCCTTCCAATTAAAAATTTAAATTGAAGATATTTTCCTTGATGTGATACATAAAATTAATTAAATAAAATTAAAATCTAATATTCAAAATCAAAACATTTATATCATGATTTTTCCACATTCATTACCTATAATAACATTTTCTCTCTAAAAACACTAATGTTTTTTAGTAACCATAGATAAAATAGTAATATAAATTATGATTTTAATACAATACATATATGATAAATTATATTGTTAATTACTTTGTTTTTTAATGATATTATAATTTTTATTATTTCTTGTAATATTATTTCTTTTATTGTTAATAATATATTAATAAATATTTATAAAATATTAATTTATTTAATAATTATTTTATGATATATTAATTAAATTGTTAATTAATAATAAAAATAAATTATATTGTTATTTACATAATATTTGAAAAATAATATTAGTTTTTTAATATTTTAATTATATAAATTGTTGTTAAAAATAATATCATTATAAAAATTAACATTTTTAAACTGCAAAGATGCACTTTGATAATACAGGAATAGTGTGCGTCCGATTGACACGCAGTCAATTCATATAGGTCACTAATTATTTACCGATAATTGTCCAAAGGTATGAAATTAATATGAGAACAATTAATATATTTTGAAATTGTGATACATGTTTTAAACTAAAATAATCTTTTATATTTAAAGCACTGAGTTGGTGTCATACCGACAACATCATATATCATATTGACATGAAGTAGATTCGTACATGTCATAAATGAATTATTAAAATCCATGATTTTTTTAAAATAATTAGAGCTCATTTATTTTGGTGATAATCTAATTCCCATTAAAAACTAAAATCAATCATTTATATTAAAAACATAAACATTGAATCATACTGAAAAAAAATGTGTCAGATTGACATGAGGTTGATTTCTATACAGCAACGAATGAATTATTGATCATCTTCATAATGAATAAAAACAAAATGAGTTTTTTTGTTAGTTTTTGCTATATGATGCATGTTTAAACTAAAATTACACTTTTATATTGAAAACAAAATCATTGATTCATACACACCACATTGTGTGTAAGAATAATGTGGATAATTTAATATAATCAAAAAATAATTATTGATCATTTAACTTGTGTTAAAAAATATTCAATGTTTTTTCATGATTTTGGCTATGTGACACATATTTCAAAAAAATAACACGTTTCTAGATAAATCAATAATTTATATTCTTGTTGGACACATCATGTGTTAGATTGACCCCTGGTTAGTTCCAACATATAACATTTTAATGACGAATCATTTTCTTAATGTTTAAAAATAACCAATGGTTATTTTTACAACTTTTTCTATGTGATGGATGTTTTAAACTAAAATGGAACATTCATATCAAAAACATGCTTGTTGAGTAATAAAGACCATATCATGAGTCTAGTTAAAACACAGTCAGTTACTATAAATCTAAAATGCATTATGGATTAATATTCTAATGTTTGAAAAAAATTCAAAATTGTTTTTTTGTTGGAAAGTATGGAAAAGGTGATGAACACGCAAACAATGTAATAGTGAATGCGCAACGTAAAAAAAAATTCTTTCACCCCAAATAAAAGCGGATGCACAGTGACAAAATTAAATGTGAAAAAATAATGTTCAAACAGTAAATTTATACATGGAAACCCCAAAAGGGGAAAACCACGGGATATAGTCCAGAAAGAGGGATCCACTAAAATCTATAAATAGATGGTAGATACTCCCCAAAAATGGAAGGGATCTCAGAATTAATACTCAAGAAGAAATGTGTTGATAAAAATATGGAGAGCAGTAAAGATGATCATCGATGATAGGTGATCACAAAATGGGATTTGCTCACGGTGTTGTTGCTTTCGGTGGTGTTGGAATTCCTTGCATCTGCCTTCTAATATAGGAAAAAGAATCAGCTTTAAATAATGTTGCCACATCAAAAGAGTGTCACCATGTGAATTAATTCATGCGGTCTTGGCCCACATTAAATACACCACATTAAAAGAAAACCTCGTGGGCACCATTTGAGGAGGCATTACTCGGTGTGCCAACCAGGAAGGCGCCCAACAAACTCCCCCTCTGACTCAAGTGGGGATCACACCAAACCATGCAATCCGTTAGAAAGTCTCAAATTTTCCTCTAGGTAAACTCTTGGTCAACATGTTTGGCCCGTTTTCATCAGTGTGGATCTTATCATGCTCTAACTATCTTGAATAAAGGACATTGTGAATCCAATGATATCCAACATCGATATGTTTTGACCTACCATGAAATGTGGAATTCATTCCCAATCAAATAACACTATGACTATCAGAAAATAAAACATACCTATCCTGATTTAAATTGAACTCTCGAATAAAAGTTTTCATCCACAACAATTCTTTTCATGCCTGAGTAGCTGCAATAGACTTTGACTCTATGGTAGATAAAGAAACACATCTCTACAATCTAGACTGCCAAGATACAACTCCCCATGCAAAAGTCCTCAAATAGAATAAATAGACTTCCTTCGAATCAATATCTCCTTCCATATATGAATCTATAAGGCCACAAGGAATAGGTTCCCCTTTCCCAAAACACAATCTCAAATCAGAAGTACCATGAAGATAATGAAAAAATGTACTTCATTGCTCTCCAATGCACTCTACCTAGTTTTTATAGAAAATGACTGACCACACAAACTGCATAAGCTATATCAGGTCTAGTACATACCATTGCAAACATCAAGTAGCCAATGACATATGAATAAGGTCTTTGTTGCATCTCATCTCTCTCTTCATCAGTAGAATGTGACTAACTGGTGCTAATCTTAAAATGTAACACAATAGGAGTACTAACCACTTTCTCTCTATCCATAGAAAATCTCTAAAGAACCTTCTCAATGTATCTCTCCGGAGATAAACATAATATATTAGACTTCCTGTCATGGGAGATCGTCATGGAAAGAATCTGTCATGCTAGCCCCAAGTCAGTAATCGCAAAAGACTGAAAAAGATCCATCGTCAATCTGTCAATTATAGAAGTATCATGGCCAACATTGAGCATATCCTCAACATAACACAACATTATAATAAAATCATCATTAGTAAATATCTTAACAAAAACACAATGATCATAATATGTCTTTCGGAAACCCTGATGATAAATGACATATTCAAACTTTTTATACCACTGACTGGGAGCTTGATTAAAACCGTGCAAACTCTTCTTCAACCTGCAGACAAGATTTTATTTACCTATTTCAACAAAAACCTCTGGATGCTCCATATATATCTCATCCTCTAAATCCCCATGGAGGAAAACAATCTTAACATCCATCTGCTCAATCTACAGATCTAAACTAGCAGCCTAACCATGAACAACCCGAATGGAAGACATTTTGACAACAGGTGAAAAAATCTCTTCAAAATCAATACCTTTATCTTTATATAAACCTTTGAAAACTAACCTTTCCTTGTATCATGGTAGTGAAATGGTTTCTTCATTTTTAATCCAATAAATCCACCGATTTTTCAAAGCTCACTTCCCTATCGGTAACTTCACCAACTCAAAACTGTGGTTGTCATGCAATGATCCCATCTCGTCATCCATTGTTGCAACCAATTTGTCCTTTTGTTCACTCTTTATTGCCCCATCAAAGGATTCTGGTTCTCCACCTTCAGTGAGGAGCACATACCCATCTGGTGAATATCCAGTTGTTGTGGTGTGATGCCGAGATGACCTCCAGAGTGGAACTGTGGGTTCATTAACAACCCCTGGAACCTAATCATCAGAAAAAAAAGGTGTATTGGAAACATAAACACCAACCTGTTGACCTATAGTGTCATTATATACGACAACATGATCATCAGAATCAACAATGTGAAGTAAATGTGAATAAAAACCTGGTTCGAGACTGAAAACCCATCAGATGTTGGAGAAGCATCATTTTCTCCCTTATCAATGTCTTGAATAGTCTTATCCTCCTTAAACACTACATCACAACATCTGAAATGTTTCTGGAAAAAAGGATCATAGAACCTATATCCAAACTCATTGTGTCTATATCCAATAAAAATACACTGGTGTGTCTTGACATCCTGCTTGGATCTCTCATCTCTAGGCACATGAACAAACGCAATGCAACCAAAAACACGCAAGTGATTGTACCTGATCTATTTTCCATACCAAAACATGTCGGGATTGTATGTATATAAAGCAACAGCAGGTGAAAATTGATATTATAAGCATCAGTAAGTAAATCCTCACACCAAAAATGTCTAGGAAACTTGTCTTCTGAAAGCAAACAGCTAACTCTTTCCAGCAGAGTCTTGTTCATCCTCTCACCTACACCATTCAGCCGAGGTGTCATGGGTGGCTTCTTCTGATTCCTAATACCTTCCTTCATGCAATACTGATCAAAATGACCACAATACTCTCCTCCATTTTCAGTGTGAATACATTTCAATTTCTTGCCTGATTCCCTCTCAATAGAAACATGAAATTACTTAAAAACACTGAGCACTTTACTTTTGGCTTTCAAAACATAAACCGAGATATTTCGTGAGTAGTCATAAATAAATGTAACAAAATAAAGACTACCACTAATGGTCTTATATTTCAATGGACCACAAACTTCAGAATGTATCAATTCAAATACCTGAGACTTCCTATGTGGAGGATGACTGCTAAAACTCACTCTACACTGTTATCCAGCCATGCAATGATCACATGTGTCTAATTTGACCATCACAAATATGTAAGAAGATTTCTCTTGTAAAAACAAGAAAGAACATTCTCACTGATGTGACTGAGCCTCTAATTCCAAAACATGGACGAAACACTGAACTCAACAACTCAAGTAGTATGAAAAGAAAAAGAAGATCTAGTCTAGTTTAAACCTTATTTCTTCTTCCCTCGTGCTACAATCAAAGAACCTTTGGAATGATTCCATTGGAAATCACCAAAAGTGCTGATAAAATCTTCATCATCATGAACTCTAGTAGAAATGAGATTCAAGAGAACCTCATGTGCATGTCGAACGTTCTTCAAAATCAGTTTACATTCTTTACTGGTCTTTAAACAAACAGTCCTGATGCCTGCAACATCATCTTGACAATCATTACCCATATTCAAAATCACAAAATTAGCTGGGCTATAAGATTTAATGAACTCTCTCATCGATGACACATGAAAATAGGAACCACTGTCAACAACCCATCAAGAATCATTAGAAGCAATGTTAATGGAATAAAAAATAATAACAATATCACCCCTTGTAGCAGCGGTGACATGATCATCTCCATCTCCATTTTTCTTCTATGGATTTTCCTTAAATCTGTTCAATATTTTATAATGATAACAAAATTTCTTAACATGTACCTTCTTACCACAATGATGACATTCAAAATATATCTGTTTTGGTCTGGATTTTCTTTTGCCTCTGATCTTACCTCGACTGCTCTGCCCCCGGTACCAGATTCTCCCCTTGTTATCTGTGACTAAAAGCTCTGATGAAGATTTTTCCAGAGTGCATCTCTTGACCTCTTCATTTAAAATAGCAGACTTGAAAAAACTAAATGTCACAACACCATTAGGTGGAGAACCAGTTATATTAACACGTAAATTCACCCATGAATCAGGTAAAGTGTTATGCAGAAAAAGAGCTAAACCCTCATTTTCAAAATTGATACCCATGCTAGAGAACTGATCAAACCATCCTTGATATTCACTTAAATATTCAGAAATAGACATACCTTTTTTTCCTCAAGCTCATCATTTTCTTGAGAAGAAATAGTTTTTTGATTCCTATCTTGGACGTGTAGATCGTTGCAAGCTTCTCCAACAATGTTCTGGAAAGAGAGATGTTGACAATGTGGTTCATCACGTTGTCTTTGACCCATTGGAAAATAAATCTACAAACCATCTCATGCTCGAATGCCCATTGTTCTTCTGACATCTTCTCTGGATTCTGGGTACTAAACACTAGAAGATGCATTCTCTTGAGAAAAAGGAGATCCTTCATTTTAAGTCGTCACAAATGGTAGTTGGTACCATTCCACAAAATCATCCGACTATAATTGGCCTCCATAATAAATATGAAAAAAAGAACCAAACCCTATGATACTAGATGTTGGGAAAGATGGGAAAATGCAAAGAATGTGCAAACAATTGAAAAGTGAATGCACATCGGAAATAAAATTCATTCCCCCCAAATAAAAGCAGATAAAAATCGACAAAATATATTTTGCAGAAAATAAAGTTGACACCAGAAATGTTTACGTGGAAACCCAGAAATTAAAAAACCATGGGACCTTCTCTAGAAAAACAGATCCACTAAAATCAAGAAGTGCACAGTATAGACTCCATAAAAATATAAGGGATCTCAAAATTAATAGTCAAGAATAAATGTGTGGATCAAAAGATAGAGAGTAGTAAAGATGATCGTCGAAGAAAGGCGATCAACAAATGGGATTTTCTCTCGGAGATGTTGTTGCCGGTGGTGTTGAAATGCCTTGAATCTCCCTCCTTATATAGGAAAAATATTTAGCATCAAATAATGTGGTCAGGTCAAAAGAGTGTCACTGCGTGAATTAATTCACGTGGTCTTGGACCGCATTAAAAACATGACATCAAAAGAAGAAATTGTCCGGCCACCATTTGAGGAGGCATTACCCGGTGTGCCAACCAGGAAGGCTCCCTACAGTTTTTTATTTTTTTGCTTAGTGAAATGCATTTTTTTTCTAAAATTACACTTTTATTTTGAAAACATACTATTTCAGTCATACCAAGAACATCATGTTTAATATTCATATGTGCTCGATTCTGACGAAAAAAATGAATTATGGATCATTTTTTAAATTTTGAAAACAATCAAATACTATTTTCTTGGTTTTGACAATGTGACACATTTTTATGATAAAATTAATCTTTTATATTCAATACATTCCCCTATTGTCATATTGCACTAAATCATGTGTCATACTAATTTGTAGTCAATTTCAACACATCAAAAAATGATATATAGATAATCAAACTAATTATTTTATTAAAATTATAGACCATTTGACTGTTTTTTACATGTCAAAAGTGTTTTAAACTAAAATGAAACATTTATATTTAAAAAATTACTTTGAGTCCTATAGGGAACATCG
Source organism: Viscum album (assembly GCA_963277665.1). Taxonomy (NCBI): domain Eukaryota; kingdom Viridiplantae; phylum Streptophyta; class Magnoliopsida; order Santalales; family Viscaceae; genus Viscum; species Viscum album. The sequence goes on along the minus strand of OY728158.1, from coordinate 362,465,095 downwards.
TTTTAGAGATTAAACTGTGATTTGTTTATAAATATCACAAATGAAAAATGAATCACATTCCAAATGATTGATAACAATTCGAGATAATTTTCTCTCTTTTCAATATGTGATGTTGGTTTTAAAATAAAATGAAACCTTTATATTGGAAACACACACTATGATTCATACCAACCACATCGTGTGTCGAGGTGACATAACATCAATTTCAATATTTCTTAGATTTTTTGTGGATCATTTTTCAAATGTAATAAAAAATTATAGATTATTTTCTCAATTATAGATATGTGATTAATCTTATTTAATAAAATAAAAATTTTATATTGAAAACAAGAAAATTGAGTCATACTACATCATGTGTTGGATTAATTTGCAGCCAATTCCTGTACAAAAAATGAATTATTTATCACTATCGTCCAGTTTGAAAGTAGTTTGAACTCATTTTCTATAATTTCTAATAGTGATAAACATTTAAAAAATGATACATTTTAATTGAAAACACACACTTTGAGTCCTAACAGAAACTTAGAGTATTATATTAATATGTGAACTATTATTAGATGAAAAAAAAGAATCATGGATCATTTTACCAAACATTAATGACAATATGAGGTTATTTATATAGTTTTGTCTATGTGATGCACATGTAACACATAAATTACACATTAAAATCAACAGTTTGTTTAATAATAGACAAATCATGTGTCATATTAATATGTACTTAATTCATACATGTCACAAATAAATTTGGAACATTTCCATATGGTTTGAAAATAATCAGAGATTTTTTTCATAGTTTTTTCATTGTGGCATGTTATCTAAACTAAAATGCGACTTTTATATTTAAAATATGTACTTTTTGTCATACCAGCTACATCATGTATTAGCATGACATGTAGTAAATTCCTATTTTTCACACATGAAATTGATATTTTCATAAAAAGGATCTATAATAATTAAATAATTTTGCACGTTTTTGGATAAGTGACAGACAATTTGAGATAAAAACACACTTTTCTACGAAATACTCGCACATTAAGTCATATAGGATACATCATGTGTTGGATGGAAATTCAGTCAATTAATACACATCAAAAATGAATTATAGATCATTTTACTGAATTTTTTATACAATATAAAACCATATTCACATTTTTGGCTATAATATGTGTCTTATAAAATAAAATTAAACTTTTTATTAGAGAATAATGAACATAGAGTAATACCATCCATATCATGTGTCATATTGATGCATGGATAATTTTTATATGCCAGAAATAAATTATGGATCATTTTCCTAATTGTTGAATAAAATATAAGATTTTTACACAATTTTTACAATATTAATCATGTTTTAATATAAAATTGGATGTTTATATGTAATACACAGGTATGGAGTCATTTAAGTCACATATTGTTTCCAAATGAACATCAGTCAATTCCTATAATTAAAAAATTAAATATGTATTAGTTTCATAATTTTATTAGATGGTTTATCGTCATTTACATGGATTTGTATAGGGAATTTTTTACAATAATATGATAAAATTAATGTGAAGATGTTCTATTTGATTCAAAATGAAAACATCTTGTGTTAGGTTGATTTTCAATTTATTCATACACATCCAATAAGAATTATCGATCATTTTCATAATGTTTGAAAACAATATAATCATATTTTCATGGTATTGATAATTTTATCTTCATTTTAATCTAAAATGAAAAAGTTATATTTAAAACAATAACATTCGATCATATCATCCATATTGTGTGTTAAATTAATTTACATTAAATTCATTCTTTTCAAAAATTAATTAAGAATATTTTTCAAGAATTTTGAGAACATTAGGAATTGATTCGATCATTTTTTAAACGTGAAAAGCTTTTTTATGTAAAATTAAACTTTTATATTAAAAAATTATCTTTCAATCAATATGGAAACATATTATGTACGATTGGTATGTCATTTATTACTAAACATCATAAAGAAATTATTTATCATCTACCTAAATTTTGAAAATAACACATGTTCTTTTTCTATGTTTTTACAGTGTGACATGTGTTTTAAACTAAATTACCTAGTATAGGTCAATTATCCAATAAAAATTTGAACTTCCAACACTCATCCAACATTCTTCATATATAATTCCCTCTTTCTACTGTGAACATTGGACAAGGATAGTAGAGAGGAATCACTATTAGTATTCACAATAAAATTTATTTGCATGTCTTCGGTGGAATAAAAAGTGAATGTAAAGGAATTAATTATGCATATTCATCGTGGATATGGTAGTGATTATAATAGACCTGAGACTATTTTTTCATACTAATAAAATGATAGCAAGATGAAAAATGAAAATGAAATGTCTAAGTGCATGGATGTAACTTCCATAGAAGTTGGTAATATGTCACCAGATTTGTGGGTTAAAGGAGCATTTACCCATTTCCCTCTTATAATTATCATTACTACAACGTTAATGTAAATTCTCTCAAGTAAAAAAATATCTTCATGGATGATACTATCTTGACAATAAATAGATACTATAAAACTACTTAATAAAAATTCTTGAGAGAACAATCAAATCATTTTTTATTTTCACATTTATCACTAAATCATTTTTTAGTGTCAACCAACTCAAATTAGCAACTAAAATGAAAAGGTAAGTTAAAGTTCAAATATAAATGAATTGAAAATTGGGGATCATATTATGCCATTTGGAATCATTGATGAATTATAGTAAAATTGTTATTATTTATTTTTTTCACAATAGTTGATGGTTTATTAAATATATCATACATGATGAATTAAATATGGACTAAATTTATAGATACAAGTGGTTTTGAATGTATCTGAAGTTATTTACCACCATAGTGGGCAATATAATAAAGAAAAATTTCCTATTTCATCAAGATGAAACACCATCAATAAAAAAATTCGTAATACTATCATTGTGTAGAGGAATGAATAATGGGATATAATCATAAACACTATAACCTCACTAAATAACAATACCTTTATTATATGGTATGACTAAGATACATAGATTTTATAATGAAAATCATGAAAAAGTATGTTTTCATTGTGGTAGGGTATAATGGGTGTGTCATAGTTGACATTCTAGTAAAGTATAAGTCAAGGATGTATTTTTACCTTCCATCATTATGGGAGTTGATATATGGTATCTTGGATTAGAATATAATTTTTTTCTTAAATTCCATTGAAATGGTTTAATGAATTGTTTATTCTAAATGGTAAAAGAAAGGAATATCCAAAATATAGTTTGGTATCAAGAGTGTTAAAATATATTTTTGAGATATTGTTAAAAGGGGATTATGTAACACAATGATACTTTATATTGTGTTTTCATCATTACAAAATTAAAAAATATCTCTTGGGTTTCATTACCCATTACTAGACAATAATTTTAGACACTAGAAAATCCCACCTAATACCAAAGATAAACAATCATACAGGTTCACACCCTATGTTTTCCATGGATATCAATTAACTTATTTTTATATATAATTAATGGAATAAATATTATTCTCAAGGTGGAGGAATAATTTTTATTCACATTATATTGATCATTTAAATTAAATAAATAAATATATATATATATATATTCACTATATTGTTATAAAATATCTTTTTTTTTATTTTATATAATATATAATAAATATTTATTTACAATTTTTTTAATAAAAAATAAATCTTAGAGAATAAAATATTTTTTTTGGTATTCAATAAATTTTAAAGTAGTTCAAACTGACTGAGGCAGCATTAGGTGAAATATATTAATTCACAATCCAGTAAAATAATTCTTATTTTTTTTGTGAAAGTTGTCATTCACCAAACAACAAAAATATTATTATTTTATAGTGTGGAATTTTGTTTACTAAATTTTAATTTATAATTAAATTTATGAAACCCATGAAATAATTATTTTAACCTAAACCCTTGCAATATAAATAGATAATTATTCCAACTATGTATTTTATTGATTAGTGTAATAGATATAGATAATTGTTACACACAAATAATTCTATATCAACACCTCTTTCTATCTCCCTCTTAGGAAAGGTAAATAAAAGGTATATTATCATCAATACTAAATAATGAGTGGTCATGAACGATCAAAAAAATAAATTTGATTTACCATATTATCACTAAGAGATCGAGTATAATTGCACATAGATCATAATCTCACATGTGACCATCATTTGAGCATCCTTAGATACACATAGAACAATGAAATAAATACATAATGGTATTTTTAGAAGTTAATAATTAATCAATAAATAAAGTACATAACATTAGTATTCATTTCTTGAGAAATTAAATAAATAAATTATAAATTTTAAGTGAATTATCCCCACTCATGTGTTCGATAAATGATATTTAAAATAATTTTTAATTTATCACCCACCAATGATTGATTCCAATACATCTGTAACCAAAATGTGGTATCAGACTGATCACATTTAAATTTATAATGATTTGTTTTATTTTTAATCTATATAGATTTGTGGTTATATTTTCATTTCATATTATTCATTTTTTTTAATTTGTTATAAATTAACCCTCTTCAACCTATTTATCACTATTAATTAAGTGATTCATTTTCTGATAGGTGTTTTAATTTATGATGACTGAAAAAAGTTTGTATCAGGAAACTACTAAATGTTTTCCCGGCAATATAGGGTTACATGACATGTACTCAAAATTACACACCATGTACCCTCGGGAGTTGCATCTGAATGCACTGTGGGATTCATTGTCTTTCATGAAGTTATTATAGGTTGTGTATTTTTCACATTGACTAGCCATTCTAGGACATGGTTCTTAGATTACAAAACATTTATTGGTGTACACACCATGTAGTATAAACATGTTTGTAGTGAAAATCATTTAATATATATGGTCATTATACATGGTCAAAACCAAGTGAGAAAGAAAACGAATTGAATTTATGTTGTAAAATAAATTTATGTAGTGTACATAGTGTGTAGTTCATCAATTCTAACATCTGAAACACGCACCAAAGACCAGGTTGTGCATTATTGACACATGGATTGTGAAACACTCAATGTGTACCTTTCTTGTACGTGGATGTACCGTAGATACATAGTAACCAAGATACCTATCTGGTGGACGGTCTATACATTCCATGTAGTCATCCATTAAATGAAAAAACAAAATGTTACATTAAACTGATAAATAAAATGTTAATTACATAATTTATTGATTTGAACCAAAATGTGTTTTGACAATTTAATGACGATTTTAAAAAAATGTAAAGGATGAATTTATTTATTTTAATTAACATTTCATAATTAGTTATGTATTTATTTTCCATGAGTTCCTTAAATTATGGCTATATGCAAATATGTTCATATGATCATTAAATGGAATATGGACTTATTAATTATTTCATAAAATAATTATTTCATGTTCATTAATCTTAATAATAAATAGATAATAATAAAATGTATTCTATCCAGCTACTTTTTCATATTCATTGCATCTATAACTGTTCATGAGCTCGACCATGACATGTATATGTATTGGATGTTTTAATTAAAGATATTTCATGGGATTTCATATATTTATTATTAAATTAATTTTTATTTCCTACCATTCATCCCTCCCCCAATTATTATGTAGGACTTAGGTGGCTAAGTATATTTATGAATTCGTTTTTTTAACTTATAATTTAGTTCCACGAACATACTTGTGAGTCATAAATACCAAAAATTAATGTAGTATCAAAAGGAATGTGGTGGATATTCAAGGCATGGCCATTATTTTAATAACTCTGGAAATTCATAGGAGGATAGGGGGAATATAGTAACTCATTCCATAATCAGAAAAAGAAGTTATTTTTCCTTTTTCAAAGGTTGATTTAATATATTCTCATTAAATCATCCATTGTATAAAGCTCACGAATTGGACATTAAATTATTATTTTATTGATGCAATTTCATGATCACATAAATAAATGAATTAATATTCATAGAAGGAAGTTAAATATATGAAGAATTCATAAACATTTTGTCCATAATTATTAATTTAATTTTTAACATCGAATTAATATTATCAAGAAATTTATAGGATTAAACAAGATATAAATTTATTCATAATTAATTAAAATTCATCATTTAATTATTATGTCAAACTTTACCTTCCATTACTTGATTAGTAATAAAGTCATTGAATCTATGTGTATTAACAACCCTCATTGGGATACCTACTTTTTGTTTAGAGATCATATGATGGTTATTGGTAGACTTACCCATTTTACATAAATATAAGTAGCCCTCGCTATATGTGATGTAACTTGTATGTAAATGTTGTGGAAATCGGAGTCAAGATTTCCTGATAGGGGATTTCACTCAAGGGATCAGGTAGTTGTAAGCCAGTAATTAGCAAAGAGCTGGTTACCTAAAATCCTTCAAGGAGTATGAACATCCCAAATTAGTATTATGTGAAAGGGTATATGATTGTTTTCTACTATATATTCATAGAATCATGCATTCCGATTTAAATGGTGATGGATCTTGAGGCAAGATAAAATAGTAATTGATTTAGAAAAAATTAATAAAATTGAATTAATTTCTTTTTTTCACAAAATTTGTAATCAAGAAATGTACTAATAATTTTCTCTTCTCATTGTTGAATAAAATGGTAAGATCATCATCCACATTATCACTATAACCAATATTTGATAAATGTAACCACATCGCTCATAGTAATGTCCAGGAGTGGTTTATATTCCATCAGGTTATGTTATACCATGAACAGAAATATTGGGTTCTAGAATCCTCAATGCCTAATATTTCTACTAAAGAGGTCAGTGATGAAGAGTTCTAGGTCTATAAAAAACATTTGAGGGAGAAGTTTTATGTTCTATTTTTCATGATGTTATATATGTCTAGTGAACTCTTGAAGTATAAAAAAAACATGTATTCAAATAAAATTCTTGAAATCCTCCATTGTATTTACCATTATAGAGATATAATAGAAAAAATTTGTTATATCTATTAAACTCTTTCTTAGAAATCATGAATAGGGTGCCCCATCCTAGCCTCAAGTAGATAATTTTATTGGATATATTTATCATCTATATTTTCTAGGGATTAAATAGTCTAATGAACCTGGCACCCATATCATTATGGCATCACTTGTTGGAGCTTATATATCTTTTTGTTGTAAATATAAATTTTAATAATAATGAGAAGTATCTATTAGTTATACTGAACCTCCATTACCTTGTCAATAAAGATATGAAGAATTAAAATCCTTCTATCCTTATGGTGAAAAAATTCAATGGGAAATGGGTGATATTTAAACAAAAATATTCTTCATAATATTAAAAGAAGAATAATATCAAGGGAATAGAAAAGGAAAATTGTGTTTTTTTTTCTTTTTTTAAGAATATTCATTGAAAGAAAATTGGAACCCAACCAAAGAAGAAATTTGAAGCTTCATGTGAGTTTTTTATCAAATGAATTTTTTAAAATTCATGAAATTAGGTATTAGATACATCCTATTGTCCTCAAATATGTATCAAATATATGAACCAAGTGAGATTCAAGAATATTTATTGATGGGAGACTGATCTATAGACCTCTAACAAAGGTTAACATGATTTTTTAGAAATTAGTGAATACCATTTCCTATTAAAAAAGGGTGACCTTGGTAATAATGTTTTTTTATTTTGTGACATCAGTTACCAAAAACATTATATTAGTAACCATACAACATGTTGATGGTTTTATATTCAAATTACAAAATAGTTTTTTCTTATTTTATAATGATTTATAGTTTTATTGAAATGAAATATTAAATAATTGTATTTTTTAATGGGCTGTAGACACCAAGTAATTTAAATAGAAAAAAAAACAACTCATATGACTCAGACCACACCAAACATTTACATTAGTTTCTAGGTCATGTATACGAAAAGAAAATGACTAACCTTTTTTAAGAAGGATATTTATATTCATCTGATCAAAAAAAACATGTCATTTATTACTCATGTTTATAAGGTAAAATATCCAAATCCCCATTTAGTTGTAATTGTTAAAGGGATAAAGAGATTCATGAATTAGTTCAGACCGATGTGTGTGGAAAACATCAAATTAAAGAAAGGGGTGATTACTCATATGTCATAAATTTTATTGATGATCTTAGTAGACACATTTATGTATATATAATGAGTTATAAGTCACATCCTATTTATAAATTAATGTAATACAATAATTATGTTAATAACAATCTTAAAATTAATATTATATAACAACACTAACACCATTGTGGAGAATATCTGAATCAATAATTCATTGATCAGTTATGGGAGTTCGATATACTATATCAACTCACTACTCTTTATATTCCACATTGGAAGGGTGTAAGATAACGGCGGAACTGCACCGCATTGGAAATGGTGTGATCATTGATGATCCATGCATGTCTTTCATTTTTGTTATGGGGATACACATTACAAACACCAGTAAAAATAGAAAAACCATGTTCCATCTAATGTGGATGATTGTACAATATAAAAATTATTAAATGAAAAGAAACAAGTGTTGTCATAACTAAATTTTTAGGGTTGTGCTAGATTCATTATGGACATTATTGGTAACCAACATGGACCGTATAGAACAATGTATGCCTTTATAGTATATCTTAATGAAATAAGAGAATATTACCAATACTAACCTGCAAAAATAAGCTTATAGTAAAAAAACACACAATATTCTTTGAGAGGAAGAACATCCCATGAATATATAGTCTGACTGAGATAGAATTCGATGAAGATGAGTCCCAAGGTACACCAGAGTTGGTAGAAGAATAGATTCCACAATGCCCATTGGAATAAGAAACAATTCTAGATAAACAAGTGCTATATAAAAGTACAATAGAGGTTATTAAATGAATAAATCTTCTATTTAGAGTCAGTGATGATGGAGAAACATTATTAGTTTATAATTATGATCATCTAACATTCAATGAATTACTATGTCTCACATATGCATCCATGTGGCAAGAATCCCTGAATTTTATAATGAAATCTATATACAAAACCAAAAAATTTATTTGGGTAGATCTTCTGATGGAGGTAAACAACATTAGATGAAAATTTTAATTTCAGAATAAACATTACATGGATGGAAATTTTAGTACCTATAAGGTAATAAGTTTTCTAAAGAGTTTTAATAGTGTAAAATAATTTACTACGATGAAAAATTTTCACTAGGTTCAACAAGAAATCCATAAAAATTAAACATGCAATTACATCTTACCAATACATTGAGATTCATAAAATACATGTTCAATAGCCTTACTTAATGGGATCTTGCCGGAAGATGAATATATAAAAGAACAAGAAGGATTTGTTAATCCAAAGTATGAATGTAAGATATGAAAAACAACAATAACCTTTTATGGATAAATGACATATTATTGGTCATGGAAAATTCATTTTGATAAATCCATAATAGATATTGCTTTTATAATGAATGTGAATGAGTCTTGTATCTATAAATAGTTTAGATGGAGTTCAGTAGTATTTTTAATAGTTTATGTTGAAAAAATATTACTAATTAAAATTTAAATACTAGTCATATAGCCTATTAGTATGAATAAATTATCCCCTATGATCGACTTGGGAGAGGTATCATATATACTTCAGATCAAGACCCATAAGGATAGATCCAAGAGGATTCTCAGCCTAATTCAAATATACACACAGACAATATAAAGTAGATATTTAGAATGTAACAAACCTTGAAGGGTTTATTTCCAACATCAAATAGAATTTATCATTCTGTAAATGTGTCCTTAGAAAAATGGGGAAAAAATATAATGTAATATATTTCATATGAAATACTAATTTGGTGAATTATGTATGATATGTTATGTACTATGCTAGATTTTTCATACACATTAAGTGTGGTATGAAGATATCATGTTAATCTAGGTTACCTATATTGGATGGAATTCAATACTATCATTAAGTGTCTCAATAATATAAAGGTCATGTTCCTAGTTTATAGATGATATGAGGAACTAGTAATTATTGGATATGAATATTCTCTTTTAAAAACTAATCAATGTGACATAATGTCACCATTGGGTTAACTCAAAAACATTTTTTCATTTTATCAATAAAACAACTTAATTTTGATTGGGAACCTTAAAATAAATTATAAAAAATTTTAAATTTTAATCACCACATACATAAATGGAATAAAATCGTCAAAATCCACCAAAAAAAATTCAAAATTCAACATAATATTTAAAATTCATACACTCATTCCAAAAACCCAAATGTCAAAACCTTGGGGAACATCCATCTTTATCCACACTCCTTGAATAATCACCTTAATCCACAATCGATTCATCATTGAAATCAACATAATTAGAAATTCGAATCCATTGAAGTATATCATCACCACCATTATAAAAAATTGATAACCTCTAAGATATGCAATTTGGAATCTCCCCTGGACTAGAAAACTGAACATTTGATAACTGACTGAAAATAAATTTTTTAATATCATAAACCCCCTTTTAAAGACTAAAGAAGAACCCAAAATGACATCATTACATACAAAAATTGAGCCACCACAGTCAGGTCCAGAAAAAACAACACATTAAAAATTAAAAAACAAGGCTCCAACCTTTCCACATAACCAGGAAGTCCAGCTTCCACCTACTCATTACTACTCAGCATGCTTTCCCATCTATGAAAGACCGATACTGGAACAGATGTAAATACCATACCTTCTCAAAATTTTAAATCTGTATAGAAATTCTAGGTGAAAAGTCATTTTCTAAACCTCCTCTAGGGAACCCCTTTCTACAAGACCTTGTTGCATATTATCTTAAATGAAAACCACATCGCTACTTGGAAAAATTTCCACAAAATCAACCCACAAAGAAAAAAATTGAACAAAATCACACTAGAATCCATCATGACAACAATTAAAATTCCATCCCATTGATTTGATTACATCCTCAACCTGTTTCACATGGTCCTCCTATTTTTTTTGTTGATATGGAGTCATCAGAAAACTCCTCCACATCTTAAATGAAAATAAACAAAAACACCTTCTCATTATTTAGAACAAAACGTCCATGAATATTTTCAATAATGTTATTTAGAAGCCTCATAAACTAAGAATTATCACGAAGATTTTTCTAATAGAGAAAACATTGAGATAACAGTATCTCACTCTCCATTGCATGATCCTTCAGAGAAGACCGATCATCATACACCGAGAAACTGAAACACAACACCCTGCAAAAACACCACTGAATATAGAATCACATAGTAAACTTCACTAACACATTATAATCATGTTTCATATCATCCACTCTATCGTCGCAAAGTTGAGTAAACTGAAACCCAGAATCATGAACAGAAAAATGCAAAACGCATGCCAGAGCCATACCCCATCTTCGCCCCCTTGATCTCACCCGAAGACCACCTCGAATTGATTCACACACATCTAGAAAATAATGAACCATTGAGATGACCCTCTACCATGAGAGGATGATACAACGACCACTGGCATCACCATGCTGGAAAATTAAGCCCTACCCAGTGAGAAGGGAATGAGAATATAGAGGCTTACTATTTATGGGAAATTCCAAGATAGTTGCTACCTTGAATGAATCCTCCACTAGAAGAGAAAGAGCCACCATAGAGTGTCATGTAGGAGGCCAAAGAGATCTATATGGGACACAAGGCAAAGAGAAGATAGGTGGCGATAGGGGAAACCCATATCTCATTGGATCACCTTACCGGCTCATTGGAATCCTTCAAAATCCACTATGTGTGACTCTCCCTAATATGTTTTTATCCAATAACTAGTAATAATCCAAATCAATATTATATAGAATGGAACCTATTATAATGTCTTCATCAATTCAAAATCACCACCCAATAGTCCTTGAAAACCACTAAACATATCTTATATGGAGGAGGGTGGATGAATCACAGAGCATGAGAAGAGTAGGAATGAACACCATCGGGAAAAGGAACTAACATTGAAAACATCTTTTGCAACCAAGGACGAATGACATGAAAAAATCTAGAACATCACATGTACAAACATAAATCAAAACTGAAAAACACTACCCTGATCAAATGAAATTCCATTAATAGAAAAGACAAAAATGATACAAATGAATGGGACTAAAACCCTAAGATGGGAGAGAAATAACACGAATCATTTCTATTAGAATAAAATAGATTTGTTTGTAATAGTAGGGTTGAGATGAACAGGGCCTTAGAAGTGAGCCACAATCACAGAGAGATAGAAACACCCAAATGAGACAAAAGGAAAGAGAGTGGAAGAGTGCAGTGAATGAAATTCGAAGTGAGAAATTATGGTAAAAAACCATGTCCCAGGAGGAGAGAAACCCATCAATGGAAGTGATGAAATAAGGAATGGTGAAACATAAAAATTAAGCAAAGAGGTAGGGAACCATATGTAGAAAAAAGTAGCATCTAAAGCTGGAAGAGTCCAGAAAATCTCTAAGGAATAAACCCATTCTGAAGGAGAGGTGTGGTGCACTCAAAAAGGTATAAGTATAATGTAGTCATACATTCATATAATATTAGAAGTAAAATTTAGATTCTATGTTTTCTAAATAAGAACCATTTATTCAAAAAATAATCCTAGAGTATGTTGTAGTATCTAGAAGTAATGACCCTATCACACTCTAATACGATAATAATGTATGGGAAGATATTGAAAAAATCTAGGGTCACATTATTCGATGAAGAACATATATTGGATGTATCTTATCTTTATGGATTTTACTAATAGAGGTCATGTTTTGTATAGAATTATTTTTATGGAAGACAACATTAAAGACCCTTTGAATAATATCTTGACTCAGTAGAAACATGATTATCATGTGAGGTCTTCTTAACTGAAATTTATAGGCAGTTGGATCTTGTCCATATGTGGTTTTGTTTGATTTGGTGTCCTAGGACCAACTATTTTAAGATGATTACATTTATATTTTATGTATTGACTATTAATAACGAATTTTATTACATAATTTTTTATGTTTGTCATCAAATTAATGTAATAATTTTCCAATAGAATTTTAATTACATTGAGGTAGTCATAGGAGTTCCCCGGGATTATGAGAAACATGGACTTCCAAGAAAATAATATTAATATAGTTATATGGTTGGATAACTTTCTCCAGTGAAAAATATAGTATTTAGACAACCTGTTATGGGTACTCATATGTGGATGAGGAATCTTCTCATGAAGTTCCCACTTCATAATCTCTATGAATAATGAATATAAAATCATAACCACCAGTAAAAATTCCACATGTTTTGGTGTAATCATGTAATCCGATGAGTGAGCTTGTCTAATGGTGCATAGAAATTAATATTATCATTTATGCATGTCATGAATTCCACACTGATATTTAAAAAAAACATGATGACAGCTATTCACGATGAGGTAGGGTGCATTGGGTGAATCATGAATGACATGTCATTAATGGATATGCCAAAGAAGGAGTTTTAACTTCCATATTTATCGAAGCTCATATCATGAAGAGTTTATTAGAAATGAACTATCTCCCAAAATTTCATGTCCATGGTTTAAGTATATGTTTATTCTAGACTATTAATGAATGTTTTATAAAGAATATATGTTAGTGACATGTATGTGCAACTATCGTGATGAGATATTGTGAAAAAAACCGATTATATTACATAGTGATAATTTGAAGGGTTTTTTTATCATTGTGAAATTATGATCTTTATTTGGGGTGTCTTAACAAGTTTCTAGACTATAATCTTGGGCTTTCACCATACCTACCTAATGCCAATGTGAAATAAGAATAGAGAGTAACACAAAATTTGTATTCATTGATCGCTATTATATTATTTTGTAATTTAATTAATGGAATAATAATTAAGAAAAAGGTTGGGGTAGTATTCCATGGGTAGTGAATTTTATTATGTTTAGCTTCCACTAGTGATCCTATCTTTTTTCCTACACTTGTTCTTTGGTGTGTTCTTTGAATTTTTTGTCTCATGATTCCATGACATCCACGTATTGTATGCTAGAAAGGTGGTGACGAATATGCTATGGACATGGTGAGCCCAGTGGCACCATTATAATCCATAGGAGTACCACTCATGGAACCAACTACTATACACAATATTATCACTGATTACCACGTTCGTGATATTTTATTATTTCTGATGAAGTCCATGAATGGTGATCCATAGATAGAACCTACAATGAATGATCTGACTCATGAGTTCCATTAGTTTTCTCCACCAACATCATTAGGGGATGATGGTCTACTAGGAGCTGAGTCATAGGTTGAAGTCAACTTGTCTATATTTCAGCATCTAAAGAAACCTCTAAAGAGGAGGATCAATCATCCCACATTCTTGCTTCGGGAATCAACCAAGCACTGTTGGGATGTGATTACTTAGGCTGGTTTTCATTAGGGTATGTTATAAGTTGATTTCTATACTGCATTCTATGATTAGTTCTTTCCCCATATATTTAGAGACTACAGAGCCATATAGTTTATGAATCTCAAATAGTGTTTTATATTATTTATGGAATATTAAGCATGTTACATGGAGTTGTAACACATTGCATCGCTTTTAGCCAGTGATGAGTTTTTGTATGGTTGTAATTTTGGGGATGGGATCCAGTATTCCATCTATACATAGGTGAATGAATTTATCATTAATATATGTTATAAAATATTCATTTAGTCTTTTATCACTGATTATAACCTGAGAGAGGACAGTAGTTCAAGACATATAGTACTTGTGTGGTGTTAGGCTAGTAGTTCTTCTTGTAGAAGGAAGCATTCCCTTATTGTTTCTTGTTAGGGTAGTGAAAACCATAATTCCCATTTCAATAACTCTAAAGTGTGTCATGAGTGTGAAAGATGGGCCCCCTAAAGGCATATTTTGATAGAGACCCAATAGAGTTTTGAGATTGCGGTCGTAGGGGGAATCTCCACTGTTTCTGACGAACATTTCCACAAACATCGAGTAAAAAAGGATCTATGCTAGCATCACCTTCATGAGTGGGTTCTTTTTAACAATGTCAGGTGGGAGATTGGAATAACACATGCATGACTGGTAGAGGAGGAGGTCGTTTCCATGGAATCCGGACCCTTGATCACCAGAAATTCCAAAAGATAATTTATGATCTTGTTAGTATATTTGTTGCACATGGACATGGATCATGAAAAATGTAGGCAATACAACCAATGTTCAAGGATAATGCTACATGACAACATATAATACAATTTACTATTTGTTTGGAATACTCTAATGTATCTACTTTATTTGATACATGTTCTTGGAATTATATTATCACTATATCTATTATGGAAAGTCTCTTACTTGAGATACAGTATTACTATGCTTTAAGGAACCTATATAATCCATTATGGGTTTGAAATGAGGGTATATTCTAGTGTCAGTATTTTCCCCTTGAGGAAGGTAGATTCCCCCTATTATAAAACCTATTAATTCTTGAGATGATTGTCTTCAATATCATTCATTTGATGGATAGGTTGGTTCGTAATCTTTATTTTCTATACTTTTACTACAATAGGGTATATTTTAATTCACCAAAGGGAATTAGATATCTCCATAATGGTTAGTGGGATGTCCAGGCTAGAAGAGCAGGAGCAGAGCATCATGGGATATGTGTATAGATCACCTAGATAGAAAATATCTTCATGGATGATAAGGTTTAATGACATGTTTATTTTATTCCTATGGTGGAGTATTTCAGGGATGTCTTCCCCAATGACTGTTTGGCTTACCACCTGAGAGAGTGGTACAATTTACAATTGATCGTATTCCAGGATAAGATCCAATGTCTATTCTCTATACATAATGAAACCAATATATATTTAAGAGCACAAGTTCTATTTAGATGATTTATATGCAAAAGGTTTTATATAACCTAATACCTTATCTTCAGTCTCACGAGTTCTTTTTTCCATGAAGGTAGATAGAACCTTATGTCTATGCATGGATTACAAATGGTTGAACTAGCTTACCGTCTTGAACCCATATACACTGCCTTGAATTGATGATCTATTAGACACTATCGAAGGAGATAGGGTCTTATCGATGATCAACTTGAGTTCAGTTTATCATTAGGTGATTTTTAGGCTGTCAGACATACCATGATTAGCTTTTTGTATAAGGTATGGTCTGTACGAGTAACTCGTTATTCTATGTGGTCTAACGAACATGCTAGCCATTATCATGGAACTGATGAAAAGGGTGTTCCGTCCCTATTTGGACTCATTTTTCATTATATTTTTTGGATGACATGTTAGAGTTTTCTCAAACTTATAAAGATTATTCCAAACACCTTGATATCATTTTGAGAACATTGATGGAGCATCAATATTAATCAAAAATTTATATGTCCCACTTATGTATCGATAATGTTCTCTTCATGGGTTATATCATATTATAAACATGCATATCTGTTGACCCAATAATGGTTAGTTCTATTGTTTCCTAGGAGAATCCCAAGAATGTGTTTGATATAAAATGTTTCTTGGTAGTGGATAGATATTTTTGTCATTTTATATAGGATTTATCATGACATTCTCCACCCCTTAATATCTATATAACAAAAGGTGTCATGTTCCTCTGGTCAAAAGTATGTGAGAATTCGTTTTAGGAGATGAAGGGTAGGATTTTACCAACACCTATAGAAATTATTTCAGAGCCATATTTTTGTTATAAAATATTCCTTGATTCATCATGAATTTTCCTCTGGGTAGTATCAATGTAAGATGATAGAGTAATTGCATATGGATCTTGGTAGTTGATGATACATGAGGGAAGAACCTGATGTAGGACCTTAAGCTACCAATAGCTGTCCATTACATACATTACTGAAGACACTATTTATTAGTTGAGTGATTTGTGGTGTAAAAAGAACACAAGAGCCAAAAATATATCTTTTATCACTACGACTTTAACCACAGACAATGGATATGTGTCAAATATATACAATACATTGATTATTATCATGACTATTTAGATCAGAAGTAAAATGTAGTTGCATATGGGATGAGTCGGAACAATCAAACACAACCCATTCAAGAAGGCAGTGAGGAATAGAAGTTAATGGCCCTCTCCTAAGTGCTTCACTTAATGTTTTATGATAGTCACAAGCGGTCTTATCTCTAATTTTTGGAAGTCACCTCTCCCCTCCTTGAAATGGTAAGGGGTAGAAAATTTTCAGATCCTGAAGGATTGGCAATCCATGAAAGTATATCAAGAGATGACCCACCCCCAGATTGGACTGTATACATTGACGACATCATACGTATTCATGGACATGACTGGGTCCCTAAATATATGAAAGATTATTTGGTGAAAGGGTCCTGTCCACTTAGTGGATAGTTCATCCAGGAATCTCGAAGATGTATTGACTCATTCGATTCTAGTATTGGTGGCCTTGGATTAACTAATAGATGGTAGGATTTATCAGTACCTGTTCCACCTGTGAGTAGTTGGAGGTGGAGAAACATATACCTACAGGCTTGGTATAACAGCTTCTAGTCCCAGAATGGAAATGGAATGATGATTCTATCGATTTAATAGCTGGTATACCTTGTCCAACAAGTGGTGGTGACGTTGTATAGGTTCTCATTGAGAAATTGGATGAATATATCCATCTTGATTCAAATTCAGGAGACATTATCAGTTGATGAGTTGGGAATAGTATATGTCTGTAAAATCATACGATTCCATGTGGTCCCTCATTCTATTATTTCAAATAGGTATCCTCATTTTATATCATGGTTTAGGCTTGTATTGTAGATTGATATGGGAACACGGGGTGTTTCTAATCACAACTTTTCACACTTAGACTAGTATAAAATCTGAAGAGACGTATAGTTCTAGAGAACATGCATTGAGCATGTTTCCTTGATATCAGATGATCTTTGGGAAAAGAAATTCCCTCTCATTTAGATCACTTAAAATGACAACTTTCAGGAGAGAATTTTGATGTTTCACATTGAGGCCTTATATGGTATGTCATGTTGTTCACACCAACGCTAGCTAGAGGCAGGTGAGGCAACCCTCCTAGCTCATCATCTCATTCCATAGACTTTGTAGTAGGTCTAACTGATCAATAATTGTATGACTACTTCCCAGTATAGAGAAAAATATTATGTTGATCACCTTCGAAGAACTCTACATTTCATGGTTATGGAGAATTTTTTCTTTTGAGTATCACCAAATATGGGGAACAAAAGAAATGGATGGTTTCATCTAGTTTCGGAGGTCCATTTGAGATCCTAGATAGAGTCAAGCTAGTAACCAATCAGTTTCAACAACCACATAGCTTCTAGGTCATTCACAACATATTCCATTTTTATATATTTTCCAATATCATGAAAACCTATATCATACCATTTAGAATGAGGAATTGGATTTATATGTGGATTCTACCTTTGAATGGTATCCTATATTCATCTTCAACTAGAGCTAGAAGGTTCTCTAATGTTGTTTTATCCCTCTACTATGGGTGTTGTGGCAGCATGGCCATGTCCTAGATGAGACATGGTTGTAGGAGGCTGATATACATTCCCTATGCCCAGAATTATTCCCATAATGTGTTTCTACACCCTTTAATGGTGAACTCAGTGATGAGTTATTTTATGAGGGAAAGACAGTAAGAACCTAGTTTTCCACTCTGGTATGGATCCTAGAAAGTTCGGCCTAATTCTTTATTTTCGACCAATTTGGATGCCTAATGTGTTATTGATGTTCCTGAGGGTGTTGATGGGCTTGTTTAAAGCCTGGAACAATGAATTTTTTGGAAAACAGGCATGCTGCACTATTTATAAGAAACCATGCAGTAATGACGCATAGTTGGACCAAACAATGCGTGTGTACTATTTTTTTGTCATAGCCTTACTGCACAGTTGGGGAACAACATACCTAACCATGTCAGTACCCCACTTCCTGAGGTACCCATGCATTGTTTGTGCACAATTTATCAATATGTGAGGAAAAATCATGCACATGAAATTTTCTGTGTATAATGACCAATTTCCCTTAATGGTCTAATTAACTGTCCTCCATCCACCAAATATAAGTTTATATAGTATTGACCTATTTTTCATCCATTTTTTATCACTTTGACGACCTATAGTAGGGATTGATATATATGCTTCATCTGGGATCTGATTGAGCATCCATTCATCTCGATGAATATGCAATAGTAAGTAGTCATGTCATTTTTTGTTGTTATGATCCAACATTTCTCTTCGCATAGTTATAGAGGTTTCATCATTTTCTCTATTTATTATTATATACTCTATTATATGAAAAATTTTATCTTGATATCAAAGGAAATTTTTGTGAAACCATTTAGGTGTGTGGTCTATAACTCATCCTTCAAAATTGTTGATTTTGGAATTGTTGTGTGGGAACTACTGATTTATTCGGCTACCATTTATTGAATTTATATGTCATTATTATAATATTTAGAACCATATGGTTATTATCTTTTCATTTATGTGATTATTTATTGGTGGTTACACCCACAACCCACAGCATCTCTTGTAGGATGATATTCCATAATTGAGTTTTTACTATTTTGACACTTTTGATCCATCATTCAGATGTTCTCCTGCATTACCACACTAATGTTAGACCTCCTTGTCATATTCTCCTATTGTATGATGTAAGGTTGAATGGAATTTATCATGTCAGTTCTACTTGAACTACCTATGGTATGTCCCTCAAATTGATTATTAAATGTGAAAGGAAAATTGGAATGTATACTATGTATATTGATTGACCATATTAAATGTAAATGAAATACAGGTTGCCTGTCTGTATCACCCCTTACCACATTAATGGAACATAGTGTAATGAACCTTGATTATTTAATAAGCCTTAAATGGGATTAATAAAGGTTGCATGCTACATGGATGTGTCATACTATTGGAAGGAAATGCATGGACCAAATGGACATGTTGATTACTTACGTCATGTTTAAAATATTTATTTCTAGTTGACATTATAAAATTAATGAAAGGAAAGGATTGAACCAAAATAAAATATTACATGACATAATTAATAAAATTAGAGTTACCTAACTCACACCTGCCTTTGATTCTTATTGGGGAATTCCTTGAGCACTCGAGAACCCTATTCCAATTAAAGGATTCAACTTGCTTATGTTGAGACCCACCAAGATCCAGATCCTTGTGACTTTTTGGACGCTTGGTATGACATTGTAGGATTCTTCACAATGTATTAAATCCTTCCATTGATATAATCATTGGATCTAGAATTTAAAAGTAAGATCCATGGTTACATGCTATAGGGACCTATATTTTCATAGCCCCATTTTTAATTAGAAGATCACCTTGGATTCGGTTGGAATCATATTGTGCAATTCATTAGAATATGATTCATTTATTACACTCTTACCCTTATCTAGGATACAAAAATTTCTAAGTTGGTGACCCTTGAGGTCTATGTTTCCTTGGTTATTACAATATAACTTCATTATTTAATGTCATTCCATGTATCATTTTGTTATCATTGAATCTTAATTATTGTTAACATGTTACTCATTTATAAACTAGTAATAATAAAAAAATGGAGTGGTTATGATCATATCCAAGATAAGGGTAGAATAAGGTAGTTGGTTATTTAGATACATTGTACTTATTTCCATTATATATGCATATTTTCATACTTTTTAATTTCCAATACACAGGCTTAATGTTATAGACACCATTGGTGGTGGCCCACTGAGATATTTCACCCAACATCCCTATGTTTTATTTGGTTCCTAGAGTAGATTACATGAATTTAGGTGTTGGTAAAAGGGAAGAATATGACCTGATATACTAGATTTCATGAAGTTTAAGAAAGGGTATGATGGCATATGACTAAGACAAAGAAAATGATTCTTGTGATATTCCTTTGATTTCCTTTATATTTCTATGGAATATATTTTCATTAATATATTGTATCCATGATTTCTAGTTTTAGTGACATGATAAATCATCATAAGCTTTTTTTTATTCTTGTATGTTATTCTGTTTATTTCAATAATTTTTTCTATTTTCCCCATTTAACATTGTGCCTTCTGTGTACATTTATTTATTCGTCTATTTACCTTTTTTAATATTTATCAATTTTACTACACATAGGTAATGATGGAATAGTCTCCCCACATAAACACCCTAGGCCATAATTTCTTATTGGAATCCACTTTAGTTTGAATAGATTCTCTTGGGGACATTGTCCCACTGGGCATGGAAAACCTATTATGTGGAATCCATGTCTGGTAAGTCACACACATGTTGTTGATCCACTAATAATTCCACAGTTTCAACATCAACAATATGGTATTCCTATAGATTGTTGGCATCATCATGTGCTAGATTCATTGTCTATGTCATAATTTCAAAATTAAATTTTGATAATAATAATGTATTAGAAAACACACAACATTAAAAGGAAAAATCATAATATATTAAATAACACGTTATCCTATTCGTCACACACTCTTTACTTTCTTTAATGATTTATTCATTTTGGATCATTTATTGAGTAACTGAATTCCATTATTGTGGTAATATTTAATATATAATAACTCCCTACATTTGGACCATCATTAATTGATTATGGTCTCCCAATAAATGGGACACCTCCAATTAAATTTTAATCAAATGCTGTAGTTGTTTTAGTCAGAAAAATTGTAATATTCCATATTAATAGATATAAGACATATAAAACATACACTCATTGTGATGTCATTATGAATGGTACATATGTATACCTTTCAACACTAAAATTCTCCTTCACGATTCGCAATTTTTTGACTTTAATTACAGCTTTATTTTCAACCCATTTATAATTAGACATATTCACTTGAAATTTTAAATAATCAGACTGGTATATTTGTTCAATTATGATGGAGTATGACATATTCAAATAAATTGGATTTATACCCTTGGACCTAAATAAATACATCACTCTCTCTATAATCCTAAACAAACTATTTCACAGTGTATTATGTTCATAATGATCCATTATATAGAATTCAAACTATTAATTAAATAAACAGTGTAAGAGATAACATGTATATCTGGTCTCTTAGATATCCAATGATGCTATTAGGAAATAGAACTGGGATTGGATGATAAATACTTATAAAAATTATCTTTGAAATATCATATGAACTATAGATTATATATAATTTCTATCTATATTTTATCCCTAGATATATTTAGTTGTCTAGGAATTATTTTGGGGGATTCAACATATGATGGAAAGTATAAACTATTATTTAAAATGTAATGGTATCCCTACTCAATCTTTGTAATGGTAATTTTAAAAACACATTATCCCAAAATTTGACCCCCATAACGTTTCCACATTGATGGGATTTTGGGAGATCAATGCTATCAACCTATTTGAGGTAATCAGTATAGAATTCAATAAATTCATCAAAAAAAAATCACCCATCGATATAAACACTTAACTGACTTCAATTAAAGATGTACCCCTTTAAAAAATTCATATATCATTCAGTGGGGTACATCTATACAAAATTTAATGACCACATACATGAATCTATCTAACACAGTGAACCAGAAGGTGGAAAATTATGTCAATGAATTATGGCTCAAATAATTACTCCACCTATCATAATATGACAACAATTTACTTCTTCGTGATTGGAAAAACCATGAGGTATATTGAATTACTACATTTAGATTTGAAAAGGACGTAATGTTCAGTTAAAATATGTTGTGCATTTTTAGGTAGTATGAAACAAAATTCAATGAGAATTAATCCCTCCTTAAAACATTAATATCATGTTACTATAGTCCCAGTAACATCAAATTATTCATTTTAATCATATTCTTCATAATTTATGGATACCCTTCTGAAAAGTTTACACCATTGCAGAAGTTTCATATTTGAAATTCTTCTATCACGATAGACTGTATGCTATTAGAGAAATAACAGTTTTCATATCACCCTTTACTAGTTCCAACACATCTCTTAGACAAATATTATTCATTCACAATATATCCTAAATTCCTCATTTTACTATCTGTGGTACATTTTTAACTTTAGAATAACAATTATCACACATATATTGGTTTCTATGTTCATTACATCAAAACATACATGATGTATAAATAATTATAGTATGGTAATTCAATGAAAATTCATCTACTTTTTCAAACTATATTTTATATGGTTTTTGAAAATGGATTTCCAAAATTAGTGTCATTATCTTTTACATTCTTCATATGTTTATCACTTGTTATTTTAGATGGTGTTGTACATTGTTCTGTATTTCCATTGAATAATGTCATTCAAGAGACGTATTTATGTCTTTAAGGATAAAATTTATAATATCCTAAAAAATCATTGGGGAATATTTTAACCTAACAGAGTGCGTACCATCAACAATAATGGGACACAAAAAAATTCCATTAATTTTATAGCCAAAAAAATTCTATAAGAATGAATGTAAATTATCACCCTATAAAACATTAATATCAACATGAAATCTAAAATTTTATGAGCCTCATACAATTTAACACTTATATCCCACATCAATTATTGATCATCGATCAATGAAGCCAAATAGGTATCAATATCATTACGTAGTTCTTTTTGTAATGATAGAAATAGACATAGTAAAATGTATTTTTTCTTCATGTATGACCATGGTGGAAAGATATGAATTACAAACATAACTAGCCATGTAATGTTAGTACTAAATTTCATAACCATATGACTTATGACATAAATAGATAATTAAATTCAATGGTTTCTTTATCTACTTAAAAAATCATTATATTCATAATAAAATTTCATCCACTAATAATATTTTTTTTGGGTGTCATATATTACCATCATTAATTCATGAATTGATATGCCATGACAATTATCTAATGGTTTCTGGACACCATAGTGTTGTATGAACATTTGAATTATTGGAATTTACAATACACATTTTTCAGTACTTAATTTATTTTTATTTTTTCGATCATCGCCCAGCCCCTGTATATGATTTGAGTGATTGATGGTACTTATAAAAAATATACAATCATTTTGATATGCATGTATTTTTTCATAGATAAAAAAAATTGAACATATAATTCATTCAATGACATATATTATACAAGGTATATCATTTTACTCTGGTAACATATCAATCAAGAGACCATGTCAATCAGTAAAATTTTTCTCTCTTCATATTGCCAAATTTTTTATTATATAACATTAATACAAATAATAATTTTAATATTTAGTGCAATTGGTAATCAATTGGGTCTTTTTATATATATTTAACTTTTCCAAAAACATTTTACAATCTTCCTGTTCATATTGAATATCAATTTCCATTTATTATATATGATATCTATCATCATTTACACTATTATTCATATCAACTGATTAATTAATCACAATATCATACCGGTCAATATATACATTATTTTTTCTTGAATTTTGTCCAATATTTAGTGATTTGATCTATTTAAATAAAAATAATATATTTTTCTAACATATATGTGTGATTTGATCATGAATAAAAACAACTTAAACAATGATAAATGATTTGAGAAGGGTCAAATGACTGCCCTTTTACAATATATGTGATCTTTTTGATGCCATCATCATAGTCCATTTTCATCTTATTAGCATCCATCTAGTTTGGATTAATATCCATTATATTATTCTTAATAATATTAATTTTATAGAAAAAAACATAAGGTATTAATAATAAAAGGATAAATTTATAAATACATTGAAGAAATTTGGTAATATTTGGAAGCAACATTTATATGCATTTTGGACACGAAATGGTGAAAAAAAAATTTAATGATAAAAATAAATAATTCAATGAAATTGGAATAATTATATATTTATGAGAATGTTTCCCATTGAGAAACTCCAATTTAAACTAGAATTTGTGTTTTCAGAAAATAGTAGGATATAGTTTGTAGAATTAAAGTTTGAAATTTATGATGGATGAATGGTTTCAAGCAATGGGGTATAGGTTGAAGCTAAATTATAATATGTTAACCGCACATGGGATGATTGAATTCAGGATATATTTCACCCTTTGGTATATTTTTATATTCATTGTATAATAATGATCTTATTGGGCTACTAAATTGGAATGAATGAAAACATGCCAATGTTATTTATGATGATTACTAAAAAGTTGTTTATTTATGAAATGGTAAAATAAAAAGAAACAAATTACAGTGATTTAGGGGATATACATTCCATAATATATGGAATAAGTATATGAACAATCATAAAAAATCATCTAATATATATGATGTTATTGTTATAAGATAATAAGTGTCAAATTATGGTAATTGAGATTATCTTATAATGGTGTAAATCATTTATGCAATGTAATGTGTTATATCTATAATGATATGAATCGTATAACTTGGTTTTATTTCTTTAAAAAAGTTAGAGATAAATAAATGTTCCCTTACTAAATTAGTAGTGGATATTTGTTAGTGTGAAATTTAGAATTATAATGATGTTTGGGGTGAGCAACCTTAAAACATTATATCTGAGAAATGGTAATTTTATTTCTATATAATCAATTGAAGGTGAGTATAACCATCAGAATCAATTTTTGATGATTATAATGAGATAAAATTACCCCTAGACACTATATAATGTCAATATAGTCATGTATGAAACACTTATTACCTCAAAGAAACATTTAGGTAATTAATTTAAAATGAATTTATTACACACAATTTACAAACATTGGTTACACAATAGGTGGAATGCATCATTTTTTTTGTTTGATTATTTCATTATATGTAATACGTTTAAGTGACAATTAACTAGTGATTTAATAAATTATTAAGTTATTCTTTTATTGTTTTAGTTATTTTAATATTGTATGAAACAATAATCATTCATTGTGGTTTTTTTGGGCAAAAAAAAACAATGTACATTTTTTTAACGATAAAACAAAAAAAATCATCCAATAAGAAAATTTATTTGGTTAGTAATATTTTTTATGTGATAATCATCTTATTCAATTATAATTATTTAATAAAAAAATTTCAATTAAAAAATATGATCAAAAAATATAGTTTAAGATTCTTTTTTCTAAATCTTCTGGATTAGAATCCTTGACTAAGATATTAGAGATTTTATTAGTGGTCGTAAAAAGACAATTTACTGTATTGGGATCTCCAATGGTCAATTAGAAGTGTTCTTTTGGGGACTCTTATCACGAGTGGGGAATTCAATAAAATTATGCTTTATAGAGATAAGAGAGGTTGTTCATGCATAATCTCTACTCATAGAATTGTCTTCTTATAGCTGGTTTAATTTATGGGTCTCTCTGACATGGGATATGATGATATCCCATCACATGATTCCATGGGTACTCAGAGAACACCAACATTGTAGAATGATTGAATATATTTGTTCTTCTTGTTGGCTCACCATATTCAACCTCTTATATGTTTCTCATCTCACCCCATTCATGTACACCACTTACCTATTCTCATCAACCATAATACTAACCACAATAATATGATACAATAGAGGAATTTTATATTAGAAATCTATAATATAATAAAAAAATTGTGATGATGTGATTAAATATTGATCGACAATGGATTTCCTTGGTGTTCCCAATAAAATCCACCTGGTCTCCTCTAACCCTAATTAGTGGATTTATAGTCAGTTTCACCAACTGGATCATAAATTCATTGCTATATATTGAAGGATCAATATTCATCCATAACACTCTCCCTCATGTTCTACCCTCTCTAGAACACCCTCCCTATAAAATGGTCTTAATAATTATTTCTAAAGGAAATAGAGCTGTTGGACAATGTGGGTGTGCAACATCCACATTAAATAGTGTAACAAAAATACACAATATCTCCACAAAAAGTATTTGGAAGGTTTTATAAGAAATTCATTTCGAGTCTGACTTCTCCATAATGGAATACCATCTTGATGGAGGATGATATCTCTTCCCTTATCTTTCATTTTATCCATCATATCTATTATAAAACCCCATAATTTTATAAATACAACTCCCCTTATATTTTAATAAAATGTATTATTATATATTATAGATATAGAACCGAACTTGACTAATTTGGTTTTATTTGAATAATATCATATTGAAATGATCATTATGCACATTTAACATTGATTTTATAACCATTGATGAGAGGCCATATGATTTGTATAAAAATAGGGTTTTGATAAATCCAATTGATACACTCAAAGGATGTGATAGCCTCAGCCAGTGGGATAATTCGATATAAATACCAATTCTCAATGCTTTGAGGGAGATATATTATCTAGGATTTTTCTTGACCACACACAATCTGAGATCCAAAAACATAAGAATGAATGAAATCATTTGTGGAAGAAGCTCAAGATCATCGAGTTGAGGACACAAATCAGGTACAAAGAATCTCCTAATGAATGTATCGTCATCGTGAATCAAACCCTAAGAGATTTTTCTATTGTATAAAAGAGATATGTATCAATACCATAATAATTTAATATGTATATATATATATATATATTACTTTTAATAGAATAATATTCTTATTTTCTTCTTATCATTATATTATAAATTATTTTCATTTTTATACAATAACACAAAAATTGTATTTTAAATTAGTATTCAATTTCAAATAAGAAATATATTATTATTAATTAATGAATTTTTGAAGTAAATAATAAAATATTATTTTTAATTAATATTTATTAAATATATATGATCACATAATTTTTAATAAGTCAAAATATTATTTTTGTAAGGGTTTGAAAACTATTAAGTTCAACAAATCCAAAATTTCCCAATAATTTTCTACTTTTTTAAAAATTTAAAATTTAAATAATTATAAAATTATTTTCAAGCAGTACATTTTTTCATGAATTATAGAATTAAAATAATACATAGTGAATTTTTCATAATTCTTTGAGGCATTCAATTTTTCTGTTATAAATTAAGGGCCATATAAATATATGGTGCATATCAGAACAACCTAATGAACAAAAAGTGTTGTAATAAATACTATAAATGGTATATTTGGGAAAATATATTTTTCACATTTAAAATAATTTATTTTATTTATATTTGATTAATTTTATAAAGTCTTTATGAATAATTGAAAACCATTAATATATTTTATGGTTATAAAATCATTTCTTTCAGAATATAAATCACATCCACATGAGCATGTATATTATATTTTTATATTTGAACTTTTACTTAAAATATAGTGAGAACAACTACTATTTAGAAGAAACCAAATGAAAAACTCTTTATATAGATTGAGGTATTAGTTATTTTATTACCTAGATTACAAAACATATGGTTGAGAAATAATTAATCTTTCCTCTACTCATGTCAAATATAAAACAACCCAATATCCCATTTATCTCCACTAAAATCCAACGGATCACATCCTTAATCTTACCTACCTTATCTATATTCCTCTTACGGATCCACAATCTCTCAAAAAGCTCCTCCCAAGCATTCGGAGTCGCACTCACAAGGTCAGTGTTCTATTCCTTATTTTTTTTCTACTATATTCATTATCATATGCCTCTTTTATCCATTTATTAACACTACAATATGTTATTCCATATCCCCACACAAGAATTATTATTTACAAGTAATTAATTAACCCTTTATCTCATATTAATTCCTCCCACGAATATTTATAAGCCCCTGTTATGCCGGCTAAATTTTACATTGATTTTTAATGCCAAAAAATTCTGTAGTGAATAACCATACTTATTCCCCAAAAAGGAAGTTCTAATTTATGAACATATACATACATATTTGGGACATAGATGTGTGTATTATAAACTCCATTATCATGGAATAAAATATTATAATGAACGAATCCTTGTGGTATGATCCATGTTTTGGAGTTTGTGCCCTAAGACCAACTTCTTTGTACATTAAAATAAAAATCATTTGACTGATTTGAATATTTATAAAATAATTATCAAATCATGAT
Source organism: Viscum album (assembly GCA_963277665.1). Lineage (NCBI taxonomy): Eukaryota > Viridiplantae > Streptophyta > Magnoliopsida > Santalales > Viscaceae > Viscum > Viscum album. The sequence goes on along the minus strand of OY728158.1, from coordinate 362,435,988 downwards.
TGTTCCTATTTGGGAAAAAGTATTTGATAATGTCTTATGAGCAGCTATCACACTAAAAGGTTATAGCAGTTCCATGATTTGATGAGAACCCGAATGTTATACCACACTACTTTTGAATACATTTTATATATCCAATGATATCATTTAAGGGACACAAATGATATATGATAATAGGGGTATAGAATCATAGGACATTGAGGCACCTTCTCCTCATGTACTTCCGTGGTAATATATAGAAAAATATTATTAGAACGAGAACCACCAGTAGAAAATCCACATTTTTATGTGTCATTGGATGTTCCTATCTACAGACATGTTTATTGGTCCATAGACTTAATGATTATTATTACTAATTATTACGAATCACACACTTAGATTTATTGACAAATACCATGATGAAAGATGTTTTCAGAGAGGTAGGATACGTTGGGGGTGTTGGGAGTAAAAATCCATTAATGAATAATTTGAGATAGGATTTATCCCTTTTATTATTTAAATTATGTTAATCTATCTGGACCTTTGATGGAAATGATATATACTATATAAATACATGTCCATAGTTTTATATTGGAAAGTTATATTTCCAAAATTTCAATGAAAGAGACATCAAGCACAGTGGATGATGTTACTGACATACAACTAGCTTGATTTGAGATATCTTGATAAAGGAAATATATTACACACTAAGAATTTCTATGACGTGGCATGTCATTGTTGCATTATCTTCATTATCAATGGGTTCCTTGACGTGTTTCTAGATTCTAAACATCTTATTTTTGCTGCTTACCATAATTCCACTGAGAAAGTCACTTAGATGAAGACACACTATTTGTATCCGGAATCCTAGTTAAATTATTTTTTAATATTTTTATCTATTAGGTTGAATAAATTTTACTCTCGCATGTAGTATAATAATTATTTATTTACTCATGATCAAAATTTTCCATCACTAGTTATTCGAGAGAATATATTTTGAGTGGAATATTTCATAAATATTTACTTAATATTTGGAAAAATATTATATTTATCTATTTATTGGTGAATATTTCAGTGATATTTATTTAATAAATAAATACACATTATTCAAGGCCAGATAAATATTAAGTTGAAATCATGGACCGGGTTTAATTATACAATGAGGAATAATAAATATTTAATATTATTTAATTATAATCTAAATTTTAAGACCATGTAGAGAAATAATAATATTAATATTATTATATAATATGGGTTTTTTCTAAGAATAAGTAAATAATTAAGGGAACATGTGAAATTATTTTAATTTAACCCTAGAAACACAAATAAACAATTATGTTATTTTTATAATCCCCAATTAAATTGTCCACGATGACTCATAGAGGATCCTATCAAGGCTAGAGAGTTCCCTTTTTTAAGAACACTCCCAATAATGGAATGAAATCATCCAATACTAGATCAATGACAACTTTTTGGAATATATTTTCAAGGTGATACCGAAAAATGACACAGGCACTATTATCCTTCGTGCTTGCACTCAGAGAATCTTTCAGTGACTTCAAGAGATTTCTAGAACATGTATGCATTACTACTAGTGGAAATCTATAATTTTTTACTACAATGAAACTATAGTGCAATGTAGATTTGTCGCTGGATTCATCAATGAAAAATTAATTCTGTTGAGGCAATTATTTTTCTAATTATCATAATTATAAACAATATTTGTTGATATAAACTCTGTTTGTTTTAGCTGTGAATAAGGTTTTCAATCTCTGATTTAATTCAATTGATCATGGTGATTAAACGTTGTATAGATCATGTATTGATCATCAATTATAAAAAAAATGTTAGGAACCGCCCATCAAATGCCACCACTACACCTGAAACCTACAAGTGGTATCATAGTGGATATATAATTGTTTATAATTATTTACAAATCATTGGTGATTTATGCATTTATAATTTAGTTTATCAATTAATGATAAATAATTCATTCATTATTAATTGTGACATATATATATTCCTACTTTATTTCTCAAAGATCTATTTGATTTTATTAATATTATGTTTAATTTAAAATCAAGGAAGTCAAGTAGAGGATACAAGGTTTCTGGTCAGAGCACAACGGACTAAATGTCATGTATCTCGAGTTACACACTATGTAATAACATTCAATTCATAAATATTTTATTAAAAATGAATTGGTTATTTTTAATTGATTATTTCACTAATTACTCCTTTCAATACGCCATGTGATAACAAGATTTAAATAGTGAACGATCCACTAGAATACAGATATTATATCCCACACACATGGAATATAGTCCCTTTTTGTCAGATATGAGTCGTGTATTCCATACATAGCCTACCATACTGACGACCATGTAACTTAGAGTCAACAATTTGTGTGGCCTTTGAAAATTTCATGTACATCAAATTTTCTTTGGTACGTTTTAAAAAACAGAGTCACAAGTTGTGTATCTCAGATAGACGGTGAGTGGTGTACACGCCCTATAGATTGAATATACATGATTTGTAATTACACCATGTTATTCAAATTTTAAATATATTTATTTTACGATGTAAACCTTGTGACATGTACTTGCTTGTGGTAAAAAATATAGGACACAACAAGTGATAAATTTAAATATACATAAATGTTAAATGTTTAATTAATATATTTATAATGATAAGATCAACATATCATGTATGAGTTGTATTAAACTTTTTTACTATAAATGAATTTAAGAACAAAAATTCCCGATAAATCATGCTATTAGTGTAATCATCAATGATGTAGATGTTGAGAAAGTATGTGAAATTCCATATATTCCATATTTCAGAAGAGTAAAATATAGTATTAAATTAATATATGTTATGAATAATCAGACAGTTGTTCACTATGTTACCCCCATTGTCCATATATGTACAGAGTTAATTTTAAATGAATTTATGTTATTTGTTTAAAATTTTAATGGATTAAAATCTCTATGAAATTCAGATAAAAATTAAGAGAAAAAATAATTATTATTTAATTATAACAATAAATTGATTTGATCAGGATTTATCTTCAATAAAAATGATTAATAATTGAATTCTTGTTTTGTTGAATACATAATTAATTATATGCATGTGGATAATAATTAGATAGACCAATCCATTTTTATGTGATTGGTTTCGTTAAATTTATTATTAAATTAAATTAATCTCTTTTCTGCTATCTCCCCTCATTATTATTATGGGATGAGATCTCATGGATTCTTTTATCAAAACCACTTTTTACCTACACAAGTGTGTGATTAAAAGGTATATTTAATTGATGGAGAGTCCAAGCTTGTAGAGGTAGTTCATGTTCCGAGATGAGGTGAAACCAATCCAAGGAGATACAAATGTGGAATGGTAGAAATCTATAAACATGAACCTCAATTGGTTCAAGGTTATTCGCCCCATGGTCAATAATTAATTTATCAACCTCTATAAAACTAACCATTAGTATAGGATCATGATCATACCCTTTATTTTCATTAATTCATGTTTTATATTTATTTCAATTTAGATATTTATTCATGATTACATAATTAACGAATTAACATGAATACAATATGAATGTAAAATAAACACCCCTGTGATTAATCACTTATGTAATAACAAATAGTATTAAAAAATAAGAGATAAGTATTTTAAATAGATATTTACGCATAAAAGGATTAAATCCCTCAATAAAATATTATGTTGTCATAGCCTTCCATTACTTTAGATATAATCAAACCATTGTTCGAAGTGCTTGACCTCCAAAATATGCGGTGTATTCAATTATTGAGGATTTATAACCTGAGGTTTTGGGTTGAAATAACATGGTTCACATCGAGGGTTGGAAACCAAAGAGGAAATTTGTGTAAATGAGAAGAAAATTTTGAGGAAATAAAAAATTAATGATTTCAGGATCAGGGTGTCTACTAACAAGATCATGGAATTGTGATTTAATGGAGTTGCCATTTGTAATTCCGGCTTAAAACCATCTGAGTTTATTATCTAACCAAATTATGGGTAATGAGAAGGGTAATATGGATCCATTCTTATAGAATATCCATAAATCATGATATTATGAATCCAATTATGAGGCCTATTGGGTGTTGATAAAATAGTGGGAGAATGATAAATATAAAATTTATTTGATGTATAATTTTTTTCGATAAAGTACTAAAATAATTTTTTTCTTATATTTTTTAATAAATAAAAAATGATATCAGTCATATCATTGTGATCTATACGTGAATAGTAAAACCTCTTATAAGAACAAAACTCCAACATTGTAAAAGGTCCCTACGTGTCAGCCATCACCATTAAAGGAAATTTCATTTCATGGATGAACATTTACCAGTTGTTCCTTTAAATGAGGAAAGTGATGAATAACATTATCTCTATGTGAAAAATATTAATGAAGATATATATTTTCAGTGCTTCATGATATTGTCCAAGTCCATTTATATTTTGAAGCAACATGAGGATATGGATTCCTATATCATGATGTCTCACTATCATTATCTCTATCAAGATACGGTTCGACAAGATAGGTACAAGACATCCATTACATTGTTCAAAACTATGCTTATAAAGTATGTGATAGAGGTGACTCATTTAATCAAGATTATTAGCCACATTTAATGCCAATTCATCTTAGGGAAAAAATTCCTAGATAAGATGTCTAAAAATCTTATACTTTCATCATTTCCCAAGACCTTGTCCATCATTATTGTGAATTATATACATAAAATAATGAGAAGTGTCTTTTGGAACTTATGACCGTGATTCTCCAAGTGGATAATGACACTGGGTGTGAAAACCCCATGGTCATTATGGTGAATATGATTATGAAGAACACGGAAATGGGGCCCATGAGTTATAAAAAGTCTAAAGATCCAGAGCTTCATCTTCCCAAGAAGAAGAAGATCTAGAGGCAGTGAACGGAAAAGGAATGGAAATGTTTTATATGATACAAGCAAGACCACTGGAAGAGTATTTACACATATAAGAACATTGATGATATAATTTAATTCTTTATCAAGATTTATCTTTATATTTATATAATATAGGTATTTGATACATCTTTTGGTGGTCACATATGTATTCAAAAAATAGAACTGAGTAGATTCGTAAAACAATTAGATGAGAGGTGGATATATGAGTTGCAGATGGTCTGAGGATGGTTGATCGAGCCAGTGGTTACTACCACATTTCATTTCTAATGGGAATATTTTTTGTTTTATGATATGGTTATTATGTACTAACAGTTACCAATAACATAATTTCGGGGACAATTTTATTTAAAAATACTTTCATTTTCCAATATGGAAATAAAATTTGTTTATTTCATAAGGAGAACATATGTTACTATATAGAACATTAATATGAAAATATTTATGTATTAAATTAAAAAAACAAACTGTCAGAAATGGATAATGATTCATGTTAACATGACTCCAATAGAACGTAGTTATGGAATTACCATCTTGGTCACAAAAATGTGGGGCATTTGAAAAATCTATATCTAGATGTTTATTTGTATAACTCTAAGAAAAACCCAATTAATAGATGTCATATTTTTTTCAATAAAAAATGATTAATCCACCATTCAGTGGATAGGGTTAAATGGAAACATAACACGTAGGATTGGTACACACTGATGTTTTTGGACCATTCCCAAATGAAGCAATAGTTTGATATTCTTACTTATTTATTATTACTGATGACTTTAATAAATATGGATATATCTAGATAATGATGTATATGTATGAGTACATTGAAAATTTTAAGGAATTCAATAATGATTTATAGAATCATCTTTGTAAGAATATAGATATGGTTGATCATATCAAGGTGGTGAATATCATAACCAAGAGTTCATCGACTTTATATGGTATTTTTGGATTCTATCTCAACTCAGTCCATATTACGCACCAAAGAGGAATTGTGTTAGTGAAACAAGGAATTTTTCCTTATTAGACATTGGAGGGTCTATGATGTTTCATGAAGATAATTAATTATACTTTTGGGGACATGAATTACAAACTTCAGAGTACACATTAGTCTGAGTACCAACTACATATGAAAATGGATACCCCTTCGAGCTATAGAGTGAATGAAAACCATTTTATAACATATATGTGTATTGGTTTGTGATCCATTTTTATGGCCTTATCGAGCAATAAAAGTGAACCACATGTAGAATGTGTATATTAATAGGAAATTCTAGGGAATCAAAGAGATAATATATATACAAAACCTTATACAAGAATGTTATTGTCTATAAAAAATATGTTTTTCTTGAGAGGGAGAACATACTAATAATTAATAGTGGGATAAAGATTGACTTTGATGAAGTTGATGCCGAAGATACACAATAGTTGGAATATGAAAATATTCCTTAGGTCAATGTGAAAGAATTAGATCTTGAAACACATGTATTGAATTGGATCATAAGAGAGGTAAGAGAATCAGAGAGATATGGTTTTCTGGTCACCGAGGATGGTGAATCATTATTGATTGGCAATGATGAACCTATATCCTACATGGAGGTAGTAGAAAACTCAAAAAATTCAAGATGGCTAGAATTATGAATATTGATATGGATTCCATGTATCAAAACAAAGTTTGGTTTCTGGTCGATGTGTTAGTTGACGTAAATCCTATCTATTGAAAATTACTATTCAAGATAACCCATGACATGGAAGGTAAATTTAGAACACATATAGAGTTATTTGTGGCTATTGGGATCAAACAGATAATGTAATTTACTATGATGAACCCTTTTCTCCCATTTCCATATTTAAATCCTTCATAATCATACATTCAACAAAATATTACCATTATTATGTCCTATGGAAGATGGATGTCAAAACAACATTCCATAACGAAACTTTTCAGGAATATTTCAATATGACACAACAAAAGAAGTTTGTGACTGATTACGAAGAAAAAATATTTAAAGGTGTTGATTTCCCTTTATGGATTGATGTACTAATCTTGGTCAGTGAACATTCTAGTTGATGAAACAATAAATTCATTTTGATTACATAAGAATGAATGTGAGCCGTTTGTTTATTATAGTTTTAGTATGAATTAAGTCATTATCCTATTATTATATGATGATGAATTATTACTTTTTGGAAACAAAATACTAGTCTTAAAACCTGATAAGGTCTGGTTGAATTTTTTTTTCTCCTTGAAGGACATAAGTGAAAAATATTATATTTTATAGATCAATATCCTTGGTGATAGATCTAAGAGGCTTATTGGATGTGGTCAAAGTACTATTGTCGACTAGATACTAAATATATTTATTATGGAAAATATAAGAGGGTATTGGCTCCAGTGTCACATGGTTTACTTATTTATATGAAAATTTACCCACAAACACAACATGAGAAAATGAGAATTTGTAAGATCACATTATCTTTGGAAATTGGATCGATCATGTATGACGTGTTATGTTATTGGCATGATTTTTCCTATGCATTAAGCATGAGAAGAAAAAATCATGTAGATCCTGGAGAACTACATTGGACTATTATTAAGGATATCCTTAAGTATCTGATATGAACTAAGGATATGTTCCTTCTATTTTCAGGATATTATTATCCTATATTTATTGGTTATAGTGATGCTAGTTTTCAGACAGATCATAATGACCTGATGTCACAATAAGTATATCTTTTCTATCTTAATGTAGTATTTGTGCGGTGGAATAGTTAAAAGCATCCTTTTTCCCTGATTTAATAGTGTATTTTGTGTATATTGGGCCTTATGATGTTTCCCCAGAATCCATTTGGATTCAAGATGTTTTTAATGAAATTTATGAGGTACATATCATTAAAAACCCCATTGCCTTATATTGTGATAATATTATAGTAGTGGATCTTGAAAAAGATCCATGGTCACACCAAATGATAAAGAATATACTTCACAAGAATAATCTATTGGGGTATTACTATGAGTGGGGTAACGTTTTAGTTACCATTATACCTAGGTTACTGATTTTGTTGAACCCAATGAACAAAGGTATATATCAAAAGAAGATTGAATATCATTTTAGAGCTTGTAGACTGATAGTTTTTAGAACTTCTTCTAGTGGAAGTGGAATTATATTGGAGTTGGTTCCCAAGAACCATCTTCTTTTTATTTATGTTAATCATTTATTCAATGTTTATATATTAATAAATAACTTATCACAACATGATTTTTCATCTGTGAGACAACATATGTTATAATTTCCTACGAGTAGCTATAATGATAAAATATCAATGTAGTTCCCCACTATAATAACAACTTGGAAGTGTTACTATAAGGCCCCAGCCTTACACCTTACTTAATCATGAGTTATTACAAGATTACACATTGAGGATCTTTTCAGGTTTAGAGTTTTAGAGAATTAGATCATAAAACATGCATTACATCCCACATTTAAACAAAGTGGTTATAATAAAATATATTATTCATTTTTCCCATCAATGGAAACATATTTAAAATAAAACATGGATTCTTTCTGGAAACTTCTTGATACTATCATCATATCAAGTACCCTTCCCTTGACCTGTGAAAAACATTTCAAAAACATGGGATGAGCATAAAAAGCTCAGTAATGGATATAAAAATATGGAAAGGAAACATGAGTACATGTATACATAAAAATCAATGAAATCATACTCTACTCATAATACATATTCAATTAAACATATCTCATCAAATCATGAATAAATCATAGAAATCATAAGACATAAAGGTAACTTGAGGCATTCATTACATTCTTACATATGGAGTAACCCTGTTGGCTACGTTTGGAATACCCATCACAGTATATTCCATAAATACCTTCGGAGAAACCTTAACATATAACTCCTTCGCGTTAACCAATGTATTGGAGAGCTATATCGGGCTCACCCTCCCATAGTTTATCACGGAACCACCCGTCTTCATAATATTTCCCAATGACCATAACATAATCATATCACATAAAACATGAATAAATGAAACATAACATTTAGAATTTTCAATCACAAGATATCAATATAAGAAATTGATATAAAAACATTATGAAAACCATTTTCAATACCAAAATAAATGAAATGTAAAACAAGGTATTTATTTTTCTATTTAAAAAAAGGAATGGCTTGTAGAGGAAGCCGAAACACATATAATAGTCTCGGGGGTGGAGAAGTCGTTGTCGCCGCATACGTACGACAAAAACATTCCACTTTGTCGTTTAGTAAAATGCTTCATATAAAAAATATTCCCTTTGGATAAATATAAAATTCAAAGGGGTTTATACACTATATAAAAGAAGGTTGTGTATAAAACAAAATATGCCTCAATGAAAGGAGATTGAGACGAAGTCCCATACCTCGGGTCCGACTTGACTCGATCATTCTTTAATGTCCTGAATAATAAACTTGAGTTAATTTATAATTGCTTAAGAACCTTTTTAAAGTTCATTATTCCTTTTATATCACTTATTTCCATGTTATAATCATTATGTAATCATTTAAGTTAATAATGTTTGTTTTGTCGATATTTGGTTCTTAGGTCGAATGTGGAATTCTTACAATTACATGTTGTTCGTGTGGTAAAAGGTTCATTATATCCAGAATGATATTCATGATTTGGATATCATATATATCATATATATCCAGCATATAAATATATTTATAATATTACATAATCATTTAGAGGTAAGAAATGAAATGCACTGTTCAAGGAGAAGGTAAGTCATACGTACACATGAACGCTACTTTAATTTCTATTTCATATTTTATGGAATGGAATCATAATTATATAATGGTATATTATGATTCCGGTATAATATCATATATAATATCATTAATTCCATCCTTTATACGTCGCATATATGGTATTAACGAATCAAGTCACTTTGAGGGGGCGGTAGTCTGCACATCCTAAAATGAAGATATCGCGTTTACCCATAATGGAAACCATAATGAAATGACATAAATGAAAAAAACAGAATCTTAATTAAAACATAAACATATTATATATCATATATAAATATAGTGTCATCTTAATGGCCACCTTTTAAAGTGTTAAAAGAATATTGAACAATCATTGTTTTGTGAGGCAGAAATTCGCAATCCACGGAAATAGTGTGTTCTTTAACCATTAGATGTAGGTGTACGTAAGTGTAGCTTGAATCCTTCTTATAAAAACATCCTAGTATATGGATGATACTGGTGTTGTTACAAAATAAATTAATAAAAGAGTTTAGGGGGTTGGAGAAGCAAAATAAAACATAAGAACATAAGAGAAGACACTACCTTTAAATCGGGTAACTATTTTTGATTTGAGCTCAAAGGCTTCCTTGGGAAGACTTATGCCCAAATTGAATCTTCTAAGAGTTATAGAGGGATGGGGAGAGACAAAATTAGCAGGGGCCTGCTGATAAAAAGGCTTTGGAAGTGTGGGTAAGGTGGTAGAGGTGGGGGCCTTTATAAGAGGAGAGGAGGGTCACTCTTGGAAAGGTATAAAAGGATACTTTATTATAAATTTTTTTTCGGATTTAAAAGGTCCCAAAATTATATATTTCTAGGATAAGGTGATAATATTTCTAAATCCTCCCATCCAATAGGTTTTTGACATTTGTAGGTCTTAGAGTTTACATTATCTTTTAATTTTATTTAAATCGTTAAATAACGAGGTCATCGCTTCATCATCATGGTGTCATGAATATTTTAATTTATTTAATGTATATAAATTATAAAACATATATCATGATGTATGAATTATTTTTAGATTTATAATGAAAATTTATAGTAAAAAATATGACTAGTATATCCCCATGTAAAAATTGTTTTAGTAAAACAACTCATGTTTGTAACATTTTTACTTTTACTTTAAATAAAAGGCATTAATGTCATTATCTTACCCAAGTGGCTCCATGGGGTCCCAAAAATCGACCCATGGGTTTTCTTGGTCGGGCATGACACATCCAATAAGGGTACGACAACTGTCTATGCCATTTCATATTATTAAAACATTATTTTTACCTTAAATTACACTAATTACCTCTAATCGCGATTAAAAACGTAAAAGTGGCTATTCACCAAAAAATTATTTTAATCCCATTGAACTACATTTTACTTCTTAATGACAACCATGTATTTCGGATTTTTTGAATTCATAAGACATAGGTGGTAAAATTTCATTTAAACAAAAAATCAGTTTTTTTAAGTACCACTTAGTGGTTTCACTATTCATCAAAAATTGAAGTTTTTCAGAAAAATACCAAAACATCACCCTAAGCTATATTTGATATTCTGAATAAAATAATGATTTTGATTTTACCAAATTCAAAACATATAATTTACATTAATTAATTTAATAATTAATTTCCGCTGTCTGAGCAAATACCGTGTTTTTATGAAATAATAAGTATGAAAAGATTGACACTAGTTTAAGCCCAATATCAAGGTGAAATTAATTCCAACAACCACTATTGGATTAAATGGTAAAAATATATACTAATTGAACTTTAAAACCAATTCAATAGATAATATTACGATATAATTAAATTAGATGAAAATGCAGTTTTGATGTAAAATGCAGTATTTTTCACTATTCATTAAAAAATGAACATTGTCAGAAAAATACCAAAAAAAATTTCCAATGTAAATTTCAATGTCCCAATCATAAATAATAAGTTTATTTTGAAAAATAGAACTTATAAAATTGTCAAAAGTTTGATTTAAAAATGGTTTTCCATCAAAAAGGCAGTAAAACAATCTTTTAAAAATGTTAGTGTATTCCATGATTAAGATTGGATTTATTCTCATTTTAAGACTCTAAAACACTATCTAATTCATTAGTAGACATAGATAAAAATATCTATTATTCATTATTTCTTGGGATGTTACATCCTTCCCCCCTTTAGAAAATTGCGTCCCCACAATTTATTTACTTATCGAATAAGTGGGGGTATTTAGTCGTCATTGCATTTTCAGATTCCCATGTTGCCTCTTCAACCATGTGGTTTTTCCACAAAACCTTTACCTGATGAATCAACTTATTCCATAACACTTGCTCCCTGTGGTCAAGAATCTGGACCGGTTGTTTCTCATAATATAGGTTCTCTTCCAGCTGAACTACCTCTGGACTCAAAACATGAGATGGATCTAGTATATACTTTCTCAATATCGAATCAAGAAAACCATTGTGTACCTGAGATAAACTCGGAGGTAAATCCACTAAGTATGCAACTGATCCAACTCTCTCCAGAATTTCATATTTTCCAATGAACCTTGGACTTAGCTTTCCCTTCTTACCAAATCGCATCACACATTTCCATGGTGATAATTTGAGAAAAACATGATCACCTACCTCAAAAGATAGATCCTTCCTCCTATTGTCCACATAACTCTTCTTCCTGCTCTGAGCTGTTCTCATTTGTTTTTGTTTCAGCTGAAATTTTTCTGCTAACTCTTCTACCAATTCTGGTCCCATCAGCTTCCTTTCACCCACTTCATCCTAGAAAGATGGAGTTCAACACCACTTCCCATATAATGCCTCAAATGGTGCCATCTGTATACTGTAATGAAAATTGTTATTATATGAAAACCCAAACAACTAAATATGTTTGTCCCAACATCCCTGATAATCCATCGAACAAGCACGTAGCATATCCTCCAATGTCTGAATCGTTCTTTCTGACTGCCCATCTGATTGAGGATAAAAAGCTGTACTAAAATTTAATTCAGTACCCAACAACTTCTGAAGGCCTTTCCAAATGATAGAAGTGAACATGAGATCATGGTCAGATACAACGGAGAGAAGAACTCCATGCAACATGAATATCCCTTTAAGATACAAACGGTAAAGTTGATCTAAGGAAAAAGTATATCGTATAGCAAGGAAATGATATGATTTAGTCAAGCTATCAACAATAACAGAGATTGCATTATTACCTCGAGATTTCATCGGTAATCCCACAACAAAGTCCATGGATAGGTTTTCCTATTTCCACTCTGGCACTGGTAACGGCTGAAGCATCCCTTTCGGTAACGGCCACTCTACTTTAACCTACTGACAATTTAAACACTTTATAGTAAAATTAGTAATATCTCTTTTCATTCCATCCCACCAGTAATACTCTCACAGATCTCTATACATCTTAGTACTGCTAGGGTGAACGGAAAACAGAGAACTATGAGCTTCACATAACATCCCTCTCTTCAAATATGAATCACAAAGAACACATAATCTCTTCCCAAATCTCAAAACACAATCATTATCAATGCTGAATTCATGAAACTTACCTTTCTGAACCAGCTCTACGTTTTTCTGCAACTCACTATCTTGCTTCTATGCGTGCTTGATTCTGTCTGATAGAGAAGATTTCACTGAAACCTGAAACAAAACAAAATGACATCCTTCACCAACAACATCTATTCCAATGTTTATCAAATACTTAACCAAAGGATCACATTCAAAATGCAACATTGTTAACAAAGAATTACTTTTTCGACTCAAAGCATCATCCACTTTATTTTCTTTTCCCGGATGGTAATGAATTGAAAAATCATAATACTTGATTAATTCTAGCCTTCTCCTCTGTCTCATGTTCGATTATTTCTGAGTGAATATATACATTATACTTTTGTGATCGAAATATATTTCACACTTTACTCCATACAAATGATGCCTCCAAATTTTCAAAGCGAAAACAACAGCAGCTAATTCCAAATCATGTGTAGGATAATTTACTTCATGAGTTTTTAACTGACGCGAATCATAAGCAATTACCTGATCATTATGCATTTGGAAAAAACCAATTCATTTCAAGGATGCTTCACTATAGATAACAAACTCACTATTCCTAGAAGGTAGTGCCAAAAATTGAGCATTCACCAATCTTCTTTTCAGTTCTTGAAAACAATCATCACTTTATTTTGCCCAGATAAACTTAATAGCCTTTCATGTTCGCTTAGTCATTGGACTAGATAAAAGTGAAAAATTTCTAACAAACCTTCGGTAATAGCCTTCCAAACCACGGAAACTATGAATCTCAGTTACATTTGTGGCTCTTGGTAATTTTTCCACAACCTTTTTTTTGTAGGATCAATAGTTATCGCATCATTAGAAACAATGTGACCATGTAATGAAATTTATTCCGACCAAAACTCACACTTGATGAATTTCCCATACAATTTCTTTTCCTTTAAGGTTTTCAAAATAACCCTTAAATGTATTTCATGCTCCTATTTACTTTTAGAAAACACCAAAATATAATCAATGAAAACCACCGACATTTTTCACCTGTGTCAACTGAACCATCACTGCACCAAACTGTTTAGTTCTGAATCAGACCATCTCAGGATAGTGATTTGAAAGGTCATTTACCTCTGTATTCCTTCCTAGAAAATCTGTTTTGTTCCCTCTACAAAAAACCATTCTTAGGACAAAAATATCTTAGGATAAGAAACATTGTAATCTTCAAATGCTATATCGTTTCAATTTGACCAAAAAAAATATTTTTGGATAATAATTTAATAGAATTATAACTCTTAACGTTATCTAAAACTCCCTTTGATAACAACTATAAGGCCCCAGCCTTAAACCTTACTTAATCTTGATTTATTACAAGATTACACATTGAGGATATTTTCAGGTTTAGAGTTTTAGAGAATTAGATCATAAAACATGCATTACATCCGAAATTTAAACAAAGTGGTTATAATAAAATATAGTATTCATTTTTCCCATAAACGGAAACATATTTAAAATAAAACATGGATTCTTTATGAAAACATCCTTGACACTATCATCATATCAATTTCCCTTCCCTGGACAGGTGAAAAAAATTTCAAAAACATGGGATGAGCATAAAAATCTCAGTAATGGATATAATAATATGGAAATGAAACATGAGTACATGTATACATAAGAATCAATGTAATCATACCCTACTCATAAAACGTAAGAACATAAACATACCTCATCAAATCATGAATAAATCAATGAAATCATAAGACATAAAGGTAACTTGAGGCATTCATAACATTCTTACATAGGGAGTAACCCTCTTGGTTACGTTTGGAATACCCATCAACGTATATTCCATAAATCTTTTCAGACAAACCATAACATTTAACTCCTTCGCTTTACCCAATGTATTGGAGAGCTATATAGGGCTCACCCGCCCTTATTTTATCACGTAACCACCCGTCTTCATAATAATTACAAAGAACCATAACATAATCGTATCACATAAAACATGCATAAAGGAAACATAACTTTTCCACATTTCAATCACAAGATATCAATACAACACATTGATATAAAAAAATTATGAAAATCATTTTCAATACCAAAATAAATGAAAAGTAAAACAGGGTATTTATTTTTCTTTTTAAAAAAATACATGGCTTATAAAAGAAGGTTGTGTAAAAACAAAATATGCCTCACTAAAAGGAGATTGAGACGAAGTCCCAGACCTCAGGTCCGACTTGAATCGATCGTTAATTAAAGTCCTTAATAATAAACTTGAGTTAATTTCTACTTGCTTAAGAAAATTTTTCAAGTTCATTATTCCTTTTATATCAATTCTTTCAATGTTATAAAACTTATGTAATCATTTATGTTAATAATGTTTGTTTTGTCGATATTTTGTTCTTAGGTCGAAAGTGGACTTCTTACAATTACATGTTGTTCGTGTGGTCAAAGGTTCATTATATCCAGAATGATATTCACGATTCGGATATCATATATATCATATTTATCCAGCATATACATGTATTTAAAATATTAAATAATCATTTATAGGTAAAAAATGAAATGCACCGTTCATGGAGACGGTAAGTCGTACGTACGCATGGACGCTACTTTCATTTCAATTTCATATTTTATGGAATGTAATCATAATGATATAAAGGTATATTATAATTCCATTATAATATCATATATAATATCATTAATTCCATCCTTTATACATCCCACATATGGTATTAACGAATCAAATCACTTTGAGGGGGCGGTAGACCGCACTTCCTAAAATGATGATATCGCGTTTACCCATAATAGAAACCATAAAGGTATGCCATAAATTAAAAATAAAGAATCTTAAGTAAAACATAAACATATTATATATCATATATATATATAGTGTAATCTTAATGGCCACCATTGAATCTGTTAAAATAATATTGGACAATCATCGTTTTGTGAGGCAGAAATTCACCATCAACATAAACAGTGTGTTCTTTAACCATTAGATGTAGGTGTGCATAACTGTAGCACGAATCCTTCTTATAACAACATCCTAGTATATGTAAGATAATTATTTTGTTAGAAATTAAATTAATAAAAGAGTTTAGTGGGTTAGAGAAGAAAAATAAAACATAAGAACACAAGAGAAGACACTACCTTCAAACCGGGTAACTCTTTTTGATTAGAGAGGAAAGGATTCCTTGGAAAGACTTATGCACAATGTGAATTTTCTAAGAGTTAGAGAGAGATGTGGAGAGACAAAATGGGCAGGGGTTGGCCGAGAAAAAGGCTTTGGAAGTGTGGGTATGGTGGTAGAGGTGGGGGCTCTTTATAAGAGGAGAGGAGGAGCACTCTTGGAAAGGTATAAAAGGATACTTTAATATAAAATTCTTTTTCGGATTTAAAAGGTCCCAAAATTATATATTCCTAGGATAAGGTGATAATAGTTAGTAATCCACCCATCCAATATGTTTTTGACATGTGTTGGTCTTAGAGTTTACATTATCTTTTCATTTTATTTAAATCGTTAAATAATGAGGCCTTCGCTGCATCATCATGGTGTCATGAATAATTTAATTTATATAATATCTAAAAATTATAAATAATATATCATGATGTTGGAAATAGTTTTAAATTTCTAATGAATATTTATAGTCAAAAATATGACTTTTATAACCCCATTTATAATTTTTTTAGTAAAACAACTCATGTTTGTGACATTTTTACTTTTACTTTAAATAAAAAGGCATTAATGTCATTATCGTACCCAAGTGGCTCCATGGGGTACCACATTTCGGCCCATGGGTTGTCTTGGTCTTCCATGACACATAAAATAAGGGTAAGAGATGTGTCTAGGTCATTTCATATTATTAAAACATTATTTTTACCGTAAATTACACTAATTACCTCTAATCACAATGAAAAACTTAAAAGTTACTATTCACCATAAAAAATATAATCCCATTGAAAAAAATTATACTTCTTAATGACAAACATGTATGTCAGATTTCTGAAATTCAAAGAACAGAGGTGGTAATTTTTCATTTAAAAAAATCAGTTTTTTAATTACCACTTAGTTGTTTCACTATTCATCAAAAAATTGAAGTTTTTCAGAAAAATACCAAAACATCACCCTAAGCTATATTTGATATTTCAAATTCAAAAATGATGTATATTTTACAAAATTCAAAACATATAAGTTACATTAATTATTTTAATAATTAATTCCAGCTATCTGAGGGAATAGCGTGTTTTTATGAAACAATAAGTATCAAAAGTTTGACACTAGTTTATGTCCAATATCAAAGTGAAATTAATTACAATGAACACTATTGAATTAAATGGTAAAAATATATTCTAATTGAACTTTAAATCCAATTAAAAAAAAATCTATCCATATAATTAAATTAGATGAAAAGGCAGTTTTGATATAAAATGCAGTATTTTTCACTATTCATTAAAAAATGAACATTGTCAAAAAAATACCAAAAAATTATCCAATGTAAATTTCAATGTCAAAATCATAAATAATAAGTTTATTTTGAAAAATACATCTTATAAAATTGTCAAAATTTTGATTTAATAATGGTTTTCCATAAAAAAGGCAGTAAAAAATCTTTAAAAAATAATATTGTATTACATGCTTAAGATTGGATTTATTCTCATTTTAAGCCTCTAAAACACTATATAATTAATATGTAGACATAGATAAAAAGATATAGTATTCATTAATTACTTGGGATGTTACAGTTACAACACTATTTTTGAATGTTTTTTCTATTGTCGGACGATGTCATATAAGGGACATAGATTATACATGCTATCAGGGTTGCATACTCATAGTTCATTGACAAACCTTATGTTGGTGTATTCCCTCAGTAATATCCAACAGGATATTATGTTAATGAGATCTACCAGAAGAGAATCCCCATTAATATATGTCATTGGATGTTCCTATTCGCGGATATGGGTGTTGGTACTTATATTTTTATATTATTATTAATGAGTATTATTAGTTGATCACTTATATGTGTTGATTAAAAGAATGATGACTGGTTTTTATGGATAGGTAGGATGTGTTGGGTTTGTTTTGTGTAGTATTGCATTAATGAATAATGCATGAAAGGATTTATCCCTAATTTTACTTAATATATGTTAATATCTCAATGTCATTGCTAAAAATGATGTAGCCTAAATAAATAGAAGGCCCTGGTGTTCTATAGGCATGATCAATTTTTAGAAATTTAAAGAAAGATTCATCAATCACAATGGTTAATGGTTCCATTATGCCAAATTTTGGAATTGAGGTATCGTGATAAAGGGTTTATATTATGAAGTAATTATCTTTATAAGGCCACATGTCATTGTGGAATCAAATTCATTCTCTATGGGTGACATGGTTTGTTTCTAGATGATAACAATGGACTTTTGTCTGCTTCACCTAATTCCATAGTTAAAGAGGCCAAGAGGGTAACACAATAAGTGTATCCGGAATCTTAGATAAATAATATATTATTATTTATTTTTGAGAAGGTTATAAATGTATTATTCCGACATATTATTTAGTAAATATTCATGTATTCTTGATCTCATTTATTTTGTCACCAGTTATTAAAGGTAAAATATTGTATGTGAAAAATTTAATAAATATTTTTTTCTATGTAGTGAATATAATATTAATTTATTTATTAGTAAAAAATTTATTGTTATTTATTTAATTAATAAATATACATTATTCAAGGCCTGATAAATCATTTAGAGGAATAGTATCCCTAGTTTAATAGTCTACTAAGAATTAATAAATAATGAATATAATTTATTTTAATAATTTTTAATTATAATTCACAAGTTAAGATCATGCCGAGAAATAATAATAATATTATTATTATTAGACATGGGGGTTTTTCTAGTATTAAATAAATAATTATGGGAATTATTGAAATTGTTCTTTTTTAACACTAGAATTATAAATACCAAATTATTTTATTTTCTTAATACCTAATTCTTCTTTGAACAACAAATTTGGCAAGATCCACTTAAGCCTAGAGTAGTTTCTGTTAGGTTTTCACTCACCCATAATGTGATTTATTTTAAAATACAAAAAAATGTTTGGCCTTCTAGAGTGCCCCATTCTCCCATAAAGCTTCCAAGAATAGCGAGAAATCCTCCTCCACTTGATCTAGGGGAATGCTTTGGTAGTGATTTCCAAGGTGTCAAGGTAGACAACAAAATCACAAGGAACATCCGTTCTAGCACCTAGAGACTCATTCTGATATTTCTAGAGATTCCTACAATGCATGTAGATCTCCACTAGTGGAAATCTACACATGGTTTCATCAATGCAATGACGGTGCACTGAAGTTCTGTCCCCAGATTCATCAAGGTAGAAATAATTCCACAGAGATAGTTTTTTATCTTATTGAATTAATTATAAAATATATGTGTTAATCTCCACTACCTGATTCTAAATTAATTAATGTTTTCATTATCAGATTCAATTCAATTGTTCATGATGATAAATCATCCTATAGATCATGGATTGATTATTGATCATGAGAAAAATCAATGTTGGGCATCACCCATAACACACTTCCACTATACCTGAAACCATCACCATGTTCCACACATAAGTAAGAGAATTATATAAAAGTCCCAGGTGCACCAGGAATTATACATCTCTAAAAATAAATGTGAATCTTTTAGTCTGATGATATGTAATTTTGTGAGAGGGAGTAAACCTGTTTCCATTATGGAAAAATTTCCATCACTATGTGTTGGATGTTATCCTTGTCACATGTTTATGATGCAGTGTGTTATGTTGTTTCAGCATTTCATATTCTTCTTTTATGATAATCATGATATATCATGTCACATTAATCCTTTTTAATATTCCAATGTCTTTTATACACCATTAATAGTGTATGGTCTATCATGTATTATTATCTTCATGTTATTCCATGATTGTTTCCCTACTTGGAATTATATATCACCCATTTCTTATGTTTGTCCTAATGTTATCCAATGCATTTTTAAGTATGATCATGTTAAAAAAGTCCCCAGTAAATATGATTTTTTACTAATTTTATATTGTTATATTATGTACATAATTACCAATGAAACTAGACATTCCAATCTTTTGGGTTGTATTACGTTTAATTTTATTAAACAAATCATGTATCAATTTGAAATAAATATCATGTTCCATCGATGGAATCAATGAATCATTATTTATTTATTTTATTAGGATTAGAAAACTCAATCCAAAGTGTTAGGGACAAGAATATGTATGATAAATAAATACTTAAATTTTGGTAAGAATATTGTAAGTGGTTTATAAAAAAAAATGCATCCACAATTGGATACTGCAAGTGGATTTTTCACTGGTGTTGATGTACATAGAGATAATACCCCCAAACACTGCAAGACTCTACCAAGAACTGGTGAATGATAATAGGAATTTCTAAACACCTAGTTTCAATCGTTCAGTGGATATGATTTTGATAATTCATTAGTTCATTAGAAACCAATATTAATGGGAAAATACCCATAATAATATATGTTATGAAATAAATCATGGTTAACTTACACTGGAGCATAGAAATTCATAATTCAAGATACTTATAATACCATGGACATAAACATTACATAATCATGAGTTTATTCAGTAATTTAATTTTGGTCATATTTAGGATCTTTCTATTTTCAGCGTGTTATATAATTAGTTCATCATTAATACATGACAACACATAATCATACTTGAGGATAATATCAAAATAGTATCCTTTTTTTAAAACATAAATCTTATAAAATAAAAGATTATTTATTTTATGAATAAAAAATCTTTTTGTCTTTTTCCAACTCTTACACATCATTATAATATATGGAAAACATTTCTAAAACATTGGATGAGAACAAAAATCACATTAAGAGATATAATATAGGGAATGAAAAATTTACCCTATCAATGTTTTAAACTCAAGAAAACATTTTGACAAAATCCTAATTTTCACTAATAAAAACTTACCCCATGAAATGATAATATTTCTAGAAATACATCCGAGTAAAAAAAATTAGAATGTTAACTTGTGGAATTCATTTCATACATACATAGTAGCATTCCCAGCTACATAGGGAGTAACATTCATGGTTATGTTTGGAATACCCATCACGATATATACCTAAAATATCATAGGAGAAACCATATCGTTTAACTCCATCTCATTAACCAGTGCATTGGAGAGATATCACAAGATCACCCACCCTCAGATTATATTGTAACCCCTAATATACATATGCAATTTTCAATAACCAAAACATAAGCACAACACATAAATAATTCATAAAAAATTTAATATTTCCACATTCCAAACACAAGATATCATTTTAATATATTTAATACAATAGTCCCTTCTAAAAACAAATTTTAATACAAAAATAAAATAAAAAAGATTTTTTTTAATATTTCATTTTAAAACAATATGATTTATAACGGAATCAAAATATAAAATATTTGTTACTATGTCAAAGAATTCGTTGTCAACATATATGAAAAAAACATTTCCTCTCTAATTTTTTATGAAAAGTAAAACACCCCCTATAAAAACATATTTCTTATAAATAAAATAGTGAATTAATTTGATATATAAATAAATCATAATATATTCAAAATTAATTTCATATTTAATAGTTGAATAGAATTATCAAGAAGTAAAAATTTAACCCAAAAAATTGTTATTGGGTTAAAAAATTCCATTATACTGAGTTTGACATTTCTTGTATGTTCTTTACCTACCTCAATAATAATATTATATTAATTTATACATGATTGATAATATTTTACAATATAATTATTTATTTTATATCACTTATTTCTATGTTTTTAAAATTATATTTTTATTGATTTTCATGTGAGACGTTTGGTTGATATTTAGTACATGAGTCAAAAATGAACTCGGTATAATATCAATAGTCCATGTGTTCATAAGAAAATTATCGTAAAAATATTAAATATGATATATATATATATATTATTATTAATATATGTATTTATAATAAGCTTTTAAAACAAACTAAAAACATCGTTCTTAGAGACGATAGGCCGTACATACGAATTAACAATATTTTTATTTTTCCTGTCATATTGAAAGGGAGACATTAAATTAAATTTATATAAATAAATAAATAAATAAATAATAATATTATAATATCATAAATATGTTATTTATATAATATATGTTTCATAAAAAATCCATAATACAGCCCATGTGATGTGTGAATGAATCACATCACTTTAAGGTGGTGGTAGTCCATGATTCCCCAGACGAACATATAATATAACAGAAATTTGGAATGAATGAAGGTATATATAATAAATTTTTTAAAAAATATGAAGTAAGTCATAATATTCATATTTTAATATTATATAAAATGAAAATTAGTTTTAAGACAATCCATTACGGTGAAAATGAAAAAAACAAAACTGTATTCATAGAGGTTATTAACCAACATAATTTGGATACCAATTTCGTTTCATTGAATAAGAAGTGGTGGGAAATGAAATGGATGTGAGATATTAAATTATATAAATAAATGTTCATTATATAAATTATTCCGGAGTTAACATTTATTTTTGGATAATGGAGGTGTGGATAAAGTAAATGAAGAAATTAAATTAAGAGAGTTATTATGACAAAATTAAATCATGAATATCCCCTACTTGAAAAACCATTTACGATCTTGTATTTAGACTTTTGGTGAGACTAGCAGCAATTGTATGTGGGTAGAGTGAGGAGGAGAGGTTTGGGTAGATATTTTAATAGCTAAAGTGATATTTGGATGGAAATAGGGTAGTGGATATGTGGTAATTGTACTTGAGGAGAGAATGGTTCAAGGGATTAGGTTACTAATTATTTATGTTAAAACCTAACCATATAAAGGATGAATTAAATTTGATGAATTTCTATTGTAATTAAAGTTGAATAGGCTTGTTAGGGTCGATCCACCCCTCAAAAAAACTATTAAATGTTATACTTTTATGTATGTTTAAATGTACCCTTTTCCCTTAAACCCTTGTCACAATTGTACTTATAAGATGATAAATAATTTCTTTTACCACAATTACTCTTTTATATCTAAAAAAACGACATTAAAATGTAATTTTGAACTTTTTATTAAAAATATGGAATACATATAACCGAATTAAATTTCCAATATTAGGAAGATTATATTTAAAATTAATTCTTCATTCAAAACTAATAAGTGGGTTTTTAATGTCAGACGGTAAAAAGATGGAAATGTTTTTAATTCTAATTTCAATTTAAAATTGATAACAATGACCAGAATTAGAATAAATAATTAAAACCTAATACTAGTATACCATAAAAATAATTAAATTTATAATATAAAAATTTAAATAAATTAAATGAAAAAAACTTTACAATTACAACACACTATTTTTTATTATACATAAAATATAAATGTTATCTAAAAAATACTATCAATTTGTTCAAACTAAATTTGGATATCCCAATTTCAAAGAATAAATTTTTTTAGTCAAATAGAACATATAAAGGTTAAAAAACAAAATTTAAAATTGTTTCTCCATCAAAAGGCTATAAACTACATTTTAAAAATATTAGAGATTTTATGCCTAAAATTGGATTTATTATTATTTTATGTCCATAAAAGTTATTATAAGAAATAAAAAACTATTAATAAAAATGTTTAAACATAATATATATAGTTTTGTTTATTCCCACAAACACTATGACTGTGTGATAACTACCATTTAACATAATAATATTAATAATTTATTTTGTTTCTTGTTTAACACAGTATTGTGTGCAACGTAAGATTTTGAAGAAATCCATTGTTTCTTGTCGGGTGCGCTATTGGAAATTGAGTCACTATTAAAGTAAAATTAATATCTAATTCTTAAATTTTAATAGATATAAAAATTTATTATTCAATAATTACTTGAGATGTTACGTCCTTCCCCCTTTTTGGAAATTGAATCCTCAAAATTATATTAACTTTTCAAATAAGTGTGGGTATTTCTCCCTCGTAAAATTATAATATTCCCACATTTCCCCTTCAATTATATGGGGTTTACATAAAAAAATTATCCTTATGTATCATATTATTTAAAAATGCATTCCCTCTATGGTCAGGAATCTGGACTAATTGTTCCTCATAAGAATTATTCCCTTCCAACTTAACTATTTCTGGACTCTAAACATGAGATAAATCCAGCATGAACTTTATTAACATTGATACTTGAAAAGCATTATGTATTTGGGATAAAAAATGATTTAAATCCACTTGGTAGGTAACTAATCCAACTTTATCATGGATTTCATATCGCCCAATAAACCATGGACTCAGTTTCCCCTTCTTACCAAAACGAATCGCTCATTTCCATGGAGAAGTATTTGGAAACACACGATCACCTACATAAAAAAAGTTCATTCACTTAGTTATTCACTTAAATTTTATGACTATTCTGATCTGTCGTCATCTGATTCCGAAACTACTGATATTTTTCTACCATCTCTTCTACTTATTCTTGTTATATAAACTTCCTTTTTCCAACATTATCCCTAAAAGTAAGAGTTTGACACCACTTTCCAAATAATGCCACAAATGAGGACATATGTATATTCAAATGAAAAAAGATATTATAAGAAAACCCAACCAAATAAATATATTTATCCCAAATTCCCTGGTAATCCCTTGAAAATGAACATACCATATACTTCAATTTCTATAAATGTTCATTCTATCTTCCCATATGATTGAGGATGATAATCTGTTCAAAAAGTTAATTTAGCTCCTAATGACTTTTGAAATACTTTACTGAAGATAGTTGTGAAACTAGAAGAATGATTAGATTAAATAGATTATTTTAATCCCTAAAACAAAACTGTCTATTGAAAATAAAATATTGAATATTGATCTGGATATTTAGTACCTCTATTATAATGAAAATGAGAATATGTATTCAATTGATCAACAATAACTTAGATCACATTGTTACCTCAAGAAGTCATCATTAATCCTAATAAATAAATCTTGGTATATATTTTCTTATTTCTACATTGACACTACAAAAATATGGTGTATATTTTTTGGTAATTGTTGTTCTTATTTAAACCAAGGATAAGTCAAACCCTTCATATTATATTCATGAATATCCCTTTTTATTCTTTCCCACCAGTAAGTCTCCCAATGATCTTTATACATATTTGTACTATCGAGATGAATTGAAAAAAGACAACTAAATATTCACATAATAAATATTTATGTAACTATGGATCACATGAAAGACACAACCTCTTCCCAAATCTCTAAACATAATATTAATCAAATTTTAATTTATATAACTTTCTCTTATAAACCAATTCTACATTTCTTTTGCAACTCACATTCTTCCTTCTATGCTTTCTTAATTATATCTGAGAGTGATAATTTCATTAAAATATAAAACAAAAATAAAGAATTTCAATCACCAATAACATCCAAGAAAAAAATAATAAATTCCCTAACCAAATTATCACATTCCCAATGAAACATGGTTATTTTAGTTTTAGTTTTATGACTTAAAGAATTTGCAACATTATTTTTTTCCCTGGAAGGTAATGAATCGTGTAATCATAATCCTTGATTAATTCCATCCATATCCTCTATCTCATGTTCAATTATATATGAGTAAATATGAACTTCAAACTATTTTTGTTAGTATATGTTTTACATTTTACTCCATAATAATGATTGACATAATTTTTTAAAGAAAAAACAAAAAAATTAAATTCAAAATCATGCTTATGGTAATTTTACTCATGTGATTTCAACAGATGTAAATCCTAAAAAATTACGTGATCATTCTACATTTGGACACAAACAATTCCCTTAAAAGAAGAATCAGTGTGGATAACAAATTGTCCATATCTAGAAGGTAATCTCAAAATAGCAGGATTCACCAATTTTCTTTTAAATTCCTCGAAAAAATCGTCACTTTTTTATTTCTAGTCTAAATTCAAACCTTTTCGAGTTAACATAGTCAATGGGATAGATTATCATGAATTTTTTTTAATAAAAATATACTAATAGGCTGCTAAACATAGAAAACTAAAAATCTAATTAATATTTTTGGTTCTCATTCATTCTTCAACAACATTAGTTTTAGCAGGATTAATAGTTATTATATCATTACAAAAAATGTGATTAGGGAAGGAAATTTTTTTTTACAAAAAATCATACCTGGTGGATTTACTATATAGTTTCTTTTCTTTTATGGATTGCAAGAAAAAACTTAATTAAATTTCATTATTCTATTTATTTTTGAATATATCAAAATTTCGTTGACAAAAACAACCAAATTGTTATTTAAGAACTCATAGAATTTTCTATTCATAAGATCCATGAATACATCTGGTGCATTATTTATCCGAAAAAACATGACTGCAATTTCATAATGGTTATATGTGTCTTGGAACATAGTGTTTATAATGTCTTTTTAATTTCAACTGAAGGTACCCCAACCTCATGTATGCCTTTGGAAAAATATTGTTCTCACTGGAGCTAATAAAAAAATTCATCGATATAAGGAAAAGGATATTGGTTCTTAATATTGATATTATTCAAGGTTCTATATTCAAAGAAAAGTATCACAGAACCATCTTTCATTTTAACAAATATGATAGTTCATACCCATTATGATGTTCTAGGTCAAATGCGACCTTTATCTAAGAAATATTATAATTTCTAATAAAACTCTAAAAGTTCAATATGATCCACCCAATATGTGGGTTATGAAATTTGATTAGCACTAAGAACTAATTCAATAGTAAATTCATCTTCTTGGTCAGGTATTATACCAGAACACTCATCAGGGAAAAAAATCACAATACTCATTTACCACTAGAATATAATTAATCTATAATTTTTTAATGTGTTTGACTATATGTGCAATATAATATTTTTTACATATTTTAATTGTTTTTAAACTTCAAGATATGTCATCAAATTTAAGGTTTCATTCTTGTAAATAGACTAATCTTCTTTCTAAAAAGAAACTATTCTTGCTCTACAGTCAATCATAGAATTGTAAACAGAAAGCCAATCCATACCCAAAATGATATAAAACTAGACTAGAGGAAATAAAAAGATATTTTCTGGTAAATTCATTCCACATATAAGGAATGGATTATTATTATTTTTTCTCATCGTTTCTCCCGCGATTTTTTTACTATATGTTATAGATTCATTTCATGAGGTAGAATTTCCAATATACTAGAAACATTATAAAAAATAGGAGAATTCATAGAACCTAAATAAAAAAACATTATCATAATATGAGTGAAAATAAATTGTAATTTATACCACATAATTTTATTGCCCAACATCTACTAAATTTGTGGTAATGTATATCACCACACCATTATTCTTATAGTATACTTTCTTCCCCTAATTATATTTATTAATCAGATACTAATTTTCATGGTGACCTATATCATTGAATATAAAACATTATACTAACTATAAATAAGATTTTTTCATTACCACTACGATTGTATTTTTTTGTGTAGTTTTGATCCTTATGGCCCAGTTTACCACATCAGAAGAACATACCCTAATTCAAAAGGCATTCTATGTTGTGTTTTGTACCACAATTTTCACAAACTATAATCTTTAATTTCTCTCCATCATATTTTTTTATGAAGTCTTCCCTTTATCCTTCCACCTCAACCTCGTATTCTCTTTTTTTTTTGAAATTACACATGATCATTAAAAATCTCTCCATCCAAATTATCTATACATCAATCAATGTTTTTTGTAACTTATATACTCTTGAAATTTCAATTCCCTTCAATATATAGGAATTAATACTGAGTATAAATAATTTATTTTACAATCCTGATCATAGATAAAAATTGGAATGCACCATGATATTCAAGTGAATTTTTTCTCACAAACACCAATTGTGTATTCCTATTACATCAATTAGAAGAATTTTTTTTCATCATAATTAGAAATTCCGTAGGAAAATATTTCTCAAGAATCATATTTTAGAATTCTTTCCAATTAAGAGCATAAATCATTCCACATTCCCTGATATTATAAACCATCAACCAGTAATAATCTAATTTACCTTCAAAATGTTTAACAACAAGACATAAATTTTGATTTTATGAACAACCAATTACATCAAAAGAATTTTCTTTGGATTTAATCCACCCTTTTACTAGCATTAAGTTGGATGATCATCTAAATGACGAAGGATGCTTCCTCATGAAATGATCCACTAATGAAACTATCAACTATGGTTGATTTGTATGATCTCTTGAATGGATACCACTATATTTATATCATGTTTCAACTACACTATCACTATAATAATCTATTCAGTTCCGATTCTAACCATATTAAGTTAGAGAGTTGGAAGGTTGTTTTTCCTTAGAATTTCATCCTAGCATAACTTTCATGTTTTCTATGTGGAAAACCATTATGAATAAGTATATATTAGACCAAGAATCATGGTAATATTAAAATTTAATATCATTTCAATTTGACCATAAATTATATATTATTTATGGATACTAAATTAACAATATAATAACCCATAAAGGTATCTAAATTTACCTCTAACAACAACTATATGTCTAAACCATTAAACATTACAAAATCATGAGTTTAGTCATGATTTTTCTTGCATTCACATTGATAATATTTTAAGGGTTATATTTTTAGATAATTAGCCCATCATTAATATATTACATCCTATAAACATAAATGAGGTTACTATCAAAAACGTATATATTTTGTATAATATAAACTTTGCAAAATATAGAATTAATTGTTTTCTTGAAAAAAAATATTTTTTACTTCTTTATTTATCTTACCCAAATTTATACCATATGGAGAACTTTTAAAAAATATGGGATGATAACCAAAATAATATCAAGGGATGTAAAATAATTAATGGAACCATTATTCCATAAATATATTAAAACCAGGAAAACTATTTCACAAAATAATACATTTCTCCCATAAAAATATAAATCATGAAATCATAAGATTCCTGAAAATAATTGTTAGAAATCATAAATTATAAAAATAACTTATGGAATACATATCATGCATAAAATTTATCTTTCATTGATACATAGGGGGTAACCTTTAGGTTTACATTTGGAATACCCATCGTAGTATATTCCCTTAATCTTTTAAGAGAAACCATATCATTTAACTACTTCTCATTAAAAAATATGTTGGACATCTATCACAGGCTCACTCACCCCTAGTTTATCATGAAACCACCCCTATAAATGAGTAATGAAAATGAAGAAAAAATTATCACAACACATAAATCAATCATAAATGAAAAATAGTATTTTCAATTTACAATAAAAATATATCATTTCAGGATATTGACATAATCAATCCCTTATCAAAACCATTTTTAATACCAAAATAAAAAAAATGGAATATGGTATTTATTTTCATTTTTAAAAAATTAAGTCTTATATAGAAATCCAAATATAAAATAATGGTTATAGAGAAAATAAATCATTTTCACTATATACATTACAAAACATTCCTTTTGTCTTTTTATAGAGTAAGTAAAACACACCCTATAAAAATATTACATCATAAAAAATTAATTAAATTAAATTTTATAAATAAAATATAAGATATTGAAAATAAATTTCACACATAATAGTTGAAGGTAATAATCAAGATTTAGGAATTTAACCCAAAGAATGTAAATTGCATTATTAAATTCCCTTTCTTTAAGTCTATCTTGTCTCGTACGTTACTTATCATACAAAATAATAATAAAAATTTTATTTATACTTTATTTTGTACATTGTTCATGTTTATTATTCATTTTTATATCACTTCATACCATGTTATAATAATTGCAAATTTATATATGTTCATGTTGGATGTTTTGTCGATATTTAGAACTTGAGTTGAGAATGAAAGTAGTATGCTGTAAATAGTCTATAAGGTAATAATTACTTTATCAAAAGAATAAAAAAATTGATAATAATATATTATATATTTATTAGATAATTATTTATATTAATCATTTAAGATAAACTAAAATCACATTTCATGGAGACGGCAGGTCACACGTACGCATGGATGCTTTTTGAATTTTTTTCCTTTGGTATTGAAAGAGATAAATTAAATGAAATGTATATAAATATGTATTAATTTATATTATAATTATATTAGAACAAATATTTAATTTCTATCATATATTTTGAGTAAAAAAATACTTAATACATTTTATGTGTTGTGTGAACGAATCACATAATTTTGAGGTGGCGTTAGTCCACACATCTCGAAACGATGTAATCGTATAACAACAATATAGAAAGCACGATGTTATGTTTAATATAACATTTATATAATCTGAAATATGTTATAATATAAATATTTTAATAAATAATTTAGCCTTAAAATAGTTTTAAGAGATTCCAAGAAGGTGGTAATGGAAAAGGAACAAAACATTATTCACAGAGGCAATTAACCATCAAAATTTGGAAAACCTTTTTGTTTCATTGAATATGAGTAGGTGAAAAATGAAAGGTAAATGAGATATTCCATTGTAAAAATAAAAACCTAGTATATAAATTATTGTATGGTTATCATGAATTTATGGACGAATTAGAGATGCTGGAAGTAGCATATTAAAATAAATTAAGAGAGGTACATTGAGAATACTACCTCTTAAATATCTCTTCCTTGAAAGACACTTGAGGACCTTGGATTCCGAGTTTTGGGGAGACCAGAAGAACTTTTACGTGCAGAGAGTGAGGAGGAGACGTTTGGGCAGATATTGTAGGAGTAAAAATTTATTTTGGGTAGAGTTGTGGGGGTGGAGAGGTTGTATTCATACTTGAGAGGTGTGTTCAAGGGAATATTTTATTGATTATTTTATATTAAAAGTATATCATATTGAGATGGAATTAACTTCAATGACATTGGATAGTTATTAATGTTTATATTATGGATATGGATCTAGATGAAAATGAACCAATGATTAAATATTGAAATATTTAGGTATGTTAACCTCTTACCTTTTATCTTTAACCCTTGTCAAAAAAATTTCTAAACAATGGTAAAAAAATTTGTTACCATAGATAAGTTTTTTTACCAAAAACATAAATTGACCATAAAAAATTATTTTTACCTTTTAATTAAAAATTTGAATCAATTTATCATAATTAAATTCATATAATTTGTAAAATTAGATTTTATTTTAATTCCACAGAAAAAACTAAAAAGCGGGTTTTAAAGTGAATCATTCAAATCATTGAAATGTTTTTCAATCTAATTTTAATTTGAATTTAATTCCAATGAATTTTTTTTTAAATTATAAAAAAAATATAAATATAAATTTAAAAAATTAAATGTACAATCAATTAGTTTAAATTATTTAGATGAAAAATAGTATTGAATTAAAATGCATAATTTTTCACTATTAATTAAAATAAAAAATTTATCAAAAAAACCAAAAATTTATCCAAAGTAAATATTGATATATCTATATAAAAGAAGAGTTTTATTTTATAAAATATAAAATATAAATATTTTAATATTTTATTTAAAATGGCTTCTCCATCAAATGTTGCTAAAAATACCTTTTATAAATATTAGAGCTTTTATTCTTTAATATTGAATTATTATTAATTTAGGTCCATAAAATTTATTCGAAGAAAGTAAAAAAATTATAATTATTTTTAATCATAATATTGATAGTTATTTTCATTCCCTCTAATACTAAGGCTAGGTAATAACTAAAATTTAAATAAAAATAGTAATAATGAATTATTTTTCAGAATAACTCAGTCTTGTGTGCATCCTGTGATTTTGGAGAAACTCATTCCTCAGTGTTGGGTACCCTATTATAAATAGAATCAAAATTAATTTAAAATAAATACCTAATTCATAAATATTAATATATTTGAAAACTTCTTATTCTATAATTACCTAGGATGTTAGAAAAGTACATTTAATTTATATTTTATATCATTAATGTCATTGGATTCACATTTCTATACATAATAGTTCAAAAAAATCATCTATTATTTTCCCATTAATCTATATAAAGGACCGAAAAATTAAGAATTTGGTAAAAAAATGTTATAGGAAATGTGATGAATTACCCAATTAGATTCCCAACTAGATAACAGAAGGAATCATGAACATTATGATGCTACTGTTTTGAGTTGACCCGGGAGATGAATAGAAACCTGGATCTGGAGGAGCACCAAAACACTATTAAAAAAGAAAAATATGAAATTTATATATTTATGAATCAAATAACACTGTATTTAAATGAATCATCTAATCCATTAATTTTGGAATAGTTGATCAAACCATTGAGAATATTTTCCCAATCCTTTGATTATTTGAATAAGAGAATAGGTTTTACTGGTTGTTTATTAAATGGAGGGAGAAGTGGATCAATGGTGGAAATTATTCAATAATACAAAGAATGAGGAATATATTGATGTGATGGGTTGGAAGGAATTATAGAAGTTATATATTTATATATTCCTCATATTCTCTGAATTAAAATAGAAATGGATTAATGTATCCTCAAGAAAAAGAGGTGAATCTATCAGTGCATACACAAAATACATCACCAGACATCCACGATATGCCTTTGGTATTTTCCCCTAAATTCTAGGTTTAATTCTTATTTTTTTGGGATAACACATAGTCTTTGAAAACCTTAGTGATCCATTACTTTGATAGCTTCAAATAAATTGAATGATGTTCCCTCAAATTCTAAGTAGCGTTATGTCAATATAAATGGTATAAAAAGTATTAATAGTGTAAAGTTGCGTTTAATTATGCTATTTCAATGGTGAAATGAAATAGTGATAGGAAATTTCAACTTCCCCCATTCCAAATGTGTAGAAAAATAATCCCCACAAATTTCGTAAAGGGGGTGATGAAATAATTAAGGGGTGGGAAAGAAGGGAACCTAACTTGTGATTGTCGATAAGAGATACTCACAAATGTGATGGTGGAAATAAATCCTCTATTAAACCCTTAGTGAATTGTTAATTAACTCAACTTCCAGGAACCATGGATGTTTGAAAAGTAGTGCACTAAACCAATTGTATTTGGCGATGACCAACCACCTCCAAAGTCGAAAGGGAGAGATTTGTTTCTGCATAACCATTTAGGTGGATATTAGACATGATGTTTTATAGGTAACTTAGTTATTCCTTCAATAATAGTGCGCATACATTTTGATTCTGGTTCAATTAATTCTTTCAAATCAGGAAATTTCAGTTAAACTATTCAAACACTCATATAAATAATGGATGTAGCATTTTCGATTAAAATGCAAAATGTTTAAATTATTGGATCTTTAGTATGTAACACTTCCTATAACAAAATATATGGTATGAAAATACCAAAAAACCTTTTAATACTCACATTGATTAAATTTGATGAAATTCTATGTATGGATTGGCTATCCCTGCATAATGTTAACCTAAATTGCGGAAAGAAATCACTATTCATATCATCAATCGTCCTCCAATTATGTTCAAGTGAAAGGCAGAGGATAAATTTTATTTTTCACCCACATCATAAGAATTGATATTTTCTTTCCCAATGATAATGAATATATAGATCAAATTTTTAATTACAAGGAATTATTCATATTTTTTTACATTCCCATTGTAATGGAATATGTGAATGGGGTTTTTAACAAATTTTCAAGTCTTCCTCCTAAAAGAAAGGTTGATTTTTAAATCAATATTATATTTAGGGAATTGCCATTATCCATTACTATATAAAGAATGCATATTTTGTGACATAAAGATCTATAAAAAACTACAGACGAATCTATATAATGTTATCAATTTCCCAATGTTCTTTATAATAAGGTGCACCAGTGCTCGTCAATAAGAAGAAGGATGTGTGATTTCGGATTTTCATGGATTATTTTGATCTAAAAAAGATCAAAATAAAGAAGAGGTATAAAATTCCATGGATTTATGATTTGTTCGAATTTCATTTTGGATGAAAAAAATTCAACCATGGTTGATATGAAATTGTGGTATTATTAAGATTGAGTAATGAAGTAGGATATCCCCAAGATTAATTTTTCACAAGGTACTCGCACTATGAGTTCAAAGTAAATCTCTTAGGTTTCATTAATTCTACATAAATATTCACATACATGGTTAATACTATATTTAGTGATTTCCTCAACAAATTAATGGTATTATTTATACATTATATTCTAATATACTAAGAAACCAAATTGGAGTATGTTGAGAATATGTACACTATGATAAAGACCTCCACAAGCTTTATGAAAAGTTAAAAAAATGTGAGTTCTTGTTGATGGAAGACACATTATTAGTGCACATCATTAATAAAATTGGATATATATGGATCCTTTTAAGACATATGCAATTGATGTATTGATGCGGCCAAAATCTATGTTAGATATATATATATTCCGTCAATTGTTTAGGTGCAGTAATTGATTTGTGAGAAATAAATCACGATTATCAAAAAATCTAACCAAGATAACTCTGAAGAGAGTCAGTTCAACTTCAAATGATGAATGTGATGATACATTTTAGGAGTTGATAACAAGGTTTACCATGATACCTAAACTCACAATACCTTGAACTGGAGAACCATTCAAGGTAATGAGTGATTATTTAATGAAGGAATTAGGATGTGAGTTAATGGAAATGAAAAATTGACAGCCTATGCTACACAGATGTTGAAATTTCAAAAACCAAGATACCAAACTCTTGATATTGAGTTGGATAATGTGATATTCACATTGAAAATATGGTAGAATTATTTCTTTAGATATATGTGTATAATATATATAGATCTCAAAATCCGTAGGTATATATTCTCCCAGAAAGAGATGATATTGCACCAATGAACTTGGTTAGAGTTAATCAACTAATATTACTTCCCAATTAACTACCATCATTTGAAAGAAAATAATGTTTATGATGTTCAATTTAGAAAATATCTATAAAATCTACCATTGATGAAAATTTAGAATGACCAGTTCTTTTTAGATTTGAAAAGGATATACATAGTAATCATAAAGGAAGGAACAACAATAATACTTTCACAAATTATTTCTCAACCACCCCATCTTGATGAGAAAAAGGGATCTCAACTAAATTATGTTGGAATTCATCTAAAAGTGGTAGATATAAAAAATGGAAATTATCAAACATAAATATTAATCATGATGTTGTTTTAATATTGGGTTCATTTATATTTATACCAATAAATACAAATTAAAAGAAGTACTTCTATGATGTACATTGCCTGTCTTTCTCCGTCCATTCAAGAATCACAATGATATATCAATATCCCCGAGAGCTCTATTGGCAGGAATAATTGAATAAGGATATCTAAGAATATACTTCAAAATGTCTTGAATTTCAGTAAGTGACTGATGAATGGAAAAATATATGGGGATGTTGAAACCATTACCCCTTGCTATATCTAAATTTGAAACCATCACTATAGGAATTTTCACCGGTCTTTTGATGTCATTAATAGAAAATAATTCTATCTAGGATGTTGTGTATCATCTTAAAATAACTGAAAGATTCATTTCAAGTTATGTGGAATTCTCTATCGAACAACATGAAAGGATATATTTTAGAGAAGTGGTGAGGCTACATGGAACAACACTATCGATTGTATCTGATCAAGACCCAACATTTAACTCTATGTTCTAGAAGGGTCTTAAGAATTATCCAAATATTTTGTTGAACTCTATATATTTTTATCACTATCAAAATGATGGAAAATATGAGAGGACATTTCATACACTTGTGGAAATGTTTAGAGGATAACAATTGAATTCAAAGAAGTTTGAGTCCAACAAATTACTATGGTCAAATTCTCATACAATAACTGATTCTACTCATGAATACAAATGACACCCAAAAAATCATATTATGGGAAGAAGTGAAGGACACCTATATGTCAGGATGATGTGGTGGAATTGAAATTTCTAGGCCCTAAATTGGTTGAGGAAGTTGTGGAAAAGTTTAAGACCATTTAGTGGAACATCAAGGCTACTCATGGTCAAATAAACAGTTATTCCAAAAATCGTGGATGATAACTAGAGTTTGATATTAGGAACATGGTATTCCTCTTCATATTTCCCAACAATAAATTCATGAGATTTTGGATGAAGGAAAATCCTAGTGCATGATACATAATCTTTTTTGAGATCCATGATCACATTAGAGAAGTGGTTTATCAACTAACACTCCCACCTGAGCTATTTCAAGTACATGATGTATTCTATGTGTCTCTCTTGAAGAATAACATAACCAAACCATCACATATACTAAATCAAGAGGCAGTACCCTTGGAGAATGTTCTCTCATATGAGGTGTAGTCGATGAAGAACCCAGATTGTAGAAAAGAGTTCAAAAAAATTTAGAAATAAACTTTTTAAAAGTGTTGTGGTGAGATAAAATTTTTGAAGAAGCGAAATAGGAACCATAGGATTTTATGATACAAAATTTCCCTAATCTATTTTAGTATTGGGAAAATAAAAATTGGGGTGGGAATTTCGTATGGGGGAAGAGTTTATTGACCATAACTTTTATAAATTAAATTTTCCTAATATTTCAACCAAATTTATTATTATATATTATGAAAATAGAAAAAATGAAATTATTTTGTTTTGTTATATACAATAAAATTATAAATAATTTTTAAGAATATTTACGATTGATAATACAACCTTTTAACAGTGATCATATGACTAGTATAAATATAGGTTTTTGATACATCTGATTGTCCCACACAAAGGATGAGATGGCCTAATCTAGTTCGATCATACCTTATGAATTCAATTTATAATAGATTACTATAGAGATATAATCACAATGATTTTACCTTGACCGAGACCAATCTGAGACCCAACAACATAATAATGATAAAAATTATTTTCAAGAAAATTTCATAATCATTGAGATCACATCCCAAACCTTGTACACCAAACAACCTCATGAATGTATCACCATCACACGCAATACCCTTATGGAATTTTCAGGTGTATTAAATATATATATATATATATATCAAGACCATGATAATATAAATATGTATATTTTCTATTTAGTAAAATAATGTTTATTTTTTATTATTACCAATTTTTAATAAATGATTTTATATTTCATTCAATAAATTATAAATTATATTATTAATTAGTATTTAATTTCAAATATGATGATTATTTTTATGAAATAATGGATTTTTGAAATAAATAATAAAATATTATTTAAATTTTTTTTTATTAATTATAAATGATCGTATAATTTTTATAAAGTCAAATATAAATTTTTTAAGGGTTGAAATTATTTTATTATAAAAAAACAAGAATTTCTCAATAAACATAAATTTTATTTTAAAAGGGAAAATTCAAATACTAATAAAAATATTAAATTAAAAATGTATTAATTTTTGGAATCTGAATGTCCAAACTACTCAATGGTTAATTTTTCAATATTTTCTATGAAAATGAAATTTTCAGGTAAAAATTTAATACCATTTTAACATACGGCGTGTATTATAACATAATAATGATAGTAAAGTGATTTAATAAATAAAATAAAGCGTATCCAAGACCATATAAATGTTTTTTAATTAAAATAATGTTATTTTATGTTTATTTTATTAATCTTATAAATCCTTTATTAATATTCTAAAACCATTAATATATTTTTAAATTCTTAAATCATTTCTTTAAGAGAATGAATCACTTCCACATCCAAATCATTATTATTTTAATATTTTTGGACTGTAGAATTATAAAATAATTAAATAAACTCCTATTTTGTAGAATCAATGGGCCAAAATTTGTGGATAGTTTTTGGGGTTTTTTAATTTAATATATTGAGTGAAAAACCTATGTTTGGAAAATAATAAATAAATCCCCACTAATTTACTATATATACCCACACATGCACTCATGTTTCATCACTAAAAATACATGGATCATGTCCTTACTCTTATATAACATTTCCAGAGTCTTCCAAAATGTATTCCCATGATGTTATGAATCCCCTCCCAAATATTTGGAGTCAAACTCTCAAGGTAAGGGTTCTGTTCCTTCTCCGATTTATTCAAGTATCTTCATTCTCTTTTGATTGTTATCACCATTTTAAATAATTGGGATATGTTATTAAAAATTACCCTTACTACCCTTACTATTTACAAATAATTAGAGACTTGTTTCTATATCCTAAATCCCTCCCATGAACATTTATACGCCCTTGTTATGTTGTCAAAATTTCACCATGTTTTTTAATGTCAAACAACTATGTAATAAATACCCAAAACCATTTACTATCAATTGTGTTCAAATTTATGAACATATCATTATTAAATAGGGACTTACATGTATGCATTCCACAATCCATTATCATGTTATAGAATATGATAATGAATAAATTCATGTCGTTTGATCTATGTGGCACAATTAAACAAGATAATTAAATGAAAGTTATGGGTGGACCAAGAATTATATATAAATCTATTCTATTTGGTAATGTGTAGTATCATTAGACATGTTACCGAGATAGGGAGTAAATATAATTCATTTATAGTACTTTTTTATCATGATAATATGGAAGTTATCGATGACCTATGTTGATGTTACAATGTTTAATGTTGTTTCCACATTTCCTTTGTTTCCTTTATGATTTTCATGCTATATCATGTCTCATTGTCCATGTTTATGAATTACACTCATTTTATGACCCATTGATATTCTTTTGGTTTAAAATTTATTACTCTATTCTTTGTATTCCATGTTAATTCCCATTCTAGACTTATATCTCACCTCTTTATTAGCTATGTCCCTAGTATATCATAGGATGTTTAATGTAAGAGCATGATAAGGATGTTTTCAATAATGATGATGTATTCTTTTTTTATGTGGATATATAATGTAACTAATTACCAAATAAATTATACATCTCAATCTTCTTGGTTGTATTATTTGTAATTTTATCTAATTAA
Organism: Viscum album; assembly: GCA_963277665.1. Taxonomy (NCBI): domain Eukaryota; kingdom Viridiplantae; phylum Streptophyta; class Magnoliopsida; order Santalales; family Viscaceae; genus Viscum; species Viscum album. The sequence continues at coordinate 362,396,673 of OY728158.1, read as the reverse complement.
CCATGTATTAATATGAAAAAATGAGCATGGCTATAATATCTACTCGACTTGTGAATCCTGCATCCCTAAAAAGATTTCCATATGTATGAAGACATTAGTGGTGAACTATAAGAACATCAAGCTCACCCTAGACATAAAATAATCATAAATTATTCTTAATCTCATGATATTACACTCCAATAAATCCTTATCCCTTCATGACTAAGACACCCTCTTCTTAAATAAAATTAATATATCATAGGAACATATATTTCAGTCCTAATAAGAGACTTGTCGAATATAAAGCTAACATATCCTCCATAAATTAAACACTCATTAATATAATTTTAATGGTATATAAAACCTATTTAGTATCTTATTTTAGGACAATATGTCATTTCAATGATACCTATAATATATTCTTAAATATTAGGGTAAACTGCTTGTGCCTATGGATCCCTTCCATTATCTCAAAAAACGAAAGTGATTTCACCCCCAAAAATATTATTTAATGATTTAATATTAAATATAATTAAACCATAAATTCCAAGAAAACATATACTACATCCTAAAGGAGTTTCTTTTTCTATAAACTAGAAAAGAAAAAAAATCATTTGACAGACTGGAATGGCCCTTCCTCGGGTTTGTGTTGATCAATATGCACATATTTTCTAGAATGTTTGATGTGGTTTTTAAATTTGACTCTCATAAATCATTCAAAATCCACATAAATGGTGAAAAAATTTAAATATTCATTACCACTAGGGGACTTTCTAATAGATACCCACTTTCCCATTCACTCTTAATTTTAATGGATGATTGTTGTATATTATAATTTCATCAGCGGTGAAGAATAATATCATTCATGTGGTAAAGTCCTATATATAGGGGCCTCCCATTTCTCACACCATGTTCACTAATGATTTTCTACTCATCTCTATATGCAGTTTTGAATACTTCAAGGATTTATATCTTCTAATTATCCTCTATAAGAATGTTTTGGGATAATTTTTCAATCGATCAATGGGAATAACCAACAGAACTAGAATTCCCTTTTGCTGGAAGTGAATATCCAACAAGATTTTGGTATTTATAATTTCATTTAATTAAAAAAATCATAGACATCCTATGATCAGTGGTTTCTAAAAAATTGAGGTATTCTCAGGAATCAATGAAATATTAAAAAAAATCAAGGAAGGAATTTCAAATGGTTTTCAATGCAGTAAATCAAATTCTAATTAATGTATTCACATAGTCTATCCCATCATAATTTATTAACGACTTACTATTTTCCAATATATTCATCAAAAAAATCCATGGATGTCTCTCTAACATAAGGGGGGTCAACAGAAAGGTGAAAAAATATTCACTGTATAGTAGGGGACATTATCTAGAATCCAAAAAATTATGGGTAATGGGTGTTTATGTATATATGTATCTTAAATGATTTATCCTATTGGGTTCCTTAGGACCCCACCCTATCTTCTTTCTATCATAGCCTATGGGTTTCACACGAGATCCTTATAAGGGGGATTTACTGAAAAATTGGCAATGGATCAGTTGATATTATTTGGAATGATCTATCGATAGTCAATGATAATGGAAACAATGTATCTTACCAAATCATTGAATTACTATAAAATTAAATTTTCCTTTATTTACTCAATATATCACATAACTAATGGTGCACTTTGAAAATATTTTCCTAGTTAAATTACAAAGAGAGAGAGAGGAATAGTATCTAGAGATTCTTGATTGTGAGAGACATGGGTCTGGATAACCTCTATAAGAGTTGGGAAAGAACATTCAGAAATATTGTAAAATATACATATTCTCTATAAAATAGTGCATCAGTTTTAGTGGATATTTTTCAATAAAAACCCATCTAAAACCTCATGATCCCTCCCAAAGAACAATATTTTTGGTGGAAGGGTGGCTTTAGAAGCCACTCACTTAGGTGGAGTTCCTTTAACTTCACCACGCAAAGTAGAACCCAATGTGTTCAATATGCATGTCCATGAATTATTCCTATAGGCATTCACTCTATCATAGTCCTAGAACAACAAACTTCTACCGGTCCTAAAATTATAACATTTATCAGCGCTTAGAAATGGACACCCTATTCACCTTTCTTCTCAAAAAATGATAGTTAATTATCCCAAATGAAGAACTAAGGGTCAAATGTGTAGTGTAATTGATTATTTGGGTTAGAGGTATTGAAAAAAAAATTAGTAAGATTTTCAAAACCTGATCTTCTTAGATCAAGAATCCTACCCACTAGTTATCTGTGTGGTGACACAGTGATCATAATTTTGAGGAACCTCTAATCATGCTTGATACATGCACCTATTACTCTTCCATAATGGAATATGGAATATTAATATTGATACATCACACTCAGACTACGATTTCAATAAATTTTGTGTAGTTTTCCTTGGATAATTGGGAATGATCACTGTTTCAATCCATCATTATTCTAGGGAGTACCTCTCAGCAATAATGATGGAAGCACTAGCAACCATAATTGGCATGGAATTATCTATTGAAAATGTGAGGGATTCATTCAACCTTGAGTAATACATCCTCACAATTATTAATGTTTTTTATTATTTGGAGGACATACTCTAGTAGATTGGTATATAATTCTTTAAGATCCTTTACCTACAACATTTTCTCTCATATATCACCATATTTTTTTACCAAAAGACAGGGTAATACATAGGTTAATCAATTGTGTATCTTGATTCATACAGATAATCCCTATGTGTATTTATATATTTTCCATTTAATGATAAAATAACATGGTTTAAATGAACTATTTTATCATAACATATGATTCCTAGTATCTCCTAAAGATAAAGGATATGATTGTTGTTGAAATATATGAAATCCTGCCTCAGCCCTAGAACATTACGAGATTATTTACAAAAAATTGAAATTGGAAAATAAATGTTATTGAAAAGAATACTGAAACACTAATATAATATTTCAATATAATTTCAATGAAAAATATCCATAAAAATATATTTATTGATGTAATATTTACAAATAATTTAATATAATTACATTCTAGTATACAAAATATTTATAACACATTTTTTTATTCAAAAAACAATTGTGATAGAAATTATTGCCCCCATAATATAACTAAGGTGTATTTAGTAATGAAATAAAAAAATAATACAATTAATTACCAAATATAGTGGGTGGTAAGGGTTGGGGTGGGAGGCAGGAGAGGTTGTAGTGTGAACTCCTCTAGCCTGCCTGTTGAGAGCAATTTTCTTCTTTTGCATTTCATGGTGGGGATTGTAATCCACCTATTACTTTATATATTATAGATATTATGAGTTATTATATTAATCGTATTATTATTGATAATATTGTTAATTTGTTATAAATTATAAATTATATATTATTTTATTAGTTATAAATTATATTATGGAATTTTAAAAACCTTTATTGTTAATAATCTATATAAATGTTATTTTTTACTGATGAATACGTGAATGATATTATCATTTATTAATTATTTGATGTAATTAAATATTTGTTAATAATTATATAATTAAACTAAAATGGAATATTTATATTGATAACACACACATTGAGTTATACCGATTACATTGTTTTTCGGATTGAGGTGCGGTAGATCTAGACCCATCACAGAAAAAATGGATCATTAACATAATGTTTAAAAGATATCTAAACACATTTACTAGGTTTTCCTAATGTGACTTGAATGTTAAACTAAAACAAAACTATAATATTAAAAACACACAGTAAAAGTAAAACTGACCACATTGTCTATCATATTGATGGGTGTTCGATTCCTACACTTCAAAAATAAATTATGGATAGTTGTCTTAAATTTTAAAAATCATTTGAAATTGTTTAATATATTTTTAAATTTTTTTCATCATTTTCAACTAAGATGAAACATTTATATTGAAAATAATGACATGGAGTCTTACCAACCACATCATGTGTCATGTTGATGTTTGTTTGATTCATATACATCAAAAAATAATTAGGGATCATTTTCCTAATGTTTAAAAAAATTTGTATTATTTTCTAAAATTTCACTACGTGATGCACATTTTAATCTAATATTACACTTTTATATGGAAATAACACTATTTTTGTCAAACTAAAATAATTTGGTGTTATACTTTCATGCAGTTGATTCACACACATAACAAATGAATAATGGGTCATTATTAAAATGTTTAAAAATATTCTGATATTTTTCTCCAACATTTTTTACATGACACATTTTATAATCTAAAAAGGCTCTTTAAAATTGAAAAGACGCACTTAGAGTCATAAAAACAAATTTTTCTTCATGATTGAAATGCGAAAAATTCATATTTGTCACAAAAGAAAGGGATATAATTTACCTGTTTTTTGAATACAATCTGAACCTCAATTACTTGGTTTTAACAATGTTATATCCATTTAAAACTAAAATTCCACATTTATATTGAAAACACACACATTGAGTGACATTGGGAATACCATGCTTTATATTATAATGTGGTATATTTATATACATCAAAAATAAATTATATATTATCATTATAATGTTTCTAAATAATTAGTGGTATTCTTTATTTATTAATTGTGATCCACATTTTAAACTTAAATTACACTTTTATGTTGAAAATATACCCTTTAAGTCATACCGACAGAATCATGTTTTATAATGTTATGTAATAAATTCCTATACATAAAAATATAAATATGGATTATTTAATTAATGTCAAATATTAATAAGAGTCATTTTACTATGTTATTCTATATGAAATAGATTTTAATACAAAATGACACTTTTAAATTGAAAAAAAAACACAAGAAGTCATATCGACCGCATCCTGTGTCAAATTAACATGTGGTCAATTCTTTTATATTAGAATAAAGTTATTGAATGTTTCCATAAATTTAAAAAATAATCCAAATACATTTTTTATGTTTTTTCTTTGTAACAGAAATTGTAAACTAAAATGACACTTTTATATTGAAAAAACACACATTGAGTTGTACAAAAAACAGCATGTCTTAGATTGATGTGTGGTCCATTCAAATACAAATAAAATGAATAATTGATTGTTTTAATACTTTTTTAAAATAATATGATGTCATTTTATATGATTTTTTGTGTAATAAATATTTTTATGAAAAATGGGACTTTTATTGTGTTACTGCATACCTTGAGTCATATCGGCCACATTAAGAGTTTAATTTTCATGCATTCGATTTCTATAAAACTCAAATGTATTATGGATATCTATCCTAATATTTGAATACAATTTGATCGTGGTTTGTGGTATTTGGATATGTGACAGTTGTTTTGAATAAAAATGTTCATTTTATAATGAAAACAAAAACCTCCATTCCTACTAGCCACATAATGTGTTTATTTAATATGTGGTTGATTACAACACATTAAACATGAATTATGGAACATTTTAAAAATGATAGAAAATAATTACAGTTTTATACTCATTTTTTATATGTGACATATGTTTTATACTATAATGACACATTATATTGAAAACTAACACTTCAAGTCTTACGGGACACATCATGTTTCAGATAGATCTGTGTACTATTCCAATATGTCAGAAAAAAATAGGGTCATTTCCTTAAGGTTAGAGAAAAATATGATATACATTTATTGGTTTTAATAGTCTTATGTGTACTCTATACTAAAAAGACACATTTATATTGAAAATACACACTTTGATCCATACAAACAACATATTATGTTAGACTAACATGAATTTGATTTATTTAAATCCAAAATGAATTAGAACCACATTTGTAATGTTTGAAGTAATTCTATGATTATTTATTTATTTTTTCTTTGAGATGTGAATTTCAAAAAAACAATGACACTTTCATATTTAATACATGATGTTCAAGTCATACTAATTATATTGTGTGTGTGATTTATATCATGTAAATTCCAATACATGAAAAATGAATTACCAATCATTTTCCTAATGTTTGAAAACAATCTAGAATTTCATTTTTAATTTTGGTAGTGTGACACATGTTTTGAACTAAAATGGAACTTCTATATTAAAAACACACAATAGGGTTGTATCGGCCACATCATGTGTTGGATTGATATGTGGTTGATTATTATATTCCTTAAATGATTTATGAAACATATTCCTAAATATTCATTCCATTATGAGCTCCTTTAAATATTATTGTCCATGTGACATTATTTTTACACCAATTTGATATTTTAAAATACAGTCATTGAGTCATACCGGCCATATAATGTCATTGATTTAAATTAATACTGTTCCTATATCTGAAAAATTATTTTTCGATCAGATTCACGTGGATTGAAAAAAATTAGTGCCCATTTTATTAATTTTTTCTATATGAATAATGTTTTAAACTAATATAAATCTATTATATTTAAAATGTACACATTTATTCATACTTTCCACATTTTGTTTATGAATAACTTGATGTTGATTCCTACATGGTAAGTAAGAATTATGGATCATTTTCTTATTTTTTGAAAATAATTAATGTTTTATTCTTTATTTTGGATATGTGATGTGAGTTTTAAACTAAAATGACACTTTTATATAGAAAAGTTGAAAATTATATCTTACTAGAAAAATCATGACTTAAATTGACATGGGTTCAATTCCTATATGTCAGAAATGTAATTTGGGTAATTATACTAATTTTTTAGAACATTATGATATCTCATTCTTAGATGTGGTTGTGCAGTGCGCTTTAAACTAATATAAAACTTTAATATTGAAAAAATACACATTTATTCATAAATATAATATTGTGTTTCAAATTAAAATTAATTATACTACTATATATCTCAAATGAAATATGAATCATTTTCAAAATGTATGAAGATAATATAGTCATGTATTCAATATTTTGGCCATGTGATATGCATTTTAAACTAAAAGTAATCTATTATAATGAAAACATGTAAATTGATTCATAGTGATCAAATTGAATGGTTGATTGATTTGAGAATATTTCCAATTAATCAAAAATGAATTAAGAATTATTTTACTTATGATTAAAAACTAGTAAATATTGTTTTATTTGTTTTTTAGTTTGAATTTTTTTTAAACAAATATGAAACTTTTATAATAAAACACACACATGGGTTTATAAAATCCATGTCACGTGTTGGATTGAAATGATGTTATTAATTACATTACAGAAAATGATTTCTGGATCAGTTTCATAAATATTGCAGATAACACGAGCACGTTTATTTAGGTTTGGCTACATAAAATGTGTCTTTAACTAATTGGACACTTGAAAACCCACACATTGAGTTATATTTGAAATATCTTGTGTCTCATATACCTTCATTCAATTCCAACACATAAAAATGTGTTTTGCATCATTTATCTAACGATTGATAATAATTAGAGGTCATTTTATTGGGTTTGTCGATGCGATGCATGTTTTAAAATAAAACAACACATTTATATTGAAAACATGCACATCGAATAGTATTTTCCAAATTAAATGTACGATTGATATGAATTATATTTCAAAAAAATTACATATTTACTATGTATCATTTTTAAGGCATAAAAAAACTTCGATATCTTTTTCTTGTTTTTGGATAAGTGACACATGTTGTAAACTAATATGATATTTTGGTATTGAAAACACAAAAATTGAGTCATATCATATACATCATATGTTGGATTTATGTGTGTTCAATTCCTACACACCAATAATTAATTATATATCATTTTCTTAAATTATGAATATAATCGGGTATTTTTTTCTTTGTTTTGGATAGGTAATGTATTTTTTAATCTAAAATTAAATATTTTCTATAAAAACACACACATTGTGTCGTACGATCCATTTCACGTGTAATATTGTTTCATGATAAATTCTTATTTGTCCAAAATGGATTAAAAATAATTGTGATAATGTTTCAAAAAAATGTGTTCTTTATTACATAGTTTTTATACTTTGATATTATTCTAAACCAGAATTACACATTTATATTAAATATATGGACTTGGATCCATTTTGGTCAAATTGTGAGTCATATTGACATGAATTTGATTCATAAATATAATAAATGAAATATGAAATATTTAATAAAAATTTTAGGTCAATCCATGCTAATTTTCTTAGTTATAGACAGGTGTTGTTTTTTTAAGAGTAAAGTCATCATTTAAATGTGAAAACATGAACTTTGAGTCATAATAACCACATCATGTTCCAGATGGATGTTAAATCAATTACAAAAAATGACACAATAATTATGGATCATTATGTTAATGTTTGAAAATAATATTATATCATTTTTATAATATTTATAATGTGATGAAATTTTAAACCAAAATAACACTTTTTTTTAAAACATGCTCATTATGTCATAATTAACACATCATGTTCTAGGTGGATATGCATACAGTTTATACACATCAAAAATGAATAAATGATGTTTCCATGAATTTTGTAAAAAACTAAATTAATTTTCCCAATTTACGAAATGTGAAATGTGTTTGAAACTAAAGTGGAAATTTTATATTAAAAATGTGAACATTGAGTCATACTAGACACTCAACATGTTGTATTGATTTTTTTCATGTCCCAAAATTTTGGAAAAAAAATCATGCATCAGTTTACATAATTTTGTAAAAAATCTGAGCTCATTTTATTAGTTTTTAAAATCTGATATGTTTTTAAAATTTAATTTATATATAAAGATCAACTAAACTCTCAACAATTTCGAATTCCAACCCTAGTGTATTATACTTTACAACTAATTCATCAATTTTAATTTTATCATCGTATTAGGATATAAATTACAAATCTTCATTAGAATTTATTATGTCAATAATTTCATTAATTTTGTTGAATAAAAAATTAATATAAATAAATTAAACTTTATTCTTCATTGTGGGGGTGGGGGGTGGGGTGTGAATTTGATTATAACAAGACCCATACAATTTTTAATATCTCATAGAAATATAGAAAGGCATTATATAAAAATGAAAATTCTATGTCTATATAAGTGACATCCCAAAATTTTGTAAATATCTCTTTAGATTTATTGGTAGAAAATTCAGTGAACTATTTCCCTCTAACAATTATATATGTTGTAGCATCAACATCCAATATATCATTTTCTAGAGAATATTAAGACATGTTATCAGATCATACAGAATATGTATAGCATATCATTCCATGATACTTCTCCTTGATAAATTTATAAAATATTTAATTATTTACATGTCATCACAAACTATTTTTGTAGTTTCTACCAACTCATCAGAACCCCTAATTGAAAGAATATTGTGAGAAGTAGAAAATAAATACATGTAAAATTGGGGAATGAGAATTTATTTTTGAAAATATTTTTAATATTATATTAAAAATTGTAAAATTAATGACCTCACAGAAGATGGAGTTTCAGTAAATGTATTAGACATGTTGAATTAAACATGGACTATATATATATGTATTGGTATATTGGGATGTGTATGTAAAATTTTACTATCATTTTCGGTCCGATTATTGTGAAGATTTTTCGTTTTCTCAAACAGAAAACCCCCTTAATGAAATCATTTAAATTTTTTTCATCATAAAGAAGAACCAATATACTATCAGTATCACCAAATCAATATCTATTCATGAGAGGGTAAAAACTATGGTGGAATTCAATTTTATTTGGATTGATGGGTGGATCAAATATCATAAAATTTTGGATTGTAATTATAAATTATTTATTAGATTACAAATATAACTAAAATATTTTCAATAGTATATGAATTTTTATTTTCAAAAAAATAATATCTATCTACTATGATGTAAATGGGTCACATCAAAAATGTATCTCTAAGGACATAGCATCTACTAGATCAAAAACATAATAAAAAAATCACATCAACTTGGTGCCAATAAAAATTCTATCACTGTGTACACTTCCCATTAATCTAAAAAAAATTACTTCTTCTTTTTGTATGTAGGCATTGGAAAATCTTGGTATTAAATAAAATGTATAGAAAACCCAACTATTAAAAATATTATAATTGAAATTATAATTACCTTTGGGAATTATTTGTTGGGGGATGCTTATTTTTTATGTTATATAATATCATTCAATAATATAGAAATTTAATATCCACAATCATAATAATTATTTTTTTCATTTGATGAAGAAAAATTGACTAAAATATGTAATTTTTTAGGAAATATTTTTTGATAGTTAAATTATATATATATATATACCTTAATCTAATTTAGTTTGATGAAATCCATAGGCTTCTTTTTTTTATCATCAACCAAAAAATCTAATTTGGATTATATTAATTTATCACCCTATCATTACGAAAGTCTTGTTAAAAACAAAATAATGAATAATATAAATTTTATCATAAAATTATTGATTTTGTGGAATTAAAAATTTAAAATGGAAATCATGTGTGATAAATCTTATTGAAATATATTATTTGTAACAAAAAGATAAAAAATTGGTGGATATAAGTTGTTTGTGATTAGTATACATGGCTTTCATAAAACAGATAAGTAATGTAAAAAAGGAAATGCATATTTTTATTATTATATTGTAGATATTTACAGAATCATTATATCCACCAAGAGTAGAGTTCCATCTATTATTATAACATAAAATTAAATTATTAGTTCATATTTAATCGTTTTATGTTTTTCGATTTCAAAATACTCTTTTAATATAGAAATGATAGAAGGATTAATGTGTCAAAATATTTCTATGTAGGTTTTTTCATATATATATTAATAATATATACATATATAGAAAAAATGAATATTTATTAATTATATTGAACAAACTAGATCAATTTTTATTGGTGAATTTTTTTTTTAAAATGTACCTCATGTATGCATTCACAATAAATACACATAGCCATTAAAAATGATAATTTTATTTATACTGTTGATTCCCACCATGTCTACGAAGGCTTATCCTACTATTTATTATTCGTATTCAATATAGAACATAATTTCATCATTAAATTTTAAATAAGTATGAAGCTGTAATGTTAATAAATGATGTGGTGGATGTTGTGGGTTGAATGTTCTCTCAATAGTTACTTTTGATTTCTTGGGCAATTTACTACAATTTATGGATCTTAACATCCATTTATCGATCATTGTTCCCATATTTAATACCATATCTCATTTTATAAATAAATAATTCAGTTTAAAAGGATTTTGATTTCAATTTTTTAGTACATATATCATGTATCATTATAACATTTAATGAATCTTCAATGAAAGTTACAATAACATTATCAATTGTAATTACATACTTGTCATCAAGAGGAATAAGAAACTCAGTTCTCTATTCATAAGATATTTTAACCTAATTTAAAATGTTTTTTTGGATTTCATTATCGTGTAAGACGTTACATTAGATATTATACACTATAAACCTCCCAATAAGGTGATGTGTGTGTGTGTTGATAGATATAAATCACATATAATTTTACAGTATTTATTTTACATAATATAAATATAGTAGATGTTTTTTAATCCATAATTTATGGAAATTTTTATGATAAAATTGTTTACCTAATGTAAGGTAGACCATTGAAGGTATTGGTAAGCTTTAGTGTTTTTGGGTTACATGGCCCGCCATGTACTAATCAATATTCTGGTATTGGTTCATATGAATCCTCTCATATGTATTGTTTAAAAAAACTTGATTGGATAATAATATCTTTTCAATAATTTATATTTTCCTCAATTCACTTCATTATATCATATGTATCAACTAAGGGATTTATATTCTCAAAATATATTAGTTGAAACACAATAGAGCCAACACCTATAATGAAGCCATATTTCTGTGTCTGGTTCCATGATATCAATATTAGTTTTTATTCAGGTAAAATCAATACTAATCATTTGTCTAAATCATATAAAAAACATATTTATATTAGTGTATATTTTTATGTAATACTATTATACATAATTAAAAATTATTATTATTCTATACTTGCACATGATTCCTATACTACATGCATATTTTCACCTACTTGTTTTCCCTCTTAATATATACAAGAATCATTCAATAATAAATGATGTGGGATGGAAGTTACTTGAATGTATGATTCATAAATATGTATATATATAAAGAAACCATTGTTGTTTTATTTAACATAAAATAGTTACTATATATTTAAAATACCTATTACTTCTTTTCAAGTAATGAATACCTCATCTAAGATTTATAGTAGTGAAAATTCAATTTGATTAATATTTATTTTTTAAAAAACTCATTTTTTGTTTAATAAGTTGATAAAATTAAATGAATGTTGATAAGATAAATATTTTGAAATAACATAATATCGATAAAAATCCACTAGAAATGATTCATCCACATGAATAGTAATGAATGATTTATATGTTTCCTAGTTTATAATGTGTGAAAACAATGATGGTGGGTGGAGGATCACATTCACACAAAAAATCTATTATGATGATTTGATATATGTGTTCAATCATCTATATGAGATTTTCCGCTGCCAAATATGAAAAAATAATTATGTAAATACTTTAAAATTAACAAAATCATCAAGGGAAAATGGTAATTAAAAAAATATTTATTTATTTAACTGTATCCCTAAATTGAGAATGCATATTGTATCATTACTATAATATCTTCCCACATGGTTATAATCAGTATAGTTATGGAATTGTTCCATGTATCTATATCAATTTGAACAAGAATTCTCATTATGACGATAATGTATCTCATGGTTATTTACATGATAGGGTAACTAGGTAGGCCTCATTGATTATAACCCACTTCAAACATTATTAAATTTTTTCTTTTCTTTTATAACATTAGTTAATTCATTTATGCTACACTACTCTTGTGTTTTAAACCCACATGTTTTTTGTCCACTGATAATTACATTTTTTTCATCATTGATCGTGTCTTATTCCATGATATTGGTAACATCATCAAGTGGATAAGTCAGTATATCCATTACTAGTGAAAAATTTAATTTAGATTATGTAACGGTAGTAGAGAAAAAATAAAATTATAAATAATAACATATTATATTAAAAACACCGAAACATATTCATTTACCTACGTTTATTTTCATTAATGGTTGATGGGGTTTGGATCCTCCATTAAATATACAAATTTCCACTTTATGTTCCACCCTAGTGAACAAGTAAACATCTACATTGGGACCATTATCAAATTGTTGTGATCTAAAAATGAATGGGACATCCTGAATTGAATTTTATTCTGAACCTATAGTTTTCTTAGTATCAAATATTAAAATTGACCAATTCTTATGTGTGGGATATAAGACATAAAATAATTTTGCTACTTCTAATTCTGTTATGTATAGTTTTTCCTCATACCCTTCCACACTGAAATACACAATCATGGAGAACAATTCATTAAATTTAACCACACAAATATTATCACACTATATGCAATATAAAATATAAAATATAAATAATTTATAATATAACACATATATTCATTCGGTGATGCTGTTGTTTTACATATTAAAATAATTTTAATTTCTATCCATTGAATGAGATACATGCATCACATCATTAATAATCCAAAATCCATTGTTTATATCAGACAATGTTCATTGTTTTCCTTATAATAGAATTTATTAACATTAAATACAAAACTTGTGTAATAGATAAAATTTATATTGGTTCCGCTAGTAAGTTTTTGAATTCATTCTGTAATTGAAATCAAATTAGATGATAACTACATATAAATATGTTCTCCCAACCTCCTTATATATTATTTATTATGGTATTTGGTATTCATTATACATCCATTGATGGATTCAAATATCAAAAAATTATTTAATGTAATTAAACATATGGAGAAACATTATAATATTATGTATAATGTAATGGTGGTCCAGATCCTACTCAGTAACCGTAATTGTATCAACATATCTTATATAAATATTTTTTCTTATTTGGATTCCGTTATGTTGAGATATTGGGATACCAATTATATCAACAACTATTAAGGAATTGTTATATAATTTAATATAATCTAAATTATTAAGTCACTCAAAAATAAATACTTCTAGAAAAATTTTATTCTAGATGTACCCTTTAAAAATATTCATATATTGTTTATTGGAGAACATCTATGTTTTATGGACAAGACCATAAATTTGAATATCTATAACTGAGTGAAACTTTTGGTGGAATATTATATAAAATTAGTATGGTGTGAAGAATATCACTAATTAGCATTATATAACTAAAATTTTCCATATTAATGATTGAAAATTAATTGTGGCCAATAAAATTTCTGCATACGACTTTAAAAAAGAGTCAAAGTATGGTTAATGTATTTTGTGCATTTTAAGGTAGAGTGAAACGTAATTATATAAGAATTAAATCATATATTAAGACATGAATATTATGTTATTTTAGTCCCTGTGTTTTCCAATTAGTTAGTGGCATGATATTATTGATATTTTATGAATCCCCTGTAGATGTTTTACACTATTAAGGAAGTTGTGTAACTGAAATTTTTCATGCCCGGATAGAATAAAAATAGATGGTGGATGTTATATTCTTCATTCACCATTTATTTGGGCCAACACCCCCATTATATACATGTCAATCATGTCCAAAATCTACATAATAACATATTTTTTATCATTGGTAAATTTTTTAACATTTTAATAATACTATCAAATATATATTTTTCTTTTTCCATGACATGGAGATAACATAGGAGTCACAAACAATTATAATATATAAATTTAAATAAAAATTAACTTATTTTTCAACCAAATTACATATGGAATTTTTAAAATGTTTTTCTAAATCAGTGTAAATATCATTTAATTTGTTTTAATAGTTGAAATACAATTAATTAAGATGGTACTTTACATTAATTTTTATTTCAATCAAATTATGTCATACATGATTGATATTTAATTTATCAGAGTAAAAATATTAGATAGCCTAAATAAAAAGTCTTTATGGAATATTTCAAACTAAACGTGTGTGTAACATCTTCACAAATGGGACACCCCAAAATTCCATTAACTTTATTTTCAAAAATATTTAAATATGTGGGAAATCATTTATCATCTTATAAAAAAAGTATATTAATGGGAACTCATTAGTTCTTTGAGAAACATATAATGTTATAGTTGTAACCCGAATAAATTTATTTTCATAAATTAATGAGTCCTAATAAAAATCAATATCATTATAGGATAGTTTTGGCTTAGATATAAGTATAAAAATTTTATTTGATTTTCACTTCATGTAAAACCGTTATGGAAATTCATATATTAACCCCACAGTTGGACATGTACTATATGTACTAAATTTACACCAAATAGATTTATTCCTTCCTTTCATAACACCAGATGATGGTTTCTTATATTTCATAAAAATTTAGGATAACAAAATAAAATTTCACCTATTTAAGAGAGTCTATTTTTTAATATAGTTTCCTATATTCAGTTATTATATCTGCATTTAATGATTTTTAATGGGTTTATGAAATAAATATATTCATCTATACATTTTATTGATATAAAATATATATATATATAACTTTTATGTGGATTGATTCATCTTTCTTTTATCGATCTATTCAAAAAGTAGGGAATTTTGTGAGGGATTCATATCATGTGATACATAAATCATAGTATCATCCTTGTTAGTATGTATGTCATATTTTTTCCTATAATTTATTCTAAAATTTATTGATTCAATCTATTATGTGATTAATGAAATTACGTACAACCCATTGGGATGAATGAATCTTTAATAAAAATGATTTATATAGAGATAATGGATTTTACAAGAATCGTATGCATGCTCTATTGCAAGATGAATAGAATTTTTAACTATATCATTATACCCCACTATAATATGATTAACTTCCATCCATGTTTTATTAATATCTTTTTAATTTTGTTTAATAATTTTTTTAAAATAAAAAAATACTTTCTGATCATCTCTTGATTATCAATGTTGAATGTTATAGATTATTTTAATAAATTTGATTATTTTCCTAATAAAAAATTCAAACCCACTTTGGACACTCAAAATCTCAATAAAAATAATATTTTTAATAAAACCATTATAGATGTTATATGAATTGAAATATCATACTTATTATGAGAAGGTATCACATTCTAAACCTCATCTTTAGAGAATAATTTTGAGTTCCTATGATAATGTAGGATGGGATTTTGAGTGTATATGATTATGGATGAAATCATTAATGGTGAGAGGTAAATATTAAGGATAAATTCCTATAAAGGTAACCATCATGGGATTATATCCACCATGATTCATTTTTTCTAGTTTGGTATATTAACTAATTAATTGAATAATAATCATCATCAAGGAATACTATTATTGAATGAATGTCAACATATTATTGTTATTAGTGACAATTCATAAAAAAGTTAACTTTTTAACTAAGAGTAAAATGGAAAGAAACAACTTATACTTGTAAAAGGATTATATTTACTCCAGTAGAATTAATATGTATTAGATCACTTTTAAAACAATAATTTACCCAACAAAAATAAATTTTTATAAGATAATATGTTATTAATGATGTGTATTGATATAGTTTTGTAGTGGTGGAAATCAATGAAGGAAGGTTTAATTTGATATATAAGAATTAATAATATTTCAAATTAAATTTTAGCTATTGAAATACATATAGAGAAATAATTATCACTCACCAAATTATTAATGTTCAACAGTTTGGATGAAATTTAGAAGGATTATGTTGTTTTTGGTGTGATACACTCAAAAATTATATGTTTTAAAAAAAGATATTTTATTTATATATAACAGATTATTGATGAATGTAAAAATGAATATAAGTTTTTGGGGAGTATAGTGAAATAAAATTTATACTAGAAACATAATGAGGTCATCATAGAGAAGATTACAACACTTATTTGATCTATGAAAATTTTATTTATTTCATTTGTGATGCATTATAAATTGAAACTTTACACAAATTGGCTTAATGTTTTTTGGATAACAACGTAATTTATAGAATAATAATTCCATTATATTTAATGCACAGAAGTTAAAAATAGTTGGGGATGTTAAATCTCAATAAGTAATACATGGATTTATATTATTATTAGAGGAGTCTATAAAACATGAAATAATCATTGATGTTTTGTTAGAAAAAAAATAATGTACACTGATTAAATGAAGGAAAAATATTCAATCAATAATAACATTTATTGTGGTACTAAAAATACATATTTAATGATCCTATTACTAAAATAAAATACATTTATAAAAAATATTTATAAAATAACATGATGTAAAAATATTTTTTGGATGTTTTTTCCTATTAATACTCTACCAATATCAACATTATCTGGATTGTCCAAAAAAGTTGTTAAGAATTTATTTTATTTGAAAGAGGGAAAATAAATTAATGTATGTGTTAAAATTTTATAATGTTAATAATTTATTAACATGGTATTTTTTGGGGTATTATAAAATTATAGGCATTCCTTTAGGACACCAATTAAATATTTCTCTTTCCCTATCTGATAACGATTGCATCTAATGTAGCCATTATGAATAATGATTATTATGCCAATATTTTAAACACTTGTATGTGTGTTATATTTTCTTCTATAAACAAATGTAGGTAATAAGCCCCAAAAACATAACAGTTTTCCCCTTTTCCATGACCGGTCTATTATAATATTATTTTTGATTTATGCTATTTGTGTGTTTTTTGGTTTCCCATAGAAGAAAGGGAGGTATATTTTATATAGTTGGTTTCATTACCATGTCATGGCATAATGAGGATTGTTTCATGGAATATATCATGGGTCCTCTACATCATTTGACATTATTATAATTTGGTTATTTTCTCTTCAATATTAAATAATATAAGAGGTGGTGTTATTATAATTAGTGCATGTCTCAATTGGACTAAAGGATGTTTAATACTTTCATTATTTATTTTATCCTTATGGATCTTATGAATTCTGATATTCTAGTAAAACTTTCATTATGTTTTTGATATAAAATATGATTAATCATTAAATATTTTAATGGTTGTTATAATTCAGTGGATTCATTGAGCACTCGCATTCATGCCTATCCTCCATAAATATAATGAAATCATTATTTATACTTTTTTTACAAATTTGGGTGGAATTTATGATGACTGAATATTTGAGATAATGAAACCAAAAAAAAAATTTATTTAGTTTATTGACCCCATGTATCGTGTAGTGTTTGTATATAGAATAAACAAATTCAATTTTTGATAAATTTTCTATATATATTTGAAATATGTATGTGCCATGCCACACATGGCTATAGGTGAAAGCATCATATATAAGCCACAATACCTTAATGGGGATTAGAATCACACTCATCCATTCTATAGTATTTCTAGTACTTGATTAATTCCCTGATGTACACTGGTAGAGTTTCTAAGTCCATGTTCATTATGATGGACCTCCTCACTGAAATCCCCATCCAAACCTCTCTTATTGAAACATCTACCACTACCGCTCTACTTGACGCTCTAACATTAGCTATGGAGCCTTAGAACTCACCATTAAAAGTTGTATAACTAAAATTTAGGTGAAATTACTAATTTTCCTTCCCCACAACATTACGATGACTATGAACATCTAATCCATCAATATTTTTCCATTCATCTCCAAGCTAATCATCCTAATTTCTAATTACTGTGTAGGTCATTCTATGTCTTCCATGTAATAATTCTTTTTGGGGTTCTTGTTATACCTCCTCATATATATGTTTTATCCCCTAAAAATGAAATCTTATGTGAGGAATGATTTATCTATAGTTTATTGTTTGATTTTGTGTTTAATAATATTTTTCCAACACTAATAAGTACTACAACTGATGCATTTTATAGTACTATAATGGGTATTGTTCAGTGAATAATTTGTTGAATATCTAATCAATGGTTAAATCATGATTCCTTTTTACCTTTAGGAATAACACTGATACATGGAAACATTATAAGCTCAAATAGAAAATTATAACCAAGGACCCCTTTATCAGTAATAAAATATATCAATGATAATGGGTTCCTTTATCAATGTTTTATTTTAGTGCTAATAATGGTGGTGTTTCTAAGTGATTTATTTTAGAATCGATAAAGGGTTCCTTTTCAGTGTTTTTTATCATTAATAATGGTGAATTTTATAAGTGTTTTTGGTAGCACTGATAAAGATCATGTAACTATATAAAGATACAATATCCTTGCATAATCCTATAACAAAATACCCAACCAGAAACTAAATAGATAAAATTAATAATATAGTGAATATATGATTGAAATAAAAGTATAATATTCCACTATCTTTTTAATTAAAAAATTTCAAAAATAATATTTATATTGATGTTTGGTATACAAACAATCAAAAAAATTACTACCAATATAAAAAATAGTGAATCTTTTAATAGGATTTCCCCAATTATCAAACTCTATATAGAATATTTCCCCTTTAATAAAAAAATTCTGATTTTTTAAATAATAAATAAAAAATAGAAACTATTAATATTAATGATTTATAATACACATATGGGGAATTTTATTGTTAATTTATGTTTTAAAATTAATAATGTTATCAGTTAATAATGCATCAAATTGACTTGTTGTAAATTTCTACACATCACAAGTAAACTATGGATCATTTAACTACTGTATGACAACAATATGACCTTGTTTTATTTGATTTGGATATGTGATACTTGTTTAAAAATAAAATATATATATTATATTAAAAATATGAGCTTTTATTCATATGAAAATCATGATGTGTGGGATTGAAATGTGGTAAATTCATACAAATAAAAAGGAATTATTGATCATTGTTTTAATTTTTTAAAATAGTCTAATCATTTTTTATTTCCTTTGACAATATGAAACATGCTTTAATAAAAATGGAGTATTTATTGAAAACAAAAAATTTGAGACATACCAACTATAAGAACTTGTTTTTTCATATAAAATAATTTGGAAAATTCTTGATGTTATTCCAGAGTAGCGCCTTCATACGGTGTGCGATTCCGAGCCCTGGTGTGGCCGAAATTAAATTTTCAGTGTGTTTTCCCTGGGTATGACAAATAAATGAAATATATCCTAAAAGGTATCTCATACTAGAAAAATAAGGGAACCGTTGAGTCCATAGTGTGTCGCTTACCCTTGGAGGGGTGTAATTTTCACGGGCGCAGGCCTTCAGTGAAAACAGTCACTGGGGCATTTTCGTAATTTAGCGGCCTCGAGCGTTAAATTTTATAACATTCAAACAGATGCTCAGAATAAAATTCTGAGACCACTGTTGAGTTTAGAATATGGATTTTATCCTAGTGGAGGGTTAATCTTAACCCCGTCGGGAGTTTCAGATAAGGGTCATTTCATGGGCGATTTAAAGTAAAATAGGAATTTAGAAAAAAAAATCTTTATTTAAACCTAAACTCAACCCTACCCTCCCGTTGTTCATTATATTTTATAAGAAACCCCAAAAAGATCCACTCACCATCCATCATGCCCTCCACCCTTCCTTTCGAAGGCAGTTGTAGATCCGGCGAAGGTGGATCGCTTGCCAAGCCTCGGGATACGCCCAACAAGGTAGGATTTTTTATTTTTCTTTTTAAAGTTACGCACCTAATTTGATCTTGATTCATAGAATCGAAATGTCATCTAATATTATAGATAATCCAATGAATACGTAGTATATTTCTTTATATTTCAGAAGAATTTTTCAGATTTTAATTCTGAGTTCCATGGCGTCTGCAGCTGTCCGATGAAAATTTGATGTTGTTTTAATGTTTTCCGGCAGATCTGGCCGGTCCGGTGGGTCGGTGATGGTCCAAGGCTGTCGAGAGGAGGCACAACAGGGTAGCTCGGAGCAGGGCGACGGTGGTATCAGCTGAGCCGGTTGCGGGCTTCACGGTCGAGAGTGGACGGAAGTGGGATCGGGTGAGCGTGGAGGCCAGGCGAGCGGGGGTCGGTGTCACGATCAAGCGGAGGCGCCAGCTAGGGGCACGGGGCGCGAGAGACAGGCCAGCATTGCCAAGTATGTTGATGAGGGATAGTCAGGGTCCCCGTGACACCGGTCCTCATAAAAGACCTACACCCCACGGGTCCTATGGGATGTCAGTCGGACCGGTTGATCTGGTCCGAGCGAGGGAGCCCAGCTCGCGCGACTGCGGGTCGTTCAAGCAGGGTTGGGCGGCCGAGCCAGCCCAGCCCATCTGTTTTCACACATTTAGAAACTAAAACGCTCTTTAAAAATTTACCAGGTGTTGGATTTTCATTATTTCAATGGTGACACATTCCTTGATAAAGAAGAACATTTTGAGATGCTCTCGGGGATTTTTAATTCTTGAGATGAGGGGCTCAGTGGCACGACACGTACGTTAAGTGGATTAGTGATTTTCATGAGGATCTTGTTTTGGGTGGCATGGACACATCAGGAGTCCGTTTTGAGCACTGTCAGTAGAATTATGACCCTGGCATCAAGATGAAGATTTATAGTACTATTTTGGGTGTTGAAACTGGAGTTGAGGCGTAGTCCCCACAACCTGTCTTTTCAGCTGTGAGCAGCGTTTCACAACATTCTCATCGGACATCCTTTTGGGGCGTGCAAGTAGTCGATTCGGAGTGTTTTTCCAAGGGAATTTCAATGGGTCATTTCACCCTCATTAATTCTTAAATGATGGTTTAGGCCCCACGAGGGCCATTTTGGGTGTTGGTGGTGATTTCCATCTTTATCACCGGGTGTCCGTCTCGGATAAGTGGATAATCAATCTTGTGTAATTTTTCGAGAGGATTTCAATGGTGTGATCTGTTCATAGCACATTGAGACTGGGATGTGGGTTCCACTATGCTCCGATAATATACGGAATGGCGAAATGCATCATTTTCTTTGGATATCTATTCAACTAACCTGTTCTGTCCTTTTGACGTATTTTTACAAGGGGATCACAATAGTGTGATGCACTTGACAATTTTCGGGACTGAGATTTGGGATCACGAGATGTTGTTCAGGCGTAAAGCGGGGTTGGTGACATTTCCATTAGATATTCTTCTAAGGGGAGTAAATAGTATTACTTGCATGTTTTTTCATGATGCTTACAATGGTGTGATCTACTTGGATGTGCGTAGTCTCATTCAAGATCTCATTAACAGTGTATGCAAGAAAGTTGTGCGGGTGGAAGTTATTCCCAAGGATTTTGTAGAGAATCCTTGGCATGTGATTGTGAGAAATCCTTTGAGAGTGATGTAAATGTTTGAAGAGGTGTGGTTGGCCGTGCTAGGGATGTGGTGGAAGCAAGTTGGAGAACTTACGTTTTATCCTTATTGCATTGACGATGGACATCATGTGCATGATAGACTTGGAGAAGGGAATGTGGTATACTCTAGGAGTATACGAGTTTTCCTAGAGGTACATGTTTTTGTTTATACCTGAGAATGTTTGTGTACGAGGATTGGAGATGAGATAGGGCCACACGTCGTGGGGGTCTCATGTGTGTACTGTGTTCTACATTACGTACCTTTGACCTCTCATGACGTAAATGGTCCTTTTGTTAATGATGGTTTAGACCAGCATGGTTGAGTGGTATCCCCTGGTTCTATACATATGGATTGATTGGTGGAGTTTATTGGGTTTCCCTATTCCTTTAGTCATGTGGGCTTTCAGTATCACGTCCCTTCATGTTCCCGGGTAGAGTTTTTGAGGATTCAGTATGACCAATACATTATGTGGGCACCGATCCTCTACCCAGGATGTTGTTTCAAGTTGGTTACGGAGCCCCAATGAGCCTGGGTGTAGATTCTATAACCATGTATAGAGATCATATCTTCCTTCCGCGATCTATCGTGACCTTTTTTCCTAGGTAGAGTTTTAGGTATCAGTGTGACCCACACTACAAAGGAACTGAACTTCTACTAGATGAATTGTTCTTGAGTAGGGTGGTTTCACGATACCCACTCAGTGTTCTATTGTCTAGTGTTGTACCATAAAGTAGGGATAGCCATAGTAGTTCTGGGTTTACCATCCTGCGGGTGTAGGCAGTGGGTTTCTCATCGACTTCAACGGGGCTGGGCAGTGGGTGGTTCATTGACTTCTTAAGGCTTACCCTCTAGAAGAGACTAGGCAGTGGGTTACCCGACGACCTCGTAGGGTTTACCCTCTAGTAGAATATGGGTATTGGGTTACCCGATAACCTCTTAGGGTTTAAACTCCTATAGAGACTGGGCAGTCGGTTACCCGAAGACCTCCTAGGGATTACCCTCCAGTTGAAACTGGGAAGTGGGTTTCCCGATGACATCTTAGGATTTACCCTCATGTAGAAACTTGGTAGTGGGTTACCCAAAGACTTCATATGGTTTACCATCTAGTAGAGACTATGTAGTGGGTTACCCGACGTTATCTATGCATTTACCCCCAAGTAGAGACTGGGCTGTGGGTTAACATATGGCCTCTTTGGGTTTACCCTCCAGTGGCGCTGGGCAATGGGTTACCCGACTACTTCATTCAGACTCGGTCCTTTCAACTAGGCTAGTCTGTGTCTTTTCTCTGTGACTACAGTAGCGGGATGCTTGGTGGTACAGGTTAGTAATGTGAAAAATTTACTTTGAGAAGACTTCTCGAATGTGTGATAGTAAAGAGGTGTGTATTGACCTTCCCCTAGAAATCTCAAGTACGAGGGGTGCATTCCCCACCAAGTTATGTCCTCGTGACGTGACCTAAAACCGTGCGGGGGAGTAAGTACCTCCCAATGTGGATAGTTTTAGGGTGTGTTGATTTGAGCCCCATGGCTTGCAGTTTGGGGAAAACGTGTAGGATTCCAGAGATCAATGGTGTTTACTTCTGGGACTGATGGCTACTCACTTTCTTGGGTTGATCTACGATACAAATATCCCCTTATGATCTTGTTCGGGTTTCTTGATTGGGCATAAGGATGTGTTTATACCTTGTTCCAGTACCCACTCCTTGGGTTTGGTCACTCTCCATCTAGGAGAGGTGAAGATGCGTGGGGTATGACACAAGCTTTCTGTGTCTAGATTCTTGTTGATGGATGAGTCCACTCTCCTACTCTAGGTAGTGAAGACTCGATGAGAAGTTTCATCTTATCAAGGTTTCTTGCTATTTATATTTGGACTAGTCTACTTAATTTCTCTTGTTGGGATTAGCTGTTACTCTATTGTACTCTTTACTACACTCTCTGTAATTATCTATTCCTAATCCCTATTCGATCTACTACTCACCTCTTCATTACCTCCTTTTTTGATCCCTCTTGCCTTCGGGGTATCCTACTGAGTATTTTTATACTCACCCCTGCTTGGGTATTTCCCACACTTTGTGTGCCCTTGTAGAAGATGGACATGTTTCTCATGACTACAGAGGAGCTTAGAATTTTGGAAGCATAGACCGCATGCAGTGGTCATAGTCAGGTTCTATGTGTGGGACTCTCCCAGCTATTTTACTTTTGTTTACCTGGTGCCGGGTTGTAGCACTTTTCTGGTTGGGCGTGTGTTTTTCCCATTTCTTTTCAGTTTACCTTCAACAGTAACCTTGTACTGTTTAGAGGTCGATGCACCAATGTGGTTAGTTTATAGAAGTTGGTACATTACTATTCCTTGTACTCTGAACATTTGCATTGAGGGGGATGTGTGTGTGTGTGTGTCTATAATTAATTATGCAAAGGCCTCCCTGAGTTGTTTATCCTTCGGTGCTTGTCGCTAGCCCTTGGCCTATGGAGGTGGACTTGGGGTAGTTGCGACTCTAGCCCGAGTAGCGTCAGTTTGTGACAAAGTGGTATTAGAGGAGGTTCATTCTTTGGGATGTAGTTCAGAAATCATTAAATATGGATTGGTTGGGATCTAGTGTAACATTGTCAACGTGTCTTGAGAGAGGCTCTCAGGTCGGGGAGTCTAGTGATGGTGCGGCGGCCGACGTATCCATTCACTAGGACCGTGATAAACTTATTGTTAACTCAGAAACCTGAGACACTCCTTGCAGGTAAATTGGTTTGTGCATCACATAGGACTGAGTCTTGACTATCCTTCTTGAGTCAACTCCCTATTTTTGTAACTATTATATTCATATATTCTCATCTGACTGCTTCAATCCTTGATAAAATTTAGGATGTCTCCGCGAAGACAGCCAGCTAGGATACCTGCTTTGATTCGTGATGATGACCCTGTGAGTGAAGAGGCTTTAGTAGAAGACCCATCATGTGATTCCCTTTCACCGAGTGGTCCAGTAGCAGCACCCCCGCCCGGTGAGCAGAAGACCGCTTCAGCAGAGCAGACTGAGATTGAGTGCAGGTTGAGCGTGCTCTGTGAGTTCCAGCGGTAGAGACAGGTGAGTTACAGTGGTGATAATGCCCTCAGGATGTAGAGGTTTCTCTAGAGATAGTGGTTCACCTATTCAGGCTTGACCACACACCGGCAGATCAGAGGGTGGCTATGGTAGCCAACCTTTTTCAACGGAGTAGTTGGGCATTGTTGGAGTCTGGTGACTCAGTTACTTTGATGAGTCGTCACGTTCATGGGGTGACTTTCTAATACTATTTCATGAGGATTTTTACCCTCCCTATATACGCTCCAATAAGATCCATGGGCTCCTGTAGTTTCAGTAGGGAGGGATGATGGTGAATAAGTACGCGACTAGTATTGCAGACCGTTCACGTTTTTACTTAGACATGGTCTATGATGGAAACTTCGGAGCTTGTAATTTCAAGAAGGGTCTTCATAGAGAGATTTGTGAAATCATAGTACCCTTGATAATTCCCACTTATGTCGAGGTTCTAGAGTAGGAGATGGTGATAGAGATCTTCCTGTCTTGTTCTATAGTTGATAGTGGAAGTAGGCACGATGGAGCCAAGACGTCTGTCGTAGCTAGCAGGAGTCAGCAGATAGAACCTTGATGTAGGAAGACTTCCACCGATCGATTTCGAAGACGTGGTTGTGCACCACTCTGGCGGAAAAGCAATGGGGCTCAGCCAAGGATACCCTTCCACGAGCAGACCCATGGGCAGGGTCGTACATCACAGTGGCACTAGAGGGCACTAGGGAATCCTAGATAGCGTGGGTGCTATGCTTGCGATGAACAAGGTCACTTGGCATGGGACTGCCCAACCAGGTATGCTGAGAACTTCGGGTAGGCAGAAGGTGCACCACCATAGAAGAGGCAACTCCGTGATTGGAGTAGTGACTAGAGAAGTGGTGCTAGCAGAGGAGCGGGACCACCTGAAAGTGGGGGATGCCATTACAAGGTCTTTATGTCACCACCAGGCAGACCACATAAGGATCTAGGATTTAATAGATGGGACAACAGATAGCAGCGATCTTTGGATATCTACAATCCTGCAGAGCATGAAGCTACAAGAGGCACGCTTTATGGCTCTTCTACAATTTGCAGTATAATTGTTAGGCTCTGTGTGTGAAATTATTTTCTCCATGCTCTTTCCTTGAGTTGTTACTAGGGTGACCCGGGGCATCGGTGTAACCTGGTGATAGTGGAATAGATGGTGTGGAACCGTTCTCTTTATTCGATTGTGGTGATTCCATTGCCTTTCGAGCCTGTAATAGAGTCTTGGTCGTTGGACATCGACTGTGAAACCATGTGTGACCAGATATCCTTGGGTATTTTCTCATATGGATATTCTGAAGGAGGGAATGACCAAACATAATTCCAGGTACGAACAATGATATCTATCGTGGTGTTCGACGAAGATGTGTGACCAGGGAGGTGAGCTACGCAAGAGGCCCTTCAGGCCATTTGAGGTCGTGCGAAGGGTTGGTGAGGTTCCCTACCACCTTGACCTAACCCCAAAGTATGGAGTTGGTGCACGAATCCCACATGTCTCATCTGTGTAGATGTATGCATGAACTAATTCATGTCACCGGTAAGGTCAGACCTCACGAAAATGGATAAATCTCTTCATCCATGTGCGTGATGCAGAGCCGTGTGAGAGTTTTGCTAGATATGGGAGAGTTAGGTTTGGGATTAATGCCATGTGTTGTTCTCTAGTTTTTCATTTCTAATATGAAAATATTGAAGGATGGAATGATGAATGAACACAGTTTTTTCTATAAAAGACTTTGTAGATTTCTTGATGTTATTCCAAT
Organism: Viscum album; assembly: GCA_963277665.1. Lineage (NCBI taxonomy): Eukaryota > Viridiplantae > Streptophyta > Magnoliopsida > Santalales > Viscaceae > Viscum > Viscum album. The sequence continues at coordinate 362,369,522 of OY728158.1, read as the reverse complement.
GAAACTCCTTCAGACAGTGTGCGATTTCGAGCCTCGGTGTGGCCAGAATTAAATTTTCAGTGTGTTCACACTGGGCACACCAAATAAATGAAATAAAACCTAAATGGTAGCTCGTACAGGAAAAATGAGGGGACTGTTGAGTCCAGAGTGTGTCTTTTACCCTAGGAGGGGTGTAATTTTCGCAGGCGCGAGCCTTATGTGAAAATTGCCACCGGGGGGCGTTTTCGTAATTTAGCGGCCTCGGGCGTTAAATTTTATAACATCCAAACAGAAGCTCAGAATAAAATTCAAAGACCTACATTGAGATTAGAATTTGGTTTTTACCATATGGTGGTTTTATATCAACCCCGTTAGGAGTTTCAGACGTGGGTCATTTTGTGTGCGATTAAATGTTAAATAAGAATTTATAAAACAATTATTTATTTAAACCTAAACTCACCCCTACCATTCCCTTTATATTTATTTTGCAGAATAATATCTAATAAGAGCCCCTCTCCCTTCATCAATCCCTACTTCCCTCCTCTCCAAGGCAGATGTAGATCCGGTGAAGGCAGATTGCTTGCGATACCTCGGGCTATGCCTAACAAGGTAGGATCATGCGTTTTTCGTTTTAAAGTTATGCACCTACTTTGATCTTGATTCATAACATCTAACATTTGTCTAATTTTAGATAAAATCCCAAGAATTTTTAGTCTATTTCATAAGATTTCTAATGCATGTTTCATATTTGAATTCCAAGTTATGAGGTGTTCGTAGTTGTCCGACGAGAATTTGAGGTTGTTTTAATGTTTTCCGACGGAGGCGTAACAGGGAGGCTCAGAGCGGGGCAGCGGTGTCGTCAGCTGAGCTAGTCAGGGAAGTCACTGTCGAGGGAAGACTGTAGGGGTTCTGAGAGAGTGTGGAGTCCAGGTGAGTGGGGGTCGGCGTCGCGGTCAAGAAGAGGCGCCAGCTAGGGGATGAGACGCGAGAGACCGGCCGGCTTTGCCCGCCGGGTTGACGCGGGAGACCCGAGGTCCTCGTGACCCTAGTCCATAGAAAACGACCCACACCCTGCAGGTCCTGTGGGAACTCAGGTGGACTGGCTGAGTGAGTCAGGTTGAGGCAGGATGGCCCGCGCGACTGTGGGCCGGTTCTGTTGGGGTGGGTTGACCAAACCAGCTCGGCCCACCTGTTTTCACCCTTTTAAAAATTAAAACTCTTTTAAAAATTTGAAAAGGTGTCGGATTCGCGTGCCGTCTATGGTGACACATTCCTTGAATCAAGACAAATGTTTTGATATAGTCTTGGGGATTTTTAATTCCTGAGACGAGGGGATCGGTAGAGTGACAATTATGTTTAGTGGTTTAGGGATTTTCCGGAGGTTCTTATTTTGGGCGGTGTGGACACATCCGGTGTCCGTTTTGTGTGCCGCCAGTGGAGTTGAGGCCCTGGCATCGAGACGAAAATTTTCAATATGGTTTTGGGCTTTGAAAGAGGAGTTGAGGCATGGTCCCCATGGCCTTTATATTAAGCTATGTGTAACGTTTCACAACATTCTCATCGGACGTCCGTTCGGGGCATGCAAGCAGTCTATTCTGAGTCTTTTTCCGAGGGAATTGCAATGGCGGAATCTTCTCACATTAATTCATCACAATGTTGTGGGCCCCACGAGGTCCGTTTTGGGTGTTGGTGGTGATTTACATCTTTATCACCAGGTATCCGTCTCAGATAAGTGGATAATCAATATTGTGTACTTTTTCGAGAGGATCGCAATGTTGTGATCCGTTCGTAGCACTTCAGGATCAGGTTGCGGGTCCCACATAGCACCGCTCATGTGTGGTACGACGAAATGAATATTTCTCTTGAGATAACCATTCCACTAAAGTGAGGATTCCTTTTGACATGTTTTTTTTCAGGGGATCACAATTTTGTGATGTGCTTGACCATTTTCGGGACCGAGACTTGGGATCACGGGATGTTGTTCGGGCATAAAGTGGGGTTTACGACTTTTCCATTGGATATCTGTCTGAGGTGAGTATACAGTCTATCTAATGTGTTTTTTTTCGAGGATTACAATGGTGTGATCCATTTTTATGTGTGGATTCTCTTTAAAAATCTCATTAAATGTGGATGCATGAAAGGTGTGCTGGTGGAGGTTATTCCCGCGGTGTTTGTAGAGAACCCTTGGCGTGTGATTTTGACCACTCATTAGAGAGTGGAGTATATGTTTGAAGAGGTGTGGTTGACCGTGATAGGGCCGTGGTGGAATCAGGTTGGAGAACATACATAGTCTCCCTTTTGCGTTGATGTTGGAAATCGTGTGCACGATAGCCTTTGGGCTGGGAATGTGGAATACTCTGGGAGCATACAAGTATTCTTAGAGGTACATATTGTAGTTTGTACCTAAGAATGTTTGTGTATGTGGTCTGGAGATGAGATGGGTCCACACATCATGGGGGCCCCATGTGCTTATGTTGTTCTAAATTACGTACCTTGGACCTCTCGTGACGTAGAGTGTCCTTCTGTTAACGATTGTTTATACCAGTAGGGTTGAGTGGATTCCCCTGGTTCTATTATTGATGGTTTGATTGGAGGAGTTGTTTGGGTTTCCATATTTCGTTATCCATGTGGTATTTCAGTATCACGTCCCTTCATGTTCATTGGTAGACATTTTAAGGATTCGGTGTGACCATTACATTATGCGGGCACCAATCCTCTACCCAGGAGGTTGTTTCCAGTAGGGTACGAAGCCCTAGGGAGCCTGTACATAGATTCCCTTGCCATGTATCATGATAATATCTTCCTTCCTCAATCTACCATGACATTTTTCCCAAGGCTGCATTTCAGGTATCAGTGTGTCGTCACTACACAGTCACTGAACCTCTACTAGATGAATTGTTCTGGAGTTGGGTGGTTGCGTGATACCCCCTCCATGTTCTATTGTCCAGAATTGTAACATTTAGTAGGGATGGCGATAGAAGTTCTGGGCTTACCCTATAGCGGGGCTGGGCAGTGGGTTGCTCATCGAATTCTTCAGTTCTACCCTCTAGTGGGGTTAGGCAGTCTGTTCTTCATTGACTTCTTAGGGTTTACCCTCTAGCAGAGACTAGGCAGTGGGTTATCCGACAACCTCTTAGGGTTTAACCTCCAGTAGAAATGGGGTAGTGGGTTACCTGATGACCAATTAGGGTTTACCCTACAGTAGAGACAGGGAAGTGGGTTACCTGAGGACCTCTTAGGGTTTACCCACAAGTAGAAATTGTCCATTGGGTTACCCGAAGACCTCTTAGGGTTTACCCTCAAATAGAAACTAGGTAGTTGGTTACCTAATGACCTCGTAGGGTTTACCCTCTAGTAGAGACCGGGCAGTGGGTTACCCGATGACCTATTGTGGTTTACCCTCCAGTAAATACTGGGCAGTGGGTTACCCGATGACCTCTTAGGGTTTACCCGCCAGCGAGGTTGGGCAGTGGGTTACCCGATGATGTGTGGTTTCACTTTCCCCTGAACTCTCAAGTAAGTGGGGCACTATTTCCACCAAGACACATCCTTGTGACGTGACCTAAAACCATACGAGAGAGTTAGTGTCGCCAAAAAAGGATAGTGTCAGGGTGCGGTGATTTGAGCCCCTTGGCTTGTAGTTTGGGTCAGACGTGCAAGATGTTGGACATTTATGATGTTGACTTCTGGGACTGTTGGCTACTCACTTTCTTGGGTTGAACTATGGGATAGAGATCCCCTTACAATCTTGTTTGGGTTTCTTGATTAAGAATATGGATATTTATATACCTTGTTCCAGTACCCACTCCTTTGATTTGGTTACTCTCCTTCCAGGAGAGGCGATGACGCGCGGGGTATGCCACGTGCTTTCCCTGTCTAGCTTCTCGTAGGTGGATGAGTCTACTCTCCTACTCTATGTAGTGAATACTCGATGAGAAGATTCATATTCTCACCATTTCTAGCTCCTTATTTTTATAAGACTCTACATCCATTCTCTTGTTGGGTTGAGCTGTTACTCTATTGTACTCTTTCCTGTACTTTTTGTCATTCTCTTCTACTATTCCCTATTCAATCTATTTATCACCTCTTCATTACCTCCTTTGTTTCTGCCTCGGGCCTCTGGGTTATCCTGTGATTATTTTTATACTCATCCATGATTGGGCTTTGCCCGCAATTGTTGTGCCCTTGTAGATGATGCACATGGTTCTCGTGACTACAGAGAAGCATAGGAGTTTGGGATCTTGGACCACATGCGGTGGTCGTAGTCAGGTTCTAGGGGAGGGACTCTCCCAGCTTTTTTACTTTTGTTTACCTATTGCTGGGTTGTAGAACTTTTCTGGTTGGGCCCATGTTTTTTCCTTTTCCTTTCAGTTTACCTTCAGCACTAACTTTGTTCTCTTTAGAGGTCGATTCGCCTTTGTGGTTAGTTTATAGCAGTTGTTACTTTACTTTTCCTTGTACTCTACATATCTTAATTGAGTGGGTTGTGTGTGTGTATGGGTACATAGGAAAAGGCCTCCCAGAGTTGTTTAGCCTTTGGTGCTTGTTGCCATCCCCTGGCCTATGGAGGCAGGCTTGGGGTAGTTCCGGCTCGAGCCGGGGTAGGGTCGGGTCGTGACACCAACCACATCTTAAATTGTATTTATTTTCATTCAATTCCTAAATTTCAAAATTTAATAATGTAAATTTTTATTAATTTTTGGACACAATAAGAATTTGTTTTTTCATTTTTATATCATGATACTAATTTTTTTAAAAATGACACTTTTATATTGAAAACATGTACATTGATTCATGACAACCACATCATGCATTAGATTGTAATTATCCAAGTTCATATATATCAAAAACAAATTGTTGATAATTTTCATATTGTTTGAAATCATTCTTAGATCATTTTATTAGTTTTTGATTTATGATGCTTGTTTTAAAGAAGAATTGTAAGTTATATATATAAATGATGAACATAATTTAATATTAACCAAATTATGTACCATATTTATGTTTGGTCAATTCATATATGGCACAAATGAATTATGAATCCTTTATCTATTATTTGAAAATAATTTGAGCTCATTTTCTAATTTTTGGCTATGGAGGAGCACTTTAAACTGAAATTAATCTTTTTTGTTATATACATGAAGATCGTGTTATAGTAGTGAAACTGTGAATCCTATATATGTATGGTCAATTTATAGACATAAAAAATTAATTAAGGAAGGTTTTCTAAAATATTCAAAATATTTTGAGCTTGTTTTATTGGTTTTTCCATTTTGATGCGCATGTTAATCTAAAATGGAACTATTATATTCAAAAACACACATTTCAGTCAAACCAATGACATGACATGTTTTACTGATGTTTGGATTATTACAACACGTCACAATTAAATTATGGACTATGTGATGTGAATATCAAACAATAATTGCAATTTTATATTGAATACATGCACATTGATCCATAAAAAATAAATTATGTTCCATAATGGCATGCAGTTAATTAAAATTTGAAAAAAATTAATTATCAATAATTTTTCTAATGATTGATTACAATGTAGGTTCTTTTTATTGGGGTTTCCTATGTGATTATTGTTTTAAAATAAAATTGAAAGTCTATATTGAAAATAGAGAAATTAATTTATACACGACACATCATATTTTATATTGAAAATATAGTTGGTTCCTTCATGTTAGAAATGATTTATGGGTCATTCTCGTAATTTTATTTTAAAAAAAATCATCTCATTTGCTATGTTTCAGTTATGTGAAACATTTAAAACATAAATGATACTATAATATTTGAAACAACTACTGAACGTCATAAGGACCACATCATCGATCAGTCTGATGTGCATATGATTCCTATAGATCACAAATAAAATATATATTTTTGTCTAAATATTTTAAAATAATACAAGATGGTTTTCACAGTTTTGACTATGTGACATGTGTTTTATACTAAAATTATACTTCTATATTAAAAAATGATACTTCATATAAAAAAAGACACATAATTTTTTGGATTTAGGAGAGGAAAATTATTACATTTCTAAAATTTCTTACAATTGTTTTACTAATGATACAAAATAGTATGAATGTGAACTCTTGGATTGGTGTATGTCTTATTTTTTTCAATAATTTATCATGTTTTAAATTGAACACCCACATTTCAAGTCATATTTGTCAAACCTTGTATCAAATTGATTTTACATCAAATCATACAATTCAAATATTAAATACAAATATATTTACTAATGTTTGAAAACAACATGTTCTCATTATCATGGTTTTGTAAATGTTACATGTGTTTCAATCTTAAACAGATCCTCTATATTGAAAACAAAAACATTAATTTTATACCATCCAAATCATATTCTAAATTGACATGTGATCATCTTATAGTTCTAAATTAAGTAGGGATCATTTTTTTAATGTTGGAATGAAAATTGATCTTGTATTCTTAATTTTTTTGAGTGATGATTTTTAAGATAAAATGATACTTATATATCGAAATAATTCTATTATTGTGTTACCAATAACATCGTGTTCTATATAGAAATATGATGAAGTATCATACATCATAAATAAATTATGGATAATTTCCATAATTATTGGAAATAATATGAGTATATTTGCTCAATTTGGTCTAATGACATGTGTTTTACACTAAAATGACATTTTTATATTGGAATCACGTACATGGAGTGTTTTTTGACACATAATGAATTGGATTGATGTGATATCAGATAGTACACCCACAAATTTAATCATGGATCATTTTACTAATGCTTCAGAATAATCTGAGATATTTTACATATATTTGGATATATAACATGTGTGTTAAATGAAAATGACACTTAGAAAATGTATTTTGAGTCATAGAAGCAACATCATGTGTCTGATTTGTGTGTGGTCATTTATTACACATCAAAAATGAATGATGGATCATTTTAATTAGTGTTGAATAAAATTAGAGCTTGTTTTATATGTTTTGTCTATGTGATGCATGATTTAATCTTAATTGAAAGTTTTATATTTAAAATAAAAACATTCAGTAATACCATCGAGATCATGTCTCAGAGTGACTTGTGGTATATTACAATATTCCAAACATGTAATATGGATCATTACCATATTTTTTAAACACAATTAGGGTTTTTTACTTATTCTTGGCAATGTGGTGCATTTTTTAACTAAAATAACACTTTTATATTTAAAATATGGACTTTCTATCATTTTGGAAATATAATGTGTCTAATTTTTTTAGTCATTTTATATGAAACATAAATTAATTATAGAACATTTTTTTGTTATTTTGAATACAATATTTTGTCGTTTTGTCATTTTTTTCTATGTGACACCTTTTTTAGACTAAAATGACACTATTAAAGTGAAAAACATAAAAATTGATACAAACCATCCAAATAGTGTGTCTAATTGGTTAATGGTGGATTCCTAGATGTAAAAAATAAATTCTGGATCATTTAAAAATATATTGAAAATAATATGATCTTTTTCACACAGTCATGACAATGTGGAGTGAATTTTAATCTAAAATAACATTATTATATTGAAAAAAATACATGGAATAATTACAGTAAAATTGTGTTCTAGATTGAAATTCTGTAAATTACTACACATAGAAAATGAATAAGGGAATATTTATCTAATTTTTTATATAATATGATCACATATACTATCTTTTTTAGATGTGATTAGTTTTTAGAGTAATGTGATGCATTTTATTTGAATGTATACATGTGGAGTAATACTAGCTAGATAATTTGTCGTATTGATGTGTAGTTGATTCCAACCTCTCGCACATGATTTATGGAACATTATCATAAATCCTGACAACATATGATCTTTGTTTATTATTATTAATAATTAGATTCATGTTTTAATCTATAATAAATCATTTATATTTAATAAAACTACATTAATCAATATGAAAAACATCATGTTTATGATTTATTTTTAGTCAAATCATACACATTAATAATCAATTATGGATCAAATCCAATAATTTTTAAAAGAATATGAACTTATTTGATTATTTTTCACTATGTTACACATGTTTTTAACTAAAATGGTACGTTTATATTGAATAGCTGAACATTGTGTCATACCAGAAACAACATATGTTATGTTTATATATGTTTGAATATAACATATCACAAATAAGGTCACTCACACCATTCAAATCCGTTGGTAAAATTAATAACACAAAAATACGAATTAATATTTTTAAATAATGGAATCCATTGAATGAATGATCAAAAGTAAAAAAAATGTTTGTTTTTAAAGTGTTTATTTTACAAAGGCTTCCAAGGGATATAGGCATCAAATATTCAGTTATAGCGGAGCATGAAAAATATGAGGGATGAGGTCCTCTATTGTGGTTCTATTTAAATGATCGTAAAGGTTTTATCAATGATTTTTTGAAAACACTCATAAAGACTCATTCTTATAGAAACTAAAATATAAATTGATGGAAAATTCACACTATGAGTTTTAACACTAATAACTAAAAAATAATGCATTTTATCATCACATTATATAAAAATTTGATGTAGATAGTTTCAGTAAGAACATTATATTTTAGTGTTGAAAACCACTTTATTTATCATCATTATTTGGTAAGAGAAGATAATTTTACATATTCCATTACATAGAATGGGATGGCCCCTAAGATCATCCCACCCCCTATTTAGTGCAAGGAAACACTATTATTATTCAAGAGAACATGACCTATATCCTTATGTTCAATTCCTATCATCTATATGCTTCATTCTTTCTTTTAGAACTCGCTTATCTCTAAAGATTCATATTTGTTTTATCGATTCCGAAAACATTATCTCCCATACATCGAATTCACTAATGATTTATTTCTTATTAATCATATGTGTATTTCATGTTTTAAAGAATTTCACCGATTATTGGATTAATTTGACATGTTTTTTTCTGATATTAAAGAATACATAAATAATTAACCTCAGGTCTTCTCAAAAATACGCACCTCATGATACAATTAATTTCAATGAATGACTTCTTCAAGCCATTTTACAATTCACCACACATGTTAAACTGATCTTTTTTATCTTTATTAAGGTGATCTTATGCTTTCATTATGAAATGAGATACCTGAACTACATTGATTTGGGTTGGTATACCCGACCACTATCTTCTTTATCAAAATCCTTCCATTATTCGTGTTCTATGTAATTATTTTGGTATATATATATATATATTAAGATAGTATAACAAGAACAATTTTTGATCCCATTTCATCACTATTCTTCATTGACGATGATGTTTTAAAAACTCCAGAACAAAATGTCTGGTTTATAGTTGGGGAATATTTCTTCTACAAGAAAATTGTTTCCCTTGAGTCATGGACTGATTTTTTCCCATCATTCATGAAAAATTCTAACTTTATTGATGTGTGTAGGAATGGGAGCATGATTAAATACCAGCAGATAGATGTAATATGGTGATTTATTAGTAATGGTATGATTTCAATATATTGTAGAGGTTTTGATTAATATGATCAAATTGATGTTTCGATTGACTGAAATAGTAATTATGAGGTATTTCACTTTCAATCACTTGAGGGTGGGGAGTCCAATGGCATAAAACTAACCGATGTTCTCACAGAAAAACATTAGATTCTGAATGGAACAAAAAATATTTCACCATTCAAAATGTGTCACAACTATTAATCCACTTTTTGAATGTAGTAGGCATATACGGTAGATTGATATTTGGTTTTGAGACAATATATGCAACATGGCCCTTGGGAATTAAGCTAAATGTATCTAATAAGGCATCCACTGTGGAGGCAATGAGTATGCATGTGATATCTAAACACAAGGTGGAGTTATAAAAGATATGTGAGGAATACGAAATGGTCTATATATATAAAATATAGGAAGATAGGGATGGTTGAATGAAACATGCTGGGAAAGGCTAATAGGGATTTTCCTGACTATTAGTATTATATTTCTATTTGAATATTTGGAAGTTGAATGTTCTGTTCATGGAGAAGGGGGATAAATACAACAAACAATGGGGATCCAAACCACAATACTAGTAGATAACATCTCTAAATTCAAAATCCTTTATGGGATAGATTATGAGGATGATATATCTATACATTTTTTGGTAGAATGTGTCAATGGTGTTCTTTGAAGAAGACGATTTATTACAAGGAGGAGGATGTTGTGGAAAATAAAAAAGTGATTTAGGGATATAAATTATGTTAAAGGGAATGATGTCAAAAGGACTTAAGGAATACTCCTAGTTCCCTAAGATGAGGAAGACATGGTCAACCAGAAATAATAAGGGTATAGATAAGGAAACCATGTCACATGGCTGGGAAGGCAAGAAGAATTCAAATCCTCACATAAGAAATCAGATAATGATGTTTGGTGAGTCCAAGAAATAAGAACAGGGTGGTTGTATTATAGATGATCTAATTTAAGAACATGAGGTATCTAATAGTATGACTAGGGATGTAGAAAAGAATGACAAGGGAAAATGGGAGACAAGTGATTTTATTATTCCATTCAAAGAAGAAATGTTAGAGGAGGCATCTGAGATCAATACTAGATAAGAAGATTTTTGTACGATGAATGAGAGGATGACTTCGGTCGACACAAATAAGGAAAAATTTATATGGATCAATAATAAAGATTATATTTTGAAATGTGTCACTAATAATAGAACTATTAATGTGGAAGAGTGTATCCAAATATGGGAAATACGTTTTATAGTTTTCAAAACAAAATCAAGAAAAACTAGGACATGAAGGCCACCGCTCTTCAATGGAGGTTATACAGACATACAAATTATAATATAAATAAAATACATTTCAATCATTCGATAATTTTTTATGACATCTTTTGATTATATTTTCATAACATTAACGGTATCCCACATTTACATAAATGTTCTTTGTATAAGAAAAATTAAATTTCTTGTTTGTTGATGATGTCTATATAAAATATTTGTAAAATATTAAATAAATATATACTAAATATGAATAAATAATAAAAATTTTAAAATTAATTAATATTAGTAATTAAAAGAAAATCTTAAATGCGTTAATCTATAATTGAGTGATTTTAAAAAAAAAATACATTAAAAATATTTAAAAAATATTGAGTTTTATTTATTATATAAATTATTAAAATATAAAAATGCATTTATAATAATATAAAATGATTACATAAAAATTATGTACATTACTTCCATATTAGAAAACATAAATGGTAAATAATTATTATGCATAAATAAATATTAAAAATAAAGAAATTACAATAATATTAAAATAATATTTATTAAAACAGAATATATTATAAAGAAAAGTAAAAAATAAATAATAATACTAGTGAATAATTAATTATAAATAATATTTATTGAATTAATATTAAAATAGAGTTAAATTAAATAATTAAAACATTTAATTGATTGAAAAAACTATAAAAATGAACAAGTGTTATTAATTATTGAAATTATTTTAAAAAGGTAAAAATGAATATATGATAAAATAAAAATGAATAAATATAATATCTATCAATTAAAACTATATTAAAACAATTAAATATTATTGAATAAACAGATATAAATAAATATTAAAATGGAATAAATTATAAAAAATTAACAATTAGAGTTTCAAAATGAATAAATTAAAAAAATTTAGAAAAATAAGATTATTATTGATTAGATAACATTTTGAATGAATAAATCTTGAAAATATATTTTAAAGTAACAAATAATATAAATTTTATAATAAAATATAAAATGAATAATATTTACTAATTAAATATATAAATATATATATATATATGATAATATGTTAATAAATATAATTTTATAATAAATATTACAAATTGAATAATGTTACCACATATTATGTGTGTGTACATTCTATATAAAAATAATAATTTAATATATCCATGTTTAAAATTAATTGAACACACATTTAATATATGTTTAATTTAAAAAAATCAAATTTAATTAAATTTCCATTACCTGATATAAATTTTTTATATTATTAATTAATATAAATTTTTAATTATATACTAATTTTCCCTAATTTTATGAATTATTTAATGTAAATATAAATATTTTGTGTTATATAAACCATATATAATTAAATATTATAAATATATATATATATATTGATATATATATAAATAAGAATATATTTCATTATTAAAATGATTAATTATTTTAATGAAATTTTTTTATAAATATTGTATTGATTAATAAAATATGATAATATTAAATAAATAAATTCTAAATTTATAAATTATAAAGGAATAAAAATAATTCAATACTTCTAAAGGAAGAATGAATCCATTATTTCCAAATACTAATATAGAAATCACATTCATTAGTGCTATAATAGACATTTTTATTTCAAAAAAATCATGAAAACATTATCATCAAATGTAAAGGACCCCTTTATCAATGTTAATAACAGACCCCTCTATTATAAATTTTTTATCACTCATAAAGGAAATGAAATATATTATAAAATATACAATCCTCCACCATCCCAACATCAAAACCAGGTTAAAAATATAATCTTATATTTAAATATTAATATAACCAGAAACATGAATAAAATATACATATTATATTTCACTATCATTTTAATTCAATGTTCACATTCAATATATTTTTATTTATTAGATTTTCAAAATAATTATATAAAATAACAATCCAATATAAAAAATCAAAAATATTATTGCAAGAGTTTTTCAATAATCAACCTCCCTAAAAACTTTTCCATGAAATAAAACCAATGTTTTTTTGATAATTGTACATAAAAAAATAAATTTTTATTGATTTTAATATAATCCATATATGATAAATTATAATGTTAATTACTATTTATGTCAACTGTGTCATCACTTATCTTATTATGTATATTATTAATTCTTGTATTTTCAATTATATAATAGGTAATATTTATTAAATATACCATTAATAAATAATCATATTATGAATTATTAATTACATTGTTAATAAATTATATTTATAAATTATTTAATTAGTTCAATATCATTTCATTGATATTATTTAATACTAAATATTTTAATTATCGAAATATTTGTTAAAAATTTTAATTTAAAAAATTTTACATTTTTAAATTAAAAACATGTACTTTGATATTAATGGGCACATTTTGTGTTAGATTGATGTGTGGTCAATTCTTACACATCATTAATTATTTACGGATCATTTTCCTAATTTATGAAAAAAATATGATCTCATTTAATCTATTTTTATAGGGTGGAATATGTTCTATATATCAATGAATCTTATTTTTTTAAAACACACAGTTAGAGTCACGCTTGCCTTATCATATTTCAGATTCATGTGGAGTTGATTCCTACATTACATAAATGTATTATAGAAAATGTTGATAAATTATTAAAAAATTAAAGCTCAAATACTTGATTGTGGTCATCTGATACTCATTTTAAACAAAAATAAAACATTTATATTTAATACACACACTTTGAGCAATACCATCATTAAAATGTTTTAGATGTACATTTATTAGATTCTAATACATTAATAATGAATTAAATATGATCATAATAATTTTTGAAATCAATATGAGTTTTTTTCAGTTTTGTCTATCGAATGAATGTTTTAAATGAAATTTACACTTTTATATTGAAAAAAACAAATTGAGTCATACAGACCACATTGTGTGTCAGATAAACATTATATTGGTTACTATTAACAAAAATGAATTAGAGATAATTTTAGTATTATTATAAAATAATTGGCTATTTTTTCATGATTATGTCTATGTGACATGAATTTTAAAATAAATTGCACATTAAATTGAAAGCACTAAATTAATTTCATGATGGGCACATCATGTTTTAGATTGACATGTATTTTATTCTAACTAGTCATTTATGAATTTCAAATTTTTGTAATAATGATTAAAAATAATCAATAGTCATTTTATAAATTTTGTCTTTGTGATTCAGTTTTTAAACAAAAATGACACTTTAATATTGAAAACGTTCTTATAGATTCATAAAGTCCATATCACGAGTCTTATTGAAATGCATTCAATTACATTATATCAAAAATATATTACAATTTTTGTTAGTAATGATTGAAAATAATTCGATATTTCCCAAGGGTTTTGGTTATTTGACACACATTTTAATCTAAAATTAAAATTTAATATTTAAAACAACCAATATGATTAATATTGAGACCAACATGTTTCCGATTGATGTGTGGTTCATTCAAACATATCAATAATGATTTATGGATCATTTTATAAAATTTAAAAAATAATCCAATAACATTTTATATGTTTTCAAATTGTGACACACATTTGAATCTAAAATGGCTCTTTTATATTGAATACATACCCTTGGAGACATACATGCCAAATCATGTATCATAATGATGTGTAGCCAATTTGTACACATCAAAAAATGAATTATGGATCATTGTACTAATTATTTATAAAAATCACAAATCATTTTCATTTTTTCCTTTGTAGCATAAATTTTAAACAAAAATGAAACATTTATATTGATAAAATTAACGTTGAGTCATTTCTCCCACACTGTGTCTCATATTATCATATGGATTATATACTAATTTCACAAATGAAATATGAGTTTTTTTCATGACTCGTCCCCTAGGTCCCATTCTGTAACATACCTCAATCTCACCTCTCGAAGATCAGGGGTTGGTGACTACTGCTGAATGCATCATCCTATAAGTGGGAGGAACATTTATAAGTACCTATATGCCTTAACACAAGAACCATGTTCCAATGCTGGAAAATTAAACACACATGCCACTAAACAACCATTATGTTAAAGTATAAAATATTGATCAAATGAGAAAAAATACAAACCCAACAAAAGATGAACTGAAAATAGGAATGTATAAGGAAACTTTTCCAATTTTCCATTGAAAACCCCACCCGACGGGTAAGTGTAGAGTAGATATTGAAATTTGTAGAAGTATGCCCCACCAGCCTAGTCTCATTGAGAACCACCCGGTCCATAGACACTAGGTTCTCCATCTAGGCGGTAATGATATGCACCAGACACAACACATGCATATGAAGCCTATGTAGGGGTGAATAAGAATATACTCAATTGAGATCCCAAACCAGTTAGGATATACCACCATTAAAACAAAAAATAAAACCGAGAAGCAAGAAGCCTCACACTATATATATTCTAGAGTAAAAAAATAAGACCATTTTCCATATCATTGAAAACCTTTGGCTGCTAGAAAACATCCCCTCAATCAGTATAGTGGGACTACATGGTCATATAGAATAAAATTCCCACTAAACATGGACTACTTTGGAACTTATCCCTGATTTGTAAGGTGTGTATTATGGGTCAAATAGAAGCCGCTCCCCACCATGGGCATGCTGGGTTACACAAAGCCGCTTCCCATCGTGGCCACACTGAGGTAATCCTCCTATCGAGTACCACATGTCTATTTGGTCTGACAAAGCTTCTCCCCACCATGGGTATGTTGGGTCACATAGAAGTAACTTCCCACTAGGCCATTGTAAAATATCCATATAGGGTCACTTGTCAGTAGTCTTTAGGTCTTGTCAAACCGTAAGGTTTCTGCATGTAGTGCGCTTGATTCTAGGAGAACCTCTTCTCAAGCCACTCATTTCATTTCAAACCATATTAAATACTCCATTGAGTAATCTAGTAGATCCTCCTCATCGCGAGGGTTTGAAATCCATAGATCCATCACCAATTACATTATCATTTTGTAATTTATTGATGTTTCTCAAAAAGGGGCTGGTCGGGTCTTGGTCCGGTCAACCCGATCAGACCGACCTGACCCAGATCTGGCCTGTCATAGATCTAACCTGGTCTGTCTTGTTGTGGCGGCCCCTGACCTACCCAGTCCTCCATAGGCATAACATCTCTTAGATGGGCATGATGCGGCTGGAAGCCAGGTCTAGTCCCCCTTGCCTCGTGGGTCATCTGTGGGGCCACCCCACCATCGTGGTCAGTTTCCATCATAGTTTCTGCATCCGTGGTTCACCTGACATGGCTGGGTGGCAGTTTGTACCCTTCTCTGGACACCAGCATGGAGGCCATTGGCTCTTGTTGCACCACCATTTCCTGAGATGCCGACCACACATCTCCTGACACACCTCTACTCACCTGGAGCCACCCCTGTGGGCCCCGCCGGCACCGGCGCACTGCTGGTTTCTTTCGTGGACCACTGAGTGAACTCCTGTGGTTTGTTATTCATGCTGATTGCGCCAACGACCTCTTGGGGATTCAATTATCCCAGTGATGGCATCAAAACCACCCCACTTCCTATTTTAATATGCATCCACGAAGAACACACTAAACACACAAGGCATAAGTGCTCAAGCCTTGTTTGTGTTGTTTTATGCCTCCCACATAAGAGGTTTAGAAAACATGGAATAATGAGATGATGTTCTATCATAATTAATAAAATATTCTTCACTCAAAACCCCAATTAAAGTACCACTTTCAACAACGAGCAATCCACAAATCACCCTATTCATTGTTTAGTCCACATTCGTCATTCAGAATAAAGAATGTGGAAACATGAAAGAAAATAAACTCCTACCTGGGTTAGATCATTCATTTGTGAAGAATGGTGTTGCTACGTTAATCATTCAATGATCCCCTATTTATGTTCATCGGTCCATCATCATTTTTGATGCTCAGTTGAAAGGGTGGATGGTGAACTCATCCACTGTTCATAGCTCCTTGATCTGATGTTTAGAAGGCATTAGCATTCATCATCATCACCCACGAGAGTTCCAAAGAAGAACCAGGATTGTGCCAACAATCCTGTATTGTTGTCTTGACCATTGAAGTATGAAACATGAAATCAAATTTTATTTACATTTTGTTGTGGATACGTTATGTTGTTTTATTTAATGAAACAATGTATTCAGTTAAACTTGATTTGAAAACTATTGGGTAGTAACAATTTTAGTATTAAAAATACAATTGTCTTCTATTTTTATCTTTTTCTTTAAAAAGTATTAAAAATATTATTTTCCCTCAACCTGCGCCAGTAGAGGATATATCCATTCTAGGTTAATCTCACTATTCTGAGTTAAATGGTACCCTCATATTTTTTATCCAAGAACATGTTTCAATGATAGAAAAATATGATCACATGTTTACTTAAATAAACTTAATAAATGTTCAGAATTCTATTTCAGGCTCAATGGGCTTTAGAATCAGTTTCTGTCAGAGTGTCTTGTCTCGAAATAATACAATCTAAATTTTAAAAAATTACATAGAATATCTAGAATATTACATTTTCCTCACATTTCCGATTTTCATCCTCGAATTCCAAAAAAAAAGAAAAACATTCAAATGTGTGTACTGAGTATGAATATGGGCCTCCTGATTAAATATTATCCCCTAGATATTATCATGCTACCACCGAAAATAGACCATAGGAATCGACTATCCTCATTGGAACCGCTAATGTCGATCTTATCTCTCCACTAGGACCTCCACAAGCATTTACCCATCATCAATGTCTAGCTCACACTAGTAAATGAAGTTTGATGGATCTTGCACGTACCTCCTCAACTGTGACACATGAATATCATCATGAACCTGCTGGATCAATGGGGGATGATATAGTTGCTATTCTACCTCACCAACTCCGCTAAGAATCTATAAAGGTACGATGTGCCTCATAGATGACTTGTCCACCTAGAAAAATTCCGACAATCCCTATCGGGGTAAGACCTGATAGAAAACATAGTCTCTATCCTAAATATCCAAGGGTTTTCATCTCATGTCATCACACTATTTTTTCCTACTCTATGCAGTCCTCATCTATTCGTGGCTGGTCTTCACCTTCTCATTGGTATCCCATAGAGTCTCTAGAAACATTACTGCTGACTCCATTGGGATTTTCCAAAATAGAGGTGATCTACAAGGCTTCAAATAAAAGGCCTCAAACAATGCCATGCCAATGGTGGAGTGACAACTATTGTTGTACGAATACTCCATGAGTGGTAGGTGGTCCTCTCAACTTCAACAAAAATCAAGGAGGCATGTACAAAGAATATCCTCCAAGGTCTGTATGGTCCTCTCCATATGACCATCCATTTGTGGGTGAATGGATATGCTTAAGAAAATATGAGTTTGAAACACCTCATGTAATCCCATCCACAATTGAGATATAAAACATGCATCATGATCTAAGATGATCATCAAAGGCACTCTGTGAAGGCTTATGATATCATGGACATATAGGCATCTCAGTCATTATACTGATCCCTTGATCTCGGATGGGTATGAAGTTAGCTGAATTTTTCAGTCAGTCAATGATCACCCTGATAAAATTGTGCCCCTTGGATGTTTGTTGTAATAACATCATAAATTCCGTCTATATTTGTGAATAACTAGATCGATGTATGAGTTAGGGACTTATAGTCATTGATTGAAAGTAAGATGCTCCATCATCAACCACGAAGTATATTTTCATCATGGAAAACATTTTTGTCGCATCTCTCTATAGTTGTAGACCCATCATCTAGATGAGTACGTCCATCACCATGTTACCCTTACATTGATTATAAACTAGGCCAATGTCATATTCATAGAGAAACTCCAGCCATAACCTCTATCTCAAGTTCATGTTCTTCTTGTGAGAAGATATAAATGAGACACTTGTGGTTAGAGTATATAGTAAAATGTTCACCCATCATGTAGTGCTGCAACATATTCAAGGAAAAGACCAAGTCTACTAACTCCATTTCATGTGTCACATAGTTCTTCTCATGCTTCCTCAACTGACATGTGTTGTAGGTGATCATTGCTTGCTCCTACATCAGGACACAACCCAGTCTGGTCCATGATGTGTCACAAAAGACTACATACCCACCACCATCTTTTTGTAGTTTCAACATGGGGGCACTCATTAATCTATGTCTCATCTCATGGAAACAAAGTTTGGACTTCTCTGTCAACCGGAATGGGTGTCCCATCAATGTCCAAGTAGATAAAGGTGAGTCTACTCTAGAAAAGTCAATCATGAACATATAGTACTACCCAACCAACCCCAAAAAATACTACAAAACCATTACACTTCTGGGTGGATCCAAAGAAATTTGTTCCTCTATCTTCACTAAATCCATTGTAACTGTAGAATCTGATATGATAGGTTCTTGAAAATGGACATCCTGAATCCAAAAGTGACACGTCGATATGTTACCTTATAACTGGTGCACTCGGATTGTATAAAAGACTATTCATTGTTTTGTAGATTGCTCCTCCTTGGACGTCGTGTACACCCTGATTTCATCAATAAAGACCACCATGAAAAAATTGAGGAATTTATGAAAGTTCATGTCCATGAGTCTCATTAAAATAGTTGGTGAATAGTTCATGCCAACATGAATCACCAAAAACTCATAGTGGCCATACATGCATGTAAAGGCTCTCTTTGGTACATCCTCATCCCAAAAATGAAGATGGTGATTGCCTGATCTATGTTCGATCTTCTTGAACCACCACTCTCCTTTTATCTTGTGGAAGAGGTCATCAATACATAGTAGTCTGTCCTTGTTTTTCAAGGTCACATGGATTAGGCACCGCAATTCCATGCATTGCTTCAAGCTCTTGTATTCATTCTTGAAAAAAAACATAGGGGTTTCACATGGTGAAATGATGGGCCTTACAAATCACTTCTCTTGCAAGTACTCCAACTGTACACTCAATTAACAAAGCTCCATGAGAGAAATTCAATATGTCGATGTGGGTATCAGTGCCATCCCCATCTAGGGATCAATAAAGGCGTCTACCCCCCTGCAAGGAGGTATTCTAGGAAGATCCTCAGGAAATAAGTCTTCATACTCGTCCACCACTATAAGAACGATCAGAATCCTCTCGTCAACCACACTGATAGTGATGCTACAAATCTAGTGTCTGATTGGCTGCAAACTCCTATGAGAATTTCCATCATGTGTTGAAAATTGTTTATTCTATATAGTGAATGATAACCTAGTCCCATCATCGTGGACACACTGTACATTTTTCCTTATCTAATTGAACTGAAAATGTAATGTATAAAATCACTCCATTTCCAAAACGATGTCATAAGGCCTCGATGCCGCTACTAGGAGATCCCAGTCGATGCTCTCAACTCCTAGAGTAACCTAAAACTTTCGTAACCAGTGTGTAATTGTCAAATTACCTCCCATAAGAGTATCTAATTGTAAGGATCAAAAAAATGGATCAAATGAAATTCTCGACCCTCAAATGAGGTTAATGAAAATGAATTAGTGACCGAAAGTTATGTCTATAAAAACTATAGCTAATGTGTATAAGACATAGATCATACCTTTAACAATATATAAAACACTATGGTCATAGTCCCTCATTTCCTAAATTTGTCTTCACCCCAATCTTCCAGATCCCTGAGCCATTGGTGGACCACCTGAGGGTGGTGGTTGTAGCACTAAGAACCATCTTCCACAGCTTACCACTCGTTCTTCTCCCCTTCCACGTCTATTGACCTGCAAACCTCCTCTCTTGAACCTCATCCTCTACTTCGGTGTTCCATCGACCATCTATTAATAGTCCGTGTGGTGGGTTGGGTAGTCATGAGCTATGTGTCCCTGCCCACTGCACATGAAGCACAACCTGGTTCCATACTAACACCATCTACTCTAGGAGCCCCACAATACCAACCCAGAGTCATGGGATCATCCCTTGAATTATCGGACTTTCTTAGGCCCCTGTGTCTACTACCTAGTGATCAATAGTGATGAATCTACTGCATGTTATCTACCGATGGCCCCGAATATTGGTCCCTTCACTTCTACAAATTTCCCCACAATATGGGCTCTCTCGAGCACACGAGCCTATGTTGGGATGCTGAGAGACACCATGGATGCCCAGATCTCCCATCTGAGTCCCTGCTCAATAGTCCAATAAATGATGAAAGGGTCCTACACCATATCTATGGAGTATGGAGAGGTGTCTGTAAACCTTGTAGAGTAATCATCCATTGACATGATGATCTGATATAGGTGAAGCAGCTGTTTTATGAACACCAAACTCAAAGTTGTGAAAAATAACTCCTTGTAGAAATGTCTTTTGAAGTCAACCCAAGAGAGTGTCTCCTCATCATGGTTTTAAATAGTCAAACACCACCATCTCTCTGCCGATCCATGAAGTAGGGTCATGGAAAATATCATCATCTGGAAAAGTGGAAACCTCACTAAGAAGAATACACACATCACCATCTCCAGCCAGGACTCAGTGGCCTGAAGATCTATCTCTACCCTGAACCAGGGAGGTCTCTATCTCTAGAAATATTGTGAGAAACTGAGCCTGTAGGTTTCCTTTACTAGTAACACTAGTAGAAACTATCTATCAATATATATTTATAACACTAGTGCACTACATGTAGGGGCCTCCTCTAGAACTGGTCCCTGAACCTATGACTTATTTCTTGGTGGATTGTCCTCATGGTCATGTATCAGAATCATGGATGGTTGAATTCTTAGAGACATCCTGAAATAAATTACGATATACCACATAGAATAGATTATACATGGTGAGACGATTCGTAATCAAGAAGAACATAAGGAATTAATCAATTCTAATATGATGCTTGAAAACAATGTTTTTATGTATAATGTCGAAAAGAAGAATTCAAGTCCATGTGTGTGGATATATCAGCTTCCACACCAACACTGGACTCCCAGAATTTGAAAATCCATCTCAAAATATTTTTCACCATTTATCAATAACAAAAAAAAAAATACTCTCAGTATATAAGGTATAACCGACCACCTCTGATACCAATTTGTCCTGACCCATCCTCTAGGGCCCGTGCCATGACAGACCCCAATCCCATCTCCCTAATTACAAGGGTTCGCGACTAGCGTTGAAGGCATAAACCTTCATGTTGAAGGCATTTTTTGAGGACCTATACACATAAACAAACAACAATGTTCCAAATAATGAGAAGTTATCATGCATTACACTAAACAACAACTAAGTTATTGTACAAACTATAGATCAAATCAGCCAGAATAAAAAAAAAGATAATCTTAAAAAAAGAAAGTACAAGGAAACACTTAAAATTGTCGACTAAAATTCCATCCTGATGAGTAAGTGTAGAGTAGCTTCTAGTAGCCATAGAAGTAATCCCCACTTTCTTGGACGCACTAGGAACCAGTTGCACCAGGGCCACTATGACCTCTGTCATGGTGTTGGCCGTATTCACCAGACATAACAAATGTAAGTGAATCCCGTGTAGGGGTGAGTAACAATATACTCAGTAGGGACATAATACCAACAAGGAAATACACTATATCAACCCAAAAAGGATAACACAAAGTAATATATCTCACACAAGTTATAATATTGAGTAGGAAGGTATGACTATCAGTCATATCATTGAACACCTTGGGATACTGGAGAACTCTTCATCAATGAGTACAATGGGTCTACTAAGTCACAAAGAATCCACTTACCAATAACCATGGACTTTTTTGGTACTCATACCTGATGAGCACCATGGGTATGTCGGGTCACAGAGAAGCCTATCCACACTTTGGGCATGTCACCTCACACATAGCCACTATACACATTTTCTATACTATTGTACGCATCTTATCGAGTATTGTGGGTCTGTCGGGTCACAAAAATCCACTCCCCGTCATGGGCATGTCAGGTCATGTATAAGCTGCATCCCACTGATCCATGTTGATGATCCACATAGGGACTCTTATTAGTAGCCTTCAGGTCTCCTCAAAATACAAGGATTCTTCATGTATTGTGATAGATTTTGGGTGAACATGTCTTCAAGCCATTCATTTAGTTTTATCATCAATAAAATCCTCCTTAATGTATTACAAAAGATCGGCCTCATCGTGTGGTTTCCAACAACACAAATGTCTCATCAATAAGAAGTCCGATTTGTATGTTATTGGACATTATTTTAAAAAAGTCATCTGTTGGGACTGGGTCTGGTCCAACCCGACCCGACCCAGCCTGGGGTCCATCGATCCAACCCGTGTCTATTGGGTCAACCCGGATCTGGCCCGGCCTGGGTACCACCCGGTATGGCCTGGCCCGCTAGGGCAGCCCACACCCTACCCAGTCCCCCATAGGTGGACAAACTCTCCGCTGGTCAGGTTGTTGATGGATCCCTTGTCCAATCCCCTTTACCACATGAGTCTTCTACGGGGCCACACCACATCCATGGTCGTTTGACCGGGGCCTTGCCATGTGTGATGCATTGTGGCGCCATGTTCATGGTTCACCTGATGTGATTGGGTGGACATGTACACCAGTCACCAGAAACTATAATAGATTTCGGCAACTCCTCCTGCGCCGCCACAGCACGAGCCAGTCACAAAACATCTCTCGGTGTGCCGCCACCTGCCTTCGGCTACCACCGTGGGCTACCGACGGCGATTGACGGTGCTAACACACCCGTGTTTTTAACATGGAATACTAGGTTCGTTCGTCATACTTCTTTCACCTATGGAATTTGGGGAATTCCATCCTCCATGTGATGGACTCAGATCATCCTTGCCACCAATTAAAATACATATCCATGAATAATTCACAAAATTCAAAAGGAGAAGGGGCTCAGGTCGTGTTTTTTTCAGCCCACGCCCTCTGCGTTAAAAGTTTAAAAAACATATAATAATGATTTGATGTTATATCACAATTAATCACATAGTTCTAGTGCCAAACTCCACTAAAATTGCCCTCTAAAAAGAACAGGAGTTCCCAGGTTAAACTTGTTCATGGGTTTATTCGCATTAATTGATTAGAATAATGGATGAGGTAACATCAAACAAAATAAACCCCTACCTAGGTCAGATCGTTCGATGTCCATAAATGGTGTCTCTGTATTCATCATTTTGTGGTCCTTTATTTACGATCATTGGTCGATTTTCATTGTTGATGATACGCTCATAGGGTGGAAGGAGAACACATCCTCTTTTCATCGCTCCACAATCCGATATTTGGAAGTCATTGGAATTCATCACTGTCACCCACTAGAGCTCCAAAGCAGAAGTCAGACTGTGCCAAAAATCTTGTGCTGTTTTCTAGAACATTAATGGATGAAATGCGAAACAATGTTATAGTAACATTATATTATAAATTAAATATATTTGTTTATTAAATGAAATAGGGGATTCAATTTATCTTGTATGGAAATATTTCTGATGCAATGATTTGAAATTTCAAAAAAATAAAATAAACATGTTTATTTGATTTATAACGTTTTCTTTAAAAAGTTTGAAAAATATCTTTTTCCCTCGACCTGTGTCGGTCGAGGATAGATCCATTCTAGGAGAATGATGTCGTTTTGTGTTAAAAGTTCCCACAAAGTATTGATCCGATCATTGATTTAAACGACAGAAACATCCACTCGCACCTTTACATAAATGAACATAAAAAATGATCAAAATTATACTTCGAGCTAACCACGCCACAAAATCAGTTGCCTTCAGAGCGTCTGGTCTCAAAATAATTCCATATAATTTTAGAAAAATTACACTATATTTCCCTGACATTACACTTTTTCATAATGTATAAAAATTACCTAGGATCAGTTTCTCATATTTTTTCTTATGTGTCATGAGATTAATCTAAAATTACAGTTTTATATTGAAAACACACACTATGAGTAAAAACAAAAACAAAATGATTCAGGTTTACATGAATCAAATTTATATATTTTTTAAAATAATTATGGATCATTTTCATAATATTATAAAATAATCTGAGTTTTTTAATCAATTTTATATATGTGAACCATTTTTATAACTAAATTAAAAAAATAATATTGAAAATTTACACTCTGAGTCATACAAAATAAATCATGGGTTAGATTTAATTGTGGTGAATTCCTTCCCAAAAAAATCAATTATTTTTCAAGTTCCATATTTTTAAAATAATTTGAACTCTATTCTCATTTTTCAACGTGTGAAGACTATTTTTAAAAAAATGGCACATTTATATTGAAAATGAATAGTTTGAGTCATACTTAAAAAAATCATATATTATATTAATATCTGACCGATAATTAGTTGAATAAACTGATTTATGTATCATTCTCTGAAACATATACATCAACATGAGCATGTTTATATAGATTTATCTATGTGATGTGTGTGTTACACTAAAATGGCGCTTAAAACAATAACTTTGTTTAATACCGAACACATTATGTGTCAGAATTTTGTACTGTAAATTGATTCATATCAGAAATAAATTTTGGATAATTTCCATAGGGTTTGAAAAGAATCATAAATTTATTTCTTGTTTCAGACTATGTAACATTTGATCTAAACAAAAATTACACTTTTTTGTTGAAAATATGTGCGTTCAATCATATTGGACACTTCATGTGTTGGATTAAAATGTAGTCAATTAGTATATGTCAAACATAAAATATGTGTTGTAATCATAATATATGAAAACAATTCAAGGCATTTCCATGGTTTGGGACAAGAAAAACATGATTAAAAACAAAATGACCCATTTATAATGATAACTTGAACATTACTTCGTAAAGGACCCATCTGGTGTTTGATAGAAATTTAATCGATTTATACACACAAGAAATGAATTATATGAAATTTTCATGAATTATCAGGACAATATAAGATCATATTTTCGATTATTGCATTGATATTTGATATTAAAATTAATATTAGACTTTTAATGAGAAAAATATGACCTTTGAGTCATACCATCTACATCGTGTGTTAAATTGATGCATGTTTAATTCCTATATATCAAAAAAATTATGTCTCATTTAAGTGATATTTTATAATAATGTGTGATACTTAACTCTATTTTTAGAAAATGATGTGTGTTTTAATATAAAATGACACTTTTATAATGAAAAAATTCACATAGAATCATTCAGGTCACAACATGTGTCATATGGACCTTCGGTCCACTCTTATACATCAAAAATTAATTATGGATTATTTACCTAATTTTTTGTTATTGTTCTATATAATTTAATTGGTTTTGGATATGTAAATTTTTTAGAGTAAAATTATTCTTTTAATGTGAATATGTGCACATTGATTCATAATGGCATCATCATGTGTCATATATGTTGGTAGTTGATTCCTACACATCCCAAATGAATTATAGATTATTTTATTAATTCTTAAAAATAATACAATATTTTTTCTTGGTATTCATAAATTGATTTCATTTCATACCAAAATGATTGAGTTATACAGAAAACACACACTTGGATTCAAACCAACATCATCATGTGTCAGATTTATGTGCATTAACTTCCTAGTTTTAAAAAATTTATTCTGGATTGTTTTCTTTTATTATGAGAATAATATGATCACATTAGTTTAGTTTTGATAATGTTAAAAACATTTTAATCTAAAATGAAACTATTATATTGATAACATGATCTTTGAATCATTATGGCCACCTAGTATATAATATTACCATGTATTTAATTCTTATACATTATAAATAAATTATGGATCAATTCCTTAAATTTTGTTAACAATCCATGTTTTCAACCTATTATGACAATGAGAAATGTGTTTTAATCGTATTTTCATTATAGAGATCAATATTACACACAAAATTTTCAACTTCTAACAATCCTTTAACATCATTTATAACCACTAATGATTTTGGAGACTGCTCAAAATGGAATGCCTGAATCAAAATACATTTATAACCACTAATTTACAACTCTGACAACAATCTATTCTGGGTTAACAACTTCATCAAAGAACAGTTAAAACCATCCCGTCGTACTCTTATTTGGAGGATTGTGCACCAAAATGTTCCCACTGATTTTTTTTTAATATTATGGTTTTAATATTTGTTCTAAATGGAGAATGTGCAATCAATATTGTGAGGACATTATTCATCATTTCCTAACTTGTGAAACTGCTTCTGTGCTTTGGCATTAAATTTTTGTTCACATTGAGTGCATATGGATTTTGGATAAATATACTTTCTCCCTGCTAAAATGGATTGTTGAATTCTGGTGTCCCCACAAATAATAAACATCTTCCTCACAGCTGTTGCGGAGCTCCTTCACATCCTCTAGTATAGAAGAAATTATTTTATCTTTAACAAACACCCATTCAGATTATATGCAGTTAAAAAGAGGATTCATATTGCTTTTAGAGAGGCTGGCTTAATTCAAATGGACCACTGCGACTTCTCTATCAAGGATCTTTAAATCCTTCACCATGTTAAATTTTGTGGAAAGAACCCAATGAACAAAAACACTATTAATGTTTTCTAGCAAAGCTCCTCTTTCTGGATGGATAAATGTGAATGTTGAAAGAGCTTAAAAAGGAATCCCAGGTCCCTCAGGCTCTGGTGGCATCTTTCGAGATAATCTTGATCAGATCATAGGATGATTCTATGGAAGCTGCGGTCTCTCTTCTGATTTGTAGGATGAAATGTTGGATCTTATTCATGCCATTTCCTTGTCCAAAATGCACAACTAGAATAAAATTTGGATTGAGAGTGACTCTACAACAATAGTGCAAGCCATATGGAATGGCATTGCCCATCTTGCTTGGACTCTCACCTCACGATGGATTGATTGTCTTAAATCGCTCAAGAATATCAATTTCATTTTCACTCACAAATACTATGAAGCAAACATGATTGTCGATGGTATTGCCAATATGGTTGTTCCACATGAAGTCACTTAGAGGAATGACCTTCCTGTTAATTTGATTCCTTGTTATATTAGAGATACCAGAAAAATACCAACTTATCATCTCATGTAATTCCCCCTTGTCCCCCTTTCTTATATTTTTTGGCAATAAATATTAGTGTTCTGGACTTTTTCCAGAACACATCCATCATTAAAAAAATGTAGCTTCCCTTGAATTCGTTAATATGAAGTCATATTGTTTGGTAAATGCATCATTTACCTATTTCCCTCTTTCCATTATCTTAACTACTACATCGATGTATTATCTACCATGATAAAAAGTAGCTTCATGCCTGTTACTAGCTCAAACATAATTATATAGTGTAACACTCAAAGATTCAACAATTAGAGAAATCACTTAAATCATTATTTACTTACATCTTCATCAATAAATCGTTTTTTAGTGGCAACTGACAAAATCTAACACATAAATGAATGAAAATTATTTAAAATTGGATATGAAATGAATGGTAAATTGGGGAATGATAATATATTTTTTAGAATCAGTGAATAATTATTTTAATAATGGTATAATTAAATTTATCACATTGGATGTAGGTTTTGTAAATATTTCATACATGAGTATTTGAAGTTAGACTTCATCAATATATTAATGTGTATTGAATGTATCAAAAATTCATTACCATCAAGATGGGCCTTATTATAGGCATTATTTTTCTATTTCTCCTAGATGATTCACCCTCAATCAAAACATTTATACAATTTACATCATGTAGAAGAAAGATATATGGGAGAGGAACCAAAACACTATAGCCTCCCCCAATAGTAAAAAAATATCTATGTTGGGGTTCATATTTATTTGGAATTATGGGAGGGTAAAATCATAAAAAAAATTCTATAGTAATTAAAATAATATGTTTAGAATGAATATACAAGAAAATATTATTCGGAGTATATAAAAATTATTTTATGGAAATTGATTCATATGTATTTCTATAACAATTTTTAAAATCCCAAATTTATATATGAAGACATATCATGTACAATATCACATACATAATATGAAATAACCTCATATTGACATCAAAAATAATTTGAAAACCACATATTCATCCCACTAACCACTGAAAAACATATTAATTGTTTTTTGTGTGTAAAATTTCTGTAGTATTAGTTTTAATGAAAATATATAGATAAAAAACTATTAAAAATATTTTAATTGAAATTTTTATTAACTTGGGAAAGTACATATTTTGGGATACTAGTCGATTGATAGTATATAATATCCTTTAAAAATTTGGAAATATAATATCAACAAAATTTTGTGTTATTTTCATTTGAAATCAATATATACATTGACCAAAATAATTATATAGTTTTAAAATATGTTTTGATAGATAAATATTACTATATATACCATAATATATTTTCAATTTAAGAAATACATTGTCCTCTCATGTTTAAATCATTACCTAATACAATGATTTAGTTGATATTTATCGATCACCCTATCATAAAAAAATTGTGTTAAAACATTAATTAATGTGAATAATTATAATTTTATTTATATAATACTGATTGAAGTGCATTACAAATTCCCTATTGACATAGTGTGTGGTTATTTTGATGGAAATATATCATTTTAAACAAAAAAAATAGTCATTAAATGTATCCAATTTGATTTATATTATCATACAATGCTTAAAAATAATAATTAAATATATATATATTTATTATATAATTAGATTATAGTGTTTTAGCACTAATTTTTTAATCTAGATAAGTTCATCATTTGTTATTTTATTTTCAAACATAATGATCAGATAAACATTTTTTGTTCGTTTATTCTTATTACAAAAATATATTTTCAGTACAAATTATATAGGGATAAATTATTTTAACTCTTACTTTATAGAGTTTTCCCTTTATATAATAGTCATATATACTCAAGTTGAATGAATGAATTGTTATTAAATATAATTAAACTAATATATCATTGTTTTGACAAAATTAATATCAATATATATCTATTTTTTGATGGATTTAGTGTCAAAGTACTAACAATAAGTACTTTGATTAAATTTTATATTCATAGTATAAAATACAAATTAAACATCTTATTACATATTGTTAAATATTATGATAAAAATTATTTTAATAATGTCCAGTAGTATTTTTTGACATGAAATGGTCATAACTGTAACACCCCAAGCTTCTACGGTACGCTTCTCTTTGAATAATGTGATAGCGTGTGGTGTACGCAACATCGAGTTCTAACACACCACAACCAATCAAACTAGCAGTTATGAATAGTAATACCTAATTTTTGAAATTTTATTTATTTTACCTCTCAAAATGGACTTCATTTTTGAATTCAGAGTATCAAATTTATCCTAGGGTGAAATTTTGGAACTTTTCAGATAACATTTATATTTTGATGAATAGTTAAAATTGCTAAATTTTAATTAAAAACAACTTCTTCAATCGAAATAATTTATATTGATAAATTACGAATTTGAGTAGTTTTAAAGTATATTTATAATATATTTTTACGATTTAATACAATTTTGGTCATTGTACATAATTTTACAATTAAACCGGACATAAATAAGTGTCAATCTTTTGATAGTTATTATCTCCTAAAAACACGCTCTTTATTTTAACAACGAGAATTAATTTTAAATTAATTTCTACCAATTCTGTGTTTTGAATTTTGAAAAATGGATTGCATATTTGGAATCAGTTTGTTCATATTGTGTAAATAGGTAAATTTCATTTTTATAAATTTTGAATAATTACTTTGGTAAATATTTTATTTACCATGTTTAATGGTAAATCCGGTAAATAAGGGTTATAAAAATATTATAATAATAAATAATTACCCTAAAATGTGTCCTAACATTATTGGTTGATAATCTCCGTCTAGGGGCATCATTGGGTTGATTTTTGGACCCCATGGAGCCACTTTTAAGTGATAGGGACACTTTATTATAATTAAGTTAAAATGAATACAAAAATGACACAACCATATGTCTTTTAGAAAAACAATTTTTACATCGGGTTATATATGTTATATTTTAGAATATAAATATTAATTTGAAATCTAAAAAGATTTCCTACCTAATGGTATTTTATTTATAATTTTTATACATTAAATAATTTAATTTATTTATGACACAATGGCAATGGAGTAATTACCATAATAGTGAAAAATTATATTGATTGATAATATAGATAACCAAATAAATATAATATGAGACTTTTTATGAATTTAACTAATTTTCAAGGTTAATATGACATGTTAGGACTGATTTAGTTAACTTTCATTGAAGTAATCATTCTGTTATAATTTTTACAAAAATCATATATTGAATAGTGTCAATATTGACAAAAAGGAGTTTTTAAAACAAATATTATATTATTAATTGATATTAAATTTATAAAAATCTATGTTTCAGACAAGAGACTTATATCATGATTGGTGTAACGTTAATGAACCACTTAGGGGTCACATGGATGTATATAGTATGTTTATTAACCATATAATATAAGAATAAAAAGAGACATTGTAAAAGTGAAACAAATTTACTAAGAGTTAAAACAAAAAGATAATGTTAATATAATGACCCAAACCAGTCTAAATTCTATTGGATGAGTGTTTTTAGACCCATACCCACATTAACCTTTATATAATCCACTTTGGATCCATTGGAAACCTAATATGTATTTATTATAAAATAATATTTCTAGTTTTTCCAAAGGTGCCGCTCACCCCTCTTATAAAAGTACACTCTACCTTCTCCTTAACTCACACCTTCAACGACTTTTGGATCAGAATAACTCTTACCAAATACTCTCTCAAATTCCCTCACTTCTTCCTAGAGGACATCCTTTAGTCAAAAAACCAACTTAATAATCCCTGTTGATCAAATCAAAAGTAAGAACTCAAAGAAGAGGTAATGATTTCACCACCCCTTTTCAAGTTCCTTTCTTCTTCCACTTCTTCTTTCTTTGTTATTAACATTCTAAAAAAATAACTCCATCATCTTATATATAATGTGATGTTATTATAAATATGGTACAATCATATTCAGTATTCTATCCATCCTTTGAATAACAGGTCACCATAAGTGCGTATGTACAACTTTCCGTCTTCACGTCGTGCGGTAATTGTTATTGAATAAATTATTATTTGTATTGGTATAATAATGATGTTTAATTCATCTAAATAATAAATATAACCTGATAATTATTCTTTTTATATGATATACCATCCAATTATATATTATTTTAATATAAAAAATAATGATATTGTCGGTCGTGCGTACATACGAACTACCGTCTCCACGAAGATGATGAGTTTCATTCTCCATCGTATCCATTCAAGTATAATTCTCATTTGATGAATAAAAATAGTATCTAAGGACTGGATATCATACTGGATATGATTAAGATATATCCTATCCATGAAAAACATAGATTACGTACCAAAACATATAAAATAAAATGAGTAAGTTAACACCCGAAACAAAGATAATACTAAGATATTATTAACAAATCAATGTTAAAAGATCATATATGATATCATTTTCTTGTATATGATTATTGTATAATTTAATAACAATTATTTCACCATTATACAGGAGGTTAACCTACCCCAACAAAGGAAAAGTATAAGGTAAGGGCTTATTTCGAAATCTCTTCATTATCCAAGGTTGTTTATACGTAATAATCTAATGGGACTTCTTTATCATCCACATCCAGGTTTCTTAAAAATTTATTTCAAAACATTTTTACTATTTACTAGAATATTGGTTAAATTCATTTATAACCTTGATGAATTTTATATGTGGTTTATAAAGGAATCTTTCTATCGTTTTCCAAACATGGTACTTTTTAACATTTTCGACAGAATTAAGGTAAGAATGATTTTAACTTATACGGAGGGTGCAGCTATTTTACACCATTATAAAATCGTTGAAGCTTTTCTTACAAGCTTCTAAGAATATTTTCAAAGAAAATGTTTTATTTTATAAATATATGACTCTTAAATGATTTCATAATAGAAAGAGATATTTCATTAAAAAGAGTTTTGATTTCATATATGTCAAAATCCTTTGATGGATTTTAAGTTTATTTGAAGTTGATTTATTATTCTACAATACATCCCTATTGTATTGATGTTTTTGTGATATGTTTGAATGTGGATGTGTTATTTTTATACCATTCATGGTTTATGAAGAATGTATTGTCATTTCGTAAGCTAGTTTTAATATGAATGTTTATGTTATGTTTAAACATGTTCATATTGGAATGCATTGGACTTAATATGTGATAAGTGGAGCACGCTATAGCTCATAGATACATCGGTAGGTCTCCTTAGACAAACAAGTTTCTTGGAATAAGGCCTTGGGAAAATATTATTTGTAGTCTTGGCACGAGGCCTTTGCTATGTGGTTTTGATAGTCTAGCATTATGCATTCCATCATTCTGAAAGTCGTTATTGATATTTCATGTGATTATTCGATTAATAGAATATCCATGTGAATAAGTAAATGGAATTATTTCATTTTATTTTTTCCATACGATGTTGAATTTCAAGTTTAAAAGGCTTTTGTTTTAGTTATAAACTCCCTTAAATGTTTATTCTTATTTATAAAAGTTTCCTCTATATTTTTATCCTTACTGGGCATTTGAGCTCACCCCTTTTCTATGTTTTATATTTCCCAGGATGTGAAGAAGTAAATTATGAATGACGTGTAGGGATATTATGAGGCGATAATAGTGTGGACTATGGAGACAATATGTTATTGTAGTAGATTTTACTTTATGATGTAATGTAAAACATTATGAATATATCTAGTGTTTCCAAGGCTACTAAAACAATCGGTCTTTCGAGATTTGATCTTTCTTGTGATCATGACAATGTTATGTAATAATGCACCGAGTCTGGGTAACTGGGGCCGGGGCGTTACAATTGGTATCAGAGGAAGTTTAGCACAAACCTTGGAAGCTAGATTTAGATAAACTCTGATTAGGGCACATAGACCTAAGATGGACTTTGAAGATTTGTATAGAATAACTTCCTAGAATTTTTCTATTGTAGAGATTTTGTGAGTTTTCTGAGAAATACATCCCTGTCTAGATACGAGCAGGTAGAGGCGGCTCTGGAACAGATGTACATAGGGGTAAAACCCAAAAACACCACATTGAGCTGGACTCGAATGAGAACCGGTGCACGACAATTGCCCTTGATGCACTCTTGGTTACGACACTCCCAGCGGATATGATTACTATAACTCTCATTTCTTTACAAATCATTATGAAGGGTTTATTAGTATATACTTCCTCAAAGAAAACATTTTTATGATTATATATTATATCCATAAATAGTTCAATTTATGTTAAGTGTTTTATATGTATGAAATTATGTATTTTGATTCATAAACTGATCTAGTTTATGCCATTTTTTAGAAATGGTACCTAGTGGAAGAAATGGAAACTGTATCAATGCACTCACTTCGTGTAGGGATTTACCTCATGCTCAAGATAATTATAGTGGAGCTGGTGATGCAACTGGTGCTGATCAGCTAATCCCCATACTAGGAAAACTCAATCAGGTTATGAATAATAACCTTACCCGTATAGAGCACCCTAATCCACAGGGTGGAGGATCAATGTTAGATCGCTTCATGAGGCAACAACCACCAACATTCAATGGGAGTACAAATCCCTTAGTAGTTGAGCAATGGATAAATTCCCAAGAGAAAATATTTTAGGCGTTGGGGGGTAGTGAAAGGGAAAAAGTTATCATGGCAGTTTACCACCTCACTGGAGATGCTGATCAATGGGGGTCATTGATTCAAAACATGAAAGAAGATGAAGAAGTATCAAATATGGAATGGAGGGAGTTCAAAGATCTGTTTTTAAAAAAATACTTTCCTCGCAACCATCGAGCAGATATGGAATGGCGATTTCTGAGACTAAGACAAAAGGAGGATGAGAATGTCACAATGTATGAGGGAAACTTTACAAGGTTAGCAAGGTATGCTGGAGATTATATACATAACCCAAGAAGTAAGATTGATCATTTATTTGATGGGTTAAAACCATTTCTCTGTCAAGCATTAGTCTCAAAATCTTTCTCATCGTACGAAGACATTGTCTCATGTGCTGTCAAGACAATAAAGGAATTCTCTAAGTCATATGACTTTAAATAAAATCAAGAGAAGAAGAGATCTACTGATCAATTTGGGAATGTAAATAAAGGGAATAAGGGAGATGTTGAATATCCTTCCTGCAGTAAATGTGGGAAGAAACACCCCTGTACTTGCTTAAAAGGAATGAGAGTCTGTTAAAAGTGTGGGGAAAAAGGCCACCATGCTTGTGATTGCAAGGGGAAGAAGGAAGCTACTGATGTCCAATGATACAATTTTAGGGAGATTGACATTATGAAAATGAATGTCCTAAGCGTTAGGGGAACATACCTCAGAAAAGGCCAAGGGATCAAGGCCAAGCTTATTCAATCACTACTGCTAAGGTAGAAGCTCTGTAAGACGTGGTGGCAGGTAATTTAATGGTTTCCTCAAGTTTAGCAAATGAATTATTTGATTATGGATCATCAAATTGTTTTATATCTTCCCAGTATGCTAAGAAAATTAGATATTTCCAATTTGATTTAACAAGGGAGTTTTCAGATAAAACTCTTAAGAGAAGTATCATTGAAACAATGTTTTTTGAATTAGTCCCCATTAGAGAACATAAATGTTCATTATCTGCTGATCTCATCATCATACCTATGATTGAGTTTGATATAATCCTCAGTATGGATTGGATTTTGGACTATGATGTGACGATTTATTGTAAGAAGAAGGAGGTTATGATTTTTGATGATGATGATAAGGAACACCTTATCTTTAGAGAAGAATTGTCACCACCTAATTCTTATCTGGATCCACCCCCAGTAGGTTAACTAAATTCAATTATTGGGGAGGAAGAGAATGAAATGACTATGGGTGAGGAATGGAATGTTAAAATAGAGGATGTACCTGTTGTGAAAGAATATGTAGTTGTATTTGCAGAAGATTTACCTCGACATCCTCCAGAATGAGAAGTTGAGTTTTCCATTGATTTAATTCCTGGATCAAGGCCTATATCGAAGACCCCTTATAGAATGGCCACTATGGAATTAGTCGAACTAAAGAAAAAACTAGAGGAATTGATTAATAACGGATTTATTCTCCCTAGTGTTTTTCCATGGGGATCCCCTGTTCTTTTTGTTAAAAAGAAAGATGGATCTATGAGGTTATGTATCGACTACAGCGAGATAAATGCTATAACAATAATGAAAAAGTTTCCCCTACCTCGCATTGATGATTTATTTGACCAACTTCATGGAGCTCAATACTTTTCAAATATTGACCTTCAATCAGGATACCATTAGTTGTGTGTGAAGAAGGAAGACATTCCGAAGACAGCATTTTGATCCAGGTACGGGCATTACGAGTTTACAGTAATGCCTTTTGGATTGACTAATGCACCCTATGTATTCATGGATATGATGAACAGAGTTCTCAAGGAGTATCTCGATGAATTTTTGGTGTTATTTATTGATGATATCTTGGTATACTCCCAAGTATATGAACATCATGAAAATTACTTGTGCATTATCCTGAAGACTCTCTGAAGACATGAATTATATGGGAAGTTTAACATGTGTGAATACTGGATTAAGGATGTTTCTTTTCATGGCCATATTGTCTCTAAATATGGAATCTATGTTGATCCTTCTAAGACCAAGGAAATCCAAGAATGTCCAGCACCTACGAGTATAACTGAAGTACGTAGTTTTATTTGTTTAACAGGTTATTATCAATGTTTCGTCCATAATTTTCCCCGATTGGCTAACCCATTAACGAAGCTCACACATAAAGGGGTTAAATTTTTTTGGACAAAAGAGTGTGAAGAATGTTTCGAAGAACTAAATAGAAGATTATTAAATGCTCTTATATTGACTCTACCATCGGGGAATGATGAGTTTGTTATTTATTGTGATTCATCGTAGAAAGGACTTGGTTGTGTCCTTATGCAGAATGATAGGGTTATTGCCTATGCATCACGACAGTTGAAAACTCATGAACAAAACTATCATACTCATGATCTCGAGTTAGCAGCTATGACCTTTTCTTTAAAGATATAGAGTCACTACCTCTATGGTGAAAATTTTGAGATTTATACTGATCACAAGAGTATGAAGAATACTTTCTCACAAAAATAAGTCAACATGAGGAAAAGGAGATGGCTTGAATTACTCAAGGATTATGATTGTACGATACACTACCACCTGGGGAAGGAAAACAATGTAGCAGATGCTTTGAGAAGAAAAGATCATAGAGTTTTGAACAATATGAGAATTGAAAGGGATCCAATTTTCATGGATCTAGTGAAGATGGAAATGGGAATAACCATTGAAGGTGAAACATCAATTCTTTTTAAAATGGTTTCCAAACCATCTTTAATATAAAGGATTAAGAGTTCTCAAACTGATGATGAAGAATTTAAAAATAAGATTAAAGATATGAATGATGGGAGATTGAGAGACTTTGTGTTTGGAGATGGAATTTTGAAATTCAGGAAGAGACTTGGTGTTCCCGATATACCTGATCTAAAAAGGGAATTGCTGGATGATTCTCATAGTTCCAATTTCTCTATACACCATGGGAGCACCAAAATGTATAGTGATTTGAAGGAACATTTTTGGTGGGACAACATGAAGAGGGAGATTGCTGATTTTGTGTCAAGATGTATGGTTTGTCAACAAGTGAAAGATGGAAGGCAACATCCTAGAGGAGTCATGCAACCTCTTCCCATACCAGAGTGGAAATGGGACAATATTACGATGGAATTTTTCATGGGCATACTAAAGACTCCTAGAAGGAACGATGCAATATGGGTCATTGTTGATCGTCTTACCAAGTTAGCACATT
Source organism: Viscum album (assembly GCA_963277665.1). Lineage (NCBI taxonomy): Eukaryota > Viridiplantae > Streptophyta > Magnoliopsida > Santalales > Viscaceae > Viscum > Viscum album. The sequence goes on along the minus strand of OY728158.1, from coordinate 362,331,838 downwards.
TTCTTGCTATAAGAGAAGATCTACCATTGGAATGTCTAGCAAGACAATATATTGATGAAGTTGTGAGACTTCATGGAGTACCCAAATCGATTGTTTCTGATCGTGATCCCCATTTTACTACAAGATTTTGGAAGAGTCTTCCGAAATCCTTTGATACTGAACTTCATTTAAGCACTTCCTACAACCCTCAAACAGACGGACAATCAGAACGTACTATTCAAACATTAGAAGACATGTTGAGATCTTTCTCACTTGACTTTCAGGGTATGTGGGATCAATATTTACCTTCGGTATAATTTTACTATAACTATAGCTTCTATTAGAGTATTCATATGGCACCATATGAAGAGTTATATGAGAGGAGATGTCGCACACCAACCTGTTGGGATGACATTGGTGAAAGAAAATGTGTAGGTCCAGAACTGGTGGAGGAAACGATGGAAAATGTGAAGGTAATCCAAAATCACATCAATGCAGCTCAAAGTGGGCAGAAGGGCTATGCCGATAATCGAAGTAAGGATTTGGAATTTCATGTCGGTGATCATGTTTTCCTGAAGTTATCTCCATGGAAGGGAGTCAAACATTTTGGTAAGAAGGTAAGTTGAGTCCCATGTACATCGGACCTTTTGAAATTCTAGAACGAATTGGGGCTATAGCTTACCAATTGGAAATGCCTCCAAGTCTCTCCAAAGTTCACGATGTGTTCCACGTATCTCTATTGAGGAAATACATGCCTGTCCCAACGCATGTACTCACCTATGAGGAATTAGAACTGGAACCTGATCTGTCTTATTGCGAAGAGCCCGTCAGGATTCTTGATACGAGAGAACAAGTACTGAGAAACCAGATTACTCGTCTGGTAAAAGTCGTGTGGAGAAACCATAAGATGGAAGAGGCAACGTGGGAACTCGAGGAACTTATGATGAAGAACCACCCGAGTCTTTTCATGCGGTAGTATTATATAAACTTCAAGGACAAAATTATTTGAAGGGGGTAGAATTTAACACCCCAAGCTTATACGGTATGCTTCTCTTTGAATAATGCGATAGTGTGTGTTGTACGCAGCATCGAGTTCTAACACACCACAAACAATCAAACTAGCCGTTATGAATAGTGATACCTACTTTTTGAAATTTTATAAATGTTACCTCTCAATATGGACTTCATATTTGGATTCGGAGTATCGAATTTAGCCTAGGGTAAAATTTTGGAACTTTTCGGATAACATTTATATTTTGATGAATAGTGAAAATTAAAAAATTTTATTTAAAAACAACTTTTTCAATCGAAATAAGTTATATTCATAAATTATGAATTTTAGTGGTTTTAAAGTATATTTAGAATATATTTTTACCACTTAATACAATTTTGGTCATTGTACATAATTTTACAATTAAACCGGACATAAACAAGTGTCAATCTTTTGATAGTTATTATCTCTTAAAAACAGGCTTTTTGTTTTAACAATGGGAATTAATTTTAAAATAATTTCTGCCACTTCTGTGTTTTGAATTTGGAAAAATGGATTCCATATTTGGAATCAGGATTTTCATATTTTTCAAATTGGTAACTTTTATTTTTAGACATTTTGAATAATTACTTCGGTAAATATTTTATTTACCATGGTTAAAGGAAAATCCTGAAAATAAGGGTTAAAAAATTATTATAATAAACACAAATTAGCCTAAAATGAATCCTAACCTTATTGGTTGATAATGTCTGACCATGGGAATCATTGGGTAGATTTTTGGACCCCATGGAGCCACTTGTAAGTGATAGGGACACTTTATTTTAATTAAGTTAAGATGTATACAAAAATGACAGAAGCATATATCTTTTAGAAAAAAATAATTAACATAAGGATATATATGTTATATTTTCGTCTATAAATATTTATTAGAAAGATAAAAAGATTTCCTAAATTATGGTACTTTATTTATAAATTTTAGATATTATATAATTTAATTTATTTATGACACAATGGTGATGCAGTAATTACCATAATAGTGAAAAATTAAATAGATTGATATTGTAGATAAACAAATAAATATAATTTGATACTTTATAAGAATTACACTAATTATCTAGGTTAATATGACATTTTAGGAATTATTTAATTAACATTTTTCTAAGTAATCATTCTTCTATTATTTTTACAAAAATCAATTATTGAATAGTGTCAAAATTGACATAAAAGGGTTTTTAAAACAAATATTATATTATTAATTGATATTTAATTCATAAAAATCTAAGGATCGGCCAAGAGACTTATATCATGATATTTATATCATTAAGGGACCACTTAGGGGACTCTTGGATGTATATAGTATGTTTATTAACCATATAATATAGAAATACCAAGAGACATTGTAAAAGTGAATCTAATTAACTAAGAGATAAAACTAAACGATAAGGTTAATATAATGACCCAAACATATCTAAATTCTATTTTTTGACTGGTTTTCGACCCTTAACCACATTAACCTTTAAATAATCCACTTTGGAGCCATTAATAACCGAATAGTAATTTATTATAAACTAATATTTCTAGCTTTTCCAAAGGTGCCCCTCACCCCTCTTATAAAAGGGCACTCTCCCTTCTCATTAACTCAAACCTTCAAAGCCTTTTGATTCGGCCAACCTCTGACCAAATACTCTATCCACTTCCCTAAATTAATCCTCGATGCCTTAATTTAGTCATAAAGCCAACTTAAGGATACCTTTTGATCAAATCAAAAGGAAGAACCCAAAGAAGAGGTAATTATTTCACCACCCTTTATCAAGTTACTTTCTTATTCCACTTCATCATTCTTTGTTATTACCATTATCAAAAAATAACTCCAGTATCTTATATATAATTTGATTTATTATAAATATTGAAGAATAATATTCAGTATTCTATCCATCCTTTGAATAACATGTCACCATACGTGCGTACGTACGACATACTGTCTCCACGTCGTGGTGTAATTGTTATTCAATAAATTATTATTTGGATGGGTATAATAATGATGTGTAATTCATGTAAATAATAAATATAACATGATAATGATTCTGTATATATGATATAAAATCCAATTATATATTATTTTAAAATCAAAAGAATGATATTGTCGCTCGTGCGCACGTACGGACTACCATCTCCATGAACGCGATGAGATTCATTCCCCATCGTATCCATTCAAGTATAATTCTCATTATATGATTAATAATAGTATCTAAAGACATTATATAATTCTAGATATGATTATGATACATCCTATCCATGAAAAACATAGCTTACGTAACATAACATATAAAATAAAACTAGTAACTTAACACCCGAAACAATGATAATACTAAGATATTATTAACAAATCAATGTTAAAAAGTCATATATGATATCATATTAATGTATATGATTATTGTATAATTTAATAAAAATTATTTCAAAATTATACTAGAGTTTATCCTACCCCAACCAAGGAAAATTACAAGGTAAGGGTTTATTTTGCAATCACTTCATTATCCGATGTTGTTTATACGTAATAATCTACTGGGGCTTCTTTATCATCCACATCCATGTTTCATAAAAATGTATTTCAAAACATTTTTACTATTTACTAGAATATGGGTTAAAGTCATTTATATGCTTTTTGACTTTTATATGTGGTTTATAAAAGAATATTTCTGTCACTTTCCAAACAAGGTGCTTTTTTACCTTTTCGACAGAATTAATGAAATAATGTTTTTTTAACATATACGGTGGGTGCGGCTATTTTCCACCATTATAAAATCATTGAAACATACCTTACAATCATATAAGAATATTTTCAAAGGAAATGTTTTATTTTAAAAATATATGACTCTTAAATGATTTCAAAATTGAAAGAGATATTTCTTTAAAAAGAGTTATGATTTCATATATGTCAACATCCTTTGATGAATTTTAATTTTATTTGGAGTTGATTTTTTATGATACAATAATTATATATTGTATTTATGGTTTTGTGATATGTTTGACTGTGGATGCATTATTTTTATACCATTAATGGTTTATGAAGAAAATATTGACATTTCGTATTATAGTTTTAATACGAATGTTTATGTTATGTTTAAACCTATTCATATGTGAATGCATTGGACTTAATATGTGACGGGTGGAGCCCGCTATAGCTCCTCAATGCATCTGTAGGTCTTATTAGACAAACTATTGTCTTGGAAAAAGGCCTTGGAAAAATCTTATTTGTAGTCTTGGCACGAGGCCTTGTCTATGTTGTTATGATAGTATGGCATTATGCATTCCATCATTATGAAAGTGGTTATTGATATTTAATTTTATTATTAGATTAGTAGAATATCCATGTGAATAAGTAAATGGAATTATTTCATTTTAATTTTGCCATACTATGTTGAAGTTCAAGTTTAAAAGGATTTTATTTAGTTATACACTGACTTAAATGTTTATTCTTATTTATGAAAGTTTCCGCTATATTGTTATCTTTACTGGGCATTTGAGCTCACCCCTTTTCTATGTTTTATTTTTCCCAGGATGTGAAGAAGTAAATTATGAATGACCTGCAGGGATATTGTGAGGGGATAATATTCTGGACTATGGAGACAATATGTTGTTGTAGTAGATTTCACATTATGATGAAATGTAAAACATTATGAATATATCTAGTGTTTCCAAGGATAATAAACCAATCGACCTTTAGAGATTTTCCCTTTCTTGTGATCACACCAATGTTATGTAATAATGCACCGACTCTCGGTAACTGGGTCCGGGGCATTACAATAACAGTTCCCCACTACGATGAGAACAATGAAGTTATTTGATAGTTTTCATAATATGGTAATGAGGATGGAGAATATACTATGATTGGAAAATAGTATTTAGACCATCATGTATGATTACTCATTAAAAGATGACGATTCTCATTATAATGTTCGCAATGGTAATCTCCAAGAAGGGAGATTATAAAAATAGAACCACCAATTTGAAATCCACATGATTTAGTCTAATAGATTATTATAATTTTTGATCATGTTTAATGTTACATATACATTAATATTATCATTATTTCATGTCATTACTATCACACATTTATTTTCGAATACAATCCATGACAACAAATATTTTCATGCAGGTAGAGTACTTCAGTTGCGTCTTGATTGACATTCCATTAATGGATATGTCAAGGATGTATTTTTAATATCCATATTTATAGAATTTGGTATGTGGGACATCTTATTAGAATATAATTGTTGTACTAAATTCCATTTAAATGGTTTAACAATGTTTTTAATCCAAATGTACAATGAAATTCCAGTGAAGCAAATAGTTTCGTGATATGGAAGTGAAACCTTATAGATGAGATATTGTGATGAGGATATTATATTAAATAGTGATATTTCATATGTGGTTTTAATCATTGTAATATTAAGATATTTCTCTTGTGGTCCTTGACCTGTTAATATAAATTAATTTTGGAATTTAGGTAATCCCAGCTAATGATAATGAAAAATAATCCTACATGGTCACACACTATTTTTTTAATTGAACATGATTATATTATATTTGAATTTAATTAATTGAATAAATATATATCTAAAGTCTGAAAAATAATTTTTCTTCAAATTTTATTAATCATATAAATAAAATAACTATTTTATTCACCAGATTGTGAAAAAATATCATTATATATTTTATTTATTATTTAATATATATTTATTTACTAGTTTATCAATGAAATATTTATCTCAAAGAATAAAATATTCTATTTTGGTATTTAATCAATTCTAGAGGAGTTAATACAATTCGAGACCACATTTGGGGAAACATAATAATTAAGAATCCACTTAAATAATACTTGTTATTGTTCCATTTGGCTAGTGCCAAAGAATAATATTATTAGTATTCTATTATGTGGAATGGTGGTTATTGAATCATATTTTATATTTTGATATCATAAAATCATTAATTAAATATTTTAACCAAAAAAATTGAACTATAAAAAGACGATTATTCCTACTGTGTATAATAATGATTATTGTAATCGAGATATATAATTGTTGCACACAAATAATTATATCTCAATTATTCCTTCTATACCCCTCTCAATAATGATAAATACATGTGATATTTTATTCAATAATAATGAATGAGTGATTTATAAAGAAAACCAGAGGTCATTTGATTCCTAATACAAGAACCTAGAGATAAAGTGGTATTGTGTTGAGATGAGAAGAGCATGTGTGGATCATTGTTAGAGTATCCATAGATCCACATAACACAATGACGGAAATACAGATTTTTCTTTTCAAAATTTCAACATTATTAAATGAATGAAGAACCTAAACCTAGGTTTTCATTTCGACAGATATTAAGTAAATAAATTATAAATTTGACACAAAATCACATAACTCATGGTTTAATGAAATGATAACTAAATTTTTTTTAATTTATAGAAAACCACTTCGTGATTCTTCTACATCTGAAACCAACAAGTTGTATTAGAGATAACACTTTTAATTTTATTATTATTTACATTATTTTTGATCTATATCAAATTGTGGTTATATTTTCATTTCATATTATTCATTATTTAATATGATTTCAATTAACACTCTTCAATATATATATCATTATTAATTCAATGTTTAATTTTCATAATGGATTAAATGTAGATGATGAATGACAAATGTTTGAATCGAGAAACTACTAATTTTTTTCAGTAAGACATTGATTCATGGTGTGAACTCTAAATTACACATTGTGTACTCTAGGGAGCTGTATCTAGAAACACAAAGGGATTCATAGTGTTCCATCTAGTAATTTAATGTTGTGTATATCTCATGTTTACTGGACAACCTGGGACATGGTTGTCATATTACACGATATGTATCAGTGTACATTGTAGTATACACTGGTTATTGGTGTAAATCATGAAATCTATTAGGTTATTATTCACGGAAAAAACCATGTGAAACTGATGACAAAGAGAATTTATCTTATACACATCATGCATACGATGTACACAATGTGTATTTCATCAATTACCACATCTAAAATACACACCAAAGTCAATAGTGTGCATCCTATACACATATAAAGTGAAACAAAAAATGTGCATCTGGTCTGTACTCGTTGGGTTGTTCAGCTAGGGTACATAAAACATAAATAGGTGTGTACCATACATACAAAGAAACCATGATACATGTCATGTGGATGGTCTATACATGCCATGTAGTGTACCATTGTAGTACCGAATTAAATATTACAATAAATTTACTACTACAACATTATATCCTTATTATATTTATGGGAACACCAATTTTTGCTTAAAAATTTCACAATGAATATAAAAATATTAAAGGAAAAATTAATTTGTTGTAATTAATATTCAATTATTAGTTATTCCAATTATTTTCCATGAGTTCAATTTATTATGGGTATCTATAATTACATTTGGATGATCATTAAGATGAAAGGGGACTTATTAATAATTTCATCAATTAATTAATTCATCTGAATTCACCTTAATAATAAAGAGGGAATAATAATAAGAATGCTAGAAATATCATTTTGTGTATTCATTGCAAGGATGATCATTCATGAGTTTGACCAAGACCAGTCAATGTTCATGTTAATATTTTAAATTATATTTATTTCATGGGTTTGAAAATTTAAATTATTAAACTAAATATAATGGCCTTTGAGTCATCCCTCACTTCATTATTATGGAGGACATGTGCGTCCTATGAGAGTTATGTAATCCCCTGTTAACATTTTCATTGGCGCCCCTCACCTACATGTGAGTCATAGATACATGTAATTGATAGAGTATCCATAGATGTGTTGAGGCTATTCAAGACTAAACCATTCGGTTATTGAATATAGTGATACATGTATGGAAAACTAGAATGCAGTAACACATTCAATGACTAGATATACAAGTTATTTATCATAGGTTAATGGTTGATTTAATGTATTCTCATTAAATCAATATACAGATAAAGTTAATGAATGGGTCATATAATTATTATATTTTTTCTTTCTATCAAATTATTTATTTATTGGATTCAAGGTCTTAATCACATAAATAATTGAATTAATGGGAAAAGAAAGAAATTAAATAATTTAATGATGCATTAATATTTTATCCATCATGGTTAATAAACTATGTAACATCCACTTAATATTAGAAAGATTTTAAAGGATAAAACAAAATAAAAATGTGTTCATAATTATTGAAAATCCATTAATTAAATATTATGTCAAACATCGAATTCCATTACTTGATTAGGAATGAAATTGCTTAAACATAGCATTTTAAAAAACCCTCATTTGGACACTTACTATTAATATAGAGTTCCTATGAATGTCATAGGTCGGCTTATCCAAATTACAATAAAATATGTATCCTTCACTGGAATTTATTTATGTTAAAGTTAGGTTTTGAGGAAATCCAAGTAAATATTTCATGATACGAGAGTCCACTCAATGGATTAGGTGAAGGAAGCTCCTAGATAGAAATGGACGAGCTATCAAAAAACCATAATGTATCCTAACTGTCCCCTATTGAGGTTTTTCAAAGGGATATATAGATCCCTTACACTAAAAGGTCATAGAATCATAGCATTTGATGTTCAATAGATATGGCTCATAGGGCAAGATTAAATAGTTATATATTTAATATTAATTAATAAAATATTATAAATTTATTTCTTCTATGAAAATTTGTAATGAGGAAATATACTAATAATATTCTCTTTTAATTGTAGAATATAATTGTAATTTCATCATCCACATTAAACCTACAAATAATATTTGATAAATACAACCACCCCAATAGTAGTAATGTCTAGTAGTGGTTTAAATTATTTTAGGTTATGATACAACATGAAATGAAATAATACATTCTGGAATAGTCATTTGCTTTATATTCCAGCTAACGTGGAGAGTGATGAAGTGTACATAGTCTACATAAAAAATTTAGATACGTTTTATATGTTCTATGCGAGATGTTTTCTTATATGTCTAGTGAACTCATGATGTATCATGAAAACATAAATCCATATAATATTATTGAGAACCTCTATAGTATTTACCATGAGAATTGTAGAAAGGAATTATTGAGGTATCCATGGCACTATTTCCTAGAAATCATTTTGATAGTTCCCTATCTAGGACTCACGTAGTCAATATCATTGTCTACGTTGAGAACATAGAGTTTCTAGGGACTAAACTATATGAATTACTATGAACTGGTATCATTTTGGAATCACTCCCGTAGAGATTATATTTATTTTTTTTGTTTATTTTAATATTATCAACATTGAGAAGTCTTTTGCAGATCTACTAACACTCCATCAACAAGTCGATAAGGATAAAAAAACAAAAATCCACCCATCATTATGGTGAAAAAAATGAATGGGAATTGTGAGATATTTAACCCAAAATCATCTTCATTCCCTTCATTGTAGAAATATATTTGTTGGAAATAAAGGGAAAATGATGTTTCCTATTTCACAGGTGGCAATAAGGTCCACTAGAAGAAAATATGAACCCAATCATATAAGTTAGGGGAATATTCAGGTTTTATTATTATCAATTGATATTTTAATATTTCAAAGAAATTGTTATTGGATACATCTTGTGATTCTCACATATGTATTGAAATATAAGAACTATGTAGATTCAGTAATATTGATTGAGAGGATTCTGATCAACGAGCTACCAACAGAGACAATCTTGATGTTATAGGTATTAGTGACTACTACCTCAAATTTCTATGTGGTATGGTCGTGTTATTAGTTATTTTTCATTATGTGACCTCAGATTCCAAATACAATATATCAGGATCTGGACTAAATGCAGATGGTTTTATTTTCAAATTACGAATAAATTATTTCATCTTTTTTAAATATAGTTTTTATGGCATATAATAATTAAATAACAGTCTTTATGTGTTTTAATACACATCCTATGTAATTTCACAAGATAAAGAAACTATATCACATGACATACCACACCTCAAACATTGCAATCATTAGCTAGGTCATGTAAACCAAAATTGATGGACTAAACGACATATATATTGATATTTAGATTATTTTTAACTAAAAACAATTGTTTTATATCACTCATATTTGTTAGGTAAAATTACCAAATCCCCATTAACATGGAAATGTGAAAGGTCTATAGAGATACATTAATTAAGAGATATTGATGTGCGTGGACAAGATCATGATAGAGAAATGGGTGATTAATCATACATATTAAATATTATTCATGATTTTATTAGATTTTGATACATATATTAAAAGAGTTATAAGTAACATTATATTGATAAATAGATGGAATACAAGAATGATGTTGAGAACCATCTTTGTAAGAGGATAAAAACTCTACTCATACCATCATTGAGAATATCTTAATAAAGTATTCATTGATCATTTATAAGAGTACTAGATAATATCTCAACTCAATCCTCTTTATATGACTATGAGTAATGGTGTCAGATAATGGAGGAACTATACCTTATTGGAAATGGTTAGATCACCAAAGATCCATGCGACTCTTCCATTATAAATTTCGATATACACATTAGTAAAATAAATAGAAATACTAAAACCATGGTCCAATATAAGGGGAAGATGGAATACCACACCAATTATGGTGTGGAAAAAAATTAACCTCATCATACATGCATGTGTGGGGTTATGAAGAATTCTTTAGGGATGGTTTAGGTAAAAACATGGACCATATGGAACAAACTATACCTTTATAGGAAAACCTAATAGGAATAAGGGAATATTAACTATATGAACCCTCATAAAAAAGATTATATTCATAATAAAAACATTATTTCTTATGAGGGAGCAAATCAGTAGAAGATATAGTAGGAGGGAGATGGAATTTGATGATTTTGATGATCTTGGTACACAATAGTTGGTGCAATAATAGATTATACAACGACTAGTGGATGAATAAAATGTTCTATATATAGAATTACTATGTATGATTACAACAATGGTTATAAAATGAGAATGTTATGTATTTATAGACAATAAGTATGGTGACTTAGCATGTGTTGATAATAATGATCCTTTAACCTTTAATGAACCATTAAGTAGAAAAAATATTTTGAAGTGGAAATAATCCATGATTTTTATAATGGATTCCATGTACCAAAAACTAATCAATATTTTGTTAGATCCTTATATGGTTGAATTCAATGTTGGGTGAAAATGGGTATTCAATAAGGAAGTAGTCAATAAAAGAAAAATAATACCAGTAACTAAAAACTTGTTACAAAATTGATTAAATGGTTCCAAATCATTGACTATAGTGAAACATTTTCCTGTGATTCAACTAAAAAATCAAAATTTTACTTGACATCAATACAAACAAAGAAAATAAGATTTAGAAAATAGATGTTAAAATTTCCATCCAAAAAATATCCATTAGAAATATGTTTATATGAAAACACATGGAGGGTTTATGGATCCAATTTATGAATATAAGATATGAAAATTAAAAAAATATACATTTATTGACTAATGAAATAATTTCTATCATGGAACATTTATTATGAGGAATAAATAATAGAATTTGGGTTAATAATGAATGAGTGAGAGTCTTGTATCCATAAATGGTATAGTTTGAGTGTTTTCGTATTATTAATTGTATATTTTGATAACATATTACTAATAGGAATCAAAATACCAGTCATATAGACTATAAAAGCATGGATGAATAAATTCTTCTCTATGATGGAATTGGAAGAGGAAAAATATATATATTGGATAAGGATCCATCATTATAGATCCAAGAAGATTCTCAGCCTAATTCAAAGCATATACATCGGCAAGATACTGAAGAGATTCGGTATAGAAGAATACTAGAGGGGATTATTTCTAGAATCAAATCACCTTAATCATTCTATGTATTGTGTCTTCAAAAACTTTGGGAATGAAATTGAATGGAAATTATACCTTATGCTTCAGTGGTTGGGTATTCATATATTCTATGTTATGTATAAAGCTAGATCTTTCCAGTACATTATGTGTAGTAGGAAGATATTACGTAATTCGAGGTTAAAATTATTAGATGGAAATAAAGAATCTCATTATGTTTCTACGGAATATTAAGGATATGTTCCTTGTTTATAGATGAGATGATAAACTAGTCATTATAGGATATGATGATTCTAATTTATAACGGATCACGGTGACTTGATGTCATAAATGAGATAACTCCAAATACAATTTTTTTTTGAAAATCTACATTAATGTTTAGTGGGAACATTACAATAAAATATACCAAACACCAAAAACATAAATGGAATACACGATTCAATATACACTGAAAAATATCCAAATTCATCTTCTGATTTCAATGTCAAACACACAATCAAAAAACAAACATGTCATCACCTCAGTCTGTGTCCGCCTTGATCCAAGCTCCAAGAATTAAAACTATAAATTTAAATCAAAACATCATTGAAATCAATATCACAATAAATTAACATCCATCAATGGAGATCATCATCACAGTTAGAAAAACTGATGACCATTGAGATATTCGTGGGACCTCATCCATGAACTTGAAAAAAAAAATTGATAAACATAAGAAAATCAACATCACATAGCAATGTGACCTCACGTACTTTAATATAACATTTACAATATATTACAAATATTCCTTGAAAATATTCTTTAAATATGTCATGGATGAGAATAGAGGAATCTTGGAGCAGAAAAAGAATCACTAAAACCTTATGCTATCACTGAGGATGAAAACCATGACAAAATCCAAAACATCATGAGTCCAAAATTTTATCATGATTTAAAACAACACCTTGATCAAAATACCACCAAATAACAGAGTAGAGAAAATGATAACCCATTAAATGGACTAAAAACCTATTATGGGAGAGAAACAACCCAAATCATCACTCCTTAAAATCTAGTGGCTATCATCTATGACATCTCATGTACCACATGTTATCCAATAAGTAATAATAAAATTGAGTGTATTTCCATATATTTGAGATTAATAGAATATATTGAGATGAAAAATGTATTGTTAGGGAGACATGATCAGGAAGAGATATAAAATAATGAATGAGATGGATATAAAGAGAGTGAAAAGTAGAAAAGAATTGAAGAAAAATAGAGAAACCATGGAGATAAAAACAGCCCCCCCTATGATACAAACCCATATAAGAAATTAAATCATGAAAGAAAGGTGAATCCTAGAAACGAATACAATAGGTATGGAACTAAAAGAATAAAAAGTAGCAAGATTTTCACAATCTGAACTTTTGTTTCCCATTAATTTTCTCTATCTGTGATACCATAACTCATTTTAGAACATTTTTCTCACTTTTAAAATGTTTTTCACTTATAAAAATGATAAAAACATTAATAATGCATCCTTACAATATTAAATTACAATTTTATGGATGTAACAATAATATTATCAACCGTTGTTACATCTAGATCCTCAAGAAGAACAAGAAACTCAATTATAGACACATATTGTACATAAATCCACACTCTCATGTGATTTTTGAGTAATTATTATTAAATTATATCTCTCTAGGGATATTTTACACCATACACCATGAAATAATTTTATGTGTGGGTGTTGATATATAAAAATCAGTTAAAAACACACCCAAGGGAATTTTTTTAATATAATGTTATCACATGATTTTTTATTCACATTAAGTTGAAAGATGTATGATAAAAATAGTTATCTTAGATTGGGAATGTAGTTAATGGAAATTTATTTCATTAATTCTAGTGCGCTCATGTGGGGCTTCATGAAATTATTGTTCCTATACTCTTTGTTATCTTTGATCCATTTTTATATAATAGTCTACGAAACCAAACTAAACTGTAATATATTTTAATGTATCTATGTGTCCCTACATGGATTTCATCACCTCATGTGTATCTCCAGGTGGATTTATATTCTTGATATATGTAAGTGGATACACTCCAAAACTGAAACCATTAACCCGACCATATTGTTTTGGATGGTTCGATGATACTAAAACTTGTTTTTATTTAGCTGAAAATAATTTCAACTATTGTTTATAAATATTATAAAATAAATATAATAATAAATTTATATTTTTTTGTAGTACTATTATAAATAACAATAATTACTATTATTTCAAACTTACACATGATTCATATACTTCTGATGTGTTTTCATCCTTAGTTTTCCATTTTTTTATACGAGCCTCCATATATTATACACAATGTGGGATGGAAGTATATTATATTTTAGGTTCATCAATATTCATATAAATAATGAATTCTAGGTTTTTTTATATTTCAATAATAAATCTCCAAAAATTTAAAATACATACCATTTTCTATTTGAGAAAAGTGTACCCCTTACTTATTTTATGGTGGGGTTACATTGGCTTTGATGCACAGTATCTATTTTTAGTACACTTATTTAATAAATTATGATTATTGATTCAAAACATATAAAAAATTAAATAAATTATTCTCGATAATAATACCCAAAAAATGAGTCCTCTTTATGGTGACTAATGAGTGATTTTAATGTTTCATGTATTATAATGTGTGCATACAGATCTAGTGGGTGTGGTTTAATTTCCCCTCAACATATATATGGTAATGTTTTGTTATACGTGCTTAGAATGATCTATAATCATTAATATTGACCATTATTAAAAAACTATTATGGAAATAGTTAAAAATAAATGAAATCTATAAGGGATAATTAAAATTAATTAAATGATTCATTATATTGATTTTTGGTAAAATATATAAAGTATATCGTAACATTTCTCTAGTATCTTCCCACATGGATATCTCAAATAAAGGCATGACAATATTCCACATATCAATTACAATTGGAACATAAATTTTTTATTGTAACCCCAAATTAACTAATAAACTTTTAATTGATAGGTCTAAAATGTTGGAAATATTGTTTCAATCCAAAATTAAATTTTAATCCTTATAATCCTAAATTGATAAATTTAGTTATCTTAGTGATTCTATACTAATTATGTCTAATTTCATCCACATACTATTTATCCTCTTCCAAATATAAATTTTTGGAATCGAAAGTGTGTTCTTCCTAAGGATTGGTAACATCATCAAGTGTAGTATTAATTATCTATGTGGGTAGATCAAAATTTAATTTATATTTTGTAAATTATTTAGATAACACATAATATTATGAAAAAAAGTTGTAGTATATTACAAAAATTAACCAATTCGTTGAACTCCCCATCCTTTCTTTAAATTTATATGGGATTTGGAACAATTTTAGAATATATAAATTCCATACATGTGTTACCATATAATTTATAACACACTCTTTGCATTGACACATTCATGAATTTATTATGATTTTCAAATAAATGGTTCATATTCAATTAAATTCAATTCGGACAGCATAGTTTATTAATAACCAAAAAATGACAAAATTTCATTTAATAAATCAGGGACATATAATACATTTATTTTGTGTGATTTCATTATGAAATGTCATTCCCTATACCTTTCCACGCTAAAATTTACCTTCATAAAGAACAATTTTTTTACTTTAACTCTAGATCTATTGTCAACCCACTTCTAATTAAAAAAATTCTCTTGAAATTTGGTATTATCTAACTAGTATATTTGTTCAATTATGGTGAAGTATGAATTATTCACTTAAATTAAATTTCTATCCCAGGAATTTAATATGTGAATAACATCTTCTATAAACCTAACTCAAATATTTTTCATCATAATATGTTAATCATGCTCCATCATATAGATTGTATAACTATTAATTAAAATACCAATGTAAGAGCTAACATTTTTATATGGTCCTCATGGACAGCTAATGAAGTTGTTCTAAAATAGATTTGGGATTTGTAGAAAAGTACATAAAAATGATCTTAGAACTATCATATTTACTATTTATTATGTGTAATTGATATCCATATTTCATCTGTTGATGGATTCAATTATCTAGGAATTACTCTGTCGGATTCATCATGTAAAGGAAACTATAATCTATTATTTAAAATGTAATGGTATGTCTGCACATTCTCATTAATGGTAATTGAAACAACACCTCATCAAAAAATTCATTCTCCTCTATTTTTTACACTATGATGATATTTTGGGAGACCAATGACATAAATATCTGGTTAGTAATCAGTAAAGAATTCAACAACTTAATCGACAATGAATCACAATTCAGTAAAACATCATTGCTAACATCAATTCATGATGTACCCCTTCAAAATATTCATATATCATTAAGTGGGGGTACATCCATAATCAATGTTTTTTAAAACATAGTTGAATATATCTAACCTTTTGAGCCATCAGGTGTACAATTATATGAATAAATTATGGTTGGAACAATTAATCCACTAATCATAATATGAAGAAACATTATTTCATCCTCACTGGTAACATTGTAGGGTCTCTTAATTTACATAATATGGAATTGAAAAGGAAGAAATAGTTAGATAATATATGTTGTAAATTTTTCAGAAAAATCAAATGTAATTCTATAAGCATTAAATCTATATCAACACATGACCATCATGCCATTATAGTCCCAATAACATAAAATTATTTATTTAAAAGATAATCTTGATATTTTATTGATACCCCATTACAAATTTTACACCATTAACGATATTTTATAATTGAAATCATTATTGTTAAGATAGTGTGTCATCTGGTGGAGGAACAACAGTTTTCCTTTCACCCTTCTTTGGTGACAACATATCCCTTAACTCCATGTTAGTAATTTTAAACATTTCCTTAATTACATATTCTAATATATCTAGTACATATTCTTAAATGAAAATAACAATAAAAATTATATATATTTTTTATTTTATGTTATGCAAAAAAATATATGAGGTATAAACATCAACAATATAGTAATTCAGATAAAATTAATCAGTTTTTTCAAACAATATGATATATGGGTTTTAAAAAATTAATTCAAAAACTTATTGTCATTATCATTTAAATTCTTGAGAAGCTTATCACTCATTTATTGGAACGGTGTTATACATTTTTCAATATTTTCATTGAATTAAGTCATCCATGATCAATAATTATGTCTTTATTATGAGATTCTACAATTTCCTCGAAACATAGTATTCTAAGAGTGATTTAACCTAATTGAGTGTCTACCATCTCCACAAATAGTGTACCAAAACATTCAATTAATGTTATAGCCTAAAAAATCCATAATAAAGAATGTCAATTATCAATATATAAAACATGGATTTCAATATGAAATCTTCAATTTTATGAGGATATTGAAATGTAACACTGGTATCATATGTCAATTTCAGATCCTCAACAAATGAAGAAAATTATATATCAATATATTTACCTGTTTTTTTCATAGATATAAATGAAGAAAAAATAATGTACTTTTTCTTTATTAATTACCATAGTGGATCACTATATATTACCAATATAACTATTCATGTAATGTGTGAACCACATTTCATACGAATAAGAATAATTCAATCTATAAATAATTTAATTCAATTGTTTCTTGGGTTGTTTCCAATTTCAGGATACTCATAATCATTTATCATCCCCATAAGATAACTCATTGGGTGTCATATTTAACCATCTTCAAATCCGATATATGCATTCCATGAATGTTTTCCAATGGTTTCCTGATATCCATAGAGATGTATGATCATTGAAAAGATAGAAAAGTACAATACACATTTAGAGTTTCTTTATTTATTTTTAATGAATTACTCTATTCAAAACCTAGAGATATTATGAGTGATTCATGGTCCATAAAAATATACATTCATTTGTACATTCATGTATTTTTTTAAGATATCATACACATTAAAAATAAAATTTTCTTAGTTCCATCTATTCTACATGGAATATCATTTTCATCTAGTAACCTATCAATTGGGAGACCATGATAATTAATAAAACTTGTGTCACTCCTTATCCAGAAAACATTCCTATTATAAGTCATTAATATAGCTAGCAATGTTGTATATTTAGAAAAACCAGTATAAAATTTTGTATTTTATTAGATATTTGTCCTCTCAAAAAAATTGTAAAATTATAAAGGTCGTCCTGAATTGAAATTTTTATTTCTCCCATATGAAATCCATCATCAATTACATGAGCATTCATACCAGCAGATCTATAAGTCACTATATCATACCAATGAGAATGCACATTATTTTTTCTGACATTTAATCGAAGATTTATATATTCAATATATTTCATGGTAAATCAAATATTCTTCAACATTTCTGAGTGAATTCATCACTAATAACACAATATAAACATGGATAAATTAATTGAGAAGGGTCAAATGCATACTCTATTTCAATCTTGATGAATAATTTTATGCCATACTCATTCTCATTTTTAATCTTATTTTCATCTATCCACTTTTGATTCATATCCATCCTAATATGTTAAATAAAATACATTTTTTACAAATATTATTATATACAACAAAGGAATTAATAATTGATGGAGAAATTTATATATATATTGAAGAAATTTAATAATATTCCTAATAAAAATTGGTACTCACATTAAACACACTTTAAATAAATAATGACAAATATATGATGGTAAAATGATCGATTTCATTAAAAATTGAATATTAGACTCTTTTTGAAAATGATTCAAAATGATAAACTGCTATTAAAACAATAATATTGATTTTATGAAACAAATTAAGGTGGTTTCTATAGAGTTAAAGTATGAAATTTATGATGGATGAAATCTTTGAAGAAAAGATGTCAAGGATGAAGCTAAATTCCAATAAGGGGAACCCACATGGGATGATATCCACCATGATTCAGATTCCCCATTTGGTTGTTTTTAATATTTTTTGTATAATAATGATCATATTGGGAAAATAAATGTCAATGAATATCAAAATCCCAAGGACATTGGGGATGATTCCAAACAGGAAAAGTTTTTTAAAAACTGTAACATTAAAAGAAACAACTTAAAGTTGTTATAGGGTTATTGTTTCCCCAATATATGTAATAAGTATTAAAACACTCTTAAAGAGTAATTTAATATACATAAAAAAATTTAGAAGAAAATAACATTAGAATTATGTAAATTTTGATTAGTATTATTGGTGAAAATAATTTATTGAAGGAAATTTGTTATAAAAATAATTTTATGAAGAGTACAATCATGTTTTCGTCTATTAAAAAAGATAGAGTTCAACAATGTTCAATAAAAAAATATTAATGGATAATATTTAGTGTTATATTTTGAAGGGTAATGATGATTTTGATGACCAAACTTAAATCATTATATGTGGTAAAGGTAATTTTATTACAATATAATTGATTGGAGGTGACTATAACCATAGAAATTAATTTTGAATGAGTATAATGAATTAAAATTTCCACTAGACACTACAAGATGTCTTCTCATTCAAGTATCCAACACCCAATAGATCTAAAAATCATTTATGTTATTCATTTGTGATGCATTTCGATCAAATAATTTACAAATACTGGTCACAAAAGTATTGGTGGACAACATCATTTTTAGTTGGATCATTGCAATATAAGTAATTTGGGGAAGTGAAAATTATTTTCAGCCGTAAAAACTCAAAAATTTATTCATGGATTATTTTTATTATTTGAATACTGTAGGAAACAAGAAGTATTCATGAATATTTTTTTAGTCCATAGCCAATATAAAATGGCCTAAAAATGGAATAAAAAAATTCCACACAATACAAAAATTTATTTTTTAGTATACTTACATACTTTTTTGTCACGTTATCGAAATAAAATAATTTTATAAAAAAAATATTTATTAAAAAATATAATGATCAAAAAATTGTTTTTAGGATGTTTTTTTCTATATCTATTTCACCAACATCAAGAATATCTAGATATTGGAAAAATATTATTAGTAATGGACACTTTTATAAATTTAGTGACAAAATTCAGTTATGTTACCCAATTTAATTATATTAGTAATGTATTATAATGGTATCTGCTTGGTTGGTGTAGGTCCAAATCGGGCTAAAGGACACTAAATAATTTGGTTATTTCAGGTAGTTTTCTTGAGCATGTGAATGGTGATATTCAAGTAGACTTTAAATTGTGTTTTTTACGCAAAGAATATTTATATTTTCAACTTTTAATGACGATTATAGGTAGGTGGTTCTCTTTTTCCCACCCATGAAATTTTTTCCACAAGTAATTGTTTGTTTTCTTTCCCATGAACAACTCATTTTGTTCGTATATATTTTTTAATTATTATTATTATTATTATTTCATTTTTTGTTATGTTGGTTTATATATATATGTTAATTAGAAATTAATATTTTATATAATTAGTAATAAATCATATGTACTTATTAAACACAATGAATATATTAAAAATTAAAATAAAGAGTATTTAAAAATATAAAATAATTTGTTAATAATATATTTAAATAAATAAAAATAATATATTTAATAATACCATTAATATTAATCTGATTTAATCGATTAAGGTGCCCTTTAAACATGTACCCGTTATTATGGTTAGTATTGATTGATCAATGCATCATTAGTTGATCGGCGTACAATATTTTTATATTTAATATTACAATACCTCACATTAATGATTGAAATTATATTTAATTATGGGATAATTGATTTTTTATTCTATATATCTGAACACTGAAACATAACACACCATTAATTGGGAAAAAATTGGATTTTCCACACTAAAAAATGAGTATCTTTTGTCCAATGAAAGAACCCCTTTTATGTTACCTGAAATAAAGGTTAAGGAAGGAGTTCAATCTCTCTCTTCTGATGATGGGGTTTTCATAGTGTTTCATGGGATTGGTCACTCATAGGTTTTCATAGGTTGGGGATTTTTTAGTGGTGTTGCGGCCTTTCGTCTTCCATGTCTTTTAACCCCATTCATTCTATTCAATCTCTATTTCTGCCTATGTTTTTTTGAAAAAATCACACAGTAATACCATAATAGATGATGAACCCATATTGGATCACAACTTATTTATTTTAATGGTTGGTAAATATATATTAATCTGACCATTTGACCTAAATTCACTAAAAAAATTCATCCATCTAAATGGTACCAGGAATAAGTTGTTTCCATAAGACAAATAGGATCGGGCCACCTGGTCATCAATTTATTATGTGAAAAAATAAGCAAATTGTGATACTTGAATGTCCTTGGTGATTCAAAAATAACCATTTCATAATAGATGAAAAAAATAAATCATATTGCTAGAGTATATTGTTCAAAATAGTAGTCTTATGGGACCTCTTTAACAACATCCCCATCAGCAAAAGATCAAAAAAACTTTTCAGAATAGCACTAGTCACGTAATTTTGTTTAAATTTGGACTGCGCAGATACAATCATTTGGGTACATACAAGTGGATAAAATTTCTCATTGATGTGAGACAACCTCTTACATGGGTGTAACACACAAACCCCAGAATCCCAGAGTCGGTGCATTATTTTAATACATTTGCATTATTATAAGGAATCAAGTCCCGAAAGAACGACCAGTTTCACAGTCATGGAAAATAGATTACATAAATGAATGTTAAATTACACGATAAGAAATAAAACACAACATAAATGATCCATTGAAAATGACTTTAATCCCCTAGATTAACACTGCATATCAATCATAATACACTTCTTGGAATCCTGGGAATATAAAACATAATAAAGGGGTGATCTCAAACACTTAGTAAGGATAACAATATAGCGGTAACATTCACACATAAGCATAAAAATTTAAGGAAATGTATAAAACTAAAACAAAATCCTTTTAAACATATAATTATACATAATATGGAAAATATTAATCAAATAATTCAATTTACTTATTCATATAGATATTCTACTTGTCGAATATTAACAAGGAATATCAATAGCAAATTTCATAATGATTGAATACATAATGCTATACTTTATAACCACATTGTTAGGCCCTTGATCCCAGACTACAAATAAGACTCTGTCAAGGCCTTATGCCAAGACACTAGTTTGTATCGTGGGAACTACTGATGAATCAATAATCTATAAAGGGATCCACCCATCACTTACTAAGTCTAGTGCATTCATTATATGAAAATTTTTATACATAACATAAACATTCGTATTAAAACAAGCATATGAAATATGGGTACATTATCCATAAACTATGAATGGTATAAAAATAATACATCCACAATCAATCATATAAAAAATCCTTCAATACAATATGGAATATTTGGATCATAATAAATCAACCTCGATCAAGAATAATATCCTTTAAATGATGTTGACATAGATGAAAATGATCAGTAAAAATATGTGAGTGAAATATCTATTTTTCATAAATCATTTAAATGTCACATAATTTATAAATGAATTCATTCAAAATAAATTTTTTAATTAATTATTTCCACACCACTTTGAATCATTTTAATCAAATTAACATTTTAAAACATTCATGTCCAGGTAAATAAATCCTTAATACCTATTTGAAAACATAGATATTAATGAGAAAGGATTAGAAGAATAAAACATTAAAAAAATGTAAATGATATTTTAGTAAAAATTTACATTAAACAATCCATTTAAAAACACTATTATGAAACATAAACATGGATAATAAATATTTCCTTGCAGATACATATGTCAAAACAACCTCGGATAATAAAGATATTGTGGAATTAACCCTTACCGTGAACTTTCCTTTGGTCGATGGTACATTTAACCTCTTGTATAATGACCATATTATGTTATTAAATTATTCCAGAACAATATTAATATTTATTATATCATACATTAATCATTTATGACGTTATAAAACCCATTTAATAATGATTTCTATGTTAAATTAACATTTCGGGTAATAATCACTTTCTTTATCAGACGTGGTTAAACTTGTTAATAATGATCGTATCATTTTTATAATGATTTAAATACATATAGAATATAACACATGATTTATATATCATATATATTTAGAATATAAATATGTATAATAGACATACAAATGAAATTGAAAACACCATTTATGGAGTTGTTAGGTCGTACGTACCTATAAACATTGTTTCCCTTTTCATAAAGTATTGAAGATAACTATGTAAATAAGATATATTTAAAGAAATATATATATATATATATATATGTTTTCAGTATAATTATTATTTAATATATTTAATAACTATTAATAACATATATTTTTATAATAATCGTTGAATGGTGAATGTGGAAATGAATCTCATCGCATTGTAGAGATGGTAATTTGTACGTACGCACGAGTGACAAGATAATTATATATATGGTGAAATTGTATGCAATTGGATGGTATATCATATATAAAGAATCATTACCATGTTATATTTATTATTTACATATGTTATACTCATTATTATAAACATCCAATTAATGTAGTGTTTGAATAGAAACTACACCACGATAGTGATTCGGTAAGCCGTATGTACACACATATGGTGAATTTTTCATTTATATGATGGATAGAATAATGAATATGGTTGTCCCATTTTTCTTATAAAATCACTATATATAGAAGATACTAGATTTATTATTTTATACTAGAACCAAGAAAGAAATTTGTAGTGGAAGAAGAAAAGAACTTGAAATAGGTGATGAAATATTTACATCTTCTTCAGGTTCTACATTTTGATTTGATCAAAAGGGATCCTTAGGTTAGATTTATGAAAAATGGAAGGCCTATAGGATGAAATGAGTAATTTTTGGGGGATATTTGGGAAGTTTTTGGTTGAGACAAATGTATTTGGAGGTGTTACATTTATAGAAGGGAAGTACCCTTTTATAAGAGGGGTGAGGGTCACTTTAGGGAAAGCTTGAAATAATATTTTTATAATAAAATCATTTTCGGTTTCTGATGGCTATAAAATTATTTATTAAAAGTATAAGATAAATAAGGGTCTAAAACCTCTCAACCAATAAGTTTTAGATAGTTTTAAGTCTATATATTAACCTTATCATTTTGATTTAACAGTTTGTTAAAAAGATTGACATTTACCATGTCTCTTTGTATTTTTATATTATATGGTTAATAAACATACAATTACAAGACCAGTTAATTCAAAAATAATCATTATTAACATATATAACTTTATCTATATCCTTTGGAAAATCCATATATTTTTCTGAATATAATATCAATTAATAATTTAGTATTTGTTTTAAATAGTCAATTATGTCAATTTTGACACTATTTAGTATTTGGTTTTAAAAAAAATCATAACAGCATGTTTACTTCGAATAAAATATATTTAATCCACCCTAAAATGACATATTAACCTGGAAAATTAGTTTAATTCATCAGATGTCTCAAATTACATTTATTTTCATATTTATATTATCAATTATTTTTATCATTCATTAATAATGTATTACTACATCATAGTTGAGTCATAAACAATTTAAATTATATAAAGTCTAAAATTTATATATAAAATACCATTATTTAGGAATTTTTTTTATCTTTCTATTGAATATTTATAATTAAATTTATCTTACGTATAACCCTATATTAGAAATGGTCTAGTTATTAAACATTAAATTTAACTCTTAATTATTTTTTAAATAAAATAATAATAAATGTCTTAATCTTATCCATGTGGACCAAAGAGTGCAATATTTTATTCCAAAGGTTTTTTGGTCTAATTATACTTATCCAATATAATTAGTACATGTGTTATGATAATTATAATATAATTTTTACCCTAAATTTCCCTCTTTACTTTTAACATTGGTAAATAAATGTCAAAAGTTACTATTAAAAAAATTATTTTCATCTTATTGAATGACATTTTACATACTGAAGTCATCTGTATCACATGGAGTTTTGAAATTCAACTCACATAATCGGTAAAATTATGTTTTATGCTAATTTGAAAATGCTTCAAGAAGGTTGGTTAAAGATGGTAAAATGTTCGATAAAATTTTTTATATCTAAACATAATATAAAATGACTCTTATTAATTACATTAAAAATATATAAGTTTTATGTATCTATATTGTACTAAAATAAATTAAAATAATATAATTAATTATATAAATAAAAATCTGATTTTAAAAAATAACGCACTCTTTTTCACTATTCATAATAAATGGAATGTTTTTAGAAAACTACCAAAAATTTACTCTGTACTAATTTTGATGTTCCTATTTCAATAATGAATTTTATTTTACAAAATTGAAAAAATTAAAAGTTGTATTTATTAATTGAAATGTGTGTCCCGCTATCAAAACCAAAAAGTGGGTTTCTAATAAGTAAAACTATCAAAATATTGACATGTGTTTATGTCAAATTTTAATGTGGAATTACATATAATTAACTACATTATATTAAATGATAAAAATATAATCTAATTATACATTCAATCCATTAAAATACATAATTTTTCACTATAAATTATTTCTATTTAAAAAGATGTTTTCAATTAAAATATAGTGTTTTCACTACTCATCAAAATATTAAAGTTATTAGAAAAGTACCAAATATTTATGAAAACTAAATTTTTTAGTCCCAATTATAAAGAAGAATTTAAATATATTAAATTAAACATATAAAAGTGTCAAATTCTAGTTTTAAAAAGGATTCTCCATTAAAAGGCATAAAAATTACATTTTTTGAAAAATAATTATTTTATCCGAAAAAATGAATTTTTTCTTATATTATATATAAGAAACACATAATATGTATGTTAAAAATATATAGTGTATATAATATTCCAAATTAAGTTAATTCCATTCATAACCTATATTTTAACAGTTAGTTTTGCATGTTGTGGTGCGCTCGAACTTGGTGTTAGGTGTAGCACATGCTATTTAAATAATTTAAGGAGATAATGTACTATGAAATAATGGAATGTTACATTCTCCCCTCCTTCAATAAATTTCATCCTCACAATATGAAATTGTTCTTCAAAAATATGTGGTTAAAATAGGAAAATATCTTGGTGTAAAACCCACATCGAAATTTGGGTTAATAAAATTTAGTCTATATAATAGGGAAAGGGAAATGAAATAGACATCGCCAAATTATGATATATATTAAGGGATCCTTGGTGGAAATTAGAGACACATAATTAGAGAAAAAACATAAATAATTATATGGATTGATTGAGGTCAGCAATTAGAAACAAGTGTAAAATAGGGGGCCTCAAAGCAATTAATCTATGATGATGTAAAATATCAATTGTTCAAAAAATATTGAATTAGGATAAATTTTTTTTGGTATTATTATCCCTTACCTAATGTTTAAGAATTAATTTAATCATATACTAGGAGGAAACTAATATATATATATATATACACTTTACAGGTAGAGTTTCATAATTCAACTAATTCCAACCAAAAACTGATCTTTTACTTAAAAAGATAAAAGAATTTAAAAATATTCTATTTATTATAATTGTATAGGGTTGAAAAAAATTAATTTATAATTAATTTTTCGGAATATGTAAAATAAATACATTATACAAACTCGGACATCATGTATTCTAGTGGTAGGTGATCCACTCTTGCCACCCTTTGGTTGCAGGTTCAAGTCTCACGGATTTGCTGGACAAGAGGTGTTTTTTCCCGACCACCGTGTTGTCATTTTTATGACAATCCAAAAATAATATCATGAAATGAGATAACATTATCAATAGTATCCAATTTCAAATGTAATCAATTTGAAATTTTAGACTTCTCCAAAATACTTCTGTCCAAACACACAACACAATATTAATATGGAATGTAAACAAAATAAAGATACCTTTTTCCATGTAATAACATATGAATAACTTCATCATGAATTATTTTAAAACATTGCATCACCCTAAATTAAAATATAACATTGATGATTACATTCATGCCCCCTTATTCCTTATATAATACTCGATATAGTCTTTCTATCCAAAAATGTTGTAAACTCAAACATTGATGGAATATATAAATAATTAATAAATTTCAAGGTAGTCAAGAATATCCAATATAATTTATCCAAATAAATCTTATATTATTCCTAAATTACTACCTCAGTATAAAAACCATTTTATGGTTTATCTTACTCTCAACAATACATTTTCCAAAAAAAATTAACTTGTTATTTAGTCCCTTTTCTTGGTTCCACACAGTATCAAGTCCTTAATGAAATAGTACTACAGCACAATCATTATATACTTCATAATTATTATAACTATTACATCACTGATACAACACTCAAATGACATAACTAATTAATATCAACATAAGATCACTAGTTATTACTCTTCATCTGTGGTAATATTATAACTTGATTATTATCCAACAACATCATTTCTGGTATAATTTGATGATTGGGAAACTTATTAGCACAATATCACAACTCCATGTAGTTGAAGGAGTGTAATTTGAATACTTTTTCTAACCCTTGTAATCACATTTTGGTGTCTTTTTTCTCCACACTTATAAAAAAATTGCATTCCCTTCAGGAATTTTCCAAGGTGATTCTTTCCACAATTATCACATATGGGAAAATACTTCATTCACCTCTTCCCTTTATCCATCATTCTATCTTCCATCTTTTTCTTCACTTGCTTCTCTTCAAAGACATTAGACTCAGAGAATTATTTACATATCTTATTAAAACATTATACTATTACTGCATATGATGAGAATATGTGGGAGACTATTTTCTATTTTAAATGTTGGCTTAATAACATGAAAGATATGATCATTCATAACCTTTTGATGATTCATGTTTCTAGGATTATCATTATTTCTACTAGCCTCCATTCATAAACAATGGCATAAACTATTTTAGATTAGGAATCACAATGAATAATTCCAATCTTGTAAAATACCTAACATAAATTGAAATGATTATGCATATAATATATAATAATTAAATGTTTTCTTTGAGGAAGTATTTGCAGCTAAATCCTCTATAATGGCTTATAATGAAAATGTGAATTATCATAAGCATATCCTCTGGGAGTTTTATAACCAAGAGTGCAGCAAATCCCGTCGTCATGTACCAGGATACCCTGGGTTTAGCCCAAAAAGATTCGTCGGAGTTTTCACTCCTTGGTACATCTATGCTAGAGATGCCTCTACCTGCTCGTATCCAGATATGGATGTATTTCTGGGAAAATACACAAAATCACTACATTACTAAAATTTTAGGATTTTATTCTATACTAATCCTCAAATCCTATCATAGTGTAATGTTATCTAATCAGAGTTTATCTAAATATATTACCAAGTTTTTCACTAAACTTACCCTAATTCCAACTGTAATGCCCCAACCCCATAAGCTTAGAGTCGGTGAATTATTTGAATACATTGGCATGATTACTAGGAATCGAGTCCTAAAAGATCTATCAGATTAGCAGTCTTGGAAAATAGATTTCATAAATGAACGTTACATTACACGATAGAAAATAAAACACAACATAAATGATCCTTTGATAATACCATAAATTCCCTATTTTAACCCTGCATATCTATCATAATACACTTCATGGAATCCTGGAAATATAAAACATAAGAAAGGGGTGATCTCAAATGCTCAGTAAGAATAATAATATAGTAGACACTTTCAAAAATAAGCATATACATTTAAGGAAATGTATAAAAGTAAAACAAAATCCTTTTAAACATAAATTTCAGCCTGATTTGGCAATGATTAATCAAATATTTCTATTTAATTATTCACATAGATTTTATACTAGTTGATTAATCCAATGCAATGTCAATTGCCAATTTCATAATGATGGAACACATAATGCCAGTCTTCATAACCCCATACTCTTGGCCTTGTTCCAAGAATAAAAATAAGATTTTTTCTAGGCCTTATGCCAAGACACTAGTTTGTCTCATGAGACCTACCGACACATCAAAGAGCTATAGTGGGCTCCACCCATCACATACTAAGTCCAATGCATTCCTCATATGAAAATGTTTAAACATAACATAAACATTCAATTTAAAACTAGCATAAGAAATGACACAACATTATCCATATACCAAGAATGGTATAAAAATAACACACCCAAATTCAAAAATTTCACAAGACCTTCAATTAAATATGGAATATTTGTATCATAATAAATCAACCTCGATCAAGAATAATATCTTGTAAAGTATATTGACATAGTTGAAAAAGCTCAGTAATAATCTATGAGAAAAATTTCCCTTTTTCATGAAATAATTTAAGTGTCACATAATTTAAAAATGATTTCATTTAAAATATTGTTTGAATAAAATTTTCTCATACCACATTCAAACATTTTATTTTAATTAACATTTTAAAACTTTCTTGTGCGTATAAATAAATCCTTATAACCATTTTGAAAACATGGACATTAATGAAAATGGTTTAGAAGAAGAAATATTGAAAACATATAAAATGATGTTTTAGTAAAAGATTTCCTTAAAAATAATTCCTTTGAAAAAACATTTATGAAACATGAAGATTGATAATAAATATGTCCCAGTATATTCTTACGTGGAAATAGCCTTGGATAATAAAGAGAGTGTGAAATTAACCCTTACCATGCATATTCCTTTTGGTTGAGGGTAGGATTAACCTCTTAAATAATAAACAGAGTGTGTTATTAAATTATTTCAGAACCATATTCATATTTTTTATATCAAACGGGATTCATTTATGACTTTATAATACCCATTTTGTAATTATTTCCATGTTAAATTAGCATTTCATGTAATAATCTCTTTAATTATCGTACGTGTTTTAACTTGTTATTTTTTATCATATAATTTAAATCATGATTTACATACATCCAGTATATAAGAAATGATTTATATATCATATATATATTGAATATAAATATGTATAATAGATAGATATATTAAACGGAAAACACCGTTTATGGAGACGGCAGGCCATACGTACACATAAACGTTGTTTCCGTTTTCATATCATATTGAACAGAACTAAATGAATAAAATATATTTAAGTAAATACATACATATATATATATATGTGTGTGTGTGTGTGTGTTTTCAGTAGAATTATTATTTCATATATTTTATACTTTTTAATAATATATTTTTTTATAATCATCATTGAATGGTGAATTTTGAAATGAATCTCATCGCGTCGTGGTGATGAAAATCTGTACGTGTGCACAAGCGACAATAACATTATATAGATGGTGAAATAATATGTAATTGGATGGTATATCATATTTACAGAATCATTAAAATTTTATGTTTATTATTTAAATTAGTCATACTCATTATTATACCCAACAAAATAATGATGTGTTTTAATAACAAACTACACCACGATGTGGAGACTGTAAGCCGTACAGACACATGTACTGTGACTCTATCATTAATTGGATGGGTAGAATAATGAATATGGTTGTAAAATTTTTATTATAACTTCACAGTGTATATAAGATAATAGATTTGTTTTTTCAGACTATAAACAATAAAGAAGGAGGAAGTGGAAGAAGAAATTAACTTGAAATAGGTGATGAAATATTTACCTCTTCTTCAGGTTCTTCATTTTGATTTGAACAAAAGGGATCTATAGGATGGTTTTTTTACCAAAGGAATGACTCTGGGATGAAGGGAGGAATATTTGGAGGATATTTAGACCGGGTTTGTATTAGCCAAATGGCTTTGGATGTGTGAAATTAAGAGAAGGAGAAGTACCCTATTATAAGAGGGGTGAGAGCCACTTTAGGACATGCTTGAAATATTATTTTATAATAAAATAATTTTCTAGTTATAATGGCTCCAAAATGATATATTTCTAGGATAAGGTTGATAGGGTCAAAAAACATTCATCCAATTTTTTTAGAACGGTTTAGGCCACTATATTATCCATAACATTGAGATTTAACTCTTAGTTATAAAGTTTGACATTTATCATTTATCTTTTTATTTCTA
Source organism: Viscum album (assembly GCA_963277665.1). Lineage (NCBI taxonomy): Eukaryota > Viridiplantae > Streptophyta > Magnoliopsida > Santalales > Viscaceae > Viscum > Viscum album. The sequence goes on along the minus strand of OY728158.1, from coordinate 362,300,888 downwards.
TAATATATGGTTAATTAACGTACTATAACAATACAAGATAAAACCATGTGTTTTTTATTAATATATATTACCATATATAAGTCATTTGGACAAACCTTAAATTTTTAAGAATATTATATCAATTAATAAATTAGTTTTTCTTTTATAAACTCAATTATTTCAATTTTGACACTATTTAGTATTTGGTTTTTAAAAAAATTATAACATAATGATTACTTCCAAAAAACAATTTAATCAACCCTAACATGTCATAGTAACCTATAAAATTAGTTTAATTCATAAAATTTGTCAAATTACATTTATTTGTATATTTATAATATATATTATATTAATCATTCATTAATAAGGTAATTACAACATCATTATTGTGAAATAAATAAATTAAACTATTTAAGGTCTAAAAATTATAAATAAAATACCATTTTGTATGAATATTCTTTATATTTCTAATTAATATTTGTTGCCTAATTTATCATATGTATAACCCTATATTAAAAATGGTTTAGTTATTAAACATTGAATTTAAATCTTTTAACTCTTCTTTAAATAAAATAATAATAAATATCGTAATCTTATCCAAGTGGAGCAAAAGGAAGCCATATTTTATTCCTAAGTTTGTTTTTGGTTTAATTATACTTATCCAATTGAATTAGGACATATATTAGGGAAATTATAATATAATATTTACCCTTAATGACTCTATTTACTTTTAACTATGGTAAATAAAAAACAAAAGTTACTATTTATGAAAAATTATTTTCATCTTATTAAACCACATTTTACTTAAATATTTCAATCATGTCTCTCTGATTTTATAAATTAATCTCACAGAAGCAGAAACATTATGATTTATGAAAAATTTTAAATGCTCTTAGATGGTTGGTAAAAGATAGTAAAATATTTGTTTCAATATTATATATCTAAACTTATTATAAAATGGCATGAATAAATTAGGTTAAAAATATATAGGTATTATGTATCTATTTCAACCTAAAATAAATTAAAATAAAATAACTAATTATTTAAAAAAATGTCGGTTTTAAATAATAACATAGTCTTTTCACTATTCATCAAAAATTCAATGTTTTCATAAAAATACCAAAAATTTACTAGAAGATAATTTTGATATTAAAAATTCAAAAATGAAGTGTATTTTACCAAATAAAAAACATAGAAGATTCATTTATTAATATAAAATTAATTTCTGTTGTCAAGACCAAAAAGCGTGTTTTTAAAAAGTAAAAATATTCAAAAGATTGACATGTGTTCATGTAAAATTATAATTTGAAATTACTTATAATGACCTAAATTGTATTAAATGATAAAAATGAAATCTAATTATACTTCAAAACCATTCAAATTCATAATTTATCACTATGAATAATTTCGAATTAAATAATTGTTTTCAATTAGAACGTAGTATTTTTCACTATTCATCTAAATAAAAACGTTATCAGAAAAGTACCAAAACATTATCCAAACAAAATTTTTTCCCACTATTAAAGAATAATTTAATATCATTAAATTAAATATATAAAATTTTCAAATATTTGTTTTAAAATGGGTTCTCCATTAAAAGTCGGTGACATTTTATTTTTAAAAAATGCTTATTTTATCACCAAAATCAATATGTACTTCTATTATATCTAAGAGACACAGAATATTGATGTTAAAATTATATAGAGTATATAAGATTCAAAATTCAGTAAATAATATTCATAATTGATTTTAGAATGGTTATTTTAGCATGTTGTGATGCGCTCAAACTCGGTGTTGCGTGTAGCATAACCTATTGAATTAATTTAATGAGATAACATACTATGAAATCATGGGGTGTTAAAAAAGGGTTAATTTCATTTATTGCAGTATCATCGGCTATAGATCCCATTCGAATAGAGAAAATATCAAATATTATTCTTTTTTGAGGAAAAATCCAACATGTTGAAAAAATTGAATCTCTACGATATCAGATGATGATGGTTATATTATCCTTTAGTATGGCTTGTGGAACTATGTGAATAAATAATGTATTCCCTTAGTTCATAAAGTATAATGAAAAATAAGTAAGGAAAATATTTCCAAGGCATTTATTTTCCTATTATCCCCAACTCTGGGGAAGTAGATGCTAAAGGCAATATTATACTCTTGGATGGATCATGTCTCCATGTGAATAATGTAAGGATGAACTTCATTTAAGAAGCAGAAATACAATTGGGTCGATAAAATATTTCCATGTCCTTTAGTTTGCAATAAACCCAAAATCCCTAAAAAATATTTCATTTTAGGAACTCTTCCTGCCATGATCGATCAAATATACCTTGATTATGAAAAAATCTATCTATCCAATCAACAAAACATGTAACTTGAATCATATAGATACCATAAAATCACTTTGGAAAACATTAATCAAGGACAAACGCCCCTCTTAACTTTTATCCCAACCAAAAAATGTCACCACATGCCCCCACATGACCCAAAACACATTCATCATGCTTATTAAAACTCCCACCCCGATACATTCCAAATAATACTTCCACCATTTCAGCCTACTTTTATTAATAAAATCCCATTCCAATTGGATACAAATTTACCTCAAAAGAACTGACATTGGATGAAGAAATATGAAGGTGAATATGACATCGACCAACCTACCCAAGAACACAATGAATCTAAAAGAACCCATGTGACTAATCATTCATGGAAATGACAACCAAAGAGATTTAAAATGAAAGAGGGTGTTTATTTTCTCTAATAATTAATGGTGTATGTTGTCTCAATACATCCTCACACGTCTTAATTAAAATATTATGATTTAATTTCGATGTTCTCTATAACCTATAGACAGTTTAAATGATTCCGCACCAAAGTGATAAAAGTGTCTCTAGCTTGGTTTTCATATCTAAATACATGCTAAAAAATAAGGACATATGTAGAATCTCTTATAAAGAGGGTTTTTAATTATATTTCCTAGTCGCTCGCCAAAGCCACATTGACATCCTCTGCCTCCTTGGGAAGTTGGATCATATTAGGACTATATGCTTCACTCTAATAAATATTGGTACCTCTATCTATTAGATTGGTGTGACCTCTTAGTCTTTTTTGGGATTGCATTGGTGGCATTTTAAAAAGTAAATTTAATGTCATGTTATCTCCAATAGTCTATTAGGAGTTTTCTTTTGGTGCCTTTTCTCACCAGTAGGGGCATCAATGAAATTATGATTTTGGTTGAAAGCAGAGGGTTTTATTTTAGATACTCTACTCATTTTAGTGACTTTTTGTAGGAGGGTTATGTTAAGGGTATCTCTAACATGGGGAAAGATGGTATCCCTTTTACATGGTTCCATGGGTGCTCATAGAAGAACCTCATTATAGTGTGTTTGAATATATTATAGGATTCATCCAATTGGATCACTAACATCATCCATGATTCTCATCATAACCTATCCATGTAGACCAATGACATATTCTCATCATCCATAATATTTACCAAATTAATATGAGACATGTGATTTCTTACATATTTTAACGATAAATGATGCTGGAATGAGACTGTGATGATATAATTAAATCAAAATGGAATATGGAAGGCCTTGTTGTTAACAATAAAATCCACATGGACTCCACTAACCATTAGTAGTGGTGTTTCACTCAATTGCACCAATCAGATCATTAATGAGTTGTTATTGATAAAAGGCCCGAGAATATTCACTCATTTCTTCCCTCATGTTCAACCCTCTGTATAAAATCCCCCTTAAAAAATTATCTTAATAATGCTCTCAAAAGGATAGAAATGTACTACTAATTTGTGAGTTTGACATCCACATTAAAGAGCATGACACAAATACACATTATTACCATCAAATAGCATCTCGGAGGCGATGTAAGAACAGTATTTCTTGAATGACCTTACTAAATGGGGATTCCATCTTAAAGGTGGATTATATCCATGACCATATAATGAATGTTTTCTAAGATCACTATTGAAATGACCAAGACTTTTATAAATACAATTTCCATGTAATTTTAATCATATGTCTTATTATAAAATATTGGTATGGGAAAAAATTTATTTATTCGATTGTATTTTATGTTATAGGATTTAAATGACTGCTATGAATTGTTTCCAATTATAATATAGTCATTCAACAATGATCATATTATTAGAATAAATATAATTTTTTTGATAAATTATAATTGAAACAGACATAGGATGTGATGGACTCAACCAGTAGAATCATTCCATATGAATTCCCATTACCATATATTTTGAGGGAGATAACATCTCTAATATATTCCCTTGACCACACCCAATCTGAGATCTAGAAATATAAGCATGAGTGAAACAATTTATGGGATATTTTTATGATCATAGAGATCACAACTCGAATAGTGTATTACGAACCACCACATAAATGTCTCATCATCGTACACCATACCCATATGTATATTTCTATTTCACTGATGGGAAATGTATCAAGAACATATTTATATTAATATGTATATTGTATTTTTAATATAATAATGATCACATTTTCTTCTTATAATTAATTTATAAATGATTTTAATTTTTATACAACAAAACAAAGATTGTATTATTAATTAGTATTAAATTTAAAATAAGACATTTATTTTTATTAATTAATGTGTTTAAAAAATAAAAAATAAAATATAATTTCTAAATAATTTCTTCTAAAATTTAAATGATAATATAATTTTTATTAATTAAAATTTTATATTTTTGTAAGTGTTCAAAAACTACTACAATAAATAAAACTTTTCTCAATAAAAGATGAATATATTTAAAAAATTAAAATTCAAATATTTATAAAATTATTTGTTAAAAATAAATATTATATTTAGAATCAGAGCATTGGAATTATGTAATCATTATTTTTTCATAATTTTATTTCAGACTAATTTTCTAGTAAAGATTAAATACAGTATAAATATACAGTGTGTTTTATAACATCATAATGAACCAATTGTGTTTTAATAAATACAATAAATGGTATCAATGGAAAAATATATTTGTTTCATTTAAAATGATTTTATTTCATTTTTGGTTGATTAAGTTTATATGTTCTTCATGAATACTCTAAAACCATTAATATTTTTTAATTTTTTAAATTCAATTATTTATTAGAATGACTAACATTCAAATAATACATGGTATTATAATATTAATTTCGGTCCGTGTACATATAAGATAATGAAAACAGTGTTAATTTTGCAGAAACCATGGCAAAAAACCATGTAAAGGTTTTTGTTTTCTTTATTTTTTTACATAGAGTCCATAAACAATGTTTGATAAATAATAAAGAATTCATCACTCATGTCCTATAAATACCCACACAATCAACAATTTATCATCACTCCAAATCCATGTATCACATCCTTAATCTTCCATCACCTCTCTAGAGTCCCCCCAAGGTGCCTTAATCTCTCAATAATCTCATCCAAATAATTTGGAGTCACACTCTCATGGTATGGGGTTTCACCCTCATTATTCATGTATCTAATTTATCTTAGGCCTCTTATATCTATTTTATAACATTGTGATATGTTCTCAGATATCCCCCTTAATTCGATTATGATTTGTAAGTAATTATATACCCAATTATCTCTTAATATTCTCTCCCATTAAAATTTATGTTCTTCTATTATGCCTCTAAAATTTCATAATGATTTTTCATGCCAAAATTTTTTTTATTGTATAACCAAACACGTTTCCTATCAGGGGTTTTCACCATTATTCACGTTTAAATATTGATTGGGGGCATAAATGTAATACATACACAATCCATGATCATGGAATAAAATATGACGATGAATAAATCCATGTTTTATGATCTATATTTCACACATAAGTACGAGAATGATATAAAAGCGACGGGTGCTCCCAGAATTATATAGATATCCAATGAAATTGGTATTGTTTATTCTCATGAGACGTCATGTTGGGACATCGAATTAACTTAATTCTCTTATGATACATTTTCCATCATTATTTATTGGAATGTATCATTGACCTATGTTTATGATGAATTGTTCTATGTTGTTTCCTGATTTTCGATGTAGACTTTATGTTTGCATGTTTTATCATGTCTCATTGTCCACGTTTATGATTCAAACATCTTTTATGACCAATAAATATGCATATGGTCTAGAATTTTTTATTCTCTTCATGATACTTCATGTTTATTCCCTTTCTGAGATTTGTAGCCCGCCGCTTTCCTATGTACGTCCCTAGGATATCCCATAATGATTTAAGTATGTGTATGTTAAGGAATATTTCAATACTGATATATATTCCGTGTTTTAGGTTATAAAATAATGAACATAATTACCAATCACAATATAAATCCTAACATTTTAGGTTGTATTATGTTTAAGGCTATGTAATAAAAAATGTATCAATGTGAAATAATGATCAGGGTTTCTATAAATGGAATCAAATAAAAATATTTTTTATTTCTTAGGATTGGGAATAGAATACTATAGCCAAAACCCTGGGGATAAGACTAGGTATGAGGAAACATCCAAATATTTTGGTAAGATAATATTATATTTTTTCCATTAAAATACATCCCTATTTGAATACTATAAGCATATGTTTCTATTAAATAGATGTATATAAGGATAAAGCCAAAAAAACACATTTAGATAGACTCGACTGAGAACCGGTGCATGAAAACTGTTTATGTTGAACACCTGGTTTGACGCACTTGGTGGATATTCAATTCATAACTAATAATTTCATTACAATCCATTAATAAATAAAAAATACACATTACAATATATGATTGGAAATAGATCCTATATAACATTGATTGAAGCCTAGAAATTCATAATTCAGGAAAATATATTTCATTTATTTGTTTTCTTATTGAGGTAATTGGATTTCCACTTATATACATAATAGTATAAAAAAACACATCACTAATTTCTCCCTTGTTCAATCAAATGTTATGGAATATGAGTAATTAGTAAAGAAATTAATGTAACCGGAAATGGGATGACTTTATCAATGAGATTCCAACTCTATGGGAGATAGAGTCATGAACTTTTTTATAATAATTTCTTAGTTTAATAATGTTTTGGATAGAAACCTCAATCACGAGTACCACCAAAACACTGTTAAGAAATAACAAGAAGGAATTGAGTGCTTTATGAAACAAATAACCCCTTACTCTCATTGGATAATATGATTCATTAGTATAGTATCATTGGGTCAACTATGTATATAAGATATCACCATTCTCTAATGATCAAAGCTATAAAATGGTTTACTTTCTGTTTATCATATGGAGGGAGAAGCTGGCCAGTGGTTGAAATTAATCATGAATACAAATCATGAGGATGAGATTGATTTAGTGGTGTGGAAGGAATTCCAAAATATTTTTCTGAAAAATATCTTCCTCAGACTCTCTGACTTAAAATGGAATGGTGATTCAATTCCGTCGAGACAAATGATGATGAATCAATCGGGTCGTATTTAGAAAACATAACAAGTCATGCATTATATGCCACTAGATTTGTTGTGGGCCCATAATTAATGGCAGAGAACATATTTTGGGGTTTAAAATATATTCTTTTCAAATCCATAGATATCTAAGACATTGATATATTTGAAGAAAATGAACAATGTTCTCTCAATGTTTAAATAGAGTTCTACAAATCGCAAGGGTATCATAGTGATAATAGGAGTAAAGTGGAGTTTTATTATGGTGGTCTAATGTAGATATCTAATGGTACCAATACATTTCAATATCCCATTTTCCTAATGTTCCAAAAGAAGCACCATCTAAATTATCTAATGAGAATGAGGAACTGATTTAATATAGTTAAAGAAGAGGACACAACTAGTAATTTTCGATAGGAGAAACCCACCTAGGTGATGGTGGAATGAAATCCACTGGTAAACCCTTAGAGAGTTTTTCATTACTTCATCTACAAGGAAACGTCAATCTTTTCAAACAAGTAATAAAATACAAGAGTATTCAGAGCCAACAAACATCCACCAAGAAAAAGAGAGAGATGTTTTTCCATTACAAACACTATGGTGGATCCTGATAATGAATTAGTTATAGGTACAATTTTGATTCATTAAATAATAGTGAAAAAACATTTTGATAATGGTTTTACACATTACTTAATATCAAAAATTAAAGTATGACTATTCAAAAACCACCATAAGGCATGGAAGTATATTGGTTGTTAAAAAAAATAAGGAAATTAGTGCATCCTATGTATATATCACCTCCCGAGTCAAAATATTTTGTTTGAACATCCCATCGAATATAATCCTAATCCATTTGGTGGAATTTGATTTAATTATCAATATTGATTGTCTTTCCCTATGTAGTGCCAAAAAATTGACTCGTGAGGGAAATAAATCATCATATCAAAAATCATCCTCTAATTCATTGTACGAGAAATGAGGAGGATGAATATTCTCTATAACCCACATCTCAATCATGGATATTATTTCCCAATGAGGAGGAATAACTATCTCAAATGACTGATTATATGGAATGAATCTTCCTTGAATACATTCCCATTGTGAGTAAATTTGATCATGTGTTTCCAAAGTAATTTCTTAGTCTTCCTCCAAGCTAAGAGTTTTAATTTTCAAATGAGAATTTACATAGGGAGTTACCATTATCCATGACCCAATATAGATTGTCTATTGCGGAACAAGAAGAGTTGGAAAAATAGAATAATCTTGATAAAGTGTTCATATATCCAAGTGCTTCACCATGTGGTGCACCAGTCCATTTCATCAAGAATAAGGATGTATCAATAATGATTTTCATTGATTATTGTGATCACAAAAAGACCACAAATAAAGAATATGTATCATCTACCATGCATTAATGACTAGTTTGATCAAATATGTGGAGGAAAATACTTCACCAAAGTGGATATGCAGTCGGGGTATTACCATGTTTGGGTGAAGATGTAGCATATCCCCAATATGTTCACTCAAGGTAATGGCACTATGAGTTCATAGTAATTCCATTCAGTATAACTAATACTCCATAAATCATCATGGAATTGATTAATAGAAAATTTACATATTACATAAAAAAATTCCTGGAAGTATTTATAGATTGTATTATAATATACACCAATAGAAAGAAGGAGCATGATGTGTATATGAGAACTGTGCTAAAGACCTTGAAATGTTTTATGATATTTAAGGAAAATGTGAGTTCTTATTAAATTAAATATAATTATTGGTGAATATAATCACAAAAAATGGGGAATATATGGACCCTTCAAAGAAAAAAATTGAATGACGGATGAGGTAACATCTATGTGAGATATACCAAGTTTCGTTATAATTCCTGTGTACTATCATCAATTTGTGAAACATTTATCATGATTATAAAACCTTTTTAACCAATAGGTCTCACAAGGTTGTTAAGTTTTCATGTAATGATTAATGTGAAGAGAGATTCGATGATTTTAAAAGAAGGTTTATCACTACACTAGTACTCACAGTACATAAGTGGATAACATTTCATGGTATTTATTGATTCTTTATAGAATTAATTGGGATGTGTGTCAATGAAAAATGAAAATGTGATTTCTTATTCTACATATAATTTGATATTTTCTAAATAGAACAACCCAATACATGATGTTGAGTTTTCTGTAGTGATATTTTTTTGAAAATACAGAAGAATTATCTCTTTGGAGAGAAGTGTGAAATATAGAGAGATATGAAAGGCCTCATGTATATATTCACATATAAAGATATTAATATGTTCAAATGAAGATGGTTAAAATGGACTAGGGAATATGACTGCTCATTTCACTCCCATTATATGAATGTGAATCAAGAAGAATATGTTCTATGTTGAAAGGATCCTAAAATTATATTATTGATGAGAAATGACAAAGATAAAATCTTATTAGATATGAAAAGGATTGAAATTGGAATCATAAAGAAACATCATCAATCCTTTCCATAATAAATTCTCAACCACCCCTTATTGAGAAGAAAAATGATGGTTAAATAGATGATCTCAGAATTTAAAAAACATAGAAGCTATAAAAAAGGGAAATTATCATAAATCATTATTAATGAAGAATGGGTTATAAGATTTGGGTCGTGGCTATGTGTACCATCAAATAATGGGTTAAATATAGATCTATTGGATGTTGTACATTGTCTCACAATCACTATCCATCCAAGAAGTAAATTGATGTATCGTGGCCTTTGAGAGATATCTTGGTTGGAAAATATGAAGAATAAGATCATAAGTAATACATAAATATGTCTTCTCTGTAATCATATAAAGTATGAAAGGAAAACAACATGGGGTCACACAACCATTACCCATACCTACTTTGAAATGGGAAAATATCACCATATAAATTTTCACTTGTCTTCTAAATACAAAAAGCAGGAATAATGCTATCTTGGTTATGGTGGACCGTCATACAAATACTTTACACATAATTACAATTCATTTGATCATGTCACTCGATCTACATGAATGAATATAGATAAGATATGTGGTGAGGCTGCATGGAACAAATATATCGATTTTATCTTATTGAGACCCAGGATTTACCTCTATGATCTAGAAGAGTCTCAATCGTGCTCTAAATTATGAGTTCAACTTACAAACTGATTATCAACCAAAAACTAATGGCCAATATGATCAGAGTATTTATACCCTAGTGGACATGTTGAGAGGATGTTCAATTGATTTAAAGGTTGATGGTACCAACATCTTCCTTGTTTAGATTTCTCATATAATAATAGTTTCCACTAATGGTTACAGATAGATTACTACAAATACCTTTATGGAAATAGGTTCATAACACCTATATGTTTGGATTATGTTGGGGAATGAAATCTACTGGGTCTTGAAATATTAAAAGAAAATTTTGGGAAAGGTTAAGAAAATATAAAAACACATTTAGGCTTCCCATAGTCAACACAAGAGCTATACTCAAAATCAATGATGTGACCTACAGTTTGATATTGGAATCATGGTATTACTTTGTATAACTCCATGAAATAAATTGATGATATTTTGGAATAAGGGATATTTTAATTAATGATACATCATCAAATTTTAGATTTTTGATCACCTTGGAGCGGTGGATTATAGACAACCACTCCAACCTAACCCATCAGAAGTACATGATGAATTCCATGTATCCCTCATGAAAATGTATTCAAAAGACCCATCATGTGTACCTTATCCAAATTTGGTACTATTGGAGAATGATCTCTCATATTAGGAGTATATGGTAAATAAATTATACTAAAGAGACAATGTTTTATGAAATAAGGAAACTACCTTTATCATATTTTTTTGAAGAGACCACGCGGTTGAAGAAGTGATGTGGGAACCACAGGAAGTCATGAAACTAAATTACCCTAATCTATTTTAGTGTGGGGAAAATAATATTTCTATAGAGAAATATCTTAATGGGTATATTGTAACAATCGTAACTTTTATAAATAAAATTTTGTTTACATTTTAAAATAATTTATTACTATATATTGTGGATATAGAAAACACATAAATTTATTTAGTTTTATTATAATCTAACAGATTTATAATATCATTAATTATATTTACCAATTATAACATATCGGTTGAACAATGATGAACCCATTTGTATAAATTTAGGGTTTTGATAAATCCAATTATCAAAGGCAAAGGATGTCATCACCTCAACTAGTACGATCACATGTTATGAAGCCCATTTATCAAACAACTTGCAGGTTGATAGAATATATGGCCTTTTCGCTTGACCAACCCAATACAGAGTTCTGAAAACTTAGTAATGAGAGAAACTATTTATAGGATAAGTTCAATCTCATTGTGTTCATGACCCAAACTATGTAAACAGAACCACCAAATAAAAGTATCACCAACGCGTACCATACCCTTAGGGATTTTTCTAGAATATTAAATGGATACATATCATGACAATTATAATATGAATATTAATATTTTATTTTCAATGGAACAATTTTCATAATTTCTTGTTATCGTTACTTTGTAAATGATTTTCATTTTCAAAAATTAAAATGGTATTTGTATAGTTAATTAGTATGTAATTTAGAATAAGGCGGTTATTTTGAGGAAATAATGGATTTTTAAAATAAATAATAAAATATTATTTTTAAATAATTTTTATTAAATATAAATGATCATTTCATTTGTATGAATCGAAATTTAAATTCTATAAGCCTTCGAATACTGATTTTGTCAAAAAAAAACCCCACCATTTAAAAACAAATATCAATTTTATATTAAAATAAAACATTTATATATATATATTGTTATTTTTTTAAAACAAATATTATTTCTAGAATATGAATGTTGAAATTATCCGACTGTGCAGTTTTCATAATTTTCAGGTGAAAAATAAATACCGTATAAATATAAGTTATGTATTTGGACATCATAATGACCTGATAGAGTTGTAATAAAAAATTAAAGGTTATCCCATACCAAATATATATTTTTTCTATAACATATTATAATTTTATGTTCATTTGATTAATTATTAATGACTATTGGAATCCTCTAAAAATTATATTTTATGGTATTCAAATAATTTCATTAATGTTGTGACTCACTTCCACATAATAAATTGTATAAGTATATTATATTTGGACCATTGCCATATAAAATAATAAAATACACTACCATCATTCCAGAAACATGTCGAAACAATGGGATTTTTTGTGTTTTATTACATAAATATATTGAAACCAAATCCAAATTTGGATAAATAATAATGAATTCTCCACTAATTTATTATATATAACCACCCATGGACCCTATTTTATTAACTAAAAATCATCAGATAACATCTTTAATATGTTATACCATATCTAGGGACCTACCAGGGTTCTTAAAGCACTCATGAATCCCCTCCCAATCCTTTGGATTCAAACTCAAAAGGAAATTGGTTTTCCTTCACCTCTTTTTTCAATTACATTCATTATCTTATGCCTCACATATCCATTTTAAAACATTTGGATATGTTATTCCATATCACCCATAATACCATTATGATTTATAAATATTGATAGGTCCATTTACCTATCCTTATTCTCTCCCATGAAAATTTATATGTTCCCATTATGCTGTCAAAATTTCACCATGATTATCCCTGACCAAAAATTGTATAGTGAATACCCATATGCATTTCCTATCATGGTTTTTTACTTTTATTCACTTATACATATTTTATGGGGGTCTGAAATTATTTATTTCACACTCCATGATAATGAAATATTATTTTATGAGTAATGAATCAATTTTGTATGATCTATGTGGCACACAAAAGCATGAGAATGAAATGAAAGTGATGGGTGTGTCTAGAATTATAAGGCACCCTAATAGTTTTGTTACTATTTTGTCTCATGATAATTCTTGTAAAGATATGTAGTAAACTTTATTCCTTTATAGTAATTATTCCATTATGATTTTTTTCCAGTTAGGCATGACCTATGTTTATGATGTTATTCATATAATGTTTTCACATTTACCCTGTTGCCTTTATAATGATTAGGTTGTATCATGTGTCATTGTTCATGTTTATGATTCTTACTCCTTTTATGTTTTGAATTTGGTTTCCTAGAACCAACTATTTTTACATTAATTAGACAAATATATAATGTATTAAAATATTTACTATCTTATTACGTATTGATCAATTTATTACATGACTATAATGTTATAATGTCCTATAGATTTTTTCACATTAATTAGGTCATAAAAGATCACCTCTATGATGTGAACCTTTAAGTACTATGAAAATATTCTTAAATATAATTCTTTTGTTGGATGAAAAACTATTATAGGATACATGTTATAGATACTATCATGTGTGAGTACTAGTAAGTAGATGAGAATTCATCTCATAAAGTTCACACTTGGTAATCACCAAGATGAGAGATTATGAGGTATGACTAACCCATATAAATTAGTCATGTTTTGGTGTCATCAGATATCCCTATCTACATGCATGTTTAATGGTCCATAGAATATATGATAATCACTAATTCATGGCATGACTCACGCACTTAGATTTTCTGAAGAAAAATGTCATGCCATATGTTGGCAGGAAGTAGTGTACATTGGATGTGTAATGAAGGAAATGATATGAATGGATAAGTCGATGATGCATTTTTCCCTTCCATTTATGTATGTTTATATCTAGGCCCATTAAATGAAATAGAACCATATTCCTAAATTCAATATCCATGGTGTAATAACGAGTTATATAAGGTAGTCAATGAATAGTGTAACAATCATATTGGTTAATGATACTATCATGAATCCTGATTCATGAGATATTGGAATTAAAGGATTATTTAATAGTTTGAGCATTCATTTATGGATGTTGTCCTTTTGACATTATGTAATTTCTCTTTGGGGCCTTGACCATTTTCTAGACAGTAATACTGGGCTTTTGGAAACCTTGAATAATAAGAATTAGCTAAAATCATTGAGGGTCACACACTGTGTGTTTCTAGTGGTCTAAAATCAATTCAATTTGAATATTATTAATGGAATAAATACTATTCTCAGGTCCAAAGAATACTATTTTTCAAGTAAAAAATATCGCATAAATGAAATAAATATTTATTCACCGGATTGGGAATAGAATTTATATATTTATTTTATTGAACAATTAATAAAAATTTATTTAATAGTTTGTAAATAAACATATTTATTTAAGATAAAATATTTCATTTGGGATATCAATAAATGGAATAGGAATTCAAATGGACCAAGACTACTTCAATTGATAAATTAATTATTTATAAGTTTTTATAAAATTCATATCTAGTTGGTGGATGAGATAAGAATAATACTATTATCATTACGTGGTGCAGGATTTCATTATTGGTTCAGTTTTGTGCTTGTTGGTGCACCAAAAAAATGGTGTAGTTATAATTATAAAGGGGGATGGTTTTTCTCTAATAATTATATTTTCATTTAATTGCACAAGTATTTGTGTCATCAGATATTCCTATCTGTGAGAATTTATAATGGTCCTTAGACAACAATATTATTATTAATACGTATCATGACTCTCTCTCTTAAATTTTCTGAAGAAAACTGTCATTCCATATGTTGAAGGGAATTATGGTATGTTTGGTGCGTCATAAATGAAATTATATTAATGGATTAGTGGGGGAATTATTTTCCCCTTCCATTTATGGAATTTTATATCCTGTCCCTTTGATTGGAAAAGATTAGTCACCATAAATTCCAGGGTCATGGTGTAAGGATGAATTTATTTCATGTTTCCAACGAATGACACATCAAGAATATTGGTTAAATACACTATCATGAAACATGAATGATGAGATATTATGACAAATGGATCATATTATATAGTTAATGTTCATATATGGATGTTGTCATTGATACTTTAAGTTCCTTATCTTTGGTTCGTTGACATATTGCAAGATAGTAATCATGGATATTAGGCAAACCCACCTAATGCTGATGAGAAAGAATCCTAGAGGGTCACAGACTAAGTGTTTCTTGTGGAATCGATTAAATTCTATATGAATATAATTAATAGAATAAATATTATTCTCAAGACCAGAAAATAATTATATTCAAATAAAAATGGTCTCATATATTAAATAAGATTTTATTCACTTGATTATGAAAAAAATATATTTTTTTTTATTAAACATCTAACAAAAAAATATTTACTATTTTTTAAATAAAAATTTAATTTAACAGAATAAAATATAATATTTTTTTGTTCAATAAATTAAAGAGTTCAAACGTACCAAGACTCGATCCACTGATTAATTAATTTTTTAAATGTCTATATATAATTTATTTCTTGTTAGAAGAAGATATTATAAAAATACTGTTATCATTATGTGGAGAAAAATTTCACTTATGGTTTCATTTTCTGCTTGTTTGCGCACCAAAATAATGGTGTTGCTTTTGTTACTATGTGGTGTGGATTTTCTATAATAGTTATAATATAATTTAGTTATTGTTTCACAATTAAATATTGTAATTAAAATCCAATGTAAATTAATAGGTAGGTACATATATGATGACAAACCCCAGTTAATTTGGAATTGATGATAAATAAAATTTCTCTCTAAACTCCTCTCATTACTCCCTCTAAAGAAATAGATATTTTCATCCAAACTGAAAAATGAGTGATCAATAGAATTTGATACAAGACATACATTCCACCACACTATCACTCAAAGGAAGATTGGAATTTATTAGAGAGAATTTTATCACATGTGGATCACCACTAGAGGGATTGTACATTGGGTCCTCACAAGCGCAACAAAGTCAAACCAGAAGGGTCCTTCTGGATGGTCAATGATTGTCCAGGAAGAAATTAACGAAGACTGAGGTATTTAATTTCTTCATAAAATATTAATTTAATTATAAAAATGATGTGCAAGATACTTTTTCTTGGATCTAGTACTATTCTTCATTTATTTTAAATCGTTGATATCAATTAATAGATACTAGAATTCAATGCCTTATTCATCCTAGGTTGGTCATCGATTATGTCAAAAGAAATGTTAGTCCTTCCAACCTCCACAAATACAGTACATTTGGATCCAAAAAATTTACTCATTGACATAACTATTTTGTAAAATGGATTATTCTATTATTTGTACATAAGTTTTTTTACTAGGATTTATATCTCAAAACATTCTTATGTATATTCCTAGGTTATCCCATTTAGTTTTATGTTTGTGAATGTTAAAGATGTTTTCAATAAATTTAATTTATTTCTTATTTCAATTTTATATGTAATGTAACTAATTTTTAATACAACTTGACTTCTCTATATTATAGTTTTGTAAAAGTTTAATGGTATGTTATATATTATTTATTAATTTGTAATAATAACTTGGGTGGTCATATCTACTTGAATGGTGAATCGTTCATCCCTCGCAGGATTTACTCATTTATCGAGACAGTAGTGCGGAACTATATGAACTAAAAGATCACACTCACCATAATATATTAATAAATTATTCAGAAACTCATGGAAATCAATTCTACCAAATACTCATCCCCATTTGGATTTGAAACTATATTTTTTATTGAATTCTAGTATATGGTAGTAACTGATTTTTCAAGCCAGATAAGAGACCCATTAAATAAAAAATATATCCTCTACTAATTCAAATAAAAACTCTTCATTACCACTCCAAATTTCAATAAAACTTATCTAGGATCTGATTTTATGTCAATAATTCTATTCAATGTAATGTAAAAAATCCCCTCAAATAATCTAGTAATCCACTTATGCCTGAGGTACCCTTCCATTTTCTGTGAAAACAAAATTGATTTTCCCCAAAAAAGACTATTTCATGAATTAAAATTATTTCTAGTGAAACCATTTAGTCTATAAAAACCTACATGATGGAAAAAGGGTCTCATGTTATCAAAACTAGTGAATAAAAATTTCTTTGACATACTAGAATGGCCTTTCCTTGGGTTCATGTTGATCAAGATAAGCATCTTTTCTAGATGGTTTGATGTGGTTATTCAATGTGTCTCTTTTGTCTCCTTAAAAATTCACATCAATGGTGGAATAACGTTGAGAAAATCTCTTACTAGGTCCTTCAAAACAAAGATCCACATTCCCCTTCCCTCTTTAATTTAATGGAAGATGTGTTTTTATTATAATTTCAATAGAAATTATGGATAATTTCATTCATTGAGTTAGGTCATGTCCCTGGGGGTATCCTATCTCTCACCTATTCTTTTCAATGATTCTATACTTTTATCCAGATTCAATTTTAAATAATCAAAGGATACATATCTTTTGATTTTATTATATACGAATTCATTTTGGTAAGCGGTTAATCACTTTATAAAAATATGTGTCACCACTAGAATTACCACTTGAAGGAAGAGTTCATTTAGCATGAGTTTGGTATTCTTATGGTCAAAAAACATAAAAAGTATCACAACATTCCTATGATATTCAGATGCAAAAAAATGAGTTATTCTCTTGAATACATGAAATATTAGAAAAATCCACAGATGGAATTTCAAAATTGATTCCAAATTATGAAATTATATTCTAATAAAGGAATCCACATAGTTGATCCCATATAATTTAATGACCGTATTCAAATTCCCCAAAATAATCTTTGAAAAAATCCATGCATATCTCACCAACATTTGGGTGGTTGGGGATCAACAACAGGGTAATAAATATTCACCGGATGGAGGGGGAAAAGATACTAAAACACAACCAATATGATGAATGTGGTTCTAGTATCTATGCCTCTTTAATAACGAAGACTATTGGGATCCTTAGGCCCCCTCCATTGATACTAATAATTTTGTATGTGGGGTTCACACATAATCTTTAAGAGGGAGATTTACTATAGATTAGGTGATATATCATCAATTATTTTTTAGAAGGACATATGGCTAGTTTACGATAATGGAAATGATGAAACTGACCATTCCCTTTAAGGCATATAATATGCAGTTGTCGTTTATTCACTCAATTCCTCCATTATCAATTGGTGAACTATGAAAATATTATCCTTGTTTAAGTATAGATAAGTTTATATTATATAAACATTCTTAATTATGAGAGATGTGGGTCTAGATTACCACCGCTATAGAAGGGGAATAATATGCACCTATACTCTAAAAACAAGTTATTCTCTAGGAATTAGTGCATTGGTTTTGTAGCCTAGTGATATTTAGAAATCAATATAGAACCTCCTGATACCATCCAACGAGTGGTATTTTTGGTAGCTAGATTATGTCATAATCCTCTTCTATATGAAGAGTACCTTTTATTTAATCACACAATGGTGAAACCATTTTGTTCAGTATCTATGACCATGGTTAAATCCTATAGGCATTCTATCGTTCAGTATCCCACAACTAGGGACATCTGGCTTGCCAAAAATCCTAATGTTGATCACCTCCTAGAAATGGACCACCAGATTCACTTCAAATTTTTAAAAATGGTCATAACTTCTCCCCATTGAGGGCTTGAATTCCATTTCCATAGTAGTAGAGATTATTTGGTTTAGGAAGAATGAAATTATATTTAACTATTTATTAAAACCGTGAACCTATTGGACCAATCATGCTACCCCTAGATATCTATGTTGAGATACAATGATCATCATATTGATGACCTTGTGGTCTTTCTTGATACATGAACCTATAAACCCACAATAATATGAATCCTAGAAATTAACATTGAAACATCACCCTTAGAAAAACGAATTATGAGTTTCAATGTTGTTTTCCATGACTTTTATGTAATGATCTGATCTACAATCTAGCATTATTTCATAGATTAATACTCACTAGAAGTGATGGAGCACATGAAATCATGTTTCTCATGGAATTTTCTATCGAGCATGGGAGGTATTATATCAGCCTTGAGTTAGACTGCCTGACAATTATTAATGCTATCTCTTCTTTTGAGGTTGAACTCCAACTGTTTGGTCTGTTAGTCTTGAAGATCATTTTCCTATAGTGTTTCTTATAGTCTTCTTCAATCATTTTTAGCAATAGGTAGGGTAATAAAGAGTCTCATAATTTCGATTCCATGATTTGTGAAGATGATCCATAATTGTTGGAGTTTTTCCTTAGTTGGATAAAATAACATTGTTTACAATTACTATTATTTTTAAATTTTCAATTCCTATTTTATTCTCAAAAAATAAAGGATAAGGTTGCTATTAAACAATATGAAATCCTATATCATCTTATAAAAGAACCATATTATAATCCAAAAAAAATTTGGAATTCAAATATTATAGAAAATAAAAATTGAATACTAATATTATACTGCAATATCAATTCAATTCAAAATTTCCATACAAAATATTTTCAATAAAGTGATATTTAAAATTAATTTTAAAAAATTAAAATATAATATAAAAACACTCATAAGATTCTTTTTCTACAATTAATAAACATAAAAAATCTTGTCCCAAAAATAAAACCAATGTTTTTTCATCCAAAATACATAAAAAATAATCACATTATAGTTTTTATATAATTTTCTTATGATATATTATATTGTTAATTACCAAATATATTAATGATTCACCACCATTACTTGTGGGTGGTAAGGGTTGTAGGTGGTAAGGTCGGTCATGGGGTGATGTCTTAAGGATTACCTATTTACTGTGATTTTCTTCTGTACATTGTGTTCCACGATGGGGAATATAATTATCCCATTAAATAATATATTGTGGATATTATTAGTTATTCAATTAGTAATATTATTATTAATTATATTTACAATTTTATAATAATTATTAATTATATAATGATTTATTAAAAACATTTTATATAATAGTATATCAAATTATACAGTTTATAAATGATTTTCCAAATGATATTATCAGTTACTAAATATTTTAGGTACAGAAATAGTTGTTAATAATTATACCAATAAAAATGATAGTTTTATATTGGTAACACACACATTGAGTCATACTAGGAATATTGTTTATCATATTGATGTGTGGTAGATTCTCACCCATCACAAATGATTTACAAGTCGTTAAATTAATTTTTAAAAACAATATAGGCTCGTTTACCTTTATTGAATAATGTGACATTCATTTTAAATTAAAATGACACCATAATATAGAAAACAGACATTTGGATTCATATCAGTCACATCATTTATATGATTTATGTGTCTTCGATTCATACACATCACAAATGAATTATAGGAAATTGTCTTAAATTTAAAAAAGTATCGAAACTTTTTTATTATATTTTGACAATGTGATTATCATTTTAAACTAAAATGACACTTTTATATTGAAAACACATACTTTTAGATATACCAACCACATCATGTGTCAGATGTTTGTATGTTCTATTCATATACAACAAAAAATGAATTATGGATAATTTAACAATTGATTGAAAAAATTGGAATTTGTTTTTTTATTTTGAATATGTGCAAAACATTTTAAACTAAAATTAAAATTTTATATTAAAAGTATATTTTTTGTGTGAAATTGATTACCTCTTGTGTAAAATTTGTGTTATGTTGATTCATATGCATCACAAATGAATAGTGAACTATTTTCATAAATTTTGAAAATATTTTGAGCTTGTTCTCTCACTTTTGTCTGTGTGAAACATGTTTTAATCTAAAACAACACATTCAAATTGAAATGATGCACAGAAAGTCATAATGACCAATTCATCTTCTAGTTTGAAATGTATATTATTGATATATGTCACAAATGAATTGGTTATCATTGTCATAAATATTGATTAAAGGAATCCCATTTACTTGGTTTTGATAATATGACATCTATTTTAAACTAAAATTCCACTTTAATATTGAAAAGACACACTTTGAGTAATATTTACTACATCATGTGTTATATAATCATATGGATAATTTCTATATATCAAAAATTAAATATGGATCGTCTTCCTAATGTATTAAAAAAATATCATTTTTCTTGATTTTGGCTATGTTATCATCATTTTAAACTAAAAATATAATTTTATATTGAAAATTCACATTTTGTGTCGTACTGACCACATCATGTTTTTATTTCACATGTAGTTTATTTTCATAGATCAAAATTGAATATGTATCATTTTCATAATTTTAATTTTTAATCAATAATTGTTTTATTTTTTGTCTATGTGACATAGGTTTAAAAAACGAAACATACTTGGAAACACACACTAGGAGTCATACCAACCAAATCACATTTCTGATTAAGACCTTGATAATTCTTGGATGTAACAAATAATTTATTGAATGTTTCCATTCATTTTAAAAATAATAAAACTTAATTTTCAGTGTTTCATTATGTAACATGCATTTAAAACTAAAACAACACTTTTATATAAAAAATACACACAAGGAGTCAAATAGGCCACATCGTGTATCAGAGTGCTGTGTGGTAAATTTTTATATATAAAAAATGAAATACGTATTATCTTCATAATTTTTTTAAAGAATAAGATTTGTTCCAGAATTTTATTATGTAAGAACTGTTTTTTATAATAATGACACTTTCATTTGGTAAGCATTCAACTTTAGTCATATAAGACACAATGTGAGTCGGATTTTCAGGTAGATGATTTATATAAAAAAATTATCAATGTAAACCTTTCCTAATGCTTGAAAAAAATATGATATTTTTTTCTTGGTTTCAGCTATGGGGAAAAAGATTCAAACAAAAATGAAACTTTTATTTTAAAATCACACACTATCATTCACAGTCGCCACATCATGTGTTTGATTATTGTTTGGATGATTCCAAAAAATCACACAAGAATTATGGGTCATTTTAATAATGTTTAAAATTAAATTTGTATTTATGGTTTGTGATATCTGACTTCTATTATAGACTAAAATTACACATTATATTGAAAACACACTCCTTGATTCTTATCATCCACGTCATGTTTTAGATAGATCTGTGGTGAATTCCAACATGTCACAACCAATATATGGAGTGTTACCCTAATTTTGGAGAAAAATGATCTTATTTTATCGGTTTCAGATGTGTTACATGATATTTAAACTAAAATGACACTCTTATACTAAAACAACACATTGACTCATACTGACCACATCTTACTTCCATAATGATTTAAAAAACTCAGAGGCCATTTTCATGGTTTTTCAAATGTGATGTAAATTTTAAATAAATTAAACTTTAATATTGTAAACATGAACATTCAATCATATTTTTCAAATTGTGTGTCATATTAGTGTTCAACATGTTCCTAGAAGTGGCATTATAATTATTTATCAATTTTTATGGTTAAAAATAGTTTGAGAAAATTTTATATATTTTTTCTAAGGGAAATGTGTTGTAAACTAAATGGATAATTTTATATTGAATGCACAAACATTGAGTAACATCTACAACATCATGTGTTGGATTTCAGTTTGTCCAATTCAGACACCCCAATAATGAATTAAAGATAATAGTCTTAGATTATGTAGATATTCACATATTGTATTATATAACCCATTTTAGGTGTCATATTGATGCATAATCGATTCCTATTTTTTAACAATGAATTATAGATCATTGTGATATTTTATGAAAACAATCGTTGATTTTTTATGTAGTTTATAAAATGTTACATGGGATTTAAACTAAAATTAAATATTTATATTAAAAAATAAAATTGTAGACATTGTGGTCAAATCCTAGGTCATATTGACATGCAGTTGATTCCTACACATCAAAAAAAGCAATGGATTATTTTACAAAATTTTTAGGATAATCTATGATGTTATTCTATGTTATTTATATTTGATGTTTGTTTTAGAGTAATGTGATACTTTTAATGTGAATAAATGAACTTTGAGTTATAATAACCCTATAATATAATGAATTTATGTGATATAAATTACAATACATTTCATAATATTTTTTTATCATTTACTAAATGTTTAAAAATAATATGAGCTCCTTTCCATGATATTGATAATTTTATGCACATTTTAAACAAAAATGATACATTTATATTGAAAACATCAACACTATGTCATAATGGATACATAGTGTGATATATTTATGTCTATACATGTCTTTAAAAACATTAATTAAGGTTCCTTTTTTAATTTTTTAACCAAAAAAACATTTTCCTATTTTTGACAATGTGAAGTGAATTGTAAACTAAAATTGATGTATTATATTAAAAATGGAATATTGACTCATACTAGACATATAATTTGTCATATTAATGGTTGTATAATCCCTACATGTCACAAATGAATTATGGCTCATTATCAGAGATATTTAAAATAATGTGATCACATTTGATCGGTTTTGAAAATGTGATACATTTATTATACTAAATTTCCTTGTAATGATCAACAGAACTCAAAACATTTTCAACTTAATCACCTATAACAACTTCCTTCACATTTCATTCCGCATATATAATCATATATTTTTATTGGGATAATGGTTTGGAATCATTATTAGTATTTATAACAACATTATTTTCATGTATTTCATTGAACCAAACATGAATGTAATGAAATTCAACGTGGTTCTTCAGCGTGGGGTGTGGAAATGCCTATAACCAGACCTATTCCATTATTAGAAACTCATATAAATATTAAGATACATTAAATGAAATTGAGAAGGATCTGTGTATGGATTTACCGTCACCAAAAGATAGTATTATGTCTTTAGATTTTTGGGTATAAGGATCTATGATCTATTTCCATCTTAACATTATCTCAGTAGTTTCCTCAATTTCCAATATCTCATGTTCTCTAATAGCTTCATACATGTTTCTATATATACCAAAATATGTTTAGAAAAATTCACCATGATACTTCTCCCAGAAAAATTTCTCAAATATTTTTTTATTAATAGTTCAACACCAAAAAATTTTGTAGTTTGTACCAATTCATCTGAACCCTTAATTGAAGGAAATTATTTAGAAGATGACAATAAATGCATGGTCAATTGGGGAATAATAAAAATAACTTTAAAAGAATTTAAAAAATGTAGTGAAAATAGTAAAATTAATCTCATCACATAAGATGAAGTTTTAGAAAACTTGTCATACATGTTGAATTAAAAATGGAATATATCCATATATGTAGGTGGATTGGAATGTATCTAAAATAATTTACCATCATGTTGGGGAATATTTTCGAGATGATATTTTTTTATCCTAGATACATAACCCAAAATGAAAATATTCATAATGTTTTCATCAGGAAGAGGAACCATAGGATGAGAGAATCACGATCATAGTGTCCTTTCCTGAGAGGGGAAATAATCTATGGTGGCATTTTTTTGGATTTATGGGTGTATGAAATATCAAAAAATAATTATAATGTAATTAAATAAATAATATTAGACTAAAAATATAAGTGAAATATTATAAATACTACTTGAGGTTTTTTTATGAAAAATAATATCTATCCACTACGATGTTAATGCTTCCCTCCCAAAATGTATATCTAATTACATAAACTCTAATATACGAAAAAATTAATAGGTAATTACATTGAATAGATTTTGATGAGAATTTTGACACTGAGTACTCTTTCCATTCATCTCTAAAAAATTTATGTTATTCGTTTTAGGACATATTCATTTGGAAATCCTGGTAGTACATAGAAAATATATATAAATAAACTATTAAAAATATTATTAATGAAATTTTAATTCCCTTCATGAATTACTTGTTTTGATATTCTAATTTTTTGATGGTATACAATATCCATCATAAAAATTTATATGTAATAACCACAATCATTATAATTATTTTGTTTTAATCATTTAAAAAACATTCACAAAAATAAGTATTATTTTTCAAATATGATTTGATAGTTAAGCCTTACAATATATACCTTAATATTTTTAAGTTGAAGAAATCCATAGGCTTATGATGTTTCTTCAATGACCCTAAACTATAATATTGATAATATTAATAAATCACCCAAACATAACAAAATTATGGTTAAAACAAAAAAAAATTGAATAATATGAATTTAATAAGCAAAAAAATTATTTTAGGGAATTAATAATTAATAATGGATATCATGTGTACAAATTTATTTAAATTAAATATTTTGATTCAAAAAACAAATATATTTTCTATTCAAGTTGTTTTTTATTAGCATCTAGGGCTATTCTAAAAACAAATATGTAATGTAAAAAAATATATATTTTCTAATAATTATATTTTAGATATTTACACTATAATTATATCCACCAATAAAATTCTTCCATCAATTATTTTATAATCAAATTCCATGGTCATGTCATATTTTATAGTTTTATGTTTTACATAATTCAGGAAATCATTAAATTTCCCAATGTGGGAGGGATATTGAGTCAAAATATTTCATTATATTTTTTTTAATTTATATATTTGTAATATATAAACTTATTGAAAATATGAATAGTTAATATATATAATGAACATACTAGATATTTTATTTTTGGAAAAAAAGATTTTGAAAATTTAGCACTTCAATATATTCACATCAATATCTCATATGCATTTAAATGAGATATTTTTATTTATACACCTGAGAAAAATCATGTATATAAATGAATATTAAAATATTTTCCCATTACATTTAGTGTATCACATTATTTCATCTTTAAATGTTATATTTTTATGAAGTCGTAATGTTAATACATGACGTAGTGGAAGTGGTAGGTTTAATGTTCTCTCAAATGTTACTTTTTAATTTCTTATTTGATTCACTATATTATATTTATCCAAATATAAATTTATCATTCATTTTTCTTATTTTTAATACCATATATCATTTCCCACATTTATATATCAATTTATACAGGATTTTTATTTGAATGTTTTTATGTAAACAAATCATTTATCATTATAAAATTTAATGACCATTCAATAAAAGTTACAGTAGAAATACCAACCATGTTAACGTATAAGAAAACAATATGAATAAGAAACGCGAAGCTCATATAATAAGATAAATGAATCTACAATATCATGTGTTCATTTGGGATTTTTTATCATGTAACATGTCTCATAGGATATTATACACTATAAACCTCACAATAAGTTGTTGTGTGTGTTTTGATAGATATAAATCAAATTCAATTTCACCAGATGGATTTTAAATAAACTAATGCTATTTTAAGTTATTCAATTACGATTTAAGAGATTGAGTTGTGATAATATTGGTTACTTTAGGTAAAGTAGGATGTTTTTGGAATTTGAAAGCCTGAAAGATTATAGGGTTATGTGGCTCTTCATGTACTAATCATTATTTTTTTATTTGTTCATATTGATCCATTCATATATAATATTCCAAAAAACTAGACTAAATAATCATATATTTCAAGGAAATATATTTTTTGGAAAACCTTTCGTCATCTCATATGTATCTCATATAGGTATTATATTCTCAAAATATGTTTGAGGTGACACTAAAAATATTACACCTCAAATGCAGCCATATTTTTCTACAGAATTCATATCTATTAAATGTAGATTTTATTCAGGTAAAATATATACAGATCATGTGTCAGAATCACATAAGAAACATAAAAATAAATTTATATTTTCTGTAACACTATTATAATTAATTGAAAATTATTATTATTCCATACTTTCACATGATTCATATACTATATGTGTGTTTTCATCTACTAGTGTTAACTATTAAATTATATGAGCCTCCTATAATAATACATGACGTAGAATAGAAGATACTTATATGTCTGATTCATAAATCTATATATAAATAAAGGAACCTATTTTATTTAATAACACCTAAGATATTTACAATATATTTAACATACATTCATTTTTTTTCTAGTAAAGAATACTTCATCCTTGCTTTACTTTAGGGGAATATTAGTTTTGATGCATGATGATTATTTTCATCACTTCTTTGTGGGTTCATAAATTTAATATTTTAAATGAAATTGCATAAAATAAATATTTTAATCCCGAATATTATTGATAAAAATTCAATGGAAATGATTCCTCAACATGGTGAGTAATAAATGATTTACATGTGTCATAGTTTATAATGTGTGAACAAATTACTTGTGGGTGGGGATTTATATTTCCCCAAAAATATCTATTAGGATTATTTGTTATAAATTATGATTAATCAATATGGATTTTTCTAGAAACTAAATTAAAAAATTATTCTCAAAATAAACTAAAATAGAGAAAATCTGTATGAAAAAATGAAAATTAAATCAATGTTTCATATAATTTTTTTTGTAAAATATAGAAAGTATATCATAAAATTACTATAATATCATTAACATGGATTTATTCAATATAGTAATGACATTGTGCAATTGTTATATATAAATTTGAAAATTAATTTTAATTATGAAAATAATGTAAATAATAATCATTAATAGGATGGGGGAAATAAGTTGCCCTCATTAATTATAACCAAACACAAACATTATTAATTTTCTTCTTCCTTGATAAAATTATTTAATATATTTATTCTACAATAATTTTTTTTATAAACATGTTGTTGATCGACAAATAATTCAATAGTTTCAGCATTACAAATGGGTTATTCCTATATAATTGTAAAAATAGCATGTGGAGAAGTCACCTTCTACAGAATTTTTATATATATATTTTATATTATGTAATGGTAGTAGAAATACATAATATTATGAAGATAAATGTGGTATATTAAAAATAAATTAAAATTTTCATTGAAATCCCATTATTTTCTTTAATGGTTGATGAGATTTTTCTCCTCCATTAAGTATAAAAATAACCTTTTTTGTTCCAGACTTATTTATAATTCAATGTATTCATTGAGACCACTTTCAAATAATTGTGATATAATAAAAAAGGGCCATCCTAAAAATAATTTTTTTCTATATCTATAGTTTTGATAGTCTATAACAGAAAAATTGAACAATTCCTATTAGTTGGATATAGGAAATAAAATACCCTCACTACATGTAAATCCAATATGAAAAGTTGTTCCTTATACCCTTAAACACTAAAATTCTCATTCATAGAGTCAAATTATACAACTTTAAATACACTTATATTTTCTAGACATATGAAATTAAAAATCCGAACATGATATGTTTTATAATATAACCCATATATTTGATAGATGATTTTGATGTTTTATATATTTGTATAAATTATATTTCTATCCATGGAACCAGAAACATGCATCACTTATTTAATAATCCTAACTCCAATATTTTCATTATAAAATTTTCGTTGTGTTCCATGTAATAGAATATATTAACAATAATTACTAAACTACTGTAAGAGATAACATTTATATTTGGACCGTATATATATTGATGTTATTGAGTAATTGAAATCGATTTTTTTTATTAATCCTTATAAATATAATCCCAGAACTCTCTTATATACTATTGATTTAGGTATTAGGTATCCATCATTTATCAATAGATGGATTCAAATATCTATGAATTACATTGTGGACTTAAATATATAAGGAAACAATTATTATTTTATGTAAAACCTAAATGTTATCCAGATCCTACTCAGTAATGGTTACTGTAACAACATCTATTCTAGGAATCCCTTTTCTTATTTGGATTCCACTGTGATGAGATTTTTTGATACCAAGTCTATCAATATCTAATATTTAATTGGTATTGAATTTAATATCTTCTTTAATAATATATCACTCCAAATAAAAACCTTCTGGATTAATTCAATTCTAAATAACCCCTTTCAAAATATTCATATATCATTAATTGGGGAAAATATATCATTACCGGAAAAAACACATAGTTGAACTCTTATTAGAGTGTAAACCTTTAGGTTGACTTTTTATAATATAATTATGGTGTGAAGAATATCTCTAATTAACATAATATTGCTAAAAAATCCTTATTAATAATTGAATACTTTTTGTGGCCTATAACATTACTATAGATGAATTTGAAAAAGTCTCAATGTATGACTAATGTATATCATAAATTTTTTAGGTAGAGTGGAACATAATTATATAAGAATTAAATAATACTCAAAAAAATTAATGTCATTACATTTTATCCCTTCTGTCTTCTAATTAGTCATTGGCATGACATTCTTGATATTTTAAAAATACCCCTCTATATGTTTTACACCATTAACGTTGTTTTATAATTGAAACGTATCTTGTCTGAATATATTTTAAGACATTGGAGAAAGATTATTTATTCCTTCAGCATTTACTAGGTCCAACTATATATATATATATATGTAAATCGTGTTCAAAATTTCTTTACTTCCATATTTATTTTATCTATGGTAATTTTATTATCCTGTTAATAATAAAATTACACTTTTTTCATTTGTGCATGACATAAAGAAAAATATTTTGTGAAAACAATACTAATATGCTGATTCAAATAAAAATTATATATCTTTTCAACCAAATTATAAATGGTTTATTGATAATGTTTATATGAAAGCAGTGACAATATCGTTTTATTTCATTAATAGTTTATCAATCATTAATTGATATGCCACTTTAAATTATTTTCTATTTACCTAAAATGATTTCATCCATAATTGATATTTATTTTCTATAGTATAAATTATATATGAACTAGCAACAATATCTTCATGGATTGTTTCAAAAGAAATTATTGTATACAACCTTCACAAATGGGACACCCCAATAATCCATTTATCCAATTTCTTAATACATTTCAATAGGCAAAAAAAAAATATTTTCTGTCCTGTCAATTATTTTTCTAAATGTGAACTCATCACTTCTATGAGCCACATAAAATGTATCAATTATGAACCAAATAAATATCATATCATAAATGAATGGGTCCAAATAATAAATAATATCAATCAGATTGTTTTTTTATATGTAAGTAGATAAAATATAGTTTATTTTATCTTTATGTAAACCCATGATTTAATGTGATAAATTACCACCACAGCTATCCATGTGCTGTGTGAACTACTTTGTACAAAAAATGGATTTATTCCATACATTGATAAAAAAGATGAAGATTTCTTAGATTGTTTTAAAATTAACGATATCAAAAATAATGTTCATCCATTGAGGAGAGTATATTAATTGGATATGATTCCCATATTTGATTCATATATCTATCTTTACTGAAATTTTTTTAATTGTTTCCAAAAAATAAATATATTTATCTATAAATTGTAATAATTGGAATATACTATAAAAATTTTAAAGGGATTGATTCGTCTTCAATGTATCAATATATAACAAACATAAGAAATTTTGTGGCTGATTAATATCACATTCTATATGAATCATAATATCATCCTAGTTTGAATGAAAGTCATATTTTTCTTATAATTTAGTATAACATTTATTGATTTGATCGATTCGGGGAAAAATAAAAATTCCCTTAATACTATTATGGATGAATTCAACTTGAATAACCAAAATATTTAATTATAAAAGGTATTTCATAATGTTAATATGCATGATATATTAAAATCTTAACAAACTTTTTAACTTTATCATTATACCCCACTGCAGTATTATTAACATTCAGCCATTTCATATTCATATACATCCTATTAGGTTTAATGCTTGACATATTTAAAGTAAATAAATAAATAAAGATAATGTATTAATTATTAGTGTAGAAACATTCAAATACATTAAATAAATTTTATTATTATCCTAATAGAAAAGTCATACCCACATTGGATAAAAAAATAATAAAAAAAGGTTTTAATATAAAAAAGGAAATATGTTTTTGAAATTAAAATATTAGAATCCTTATACAAAAGAATTCATATTGATAGCCTCCTCTTAAAAGAATAAATTTCAGTGTCTGAGAAAAATATGGATGATGTTTGGTCGAATTAATATATAAAATTTATTATGCATGAAATCATTATAGGTGAGAGATCAATATTTAGGATAAATTACAATAATAGGAAACTACATGGGATTATATCCCCAACGATTTTTTCTTACCATTGGTATATTATACTTTTAATTGAATAATAATAATCATCATGGAATACTATAGTTGAATGAATCTCAACATCTAAATATTATTGGTAATGATTCCTATAATGTTTACATATTACATAGGGGTTACATGAAAAGAAGAAATTGATCGTGGTTTATAGTTCATATGAACCCCAATAGAGTTAATAAGTATTA
Organism: Viscum album; assembly: GCA_963277665.1. Classification (NCBI taxonomy): domain Eukaryota; kingdom Viridiplantae; phylum Streptophyta; class Magnoliopsida; order Santalales; family Viscaceae; genus Viscum; species Viscum album. Next base: position 362,269,238 of record OY728158.1, on the reverse strand, counting down.
GAAGATTATAAAATAATAATTTAATATATATAAATCACTTTTTCTTTCAAAATATGTTCCTAATGATTCAAAGTAATATTATTTTAGTGATTGAAATCATTAAAGGAAGGGAATGGGTGATTTATATAAACTAATAAAAATTTGAGTTAAATTTAATCTATTTAAATACATAGATAGAAAAAATTATCACTCATCAAATTATTAATGGTTATCCATTAGGATGAATCTATAAAAAAATATTGATGTTTTTGGTTAGAATCATTACAATATTATAGGTGTTAAAATGAAATTTTATTTATATATTATCAATTGCAATAGTGAATTAATATTTCCACTAAATAAAAAATAATGGTATATTAGTCAAGATTAAAACACTAATTGGATATAAGAATGTTTTTTGTACTTCATTTGATGAGAATTATACATTGAAAATTTAAACAAATTGGTTTCAAAACTAGTAGAGAACATCATAATTTTTAGAATAATTATTCTAGTATATGTAATACATGGAAGTGAATATTATTTGGATATGTTAAAACTCAATATGATATACATGGATTTATATTATTATTGGAGGAATATGGGAATCATGAAGTAAACATTGATGTTTTGTTAGACATCAAAATGTACAATAATTAAAGTAAGGAAAACAACAAAATTAAATCAATAATAATTTTTTTGGGGTAGTAGACTTATAGAGATAATGATTTTATTATACAAAAAATGAATTTTATAAAAAAAACAATATAATAAATAACTTTATCAAAAAAAAATTCTAGGATGTTTTTGTCTACATATACAGCACCAATATCAATATTATCTAGATAGTCCAAAATAATTTTTAGGATTGTATTTTATTTGAAATAGGTAGACTATTTTAATATATGTGTTAATACATGATTATGTTAATAATTTATTTTCATGGGATTTGATTGGGAATCATAATAATTTACCCATTTTTTTAGGTCACTAATTTAATCATTCACATACGTAGTTTGATAAATATTAAATGTAATTTATACCTTATGAGTATGATTTATTATGGTTATATTGTTGAAACTCTTATATATATTGAATTTTCTTATAAATATGTGTAGGTATTGAGACTTGATACTATAAGTTAGTTTTTTCCCATTTCCTAGTTTTTTCAATTATAATCTTATGTATGATTTATTCATTGGATGATTTTTTTAGTTTAGCACAAAAGATATGGAGGTTGATTTCTTTTAGTGGGTATTATCTTGGTGACCTAGCCCAATAAGGATTATTTCTGCAATTAGATTTTTCGTTCCTTTACTTCTTTTGATATTCTTATATTTTCTGAATGTTCATTTCTAGGAAAATAAATACAAAAGTTGGGGTTATTTTCATTATTATAGGTCCAAATAAGACTAAAGGATATTTAATACTTTTGTTCAATATTTTAATTTTCTGAATCTTGTAAATCGTGAAATTCTTGTAAATATATCAATATGGTTTTGTTATAAAATATGATTTATCATTAAAAATTATATTTTATTGTATAAGTTTGTGGATCATTTGAGCACACCCATGCATGACTATCTACAAAAATATAATTAAATCATTATACGTGCTTCTATTTTCCAAATTTGGATAGAATTTTTTATAACGTGAATATTTGAGAAAATGATCCAAAAAATCAAGATTTATTAACTTTTTGGGAAAAAAATTATTAACTTTGTGAATAATGTAATCTTGGTATATAGAATAAAAAAAAATCTATTTTTGATAAATTCAATGAAATTATTTAAAAATTGTTAATACCACGCGACATATTGTTATATGTGATAGCTTCCTAGACAAGACACCACAACCAATTGGGGATTAACAAAACACTCATGAACTCTATAATTTTTATGGTCCTAGATTAATTCCATGATATACACTAGCATAGATTCCATGGTTATGCTTCTCATGATGGCCCTCCTCACCCCAACCCCCATCCAAACCACACTTGCTAAAGCATCCACCACTACCACTCTACTTGATTCTCCACCATTAGCTATGGAACCATAAAACTCAGTAGGTGTGTGCCACAAATGTAGAAGAAGTGAAATTATTATTATCACACCCACTTTCTAGAACTGAACCATGAAATTATAAAGAATAAATAGTTTCCAATGCATATCATATCTAATTAGAATAATTTATAAGTAATTTTTTGGTTATTATATGTTTCCGTGTATTAATTATTTTTGTATTTCCTGTTTTAATATCTCATCTTAATGTTTTCTCCCCAACCTAATAACGAAATCATAAATGTGGAATGTGTTTTCTACTATTTATTATTTTTTATTGTGTTTAAAAATATCTATCTCCCTCTAATTACTACTATAGCTGAATTCTTCAACAATAATAGAAAAGAAATTTTTTACAGATAATAATTGATGACAATTTAAATGATTATAAAATCATACATCCTTTGTATTGTTTCATAGAACAAAAAATAATAATATTATTATAAGTTCCAAAAGAAATTTATTATCAATCCCCCCTTTATATGTACTATAATAAAGCAATGATAATGGGTTCTATTATTATTTTTTTGTTTTAGTGAGAAAAATTGGGGCATTTATGAGTGATTTCTTTTAGATTTGATAAAAGTGTTACATTTTTAGTTCTTTTATATAACTAATATAAGTGATAATTATAATAACCTTTGGTAGCGCTAATAATTTTCATGCCACTACTGTAACGATTCAATAGCCTTGAATTAGCCCTATAATAACAAACCCAATCAAAAACAAAATAGATTCAAGTAAAAATATACTAAAATTTTGATTGAAATAAAAATATAAAATATCAAAACTATTTAAATTAAAAATTTAAATAAACAATATTTATATTCATGTGTTGTATAAAATTAATCAAAAAAATTACAACTAATATACAAAATATTTACTCTTATAGAAGGCTATCACCAAAGATAAAAAAATATACAAAATATTTTCCCATAAATAAAAGAACTGATAATTTTAGTCATATTAAATATTTAAAAAAGATTCATTTTAAGGGTTTATAATTCACATATGATAAATTATATAGTTAATTAATATATATGATAACAATATTATTAGTTAATCATGCATCTGATTGATGTGTAGTATATTCTCACACATCACCAATGTATTATAGATCATTTTGAAAATCTTGACTACAATACCAGCTTATATTCATGGATATGTCTATGTGATACATGTTTCAAAATAAAATGATACATTTATATTGAAAACATGGACTTTGATTCCTACCAACCACATCATGTGTTGGATTTAAAAGTGGTCATTTAATACACATCATAATGGATTTATTGATCCTAGTCATAATGATTGAAAAAATACGATATCTTTTTTTTATTTTTTACTATGTAACCTAGATATTAATAAAATATGAGTTTTCTATTGAAAACATACACTTTGAGTCATACTAACCACATCATTAATTGGATTCATAAGTTGATGATTCTAAAATTTTAAATATAAGTATGAATAATTGTATTAATTTTTGAAAAAAATGTGAGATTATATTATCATTATTGTCCCATGATTCTCATTTTAAAATAAAATTATACTTTTATATTGATTATATGTACTTAGACTCATGCCAACCACATCTTATATCATATTGGAATGAGTCCAATTCATATACATTAAAAATGAATTATTGTTAATTTTTATAATCTTTGAAAACATTATGAGGTAATTTTCTTAGTTTTGGATTTGTGATGAATGTTTTAAAATAAAATTTATCATATGTATATAAACCTTGTAATTCATGGTAAATTGAACACATAAATTTTCATATTGATGTTATGTCTTTTATTACATGTTAGAAATGATTTATGAGGAATTTCACTAATGATTGAAAACAATCTAATCATATTTTCTAATTTTGGCTACTTAGGTTCATTTTAGATTAATATAAAAAAATTTATTAAAAAAATTCACATCTTGTTATAGCAGAGAAATCAATTATAATATGGATATCAGGTTAATTCATACAGATAAGAAATGAATAATGTATTTTTTCAAAAATATTGAATATATTCTAATCTTCATTTCCTGGATTATGAATTATAATGAGAATTTTACACTAAAATAGAAGTTTTACATTAAAAACCCACACATTGTGTCATACCAACTTCAATGTGTATTGTATTGATGTGTGGTAGACTCATGTATGTCACAATTAAATTATGGATCATTTTTCTAATGTTTTAAACTAATTCAATATTGTTTTAATGGGTTTGTCTATGTGATGTGCACCTCTAACAATAATTTCTATTTTATATAAATAATATTCACTTCGATTCATACCAACTGAATCGTGTTCTATAATGATGTGTAGTTAATTAACATATATCAAAAATTAATTATCAATCCCATTCATATTTTTCGATAACAATCCTAGATCATTTTCTTGTGTTTACCTTTGTGATGATTATTTTAAACTAAAATGGAACATATTTATATATAAAGAATTTCACGTAATACCTACTACACAATCATTTATATATTAATATGTTTAGTTCCATCTAGTAAAAAATTAATTATGGATCACTTTCCTAATTTTTTTATAAATTATGAGATCATTTTGGATGTTTTGGATATCAAAATGATTTTAAACAAAAAAATTATATTGAAAAAATGTTTCTAAAGTCATTTAAACAATAACACATGTCATTTTGATGTGTAGATGATTCCTATATATTAAAAAGGAAATACCAAATTTTAGCCTTAAATTTTGAAAATAATCAAAGATGGTTTTTTTGGATATGTGATATGAATTTTAAATTATAATGATACTTCTATGTTAAAAAACATCATGTCATACTAGACACATCATTTTTTAGATTAATGGGAGGAAAATTCTCACATTTCACAAAAGACATATGGATTTTACATTTGGAACATGCACATGGCATACTACCGACCACATCATCCATCAAATTTATATGAGCTGAATTAGTACATGATAAAAATTAATCTTAGATAATGTTCCTAATTTTTTTGGTCAATATGAGATTTTGTACTCTATTTTTGATATATGAATCTTATGTTACAGTAAAATGACACTTAAAACATGCACTTGGAGACATATTGTCTGCATCATGTGTCATATTTATTTGTGGTCATTCCGAACACAAAAAAATAAATTATTGATCATTTTATTGATGGTTGAATGAATCCAAGGATCCTATTCATATATTTTTCTTTGTGATAAATGTTTTAATCTAAAAAAATTATATTGAAAAGAAGAAATTCTATTAGTACCAATCACATAATGTGTCATCATGAAATGCTGTAGATTCATATAGGTCTCAAATATAATATAAATCATTATCATATGTTTCAAAAAAATGAGAGTTTTTTCCATAATTTTGGTTATTTGGAGCATTTTTTAAACTAAACTAAATCTTTTATATTAAAACATTCACATTATGTCATTCCTGCCACATAAGGTGTCATATTATTGTTCAATGATTGATAGAGACCAAAAAATGAATTATATATCACTTAATTAAAATTTATTGATAATATGATCTTGTTTTGTCAATTTTATCTATGTGGAAGATTTTTGGAACTCAAATGACACTTTTAATTTGAAAAAAATAAACATTGACTCATACCAGCTAAATTGTAAGTCAAATGTACACGATTGATTTCTAGATGTACAAAATTAATTATTGATCACTTTACTAAATTCTGAAAATAATATGATATTGTTTACTCTATTTTGACAATGTTATATTAATTTTAATCTAAAATAAGACTTTTAAATTGACAAAAAACATGAAGTTATTTCAGTCACATCATGCATCATATTGATCATTCAGTCAATTCCAAGACATAGAAAATGAATTATGGATAATTTTTCTAATTTTTTAGGAAAATCCTATCTCGTATACTCTGTTTTTTCTATGTGATTTTTTAGAGTAATATGGTATATTAAGTTGTAATACATGCATGTTTAGTAACAATTTCCAGATCATGTGTTGTATTGATATTTAGTTTATTAAAATCTGTCACAAATGAATTATGGATCATTTTCTTACTATTAAAAAAATATACAATCATTTTTCATTGTATTTATACTTTTATTCTTGTTTTAAACTATAATAAAACATTTATATTAGAAACACATATATTAATTAATATAAAAAATAGCATCTTTCATATTGATTTTCTGTCAATCCCAACAAATCAAAAATAAGTTATGGTTAAAAGTCAGTAATTTTGAAAACAATATGAAATTATTTGATTATTTTTTACAGTGTCACACATTTTTTATTTAAAATGGAAATTTTATATTCAAAACATTAACATTGATTCATACAAGAAATAACATATATCATATTTATATCTATTTATATCATAAACATAAAAAATATGTTCACCCACACCATTCAAATTCATTTTGAAAATAAACAACAACCAAATAAGTAAAAATGTTGAAAGAATTAAATATATTGGATGAAATATCACAAGTAATAAAATGTTCAAAATTAGTGTTGTTACATTCCCAAGTAGTTGATGTTATTGGTACATCAATGTTTTCATTCTGTGAGAGCGTGAACAACATAATGGATGGGGTCCTCTTTTAGGGTTCTATATTAATTATCATAATGGATTTATCCTTGGTTTTTGAACAAAATTTAAAGAGAGCGATAATTATCAACAATAAAATAATTTTTTTTGATAAAACTGCTCTTTATTTGTTCAAAATATTATCACTAATAAATGTGACAATTTATCAACACTTCCTATGAAAACATGATAAAGATTGGTTTTTTATGTATTTTATTTTTTAGCACTGCAAAAATCATTATTTATTTGTAATCCATGGATAGAGCTAGTAATGATCCATATTTATTGACCTAGTAGGTGATAGTTGTTGTACTCTTTCATCACCCTATGAAGTGGCAGGGACCTCTATCATTCAGCAAGGGAACTCAACTTCTCTTCTTCTCTCCATTTTTATCCACAATTTTCTTCATTCTTTAACTCAGATATCACTTATCCCTAATTTTTCATATTGGTTTGATGTATTAACAAAACATTAACTCTCAAACATAGAGTTCACTAATGCCTCATTTCTTTTGAACCTGATATTGATATCATGTTTCAATCAAGCTTTCCCATCAATGGGTTCAATTGATAAGTTTTTTTCAGATATTTGGGGACTACAAGAACAATTTAAAAATAGGTCTTCTCTACAATAGGGACAACAAGATTTAGTTCTATTCAAATAACTACATAGTCCGGCCTTGGGATAGTTCTCCTAGAATCTGCAACAAATAATATTTATCCTTATTCAGGTGGTCTTATAATTTCACCATAAGATATGATAGCCTGACTACCGTGATTTAGGTTATTTTTCCAAACAAACCAATTTCTTTTCATAGAATTTCCATTATACGGATGCTATGTAATTTAGTTGGTAGATATTTATGTTATGATAGAATAAATTTGTAGAGACCCGAATCTTTACGTACATGGACATTACATTAATTTTGCAGAATACTTAGAACAAAACAAAAACACACACACAAGGACCGTAATTGTTTACTGTCTTTGGAAACACGAAATATAATCTTCTAATAATGGTGAAAGATCTTCAACATCTCCCATATTGATCTTCCTTTTGTTTACCTAAAACCTATTTTATATCCTGGGTAAAAAAAACATAAAAGGGTGAGCTCAAATACTCAGTAAGGGAAAACAAATGAAATATCAATCACATCATATACATAAGAGCATAACTTTTGGAAATCTTAACCTACAAAAGAAATCATAATTTCATAACATGGGATAAATAATAGTAGTGAAATGTAAACCCAATAATCACAACTTAAAACATGAAACTTTGTGTCATACACACATAATCATAGAGAATCATTTCATATTAGTCAAGACTCATTTCCAAGACTATCTTAGTGGACAAAGTCCATTTCTGAACCGAGTACACTCCTCGTTTCAGTACTGTTTCACTGAACCGGTTTAACCTGCCATTCCATCCATGTCTATCTCATGAGATATAAAATATTTACCCAATGCATTGGAGGGAGATATAGGTCCCACCCATCTCATAGAGATACCATTTTTATGTGTGCCACAAAATCATAACCCATATATCATAGCATAACCCATGTAATAAAAATGGGAATCTTTAAACATCGTGACGTCATAAAACAATTCATATAAGATAAAAGAAGTCCTAAAAAATACTTCCATCACAAAATAATCAAATACAAGTAATAATAGGGATATAAACATAACCCTTTATTATCATAGATGGAAAATAATTTTGATAAAACACTTGAACTCCATTCTTGAGGAAAATATCCTTTCTAATTCAAAAACAGTTTTCCTTTCTTAACATGTCATACAATTTTAAACTAAAAGAAGTTGATTAAAAATAAACATAAAAACTTGTAAATGAAGCTTCTTGTAAATAATTTCTTAAAAATCCATTCATGTCGTATAAGTTAAAAAAACATTCTTCTCGTACTTTTGTCGGAAAAGTCAAAAAGTACCTCATACGAAAAACGACAAAAGATTCCTTTCATATCTTTTACTAAAAACTCACCAAAGGGTAAAATTGGATTTAAACAATTTTAGGTGGATTGAAATAATATTACATATTGAGGAAACATGGATGTGGATGATAAAATACACCCTAGTAAATACCAAAGTATAAACAATCTCGGATAAAATGAGATTGTGATATTTTCCCTTACCTTTGGTCCGACTTGCTTCATAAGTGTCTGAACCTCCTGTATAATGATTTAAATAATGTCATTGACTTATTCCATAATCATAATCATTGTTATTATATCATATATGGTTCAATTATGACTTTATATTACCTGTTCTTTTTTAAATTCCATGTTAAAGAGAGTTTTGGGTAAAATCATTTCATTTGACATCCGTGTTTTGACTTCTAATTATTCATATGATAACTTAGATCATGATTACATAATTATAGAATATAAAACATGATTTATATATAAAATATATTCAGAATATACATATATATAATATATCAGTAAATGGAAAGAAATACAGCGTTCATGGAGACGGTAGGTCGTACGTACGCATGAACGCTGTTTTCGTTTCCCTATTGAGTTGAATGGAATTAAGTAAATGACATACATATATATACACATAAATCCAGTGTCATTATTATTTCATGTATTTCATTATTAATTATTATATATAATTTATAATCATTCATGAATGGTTAACATGGAGAATGAATCTCATCGCATCGTGGAGACGGTAGTCCGTACGTACGCACGAGTGATGATATCGTTCTCATGATGGTGGAATTATATTGGAGTGTATGTATACTATTTCAGAATCAATATCACTTTACAATAATCATATATAGTTGTTATGTACACCATTATACCCATCCAAGTAAGGTGGTGGTGGAAAATAGATTACACCATGGTGTGGAGACGGTATTCCGTACCTAGGCACGCGCGGTGATTTTATTTTCCGTAGGATGGATAAATGGTGAAATAGGTTTGTTTCATACTTATAATAACATATCATTATATTAGTGATACTGATGTTATTACTTCATAATGAAAGAACCTATGAATAATAAGTGGAAGAAGAAATAAATTTGAATGAATCGGTAACGGACATTACCTCTTCTTTGAAGCGCATCTTTGATTCCTCCTTTTAGGGCACTACAATTTGCCTTTGAAGAATACCAGGACCTCTAGGATGTTTATAGGGAAGTGGAGAAGAGAATTTGGTAGGGTTTGTCCAATCGTGAAGGCTTAAAGTGATGTGAGGAAGAGAGGGAGAATGTGCCCTTTTATAAGGGAGGAGAGGGGCTCTTTTGGAAGAACAAAAAAAATTATTTTATTTTAAAGCCAAATTCGGTTTTAAATAGCTCCAAATTGATTTATTTAGAAGGTAAGGTGGGTATGGGTCGCAATCCTCTCATACAATATAATTTAGACATGTTTAGGTTCCTATTTTAACCTTATCATTTGGATTCAACATTAAGTTAAATAATTTTACTTTTACCGTGTCTTCTTGTGTTCTTATACTATAAGGTTAATAAAATTACTATAAAAAACCAAAAGAACCCCAAGTTGTTTATTATTAATATATATATCCTTATATAAGTAATTTTTCCAAACCATAGATTTTTAGGAATAAATTAACAATTAATAATATAATAGTTTTTTTAAAAACTATTTTATGTCATTTTTTATACTATTTTGTAATTGATTTTTATGAAAATCATAACAGAATTATTAGTTCGAAAAAAGTAACATAGGTCAATACTAACATGTCATATTAACATAAAAAATTAGTGGAATTCATAAAAAGTCTCAAATTACATTTACTTTGGTATTTATAACATCAATTATGTCAATATTTCATTAATAAGATAATTATTGCATCATCTTTGTGTCATAAATAAATTAAATTATATAATATCTAAAAATTAAAAATAAAATATAATTATGTATAAAATATTTTTATCTTTCTAATTAACATTTATAGTCGAATTTATCTTATGTATAACCCTATATTAAAAATGATATACTTATTAAACTTTGTTTTTTACTATTTTAACCCTTTTTTAAATAAATTAATAATAAATGTCCTAATCTAATCCAAGTGGGCCTAAATGGTCATATTTTCTTACTAAGGTTGTTTTTGGTCGAATTAAACTTATCCAATAGAATTAGGACATGTGTTATGGTAATAATAATATTATTTTTACCATTAATTACCCTATTTACTTTTAACCGTGGTAAAAAAAGTAAAAAGTTACTATTCACCAAAAAATATTTAATCTCATTGAACCACATTTTACTTACCGACAGCAACCGTGTCTCTCATATTTTTGAAATTCCACTCACAGAAGCGGTAAAATTATGTTTTATGAAAAATTCATTTATTTAACTACCACTTAGTGGTTTCACTATTCATCAAAAAATGAAAGTTTCCAGAAAAATACCAAAAATTAGGCCTAAGATATATTTGATATTATGAACTGAAAAATGATGTCTATTTTACCAAATTGAAAACATATCAGTTGCATTACATAATTTAATAATTAACTCCTGTCATGAAAATAAATAGCGTGTTCTGAAGAGATAATAACTATCAAAAGATTTACACTTGTTTATGTCTGGTTTAAATGTGAAATTACATCCAATGACCAAAATTGTATTAAATTGTAAATATATATTTTAAATATACTTTAAAACCACTCAAATTAATAATTTATCACTATTAATTATTTTGATTAAAAAGGTTGTTTTTAATTAAAATTTAGTAATTTTCATTATTCATCAGAAAATGAAAGTTATCCGAAAAGTACCAAAATTTTACCCTAAGCTAATTTCGATATTCCGAATCCAACAATGACGTCCATTTTGAAAAATAAAATTTACAAAATTTCAAAAAGTGGTTTTTACTATTCATAACGGCTAGTTTTAATAATATTTTAATAGCATATTGTTGTTTAGTGAAACTCGTTATTGAATACTACACATGTTATCGAGGAAGGTCGCGATTGCATGTAATGAAAGGAAAGTCAAGGATGCATGTTGTGCAACACTCTTTTGATGTAGCTTACAACACAAGACATTAAAGATATTAAAAAGAATATTTTTCATAAATTCTCAGGGTGTTACATTCTACCCCACTTAAAATGAATTTCGCCCTCGAAATTCGTCGGGGTTATAAATGGTTTACTACTCGAATGTTTCATTAATAGAAACCCACATCGAAAAAAGTAATACCAATACATGGCTTTAAAAACTAAATAATGAAACGTAACAGTTACCCAAATTAACTAATCACGGGGTTTTCATATAGGAGAACATAGGTGAAAATATGGATATGGAAGAAAAATCTAACCATCGTGTTCTGATGGAGAGTGGTAGAGAACATGGCTATGGAAAAGCCAGCAATGACAAAGCCATAAATTTTTGACGATCTAAGGTACCATCTGATTCATCAGATATAAGAGCACTAGGACAACATTTTTGGTTTTCATGATCATTTCCTTAATGTTGATGAAATTGGAATTAGAAGAAATACTTTCGTGATTTTGGTATAGTCTCACAGTTGGTCGTTATTTGGACAATATCCAATTCATATATAAAAGAAATAAAGTTGAATTTGTTATTCGTGAAGTGTTAACAGATCATGTGATAGAATTATGGGTCATTCCATCTGTTTCAAACAAAAGGTTAGCAAAAGTTATCAAATATACCTAAGTCCATCTATGGTGAGGTTAATCATATATGATTCCAAAAATGAACTTATACTTCATATATCATACAATGTAATAAAATAAAACTACTTTCTACTAATCAAGAACTTCTTGTAGGCTAGTGGTAGGCAATAAAGGCCAGTCGCACTTCGGTTGTGGGTTCAATTCCCACAGCCTTGTCCGACGCGATTGGCTGTCGCCCGTCCTGTAGGATGTCCTTTTTCTAAAGCTATATTACTATAACATTCCATCAATAATATCGAAAAAAGTTATATCCTAACTTATGTCCAACATAATCCATTCCAATCTAAAATACTTCGGTCCAAGCTCATAGTATAAAGAAAATGATTACGTGAAATGTCACATAACAATCACATGAATGCCATCATTTATCCACCATATATCATAAGATATATCTTGTTGGTAAAATTACAAACATGTGAATATCTTAATCATGTATTCTCTTGATGAATGAATACCCATTGAATCTTAGTGAAAACATGAGTGCTGTTAAAAGTTAACTCTTTCCACATACCAAAATCCAAAAATTCTATATACTCAAACAATGATATAACCTTCTACTTGTATCAGTAATCAGCTCTTGAATACTATCAAACATTTAATTTTCTCCGTATCCCTTCATTATGAGCATATCATCTATATTCCAAAAATATATTAATACCCTTTAATGGATACTGGTACCATTAATCATACACTTTCATAACTCAAGGAAAGACAACAGTTTAACAATCCTTAGATGTCTATTTATTCCATAGTTCCATGAGATTACTTATACAACATTACAATTGATAAACATGTAATCATTACACTACCTTCTTAAACCATTGACCGAGCATCAACAATTCGTTCATCTCACATATCTTTTGTAGTCTCTTCATCATCATCAACATAATTACTACCCATATGGCCGTACTGATTCTCTTCATGAGACTTTCCCTTAGGTCATTGGTTTACATAATGCCCGTACATTCCACATTTAAAACATTTAACCATTGTTGATGTCGTAGAAATACCATTATCCTCATCCATGGTGTTAACTGAACCTTTTCATTTGCACTTACTGGCTTTGTGTCCTTCTTTTCCACACCTGAAGCATCTTTCAGTTCCCTTGAAACAATCTCATCTATGCCTCTTCCGACATGATTTACATGAGGGAAATTGAACTTTCTTTCTTCTATGATCATCATGAAACTCCATCTTTCTCTTATTATTTGAGTCGGGAAACTTACAAAAGTTGAGATTAATGATCATATTAGGAGATTGCTGATTAGGCATAATAACGATGTTTGGACTTCCAAATCCCGTTTCATTTAGTTTCTCATGAAGAATATCATTCCATTGTCCTTCATATCCTCCATTATCATGAATCTTCCTGTTTCCAGCCATTTTCTATACCCCAAAAAGAATAGTTTGAGAGGAAAATTTCATTCTAGGGAAAACAACATAGTAAAGTGGGAGAACCCTCAATATCTAACATCTTATTTTATATTATAATATTTTTACCGTAGTTCTAGGACTATATCCTATACGCATACTTAGCCTTAAGGACATCCCTAGACATACCTTAGAAATATATCTAGGGATCTCACTAACGTTTTCTCATCCTAGTTTCCAACGGTTGACTAAACCTTTCCTATGATACCAATTGTAGAGGCCCAAATCTTGAAGTACATGGACATTACATTACTTTTGCAGAATACATAGTACATAACAAAAACACACACACAAGGACCATAATAGTTTAGTGTCCTTGGAAACTCAGAATATAATCTTCTAATCATGGAGAAATATATTCAACATCTCCCATAAAGATTTTCCTTTTTTTACCTAAAAACATTCATTATATCGTGGGGAAAACAAAACATAAAAGGGTGAGCTCAAAAGCTCAGTATGTGTAAACAAAAAAATATCAATCACATCATATACATAAGAGCATAACTTTTGGAAATCCTAACCTGCAAAAGAAATCATAATTTCAAAACATGGGATAAATCATAGTAGTGAAATTTAAATCCAATAATCATAACTTAAAACATGAAACTTTGTTTCATACACACATTATCATAGAGAATAATTTCTTATTATTCAAAACTCATTTCCAAGACTATCGTGGTGGACAAAGTCCATTTCTGAACCGAGTTCACTCCTCGTTTCAGTCATGTTTCACTAAACCGGTTTAACCTTCCGTTCCAGCCAGGTCTATCTCATCAGATATAAAATCTTTACCCAATGAATTGGAGGGAGACATAGGCCCCACCCATCTCATAATGATACCATTCTTATGTTTTCCACAAAATCATAAACCATACATCATAGCATAACCCATGTAATAAAAATGGGAATCATTAAACATCGTGACGTCATAAAACAATTCATATAAGATAAAAGAATTCATAAAAAAATATTTCCATCACAACATAATAAAATCCATGTAATAATAGGGATAGAAACAGAACCCTTTATTATCTTAGATGGAAAATAATTTTGATAAAACACTTGAACTCCATTCTTGAGGAAAATATCCTTTCTACTTCAAGAACATTTTTCCTTTCTTAACATGTCATACAATTTTAAACTAAAAGAAGTTTATTAACAATAAACTTGAAAAAATTTAAAGGAAGCTTCTTGGATATAATGTTTTAAAAATCCATTCACTCCGTATAAGTTAAAAAAACATTCTTCTCGTTCTTTTGTCAGAAAAGTGAAAAAGTACCTCATACGAAAAACGACAAAATATTCCTTTCACATCTTTTACTAAAGACTCACCAAAGGCTAAAATTGGATTTAAAAAATTGTAGGTGGATGTAAATAATATTACATATTGAGGAAACATGGATGTGGATGATAAAATACACCCCAGTAAATACCAAAGTATAAACAATCTCGGATAAAATGAGATTGTGATATTTTCCCTTACCATAGGTCCGACTTGCTTCGTAAGTGTCTAAAACTACTGTATAATGATTTAAATAATTTCATTGACTTATTCTATAATCATACTCATTGTTATTATATCATATATGGTTCACTTATGAATTTATATTACCCGTTCTTTTGTAAATTCCATGTTAAAGATAGTTTTGGTTAAAATCGTTTCATTTGACATCCGTGATTTGACTTGTAATTATTCATATGATTACATGGATCATGATTACTTAATTCTAAAATATAAAACATGATTTATATATAAAATATATTCATAATATACATATATATAATTGATTAGTAAATGGAAATAAATACACCGTACATGGAGATGGTAGGCCGTACATACGCATGAACGATGTTTTCGTTTCCTTATTGAGTTGAATGGAATTAATTAGATGACATACATATATATACACATAAATCCAGTATCATTATTTTTTCATATATTTCATTATTACTCATTATATATACTTTATAATCACTCATGAATGGATAATGTGGAGAATGAATCTCATCACGTCGTGGAGAAGGCAGTCTGTACGTACGCACGAGTGATGATATCGTTCTCATGATGGTGGAATTGTATTGGAGTGTATGTATACTATTTAAGAATAAATATCACTTTACAATAATCATATATAGTTATTATTTACACCATTATACCCATCCAAGTAAGGTGGTGGTGGAATATAGATTACACCACAGCATGGAGACGGTATTATGTACCGACGCACGCGCGATGATTTTGTTTTACCTAGGATGGTTAGATGGTGAAATAGGGTTTTTTTCATACTTATAATAACATATAATTATATGATTGATAATGATTTTATTACTTCATAATTAAAAAACCTAAGAAGAAGAAGTGGAAGAAGAAATAAAGTTGAAAAAATCGGTAACGGACATTACCTCTTCTTTGAAGCGCCTCTTTAATTCCTTCTCTTAGGGCACTAAAATTTGTCTTTGAAGAAGAACAGGACCTCTATTCTGTTTCTAGGGAAGTGGAGAAGAGAATTTGGCAGGGGATGGACGAGTTTGAAGGCTCAAAGTGATGTGAAGAAGAGAGGGAGGAGGTTCCCTTTTATAAGATTGGAGAGGTGCTCTTTTGGAAAAACTAAAACAATTATTTTATTATAAAGCCAAATTCGGTTTTAAATAACTCCAAATTAATTTATTTCAAAGCTAAGGTGGGTATGGGTCGAAATGATTTCATCCAATAGAATTTAGACAAGTTTAGGTTCCTATTTTAACCTTATCATTTAGATTTAACATTAAGTTAAATAATTTTACTTTTACTGTGTCTTCTTGTGTTCTTATACTATAAGGTTAATAAACTTACAATAAAAATCCAAAAGAACCCAAAGTTGTTTATTATTAATATATATAGACTTATATAAGTCATTTGGCCTAACATTAGAAATTTAGGAAAAAAATAACAATTAATAATATAATAGTTTTTTTAAAAACTATTTTATGTCATTTTTGATACTATTTTGTAATTGATTTTTGTGAAAATCATAACAGAATTATTTGATCGAAAAGAGTTAATTAAATCAATACTAACATGTCATATTAACCTATAAAATTAGTGGAATTCATAAAAAATCTCAAATTACATTTATTTTGTTATTTATAACATCAATTATGTCAATATTTCATTAATATGATAATTATTTCATCATCTTTGTGTCATAAATAAATTAAATTATATAATGTCTAAAAATTAAAAATAAAATATAATTATGTAGTAAATCGATTTATCTTTTTAATTAATATTTATAGTCGAATTTATCTTATGTATAACCATATATTGACAATGATATACTTATTAAACATGGATTTTAACTATTTTAACCCTTCTTTAAAAAAATTAATAATAAATGTCCTAATCTGATCCATGTGTGCCTAAATGGTCATATTTTATTCCAAAAGTTGTTTTTGGTCGAATTACACTTATCCAATAAAATTAGGATATGTGTTAGGGTAATAATAATAACATTTTTACCCTTAATTACCCTATTAACTTTTTACCGTGGTTAAAAAAGTAAAAAGTTACTATTCACCAGAATTATTTTCATGTCATTGAAGCACAATTTACTTACTGAAATCAACTGTTTCTCTCATGTTTTTTAAATACCACTCACAGAAGTGGTAAAATTATGTTTTATGAAAGATTCATTTTTTTAACTACCACTTAGTGGTTTCACTATTCATAAAAAAATGAATGTTTCCAGAAAAATATAAACAATTAGGCCTAAGATATATTTGATATTATGAACTGAAAAAGATGTCTATTTTACCAAATTCAAAACATATCAGTTGCATTACTTAAATTAAAAATTAATTCCCATCGTCAAAACAAATAGTGTGTTCTTAAGAGATAATAACTATCAAAAGATTGACACTTGCTTATGTTTGGTTTAAATGTGAAATTACATCCAATGAACAACATTGTATTAAATTGTAAAAATATATTCTAAATATACTTTAAAACCACTCAAATTAATAATTTATCACTATTAATTATTTTTATTAAAAAGGTTGTTTCTAATTAAAATTTAGTAATTTTCACTATTCATCAGAAAATGAAAGTTAACCGAAAAGTACCAAAATTTCACCCTAATCTAATTTCGATATTCTGAATCCAAAAATTAAGTCCATTTTGAAAAATAAAATTTAAAAAATTTCAAAAAGTGGTTATTACTACTCATAACGGCTAGTTTTAATAATATTTTAATAGTATATTGTTGTTTAGTGAAACTCATTATTGCATACTACACACGCTATCAAAGAAGGTCGCGATTGTGTGTAATGTAAGGCAAGTCATGGATGCATGTTGTGCAAGATCCTTTTGGTGTAGCATACAACACAAGACATTAATGAAATTAAAAATAATATTTTTCATAAAATCTCTGGGTGTTACATTCTACCACCCTTAAAATGAATTTTACCCTCGAAATTCGCCGGGGCTATAAATGGTTTACTACTCGAAAGTTTCTTTAATAAAAACCCACATAGTAAAAAGGAATACCAAAACATGGCTTTAAAAACTAATTCATTAAATGTAATGTTTACCCAAATTAACTAATCACTGGGTTTCCACGTCGGAGAACATATGTGAAAATGTGGATATGGAAGAGAAATCTAACAATCATGTTCTGATGGAGAGTGGTAGAGAACATGGATATGGAAAAGCCAGTAATCACAAAGCCATAAATGTGTGACGATCTAAGGTACCATCTGATTAATCAGAAATAAGAGCACTAGGACAACATTTTTGGTTTTCAAGAACATTTCCTTAAAGTTGATGAAATTGGAATTAGAAGAAATACTTTCGTAATTTTGGTATAGTCTCACCATTGGTCATTCTTTGGACAATTTCCACTTCATATCTTAAAGAAATAAAGTTGAATTTGTTATTCGTGAAGTGTTAACAGATCATGTGATAGAATTATGGGTCATTCGATTTGTTTCAAACAAAAGGATAACAAAAGTTATCAAATATACATAAGTACATCTATGGTGAGGTTAATCATATACGATTCCAAAAATGAACTTATACTTCATATATCATACCGCGTAAAAAAATAAAACTAGTTTCTACTAACCAGGGACTTCTTGTTGGCCAATGGTAGGCAATAAAGGCCAATCACACTTCGGTTGTGGGTTCATTTCCCACATCCTTGTCCGACGCGATGGGATGTCGCCCGTACTGCAGGTTGTCCTTTTTCTAAAGCTATATTACTATAACATCCCATCAATAATATCGAAAAAAGTTCTATCCTAACTTATGTCCAACATAATCCATTGCAATCTTAAATACTTCGGTCCAAGCTCATGGTATACAGAAAATGATTACTTGAAATGTCACATAACATTCACGTGAATGCCATAATTTATCCCCCATATATCATAAGATATATCTTGTTGGTCAAATTAAAAACATGTGAATACCTTAATCATGTATTCTCTTGAAGAATGAATACCCATTGAATCTTAGTGAAAACATGAGTGCTGTTAAATGTTAAATATTTCCATATACCAAAATCCAAAAATTATATGTACTCAAACCATGATATAACCTTCTCCTTATATCAGTCATGAGCTCATTAATACTATCAAACATTTAATTTTCTCCATATCCCTTCATTATGCGCATATCATCTATATTCCAAAAATATCTGAATAACCTATAATGGATACTGGTACCATTAATCATACACTTTCAAAACTCAAGGAAAGACAACAGTGTAACAATCCTTAGATGTCTCTTTATTCCATTGTTCCATGAGATTCCTTATACAACATTACACTTGATAAACATATAATCATTACACTACCTTCTTAAACCATTGACTGAGCTTCAACAATTCTTTCATCTCACATATCATTTGTAGTCTCTTCATCATCATCAACTTAAATACTACCCATACGGCTTCACTGATTCTCTTCATTAGACTTTTCCATAGGGAATTGGTTTGAATAATGCCTGTACATTCCACATCTAAAACATTAAACCATTGTTGATGTCGTAGCAATACCATTATCCTCATCCATGGTGTTAACTGAACCTTTTCCTTTGCACTTACTGGCTTTGTGTCCTTTGTTTCCACACCCAAAGCATCTTTCAGTTCCCTTGAAACAGTCTCCTTGATGCCTCTTCCCACATGATTTACATGATGGAAATTAAACTTTATTTCCTCTATGATCATCATGAAACTCCATATTTCTCTTATTATCTGAATCAGTATACTTACCAAAGTTGAGATTAATGATCATATTATGAGATTGCTGATTAGGCATAATAACGATGTTTGGACTTCCAAATCCCATTTCATTTGGTTTCTCATGAAGAATATCATTATATTGTCCGTCATATCCTCCATTATCATGAATCTTCATGTTTCCATCCATTTTCTAAAACCCAAAAAGAATAGTGTGAGAGGCAAAAATCATGATAGGGAAAACAAAATAGTAAAGAGGGAGCACCCTCAATATCTATCATCTTAGGTTAAATTATAATATCGTTACCGTAGTTCTAAGACTATATCCTATATGTATACTTATCCTTAGGGACATCGCTAGACATACCTTAGAAATAACTCTAGGGATCTCACTAACGTTTTCACATCCTAGTTTCCAAAGGTTGACTAAAACTTTCCTCTGATATCAAATGTAGAGACCTGAACCTTAACATACATGGAAATTACATTACATTTGCGGAATACTTAATACATAACAAAAACACACACACAAGGACTGTAATTGTTTAGTGTCTTTGGAAACTCGGAATATAATATTCTAATAATTGTGAAAGATCTTCAACATATCCCATAAAGATCTTCCTTTTTTTACCTAAAACCTTAATTTTTATCCTGGGGAAAAGAAAACATAAAAGGGTGAGCTCAAATTATAAGTAAGGGTAAACAAAAGAAATATCAATCATATGATATACATAAGATCATAACTTTTGGAAATCATAATCTGCAAAAGAAATCATAATTTCATAACATGGGATAAATTTTAGTAGTGAAATATAAACCCAATAATCATAACATAAAATATGAAACATTGTGGCATACACAAATAATCATAGAGAATCATTTCTTATTAGTGAAGACTCATTTCCAATACTATCTTAGTGGACAAAGTCCATTTCTGAACCGAGTTCACTCCTCGTTTCAGTCCTGTTTCACTGAACCGGTTTAACCTTCCATTCCAGCCATGTCTATCTCATGAGATATAAAATCATTACCCAATGAATTAGAGGTAGATATAGGTCCCACCCATCTCATAATGATACCATTCTTATTTGTGCCACAAAATCATAAACCATACATCATAGCATAACCCATGTAATAAAAATGGGAATCTTTAAACATCGTGATGTCATAAAACAATTCATATACGATAAATGAATTCATAAAAAAATATTTCCATCACAAAATAATAAAATCTATGTAATAATAGGGATAGAAACAGAACCCTTTTTTATCTTAGATGGAAAATAATTTTGATAAAACACTTGAACTCCATTCTTGAGGAAAATATCCTTTATACTTCAAAAACATTTTTCCTTTCATAACATGTCATAAAATTTTAAACTAAAAGAAGTTGATTAAAAATAATCTTAAAAACTTGTAACGGATTCTTCTTGGAAATAATGTTTTAAAAATCCATTCATGTCGTATAAGTTAAAATAACATTCTTCTCGTACTTTTGTCGGAAAAGTCAAAAAGTACCTCGTACGAAAAACGACAAAAGATTCCTTTCATATCTTTTACTAAAAACTCACCGAAAGTAAAATTGGATTTAAAAAATTGTAGGTGGATGGAAATAATATTACATATTGAGGAAACATGGATGTGGATGATAAAATACACCCCAGTAAATACCAATGTATAAACAATCTCATATAAAATAAGATTCTGATATTTTCCCTTACCTTAGGTCGGACTTGCTTCGTATGTGTCCGAACCTCCTGTATAATGATTTAAAAAATGTCATTGACTTATTCTAGAATAATAAGCATTGTTATTATATCATATATGGTCCACTTCTGACTTTATATTACCTATTCTTTTGTAAATTCAATTTTAAAGAGAGTTTTGGGTAAAATCGTTTCATATGTCATCCGTGTTTTGACTTGTAATTATTCATATGATTACTTAGATCATGATTACTTAATTCCAGAATATAAAACATTATTTATATATAATATATATTCAGAATATACATATATATAATAGATCAGTAAATGGAATGAAATACACCATTCATGGAGACGGTAGGCCGTACGTACGCATGAACGCTGTTTTTGTTTCCTTATTGAGTTGAATGGAATTAAGTAGATGAAATAAATATATATACACATAAATCCAGTAACATTATTATGTAATATATTTCATGATTACTTATTATATATACTTTATAATCATTCATGAATGGTTAACATGGAGAATGAATCTCATCGCGTCGTGGAGACGGTAGTCTGTACGTACGCACGAGCGATGATGTCGTTATCATGATCGTGGAATTGTATTGGAGTGTATGTATACTATTTAAGAATCAATATAACTTTACAATAATCATATATAGTTATTATTTACACCATTATACCCATCCATGTAAGGTGGTGGTGGAAAATAGATGACACCACGGCGTGGAGACGGTATTCCGTACGTACGCACGCGCGGTGATTTTGTTTTCCGTAGAATGGATAGATGGTGAAATATGGTTGTTTCATAAATATAATAACATATCATTATATGAGTTATACTGATGTTATTACTTCATAATTAAACAACCTATGAAAAAGAAGTGGAAGATGAAATAAAGTTGAATGAATCTGTAACAGACATTACCTCTTCTTTAAGGTGCCTCTTTGAGTCCTCCTCTTAGGGCACTAAAATTGGTCTTTGAAGAATACCAGGACCTCTAGGATGTTTCTAGGGAAGTGGAGAAGAGAATTTGGCCGGGGTTGGAGAGCTTGAAGGTGCATGGTTATGTGAGGAAGAGAGAGAGGAGGTTCCCTTTTATATGGGAGGAGAGGGGCTCTTTTGGAAAAACTAAAAATATTATTTAATTATAAAGCCAAATTCGGTTTTAAATAGCTCCAAATTTATTTATTTCGAAGATAAGGTGGGGATGGGTCGAAATACTCTCATCCAATAGAATTTAGACAAGGTTAGGTTCCTATTTTAACCTTATCATTTAGATTTAACATTAAGTTAAATAATTTTACTTTTACCGTGTCATCTTGTGTTCTTATACTTTATGGTTAATAGACTTACTATAAAAATCCAAAATAACCCCAAGTTATTTATTATTAATATATATAGCCTTATCTAATTCATTTGGCCGATCATTAGAATTTTACAAATAAAATAACAATTAATAATATAATATTTGTTTTAAAAACTATTTTATGTCAATTTTGACAGTATTTTGTAATTGATTTTTGTGAAAATCATAACCAAATGATTAGTTCGAAAAATGTTAAATAAATCAATAATAACATGTCTTATTAACCTATAAAATTAGTGCAATTATTAAAAAGTCTCAAATTACATTTATTTTGGTATTTATAACATCAATTATGTCAATATTTTATTAATATGATAATTACTGCATCATCTTTGTGTAATAAATAACATAAATTATTTAATTTCTAAAAATTACAAATAAAGTATCATTATGTAGGAAATATTTTTAGCTTTTTAATGAATATTCATAGTCGAATTTATCTTATCTATAACACTATGTTAAAAATGATATACTTATTAAAATTTGATTTAACTATTTTAACCCTTCTTTAAATAAATTAATAATAAATGTCCTAATCTAATCCAAGTGGGCCTAAATGGTCATATTTTATTCCTAAGGTTGTTTTTGGCCGAATTACAATTATCAAATAGAATTATTAAATGTTCTAGGGTAATAATAATAACATTTTTACCCTTAATTACCCTGTTTACTTTTAACCGTGGTAAAAAAAGTAAAAAGTTAATATTCACCAAAAACTATTTTCATCTCATTGATCCACATTTTACTTACTGAAATCAACTGTGTCTCTAGGTTTTTTTAAATTCCACTCACAGAAGTGGTAAAATTATGTTTTATGAGAAATTAATTTTTTTATTACCACTTAGTGGTTTCACTATTCATCAAAAAATGAATGTTTCCAGAAAAATACAAAAATTAGTCCTAAGATATATTTTATATTATGAACTGAAAATGATGTATATTTTACCAAATTCAAAACATATTAGTTGCATTAATTAATTTAAAAATTAATTCTCTTCATCAAAACAAATGGCATGTTCTTAAGAGATAATAACTATCAAAAGATTGACACTTGTTTATGTTTGGGTTAAATGTGAAATTACATCAAATGACCAAAATTGTATTAAATTGTAAAAATATATTATAAATATACTTTAAAACCACTCAAATTAATAATTTATCACTATTAATTATTTTTATTAAAAAGGTTGTTTTTAATTAAAATTTAGTAATTTTCACTATTCATCAGAAAATGAAAGTTATCCGAAAAGTACCAAAATTTCACCCAAAGCTAATTTCAATATTCCGAATCCAAAAAATGAAGTCCATTTTGAAAATTAAAATTTACAAAATTTCGAAAATAGGTTATTACTATTCATAACGGCTAGTTTTAATAATATTTTAATAGCATATTGTTGTTTAGTGAAACTTGTTATTGCGTACTACACACGCTATCGAGGAAGGTCGTGATTGCATGTAATACATGGCATGTCAAGGATGCATGTTGTGAAAGATCCTTTTGGTGTAGCGTACAACACAAGAAATTAATGAAATTAAAAAAAATATTTTTCATAAAATCTCGGGGTGTTACAAAATTGATATATTTTCCATCCTACTTCTTTGAAAATTTACTTTCAATTCGATGTTTTAAGAACTCCCATATAGAATGTTTGTATTATAGTTGTGGAATAATTACACTACAAGAATCCTATTTTTCATGAGTCATGGATTTATTTTTTCTCTTTATTCATGAAAAAGTGTCACTTTACAAATTATCATAGGCACAGGTACATGAATCACTATATGAATACATATTCATGATTGGGATAAAATGGTAAGGTTATTGTGTCTATATATGGTGCTGGTTCGGAGGAAATTATCCAAATTTGTGATTTTATTTACAGAAATAGAAATTCTACGGGATATCTGTTTGGATCACTTGAGGGTGGTGAATTGAATGGGAAAGAAATTATTGATAGTCTCACAGACAACCCAATGATTATAAATAAAATATAAAATGTTGTCAATTTAAATAATGAGGCATATCTGTTAATACATTATTTGAGAGTTTTAAACATATATTGTAGACTGAGAAGTGATTTTTAGGTAGTGTGTGAAACGTGGCCCATGGGAACGAATATATATGTTGCTCTTGAGGCATATATTGAGGAGGTAGGGAGAAGTGCGGCTGAAGATAAACCTAAGGTTTTTTATAGGCAACATGTGAGGATGATGCAATGTTATGTATAACCAGTGGAGGAAGATGGGTCCAGATAAATTAAAAGGTATAGAGAAGACGTGAAGGAGTAACTCAACTATTAATAATAGTAATCATTACAATTATATAGAGGTTGAATATTAGGTTCATTGAGAAGGGGATTAAATAAAAGAACTAATGTGAATCAAAAACCTAATACTAGTAGTGAAATTCTATAGAGGACAATGATTTTATTGTAATGATTATGATAATGAGATATCTAGCTATGTTTGGGTGGATAGTCTCAATGGAGTGAGTGTACGAAGACTATAAAACATAAGGATAAGGAATGGGTAGAATGGAAAGGGGGATTTGGGGATATTCATTGTGTTAAAGTGATAGAGGTATAATGAATATAAGGACTACTCTCAGTAACCTAATCCGAAGGAAACTTGGTCAGCAAAAAAGAATAAGTTGATTGTTAGTGAACCCATGTATCATGGCTAGGAAGGCAAGAAGAGTTCAAATAATCATAGTAAAAATTCACTAATGGATTGGGGTGATTCCAAAGAACAATAATATGGTGGTGGTAAAATGGAATATCAAATTTAGGAATTGGATATATCTAATAGTATGGTTAGGGAAATAGATAAGGATAATGGTGGAAAAGGGGAGGTATGGGAGATTATTATTCTTTTCAAGGACGAAATGTTAGATGAGACATCAAATATAAATCCTACATACGAGGAGTACCACAACATGAAAGAGATGATGATTCAAGTGTACAACAATAAATGATATTGTGTAAAGATAAATAATCATGATAAAATTTTGATTTTTGGCTTCAACAAAAGGAAGATTAGTATGGAAGCATATATCTAATATTTAGACAAGATAACCAACATTTCTTTGGACCTCATCTAGGATATCCCTGACACCATGAACACTCATCTTAAATAGAGGTTGAAAAAAGTTAAGGTTTATAATATATGGAAACTCCATTTCATTGATTCAATGATTTATTAGGGTGTCTTTTTATTGCATTTTCATAGCATGAATGGTTTCCTACTTTTTCAGTAAATATTTGTTGCGTAATAAAAATTTAATTTTCAGTTAGAAGACAAAGACTATATGAAATAAATTATAAAATATTAAATTAATATATATTAAAATTAATATATAATAATTTATGATAAATTTAATTGACATTATTAATAAGAAAATAATATAAAAAAATTTAAAAATGAGCAAAATTTAATAAAAAAATGAATATGCATTAAAAATATTAAAAAATGAATGAGTTTAACTAATTATAAAAATTATTAAAAATGAAAATAAATATATTTCAAAATTAAATTAATAAATGTTAAATATCTACATTATAACCATATTAGAAACTATAAGTGCTAATGAATAAATAAGTATAAATAAATATTAAAAATAACGAAATTACCATAATATTAAAATACTAAATATTATAACCAAATAAATTATAATGAAATGTAAAAAAATTATAAATAGATATAAATAAATAAAACAAAATAATATTAATTGAATAAATTTTAAAAAAGGGTGAAATTAGTAATTAAAATTATTTTAGACCATATAAATGTTAATAAATGAATATTTTTTGTTAATTATATAAATAATTTATAAACGTAAAAATGAAAATATGATAATATGAAAATGAATAACCATTAATTATATAAATTAAAAACATATTAAAATCATTAAATATTAATTAATAAACATATATAAATAAATATTAATATAGAAAAAATTACAAAAACATTAATAATGACACTTTGAACATGAATAAATTTAAAAACAATTAAAAAACATTAGATTATTAATGATTAGTTCTCATTTAAATGAATAAAACTGAAAACACATTTAAAATTATTAAATTGTATATTTTTAATAATAATACCAAAAATGAATAAACAGATTAAAAACAAAAAATCAATTTGGAATATAAATATTACAGAAAAAAATAATGAAATATAAATATTACATTTCACTATAATTTCAACAAAAAAATTAAATTTAACATATTTTCAATGTGATGATATTTAAAAATAATTAAATAAAATTACAATGCATTATACAAAATCAAAAAAAATACAGCATGACATTTTCAACAATTAAACTCAACAATCACGTTATCCATGCAATAAAACAAATTTTTTTCCATAATAGTATACACAAAATTAAAAAAATTTATGAATTTAATATAATATATATGTGATAAATTATATTGTCAATTACTATTTATTCCAATGATACCATCAGTTGTAAGATTAATTTTATTATTAATTCTTATATTTTAAATTTTAAATTTGTTAGTATTTATTACATGTACCATTAATAAGTAATTATATTATGAAATTTTAATTACATTTTTATTAAATAATTTAAGTATATAATATTGTTAATTACATTATATATTAATGATATTATTAGCTACTAAATATTTTTAATATGTAATTTTTTTTTTAAAAAAAATTACATCATAAAAAATTTAACATTTTTAAATTGACAACATGTACTTTGATAATAATAAGAAGATTATGTGTTAGATTAATGTGTGTTCAATTATTACACATTTTCAATTATTTTTGAATCATTTTTCAAATGTTTGAAAATAATTTTAACTCATTTACTCTATTTTGAAAATCATGAATATGTTTTAAACATAAATTAATATTTTATGTTGAAAATAACTATTAGGAGTCATACTGGACACATGATGTGTTGGATTAACAAAGAGTTTATTTCTACATGTCACAAATTAATTAGGAACCCTATTTCTAAAATTTTAAAATAATTGGAGGTCATTTACTAATTTTTTATAATTTCCTGTTCATTATAAAATAAAATAAAACATTTATATTTAAAAAACACACTATATTTCATAACAACAATAACATGTGTTGGTTTGAAATTTTATTGACTCATATACATCTAGAATAAATTATGTATCATTTTCATAATGTTTGAAAATAATTTATATTTATTTGCTCAGTTTATGATATATGATGTATGTTTTAAACAAAAACTACAATTTTATAATGAAAAAATAGCATTGAGTCATACAAACCACATTGGGTGTCTGATTAATGTGTAGTTATTAACTTTAATAACAAATGAATTATGGATTCTTCAACTATTTTTTTAAAATAATCACTGAATTTTTTGAAATTTTTTCAATGTAAGGTGCAATTTAAACTAAAATAACACTTTTAAATTGAATGAACTAAATTAGAGTCATGCTGGACACATCGTGTGTCTGATTGGAATACAGCCGATTCAATCATTTTATTTTTGAATTTTATAATGTTTTCGTCATGTTAAAGAAAAATCAATGGTCATTTTTATAATATTGGCTATGGGATGCATGTTTTAAACTAGTATAATACTTTTATATTGAAAACATGCATGTTGAGCATTACAAACGATATAAAGAGTCTAATTGACATGTATTACACTACTATACATCTTATATTTATTACGTTTTTTTAATTATTTTTTAATACAATTTGTGAAATTTTCAAGTGTTTGGCTATGTGAAACATATTTTAAAATAAAATAAAACATTTCTATCTAAAACACATAATTTGTTTCATATTGAGCACATATTTTTTCTATTTTATTTGTTATCAATTGAAAATCATCTCAAATTAATTATGGATCATTTTATAAAACATTGAAAATAACTCAATCTAATTTTCTTGGTTTTGACAATGTGACACATGTTTTAAGATAAATTGATTGTTTTATACTGAATAAATTACCTTTGAGTTTTAAATGACAAATCGTGTGTCAGATTAATGTGTAATGAATTTATAAAGATGAAAAATTAAATTTGGATCAATGTACTAATGTTTAATGAATATCCGAGCTCATTTGTATGTTTTTGATATGTGAAATGTGTTTTAAAATAAAATTAAACTTTTATATTGAAAAAATAAACCTTAATTCATATTGGCCCATAATTCATTTGATTAACATGTGAATGATTTATAAATGTCACAAAAGAAATATTGAACTTTTTCATAATGTTTCAAAACAACTCTAGGTCATTTTATTTTTTGATTCTTTGTGACGTGAGTATTTAACAAAAATTACACTTCATTATTGAAAACATGAACTATGAGTGGTATGAACCACATAATGTCCCCAGTTGACATGAATTCAATTTATATCATTCTCAGAATAATTTTGGATCATCTTCATAATGTTATAAGACATGCATTGTTTTCACTATTTTGGATATGTTAGGCATGTTTTTATAACTAGAATACCAATTTATATTGAAAATTTGAAGTTTAAGTCCTACCAAATACAATATGCGTTGGATTTATGTGAGGTCAATTCCTACAAAGAAAACATTATCTATTTTTCATTTTCATAATGTTTGATAAAAATTAGAGTTTTTTTCTCAATTTTTATAGTATGATGATCATTTTAAACAAAAATCACACATTTCTATTGAAAACACACACTTGTTTTGATACTAGACACATCATGTATTATGTTAATATTTGATCCATTATTACATGAAAAAAATGAATCCTGGATCATTTTCATAATCATTCAAGATAATAAGAACTTGTTAATATGGTTTTTTCTATTTGATACCTATTTTAGACAAAAATTACACATAAAAACCTACATTTTGTGCAATACGAGACACATCATTGGTTATATTTATATACATTCTATTATTACACATCAAAAATGAAATTTGAATTCTTTCCATATGGATTGAAAATAATTATATATTAATTTATTATTTTTGTCTATGTAACATGTGATATAATCTAACAAACACTTTTATATATAATACACATAATTATAGTCATACCAAACACATCGTTTGTTATCATGACATGTAGCCAATTCATATGTGCCACACATGAAATATGTATTGTAATCATACGGGTTGAAAGAAATTTTGAGATTTTTTAGTTATTTAGGATAAGTGATGCACGTTTTCATCTAAAATGAGTTTTTTATATTAAAAACCTTTACATTATGTTATTTAGGACACATCATGTCTTGGATTGAAATTTAGTCAATTCAAACACACGAATGAGGAATTATAAGTCAATTTCATGAATTATCAAGACAATATAAAACTATAATGTTATTTTTTGTTATGATATGTGTTTCTAAACAAAAAAATAAAATTATAAGGACAAAAATAATTAAATTGATTTAAAACGTCCATATCATGTTCCAAATTGATGTCAGATAAATTTCTATATATTAAAAATAAATAATGGATTATTTTTCTAATGCATTAAAACAATTTGATATATTTTACTCTATTTTAAAAATATGATGTGGGTTTTAATACAAAATGGAACTTTCATATTGAAAACACACACATGGAATTATTCGGGTCACATCTTGTTTTAGATGGATGTTCAGTCAATCCCTATAAATCTAAAAATCATTATAGATTATTTTACTAATGTTTTTGGAATGTTTGATATCATTTAATTTTTTTTCAATTACAAATTTTTTTGATTAAAATAATAAATTAAATGTGAAGATGTGAAATTTGAGTCAAAATGTGCCAATCATGTTTCAGGTTGATAGGCTTTTGATTCCTACACATCCCACATGAATTATCGACCATTTTCTTAATGTCTAAAATAATGTATGTTTGGGTTATTTGTATTGATAATGTAATTTTTTTGTTAAATTAAAATGAATAATTTATTTTAAAATCACACACATTGATTCATACCAACCAAATCATGTGTAAGAATGATGATCCTTAAATTCTTAATATTAAAAAATAAAATATGGATTGTTTTTCATATTTTTGAAAATAGTATGGTGTAGATTGGTAAGTTTTAAAAATGTGAGAATCATATTAAATTAAAATGAAAAATTTATTTTGAAAACAAAATCATTGAATCAATCTATCCACATCATATGTAATATTGATACGTTGTCTGAATAGAAATTATAACATTTTTGTTAATGAATGTGAAAAAAACTATAATTCAAAAGGATCATGGGGGACGAAAGTGATGAAGCCTGTGGGAATCCCCTAGAAAGATCATACAACTATCAACTGGAAGAGAACTAGTAGAATAAAAAAACATTTACCTGTTATACTGGTTACGACTAGATGAAATATTATTTTCTAACATGTTACCCTCACACCATGTATGTAGAACCAATATAGTGTTAAAAAGAAGATCCCTATAACAGCGTATGAGTAAATTATATTCCTAGGGTAACTCATCTGACCATTTGAGGAATTAATGACAATAGATTAATATTAATCAATAAGGGTAAGATGAATATATATTTCTTCACATAATTTGAGTCCTTGAATCATCATTGATTCCTCTACCACCACTGAATTACCATTACCATAGAAACAGGAGAAGACACAAGAACTAATCCTTTACCATTACAAACAACATGATCTCCTCACATGATCCCTTTATCATAATAACCATACAACTATAATTTAATCCTATATACAAGAGATTACTATCTCACCCAAACTCCATGAGACCTTCACCAAGAAACATCATCCTCGATTAAACTACTAGGTGACACAAATGATTGTTAAACCAAGGATATGTTATTATTTTTACTATTCCTGACAATCTAAAAGTGTGTTACTGGGATCAGGAACCCAATAAAATAATGATTAGAACTAAAGCATGATAACATTAATTTTAATGAATCTCCCATAAAATTAAACGTGCAATGGTGATGACAAAGGACATTCCATTGAAATCCACATCATCCATTTCCCGCAATTCCATAGTAGCTACAAAAAACCATCTATAAATGTTAAACACCTACGGAAATCTTGAAATAAAACAACCTAAACCCACAAATAAAAAACCCAATGACATTTAAAAATAATGAGGAAAAAATATTAACATTTAGATTTAACACAACACTTTCATATTGATGTAAGAGGAATGATAAAATGTTTCATATTATCATTAGTAATAATATATAAATGATGATTTATCCAATTATAGAAAATGAATTTTGTAGGAAAACCTTCACACTACAGTATACTACTCATATTATCCGTGATAGACCCCGGATGAATTGTGGTACAAAAATCTATGCATTAAAATTATACATATATTTATATATGAGATCAATTCCAAATAAACATAAATAAATTATGGATCATTTCAATAAATTTTAATAGTAATAATTTTTTTATATGTTTTGACATTATGACATGTGTTTTAGAATAAATTACACTGTAGAGATCAATATTTCACAAAAAATATTGAACATCCGACCATCGTTAAACATCCTTGACATATAATTCCTTGATTCTAAATTGATCATTAGACTTTAATTTCATAGGGGAAATAATATTAGTATTTACATTATCATTCATTCGAATGTATTTGGGTGAATAAAATGTAAATGTGATGGAATTCGTCATCAAATTTACTTCTTTATGAGAAATGACACAATATAACAGAACCCACAACATAAAAAAAGAGATAAGAGGCCTGAACTGGTGAAGATTGAGGGAATACACTCTAATCATATTTAACACTTGAAGTTTCAATATGATAATATAATATATCTATACCTGATCATTACCAGGGACATCCATCGGAGCCAGATGATCCTCTACTTATTTACACTCATGCAAGGAGTGACTTATTCTGATCTTATTGGTGATCATGATTTTTCTCATTCTAATAATATTGATAATAGACCATGGGGGAGTGAAAATATCATTCAGGATGTTGTGAAGGATATTAGAGTCCATTTCAAAAATAGATAACGTTAACTCATTCTGATTTGAAGTAATTCATCTTGAAATTTCTTCATGTATATGGAGGTGATTATAATAGAGATGATAGACTTTTTACAAACACATAAAAACATAGTAAGAGAGAAAATGATAATGAAAATTATATAAGCATAGAATTACCTTCCCTAGAATTTTTTAATATGAAATCCGATTTTTAGGTTAAAAGATCCTTTAACTATTTCCCTCTCTCTATTACCTTTACAATATCCTCATTTTACAATCTCTTGTGAGAAAAACTTGCTTCATGCAGTCTAATATAACTACCAAAATTTGAATATTCTACCCCTATATGAAACATCTATTTGATAAATCACTAAAATAACTCTTTCTTTCCAACTTTATCACCAAATTAGTTTTATTTTCCAAGAACCCAATATAACACCGAATGGAAGGATATTTTTGAATAATTGAAAACAAATTCATTTCTATTTTGTTAATGAAAATAAACCTTTTAGAATTTTTTTCAATTTCAGTAACAATTATTATATTGATGTTTTGAGATGTAGTTTTAGTCAATAAATCATACATGTTGAATTTATGTTGGAATTAATCTATAGATGCAGTTGTATTTGAATGTATCTAAAATTATTTCCCAATAATATGATGCATATTATAATGATTATTTATCTATTTCCCTCAGATGAAACATCCTTAATGAAAACATTCATACAATTTTAATCATGTGGAGGAATCTTATGTTGGGGAGTTTAATCAACTCTATAGCCCACTCAAAAGTGAAAAAATGTATATGGTGGGGTTTAAATTTTAGTATAATAATGGGAGGGTAAAATCATATTTTTTATGGTATTTAGAGAACTAAAATATTCAAAATAGTATATGAAATTTTATTATTGACATTAATTTATAAGTATTTTAATGATGATGTTTCAAATTCAAAATGTATCTCAATGGTCATAGCATGAAAAATATCGCATACCTAATTGGTAATCATATAAAATTGATGTCTAATATCATTATAATAGAACATAATTTAATAACTATTATCTAATTTTTATAATTATTTTTAGGCTGTAGAATTCTATGTAATCATAATAGTATAAGGAAAATATAAACCAAAAAACAAGTAAGAAATATTTTAATTGAAAATGTAATTTGATTGAAAAATTCAGTGTTTGGGGATTCTAGTTAGTTGATGGTATATAAGCCATAAAATTATTCACCTTCTCAATGATCAATTTTTTCACATTAAATATAACTTTTTTTATCCCATTTACAATTAAAAAGAATCACTTAATGTCAAATTATCTAACTCATATATATGTTCAATTATGAAGAAGTATGACATATTCACATAAATTAGAATTATATCCTTGGAACTGAATACATGAATCCCTGGATCCATAATCATAACAGAACTTTTTTTCATCAAACTATATTCATCATGTTATATCATATAGAATGAATAATAATTAATTATAAAAAAATGTTTTAGAGATAGCATTTACATTCAGTCTCCTTGATATCTAATGATATTGTTAAGCAATATAATTGGGATTTGTAGATAACACCATATAAATATGATAATAGAACCATCTTATAAACTCTTGATTATGCGTAATTAATGACCATCTTATATCCCTTGATGGATTCAAATGTCTAATAATTTCACTAGAGTATCCATCATTTGGAGAAAACTCTAAATCATTATTTTAAATGTAATGGTGTGTCTTCTCGTGCTTTATAAATGTTATTCTAACATAAAATGCAAGGATATACTTTCTTCAATGGATTATATCATTGCACATGTCTACTGTGAAGCCAACAAAATTGTTGATTTCCATGAAAACATGGGGGCCTCTAGTGACACTTTCACCTATCATTCCAACGATCCTCGTGAGATGCTCCATTTACATTAAAGAGAAAAATGTAAATTTATTTCCTTTAGACTTTTGTAACCCGGGTTTATTTTCTTTAGTTTTATGAAGCCCTGCTTCTTGATTTTTTTAAAAAATGGCTTCTACTATGATGAGATTTTGGGAGAACAATTATATCAAAAACTCAGAGGTAATCAGTATAGAATTCATTTAATTATTCAATAATAAATCATTTTTCAATAAAACCAACTAAATAAATTCAATTTATGATATACCCTTTGAAATAATCATATATCTTTTACTTTCTGGAGAATTTGATCATATATTAATTAGGATAATGTTGGACATTGTTATGTATTTCCATTTAATGATATCACCCAAGGTTGGAATTGATGTACTTAGGGTAAAATTTTATAATATGCTAAAAACACAGTATTCAATGAATGATTCAACCTAGATAAGTGTGTACCATCTAAAAAATAAGACACCCAAACATTCCATTAATATTCTAGACTTAAAATTTTTACAAGAATGAAATTTAATTATCAACCTATGAAACATGGTTATCATTTGGAAATATTCTATTCTATGAGGCTATACGACGTGCAACTTGTATCCAACAACAATTTAAGATCCTCAATAAATGAATCAAAATGGATATAAATATCATTACCACGTTTTTTGTGTCCATATATAAATATAGACAACATAATGGATTTGTGCATAATGCATGACCATGGTAGTAAGTTATAAATTCCAAACATAACATTCCATGTAATGTGAGTAACACTTTTCACACAAATTGGATTTATTACATCTATGGATAACACAAGTCAAGGGTTTATTGTCTTATTTTAACATTTAGGATACTCATAATAAATTTTCATCTATTATGGAGTGTTATTTAGGTGTCATATTTTACAATCATCATTTTTTTACCTATATTCCATGAAAACATCATAGTGGTTACTTGATTTTCATAGATATTTATAAACCTTAAAATGATAGGAAAATACCATACACAATTTTATATAGTTGATTTTTTTATTGTATCAATATTTTCATAACACAGTGGATGTTATGAGTGATTCATGATCCTTGAAAACAATATTCATTAACTTGTACATGCATGTATTTTCATAGAGATCATATCCATTGAACATTAAAATCGCTATATTCTATATATTTTACAAGGAAGATCATTATCAACTAGTAATATATCAATCAGGTGACCAAATAAATCAATTCATCTGGTGTCGCTCATTATTCATCCATCTTTAATATTATATAACCTTAATACAACTGAAAATGTTGTATATTTTTTAAAACTAATAGAAAATGGGGTAATTTAATTGATATTTACATTCCAAAACAATATTTTACTGTCATGAAGGGCCTCTTGAATTTTTATATTCATTTATTCCTTATGATATCTATCATCAGTTACACTAGAAATCCTATCAGGTAATCCAAAAATCACTATATCATACTAGTTAGTATGTACATTATTTTCTATCAATGTTTAGTAAAAAATGTATAGATTCGATCTATACAACGTCAAATAAAATATTCTTGCAACTTTTTTGAGTGAATTCATATTGAATAAAATTAACATAAAAATGGATAAATGACTCTGAAGGGTCATATTCATGTTCTATTCCAATCCTGATGAACTTTTTTCCAGCATTCTCATACTCTTTTTCATAATAATAAAATCTATCCAGTTTTGGTCAATATCCATACTATTTTTTTCAATAATTTTATTTTCATTTAAAAACAAATCAATACCTCTATGAAATTAATAATAAACAGAAATGTATATAGATACAGTTATGAAATGTGATATTTTAACTATGAAAAAATATTATATTCACATTGGACACACAATAAAGAAATAACAAAATTTTCTAATGATATAATGATAGAGTTCATTGAAATTGGAATACTACACTATTTATGAGAATGTTTCACACTGATAACCTCTAATTAAAATGATAATTTTGAATGTCCAAAAAAATATTGGATGGTGTGGATAAATAAATTAGGAAACAGATGATGGGAAAAAGATCTGAATAAAAGAGGTAATCGATGATGAAAAATTCCAATAATGGGAACCCACATGGGATGATTACCACCATGATGATATTTTCTCCTTTAGTAAATTGTAATATTGATTGTATAATAATTATAATAATCGACTACAAATGTTGAATGAATCTCATCATTCAAATGTTACTGGTGATGATTCGTAACATGTTTTATTTTTAAAAAATGTTAACATGAAAAGTAACATCAAGTGATGGTTGTAGGGTTATACGTTCCCTAATAGAAGTAATAACTATTATAACACTCTTAATGTGTCATTGAAGAGACATTTAGTTATTTTTATCTAATAAAAAGTGTCAAAATATATGTTTTGAATTTTTTTGTAGTGGTGGAAATAATTTATGTAATGGAGTGTGTTATATCTATAATGTTACGAAGATTATAATTATATTTTTATCTTCTGAAAAAGATAGAAATCGATAATTTTCAGTCACTAAATTATTAATGGTAAACAGTTAATGTAAAATTATGAAATATAATGTTATTTTTTGTTATAAAAAATAAAACATTATATATGGAAAAAGTATGTTTATTCCTATATAATTGATTTAAGGTGACTATAAACACATCCATTGGAAAAATTAAAAATACTAAAAGAAGAACTAAAAATGTTGAAATAATGAAATTTCATGAAGGGATTATCATAAGTAAAAAATGTGGACATTAAAGAGTAAATTATTACAAGGAGTTAAAGGGGGAGTGTTGATAAATATACAGTAACATGAGAGATTTAATAACATGGGGGATGGGGTCCTCTTTTGGTGTTCAATTTAAATATTTTAAACCTTTTGTCAGTTATTTTTAAAAAAAACATTGATTATTACCCATATATATCACAACTAAAATGGAAATTGATGATAAATCCACTATTTATGATTACTAACACTTTTCACTGATAATGAAGGTGTTTTATAATCATTTTATAGAAAAATATGATAAATATAAGATTCATAATTACATTATATTTTAGTTCCTTGAAAACATATATTTACCAACAATCTTTTGATTGAGCCGATAATGTTCCAGATTTAATATCCTTTGAGGTGATGCCTACTGGGCCCATCCATCCCTTTATAAAGCTGGAGGGCCTCTATCATACTTTTAGGGAACATAGCCTCTTCGTTTTCTCTATTACATATCTTATATTTTCGTTCTTATTTCCATCATATATTTTGTATCCCAAAATTTCCACATTTGTTTGATGTCATCCTGATTCTTTTTCTATCATCCTCAGAGTTCACTGATGCATCGTTGCTTCTGATCCTGATGTTAGCATCATTATTCAAAAAAATTCGTCCATCGATGGATTCATTTGACTATTTTTAGATATTGGAGACTATAGTAATGATTGGAAATGGATCATCTAAATAACTAAAACATCAGTATTCTATTCTTTTTGGAGAATGAATTGGTCTAGCATTGGTATAGTGCCCCACGCTTCTATAACAAATCATTTTTCTTTTTATTCAGGTGGACTTATGAATTTCACATGAAATGTGATATCATGAGTATTGTGATTCTTGATAATTTTCTAGAGAAACCTCATTATTTTTAAAATAAATCCATTATTTAATTATTATATAATTTTAATGGTTGATATTTAGTTCTTATAGTATAAGGTGGACATTTTTGTATCCAATTTTTCATGATATTATTTATGAAATAGATGTTTTAAGAACAAAAGGAGAGAATGTTTGGATTCTAGTTGGGGAAGAGATCTACAACATGAAAATTATTTATTTTGAGTTGTTGATATATTTTTTCAATTCACTCAAGAAAATATTTCAATTTTTGGAAGTGCATATAAATGGGTTCATAAACCGGGTCAATAAGACATATGTAATATTTGGTTGAAGTGGTAATGGTATGGTGTCCATTTTTGGCATAGCTATGATGGAACTCGTTAAAATTTGTGTTTATATAGACTGAAGTAGTAATTCATAGGTAGTTCAATTATGATCACTTGAAGGTGGAGATTTAAATGGGAATGAACTTCCTACTATCCTCACAGTAAAATAGTTCACTCTAAATAAAATAGAAAAAAATTTCACCATCTAAAAGAATGCATGACTACTAATACATGATTTGAAAGTAGTATACATATATGTTAGATTGAGATGTGATTTTGAGTGGGTGTGTAAAATAGTGTTTAAGGAAATTTAAATAAATGCAGCTAAGGAGGAATCCAATATGGAGGATGTGGGAATTGATGATGAAGATAAAGACATGGAGGTGTTATATGTGGTAGGTGAGGAGGATGAATTGGTATGTATTAGTAGTGGAGGAAGTTGGGGATGAGTGAATGCAACCAGTAGGGTGACGTTGAGGGAGATGTACCTCGGTTATTAATTTTAGAAATCACTTTGAAGATCTGAAGAATGAATGTTTAGTTTTTGGAAGAGGGGATAAAATTTATGTTGTAATGGGTATCCAAATCCCAGTACTAGTAGTGAATATTTCTAATGGACATATCCATTATTGGACAGATTAGAAAGATGATATATCTAGACATAATTTGGTGGACATTCATGATGGAGTGCATGTAAGAATTCTATATATCCCATAGAAGATAAAGGGGAATAAAATAAGAATATATTTAGTGGGTTTTATTTTGTTAAAGGTAATGATCTATAAGAGATGTAAGGACTAATTTTAGTTACCTAAATTGAGGAAATTAGGTTATCCAAAATGAATAATGTGATGGATAGTAAACCCTCATCCAAAGAATTGTAATGCATGAAGAGTTTGAATCATTGTAGTGAAAATTAGATAGTGGAGTGCAGTGAGTCCAATTAACAAGAATATATTGGAGGTATAATGGATGATCAGATTTACGAACATGAGGTATCTAATTCTATAAACATGGTAGCTGATAAGGAGTATGTGGAAAAGGGAGAGTCATTGGATATTATTGTTTATTTCAATGATGAAATGTTAGAGGAGGCATCTGATATACATGTTACCATGGAAGAGGAACAGATGATGAATTATAGTATGATTCAAGTGGAAACTATTAGGGAATAGTATGTATGGTTCAATGATTTAGAATGTATTTTGAAAAATGGAATTTTAAAAAATGATGACTGTGGTGGATGAGTACATCCATATTGTAAAGACCCAACAATTTGTAAATGAAATTTATTCCTTCTTATAATAATATCATAAGTATAATCATATAAATTTACAATATGAAACATTATTCCACATCCTAATTGAATGAAATACTAAATATTATGTGACTTTTAAACAATTGTTTTTTCATTTCTGTGATTTTCAATTTAAAAATCTGACATACACGGTTGCTATCAGTAAGTTGTTTGGAATCTAACATAACAAACATAATTTATGGGTGAATTGTAACATACCTTGAAGAAAATTAATGATACCCTGATGAATATTAATATGTCTTTTATGAATACTAAATTATCCAAGTGAATAAAAACCTTACCAATGATTGTATAAATAACGTTTATCTATCCTATAAGTGACAATATGATATAATTATATTATAGTGTTGGTATTTTTTTATGTCATTAATATTTTATGAATAGTTTAATAATTTGAAGAAAAAATAATTTCATAAAATGTATTTAAAATCTATTATTTTTTTATGAATAATATTGTCATTTTATGAGAACTTAATTAATTTTTCAAAGTGTTAAAAAATAGTTTCTTTAAAATTTTTCTTTTTTCAAGTAATGTATGACTTTAAATAAAAATTAAATTACTTATATTTTCAAATTTTTCATTAAATAGATTTCATTTTTTAATTATACACCTTGAAAATGGATCGGTTAAATTTTTCATATTTTTCTTAAATATCTTAATTTATGTCGAATAGTTAAATTTGATAATTTTAAAAATATGATAACTAAATTAATTTCAGTATCATGTTTCATCCATGGATGATGTAAATTTCAATTATATCAAAATCCATTACTTATTTACTATATTTATTCATGAAATAATCAATTTTTCTTGACTTAGTAGAAATTAATAAATTACTGAATTTCATATTGAGAAAACAACCCTCCCCTCCACCATAAATACCACCCCTCACAACCTCATTTCATCAAACCAATAAAGTTTAAAGAATTTTCAAAATATTGAACAAATATATTCCTCATCACCACACCCACATTCAAGAGATTTGTTTCTCATCCAAATACCATGCCAAGGTTCCTTAAATAGTATTTTTGATGACAATTCAAGAGGTAATTCTTCTCTCTATTTTCTACCAATTTCCTTTCAAATTTCATTTCATTGATTATAATATTTTCATATTATCTTATTAAAATGTAATTATAATTATATTTTTATATATAATGGTATTATATAATTATAATGGATTATTTTTCATTAAATTAATCTATCCCACTCTTTATTTTTAATAATGAAATTTTCTTATCTAATGTGGTAATTTCATGAAATCTTGGGCGATACACTTCTATTTTCCTCCAATGACTTCAATGATTTTAATAAAAAATTAAATGGTCGAAGAAATATCTTCATAAGTATGTTTCAAACATTTTTATATTATATAATGAACTTATATATATGATACTATATGATGAAACAAAATAAGTTCATTGTGATATAAAAACCACTCAAATTAACCTAAATTGATCATTGTCAACTTTTTCCTAACAAATAATCCTTATGGAATATAAAATAACTCATTATAAGATTTGTTAGGATTAAAGAAGATCACTAATAACATAAAATAACAATTATAGATATTTATCCTCTTTTTAAATGAACATCCATTCATGATTTTAAATTAACCAATCCTCATAACATAGAAAACGAAAAATATAAAATGATGTAGTTAATCTCTATAAATCATACAAAGGACCATTAAAGAACTATATTAATCAATAAGGAGTAATATTTATATATATAAGGTTCTATAATTTTAAATTAATGTAAATAATTTCCTTATACAAGAACATTAAATCAAGGTAGAGTTTACATACAAGGTAAGGGGAATTAATTTACCCAACAATCTTTCTTCAAGTTTTACCACATTCACTACATTTTTGGTATGTTTATTACATAAATAATATTTTTTCATCATTATATTACCTTTTATGGGATATACATGTTTACCACAATATTTTATTTCAAACAAAATATTTTTTAAAATATCTCTTCTTTCAATAACACACATTTTTCTTCTCACTCAAGGTTGATGGTTCTTCTATTATGTTTGTTATTCTCTCTTTCTATTAAGATCCCAAAATTTATGAATTTATGATTTATCAAATAAAACCCATAAGATTCCATGATTTATTTATGTCAAATATTGATATATGTTCTTTGTGGCGTGGATTATAATGATAATGATACAATTTGACAAGTGCACCCAGAATTGTATAGTGTAATGTTGATGTTATGAGGTGACGAGAGTTGCTGAAATTATATATCACTCCAAAGAATTGTATAATATTATTATTCTCATGAGTCAATGTGAATTATGTATTAACATAATGCTATATTTTTTCATAATTATGTGTTGTATTTAAACACTAATCCATAAGGTTTCATTTTACTACTTTTCCACTTTTCAAGATCTTTTAATAATTATTCTTATTATGTTTATGATTATATTCTTATATTATGATGAATATGATGGTGCTCGCCCCATTTTGTATTGTCTAGTGTTTATATCCTCTTGATTTTATTTTTTCTCACCCATTTTTTATGTATATCTTCACGCGACCACTTGTACTACGGAGGACAGAAGGGACAATAAGAAGCTAGAGAAAGAGGAATTAAATAAATATTTATTTCGTATACTCTAGAAGTTATGTATAGTCATTAATTTCAAAAGACACTAAACCATGGGATCCTGAATGTGTAATGTTTTTGTCTAGATTATCATCAAAATAATTTCATAGTATTGTAAGAAAAATTAAGGTCTCTATAGTTATTATCAGAGGAAATATTTAATTAATTAGGGAATTATGATTATAGAACCTTGGTGAAAATACAAGTATGATACTATGTTAATGTTATCAAAAAATAAGATTTCATAAACATAAGGAAAAAAAATACTATTTTATTATTAATTACACAAAAGAATAAATTATTTATTCATGACTTGTTGAATTATGTTTTCTTCTAACCTTTTATATTTTAGAATTTGTTGGGAACCAAGGGAAACTAGGTTATAACCCCTAGCAATAAGTAATGCCATGATTTCCTAAATGAAATCCCAAATTATTTGGGAGGTGGAGGTCAAAAATCATGTCTATGCATACCTAGATGTCTCGTTTAATGAATAATATATTGAATAATGTGGAACATCCTCCTTCAACTAAGATGTAGTAACATGATGTTGAGGGTTTTATGTGGAAAATACCACCACTGTTTAGTTTATCTTCTTATCAACTTGTTGTAGAATAGTGGGTAAACGAAATAGAGAAGATATTCTATGATATTCATTATTCTAAAATGGAGGAGGTGACTCTGACTATTAATTGTCTCGATAGAGAGGACAATCAAAGGTGGGCTCTGATAAAGAACACCACGATGAGAGAAAAAATTGATGAGAGGTAGCATGAAGACTTTAAGAAAATGTTTCTTAAAATGT
Organism: Viscum album; assembly: GCA_963277665.1. Classification (NCBI taxonomy): domain Eukaryota; kingdom Viridiplantae; phylum Streptophyta; class Magnoliopsida; order Santalales; family Viscaceae; genus Viscum; species Viscum album. The sequence goes on along the minus strand of OY728158.1, from coordinate 362,225,661 downwards.
ATTTACCCTAAAATCTTCATTTAAAGATGATGATAGAATTTATAGAGCTAAATAAAAAGTATGGAGAATTTATCATATCCTACCAAGTGAATTTCAAAAGGACAATAAGGTACACTTTGGTATTTGTTATCAACAATGATAGAAAAAATGATATATTGTTTAGTATATTAAAACGACACCTTTGAACTGATCATTCAATTGGAGACTTTGGGTGTTTTTAAGATGTCATTTTATGTGCTCTCAATGTGGGTATGGGGTTTCTATAATGGTCATATTACACTAAACCTAGAGTCCTTGAGGTTAATTATAGTCAGCAGCCACCACATCCAAATGAACAAGGGAAGGCTTACGCCATCACTACTGTAGAAGTGGAGAAGGAAAACGATGTCATAAAAGGTATAATTCATTCTCACTCATGGATGGAAAAAGTATTATTTGATTCCAAATCTACGCATTCCATTATATATTTAATGTTTTCAATAACTATAGAATATAATCCCAAAAACCCTAAAGTAATGATATTTGTAAAACACTAAGTGGTGAAATCAATACAACCCAAGGGTTGGACTATTATATAGTTGGATTATGAGGAATGATTATTCTAATGAATCTTGTGATACATCCCAAGGTGGAATGCGATGATATAATGGAAATGGATTGTATCTGGTTATATATGGAATATATTAACTATGCGAAAAAAGAAATATTATTTCATATTACAAAGCATCACATTCTCCTCTAAAAATTAAAACAATATCATGAATATCCTTTGAAAATTTTTTCAATAGTGTGGGTGTTGATTCCTTTTGAAGAATCATACCTTGTTACAAAGGACGATTCATAAGAAAGTGTCAATATAGTGGAAATTCCCATCATGTGGGAAAAAGTGACATATTTTCTGATGTGTTACCAAGACATTCCCCATATCATAAGGTATATTTCTCAATAGAACGCATACACAGATCTACTCCAATCTCAATGTGTCCCTATAGGATAGATCTTGTCAAAATGGAGGAGTTAAAGAAAAAAATGCAAGAGAAATTAGACCAAGGGTTCATACGCCATAGTGAATCACATTGGGGTACACTAGTAAGCCATGTCATGAAGAGTGATGGATCAACGTGAAAGTGTATTAATAATAGAGAACTCAATAATATCACAATAAAGAACATGTATCCTACCCTGAGGAATGAATAATTTTTTAAATCGTTATGATGAGATTAGTGATTCTCAATAGTGGATCATCATTCTGGATATCATCAGCTAAATGTAAAGAAAGATGATATTTTGACGAGATCTTCCATAGAGGGTATGTAAAATATGACTTTTTGCTGATTCTATTCAGAATTTATAATTCCCTCATAATATTAATGAAATTGATGAATAGATCCTTTAAATAATTACCTCAAAAAATATGTTGTAGTGTTTTTTGATGATATTTTCATCAACACAATGAGTAAGGGGGAACATTTAGAACATCTAATTTTTTTGATGGAAACATTGAGAAAAGAAAATTTTTATTCCAGGTTTCGAAAGTCTGACCATTGTATTAAAAAAGTCACACTCTTGGTAAAAGGGATCACAATAGAGTGACTTTTTATGGACACTTCAATGTCAAAGGTGATTAGAGAATGACCCAAACCCTCTTGTGTCACATAAATATATTTTTTTCATGGATTAGATATGCATTATCCGATTTTTGTGAGAAATTTCTCATGATTTTCATGCTTGCTAAATATGTGAACACGAAAAGAGGTAAAGTATTTCTGAATGGAAGAATGTGAGGAAATCCTCAAGGAACTAAAGAGAAGGCGGATACTTACTCATTTACTCAAATTTATGAAAATTTGAGAACATGTTTTTGATATAAAGTTATACTTCCAAGAAAGTATTGTGTTGTGTAATCATAAAATTTTTAATGTGATGGCCTAAACCTTAGGACAACTGAAGATCCATGAGCAGAACTACCTGACATGTCATCCGGATCCAGCAGCTATGATTTTTTCTGTGAAAAACTGGATTAACTTCCTCCATGGAGAGATTTGTGACATATATACAAATCCCAAGAGACTAATTTATATATTTACACAAAAATATATCAACATCTATCATAGGGTATTGTCAGAGCTAATCAGTGACTATGATTTCACTATTCACTATCATCGTAGAAATGAGAATAATGTAGATAATGCTCTTAGCAGAAAAGAACCTACTACTCCATCTATGTTTTAGAATGAGAAAGACCCAATCTTCGTGGATATTCAATGTTTGGATTTGGAAATCATATTGATAAGGAATACATCCTTCCATGACCAAATTATATTGCAACCATATATCCAATAGATTATTAAGGAGGAACAATGGGAAGATTTAGAGTTTCAAAAGAAGGTGAATACTCTGAAGGATGAGAAGGTGTAATAGTTTCATATCGATGCTGATTGTGTGACTCAGTTAGGACCAAGACATTGTTTGCGTTCATCATCCATTATATATAAAGAGATTTTATAAATTGCACATACTTCAGCATTCCTTATCCATCATGGTAGAACCATGATTTTCCAAGATCTCTGATAACACCTCTTTTGGGAGAACGTGAAGAAAGAGATTGAAGAGTTTATTTCATGGTGCTTGATATATTAGCAAGTTAAATAAGAGTGAAAAAAATACCAAAAGGATGAGAAAACAATTTCTTATAACCATGTGAAAATGGTATATTGTCACTATGGACTTTTTCATGGGTCTCCCTAAGACATCGAAAGAAAATAATGTGATAGGATTATCGTAGACCGCCTCACCAAGAATTACCACTTTAACACTATTCAAGAAGATCCCTAACATGAAAAACTAGTAATGATATATGTGAAAGAAGTGGATAGACTGTATAGGATTCCACTCTCTATTGTCTCTAATCGTGATCTAATGTTCATGTCTTCATTGTGGAGGATTCATACAATTTCCTTAAGTACTGAATTGAATTTTATTATGGACTGTCAAAACCAAACTAATTAATAATCTGAAATGACTTTTTAGACCCTGGAAGATATGTTAAAAGACTGTTATTTTAAATTTAAAGGTGATGGGATATTTATCTCCCTTAGGTTGGGCTCTAATACAATAATATCTTCCACTTGAGTATTTAGATGGATCCATACGAAGCTCTTATGGAAAGTGATTTAGAACTCTTATCTGTTGGGATTCAATAGGAGAATGAAAGCTTCATGGACATGATCCTGTAGAAGAGGTGACCGAAAAGGTTCAATACATCCAACAACATATCAATCATGCATACATTTATAAAAAGAGATATTCTAACAAACCTTGAATGGGATTGGATTTCAAAATTGGAAATAATGTATTCCTTCACATATCACCTTAGAATAGATTCATGCAGTTTGGAATGAAAGGGAATATAATCCCAAGGTACATTGGACCACTTGAGAACCATGAACACATAAGAGTTGTGGCCTATATTATTTAACTTCCACATAATAGGGCTCATTTTCCTGTTGTGTTTTACATATTACTCCAAAAAATATATATACAAGATCCCACCCATGTATTAAACTCGGAGGTGGTACAACTAAGAGATGTTCTCTCTAATGAGAGGAAACTAGTAATGAGTTTGGATTGCAGAGATAGGGTTATGTGCAATAAAACAACTCACATTATCAATGTGTTTTGGCAGAACAACATGAATGATGGAGAAACTGGGGAACCAGAGGATGTGATACAGGAGAAGTACCCTAACCTATTTATGTAAAATTAAATTTCAAAGGGGGGGAGAATGAAACAACCCAAACATTTATCAACAATATTTATCATTTTTTATAGTAATATCATATTTTATAATCACATAAAATCACACTAGGAAACAAAATTCCACATATTTTTTAAATGCCCATCTAAAATATATGTCACCATTAAACATGATTTTTCAGCTTCTATTATTTGAATTTCGTAAATCAAACATACACAGTTGCGATCAGTAAGCAGTTTGGAGTCTGATAGGACAAAATTATTTTTGGATGATTAGTAACATACACTTATGAATAGTAATGCTAACCTTATGAGTAGTACTATGACCCATAAGAATAGTAATTTATCATAGTGAATAGTTTCCTTACATATGATAGTATAATTAAAATGTATCCATATTTTTAGTGAGAATATGATATAATTAAATTATAGTGTTGGTATTTTGACAATTCATGAATCTTTAATGAATAATTTATCAATTGAATAAACGATTTTCATAAATTGGAGTTCATTTTTGAATTCTACATGTCGGATAATTTTTAGGTAGAAATTTTTTTATTTTTCTTTAATACTTTAATTTTTGATGAATAGTGATATTCGAAAATTTACAAAATATAAAAAATAACTGAATATATGCATCTTTCTTCAGTATTTTTTCAGGTAAATGACCATTTTTTAGAAACAAAATTCCATATTTAGTATATATAGTCATTGAATATTCAATATTTTTTATCATAATGGAAATTAATAATATAATGAATTAAATATTGAGAAAAAACCCTTCCCCTCCACTATAAATACTACCACTCAAAATCTCATTTCCTTCCACCTCTCATGCTTTAATTTATGACCATATTCTTCTCAAAACTATTCCTTAGACCCTCTATTACGTCTAGGAGATCTTGGTATCATTCAATAAAAAATTTTGTGTTCATTAAAGAGGATATTAAGATGAGAATTCAAGAAGTAATTCTTATCTCTCTTTTCATTCAATTTCCATTCAAATATTAATTCATTTGTTCAATTATCCTAATATTATATTTTCAAAATATCATTATAAACCTATTATGTTTTATATACTAGAATTATATAATGTTAATGGAATATTTTCTTTATTTTTCCCTACATATCTTTAGATTTAATAATGAAATCATCGCCCGTAATGTGCCAATTTACAGATATTGGGGCGATGCACATCAATTTTAGTCAAATTCCTCCAATGATATAAATAAAACCATTAAATGGTTTAAAAAATATTTTCATATTTTTTATTTAACCACTTTTATATACTAGATCTAAATTATTTACATGATACTAAATTATAAAACAATATATGTTTTTTGGGATCGAAAAACCATTCAAAATAACCTAATATTAACATCATTAACATTTATCCAATGAATCGTTTTAATAGTATATAACCAAACACATTATAAGAAAATATAAGATTTTTTATGATCAATAATAGCATATAATAAAGATCTTTGATATTTCTCATTTTTTTAAATAATCTTCCTTTCATGAATGAAAATTAACCTATCATGAAAACTAAGAAAATAGACACTCTTAAACTATGAAATGAAATAATAAAACTCATCCAAATGCCCATAAAAAACATAATGAAACAATAATAAATAACATTAATTTATATAAGGTTATTTAATTGTTAATTAATGAATCTAATTTCATTTTATATCAAATTAATGTTATGAAAACGTTCAGATACAAGGTAAGAAAAATTCTTGAAACCAACTGTTTTTCTTTTGGTTTTCCCAATTTTACTCAGTTTTCAGAATCATTATTCAATAAAAATAATTTTTTAATAATTAAATTACATTTTCATGGTTATACATGTTTACCACTCGTATTTATGTAAAACAAATTTCTTTTCAAAAGAACTAATCATTAAAAAACACATATTTTACTTCTCAATCATGTTTAATAGTTCTTATATCAAGTAGGATATTCCCTCTTTCATTTGGGAACCCAATTATTATAAATGTATGATTTATGAAATGAAAAAATACTTTCAATGAGTTATTTATATCTAGTATTGATCTAAATTATATGTGGTGTGCATGATAATTTTAACATTATGATTTCACGGGTGCACCCAGAATTATACAGCGTAATGTCTATGTTATGATGTGGCAGGTACACCATGAATTATACAGTGTTCTAATGCATTGGATTATGTGATTAATATCATTAATTAACGTGATATATGTATGATCATGATTATATATTTGTTCAAAACTATGTGTGGTAGGTAACAACTAGGACATAAGGTTTCTTTTTATGTTTTTCCTCTATTTAGTCGCTTTAATTAATTCTTCCTGCCATGTTCATGATCTTATTCATATTTTATATTGATAATGATTATTTTCACCTTATGTTGTGTTTTATCATGTTCTTATCCTCTTAGTAGGATTATATCTCACCCCATTTTGATATATATTCTCAGGTGACTACTAGTACTAAGGAGAACATAATAGAAAATAAGAAGCTAAAGGAAAATGAATTAAATAAATCTTTATGTTTTATATAGTAGAAGTAGTGTATGGTATTAATTTTAGAAAAACTATAAATCTTCGGATCGTAAAATTTTAATTTTTTTGATTTTTTTATCTATAAATTTATTTAATATTAATGTATAAAAAAGAAAAGTTTCTATACATACATTTGACAAGACATCCTATATATTTTGAGAACTCGTTGAGGTTGACCAGAATGTGAAGGCCACTTCTCTTAATTGGTGGTTTAAGTGGAAAGGTTTCTAATAGACATAAACATGATTTCATTGATTCAATGATTTCTTATTGTGTTGGTTTATTTCATGTTACGAACATGAATTGTTCCCCTTTTTCCATAAAAGGGATATACATAATGAAAATTTAATTTTCTACTAGCTTTTAAATAATTTATAAAATAATTTATAAAATATTAAAAGAATATATATTAAAAATGAACAAATTATTAAAAATAAAAATTAATTAAAACTATTAATGAATTTATAACCATAAATGAATTACTGTAAGAAATGAGTGAAAATTATTAAATAAAAATGAATAAACATAAAAAATATTCATAAAATGCAAGGGTTTTATTAATTATAAAAGTTATTTTAAAATAAAAATGAATATATATTAAAATGAAATGAATAAAAATCACATATATACTTTTCACCAATATTAGAAACATTGAATGATTTAGAATAAATATTTTTAATGAAAATTTTAAAATAAAGAAATGACAATATGATTAAAACCGAATAAATTATAATGAAAAGCTAAAAATAAGTATTCGTAGTTGTGAATAAATAATAGTAAATAATATTTGTGGAATGAATTTTAAGGAAGGATGAAATTAAATAATTAATAATTTAAATATTGTAAAAGTATGAAAAAATAAACAAGTATTATTAATTTTTTAAATTATTAAAAAAAGTAAAAATGAATATATGATAAAATAAAAATGAATAAAAATTAATATATAAATTAAAACCATATTAAAACCATTTAATATTAATGAAAAAAAAATATTTAAAATGGAAAAATTAGAAAAATAATTAATAATGAAACATTAAAAATAAATAAATTTTAAAAAATAAAAAATGTAAGATTATTATTGATTAGATAATTTATAAAATGAATAACATTAATAAAGTTATATAAATGTAATAAATAGTTCATTCTTAATAATGATATAATTAATGAAAAAATTTTACTGATTAAAAACAATATAAATATAAATATAATTTAGTATTTTAAAAAATATAATTTTAAAATAAATAGTACAAATAGAATAAATTTATTAAATATTATGTTTGTGTATGTTCTACATAAAAGAGAATTAAATAGATACATCAAGGTGTAAAATTATTGTAACAAAATTTTGGTATCTGTTAAATTGAAAAAAAATTACATTTAATTAAATTTCATTTACTCGATACAATATATTCATATTTTAAATTTATATTAATTACATTTTTTAAAATTTTTTCATATAGTATGTGACTTATATAATATATATATATAAATATTCTATATTATATAAATCAAATATAAGGAAATATTATATATTTTGAAATATATATATATATATTGATATATTTTGATATTAAAAATATTAAGTATATAAATAAACAATTATGTATAAATAAAGTAAAGATTAATAAATTAAAAAAAATATAATATATAACATATCTAAAATAAATAAATTATATGAAAGTAATAAAATTATTGTTATTTATAAAAAACTATGAAACGTTTTTTTAGGAACACTAATATTGAAAGTACAATCATTAGGCCTAAAATGGGATTTTCACTTCTAAAAAATAATCCAACTACTATCATCACTAATAAAGGACCACATTATCAGCATTGATAAATGACCCATTTTTAGGTGTTTTTGTTAGCGGTGGTAAAGGCCTACTAACTGTTAAAAAATATGCAATCTTGTACCATCTCAATAATATAACAACATTATAAACAGAAAATAAAATTAGAAAATAAATGTAATAGAAAACCGGAATAAAATATAAATATTAAATTGTACTATATTTTCAATTAAAAATTTACTTACATTATACTTTCATTGATGTGATATTATAATTAATTGAATAAAAATACTATTTTATATAATAAATAAAATTATTTATAGATTGTTTTTTCAACAATCCACCCTTATAAAAACCTTATCCCTACAACAAATCCAATGTTTTTATTAACATAATTCAAATAATAAAAAATTATGATTCTAAAATAATCCATATATGTTAATTTATATTGGTAATTACTATGTATGTTAATGATATTATTAGTTATACTATTAATTTTATATTTAGTTATTTTATTTTTAATTTAATATTAGATTATATATATTAAATAAAACCTGAATTAATAATTATTTTATTAATAATTAATTACATTGTAAATTTAAAATATAAATAAATTATACTGTTAAATGCATAATATTTTAGTGATATTATTAGTTATAAATTATTTATATAACATATATTATTGTTAAAAATAATATCATTAAAAAAATTGTCATTTTTAAGTTGAAAACATGCACTTTGATAATATGGGGCACATGGTGTGTAATATTGATGTGTGATATATTATTATAAATAATTAATTATTTATCGAACAATTTCCTAATGTTTAAAGATAATATTAGATCATTTACATGACATTCTGATGCATGTTTTAACCTTAAATTTATTTTATTTTAAAAACTCAATTGGAGTAATACCGATGACAACATATTTCCAATTGACATGAAGTTGATTCCTACACATCTTAAATGAATTATGGACCATATTGAAATTTTTTTAAAATAGTTGGATCACATTTACATTATTTTTATAATATAATACTCATTTTAAACTAATATCCAACATTTATATTTAACACACACAATTTGAGTCAAATCGACAACAACATGTGTCACATTGAAATGATGTTGATTCTTATACATCAAGAATGAATTATGGTTCATCTTTTTAATGTTAAAAAAAAATCTGAGATTTTTTCCTCATTTTTTCTATGTGATATATGTTTTAAACTATAATTTCACTTTTATATTGAGTACAAACTGTATGAGTCATTCTAACCAAATTGGGTGTCAGATTAATATATGACCATTTACTATAATCAAAAATGAATTAATTATAATTTTACTGATGTTAAAAAAAAATATTCATTGATTTTTTCATGGTTTTGGTAATGTGGCACATTTTAAACTAAAATTCCACTTTTGTATTGAAAACAATCAATTTTATTCATTCTTGACACATCATGTTTTTGATTAACAAAGGGTTGATTCCAAAATGTCAAGTATGAATTGAGGAACATTGTCATGTTTTTTAAAAATAAATAAAGGTCATTTTCTCATGTTTGGAAATGTGAAACATACTTTAAACTATAATGACAATTTAATATTGAAAACATTCATGTTGATTCATAATGAAAATATCATGAGTCAGATTTACATTCCATACATTAATATAAATCATAAATGTAATATGGTTTGTTTTACTTATGTTTGAAAAATAGTTGATCACCTCTATTGGTTTTGGCTCTGTTACATTAATTTTAATATAAAATGAATCATTCATATTGAAAACATACAATTTGAATCATATATATATCATCTTGTTTTAGATTTATGTGTTGTTGGCTCTGACACTTTGTTAATAAATTATTGATAATTTTATCAAATTTTGGAAACAATGCATTTTCATTTGCATGGTTTTCATAGTGAGACACATGTTTTAAGATTAAATTTCTCTATTATAATGAATACATGACCTTGGGGTCATACTAGAATAATAGTGTGTCAAAATTATTTTTAGAAAATTTATACACATCAAAAAGAAATTATTGATCATTGTATTGATGTTTAAAAAATAATATTGCCCATTTTTCTATTTTTTTCTATTTTACATGATTTTTAACATAAAATAAATATTTTGAATTTATAAAATGAACTTTGATTCATATCTTCCACATCATGTGTTGGATTGACATGAGATTTAATCATAAATGTTGTAAATGTAATATGGATTTGCAACACCCATATGTTTTTATGAAATATTTTTGCTAAATATTTCGAACTCTTCATCATCTTGCATTTCACACAATAATGAGTTTATATAAACCATGAGATGACCTTAATACAGAATGACCATTATAACCTAACTGATATATTAGTGATCATAAATGTAACTAACTTATGAATTTATATGATGAAGTCATTTTTTATGAATTATTTATGAAAATTATAAATCAATTATATAATTGTAATGTTAGTATTAATAAATTTAGTGAATTACTTTGAGTAAATGAAATTAATTAAATATATGTGTTATATAATAAATAAAATATTTTTTATACTCATCCAGTAATTTTTTTTTCATAGGGTATGAATACACCTTATTGGATGTATAAACACCTATATTTTGAAAATGGAAATTATATCGTCTTTTAATAATGAAATCATTTTAAATTTTAATTTTCCCACATTATTAAAAATTTTCGAATAGAAGAAAAATATTCTATGGAAACGAGATATAAAAAATTACTTTTGATGAATTTTAAATATATTTCTAATAACATTAAAATTTTGATGAATAATATGAATACACTAAATTTTAGTTGAAAAAAAATCATTGAAATAATTTATATTGTTAAAATATAATATTTAATGTTTTTAATTTATAAATAAATTATATTTTTATCATTAAATATAATGTATTTTACTAGCATTAATTTTACATTGAATTCAGATGTTATAACATTTAAAACATTTACAATGTTTCAACTTTAAATAGTTTTTCTCTCTTTCCAAAAACAGGAATAATTTAAAATTATGTACTATAACTTAGGTGTTTTGGTTTGAAAGATGGATTCCCAATTTTTTTATCGGTATTTTTTAATTATAAAAAATGCGTGATTTTATTTTTTGGAACGATGAATTGTAACTTTGTAATTTTTATTAATACGGTAAAAGGTTGAATCAGGTATTTAAGTGTTTGAATATTGTTATATAATTACCGAAACACTTGTATTAATATCATTAGATGAATTTGTTTCCACAAAAATGATCATTTGTTTTGAATGGGGTCCTTTGGAACCAACTCGGTAGACATTATGACATTTAATTTAATTTATTTAATGAAATGTTAAATATGTCTCACTCAAATTTTAATAAATAAATCATATTTTATATATTGTTATACAGATGATAAATTTGATTATAAAAAATCATTTTAGATATAATTATTTTTCTTGATCATGATAATTTATTGCTATTTTTTTGGAAGTATGTAATTACTTTAAAGACTTATAGGTTAATGATCAAAAAATTAATTAATTGGTGAGAAATCATTAAAACATTTTTTTATTAAAATACTAATAACCCTAAAAATGACCAAAACACTTTGAAAAAATATATATTTTTATAATATTTTGACAAAAACCATCCAAGGGTTGATTAACTAAGAATTTAGAGGTTTATAAGATAGATTGTGACACTTATATTATTTTATTTAAAATGTTGTTAAAGTACTCACATTCATAATTTATTAATTATAATAGTTTAAATGATGGATTTTTCATTAGATAAATTCTACTAAAAATATTCTTATGAAATACAATAGGAATATATTTTTCATAGTATTTTATTTTAAATATTTATATAAAAAATTAATAATTTAATTAAATAAACAAAATTGGTGTAGTAATTGTTTTATTAGTACAGATAATAAATAAAATAAATTTAATATAATAAAATAAATATTAATTAAGAAAATTTATATGTCTAATTAATATTCTAGATGACCTTGACATATTATTAATATAACTAAATATGTAAATTTTTCATCATTTTAATGTTGAAATAATGTTTAGCCAAGTTAAAAATTAAATATATTAACAAAGTGTTAATTAAAATGATATGAATAAAATTGACATAAAAACTTATCAAAAATTAAATTATTTTGATTATATTAAAACCTTATCTAATATAATAATTTAATTTCGGATATTTTTTATGTTTTTTGTAGGGTTTAATTTATATTAAATTATTATTAATGGTGTTCCAAATAGTTCCCCTCACCAAAATTATTAAAAAGAACCTACTACATTACCTATTCACTTCACTTTTAGCCATAAATCTCATAAATACACTACCATTTTCCATTATCATCATCTCTAGTAAAATTGTGGAAGTTATGGACTTTTCCAAATACCAACTCTATTTCATTAAGATGAGATTTAGAGGAAGCACGTCGAAGAAATGTAATACCATCTACCGATTCATTCAAACTGCTTTCTTCTTCTACATCATATTCATGATTTTTCCCATTATAAATTAATAAATTTAGTATCAATTATATACTAAGATGCTATTATAATTATTAAACAACCATATTCTACATTCTTTCCATCCTATGAATAAGAAATCACCATGTGTGCATACATACAGATTAGTATCTCCACGTCTTAATACAACTATACAAGGATGGGTATAATTATGGAAATAATAACTATATATGATAAATATAATTTTTTTAATTATGAAATATTATACACCATTTAATTCAATACCACTAATCATTTATTTAAATGATATCATTTCTCATGAGTACATATGACCTACCATCTCCATGATGTGATTCGATTCATTCTACATGATCTTGATTAAGGAATGATTAAATAAATGTATATAGTGAATATATAAGATATATGTATATATATGTATCTTTAATATTATTTTTTAATTATATATCGTGGACCGATGAAGGAGAACTAAAACATATTTTCCAAAAAATGCATAAAAATGAAGCAGTTAATACCCGAATAACAAGTAAGGATAAAATGATATTAAGAGAATATGATAATACGATCATATGTGATATCATAAAAAAATAATATTATTCTAAAATATGTCAATAAAATTATTTAAATCCTAATATTAGAGGTTCATATACATACAATGGAAATAAAACATAAGGTAATGGATAATTTCTCAATCTCATTATTATATGTGATTTTCTATACAAATGTATATATTTGGATATATTAATCATCCATATCCTTGTTTCCTAAATATGGAATATTATATTTATTATTTTATAATTTTTAAATCCAATTTCATCCATTAGGGAATTTTTTTAAAATGGTGTGAAATAAATCATTTGTTGTCATTCGATATGAGGTATTATATCTCTTTTTTTAAAAATTATTAGGAGATTTTATTTATAACTTCTACATCATAAATGGTTTTTTACATTTTCATAACGCCTTATTTCCATGAGGCTTCCTCTTAATGAATTCGTGTTAATTTTCAAATAAATTACTTTCTTTTAATATTACAAGACTTTTGAGAAAAATGAAACATTTTTTAAGATGACTAGATATTTTCATCAAAAATTAATTTCAAGTGTTACAACAAAATTATATTCCATCTATTATGGAATTAGGTAATAGAATTATGTTTATATAATATTTTCCATATTGTTCTTGAGATTTTATTATGTTTATTATGGAGATCTATTTAGAAAATCCAATTGTTTTACTTGGATTATGATATGGTGGGATGATGTTTAAAGAAACCCATTTCGTTCATTGGTTTGTGGTGAATGATTTTTGTTATTAGAGATCTTGTTAGAATAATTTCATTATGATATCAGTGGGAAATAAATATCCCTCACATTCATTGGGAATGATTTATTTCTAATGTGATACACATGGATGTAATTGTAAATGATATTAGTTCTGTAATATTGGGTTAGAATGAGAAGTGAACTCAAATTAGTAAGGGAATTTTCAACTATGATTTATTGGGAAATTATCCTTGATTAATAAGAAATGATTTTCTATACTTATCTGTATGACACAATATTTAATGTATTATTTTATTTCCTTTGGTATTATGTTCATTGATTCTGATGAACATTCATGATTTATCCCATGTCATGATATCTTGATCTTTCTTATGTGTGATATGATTTTCAAATGTTATGATCGTATGACTTATTTTTATTATATAATTTATATCACCATTATTTAACCATACTGAAAATCTAGGCTCACCTTATCATATGACTCATTTCCATAGTTCACGAAGAAGGGTATTTAGTAAGATATGTCTAAAAGGGGTCTAGATATAGAAAACTAAGTGGGAGACAATGAAGAAGTCTCATGAACAAGTTAATTATGTTTCTTAGTTTCCAAATACACTAAACCTATATGGTCCTCTCATGTATTTCTTATATTTAATGAATATTCTTCAACATTGATTTAATATCAAGTTATGTAAATTATTGTTTGTTACAGTTGGTATCAGAAGAAAGGCATAATTAACCTTTAGAAACTAGGATAATAAAACCATAGTAAGATCCCAATGTATATGTCTAAGTACACGATACAATAATAGTGTTTTAGAAATGATCACAAATAATCTTGGAAAAAACCTAATGTTTACTAAATCGAAATTTTATTCATGATTATATTAATTTCCTATTATTATTAGTGTTGTTCACACTATGATTCTTGGTTTTAGTAAATGGGTGAAACCTGAAGGGACCATGTTAATGCTGAATGAAAAGAACAATGCAATGATTTTACTCCTAGGAAACCAAATGTATAGAGACATGGAATGAAAAATCATATTTTTATGCTCACACAACATTCTCAAGATATGAATCATGAAGTGATTCAATACGAGAAAAAAGGGG
Source organism: Viscum album (assembly GCA_963277665.1). Classification (NCBI taxonomy): domain Eukaryota; kingdom Viridiplantae; phylum Streptophyta; class Magnoliopsida; order Santalales; family Viscaceae; genus Viscum; species Viscum album. Next base: position 362,210,660 of record OY728158.1, on the reverse strand, counting down.
AACATAATTTAGTTGAATCATTCATGAGGAACTGATAAATTATTTTAGTGGGTCTTCTTTACCATTATTGGTAAAAAATATATTATAACTAGTGAAAAGATATTTTAAGTTATCCAATGTTTAGAATAGGATAAATTCGTCTTAGCAGTATCTCATTTGGAAGGTGAATATGATATATGATGGAACCCTATCTCGAATACATGGTAAAAGATGAAATTCAATCCATGGAATGGGATGGGTTCAAGAACATATTTTTCAATAAGTACCTTCCTCGTATTCTTCAAAAAAATGGTGTAAAAGGAGTTCCTTGAACCTAATAACAAGAAATTAAATTCATTTGTACATACAATGAAAATTTTACAATACCTGAATTGTATGCATCTATAATAATTATCCTACCTGTGGGTAAAATTGATCACTTCTTTAGTGTCTTGGTACCAAGCGTCTCAAGGGAATTGGCCATATGGGACATTGATAGCTATTAAAAAATACTTCAATGTTCTCTCACTGTATATATTTATATTGTTTTAACCCATCAGTCCTATAGGTTTGATAGAATTGATATTGAAATTCATGAAAAAAATTTAAGGACACGTTGAAATGAAGATGGGTTGTTAATTATTCTCAATGTGTGTAAAGAAACATAAAATAAATAATATTATATGGAATTGTAATTGTTTTAAGAGTGGAAAAGAAGGTCGTTGAGAATTTGAATGTCGAAGTGATATAAAATTTTTTCCTAATGATTAGAATTGATAAAAGGCTACAAAGAATATTCCTCCTACACATCAATATTACAAGTGTATGTAAATGGTCCATTATGAAAACTAATTCCCTAATCCATGGTTCATTGATGACGATCGATGTCAGCAAAATCGTAAGGCCAAATACAAAGGAATTTCACATACTATTTTTATTGGTGATGTGTAGTAGATAATGAAGCGGTGAACGGTACTCATACCATACACATTAATGTATCAAATGTTTTATTTGATTTAGGATCCACCCAATATTTTATTTCTAATTAATTTTCATATTCTATTGTTGTATCATGAATGTTTTATCATGAAATGTCAAATTGATAGTCATGTAAAGAAGATTTTGTAGTCTATGGAATACCCAAGGTTGTATCACAATTAGTGTTGTTAGCATATAGTCTATATTTTTAATAATGATTACTAAAAGAGGCGGTTGATTTTGAATAAATTTTTAAGAATATAACATACCTTAAAGAGTTTAATAGGTGAGAGAATAAGGTGGTTATTTAAGAATTATGAGAGGATAAGATCACTTAAATTTAAATACACATCTCGGATAGTCCTTTGTTCTGAAAGTTTCACATGGTTTTGTTTAATTCTTTGGTTGAGTGTTATCAAGATCGTGATTCCCCTATTACCTCTAAAAATGTTGGGAAATGTACAAACCCCTGAAGAAAAATTTTTTGGGTCAGGGTTTGGAAATAAAGAATATATAAAAGGCTACCAAATCATACTAATATCTTTTGTATGTGTGAAGGAAAGAGGATTCATGTGTTTCTCAATCGAAACAACCCATGTTTCCCACTGAAATTTCAACCCAATCTGTGTTGAAATAAAAATTGGTTCCCTTAATTAAACCCATGAAATTAATTCAGAGGAGAAAAATGTTAAGATAAAACATAAGTGAAATAATCCATACAGAAATTACACAAAACCAGTATAGTTTCAAGTGTCGGAAATCCCTCCCATGTATGTTTAGATCCCTCGAAATGATCGTCCACTGTTTAGCTCGCCATCGAGAGGAGGAGAAAGCTTGGGTGGAACTTCACCTTTATCATTGATCCCATTATGATGATAGGGGCCTCCAAAACTTCTAGGTTTAAGTGGAAACTCTTATAGGAATCCAAAATGGACGAGCTTTGCCTCCCAAACGAACAATAAAATGGGGAAACCAATCTTCAATGTTATATGTAATGTACAAGGTTGTTCTGAGCACACATATTGTGTAAAACCACATGAAACATGGTTTTTGACCACTTGACATTCGAATATTGACTTGAAAAAAGAATAGAAATATGGTTCAACACATGTTTAATGTCTCCACCAAATATTTGGAACAATTCGGACAACTAGATGCTGAGATATGGACAGATCAGAACACACCACTTTCGACTTCGTGCAGATATGGTGTGCTGCACATATCATGTCAGTAGGACCACTAGATTACAAAATGTGTCTTGGGTTCCATCAAATAAAATGTAGTGAAATTCTTTCAGATAATCCAACAAAATGTCTTCCCATTTTAATGCATTGTACAATAGCAGTTTTTGATTTAGTAAACTGGTTTTCATGGATCAAGTGTAGCTTGGCCAATTTTTCTTGAACTTCATTTTGGGCCCTCCAAATCACCTCCACCATAAATGACATTATTAAAACATGTAACGTTTAACTTTTAAATAGTGATAAAAACAATATAATTGAATCTAACTTTAAGTGAAATTGTTTATTATATTTTTAATTTATAATAAAAATTTAGTTGAAAAGAGTTGTGTAAGGGTGAAAATTAAACAGTGAATAGTGGTGTGATCACACCCCAACACCTCAAAAATTTCACTCCTAGGATAAGAATCTTTTCCAAATAATATACATGTTGATATTTGAAACAGTATAAATATTTAATATTCATTGAATATTTAATTCATAATAGAAATGTGATCCAAGAAAAAATCTCACCAAGGAGTTATTCTCAATGATCAATGCAAAAAGATTTCTCAAAAATTGTATCCAAATGTAATTACAATACATGAATGATACCAATAGAAATAATAGTAATTAAAAAGTTAATCATGACAAAAATTCTCTACATGTGTGTTTGACATCCATTTCATGCTATTCTTCCCATGTTTTATTGGGTAAATGTAAGTAATTTTAGTAGTTTTATACATACAAGATCTTTTCCACCGAACATGCCCCAAATTATTTGAAATCAAATTTCAAGACCCACTCACATAAGAAATTCTAGAATTCAAACCACAAGCTACCGACCTAAATATCCACATATGTTTCACATTTCATCAATACCCTCATTTATTTTTTTTAGAAAAGTTTCACATTCAAAAAATCCGACACTTTACTCCCAATCCATATTTTATCTCTTCACAACACTAATTATAACATTAATAACAAGATCAAAGGTATAGTAAGGGTTTTTATTTGAACTGGCCAATATAAAACAATTTTTTATTTTTATGTTTGTGGGAGTACAACAGTCGTATATAATGTACACACACATAGTTCTATCTAGTAATGTAATGAAATAGATCAGATAAAGAATGAATTTATGGAAAAATAATTTTGGAATGTAGAGAAAAATCAATGTATCTTTTAATTACCTTCCTTTAGGAAAGAATTTTTTACACATCATGGTCGGGTGAAAAAATGTGTGGATAGATTAAGTGACACAATTTAACTTCAAACTATTCACAAAAAGGGCATCATTCTTCTTAATGTTTTCAATATAATAAAACCATTTATATCATTGAAAAAGAACCAACATTAAAACAAAAGTCACACCAAAATATTTAATTCATTCTAAAATGATCATTTATTCAGAAATTTTTTTGAATGCTAAATCAACATGAATGACAGATATTCCACATTCATTTTCATACACTTCAATGATTAAAAGGGCTGCATTTTTGACGATAACATGGGCATAAAAAATTATTGTCACATAGAGGTGAGTGAGAGGAAATGGTGGAAAGTAACAATACAATTCAGCAAGATAAAAAAAGAATAAAGATGATGAAAATTACTAACTAACCCAGAATACAACCATCCCCCCAAACCTAAATTGTTTAGTGTCCTCACTTTAATGAAAGAGAATGTAGGAATGAAGGATAAAACCTGGTGAGTGTAATTCATAGACTGCTTCTTGAACATGTATTTACTCTATTGTGAACTATTAAATGACTTCACGGAAGTGAATCTGCCACTGCCCTTTGATAGTGAATGTTTTCTTGGATTCAACATTTTTAACCTGAAGAACACAAAATGGAGATAGATTTGTAATAGTGTATGGGCCAATCCAATAGGAATGAATATTACCTTGATGAAACATTGTCCTTGAATTGTAAAGGACTACCTTCTTCCCAATGTAAATGTCGCGATGTAGGATAAGATGGTCATGGGAAGCCTTAGTTATCCCCTTATAAATATATGAGTTTTTATAAGAATCTCTTCTCATTTTCTTTAGCTTCGAAATCTATAAATTCCTTTGAGGAAATGCACCAGAGTGATTATAATTGCATTGTTTGATGGACCTATTGTTGGAACCATGGTCTTCTATGCATGATTTGGAGTGTGGTTTGTGTTTGTTGTCAATCCTCAATGGAAGCTCGGATCGTGTACTAGCAAAGTGATCATACCGTTCAAGCAGACAACAGTATTGATGGTGGCGTCGTTTCCCACTGTTTGCCAAATTTTTGGGGTCCAACATCTGGATTTTGTTGAGCATTGCGAAAAGATGATTTCCCTAAAGATAATAATTAAATATGTATAAGTCTTGAATTTCGTGAAGAGAGGATGCATGGTTTGGAAATCGCGAAGACTAGAATAATGGAGGCGGCGAGTCTTCGCGATTACGTCAAAGCTTCGCGAACGGCAGAGTTGAAGCACATCGCGGCGGTGAAGGGATTTGCGAGGGAGCCTTGCAGCGTGCGAGGGAGCTTCGTGGCGAAGTCGCGAAGGTATGTTGATGGTGATTCTTCGCGATTACGTCAAGATCCACGAATGGAAAATTGCCATGGTGCTTCGCGATTTGGACAGAATTACGAAGGAAACATTGGAGCTTCACGATTTGAGATGACGTGGCATTGACTTCGCGCGGAAGGGACGAGGGTCGGTGGAATTGCCTATAAATAGAGGCCTACCCCCTCGAGATAAGTAGAGAGAATTTGAAAGAAAGTCATTTTCTCTCGGTTCGCAAAGGTCTCTCGCGAAGGCAGTGTGCTTCGCGAACAAGGAGCTTCGCGGCGGATATTTTAGCTCCGCTAAAGACACGCGCCCCGCGTTGTCTCAGTGAGCTTCATGAAGAGGCAGGAGCTTCACGATAGCCAAGCATTGCGAAGGCTGGAGAATCGCGAGAGTGCTTCTCGATTGAGCTTCGCGAAACGGCAGGGGCTCCGCGAAGGCTTGTTTGAGCTTTTCAATTTTGGGAGCCTCATGAAGTAGGTTACTTTGTGAAGGCCTTTTTTCAAAGGTGGTTTGCCCTGTGGACAAGGAAAAAGTGGGTTTTCATCAGTGGTTTGAGTTTGGATCTTAACAGAGCATTATCTCGGGACTCTGATGCTAGAAAAGTCTCATGATGAACAAGAGACAATGAACTTCATGACTATCAATTGAAGAGACCTTCATGTTTATAAACTGAGTGAGACTTCACCAACGACATTGAGCCAGGGGGAGTCAACGGGAGTGACCTGAGGGTAGCAGTGAGCTATCCCTTAACCTTTGTACAGGCAGTGAGCCTAGGGCAGAGTGACTGTACCCGAACTTTTGTAATCTACAGCTAGTGAAGCATAGTGGTTTTTGGTACGACCGACAACCTGTCGGTGTATGCTCCATGGACGTAGCCCTTAGTGGTGAACCAAGTAAAAATGTTTGTGTCTTCTCTACGCTTGTGAATGCTTGCTTTCTAATCATAATCATCATACAAGTTCAACAGGTTCCTACCGTTGTGGGAACAAGATCCATCACATTAAAAGAAAAATTGGTCACCCTGACTCACCCCTCCCCTCTCAGGGTGTCCCGGGGTCCTTCATGTGGTATCAGAGGGTAAAGGTTGCTGGTGTTGAATCCGACCTTTTTCGTCATGGAAAACGCGGTCATTGTTAGGGGAGTCCCTCCCTTCGATGGAAGCAATTTCCAGATCTAGAATAACAGAATGAGATCTCATCAGAGATCTCTTGGAATGGAAGTTCTCTTTTCTACTGTGCAAGGAATACAATTCACTGATCCAACAGGCCTTTCTATGACTGAAATAGACAGGAAACTTCTTGATGCAGATGCTAAAGAACAGAATGCACTCACTGCAGCCCTTTCTGATCAAATCTACCTAAAGGTGATGAACTGCACCTCAGCAAAATCCATGTGGGATAAACTTGAGAATATTTATGAAGGTGATAGCAAAGTGAAGGGGGTGAAACTACAAGTGATGCACAATCTGTTTGATGATCTGGAGATGCATCCAGACGAGAATGCATACTCTTTATTCAATCACATTACTGAAGTGGTTGGATCTATTTGGGGTTCAGGTGAATAAATCAAAGACATTGATATTGTAATGAAAATATTGAGAAGACTTCCACCTCTTTATAATGCAAAGGTGTCAGCCCTTGAGGAAATAGATCGTTACAAACATTCTCTAGATGATCTATTGAGCAGTTTGGTAGAATATGAAATGAGAGCCAAACCTGAAGATGCTACAACTCGGGTGAGCAAGGAAATGGCATTCAAGACCATGGATAAACTGAAAATCTCAAAGGATAGTAGTGGTGAAGATGACGAAGAAAAAGAAATTCTTTCTCTCATTGCAATGAAGTTCCAGAAGGGGAAAGGGAAATTCAAAGGGAAGTTACCTTTTGCGTGTTTCCGTTGTGGAAAAGTTGGGCACATTGCCTCTCAGTGTTTAAAAATGATCAATGATGAAGATAGTGAGGATGAAAATTTCAAGAAGACTCAGAGAAGGTTCTTCAAAAAGGGAGACTTCAAATATGGTAAGATAATGCATAGGAAGAGTTTTTTCTATGAAGAGGAAGAATATGATAATGAATTCTGTGATGAATAAGTACCAGAATTCAAAACTGGGAACCATGATTCTATGATGGACACTTTTGAAAAGCAATAAGATACTGAAGGAGAAAAACAACTGAGAAATTGTGTAGATCATGAGATGTAACTTAAGGATGCGGTTAGTAAGATTAAGATTAAATGTAAGAGCTACAATAAGTGGAAATCAATTATAGAAGAATCAACTGAATACGTTGATCAACTTGAAGCTGAAATTGAACGACTGGAAGAATTTGTGAAGGTACGGTCTAAAATAATTGAAATCAATGATGATGTAGTTGATATGAAGCTGAGAATTGAAGAGTAGGAAAAGGTTATCAATGACCTCACATCCAGACTGGATGAAAAATCCAAGACTGCTGAGGGTCTTGAGGAGGAAGTAGTTACTCTAAGGATTAAACTAGAGATAGAATCAGTTCCAAAATAATCGAGGAAGAAAATACAGTTCAGAAGATTCTCAGATGCAGAATTACTAGCAAGATCCAAGTGTGGTTCAGATGGGGTTGGAAAAATCTTGAGTGATCATAGACCCGCATGCATGGGAATGAGTGGAATTGGATGTGAGGATGAGTCATCAACTGTTGGAAGTGAAAAGATCCAAAAGAAAGATTAGATGAAAGTTGAACATGTTGAAATGATACCTAGAGTGCTGAAAAAGGAACACTCAATCCAAACTAAAAGGAGACCTGAAAATTATCCTCAAACTTTCAAAAATGACAGACAATATTACTATTCTCCCAAGGAAGAAGGTATAAGGAGATATTCAAGTGAGAAGAAATTTCCTCTCATGAAGTGTTAGTTCTGTGGCTATCTGGGCCATACCATGTCTTATTATGAAGAGGAAAGAAACTATCTGAATGGAGAAGATATAGATGCTCAACAAAGGAGAACAATCTCATATCCTAATTCTTATAGAAGAAATAATTTCTATGGATATTTTTTTCGTTGTTCTAACTTTTTTCATAAGGCCATTAATTGCAGGCAGAGAAGGGACATAGACACCTCATACCGAAGTTCAAGACAAGTCAAGCCGTGTCCGCAAGACAGTGTTGCTCTTTCAAACAGATTCTCACCTCTCAAAGAAGACTTTGACTATGAAGAACCTGGGTATGCGGAAGATATAGTTGAAAGGCCATCAGTTCTATATACTCAATCTAATGTCTCATGGAAGGAATGGAAGAAGATTGAGAAATTGAACCTTGCAGAGGTATCCCTCAAAGCTACAAAGAACAACAGTACCTAGATTCTGGATAGCAGTTGTTCATCTCATATGACAGGTAACGCCGGCCTTCTAATGAATATCATAAAGAATGTTGATGGTACAGTAAGATTTGGTAATGATGGGGCTCTGAAAATCAAAGGGAGTGGAAGTACACAATTAGCTAATGGAGAACTAAAGAAGACTGAAGTCCTTTACGTGGATGGCCAACATCATAATCTCCTCAGCGGGAGTCAACTCTGTGAATCAGGACTTATATTTACTTTTAATCAGAAAGGGTTCACTATCACGCGAAAAACCGACAATTCGCTTATGAAGGGATACAGAATTGAAGGCAACTTGTATCAGGTTGATAGTGAAGAAAATGTATGTTACATGACTGTTGAAGAAGAAAACAATTTGTGGCATCGGAGACTGGGACACATAAATCAACAAGACATGGAGAAAATATCAAAATTGAGAATTGTCATGGACATTCCCAACCTGAAGCATGAGCGTGAAAAAAATTGTGATGCTTGTATTCGTGGGAAGCTGGTCTGCAGTTCATATCGGCCAAAGAAGAAATGAGTGTCACACCTTCATGATCTGATTCATAGAGATGTTTGTGGGCCAATAAATATTTCCAGAACTCATGGAGAAAGGTAATTTGTCCTTTTCATAGATGATTACAGTAGAATGGTATGTGTGATGGTCATACACAAGAAACGACAGGTCCATGACTCCATGAAAACATATCGGCGAATTGTCGAGAATGATACTGGATGAACAATCAAATTGTTGCGAACTGACTATGGAGGAGAATACACGTCCATTGAATTTGAAAATTATCTGGAGAAGCATGGGATACAACATGAGGTAGCTGTTGTGAGAACTCCACATCAAAATGGATTTATTGAACGTAGGAATTGACAGGTGAACAACATGGCACGAACTATGCTGATTGAGAGTCGTATTCCACGACATTACTAGAAATAGGCTGTTCAAGCTGCAGTGTATATTCAGAATCGAACAGGACTTTATATGGGTGAGACGAAGACACCATACTAATTGTGGCATGGACGGAAGCCATCTCTAAAATACATTCGTGTCTTTGTAAGTAAATGCTTCATCTAGAACAAAGAAGGAAATCAAGGGAAATATGGAGACAATGCAGATGAAGGAATTTTTCTTGGTTACTCAATGAACAACAAAGCCTATAAGTGTTTCAACAAGCATTTGGGAAGAACTGTGGAAAGTAGTGATGTTAAGATAATTGAAGAGAAAACCATAAATGCTTCAAGGATGTCATATGCTGATGTGAAATAAAGTCAGGAAGAATGTGAACGTGAAGAAAATACAAGTGCAGAAATAGATGATGTTGTTCAAAACACTCAGCTGTCACATCATGATGTTGACTCAAATGAAGAATATGAAGAAGAAACTATGGCTGAAGAAAATGCTACTGAACCTCGCAGGAGAAATCGAAGAGCTGAGATTGATAAATCCAATATAATTGGGGAAAAAAGTGCACCCACTCAAACAAGGAGGATGAGGAATAACACGCAGTCTGCATTTCTATCAGTTGTAGAGCCATCCTCATTCGAAGAAGCTGAAAAAGATAAATCTTGGGTGAATTCAATGAAAGATTAATTAGATCAGATTGACAAGAATTAGACATGGGACCTTGTCCTGAGACCCGAAGGTCAAAATGTGATTGGTACCAAATGGATCTTCAAAAATAAGTTTGATGAGTATGGAAGTTTTATCAGAAACAAGGCACAACTGGTATGTAAAGGATACTCCCAGATTGAAGGTATTGATGTTGAAGAAACCTTTGCTCCAGTTGCTAGACTGGAGTCAATCAGGCTTTTCCTTGCAATGGCACTCGAAAGAGGATATAAAGTATATCAAATGGACGTCAAGACAACATTCTTGAATGGTGTACTCGAAGAAGAAGTCTACATTGAACAACCAATGGGCTTTGTTTTGGGTACTGAAGAAACAATGGTCTGAAAACTAAAGAATGCTCTATATGGTTTGAAGCAGGCACCACAGGCATGGTACTCAAGGATGGACTCATACCTCAAGAAGTTGGAATTCAAAAGAGGAGGAGTTGATCACAATCTCTATGTGAAGAATTCTCCAAAAGATCAATTCATGGTTCTTGTCTACGTTGATGATATCATATTTGGTGGCAGCAGGTAGAAATCCATGGATGAATTTGCCAACCACATGAAATCAGAATTTAAAATGTATATGATTGGGGAGCTCACATATTTCATGGGGCTGCAAGTGATTCAAAAGAAGGAATACACATTCATTTCTCATAAAAAATATGCAAGAGAGCTGCTAAAGAAGTTCAATATGAAAGAATCCAAACCAATGTCAACTCCTATTGCAGTTGGAACTAATCTTGGAAAGCATGAGGATGGGAACTCTGTTGATCCCACCATGTATAGAAGGATCATTGGAAGCCTACTGTACCTGATAGCGACAAGGCCAGATATTGTCTTTGCATCATGCCTTGCGGCCCACTTTTAGATTAATCCATAGGAGGAACATATGGCAGCAGTAAAAAGAATCATGCGGTATATTCAAGGCACACATAACTTCAGGTTATTTTTTGCTACAGGCAGGGACAGTGAATTATCAGCATTTTCTGATACTGATTGGGCTGGTGATGTAGTAGACAGAAAGTCCACTAGTGGTGGATCTTTCTATATTGGGAAGAAATGTGTTGGATGGTTGAGAAAGAAAAAAGAATGTACTTCTCTTAGTACTGATGAAGATGAGTATATCTCCGCCACAAAGGAATGCACTCAACTGCTATGGATGAAGCAACAATTAACTGACATTGGCGACGAGGTGATGTAACCAATGGTGATTTACTATGACAATAAAAGCACAATTGATCTTACAAAGAATCATGTTCTGCATTCTCGTACAAAACACATTGAAATCATGTATCACTTTATCAAAGAGAAAGTTGAGCAAAGTGTGATTATATTGGATCATGTGGGAATAGATGAGCAAGTGGCTGATATCCTGACAAAGCCACTTTTAGCGGTTGTGTTTGAGAAGCATCGATTGATCCTCGGTGTTCGACCACCTCCCAGTGCATAAGGAGGTTACGGAATTCCCCTCTCCCCATTTTTTTAAATGTTTTAATCAGTTTCTGGATATGATGCAGGTTTATGGGGGAGATACTATCCAGAGGGAGTAGGTTTTGAGCTGAACGTGAAATATTTTACTAGTCTTTGGATTTATTGTCAATGGGGGAGAAAGGAGAAGAAATAAATTCAGGAAATAAGATTGAAAAGGAACACATTGGAACCCAATTCAAGCCTCCTCTCTTGTTTTCTACACCGAGCATTGCTCACGTAGACTTAGAGTGTTGGCTGGGTTGAAGTGCATCGCAGAGGTGAAGGGCTTTGCGAGGGAGCTTCGCGACGTGCGCGGGAGCTTCGCAGCGAAGTCACGAAGGTATGTTGACGGTGATTCTTCGCGATTACATCAAGCTCTGCGAACGTAAAATTGCCGTGGTGCTTCACAATTTGGACAGAATTACGACGGAAACTTTGGAGCTTCACAATTTGAGATGACGTGGAGTTGACTTCACGCAGAAGGGACGAGGTTCGGTGGAATCGCCTATAAATAGAGGCCGACCCCCTCGAGATAAGTAGATAGAATTACAGAGAATGTCCTTTTCTCCCGGTTCGCAAGGGTCTCTCGCGAAGGCAGTGTGCTTCGCGAACGAGGAGCTTCGCGGCGGCTATTTTAGCTCCGCAGAAGACGTGTGCCCCACGTTGGCTCAGTGAGCTTCGCGAAGAGGCAGGAGCTTCGCGATAGCAAAGCATTGCGAAGGCTGAAGCATCGAGAGAGGAGCTTCGCGATAGCAAAGCATTGCGAAGGCCTTTTGTCAAAGGTTGTTTGCCCCGTGGACAAGGAAAAAGGGGTTTTTCTTCAGCGGTTGGAGTTTGGATCTTAACAGAGCAATAACTCCGAACTCTAATGCAAGCAAAGTCTCAGGATGAACAGGAGACAATGAACTTCATGACTATCAATTGAAGAGACCTTCATGTCTATAAACTGAGTGAGACTTCACCAACGGCAGTGAGCCAGGGGGAGTCAACGGGAGTGACCTGAGGGAAGCAGTGAGCTATCCCATAACCTTCGTAAAGGCAGTGATCATGGGGCAGAGTGACTGTACCCAAACGTTTGTAATCTACAGCTAGTGAAGCATAGTGGTTTTTGGTACGACCGACAACCTGTCGGCGTATGCTCCTTGGACGTAGCCCTTAATGGTGAACCAAGTAAAAAGGGTTGTGTCTTCTCTGTGCTTTTGAATGCTTTCTTTCTAATCATAATCATCATACAGGTTCAATATGTTCCTACCAATGTGGGAACAAGATCCATCACATTAAAAGAAAAATTGGTCACCCTGATTCACCCCTCCCCTCTCAGGGTGCCCCAGGGTCCTTCACCTGTAGGCATGGTGCTCAATCTTAACAGGGAGGTGAAAACCCTTCCCACACCCTAACCGGTATGGTGACATTTTAATATAAGTTTTAATGTAGTATTATATGACCATATTTAATCATCAAATAGAAAACTCCAATATTTATATTGGGTTGAACTTTTTTTTCAAGAATTTGTATTACCTCTATATTTGATTCCACAGCATAATAGTTGGTCTGTGGGTGATATTTAGTAAAGACACTATGGTCGACCCCATACCGACCCAAAAGTTATTTCATTTTTCAGTTGCAAAAATGAGAACCCTGACCACTGAAAATTAACCTATGAAAGCCAATCTGACAAAAGGTTTGGGTTCTCAAAAATTCTACAACTACATCAAAAGCATCAGTCTCTGTAGCGCATTCCTCTAACCATTTTAAAAATTAATCAACTACCAGAAGAATGTACAGGTTTCCAATGGTGTTTGGAAATGTCCCCATTAATTCAATCCCCCAAACAAATAAAGTGTCATGAAATAACAACAGTTTTTGGGTCATTTAATTTCTTTTAGAGACATTCCCCATTCTTTGACAATGAGGACAAGATTTTCAATAATCACAGGTATCATGAATAAGTGTTTTCCAAAGAAGACATGAATCGAGGAGCTTTCAAGTAGTCCATTGGTGATCGGAGTGGACCCCACATGTAAGGTTGTGGAGAAATCTAAGGATGGACTGAAACTCTCTATCGGGAACGAAAATCCTAAGGACAATATCACTACAGGTGCACCAATGGTAGGGGTCATCCCAAATATACCGACGAGACTCATGTTTGATATGGTCAAACTGGTTTTTATTGAAATCAGTAGGAATGCAAGATGATTCCCAATAATTTACAATTTCAGTATACCAAGGAATAAAATCATTCACTTGGTAGAGTAGCGCATCAGGATAAATGTCATTTATCGGAATACAGGGAGATGATTCAATGTCTGAGGATGGGTGATTCTTACAGATATGGTCAGCCACCACATTCTATGCTCTTTTGTATTTCTAGTTTTTTAATTTATTTCCCGAAGGAAGAGAATATAGAAAAGGAGATTTGGTTTTTCATCAGGTTTTTATGAAGATACCAGAGAGTTGTATGGTCTGAGAACTGTAACAGCCCGAGATTTTATGAAAAATATTCTTTTTAATTTTATTAATGTATTGTGTTGTACGCTACACCAAAAGGAGCTTTCACAACACGCATCCTTGACTTTCCTACCATTACACGCAATCGCGACCTTCCACGATAGCGTGGGTTGTACGCAACACCAAGTTTCGCTAAACAACGATATGCTATTAAGATATTATTAAAACTAGCCGTTATGAATAGTAATAAAGACTTTTTGAAATTTTGTAAATTTTATTTTTCAAAATGGACTTCATTTATGGATTAGGAGTATCGAATTTAGCCTAAGGTGAAATTTTGGTAATTTTCAGATAACTTTCATATTTTGATGAATAGTGGAAATTACTAAATTTTAATTAAAAACAACTTTTTCAATCGAAATAATTAATAGCTATAAATTATTAATTTGAGTGGTTTTAAAGTATATTTAGAATATATTTTTACAATTTAATACAATGTTGTCCATTGGATGTAATTTCACATTTAAACCAGTTATAAACAAGTGTCAATCTTTTGATAGTTAATATCTCTTAAAAACACGCTATTTGTTGTGACAGCGGAAATTAATTATAAAATTAATTAATGAAACTTATATGTTGGGAATTTTGTAAAATAGAAATCATTTTTGAATTCGGAATATCAATTATATCTTAGGGTGAAATTTTGGTACTTTTCTGAAAACTTTCAATTTTTGATGAATAGTGAAACCACTAAGTGGTAGGTTAAAAACTGAATTTTGCACAAAAGTTAATTTTACCGCTTCTGTGAATGGAATTTCAAAAATCCGACAGACACGGTTAATATCAAGGACTAAAATGTGGTTCAATGAGATGAAAATAATTTTTGGTGAATAGTAACTTTTTTCTTTTTTTTACCACGGTTAATAGTAAATATGGTAACTAAGGGTAAATATGATATTATTATTACCGTAACACATGTCCTAATTCTATTGGACAAGTGTAATTCGACCAAAAACAAACTTAGGAATAAAATATGACAATTTAGGTCCACATGGATTAGATTAGGACATTTATTATTAATTTATTTAAAGAAGGGTTAAAATAGTTAAAATCAAAGTTTAATAAGTAAATAATTTTTAATATGGGGTTATAAATAAGATAAATTCGACTATAAATATTCATTAGAAAGATAAAAATATTTCCTACATGATGGTAGTTTATTTATAATTTTTAGACATTAAATAATTTAATTTATTTATGACACAATGATGATGCAGTAATTATCTTATTAATGAAATATTGACATAATTGATGTTATAAACACCAAAATAAATGTAATTTGAGACTTTTTATGAATTCCAATAATTTTCTAGGTTACTATGATATATTAGTGTTGATTTAATCAACTTTTTTCGAACATATAATTCTGTTATGACTTTCAAAAAAATCATATATCAAATAGTGTCAAAATTGACACAAAATAGTTTTTAAATCAAATATTATATTATTAATTGTTATTTTTTTCCTAAAAATCTAAGGGTCGGCCAAATGACTTAGATAAGGATATATATATTAATAATAAACAATTTGGGGTTCGTTTGGCATGTTATAGTAAGTGTATTAACCATATAGTGTAAGAAAACAAAAATACACGGTAAAAGTTAAATTATTTAACTTAGAATTAAATCTAATTGATAAGGTTAAAATAATAACCTAAACTTGTCTAAATCATATTGGTTGATAGGATTGCGACCCATCCCCACTTTAGCTTCGAAATAAGACCCTTTGGAACCATTGTAAACCGATTTTGACTTTAATATTAAATAATATTTTGAGATATTCCTAAGGTGCCCCTCTCCTCCCTTATAAAAGGGCACCTCCTCCCCCTCCTCATCACACCAATTTGAGCACTCAAGCTCGGCCATCCCCTGCAATTTTCCCTTCTCCAATTCCCTAGAATAATCCTAGAGGTACTGGTCTTCTTCAAATACCAATCTTAGTTCCCTAAGTGAAGGATTCAAAGAGGCGTTTCAAAGAAGAGGTAATAACCATTACAGATCTTTTCAATTTCTTTCTTCTTCAGCTTCATCTTCTTTAGTTGTTTCATGATAAAGTAATAACATCAGTATTAATTACATACTGATATGTTATTATAAATATGAAACAACTCTAATTAACCTACTATCCATCCTGCGGAAAAAGGAAATCACCGCGCGTGCGTACGTACGGAATACCGTATCCACGCCGTGGTGTAATCTATTTTCCACTACCACTTTAATTGGATGGGTATAATGGTTTAATGAGTAACTATATATGATTATTATAAAGTGAAATTGATACTAAAATAGTATAAATACACTTCAATGCCATTCCACGACCATGGGAACGATATCATCACTCCTGCGTACGTACGGACTACCGTCTCCACGACGCGATGAGATTCATTCTCAATGATTAACCATTAATGAATGATTATAAAGTATATATAATAAGTACTAATGAAATATATTACCTAATAATGATACTGTAATTATTTATATTTATATGTATGTCATCTACTTAATTCCATTCAATTCAATAAGGAAACGAAATCAGCGTTCATGCGTACGTACGGACTACCGTCTCCATGAACGGTGTATTTCTTTCCATTTACTGATTTATTATATATGTATATTCTGAATATATATATATAAATCATGTTTTATATTCTGGAATTACGTAATCATGATCTATGTAATCATATGAATAATTACAATTTAAAAACACAAACGACAAATGAGACGATTTTACCCAAAACGCTACTTTAACATAAATTTAGAAAAGAACGGTTAATATAAATTCATAAGTGGACCATATATGATATAATAACAATGAATATGATTCTGGAATAAGTCAATAACATGATTTAAATCATTATACAGGAGGTTCGGACACTTACGAAGCAAATCGGACCTAAGGTAAGGGAAATATCACAATCTCATTTTTATCCGAGATTGTTTATTCGTAAGTATTTACTGGGGTGTATTTTATCATCCACATCCATGTTTCATCAATACGTAATATTATTTCCATCCACCTACAATTGTTTAAATCCATTTTTACCCTTCTGTGAGTTTTTAGTACTATGTATGAAAGGAATCTTTTGTCGTTTTTCGTACGAGTTACTTTTTGACTTTTCCGACAAAAGTACGAAGAATGTTTTTTTTAACTTATACGGCATGAATGGATTTTTAAAACATTATTTCCAAAAATCATCCTTTACAAGTTTCCCAGTTATTTTTAATCAAATTCATTTAGTTTAAAATTGTATGAAATGTTACGAAAGGAGAAATGTTTTTGAAGTAGAAAGGATATTTTCCTCAAGAATGGAGTTCAAGTATTTTATCAAAATTATTTTCCATCTAAGATAATAAAGGGTTCTGTTTTAATCCCTATTATTACATTGGTTTGATTATGTTGTGATGTAAATATTTTTATGAATTCCTTTATCTTATATGAATTGTTTTATGATGTCATGTTGTTTAAGAATCCCATTTTTATTACATGGGTTACGCTATGATGTATGGTTTATGATTATGTGGCACACATAAGAAAGGATTCATTATAAGATGGGTGGTACCTATATCTCCCTCCAATACATTGGGTAAAGATTTTATATCTCATGATATAGACATGGCTGAAATGGTAGGTTATACCGGTTCAGTGAAACAGGACTGAAACGAGGGTTACGCGATTCAGAAAAGGACTTTGTCCACTAAGATAGTCTTGGAAATGAGTCTTGACTAACAAGAAATGATTCTCTATGATTATGTGTGAATTCCACAAAGTTTCAAGTTTTAAGTTATGATTATTGGGATTACATTTCACTTCTATGATTTATCCCATGTTATGATATTATGAGCTCTTTTGCAGGTTAATATTTCAAAAAGTTTTGTTCTTATGTATATGATGTGATTTATATTTCTTTTGTTTACCCTTACTGAGCATTTGAGCTCACCCTTTTATGTTTTCTTTTCCCTAGGATATAAAGAAAGGTTTTAGTTAAAAAAAAAGAAGATCTTTATGGGAGATTTTGAAGATCTTTCACCACGATTAGAAGACTATATTCCGAGTTTCCAAAGACACTAAACTATTACGATCCTTGTGTGTGTATTTTTGGTTATGTAATAAGTATTCCGCAAAAGTAATGTAAAGTCCATGTACGTCAATATTCGGGTCTCTACAGTTGGTATCAGAGGAAAGGTTTAGTCATCCTTTGGAAACTAGGATGCGAAAACGTTAGTGAGATCCCTAGAGATATTTCTAAGGTATGTCTAGGGATGTCCCTAAGGATAAGTATACGTATAGGATAAAATACTAGAACTACGATAATGATATTATAATTTAACCTAAGATGTTAGATATTAAGGGTACTCCCCCTTTACTATGTTTTTTCCCTAGCATTATTTTGCCTCTCACACTATTCTGTTTGGGTTTTAGAAAATGGCTGGAAACAAGATGATTCACAATAATGGAGGATATGATGGACAATGGAATGATATTCTTCATGAGCAACCAAATGAAATGGGATTTGGATGGCCAAACATCATTATTATGTCGAATCATCAATCTCATAATATGATCAATAAAGTAAAATTTGGTAAGTTTCCTGACTCGACTAATAAGAGAAAGATGGAGTTCCATGATGATCATAGAGGAAAGAAAGTTCAATTTCCCCTATGTAAATCATGTGGGAAGAGGCATCAAGGAGAATGTTTCAAGGGAACTGGAAGATGCTTTGGGTGTGGAAAAGAAGTACACAAAGCAAGTAAGTGCAAAGGAAAAGGGTCGGTTAACACCATGGATGAGGATAATGGTATTGCTACGACATCAAAAATGGTTAAGTGTTTTAAATGTGGAATGTATGGGCATTATGCAAACAAATGCCCTAAGGGAAAGACTCATGAAGAGAATCAGTATGGTCATATGGGTAGTATTTATGTGGATGATGATGAAGAGACTACAAATGATATGTGAGATGAAAGAATTTTTGAAGCTCGGTCAATGGTTTAAGAATGTAGTGGAATGATTACATGTTTATCATGTGTAATTTTGTATAAGTAATCTCATGCTACTATGGAATAAAGAGACATCTATGGATTGTTACACTGTTGTCTTTCCTTGTGTTTTGAAAGTGTATGATTAATGTTACCAGTATCCATGAAAGGTTACTCAGATATTTTTGGAAAGTAGATGATAGGTGCATAGTGAAGGGATAAGGAGAAAATTAAATGTTTGATAGTATTCATGAGCTCATGATTGATATAAGGACTAAGTGATATCATGGTTTGAGTATATAGAATTTTGTGGATTTTGGTATGTGAAAAGTGTTAACTTTTAACTGCATTCAAGTTTTCACTATGGTTCAATGGGTATTCAAGAGAGTACAAGATTAAGGCCTTTGAATGTTTGGAATGTGACCAATAAGATATATCTTATGATATATGGGGATCAATGATGGTATTAAATCTCTGAGAGTGGACGGCAGTATTATGGATAAGCCTAATGATTGGAATAGTTTATGTTGGACATAAGTTAGTATTATTGATGGGATGTTATAGTAAAATAGCTTTAGAAAAAGGACAACCTGCAGGACGGGCGACAGCCCATCGCGTCGGACAAGGCTGTGGGAATCGAACTCACAACCGAAGTGCGACTGGCCTTTATCGCCTACCACTGGCCTACAGGAAGTCCCTGTTTAGTAGAAACTAGTTTTATTATATTAAGCAGTATGATATATGAAGTATAAGTCCATTTTAGAATCCATATATGATTAATCTCACTATAGACCGACTTATGTATATAATTTTTGCTAACCTTTTGTTTGAAACAGATGGAATGACCCGTCATTCTATCACATAATCTGCTAACACTTCACGAATAACAAATTCAACTTCATTTATTTAAGAGATGAAGTGGAAATTGTTCAAGGCACGAAGAACAGTGTGATTGTACCAAAATAAAGTAAGTATTTATTCTAATTCAAATTTTCAACTTTAGGGAAATGATCTTGAAAACCAAAAATGTTGTCCTAGTGATCTTATACCTGATGAATCAGATGTTACCTTATATCATCACAAATCTATGGATTTGTGATTACTGGATTTTCCATAGCCATGTTCTCTACCACTCTCCATCAGAACATGATGGTTAGATTTCTCTTCCATATCCATATTTTTACCTATGTGGAAACCCAACGATTAGTTTATTTGGGTAATCGTTACATTTCATACTTTAGTTTTTAAAGCCAAGTTTTGTTATTCGTTTTTACGATGTGGGATTCTATTAAAGAAACTTTCGAATAGTAAACCATTTATAACCACGATGAATTTTGAGGGCGAAATTCATTTTAAGGGGGGTAGAATGTAACAGCCCGAGATTTTATGAAAAATATTCTTTTTAATTTTATTAATGTATTGTGTTGTACGCTACACCAAAAGGAGCTTTCACAACACGCATCCTTGACTTTCCTACCATTACACGCAATCGCGACCTTCCACGATAGCGTGTGTTGTACGCAACACCAAGTTTCACTAAACAACGATATGCTATTAAGATATTATTAAAACTAGCCATTATGAATAGTATTAAAGACTTTTTGAAATTTTGTAAATTTTATTTTTCAAAATGGACTTCATTTATGGATTAGGAGTATCGAATTTAGCCTAAGGTGAAATTTTGGTAATTTTCAGATAACTTTCATATTTTGATGAATAGTGGAAATTACTAAATTTTAATTAAAAACAACTTTTTCAATCGAAATAATTAATAGTTATAAATTATTAATTTGAGTGGTTTTAAAGTATATTTAGAATATATTTTTACAATTTAATACAATGTTGGACATTGGATGTAATTTCACATTTAAACCAGTTATAAACAAGTGTCAATCTTTTGATAGTTATTATCTCTTAAAAAAAAGGCTATTTGTTGTGACAGCGGAAATTAATTATAAAATTAATTAATGCAACTTATATGTTGGGAATTTTGTAAAATAGAAATCATTTTTGAATTCGGAATATCAATTATATCCTAGGGTGAAATTTTGGTACATTTCTGGAAACTTTCAATTTTTGATGAATAGTGAAACAACTAAGTGGTAGGTTAAAAACTGAATTTTGCATAAAAGTTAATTTTACCGCTTCTGTGAATGGAATTTCAAAAATCCGACAGACATGGTTAATATCAAGGACTAAAATGTCGTTCAATGAGATGAAAATAATTTTTGGTGAATAGTAACATTTTACTTTTTTTACCACGGTTAATAGTAAATATGGTATCTAAGGGTAAATATGATATTATTATTACCCTAACACATGTACTAATTCTATTGGACAAGTTTAATTCGACCAAAAACAATCTTAGGAATAAAATATGACAATTTAGGTCCACTTGGATTAGATTAGGACATTTATTATTAATTTATTTAAAGAAGGGTTAAAATAGTTAAAATCAAAGTTTAATAAGTAAATAATTATTAATATGGGGTTATACATAAGATAAATTCGACTATAAATATTCATTAGAAAGCTAAAAAGATTTCCTACATGATGGTAGTTTATTTATAATTTTTAGACATTAAATAATTTAATTTATTTATGTCACAATGATGATGCAGTAATTATCTTATTAATGAAATATGGACATAATTGATGTTATAAACACCACAATAAATGTAATTTGAGACTTTTTATGAATTCCACTAATTTTCTAGGTTACTATGATATATTAGTGTTGATTTAAGCAACTTGGTTCGAACATATAATTCTGTTATGACTTTCAAAAAAATCATATATCAAATAGTGTCAAAATTGACACAAAATAGTTTTTAAATCAAATATTATATTATTAATTGTTATATTATTCCTAAAAATCTAAGGTTCGGCCAAATGACTTAGATAAGGATATATATATTAATAATAAACAATTTGTGGTTCGTTTGGCATGTTATAGTAAGTGTATTAACCATATAGTGTAAGAAAACAAAAAGACACGGTAAAAGTTAAATTATTTAACTTAGAGTTAAATCTAATTGATAAGGTTAAAATAATAACCTAAACTTGTCTAAATCCTATTGGTTGATAGGATTTCGACCCATCCCCACTTTAGATTCGAAATAAGACCCTTTGGAACCATTATAAACCGATTTTGACTTTAATATAAAATAATTTTTTGAGATATTCCTAAGGTGCCCCTCTCCTCCCTTATAAAAGGGCACCTCCTCCCCCTCCTCCTCACACCAATTTGAGCACTCAAGATCGGCCAACCCCTGAAATTTTCCCTTCTCCACTTCCCTAGAATAATCCTAGAGGTCCTGGTCTTCTTCAAATACCAATATTATTTCCCTAAGTGAAGGATTCAAAGAGGCGTTTCAAAGAAGAGGTAATAACCATTACCGATCTTTTCAATTTCTTTCTTCTTCAACTTCTTCTTCTTTAGTTGTTTCATGATAAAGTAATAACATCAGTATTTCTTACATACTGATATGTTATTATAAATATGAAACAACTCTAATTAACCTACTATCCATCCTGCGGAAAAAGGAAATCACCGCGCGTGCGTACGTACGGAATACCGTCTCCACGCCGTGGTGTAATCTATTTTCCGCCACCACCTTAATTGGATGGGTATAATGGTTTAATGAGTAACTATATATGATTATTATAAAGTTATATTGATACTGGAATAGTATAAATACACTTCAATGCAATTCCACGACCATGGGAACGATATCATCGCTCGTGCGTACGTACGGACTACCGTCTCCACGACGCGATGAGATTCATTCTCAATGATTAACCATTAATGAATGATTATAATGTATATATAATAAGTACTAATGAAATATATTACCTAATAATGATACTGTAATTATTTATATTTATATGTATGTCATCTACTTAATTCCATTCAATTCAATAAGGAAATGAAAACAACGTTCATGCGTACGTACGGACTACCGTCTCCATGAACGGTGTATTTCTTTCCATTTACTGATTTATTATATATGTATATTCAGAATATATATATATATATAAATCATGTTTTATATTCTAGAATTAAGTAATCATGATCTAAGTAATCATATGAATAATTACAAGTTAAAAACACAAACGACAAATGAGACGATTTTACCCAAAACGCTACTTTAACATAAATTTACAAAAGAACGGGTAATATAAAGTCATAAGTGGACCATATATGATATAATAACAATGAATATGATTCTGGAATAAGTCAATAACATGATTTAAATCATTATACAGGAGGTTCGGACACTTACGAAGAAAATCGGACCTAAGGTAAGGGAAATATCACAATCTCATTTTTATCCGAGATTGTTTATTCGTAAGTATTTACTGGGGTGTATTTTATCATCCACATCCATGTTTCATCAATACGTAATATTTTTTCCATTCACCTACAATTTTTTAAATCCATTTTTACCCTTCTGTGAGTTTTTAGTACTATGTATGAAAGGAATCTTTTGTTGTTTTTCGTACGAGGTACTTTTTGACTTTTCCGACAAAAGTACGAAGAATATTTTTTTTAACTTATACGGCATGAATGGATTTTTAAAACATTATTTCCAAAAAGCTTCCTTTACAAGTTTCCAAGTTATTTTTAATCAAATTCATTTAGTTTAAAATTGTATGAAATGTTATGAAAGGAAAAAAAAATTTGAAGTAGAAAGGAGATTTTCCTCAAGAATGGAGTTCAAGTATTTTATCAAAATTATTTTCCATATAAGATAATAAAGGGTTCTGTTTTAATCCCTATTATTACATTGGTTTGATTATGTTGTGATGTAAATATTTTTATGAATTCCTTTATCTTATATGAATTGTTTTATGATGTCATGTTGTTTAAGAATCCCATTTTTATTACATGGGTTACGCTATGATGTATGGTTTATGATTATGTGGCACACATAAGAAAGGATTCATTATAAGATGGGTGGGACCTATATCTCCCTCCAATGCATAGGTTAAAGATTTTATATCTCATGAGATAGACATGGCTGAAATGGTAAGTTATACCGGTTCAGTGAAACAGGACTGAAACGAGGGTTACTCGATTCAGAAAGGGACTTTGTCCACTAAGATAGTCTTGGAAATGAGTCTTGACTAACAAGAAATGATTCTATATGATTATGTGTGAATGCCACAAAGTTTCATGTTTTAAGTTATGATTATTGGGATTACATTTCACTTCTATGATTTATCCCATGTTATGATATTATGTGCTCTTTTGCATGTTAATATTTCAAAAAGTTATGTTCTTATGTATATGATGTGATTTATATTTCTTTTGTTTACCCTTACTAAGCATTTGAGCTCACCCTTTTATGTTTTCTTTTCCCCAGGATATAAAGAAAGGTTTTAGGTAAAAAAAAAGAAGATCTTTGTGGGAGATTTTGGAGATCTTTCACCACGATTAGAAGACTATATTCCGAGTATCCAAAGACACTAAACTATTACGATCCTTGTGTGTGTATTTTTTGTTATGTACTAAGTATTCCGAAAAAGTAATGTAAAGTCCATGTACGTCAAGATTCGGGTCTCTACAAGAACACAATGAATTTGGACCCTAAAAGATATGACCTGAATTTTTACTACAAAAAAAACAATGGAATGAAATTATTTTTCAGTTGTGGTGTAGTTTTATTGGGCATGGTCCACTGTATGTGAGGCATATGTAATGACATGTGGAGCCCGATCGACCCTTTGTGATAAGACTTCTTCAAACACATAATAAGAGGCATCACACATGATATAAAATGACAAATCCCAACTAAGAGGTTGGATTACCAGGGGTGATATAAGAATCAATTTTAAATTATTGAACCATTCATTATATTCTTTATCAATTTTTTTATTTTTAGAGTAATCAAGAGAGGGGGAATGCAATTAAAAAAAACACGAATGAAACGACAATAAAATGAAACATGACCAAGGAAAGGCCACAAATCCCGTATATATTTGGGGAATGGTAGGGGAGAAATGACATCCAATTTTGATTTATATATATGGATACAATCCATAGAAATTACATGTCCCAAATTTATACCTTTTCAGACCATGAAATGGAATTTCTTATAATTTAATATGAGATTATTTTAAATATTGCGACAAGCATGAATACTCAAACATTCATCATAATAGGAGATATAAATAGTGAAATCAGGCATGAATACTTCTATGAAATTCTACTGGTAATCCAAAAACAATTCCAACCATGCATCGCAAGAAAGTACCTGGAGCATTGCACAGAAAAAATGGAATCCTCTTATATGAAAATGTTCTAAAGGGGAAGTGAAGGTCGTCTTTTCATAATCCCTTGGGGAAATATGGATCTGAAAGTATCCAGAATACCCATCAAGGAAACAGTAGTGGGACTTACCCGTAATCCTCTCTAGAATTTGTCCAATGAATGAAAATGGGAAATGGTCTTTCCTAGTTTGATGGTTTAGTCGATGACAGTCTATGTAGACACGCCAAATATTCTGCATATGAGTTGGAAACTATTCATTGTGTTCATTTTTTCATACTGTAAGGATAGTTTTATATGAACTACATGAAAGGGACTAACGCACTTGCTATAATAGATAAGGTAAATTATCACAACATCAAATAATTTTGGTACCTTATCTTTCAACTATTCTAGGAGGTTTCGGTTCTGTCGACGTTGTGTTGGCCTCACTTTTTTAGCCTTGTCATTTAATAAAATATGATGTGTTCAAATTGAAGGGATAATATAAGGAATTTTATAAGGTGTCCATCCTAATGATTGTTTATAATCCCTCCAATGTTACAGAATTGGAAAATCATTCTCAAGAGAATGTAAAGTAGCACTGATGATTGGCCGTTTGATACCATTCTCAGGATTCAAATATTTTAAATCAGGATGCAATTGTTTTAGTTCAATTTAGGTGGATTTTGGATTTATGGTAGTGTGTTTGAGTGTTAGAGGTCACTAATCTCATCTAACTTCTCAATTTTGTCATCCTCCTAAGTGGAATGAGCTTTTACAAGCTTAGAAGTATCATTTGTGGTCATTGGATCGTCAATATTAAAGAAAGTATAAATTAATAAACATGCATGACACTTTTCTGGACCAATGCTGCAATCAATACACGAATCCTTCACATGAATTCTAATCAATAATGAAAAATCAAAAATGGGATTAGGGGAATGGAATGAATTGTTTTTATGGGAAGTGAGTACAGTAATTGAATTTACTACGACAGAGGAATGTTCTTATGAGGGGTGTTTCATGGAATAAAAAATGCTAAAATGGACTATTTCACCACCAAATTACATAGATAATTTACTGTTATAGACATTAATTATGGTTTTGTTGGTTTTCAAGAATGGTTACCCCAATATAATCGGTGAGTGTCCATTAATAATATCATCTTCTATTTTTAGCACATAAAAATCTATAAGAAAAAATAAATTTTTGAACCCTCACAAGAACAAACTCTAGAACACCAGATTGTTGTGTTGTACTAATATTTTTTTAGAATAATTACTATCTTATTTGGATTCAATTCTCCAACATAAAATGAAGAGTAAATTGAGTGAGGAATCAAATTTTTAGAAGCACCAAAAGGAAGAATATCATTGAAAAAAAACACTCCTATGGTTTATGGAATTGAGAAGGTTCCATGATCATTGAATTTGGTAGGAAATGATGGTTTTTTAAATGATGAAACACTACTCCACAAGATTTCATTATAACCACCACTATGTCTCCTTCAGTGTGGAGACATCTACTTTAGAAACATGGTGTATCTTGGAATTTTCTTCACGACATCAATCAAAGGAATGTTAACATGCATTTTTTTGAAAATTTACAATATGCCCTTATCAAGATTAGGTTAATTTTTTCCATGTTTGGGTGGCCCTTTGGGGAAATGGAAGAGGTTATATTTGGATAAGGGACTCATCGACATACACAATATTTCCTTTGTAAGACATTCTCTATGGGGAATGATTTTCTTCTCTTCGACTATTTTTAGTTGTGGTTGGGTTGTTGGTTCCCTCAGGAGGGAATTAATTTTTTAGAGGGTGAATTTGGATTTTAATGTGAGTTCCACTATTAATGGTTATGTCACTAACATTTCCATTATCTTTAGGGTTAACTACTAGTTTAGAGTGTAGTTTACTAGACCCATGACTTTGAATTTTCCCCACTGAGTTAGGGAGTTGGAATAATTGTGTGTTGAGGTCTTGTTTGAAATATTGGGTGGTTTGTTATAATTGGATATTATTTGAATCCATTTTTATCATCATATTTCCTATGTTAGGGTAATATTTTAGAGGGGTGGATGGAAAGGCCTTTGGGGTGGTTGAGGATTTCTGGGTTGTGGTTGTGGATGAATACATTGACCTTGTTGGTTCCCTGGTTGATGAGGCAGGTTTGAATTCCCCATTCTCAGTAAGAATGGATTTATTTCCACCCAGATTTGGATGGATTGTATGGTTCTTACATAAAGGGTTGGTTAGAGGGCGTCATGGGAATATTGCCTCACTAATCTCAGAATTTTCTCTCAATTATGGGAATTAGTCAGAATAATGAGTGTCAGAAGAGAGGATTCCAAAATAGATGGGAGGAAGATATTGAGATATCCCATGGGAGAGAGAGAGATGTCATAAAAGGGTACTTATCTCTTAAATCATTGTGTCATTCTTATTTTCAAATTCAGTACATTGCACCTCATGGACACCTTGAATAGTTATGTTAGACCTTGTACCGAATTGTTGAGTGTTTTGTGCCTTGTTATCAATCAAGGTTCTTGCAGTAATTGGAGTTTTATCTACTAGTGCACCACCTACAACATCAATCATGTTACGATCAGTTGGAATTAAACATTCATAAGAATTATGAACTAAAAGTTGATCTCTTATTTTGTGGTGTGGACAACTTGATCATAGTCTTATAAATATTTCCAAATATTCATGAAGTCTTTCAAACTGAGATTGTCTTATCCCTAAATTTTCATACCACATTTTTGTAGTTCAAAAGGATGTGAAATATGTTTCCTAAAAAAGGAGTTCCATGTCTTCTAGACCCTCTATATGTAAATTAACATAATAAATCTACTATTTTGAAGTTTCTTATAATGAAAATGGAAATCCCTTAATCTTTACTTGTTTTCATCCACAATATTAGGTTTTAAGGTATAATATACCTTATGAAATTATATTATATGCTAATTTTTATTTTCTCCTGAATGTCTATGAAATCATCGTAATAAATGAATTAAACCGGATTTCAATTAAAAATAGCGTGCCTCACCTTGCATTTGAATATAGGCGGGATGGATATCAACATTAGGTGAGGTTAGTTATTTTAATGTCCAATTATTTTCAACCTCGTTACCCATGTTTATTTTAGATATGATATAGGTTCTCGAAGAAGTAGAGGAAGGATCATAATGACTGTCTATGTTTTGTCTGTCATCTATAGATTGGTTCTCTTGTGCATCTCTCGTCGCAGACGTAAGATCCTATCCGTTTCAGGTTCAAAAGGTGGTAACTATATCAAATTCGAATGCGTCATGCACGAAACCTATACAAGAAATAAATTAGAAAAAAAATAGGTAATGGTATAATATAAAACTAATAAATATTCACAAAATTTATAAAAATATTTTCAAAAAAACGCACTAAAAATAAAAGCACTCCCCCGCAACGGTACCAAAATTTGAACACGCTGTAATGACAGTTCAAATTGACTTTTATTTAAAGAATATTTTGTATTAATTGGAAGACCCTCATTCATCTGTCAAGGATAGTTGGTATATTATAGTGTGTATTAATAATAAATTTTAATAATCAGGTGGGGGTGATTTTGAAAACAGTATTAAAAAAACAACTCAACTTAAAGTGTTTAATAGTTGATAGAATAAAGCAATTATTAAAAAATTATAATATAAGAAGTTTATATCATGTTCACCATACATCTTGGATATTACATTTTTTGTAATGTTTCACATGGTTTTGATTTAGTTGGGGCTAATCAAGATCCCGATTCCCCTCTTTCCTCTAAAAACATTGCACAATGTACCAACCGATGACACACCAATCGTGTTGTAATGGTTTAGACATCAAGAACATGTTAAAGGGTACCAATAAAATTTAATGCCTTTTTTATGTCTGATAGAAATATGATTTTGGTATTTCCTAATCAGAACAACCCATGTCTCCCACTTGAATTTTAAAATCAATTGGTGTTGAAAAAAAATTGGTTTACTTAATTAAACCCACAAAATGAATTCAGAAGAGAATCAAGTTTAGATAAAACATAGCTGAAATAATCCAAACATAAATTAAACCAATCCAGTTGAGTTCCAAATTCTGTAACTCCCTCCCAAGTATTTTCAGCTCCCTCAAAATGATCGCCCACCATTTAGCTCGCCATCAAGTGGAGGAGAAGGCTCGGGTGGAACTTTTCCTTCAAATATGACCCCCTTTGATGATAGGGGCCAACAGAAAATCTAGGACGAAGGGGATACTATTATCTAACTCTAAAATGGAATAGATTTTCCTCTTGTACGTACAATAAAATGAGGAACCCAAGCTTCCAATTTCTAGGAAAATTATAAGGTGGTTCTGGGAACAAAGATTGTATTAAACCACTTGGACCAATTCTTTTGAGAACTTGAAAGTCAAATATTGCATTATAAAAAACATGAAAATATTTTCTACACCCTTTAACTACCTCAACCAAATGTTTCTAACCATTTGGACCATTAGATCCCGAGATATGGACTGATCACAACCCAACCGTTTCGACATCCTGGAAATACGGTGTTCTAGATTGACCAGGTTAGTTGGGCCACCAGATTACCGAATGTGTCTTGGGCTGCATCAGTTGAAATGTATTCAAATTTTTGTTTAAACCATCCCCCAAAATATAAGACCATTTTAATTCATGTTATTTTAGAAATGTTCAGTTCAGTAAACTGTTTTCTTGTATCTGTCATAGCTTGGGCCATTTCTCATTAACTCTATCAATTTACCTCCAAATCACCTCCACCTAGAATGAAATTAATAGAAAACGTAAAATTTTCTATTTTAACAACGATAAAAACAATATAACTGAATCTTATATGAATTAAAATTTGTTATTATATTTGGAAATTACAATAGAAATTCAGTTAAAAACTGTTGTGTAAGGGAGAATATAAAATAGTCAATCATGGTGCGATAATATTACCTCATCAGTTAGTTGTTATATTAGATGTGAAAACCATTAATAGTTAAATAGTTGCATAAAAAGTTTATAATTATTCTCTAATTGAAATTTATTGGAATTTTCTTCATGAAAATCATGTGATCCTTATTATATTAGAATTTGATGTGGTTCTTTGCATGGATTAGATTTCCCTATATGGAACTCATATCAATTTCCAAGTAAGGTAAGTCACATTTTATATAACAGATAAATATGAGATAATATATCAAGATAGGTATGAATATAAACTTACAATAGAAGTTTCTTCTGTATAATGAGTCTTGATCCATATAAATGAAGGTATTCAATCTCAAATGGTGGGAGAGAAATAAAAAATTAAATATAATCCCATTGTATGTGTGCATGATGATGTCACTCTGGATGAATTACTAGGTATTCGACCAAATTGTGAAGGTTTGTTTTCAATAGAACTCATATCAGGTTATACATCTATTTTAAAAACACCTTATAGAATTTCCACATTTGATTTGTGATAAATTAAGAAGAAACTCCAAGATAATATTGAAAAGGGTTTCATTTTCCCTAGTGCATCGCCATTGGGAGCACCTATTTTGTTTGATGAAAAACGGTAGGTCAATGAGACACTGTATTTATTTTTGATAAATTAACATGTTAACTATCGATGAAAAATAACATCTTCCCAACTTTTATTACTTATTCATCCAACTATACGGAGCTTAATAATTTTTCATGATTGATCATCATTCAAGATATCATCAATTATGGGTAAAGAAGGAGGATATACCAAAGATAATATTTTTTACAAGGTATTGACACTAGGAATTTATAGTGATGCATTTTTGTCTTACTAATTCCTCCAATATAATAATTGATGTAATAAATAGTTTTATTAGAGATGGTATTGATCTGTTTTTGGTAGTCAATATTGACGATATTTTTTCTTACTCGATGGGAATGAAAGAACATGAATATCACTTGAGAATTGTAATAAATACCTAAAGATAGGATAATCATTTTAAGAAAGTTACCAAGTCTGAATTTTGTAATAAGAAAGTTTCATTTTTCGGCCACATAATCTCAATAGTGGGGATATCTATGGATCCAGCAAAAATATATGTTATTATAGGTTGACCAAAAACAAAAATTGTAACTGAGATTTTATGTTTTCTTCGGTTGGATGGATAAAGTTTACATGTTGTGAAATATTTTCATGATTATCTAATCCACTCTCCAATTTTACATAAAAAATCGTTTTGTTCATGGGGATTGAAGAATGTGAATATAATTTTGAAGATCTAAAAAGAAGGATTGCAATATAAGCTATACTCACACTGCCTTATAGTGGAAAAAGTCATGTTGTCTACAATGATGCATACAAAAAGGATTTGGGATGTTTTATCATGAAAAATAATATATTGATAGTTTATACATCATGAATATTGAAAATACAAGAGAAAAATTACACAACTCATGATTTTGGTTTAGCGGTGGAAATATTTTCATTAATGAAATGGATGCATTATCTTTATGGTGAAAGGTAGGATATTTATACTTGTCATAATATTTTAATGTAATTTTTCACAGAAAAAAACTTTAATATGAACCAAGTTAGATTGTTGGAGTTTATTAATGATTATTACTGCTCAATAAATTAAAATTTTAGGAAAGTGACCAAGGTGGAAGATTCTTTATGTCAAAAAGACCACGCTAGCCTATTCATGATGGGGATCACAAAAAATCCAATATTTATGGATTTTAAATGGATGGATCTTGAAATTTTGAACGATTGGGAGAAATATTATCTTTCACATTTGAATGTTCAACCATCTATACAAGAATGAATAATGAGTCATAGAAATAATATGTAGATCCTTAAAAGAAGGTGGAAAATGTTCTTGAATTCAACCATGATTGTGATAGATTAATAATGTTAGGGAATCATGTTTGTATTCCTCCCAAAATAGAATTAAATATGGATATATTGGATGAGGCTCATGGTTCTTCATTATCATTTCACTAAGGAACAACACATATTTATATGTACATCAAATCCTATTTATGATAGAATGTAATGAATATAGATGCTACCGAATATGTTTATTAGTGTTTGGCTTGTCAGTAAGATACAAATGAGTGGAAAATGTGAAAGGATCTATTACAAAAATTACTCCTACAAGAATGGAAATGGGGGAAAAACACTATAGAATTTTTCATTGGACATCCCAAAACATATAATCTCAATAATTCTAATAGGTTATAGATGATCTCTTTATGATGTTGGAACACATTAGTTCTATTTGAGAAGATTTCTCCCTTGATCACATTTCTATGATATTTGTAATTAAAGTGGTATGACTATATGGTTTACCAATTTACATTATATATGATCGTGATCCAGAGATTAAATAGATGTTCTGGTGAAGTATTTATAAGGCTCTGGATACAAAAATATGTTTTCTCACTACTAATCATCTTTATGAAAACTTTCAGTTTGAGAGGACTATTCAAAATTATAAAGACATGTTGAGAGTGTGATCTATGGATTTCAAATGTGGTTGGGATAAGCACAATCTTTTTTGGGGATATGTTTAGAATAATAACTATCAATCCAATATTGAGATAGATCATTATTAATCCCACTATAGAAATTCGTTCTGAACTCTATCATTCTATGATTATGTTTGGAAAAAAATCTATTAGGACAGGATCATTTTGATGAAATTGAAGATAATTACAAATCTATTCAACAACACAAAAGTGAAGATTATCACATAAAAAAGTTTAAATGAAAACTGATGAAAAGACAAAGATTTTGAAGTGGGTGATAAGGTGTTTATACAATTATATCCCTGGAATAATGTGATGATATTTGGAGTGAATCTAATGTTGAGTCCTAGGTATATTAGTTGTTTTGAAATTCTAAAGTTTGTTGATAATGAAACTTAAAAATTGGAACTTCCCCCATATCAATCTCATGTTCATGATGTTCTCCATGTATATATATTGAGAAGGTATATAGCTAATCCTTCACATGTACTAATAATAGAATTAATATCACTAGTGGAATATCATTCTTATAATAAACCTCTGATAATGATTCTGGATTGTAGGGAAAATGTTTTGGAGAATAAAACTAGTAGCCTGGTTAATGTTTTATGGAAGAACAACCAATTTTTGTATGCTATGTTAGATCTTGAGGATGTGATGAGGGATATATATTCTCATGTTTTTTTATCCATGTGACTAATTTCAAAAGAAATTCATTTAAGGGGTGTATAATGTAACACCCTGATATTTTTATGAAATATTTTCTCAAAGAAATTTTAATTTTTCAATTCCTTTCATTGCACACAATCATGAATTTAAATAAACTACAAGATAAAAATAGTATAAAATGGCCATTTTAACATATACATTATGTTATCTCGAATAAATATATCTAACTTATGAATATGTATAGTGAATTCAATCATTACCAATTATTTATGAAAAATATAAATCAATTATATAGTTGTATTTTTTGTATTAATAAAATGAGTAAATTACTATTAGTAAATGAAATTAATTAAATATATATGTTATATACTGAATAAATTATTTTTTATTTAATCTAATAGATATTTTTTCCCTAGCGTATGAATAAACCCTATTTGATATATAAAAACCTATATTTTTAAATGGGAAAATTTTATCAACTTTCAATGTAAAGGCCTTTCTAAATTATGATTTTGAAACATTAATAATTTTTAAATGATAACATAAACATGTTCCTTGGAAGATGGATACAAAACATTACTTGGGAATTTTTTTAATATGTTTTGAATAACATTTAAATTTTGATGTATATTAAGAATACACAATGTTTTAATTGAAAACAAATTTTTTCATTGAAATAATTTTTACGGTAAATTTATTATATTTTTAGGTTTTATAGTATAAATATAATATATTTTTTAACATTAAATATAATATGTGCCATTAGTTTTAATTTTACATTGAATTTAGCTGTAAAAAATTTAAATCTTATGGAATGATTTAACATTTAAAACTCATTCACTCTTTCCAACGACATGAATAATATTATATTAATTACTGAAAATTTTTGGATTTGGATTCTAAAAAATTTATTCCATATTTGTAATTATTATATCCAAATTATGTGAATTTATTTATTTTAAATTTTATTCATTATAAATAGTACCTTCGTTAATTTTTATTCATACGGTAAAAGGGGAAATCCGGTAATTATGGGTAAGAATACAATTATAAAATAACCCTAACACATTTCATAATATCAGTTTATGAGTGTGTTTCACCGTAAATTATCCTGGCACCAAAATTGTGGCGGATAATGATGTTTGAGGTGAGAAAACATAAAACATAATATCTGAATTAAAAATTTCACTCGCCACTAAATGATATCATCATAGTGAAGTTTGAATCAAATATTTTCATTAATAAATCTTTATTTATTTCATTTGAGATTCATTATGCACTTACAATTTACAAAAACTAGTTACATGATTTTTGGATGACATCATCTTTTTTGGTCGGATCAT
The DNA here is from genome assembly GCA_963277665.1 of Viscum album. Lineage (NCBI taxonomy): Eukaryota > Viridiplantae > Streptophyta > Magnoliopsida > Santalales > Viscaceae > Viscum > Viscum album. Next base: position 362,176,222 of record OY728158.1, on the reverse strand, counting down.
TGCATTATAAGTATTTTAGGAAATTGAAAATAATTTGGAGCTATAAAAAACCAAAAATATATTTTTTGATTGATTTATTTATTTGATGATTATTGGAAACAAGATGTATTCAACTATGTTTTGTTATAATAAAAACCAATGTACACTGATTTAAAGATGAAATAAAATTATCCAATATGAAAATTTATTTCGGTAATAGACTTCCATATGTGATGCTCATGTTATTCAATTAAAATAATCTTCTTAAACAATTTCATTTATATAATAACATGAGCACAAAATCATTTTTATGATGTTATTTCCTACTACTACTTCACCAACATCATGAATATCTATATAGTGAAAATAGTTATTGTGAATTGATATTATTAGAATTTAGGGAATAATGTCATTTATGTGTCATAATTTCATTCTTCTAAAATGTATAATGTTGGAAATTTTTTTAACATCTCAAGAATTTAATCATTCTTTTATGTCATTACTTTAAACTGTCAGTTACACTATCTAATGTTAATCAATGGGGTGTATCCATTATGAATATGATACAGTATTCCAATAAATTACATAAGGTGTTGTGTTATTATGGTTGGTGTAGGGCCAAATTGGGTTAATTAAAATAAATACCTCAATTCCTTTTTAAGATTTCAAGAGCATGTGAATAGTGATATTCCTAACGATTTTTTTTGTTTTTCTAATCAAATATGATTTATATTTTATAATTTTAATGATGTTTATAAGTATGTGGAACAATCTTTCACCTCGATGAAATGACATCCACAAAAAATACAGTGAAATCTATATTTATTTAATATTTTTTCCAAATTTTGTTAGACCATTTGGTGAATGAGAAAATATATTCAATGATCCAATAAATCAGGATTTATTTAATGAGATATATGTATTTACCTCAGGGATTGTGTAGTGAGGGTAAAAAATTATCATCTCATGTTCAGTCATATACCTGACCCTCAGGTAGGCTGTTAAATGCCTGAAACATGTGAAAAAACGAATCAGTTAGAGTTCTAAGCAAACCCAGATGTGGAAAAACATGGTAAAGTTGTCGAATTCATATGAAATGAACCATTTGGAGAGAAAGGAAGAAAAAATGAAGGGTGATCATCGGTGGAAAACCTCAGTGAAACCATTACAACATCCCTTTAATATTATGAGTCCAGTCACATCTATCAGTGAATGTCTCGACAAACCTCTCATTGAAACTCGAAGGGAATCTTTAGAGAGGTTGTTGGTGGAAGCCTGTGGGAAAATGCATTGAAATATACATCATTGATGAAAAAAACCTCTATTAAGAACTTTGATTATCCCTCGTCTAATCTAATATGATTTTTTGGTGAATCCATTGGCAAATATCTCGTACAACATTAGTTTTCTACCACCAATGATGGAGGATGACATGTGGTATATGGGATTTTATCCTATTTCCAGGATATTATTTAAAAATGTATATGATATTTTGTAAATTATATATTTGTAATACTTAAGTTGATTAGGAGATAGCTCAATAAATTTGGTTTTAGTATTGTTTTGATTATTTGAGTTATTGGAATATTCTAAATGTGATGTTTTGGTTTATTTATAATGTGATGTGGATCTTTCAAAAGTTAATTTTATATTAGTTTGTTTGATAGTAAATTATTGGATAGAATATTTGAGTGGAATTTATAATTGATTAGTCTCAATGTTACTTTTTCGTCACTTATAATATTAGAGATAATTCATACTTATTTGGTATTGAATTCCATGTTGAGTTTTCTAGTATAAATTCTAACTCGATATTCATAGTGGCAATTTAAACAACCAATTACCACTACCAAATCACACTTCTAATTCCCACAAGAATTCCCACTAGACATTACATAAATAATTCCCACTGGGAATTTGAATTGATTTAAAATTATAATTTGGAACTATATAAAAATATCATAATCTTTTGAAATTATAAATCTATATTTCTGAATTTTTTGTTAGAAATTACCACTAGAAATACTAACTATGAATTCACACTGGGAATTTACAATTGAAATTATTATTTGGAATTCCCAATTTCAATTCCTGGTGGGAACTCCCTCTAGCTGTTCCCACTCCAAATTTCCTCATGAATTTTCGATAGGAATTTGCCTGTCAAAAATTAGATTTCTATGTAATTATAATTTGGAACTACAAAAAATTATGTGGAATCTTTTGAAATTGTAAAGCTACAATTCTGAGTTCTATCTTGGGGATTTTGACTTGATATTCAAACTCAAAAGTTTTACTATGAATATACACTTAAAATTTTTAGTGGGAATCCCCCGGGTAACCCCCACTAGAATTTCTTAATAGAAAATATGATTCATATAGAATTATAATTTAGAAGGTCATAAAAATTTAGAAATTTATTGAAATTGTACATCTATAATTTAGACATGTTCCTCGTATTACAAAAATAAATTATTCACGTAGAATTGATAGTGGGAATTTAGTCATCAAATTACAACATGAAACATTCAATGGTAATTCCCATTGACAATTCCCACTAGAAGATCCCACTAGAAATTCCCTCTAGTAACTCCCCGTAGCAATATATAGTGGTGATTCCTACTGAAAATTCCCACATGAACTTCCCACAACAATACTGACATGAAATTCACACTGGAACGACACAATGATATTGATTTAAATTTAATAAATATTTAATACATTAAAATTAAATTAGTTTTAATATTTCATTAGCTGATTTTTTTTGTTAAATTATCACTTGATCATAAATGTTGAAATATCCACTATAACTTCCATTTGGTAATTTATACAGTGGAAAATCTCTATTACAATTCACACAAAAAAATACCACGGGAAATTCTGACTGGAAATTCCCACTAGAAATTCCCATTTGAAATTTCAACTCGAAATTGTCCAACTATAAATCAATTATGGAAATACCAAATATAAATCCACACTAGAAATTACCACTATAAATTCATCTAATGTATATCCCCAATGTATATCCCCACATTAATTTCCCACTATAAATTTCCACTAATAAATCTCTATTGGAAATTCCCAGTGTAATTCCCACTTGGAAATTCCCATTGTAAATCCCCTCTAGAAATACCTATAAGAAATATCCACTGAAAATTTCCATAGGATATGCACATTGTAAATCCCCACTAGAAATACCCAATGTAAATCAAGTCTATAAATTTACATTGGAAATCCCCAATGGAAATCCCCACAATAAATCCCCAGTGAAAATTCTATATAAATTCCCACTTGAGATTTTCGCTGGCTATTCCAATTGGATGTTTGCACTAGAAAATATTAATACGAGGGTATATTCTATCTATTATTCAAATATAATTTGAACTGTTATTTGTAGAAGTATTTACGGCATTGGTATTCACTTTAAATTTCTTGTGTGGATATCATAAGAATTATGATTGGTCAACTTATTTAAATGAACTGATTCAATGTCAGGTTACATATCTATAAATGAAATTTCAAGTTTCAATTTTATGTTTCGAATCATATTCCTTATATTAATATTCAATTTGTTTTATGATAATTTTTAAGGATATTGTTTTTTATGGAGGATGATGTGTTTACATCAGCTAGAAAACACTACCGGTCTTCAATGACTGAGCTATTGAATATTTTTAATGACATTAGTCATATGATTAATCAAATTCAAATTAAATATCTTCAATGAATTATATTTTAGTAGTTTTTAATGTTTTTTTATAACATACATCCATTTTTTGATTATATGAAAATTGATGGTTCCGTGTAATATTTTCTATTGATTTTAAATGTTTCTTTATGAATTCATGAGATAGATGGAATGATAATGAATTATAAAGTTGCTAACATTTCTCATATATTCATCATTGAATAAGGAGACTTACCTATTTCTATTTCCTATAAATAATTATCTAATATTTCTAAATTTTTAATGTAGGGGTTTCTTAATTCTAGATAGCTATTGTTCCATGGTGTTTTAAAGAGAGTAATTCATAAGGATGTTGAAGCAACTAAGGAGCGAGACATCTCAGATGTGTCTTGTTTACATTCTATGTTTACATGCATGATGTTATTTTTACTTACATCTAGTTTGTATGTTATTTGTAATTTTGTAACATATTTTGAAAATGTCGAAAAAGTTGGGAGTTATTCTTGTGCTTCTACTATTCCTGAGATGCTTCTATCATTTGTGAAAAAATATTTCAAAACTCCATTAAATTTTGATGGTTTCATTGTCTATTTCCTGTAAGGTCTTCAAATTTATTTAAATATTTACTTGTCCCATATTGGTCTACCATTTCTTAAAAATATTTAATGTTATAATATTGGTTTCCGGGGAAATATAGGAATTTTCTTCCCATAAGAGAGGGTCCACCATTATTTGTATGGTGATGTTTACAAGATTTTATTATTGATGTACAGGAATACACAACTGTATTGTTACTATTTAAATTTATTGAGAAGTCCTTTATTTACATATTAATTTATGAAATTGAAATTTTTGTTTTAAATATCCATTATAGACTAAAAGGAACCCATGAATAAGATGAATAATGAATCCATTCCCTTGTGAGGATAAATAACCTATTCAATAGGTTGTTAGAGGAAAACCATCATTTATGTATGAAAATAGAATAGTGAATTTGTCAAAGGAGGAGACTCTTGGACTTTTTGTGGAGAATATGAAGTTAAACAACAAGGTTGAAACAATAAAAGTGTAATTAAATTTTATGAAAAGGTATATTTTTGTTTTGAGAGAAAACAACGATGAAGGAGAAGGAGGATATTAAAGAAGTTATTTTTGAGGGGGAAGAAACTTTGTTCGCGAATGTTCAAAATCAAGATATTGAAGTTGAAAAGAACATGACTTCATATACTTCTCTTGCGGAAATCATCAATAAAACATCGATAGATGAGGTGAAAGAAGTGACTAATTTAGATGTAAGGGAGAAGGAAGAGGATGTTAATGAAATACTTAATTTTGATAAAAAAATGTGTTGTGCAACGCACTACAACATTTTTTACAACTAATATATAGTCGTCCTTGGTTACAGGTGTGTATAATAGTGCATGGAAGCCAAATTGTCAATCAACCTATATATATACACTGCTTAAAGCCCGTAAAAGGTGGCCAATGACCCCCAAACTATCCAATCTGTTTTCTTAGTGGGTTAAAAATTATAATATAGTGACATCTCAGAAAATATGCCCAATTTCCCTGCACCGTGATGTTATCGGGGAGTGGAAATGTTATTTATTTAGTATATTTAGAATATATTTTATCATATTAAACATTTACTGAAAATAGAAATGGAATTTCATGAATATAGTGGTGTTGCCATGGAATATTCTAAAAACTCATATCAGATCAATATAAAAAATATTATTGATTTGTTAAACAAGATGTGAACTTGTAGTATGGTTGTATTATATTACTTTTCTTAATCACCAATGTTGTTTTAATTTAAAATGAGTTATTTATTTGTACACAGTTCATTGATGCATACCCGTTATTATTCATAAAAAAAAGTCTCTTTTGCAGTATGAAAGGAATTGGATAAGTGATATGTTTTTACTTCATGGCGATCACATTTAATATAATATTTTTAATTGTTTTTAGAAAAATGATAGCTTATATTTTCCCATTATTTTTTTTATTCCATTTCATATGTAAACCATGAGTACATTATTGTATTGTTTTTCACTGTCATGTTGGTTGTTATCTATTCATGAAATGATAGCATAAAGAGGATCTTTTTCAAGTAAGTAGCCTTTGATATTATAAACATCATTGATTTTTTATTTTTTATGGAGAACTCTGATAACATTCACTGGAATTTTTTAGTTTTGTATTGGAAATCCGGTGTTTAGATATTACAACTCAATGCAACCTTTTAGCGGAACTATATAAATTGATATGTTGTTAAAATAAACAACTAGTATGGTATGGTCTTATATAATGTCCTTGAAAATTTGGAATACATTAAAATATTGTGTGTTCATTGTCTTTTTTGCTGAAATCGTATTTTACAAACTTGTTGTATGAAGATCATGCTGGAAGAGTGAAGAACATGATCTTGGAAATTAAAATTGAGAAGACCCTAGAACATGGAGATTGTAATTTGGATTGTGGTGCGGTCATTTGGTATCAGATATAGTGTGTGTTTATAGGTGTTGTAGTGACATAGAGTTTGATAGAGAAATATATTCTATGAGGAGGTTGTTTATGGTGCATTATATCTTAAATGATCCTATAAAGGGTATTTCAAATGTAAATGTCAATAGTATGATGTATTTGGTTGCTTCTAGAGACATTTTATGTCACATAAGAGGTTTTTTAGTGTAACTTGTATTATGGTTGTTATTGTAAAAACATAACAACTCGAGGTTATTGGGATAGTTTGGGTGGGTGTTGTATTCGGATGTTAGTGAGATTAGGGGGTCAGTTTTTCATAGATATTAGGTTGTTCATTGATTTAGATATATTTTTAATAAACATAACTGCTGAGCCTTTTTTAGATGGTGGTGGGTGATTGGTGGGTGGAAATGGGTAATTTATTTTCAGTATGCACAAACATTGGTTTTATGATAGGTTTTTCCTTTTCTCTTTCTTTTTATAATTCATTATTTTATTTGAATGAGTTGGAATCATGTTCTGTTTTGAATTATTAACAATGAATTCTCAATGAATCAATAGAGTGGAAACTCTCACATTAAACTATGGATTGAAAATTCTGTTTTGGTTCTCTTAACTTGTTTAGGTGTTACATAGTGATAAAATGGTAATTTTTTATCTGGATAACCATTTTAATATAGCATATATTTAATTTATCATTAACAGTATGAAGGGTGTAAAACTGGTATTTCATCTTATAGTCTCCAGAGGATCTTATTCCATGGAAAAGGGTTATGCATAAAAAATTCAACAGGTAATTTTCATTGGAATTCCCATTTCCAATTCAGACTATAAATTTTTGGTAAGTTATTTCAATGTAAATTTTCTAGTCATATACATTCCAAATTTGAATTTTCATTGTCAATTCATAGTGTAATTTTCCAATGTATTTTTTGGATGAGTTATTTAAATAGAAATAGGTTGTGCATATAAATTCCTATTGGGAATTTTCATTTGGTACTCAAAGTTAAAACTATGCATGGATGTTTCAGGTTTTGCTTACATCATTTTAGTGGGTGGTACATAGGGGGTTGAAATTTTTATTTCAAAATTTGGATAATGATTTTGGTAAAGGGTATATATTTATAACAACATTTCTCTATATTACATACATGAACATGATTTATTACATAAAATTGTACTCAAGACAATTCTAAGGATCAAGAGGTCTACTGTAACGTTCCAGTTCCAGAAGCCATCCAGGGGTGCCCCATACCAGGTTGGTCACATGGCCTCAAGCGCATTTTCCCAAACTCCAGAGGCTGCTAACTAGATGTGAGGGCCTTGGGTGTGATATGGGGGAAATTATACCTTCATTGGCAGGGTACACAGTAGAAGATAACCAAAATCAATAGCGGAAGTAGTAATCATTCACAGAAGAGAAAACATCCAAAAATAAAAGTGTTAAAAAATTGAGCATGTATATATATGATGCAGGATACATATGTCTAGGAAAACATCCAAACAAGTCAAAATTTTAAATACAAACAGCACTAAACAAAAGTACAAATAAATTGTTAAACAAATCCTTAGCATCACAATCCTCGGCTTGGTACCATTCTCTATAGGTCCATAGAACGTCATGTAACTGATGTAAAAGGGTGCTTTCCATTATCTATACCTACAAAAAATAGTCTGTTTGGGCCCAAAATCATGTCCCAAATAGGGTGTGAGAAGAATCCCAGTTGGAAACCACCTGTAGATCTGTGCCTAATAGTTAGTGAGCATTTGGAAGGTAACAGTACAGTAAGCAGTAAACAATAACCAGTAAACATGGTGATACACAATAGTAAACAATCTAAAGATAAACAAAGCATCAGTGAATCAAACAACAATCCAAAACCCAGAACCCCACTGGGAAGTACTCACATCCATCCCCTCTGGTCCTATCCAAGAAGTACCATCAACCCTCTGGGCAGTACACTCAGCCTAACCCCTCTGGTTTGGTCATACGACATATAAGACTCTCTGAGGAAGCCCACTCAGTCGATTCACCTTATATTCTAAGCTAGTCATGGAATCTCTGAGGATGATCACGCGGTCAATTCCCCTTATAGCCCCAAGGTCTAGAGACTCTCTGAGGATGCTCGCTTGGTCAATTCCTCTTATAGCCTCATGTTGTACAAAGACTCTCTGAGGAATCTCACATGGTCGTTTCCAGATATATTCTAGGAAGGTTTAAGGTAATTCAATGTAAAAAAATACTATCTAAGGAAGCTCACTCTGTCTATCACCTTATAGTCTATAAAGATCAATGACCCTCTGAGGAAGATCACTTAGTCTATCCCCCTGTAGTCTGTACTGTCCATAGACTCTTTGAGGAAGCTCACTCAGCTTATCCCCTTATAGTCGATATCACCAGTTTCTCATGACCTCATTCCAGCCAATGCATAATAATGCTATAAGGCCAAAGTAAACTTACAAAGATACTTTGCTAAACATTCTACCACATAACATGCATGTCGGGGAACAACACTCTATCCTACTATCATAAGGCATGGGAAACAGGTATAACAGACAAAGGATGAACAAGAACAAAGGTCTTAAACAGAACAAGGCATGGGAAAAACATCCAAGCATAGAAATTATCCTCAGAAATATCCAAATCACCTCTACGCATGCATACAGGCATGGCAGGAAAGAAACCGGGGTAAAACGATAAACACACAATACCTCGTTCAAGGGTATTGGTGGAATTTTCACAATAAAATCAAAGAATTATAATGGAAAGGCACAAACCACCTACCTTGATGCTAGGAGATCAATAAACATTAACCACGAGGCTTGAATCTCTTTAGAATATCATAGATCTATGAAAACACACAAAACATTAAACTAATGATAACTTGAATATGAAGAGTAATTTGAAAACGATTATCTAGAAGAAGGGATGGAATACCACTACAGCTCCAACGCAATCAATGATGGTCGATTCGGATAACGGATTAAGGCATGGGTGCTCAGAGAAGTTCTGGTGTTGTATGGCTTCTCTCGGTCGAACAAAACCTAGAAGAAGACGATTCTAGCGGCCAGACACGAGCCTTATCTATGAGGATGATCACGTGGTCAATTCCCCTTATATCACCAAGGTTTAGAGACTCTTTAAGGATGCTAACACGATCAATTCCTCTTATAGGTCAGGATGTACAAATACTCTCTAAGGAAGCTAACTCTTTCAATTACTCCTATAGTCTAAGATGGTTCAAGGTAATTCAATGTAAAACACAGAATCACTGAGTATTCTCACTCGGTATATCCCCTTATAGTCTATAGAGCTCAAATACTCTATGAGTAATCTAACTCAATCTATCCCCATGTAGTCTTTAATTTCCAATACTCTCTAATGAAGCTCAATCAGTCTATCCCCCTGTAGTCTGTAATGTCCAGTGACTATATGAGGAAGCTCACTCGGTTTATTACCTTATAGTCGATAGCACTAGGTTCACACGACCTTATTCCAGTCAGTGCATAATAATGCTATAATTCCAAAGTAAATCTACAGAGCTACTTGGATAACCAGTCTAGAACATAACAAGAATGTCGAGGAAAGACACTCCATCCTAGGGTCACAATGCACAAAAAACAGATATAACGGCCAAAGGCTGAACAAGGCCAAAGGTCGTAAAAAGAACAAGGCATGTGTAAAACATCCAAGCATAGGAATTATCCGAATACATAACCAAATTACCTCTACACAGGCATACAAGCATGGAAAGAATTTTCACAATATACTCAAATACTTCTAACGGAAATGCACAGACCACCAACCTTGATTCTAGGAGATAAATATAAATGAACCACGAGGCTTTAATCTCCTTAGAATGTCATAGATCAATGAAAATGCACAAAACATTCAACCCACGATTACATGAAAAAGGGGAGGAATTGGAAAATGATGCTCCAGATGAAGGGAAATCATACCACTACGGTTCCAATGCAATCGACAACTGTCAATTCGGAGAAAAAAAGAAGGAACGAGGGATCCAAGAAGTTCCATCGTCGTGCGACTTCTCTCAGTCGAGCAGAACCTATAAGAAGACGATTCAGGTGGTCAGACGCGATCCCGGACCATTTAATGAAAAATAAGAAAGTACACGATGTTTACATTCGGAATACGTGGATTATACTAGGATTTTCTATACTCCGCTTTAAGTGGCCTCCACATCAACCCACACGACTGTGTGTGTGGCCCAGACATGGCTTGCACACGGCCTCACGTAGCATCGATGTACATGGTGTGTACTTAAAAAATTCCCAGAAACTCTTCATTTCTCAAAAACTCTAGAAAAAGAAAAACATACCTAGAAGGAAGGTCCCGGTTCTTACATAATGTTTTTTGGGAAATTAGAAACATTACAAAACAACTTAGAACATAAACCACATCATCCTTATTCAAAACATCATTTACATGAAATCAACATTCCATCATACTTACCTTCTAATGGGATAATCTGAGGACATGCATAAGAAAAGGATGATCTCTAAAGCCTAGTAAGTGAGTAAAAAAGGCATTACATAATGAATATAGAAGATATAAGGAAATAGAAATAAAATTGGATGAAAAGGGAAATATGAACATAATGTCATAATATAGCATGATTATCATACCATTGAAATGTTGCAACAATATTTAACTTGATATTAGTATGAGCTAAGGCTCATTGCACATGGAGTACGAGTAAAACCTCATCGCACGTGAAATAGAATGATTAAAACTTTTTGCACCTGAATTAGCAGGAGTAAAAACTCATTGGAAATGGCATATAATGATACTATTCCTTACCCAAAGCATTGAATTTTCTTAGATTACACCGTTTATAAAAATTTCATTTAATACATAAGTTTGCCACATGGTCAAAATAACATGAATTCATTAATTAAACATTATAATTTATAAACAAATAAGATCTTTGGAAAACATAGAATTATGTCCCCAATCAGAAAATAAATTTTCTTAAATGTGAATTTCCTTTGAAATAGAAATGGTTACGGTGTTCAGTGACACGATGATTTTGTCATGGAAAATTTTGTTGTATCTTTGGAATCATAACAAGGTCAAATAGAAATTGTAAAATGGGTTGATGAGAAAGATATAGGTATCTAATAATTTCTAAATGAAATTTATAATTATTGGGTGATGAAATATAATCTCCCAACTTATGTAATGAATTTTATATTCATAATATAAATGAATTACATGAATGTAAATGATATTATAGAATTTGTTTATGGAATATCATCATGGTAATGATTTTACATGAGAGGCATTAATGATAGAGAAATAGGTCTCCAATCAATGAGAAATAAGGTGTAATGTATGGGGAGATTAAAAATCATAACCCATCAGTATTAATTGGAAATAAAAGGGTATAACAACATAATGAAATTTGGAGATAATTGGGAATGAAAGAAATACCATACATGGAAGTGTGATATGAAAGGCTTGGGAGAGGGTTTAGAGAGACATATAGAGTGATTGGGGAGCCATGGGAATATTCTAGTGAGAGGGGGTAGGGGTTGGTTGAGCTAAAAAGGTTTTGAGTGAAGATAATGTTGGATATTGGGTGAGTTTATATAGGAATAGAGTGGAAATTATTTATTATTTAGGTTTTGGACAGTACACATTAAACTAATCAAAACTAGAAATCATCCCATGGGGTTTCCCATGTTTTTTCAAATGGGGAGTGGAAAATATTTTTTTATAAGGATAATGGTCGAACATTCTATAATATTAGGCTAGATTATGTGAGGTGAGTCACACTCTCAGGGAAATCATTTTAAAGGATAATATATTATATAATTCTTGTCAGGTCCACTAAGGTATCATAAAATTAATCAATAAAATCTAAAATAATATAATTTTAGAGGTTAAACATATATTTTAAAAAAAATTCCTTTTATAATTATTTATTAGATCACTATTTGTTCATTATGATGTCATAAAACACATTTTATATTTAACTGATATTTAATTTTTACCCAAAAATTTGACTATGTTAGAAAATTATGAATAATTCTCTATTGGATAATTTCAATGTAATTATTCCAAAAAAGAAATTTTTAACAAAAAATGTCCATAAATATGTGAAATTTCAATTCTAAAATAAAAAATGTCATTTATCGAAAATTCATGGGTTTTGACAATAAGATATTTCAAACCATAACAAAAACTACAATTGTATTCATAAAAATTATATGATCATCTATATTTAATAAAAACTAATTTTGTAAAATTATTTTGTTAAAATATAATTTAATTAAAAAATCCAATAATTCATAATTATATATTTTTTAATTGAATTTAAATATTAAATAGAAATATTATTATTACTTTAAAAACAATTTATAAATTAATAATAAAATAAAATTCTATTCTTTATACAAAAAATTATCTGAACAATCATAGTGGTAAGGTCTTTAACATAAATCTTTTATAACACCCACATTAGACCTTAGGGTAAGGTGTGCGATGGTTATATGCTCTTGGGGAGGCTCATAATACATCTCTTGGGTGGTAATATTTACCTACATCCACTTCCCACGTAGGCGGTTCCATTCAAGATTAATGTGTTGAAGCTCAACTTAGGCTTCATCAAGTATGAAGCCCAGTGACAATACCTCCATTTTGAACTCCAAAAAATGTGCATTGTAAGGATAAATTCAACTGAATCTGGCCATCAAATCCTTTTTTTGAGTAAATACTATTTATTAATGCCTAATATTTATACTAATCATTTGATAACTGTTCAGTGGAAATATTAGAACATCTAATAAAATTTAAGGGTATTTTTAAAAATGTAAAACATAAAACCATGGAAGTGCATATGTTTTATATTACTATTTTACATAATAAGACATTTAATCAGATCAAGAAAATTTTATTCTAAAAAAATTTTGGGTCGTTACAATCTTCCCCCCTAAAAAAACTTTTCATTAGAAATTTCAATATCCCACACAAAAATACACGATGGTAACTGTGCTTCATCACATTATCTAATTCCCACTTTACATCTTCAAACATGTGGTTTCTCCACAACACCTTGAAAAGGGGAATTCTCTTAATTCATAGAACTTTTTCATTGTGGTCTAATATTTTAATAATCTTCCTTAATAATATAGGTTATTATCCTATGTTATCATAACTAGATTGAGTACATGTGATGGGTCTGATGTGTACATCCTCAAGAGTGAAACATGGATTGCTTCAGGTACTTTAGATATGTTTGGTGGGACTTATAATCGAAAGACCATTGCACTAAAGAGATCATGGATATCAAAAGGATCGATGTACATTGGAATAATATTTCACTTCATCCCCAATCTCATAACTCTCTTCTACAGTGATATGCAAATGAATACCATTTCCCAAACATCAAAATCTACATCTCATCGCTGATTATCAGCATTGATGTTTTTTTCTGCTCTGAGCATTAATAATGGGCTGCTAGATGGTCTTGACCTCCTCAACCATTTCTTCGACCATTTTCGGACCTATGATTTTTTTCTCCCCAACATCATCCCAATATCATGGTGTTCTTCACCTCTTCCTATAAAAGGATTCCTTAGGATCCATTTGGATGATTGAGGTGAAACTGTAATTTTAAGAGGAATCAACTATAGGATGATGTTGATCCCATCTTCCTTTGAATTCAACTGAGTAGGATCTCAACATGTTGTCATGTGTTGTGATAGTTCACACAAATTTTCCATCAGATCGAGGATAATATGTTTTACTGAAGTCCTTCTAAGTATTCCGAGTGTATTGGAGAGGCTTCCAAAACTTAGTGGGGAATCATGTATCTCGATTAGATACAAAGGATAGTGTTACACCATGTAGCCTTAACACTTCTATAGTGAATATTCGTGCTCATTTATCCAATAGTAAATCATCCGGAATTGCAATGATGTGTGTATTATTTATAATATGATCCATAACAACCCATATAGAATTGTTTCATTTGGATTTCTTTTGATGTTTCAAGAAAAAGTCAATGGTGATGTTTTCCATTTCCATACTAGAATGGGTAATGGTTGCATCATCCCCTTATAATTGTACCTCTCATACTTAAATTGCTGACATACTAGACACTTTAAGGAATACTCAACGATCTCCCTCCTCATGTTATCCGACTCATAATGTTCTATGAGATCTCAATACATCCTTCTGTTTCCTAGGTGAATGGAGAAATTTGAACTATGTTCATCATCTAAATGATCATTCTTTAACTATGGATTTGATGGAACACATACTCTTGTCCCAAATATCTCAATTATTACTTCATAAAAATTTATCTATAATGATTTCCCTTTTTGTATTGTTGAATCTTTCTTCTAAATTCCTGCATCATCCTTTTGAGCATCCTTTAACCTATCTAAAAGAGACGATTGATTAATAATTTGTGAAAGGATTGGTGGTGTTCTCTTTTTTATTAATCCTGTGTCCATCTTTATCAAATATTAAAATATTGGAACTGTTTAAATTCACATCATTGATAGAATCTATGGGTCCTTTATACTTATAGTATATTCCACATTGTTATATTTCCATGGGTGGAAATGGATTGAGAATTCATAGTTTTTTATCAGATCTAACCATATTTGATGTAACATGTTCAAATATTCTAGTGTGAATATATACATATGGATTTTGTTATCTATATATTTTTCACAGTTCTCCCAAAAAATGATTTGCCACCAAATATTCCAATAGAATATTATTACAGCCACTCCAGATCATGTGTTCGATAGTTTTGATAATGAAAATGAATCTTAATTGAAGCATATGAAATGATTTTTTTATTCTTTATCAATACACAGCCAAGGCACCTCTTATGATCATCATTGAATACCAAAAAATGTTCTCATCTTATTGGTAGTGTGAGTACAAGTATAGTGATAAGCCGACTTTTCAACCACTTGGAGCTCTCTTAACATTCATCACTCCATGAAAACTAGACTCCCTCCCGAGTTGTCTTTGTAAGAGGGTTTTACAATCATTAAAAAATTCTCATAAATTGGGAAAAATATTAAGCTAACCCCTAGATGTGATGGATATTTTCCACCTATGTTGGCCTTGGGCATCCCTCAATTGTAACTGTCATAGAGGGATCCATAGATTTCCCATTGTTCGTGATGATATGACCCAATAATGAGTCTCCTTTTGACCATAAATAACACTTTTTATACTTTTCCTAGAGCTTTTCCATTCACAAGAACTCTAGTACAGTGCTTAGATACTTCTCATATTCCTCCTTGGTTTTGAAGTATATTAGAATATCATCTATAAATAGTACCAAAAATATATCAAGCCAATCTATAAAGACTATATTCATCATGACCATGAATATATCTAAAAAATTAGAGATTTTTAAAGGAAATACAATGAATTCATAGTGTTTATACATTGTATAAAAATAAGTCTTGGGGATAACCTCATTCTAATCCCATACGTGGCAATATCCTGGTCGTAGATCCATGTTGAAGAAGAATTATTCCCAATACATCTTATCAAACTAGTCATCAATTCAAGGTAGAGGATACTTATTATTTATCTCTATTTGGTTGAGCTCACGAAAATAAATGAAAAGGCGCATTGACCCAAACTTCTTCTTGATGAAGAGGAATGGGGAACACCATGGTGATCCCCAAGTGCATATAAACTCTTTTTCCAAATTCTCTTGTATTTTTTTCTTTATCTCTTCAACCACCAAAACATCAATTCTATATGGAGTCATAGATACTAGGAACACCCCAGGTATATTATCTGTTGAGAATTCGACATCTCCAATTTGACATTTTATAAAATAGGGCATCGATTACGCATATGATGATTAATTTCTCTCTCATAGAAATTTATATCATCTCAATATAAATAAATCAAATCAATGATATGAATTGCATAAAATTACACCATAGGTAGTATGAAGTGTTTCACATAAACATATGTTTTCAATTTTGAAAAACAATTATTTGGGAAAGTGAGGAACCAATCTAGTACATAGATTTGTTTTCAGTCAAAAAGATATGAAATATCTGAATCAATGAGTTGCAGTTTGATCATTTTAGAGACCTTACCTCTAAGAAGAGTCCATTGGTTGTCAGGATCCATCTCATATCAATCATAGTTGAGGATGTTTTCAAATGTAGAAACATTATTTTTCTATTTTTTTATGAGATCTTCCACCAAAATCACTTACCCATTAAATCCACGTGCCAAAATTCAGAGTTGTTTTATAGGCTGAGGAACCCTCATCTTTAGAACGGGTATCCAGGAAAAGCCTACCCACATGATTGTAAAACTCTACATTCCTAGTGATTAAATCTAAACTCTTGTCTGATAAATCATTATTTTAATCGAGAATGGTTTCCAATTCATCAATTTCCATTAATTCATTCTCGCATTAATGGATATTTGGTACAATTGTATTCTTTATTGCATTACCCAGATCAGTTGCATGTGATTTCGGTATAGGATGTTCATGTGTTCACACCGCCTGCATGAGAACCAGATGAGGGATATTAACATTTCTTGAGGATCAAGTTATAGGAGTGATTTGTAAGAATGAGTACTTTTTTTCTTTTGCAACCTACAATTGTTTTTTATAAACCCTTCCGAGTCTATGATGGTGTTTTTACCTTTATTGAAGATAATTTGATATATTACTTGGCAAGTTCCACTTCATTTGACTGGACAAGTGAATCAGAGTCAGAATCTATATCTTTCTTATAAACCTTGAGACATGAGGTAATGATATCTTCATGGACATCATCCTCTCCATCCCCTTCATCAATCACATTATGCTCTTCACATTCCAACACAACAAAAATATTACGAGAATAGATATCCATATTACCAAACATCACCGTATCAACGTGGGATGAACAAGCCTATACGACCTGCTCAGATAACACTGAACATCTAGGTTTCTCAAATCTTCGGCACATGTTCTATGGTCTATTTTTTGTGTCTTCCCAAACCAAATTTAGAAGATTCACTCTAGCACTATGATTAGAAGCATCCGTTCAAGCGGAGGGGATCTGATGGCTAACTGAAAAATCACACGATTCAATTGTCAAACTGGTGGAGGTAGTCTACCTAAATGAATCTGCATCCGAGTGGGGACACCTATCCCCAACACCAACATCAAAATCATGCACTTCCACCTTTAGTCCTCTTGAAAATGAACTAGCCCCAAAATACCTTCTCATCCAAGAAAAAACTTCTGAACACAGTGCCCCTAATTCTTTGGGGGTTTCTTCCTTCATTTCACCTCAGGAATAGCCCATCCTCAAATCTGTAGGAACCTCCATAAGGGGTTGGACCAACCAACATATATCCTCACCTGAATGTTAAGGGTATCCATTCTTCAAGACACCCTTAGTCACCACAGTGTGTGTGGGGGGGGGGGGGGTGCAGGAAGGGAGTCTCATACCTTTTGAGACATCACACAACCCATCTCTATCCCAATTGAATCAAAAGATTGAACAAATCATGCCTCACTAGTCACAACCAGAGTAGAATAACCTTTTGACATAGTATGATGTTCATTAAATAAAACACATGAAGCCCTTTTATGGAAATCAAGGTGGCAGTGGCCCTGCCAATAACAAGAAGAGAAGAACTTCATCCATGATTCATAAACAACAGGTTGTGAATAAATTTATTATCCCCCAATCACAATTTACACCATGTGTTGTGGGGGCCAAGAGGGTTCAATTTCAACATAGTTGCATTCCACAATCTGAAGATCTAGAGTGGATATCCTCTGATCCTTGCATAGGAAGTGACCGATGGAATTTCCAATTGACTGAAGATGATCCAGATTCATGTAAGGGATAGGGGAGACCCGGATATTGATACCAAATTTTCAGTGAAGAGGGGTCACGATTCATGTCCAGGTCAAACAACCAGATGTATGATGAGGTTCTATGGGATGTTCGATATAAAAATTCCAATAGTGGAGTAGTTAGATTCATGGGTTTCAATGATTTCCCCATTTTCTGTTCTCATCAACATCTATAATTCCATAATTTGAGGTGGTTTTGGTTTGTTTCTACTAAAATTTAAGGATACAAAACAATGCATAAAACTAAATACAATAACGCCACATTTCACATTATGATTTTGGTACTACTATATACAATATAGACATAAATAAGAGTAATTATAATCCATTAAACACATAAAGGGGTATCTAATGACAATAAATTGATAACTTATATAGTATAGTTATTCCTTTGAATTATGAATTTATAGGCTTCAATCTATGTTATCCATGATATACGTCTCAATATATATTCTTGGTGGAATTTTTTTATTCCATTAGTAATGGATCATACTACACATATGAATTAACCCAAAAATATCCCTCGATATTATCCTAACCAATAGTATAGTAAGGCTCATTGTCGTGAACCAGTTCCCATTCGAGTCTAGCTCAAAGTGGTGTTTTTGATTTTTACCCCAAGATAAATATGTGCCAGATCTGAAACTACTTGTTCATATCTAAACATGGATGTATTTTCTTGATAAAATACTTACTTAATACCAACCAATATTTAGGGATGATTTTATTATACCTAGACTTATCCCTAAGTCATTTACTAGCGTTTTCAAATCCAAATCTCAAAAATGTAAACATATCCTTTGATACCTACTATAACAACCTTTATCATTATTAGAGACATAAACATTATTCATTACATAAACTAACAATTAAAAAAGATCTAATGATTGAGAGGTCAAGTTTCTTGGTAAATTAGAAATAATACACAAAAACATAGAACATAAAACACTACATCCTTCTTGAAAACTTTTTTTTACATAACCACTACATTCCTTCGTAATTATCATTGCATGATATAACCTAAGGACATGTATAAGAAAAGGGTGAGCTATAAAGACCATTAAGGGTGTAACAATGGAATAAAATTAACAATATAGTACATGTTAGGAAAAGGGCATATCGATGGATCACAATAGAATAAAAAAACAAAAAATCATGATATATCATTATTATCATATCATAGTAATATGACGACAATATTTAACGTGATAATAGTATGGTCCAAGGATAATTGAATGTGGATCATGAGTAGTCCCTAGATGCACAATAATTTCCATGAGTAAACCCTCATTTCACTTGTATTAGCATGTCTAGAACCTCATTTTACATTGAGTATCAGGATATTATTACTTACCAAATGCATTAGATCTCTATCAGGCCACACCCTTTACAAACATTTAATTTCATTCAAATGTGTGCCACATGGATCATAAAACATGGATTCACTAATCAACATAATTTATTCCAAAAAATAATAGATGTGGAATACATATATTTAAGTCCTCAGTAAACATCTACATGTGTATAAAAGTTAATACCATTTATAGATAAATGTGTATGCTATTCACGTACACGATTATTTTGTCAAAGGAAATTTTGGTGTGTCTTTGGCAGCTTGACGACCTCAAATATAAATCATAAAATGGGTGGATGAATGAGAAAGTGGAATCTCATCATTTATAAATTAAGGGAAAATTATGAGGGTCATGTAACAAAATATCCCAACAAATTTACAAATATTTAGATTCATAATATATAATAATTGCATGAATGTAAATGATAAGTGTGAAATTCATTACAAAATTTCATATTGGTAAACGATGTACATGAGAGAAATTAATGTGAGAGAAAGAGGTCTCCGGTACTCAAAACATAAACAGGTCAGTATTAGTGAGGTGTGAAGTAATACCAATACATTTTTAATTTAAAATAAAAGGGTATAACAACATTATTAAATTTGGAAAAAAATGGGAATGGAAGAAATCCCTTAATTTGAAGTGTGATCCCAAAGGATCGAAAGGGGATTTAGAGAGGATTTGTAGGGATTTTGGAGCACCGTGGGGGGATTCTAGAATAAGGAGGGAAGAGTTTGGTCATGCTAAAAAGGTTTTCTGTGTAGTGGAAGTTGGATCTTGGGTGGTTTTATATAGGAAAAGAGAGGGAATTATTTGTTATTTAGGTTTTTTATACTACACCTTAAACTAATCAAAAAAACAAATAATCCCAGAGTTTTTACCAATGGATTTTTCCATTGGATAGTTGAGGTAATTATTTTATATGTCTAATGGAAGATCATATTAATATATTATTCTTGTTAATGTGGAGGAGAGTCACACTCTAAAAGAAACCATTTTAAAAAGTTAAAATACTTTATATGTTTTGGAGGTTCTACAAAGGCATCATAAAGTTAATCAAAAAATTACAAAATCACATTATATTATAGGTAGAACATATATTTGATGAAAATACATTTTATATTATTTTATTATATAACTTTTGGGTCATTATGATATCATAAAACACATTATATATGTAAATGTTATTTAATTTTTACCAAAAAATTACGCTATGATAGAAAAGTATGAAAAATTTACTGTTGGATGATTTCGACGTCCTGATTCCAAAATATATTATTAATTTTATCTAAATGATATTCTAAATATTTTATTGTTAAATTTAAAAATAAATACAGTAATTTATCTAAAATTCAAGGGCATTGAGAAAAAATAACTTTTAAACCATAACCAAAATTACAATTGAATTCAAAAATATTATACTATAATTTATATGTAATAAGATTTAATTTAGTAACACTATTTTATTAAAATATTATGTAATTTAATAATACATTAATTCATCAAAATTAATTTTTAAATGAATTTAAATATTAACTAATAATATTATATGTTCTTTAAAACAATTTAGAAAGTAATAATAAACAGAATGTATATTATTTATACAATAAAATGATCATAATAATAGTTCTAGGGTCCTGTTACGTAACCCCTTATAACAGCCGCATGACTCCTAAGGGTAAGGTGTGTGATGATGACAAACTCTAAGGGTGGCTTGGATAACACCGCTTGGGTGTTAATCTCTATTAACTTCAACTTCTCTTATAGGTGGTTCTATTGAAGATTAACGTGTTGAAGCTCAACTTTGGATTGGTCAAGAGTGAAGCCCAGTTATACTAACTCTTTTTCGAGCTCCATCAAATGGGCGTTGAATAGAGCAGTTCTACGGGATGAGTCCATCACATCCTTTTTCTTAATACATTGGATTTGTTAAAGCCATATATTTATAATAATCTTGTTATCATTGTTCATTGACTATATTTGTAGTTGTAGAAATTCTTAACGGTATTTTAAAATATAAAAACATAAAACAAAGGATATTCATATGTTTTATATAAAGAATTTCTATAATAAAACATTTAATCTGATTATGCAGAATTACCATTAATAAAATTTTTGGTTGTTAGAATATTGATTTTATATTTGATAGTATTATTTGTGATATAGTGTAATTTTTATTTTCAATCTCTTCTATCAGTTGGATTGTAACATGTTGAGTATACAAATTAAAACTATGAATTTTAATTAGAAATTTCAACTTGCAATTTTAACTAAAAATGGGAGTGGACATTTCCACTTTAATTTTCCAAATTACATTCTTATTGTGACAAAATCTAATGTAGATGCTGCATATTAATTGAATATTAAAATGCATGTAATGAGTTATCAGTCCTCATATTGTTGTTTTCATACCCATTTGATATCATTGCTAAATCATGCATCATCAATGGTGGAAAATTCCTCCTTGGTTTCTCCTAATTGAATCAATATTTATATATTAACAACTAAAATGATAAATAACATAAATGTTGCATAGGATTTTTAATAGGAAATCATATCAACTATTATGAACTGTGTTTAAATTTTTTAGGGTTCATGAGCCTCATTCCAATTAGTGAGATATCCATAAGTCCATCCAAATGACCCAGGTTCAAAACCAGGAAGAGGAATATTTTGATGTTACGGTACAAGCACTGTAGTAGGAACTGTAGTAGTACTGTGCAGAACTGTACACTGTGTGGTACTGTAGCAGAATTGTAAATAGTACAGGTATAGTAGAAGAACAGTACATAGTGCAGGTACTGTAGCTGGAACTATAGCTGGTACTGTAGCAGGTATTGTTAGGTACTGTAGTAGCTATAACAATTCACGTTGGGCCACCTGTTTGGGCATGGAGTCCTTAAGGGTTTCGGGACACCCATGTATTCAAATCAGTAGGGATTTCGGGCCAACTGTAAGGCCTTCGGGCTACCTCAAGTCCTTCAAGCCACTTGAAGTTTCCCTAGACACACTACAAAAAAAGAAGCAGCCTTAGAAGAGGATTTAGAGCAGGTGCACTCACCAGAGTAGAACCAATTAGATTTTCCAGAATGAGAGGTTATGGCTATGCCATTGGGACCAACTTGTGCTTTCACAAAAAGCCAAACCAGATGGCCATGTGAATGTGGAGAGATACTATAATGAAGAGGATGCTGGAGAGGGGGAGTTCCTTGTAGACAGTCAGGTTATATTCCCTATGACCTTTGGGTCATGTAATCTCCTAATCCTACAGGGAATGTAATCTTTGAGCCTACATGCCTTTTAAGGGATTCCTCTCACCCCTTTAAAGGGGGATTATAAAAAAAACAGTAAATTATGTAGGACTTCAGTCCATTCGGGGAGGGGTTTAAATTTTTAGGTTGTGACGATATGGATCAATATGAATATACAATGAGATTTATGAAAGTATCAGCATGGTAGACAACTTTCAACAGTCCTATTTCATTTCCTTACAACAATATTACATAATTATTTATCCATGTTAAAATTGAATGAAATAGTTCAATAAAAAATGAAAATAAAAGTATAAATACCGTGTCATGTTATAAATATACAATTATATGTAGTTATATGATGTAGGTTTCAATGTTACACTCTATATTGGTTTCATGGATGGCACATGGTCCACTAAGCTAGTATTTTTGAGAATTTTTTATTTGGCTTCGGGTGGTGTAACTGATGTGATTGGGTAGGAGAATAACTGGGGATAGAATAATAATAATAATAAGATGCACTAGAGGTTGGAAAAGAGGATTCAAACTGTGTCATGGATACAATAATGGATCCAATATTGGGGGTTCATGCAAATTTTACCCATGGAATGTTGGAACCTAAATTCTATGGTGTACACCCACATTGTATACTGAGGTATATTAATAATAAGAGAATTTATATTATAATTGATGTTATGGTTTCTGAATAAATTGGTACAAATACTTATATATACATAATTAAGATGATAGAAAAATGGAAAATAGTGTGGATTTGAGGAATAAAAATGGATTAAAAAGGGATAGGAATCACATTTGAATCTCTACAAGAATTTCTGAAATACCCCTAGAGAAGGATAGTAGTCTGATGTGAAAATAGATGATAGAGAGAAATATAACATAGAGTATGGTTTTCATCCCATATATTAAATAGGAAGTGAATCTTGGCATCATCATCTATATTTTGACAAAGTGATTTTAATTTTAACGTTTATCAGACCGATGTGTGGTCAATTTATACACTTTATCAATTAATAATGGATAGTTGTCATAATTTTTATTAAAACAAATAAGAGTATGTATACTATATTTTTACAATGTGATTATAATTTTAATCTAAAATTAATATTTTATATTTAAAACACACAATTTGAGTTGTACTTACCACATATTGTTCTATAATGATGTTTGTTTGATTACTATACATCAAAAATTAATTATGGATCATTGTTATAATGTTTGAAAATAATTGAAATTTGTATTCTCGATCATGACTATGTGATGAACATCTTCAACTAAAATTACACTTTTATATTGAAATAAAACTATTTGTGTCCAATGGATAACATCTTGCGTTAAATTATCATGATGTCGATTCATACACATCAAAAATGAATAATTGATCATTTTCCTATTATTTAAAAATAGTATGAGCTCGTTCTCCCACATTTTTCTATCTAACGCATGTATTAATACAAATGGACACATTCAAATTGAAAATAAACACTTAGAGTCAAAAAAACCACTTCATGTACAAGATTGAAATATAGATGATTCCTATATTTCACAAATAGATTATTGATCATTGTCCTAAATTTTGATGAAAACCAAAGCTTAGTTACTTTGTTTTAACAATATGATATCTGTTTTGAAAAAAAAACAACACTTTTATTTAAAAAACACACACATTAATTCATATTGACCACATCATACATCATATTATCATGTGGTAGATTCCTATACATAAAATAAAAAATTATATATCATCATATAATATTTTCAAACAATTAGTTATTTTCTTAATTTTGGGTGTGTTATTAAAATTTTGAACTAAAAATGCTCCATTATATTGAAAATACACAATTTGAGTCATACGGACTGCATCATATTTCAGATTGATATGAAATGGATTCTTATAAATAAAAAATTAAATATTGATCATTTTCCTAAAGGTCAATATTAATCTGAGATCATTTTTTTGTCTATGTGATGTACATTTTAAATCAAATTGACACTTTTAAAATGAAAACACACATTGGGAGTCATACTGACAACATCATGTGCCAGATTAATGATTGGTTAATTCCTAGATTTCAAAAATATGTTATGGAATGTATATGTGTGGTTATAAAATAATAAAACATTATTTTATATGTTTTAGATATGAAAAGTTTAGATTTAACAATAAAATTAAATATATATTGAAAACACACACTTTGAGTCATTGAGGACAAATGGTGTTTTAAATTGATGTGATTTTGATTCATACACAACAAATATAATAATACAAATATTTTTGTTAATGTTTTTAAAATAATATGTGATTTTTTGAAGATTTTTTCTATGTAAGAGTTGTTTTAAAATAAAATAATACATTAATTTTGTAAATATACACCTTCAGTCATATCGACCACATCGTGAGTTTTATTTTCAGGTATTTAATTTTTGAAAAATCAAATGAAATATGGATCTATTTTAAAAAATATAAAAAAAATATGATCATGGTTTCTTGTTTTTGGATAGGTGAAACATGCTTTAAACAAAAAATGGAACTTTTTTATTGAAAACACAATGTTTCAATCATACATTCCATATCATGTGTTTGATTAATGAGTGGTTTATTCCAACAAATCTCATATGAATAATGCATCATTTTACCAATGTTCGAGAAATAATTACACATTTTCTTATTTTTTAGATATATGATGCCTGTTTTACACTAAAATGAGAGTTTATATTGAGACCATACACTTTGAGTCTTATTGACCCCATCATGTTTCTGATTTATCAGTGCTCTATTCCAACATATCACAAATAAAATTCCAATCATTTTTCTAATATTGGAGAAAAATATGTTCTTGTTATAATGGTTTTGGTAGTGTGATATGCACATTAATCAAAAAAACATCTTTTTATCTTGGAAAAACATGCTTTGATTAATACCAACCACATAATGAGTCAGATTGACATGAAGTTGACTCATATATATCTAAAATTATTTTGAACTAATTTCCTACAGTTTGATGAAACTATGATCTTAATAATATATTTTTCTTTTTGGCATGAATTTTAAACAAAAATTAAACTTTATTATTGAAAATGTCTGGTTTGAGTCATAACAAACAAATTGTGTTTTGATTTATGTGAGACCAATACCTAAACAGAACAAATTTATTACTAATATTTTTCCTACTATTTGAAAACAATATTATCTTTTTTTACTACTTTTTGTAGTGTGAATAATATTTTCAACTAAAAGGTCACTTTTATATTAAAAACACACATATAAAGTCGATCAACCACATCATGTGTTATATTTATGTGTAGATGATTATTATATTTCAATAATGAATTATGGATAGTTTTTCAAAATATTCAAGATAATATGAGCTCATTTACTTAGTTTTGGGCATATGAAATTCTCTTTATACAAATATGATAATTGGAAATACACAATTTGAGTGATATGGACCACATCATGTGTCCGATTTAAATGAATTAAGTTCCTATATATCAAAAATGATTTTTCAATAACTTTTCTGAGGATTGAAACTAATCAAAGGCCATTTTTCAAGTTTTGTCTATGTGACATAGGTTCAAAATTAGAAAAAAACTTTTATATTTATAAAATTACTTTTTATTCATATTGTCCACATCATGTGTATGAATGATTTTATGTTGATTCTTAAATGTTACAAAAGAATTATGGATAAAATTCATATGTTTTGAAACTAATTCATGTTTTTCATGGATTTGGCTATGTGATGTCAGTTATAAACAAAAATGAAAATTTAATATTGAAAACACACAATTTGTATCTTAACGAAAGCATCATATTTCAATTGATTTGTGATAGATTCCAACATGTCAGAAATGATATATGTATAATTTTCCTACATTTTTATAACGTTATGATCTTAAATTCTTGTTTTTGGATATGTGAAGTTTTCTTTATACTGATATGACACTTTGATGTTGAAAACTCGAACGTAGAGTTTTATAGACCACATATTGTTTCAGATTGACATAATGTCAATTATTGTATGTCTCAAATGAATTATAAACCATTTTACTATTTTTTAAAAACAATATGATATTTTTTTTCATATTTCAGCTATATTAAATTTGTTTTAAACTAAAATTATACTTTTATAATGAATACAAGAACTTTGAGTCATACTTAATTTAACATGTGGTTGATTGATGCGAGGAAAGTTACTATACATCAAAACTGAATTATAGACTATTTTCCTTACGGTTGAAAACAAGATAAACTCATTTTATCAATTTTGTAGTGTGTCATATGATTTAGAAATGATAATTTTTTTTAATAAAACACACACTAAGAGTCATACTGTCCAGATCACGTGTTGGAATCATGTGATGTTAATTATTACATTTAAAAATTAATTATGGAACAAATTATTAAATATTCAAGATAATTTTATCTCATTTACTCGGTTTTGGGTATGTGGCTTGTTTCTTAAACAAATTTGTCAATTGAAAACACAAACATTGTGTAATATCAGACACATCATGTGTTGCATTGATGTGTGTTCAATTACTACATACCAATAATTAATTAAATTTCATTTTCATAAAATTATAAATACAATTCGATATTATAATCATTTTTTTGGTTATGTGATGGATTTTTTAAAATAAAATTAATCTTTTACTATAAAAACACACTATGTGTCATAAATTCCATTTCACGTGTTATATTGATTAACATTCAATTCTTATATGTCAAAAATTAATTATGTATCATTGAGATCATGTTTGAAAACAATATGATCTTTTTTAAATATTTCTTAAAATGTGACATGCATTTTAAAGTAAAATAACACATTTATAATAAAAACTTGAACATGAAGACATTCATGTAAAATAGTGATTCATATTGACATGTGGTTTATTCATACACATCAAAAAATAATTATGAATTATTTTTTAAATGTTTTAGGAAAACACAAGATTGTTTTCTTTGTTATGAATATGTGATGTCTATTTAGATTAATGTTATAATTTTAAAGTGCAGACATGATGTTTAAGTCATACTAATAACATCATGGGTTGGATTGATTTCAGTTCAATTCCAATACTTCACATAGAAATTATTGATCATTGTATTAATGTATGATAATAATGTAATATAATTTTCATAATATATATAAGGGGATGAATGTTTTCAACTAAAATGACACAGTTATATTAAAAATCGTAACATTGATTCATAATGACCACATCATATGCTTGATTTATGTTTATGAATTTATTACAAATCCAAAATGAATTAACGATGCTTTTGTTGAATTTTATAAAAAAGAAGAAATCATTATCTCATTTTTGAAAATGTGAAGAGCATTTTAAACTCAAATTGTATTATTAAATAAAAAACATATACTATGATTCACACTTGACAAATAATATGTTTTATTGATTCATGGACTATCCCTACATTTCACAAATGAATTATCATTCATTGTCAATAATTTTGAAAACAATATGATATTATTTTATTGGTTTTGAAAATGTGATATTTTTTTAAAATAAATTTCCATGTAATGATAAATGATACTCTCAAAATTTTGATCTTCCACCCCTAGTACACCTTCTTTCACTACAAATTCCCCACTTATACATTAATCATTATATTGAGATATCAAATATACAACATTATTAGTATTTATAATATCAATTATTTTATGTATTTT
The DNA here is from genome assembly GCA_963277665.1 of Viscum album. Taxonomy (NCBI): domain Eukaryota; kingdom Viridiplantae; phylum Streptophyta; class Magnoliopsida; order Santalales; family Viscaceae; genus Viscum; species Viscum album. The sequence goes on along the minus strand of OY728158.1, from coordinate 362,147,866 downwards.
TCTAAATTAAATATGAATGTAAAGAAATTAAAATTCCATAAACATTGTGGTGGTATAAGTGATTATAATAGAACCCAAACCGTTTTTTAGGATTCATCAACTGATTGAGATATACAAAATGAAAATGACTTGGATTTTTAAATAAATTTACTTTCAATAAATTTTTGTAATATGTCCAAAAAGTTTTTTTCTGAAAAATCATTGAACTACATAACACTCACCATTATCACATTGGTTGCCCTGAATTTCAATATCTCATGAGATCGAGGGATGTGGCTCAAAATGTTTGGGTTTATGTGGCTCTTTATGTGGTAATTTTTATAATGGTATTGGTTCATATAAATCCTTTTATATATATTGTTCCTCAAAAATAGATTAGATAATAATGTATTCTTAAGAATTTATCACTTCGTACATTCCTTTCATCAATTAATTATGTATCTCTTAGTGGAATTATATTCTCAAAATATGTTTGAGGTGACACTACAAAGCCTTCACCACTAATGAAGCCATGTTGTTCTATCTAATTCAACTATACTAAATGTATTTTTTATTCAGTTATATAGGATTCAAATTGCATTTTTAAATAACATAACAATCATATTAAAATTAATATATATTTTTATATAAAAATGATATAGGAAACTAAAAAATTATAATTAATCTATAATTACACATGATTACCATTCTAATTGTGTGTTTTCATCTACTTGTTTTCCCTCATAATTTATACGATCCTCATACAATTATATATGACATGTGATGGAAGTGTCTTTGATGCCTGATTCATTAATCTATATATAAATAAATTATCTTATGTTGTCTCATAACACATAAAAATTTTACTATATATTGCTATTATTTTCAAATGAAGAATACCATATCCTTTTTTATAGTATGGTAAAATTGGTTTTGATACATGCTGCTTATTTTCCAAACACTTATATTGTTTAATAAATTTAAAATTTAAAATTAAAATTGAAAAAATAAATATTTTCAAATATTTTATTAATTTTAAAAATTCAATAGAAATTATTCATCGACATGAAGAGTAAAGAATGCTTTACATTTTATAATTTTTGAAATGTGTACCAAAATTATTGGTGGGTGGAGTTTTACATTCCCCAAAACATATCTATTGTTATGATTTTTTATTAGTGTATGGAAATCATTATGATATTTTCTAGTGATAATTAAGAAAATTTTGATATTCTCATAATCTAAAATTAACAAAATCTGCATGTGAAAATGAAAAACAATAAATGTTTAATTTTATGTATTTTTATTAAAATATATATTGTATATCATAACATTACTATTATATCTTTCGAAATGGTTGTATTTAAAAAAGGATTGACATTGCGAAATGGATCTATATTAATTTGAAAAAAATCTCATTCTGACACTAATGTAACTAATATTCATTTACATAATACGGTAAATAGGTTGGCCCCATTGATTCTATCCATCTTCAAACATTATTCTATTTCTTCTTTCCTTGACAGAATTAGTTATCACAGTGATACTACGTTACCGAATTTTTTTTCTTCCGCATGTTTTTGATCACATAATAATTACATAGTTTCATAATTGATCTTGTTTTATTCCTCAATATTGTTAACATCATAATTTGAATTCATTATACTTATGGGTAGTTAAAGATTTAATTTAGATTATTTAACTACAGTAATGAACACATAATATTATTTGGAAAAAATTAGTATATTAAAAACACATTAAGTGGTTTTTTGATCCCCATTTAATTTCATTAAAGATTGAAAGGATTTGTCTCGTCCATTGTGTATAAAAATTCCAATCTTATATTCCACTATAATGTACAAGTAAATTTCTACATATTCACCACTATCAAATGATTGATATCCAACAATAAAAGGGACAACCCAAATGGTTTTTTATTCCGAACCTTTATTTTTTTGTATCTAAAAGAACAATTGACTATTTCCAATTTTCGGGATATGGGATATTAAATACATTCACTACATGTAATTCTATTATGAAAAGTTTCTCCGTATACACTTTCACACTGAAATTCACTATCACAGAGATAAATTTGTCAACTTTAAATATACATATGTTATGAAACCATCTGAAACTAAAAATAAAAACATGAAATGTTTTATAAAATAACCTATATATTTGTTCAATGATGATGATGTTTTATATATTTGGAAAAATTGTATTTCTATCCATGGAACCAGGTACACATATTTATTCTTTCGTAATTCTAACTCCACTATTTTCATCATACAATTTCATTATGATAATTATAATGGAATTTATATAAAAAATTGATGAAAATTGTGTAATTGATAACAATTATATTTGGCCCCCTAGATAGCAATTAAAGTTATTCGATAATTGAAATCAAATTTTTCGATAACTCCTTAAAAATATGATATCAGAATCATCTTATAAAATATTGGTTATGGTATTTGGTATCCATCCTGATAGAACCTAATATTTTATCAATAAAATTCCCTTCTTAAAATTATTTCATATACTATAATAAAATAATATTTCTCAAAAAGTCAATAAAAACCATAAAAATGAAGAATGAGTGAAATAAAGGGTGTCTCTAGATGTTAATGAAGATATACAAATAAAATAGTAACTTGAACATTGGAATAGTAATGTGACACTTATGAATAGTAAATAGGACAATTGAATAGTTACCTCACTAGTAAAATTATAATTAAAATTTATTTATATTATTAGGGACCAATAGTATATAATTATATCATAGTATAAAAAAGTAAATATTTTAAAAACAATTAATTAATTGTTGGTATTTTAATAAGTCATGTATATGTATTAACAATTTTACGAATAATTTAATAATTTAAAATAAAATATATTTTCATAAAATGGTTTCATATATTATTATTTTTATGTCTTATGATCATAATAATATTTTGTGAGACCTTAATTATTTTTTCAAAATGTCAGAAAAGTTGATTTATTTAAAAAAGTTGTATTTTCAAGGAAATTATGATTTTAATTTTGAATTATATTTAAAATGTTTAGAAATTTATTTTTATAAAAAGTATTAAATTTTTTAATTATAAAAATTGAAAATTTTTTGTTGTGAATTTTTGGTATCTTCTAAATTACATGAATTGTTTAGGAATAATAAAATACGATAATTTATGATACATTCTAAAACCTGAATTTCTCCATCATTCTTGACTCAATGATTATTTAAATAAAAATTGGTTCAAACTCAAAATGTCTATTTACTTTTATTTTCAAGTGAATCAAAACTATTCATAGTCATGACGGAAAAATATTAAACTAATGATTAAAATAATGGTAAACCCCCTCCCCTCGTCCACTATAAATACAACATCTCTTTACATATTATCTTAACTGTTCTCAGGCCTTGTGATTAGTCCAAATATATCTTATATCTCCCTCTAATAACCTTTTACTCATTCTATATCCCTTTGTATGTTAAAAAATCCTCTACCATAAAGTGGTTTCAAAAGAAAATATATTCAAGATGTAAATTTCTCTTTTCATTTCATTTATTTTCATTCAAGTTCCATTATTTAATTTTTATTTACTCACCTAAAAGAATCTAAATTCTATGATAAATCCATTAAAATATAGGTACTTTAAATTTTTTATGATAATGTAATAATTCATCATCATATCTATTTTCCCATCCTTTTTTACCCTGAATGAAAACACCATCAGAGAAGTGTTAATTTCTCACATTAAAGGATGAAATGTTTTCAATTTCTATCACCATCTTCAATTCTGGTCTGAAAACATTTTTTATGGTTGAACCATACTATTATAAATTCAATCATTCTAATTTAATGTTCTAGAATATTTTTTCAATATGATATTAATTTATTAAGAAAAATGTGATTAATTTGATTAAAAAACCGCCAATTAACGAGAACAATTATCATTAATTTTATATATTATGATACATCTTTAATCAAAATATCCAAATTAATTTTATAACCATGTAGTATTATGTATGATAAATAATAACATAAAACACAAATTCTATACATATATTCTCATCTTACATGTTTATCTTTACATGTATATAATTAAACCAATCAAGAAACCCTTGAAAACAAATGCTCCCAAGAAAATATATTAAACCCCTTAAGCCATCAAAAAGGTTATGAATGATCTTAATAAGGTTATAATAAATCAATTAAAAAATTACATGGTTCTGGAAATATTAATTAAGGAATTCAATTTAATTATCCTGGATATTTGTTCATGGGAAGAACATCTTTAGAGTCATGTTAAGGGATTCTACACAAACCTCCATTATTCTATTTGGTTGCTAAATATTTCTATTTATCCAAATTAAGTTATCTATTATTTTATTTAAATATTCTAAAATACGTTTAAATTAGCCAAACACATGTATGAGGATCCAATAATCAGTCACTTTTTAGGATATACATGTTTTTAATTTGTTCCCTCCCCAAAATATACCGATAAGCAAACCCATTTTATGGGAACTTCCCTAATTCTTACCCAATTTCAAGTGAAATCTATCATCTGTTTAAAAATACATAAATTTTATAAATTTAGTATTTTTATTAAATAAATCAACTTGGTTAACTTCTATTTTAATATTAAAGATCATGGCCATTTTCGTTTTATATGATTTTTAGAATTTTCGTTAAAACCGCACCAAAATTTTTTAATGATAATTTTTTTGAAATTATCTTCTTTCATGTTCTCAATTCTGTTTGAAATAAATTACCATGATATATTCCTATTTTCACATATCAATTTCCATGTACCATTTAATTCTTTTCTATCATGGACACTTTCATGACACGCCCATATATTTTTCTTTTATCATGATTATGATAACCATTTCTTTCCAAGGGTTCCCTTATGTTTATATATGATTGATTATGTATTATTCTATATGGGGAAATAATATTGATCATAATTTTAGGATGGTTAGACCCAGATAAAACTCTAATTCATTTGATGATGTTGAGTCTCATGATACATTTTTTACAATGGTCTTGGCAGTCAGCCTTGACTCATGCTACCATGTGAAACAACCCAGGTGGTGAAACTCAACATGTTCTCATCTATGTGCAATGAGCTAAGACTCATGATAACGTAATGTTTTATATCACTTCCAAATCACTATGAATCCAGGTTTATATAATTCCAAGATTATATTTTATGATTCCATATGTATCATGCCTTTTATATCATTATGTTATGTTCTATAACCCATGTACTAAATATTTTACTGTTATTTGTTCCCTTACTAGTCTTTCTAGATCGTCACATTGTTCATGGTGTCTCCTGGTTATCCTATGGGGATAAATGAGAACAATTGAAGTTAGGATCTATTTATGTTTATTAAATAATGAAATGTTTTATTTAGTCCCATTTTCAGTTTTTTTGTTCCTAGTCTTCCAAGACACTAGACTTTTCAAACATTGTCTTGTAAGATAATAATTGATTGTTATCAAAATAATGTAAAGATACTAATAAAATGATAGGGTCTCTATAGTTTTTATTTTGTCATGGATGATTTATGTTTGGAGATTTGAGAAAGATAACTTTAGTAAGAATTTTAGGGAAGAGACTATGTTTAAAAAACCATCCAATAATTTTTGTAAAAATAGAGTATGTTGTTTATCATGAAAATATATCCCTCCCAGGATACGAAAAATTTGATGTGGCTCTGGAATAGCTCTATTCTGGTGTAAAACATGAAAACACTACTTTGTGCTAGAATCTAATGGGAACTAGTGCACAACAACGAGCCTTGTGGTACTCCCGGTTTGACACTCCTAGGGGATATGCTTTGGTAAATTATTTAGTTTCTTACAAAATATTATTAAGAGCATAAAACATGATCCAATAATAGAATAAGTTAAGAAATATATTAAGGATAAAGTAGATCTAAACCTAGGGAATCACAAGTTAGGATTTATTTATCCCTTACAAGTCTATCCTTTTATGTTCAAAGTTTCAATTATGATTATTTACTATGTATTCCATCCCCCTAATTGTATGTTATTATTCTTAGTTAATGGTGGGAAATATAAGAACAAATGCCTACAATCAATGTGATATGGAATGTTATTATTTTCCCACTGATATTACAAATATGATGGAAATGGGTGCTCAAAACATCATGACAATACTTGCTCAGATGGATCAATTATGAATAATATCTTCAATCATATGGAACATAACCCTTATATAAGGAAAGATAATGTTACTATTGAACCCATTATGGAGAAAAGGCCTTCCATTATTAGTAGAAATTCGGATCCGCTCCTCAAGGAATAGTGGATTAACTCCATTGAAAATGATATTTTATATCCTTCCCTACTCAGAATATAATAATGTCGCACATATGGTCTATCGTTTTTATGGGGAAGAAGATCATTGGAGAAAAAGAATCATGAAAATATATTCCCAAGAGAAAATTGATTCACTAGATTTGGGGGAATTTTAGAATTTTTTTTCAATAAATATTATCCCTGAACACTCCACCTTGATATGGAAGAGTGTTCCTTATACTCAATACAAATGAAGATGTGTCAATCAGGGTGGATGAAGTAAACATCAAAAAGCATGTAAGATATGCCTAAAAAATTTTCATGAACACTAAAATTAATGGGGATCACTTTTTTAGTGAACTAATGTCATGTCTACAAAAAGTGTTGGTGATTTTTGACATGGGGAGTTATAAAGAGATTTTTTGTTGTGACTATATGGATTAAATGGACATCAGATAATCCTAATAATTTCTTGGAATTAGTGAAAAAAGTTCAAAATGGAGTCTAATAATTCTAGATGGGAAAACATATCACATGATTAATATGGGATCAAACATACCACATGTCAAAATTATTGGATGAAGTGTCCTAGGAAATGTCTAAAGGGAACAATGAATTTATTATAATTTTGAATAATGGGACATCAGGCTAAAAATGTCCTATGGAATATAAAGAATCCCACTAACATAGAAGAAGAAATTATAGTTCAAATAAACACTTATCATGTAGTGGAGTGTTACAACTAAAAGGAAGATGGGAATTATGTGAACATTTTTCCTATGCCAAGGGTTGTCTGAGGAAATCGACAACAACCTCCAAGGAAACAAGTTATGGCTTATTCTATCACTACTACATTAGTGGAGCCAAGCAATGATGTGTTTACATGTGTGCTAGTTATTAATTGAGGTATAGTGAATGTACTATTTGATTTTGGTTCTATGAAATCGTTCATATCATTCATTATTAGTAGAATAATTAAAACACTACCTCAAAAGATATAGTTTCTGTTATCTATGAGAACAACAAATAGGGAAATTACTACATCTATAGTATATATCTCCTTCACAGATAATGTTTATGAACTAAACCTCCCAAAAAATATTATCATAATTTTTTTAGTGTAGTTTGAGGTAATATTGGGCATAGATTGTCTATCTTTATATAAATACAATATTATCTTTTAGGAATGGGAGATCACACTTCACATCCCAAAGCATCCACCATTTAATTAAAAGTATAGGAGGAGGATGAATCTATTTTATAATCATTGTCTCATGTGTAGATATAAATTGCTTATGATAAAGAATGTCTTTCTCAAACCATTGAGTCAATAGAGATAATAATGTTCAAGGTCAAGCCCATCATGATGGATTACACTGATGTATTCCCTAAATAATTGTATGGTCTTCCTCCTAATCGATATGTTGAGTTATTAATTGAAAATATTCTTGGATCTGTACCGATATAAATGACATATTATAGAATTTACACAATTGAGATGGAAGAGTTGAAGAAGTAGTTATAAGATAATCTGGAGAAGGGTTTTATATTCCCAAGTGTATCACCATTGGGTGCACCTTTCCTCTTTGTTTAGAAGAGGGATGGAACAATTCTCATATGCATTGAGTATCACTAAATAAATAAAATCATGATAATGAATTATTATCCCTTTTCACAGATAGATGACCTGTTCATTCATCATAATGGGTCCATTTATTTCTCTAAGGTGTTCTTTGGTCAGTATATCACACATTAATGGTGAATAAGGAAGTTATTCTTTGGACATGATTTCAAACGATAGATTTACACTATGAGTTCATAGTGATGCCCTCCAGAATCAGTAATGCCTAAAAAATAATCATGGATTTAATGAATAGAGTATTTAAATATTACAGTGAAAATTTGTGGTAGTATTTATCGATGATATTATGATATACTCCAAGAAAATGGAGGAACATGAAGAGCATTTGAATTCATTGTTGAAGACTTTGTGAAAGGAAAAAATTAATGAAAAGTATATTAAATGTGTGTTCGGGGTGGATGAAGTATCATTCTTGGGGCATGTTATTGCAAGAACATGAGTATCTATGGACCCTTCTAAGAAAAAACCAATTGAAGAGTAGCCTATGCCAAAATCTATAATGGAGATCTGTCGATTTCTAGGTCTAGATAGGTATTATAGATAGTTTCTGACGAACATGTCAATATTTTTAATACAATGATCAAGATGACATGGAACGGGTGATGTTTTTTAGACTCAAGAATGTGAGGAAAACATTAAGGATCTCAAAAAGAGGCCTATCACTACACCAATACTCACACTCCCAAACAATGTGGAACACATTGTGGTGTATAGTGATGATTAAAATAAGGTATTATATGCAGTGTTAATGAAAAATTATAAAGTGATAGACTAAACCTTAAGGTATCTTAAAATACATGAGATAAAATATATAACACATGATCTAGTGTTGGCAGCTTGAATATTCGTGTTAAACATCTGGTGGCATTATCACTATTGGGAGAATTGTTAGATATATACTGATAACAAGAGTCTCCAAATACATATTTACATAGAAGTATCTTAATATGTTCCAGTGATGATGGTTATTTCTCATCAAGTATTATAAATGTTCAATACACTATCATCATGCTATGTAAAATAAGGTGGCACTTTCACTATGTAGAAAAGATACTACATCATTTTTAATGATTAAAATAGAGAAGGATCCAATCTAAATATATTTTAAATGGATGGAATGGGTAATAATACTGGATGAACATTGTCAATAAATTATAAAATGATTTCTCAAATGATTTCTCAACCTTCAATAATGTTGAAAATAAAAAATTCTCAAATAAATGATTGGGAAATTCTTAAAAGGGTTGATTTTATTAGCAATGGGTTGTCCTTTGAGTTCAATATCGATGATGAAGGAGTTGTAAGAATTGTTTCATGATTTTTCATACCATCCAATCCATCGATAACGAAGTTTCTTTTGAATGGTGCACATAGCTCAACCTTCTATTTTCACCCAGGTAGCACAATTGTGTGTCGATATCTCCAATATAACATTTGGTGGGATAATATGAAGTAGGAGATAGATGAATATAAATAAAAATATCTAATATGTCTAAAAGTGCAGGAAAAATTACATAATTCAAGGGTATGAGGAAACCAATATCCATACCAACATGGAAGTGGCAGAACATCACGATGGACTTTGTCACTAGACATCTAAGGACATACAATAGAAACAATTCTATAGGGATCATTATGGATCATCTTTCAATGATAGATCACATTATCACAATTTTACAAGACTAATCATTGGATGAACATTCAAAAATATATATCAAAGTGGTGGTATGGATGCATGGAGTATATTTATCTATTATATAATATAAATATCCATGATATAGTACAATGTTATTGAATGTCTCTATAATTCTCCTAGAACTGAGTTGAACATCAGCATGGCCTATCATCCTAAACAAATTGATAATTTTAGAAATATATTAAGACACTAAAAGACATATTTAGAGTGTGTTCCATGAAATTCAATGTGAGATGGGAATAACATCTTCCATGGGATGAATTCTCTTAAAACAACCGTTTCCACTCTAGTATCTGAATGTCACCATATGATGACCTTTATGGGAAATGTTTCAGAACACCAACATGTTGGAATGAAGTCAGTGAGTATAATCTTCATGGACATGAAATGGTTGATAAAATGTTTCAGAATGTGAAAAACATTAAATAGCACATTAAGGTATCCCAATTTTGATAAAAATTCAATGCATACAATCGCCAAAGAGACATTGTTTTTAAGTATAAGGCCCTGGACTTAAACATTACTTAATATTGAATTAAATAAATAATTCACATTGAGGATCTATTCAGGTTTAGAGTTTTAGAGAATTAGATCATAACTATTACATCTCAAATGTTTACACGGTAGACACTTCTAAAATGTTACCCCACTTATTTTACAAAACATGAAGTCTTAAAAAAAGAGTCTTGTCTAGTTCCATGTTTAGTACAACATGAATTTTCCTTGATCCCATCCTTGACCATATTCCACATTATGTCCTGTGAAAAATATTTCAAAAAAAACATGGGGAGATTATAAAAAGATTAGTAAGGGATACACAAAGAAGGAAAACTGTTAGTTTTTGAAAACATCTAGTAAACCATGAATACTTTATCAAGGTAATACTTTTAACTATTAATAAGTAGTAAATACCCTTCAATAAATAAAATACCATTACATACCCTTTGATAACCAGAATATTACCATAAAACCCATATAAAGAACACATAACATATAAAGGTAACTTTGGACATAAACATACTTAAATGGAATAACCGTACGGTTTACTTCCACACATATCACTAAATGGAATAGCCATACGTCCGACTTTCATACCCAATGTGTTGGAGGGTATAAAGTGACCACCCATCCTGGTATTCACGGCACCACCCTTCATATGGTTCATCATGTAACCACTCGTCAAATGTCCAAGTACCATTAAAAAATCATAATATATGAAACAAATATAATGGAATGAAAACATTTTCACATTTCGATCAAAATATATCACTTAAATATATTGAGATAAAAAATCCATTATAAAAACCATTTTCAATACCAAAATACATAAAATAGTATATGGTATTAATTTCATTTTGAAAACATTACGGCTTGTTGAGGAAGCCAAAGACCAAATAATACTCACGGTGGCGGAAAAGGTTGTTGTCACTGCGTACGTAAAAATAAACATTCCTTTTTTTCTTTTAGTAAAAATATTCTTAGAAAAAGATTCCCATTGAATGAAAAGAAAAGTCAAAGGTTTTTTATACATCATATAAATGAAAGTCTTGTATTAGAACAAAATATGCCTCAGTGAATGGAGATTGAGATGAAGTCCTTTACCTCGTGTCTGGCGTGACTAGATTTCTCTTTAATCTCCTGAATAATAAACTAAAGATAATATATAATTTCTTAAGAAACTTTTTAAAGTTTATTATTACTTTTATATAACTTATTTCCAGGTTATAATCATTATGAAATCATTGAAGTTAATAAAGTTCATTTTTCCGATATTTGGTACTTATGTCAAAATGGACATCTTACAATTACATGTTGTTCAAATGGTAAAAGGTTCATTTTATCTAGAATGATATGCATGATTTGGATATCATATATATGATATATATCCATCGTATACATTTATTTATAATAGTACATAACATTTAGAGGAATGAAATGAAAAGCACCGTTCATGGAGATGGTAAGTTGTACATACGCATGAACGCTACCTTCATTTCGTTTTTGTATTTAATGGAGTGAAATCATAATGATACAAAGGTATATTATAATAATATAATAATATCATATATAATATCATTAACTCCATCCTTTATACATCCCACATATGGCATTAAAGAATCATATCACTTTGAAGGGCGGTAGTCCGCACTTCCTAAAATGAAATTATTGGGTTTACCCATAGTGGAAACCATAAATGTATGCTATAAATGAAAAATAAAGAATCATAAAGAAAACATAAAAATAATATATATCATATATAAATATAGTGATGTCTTAATGGCACTCATGAAAGGTGTTAAAAAAAAATTGAACAATCATCGTTTCGTGAGGCAGAAATTCACCAACCAAAGAAACATTATGTTCTTTAACCATTAGATGGAGGTGTGTGTAAGTGTAAATCAAATACATATCATAAAAACATTATAGTATATTTAAGATATTGGTGTTGTTATAAAATGAAGGAATAATAAGATTTTATGGGGTTGGAAAAGAAAAATAAAACAAAAGAACACAAGTGAAGACATTACCTTTAAATCGGGTAACACTTCTTGGATGAGGAGAGGTATTTTGAGAGATAAAATGAGTAGAGCTTGGCTGAGCCAAAGTCTTAAGAGGTGTGGGTATGGTGGTAGAGGTGGGGGCATTTTATAATAGGGAGGAGGGGCACTCATGGAAAGTTATAAAATGATACATTATTATAAATTGAGTTTCAAATTTTAAAGGTCCCAACATTATATATTTAGAGGATAAATTATAAGAGTTCTAAATCCACCCATCAAATTTTTTTTCAAGTCTAGGTCTTATATTTTTTATTAACATTTCATTTTATTTAAATCATTAAATAATGAGGTAATCACTGCATCATCATGGTGTCATAACAAATGTAATTTATTTAATGTATAAAAATTATAATAAAATTACTATGATGTTGGAAATAATTTTAGATTTATAATGAATATTTATATTAAAAAATATGAATTTTATAACCCCATGTAAATTTTTTTAGTAAAACAATACATGTTTGTGACATTTTTATTTTAACATTAAATAAAAAGTTATTAATGTCATTTTCTTACCCAAGTGGCTCAATGGGGTCCCCAAGTTGACCCATGGATTTTTTTTGGTCGGCCATGACATAAAATAAGGCTAGGAAATGTGTAAAGGTAATTTCATATTATCAAAACATTATTTTTACATTAAATTACACTAATTACCTCTATTGGCGATTAATAAAACTTAAAAGTTACTGTTCACCAAAAAATTATTTTCATCCCATTGAAAAATATTTTACACACTAATGAAAAAAATTTATGTTGGATTTTTTTGAAATTAAAATCACAAAAGTGCTAATGTTTCATTTAAAAAATCAGTATTTTAACTACCACTTAGTGGTTTCACTATTCATCAAAAATTGATGTTTTTCAAAAAAATACCAAAAAATCACCCTAAGATATATTTGATATTCCGAATTCAAAAATGATGTCTATTTTATAAAATTCAAAACATATATGTTTCATTTATTAATTTAATAATAAATTATTGTTGTCAAAATAAATAGCGTGTTTTTATGAAACAATATATATCAAAAGATTAACACTAGTTTATGTCCAATTTCAAAGTGAAATAAATTCTAATGACCACCATCGGATTAAATGGTAAAATAATATTCTAATTTCACCATAAAACCAATTAAAAAGATAATGTAATAATATAAATAAATTAGATTAAAACGAGGTTTTGAATTAAAATAAATCATTTTTCAGTATTCATTAAAAAATGAATTTTATCGGAAAAATACCAATAATTTACACAAAGTAAATTTTGATGTCCTAATTATAAAGAATAATTTTATTTGTTCCAATAGAATGTATAAGGGTGACCAAAACTATATTCAAAAAGGGTTTTCCATCAAAAGGGGATAAGTCGACCTTTTAATGAATATTCGAGTATCTACGCCTAAAATTGAATTTTCTTCTTATTTTATACCTTAATCATTTATTGGATAAATGTAAAAACGTTTAACAAACATATATAATCATATTTTATTTATTTCTATTCATTCCCTTCAAAACAACGGCAACGTGTTAACTACCATTTAAAATAATATTATTATATTACTAGTGTGCAATTTAAGATTTCAAAGAAACTCATTGTTACGTATCAGGTATGCTATCGAACATAGCAACTCCTTTAATGTAAAATAATAATTAATTTGAAAATATTAAAAAAATATGAAAATGTATAATTCTTTATTTACCTGGGATGTTACATCCTTCCCCCCTTTTGGTAATTGCGTCCTCACAATTTTATTCACTTATCGAAATAAGTGGGGGTATTTATCCCTCATACCATTTTCAGATTCCCACATTGCCTCATAAACTATATGTTTTTTCTAAGAAACCTTTACCTGGTGAATTACCTTATTCCACAACATTTTCCCTCTATGGTCAAAAATCTGGACTGGTTGTTCTTCATAAGATAGATTCTCTTCCAACGGAGCTACCTTTGGGCTCAAACATGATATGAATCTGGAATATACATTCTCAACATAGAAACATGAAAAACATTGTGTACCTGAGATAAACTCGGAGGTAAAGCCACTCGGTATGCAACTGGTCCAACTCTCTTCGGAATTTAATATGGTCCAATGAACCTTGGACTCAACATTCATTTCATACCAAATCGCATCACAATTTTCCATGGTGATACTTTGAGAAAAACATGATCACCTTCCTCAAAAGATAGATCCTTCCTTTAGTTATCCACATAACTTTTCTGCCTGCTCTGAACTTTTCTCATGTGTTTCTGAATCAACTAAACTTTTTCTGCCATCTCTTCTACCAATTCTGGTCCAATCAACTTCCTTTCACCTAATTCATCCCAAAAATATTTAGTTTGACATAGATTCCCATATAATGGTTCAAACAGAGCTGTAACACCCCAAGCTTCCACGGTACGTTTCCCTTCTAATAATGCGATAGCGTGTGTTGTACGCAACCTCGAGTTCTAACACACACCACAACTAATTAAACTAGCCGTTATGAATAGTAATACCTACTTTTTGAAATCATATATATTTTATATTTCAAAATGGACTTCATTTTTGGATTCGGAATATTGAAATTAGCCTAGGGTGAAATTTTGGTACTTTTCGGATAACTTTTATATTTTGATGAATAGTGAAAATTACTAAATTTTAATTAAAAACAAGTTTTTTAATCAAAATAATTAATATTGATAAATTATGAATTTGAGTGGTTTTAAAGTATATTTAAAATATATTTTTACCATTTAATTTAATGTTTGTCATTGGACATAATTTCACAATTAAACCAGACATAAACAAGTGTCAATCTTTTGATAGTTATTATCTCTTAAAAACACTCTTTTTATTTTAACAACGGGAATTAATTTTAAATTAATTTCTTCCACTTCTGTGTTTTGAATTTGGAAAAATATATTACATATTTGGAATCAGGATTTCCAAATTATGTAAATAGTTAACTTTTATTTTTACACATTTTGAATAATTACTGCGGTAAATATTTCATTTACCATGGTTAAAGGGTAAATCCGGTAAATAAGGGTTAAAAAATAATATTATAATAATACAAAATTACCCTAAAACGTGTCCTAACCTTATTGAGGGACACATACCCGACCATGGGCATCCTTGGGTCGATTTGGGGGCCCCATGGAGCCAATTTTATGTGGTAGGGACACATTATATTAATAAAGTTAAAATAAAAATAAAAATGGCATAAGCTTACATCTTTTAGAAGAAAAATTTTATCATAGGGATATACATGTTGGATTTTCGATTATAAATATTCGTTATAAAGTTAAAAAGAGTTCCTACATAATGATATTTTACATATAATTTTTAGACATCAAATAAGTTAAATTATTAATGACACAATAATGATGCAATGTTTACCTCATTAATAAATCATTTAAATAAATAAGATTATAATGATTAAAATATTATCTAAAACCTGTCCAATTATTATTGGTTGATGTTATTTAGAATAAGAGTCATCTTATCTTCGACCTCAATGATTTTGGGACCATTATAAACCGAATATGATTATATTATAAAGTAATACTTTCACTCTTTCCTAAAGAGCCCCTCCTCTCCCTTATAAAAGGAGACCACTTATACTCATTCCTCACACCTCTAAAGCCACTTGTCTCGTCCAAACCCTGCCCAAATAAGCTCCCCACATCCCTCTCCTCCTCCTTGAATCTTCCCCTTAGGCAGAAATAATTTCAAGAAGTCCTTTGGTTCCAACCAAAGTGAGTTACCTAAATTAAAGGTAACGATTTCTCTTAAATTATTTTCATTTATTTTGCTTCTCCAACCCCCAAAATCTTTTTATTTCCTTTCTTTTGTAACAACACCAGTATCCACAATATACTAGGATGTTGTTATAAGAATTATTCAAACTACACATACACACAACTCCATCTAATGGATGATGAACATAATGTTTCTGTGGATGGAAAACTAACGTCTCACAAAACGATGATTGTTCAGATACATCTTACCGCCTCTCATGGTGGCCATTATGATGGCACTGTAATTAAATATGATATTAATGATATATATTTTATATATAAGCTTCTTTAATTCCATTTTATTTCATATCATTATTCGTTTCATGTTGTATATACATACGATGATTTCATTTGAGGAGGTGCGGACTACCGCCCACTTAAAATGATATGACTCGTTCATACCACACATGGAACGTATAAAGGATGGTGTTAATGAACTTAAGTAACATATATAAAATATTATATTATACTAGAATTGTAATATACCTATGTATTATTTGTATTCGATTCATTTAAAATAAAAATTAAATGGAAGTAGCGTTCGTGCGTACGTACGGACTACCGTCTCCATGAACGCGATGAGATTCATTCTCCATCGTATCCATTCAAGTCTTATTTTTATTTTAGGGTTAAAAATAATGTTAATATCATTCTGATTATGAATAAGATATAATATATCCATTACAAACATGTCTTACATAACCAAACATTTAAGAAGAACGAATCGATTATCACCCGAAACGACGATAATACTAAGATATTATTAATAAAGCAATGTTAAAAGATCATATATGATATCATATTAATGTATATGATTCTTGTATAATTTAATAACAATTATTTCACCATTATACAGGAGGTTAACCTACCCCAACAAAGGAAAAGTACAAGTTAAGGGTTTATTTCATAATCTCTTCATTATCCGAGGTTGTTTATACATAATTATCTACTGGGACCTCGTAATCATCCACATCCTTGATTCATCAAAATGTATTTCAAAACATTTTTAATATTTAAAAGAATATGGGTTAAATTCATTTATACCCTTGTTTTACTTTTTATAAGAGGTTTATAAGGGAATCCTTCCGTCGTTTTCCAAACAAGGTGCTTTTTAACCTTTTCGACAGAATTAATATAAGAATGTTATTTTTAACTTATACCGTGGGTGCGGTTATTTTCCGCCATTATAAAATCGTCAAAGTTTCCCTTACAAGCTTATAATAATATTTTCAAGAAAATGTTTTATTTTATATGGCTCTTAAATGATTTCAAAAATAGAAAGAGATATTTCTCTAAAAAGTTTTTTGATTTCATCTATGTCAACATCCTTTGACGGATTTTACGCTTATTTGAAGTTGATTTATTATGATAAAAAACTTATATATTGTATTGAAGGTTTTGTGATATGTTTGACTGTGGATGTTCTATTTTTATACCACTCATAGTTTATGGTGAAATTATTGACATTTCGTATGCTAGTTTTAATACGAATGTTTATGTTATGTTTAATCCTTTTCATATGGGAATGCATTGGACTTAATATGTGACGGGTGGAGCCCGCTATAGCTCCTCGATGCATCGGTAAGTCTCATGAGACAAACTAGTGTCTTGGCACAAGGCCTTTGCAAAATCTTATTTGTAGTCTTGGCACGAGGCCCTGGCTATGTGGTTATGATAGTCTAGCATTATGCATTTCAACATTGTGAAAGTGGTTATTGATATTGCATGTGATTATTCGATTAGTAGAATATCCATGTGAACAAGCAAATTATATTATTTCATTTTACTTTTTCCATACTATGTTGAAGTTCAAGTTTAAATGGCTTTTGTTTTAGTAATTCATTGCCTTAAATGTTTATGCTTATTTTTGAATGTTCCTCTATATTGATATCCTTACTGGGCATTTGAGCTCACCCCTTTTCTATGTTTTATTTTTCCCAGGATGTGAAGATGTAAGTTATGAATGACCTGCAGGGATATGATGAGAGGATTATAGTGTGGACTGTGGAAACATTATGTTGTTGTAGTAGTTTTTCATTTTATGATGTAATGTGAAACTTATGAATATATATAGTGTTTCCAAGGCTACTAAACCAATCGTTCTTTCGAGATTTGATCTTTCTTGTGATCATGACAATGTTATGTAATTAATGCACCGACTCTGGGTAACTGGGGTCGGGGCGTTACAGTTGGTATCAGAGGGAGGTTTAGTACAAACCTTGGAAGCTAGAATTAGATAAACTCTGATTAGAGCACGTAGACCTAAGATGAACTTTGAGGATTCGTATAGAAGAACTTCCTAGAATTTTGGTATTGTAGAGATTTTGTGAGTTTTCCGAGCAATACATCCCTGTCTGGATACGACCAGGTAGAGGCGGCTCTGGCACAGATGTACCTAGGGGTAAAACCCGAAAACACCGCTTTGAGCTAGACTCGAACGGGAACTGGTGCACAACAACGGGTCTTGCTGCACTCTTGGTTACGACACTCCCGGGGGATATGCATAGGATAACACTCATTTTCTTTACAAATCATTATGAAGGGTTTATGAGTATATACATTCTCAAAGAAAACATTCTTATGATTATGGATTATATCCATAAATAGTTCAATTTATGTTAAGTGTTTTATAAGTATGGGATTATGTATTTTGATTCATAAACTGATCCAGTTTATGCCATTGTTTAGAAATGGCGCCTAGTGGAAGAAATGAAAACCGTATCAATGCACGCACTCCATGTAGCGATTGCCCTCCTGCTCAAGATAATTATAGTGGGGCTGGTGATGCAACTGGTGCCGATCAGCTAATCACCATACTGGGACATCTTACTCAGGTTATGATTAATAACCTTACCCGTATGGAGCACCCTGATCCGCAGTGTGGAGGATCAATGTTAGATCGATTCATGAGGCAACAACCACCAACGTTCAATGGGAGTACAAATCCCTTAGTAGCTGAGAAATGGATTAATTCCCTAGAGAAAATATTTCAGGCTTTGGGGAGCAGTGAAAGGGAAAAAGTTATCATGGCAGTTTACCGCCTCACTAGAGATGCTGATCAATGGTGGTCATTGATTCAAAACATGAAGGAAGATGATGAAGTATCAAATATGGAATTGAGGGAGTTCAAAGATCTGTTTTTAGAAAAATACTTCCCTCGCGACCATCGAGCAGATATGGAAAGGCAATTTCTGAGTCTGAGACAAAAGGAGGATGAGAATGTCACAATGTATGAGGCTAACTTTACAAGGTTAGTAAGGTATGCTGGAGATTATATTCGCAACCCAAGAAGTAAGATTGATCGTTTCTTTGATGGGTTAAAACCATTTCTCCGTCGAGCATTAGTCTCACAATCCTTTTCTTCGTACGAATACATTGTCTCATGTTCTATCAAGACCGAAAAGGAATTCTCTAAGTCTTATGACTTTAAAGAATAGCAAGAGAAGAAGAGACCTGCTGATCAATCTAGGAATGGAAATAAGGGGAATAAGGGAATGGTTGAATATCCATCTTGTGGTAAATGCGGGAAGAAACACCCCGGTGCTTGCTTGAAGGGAATGGGAGTCTGTTAGAAGTGTGGTGAAAAAGGCCACCAAGCTCATGATTGCAAGGGGAAGAAGGAATCTACCAACGTTCAGTGCTACAATTGCAGGGAGATGGGGCATTATGCAAATGCATGTCCTAAGCGTCATGAGAACTTACCTCCGAAAAGGCCAAGGGATCAAGTCCAGGCTTATGCTATCACTACTGCTGAGGTAGAAGCTCCGAAAGACGTGGTGGAAGGTAATTTAATGGTTTTCTCAAGTTTAGCAAATGCATTATTTGATTCTGGATCATCGAATTGTTTCATATCTTCCCAGTTTGCTAAGAAAATTAGATATTTCCAATTTGATTTAATAAGGGAGTTGTCAGTTAAAACTCCTAATGGAAGTATCATTGCAACAAAGTTTTGTGAATCAGTCCCCATTAGAGCACATAAATTTTCTTTATCTGCCGATCTCATCGTCATACCTATGATTGATTTTGATATAATCCTCAGTATGGACTGGATTTCGGACTACGATGCGAAGACTTATTGTAAGAAGAAAGAGGTTACGATTCTTGATGATAATGATAAGGAACACCTTATTTTTAGAGCAGAATCGTCACCACCTAATTCTTATTTAGATCCACCCCCAATAGCTCAACTTAATTCAATTATTGGGGAGGAAGAGAATGAAATAATTGTCGGTGAGGAAAGGAATGTTCAAATAAAGGATGTACCTGTTGTGAAAGAATTTGTAGATGTATTTTCGGAAGATTTACCTGGACATCCTCTAGAACGAGAAGTTGAGTTTTCCATTGATTTGATTCCTAGATCAAGGCCTATATCGAAGACCCCTTATAGAATGGCCACTGTAGAGTTAGTCTAACTAAAGAAACAACTAGAGGAATTGAGTAATAAGGGATTTATTCGCCCTAGTGTTTCTCCATGGGGAGCCCCTGTTCTTTTTGTTAAAAAGAAAGATGGATCTATGAGGTTATGTATCGACTACAGGGAGATCAATGCTATAACGATAAAGAACAAATATCCCCTACCTCGTATTGATGATTTATTTGACCAACTGCATGGATCTCAATACTTTTCAAAGATTGACCTTCGATCTGGATACCATCAGTTGTGTGTGAAGAATGAAGACATTCCGAAAATATCATTTTGAACCAGGTACGGGCATTACGAGTTTACTGTAATGCCGTTTGGATTGGCTAATGCACCCTCTGTATTCATGGATCTAATGAATAGAGTTTTCAAGGAGTATCTCGATGAATTTGTGGTGATATTTATTGATGATATCTTGGTATACTTTAAAACCTACGAAGATCATGAAAATTACTTGCGCATTATCTTGAAGACTCTGAGGAGGCATGAATTATATGGGAAGTTTAGCAAGTGTGAATTCTGGCTTCAGGAGATTTCTTTTCTTGGCCATATTGTCTCTAAATATGGAATCTCTGTTGATCCTTCTAAGACCAAGGCAATCCAAGAATGGCCATCACCTACGAGTATAACTAAGGTACGCAGTTTTATTGGTTTGGAAGGTTATTATCGACGTTTCATCCAGAATTTTGCCCGATTGGCTAACCCATTAACGAAGCTCACATGTAAAGGGGTTAAATTTGTTTGGACAAATGATTGTGAAAAATGTTTCGATGAACTGGAGAGAAGATTAGTCAATTCTCCTATATTGACTCTACCATCGGGGAATGATGGGTTCGTTATTTATAGTGATGCATCGAAGAAAGGACTTGGTTGTGTCCTTATGCAGAATGATAGAGTTATTGCCGATGCATCACGACAGTTGAAAATTCATGAACAAAACTATCCTACTCATGATCTCGAGTTAGCCGCTGTGATCTTTTCTTTGAAGATATGGAGGCACTACCTCTATGGTGAAAAATGTGAGATTTATACTGATCACAAGAGTTTGAAGTATATTTTCTCACAAAAAGAACTCAACATGAGGCAAAGGAGATGGCTTGAATTACTCATGGATTATGATTTCACGATACACTACCACCCGGGGAAAGCAAACAAGGTGGCAGATGCTTTGTGTAGAAAAGACCATGGAGTTTTGAACAATATGAGAATTGAAAGGGATCCAATTTTCATGGATCTAGTGAAGATGGACATGAGAATAACCAGGGAAGGTGAAACATCAATGCTTTTTCAAATGGTTGCCAAACCATCTTTACTAGAAAGGATTAAGAGTTCTCAGACCGATGATGAAGAAATCCAAAAGAATATTAAAGCTGTGAATGATGGGAGATTGAGAGACTTTGTGTATGAAGATGGAATTTTGAAATTCGGGAAGAGACTTTGTCACCCCGATTTACCTGATCTGAAAAGGGAATTGCTGGATGATGCTCATAGTTCCAATTTCTCTATACACCCTGGGAGCACCAAAATGTATAGAGATTTGAAGGAACATTTTTGGTGGGACAACATGAAGAGGGAGATTGCTGATTTTGTGTCAAGATGTATGGTTTGTCAACAAGTCAAAGATGGAAGGCAACATCCTGGAGGAGACATGCAACCTCTTCCCATACCGGAATGGAAATGGGACAATATTACGATGGACTTTGTCATGGGGCTACCAAAGACTCCTAGAAGGAACGATGCAATATGGGTTATTGTTGATCGTCTTACCAAGTCAGCACATTTTCTTGCTATAAGAGAAGATCTACCCCTGGAACGTCTAGCAAGACTATACATTAATGAAGTTGTGACACTTCATGGAGTACCCCTATCAATTGTTTCTGATCGTGATCCCCGTTTTACTTCATGATTTTGGAAAATTCTTCAGAAATCCCTGGATACTGAACTTCATTTGAGCACTGCTTACCACCCTTAGACAGATGGACAATCAGAACGGACTATTCAGACCTTAGAAGACATGTTGAGATCTTGCTCAGTTGATTTTCAGGGTATGTGGGATCAATATTTACCACTGGTAGAATTTTACTATAACAATAGCTTCTATTCGAGTATTCAGATGGCACCATATGAAGCGTTATATGGAAAGAGATGTCGTACACCAACATGTTGGGATGACGTTGGTGAAAGAAAACTTGTAGGCCCAGAACTGGTGGAGGAAACGGTGGAAAAGGTGAAGGTAATCCAAAATCACATCAAAGTAGCTCAAAGTAGGTAGAAGAGCTATGCCGATAATCGGAGGAAGGATTTGGAATTTCAAGTCGGTGATCATGTTTTCCTGAAGGTATCTCCGTGGAAGGGAGTCATACGTTTTGGTATGAAAGGTAAATTGAGTCCCAGGTACATCGGACCTTTCGAAATTCTAGAATGAATTGGGGCTGTAGCTTACCGATTGGCAATGCCGCCAAGTCTATCCAAAGTTCACGATGTGTTCCACATATCACTATTGAGGTAATACATGCCTGACCCAACGCATGTACTCACCTATGAAGAATTAGAACTGGAACCCGATATGTCTTATTGCGAAGAGCCTATCAAGATTCTTGATACGAGAGAACAAGTGCTGAGAAACCGGACGACACGTCTGGTAAAAGTTTTGTGGAAAAACCATAAGATGGAAGAGGCAACGTGGGAACCCGAGGAACTTATGATGAAGAACCACCCGAGTCTCTTTATGCAGTAATACCCTAGAAATTACGAGGACGCAATTATTTGAAGGAGGGGAGAATGTAACACCCCAAGCTTCCACGGTACGTTTTCCTTGGAATAATGCGATAGCGTGTGTTGTACGCAACCTCGAGTTCTAACACACACCACAACTAATTAAACTAGCCGTTGTGAATAGTAATACCTACTTTTTGAAATCATATATATTTTATATTTCAAAATGTACTTCATTTTTGGATTCAGAATATTGAAATTAGCCTATGGTGAAATTTTGGTACTTTTCGGATAACTTTTATATTTTGATGAATAGTGAAAATTATTAAATTTTAATTAAAAACAACATTTTTAATAAAAATAATTAATGTTGATAAATTATGAATTTGAGTGGTTTTAAAGTATATTTGGAATATATTTTTACCATTTAATTTAATGTTTGTCATTGGACATAATTTCACAATTAAACCAGACATAAACAAGTGTCAATCTTTTGATAGTTATTATCTCTTAAAAACACACTTTTTATTTTAACAACGGGAATTAATTTTAAATTAATTTCTGCCACTTCTGTGTTTTGAATTTGGAAAAATGGATTACATATTTGGAATCAGGATGTCCAAATTATGTAAATAGGTAACTTTTATTTTTACACATTTTGAATAATTACTGCGGTAAATATTTTATCTACCATGGTTAAAGGGTAAATCCGGTAAATAAGGGTTAAAAAATAATATTATAATAATACAAAATTACCCTAAAACGTGTTCTAACCTTATTGGTGGACACATACCCGACCATGGTCATCCTAGGGTCGATTTGGGGGCCCCTTGGAGCCACTTGTATGTGGTAGGGACACATTATATTAATAAAGTTAAAATAAAAATAAAAATGGCATAAGCTTACATCTTTTAGAAGAACAACTTTTACATAGGGTTATACATGTTGGATTTTAGATTATAAATATTAATTAGAAAGCTAAAAAGATTTCCTACATAATTATAGTTTATTTATAAATTTTAGAAATCAAATAATTTAAATTATTAATGACACAATAATGATGCAATGTTTACCTCATTAATAAATCATTTAAATAAATAAGATTATAATGATTAAAATATTATATGAAACCTTTCCAAATCTTATTGGTTGATGTTATTTAGAATATGAGTCATCTTAGCTTCGACCTCAATGATTTTTGGACCATTATAAAACTAATATAATTATATTATAAAGTAATACTTTCACTATTTCCTAAAGAGCCCCTCCTCTCCCTTATAAAAGGAGACCACTTCTACTCATTCCTCACACCTCTCAAGCCACTTGGCTCGTACAAACCCTGCACAAATAAGCTCCCCACATCCCTCTACTCCTCCTTGAAGCTTCCCCTTAGGCAGAAAGCATTTCAAGAAGTCCTTTGGTTCCAACCAAAGTGAGTTACCTAAATTAAAGGTAACGATTTCTCTTAAATTATTTTCATTTATTTTGCTTCTCCAACCCCCAAACTCTTTTTATATCCTTTATTTTGTAACAAAAACAGTATAAAAAATATACTAGGATGTTGTTATAAGAAGGATTCAAACTACACATACACACAACTCCATCTAATGTATGATGAACATAATGTTTCTGTGGATGGCAAACTAACGCCTCACGAAACGATGATTGTTCAAATACATCTTACCGCCTCTCATGGTGGCCATTATGATGGCACTGTAATTAAATATGATATTAATGATATATATTTTATATATAAGCATCTGTAATTCCATTTTATTTCATATCATTATTCGTTTCACGTTGTATATACATACGATGATTTCATTTGAGGAAGTGCGGACTACCGCCCCCTTAAAATGATATGACTCGTTCATACCACACATGGAACGTATAAAGGATGGTGTTAATGAACATAAGTAACATATATATAATATTATATTATACTGGAATAGTAATATACCTATGTATCACTTGGATTCGATTCTTTTAAAATAAAAATTAAATGGAAGTAGCGTTCGTGCGTACGTACGGACTACCGCCTCCACGAACGCGATGAGATTCATTCTCCATCGTATCCATTCAAGCCTTATTCTCATTTTATGGTTAAAAATAATGTTAATATCTTTCTGATTATGAATAAGATATAATCTATCCATTACAAACATGTCTTACTTAACCAAACATTTAAGAAGAACGAATCGATTATCACTCGAAACGACGATAATACTAAGATATTATTAATAAAGCAGTGTTAAAAGATCATATATGATATCATATTAATGTATATGATTCTTGTATAATTTAATAACAATTATTTCACCATTATACAGGAGGTTAACCTACCCCAACAAAGGAAAAGTACAAGTTAAGGGTTTATTTCGCAATCTCTTCATTATCCGAGGTTGTTTATACATAATTATCTATTGGGACCTCGTTATCATCCACATCCATGTTTCTTCAAAATGTATTTCAAAACATTTTTAATATTTAAAAGAATATGGGTTAAAGTCATTTATACCCTTGATTTACTTTTTATAAGAGGTTTATAAGGGAATCTTTCCGTTGTTTTCCAAACAAGGTGCTTTTTAACCTTTTCGACAGTATTAAGATAAGAATGTTTTTTTTAACTTATACGGCGGGTGTGGTTATTTTCCGCCGTTATAAAATCGTCAAAGCTTCCCTTACAAGCTTATAAGAATATTTTCATGAAAATGTTTTATTTTATATGGCTCTTAAATGATTTCAAAAATAGAAAGAGATATTTCTCTAAAAAGTGTTTTGATTTCATCTATGTCAACATCCTTTGACGGATTTTACGGTTATTTGAAATTGATTTATTATGATACAAAACTTCTATATTGTATTGAAGGTTTTGTGATATGTTTGACTGTGGATGTGCTATTTTTATACCATTTATAGTTTATGGTGAAATTATTGACATTTCTTTTGCTAGTTTTAATACGAATGTTTATGCTATGTTTAAACCTTTTCATATGGGAATGCATTGGACTTAATATGTGACGGGTGGAGCCCGCTATAGCTCCTCGATGCATCGGTAGGTCTCATGAGACAAACTAGTGTCTTGGCACAAGGCCTTGGCGAAATCTTATTTGTAGTCTTGGAACGAGGCCTTGGCTATGTGGTTATGATAGTCTGGCATTATGCATTCCAACATTATGAAAGTGGTTATTGATATTGCATGTGATTATTCGATTAGTAGAATATCCATGTGAACAAGTAAATGGCATTATTTCATTTTACTTTTGCCATACTATGTTGAAGTTCAAGTTTAAAAGGCTTTTTTTAGTAATTCATTTCCTTAAATGTTTATGCTTATTTTTGAATGTTCCGCTATATTGTTATCCTTACTGGGCATTTGAGCTCACCCCTTTTCTATGTTTTATTTTTCCCAGGATGTGAAGATGTAAGTTATGAATGACCTGCAGGGATATTATGAGAGGATTATAGTGTGGACTGTGGAAACATTATGTTGTTGCAGTAGTTTTTCATTTTATGATGTAATGTGAAACTTATGAATATATCTAGTGTTTCCAAGGCTACTAAACAAATCGGTCTTTCGAGATTTGATCTTTCTTGTGATCATGCCAATGTAATGTAATTAATGCACCGACTCTGGGTAACTGGGGTCGGGGCGTTACAAGATCCATCTGTATACTGGAATGAAAACTGTTATTATATAAAAATTCAACCAAAGAATTATGTTGGCCCCAACTTCACTTATAATACATCAAGAAAGCACGTAGAATAACATCCAATGACTGAATTTTCGTTCTAACTACCCATCTGATTGAGGAAAAAAATTTGTACTAAAATTTAATTCAGTACCCAAGGAATTCTGAAGGCCTTTACAAAATTTAGAAGTAAACCTAAGATCACGATCAGATACAATGGAGAGGGGAACTCCAGGCAACATGATTACCTTTTTAACATAAAACTGAGAAAGTTGATCTAGAGACAAGGTATCTCGAATAGGAATGAAATGAGTAGATTTTGTCAATAGATCAACAATAACCCAAATTTCATTATTACCACGAGATGTCTTCGGTAATCCCACAACAAAGTCCATGGATATATTTTCCCATTTCCACTCTGGCACCGGTAAAGGCTGAATCATCCATTTCGGTAACTACCACTATACTTTAACCTGTTGACAAGTCAAACACTTCACAGTAAAATCAGCAATATCTTTTTTCATTCTATCCCACAAGTAATACTTCTGCATATCTCTATACATCTTAGTACTTCCTGGATAAATTGAAAACGGTCAACTAGGAGCCTCACATAACAAATAATTCTTCAACTGTGACTCACAAGGAATACATAATCTCTTCACAACCCTCAAAAACAATCATTACCAATGTTAAGTTCAGGCAACTTACCCTTCTGAACCAGCTCTAACTTTTTATGAAACCCACTGTCTTTCTTCCGAGCTTGCTTAATTTCGTCTGATAGAGATGATCACACTGACACCTGAAACAATACAGAAGAACTTCCTACACCAAGAACTTTTATGCCAAAGTTCTTCAAATCAAAAACCAAAAGATCTCTTTCCAAACGTATCATGGTTAATGAAGCATTACTTTATCGACTCAAAGTATCATCCACTTTATTTTCTTTTCTCGGATGGTAATGAATTATACAATTATAATCCTTGATTAATTCTAGCCATCCCCTCTGTCTCATGTTAAATTCTTTCTGAGTGAATATATACTTTAAACTTTTGTGATCAGTATATATTTCACTATTTACTACATACAAATGACGCCTCCAATTATTTAGAGCGAAAAAAATAGTAGATACTTCCAAATGATGTGTAGGTTAATTTACCTCATGATTTTTCAACTAATGTGATGCAGAAGCAATTACCTGATCATTATGCATTATGACACAACCATGTCCCTTCAACGAAGCATCACTCTAGATAACAAACTCACCATTCCTGGAAGGAAGTTCCAAAACTGGAGTATTCACCAATATTCTTTTCAACTCCTGAAAACAATCATCACATTTCTTTTTCCAGATATAATTAACACCCTTCCGAGTTTCCTTAGTCATTGGACTAGATAACTGTAAAATATTTTCAACAAACCTTCAGTAGTAACCTGCCAAACCAAGAAAATTATGGATCTTGAATACATTTGTGGGTCCTGTCCATTATTAAACAACTTTTGTTTTATAGGGATAAAAATTTATTCCATTTTATGAAACAATGTGACAAAGGAAAAAAAATTTCTCACCAAAAATCACACTTGCTGAATTTTCCAAACAGTTTCATTTATTTTACAGTTTTCAAAATAACCCTTAAATGACGTTCACGCTCCTCTTTACTTTTAGAAAGCACCAAAATATCATCAATTAAAACTACTACAAACTTATCCAATAACTCATGGAGAATTCTATTCATAAGGTCTGTGAATATAGAATGTGCATTGGTTAACCCAAATGGCCTAACTACAAATTAATAATGACCATATCTAGTACGAAACACAGTCTTCAGAATGTCTGAATCTTTTACTTTCAATTGATGGTACCCTGACCTCAAGTCAATCATCGAAAAATACTGAGCTCCCTGGAGCTGATCAAAAAAATCATTGATAAGAGGAAAATGATTCATGTTCTTAAAAGTGATGTTATTCATGGCACTATAATCATTGCAAAGTCTCATTGAACCATCATTCTTTTTAACAAACAAGACAGGAGCACCCCATGGTGATGTGCTAGGTCGAATGAAACCTTTATCTAATAACTCCTGTAATTAATTCTTTAACTCTCAAAGTTCAACTTGAGACATTCGATAAAGGGGTTTTAAAATTATCTTAGACTCAGGAACTAAGTCAACAGTATATTCAAATTACCGATCATGAATAATACTAGGCAACTCATCAGGAAATACATCAAGATACTCATTTATAAATGGCACATCATTAATCTGAACAGTTCGTTTATTTTCAACAATATTTGCAAGGTAACATTCATTTCCATCTTTTAATAGTTTCTCAAATTCTTGATATGTTATAAAAATAATGGTTTCATTCTTGTACACAAACTGAAAATCTTTCTGAAAAGAAACCATTTTAGCTCTGAAGTCAATCATATTATGATAAACAGAAAGCCAATCCATGCCCAAAATAACATCAAACTCTACTAGAGGAAAAACAATAAGGTTTGCAGGTGGATTCTTTCTACACACAAGGATAGGAAGGTTATTATAATTCCTTTTGGTCTCAACGTTTCCTTTGTGTATTTTTACCACAACTTCAGGATTCATATCTTGATATGGAATTCCAAATTAATAGAAAACATCTCAGAAATTAAAGAATGTGTAGACCCTGAATCAAACAGCACATTGTCATAATGTGAACAAACAAACAGTGTACCTGATACTACATCATTCGATGGCCCAACATCTGCTGAAGTAGTTGTAATGGATTTCACCACCCCTTTCTGCTTGTAGTCTAGTTGATTTCCCCCAGTTGAGTTCTTCGTTAGACACTCATTTTCATAATGACCCATTTCGTTACACTTAAAACAGCTTACCACTGGCTTTTCATTACATTCTTGATCATCGTCATTACTGTTATGAGCAATATGACCAGACATAACATGCTGAAAGCACTTTCCAGACTTGGATAAACATTCTCTAGGATGCATTTTACGACACTTCTCACAGGATGGATATTTGGTTTTCTTACCTCCTTGCTTCTTTGAGGAATTCTTCCCCTTTTCCTGTCAACTGGACCTCTTATTCTGTTGTTTGTCAAAGAACATCTGATCATCGGCAAACTCCTTTTCGACCTACTCCGTACAGC
The DNA here is from genome assembly GCA_963277665.1 of Viscum album. NCBI lineage: Eukaryota > Viridiplantae > Streptophyta > Magnoliopsida > Santalales > Viscaceae > Viscum > Viscum album. Next base: position 362,117,907 of record OY728158.1, on the reverse strand, counting down.
AAACATGTTTTTCATAACTTTTGAACTAACGATTAGCTAAATCACTTCGATACTTTGTCTCTAACCCTAAGTAAAAATGATTGATTTTACTATCATGATCTTGTATGAAATTTGGAGCATACCTTGCCATTCGAGTGAACTTTTCTTCATAAGCAGCCACTGAGTCATCCTCCTGCCTCAATTCTAGGAATTTTTTTTCCATCATAAGACGAACCACCTTAGGAAAATATTTCTCAAGAAACATACCTTTGAATTCATCCTAGTGAAGATCATCAGTCTCATCACTATCCCTGATAATTTTTATCATCTTCCACCACTGATCAGATTCACCTTCAAAAAGGTAAACTAAAAAACTAACCTTTTGATGATATAAACACCCCATGACATCAAAAATATTCTCCAGTGCTTTAATACACCATTCTTCTAGAACAAGGTCAGATTATCCTCTGTGTAACACCCTGAGATTTTATGAAAAATATTTTTTTTAATTTCATTAATGTCTTGTGTTGTACGCTAAACCAAAAGAAGCTTGCACAACACGCATCCTTGACTTGCCTTTCATTACACGCAATCGTGACCTTCCCCAATAGCGTGTGTAGTACACAATACTGAGTTTCATTAAACAATGATATGATATTAAAATATTATTAAAACTAGCTGCTATAAATAGTATTAAACCACTTTTTGAAATATTGTAATTTTATTTTTCAAAATGGACTTCATTTTTTGATTCAGAATATCGAAATTAGCTTAGTGTGAAATTTTGGTACTTTTCAGATAAATTTCATTTTCTGATGAATAGTTAAAATTACTAAATTTTAATTAAAAAAACATTTTTAATCGAAATATTTAATAGTGATAAATATTTAATTTGAGTGTTTTTGAAGTATATTTAGAATATATTTTTACAGTTTAATACAATTTTGGTCATTGGATGTAATTTCACATTTAAACCAGACATAAACAAGTGTCAATCTTTTAATAGTTATTATCTTTTAAGAACACACTATTTGTTTTGACGACGGGAATTAATTTTTAAATTAATTAATGCAACAGATATGTTTTGAATTTGGTAAAATATACATCATTTTTGAGTTCATAGTATCAAATATACCTTAGGCCGAAGTTTTGGTATTTTTCTGGAAACTTTCATTTTATTGATAAATAGTGAAACCAGTGAGTGGTAGTTAAAATTTTTTTTTTCATAAAACATAATTTTACCACTTCTGTGAGTGGAATTTCAAAAACCTGAGAGACACGGTTGATGTCAGTAAGTAAAATGTGGTTCAATGAGATGAAAATAATTTTTGGTGAATAGTAACTTTTTACTTTTTTTCCCACGGTTAAAAGTAAATAGGGTAATTAAGTGTAAAAATGTTATTATTATTACCCTAACACATGTCTTAATTATATTGGATAAGTTTAATTCGACCAAAAACAACCTTAGGAATAACATATGACCATTTAGTCCCACTTATATTAGATTAGGACATTTATTATTTATTTATTTAAAGAAGGGTTAAAATAGTTAAAATCAAAGTTTAATAAATAAATCATTTTTTAATATAGGGTCATACATAAGATAAATTCGACTATAAATATTCATTATAAAGATAATAATATTTCGTACATAATGATATTTTATTTGTTATTTTAAGACATTAAATAATTAAATTTATTTATGACACAAAGATGATGCAATAATTATCTTATTAATGAAATATTGACATAATTGATGTTATAAATACCAAAATAAATGTAATTTGAGACTTTTTATGAATCCCACTAATTTTATAGGTTAATATGACCTGTTAGTATTTATTTAATTAAATTTTTTCGAACTAATCATTCTGTTATGATTTTTACAAAAATCAATTACTAAATAGTGTCAAAATTAACATAAAATAGTTTTTAAAAAACATATTATATTATTAATTGTAATTTTATTCCTAAAATTCTAATATTCGGCTGACTAACTTAGATAATGTTATATATATTAATAATTAACAACTTGGGGTTCGTTTGTCTTGTTATAGTAAGTGTATTAACCTTATAGTGTAAGAACACAAAAAGACACGGTAAAAGTAAAATTATCCAACTTAATGTTAAATATAAATGATAAGGTTAAATTAGTAAACTAAACTTGTCTAAATTCAATTTTATGAGAGGATTTAGACCCATCCCCGCCTTATCTTCGAAATAAATCAATTTGGTGCTATTTAAAACCGAATTTGGCTTTATAATAAAATAATATTTTTAGTTTTTCCAAAAGAGCCCCTCTCCTCCCTTATAAAAGGGCACCTCCTCCCTCTCTTCCTCACACCACATTAATCCTTCAAGCTCGGCCAACCCCTGAAAAATTCTCTTCTCCACTTCCCTAGAAACATCCTAGAGGTCCTGGTCTTCTTCAAAGACCAATTTTATTTCCCTAATAGGAGGAATCAAAGAGGCGCTTCAAAGAAGAGGTAATGTATGTCACCGATTCATTCAACTTTATTTCTTCTTCCACTTATTCTTCTTAGGATGTTTTATTATGAAGTAATAACATCAGTATCACTCATATAATGATATGTTATTTTAAGTTTGAAACAACCCTATTTAACCATATATCCATCCTACGGAAAATGAAATCACCGTGCGGGCGTACGTAAGAAATACCGTCTCAACGCCGTGGTGTAATCTATTTTCCACCACTGCCTTACTTGGATAGGTATAATGGTGTAAATAATAACTATATATAATTATTTTAAAGTGATATTGATTCTGAAATAGTATACATACACTCCAATACAATTACATGATCATGAGAACGATATCATCGCTCGTGTGTACGTACGGACTACCGTCTCCACGACGCGATGAGATTAATTCTCCACGTTTACCATTCATGAATGATTATAAATTATATATAATAAGTAATCATGAAATATATGAAATAATAATGATACTGTATCTATGTGTATATATATGTATGTCATCTACTTAATTCCATTCAACTCAGTAAGGAAATGAAAATAGCGTTCACGCGTACGTACGACCTACTGTCTCCATGAACGGATTCTTTCTTTCCATTTACTGATCTATTATATATATGTATATTCTGAATATATACTATATATAAATCATGTTTTATATTCTGGAATTAAGTAATCATGATCTATGTAATCATATGAATAATTACAAGTCAAAACACGGACGACAAATAAAACGATTTTACCCAAAACACTCTTTAACATGGAACATACAAATGAACAGGTAAAATAAAGTCAAAAGCGAACCATAATTGATATCATAATAATGAGCATGATTCTGGAATAAGTCAATGACATTATTTAAATCATAATACGGGAGGTTCAGACACTTACAAATCAAATCGGACCTAAGGTAAGGGAAATATCATAATGTCTTTTTTATCCGAGATTATTTATACATTGAATTTACTGGGGTGTATTTTATCATCCACATCCATGTTTCCTCAATATGTAATATTATTTCTATCCACCTACAATTGTTTAAATCCATTTTTATCCTTCGGTGAATTTTTAGTAAATGATATGAAAGGAATCTTTTGTCGTTTTTCGTACGAGGTATTTTTTGACTTTTCCGACAAAAGTACGAGAAGAATGTTTTTTTAACTTATACGGAATGAATGGATTTTGAAAACATTATTTCCAAGAAGCTTACCTTACAAGTTTTCAATTTTATTTTTAATAAAATTCTTTTAGTTTATAATTTTATGTCATGTTAAGAAAGGAAAAGTGTTTTTGAAGTAGAAAGGATATTTTCCTCAAGAATGGAGTTCAAGTGTTTTATCAAAAATATTTTCCATCTAAGATAATAAAGGGTTATATTTCTTCCCTATTATTACATGGATTTGATTATGTTGTGATGGAAATATTTTTATGAATTCCTTTACCTTATATGAATTGTTTTATGATGTCACGATGTTTAATATTCCCATTTTTATTACATGGGTTATTCTATGATGTATGGTTTATGATTTTGTGGCACAAATAAGAATGGTATCATTATGAGATGGGTGGGACCTATATATCCCTCCAATGAATTGGGTAAAGATTTTATATCTCATGAGATAGACATGGCTGTAACGGCATGTTAAACCGGTTCAGTGAAACATGACTTAAACATGGAGTGAACTCAGTTCAGAAGTTGACTTTTTCCACTAAGATAGTCTGGGAATGAATCTTGACTAATAAGAAATGATTCTCTATGATTATGTGTGTATGCCACAAATTTTCATGTTTTAAGTGATTATTATCGGGATTACATTTCACTATTATGATTTATCCCATGTTATGATATAATGGTCTCTTTTGCAGGGTATGATTTCCAAAATGTTATGTTCTTATGAATATGATGTGATTGATATTTCATTAGTTTACCCTTACGTAGCATTTGAGCCCACCCTTTTATGTTTTATTTTCCCCAGGATATAAAGAAAGGTTTTAGGTAAAAAAAAGGAAGATCTTTCACCATGATTAGAAGATTATATTCCGAGTTTCCAAAGACACTAAACTATTACAGTCCTTGTGTGTGTGTTTTTGTTATGTACTAAGTATTCTGAAAAAGGAATGTAATTTTCATGTACGTCAAGCTTTAGGTCTCTACAGTTGGTATAAGAGGAAGGGTTTAGTCAACCTTTGGATACTAGGATGCGAGAACTGTAGTGAGATCCCTAGAGATATTTCTAAGGTATGTATAGGGATGTCCCTAAGGTTAAGTACAAGTATAGGTTATAGTACTAGAATTACGGTAACCTAAGATGTTAGATATTGAAGGTACTCCCCCTTTATTATGTTGTTTTCCCTAGCGTGATTTTTGCCTCTCACACTATTCTTTTTGGGTTTTAGACGATGGCTGGAACCCAAAGGAACTGTGTTGATCAATGTAATGGACAATGCAATGAATGTTGTCTGGAACAAACAAATATTATAGGATATGGAGTGAAAAATCTTATTTCTATACTTACACAAGCTATGAATCATTCTGGACTTCCAAATGAGCAGAGAAGGGAAGAATATTTTATTGAGTCCTTCATGAGGCAACGTCCACCTTCTATCAGTGGGTCTTCTGATCCACTTGTTGCTGAACAATGGATCATTACCACAGAAAAGATATTTTCAGTTCTTCAATGTTTTGAACATGATAAAGTCATCTTAGCAGTGTATCATTTGGAAGGTGATGCTAATCAATGGAGGAATCTTATCAAGAATATGATGCCAAGAGAGGAAATTGAATCCATGGAATGGGACGAGTTCAAGAACTTATTTTTCAATAAGTACTTCCCTAGTATTCTTCAAACAATGATGGAGAAGGAGTTTCTTGAACTAAAGCAAAAGGATGATGAATTTTTTGGTATATATGAAGCGAATTTTACAAGGCTTTCAAGGTATGCATCTGGATTTATCATCCAACCTGAAATTAATGTTGATCGATTCTTCAATGGTTTAAAACCAAATCTTCGAAGGGAATTACCTATAAGAGACTTCAGAAGATATGTAGAAATTGTGCGTTGTGCTATCAAGGTAGAAATGGAAGTTGGTGTTACTTATCCATCTCATAGTTTTGACATGAAACGAAAGATGGAGTTCAAGGAGAAATCTCAGAATAATGGTGAAAAGAAGATGAATGTTTCCTTATGCTCAATGTGTGGAAATAATGATGGTGGAGATTGTCTTAAATGGACTAGAAAATGATTTAAGTGTGGAAAAGAAGGTCATCGAGAAGATGAGTGTCGATGTAATGGAAAAAGGGTTTCTAATGATGTGAATAAAGAAAAGGCTACCGAGAACGCACCACCAACACTTCAATGCTTCAAGTGCATGGAAATGGGGCATTATACTAAGAAATTCCCTAATCCACGAGTTAGTGATGATCGACATGAGCATCCACTTAAGGAAAAGGACCAAGGGAAGTCGCATGCGATCACTATTGGCGATGTTGAATATGACAACGATGTGGTTGGATGATTAAGTGTTTATGTAATGGGATTCCAAAATAAAGTTGTATATATTATCGTGGAATATTGGAATATTTATATATTGTTCTATTATGGTTTTCAATAATTTTATGGTACTGGTAACCATATAAAGTGATTGAGATATTTTTGGTAAGTAGATGATATGCGCATAATGAAGGGATACTAAGATAATGAGATGTTTGATTGTATTCATGAGATCATGATTCATATAAGGACTAAGTGATATCATGGTTTTAGTATAATGAATTTTGAGGATTTTGGTATGTGGAAAGTGTTACCATTTAACTACAATCATGTTTTCACTAAGGTTCAATGGGTATACATGATTAAAGTATTCAAATGTTTGTAATTTGACCAACAAGATATATCTTATGATATATGGGGGATTAATGATGGAATTCATGTGATTGTTATGTGACACTTCAAGTAATCATTTTCTTTATACTAGGAACTTGGATCGAAGTATTTTAGATAAGCCTAAACATTGGAATGGATAATGTTGGTCATAAGTTAGTATTGTTTATGGATAGAAGTTTTTTTGATATTATCTATGGGATGTTATAGTAATGTAGTTTTAGAAAAAGAACGACCTGCAGGATGGGCGACAACCCATCGTGTTGGACAAGGCTGTGGGAATCGAACCCACAACCGAAGTGCTTCTGGCCTTTATCGCCTACCACTGGCCTACAGGATGTCCCTATTTAGTAGAAACTAGTTTTATTATATTAAGAATTATGATATAAAAAGTATAAGTCCATTTTAGGAACCCTATGTGATTAATCTCACTATATATCGAATTATGTATATTTAATAACTTTTCTTAACCTTTTGTTTGAGATAGATGGAACGACCCGCCATTCTATCCCATGATCTGCTAACACTTCACGAATAAAAAATTCAACTTCATTTTTTTAAGAGATGAAGTAGAAATTGTTCAAGGCACGAACAAAAGTGAGATTGTACCAAATTAAAGTAAGTATTTATTCTAATTAAAATTATAAAACTTTAGGGGAATGATCATGAAAACCAAAAATGTTGTCCTAGTGGTATTATATCTGATTAATCAGATGGTACCTTAGATTGTCACAAATTTATGGCTTTGTGATTGCTGGCTTTTCCATAGCCATGTTCTCTAACACTCTCCATCAGAACATGATGGTTAGATTTCTCTTCCATATCCATATTTTCACCTATGTAGAAACCCAGTGATTAGTTAATTTGGGTAACCATTATATTTCATACTTTTGTTTTTAAAGATTGGTTTTGGTATTCCTTTTTACTATGTGGGTTTCTATTGATGACACTTTCGAGTAGTAAACCATTTATAACCCCGACGAATTTTGAGGGAGAAATTCATTTTAAGGAGGGTAGAATGTAACACCCTGAGATTTTATAAATAATGTACTTTTTAATTTCATTAATGTCTTGTGTTGTATGCTACACCAAAATGTGCTTTCACAGAACACATCCTTGACTTGACTTTCATTACACGTAATCGCAACCTTCCTCGATAGCCTGTGTAGTACGCAATACCGAGTTTCACTAAACAACGATATGTTATAAAAATATTATTAAAACTAGCCGTTATAAATAGTAATAACCACTTTTTGAAATTTTGTAAATTTTATTTTTCAAAATGGACTTCATTTTTGGATTCGTAATATCGAAATTAGATTAGGGTGAAATTTTGGTACTTTTCGGATAACTTTCATTTTTTGATGAATGGTGAAAATTAATAAATTTTAATTAAAAACAACCTTTTTAATCAAAATAATTAATAGTGATAAATTTTTAATTTGACTGGTTTTGAAGTATATTTAGAATATATTTTTACAATTTAATACACTGTTTGTTATTGGATGTAATTTCACATTTAAACCATACATAAACAAGTGTCAATCTTTTGATAGTTACTATCTCTTAAAAACACGCTATTTGTTTTGATGATGGGAATTAATTTTTAAATTAATTAATGCAACTGATATGTTTTGAATTTGGTAAAATACACATAATTTTTGAGTTCATAATATCAAATATAGCTTAGGCCTAATTTTTTTTATTTTCTGGAAACTTTCATTTTTTGATGAATAGTGAAACCACTAAGTGGTAGTTAAATATTTTTTTCATAAAACATAATTTTACCGCTTATGTTAGTGGAATTTCAAAAATCCGAGAGACACAGTTGATGTTAGTACGTAAAATTTTGTTCAATGAGATGAAAATAATTTTTGGTAAATAGTAACTTTTTACTTTTTTTTACCACTGTTAAAAGTAAATAGGGTAATTAAAGGTAAAAATGTTATTATTATTACCCTAATAATGTCCTAATTCTATTGGATAAGTGTAATTCGACCAAAAACAAATTTAAAAGTAAAATATGACCATTTAGGCCCACATGGATTAGATTAGGACATTTATTATTTATTTATTTAAAGAAGGGTTAAAATAGTTAAAATCAAAGTTTAATAAATAAAACATTTGTTAATATACGGTTATAAATAAGAAAAATTTGACTATAAAAATTCATTAGAAAGATAAAAAGATTTCCTACATAATGATATTTTATTTTTAATTTTTAGACATTATATAATTTAATTTATTTATGAAACAATGATGATGCAATAATTATCTTATTTATGAAATATTAACATAATTGATGTTATAAATACCAAAATAAATGTAATTTGAGACTTTTTGTGAATTCCAGTAATTTTAAAGGTTAATATGACATGTTATAATTTATTTAATTAACTTATTTTGAATGAATAATTCTGTTATTATTTTTACACAAATCAATTACTAAATAGTGTCAAAATTGACATAAAATAGTTTTTTAAACAAATATTATATTATTACTTGTTAACATATTCCTAAAAATATATGATTAGGCCAAATGACATAGATAAAGTTATATATATTTATAATAAACATATTGGTCTTCATTTGGCTTTTTATAGTATGTTTATTAACCTTATACTGTAAGAACACAAAAAGACATGGTAAATGTAAAATTATCTAACTTAATGTTAAATATAAATGATAATGTTACAATAGCAACTTAAACTTGTCTAAATTATATTGTATGTGAGGATTTAGACCCATACCCACCTTAGCTTCGAAATAAATTAATTTGGAGCTATTTAAGACCGAATTTGTCTTTATAATAAAATAATATTTTTATGTTTTTCCAAAAGAGCCCCTCTTCTCCCTTATAAAATGTCACCTCCTCCCTCTCTTCCTCACACCACTTTCAGCCTTCAATCTCGGCCAAAACCTGCCAAATTCTCTTCTCCACTTCCCTAGAATCATCATTGTGGTCCTAGAATTCTTCAATGACCAATTTTAGTTCCCTAAGAGGAGGACTCAAAGAGGCGCTTCAAAGAAGAGGTAATGTCTGTTACCGATTCTTTCAACTGTATTTCTTCTTCCACTTTTTCTTCTTAGGTTGTTTCATTATGAAGTAATAACATCAGTATCACTAATATACTGATATGTTATTATTAGTATGAAACAACCCTATTTCACCATCTATCCATCATACAGAAAACGAAATCACCACGCGTGCGTACGAACGGAATACCGTCTCCACGCCATGGTGTAATCTATTTTCCACCACCACATTACTTGGATGGGTATAATTGTGTACATAATAACTATATAAGATTATTGTAAAGTTATATTTATTATGAAATAGTATACATACACTCCAATACAATTCCACGATCATGAGAATGATATCATCGCTCCTGCGTACGTACGGACTACCATCTCCACGACACGATGAGATTCATTCCCGACGTTAACCATTCATGAATGATTATAAAGTATATATAATAAGTAATCATGAAATATATGGCATAATAATTATACTGTATTTATGTATATATATATGTATGTTATCTAATTAATTCCATTCAACTCAATAAGGAAACGAAAACAACATTCATGCGTACGTACGGCCTACCGTCTCCATGAACGGTGTATTTCTTTCCATTTAATGGTCTATTATATATATATATGCATATTCTGAATATATATAATATATAAATAATGTTCTATATTCTGTAATTAAGTAATCATGATCTAATTAATCATATGAATAATTAAAAGTCAAAACACGGATGACAAATTAAACAATTTTACCCAAAACGCTCTTTAACATGGAATTTACAAAAGAACGAGTAAAATAAAGTCATAAGTGAACCATATATCATATCATAACAATGAGTATGATTTTGGAATAAGTCAATGACATTATTTAAATAATTATCCAGGTGTTTTAGACACTTACAAAGCAAATCAGACCTAAGGTAAGAGAAATATCACAATCTCATTTTTATCCGAGATTGTTTATACATTGGAATTTTCTGGGGTGTATTTTATCATCCACATCCATGATTCCTCAATATGTAATATTATTTCTACCCACCTAAAATTGTTTAAATCCAATTTTACCATTCGGTAAAATTTTAGTAAATTATTTGAATGGAATATTTTGTCATTTTTCGTACGAGGTAATTTTTGACTTTTCTGACAAAAGTACGAGAAGAATGTTTTTGTTAACATATATGGAATAAATGGATTTTTAAAAAATTATTTACAAGAATCTTCCCTTAAAAGTTTCCAGTTTATTTTTAACCAACCTCTTTTAGTTTATAATTGTATGACATGTTAAGAAAGGAAAAGTGTTTTTGATGTAGAAAGGATATTTTCCTGAAGAATGGAGTTCAAGTGTTTTATCAAAATTATTTTCCATCTAAGATAATAAAGGGTTATGTTTCTATCCCTATTATTACATGGATTTCATTATGTTGTGATGGAAATATTTTTATTAATTCCTTTACCTTATATTAATTGTTTTATGATGTCACGATGTTTAAGATTTCCATTTTTATTACATGGGTTATGCTATGATGTATGGTTTATCATTTTGTGGCACACATAAGAATGGTATCATTATGAGATGGGTGGGACATATATCTCCATCCAATTAATTGGGTAAAGATTTTATATCTCATGAGATAGGCATGGCTGGAATGGTAGGTTAAACCAGTTCAGTGAAACAGGACTAAAACGAGGAGTGAACTCAGTTCAGAAATGGACATTGTCCACTAAGATAGTCTTGGAAATGAATCTTGACTAATAAGTAATGATTCTCTATGATTATGTGTGTATTCCACAACCTTTCATGTTTTAAGTGATGATTATTGGGATTACATTTCACTATTATGATTTATCCCATGTTATGATATTATGACCTCTTTTGCAGGTTATGATTTCCAGAATGTTATATTCTTATGAATATGATGTGATTGATATTTCTTTTTTACCCTTACTGGGCATTTGAGCTCACCCTTTTATGTTTTTTTTCCACGGATATAAAGAAAGTTTTAGGTAAAAAAAGGAATATCTAACTGGGTGATGTTGAAGATATTTCACCACGATTAGAAGATTATATTCCGAGTTTCCAAAGACACTAAACTATTATGGTCCGTGTGTGTGTGTTTTTGTTATGTACTAAGTATTCTGCAAATGTAATGTAACTTTCATATACGTCATGCTTTGGGTCTCTACACTCTGAATGATGGGGGATGTTGCCTCATAAAATGTTCCCCCATTGACATGTTCCTCTGTGGTTGATCTGGATGATCTCTTGCATGGATACCACCACCATTTATATCCTGAGTCAACTGTGCAATCACTGCAACAAATTGTTCAGTTCAAATTATGACCCTCTCTTGTTACTGATTTGGAAGGTTGTCTTCCTCCTGATGTCGTCCCAACATAGCTACCTTGATTCCTCTGTGGAAAATCTTTCTGAACATAGAAATATCTTAGGTGAAGCAACATTGTAATCATTAAATTCTATATCATTTCAATCATACCATAAATTAATTTATAAATTTAACAATTTTCTAACATCTAAAGATGTCTAAACCAAACTCTGATACCAACTATAAGGCCCCTGCATTAAAAATTATTTAATATTGAATTAAATGAATAATTTACATTGAGGTTCTTTTCAGGTTTACAGTTTTAGATAATTAGATCATAACTATTACATATCAAATTATTACATAGTAGACACTTCTACAAAGTTTCCCCTTTTTTTAAAAAACATGGACTCTTAAAAAAATAGTCATGTCTGGTTCAATGTTTAAGACATCATGAAATTTCCATGATCCTATCCTTGACACTTCCACATTATGTCCTGTGAAAAACATTTCAAAAAAACATGGGTTGAGCATAAAAAAGCTCATTAAGGGATACAAAAATAAGGAAAACTGATAGATTTTCAAAACATCAAGTAAAACATGAATACTTTATCAAAGTAATACTTTTCACCATTAATAATTAGTAAATACTCTTCACTGAATAAATTATCATTACGTACCCTTTTGAAACCAAAATATTACCATAAAACCCATATAAAGAACACATAACATATAAAGTTAACTTGGGACATAATCATGATTAAATGGAATAACCATACAGTCGTCTTCCACACATATCCCTAAATGGAATATCTATATGGCCGATTTCGTTGCCCAATGCATTGGAGGTTATTGTGTAACCACCTGTCCTGGTAGTCACAGCACCACCCATCATATGGATTATCATGTAACAATCTGTCAAATGTCCATGTACCATTATAAAATCATAAGACATAATACAAATATAATGGAAAAAACATTTCCACATTTCAATCACAATATATCACTTAAATATATTGACATAAAAAATCCATTATAAAAATCATTTTCAATACCAAAATACATAAAAGAGTATATGGAATTTATTTCATTTTAAAAAAATTATGGCCTGTTGATGAAGCAAAAGAACAAATAATACTCACGGTGGCGGAAAAGGTTATTGTCACCGCGTACGTTGAAATAAACATTCATTTTTGTCGTTAGTAAAACTATTCATAGAAAAATATTCCCTTTGAATGAAATTAGATGTATAAGGTGTTTTATACAGTGTATAAATGAATTTCATGTATTAGAACAAAATATGACTCGTTGAAAGGAGATTGAGATGAAGTCCATTACCTCGTGTCCGCCGTGACTCAATTTCTCTTTAATCTCCTAAAAAATAAACTAAAATTAATTTATAATTTCTTTAGAACCTTTTTAAAGTTTATTATTCCTTTCCTATAACTTATTTCCATTTTATAAACATTATTTAATCATTCAAGTTAATAAAGTTTGTTTTGTTGATATTTGGTACTTACGTCAAAAATGGACTTCGTACAATTACATGTTGTTCATGTGGTCAATGGTTCATTATATCCAGAATGATATTCAGGATTTGTATATCATATAAATCATATATATCTATAATAGACATGTATTTAAAATAGTACATAACATTTAGAGGTATGAAATGAAATGCACCGTTCATGGAGACAGTAAACTGTACGTACGCATGAATGCTTCGTTCATTTATATTTTGAATTTAATGGAGTGAAATCATAATGATATAAAAGTATATTATAATTCAGTATAATATCATATATAATATAATTATCTCCATCCCTTATACATCCCACATATTTCATTAATGAATCAAATCACTTTGAAGGGGAGGTAGTCCGCACTTCCTATGATTAAATTATTGTGTTTACCCATAATGGAAACCAGAATGGAATGCCATAAATGAAAAATATAGAAGCATAAGGAAAACATTAACATAAATTATATAATATATAAAAAGAGTTATAGTTTAATGGCCAACATGAATGTTGTTAAAATAATATTGAACAATAATCGTTTCGTGAGTCATAAATTCGCCTACCATAGAAACAATATGTTCTTTAACCATTAGACGGAGGTGTGTTTAAGTGTAAAAAAATAATTCTCATAACAACATCCTAGTATATTAAAGATACTGGTGTTGTTACAAACGGAATGAATAAAAAGAGTTTAGGGGTTTGGAGAAGCAAAATAAACCAAAATAACACAAGTGAAGACATTATCTTTAAATTGGGTAGCTCCTCATGGTTTGAACCAAAAGGGTTTCTTGAAGAGATTTCTGTCTACGGTAAGGCTTCTTGGATGAGGAGAGGGATGTGTAGAGATAAAATTAGCAGAGCTTGGCCGATCCAAATGCTTGAGAGGTGTGGGTAAGGTTGTATAGGTGGGGGCCTTTTATAAGAGGGAGGAGGGGCACTCTTGGAAAGTTATAAAATGATACTTTATTATAAAATGAGTATCAGATTTTAAAGGTCCCACAAATATATATTTCGAATAGAAGGAGATAAGAGTTCGAAATCCACCCATCAAATAAGTTTTTGACATGTTTAGGTCTTATATTTTACATTATAATTTCATTTTATTGAAATCATTAAATAATTAGTTAATCTCTGCATCATCATTGTGTTAAAAATATTTTACTTTATTTAATGTCTAAAAATTATAAAAAATTACTATATGTTGGAAATATTATTATATTTCTAATGAATATTTATAGTCAAAAATATGACTTGTATAACCCCAAGTAATACTTGTTTTTAGTAAAACAATAAATGTCTGTGAAATTTTTATTTTAACTTTAAATAAAAAGTTATTAATGTCATTTTCTTAACCAAGTTGCTCCATGGGAAAACCAAGTTGACCCATGGATTGGTTCAGTCGTCCATTACACATCCGATAAGGGCATAACATGTTTCAAGGTCAAATCATATTATTAAAAAATTATTTTTACCTTAAATTACACTAGTTACCTCTAATCGCGATTAATAAAACTTAAAAGTTACTTTTCAACATAAAATTATTTTCATCCCATTGAACCACATTCTACACACTAATGACAACCATGTATGTTAGATTTATGATATTCAATTCGCAAAAGTGGTAATGTTTTATTTAAATGATAAATTAGCTTTTTAACTACCACTTAGTTGTTTCACTATTCATCAAAAATTTATGTTTTTCAGAAAAATACCAAAAATTCACCCTAAGATATATTTGATATTCCGAATTGAAAAATGATTTCTATTTTACAAAATTCAAAACATATAGGATGCATTAATTATTTTATTAATAATTTTTGTTGTCAAAACAAATATCGTGTTTTTATGAAACAATATATATCAAAAGATTTACAATAGTTTATGTCCAATTTCAAAGTGAAATTAATTCCAATGACCACCATTGTATTAAATAGTAAATTTATATTCTAATTGAACCTTAAAAACAATTCCAAAGATAATATAATCATATAAATAAATTATATTAAAAATAGGTTTTGTATTAAAATACAACATTTTTTTACTATTCATTAAAATGAACTTCATCGGAAAAATACCAAAAATTAACACAAAGTAAATTTTTATATGCTGATTCTAAAGAAGAATTTTATTTGGTCAAATATTATGTATAGGAGTGACCACAACTATATTTAAAGAGGGTTCTCCATCAAAAGGTGATAAGTCCACCTTTTAGTGAATATTAGAGTATCTATGCCTAAAATTGAATTCTTTTCTTATTTTAATCCTTAATCATTTATTGGATAAATGTAAATACATTTAACAAACATATATAATCATATTTTAGTTATTTATATTCATTCACACTAATATAATGGCTATGTGTAAACTACCATTTAAAATAATATTATTATATTACTAGTGTGCAACGTATGATTTCAAAGAAACTCTTTGTTTTGTATCTGGTACGCTATCAAACATAGCATCCCCGTTAATGTAATATTAACATATAATTCGAAAATATTAATAAATATGAAAATTTATTATTGTTTATTTACCTGGGATGTTACATTAAGAGTTGGGATATGGTATTCTTCCACATATCTCCATAGAAGAAGCTCATGAGGTTTGGGAAGAAAGGAATGCTAAGTCCCAGTTAAATCTGCCCCTTTATGTTTCTTGATCATGTAGGATGAATGGACTATATAATAGAACATCCACCCACCATGTCTTATGTACACATTTTATTCCATGTTCACCTCTTAATAAAATACATTCTGGACCCTTTGCATTTACTCTCTTGAGAGGTGGTACAGTTGGAGAATGATATTTAATAAGAGGAGAAGCCAATGAAGATCATGGATCATTGAGATAATTTTTTACATAACAATACTAATCACCTAGTCAATTTACTATGGAAGAAACATATGTATGATGTGGAAACATGGGAACTGACGGAGGAGATAATGGAAATGTACCAACACCTATTTACAACGTAGAATTCAAAACAAAATTTCGAGGGAGAAATTTCATATGAGGGAAAAATATAACAGCCCAATGTTTTATCAATCTGAATTCCCACACAATTATTTATTATAGTATAATCATATAATATTACATACAGAACCAAATAAAAACCTTTTAAATAAAGAATGAGTAAAATAAAAGGTATCTCTAGATGTTATGGAACACATACCGTTGAAATAATAACTTGACCCTTATGAATAGTAGACCAACCAGTTGAATAGTAACCTCACTGATGAATGTATAAATACAATTTATTCAATTATATGGGATAATATGATATAATTAAATCATACTATATGTAATTAAATATTTTAAAAATAATTAATTAAGTTTTTTTATTTTTAAATGTCATGTATATTTAATTACAATTTTATGATTAATTAAATAAATTAAAAATAAAAATTTCATAAAATGAATAATAAATAATAATTATTATTTCTTATGATCATAATAATGTTTTATGAGCCATTAATTAATTTTTTTAATGTGTTAGAAAAAAGGTTTTAATTTTAAAATATGTATTTTTCAGGAAAATGGTGATTTTAATTAAGAATTAAATTTCATATATTTAGAAATTATTATAATAAAATGGATTTCATTTTTTAATTTTAAATGAAGTAAAATGGTTGGGTTTAATTATTTGTAATTTTCTATAAAACATAAATTTTTATGAATAGTAAACTATGATAATTTATGAAAAATGCTAAAACCAAAATTTCTCCATCATGCTAGAGTCATGGATGGTGTAAATTGAAATTGGTTCGAACTCACATGAATTTGTTATTATTTTTTATCACAAGAATCGCGAATATTCTTAGTATATAGAAAAAATATTAAACTAATTATTAAAACAATGGGAAACCCCCTCCCAACATCCACTATAAATAACACCTCTCTTTACCTCTTCTCGTCACTCATAAGAAGCCTTGTTTCTTGTACATATTATACTAAAATATTTCATTATGACCCTCCACCACATACTGAAGCCATGGTTCTCTTCGAAAGACAAAATCATCACCCTAAAATAGGTTCTCAAGGAATATACATTGAAGAGTTAAATTCCACTTTTCAATTCTTTTATTCTTTTTTTCAAGTTCCATTAATTATTTTTTCATTATTTTCCTTCATTAATACAATTGTTATGATAACTCTAGTACAATACATGTATAATAATATTTTATGATAAATTAATAATTCATCATCATCTCTATATATGCACATAATTAACATATAAATATTACTTTATCATTGAAAAATATTTATTACATAACATAACAGAAACCACGATGGGACCATATAGGTTTAGCTTCTTTAGAAACTGAGAAATGTAAATAACAGGAAAATAAAACATTCACATTATCTTCAGCTTCTATCTCCAAAACTAGATTCCATTTTGACATATCTTACATAATCCCTTTCTTCATGGAATGGGGAAGATAATCATATGAAAGGGTAATCTCTAATTCTCAGTAAGGGTAAACAAGGGAAATATCAGTCGTGTCATTATTATAAGAAGATAAAATTTGAAAATTTTATCCTTCATATAAAATATCATTATATCATGTTATGGGATAAGTTATAATACTGGAATGTAATACCAATATTCATGACATAATACATGTAATTTTTTAGCATAAATATATAAGCATCGAAAATCATTTCATATTATTCAAGGATCATTGCTAAGACTATGATATCAGACAAAGTGCATTACTAAACTATGTTCACTCCTCATTCGAGCCCTATATTACTGAACCATATTTACAGGTCAATCCAGTCATGTCAATATCATGAGATATAAATATTTATCCGATGTATTAGAGGGAGATATAGGTCCCAACCATATCATAATGAAACCATCTTTACATGTTCTACAAAAACATAAAAACGCTCACTATAGCACAACCTAGGAAATAAAATGGGTTTCTTAAACATAATTCCACCATAAATGATATAAAATAAGTGGATTTATTAAACAACACAAAAAATAAATATAGTAATAATAGGGTTTATAATATTACACTATTTAAATAGTTTTATCATAGATGGAAAATAAATTTGAGAAAAAAACATGAAATTAATTCCTGAGGAAAATATACATTCTTCTTAAAGAAGATTTTCTTTTTAAAAAATGAGATAGTATTTTAAATTATTTTTTTTTCAAAATAAAAATCTAATATTGTATGGGATTCCTAGAGGAAATATGACATTATGAAAATGTATAATTCATTTTATGTCGTACATGTTAAAACATTCTTATTGATCTTTTTCCAAAATTGTCAAAAGGTTCCTCAAACCAAAAATAACATAATATTCCATTCATTATGTTTAGTAAAAATTTACCAATGGGTAAAATTGAATTTATATAATTATATATTGATATATTGAATATTTTAAAATACATATTTTAGAATCATGGATGTTGTTGATAAATATACGCCAGTAAATCCTTACGAATTAACAATCTCATATAAAAAGGAGACATGTCATGTCCTCCCTTAGCTTACGTATGTTTTCCATTGTATGTATATGATCGTCAAATATATTGATTTAAATAATTCTATTGACATAATACAGAATCATATACATTTTTATGATATCATATATGATTATATTATCATCTGTTTGTTAATAACATTTCATTGTCACCCGTTATTCGGATATTGATTGCTTTATGTTCTTATGGAAGATTTGTCAGATAAGATCATTTTCCACTTATTATTTTATAGTTAAATCATTTACATAATGAAATTATTATAATATATATAATATTTATTCATTTAATTCATGTATATAGGCTTTTATAATTGAATATTTTTTAGAATGAATCGCATCATATCGTGGAGACGATAGGTCGTACGTACACACAAGCGATGATATCATTCCCAAATTTATTGAATGGTATTGAATTGGATGGTTTATGATATTTCAGAATTAGTATAATGTTTTTATAGTCATATATAGTTATTATGTCCATCATTATATCCATCCATGTAAGGTTGTGATGAGAAACAGATTACACCATGGCGTTGGGACGGTAAGATATACGTACGCATGAACAATGATTTAATTTTTTGTGGGATTGATAAAAGGTGAAATATTCTTGTTTTATATTTATAGGAAAATATATTTATATGAGCGATAATTTTGGTATTACTTAATAATTAAACATCTAACATACAATATGTATAAGAAGAAAAAAGTTCGAAAGAATTGGTAGAATAGATTACCTATTCCTTTCGGTTCTTCCTATAAATCTCTTCTCAGAAAAGAAGAGTTTGTAATTGATGATGTCCACATCCTCTAGAATAAAAATAGGGGAGTTTAGAAAGAAAAAATTGTAGGTTATCTACAATCATGATGGATCAAAATGAATTAAATGGGTGAGGGAGGAGGTTCCCTTTTATAATTGAGGTGAGGGGAACTTTTGGAAACTTCATAAAAAAAATTTATAATAAAATTGTACCCTACCAAAAAAAATAAAAAATGCAAAAATTATGAATATGAGATGATATGGGGTTGTAATATCATAAGACAATAAATTAGGGACATGTTATTTTTTCAATTTTAAAAAAATCATTTTAGTTATCACTTAGTTATTCTATATAATATAAATTGTGGTAATGAAATTCTAAATATTTAATGATTAGAAATATTAAATTATACGGTGTTAATTGACCATAAAATTATATTTTATGAAATTTTTTATCATAAAATTATAAATTTTTAATATCTAACTTTTTTATGTTTTTGAAATAACTTAATAAATTGTTATTATTAGAAAATTTCAATAGAATCAATTTTGACACCATTCATTTATTTTATTTTAAAAAACCGAACATGAGATAAATTATAACTAAAATATTCAATACATTACTAAAATTTACTATTCACCTATAAAATTTGTGTATCACATTAATTAGTTCATATTTTATTTCTTTTTAATATTTTTATAACCATTTATTTGATATTTATATTAAAAAAATATTATTTTTCATCATTATTATGTCATAATTAATGGTAAATTTTTAGTCTCATAAATTAATAATAAATTAATATGATGTAGGTGATTATTTTATCTTTCCAGAAACTAATTATAGTTTATATGATATCCTAGTTATCCATTCATAGAATTAATATACATAAATAAAACGAGATTGTTGAATTTTGTCACATTTATTAGTTCTTATTAGATTCATGTCATATTCATAGGTATGTGGCCATCATGTTATTACATTTCGAACAATAGATCATAAGCGTCAAATTTAGTTGTCCAATATTATTTTTTATAGATTTTAAGAATATTTTATAATAATATTTTTACCTTTAATTACCTAATTTACCTTTAACAATGATAGAATAATTAATTACCAATGTTACTATTTAGAACTCCCAAAAATAAACATATCCTATTAACAAAATTTGGATGTAATGATTCCAAATATGATTTAAATTTTTAATAATTGAAAACATTGAATTTTATGTTATTTATTTAAAATAAATCTCATTTTAAGAATGATATAATGAGTTTTTTAAGTTCAAACATTATAAAATATTGAAATGTTTTCACACATATAATCAATGTAAAATAAATTCCAGTAAAATTAATTATATTTAATGATAAAAAGATATTATATTTATGCATTAAAACAAATCAATATTATAATTCAACCATAGATATTATCTCATTGAAAAAAAGTTGTCTTCAATTAAAATTTGGCATATTTTAAATATTCATCAAAACATTATTGTTATCATAATAATATCATCAATTTATCCAAAATAATTTTTTATATCCCAAATAAAAAACATTTTTATGTTCTCATATAAAAAAAATTAATGTTTACAACTATTAATTGATAAGTGGTTCTCCATTCAACGTTGGAAAATTAATCTTTAAAAAATGTATCTATACATCAAATAGGGTTTTTGCATACACCAGAACGAAAATATACATTTGATGAATATAAAAAATATTTTATTAAGTATATAAAATATATATATCTCATAAATTTTATTTCTAATAGTAGTGCACTCATAAATGTAAATATCTAATTAATTTTTATTTTTTATAAATAATTGATATAAAATGAAATCACAATGAATTTTCATAAGTTAGTTAAAATTATTCCTATAAAGAAAACAACTAGTCTATAATGGTAATTTTATTATAATGGAGTCCCAATTTTTATTTAATCCCATTACTTCATGCAAAACATGCTATTGAAGAATAAAAATTATAGAATGAAAATATAAAAAACATCTGGGTGTTACATTCTACTCCCCTTAAACTTAATTTCCCCCTCCAAATTCATCACTGAAAAAATAACAGATGATGATATGTCTCTATCATATTATCCTCATCTTTCCTTGTAGGTTCTTCAAATTGGTGGTTCCACCATAAAATACTAACCAGGATAGTGGTCTTGTTTCGTACAACATTTTTTCTACCATCTAAAATATCTATATAGTGTTGTTCATAACGACAATATTTCTCTAGGAGGATGAATTCTGAGTGTAGTACAAGTGAAGGAATGGGTATGTAACTTCTAAAGAGAGATACATGGAACACATCATGAAATTGAGAGATATGTGGTGGATGCTCTAATTTGTATAATACCTTCCCAACATGATCTGGAATTTCTAAAAGACTGATATACATAGGGCTCAACATTCCCGTCTTTCAAAATAACTTTACTCTCATCCTAGGAGATATTCATAGAAACACCTTATCACCCACTTAAAACTCTAGGTATTTTATTAGATTGTTAGCATAAATTTTTTTTCAACTCTGAGATTCAATTATTTGTTGCTAAATAGATCAGAAATTTTCTTTCATTTCATCAATAAGATCAGGTCCTAATAGCATTCTTTCCACATCTTCATCCCAAAAAGTTGTAGTTCTTTTCTTCTTTCTATGCTGCGATTCATAAATATCCATTTGAGTACTGGATTAAAAGCTATTATTGTAATAATGTTCCACAAATGGATGTTTTTGATCCCAACCACGTTTGAAATTAATAGGGAATTCTCCCAATATTTCTTCTACTGTTTGTATTGTCCTCTCAGACTGAATGACTATATGTGGATGATATATAGTGATGAAACATAAATATGTATCTATATCAAGATGAGGACATCACCAGAACAATGTGGAAAACCATGGATCATGATTGGATATAATTGTATGTGATACTCCATGAAATCTTACCACATACTATACTTACAACCAAGAATGATTAAAAATTGGTAAATATACTCAATTATTAATTTAGTGTGTCGACTTCGTAAGGAGATCATCTATAACCCAGGCAACATTATTACCTTTGGATGTTTTTGAATGTTTGATGACAAAGTCCATTGTGATTTTTCCCAGTTCCATTTTGTTATTGGTAATGGTTGTAACAACCCTTTCGACCTCTATATCTCAAACAAAACTTTCTAACAAACCATGTTTCGAGAAACATATTTGGTGACATCGTTTTCCTTCCATCCCACTAGAAGTACTCTTTCAGACCATTATATTGATTTTTTGCTTCCATTTTGAATAGAAAATGAAGAACATTGAGTCTAATCCAATAGCTCCATATTTAATTCTATTTTGGGTGGAATACAAACTCGGTTCTTGGAACTTATTATTTCATCACAATCAAAGATGATTTTAGGAACATTTCTCACCCTCTTTTGTTACTTCACTTTTTCCTTCTATGCCCCCTTAATCATCACATATATATATGTATTAACATTCATTTGAGAAAGATAAGATTTATACCCTTCCATTAAAATTAATAGATCTATATTTTTCATATCCATAAATATTGGATATTTGTTGATCCTCACCGTGGATAAGATATCATGGTCCTTTGGACTCAATGAATATTCCACCTTGATCTCATTCCCAGAGTGGTTATGTATTGAACAACTGTAATCTTTAATCAACTCCAACCATCTTTGTTGGTTCATATTTAACTCCTTTTTTTGTTAAAATATAAATTAATCCTTAATAATCAGTATAAATATCTGACCTTACACTATAAAGATAATGCCTACCTATTAATAATGAAACAATTACCACAACTATATCCAATCAGGAGATGGGAAATTTTGATCAGGAATTTTCATCTATCATGAGGAATAAGCTATTACCATATCATTTTAAATGAGAATACATCCCAAACCCTTCTTCCATGAATAACTACAGATCAAAAACATTTCTACATTACAAGGTAGCTAGTACAGGTGCAATGTATAATGTTGTTTCTAGCTCTTTGAATGTAATTTCACATTCCATTGTCCAAACGAACATAACTTATATTTGAGTCAACATGGTGAGTGGATAAGATAACCGTGAAAAATATTTCCAAAAATATTGATAATATTTAGCCAAAACATGAAATATAAGGATCACGGTTATAGTTGTAGGTCTCGACAATCTCTCAATAGCCTCTATTTTTCCTGGGACAACAGAGATCCTCTCTATTGAGATTATGTGTCCCAATAATGAATCTTTCTAAATAAACAACTCACACCTTGTAGATTCAGAATAAAGCTTCTCCTTTCATAGAGTCTTTAGTAAAATTCTAATGGGAACTTCATATTCTTCTTTAATCTTTAAATATACATTAATATTTTCAATAAATACTACCACAAACTAATTAATACAGTCTCTAAAGACCCTATTCATTAGATCCACGAATATAGTGGGGGAATTATTAAGACCAAAAGGCATCACTATAAATTCATAGTGTCTATACCATGTATGGAATTCCGTCTGTGGAATATACACCATCTTAACAGTTAATTGATGATATAATAAATAGAGATCAATCTAGGAAAACTATTTATCTTCACAATGTTGGACGAATATTTCATCAATGAGGGGAGGATGATATTTTTTCTTGATGGTGAACTTGTTATGTTCTCGATAATCGATGCGGAGTCTCATTAATCCATCATTATTAATAACAAATAAAATATGTACTCACCATGATTACACTCTACGGAATATGAATAAATTATAAATATTATATTGGAGTTTGTTTTTACATTCTCATTACTCAATTTGGGCCATTCTATAAGGTTTCTTTGAAATAAGCATACCATCTGGTATGGGTCCTATTGACAACTGAACATCACGATTTGGTGGAAGACCTCTAAATTCATCCATAAATACATAATCAACCTCTTTTACAGTGGTAATATTATTAATCATGAGTTCCCCCCATACAATTTTAGATAAATAACATTCATTTAGAAGAAATAAGACCCATAAAATGGATGAAATTATCAATGGAAGGTTATATTCATCTTTTCATGGATAGATGATCATAGATTGATATAGATTATGAAATTTGACATACTTTACCCAAAAATGATATGAGATCCATTTATAGAAATAAAATATGATATAATCACATTAATATCTACTATAGGAATGATCACGAGATGTGAAGGATGAAATTTCTCACAAACATCAATAGGAGAAGAATAATAAACATTTGATGCGACTATTTTTCCATTTGGATTTGGAAGAGAAAACTCAACATCTAATTTTTGAGGTAATACAGTGATAACCTTAGAAAATAATTGAGAAATAAAGGATTAGGTGGATCCATAATCACATAAAAAATTTATTACATTAGATTGGATGGTAAGGGTACCCTTCAACAATTCATTATCTTACTCAATGTTCTTAATAGTGATTTCATGTGAAATTAATTTTTATTTGTCCTTAATATTTCATTGGCATCGATAATCATCAATAAACAATGGGTTAGTGTATTGATTGGAATAATTCCCGATTTCCCTGCACTTGTATCATTGTTGTGTTTGGGGTGCATTCTATGCAGTCTTTTCATTATTCGCATCATTAAAAATTTTTTCCCATCACTTTGGCATTAAACATCACGATGACCTTAATTTCCACACATAAAACATTTCCTAATCCATTTAATACAATTATCTCATTGTTTCTTTCCACACATTGATCATATGAGAAAACTCATCTTCTTTTCATTATGGTCTTTATATTTTCCATTTAATTCCATTTTTCTCTTCATATCAAATCCATATGACTAATGGGATACTAAATCCTCCATCTCAATCTTGAGATCATGTAGAATACTTTCCCCATATCTATTGAAGTTAATTATTGAGAATTCCATTCAGAGACATGGTTTTATGCAAATAAAGAAGAGTTCAATTTTATTATCATATTCGATAATAAAAACAGAAGTGTACCTCACAAGTTTTGTTAAATTTTCATTGTAGGTACCAAAAGATTATTCATCTTATTTCTGAAGTTCATGGAACTGCTTCTCTATATCAGTTAAAAGAATGAAAGGAATGTAATTATTGAATTATATGTTTTTGAACTTGTCCCATTCCATATACTCAATTTCATCACTTATACTCAATTTATTGATAACATTACACCATTTATCATCTTCTCCTTCCAAATAATATAGTGATAAGATGACTTAATCATGTTAAGATCATTTTTGAACTGAAAATATTTGTTTAGTTCTTTTGATCCATCATTCTCCCACTAATAGATCACATGAACCATCGAATGGAGGTAGAATCTACCTCATAAAAGATTCGAAAACATTCTTCTCCCTCCTTTTCTCATTTAGAAGTCTGGCATGATTCATAGCTTGAGTGTTTTTTTGATAATGGATACAATATTTTTTATTCTATCTCCCATAACATTTGTTTTCTCATGGGGTAATCATTCATTTCCTATCAAATTCTGTAATAACACAGTTCCTTCTGGTTCCATCCATTAACTAAAACCCAGAAGTATAGTGTGATAAAAAAATAATAATTATAGGAAAATCAAATAATAACGAAAAAATATCAATTTAATACACTTTAGTTTTTATCCTTTTTTATTCATGGTCAACTAAAAACACATGGATTGTATAATATACTTACACATATCTTTAAGGTTCTAAATAAGGCTTTCTCATCCATGTTTCCAATGGTTAACAATAACATTTCTATTATACCAAATATAATTGACCATAATTTAAATATGGATATTACAAAAACATTATAGAATATTTATTACATAAAATAACAAAAACCACGAGAAACCATATAGGTATAGTGTTTTTAGAAACTCGGAAACATAAACAATTGATTCATAAAACATCCACATTGTCTCCCGCCTATTTATTCATAACTAGACTCCTTTTTGACATATATTACTCAATACCTGTCATTGTGTCCTGGGGATAAAAACATATTATAGAGTTAAATAAAATTCTTATTAAGGATAAACAATGTTAATATCAATCATATCATAATCATAAGAATATAAATTTGAAAATTTTATCCTACATATTAAATATCATAATATCATGTTAGGGGATAAATCCTAAAAATACAAGGTAATCCTAATAGTCATATAATAAGACATGAAATCCCGTGGAATACAAATATAAGAGTAGAGAATAATTTAAAATTTTTCAAGGATCATTGTTGAGATCGTCATAACAGAAAAAGCTAATTATTGAACAAAGTTCACTTCTTGTTCCTGACCTATATTACTGAACCAAATTTACATTCAATTTAAGTCATGTATAACTCATGAGATATAAATATTTACCAATTAATTTTAAGGAGATATAGGTCTCACCAATATTATAATGAAACCATCTTTATGTGTTCCACAAAAACAAAAAAACATTCATTGTATCATAACCCATGAAAGGACATCGATTTCTTAGACATCATTCAATCATAATTTATATAAAATAAATGGAATTATTTAATAACACTCAATAAAATCATAGTATTAAAAATTATATTAATATAACCCAATTTAAATAGTTTCATCTTTTATTGAAAATAATTTTGAGAAAAGACATGAAAACAATTTTTAAGGAAAATATCTTTTCTTCTTCAAAAATTAATTCCACCACCAAAATGCCACAAAATTTTAGAAGAAATAATTTAAGGTGAAAATATCCTTGTAATATTGTAGGGTAATATTAAATTAAATAATACATTATGAAAACGTAAATTTTTTTTCATTCCATAAAAGTTGAAAAAAATATTCTTCTCATACATTTAGCGAAAATGTTATAAAGTACCTCAGACCGAAAATGACAATAGATTTCATTCATAACATTTATTAAATATTTACCATTGGATAAAATTGAATGTAAAAATTATAGACAGATATATAGAATATTTTTATATACATATTTTGGTATCATTGATGTGGATGACAAATATACAGCAGTAAATATTTACGAATAAACAATCTCAGTTAAAAACGATATTTGCAATGTTATCCCTTACATTTGGTTTGATATCCATAATATGTATCCAAATACCCTATATAATGATTTTAATAATTTTATTCACTTACTCTAGTATCATAATCATTTCTATTATATCATATATGATTATTTTATCGTCTTTTGGTTAGTACAATTCTCTTATCACTCTTTTTTCAGATATTGAATGATTTATGTTTTTATGCAAGAATTATTAGATAAGTTCATGTTCCACTTCATACGTTATATTTATATAATTTAAATAATTATAATAATACAATATATATCATATATATTAAATAAATTCATTTATATATTCATGTTTTAATGATGATCATGTAGAATGAATCACATCACACAGTGGAGACGGTAGGTCGTACGTACACACGAGTGATGATATCTTTCCCAATAACATTGAATGATATTGAAGTGGATTGTGTGTGATGTTTCAGAATTATTTTCATGTTATAATAATCATATATAATAATTATTTCAATCATAATACCCATCTACGTATGGTGGTGGAGAAAAACTGATTACACCACATTGTGGAGACGGTAAGTTCTATGTACGCATGCGTGGTGATTTCATTTTTCATAGGATGGAAAAAAGATGAAATATAGTTGTTTAATATTTGTAATAACATATTATTATATTATATATACTATATTTATAACTTTATATTGAAAAAACTAATGAATAGGATGCTGAAGAATAAATAAGATTTTATGAATCGTTAGAAGAGATTACATCTTTCTATACATTCATCCTCTAAATCAATTCTTAGAGCACTAGATTTTGTCTTTGATGATGTACATAACCTATAGAAAGAAAATAAAAGAGTTAATTAGAAAAAATTCCATTTTATGGCTGATCATGAAAGCAGAAAATGAATTGAAGGGGTGAGGGAGGAGGATCTGTTATTTAATTTGGGTTAGGGGTACTTTTTGAAATATTATAAATAATAATTTATAATAAAATCAAACCCAAACAAAAAACTACAAAAATGTTCTAATTTCTAATATTATATAATATAGGGTTGTAATATCATCAACCATTATATTTTTTACAAGTTAGTTTGTCAATTTAAACATCATATTTTTAATTAACATAGAGTAATTCAATTTAATTTTTATTGTTGTAATAATATTATTAATATTTAATGGTAATAAGTATTTACATATATAGTTTCAATTGACCATAAATTCATATTTTATGATATTATAGATCTTATAATTATCACTTAATAATTTATTTGTAATTTTTATGATTTTTAGATAATTTAATAAAATGTTTTTTAGTAAAATATCAATAGTATCAATTTTGACATTATTCATTTATTTGACTTAAAAATACAAACCAAATATAAATTCTATAAATAATATTAAATATAATCCTATAATATAATTGTAAGCGAAACAGTTCATGGATCAAATTAATTAGTTAATATAATATTTCATTTAACATTTTAAGAACCATTTATTTCATATTTCTATTAATAAAATAAAATTTATGTCTCTATCGTTTTATCATCATTGGTACTTTATTAATCCATAAACATGATAAATAAATTTTTATGATTTAATTAATTAATTTATAATTACATAGACTATTTATAGTCAATATTATCTTTTATTTTTCCATACATTAATATTAATATACATATATAAAATGAGATTGTGAGATTTTGTCACATTTATTAGTTTTTATTTAATTCATTTCATATTTCTAGGAAACTGGCCAATTACTGATTCAATTTCAAAAAACAAATATGATAAAAGTCTTATTTTGACAACCAATATGTTTTTACAGATTTTATGGTAATTTTATAATATTATTATTACTTCTAATACTTGATTTACATTTAACCATGGTAATAACATAATTCCAAAGTTACTATTCACATTGCCCAAAAATAAAACTACACTATAAACATAATTTGGACCTAATGATTCAAAATATTGTGTCCATTTTTTAAATTAAAAAATTTAAATTTCATTAATTAAGTAAAAATAAATCATATTGTCAGAATTGGAGAATGATATGTGTTAAAGTTAAAACAGTACAAAAGATTGAAATGTTTTTACATATAAATTCAATGTAAAATTAATGCTAATGAAATTAATTATATTAATGATAAAAATATATTATATTTATACATTATGACCATTAAATATCATTATTTAACCATATATATCATATCGATGAAAAAATATGTTTTCAATTAAAATTAACATATTTTTATTATTCATCAAAACATGATTGTTATGAGAAAAATATCAAAAATTAATCCAAAATAAATTTTTATATTCTACATAAAAATAAAATGTTTATGTTTCCATATAATAATTATTAATTATTCAAAATCATAATTTAAAAGGTTTTTCTACATTCAATGGTGTAAAATTAATCATTAAAAAATAGGTTTTTATACATCACATATTGTTTTATTCTTACCATATGACTAAAATATACAATGGATGAATATAAAATATATTTTAATAAGTAAATAACATATATATATCTCGCATTAATTTCATAGAAAAATGTAATTTACTCAAAAGAAAAATATCTAATTGATTTGTATTTTTCCTAAATAGTTGATATCCAATGAATTCACGATATATTTTCACAAGATAGTTATAACTCTTCCCGCTAACCAAATTGCTTGGCCTTAACGATAATTATATTCTAAGGGCATCTCGTAGATCGTTTATATTCA
This sequence comes from Viscum album, assembly GCA_963277665.1. Lineage (NCBI taxonomy): Eukaryota > Viridiplantae > Streptophyta > Magnoliopsida > Santalales > Viscaceae > Viscum > Viscum album. The sequence goes on along the minus strand of OY728158.1, from coordinate 362,087,659 downwards.
TGATTGAGTTAAACCCAACCTATTAAAGAATAAAAATTATTTAATGAAAATTTAAAAAACATTTGGGTGTAACAACCTTTCTTTTCAACTCTTTTTCTACTAGGAATGAAAACACAATTAAAAATGTGTTAATTTCTCATATTCAAGGTCAACATGTTTTAATTTTCTTTTACTTCCTTAAATTCTATGTAGTGTATCATATTTATGGTTGAACTAGAATATAATAAATTTCTTATGTATTACATAAGGCTATTAAATCTTTTTTACAGATGATATTTATTTATAATGAAAATTGTGTTCGGTGTGATAAAAAAACCTCCAATTAACCTAAATAGTTATCATTAATGTTTTATATAATGATTCATATTTAATCTAAATAACCAAATGAATTTTATAACCATGAAATATTCTTGATGTTCAATACTAACATACAAATTAATTCATGACATCCATATACAACTTACATGTTTATTCTTATATGTATATAAGTAAAACAATCATGAAACCCAATGAAGAAAAAAATTTCATACAATGAAATTAGACCTCTTTACCCCTAAAAATGGTCATGAATGAATATAAATAAGTTATAATACATATATTATATAACTAATAGTTTATAGATTTATTAATTAATTAATTTAATTTTGTTATCGAGTAATTTAAGATCCTGGGAATAACACCTTCATACATAAGCTAAGGGATTCTATCTGAACCTCCATTATTCCTTCAGTTTTCTCTATATTAATTTTCAACCAAGTGAAGTTATATATTAATTCATTTACATAATATAAATGATGTTTAAATTCTCCAAAATAATATATCAATACCCATTCATTATCTTCCTTATGGGATAAACAAGTTTTTATGTGGTTCCCTCTTCAATAATTCAAGATAAGCAGACCTATTTTATAGGAACATCCCAAATTCAAAAAAAAATTCAAGTGCACTATATCATATATTTTAAGACACCATTTATTTTTTAATATTAGCCTTTTTATTTATAAAATATTCTTGGTTCACTTATTGTTTTATATAAAAGATTATCCACTTTTCTATTTTAATGTCTCTTTAGTGTTTTCTTTAAAACTCCAATAAATTATTTTAGTGATAAAATTTCATAAATATTTTTCCTTATTATTGTCACTTATTTTTTAAATAGCATACTGTGATATATGAATATTTTCCCTTATCAATTTCTATGTATGTTTTAATTCCAATATTTTAGGAAAACATTTATGATACACCCATTAATTAATTTTTTGACATGATTATGATACCCATTTCATTCCATGGGTACACATATGTTTATGTTTGATTGAGTGTGTAAGATTGTATATGTTGAATTAATATTCATGAACATGTTTTTATGGGTGTGACCAGATAGTCCTCTAATTAATTTGGCTATGTTGAGTCTCGTGAAACATTATGTGCAACGGTCTTTTGCGGTTAGCCTTCACTCGTGATACCATGTGCAATGATCTTGGTGGCCAAACATTGAATTATGATCCTCTATGTGCAACATGCCATGAATTTTCTATGTTCGTGTTTTATGTTTCATCTATATTACAATGAAGCCATTTTTATATGATCCCATGTTTATATTTTATGATTCCATTTGTTCCATGCCTTTTATATCATTATGTCATTCCTTCTAACCCATGTTCTAAATAATTATTCTTATGTTTATTCCATTACTTGGTATTTTATATCATCACATTGTTCATGTTATCCATAGGCTATCGTATGTAGATGTATGACCACAATAGAAATTAGGATATCTTTATGAAGATTAAATAATGAAATGTTTAGTATAGTACTTTGCTTTTTGTTTTTTATACCTAGTATTCCAAGACACTAGAATTTACGAACAATGCTTTCTAATATGATGATGTATTAAGCTTAAAATCATGATACAGTATGAGTAAAAGGATAGGGTCTCTATATATCATTCATCCATTGATGGGTGAAATTTTCTACGATTTACTCTATGGAGAAACATTTATAATATTTTTTAAAATTTAATTGTCATACAGATCCTACTCAGTAATGTTAGTTGAAATGAAATCTCTTCAATAATATTATTTTCCCTTTTAGATTCTGCTATGATGAGATTTTCAGATACCAATTCCATAAATATATAATAGGTAATTATAATAGAATATAATATATTGTTTAATAATATGTGACACTAAAATATAAATGTCAGGATGAATTCAATTCTAGATATAACTATTCAAAATATTAAAATATCATTAATTGGGTAACATCTATTATTAATGGACATGACCACATATTTGAATCTTTATAACATAGTGAACCTTTAGGTGAACTACTTTATAAAATAATTATGGTGGGAATAACATCTCAAATTAACACACTATAATTAACATTTCCTTTTTCATGATTGAAAACATAGTCTATAGCACTACTACATATGTCTTTTAAAAATATTCAATATATGGTAAATGTATATTGTGAACTATTATGGAGAGTGAAACATAATTCTATAAGAATAAAATTGCACCTCCAGACATGAATATCAGTTCATTTTTTACCTTCAATGTCCAAATAAGTCATTGACATGTTATTCTATATATTTGATGAATACACATATAGATGTTTTACATCATTAAAGAAGTTGTATAATTGAAAATTGTATTCTCTGGATAGTATGAAAGATATTGAAGGAAGACTAGTTCATCATTAACCATTCATCAAGGAAAACTATACCCTTATATACATTTCAATCGTGTCCATAATTTCTTTAACTACACATTTTGTCAATATTAAATCTATTAACATGTTAATAACATTATCACATATTGTTATTCTATGTTAATTAAATAAAGAACACATCTGATGTACAAGAAATTATAATACGATAACTCAAATAAAAATTACCCATCTTTTCATCCAAATATAATAAGGATCTTTGGAATTTTTTTCCAAAACAAGTGCCAATATATTTTAATTTCATGAATTATTGATAAATCATTAATTCAAATGGTCATTTACTTTAATATTCATTTCCTTTGAATTATGTCATCCATGGTCGATATTTATTTATTCATATTACATTTTTTAGATAAACTAAAACCAAATTCTTCATGCAATGATTCAACCGAAATAACTGTGTACAATAATTAAAAAATGGTACACCCCTACATTCCAGTAATTATATTTCCTAAAAAGATTAATATTTTGGAAAATCTATTATCATCTTGTAAAACATGGCTCTCAATGTGAACTCTTAAATAATTTTATCCTCATGTAATGTAGAAATTATAACGCAAATTTATTTCATATCTTAAATAAACGGGGAAAAATAAAAATAAATATCATTATTCGGTTGTTTTGTTTTGTTTATAAGTAGAGAATACATAATGTATTTTGACATCATGTAAAACCACAATAGGATGTTACAAATTACCAACACTACTAGTGTCATGACCCATCCTTGGGACCCGTGTCGTGACTACCCCAAGCCTACCTCCCATAGGCTAGGGGACGGAGACTAGCACCAAGGCGTAAATCCTGACAAAAAGGGGAAGGCATTGCCTTTATAAAGTAAACAAACACTACAGAGTAAGCATGAAGAAGTAAACACAACGTAAACTGGGTACAATAGTAGTGCCGAAAAGATAGTGGGCCAAAATACAAACTCAAACTGAAAGTAAAGTACAACAGGAAAGAAAGTACAATAACTGAAAGTAAAGAAGAAACATCGAGCCATCCACTGGAAGTCCCACCTGAAGGGTGGGTACAGATAGCCTGCTCAGCTCCTCGGGTCCATCCGTCCTCTCCGTCTACGTCCCGCCCAGTGGTCTACCTCCAGGTACCGACCTGCTCCACAAGCCTCAACCATGATCAGCACTGTCTGTCATCTAGATCCAACACAACTTAGTACTGGCATAGGCCATGCAGGGTTGAGTATATGCTACTCAGTAGGGACCCCGAGACACCTGAAGGTCTCCCAGAATCCAAAAAGGATAATCCACAAAGGGAAGATACAATCATGATGTTACAACCAACACTACTTAGGTATATGCCCATACATATAACTAATTCATCAATTCCAGTTCTCCTCCAACATCTGAGCCCAAGTTTGATCATGTCCACACAGGATAGTACAACCCAATCCACACAACAAAGCACAAGACAATCCACATAGGAAAGCAAGTCAATCATATAGAAGATAATGATTTAATGTCAGGACTCATCTCACACTGGTATACTCCTTCGTAAGGTGATAGAGATGATCAAATGGAGCCACTGATTCATCTAAGTTGGGACCCACGTAGGATACTAAACCAGCAAATCTGTTAGACCCACATCGGATATAGACCATCTACTCTGCCAGACCCACGTAGGATAGAAAGAATAGAGTCATCGCCGTCGAACCCATGAAAGATTTCAGTACGGTCTTCATTACTGCCGAACCCATGGAGGATTTCAGTGTAGTCTTTATTGCCGTCGAACACATGGAGGATTTCAGTATGATCTTCATAACTGCCGAAACCACAATGTATTTCAGTACAGTCTTCATCACCGTCAAACCCACGGAGGATTTTAGTATAGTCTTCATCACTGTCGAACCCATGGAGGATTTCAGTACAGTCTTATCACCGTCGAACCCATGGAGGATTTAATTACGGTCATCATAACTTCCGAACCCACGGAGTACTTTAGTGAAGTCTTCATAACCGTTGAACACATAGAGGATTTCAGTACGGTCTTCATCACTGCAGAACCCACATAGGATTTCAGTGCAGTCGTCACAGTTGCAGTCGCATCCTGCTCTAGGGTTCCCGCACACGGCCTGCTCGATTCTGGTAGGGTCCGCTCCACTAGCCAAGGGGTCGACACACCAACTGAAACGTATTTCGGATTTGATGTATCTCAATGTTCCGTTTCGATAAGAGGAACTCAACGTGACAAATGGCACGTCAATCAGACGCCCGGTCTGAGAGTTATTAGCTTTTTCGTTCGAGGCCCCGGTTGTTTTTTAAGTCAAAACCAACCCGAACGCACTCCAACTGTGTCCAAACATCGATATGAGTAATCCAAAAGGTCCGTCTCATTCAGAGGAATCCAACAAAGTCGATAACACGTCAATCAAATGTCTGATGCTCAAGTAATAGGCATTTCCGCTCTAAGGGCCCTGTTGGTTTCAGGTTCGAACCGACATGGCCATACCAAATATTCTCTGAAACCTTGATTGTAATATACCGAAACTGCCATCTCGATCCAAGGATCTCTACGCAACTGACGGTGCATCGATCGGAGGTCTTTATCCCATGTTATGGGAAAAAGACCGAAAGTGGTCCGAAAGTGGGGGGTCTGGGCCCGGTCCGTCCAGCCCAACCCCCCCCCCCCCCCCCCCCCGAGTCGGGCCGAACCGGGTCGACCCGACCCAGTTCTAGGTCCGGCACATTAGGGTGCGGACCGGCCAGGTCCGGTCAGCGCAACCCGGCTCGGCCCGGCCAGGTGTCACGCTGGCTCGGCCAGCAGCCGCGCATGGGGGGACAAGGCCCCCCCTTCATTTTCCAGTGACGCGCCGCTGGTCGCCGCATCTCACCTGGATCCCTTGAGGATGCGGGATCCATTCATCCCGTTGCCTCCGCGGCTTCAGCTATGGCGAATCATGATGGCGGCGCGCAGGCATCGCTTTCCGCGGACCACCGGATGCGCTCCGATGTTCTGTTTTGCCCGACGTCTGCTCCTGCGGCTCTCCCAGGACCCATAGATTCCTGTGAAGGGTTAAAAATGCCTTTGCAGCCCACTTCGTCATCACCCATTGATCCTCTCACCAAGAACACATAATCGGTGGGTTCAGACGTGTTCGTTGGTCCGCACCCACCACGTTAGTGGTCCAAACATCTTTCAACAATTAAACACATGTCGAGGATTTAATCCACATAAAATAAATTAACCAAAATCCCCTACCTCAAGGTGTTGTCAAATGAAGGTTCGTCGTGGGAAAATAATCATCGCGGAAGACGGCATCGCGAAACAAGGTTCTTTAAGCATCGTCGACCTCTCGGAGTAGATAATAGTTGGCGTCGCGGTACACGGTGTCGCATTGTTGATCTCCGACGATTCGGCATTCTTCGTCGTCCTTTGTCGGAGGCTGGCGTTCTTCATCGGCGACGGTGCGTTCTTCGCGTTATTCAACGAGGAAGGACGTTCTTTAAGTCTGGATTATTTCCTCCCCAAATCTTCTCGCACAACACAACAGCCATACTAAAATAAGGCTTTTCCTTACTCTATTACTCATGCCATCTGTTATTGAAAATCAAGAATTAAATCATGATTTAATTATCGAGCGTTGAACAATTAATTAGGCGTTTATTAATCCAATTAAAGGCGAGAGTAGACTTGGAATTTAAGAGGTGGTGCGGGTGAGTTACCAAATTAATTTCACGTGGAAGGTAAAAAGGAAATAAAGGGGGTGGGGCTCCTGTGGGCCGAACCTCACTAATATCCTACATAGTGGAGTTAGGATATTAGTGGGTCCCACTCCAACCACCAAGCATTGGTTTAAACTACCTTAAATAAAATTAACATTGGTTGTACAAATTTTATTTTATTCATTACTTAACCCAGTAATTTTAATAACCACACCCGAGCAAACGCAACTCTAGAAAAGGTTTTCCTAAAAAATTACCAGCTCTGGGGTTTCATCGGGGCCCTCCGATTTCGATTCCGAGCACCGGTTCAAATGTTGGAAAACCCCGCTTTCTCGTTCACTGAACGTAGCCGAGCTAAACTTCGGAAATTGATTCTGGGCACACCGGGCCTCAGAATCAGGTGCCGTCAGACACTGCATTCTTGTAAAATGCCAAAAAAATAAAATAAAATTCCTTGAATTTATTGGTTTTTACATTACTCTCACATCAGAGATTTACGTCCCTGTAAAGATACATCATAAACTAGGGAAACAAATGTGGGTACTGAGCACGAATCTTAGCCTCCCGCTCCTAAGGGCTCTCCTAGAGGTTCCCGTTCTGCCATCTGATGCGCACTAGAGGATTTGACCGCCCAAGTAGGACCCACTCCTGTTGATCCTCGATATCCACCGGGACCTCCGAAAAAGTCTCCCCATCATCAATGTCCATCTCCCCATGGTCGATGATATGCGTCGGGTCATGAACGTATCTCCTCAGCTGAGATACGTGGAAGACGTCGTGCACCCAGTGCAACTGTGGTGGTAGAGCCATGCGGTAACCCACCTCGCCTATCCTACTGAGGACTTGGAATGGTCCGATAAAGCACATAGATAGCTTCCCACCCCGGCCAAATCTTCTTAATCAACGTCGAGAAGAGACCCTCAAGAAAACGTGGTCACCATCCTCGTACTCGAGTGGCCTCCGCCTCCTGTCAGCATAAGACTTCTGCCGGCTCTGAGCTGTCCTCATCCGCCCCTGGATGACCTGGACCTTCACTCTTGTGGCCTGGACCATCTCCAGTCCCACAAGTGCTGACTCCCCAGGGTCTTCCCAGCATAGAGGTGATCTGCATGGTCGGTCGTGCAATGCCTCGTATGGTTCCATCCCGATGGTGGAGTGAGAACTATTGTTGTACGAAAACTCTACCAAGGGTAGGTGGTCCTCTCAGCTACGACAAATGTCGAGGACACATGCATGGAGCATGTCCTCGAGAGTCTGAATGGTCTACTCCATCTGACCATCCATCGGAGGGTGTAAGGTGGTGCTCAGGCGTAGATGCATCCCGAATGCCTCCAAAAACGACTTCCAAAGCCGAAAAGTAATGTGATAATCTTGATCGGAGACGATAGATGATGGCACACCATGAAGTCGTATGATCTCTTAAATGTAGAGGCATCCCACGATCTCCAAAGATCCCTGCTCTATGATGGGTAAGAAGTGAGACGACTTGGTGAGTCAGTCAACAATCACCCAAATGGAGTCATGACCTCTAGAAGTACATGGAATTCTAGTCACAAAATCCATAGATATCCAATCCCACATCCACTCTGGGACCTCCAAGGCCTGTACCAAGCCTGTTGCTACCTCGTGCTCTGCCTTCACTTGTTGGCAGGTGAGGAATCGAGAAACGAACTCTGCCACAACCTTCTTCATACCCAGCCACCAGTGCTGTCATCTGAGATCCTGGTACATCTTCTCCACTCTTGGATGTACCACTAAAGGGGAAGTGTGAATCCCTCTCTGTACCTCCTCCTGTAAAGAAACTGGTACCATGGTACGTCCTCTGAAAAGGACGACATACTCTCCTCCTAAAGAGAATCCATCAGGTGCCTGTCCTGAGTATATCTATGCATGACGCGTCTCATAGTCAGCATCCCCAAGCTCTACCTCTCTAACCCAATGTAGTAGTAGAGGAGTGTCTGTGAGTGACTGAAGAAAGGCTTCTCCCTCTCTATCAATGAAGGATATCTTCGAAGCGGCTAGCTGCTCTGTCGCCTCCCAAAGTAGTTGAATTCCCATCCTCCTGCTGAGATCATCGGCTACTATGTTCCCCTTTCAAAGATTATAGACTATCTCAATCACATAATCCTGGAGGAACTCGAGCCATCACCGGTGTCTTAGATTTATGTCCTTCTGCGAGAAGATGTACCTGAGACTATGGTGGTCAGAGTAGACTGTAAAGCCCTCACCCATCAGATAGTGTCGCCACATCTTCAGAGGGAAGACCACTACTGCTAAATCCCGGTCATAGGTACTATAGTTCTTCTCATTCTTCCTCAACCGACGTGATCCATAGGCGATCACTACCCGCTCCTGCACCAGGACACATCCGAGTCTGGTCCCTGATGCATCACAATAGACGATGTACCATACTCCCTCCTCTAGTAGCCTCAAGATAGGTGCACTTTTCAATCTCTGTATCAGCTCCTGGAAGCTCTGCTAACATATGTCTTACCACATGAAGGGCTTCCCCTTCTTCTTAAAAGCTGAGAGTGGTGCTGCAACTCTGGAAAAGTCTGGGACAAATCTCTGGTAGTACCCAGCTAGACCCAAGAAACTTCTCACCTTCGTCACACTCCTGGGTGGCTCCAAAGCTATCACTGCATCGATCATCGCAGGATCCACCACAACTCCCGCCTCAGAGATGACGTGTTCCAAGAAGTGGACCTCAGGTAACTAGAACTGATACTTTGAGAGCTTTCCATAAAGCTGGTGCTCTTGGAATGTGTCTAGTACATCTCGCAAGTGGTAGGTGTGCTCCTCCTCAGTGGTTGAGTTTATCAATATGTCGTCGATGAAGACCACAACAAATCGATCGAGCTATGGCTGAATTATTTTGTTCATGAGACTCATGAACACTATTAGAGCGTTGGATATGCTGAAAGGCATAACCAAAAACTCATAGTGGCTATAACGACATCTGAAGGCCGTCTTCTGCATGTCCTCGTCTCGAACTCTGAGCTGATGATTGCCTGACCTATGGTCTATCTTCGAGAACTACCGTGCTCCCTTGAGCTGATCAAAGAGGTCGTCAATCCTCGGTAGTGGATACTTGTTCCTTATAGTCACCTGGTTCAGGCGATGATAATTGACACACAATCGCAAGATCACGTCCGCCTTCTTGGCGAACAATATCGGGGAAGCCCAGGGTGAAACACTGGGTCGGATGAATCCCTTGCTATGCATGTCCTCCAGCTGTACCCGTAGCTCTCGAAGCTCAGCGAGAGCCATCCAATATGCCGGAGTGGATATCGGGGCTATGATGGGGTATAGAGAAATATAGAAGTCTACCTCTCTATGAGGAGGTAGTCCTGTGACTTCATCGGGGAAAACGGCATCATACTGATCCACCACTACAGGAAAACTCAGACTCCATGCGTCAAATACTCCTAGGATGTGGCTAGCCAACTGATGAGGGATGGGCTGTCCTCCCCTCAGCATGAGTCCATCCTGCGTTGCAAAGGCACCCTTCTCACTGGTGAAGGTAAACCTGCTCTCATCAGTGCGAACACATTGCACCTTGCACCTAATACAGCTGATCTGATCATAGACTGTAGATAACCAATCCATGCCCAAGATGATGTCGTAAGGCCTCGACGATGCTACAAGAAGATCCCAACTGAATCTCGTGCCTTCTATAGTAAGCTCACACTGCGGGAACCATTGCGTAATCGTTGAGTCTGCTCCCGTAGGATTCTCTATCAATAAGGATCGAGCCAACGACTCTGTCGGAATCTCCGAGATCTGAACAAGGGAAGTGGAAATAAAAGAATGACTCGCTCCTATGTCTATAAGAACTACAACAAGGGTGAATTAGACACAGATTGTACCTAGAATCATCTCTAGTGTGCCATGGTCGTAGGCTTCCACTGCCTGAAGCTGAGCCTGTCTCTGCCCGCCAGCTCCCTTTGGTCGGGGTTAACCTCCTGGTGGTGGTGGTGGTATACCCTCAAAGCGTCACCCATGACCTTCTGCTCGGCCAGCTCCCCTGCCTCATATTCCTGCTCTCGGTGGAACGCCACGATCAACCCTCTACCTCTACCTAGGTGGCCCCTCAAACGTCTGCTGCTCCTTGGCACGATGGGTCGGGCAGTCACGATCCATGTGGCCCTACCCGTCATATCCGTAGAACTATCTGCTCCTCGGAAGGGTGGCTCTGTGCCGGGTTCCCCGCACCTCTGAGCTAGTGTGCTGAGGCCCTCTGCCTGATGGTCCGGTTCGCCTTGACCCTTGTGACGTCCGTCGACTGCCAGCTCCAGATGAGTCTGCTACATGCCGCCCTACGGTAGGTCTCGCTACTGATGTAGGCTCAGCAAAAAATCTCTCAATGAGAAGGGCTCGCTCTAGTACTCATGCCTGCGTCAGAATGGTGAGGGAGATCACCAATGCCCTGATCTCATGCCTCAGTCCCTGCTCGAAAGACTGGGCCTGGAAGAATGGGTCTCGTACCATGTCCGTCGAATAACGCGAGAGATCGGTAAATCTTGCCGAATACTGGGTGACCGTCATGCTGCCATGTAGAAGCTGTAAAAGCTCCTGGATACGCACCGCACAGAGAGTGGATGGGATGAACACTAAGAGGAATAGGCCCTCAAAGTCCGTCTAGAGGAGTGATGCCTCTTCGTGCACCTGGAGCATCAAGCTCCACCATCTGCCTGTTGCAGCGTGCATGAGGCTTGCTGTGAGGATCACCATGAGGTCAGCTGGTGTCCCCACTAACCTAAAAACTCACACAAATGCATCCACCCAATCCTCGGCTGCCTGATGGTCTGTCTCCCTGTGGAACCTGGGTGGTCTCTGACGCTGAAACTCATGCAGTTCACTAAGGCGACGTGCACTATCAGCAGCTGGGGCTGGTAGAATCGGTGGCTCGGCGGGTAGAGGTACCATCGGTGCCTCCACTGTCAAATGGTCCTTCACCGAGGCCTCATCACTTGGTGGGATGTCGTCACACTCAAAGCTCAGAACCCTAGTTGGCTGCCGACATGGGGCCATCCTGAAAAAAAAATAGGCGCGACATGGTCAAAATAGTATACTTTGTCAGCTGACACAATGTAATCATAAATAAAACATTTCAAACACACATGCAATCAATATTTTCGTGCATTGAGTCAGAAATCAGAAGTCATGGTCCTGGATTACTGATACGTCGGCCGCCGTACCAAAACAAGACTCCCTAGACTGATAACCACAGTCAATACCCATAACAGTATTGCTTCAGATAGAAGAAAGATCAGAGTCATGAGTTTGACGGTAGAACTAAACTCCTCTGATACCAATTTTTCATGACCTGTCCTCGAGACCCATGCCGTGACTACCCCAAGCCTGCCTCCCATAGGCCAGGGGCTGGTGACTAGCACCAAGGTGTAAATCCTGACAAAAATGGGAAGGCATTTCCTTTATAAAGTAAAAAAACACCACAGGTACCGACCTGCTCCACAAACCTCAACCACGATCAACAATGTTTGTCATCTACATCCAACACAACGTAGTTTGGTCATAGCCCGTGCAGGGGTGAGTATACAATACTCAGTAGGGACCCCATAACCCACGAAGGTCTCCTAGAATCCACAAAGGAAAATCCACAAAGGGAAGATACAATCATGAAGTAACAACCAACACTACTTAGGTATATTCCCATACATATACCTAAGTCATTAATTCGAGTTACAGTCCAACATCCGAGCCCAAGTTAGATCACGTCCACACATGATAGTACAACCTAATCCACATAGGAAAGAACAACACAATCTACATAGGAATGAAAGTCAATCATATCGAAGATAATGATTGAAAGTCAAGAGTCATTTCACACAAGTATACTACATCGTAAGGTGATAGAGATGATCAGATATAGCCACTGATTCATCTCAGCTGGGACCCACATAGGACACTAAACCAACTAATCCGTCAGACCCACATAGTATACAGACCAGGTACTCTGCCAGACCCACGTAGGATAGAAAGAACAGAGTCATCATCATCGATCCCATGGAGGATTTCATTAAGTTCTTCATTGCTGCCGAACCTACGGAGGATTTCTGTGCAGTCATTATAACCATCGAACCCATAAAGGATTTCAGTACGATCTTCATCACTGCCGAACCCATGGAGGATTTCAGTGCAGTCTTCATCACCTTCGAACCCACGGAGGATTTCAGTACGGTCTTCATCACTGCCGAACCCACGAAGGATTTCAGTTCAATCTTCATCACCGTCGAACCCACAAAGGATTTTAGTACGGTCTTCATCACTGCTGAACCCACGGAGGATTTCAATGCATTCTTAATCATCGTAGAACCCACATAAGATTTTATTATGGTCTTCATCACTGCCGAACCCACATAAGATTTTAGTACAGCCGTCACAATTGCAGTCACAACTTGCTCTAGGGTTCCCGCAAACGGCATGGTCGATTCCGGGATGGTCCTCCCAACAATCCAAGGGGTCGATACATCAACTGACACGTAGTCTAGATTTGATGTATCCCAAAGTTCTGTTTCGACAAGAGGAACTCAATGTGACAGACGGCGCGTCAATCGAACGCCCGGTCATATAGTTATTGGCATTTTCGTTCAAGGGGCCCAGTTGGTTTTTAAGTCAAAACCAACTCGACCCCACTACAAATTCATCCAAAACATGAGCGGAGTAAGCCAAAAGGTCCTTCTCACTAAGAGTAATCCAACAATGTCGACGACATGTCAATCAGACGTCTGGAGCTCAAGTTATAAGTGTTTCCTCTTTGAGGGCCCAGTTGGTTTCGTGTTCGATCCAACCTGGATGTACCCAATGTTTTCCAAAACCTTCAATGTAATATACCGAAACGACCGTCTCTATCCAAGGATCGCTACGCAACTGACGGTGCATCGATCGGAGGTCTGTAGCCCATGTTATGGGAAAAAGGCCGAATGTGGTCCAAAAGTGGGGTGTCTGGGCCTGGTCCGACCCAGGCCACCCCCCCCCCCTCGGGTCAGGCCGAACCATGTCGACCCGACCAGGGTCTGGGTCCGACCCATTAGGAAACAACCTGGCCTGGCCGGCCGCGGCCGGGCATGGGGGGATGTGGTCCTCCCCTTCCCTTGCTAGGGACGCAGCGCTGGTCTCCGCATCTCCACCAGATCCCCCGCGGTCGCGGGATCCGTTCATCCCGCTGCCGCCACTACTTCAGCCACGGCGGATCCTGCAGGCGGTGTGCTGCCCCCTCCAAGCAGTTGGCCGGGGCCGGCCGTCGCACCGGCGGGGCACTCTGTCAGTGCCTCTTGCGGACCACCGGACGCGCTCAGCTGGTCTGTTTTTCCTACCGTCTGGGCCTGCGGCTCTCCCGGGACCCGTAGTTTACTAGGAAGGGTTCAAAACACCTTTGTTGCCCCCTTAGTCATCTCCCAACGATCCTCTCACCACGAAAAGAGAATCGGTGGGATTGGACTTGTCTGTTGGTCCGCACCCACCGCGTTAGTGGTTCAAACGTCATTCAAAAATTGAACACATGTCAAGGATTTAATCCACATAAAATAAATTAAACCAAACCCCCTACCTTAAGGTGTCGTCGAACAAAGGTTCGCCACAGGAAAATAATCGTCGTGGAAGATGGCTTTACAGAATAAGGTTCTGTAAGCGACGTCGACGTCTCAGAGAAGAGAATCGTAGGCATCGCTGTACACGGCGTTGGGTTATCGATCTCCGAGGATTCGGAGTTCTTCGCCGTCCTTCGTAGGAGGCTGGCGTTCTTCGTCGGCAATGGTGCATTCCTCTTGTTCTTGAACGAGGAAGGACTTTCTTCAAGACTGAAGTATTTCCTCCCCAAATCCTCTCGCACAACACAACAACCATAATAAAATAAGGATTTTCCTTATTTTATTACCCATGCCTTCTGTTTTTGAAAATCAAGAAATAAATCACGATTTAATTATTGAGCATTGACCAATTAATGACGCGTTTAATAATCCAATTAAATGCGATAGTATACTTTTCATTTAAGAGTGGGTGCTGGTGAGTTACCAAATTAATTGCACGTGAGAGGTAAAATGTAAATAAAGGGGGTGGGGCTCGTGTGGTCCCACCTCATTAATATCCTTCCTAATGGAGTTAGGATATATTGGTTCCCACTCCAACCACAAATAATATGCTTAAACTACCTTAAATAAAACTAAAATTGTTTGCACAAATTTTATTTTATTCAATACTTATCCCACTAATTTTAATAACCACACCCGAGAAAACGCAACTCTAGAAAAGGTGTTTCTAAGCAATTACCAGTACTGCGGTTTCATCTGTGCCCTCAGATTTCGATTCCTAGAACCGGTACAAAAGTTATAAATACATGCTTGCTCTTTCACTGAACGTACCTGAGCTAAAATTCGTAAATTGATTCTGGGCACACTGGGCCTCAGAATCAGGTGCTGTCAGAAACTTTGTTCTTGTAAAATCCAAAAAAAAATCCGCGAATTTTACTAGTATTTACAACTATACATGTACTGTGTGTACTAATTTGTGCACCAAAAGTATTTATTACATCCATCATTAACACATGATGATGGTTTCATGGATTGTTTTAAAATTATGGATACCCAGAATATGTTTCTTCCACCGAGGAGAGTTTGTTGGTTGTCTTAGTTTCTCATAAACGATTATTATATCTTCATTCCATGAATTTTTTTAACATTTTCAAAAAAATAATATATTCACTTATTAAATTTAATGATAGGAAAGTACAATACAAATGTTAAAGGAATTGATTCTCCTTTCTTGTATAGATATTTTACAAACATAGGGAATTTTTTGAGTTATTCATTTCATGTGATCTAGAAAATATAGTATCATACTTTTCAATATTAACATCCTACTTTTTCCGTAATTTTGTTAAATATTTATTTAATTTATAAATTCTGTGAAATTAATTATTTTCTTAAAAACTATTAGATAAATTCCACTTTAATAAAAAAAATTATATAGGGAAAATGTATTGGATAATGGTCGCATGCACGCTCTATTGAAAACTCAATAGAAATTTGAACGACATCATCATACAACACTATCATATTATTAGAATCAATCCATTTTCATTTTATATCCATCTTATTAGGTTTATTAATTTTTATTTCTAAAATATATAAATAATTGTCGATAAGGTGTTAATTTTAAAAGTAGAAACTTATATGTACTATGAAATTTTTAGATTACCCTCCTATAAATAATTCATAACCACATTAGAGACTCAAAGAAGCAATAAAAAAATTATAATAACAAAAAGGATAGAAGTTGTTGAAATTGGAATATTATACTCCTTATGATGAGGTTTCATATAGATACCCTCCTCTCAGAAAAATAATTTTTAGAGGTTGAGATAATCTATGATGGTGTATTGTAAAATTAAATTACACAATTGATTAGGGATGAAATCATTTAATTTGAGTGATCATGGATGAGTAAAAAATATTATAAAGGGAACCATATTGGGATGATATCCTCTCTGATCCTATTTTCACCTTTAGTATATAGTAATCTTAATTAAATAAAAATCATCATATTAGAATAATATTGTTGAATAAATTTGTACATCATAATGTTATTGGTGATGATTCATAAAACATTATCATTTTACACAATGATAACATGAAAAGAAAAAATTGATAGGTGTTAATGGTTTATATGCGCCCCAATAGAGTAAAAAATAGAAAATTTTAAAAGAATAATTTATCCTATATAAATAAATTTTTCTATGATAATATGTTCTTAATGCTGTGTATTGATATTTTATTGATGTCATGAGAATCATTAAATGATTATAATGTGTTATATATTTAATTTAATAATGAATCTAATACAATTTAATCAAAATAAATACATAGAGAGAAATAATTATCACCCACTAAATAATTAATTGTTATTAGCTAGGATGAAATTGTAATCAATAATGATGTTTCTGATGAGAATACTTAAAACATTATAGGTGTTAAAAAGTTAATTAACTTATATATAATCAATTGATGATGACAATAAAAATTAAAATCAAAATATTTAGATTTTAATAAATTAGAGTTTCCACTATACATTTAATGATGTCATCTTAGTCAATATTACAGAACGTGTTGGATTTACGGATGTTTTATGAACATCATTGGAGATGCATTGTACTTTAAAAATTTATAGAAGTTGGATTCAAAACTGTTGGAGAACATAATGATTTCCCTTATTTCCATAGTAGTTGTTCCTCAACAATGAAATTTGAATAGTTTATAGTTTGAAAGAGACTAATCCCTAATTATTCAAGTAGTCAAAATGGGGAAGATTCATCTTATTTGGAGACCCACATCCAAATGGATTTAATGCCTTGACATCCTCACCTCAAAAACTATATCATAATTCATATCTACCATGAGGAAAACTATGTTGCTGATGGAATTTCTGACATGGGGATCTTTGAATATTCTCGTACTCATATATCCAGCATCACAGGTGATTTGATTACTATTTTACAAAGAAACAAATGTAAATTTCTTACCTTTCAGCTATTGTAATATCATTCTTTCTGATTAATGATGATTTTCTGCATGCTCTTCAAAAATATTATTTGGAGATGTTAAAAATCAATAACTCATACAAGGAATTATCATATTATTATATTACACTAGTAGAAAAGGAGTATTAATTGATGGTTTGTTAGAAAACAAATAATGTACACAGATTAAAATATGAAAATGAAGAAAATTCAATAAATAATAAAATTTATTACGGTAGTAGATTTATATATTTAATAATGTTTTTTTAAATAAAGTACATTTATAGAAAAATTTATTTTGAAAATAGAATGATATAATAGTATTTGTTTTTATTTTGTTCAAACATATACTATACAAATATCAATATTTTTCACAAAATCCAAAACATTTGTTAAAAAAATATTTTATTTAAAATAGGGATACTAAATTCATGTATTTGTTAAAATGTAATTATGTTAATAATTATTTAACATGGTATTTTTAGGGAATTTAAAATTTTATGTATTCCATTAGGTCACCAGTTTAATCATTCACTAATACTATCTTATAACTATTATATATAACATACCCCTTATGAACAAGATTTATTATGTAAATATTTTTGACACTATCATGTATGTTGTAGTTTTTTAATAAATGAGTGTAGATATTGAGACCTGATACATCAAGTCATTCTTTCCCTTTTCCATGTTCTTCCAATTAAAATAATATATATGAATTATCCATTGGCTGAATTTTCATGGATTTTTTCAAAATACAATTAGGTTGATTTCTTTTAGTGGGTTTGATCACTATGACCTAGCTCAATTAGGTTTGCATCTTCATATGTGTTTAGTGTTCCTTAAATTATATTGATTTTCTTATATTTTGGTTATTTTCATTTCCATAATAACGAATATAAGAGGTATGTTTATAATCATTTTTGTAGGTACAAATCAGACTAAAGAATGTTAAATAATTTTGTTTTTCCATTTATTTTTCGGATGATTGTGAATCAAGATATTATAGTCAAATTTTTGTTATGTTTTTGTTATATAATATGATTTATCATTAAATATTACAATTGATTTTATATTCTGGTGGCTCTTTTGAGCATACCCATGAAAGGTTATCCCAAACAAATAAAATGAAATCATTATTAATGTTTATTTTTTCAAATTTTGGTTGGAATTGTTTTATGAATCAATTATATGAGAGCATGTTCGAACAAAAACTTTTATTTAAATTTAAAAAGAAAATATTGACCTCATGATTCCTGTAGTATTGGTATATGGAATAGAAAACAAAAACAAACAAATTTATGAAAACTAATATAAAAATTTAAAAAGTGGTGGTGCTACGTGGAATAATGTTACGAGTGATAGATTCCTATATAAGCCACCACACCCACTGGGGTTCAGTAGCACACTCACCCACTCCCTAGTTGTGCCATTCCTTGATTAATTTCATTATGTACAATGGAATAGTTTCTATGTTCTTTATATATATGATGGACATCCTCGCTAAAACACCCCATTCAAACCTCTCTTTCTAAAGCACTCACCACTTACTCTCTATTTGAGGATCCACAATTTGCAATGTAACCGTAGAACTACAATTAAGGGTGCCAAAATTGGAGATAATGTACAATTACTATTTTCATGCACCCACACTAGTACTTGGACCATGAAATTCTAAAAGATCTAAATTTTCTCATGCATCTCTTGGATAATCATCTGAATTTATATGTACTATGTTTGTTGTCCAATGTTTTAAATGTATAAATTATTTTTTTTCATTGTTTTACTACCACATCTCTATAGATTATCCCCTCCCCAATAGTGAATGCTAAAATGTTGAATGAGTATTAACTATTTTCTTTTATGTTTGTGATTAAAAATATTATTATTTCTCAAATCACTATAATAGTTGAAGTATTAAACACTACAAGAGATGTTATATTTTTTTTAAGGTTGGGGCCAATGCCTCATTTTTATTATTAAATCAAAGCAAAGTCCTCTTTTAACTGGGTAGAGGGAAACCCATTACATATCCCGAAGGCCCAGTGGGCATGTATCCCATTACATAGCCCGTTGGCCCAAATTCGAAGGACAATTCACATTCTGTGAATAGTAACCTCATGCAACAGTACCGCACAGTATCGCCGCCGCTACAGTGCCCTACCGCCGCTATAGTGTCCTGCCGCCGCTATAGTGCCCGCTGATGAACAGTGCCGCCACTGCTACAGTATCGCTACAGTACCCTGCGCCCCATGGGTTTTGAACCCCCATTTTCCATGTAGTATAACAGGGTGGTTACCACTAAGCCAATCCCCAACTACAACAAGATATTTTATATTTAATTGAAAGAAATTGTTAAAAATATAACCGATGATAAAATAAGTTAATATTTTTATCTCTCTGAACAAAACTGATAAATGCCCACTTTATAATATTAAAATGAAAGTGATGATCATTTCACCCTTTATCAGTACTACATTAATGTGTTGATAATGGGGACATTTATCAACGTTTTATTTTAGTGCTAATAATGGGGGCATTTATCATTGAATTATTTTAGAATTGAATATGGCCACTTTTCAGTGATTTTATTTCACTAATAAAGGTGACCATTATTAGTGAGTTTTGTATGTTATTATAAAGATAATAAAGTTACTAAAATGTTAAAATAGACTGGCATCAGCCCTATAATTACAAAACCCATAAGTAACTAAATATATAGAAGTATAAATATTGTAAAAAAAATATTGAAATAAAAAATATAACATTTAAATATCATTTGAATAAGAAATGTAAATAAAAATATTGATATTGATGTGTTGTATCAAATTAATAAAAACAAAAATACAACTGTTATAAAAAATATTAAATCTCATATAAGGATTTCACCAAAGATCAAACATTATACAAAAGGGTTACCCATAAATAAAATCAATGTTTATTTTACTAATAGTAAATAAAAAATAAAAAAAATTAATTTTTTTTAATAGACATATGATAAATTATATTGTCAATTACTATATATATATATATTAAAACATTTATCATTTAATCATGAATCAGATTGATGTGTAGTAAATTCCTACACATCTCAAATGAATTATGGTTCATTTTACTTTATTTTTACAATAATAAAATCCAGTTTTCATGGTTTTATCTATGTGATACTTGCTTCTAAAAAATCCTACTTTAATATTGAAAACACACAAATTTATTCATAATAACCACATCATGCATTTTATTGAAAATTGGTCAATTAATACACATCATAGTGGAATAATTTATTATATTCATAATGTATGAAAATAGTCTTATCTTCTATGCTTTGTGTTGAGTATATGACCCATTATTTAACCTAAAATCATATTTCTATTGAAAACAAACAAATCGAGTCATACCAACCACTTCATGTAATGGATTTATCTGTGATGTTTTACTAAATGTGAAAAATTAATTATGGATAATTGAATAAGGGCTTGAAAAAAAATTGAGCTAGTTTTTTCATTCTTCCCATTATGAACATTTCAAATTGAAATTCTAGTATTATTTTAAAAAAATGTACACCATGTTATGATGAACACATCATGAATCACATTGGAATGGTTGCAATTCATATAAATTAAAAAAAAATTATTGATAATTTTCATAAAATTTGAAAAACCTATGAGCTAATTTTCATAGATTTTCCGTTGTAATGTATGTCTTAAAATACACTACATAATATATATATCTAAACCGTGAAAATTTTGTCATACAAACCACATCATGTGTTATATTGATGTTTTGAAAAATCCGTTATGTACGAAATGAATTATGATGTATTTGACTAAATTTTGAATACAATATGAGCTCATTTTTAAATTTTTGGAATGTGAGGTTGAATTTAAACTAAAATGACACTTTTATAAAAAATAAACAAACATCTTGTTATAGAATCAACATCAGGCATCATATTGACCAATGTTTAATTCTTATATAGGAAAAGTGAATTATGGATGGTTTTTTAAATTTGGTAGAAAATATGGTCTTTTTTTTCATGGCAATTGCATATTGATTATTGTTTTAATCGAAAATGGAACATTTATATTAATAACACACTTCGATTCATAACACTCGCATCGTGTGTTTTATTGATTCATGGATTATTACAACATGTTGAAAATAAATTATGGATCATTTTTATAATGTTTGAATATAATCTGGGATTGTTTTTTTGGTTTTTCCTTTTGGATGTGCATCTCAAACAATATCTTCTCCTTTATATTAAAAACAATCACATCATTTCATACTAACTACATAGTGTTCTATAATGACACGTAATCAACTAAAATATGGAAAAACTGATTTATCATCCACTTTCTAAATGATTGATAATAATCACTGATATTTATTTTGGGTTTTACTAAGTGATTATTATATTATAATAAAAAGGGACATCTATGCTGAAAAAATCAACATCAAGTAATAACAACCACATCATCTTTGAGATTGAAATATTGTCTGTTCCTACATGTTAGAAATTAATTATTGATCAATTTCATAATTGTTTTTTAAATATATTAGTTTTTTTTAATTTTGTCTACGTTACACATTTTAATCTGAAATGTCAATTTTATATTGATAAAATGTTCTTCAAGACAAATGGTAAACATCATGTACCAGTTTGATATGAGGATTATTCCTATGTGTCACAAATAAAATATGGATTTTTTTCAAATGTTTGACAATAATTCATGCCAATTTTCATTGTTTTGGATATTTGATTTATGTTTTAAACTAAAATAGTACTTCTATATTGATTGAAATAAAATTATTTCACACCAGACACATCTTTTTTTGGAATAATGGGTGGACAATTATTAAATGCTCAAAATTACTTATGGATTATTTTACTGATGTATCAAAACAATATGATTATATCTTCTTTGATTATTTTTATCTATTGTGTCTTTTTTCAATAAAATGTTAATTTTAAATTAAAATCCATCATTAAATGTTATATTGGTCAAACCATGTATCATATTTATATGCAATCAACTTGTACACCTCAAAAACATGCTTCCATTTTCAAATTTTTTAAAACAACATTAGAATATTTTCGTGGTTTTGGAAATGTGACATGAGTTTTAAATAGTGATAAAAATAACTCAAGATAGTATAAAGTATCAATATGAATAAAATAACGGGGTATAAAACCATAAGGAATGAGGGAACCAAAAAAAATTATGGCTCATGGAGAACTGATGAATCTAAACCAAAACATCCCAATACCCATATGAAAGACAATATATCAGACCTAAATTGATTCTATTGTAATATATTTGGGTGAAATTATTGAGATTGATATGAACAAACCCACGGTAGTGATCCACGATCACAGAGAGATAGAAATACCCAAATTAGATGGATAAAAAGAGAAAGGAAGAGAGTAGTGATGGAAATCTAAAGAGGGAAATCCTAGAGAAATAAAAGGTCCCTAAATCTTAGAAACACATATGAAAATTAGAATCAATAGATAATGGTGAAACCATGAAATTAAAAAAAGTGGTAGGGAACCAAATGGAGAAAAAGGAATCATTTTAATCTAGATGAGGAAATACCATCTCTAGGGGATGAAACCCTAAATGATGGATAAGTGTGGAAAACTAAAAAGATTTCAATGTAGGATGTAGTCTTATATTATAGAGCTGATTCCATGTATTTTGTGGATTATAAGAATTCTAAAGAAGTGGTATTGATGTAAAACATTGTCCAAGATAATGATGTGGTACCTAGAAGTTACTATCCCATCACACTCTATTGTGATAATAATTTAGTGGTGTATCCACTAAAAGAGCCAAGGACATATCATTAATTGAAACATATTATTTGGAAATATCACATATTGATTGTTTTTTCTGAGAAAGGTTATATTTTCGTGACATGTATTTCTATGCAATTCATTATGGTGGACCCCATGCATAATGTCTTAACACGGTAGAAATAAGAGTATTATGTGACATATATTAGTAAAAAATTTAAAGAAAGTTGGATCTAGTCCATGTGGGGTTTTTTATAGTTGGTATCCTATGAAAAACGATTTGTACTTTGATTGCATGTATGTTTTTATGTATTTATTATTAATTAACAATATTATTACTTTTGGGTTTATGTTCAACTTATATTAAATTTAATAATTCCAAAATTTATTTTTCACATTGATACGTTCATAGAAGTTCCCTACTATGATGAAAAACATGGATCCTTATGAAAATATTCTTAATATTGTTATATGATTAGAGTTCATACTTTGATGAGAAATATTGTTTTTAGACTGTCATGTATGGGTACTCATAAGTGGATGAAGCTTCTTCACATGAGGTTCTCACATGGTAAACTCCATGAAAAGAGATTATGAAAACATAGCCACCAGCAAGAAATACCCTTGTTTTAGTGTCCTCGGTTATTTCTATTAGTGATAATGTGTAATGGTACATATAATTTATGATTATAATTAATTCATTTCATGACTCAAGAAGGTATATTTTCTAATGAAAACCATGATGACATATGTTTATAGTGATGTAAAGTACATTGGTTGAATCGTGATAGATATGTCATTACTGGACCTATCAAGGAAGCATTAGTAACTTCTATCATTATAGAAGATGATATCTCAAATAATTTATTTCTATATAAAAATCTCCCCATGTATCATGGTTATAGTGTGATGACATTTTTATTCCAGATAGTCAATGAAAGGCGTATCAAGAATATAGTCTAGAGAGTTGGATGTGCAATATGCTTAAAAATATGTTTAAATATTTTGATTATATTACATTATTATATTTTTATGTGGTTATCATCATTGTAAAATTACATTCATTTTATATGGTGCCTTGACCAATTACTATATAATAATCATGGACTTTACGAAAGCCTGCCTAATTCCAATGAGCAATATTCATACAGGGTCACACAAAATGTTTTTTCATTGATATGTATTATTTTTTTTGATTTTAATTAATGGAATGAATATTATTTTCAAGACTAAATAATTATTTTTACTCTTTTTTTATTGATGGAATAAATTAAATAAATATTTATTCACTAGATTATGAATAAAATATAATAATCTATTTTAATGATAATTTAACAAATAGTTATTTTCTATTTTATAAATAATATACATATTTATGTAAATAAAATATTTTAGTTGGGTATTTTATAAATTATAGTGTATTTTGAATGGACCAAGACTGAGTCTGGTAATAAATATTATCTAATAATTCAATTAAATAATAATTGTTATTCACCAGGTTGGGAACTGAAAAAAAAATATTATTATTAATTCATTATGTTTCATAGGGATTATTACTGGTTATTATGTTATTTAACAGTTGGCATGTATTAAATATTTATTTTATCCCAAACCCTAGATCTATAAATTTCATATCATGTCCATTTTGTTGAGTATTGATTAGTACAATCAAAATGGAGAATTTTTACACTCAAGGAATTTTCTCTAGACTCATTATCCCTCTCTCTCAATAATGACAATACTAAAATTAAATTATTAATGATCAATGAATGAGAGATCATTAGTAAACAATGCAACACATTCGATTCCCCAGGATTTCACTAGTAGATCGAGTGGCATTTATCAGATATCATAGGAGCACATGTGGATTACCACTAGAAGCATTTGATCATTGGATCCTCACAGTGTAATGAAGAATATATAGAAGTATATTTTTAGAAAATCATCACTAATCAATTAATAAATTGAATAATTATTGGTATAAATTTTATAAATATTAAATCATTTTATATATGTTTGACATACAAGATCCTTGCTCATGGGTTTAGGAAACTACAATTAAATGGATTTTTAATTTATCTCCCACTACAACATATATCTAGTGCACCCAAAACAAAAAAAAAATATGTTTCCATAAGAGAGACTCCTACACAATTAAACATCATAATTTCATTTATAATCATTATACCATCAACATTTGAAATGGAATCTGTAAATATTTCTTCTTTATATTAAATGTAGTACATAATTTCACAATTAAATGATGTATAGTAATGAACTTGTAATTTCAATATATGTCGAAATTGAACCAATGGGGTGAATGTAATATCAATTATTGTTTTGAATTATATATTTATTTACAGGATTTTCTTGATCTGAACTTCTGTTTCCCCTTATTTTTTTCTATCATTAATATCAGAACTCATTTTAGACATTTTTCCATAATTTGAAAATGTTTAACCTTAACGAACGAAGTAATTATAGAATAATACATTTTCATATCTATAAATATTTGTAAATAAGATATTAATTTTATGTAAAATAGTACACCTTTTCGATAGGGTAATCAATACAAAATTATGAGTTTCATTGAAATATTATGTTTCACAAATCTTTGAGTTGTTCAGAAAAATAATATAATAAAAATAATTTTTTAAACGGCAGGTAACACATAGTTATAATGATGCAAGGAATAAAAATAACTATCTCAATTATGATGAAACAAGTTTTATATTGTCTTTAAATTTATCTAAAAAAGTTTAGATGCTTAAAATAAGAATGAAAATGATTTTATGCATGAAATATTCTAATATTATTTAAAAGGTCGATTTACCACATTTGAATGGTGAAATTTTTTTCATCTAATTTAAATTTAATGGTGGGTATTCTAATTCTTTATAATGGTAAAAGTAACATCACCTCATCCAAAAAATTATTTTCCCATAATGATTCCACTATGATGAGATTTTGGGAGACCAATACTATAAACATATGGGGGTAGTCATTACACAACTCAATAGTTTCATTAAAAATAAATCATTATTCAATAAAACCTCTTAACAGACTTCAATTCATGATGTACCTATTTAGAATAATCATATATCATTCACTGGTGGTACATCCATAAACAATTTTTATGGCCACATAGTTGAATCTATCTAACCTAGGGAACCATCAGGTAGAAAATAATAAAAATAAATTATGGTTTGAATAATTACTCCAATTATCATAATATGATAACAATTTTGTGATTCATGAATGGAAACATTTTAGGGTCTATTACATTAATGAAAATATATTTTAATAGGAAGAAAATTCTGGTTAGTATATGTTATACATGATTATGATGAATGAAATTCAATTCTATACGAATTAAATTTACATAAAAATTTGACTTCCATGTTATTTTAGTACCAGTTAAAAAAATTATTCTTTTAAAAGATATTAATGATATT
Source organism: Viscum album (assembly GCA_963277665.1). Lineage (NCBI taxonomy): Eukaryota > Viridiplantae > Streptophyta > Magnoliopsida > Santalales > Viscaceae > Viscum > Viscum album. Next base: position 362,061,457 of record OY728158.1, on the reverse strand, counting down.
TTATAGATGCACCTATGGAAATTTTACACAATTATGGATGTTTGAAAATTTAAATTTTTCTTTCTGAGATAGAGTGAAATCTTGTGGAAGAATATTAGTTTTAATTTTACCCTTCACTGGTGCAAAAAATAGCCCTTTATTTTCAAGTTATTCATGTCAAACATTTCCTTAATTCCATTTTTTTTATATATAGTAAATTTTGTAACATGGTAATAAAAAAATAACTTATATATTTTACTATATTCATATCAACCAAAAATTATTTTATGTAATAAAATTCCAGTAGGATAATTCAAATAAAATTTCATATTTTTTCTAAACATATTTTGTATGGTTTTTGAAAAATAGATTTTAAAAATTTCTGAAATTATATTTTAAATTCATTAGATGCTGATCACTCGTTAATTAGGATTGTATTGTACATTTTTCTATAATTTTTCATTAAGTGATGTCATCCAAGATCAGTATTTAAGTCTTTAGGGTAAAAGTTTACAATGTCTTAAAATAAAGTCATCAAGGAATGTTTCAACATAACTGAGTGTGTTCCATACACACAAATGATACACTAAAACATTGCATTAATTCTGTAGACTAAAAAATTAACATAAGAAGTAATGTAATTTATCAACCTATAAAACATGGATCTCAATCTAAAATCTTTATTCATATGAGCCTAAAACAATGAAACACCTGTATCCCCCATCAATTTTAGACCATCAATAAATTAATTCAAATATATATCAATATCATTACCAGGATGTTTTTGTATATATATAAATAGTGACAACATAATGTCTTTAGGATGTATAAATGACCATAGTGGAATGTAATAAATTACCAACATATATATCCCTATAATCTGAGTACTAAATTGGAATCCAATATGACCTATTCCATATTTAGATAATGCAAGTCAAAGGTTTCTTGGATGGTTTCCAAATCATGGACAACCATAATCAATTTTCTTTTAATGAGGAGAGTTCATTGGGTGTCATACTTTACCCTCTTCATTTCATATATCTGCATGCCATTAAAAACTCTTAATAGATTCTTGACATCCATATACATGTTTGATCATTAGAATTATATGAAAGTACAATACACATTTTTAATATCATTATTTATTTTTCTTGTATTGATCTGTGCAATAACTAGCATATGTTATGAGTGATACATGGTCCTTATAATAAAAATATACAATCATTAAGATGTGAATGTATATTTTTAAATATTAGACCCATTGAAAATATAATTTTTATACATCCATTGATTCTAAAATTAATATAAATTTTTTCAAGTAACATATCAATCAGAAGACCAAGTTACTTAGTAAAGTTTGTGTCACTCTTTATGCATCCAAATTCCAAATTATATAACATTAATATAGATAATAATGTTATTTATTTAGTACAACTGGTCTAAAATGGTGGCTCTTCCTATAAATTGACCATCTCAAACAGTATTTTATAATCATGATGGTAAAATTAAATTTTCATTTTAATTTGTTCCTTACGATCGATGACATTAAATACACTATCATTTATATCAACAAATCCACAAATCACAATATCATACCATTCTGTATGTACATTGTTTTTTATATTTTTAATAAAAAATTTATATATTAAACATTATTACTGAAAAATAAAATATTCTTCGTACTTTTCTCACTGAATTCATCTTTAATAACAACAACATAAACATTGAGAAATAATTTTAGAAGGGTTGAAGGCATGCTCTGTTGCAATCTTGATAAAAAAAATTTCCATCCATATACTTATTTTTAGTCCGAATAGAATTCATCTTGATTTGATTCATATCTATCATATAATAAAAAATAATATTTATTTTTATAGAAAATAAATAAAATTGAAATATTGTTAATAAAAAAATAAAAAAATAAATGATACTTTAAAGATGTTGATATTTTTTTAAAACAAATTATACTCACTTTGGATACACAAGGAAGAAATAATAAATTTTATAATTATAAAATGATATAATTAATTGAAATTGGAATATTAGACATTTATTGAGAATATTTCACTTTGATAAACACCAACTAAAACATAAATTTTGATTGTCTAAAACATATTTTTATGGTGTGTGTAGAATTAATATGAGAAGTTGATGATGGATGAAATTTTTTAAGCAATTTGGTGAACGGTAAAGATAAATTCTTTTATGGGGAACCCACATCAAATGATATCCACTATTATATGGTTTCACCCATTGGTAGATTGTAATCTAGATTGTATAATAATGGTTATATTGGACTACTAATGCTTAATGAATCTCAACTTTCCAATGTTCTTGGTGATAATTCATAAAGAAGTTAATTTTTCAAAAAATTGTAAAATCAAAAGAAACAAACAATGGTGATTGTATTTTATTATGTTACCTATTAGAAGGAATACGTATTATTACACTCTTAAAGTATCATTTATGCTACACGATGTAATTTTCCTTATATAATAAGAGACAAATTATGTGTTTAGATTGTTTTGTATTGTTGGAAATAATTTATGGAAAGGAATGTGTTATATTGATATTGTTATGAAGGGTAAAATTATTTTTAATATAATGAATAAGGAAAAGATCAACAATTTTTATACAACAAATAATTAATGGTTGTTAGTTAGTGTGAAATGTTTAACAATAAAGGTGTTTTTTTGTGAGAAACCATAAAACAATATATGTGTTAAAAATCATTTTATATCTATATAATCAATTCAAGGTGACTATAATAATAAAAAACATTTTTGTGGTGTAAAATGAATTATAATTACTTCTATAATCTACACGGTGTCATCTTAATAAAGTATGAAAGACCAATGTTATCTACGAATCATTTATGCAATTCATTTGAAATGCATAATGAATGAAAAAAATATATTTATTATCTATAATGTTGGTGGAGGACATCATCATTTTTAGATTGATCATATAATTGTATGTAATGAATGCATGTCAAAATTATTTAGTGCTATAAAGACACAATAAGTTATTTTTGGATTGTTTTAATTAAAATAAGATTATAAAAAACAAGATTAATTAAATGAATATTTGATTGAAAAAACAATATACACTATTTGGATAAAGAGAAGAAAAAAAATCAACAAATAATAAAATATATTTTGGTAGTATAAATACATATGTTATGGTCACATTACTCACATAAATTAATTTTATAAAAAATATTCAATTAGAGAATAACATGATCACAAAATATTTTTTAGAATGTTATTTCCTACAATTGTTGCACCACCATCAAGAATGTCTATATAGTCAAAAAAAAGAGTTTATGAAAGGATATTATTTGAAATTGAGAGACTACAGTCATTTATGTATCACACTATGATTATGTTAATGAACTACTAATGTTGTATATGTTTGAATATCTCAAAAACATAGTAATTCCTTTATTTCACCACATTAATATTTATTTTACATTATTTTCTAACTATTAATGATTTTTTTCTTTTCCTAATAATATTCATTATGCCAATAAATAAATCTGGATGCTGTGTCAATATGGTTTGTGTAGTTCCAAATCCGTCTAAAATAAACTATAAAATTAGTTCCTTCTTTTAGTTTTATCATGATTGTGAGTGATGATATTGCAGTAGACCTTTAATTGTGTGTTTGTAATCATGTATGATTTAACATTATCAATTGTAACATTTGTTACAAGGAGGAGGGTCCTTTTTTCACACCCATGTAAGGTTGTCCACAAGTAATTTGGTGTTTTATCATACTAACATAAGACTATTTTTAGTTTTATATTCTTTAATTATTATTATTTTTATCCTTGGTTTTCTTTTTTGTTAGTGTATATATATAAGTTAATAATATCACTAATATTATATATTATATATTATATATAATATATAATTAGTTATAATTCATATTTAATTATTAAAAATAATGAATAAATTAAAAATGAAATCAATAGTATTTCAAAATTAAAAATAATTCATTATAACCTATTTTTAAAAATATTACTAATATATTTAATAATATAATTAATATGAATCCGATAATAATTGAGTTGGGTAACCTTTAAACAGGTACCCATTGTTAGTGTTATTTTGTATTGGTGGAGACATTTTTAGTTGATAGATTTATTTTTTGTTTATTTTTATTTTTAAAATACCTTACAATATTGATGGAATTTAAATTTCAATATGGGATATTTGAAATTTTCCAATTCCTTATCTTTGACCACTAAAAAACAAACATTATTTGGGAAATATTGGGATTTTTCTACATTAAAAAATGTGCAACATTTATCCGAAAAACAACTCTTTTATGTTAGTGATGATAAAAGTTTAGGCAGATTTTCAAAGTCTCTCTAATAGTGAGAGGGTGCTGATAGGGTTTTTAGGGTTGACGAACTCTTATTTTTTCCCAGTATGGGGTTTTTTGGAAATAGTATGGCATTTTTTCATCTTGTGCATCATCCACTATCAGTATTTCTTTTCCACATTTCCACATCGGTTTCGATGACAAAATCACTCATTAACAATAAAATAGATGATGGTTATTTATTATTTCATAAGATATCAATTTAAATAGTGTGTATACTCAAAGAAAACTGACCATTTGACCTGATTGTGCTAGAAATCAATCTAGCATATATTTCGCACCTAGAAGAAGGTATGGACATAAGGGAAATAGGATTGAACAACTTGATATTTGAATTATTATATTATAAAGATAAGGAAACGGTTCTACATGAAAGACATTGGTCATTTTAAAATTGCCAAATTGTAATGGAGGACTTAAATAATGAAGTCAATTTCAGGAGAATCAGCTTAATAATGTAGTCTTATGGGTCCTTATTAAAAAAATCCCTATAATTAGAAAATCAAAATAATCTTTTTAGAATATCAATATCCATGTAAAAAATTTAATTAATTGGAATAACTCATATAAAATACTCTAGGGGTGATACATATGGTCCAAAGAAATCCTCTATGTCACAAAACCTCTTATGAGTGGGAAATTGTTTTCAATAGAGGATCATCGACTATGGATCCCATTCCAATAGGAAAAACATTATCTCATATTATTTGTCTAGATAGATCAAACATGTGAAAAATGAGAGTGTATTAATTGAATTAGTCACTGATAGTAACATTATCCTACAATGAATAACATGGACCCATTGTAATAAATAAATGATTCCATGTTTTAATGTAGTGTAAAGACAATTGGATAGGGGAAATATTTCAAACGATGTTTGTTTTCAATCATTCTTATTTCCATGGAATTACATGTTAAAGGTAATATCATCGTCTACTATGGCCATTGTCCCTATGTGAATAATTAATGTATCTCCATCATTCTATAAGCATTTAGAAAATCATATAGTGAAAATATTTCAAAGGCCATTAGTTTTCAATTAGCACAAAATAACCCCAAAAGATTTCATTTCGGGTACACTGCTTGCTAATAATGGTCAAAGCTACCATGATCACCCCAAAATCCCTATAACCAAATAGTAGACACTTTCCCAAAAATCATAATGATACCTCATAATCACATTGAAAAATCTCCATTAAGGACTAACACCCCTCTTACCTACTTCGCAAACAAAAAAAATGTATCCCCATGACCTCACCTAGCTGAAAATCCATTCATCATGAACAATTAGAATCTGATAAAAATTTACAATAATACTTACACATTTACTATGAACTGTACATAAAAATATTTCATTCAAATAGAAAAAAAAAATCTTTAATAACTGCTGACCATGGAGGATGGAATTTATTGTTTAATATGAGATCATCCTCCTGGCGCAAGAACCCAGTTGATCCAATAGAACCCCTGAGACGTTATTTTCAAATAAAAAAATGACAATGACATGGAAAATGATGGAGGAATGCTATTTTTTCTAATACACATAAATAGATGTGTACTTGATCCAATGCCACCTATTATAATGAAGATATTGTTCTTGAGTTTTCATGGGATCTTTAACTAAACGATATTTCTAATGCATCAGCACTGATGTGGTAAAAGTGTCCCTATAATGGGGTTTTTATCAAAATACTTGCTAATAAATAAGTACATGTGTGTAATTTATTCCATGTACAGTTTTCAAGGATATATATTAGTCTCTTAGAAATACCACACTGAAATCCTCTACCTCCTATAGAAGGAGGTGAATATTATGATTACAAGCTTCACTCTGAAAAATATTGTTACCTCTATCCACTGGCCTAGCACACCCACTGTGGATTTTTTTTCCATTGGTGGCCCTAAAAAAGAAAATTTATATGTCCACGAATCCCTAATGGTAAATTGTGAGTGTTCTTTTGGAACATATTCTAACATGTGAGGACTTCAATGAAATTATTCTTCACAATGAAAAGAGAGGGAGTTCTTACAGATCCTATGCTTTTATGAGTTACTTATTAAAATAGGTTTATTTCATTAGTCTCTATGATATGGGACATGATTTTATCCATTTCACATGGGTCCATGGGATCTCAATAAACACCCAAATATTATAGTGTTTGGTTATATTGTTTTATTAATATAATTTTATCACAATATCCATTCTCTTCCATGTTTCTCATATTACCCAAGCAATGTGGACCACTGAACTATTATCCTCAACCATAATACTGACCATAATAATATTATAATAGGGAGGCCTTTTAGATTTGAAATCTACATAATTAGGTAAAGTGATTGTGATGATATGATTAAATTAGGATGGAATATGGAGGGCCCTAGTGATTGAAATAAAATACAGTAGGTATATTTTAAACATAAGTAGTGGATTTGTAGTCAGTTTAACCAACTTTATCATCAATGCATTACTAATGATAAAAGGATAAATAATTTTTACTCACATGCTCACTCATGTGAAACCCTATCTAAAAAACCTAGCATGTAAAATTATTTTTATATTGAACTCAAAAGGAATGAATGTGATTGTATAATGTGTTCATGTGAAACCCACATTAAATAGGGTGATATAAATACACATTACATCCATAAAAAATAATATGGGAGAAAATTTAAGAACATCATTTATTGTCTGACCTCTAAAAAAAGAAAATGTCGTCTGCAAGTTGGATGATATATGTGGCATTATCTTGAAATTTTTCCCTAATCACTATTATAATGACTCGAAATTTTATAAATAATATTCCCCTTTCATTTTAATCAAATGTCATATTATATAATGTGGATATAGAAAAAACATGATGTTAATTGGTTTTATTTTTTTCTATAAGATTTAATTGACTATTAAGAATCTTTACAATTGATAATATATACGATAAATCGTGATCATATGATTAGTATAAATATAGGTCTCGGATAAATCCCTATTAAAATAGACAAAGTATGTGATGTCCTTAACAAGTAAAATCATTTGATATGAAGAAACATTATTAGATATTTTGAGGGAGATATAATCCATATGCTTTTTCTTGACCACAGCCTTGATGGTATCCAATATCTTATGTTGGAGAAAATTCGTATATGAGAGATGTTCAATGTCATCGATATCATTACTGAAACCATGTATGCCCAACCACCCCATAAAAGAATTATCATCATACACCTTAACCTTAGGGCGTTTTCGTCTATATTAGAGGGATATGTATGAAGACCATAATAATATGAATAGGTATACTTTACTTTTAATAGATGAATGTTCATATTTTATATTATTATTACATTATAAATGATTTAATTTTTAACAAATAAATCAAAAATTGTATTGTTATTTATTATTACATATCAAATAATACCATATTTTTATTAATTAATGAATTTAAGATACAGATAATTATATATTTTGTTAATTAATTTTTATTTAATATAAATAATCATATAATTTACATGATGTAAAAATAAAATTTTTATAAGGGATTTAAAAATATTTATTTCAGAAAAACCAATACTTTTTCAGTAAATGTTTTTTTATTTTAAAAGTGAAAATTATCATATTTATATAATTATTTGTTATAAATAAATTTATTTTCAGGAATCAGGACTTTCCAATTATCCCAAGGTGAATTTTTCAAAACATTATGACACAATTGGATGTTCAGGAAAAAAATAAAAAACATTTCAAATATACGATGTATATTATAAAATCCCAAGGAACATAAATTAATGTAATAAATACAATGAAATGTATATATGACCAAATATATTTTTTACCATTAAAATAATTTTATATTATTTTTATTTGATTAATATTATAAAGCCTTTATGAATCCTCCAAAACAATTAATATATTTTATTGTTTTAAAAAATTTTATTTAAGAATATGACTCACTTCCACAAAACCAATGGAATTATTTTATTAATGAAAGACCTTTTCCTTATAATATATTTAAACCAACTCTTATTCATCAAAAAACATGGTAACACCCCATGAGATGGTTTATTTTTTGGTTTATTTTATTACAAAAACTTCAAAACCAATTTTTGACGAATAATAAATAATTTCCCACTCAGGTACAATATAGAACCATCCAAAATCAGATTTATCATCACTAAAAAACATTGGAGCACATCCATACTCTTCCCTTCCCTCTATAGATTCCTACAAAGGTTCCTCAATCTCTCAAGAATCCCCTCCCAGGAATTTGGAGTCACACACTAAAGGGAATGGTTATTTTCTCATCTTTATTCAACTATATTCAATATATAATTCCTCTTATCTCCATTTTATAACATTTAGATATATTATTCCATATCCCCATACATCCATTATAATTTATAAATAATGATAGACCCATTTCTCTATCGTTAATCCCTCCCAGGAAAATTTTTACACGCCTATTATGATTCCAAAATTTCACAATGATTTTTCATGATAAACAATTGTGTAGTGAATAAACATACCAATTTACAATTAAGAGTGTTCGCATTTATTGTGCAGTGTTCTAATTTGATTCCACATTTCCCAAGTAGCCTTTATGGTTATCATCCTATATCATGTATCATTGTGCATGTTTATGATTCATGATTATTTTATTCCCAAATTATATTCCTACAACCTATCATGTATTATTTAATTCAAGTTAAGAAATGTTTATTCTCTTTAAGGGATTTATAGATCACCACTTTTTTTTGTATTTTCCAAGAATATATCATGTTGTTTTAGGTACAATCATGTTAAAAAAGTTATCAGTAATAATAATGTTTTCCTTATTTTAAGTTGTGATATAATTTAACTAACTACAAAATAAATTATAATTACCAATATAATGGTTTGTATTATGTTTAATTTAAATTAATTAAAAATGTATCATTGTGAACTAAAGATATGGGTTTCAAAAGTTGTAATCAAAAAAAATGTTTAGTTATTTTTGGGAATATGATAAGAAACCATTAGACAAAACATTAGGGGTAAGACTATGTATGATAAAACATCCATAATTCATTCCCATCATATATTATGTGGTTTATTAAGAAAATGCATATGTGTTTGGATACTAAAGGTGTATGTGTCTATAGAAGGGATTTATAAAGGTGTAAAACCCATAAACACTGCACTAATCTAGACTACATAGATAACTGGTGCATAACAATAGGACTTTTTATGCACCTAGTTTGTAAAAATTAATTGGTATGATTTTATAAATTCATTAGTCCATTAAAATCAAGTATTAAAGGTAAAATACCAATAATAATATATATTATGAAATAGATCAGGGATAACATAGATGAAATCCATTAAATTCCTAGTTTATGAAAATACTTATAATTTCTATGTTATCTCTTAATTAGCATTATATTATCTTTTATATAATTAATAGTTTAAAAACCACATAATTGTTTTTACCTTTAATTTATTCAATGCCCTGAAATAGTAGTAATTAGGTAATCAATAAATGTGAATAGAAATGTGATAACTACCACAGTGAGATTATAAACTCAATGGGAGAGGGAATAACAGACATTCTGATGATACTTTATTAGCTAAATAAATTTCTAAATAGAAACCTAGAATTGGAGGAGCATGAAAACACTCAAATTAATGAACGAGAAACTTTTGAGGTATTTATGTTACAAATGACCTTATCATTCAATGGATAATATAATACATTAATCAAGGAAAATGGTTCATCTCCATTGAGAATAATTTCTCCATCCATCAATGATTTGAGAAATGTAATGTTTTAATTTATATTTTTCATTTGGGGGGAGATATCGATTAGTGGTAGATAGAATTCAAGGAAAAAAATATTGGGGAAGAGATTGAAGCATTGGGGTTGAAGGAATTATCAAAGATATTTTTTGATAAATAATTTCTTCTAACAATCTGATTTAAAATGGAAAATTATTTTATTTCCCTCAAGAAAAAATAAGATGAATCTATCAGGTCATATTAGGAAAACATCATAATAATTTCATGATACACCTATGTATTTCTTGTTTCCCCAGAATGAATGTGTTAAAAATTCTTATGTGGGTTATAACTTGGTCAACAAAAATACTTATTTATATGATATTTGATATCTATGATAAAATTTTACAATGTTTCTTTAGTGATTATATATATATATATGTGTGAATCTCAAGGGTATCATGGTGGTAAGAAGCATACATTTGTGTTTAATTTTAGTTGTCTAATTGAAAAATATAATGGCTCCAATAAATTTCAACATCCCACAACAAAATTTTCTGAATGAAGAACCTAAAAAATTTTAAACAGGGGATGATGAAATGATTTAGGTGTGGAATGAGTGTGAAAATAGATACTGATTTCTGATAAGTGAAAAAAATGTGATGGGGGAATGGAATCCTCTAGTAAACCGTTAGTTAATTACTCATTAGATCAATTACAAGGAACCATGAAACATTGAATACCCATTCACTAAGACTTGGGTCTTCTGATACACCCAAAAACCTCCACAGTAGAAAGTGAGATATTTTACACCCCATCCAATAAGGTGGATATCAATAGTAAAGTAGCAATAGGTACAATAGTTATTTATTTAATGATAGTTAATGTAGTTTTTTCTTCTGGTTCTAGGAATTCTTTTATATAAAAAAAAATTATGATAACTATTCAAACACCACCTCAATGCATTGAAGTATAGTTTTTTGTGAAAAAGAAAAATGGAAAAATTATTAAATACTATGTATATAACTCCTGCTCTTTCAATATTTTTGGGATATACCCCCCAAATAACCTCATCATAATACCTTTGGTGGAATTTGAATATATTCATGGTATGGATTGGTTCTCATTACACATAACCCTCATAAATTACCCCAAGAAAGAAATAACTCTCTATATCGCAAATCGTTCTATGATTTTGTACAAGGTAAAGGAGGAGGATAAATACTAATTAGAAATTACATCTCAAGCATAGATATAATTCATCTATGAAAAATAACATCTAGCTCAATTTGTTTTGTGTACAGATTGAATCTTCCTTGAATACATGACCATTGTTAAGAAATACACTGATGTGTTTTTTGAAGAATTTTTTGGTCTTCCTCCTAGTCGAGAATTGTAATAGTCAATTTTTTATATTTGGGGTGTTACAATTATCATTGACTCTATAAGATGTATATTGAAGAACATGAAGATCTTGAAAAACTACTATAGAAGAATTTGGATAGAGGGTTCATACACCCATGTCCTTAACCATGGGGTTCACTATCCCTACTCATTGAGTAGAATAATGGGTTAGTGTGGCTTCACATAGATTATCATGATTTGAACAACATCACAATTAATAAAAATTATCTCCAACATAGTTTTATTCCTTGTATGATCATTAATGTGGAGAAAAATACATTTCCATGGTGGATATATGGTCGGGGTATTACCATGTTAGGGTGAAAAAGTTAGAAATCCAAACGACTGCATTTTGCACAAGGGATTGTCACTATAAGTTCATAATAATTCCATTTGGACTCATTACCACTCCAAAAGTTGTCATGTAGTGTATTAATAATGTATATAGGGATTTCCTAAATAAATTTAGATATATTTACAGATGATATTCTAGTATACATCAATATCTACGAATATAATGATGAGTATCTAAGCACTATGCTAAAGGCCTTTAAAAGAATTATGAAATTTAATGAAAATGTGATTTATTTTTGAAGGAAGTCTCATTCCTAGTTCATATCATAAAAATAAATGGTATATATATATACCCTTCAAAGGTAATGCAATTTAAGGGTGGACATGGACATCATTTTCATTATATATACGAGGATTCCACATATTATCTCGATAATATAATCAATTTGTAAGAAGTTTATCAGGATTATAAATCTCTCTAATAATGATAACATGGAAGGCATTCATGTTTTCTTTAAATGTTTAATATTAATAGAGCGTAAAATAGTTACAAAGGGAGGCACACCATTGCACCTGTACTCAAAATACGCATAAGTGGAGTACATTTTCTAGTATTCAGTGATTCTTTGAGGAATGGATTGGGTTCTGGATTAATAAAAGATTAAATGCTGTTAGCCTATGCTTCATGAGAGATATAATTTTCTGAACATAACAACCAAATGCATGATCTTGAGTTGGCTGTAGAAATATTCACATTGAATATAATATGCAAATATCTCTTTGGAATGATGTGTGAAATAAAGATGTATCTAAAAAAACTCAAGTATATATTCACATAGAAAGAGATTAAAATGAGCCAAAGAAGATTGTTTGAACTGATCAATGAATATGAATGCTAAATTAAATACCATTCAATGAAAGTGAATAAAGTGGGATATGATCTACGTTTAATGGATCAATAAATTGTATTATTTAGGATAATTGAGAATGGTATGATCATCATAGGTTGGAAAAGGATGGTGATGGGGCCCATAAAGGAAGTAACATCATCAATCCGTTTAAAAATGAATTATCAACAACCCCTTATAGAGAAAAAAAAAGAATGCTCAAAGAGATTATATTGGAATTTTGAATATGATGAAGTTATAAAAAAAATATAAATACTTAGACTTAAATATTAATGATAATGGAATTATAAGATTTGGGTCATGTCAACGTGTACCACCAAATCGCATGATAAAGAAATATCAATTGGATGATGTTCATCGTTTGACTTTTTTCTATCCATCCAGGAAGTAAAAAATAACTATTGAGATATCTATGATATCAACTAGTGGGACAACATCAGGACGGAGATCAAAAAATATACATCATGATTTATATATGTCTGATAGTGAAGGATGAAAGTAAAAATACATTAGGATGTTACAAACATTACCCATAACTACATGGACTTGAAAAAAGATAACCATATATGTTGTCCCCAGTCTTCTGAAGACATTAAGAAGAAATAATTTTATATAGGTTATAGTGGTTCATCTTTAAAATACCTCACACTAACATAAAATTAAAAAATACATATAACTCGATCAACATGAATGGTTAAAAACTAGAGAAGTAGTGATGATATATGGAACACCAATATTAATTATATCTGACCGAGACCCAAAAATTTCATCTTTGATCTGGAAGAGTATCCAAAATTATCTAAATACATAGTTGAACTAAATAAATGATTATCTCTCTCAAACTGATGGCCAATCTGAGTGGACTATTCAGTCACTTGTGGACATATTAAGTAGATCCTCAATTGACTACACAAGAGTATGGGACCAACATCTTCTTCTAGTCATGTTCACATACACTAATGGATTCCACTCAAGCATCAAAATGGATCCCTAGGAATCCAATTATGGGAAGTGGTTCATAACACCTATATGTTAGGACAAAGTTGGGTAATGAAAAATGCATTGTACTAAAATGGTAATGTAAATGGTGAAAAAGTATATTACTATTTAGCAACACATCATGGCTACTTAGGGTATAAAAGAGCTTTGTTGAAATTTATTAACGATACATAGAGTTTGATGATAGAATAATGTAACTCCTTTCCATGTCACCATGAATGAATTTCATGAGATTTTTAAGGAAGGGGATTTTTAGTTCAATATACATAAGCCCCTTTGAGGTCCTTGAAAAATTAGAGCAGTGGGTTATCGACAAGAAATCCCACCTAACATATCTCAAGAACATGATATATTCCATGTATACATATTGAAGAATTATGTATCATAACCATAAAATATAATCAATAAAAAGGTTGTACAATTGGAGAATGATCTCTCATATGAGGAGAAATCTGTGATGATCTTATATTATGGAGAAAAATTCTAGTAAACAAGACAATGTACTTTTTCAATGTGTTATTGATTGAACAATAATTTGAAGAAGTGTTGTGGGAACCATATGAAGTGCTGAAACAAAATTAGAATAATATAATTTATTGTGGGGAAAATATAATTTCAAAAGGTGAATTTCTAAAGGGTGAGATTATAATGACCCTAAAATTTATAAATAAAATTCCCATAAAATTTTAATATAATTTCTTATTATATATTTTAGATATTCAAAATATAGGCACTTATTTAGTTTTATTTATATTATATTTAAAATAAAATTAATAATCATTAATGTTCATAATATATGTATTTAATATTGATATTATGATTAACATAAATATATTATTTTGATAAATCCAATATTCATAGAAAAATGATTTTTTGGAATCAACTAGTTGGGCCACACCTTATAAATCTCATTTATCATCGATTACAAGGGGGATAGATTCTATAGATTTTTCCCTTGACCAAGACAATGCCATTATATGGTAAAAAAAGAATTAGAGAAATTGTTTATAGTAGAAGTTCTATCACATTGAGATCACAATCCAAACCATGTACATCGAACCACCCCACAAATGTATCACTATTGTGAACCATAACCTTAGAAATTTTTTGGTGTATTAAATGGATACATATAAATACCATAGTAATATTAATATGTATATTGTATTTTAAATAGAATAATGTTATTATTTACTTCAACTCATTACATTATAAATGATTTTCATTTTTATATGTTCAAGTACAAATTGTATTACAAATCAGTATTCAATTTCAAATATGATGTTGATTTTAATGAAACATTTTAACATAGAAATAAATAATCAAATATAATTTTTAAATTATTTTTGTTAAATATAACTGATCATATAATTTTTATGAAGTCAAATGTAAATTTTATAAGGTTTTAAAAACATTTTTATCAAAAAAACATAATAATTTCTTAATAATTGTCAATATTATTTTAAAATATAAAAATTACGTGATCAAAAAATTATTTTCAAAATACAGAATTTATTTTTGGAATCTGAATGTCCAAACTATCCAATGTTTAATTTCTCATAATTTCGTTATACAATAAATTTTCAGTTAAAAATAAAATGTTGAATAAATATACGATGTGTATTATGACATCATAATGACCCAAAATGATTTTAATCAATAAACAAACGGCATTAATAAACCCATTATCTGTATTTTCTAAAAAATATTTTGATCTTATTTTTATTTGATTAATTTTATAAATCCATTGTAAATTATCCAAACCCAACAATATATTTTATGCTTTTGAAATCAATTATTTTAGAATATGAATATTTTACACAAAATAATTATTATTATTTTATTATGTTCAACACTAGAATAAAAATAATAATTAAAACCACTCCCCTTTGTTAGGATTCATGGAAACAAATTGTGGGATCGTTTGTGATTTTTTTTACATAAATACATAGAGTCCAAAACCAATGTTTAATAAATAATAAATAATTACCTTCAAAATCCCAATATATACCCAGCCATGATAAAACTTTTCATCACTAAAAAAATTTGGGCGACATACTTAATCTACTTCCCCATCTATAAAGTCCTCCCAAGCTATATCAAGCTCTCAATAATACCATCCCAAGTGTTTGGATTCAAATTTTGATGATAAGATTCCTTTGCATTATCTTATTTATTCATGTATCTTAATTATCTTATGCATATTATATCCATTTACAACATTAAGATATGTTATTCAATATCCCCTTTACTTACCTTATGATTTATAAATAATGATAAAACCATTTTTCGTTAATTAATCTTTCCTATAGAAATTTATATGCCCCCACTATGATGCCAAAATTTAACCGTGATTTTCCCTTAGAAACAATTATGTAGTGAATACCCTTACTCAATTCTTATAATGGGTGTTCACCTTTATGAACATATAATTATTTAATGGTTACATAAATGTATTTATTAAAAACTCATTTATCATGGAATGAAATTTGATGATTAATTAATCTATATTATCTGATCTATGAGAAACACTTTAGAAAGAGAATTAAATGAATGTGATGGGTACACCAAGAATTATATAGAAACCTAATAGATTGGGTGACGTTTAGTATCTCTAGACATCATGTTGGGAAAGGGATTAAACCAGATTCCTTTATGGAAATTTTTGAATCATGATTTCTTTCCAGTTAGACATGACTTCTGTTTGTGATTTAGTGTTTTAAGTTGTTGCCACATTTCATATGTATCCATTATTATTTCCATGATATATCATGTCTAATTATTCATGTTTATGATTCACACTCATTTTTACCCATTGAAATTCCTATTTTCGAACATGTATTATTCTCCATTTTTTACATATTGTTTTTTCCTTAACTGGGATTTATATCTCACACCATTTATATATATGTTCCTACGTTATCCTGTTTCGATTTATGTATGTTCACGTCATGGAATCATTCAATTAATACATTTGATTCATTATTTTATGAATTTATGAAATGATAATTAATCTAATATACACTATACATATTGGTCTCCCAAGTTTTATTAAATTTAATGTTATTATTTAAATAATACATTATGGTGAAATAAAGAGCGGGGTTTTCATATCTACTTGGATAGTGAATCTTGCATCCCCAGTAAGATTTCCTCATGTTTCAAGCTAGTAGTAACGAAAATTATGAACAATAATATTCCCCTTTGACATCATAGATTCCAAAATATTTAATTTATTCATGAAAATACATCTCACCAAATCCTCATCCCCTGTTGGTTTCAAAACCATATTATTTGAAAATTTCAAGCATATTGTAGGACCATATATTTTAGGCCTGATAAGATAAACATGTAATTGAAAACCTTAAATCCCATAAATCAATGAAACACTTATTAATATAATTACCAATAAATATAAACCCCATCTAGTATACAATTTTTGACCAATAATATTTTTTAATGTAACCTAAAAAATATTCTCAAATATTATAGGAAACCACTGGTTCCAATGGATTCCTTCCATTATCTCAAAAAACTAAACATATTTTCCCCAATAAAAATAATTTGGAAATTATAATTATTTATAATGACACCCCTCATTAAAAACGACCTAAAATATATCCAAAAATTTATCCTAGTCTATAAAGTAGATAAGAAAAAATTTCTTCAACAAATTGGAATGGTTTTTCTTCAGGTTCGTGCTGATCAAGATAAAAATCTTCAATATATGGGTTGACATTGAAATTCAATATTACCCTTATATATGATTAAAAATTGACATCAGTGGTGGAATAATGTGGATCTTCTTCCCCACTAGGGGCCTTCTCTAGAGAGGCCCTTATTCCCCTTCTATAATTATTTTAATGAATGATGTTTTTTCTATTATAATTTCAACAGAAAAAAGTATAATACCATTCATGAAGTGAATTCCTATCTCTAGGTTCCTCCCATCTCTCCCTACACCTTGCGTGATGATTGAATACACTTCTCCGTATCAAAATTAAAATAATTTAAGGATATCAGTCTTTAAATTCATCATCCTGAGAAATATTTTGGGTTAGTGGTCAATCACTCAACAAAAATAACCATCATCACAAGAATTCCATCTTCTATAAAGAGAACCGTCAACATGATTTCGATATTCATATGGTCCAAAAATATGTTTTATATCCTATGACCATAATATAATGAAAAATTAGGTATTATCTAGAATCAATGAATAATTGAAATAGAATCCAATTATGTAATTCCAAATGGGTTTCCAAAGAATGATAGAAAATTATAATCAAGTTAATCATATAGTCCATCCCTTATTATTTTATGACCATCTATATATTCCCCAAAATAATCAAAATAAAATACATCTATATCTCACCAAAACAAGGAGGGGCTCAAAAATAGGGTAAAAAAATTTCATTGGATGTAGTGGAAATTATATAGAAACCTTAACATAATGGGGGAATGAGGTCCAGGTTTTTGTGTCTCTTGACTGATGTAGCATATTAAGTTCCTTATCCCTTCTCACTAGCTTAATATTGTAAGGTATATGGGGTTCTCATGAGGTCCCTATGATGATGAGTTACTATATAATATGATACAATTTTTTTTATTTGTTGGAAAGACTTGTAGCTAGTTGGTGATAATATAAACAATGCAACATACCCTATACCTAAAGACCTAGAAGATACAATTTCACTATATTTACTCAATGTGTACAATAAGAGTATGTAGACTACGAAAATAGTCTTCTAGTATAAGAATATAGAAGAGAATATTTTCTATATATTCACAACTATGAGTGATATGGGTTCAGATCATCTTGTTGGAGATGGGAAATAACAAGAACTTATATTGTAAAATTTGGTCATTATCTATAAATTAATGAATCTATTTTGGAGGCCGGTGTTTTTTGGAAAAACATCTAGATCCTAATGATCCAACACAAAGCATGGTATTTATGGTGGAATAATAAGTTCCAATGACACTCCCTTATATAGAGTTACATTTATTTCCCCATGAAATGGAGAACCTGATGTGTTCAATAAGCATGACCATGGATAAATTCTACATGCATGTCGTCATTCACTATCCCATAACTAGAGATATCTGGTATTCCTAAAATCCTAACATTGATCACCTCTTAGAAATAGATGATTGATTCACTTATCTTCTCATAAAATGGTCATAAATTTTTTCCATTTAGGACCATAGGTCTATTATCACAACAGCAAGTATTATTTTAGTCTGGAGAAAGGAAATTTTGATTAACTAGGTTTTAAAATTGATAAATTGTTGGATCGATCATGCTACCCACTATCCATGTAGATCCAAAATGATCATCATCATGATGACACAATAGTCCTGGTTAAACATTGAACTAAGAACCATTAAATAATAGGAATCCTAAAAATTAATGTTCACACGTCACTGTTAGGAAAAGGCATCACTGGTTTATATGTTGTTTCCTTGACTCTTGTTGAATGATCATTGCGAAAATCAAATATTTTTTAGGGTGTAATTAAATCCAGTGGTGAAGGAAGGATAAGAAATAATAATTGGTCTAGAATTATATATTGATCATGGGTGGGATTCCATCAACCTTGAGTCAGACTACCTCACAATTACTAATGTTATCTATTTTTTGGATGTTCAACTTTATCTAGTTGGTTTTTTAGTCTTGAAGATATTTACCCAACATCATTACTTCTCATCTTTCCACATCATTTTACCAAAAGTCATAGTAATAAAGATAATTATTTTTGTTGGCTACGTTGAAAAAATAAGTTTCTATTAAATTATCAATTGAAGTGAAAATTTCCATTAAAATATTCTCATTGATGTCATATTTAAAATTAAATAATAAATTACAATTCAATATACAAAACACTAACAACAATATTTTTTCATCCATAATCATACATAAAAAATTTTATCCCTATAATTAATCCAATTTTCTTGTGAAAATACATAAAAATTAAAAAAATAATAATAATTTTTATATAATTTACATATGATAAATTATAGTTTTAATTACCAAAATACTAATGATTACCCACAATTACTTATGGTTGGTATGGGTTGGGGGGTGAAGGGAGGGTGACAGAGTGATGTCATTGGGATTTCTTATTTACAGTGATTTTCTACCGTTCATTGTGTTACAATGTGTGGAATGTAATCAATCTATTACTAAAAATGATAAATACATTATCTTTTAATCTATTTATCATATTATTAATGATTATGTTTTTAATATTATATTAATTGTTAATTATTAATTATTCGATGAATTATTGATAATATTAATAATTTTTAAATATATTTTATGTTAATAATATATATAAATTATATAGTTTATACATGATCATGATAATGGTATTATCAGTTATTAATTGTTTTTTGTACAAAAATATTTGTTAATATTTAGATCAATAAATTAAAATTACATTTTTATGTTGAAAACATGCGCTTTGAGTTATACCGAGCACATTATTTGTTAGTTTGATGAGCGGTAGAATCTACCCCATCACAATTGAATTATGGATCTTTTATAAAAAATTTAAGAACATTATGATCTCATTTAATTTGTATTTATAACTTGAAATTCATTTTTGACAAAAATGACACTATAATATTGAAGAAACATTGTTGTAGACATACCAGCAAAACCGTTTATTGGAATGATGTGTGGCCAATTCATAAAATTCAAAAATTAATAATGGATAGTTGTCCTAAAATTTTAAAACAATGGGAGATTGTTTACTATATCTTGATACTGTAATGATCGTTTTAAACTGAAAATACTCGTTTATATTGAAAAACACATTTTGAGTCCTAACAACCACATCATCTGTCATATTGAAAAGTGGTTGATTCTCATACATTAATTTTAATTATAGGTCATTGTCCTAATTTTTTTTTAAAAATCAACTTTTCTCATTTTTACTATGTGACAAAAAATTTAAACAAAAATTATAATTTTTTATTGAATGAACTCTATTTGTGTTAAACCGAAAACATCATGTGTTGAATAGGCATGATGTCAATTCTTATAAATTACACATGAATAATAGAAAATTTTCATGATGTTTATAAATATTATAAACTTGTTCTCTTTGTTTTTTCAATGAGATGCATGTTTTAATCTAAAATGAAACATTAAAATTGAAAACAAAGACTTAGAGTAATAACGACCGCATTATGAGGTACATTGAAATGATAAAAATTTATATATGTCACAAATGAATTAGGGGATATTGATAAATTTTTTGAAAAAATTCGATGCTCAGTTACTTGGTTTTTACAATGTGACATCCATTTAAATCTATAATGCCAATTTTATATTGAGAACACACACAAGGAGTCATAATGAACCCATCATGCATCATCTTTTTATTTGGTAGAGTCATATTCATTAAAAATGAATTAGAGATCATCAACCTAATGTTATAAAAAAATGTGTCTTTTCTTAATCTTGGTTTTTTGATCCCATTTATAAACTAAACATATACTATTATATTGAAAATACCCAATTTGTGTAATACCAGACACATCATGTTTCATATTAAAATGTGGTCGATTCATATACATCAAAAATAAACTATGGATCATTTTATTAATGTTAAATATTAATATGAGCCCATTTTATTTGTTTTATTTATGTGATATATTTTTTCCAACGAAATGATTCTTTTGAATAGAAAACACACACATGGTGTTATACTGACCACATCATTTGTCAGATTAACATCTAGTCAATTCTTAGATTCCAAAAACATGTTATTGAATGTTTCCTTGATGTTCTAAAAAATACAGCATCATTTTATATATTTTCCCATGTTACAAACATTTTATTCTAAAATGAAATATTTTTATTGAAAATACACACATCGAGACATACAATACGCCTCATGGGTTAGGATGATGTGTTGGAAATTCATAAACAAAGAAAATGGATTAGGTATTGTCTTCCTTATGTTTTTAAAATAATATGAAATTTTTTTCTTGAATTTTCATATTTAGCAATGGTTTTAATCTAAAATGATAGTTTTATTTTTAAACATTCACCTTGAGTCATATTGGCCACATTGTGAGTTGTATTTTCATGTTGTCATTTGTTTGTAAAACACAAATGAATTATGGATCCAATTTCTAATTCTTGAAAACTGTATGTTCCTGTTTTCTTGTTTTTGGATACATGACACATGTTTTTAAAAAAATGAATCTTTTATATCAATAACACACACATTCATTCATATTGGCCACATCATGTGTTTTTTTAACATATAGTTGATTCCAACATATCAAAAATGAATCTTGGATCATTTTAAAAATGTTTAAAAAAATTATATTTATTTTATTTTTTGGGATAAGTGACACGTATTTTAAAGTAAAATGAAACATTATATTGAAAACGCATCTTTGAATCTTATCATCCACATCATGTTTCAAATTGATTAATGGTCCATTATTATATATCACAAATGAAATTTTGATTGATACCCTAATAGTTGACAAATATATGATCTCATTTTTTGGGTTATAGTAGTGTGAATTATTCTTTCAACTAATATGAAACATTAATATTGAAAACACACACTGTAAGTCATACTGATCACATAATGTGTTAGATTTACATGAATAAGATTTTTATATATCTTATACTAATTATAAACACTTTAATAATATTTGATTATATTCTGAGAATTTTTATATTTCTCTTCATGACATGTATTTTAATAAAAAATGACAATTTTATATTCAAATCATATTGTTTTAGTTATACTAAAAAAATATGTGTTATACCGATTTGTGGTCAATTCATACACAAAAAATTTTGAATTACCAACCATCTTTGTAGTTTTTGGAAACATGGAAATATTTTTTCCTGCATTTGGTTGTGTGACACATGTTTTCAACTAAAATATATCTTTTATACCAAAAACACATAGTTATAGCGAGATCGGCCCCATCATGTGTTGGATTGACGTGTAGTTGATTATTATAGTCTAATAATAAATTGTGGATCATTTTACAAAATTTTAGAGACAACCTAATTTAATTTAATTATTTTTTTTCATATAACATTCTTTTCACACAAATTTGACAATTGGTAATACACAATTTAAGTCGTAAAGGCAACATCATTTTCCATATTTACATAAATTCTATTTTTATATCTCAGAAATTATTTTTGGACCAGTTTCTTGGGGATATAATAAAATCAATGATGCTATTATTTGTTTTTACTATGTGACAGATGTTTTAAACTGAAATAACATTATTATATTTTAATAAATCACTTTTATTCATATTTTACACATTTATTATATGACTGATTGATTTGGAATCCTATATGTTACACATGAATTATGGATCGTTATCCTCTGGTTTGAAAATAATTCATGTTTTTTTGATTTTTTGTCTATGTGATGTGAGTTAAAAACTAAAATGATACATTTATATTGAAAACATAAAATTTGCATTTTATGGACAACATCACGTGTCAAATTGACATGAGGTCAATTCCAAAATGACATAACTAAAATTTTGATAATTTTAAAAAATTTCGAGAACATTATGATCTCACATTCTTTGTTTGGGTTATGTGATGTGTTCTTTAACCTAAAAACACATTCATATTTAAAACACTCACTTTGAGTCATAAAATCAAAATTCTGTTTCATATTGAAATGAGTTCGATTACTATATGTCCCAAATTAATTATGAATCATGGTAATAATGACTGAAAACAATATGATCTTGTTTTCCCTATTTTGGGTATGTAACATGTGTTTGGAAATAAAATTAATCTTTAATAGTGAAAACGTCCACTTTGATTCATAATGATTACATCTTATGGTAAATTTATGTGAGGTCAAGTACTAAACATCAAAAATGAATTATGGATAATTTTCTAAATGTTTGAAAATAAGATATTCTCATTTCATATGTTTTATGTAGTGTGGCACATGTTTTAGACTGAAATAAATCTTTTATAATAAAACACACACATGGAGTCGTATCATCCAGATGATGTATCATAATGATGTGAATTCATATATTACATTCCACAAATGATTAATGGATCGGTTTTATAAATATTCAATTTAATATGAGCTAACTTACACATTTTTTGTTATTTTGCATGTGTATTAAATTAATTGGACACTTGAAAACAGTCACATTGAGTAATATCAAACACATCGTGTGTTAAATTTATATGGATTCAATTCATCAACAAAAAATATAATTTTTTATCATTTAACTAATGATTGAAAACAATACGAAGTGATTTTCTTGGATTTGTCTATATGATACACATTTTAATCTAAAACAACGCTTTTGTATTGATAACATGATCTTTTAATCATTTTTCCAAATCATGTGTCATGTATATGTCTATTTTATTCCTATAAGTCAAATATTACTGGTAAATCATTTTTATGGTTTAGTAAACAATTCAATCTCATTTTATTGGTTTGGGGTATGTGACATGTTTTGTATAAACTAAAATGATTATTTTATATTGAAAATATATACATTGAGTAATTTCATCTACATCATGTGTTGGATTTACATGTGTTCAATTTCTACACAGAATAAAGAATTATAGATAATTTTCCTAAATTAAAAATATAATTCAGTAATGTTTTGTTTGTTATGTATATTTTATTCATTTATAATATTAGATTAAACATTAACAATAAAACAAACACACATTGTGTCATACGATCCATGTCATGTGTCAGATTGATGCCTCATCAATTCCTTTATGTCATAAATGAATTATAGTTCTTTTTGATAATGTTTGAAAAAAATCTGAGATTTTTTATATAGTTTTTAAAATATGACATGGTTTTTCAAATAAAATTACATATTTATATTATGAACATGAACATGGATTTATTCATCTCAAATTGTTAGTCAAATTGACATGTAGGTGATTTCTACACATTATAATAATTTATGGTTTATTTTCTATAAGTTTTAGAAAAATACATGATATTTTTCTTATTTATGGCTACAGGATGTTTAATTTTGAGTAAAATTATACATTTAAGGTGAATACCAGAACATTGAGTCATACTAACCACATAATTTTCTAGATTGATTTGAAAATGAGTTCTAATAAATCTAACTAGAAATATGGATTATTGTATTAATGATTAAAAATAATATGAACTCATTTTCTTGATATTGAAAATGTTATGCTCATTTTAAAAATAAAATTGAACATTTGTATTAAATTTCTGATCATAGAATCATAATGACCACATCATGTGAATGATTGATGTAAAGACATTTCCAACACATTAAAAATGAATTATGATTTGTTTTCATGAATTTTGTAACAAAACTGAACTTATTTTCTCATTTTTGACAATCTGAAGTACCTTTTAAACTAAAATAAATGTTTTATAATAAAAACATGTACATTGAGTCAGTGTATCCACATAATATATTTTATTTATGTATGGACAATCCGTATATGTCACAACATAATTATGGATTATTATCATAAATTTTGAATAATATTCGATATTATTGGATTATTTTTTAAAATGTGATACATTTTTTATTCTAAATTGGCATATAAAGATCAACCAGCCACTAAAAACAGTCAGTTTCCACCCCTGGTAAATCATCAATCACAAATAATTCCACACTAATACTTTTATCATTATATTAGTATATCAGTTATGAATCTGGATTATTATTTATAGAACCAACCATTTTATGTACTTCGTATAATCAAACATGAATATAAATAAATTAATATTTATTATTTATCATGGGGGTGGAAGTGATTATAATAAGACAATGAGAATTTTTAAATATTAATCAAAACATAAAAATACAATAAATACTGATGATGATGTTTTGTGTATGGATGAAAATTTTATGAATGTTCGTAAAATTTATTCAGATTTGTGTGTAGAAGGATCCTTGAAATATATGCTCCTCACCATTATATCAATTGTATCCCCAAAGTAAAATATATAATGAGATCAAACAGATTTAGACATGCTACTAGCTCTACCAGAATCTATATAATATAATAATCCATGACACTTTTCCATGATAAATTTCTCAAATATTTATTTATTTATAGGACATCATCAACAAAATTTTCAGTTTTTAATAACTCATAATAACCCCTAATGGATGAAAATTTGTGAAAATATAAAAATAAATTATGGTTAAATGGGGAATGAGAATATACACTTTAAACTAATTAAGATATTATAGTATAAAATTAAATTTAATGTAATAAAAAATATTGTGTTTTAGTATATGTATATAAAATGTTGATTTAAAAATTAGTTACATCCATATATATTGGTGAATTGGAATGTATCTAAAATAAATACCCACCAAGATGGGGCATGTTATTGGGATGTTTCTTCTTTTTCTCCAATATATAACACCCTTAATCAAATATTTCATACTCATGTCATCAAGTAGAGGATCCATAAGATTATATGATCACTAAATTTGTATCCTTGTTTAAGAGGGAAAAAATCTACGGTGGAATTAAAATTTATATGAAATTATGGGTGGATAAAATATAAAAAAAAATTGATTGTTATGGAAATTTTAAGATTATATTACAAAAATAACTAAAATATTTTCAAAATAACATGAGTTTTATTATATGAAAATTTATATATATGCATTGCAATGTAAATGATTCAAATATCAAAAGAATCTCAGAGTAAATTGCCTCTAATCGATAACAAAAAAAAATAGTTAATCACATAATTTTTTTTTTCAAAAAACAT
Organism: Viscum album; assembly: GCA_963277665.1. Taxonomy (NCBI): domain Eukaryota; kingdom Viridiplantae; phylum Streptophyta; class Magnoliopsida; order Santalales; family Viscaceae; genus Viscum; species Viscum album. The sequence continues at coordinate 362,034,962 of OY728158.1, read as the reverse complement.
TCCGACTTCTTCTTTTGAGTACATAGGTATTTTGATGTATTGTTTGTACATTGAATATATAGAAAATCATAATATTAAAAATTTCATTATTGAAAATGTAATGAACATTAATAATTATGTGTTTGGGGATTTTAATTTGTTGATGGTCTATAACATAATTCATAAATTTGTAAATGTGAAATTCACAGTCATTATATTTATTTTGTTTCAAATTCTGGAGAACCATTGACCAAAATAAGAGAATATTTTTGAAAAATGATTTTATAGTTAAATAATACTATAAATACCTTAATCTATTTCCTTTTTAATAAATACTTAGTATTATCATGTTTAGAAAATGACCCCCGTCTATAATTTAGATAATATTTATAGATCAACCTATCATAAAACAATTCTTATCCAAACAAAAATAAAATTAACTAATGTGAATTTTATAAAAATTATATTGATTGTAGGGAATTATAAATTCCCAATGGAGATCATGTCTGGTCAATTATATTGAAATACATTTTTGGATCTAAAAAACAAAACATTGATGTATCCAATATGTTTGTTATTATCATCCAGTTATTTCATTAAAACTAAAAAGTAATGTAAAAAAATTATATTTTTTATGTAAATATTGTATAGATTTACATACGCACTGTATGCATCAAGAGAATTCGTCCATATATTATTTTATTTTCAAATTATATGCACAATTCATATTTTTATATTTTTATATTTTTTGAATTCCAAACTGCCTTTTACTATTGAAATGATAAAGGTCTTAATTTGTTAAAATACTTCATCATAGGTTTTCCATTTATATATTAGAAATATATAAACCTGTATAAAATTTTAATATTTATTAATTATAATGATCATAATATATCGTTTTTTCTTAGAAAAATAGATTATCAAAATGTACCTCATGTATGTATTCATGACTGATAAATCTATCCATTAAAACATGATAATTAAATTTAATCTCTTGACACCAACAATGTCTATACATTCCAATCAAACTATTTATTCTTTATATTCATTTTCATATAAAAAATGCATATTTATATGTTGTATCTGTATGAATTTTTAATGTTAATACATGATATTTTGGAATTGGTGGGTTAAATGATCTATCCAATGTTCCTTTTGATTAGTTGGTCTATTAACTATATTTTCATGATATAAGAATCCATTTATAATGAATTTTTCCTATCAATAATACACTATCACATTTCATACAATTTGATATCAATTTACTGTATTTTTTATTAGAATTTTTTTATTATATACATTATGTATCATTATAAGGTTCAATGAATATTCAATGAAATATCATATACAAATATCAACCATGATAACATATAAGGCCAAAAGTGGAATAATAAACTAAATGGTCATCTTGTGAGCTACATTAATAAATAATACAATTAGGCCTTTTTGGTGTTTCTTATCATGTATCATTTATCCATGGATATTATACATTATAAACCTCACACCAAGGCGATATGTGTGTTGATTGATATAAATCACACGTAATTTTACCATATTAATGATTAACAATATAACGCTATTTTATGTTATTTGATTTAAAATTTGAAGAATGAGTTCTGGCTAAATTGGTCACCTTAGGCAAGGTAGGATATTGAGGGGATTGGAAAGCCTCAAAGCTTTTGGGTTAATGTTTCTCATCATGTACTATTCATTGATATAGTATTGGTTCACATTGATCCATTAATATATATTGTCCCACTAAACTAGTGTGGATAGTAATATCTTTTGAAGCACATATCTTTTCTTATATGTCCTTATTTATCTCATACATATCTCATATAGGTTTTTTATTCTCAAAATAAGTCTAAAGTGACACTACAAAGCATTCACCTCAAATGATCCATATTAGTATGTCTAATTCAAAGCTATAGAAAATAGTTTCTATTTGAGAAAAAGAAATAATATTCATGTGTCAAAATAAAATAGAAAACATTTGAATAATTATATATATATTTATGAAATACTTTAATAAATAATTACATGTTATTATTATTCCATTCTTACACACGACTCATATACTACTATTCCGTTTTCATCTATTAGTGTCCCCTCTTAATTTATATGAGCCTCATAAATAATATATGATATTGGTTATATATAAAATTCACAAATATATAAACAATTAAACTAAATTATATTGTTACATATCAAATATAACATTTAATATATATTTAAAATATGTATGATTTTTTCAAGTGGAGAATGCCCCATCTTTGTTTTACAGTAGGGGAAAATCGTTTTTGATGTAGACTGATTATTTTCAACAATCCATTGTAATTTCATAAATTGGTAATTTTAAATAATAGTTGATAAAAAAATATATTCAAATTAAATATTATCAATAAATGTTCACTAGATATAATTTCCTCATATGAAGAGTAATGATTGATTTACAAGTGTACTGGATTAAAATGTGCGAAAACATTGCGGGTTGGTGGGGGTGTTTACATTCCCCCATTATATCTATTATGTTTCTCTGTAATAATTGTTTGAAAATATCATTTATATTTTCTAGTGACCATTAAGAAAAATTTCTTATTGAAATAATATAAATTTAACCAAATCTATAAGGGAAAATGAAAATTAAATTAATGTTTCATAATATAATTTTTTGATAAAATAAATTAAGTAGTTTGTAACATACTATAATATATTTCCATATGTTTTTCATTAATATAGGAATGAAAATTTTCCATGTATCTATATTAATTTGTACAAGAATTCACATTGTGACACAAATGTTGCTTTTGATCATTTACATGATGTTTTAGGTAGGTTTTCCAAATTGATTCTATCTAACCTCAAACATTATTCTTTTTCTTATTTCTGTTAATACATTAGTTAACACAATGATTCTACACGACTATTATTTGATTCTGCAATACTCATGATTTTATCCTCAATATGTTGTTGATCCCAAAATAATTCCATAGTTTCAACATTGATCATGAGTTATTCCTCAATATTGGTAACATCACTATATAAAGAAGTCATTATGTACATTATAAGTAAAAAAATATATTTTGATTTTGTAATGACATAATAGAACACATAATATTTTTGAGAAAAAATTTACTATATTAATAAGAACATTAATATATTAATTGAAATCCATTTAATTTATTTAAAGGTTGATGTAATATGGATCCTCCATTGAGTAAAAAAATTCCCTCATAATATTCATCTCTAATGTGGAAGTCGGTGTCTACAATGGAAGAAATACCAAATAATTTTGATATGACATTGAATGAGAGACCCTAATTTGATTATTATTAGTAACCAATAAATATTTTAGTCTCCAAATGAATAATTGACCAATTCATATTGTTGGGATATGAGACATAAAATATAGGAACTAGTAGTAATTCCATTTTTAATTGTTTTTCATTATACCCTTCCATACTAAAACTCACTTTTATGGAGACCAATTATTCAACTTTAACTAAAATTATATTATCAACCCATATGAAATTGAAAATAAAAACATGAAATTCTATATAATATAATACATATTTTTTTATGATAATGATGTTTTATATATATGGATATATTATATTTCAATCCCTGGATCCTGATATGTGCATCGCTTATTTCATAATCATAACTCCACTATTTTCATAAAAAAATGTTCATTTTGTACCATCAAATATAAAGTATTACCATTATTTACAGAACTAGTGTAAGAGATAAAATTTTTATTTGGTCCCCAAGAAATCCAATTAAATCATTCAGTAATTGAATTAATCATTGTAGATAACTCATTATTAATATTATCTTAGAACCATCTTATAAACGATTGATTATGGTACTTGGTAACCTTCATTCATCCATTGATGGATTCAAATTCCTATGAATTACATTTTTTGACATAAAAATAATGATCAACCATTATAAAAATATGTAATATGTAAAGGAGATATGGATCTTTCTTAGTAATGTTAATTGTTATAACATCTCTTCTAAAATCCCATTTCATATTTATATCCCACTATGATGAGATTTTGGGATACCAATTCAATGAACATATAATAATAAATTGGTATATAATTTAATATCTTCTTTAATAATATGCCACTCTTGAATACACATTTTTGGATGAATTAAATTATATATGTACTCTTTCAAAATATTTATACATGATTTTTGGGGAACATATATCACTAATGGACAAGAACACGTAGTTGAATCTCGATTATAGAGTAAACAATTAGGTGGTGTATGTTGTAAAATAATTATGGTGGAAAGAATATCCCTAATTAAAAGAAAAAAATATAATTACCACATACGACATAAAAAATCGTCAATGTATTTTTAATGTATGTAATGAACGTCTAGTCATAGTAAATCATAATTCTCTATGAATTATATCCTACCTCAAGATAGTAATATCATGTTATTTTAGACCATGTAATTCCAATTAGTCATTGACATAATATTGTTCATATTTTATGAATACCACTATATAATATTTACAACAATAATTATGATTTATAATTAAAATTTTCTTGTATGGATATAGTGTAAGATACAAGAGAAATATATGTTCATCAATAACCATTTACCAAGAAAACCACTCTCTATATCTACGTGTTAATAATGCCCAACATTTTTTTAATTCAATAATTTTCTTATCTTTGGTAAATTTATTAATCTTCTAACAATACTAACACATATTTTTTTTACATTTTCATGACATTAATAATACATCTAAGGTCAAATAATTCTACTATTGTAAATAAAATTAATATTATCTCTTTTAACAACAACATTTTATATGTTTTTTCGGTAATTTTTTTTTTAAAATTAGTGTTAATAACTTTTAATATATTAAACAATTGATCAACCTTTTAATTGATGTGGTACATTAAATTTTTCTATATTATGATCGAATGATTTTATCCACTGTTGATATTTATTTTGTTAGAGTAAAATTTTTAAATGACAAAAATAAATAGTCTTCAATGAATGTTTCAAAAATAATGGGTGTTTACCATCATCACACATGGAAGACAACAATATTCCACTAATGTTAATACATAAAAAAGTTTAATAGGTAGGAAAATAATTTATCCTCCTATTATTCATGGAATTCAATTTGAACTCGATAATTCTATGATCTTCAGACAATGAAACAATTGTAACCCCCACCAATTTCATATCTTAAATGAATGGGGAAAATAGACATAAATATCATTATAACTTTTTTTTATAAATAATTAAATAAAACAAAATTTATTTTCACTTCATGTAAAACCAATATGGAATGTTATAAATTAAAACCCAATTTTCCGCATATTTTGTGTATTACTTGTACACCATAAAGATTTCTTCCATCAATTGATAAAAAAAGATGAATTTTTCTAGGAATGTTTTAAAATTAATAATTTCCAAAATAAATTTCATCAACTAAAGAGGGTCTATTGGATTATTCAGGTCTCCATATTCGATTATTAAATATGTGTTCCATGAATTTTTTTATATTTTCTTTAAATACATAAAGTCATATATACATTTTAATTATACGAAATTAGAATACATATTTTGAAGGAAATTATTCATCTATCTTGTATCAATGTATTCCAAACATAGGGAGTTATTTATTTGATTTATATCACGTGATACATAAATCTAATATCATCTTAGTCAGTATGTAAATCATATTATTAACCATAATTTACTCCCAAATAAATTGATTTCATCAATTATTTGAATAATTTAAATTTACTTACAACAATTTATTATTAATACAAATTTAATAACAACAATTTATAAAGAGAAAAATGATTTGGGAAGGGTTGTATGAATTATCTATTAGAAAATATATTTAATTATTAACTACATCACCCTACAAAATTTTTATTTGATTAACATTCATCCATATTTGATTCACATCCATCCAATTAGGTTTAATAATGTTCATCTGTCAAATAAAAAAATAAATACTTATATGGTATTAATTATTAATGTAGAATCTAATAGATACTTTGAATAAATTTTATTATTTTCCTGTTAAAAACCCCATAAACACATTGGAAATTCAAAGAAGCAATAAAAACAAAATATATAAAAATATAAAGGATATATGTTATTGAAATTTAAATACTAGTCTCCTTATTATATGGTTTTTCATTGATAATTTACTCTTAGAAAAAAATTAGATAATGAGATAATGTAGTATAGTGTTCGGTAGCGTTAAATTAAGCAACTATTTATGGATGACATTATTAATGTTGAGAGATCTATATTGAGGGTAAATTCTTATAAGGGTTACCCACATTAGATGACATCCACCAAGATTATTTTTTCACCTTTAGTATATTGTAATATTAATTGAATAATAATCATCATCTTGAAATATTATAGTCGAATCTATGTCAACATCTGAATGTCATTAGTAACGATTTTTAAAAATATTACATTTTACATAAGCGTAACATGTAAAGAAACTAATGATAGTGGTTTATGGAATATATGAAAAAAAACAATTGAAAATAAATATTAGAACATACTAAATGATTAATTTAACCAAAATATATCAAATTTGTTAAGGTGATATGTTCTTAATGATGTGTATTTTTATTTTATTTATAGTGGTGGGAATAATTGAATGAATAGAATGTGTTCTATTTTGGTGGGAATTAGTAATTCTTATTAGTTGGGATGAAATTTTATAGGATAATGTTGTTTTGGTGAGAAAAAATATAACATTTTATATGTTAAAATGTTATTTTATTTATATATAATTAATTTTTGATGTCAATTAAAATGAAAATAAATTTTTGTAGAGTATGTTGAATTAAAATTGCCATTATTCACTAAATGATGTAATCTTAGTCATGATTAAAAAACCTATTAGATCTGAGAAAATATTATGTAATTTATTTGATATATATGCTAAATAGAAAATTTATACAAATTGGTTACAAAATTATGGAAAAACAACATCATTTTAATAATAATAATTCCATTATTTATAATGAAGTAAAGTGACAATTATTTAGAGATGATTAAAATCAATGTGTTATAAAAGAAGTTTTGTTATTATTGGAGCGCTCTGGGAAACATGGTGGAATCATTAATGTTTTCATAGACCGAAAATAATGTACATTAAATAAAAGAAGGAAAAGAAGAAAAGTCAACAAAGAATAATTTTTTTTTGGGAAGTAGAATTACATATTTAATAATCTTATTATTCATATCTATCCTTTTTTAAAAATATAATATTTTGAAAATAACATGATCTGAAAATAGTTTTTAAGATTTTTGTCCAAAAAATAATTCACTAATATAAATATTATCTAGATAATCCAAAAAAAAATTTAGGAATGTAATTTATTTGAAACAGAGAGACTAAAGTCATGTATGAGATAAAAATTATTTTGATAATAATATATTAACATGGGGTTTATTTGGGTATCATAAACCATTATCTATTCCATTATGTCAGCAATTTAATCATTCGTATACCATGTCTGATAACTATAAAATCTAATGTAGCTCCTATGAATAAGATTTGTTATTCTAATATTTTCCACACCCATATCTGTGTTGTATTATTTATATAAATGACTATATGTATGGATAATTGATACTATAAGTGATTTTTTCCCTTTTCATAGTTATTTATATTATAATATTATGTATAATTAATGTTGTTGGTGATTTTTTTGGTTTCTTCCCACAATACAAGGTGGTATATTTCATTTCGTGGGTATGACCACTGTGACCTAGCTCAATGAGGATTGTTTCATCAGATACATTATGGGTTGATTTTCTTCTATTGAGATTCTTATATTCGAGTTATTTTTTAAATAATAAATAAGATAAGAGGTTGTGTTTTTATCGTTAGTGCACATCCAAATCAGACTAATAGATGTTATATAACTCTAATCCTACTTTTATTTTTTTGAGGCACCTGAATCCTGATATTCCTGTAAACATTTCATTATGTTTTTGATATAAAATATTATTTCTCTTTAAAATTTGTAATTGTTGTTAAAAGTCAGTGGATCATTTGAGCACACTCATTTAAGGATATCTATAAAAAATACAATATAATCATTATTCATGATTCTTTTTTTCATGTTTCGTTGGAATTATATATAACATGAATATTTCACATCATGATATATTTAATATTTCATAAACATTTTGTGTAACGCCCCGGCCCCAGTTACCCAGAGTCGGTTCATTATTACATAAAATTGGCATGATCATAAGAAAGATAAAATCTCGAAAGAACTGTTGGTTTAGTAGCCTTGTAAACACTAGATATATTCATAAAGTTTTACATTACATCATAAAGTGAAAACTAATACAACAACATATTGTCTCCATAGTCCAAACTATTATCCCCTCATAATATCCATGGAGGTCATTCATAATATATTTCTTCACATCCTGGGAAAAATAATACATAGAAATGGGGTGAGCTCAAATGCCTAGTAAGGATAACAATATAGCGGAAACTTTCATAAATAAGAATAAACATTTAAGGCAGTGTATAACTAAAACAAAAGCCTTTTAAACTTTAACTTTAACATAGTATGGAAAAAATAAAATGAAATAATTATATTTACTTATTGACATGGATATTCTACTAATCGAATAATCACATGAAATATCAATAACCACTTTCATAATGATGGAATCCATAATGCCAGACTATCATAACCACATAGCCAAGGCCTCGTGCCAAGACTACAAATAAGATTTTGCAAAGGCCTTGTTCCAAGACACTAGTTTGTCTCATTAGACTTACCTATGCATCGAGGATCTATAGTAGGCTCCAACCGTCACATATTAAGTTCAATGCATTCCCATATGAAATGGTTTAAACATAACATAAACATTCGTATTAAAACTAGCATACGAAATGTAAATACTTCATCCATAAACCACGAATGGTATAAAAATAACACATCCACAGTCAAACACATCACTAAAACATCAAAACAATATGGAATATTTGTATCATAATAAATTGACTTCAAATAAACATAAAATACATCAAAGGATTTTGACATAGATGAAATCAAAACTATTTGAGAAAAATATCTCTTTTTTTGAAATCATTTAAAAGTCACACATTTATTAAGGAAGTAATTTAAAAGTGATTTTTGAATCAAAGTGTCCAATACCACATCAAAACTTTTGAAAAGAAATATTATTTCAAAACATTCATGTTTATATAAATAAATCCATAAAATCATTTTGAAAACATTGAAATTAATTAAAAAGATTTAGAATAATAAATCATTAAAACATTTAAAATTATGACTTTGATAAAGAGTACCTTTTAGAAAATCTTAGAATATTCATTTTGAAATCATTTAAAAGTCACATAAAATAAAACATTTACTCTGAAAATATCCTTATAATCTTGTAAGGGAAGCTTTGAAAATTTTTTAACCGCTGAAAATATCCACACCTGTCGAATGAGTTAAAAAAACAGTCTTACATTAATTATGTCTAAAAGGTTAAAAATGACCTTGTTTGGAAAGTGACGGAAAGATTCCTTTATAAGCATCTTATAAAAAGTCAAACAAGGGTATAAATGAATTTATACCATATTCTGTAAAATAGTATGAATTTTTTTAAATACACTTTGAAAAAACATGGTTGTGGATGATAAAGAGGTCCCAATAGATAATTACATATAAACAACCTCGGATAATGAAGAGATTGTGAAATAACCATTACCTTGAACTTTTCCTTGGATGGGGTAGGTTAACCTCTTGTATAATGGTGAAATAATTTCGATTAAATTATACAAAAATCATATACATTAAAATGATATAATATATGATCTTTTAACATTGATTTGTTAATAATATCTTAGTATTACCGTTGTTTCAGGTGTTAACTTACATGTTTTCTTTTATATGTTTTGTTACGCAAGTTATGTTGGTCATGGATAGGTTGTATCTTATTAATATCTAGAATTATATCAAGTCCTTAGATACTATTATTAATCATCAAATGAAAATTATACTTGAATGGATATGATGGAGAATGAATCTCATCGCGTTCGTGGAGACGCTAGTCCGTACGTACGCACGAGCGAAAAAATCATTCTTTTCATAATAAAATAATATATAATTGGATGGTATATCATATATAAAGAATAAATATCATGTTATATAAAAATATTTACATGAATTACACATCATTATTATACCCATCTAAATAATAATTTATTGAATAACAATTACACCACAATGTGGAGACGGTAAGTCGTACGTACGCACGTATGGTGACATGTTATTCAAAGGATGGATAGAATACTGAATATGATTGTATCATATTTATAATAACATCACATTATATATAATATACTGGATTTATTATTTTAGAATTGTAATAACAATGAAAGAAGAATTGGAAGAAGAAAGGAACTTGAAAAAGGGTGGTGAAATCATTACCTCTTCTTTGGGTTCTTCCTTTTGATTTGATCAAAGGGGCTCCTTAAGTTGGCTTTCTGACTAAAGGAAGGCCTCTAGGATGAATTTAGGGAAGTTTAGAGAGTATTTGGGCAGAGGTTGGCCGAACCAAAAGGCTTTGAAGGTGTGAGTTAATGAGAAGGGAGAATTCCCTTTTATAAGAGGGGTGAGGGGCACCTTTGGAAAAGCTAGAAATATTATTTTATAATAAATTAATATTTGGTTTATAATGACTCCAAAGTGGATTATTTAAAGTTTAAGTTGGGTAGGGGTCGAAAAACACTCAACCAATAGAATTTAGATAGGTTTTGGTCATTATATTAACCGTATCATTTAGTTTTAACTCATAGGTAATTAGTTTCACTTTTTTAATGTCTCTTTGTATTTTTATATTATATGGTCAATAAAATTACAATATACATCCAAGATACCCCTAATTGGTTCTTTAAGGATACAAATATCATGATATAAGTCACTTGGATGATCCTTAGATTTATTGGAATTTAATATCAATTAATAATATAATATTTATTTTAAAACTCTTTTATGTCAATTTTGACACTATTCAATAATTGATTTTTGTAAAAATCATAAAATAATTATTACTTCTACCAAAGTTAATCAAATAATTCCTAATATGTCTTATTAACCTATAAAATTAGTTTAATTCATAAAAAGTCACAAATTATATTTATATGTGTATCTACAATATCAATTATTTTAATTTTTCAATATTATGGTAATTACTGCATCACCATTGTGTCATAAATAAATTAAATTATTTAACGTCTAAAATTTATAAATAAAATACCATTATGTAGGATGTATTTTTAAATTTCTAATGAATATTTATAGTTGAAAATATAACATATATAACCCTATTTTAAAAAATTGTTTCTCAAAGATATATGCTTGTGTCATTTTTGTATTCATTTTAACTTAATTAAAATAAAGAGTCCTTATAACTTACAAGTGGCTCAATGGGGTCTAAAAATCTACCCAAAGATGGCCATGGTCGGACATTATCACGAAATAAGGTTAAGACACGTTTTAGGGTAAATTTGTATTATTATAATATTTTATTTAACCCTTATTTACTGAATTTACCCTTAACCATGGTAAATAAAATATTTACAGAAGTAATTATTCAAAATGGATAAAAATAAAAGTTACCTATTTACACAATACAAACATCCTGATTCCAAATATGGAATCCATTTTTCCAAATTCAAAACACAGAAGTGGCAGAAATTAATTTAAAATTATTTCCTGTTGTTAAAACAAAACGTGTGTTTTTAAGAGATAATAACTATCAAAAGATTGACACTTGTTTATGTCCAGTTTAATTGTAAAATTATGTACAATTACCAAAATTGTATTAAATGGTAAAAATATATTCTAAATATACATTAAAACCAATCAAATTCATAATTTATCAATATAAATTATTTCGATTGAAAAAGTGGGTTTTAATTAAAATTTAGTAATTTTCACTATTCATCAAAATATAAATGTTATCTGGAATGTTCTAAAATTTTACCCTAGGAAAAATTCGATTCTCCGAATCCAAAAATGAAGTCCATTTTGAGATGTAAAATTTATAAAATTTCAAAAAGTAGGTATTACTATTCATAACGGCTAGTTTGATTGGTTGTGGTGTGTTAGAACTCGATGATGCGTACAACACACGCTGTCTCATTATTCAAAGAGAAGCGTACCGTAGAAGTTTAGGGTGTTACATTATCTCCTCCATCATATAATTTCTTCCTCGAAATTTATATAATATTACCGCATGAAAAGACTCGGGTGGTTCTTCATCATAAGTTCATTGGGTTTCCACGTTGCCTCTTCCATCTTATAGTTTCTCTACAAGACTTTTACCAGATGCGTCATCAGGTTTATTAGTACTTGTTCTCTCATATAAAGAATCCTGACGGGCTCTTCGCAATAAGATAGATCGGGTTCCAATTCTAGTTCCTCGTAGGTGAGTACATGCGTTGGGTCATGCATGTATTTTGTTAATAGAGATATGTGGAACACATCGTGATCTTTGGTGAGAATTGGCGGCATTGTCGATCGGTAAGCTATATCCCCAATTCGTTCTATAATTTTGAAAGGTACGATGTACCTGGGACTCAACTTACCTTTCCTACCAAAACGTATGACTCCCTTCCATGGAGATACCTTCAGGAAAACATGATCACCGACTTGAAATTCCAAATTATTCCTTTGATTATCAGCATATATCTTCTTCCTACTTTGAGCTGATTTGATGTGATTTTGGATTACCTTCACCTTTTCCATCATTTCCTCCACTAGTTCTGGACCTACAAGTTTTCTTTCACCAACATCATCCCAACAGGTTGGTGTGCGACATCTCTTCCCGTATAATGCTTCATATGGTGCCATCTGAATACTCGATTGGAAGCTATTGTTATAGGAAAATTCTACCAAAGGTAAATATTGATCCCACATACACTGAAATTCATGTAAGAAAGTTCTCAACATGTCTTCTAAGGTTTTAATAGTCCATTCTGATTGTCCGTATGTTTGAGGGTGGTAGGCAGTACTCAAATGAAGTTCAGTATCCATGGATTTCTGATGACTGTTCCATAATGTTGAAGTAAAACATGGATCATGATCATAAATAATCGATATGGGTACTCCATGAAGTCTCACAACTTCATCAATATATAGTCTTTTAGAAATTCTAGTGGAAGATCTTCTCTTATAGCAAGAAAATGTGATAACTTGGTAAGACTATCAACAATGACCCAAATTGCATCGTTCCTTCTAGGAGTCTTTGGTAGCCCCATGACAAAGCCCATCATAATATTGTCCCCTTTCTACTCCGGTATGGGAAGAGGTTGCATGATTCCTCCAGGATGTTGCCTTCCAACTTTCACTTGTTGAAAAAACCATACATCTTGTCACAAAATCAGCAATCTCCCTCTTCATGTTATCCTAACAAAAATGTTTCTTCAAATATCTATACATTTTGGTTCTCTCAGGGTGTATAAAGAAATTGGAACTATGAGCATCATCCAACAATTCCCTTTTTAGATCAGGTATATCGGGAACACAAAGTCTCTTCCAAAATTTCAAAATTCCATCTTCATACACAAAGTATCTCAATATCCCATCATTCACAGCATTAATCTTCTTGTGAAATTCTTCATCATCGGTCTGAGAACTCTTAATCTTTTCTAGTAAAGATGTTTTGGCAATCATTTGAAAAAGAATTGATGTTTCACCATCCATGATTATTCACATGTACATCTTCACTAGATCCATGAAAATTGGATCCATTTCAATGCTCATATTGTTTAAAACTCCATGATATTTTATGTTCAAAGCATCTGCTACCTGGTTTTCATTCCCCGGGTGGTAGTGTATCGTACAATCATAGTCCGTGAGTAATTCAAGCCATCTCCATTGCCTCATGTAGATTTGTTTTTGTGAGAAGAAATATTTCAAACTCTCGTGATCAGTATAAATCTCACAGTTTCACCATAGAGGTAGTGCCTCCATATCTTCAAAGGAAATATCACAGCATCTACCTCGAGATCATGAGTAGGATAGTTTTGTTCTTGAGTTTTAAACTATCGTGATGCATAGGCAATAACCCTATCATTCTGCATAAGGACACAACCAAGTCCTTTCTTTGATGCATCACTATAAATAACGAACCATCATTCCCCGATGGTAGAGTCAATATAGGATCATTGACTAAACTTCTCTTTAGTTCATCGAATCATTCTTCACACGCTTTTGTCCAAAAAAAATTTAACCCCTTTACGTGTGAGCTTCGTTAATGGGTTAGCCAATCACGCAAAATTCTGGACAAAACATCAATAATAACCTGATAAACCAATAAAACTACGTACCTCAGTTATACTCGTAGGTGCTGGCTGTTATTGGATTGCCTTGGTCTTAGAAGGATCAATAGAGATTCAGTATTTAGAGACAATATGGCCATGAAATGAAATATCCTGAAGCTAGAATTCAAACTTGCTAAACTTCCCATATAATTCATGTCCTCTCAGAGTCTTCAGGATAATGCGCAAGTGATTTTCATGATATTCTTAGCTTTTAGAGTATACCCAGATATCATCAATAAATACCACTACAAATTCATCATGATATTGCTTGAAAACTCTATTTATTAGATCCATGAATACAAAGGGTTCATTAGTCAATCCAAAAGGCATTACTGTAAACTCGTAATGCCCGTACCTGGTTCGAAATTCTATCTTCAGAATGTCTTCCTTCTTCACACACAACTGATGGTATCCAGATCGAAATTCAATCTTTGAAAAGTATTGAGCTCCATACAGTTGGTCAAATAAATCATCAATGCAAGGTAGGGGATACTTGTTCTTTATTGTTATAGCTTTGATCTCCCTATAGTCGATACATAACCATATAGATCCATCGTTCTTTTTAACAAAAATAACAGGGGCTCCCCATGGAGAAACACTAGGGTGAATAAATCTCTTATTACTCAATTCCTCTATTTGTTTATTTAGTTCAACTAATTCCATAGTGTCCATTATATAAGGGGTCTTTGATATAGGCCATGATCCAGGAATTAAATCAATGGAAAACTCAACTTCTCGTTCTAGAGGATGTCAAGGTAAATCTTTTGGAAATAGATCTACATATTCATTCAAAACAGGTACATCCTCTATTTGAACATTCCTTTCCTCACCCACATTCATTTCATTCTCTTCCTCCCCAATAATTGAAGTTAGTTGAGCTACTAAGGTGGATCTAGATAAGAATTAGGTGGTTACGATTCTTCTCTAAAGATAAGGTGTTCCTTATCATCATTATCAAAAATCGTAACCTCCTTTTTCTTACAATAAATCATCACATCACAGTCTGAAATCCAATCCACAATGAGGATTATATCAAACTCAATAATAGGTATGATGATGAGATCAGCAGATAAAGAACATTTATGTGATCTAATGGGTATTGATTCACAAAACATTGTTGCAATGATAATTCCCTTAAGAGTTTTAACTGACAACTACCTTGTTAAATCAAATTGGAAATATCTAATTTTACTAGAAAACTAGGAAGAAATAAAACAATGCGATGATCCAAAATCAAATAAATCATTTGCTAAACTTGAGGAAATCATTAAATTACCTGCCACCACGTCTTTCGGAGCTTCTACCTCAGAAGTAGTGATAGAAAAAGCCTGGAATTGATCCCTTGGCCTTTTTTAGGTATGTTCCCTAGATGATTAAGACATTCATTTGCATAATATTCCATCTCCCTGCAATTATAGCACTGAACAGTGGTAGCTTCCTTCTTCCCTTTTCAACCACGAGCTTGGTGGCCCTTTTCACCACATTTGTAAAAGACGCCCATTCCCTTCATGAAAGTACTGGGGTGTTTCTTTCTACATTTACCACATGATGGATCTTCAACCTTTCCCTTTATTCCCCTTATTTCCATTCCCAAATTGACCAGAAAATCTTTTCTTCTCTTGCTTTGCTTTAATGTCATAAGACTTAGAGAATTCATTTTCTATCTTGATAGCACATGAGACAATGTCTTCGTACGACGAGAAGGATTGTGATAGTAATGCTCGACGGAGAAATGGTTTTAACCCATAAAATAAATGATCATTATTACTTCTTGGGTTACAAATATAATCTCCAGCATACCTTGCTAACCTTATAAAGTTAGGCTCATACTTTGTGACATTCTCATCCTCCTTTTGTCTCAAACTTAGAAATTGCCTTTCCGTATCTGCTCGATGGTCGCAAGGAAATTATTTTTCTAAAAACAGATATTTAAACTCCCCCCATTCCATATTTGATACTTCATCTTCTTCCTTTATGTTTTGAATAAATGACCACATTGATCAGCATCTCCAGCGAGGCAGTAAACTTCCATGATAACTTTTTCCCTTTCACTACTACCCATAGCCAAAAATATTTTCTCTAGGAAATTTATCCATTGCTTAGCTACTAAGGGATTTTTACTCCCATTGAAAGTTGGTGGTTGTTTACTCATTAATCGATCTAACATTGATCCTCCATGCTACAGATCAGGGTGCTCCATACGGGTACGATTATTATTCATAACCTGAGTGAGTTTTCCCAGTATAGTGATTAGCTAATCGGCACCAGTTGCATCACCAGCTCCACTATAATTATCTTGAGCAGGAGTGAAATCCCTATATGGAGTGTGTGCATTGATACATTTTCCATTTATTCTAATAGGTTCTATTTCAAAACAATGGCATAAACTAGATCAGTTTATGAATCAAAATACATAATTCCAAACTTATAAAATAGTTAACATAAATTGAACTATTTATGGATATAATACATAATCATAAAAATGTTTTCTTTGAAGAAGTATATACTCATAAACCTTTCATAATGATTTGTAAAGAAAATGAGAGTCATCCTAAGCATATCCCCTGGGAGTGTTGTAACCAAGAGTGTAGCAAGGCCCATTGTCGTGAATTAGTTCCTGTTCGAGTCTAGCTCAAAGCGGTGTTTTCGTGTTTTACCCCTATGTACATCTGTGCCAAAGATTCCACTACCTTCTCGTATCTAGACAGAGATGTATTGCTCGTAAAACTCAAAAAATATCTACAATACCAAAATTCTAGGATGTTCTTCTATACTAATCCTCAAATTCCATCTTAAGTCTATGTGATCTAATCAGAGTTTATCTAAATCTAGCATCCAAGGTTTGTACTAAACTTCCTTTGATACCAACTGTAACGGTCTGGAATTACTTCCAGTGGACTATTATTGATACCTATCAGGGCACTCCATGGGCGACTACACCCCCCTGGGTAGGACACACCACCATCCCTAGAGGCAACCATTTCCTCATGAAGCCCTTAGGCGGAGAGCCATGCTTCGTCGAACGCTCACATGTGAGAGTTCCCCAGGATCAGATTCATTTCTACCTCCTTTGCCTCTGATACCAATTGTAACACCCCGGACCCAGTTACCCAGAGTCGGTGCATTATTACATAACATTGGAATGATCACAAGAAAGATCAAATATCGAAAGACCGATTTGTTTAGTATCCTTTGAAACACAATATATATTCATAAAGTTTTACATTACATCCTAAAGTGAAAACTACTACAATAGCATATTGTCTCCATAGTCCGCATTATTATCCCCTCATAATATCCCTGCAGGTCATTCATAATTTACTTCTTCACATCCTGGGAAAAATAAAACATAAAAAAGGGGTGAGCTCAAATTCCGAGTAAGGATAACAATATTGCGGAAACATTCATAAATAATAATAAACATTTAAGTCAATGTATAACTAAAACAAAAGCCTTTTAAACATGAACTTCAACATAGTATGGAAAAAATAAAATGAAATAATGCAATTTACATATTCACATGGATATTCTACAAATGTATTAATCACATGAAATATCAGTAACCACTTTTATAATGATGGAATGCATAATTTCAGACTATCATAACTACATAGCCAAGGCCTCGTGCCAAGACTACAGATAAGATTTTGCCAAGGCCTTGTGCCAAGACACTAGTTTGTCTCATGAGACCTACCTATGCAACTAGGAGCAATAGAGGGCTCCACCCATCACATATTAAGTCCAATTCATTCACATATAGAAAGGTTGAAACATAACATAAACATTCATATTAAAACTAGAATATGAAATTTAAATACTTCATCCATAAACCATGAATGGTATAAAAATAACACATCCACAGTCAAACACATCACAAAAACTTCAAAACAATATGGAAGTTTTGTATCATAATAAATCAACTTCAAATAAACTTAAAATCCATCAAAGGATGTTGACAGAGATGAAATCAAAACTATTTGAGAGAAATATCCCTTTTTTTAAAATCATTTAAAAGTCACTCATTTATTAAGGAAGTAATTTTAAAGTGATTTTTGAATCAAAGTGTACCATACCACTTCGAAAATTTTCAAAAGATATATTATTTGAAAACATTCATGTCCATATAAATAAATCCATAAAATAATTTTGAAAACATGGACATTAATTAGAAATATTTAGAAAAATAAATCTTTAAAACATTTAAAATTCTGATTTTGATAAAGAGTACCTTTCAGAAAATCATAAAATATTCATTTTGAAATCATTTAAAAGTCGCATAATTATAAAATAAAACATTTACTCTGAAAATATCCTTATAATATTGTAAAGGATGCTTTGAAAATTTTATAATTGTGGAAAATAGACGCACCCACTGTATAAGTTAAAAAGAACATTCTTACCTTAATTCTGTCGAAAAGAATAAAAATGACCTTGTTAGGAAAATGACAAAAATATTCCTTTATAAATATATTATAAAAAGTCAAAAAAGGGTATAAATGACTTTATCCCATATTCTGTAAAATAGTACGAATGTTTTGAAATACACTTTCGAGAAACATGGATGTGGATGATAAAGAGGTCAAGTTGATAATTACGTATAAACAATCTCGGATAATGAAGAGATTGTGAAATAACCCTTTCCTTGTACTTTTCCTTGGTTGTGGTAGGTTAACCTCCTTTATTATGGTGAAATAATTGTTATTAAATTATACAATAATCATATACATCACTATGATATCATATATGATCTTTTAACATTGATTTGTTAATAATATCTTAGTATTATCGTTGTTTCGGGTGTTAACTTACTCGTTTTCTTTTATATGTTTTGTTACGTAAGATATGTTTTTCAGGGATAGGTTGTATATTAATCATATCCAAAATGATATCAAGTCCTTAGATACTATTTTTAATCATCAAATTATAATTATACTTGAATGGATACGATGGAGAATGAATCTCATCGCGTTCGTGGAGACGGTAGTCCGTACGTACGCACGAGCTACAATTTCATTTTTTTGATATTAAAATAAAATATAATTGGATGGTATATCATATATAAAGAATCATTATAATGTTATATTTATTATTTACATGAATTACACATCATTATTATACCCATCCAAATAATAATTTATTGAATAACAATTACACCACGACGTGGAGACGATAAGCCGTACGCACGCACGTATGGTGACATGTTATTCAAAGGATTGATAGAATACTGAATATGATTGTACCATATTTATAATAACATCACAGTATATATAATATACTGGATTTATTATTTTATAATGGTAATAACAAAGAAATAATAAGTGGAAGAAGAAAGGAACTTGAAAAAGGGTGGTGAAATCATTACCCCTTCTTTGGATTCTTCCTTTTGATTAGATCAAAAGGGCTCCATAAGTTGCCTTTATGACTAAAGGATGGCCTCTAGGATGAAGTTAGGGAAGTTGAGAGAGTATTTGGTCAGATGTTGGCCGAACCAAAAGGCTTTTAAGGTGTGGGTTAATTAGAAGGGAGAGTGCCCTTTTATAAGAGGGGTGAGGGGAACCTTTGGAAAAGCTAGAAATGTTATTTTATAATAAATTCTTATTTGGTTTCTAATGGCCCCAAAGTGGATTATTTAAATTTTAATGTGGGGATGGGTCGAAAACCACTCAACCACTATAATTTAGATAGGTTTGGGCCATTATATTAACCTTATCTTATAGTTTTAACTCTTAGTTAATTAGTTTCACTTTTACAATGTCTCTTTGGATTTTTTTATTATATGGTCAATAAACATACTATATAAATCCATGAGACCAATATGTGGTCCATTAATGATACACCTATCATGATATAAATCTCTTGGACGAACCATATATTTTTACA
Organism: Viscum album; assembly: GCA_963277665.1. Lineage (NCBI taxonomy): Eukaryota > Viridiplantae > Streptophyta > Magnoliopsida > Santalales > Viscaceae > Viscum > Viscum album. Next base: position 362,014,720 of record OY728158.1, on the reverse strand, counting down.
AATTTAATATCAATTAATAAAATAATATTTGTTTTAAAAACTCTTTTTTTGTCAATTTTGACACTATTCAATAATTGATTTATGAAAAAATCATAACAGAATGATTACTTAGAAAAAATATAATTAAATCATTTATAACATGTCATAGTAACCTATAAAATTAGTTTAATTAATAAAAAGTATAAAATTATATTTAGTTTTCTATCTACAATATCAATCATTTTAATTTTTCACTATTATGGTAATTACTACATCACCATTGTGTCATAAATAAATTATATTATTTAATGTCTAAAAATTATAAATAAAATACCATTATGTAGGAAATATTTTTATATTTATAATTATTATTTTTAGTCGAAATTCTAACATATTTAACATTATGTAATAATTGTTTTTCTAAAAGATATATGCTTGTGTCATTTTTGTATTCATTTTAACTTAATTAAAATAAAGTGTCCCTATCACTTACAAGTGGCACCATGGGGTCCGAAAATCGACCCAAAGATGACCATGGTATGAAATTATCAAAAAATAAGGTTAGAACACGTTTTAGGGTAATTGTTTATTATTATAATATTTTTTTAACTCTTATTTACCGGATTTACCGTTAACCGTGGTAAATAAAATATTTACCGAAATAATAATTCAAAATGTCTAAAAATAAAAGTTACCTATTTACAAAATATGAAAATCCTAATTCTAAATATGGAATCAATTTTTCCAAATTCAAAACACAGAAGTGGTAGAAATTAATTTAAAATTAAGTCCTGTTGTTAAAACAAAATGCGTGTTTTTAAGAGATAATAACTATCAAATGATTGACACTTCTTTATGTCCGGTTTAATTGTAAAATTATGTACAATGACCAAAATTGTATTAAATGGTAAAAATATATTCTAAATATACTTTAAAACCACTCAAATTCATAATTTATCAATATTAATTATTTTGATTGAAAAAGATGTTTTTAATTAAAATTTAGTAATTTTCACTATTAATCAAAATATAATTGTTATCCGAAAACTTCCAATATATCACCCTAGGCTAAATTCGATACTCTGAATCCAAAAATGAAGTCCTTTTTGAGAGGTAAAATTTATAAAATTTCAAAAAGTAGGTATTACTATACATAACGGCTAGTTTGATTGGTTGTGGTGTGTTAGAACTCGATGTTGCATACAACACACGGTATCACGTTATTCAAAGAGAAGTGTACCGTAGAATCTTGGGGTGTTACATTTTGGATTATAGGAATCGTGTAGTCATTGTATATATAAAAAAATCAACAAAATATAGATTTTTGATATATTTTCTATGAGTACATGAAAAATGGTGGCACCACACGACATACGGCTAAAGGATATAGCTTCCTATATAACCCACAATGCCCGGCTGGGGCATAGAATCATAGTAACCAACTCCTTCGTTGTTTCAGTCCTTGATTCACTTCATGATGTAATGTGTAAAATTCTATGTTTCCCTTCTTCTCCTGATGGCCCTCCTTGTTCTGACCACCATCTAAACCTCTCTTGCTGAAGCGTCCACCACTTCCTGTTTAGTTTATTCTATATCATTAGCTATAGATACATAGAACTAACCTTTAGGTTTTCTAAAACAGGGGATGGCGTGTAATTATTATTTTTCCACCCCCACCCATGTAATTGAACCATGAATTTATAAAGGATCTATACTTTCCCATGAATATATTTTCTACTCTACCAATTTTCTATGTATTGTGTTGGTAGTTTTATGTCTTAAATGAATTAATTATTTTGGGTTCTATTATTTTACTACCACGTATCTTTATTTTATCCCCTCCCAAAAAATGAAAGCTTTAACATGGAATGATTTTTCTCTAGTTTCTTGTTTGTATCTATTTTTAGAAAAATTATTCAACTATAATACTACTACCTACCATGTCGTTAAATGTATTGGAAATGAAATTTTTTCATCAAAAAAATTGACAAATATATAATAGATGACCAATTCATGGACTCTTTTAAGTGATAGGAATATTACTGATAAAGGAACACTTTATAAGTACAAAAAAGAACGTGATGATCAAGATCTCATTTATAAGAATAAATTAATTCTGGGATAAATGGTTCATTTATCAATGTTATATTTTAGTGATAATAATGGAAATGTTTATCATTGATTTATTTTAGAATTGATAAGGGTTATTTTTTAGTGCTTTTTGTTGACTATAAAACTATTCCATTATCAGTGGTTTTGGTAGTGAAAAAAATGTTCATGCATCATATGTAAATATCTAATAGCCTTAAATCTTCCCTTTAACAATAAACCCAATCAGAATTATAATAGATAGAAGTAAAAATATACTAATAATATGATTGACATAAAAATATAACATTTCACTACGATTTCTATTCAAAATATACATACATAATATTTATATTTATGTGTTGTATAAAATTAATCAAAAACATTACCACCAATATACAACATTTCAACATTATAAATGGATTTACACAATGATCAAACTCTATTGTGAAGATTTCCCCTCAATAAAATAAATGTTTATTTTAGAAATTGTAAATACAAAATAAAATAAGATAAATTTTTAACAGTTTATATAACGACCTATACTTTACATACATTGTTAATACTTAAAAATTGAAGCACACTTATAACAACATATTACAAAACCACAAAGGACCGTATAGGTATAGTGTCTTTAGAAACTGGGAAACATAAACAGCTAGTTCATAAATATTCTATAGTGTCTCCCATTTATTTCATCATATCTAGGGTCCCTTTTAGCATATTCTACTTAATATCCATCTTCCTGACCTGGGGAAAAGAAAACATAAAAGGGTGATCTCAAATGCTCAGCAAGGGTAAATAAAGGAAATAAAAATCATATCATATCTTTTTGAAAATCATAACCTGCAAAAGAGATCCTAATATCTTAACATGGAATAAATCATAGAAGTGAAAATGAGATCCCCATAATCATAAAATGAAACTTAAAACTTTGTGTCATGCACACGTAATCATGGAAAATAATTTTTTGTTAGTCATGACTCATTGCCAAGACTATCTTAGTGGACATAGTCCCTTTCTGAACCGAGTCACCCTCGTTCTAGTCCTGTTTCACTAAACCGGTATAACCTACCATTCCAGCCATGTCTATCTCATGAGATATAAAATCATTACCCAATGCATTGGAGGGAGATATAGGTCCCACCCATCTTATAATTAATCATTTCTTATGTGTGCCACATAATCATAAACCATACATCATAGCGTCACCCATGTAATAAAAATGGAATTCTTAAACAACATGACATCATAAAACAATTCATATAAGATAAAGGAATTCATAAAAATATTTCCATCACAACAAAATCAAATCCATGTAATAATAGGGATAAAAACAGAACCATTTTATTATCTTAGATGGAAAATAATTTTGATAAAATACTTGAACTCCATTCTTGAGGAAAATATCTTTTCTAATTCAATTTTTTTTTCCTTTCATAACATGTCAAACAACTTTAAAATAAAAGAATTTGATTAAAAATAATCTTGAAAACTTGTAATGGAAGCTTCTTGAAATAATGTTTTAAAAATCCATTCTTGCCGTATATGTTAAAAAAAACATTCTTCTCGTACTTTTGTCGGAAAAGTCAAAAAAGTACCTCGTACGAAAACCGACAAAAGATTCCTTTCATATCCTTTAATAAAAATTCACCGAAGGGTAAAATTTAATATAAACTATTATATAAGTTTATAAATATTACATATTGAGTAAACATGGATGTGGATGACAAAATACACCCCAGTAAATGCCAAAGTATAAACAATCTCGGATAAAAATGAGATTGTGATATTTCCCTTAACTTAGGTCCGATTTGCTTTGTACGTGTCCGAAGCTCCTGTATAATGGTTTAAATAATGTTATTGACTTATTCCTGAATCTTACATATTGATATGATGTCATATATGGTCATATTCTTAGATTCTTGTTAGTAATATTTCATTGTTACTTGTTACTCGGGTCCTTATTGCCTTTTGTTCTTATGCGTGTTTTGCCGAATAAATTCTTATTCTTATTTTAAGGTTATAGATACCTTATATCCAGAATGGTATTAGTGTAACATATATCATATGTATTCATTCAATTAATTTATATAATTACTTGTAATGATGATCATGTAGAACGAGTCGCATCACATCGTGGAGACGGTATTCTGTACGTACGTACGAGTGATGATATCGTTCCTATGATAATGGAACTGTATTGGAGTATATATATATTATTTTAGAATCAATATTACTTTATAATAATCGTAAATAGTTACTCATTACACCACTATACCCATCCTTGTAAGGTGATGGTGGAAAATAGATTACACCACGGCGTGGAGACGGTATTCCGTACGTACGCACGCGCGGTGATTTCATTTTTCCGTTGGATGGATAGAAGGTGAATTAGGGTTGTTTCATATTTATAATAACATATCAGTATGTAAGTAATACTGACGTTATTACTTTATCATGAAACAACTAAAGAAGAAGAAGTTGAAGAAGAATGAAATTGAAAAGATCGGTAATAGATATTACCTCTTCTTTGGAACGCCTCTTTGAATCCTCCACTTAGGGAACTAAGATTGTTCTTTGAAGAAGACCTGGACCTATAGGATTATTCTAGGGAAGTGGAGAGGAGAAAATTGCAGGGGTTGGCCGAACTTGAGTTCTCAAATTTGTGTGAGGAGGAGGGGGAGGAGGTGCCCTTTTATAAGAGAGGAGAGGGGCACCTTAGGAATATCTCAAAATATTATTTTATATTAAAGTCAAAATCGGATTATAATGGTTCCAAAGGGTATTTTTTCGAATCTGAAGTAGGGATGGGTCGAAATCCTATCAACCAATATGATTTAGAAAGGTTTAGGGTATTATTCTAACCTTATCAATTAGATTTAACTCTAAGTTAAATAATTTAACTTTTACCGTGTCTTTTTGTTTTCTTTCACTATATGGTTAATACACTTACTATAACTTGCCAAAAGAACCCCAAATTTTTTATTATTAATATATATATCCTTATCTAAGTCATTTGGCCGAACATTAGATTTTTAGGAATAAAATAACAATTAATAATATAATATTTGATTTAAAAACTATTTTGTGTCAATTTTGACACTATTTGATATATGATTTTTGTTAAAGTCATAACAGAATTATATGTTCGAACCAAGTTGATTAAATCAACACTAATATTTCATAGTAAAATAAAAAATTAGTGGAACTCATAAAAAGTCTCAAATTACATTTATTTTGGTGTTTAAAACATCAATTATGTCAATATTTCATTAATAAGATAATTATTGCATCATAATTGTGTCATAAATAAATTAAATTATATAATGTCTAAAAATTACAAATAAAATACCATTATGTAGGAAATCTTTTTATCTTTCTAATGAATATTTATAGTCGAATTTATCTTATGTATAAACTCATATTAAAAATGATTTACTTATTAAACTTTGATTTTAACTATTTTAACCCTTCTTTAAATAAATTAATAATGAATGTCCTAATCTAACCCAAGTGGGCCTAAATGGTCATATTTTATTCCTATGTTTGTTTTTGGTCGAATTAAACTTATCGAATAGAATTAGGACATGTGTTAGGGTAATAGTAATATCATATTTACCCCTATTTTCTATTAATCGCGGTAAAAAAGTAAAAAGTTACTATTCACCAAAAAATTATTTTTATCTCATTGAACCACATTTTACTTACTGAAATCAACCGTGTCTGTCGGATTATCAAAATTCCATTCACAGAAGCGGTAAAATTATGTTTTATGCAAAATTCAGTTTTTAACCTACCACTTAGTGGTTTCACTATTCATCAAAAATTGAAAGTTTTCAGAAAAAGACCAAAATTTCACCCTAGGCTAATTTCGGTATTCCGAATCCAAAAATGAAGTCCATTTTGAAAAATAAAATTTATAAAATTTCAAAAGGTGGTTATTACTATTCATAACGACTAGTTTTAATAATATTTTAATAGCATATCATTGTTTAGTGAAACTCGGTATTGCGTACGACGCAAGCTATCGAGGAAGGTCGTGATTGCGTGTAAAGTTATCCAAGCAAGTGTGTAGTGAAAGATTCCTTTGATGATATATAAAAACAAAATATTACTCATAAAAATCTCGGGTTTTACATTCTACCCCCCTTAAAAATAATTTCACCCTCGAAATTCGTCACTTTGTAACAAACAGATGAGGATACCTCTCCCTCATCATATCCTGAAGCTCCCAAGTAGCTTCTTCTAATTGGTGGTTCCTCCATAAAACATTCACCAAGCGAGTGGTATTGTTTCATAGGACTTTTTCGCTACGATCCAGAGTCTCTATCGGCTGTTCTTCATAAGAAAGATCATGCTCCAATGGTACAACTTCTGAGATGAGTACATGTGAAGGATCTGGTATGTACTTTCTCAAGAGAGATACATGGAACACATCGTGAACTTGAGAGAGATTCGGTTGAAGCGCCAATCGGTAATCTACCTTCCCAACACGATCCAGTATTTCGAAAGGACCGATATATCTAGGGCTCAACTTGCCCTTCTTTCCAAATCTCATAACCCTCTTCAAGGGTGATATTCGTAAGAATAATTTATCACCCACTTCAAACTCTAGGTCTTCTCTTCGGTTGTCGGCATAAATTTTCTATCGACTCTGAGCTGCTCTTATGTGTTGTTGAATAGATCTGACCTTTTCTACCATTTCATCAACGAGATCAGGTCCTAATAGCTTTCATTCCCCAACTTCATCCCAGCAAGTTGGAGTCCTGAATTTCTTTCCATAGAGATCTTCATAAAGAGCCATCTGAATACTGGAGTGATAGCTATTATTATAAGAAAATTCCACCAAAGGTAGGTGTTGATCCCAACCTCCATTGAAATCCATAGAGCAAGATCTCAACATATCTTCTAGTGTTTGAATTGTTCTCTTAGACTGACCGTCTGTCTGGGGATGATAAGCAGTGCTGAAACTCAACTCTGTATCCAGAGTATGCTGAAGACTTTTCCAGAACATCGAGGTAAATCTCGGATCCCGATCAGATATAATAGAAAGTGGTACTCCATGCAATCTTACCACTTCCTTTACATATATCCTGGCAAGCTGATCTAGAGAGAAATCCTCTCTAATAGCAATGAAGTGTGCAGACTTTGTAAGACGATCAACTATGACCCAAATAGCATTATTGCCTTTGGATTTTTTAGGAAGTCCTGTGACAAAGTCCATAGTGATGTTTTCCCATTTCAATTCGGGTATGGGTAATGGTTGTATCATCCCCTTAGACTTCTGTCTCTTAGCTTTAACTTGTTGACAAACCAAGCTTCGAGAGACATATTCAGCAACATCTCATTTCATGTCATCCCACCAGAAGTACTCTTTCAGGTCCCTATACATCTTCGTGCTTCCAGGATGAATAGAGAATGATGAACTATGAGCCTCATCCAGCAGCTCCTTCTTTAATTCGGGGATGGGAGGAACACAAACCCGATTCCTGAACACTATTATCCCATCACATTCAAGGTTGAATTCAGGAACATTTATCACCTTCTTTTGTAACTCGACATCTTATTTATGTGCCTCTTTAATCATCACATGTATGGATGGTTGAACATTCATTTGAGAAAGATAAGATTTTTCCCTTTCCATTATAATTCCAAGATCCATCCTTTGTAAATCCATAAATATTGGTTCTTTTGTGATCCTCATCAGGGATAAACTAGCTTGGTCTTGTCGACTTAATGCATCTGCCACCTTGTATGCTTTCCCAGGGTGGTAATGGATTGAGCAGTCGTAATCTATAATCAGCTCCAACCATCATCTTTGACGCATATTCAACCCCTTTTGTGTGAAAATATACTTTAAACTTTTATGATCAGTATAAATATCACACCTTTCACCATAAAGTTATTGCCTCCAAATCTTTAATGCAAAGATTACCGCAGCCAACTCCAAATCATGTGTTGGGTAATTTTGCTCATGGATTTTCAACTGTCGTGAGGCATAAGCTATCACCATATCATTTTGCATAAGAAAACACCCCAATCCATTCTTGGATGCATCACTGAAGATCAGAAACCTTTCTCCACTACAAGGTAGTGTGAGCATAGATGCACTGGATAAACTTCTTTTCAACTCCATGATATTCTCTTCACATTCCACTATCTAAACAAACTTAACTCCTTTCTGAGTCAACTGGGTGAGTGGATTAGATAATCATGAAAAATCATTTACAAAACGTCGATAATATCCAGCCAAACCAAGAAAACATCAGATCTTAGTTACTGTTGTTGGTCTTGACCATCTTTCGATAACCTCTGTTTTTGCTGGATCCACAGATATCCCCTCTTTTGAGATTATGTGACCAAAAAATGCAACTTTTTGAAACCAAAATTCACACTTGGTAAATTTGGCATAAAGCTTCTCCATTCTAAGGGTCTTCAATATAATTCTGAAGTGATCTTCTTGCTCTTCCATGCTCTTTGAATAGACAATAATATCGCCTATAATGACTACCAAAAATTGATCAAGATAGTCTCTAAAGACTCTATTCATTAGATCCATGAAGATAGCAGGGGCATTAGTAAGACCAAATGGCATCACTATAAATTCATAGTGTCCATACCTTGTACGGAAAGCCGTCTTTGGTATATCCTCCCTTTTGACCCTTAATTGATGATACCCTGAAAGAAGATCAATCTTGGAAAAGTATTGAGCTCTGCGTAGTTGGTCAAATAAGTCATCAATGCGTGGGAGAGGATATTTGTTCTTGATAGTGATCTTGTTAAGTTCTCGATAATCAATGCAGAGTCTCATTGATCCATCTATATTCTTAACAAATAGAACAGGTGCTCCCCAAGGTGACACACTAGGGCGTATGAATCCCTTATCAAGATTCTCTTGGAGTTGATTCTTCAATTACTGCAACTCAATTGGGGCCATTCTATAAGGTGTCTTTGAAATTGGCAAAGCACCCGGTACGAGTTCTATTGTAAACTCAACTTCACGATTTGGTGGAAGACCCGGTAATTCCTCCGGAAGGACATCATCAAACTCTTGTACAATGGGCATATTCTAAATCGTGAGTTTCTCACCAACAATTTGAGATAAATAACCTTCATTTAGTTGAATCAATACCCATAAGATGGAAGAAATTTCCACTGGAAGGTTATGTTCCTCCTTGCATTGATAGACGATCGTAGATTGATCTGGAATATGAAATACGACTTCCCTTCTTTGGCAATTGATATGAGCTCCATGTAGAGAAAGCCAATCCATGCCAAGAATCACATCAAATTCCACTAAAGGAAGGATCACAAGATTTGCAGGAAGCACTTTCCCAAAAACTTCGATCGGAGAAGAATTATAAACTTTTGATGCGACTGTTGTTCCATTAGGTGTTGTCACAGCTAACTCAACATCTAATTGTTGAGTTAATACGGTGATACCCTTAAAAAAATTTTCAGAAATAAAAGAGTGGTTGGATCCAGAATCAAACAAAACATTTTCTACTTTAGAGTGGATGATAAGTGTACCTTTCACCACTTCGTTATCGTACTCCACATCGCTGATAGAAATTGCATGTGATATTCCATTTTCTTTAGCCTTAATATTTTGTTGATGTCGACCATCATCATCAACCCTTGGATTTGGGCATTGATTAGAATAATGCCCCATCTCCTTGAACTTGAAACATTGAAGTGTAGTAGGTTCATTCTGTGTATACCTTCCTTTGTTTGCATCATTAGACATCTTCTTCCCATTATCGCGGCATTCAAATGCCCGATGACCTTCCTTTCCACATTTAAAACATTTACTTGTCCCTTTAAGACAACTCACTCCATGTTTCTTTCCACACTTTGAGCATAAGGGAAAGCACATCTTCTTTTCAGTGTGCTCTTTAGATTTTCCTTTGAATTCCATCTTCCTCTTCTTATCATACCCATGTGACTGATGGGTTACTCCAATCTCCATCTCGACTTTGAGAGCACATCGAACGATTTCCTCGTAGCTATTGAAGTACATTATGGATAACGCCCTTCGAAGAATTGGTTTTAAGACACTAAAGAATCGATCGATCTTACTCTCAGGTTGGATAATAATACCAGAAGTGTACCTTGCATGTATTGTAAAATTTGCTTCATAGGTACCAACAGATTCATCATCCCTTTGCTTCAGATCAAGAAACTCTTTATCCATCTTTGTTCGGAGAATACGAGGGATGTACTTATTGAAAAATAAGTTCTTGAACTCATCCAATTCCATAGACTCAATTTCATCCCTTTTCCTCGTATTCTTAATAAGATTACACCATTGATCAGCATCTCCTTCCAAACGATAAACTGCTAGGATGATTTTATCATATTCAGAACATTGAAGAACTGAAAATATCTTTTCAGTAGTACTAATCCAATGTTCAGCAACTAATGGATTAGTAGACCTGCTGAAAGAAGGTGGACGCTGCCTCATGATGGATTCAACAAAATGTTGCTCCTTCCTTTGCTCGTTTGGAAGTCCTTCATGATTCATAGCTTGAGAAAGTTGTGTGAGCATGGCTACAAGATTTTGCATTCCAGCTCCCATATCGTTTGGTTGCTCAGGGGAACAATCATTGCATTGCCCATCGCATTCCGCATTAACACGGTTCCTTCGGGTTCCAGCCATTGACTAAAATCAAGAAGAATAGTGTGAGAAACACTAATTATAATAGGAAAACCACATAATCAAGGATAAAATTTCACACTTAAGGTCTTATCCTAGGGTATTCATGGCCATTTCTAAAACACTAATATTGTGTTCAATGCTTAAACGTATCCTTAGGGTTCATACTAAGGCTTTCACATGTAGTTTCCAAAGGTTGACTATACATTTCCTCTGATACCAACTATAACGACCTATACTTTACATACATTGTTAATACTTCAAAATTGAAGCACACTTATTACAGCATATGACAAAACCACAAAGGACCGTATAGGTATAGTGTCTTTAGAAACTGGGAAACATAAACAACTGGTTCATAAATCTTCTACAGTGTCTCCCATTTATTTCATCACATCTAGGGTCCCTTTTAGAAAATTCTACTTAATATCCATATTCCTGACCTGGGGAAAAGAAAAAATAAAAGGGTGAGCTCAAATGCTCAGCAAGGGTAAATAAAGGAAATAAAAATCATATCATATCTTTTTGAAAATCATAACCTGCAAAAGAGATCATAATATCTTAACATGGAATAAATCATAGAAGTGATAATGAGATCCCCATAATCATAACATGAAACTTGAAACTTTGTGGAATGCACACATAATCATTGAAAATCATTTCTTGTTAGTCATGACTCATTGCCAAGACTATCTTAGTGGACAGAGTCCCTTTCTGAACCGAGTCACCCTCATTCAAGTCCAGTTTCACTGAACCGGTATAACCTACCGTTCCAGACATGTCTATCTCATGAGATATAAAATCTTTACCCAATGCATTAGAGGTAGATATAGGTCCCACCCATCTAATAATTAATCATTTCTTATGTGTGCCACATAATCATAAACCATACATCATAGAATAACCCATGTAATAAAATTGGAATTCTTAAACAACATGACATCATAAAACAATTCATATAAGATAAAGGAATTCATAAAAATATTTTCATAACAACATAATCAAATCCATGTAATAATAGGGATAAAAACAGAACCCTTTTATTATCTTAGATGGAAAATAATTTTGATAAAATACATGTACTCCATTCTTGAGAAAAATATCCTTTCTACTTCAAAAACATTTTTCCATTCATAACATGTCATACAACTTTAAAATAAAATAAGTTGATTAAAAATAAACTTGAAAACTTGTAAAGGAAGCTTCTTGGAAATAATGTTTTAAAAATCCATTCATTCCGTATAAGTTAAAAAAAACATTCCTCTCGTACTTTTGTCGGAAAAGTCAAAAAAGTACCTCGTACGAAAAACGACAAAAGATTTCTTTCATATCCTTTACTAAAAATTCACCAAAGGGTAAAATTGAATATAAAATATTATATCAAGATATAAATATTACATATTGAGGAAACATGGATGTGGATGATAAAATACACCCCAGTAAATGCCAAAGTATAAACAATCTCGGATAAAAATGATATTGTGATATTTCCCTTACCTTATGTCTGATTTGCTTTGTACGTGTCCGAAGCTCCTGTATAATGTTGTAAATAATGTTATTGACTTATTCCAGAATCTTACATATTTATATGATATCATATATGGTCATATTCTTAGCTTCTTGTTAGTAATATTTCATTGTTACTTGTTACTCAGGTCCTTATTGCCTTCTGTTCTGATGCGTGTTTTGCCGAATAAATTCTTATTCTTATTTTAAGGTTATAGATACCTTATATAAAAAATGTTATTAGTGTAACATATATCATATTTATTCATTCAATTCATTTATATAATTACTATGTAATGATGATCATGTAGAACGAGTCGCATCACATCGTGGAGACGGTATTCCGTACGTACGCACGAGTGATGATATCATTCCTATGATCGTGGAACCGTATTGGAGTATATATATATTATTTCCGTATCAATATTACTTTATAATAATAACAAATAGTTACTCATTACACCATTATACCCATCCTTGTAAGGTGATGGTGGAAAATAGATTACACCACGGTGTGGAGACGGTATTCCGTACGTACGCACGCATAGTGATTTCATTTTTCCGTAGGATGGATAGAAGGTGAATTAGGGTTGTTTCATATTTATAATAACATATCAGTATGTAAGTAATACTGATGTTATTACTTTATCATGAAACAACTAAAGAATAAGAAGTTGAAGAAGAAAGAAATTGAAAAGATTGGTAATGGATATTACCTCTTCTTTGGAACGCCTCTTTGAATCCTCCAATTAGGGAACTAAGATTGGTCTTTGGAGAAGACCAGGACCTCTATGATTATTCTAGGGAAGTGGAGAGGAGAAAATTTCAGGGGTTGGCCGATCTTGAGTGCTCAAATTGGTGTGAGGAGGAGGGGGAGGAGGATCTCTTTTATAAGGGAGGAGAGGGGCACCTTAGGAATATCTCAAAATATTATTTTATATTAAAGTCAAAATCGGTTTATAATGGTTAAAAAGGGTCTTATTTCGAAGCTAAAGTGGGGATGGATCGAATTCCTATCAACCAATAGTATTTAGACAACTTTATGGTATTATTTTAACCTTATCAATTATATTTAACTCTAAGTTAAATAATTTAACTTTTACCGTGTCTTTTTGTTTTCTTTCATTATACAGTTAATACACTTACTATAACATGTCAAACGAACCCCTATTTGTTTATTATTAATATATATATCATTATGTAAGTAATTTGGCCGAACCTTAGATTTTTAGGAATATGATAACAATTAATAATATAATATTTTATTTAAAAACTATTTTGTGTCAATTTTGACACTATTTGATATATGATTTTTTTGAAAGTCATAACAGAATTATATGTTCTAAAAAAGTTTATTAAATAAACTCTAATATATCATAGTAACCTAGAAAATTAGTGGAATTCATAAAAAGTCTCAAATTACATTTATTTTGGTGTTTATAACATCAATTATGTCAATATTTCATTAATAAGATAATTACTGCATCATCATTGTGTCATAAATAAATTAAATTATTTAATGTCTAAAAATTACAAATAAAATACCATTATGTAGGAAATAATTTTATATTTCTAATTAATATTTATAGTCGAATTAGTCTTCTGTATAACCCCATATTAAAAATGATTTACTTATTAAACTTTGATTTTAACTATTTTAACCCTTCTTTAAATAAATTAATAATAAATGTCATAATCTAAACCAAGTGGGCCTAAATGGACATATTTTACTCATAAGTTTGTTTTTGGTCGAATTAAACTTATCCAATATAATTAGGACATGTGTTAGGGTAAATGTAATATCATATTTACCCATATTTACTATTAACCGCGGTAAAAAAGTAAAAAGTTACTATTCACCAACACATAATTTTTATCTCATTGAACCACATTTTACTTACTGATATCAACCGTGTCTGTCGGATTTTCAAAATTCCATTCACAGAAGCAGTAAAATTATGTTTTATGCAAAATTCAGTTTTTAACCTACCACTTAGTGGTTTCACTATTCATCAAAAATTGAAAGTTTTCAGAAAATACCAAAATTTCACCCTAGGCTAATTTCGGTATTCCGAATAAAAAAATGAAGTCTATTTTGAAAAATAAAATTTATAAAATTTCAAATAGTGGTTATTACTATTCATAACGGCTAGTTTTAATAATATTTTAATAGCATATCGTTGTTCAGTGAAACTCGGTATTGCGTACGATGCAAGCTATCGAGGAAGGTCGTGATTCCGTGTAAAGTAAGCCAAGCAAGTGTGTAGTGAAAGATTCCTTTGATGATATATAAAAACAAAATATTACTCATAAAAATCTCGAGTGTTACAGTTTATAATCTCCATACGATAAATTTGTTTTTTTCAATTACTATATATTTATAAACCATATTACTTGTTAATAATAAATGATATTGGCACGAAGTAAATTCCAAAACATCACAAATGAATTATAGATCACTTTGATAAATTTTGACAACAATTCAAGAATGTTTTCTATGATTTAGTTGTGTGATATATTCTTGAAAAATAAATGAACGCTTTATAATGAAAACAGGCACATTGAGTCATATCAACCACATCATGTTTTGGATTGGAATGTGGTTAATTAATACACATAAAAACAATATTGATTATAGTCGTAATGTCTGAAAAAAACCTGATATTTTTTTATTTGTTTTTAATATGTGATACAATTTTTAATATAAAATTGCATTAATATTTGAAACATACACATTGAGACATACCAACCACATCATGTGTGGGATTTAGGTGTTTTAGATTCAAAAATTTCAAAAATAAATTATAGATAAATAATTAATGTTTGAAAATTATCTGAGATTGGTTTATCATTTTTGTCCAATGATTGTAATTTAAAATTTATATGATACAATTACATTGAAAACATGTACATTGATTCATGATAACCACAAAATGAATCATATTAGAATGATCCCAATTCATATACATAACAAATGAATTATTGAATAATTTGACAATGTTTGAAAACATTCTGAGCACATTTCCATAGTTTTGGATTTGTGATGCATGTCTCAAAATAAACTATAACATACATACATAAACAATTCACTTCATGTCACACTGAACTCATCACACATCATATTAATGTTACATAATTTACTACATGTGAAAAATGAATTATGTATAATTTAATTGAAGTTGAAAAACAATATTTTCTCAATATATAATTTTTTGCTAGTGAGGTGTGATTAAAACTAAATTAAAACATTTATTTTAAAAACATTCAATTTATGTTAGAATAGAAATATCATGTATCATACTGATGTGAGTCTAATTCATACACATAAAAAAATTATAGATTATTTTCCTAAATTTTAAAAATATTCTGAAATCATTTTCTTAGTTTTGGCATTATGATAAGATTTTTAGACTAAAATGAATCATTTATATAGAAAACACACACATATAGTCACAAAACTACATCATGTGTTGTGTTGACATATGGTTGATTCCTATATTTGAAAATTATATTATGGATCATTTTCATAATGTTTTAAAATACTCCATGTATTTTAATGGTTTTTTCGATGTGACATACATCTCAATAAATAATGTACCTTTTATATTGAAAGCATGTGAATTGATTCGTAACAACTAAATCGTATTAAACAATGACGTGTGATCAATTATAATATGTGAAAAAATAATTACTTACCACCTTTCAGATGTTTAATAACAATTCAATATGTTTTTCTTGGGTTTTCTTAAGTGATTCTTTTTTTTAAATGGATCATCTTTATTTAAAACAGGAACTTCAAGTTAGACCTGCCGTATCATGTTCCAGTTTGAAATATGATTTGTTCTTACATTTAAAAAATGAATTAAGGATTAGTTTACTAATGTTTATAAAAATAATAACCCTCTTCTTCTCAGTTTCACCTAGGTGACACATTTTAAAATAAAATGATAATTATATATATAATTCTTGTACTTTATGTCATTCAGAACACATCATTTTTCGGTTTGATGTGTATATGATTCATATATAATAAAAATGAAATATGGAATTTTGTCCTAATTTTTAAAAATAATCCAAGATGGTTTCCTCTATTTTGGCTATATGACATGTGATTAAAATGAAATTTCACTCCTAAATTGAAAATAAGAACATAATGTGATACTATGGACATCATTTTTTGGATTGATGGGAGGAAAATTCAAACATGTCAAATTTACAAACAAATTTTATTCTCTAAAGTATCAAATCAATATAAATGTGTCTTCCTGGATTTGAGTATGTCTTGTGCGATTTATAGTAAAATATAAATTACAAATTGAAAACCCCCTTTCAAGTCATGTCAGTCAAACCATGTAACAAATTGATGTGCAATCAACTCTTACACATCAAAAATGAAATACATATCATTTTTGATATGTTTGAAAACATCATGACATAATTTTCATGGTTATAGATTTGTGTAATGTTTTTTAAACATAAATGAAACCTATATCTTGAAAACATTAACTTAAATTATATATCAGCCACATCATGGGCCAAATTTAGAAGTGAAGGCCACTACTCTTCAATGGAGGTTATATAAAGGTATGGTTTCTAAAAGAATGAGTCTCAATTTAAATAATTCTATGATTTCTTATGTAGTAATTTGATTTCATGTTCAAAAAATGAAATGTTTTTATCATTTTCCATAAATGTGCATTGAATAATAGAAAATTAATTTTCAGTAGGATGATAATTACTGTATAAATAAAATAATAAAATATTAAATAAATCCTCATTGAAATTTAATAAAAAATAAAAAATTTATAAATTAATTAACATTATTAACGAAAAAAATACTAAATGCATTAATGTAATAAATGACTGAAATTTAATAAAAATGAATATACATCAAAATTATTTAAAAAATGCTTGAGTTTTATCAATTATATAAATTACTAAAGAATGTATATATATTGAAATGAAATTAATACATACTCAACATGTAAATTACAATTTTATTAAAAACCTTAATTATAATGAATAAATATGCATAAAGTCAAATTTAAAATATAAATTTCAATAATATTAAAAGAATAAATATTAAATTGAATAAATTATAAAGAAATGTTAAAAATAAGTAACATTATTAGTGACTAAATTATAATAAATAATATTAATAGAATGAATGTTAAAAAAGAAGAGAAAATCAATAATTACAAAATATGTAGATTGATAAAATATTAAAAATAATGAACAAGTATTATTAAATATTTAATTTAATTTAAAAAGTTAAAATTGATTATATTATAAAATGAAAATAAATTAATATTAATTATATAAATTAACACTATATAAAAATAATATAATATTAATGAATAAATATATATAAATAATTATTAAAATGGATAAAAATTAAAAAATTAATAATGTAACATTGATAATGTGTAAAAAAAATTATGATTATTGTTGATTCCATAATACTTATAATTTATAAATTTGAAAAAAATATTTCAAAGATGTAAATAGTGTATTTTTAATATTATTATTAAAAATCAATAAAATTTACTAATATATATATATATATATATATATAATATGTTAGTAAATAAAAATCTAAAATAATATTAAAAGTTGAATAAATTAATGAAATTTTATTTGGGATTACATTTTATATCACAATTAATTAATTATCTATATGTATGTTTTTAATTAATGTAACTCGTGTTTAAAATATGTAAAATGGAATAAATAATCACATAGAATTAAATAACAATTACCTGATACAGTTACTTTATATATATATATAAATAAAAATTTATATTAAAATGACTAAATATATCAATTAATCAGTATTTTTATAAAAAATAATGATTAATAAATTATTTCAATATTAAATATAAATAATATAGAATAAGTAAATTATAAAAAAAAACAAAAAACATTTCTAAAAAGGAATATAATCTCTATTAATGACAAAAAATATAGAAATCACATTCATCAGTGCTAAAAATGGTCATTTCATTTCTAAAAAATCATGAAACCTTTATCATCATAGAAAATGGACTCCTTTATCAATTCTAAACTGAAACTATTTATTTGTGCTCTTGTTATCATTGGTAAAGGCCATGGAAGCTGGTGAAAAATATACTGTCTTGCATCATCTATATATCATAACCAGATTAGAAACATAAAATAAAATTGGAATATAAATATTATAGAAAACCAGAATGAAATATAAATTTACATTCCACTATCATTTCAATTAAAAAATTATAATTAAGATATTCTTATTGATGTGATATTTAAATTTAATTCAATAATATTCCAATCCAATATACAAAATCAAAATAATTATCACATTATATTTAATACAATCAACCTCTATAAAATCCTATTTTGTGCAATAAAACCAATGTTTTTTGGTATCTTTACATACAATGAATAAAAAATTATCAATCTCATATTATCCACATAAGATAAATAATAATTTTAATTACTATATAAGTCAATTATATAATCAGGTATCCTATTAATTTATTTATTATTACTTGTTTTTGTAAGTATATATATTAGTTAGTATTTATTAAATATATCATTAATTAATAATTATATTATGAATTATTAATTAAATTGTTAAATAATAATATAAATAATTTATATTTTGAATTATATAATATATTAAAGATATTATCAGTTACTAAGTATTTTAATTACCTATATTTTTGTTAAAAAATATATCATTTAAGAATATGAACTTTTTAACTTAAAACATGTACATTTATAATACCAGGCACATTGTCTGTCGGATTGATGAATGATGAATTATTACAAGTAATTAATTATTATATAATCATTATCCCAATGCATGAAAATAATATTATATCATTTACTATATTATGAAAATGCCACACCTTTTTTTAAACATATATGAATCTTTTATATAGAGAACACAAAGTTATAGTCATACCAGCCATATCATATGTCAGATTAACGTGTGGTAGATTCCTACATGTCAAAAATGAAACATGGATATCTTGAAATTTTTTAAAAATAATATGAGATCAATTACTAAATTGTGATAATTTTAAGCTCATTTTGAAGTAAAATAAAACATTTATATTCAAAACACAAACTTTGAGTCATTTTGAATACAACATGTGTCAGGTTAACATTAGTTTTATTCTTTCAAATCAAGAAATAATTAGAGATCATATTCTTAATTTTTGAAAAGAATATAATTTTTTCTTGTTTTTTGATATGTGATATATATTTTACATTAAAATGGATGTTTTATAATGAAAACAAACACATTGAGTCATAAAGACCACATATTGTGTTATATTAAGGTTCAATCATTTATTATAATCAGAAATAAATTATGGATAATTTTACAAATTCTTAAAAAATATTATGTTACATTTTTTCTTGATTTTGTCTATGACGTGCTTTTTAAAATAAAAATTCCATTTTATATTGAATGCACTAATTTTGATTCATATTGTACACATCGTGTTTCATATTTACATGCAGTTGATTCAAATATGTCATATATGAATTCATGATTTTTTTCCTAATGATTAAAAATAATAAAAGGTGATTTTTTCAATTTGGGCTCTATGACACATGTTTCACTCTAAAATTACACTTTTATATAGAAAACATGTATGATGAGTCAAAATGACTATTTCATGAGTCTAATTAACACGTAATCCATTACTATACCTCTAAAATTTATTATGCTTTCTTTACTGATGTTTGAAACCAATATGGGTTTTTTTCTTGGTTTTGGATATGTGACATGTATTTTAAACAAATAATACACTTTTCTTTTTAAAACACGCAATTTTAATCATATTAATCACATCATGTCTTTTATTAACACGTGGTCGATTTGAACTCATCAATTATGAATTATATATTTCTTTCATAAATTTTGAAAACAATCCAATCCCATTTCTCGATTTTGACAATATAACATGCATTTTAATCTAAAATGACCCTTTTGTATGAAATAAATTATCTTAGATTCATAATATTAAAATATCTTTTCAGAATAATGTGTAGTCAATTTCAACAAATCAAAATAAAATTATAGATCATTTTAATAATTTTTTAAGGAAAACAAAATTCATTTATCTATTTTTTCTATATGACAGGTGTCTGAAACTAAACTAATTTTTTTATATTGAAAAATAATCTTTGGTTCATATCGCTGACATAGTAAGTTGGATTAACATGATATTTATTCATTAATTTTAGAAATGAATTATAGATCAGTTACATTATATTTGAAAACCTCCCAAGATAAGTTTATCATTTTTTCTTAGTGACACATGTTTTGTACAAAAAATACACTTTATATTGAAAACACACACTATGAGTCATATCAACCACATCATGTTTCGTGTTGATATGAATTCAATTTCTATAATTCTCAGATGAATTATAGATTAGTTATATAATGTTATAAAAAATAATATCTTTTTCTCTCTATTTTGGATACGTGACACATGTTTTATTAACTAAAATAATAATTATTTATTGAAAACACACAATTTAACTCATACCAACTACATAATGTGTTGGATTTATGTGTAGTCAATTCATACACGTCAAAAAAAGATTATTTTCAATTTTCAAAATTTTTTAATTCAATTTGACAATTTTTTTCTCTTTTATCACATTTTAATGATATTTTTAATCAAAAGTTACACATTTATATAAAAACACACACTTGGAGTCATTAGAGATACATCGTGTATTATATTAATATGTGATTCATTGTTATATAAAAAAAATGAATCATGGATCAATTTTCCTAAAAATTCAAGACAATATTATTGTTTTTATATAGTTTTGTCAATGTGATGTGTGTGTCACACTAATATGACACGTAAAAACACGAACATTGTGTAATACCAGACACACTGTGTGTTAGATTTATGTACAGAAAATTCCTATATATCAGAAATGAAATATAGATCATTTAATTTAGCTTTTAAAATAGTAATAGATTGATTTATTAGTTTTGTCTACGAATCAAGCTGTCTATACTAAAGTGGAACGATTATATTAATAAAACATAATTTCAGTCATACCCCCGATATTGTGTGTTATTATGGAATGTAGTAATTTTGTATATGTCACACATAAAATATGTTTTATAACCATAATATTTTAAAACAAATGGATATTTTTCTCATGGTTTTTGATAATTGATGCACAATTTAAACACAAATGAGCCCTTTATATTGAAAACTCGCTCACTATGTCATACTAGACACATCAGGCATTGGATTTAAATAAGTTGATTTGTACACACCGAAAATGAGTTATAGATAATTTTCTATAATTGTCTAGAAAATATAAGATAATATTATCATTTTTTCTATAATATGTTTTTTTAAACTAAATTGACACTTTTAATGAGAAAATGATACACATTGAGTCATACTATCTATAATGTGTTTCAAATTAATGTGAGAGAAATTCTTATAAGTGAAAAATAAATTCTGGATCATTTATCAAATTTTTAAAATGAATCTGAGATATTTTTCTCTATTATTACAATAAGATGTGTGTTTTTATCTAAAAAGACATTTTATATTAAAAACAAGAACATGGAATCAAATGGGCCAAATCATGTGTCTGATAGACCATTGATTAATTCTTTTACATCAAAAAAATAATTAAGGTTTATTTCCATATGTTTTTCATATAGTTTGATATCATTTACAAGGTTTTGTTTATGTGATGTTCTTTAGAGTAAAATGATATATTTAATGTGAATACATGCACTTTGATTCTTAATGGACACATCATACGTTAGGATGACTATCAATTGAATCCTATGCATCCCACATAAATTATCTATCATTTTTCCATTGTTTGAAAACAATATAAGCTTGTCTTCAAGGAATTTACAATGTGATTTTCAATTTAACAGAAAAATGAAAATGTTATATTGATAACACACACATTGATTCATACCAAAAAATCTTGTTTTTTATTGATGATCATTAAATTTCTACTATTAAAAAATGAATTATGGAATGTTTTCTATAATTTTGAAAACAATATGATCTCATTTATTCATTTTTGACAATATGACAGTTGTTTTAAATTAAAAGAAAAATTTTTTATTGAAAAAATGATCTATAAATCATTGTAGTGAAATATTATATAAGATTGATGAGTGATTTTAATGAAAATTAAAACATTTTTTAATGAAAGTGAAAAATACAACATAAAATAAAATTTTCTCGTGGGAGGACAGTGATGAAGCCCCTGGGTATCACATAAAATATTCATAGAACTATCAATTATAAGAGAAATATCATAACAAAACAATATTAATGTGTTATCATTGTTAACTTTGCATGCAAGAAGATCTACTAATATGTTACCCTCACACTATGTATGTAGAACAAATATATTGTAAAAAAACCATTCACCCATTTATGAGGTAAAAAATTTACAAGGGTAATTTATATCACCTTTAAAGGAATTAATGAAAATATAATAATATAATTAAATATAAATATTTCTAATATCTATTTATTTACATATTTGAGTCCTTGAAGCATCACTGATGCTTCTACCACCAGTGAAGTACCATACCCATATAAATATAAAAAATACATAATAAATGAGAATAAAAAATAATTAAAAAACCACCTTGGCGCAAATACCATTCAAGATATAAACATAAAAATTTAATTTTATCTCACGTCTACCAGCCTTTCATCACACCCAAACACCAAGATACCTCCACCCTAAAGCATAAGCCTCTCTCAAACTAGAGGTGACGCAAATGAATGTTGAACCAAGGAGATGTTAAAAATTTTCTAGTGATTCACAAATGAGTAGATAGTATCTAGAAACATTAACCTAATATAATGAATATTAGGCTGAAAACCCTGATGACATACAACATTATGCATATCCCATAAAATCAAACACACAATGTTGATGACAATGGATCATCACTTGTCTTTTGCACCATCCCTAGCCTACAAATCGGAAAATAGTTACAATAAGTCATTAATATATATAAGATATCTAGTTAATTCAAAAAATATACCAACATTAACCCAATAATACATAGCACAAACACTTTTAAAAAATAGATGAATAGAATATTCATATTTATAGCCCCCTATACACTTCAATTTTAATGAAATAGTAATATTAGTTTGTTGTATATTTTAAACATTTGGAATAGAATAATTTCAAATTCTCCAATAAAGAATAATGAATTTTGGAAAATAATATTTACACCATAGTCTACTGCTCATATTATATTAGTTATTACCCTAATGAATCATGGACCAAAATATAGAGAAATACAATTAAATATATATATGTGATCAATTCTTACACCTCATAAATAAATACAGGATCATTTTCAAAAATATTGAAAACAATCCATGTTATTTATCTATGTTTTTAAAATGTAAAATATTTTTTAAACTAAAATTCCATGTAGTGATTAATATTCCACATTAATGATTCAATATCCAAGCATCATTCAACTCCTTTTAAGTATGATTCTATGATTATTATTGGATAATTGGATTAGAATATCAGAGATAAACCACAATTAATAATTATATTATCTTTCATTAGCATGTATTTCGTTGAATAAAATTTTATGGTGAAGGAATTAATTTTTTATTTTAATAATTTTTGTATAGGTGATAATGAAATTGATGAAACACTTTTTACATTCTTAAAATAATACCACAAGACAAAAAAAATGACAATTCTATGTGTTTGGGATTACGTTCCCTTGAATATTTAAGTGTGACATAATATTTGGGGTAAAAGGATCCGTTACACATTATCCTATACCCATTATCTCTACATTTCCCACATTGTACACTCTCTCAAAATTAAAACTAGGTTCATGTATTTCACTAGATCAACCATATTTTATAGTGTAACCATCCATGATACATCTCCTTGAGAAATTACTAAAATCATTATTTATTTAAATACTCATCACTAATGAATTTTTTTGTTTCATCCAACTCAAACTACTAACTAATGGAAATAAATTCGTGAAATGTATAATAAAAATGTGTTTTTATTTGGGGAATGATAATTTACACTTTAGAATCATTTATAAATTAACGTATCAATGGTAGGATTGAATTTATGATATGTTGCTTTAGTAAATATATCATACATGCTGAATTGAATTTTGAATGCATCTATAGATGCATGTGGATTTGAATATATCTGAAATCAATTCCCATCATGTTGGGACTTATTATAAAAATTCATTTCTCTATGAGATGAAACACCCACAATAAAAAAAATCATTCTATTTTTGTTGGGTGGAGGAACCATATGTAGGATAATATCATCAACTCTATAAGACCACTCAATTGTAGTAAAATATATATGGTGGGGTTTACATTTTTTTTTGGGATGATGGTAGGATAAAATCATATTAAAATGTTTTTATAGTAATTAAATAAAATATATTTAGAATAAATCTATAACTAAATTTTTTAAAATTTTATATGAATTTTATTTTGTGTAAATAAATTACTATCTATTTTGACAACTATTCATCAAATACCAAATTTATATGGAAGGTAATTGCATATAAAAAACACATACATATCGGTAATCACCTCAACTTAATGTCAAAAATAATTTTGAAAAAAAATGCACTCTTCCCAATCACCTATAAAAAATATTTCATACTTTTAGTATGTAGAATTTTATATTATCATGGTAGTACTGAGAAAATATATCCAAAAAACTAGTAAAAAATATTTTATTTTTATTTTTAATTATATTTTAAATTTGTTTGGGGAAGTTAGTTTGTTGATGGTATATATACCATTAAGTTATTCACATTCACAAAGATCAATTTGTTGACATTAACTATAACTCTATTGTCAATTCATCTACAATTAAAAAGAATCACATGAAATGTAGAATTAGCTAACTCATTTATTTGTTCAATTATAATGAAGTATGATATATTCACATAAATTGGATTTATATCATTGGAACTGAATACGTGCATCACTTTCTCCATAAGCCTAACTAAAATATATTGCATCAAACTATGGTAAATGTGTTCTATCATATATAATGAATACAAATTAATTACAACACCAGTGTAAGAGATAACATATAAATTTTTCCCCTAGGTAGGCAATGGAGTTTTTTGACAATGAAATTAGGATTTTCCAATAACTATGTATTAATATTATCTTATACCATTCCTATAAACTATTGTTTATGGGTAACTGATATATATCATTCAACCCTTGATGGATTCAAATATCTATTAATTTCCTTATCAGATCCATCATTTAGAGGAAACTCTAAACCATTATTTAAAATATAATGGATAGTATACTCATGATCTGTAATGGGATTTCTAAATAAACAATTTCTAGAAATTTTTTATCCCATAAGGCTTCCATTATTATTTGATTTTGGGAGGCCAATTCAATCATCATCTGGTAGGAAATCTCTAGAAAAATCAACTACTTCATCAAAAATCAATTACTCTTTAATAAAACCAACTAAAAAATCCATTTCACGACTTTACCATTCAATATACTCATATATCATTCTATGTAGTGTACATCCATCATCAATGTTCATGACCACATATTTGAATCTATCTAACATAGTAAACCATCAGGTGTAAAATTACAGTAATGTTCTATGGTTTCAAAAATAAATCCACCTATAATAATATGATAAAAAAATCTTTATTTGTGAAAGGAATATTTATATGGTCTTTAACAGTACTATATACGGATTTGAAAAGGAAGAAAAGTTTGCTTCATATATATTGTACATTTTTAGGAAGAATCCAATTTCATTCTATAAAAAATAAATTTTTCCAAAACATTGCTATCATGTTTTTTCTGTCCCACTAACATGCATATTTTTTTATATAGATGAAACCCATTGACAATATAATTCTCTATGTGACATTCCTTTTACATGGAAGGTCATTTTGTTCTGGTAACATATAAATTAGGATATGAATTAAATCAACAAAGCTAGAGTCATTCCTTCTACTACAAAAGTTAAAATTATATAACATTAATACAATTTATAATGTTTTATATTTATAAAAAATGACAGAAAATTGTGTATTTTCCTAGAATCTTAACTACTCAAAAAAAATCTATTGTCATGAATTTCATCATGAAGTGTCATTTTCATTTATTTCATGCAATATCTACAGCACACCCGGTTTGTGGTATGTGGCATTGTTTTGTGCATAATTTTGTGTTTAAAGTGCATGGGATGATTTGGGATGAGGTTGGGAGAGTTTGGAATGGTTTTGTATAAGTTTGGAGGGCTTTAAAGTGGTGCAATATTTGAGCACGGTTAGTGGAAACCATGCGGGTTCCCCTAGAAACTGTGCGGACCCTTGTTCTTGAGATAGTAGGCCTCTCATGACCTGTTCACAGTTTTCCAAAGCATGTGAGGAAACCGTGCGGACCCTGGCTCTCGAGGCAGTGGTGTGTGCACAGTTAGCGCCCGGTTTGCCAAACCGTGTGGGCTAACCGTGCGACCACTTTAAGTTAGTGTTATAAGTTTTGGGCTCACATGGGATTGCCTAATTTCACTCCAAATCATCTCCCACTCAATCCTCACTATGGATTTTCGATTTTCAAGGGTTGGATGGGGCTCTCCCATATGTTTTTGAAGCTATTCGAAGGGGTCTCAAGGTGGATCCAAGGCGGTTTCTCTGGGGTAAGTCTCTCCATTTGTTTCTCTTGTGGTTTCTTCTAGATCTATATCTACCTCTCTCTCGGTTTTCTAGATCTACACTTGTTTTATGTAGATCTAGGGTTGTGGTTGCCGTGGATGTTACAATTAAGGCTTTTGGAAGTTAGGGAAAGGGATTTAGAGAGGTTTCAGTGGTTCGTTCACCGGATTTGAGGTGTTGTTGTTCGTGGGTCAATATCTCAGGAACCCTAAAGGTAAGTATCTTCTCTCTCGAATCCACTTGGTTAGAGATAAAGGGTGTGGTTATAAATAATTTGTTATGTTGGAAATTAATTGTGTTTTGATCTGTGAAATTTATTAGAAATCCCTTGGTTGATGTTTTGGGGATTTTCAAGAAAAAGGGTGTTTATGGTGAAATTCTATTAATGTGGGTTTTAAAAAGGATATTTTAAAATGGGATGCTATGGTTGATTGGTGAAAATGATTGATATAAAGGGTTTTCAATAAAAGGGTTGTTTTATTAAAATGTTGTTTTCTATGGAAAATGTTTTTCAATAAATGGGTGATTTATTGATATGAATTGATATACAATGGAATCGGTTGATTGCATGTGGTTATGACGTTGGTGGGTTATATTCTTGGCTTGTCTTGTTTGGAATGTTGTGTGGAAGTGGTGGGAAGTAAAACTATAAAAAGGGGATGGATAATGGATGGAAGGGCCACCATCAATGGTAAGTGGACGGGAAGTGCCACTAAGTGTGAATGGGTGAACAGGTTGGACGGAAGCTCTACCGTTTGGTTGTTTTTGTTGTGTTGTTGTACATTGCTTTGCAAGATGGAATTTTGGTTCTAGTATGAAAATGATGATTTGTCTTGTGGAATTTTTTTTTGGCATTCATTTGGTTGCTTGGTTTGGGTGTGATGTCTTAGTAGGAGCATGATTTGATTATTTTAATGGTTTCACTTGTGATTGTTTTATATAAATGTTTTTATATAAATGTTCTAATGTCTTTATCCTAGTGGTGTGTGTAGGTATGCCATTTGCGGTAATCCTACTGATTTTTAGTACTCACCCCCTTCTTTGACACTATGGTGTCTTTGCAGATGTCGTGTACTGTGACTTGGGAAACGGAAAGGCATCACCATCCTTTAATGGAGTATTGTGATCCCTTGGTTGAGCATGGAGCTTGGATCTAGGTGTGGAGTTGTGTTGGTGTCATGGCTGATGGTGATTGGTTTTTTAATTTCCGCAGTGTACTCTGATGTTGTGTGGACATTCCTAGTTGTATTGGTTTTGTGTTGTGTTTTGGAATAACTTGGTTGTCTTTTGGGAATGCATGGTTGGGTAATGGAATTGATGTGCATCATATAGTGGTTGTTAGTGGATGGTTTGGTTGGTTTTTTCTTAACGGAAAATCATTCCCCAACATGATCTTGAAGCCCTCAGAATTTTTTCCAACCTATGGTGCTTTGGGAACGTCGCTTAAGTCCATGTAGTCCTCACCACCTCCTCAATCCAATGAGTTATGGGCAGGGTGTTACCATTAGTATCAGTTTCTTCGGTCCTTTGGAGTTGATTCTCGGATTTGGTGTTGACATTCATTGTAGTACATTCCTTGATTTGGGATGGTAACATGGCGTATGAATGTCGGAACTTCGAATGTAAAGCATAAAAGGATATACCTATCCCTTTTATGCTGAAATTCATGTTACCATGGTGTTGGGTACATAAGTGTTTTGGAGGCACTTAGAGACATTGGAAATCTCATTGTCATTGGTGTGGAGAATGAGATGAGCATGGCATGCATGTTAGAAATGACTTCCCACTAAGATGCATATTTCATTGAGGTATAATTATTTATGACGTGATATGAATGTGTAAAATTATAATGTGAATAAATTGGTATTTTTAAAATGGTTTAGTTTTCAAAATTGTGAAACATGGCACATGTGGAAAATGTGAACTGGTGAAAATCCCTGGTGTAAATTGGGTTCTATATAGATGATTACATAGAGATGGGGAAGAGATCATTGGTGGATGAGAGGGATTTTTTGGGCGCTCCGGGTGGAGAAATAAAGGTGGTACCCGTGGGGAATAGTGGGAACTCTAACGCTGGGGTCAAGAGAAGGAGGGACACTTATTCCCAGAGCGGGAATATGAACTATAATGAGATGACAGGATCGATAAATCTTCCTCTGAAGCCCCAAAGCAAGCCATGATGTTATCATTGTGGGTCGACTAGCCAAATCAAGCAGGATTGTATGGAACAACCTCGATCATGTCATAATTTTAAGAAGATGGGGCATCTGCAGCGTTATTGTTGTAATTCTCTATGGTCCGGTGCACGTGACACTCCTTAGGGATCATAGACGTCGTATGCTTTGATGGGACATGGATAGCTATTAACCCCTCATCAACAGAGTAAATTGGGTCTTGGTGTTTCTCAGAACACCATGACGCCTATGCAGGGAAACAAAGAACAGAATGTGGTAAACAAACATGTGTTCGGATATGAGCAGGTTGTGGTGGATGATCAGTTAGGACCATCCACGGTGCGAGGTACTATTCTTTTAAATTCTATCTTAATGCAAGTGTTGTTTGATACGGGTGCTTCAAACTCTTTTATTTTTGCACATGTGGTTG
This sequence comes from Viscum album, assembly GCA_963277665.1. NCBI lineage: Eukaryota > Viridiplantae > Streptophyta > Magnoliopsida > Santalales > Viscaceae > Viscum > Viscum album. Next base: position 361,985,141 of record OY728158.1, on the reverse strand, counting down.
ATTTTTTGGGAATAAAAGTAGAAATGATGCCCTCAGTTTTGAAACATCAAAATCATATAGGTTGAATAGAGTGTCAAGCATTCTTATGTGGAGAATGTTGTATCATTGTGGGGGAGGTTGAGATAGTGCGGAACTTCTCAATGCTTGAGATTGATGGTTATGAGGGAATCCTGGGAATGGATTACCTAGTGTATTTTAAGGCCCACATCGACTGTGATGTGCGGACAATAGATTTTATGACACACGATGCCGTTAGACATCTCTTTAGAGGAGAGAAGCATGAAAGGCAGCGTAAAATGGGTTTTTTTGGCACCAAAAGTGGGTACATTATCATGTCATATGGCGGTGTTGTTGTTTGAATCAATAGAGGGTGTTGAGAAGAGTGTTCCTCTGGCAGTGGTGGATCATTTAATGGATGACTTTCTTGATAAATTCTCTGGGTTACCTCCCATAAGAGAAGTGTAGTTTATGATTGATCTCTTTCTAGGGACCAGTCCTATCTCACATTCGTCTTATCAGATGGCACCAGCTGAATTTCGATAATAGAAAATACAGTTGGAAGATTTTGAAAACAAAGGGTTTATCCAGCCTAGCACATCTCCGTGGGCAGCACCAGTGTTATTTGTGAAAAAGGTGGATGGAACCTTGAGACTATGCCTTGATTATCGTAGACTTAACCATGTTAAGATAAAGAATAGATATCCACTTCCACGAATTGATGATTTTTTCGACCAATTGAGGGGATCCTAGTGGTTGTCCAAGATTGGCCTGAGGATGGGGTGTCATCAATTGTGGGTGAGGAAGGATTATATTTCTAAAAAAGCTTCCAAGAGTAGATATGGCCATTATGAATATGTGGTTATTCCCTTCTGGTCTAACGAATGCACTATCAGTGTTAATGGCATTGATGAATCAGATATTTCAGAGATATCTAGATTCATTTGTGGTGGTTTTTGTCAATGATAATCTGGTGTATTCAATGACAAGGGTGGAGCATGAGGTGCACTTGGCAACAGTGCTATGGATCTTGAGGGATCATCGGTTGTATTCAAAATTTTCAAAGTGTCACTTTTTGATTCAGGAAGTTTGTTTTCATGGCCATGTGATTTCTGAAAGGGGTGTTTTAGTAGATCCAGAAAATATAGAGGCTGTTGTCTCATGGAAACAGCCCAAGAATGTGTTTGAGATACATAGTTTTGTGGGTCTAGGTGGGTATTATCAGCGTTTTGTTCGTGATTGTTCATGTTTGGCTTCTCCAATGATAGATCTGACAAGAATGAACATTCCATTGTAGTGGAATGAACAGTGTAAGCTGGGTTTCGAAGAGCTAAAGGGTCGTCTTAGATCAGCACTAGTCTTGGTTTTTCCAAAATCATGAAAAGGGTACGTGGTGTATTGTGATGCCTCAGGATCAGGGTCGGGGTGCGTTCTCATTCAAGGGAATAATGTTATTGCATATGGATTAGGATAGTTGATAGTGCATGAGAAGAACTTCCGAACTCGTTATTTGGAGTTTACAACAGTGGTCAATGCTTTGAAAGTGTGGCATCATTATCACTTCGGTGAGAAATTCACGGTATAAACAGATCATAAGAGCTTGAAACACATTTTCTCCCAAAGGGATTTGAACTTGAGGAACAGGAGATGGATGAAATATCTCCAGATGTTTTATTTTGACTTGATGTACACACTAGGTAAGTGATATTTGGTGGAAAATGCATTATGTATAAAATCATATGATCATGTGGTGAAATAGGCATCAGACCAGTGGCAGTTGATGTCAATTATTGATGACATGCGGTTGGAATTTGAAAACCAAGGTTATAGAGCGGTCTTCATTCCGGTTTTGTTGATTCCTAACTTGGTTGAGCTAGTTAGAGAGGCACAGATATACTATTCTGAGTGTCTGACCGTGGGGTCGAGACTCAATCGTGGGGAGACCATTGGGGGTTGGCAACTAAATGGAGATTTAGTTTTGTGTTTTTGGAATCGGATGGTTGTACCAGTTTCTTGTCAATAGTATCTTCTCAGGGCGTATCATCATTACAGGTGGGCTATTCATCCTGAAATTCAGAAAATGTATAAAGAGCTGATGGCGTAGCTCTGGTGGGCTGGTATGAAAAGAAGTTTGGTTGCGTTTTTTTTAGTTTCTTGGCTTGTAAGCAAGTCATGGTAGAGCATTAGTGTCCAGAAGGAATGTTACATCCTTTACCAATCCCTATCTATAAGTGGGAGCTGATAGCAATGGATTTTTTCACAGGTCTCCCAAGAGCGGTCAAGAAGCATGATACCATTTTGGTGATAGTGGACCGGCTAATGAAGTCGGCCCATTTCATCCCAATTTCAGAATCTAATTCGGCGGAGGATTTGTCCAAAATCTATATCTGGGAGGTGGTAAAAAGTCATGGTGTTTGAGTTTCAATTGTATCAGGTAGAGATCTGAGGTTTACATCTCGTTTCTGGAAATCCTTGCAGCAAGCCCTTGGAATGCAGTTGAGGATGAGTACGACGTATCACCCTCAGATGGATAGTCAATCCGAGAGGACGATACAAACTCTGGAAGATATTTTGCGGGTTTCTGTCAAGGATTTTGGTGGCTTGTGGGAGGATCACTTATCGTTGGTTGAGTTCTCATACAATAACAGTTATCAGGCATCCATACATATGGTTCCATTTGAAGCATTTTATGGACGGCCATGTCTTTCTCCACTATATTGGGAGGAAACTGGTGAGTCCTAGATGGTTGGACCATTCCTTGTCTAGGAGACTACAGAGAAGGTCAATTTGATCAGGAAGATAATGGATATGGCTCAATGTCGTCAGATATATTATTCGGATCATCATCGATGACATTTGTCATTCGAGGTGAGTGATCATGTGTTCAGGAGGATCTCTCCTAGGGTGGGACATCGTCGGTTTGGGAAGCATGGAAAGTTATATATGAGGTATATTGGGCCTTTTGATATTCTTGAGTGGGATGGTGAGGTGGATTATCATTTTTCATTGCCACCACAGTTTATTGTGGTGTACAATGTGTTTCATGTCTCACAGTTGAAAAAGTATAAGCCCGATCATGACCATGTTATTCGATGGGAGTAGGTTAAGCTAGAACTGTATGATTCGTTGGTGCACGTGCCAGTGAGGGTTGTGGATAGGCAAGATAAATTATTGTGTGGTAAAAGTATCATTTTAGTTTGTGTTTTGTTGCAACATGGTCAGATTTAAGAGGAGGCTTGGGAGCGGTAGAAAGAGATGGTCGAGCACTGGCCCAAACTTTTTCGGCAAAGGCGGGTTCACTAAATTCCGAGGACGGAAAGTTAAATGGTGGGGAAAATGTGGCACACATGGTTTGAGGTATGTATGTTTTTTTATGCAAAATATTTTGTTTAATGTGAATGGGATGAGTTGGGAAGAGTTTGGGAGAGTTTGGAATGGTTTTGGATGAGTTTGGATGGATTTAAATGGGTGAACAGTTTGAGAATGGTTAGTGGAAACCATTCAATTTCCCCAGGAAACCATACAAACCCTTTTTCTTGAGACAGTAGGCCTCAAACGGCCTATGCACGGTTTGTGAAACCGTTCAAGGAAACCATGAGAAACCTGGAATTCAAGGCAGTGGCATGCTCCTGGTTAGCGCACGGTTTTCCAAACCGTGTGGGCTAACCATGTGGCCACTTAATGTTTGGGTTATAAGATCTGGGGTCACTCACGGTTTCCTCATTTCACTCCAAATCTTATCCCACTCGAGCCTCACTCTGGATTTTCAGTGCTCAAGGGTTGGAAGGGCTCTCCCACACGTTTTGGAATCTATTTGAAGTGGTCTCAAGGTGGATCCATGTCGGTTTCTCAAAGGTAAGTCAGTCCTCTTGTTTCTCTTGTGGGTTCATCTAGATATACATCTCCCTCACTCTCAGTTTTCTAGATCTACAGTTGTTTTATGTATATATATAGGGTTTTGGTTTCCTTGGATGTTAATATTAAGGCTTTTGGATGTTAGGGAAAGGGATCTAGAGGGGTTTCATTGGTGCGTTTGCCGGATTTGAGGCGCGGTTGTTTGTGGGTCGATTTCTCGGGATCCCTAAAGTTAGGTGTCTTCTCTCTAGACTCCAATTGGTTATAGCTAATGTTTTTGGTTACAATTAATCTTTTCTAATGAAATTAATTGTGTTTTGATGTGAGAAATTGAATAGAAATCCCTTGGGTGATGTTTTGGAGATTTTCGGGGAAAATGTGTTTTATGGCGAAATGAAATTCTTGTGGATTTTAAAATAGAGATTTTAAATTGGGATGCTATGGTTGATTTGTGAAAATGATTGATATAATGGGTTTCCAATAAAACATTTGTTTTATTGAAATGTTTTTTGGCATGGAAAATAGTTTTCAATAAATGTGTGATTTATTTAAGAGAGTTGATATGCAATGGAATTTGTTGATTGCATGTAGTTGTGACCTTGGTGGGTTATATGATTCTCTTGGATTGTTTGGAATGTTGTGTGGAAGTGGAGGGAAGTACCACTATAAAAAAAAGGTTGGATAGTAGATGGAAGGGCCGCCATCAATGGTAAGTGGACGGGAAGTGCCACTAAGTGTGAATGGGTGAACGGGTTGGACAGAAGCTCCACCGTTTGGTTGCTTGGTTGTTTTGGTTGTGTTTTTGTGAATTGATTTTTATGATGTAATTGTGGTGCTAGTGTGTAAATTATGAGTTTCCTTGTGGCATGTTTGGTTGTCTTTCCTTTGGTTTCTTGGTTTGGGAGTGATGGCCTTGTAAGAGCATGGTTAGCTTATGGTAATGCTTGTAGTAGTGATTGTTTTATATAAATGGTTTTATATAAATGTGTTAACAATTTTATCCTAGTGGCATGTGTAGTGAAGTCATTTGGGGAAATACTACTGAGTTTTAGTTCTCACCACCTACATTGGCACTATGGTATCTTTGCAGATGTCATGTACGGTGACGTGGGGAAAAGTAAGGCATCACCCTCTTTTAGTAGAGTATTGTGATCCATTGGTGGATCTGGGATCTTGGAGCTAGGTGGGGAGATGTGGTGGTTTCATGGATGATGGTGTTTGGTTGTTTAGTTTCTGTAGTGTACTCTAATGTTGTGTGGACATGTCTAGTTGTATTGGTTTTGAGTTGTGTTGTGGAACAACTTGGTTGTCTTTTGGGAATGCATGGTTGGGTAATTGAATTGTTTTGCATCATATAGTGGTTGTTATTGGATGGTATGGTTGGTTTTGTCTTAAGGGAAAATCGTTCCCCAACTTGATCTTCAAGCCCTCATCATTTATTGTCAGCCTTTGGCACTTTCGGAATGTTGCTTAAGGTTTAGTAGCCCTCACCGCCTCCTCCAGGAAATGAGGTAGGGTCGGGGTGTTACAATATCCATCACCATTTACACTTGAATTCATATCAATTTATTCATAAATAACAGTATCAAACTATTTAGTATTTATATTTTTTTCTCGAAATATACATTTAAATGTATAGATTCAATATGTTACTTGACAAATCAAATATTGTCAAAAATATTTTTAGTGAATTCATCTTGAATAATAATAATGTAAAAATTGATAACTGATTTTAGAAGGGTCATATTCATTCTCTATTGAAATCTTGATGATCATTATGACATCATCGTTATACATTTTTTCAGATGATTGTCATCCATCGAATTTTGATCCATATCTATCCTATTTTGATCAATAATTTTAATTTTCTAAATATATAAATAAATACACATAAGGTATTAATAATCAATGGATAATGTAATAGATACATTAATGAAATATGATAGTTTTCATTAGAAAACATATTTATTCCCACCTTGATAACTCAATGAAAAAATAAGAAAATTTGTAATGATAAGATGATAGAATTCATTGAAATTTTAATATCAGACTCCTTATGAGAATGTTTCACATTGATATCCTCTAATTAAAATAATAATTTTCATTGTATAAAACAATATAGGATTGTGTGTGTATAATTAATGTGGGAAATATATAATGGATGGAAGCAATAAAGAAAAGATGTCATGGTTGAAGCTAAATTCCAATGTGGTTAAAACACTTGGGATGATTTACCCCATTATTATATTTCACTTTTGGTTGATTTCAATCTGCATTGTATTATAATGATCATACTGGACAACTAATGTTTAATGAATCTCAACATGCCAATGTTTTTTGTGATGACTTCTAAAATGTTATATTTTTACAAAATGGTAATATGAAAAATCCAATGGTGGTTAGAGGGTTATACATTACCAAATAGATGTAATAATTATTATAAAAAACTTAAATAATTATTTATGCTTCCTGATTTTATTTTTCTAGAATAATATGATTCAAATTATTAGTGGTTGAAATAAATTATGGAATGGAATATGTTATATCTATAATGATACAATGAGTATAACTAAATTTTCATCTATTGAAAAAGATAGATATAAATAATTCTCATTACAAAAATTATTAACGGTTTATATTTAGTATAAAATTAGGATAGATAATGATGTTTTTGGTGAGAAATGATAAGAAATTATATGGGATAAAATAAATGTTATTTCTAGATAATAGATTGATGGTGACTATGACCAAATACTTTGGTAAAATAAAAAAACACCAAAATAAGAACTAAAAATTTTAAAAAAAATTCCATTTTAAATGTAAGATCACAAGAAAAAAATAAAGTGATATAAATGTGTTGATTTGGTTAAGGAGTTCAATGGAGAGAAGTGACAATGTTTTAGTTCCACAAGAGTTTGAAGGACATCAGGTATATGGTCCCTTTCAATGTTTATTTATAAATATCTTAATGGTTTTATCAATTATATTTATAAAACATTGATAATAACGAATATTTATAAGATCTTGGATTGAAATTGATGATAAAACCAGTCTTTATTAGTTCTAACTCTTAGTAATATAAAGATGGGATTTTATCAGCACTTTATATAAAAATTTTATAAAGATTGGTATTTTATGTATATTAAATTTCATCACTGAGAAAACCTAAATTTAACAAAAATATTTAGAATGAGATGATAAGGTAATATATTTCTTGACCTAGGAGGTGATGGTCACTAAGCATGTCCCTCCCCTTTATGAAGTTGGAGGGACCGCTTTCATCCTTCAAGATAACTCAACCACACCCATTACCTCACATTTATATATTATATTTCATTCATTATATCCCTTAGATATTTCTAATCCATAATGTCTGACATTTTTTTGATGGCCACCTGAAACATTTTCGATCATCATCTGAGATCATTGATGCGTTGTTTCTTTTGAACCTGATGATGATAGCTTGATTCCAACAACATCATCAATCGGTGGATTCATTTGACAAGTTTTTTTAAATAAATTTTGGGTTATATGAAAAATTAACTATGGGTCCTTTCAATAATAATTACATCATTATTTGGTTCTCTTTGGAGTGCAATATGTTCCCTCACTGGTCCAGTGTCCCCCTCTTATGCAATAGATCTTGTTTCTACTAATTCAAGTAGAATTAGAATTTTATATGAAATGAGATAACCCAGAAATGGAAATTTTGGTTATTTTTATATTGAAACCTCTTACATTTTATAATACTTACATTATTAAAATAAAAAATAATTTAGATTTTAGATATATATTTTTTAATAGTATAACATGGACTATTTTTCATTATTTTTATTCTAAAATTATTGTTAAATTCAATGTTTTAAGAATTACATCAGAGAATGATTGAATTGAAGTCAGGTAAGATCTCTAATATAAGAAACTTGTTTTCATTGAGTAGTTGATCAATTTTTCTCTTCCTTCAAGAAAGTATGCCAACTTGGTTACAGTGTGTTGGCATGGTTACATAAATCCCTTCCAAGAAGATTGATGTAAGATTGGGATGCATATGTAGGGGTATAATGTACATTTTTTCTACACATATAAAGGAAAAAGGTCAACATGCTGTTTTTCTTGACTATAATAGTAATTAAATGGTAGTTCATTTCGGACCTCCTGAGGGAGGGGAGTCTAATAGGACAGACTTTCCAAATGGACTCATAGCCAAACAGTAGACTCCAAATGGAATAGAAAATGTTTTCACCATCCTAAAGTATGAATGAATTCTAATTCCTTATTCGCGAGTAGTAGATATATATTGTATATTGATATGTAAATTTTAGGAAATTTTTGCAATAAGGAATGTGGAAATTAAAATTAATGTTGCTAAAGAGGTATCTAATGTGGAGGTATTGAAAATTAGTGATGATCCTGACTGCAATGTGGTCTTAAAGGCATCTGGTGAGGAAGATTCAATGGTCTGTATAATTAGCATAGGAAAATGGGTCTTGGTGAATGAAAAAAGAAGAGTGAGGATGAGAGGGACAATCTCAACTATTAATATTTCCAATTACATTGACTCTCTGGGGGATGTATGTTGGGTTAAGGGAGATGCGAATAAAATACAAGAAGGAATGGGAATCTAAACCCCAATAATAGTAGATAATTTATCTGATGACCAAAGTTTTCATGGGACATATTAGGAGGATGAGATATCTATCATTGTTTTGGAGGATCATTCCTATGGAGTGAATGAATGATGCATATACAACCCATGTAGGATGAAGGGGAACAATGGAAAAAGGGATTTGAGGAGACGTATTGAATTAAAGGGAAAGAAGTTGAAATGATGGAATTACTAATCTCAGTTACATAAGATGATGGAAACCTGGTTATAAAAAATAAATAATGAAATGGTTAGTGAACCCATATCTCATTTCCAAGATGTTTATAAGATTTAGAATCTTCATAGTGAAAATTGGATAGTCGAGTGTGGTGAGTCCAATCAACAAGAATAAGTTGTTGGTATAATGGATGATTAGATATTAGAACAGAAGGATTCTAATGGTATGGATAGGGTAGCAGATAAATATGATGGTTGAAAATGGGGAGGTATGAGAGAATATTATTTGTTTGATTGATGAAATGTTAGAGGAGGCATGTGAGATCAACGCTACATTGGAGGAGATCCATAGGATGAATGAGAGGGTGATTCAAGTGGACAGTAAAAGGAATAGTGTGTATGGATCAATAACTAGGATTTTATTTTGATATAATGATTCAATAAATGAAATATTACTGTGGGAGAGTATATAAAATCCTTAGAAAAGACGAGAATCTATTTTCAAGAACTCATCGAGGATGACCATGACATGAAAGCCACTGCTCTTCGATGGAGGTTATATAGAGGTCAGGTTTCCGGTAGACGTAAACATGATTTCAATGATTTGGTAATTTATTATGTTGTCTGTTGATTGCATGTTCCTAATATGAAAGGTTTCACACATTTCCCATAAATGTGATTTTCATAATAAGAAGATAATTTTCAATCACATGCAAAAGACTATATAAAATAAATTATAGAATATTAAATTAATAAATATTGAACATTATTAGATAATAAAACAGGTAAAATTAATTATAATTATTAATGAATAGATAATCTTATATACATGAATTCAAGAAATGAGTGAAATTAAATATATAAAAATGAATATATTTCAAAATTATTTAAAAATGCCATTATTTTTTAAATTATATAAATTGTTAAAAAATGAAAATGAATATATATGGAAATTATGTTAATACATATTAAATAAATACATTAAAACCATTTTAGAAACACTAAAATCTAAATAATAAATATTTATAACTAATTAATTAAAATAAATAAATTAAAATAATATCTAAACCGGATAAATTATTATGAAAATATGTAAATAAGTAACATTAGTACAGAATAAATACTAATAAATAATATTAATTGAATGAATTTTAAAAAGGAGTGAAATTAAATTATTAAAAATATGTATATTTCATAAATATTAAAAAATTAATAAGCATAATTATATATTTTAATTATTAAAATTAGTAAAAATGAATATATGATTTAATGAAAATAAATTAATATTAATTATATAAATTACATAGAAATTAAAATTAGTTAATATTATAAAGAAACATATATAAATACGTATTAAAATAGAAAAAAATTACAATTTTCTTACAACAAAACATTAAAAACGAATAATTTAAAATAATTAAAAATGAATATTATTATTGAGTAGATAATATATTAAATGAATAAATTCATAAAAATATTAAAAATAATTTAACGCTTATTATTAATTATAATATTAAGAATGAAAAATATTTACTAATTCAAAACAGTATTTGTATATAATAAAAAATGTTTATAAATTTAATTATACAATAAATATTAAAAATTGAATAAATTAAATAAATATTATGTGCGCTTTTTCTATATAAAAATAAATTAATTACAAAAATGTATGTTTCCAATTTTTATAACACACTTTTGATATATATTAAATTGAATGAAATCATTTTTTACTAAATTTCTATTAAATGATAATATTAATTTTTTTAATTATTATTAATAGTTAAAAATAAACCACTTTTCAGAATGTGTATGACTTATTTAAAGTAAATATAAATATTATGTATTATATAAATCAAATATAAGAAAATAATATATATATATATATATATATTGATATGTGTATATATATTAATATATATTAATATTAAATATATTAAATTTATTGATGAAAAATTATGCATAATGAAATTAATGATTTATAAATTAAAAAAATAGTAAATAAAAAATATTTAAATTCAGTAAATTATAAAAAAGTAACAAAAATTGTTACAAAAAAACATGAATTCATTATGTGTAAACAAAAAATATAGAATGCACATTTATTTGGGGTAAAATGCTATATTCATTTCAAAAAAAATCATACAACCTTTATCATGGATAATAAAGGTCTCCTTTATGGGCACTAATAATGGACCCCTTTACTGGCACTTTTTTAAGAACTCATAAAGGCCATGATAGCTAGTGATAAATATTCAATCCTGCACCATCCCTATAATATAATGAAATTCTAATCATAAAATAAAATTCAAATAATATTATTATAGAAAACTCGAATGAACTATAAATATTATATTTCACTATCTTTTCAAATCAAAATTTACAAAAAAGTTATTATCGTTGATGTGATATTTAAAATTTATTAATTAAAAATTAAATTAAAAATTAAAAATCAAAACATTTATTTCTTCGTTTTTTCACAATCATCACCTCTAAAAACCCTTTCCCTGTAATAAATCCAATTTTTTTAATAACAGTAAATAAATTATTGAACAAATTATTGTTTTAATATAATCTAAATATGATAAATTAAATTATTAATTACCATGTATGTGAATGATATTACCTATTTTAATAATAATTGTATTAATTGTTATTTTATTGATCAATCTATATTAGATATTATTTATGAAATATGAAATCAGTTAATAATTATATTATTAATTATTAATAAATTGTTTTGTAATGATCTAAATAAATTATATTGTTAATTACATATCATTATAATGATATTTGAAGTTATTAAATATTTAAATTACCAAAATGGTTGTTAAAAATGATGTCATTAAACAAAATTAACAATTTTAAATTAGAAATAGGCATTTTAAAAGTATTTAACACACTGTGTGTCTGATTAATGAATGGTCAATTCTTATAGGTCATTAATTATTTACAGATTATTGTCATGATGTTTGAACATACTATGAGACCATTTACTGTACTTTGATAATAGGTCACATGTTATAAACATTTGACTTCAACTATGTATTTTGAAAATACATAGTTGAAGTCAAACCAACCACATAATATGTCAGATTTATATGCATTTTATTCCAACATGTCCTAAATGAATTATGGACAATCATGCTAAAATTTAAAAATAATTTGAAGTATTTTACTTGATTGTGATAATTTAATTCTCATTTTAAACTAAAATCAAAAATTTATATTTAAAACCGACACATTGAGTAATACTAACCAAAACATGAGTCAAATTGAAATGAGGTTGATTCATAAAATCAATAACGATTTATGGATCATCGCCCTAAAATTTAAATACTATATGAATTTGTTTCTTCGATTTTGGCTATGTGACATATTATTTAAACTAAAACTGCACATTTATATTGAAAAAAATATCAATGAGTCAGATGGACAATATTGTTTACCAGATTAATGTTCGATCATTTACTATAATCACAAATTAATTATGAATCATTCTACTATTGATAAATAATATTCAGTGATTTAGTTTCATAATTTTTCCTATGTGATGTTCATTTTAAACTACACATCCACTTTTATATTGAAATCACTATATTAGAGTCATAGTGTAAACATCGTGTATCAGATTGACTTGCGGTTGATTCCAACATGTCATGTATTTATTATGGATTGTTTTCTTAATGCTTAAAAATAATTGAACATCATTTTCTCAATTTTTGATATACAACATGTGTTTTAAACTAAAATGAAACTTATATATTGAAAATATGCATGTTGAGTCATAAATACAATATCATGGGTCTAATTAACATGAATTATGTTACTATACATCTTAAATGTCTTATGGTTTTTAAAAAAAATAAAAAACAATCTGATTTTTTTAATGGTTATTGTTATGTGATAGGAGCATAAAAAAAAGTACACTTTTATATTTAAAATACACAATTTGAATCATATCGTACACATCATGTTTCAGATTGATGTGTGGTCATTTCTAAATCTTCAAAAACGAGTTATAGATTTTTTTAAAACATTTTTAAAATTTTCTTATCTAATTTTTTTGGCTTTGACAATGTGAAATAATTTTTTAAGAGAAATTACACATTTTTTTGAAAACACACACATGGATTCATACAAGATAGATCAGGTATTATATTAATATTTAATCTATTATTACATTAAAATAATGAATTAGGGATCATTTTCCATTTTTATAAAGACAATATGATCGTGGTTATATAGATTTTTCTATGTATTTATTGTGTTGTACTTATAAAATCATAAAACATGATCTATGTGAAATACAACAGACATTAGGTGTCAGATTTATATGCAATTAATTATCATGTGTCAAAAATGAGTTATGAATCATCTCTGCAGGGTTTGATAATAATGATACACTATTTTATCAGTTTCTTATTTGTAATATTCTCTCTAAACTAAAAATGAAATTTTAAATTGAAAACAAGTACTTTTAGTCGTACCGAACACATCATGTGTTATCCTGACATGTAGTCATTTCTATATTCAACTGTCAATAACCCCTCCCTCCAATGATTTCCATATGGAGATAGAAATGAGGAAAAAGAGATAATGGACCCTGAGTCGCACCTCTAGTGCACCGCGAGGTGGAAACTAGCACCAAGGGTATACAAATCTCACAAAATTTGAGGAATATCTATTTTCAAAGAAACAAGATCGGGTGATAAGACAGTTCTTAAGAAAATATACTAGAGATATATATATTAATGAAATTCAAATCCATCTGACATTAATTTATAAAATAGAACTGTTAAAAATACTGTGAAAAATTCCATGTAAATACCGCAATAAAGATAAGAGGCGATAAGATAACTATCCCAAAGAATGTGCTACTAACACCCATAATAGTTCAAATAAACCTATTGGAAAATTTTAAGAGGTTTATATATGTAGGGTGATAATACAATAATTCTTAGTAGGAAATCCAATGTCCCGGTTGCACAAGTGATATAAGCATAATAATGCTCGTGTAAGAAAACATCAGAACCCAACAACACCTAACAAGGTATACTATCCATCCCAACATCACCAATGAACACTCACCTAGTAACAAAATTACAATAAAGTAATAGAGTAATAAGATCTATGGTTTGGGTACCTCTCACAACTTCCCCTTACTTTAGCCACTCTTTACCAATGGTAAACATCTTCATACTCCCACCTCTTTTGAAAGAACCACAACACAAAAATCCCACACACACTCGTGCCTTACAACTAGTCCCATAACTCGAGAAAATTAAGCACAGCACATCCTACTCACACACACCCGGGGCTCACAACTAGTCCCATCACATGGGAAAATGATACCCATCACATCCTTCTTCCACACACCAAGGCTAGTCAGATAGTCTTGTCCGTTAGACAATGTTAGTACATAATATCATGTCTAATCACACCATGGCCTAAAACCACATCTCATCCTAAAGACGATTGGGAATTCACAACATTCTCGTACACACCTGGGCCTCTCAATTAACATCCTACCTAATGATTTTTTGTCTATCACTACCTAGATGAAATAGTATATAAGAGAATGGGGCCATTCATCTATCCTCTCAATAGAATGTTTTAGAATGAAACCCTCCCCCATGATAGTGGGGGCATTCGACACATAGTTCTCATCTAGGGTGGGGTGTTTATAGAAATCACAAATAACAATACTTGTATATATAGATATAATACAATCCACTTCTACCCACCCTATATGTTCTCAATCAATCAAGCAGCTCCCAATACTTCCAACTATGCTACTACATTAAAATGCACAACCACACAACAAGCCAAAAACTCAAATCATCCCACATACATTTTGTTCAACCAATTCTCATTATTTATTAAACAATACATTTCTTCCATTGATGTGTAACAATAAAACTACTAGACCCAACTCAGAATAAGACAAACAACAAAAATCACACATAGGAGGAAGAACCATGGTAAATTAACCCACTTCATGTTCCTCTCCATTTAACTCCCACACCAACCACTACCATCATTATTCTTCAAAGTCATTCCTCCTGATCCAGCCTTTCAATAGAGAAACCCCTCAACTTAAAGCCTCATCTAGAAACACATCTCACGAAAACCATTATCAGCAACCATACTAAATAACAACACCACACCAATCACATCCAGCAACATAATCATTTTGAAAACCAATGACAGTCCTATTGTACAAACACTTCCCATCCATTCAACAGTGAATCAATCATTCAACCTAATAATCCATTATAAATTCCAAACCACCCCACAATAAATAATAGTGATTAATACTAGACATCATCGCATACCGGAAAAAATATTCGGATTTAACAATTAATCCATTCTATAAGTTACCTTGTTAACTTATGAGGTTATCATATAATGTAAGATATTGAGGAATTAATTTATTAGCTGGGTATTTGTGGTTACAAAATTTTATATTTAATTTTTCAATGAATAAATATTCATTCTATAGATCATCCCATGTTCAGAAAAAGATCCCCAATAGCCATGATTTCTTGTGGGGCATTTAGCCCATATATTTCACAAAAACAACCAATAACCAATAACTAGAAGATAATATATCACTTTCTCACCCCTGTATATTGATTTTAACTAGATTCAATTAACTCTATATAATTTGGATCTAACTATCTTCACATTGGAAACATTTATACCCTCAACCCACGTGATACATAATAAAGAGTGGTGAATGTAACATTCATAGAAGAAGATATGATCATGACATCCTAGTTGCACCAATGTAGGGGGTGCACAAGTAGTGGGTAATGATTCTACATAGAAAGCGATCAAATTGATAAAACAAAATTCATATCTCCTCAGGGAATAATGGTTCACGGTGTCTCACACCATGAAATAGTTATGCACTTAAGGAAGAGAATTCCTTAGCTTTAGAAAGGATAGATCGTAAATATACCACAGAAATAGGTTTTAAAGGCCATTCAAGGTGGATCGTGAATGAAACCATGTTGTTTGGAAGTTAGAGGAACCTTCATGTCTTTTAAAAATAGTTACGATATGAAATAGAGTTGAGATATGTGAAGGAATTCATGAATCCTCTCCAATTGGGGGGTTAATGAAAACTGTTATTCCACATCACTAACTCACCCAAACACCTCGAAGGGTATAAAAAACCAATGATAAGGCTTGGTCCATCTGAAAAATCTAAAATTCTCATGTTTATGGGAAACCTTCAAGAACATGTGGTCCCCAACCCCTATATCTATGGGCCTTCTCATATGATCATCATATGACTTCTGCTGGTTTTGCACTGCTTTAATCCTCTCGCAATCAAGATGAACATTTTTAGTCATTCCCTACACCACATCTAATCCAAGAATATATGTCTCCCTGAACATCTCCCAGTAAATCCAATAACGACATAGTCTCTCATTCAATGACTCAAATGGATCCTTTCCAATGGAAGAGTGGTATCTTTTTTTGTAAAAAAACTCTTCCACAGGTAGGTGCGATACCCAAGATCTTCTAAAGTCCAAGATTCTTGATCGCAACATATCTTATAGTGTCTGGGTAGTCTATTCTATTGACCTATATTTACAAGGGTTTAAGGGAGTGTTGATGTGTAACTTTGTTCCAAACACATGTTGCAATATTCTCAAAAAACATGAGGTAATACATGTGTCCCTATCCCAGACAATAAATCTCAGAAGTCCATGTCGTCGCACAACCCCATCCACAGAACATTTTGTTAAAGCATCCAATATGCCTAACTCAGTGATTTCTATGAAGATGGATGATTTCATCAGCCCATCTTCTAATACCTAGATAGAATCGTAGCCTCCTGGATCTCTGGGTAAACTTGTGATGAAATCCATTTGAATATCATCCCACTTCAACTCAAGGGTATCTATGGAAAATAAAATAACATTGGGAACAAGGTTACCAGCCTTCACCAGCAGGCACACTATGCGTTTATCAAAAAACACCATCATGACCCGGTTTATCTTAATCCACCAAAAAAATATCCTCAAGGAATGGTAGAACTTGTAAACTCATTGGGGTACCCATAGGGGTGATCTATGAAACTCACACAAGAATCACTCTCTCATCACCACTATAACCAATAGCCTTCCATGGAAAAGCATATTATTCTAAAAATCCTCCCACCATCTATCCAGACCATCACCATGATAAACACAATCCCACATCACCTCTACTTTTGAGTCTCCTCACTAAGACTCCTCCACCTACAACATCATTGAAGATTACACCATCATATGAAACAAATATCCTCTAGCGTTTTCCACCATTTCATTAAATTAAATTGACTACAACTCCACCGATGTGTTCCATGTGTCTGAAGATTCTTGAACAACCTCTGTATGGAACTTCCTATTAAATGCATCAGCAATGAAATTACCCTTTACTGGGGTATATAAGATATTGATATCATATTAATGAATAAACTCTATCAAAATTCCCTATCTCAAGTTCATATCACACTGGGAAAAGATATACCACTCAATATTGTGATATATGAAGACACTAATGTGCTCCCCAATGAGATTACATATTGTTTCTACATCAAGAAGAATCAAAGGCTATATAAGAGTTATCAAAAAAACCTCAAACATCACCCCTTCCTATGGAATCATGAATAATAATGCACTAAAATACATCCCCTTTAGATAATCAAAATCTTTCTACACTGGATACACAACACAAAATCAATTTTATTTTTAGTCATATATGTCAATGGAACTAAAAATAATAAAACAATTATGTAAAAACCTCCAATAATATCCGACCAGACCAATAAAACAATGAACATCTACCAAATTATTCGTATCTCCCCATGAAACAACTACTTTAAAATTGATGGGTCCACTTTTAATCTTTACTATTTCACCACATTTCAAAGGAAATGAACTTTTTATGTCCATAACATTCACATGGGGAACTTTTTGATGAGATGGTCGCATCGATGAACCTGTAAGATGATTTTTTTGAGGTGTACCATGTTTTTCCTATGACTTTGACTAGATCAATATATCATCGATGAATAAAATAATGATCTTGTCCATGAAATCATAATAGACGGAGTTTATAAGCCCCATTATCATTGTTGGTTCGTTCATAACACCAAATGACATGACAATGAAATAAAAGATGTCATAACGACATCTGAAAGATGTCTATGAAATATATACCTCCTTCATCCTCAATTGGTGATATCTAAGCTATAGATCGATCTTAAAAAACCAACTCATCCCTATCGGATGGTAAAAAAGAGCACCTATACTCGTAAGGGTGGAACATTTCTTGAACATCACCTATCTCATCTTCTAGAAGACTACCCACTATCTCAAACTACTATCCACCTTTTTGGACAACAACAGTAGATCTCCCCATGATGATACACCACGTGGTATAAATGTCTTATACATAGTTTCATAAACCCTAATCCATAACACATGCAACATAGAATTTTTCATCCGATAAGGAGCCACATGAAATAAAGAAGCACCATACTATAGGTCTATCCCATACTCAAGATCATGTCATGAGGGTAGAGTAAAAAACTCATTAGGGGAAACATCCAGGGTATCCCTAATGACTCTAGGAACCTCCACCATCCTAATATCTATAGATTCCACAAACAAAACATCCAAAAAAGAATAATGAGGCTCTATATGCCAACCACCCACCTAACAACTTCCCTCACCAACAAAAATCACAGGATGTCCATCCATGTATTAAAAATGGACACCTCTACAGAAGAATTTGATATCAACACGCATGGAATAAAAGCATTCAATAATGAGAATGACAAAATATGGTTCCATCTGAAGAAATAATTGAACCCCAAGAGGCTAATCAATCCAGATCATCTGTCTACATCCCTGAAACCCATCAAACAAGATGGTCTGGCATATAGCTTTTGTATTCAACACTAGGTCATGAGAAGACACTCTTTGTCTTGTCCTAGATCATTGGCTAGACTGGTTGCAATAAAATAGTGTAGAGATCCTGAATCAAACAAAGTACATGAATGGGTGTTACACAAGGTGATCGTACTTATAATAATCACCAAACATACCAGAACTCCTACCTCTACTATGTGCGATTGACCATTCCCAACTCTTCAGCACCTTTTCTATGGAACAACTCCATGAACATGACCTGGTCAAGGTCCTTAAGGAGAACCCTAGGGTTGGACTCTACCTGCTTTATCTCTACTAAGTGTATCATGAGCCTACACTGCCTTCTACTAAAACAACGTAGATATTATCTATTGATCAGGATGGCCTTGAACCTTCAAGCATCCACCATACTGAGCTCGAATAGATGTTGGTCACTACTTTTGAAGATGTTCATGGACTCCACATATGTAAAAACTCTGTTTCAATCTCATGAGAAATGTAAGTGGACTAGATGATGAAAAAAACTGTTGAGGTTGAATCTACATCAGTCAAACCATGAAGGTCCATGTGCCTAAGACCTACTGTTTGAAACCCTTCCTCATAAAGTACCATGTAGGCTCCCATATCAGGGAAGGAATCCTCATGAGTGTATCAACTTGATCACTTAAGCCTTATTCTGAACCATCAGGTATTAGCAATGTAAAGGGAACAATTGCATACTAGATTAAAGGAAGAAGTGCTTCCTCTTGTCATCTCACATGATAGTATTCATTCGGAAAGGGATCCAGGAAAATATAAAGGTGATCATGGATCATAATCCACATCTCTTGCACCAATATACACCCCTACATGAGGGAGAGTAACTCATACATATTATCATCATTCATGGTCGATGATAGCAATTATGATCAGAACCCCTTCGCAAATCCATCCCACATAATATCACCTTATATCCTATCTCATATGTATTACATCTACCACTGAAAAGTAGCTCCCCACATATGGATCATTGGAAAAGTATCCCAATACTCATTCAGAGCCTGAATCAAATTGATGGTGATCTCAAGATCCTTGATCCATCCCTATGTCCCCATGCCCAAAACAATTACCTCATACATTCCCATGTCTTGATGTTGTATATCACATAACATTCTCTTCCACTAGTCATCCTTCTATACTAGATCAATCCTCCATTGATCAATCTGATAAGCCTGTTGAGCATCAACTTCTCGATCCTCACATGAATGATGACTAGGTTATAGAGATGAAAAGGTGAATAGGTAATTAAAAATCTAAGGGTAGTGTGAAATTATATTTAATATTAATTATAAATCATTTATCTCATTTCATCAACCTTTTAAAATTCTCTAAAATAACCCAATTAAAACTAGAAAACAAGTCATTATGATGAATGCAACATTACATGGGTCTTGACACTGTGAACGATGTAGCATCACTTTTTCATTTGATACGTTTAGATTCCTTGCATCAGATCATGGGGGGGGGCTAAAATCATACATCCTGGCATGTCATCCTTAGACTATGTCACACACCATGATCAACTGACACTGTTACCCTACAAACCCATGAAAATGTCATTGTTCATAACTATATACAGCATCCTATCTCTCGACCATCACATATTATAACATTATTTCATGACACACTCCCTCTAAATAAGGCCATATTTAGATAGAAATGAAGGAAGAAAGATAATGACGCTCTGAGTCGCACCTCCAGTAGTCCATAAGGTGGAAAACAACACCAAGGGTATTCAAATCTCTTAAAATGAGAGGCATTACCATTTTTAAAGAAATAGAATCGAGGAAAAAGATAGTTCATGAAAAAACAACTCCAATATATATATATATATAAAATAAAAATTCATCCCACATGCATGTTTAAAATAGATTTATTTTAAATATGATGTAAACTCAAATGTAAATACCAAAATAAAGAAATGTAGTGACACAAAAACTATCCCAAACTTTGATCATGCATCACCAAGCACTGTTTATATAATCCTCCAATAATCCTAAATGTTGTTTATATATTTAGGGTGAGTATACAAGTATTGTAACATCCCAATTAAGTAATGAATAATATATATCTATGTCTATTAATGATTAAGATAGTGTTATAGAGGCTTAAAATGAAAATAAATACAATCTTATGCATGGAATACACTAATGTTCTTAAAAGATTGTTTTACTGCCTTTTGATGGAAAAACATTTTTGAATCTATATTTTGAACAGTTTTATAAACTATGTTTGTCAAAATAAACTCATTATTTTTTATTGGGACATCAAAATTTACCTTGTGTGAATTTTTGGTATTTTTCTGAAAATGTTCATTTTTTTATGAATAATGAAACCACTAAGTGGTAATCAAGCAAACTGATTTTTCAGTTAAATGAAAGTTTACCACTAATGTGTATTGAATTTTGAAAATCTGACATACATGGTTGTCATTATGAAGTAAAATGTGGTTCATTGAGATTATAATAATTTTTTGGTGAATAGTAACTTATTAAGTTCTTAATCGCGATTAGTGGTAATTAGTGTACTTTAAGGTATAAATAATGCTTTAAAAATAAGAAATGACCTAGACACATGTCCCAACCTTATTGGTTGTCTCACGACTGACCAAGACATGCCATGGGTCAACTTGGGGACCCCATGGAGACATTTTGTTTGGGAAATGACATAAATTACTTTTTATTTAATGTAAAAGTAAAAATGACACAAACATAATATGTTTTAAAAAAACAATTTTTACATGGTGTTATAAAGATCAGATTTTTGATTATAAATAT
This sequence comes from Viscum album, assembly GCA_963277665.1. Taxonomy (NCBI): domain Eukaryota; kingdom Viridiplantae; phylum Streptophyta; class Magnoliopsida; order Santalales; family Viscaceae; genus Viscum; species Viscum album. The sequence goes on along the minus strand of OY728158.1, from coordinate 361,963,719 downwards.
TAATTGGAAAGCTAAAAAGATTTCCTACATAATAGTATTTTTTTATAATTTTTAGACATTAAATAAATTAAATTATCTATGACATAATAATGATGCAGCGATGACATCATTATTTGACGATTTAAATAAAATGGAAAGATAATGTAAACTCTATGAACTACACTTGTCCAAAACCAATTGGATGAGTGTATTTAGAACCCTTATCAACTTATCCACGAATTATATCAATGTGGTACCTTTTGAAACCGAAACACATTTTCAAATAAAGTAATCTTTCTTTACTTTCCAAAAGTGCCCCTCCTCTCCTCTTATAAAAGGCCCCCACCTCTACCTCATTTCACACACTCCTCAAGCCTTTGAATCGGCCAACCCCTGCCCATTTACTCTCTCCACATACCTCTACTCATCCTAGAGGATTCCCTTTGGGAAGAATCCTTTCAAAGGAAGCCTTTAGGCTCAAATCAAAAGGAGTTACACTTTTAAAGGTAATTCATTCTCTCATGTTCATTTGTTTTATTTTGCTTCTCCAACCCCCTAAACTCTTTTTATTTACTTATTTTGTAACAAAACCAGTATCTTAAATATACTAGGATGTTGTTATAAGATTTATTTGAGCTACACTCTCACACAAATACATAAAATGGTTAAAGAACATACGATTTCCGTGGATGGCGAAATTCTGCCTCCCGAAACGATGATTGTTCAACACTCATTTAACACCTTCAAAGGTGGCCATTATGATGTCGCTATTTTTATATATGATATATAATATGTTTATGTTTTCCATAAGCTTCTGTTTTTTTTATTTTGGGCATACCTTTATGGATTCCATTATGGGTAAACATGATATCTTCATTTTAGGAAGTGCGGACTACCGCCCCCTCAAAGTGATTTGATTCGTTAAATACCATATGTCGGACATATAAAGGATGGAACTATGATATTATATATGATATTATACTGGAATTATAATATACCTTAATATCATTATGATTCCATTCTATAAAATACGAAATAGAAATGAAAGTAGCGTTCATGTGTACGTACGGCTTATCGTCTCCATGAACGGTGCATTTCATTTCTTACCTCTAAATGATTATGTAATATTATAAGTACATGTATATGATGAATATATATGATATATATGTTATCCAAATCATTAATATCATTCTGTATATAACGAACCTATGACCAAATTAACAACATGTAAGTGTAAGAAGTCTATTTTTGACTTAAGAACCAAATACCGACAAAATGAACATTATTAACTTAACTGATTACATGATGTTCATAACATGGTATAAAAGGAATAATGAACTTGAAAAATATTCATAAGAAAGTAGAGATTAACTCATGTTTATTATTTAGGAGATTAAAGAACGGTTGGGTCAAGTCGGATACGAGGTATGGGACTTCGTCTCAATCTCCTTTCTTTGAGGCATATTTTATTTTATAAACAACTTTCTTTTATACGGTGTATAAACCCCTTTGACTTTTACATTTATTCAAAAGGAATCTTTTTTATACGAAGCATTTACTAAACGACAAAAGGGAATGTTTTTTTCGTACGTATGCGGCGACAACGACATCTCCGCCGTCGTGACCGTTATTTGAGTTTTGGCTTCCTCTACAAGCCATACCTTATTTTTTAAAAGAAAAATAAATACCATGTTTTACCTTTCTTTTATTTTGGTATGGAAAATGGTTTTCACAATGTTTTTGTGTTTTATTGATATCTTGTGATTGAAATGTTGAAATGACATGTTTCCTTTATGCGTGTTTTATGTGATACGATTATGTTATGGTTCTTGGGCATTATTATGAAGACGGGTGGTTCCGTGATAAACTAAGGGCGGGTGAGCCCGATATAGCTCTCCAATGCATTGGGTAACGCGAAGGAGTGAAACGTTAAGGTTTCTCCAAAGAGATTTAGGGAATATACTGTGATGGGCATTCCAAACATAACCAAGAGGGTTACTCCCTACGTAAGAATGTTATGAATGCCTCGAGTTACATTTATGTCTTATGATTTCTATGATTTATTCATGATTTTATGAGGTATGTTAAAGTGCCTATGTTTTATTGGTAAAGTATGATTTCATTATTATGTATATATGAACTCATGTTTCCTTTCCATGGTTTTTTTATAACCCATACTGAGTTTTTATGCTCATCCCAAGTTTTTGAAATGTTTTTCACAGGTCAAGGGAAAGGTACATGATAAGATGATAGAGTCAAGGATGTGTCAAGAAATAATCCATGTTTTATTTTAAATGTGTTTCCATTGATGGGAATGAAGAATACTATCTTTCTGTAACCACTTTGTTTATATGTGGAAGGTAATGCAAGTTTTATGATCTAATTCTCTAAAACTCTAAACCCGAAAAGATCCTCGATGTGTAATCTTGTAATAACTCAATATTAAGTAAGGTTTAAGGCTGGGGCCTTATAGTTGGTATCAAAGGTCGGTTTAGATAACTTTAGGAGTTAGAATTCTATTAAATGATTATCCAAAAATATTTTTTTTTCGAAATGATGTAGCATTTAAAGATTACCATGTTGCTTCATCTAAGACATGTTTGTTCAGAATGGTTTTCCGTAGAGGAAACAGGGAAGCAGTGCTAGGAAAGCATACAGAAGGAAATAACCTTCCGAATCAACATCCATAAATGGTCGGAATTGGAACTGAACAGTTTGTTGCAGTAATGGCACAGTTGACTCAAGCGATAAATGGCGGTGGTATCCATGCACGAGATCATCCAGATCAACCGCAGAGGAACATGTCAGTGGTGGAACATTTCATGAGGCAACATCCACCATCATTCAGAGGATCATCTGACCCTGTGCTAGCTGAAGGGTGGATTAAAGAACTGGAGAAGATTTTTTAGGTCATGGGGTGTTCAGACAATCAAAAGGTTAGTCTTGCTATTTACCGTTTGGAGGGTGAAGCAGATCAGTGGTGGTCTATGGTTAAGAATATCAGGGACGCTGATGAGATTGATGCTCTTGACTGGGATGAATTCAAAGGTATGTTTCTTGAGAAGTATTTTCCTAAGGCTGTTCGACTTAGGATAGAAAAGAAATTCTTGGAATTGAGGCAAGAAGAAGACTCAGTGGCTGCCTATGAGGAAAGGTTCACTCGATTGGAAAGGTATGCTCCAAATTTTATCCGAGACCTTGATAGTAAAATCAATCATTTTTACTCAGGATTAAAGCCAATGTATCGAAGGGCATTAGCTTCTCATGAGTTTAAAAGTTATGAAAAGCTTGTTCGATGTGATGAGAAGGTGGAAATGGAGTTTTCCGATGACCAAGTTTTCTATAACAACCAGCAGAAGAAGAGACCGAGGTGGCAGGAGAAAGGTAAGAATTCTTCAAAAAAGTCTGATGGTAAGAGAACTATGTTTCCAGTTTGTGATAAATGTGGCAAAAGGCATGCTGGGGAATGTCTTCTGAATTCTGGGAAGTGCTACCGATGTGGTAAGATGGGACATAAGGCTCGTGATTGCACTAAAAAGGATCAAGGTGAAGGTAAGATCAAATTTGATTTACATTTAGTGAAATGTTATAAGTGCAATGAGATGGGTCACAATGCAAACGAGTGTCCGACAAGGAGCTTGAGTGATGTGAAGCAGTTAGACTACAAGCAGAAAGGGGTAGTGAAATCCTATGCAACTACTTCAGCAGATGTCGGGCCATCAAATGAAGTTGTATCAGGTACTTTGTTTGTTTTTTCAGATTATGCCAGTGTGTTGTTTGATTCAGGGTCTACACATTCTTTCATCTCTGAAACCTTCTCTAGTAAAATGGGAATACCATCTCAAGAAATGACTCCTGAACTTTTGGTAAAAACACATAGGGGGAATGTTGAGGCAAAAAGAATTTATAAGAATCTTCCAATCCTTATATGTGGAAAGAACCTACTTGCAAACCTTATTGTTCTACCTCTAGTAGAGTTTGATGTTATCCTTGGTATGGATTGGCTCTCTATTTACCATGCTAAGATTGACTGTAGAGCTAAAGAAGTTTCTTTTCAGAAAGACTTTCAGTTTTTTTACAAGAATGAACCCTTAATTTTGATAACATATCAAGAGGTCGAGAAACTTGTAAAAGATGGAAATGAATATTACCTTGCACACATCGTTGAATATAAAGGAACTATTCAGATTAATGATGTGCCAGTGGTAAATGAGTATCATGATATTTTTCCTGATGATTTGCCAGGAATAATACCAGATCAGGAAGTTGAGTTTACTGTTGACTTAGTTCCTGATGTTAAGACAATTTCAAAACCCCCTTATCGAATGGCACAAATTTAACATTTAGAGTTGAAGGAGCAATTGCAAGATTTATTAGAGAAAGGTTTCATTAGACCTAGCACATCACCATGGGGTGCTCCTGTTTTATTTGTTAAAAAGAAAGATGGTTCTATGAGACTTTGCATTGATTATAGAGCCTTGAATAATATCACTGTTAAGAACAAATATCCTTTGCCTCATATCGATGATTTGTTTGATCAGCTCCAGGGAGCTCAGTTTTTTTCAAAGATTGAATTGAGATCGGGGTACCATCAGCTGAAGGTAAAGGAGGCAGATATTCCGAAGACCGCGTTCCGTACGATATATGGCCATTATGAATTTGTAGTAATGCCTTTTGGGCTAACCAATTCACCTGTTGTATTCATGGACTTAATGAATAGAATTTTCCATGAGTTCTTGGATAAGTTTGTGGTGGTTTTCATTGATGATATTTTGGTGTTTTCTAAAAGTAAAGAGGAGCATGAAAAACATTTAAGGGTTATCTTGCAAACCTTAAAAGAAAATAAACTGTATGGGAAATTCAGCAAGTGTGAGTTTTGGTTGCAACAAATTTCTTTCCTTGGTCACATTGTTTCTAAAGATGGAATAACTGTTGATCCTGCAAAAACAAAAGTTGTGGAAGAATGGCCAAGACCCACAAATGTAATCGAGATTCGTAGCTTCCATGGTTTCCCGGGCTATTACCGAAGGTTTGTTAGAAATTTTTAATGGTTATCTAGTCCAATGACTAAGCTAACTCGGAAGGGTGTTAAGTTTATCTGGACAAAAGAATGTGATGATTTTTTTCAGGAATTGAAAAGAAGATTGGTGAATGCTCTAGTTTTGGCACTACCTTCCAGGAATGGTGAGTTTTTTATATACAGTGATGCTTCATTGAAAGGACTTGGTTGCGTCCTAATGCAGAATGATCAGGTAATTGCTTATGCTTCACAACAATTGAAAACTCATGAGGTAAATTACCCTACACATGATTTGGAATTAGCTACTGTTGTTTTTTCTTTAAAAATTTGGAGGCATCATTTTTATGGAGTAAAGTGTGAAATATATACTGATCACAAAAGTTTAAAGTATATATTCACTCAGAAAGAGTTAAACATGAGACAAAGGAGATGGATAGAATTAATCAAGGATTATGATTGTACAATTCATTACCATCCAGGAAAAGCAAATAAAGTGGCTGATGCTTTGAGTCGAAAAAGTAATGCTTCATTAGAAATGTTGCATTTGGAACGTGATCCTTTGGTCAAGGATTTAATGAACTTTGGCATAGAAGTTGTTTGTCCATGAAGTCCTTCTGTTTTGTTTCAGGTATCAGTGAGATATTCTCTATCAGATAGAATCAAGCAAGCACAGAAATAAGATAGTGAGTTGCAGAAAAAGGTAGAGCTGGTTCAGAAAGGTAAGTTGCCTGAATTCAACATTGATAGTGATTGTGTTTTGAGATTTTGGAAGAGATTGTGTGTGCCTTGTGATTCACAGTTGAAGAGAGATTTGTTATGTGAAGCTCATAGTTCTCTGTTTTCAGTTCATCCGGGCAGTACTAAGATGTATAGAGATCTGAGGGAGTATTACTGGTGGGATGGAATGAAAAGAGATATTGCTGATTTTACTGTGAAGTGTTGGACTTGTCAGCAGGTTAAAGCAGAGCTGTAGTTATCGAAAGGGTTGCTTCATCCTTTACTAGTGCCAGAGTGGAAATGGGAGAATATACCCAAGGACTTTGTTGTTGGATTACCGAAGACATCTCGAGGTAATAATGCAATCTGGGTTATTTTTGATCGCTTGACCAAATCTTCTCCTTTCCTTGTTATACGAGATACTTTCTCTCTTGATCAACTTTCCCGTTTGTATCTTAAAGAGATAGTCAGGTTACATGGAGTTCCTCTCTCCATTGTATCGGATCGTGATCCCAGGTTTACTTATAACTTTTGGAAAGGCCTTCAGAAGTCGTTGGGTACTGAATTAAATTTTAGTACAGCTTTTCATCCTCAATCAGATGAGCAGTCAGAACGAACAATTCAGACATTGGAGGATATGCTACGAGCTTGTTCTTTGGATTATCAGGGAAGTTGGGACCAACATCTTTCTTTGGTTGAGTTTTCATATAATAACAGTTTTCATTCCAGTATACAGATGGCACCATTTCAGGCATTATATGGGAAGCGGTGTCGAACTCCAGCTTTCTGGGATGAAGTGGGTGAAAGAAAGTTGATGGGACCAGAATTGGTAGAAGAGATGACAGAAAAAGTTCAGCTGATTCAGAAACACATGAGAAAGGCTCAGAGCAGGAAGAAGAGTTATGCGGATAACCGGAGGAAGGATCTATCTTTCGAGGTAGGTGATCTTGTTTTTCTCAAGGTTTCTCCTTGGAAATGTGTGATGAGATTTGGTAAGAAAGGAAAGTTGAGTCCAAGGTTCATTGGACCATACGAAATTTTGGAGAGAGTTGGATCAGTTGCATACCGAGTGGATTTACCTCCGAGTTTATCTCAGGTACACAATGTTTTTCATGTTTCGATGTTGAGAAAGTATATGCCAGATCCATGTCATGTTTTGAGTCCAGAGGTAGTTCAGCTGTAAGAGAACATATCTTATGAGGAACAACCGGTCCAGATTCTTGACCACAGGGAGCAAGTGTTACGGAATAAGGTGATTAAGCACGTAAAGGTTTTGTGGAAAAACCACATGATTGAAGAGGCAACATGGAAATCTGAAAATGCAATGAGGGATAAGTACCCTCAATTATTCAATAAGTAAATAAATTGCGGGGACGCAATTTTCTAAAGGGGGGAAGGATGTAACATCCCAATTAAGTAATGAATAATATATATCTATGTCTATTAATGATTAAGATAGTGTTATAGAGGCTTAAAATGAAAATAAATACAATCTTATGCATGGAATACACTAATGTTCTTAAAAGATTGTTTTACTGCCTTTTGATGGAAAACCATTTTTGAATCTATATTTTGAACAATTTTATAAACTATGTTTGTCAAAATAAACTCATTATTTATGATTGGGACATCAAAATTTACCTTGTGTGAATTTTTGGTATTTTTCTGACAATGTTCATTTTTTGATGAATAGTGAAACCACTAAGTGGTAATCAAGCAAACTGATTTTTCAGTTAAATTAAAGTTTACCAGTAATGTGTATTGAATTTTGAAAATCCGAAATACATGGTTGTCATTATGAAGTAAAATGTGGTTCATTGAGATTATAATAATTTTTTGGTGAATAGTAACTTATTAAGTTCTTAATCGCGATTAGTGGTAATTAGTGTAGTTTAAGGTATAAATAATGATTTAAAAATATGAAATGACATAGACACATGTCCCAACATTATTGGTTGTGTCATGGCCGACCAATACAATCCATGGGTCAACTTGGGGACCCCATGGAGACATTTTGGTTGGGAAATGACATAAATTACTTTTTATTTAATGTAAATGTAAAAATGACACAAACATAATATGTTTTACAAAAACAATTTTTACATGGGGTTATAAAGTTCAGATTTTTGATTATAAATATTAATTGGAAAGATAAAAAGATTTCCTACATAATAGTATTTTTTTATAATTTTTAGACATTAAATAAATTAAATTATTTATGACATAATAATGATGCAGCGATGACATCATTATTTGACGATTTAAATAAAATGGAAAGATAATGTAAAATCTATGAACTACACATGTCCAAAACCAATTGGATGAGTGGATTACGAACCCTTATCAACTTATCCATGAATTATATCAATGTGGGACCTTTTGAAACCGAAACACATTTTGAAATAAAGTAATATTTCTTTACTTTCCAAAAGTGCCCCTCATCTCCTCTTATAAAAGGCCCCCACCTATACCTCATTTCACACACTCCTCAAGCCTTTGGATCGGCAAACCCATGCCCATTTACTCTCTCCACATCCCTATCCTCATCCTAGAGGATTCCCTTTGGGATTAATCCTTTCAAAGGAAGCCTTTAGGCTCAAATCAAAAGGAGTTACACTTTTAAAGGTAATTCATTCTCTCATGTTCATTTGATTTATTTTGCTTCTCCAACCCACTAAACTCTTTTTATTTACATATTTTGTAATAACAACAGTATATCCAATATACTAGGATGTTGTTATAAGATTTATTTGAGCTAAACTGTCACACAACTACATCAAATGGTTAAAGAACATACGGTTTCCGTGGATGGCGAAATTCTGCCTCCCGAAACGATGATTGTTCAACACTCATTTAACACCTTCAAAGGTGGCCATTATGATGTCACTATTTTTATATATGATATATAATATGTTTATGTTTTCATTAAGCTTATGTTTTTTTCATTTTGGGCATACCTTTATGGTTTCCATTATGGGTAAACACGATATCTTCATTTTAGGAAGTGCGGACTACCGCCCCCTCAAAGTGATTTGATTCGTTAAATACCATATGTGGGACATATAAAGGATGGAACTATGATATTATATATGATATTATACTGGAATTATAATATACCTTTATATCATTATGATTCCATTCTATAAAATATGAAATAGAAATGAAAGTAGCGTTCATGCGTACGTACGGCTTACCGTCTCCATGAATGATGCATTTCATTTCTTACCTCTAAATGATTATGTAATATTATAAATACATGTATATGATGAATATATATGATATATATGTTATCCAAATCATTAATATCATTCTGTATATAATGAACCTATGACCAAATTAACAACATGTAAGTGTAAGAAGACTATTTTTGACTTAAGAACCAAATACCGACAAAATGAACATTATTAACTTGAATGATTACATGATGTTCATAACATGGTATAAAAGGAATAATGAACTTGAAAAATATTCATAATATAGTAGAGATTAACTCAAGTTTATTTTTCAGGAGATTAAAGAACGGTCGGGTCAAGTCGGATACGAGGTATGGGACTTCGTCTCAATCTCATTTCTTTGAGGCATATTTTATTTTATAAACAACTTTCTTTTATACGGTGTATAAACCCCTTTGACTTTTACATTTATTCAAAAGGAATCTTTTTTATACGAAGCATTTACTAAACGACAAAAGGGAATGTTTTTGTCGTACGTATGCGGCGACAACGACATCTCCGCCGTCGTGACCGTTATTTGAGTTTTGGCTTCCTCTACAAGCCATACCTTATTTTTTAAAAGAAAAATAAATACCATGTTTTACCTTTCTTTTATTTTGGTATGGAAAATGGTTTTCACAATGTTTTTGTGTTTTATTGATATCTTGTGATTGAAATGTTGAAATGACATGTTTCCTTTATGCGTGTTTTATGTGATACGATTATGTTATGGTTCTTGGGCATTATTATGAAGACGGGTGGTTCCGTGATAAACTAAGGGCGGGTGAGCCCGATATAGCTCTCCAATGCATTGGGTAACGCGAAGGAGTGAAACGTTAAGGTTTCTCCAAAGAGATTTAGGGAATATACTGTGATGGGCATTCCAAACATAACCAAGAGGGTTACTCCCTACGTAAGAATGTTATGAATGCCTCGAGTTACATTTATGTCTTATGATTTCTATGATTTATTCATGATTTTATGAGGTATGTTAAAGTGCCTATGTTTTATTGGTAAAGTATGATTTCATTATTATGTATATATGAACTCATGTTTCCTTTCCATGTTTTTTTTATAACCCATACTGAGTTTTTATGCTCATCCCAAGTTTTTGAAATGTTTTTCACAGGTCAAGGGAAAGGTACATGATAAGATGATAGAGTCAAGGATGTGTCAAGAAATAATCCATGTTTTATTTTAAATGTGTTTCCATTGATGGGAATGAAGAATACTATCTTTCTGTAACCACTTTGTTTATATGTGGAAGGTAATGCAAGTTTTATGATCTAATTCTCTAAAACTCTAAACCCGAAAAGATCCTCGATGTGTAATCTTGTAATAACTCAATATTAAGTAAGGTTTAAGGCTGGGGATTTATAAGTATAATTAATAGGAAAACCATAATCTCTAATGCCCAAGTGAGAGAATCATACTAATTCTCCCGTGAGAAGACAACAGAACCCGACAATACCTAATATTGTATACTAGCCATCCCAACATTACCAAGGCACACTCACCATGTAACAAATGTAAATTACTGTTATATAGTAAGAACAAAGATTATTTGGGTACCCCTAACCAATTTATAATGGCTTATCCAATCTTGACCAATAAAAAACATCTCTATACTCCCACCTCTTCTAAAAGAATCACATTACAACATATCCCCATGCACTGGGTCCTTAATGTTAGTCCCATCACCTGGGAAAACCAATCAAATCACATCTTGTCGACACACACCTTGGCATCATATCTGGACCTATTACATGGGAAAATGAATCACATCACATTTCACCTGTAGACACCTCAGCCTCACAGTTTGTCATGTCAGCTTGCAAAATAAAGGAAATCACATCTCATCTACAGACACATGGGACTCACACCACATCTCATCCTGAAGGCCCATGGGAAAGAACAACCTGCATGCACACATCTGGGCCTCAAAAACAAAAACCTACCTAAAGAGCATCGGGCTATCACCACCTGGAATAAGGATCATGGAAGAGTGAGTGGCTGGACATCCATCATCCCACTAAGATATTTTGGAATGAAACCCTCCCCTATGATGATGGGGGGTCATGAAAATAGTGATCAACTAGGGTTGGGTGAATATAGAAATCACAAATGAAAATACAATCATGTATTGATATAATACCAAACACTAATTCCTAGGATATGGGTTCTCATGAGGACAACCATCTCACAACACTTCTAACTACGATGCTACCTCTAAAATCATACCCTCACAACAAGACACAAATTTAAATCATACCCCCCTGAAATTATTTATCCAATTCTCATACTTAATTAAAAAATTCATTTATTCAATCCATATCTACCAAAGAAAATACTAGGTACAACACAAAACAATCCATATATAAAAAATTCCATAGAGGAAGAAGAACCATGCTAAATTAACCCACTTCACAATCTACTCTATTTAATGCCCATGCCAACCACTTCCACCATTATTATTTAAAGTCATATTTTCTAATCTATCCACACAATAGAGAAAACACCCAACTTATAGACACACCCAACAACACATCCCATAAAACCCATTCTTGGAAGCCCTACTGCATATCCACACAATACCCATCACATCAAGCAACATAATCATAGCACAACCCGATCAGAAGCCTATTGTACAAAACATCCCATCCAACCCACAATAAATAAATATCTCATCATGGTATTCTATTATATCTAACAAACCACCCCAAACCTCATACATGTTCTCACAACCATACCACCTAAAAAACAAATAAAAAAATCTAATTTTATAATTTATCCATTAATTAATTCGATTTTCTAACTTCTAGGGTTATCATAGAAGGTATGATCCCAAGAAATACATTTTTAGTAGGGTATATGTGATTATAAAAATTGTTATGTAATTTTTCAGTGTTTAAAAAACAAACAACATTAATTCCATACACCATCCCATACATTGAAAAATTCACCCATTGACCATGATTTTTAGCAGTGTGTTTTCCTCGTATAAATCACAACAATAACCAAAAAAATAAGAAGGAGATCATACATCACATTTCCCCACCCCTTTATATTAATTATAAAATAATTCAATTATCTACATTTAATTTGGATCCATCATTCATGACATGGAAAAAAATTCCTACACCCACCCCACATGATACACAATTAAGAGTGATGAAAGAAACCAACTTAGAATAATAGACGATTATTACTTCCGGGTTACACCGAAGTAGGGGGAACCCATTTACCAAGAAAATCCTTTATAGAAAATATGATCTAGAAGATATAGAACAACACATGAATCCTCGTGGAGTAATGCTTCGTGTTGTCTCACACCATGAGAAATGGAAGCACACAATGTAGATAATATATCTCTTTTCGGAACAAAATATAACAAATCAATGAAAGAAATTGTTTTTAAAAGAAATTAAATGTGGATCATGGCCAAAACCCCACGATTTGGAAGTCAATGGAAGGTTAAATTTTTTAAAAGATATAAATGATTTGAAATAGGTCCAAAAACAATCAAATATGGTACTAATCTTATTTTAGGATAAAAACGTTAATGGGGAGAAACAGTAAGAAACTAGAATACTAGAAAAATAGAAAACAATTGGAAATGAATCACCATTAGATGATTCTCCACTAGGAGTCACCAGTTCGTGTCACTGCTTGAAGAGATAATGGGGCGGGCCACCATTGTAAGATCTACCAGTGGAAAACTCACCACTAGGATGCTCATTATTGAATAAGCTACCATACGGTGAGCTATCGTATCAAGTCTATATTCAGACTCACTATCGCGATTCACCATTGTGACTTACTATCACGAGTCACCGTCATGAGTCTTTGTCACGACTCCCAGTCACCACTCACCCTTGAAAAAAACCAGCATGAAAAACCATTGTGACTCTGCATTATAACTCACCATTACGACTCACCATTGTAACTCACTGTAGTGAGTCACCATCGCAAGTCACCATTGTGACTCACCATCACAAGTCACCACTATGATTCACCATCACTAATCACTATGGTGACTCACTGTAATGACTAAAATCGATAACTATAGTTAGAGAACATGAAAACTATGAATTTTGAAAAATGTTGAAATAAGACACATTGACCTCTAAAAACACTTTAACTACTGAATGTTCTAAAATTAATTGACTAGAGAGGACCGGGAAATTACATTCACACATGAAATATGTGTTGAAATGATAATTATTTATAACAATTATTGATTTTTCCAATGGTTTGGAGAATTGAAACATGTTTTAATGTAAATTGACATTTTTATAAGGAAAACATGCACATTAATTCATACAAGACTCATCATGTGTTGGTTTAAAGTTAAATCAATCCAAAAATACAAAAAATGACTTATAGATCACATTCCAAACTGATCAAGAAAACATAAGATAATATCCTCATTTTTTGATATGATATGTGTTTTTAAATGAAAATGAATGTTTTAATAAAATAGAGATGCAAATTAACTCATACCATAAAAATAATGTGTCAGATTAATGCATGATTAATTCCTTTATGTCAAAAATATATTATGGATAATTTTACTATTTTTGAAAACAATCCATGATCATTTACTCAATTTTTACAATATTATCTATGTTATAATATAAAATGACACTTTTATATTTGAAACGCATACATGGAGTGATTTGGGTCACAAAATGTATTAGATTGACCTTATGTCAATTAAAATATTTAAAAAATTAAATATTTATTATTTTACTCATTGTTTTTATAGTATTTTATCATTTACTTGGTTTTGTATGTGTTTCATTTTCTTGATTAAAATTATAATTTCAATATGAAGATGTCAACACTGATTCATAATGGCCACATTATGTGCCAGGTTTTTTTCTAGTTAATCCCATCACATCTGACTTGAATTATCGACTTTTCCCATAATGATTGATTACAATATAAGATATTTTTCTTGGTATTGATAATGGGATTTTTATTTTAATATAATATAAAATATTTATATTGAAAACATCCAATATGAGTTATACCATCGACATTGTGTATAATATTGATGTGCAGTAACTTACCACATGAAAAAAATTAATTATGGACAGTTCATTAGAATTTTTAATAAATATTAACTCATTTGTCATGTTTTGAAAAAGTGACTAGATTTTTACACCAAAATGACACTTTTATATTAAAATATTTACCTCTGAATAATTATAGCTACATCATATATAATATTTCTATGTGATTGATTCCTACACATCATAAATAAATTATACATCATTTTATTAAATATTGAAAAAAATCCGAGTTCGTTTTCTTTGTCTTGACAATGTGACATGTGTTTTAAACTAAATTTCCTTATAGAGATCAATCGTCCATGAATAATTTATAACATCTAACCCTGATTGAACAAACTTCTCATATAATTCTATAATTTTACATCAATCATCAAATCAGAATACTACTGATGAATCACTATTAGTTTTTATAGTAACATTCATTGTCATGTATTTGGTTGAATAAAATTTGAATGTGAAGTAATTAATATAACATTATATTCATGTGTATGGAATTGATTATAATAGAGTGGATACCCTATTTAAATACACATAAAAATATAGAAATACAAAAAAAAATGTCTAGGAGCATGGAAGTACCATACCAAAAATATTGTAATATAACATCGGATTTGTGGGTAAAGGATCATTTACCCATTTCCCTTTATCCATTATCATTAAAACAAATGCAACATAAAATCTCTGATGAGAAATATTATCTTGGTTAATGTTAATAGTTCAACAAGAATTTGTATAGTGTAACCCTCTATGATACATATCCTTGATAAAAAACCCAACTAATTCATTCGTTCCAACTTCGTCATTAAAGTATTTTTTTGTTCCAAACAACTAAAACATACACCTAAAGAAATGAAATTTCAGAAATGTTGAAAATAAATGCATGTCCAATTGTGGAATGATTATATGGCTTTTATAATTATTTGGGAATAATAGTAAAAATGGAATTATTTAATTTATTACATGAAATAGTGGTTTAGAAAATATATCATAGTTGATGAGTTGATGTTGGACTGAATTTGTATGAAGCATGTGGATATGAATGTATTTGACATTATTTCTCATCATGTTGGGGCCAATTGTAAAGATTCCCTTTCAATTTCTTTTAGGTGAAACACCATCAATAAAAAATGCATATTATTTCATCGGAAAATGGAACCATATTTGGGGAAGGTTGATAAAAAAAATTTCCTCACTCAATATTTGATGAATATCTATAATGGGGTTCAAATTTATCTAAAATTATAGGAGGGTCAAATCCTTAAAAAAATTATTGTAATTAAAAATTTATGTTTTGAAGAAATATTAATCTAAAATATTTATAATATTATAGGAATCTTATATCGTGGAAAGTTATTTATTTGAATTAAAATGAGAATACTTTAATTCCAAAATGTTTATCTTAGGTCATAGCATATATAAGATCACATAAATAATAAGAATCACCTCAACATAATGTTTAAAATCATTACAACACCACGTACCCAGAAAACATACCCATAAAAAATATTTCTTCTTTTTAGTATGTATACATTATGTTTTCCAGGTATTACTATTAAAATACTGACGAAAAAACTGTTAAAAAAATTAATGGAATTTTAATTACCTTATAAAATCACATGTTTGGGGATTCTAGTTTGTTGACGGTATATAATATCCTTTATAAAATTTTAAAAATAATATCAAAAAAAATTGTTGTTATTTTTTTGGACACTATATAATCAATAACCAAAATAAGTAAATAGTATTAAAATATGTTTTGATAGATATAAATTACTATACAACCCATAATCTATTTCAAATGGAAGAAATTTGTAGGCATTTTATCATTACTTCATGATCTCATGCACTGATTTAGATGATATTTATATATCACCCTATCATAAAAAATACTGTCGAAATAGAAATTAAAATGAGTAATTTTATATTTATCAATAAAATATTTATTATAGTGGATTAAAAAATAAAAATTGAAATCATGTGTGATTATTTTAATTGAAATACATATTTTGTTTCAAAAATTTATAAATATTTAGTGTATCCAATTTTATTTATATTTTCATCTAGATATTCTAATAATATATATATATATAATAAAATATATACAAATATATATTTTATATGATACAAATAGAGTGTTTTAACCCTTCATTTAATACTTAAATAGATGTTCATCATCTATTATTTTCTTTGCAAAAAATGTGATTTGTTTATCATATTTCTTATAAGTTTCTTCTTATTACATAAATAATTTTCAAATAGAAATTATAGAGGGATTAATGATTTTAACTCTTACTACCCAAAATTTTTCCTTTATATGTTAGTAATATATACACCAGTTGAATATATGAGTCTTTATGAAATATAATGATTACAATATATATTTTTTAAAATATTTTGAAAATGTTGAACATATATATTGGATACAGTTCCTAAGGAAAAACTATTTTTACTTTTATTACATGTATATAAAAAATATTTTATATTAATTGAACATATTATTAAATATTGTTCAATAATTTCCACATATTTAATGTAATAATGTCCAAGATTTTTTTTCATTGATAAAGTATTACCAGTTACCCACTATGATGAGAACCACGAAGTGATATCAAATAATTTATAATATTGTTACGTGGTTGAATAACATACTATTATGGGACACGTTGTTTTTATAATATCATTTGTGATTACTAGTAATAAGATGAAGAGTCTTCATATAAATTTCACACATGGTAATCTCCAAAATGGTATATTAAGTTAATATAATAAAAAATTGGAATTCAATATGTCTTTGTGTCATTTAATATTACTATTTCTATAAATGTGTAATGGTCCATGTATTTTAATATTATAATTATTGCATATCATGACTAACGCTCTATGATTTGGTGATGAAAAACATGACAACATATGTTTGCAGTGAGCAGGGTATTATGTGTGAATAATGATTTACTTGTCATTAATGGATATGTTAGGGAACTATTTTAACATTTATTTATTATGGAAGTTGATATTTGGAACCATTGATTAGAATATAAACATTATCCTAAATTCCATGGAAATTGTGTAATGATGTTTTTATTCAATATGGAAAAAGCATATCATATCGAGCATATTGTTTGGTGACAAGGATGTGTAATGTACTGAGTTTTTGATAGTAGACAATATGTTTGATATTATACATAATACACCACATCGAACATAAGAATTATTATGTTACCTTATAACTGAGCTATTAAAATGGTTGTAATGAACATTATGAATGTTTTAAAAAAATATTTTTTACATGTTCATTTAATTAATTATTTTGTGAAAAATTATTTATAAATTAAAAACTCCCATTTAATTAAAAGGAATTTTATTTCTGAAAATCTAATTCAATGAAAATAAGTTTGTTTATAAAATAAAAAAAATATTTATGGATTTAATTAATGAAATATATATATGAAATGTATTAAATTTATGTTTTAAAATTCATCTTATATGTTTTCTAGATATGATATAAGAATAATTTCAATTTTACAAATAAAATGGGTGTTTTTTCTAAAAATGTAGTTTTACAACCATTTGATAGAGAACCCAATATAAATCTATTTTCACACATTTATATGTTATACATTATAAAATATACTTATTTTTTTGAATAATTACATTAACATTTACATTGGTCGAAATGTTGTTATTCTTTTGATTAAATTCATATTTTAATGAATAGTGAAAATACTTCATTTTAATCCAAAACAACCTTTTCATCTGATTTTCTTAATTAGTTATGTTATCATTTTAATTGGTTTTACGGTTTAATTGGATTATTTTTTTAAAATATAATCATTTTATTTAAATTAGAAGTAATTTCACATTGAAATTTGACGTAAAAAAATGCCATTCTTTTGATGATTTCTACTTCTTAGAAACCCTCTTTCTTGTTTTGAGAATGGGAATTCATTTTAATTTAATTACTAAAACTTCTTTGTTTTTAAGTTTTAAAAATGGGTTCTATATATTTAATAAAAATGACCAAATTATTTAAACGATACACTATTATTTTTTGACATTATGAAAAGTAACATCAATAATTATTTTTATTTACCTTGGTTAAATTGAAAATCAGGAAAATAAAGGTAATAAATAATATTATGATGATATAAAACTACCCTAAGACATGTCCAAATATTATTGGATGATTCATGCATGTTGAATAAAACTCTAGCCAGAAAAGTTTTCATATGGGAGAAACATGGGTGTGAACATGACATGACATAATAGTAAATTTAATGTAAAAAGAAATATAACATAATTTTTTTCTTATTACTAAAACAATATTATCTTGGCTCTATATTATTTAAATATTTTATTATAAATATTATTTATAAATATAAAATATTTTACTACATAATTTTATTTTATTTATAATTTTAATAATTTATATAAATAAATTTATTTATGACATAATGATGATATAGTGATTACCTTATTTAAGAATGATTCAAATAAATGATATTTTAAATATTAAAACAAATGTAATTTGTAAATTTTAATGATAAAACAAATTTATGGATTATTATGACATGTTATATTTTAGTAAATTTAATTTTTTCTATTTAATAATGTTGTTATGACCTTATCATATGTCAATTACTATGTATTGTCAAAATTGACATAAATCAGTTTTTTAAAACAAATATTATATTATTTCTTGAAATAATAGTAATAAAAATATAAAATTCTTCATACTCACATAGTAAATTCTAAAAATGATATTAATGATTCACTATAGTTTCTATTGGAAATTAATATTAATTATATTAACCATATATTTTAAAAATATATGAATACATCGTAAGAGTTAAGTTAATTATATAAAGGTTAAATCCAGAAGATAAGGTTAATTTTCTGAAAAAAACATGTATAAAACATGTTAGTTAAAAATATATATACCCATACTCCTATTATATATTAAATATATCACATTAGAGATATTATAATTCAAAAATAAATTTAAAATGAAATAATATTTTGATACTTTGGTAAAGATACTCTCCTTTCTCTTATAAAAGGCCATTATCCACACCCACATAATCACATAGATAAAGACCCTTAGATCACCCCAATTTCACTCATATGAGATCCCATTATCCCTCAATTCCTCATATAATCCATAAAATGTTTAGAAGGAAATTCATGAAAGCCTATTGGATCAAATTAAAAGGAGTTATATTATTTAGAGGTAATGTCTTGTCTCAAAATTCGTTCATTTATTTTCCTTCTCAATTCCCTATACACTATTTAATCAATTATTTTACAAAATCTCCAATATTTAGAATTTAATATTATTTTTAAGGTTATGTCTTATTCCTATACATATTCAATCCTCTAGGTAATATATATAAAACATATTGTTTCTGTCTACGACGGACTACTGCTTCACGAAATGATGATTTTTAAATTTTATCCTCTAACCTATGATGGTGGATACTAAGATGGAACTATATTTATATATGATATATATTACATTTACTTTGTTTCTATTATTTTTTATTTTTTATTTACAACAGACCAATATACTCTCGATAATGTGTATATATGATAATTTCATTTGAAAAAGTGTGGACAACCTCTCCTTCCCTATATCCAATGTATAAAAGATTATCTTAATGAACCTATGTAACATATAGAACATATATGTTATACTAAAATTATAAAATAAATATTTATCATTTAGCTTTAATTCTTCTAATATGACAAAGAAATGAATGTAACATTCATGGGTACGCACGACATAACGTTTCCATGAATGGTACATTTCATTTTCTATCCCTAAATATTATAGACTGTCATAAATACATATATAATATATATATATGATATTAAAATCATGAAAATAATTCTATAGATAATTTAAATATGATAACAAGGATAATTTTCATAAAAACAAATTCATTTTTCAATCATGTTCCAAACATCGATAAATGTTCCATATGAACTCACATAATAAACTAATTGTTATTACATGGTAATAAGTGATTGAAAATATAAAATAATCATTTAAAAATTAAATGAAATTTTAAATTAAACATTTTTTATTATTTATGAATCTAATGATCAAATGAGACATGTCGGACTCAAGGTGAGGGAAATCTTAACTCATTCTCATTTCGTTGAGTTAAATATACATGTCCTTGGTTTTGATATTTAAAGAATACATGTGATTGAAATTTGGATGTTTTACAATATATATCAAAATATATTGAGAGTATTTATATTTTTCATGCAATATTGTGTCATTGATTCATCCTTAATCTGAGGATAAGATCTCTGTAAGGGACTTCATCTCAATCTTCTTTCATTAAGACATTTTTTGATGATATAAACCTTTATTTCATAATAATGCCTATATACAGCCCCATTTAAAATACTTATCCATATTATATCTATAATCAATTAATTTACTTTCTTGTAAAATGTTCTACTATCATGTGTCATATAATTTAAAAGATCAAAATTTTAATGTATTCTTTATCTAAAACATCGTTTTAACTGTTTTAAATATTTCATCTTTTAAATCCTTATCACTCATGTCCATGTTTTAAAATTTTTTAAAGGGAATATATATATAGGAATTATTGTTTTTATATGTAATATCATTTCAAAATATTCAATGTGGTATGGGATACTTTGATTCCAAATTATTTTTTAAAATGTTTTAATTGTGTTTCAAATGGGGAATGATTATTTCAATAACATTGAATGTTTTTTCATATATAAATAAAGAATTGAATTGTATGGTTTTATTTCTATATTGTGTATTGATTTATACATTACATGTTTACAATTATATTTTAAAACAATGCGATTTAATTTTTTGTGCGCATGTTGTAAAGATGGAATGCGATTTCAATGTGTAAATGTTATTTTTTCATTTATTGTTAGATTATGTGTTATGATTATGTTGTGGTTATTGATAATTGATTAAGTGTACATGTGGATCCGTGAAAAATATAGATAAGTTGATCTCGATATAGCTCTCTAATTCATTGGGTAACATGATAGAGGTAAAAATTATGGTTTCTTCTAATAGATTTAGGGAATATACTGTGATGGGTATTCCAAACATAACCTTGATGGTTACTCCCTATATCAATATGAAAACTAAAATGCATGTATTATATGGATTCCACATGTTACTATTATTTATTATTATTACTATGAAGTTTTTTTGGAATATTATGATTACATGGTTTAGGCTAAGTAGTTTATGTTTTAAGGGTGAATACAATGATTTGTGAGAATGTTATCATGGGTTTTAAATATTCATGGACTAATGATTTTATTCTATATTTTTCATCCCTTACTAATATTTTTATTCCCATCTCATGTTATTGAATTGTTTTCCATAAGTTATAATGATGGTTAAGAAAAAAAATTGAAGAAGATTTTTATCAAGGAAAAGGAATTGTGTTTTGTTTAAAGGGTTTACTTTAGTTGAAAAAGTGGATAGTGAGTGTAAATGTCAATATGTGGTGTATAGGACTATTATGAAATTGATATACAATAATTCCATAAATCTGAAAACCTAAAAAATTATTCATTGTAAATTGTTGACTGAACTCAATATTACGTAATGTTTATAGATGAGGCCTTACAATTGGTATCAAAGGTTGGATTAAACAACTGGAGATATTAGGATGTTTTTAATGGTATGGGATATCATCATTGGTTTATAATTTTATGGTTGATAATGCATTTAATATCTTATAAGCCCATTTTTTGTTTATGTTATGAAATATCTAGGAAATTAATGTTATTTTTTGATACAATTATTTTTGTGGTAGTTATGTGTTAGTACTTTTGGAGATAAAAAAGTAATGGACTAGAATAATCATTGAGGATGAAACAAGATATGGTTATTTTTAGCTCTTTATTATATTTTTGGAATATTATAAGATTGATATAGTTTTTTAATAGAAAACACTCATATCACGTGACAACCAATCACATCGGATATGGTTGAGGGAATCGAACCCACAACTGGTGTGTGACGGGCCTTTATCGCATACAACTATCCTACACGAAGTCTGAGGTTTGTATGAATTTATATTTTTAGATAATGATGGTTACGAAATATCAAGAATATGATTTTGGGAACATAGGTTTTTTCTAATGGATATCCTTGGTTTTGTAAAATGATTTTGGGATTGGGTTATAAATTTTATTTTAGATGATATTCACTACATTGGGAAGCCTCTATACCTATGAAAATTTTACTACTATGAGATATTATTTGATGAGTTATGGTTTAAAGATATTTCAAAAGAATCTATATTGTTATTGAGAAATCATGGGTATTCGGGTAATTTATGGATATGAATAACATATTTTTGGATAATATGTAATTAGGTTAATTGATTTTTAGTATGAGATTTTAAGTGCAATTGATTGTATTTGGAGATAAATGTTAAGATTTATAGTGAAATATTGTGATCAAATACATAGGAATTTTGGGTTTCATGATTAGTGGGGAATATATTTAGGAATTTGAAGGATTTTTTTCATGAATGTTATATGTAGAACTCGGGTTTTATTATTGAGTTTTGGACATTAAAATTAGTCTGTATCTTTATAAAAGGTTATACTTTTTGGGTGATCATCTAATATTGTACTAAAAATTTCTAATTTGGTTAATTTTTAATGATGGTATAAATAGATTGTTAACATTTTGTGGATGATATTAGTATTTTATGTTTATTATAGTGCTTCAACAATGAATAATTCATCATTAATAATCATTGTTTGAAGAAAAATATGGGTGTGTGGTGGACATTGAATAAAGGTTGATACTCTACCATTCATGTAATTATATTTCTTTATTTTCTTATTCTATGTACTAAAATAATAACTCAAATTTATTAAAAGGGATGTTAAAAAAAATTTCTCCCGTTTACATTTTTCTACTATGAAATCAAAGACCGTTTAACCCATCACATATTTGTGGTTTTCTAATTGATAACATTGTACTGATCATGTTTTCTATCACTATCCATCAGAATATAATGGTTAGTTTTTCATCAATATCCACAATTTCATACATGGAATTGTACTATTTTGTATCTCATGTGACCTATGCACTTATCTTTATTTTTCAAGTAGTAGTTTTATTAAATCTTTTTATGATGTGGGAATTAAATAATTGTATTTATATGAGTCATACCTTATTTAATGATCCCAAATTCATATTCTGAGGACACAATTTCCAGGGGGAGAATGTAACATCCTTCTTTTTGAAAATGATACAATATATTAGATAGAGTACATAATACACCCAATTGAACTTAAAAATTCTTATTCTACCTTATAATATAGAAATTAAAATTGATCTAATTAATAGTATTAAATTATTTTTAAAAATATATTTTTCACATGCATTTAATTAATTATCATTTGAACTGTTATTTATAAATGAATGTAAAACCATTTTTTTAAATGAAATGTTTTCATGAAGAATTAATTAAATGAAAATATGTGCCTTTATAAATTAATAAAATCAATATTTATGAATATTATTAATTAAATATATATTTAATATTTTCAATTTAATGTTTAAAATGCATCTTATATGTTTTCTATATATGAAATGAGAATAAAATTAATTTTATGGATAAAATGAGTGTTTGTCTAAAAATGCAGTATTACAGCACATTGATGAAGAACCCATTTTATATCTTGTTTTTTACCCGTATATATGTTCTATTTGAGAAAATAAAATTTTTAATAGGAATTGAGAAATAAAAATTTTCCTTGGTGGAAATTTTGGTATTTTTTTATGAAATTCATAATCTAATGAATAGTGAAAAAAACTACATTTTAATTCAAAACTAAGTTTTTTTCAAATTTATTTTTATAGTTATGTCAAACATTAAATTGTTTTTAAGATTTAATTGGATTAATTTATTATCATTTAATCAAATTATGGTATTTTTGTGTAATTTTACGATGAAATTTGATAAAAACACATGTCAATCATGTAATTGTTTTTACATCATAAAAACATGTTTTTTATTTTTGGAAATATAAATTCATTTTAAATTACTTACAACAACTTTTTTGTTTTGAATCAGTAATAATTTATTCCATATTTGGAATCATAAGGTCCAAATTATAAAAATATATCCCTTTTTGCGAATTATGAATAGTAACATTAGTAATTGGTTTTACATACCATGGTTAAAGGGTAAATCATGTAAATAAAGGTAAAAAAATATATTATAATAATACAAAACAACCATAACACATGTCCTAATCCTATTGGATAAGCAATAGGTGACCAAAAAAATCATTAGGCCAAACTATTGGCATTTTTTGCCACATGGATATGAAAATGACACGTTACAATAATTAATTTGATGTAAAGTGAAATATAATATAAACAAGTATCTTTTTACAAAAAAATTTTTTAAGAGGTTTTATATAATTTATCTCTTTGACTATAAATGATCATTATAAATATAAAAATATTTCCTACAACATTTTATTTTATTTATAATTTTTAGACATTAAAAAAAATAAATTTATTTATGACACAATGATGATGTAGTGATTACCTTATGAATAAAATATTCAAATAAATGATATCAAAAATATTTAAATAAATGTAATTTTATTATATTTATTCCATATAATATTTTTTTTGGATTATTATGACATGTAATATTTTATTTAATTTTTTTTCTCAAATTAATCATGTTATTTTGACTTTATCCAAAAAAATAATAAATTGTGGAAATTTGACAAAAACATTTATTTCAAAAAATATTCTTTTTAAATGATAAAAATAATAATAAAAATATTAGATTCCAAAAACCTAATTGGATAATTTTAATAATGTTATTAATTATCCACTTGAGTTTATCTTGGCATTT
Source organism: Viscum album (assembly GCA_963277665.1). Classification (NCBI taxonomy): domain Eukaryota; kingdom Viridiplantae; phylum Streptophyta; class Magnoliopsida; order Santalales; family Viscaceae; genus Viscum; species Viscum album. The sequence goes on along the minus strand of OY728158.1, from coordinate 361,938,797 downwards.
TATAGAAATTTAATTAACCATATAGTGTAAAATACAAAAAAACATGGTAAGAGTTTATTTTATTAACTAAGGGTTATTAAAAATTGATAAGGTTAAATTTGTGACCTAAAAATGTCTAAGCATATTGGTTTATATGACTTATTCCCATACTCATCTTATACTCTAAATATATCACTTTGTGGTATTATAAATTGAAAATTATTTTATAATAAAATAATATTTCAAGACATTTGTAAAGTACCCCTCTCTCTCTTATAGAAGGCCACCAGCTCTACCAACTTACTCACACCTCTCAATCCACTAAAAGATCCCAAAGTCTACATAAATAATCTTTCAATAACCCCCAAATCCTTCTAGAATCCATAACTTGGGATGATGAAAATTCATGAAATTATTTTGGCTCAAATCAAAACAAGTTACCCGATTTATAGGAAACATATTCTTTCAAACTCATTTCATTTATTCCCCCCAAAATCCATATCATGTCCTTATTATTTTAATTTGTCACACAAATAGTATCAATAATATACTAGGTTGTTGTTATTATATGGTATCTACCTACAATATAAATGCATCCATCTAATGGATATAGAACATGGTGTTTCTGTGTACAATGAAGTACTACATCATTAAATGTTGATTGTTGGGTTTTAATCTACCACCTATCATGGTGACCATTTTACTATAACTTCATTTATATGTGATATAAATTGTATTTATATTTTAAATATTCTTATGTATTTTTTATTATCAACATATCTTCATGATTTCCATAATGTGTATATATGATAATTTTAATTTGAGGAAATGTGAACTACCGCCCCCTCAAAGTGATATGAATCATTTATCCCATACATGGAATGTATAATCGAAATGATAATGAATATATGAAACATATACAACATATATATTGTAATTAAATTATAATATAGATATGTAACATTTATTTTAAAATATTTTAATATGAAAATTAAATGAAACCAGCGTTTAGGCATACGTACGACCTACCTTCTCCATGAATGGTCCATTTCATTTATTATATGAAAATATTATGGACAATTATAAATAAATATATACTATAAATATATGATATTTAAATCATGAGTATAATTCAAGATATTATGGACTTATGGAAACATGGATAATTTTCTTCAAAACAAGTTTATTTTTTTACTTCATTACCAAACATTGTGAAAACATATGATACGAACATAAATTACTAACTAAATTTTATAACATAGTAATGACGGATATAAAATGAATTATAAGAATTAAAAGTTTTCTAAATAAATTATAAATTAATAAAATATTATTATTCATGAAATTAAATAATGATCAAGATAAGTCAAACTCAAGGTAAGGGAAATCTTAACCAAATCTCAATTCATTGAGTTAAATATCGATGTAATTGGTTTTTGTTTTTCCAAGAATATGTGTGAATGGAATATGAACTTTTAAACTGAATATCCACTTATATTGAGTGTATTTATATTTTCCGTACAAAATTATGTCATTGATTTATCCTTAATCTATTGATATGATATTTGTAAATGACTTCATCACAATATCCTTTCATTGAGATGTTTCGTGATGATATTTACGTATAATTCTTTATAAAGTATATATACACCCCCATTAACATTACATATCATTATAATATGTTTACTCGTGTTATTTACTGTCTTCTAAAATGTTATCCTTTCATATCAGGTATAATTTGAATGTTCAAAAATGTAAATTAAGTTTTATCTAAAACATCATTTAAATTTTTTTAATGATTTAATCTTCTAAATACTTCTATTTAATTTCTAGGTTTCCAAATGTATTGTAAGGAGTTATTTATATAGACCTGATATTTTTTGTAAATTCCATTCAAATGTTTCAACTGTCTATGGGAAATATTTATTCAAATATAACCATTTAAATTGTTTTAATTGTGTTTCAAAAGGGGTTGGATTATTTTAATAAATTTGAATGTTTTTATATATATTTCATGAGTGGAATTTATCAATTTTCTATTACTATTATGTATTTATGTCTACATTACGTGATTATAATTTTAATTTAAAACATTTTTTTTTCATTATTGAGTTTGCGTCTTGTAAATATGAAATGTGATTTCAAAGAAGAAATGATAATTTTTTATGATTGGTTTATGTGTTATGATTATGTAATGGTTATTAGTCATTTCTTATGTATACGTGTGGTTACATGATAAAACAAAGGTGGGTGAGCTCGTGATAGCTATCCAATTCATTGGGTAACATGATATAGGTACACATAAGGTTTCTCTTAATAGATTTAGAGAATATACTATGACGGGTATTCCAAACGTAACCATGAAGTTTACTCTCTATGTAGATGTGAATGATGCAATGTTAGTATGATATGGATTCCATATTTTATTTTTAGGATTTATGATTTCTATGAATTTTTTTTGGAATATTATTATTACAGAATGTATGCGTTGTAGTTTATGTTTTAGGGGAGAAAATTATGTTTTTGTGAAAATGTTTATGTGTGTTTTAAATGTTCATGGACTAACGGTTTTTTCTTTATTTTATATTCCTCACAGATATTTTTATGCTCATCCCATGTTTTTGTAAATGTTTTCCACAGGGTCATGGTTGGGTTAGAGAAAGGATTGTAAGAGAAAGGAATACATATAGAATATTTTAATCAATAAAAAGACACAATCTTTTATTTAATGGGTTTCCTTGGGTGGAAAAAGTGGGTAATAAGTGTAATTGTCCACATTTGATTTTTGGGCCTATTATGCAATAGTAATGCCCTAATTCTCTCCAACAGTAATCCTAGAAATATCAACAATGTGGATTATTTAAATTACATAATATTATGTATTGTTTAAGGCTAGGGACTTATATGGATATGCAACATTATTGATGAGATATTGTGACAAGGGGGTTATATTACACTAGTATCATTACCGTCTGGTAGTCATCATGGTGACATTAAGATTTTTCTCTTGGGTTCTTTGACCCTCTTCTAGAAAATAACTTTAGACATGATGTAATTCCACCTAATTTCAATGAGATATAATCTTATATGGTCACAAACTATCTTCTTTCATTGATTTTAATTAATATTTATTTATATCTATTTAAAATAATAAATATTATTCTCATGATTTTGGAATAATAATTATTCACATTGTATTGGTCAAATAAATAAAATAAATATTTTCCCTATATTTTGAAAAAAGATATCTATTTATTTTATTTAATATCGAATAAATATTTATATACCTGATTTTTGAATAAAATTTTAATCTAGGAAATTAATATATTTTATTTTTGTATTCAATAATAGATATGGATCAAACTGGATGAAACCTCTCTCAAATAAAAATATTATTTGAAAAGTCTATTAAATAATAATTTTTATTGCACATGTTGGTGTTCACCAAAAAATAATAATATTATTATTTTATTATCTGGATTTATCTTTATTAAATATTATCATATAATTTAACATCTTAAAATCATTATATAAAAATTTTAACCTAAACACAGGCATTATAAGAAGAAAATTATTACAATGATGTGTTGTATCGATTAGATTAATTGAAATAGATAATTGTTTCACCTAAATATTTCTCTATGAAATCATTTTTCTATATCCCAACCATGAAATAGAAATAAAATAGATATTTTCATCAATATATTGAATGAATCGTACAAAATCAATAGCACACGAAATTTGATTCAGGGTACTAGCATCCACTGATTGAGTGAAATTGTACAGAGACAATAAGAGAAAACGTGGATCACTATTAGAGTATCATTTGATACTCATAGAACAAAAATACATAGAATGGTATTTTAATAAGATCAAAATTAATCCAAAAGTAAATAACATACACTTATGTATTCATTTATTCAAATATTAAATAAATAAATTGTATGTTTTATGTGCAAGATCCTTACTCATGCTTTCAAGAAATGACAATTAAAATTAATTTCAATTTATCACCTTATTCTTTCCACATCTGATTCATCAGGATAAAAAAATGTTGTCATTGTGGTCACATTTAAATTTATAAATAATTATTTTATTGATAGAATATGTATAATTGTAGTTATTTTTTATTTTCATATTATTCGTTCTTTAATTCGATTTAAATCAACACTCTTAAACATATTTATAATTTTTATTTCAATGTTTCATTTTAATTACTGTTTTAGTATAGATTTCGAATGAAAAATGTTTCTATCAGGAAACATCTATTTATTTTTTGGTAAGATGGATTAACAAGGCGTGTACTCCAAAATACAGACCCTCTAACCCAGGGAGCTACATCAGGATGATAAAAAAGGATTCATAGTTTTCCATGCAGTAATTACATGTTGTGCATGCTGCATGTGGACAAGCCAAAATAATACATAGTTTTCAGATTCCACGACTTGTATCGGTGTACACACAGTGTAGTATACACTGGGTTGCAGTGTAAATAAAAATTTATTTATGGTCATTAGACATGGTCAAAACAACGTGAGACCAAAACCTGAGTGAATTTATGAAATACATGAAATGTATGTGGTGTACACAGTTTTTATTTAATCAAATCCCACATATGAAACAAACACCAAAGACAAAGGTGTTTCTCCTAAGAAAATGGAATGTATAAAACACAATTATTAGCTGGTCTTACTGGTCATGTTATTCAGCTAAGGTCCACACTGTAGACCCAAGCATATACCCTAGATACACATCAACTAAGATACAAATCATGTGGATAGTCTACACATCCCATATAGTCTACCATTAAAGTAAATTGTTGAATATTACATTAAATTGATGATTACAACATCAAATCCTCAATTTATTGAATGGAAGCCCAATGTGTGTTTGAATGTTTATCAATGGATTAAAGAATGATAAATAATAAATTTTGTTATTGTACTTAATATGTCATTATTAGTTATACCAATTATTTTTCATGAGATCCACAAATTATTGGTTCCTATAATTATGTTGGGATGATCATTAAGTTAAAATGGGACATATTAAGTTTTTCATAAATTAATTAATACAATTGTATTAATGTTAATAATAAAGAGAGAATAATATAATGAATTCTAGACAATTAATTTTTTGTATTCATTACATTTATTATTTTTCATTAGCTTGACCAAGATTTGTGTACATGTTAGATGTTTAATTTAATTTATTTAATGGATATGAAATTATTTATTATTAAGTAAAATATGATGTCATAGGAGTCATGAATTCCTCCATTATTTTGTAGGACTTCTGTGACCAAGTTTATTTATGTAATCTCCTATTAACTTATCATTTTTTCTCCTCACATATATGTGATTCATAAAAACATGTAATTGATGGAGTATCCAATGGCGTTAGTGGTTGTTCAAGATAGAACTATTAGGTTACTAAATCTTGTGATACTTAGAGGGAAAGGTATAATGTTGTTACTCATTCCATGAATGTGAATAGATGTTATTTACCTTATCTTAATGGTTGATTTATTGTCTTCTCATCAAATAAACAATTGAATAATGTACAGAATTGGTCATTAATTTTATTATTTATTTCTATCTAATAATTAAATTTTTTGATGCAAGGTCATGATCACATAAATAAATGAATCAATGGATATGAAGTAAATAAATTATGTATGTGTACAGTTTTTATCCATCACGGATAATTAATTATTAAACATCCACTTAACATTTAAAATACATGTAAAGGATAATAAAAAATAAAAATATCTTAAAAATAAATTATAATCCATAAATTTGATATTATGTAACAATTTTCCTTCCATTAAATGAGTATGATTGAAATCATTGAAACTATGCATTTTAACAACCCTCTTTGAGACACATACATTTATTGGGGAGTTCTTATGATGGTCATGGGTTTAGATAACCATCTTTCACTAAGAGAATTAGACCTCACTAAATTTTATGTAACACAGACGAATGTTTTTAGGACATCCATGTCAATATATCATGATAGGGGAGTCCAATAAATGATCTTGAAAGCTACAAGCTCATAGTTATCAAATACACGGCTACCTAAAAATCCTTCCAGTCACTCGACCATCATGCATTAGGGTTATAATATAGAGAATATGCATCATTTACACTATAATTTAATTGAATCTAAACATTCAATGGTCAATGGTTATGGATAATTTTTCCTAATAAAATATTTTTAGATATAGTTAAAATTAATTTAATTAATTTAATTTACATATTCGGGAAAATATTTTTATAATGAAATGTACTAATAATATGTTCTTTAAATTGTAGAATAAAATGGTAAGATCATCATCCACAGTATCCCAACAATCAGTATTTTAGAAATAAAACCACCTCACTTGTAGTAACATCTAGGACTGGTTTGGAAACCATAATATTATGCTACCCCATGAACGAAAATCATACATTCTATAATCTTCATTGCATGATCTCTTACAAAAGAGTGGAGTGATAAAATGTTCTTGGTCATTAAACAAAATTGTGAGTTGTGGATGATGGTATATGTTTTATGCTTTTGAATAGGTATAGTGAACTCATGATGTATCATAAAAACATGTAAGAATATAAAATTCTTTTGAACCTATATATTATTTACCATGAGTTGGATATAAAAGAAACAATTTATTATATCCAAGTAATGCATTCCTAGAAACCTTTGAGTAGGTTCCCTTGATGGGCCTTGCATAGTCAATATCATTGGCTATATTGAGAACCTTGATCTTATAGGGTTTAAAATATCAAATGTATTATGCCCTGATATAATTCCACAATAACTCTCTCAGAGCTTATATATAGTTTTTAATTTTTAAATATGATCAAAATTGAGATGTCTCTTCTAGATCTATAAATATCATTCACCATGTTGATAAGGATATGAAGAACAAAAATCCACCCATCCTTATGATAAAAAAACTAATTAAGAAATGGGATATATTTAATCCCAAATATTATTCATACCCGTTCTAGAAGAATAATATTAAGGGGAAAGAAAGTGAACATGATGTTTCATAACTATCAGGTGGTAAAAGGACCACTGAATGAAAAATGGAACCTAGCCAAAGAAGGGAAAACATTTGGTGTGTTTTTATCAAGAGAAATTTTTATATTTATATCAATTTTGTATTAGATCGATCTTATGGTGACCGCATATGTATTAAAATATTTAACTATGTAGTTTCAAGAATATTTATTTTGTGTTGGACCATATATCAACAACCAACAAAGCTAAACATGATGTTGTATCTATCGATGAATATGACGTCACACTACTTAATTGAATGATATTGGTATTAATGATTTCTAATTATGTTACTTCAGTTACAATAGAAAAATTATATCAGCATCAAGTATAAATTCATATGGTATTATTTTCTAATTATTAAATAAATTGTTCTTCTTTAATAATAGTAATATATTTATGGTCTGTGAAATTTAAGTAATAGTATTTCTGTGATGATATACAAAAATAAGTAATTGAAATGGATAAAAAAACTAATTCACATGACTCAATCCACACCCAATAGTGGAATCACCAATAAGGTCATGTGAATTAATATATTTTGACTAACCTATATCAATATGGATATTTATAATCCTTTAAAATAAAACCACTTTTTGTATATCACTCATGATTTTAAGGTAAAATGATTAATGACCTATTTAGTTGGAAAGGTGAATGGGCTAAAGCGATTGATGAATTATTTCACACTAATGTGTGTGGATAATTTCATGTTGAAGAAAGGGGTTTTTCTTATACATCATAAATTTTATAGATGATCTTAATAGATATGGATTAGTCTGTATAATGAGTTATAAGCCCCGTTATATTAATATGTTGAATAAATACAAGAATGAATATGAGATCAGTAAAGATATGAATACTGAAAAAACTCCACTCAGACAATGGTGGATAACATCATAATCAAGATTCATTGATCATTTATTGGAGTTCAAGTTACCCTATGAAACAACTCCTTCTTAAAAGTCATAGTGGAATTGTCTAAGAAAAATGAAAAACTACAAATTGATGGAAATTGTGAGATTATGGAAGAGCCATGGGATTATTCAATTATCATATTGGGGATACATATTTAAAACATCATCAAAAAAACAAAAAACAATTTCCAACTATATAGGAATATGGTATATCATCAATATTATGGAATGGAATGATACTTAATTTGCAATAAATTCATTTCTAGGGCTTTGATGAATTCATTATGGATTATTCGGGTAACAAAATTGGACCATATAGAATAATGTATACGTTATAGGATATTATAAAGACATAAGAAAATATTATATATAAAAAACCTCATAAAATGTATATAGTTATAAGACAGACCTTATTCCAGAAGAAGAAGCACATCTTTAAAAGTTAATTTTGGAGTTAGATAGAATTAGTGGAATTTTTGGCTAATGGTACACAATTGTTCGTACAAGAATTGATCCTAAAAAATCCCAGTGTTAAAAGAAATTTTTCCAAATACACATGTAATATGTAGGATTAGAATAGAGGTTATAGAACTAGAACATTAAATATTACAAATCATTGAGTATGGATAGTTATCCTCATTTGATAATAATGATCTTATAACCAATAATAAACCATTAAGAAACACAGACGTTTCCATGTCGAAATATGTCACCACCCATCACCCGGGGGCCCGTATAGTGACTACCCCATGCCTGCCTTCCATAGGTCAGGGGCTGGCGACATGCACCAAAGGCGTAAATCCATTAATTGGGAAGGCATTTATTTTATAATTTTAAACAAATAAATCAGAGTACACAATTGGAAGAAAAATACTATGTAAAACTGTATACAAAAAAAGTGTTTGAAAGTAAAAGGGTGATGGGGATACAAGCCCAAAAATAAAGTACAAGTACAAATGAATGTAAGTATAATTGACGAAAAGTAATGTATATTCTAGGTCATTATTCGGGGTTCCTACCTAAAGGGTAGGTACAGATGGCCTCCTCAGCACTCTAGTCTGTCTACCTCCTCTGTGAACCGTCACACCATGTAGTCCACCTCCAGGTACCATCTAGTCCTGCTACTCTTTACATCAGCCAGCACTATCCGTCATCTACAACCATCACAAGTAGGTGTAGGCATTTCCCGTGTAGGGGTGAGAATAACGATACTTAGTAGGGACCCTAAGACCCTCAAGGTCTCACGACATTCCACAAGGATAAACCACAATGTATTAAAAAAACATATAACCATTACTTATGAATATGCCTATAAAAATACCTAAGTTATATAGTAACCAATCTCAATCATGAGGAAAACACAAAAGTCATTGACTCAGCTCAAACTAGGATTTTATTCTAGGGGTAGTATCAAGTAATAACCCAGTCACGCTGTCAGGACCTTGGCTGATGGTGTACTGCTCCTTTATCGGGTACATTAGGTCTATCGTGTTACACGGAGTCGCTTACGACTATCCTGGACTACTTTGGTACTCTTACTGATGATTACCGTTGGTGTGATGCACTCACACAGAGGTGTTCCCTACCGTGGGTCTGCCATGCTCACATAGAGGCACTCCCCCTCATAACATGTTGAGATACTCCTCCTGTCAAGTACTATGGATATGCTGTGTCACACGGAGGCACTCCCCACTATGGGTCTACCGAGTCACTTATAGGCACTCCCCATAGGGCTAGTCAAAACACTTCGAGTCAAAAGGTCTGAAGTCATCAGGTCTCAGCCAACTACTAGGTCTCTGTACTCCGCTCGATCGTCTCTGGGAGGATTAGATCCATGAGCTACATTTTGATCCTCCAACTGTCAGGATGTCCCATGTATAATTATCTTATAAGATCTACCTCATCATTGGGGTCTCAACTCAACAGACATCGCGTCAAATAGATGCACAGTCTCTATGTTATTGGTATTTCCGTTCTGGGGGCCCAGATGGATTTTTAGGTTCAAAAAAAAAACATGATCGTACCCCAACTGTGTCCAAACCTCAAGTGGGGTATTCTAATTAAACCTCCAAGCTCTAATATTTCTATCTCCATAGATGGTTCATCGATCGGACCCCCATAGAACATGTTATGGGAGAAAAGGTGAATTTGAGTCAAACGGGTCTGGACTGGTTGGCGGTCGGCGTGGCCTGGCTAGCGGTCTGCGCTGGCCTGGCTGGATAGTGGATAACAGTGCCCTGTGGGGCCCTCCCCCGCCACGTCCAGGGGGGATTCCATATGCTCACTCGAATCTCAAATAGAAAAGCCATTCGAGTGGGTACCAAACCGGCGCCAGGTGGCGCCGGTCAATGACGCGGGACGTGCTGGGTCCCGCTCCTCCCGGCTGGCCAAGTGGCCATCCGCTTCCGCATCGCCGGAGGCCGGCCCAAATCCGGCCACCTCTACTCCTCCACCACGGCCTGCCCTGGGCTCGGCTCCTTTCATCCACACGACGCGACGGCGCCGCCCCCTCTGGTGGCCTAGAAGCCACCTGTGTACACTGCCGCTGCCAGTAGCCACCGCCTATTCTTCTGCATGGCACGATGGTGTCACGCCCTTCCGATGACCCAACCGCCATCGGTCGTCAGTTTCCTTTGTGACTGAATTTCTTCGAGGGTGGGCCGATGCCAGCCGCCGTTTCTCATCCACCGTCATCAACATCTGAGGAAAATGGAGGGAGATGGTCGAGATTTGTTCGTGTGGCCCTATCTCTCCACGTTATGATGATAACATCTTGACAATCATGAACCGGGATTTGTTCGATGAAGAATGAAAACAAATAAATCTATAATCTCTATACCTCAGGTTCGCTGCTCATTGAAGATGTCGCGGAAATGTGGATGTTGTTTTCTTGATGTCAGGAAGATGGTGAACAAGATGAGGATGACAACATTGGTGTTCTCCAAGTATGGTGATTCCCCGTCATTCCCTGGTTGAAAATCTTTCTTTATTGGCAGGTGAAGCATTTTTTGTTGGGAGAATTTGTTTCTCTATGCTCATTCAACCCCTCTCCTAATGTTCCACCAAAAGAAAAATGCCAACCCAAAAATAATCGGTTCAGATAACCCATAATTTAATTGTTGGCCAAAATATTAAAAATATTTCAAATTGGAAAATTAATGTCTTGAGTGTATTGGCACTTTAATGAGGTAATTTCAAGGGTTCACCCCACTTATGGGAAGTTTCAAAGAGGTTTAAAGCTCGGGTGGTCCACACCCCTTAAATTGATAAGAGGTGCTTAGACCTCAGGTGGGCTCCACCACCATAACCTCCCATGGGATGTTATGTTGTGTTGTACCCCACCTCTTACATATTCTTGAAGGTTTTACTACCAAATAAAAATATGCTACACAAATATTTTTATTTCATTTTATTCATAAAAACTAAAAAAACTAATTTTCATTATCGACCAACTATCGTCGAGGTGAAAGAATTCTTAAGAAAATAATGGCACTACGAATTCAACAGTGAACTCATATTACAATTTCGAGAACAGGTTCTAAATTTATAAAATCTTGCTTTCATGTTTACTGAATATACCCAAACGAAACTTTAGAAATTTATTCCAGGCACACCGGGCCTCAGATTCAAGTGCCGTAAATTGTCACAGACTCGTAAAATTCCCATGTATTTAAAAAAAGAAAAACATCCACAGAATTTCTAGGTCATTAAAAAATAATCCTTGAATTCTATAATAGAATCCATTTATCAAATCCTATATGGATTTTGGTAGATATTTTGGTGGATTTAAGTCACGTTTGATCAAATGGTTATAAAAGATGAAACATGGCATGGATGGAAAAGCGAGTACCTATAAGGAACGACGTGCTACAAAAGGGTTTAAATTGTGTCAAATCATTGAATGTGATGAAACCATTCCACTAGTTTCTATGTAAAAATACATTATAATTAGAATGACATTATAGTTTACCATGACTATGGGATTTGGAAAATTAATGTCAAAAATAGCCATCCTCAAGGGGCTGAATTTGGAAGATGTCTATATGAAAAAAAAACAAACATTTTTTAAATCCAAAGTTGTCAGGTACGATATGAAAATTAATAAAACCCATTAATGGGTTAAAGGAAACATCTTGATCATGGAACATTCATTTTGATGAATCCATAACAAAATTTTGTTTTATAATGAATGAGTGTGAGTCCTGTATCTACAATATTTTAGTTGGAGTGCAATAAATTTTTCAACAGTATATGTTAATAACATATTACTGATTGGAATCAAACAAATAGTTATATTGTCTACTAAATCATGGTTGAATAAATTTTTCTCAATGATAGACATGGGAGAGGTGGAATATATATATCATATCAGGATCCATCATGATATATTTAAGAGGATTTTCATCCTAATTCAAAGTACACCCATTAACATGATACTGAAGAGATTCAAAATGGAATAGTCCAATATGGAATTTTTTCTATCATAAAATTAAATTCATCTTCCTCATAAATTTTCCCTCAGAACCATGAAGAATGAAATAGAATGGAAAAAATTCATATGAATTAGTTATTGGGTCATTCATGTGTGCTATTTTTCTGTTATGCTAGATGTTTCCTATACATTAAGTATAGTGTGAAGATATCAAGTTAATATTGGTTACCACTATTGGATGCCCATAAAGACTATCATTAAGTTTGTCTAGAATATTAAGGATATGTTCCTAGTTTATAGATGTAATGGGGAACTACTGATTATAGGTTATGAAGATTCTAGTTTCCAAATTGATCAGTAATGGCATGAGGTCAAAAAACAGATAACTCCAAATCCATTTTGTCAATTTTTCTATAAACCAATTATTGATAATTTAGAACCATGTAATAAAATATAACAAATGCCTAATTTTTTAAAAATACATAAACACCATACAAAATTCAATATCGAAATAAAACATGAAAATTCATCTTTAGATTTCAAATTCTAAAAAAACATTAAAAAACACATCTACACCTCATACTGCGTCCTCCTTTTGCCACACTCCATGAATCATCACTTGGATTTTATATCATCCCAGAATATAAATCTAAATAGCATGAAATTATAATCCATAAAATAATATCACTATTTCTATTATGAGAAACTGATGACCGTTGAGATTAAAGGGGGACATATCCCTCAAACTAGAAAACACAGCATTTGATAAAAATTTACAGAAAAATAGAAACAACATGTCATTGAGACCTCATAGAACTCTTTATAACATTGAAAATCACCTCCCATTAAACCATGATAACAAACAAATAAAATCCAATTGGGAAGGGAGTGGAGGAATCATGGAGCATGAGAAACATATGGACAGACGTGGTCGAGCAGAAGTAGTAGCACCAAAAACTTTTATTTTCCGAAAGGATGAAATCCATGAAAAAATAAAAATATTCATGACTATAAACATAAATCATGACCAAAAAACACATCCCTGCTCGAAATAACTCCAAATAATAGAAAATACAAAAATAAAAACCATCATAAGAAACTGAATCACTAAGGGGGGAAAGAAGAAAGATGAATCACGACTCCTAGAAAACTGATGAATCTCAATCAGAACAACACAATACCCATATGAGTGACACTACATTAGAAAAAAAATGTAGCTTTATAAAATATATTTGGGATTTAAAGTTGTTATTGAGATGAACATGGACATGATAGTGATCCATGATCATCAAGAGAGAGATGAACTCGAATGAGATTGATGGAATGAGAGCCGATGTGAGAAGAAAAAAAGGCCGAAGATAAAACCCCTATACAATAACGAGGTCCCTAATGTAGAAAAAACACATATGATAAATTGAATCCTAAAATAATGGAAATACCTGGAAATGAATGAAATAACAATAGAATGAGACAGAGGAAAAAAATTTCATATGAAGAGAGAAGAGGACATACAATTGTGAAGGTAATAAAACCTTAGTAATGGAGAGGTGTGGTGTGTCTTGAAGAGGTCAATGTAGTTTTTAGTCATAGACACTATACAAGAGTCCATGTACTTTTTTGATTCTATGTTTTCTAAAGAAATACTATTGATTTAAAACTTCATCCAAGAGCATGATGAGGTACCTAGAAGAAAATAACCTATCAAATTCTATTGTGATAATAATGTAGTGGGGGATCGTGAAAAAGATCAGAGATCACATCATTTAATGATGAACGTAAAGTTTATGTGTCAACTCATGATGGTATTTCTAAGAGATGTCATGTTTTTTAGAAGTATTTCCATTCAATAAAAATTTAAAGACTATTTGAATAAAGAATTGACTTAGCAAGAACATATTGATCATGTGGGGTATAGTGAACTAAAATTTATAGGTAGTTAGATCTATTCTATGTGGGGTTTTATTAGACTTGGTGTGTAATGGAAAAAAATTCATACAATTGATACATTTATATTTTATGTATTGAATATTAACTAAACATGTTATTACTTATTGATCTATGGTTGACATCCATTTAAAGTAATAATGCCCAAGAGTATTTTTCCCATTGATATGGTAATAGATGATCCCTTATATGATGGTAATCATGAAGTTCCATGAAAATATTATTAATATATTTCAATGCATGGATAAAATAATTTGATAAAAAGTATATTATTCATCTATCATGCATGGGTACTCATCATTTAAAAATTATGTTCTTTCTCCGGGGTGCCTTAACCCATTTATAGAAAATAATCTTGGAAATTAACCAATCCTGTCAAATTCCAATGGAATATAATCATAGATGGTGGCACACTATGTGTTTTAATTGATCTGTATTATATTATAATAGACTCTAATTAATGGAATTAATATTATTCTCAAGACTATGGAAAAAGTTTCTTATTGTTTTATTGATCGAATAAATTAAATAAATATTTACTAACCCAATCGTAAATAAAATATATGCATTTATTTTAATGAATATTTAATATATATTAATTTACTTGTTTATTAATGAAATACTTATTTATGTAAATAAAATATTTTATTTGGGTATTAAACATATTATACAAGAGTTTGAATTTACCAAGACTGTGTCTAGTGAAAAATATTAATTAAGAAGTTGATTAAATAATAATTTTTATTTATCATGTTTGTGGGCACCAAAAATTAATATTATTATTATTTTATTATGTATAATTATGTTTGTTAATGAATATTATATTTTTTAATGTTCATAATTCATTAAATAGTTATTTTATCCTAAAACATATATCTATATAAAAAAGGTTATATCTATTGTGTAAAGTATTGGTCAGTGCAATGAAAATAGATAATGTTTTCACAAAATGAATTCTATATCCACTCTTTATTCTAACTCCCTCATAAGACTGAGAAATTTAAAAGGGAAATATTTATTACCATAGAATGAAAAATCAATAAAATATAAGGAAACACGTTTGATTCCACGTGCTAGAACCAAGAAATAAAGTGGCATTTCTTGAAGATCATAAGAGCATATGAAGATCACCACTTGAAGGATTTGATCCTTAGATCATCATAGTGTTACAAATGACAAACTAAAGGGTCATTTACGTTGATGAATACTCATCAATAAATAAATATCATAAAGATATATATTAATTTTTTAAGATATTAAATCAAAAAAATACAATTTTTAAATTTAATATTCTCACTTATGTTTTAGGAAATAGTAAAAGAATTAAAATTTAATTTACCACCCAACGTTGCATACATCCACTACACCTAGAACCAACTATTTATGTATCCATAATTGAAACCTATTTCCATTCAAAAATTGTAATTTCATTTATAATATTGAGACTAACCATCTTTGTAATGGTCTCCCCAATTATTTCTTCTTCATATTAAATGAAATTACTAGTTTCACCATTGAATGTGGTACAATCATGAACTTTTAATGCTAATATATGTCAAAGTGGAATGGGTGGGGTGAATGTACTCTCAATAGGTCCTTTTAATTTCTTGGTTGATTTACATGATTTACATAATCTGAAATATTCTTTCCCCATCAGTTTTTCTGTAGGTAATACCATAACTCATTTAATTCCATTTTTTCATTTTCAAAATGTTTTCCATCTAAAATAAATATTATGGGAATTAATCATGTATCACTATAAGATTATATGACAAAGCTATGAAAGTCGTAATAATATTATTGATAGTTGTTACATCTAGATCAACATGAGGAATAAGAAACTCAATTCCTGGCTCATGTTAAACATAAATCCACTCTATTATGTGATATTTTGGGAGTTTTTATTATATTTTATGTCTACTGGTATACATTACACCATACAACACACAATAAGGTTATGTGTGGGTGTTGATAGATATAAATCACATAAAATTTACCGTATGTAATTTATTAATATAATGTTATCACATGTTGTCTGATTCATATTTATGAAACAGTGAAATGATAAAATTAATTATCTTGGTTATGGAATATATTGATGGGAATGGATATCCTTAAAGATAGTGGGCTGATGTGTATCTTCATGAACTGATACTTATCTACTATTAGTTCACATTGGTCCTTTTTCATATACTATTCTACAATTCAACACTGAACTATAATATATTTTCATGTATCTATATATTCTTATATTCATTTCATAATCTCATACATACATCATTGTGTCTTTATATTGTAGAATCATGTAAAAGGTAAATATTTAAAACCCACAACACTAACATGGCCATATTGTTCTAGTTAATTTGAAGCTACTAAATGTAGATTCTCAACAAGTATAATCAATTTCAACTCTTGTGTATTAATCTTATAAAAACCATATGATTATACATGTATATTATTATGTAGTAATATTATAATGCACAAAATAATTAGTATTAGGTCAAACATACACAGAATTATCATATTTTATGTGGGTTCTCATTTACTATATTTCCCTCAATAAATAATAGCCTTGTTACATTATAAAAAATGTGGGATTTATGTTTCATTGATGTCATATTCATCAATATTAATATAAAAAAGTATCTTATGTTGTTTTATATCTCATAAATATATTTTTGATGATTTAAAAAACATACCATTTATATTTTGAGTAATGTGTAAACCCTTCTTTATTTTATAATAGGGGTGAATTCGTTTTTATGCACAAGAAATATTTTTATAACTCAATTTTTATTTATTAAATTGGCATTTGTATTCAAAATAGATAATATAAATATTTTCAAATAAAATATTCTTCATTAAAAAACATAAAAACTGATTCCTCATCACTAGGACCAATGAATGATTTTAATGATTCATGGTATACAATGCATTCATAAATATATAGTTAATGTGATTCACTATACACTCAATATCCATAAGATAATGTTTTGTTAGATGTTTTAGAATGGATATATATTAATTTCTAGTTACCAATATGAAAAAACTTTTATGAAATCATCTAAAACAAATTAAATCTCAAAGGGATAAAGAAAATTATTTCAATTTTATTAGATATATATATTTATATATTTATATTTTAATAGATATAGTATATTGTAACGTTTCCATAATATTTTCTGGAAAGGTTATCAGTAATTTATCTATAAAAGTATTCCACATATCGATGACAATTAGACTATACATTCGTGTTGTATCCCCAAATTAACCAGTAAAAATTGAATTCTGCGGTTCAAAAGGTTTTCATGTTGGTTCCATCCAACCTAATATTCGAATACATTTATCCTTACCTTATTAAATTTAGTTAACACAGTGATTCTATGCTCATCTAGTTTTTTCATCCACATGTTTTTGATTCCCTATTATTTTTATAGTTTAAGCATTAATGGTGTGTTCTTACCAAGTATTGGTAACTTCATCAGGTGAAGTATTAATTGCCTATATGAGTAGTTCATAATTTTATTCACATTATTTAGATATACTAGATAACACATAATATTATAATGAAAATAATAGTATTTTAAAATAATGAATTAACCTACAAATTGAAATCCCATTAATTTTTTAAATAATGATGGGATTTGGATAATTTATTTAGTATTAAATTCCTATCCTTGAGGTCCAAACTGATGAATAATAAAGTATCTACATTAGGACAAATATGAATTTATTATGATGTCCCAATAAATGGGCCATCTTCAATTAAATTTTAGTTGAACCCAATGGTATTTTTAGTTGCCAAAAAAATCACCAATTACCTTTTATTATATCGTAGAAATATATTACATGAACTGCTAGTGATGTAATTATGAATGGTTCTTCTAAATACCCTTCTACACAAAAATTAACCCTCATGAAGCTTAATTTGTTGACTTAAACTGTAGCTATGTTTTCATCCCATTTTCAATTTAAAATATTCACATGAATTGTCATAAAATATAACTCATATATCTGTTAAATTATGTTGAAGTATAGAATATTAACATAAATTGGATTTCAATCCATTGAATTTAATACGTTAATCACTTCCCCCATATTACCGACTCTACTATTTTACATCATACTATGTTCATCAGGTTCCTTGAGATTGAATGTATAACCATTAATTACAAAACTAGTGTAACAGATAAAATTTACATTTGGTATCCTAGATATCTGATAATGTTGATTGGAAATTATATTTGGATATGTAGACATATCCTTAATAATATAATCTTATAACTATTATTTAAACTATTTATTGTATGTAATTGATATTTATATTTGTGCCCATGATGGATTATAGTGTCTAAGAATTACTCTGGGGTATTTATCTTATAAAAAGAACCATAAAATATTATTTTAAATTTCATTGTGAAAATAGATATATTTTTTATTGGTAATTTTAACAACACCACATCCAAATATTTCTTCTCCCCTAGGTTTCCCACTATGATGAGACTTTGGGAGACCAATTCAATGAACATATAGGAGGTAATCGATATAGAATACAATAAAATCATAAAAAATATACCACTCTTCAATACAACCTCCTAAATTACTTCAATTCATGTTTTACCCCATAAAAGTTTTTATATATCATATATTGGGGTACATTCATCAACAATGTTCAGGACCTCATAGTTTCTTCTATCTAACCAAGTAAACCATCTGGAGGACAATTATATCTATGAATTATAGTTGAAAAAATTACTCTATTTATCATAATATGAAATCAATTAGATTCTTTATAATTGGGGACATAATAGGTTCTATTACTATATATGGATTTTAAAAGGAATAAATTACTGTTTAATAAATTTTTTATACACTTTTTGATAGAATGAAACATAATTCTATAAGAATTAAATCTTCATTCTAAATTAAATATAATTTTATTGTAGTCCCAAAAAAATTAAAATATTCATTTAAATGATATTATTTCTATTTCATGTATAATAATATGATAATTTTACACAGTGAAGTATGTTTCATAATGGAAATTTTATTTTTCACGATAGAGTGTAAAATGGTGGTGGAATAGAATTTTTCATTTCACCCTTCACATGTCCCACCACATTCCTTATCCAAACATTATTTGTGTCACACTTTTCCTTAATTCCATATTTTATAATCTCAAGTACATTTTGTAACATTAAAATAACAATAACACATGTACATTTTTCAAAGTTCGTGACATTGAAAAAATATTTTATGTATAAAAAATTCAGTTATGGTAATTCAATGAACATTAATCAATTTTTTCATTCATGTTTTGTGATGTTTTTCAAAAATGGATTTTAAATATTAGGTTCATTATCATATACTCATTTGAGAAGTTGACCACTCATTAATTATGATGGTGTTTTTCATTGTTCTGTATATGCATTGGATTATGTCATCCAAGATTTTTTTATGTCTACAGGGTTAAAATATAAATTTTCTTAAAAACAGTCTTCATGAAACATTTCTACCTAACTTATTGTGTAACATCTACACAAATGGGACACACAAACATTCCATTAACATTATTTCCTAAAAAAATTCACTAATATGGAATTTCAGTTATCAACCTAGAAAACCTAGCACTCTATAAAAAATAATAAATTTTATTACCCTAATACAATGTAAAACTAGTGTCCAAAATAAATTCAAGGTCTTCGATCAATGAGTCCAAATAGATATCAATATCCTTACCTCATTTTTTGTAAAGATATAAACAAAGAAAACATAATGTATTTTTGTTTTATGCATGACATTAGTGGAAAGTTATAAATTGACAAAAATAATTAGCCATGTAATGTGAGTACTACTTTTAATAGTAATATTACTTCATACATATGAATGTAATTAAAGTCAGATGTTTTTTGTTGTGTCTCTAAATTTAGGATACACATAATTAATTTTAATTTATTTATGATTGTTCACTGGGTGTGACATTTTGACATCCTCAATTAATGTATCCTCATTCCATGAATATTTTCTAATGGTTTCCTAACATCTACATGTATATATCAACATTGTAATGATAGTAAAGTATGATAAACATTTTTGGTACATGATTTATTTTTATCATATAGATATGCGACTTACGAGCATATGTTATGAGTGATTGATGGTCATTTTCAAAAATATATAATCATTTTTACTAGCATGTATTTTTTCATAGATCATTCCCATTTGACATAGAATTATCATTGAACCATTTTTATATGTTGAATATCATTTTCTATGGATAAAATATCAATCATGAGACCATGTATATAAATAAATCATCTATCATTCCTTCTACGGATAAATTTGAAATTATATAACATTAATACATCTAATAGTTTCGTGTATTTAGTAAAAATATTATATAATGGTGTCTTTTCATAGATAATTAATTTCTCAAACCACATTTTATTATCATGTAGGTAATATTGAATTGTCATTGTCATTTATTCTATACAATCTTCATCTTCATTTACACTAAAATTCATATCAACTAATCCATAAATCAAAATATCATACCATTGAGTATATACATTAGTTTTTCATGAAATTTAGTCTAAAATGTATTTATTAAATCTATATCATGACAAATTAAATATTCTTTTAACTTTTATGAGTCAATTCATATTAAATAAAAACAAAGAAAACACGGATAAATAATTTGTGATGTGTCAAATTCATGCTCAATTTAATTCTTGATAAACTTTTTGATGCCATCCTCATAATCATTTTTCATCTGATTAGCATCCATATAGATTTTTATTCGTATCAACCATATTATATTCAATAAAATTATTTTTTAGAAAAAATAAATAAATACTCAGAAAAAATATATAGATACTTTTAAAAAAAATGATAAAATTCCTATGAAATATTTTATACTCGCATTAGACACAGAAAAAATAAAATGAAATTAATGTTGTAATTATAAAATGATAGAATACATTGAAATTATAATATTAGACTATTTATGTAGAATTATTGTTTTCAAATGATGATGGATAGAACCATTAAAGTAAACTATTCATGTTTGAACCTAATTCCAATAAGGGGAACCCTCAGGGTATGATATCCACCATGATGCGGTTTACCCCACTAGAATATTGTAACTATGATTGTATAATAATGATCATATTGGACTACTAAAGTTGAATGAATCACAACATGCTAATTTTATTCGTTAAGATTCCTAAAAAGTTATATTTTTGCATAATGGTAACATGAAAGGATACAACCAATGGTTGTGTAAGGTTTTTCAATTCTCTAACAAATAGAAGATTTCATAGATCCTTCCTGAAGAATAATTTAAGCAAAATGAAGTTATTATTAGAAGATAAAAATAGTCAAATTATGTGTACTTATATTGTTTTGTAGTGGTTGAAATAATTAATGGTAGAGAATGTTTCCGATATATAAAATTATGAAATCTATATTTTAGAATTAATCTACTGAAAATGATATAAACCAACAATGTTCACTCACAAAAATATTAATGGTTCATAGCTTCTATGAAATCTTGAAGGATATTGATGTTTTGGGTAAGGAACCTTAATAAATTATATGGTCTGAAAAGTAATTTTATTTATATATACTTTATTCAAGGTGACTATATACATAAATATCAAATTTTGAGGACTATAATCAATTAAAATTTCCCCAACACATTACATGATGTACTCTTAGTCAATTATTAAACACCTATTGGCTCTAAGAAAATTTTATGTAATTCATATGAGATGCATTATGAATAAAGATTTACAAATATTGGTTACAAAATTGGTGGAGGACAAACTTATTTCTATTGGATAATTACTATATTAGTAATACGGGGACGTGGAAATTATTTTGAGCTATAAAAAATAAATATGTTATTCGTGGATTGATTTAATTATTGGTGGACTGAATGAAACAAGAAGTATTCAGTGACGATTTTTAAGATAAAGGACAATATACACCAATTAAAATTTTGAAAATAAATAAGATTCGACCATTAATATTTTTTTGGATTTTAGACTTCCATATGTGATAGTAACATTATTCAAATAAAATTATATTATGAACAATTATCATTTAGAAAATATGATCACAATATTGTTTGTAGGATTTTGATTACTATAAGTACTATACTAACATAAATAATATCTAGATAGGACAGAAGAGGCATTAGGAAAAGATATTATATTAAATTGAGTGACTAATGTCATTTGGGGGTCATAATGTGATTGTGTTAATAACATATTAAAGTTGTACCAGTTTGAACATCTCAATCATTTAATCATTCAATTATGTTTCCACATTAAACTATCAGTTACCCTATCGGCGAACTATTAATATATTGTATCATTTATGAATATTATTATTTATTCTAAGGAAGAACATTGGAGGTGGAGTTCTTATGGTTGGTGTAGGTCCAAATCAGGCTAAATGTTGTTAAATACATCAGTTCCATCAATTACTATTCTAGAGCTTGTGAATAATGACATTCTAATCTACTTTTTGTTATGTTTTTGTAATCAAATATGATTTATTATTACCAATATAAATGATGTATATAAGTATGTGCATCCATTGTACACACCCATAAAAATATTTCTATTATAAATCATTTAAAATATTTATTGATCTTTACTCTAATTTGGTGGGATGTGTAGGTGAATGGGAAATTGGAGAGAATGATCTAAAAAATAATGATTTATTTTATGAAAATTATTTATTGTCATCGCAACCCATTTAGTCATGGTATTTGGACTGGAATCCATGAAAAACACAAATTCACACTGACATGTCTATAACTATATAAAAAATGGTGTTCCATGTCGCATACTGTTGTATACGGCAGCTTCCTATATAATCCCACCACTCCCTATTGGGTATTGTAAGCACACTCACCAACTCCCTAGTTGCCATCATCCTAGATTCATTCCATGATGAAAACCTATGGAGTATCTCTTTTGGTTGATGATAAATGTAAATAGAGACGGAAAACTTCAATATAAAAAATATTGAATCTGTAACTATGTTTTGATAATTTAAATGTAGAACTGAAAATAAAAATATTAATAATGGTAAATGGATATGAGGATTTAATGTTCATGGTAACCTTTGGAGTCATAGTACATGAAAATAAAACCACACATACACAAAAATTTTATAATTCTCAAATTATATAAGAAAAATTATAGTGTAATCAAGTGGGAAGAAGTAAAACATAAAAATTGAGGATGATTTACAATTTTCTAACCACAAAATGGAAAAACAATTATAATCACAATGCTGGAAAATAAGATCGTTATCAGTTTTATTATATTCCAGATGGCATTGGGTACATAGCCACTTGGGTTCAACAGATAAAACAAAGTCATCCTTCTTTTTTTAGTCTTGGATCATCAAACAATGATATAGTTGAACATCTTCCATATAGGATGTACATAGTCTCAACTCGAATTGGGAATTGATTTAAGGATGAGGGAGTATTGAAAGGCAAGATTCTTGGGAAGGGAGATGACTAAAAAACTAGATCTGGGATTTCTCTAGTGAAACTGAGAGCACACATCAATATATGAGGGTGAAACAGATGAAGATGAATGATATCATTGGTATGCATCAGGAAGGGCTGATGAAATCCCCTGAAAATGAACGATTCCAAAAACTCATGAATCTAGGGTTGAACGGTTTAGCCGAACATACATTAGTGGCTCAAAAATCTGTGAAACATGTAGATGGACAGATGCAGTGGGGCAGCATGATGATCAATGGTGCACAAAAATGGGTCAACAAAAAAAAATTCGAACATTTTACATGATATACCAAGAAGTCCACACAGACAAGCATCCCACTGAGTTAAAAACCAAATAGATAACTAGGCCCAAAGGGAATAATGTCTAGCATGCATAAAATATTAAATGAAAACATGATGAAAAAATTAAATTGGATAAAATATAACTAAACCAATGTTTAATATAAACGTAGAATTATGAAACCACTATTCAGAAATCTCCACCATTTTCAATTAAAATTTTTAATTTATCATTCACCTAGGGTCATAGAATTACAGCCATGTTGAACATATATTAAATAAAATTAAACATAGAATGAGACACTACTTGATTAAAACTATAAAATATGGTTATTTTTGTGTTTATCTTATTGATAAACATTGTCCCAGATTCAATGAAAACTATAATAAAATATAATTTAATATTTATGTGCTTAGAGTTACCATGAATAACTATGTTTTTTGATAAATTTATTTATGAGAGGATATAAAAATAAATATTGATATCAGAATTATACATACTAAATCATAAGACATAGTATTTTTCTACAATTCTTCTTTAACATCCTAATTTAAATCAATACATTCAGATTCAATAGTTGAAAGTGGAACAACAGATTGCATGTTTCACTTCTTGGAAATAAAACCTCCGAAGCAGAAAGCACATAACCGGTTAATGATTTTTGAGTGTATATATTTCCAAAATATCCAGCATCAACAAATCCACATATAATTCTAGTAGAATCATCATTTCTACAATATAAGAATTAATACTAGAAGTACAAGGAATATATCTAAGTATCTAGTAAAGGGAATGCTAATATGGCTTCTCTAGAGAGGTTATGAAGCTACTAAGAGTGCAGACAACAAAATAAATATCAGGGGAGTGAAAATACTGGAATACGTTATGCTACCAACTATGTTTGCCTAAATAATAATAGAGAAAAATTCAACATCTTCAGCAGTTGTATGGTCTTGAGTCAAATATTGTTTATATTTTATTCAAGAGATGTATTAATATTCTTTAGATTTTCACACACATACCTCATTACACCATTTAAAACATAATCATCCTGAGAAAGATAAAGTAATTTTTTTCTACGTCCCTTATGATTTCAATGCATATGATTTGGTTGGTTGCACTTAAATCCTTCATATCAAAATATATTTTCAGTTGGTTTTTTACAAAGGAAATAAAATTTATGTCTTTTCATATAATTATCATGTAATAGACCTAAAATATCATATAAATGGGGAAGGTCTTAGTATAATTAAAATAAAAACCAGCATTTTACTAACTCCAAATGTACATTTTGCCTAGAATGAATGAATAAAACATTATTTACCACTAACTTGATCCTTTCTTATGAAAAAGATATATTTATTCATACAGAAAACTTTATTTGGTCTGAATTCAGTTAGGGAACAATTTGGAGGATCCGCATAAATAGTTACATAAAAATCACCATATAGAAAAGCTATTTTAAAATCTCACTCCACATTAAAAAACCAATTATATACAGAAGATGCTAACAATTGATAAATAGTATATTAAACCCTAAGTAGGATAGACTGACACACGATACCAAGAAACTAAGACCCAAATAAAACCAAGAAATACAATGTATTAGGGAAACAATCAAAACTAACGGTCTGAGAAAATGGAATCCTGTATCTTTTGAATGATAAGTGATATTGACAGGGTTGAAGATCATTGAAGCAGATGTGATCCAGACAGAGCCCACGAGTACTTAGCTATCCACTATAGTGGATCATTAGAACAAATTTGGTATAATTATATTGAAGAATTAAAACTCTTATCTCTTTAATGAAGTTGAATGAACCATGATGGACAACAGGATAAAAGTCAACATCATGAAAAATGAAACGATGAAGTGAAATAAATTATAGTAGGGGATGAGGTGACATGTAGAAAAGTATACTAGTATATGAAAACATGTGAATGGTGGAGATCACATGGAATGATATATAATATCTAGTTGATTCAAGAAATCACATGGAACCCAGCCACATAGCAACATGGGAATGGACAGTGGCAGTGACACAAATCATTAGGGAATTAAACAAACACTAACTAGAGGATTCATAGACATGGAATCTACACTGATCAATGACTAAGAGATCACATTGTATTCATCCATCAAAGAAGACCACACCCACATTCTCAAATGGAGAGCATATACATAGAAGGAAATCCCAAACAACAGCCCATAGAGAATGACTCATAGAGGAAAATCATGAAAAAAATGCATAATAATAATAAAGAATAATAATATTTCATGGAAACATAAAATGTATTTTTTAATATTAAAAATAAATTTTGCATCATTGAATGTAATTTAGGGATTTTAAAATTATTTGGAGCTATAAAAAATCCAATATGGTAGTCATAGAATTTTTTTATCAGTAGAAGACTCTCAAAAACAAGAATATGTCATCTTATTTTTCTTAGTAAAAAAACAATGTACATTGATTTAGAAATAGAGAATAAGAAAATTCATTCAACGTTTTATTTTTTTGGGT
This sequence comes from Viscum album, assembly GCA_963277665.1. Classification (NCBI taxonomy): domain Eukaryota; kingdom Viridiplantae; phylum Streptophyta; class Magnoliopsida; order Santalales; family Viscaceae; genus Viscum; species Viscum album. Next base: position 361,912,105 of record OY728158.1, on the reverse strand, counting down.
AGTATAATTCCATATGTGATGGCCACATTTTACAAATAAAATTCTTTTATAAATAATTATCTAATAGAAAATATAATTATCACTAAATTTTTATTTCGATTTTGTACCCACAACTACTTTACTGACATTAAGAATATCAACATAGTGAAATAATATAATTAAGAATGAATATTATTCTAAATTGAGTGAGTAAATTTATTTATTTCGACAATGTGATTGTGTTAATAAGGTATAAACCGATATCTATTTGAACATCTCAAAATATAATGCATTTCATTATATCACAGCTTTAAAAAATCAGTTACCCAATCAAATAACTATTATTGTGATGTATCCATTATGAATAAGATTAATTATGCGAACAAAGAACATAGAAGCTTGTGTCCTTATGGTCAAATTAACTCTAAATCAGGATAAAGGACACTAAATACATCGATTCCTGCTTTTTTATTCTATATCATGTGAATCATGATATTCTAATTGACTTTGTTGTGTTTTTTTAATCCTACATAATTTATCATTACTAATTCTAACTGTGGTTATATGTTAGAAGATCATTTTTTCACGTGTATGAAAATATGTCTACAAGAAATGTTGTGAAATATTTATTTATTAATTATATAATTTTCCATCTTTTTAGGATCTACTGGTCAATTGAAAATTGGGGGGAATAATCCCACAAATCAAGCATTATTTTATGAAAATTAATTATTCAGCACATGGCTCTTATAGTCTTGGCCATTGGAATGGAAATAATGAAAAACGAATATTCATGAAGAATTTTCTATACCTATATAATAAATAGGGGTGCCACACGACATACTACTAATGGTGATAGATGCATATATAAGCCCACTGCACACCATCGGGGATTCACATCACACTCTCCCACTCCATAGTTTTTCCAATCATGGATTCAATCCATTATGAAAACTTGAGGAGTTATCATGGGTATAATGCTCATGGTTGCCCTCCTTGGCACAAAACATATCTAGACCTATCTTCTTGGAGCAACCATTGATGTCATTCTACCTATTTCCCCACCGATGAGCATACCACAATCCACATTGCTAGCAAGGGTTCCATAGGAGGCTGAATTACTATATTCCTAATGCTACCCTAGAACCAGGATCATTAACATCAGTAGGATCATGGGTGCCACAAGAATACCCTAGTTGGGAATCCGGATTTATATGTCTTGTGTTCATTATTCGATATTTTCCTAGTATTAATGTTTCTGGTATTTCACGGTATACTAATTCATCTATTTATTTTATCACATCACCCACAATAAAAACATAAACATATAATTGAGTTTTATAAGGTTTCATTCATTAATATCTATTATAAATTTTGGTTCTTCCTCTCTTTAATTTTAGTTGAAAATGAGTGTTTGGTTGAACCAACACATTTTTAACAATATCCAAATTTTATGTACCTGATATTTATATTTTCTCATCCATGTAGATGAATTTTAATTTTAGAATATTTTTTAACTCCTGTTATTTTTCTTTCATTGTTTTTTATTTTATCAGTGTATATATATAAGTTAATAAATTAGTTAATATTATATACAATATATTTTGTTTATTTAGTAAGAATGCATGTTATCCTATTAAAAAAAATAAAAAAATTTAATGAAATAGGTAGTATTTAAAATTTAAAATTTATTAATTAATAAAAATTTCAAATAAAGATTAATAACATATTTAAAAATATAATTAATATGAATCCTTGTTAATAGAGTCTCATACAATTTAAAAAGGATCAGGATGCCTGATCATTTAATTCATCTCTTAAAATGTTAAGAGAAAGGATATACACGAATGAAACCGATAATTCAATAATCACCCAATCTTGATAGAGTGTCTAAAAATGAAGTTGATTTTAAATGTATCACCATCACAAAATAATACCTATGTGTCCTCTTTAATAAAATAAACTTTAAAGTTATATAAATAATAAAATTTCATAATATCGATAGCCACCTAAATATTTTTATTAATTTGAATTGCTCATATCAAATCCTTTGGGGTCCACAAAAACCTCTTATAATGGGATCATTTCCTTTTTTGGAGGATTGTAGGCTATGGATCCTATTTGAATTGGAAAAACATTGATCTTTTTATTTTTTGTCGATTGATCAGACATGTGGAAAATGAGTGTGTATCCAAGGAAGAGATGTTGAAGGTAACATCATCCTTCAAAATAAATCGTGGATCCATGAGAATAAAGTAAGGATTCCTTTCATTCAAGAATCAGAAATTAAATTGGATAGAGAAAATATTGCCAAGGACATTAGTTTTCAATCGGCCTCAAATCCATCAAATGATTTTATTCTAGGTACTCTACCTACTATCACAGATCAATGCTACCATTCTCACTAAAAAATACCTATGTACACAAAACCAACCCCATGCTTGAGATCCCAGATAAACCTCTTAATCGCATTGAAAAAAAATTATATATGACTAAGACCCATATTAACATCACCTCCCAACTGACAAATGTAACCCCATGCCCCCACCCAGCACAACACCAATTCATCATGAACCCTCAGACCCCACCCCCAGTGACTTCCCCAATTATACATTCAACTTTTACACCCACTTTTATTAAGAAAATCTAATTCAAACGAACTCAACATGGACATAAAAAGTGATGAATATATAGGAGTAAATTTAATGGTGAATATGACATTATCCTCCCAACATTGGAACCTAATGAATTAGAATGAACCCCCAAGACATCCCATGCAAGGTAATGACTACCAAAGAGATAGAGGATCACAAGAGATGGTTATTTTATCTAATACATATTTGTGGATTAGGTCTCGATCAAGCCATGCCTATATTAATGATAATATTGTGATGGAATTTTCATGGGATATTCAACCTATAGAATGTTTGAAAGCATTAGCACTGGAGTGGTCAATGTTTCTGTATCCTGAATTTTCTATCTCAAACAATGCTAAAAAAATGTGTGTAATCAAATCCAATGAGGGTTTTCAAATATATTTCATTGTCGCTCACCAAGGCCACAATGATAGCCTCTTCCTCTTATGGAAGGAGGTTATTATGTTTAGAATCTTCACTCCCAAGAATATTTCTGCCTCTATCTACTAGCATGGCGTGCCCTTCTAGTCTTTCATGGGCTTCCATCAGTGGCCCTAAAGAGACAATATAATGTCCTAGGATCTCCAATGATCGATTCAGAGTGTTTTATGTGGCCAAATCCCATAGGTGGGGACATTAAAGAATTTATTCCACATAAATAAAATATGGGTTCTTGAAGATCCCCTAATCATATTATTGACTTATTTTAGGTTATTCAAGTCACAGTTCTATCTATAATGGGACATGATGGTTTTCATTTAACAAGGTTCTAGGGGTTCCCAATGAACACCCACATTATAGAACAAAGGAATATATTCTTTTCCTCTTCTAATTATCTTACCATCTTCATCCTTTCCCACTTTCTCATCATACCCCATTCATGTGGAACACTAACCTATCCTCATCAACCATAATACTATCCACACCACATTAATATAATACAAGAGAATAAAATTATATTTCAAATATATTGGATGATGAAATGATATTGTTATGATGTGGTTAAATAAAGATTGAATATGGAAGGACCTTATGTTCACAACAAAATACACATAGTCTTGCCTAACCTTTAGTTAAAGAGTTTTATTCGGTTTCACTAACCGAATCATCAATAAATTTCTATAGATAGACGGATATAGAATGATCACTCACTTCCTCCATCATGTGGAAGCCTCTCTAGATTACTCAACCTCAAAAATTGTTCTTAATAATTATCTCAAAAATAAAATTTAGTTATTGTTTAATGTGTGCGTGAGACATTGAAATTAAATATAATGACACAAATACATATTATTTCCCTCATAAAGTATTTTGGAGGCGATGTAAGAACATCATTTCTAATATTAGCTCTCCAAAATAGAATATCGTCTGGGAGGTGAATTTTATCCACAAGCTTATCTTTTTATTTATCTATGATCAATACAGTAACTATTGATAATTTTATAAATAACATTCCCACTACATTTAATCAAATGTATTATTATATATTTTGGCTATAGAAAACACATGAACATCATAGGATTTGTCTTATATTGTATGATTTAAATGGTTGTTAATCGTATTTAATGTAGATAATATAATTGTTTAATAGTGATCAAATGAAAATTATAAATACGGTGTTTTGATTAATACAATTGACACAGACATAGGATATGATGTCCTCAACATGTAATATTCTTCCATATAAAGCCCAATTATCAGAGATTATGAGGGAGATAATGTCTCTTGGATTATCCCTAGACCACGCCCAAGATGAGATCCAACAACATAAGCATGAGTGAACACATTTATAGGATAATTTCATGCTCATTGATATCACAAACCAATCCATGTACACTGAACCACCCTATAAAAGTACCATCGATGTGCACCTTACCCTTAGAGGGTTTCCAGGGGTATTATAATGATAAGTATCAAGACCATAATAATATTAATATATATTGTATTTTTAAAAGAATATTGTTAATATTTTTTTCTTTTCGATACATTTTAAATTGTTTTAATTTTTACACAATTAAACACAGACTATCTAGTTAATGAGTATTCAATTTCAAATAAAATATTTATATTGAATAATTAATGTATTATTTAAATAAAAAATACTATTTTTGAAAAAATTATAAAATATCAATAATCATATATTTTTTATTAAGTCAGAATATATTTAAAGTAATGTTTAAAAAACTTTTTTTTGTAAAAAAAACCAATCATTTCTAATTAAATGATTATTTTATATTAAAAGTGAAAATTGAAATATTTATAAATTTATTTTTCCAAAATAAATTTTGTTTTTGGAATCCGATCAATGAAATTATCCAATATGGTATTTTTAAAATATTTTTGACATTGTATAATTTTCGGGTAAATATTAAAAAACATATAAATATATGTTGTGTATTAAAATATTATAATGATCCAAAAGTGATATAATGAATAATATAAATTTCATCCATGGAGAAATATATTTTTTACATTTTAAATAATTTGATTTTATTTTTATTTAAATAATTTCATAAAGCCTTTATGATTCTTCCAAAACCATTAATATATTTTAATGTTTTAAAATTATTTATTTAAGAGTATATCTTTCTTACACATAAGAAAGAGAAATATTTTATATTTTTGCCTTTTCCTTTTAATATAATAAAAACCACTCTTACATGGTAGAATACATGGGAGAACCTCATATAAGGTTTTTGGTTTTGGTTTTTTATTAGATAAGGTCCAAAACCTATGTTTTATAAATAATAAATAATTCCCCACTCATAGATTATATGTTGGTACCTCTTTATGTATAAGGTTGTATTTATTATCTACATTTTTCAATGATGATCAAAATGATGAACGATATGAAGAAGAAATCCAATGTCATTGAGAGTGGTAAATCAAATGATGCATTACTGATTTGTATTTCATGAATATCATAAATTTAAAGAACTTGTTATAAAATGATTGTGAAGTAAAGGGGGAGAAAAGGTGATGCCAATCATATTCTACTCTTATTGGAAATAATGATGTTTCTGGATGACTTGGATGTTTTAATACTTATCATTTAAAATATGATGATTCAAAATGAGATTGATCACAGACTATATATCATAAAAGATATGTTTCTTGATGAATGCAGTTGATTGTGGAAGAATAAATATGAGAGTGAAAAATAATGGGTTTTCTTTCTAATGTAGATATTTAAGGTGGTGCCATTTTTCATTATTTTCCAAAACATTTGACCTCTAAATCGGGATTTTTTGGAAATGGAGGGATTATTTCATAGGAGGGATTGAGTTGAAAAATGGAAGAGGTAACTAATAAAGGAAGTAAAACACATAAATCAAAACATGAATCACATAACATGTATGAGAATGGTTCACGTCTGTCTACCATGTAGTGGGAATGGTATGAGGTATGGTTCACAGAACAGGTCACAGTACTGAAAATGGTTGATGGTAGAAGGAGTTGTCGTACGTGGCTTGCATATTCATTGGTGGAAGGGATTTTGTACATATATTGATAGGCATGTGGTTTGAATAAGTTCTATAGTATACCGAAAATGTTCACAATTCACATTAGAATCTATGTTTCTGGATGGAGTTCGGTACACGGTGATGATTTTCCAACATTAAAAAATTTCGAAAATCGGATTAGAAAATTTTTCAGAGTAATTTTTATATATAAGAATTTCTAAATTAAGAGAGCTTGAATTCAATAAGAAAATTTCAGTGTTGTGGAAGAACACAAATAGGTCTTAATGTGTTCTATCAAGAAGAATTATGTTAATGGAAGTGGTACTCGAGAGATATTTTGTGTAGGACAAAGCGGTACGTTGAAGATTATATAGTGCATAGAATAGGAAGAATCAGTTTAGGGACGAGATTCTCCATAGGAAATATTGGTACATAGGAGATGAAATGGTTCATTGAATATAAAGAAGAATCCCATAAAAGGAAGAAAAAGTTTGCAGAATATGAAGAAATAGTCCATCGAAGAAGGAGTTCCACAGAAGTAGAAGATGCAGGTAGAAACAGTATGATGAGGCTATATGAAAAGGTGGTACACTGAGGTGGTACACATAAGTTGTATAAGGAAGTAGTACGTGAAGGCGGTACACACAGACGGTATGTGGAGTTGTTGTAACATGGAGCAGGCATGGTACGTGGAGGGGGCGCGGTACGTAGAGTTGGCATGGTACGTGGAGAAAGTGTTGTAAGTAGTGTAGGAGTGGTATGCCGAGCAAGAGTGGTATGAAGAGATGTTGTGGTACACAGATCATAGATATTTTGAAGAATCAGTGATAGTTCGCTGAAGGTTAAACATCATAATGGAGGTTTGTGATTCTAGAATAAAGAATATTATGATATAGTGCATTATGTTTTCCCACTAAAAACAATATATAACAGAAAGGAACATCAATTCTAGAACATGATGGAAGCCAAGTCTCATGATGAACAATGGAAAAAGACATTTATTTCTATCTGTTTAAGAGACTTTCATGCCGATATACTAAATAACATCTCTTACATGGCTATGAGCCATGGGGAGTCTATAAAAGTGATCCGAGGGATGCTGTGAGCTATCCCTGAACTTTTAGGTAGTGTTCTTGGGACACAATGTCTTTTACCAATCTTCTTTAATCTACAACTAGTGAGGATTAGTGGAATTAGGTATGACTGACACCTAGTTGGCATATGCTACTTAGACATATCCCTTGGTGGTGAACCATGTAAATATTTCATGTTTTTCTTATGAATATGAATTTTTTAATTATAAAAAATATAGAAAATATAGTTTTAAAAATGTTCCTACTAACATGAGAACACGATCCAGTAAATAATAGAAAACATTGACACCTTGATTCACCTCTCTTAGGGTTGTATAGGGTCCTTCAATATATAAAACCACCCAATACCAATTCAATATTTACTAAAAATTTATGAGGCACATCATTAATATTACCTCTCCTCTCTAGAGTCCTCCCAAGGATCCCCAATCTTCTATGAGGCCACATGAATTTGGAGTTACAATTTCAATGTAAGGGTTCATTTTCTTCTCATATTTATTTTGGTATCATCGTTATCTTATTGATTTTATCTCCACATTACTACATTGGGATATTCTCATCCATAATCTCTTACATCCCTTATGATATATAAATAATGATAGAACCCTTTATCTCTACTTAATCCCCTCCATTAACATTTATAATTCCCGGTTATGATGCCGAAATTTCATCAATAATTTTTATGATAAAAAATTATGTATTGAATAACCATACCAATTTTCATTTCAGGGGTGTTCAACTTTATGCACCTATGCATATTTATTGGGGACATAGATGTATTTATTTTACACTTATATATCATGGAATAAATATATTTATGAATGAATTAATTTTTTATTATCTATGTAGAACACATAAGAATGTGAATGAAATGAAAGTGACCCGTGTGTACAGAATTGTATAGATCTCTAATGAACTGTTAATGTTTAGTATCGTGAGATGTCGTGTTGGGATATGGAGTAAAATTGATTACTTTATGGGTCTTTTCCATTATTATATCATGGTAGTTATCCTTGAACTATGTTAATGGTATACTGTTTTAAGTTGTTTCCAAATTTACCATGTTGCATTTATGATTATCATGCTATATCATTAATCATTATTCATGTTTATGATTCCTAGTCTTTTTATGCCCCATTCATAGTGTATGGTATAACATGTCTTATTATATTCATGTTACACCATGTTTACTCCTTTATGGTGCTTTATAGATCAATGATTTCTTATGTATTCCCACAGGTTATCCCACACATATTTAAGTACAAGAATATTAATTAAGTTTTCAATAAATTTGATGTATTCTTTGTTTTATGTTTTTATATAATGTACCAAATTACCAAAGAAACTAGAATTACCAATATTTGGGGATTTATTATGTTTAATTTTATATAATAAATCATGTATCAATGTAAAATAATGAACATACCTACCATAGTTTTCATCAATGGAAAAGTTTTTTTATTTTGGGGATTATGATTATAAAAGTGTAGCCCAAGCCTTGGAGACAAGAATAAGGATGAGAAAAGATCCCTAAATTTTTGTAAGAATAATGTACATGTTTTATTAATAAAATACATCCTTATTTTGATAATACATGTGGTTGTGACTATAGATCAATTGAACATAGCGGTAAAAAACAAAAGCACAATGATGAGTTAGACTTTACTGAGAACTGCAATATGACATCAGGCCTTGTTACACACCTGGTTTGATAATATCATTTAATACACATTTTATATTTCATAAGTTCAATAGAAACTAATATAAATGTGGAAATACAAATAAAACAATATTATAGGAAATTGGTCATTGATATTGTAGATTGAAGTCTTGAAATTCCTAATTCAAGAGAATACAATTAATTTATAACTTATATAATTATTTCCATTGGATTCACATTTATATGCATAATAGTTTAAAAACAGTCATACGTATTTTTTCTTTTATTCTATCATGGAAAATAGTAGAAAGAATTCGTTAAACAAAAAATGTTATGACATCCCTAATGAGATTCTCAACTCGATGGTAGTGGGAATCCTGAACATTGTGGTGATACTTTATTTGCTTACTATGATTTTTAAAAGATACCTAGATTAGTAGGAGCACCCAAAAACACCCCTAAAAATAAAATATGAAATTTAGATATTTCATAGACAAAATCCCCCATCATTCAATGGATCATTTGATCCATTAATCATGTATTAATTGATCAATTCCATTGATAATATAATCTCTATATTTCAATTCTCATATAATGAGTAGGTTTTACATGATGTTTTTCATATGGGGAGAAGCTGATCGGTGGTGGAAATTGATTATTAATACAAATAATGAGGAATATAAAGAAGCGGTGGTGTGTACATAAATTCCAAAAAAAATGATTAATATTATCATTACACTATTTGAATTAATATTTAAATGGAATTTATTTCCCTCAAGAAAATATGTGATGAATATATCATGGAGTACAAGGAAATTATCATAAACCTAGCATGATACACCTCTGTATTTTTTGTCACTTAATGAAATTTTTAACACTTCATAGGTGGGGTAAAACATATTCAATTAAAAGACATGGTGATCAAAGAAATTGTAATATATGAAAAAATTGTGCAATGTGACCTAAAAGTTAAAATAGTGATCAGAAATATAAAGGGTTTTAATGGGATAAGAAGCTAAAAAGGGAGTTTAATTTTAGTGTTATGATGCAAAAATATAAATGTGAAAACAAATTAACATCCCACTTTCCAAATTTTTCAAAAGAAGCTCCTTGAAAATTGACCAAGGGGTGAGGCTATTTTTTATGTGAATGAATTAATAGAATATAGAGAGTGATTTACAATAAGAGATAACCCAAAAATGATATATTAAAAAAATAATCTGGTCAAACCAACCTAAACTATTCATTACTTCACATTCAAGGAACCGTGGAACATTTCAAACTAATTCACTAACCCATGGTTATTCGATGATAACCAGCTACCTCTAAAGAATGAAGGGATTGATTTTTTAATCATAACCAAAGTGGTGGATCTTGAGAATGATGTTTTGAAATTTATATTAGTTATTAATTCAATAATATTAAACATAATTTTATATTATATTTTTATTCATTTTTTATATCAAGAAATTTTATTAGAAAAATTCAAACACCACCAAAAGCATAGATGTAGTGATATCAGTGAAAACAGAAAATGGGAAAATTATTGCATCCTTAGTGTATAACTTATTTACTATCAAAAATTTTAGGCTGAACATCCCAGAAAAAATTTTCAAACTCCCTTTTCAAGAAATTGATTATATTATAGGTATATATTGGATTTCTCTATATATATCCAAGGAAATCAGATTCCATATCGTGAATTGTCCTCAAATTTTGTATATGTGAAAGGGATCGGAAAAATCTTATTTAGAACCCACCTATCAAGAATTTATATTATTTCCTAACGATAAATAATATTTAGTTCAATATATTGAGTCTAATGAAGGAATCATCTTCGAATACATTCAAATTGTGAGAGAATACACTATAGTGTAACTTGAGGAATTTTATGGACTTCCCCTTAACTGAGAGGTCGAATTTTCAATTTAACATTTATTTATGGGGTTTCCATTATCCATGACTCTATATATAATTACAACTATGAAATTTGAATATCTAAAGAAGAAAATATAGATTAATTTGGAAAAAGGATTCATATTCCCAAGTCCTTCACTGTGGGCTGCACCTATCCTCTTCATCGAGAAGAATAATGGGTCAATGTGGATTCTTAGTGATTTTGAATATCTCAAAAGATCTCAATAAAGTACAAGTATTATATTGTATGGATTTATTACTTCTGTTATCATCAATATAGAGATGAATTCATCCCCAAAGTGGAACATTGGTCAGGGTATTATCACATTTTGGTGAAGAAGGGGGATATCCCCATGATTGCTTTTTTCAAAAGTTATTAGTTATATGAGTTCAGGGTAATTCTATTTGGACTCACTAATTCAACAGAAAACATCATGAACTATATTAATATTTTATTTTAGGATTACCAAAAATAATTAATTGTCATATACATAGAATAAATATTAATATTCTTTAAAACCCTATAAGAACATGAATAGAATCTGAGAAATATGCTAAAGCCCTTCATAAGCTTCATACAATGTTAAAAAATTTGATTTCAAATTAACTTAAGACTCATTCCAAGTGAATATCATCACATGAAATGGGATATATGTGTACTCCTCGATGATAAAATCATTGAAGGATGGAAGAGGACAACATAAGTGCTGGATATATATAGTTTCCTTACATTATATAGGTATTATTATTGATTTGTGAGAAATTTATCAGGATTATCAAAAACTATAACTAAGTTAACATAGAATGGAGTCAATTATAAATGGAATGATAAATGTTAAGAGAGATTCAGGGATATTAAAAGGAGGATTCTTATGACACCATACTCACACTACCCAAAAGTGATGAATAATTCATGGTATTTAGTGATGCATTAAAGAAGGTATTTGGATTTGTGTTAATGAAAAATGAAATGTGACAAAATATGCTTTAGATAAGATGAAATTTCATAAAAAATACCCAACACATTATATTGAGTTAGATGTAGTGATATTCACATTGAAAATATGGTGGAATTATCTATTTGGAGAGAAGTGTGAAATATATATGGATCTCAAAATCCTCAAGTATATATTCACATATAACGATATAATTATATGCCAACAAAGATGGATAGATATGACCAATGACTACAAATTCTCAATTCCCTGTCATCATGGGAAAGTGAATAAAGATGAAGATGTTCAAAGTGAAAAGGATCCACCAATTTTATCATTTGTGAAAATTGAGATTGATATGGTATACTTAGATATGAAAAGAATGAACATAGGAATCATAGAATAAGGAATATCATCAATAAATTCAAAAATTATTGCTCAACCACCCCTTCATGATGAGAAAAAAGAGGCTTTGAGAGATGATGTTGGAATTCAGAAAAAAGTTATAGCTATTAAATATGGGAAATTCTAAAACATTTATATTAATAATGAAAAAGATTTAAGATTTGGGCTATGGTTCTATATACCAAAAAATCCTGAGTTAATGAATGAGCTATTGGACGATGTACATAGTTCAAATTTCCCTTTCCATACACAAAGCACAAAGATGAATCAACATCTCCAAGAGAATTATTAGTGGGAAAATGAAGAAGGAGATCACATAATATACATCCCTATGTCTTGTATGTCAGAAAGTGAATAATGAAAAGATAATATACATCGGGATTATGAAACCATTACCATGGTTACATGTAGATGGGAAAATAATCCAATAAAAATTTTCACTGGTCTACTAAAGACATTAAGAGGAAATAATTATATATTTTTTATTGGGGATCATCTTACAGTTATGGTAAACATCATTAAAAATAATGTGGAATTATCACCAAATCAATATGAACTGATGTACATTAGAGAAATGTGGAGTCATCATGAAACACCAATACCAACTATATTTTATTGATGCCCAATATTTACCTATATATTATATAGGTGTCTCCAATATTATATAAATATAGAGTTGAACTTCATCACATATTATCACCCCTAAACTGAAGGTCAATCTGAGTTTACTTTTCATTGTAACAGCCCGAGATTTTATGAAAAATATTCTTTTTAATTTTATTAATGAATTGTGTTGTACGCTACACCAAAAGGAGCTTTCACAACACGCATCCTTGACTTTCCTACCATTACACGCAATCGCGACCTTCCACGATAGTGTGTGTTGTACGCAACACCAAGTTTCGCTATACAACGATATGTTATTAAGATATTATTAAAACTAGCCGTTATGAATAGTAATAAAGACTTTTTGAAATTTTGTAAATTTTATTTTTCAAAATGGACTTCATTTATGGATTAGGAGTATCGAATTTAGCCTAAGGTGAAATTTTGGTAATTTTCAGATAACTTTCATATTTTGATGAATAGTGGAAATTACTAAATTTTAATTAAAAACAACTTTTTCAATCGAAATAATTAATAGTTATAAATTATTAATTTGAGTGGTTTTAAAGTATATTTAGAATATATTTTTACAATTTAATACAATGTTGGACATTGGATGTAATTTCACATTTAAACCAGCTATAAACAAGTGTCAATCTTTTGATAGTTATTATCTCTTAAAAACACGCTATTTGTTATGACAGCGGAAATTAATTATAAAATTAATTAATGCAACTTATATGTTGGGAATTTTGTAAAATAGAAATCATTTTTGAATTCGGAATATCAATTATATACTAGGGTGAAATTTTGGTACTTTTCTGAAAACTTTCAATTTTTGATGAATAGTGAATCCACTAAGTGGTAGGTTAAAAACTGAATTTTGCATAAAAGTTAATTTTACCGCTTCTGTGAATGGAATTTCAAAAATCCGACAGACACGGTTAATATCAAGGACTAAAATGTGGTTCAATGAGATGAAAATAATTTTTGGTGAATAGTAACTTTTTACTTTTTTTTACCACGGTTAATAGTAAATATGGTAACTAAGGGTAAATATGATATTATTATTACCCTAACACATGTCATAATTCTATTGGACAAGTGAAATTCGACCAAAAACAAACTTAGGAATAAAATATGACAATTTAAGTCCACTTGGATTAGATTAGGACATTTATTATTAATTTATTTAAAGAAGGGTTAAAATAGTTAAAATCAAAGTTTAATAAGTAAATAATTTTTAATATGGGGTTATACATAAGATAAATTCGACTATAAATATTCATTAGAAAGCTAAAAAGATTTACTACATGATGGTAGTTTATTTATAATTTTTAGACATTAAATAATTTAATTTATTTATGACACAATGATGATGCATTAATTATCTTATTAATGAAATATTGACATAATTGATGTTATAAACACCAAAATAAATGTAATTTGAGACTTTTTATGAATTCCACTAATTTTTTAGGTTACTATGATATATTAGTGTTGATTTAATCAACTTGGTTCGAACATATAATTCTGTTATGACTTTCAAAAAAATCATATATCAAATAGTATCAAAATTGACAGAAAATAGTTTTTAAATCAAATATTATATTATTAATTGTTATTTTATTCCTAAAAATCTAAGGTTCGGCCAAATGACGTAGATAAGGATATATATATTAATAATAAACAATTTGGGGTTCGTTTGACATGTTATAGTAAGTTTATTAACCATATAGTGTAAGAAAACAAAAAGACACGGTAAAAGTTAAATTATTTAACTTAGAGTTAAATCTAATTGATAAGGTTAAAATAATAACCTAAACTTGTCTACATCCTATTGGTTGATCGGATTTCGACCCATCCCCACTTTAGCTTCGAAATAAGACCCTTTGGAACCATTATAAACCGATTTTGACTTTAATATAAAATAATATTTTGAGATATTCCTAAGGTGCCCCTCTCCTCCCTTATAAAAGGGCACCTCCTCCCCCTCCTCCTCACACCAATTTGAGCACTCAAGCTCGGACAACCCCTGAAATTTTCCCTTCTCCACTTTCCTATAATAATCCTAGAGGTCCTGGTCTTCTTCAAATACCAATCTTAGTTCCCTAAGTGAAGGATTCAAAGAGGCGTTTCAAAGAAGAGGTAATAACCATTACCGATCTTTTCAATTTCTTTCTTCTTCAACTTCTTCTTCTTTAGTTGTTTCATGATAAAGTAATAACATCAGTATTACTTACATACTGATATGTTATTATAAATATGAAACAACTCTAATTAACCTACTATCCATCCTGCGGAAAAAGGAAATCAACGCGCGTGCGTACGTACGGAATACCGTCTCCACGCCGTGGTGTAATCTATTTTCCACCACCACCTTAATTGGATGGGTATAATGGTTAAATGAGTAACTATATATGATTATTATAAAGTGATATTGATACTGAAATAATATAAATACACTTCAATGCAATTCCACGACCATGAGAACGATATCATCACTCGTGCGTACGTACGGACTACCGTCTCCACGACGCGATGAGATTCATTCTCAATGATTAACAATTAATGAATGATTATAAAGTATATATAATAAGTACTAATGAAATATATTACCTAATAATGATACTGTAATTATTTATATTTATATGTATGTCATGTACTTAATTCCATTCAATTCAATAAGGAAACAAAAACAGCGTTCATGCGTACGTACGGACTACCGTCTCCATGAACGGTGTATTTCTTTCCATTTACTGATTTATTATATATGTATATTCTGAATATATATATATAAATCATGTTTTATATTCTGGAATTAAGTAATCATGATCTAATTAATCATATGAATAATTACAAGTTAAAAACACAAACGACAAATGAGACGATTTTACCCAAAACGCTACTTTAACATAAATTTACAAAAGAACGGGTAATATAAAGTCATATGTGGACCATATATGATATAATAACAATGAATATGATTCTGTAATAATTCAATAACATGATTTAAATCATTATACAGGAGGTTCGGATACTTACGAAGCAAATCAGACCTAAGGTAAGGGAAATATCACAATCTCATTTTTATCCGATATTGTTTATTCGTAAGTATTTACTGGGGTGTATTTTATCATCCACATCCATGTTTCATCAATACGTAATATTATTTCCATCCACCTACAATTGTTTAAATCTATTTTTACCCTTCTGTGAGTTTTTAGTACTATGTATGAAAGGAATCTTTTGTCGTTTTTCGTACGAGGTACTTTTTGACTTTTCCGACAAAAGTACGAAGAATGTTTTTTTTAACTTATACGGCATGAATGGATTTTTAAAACATTATTTCCAAAAATCTTCCTTTACAAGTTTCCAAGTTATTTTTAATCAAATTCATTTAGTTTAAAATTGTATGAAATGTTATGAAAGGAAAAATGTTTTTGAAGTAGAAAGGATATTTTCCTCAAGAATGAAGTTCAAGTATTTTATCAAAATTATTTTCCATCTAAGATAATAAAGGGTTCTGTTTTAATCCCTATTATTACATTGGTTTTATTATGTTGTGATGTAAATATTTTTATGAATTCCTTTATCTTATATGAATTGTTTTATGATGTCATGTTGTTTAAGAATGCCATTTTTATTACATGGGTTACGCTATGATGTATGGTTTATGATTATGTGGCACACATAAGAAAGGATTCATTATAAGATGGGTGGGACCTATATCTCCCTTCAATGCATTGGGTAAAGATTTTATATCTCATGAGATATACATGGCTGAAATGGTAGGTTATACCGGTTCAGTGAAACAGGACTGAAACGAGGGTTACTCGATTCAGAAAGGGACTTTGTCCACTAAGATAGTCTTGGCAATGAGTCTTGACTAACAAGAAATGATTCTCTATGATTATGTATGAATGCCACAAAGTTTCAAGTTTTATGTTATGATTATTGGGATTACATTTCACTTCTATGATTTATCCCATGTTATGATATTATGAGCTCTTTTGCAGGTTAATATTTCAAAAAGTTATGTACTTATGTATATGATGTGATTTATATTTCTTTTGATTACCCTTACTGAGCATTTGAGCTCACCCTTTTATGTTTTCTTTTCCCCATGATATAAAGAAAGGTTTTAGGTAAAAAAAAGAAGATCTTTATGGGAGATTTTGAAGATCTTTCACCACGATTAGAAGACTATATTCCGAGTTTCCAAAGACACTAAACTATTACGATCCTTGTGTGTGTATTTTTTGTTTTGTACTAAGTATTCCGCAAAAGTAATGTAAAGTCCATGTACGTCAAGATTCAGGTCTCCACAGTTGGTATCAGAGGAAAGGTTTAGTCAACCTTTGAAAACTAGGATGCGAAAACGTTAGTGAGATCCCTAGAGATATTTCTAAGGTATGTATAGGGATGTCCCTAAGGATAAGTATACGTATAGGATAAAATCCTAGAACTACGATAATGATCTTATAATTTAACCTAAGATGTTAGATATTAAGGGTACTCCCCCTTTACTATGTTGTTTTCCCTAGCATTATTTTGCCTCTCACACTATTCTGTTTGGGTTTTAGAAAATGGCTGGAAACAAGATGATTCACAATAATGGAGGATATGATGGACAATGGAATGATATTCTTCATGAGCAACCAAATGAAATGGGATTTGGATGTCCAAACATCATTATTATGCCGAATCAGCAATCTCATAATATGATCAATAAAGTAAAATTTGGTAAGTTTCCTGACTCGACTAATAAGAGAAAGATGGAGTTCCATGATGATCATAGAGGAAAGAAAGTTCAATTTCCCCTATGTAAATCATGTGGGTAGAGGCATCAAGGAGAATGTTTCAAGGGAACTGGAAGATGCTTTGGGTGTGGAAAAGAAGGACACAAAGCAAGTAAGAGCAAAGGAAAAGGGTCGGTTAACACCATGGATGAGGATAATGGTATTTCTACGACATCAAAAATGGTTAAGTGTTTTAAATGTGGAATGTATGGGCATTATGAAAACAAATGCCCTAAGGGAAAGACTCCTGAAGAGAATCAGTATGGTCATATGGGTAGTATTTATGTGGATGATGATGAAGAGACTACAAATGATATGTGAGATGAAAGAATTTTTGAAGCTCGGTCAATGGATTAAGAATGTAGTGGAATGATTACATGTTTATCATGTGTAATTTTGTATATGTAATCTCATGCTACTATGGAATAAAGAGACATCTATGGATTGTTACACTGTTGTCTTTCCTTGTGTTTTGAAAGTGTATGATTAATGTTACCAGTATCCATGAAAGGTTACTCAGATATTTTTGGAATGTAGATGATATGTGCATAGTGAAGGGATAAGGAGAAAATTAAATGTTTGATAGTATTCATGAGCTCATGAATGATATAAGGACTAAGTGATATCATGGTTTGAGTATATAGAATTTTGAGGATTTTGGTATGTGAAAAGTGTTAACTTTTAACTGCATTCAAGTTTTCACTATGGTTCAATGGGTATTCAAGAGAGTACAAGATTAAGGCCTTTGAATGTTTGGAATGTGACCAATAATATATATCTTATGATATATGGGGATCAATGATGGTATTAAATCTCTGAGAGTGGACGGCAGTATTATGGATAAGCATAAAGATTGGATTGGTTTATGTTCGACATAAGTTAGTATTATTGATGGGATGTTATAGTAAAATAGATTTAGAAAAAGGACAACTGCAGGACGGGCGACAGCCCATCGCGTCGGACAAGGCTGTGGGAATCGAACTCACAACCGAAGTGCGACTGGCCTTTATCGCCTACGACTGGCCTACAGGAAGTCCCTGTTTAGTAGAAACTAGTTTTATTATATTAAGCAGTATGATATATGAAGTATAAGTCCATTTTAGGAACCATATATGATTAATCTCACTATAGACCGACTTATGTATATAATTTTTACTAACCTTTTGTTTGAAACAGATGGAATGACCCGTCATTCTATCACATAATCTGCTAACACTTCACGAATAACAAATTCAACTTCATTTATTTAAGAGATGAAGTGGAAATTGTTCAAGGCACGAACAACAGTGAGATTGTACCAAAATAAAGTAAGTATTTATTCTAATTCAAATTTTCAACTTTTGGGAAATGATCTTAAAAACCAAAAATGTTGTCCTAGTGATCTTATACCTGATGAATCAGATGGTACCTTATATCATCACAAATCTATGGATTTGTGATTACTGGCTTTGCCATAGCCATGTTCTCTACCACTCTCCATCAGAACATGATGGTTAGATTTCTCTTCCATATCCATATTTTTACCTATGTGGAAACCCAGCGATTAGTTTATTTGGGTAATCGTTACATTTCATACTTTAGTTTTTAAAGCCAAGTTTTGGTATTCCTTTTTACGATGTGGGATTCTATTAAAGAAACATTCGAATAGTAAACCATTTATAACCACGATGAATATCGAGGGCGAAATTCATTTTAAGGGGGGTAGAATGTAACAGCCCGAGATTTTATGAAAAATATTCTTTTTAATTTTATTAATGTATTGTGTTGTACGCTACACCAAAAGGAGCTTTCACAACACGCATCCTTGACTGTCCTACCATTACACGCAATCGCGACCTTCCACGATAGCGTGTGTTGTACGCAACACCATGTTTCGCTAAACAACGATATGCTATTAAGATATTATTAAAACTAGCCGTTATGAATAGTAATAAAGACTTTTTGAAATTTTGTAAATTTTATTTTTCAAAATGGACTTCATTTATGGATTAGGAGTATCGAATTTATCCTAAGGTGAAATTTTGGTAATTTTCAGATAACTTTCATATTTTGATGAATAGTGGAAATTACTAAATTTTAATTAAAAACAACTTTTTCAATCGAAATAATTAATAGTTATAAATTATTAATTTGAGTGGTTTTAAAGTATATTTAGAATATATTTTTACAATTTAATACAATGTTGGACATTGGATGTAATTTCACATTTAAACCAGTTATAAACAAGTGTCAATCTTTTGATAGTTATTATCTCTTAAAAACACGCTATTTGTTGTGACAGCGGAAATTAATTATAAAATTAATTAATGCAACTTATATGTTGGAAATTTTGTAAAAAAGAAATCATTTTTGAATTCGGAATATCAATTATATCCTAGGGTGAAATTTTGGTACTTTTCTGAAAACTTTCAATTTTTGATGAATAGTGAAACCACTAAGTGGTAGGTTAAACACTGAATTTTGCATAAAAGTTAATTTTACCGCTTCTGTGAATGGAATTTCAAAAATCCGACAGACACGGTTAATATCAAGGACTAAAATGTGGTTCAATGAGATGAAAATAATTTTTGGTGAATAGTAACTATTTACTTTTTTTTACCACGGTTAATAGTAAATATGGTAACTAAGGGTAAATATGATATTATTATTACCATAAAAAATGTCCTAATTCTATTGGACAAGTGTAATTCGACCAAAAACAAACTTAGGAATAAAATATGACAATTTAGGTCCACTTGGATTAGATTAGGACATTTATTATTAATTTATTTAAAGAAGGGTTAAAATAGTTAAAATCAATGTTTAATAAGTAAATAATTTTTAATATGGGGTTATAAATAAGATAAATTCGACTATAAATATTAATTAGAAATCTAAAAAGATTTCCTACATGATGGTAGTTTATTTATAATTTTTAGACATTAAATAATTTAATTTATTTATGACACAATGATGATGCAGTAATTATCTTATTAATGAAATATTGACAAAATTGATGTTATAAACACCAAAATAAATGTAATTTGAGACCTTTTATGAATTCCACTAATTTTCTAGGTTACTATGATATATTAGTGTTGATTTAATCAATTTGGTTCGAACATATAATTCTGTTATGACTTTCAAAAAAATAATATATCAAATATTGTCAAAATTGACACAAAATAGTTTTTAAATCAAATATTATATTATTAATTGTTATTTTATTCCTAAAAATATAAGGATCGGCCAAATGACTTAGATAAGGATATATATATTAATAATAAACAATTTGGGGTTCGTTTGGCATGTTATAGTAAGTGTATTAACCATATAGTGTAAGAAAACAAAAAGACACGGTAAAAGTTAAATTATTTAACTTAGAGTTAAATCTAATTGATAAGGTTAAAATAATAACCTAAACTTGTCTAAATTATATTGGTTGATAGGATTTCGACCCATCCCCACTTTAGCTTCGAAAGAAGACCCTTTGGAACCATTATAAACCGATTTTGACTTTAATATAAAATAATATTTTGAGATATTCCTAAGGTGCCCCTCTCCTCCCTTATAAAAGGGCACCTCCTCCCCCTCCTCCTCACACCAATTTGAGCACTCAAGCTCGGACAACCCCTGAAATGTTCCCTTATACACTTCCCTAGAATAATCCTAGAGGTCCTGGTCTTCTTCAAATACCAATCTTAGTTCCCTAAGTGAAGGATTCAAAGAGGCGTTTCAAAGAAGAGGTAATAACCATTACCGATCTTTTCAATTTCGTTCTTCTTCAACTTCTTCTTCTTTAGTTGTTTCATGATAAAGTAATAACATCAGTATTACTTACATACTGATATGTTGTTATAAATATGAAACAACTCTAATTAACCTACTATCCATCCTGCGGAAAAAGGAAATCACCGCACGTGCGTACGTACGGAATACCGTCTCCACGCCGTGGTGTAATCTATTTTCCGCCACCACCTTAATTGGATGGGTATAATGGTTTAATGAGTATCTATATATGATTATTATAAAGTGATATTTATACTGAAATAGTATAAATACACTTCAATGCAATTCCACGACCATGGGAACGATATCATCGCTCGTGCGTACGTACGGACTACCGTCTCCACGACGCGATGAGATTCATTCTCAATGATTAACCATTAATGAATGATTATAAAGTATATATAATAAGAACTAATGAAATATATTACCTAATAATGATACTGTAATTATTTATATTTATATGTATGCCATCTACTTAATTCCATTCAATTCAATAAGGAAACGAAAACAGCGTTCATGCGTACGTACAGACTACCGTCTCCATGAACGGT
Source organism: Viscum album (assembly GCA_963277665.1). Taxonomy (NCBI): domain Eukaryota; kingdom Viridiplantae; phylum Streptophyta; class Magnoliopsida; order Santalales; family Viscaceae; genus Viscum; species Viscum album. The sequence continues at coordinate 361,890,288 of OY728158.1, read as the reverse complement.
GTATTTATTTCCATTTACTGATTTATTATATATGTATATTCTGAATATATATATATATAAATCATGTTTTATATTCTGGAATTATGTAATCATGATCTAAGTAATCATATGAATAATTACAAGTTAAAAACACAAATGACAAATGAGACGATTTTACCCAAAACGCTACTTTAACATAAATTTACAAAAGAACGGGTAATATAAAGTCATAAGTGGACCATATATGATATAATAACAATGAATATGATTCTGGAATAAGTCAATAACATGATTTAAATCATTATACAGGAGGATCGGACACTTACGAAGCAAATCGGACCTAAGGTAAGGGAAATATCACAATCTCATTTTTATCCGAGATTGTTGATTCGTAAGTATTTATTGGGGTGTATTTTATCATCCACATCCATGTTTCATCAATACGTAATATTATTTCCATCCACCTACAATTGTTTAAATCCATTTTTACCCTTCTGTGAGTTTTTAGTACTATGTATGAAAGGAATCTTTTTTCGTTTTTCGTACGAGGTACTTTTTGACTTTTCCGACAAAAGTACGAAGAATGTTTTTTTTAACTTATACGGCATGAATGGATTTTTAAAACATTATTTCCAAAAAGCTTCCTTTACAAGTTTCCAAGTTATTTTTAATCAAATTCATTTAGTTTAAAATTGTATGAAATGTTATGAAAGGAATAATGTTTTTGAAGTAGAAAGGATATTTTCCTCAAGAATGGAGTTCAAGTATTTTATCAAAATTATTTTCCATCTAAGATAATAAAGGGTTCTGTTTTAATCCCTATTATTACATTGGTTTGATTATGTTGTGATTTAAATATTTTTATGAATTCCTTTATCTTATATGAATTGTTTTATGATGTCATGTTGTTTAAGAATCCCATTTTTATTACATGGGTTACGCTATGATGTATGGTTTATGATTATGTGGCACACATAAGAAAGGATTCATTATAAGATGGGTGGGACCTATATCTCCCTCCAATGCATTGGGTAAAGATTTTATATCTCATGAGATAGACATGGATGAAATGGTATGTTATACCGGTTCAGTGAAACAGGACTGAAACGAGGGTTACTCGATTCAGAAAGGGACTTTGTCCACTAAGATAGTCTTGGCAATGAGTCTTGACTAACAAGAAATGATTCTCTATGATTATGTGTGAATGCCACAAAGTTTCAAGTTTTATGTTATGATTATTGGGATTACATTTCACTTCTATGATTTATCCCATGTTATGATATTATGAGCTCTTTTGCAGGTTAATATTTCAAAAAGTTATGTTCTTATGTATATGATGTGATTTATATTTCTTTTGTTTACCCTTACTGAGCATTTGAGCTCACCCTTTTATGTTTTCTTTTCCCCAGGATATAAAGAAAGGTTTTAGGTAAAAAAAGAAGAAGATCTTTATGGGAGATTTTGAAGATCTTTCACCACGATTAGAAGACTATATTCCGAGTTTCCAAAGACACTAAACTATTACGATCCTTGTGTGTGTATTTTTTGTTATGTACTAAGTATTCCGCAAAAGTAATGTAAAGTCCATGTACGTCAAGATTCGGGTCTCTACATTCATAAACTTATATACATATTGATTGGATGCTCATTTTAATTCAATTGTGGATGGGACCAAATATTTATTCTAGTTAAGTAAACCAATAATAACAGTTTCCAATCAAGTATCCAAATATATCCTTACAAATACCTTTAAGGAAAGAGTTTTAGAACACCTATATGTTGTGAGGAAGTTGGTGAATGAAAAAATTTAGGTCATAATGGTGAAGGAAATGGTGGTTATGGTAAACACCATTTTGCAACACGTCAATCCTACTCGGAGTCAACAAAAGAGTTATGCAAAAAATCATTAAAGAGACATGGTATTTGATTTTGGAGTCAACGTAATTTTTTATATATACACATGGAATAATTTGTTTATATTTTTTATGAAGGAACATCTTATGTCAAGATACATCAGGCCCATTGAGATCCTTGATCACATTACAATGATGAATTATCGAATATCACTCACACCAAAACAATAACAAGTACATGATGTATTCCATATATCTATGTTGATGAAGTATTTACTAGACCAGTCACATATACTCAATCCTGAGGTGGTACTATTGTAGAATGATCTTTCATATGAGGATTTGTCAGTGATGATCTTAGATTATAGAGGAAAAGTTCTATGAAATAAGTAAATGATATTTGTAAATGTCTTGTGGAGAGACAAAATGTTTAATGTAACATTTGGGAACAAGATGAAGTGATGAAAATAATTACCCTAGTATTTTTTTAGTGTGGGGAAAATAAAATTTTGAAGTTGAATTTTCCAAAGGTGTAAGATTGTAATGACTGAAAATTTTATAAACAATATTCCCCATGAATTTTAATACAATGTACTATTATATATTGTGGATATAATAAAGACATGAACATATTTAGTTTTATTATATCATATCAAATATGAAATATTGTGATGAATATTTACACATGATAATATAGTCATTAAACAATGATCATATGATTTGTATAAATATAGGTGGTTAATAAATGTAATTGTCATAGAAAAAAGATGTGAAGGAATAAATGTGTTGGATCATACCATTTGAAGCGCATTTACATAATATTTTAATGAAGAGAGAATCTCTGGGATTTTTCCTAGACTAAGGCCATGACGATATCCAATGACATAATAATGAGAGAAACTATTTTTGAGGGACATTGAATCTCATTTAGATCACCACCCAAACCATGTACTTTGAAACACCCCATGAATGTATCACCCTCGTGCACCATACCCTTGGGTCATTTTATGGTGTATAAAAAGGATATGTATCAATACCATAATAATATGAACATATATTTCATTTTCAATATAACAATACTCATATTTAATTCTTTTTATTGTTTTATAAATGATTCTGATTTGTATGCAATAAAAAAATTGTATTTTTAATTAGTATTTAATTTTAAATAATTTTTTTATTTTGATTAAATAATTCTATTTAGAAATAAATAAATAAAAATTAAATTTTATTATTAAATATAAAAGAATATATTTTTTAGAACTAAAATGTAAATCTTATAGGGGATCAAATAACTGTTACTGTGAAAACACCCATTATTTCTCAAAAAATGTAGAATGTATTTTAAAAAATAAAATTTATATATTTATAAAATAAAGTTTTTAAAATAAATATTATTGTTGAAAATTGACTATCGAAATTATCAAATTGTGATTTATTCACAATTTTTTCAGACAATCAATTTTTCAGGTAAAAATTAAATATCATCTAAATATTTTGTGTGTATTATGAATTCATAAAGACCAAAAAGTTTTGTAATAATAAAATAAAGTATATATAAGAAGAAATATATTTTTTACATTAAAATATTTCGATTTTATATTAATTTTAATATATTTATAATGCCTTTATGAATCGTTTAAAACCATTAATACATTTTAATGATTTAAAATCATTTCATTTAGAATATGACTCACCTCCACATCATAAACGAAATTTTTTATTATGTTCATCCCTTTTCTTTATAAAATAATGAAAAAATCCTCTTTGGTATAAACTATGAGCAGAATTCATGGGTTGGATTGTGGTTTTGGTTAATTTAATATATAAATTCAAAAAAACCTATGTTTTAGAAATAATAATGAATTCCCCAATCATTTCATATATATACCCACCAATTCATCCATTTATCTTCATTAAAATCATTATAACTTGCCATGAATCAACTATATCCTCTATAGAGTCCTCCCAAGGATCCCCAATCCTTCAAGATTCCCTTCCCTAGAATTTGGTGTCAAACTCTCAAGGCAATAGTTCTTTTCCTTTTCCTGTATAATCTGGTATATTAATTATATTATGATTATTATCTATATTTTATGTCATTGTGATATGTTATTAAATATCCCCGTTAATAACCGTATGTTGTATAAATAATTAGAGACCAATTTCTATCTCATTAATCCCTTCAATGATCATTTATACACCCCTATTTTGCGGCCTAAATTTCACCATGATTTTTCATGCCAAACAATTGTCTAGTGAATACCCATACCCATTTCTTATCTATTTTGTTCACCTTTATGAACATATACTTTTTGAATAGGTAATTACATTTATTTATTCCAAACACCATGATTATGTAATAATATATGACGATGAATGAATCTATGATGTATAAACTATGTGGAACACATAATCATGAGAATGAAATGAATGTGAGGGGTGGACCGAAAATTAATAGCTTTCTAATGGATTGGTTAATGTTTATTATCCAATGATATCATTTTGGGATAAAAAGAAAACCTAAATCCATTATAATAATTTTTCCATCATTATGTTATGGAAATTATCCATGAACAATTTTGATGAAGTAGTGTTTTAAGTTATTTCCACATTTCCCATGTTTCTTTTATAATTATCATGTTATACCATGTCTCATTGTTCTTGTTTATAATTTATACCCCTATTCTGAAACTTTTATAAGACTGTTTTAATAAATATATTATTCTATTTTTTACAACATGTCTATACCCTTACTAGTCTTCATTGATTTCCACATTCATATGTATGTTCCCAGGTTACCCCATGAAGTTTTTAGAATGAAGATGTTATGGATGTTTTCAATATTTATGATGTATTCATTATTTAATGTCTTATTTTAATGTAACTAATTCCAAAATACAATATTTTTATTGATCATATAACTTTATTTAAGTTTAATTTTACATAATAAATCATTCATTAAAAATAAATAAAGAAAAGGGTTGTCATATCTACTCCGCTGGTGAATCTTGTATCACTAAAAATATTTTTAAATATAGGAATCTTATAGTGTATAACACTATGACCATAAATATCCCTTTCCACATCTTATATTCAAAAATATTTTTTACACTCTATAAAATATATTCCACCAAATCCTCAGCTCTTAATTTCTTCAACACCGACTTCTTTAAAAAAAATTAGCCTATTATATGACCATATATTTTGTTCCTGATAAAAGACTTGTGGAATAGAAATTATAACCTATCCTACATCAATGAAATACTCATTAGTATAATTCACATATACTAGAAAACCTCTCTAGTATCTGATTCTCGGAAAATAATTTGTTTAATGTAACCTACAAAATATTCTCAAATAATCAGTTGAGAAGTGTATGCCTTTGTATGACATCCATTATCTAAAAAAACTGATGCGCTTTCATCCACAACATGATTATTTCTAGAATAAAATTTTTTTCCAATGAAACCTATCATTCCATTTAAACCTAAAATGTAGAAAAAATGGTATCATGTCCTAGAATATATATAACAACTAATCCTTCGATAGAGTGGAATATCCCTTCCTCAGCTTCATGTTGATCCAGATGAGATTATTCTCTAGATGGTTTGATGTGGTCATTCAATATGTCTCATTTTTATCCATCAAAATCCACCTCAATGGTGGAATCATGTAGATATTCACCATTAATATGGTCCTTTCTTAGGGAGAACCCCTTTCCCATTCCCACTTCATTTTAATGGATGATGTTTTTTCTATAATATTTTCAACAACATCGAAGGAAAACCTCATTCATGGGGAGAAGACCTATTTCATGGGGCTTTATATCTTTCACCTCTTCTTCATCGATTATTATCTACTATTATCCAGATCCACTTTAGAGTAATTCATGGATATATATATATATATTCTATTTCTTCATTATGAGATTCTATTGAGGTAATTGGTCAATATTTATATGGAAACAAAAATCAGCACTCAAATTCCAACTTATAGAAAGAGAGCCTCCAACATGCGATCGATATTCTGATGGTTAAAAAACACCAAAAATATCTCAAAATTAAAATGATATTAAAATGTCAAAAAAGTTTTATTCTCTAGAATAAATGAAATATTGAATGAAATATTCCATGGAAGGAATTTAAAAATGGATTACATTGCAAGAAAAATTATAATTAATTAAACTGTATAGTCTATCCCCTCCATTTTTATGACCATCTTCATATTACTGAAAATAATTATTAAAAAAAATACACGCACATCTCACCAACTTTTGGTGGGTGACGTAGGGGATTACAAACATGGTAAAAAATATTCACTTGATAGTGGGGGAAAAGATCTAGAAACCCAATCATTATAGGGAAATAGGGTTCAGGTATCTTTTATACTTTAAGGACTCATCGTGTTTGATTTTCCCAGCCCCCACCCTAGATTCCTCTATAGTGGCATGTGATGTTCTCACAAGATCCATCTGATAGAGATATACTAGATAATAGGCTTTGGATCATTTGATATGTTTTGAAAAGACCAATTCCTAGAGGATGACAATGAAAACAATGAATCATACCACATCACTAAAAGCCTAGAATATGTAATTGTCTTCTACATACTCAATGTGGCCAATAAAAGTTTGTCCACTAAGAAAATATTATCCTTGTTTAATGATATATATGGAAATATTATCGAGAGATTACAGATTGGGAGATGTAACACCCCAAGCTTCCACTATACGTTTCCCTTTGAATAATGCAATGGCGTGCATTGTACGCAACTTCAAGATTCTAACACACCACAACCAATCAAACTAGCTGTTATGAATAGTAAAACCTACTTTTTGAAATTTTATAAATTCAATCTCTCCAAATGGACTTCATTTTTTGGATTCGGAATTTCGAATTTATCATAAGGTGAAATTTTGGAACTTTTCAGATAACACTTGTATTTTAATGAATAGTGAAAATTACTAAATTTTAATTAAAAAAAACTTTTTAAATCAAAATAATTTATAGTGACAAATTATATTAATGAGTGTTTTTAAAGTATAATTAGAATATATTTTTACCATTTTATCCAATGTTGTTCATTAGAATTAATTTCACTTTGAAATTGGACCTAAACAATTGTCAATCTTTTGATATATATTGTTTCTTAAAAACACGCTATTTGTTGTGACAGCGGGAATTAATTATAAAATTGATTAATGAAAATTATATGTTTGGAATTTTGTAAAATATACATCATTTTTCAATTTGGAATATCAATTATTGCTTAGGGTGAAATTTTGGCATTGTTCTGAAAAACTTCAATTTTTTATGAATAGTGAAACTACTAAGTGGTAGTTAAAAAACTGAATTTTTATAAAACATAATTTTACCACTTCTGTGAATGGAATTTTGAGAATCCGAGAGACACGGTTAATATCAATAATTAAAATGTGGTTTAATGAAATGAAAATATTTTTTGGTGAATGGTAACTTTTTACTTTTATTTACCACGGTTAAAAGTAAATAGGGTAATTAAGGATAAAAATGATATTAATGATACCCTAACACATTTCCTAATTCGATTGGACAAGTGTATCTCGACCAAAAACAACCTTAGGAAGAAAATATTGTCATTTAGGTCCACATGGATTAGATTAGGACATTTATTATTATTTAATTCAAAGAATAGTTAAAAGAGTTAAAATCAAAGTTTATTTACTAAAATATTTTTAATATAGGGTTATACATAAGATATTTTCGATTGTAAATATTCATTAGAAAGATAAAAATATTTTATACATAATAATATTTTATTTATAATTTTTAGACATTTAATAATTTAATATATTTATGACACAATGATGATGCAGTAATTATCATAATAGTAAACAATTAATATAATTGATATTATAAATACCCAAATATATATAATTTAATACTTTCAATGAGTTAAACTAATTTTCTAGGATAATATTACATATTAGTATTTATTTAATTGACCTTTCTCGAAGTAATAATTCTTTTATGAGTTTCAAAAAAATCAACTATTGAATAGTGTCAAAATTGACATAAAAGAGTTTTTAAAACAAATATTATATTATTAATTGATATAAAATTCTTAAAAATATAAGAATAGTCCAAGAGACTTATATCATGATATTTATATCATTAATGGGACACTTGGGGGTCTCTTGGATGTATATATTAAGTTTATTAATTATATAATATAAAAATACAATGTGACATGGTAAATGTCAAACTAATTAACTAAGAGTTAAAACTAAAAGATAAGGTTAATATAGTAAACCAAACCTGTCTAAATTCTATTGGTTGAATGTTTTTCGACCTATAGCGACCATAACCTTTGAATAATCAACTTTGGAGCCATTAGAAACCGAATATGAATTTATTATAAAATAATATTTCTAGCTTTTCCAAAGGTGCCCCTCACCCCTCTTATAAAAGGTCAGACCCCCTTCTCATTACTTTACACCTTCAAAGTGTTTAGGTTCGGCCAAAATCATCCCAAATACTCTCTGAACTTCTCTCACTATAACCTAGAGTCCTTAGTTTTATCAGAAAGCCATCCTCAGGATCCCTTTTGATCAAATCAAAAGGAAGAACCCGAAAAGGAGGTAATGTTTTCACCACACCTTTTCAAATTCATTTCTTCTTAAACTTATTTTTTCTTTGTTTTTACAATTATAAAATAATAACTCCAGTATCTTATATATAATGTGATGTTATTATAAATATTTTACAACCATATTCAGTATTCTATCCACCCTTTGAATAACATGTCACCATACGTGCGTACGTACGGCTTACCGTCTCCACGTCGTGGTGTAATTGTTATTCAATATATTATTATTTGCATGGGCATAATAATGTTTTGTAATTCATGTAAATAATAAATATAACATGATAAGTATTCTCTATATATGATATACCATCCAATTATATATTATTTTAATATCAAAATAATGATATTGTCACCCATGCGTACGTACGGACTACCGTCTCCATGAACGCGATGAGATTCATTCTCCATCGTATCGATTCAAGAATAATTATCATTTGATGATTTAGAAATAATGTATAATAAGTTGATATAATTATTTATATGGATAAGATACAACCTATCCATAACAAACATGGCTTTCATAACAAAACATATAAAAGAAAATGAGTAAGTTAACACCCGAAACGACGATAATTCTAAGATATTATTAACAAAGCAATGTTAAAATATCATATATGATATCATATTAATGTATATGATTCATTAATAATTTAATAACAATTATTTCAACATTATTCTGGAGGTTAACCTACCCCCAACCAAGGAAAAGTACAAGGAAAGGGGTTTCTTATCTCACTTTTAAATCCGTGAGAATTCCATTGTTCACCACTTATTTATTGCATGTGGTGAGTGTACTGCCCATGATTGTATTCATTATTTAATATAAAATAATTTATGGTTATTTACATAATCGTGGTATGATATTTCTTTCATGGGTGTATGTTTCGTAAGTTACCTAATCGATAATGGAATTTGAAATTTCACTTTCCACTCATTTGGCTTTACCCATATTTCATTGAATATATTACTCCAAGATTATGTGTGTAATCACTATTCATTTGATTATGTAATAACGTCCACTCACCCTTTTTGTGGATATACTTTTGATACACATAATCACTTCATTGATAATTTCTCAAGTCATCGATATGAATTTGATAAGGATAATTTTAACACATTCTCTATTTGTTGAGTTAAACATCGTATTCATTGGTGTTGTTTTTACAAGATTATGTGTGAATATCCTTTGATTGTTTTACACTAGATATCCAATAATATTTAGTGTATTTATATTTTTCACACATAACTATGTCATTGATTTATCCCTAACATAAGCATACGACCTTTATGAGGGATTTCATCTCAATTTAAATTCCATTGAGACTTCTTTTTGTTATACATAAAATCACTTTTATGTGGTGTATATAATGTACTTTGACATACTATATCATTAATCCCTTTATTCTCATGCTATTACAAATTTTTTATTACCTCAATTATTTGTATTCGCGTGTCTCTCTTTTGGTTAGAATCTATAACTATAATACTTTTTTAAAATTTTCTAAAGACTTATTCATCTAAATCATGCTCATTAATGTCCATGTTTAAAAAATGGTTATAAGGATTTATTTATATGTAAATTAACGTTTTAAAATTAAAACTCCTTTTAAAAGTTTCAAAGTGGTATGGGACACTTTGATTCAAAAATCTATTTTTAAATGGCTTCTCGAAAAATAGTGTGACTTTTAAATGATTTCAAGAAAAAGGAAGATATTTCTCTCAAATAGTTTTGATGATTATTTTCCTCTATGTCAACATCCTTCATTATTCATGATTGAGGTTAATGTGATACAATATAATCTTCTATATTGTATCAAATGAGTTATGTTTGACTATGGATGTGCTATTTTTATACCATTCATGGTTTGTGGTTAAAATATTGACATTTCGTTTGCTAGTTTTAATACGAATGTTTATGTTATGTTTAAACTTGTTCATATGAGGAATGCATAGGACTTAATAAGTGAAGGGTGGAGCCCGCTATAGCTCTTCGATGCATCGGTATATCTCATTAGACAAACTAGTGTCTTGGCACAAGGCCTTGGTAAAATCTTATATGTAGTCTTAGAACGAGTCCTTGGCTATGTGGTTATGATAGTCTGGAATTATGCATTCCATCATTATGAAAGTGGTTATTGATATTTCATGTTATCATTCGACTAGTAGAATAACCTTGTGAGTATGTAAATGGAATTATTTTATTTTATCTTTTCCGTTTTATGGTGAAGTTCAAGTTTAAAAGGCTTTTGTTTTAGTTATAAACTGCCTTAAGTGTTTATGCTTATCTATGAAAGCTTCTGCTATAATGTTATCCTTACTGGGCATCTGCGCTCACCCCTTTCAATGATTTATTTTTCCCAGGATTATGAAGATGTAATTTATGAATGACCTGCAGTGATAGTATGATGGGATATGAAGACAAGATGTTGTTGTAGTTTTTTTACCTTATGATGCAATGTAAGACTTATGAATATATCTAGTGTTTCCAATACTACTAAACTAATCGGTTTTTCGAGACTTGATACTTTGTGATCATGCCAATGTTATGTAATAATGCACCGACTCTGGGTGTCTAGGGTCGGGGTGTTACAGTTGGTATCAGAGGAAGTTTAGTACAAACCTTAGAAACTAGATTTAGATAAACTCTGATTAAAGCACGTAGACCTAAGATGAACTTTAAGGATTAGTATAGAAGAATTTTCTAGAATTTTGGTATTGTAGAGATTTTGTGAGTTTTCCGAGCAATAAATCCCTGTCTGGATACAAGCAGGTAGAGGCAGCTCTGGCATAGATGTACCTAGGGGTAAAACCCGAAAACACCACTTTGAGCTAGACTCGAACGAGAACTGCTGCACGACAACCGGCCTTGCTGCACTCTTGGTTACGAAACTCTTGGGGTATATGCTTAGGATAATTTAAATTTTATTTACAAGCCGATTTAATGTATTATATATATAATATGAGAGTAAATTACCTTGGTAAATCCTAATGTTTTTTAAATTGAGAATATGGTGACATGTTAATCTTTAAATGATTGTATGACTACTATTACTCACACAATGCTTTCTAGTTTTAGTCAATGGCTGGATTCCAAGGAAGTCATAGTGACTTTGAGAATGATGTACAAGGTGGGAACAGTGGTGGCAATGAGCAAAAAAATGGAATGTTGATAGGCTTAAAAGATATCGTCTTTATGCCAAATCAATTTTCAAAAAATATGATCAAAAATATATATATTAACTAATTACTGGACTCAACAAAGAATAGAAAGGTGAGGAATGATAAGAGCTCCAGTAGTGGAGACCACGAAGAAAGAAATCCTCAATATCCATCATGCATGAAATGTGGAAGGAGACTCCCAGGAAAGTGTCTCAATGGGACAAAGAAATGTTTTACGTGCGAAAAGGAAGGACATAAAGTGAAGAATTGCCGAAGAAAAATGTAGAGTACTATGTAAGAAGATAAAAATGGTCACAAGAATCCATTTACAATCATTTTCTGTAAATGTAGGGGACCTGGACATTACCTGAGTGAATGTCCTATTATATAGGACATTTTCTTGGTCAGATAAGAAGCTATGTGGAAATAAATGGTTGGATAAATGTTTAAAAATTAATTGTGATCCTTGTTGAAGGGTTTACTTTCGAATAATTTTCTCTTCTATTTGTAACCCTAATGTTTTCCATGTGAGAATGATATTTATGGAAGAATTATCTTTTCTCTTGTTGATTTAGTTATAAATAACCATTTGGTTTTATATGATCATTGGGTTTGAGGCAATTTCGAATTATTATAATTTGTGATGAAAATGCAAGGTATGAGATAACATTTGTGGTTAAATTATGTTATGGTTATTTTGAGGAATTTATCTCATTTTGGTAATGTTATAAAATATAGTTTTTCAAATAGGACAACACGTAGACCGTGTGACAACCCGTCACGTCAGACAAAGCTGTGGGAATCGAACCAACAACCAAAGTGTGATTGAGATTTATCGCTTACCACTGGACTACGTGATGTCCCTGGTTAGTGTGACTAATATTTTTAGTTAAATGACTTTATTGATCAATAATAATTTGATCTGGGATCTTATGTCTTATCAAATGAATACCCTTAGTATTGGAAAATAAATTGGTGATAAAGTGATAAATGTTATTTTGGAAGTTGTTCGCTTTGTTGAGAACACTATATGCCAAAGGAAAATAGAGTAGTATGGGATTTCATTTGAGGAGTAATGGTTGATGTTTATCTATGTTTTTATTGTGGATTTATAATGATTTGGGTTATTTATTGAAATGATTAGGTTAATTACTTTTTAAGTATGTGACTTTTAGAGTAATTAATGTCATTTGGAGATAAAATTTATCGTGGAAGACTACATTCTTAATAAGATTTGGCTTTCAATATTAGTTTTGATTATATTAAAGGATTTTAAGGAAAATTGAAAATTGAATGGTATTTATTTAACTTTGGGGTATTATTGGTTTAATTTGGGATATTAAGATTAGTGTTTATTTCTCTCAAGGAATATCCTTTCGGGGGATCATTAGATCTTGTACTAACCATTTTGGTTTTGATTAATCTCTAAAGACAATGTAAATATATAGTTCATCCTGCATGGATGATGTGATTCTATAGAAGTTTATTCTAGCTCTTCCAATGTGACCAAGTCTTCTTGAATACTCATCATTTAAAAAAATGATTTAGTGGTGGAAACTTATTAAAGAATGAAACTCTACATTAAATGTAAGTATATATATTTATATTCATAGTCAATATAATACATTAATTCCTCATCCTTATGTAATGTAACTTAAAACAAAAAATATTTTCCATTTGCTTTCCTACTAGGAGACTAATGGCCGTTTGTCCAAAAAAAAGTTTGTGGTTTTATTATTGTTATCTTTCTCCTGATCATGATTTCTATCCCTCCCCATCATAAAGTTAAACATAGATTATCATCCATATCCATGTTTTCCTACATGGAATCTGAGTATGGGTTATCTTGGTTGACCTTTATACCACTCTTTCTTTCTTTTAAATTGATAGTTTTATTGACTCTTTTTTGATGTGGGACTTTCCATTATATTCCCAAGCACAATTTTAAAAATTGCGAGGATGCAATTTATTGAAGGAGGGTAGAATGTAACACCCCAAGCTTCCACGATACGTTTCCCTTCGAATAATGCAGTGGCGTGCATTGTATGCAACTTCGAGATTCTAACACACCACAACCAATCAAACTAGCCGTTATGAATAGTAATACCTACTTTTTGAATTTTTTTAAATTCTATCTCTCAAAATGGACTTCATTTTTGGATTTGGATTATCTAATTTATCCTAGGGTGAAATTTTGGAACTTTTCAGATATTACTTATATTTTGATGAATAGTGAAAATTACTAAATTTTATTTAAAAACAACTTTTTAAATCAAAATAATTTATAGTGATAAATTATATTATTGAGTGGTTTTAATTTACAATTAGAATATATTTTTACCATTTTATCCAATGGTGTTCATTAGAATTAATTTCAATTTGAAATTGGACCAAAACAATTGTCAATCTTTTGGTATATATTGTTTCTTAAAAACATGCTATTTGTTGTGATAGTGGGAATTAATTATAAAATTAATTAATGAAAATTATCTTTTTGGAATTTTATAAAATAGACATCATTTTTTAATTCGGAATATCAATTATAGATTAGGGTGAAATTTTGGCATTGTTCTGAAAAACATCAATTATTGATGAACAGTGAAACTACTAATTGGTAGTTAAAAAAATGATTTTTTCATAAAACATAATTTTACCTCTTATATTAATGGAATTTAGAAAATAATATAGACACGGTTAATATCAGGAAGTAAAATGTGGTTCAATGAAATGAAAATAGTTTTTGGTGAATAGTAACTTTTTTACTTCTGTTTACCATGGTTAAAAGTAAATAGGGTAATTACGGGTAAAAATGATATTAATGTTACCCTAACACATTTCTTAATTCTATTGGACAAGTGTATCTCGACCAAAAACAACCTTAGGAACAAAATATTATCATTTAGGTCTACTGGGATTATATTAGGACATTTATTATTTTTAAATTCAAAGAAGAGTTAAAAGAGTTAAAATCAATGTTTATTTACTAAAACATTTTTAATATAATGTTATACATAATATAAATTCGATTGTAAATATTCATTAGAAATATAAAAAAAATTCCTACATTATGATATTTTATTTATAATTTTTAGATATTAAATAATTTAATATATTTCTGACACAATGATGATGCAGTAATTACCATAATAGTGAAAAATTAAAATAATTGATATTATAAATACCAAAATAAATATAATTTAAGACTTTTAATGAGTTACACAAATTTTCTAGGATAATATAACATATTAGAATTTATTTAATTGACTTTTTTCGAAGTAATCATTCTGTTACGAGTTTCACAAATATCAACTATTGAATAGTGTCAAAATTGACATAAAAGAGTCTTCAAAACAAATATTATATTATTAATTGATATTAAATTCCTAAAAATCTACAGTTCGGCCAAGAGACTTATATCATTATAGGTATATCATTAATTGACAACTTGGGGGTCTCTTGGATCTATATAGTATGTTTATTAACTATATAATATAAAAATACAAAGTGACATGGTAAATGTCAAACTAATTAACTAAGAGTTATAACTAAAAGAAAAGGTTAATATAGTAACCCAAACCTGTCTAAATTCTATTTGTTGAATGTTATTCGACCTATACCCACCTTAACCTTTTAATAATAAACTTTGGATCCATTAGAAACCGAATATAAATTTATTATAAATTAATATTTCTAACTTTTCCAAAGGTTCCCCTCACCTATCTTATAAAAGGTCACTCCCCCTTCTCATTACTTCACACCTTCAAAGCCTTTTGGTTCGGCCAAACTCTGCCCAAATACTCTCTCAAGTTCCCTCACTACAACCTATTGGCCTTAGTTTGATCATAAATCCAACCTAAGGATCCCTTTTGATCAAATCAAAAGGAAGAACCTGAAGAAGAGGTAATGTTTTCACCACCCTTTTTCAAATTCATTTTTTCTTCAACTTATTCATTCATTGTTATTACCATTATAAAATAATAACTCCAGTATCTTATATATACTATGATTTTATTATAAATATGGTACAACCATATTCAGTATTCTATCTACCCTTTGAATAACATTTCACCATACGTGCGTACGTACGGCTTACCGTCTCCACATCGTGGTGTAATTGTTATTCAATATATTATTATTTGGATGGGTATAATAATGATGTGTAACTCATGTAAATAATAAATATAACATGATAATTATTCTTTATATATGATATAATATCCAATTATATATTATTTTAATATCAAATGAATGATATTGTTGCTCGTGTGTACTACAGACTACCGTCTCCATGAACGCGATGAGATTCATTCTCCATCATATCCATTCAAGTATAATTATCATTTGATGATTTAAAAATAATTTTTAATAATTTTATATCATTCTGGATATGAATAAGATACAACCTATCCATGAACAACATGGCTTATGTAACAAAACATATAAAAGAAAATGAGTAAGTTATCACCCGAAACGACAATAATTCTAAGATATTATTAACAAAGAAATGTTATAATATCATATATGATATCATATTAATGTATATGATTCATGAATAATTTAATAACAATTATTTCAACATTATATAGGAGGTTAACCTACCCCCAAACAAGGAAAAGTACAAGATAAGGGGTTTCTTATCTCACTTATAAATCTGTGAGAATTCCATTTTTCACCACTTATTTATTGCATGTGGTGTGTTTACTGCCCAAGATTGTATTCATTGTGTTATATACTATAATTTATGGTTATTTACATCATCATGGTATGGTCTTTCTTTCATGGGTATATGTTTCGTAAGTTACATTATTGATAAGGGAATTTGAAATTTCAATTTCCACTCATTTGGCTTTACACATATTTCATTGATTATATTACTCCAAGATTATGTGTGGAATCACTATTCATTTGATTATGTCATAATTTCCACTCCCCCTTTTTTTGGATATACTTTTGTTACACATAATCACTCCATTGATAATTTCTCAAGTCATCGATATGAATTTAATAAGAGTAATTTAAACACATTCTCCATTTGTTGAGTTAAACATCCAATTCATTGGTGTTGTTTTTCCAAGATTATGTGTGAATATCCTTTGATTGTTTTAAACTGGATATCCAATAATATTTAGTGTATTTATATTTTTAACACATAACTATGTCGTTGATTTATCATTAACATAAGGATATGGCCTTTATGAGAGATTTCATCTCAATTTAAATTCCATTGAGACTTCTTTGTTATTATACATCAAATCACTTTTATATGGTGTATATAATGTACTTTGACATAGTATATCATGAATACCTTTATTATCATGATATTACAAATTTTTGATTACCTTAATTATTTGTATTCGAGTGTCTCTCTTTTGGTTAGAATTTTTAACTAAAATACTTTTTTAAATGATTTAAAGACTTATTCATCTAAATCTTGCTCATTAATGTCCATGTTTTAACAATGGGTTTAATGATATATTTATATGGAAATTAAAGTTTTAAAATTAAAACTCCTTTTAAAAGTTTCAAAGTGGAATGGGACACTTTGATTCAAAAATCTATTTTTAAATGGATTCTTGAAAAATAGTGTGACTTTTAAATGATTTCCTGAAAAATGAAGATATTTCTCTCAAATAGTTTTGATGATTACTTTCATCTATGTCAACATCCTTCATTATTCATGATTGAGGTTAATGTGATACAATACAATCTTCCATATTGTATCAAATGAGTTATGTTTGACTGTGGATGTGCTATTTTTATACCATTCATGGTTTGTGGTTAAAATATAGACATTTCGTTTGCTAGTTTTAATACGAATGTTTATGTTATGATTAAACCTGTTCATATGAGGAATGAATTGGACTTAATAAGTGACGGGTGGAGCCCACTATATCTCCTAGATGCATCGGTAGGTCTCATGAGACAAAATAGTGTCTTGGCACAAGTCCTTGGAAAAATCATATTTTTAGTCTTGGAACGAGGCCTTGACTATGTGGTTATGATAGTCTGGAATTATGCATTACATCTTTATGAAAGTGGTTATTGATATTTCATGTGATCATTCGACTAGTTGAATATCCATGTCAGTAAGTAAATGGCATTATTTTATTTTATCCTTGCCATTTTATTCTAAAGTTCATGTTTAAAAGTCTTTTGTTTTAGTTATAAACTGCCTTAAGTGTTTATGCTTATCTATGAAATATTCTGCTATAATGTTATCCTTACTGGGCATCTGAGCTCTCCCATTTCAATGTTTTATTTTTCCCAGGATTATGAAGAAGTAATTTATGAATTACCTGCAGGGATAATATGAGGGGATATGAAGACAAGATGTTGTTGTATTTTTGTTACCATATGATGTAATGTAAGACTTATGAATATATCTAGTGTTTCCAAGACTACTAAACTAATCGGTCTTTTGAGACATGATCCGTTATGATCATGCCAATGTTATGTAATAATGCACCGACTCTAAGTATCTAGGGTCAGGGAGTTACATGAGAGATATAGGTCGGGATCACCTATGATGGAATAGGGTGATGAAATTCACTAAAATTGTAAAATATAGTATTTATCTTGAAATTAGTGAATCTATTTTAGAGGCCATTTTTCTTTATAAAACCATCTAGATCCACACGATCCCACCTAAAGAAGAGTATTTATGGTGGCATGATTTCATCAGTAGCCTCTCCCTTATATAGATATCCTATCATTTAAACATGTAAGGGAGAACCCAATATGTTATATATGGATGACCATGGATTAATCCAACATTCCTGATAACTTTCACAGTCCACGAACTAGGGGCATATGGAACACCAAAAATCCTAATATTGATCACCTCATATAAATACTCTATATTCACCTCTCTTCTCACAAATGTTCATAAATTCTCCCCATTCATGAACAAATATCTACATGGTCAATGGAATGGATTATTTGGGTTATGAGGAATGATGTGATAATTAACTATGTTTTCAGACCATGAACCTCTTAGATCAATCATGCTACCCACTGGTATTCCATGTGGATCCACATCAATCATATTCATGATGACTATATGGTCATTCTTAATCTGTGTACCAAGAACCCATCCATAATATAAATACTAGAAATTAATGTTAACACATCACACATAGAAGAACGATTCACAATTTTTTATATAGTTTTCAATGAATCATCCATAATGAGAACTTATTCAATCAAATAGTTTTCCATCGTGTACATCTCACCAACAGTGATGGAAGAAAAAGAAATCATAATTGGTATATAATTATCTATTAATTTTTTGTAGTTTTTTATTAAAATTGAATCAGTCAAAGCCACAATTATTATTTCTATATCTTCTTCGGAGGACGAACCCTAGCTGTTTGGTCTGTTAGTCTTGAAGATCCTTTCCCTTCAGTGTTTCTTCTCTTATTGCTTCATCTTTTTTTACTAAAAGACAAGGTAAAACAGAGGCTCATTATTTGGATAATGTGTTTCTTATAGTGGATCCTCATGTCTGGTGGGATTTTTTGCCTAGTTTGATGGAATACCATGGGTTACATGGACTAAGATCTCTTAACATGTGATTACTCTTTTCTCCTAAAAAAATAATGGTTATGGTGGCTATTGCAAAAATATGAAATCTTGAATTGTATCGAAAATATAATAAGAATAAAAAAATAAAATTGGAAAACAAATATCATTAATAAGAAGAAATAAATACTATTACCATACGTGATATCATTTTCATTTAAAATTTCTATTAAAATTGATATCATGTATGTGATATTTACCATTAATTTAAAAAATGAAATCCAATATAAAAAACACTTATAACATGCTTTTACAAAAATCAACCAACAAAAAAATTATATTCC
The DNA here is from genome assembly GCA_963277665.1 of Viscum album. Lineage (NCBI taxonomy): Eukaryota > Viridiplantae > Streptophyta > Magnoliopsida > Santalales > Viscaceae > Viscum > Viscum album. Next base: position 361,870,802 of record OY728158.1, on the reverse strand, counting down.
CTATTAAAAGAAAATTGTTTTTAGTAAGATTAATTTGAAAATAATACTTTCAATTGACAAATATTTTAATGAATCCCCATATTTACCAGGGGTGGTATGGTTTGGGGGAGGCAGGGCAGGTCATGGGGAGAAGTCCTCATGATTTTCTATTTACAACTATTTTCTTCCTTCCTATGTGTTATTTAGTTGTTAATGTAATAATATTATTACTTAATATATTAATGATATTATAAGTTATTATATTTATAATAATATTATTTATTTTATTGTAAATTTTATATTAATTGTTAATTAATCTATAAAATATTAAATATATTAGGAATTAATAAATACATTTTTAGTTAATAGTCTATATAACTTATACAATTTATAAATGATTATGTTTTTGGTATTATTAGTTATTAATTGTTTTATGCACTTAAATAGTTGTTAATAATTATATTGTTGAACTTTAATGACATTATTATATTGAGAACACAAATTTTGAGTTATACTGTAAACATTGTTAGTCAAATTGATGTGAGGTAGAGTCGGACCCATCACAAATGAATTATGGATCGTTAACCTAAGGATTATAAACAATATGAGAAATTTTACTTGGTTTTGATAATTTGAAATAAATTTTAATCTAAAATGACATTATAATATTGAAAAAATACACTTGGAGTTATACCAGACACACCATTTATCAGATTTATGTTTGGAAGATTCATACACATCATGACTGAATTATGGAGTGTCATCATAAATTTTTTTAAAACAACAGATCTGGTTTTTTATAATTTAACAATGTGATGCTAATTTATAAATAAATTGGAACTTTTATATTGATAATATATGCTTTGGGTAATAGAAAAGACATCAGGTGTCAGATTTACTTGTTGTTGATTTTTATATATAAAAAATAAATTTTTGATCATTTTCCAACTATTTGAAAAAAATGGACTTTGTTTTCTAGATTTTGACTATGTGATGACTTTTTTTAAAAAAAATTAAACATTTCAATTGAAAGAAAACTCTTTATGAAAAAATGAAAACATCATGTGTTTATTTTTTTTAATTTGATTCCATCCCATTATAAATGAATAATGGATCATTTTCATAGTGTTTAAAAATATCCTGAGCTAACTCTCTAACTTTTGTATACCTGACGCATGTTGTAAATCAAAATGACACTTTAAAATTCAAAACACACACAAAGAGACATAACAATCACTTTTTATTGCAGAATGAAATTTAATGATTCTTATATTACAGAAATATATTAGGGATCATTATCTTAAATATTGAAAAATGTTATCTACGTTGTTCAGTTTTGCAAATGTGGAAAATCTTTTAATCAAAAATGCCAAATTAATATTGAAAACACGCACATTGAGTCCTATTGACCATATAATGAATCATATTGTCATGTCGCATATTCCTATACATCAAAATAAATTATGGATTATTATCCTAATTTTTTCAAACAAATAATTTTTTTCATTTATTTTGTCTATGTAATCCATGTTTTAAACTAAAATTACACTTTTTTTGATAAAAATCATTAAGGAACACCAATCATATCATGTTCCGGATTGAATTGCGGTCAATTCCTATAAATTAAAAATTAAATTAGGATCATTTTTTAATGGAAAATATTAATATTTTCTTGATATATTTTGTTTGTCTATGTGATGTGTGTTTTAAAACAAAATGACACATTTAAATTTAAATCAAACACTAGGGGTCTTACCGACCACATCGTGTGTCAGATTAACTTGTGATCAATTCATTGATATCAGAAATAAAATATGGAATGTTTTCGTAATATTTAAAAATAATCCAACTTCATTTTCTATGTTTTGGCCATGTTAGACACATTTAAAAAATAATATGGAACTTTTATATTGACAAGAAACACATCAAGTCAGAAAGGACACAAACCTGTACCAGATTTATGTGTGTTCAATTACTATACAAAAAAAATAAATAATGGATTATTTTAATTATTTTTTTTAATGAATACGATGTTGTTTTATAGAATTTTCATACGTAGATTTTTTCAACTAAAATGTCACCTGTATTTTTTAAACATGCACCTTGATTCATATTGACTACATCATGGGTTTTACTTTCATGAATTGATTTTTGTTAAAAAAAATGAATTATGGTTCCCAATCCTGATTTTCAAAACATATGATTTTTTATTGTGTTTTTCCATGTGACACCTGTAATAAACTAAAATAAAATTTTTATATTGAAGGCACACACCTTCATTCATATTGGAAACATCATGTGTTTTATTAATGTTTTTTTGGTTTGAAAAAAATACATAAATTATGGATCAATTTACTATTTTTTTTTAAAATAATTTTTTTATTATTTGGGAATATGTGACATATGATTTTATCTAAAATGGAACATTATGTTGAAAACAAACACTTTGAGTCTTACAAGCAATAACATGTTTAAGATTGTTCCATTGTGTATTCCTACTACTAGAAAATAATATTTGGATCATTTATCTAATGTTTTGAGGAAAATATGATCTAGTTTTGTAGATTTTGGTTATGTGGTGTGTTCTTTAGACTAATACAACTGATTTATTTTGAAAACACACACATTGAGTCATACTGACCACATTTTGTGTCATATTGAGATGGAGTCGATAATTATATATCTCTAATGATTTAGAATTATTTTATTAATGTTTAAAGACAATATATGATTTTTTTTATATTTTCTTTTTGTGACATGTATTTTAAACCAAAATGGAACTTTCATAAAAATGTGTAGTTTGAGTCATTTTGATAACTACATGTGTTTGATTAAAATGAAGTCAAATCCAACACATAAAAAATTAATTAACAATAATTTTCCAAACTTTTTAATGAAATATCATATTTTTTCCAACATTTGGTTCTGTGACACAAGTTGTGAACAAAAATGAAACTTTTATATTGAAAACTGACACTTAGAGTCATATCGGCCACTTCATGTGTTTGATTGATGTGCAATTGATTATTTTATTCCAAAAATGAATTATGGATAATCTTCTTATTGATTCAAGACAAATGAGATCATTTACATAGTTTTGGCCTTGTGACATTCTTTTTACGCTAATTTGACAATTCAAAATATAAACTTTTAGTCATAATAGCCACATCATGTATCATATTAACATGAATTCAGTTCCTAAATCTCAAAAATTATATTTGGATAATTTTCATGAAGATTAGAAACAATAAAATATGTTTTTATTAGTTTTTTCAATGTGATTTATCTTTTACCTATAATGACACAATTTTATTTAAGAATTTAACTTTTATTAATATAAGCCATATCATGTGTATGAATGGCTTGATGTTGATTCGTACATGTTACAAAAGAAATATGCATCATTTTCCTATATATTGAAAATAATTCATGTATTTTCTTGGTTTTGGCTGTGTGATGTGAGTTTTAATCTAAAATGACCATTATATATTTAAAACATTAACTTTGTGAATTACTCACAATATCATGTGTGAAATTGAAAAGTGGTCTATTTTATCATGTCAAAAATGAAAATTTTATAATTTTCAAAAAATTTGAGAACATTATGATATTTTATTATTGGTTTTGGATATGATATGTTTTCTTTAAACTAATATGACACTTTCATATTGAAAACCTACACATTGAGTCATACAGAGCATATTGTGTTTCAAATTAACATTACATTAATTACTGTATGTCTCAAATAAATTTTGAATCCATTTTCAAATGTTTGAAACAATATGATATCCCCCCTTTTGTATATGTGACAGAAATTTTATATGAAAATGAATCTTTTTTAAATGAAAATTCACTATATGAGTTATACTGATCACATCCTGTGGTAGATTGATTTGTGTTAAATTCATATACATCAAAAATGAAATATGGATTATTTTACTTATTTTTTCAAAAAATATACACTCATATTTTCTATTTTTTAGTGTGGAAAATGTATTAATATAAAATAAAACATTTATAATAAAACAGTCACTTTTATTCATAACATTCAGATCAGGAGTTGGATTTCTATGAGGATAATTATTACATTCCAAAAATGAATAAATGTTCAGTTTAATAAATATTCAATAAAATATTAGCTCGTTTTCTTAGTTTTGGTTGTGCGACATGTGTCATAAAATAATTTGACACTTCAAAACAACAACTTTGAGTAATATCAAACACATCGTGTGTCAAATTTACAAGCAATCAATTCAAACACACAAGAATATTATTTTTGGATCATTTAAATAATGATGGAATCAGTTTTGGGTTTTTGTTTATGTGATGCGTGTTTTAAACTTAAACAAAACTTTTATTTTGAAAACAAGAACTTTAAATAATATTTTAGAAATACTATTTCAGGTTGATGTGTGGTCTATTCTTATAATTACCATATTAATTATGTTTCATTATTATTATTTTAAAATATTTGGTGTTAATTTCCTCAGTTTTGGCTATGAGACACAAGTTCTATATTAAATTGATAATTTTTTATTTAAAACACATGCATTAAGTCTTATCTAATATATTATGTGTTCTATTGATGTGTGTTTAATTCAAACATATCAATATTGAATTTTACATCATCTTAATTGATTAAGGATAAAATATAATCTTGTTTTCTTAGTTTTGGATATGTGAGGATTTCTTTTAAACTAAAGTGAATCTTTTACTATAAGAAAATGATAAATTATTTCATAAAAATTATTCCATGCGTCAGATTTATGAATGACCAAATACTATATTTCAAAAATGAAATACATGTCATTATGATAATGTTTGAAATGAATCTAAGGGTTTTAAATAGTTTAAATATTATAACATGTGTTTCAAACTTAAATTACATGTTTATATTAACAACATGAACATGGAGTCATTCTGGAAAAATCCATATTGATAAGTGGTTGATTCGTCCTCATAGAAAATGCATTATGGATTATTTTATAAAATTGATAGGATAATCCATGCTACTTTTCTCAGTTAGGGATATGTGATGTTTTTTTTGAGTAAAGTGATTATTTTAATGTGAAGATGTGAAATTTGAGTTATATGAACCAAATCATGTGCATGATTGATGTAAAATAAATTCCAATACATGAAAAATAATTAAGGATAATTTTATTATTGTTTAAAGTTAATATGATCTCATTTTTTAAATATTGATAATGTGATGGACATATTTAACTAAAATGTCAGATTTATGTTGAAAACATGAACATTGAGTCATAACGACCACATCATGATCCATATTGATATTAATACATTTCTTACACATCCAAAATGAGTTAAGATATTTTTTGTGATTTTTTTAAACAAACTAAACTCATTTTTTCATATTTTGAAATGTGATGTCCATTTCTAACTAAAATTTTTTTGAATATTAAAAAAATAAACTTTGATTCAAACTGGACACATAATATGTTGTATTCATGTATGGAAGATTGGTACATGTCAAAAATTAATTAATGATTATTTCCTTATATTTTAAAAACAATATGATCTCATTTGTTCGATTTTGAAAATGTCATTTATTTTTAAACAAAATTTACATATAAAGATAAATCGAAATCTATGTATTTTCAACAACCACCATTGGTAAAACATCATTCACAACTAATTCCTCACTTATTTTATTTTCATTAAAATTTTATATTCTTAATGAATCATTGTTAGAATTTATATTATCAATATTTTCATGACTTTTGTTGAATCAAAGAAGAATGTAATGAAATCAAACATGCTTCTTCACTATGGGGTCAGTAGTAATTTTAAAAGGACATAGACCATTTCTAAGAATTCATCAAAAGATAGAATGAAACAAAATTCATAATATGAGGCTTTGTTTACGAAATTACATTCACCAATTTTTTTAATATGTCATCATATTTGTGCGTAGAAGAATCCTTGATCTATTTCCTTCTTTGCATTATCTCAATTGTAGCCTCAAAGTCATATATCTCATTAGCTCGAGTATATTCAAACATGTTACAATAAATAACAGAATCAATAATGAATAACACTCTATGATACTTATTCTTGGTAAATTGATCAATTTTTTTATTTACATTCCATCACCAATGACATTCCTAGTTTCTACCAACTCATTTGATCCCCTAATGGAAAGAAATTTGTGAAAAGTTGAAATTAAATGCATGGGTAATTGGGGAATTAGACGATATGATTGAAAATAAATTAAATATTACAGTAAAAATAGTAAAATTATTTTCATCTCATAAGATAGAGATTTAGTAAATGTATATGATTTGTTTAATTAATCATGGACTACATCCATACATGTAGGTGGATTGGAATGTATTTGAAGTAATTTACCATTATGATGCGCCCTGTTATTGAAATTATTATTTTTTTGATTCTCCAAAATACAACAACCTCAATTATACCATTTTTAGGAACATTGATCTTTTTTATCAGGTATGCCTTTCTTTTCTCATTTTTTTTGAGAAAAAGGCGAGTTTTTTGAAATTTCACGAGTACACATCGTGCACTTAAAGTACACTTCATGTACTCAGTTTCCCTGGGTGACCGTTTACTGGTTGGGTAGAGGCTGAGTAAATGGACATGTTTGGTGACCTAGAGACCACCCAAAGTAGAGGCCTAAAAAGGAATGTACACATCATTTACATTTAAAGAACACTATGTGTACTTTCTTTTTTCCATTAAATGGACTGGGGTCAGGTCTGACAAATAGAACAAACTTCTTCTCAACCTTTCTCATCTAGGAGTGTCTGTATGGTTGTGGATCATCTCAGAGTCCCTAAATCATTGTTATTATCTGAATATACCACAGTACTTTGCGTTGGAATCACATCGGTGAGTTCTCTTTTCATCTTAAACTTCATCTCCAGATTTGGACTCTTCTGCACAATATCCTCGTTTGAACGTCTTAAGAATTTTTGTAGATCTGTAGAATTCTATGGAGATTCAAGGCCTGAGGATCAGGTATAATAGTTTCACAACAATGAGGTTTGTGGTTTTTTCCTTTCTGTAGATCTTCTTTCAGTTATATGTGCTAAAGTGCCCAATACCCTCATTAGAGGTATTTTGTGTTTATGATTTTATCCCTCTTATTTTCCTTCTTTTCCTTTTTGATTGGATATAGGTTAATTTTTTGAGAATAGCTTAATCTTTCCCAATATATGGATGTTTTTCCAACATCTTCTTGTTTTTGACCATTTGGTCTAGCATTTCCAGTTAGGTTGCTTCTTGTTTGCCATGCCTAGATTGCTGGGTGGAGTGATTATTATTTCTCATGCTATGATATGATATAGTTGTATAGCTAATTAGATCATGAGGTTTACATTGGATGATAATTATCATTTGTGCACAACTTATTTAAACAGGGAAGAGGGAACCTAGTGTAGTGAGACTATAAGAAAAATTGACGATGAGGGATTTCCAATAGTGTATGTTTAAATTATCACGCTACGAGACCATATGGGGGTTGTATTTGAGTTCTACCTCAGAGTGTCTATAGATATGTCATGAGGCCACAAGACAAATTTACGTCGAGTGATTCCTCATGGTTCCTATTGTTTACCATTAAAATTCTATAGGAGGGAATTGACGGTGAGTGCTCCCTCAGAGTGTCTTTGATCACACAAGATTACATGGGGAATTGGCTGTGAGTGCTTCCTCATAGATTCACTGATATATCATAGCATGTATTGTAAACCCAATGGCTTCGGCTTTGAAAACTACCCAGAGGGTTACTTTTAATTTATTAAGTTGATTAAATTCATAAAAGTAAATGTTTATAAATGAAACGACATGCCTAGTTTCTTTTGGGTAATTATGTGTTCACTACATCTTTTCTATTATTGCATTCCATATATATTCACTGAAATTTAGGTACGGATCATTGGGTGGTTGCCTACTCCGATTAGACTCATGCCCTGTTTGGGTCATTATTTTAGCCCCAAATAAATTACAATGATGCAGTTATAGATAATGTAATGTTCCCTTATACATCAGGTACTAGATTATAGTGGAGTTGAGAGCATAGGACTTGCTGAGGTTTTCGATTCTGTGAATCTATTTAATTCCTTTTCTTTTGTACATTGTATTAGTATTGTATTCCATTAATTTTATTTGTTTGGATTTTTTCCTCAAAATATGTATCATGCATCATTTATATATATGTGCTCAAGTTTATTACTACCAGTCTTTGGCTATTTATTTGTGTATGGTATTATTACAACATTCACTATTGTTTTCTGTTTTACTTCTGCTGTGTTACTCTTCCAATGTGGGAATAGTTTCCCCACTATCACACCAAAGGCCCTCCATACTAGATGGTAGCCTTTGGAATTTGGGTAAATTCTCTTGAGGGCATTTGACCAACAATATACAGGGCACCTCATGGTGACACTCGGAACTAGTACATTACAAAGAGGTATCAGTGGAATTATATTCTTCATTACCTAATTTTTGGAGCTTATATCCAGGGTTATGAAGGAATATGATCTTGGTAATAATATTTACCCGGGAGTAGCTAACTCGTGTACAGGGAAAAAGCCAATTTACCTCTTCATTGAAATTTTTCTCTTTTTACAATTTTTACATTTGATCGAATCGGACCGTTGGGTTATTCATATTTTTTGAGCTGTTATTGTTGATATTATTGACCATCAATTTCTGCTCCCACAAGATGAGATGAGTTTATTCCATATCATGCATTATATACCAATTTCTTGAGATCACATGTCATGAATTCATTCCATGTCATTATGGGGCTTTAGAAATTGCATGTTGTTGTGATATAAGTTGTGTTCGATATTCATGATGTTCTTATAGATTTAGTGATAATAATACCTGCTATTTTATAGGGTATTGAATTGTATAAATCTCTAGTTTTAATGAACTCCATACATTTGTTCTTGAGGTGTTATGGGCCCCCAGGAATCCGAATTTGGAGGATCATTACCTTTTTTCTTGTTTATAACTTGTATAAGAGTCCAAGATTTGATTCATGTGGATTATGGGCCCTCAAGAATCATAATTTGGCACCTTAATGTTTGTTTCAGTGTTTTTCTAGGTTCTGGGGTAGTTTCTTGAGGCTTACTATCTGGAAGAAGACAAAATATAGGGTGTGTAATGATAAATACTTGCCTTGTGTCCATCTATTCGGGAAGGAACATTTTTTCTTAAGTACATGCCTTTAATTTATGTAGAAGCCATTTAGTCTCTGATTGTGACACTAGATGTGTGGGCAGAGACATGGGGTTGGGAAATAATTAGTGAGACATGCCGTGTACCAGATGTACATGCCATGTTTTGTTGAACATGTGTCTACCCGTGTGAGTAACCACACGAATAGATAAAACATAGGTTATTAACATCGTTCTATGCTTGAATATGCAGTTTAGTGTAACCCTTGTATCATACTATGTAACGAACAACATGGGGTGGTGGAAATCCTTCTGTGACACATCGTTTTGGGAATAAACATGTCGTGTAGTGTCATCCATGTGTCAACTTGTTTGACTAACAACACATGCAGTTGAAACCTAAGTTGTAAAGGCCATGTCCATCTATAAAACCCAATATAGAATTGATCCATTTAACAAGCAATGTGACTAACAACACTGGTCGATGAGGTTCATCTAGTACACACCATGTCTGGCAAAAAATTATCATGTAGTCTTTTTCTAGGGGAACCATGTGTATTATACATGTAAGGGAACTCAGGCAAGGGAAGAGAATTCAAGTACATGCCGTGTTTTAGGAAAACACCTCATTTGTATTGGGTGTTACATAACCTTGGATGAAAAATGTACATGCCCATGTGATGACTTATGAGAACATGCCATGTAGGAATTATACACATTGTGCATCCATGTTTTCAAAAACATGAAGGCTTTCTATATCTTGTTTCCTTATTACACTTATGTGTTTAAATCATTGAAGATATTGATCTAAGGTGTGAACTTGACTTTGAAGTGTCATTCCACCGAGAGGTCCTCTGGATGTTTTCCAGTTACAGGGTCGTGATCAGACATTACACATGGCTGATCAGGGACAACCTGCATTTCCTCCTGTAGTTCTAGTTTTGGAACCGAACATCATTTCAGACACTGGTGCTAACAAACAGTTCTGAGAGTAATTTTTGAGGTTTATGCAGACCATCCAGGGAGTACCGCATCCTGACCCACTTATGGATGATTTGACGCATGTCTTCTCTGTTGTAGCATCCTCCCACCATCTTAGGGGATGGAGGACCCCAGGCTACAAAATCATGGTTAGAATCCATGTTTTCAATCTTGAAGTATCTGGAGATTCCTCCAATGTGGAGGGTGAATGTCGCTACATATATGCTTTAGGATTCCACCAAGATATGGTGGGATGTGATCTCAAAGGTAGGACGCAGCAGGTTATGGCATGGGATGAGTTTCCATGTACCTTCTACGACTACTTATACCCAGAAACAATGAGGGTCAATCGAGCCTGAGAGTTCATGGGTTTAGAGTAGAGTACTCTTTCATTCATAAAGTATTCTTCTTACTTCACAGAGCTACATCACATTACAACATTTCTAAGGGGAGATGAGTTATTATTTTCATGGATGTTTGAGGATTGTCTTATGAAGGATGTTCCGAGCAAGGTTAACATATTTAGGTTGACTTTTATATCCTCAATAGTCAACCATGTGTTGATCATGGAGCGCATCCTAAGGATTCTGGTGTTGTGGGCATGGTGGTTAAACACCCATAGTTCTCACTTTTCTGGCTGATAGTAGGAAGCGCAGTATAAATTCTAGATGTAGAGATTAGAGTTGGTGAGATGCACCTTTAGGTAGGTAGGAAGTATGCTACTAGTGTGTAAGAATCGGGCATACCTAGACATGTTTCCTGGGAGACCCACTGGAGTATCAATCATATGGAAAATAGGTCATCTTTAGTGCTACTGTTAGATATTCTCACCAGAAATTTTTGACAAGAGAACTTCAATGACTTCGCCTTCAGGTGCAACACCACCATTATATCATCAATCAGGGAACTAGAGTTCTTATAGCCGTTCAAGCTGAGGTGGAGGTTTGGACTTGGTAACCAATCACTAGGATTTCAGTGACAATTGGGTGGATCAGCTCTGGTTGGTCAGGCAGGGTTACCGGGTCGCAGTTCTGGTTAGACTTTTCTAGTGGAGTGGACCTAGAAAGGGAAGGATCACATGGCCTCTACAGTTTGAGATACGATCCTAGTTTCCTTAGTTTTAGCTTCTTCTCTCTTTGATAGAAGAGATTCCCATAGTTTCGTTATTTTTTTTTGTTGTGGAGATACTTGGGCTCTGTATCTTTTCTCTTGCTGATGTCTTGATGTTGGACACTATGTTGGGGAAAATAACGGAATGTGTACGACAATGCAAGGATTTACCTCTTGAGGCTGGTTGGTTTCATTTCTTTTGGGACCTCTATGTCCTAGAGATGATAGACTATGATTTTATTCTTGGAATGTACTACTTAGTTCCCTTCCAAGAAGTTGTCTATTTCTATCGTGGTATGGTTATCTTCACATCACAAGAGGGAGATTTGATTCATCATAAGGAAGAATGGGATGTCCAGGAAAGCAGAGAATGACATGAGAATCATGGGTTGGTAGGAGTTATTGCCCAGATTGAACATCTATATCTAGAAGACTATGAGACTTCACAGATGGAATTTTCTCAAGTGGTGGATTGTTTCAGGGATGTCTTTCCAAAATAATTTTCAGGTTTTCCTCTTGAGTGAGAGGTGGAAATTTTTTTTGAGCTTATGCCAGGAGTAGAAAAAGTGTCTATTATCTCTTATCTAATGGCTACACCAGAGTTATAGGATCTCAACAGGCTATTGGATGAGTTGCGGGTAAAGGGATTCAACTGACTCAGCACTTATCCTTAGTGTTCTTCTGTCATGTTTGCAAAGAAGGCGGATGGTACCTTCAGTCATTGTGTGGATTATCAGAAGTTGAACCAGTTAACAGTCAAGGACTGATATTCCTTTCCAAGGATTGATGATCTCTTTGATCATCCTCAAGGATCCTTGGTGTTCTTAATGATTTACTAGATGTCCGGTTACAATCAGTTGGACATTAAACCATTATATGATCCTCACACAGCCTATTGGAGAAGGTATGGTCAATACATGTTTTTGGTTATGTCGTTTGGTCTCATAAACATGCCTGTTGTTTTCATGGAACTAATGAACCGAGTGTTCAAATCGTACATAGATTATTTCATGGTATTTTTCATGGACCATATCTTAGTGTACTAGCACACTCGACATGACCATTCCACACAACATGAGATCATTTTTAGTGCACTAAGAGAGCACCTGTTAGATTCTAAGATCTCAAAATTAATCTTTTGGATGGACCAAATTCACATCTTGGGTAATGTTATCTCAGAGAAAGGAGTATCAGTAGACCCAAAGAAGGTGAGAGAACTATTTTTCTGGGAGCATCCAAATAATTTTTTCATGGTACAATGTTTTCTAGGGCTGACTGGTTACTACATGCATTTTATATAGAACTTTTCACACTTTGTAGTGCCACTAATTCGCTTGACTAAGAATGGTGTAAAGTACATGTGTTTAGATTCATTTGTGTCATCCATTCTTGAGCTGAAAGGGATGATGACATCAACACCTATACTACATTTTCCAGAGTCATTCAAAAGATATAGTGTATACTCTGATGCATCAGCTATCGGGAAGGGATAAGTTCTTGTGCATGGAGATAAAGTCATTGAGTACGGGTCTCGGCAGTTGAGGCAACCTGAGAGGAACTACCCGACAAACGATCTCGACCTGGATGTATTTTTTCATTAATTATAATGTTGGATACATTATCTTCTTGGAGAGAATTTTGTAGTTTTCACAGACCACAAGTGTCTCAAGTATATCTTCAATCAGCACAATCTGAATTTGAGAAAGCGAAGGTGGGTTGAGTACCTTCAGTAATTTGACATTGATCTTGCCTACATGCCTGGGAATGACAATGTTGTGGCTGATGCATTGAGTAGTAGGACACAGATACAGGTAGTACAGTAGGCTAGTAGTGAGCATAAGATTGTTTATTTTTTCTCAGAGACGCATTTGGAGGTCCATGACATACATGGGAAGATGTTTCTTTTTTATGTGGTTGTTACCTCTACTCTAATTGAGCGGGTCCAAATGAGGAAGCTATCAGATTATGAATTCCTAGTCATATGAGAGTGTGTTTCAGGAGATGACCCTATTCCTAGATGGATAGTAGGCGAGGATGAGATCTGGCATTTCCATGGGTGCATATGGGTGTCATTAGACATATGCACGAGCTGATGGAGGACATTCATTCCTCAGTTTGGGTAGTTCATCCTAGTGTCACCATGATGTATCATGATATACATCATTAATATTGGTAGTCAGGTATGATGGGATATTTTTCATGTTTTTTCATGAGGTGTTCCATGTGTCAGCAGTTGAAGGCTGAGCATCAGCGACCACAAGGGCTTTTACAATAGTTACCGATTCCCAAGGGAAAGTGGAATGATGTCACGGTGGAGTTCGTGACAGGATTTATGAGTCTGACTCGAGGGAAAGATGTAGTGTTAGTTGTCATATATAGACTAAAAAATGTTTCCCACTTATTTCCGATTAAGGGTACATTTGTTAGAACCAAATGGGGTCTATATACCCAGAGAGGGGGGTGGGTGATTATGGGTATGGATATTGTTTTCTAAATTATTTCTTCCCCACTAGATCATGACATCATTATTACAAGGGTCACTTTGTATGCACATGTGTGTTTATTATCTTCACTTATTTTCTTCTTTAAATGATGATGATGCTTTGAATGCAATGCAGGGAAGCAAGCAGGCTAACATAGATATTTTTACATGGTTCACCTTCACTGGGCTACGTCCAAGGAGCATACACCGGCGATGTGCCGATGTACCAAATCCAATAAATCTCAATGCCAATAATGTTGGGGATAGATCACTTCTATGCCAAGGCTCACTACCTTTACAATGTTTAGGGTCATCTCACATCTTTCACAATGGTCACTTCTTGTTCCTCTCTATCTTACTCACTACCGGTTGAAAGGATAACCTTTTTCCTGTTCCTCTGCTCACTGCACATGGATGGGATCGAATCACAGTTTATCGACCTGTAGGTCTCATCATTTTCATGAATACATAAATCATGAACTATTTATAGATAATATATTTAGGTCAAAATTTCATCCACTGATGAATACCCCTTTTCCCCAGAACACTGGGAAATTCATGTGGAAATAAATTCGGAAAGCACCCTACTGCATGAGGCTCCCAATTTCGTGAAGCTCAGACAAGCTTTCACGATGCTCCGGACATTTTTTGATGCTCACAATTTCACAGAGCTCAGGACATCATGGAGCCCATTAAATCACAGATTGACTTCCTTCACGAAGCTCACTGAGCCAATGCAGAGCACCCATCTTTTGTGGAGCTAAATTAGCTGTCGCGAAGCTCTTGACTTTTGCGAAACACATTGCATTCGTGAACCACCTTCATGAGCCGAGAGAAAAACATTTACTTCAAAAAATCACTCTACTGATCCCGAGGTATTGAGGCCTATTTATAGGCGGTTCCACCGACCCTCGAACATTCCACGTAAATTCAACACCACATCATCACAAATCGTAATGCTATGAAAATTCTGTCAAAATTATCTCAATATCACGAATATCCATGGAAGTTTTCCAATCGCAGAGCTCGCCGTAATCGCGGAGCATCCCATCAATTCGTTGGAACCTTCGCCACGAATCTCCACTCACAATTCCATTCACCTCCATAATTCCCTTCGACTCTACCGTTCAGGAAACTCATCGTAATAGTGAAGCATCATCGTCAACATTCTTCTGGTCTTCGCCAAATCCATTCCATGAAGCATATCTTTGGGAAACTCATGCCTCTGCCATATTTTCAACAACATCTCTAGAACATGAAAAATTAACATATAAACCTTCTTTTTCAACAAAAACAATCAAACCAAAAAATGATGCAATGTTAACTTAAGGGATTTTTTCCCAACAATCTCCCCCTTTTAGTTTGTCGAAAACTCTACTGAAATGATTTTCTACACGTTGATACCTCAATGAGTCTCCTTTCATCATCAACCATCCTTCTCTTCATGAGATTCAGATAACAACCAAATATTCACTCACCAAATACTCTAATCCCACATGAGAAATTCTCGGTGTGAGAAACAAGAGTGGTACGAAAAGTTCATCAATGAATTATTTCATTTCAAACACAATCCAATGACACCAAAATGATACCAATTTCCAAATTGATACCTATTTTTGATCTCTGGAACCCTTCTCAGACTATTCCAAGATCACTGTTTGGATTTTATCATGATTATCAACTATTTTGATATCTATTCAATGATCTATCACTTCTAGCATCATCAGATTTTATACTCTCCCCCAATCTCATTGATCTACCCTCATCTACTCTACCTGTCAGCTTCTCCCATTGTCTTTTACTAGGACATTTTCTCCCTTCCTTAGCCACAGTTTTCCCCCTTGAGAATTCACTCTTTCTCTGCATGTGTCAACAAACCAAAAGGTCACCCCTTTGAATTCTCCATCAATGGAAGGAAGAAAATTTAGTGCATTAGAGAAAAACACACAATTACATAGGGAGAGGGGCTCCCATATCAACACTTTTTAAGGTGCATGGAGTCAACTGGACTCCCAATGCCAATCGATGCCTCTCAATAGCATTTGTTTGTATGGCCTTCATAATAATGTGTGCAACCTTCAGTTTTTTCGGCATATACTCCAATATCAAAACACCATACTCAACCTTTTCCTTGATAAAATAATAATTTATCTCAATGTGCTTTGTCATTTAGGGGTGGACTAAATTTTTTCTAAGATTGATAGCACATTATTTATAGCACTAGATTCTGATCGAAGACATCACTTCAACACCTATATCATCAAGTTGCTGCTTCATCCACAATAACTATGTGCATGTTTCAATGGCTGCATTATACTAAGATTCTGTGGTGCTTAATGAAATGAAATCTTGCTTCTTGCTTAGCCAAGCAATACATAGTCGACCAAGATATAATGCACCTCCTGAAGGTAATTTCTTATCATCCGTTGAACTGACCCAATCCACATCATTATATCCAAATAACTCTATCTGAGATTTTCCATTATACATCAAGCTGAACTCCATTGTACCCTTTATATAACGAAGTATTCTTTTCACTGCAAGAATGTGTCTTTACTGGGGATTTCATTGATATCGTGATGCTTGGCAGGTGGTGAAAACAATATCAGGTCTCGTCACTGTCAGGTACAGTAAACTACAAGTAATATGCGTGTATTTTGTGATATTAATTACCTTTCCATCCTCATCTTTAGACAGTTTCATCCTGGTAGCAACAAGAGTCTTTATCTCCTTGGTTGTTTCCATGCCAAATCTTCTCAAAACATCGTTGGAATTTTTGGATTGACTAATTAAATTTCCATTCCTTCCATTTGTCACCTATATAAAATGGAAAATAATTAGCTCTCCAATCATTGATATTTCGAACTCACATTTCATGAATTCAAAAAACTATTTTCACTGAGCGTCATCTACTCCCTCAAATATTATGTCATCAACATAAAACAGCACCATTATCTTTTGATTACTATTGTTTCTAAAAATGAGATTTTTATCGACTCTACCAAACTAGAAACCAAGTTTCTTCATATATTGATCATGTCTTGAGTACCATGCTCTCATTTCTTGTTTCAGACCAAATAAAGACTTCTTCAGCCGACAATCCTCGTTCTAATCCACATGAATGAGAAAACCATCTTGTTTCTAGAAATTCACTTCTTCCTCCATAATCCCATTCATGAATGCATATTTGACGTCCATATGGAAAACATTGAAATTTTGTTGCACTACAATGGAAAGGGATAATCTCCCACGACTAATTACCAATTATACCATTCATGTCTAGTTGTAGCTTGAATCTCCAGATTTTATGCTGATAAAAAATTAAATTCATTAGGTTCATTATCAATATATGATTCTGAATTATAATTTTCCACTCTTTCTCCGCTTGAGTCTCTTACTACATCATCACATTCAATAGACAACAATTCATTGTGTCATTCTTCAATGGAATCATTTATTTCAACTACTTTTCTAATATTCTTGTTGAAACATTTTTGATACTCTATTTCTCAGATTCTTGGTATCCTGAAATTATTAATCCAATACGACATTGTTAGAAAAATATATACAAGCATGAGATGCATGATTATTGATGCTTCTCCCACAATATGTCTTCACCCAATAGACAACACCTGAGCAGTGTAATCCAATTAGTTCATTGATGGATCTTGCATTTGATTAGGATATTAAATTCTCTCCTTATGCTATGCAACACATACTACTGTTAGGTGCACTGTTTAGACCCATAACCATTATTCTCCACTTACATCATTTATACCAATCTGGAACTCTAAATTGAGACATTAAAATAATATCTAAGCCTACTATGTAGAAACATTATGTAGGAAACATGAGACAATGATAATAACACCATCACTACCTGATGTGCTCTATGGCTCCCTTACATCTTCAACTCTGGTACCTGATTTGAGTTTACTGAAACTCTAAAGCATATCACATTTCTATTGTGTATCTTTAGATGCCACTTCTACTTGGATTGTATCTCCCTAAGACCTGAAACATGAGAATCAATATTTGATAGCATTTATATACATAGGGAGAGGTTTTATTTCTGGAATCACCATGAAAAATATTGTGGTTGATCCTGAAGTGTCAACCCATTGATTCTTTATTGTAGATCATCACACTCTTTCCTTGCTTCTTATTACTACCTATCCAACATCAACTACTATGGCCATTTGACTAAGCATTCATTACCCATATTCTATGCCTTTTTATGGTATGTAGATTATACAGGCTTGACATTTTTCACAATTTGGAGTTTAATCCCACTTGTACACACTTCCAAATTTGATATTGAACTAATATTCAACTTCCCTTGATTTCTTCTCTGGGTAGGAATCTATCTACATGTCTTCTCCCCTCTCTTCTTCCTCCATTTTAGGGGTATTTCTCTTTCATTCAATTGTTGTTGTGGAACTCGACATCTGGATTTTTCAATTCATTATTTGTTCATCATTATTTTATCATATATCTAAGTCACTATAATATTTTTCACTTGTGGTGAATTCTCTACTGAACATGAATTCTTTTTTCACATAGTTGGAGTAGATCTCCATTTAATATTCCAGGAATGTTCTCATTCTCTCAACAGGGGTTATTGTGAATGTGACAGAGAATGTGATTTATACTCCTTTCATTTACCTATTTATGATTCCACTAAGTTAGTAAACCTATTTTAAATCTACCTTATTCTCTCAAGTGTAGGATTTCTCATTATACACCACTAGAGTCATGAATCTCATCTCGAGTTCCATTTCCTTTTATTCTTTCTTCGTACTGTAATGTCTCTTCAAGTGCCCATAATTAGAACATATAACACATTTTCCATCAATGGAATATCTCTTTTAAACAATTATCTTTCAAGATATTGATGCATATTGAGTTCTTCCTCTGACACTGAGCTCTAGAGCTTCCAGACACACACCTAGGGTGTGTCGCATTCTTCCACAGCAATTGAATCTAATAAATGATTTCCTCTGAGAGACTCTTCATTATGATTTCTCATAACACTTATTTTTATCCTCATATTTAGTAATGTTTCTATTTTCATATCACTAAATGTATTCATGAGCCTCTAAAAAGGTTGATGTGTGGACATGAATCTCACAGAAATAGTACATGTCATCACTACTTCTTATAACTGTCCACTTAGGCCTATCTCTAGGAAGTACAAGAGTTAGTCCACTTGGAACTATTCACTTCTCTCTTTCATTCATGCATATGAAGGAATTCATCAAACACAATACCAGTTTTCCCAAACCTTATGGTATTTGAGCTCTGAAAATTGGTTCTTTTCAATTTTCAGAAAATGAAAATTTTCTTTTCATTTCATTATCTGATGCCGAAGGATAATAAAATAGTAAGTGCATGTAATCCTGCATGTTAGGCTTTCCTCTGGCATTGGATTTATCCACTTAATTCTTCAATGATTCTGGATCTTCTTCCATCTTTTCAATATTTGTATCCCTTGATTCAATTTGGGCATTGAGTTCTCTTCTGAGATTCCTTTTACAACTCATCTCATGGTCTAGTTCTCGTGTGATCATTTCTACATTGTCATGTTGATCCTTTACATTCAATTTTTCCTGAGAAACAGATTCAGAGATAGTTACATTTTCTGGTTGTAGCCTTTGATTCCTATTAAAATTTTCAGACAACTGTGTAGCGAGATCATCATTTTTGGCTTTCAAATTCTAAACTTTATCTGACTTTTGATTCTGTTCATAATAATTAGCCTTTTTTCCATTCATTATAGCCATATTTTGTATTTCTTCACCTTGAGAATCATTCTTATCCCTTAGGTCAGTATCCACATCAATTATCCTTTTATTTAAGCCTCTTAGCTTTTTGACCTCAATTTCCAATACTTGTATCTGGATAACATTAAATTTATCTTAATCATCCAATTTCTTATCCAATTTCATTGTCATGTTGACAACATCTACATATAGACACCATCGTGAAAATTCTTCATCACCATTTGTTTCTGTATCACTTTTATGTTCAAGTACATAACTCATTTCTATACCATGATTGAGTGATGAAATATTCTCCCTATCAGATTCATCTACGCCTTCTTTTATTAATCTGTTTGATTCATTTAGTTGAATCACACTTTTTCCCAAAACACTTATACATTGAGGAATATAACATGGCTTATGATTATTCTATGAGGTATTTCCCTTTTCTAGGACTCACCATGAAAAGAGTAGACTGAATATTTAACCTAATAAATCGACTGAACCATGTCAGAGGAAAAAAATATTACAAAATAAACCTACCCTCTGATTTCAATTGTTAGGACCAAAAGGGGTCTATATTCCCTGATAGGGGGGTGATTCATGGTATGAATATTCTTTTCTAAATTCTTTCTTCCCCACTAGATCATTACCTTTTTATTACAAGGGTCGCTTCGTTTGAACTTGTGTGTTTATTATGATCACTTCTTTTATTCTTTATATGATGATGATTCTTGGAATACAATCCCTGTTTTCATGCATGTAGACATGGATATTTTTACTTGGTTCACCCTCACTAGTCTACGTCCAAGGAGCATACACTAGAGATGTGTCGATGTACCAAATACACTAATGCTCAGTGCTAATAAGGTTCATGATAGATCACTTCTATGCTTAGGATCACTTCCTTTACAATAATTAGGGTTAGTTCATAGCTTTCACAAGGCTCACTCCTTGTTCCTCTCTATTGGAATCACTGCCGGATGAAAGGATAACCTTCTTCCTCTTCCTATGCTCACTACACATGGAAGGGACAAAATCACAGTTTATAGGCCTATAGATGTCATCATTTTCATGTATACATACATCCCAAAATATTGATAGATGCTCCATTGATGTCAAAATTTCATCCACTGATGAATATCACTTTTCCCCTAAACACTGGACAATTCCTTCGGAAATAGTTTCTCAAATCACACTACTTTGTGAGGCTCCCAATTATGTAAAGCTCAAACAAGATTTCGTGAATCTCTTAACTATTTGCAAAGATCAAAATTTTGCAAAGGTCAGGCCATCGTGGAGCCCACGAAATCATTGAGGGAATTCTTTTGCGAAGCTCACTGAGCCAATACAGAGCACCCAACTTTAACAGAGCTAAATTAGACGCCGCGAAGCTCCTAACTTTCTTGAAGCACACTGCCTTTGTGAACCACCTTTGCGAGACGAGATCAAATCATTTTCAACTAAAACAATCACTTCTGATCCCGATGGGGTCAACGCCTATTTATATGTGGTTCCACTAACCCCCGAACCATCCACGTGTAGTCAATGCCACGTCATCACAAAGCGTGAAGCTCTAAAAATTATGCCGAAATTATCTCAATATCTCAATGATCCATGGAAGATTTCTGATCGCGGAAATAGTCATAATTGTGGGGCATCCCATCAATGTTTTCATGCATTCTACACAAATATCCACATGCAATGCCCTTCACCGCCACAATGCTCTTCAACTCTACCATTCGCGAAACTCGTCGTAATCATGAAGCATCACCATCAACATTCTTCTGCTCTTCACAGAATTTGATCCATGAATCATATCTTCGTGAAACTCATGCCTCTTCCATATTTTGATGATAACGTCATGGAAATCCATATTTTTCGATGCTCACCAAAATCCAAATATTTGACCCCAAAAATATCGCAGACACTAGGAAATAGTGCCACCTTGTATCATTTATTTTATACAACCTCCATATCTTCCATTCATTTGTCATGGTTCGTTGACAACATTAATTTTCAACAACATCCCTATAACATGACAATTCACCATGGAAACCTTCTTTGTTAACAACCACAAACAAACCAAAAAATGATGCATGTTACCATGAGAGATTTTTCCCATCAACATTCATTTTTTCTGAGCTGGGAAAGATGTAAATATAAGAGATTATACATTTACATGGATTTCCACTCTCCATTATTTCATAAAGGGATGATTTTTTTACTTCTCGGGTATGGTTGGGTCTTTAGAGTACTTTTGGTACATATTTTCATCTGAGTAGATTCTACCATCCCTAGATAGATGGCCAGTCCGATCATTCAATTCATGTGCTTGAGGACATGCATCAGGCATGAATCTTTGATTTTGGAGGTTCATGGGAGAAAAACATACATCATGTGCAGTTGGAATACAACAGTAGTTCTCATGTAAATATTCAGATGGCACCTTATGAGGCTTTGTACGGTATGTCATGTTGGTCACCCTTATGTTGGATGGTGGTTGGAGAGTCATCTATGCTGGGGCCTCGACTTGTTCAGGCGACCTTATAGCAGATTGAGTTGATTAGGAAGAGGATGGATAAGGCACCATCATGACAGAAGTCTTATGTTGATCGAAGGAGATGACCTCTGGAGTTTGAGGTCAGAGATCAGGTTTTCCTGCATGTCACAACAGGGTTGGGACACAATAGAATAAGGAGACAAGGTAAGCTATCACTGAGATACTATGGGTCATTTGAGGTGTTGGGGAGCATTGGGCTAGTTTCGTATTGGTTGTAGTTACCTAAAAGTTATCGGGCTTTGTATGACGTCTTCCAAGTTTCTTAGCTTTGACGTTACTTCTCAAACCCGTCTCATGTTTTCGAACCTGAGGAGGTCTAACTCAAGGTGGACTCAACATTCAAAGATCATTCTATCTTGATTATTGATCAAGGTGCAAAGGTTCTCTATGGTAGGTCTATTCCTCTTGTGCGAGTGCAATAACAGCATAGGCTAGTATAGGACGATACCTGAGAGAGGGGGCTGATGTACGATCGTAGTGGCCATAGTTGTTCAAGGATTCCACTTCAAAACTGTCTTGCTAGGAAACGTTTTGGGTGAATTTCTATATGGGGGGATGTTTGAAAGAACCTGAATCTTTTTTTTTGGGATTTCATTATTTTCTGGTTTTTTATGATAAAAAGCCGAGTTTCTAGAAATTTCAGGAGTACACGTTGTGTACTTAATGTACACACCCTATAGTCAGTTTCCAGAGGTGACCATGTACTGGCCTGGTAGCGGCCGAGTAGAAGTTCGTGTGTGGTGACCTTGAGATCTCCAAATGAGGAGGTCGGAATAGGAAAGTACACGATGTGTCCTTTTAATAAACATGGTGTGTACTTTATTTTTTCATTAAACCGACCAGGGTCATGTCTAACGGATATAACACACTTCATCTCGACATATATCATTAAAGAGCATCCTTACCAATGTAGATATTATCTGAGCCCCTAACTTGTCGTCCGTTCTCTAAATCGATAGTCATCAATTGCATTGGAATTGAATCGGTGAGTTCTATTTTAATCATGAACTACATCTCCAGATTTCTCCTCTTCTGCATGATATCATTGGTTGAACATATTAATCATTTTTATAGAAATATGTTATTTTAGGGTGATTCAAATTTGGATGTTCACGCATATCGATCTCACAACACAATGATAGGTGGTTTGTGTCTTTCAATAGTTAGTCTTTGTGTTTTATGTGAAAACGTTCCCAATACCCTAATTTGAGGCATTGTGTGTTAATGGTTTTAGACCTATTATTTTACTTATATGGATTTTTTGATAGCATAGAGGTTAATAGTTTGATAATAGGGTTATCTTATCCATGGTATGTATTTTTTTCCATGTTTTCTTGTTTTTGACCATTTGGTTTAGCCCTACCTGTTAAGATATTTCAAGTATTACAGGTCTAGTATTATTGGGTGGAGTGATTATTATTTGGATTGCTATGAAATTATATAGTTTTTTATCCATGTAGTTCTTGAGGTTTACATTGTATTTGGATTATCATTTTTTCATGAATTCTTTACACAAAGTTGCGGGAACCTGGTGTAGTGAAACCATATGGGATATTAATTTTGAGGGCATTCCCAGAGTGGATGTTTTAATTATCACACTACGAGACCATAGTGGGGATTGACATTTAGTGCTACCTTAGAGTGTTTTTAGTTATGTTATGAGGACAAAGGAGGAATTGACAATTGGTGCTTCTCATAGTGCCACTTTATTTCCATTAAAATACTATAGGGGGAATTGACGGTGAGTGCTTCCTCAAAGAGTCTTTTATGACACATTATTATAGGGGGAATTGGCAGTCATTTATTCCTAAGAGTGTCTTTTCTATATAATCACTTGTATTGTGAACCAGAGGGTTTAGGTAATGAGATCTACCCAGAGGGTTTCTTGTATATGTTTTTGGATGATTAGATACATAAAATTCAATGTTTTTAAATTAAATTGTAGGACTATTTACATTCTTGTACTTCTCTGTTCACTAATTCTTTTTTCTTATTTCTTCCCATATATATTTTAACCTCCCAAACATTCATTAATAAAAATTCATATTGATCTAACTAAATGTATTGTTATGATTATATAAAATGAGAAATTCATTGGTTTTATGTTTATGTATTTTAAAATACCATTATGAATTGTGACTGTTGCTAATATAGTCGTTGAATTGTGATAACATGATCACTATAAATATAGGTCTTTATCAATTCCAATTTACATAGACAAAGGAAGTGATGGCCTCATCTAGTAGACTTTCTCCATACAAATCCCATTTGTTAGATCTTGGAAATGAGGTGGCTTCATTGGGATTCACTCTTGACCAATCCCAAGACAAGATTTAACACGTTAAGCTTGAGCGGAACTGAATACAGGAGAAGTGGAAGTTAATAGAGATTACCACCCAATCGATCTTATCTGAGCCACCCCAAGAGTCTTTCACCATCACACACATTACCCATCAGTATTATGTAGGTGTTATAATGGGTTATGTATCAATACCCTATCACTATGACTATGTACATTATTATTTGTGTAAATAATTTATATTAATTTTATTATTTTTACTTTGTAAATAGTTTTTTAAAGAACAAATAATATTTCTAGTTAATAGTTAACTAAGAAATCTATTTTTATGAATTAATGGATTTTTTAATTAAATAAAATTTTAATAAAATATTATTATAAATAAATTAATTTTTATTTAATATAAATGATCATATAATTTTATGAATGCAATTATAATTCTTATTAAGGATTTAAAACTGTTTTTGTCAGAACCAATGAATTTTCGGTAAATGTATGTTGTTATTTTAAAAGTCATAATTCTCATATTTATAAAATTATTTATATAAACTGAATATTATTTTCTTAATCAGGATGTCAAAATTATCCAATGGTTAATTTTTCATAATTTTCTAAGACAGTCGAATTTTTGGGTAAAAATTAAATACCATTTAAAAATATAATGTGTTTTATGACATTATAATGACTTAATAGTTATGTAATAAAATAATATGAACTTCATGTTTGGACAATATATGTTTTAGCATTAAAATAATGTCAAATTATATATTTTTGATTTATTTTACCATGTTTTTTAGGACCCTCCAAGACGTATAATACATTTTGTCTTTTTAAATTGTTTTCTTTGAGAGTGTGACTCAACTCCACATAAGAAACCCTATTATTTTAAGATGTTCGCCCATTGGCCTTATAAAACATTGTTTTCCACTCTTCTTTTGATAAAAACATGTGCAAAAACCATGGTCTGGTTTGTGTTATTTAATAGTTTAATGTCTCTTGACCCAAACCTAAATAATAAATAATTCACTCCTATTTCCTACAAAAACCTACCCAAGCTCCCAATTTATCTTCACGAAATGTTCTTGGAGTTAGTCCATACCCTAACCTCATTTCTCTATAATTCTCCCATGTTTCCCCAAGATCCCAAAAAGCCTTTCTCAAGCCTCTCCCAAGCCGTTGGGATCACACTTCCATGAAGGGATTTCTTCCTTTCTCAATTTTGTCCAATTTTCCTTATGCTGTTATGTCTTTTTCTTTTCAATTAAAAATGTTGGGGTATGATTTCTCACCTCTCCTATACTTCCATATTTATTTTTGGATGATGGGAGACCCATTTATCTCTTATTAATTCATTCCATGTACACCTGTTACCATGCCAAAATTTCATGAGGATTTCTCACTCATCTTTCACATCCAAGTAATTATTTTGTATTATGCTTCTAAATTATATTATGTTTTCTGGGAAATGTATCTATATGAACCCCTTACCATCAATTTTATGTAAATATGATGAGACAACCTTTTCTCTCTCATCAACCATTTTCATGAATTCTTATTTCACACCATTATGTTGCCTGAATTGCACCACATTTTTCCAAGCTAAGATCATTGTGTAGTGAATATCATACCCATGTCTCTATCAAGGGTATTCACCATTATAAACATATACATATTGAATGTTAAATTCCTATATTTATTCTACATTACATAATCATGTAATAAATTCTGGTTTTTATTTATTTCATGATCCATGTGGAACACTTATGCATGAAATGAAATGTTTATGAAGGGTGTGCCCTCATAGCGCCTTAATGCACGAGGTAAATCATAGTGTCATGATATATCATGGGAAATAGGTGTGGACTCATGATAATTCAATTGAAATGAGGTTTTACTCATGATTCATGTGCAATGAGGTTTTACTCATGCATCATGTGCAATGAGGTTTGGCTCACCCAAATTCTGTGTTAAGTGTTGTTGCCACATTTCCATATTATGATTATCATGATTTATCATGCCCTTATGTTCAAGTTTCTCTTATTCTCCATTCATATGAATATTTTTTAACAAGTATTGTATTTCTCATGTTATTCAATGTTTATTAAATTACTTGTATTTAAAGAACACCCTTTTCTTTTGCATGTCCTCAGGTTATCCCATGCAATGCTTAGTATGAGGGAATGTAGTGGTCATGTAAAGAAGTTTCAGGATAATGATGTTGTGTGTTTTATGTTCTATGATGTTATTTAATGTTCTTAATTTCCAATGACACAATATGTCTCTTTATTATATGTTTTATCAAGTGAATATGTTTTGTAATAAAGCAGGTTTACGTGTGTAAAAACAAACAAGGTTGTTATTGTTGGTATCAGAGGATAGGATCAGTTACTTTTAGGGTTAGGATTAGAAAACCCTAGTGATGACTTATAGATAAGAATATGTATAATGAATGCATCCATAACTATTGGTATGTATTGAGTGTGTTGTTTATCAAGAAAATACATCCCTTTCTAGATACGAGCAGGTAGAGGTGGCTCTGGTACAGATGAATCCTATGGGTAGAACCCGAAAACACCGCTTTGAACTGGACTTGAACAGGAACTGGTGCACGAAAATGGGCCTTACTGTATAGTTCGTTACGAAACATTGATGGATATTCATTGGTAAATTCATAAGAACAGTATAAACCATTTTTAATGGAATTAAAAAAATTCCCCTAAAAATATATGTTAGAATGTAGACCTTGGATACCATCGATTGAAGCCTATGGATTCATAAGTTAAGGAAATAAAAGTTACTTATAAGTCATTTGTTTTTTCCTTGGATTAACGTGTATGTGTTACCCCTATAATTTCATTTATTTCATCCAATGGACAATAATAGGAGGACTTGAGATAACAACCGATGTGTAGATCAATGTGATGACTATTATAATGAGATTCCCAATCCTATGGGAGAAAGAATCGTGAACATTGTCATGATTTTCTCTTAGTTAACTCAATATTTGAATATGAACATGGTTCAAGTGGAACATTCAACCACCCCCCTAGAAAGAACAAGTCACTATCGAGAACTTTACGAGACAAAGGCCTCCAACATTTAATGGATCGTATGCTCCCTTAATCGTCGAACAATGGATCAACTACATTGAAGAAATCTCCTCCATCATTCAATTTTCTGAACAATAGAAGGTTCTTCTGGCTGCTTATCATATAGAAGGTGAAGCTGATCAGTGGTGGGAGTTGATCAAAAATACTAAGCCAGAAGAATATATTGAGGCATCGGAATGGAAGGATTTCTAAAATCAGTTTTTCGAAGAGTATTTTTCTCGCACAGTTCAAATTAAGATGGAATGAGGCTTCCTTCCCCTAAAGAAAAAGGATGAAGAATCTGTCAGTGCATATGCAGAAAAAATATGAAGACTTGCACGATAAGCCTCTTGCTTTGTCATTACCCCGGAAGGCAAGGTTGACCGCTTTCTTTGTTGGAAGAAACCTAGTATACAGAATGTGTTGGTGATCCATGACTTCTATAGTAATGATTAAATTGTCTGATGTTTTGTCATGTTTGAAATGGAGATCAAATAATCTCAAGGGTATCATGGGGATAAGAAGCGTAAGGTGGACTACAATGTTTGGTGGTTTGATGGATAAATCCAATCAAGCTAAAAAGAACCAGCACCCCACTTGCCAAAGGTTTGGAAAGAAGCACCCCATAAATTGTCGTACTGGGATTAGGAAATTTTTGAGGTGTGGAAGAGAAGGGCACCTAAATGTTAACTACCTACAAGAAAAACCTAGGTCTGCAAAAAAGGAGAGAAACACTCCATTCAAACCTCAACACATTGTTCATTTCTACAACTGTAATGAAATAATTCATCTTGAAAATAAATTCTCTAAGCTAATGAATTTTGGAGGCAACAAACTACCTCAAAGTCACCAAGGGAGTGATTTCTCCATCACTACTATCGAAGTGAACCCAGATAATGAAGTGCTGATATATAAGCTACTTATTCATTCAAGAATAGGGAATGTAATTTTTTATTCTAGTTCAAAAAATTCTTTTATATCCCAAATGTTTAGTAGAACAATCTCAACACCACCCCAAATTATAGAAGTAAGGATCTCGGCAAGTACGACAAATGGGGAAATCATTGCATCCCATGAATATAACTCCACCCCTGTCATAATATGTGGATTAAATTTCCCGGAAATATTATTCATACTCCTTATGGTATAATTTGATGCAATTATTGGCATGGATTAGATTTCCATATATAGAGCCATCATAAATTTCTGGGAGAGGTAAATCACTCTCCTTGTGGAGAATCGACACCCGATTCTATACAAGTGAAAACAAGAAGATAAACCTTCATTAGCTTCGTAAACTCAAGAGTGGATATTACTGCCCTATGAGCACGTGTATCTGGCTATGATGATTGAGTCTATGGAAGAAACCATCCTTGAAGACATTCCTATTTTGAGGAAATTTTTTGAAGTGTTTCCCAATGAATTGTCTGGTCTTCCTCCTAGAAGAGATGTTGAATTCTCAACTGATCATATACGTGGGGTGTTTCCAATATCCAGCACTCTATATAGAATAGTTGTTTTGGATCTGGAGGAGATGAAGAAATAAATACAGGATAATTTCGATAAAGGGTTTATATTCCCAAGTACTTCACCATGGGATGCACAAGTCCTCATTTTCAAGAAGATGGATGGGTCAATGATCTTTTGAATCGATTATCGTGATCTTACCAAATTTACAATAAATAACAAGTATCCTCTCCCATGAATTTATGACTTGTTTGATCATATTCATGGATCACAATACATCCCTAAGGTGGATTTTCATTCGGGATATTATCAAGTAATGGGGAAGAAGGAAGATATCTCAATGAATACTTTTCGTACAAAATGCAGGCACTATGAATTCATAGTAATGCCTTTCGAACTCACTAATGCTCTAGTAATCTTCATGGAATTGTTGAATCGAGTCTTTAGGGATCACCTCGACATATTTTTGGTACTATTTATGTATGATAATCTGATATACACCAAAACTAAGGAGGATCATGCAGAGAATCTAAGAACTATACTAGTGACCTTGCAGAATGATAATCTCTATGAAAAGTATATAAAGTGTGAGTTATATTTGAAGGAGGTCTCATTCATGGGAAATATTGTCACAATCAATTGGATATGTATATATCCCTGCAAAATATATGCAATTGAGTGATGGTAGAAGCCATCATCGGTAACAAATATTCATAGATTCATGGGGTTAGCTGGATATTATCAACGATTTGTGAGAAATTTCTAACTATTTTCCAACCATCTTACCAAGCTAATATAGAAGGGAGTAAAGTTTGAATGGATTGATTAATTCAAAGAAATCTTCAAGGAGTTAAAAAGAAGGCGTATCATGGTTCCCGTTCTCACATTACCCACAAGTGGAGAACTTTTTGTCGTATTCAATGATTCTTCGAAGAAGGGCCTAGACTGTGTGTTGATGAAAAATGGGAAATTCATTTCTTAGTATTCAAATTAATTTAATTTTCGTGGGAAGAATTATAAAAAACATGTTTTGGGGTTTTTTGTGGTGATATTCAATTTAAATATATTGTTGTATTATCTATTTGGGGAGATGTGTGGAATATATACGGACCAAAAAAACCTCATGTATATATTCACACATAAATAGTTGAACATGCACCAACGAAGATTGTTAGATCTGATCAAAGACTATGACTACCCAATCCATTACCACCCTGAGAAAATGAATAAGGTGGAATATTCTCTATGTACAAAAGACCCAACAATTCTATCATTGATGAAAATTGAGAGGGGTAAAATCTTCTTATATTTTATGATGATGGACATGAGAATCAAAAATATGCGAACATCATCGATCCTTTCACAAATGATTGTTCAACCATATATTTTGGAAAGGTTAAAGGATGCTAAAAAGGATGATGTAGGAATTCAGAAGAGAGTAGAGGCTATAAAAAAAATAAAATCCTCGAAGTTCAATGTTAATGAAGACAAAATTATGAGATTTTGGAAAATATGATCTTTTCCATCATGACCAGAGTTGAAGACGAAACTTTTGGATGATGTGCATAGTTCAAATTTATCTATTCAACCAGGAAACACAAAGATGTATCATTTTCTCCGAGAGAATTATTGTTGATATAATATGAAGAAGGGGATCATTGTGTATACATCAATGTGTCTGGTGTGTCAGCATGTGAAGTCATAGAGGCATAAGTCTGAGGGGATTATGTAACCATTTCCCACACCATCATGTAAATGGGATAACATCACCATGGAATTTTTAACCAGACATCTGAAAATATCCAAAGGCAACAATGCAATCAGGGTAGTTATGGATTGTCTTACAAATTCTGTACACTTTATTTCAATTCAGGAGGAATTCTCATGGATCAGCTACAAGGATATATATTAGGGAAGTGGTAAGGATGCATGGAGTACCACTATCTATTGTATCCAATTAAGATCCATGATTCACTTCTATGTTTTGGAAGAGTCATCAACAAGCTCTACATACAGAGATGAACTTCAGTATGACTTATCATCCTCAAATTGATGGCCAATATGGGCGGACAATCCAAACAAATGAAGAAAATATTTAGAGCATGTTATATATACTTCAAAAGAGGGTCGGACCAACATCTTCCACTGGTTGAATTCTCTTACAATAATAGTTTCCACTCGAGCATCCGAATGGCGGCTTAGGAATCCTTGTATGGGAAGAGGTGTGTAACATTGGCTTGTTGGGATGAAGTTGGTGAGTGTAAGATTCCTAGACAAAAAGTGGTCTATGAAATGGTGGAAAAGGTGAAAACCATTCAACATCATATCAAGGAAGGCCAGAGTCGACAGAAGTGTTATGCAGGTAACTGTTGATGAGACCTTGAGTTTAATGATGGAGACATGATATTTCTATGCATATCCTTATCGAAGAAGTTCACGAGGTTTGGAAAGAAAGGTAAGTTAAGTCAAAGGTATATTGGAACCTTTATGATTCTTGATTATATTGGGGTTGTGGCCTACCGGCTAGAACTTCCACATACAATGACCAATGTACATTATGCATTTCATGTATCCCTCTTAAGGAAGTACAAACCAGGCCCTTTAGATGTACTCTTTTTAGAAGAAGTATAGCTAGAGGATGGTCATTCTTATGAGGACAAACCAGTGAAGGTCTAAGATCATAGAGAAAATGTTCGATGAAATAAGGCAATACACATTGTCATGGTGTTGTGGGAAAACCACATGATTGAAGAAGCAACATGGGAATCATAGCAAGTGATGAAGCAAAGTCACCCATGTCAATTTGAGTGTGGGAAAAGGAAATTTTGAGGGTAAAATTTCATAAGGTTGGATGATTGTAATTACCTAAACATTCATTAAAGAATATTACTCTTGATCTAATTAAATGTTTTATAATGGTTATATAAAATTTTAACTTCATTGGTTTTATGTTTCTGGAATTTAAAATACCGTTATAAATTGTGACAGCTGCTAATATAGTCGTTGAACAGTGATCACATGATTTGTATAAATAAAATGCTTTAAAAAATCCAATTTACTCACACAAAGTAAGCGATGGCATCATCCTGTAGACATGCCCTGTACGAAGCCCATTTGATGGGTCATGGAAAGGATGTGGCGTCATTTATCTTCTCTCTTGACTAACCCCATGTCAAGATTGAACATGTTAAGCTTGAGCAGAACCAACTACGGGAAAACTGGAAATTAATTATGATTTCTACCCAAGCGATGTTATCTGATCATCCCCAAGAGTCTCTCACCATCGCACACCATACCCTTCGGTCTTATGTGGGTTTTATATGGGGTTATGTAACAAGACCCTAGCAATCTGAATATGTATATTATTTTTTTAATAACTAGTGTGCATTCGTTTTATTATTGTTATTTTGTTAATAGTTTTTTAAAGAACAATTAGTATTTTTACTTAATATTCAACTACGAAATATATTTTGATGAATTAATGGATTTGTGAATTAAATAATATTTTAATAAAATATTGTTATAATAAAATTACATTTTATTAAATAATAATGATAATAATATTTTATGAATGCAATTGAAATTTTTATTATGTTTTGAAAACTGTTTTTGTCAGAACCCATGAATATTCAGTAAATGTTGGTTTTTATTTTAAAATTAAAAATTAAAATAAGTATAAAATTATTTAGATAAAATTAATATCATATTTGGAATCAGGACGTCCGAATTATCCAATGATGAATTTCTCAAAATTTTCTGAGACAGTCGAATTTTTGGGTAAAAAATAAATACCGTTTAAATATTTAATGTGTTTTATGACATCATAATTACCCAATAGTGATGTAATAAAATAAAATGAACATTATTTTCAGCCAATATATTTTTTATTCTTAAAATTATGTGATTTTAGATTTGTTTGATTTATTTTACAAAGCTTTTGTGGACCCTCCAAGACATATAAAGCATTTCGTCTATTTTAATTGATTTCCTTGAGATTGTGACACACCTCTACATAGGAAACCATATTATTTTAATATTCTACGAAATTGGACTTATAAAATATTTTTTTCCTCTCCCCTTTGGAAAACCCCATGGGAAAAAACTATGGGCTGGTTTATGGAATTGATTATTTTAATGTGTGGTGACCCAAACCTATGTAATAAAAAATTCCTTCAACTTTCCAATATAAACCAATCAATGGTTCCAATTCCACATAAATAAAACCCCATAGAGTTAAGAAAAACCCTGAAATCGCCATTATGGAATCCTCCCAAGGTTCTCGAAGCTACTAAAAAGTCCCTCTCAAGACTCTCCCAAGCCTTTGGGATTACACTTCCAAGTAAGGGATTTCTTTCTTTCTCATTTTTTTCCAATTATCATTAAGTTGTTATGCCCTATGGTTTTCTATTAAAAATGTTGGTTTATGATTTAAACCCTCACCCATTATTCCCCCTTTATGTTAGGATGATGGTATATCACTTTACCTCTCATTAATGCCTCCCATGTACATCTATTACCATGCTGAAATTCTGTGAGGGATTTCTCTCTCCTCTTTTACATCTAAGTAATTCTTTTTAATTATGCATCTAAATTCCATTACATTTTATGGTAAATGTATCTATATGATAACCTTACTTTCCATTTCATGTACATATCATGAGACACCATTTTCTCTCTCATAATTGTTTTTCATGAATCTTATGTCACGTAGTTTTGCTGCCTAAATTTCACCATTTTTTTCATGCTAAGATCATTGTGTAGTGAATACCATACCCATGTATCTATAAAAGTTATTCACCTTTAGATACATATAAATATTGAATGGTAAAATAATGTATTTATTCCACATTACTTAATCATGTAATAACATATGATGTTGATTGATTTCATGATCCATGTGGCGCACTTAGGCATGAAATGAAAAGTTTAAGAAGGGTGTGCCCTGATAGAGTTCTGATTCATTGGGTAAAGTATAGAATCATTATACATGATGTAAAATGGGTGTTTACTCATTATAATTCATGTGAAATGAGGTTGTACTCATTCTTCATGTGCATTGAGGGTTTACACATGCTCTATGTGCAATGAGCCTTAGATCATGTTGATTCCATGTTATGTGTTGTTTCCAAATTTCCATGTTGTGATTATCATGCATTATCAAGCGATCGTGTTAATGTTTATCTGGTATTTCATTGATATTCCTATTGTCTAAGATGTATTATATTCTTCAGGTTATTACATGTTTATTCTCTTACTGCGCTTTATAGCTCACCCTTTCCTTATGCATGTCCTCAGGTTATCTCATGCAATGCTATGTACGAGGGAATGTAGTGGTCATGTAAAATAATTTTTCAATAAATATATTGTGTGTTTTATGTTCTAAGATGTTATGTAATGTTCTTAATACCCAATGAAACTATACCACTCAAACTTCTATGTCGTATCAAGTGAAGATTTTATGTAATTAATCTGGTTTATGTGTGTAATTAAAAGTTGGTTTGTTATATATTTTAAAAGACTGTTTGGCACAGATCATTAGGTGTTTTCCTACCGAGATTAGTCTCACACCCTTTTTGGGTCATTATTTTAGGCCCAAATATATTATATTGCTACAGTTATAGATAAGGTCAAGCACCCTTCTACTACCGGTACATGATTGCTCTGATCTGGGGAGAACGAGACCATGTCTAGGCTTACAATGTTGTGGAACTGTTTACATGATTTTCTTTTATATATTTGTTTAGTAATATATTCCACCATTGTGTTTTGTTTGAATGGTTTCCTTGACATATGTGTCATCCTTCGTTTATAATTATATATTTTCTCTAGTTTATTACTACCAGTCATCTACTATTTACTTGTGTATGGTATTATTACTGCTTCGGTTATTGTTATCTGTTTTACTTCTATTGTGTTCCTCTACCAATTAGGGCATAGTTTCCCCACTATGACACCCAAGCCCCTCATTGCTAGTCTGAAGCCTCTAGCATTTGGGGATATTCACTTGAGGCCATGTGACCAACATGGTATGGGGAACCTTTGGGTGCCACCCGGAACCGAGACATTGCATCTTTCATACTATTGTTATTAAGTAGTTAATACTGAATCATGGAGAATCATCAGTTAATATACCAACATGAGAGGGAAAAAATATATGGTGACATTCAAATTTTAATAGATTAATGGGTGGGTAAAAATATATATATGCACGATGATGTAAATGATTCACATATCAAATGTATCTCTAAGGACATATTCTCTACAAGATCACAAACATAATAGGTAGTCACTTCAACATGATCTTTACAAACATTCTGAAACCGTGTATAGATCCATACATCTCTAAAAAAACTAACGTTATCTTTTGAGTACATAGGCATTTAGACATCCTGGTATTACATGAAGAAATAAAGAAAAACAAACTATTAAAAATATTATAATTGAAATTGTAATAAACTTCACGAATTACTAGTTTGGATATGCTAATTTGTTGGTGGTATATAATATATTTCATTAATTTGGAATTCTAATATCTACAATTATTTTAATTATTTATTTGAAATAGTGAAAAATCATTTTGCAATATAAGTTATTTTTTTGAAATATGTTTTCACAGTTAAATAATAATATATATAAATTATTTTATTTCCTTTTTGAATAAATACTTAGGATTCATAAGTTTATTCATCGACCCCAAACAATAATTTAGATAATATTTATTGATCACAGTCACATTAAAATGTATTATGAAAACACAAACAACATTGAATTATATGATTTTTATTTGAAAAACACTGTTTCCATGGAATAGAAAATTCACAATAGACATCCTGTGTGGTCACTTTTATTGAAATAATTTTTTTGGATCCAAAAACTAAAAATTTGGTTTATCTAAGTATTTTTTTTATTAACATTCATTGATTTCTTACAAAAATTAAAAAATATAAAACACATATATTTTTATATAATTAGATTATTGAAATTTACAATTGAATTGTATCCACCAAGATAACTCTTCCATCTATTATTTTATTTTTAAATTCCATACAAAGTTCATATTTTATCTTTTCAAGTTTTTCTAATTCCAAACAATGTTTTTATATTGAAATGATAGAGGGATTAATGAGTCAAAATATTTCATCATAGGTTTTTCTATTTATATCTTAGTAATATATACACCTATACAAAATATTAATATTTAAAAATTATATTGAAAAAGGTATATGAATTTTTTAGAAAAATAAAATTTTAAAATCTACCTCATGTATGTTTTCACAATTAGGACACATTGACATTAAAACATGATAATTTTATTTGTACTCTTGATACCAACCATGTTTACAAGGGTGTGCCAAAATATTTATTCTTAATATTCCATGTATTAAATAATTCCATCTTTAAATTTTGTATCTGTATGATGTTGTGATGTTAATACATGAATTTTTGGATGTACTGGGTTAAATGTCCTCTCATAAGTTCTTTCTGATTTCATGGTCGATTCACTACATTTTCTCTATAATGACATCCATTTTTCATCAATTATTTTATTTATAATACCATATATCATTAAATTCATTTATATATCAATTTATAATGGCTTTTTATTTGTAATTTTTTAATTAAGTACATAATGTATCTTTATATGATTGAATTAATATTAAATGAAATATAAAATAGTATTATCATCCATTCTAAAATAAATGACATCAAACGGAACAGGAAACTTGGATTCCATCTTGGGAGGTACAAAAATCCACAATATCATATTTTCATTTAGTATATTTTGTTGTGTAAAATTTCACATAATATATTATACACTATATACCTCACATCAAGGTGATGTGTGTGTGTCGATTGTTATAAATCACATAAAATTAAATCATAGAGATTTTTAATAATTTATAAATATTAGAATTTGATCGGTTCACATTTATGAGAAAGACTTATCATAAAACTGGTTATCTATGGTATGGTGTGTAATTGAAGGGCTTGGAATGCCGGAAATCTTTTAGGGTTATGTGGTAGTTCATGTACTGATCATTTTTTTGCTTTTTGTTCATATTGATCCTTTAAAATATACTATTCCAGAAAACTAGACTGAATAACAATATATTTTAATCATCTATATTTACCAAAATTTATTTTTTCCATCTCATATGTATCTCATAGAGACATTATTTTCTCAAAATATGTTGCAGGTGACAATAAAAAGAATTCACCTTTAATGAAACCATATTGTTCTATATTACTCAAATAAATTGAAAGTAGATTTTATATAATTAAAATCTATATTGATCAAAATTGTAAATGAAACAAAAACACATAAAATTAATGTATATTTTTATGTAATTCAATTATAAAGGATTATAAATTATTATTATTCCATACATACACATGATTCATATACATCATGTGTGTTTTAATTACTTATTTCCCCCATAATTTATACATTTCTTCATCAATAATATATGACGTGGGATGGAAGATCCATTGAAGAATGATTGATTGGTTTTTATATAAATAAAGGAACCTATGTTTTTACATATTAAAAAAAATTACTATATATTTAAAATAAATACTATTTTTCGTCATGTGAAGAATACCCCCATCATTGCATTATAGTAATGAAACATTGGTTTTGATTCCCTTTGATTATTTTCAAATCACATTTTTTTGTTCAGTAAATTGATAAATTAAAATGAAAGTAGATAAAATAAATATTTTAAATGAAATATTATCAATAAAAATTCACTGGAAATGATTCTTCAATATGATGTGTAATGAATGATTTACTTGTGTCCAGGTTTATAATGAGTGAAAACATTTCTGGTTTGTGGATGCCTACATTCCCCCCAAACATATCTATTATTATGATTTTTTATATGTGTTTTTAAATATTTATGAGATTTTCTATGACCATTAATAATTATTTCATATTGAAATAATATATAATTAAACAATAATGATAGGGAAAATAAAAAATTTAATCAATGATTCATTATAAATATTTTTTGGTATAATATGGAAAGTATATCACAATATTTATATAATTTCATCCCACATGGTTTTATTCAATATAGGCATGACATGGTTCCATGTATCTATATCAATTTGAACAATCATTATAATTATGAAACTAATGTAACTAATGATCATTAACATGGTTAGGTAAATAGGTTGGCCTCATTGATTCAATCCAACCATAGACATTATTCGTTTTCTTCTTTATTTTATAACTTTAGTTTACAAAGTTATGCTACAAAAATATTATTTTTTCATTCACATGTTTTTTATCCCCTAACAATTTCGTAGTTTTAGAATTGATCATGTGTTATTCATTGATATTGGTAACATTAGCATGTGGAGAAGTAATTATCTGAGTGAGTAGATAAATATTTGATTTAGAATATATAACAGATGTTGAGATTAAATATTATTATGAGAAAAATATATTATATTAAAACACATTAACCTACCCAACTAACTTTATTTACGTTCATTAAATGTTGAAGGGATTTAGCTCCTCAGTTGAGAATGAAAATCCCCTCTTTATGTTCCACTCTAATATAAAAGCCAATGACTTCATTATCACCTCTATCAAATGATTATTATATGATAATAAAAGGCCCATCATATATTGAATTTTATTCTTAAATTATTGATGTTTTTGTCTCCAACACAACAATTTACCAAATCCTATCTGTGGGATATGGGACATTGAATACATTCACTACTTTTAATTCCTTTATGAATAGTTTTTCCTTATACCCTTCCGCAATAATATTTACCTACATAGAGATGAATTAGTTAATTTTGACTACACTTATATTATCATACAATATGTAATTGAAAATAAAAACATGGATTCATTCATTATGTAACCCATATATTTGTTCTACTGTGTAGACATTTTATATATTCGAATAAATTAATATTTATCCAGGGAACTAGACACATGCATAACATCATTTGTAATCCTATATCAACTTTTTTTATAATCATATGTCCATTTTATTCCTTATAATAGAATATAATACCATTAGTAAAGAAACTAGTGTAAAAGATAACATTTATATTATGTCCCATTTATAGAAAATTAATTTCTTAGTTAATTGAAATCGAATATATAGATAACTAATTATAAAAATGATCTAAAAATAAACATATGAACTAATGATTATAGTATTTGGGATCTATAATTCATCCATTAATGGATTAAAGTGTCTCTAAATTACATTGTGGACATAAATGTATAGAGAAACCATTATACTAATATGTAAAATGTATTGGTGTTCTTATACCTACTCAATAGTGCTTATTGTATCAACATCACTTCTAGAAACACCTTTTTCTATTTTAATTCCACTGTTATGAGATTTCGGGACAATAATTCCCTCAACATTTAATAGGTCATTAGTATAGATTTTAATATATTCTTTTAGAATATGTCACTCTAAGAAAAACATTTGCATGAATTTGGTTCAAGATGTACCCTTTGAAATTATTAGTATATCATTAATTGGGGTATATATATATTTAAAGGATATGACAGAATATTTGAATCAATATAATAGATAGAACCATTATGTTGAGAATTTTATAAAATAACAATGGTGGTAATAATATCTCTAGTGAATATAGTATTACAAAAATTTCCATATTCATGATCATCATCCTTATATGTCCTATAACATTACTATATAAGACCTTAAAATAGATTCAATGTATTGTTAACATATGTTGTGGAATTTTTGGTAGAGTGTAACATAATTTTATAATAATTAATGCCTACCTATAGACATGAATATCATGTTATTTTATACCATTTATCTTTAAATTAATCATTGACATGATATTCCTCATTTTTTATGAATACCCCTATAGATGTTTTATACCATTAAAAAAGAATTTAAATTTTTCTTTTTTGGATAGAGAGTATGATACTGAAGGAAGATAAATTCAACTTTCACCATTCACTGAGGCCACTTATCACTGAATCTACTTTTCAATCAGGCCCAAAATTTCATAAATTACATTTTTTTTATATCTAGTAAATTAATTGACCAGTTAATAATACTATAAAATTTATTTTTTTCTATAGGAATGATATGAAGAAAACATCTTTTGTACAACAAAATAAAATATATAATGTCAAATAAAAGTTATCTATTTTCTATCCAAATTTAAAAAGTTTTTTTATATTGTTTTTATAAAATCATTTTCAATGCCTTTTTATTTCATGAATTTTTGCTCAATTGTAAATAGAGAGAGTACCTTACATTATTCTATATATCCATTAAATGATGTCATCCATGGTTTATATTTACTTATTCAATGTAAAAAAATTTATATGACCAAAAAACAAAGTATTTAATGAATGGTTCATCCAAAATTAGTTTTTACCATATTCACAAAAACAACACCTCAACATTCAATTAGCTATATATCCTAAAAAGGTTTAGTACGAAAAAAACCATTAATAATCCTATAAAACATGTCTTTAAATATGAACACTTCATTTCTATGAGCCTTATACAAAGTGACAATTGTAACTTACATAGATTTCATATATTAAATGAATGGGGTAATATAAAAATAAATATAATTATTGGGTTTTTTTGATCTGGATATAAGTAGAAAACATATTTTATTTTCATTTAATGTAATACCATGAATGAAATTAATATATTACCTCCACAACTAGACATGTACTTTATGTCCAAATTTTTGAACTAAAATTATTTATTTCATCAAATGATAACACAAGATGATGGTTTCATATATTGTTTTAAAAATTTAAGATACCTAAAATAAATTTCTCCCGCTGATGAGAGTCTATTTATTGACATAGTTTCAAATATTAGATTATTATATTTGTGATGCATGAAATTGGTTTAACAATTTATTGAAATAAATATATTAATCTATACATTTTAATGATAGGAATGTATCATAATTGTTTTAACTACATGATTTAACATTCTTGTAATGATCTATTAATAAAATAGGGAAATTTTTTAAGTGATTCATATCTCGTGATACATAAATCATATTATAATCATAGTAATTTCTCAAATCATATTTTTTTCAACATTTAGTACAAAATATATTGTTTTGATCTATTTTATGAAAAATCAAAATTTTCATACAACTTTTTAGGATGAATTCACCTTGTATAACAACAATTTATACCGATAAAAAAGAACCTGGGAAGGATAATATTCATTCTTTATTACAAACTCAATAAAATTTTTATATCCATCATCATATTCCTAAGCCATAAGGATAACATCCATTGATTTTTTATTCATATCCATCTTATTTTCATAAGTAATTTTCAATTTTTAAAAATAATAAATAAATACCAATAAGGTATTAATTATCAATGTATAATCTTATAGATACTTTAAATAAATTTGATTATTTTTCTAACAAAAAATTCATAATATCATTGGAAACTCAATGATGCAAAAAGAAAGTTATAATAACAAAATGGAGACGATTTCTCGAAATTAAAATATTAGTCTCCAGAAGAAAAACATTCACATTGATGACCACCTCTTAAAAACAAGAATTTTGAGTACTGAATAATGTAGGATGGTGTTTATTATTATTAAAATAAGTAATTGATTATGTATGAAATCATTATTATTTAGAGATCAATATTGAGGTTGAATTTATATAAGGGGAACCCACATGAGATGATATCCACCATGATTCTTTTTTTACCAATGCTATAGTGAAATTTTAATTGGATAATAAACATCAGCATGCAATAATATATTTCAATTAATATCAACATCAAAATTTTATTGAAGATGATTCATAAAAAGTAATAGTTTACACAATTGTAACATGAAAAGAAACAACATCTAGTGGTTGAAGGTTGACATGAACCCACAAGAGAGAATAAGTATTAGAACATTTTAAACGAATAATATAGCATACATAAATAACTTTTTCTAGGATAATTTATTTTTAATGA
Source organism: Viscum album (assembly GCA_963277665.1). Taxonomy (NCBI): domain Eukaryota; kingdom Viridiplantae; phylum Streptophyta; class Magnoliopsida; order Santalales; family Viscaceae; genus Viscum; species Viscum album. The sequence goes on along the minus strand of OY728158.1, from coordinate 361,828,915 downwards.
TGTGTATTGATATAGTTATATAGTGTTGTGAATCATTAAAGGAAGACAATGTGCGGTATATATAATGTAATAAATATTTAAATTAAAATTAATCTATTGCAATACATAGAGAGAAATAATTCTCAGTCACCAAATTGTTAATGGTTATCATTTAGGTTGAAATTTAAAAGGATAATGATATTTTTAGTGATAATAATTCAGTCATTATATGTTTTAAAATGTTCTTTTATTTATATATAATCGATTACTCATGACCATAAAAATTGAAATCAAATTTCTTAGAGTATACTAAATTAAAATTTCCACTTGGAACATTATTTTTTAATTATAGTCAAGATTATAATGCCTATGAGATCTATGAAAATTTTATGTAATTCATTTGAGATTCACTATGCATTGAAAATTTTCTCCAATTTGATTCAAAATTGTTGGAGAAAATCAAAATTTTTAGAATAGTCATTTTATTATATGTAATACAACAAAGTGACCATTATTTGGAGATGTTGAAACTTAATAATCTGTACAAGGATTTATATTATTATTTGAGTACTTTGGGAAATATTATATAATCATTGATTATTTTTTGAAAAAACATTTAACACTAATTAAATGAGGTAAAATAATGAAAATTCAATCAATTATAAAATTAATTGGGGTAGTATACTTATATATTGAATTATTTTTTTATTCATGTTTTACAATTTTATAAGAAAAATTATTTATAAAATAAAATGATATAAAAATACATTTTATGATTTGTTTTCCAACAAATATTACTCCATTTCCAATATTATCTATATAGTCCTTAAAATTTGGTAGGAATGTATTTATATTAAATTGTGAGAGTAATGACATGTAAGTGTTAAAATTTGAATATGTAAATAATTTATTAACTTGGTATTTTTCGGGCATCAAAAAAATTTATTCATTCCATTAGGTTACCAATTTAATCATTCCCTTACCCTATTTGATAACTATTAAATAAAATGTATCCCATTATGAAAAAAATTTCTTATTCCAATATTGTCTACACTATTATGTGTGTTTCATTGTATCTATAAATGATTTTCGGTATTGTGAACTGATATTTTATGTGACTTTTTTCAATTATAATAGTATTTTATGTTATAATATTATGTTCAATTTATGATATGGGTGATTTTTTTTGTTTCCCCCAGAAGACATGGAATTCTATTTCTTATAATAGTTTTGATCACCTTGACCTCACTTTAAAAGGACCACTTCGTTGAATTTTTTTATGTCTTCCTTTACTTATTTTGAGTGCCTTATATTATGGTTATCTTTTTTTCAATAATAAATAATATATGAGGTGGTGTTATTATCGTTGGTGTAGGTTCAAATCAGACAACATGATTTTAAGTACATTTGTTCCTTTGTTAATTTTTCCTAAACAATTTGATTACTGATATTCTCATCAAATTTTTATTGTGTTTTCGTTATTAGATATGATTTTATTTAAACTATAATGGTTTTTATAACTAGGATGCTCTTTTGAGAACACCCATGCAAGGTTATCCCCAAAAAATAAAATGAAATAATTATTTATGTTTATTTAAATTTCGTTATAATTTTTGATAACTCGAATATTTGAGAGCATGATCCCGTAACTAAGGATCTCATTACTTTTAAAAGAAAGTACTGACCTCATGAATCATGTAGTCTTGTTCTATGGAATAAAAACAATAAATGTTTTTGATAATATCTCTATAACTATTAAACAATGATGGGTTCCATGTGACATACTTATATAGGTGATAGATACCTATATAATCCACTTCACCCCATTGGTGTTTAGAAACACACAATACAAATCCCTAGTTTTGTCGGTCCATGATTTATTACAGTATGTACCCTGGTTGAGTTTTCGTGGACATAATACTCACAGTGTCTCTCCTCACCACAACCATAATCTGAACCTATCCTGTTGAGGAATCCAATACTAATACTCTCTGTGATGCTCCACCATTTTCTATGAAACCATAGAACTCAATAGTAGGTGCTCTGTAACTGGAAGTAATGTTTAATTAATATTTTCCCATCGAAACCTAGTACATTTACAATGAAAATATAATGGATAGATAGTTTCCCTTGATTCTCTTTACTAATCTGGTGATTTTATAAGTATTTTGTTGGTTGTTCTATGATTTCTTGTGTATTAATTATTTTTGGTTTTCATGTTTTACTACCTCATGTAATATTTTTGTCCCCTCCCCAAAAATTAAATCTTAAATATAGAATGAGTTTTCTCCAGCTTCATGTATTTCTTTGTGATTAGGAATATTCTTCTTTCATTAATCACAACCATAATTGAGTCTTTAACAATAATAGAAAATGTTTTTTAATGAAAAAATTTATGACTATCTAATGGACGATAAAATCATTGATCATTTTTAACGCTAAAAACATGATTGGTAATGGCCCACTTTATAATCACAAAAGGAATGTGATGATCAAGTCCCCATTTATAAGTACTAAAATAATGTTATGATGATGGGGTCCCTTATCAATGTTTTATTTTAGTGGTAATAATGGGAGTGTTTATAAATAATTTGTTTTAGAATTGATAAAGGGGTCATTTATCAGTTCTTTTCTATCACTAACAATAGTGACCATTATAAGTTACTTTGGTTGCACTGATAAATATAACACAACAGATGTAAATATGAAATAGAATTTTTCTATCCCAATGACAACAAACCCTATCAGAAACTAAATAGATAGAAGTAAAAATATACTAAAAATATGATTGTCATAAAAATATATAATTTCACTATCATTCAATCCAAAATGTTCATAAAAATATTTATATTGAATTATTGTATAAAATAATTCAATATAATTACATCCAATATACAAAATAGTAACTTTTATATCAGGCTTCCCACAATTATCAAACTCTATATAGAAGCTTTTTCTTAAAAAGAAGTGTTTATTTTTGTAATAGTAAATAAAAAAATTAAAAAAAATTGAATTGTTTATAATCCACATATGATAAGTTAAATTATTAGTTAAAATATATATATATATTTACAATATTATAAATTAATCATCCATCAAATTGATGTGTAATAAATTCTTACACGTCAAAAATGAAGTATGGATCATTTCACTAAATATATAAGACAATACATTAATTTTTTGGATTTTGAAACGTGACAGTTGTTTCAAAATAAAATGAATATATTATCTTGAAAAAATAGCCTTTGATTTATACAATCCACTTCATGTGTTGTATTGAAAAGTGGTCAATTCAAACACATCAGAAATGAATTATCGATCATATTCATTACATTTGAGAATATTCTGAGCTTGCTTTTTTACTATAAGAAACGTGATTTAATATAAAATGGGTTTTCTATTGAAAATATACACTATGAGTAATACCTACCATAAAACGTATTGTATTTATGTGTATTTAATTCCTAAATTTAAAAAATGAATTATGGATAATTGTATTATTGTTAGAATAAAATTAGACCATGTTTTCTCATTTTTCCCACGATGCTAATTTTAAACTAAAATGATAATCTTATACTAAAATCAGGTACATCGGTCCATGATGATAATATATTGAATCAAATTGGCATGAGCCGAATTCAAATACATCACAACCAAATTATTGCTAATTATCATAATGTTTTAAAAAACTCTGAGATTATTTTATTGGTTTTGGATATTTGATTCATTTTTTAAAATGAATAGTAAATTATATTTATAATACATTCACTTCATGTCATACTGACCACATTTTGTGTAACATAGATGTTATGTAAATTCATATATATTACAAATAAATTACAGATAATTTTACTAATGTTTGGAAATTCCTTTAGAGTTTTTTCTAATAGTTGTCTACTAAGGTGTGTTTTAAACTAAAATAGAACTTTTATATTTTGTAAATTCACATAATGTTAGAGAAGTGACATGGAAATCATGCATCTTATTTATAGGGGGATAATTCATATAATTCAAAAATGAATTATGGACGGGTTTCCTTAATTTGGAAAATATTCTGATCTCGTTTTCATGGTTTTGGCATTGTGATGGGTTTTTTAATCTAAAATTTCATTATAATATTTAATACACACACTTTTAGTCATAGCAACCACATCTTGTTTTTCATTAAATTTTTATTCATTCCTTCATTTCATAATTATATTATGGATTAGTTTTTAATGTTTGTAAAATATACAAAGTTTTTTTCATGGTTTTGTCTATCTGATGTGATTCCCAATCAATAATGTCTCTTTTTTATATATAACATGTACTTTCATTCATATCGACTACATTGTGTTGCATAATTATGTGTGTTCAATTAAAATATTTCCAAAATAAATTATCAATCACTTTCTGAATGTCAGATAATAATCATGTATTTTTTACTTAGGTTTACCTATGTGATTTTAGATTTAAACTAAAATGGAACATCTATATTGGAAATATACACATAAAGTCGTACCTGCCCAATCATATATCAGATTTAAATATGGTTGGTTAATATATTCCATAAATTAATTATGGATAATTTATATAAATTTATAAAAAAATATATCACCTCCACTTAGCATCGGTTATGTGACTCTTTTTAAACTAAAATGGAAATTTAATATTTAAAACATGTAAATGAAGTCATATAGAACACATCATGTTCCAATTTGATGTGTGGATGCTTATTATATATAAAAAAAGAGATATAGAGTGTTTTCATAATGTCTAAAAAACGATCCCAGTAGGTTTTCCATGTTTTGACTATGTGATGTGCATTTTCAACTAAAATGGTATTTAAATATTTAAAATAAGAAAATCATGTCATACCAGAAATGAAATTTTTTTTATTGATGGGAGAAAAATTTTACATATCTAAAATGACTTTTGGATTATTTGACTAATGTATATGAATAATATGAATGATAATTTTTTATTTTAATATGTATTTTGTTTTTCAATAAAATTTCAATTTTATATTGAAAATTTACATTTACTATCAAAATTGTCAAAACATGAATCAAATTGATGTGTAACAAACTTTTACCCATTAAAGTTGAAATATTTATCATTTTCCTAATGTTTGAGAACATATTGAGCACATTTTTAGGATTTTGGTGATGATACATGTATTTTAAACCTAAATTGGACATCTATATTGAAAACATGAACATTAGTTTTATACCAATGACCTCATCTTCCAAATTGACATGCGACCAATTCTTAGACATAAAGGAATTAGAGATTATTTTTATAATTGTTGAAAACAACTTGTGCAAGTATTCACTAATTTCCTTTTACATTAATCCTAAACATAAATGACTCTTATATATTGAAAAAACACATTTAGAGTCCTAACAACAACATCATTTGCTAGATTGAAATGTGTTCAATTCCTATACATTGTAAATAAATTATGGATAATTAACATAAATATTTAAAATAATAGGAGTTCATTTACTCCATTTTTTCTAGTGAAATAGTTTTTAAATTGAAATGAACCTTTCATATTGAGAATATTCACATGTGTCATATTATTGTTCAGTCGATTCATACACACCAAAAATTTATTATAGATAATTTTTTTTATTTTTATGAAAATATGTGCTCATTTTATTAGTTTTATCAATGTAATAAAATTATACTAAAATGTCAATTTTAATGTGAAAAAAATAAAAATTGACTCATACAAGATAAATATTAGGTCAGATTCATACATTGTTGATTCCTATATTTTAAAATGAATTATGGATCATTTTAATAAATTTTAAAAACAATATGATATTGTTTACAATGTTTTGAATTTTTTTTGTTGTTTAATCCAAAATAATAATTTTATATTTAAAAAAACACGGAATCATTATAGTAAAATCAAGTGTAAGATTAATAGTCACTCATTTCCAACAAAAATAATAAATTACGACTTTTGTTTCTAAATTTTTAGGATAATCTGACCCCGTATACTCAATTTTGTTTATGTGATGACTACTTTAGACTAAAATATTACTATTAATATGATGATATAAAAATTGATTAATACATTCCAAATCATGTTTCCTATTGATTTACAGTTGATTCTAACCCATCACATTGGAATTATAGATCATTTTTCAAACGATTGACAACAATATGATCATGATTTCTATGTATTAATAATGTGATTGATGTTTTGAACTAAAAAAACATTTTTATAAAAAATATGTACGTTAATTCATACTGAAATCATTATGTTGCATATTTATTTTTAGTCGATTAATTCATATCAAAAATAAATTTTGTACAATAGCCTATAATTATGAAAATAATATAAACATAATTGATTAGTTTTGATAATTTTAAAAATGTTTTTAACTAAAATAGTTCATTAATATTGAAATCCAGATCATTGAGTTATACTAGAAACAATGTATATCTTATTTATATCTGTTTGAATCAAGAACATCACAAATAAGATCACTCACACCAGTCAAATCCATTGGAATAATTAAAAATACCCAAATGAGAAATAAATATTTTAAAATAATGGAAGAGATTTAATGAAATATCCCATGTAAAAAATTTGGGGTTTTAAGTTGTTGATTTCTCCAAGGAGTTTAATGGATAGTGGAGTCAAAGATTTAGTTCCACATGAGCATGACCAAAAAAGGGATGGTGTCAAAAAATAATGTTTTATTTATATTATTGTATAGGAATTATTAGTGGATTTTTATAAAACTGGAAAAGAACCATATTTATCAGCACTAAAACAGAAATTGATAATAAAAGAACTCTTTCTGATTTTTAACTCTAAGGGATGATGATGATGTGATTTTATCATCACATTAAGTAAACATATTCTAAATATAGATTTAGTATGAACATTATATTTATACATGAAAAAGCTATATTTGTCAGTAATATTTTGAAATTGCTGATAAAGTTCCAAATTTTTTAACCTAAGAGATAATGGCCACTGATCCCCTCCATCCCCCTATAGAGTGGGAGGGACCTCTGTCATCCTTCAAGGGAATACAGACTCTCTCATTATCTCATTATTTTATCCCTGAGTTTTTTATTTCGTTCTATCATATATCACTTATTTGTAGAAGTTCATATTTGTTTGATGGCTTCCCAAAACATTCAATCTCATACTCAGAGTTCACTGATGCCTCATTCCTTCTGAACATGATCTTCATAGTCCAATTTAAAAAACTATATCCATTGGTGGATTCATTTAACTGGTTTTTTTCAGAAATTTGGTACTATAGGAATGGTTTACTATGGGTCTTCTCAACAATACGCACAACATGATTCTATTATTTTCGGATAATGACTTGGTCTAGCCCTGGTCCAGTGCCCCCCGCATCTGCAATTGACATTGTTTTTAAGGGAAAAACCTTAACCATAACATAATCATGAATTTTGATGATAATTCACACTAATGATATATTCATGATTTGAGATTCAGATAATTAGGTTATAAATTATACATAACAGCATGAATTTTACAAGTAGACACTTCTACTCGCTTATTTTTTTATAAAAAACAAAAAATACAAAAAAGGAAATATGGTTAGTTTCTGGTTTTAGACATCATGACTTTTTGTGATCCCATTTTTTATCCTATTTATCTTTATGTCCCATGAAAAACATTTCAAAACATGGGATGAGCATAAATATCTCAATAAGGGATATATAAATAATTAAAACTGATAGTCTTTCTGAAAAACATTTAATCAACAAATACATTAATATAAACTAACACTTTTCACCCTAATGAGGTTTTAATAACACTTCATTGAAAATAACTTCACTGCATACCCTTTTTTGTAACCAAAATATTTCCATAAATCCCATAGAAACAAACATATAGCACATAAGGGTTACATGTGACATAAACATCCATAAATAGAATATCCATACAGTCAACATCCCCACATATCACTAAATTGAATAGCCTTACAAATGTTCAATACCCAATGTATTGGAGGTCATAACGTAACCACCAGTCCTTAGTTTATCACAGAACCACCTGTCATTTGGTTTATCACGTAACCACCCATCATTGGTTTATCACATACACCCCCCCCCCCATAATATTTTTTTATACCATTATATAATCTTAAAACCTAAAATATTGTAGATATCAACGTTTCAGTAATCAAATTTCATTTTCAATCAAAATAAATGAATCCAAGATATAGAAATAGTAAATCCACTGTGAAAACAATTTTCAATACCCAAACAACCAAAAAGAGAATAAAGTATATCTTTTACTTTTAAAAACATTAATGATTATCGAGAAATTTGAATATCAATTAAAAATTTTGATGTGGAATAGTACATTGTCACCACATACGTTAAAAAATTCATTTTTTCATTTAGTAAAATGCATTGTATATAAAATATTCCCTTTGAATAAATTAAAATTAAAAGGGGTTTATTATACATCATGTAAAACAAGGAGGTTTATATTATACAAACATGCCTTAATGAAAGAATATTGAGATGAAATACCTTACCTCTCGTCCAACTGGACTCATTTGATCTTTAATTTCTTGATTAATAAACTTATGTTAATTTCTACTTTTTTGAGAACCCTTTTCTAGTTTATTATTCCATTTATATCACTTATTACAATGTTATTAATATTACAACATTATTTCAATTAATATAATGTGTTTTATCAATATTGGGTACTTGTGTTGAAAATGATATTGTTATAATTACAAATTTTCCATTCATGTTGGGTTATATAGACCATATCAAGGTTTTGGTTGACAAGAAGACTATTACTATACATCTTAAATGTATTAAGGTTTTTTATTAATTTTTAAGACAATATGTGATTTTTTCTAGGTTTTGGATTTTTTCACACTTTTTTTAAACATAAATGACACTTTTATATTTAAAACACGTAATTTTAATCATATTGAGAATAACCTATTTTGGATTGATGTGTGGTAGATTCGAACAATAAAAAAATGAATTATCGATCATTTTATAAAATTTTAAAATCAATCCAATCTCTTTTTCCTGGATTTAACAATTTGACCCATTTTTAATGTAAAATTAATCATTAATATTGAATACATTCCCATGGATTAATACTAGCTTAATACTATGTTATAATTATAAGTAGTGAATTTCTGCAAATAAAAAATGAATTATGGATTATTTTACTAATGTTGTAATATAATTAGAGCTGATTGTTCTATTTTTTCTATGTGAGATGTGTTTTAATCTAAAATGAAACATTATATTGAAAAAATTGACATTGATTCATATTGGCCACATTGTTAATTAGGATAAAATGTCATGGATTCATAAATGTCATAAATAAAAATGTATCTTTTCCCTAATGTTTGAAAATAACATGTGAACAATTTATCATTTTATTCTATGTGACATATGTTTGAAACTAAAATTACACTTTTATATTGAAAACACACAATACGAGTCCTACAACCGAATTGGGTGTTACGTTGACATGATGTCAATTTCTATATATGTCCTATGAATTATTGTTCATTTTCAAATTGATATAAAATTGACATAGGTTGTTTTCTCTATTTTGGATATCTAGATCATATTTTCTTAACTAAAATAACAATTTTATATTGAAAACATGTCCTTTGAGTCATACCAAATATATTATGGGATGGACTGATTTGCTCTCAATTTATACAAACAAATGAATTAATTTTTATTTTATTTACATTTGAAAATAATTTGAGCGTGTTAAATCATTTTTTGTAGTGTGATGAGTGTTCTAAACAAAATAGTAACATTTTTATTTAAATCATGCACTTGGAGTCATACAAAACCCATCGTGTATTATATTAATATTTGATCAACAATTACATGAAAAAAATGAATCATGGGTCATTTTCCTTAACTTTTAATAGAATATGAACATGATTATATAGTTTTTTTATGTGAAGAGTGTGTTACACTAAAATAAAACATAAAAAGAAGCAATTTTTGTAATTCTAGACACATCATGTGTTGTATTTATGTTCATTCAATTCTTACATATCACAAATGAATTATGAATCATTTCCATGTGTTTTGAAAATAATCAAATATCTATTTCATTTTTTTTCTATGTGATGTGTGATCTGAACTAAAATGACGCTTTTATATATAAAAAAGTCTACTTTTAGTCATACCAACCACATCATGTGTTATCCTGACATGTAGTCAATTCATATATGTCATACATGAAATATGTATTATAATCATTATGTTTTAAAAAATATCAGTAATATATCCGCAGTTTTGTATAAGTGATGCATGGTTTAAAATAAAATAACACTTTTATATTAAAAAATCGCACATAAGTCATACTAGACACATCATGTTTTGGAAATATTTTCATTCCATTCATATAGAATAAAATGAACTATAGATCACATTCTTGCATTATCACGATAATCTATGTTCATATTCTCATTTTTGGCTAGGGTAAGTGTTTTTAAACTAAAATGACAATTTTAATGACAAAAAGAAAAACGTTGAATCATTTCATCCACATCATAAGTCGAATTAATGTGCAGTCAATTCTGATATGTCATCAATGAATTAGAGATCATTTTTTCGTACGTTGAATACAATTTTAGGTCTTTTAATTTTTTTCAATACAATGCCTATTTTAATATATAATGTAACTTTTATATTGAAAACATGCCGATTGAGTCATTCAGGACACATCATTTGTCAAATGGACCTTCAATCATTTCCTATACATCAAAAATTAATTTTGAATTATTTTCCTAATATTCTTGCATAGTTTGATCTCATTTACTTGGTTTTTCTTATGTGATATTTTTTAGAGTAAAATTATACTTTTCATGAGAATATGTCCACTTTGATTCATAATTTCCACACCGTGTGTCGGGTTGATTAGTCATTGATTCCTGCACATACCACATGAATAATCAACCATTTTCATAATGTTTGAAAACAATAATCATATTTTCTTGGTATTGATAATGATATTTTAATTTTAAAGTAAAAAAATTTTATTGAAAAAATACACTTTGATTCATAAAAAGCACATCATGTGTCAGATTGGATTGCATTAAATTCTCAAATTTAAAAAATAATTATCTAATTTTTTCTAGAATTTTGAAAACATTATGATCTCATTGGTTCAGTTTTACTGTGTAACTAGAATTTTAAACTAAAATAAATTTTTGAAAACATGATCTTTAAATTATTATACACACATCCTATGTATGATTGATATGTGATCTGACAGAAAATTAATACCTTTTTAATAATGAATGTGAAAAAGACAACATATAACAAAATGTTAAAGAGGGAAAATGATGTAGCTCAATGGTATCCCCACAAAAAATCATTGAACTGTCAATTGGAAGAACCAATAGAAGAAAAATCCTAACCTATTATCCTGGTGACCTTTGGATGCACGAAGATTCACCAACATGTTACCCTCATTCTATGTATGTAGAATTGATATAATTGTAAAAATAATATCTATACAAGAATGTATGAGGTAAATAATATTCTAAGGTAAATTAATCTGAACTATTAAGGCATTAAAAACAATAACAAAATCTCATTCAATAAAATAAGATGAATATTTATTTCATTAAAAATATTGATTCAATGAAGCATCATTGATTCCCCTACAACCACTAATGTACCCCTCCAATTGAAAGCCAAAAAATCCACAATAATTTGGCTTTTACAATCACTAAAAAAACCACCTCCACACATAACCACTTTATGGAAAGTACTATCCATGTTTAATTTAATCCTACATATAGGGGGATGACATCTCACTGAAGCACCAGGATACCTCTTCCCAAAAACATCATTCTCAATCATAATACCTGGTGACACAAATTAATGTCGATCTATGGAAATGATGATTTTTTTGTTATTTAAAAAATAAGAGAGAGTATCCAGAAACATGAACCAAATATATTGAATAATATTCCTAGAACTGTGATAAAATGAAGTGTTATTGATGGTAGAAAATCCCTCAAGGTAACAATGAAGAATTTTTGGGTTGGTTGTGTTTTTTGAAAAAGTGGGTTTCCATGAAAAATTCTGCAGATCTAGAGATAATTTTTACAACCCCTTTTGAAAAATAACCATAAAAAAGTAATGGAAGATCTGGTGGAATTACAAAAAGAACATATAAAAGGTGGTGCCATTTTTTGTAGGCTAAATTTTTTGGGTCCAAAACATGGAAATTGGATCGCATTGAAAAATATGGATTTTCATGATGGTCTCATCTAAATATTTCAATGGATTGAGTTTTCTAGAGATGGGATTCTTGAATAGTGTTCCACGAATGATCAAAGAATGATGAATTTGATATATGTGTTTATAAGGATGCTTCTTAGTAGATAATTGTCCTTTGTGAAATAGGTGTTCTTTGTTAAGGCTTTCTTAAGAAATGACAACGTAGTGTAATTCAAAATCTAAAATTTTAGATTCTTGAAATAGTTATCATTACAAAAAGGAAAGAACATCGAAGTCTCTAGTTTGAGATTCGTGAAATAGGAATCTTCACGGAGGCAGTGTGCTTTGTGAATGTGTTTTTGAATGTATTTCCCTGTGTGTAGTGGAAAATTATTATTCATTAATGGATGAAATTAAGATGTCAATATAGAATCTATATATAGTGGATGACATATTAATTAGATACAATGAATGGAACTATAAGTCTATAAATTTTTAGTGGATCTTCTGAAGAACCAATGTCTACACTTCATTTGAGAGAGTAGTGAGCTTTCATATTTTTATTTGTTGTAAACTAAGAGGGATAGTGATTCTGCTTCAAACATTGTAAATAGCAGTGTTCTTATAGTGCATTTGAAACATAGGAACATTGTTGGTGTATGGTTCTTTGGCATAGCCCAATGATGGTGAACCAAGTAAAAATGTTGCGTACTAAAAAAACAACAAAACAACCTGAAAAGTTGTTGATGTTTTAATCTTTCATACACATAATCATCCCACCAATTTAGGGTATTTGACCAAGGGGTCCTAACAGTTATGCATATCCCAAAAAATACTATGTACATCACTGATGAAAAATTACCATCCCTTGGAATGTGACCCACATAATGCCTTTGAATGCTAAAATACCTACCAAAAACCATCCACTGACCTTACACATCCATTAAAATCTAGAAATTGAACAACATGAACACAAAAATACATAACTGAGTAACCTTTTTAAAATATATGATTAGGGGATTCCGATTTAGATTGAAGACAACACTTGAAATTCGATACAAGAGTAATACTAATTCTGTGTTGATTATCATTATTAGTAATATAAAAACATAAAATTATCTAAAGAAGGAAGTATATATTTTGAAAAAATCATTACAACACAGTCTACTTTTCATAGCATCAATGTTAGAACCCATATTATTCATTGAAAAATAATTTGAGATATACAAATACACACACACACACACACACATATATATATATATTATTAATTACTATACATCATTAAAAAATTATGGATAATTTTTATATATTTTCAAAAAAAAATCCACAATCATTTTTTATGTTTTGACAATGTGCCCTATTCTTTAAACTAAATTACATTTTAGAGATCAATATTCCACACAACATATTCAAGATCCATCACTCGTTCAACTTCATTCTCATAAACTTCCATCATTATACTTTGAGCATTGTATTACAATATGAGAGAGGAATCACTATTAATATTTACCATATCATTAATTATCATGTATATGGGACAATAAAATGTGAATTTGAAGGAATTAGTCTTGAAATTTCATCATGGTTTTGGAGGTGATTATAATATATCCAATACCCTTTTTACATACTCATAAAAGGACTACAAGAAACAAGATGAAAATAATAATTCTTGGAGAATGTATGTAGAATCCATAGAATTTTGTAATATCACATTATATTTGTGCGAAAAATTATCCTTTACACATTTCCCACCCTGCATTGTCTTTACTATATCATCATTGTAAAATATATCATGATAGAAACTAGAATCATGCAAGATACTTGGCCAACCAAAAAATTTATTGTGTAACCCTCCATGAAATATATCCTTGAGAAATAACTCAAATAATCATTCTTTGAAGATTAATCACTAATTTATTTTTTAGTTTCAAATAAGTCAATCAAACACCTAAAAAAGTAAATTAGAGAAAATTTAAAGAGAAATCCATGACCATTTGGGGAATGATAATATACCCCTTATAATCATTTATGAAATATAGTGACACTGGTATGATAGAATAAATGAGATATTGGTATAGTAAATATACACACAAGATTAATTGACGTCGGAATGTATATACAGGTACAAGTGGATTTTAATGTATATGAAATTATTTCCTATAAGGTTGGGATCTATTATAATGATTCTTTTTTTATTTCTCTTATATGAAACAACCTTAATCAAAACATTCATTTGATATACATCAGGCATAAGAACCATACGTTGGAGAGGATCATCATCTCTATTTCGTTACTCATGAGTGTAAAAATATATATAGTGGTGTTCAAATTTATTTAGAATAATGGGATAGTTAAATAATAAAAAATATTAGTATTGTAATGAAAATTGTATTTTTATCATAAATATTTAACAATAATATTCATTATAATATATGTAATTTATATTATGGAATGAAATTTCAATATATTATGATGCTAATGCTTTAAATACCAAATGTATCTCAATATTCATTGCATGTACATGATCAAATATGTAATGTATTATATTTTTTCATATATTATTTTTAAATATTATAGTGACTAATTTTAAGACCACGAACTGAGACTGCGTGTGATTTTGAGGCACGATGTGCTCAGAATAAATGCATTAATAATACTAAAATATTAAAATACATTCATGCGTGGGTTTCCTAAAAAATTGAATAAATTTTAAGAAGGTTCCTAGATAAGAAATATGAGGGAACCATTGCATCTAGAACATCATATTTACACATGGTGCTACCTAACATTGTTAGGTTCAGGTCAGTTGTGGAATGTCAACATGATTTTTTAAATGAAAAAAATAAAATATTAAATTTTTTTTATTTTAGTCAGGCTATGACACATGAAGATTCTCTTTAAAAGTATCCCAATTTCAGATATGTTGTATTTACCTATTAAAAATATAATCTTTTAGGAATGGGAATGAGTGATATCGAGAATTATCTCGAGAAGGTGATAAAAAAGCCTTGGATCAGTGATCAATGAACATCGATCTTGACGGATCTTGCTGGAAACAACAATGCGGGGACCATTCTTCATCACCGAGTGATTAAAATCGTTGAATTGGTTTTGATTTAATCTATGTTTAGTGGTTCTTTTTTATGTGATGTACATTGAGTAATCAACAAATATATTAGCCTACGGATTGATCATATTTATGAGATGTGATTATATTTTGTAGGTTTATCGTGATGATCAATGATTTATGATTAGATTTATTGATTAATTCATTTTCCATTCTAATGGTGATGAACCGAGATTGACATGAAATTAAATTTAGGGTGCTCCCTCATGTGATTGGACACACATTTGGAACAATCAATTTTTGAACCTTCGATTCATGGAAGAATGATCTAAAACTAGTGATCTAGCATAGTGAAAAATGTGTGAGGTGTGACAGTGTATATTTTAGTGGATCGAATGCAGGAGGGTTCAGAATTAGCATTCTTCGCTGATAATGTAGAATTCCCAGGATTACGTTTTCAAAGCCGATTGATAGTTGGAGTCTAGTTGATTCAGTGTTTCTGTCAAAAAACCACCATGGATCTAGATTATTGTGGTGAATCAAACACTATAACAAAATATGGGAGATCGATGGTGTGGGAGGGAGGTAGAAGATGATTTTATGAAAAACAGACACACACGGAATGTAGTCCCCCATGAAGGACTCAGTGTGTACATGGAAAGTACATGAACAAGTGGTGTAGTACACTAGTTTAATATACATTGTGTAATCCCCCATATGAAAATTTCTGGACCAAATAAAAAAACTAACCCATGTACAAGTACATGGATAGGGATACACAGGTTGACGCCGTGTACTGGGACATGACTAGAGTACAGTTACAGATTCTAGATGGAAGGGCACGACGTGAAACCATTACTACACATTGTGTACACCTATTCTTTAAGAATGGGTTTGAATGGCACAATCTATTTTTCATGGGCAGTACCATGGGTCAAGGGAAATGGTGTGTGACCCTAACACATGATTTTTACCCTTTTCTCTATGACATTATGTCTTTTTATATCTATATAATGGACCAGATTATTTACGGTTCACTCTCTTTATGGTTTACCAAAAGGGTTGTATGAATCATTTTGATCTCCTAGGACTATGATCCCTTCAACAAGAATCCCTAGCTACAGTTTCTAAAATACCTTTTAGATGTGAAGAGTGGGATCCTCTATTCATATTTGTCCCATATGTTGGGTTCGTGATATCAATTTGACCAACACAACGGAGGTGACAATCCTCTACATAGTGGGTTAATCCATATTGATTTGTTGGTATCACCCCACGAACCTAGTTGTGATCCTCAATTGTGTATTATATTCTCTTCAGATCTATCAAAAAATACCTCTCATGATGGGACCTAATGGGAAATACCTCTCTGAAGAACATCATTACTATTATTAGACTCAGATGTTTGTTCTCTTAGATGAGTGTTTTGTGAAAACTGTGAGCTAAATTTTTTAGTGGTGGTATGTAGTGTACATGACTAAATTCTATACATTTCAATAGGATTGAGTATATATAGATATTCTTGTTATATTTATGGCAGTCATATAACTATGTTTTATTGACTGCACTTTCCTTTTTGTACTTATTTGATGTTTCGGGGTGTCAAACTCAGTATTTCAATACTCACCCCTATATGGGATTTTAACAAACAAGTCATGTGTTTTGTAGAAGGTCAACCTATTGATGGTGTCCTAGGCAGACCCAGACCAGATGGTTCTTAGTGAGACTGAACACACAAAGGTGTGTTCATGAAGCTTTAGACAACAGTCCCAGTACATTTTAATTACATGTTATACTAATGTTACAAAATTATCATCATGGGACTGTACATGACCATGTTTACTTTTCATTACTTCCCATTGTACTCTGGTTTTGAGATATGGTTTTATTAATTCATTTGTTACTTAGTGGTTTCTATATTTTATCATTTTTTGGTCATGGAAATGTGGGCCTACGTATAAGTACATAAGAAAATCCTGCCATGTTAGTGATATGTACAATCACATCTAGTCACCAACCAACAGGCTATTGGATGTGGGCTTGGGGAGTCGAAGAATGAGCCCCTCTAGGATAGGTCATTATAGTGTATTATCAGAGGTAGGTAGTTGTTTCTACATTAGGTATGGGTGTATTTGAAATTGTATTGGGGAAATAGTGTTTAGTTCTTTGAGTTCATCTTTCTAGGTAGGGACTCCAATGTCTTTTTGATAGCCAAAGTATCCTTACAATGGGACATTAATAATTTTATTTTCATTATAGACCATGAGAACATTGGTTTCCTATAACGAAATGATACAAGCATCTGGTAGAAATGGGTTTTGGTTCCATGGCCTTTTAGAGTCAAATCTACATATATACTCATTGACTGTAGTACATCTTGATTGTTTCAGGAAGAGTCCACATCATATAACAACTTGGATTCAATAGTGTGATCATGAGGATGGGCAAGTTATTGGAGAGGCTTCTATATAGGGACCAGTTCCCAATTGTATCTTATTGGTATTACACTAGTCATACCGCCAAATGTAGAGAATCACATTGTACCTGCAGTACCAATAGACCAGGATCATAGGAAAATCACACAACACACGTTTCAACGATAGAGACTCCTTGGGTTTTGAGGTGAGCCCAAACTATAAGCCATAGAGTACTGTCTTGACGAAGTGACTATAATTTATTTCTAGTCTGGACACTAGTTGATTTGATTTTAGTCTTAGAGGAGATCCTTCTACATGACTCCTCAGGATGATGAGGGAGTTCAGCTATCCAGACTCATGAGTGGGTGAATATTTCATGGAAATTGTTTGAGATCCTCTATAGAGAGGAGTTCTCACTAGTTACACTGAGGGTTATTCATATTTATTAGCTGTTGTAGCTCTAGTAGAGTAGAATGATAGTATATGACAATTAATCAAGGTCTTTCAACCTTTCTAGGTACTCAGTGGACATGGTTTATGATTAACACTCCCAGGATTAGACCATTGAGCAAGGTTTTTATAGAGACGTCTGATCTAGTATTACCCTTAAATGAATTTTTAATTGTAATGGGGAATATTGAGCATGATTTGGTAGTTCAAAGCATCTTGGATGAGCATATATAGCTGGTGATAGTCAGCAGTGGTAAATCAAGAAAAGTGACCTAGAAATAATTCATCTCATGTCAGTATCATAGACATAGATGTGGGAGATAATTTAGGATGAGGTCCAATGATAGAGGATCTATAGTTCAGGGATCACTAGGTGGGTCCAGTTAGGCTTGAGAGATGCAATGTTATTCTTGTAGCAGCTTGGGACATCTCACTTGATATTGTCGATCCTAGAGTAATGTTGATAGGGATAAAATGGATAGGCCACTAAGGCAGATACAAAAACATGAAAAGGTAGATCTGAAGGTTGATAGACATCCAAGGGGAGATGGGAGACCAGTATGAGGTTTCCATGTTTTAAAATTCTATATTCAACACCCCCACTTGCTATATTCCAAGCTCAAGGAGCTGCAGAATAGGGGTGGGGATAGCTGGATGCGATTGAAAACTATGACCTAGTGGCTCTAGGAATGATTCAAGGTATGATATATATCTTTTATACTTTTTATAAAGTACATATAAACATTAGTAATAGTAATTTCGTTCTAACCACATATCATCTATGATACCTAGATATTTTTCTTAAATTGTTAACTCAACCATTGTTCCTAGAGACACAGACCTGAGAATACTCAAGGATCCCACACTTGTGCTAACAGTGTGACCTAACTCTTAGAGGTATGAGTTTTAGTTGGAACATATTAGAAGTCGCATCAAGTCATAAAAAGTCATTATTTGTATGGATTGGTTATCTATGGTGTATTCCAATATTGGTATGTTTTGGAGAAGGGTGTAGTGTTTCTTTAGTGACGGAAAAAGTTTTTATTTTATCAAAGAAACATAAACCAAATTCCACACAATATGAACTCATGCATAATAGGATGCAATTGATCACTTATTAGTTGTATAACGTAACACTAGGTGCAGTGGATTTTATGATTTTCGAATTTTCAACAGTGGTGATGTGGTATGAGGACTCCTTTCCTCAAGATGTTCTATCATTACCTCCCAACTATTAGATTGACTTCTGCATTGATTTACACACTAGAATAGATTTGATATCTTCACTAGCATATCAAATGGCTCCAGAATAACATCTAAATATTATGGTGTAGTTAGAGGACGTGTAAATGAAGGGCATTGTGATACATTGTTTTACAACTTAGAAATCCAATGTTTTATTTTCCAAAAATTAAGATAGTATCTTGAAAATTTTGTTTTCTATTGATGCTTGAATCAAGTGATCACGGATAACAACTACCCACAACCAAGGACCTATGACCTCGTTTATTAGTTTATAGGGGAAATATGTTTCTAGATGTCGACCATAGGTCATGTTATCACCAGTTGCGAGTATGGGACAAGGATATACAAAAGATGAAATTCACTTTTTGTTATATTCATAACGTGTACAAGGTGATTCCCTTTGGAATGATAAACACCCATATAGTTCTCATGGGACTCACGAACTAGATCATTCAGTCTTATATAAACCAATTCCTGGTAGTCTTTAATAATAATATATGTATGTAATCAGTGTCCGAGGAGGAGAATGCAAGGTACAAAAGGATAGATTTGTACAAACTCCATGAGAAACAGCTTTACAGGAAGCTCTATATATTGCAGTTCTAGTTTTAGGTGGTCTACATTCTGGGACTTGTTGTCTTATAATATGGAGTATAAGTGGACCCAACTAATGTCAATGTAGTGTTAGCATGGG
The DNA here is from genome assembly GCA_963277665.1 of Viscum album. Classification (NCBI taxonomy): domain Eukaryota; kingdom Viridiplantae; phylum Streptophyta; class Magnoliopsida; order Santalales; family Viscaceae; genus Viscum; species Viscum album. The sequence continues at coordinate 361,808,835 of OY728158.1, read as the reverse complement.
AACTAACTATGTGTGTGATAGAGGTGATGAGAATCCATGGGTTGGTAGGCGATTATCAGAGATTCAAACATAATTTCCATAGGATACAAGCACCAGTGATAACTTCGAGAAGAAAGGGGTAGCCTTTTGTGTTGACAAAAAATGTTCTATCATGCTTTTTAGCAGTTGAGGCAGAGTTTGATGTGTGCTCATATCTTCAGATTTTTTTAGGAAGGTGTCGAGTATGTTTTTTTCCCTGATATATCATGAATTGGATTTTTTTTGTATGAATACCGAGGAAATAATTGATTGCTAATGGTTAATGATAATCTATTCCAGATGAGCATAACTGATTTACCCATGATCATGCTTTTTCAGTGGTGGTACTCCTGTTTAAGATGTGATGACACTACCTAATGGGAATGCAACTTATCATCTATTCTGACTATATGAGTCTCATGTATATCTTCTCTTAGAAGGATGTCAACATGAGACATGGGTGATGGATAGATTTACTGTAGGTTTATGACATCATTATTGTCTATACACTTAGGAATAGGAATGTGGTAGTATATCCTCTCACCAAGAGATCTAGTCTGCAGTTGTTGAACAAGGCATCAGAGTAGTTGGCCTTATTGAATTTATCCATTGAGGCTGCAAGCGTAATAGCTATCCTCCAGTCTATGGTTGTCACCCCTTAACTCTTATAAAAAGTTAAGGAGTAGCATATTGGGGATGCTAACTATAATACCATACGTTTCTAGATATACATAGGGAATGTTCTTGATATATTTTCTAATGGAGGGGAGCACATCATTCTTTTCATATGAAGCACGATGGTTCCATGGATTTTACATGAGGAGATTTTAATGGAGATTCAAAAGTCTCATTCTATAGTACATAAAAGCATGAAAAACAAATATCTGAACCTCCAATATATATTTTGGTGACTGGGGATAATGAATAGAGTTGCATTGTATGTCTCTCGATCCATTACTTATCAGTAAGTGAAGGCAACACACTATGTTCTAACTAGATTTGTCCAACCACATGGGGTCCCAGAGTGGAAGTGGGATGGGATATCTATTGAATTCATGAATGTATTACCAGATGATTACAGGGTACACAATTCCATCTTGGTGGTTGTTCATAGACACACCAAGTCATCCAACTTCTTAGCAATTTGACAGTAGTGTTCAATAGAGAGATTGGGACACCTCTACATTTTAGAGATAGTTCGAATCCATGGAATTATATCCATAATTGTTTATAGTCTAGATTCTCTTATCACATCATAATAGTTTAGGTGATTATAGGAGGATTTTGTGACCTAGTTATGCTTTTTCTCAACACTACACACACAAAATGTTCTCTAGATATGATGAACAATTCAGGTAATGGATGAAATGTTACGAACTGTCATGTTATACTGTGGCCATATTTGGGAAGATCACCTATCATTTGTGGAGATCATGTAAACAAATATCTACAATTACACCATCAATATTTCACCATTCGAGGCTTTTTATAAGGGACCCATAAAGTCACCATTTTCTAGATTTTCCCAAGAGAGTTGAATCACATGGGTTAGAATTGATGAGATCTAATATAAAGAAGGCTCAGATCATCCAGAAGAAGATAAAGTCTGTAAAAATCCATCATATGTATTATGATGATAGATGATAGACACATTTGGAGATCGAGTAAAGAGATTACATATTTTTATGAGTTTCACCTCAATGTAGATTATGGAGATTTGGCTAAGGTGGAAAGATATATCCATGGTTCATGAGCCCTTTCTAGATACTTACCATATTTGGTGAGGTGGAATAACACATAGCTCTACCCCTATAGTTATGCTGGGTACATTGTGTCTTCCAAATTTCATAGCTGATTAGGTACTTACATGACCCATCGCATGTCATCGACTGGGGTGAACTGAACATTTAAGATGCATAAACGTTTTTTGAGTACCCATTGGACATTTAGGATTGGAAGGAGATGAACCCTAAAGGATGATCAATTTATTTTGAGAATGTCTGATGGTGTCATGGGAAACATAAACATAGCGATTGGAAGAGGAGGTTTAGATTTGTTATTAGTACCCTCATCTCATTGAGTAGCCCTCATTTTGGTTGTTCAAGTTTGTAAAGACCCAATTTGGGGAGAATTTAATGTCAAATATTTTCTCATGTATTATTTTTATATATTATATGAATTAATTTCAATATCATTCACTGAGGCGATTTGCGATTATAAGTATGATTTTGCTCAAAATAAATTCTTGAAAAATATTAAAATATTAAATTGCACAAGCATGTGGTTTTCTAGAAAAACTGTATGTGTCAAAATTAAAAATATAAGGGTAATGTTGTGTTAAAAACATTGGATTTACCTTAGTATGGACCTAACATCGGAGGGAATGGGTTGGATGTGGGATTTCATCATGGAAGCATAAATTAATAAAATAAATTATGAAAAAATATGTTATTTTATTGACATAGTGATGAAAAAAAAGTTTCTATTTAAATATATTCCAATGTCAGAGATCCATGGGTAGCCTTATATCCCTAGAATCCTCTAGAGACATCATAGAAAGATATATTGAGAATTATATTAATTATGCAATGAAAATACCTCCAATCAGTGAGCAACAAAAACCATTTTTGATGAATATTTCCATTGTCAATGACACAATGATTGTTCTTCATCATCTAGAAATCAGAATTGAGGTAATGAATTTTATATAATTAGTTTTACTAATTATTGAATCCTATAATGAATGAGGACTAATTCACAAAATGATTATCATGTGGATCAATTGTACTAATTGTATGAGTATATATTTTCATGGATTATGGGGATGATTAAATCATTGTGATTATTACTATTTATTGATTTTTTACTATTCTAATGGTTCTTATTAAATATTGACAAAAAATGGATTGAGGTTGTTATATCTATATTTGATTGATATTTTCTCACCTGATTCACCATTCATTGTGTGTTCTTATTTCTTTCCCACCCATGGAAACCATCTAGGAATAATCAGTATTTTCACATTATGTCGTGGAACAATGATACAAAACTGGATATCCAGCATGGGGAAGACTTGACTGTATTGAGATAGTGTGTACAGTGGAAAATCAAATGATGGTGGGTGTAAAATCCTTATTATTCTATTATAATGATAAAATCTCATGATTATGTTTTCCATGATTATTGAATTCATGGATAGTGTAGATTCTCTAATAGAGTGGAAAAAAACATGGATCTAATGTTTCAAGGGGAACTAAACACCATAATGGAATCTAAGAGATCGACAGAATTAACATGAGGAAGAGTACATATTTTGGGAAAACCTGATACACATGGAATGTAATTCATGACTATACAGTGTTTAGTCCCCCTTGAAAAACTCAATGTGTACATTGGAGGTACATAGACACAGGGTGGACTACACGGGTTGACTACAAGTCATGTACTCCCCCACATGACATGTCATGAACTAAGAACATGGGATACCCAATGTACTAGTTCATGGGTTGGGATACATGGGTAGTTGATGTGTACAAGAATGTACCAGCAGTACATGAAAATATCCAATATGAATTGACATGATGTGTAACCCTTACTACATGTCCTGAACCCCTGTTCTACATGAATAATCATGAATTAAAAGGGACATTGTACATAAGAAATACCAAGGTTCCAAGGATATAGTGTGTGACCCATATTTATGTTGTGTACCCCTTCTAATATGGCTTTATTTCCTTGTACTATGAATCATGGACATGTATTTTTCGGTTTTTTCCATTTATTGATTCCCCAAAGGTTGGTATGAATTGTTTCATACTCATAGGACTATGATCCCTTTAACATGACATCCTCTATAGAGTTTTAGGAATCCCAATGAGAGTCCTAGAGTAGGATACTCTATTCATATTCATTCAATATGTGGAGTTATTGGTATCAACATGACCAACACTATGTAGGAGTCATTCATCTACTTTGCAGGATAATCTAGATTCATTTTTTTGGAATCAACCCATGGACCTAGATATGATCATCATCTTTGTATTGTATTATCTTTAAATTTTTCATCATATCCCTCTCATCATAGTACCCAAACGGCAGTACCAATCTGATATATTTAAGCAGTGTTGTTGGAATCAGGAGTGAGTTCTCCTGGATGAATACTTTATGGAATCTATGAGATATGTTTTCTAGTGCTGTTATACGGTGGTCATGACATACCTCTAGATTTTGTGTCTTGGATTGAGTATATTTGAATAAATGTTTAATACATTATGAAGACATATAACTATATAGAGATTATAATACATTGCATTTTTATTATTTTTTTTTGGGTTGTACTACTACGTATTGTTAAACTCACCCCTACATGGCTTTATACAGTATATGTCATGTATTTTGATAAATATCATCCTTTTTGTGGAGACATAGGTTGTTACGGACTAGATGATGCATAGTGAGACCAAACAGATGGCTGTGTATTCACAGAGCTTAAGACATGAGTCCTAATACCTTTTACTAAATTGTGGGAAACATGTTATAGGCCCCATATTATGGGATTCTATTTTGACATATTTACTTTACTTTATGGCCTTCTTTAATGGCGGTGTAGGATATAGTTGTATTCAAGCATTGGTTAATCAGTGATTTATACATTTTGGTATTTGGGGGGATTGAAAATGTGTGAGTACATAAACGAACAATGGTAATGCCTCCCATGTTTGTGATATCCCTACCCATATCTAGTCACCAGCCCTTAGCCTATTAGAGGATGGCTTGGAGAGTTTCTCAATGGGCCCTACGAGGATGGGTCATGAAAGAGTGGTATCAGAGGAAGGTATTCAAATACACTTTAGGACTAGGGGGATTTAATATTTGTTTGAGGAAATATTATTAAGTGTTTTGAATTGGTATTTCAATCCATGGACTCCTGTTTTGGTGAAACAACAAAGATATCTTTATACTAGGACTCTGGTAACAAACTTTTTGACTTGGTCCATTAGAACACTATTTTTAGGGAAACCAATGTACAAGAATCATATAAGAATGGGTTGTGTTTCCATGTCCTTATTTATTCATCTATCAAATGTATTCATTGACCATGGTTCCTTTTTTTTTCAAGATGAATCCAAGACATATAATAGCTATGATTAAGTTGTTTTAATATGATGATGACCCCCTCGATGATAAGGATTAGATACAAGGGCCAGATCCCCAAAGGATACCTCCATGCAGTGGACTGGAATTATATCCACCTATAGAGCACCACATGGTACCTATATTACCTATAGATGAGGAGTGTAAGCAGAGTTCCCTTCATGAGAATCAGTGACAGTTACTCATTAGTTTCTATGCCCAGCCCGACCCATAGGTGGCTAAGAACTAGCTTGATATAGTGAAATATGTTTTTTAGCTAGTCAGGATACCAAAAGATCATATGGATAGTCCTATTGGAGAACATTCTACCCAACTCATTAAGATAATGGTGGAGTTTTTTTAATCAGGATCAAGATGCAGTGAATTTTTTATGGACATAATTTCTACACCACTTCACAGAAGAGTTATCAAAAGTTACAGTAAGGGATATGCATATTCAAGAAATTCACTTGATCATTTAGAGTATCATGTTAATATATGATTAGTTTTTGGGGGTTACCAACTATTATAGGAACACAATGGATGTGGTTCAAGATTAGTACTTCAGGGATCAGTCCATTGAGTGAGGTATACATATAGACATCCCATATAATGTTATCGCTATATGTATTAATTCCTATGGTGGGGTGATTGAATAGGCTTTTGTGGTTGAAATATTCATGGATGAGTATATACAGCTGGTGATAACCAGTAGTGGGAAATCCAGAGCATAGACACTTGTAGTAGGGAGCCAAAAACAGTCTCAGGGACCTAGATGTGGGAGACGATTCTTGAGGAAGTCCTAGGATAGAATATCTATAGTTCATGGATCATATGATGGGTCCAGTCATCTTAGAGAGAGTCCAGGAAATTCATGTGGTGATAGGGTACTTCTCACTCGAGATTTCCCAACCTATCCTACCGTAGATAGGGACACTATTGATGGGAAACTGTGGTAGAGTCAACAATATGATATATTAGGTCCATAAGGTGGTATACATGGTGAAGGAGTTCAGAGAGGTGCATGATTTACACAATATAATGGGACCAACATCTACACCAGCATATCATATGGATCTTGTTGGGAATCACGAGTTGAGGGTGAAGTTAGAGGACATACAAAGGGATTCATGAGACCATGAATTCCACTCAAGGTTGGCCCAGTTTTGTCATCCAAATACAAATATTAGAGATTGGGGTTTTGTGTGGACTATCAATGCACGAATTAGGTTATTATGAAGATCAATTATCCACTAAAGAGGAACGATGATCAATTTTATTTGTTTTGATGGGAATGATGGTTTATGAAGGTGACATATAGTCTGGCTATCACTGGGCTTTGAGTACATAACAAGGATATAATAAATAGTGAATTATGAATTAGTTATAGTCATGATGACTACATGGTGATTCCCTTTCATGGAACATACATCCCAATAGTGTTAATGAGACTCATGAACTGGATCATTCACCCTTACGTAGGCCAGTTCATGGTTTTCATCATCGATTATATCCTTGTGTCCTCAATGACTATGAAGGAGCACCCAAGACACACAAGTATAATTTTTAACATACTCTAAGAGAACCATATTATGTGAATCATGCAATGTTCCAGTTTTGGATTCAGGTTTTCCACTTTTGTGGGAACGTTATCATATGAGATAGAGAGGTATTGGACCCTGCCAATGTCGAGGAAATGTTTTCATGGGATCAACCTAAGAGCTTGATAGATGTGTGAGTCTTCATTTTGATGGATGCATATTATTGGAGATTAATACTTGATTTCTCCATAATATCGACACCCATAATAGATTTTAATTGAAATGAGAAGCCTTTTGTGTTGACAAATAGTTTCAAAAAGTGTTTTCAGCATTTGAGGAAGAGTTTGACGAGTCCCCCCATCTTGAGATTGTGTGAGGAAGGTTTCGAGTATATAGTGTTCTTTAATGCATTATGAATTGGTCTTTGATGTTTCCTAATGCCGAGGAAGTCAATTATTGACTATATTTTGCAATAGTTGAGACCACATGATGAAAAAATACAAAACCCATGATTTAAGTTAGCAGCAGTAGTCATCTCATTGAAGACATGACGAAATTACCTGATGGGAGAGAGATCTATCATATGATCCAACAATAATATTCTCAATTATATATACTATTAGAAGGATATCAAATGTAGATAGAGGCGATGTCAAGATTTCCTCAAGGATTATGACTTTAATATTTTCTACACTACAAGGATGGGGAATGTGGTAGTAGATTCCATCACTAGGAGATCTAGTTAAAATTTATTGAATGATGTTTTAGAGAATTTAGCCACATTACAGTTATCCTTTGTAGATGGAGGAATAGAACCGTACCTTTAGTATATTTATGTCATCCCTCCACTATTACTGTTAGTTAGGGAGGCATGTCTTGGGGATACCGACTGTGAGACCGTACCATCCATGATATCCATGGGGTATACTCCTGATGGTTTTTATATAAGTGGGGAGAAGATAATTCCTTTCAATGGATGCATGATAGTACCAGAGGCATTATAGGATAAGGTTTTATGAGTGTTCATTAGTCCCCTTTTAAGATGCATCTGTGAATGGAAAAGATGTACCAGGACCACCAATGTCATTTTTGGTGGGCAGTGTTGAATAAAGGAGTTACAGATTTTGTCACTTGATGACTTAATTGTTAGAAATCGAAGACTGAAAACCAAGTTCATGTGAGTTTAGATAAACCTTGTGCGGTTCTATAATGGAAGTGGTATTTGATATCTATGGAATTTTTTATGGGTTTACAATGTACGTTCATAGAAAATGATTCTATATGGATGATCATTGATAGACTCACAATGTCAGCTAACTTCCTCACAAACTGAGAGAAAAGTTTATTATAGAGGATGAGTGGAATATATCTTATGGATATAGTTATAGTACATTTAGTTTCATCAATTATTGTTTCTGATAATTATTATATCTTTACATCCGATTATGGAAGGGATTAAAGGAGGGATTTGGGACCCAGTTACATTTGAGCACAATGTTTCACCCACAAATTGATGATAAGACAAAACATGCCATTAATTTTCTAGAGGACATGTTGTGAGTTTTCCCGTTATCATCTATTCATATATTTCTAGATAACCTATAATTATTTAAATTTTATATACAACAAAAGATACCATTCTACCATCATTATTCCACCATTCGAGTCTGGTTATGGGATATCCTACAAGTCACCCTTTCGCTGGAATGATCTAGGAGAGTTGAAAATCATTTAGTTTCACCTTGATGAGGATGATAGAGATTTAGATGGGGTAGAAATATGTCTACAAGGTCTATGAGCTCTTTCTTGATACTATGTAGAGTTCCAGATGTGGCATACTGAATAGATCTACACCCAAAGTTAATCAAGTTACACTATATCTTCCACATATTGCAGCTGAGGAGGTGGGTGCATGACCCATCACACATCATTAATTGGGGTGATTTGGGCATCGTAGATGTAGGGACATTGGTTGAGTACCCAATGGATATATATGAATGACAGGAGATGATCCTCTGTGGTTGATCGATCCCTTGGTTGCTTGTCTGATGGTAGCATGAAAATCTTTAGGAGACCACTTGAGATCGGGTGGGTTAGATTATTTCTCACTAACATATACATTTTGAGTAACATTTTTTTGGATTTTTGAAGATGAAAATTCTCAAGGCGGGGAGAATTTAATATCTCATGTTTTTTAGGTGTTTTATTTAAATGTTATGCATAGTAATTCTGAGACTATACACTAATACAATGTCTTATTATGAGGCCCATTGTTCCCAGAATAAATGCATTAAGAATATAAAAATATTAAATTGCACATTCATGAGGTTTTAGGTAAAATCTGAAATGTCTTATATCTAAATTCCCATATAAGAAATATGAGGGTTACATTTCATTAATAATATTGGTTTACATAGGAATTACCTAACATTGGTCTTTTTTGGTTAGTTGTGAAAATATGTCATTTGAGAATAAATGAATAAAATAATTTATGAAAATTTATTTTGGTTTGTTGACAGAATGATGTAGTGAGTTTTTCATTAAAAGTATACCTATTTATGAGATCCAGGTTTATCCTCATAACCATGTAAGGATATAAAGAAATTATAAATACATATCAATAGAATTCTCCCAAGAAGGAAAGGTTAACATTATTTATCACCAAGTGATTATAATCATGGTAGTGCTTTTGATTTTATTAATTTTCCTCGTTCTTGATCTCTATGCTGAACATAGTCTAATCCAAAAATATATTATCCCATTGATCGATTTTATTGGTTGGATGTGAATATATTTTGGGGGTGTATTGAGATGATTAAATATTTTTTATCAGATATTTTTATTGATTCATTTATGGTTATAATGATTTTGACCCGTGATCAACATGAACATAGATCAAGTATCATCCTTCTTAGTTTGATTGTGATTTTAACCCTAATTTACAATTCTTTGTGTGTTCTACATTCATTCCAATTATAATAAAACCTTTGTTTACAATCCATTAATGCAATTTTTTCATTTTTCAACAATCCAAAAATAGATATCCAACATTAGGATGACTCCATGGAGGTGCGACATCGGGTATGGTGGTGGATTAAATGATGACAGGTTATAAATATATTCTCTTCAGTGAGATTGAAAAACACCCACAATTGTGTTTTTGGAGTCGATTAAACATCTAAATCCCATTTATTTTGGGTTAGAGTGGAAAAAATATATTGAATTTGGATTTTCACGGTGAGCTGAACCCTGTAATGGAATCCGGATGAATAATGATGTGAGATGGAGGAAAAAGATGTGTTTCTAGAAAACTCGATACACACGATAGGTATCCCTAATTACACTTTGTTTAGTCCCCCATGAACTACTCAATATGTACATAGGAAGTACAAAGTCATTTAGTGGAGTACATGCCTTGAATACATGGAACCGACTTCCCCACATGGAATATCCGGGACCAAGTACAAGGGGTACCCCATGTACTGGTGCCTAGGAAGGGAAATAGGGGTTGACACCATGTAATAGCAAATGACCAGAGTACACGAGAGGACCACAGATGGAAGGGAATGGCATGTAACACTTACTAAACGATGTGTACCCCACTTATACATAGAATGGTTTGAAACATATAGGTCTTCGTATATGTGTAGTACCCAAGGTCAGCAGATACGACGTGCGACCCTATTACATGCCGCACACCGCTTCCTACCTGACCTGATTTCCTTGTCCACCATATCATGTACATGTTTTATTACCATTCATTCCTTATATTATTTCCCTAATGGTCTGTACTAATTGTTTCCTACTCCTAGTACTTCAATCCCTTTATCATTACTTCCTAGATAGAATTTTTTGAATTCCCTTGAAAGACCCGAATTGGAATCCTCGATTCATCTTCATACCCTAGTTGGAGTTCATGGTATCCACAGGACCAAAAAAACACTGGTAGTGATCCTCTACATAATTGGTTAATATTTATTTGGTTTCGGTTATCACCCCTGGAAATGGTTATGATCCTCATCTTTGTATTATATTCTCTGAATATATATGAGTATATTTCATACATGATATAACCCGATTATCAGTTCGACTCGGACATACATCATCAATGTTATAGGACTCAAGACTTTGTTCTCCTAGATGGGTGATTTTTGGAATCTGTGAGTGGGATTTTCTCATGCGGGTGTATGGTGGTAATGACTTATCTCTATAATTTGTGTCTTAAATCTAGTATATATGTATATTCTTCTTATATGTTATTTAGAAATATACATATGTACATATTACTATACTTTCTATTGTGGTATTTTTTGGGGGGATTCATACTGAGTATTTTTATACTCTCCCATATATGGGATTTTCCCACACTTGTTATGTCTTATAAAGATGATCAAATATTTGATGGATTCATAGGAAGATCAGGACTAGAAGGTGCTTACTGAGAATAGAGAGACTGAGGTGTGTTCCTGTTGCATCAGATAGAAGTCCCACTACCTTTAACGTATTGGATGGACCCATGTTACATACTTTTTATGGTTTTATTTTATTTGGCCTTGTTTACATTAATTTAATTCATATCATACTTTGGTTGTGGGATATAGTTCTTTTCATGCATTGGTTACATAGTTGTTTTAACATTCCAGCATTTTGTGGGCATGGAAATTTTTTGTGTGCAGACAAGTACATTGGATATACCACTAATGTTAGTGATATGCCAACTAGGTTCTAGTCACCATACCCTAACCTATTTGAGGTGGGCTTAGGGAGACACGGTAGATACCCCACTAGGATAGTTTGTGACAACATACATAAATCGTAATCTACTCAAATTGTTGTTTAAAATCATTTTAACAAAAATTACTTCACCCACTCAACTCAAAAAACTTTTTCTTATATTATGTATGTATACTGTTGTGTTATCCTTGTAGTATAGAGGAAATATAGACAAATAAACATGTGAGAAATATTTTCTTTGAAATTGTACTTACCTTGAAAAATTACATTTTTAGGGATGAATATTTGTTGACGGTATATAGATCATCAAATTATTCCCCTTAAAAATATAAATTTTAAAAATTTAAACATATATCTGTTGTAAAACCAATTGAAATTAATAATATTCACTTGAAATATCTAATTATCTAACTCATATATTTTCAAAATTATGATATGGTATGACATATTTATATAAATTTTATTCTATCCTTGGAACGAATACATGCATCAATGGATCCCTAAGCCTAACTGAACTACTTAGAATCATACTATGTTTATCATATCCTTCATATGGAATGTATAGACATTAATAACACAACCATTGGAAGGGAAAACATTTAAATTTGGTCCCCTGTATTGCCAATGAAGTAGTTCCACAATCGAACTAGTAATTTTAGATAACTCCATATAAATATGATCTTGGATTCATATAATATACCATTAAGTATGGGAAACTGATATCCATAATTCAACCCATGATATAATAAAATACATAATAATAACTCTATGATATTAATCCTAGGGAAGAAACTCTAAACCATTTTTAAAATGTAAAGGTTACTCTTCTGGTTCTCAGTAATGGTAATTCTAATAACACATCATTCATTAATTTCTTATTCAATAATGATTACACTATATTGATATTTCTTGTGACCAATTATATCAAAATCATAGAGGTAATGAGTACAAAATTCAAAAGCTTCATCAACAATAAGACACTCTTTTAAAAAACCTTCTAACAAGCTCCAATTCATGACATGACCCATCTAAATTTTTTTTATCATTCAGGGGATACATCATAAATAATGTTCATGACCACATAGAAGAATCTATAAAAAATAGTGGAAAATTATTAGGTAAATTATATCAATGAATTGTGGTCGGAAGAATAACACCACATATCATAATATGTGAATATTTTCACAATACCTAATTGGAAACTTCTTATGATCTGTTACCTTACTACACATTTATTTGAAAAGTAATTAATTTTTTTAATATATGTTCAACATTTTTAAGGTAGAGTGAATCCTAATTCTATAAGAATTAAATCTTCATCAAAATAACACTATCATGACATTGTAGTCCCAATAACATAAAAGTATTGATTTCAATGATATTCTTGATATTTTATGGATACACCTCTTGAAATTTTAAAACATAATGGATGTTCCATTACTGAAATTGGTTTTTTCATGATTGAGTGTACAATGGTATAGAAATAACAGTTTTCCATTCACCCTTAACTATTTCCAACACATCCCTTATCCCCATGTAATATGTGTTCAACATTTCATTAATTCTATATTTTATTATCTCTAGTACATTTTGTAACATGACAAAAACAATATCACTTATATAGTTTCATATATTCTTAACATCAATAAAATATATGACATATAAAAAATTACATTAGGGTATTTAAATGAATATTAATCTCTTTTATCCAACCATATATTGAATGGTTTTTCAAAAATTGATTTCCAAAATTAGGGTCATTATCTTTTACATTCTTCATAAGTTGATCAATCATTAATTGGGACGATGTTGAACATTTTTCTATATTTCCATTGAATGATGTCATCCAAGATCAGTAATTATGTCTTCAGTGTAAAAATATATAAATTCCTAAAAACACATTATTAAAGGAATGATTCGACCTAAGTGACATTATACAATCTAAAAAATAGGAAACCCTAAAATTCCATTGTTGTTATCTATTAAAAAGATTCCATAAGAAGGAAATTAAATTATCAACCTATAAAAAATGTTTTTCAATAAAAAATATTCATTTCTATGAGCCTCATACATTGTAACAATTGTATCCTGACACAATGTCATACCATCAATAAATGAATCTAAATTTATATCAATAACTTAATTAGATTTTTTTGTCTGTATATAAAAAGAGACAATGTAATCAATTTTTGCATCATGAATGACCATGGTGGAAAGTTATAAATTACTAATATAATTATCCATGTAATGTGAGTATTACCTTTCAAAATAATATGACTTATTCTATGCATAGATAATATAATTCAATGTTTTGTTGTCATATTTTTAAATTAAGGATAGTCATAATCAATTTTAATCGCCTATGGAGATTTCGTTGGGTGTTGTATTTTACCATTTTAAATTTCTATGTCTACATCTCATGAAAATTTTATAAAAGTTTCAAGGCATCTATAGATATGTATAAACGTTTAAATGATATTAAAATACAACACACATTTTTAAGTACATGATTTTTTTTTCTTATATAGATCTGTGAAAAACCCAATAGTTGTTAAGAGTAATTTACAGTCCTTGAAAAAAAGAACACAATAATTTGTATATACATTTATTTTATCAATCACCATACACATTGAATATATAATTTAATGAATTACTTATTTTTTAGAAGGAATATTATTTTATTTTTTTAACATATATATCACAAGGGAATGTATATCAGTAAAGCTGGTGTCAAACCTTCTCCTTCAGGAACTAAAATTATATAACATTAATACAGCTGAAAATGTTGTATATTTAGTACACATGGTATACAATGGTGTCTTTTCATAGATATATAAATTCTCAATAAAAAATTTATCAATCATGAAGTTCATCACTATTTTTCATTTTTATTTCTTCCATATGATCTTCATTATCATTTAGACTAGCAATCAGGTCAACGGATCCATACATCACAACATTATCGCAGTAAGTTTGTACTTCCCCTTGTTACTAATGTTTTGTCCAAAATTTATAGATTTTTAATCAATTATGTGATAAATAAAATGTTTTTAACACATATGAGTGAATTCATCTTATATAAAAACAATGTAAACCTGAATACATGGTTTTAAAAGGGTTATTTGCATGCTCAATTGAAATGTTTATGAAAATTTTGAATTCATCATCATACACATTTTTCATAAAATTACCATCCACCATGTTTTGATACACATTAAACCTATTATGGTATATAATATTAATTTTCTACAAAATTAAATTAATAAACATAAGATAATAATAATCATGTTATAATGTTATTGACACATGAATTTTTTTGATAATTTTCATATGGAAATAATTATTCTATCTTTGGACACTAAATTATGAAATAAAATAATGTTCTAATGGAAATATGATATAAATAATCGAAATTGGAATATTATACTACTTAAAAGATTGTTTCACACTGACAACTACCAATTAAAAAATAATAATTTTGATGTTTTGAAACAATACAGGTCTGTGTGTGTATCAATAAATCGAACAATTGATGATGAAAAGATGCTTTGACAAAAATATATCAAGGTTGAAGATTAATTCCAATAAGGGGGACACACATGGGATGATTTACATCGTGATTCAATTTCCCCCTTTTGTTGATTGTATTCTTGATTGTATAATAATGATCATTCAAGACTACTAAATTTGAGTTAATCTCAACATGAAAATTTTATTTGTGATGATTTAATAAAATTTCTATTTTTAAAATATTTTATAATGGAATGAAAAACCAAATGGTAGTTAAAGGTTTTATGTTCTCCTGTAGAGGGAATATGTATTACAACACTCTTAAATAATCAGTTATGTTTCATGATGCTATTGTTCTATGATAATAAGAGAAAACTTATGTGTATTGTGATTATTTTGTAGTGGTGTAAATCATTTATGGTATGTAATGAGTTTAATCTATATATTTAGTAAGAGTATAATTAAATTTTCATCTATTAAAAAAGACATAGTTAAAAAAATTACTAACAAAATTATTATTGGTTAATAGTTAGTGTAAAATTTTAATTGAAAATAATGTTTGTGGTGGGGAAAAATTAAAAATTATAAGTGATAATAAGTATTTTTATATCTATATATTTGGTTTAAGTCGAATAAAAAATTACTTTAGAAAAATTAAGAACACAAATAGAAGAACTAACGTTGTTGAAATATTGAACGTTCTTGGATAGAAGATCCCATGTAAAAGTCCATTGGTTTTTAATGTGTAGATTTATTGAAGGGGTTAAATGGAGAACGACGATAATGCCTCATTTACATGAGAGGTTGAATGACATGAGGGATGGGGTCCTCTCCAAGGGATCTATTTAATGATTTTAAAGGTTTTATCAGTGATTTTTTTAATAAATTTGATAAACATCCTTATTTATAATCACTCAAATAGAAATTGATGATAATATCACAATATATGAGTTCTAAGTCTTAGTGCTGATAAATATTTTATTTTATTAGCACATTCTCGAAATAATTATTAATTATAGGCTTTTATCTACATTTTAATTTATTTCTTATGAAAAAAATTATTTATTAGAAATATATAAATAGAGATGATATGGATCCATACTCTTTGAAGATGGAGGTGATGGTTGTTGAGCTCGTCCCTCCCCTTATGGAGTGGGAGGGACTTTATAATCTTTTGTGGGAACTATACCTCTCTCATTATCTCCCATTTCTATCCTCAAGATTCTTCTTTCCCTCTCTCAGATACTGCTTATCCTCAATGTTCCAAATTTTTTGATTGGTTTCAGAACATTTTTGTCCCATCCACATTGTTTACAAATTCATTATTTCCTCTGAACCTGATATTGATAGAATGTTTCAAACAATGTCACCCATCATTGGATTCATTTGAATATTTTGAATTCAATTATTGGGGACTATATGAACGATTAACTACGGTCCTTCTCAACATTAGGCACAACATGATTTGGTTTTCTTTAGAAAATGACTTGTCCAACCATGTCCAGATCCCCCACAACTGTAACAGAACGTGTTTCTACTTATTCTTGTGGATTTATGATTTTCTCTTGAAACGAGATTCCTGAAATACGATAATTTTTCTTACTTTTCAAGATAACTATCTTCATTTCTAGAATCCTTCATTTATTTAAATATTATATAATTTATATTGTTGATATTTATGTTCTTATAGTACAACTTGAACAATTTTCCATTTTATTTCTCCCAAAAATTTTATTCAAGTCGATCTTTTAAGAATGATTTTTAATTTGTGTTGTTGATCATTTTTTTCTCTTTAGTAAATAAAGTATGACACTTGATGGTAGTTCATAGGAATGGTTGCATAAATCACATCCATAAGACGAATGAATGATTGGGATTAAGTGGTAAGGGTATGGTATCAATATTTACTGAATGTTGAAGAAATATGCTCAATTTTGTGTTCTTATTCTCTAAAGAAATAATTCAGAGGTAATGCACATTATATCGCATGAGGGTGGGGAGTTTATTGGGACATAACATCCTACTGGCATCAAATCTGAATAGTTTACTCAAAATGGAATAGAAATTGTTTCACCTTCTAGATGGAGGCACATCAATTAATCAATTATTCAAAAGTTGTAGACATATATAGTAGATTAAAAATTGATTTTCAAATTATGTGTGTAACATGGACTTTTTAAATAAAAATTAATCAAGATAATGAGGAATTATATGATGAGGGATTGAGAATTGGTGATGAAACTAAAAACAAGTATGTGTTATATGACCCATGTGAAGAAGATGAAATGGTCCATTTTACTCGTGAAGGATGTTGTGGCTATGTGAATACATTAAGAAATGTGAGGAAAATATGTACTTGTTCGAGTATTAATATTATTAATCACTTTGAATATCTGGAGGTAAAATGTTCAGTTTAGGGAAAAGGAGATTAATTACAAGATTGAATGGGAATATAAAACCCAATACTAGGTGATATCTTATCTAATGGACAAAGCCTTTATGAAACAAATTATAAGGATTAAGTATGTAGTAATTTTATGGTCAACAATGTTAATGGAGTGCATGTAAGTAGCCAATAAATCATAAGGAGGAGGAATGGGTGGAATGGAAAAAAGGGATTTAGGATGATTTATTATGTTAAATAGAAAGTGGTGTAAATTTTATAATGCCTAATTTTAGTTACCTATGCTTATAGAAACAAGGTGATCCAAAAAAAATGTGATGGATAGAGAACCCATTTCTCATGTCTAAGATGGAAAGAAGAGATTGAATAATTAGAGTGAAAATCAGATATTGAGTGTGCTAAGTCCAATGACCAAAAATAGGTTGGTGGTATTATTAAAGATATGATTTAGGAATTGTAGGTATTTTATAGTATGGTTAGGGCCTCAGATAAGGGAGATCGGTCAAAAGGGTTGGAATGAGAGCTAATGATACCGTTAAATGTAGAAATTTTTCAAGAGTCATCTATGATCAATGCTACATAAGAGGAGGTCCATAGGTTGAATGAGAGAATGATTCAAGTGGAAAATATTAAGGAATATTGCGTTAAGATCAATAATCATGATTTTATTTTGATAAGTGGCTTCACTAAAAGGAAGATTAGTGTGAATGAGTATTTCCAAACAATGGAAAATACAACGTATAGTTTTAAAGAACTTTCAAAGGACGACCCGGAAATAAAGGCCACTCCTCTTCAATGGAGGTAATATAGAGATAAGGATTCTAATAGACTTAAACACAATTTCAATTATTTGATGATTTCTTTTAGTGTCTTTGGATTTCATGTTATGAACATGAAAGGATTCACACATTTTCCATAGAAGTGACTTTCATAATAAAATGTTTGTTTTCCATCAGCTGCTAAAGACTATATTCAATAAATTATTAAATATTAAATGAATATATATTAAAAATGAATAAATAATAAAAAAGATAAAAATTAATCAACATTATTAATGAAGAGATAACCTAAAATGCATGAATGTAATAAATGTGTGAAATTTAAAAAATATAATTGAACAGAATTCAAAATCATTCAAAAAAATGAATGAGTTTTATTAATCTTATAAATTATTAAATAAAAAAAAGAATATATATTAAAATAAAATTAAAATATATACAATATATACAATAAAACCATATTATAAAACTTAATCGACAAACAATAAATATGTATTACCAAATAATAGATATAAAGAAATTACAATACTATAAAAACCAAATAAATTATAAAGAAATATTGAAAACTATTTACATTAGTAGTAAATAGATAATACTAAATAATATTAATTGAATGTATATTAAAAAAGAGTTAAATTAAATATCTAAAAATATGTAGATTGTAAAAATTATTACAAAATTAACATGTTCTATTAATTATATAAATTATTAAAAAAAATAAAAATGAATATATGATAATATTAAAAAGAAATAAATACCTATTATGCAAATTAAATCCATATTAAAATAATTTAATATCAATGAGTAAAATACGTAAATAAAAATAAAAATGTATAATTTTAAAAAAAATCAATTAAACATTGAAAATTAATAAAATTTAAAAAATGAAACAATAAGATTACTATTGATTAAATAATATAAAAATGAATAAATTCTGAAAACAATATATGTAATAAATAGTATAATTTGAATTATAAGATAAATATTTACTAATATTTACTGATAAAAAACAATATATATATATATATATATATAACAGTATTGTTATAAATATAATTTGAAAATAAATTTAAATAATTGAATAAATAGAAGAAATATTTTTTGTGTGTAGGTTCTGCATAAAAATGAATGAATTACATATATGTTTGTGTCAAACTATTGTGACAGACATTTGATATATGTTAGATTTAATAAAATCACATTTAATTGAATTTCATCTACATGAATCAAATAAATTTTAATTTTAATTAATAATAATTGTTAATTATAAACCATTTTCACTAAATATATGACTTATTTTATGTAAATATACATATTTCGTTTTATATAAATCATATATAAAGAAATAATATATATATTGATATATATATATATATGAAAATATATCCATATTAAAATGTTTAAATATATATATGGACAATGATGTATAAATAATGAAAAGATTAATTAATTAAAAATGTCATAAATAAAAACCATGTCGAATCAATAAATTATAAAAGGTAAAATTATAAACATTATTTCTAAAAAAAGAACCGAGCCTTTATTTATTAACACTAATATTAAAAAAATCATTAGGGTTATAAAGGGATTTTTCATTTCGAAAAAAGCAACAAACCATTATCAGCACTGATAAAGGACGACTTTATCAGCACTGATAAAGGACCCCTTTAGTGGGACTTTTGTTAGCACCGATAAAATCCATTAAAATTTGGGAAAAATATGCAATCATTCCCCATCCCTTTAACATAACCAACTTATAAACATGAAATCTAATGGGAATATTAATATTAAAGAAAATTAGAATGAAATATAAACAATACAATGAAATATCATTTGAATTCAATTTTTTCATACAATATATTTTATTAATGTGATGTTTTAAATTAATTAAATAAAATATAAATCTAATATGAAAATACAAAACTTTTATAGAATCATTTTTTCAAAAATCAACCCCCATAGAAACATTTTCCATACAACAAAACTAATGTTTTTTATTAACCATAAATAAAATAATTTTTTTAAATTTATCAAAATACTTATATGATAAATTATATTGTTAATTACATTGATTTTTAATGATATTACCATTTATACTATTAATTGAGTTCTTCTATTATTTATTTTTTATTAATTAACATTTATTAAATATACCATTAATTAATAATTATATTATAATTTATTAGTTATATTTTTAATTTAGAATATAAATATATTATATTTTTAGTTACATAATATGTTAATGATATTATCTCTTAAAATGTTTTTTAATTAAATAAATTATTGTTAAATATTTTATCATTAAAAATAATTTACACCTTTAAATTTAAAACATATACTTTTATAATATCGGGTACATTATGTGAGAGATTGGAATGTGGCCAATTCAAACTGGTCATTAATTATTTACAAATCATTTTTTATTATTTGAAAATAATGTGATCTCATTTATTATATTTTTTACAATGTGACAAATGTATTAAACTTAATTTAGTCTTTTATGTTGAAAATACTCAGTTGGATTCATAAAGGCCACATCATATGTTAGATTGATGTTCAGTTGATTCTTATATGTCATAAATAAATTATAGAGCTTATTTCCAAATTTTTATATTAAATGGAGCTCATTTACTCAATTTTGACTGTAACATCTCAAGTAAATAAAGAATATGACATTTTCATATTTAATAATATTTTTGAATAAAATATTAATATTACTTTAATGGGTATGCTATGTTCGATGGCGTACCCAATACACAATAATGAGTTTCTTTGAAATCTTACGATGCAAACTAATAATATAATAATTTTATTATAAATGGTAGTAAACGCCTAGCCTTTTTAATTTCAAGAATTAATAGAACTAACTAAAAAGTCATTATATATGTTTGGTAAATATTTTTACATTTATCAAATAAATGTTAGAGGCTTAAAATGCGAAATAATCCAATTTTAAGCAAATATATTCAAATATTCTTTAAAAGGTCGATTAACCTCCTTTTGATGGGAAAACCTTTTTAAATGTACTTTTTGTAAATTTTATATGTAATATTTGACAAAATAAAACCATTCATTAGAATCAAAATATAAAAATTTACTTTGTATAAATATTTTGTTTTTTTCCAATAAAGTTCATTTTTAATGAATAGTGAAAATGGTGTATTTTAATTCAAAACCTCCATTTAATATAATTTATTTCTATGGTTGGATTATATTATTAATTGGTTTCAAAGTTTAATTAGAATATATATTTACCATTTAATCAAATGGTTTACATTATAATTAATTTTACTTTGAAAATGGTCATAAACAAGTGTCAATCTTTTGATAGATATTTTTTCATAAAATCACAGTATTTGTTTTGACAATGGGAATTATATTTAAATTAATTACTTCTATTTCTATGTATGTAATTTTGTAAAACAGATTCCATATTTTGAATCATATGGTCCAAATTATTTAATTAAGGCTCTTATTTTTGGACATTATAAATAGTAACAACGATAATTATCTTTAATTACCGTGACTAATTAGTAATCGGGTAGTTTAGGGTAATAAAATAATATCATAATAATATAAAATGACCCCAACATGTTTCCAAATCATTTTTTTAAAGTCATGGACGACCATGGAAATCTTCATTCCAAAGTTGAGTGCCCATAGAGTCACATGGGTGTGATAGTGACATTTATGGAATTATTTTTAAAAAAGAAGTGAAATATAACAAAGGTTTGTATATCGTAAGTGAAACAATTTTAATTTTGTTTACATAAATGATATATTAGAATATAAATAAACATTTTAAATATAATCCTATTTCCTACATCTTGTTATTTTTTTATAATTTTTAGACATTAAATAAATAAATTTATTTATGACACCATGATGATGCCGTGATTACCTCATTAATGAATGATTTAAATAAAATGAAAATATAATGTAAAATCTAAGACATAAACTGGTATAAAACCTATTTTATGGGTTTATTTTGAACCCTTATCATGATATCAACAAAATATATAATTGTGGGACCTTTAAAATATGAAAATCATTTTATAATAATGTAAAATATCAAGACTTTCCAAAATTGATCCTCCCCCCTCTTATAAAAGGCCACCACGTCTAACCCCTTAACCACACCACTCAAGCCCTTTTCTCATACAAATTCCTCTCATATTATCTCTCCAAATCTCTCTATTACTCATAAAAGCTTCAATTTGGGCACAAGTCTTCCAAAGGAATCCTTTGGCTCAAATCAAAGAGACTTACCCGATTTAGAGGTAATGTCTTCTCTTGAGATTATTTCTTTTAATTTCCATCATCCCTCACCAATATAATCTTATTATATGATCCCATAATAAAACAATATCCTCAATATACTATGATGTGGTAATGATATGGATTCTACATACAGTTACACACACCTTCGTCTAATGGTTAAAGAACATACTATTTCTGTGGGTGGCGAATTACTGTCTCATGAAATGATGATTGTTCAATCTTCTATTAACACCAATGATGGTGGCCATTATGATGGAACTATATTTAAATATGATATATATTATATTTATGTCCTCTCTATGCTTATGTATTTTAAATTCTAAACATATCTTTAAGCTATTCTTGTTGTGCAAATGTGATAATATTAATATGAGGAAGTGTGGACAACCGCCTCCTCAAGTGATTTGACTCGTTCATGCCAAACATGGAATTTATAAATAATTTAATTAATTAACATATGTTACCTATATAACATATATATTATACTTTAATTAAAATATATTTATGTCTCATTTAGTTTAAAAGTCTATTAATATGACAAAAAATGAATGTAGCGTTCATGCGTACGTACGACCTGTCGTCTCCCTGAACGGTACATTTCTTTTCATATCTCTAAACATTTTGGAATATAATTAAATACATATATACTGGATATATATGATATTTAAATCATGAACACAATTCCAGAGATGATTTACTTATAACTACATAGACAATTCTTTTCAATCAAGTTCAAGTTTTACTCATGTACCGAACATCGACAAAACGTATGATATGAACTCACATAATTTACTAATTATTATTAAAAGATAATATGTGATAAAAATTAAAAAATAATATTTAAATAAAGTACTTAATAAATTATAAATTGACCAAGGTTTATTTTTCTGGAATATAATGAAACGGACAAGAGAAGTCGGACTTGAGGTAAGGGGGTTTTATCTCACTTTTAATTTCGTGAGATTTCCATTGTTCACCACTTATTTATTGAATGTGGTGTATTGTGTGCTGTCATTTCATATATATTTTCATGATTCTATTTATATATATGGTATTATGTGATTAATTTGGGTTTTATTATCGTTTGGTCATAGGACTTTATTGATTACAATGAAGTAAGGGATTTTTCATCTCACTTTTATTTTAGTGAGATTCATGCTACATTTGCCACTATTTTATTTTGTGTGGTGTATGTACTTAACATGATTGTATTATTTGTGTAATAAACTTTAATTTATGGGTATTTACATCTTCATTTTATGATTCATCCATCATGGGGAGTACGTTTCGAAAGTTACCCAAATTGGTTAGGGAACTTTTCACCCTCTTCTTTTTAAAAGACATTTATTGTTTGGTCTTTTAATTTACATCTGATTATTTTGGGATATATTCTTATATATCCTTAATTTTTTAATTTATAGTCCAAGTGATGAGATACCATTTTTATCTCTCATCAACTCATTTTTTGAATTTTAAAGTGACGTCGTTAGGCTCTCGAATTTTTGTAAGGGAACTTCTTAACCCAATATCAATTCTTTGGGTTAAACCTCTACTTATTGATTATGTCATGCTATGAATATGTGTGGATGTAATCTGATTATTTTACACCTAATAACCTATTATATTTAGGGTATTTATATTTTTCACACATAATTATGTAATTTACTTATTCTAAATCAATGGATATCATCTTTATAAATGACACTGTTTCAATCTTCTTTTATTGAGGCATCCTTATATTTATACATGACATTCTTTTAAACGGTGTATAAAACCATTTTGAATTTTCATATAATTAAAATGAAATCATTTCTCTATGAAGAGTTTTACTAAATGACTAAAATTAAAGTTTCTTTTTTCTATGTAAGCTGTGAAAACCACCTTTTCTACCGCCACGAGTATTATTTGATCTTTGGATTCCATAACAAGCTATAATGTTTTTAAAAGTAAATTAAATTCCATATAATCTATTTACGTATATTGGTATTTATAATGGTTTTTAGAATTGATTTATTATTTCAATATCATAAAAATTTATATTGTTATTACCATGTGGGAATGTTATATTTCCTTTATGGTTCTTTGGTATTGTTTATGAAGTCTGGTGGTTCCGTGATAAAATAAGGGTTGGTGAGCCCAAGATAGCTCTCCAATACATTGGGAAACACAAAGGAGTTAAACTCCAAGGATTATCTGAAGAGATTTAGGTAATATACTACAATGGATATTCAAAACATAACCATGAGGGTTACTCCCTGTGTAAGAATGTTATGAATGCCTCAAGTTAACATTAGGTCTTATGATTTCTATGACTTATGCATAAATCTTATTATTTCATGAGGTTTGTTAAAGTGCTTATGTTTTATGAGTAATGTATGATTTCATTGATTCTTATGTATACATGGACTAATGCTTTCTTTCCATATTTTTATATCTCTTACTGATCTTTTTATGCTCATCCCATGTTTTTGAAATGTTTTCCACATGACTTAAAGATGTATAGGGTCAAGGATGGGATCTAGGAAATACATTCTGTCTAAAACATGGAAGTAGTCATGTTTTTAAGTGTATTTATTATAGGGAAAAATGGAAAAAGAGTAGAAGTGTCCACTTTATCATCTTTGAGATGTAATAGTTATGTCATAATTTTATAAAACTCTAAACCTGAAAAGATCCTCAATGTGAATTATTCATTTAATTCAATAGTATGTTATATTATAAGGCTAGGTCCTTAAATTGACAATCTGAGGCTGATTTAATAAAAACATGCATTGATATTTAAAATACAAATATTGAGTCATACTGATAACACCATGTGTCATATTTTCATGTGGTTGATTTTTATATATCAAGAATGAATTATTGATCATCTTCATATTGTTTGAAAAAAAACAAAAGTATATTTTCTCATTTTGGGATTTCTGTTGTATGTTTTAAAATAAAATTACACATTTATATTAAAAATAATATCTTTCTGTCATTAGGTCCACATTATGTGTATAATTAACATGAGATCATTTACTATAATCTCAAGTTAAGTATGGATCCAATTACTAATGCTAAAAAATATTCAATGATTTTTTCCATTATTTTTTCTATGTGACATGAATTTAAAACTAAAATGCCACTGTTATTTTTAAAGCACTTAATTAGAGTCATGCTGGACACATAATGTATCATATTGACCTGCCGTTGCTTACAAAATTTCACGGATTAATTATCGATCATTTTCATAATGTTAAAAAAAAATTTCTCAATATTAGTTATGTGACATGTGTTTTAATCTAAAATGACACTTTAATATTGAAAACATGCATGTTGAGTCCTAAATATCATATCACACATATGATTGAGATGAATTCCATTACTATACATATAAAATTCATTATGTTCTTTTTTACAAATGTTTTAAATCTATTTGGGATTTTTCCTAAGTTATGGCTCCATGACACATGTTTTAAACTGAAATGACACTTTTATATTGAAAACATAAAATTTGAATCATACAGAGTCAAATACGGTTTTGATTGACATGTGGTCAATTCCAAATCATTATAAGGGAATTATGGAACATTTTCATAGTTTTTGAAGACCATCCAATCCCATTTTATTTGTTTTGACAACATAACATTCATTTTAATCTACAATGACTATTTTATATTAAATGCATTACCATAGAGTCATCCATAACATATCTTGTATCATAATGAGGTGTAATCAATTTCTACACATAAAAAATGAATTATGGATTATTGTATTAATTTATTAAAAATTAAGATCTCATTTTTCTATTCATTAATTGTAACATGTGTTTTAAACTAAAATAAAACTTTTATATTGAGAATATGCACATTGAGTCATATCGGCCACATATTTTATTGTATTAACATGAAATTGATTCATAAATATCATAAATTATCTGTCAATTTTTTTTCTAATATTTGAAAACGATCCAATATCTTTTTCTGATTTTTGGATATGTGACAAGAATTTTAAACAGAAATTACACTTTTATATTAAAAGCACACACCACGAGTTATACCAACCACATAGTGTGTCGGGTTTACTTGAAGACAATTTTTAAATATATTAGATGTATTTTAGATAATTTTCATAATTTTATAAAATAATAGAAACTAATTTTCGCAATTTTGGATATGTGATGCATGCTTTTAAATAAAATAACAACTATTTATTGAATAAGTGCACTTTCAGTCATACCGACAACATGAGGTGTTTAATTGATTTGTGGTTAATTAGATACAGAACAAATGATATATTTATCATATTAATAATGTTTTAATAAAATTAATATAATTTTTTTAGTTTTTAAACTATGACTCATGTTTTAAAAAAATTGACACATTTAAAATGAAGACAGAAACATGGAGTCATACAAGACACATCGACCATTATATTAATTTATAATACTTTATTACATATAAAAATTTATTCATTGATCATATTACTAGTGTTTCAAGGTAATATGAGAGTGATCAAATTTTATTTCCTATGTGATGCGTGTGTTACACTATGATGACACTTAACAACACACAAACTTTTTAATACTAGAAACAATTTCTATCAGATTTATATGCAGTCAATTATTACAAGTCACAAATCCAATACATTTAATTCCTAGATGGTTTGAAAATAATTGGATTATTTTTTCTTGTTTTTTCCTTGGTGATATGGTATTTTAACTGAAATGAAACTTCTATATTGAAAACAAGCACTTTTACTCATACTGACCACATCGTTTGTTTTCATAAAATGAAGTCAATTCATATATGTTACACATGTAATATGTATTTAAATAATAATGTTTGTATACAATTCATGTTTTTTGTCATGATCATGGATAATTGACGAACATTTTAAACTAAAATGACACTTTTATAATGAAAATTCTCAAATTAAGTCATGCTAGATGCATCATGTGTTGGATTTTGATTCAGTCGATTCAAACACACCAAAAAAGAATTATAAATATTTTTCATGAATTATCATGAAAATATAATATCATATTCTCATTTTTATTTATGATAATTGTTTTCAAACAAAATGACACTTTTAATGATAAAAATATTCACTTTGAGTCACAATATCCGCATCATGTGTAAGATTGATGTGCGATTAATTACTACATTTCAAAATTAAAATATGGATCATTTTTATAATGTATGAAAATAATATATGACCATTTACTCAATTTTACAATATGATATGTGTTTTAATATAATCTGAAACATTTTTATTGAAAACACACACATTGAGTAATTTGGGTCACATCATGTTTTAGATTGACCTTTACTCAATTCCTATACATCAAAAATTATTTATGTATTCATTTCCATATGTTTTTTGAAATTTTGATCTCATTTAAATGGAATTGTATATGTGACCTTTTTTATATTGAAATGAATCATTTAATGTTAATATGTTCACTTTGATTCATAATCGACACATCATGTGTTAGGATGACTTGCAGTTGATTCCTACACATCCAACATGATTTATCAATCATTTTCCAAAATATTGAAAACAGTATAATCTAATTTTCATGGTGTTGATATTGTGATTTTCATTTTAATCTAAAATAAAATTGTTATTTTTAAAATATACACTTTTTTTAATACCAACCACATATTTTTCAGATTGATATGCATTAAACTACTACATTTCATAAATGTTTTATGGATTATTTTCCAGAAATTTGAAAACTATAAGACCTCATTTATTAATTTTGGATAATATGAAAATTGATTTAAAATAAAATGACATATTTATATTTAAAAGATTATATTTGAATCAATCTAGCCACATCATATAATATATTGACTTGTGGTCAATTCCTACATGTCATAAATAAATTATGGATAATTTTCATAAATTTTTTAAATAATCGATGTTGTATTTCGTTATTCTAACAATGTGACTAGTGTTTTATATTAAATTACCTTAAATATATATATAATACACACAATTTGTTTAACTTCCATCCATCGTTCAACTTTCTTCACATATAATTCCATGATTCTACATTGAGCATCAGATCATAATATCATAGAGGTATTATTATTAGTATTTACTGAAACATTAATTGAAATGTATTTGGTTGAATAAAATGTGAATGTTATGTAATTAATCATTCATTTTCAAAAGGTATATGGATGTTATTATAACATATTTATGACCCTTTTACATATAGATTAATATACAACAAGACATTAAATAAAACTGATAACTCTTAGAGAATGGAGGTACCATCCCTAGAATTTGGAAATATGAATTTAGATTATTTGGTAAAAGTATCTTTTAACCATTTCTCCCATTCCATTATCTATTCTACAATCTCATTGTAAAATATATAGTAAGAAAAAGTAGGTTCATGAATGTTACTAGAAAAAGAAATTGAATTGTGTAACCCTCCATGTTAAATTTTATTGATAAATAAATAAAATCATTAATTTATTTGAATCTTCGTAAGTAAATATTTTTTTAGTGTCAACAAACCCAAAATATCACCTAACAGAAGAAAATTGTTTAAATGTTAAAATGAAATGCATGGACATATGGAGGATTATAATATAATTTTTAGAATCATTAATAAAGAATTGTAACAATGTTATGATTGAATTTATAATAGGATATGTAGATTTAGTTAATATATCATATATGATGAAAATATGTAGTAATGAATCTATATAATCAAGTGGAATGAATGTATCTGGAATTATTTCCCATGAAGTTGGGGTATATTGTTAAGATTCATTTTCTATTTAACTGAGATGAAACACCCTCAATCAAATCATTAATAGTATAATCATCAAGAAAAACGAACCATATGTGGGTGAGCATCATAAACTCTATATCCTCAATAAAAAGTAGAATAATTTCAATGGTGGGGTATACATTTATTAGTAATTATGGAATGGTAAAATCAAAAGAAAAATTACTTTTATTGTAATAAGAAAATTATTTTTAGAATAAATATATAACTACAATATTTCTTGGAGTATGTAAAATTTATATTAGGGAAAGTAATTTATATGTATTACGATAATGATGCTTCAATTCCCAAATGTATCTCTAAGGTTTTGGCAATTACAATATCTCAAGCATAATTAGAAATCACCACAACATGACGTCAAAAATCATTGTCAAACCATATACTCTTCCCAACAACCTGTAAAATAAATTTTTTGGTTATCAGTATAAAGAATTTTTGTTACCCTGGTAGTACATAGAAAATATATAAACAAAAAATTAAATCACTTTTTAATTTAAATTATAATTAGCATGGAAATTTAGATGTTTGGGGATGCCTATATTTTAATGATATATAATATCAAATATAAATTTTCAAAAATAATATCCACATAAATATTTTCTATTATTTTTTTCACTTATAATAAAATTGGCCAAAATATGTAAATAGTTTCAATATATGTTTTGATAGAAAAATATTACAATATAAACCATAATCTATTTCTATTTGAATAAATCAATAAGCTTTTTATTAAGAAAAGGTCTAATCAAAACTCGATTTATAGTATAACAAGTAGTACATACAGCCTCATCAGAAAAATGTTTGGCTATAGAATACTCACTCAACATGGGTTTTGTTATTTATTGAAGAATTCAATTTCTTATTTCAACAACAATATTTTGTTGAGGTGTTCTGGGTGCTAAGAAGTTATAAGTAATGCCTTTTCTGCTAAAAAAAGTTTCAAAATCAGAATTTTGAAATTCTCCTCCATGATCACTATGAATAGTTATCAATGGGTGATTTTTCTCATTTTTAATGTGGGCTCTAACAAATAAAACATTTGAAATCAATGTTTTTCCATAAAGAACAATGTTACCTGTTCCAATAATTTATCCCTGAGCATTATCTCTGAATGTTACTTTTCCTCTTTTGGTCTTGATAATCTTTTCAAAATAGTTTTTGTTACTAGTCATATATCTGGAACATCCACTATACATGTGCCATGTATTGATATTGGTACTTTCTCTATCTTCCTAAAAATAAGAAAAAGTTATATTTTCATAATCCAAACATGCTTGGTTTTGGAATTGTTAGAAAAAAATTTTGGGAATCCACATTTGTTTAAAAAAATAAGCATTATGAAACCCAGGACATTGAAAAATATTCAAGGAGAAATTTTTCTTCCAATTCCCACCACTTTTACATTTAGTTTAAAAAGGGGCATTAGAAGGAACAAAATAGTTTTTTTCTAAAACTTGTTTTTGGTGAGTATAACCTTCTTCAGTAGTGTTTCCTTGAAGTTTGATTTGAGAATACATCTTGTCAAAATTTTCCTTGACAGAGGTAAAGTTTTACAGAAACTTCTTAAGAGAAAATATTTCAGATTTCTGACTGATGACTAAATTATTATCCTCAAGAATCATTTCTTTATTGTTTGATTTTTCGTCAAAAACTTTTTTCTTTAAAATAGAATTATTAAGATACTTATAATGTACTTCTTTAATGGAATTTTCTTTCTCAAGGTCATTAGAATGTTTTTCTAAAAGCTCATCTTTATCTCCAAGATATCTAGAAATATCTGAAATCTATTTTGTATTATTTTTTTCCCTAGTATTTTCTTGGCTAATATCTTAGAAATTTTACAATTTTTTGCTTCATGCAACATGGAAAATCATGAAACTTATTTATATAAAGGTATTTCTTCATTTTCTGAGGATGAAGTGTCTTCATTATAAGTACTATTTTCGGAAGTGTAATTCTTATCAAAATATAAATTTTTTATAGCCTCGGCAGAGCGTACCTTGGCCATAAGACATGTATTAGGGAAATAATGAGTTGTCATGAATCCCATATTATTATGTACTGATGAATCATATTTAGAAGATTCACTTTCTGAAGAGTCTCCATAAATATAAATCGATGTATCATTAGATTTTTAAGACTTTTCATGTCCTTTGATCAATAGAATTTCATCTTGTTCCTTTCAGAATTCCATTCCTTCTTTTCCTTCTTTTTCAAAAAGGGACAATCAGGTCTGATATTACATGTTCTTCTACATTCATAACATGTTAATTCTCTATCTTTCTTATATTTATAGTCTTTCTTCTTGTACATATTCTGATTATTCTTTTGAGCTAAAATCTTCTTCATTATCCAAGAAAGATTAGCTAATTCATTATCAGACATTTCCGTGTCACTAGATTCTGACTGAACAACGACTTTCATTGAATTTGATCTAGTTACCGTTTCTGGGATCTCGGCATTCATATTTTTAGAAGTGGTTGTAAAATCAATTCCTCCATTACCATTCTTTTTCTTAACATTTTCAACATCTATCTTAATTTTGGTTTCATGCTGAAGAAGAGTTTCGAACAACTCATCTATGGAAATCCGAGTGAGTTTCATATTCTCATTAATAGCTATCCTCATGGACTGCCATTCATTTGGCTTGATATCAATGATCGTATAAACAAGAGTTTCATAATCTAAACCATTTTCTCCCATAGATTGTAAATTATTCATAATAGTAATGAACCTTTGTTGCACATTGCATATGGGTTCTCCATAAAGAAAATTAAAACCATGGTATTCAGCTCTAAGCATAGATCTTCTGGTCTAAATAAATTTCAAAGTACCAATGTTAGTAACATCATGTTTCTTATAGATAGAATTTTCTTCTTCATAAGATGAAATTTGGATATATATATTTATATTCATAGAACAAAGTAAAGTATTGTGTACCTTATAATTTTGTTGATATTCCTACTTTTCTGGATTATTAACTTTAATAACTTCCTTGTCAATGATTTTGTATCCTCCAATAATCATAAAAAAATTATCAACACCAGTATTGATAATGAAAGTCTTCATACAATCTCTCAAATATTAATAGTCATTTACATCAAAGATATGTGGTCTTGTTGGATTGATATTGTTTATGTAACCAACATTGATTCCAGCCATCTTTGAGAAAATTCTTTCCACACAAATCTTGTTAAAAGACAATGTTTGTAAACAAGGAAAAAATATCTTCAGCAAGGAACTAGATATTATATCTCTAAGAAAAAATATGAATTCAAACTATATGAATTTGAAAATTTGATTCCTAAAAATGTGAATCTGATAATTCTATTATGAGAATTATTTTCTGAATCAAATGGTGAGATTAATTTAGATTGAACCAATACTCTGAAACCAATTTTTGGATCGCTAGATACACTATATATGATATTTATTGTAGTATCAAATAATAGAGTGTGGTGAATTGTATACATTAAACAATCATTATGGAAATTCAATATAACAAAAATTCTAAACAACTCTCTGTTCTAATAACATTCTTGATTCCGGAAAACATATTCTGGAAATGAAACATAACTAAAGATTACAACAAATAAGATTCTACCTTAAAGCATATAGAATATTATTAAATCAGAGTAAAAATTTAAGGAAGTGTAAAAAAGATATACCTTCCTTAATAATACAAATACACAGGAGAAAACAACATATTAACACTACATGTAACAAGTATAAACTCATTTAACCCAAAGAGGAGGGTATCCAACAACCCTGAATAAGAAGACCCGTGATTTATACTTTCAAGAAATTTTATCTTACCCAAACCCAGGTAATCCCTCAATCTAACAATCGGTATCTATCTTGCTATCCCCAAAACCCTTAATTTGTAAAGAAATAGGTACCTCTTACTTCACAACCCAATGTCTGTGATTTTATGTAAATCTAACCACTACACTATGCAAATATGCATGAATCAAAGTTTGAACGAGCAATTCAAAACATTCTGCATGAATCCTGAGCATTTATAAGAGAATGTCTCTCTAAAAATCACTTCAACAGCATGTAATCCCAGTTTTCAATGTTTTGATGTAATTTTGTATCGAGCTCTTTCAAATGATCCTAATTTATAAGCATAGTCCCAACGGTCGATTCCCTCCTCCAACGGTCATATTTTCCTAAAATTTCAATGGGAATTGTACACGTATCACTCAAACAATGTTTAGTTGATAACTGAAGGCATGACATTGTTTTGTAACTAAAAATAAGTAAGAATAACCAAAAACTGATATTTGGAATGTAAGGAAATGAAAGTTTAGAGTCAAACCAAAAAATAATTCAGAGTCTATTAATACAAGGATATTAAGATTCTGTTTTCTAGTAATTCAGAACCTAAATTCTGTAGAATTCTTCAGTCTGACTTTCAAGGAAATTCGGAGTCTGGATTCACAAGAATTCAGAACCTGAACATACAATGTTCAGAGTCAGAGTTCATGATAATTCTGAGTAAGAACTCATTAGAGTTCGGAGACTGAATTTAAGCAACTCATAGTCAGAACATAGAAAGTTCATAATAAGAATTCGTATTTAGAATTAGGAGTCAAAACTCAGAATGTTTATAACCAGAATTATGATTTAGAATTTGGAGTCTAAACTCAGAAAGTTCGTATCTAGAATTCGTAGTCAGAATTCAGAGTCAGAACTCAGAAGGGTTCGTAACCAGAAAGCTGAGAATTCGGATCCTAGAACATAATGGTTCATATCATGGTGTTTATAAGATTCCGAGGTTTTGGTTTCAATCCTAATTTTATAAATAGAAAAAATATTAAATGAGTAATTAAATCTAGTTAAGTGTAGATTTCCTTGGTGATTGAAATTTTCCTTATATAAGTAAATGAAGGGGTAAAATGTATTTTTCCTTGAAATAAGGTGTTTGTGATTTTAAGAACAAGTTGAATGATAAAGTCACAAGGAATGCCTTAATGAATTAAAAATATCCCCATTGAATGAAGGAATGTAAATGTCATAAGGAAAACCTTATTGACGAAATAGAAGAGATGAAATAAGAAGCTGAAAATCATAATTATATCAAAAAGGAAACAATTGAACATAATTTTTCAATGATTGAATTTTCTGATTCAGGTTCTAGCCTTTCAGATTGAAATGATGAGCTACGAAATATTTCTTAAAAATATGGAATTCTATCTAAAATGGGAAAGGATAAATTTATGTTGAATAAAGAGATAAAATTCAAATGCGATGAATGTAAAAAAAAGGTAACGTAAGACCTGACTATACTATTATTAAATCTCAAAGGAAAGATGAATATAAAAATGAAATAAATTTATAGACGCTACATGAAATTCATATAAAAAATAAAATGATGAATCTACTACAAACTCAAAAGATGATCATGAAAATAAAAAGGTTAATTTATGCCTTAATGCTCATGTTGAGGAGGTACAATCTTATTCCACTAAAAGTTATAATTCTGAACGTTATTCTTATGATGAACATAATAATATTTTTGTATTCATCAAGATAAATTTTATTCTTTAATGAAATAACATAAAAATCATAGAAAATCTTATGTTGGTATTTCAATTGATAATAAATGGTTGTTAAAATAGATTCCGGATTTAAGATTAAATTCTTTCAAAATTTCTTGTGATATGAATGAATCTAAAATTAAAGAATTGTTGGATGAAGCAGAGAATTTAAAGATAGATCTATGTAGGCTTATTAAGGGGGAGAATTATTTGAATCAAATTCTTGGTAAAAATAAAATTCCCAAATGAAAAATTAGTATTAGAAGTAATGAAAAATATATATATAAAAATTATATTGTACTTGGTTCAAACAACAAAATGTTTTCTACTCATAAGTATTTTTATTTTGGAATTAATGGAAATTGTGCTAATAGAGGTAATTTCAAAAAAGCCCCGTTTTTTGGTTTCAAGAATGTCCATTATTTGAAATCATTATCTTGTTTTAATTATGAAATTATTGATCAGAATAATACTATTTGGTTAACTAAATAATTAATAGTTAATTCTACCGGAAACATAGGTATATTGGTACGAAAAAAATGTGTATTTGAAATTTTGCAGGTATGCAGCATTGAACGTCATGGTTATATCATCAAGCGGCTGCTTGAAAATTATGAGAATTTATTATTTCTTATTATACTAAATAGATTCATCATTACAGTTGGAATTATTAATCCATGAAGTATATTTTTTCAATTTTTATATTAAATATAAATGCACTAACTATTTTATACAGGGGGAATTTTTTAATGCTTTATCTTTTATTCCTCTACATTTAATTATTCTTCTACTTAAACTACTAAGTCATTTCACACTACTATTTTATCAAATGAATTAATTTTTTGTATTATATTATTTATCAATGACCATCAAATGTTCTATTAATATTTTATATAAATTGTAATCTTTCTTGTAAACATGTATATAATTATTGACTATTTAAATTAATTGGATGTGATAATTTAATCCCTTGATGTTTGTGATAAATTATTCTATTGTATATTAATATGTTTTAGTCATTTATGAGCATTTTAATTTTAGAATTATATTGATTAATTTTTTTTACAATTATATACTTTAAACATCTTTTGATTAATTTCATTAAAAACCCTTCAATTAAATTCTAGTAAATTCTTTTAAATAAATCATTTCAAAATCCATTAATTATTTTTTTTAACTCCTTTATTTTTTTTTATATTTATATATTTCATTAAAAAATTATTTAAATTCCATGAAAAAAATTTATTTAAAATCATTGAATATGATAAATATTTCATGTTGGTCTTATGTAACATCTCAGCCTGGCTTACCATCGAACCGGTGGCCGGACTGGTAGGTCACATGGCCTCGACCGCGTCTCCCCATATGCCAGAGGCATCCAACTAGAAGCGAGGGTCTCGGGAGGTGATAGTGGGGAGACTATACCCTCTTATCAGAGTTTCACAATGATATCTTAGAGTAAATAACACTACTAGCAGAAGCAATAATAGATAGAAAATGAACAAACAACAGAATAACACAAATAGTGATCATTTTTATAAAATGTGGCCAAGGATAGTTTACACGATACGTGGATGATGAATGGTACAAGGTGAAAACAAGAAACAATACAAAATGCTTGCAATACAATGCAAAATAATAAAGAAAATAAAGCAAGCCCGACGGGTGATCTCCAGAGAATCCAAAGCTTCAGCTTGGTCCCTTGCCTCTATCTCCATATATGAGCAAGACAACAGTTCAACCTAGGTCCTTCAAACAAGAAGGTCTACTCAGGTACCGCAGTTCAATGGCAGACTGAGTACGGTGTGAGAAATAAATCTCAGTAGGTCGTCACCACTGGTGTCAAACCCAATCCAGACAGTGTATAATAATTAAATAGTGAGAAGGTATGGAGAAATAAGTAAGCAGAATTACATAAGTAAATAACACCCATCCATGTTCCCAAGGGACACCTGACGGTTATTCCAGCTTTGGCTCGTTGTTGGTAAAGTAACCAGATCATGTCACCATATATATATATATATATATATGCATTTAGATCATAGATAGCCTGGGGTATGAATGCCTTCCTCCCATTAATAAGAAAAGCTTCATGAGGTAAGAATTTCTCTCGTCCCTATAGGTCAACTGGAAAGGGGTGTGAATGCCTCCCTTCCATCAATCGAGTTTAGAGGGCATGAGGTAAGAATGCCTCTCGTACCTATAAGTCTACTGGTAATGGGTAAGATTTCCTCCCTTTCATCAATCGAGTTTAGCAGGCATGAGGTAATAAGGCCTCTCATCCCTATAAGTCAACTGGAATGGGGAAAAATGTATCCCTTCCATCACATTTACTACTCTGGCATGCGGTATAATAGCCTTCCACCCAGACACGTATTTACCACTAGGTGTCCTCAGCATGTGCTCACCATTATTATACTTCATTATGTAGAATCAGCATGTTCGCCCTCACAAAACAAACATGTCTATAGTATCCTGCTTATGGAATTACCTCATAAGCATTCAATGAATCACACCACATACACATAAGCGAACACATTCACGTTCATACTTAAGGCAACCCACCTTATGTATCTAAATCAAGAAATTCACATATTCATTTTACTAACCTAATTCGTTCTCAATACGTCTTCCCAATGTGTGGTCATACCACCCTAGTTTGTTCCTTCCTAGTTTGTCCATTTCATCTTAGAGGATACGTTTATCATTCTTTGACCCATTGATACATTCTAGAGGCAACATGTCATTTAGTCTTAAGTCATCCCACTATGGTTATCATCATACTAAATTTTCCTATACATGGAAAATTGACCCAAACACAAGTATCACATCCATTTCAGTCCCTTTGTATCAACAAATCATGTTCACATACAAAGCATCAAAGAGGCACCACAACAATCCAGTAAGCAAGCATAAAAAGTCTATTGATTATTTTTATCTTGAAGAAAGCGTACCTCTTATTGAGGGGTTTTATTATTAAATCATGATTTCAATGACCAGGCAAACATTTTATCTTATTCCTGCAATTCATAACCTTTGCATAGAATCATTTAATAACAACTAACTTGAAGAATTAAAATACTAAGGCAGTGTAGGAATTAACTCATTAAAACTTCACTTTTAAATTAAAGGCTACAAGAGGGATCCTACATCAAGGTGGATCCTTCTGTACACTCTAGAACTTGACGTTTTATAACTAATATCTGTTGCTCCTCATCCACGAGGAATATGTGATATCACATACGTATAAGGACACCTAGCTTCTATGAACACGCCCACAAGGCCATGAGCGTACGCAAGTGGATCATTACACATATGCTTGTACACATAATCCGGACTCCGCTCACCTGCACATGAACTTTTATATATATACATAGGCACACCTACCACATACATGTACAGTCACTTCCATGAACGAGTATACACATACTGGGGGAACCCACATACATATAACAACGTATCTATGCCAACACAAGTGAGCCGCCTAAGCTCCAGCAAAGAGATACCAACCTGAACCCGCCAATACACTCGGAATCAACCCGGTGGACCAAAACCGCATCAATCCACCTCGCCTTCGGTGGCAGATGTTGTACGCACACCAACATGGTCCCGAGGAACCTTATGCACCACCCTAGAATAAGCTGACTAAGAAAAAACCAAAAATAACACAACCCTAAATCTAGGTAGATTCGGTTGAACAAAAAATAGGTCAAGGGAAGCCCTTAAATAGGCCAATAAGGGAAGATTAAGGGGGGAGGAGACTTACTATGAATATTTGAAGGATAAATTTCTAATAATTTTGTACGAATGAGGTGGGCCGAGAACGGGGGGGGCTAGCATGAGGGGGCATCTCCAGGTAGGGGGTTCGTGTGGGTCTGGACGAGAGGAGAGGGGAGAGACCATATTTTATCTTAGGTCTTATTTTTAATTTATTTTTATTTTAATTCATTTTAATTATTTTAGAAACCCAAAACAGGGAACAACACAAGGCTTGGGGCACACAGTTTGGGAAACCGTGTGCCAACCGTGCATCCCCCACAGGACACCCAAAACACCCTGCATGGGCTGGTCGTACGGTTTGGGGAAATCGTGCGCAGGCTGTGCGGACTCCTCTATGTCCCTTATTTAAGGCACACAGTTTGGGCCGCATGGTTTGAGAAACCAGGAGCCCACCATGCACATTCTGCTGACCTTTAAAAACCAGCTGCCTTCACGTCTGACACTCCCAGAACCCATCAAGACACTAAGGAAACTTAACGGCATTTGCCCATGTCCAAAAAGATTAAAAATAAGGGTCAAAATCTCCAAAATCTCATTCCGAGGCCCGATCAAATATTTGACCACTTAAGTAACTGAAAAAGGTAAAATTCCTTTGGGTTTTAGTCTGGTTCAAAACGCTGGTCATTACAACCTTCCCACCTTAGAACTTCTCATCCCCGAGAAGCCTTCGGGAACAACGTACACATCACCCAACCTACAAGGGTTGTGAAGTCTCGTTCAAATGATCACATATCATTCACAAACGTCCAACACACCCTTAATCATCCGTTAAACCCTACGGAACTTAAGCCACCAAAACTCGAGCCAACACTCATTTCCTAAAAGAAACACCAAGATGGATCTTCCTGAGCATATATACCCAAAGACATGAACCTATCATCATCTCGCCAAGCATCCAGCCACAGGTACTTCCCACCATAGATTTCTAATGATAAGCAACCAAATCCAAACTACTATTCGGACCACCATTGGAATTAACGTTCAAAGCACTCCCCAAGAGTTCCCACGACGCTCCAAGCATTATTTGAAATAGATCAAATGGTCGATTCCCCACTGACCTAAAGGCCCAAGTCGAGCCGGTTGTTCATATCAGGCACCGGCAGACACAAACCGCACTCACCTCTACTAGAAGACGTGCCATAGAATGGTATGTCACTGGCCGTGGACATTAAACAAGAACCCCAAGTCAAGCCATCTCCGGTTGACTTTTTACGAAGATACCTGTCTTAAACGATAGAGACTTTATAAGGTGAACAATGATGCCTTCTCTCAAGGCATCTCACACTTATCTCGAGAACGTTCACTAATGTTCATTCCGGACTCCCAGTGATGTATCTAAGATCAAACCATGAGAGAAATCATGCATCTCGTGTGCAACGCCAAAAGAGAACAACCAAAAGAGCTCGACATCTTTTAAAAATATGAGCGTTGCATAAGACATATTCTCTCTTAGTTCATCCAATACGATATCATGATAGGGGACATGCTCGTCATGTAGTAGAGTACACCAAGAGGATAAAAACGGATTCCAGTCAGTCATACCAGACTACTGGAAGGACGAAGGGTTGAACCACCATTGGTCAACTCTAAAGAAAAACAACCCATCTTCGTCTACCAACACCTCAATATTTCTAAACCGATCATAATGCCTTTTCCAGCTAAGGCATTCCTTGACCAATCACGATACACCACTGAAGTGATCCACGACCAATTATATTTTTCAAGGGGGTTGTATATACAGCGAACCAGATTTAAGTCATGTTGTTGAGCAAGCAACGACATAAATCAATGTCAACAAGCCTCAAAGGCCTTCATGTAAGCATGAACATCTACAAATGGTCCTTCTTGACGTGTTCCTTATACCTGGAGTAACACACTTCACTAAACCGACACGACGCTTCCCACCATAGAAGAGTCAACTTCATCAAAAGATGAAATGAAAATCTTCTCATAATAGAACTAGTTCATAACGATTAAATTGGTGTGTGTCGCTCCTCTGGGCCACGATCACCACGT
Organism: Viscum album; assembly: GCA_963277665.1. NCBI lineage: Eukaryota > Viridiplantae > Streptophyta > Magnoliopsida > Santalales > Viscaceae > Viscum > Viscum album. The sequence continues at coordinate 361,768,303 of OY728158.1, read as the reverse complement.
CTAAATGAAGAAGAAATCCAAGTAATATGATCGACTTGTCAACCACATGATTCTTCCTAAAATCATCCCGAGCATTGGGACAACTTGATTCTCAAATACTCAGGTCACTCTACCACAGAGATGACCCAAGACCATACACGACATTACAAGAGATTTAATCGAAATTCATATCACATTATTTGACTGTTCACATGGACGACGACATACCATTCATCCATTACATAAGGAGTCAAACAACCAACCATAAACCAACCATGTCTGAGGCATGACTACAGAGCATTACTCAATTCTCAATCCCATAACAAGACCAAAATAAGCATGACCACCTGTCGAACAAGGGCGTTATTAGAAATTGGATGTCTTACAAGGGACAATGACACCCAAATGGTACCATTGGTCAGAAGACTCAGAGTGCTAGTAAGGCATAAAAGCTCTAAGGGAACTACCTACCATTGGGTATCCCCTCACAAAGAACAAATATCGAATCAATAATTTGGTCATGCCAAAAAAAGTCAACTGGCTCAAAATCATAACATTTAAGTCATTACTAAAGAAATCACATATATGGGAGATGCTCGATCTACCATTACCAGGCCACACAAGAGAAACTTGGTCTGCCCTCAAATAGGATTTCAAACAATGTACACCAATACATGTTTTTTTTTCAAGCCCTTTATATCTAATCACATTTATTCTTTTAATCACTTTAAATATTCATTTCAAAACCTCAAATACCCTTTCAAAACCAAAATCACTAGGCACTTGATTTTTAACAAACAACTCAAGGAAAAGTAGGCAAGTTTCAACAAACTTCTTTTTAACCACTAATCATTTATCAGAAATCCCATATATTTTCAGGGAATTCATCATAATAAATTCCTTTTAAGCAATTCAGGCAACCTACGAGTGTCCCAATTAGCCAAATCATGTCAGGTCAAAATCAAACATCTTTTACACTAATAATCATCTCACAAAAAATCCTACCATACATTCATTATGGGTTTCATTTCCCATCTCATGAAGCCCCCATACACTGCATCGGATGAAAATTGGATCTCAATGGATGAAAAAAATTACATTGATGAATTAAAAATTCTCGAAACAATGATCCAATCATACGGGTGGCCACCTACCAACCTATAAAGTTCCCATACACTTTACAGTTTGTCATTTGGCTCCCTTTATTCAAACCAATTTCCATTCATTCAAAAATCAAACTGTTGGAGCCATTTTTATGGTGATTCAATTACAATTCTACCCTTCTCCAGCTATAAGGCACCCATACGCCTTATAACTAAAAATTGGCTTCTGTCATAATAGAAATAATTTAATTTCGTAGAACCAACCAATTAATTATTAATGAAGCCTTGCATGTTCTCATAATAAGGAGAAACACAAGAGCATGTTATATTATAGAATCATGGAATATCTACAACAACACATATCACAATAGCAGGAGTCAACTAATGCATCCTAAATTGCATGGCATAATGCATGGTATGAAATTTCTTACAAGGTGCATATATGATGCATGAGATGGCATACCCTCGTCTCACCGAGTTGCAACTGATATGGATCCCAAAATTGAATCAATAGTATTGTGATAAATCGTGTGTGTCACCCAACAGTGAAATCAAATCAACTGTAATAATCAAATAATTGAAATAAAAATTATATTCGAGGTAATTTGAATTTTCCCTATGCATGGGGTGGCCAATCCCAGTCACAACTTATTACCAAATTCCAGTTTCTTCTTATCAATATCTATCATCGCCAAATTGTAAAGCAAACCAGAAAAAGAAACTCTTATGTTACCAATTTGTGATTTCATAGCCCGACTTACCATCAAACCGGTGTTCGGATCGTTAGGTCACATGGCCTCAAGCGCATATCCCTATACGCAATAGGCTACCGACTAGCAATGAGGGCCTCATGATGTGATAGTGGGGAAAATATACCCTCTTATTAGAGTAGTCCAATGATATATTTGAGAAAATAACACTAGTAGCAGAAGTAGTAATTGATAAACAATGAACATACAGCAGCAGAAGAGAAATAGTGATCATTTTTATAAAATGATTCCAAATCCAGTTTACATGATACATTAATGATGAATGGAACAAGTTGAAAACAGGAAACAATACCACATGCTTGCAATACAATGAAACAGAATAATGAAAAGGCAGCAAGGCCTGATGAGAGGTCTCTTGAGCATCCCAAGCTTAAGCTTGGTTCTTTTCCTCTATATCCAGGTATGAGCAACACATCTATTCAACCTAGGTCCTACAAAAAAGAAGGTCTACTTGGGTGCCCCAGTGAAATGGAGGCCCAAGTACAGTGTGGGATATAAATCTCAGTAGGCCAGCACCACTGGTGTCAATCTCAATCCAAACAGAGTATAAAATTTAATTACTGAGCAGGTATGGAGAAATAAGTAAGTACAATTACATTGGTAAATAACACCCATCCAGGTTCGCAAGGGACACCTGGCGGTTATACTAGCTTTGGATCATTGCCGGTAAAGTAACATGATCATGTCACCATATATATATATATATATATGCATTTAGATCATAGATGTCATGGGGTAAGAATGCCTCACACCCATTAATAAGAAAAAGTGGACCGAGGTAATAATGCCTCTCATCCCAAAAGGTCTACTAGAAAGGGGTAAGAATGTCTCCCTTCAATCAATCGAGTTTATAGGGCACTTGGTGAGAATTCCTCTCATCCCTATAAGTCAACTAGTCAGGGTAATAATGCATCCATTCCATCAATTGAGTTTAATGGGCACGAGGTAAGCATGCCTCTCATCCCTATAAGTCAACAGGAAAGGGGTAAGAATTCCTCCTTTTCATCACATTCATTACTATCGCATGGGGTATAACTTCGTCCCACCCAGACATGTATTTATCACATGGTGGCCTCAGCATGTGCTCACCTTTATTATACTTTATTACGTGTCATCAGCATGTACGCAATCACAACACAAGCATGTCTATAGTACCATGCTTATGGAATTACCTCACAAGCATTCAAAGAATCATACCACATACACATAAGCAGACACATTCTCATTCATACTTAAGGAAACCCACCATATGCATCTTAATCCAGATATTCACGTATTCATTTTACTAACATAAGTCGTGCTCATTACGTTATCCCAAGGCGTGGTCATACAACCATAGTCTGTACCTTACTAGTTTCTCCATTTCATCTTAATGGATACATTTATCATTATTAAACCCTTTGATACCTTCTAGAGGTAACATGTCATTTAGTCTTAAGTCATCCCACCCTGGTTATCATCATACACAATTTTACTAAACATTGAAAATTGACCCAAACAGAAGTGTCATAACCATTTTAGTACCATTGTCTCAACAAATCATGTTCCCATAAAAAGCATCAAAGAGGCACCACAACAATCTAGCAAGAAATTATAAAAATTCGATCGCAACTTTTTATCATGAAGATAACACACCTCTGATTGATGGCATTCATGATTAAATCATGATTTTAATGACCATGCAACCATTATATATTATTTCTTTAATTCAAACACTTTGAAAAAAAGCATTTAATCAAAACTAACTTGCAGAATTCAAATACTAAGGAAGTGCAGGAATTAACTCATTAATCCTTCACATTTAAATTAAAGGCAAAGAGAGGGATCCTACCTCTTGGTGGATCCATCCATCCACTCTGGAGCTGGACGCATTCTAACTAAGATTTGCTGCTGCTCCCCCATGAGGAATATGTGATTTCACATATGTATAAGGACACCTAGCCTCTAGGCACATGCCCGCATGGCCATGAGCATGCACAAGAGGATCCTTAGACATATTCTTATACATATAAACTTATCTCCGCTCACATGCGCATGAACTTTTATATATGTACAGAGGCACACATAGCCCATGACATGTACAGTTGTTTTTATGCACATACACACACTAGGGGAACCCACATACATATAAATATGTACCTATGCCTACACTTGCGAGCTGCCTAAGATCTAGAAAAGCGAAACCAACCCGAACCCGCCAATGCAATCAGAATCGACCCGGCAGACCGAAACCAATGCAATCCGCCTCGGCTTCGATGACAGATGTCGTGCACACACCAACATGGTCTCGAGGAACCAAAATGACCACCCTAGAACAAGTGGAGTAAGAAATAACGGAAAGAAACACAACCATAATCCTAGAAAGATTCAGCCGAACCAAAAATAGGGCAAAGGAAGCCCTAAAATCGGCCAATATGGGAGGAGGAAGGAGGGAGGAGACTTACCATATAGATTTGAAAGAGAAATCCCCAAGAATGAAGGACGAATGAGGTGCGGCCGAGAGGGGGGGAGGTGCTCGTGCGAGGCTGGCGGCTCCACAGAGGGGGTTCATGCGGGTCTGGATGAGAGGATAGGGGAGATAGCTGATTTTAGTTTAGGATTTATTTTTAATTTCTTTTTATTTTAAATTATTTTTAAATATATTAAAAACCCAAAATAGGGCACGATGCATGGCTTGGGCCACACGGTTTGGAAAACCATGCACTAACAGTGTGTCCCCCACTGGACACCTAAGACACCCCGCACGGGGTGGTCGCACAGTTTGTGGAATCCATGCGCAGGTCGTGGGGACTCCTCTGTCTTTCTAATTTATGCCACATGGTTTGGGCTGCACGGTTGGAGAAAATGTGCCCCCACCATGCACCTTCTGCTGACCTTTGAAAACCAGCTGCCTTCAAGTCGGACACTCCGAGAACCCCTTAAGACACTCGAAAAACATAACGGGAAATCTCCCATGTCCAAAAACATTATAAATATGGGTCCAAACCTTCTAAATCTCATTCTGAAGCCCGATCATAAATTTGAAAGGTTCAGTAATTGAAAAATTTTATATTCCTTCGGGTTTTAATCTGGTTCAAAACGCGGGTCATTACATATTAAGTGGAGTTGTTTAAAATATTTAGCATTTTTTTTAATTTAACATTTTATAGAGGTAATTATATGATGTAATAAATTCATTACAAAACCCTGTTATTCATTTTATAAAATTATATATGTTTTCAAGGCTGCTTGATTATCTCTTTTTATACTTTTGAATGAACCATAATTTTAGGTAGAGATTATATTGTAGTATGTATTTAAAACATATTCTGAAATAACTCATCTTCTAAATATTTAAAAAATAATTAAAAAATATATTTCAAATTATAAATATATTAAAATTTTCAAATGTAAATATTTTTATTTTTTTAATCGTAAATTTTTTTTTCAAATTTTAAATAAAAAAAATTTCATAATTTTCAAAATTTAATATCTTAAAAAAATATTAATTTTCAAAATATAAATAATTAAAACTATTATATTTCAAATTTTTATTATTTAAAAAAATAATTATAATTCAAATTTTAAATACTTAAAAAAATTGGTTTTTAAATTTTATATACTAAAAAAATTATTATTCTTCAGATTTTAAATAGTTATAAATTTATTATTTTTCAAGATTTATACTACTTAAAATATTATTATTATATAAATATTAAAATACTTATTATCTTTTTAAAATTTTAAATACATAAAATATTATTTTTAAAATTTTAAAAAAAATATGTTTAAAAAAAATTATGTGTCAATATTTTAATATGTTAATTTTTTGTCATGTTTTAAATATTTTTAAAAGGGGGAAAGAATTTTTTCTTTCAAATTAAAATTTATTTTATATCATTTGTTTTATTATTTATTTATTTAAAAAATCAAAAATTCCTATTCTGTATAAAAAATGGTTAACATATTTTATTATTTTAAATACTCAAGATCATATCTTTTTTATCCTTAAAAAGGGTGAGAAATAGTATATAGTGAGATGGGGTTTTGTAATTATCCAAAGGGGGGATTGTTGAATGGCTCCTTGATAACCACATTTTGATTTAGTTTTGATAATTACATCCACCTGTCAATATTTGATTTCTAATAAATTTGTTATTTGCTTCAGATTTATTACGTTAATGTTTTTATGTTATATATGATGTAATATTGATGAGTTTATGGGACTAAGGTTTAATTCAATGATAAAGGTACCAAACCCTTTCTGTATAGTCAAAAGATAAGTTTACATTTTATAGAAACATTGGGCATATCCTACATTGATAAATGTAATGTAAAGAATCAACCAAAAGCTATGCTGAGAAATTCACATATTGATCATAAACCCTACGTTAGAGTTTGGATTTACTGTTTGAAAACCTACATTCAGGAAAGACTAATGTATGGATAATTTATGCTATGTTCGGGATTTTATGTAGACAAAGATGAACGTATTGATCAGCACCCCTACATTACTTTTTGAAAAATACATTATGTGGATATGAATGTACAAAAAAGGAACCGTACATTACGTAGTTGTACCCTACATTTGATATTTTTCCGTTAAAGGAAGGAACCATACGTTTGATTGGTCAACGACAGAGATTTATTTAAATACATTATCTGTGATTTCTGAAATCATTTTAATCAAAGTATATTTCATTATAAATATGTTTTATGACTAATTCAATGGCTCACATGGAAGGTATTAAATCATGATTATTTAGAAGGGATGTTATGAATTTCTATAAATTATTTGATTTCATGTATTAATGATTTATTGTGCCACTATTTTTCTAGAATTGTTTCGACTATGTTTAAAGTGGTTTCAGTGGATTTATAAATGATTTTTAAATTGTTTACTGATTCTATTATAATGTATATATTATTGTAGGATTTATTTAAATTATTTTAAATGCAGTTATTTGTGATTTATTGTACATGAATAAATAGGAAACGTTGTTAGGATATTCTTGGGAATAATTTTGAAGGCTATTAACTCTATTTATTTTGAGATTCCTAAGGAAGAGGAATTTTGTTACAACTATTGGATATTTATTATATATATATTTATATATCTGGAAGGGAAAAATATTCATAATCAAAAAAATCATACTCTGTTAAAATGAAAGAACTAAAAATATTCATACAAAATCTCGACACTTTCGAATAGATATATTATTATTTGTAAATTAATATTATATAACTATGTAAAGACATTGGAATCCTAGACAAAAATTATATAATCTATTTCTTTCTATTTAAAGAAACAGAAACATTTTCGACCTTGAAGATTATTTTTCTCGTAGTGTAGTGCTATATTAATGATTTTGTACATATGTCAGTTGTTTCTGCAACTATTAGCTCAACCTATTTCAAGAAAAACATAATCTTATCTTTTTTATTATTAGTATCAGTAAGACTGAATTAGTTATATTGGAGTGTCAGTTACGTGGAATAGGCTGGGGATATTTATGTTCCCTGTAGAAGAAGGATATGGCCCCGTAAAATCCTTATAATGTGCCAACTACCTATACTGAGATTTGAAATGTCTTATGATAAGAGGACCAACTAATAAAAATCACCAAGCTCATGGAGTAGAGAATTGGTGGAGTTGACTAAGATATTTTTGTTCCCCGAACAACTGTACATCCTTATGTTCATTCCCATTATTTTTTTTGCTTCTCGCATAACATTAAGAGTGAACTAAATGATTGCTTCATTTCAATAGGTGCATTATAATATTTCCATTATTTGGAAAATGAAAAAATTCACCCCCCCAAATTTTGTGTCTTCATTGTAACCATCCCAACTTAACAACGCACACTCATTAAATTGATAATTGTTGAGATAAAAAATTTCTCTATCAAATACACTTCATGCTCTTCTATAGAACAATATACATTCATCAAGTTGAAGAATAAGTGAATCAGAACAACCGACACAAGACACTCGCTTCACCGCGCTAGTACCCAGAGAACCAGTGGTGTCAATCAGATGCCATCAGAGCACATGTGGATCACTTCTAGATGGATTCTAGTTTGGATCATAGAAAGCGCAATGATACAACCTTGAAGGGTCATTCATGATTATCAACATCCTCATAGAAGAATGCACCGAATATCCAAGTATTCTTTTCATTATGAAATTATTTAAATTAATTATAAACATGATGTGAAAGATCATCTCAAAAGGTTTCGGGTCTGTTACTTTTTTATCTAAATCATTGATTCTATTCCATGTAGACTGGAGTTCATCATCATATTTATCCCGAAATAATTATTGATCATGTTAAATGTTATTGTTGGGGGTCATCCAAACCACGCTTCAAATGCACTTGGACCCTACAATACAAGACCTGTATGCGGTGTACAGTGTCTGATTCACTAATCTGCAAATCGGAAACACACTCCAAAAACCTAGGTGTGGATTCCAGAAACATGGAATGTGGAACACACAATGTGTATCTAGTCTGTACTTTCCATTTTGTTCATCCGAGGTACAGAAAATAGACTTGGGCATGTACCATGGATACACAAAAAACAAGATACACTTCGTGTAGATGGTTTATGCATTCAATGTATACTAAAAATAAAGAAAAATAAGTATACATGACATTAAATTGATAATTAAATCATTAAACCCATATTTTATTGATTGAAACACAAACATGTGTTTGAAAATTTAATATCTGTTTTAAAAATTATTAAATGTCCTATTAATTTATTGTAATTTATATATACTTATTAGTTATTAAATTTATTTTCCATGAGGTCCTCAAATTATGGGTGTCCCTAATAATGTTGGGAAGACCGTTAATATGAAATGTGACATATTAACTATTTCATTTTTTAATTAATGCAAGTGCATTCATTTTAAAAATAAAGAGAGAATAATTAAATGAATGATAAAAAGTTTCTTTTTTGTATTTATCACATGTATGACGGTTCATGATCTTTACCAGGACTTGTGTATGTGTTGGATCACTTAATGTAATTTGTTTCACATGGTTGAAATTATTTATTGTTAAATTAAATATGATGTCCTATGATTCATCCCTCACTCCCTTATTATATAAGATATATATGTCTAAGGATAATTATCTAATCCCCTATTAACATATCTTTTGGTTCCAATCACCATCATGTGATTCATAAATACTTGTAAATGGTGCAGTATCCATAGGAATGCAGAGGCTATTCAAGATAGAACCATTATGTTTCAAACTACTTAGATGCATGGTGAAATGCAGTAACTCTTTCCATGGTATACAATATAATTTATTTCCCCTAGTTCATTGGTTTATTTAATGTATTCTCATTACATCAACCAATAAATATAGTTCATGAATACATCATTTAATTAAATTATTATTTATTACGGTAACAGTTTTTATTTTATTTATATAAGGTTATGATTTTATAAATAGATGATTTAATGCGCAATGAAGAATATTAAATAAATGAATTATACCTAAACATTGTATCCATCATGGTTAATTAATTTAATAAAATAAACATAATATTAACAAGACATGAAATAGATAAAATAAGATAAAAATTTATTCATAATGAATTTAAATCCATCAATTATGTATTATGTTAGACATGGCCTTTCTATACGTGATTAGGAATGAAACCGTTGAAACAATGCATTTTAACAAACCTCATTGGGACACTTACCTTTATAATGCAGTTCTTTTGAATGGATTGGGTTGATTTAACCATCATACAACAAGACTAGAAGCCCTAAATATACTTGATGTATCATAGAGCCATGTTTTGATGAAAACCATGTAAATATTTCATGATAGCGGAGTCCGATCAATGGATCTATGATCTCCAAGCCCGTAGTGGAAATAATCTGGCTACCTAAAATCCATCTAGAAGGATGAACCACCAATTTTTGTTTTATGATAAAGGGAATACGTATCATTTCAACAAGAATTTCATAGAAACTAGACAATCCATCTTTAATGGTGATGGTTATTGAGACATGATAAAATAGTTTAATTTTTAACTAAAATTAATAAAATCAAAATAATTTATTCTTTTTCACAAAATTTGTAATAAATAAATATACTAATATTATGCTCTTCAATTATCGAATAAAATTGTGAAATCATAATACAAATTATCCCTACAATCAATATTTGATAAATACATCCACATCACTTATATTAATATCTAAGAGTGGTATAGAATTCCTCTAGTTATGAAACACTGTGAACCAAAATCATAAGTTATTGAATCCTCAATCAATGGTCTTCCAACTAAATATGTGAGTGATAAAGAGTTCTTGTTATAAAAAACATTTGAGATATGTGGTTGATGTTATATGTTTTATTATTTTTTATATTTTTAGGGAACTCATATTTCCTCATGAAAACATTTATTTATAATATATTTATTGAGAACCTCTATAGTATTTACCATGAGAAATGTATAATGGTATGGTTTGATATATCCAAGGGACCCTTTCCTAGAAATCCTAGAGAGGGTTCCCTAGCTAGGACTCACATAGTTAATTTCATTATCTACATTGAGCATTATGTTTTTATTGGTTCAAAACTCTCTGAATAACTGGGAACCAATATCATTTTGAAATAACTCCCCAATAGCATATATATCGTTTTTGTAAATTTAAATATGAAAAACATTAATAAGTATCTAAAAGATCTACTAACTCTCCATAACCAAGTGAGTATGGATATGAATAATGAATATACATTCGTCCTTATGGTGAAAAAAACTAAATTTAAAATGGGAGATCACTAATACCAAATCTTTTTTGTACCCTTACAAGAAAAATAATATCATGGGGAATGAAAGGAGGTATGATATTTCCTATTTTAAATTTGGTAAGAAGGTCCATTGAATGAAAAATGAATCCCAACCCAAAAATAAAAGATAATCTTATGTTTTGTTTGTTGTTTATTGAATTATTTATAATTCAAAAAATTGGTTATTAGATACATATTTTGATTCTAACACATGTATTAAAATATTGCAACTAAGTATATTTAAAAATATTTATTGAAGGGAGGCTGATCTATTAGCCACAAATAGATCTATACATGATGTTTTAGCTATCATTGACAAACGCTTCACATTTCTAAATGGGATAACTAAAAAATGACATGATTATATGGGGTTATATTATTGTATATAAGGGTTTTAATCCCCTATATACACATGAATTTTTTTATGAGGAATTGACAATAATGTGCCCCCCAGTCTTATTAGAGGAGGTTTTGAGAAACAAATAGTATATTGATGATCAATTTGGTGGTGGTTGTGTTAGAGGATGTTTTGACCCACTATAATGTGTACATAGATCATTAGTTTATAGGGGGTTTTGACACCCTCAAATTTATTTAAAAACATAGCGGTGGTTTCAAGCATCTGCTAATTGAGTTATGGGTCACATATTATGGGCAGTTTTTCTAACATCATCTATTTAATATTCATTTAGAGTGGGTTAAAATATCCTATAAATTTATTAAATACCCCATATTAGAGGTGGATTGAAAATAACCACTTTTCTTCATAAATTATTTATTTTTTAAATCCCTATTAGCCTACTTGTTCCCCCACCTATCTTGTTCCTGGTCGCAAATGTCCACATATTCTCCACTTATCAAGTTCTTGGTCACCCCTTCCCTCATGTTCTCCTCATGTCTAGTTCATGGTGGAACCACCCTCGTCCTTTTCATTTCTTTCTGTACACCAGTCCCACATGCCAGTCCCACCTTCACACCATATCATGTCTATCGTCTCGTCCTTGCTCATCCCCTGCCCTCCCAGAATGCTAGTCCTCCCTCACCCCAAATATCCAATATGCATGTCCCGCCTCATCCCCTATTGTTGTCCATGTCTCGTCCCTGACTCCCCGATGACCCACCACATCCCTCCCACTCCTAGTGAGCCTCATACATTTCCCTTAAATTTGTAAAATATTCAACTAGTGAGTTCCGTACAGTGATTCAAAAAGATAGTGGGTCGACACCTCACTACTATGGTAATTGAATTAATTTTTTAATTACACATTCATATATATAAATATATTAGTATATGGTTTTCAAATAAATATTATTTGAATAAATATTTGAATACATAGAAATATATAATCTATATATATTTACATAAATAAAAATAAACATATATAAATAAATATATTATAATATTATGTATTTTTGTAATTATATTATATTGCATTTATATTATATAGTATTTATATGTTCTTATAATCTATATATCATATATGTTTATTTATATACATTTAGTTAAATATATTTTATAATTATATTTTTTTATGTACATACACATATATTTTTATATTTATAAATATATTAATGTTAATTATTCACATACATAAATACATATTTATATATTATGTACATGATAATTTATATAATATATTTATGTATTTATTTAATATTTATTAATAATGCATTAAATAATATATTTCAATAATTTCTTTAATAATATATTTATATATTTTATTTCAAACTATATAGTTATTGTTATGTGGATTAATATATATTTATTTAGATAAATTTTATAATATTATATATAATTAATATTATATGAAATACATATACATGTAATAAAATTTATAATGATATTTATGTTATATATAATTACAAATATTTGAAATACATTTTATAAAAAAATTAATATAATTTTATAAGAAATGAAATTTCATATTATATATAATTAATCGTAATATTATGGATATTTAATATTATATAAAATACCTTTTATAGAAATATAAAATTTATATTACATAAAATAAAATTTATAAAAATATTTATGTAATCTATTTCAATACATATATTCATTATTTTGAAAATTAATATATATTTGTTTTAATAAATAAAATTGTATAATATTATCTACATTTATATATTTGTATATAAATAAATAAAATTTTATTATAATTTGTACATTAATATATAGTAATTTTTATAAATTTTATGTCATATAATATTATTTATATATAATAAAAAATCACAAACATATTATTTAAAAATACATTTATTATATTTATAATGTAAACTATAATGACTACAAGATTATGTTATTATATGATATATTTTCAATAAAAAGTTATATATATGTATATATTTATATAATATGATTATGCTTTTAGGTTATATATAATTAATATTCTATGAAGTACAATTTATACAAATAAATATAAATATATGTACATATAATAATGAAATTATATTTATGTACACATATAAATACAATTTGTTACAATCATATAGTTGAAATTATATAATGAAAGTAAATGATATATATATACTTAATTAATTTATAATTAAAATCTGATATTGAAATATTTACAAAAACATTATCTTGTATTTATAAATGTATATAATATATATATATATATATATATAATTTTGACTATATTATATTTATTCTATAAAAAATATAATATAAATTTATTTATACATAAATACAAAATTAAAATGTATTTAATATAATAAATATCTAATATAAATCATAATATAACTGTATATTATTTATAAAAACGTATATAAATTTAATTTAATAAATTTATAATTTCATTTATATTATCTATTCCAAAATTTACATATGTACTCAAATTTATTAATATGTATAAGTATTTGTTTAAAGTATTTATATAACGTCTTTATATATAAATATATATGTTTATAATGAATTTAAATACATTTATATAATATTTTTATGTAATATATATATATATATGCAATCACATACACACACACACACACAGATATATATATTAAAATTTGAATTTATATGAGGTTTACTTTAAAAAATATTAATATATGGGCTAAAAACCCCTCTAATCAAAGAGATTAGAGGGAGTTCTTGAAACGACTCTAATGTCATAAATTTTAGTGAATTCAAAACCCCCTCTAATGTCATAAATTAGAGTCGGTTCACAACATGCTCTAATTTCTTAAATAATAAGGGGTTCAAAACCCACTATAATCAAAATAAATATCCAAAGTAACTAACCCCACTATAATTTAAGCTATTACTGGGGGTTGTGATGCCACACCATTGATGTAAAAAACTATTTCCCTATTATATATATAGCCTCAAATTTATAAATTAATATTATATATATAATGCCTATAAAATCGATCTGGAAATATAAGTCCAATAATTATTAAATTATCTGTCATTTTGACAAAACTACCTCTAAAATCAAAAACTATATTACAAATAAAAATTGAGTAAAATATTAGTGGGGGTTATGAATGCCCTCTAAATTCTATGATTACATGGGATTGTACATAACCCTCCCTAAAATTAATTCAGAGGGGGATGTTTGGAACCACTCTAAAAAATTGCGTAAATATTCTATTTTTTAGTGGGTGACCAGTGTATAAATAATATTTTATTATGTTAGTTCAGTTACCAAAAACATTATATTGATAACTATACGAGATGCAACAGTTTTTATTTTCAAAATATAATCCAATTACTACTTCCCTAGTAGAAATATTTTTATTTATGGTATGGAATAATTAAATATCAGTCCTTATGTTCTAGACCACAAAAAGCATGTAATTGTAATAGATAAAGAAGCTTTCTCACATGACTCGGACCTCACCCATCATTGGAATCACTAGCTAGGTCATTTAAATGGAAAATAACAAAATAACCTACATCATGAGGGTTATTTAAATTATTTTTATCAAAAACCGTTTATTGTATATCCCTGATGTTTATAAGGTAAAATGACCAATTCCATATTTAGTGGGATAGGATAAGGGATAAATAGATTCATTAAATAGTTCATACTGATGTATGTGGACAATTTCCCCTTGAAGAAAAAATTGATTACTATTAATTCATAAATTGTATTGATGATTTTACTAATTTTTTATAGGTCTACATAATGAGTTATATGTTAGATTATATTGAACAATTTATGGAATACATGAATGATGTTTCGAAATATCATAGAAAAAAGTTTAAAAATCACCACTCATACCATGGTAGAGAATATCATAATGAAGACATCATTGATCATTTATGAGAGTTTTAGATAGTATATCAACTAAATCATCCTTATATTACTCAGTGTAATGGTGTAAGCTATGGGAGGAACTCCACCTTGTTAGAAATGCTGATATCAAAGAAGATCCCTATGAGTCTTCCTTTATCATTTTGGGGATACACATTAAAAACACCAGTACAGATACAAAAACCAAGATCCAACTAAAGAAAAAGATGGTATAAAATAACAATTATGGAAGGTTTTGAATCTCGTGTTATCATACTTTCATATATGGAGATGGTAAGAATTTATTATAGAATATTTAGTTAAAAATAATGGACTGTATGGAATAGAGTATACATGTATTGGATATCGTAAAGAGATATGTATATATTACATGTACAAACCCTCAGAAAAAGGTTTTAGTGATAAGAAACACATTATTACATAAGATTAAGGACATATATAGAAGATATATGTTGGACTGAGAGAAACATAGATGAAATTGAAGCTCAAGGTACAAAAGAGTCTGTAGAAGTATGGATTCAAAAAACCCAGTGCATGAAGAAAATATTATAAATACACAAGATTTATGTTCAATTACAATAGAAGTTATATAATTAGAATGTGATGTATTTATAATCTCTTGGGATGGTGAATCATTATTAGTTTATACTAATGATCCTATAACAAACAATTAAGCGTTAAGTGGAACAATTCTTTCAATGTGGAAACAATCCATGAATTCTATAATGGATTCTATGTACCAAAACCAAATTTGGATTTTTTAGATCCTCCAGTAGATATAAGGCATGTTGAATTAAAATCGGTATTCAAGAACAAATTAGACATCGAGCGACAATTTATTACATTAAAATATTTACTTGTTTCAAATGGTTTATATAGTGTCAAATTATTAACTATGAGGTAATATTTTCACTAGTTTCAACAAAAAAAATCATCAAAATTCTACATGACACTATGGATTTCAGAAACTATGATATTTGGAAAATAGTTGTTTAAATATCCTTCATTAAGATGATCCTTCAAGAAGATGTCTATATGAAAAAACCTGAAATGTTTTTGAAAAAATATTATGAAAAGTATGATAAGAAAATTGAAAAAATCATATTTGGATTAATGAATGCATCGAAAAGAATGAACATTTGTTTGTATAAATCCATTGCGGAAATTAGTTTTATAATGAATGATTGTGAGTATTTTATTTAAAAACAGTTTAGTTTGAGTATAGTGATTATCAAAATAGCATATTTTGATAACATATTACTGAAGGTAATCGAAATACTAGTCAAAAATACAGTTAAAGCACGGTTGATTAAATTCCTCTCTATAATTCACTTCAGAGAGGTAACATATATACGTAGAATCCGGAACCATAATGATAGATACAAGAGGTTCCCCCCCCCTAATTTAAAGCATACAAATTAACATGATATTAAAGAGATTATTTCTAGAACAATCAAATATGAGATTGTTTCTAGAAAAAAATGGAATTCATTATTCTTGGAAATTTTTCTGAAGACACATAGTAAAATAAATATAGTAGAAAGGATTCCATATGAATCAGTGATTGTGTCATTCATATATTCCATGATATATACCATTATAAATGTATTTTACACATTAAGTGTCCCATGAAGATATAATGCTAAAATAGGTTACCACTATTGGATGGAAGTTATGTATATCATTATGTGTCTCTAGAATATTAAGGATATTTTCATGGTTTATAGAAGAGATGATGAACTAGTCATTATATGATATGATTATTCTAGTTTCTAAACTGATTAAGGAGAATCCAAATCTATTTTTTCATTTTATTCATAAAACACTTTAAGGTTGTGTTGGAACCTTACAATACTTGAATCTAAATAAAAAAATTTAAACACCAAAAACCCAAACTTCATAAAAGATTCAAAATACACTAAAAAATCAAAATTCAACTATAGATTTAAAATTCAATCACACATTAAAAAACACACATTCCAACACCTCGACCCACTTCACCATAAGCCACGCTCCCAGAATCCATGCCTTGGTTATCAATAAAACCCCCATCGAAATTTACATCACTAGAAACAATAATCCATAAAAAAATATCATCATCTCAATTATAAATATGTTTAGACCTTTGAGATGTAAAGGGGGACATCTCCCCCAATATAGAAAAAATATCTAATAACTAGAAACAATCAAAATCAACCTCACCTAGTACTATGACCATATGGAATTTTGTTAACTTTTAAAAAACACCTCCCAAGAATCCTTGAAATCCTCCCCTCAAATATAACATGGAGGAGAGTGGAGGAATCTTAGAGAATGAGTATAATATGAAAGATATTTTCAATGAGAAAAACCAAAACAATAAAACTCTTTTGTCTCTAAGGATTACATCCATGAAAAAAATATAGAACGTAAAGATTTCAAACATTAATAATGAATAAAATACACCACACTGATTGAAATAACACAAAATAATAGAATGGAAAAAAATATAACCAATGAAGGGTACTAAAACCCGAAGGCGATAGAGATCAAACCCGAATTGTGACTCCTAGAAAACTGATGACTCTCAACCAACACATCCCAAAAACTATTTTAGAGCCACTACATCATACCAAAATGAAGTCTATTGATATATATTTGGGAGTAAGAGTATAGACTAGGTAAAATAGTAGTTTTCCAGTGAGCCACAATCACAAAGAGATAGAATCACCCGAATGAGATGGATGGAAAGAGAGAGGAAGAGAGAAGTTAAGGAAACCATAAGATAGAATACCTAGAGAAAAATGAGGTCCCATAAAGAGAGAAACCCATATATGAAATTGAATCATTAAATAAATGATAAATTTAGGAATGAAAAAAAGTGGCAGGAAACCAGGAAAAGGAAAAAAGTTTCATTTATTGCTTGATGAGGATGAACCATCTCTAGGAAAATAAAACACATTTGATAGAGAAGTTCAGAAAGCTCAGAAGAGCTAAAAGAGGGATGTAGTTTCATAATATATAGTAGAGTACAAGTATATTATGGATTATATGTTTTCTAAAAAATTATTATTTTTGTACATATTAATGCAAGGTGATGGTGTAGTGCCCTGATTTAAAGATCATATCACACTCTACTAGGATATTAATGTAGTGTAAGATCATATAAAATATACAGGGTCACTTCATCTAGAGAATCACATATTTTATAAGTATCATCAATTTATGGATTTTTCTCATAGGGTTAAGTTTTCAGTGATAAATATTTTAATGTAAGAAAACATGATAGACCCCTTAAATAAAGACTTAACTCATAAGAACCATTATTATCATCTGAGTTCTAGAGAACTGAAATTTATAGGAATCCGGCTCTAGTCTATGTAGGGGTTTTTTGTCGTTTTGTCCTAGGAAAACTATATGAAAATTAAATACATATAAATTTTAATAATTGATTATTATTTAAACATCTTATTACATATTTTTTATGTATGACATATAATTAATGTAATAATGTATTAGATTATTTTCCACGTTGATATGGAAAAAGTACATCACCTCTATGTTGAGAAACATGGAGTGATATGAAAATATTATTAATATAGTTGTATGGTTTTATAAATTATTTTAATGATAAATTTAGAGTTTCAAATTTCAGGTACGATTACTCATAAGTGGATGAGACTTATTCTCATAAATTTATCTCTTAGTAATATACATGATTTGATATTATGAAAACATTACTGAAAGTAGTAATTACATATGTTTTTGTGTCATCTGGTATTCCTATTAATTATCATTTTTAATGTTTCACATACTTTATTATTATCATTAATGCATTCCATGAATCATGAAATTATATTTTCAAAGGAAAAATATGATGACATATGTTCACTATGTGGCAGGGTGCATTATTTGAATCATGATTGACATGTAATTAATGGATATGTAAAGGATGGATTTGTCAAATCAATCATATTGTAATCTGATAGCTCGATTCTTTTATTAGAATTGAACTATCTCCCTAAATTCCATGCCCAATGTGTAGAAACATCTTTATTCTATATAGTCAGAGCAATTCATGTCAAAAATATATGGTGATGAAAAGAATGGGGAACTTGGTTGATGATATATTCTATAAAGGTGGTGAAATTAAATAGAGAGAATTTTTATGAGGTTTTCATCATTGTGGAAATTTATTCTTTCTCTGGGATTCCCTAATTCATTTCAATTCAAAAATCTTAGATATAAACCAAGTCTAGATAATTCTAATGGGAAATAACCCTACAGTGTCACACACTATATGTCTTTAGTGATCTCTATTATATTCTTTTAGAATTTAATTCATCAAAAAAATTTATTCTTCAGATAAAGGAATATGTTTTACTGATGTTTTATTAATATAATATGATATATTAATATTTATGCATCAACTTTTTTAAAAAATATATTTATTAATTTTTATGAATATTTACTAAATTAATATATACTAATTTATGAAGAAAATATTTAATTAAGTAAATAAAATCATATATTTAGGTATTAAATAAATTCTCGAGGAGTTTTAATGTATTAAGACTGTGTTGTGTGATAAATGATAATTAATAAGTCGATTAAATAATTTTTTTTCCAAGTTTTCACGCACAAAAAATTAAGATTAATATTATTTTGTTATGTGGAATCCTGACTAATGTTGTTTATGATATAAATTAATTAATGAGATTCATTAAATAGTTATTTATCCTAATCACTATATTTGTAAATATATTAGTATGTCTAAAATGTTGAGTATTGACCGGTATAATGGAAATAGATAATTTTTGTGCATAATGAATTCTATATTGATTCCTTCTTCTCTGTCCCTCTAATTAATGAAAAAAGTAAGAGATGAATCATCAATACCAAATAATTATAGATAAATAGAAAACAACCCAACACATTTGATTCATTGTGCTATCACTAGGATATCGATTAACATTGCTAGGATATCATAGATGCATGTGTGGATCACGACTAGATGGATTTGATCTTTGGATCATTATAGTGTAAGGAATGATATTCAGAAGATTCTTTTTGGATGATCAATATTCATCAATGAAGAAATATCGTAATCATATGTATTCATTTTTTAGTTATTAAATCAATAAAATATAAGTGTCAAATACATGATCCTCACTCATGGTTTTAGGCAACAATAATTCAAATAAATTTTTATTTATCACCCACCATTTCATGCATCCACTACACCTCAATCGAATAAATTACATATCCCTATATAGGAAACTAAGACATTCAAAAAAAATAATTTCATTAGTAATATTGAGACCAAAGACATTTGTATTATCCTTCCAAATATTTCTTTTTCATATTAAATTTAGTGCTTCGTTTCATGGTTAAATGTTGTATCATCATGAACTATTAATGTTAATATATTTCAAAATGGAAACAGTGGTTTAAATGTACTCTAAAAAGGTGGTTTTTATTTACTTTTTGATTTACATAATTTCCTTGATTTGAACATCTATTTCCCATTTGTTTTCTATGTATGTAATAACATAACTCATTTTGAATACTCATCAACAATTTTAAAATGTTTTTCATTTAATATAGAATTAAGGAAATTAATCATGTATCATTATAAGATTACATGACCATGCGATGGATTCCCCAATAATATAATTGACAACTGTGTCATCTAGATATTAAAAGGAAACATGAACCTAAACACTCATCTAATGTGGTACATAAATTCATAATCTCATGTGATATTTCTGTAAATTTTATTATCTTTTATCTCTCATATGATACTTTACACCATTCACCATAGAACAAAGTCATGTGGGGGTGTTGATAGATATAAATCTCAAAAAAAATCACTATATATAATTTTATTATTATATGGCTATCACATGTTGTATGACACAAATTTAAGATAATGTGGTATAATAAAAATAATTATCCTCATTGGGGAATGTAGTTGATGGAAATGGATATCCATAAATCTAGTGCGGTCATGTGTCTTTCATGAATGGATCATTATTCACCTATTAGTTCACTAGTATCCCTTTTTATATACTTTTTTGAAAATCCATACTAAACTCTAATATCTTTTAATATATCTATTTATTCCTATATTCCTTTCATAATCTCATATAAATCTCCTTGTGTATTTATATTCATTAAATATGTAAGAGGGGACATTCCAAATCCTACAAAATTAATGTGAGCATATTGTTCTAGATAATTAGAAGCTTCTGAATTGAGTCTCTCATTAGGTACAATCAATTTTAAATATTTTTTATAAATCATAAAATAACCATATAATCATAAATGTATATTTTTATAGAGTACTATTATAATAATAATTTTTTTTTCATAAATTCACATTATTCTCATACTTCATCTGTGATTTCCTTTACCACAATTCCTGCTATTTATATGACCCACATTCGATTATACACAATGTGGTGTGGAAGTGTATTCAAAGATAGTTTCATCAATAATCATTTAAAAATAATCTTATATTGTTTTATACCACAAGAATCATTTTATGAAGATTTAAAATACATACCATTTTCTTTTTCAGTAAAGTGTACCCCAACCTTATTTCATTTAGGGTATATTGATTTTGATGAACAATAACTATTTTCAAAACTCTTTTGTTTTTTAACAAATTATCAGTTTTGATTTGAAATAGATAAAATAAAAACATTTAAAATAAAATATTCTTGATTAAAATAAAAAAAATTCCAAATCGCATGGAATAATGAAAGGTTTCAATGATTCATGGTTTACAATTTTTGAATTCATATATACTGGGTATGGTGAAAATTACCTTCAACAACCATATGATTATGATTTGTAAGATGTGTCATGATGGCTATATATAATTTTCTAGTGAAGCTTATGAAAAATCTCTTATGGAAATCATTTAAAATGAATGAAATTTATAGGGAATAATGAAAATTAATTCAATGATTCATTATATATATTTTTTGGTAAAATACATATAATATGTCATAAAATTTCAATAATATCTTCTACCATACTTATCTTCAATTAAAGCATGAAATTATTCTACATATATAAAAAATATAAAATACATTCCTGTTGTAATCCCAAATTAACTAATAATCATTCAATTCATGGGTTCAAAAGATTATCCATGTTTATTCAACCAGTCCTAAAATTATAAAACTTTTAATTCTTCCCTTGATATCTTCATTAAAGATGGTTATTCTATGATTGTCTTGTTTTTTTCATCCACATGCTATTGATATCCAAAAAAATCCCCAATTTTAGCATAGACGGTGTGTCCCCCTTAATGATAGTTAAATCAGGATGAGGATGATTCATTATCTATGTGGGTAGTTAAAAATTTAATTTAGATTATTTATATTTTTTAGAAAAAATTAAATATTTTATGGGAAAACATAATAAATTATAAATCACACAATCCTATTCATTGGAACCTCATTTTTCATTAAATATTTATTGGATTTGGATTATTATTTTAGTATTTGATTTATATCCTTGTGGTACCCTTTAATGTATACGTCACTATCTAAATTGGGAAATTCATGATTTTATTATGATCTCCTAATAAATGGGTCAACGTCAGTTATATTTATATTTGAGCATGCGGTTATTTTTGTAGCCAAAACAATTGACCAAATAAGTTTTAATAGAACTAGGAAATATAATACTTTCATTTCTTGTGATGTCATTATGAATGGTTTTCCCTTATACCCTTACACAATTAAATTCCCCTTTCCAAAGCTCAGTTTTATACCATTAACTATATAACTATTATCAAACAACTTATAATTAAAAAACTCACTTCAAATGTCATATTATTTAACTTGTATCATTGTTCAAATATGTTGAAGTATGACATATTAACATAAATGAGATTTTTATCCTTGGAACTGATTGCCAACATAAGTTTATCCATAACACTAAATAATATATTTAACCTATTACTATGTACATATTGTTCCATCATATAGAATAAATAAACATTAATTAAAAAACAACATATAGAGATAAAAATTCCATTTGGTCCCTTGGATAGAAAATGATGTTGTTCGGTAATAGAATTGGGATATTCAAATAACTCTTTATAAAAATAATCTTAGAACCATCATATAAAATATTGATTATTTTTCATTGATATTCATTGTAACATCCCAAGTAAGTAAGGAATATTAGATTTTCATATCTAGGTTTATCTAAGAATTTGATAGTGTTTTAGATTCTTAAAATGAGAATAAATCCAATTTTAGGCATAGAACACTCTAAAATTTTTAAAAGATTGTCCTATATGTCAAAATATAATTATTATTTAAAATTTGGAAATTGAAATTTACATTGGATAAAATTTTGGTATTTTTTTTGACTATGTTCATTTTTAATGAATATTGAAAAAATAACGCATTTTACATCAAAACATTTTTTTCATATAATTTCATTTTATGGATAAATTTAAATTTTAATTGGTTTTAAATTGTAATTAGAGTATATTTTTACCATTTAATCCAATGGTGTTAATTATAATAAATTTCGCTTTGAAATTGGAAATAAACTATTATCAATCTTTTGATAAATATTGTTTCTTAAAAACACACTATTTGTTTTGACAACGAGTATTGTTTTTAAATTAATTATTGCAATTTCTGTGTTTGGAATTTGGTAAAATGGATTACATATTTTGAATCAGATGTTCCAAATTATCTAATTATTACTCTTTTGTTTTTGGACATTATGAATAGTAACGACAACAATTATCTTTAATTGTCATGATTAATTAGTAATGAAGTGGTTATGGGAAATTAAAAAATATGTCATAATAATATAAAATTAACCCAAAATGTGTCCAAATCCTATTGGTTGTGTCATTTCCGACCATGTGATGCCTTGTGCCATTATAGGGACCCCATGGAATCACTTTTGTGAGATAGTGAACTTCTATCATATTATTTTTTAACGAAAGGAAAATATGACCAAACTATGTGACACCTAATTAAGAAAATTTTTATTTTTTTACATAAATGATCTCTTAAAATATAAATAGTCATTGTAAATCTAAAAATATTTCCTATATCATGGTATTTTTTATAATTTTTAGACTTTAAATAAATAACATTATTTATCACACCGTGATGATTCAGTGATTACCTCATTAATGAAACATTTAAATAAAATGAAAAGATAATGTAAAAGCTATGACAAAAACATGTCATAACCTATTGTATGGGTGGATTTAGAACCCTTAACACCTTATCCTCGCAATATATCATTGTGGGAACTTTAAAATCTAAAAACTATTTTATAATAATGTATCATTTCAATACTTTCGAAAAGTCACCCTCCTCCCCCATATAAAAGGCCCCCACCTCTACCCCATTTCCCACACCTCTCAAGTCTTTGGATCTTCCAGAATCTACTCATATCATCTCTCCACATCCCTCTCTTAGTCCTAGAAGCCTCACATTTGGCTGATGTCTTCCCAAAGAAGTCTTTGGCTCAAATAAAAAAGAGTTACCCGATTTAGAGGTAATGTATTTTCTCGAGTTTCTTTCTTTTTATTTTACTTCTTCACTCAAAAATATCTTCTTATTATTTTATCCCATAATAAAACCGGTATCCTGAATATAATAAGATATTTTTATGAAAAGTATTCTACTTACACTTACGCGCACCTCTGCCTAATGGTTAAAGAACATATTGTTTCTGTGGGTGGCGAATTACTGCATCACGAAACTATGATTGTTCAATATTTTTTTAACACCGTTCATGGTGGCCATTAATATGTCACTGTATTTATATATGATATATATTATTTTTATGTTTTCTTTATTCTTCTATATTTTTTATATATATAGAAAATATTTATGGTTTACATGATGTGTAAACACGATAATTTCATTTGAGGAAGGGTGGACTACCACCCCTCAAAGTGATATGAATCATTCATACCATATGTGGTACGTATAATGGATAGGTTTAATGGTATTATATAAGATAAAATATTGTAATTATAATTCTATTATGTGTCATTATTTTTTAATTCCATTAAATATTAAATAGAAATAGTAGTAGAGTTCTTGTGTATGTACAACATACCATCTCCATGAAAATTGCATTTCATTTTTTACCTCTAAATGCTATGTACTATAATAAATACATGTATATGCTATATATATAATATATATGATATCAAAATAATGAATATCTTTCTGGATATAATGAACCTTTTACCACATGAACAACATGTAATTATAAGAAGTCCATTTTTGACTTCAGTACCAAATATCGACAAAACGAACATTATTAACTTAAATGATTACATAATGTTTATAACCTAGAAATGAGTGACATAAAAGTAATAATAAACTATAAAAATATTCACAAGGAATTAGAAATTAACTTTAGTTTATTATTCAGGAGATTAATAAATGATCATGTCAAGTCGGGCAAGAGGTAAGGGACGTTGTCTCAATCTCCTTTCATTGAGGCATATTTTGTTTTAATATAACACTTCCTATTATACGATGTATAAAGACATATGAATTTTCATTTCATTCAAAGGGAATATTTTTCTATGAATCATTTTACTGAATGACAAAAAAGTGTGTTTTTTAAAGTAAACGGTGACAACGGCCTTTCTGTCGCTGTGAGTAATATTTGATCTCTGGCTTCCTCAGAAAGCCATAATGTTTTTAAAAGAAAATATACAACCTATAATTTATTATGTATTTTGTTATTGAAAATGGTTTTGATTGTGGATTTGATATATCAATATATTTAAGTGATATATTGTGATTTATATGTGGAAATGTTTTCTTTTATTTATATTTTTTTTATGTCGTTGATTTTATAATGGTACTTGGACATTTGAAGGGTGGTTACATGAAAAATCAAATGACGGGTGGTGTCGTGAATACCAGGATGGGTGGTTACGTTATAACCTCTAATGCATTGGGTATGTAAGTCGACCACATGGCTATTACATTTAGTGATATGTGTGGAAGTTGACTGTATGGTTATTCCATTTAAGAATGTTTATGTTCCAAGTCACCTTTATATGTTATGTGATCATTATACAGGTTTTATGGTGATATTTTGTTTATAAAAGATTATGAAATGATATTGTATTCCATAATGAGTATTTACTACTTCATATAGTTTAGAAGTATTACTTATGATTCGGTATTCATGGTTTACTTTTAGTTTTGAAAAACTAATAGTTTCTTTCTTTTTGTATTCCTTACTGAGATTTTTAACCTCAGCCCAAGTTTTTGAAATGTTTCTCACAAAATATAATGTATAATAGGCTCATGGATGGGATCAAGCAATGTCATGCTATCTAAAACATGGAACTGGACATGAATCTTTTTTTCAAGAGTTTTTATTTTATGAAAAAAAGGAAACTGAGTATATGTGTCTACTTTTATCTTTTGATATGTTATAGTTATGGTCTAATTCACTGAAACTCTAAACCTAAAATTCTCCTCAAGGTGATTTATTCATTTAATTCAAGATTATGTAATGTTTTAATGCTGGGTCTTTATTGTCGGTATTAGATGTCAGTTAAGACAACTTTTGGAGATAGAATATTGTTAAATTCTTGTCCATAAATTAATTTATGGTATGATTGAAATGATATATTATTTAAAGATTACCACATTGCTTTGACTAAGATATTTCTTTTTTAAAAATGGTTTTCCACAGAGGAAATACGAAATCTATGTTGGGACGAAATCATGAGGAAAACAACCATCCAAATCAGCAACCTCAGACAGTCGAAATCGGAACGGAACAGTTTGTTGCAGTGATGGCACTGTTGAAAACAAAGTAACTGTTCATATTAATGATGTGCCACCCGTAAATGAGTATCTTGATGTTTTTCTTGATGTGTTTCCTGGTATTATACATGATCGGGAATTTGAATTTACTGTTGACTTAATTACTGATTCTAATCCAATTTCAAAACCCCCTTATCGAATGGCTCAAGTTGAACTTCTAGAGATAAAAATTCAATTGCATGAGTTATTAGATAAAGGTTTCATTCGACCTAGCACATCACCATGGGATTCTCCAGTCTTGTTTGGTAAAAATAAAGATGGTTCAATGAGACTTTTCATTGATTATAGTGAATAGAATAACATCACTGTTAAGAACAAGTATCCTTTTCCTCATATCGATGATTTGTTTGATCAGCTCGAGGGAGTTCAGTATTTTTCAAAGATTCAAATTAGTTCGGGGTACCATCAAATGAAAGTAAAAAAGCAGAAATTCCGAAGACCGTATTTCATACTAGATATGACCATTATGAATTTGTAATTATGATTTTTGGGTTAACCAATGCACCTGATGTATTCATGGACCTTATGAATAGAATTTTCCATGAGTTCTTGGATAAGTATGTGACTGTTTTAATTGATGGCATTTTGGTGTTTTATAAAAGTAAAGTTGAGTGTGAATGCAATTTAAGGGTTATTTTTTAATCCTTAAAATAAAATAAATATTATGGGGAATTCATCAAGTGTGAGTTTTGGTTGCAACAAATATATTTCCTTGATTACATAGTTTCTAATGATGGAATAACTATTCATCCTACAAAAACAAAGGTTGTTGTAGAATGTCCAAGACCCACAAATATAACCATGATTTGTAGTTTTAGTATTTTGGAAGGCTAATACCAAATGTTTTTTAATGATTTTGCATGATTTTCCAGCCAATTGACTAAGCTAATTCAGAAGTCTGTTAAGTTTATCTGGAAAAAATAATGTGATGATTGTTTTCAGGAATTTAAAAGAATATTGGTGAATGATCCAATATTGGCACCACCTTCCAGAGGTGATGATTTTTTTATCTATAGTGATACTTCATTGAAAGTACTTGGTTGTGTCCTTATGCAGAATGATCAGGTAACTACTTATGCTTCACGTCAGTTGAAAACTCACGAGTTAAATTACCCTACATAAGATTGGGAATTAGTTTCTATTGTTTTATCTTTAAAAATTTGGAGAATTCATTTGTATGGAGTAAAGTTTGCAATATATATTGATTAATAAAGTTTAAAGTATATATTCACTCATAAATAATTGAACATGAGACATAGGGGATGGATGTAATTAATCCAGGATTACGATTGTACAATTCATTACCATCCGGGAAAAGAAAATAAAGGGGATGATGCTTTGAGTCTAAAAAGTAATGCTTCATTAACCATGCTACGTTTGTAATGAGATCCGTAGGTTTTTTATTTGATGAGCTTTGGAATAGATGTTTTGGGTGTAGTAAGTTCTTCTATTTTGTTTCAGGTGTTAGTGAGATCATCTCTATCAGACAGAATTAAGAAAGTGCAAAAGAAAGACAATGAGTTGCAAAAAAGGTAGAGCTGGTTCAGAAGGGTAGGTTTCCTGAATTAACCTTGATAATGATTATGTTTTAAGGTTAGGGAAGAGATTATATGTTCCTTGTGATTCACAGTAGAATAATGAGTTGTTTTGTGAGGCATATTGTTCCCCGTTTTCAGTTCATCTTGGTAGTACAATTATATAAAAATATATGTGGTAGTATTTCTGGTGGTATGGAATGAAAGGAGATATTGATGATTTTACAGTGAAGTGTTTGACTTGCCAAGAGGTTAAAGCAGAGTGGGAGTCACTGAAAGGTATGCCTCAGTCTTTACCGGTGCCAAAGTGTAAATGATAAAATATATCCATGGACTTCATTGGGGGATTACCAAATACATCTCAATGTAATAATGAAATCTATGTTATTATTTATCGATTGACTAAATCTTTTCATTTCCTTGTTATTCGAGACATATTCTCTCTGGATAAACTATCTCGGTTGTATCTTAATGAGATAGTCAAGTTACATGGAGTTCCCCTCTACATTGTATCTGATCATGATCTGAGGTTTACTTCTTGCTTTTGGAAAGGACTTCAGAAGTCATTGGGGACTGAATTAAATTTTAGTACAGCTTTTCATCAGCAATTAGATAGGAAGTCAAAATGAATAATTAAGACCTTGAAGGATATGTTACGTGCTTGAAAAATGGATTATTAGTGAATTTGGGACAAACACATTTCTTTGGTTGAATTTTCTTATAATAATAGTTATCATTCCAGTATACAGATGGTTCAGTTTGAGAGATTATATGGAAAGTGGTGTCAAACTCTAGATTTTTGGGATGAAGTAGGGTAAAGGAAGATGATGGGACTAGAATTGGTAGAATAGATGGTAGAAAATGTTTAGATGATATAGAAACACATGAGAATAACTCGGAGCAGGAAGAAATGTTATAAAGACAACAGGAGGAATGATATTTCTTTTGAGGTAGGTGATGATGTTTTCCTCAATGTTTCTCCATGGAAAAGTGTGATGCGTTTGGGAAAGAAAAAAATATGAGTCCGAGGATCATTAGACATTTTGAAATCATAGAGAAGGTTGGATCATTAGAATATGGAGTGTCATTACCTCTTATTTTTTCCAAGGTACACAATGTTTTTCATGTTTCAATGTTGAGAAATTATATACAAGATCCATCTCATGTTTTGATCCCAAAGGTAGTTCAGCTGGAATAGAATCTATCTTATGAGGAACAACTGGTCTAGATTATTGACCATAGAGAGCATGTTTTGTGGAATAAGGTGATTAATCAAGTAATGGTTCTATGGAAAAACCATATTGTTGAAGAGGCATCAGGGGAATCTGAAAATGCAATGAGCGATAAATACCCCAACTTATTCGATAAGTCAATAAATTGCGAGGAAGAAATTTCCTAAAGGGGGAAAGGATGTAAAATCCCAAGTAAGTAATGAATAATATATTTTTATATCTATTTCTATATTTTAATTAGATAGTGTTTTAGATGCTTACAACGAGAATAAATCCAATAATAACCATATAAAAAATTAATATTTTTAAAATATTTTTTACCCCCTTTTAACGGGGAACCATTTTTAAATATAACATTTGACAATTTTATAGTATTTATATGAAAAATTAAATTATTCTTTATAATTTCGTCATTTAAATTTACTATGGATAAATTTTTGGAATTTTTCTGACAATGCTCATTTTTAATAAATAGTGAAAAAATACTGTATTTTACATCAAAACTACTTTTTCATCTTATTTAATTAAATAGTTAGACTATCTTTTTAATTGGTTTTAAAGTGTAATTAGAATTTATTTTTAACATTTAATACAATGCTTTCCATTAAAATTAATTTCACTTGGAAATTGGACATAAACAATTATCAATCTTTTTGTAGATATTGTTTCTTAAAAACACGCTATTTGTTTTGACAATGGAAATTCTATTTAAAATAATTACTGAAATTTCTGTGTTTGAAATTTGGTAAAATTAATTCCATATTTGGAATCATAAGGACCAAATTATGTAATTAAGACACTTGTGTTTTTTGACATTATGTATAGTAACGATAACAATTATCTTTAATTATCATGATTAATTAGTAATAAAGGGTGGTTATGGGTAATATAATAAAATCATAGTAATATAAAATGACCCCAACATGTGTCAAAATACTTTTAGTTGTGTCATGACCGACCATGGGATTCCTTGTGCCAACTTTGGGACCCCATGGAATCACTTTTGTGTGATAGTGAACTTTTATCATATTATTATTTAAAAAAAGGAAAATATAATGAAACTATGTAACACCTAATTAAAAAAATTTCCATTTAGATTACATAAATGATATCTTAGAATATAAATAGCCATTGGAAAAATTAAAATATTTCCTACATCGTTGTAGATTTTTAATAATTTTTAAGACATTAAGTATGTAAATTTACTTATGCCACCATGATGATGTAGTGATTACCTCATTAATGAACTATTTAAATAAAAGGAAAAAAATTATGTACAATATAAAACATACACTTTCATGAAAGATATTGTATGGGTGCATTTATAACCCTTAACACCTTATCTTCAAAATATATCATTATGGGACCTTTAAAATCCGAAAACCATTTTATAATAAAGTAACATTTCAAGACATCCCAAAAGTGACCCTCCTCCCACTTATAAAGGCCCCCACCTATACCCCCATACCCACACCCATCAAGCCCTTGGCTCATCCAAACTCTAATCATATTATCTCTCAACATCCAGCTCTTACTTATAGAAGCCTCACTTTCGGTAGAAGTCTTCCAAAGTAAGCCCTTGGCTCAAGTCAAAAAGAGTTACCCGATTTAGAGGTAATGTCTTCTCTCTAGTTTCTTCCTTTTATTTTCCTTCTTCACTCACCACTATCATCTAATTATTTGATCCCATAATAACCCCAATATACTAAATGTAGTAGTATTTGTTTATGAAAAGTATTCTACCTACACTACTCACACCCCTATTTAATGGTTAAAGAACATAGTTTTTCTGTGGGTGGAGAATTACTGCCTCACGAAATAATGATTGTTCAATATTTTTTAACAATTTTCACTATGGTAATTAAGATGTCACTGTATTTATATATTATATATATTATATTTATGTTTTCATTATGATTCTTTATTTTATATATATATATAGCAATCCTTTTTTGTTTCCATTACGTGTAAACAAGATAATTTCATTTGAGGAAGTGAAGACTTCCGCCCCATCAAAGTGATATGACTCGTTCATACCATATGTGGTACATTTAAAGGATAGGATTAATGATATTATATATGAATCAATACTGGAATTATTATACTACTATGTATCATTATATTTAATTACATTAAATATGAAATAGAAATGGAAGTAGCGTTCATGCGTACGTACGGCTTACCGTCTCCATGAACAGTGCATTTATTTTCATACCTCTAAATGTTTTGTACTATTTAAATACTTGTATATGCTGGATATATAATATATATCATATCCAAATCAAGAATAACATTCTAGATATAATGAACCTTTGACCACATGAACGGCATGTAATTATGAGAATTCTATTTTTGACTTAAGTACCAAATATTGAAAAAACAAACATTATTAGCTTAAATGATTAAATAATGTTTATAACATGGTAATGAGGGATATAAAATAAATAATAAACCTGAAAAAGTTTCTTAAGAGGGTAGAAATTAACTTTAGTTTATTATTTATGAGATTAATAAACGATCGAGTCAAGTCGGCCACGAGGTAAGGGACTTCGTCTCAATCTCCGTTCATTGAGGCATATTTTGTTTTAATAAAATAATTTCTTTTATACTTTGTATAAACACCTTTGACATTTCATTTAATTCAATGGGAATATTTTTCTACGACACGTTATACTAAAAAACAAAAAAGAATGTTTCTTTTATTGTACGCGGTGCAACGACCTTTCTGCCGCCGTGAGTAATGTTTGATCTTTGGCTTCCTCAACAAGCTGTAATATTTTTAAACAAAAAAAAATAACATATAATCTATTATTTATTTTGGTATTGAAAATGGTTTTGATGATGGATTTGTTATATAAATATATTTAAGTGATATATTGTGATTGAAATGTGGTAATGTTTTCTTTCCTTTATATTTGTTGTAACATCCCGAGGTTTTATGAAAAATATTCTTTTTAATTACATTAATGTCTTGTGTTGTACGCTACACCAAAAGGAGCTTGCACAACACGCATCCTTGACTTTCCTTGCATTACACTTAATCACGACCTTCCTCGATAGCGTGTGTAGTACGTAGTACCGAGTTTCACTAAACAACGATATACTATTAAAATATTATTAAAACTAGACGTTATGAATAGTAATAACCACTTTTTGAAATTTTATAAATTTTATCTTTCAAAATGGACATCATTTTTGGATTCGTAATATCAAAATTAGCTTAGGGTGAAATTTTGGTAGTTTTCGATTAACTTTAATTTTCTGATGAATAGTGAAAATTACTAAATTTTAATTAAAAACAACCTTTTTAATCGAAATAATTAATAGTGATAAATTATTAAATTGAGTGGTTTTAAAATATATTTAAAATATATTTTTACAATTTAATACAATGTTGGTCATTGGATGTAATTTCACATTTAAACCAGACATAAACAAGTGTCAATCTTTTGATAGTTATTATCTCTTAAGAACACACTATTTGTTTTGACGACGGGAATTAATTTTTATATTAATTAATGCAACTGATATGTTTTGAATTTGGAAAAATAGACATCATTTATGAGTTCATAATATCAAATATAGCTTAGGCCTAATATTTGGTATTTTTCTGGAAACTTTCACATTTTGATGAATAGTGAAACCACTAAGTAGTAGTTAAAAAATGAATTTTTTCATAAAACATAATTTTACCGCTTCTGTGAGTGGAATTTCAAAAATCCGAGAGACACAGTTGATGTTATTAAGTAAAATGTGGTTCAATGAGATGAAAATAATTTTTGGTGAATAGTAACTTTTTACTTTTTTTACCACGGTTAAAAGTAAATAGGGTAATTAAGGGTAAAAATGTTATTATTATTACCCTAACACATGTCCTAATTCTATTGGATAAGTTTAATTCG
Organism: Viscum album; assembly: GCA_963277665.1. NCBI lineage: Eukaryota > Viridiplantae > Streptophyta > Magnoliopsida > Santalales > Viscaceae > Viscum > Viscum album. The sequence goes on along the minus strand of OY728158.1, from coordinate 361,734,883 downwards.
ACCAAAAACAACCTTAGGAGAAAAATATGACCATTTAGGCCCACTTGGATTAGATTAGGACATTTATTATTAATTTATTTAAAGAAGGGTTAAAATAGTTAAAATCAAATTTTAATAAGTATATCATTTTTAATATAGGGTTATACATAAGATAAATTATACTATATATATTAATTAGAAAGATTAAAAGATTTCTTACATAATGAAATTTTATTTGTAATTTTTATACTTTAAATATGTTAATTTATTTATGACACAATGGTGATGCCTTAATTATCTTATTAATGAAATATTGACATAATTGATGTTATAAATACCCAAATAAATGTAATTTGAGACTTTTTATGAATTACAATAATTTTCTAGGTTAATATGACATGTTAGTATTGATTTAATTAACAGTTTTCGAACTAATCATTCTGTTATGATTTCCACAAAGATCAATTACTAAATAGTGTCAAAATTGACATAAAATAGTTTTTAAAACAAATATTATATTATTTACTGTTATTTTATTCCTAAAAATCTACGGTTCATACAAATGACTTAGATAAGGTTATATATATTAATAATAAACAACTTGGGGTTCGTTTGGCTAGTTATAGTAAGTTTATTAACCATATAGTGTAAGAACACAAAAAGACACGGTAAAAGTGAAATTATCTAACATAAAGTTAAAAAAATGATAAGGTTAAAATAGTTAACTAAACATGGACAAATTCTATTGGATGAGAGGATTTCGACCCATCCCCACCTTAGCTTATAAATAACTCAACTTGTAGCTATTTATAACCGAATTTGGCATTATAAAAAATAATATTTTTAGTTATTCCAAAGGTGCCCCTCTCCTCCCTTATAAAAGGGCACCTCCTCCCTCTCTTCCTCACACCACTATGAGCCTTCAAGCTCGGACTACCCCTACCAAATTCTTTTCTCCACTTCCCTAGAAACATCCTAGAGGTTCTAGTCTTCTTCAAAGACCAATTGTATTGCCCAAAAAGGAGATCTCAAAGAGGCGCTTCAAAGAAGAAGAGGTTCAGACACTTACGAAGCAAATCGGACCTAAGGTAAGGGAAAATATCACAATCCTATTTTTATCCGAGATTGTTTATACATTGGTATTTACTGGGGTGTATTTTATCATCCACATCCATTTTTGTTCAATATGTAATTTTATTTCCACACACTTACAATTGTTTCAATCCAATTTTACACTTCGGTGAGTTTTTAGTAAAATATATGAAAGGAATCTTTTTTCGTTTTTCGTACGAGGTACTTTTTAAATTTTCCGAAAAAAGTACGAGAAGAATGTTTTTTTAACTTATACAACATGAATGTATTTTTAAAACATTATTTCCAAGAGGCTTCCTTTAAAGTTATCAAGTTTATTTTTAATCAACTTCATTTAGTTTATAATTGTCTGACATGTTAAGAAAGGAAAAGTGTTTTTGAAGTAGAAATGATATTTTCCTCAAGAGTGGAGTTCAAGTGTTTTATCAAAATTATTTTCCATCTAAGATAATAAAGGGTTCTATTTTCATCCATATTATTACATTTATTTGTATTATGTTGTGATGGAATTATTTTTATGAATTCCATTATCTTATATGAATTGTTTTATGATGTCATGATGTTTAAGATTCCCATTTTTATTTCATGGGTTATGCTATGATGTATGGTTTATGATTTTGTGGCACACATAAGAATGGTATAATTATGAGATGGGTTGGACCTATATCTCACTCCAATTCATTGGGTAATGATTTTATATCTCATGAGAGAGACATGGCTGGAACGGCAGGTTAAACCGGTTCAGTGAAACAGGACTGAAACGAGGAGTGAAATCGGTTCAGAAATTGAATTTGTCCACTAAGATAATCTTGGAATTGAGTCTTGACTATAAAGAAATGATTCTCTATGATTATGTGTGTATGCCACCAAATTTCATGTTTTATGTTATTATTATTGGGATTACATTTTACTACAATGATTTATCCCATGTTATGATATTATGATCTCTTTTGCAGGTTAAGATTTCCAAAGTGTTGTGTTCTTATGTATATGATGTGATTGATATTTCTTTTGTTTACCTTTACTGAGAATTTGAGCTCACCCTTTTATTTTTTATTTTCCCCATGATATAAAGAATGGTTTTAGGTAAAAGAAGGATGATCTTTTTGGGATATGTTGAAGATCTTTCACCATGATTAGAAGATTATATTCCGAGTTTCCAAAGACACTAAACTATTACTGTCCTTGTGTGTGTGTTTTTGTTATGTACTAAGTATTCCACAAAAGTAATGTAATGTCCATGTACGTTAAGCTTAGGGTCTCTACAGTTGGTATCAGAGGAAAGGTTTAGTCAACCTTTGGAAACTAGGATGCGAGAACTTTAGTGAGATCCCTATAGATATTTCTAAGGTATGTATAGAGATGTCCCTAAGGTTAAGTATAAGTATAGGTTATAGTAATAGAATTACGGTAACCTAAGATGTTAGATATTGAAGGTACTCCCCCTTTATTATATTGTTTTCCCCAGTGTGATTTTTGCCTCTCACACTATTCTTTTTGGGTTTTAGACGATGGCTGGAACCTGAAGGAATCGTGTTGATCAATGCAATGGAAAATGCAATGATTGTCCTCCTGAACAAACAAATGTTATGGGAGATGGAGTGCAAAATCTTATTGATATACTTAAACAAGCTATGAATACTTCTGGACTTCCAAATGAGCAGAGAAGGGAACAATATTCTATTGAGTCCTTCATGTGGCATCGTCCACCTTCTTTCAGTGGGTCTTCTGATACACTTGTTGCTGAACAATGGATCATTACCACTGAAAAGATATTTTTAGTTCATCAATGTTCTGAACATGATAAAGTCATCTTAGCAATATATCGTTTGGAAGGTGAAGCTAATTAGTGGTGGAATATTATCAATAATACAAGGCCAAGAGATGAAATTGAGTCCATGGAATTGGAAGAGTTCAAGAACTTATTTTAAAATAAGTACTTACCTCGTATTCTTCGAACAAATATGGAGAAGGAGTTTCTTGAACTAAAACAAAAGGCTGATGAATCTTTTGGTGTATATGAAGAGAATTTTCCATGGCTTGTAAGGTATGCATCTGGCATTATCATCCAACCTGAATGTGAAGTTGATCGATTCTTCAGTGGCTTAAAACCAAATCATCGAAGGGCATTATCTATAAGAGACTTCAGTAGCTATGAAGAAATTGTGCACTGTGCTATTAAGGTAGAAATGGAATTTGGTGTTACATATCCATCTCATGGGTTTGACAAGAAACGAAAGATGGAGTTCAAGGAGAAATCTTAGAATAATGGTGAAAAGAAGATGAATGTTTCCTTATGCACAAAGTGTGGAAAGAAGCATGGTGGAGACTGTCTTAAAGGGACCAGAAAATGTTTTATGTGTGGAAAAGAAGGTCATTGTGCAGCTAAGTGTCAAAGTAATGGAAAAAGGGTTTCTAACGGTGTGAATAAAAAAAGACTGCAGGTAACGCACCAACAACACTTCAATGCTTCATGTGCAATGAAATGGGGCATTATGCTAATCAATTCCCTAATCCAAGGGTTAATGATGATCGAAATGAGCAACCACTTAAGGAAAAGGACAAAGCGAAGTCACATGCGATCACTATTGGTCATGTTGAATATAACAACGATGTGGTGGAATGATTAAGTGTTTATGTAATGGGATTCGAAAATAATGTTGTATATAGTATCGTGGAATATTGGAATATTTATGTATTGGCCTATTGTGGTTTTAAATGGTACCGGTAACCATGGAATGTGGTTGAGATATTTTTGGAAAAAAATGATATGCTCATAATGAAGGGAAAACTAGAAAATGAAATGTTTGACCGTATTCATGAACTCATGATTGATATAAGGACTAAGTGATATCATGGTTTGAGTATATAGAATTTTGAGGATTTTGGTATGTGGAAAGTGTTAACTATTAACTGCATTTATTTTTTCACTAAGGTTTAATGGGTATTAATTTTTTATTAGAATACATGATTAAGGTATTCACATAACTGGAATGTGACCAACAAGATATATGGGGGATAAATGAAGGTATTTGTATGCTTAGTTGATGACATTTCAAGTAATCGTTTTCTTTATACTATGAGCTTGGACCGAATTATTTTAGATAAACCTAAAGATTGGAATGGATTATGTTGGACATAAGTTTGTATTTTTTAAGGATAGAACATTTTTTTTGATATTATTTATGTGATTTTATAGTAATGTAGTTTTAGAAAAAGGACAACATGTAGGACGGGCGACAGCCCATCGCATCGGAAAAGGCTGTGGGAATCGAACCCACAACCGAAGTGCGACTGGCCTTTATCCCATACCACTGGCCTAATGGAAGACCCTGTTTAGTAGAAACTAGTTTTATTATATTAAGCAGTATGATATAATAAGGAACCATATATGATTAATCTCACTATATATCGACTTGTGTATAATTAATAACTTTTTCTAGCCATTTGTTTGAGACAGATGGAATGACCCTTCATTCTATCACATGATCTACTAACTCTTCATGAATAACAAATTTAACTTCATTTCTTTAAGAGATGAAGTGGAAATTGTTCAAGGCACGAACAACAGTGATATTTTACAAAAATAAAGTAAGTATTTAATCAAATTCTTCAACTTTAGGGAAATGATCTTGATAACCAAAATTGATGTCCTAGTGCTCTTATATCTGATGAATCAGATGGTACCTTAGAGCGTCACAAATTTATGGCTTTTTGATTACTGTGTTTTCAATAGCCATGTTCTCTACCACTCTCCATCAGAACATGATGCTGAGATTTCTCTTCCATATCCATTTTCACCTATGTGGAAACCCAGTGATTAGTTTATTTGGGTAACCGTTACGTTTCATAATTTTGTTTTCAAATATTGGTTTTGGTATTATTATTTTACGATATGGGTTTCTATTAAAGTAACTTTCGAGTAGTAAACCATTTATAACCCTTACGAATTTTGCGGGTGAAATTCCTTTTAAGGGGGGTAGAATGCAACACCCCAAGATTTTATGAAAAATATTCTTTTTAATTTCATTAATGTATTTTGTTGTACGCTACACCAAAAGAAGCTTTCAAAACACGCATCCTTGACTTTCCTTGCATTACAAGAAATTGAGACCTTCCTCGATAGCTTGTGTAGTACGCAATACCGACTTTCACTAAACAACGATATGCTATTAAAATATTATTAATACTGGCCGTTAAGAATAGTAATAACCACTTTTTGAAATTTTATAAATTTTATCTTTAAAAATGGACTTCATTTTTGGATTCGTAATATCGAAATTATCTTACGGTGAAAATTTGGTACTTTTCGGATAACTTTAATTTTCTGATGAATAGTGAAAATTACTAAATTTTAATTAAAAACAACCTTTTTAATCGAAATAATTAATAGTGATAAATTATTAATTTGAGTTTTTTTAAAGTATATTTATAATATATTTTTACTATTTAATACAATTTTGTTCATTGGATGTAATTTCACATTTAACCCAAACATAAACATGTGTCAATCTTTTGATAGTTATTATCTCTTAAGGACACGCTATTTGTTTTGACGATGGGAATTAATTTTTAAATTAATTAATGAAAATGATATGTTTTGATTTTGGTAAAATAGAAATCAATTTTGAGTTCATAATATCAAATATATCTTAGGCCTAATTTTCGGTATTTTTCTAGAAACTTTCATTTTTTGATGAACAGTGAAACCACTAAGTGGTAGTTAAAAAAAATGAATTTTTTCATAGAACTTAATTTTACCGCTTCTGTGAGTGGAATTTCAAAATCCGAGAGACACGGTTGATGTCAGTAAGTAAAATGTGGTTCAATGAGAAGAAAATAATTTTTGGTGAATAGTAACTTCTTACTTTTTTACCACGATTAAAAGTAAATAGGTTAATTAAGGGTAAAAATGTTATTATTATTACCATAAAACATGTTCTAATTCTATTTGATAAGTGTAATTTGACCAAAAACAACCTTAGGAATAAAATATGACCATTTAGGCCCACTTGGATTAGATTAGGACATTTATTATTAATTTATTTAAAGAAAGGTGAAAATAGTTGAAATCAAAGTTTAATAAGTTTATCATATTCAATATAGGGTTATACATAAGATACATTAGACTATAAATATTCATTAGAAATATACAAAGATTTAATACATAATGGTATTTTATTTGTAATTTTTAGACTTTAAATAAGTTGATTTATTAATGACACAACGATGATGGAGTAATTATCTTATTAATAAAATATTGACATAATTGATGTCATAAATACCCAAATAAATGTAATTTGAGACTTTTAATGAATTACAATATTTTTATAGGTTAATATGACATGTTAGTATTGATTTAATTATCTTATTTCGAATTAATCATTCTGTTATGATTTTCACAAAAATCAATTAATAAATAGTGTCAAAATTGACATAAAATAGTTTTTAAAAAAAATATTATATTATTAATTGTTATTTTATTCCTAAAAGTATAAGGTTCGGCCAAATGACATAGATAAGGTTATATATATTAATAATAAACAACTTGGGGTTCGTTTGGATTGTTATAGTATGTTTCTTAACCATATAGTGTAAGAACACAAAAAGGCACGGTAAAAGTAAAATTATCTAACTTAAAGATAAAACTAAATGATAAGGTTAAAATAGTGAACTAAACATTTCCAAATTCTATTGGATGAGATGATTTCGACCCATCCCCACCTTAGATTAAAAATAACTCAATTTTGAGTTATTTTATACCGAATTTGGCTTTATAATAAAATAATATTTTTAGTTATTCCAAAGGTGCCCCTCTCCTCCCTTATAAAAGGGCAACTCCTCCCTCTCTTACTCACACCACTTTGAGCCTTCAAGCTCGGCCAACCCCTACCAAATTCTCTTCTCCACTTCCCTAGAAACATCTTAGAGGTTCTGGTGTTCTTCAAAGTCCAATTTTAGTGCCCTAAAAGGAGATCTCAAAGAGGCTCTTCAAAGAAGAGGAGGTTCAGACACTTACGATGCAAATCAGACCTAAGGTAATGGAAAATATCACAATATAATTTTTATCCGAGATTTTTTATACGTTGGTATTTACTAGGGTGTATTTTATCATCCACATCCATGTTTTCTCAATATGTAATTTTATTACCATACACCTACAATTGTTTAAATACAATTTTACCCTTCGGTGAGTTTTTAGTAAAATATATGAAAGGAATATTTTGTCATTTTTGGTACGAGGTACTTTTTGACTATTCCGACAAAAGTACAAGAAGAATGTTTTTTTACCTTATACGGAATGAATGGATTTTTAAAACATTATTTCCAAGAAGCTTCCATTACAATTTATCAAGTTTATTTTTAATCAACTTCTTTTAGTTTATAATTGTATGTCATGTTTTGAAAGGAAAAGTGTTTTTGAACTAGAAATGATATTTTCTTCAAGAACGTAGTTCAAGTGTTTTATCAAAATTATTTTCCATCTAAGATAATAAAGGGTTATTTTTTCATCCCTATTATTACATTTATTTTGATTATGTTGTGATGGAATTATTTTTATGAATTCCTTTATCTTATATGAATTGTTTTATGATGTGATGATGTTTTAGATTCCCATTTTTATTTCATGGTTTATGCTATGATGTATGGTAAATGATTATGTGGCACACATAAGAATGGTATCATTATGAGATGGGTGGGACCTATATATCCCTCCAATTCATTGGGTAATGATTTTATATCTCATGAGATAGAAATGGCTGGAACGGCAAGTTAAACCGGTTCAGTGAAACATGACTGAAACGAGGAGTGAACTCGGTTCATAAATGAACTTTTTCCACTATGATAGTCTTGGCATTGAGTCTTGACTAACAAAAAATGATTCTCTATGATTATGTGTGTATGCCACAAAGTTTCATGTTTTATGTTATGATTATTGGGATTACATTTCACTACTATGATTTATCCCATGTTATGATATTATGATCTCTTTTGCAGGTTTAGATTTCCAAAGTGTTGTGTTCTTATGTATATGATGTGATTGATATTTCTTTTTTTAACCCTTACTGAGCATTTGAGCTCACCCTTTTATGTTTTCTTTTCCCCAGGATATAAAAAAAGGTTTTCGGTTAAAAAAAAGGAAGATCTTATAGGGAGATATTGAACATTTTTCACCACAATTAGAAGATTATATTCCGAGTTTCCAAAGACACTAAACTATTACGGTCCTTGTGTGTGTGTTTTTGTTATGTACTAAGTATTCCGAAAATGTAATGTAATGTCCATGTACGTTAAGCTTAGGGTCTCTACATTTGTTTTATGTGTTATGATTTTATAATGGTACTTGGACATTTGACAGGCGGTTACATGATAAACCAAATGACGAGTGGTGTCATGAATACCAAGAAGGGTGGTTACGTTATAAACTTCAATGAATTGGGTATGGAGTTCATCCGTATAGCTATTCCATTTAGTGATATGTGTGGAAGTCGACCGTATGGTTATTCCATTTATGTATGTTTATTTTCCTAGTTACCTTTATATGTTATGTGTTCATTATATAGGTTTTATGTTGATATATTAGTAACAAGAGGGTACGAAATTATATTGTATTCATTGAAGAGTATTCACTACTTAAAATTTGTGAAAAGTATTACTTATGTTTAGGTATTCATGGTTTACTTGTCATTTTCAAAAACTAATAGTTTCCTTCTTTGGATATTCCTTACTGAGATTTTTATGCTCATCCCAAGTTTTTGAAATGATTTTCATATGATATAAAGAGGAATAATGTCAAGGATGGGATCCAGGAAAGTCATGTTGTCTAAAACATGGAACATGACAAGACTCTTTTTTGGAGAGTTTTTGTTTTATGATAAAAATGGAAACTGAGTAGAAGTTTCTACTTTGTAACTTTTGAGATGTAATAGATATGTCCTAATTCTATAAAACTCTAAACCTGAAAAGATCCTCAATGTGAATTATTCATTTAATTCAAGATTATGTAATGTTTTAATGCCAGGTCTTTATATCCATATATAATCCCATGATGGATTTAATTTTCATAGAATTATGCGTTGAGATTCATCATTTGAAGGTTACAAAAAAAAATTATTTAAAATGTAATGGTGAGTCGGTAGGTTCTTTGTAATGGTAATTGTAACATCACCTCATCCAGAAATTTCTTCTTCCAAAACGATTCCACTATGATATGATTTTGCGAGACTAATACCTTCTTCATCTGGGAGGTAATCAGTAAATAATAAAACACCTTCATCATTAATAAGTCACTCTTCAATACAACCTCATAACTAACTTCAATTCATGATATACCACTTCAAATTATTCATATGTCATTCAGTGGTGGTAAATCCATTAACAATGTTAAATACCACATAGTTGAATCGATCTACCAATTGAACCATCAGTTGGAAAATTATATCAATTAATTATATTTGGAAGAATTACTCCACATAGCATAATGGGACATCAATTTATTTTATGATGATTAGAAACATCATAAGGTCTATTACTTTACTTCATAGGGATTTTAAAGGAAGAAAATATTAGTTATTATGTGTTGTACTTTTCTAGGCATAATGCAATGTGATGTTATTAGAATAAAATCTTCATCAAAACATGACCATCCTGTTAATTTATTCTCGATATCTTCAAAATTTAAAATTAAATGATATTATTGATATTTTATGGATACCCCTATGAAAATTTATCACCATTAAGAAAGTTACATAATTGAAATTTTACTTATTAATATAGGGTGTATGCTAGTGGAGGAATAATAATTTTCCTCTCATCCTTCACTGGTTCTAATACATCCCGTATCTCCATGTTAGACTTCTCTAACATTTCAAAAATTACAAATTTCATTATCTCTAGTAGATTTTGTAACATGAATATAAAAATATAACTTATATATTTTTCAATTTTCATGAAAAACAAACAATATCATACATATAAACAATTCATGTATGGTAATTCAAAACAAATAATATAATTTTTTAATCCATATGTTTTTATGGATTTTCAAAAATGGATATCCAAAATTACTATCATTATCTTCTACATTATTTAGAGGTTTATCACTCATTAATTTGGATGGTGTAGTACATTGTTCTATAGTTTCATTGAATTATGCCATCCATGATTTGTATTTTTCTCTTCAGAGTAAAAATTAACAATGTATTAATAAAATCATCACGGAATGATTCAACCAAAATGAGTTTGTACCATCTACCCAAATGGTATGCCCAAACATTGCATTAATAATACATCCTAAAAACTTTCCATAAGAAGGAATACCAATTATTAACCTATAGAACACTACTGTCAATCTGAAATCACTAATTCTATGAGGCACATACATTTTAACACTTTTATCCTTTGTTAATTTAATATCATCAATCAATTAAGATAAATAGATATTAATATCATTTTTTAGTTCTTTTTGTTCTGATATAAATAAAGAAAACATAATTTATTTGTGCTTCATGCATGACCATGGTGGAAGGCTATAAATTACCATTATAACTATCCATATAATGTCGGTACTACTTTACACACTAGTAAGACATATTCCATCTATAGATAACACAATTCAAAGGTTTCATGTCTTGTTTCCAAATTCAAGATACTCAAAATCAACATTCATCCACTAAGTAGAGTTCTTTGGGTGTCATATTTTTTCATCCTCGATATCTTTATCTACATTTAATAAAAATTATCTAACCGCTTCTGGACATCCATAAATATTTTTTAACCTTGTAATGATAATAATGTACAATAAAATTTTTGATGTACATTAATTATTTTTATTATATTTATATGTGCCTAAAAAATAATATGTTAAGAGTGATTCATGATCCATATAAATAATACAATCATTTTGAAATGAAATTATTTTTTCAGAGATCATACCAATTAAAAATTTAATTCTCTTAGGGCTATGTATTGTACAAGGAATATCATTTTACTTTTGTAACATATCAATCATGAGAATAAGTGAATCAATAAATTTGGTGTCACCCCGTCTACAAAAAACATTCAAATAATATAATATTAATACAGGGAAAAATGTTTTATATTTAGAATAACTCTTATAAAATGATGTATTTTGATATATATTTCAACTCTCAAATAAATTATTAAAATCATGAAGTTCATATTGAGTTTTTATTTTAATTTATTCCATCTGATCAATGTCATCCTTTAAACTAGCATTCATATCAATATAACTATAAACAGAAATATCGTACAAGTTAATATGTACATTTATTTTTTCAAGACCATTAGTCCTCAATTCATAGATTTGTTCTATTTACTAAAAAACTATAATATTCATGCAACTTTTCTGAATTAATTAATCTTGAATAACGATAATGTATATATAGATTAATTATTTGAGAAGGGTCAAATGTAAGCTTTATTTAAATATTGGTAAATTCTTGGACACCATCATCATACTCCTTTTTAATCTGATTATCATCAAACTATTATTGATTCATATACATCCAATTATGATCAATGATATTTAATTTTTTACAAAATTAATAAAAAATTGTGTTATTAATAATAAATGTTGAAATTTATAAATACTTTAATAAAATTTGATAATATTCTTAAGAAAAATTTCATACTCCGTTTTGACACCAAATGAACCAATAATAATATAATTTAAGGTAAAAATGATATAATTTTTTAAAATTTGAATATTATTCCCCTAATGAGAATGTTTAACATTGACAACCTCAAATTGAAAAAAGAATTTTGATTGTTTGAAACAAATTAGGATGGTTTGTGTAGAATTAAAGTTAAGAATTGATTATGTATGACAGTTTGGAAGAAAAGTGGTCACAGTTTAAGCTAAATTACAATAATGGGAACCCACATGGGATGATATCCACCATTTTGGGGTTCCTCCAATTAGTATATTGTAATCTTGGTTATATAATAATGATCATATCAGACTACTAAAGATTATTGAATATCAACATGACAATATAATTGATGATGATTCCTAAAAAGGTATATTTTTTAAAAATAGTGACATGAAAAGAAAAATATTATGATGGTTCAAGGGTGATGAATTCACAAATATAGGAAATATGTATTATAAAAATATTCATGAATCACTTATGTTACATGGGGTTATGGTTCTAAGATAATAAGAGAAAAATTATGTGTATTGAGATTATTTTGTATTGGTGGAAATCATTTATGGATGGCATTGTGTTATATCAATAAAATTATGATGAGTATAATTATATTTTCATTTTTTGAAAAAGATATATATCAATAAGGTTAACTCACCAAATTAATAATGGTTATTAGTTATTGTGAAATGGGGAATGATAATGATGTTTGTGGTGATCATCCATAAAACTATTTATATACTAAAAAGTAATTTTATTTGTATAAAATCAATTAATGGTGAATATAACCCAAAAATAATTTTTTTATGAGAATAATGAATTAAAATTTCCACAAGACACAACATGATTCTATCTTAGTAAAGCATGAAACACCTTTCATATAGAACAAACATTTATGTAATTTATTTTAGATACATTATGCAAGGAAAATTTAAAAAAATTGGTTACAACATTGGAGGAGGACATCATCATTTTTAGTCAAATCATTTCATTTTATATAATGTGGGGAAGTGACTATTATTTAAATCTATTAAAACACAATATTTTATTCATGGACTATTTTAATAATTAGAAGACTATCGGATACAAGAAGTATTCACTGAGGTTTTGTTAGTCCAACAACAATGTAAAATGATTTAAAGATAGAGAAGAAAAAATTCTGCAAATAAGAAAATTTATTTGGGAATTAAACAATTATATGTGATGGTAATGTAATTAAAAAAAATACATTTATAATATTTTTTCAATTATAAAATAACATGATCAGAAAATAGTTTTTAAGATGTGGTGACCTACTACTACTGTAGGAACATTAAGAAAATATATACACTGAAAAAAAAAGTTTTTAAAAATGGATATTGTTGTAAATTTAGTGACTAAATTAATTTTTGTTACAATTTTATTGTGTTAATAATGTATTAATGTGATAATTGGTTGACCATATCATTTTTAAGCATTCTTTTATATCACTACATGATATACCGGTTACCATATCAGCTATCTATTAATGTGTCATAGTCCTTCTTACTATGATTCCTTATAATAATAAATAACATAGGGTGTGGTGTTGTTATGGTTTGTGTAGGTCTAAATACGGATAATGGATATTAAATACATTGTTTCATTCTTTTAGTTATATAGAGCTTCTAAATCCATATTGTCTAATCAAAATTTTTTTGTATTTTTTAAATAAAATATAAGTCATATTCACAAATTTTACTATTTTTTATAAGTAGTTGGATCCTTTGTTCACACCCATGAAAATATTTCCACAATAAATACTATGAAATATGTATTTATTATGATTTTTTTGATAATTTGGGAGGACCTATCGGTGAATGGTTTATAAAACAGTGACAAGTCAAATTGCATGAGGTGAATGAACACTCATACTATTCATAATGGCCCTCCTCACCACCACTACCTCCACAACTCTCATTTTGAACAATCAAATGATGTTTCTATGCTTGCAGCTCCACTGCTAAGCACGACAACTTTCACATAGTTCTTATTATTTGTATATCTTGTTTTTTTAGTTATGTAATGGGTCATATATATATATATGTTAATAACATAATTAATATTATATATTATATAGTATATATTATGTTTAATTAGTGAGAATGCATATTCACTTTTGAAACATAAGTAATAAAAAATTAAATAAAAAGTATTTCATGATTAAATTTTTTTAGTATTAACATGTTTAAAAGAAAAATAATAATATAATAACTATTATCATTAATATTAATCTGATTTAATCTTGCTTCATACCCATTAAACAAAATCAGTCCACCTGATCTTTGAATTCATCTATGAAAAAGATAAGCGAAAGTTTATATTCTAGAGACCGTGATAATTTGAAGATCACCTAATATTCTTGGAGGACCAAAAAAGATTTTGATTTATAGAGTATGTCCATCAAAGAATAAGAAAATTTATGGTCTCTATATCTCTAATGGTCGATTATGAGTGTTCCTTCGGGGCTTCTTCTAGTGTTTGGGGACATTAATGAAACTATGCTTCTTGGAGAAAAGAGTTGGGGTTCATGGATATCCAATATGAGTGATTACTTATAGGTAGATTAAGTCACATGTCTCTCAAACAAGTTACATAATTGTATCCCTTTAACATGCTTCCATTGGTGCTCGAAAAACACCTTCATTTTAGAGAATTGGGATATATTTCTTTCTTCATCCAATTAGATCATCATCTTGAACTTTTTTCCATGCTTCTCATCATACTCCAGCCATGTGGAGCACTTAAATATTCTCATCAAACATAATAGTATCCATAGTAATAAGATACTAGAGATTAATTTTAGATTTGAATGTTAAATGTTGATGAAAATAGATTTTGATAATTTAATTAAATCATTATGGAATATGGAAGGCCCTTGTGTTCACAATAAAATAAACCAGGTCTCCTCTAGTTATAAGTAATGGATTTGTAGTAAATTTCAACAACTATATCACCATGTAATTTTTATCGATAGAATTAAGGAGAATATTCACACACTTTCACCCCCATGTAGAACCCTCATAGAATCTCCACCCTAAAAATGGTCTTAATAATGCTCTCAAAAGGAAGGATAGATATTTAGTAATGTGTTCGTGAAAAATCCACATTAAAGAGGTTGACACAAATACACATTGTTTACATCAAAAATAATTTTAGAGGCGATGTCAGAACTACATTTATTGTCTGACCTATCCATAAGAGAATAACATCTCTAAAGAGGATTATATCCATGGACTTATCTTACTCTTTATCCAAGATCTCTATTATAATGACCCAGATATTTATAAATAAAATTTCTTCTTGCTTTTTAAGAAAATGTATTATTATATATAATGGCTATTGAAAACACAATAAGTTATTTTATTTAATTTTATCCTTTTAGATTTAAATAACTATTAAGAAAATTTATCAATGATAATATAACTATTTAAAAATGATCATATATTTTGTATAAATATAGGGTTTTGATAAATCCAATAGACACAGAAAAAGGATGTGATGGGATTAATAAGTAGGTATGTTCCATATAAAGCCCATTTATGAGTGTCCTTAGGGATATAACCTATTGATGATATTCCCTTGAATACACCCAATATGATAAGCAAAAACTTATACCTGAGTGAAATCGTTTACTTGAAAAGTTCATGGTCATCGAGATCACGACCAAAACCATGTAAGCGAGACCACCCTATAAATGTTCTATCCTCATGCACATCAACATTAAGTAATTTTTTTGTGTATTAAAGGGATATGTATCATGAAAATAATAATATGAATATTTTATTTTATTTTTGATAGAAATGTGTTTTTTATTTTCTACTTATCATTACACTATAAATAATTTGTAAATTTATACAATGAAACACAAATTGTATTTTTAATGGGAATTCAATATCAAAAAATATTTTTATTATGATTAAATAATTTATTTTTGAATATATAATATAAGATTATTTCTAAATTTATTTTATTAAATATAATTTATCATATAATTTTTATGAAGTCAAAATATAATTTTTATATGGATTAAAAAATAGTTGTCGTCAAAAACCCCAAAAATTTCTCAATAAATAGTGATTTTATATTGAAATTTAAATTATCATATTTAGATAATTATATATCATAAATAATAAATATTGTTCGAGTTAGAACCATTAAATATTTTAGTAGTGAATTTTTCATATATTTCTTATATAGTAGAATTTTAAGGTAAAAACTGAATATCGTATAAATATAGGGTGTATATTATAATGTCACAATGAACCAAAACTGATTTAATATATATTACTAATAATATCTAGGGGAAAACTATTTTTAAAAATTAAATTTGTATTATTTTATTTTTATATAATTGATTTTATAAATCCATTAATAATCCCCCAAAACCATTAATATATTTTATTGTATTAAAATCGTTTTTTAAGATTATTTCTCACTTCCACATAAAAGGGTATTATTTTTTCAATTTAATCCCTTGGACTTATAAGATAATTAAAATAAATCCAATTTTTTAGAAACCATGATAAGGATTGTGGGTTTAGTTGTTATATTACTAGAGTCTGAAACCAATGTTTGGGGAATAATTAAGAATTACTCACTCAAGTCATATATAAAACCACCTCATATCCCATTTATCCTCACTAACATTCCAATAATCATGTCCATAATCTTACCTCCCTTCTCTAGAGTCCTCCCATGGTTCCTCAATCAATCATGAATCCCCTACCAATCCTTTAGAGTCACACTCTCATTGTAATGGTTCATTTAATTCCCACCTTTATTAAAGTATCATTTTTATACATTATCACCTAGCACCATTTTATAACATTTGGATATGTTCTTACATATTCTACTTACATCCCTTATGATTAATATATAATTATAGAACTATTTCTATTTCATTATTCCCTCCCATGCACATTTATACACCCCCGTTATGCTGCCAAAATTTCACTGTGATTTTACATGCCAAACAATTTTTTAGTGAATAGCCTTACCCATTTCTAAAAAATAGTGTTCACCTTTATGAACTTATACTTATGTGTTGTAGAACTAAATTTATGTTTCCTTCACTCGTTGATCATGGAATAAAACATTATTTCGAAAGAATTCATGTTGTATGATCCATGTGGAAAACATAAATATGACAACGAAATGAAAGTGACGGGTGCACCATGAAATATATGCCCTCCAATGAAATGGGTAATGTTTAGTCTCATGGATAGTCAAAATGGGACCAGGATTAAACCTAGTTATTTTGTATGACTTTTTATAATAATATATATGGAAGTTATACATGACCTATTTTTATGATGCATTTTTATGTTGTTTCCAAATTTCCCATGTTTATTTTATGAATATCATTCTATATCATGTATCATTATTAATTATTGTGATTAATACTCTATTTATGACCCATTGATATAATATGGAATAAAATGTATTATTATCATCATGTCACACCATGTTAATTACTTTATTGGGCTTTATAGATCATCACTGCATTATGTATTTCCTAGGTTACCCCAAGAATTTTTATGTACGATCATGTTAAAGATGTAGTAATTAAATATGATATATTATTGTTTTATGTTTTTATATAATGTTGATAATTAACAATAATAATAGAAACAAAAATCTTCTGGGATGTATTAACTTTATTTTTTTGTAATAAATCATGTATCAGTTTGAAATTAAGATTAGGGTTTCCATAGATGGAATCAAAGGAAATGTTTTTTTTTTGTATTAGGATAAGAAAACGATATTCAATGATTTGGGTATAAGACAATGTAAGATACAAATACCAAAATTTGGTTCATGGTTATGTGTGCCATCATATACAAATTTAAATAAGAATATATCGAATGACATGTGTAGTTTAACATTCTATATCCATCGAAGAAGCACAAAGATGAGTTGAGATCATTTGGAGCTTTATTAGATGGAAAAAATGAAGAAGGGGATCCCAGAATATACATAAGGATGTATTGTATATCAAAAAGTGATGGAATAATAGAGGAATACATGGGTATGATGAAACCATTACCCATACCAATATGTAATTTGGAAAAAAATTCCCTATATACTTCTTCAACGATATTATAGAGACATAAAGAGATAATATTTCTATCTGGTTTGTGGTGTATCTTCTAAAAAATAAAGAAAACTTCATAAAAATTCATTCGGAATTATCACTCGATTAATATGAAAGTATATTCAATAAATAAGTTGTGAGACTTCACGAAACGCCTATATCGATTATATATGATTAAGACTCAAAATTTACCTTTATATTCTAGATGAGTATTCAATGTGATCTAAATATATATTTGAACATTATCATAGATTATCTCCCTTAAATTGAGTTCCTATATTATTGGACAATTTAGATACTTGTGGACATGGTGAGAGTATACTTAATTGACACAAAATGAGGATGGGACTGACAACTTCATCTGGATAAGTTATCATAAAATAACAGTTTCCACTCAAGCATCCTTATAGATCCCCATGAATCCCTTTATAGGGAGAGGTGCCTAAAACCTCAATGTTCACATGAAGTGGGGGAACAGTAAATGCTAGGTATGTAAATGGTTATGGAAATGGTGGAAATGGTTAAGAATATTCAATATCACGTCAATGCTGCTCAAAGTAAAAAAATTAGTTGTGAAAAATATCATTGATTAGACCTATGGATTGATGTTGAAAACATGGTATTCCTCTTCATATAGCCAGGGAATAAATTCATGATATTTTGGAATAAGGTAATGTTTAGTCCAGGATACATCAGCTGCTTTGAGATCGCTGATCAGATTAGAGCTGTGTATTATCGACTAGAACTCCCACCTAACCTATCTAAAGTACATGATGTATTAGAAGTATCATTATTGTAAAAGTACATACCAAATCTATCTTATGTACTCAATCTTGATGTGGTGTAGTTGAATAATGATCCCCCATATGAGGTGTGTTCGGTGAAGAACATAGATTATAGATCTAATGTGATAAGAATTAATGCATTGGACTTTGTCAAAGTGTTTTGGATATACCATGAGTTTGATGAAGTGATGCATGAACCAGGGGAAGTGATGAAAAAAAATTAACATAATATTTTTTAGTTTTTCTAAAAAAAAATTGTGTGAGAAATTTCTAAAGGAGAAGATTGTAATGACGTGAGCATTTATATATAAATTTCAACATGAATTTTAATAAAATGTTTTATTATATATAATGTATATAGAAAACACATGATAATATGTATTTATATTATATCATATAAAATTTGAAATATTTTTAAGCATGTTTACTATTTATAATATAATTGATGAACATTGATCATATGATAAGTATAAATTATAGGATTTGATATATCCAGTTGTCAGATACAAAGGGTGTGATGGAATCAACTTGTTGGATCATACCCTAGGAAGAACATTTATCATAGATTATGAGGGACATAAGGTATTCTTGATTCTAGATTGGCCAAGAACAAGCTGATATCCAATAACATAATAATGAGAGAAATTTTTTAGTGGGATAAGATCATTCTCATTGAGATCACTACTCAAACCGTGGACGTCAAACCACCCCATGAATGTGTCACTATCGTGAACCATACACTTAGGGTTTTTTATTGTTTATTAAATCGATATGATTTAAGACCACAATAATATGAATACTTATATTTTATTTTCTTTATAATGATATTCATATTTTAATCATCTCATTGCTTTATAAATATTTTTAATTTTTATACAATAAAACATATATTTAATTTGTAAATATGTTTTCAATTTCAAAAAATTTGTTTATTTTGATGTAATCATGGATTTTTTTAAATAAATAATAAAAAATTATTTTAAAATAATCTTTATTAAATATATATTATAATATAATTTTGGTGAATTCAAATTTTGATTTTATATATTTTAGAAAACTATTATTGTCAAAAAAAATCCAAAACATTTCAATAAATGTATATTTTATTTTTAGAGATAAAGTTAAAATACTACAAAATAATATTATTTTAAAATAAATATTTTTTTTTATTCCAAATATAGAAATTATCCATCTGTGAATTTTTATAATTATCTAAGGTAGTCAAATATTCATGTAAAAATTAAATACTGTATAAATATACGGTTTGTATTATGATATCATAATGACCCTAAAGTGTTGTAATAAATAAAATATTGGGTATCCAAGACCGAATATATTTTTATCCTTTAATATAATATGACTTTATCTTTACATTATCAATTTTATAAATCCTTATGAATCCTCTAAATCCATTAATCTAATTTATTATTTTAAAATCATTTCTTTTAGAGTATGGATCACTTCCACGTCTGAAACATTATTATTTTATTATTATGGACCTTGTACTTATAAAATAATGAATACAACTCCCCTTTGGAATTAAACATGGAGGAAATAAGGGATGGTTTGGGATCTTTGTTACTTTAATATATAGAGTCCAAAACCAATGTTGGAGAAATAATAAAGATTTCACCACTCATTTCCTATATATACCTACCCATGAACCCACTTCTCTTCACTATAAATACATGGATAATTTATATACTCTTCTATACATCTTTATAATCCTCCCAAGGTTCCCAATTCTCTCAATAATCCCCATCCTTGTATTCAGAGTCAAAATCTCATGGTAAGGGTTCTTTTCTATCTCCCATTAATTCATGTTTCTTCAATATATTATGATATTTTTCCATATTTTATAGTATTGGTATATGTTATAACATATCCCCCATACTACTATTAAGATGTACAAATACTAAGATACCCATTTATATCTCATTAATTACCCATGATCCTTTATATACCCTTGTTATGCTGCTGAAATTTCACTGTGATTTTTCATGCCAATAAATTATATAGAGAATACCCATACCCATTTCCAATAATGTGTGTTCAACATTATAAACATATACATATTAAATGGGGACATACATGTATTTTGTAAACACTCCTTTATCATGGATTAAAATATGATGCATCTTTTATGTTGATTCCACATTTCACATGATTCCTGTATGATTATCATGTAAAATCATGTCTCATTGTACATGTTTATGATTCCTACACATTTTATGTACCATTGATATGGATATTTTCTAAAAGTTATTATTATATTACTTATACACCATCTCCATTCCCTTACTAGGTATTATAGCTCAACCCTTTATTATGTATGTACCCAGCATAACACATGTAGTTCTTAATACGAGCATGTTAATATTTTTTCAGTAAATATCATCGATTCCTTATTTTAAGTTGTTTTGTATTGTAACTAATTCCAAAATAAAATAGAATTATAGATCTACCCAGTAGTATAATGTGTATTTTTATTTAATAAATTATGTACTTATTTGAAATAATGAGCACAATTATCATATCTACTCAGGTGGTGAATATTGTATCCCCACGATGATGACCACATGTATCAAGCCGGTGGTTCTGAAAATTATAAACCTCAATCTCACCCTAGACATCATTGATTCATAAATCCTTCTTACAGTCAAGAAAATCAATTCTAAAAAATATTTTTCCCTTAATTTCATTAACCCTCTCTTCTTTAAAAACATCAATCATATTCTTGGAACATATATTTTGGTCCTAATAAGAGACATGAGGCATAAAAAGGATAACTTATACTCCATCAGTGAAACAATCATTCCTATCATTACCAATGTATATAAACCTTGTGTAGTATCATATTTTAGTCCAAAATACATTTCAATGTAAACGACCAAGTATTTTCAAATATTTTGGTAACCCGCTTCTCCCTATTACTCCATTTCATTACCAAATAAATCCAATGTTTTTTCATCCCAAGAATATTTATTTTTGGTATTAAAATTATTTCTAATGAAATCTTTTATTCCATGGAAACATATGAAAAATAAAAAGGGTAGCCATGTTGTAAAAACTAGCAAGAAAAAATTCTTATATAGAGTAGAATATCTTTCCTCATGTTCATGCTGATCAATGTGGGATTATTATCTAGATGATTTGATGTGGTTATTCAATTTGAATATTCTTTATCCTTCAAAATCCATATCATTGGTGAAATCTGGAAAATAGTTTCTACCACAAGGGGTATTTATGATAGATATCCCCATTCCACATACCTATTATTTTTCATGGATAATTTTTTCTATTATACTTTCAATAGAAGTAAAGGATAATCTCATTCATTTGGTGAAGGACATTCTCTAAGGGCCTAGCATATCTCACATATTCTTCATCGATGATTGTCGACTCCTCTCCAGATCTAATTTTGAAGAATTTTAGGATATATATCTTCTAATTCTCTTTTATGAGAATGTGTTGGGGTAAGTTTTCATTAACCCTATGTAAATAAACTCTATCATTGTAATTCCATCTTTTAGAAAAAGAACCTCCAACATGCATTAGGTTTTCAGATGGTAAAAAACATCAAAAATATATAAGAATTACTATTCTCATTGGATGATTAAAAAGAAGGTACTATATATAATCCATGAATGATTTAAGGAAAATCCATGGATTGAATTTCAAAATACATTTTAATAATGGTAAAAAAAATTTAATTTAGGTAATCACATAGTCCATACCCTATTATTTTGTGATCATCTTTATATTTCCCAAAATAATCATAAAAAAATCCATGTTAATCCCAAAAACTTTTGAGGAGAGGGGGGATCAGTAATATAGTAAATAATATTCACCTTCTATTGCGGAAAAAGATATAAAAACATAAATATTATTGGGGAATGGTGTTAATGTATCTGAATATTTGAAATAACACAACCATTTGGGTTCTATATTCCCCTACACTAGATTATTCTAGGGATACCCGGGGGTTTCCAAAGGAACCATTTAATAGGGGGGATTACTAGAGACTAGTGATGGATAATTTGTTATGTTTTGGAACTACATATGGCTAGTCGGTGACAATGGAGACAATGCAACATAACCTACCCCGAAAGGTACATGATATTAAATTGTCCTCTATATACTTAGTGTATACCATAATAGTTTGTTTACTAAAAATATATTCTCTATGTTTAATTATAGAAAGAGGAATATTATTTTGAGATTACAAATTATGAGATATATTGGTCTATATAACCTTTTATAGAGAAGATAACGAACAAAAACCTATATTTTATAATCTAGTTATTCTATAGATATTAGGGCATCAGTACTAATGGTCATTTTTCTTTAGAATACCATTTGGAACCTTATGATCCCACCTATAGTACAGTATTTCTTGTTGTAGGACTACATAGAAAGCCTCTCTGAAATAGGGAGTTCAATTTATCTTAACAAGGAATGGAGAAATCATTGTGTTCAATAAGAATAAAAATAAGTGAATCCTACATTATTTACATATTTTACTATCCCAGAACTAAAGAAATATAGCATAACTAATATCTTAATGTTGATTACATCTAAATTACTGACCCCATAGTCACTTCACTTCTCAAAAAATGTTTATTAATTCTCCCATTTTGTACTACAGTTCCATGGTCATAGTATCATGGAATGTTTAGGTTATAAGGAATAACATTAACTATGACTAGGTTTTCAAACTTTGAACCTCTTCAATCGATCACACTATCCATTCGTTATAAGTGTGGATCCACAATGATCATCATCTTGACGACACATTGGCCATTCTTGATCAATGAACATAGAAACCTACCATAATAGGAATACAAGAAATTAATTTTGACATCTCATCCTCAGATAATGGTTCCACCAGTTGTTTTATACAATTTCATGAATCTTCTCGAATGATCGCAGATGAAACCCAACATTATTTTAAGGTGTAATTCTCCAAAATAGTGATGGAATTAGAAGAAATCATAATTATCATGCAATTATCTATTGGGAATGGGTGGGTTTATATAAAACATGAGTTATAATACCTCACAATTGTTAATGTTATGTCTTATTTGGAGGAAAGACTCCATATAATTGATCTCTCAGTCTTGATGATCCTTCATGAATCATTTGTTGTAATCATGTTTAATCCATTTTTTGAAAAGGAAGAGTCATTATGAAGATCATCAATTGGCTACCTTGATTCGTATTGATGATCTTAATGTCTGGTCGTAATCTTCCCATGTTGGATGACATAGATTATTTTACATGAACTAGGATCTCTTAACATATGAGTCTTCTTTTCTCTAGAAAAAATAAGGGTCAATGTAGCTATTGAAAAAAATGTAATCCTACATCATCCCTAGATCATAACCAGATTATAAACAAAAAATGAAATTGGAAAAAATTATTATAATCATGTGTTATTAAATACTAATATTGTATTTAAATATAATTAAAAGTGAAAAATTCCATAAAAATATTATTATTGAAGTGATATTTACCATTAATTAAAAAAATTACAATCTAATATACAGAAAACATATAACAATATTTTTTAATAATCATCTTAAATACAAAATTTATTCCTTATAATAAAACCAATGGTTTTTTAGAAATAATCTATAGAAAATAATCTTTTTAATTACCAATTATATTAATGATCCTCCACAGTTAATGGTGGGTGGTAAGGGTTTGGGGGAGGTTGGGTGGGTTGTGGGGTGATGTCCTCAGGCTTTTCTATTTATTTTAATTTTTTTCCTTTCATTGTGTTACGTGGTTGGGAATGTAATCATACTACTACTAAATATATTAATTATATTATTTTTATTCTATTAATAATCGTATTAATGATTATATATTTAATTTTATATTAATAATTAATTATTAGTAACTATATTATTATTTATTAAATATATTTGTATTTAATAATCTATATAAATTATATAGTTTATCAATTATTATATTTATGATATTATCAGTTATTAATTATTTTATTTAGTTAAATAGTTGTCAAAAATTATATAATTAAAATAAAAAAAATTTAATATTGATAACACACACTTTGAGAAATATAGGGAAAATTGTTTGTTGGATTGATGTGTTATATATTCTGACCCATCAGAAATGAATTATGAATCGTTAACCTAATGTTTGAAAACAATCTAAGATTGTTTAATCGGTGTTTATGATTTGATATTTATTTTAATTTAAAATGACAATATAATATTTAAAACATGATATTTGAGTCATACCATCCACATCGTATATTAGATTCATGTTTGGTCAATTCATATACATCACAAATGAATTACGGACAGTTTTCTTATTTTTTTAAAACAAATCATAGATTTTTTACTATATTTTAAAATTGGATAATCATTTAAAAATAAAATGACAATTTTATATTAAAAACACACTTTGAGTCCTACCAACAACATCATTTTTAATATTAATATTTGGTTGATTCCTATACATCATAAATTAATTATTGTTCATTGCCAAAATGTTTGATAAAATTGGAATTTTTTTTTCTCATTTTTGACTCTATAATGAACATTTTAAATTGAAATGACACCTTTAAATTGAAAGACCGCACATTGTATCAAACAGAAAACATAATGTTTTAAATTTACATGATGTTAATTCTCACACATCACAAATAAATAAATGATCATTTTCTTAAGGATTAAAAATAGTTTGATCATATTCTCTCAATTTTTTCCATGTGAAGTTTTTTTAAACTAAAATAAAACATTCAAATTGAAAACACACATATATTCATAACAACCATTTCATTTGATAGATTGTAATGTGGATTATTACTATATGTCACCAATTAATTAGGGGTTATTTTCCAAATATTTGAAAAAAAATATGAAGATCATTTACTTGGTTATGAAAATCTGACATTTCTTTAAAACTAAAATTTCACTTTTATATTAAAAACACAAACATTGACTCATATGGATCACAACATGAATCATATTATCATCTGGTATATTAATATATATTAAAAATTGATTATGGATGATCATTATAATTTTTTAAAACAATTAGTTTTTTCTTTATTTTAGCTATGTGATCCACATTTAAAACAAAAATTAATGTTTTATTTTAAAATTATACACATTGAGTAATACCAACCATATCATGTTTTATATTGATGAGAGGTATATTTTTTACATAACCAATTAAATTTAGATCATTTTCTTAATGGTTATTGTTAATATGATCTCATTTAATTTTTTTTTCGACTATGTGATGTACATTTTAAAACAAATTTACACTTTTAAATTTAAAACACACACTCTGAGTCATAATAACCACATCATGTGTTAGATTAACATGTTTTTAATACATGTATGTCAGAAATAAGTTATGGAATGTATACATGATTTTTAAAAATAATAAAACATTAGTTTATCTATTTTGTCTGTGAAACTTACATTTTAAACTAAAATGACACTAATATATTCAAAAAATACACATCAATACATACATTCCACATGTTGATTCCCATAAAAATTAATTAATTAATTGTTTACTATTGTTTAGAAATGAATATGAGGAATTTTATATAATTTTTCTATGTATCAATTGTTTTAAACTATGATGACACTTTAATTTGGTAAACATGGACATTGAGTCATATCTACCACATCACGAGTTTGATTTGGATGGAGATGATTTCTATAAAACAAAAAAGTATTGTTGATAACTTTTATAATGATTGAAAACAATATGATCTTTTCTTATTGGTTTAGTCTATGTGACACATGTTTTATAAATAAATTACTCTTTTATATTGAAAACATGGAATTTCCTTCATACTGGACATATCATGTGTTTGATTAACATGGGGCTGATTCCAACACATCAGACATGAATTATGGATCATTTTTATAATCTTTGAAAATAAAAAGATTTTAATTATTGATTTGGGATATCTAAAACATATTTTAAGCTAAAATAACACATTATATTGAAAACAACCAATTTGATTCTTACCATCCACATAAACATTTTGATTGATCTATGGTATATTATTACATTCCACAAATGAAATTTGTATTGTTTCAAAAATGTTAGGAAAAAATACGATCCTATTTTATTTGTTTTGGTGGTGTGACATGTGCTTTAAACTAACAGGTCACATTTAAACTAAAAACACACACATTGAGTCATACTGACCACATAGCATGTCATATTGACATGATATTGATTCTTATATATCTAAATTGAATTAGAACAATTTACATAATGATTTAAGGAAAAATTATATTTCATCTATATTTCTCATTGTGACATGAATTGTAAACAAAAACAGCAATTGCATATTGGAAATGTGTATTTTCAGTCATACAGATCACAATGTGTGTTAAATTCATTTGAGGAAATTTCCTCTACAAAAAATTAGTTTACCAGTAGTTTTAATAATTTTTGGATACATGTTAATAGTTTTTTTTCCTAATTTTGGTAATATGAAATAGGTTGTTATTTGAATTGGAACTTTTTTATTAAAAATTCAAATTTAGAGTCGTATCGGCCATATCATGTGTTGGATTGGTGTCTGCTTTCTTATTATATTCGAAAAATTAATTATGGATCATTTTCATGAAGATTAGTTATAATTTGAGAAAATTTTTATAGTTTTGGCCAAGTGAAATCTTTTTAAACTAATATGATACTTGAAAATACACTTTATGTGTCATATTGGCCACATCAAGTGTCAAATTTGCATGAATTCAATTCATATATATCAAAAATTGATTTTATGATCATTTTCTTGGGGATTGAAATCAATGAAAACTTATTTTAATAATTTTTTCGATGTGACATGCATTTTAATCAAAAATTACACAACTATATTTAAAACATAAAGTTTTATTAATAATATACACGTCTTGGGTGTGAATGAATTGATGTTGAATCAAAAATGGTACATAAGAATTATGGATCATTTTCTTATTATATGAAAATAATTCGCATTTACTTTCTTTGTTTTGGATATGTGATGTGATTTTTAAACTAAACTGAAATTTTTTTATTGAAATCTACCACTTTTCATCATAGTGATATCATTATCTATCAAATATATGTATAGTCCATTCCAACATGTCACTGAAGAAATTCTGATATTTTCTATAAATTATTAGAACATTATGATCTCATATTATTTTTTGAATATGTGATGTTCAATTTAAATTGACATGATACTTTCATATTGAAAACTCGGAATTTGATTCAAACAAACCACATTGAGTGTCAGATTCACATGAATTCGATTATTGTGTCTCAAATAAATTATTAATCATTTTCATAATTTTTCAAAACAATTTGATGTTTTCCCCAGTTTTGGATATGTGACATGAGATTTAAATTGAAATGATTCTTTTATAATAAAAATGTGCCCTATGAGTCATACTGATCACATCGTGTGGTATATTGATGTGAGCTCATTTCACATACATCACAAATGAATTGTGGATTACCTAACTCATGTTTGAAAACATTATAAGATCATTTTATCTATTTTTTAGTGTGAAATAATCATTAAACTAAAATGAATGTTTCATAACAAAACATACACTTAGGTTCATTCATCCAAATCATGTATTGGATTGATTTAAAGAAATTTATTACAATCCATAAATAAATTATTGATCAAATTCATAAATATTAAAGATAATATGAGCTTGTTTACATAGTTGTAGCTATGTGTTGTGTGTGTTAAATTAATTTGACACATTAAAACATGCACATTGAGTTATATTTGACACACCATGTTTCCAATTTACATGCATTCAATTCTTTTGCATAAAAATTATTTTTGTATAATTTCACTAATGATTGAAAACAACTAGATGTCAGTTTCATGGTTTTGTCTATATGGGTTTTATTTTAAACTAAGAAGAATCTTTTTTATTGAAAACATGAACTTACAATAATATATTAGAAATTATTTTCAGATTGATGTGTGATGTACTTCTAAATGTCACATATTAATTATGTATCATTTTTAATGTTTGATGAAAGAAATTGATCTCATTTTCATGGTTTTGGTTAAGGGACATGTGTTCTGAACTAAAGTTATAATTTTATATTGGAATCATGAACATTATGCCATATAATAAAAATCATGTGTAAAATTGATGTCTGTTAAATTAATAAACACAATTAATGAATTATAGTTCATTTTATTAAATTATGAAGATAATTAGATCATGTTTTCTTTTTTGGGATATGTGATTCATTTTTTATCTAAAATGAATCCTTTACTTTACAACACACACACATTGTGTCATACGATCCATGACATGTGTCGAATTGATGCATGATCAATTATTATATGTCCAAAATAAAATATGTATTTTTGTGATAATGTTTTAAAAAATTATAGTTTTATAAATAATTTTTAAATGTTACATTCGTTTTAAATTAAAATTAATCATTTTTTTAGAAACATGAAATTATGGAAATTTTGTATAATTTTTGAGTCATATTTACATGAGGTCGATTCCTATACATCAAAATTAATATATGGATTATTCTGTATTATTTTTTGTACAATCCATGCAGGTTTTATGATTTATAGATATGTGATGTTTGTTTCAATGTAATGTGATACTTTTAATGTGAAGACACAAAATTTGAGCCATACTAACGACATCAGGTTATGGATTGATTTGAAATCAGTTCCAATACATCGCACATGAATAATATACCACTGTCAAAATGGTTGAAAATAATTTGAGCTTAATTTATTAATATTTATAAAGTGATTCACATTTTAAAATAAAATGACACATTTAAATTAAAAACATTTAAATTGAGTCATACTGACCGAATCATGTGCTACATTGATGTGGATACAATTATTAGACATCCAAAATGAATGAGGATCATTTTCTTGATTTTTTTAAACAAATTGAACTAATATTTATCTTTTTAAAAAATGTAAGAAAAATTTAACTAAAATATTAGTTTTATATTTAAAAACATCCACTTTGAGTCTTACTAGATACATAGTACTTTTTATTGATGTTTGGATGATCAATACATGTAACAGATGAATTTTGGATTGTTTATATAAATATTGAAAATATCTTGAGAACATTTGATTAGTATTGAATATGTAATATGTTTTTTATCTAAATATCCATATAAAGATCAACAGAACTATCAAAATTTTCAACCTCCACCCCTGGTACAACTTCCTTCGCAACTGTTACCACACTTATAAATTTACCATTTTATTAGGATATAAGTTAAGGATCATTATTAGTATTTATTGTATAATGATTTCATGAATTTTGTTGAATCATATATTAATTTAAATAAATTTTAATTTTTTATTCATTGTGGTCTTGAAGTGATTATATAAGGACCTAGAAAATTTTTATAAACTCATAAAAAAAAGAAATATAAAAATGAAAATAATGAGGCTTTGATTATGGAAGTAACATCCCCAAAACAGGGAAATGTGTCTTTATATTTGTGGGTAGATGGATTCAAGAACAATTTACCACTCATCATTATCTTAGTTTTAGGCTCAATGTAAAATATCTAATGAGATCGAGTAGCTTCAGACATATTACTAGCTCTACCAGAATTTGTAGAGAATGACCCTCCATGAAAATTCTAAATGACAAATTTATCAAATATTTCTTCATTTAAAAGACATATCCAATGAATATTTCTATTTCTACCAACTCGTCTAAATCCTAAATTGGTGTAAATTTGGGGAAATTGGAAAAATAAATGCAGATTCAACTGGGGAATTAGAATATACGCATGAATGAAATTTAAATATTATAATTAAAATAGTAAAATAAATTTCATCACAAAATATTGAATTTTAATAAATTTATCAGGCATGTTGAATTTAAAATGGTCTATATCCCTATATTTTGGTGGATTAGCATATATATGAAATAATTTATCATCATGTTGGGTAATCCTATTGAGATACTTTTTTCTGTTTCTCCCATATACAACACCATCAATTATATCATTCTTACTATTATCATGAGCCAGTGGGCCATGGGCTGGGAGGATCACTAACTCTATAACATTGCTCTAGATGAGAAAAATATTTGGTGGAGTGAAAATTTATTTTGATTTATGGGACTCTCAAATATAGAAATATGTTTTGATGAATATTATAATTTTAATATTAGATTAAAAATATGACTAAAATATTTTCACAGTAAATGAAAATTATTTTAAGAAAATAATATATATGTACTAAATTGTTAATTCTTCACATACCAAATGTATCTCTAAGGAAATTGACTTCACTAGATCATAAAAATTCTAGTTATTCACATCAACCTGATGTCAGAAAACATTCTAACACTATGTACTCTACATATTCATCTCAAAAAAAGTCCTTTATTGGAGTGCATAGGAATTTGAAAATCCTGGTAGTATATAGAATATAAAGACAAAAAAATATAAAAAAATATAATTACAATTGTAATTACCTTCAGGAATTATGTGTTTTGGGATTCTAATTTTTTGATGGTATATAATAACCTTTATAAATATAAAAATGTAGTACCCACAATCATTATAATTATTTTGTTTGAAAATCTGAAGAATATTTCACCAAAATAAGTAAAAAAAATTAAATATGTTTTGATAGTTAAATCATAATATATATATATATGTTAATCTATTTCCTTATAAAAATCCTTATTTTTCAAATGTTTAGTCATTAACACCAAAATATAATTTAGATAATATTTTTATAACACCATATCATAACAAAAATCTGGGTAAAACATTAACAAAATTGAATATTATGAATTTTATCAGAAAAATATTGATTATAGGGCATTAAAAATTAACAATGGTCATTATGTGTGGTCAATTTTATTGAAATAAATTCTTTGGGTTGAAATCAATTTGTGTATCCATGTTGTATCAGATTAACATCTAGTGAATTACTAAAATTAAATAATTAATTTAAAAATAATATATATAAATATATATATTATGAATATATTATAGTGATTTACACCTGCATTATACCCATCTAGAGAATTCTTCCCTCTATTTTCCTACTTTCAGGTTTAATTTTAGTTCATAATTTATCATTTTATGTGTTTTAAAATTCAAACCAATCTTTTTTTATATATATTATAGAAGGATTAAGGATTCAAAATATTTTTTCAGAATGTTTTCCAATTATATATTAGTAATATACACAACTATAGAAAATATGAATTATTATTTATTATACTTAACATAATAGATCAATTTTTTTAGACAAACAGATATTGAAAATGTACTTCTTTTATGTATCACAACTAAGACTCATCGCCATTCAAACGTGATAATTTCATTAATACTCTTCATGGAAACCATTTCTATAAAATCCTATCCAAATATTTATTCTTCTTATTCAATGTAGTACATTACTTTTTATTTAAATTTCGTATACAAATTAAGTTTTAATATTAATAAATGATGTAGTGGAACTGGTTGGTTGAATATTCTCTAAGATGTTCCTTTTGATTTATTGGCCGATTCAATTCATTTTCTTGATCTATAATTCCATTTCCCATTTATATTTCCCATATTTAATACAATATCCTTATTCATAGATTTTTATATCAATTTATAATGTATTTTTATTTTAAATTTTTTTAGGACATGCATCAGGTGTCTTATAATATTTAATGAACATTCAATGAATGTTACAATAGAATTATCAACCACATTATCATATTGGACATGAAGTGGAATATAGAACTTAGTGCTCGTATCAAGAGCTACATGAATCAAAATTATCCTCTTTTATTTTGGTTTTTTTATTATGTAAGAAGTATCCTAGAATATTATACATTATACACCTCACAACAATGTGATGTGTGTTTTGATAGATATAAATCATATAAAATTTCACCATATGGGTTTTTAATAATATAAATCTACTATATGTTGTTCAATTCACATTTTGAAGAATGAGTTATGATAAAACAATTTACTGCAGGAAAGGCTGGAATTTGGGGAGATTAGAAAGCCTTAAATCTATTTGGGTAATGCGGCTCTTCATACACTGATCATTATAATGGTGTTGGTTCATATTAACCCTTTTATATATATAGTTCTTGAAAACAAGACTGGATAAAAATATACATAGAAGAATCTTTATTTCCTAACATTACTTTCATCATTTCATATTTATCTCCTAGAGTCATTATATTCTCAAAATATGTTTTAGGTGACACTTTAAATCATGTGACTCTAATTCATCCATATTGTTCTGTCTGATTTAATGAAATTGGAAGAATTTTTTATTCATGTATAATCGATGCTGATCATTTTTCTAAAACACACAAAAACTTATGAAAATTAATATATATTTTAATGTAAGACTATTATAAATAATAAAAATAATTATTCCATTATTATGCATTGTTCCTATACTACTTGTGTGTTTTCATATAGTAGTTTTTCCTCTTAATTTATTTGATCCTCCTTCAATAATACATTATGTGTGATGGAAGTGACTTTGAAGACTTATTTATAATTATTAATATAAATAAAGGAACTTATGTTGCTTTATATCATATAAAACACATAATATATTTAAAATAAAAACTATTTTTCAATGGAATAATACCCCATACATGCATTATAGTAGGGAAACATTGGTTTTGATGAATGCTGATTATTTTTAACACTATTTTGTATTTTCATTTATTAAAAAAAATAAATTAATGCGGATAATACTAATTTTTTGATACAAAATATTATCAATTAAAATTCACAATAAATTATTCCCTAACATAAAGAGTAATGAATGATTTAAATGTTTCCTGGTTTATAATGTCTGACAGCGTTGCAGGTGGGTAAAGGATTACATTCACCCCAAACAATATATTATGATTCACTGTTATAATTGTAAATAAATATATATGAGAATATCTAGTGACCAATAATAAAAATTTATTATTAAAATAATATAAACATAACAAAATCTTCATTGGGAAATGAGAAAAAAATCAGTATTTCATTATATATATTTTGGTAAAATGGAGAATGAATATCATGAAATTACTATAATATCTTCCCACATGGTTGTCGTCAATATAGGAATGAAATTGTGAAAAATATCTATATCAATTTTAAAAATTACTCTCATTATGTCACTAATGTATGTAATTAAAATGTACATGATTGGGTAAATAGTTTGGTCTCATTGATTATATCCAAACTTAATATTTATTATTTTTCATTATTTCATGATAAAATTTTGTTAATAGGGTTGTGCTACACTACTCTTCTTTTTCACCCAAATATTATTGATTCACTAATAATTCCATAGTTTCATCCTTGATCATGTGTTATTCATAGATATTTGTAACATCAGCATGTATAGAAGTCATTATCTGCATGAGAAGTAAATATATAATAAATATTATGTAATGGAAAAAGATAAAATTTAATAATATGAGAAAAATTGTCGTAGATTAAAAAACATTAACTTACTCATTTAACCCATTTATTATATTTAATGGTTGAAGATATTTGAATCCCCCATTGAGTATAAAAATACCCTCTCTATGTTCCACTCGAATATACAATTCAATATCTACATTGGCAGCACTAGCCATTTATTGTGATTTTACAATGAAATGGAAATATGAAATTGAATTTTATTCTGAACCAATATTTCTTTAGAATCAAACAATTATTTTTTACCAATTCAGGTTTTTGGGATATGAGACATAAAATACATGTATTTCATGTAATTGTTTTATGAATAGTTTTTTCTTTATACCCATCCACATTGAAATTCACCTTCATCGAGAAGAATTCATCAAAATTAACTACACTAATATAACCAAACCATATGAAATTGAAAATAAAAACATGAAATGTTTAATAATATATCCCATATATTTTTTCGATGATTCTATGTTTTATATATTTTGATAAATTGAATTTTTATCCATGGATCAAAATACATGGATCATTTCTTTCATAATTTTAACATCATGTTTTTAATCATACAATATTCATTTTTTCCTTATAATATAATATATTATCATTAATTCAAAAACTAGTGTAAGAGATAACATTTTTATTTTGTTCCCTAGATAGATATTGAAGTCATTAGGTAATTTAAATCACATTTATAGACAACGCCTCATATATATTGTCTCAGAACCATCTTATAAACAATAGATCATGGTATTTGGTATCCATCATTAATCTATTGCTTTATTCAAATGCCAATTCAATACTTTGGGGACTTAAATCTATGGAGAAAACATTATACTGTTATGTAAAATGTAAAATTTATTCAGAACTTACCAAATAATGGTAATTGTAATTATATATATATTCGAGAAATACCTTTTTCTTATTTGGATTTTACTGTGAGGATATTTTGGGATACCAATTCTATCAATATCTAATAGGTAATTGGAAAATAATTTAATATCATTTCAATAATATATCACTCTTAAATAATAAAATATAAATGAAACCGGTCAAAATATTGATATATCATTCATTGGGACACATCTATCTTTAATGAACAGGGCTACATATTTGAATATCTATAAAAGATTGAACCTTTAGGTGGGATTTTTTATAAAATAATTATTTTGGGAAGAATATCTCTAATTAACATAAAATAACCAAAATGTCCTTATTAAAGATTTAATTCATTTTTTGGCCTATATAAATACTACATACAACATTGAAAATATGTAAATGTATGGTAAATGTATGCCGTTCATTTTTAGGGTGAGTAAAACATAAATCTATAGGAATTATATCAATACTCAAGACATGAATAGAATTCCATTTTAGACAATGTATCCTCATATTATCCTTTGACTGGATATTTATGATATTTTATGAATACCCCTCTAGATGGTTTACTCTGTTAAAGAAGTTTTATAATTGAAACTTTTCTTTTCGGGATAGATTATAAGCTACTATAAGAAGCTATATTATTCTTTCACCACTAACTGGGGATATCATTACCCTTCTATAAATGTCAATGATGTCCAAAATTTCCATAATTCAATTATTTTTTATATCTGGTAAATTTATTAACCTTTTAATAATATTGTCACATATATTTTTTATTTCTACGTGCATGACTAAATTAAAACATTTACTGAACAAGAAATTATAATATGGTAATTTAAATAAAAATTTACTCTTTTCCAACAATATTTCATAAGGTGTTTCTAATAATGTTTTTAAAATTTTAGTTTTAATATATTGTAATTATTTTTATATTTGATCAACCGTTAATTGAGATGGTAGTTCACATTATTTTTTTATTCACATCGAGTGATTTCATCCATGGTCAATATTTGTTTCTTCAAACTATAAGCTAGAGATGACCTAAACACATAGTTTTAAATTAATGTTTTAACCTAAATTAGTGCGTATCATCTTCAAAAATAGGACGCCCCAATATTGAATTAATAATATTTCGTAAAAAAATTTCAGACATAGGAAAACCATTTATTGGCCTATAAAATATGTCTTTGAATGTGAACACCTACCTTCAATGAGTCTCATACTATGTAATTTTTTTGAACCACATAAAATTAATAACATAAGTGAATGGGAAGAAATAGAAATCAATAATTATTGGGTTCTTTTGGTTTAGATACAAGTAGAGAGAACAGAATTTATTTTCACTTCATGTGTACTACTTTTTACAAAAAAAGAATTTATTCCATTAATTGATAACACAAGATAAATGTTTTATGGATTATTCTAAAATTTAGGATACCCAAAATAATGATCTTCCATTGAGGAGAGTCTATTGGATGATATAGTTTCCCATTTCTGATTATTATATTTCTGTACAAGGAAATGTTTTTAATAGTATCATAAAATTCATATAGTCATGTATCCATTTTAAAGATAAGAAAGTATTATACAAATTTTACTGGACTTGATTCATCTTTATATTTTTAGTCTTTTCCAAACATATGGAATTTTGTGATTGATTCATATCTTTTGATACATAAATAATATTTCCATTCTAGTCTGAATGTAGATCCATTTTTTTCTGAGAATTCAGTCAAACATTTATTTATTCGATGTTCTTGGTGAAAATTGTTTTTTATTACAACTATATTGGATGAATTAACTTGAATAACAATAGTTCATATAGAGTTAAGGGGTTTTAGAAGGTTAATATGCTTTCTAAATTGAAAACTCTATAAAATTTTTAACTCCATCATCATAATAAACTTTCATATGATTAACACCAATCCATTTTTCATTCATATCAATCCTATGAGGTTTAATAATTTTCATTTATAAATTAAATAAATAATTAACAATAAGGTATTAATTATCAATGTAGAAACATAAAGATAATTTGAATAATTTTTAATATTTTCTAAATAAAATAGTCAGGCCCATTTTAGAAACTCCTAGAAGTAATAAAAACAAAAGTTATAATAACAAAAGGGATATAAGTTATTGAAGTTTCAAAATTAGACTCCTGATGAGAAGGTTTCACATTGATATCCTATTCATAGAAAATTAATTTTTAGTTTCTATGATAATGTAGAAAGGTGTTTGGTAGAATTAATTTAAGAAGTTGACTATGTATGTAATTAATAATGTGGGTAGATAAATATTGAGGCTAAATTCAAATAATGGGAACCCACATGGGATAATATCCACCTTGATTATTTTTTCACCATCGAAATATTGTAATCCTCATTGAATAGTAATAATCATCTATCAATGATATAGTTGAATGAATCTCATCATCTGAATATTATTGGTGATGATTCCTAAAAAGATAACATTTTATACAAGGTTTATATGGAAAGAAACAATGGATAGTTGATGAAGTTTTATATGCACCCCAAAAGAATGAATAAGTGTTAAACATTTTTAATGAATAATTTAACCTACTTTTCTCAATATTTATACTATAATGTGTTCATAATAATTCTTATTGATATTTTTTGAAGTGGTGGGATTAATTAAAGGAATGGAATGTATGATATATATAATGAAATAAATATTATAACTAAAATATATCTATTGAAATACATATAGAAACCAATTCTCAATCACCAAATTATTTATGTCTATTAGTTAGGAAGAAATTGTTATGGATAATGATGTTTTTGTGAGAAACCTTGAAACTTTATATGTTTAAAAATGACTTGTTGTTTATATATAATTGATTAATAATAATTCTGAAAATCAAATTCAATTTGTTTTGGAATATATTGAATTAAAATTTCTAATCGACACTTAATGATGTCATCCTAGTCATGATTACAACCACTATTGTATCTATGAATCATTTATGTACTTCATTTGAGATGAATTATATATTGAAAATTTAAACAAATTGGTTCCAATGTTGGTGGAAAACATCATCATTTTTATAATAATATTTTAATTATATGTAATGAAATAGATTGGAAATTATTTATATATGTTAATACTCAATGAGATATTAATGTATTTATATTATTACTGGAGGACTCTAGGAAACATGAAGTAATCATTGAAGTTTTGATAGAAAAAAATAATGTACACTAATTACAAGGAGTAAAAGAATTAATATCAATATTTAATAAAATTTATTGTTGTATTAGACTTACATATATAAAGATCTTGTTCTTAAAATAAAAAACATTTATAAAAATGTTTCTTTAGGAAACAAAAATATTTAAAATAGTTTTTATATTTTCTTCCTACAAACACTACACCAATATCTATATTATCTAGATATTACAAAAACAATTATTAGGAATATAATTTATTTGAAATAGAGATACTAAAGTCATGTTTGTGTTAAAATTGGTTATGTTAATAATTTATTAACATGGGATTTGATGGTGAATATTACCCATTTACATGTTTCCTTGGGTCACCAATTTTATCTTTCATCTACCATATTGGATAAATATTAAATAAAATGTGTCCCTTATAAATAATATTTATTATACCAATATTATAGAAACTCTAATATGTGTTGTAGTATCTTTATTAACCAGAGTAGGTACTGATACCAGATTTTATAAGTGAGTTTTTTTCCCTTTCTCTAGTTAAATCAATTACATTCTTGTGTATGATTTATGATTTGGGTGCATTTCAATTGTATTTCCTAGAAGAGAGGCAGATAGATTTATTGTATGGGGTTTGATCAACATGACATGTATCAATGAGGATTTTTTATTTTGACAGATTATGGGGTCCTTTAATTCTTTTCAGTTTCTTATATTTTCTTATTGTCTATTCCAAAATAAAAAATAATAGAGGTGGTTTTATTATCATGGGTGTAGTTCCAAATAGAACTAAAAGACGTTAAATATTATTTTTCTTTATTTTATTTTTCATGAGATTATAAATTGTGATATTCAAGTAAACATTTCAATACGAAATTGTTATTTATATTTCTATATTTCAAATTTGTTTGGAATTTTTGTTGACTAGAATATATTAGAGAGTAATCCCAAAAATATAGATTTATTTACATTATAAGAAAACTATTGACCTCATCAATCATGTAATCTGGTTATATGGAATAAGAAAAACAATAATTCTAATAACTTCTCAGAAACTATTTTAAAAATGGGGGTCTCACGTAGAATACTTCTCTATGTGATATCTTACTATATAAGCCACCACACCCCGCTAGGGTTCAGAAGCACACTCACTCTCTCCATAGTGTTGTCAGTCCTTGTATAACTCCATGATGTACTGTAGTAGTGTTTTTATAGCCCTACTACTCATGGTGTCCCTCATCACCACAACCCCCATCCAAACTAGTCTAGTTAAAGCATCCACCACTACCGCTCAACTTGATACTCCACCATTAGCTATGAAACCATAGAACACACTAGTAGTGGTTTCACAACTAGTTATGAGGTGAAATTACTATTTTTCCACCCACAATATTGTACCCATATCATAGAATTATAAAGGACCAATAGTTTCCCATGAATATCCCTACTAATCAGCCAAATTTATATGTACTTTGATGATTGTTGTATGTTTTCCATGTATTAATTATTTTGGGATTCTTTTTTTACAACCTCTGTTTGTTTTTGTCCCCTCCCCAATAATTAATTATAAAATGTGGAATGATTTTTATCTAGTTTTGTGTTTTTATTTTTGTTTAAAAATATTATTCTTTTCCTAATCACTAATAATGTTGAAGTATTTAAAAGTACATCAAATGATAT
Organism: Viscum album; assembly: GCA_963277665.1. Classification (NCBI taxonomy): domain Eukaryota; kingdom Viridiplantae; phylum Streptophyta; class Magnoliopsida; order Santalales; family Viscaceae; genus Viscum; species Viscum album. The sequence continues at coordinate 361,695,015 of OY728158.1, read as the reverse complement.
TTTTCAATGAAAAATGTGTTGAAAATATATTCAATGATAAAATCAGGCAAACATTCTAGTGCACGGAACAACACTGATAAAGGCCCACATTATAAGCACAAACTAAACGTGATAATCAAGGCACCCATAATCAGTATTATAATAATGTTTCTATAAGGGATTCCTTTATCAAATTTTTTTAGTGCTAATTATGGGAGAATTTATCAGTGATTTATTTTAGAATTTATAATGGGTTCCATTTTATGTGTTTTTCTATCAATAATAATGGTGAAGTTTATCTATGATTTTGGTTGTGCAGATAATGATCATACAATTACTGTAATGATTCAATATCCTTACATCATCCATGTAATACCAGTTCTCTTTGTAATTTAAATAGATTGATGTAAAAGTATACTTAAAATATGATTGAAATAAAAATATCACATTTCCCAATAATTTCAATTACAAATTTATATATACAATATTATTATTGATGTGTTGTATACAATTAATCAAAAAAATACAACCAATATATAAAATAGTAAGTATTATTGTAGGATTTCCCAAAAAATAAAACATTATATAGAAGCATTACAATTTAGTAAAATCAATGTTGATTTTATTAATAGTAAATAATAAAAAACATTAATTTTAATGTTATTTAATACACATATGATATATTATACTTTTAATAATTATATATATTAACATTATTATTATTTAATCTTGTGTGAGATTGATGTGTAGTAAATTCTTACACATAAAAAATGATTTAAGGATTATTTTACTAATGTTTGATAATAATAAAGTTTTGTTTTCAGGGATTATGATATGTGATACTTGTTTCAAAATAAAATGAAACAATAATATTGATAACACACACTTTAATTTATACCAACCACATGATGTTTTGTATTGAAAAGAGGTCAACTCATACACATAAAAAATGAAATATAGATCATTATCCTAATGTTTGAAAATATTCTGAGTTTATTTTCATTGTTTTGAAAATATGACACATGATTAAATCTAAAATGGGTTTCCTAATGAAAACACACTCATTGATTCATATAATCCACTTCATTAAAGGATTTATGTGTGGTCTATTTCTACATTTTAAAAATTAATTATATATATTGTTTTATTGTATTATAAAAAGATGAGGTTGTTTTCTCATTTTTGTCCAATGATGGCCATTTTATACTAAGATGATACTTTTATATTGAAAAAATGTACATCAATTCAGGAAGACCACGTCATTCATTATATTGTAATGATCCGAATTCAAATACATTGCAAACACATTATTGATAATTTCTGTAATGTTTTAAAAAATTGGGCTATTTTCCTTTGTTTTGTATTTGTATTGGATGCTTTAAAATAATGTATAATATATATATATATATATATAAACCATTGACATATTTCAATATTGTCCACATCGTGTTTCATATTGATGTTGAGTAAATTTCTACATATCACAAATAAAATATGGATAATTTTACTAATCACATAACACAATATGAGCTCATTTTCTAATTTTTGGCCAGCAAGTTGTGTTTAAAACACAAAATGACACTGTTATTTTAAATACCCACAATTCATGTTATGGAAGCCATATTGTTTAACATATTGATGTTTTTCTAATTCATACACATCAAAAGTAAATTATCAATGGTTTTCCAACATTTTGAAAATATTTTATGGTATTTATTTAGGTATTTGAATTGTGATCAATATTTTAAATTTTATGGATAATTTATATTGAAAACACACACTTTGACTCATATAGAACACATAATGTGTTTTATTAATGGGTGATTGATTTCTATAAGTCACAATTAAATTATAGACCATTTTACTAAGATTTAAAAATAATAAAAGATTATTTTCATTATTTGGTCTATGAGATAAGAATATTCATCAATAATATCCCATTAATATAGAATAAATGTAATTTTATTCATAATGAAAACTTAATGTTCCCCAATGATGTGTGGTAAGATAAAATAAGTAAAAAATGATTAATTGATCACTTTCCTAATTTCTGAGAACAATCTAAGATTGTTCTCTTGGGTTTTCTTATCTGATGATTGTTTTAAAAGAAAATTTAACATCCAAATGAAAAACAATAACTTCAAGTCATAACAACCACATCAACGTTCAGATTAAAATATGGTTAGATCCTACATGTCAAAAATGAATTAGGGAACATTTTATTAATTTTTGAAAATTAACATTAGCTTGTTTTTTTAAATTTTTTCTATGTTTCATATTTTAAAGTAAAATGAAAGTTTTATACTGAAAACATGTACTTCAAGTCCTAAAGACCACATTTTGTGTCATTTTGATGTGCAGATTATTCATATATATCAAAAATAAAATATAGATTCTTGTTCTTATTTTTTGAAATTAATTCAATATGTTTTTCTATTTTTTTTCTAGGTAATGTGTGTTTTAAAATATATTGGTTCTTCTATGTTGAAAATAATAAGTTCATATTATAAAATAAATTTTGTTTTTTGGTTTGATGGGAGGAAAATTCTTATATGCAAAAAATGAATTATGGATAGTTTTACAGAATTATGAAAATAATATTATTGTTTCTTCTTGGATTTGAGTATGTCTTGTGTGTTTTACAATAAATTGTCATTTTTAAATTCAAACCCCACATTGCAAGTCATATTGTTTCAAAACATGTATCAAACTGAATAGAAATCAACTCCAACAACTCAGAATGAAATATGTTTCATTTTAGTAATGTTTTAAAATAACACGATATAATTTTCTTGGTTATGGAATCGTGACATGTGTTTTAAACATAAATAGAACCAATAAATTGAAAAAACCCATTTTTTTATTCCCACCACACCATCTTCCAAATTAACATGTGATAAATTCATACGCATAAATCATTTATGGATCGTTTTTCTAACGTTTGAACATAATTTCACATTTTATTTTCAGATGTTTATAATGATATTATTTTCAAACTAAAATGAATCTTATATATTGAAAACATACAATTAGAGTCATACCTAAAAAATCACGGCCTAGATCAAAATTCAGTCACTTTTTATACATTATAAATAAATAGTGGATACTATTCCTAAATAACAAATATAATATATGTTTCTATTATTAGTTTTTTCTAGTTAAATGTGTTTTAATCTAAAATGAATCTTTTATATTGGGAACCCAAACGAGGAGTATACCAACCATTTCATGTGTTTGAATAATGTGAGGTAACCAATTACATAAGGGAAATGAATCATTGATCGTCTTCCTAATATTTCAGGACAATATGAGATTTTCTAATAAGTTATTGATATATGACACATGTGTTACTTGAAAATGAAACTTAAAAACAAGAAATTTAAGTCATACTGGAATCATCATGTGTCATATTTAAGTGTGGACATTTCCTACACATCAAAAAAGAATTATGGATCATTTTACAAATGGATAAATAAAATAAGAGCTCATTTTTAGATATTTTTCTATGTGGTGTGTATTTAAATCAAAAATGATGATTTTTTATCAAAAAAGAACATAATTCATGAATACCAGAGAGATCATGAGTCAGAGTGACATGCGGTAGATTCCCATATGTCACACATTTATTATGGATCATTAACATATTTTTTCAAAACAATAATAGTTATTTTCTTAGTATTGGACATGTGGGGAATATTTTAAACAAAAAATACACTTTTAGATTGAAAACATTCATATTGAACCATTTTATCCACATCATGTGTCATATAATTGGTCAGTCAACTCATACACTCCAAAATATAAATTATAGATCGTTTTCTAAAATTTTTAGACAATACGAGCATGTTTTTCTATATATATCCACAGAAAATATTTTTGAAACTAAAATAAAAAATTTGTTGTAAAAATAATTGTTTCTTACCGGCCATATACAGTTCCATATTCATCATGGTTGATTTCAAGATTTCTAAAAATTAATTATGAATCAATTTCATAAATATTAAATATAATATGATATTGTTTACTCAATTTTGATATTACGCTATGTATTTTAATATAAAATAAAACTTTTATATTAAGAAAAGAGTTTTATCAATTAGGTTCACATCTTTTTTCCGATTGATGTCTAGTTAATTCTTACTCATCAAAAAAATTATGGAAAATGTTTCTATATTTTTAGGATAATGTACTCTCTAATACTTTGTTTTGTATCTATAATGTTTATTTTAGAGTAAAATGATACTCCAAAATCTAATACATACATGTTGAATCATACTATTGAGATCATTTGTCATATTGATGTGCAATTGATTCATACCCATCACACATGAATTATGGGTCTTTGTCCAACTGTTTGAAAATAATATGATCGTGATTTTTGAGTATTTATAATTGTATTCATTTTTTATGCTAAAATAAAACATTTCTATTCAAAACATGTAATTTAATTAATACTAAAAATGCATGTTTCATAATTATTTTTAGTCAATTCCTACACATCAAAAATCAATTGTAGATAAATTTCCAGAATTTTGAAAATAATCAGATCTTGTTTCATTAGTTTTGACAATATTACACTTTTGTTTCTATAAAATGGAATCCTTATATAGATAACATGAAATTTGATTCATAGAAAACACAAAATATTTTCTATTTATACCTGTTTGGATCATAAACATAAATAATAAGATCACTCACACCATTCAAATCATTTGGGAAAATAAAAAACACCGAAATAAGAACTAAAAATTTTGAAATAATGGAATAGCATGAATGGAAGATCAAAAGAGAAAAAAATGTATATTATTTAACAATTTATATATCTATGGAGTTCAATGGATTGGGTATTTAAAATTTTAGTTCCACAAGAACGAGAACAATATGAAGGATGAGGTCCTCTACTGATGTTCTACTTAAAAGATCGTGAAGGTGTTATCATTGGCTTTAAAAAAGCATTAATAAAGACCCATATTTATCATAAATACAATAATAATTGATGATAAACCTATTATTTATGAGTTTTTACTCTTATTGCTGATAAATATGGTATTTTATTATCACATTATAGAAAAGGTTGATAAAAATAGTTTTTTAAAGTACATTCTGTTTTCATGGAGAAGTAACCAATATTTATTAGTAATTTTTTGAAAGAGAAAATAAAGATCAATTTTTCTTCACCTAAGAGGTGATGCCCACTGATCGCATCCCCCGCCCAACAGAGTGTTAGGGTCCTCTATCATCCTTTAAAGGATCTCAACATCCCTCATTCAATCCATTTTCTTTTTCCAATTTTCTTCTTTCTTTCCCTCAGATCTCGCTTGTCCATAAATATTTATATTTGATTGATGGATTCCTAGAAATTCCCTCCCACAGTCGGAGTTCATTAATGCCTCATTTATTCTAATCCAAATGTTGTAATAATGTTTCAAACAATGTATTCCATAGGTAGATTCATTAGATAAGTTTTTTTCAAATATTGCGGACTAAATGAAATATTAACCATGGGTATTCCCAACAATTGGAACAAAATGATTAATTATCAGTAGATAAAGACATGGTCTAGCTCTAGTCTAATGCCCACCACGTTTAAAATTGATCTTATCTACCATTATTCATGAGGAATTATGATTTTTACATCAAATGACATACCCTCACTATGGAGATTTGGGATAGATTTCTAGACAACCCATTTCTTTCTCAGAATCCATCCATTATTACAATGCTTAGTAATTTGGGTGGTATATATTTATGTAATAATAGTAAATATAGAAATTTTCCCATCCAATATCTCTAAAAAATATCATTAATGTTGATGTTTTATAAACTCTAGTTTAGAATGTTTGGATTGTATTTGGGGAATAAATTTTCTTCAAGAAACCTTTTTATCTAGAGTCGTGGATTTTTTTTATATTCATTCAAGAAAAAGTATTACTTCAACACAGTGGGTAGGCATGGGTGCATGAATCACTACCAGAAGACTGATTAATTATTAGGAAACAGTTGTGAGGGTATGGTGTCCAATTATAGTGAAGGTGACAATTAACTTGATCAAATAGGTTTTTTGCTGACCAAAGCTGTAGTTTAGAGATAGTGTATTTTAGATCACCTGAGGGTGGGGAGTCAAATATGTAGAACTACCCACTTGTCTCATAGAATACCAAATGATTTTTAGAGAAAGGGAAATTTTTCTCACCATCTTTAATGAGGCTCATATGTTAATACCATATTTGAGATTAGTTAACATAAATGGAATACTGAGAAGTGATTTTGAGGTGGTGTGTGCAATAGAGCACATGAAAATAAAATAAATGCAGCTAAGGGCGATTCCAATGAGAAACAAGTAAAAATTGGTTATGATTCTAAACATAAGGTGGTGTTATAGGTGGAATTTGATAAAGATTAAATAGTTTGTATATACATTGGAGGTTGTTTGGATCAGTGAATGAAACAACCAAGGAGAGGTTGGGCCAGAGTATCGAGACTATTAATATTGTTAATATCTATGGTGATTTGGAAGTTGAATATTCTGTTTGGGAGAAGAGGATGAAATACATGCAACAATTAGTATCCAAAACCTAATAAGTAGAGGACTTCTGTGATAGCCAATGCCTTTATGGGACATATTAAGAGGATAAGATATGTAGCCAGGTTTCGGTGGACATTTTCGATGGAGTTTACATGAGAATCTTATACATCCTGAGGAGGAATATATGGAAAGAAAAAAATGGATTTAGGGATATGAATTATGTTAACTGTAAATAGGTCTAATAGATAAAAGGACTAATCTTAGTTACCTTTGTTGATGGGAACTAGTTCATCCAAAAATAATAATGTGATGGATAGTGAACCCATGTATCATGGCTGGGAAAGGCAAGAAGAGTTCGAATATTAATTCTGAAAATCAGATAATGGAGTGTGGTGAGGCCAATAAATATGAACTGAATAGTGGTGTAATCTAAGATAAGATTTAATAATATGAGGTATATAATGGTGTGGTTCAGTTAGTAGATAAAGATGATAGAGAAAACGGGGGGGGGCATGAGAGCTTATTATTATTTTTAATGAATAAATGTTATAGGAGGAATCTAAGATAAATGATACTTATGAGAAGGTCAACATGATGAATTGGAGGATGATTCTTATGAAAACTAATAAGGTGCATTGTGTATAAATCAATAATAAAGATATAATTTTGATATGTGGCGTCAGTAAAATGAATATTGGTGTTGAATAGTATATCCAAACTTTGCATTAAACGATCTAATGTTTTTAAGACAACGTCGAGGATAACAAAGACCTGAAGGCCTATAAACATCAATGGATGATATATAAAGGTATGAATAATTATACAATAAAATATAATTTCAATGATTCAGGGAATTAATATGGTTTATTTTCGTTTCATGTTTATAAATGAAATGTTTCCTAATTTTTCTCATAATGTGGTTTCCATAATAAAATGTTAATTTTCAGTTAGCTGATAAAGACTATATAAAATAAATTATAAAATACTAAATGAATATATATAAAAAGTTTATTAATAATAAAAATGTAAAAATTATTAAGCATTATTAAGGAATATATAATCTTAAATAAATTAATATAATAAATGATTGAAATTTAATAAGAAAATGAAATGACTTCAAAATTATTTAAAAATTTCATGTGTTTTAATATTTATATTAATTATTGATAAATTAATATAAAGATATATAAAAGTAAATTGAATATGTATTAAATATATACATTATAGCCATTTTATATACCTTTAATGCAAAAGAATAAATTTGTAAAAATAAATATAAAAAATAAATAATTTACAATAATATTAAAGAATAAATAATAAATCTAAATGTATTATAAAAAAAGTTAAAAATAAGAAACATTAGAAGGGAATAAATAATACTAAATAATATTAATTCAATGATTGTTAAAAAAGAGGGATAGAAAATAATTAAAAAAATCTATAGATTGAAAAAAATATTAAAAAATGAACAAGTATTATTAATTATTTAAATTATATTAAAATGTAATAATAAATATATAATAAAATGTAAATGAAGAGATTTTAATTATATAATTTACAACCATATTAAAATAATTTTATCATAATAAATATACATAAAAAATTTATAAAATTATAAAAAAATTAACAATGAAACTTTGGAAATTCATAAACTAAAAAAAATTAAGATTATTATTTATCAGATAATATTTAAAATAAAAAATTCAAATAAATTTAAAATTAATAAATATTTTATTTTTATTAGTATTATTAAACAATATTAATATTTACAAATTCAAAACAGTGTATATATAATATAATATGTTAATAAATATAATTATAAAATAAATATTAAAAGTTAAATAAATTGAAGAAATAATATGTATGTAATTGTTCTATATAGAAATGAATTTCATATATGGGTGTTTCAATTTAATTTAACACACATTTGATAAATGTTAAACTGAAGAAAAAATCACATTTAATTAAATTTTTATTACTTAATATAATCAGTTTATATTTCTAATTAATATCATTTGTTAATTATAAACAATTTTTTAGTAAGTATATGACTTATTTAATGTAAATATACATATTCTGTAACATAATGATCTATATATAAAGAATTAATATATATATTTATATATATATAAATATATATTGACATATATATATATATATTGATATTATATATATGGATAAATTTCAATATTAAAAAAATTAGATATATCAATGAAAAAATATTTATAAAGAATTTAAAGATTAATAAATTACAAAATATATTTATTAAAAAATATTTAAAATTATAAAATTAAAGAAATTTAAATAAAACATTATTTCTAAAATAGAAGGAAACATTTATTTATGAATATTAATATAGAAATAATATTCATTATCGCTAAAATTGTCTTTTTCATTTCTTAAAACAGCATGAAACATTTATCATCATAGATAAAAGACCCCTTTATTGTCATAGATAAAGGACCCCTTTATCATCACTGATAAATGTCCCCATTATTTGCGTAGTTGTTAATGCTAGTAAGGATAATGGAAATTGGTGAAAATATATACTCTTGCACCATCCCTAAGAAATAAACATATGAAAAATAGAAAATCAAATTGGAATATAAATATTACAGAAAACGTAAATGATATATATATATATTTTACATTGCAATATTATTTCTATTAAAAATTTATATTCTATATTTTTTCACTGATGTGATATTTAAAAATAATTAGACAAAAATACAATCCAATATACAAAATATAAAAGTTATAGAAATTTTTTTCAAAAATCAAACTCTTTTAAAACATATCCATGCAATAAACACAATGTTTTTTTATAACCGTACATAAAAAAATGAAACAAATTATTATTTTAATATAGTCGATATATGATAAATTATATATTCAATTACTATGTTTGTAAATGAAATCCTTATTTATTTTATTAATTTTATTATTATTTCTTGTATTTTTTACTTTATATTCGTTAATATTTGTTAAATATACCATTAATTTAAAATTTTACTTCGAATTATTAATTACATTGTAAATTAATAATCTAAATAAATTATATTGTTCATTACATACCATTTTAATGATTTTTTTGTTACTAAATATTGTTATTACCATTGTTTTATTAAAAATTTAATCATTAAACAAATTTACGATTTTTAAATTGAAAACATGGACATTGATAATGGAGAGAACATTGTGTGTCATATTGATGTGTGGTAAACTCATACACATCATTAATTATTGATGGATCATTATCCTAATATTTAAATATAATATAATCTCATTTAATATATTTTTATAATGTTCCACATGTATTAAACTTATATACATCTTTTATATTTAAAACACTCTATTGGAGTTATACTGACCTCATCATATGTCATGTCTACGTGCATTAGATTAATAACATTCATAAATTAATTATGGACTATCTTGATAATTTTTTTAAAATAATAGGAGACCATTTACGCAATGGTATTAATTTGATTCTCATTTTATATTGAAATAAAACATTCATATTTAAAACACACACTTTTAATTATACTGAAAACAAAATGTGTTAGATTTACTTGAGGTTGATTCCTATACATCAATAATGATTTATGGATCATCGTCCTAAATTTTGAAAACAATGAGGGTTTTTTTTCATGGACTCGGCTATGTGATGTATGTTTTAATCTAAAATTAATATTTAATATAAAAAACGAGTCATATTCACCACATTGTGTGTCAGATTAACGTGTGATCAATTACTATAATCAAAAATTAATTATGGATCATTTTAATAATGTTAAAAATATTAGGTGATTGTTTTAAGGATTTTGGATATTTGGCACGCACTATAAATTAAAATGGAACTTTTATATTGAAATCACTAAAATAGGGTCATCTTAGACAGTGTATGTCATATTGACATGCAGTTGATTCAAACATGTCATGTTGAAATTTTGGATTATTTTCCTAATATTTAAAAAAGAAAAAGTTCATTTTTTCAATTTTGGCAATGTGATACGTGTTTTAAACCAAAACGACACTTCTATATTGATATTAATACATGTTATGTCCTAAATACCATATCAAAAGTTTGATGGACCGGAAATACATTACTATACATCTTAAATGTATTTTGTCTTTTTACTAATGTTTCAAAAAAATTTGAGTTCATTTCTTTATTTTAGTTAGGTGACACATGTTTTATACTGAAATGAAAATTTTATATTTTGAACACATAATTTGAACCATATCATGAACATCATGTTTCTTATTTATATGTATTAAATTCCAACACATAAAAAATGAATTATGTATTATTTTCTAAAATTTTAAAAACAATCCAATCTCATTTTCATGGTTTTAAAAATGTGACACAATGGCTAAGATAATGTGAATATTTTATATTTAATACATTCCCATTGATCCATAAAAAAATAAAGTGTTATAATTATGTGTAATCAATTTTACACATAAAAAATGAATTACGGATCATTTAATATATATATATTTTAAAATCAGATCTCATTTGTCTGTTTTAGCTATGTGACATGTGTTTTTAAATAAAATAAATCTTTTATATTTAAAAACATTTCTTTGAGTAATATCAGAATAATCGTGCGTTAAATTAACATATGATTGATTCAAAAATATCAAAAATGAAATAGGTATGTTTTTTATAATTCAAAAAAAACATGATATCATAATCTCATTTCTGACTATGTGACATGAGTTTTAAACTAAAATTATTCATTTATTAAAAACACACATTAAGAGTCATACCAACCACGTCGTGTGTCGGGTTGAAATGATGTTAGTTTATATATTTATAATATAAATTATTGATCATTTTCATCATTCTACAAAAAGATCTTATATTTGTTTTCCTTATTTTGGATATGCGAGGCATGTTTTTAACTAAAATAACAATTATATAATGAAAATGTTCACTTTGAGTCATATAACCTACATCAAATGTTAGACTGATATAAAGTCAATTCCTACCGAAAAAAATGAATCATTTTCCATTTTTTACAGTTAGTTTACAATGTGATCTTGTTTTCTCGGTTTTCATATTGTCATGAGTATTTTAAACCAAAATGAAACATTTCAATTCAAAACACACACTTGGAGTCATATCAGACACATTGTGGATTATACTAATATGTGATCCACAATTATATCAAAAAAGGGATCATGGATAATTTTCTTAAACATTCAAAATAGAATATGTTCTTGATTATAATGTTTTCCCTATGTGATTCATGTTTCACACTATAATGAAACATAAAACACACCCTCTGTGTAATACCAGACACATCGTGTGTCCGATTTATGTGGAGTCATTTCTTACATATAAAACAAGAATTATGAATCATTTCCATAATGATTGATAAAAATCAGATATCAAGTTATTATTTTTGTCTATATGTTTATTGATCTAAACTATAAATACACTTTTATATTAAAAACACATACTTTTAGTCATACCAGCCACATCATGTGTTATCCCGACATGTTTTCAATTCGTATATGCCATACATGAAATATGTACTGTAATAATAAGTTTGGAAAACAATTTGAAAATTCTTACATGGTTTCGGATAATTGACACATGTTTTAAACTACAGTGACACTTTTATATTTAAAACATTCACATTATGTCATATTATAAACATCAATTGGTGGATTGAAATTTAGTAGATTCATACACATGAAAAAATGATTTATAGATAATTGTTTTTGAATTATTATGACAATATTATATGATATTCTAATTTTTCAAAGGTATGTAATTTTCAAAATAAAATGACATTTTTTAAGTGGGAAAATGCACTTTTAATCATATAATCCACATTGGGCGTTAAATTGATGTGTGGTCAATTCATAAATGTCAAATAATTTATGGATCAATTTTCTAATGTTTTTTTTAAATATTAGATATTTTAATCTATTTTTACAATATGATATGTGTTTTAATCTAAAATTACACATTTATATTGAAAACAAGCACATGGAATTATTTGGGTCACATCATGTGTCAGATAGACCTTCAGTCATTTCTTATACAATATAATTTAATTATAGATTATTTTTATATTGTATTGGAATAGTTTTATCTCATTTAATTTTATTGGGATTTGTGATGTTTCATAGAGTAAAATGATAAATTCAATGTGATGATGTGAACATTGATTCATAATGGCACCTCATGATTCCAGTTGATTGGCAGTTGATTCCAACAAATCCAACATGAATTATCAACCGTTTTCATAATTACTGAAAATAATATAATCGTGATTTCGTTATATAGATAATTTGATTATCATTTTTAACTAAAGTGAAAAGGAGATATTGAACACAAACATATTGATTTGTACCAACCTCATCATGGTTCAGATTTATTTTCATTTAAATTATACTTAAATAAAATGAATTATAGATTGTTTTCCGAAATTTTGACAATAATACGATCTCATTTGTTCAGTTTCGACAATTTGGAATGTGTTTTAAACAAAAATGAATCTTTTATATTGAAATTATTATATTTGAATCATTATGGAAGCATTGTATTTATGATTGATACTTTATATGACTAAAAATTAAATCCTTTTTATTAATGAGGGTGAAAAACACAACCTACAATAAAAAATTCATGGGTGTAAATTTGGAGAAACCTGAAGTCATATGCACAAAATATCATAAAACAATCAATTGGAAGAGAACCCTTAGAAGAAAAATAAAACATTAACATGTTATCGCAGTTACCTTTGGATGCAAGAGAATCCAAAAACATATTACCCTCATGCCACCTATGTAGAACTGATATACATAAAAAATAAGTTCCCATAAATAATGTGTGTGGTTAATAATATTCCCATGGAAATTAATCTAACTCTCCATAGATATAACAAAAGTTGAAGAATTTTGTTAAATAAATTTCATTTGAATATTTATTTCATTATATAATTTGAGTCCATGATGCATAACTGAGGCCGTTGTAACCACTGATGTACTGTCACACCCGCTATTTCAAAAATTATTTATTTTATTGATTTTATTTGTGTTGGGTAGATCGGGTCGAAACCTGACTTAAGATTTTGAGTTCCTTGTGTTTTGGCCCTTATTGCGTCCGGCGCAACGCGGTCGAAGCCGCAGGGCCTCGCCTGGGTCGACGTGCGACCCCGCCCGGTTCACCGCACGCCTTACCGATGTTTAATTAATGAAATTATTATTATTATTGTCATCTTGGATGATAATTTAATATAGAGTATTATTTTTATTATTTGAATTTTATTAAGTTTATTATTGTAAAGTTTATTATTTAATTCATTAAGTTTTTCTTTTTTTACCTTATTATCGTTATTATTATTTCTATTGTTGTAACTTGTTATTATTATTTTTCATTTACTTTTATTATTATTGTCATTAGTCTTATTTTATTTTTAGTTTTACTTTTATTTTATTATTTTATTATTATTTTTTTTATTTTCATTGTATTTTAATTAATTATTTATTTATTTATTTTCTTTCTTTTATTTTTTTTTCTTTTATTTTTCTTCTCTTCTTTTTTTTCCTCTCTCCCTCCGTTTTTTTCTCTTTTCCTCTCAATCCCATCGGTTTCCCTCCTACCCCACAACGTCACGCGGTCCACCCCTCCCCTTCCCTCTAACCCTAGCCGCCGGCTCCCCCACGGCTTCCCCTCCTGGGCGCTACACCCCGTCGCCGGCTTCCTCAGCTCACGCCGCTGCACCACCACACCCGAAGCCCTAGTCCGCCGCACCTTGCCTCTTCCGCTCGGGCCGGTCCGGCGACGCGCCATCTCCTCCGGCCTTCCCGATCTCCTCCCCTTTCCCTGTTTTTTTTTCTCTTCTTCATCACATCGGAACCTCCTCCTCCAGCTCGGCCGACCGCACCTCCCTCTTTCCGAACCAGCTCCCCGCACCCCCTGCTACCCACTCGGCCGACCACCCTACTGTTGTCCCGGCCAGCCCGTCGCCCCCCCTTTGCAGCCTCACCTCCGGCACCCCCCCCCCCATTTTTGACGGCCAGCTTCCCGATTCCCTTGTCGTAGTGTCTTTTGCGCACCAATTCGGCGAGGTATGAATCCACTTGCTTATTTAATTGATTTTGCACCATTGTTAATTAGCTTACATGCTGCGAAATTGTTTTTAATTTGGTTTCAATGTGCATTAAAATTGTTAGTGTTATGTTTAAATAGTATTAGTGTATTTCATTTTGAAAACCCACTCTGGGCTATTTATCAGCGCCGATAAATTGTGGAATTTGCATATTTGAAAGTGCAGTTGATGCAGTTGACATTTTGGTGTGGTGTCAAAAGTGCGTTTAATCTAAAAAATGGTTTTGGATGAGTTTTTATTTTCTTTATATATATTCAAAGTTGCGACATGTTGGAAACTACTTAATAAATCTTTTTAGCACTTTGTTTATTTAATTAATCAATTTATTTAATTTAATTTGTTAAATAAATAGCTAATTTATTTGATTGAATTTGTTTAACTATTAATTAAATTATTTAATTGTTGATGTTCCTTTTTTTACTAACTGCTGATATTTTTTTGGGTTGGCGATGTGAATTGTTATTCTACTATGTTAATATTTTTTGACGGCTCTGTACGATGCGACCTTTGCGCGTCAGGAGTACTTCGCCATGCCGTTTTTCGCTCCTGCATTGAGGTAGGTGGTTTCGCATGCTTAGGTTGTCTGATTAATTAGTTTGCAGGTTTATTTAAATTATCATTTCCATTATCTAAATTTTGTTTTGAGTGTTGATTTTCGCTGATAGATTTTATTGATTTATCTCACTAGTGGCATGTTTAGGTTATTTTGGTTTCAACTAAGTCGTGTCTTTAGTTTTGAATAAATACAGCGTTTGAAATTTGAATGCATTTGGTTTCAATGAAAATTTGAGTGGGTTTAGTAATGTTATTACGATGCCTTGTTTTCTTTTAAATCACAAAACCAATTTCTCTAATGTTTTATAAATTTTAGTTTGATTCTTGAGATTGTATAGTTTATTAACTTGTGAAATTCATGCACGTTGTGTTCTGTTTCTGAAAATCTCTGTTGTGCATTAGACCTTTAAATGATTATTTGTTTATTCATTTATATTGAATGTGCAAGTGTGGTTGACTTAGTTTGCATTCAAGTTTGTTATGACTTGAACCTGATGCGTAGGGTGAACTTTGAATATTGAGCACAAAAGGGGAAGCCTGGGTACTAGGTGGGCAGACTAGAACTAGTGCGCTAGTGAACCGGATGGGTTTCATCCATGTTTCACTTAGCTGGATTGACGATTGAAACACTAACTAAACATATGATATCTGAGGGTCGTGGCCTTCTAAGCCACGTGTTCTGAGGGTGATGGCCTTCTAAGCCATGTTATCTGAGGGTCGTGGCCATCTAAGCCATGTTTCACCGAGACACGACGTTCTAGGGACCCACACAACTTTAGTACTTTAGGGCCTCTCCCACTTTTGTTGCTCCTGTGCGATTATATACTCATCAATGGTTGGTTTTGGTAACTTCTGTGGTTTCAAAAGGTGAGAATGTTTCATTTTCATTCAGTACCAAAAATCCCCTTTCCCTATTTTAGAACTCTCTTTCTTTATTTAAAACCCGTTTTCTTTAAAGTGTTAGTGCATTTATTTATTTTCTATAAAACTTGAACCTGCGAACTGTTTTGGTCATCTAACCTTTTCATGCGAAATCTATTCTTTTGTGCCAACCTATTGAACGATTGCTCACACCCTACTTACACCCTTGGGTGTAAGTAGATATGATTTTGTCTGATACAGGGAAAGACAAAGGTTTTGAGGACGGTGATCCGAGTTATTAGCTGCTACTTCTTGGCGTGGCGTTGAGGTGACGGTTTGAGGGTGCAATCTCTCGTTGGGTGACGGTCTCTGGGTTGGTTTTTGGTCTCTACACTTTCCTTTGTGTTGCTTGGTTTTTATTTATACCTATGACTCAAAACTTGGTCATGTATAATGGTTTGTTGTCAGCGACCTTTACTTTTGTTTTGGTTTACTTTGTTGGATGTTTATTCGGGTAAATCGTTCCCACTCTTTTATTTTGATACCCGGGCACTTGTGCCAGCCTGAGGGGATCGTGAACGCCCTTCGGGCCTTGCCGCGGACCGGGTCGGGCACCGGACCCGGCCTGGTTCATGACAAAATGGTATCAGAGGTCAAGGTTTTCTCTCTTGGGTCATGTTCTTTCAGGTTAGAGTCACGATAGACTTGAGTTATGGTTTTCAGGACTCGATGTCCTGGCTACGAGTAAGGTGCCTGGCCAGCACACCTCGTGGCGGGACTCAAGTTACCAAAATATCTAGAGGTTTGTCTGAGTTTTTTTGTTCATTGCGGACAATCTTGTCTAAAGGAAATGAAAAGGGGTAAGGTCAGTGGTCCTAGAGAGCTCACAGGGTCTGGCAAGCCATGTGGAGCCGGGGACGCGCTCTGTGGCAGTGGCGTGACTGGCGTATGGCCGCCAACTATACATTCCAGTCACCCACTGACACAAGTTTTCTCTTGCCTCATTTCTCATCTCCTTGTTTTGGATTCATGAGAATTTGGTTTTTAAGTAAAAATGTTTAGGTCTTGGAAAATGTTTTCAAATGAAACGCTTTAAAAGAAAGGGAAATGGTGTGTGAGGTTTTAAAAGTGTGGGTTGGATGTTTTGGTTTTGAAAAATGGAAATATTTGGTTTTGATCCTTGGCGCTCTCATGGGAAACCACATGCATGAGTGTATATGAAAAGGGAAAGAGTTCATGGCACGAGCGAATGAGTGCCTGGATGGATATGAGGTGGGTGCTGGTACAGCACGAGAACATGCATGTTCAAGGCTCATGGGACCCCATTGGTGATTGTGCAACTCGCTGGGTTTGCATATTTTCGAAAGGTTCTGTTAAATGAAAAATTTGGTCTTTTAGTATCCGGTGGTTGTGTGGTGTATCCTTGTGTTTTGAAGTTGTTGTGTGTTAAGCATTTAGAGTTGAGGATTCTTTTTAACTAAATTGTGTTTTGATTTTGAATTCGTTTTTTGTAAGTTGGTCAGTTGATGCGAAAGCGTGTGGTTAATGGTCTCTTTTGAAATGTGCTTCGGGAAACCCTTTCTGTGGTTTCCTCTACATGTTTGGTGTTTGATTGTGGTATGTCCTGACCATTGGACCAGTTTGGTTGGGTCCATGGTTTTCTTTCCTAGCTAGTGTACGCCCCCAATAATGAGTTAATGTGTGAAAGACGTGCGACCATAGATGGTTCACCGTTGGCCGACCCTCCAGTTGACTAAAGTAAGGACTCTTTCTTTTAGTGACAATGCTATGTCTATTCCTTTTTCTTTCACTTAAGCGGATCCTCTCGCAGCAGAATGACATATGCGAGGGGAGTTGAAGGGAGTTTCAGTCTTTTTTAGTTGTCTAAGTCATTGGGTATGATGTTTGACTTCGTCGCGTCTGAAGGTTTCCCCCTTGAAACGGTGAAAGGAATTCCAGCGGGGATGGTTGAAGGCGGTTCATAATTATCTGTGCTGACCAATGTCTTGAAAGGTTTGCAGTGTTGCCCTCGGCTGCAGGGGTCATGTTTATGGCGTCTTGCAGTATGAGTTTTCTTTGATAGTAAAGGGTGAAGTTTGACCACTTTAACATGAATGTTGTGTTTTGAAATGGTGTAGGAGAATCCAGTGGGAAAAGTTGGAGGTAACCTAGAATGGTCGGTGCGGGCCACTGTTCGAAATCACTTTTGGTCCTTTGTTGGTTTCGCTTATGAAAGTGTCTACGTTGGGACACTAGTGTGGCAGACCTAGTCACGTGGGGATGCTACGGTCGATTGTAGTAATAACACTTTGTTTAAGACTCAGTTTGAAGTCCCTCTCTGTATAATGTTCCTCTCAATAGCAATGGTCATGTTCAGGTGATGATTTATGGTGTCGTGTTCTCATCCAATGTGACAAAGGGTGATGCGCATGCACCATTGCAGCTTTTGTGTTGGTTAATGTTTTGTGTATGATCAGTTGGATGTCATGATGTGTTGTGTCTGATGGAGTTACCTCGGTTGAAGTATGATTGTGTGTGACACCAAAAGGAGAAGCTCAGTTCGGGAGTCTTCCATGCCTGAATACGAGGCAGAAGATGCTTCAAACATCAGGGCTCCAGCCATAGGCCTCAGAGTGAAGCTGGCGCGTGGTCAGAAACCCCAAGAGTGTATGAGACCCAACCTTTATTTCTGTCATCGATGTGGAAATTAGAGGTAGTTTATATTGTTTCTATGGTTGTTCCATTCCAAACGAACCATCTGGTTGTGTAAGGTTTCCATGACTAGGTGGAGGCGTGTTCTTCATGTTTCCTTAAAGTCTTGGGGGTTGCGTCCCACTGGATGTAATCACATTAGGGGTCTTTATGGGGTATGTTGTTTAAGTCAGTATCAAAGTTGAATGAGGCTCATCTAGGGATGTGGAGATGCCAGTTTTTCTTGGGTCATGCTGTTGACGCCCCAGTGGTTGGGCCCCTCCCTCCCCGCCCCTTGTGGTGGGGTGTTTGGTCACCATTGAAGATTTTTCAATGTTCAATATCCTCTATTAGTTTTAGTGGCAGCGAGACCCACGATGGGTCTCGCACAAAGGTCTCTAGAAGAAATCAGCGTTGGCCTTTCCTTAATGGTGTGGAGACACCCAGACCTCCCCATATTGGTTTTCCAGTCTTGTCCTGGGCGTTGGTAGGTTCTTATTGGTGGGGAGACCCACATTGGGTCTTGCACGAATGTCTCTAGAATGAATCAGTGCTGGACTTTTATTTATTGGCAGGAAGTTCGCTTGAACCTCCCTGTGTCAGTTTTCCAGTCTCGTCTCGAGCATCAGTGAGTTCCAAATGGTGAGAAGCCCCTCGGGCCTCCCCATGTTGATCTATTGATTCTGTTTTTAAATATGGCTTGGTGAGAAGTGATAAGAATGTTCAGTGGACATGGTTTGACCTTACTTGTTTTTTTTAGCCAAGTGGTGTGGTTTCCGTTTAATAGTTCTTGAGGTATTTTGGTTTGTAAGGTTGGTTTATGTGGGATCCAGAGTTCGTCTTATAAAACAATAAACTGGAGGCGTACTAGCTCTTTGGGGCGGGAGACGCATATTGGAAAGTCCTTTTACGCGTTTCTTGAGGTTTTCGTTTGAGTCACTTCCTCTGAGCACAATGCAATTGCCTCATGTTGCTTGTTATTTGTGGAGTTCCTCTTTTAACCATAGTGGGGTATCAGTTTCTTCTTTGGGGTTCAACCTTAGTTGTGGATTTTCGGGGGCGGAAAGCTTTATGGTGGGGAGAATTGTCACACCCTCTATTTCAAAATTTATTTACTTTATTGATTTTCTTTGTGTTTGGTAGATCGAGTCGAAACCCGACTTAAGATTTTGAGTTCCTTGTGTTTTGGTCCTTATTGCGTTCGGCGCAACGCGGTCGAAGCCGCAGGGCCTCGCCTGGGTCGCCGTGCGACCCCGCCCGGTTCACCGCACGCCTTACTGATGTTTAATTAATGAAATTATTATTATTATTGTTATCTTGGATGATAATTTAATAGAGAGTATTATTTTTATTATATGAATTTTATTAAGTTTATTATTGTAAAGTTTATTATTTAATTCATTAAGTTTTTCTTTTTTTACCTTATTATCATTATTATTATTTCTATTGTTGTAACTTGTTATTTTTATTTTTCATTTACTTTTATTATTATTATCATTAGTATTATTTTATTTTTAGTTTTTCTTTTATTTTATTATTTTATTATAATTTTTTTTTAATTTCATTTTATTTTAATTAAATAATTATTTATTTATTTTTTTTTTCTTTTCTTTTTCTTCTCTACTTTTTTTTCTCTCTCCCTCCGCTTTTTCTCTTTTCCTCTCAATCCTGTCGGTTTCCCTCCTACCCCCCTCGTCATGCGGTCCACCCCTCCCCTTCCCTCTAACCCTAGCCGCCGGCTCCCCCACGGCTTCCCCTCTTGGGCACTACACCCCGTCGCCGGCTTCCTCAGCTCACGCCGCTGCACCACCACACCCGAAGCCCTGGTCCGCCGCACCTTGCCTCTTCCGCTCGGGCCAGTCCGGCAACACGCAATCTCTTCCGGCCTTCCCGATCTCCTCCCTTTTCCCTGTATTTTTTCTCTTCTTCATCACGTCAGAACCTCCTCCTCCAGCTCGGCCGACCGCACCACCCTCTTTCCGAACCAGCTCCCCGCACCCCCTGCTACCCACTCGGCCGACTACCCTGCTGCTGTCCCGGCCAGCCCGTCGCCCCCCTTCGCAGCCTCACCTCCGACACCCCCCCCCCATTTTTCACGGCCATCTTCCTGATTCCCTTGTTGTAGTGGCTTTTGCGCACCAATTCGGTGAGGTATGAATCCACTTGCTTATTTAATTGATTTTGCACCGTTGTTAATTAGCTTACATGCTACGAAATTGTTTTTAATTTGGTTTTAATGTGCATTCAAATTGTTAGTGTTATGTTTAAATAGTATTAGTGTATTTAATTTTGAAAACCCACTCTGGGCTGTTTATCAGCGCCGATAAATTGTGGAATTTTCGTATTTGAAGGTGCAGTTGATGCAGTTGAAATTTTGGTGTGGTGTCAAAAGTGTGTTTAATCTAAAAAAATGGTTTTGGATGAGTTTTTATTTTCTTTATATATATTCAAAGTTGCGACATGTTGGAAACTACTTAATAAATCTTTTCAGCACTTTGTTTAGTTAATTAAACAATTTATTTAATTTAATTTGTTAAATAAATAGCTAATTTTTTTGATTGAATTTGTTTAACTATTAATTAAATTATTTAATTGTTGATATTCGTTTTTTTTTACTAACTGCTGATACTGTTTTGGGTTGGTGATGTTAATTGTTATTCTACTATGTTAATATCTTTTGACGGCTCCATACGATGCGACCTTTGCGCGTCAGGAGTACTTCGCCATGTCGTTTTTCGCTCCTGCATTGAGGTAGGTGGTTTTGCATGCCTAGGTTGTCTGATTAATTGGTTTTCAGGTTTATTTAAATTAACATTTCCATTATCTAAATTTTGTTTTGAGTGTTGATTTTCACTGATAGATTTTATTGATTTATCTCAATAGTGGCATGTTTAGGTTATTTTGGTTTCAACTAAGTCGTGTCTTTAGTTTTGAATAAATACAGCGTTTGAAATTTTTATGCATTTGGTTTCAAAGAAAATTTCAGTTGGTTTAGTACTGTTATTACGATGCCTTGTTTTCTTTTAAATCACTATACCAGTTTCTCTAATGATTTATAAATTTTAGTTAGATTCTTGAGATTGTATAGTTTATTAACTTGTGAAATTCATGCACGTTGTGTTCTGTTTCTGAAAATATCTGTTGTGCGTTAGACCTTTAAATTATTATTTGTTTATTCATTTATATTGAATGTGCAAGTGTGGTTGACTTAGTTTGCATTCAAGTATGTTATGACTTGAACCTGATGCGTAGGGTGAACTTTGAATATTGAGCACAAAAGTGGAAGCCTGGGTACTAGGTGGGCAGACTAGAACTAGTGCTCTAGTGAACCAGATGGGTGTCGTCCATGTTTCACTTAGCTGGATTGACGATTGAAACACTAACTAAACATATGATATCCGAGGGTCGTGGCCTTCTAAGCCACATGTTCTGAGTGTCGTGGCCTTCTAAGCCACGTTATCTGAGGGTCGTGGCCATCTAAGCCACGTTTCACCGAGACACGACGTTCTAGGGACCCACACAACTTTAGTACTTTAGGGCCTCTCCCACTTTTGTTGCTCCTATGCGATTATATACTCATCAATGGTTAGTTTTGGTAACTTCTGTGGTTTCAAAAGGTGAGAATGTTTCATTTTCTTTCAGTACCAAAAATCCCCTTTCCCTATTTTAGAACTGTCTTTCTTTATTTAAAACACGTTTTCTTTAAAGTGTTAGTGCATTTATTTATTTTCTCTAAAACTTGAACCTGCGAACTATTTTGGTCATCTATCATTTTCATGAGAAATCTTTTCTTTGGTGCTAACCTATTGAGCGATTGCTCACACCCTACTTACTCCCTTGGGTGTAAGTAGATATGATTTTGTCTGATACAGGGAAAGACAAAGGTTTTGAGGACGGTGATCCGAGTTATTAGCTGCTACTTCTTGGCGTGGCGTTGAGGTGACGGTTTGAGGGTGTGATCTCTCGTTGGGTGACAGTCTCTGGGTTGGTTTTTGGTCTCTACACTTTCCTTTGTGTTGCTTGGTTTTTATTTATACCTATGAATCAAAACTCGGTCGTGTATAATGGTTTGTTGTCAGCGACCTTTAATTTTGTTTTGGTTTACTTTGTTGGATGTTTATTCGGGTAAATCGTTCCCACTCTTTTATTTAGATACCTGGGCACTTGTGCCAGCCCGTAGGGATCGGGAACGCCCTTCGGGCCTTGTCGCAGACCGGGTCGGGCACCGGACCCGGCCTGGTTCGTGACAAAATGGTATCAGAGGGCAAGATTTGCTCTCTTGGGTCGTGTTCTTTCAGGTTAGAGTCACGATAGACTTGAGTTATGGTTTTCATGACTCGATGTCCTGGCTACGAGTAAGGTGCCTGGCCAGCACACCTCATGGCGGGACTCAAGTTACAAAAATATGTTGAGGTTTGTCTGAGTTTTTTTTGTTCATTGCGGACAATCTTGTCTAAAGGAAATGAAAAGGGGTAAGGTCAGTGGTCCTAGAGAGCTCACAGGGTCTGGCAAGCCATGTGGAGCCGGGGACGCGCTCTGTGGCAGTGGCGTGACTAGCGTTTGGCCGCCAACTATACGTTCTAGTCACCCACTGACACAAGTTTTCTCTTGCCTCATTTCTCGTCTCCTTGTTTTGGATTCGTGAGAATTTGGTTTTTAAGTAAAAATGTTTTGGTCTTGGAAAATGTTTTCAAATGAAACGCTTTAAAAAAAGGGAAATGGTGTGTGAGGTTTTAAAAGTGTGGGTTGGATGTTTTGGTTTTGAAAAATGGAAAGATTTGGTTTTGATCCTTGGCGCTCTCATGGGCAACCACCTGCATGAGTATATACGAAAAGGGAAAGAGTTCATGGCACGAGCGGATGAGTGCCTGGATGGATATGAGGTGGGTGCTGGTACAGCACGAGAACATGCATGTGCAAGGCTCATGGGACCCCATTGGTGTTTGTGCAACTCGCTGGGTTTGCATATTTTCAAAAGGTTCTGTTAAATGAAAAATTTGGTCTTTTAGTATCCGGTGGTTGCGTGGTGTATCCTTGTGTTTTGAAGTTGTTGTGCGTTAAGCGTTTCGAGTTGAGGATTCTTTTTAACTAACTTGTGTTTTGATATTGAATTCTTTTTTTTGTAAGTTGGTCAGTTGGTGCGAAAGCGTGTGGTTTGGTGTCTTTTGAAATGTGCATCGGGAAACCCTTGTTGTGGTTTCCTCTACATGTTTGGTGTTCGCTTGTGGTATGTCCTGACCATTGGACCAGTTCGGTTGGGTCCATGGTTTTCTTTCTTATCTAGTGTACGCCCCCAATAATGAGTTAATGTGTGAACGACGTGCGACTATAGATGGTTCACTGTTGGCCGACCCTCCAGTTGACTAAAGTAAGGACTCTTTCTTTTAGTGAAAATGCTAAGACTATTACTTTTTCTTTCAGTTAAGCGGATCCTCTCGCAGCATAATGACAGATGCCAGGGGTGTTGAAGGGAGTTTCGGTCTTTTTGAGTTCTCTAAGTCGTCGGGTATGATGTTTGACGTCATCGCGTCTGAAGGTTTCCCCCTTGAAACGGTGAAAGGAATTCCAGCGGGGAAGGTTGAAGGTGGTTCATAATTATCTGTGCTGACCAATGTCTTGAAAGGTTTGTAGTGTTGCCCTCGGCTGCAGGGGTCATGTTTGTGGCGTCTTGCAGTATGAGTTTTCTTTGATAGTAAAGGGTGAAGTTTGACCACTTTAACATGAATGTTGTGTTTGGAAATGGTGTAGGAGATTCCAGTGGGAAGAGGTGGAGGTAACCTAGAATGGTCGGTGTGGGCCACTTTTCTAAATCACTTTTGGTACTTTGTTGGTTTCGCTTAAGAATGTGTTTACATTGGGACACTAGTGTGGCAGACCTAGTCACGTGGGGATGCTACGGTCGATTGTAGTAATAAAACTTTGTTTAAGACTCATTTTGTAGTCCCTCTCTGTATAATGTTCCTCTCAACAGCAATGGTCATGTTCAGGTGATGATTTGTGGTGTCGTGTTCTCATCCAATGTGACAAAGGGTGATGCGCATGCACCATTGCAGCTTTTGTGTTGGTTAATGTTTTGTGTATGATCAGTTGGATGTCATGTTGTGTTGTGTCTGATGGTGTTACCTCGGTTGCAGTATGACTGCGTGTGACACCAAAAGGAGAAGCTCCGTTCGGGAGTCTTCCATGCCTGACTATGAGGCAGAAGATGCTTCAAACATCAGGGCTCCAGCCATAGGCCTCGGAGTGAAGTTGGCGCGTGGTCAGGAACCCCAAGAGTGTATGAGACCCAAACTTTATTTCTGTCATTGGTGTGGAAATTAGAGGCAATTTATATTGTTTCTATGGTTGTTCCATTCCAAACAAACCATCTGGTTGTGTAAGGTTTCCATGACTAGGTGGAGGCGTGTTCGTCATGTTTCCTTAGAGTATTGGGGGATGCGTCCCACTGGATGTAATCGCATTAGGGGTCTTTATGGGGTATGTTGGTTAAGTCAGTATCATAGTTGGATGAGGCTCATCTAGGGTTGTGGAGATGCCAGTTTTTCTTGGGTCATGCTTTTGACGCCCCAGTGGTTGGGCCCCTCCCTCCCCGCCCCTTGTGGTGGGGTGTTTGGTCACCATTGAGGATTTTTCAATGTTCAATATCCTCTATTAGTTTTAGTGGTGGCGAGACCCACGATGGGTCTCGCACAAAGGTCTCTAGAATAAATCAGCGTTGGACTTTCCTTAATGGTGTGGAGACACCCAGACCTCCCCATATTGGTTTTCCAATCTCGTCCTGGGCGTTGGTAGGTTCTTATTGGTGGGGAGACCCACAATGGGTCTCGCACGAATGTGTCTAGAATGAATCAGTGCTGGACTTTTATTTATTGTCAGGAAGTTCGCTTGAACCTCCCTGTGTCAGTTTTCCAGTCTCGTCTCGAGCATCAGTGAGTTCCAAATGGTGGGAAGCCCCTCGGGCCTCCCCATGTTAATCTATTGCTTCTGTTTTTAAATATGGCTTGGTGAGAAGTGATAAGAATGTTCCATGGACATGGTTTGACCTTACTTGTTTTTTTAGCCAAGTGGTGTGGTTTCCGTTTAATAGTTCTTGAGGAGTTTTGGTTTGTAAGGTTGGTTTCTGTGGGATCAAGAGTTCTTCTTATAAAACAATAAACTTGTGGCATACTAGCTCTTTGGGGCGGGCGACGCATATCGGAAAGTCCTTTTACGCGTTTCTTGAGGTTTTCATTTGAGTCACTTCCTTTGAGCACAATGCAATTGCCTCATGTTGCTTGTTGTTTGTGGAGATCCTCTTTTAACCCTAGTGGGGTATCAATATCTTCTTTGGGGTACAACCTTAGTTGTGGCTTTCCGGGGGCGGAAAGCTTTATGGTGGGGAGAATTGTCACACCCGATATTTCAAAATTTATTTATTTTATTGATTTTCTTTGTGTTGGGTAGATCGGGTCGAAACCCGACTTAAGATTTTGAGTTCCTTGTGTTTTGGTCCTTATTGCGTCCGGCGCAACGCGGTCGAAGCCGCAGGGCCTCGCCTGGGTCGCCGTGCGACCCCGCCCGGTTCACCGCACGCCTTACCGATGTTTAATTAATGAAATTATTATTATTATTGTTATCATGGAAGATAATTTAATAGAGAGTATTAATTTTATTATTTGAATTTTATTATGTTTATTATTGTAAAGTTTATTATTTAATTCATTAAGTTTTTCTTTTTTTTACCTTATTATCGTTATTATTATTTCTATTGTTGTAACTTGTTATTATTATTTTTCATTTTCATTTATTATTATTATCATTAGTCTTATTTTATTTTTAGTTTTACTTTTATTTTATTATTTTATTATAATTATTTTTTTAATTTCATTTTATTTTATTTATTTATTTATTTATTTATTTTCTTTCTTTTATTTTTTTTTCTTTTCATTTTCTTCTCTTCTTTTTTTCCTCTCTCCCTCCGTTTTTTTTCCTTTTCCTCTCAATCTCGTCGGTTTCCCTCCTACCCCCTCGTCACGCGGTCCACCCCTCCCCTTCCCTCTAACCCTAGCCGCCGGCTCCCCCACGGCTTCCCCTCCTGGGCACTACACCCCGTCGCCGGCTTCCTCAGCTCACGCCGTTGTACATACACACCCGAAGCCCTGGTCCGCCGCACCTTGCCTCTTTCGCTCGGGCCGGTCCGGCGACGCGCCATCTCCTCCGGCCTTCCCGATCTCCTCCCCTTTCCCTGTTTTTTTTTCTCTTCTTCATCACGTCGGAACCTCCTCCTCCAGCTTGGCCAACCGCACCTCCCTCTTTCCGAACCAGCTCCCACCACCCCCTGCTACCCAATCGGCCGACCACCCTACTGCTGTCCCGGCCAGCCCGTCGCCCCCCTTCACAGCCTCACCTCCGGCACCCCCCCCCCATTTTTCACGGCCAGCTTCCCGATTCCCTTTTCGTAGTGGCTTTTCCACACCAATTCGGCGAGGTATGAATCCACTTGCTTATTTAATTGATTTTGCACCGTTGTTAATTAGCTTACATGCTGCGAAATTGTTTTTAATTTGGTTTCAATGTGCATTCAAATTGTTAGTGTTATGTTTAAATAGTATTAGTTTATTTCATTTTGAAAACCCACTCTGGGCTGTTTATCAGCGCCGATAAATTGTGGAATTTGTATATTTGAAAGTGCAGTTGATGCAGTTGACATTTTGGTGTGGTGTCAAAAGTGCGTTTAATCTAAAAAAATGGTTTTGGATGAGTTTTTCTTTTCTTTATATATATTCAAAGTTGCGACATGTTGGAAACCACTTAATAAATATTTTTAGCACTTTTTTTAGTTAATTAATCAATTTAATTAATTTAATTTGTTAAATAAATAGCTAATTTATTTGATTGAATTTGTTTAACTATTAATTAAATTATTTAATTGTTGATGTTCCTTTTTTACTAACTGCTGATATTATTTTGGGTTGGCGATGTGAATTGTTATTCTAATATGTTAATATCTTTTGACGGCTCCGTATGATGAGACCTTTGCACGTCAGGAGTACTTCGCCATGTCGTTTTTTTCTCCTGCATTGAGGTAGGTGGTTTCGCATGCTTAGGTTGTCTGATTAATTGGTTTGCAGGTTTATTTAAATTAACATTTCCATTATCTAAATTTTGTTTTGAGTGTTGATTTTCGCTGATAGATTTTATTGATTTATCTCACTAGTGGCATGTTTAGGTTATTTTGGTTTCAACTAAGTCGTGTCTTTAGTTTTGAATAAATACAGCGTTTGAAATTTGTATGCATTTGGTTTCAAAGAAAATTTGAGTGGGTTTAGTACTGTTATTACGATGCCTTGTTTTCTTTTAAATCACTAAACCAATTTCTCTAATGTTTTATAAATTTTAGTTTGATTCTTGAGATTTTATAGTTTATTAACTTGTGAAATTCATGCACGTTGTGTTCTGTTTCTGAAAATCTCTGTTGTGCGTTAGACCTTTAAATGATTATTTGTTTATTCATTTATATTGAATGTGCAAGTGTGGTTGACTTAGTTTTCATTCAATTATGTTATGACTTGAAACTGATGCGTAGGGTGAACTTTGAATATTGAGCACAAAAGGGGATGCCTAGGTACTAGGTGGGCAGACTAGAACTAGTGCGCTAGTGAACCGGATGGGTGTCGTCCATGTTTCACTTAGCTGGATTGACGATTGCAACACTAACTAAACATATGATATCTGAGGGTTGTGGCCTTCTAAGCCACGTGTTCTGAGGGTCGTGGCCTTCTAATCCACGTTATCTGAGGGTCGTGGCCATCTAAGCCACGTTTCACCGAGACACGACGTTCTAGGGACCCACACAACTTTAGTACTTTAGGGCCTCTCCCACTTTTGTTGCTCCTTTGCGATTATATACTCATCAATGGTTGGTTTTGGTAACTTCTGTGGTTTCAAAAGGTGAGAATGTTTCATTTTCTTTCAGTACCAAAAATCCCCTTTCCCAATTTTAGAACTGTATTTCATTATTTAAAACCCATTTTCGTTAAAGTGTTAGTGCATTTATTTATTTTCTCTAAAACTTGAACCTGCGAACTGTTTTGGGCATCTAACCTTTTCATGCGAAATCGTTTCTTTGGTGCCAACCTATTGAGCGATTTCTCACACCCTACTTACACCCTTGGGTGTAAGTAGATATGATTTTGTCTGATACAGGGAAAGACAAAGGTTTTGAGGACGGTGATCCGAGTTATTAGCTGCTACTTCTTGGCGTGGTGTTGAGGTGACGGTTTGAGGGTGCGATCTCTCGTTGGGTGACAGTATCTGGGTTGGTTTTTGGTCTCTACACATTCCTTTGTGTTTCTTGGTTTTTATTTATACCTATGACTCAAAACTTGGTCATGTATAATGGTTTGTTGTTACCGACCTTTACTTTTTTTTTGGTTTACTTTGTTGGATGTTTATTCGGGTAAATCGTTCCCACTCTTTTATTTTGATACCCGGGCACTTGTGCCAGAACGTGGGGATCGGGAACGCCCTTCGGGCCTTGCCGCGGACCGGGTCGGGCACTGGACCCGGCCTGGTTTGTGACAAAATGGTATCAGAGGGCAAGGTTTTCTCTCTTGGGTCGTGTTCTTTCAGGTTAGAGTCACGATAGACTTGAGTTTTGGTTTTCAGGACTCGATGTCCGGGCTACGAGTAAGGTGCCTGGCCAGCACACCTCGTGGTGGGACTCAAGTTACTAAAATATGTTGAGGTTTTTCTGAGTTTTTTTTGTTCATTGCGGACAATCTTGTCTAAAGGAAATGAAAAGGGGTATGGTCAGTGGTCCTAGAGAGCTCACAGGGTCTGGCAAGCCATGTGGAGCCGGGGACGCGCTATGTGGCAGTGGCGTGACTGGCGTATGGCCGCCAACTATACGTTCCAGTCACCCACTGACACAAGTTTTCTCTTGCCTCATTTCTCGTCTCCTTGTTTTGGATTCGTGAGAATTTGGTTTTTATGTAAAAATGTTTTGGTCTTGGAAAATGTTTTCAAATGAAACGCTTTAAAAAAAGGGAAATGGTGTGTGAGGTTTTAAAAGTGTGGGTTGGATGTTTTGGTTTTGAAAAATGGAAAGATTTGGTTTTGATCCTTGGCGCTCTCATGGGAAACAACATGCCTGAGTGTATACAAAAAGGGAAAGATTTCATTGAACAAGCGGATGAGTGCCTGGATGGATATGAGGTGGGTGCTGGTACATCACGAGAACATGCATGTGCAAGGCTCATGGGACCCCATTGGTGTTTGTGCAACTCGCTGGGTTTGCATATTTTCTAAAGGTTCTGTTAAATGAAAAATTTGGTCTTTTAGTATCCGGTGGTTGCGTGGTGTATCCTTGTGTTTTGAAGTTGTTGTGTGTTAAGTGTTTCGAGTTGAGGATTCTTTTTAACTAACATGTGTTTTGATTTTGAAATCTTTTTTTTTTGTAAGTTGGTCAGTTGGTGCGAAAGCGTGTGGTTAATGGTCTCTTTTGAAATGTGCTTCGGGAAACCCTTGATGTGGTTTCCTCTACATGTTTGGTGTTCGCTTGTGGTATGTCCTGACCATTGGACTAGTTCGGTTGGGTCCATGGTTTTCTTTCTTAGCTAGTGTACGCCCCCAATAATGAGTTAATGTTTGAACGACGTGCGACCATAGATGGTTCACCTTTGGCCGACCCTCTAGTTGACTAAAGTAAGGACTCTTTATTTTAGTGACAATGCTAAGTCTATTCCTTTTTCTTTCAGTTAAGAGGATCCTCTCGCAGCAGAATGACAGATGCGAGGGGAGTTGAAGGGAGTTTCGGTCTTTTTGAGTTGTCTAAGTCGTCAGGTATGATGTTTGACGTCGTCTCTTCTGAAGGTTTCCCCCATGAAATGGTGAAAGGAATTCCAGCGGGGATGGTTGAAGTCGGTTCAGAATTATCTGTGCTGACCAATGTCTTGAATGGTTTGTAGTGTTTCCCTCGGCTGCAGGGGTCATGTTTGTGGCGTCTTGCAGTATGAGTTTTCTTTGATAGTAAAGGGTGAAGTTTGACCACTTTAACATGAATGTTGTGTTAGGAAATGGTGTAGGAGAATCCAATGGGAAAAGGTGGAGGTAACCTAGAATGGTCGGTGTGGGCCACTATTCTAAATCACTTTTGGTCCTTTGTTGGTTTCGCTTAAGAAAGTGTCTACGTTGGGACACTAGTGTGGCAGACCTAGTAACGTGGGGATGCTACAGTCGATTGTAGTAATAACACTTTGTTTAAGACTCAGTTTGAAGTCCCTCTATGTATAATGTTCCTCTCAACAGCAATGGTCATGTTCAGGTGATGATTTGTGGTGTCGTGTTCTCATCCAATGTGAAAAAGGGTGATGCGCATGCACCATTGCAGCTTTTGTGTTGGTTAATGTTTTGTGTATGATCCGTTGGATGTCATGTTGTGTTGTGTCTGATGGTGTTACCTCGGCTGCAGTATGATTACGTATGACACCAAAAGGAGAAGCTCCGTTCGGGAGTCTTCCATGCCTGACTACGAGGCAGAAGATGCTTCAAACATCAGGGCTCTATCCATAGGCCTTGGAGTGAAGCCGGCGCGTGGTCAGGAACCCCAAGAGTGTATGAGACCCAACCTTTATTTCTGTCATCGGTGTGGAAATTAGAGGTAGTTTATATTGTTTCTATGGTTGTTCCATTCCAAACGAACCATCTGGTTGTGTAAGGTTTCCATGACTAGGTGGAGGTGTGTTCGTCATGTTTCCTTAAAGTCTTGGGGTCTGCGTCCCACTGGATGTAATTGCATTAGGGGTCTTTATGGGGTATGTTGGTTACGTCAGTATCAATGTTGAATGAGGCTCATCTAGGGATGTGGAGATTCCAGTTTGTCTTGGGTCATGCTGTTGACGCCACAGTGGTTGGGACCCTCCCTCCCCGCCCCTTGTGTTGGGGTGTTTGGTCACCATTGAGGAGTTTTCAATTTTCAATATCCTCTATTTGTTTTAGTGGCGGCGAGACCCACGATGGGTCTCGCACAAAGGTCTCTAGAATAAATAAGCGTTGGCCTTTCCTTAATGGTTTGGAGACGCCCAGACCTCTCCATATTGGTTTTCCAGTCTCGTCCTGGGCGTTGGTAGGTTCTTATTGGTGGGGAGACCCACATTGGGTCTCGCACGAATGTCTCTAGAATGAATCAGTGGTGGACTTTTATTTATTGGCAGGATGTTCTCTTGAACCTCCCTGTGTCAGTTTTCCAGTCTCGTCTCAAGCATCAATGAGTTCCAAATGGTGGGAAGCCCCTCGGGCTTCCCCATGTTGATCTATTGCTTCTGTTTATAAATATGGATTGGTGAGAAGTGATAAGAATGTTCCGTGGACATGGTTTGACCTTACCTGTTTTTTTTAGCCAAGTGGTGTGGTTTCCGTTTAATTGTTCTTGAGGTGTTTTGGTTTGTAATGTTGGTTTCTGTGGGATCAAGAGTTCGTCTTATAAAACAATAAACTGGAGGCATTCTAGCTCTTTGGGGCGGGCGACGCATATCAGAAAGTCCTTTTACGCGTTTCTTGAGGTTTTCGTTTGAGTCACTTCCTCTCAGCACAATGAAATTTCCTCATGTTGCTTGTTGTTTGTGGAGATCCTCTTTTAACCATAGTGGGGTATCAGTTTCTTCTTTGGGGTTCAACCTTAGTTGTGGCTTTCCGGGGGCGGAAATATTTATGGTGGGGAGAATTGTCACACCCGCTATTTCAAAATTTATTTATTTTATTGATTTTCTTTGTGTTGGACAGATTTGGTCGAAACCCGACTTAAGATTTTGAGTTCCTTGTGTTTTGGTCCTTATTGCGTCCGGCGCAACGCGGTCGAAGCCGCAGGGCCTCGCCTGGGTCGCCGTGTGACCCCGCCCGGTTCACCGCACGCCTTACCGATGTTTAATTAATGAAATTATTATTATTATTGTTATATTGGATGATAATTTAATAGAGAGTATTATTTTTATTATTTGAATTTTATTAAGTTTATTATTGTAAAGTTTATTATTTAATTCATTAAGTTTTTCTTTTTTTACCTTATTATTGTTATTATTATTTCTATTGTTGTAACTTGTTATTAATATTTTTCATTTACTTTTATTATTATTATCATTATTCTTATTTTATTTTTAGTTTTACTTTTATTTTATTATTTTATTATAATTTTTTTTAATTTCATTTTATTTAAATTAATTAATTATTTATTTATTTTCTTTCTTTTTTTTTATTTTCTTTTTCTTCTCTTCTTTTTTTTCCTCTCTCCCTCCGTTTTTTTCTCTTTTCCTCTCAATCCCGTCGGTTTCCCTCCTACCCCCCTCGTCACGCGGTCCACCCCTCCCCTTCCCTCTAACCCTAGCCGCCGGCTCCCCCATGGCTTCCCCTCCTGGGCATTACACCCCGTCGCCGGCTTCATTAGCTCACGCCGTTGCACCACCACACCCGAAGCCCTGGTCCACCGCACCTTGCCTCTTCCGCTCGGGCCGGTCCGACGACGTGCCATCTCCTCCGGCCTTCCCGATCTCCTCCCCTTTCTCTGTTTTTTTTCTCTTCTTCATCACGTCGGAACCTCCTCCTCCAGCTCGGCCGACCGCACCTCCCTCTTTCCGAACCAGCTCCCCGCACCCCCTGCTACCCACTCGACCGACCACCCTGCTGCTGTCCCGGCCAGCCCGTCACCCCCCTTCGCAGCCTCACCTCCGGCACCCCCTCCCCCATTTTTCCTGGCCAGCTTCCCGATTCCATTGTCGTAGTGGCTTTTGCGCACCAATTCGGCGAGGTATGAATCCACTTGCTTATTTAATTGATTTTGCACCGTTGTTAATTAGCTTACATGCTGCGAAATTGTTTTTAATTTTGTTTCAATGTGCATTCAAATTGTTAGTGTTATGTTTAAATATTATTAGTGTATTTCATTTTGAAAACCCACTCTGGGCTGTTTATCAGCACCGATAAATTGTGGAATTTGCATATTTGAAAGTGCAGTTGATGCAGTTGACATTTTGGTGTGGTGTCAAAAGTGCGTTTAATCTAAAAATGGTTTTGGATGAGTTTTTATTTTCTTTATATATATTCAAAGTTGCGACATGTTAGAAACTACTTAATAAATATTTTTATCACTTTGTTTAGTTAATTAATCAATTTATTTAATTTAATTTGTTAAATAAATAGCTAATTTATTTGATTGAATTTGTTTAACTATTAATTAAATTATTTAATTGTTGATGATCCTTTTTTTTACTGACTGCTGATATTGTTTTGGGTTGGCGATGTGAATTGTTATTCTACTATGTTAATATCTTTTGACGGATCCGTACGATGCGACCTTTGCGCGTCAGGAGTACTTCGCCATGTCATTTTTCTCTCCTGCATTGAGGTAGGTGGTTTCGCATGCTTAGGTTGTCTGATTAATTGGTTTGCAGGTTTATTTAAATTAATATTTCCATTATCTAAATTTTGTTTTAAGTGTTGATTTTCGCTGATATATTTAATTGATTTATCTCACTAGTGTCATGTTTAGGTTATTTTGGTTTCAACTAAGTCGTGTCTTTAGTTTTGAATAAATACAGCGTTTGAAATTTGTATGCATTTGGTTTCAAAGAAAATTTGAGTGGGTTTAGTACTGTTATTACGATGCCTTATTTTCTTTTAAATCACTAAACCAATTTCTCTAATGTTTTATAAATTTTAGTTTGATTCTTGAGATTGTGTAGTTTATTAACTTGTGAAATTCATGCAGGTTGTGTTCTGTTTCTGAAAATCTCTGTTGTGCGTTAGACCTTTAAATGATTATTTGTTTATTCATTTATACTGAATGTGAAAGTGTGGTTGACTTAGTTTGCATTCAAGTATGTTATGACTTGAACCTAATGCGTAGGGTGAACTTTGAATATTGAGCACAAAAGGGGAAGCCTGGGTACTAGGTGGGCAGACTAGAACTAGTGCGCTAGTGATCCCGATGGGTGTCGTCCATGTTTCACTTAGCTGGATTGACGATTGCAACACTAACTAAACATATGATATCTTAGGGTCGTGGCCTTCTAAGCCACGTGTTATGAGGGTCGTGGCCTTCTAAGCCACGTTATCTGAGGGTCGTGGCCATCTAAGCCACGTTTCACCGAGACACGACGTTCTAGGGACCCACACAACATTAGTACTTTAGGGCCTCTCCCACTTTTGTTCCTCCTGTGCGATTATATACTCATCAATGGTTGGTTTTGGTAACTTCTGTGGTTTCAAAAGGTGAGAATGTTTCATTTTCTTTCAGTACCAAAAATCCCCTTTCCCTATTTTAGAACTGTCTTTCTTTATTTAAAACCCGTTTTCTTTAAAGTGTTAGTGCATTTATTTATTTTCTCTAAAACTTGAACCTGCGAACTGTTTTGGTCATCTAACCTTTTCATGCGAAATCTTTTCTTTGGTGCCAACCTATTGAGCGATTGCTCACACCCGACTTACACCCTTGGGTGTAAGTAGATATGATTTTGTCTAATACAGGAAAAGACAAAGGTTTTGAGGACGGTGATCTGAGTTATTAGCTGCTACTTCTTGGCGTGGCGTTGAGGTGACGGTTTGAGGGTGCGATCTCTCGTTGGGTGACAGTCTATGGGTTGGTTTTTGGTCTCTACACTTTCCTTTGTGTTGCTTGGTTTTTATTTATACCTATGACTCAAAACTTGGTCATGTATAATGGTTTGTTGTCAGCGACCTTTAATTTTGTTTTGGTTTACTTTGTTGGATGTTTATTCGGGTAAATCGTTCCCACTCTTTTATTTTGATACCCGGGCACTTGTGCCAGCCCGTGGGGATCGGGAACGCCCTTCGGGACTTGCTGCGGACCGGGTCGGGCGCCGGACCCGGCCTAGTTCGTGACAAGTACC
Organism: Viscum album; assembly: GCA_963277665.1. Taxonomy (NCBI): domain Eukaryota; kingdom Viridiplantae; phylum Streptophyta; class Magnoliopsida; order Santalales; family Viscaceae; genus Viscum; species Viscum album. The sequence goes on along the minus strand of OY728158.1, from coordinate 361,659,388 downwards.
TTCCCATAGAAAGAAGAAAACTGCAATATAACCAAGCCACTACCATCATAAAAAACAACTCCTCTTTTTTGATCATTTGAAATCAAGAACCATCCACATTTAATTTAATACCATCTGCTGGAGGTGGTCATCTCACCAAAACACCTAAATACCTCTGCCTAGAAACATCATCCTTGATCGAACTACCAGGTGAAAAAATTCAACATTGAACCAAGAAGATGTTAAATTTTTATAGTGATTCTCAAATGAAGAGAGTGTGTCTTGACACGATCACCTAATACAATGACTATTAGGCCAAAAACATTGATGAAATGCAGAGTTACCCATCTACAATATAATCATACATACATGGGTGTTGAAAAAGGACCATCCCATGGATTTTGCCTTATATATTTCTTGTGAATACCAAAATAGATGCAAAATATAATCTATAAAACGTACACATCCACTAAAACATGTAAATCCATAACTAGAACCCACAAATACATAGCTGAGTCACTTTAAAAAAATAAGAACAACATATTTAGATTAATAGTATCATAAAACATTCATTTCAATAAAAGAGGAATACTAATTTCATGAAGATTAGAATAAGTAGGATTAGAAATATTTTGACTTCTACAAAGAAGAAAAATGAATTTAGGATAAAATATTAACACCATAGTATACTACTCATATTATCCCAGTTATAATAAAGATGAATAATGAAAAAATATCATAAAAATAAAATTATATATAAATATGTATAAGTGATGGATTCTAACACAACATAAATAAATTATGGATCATTTTCATAAATTTAAAAAAATATCCAAATGTGTTTTCCATGATTTGATAATGTGAAGTGTGCATAAAACAAAATAAAATTTTAGAGATCAATTTTCCCCAAAAAAGTCTCAAATTACAATCTATATTAAACTACCTCCACATATAATTCCTTGATTATAATTTTATAATTGGATTAGAATATTATAAAGCAATAAATATTAATATTTATCATATCATTTATTGGTATTTATTTGGGCGAATAAAATGTGAATAGGATGGAATTCGCATTTCATTTTCATCATGGTTATGGATGTGATTATAACATAGTTGAGATGCTTTTCATAGACTCATAAAAATGTAGCAAGACACAAAATGAAAATTATAATTCTAGGTTCATGGAAGTACCTTTCTTATAATTTTTTCATATGAATTCAAATTTGTAGGTAAATGATCTTTTACCCATGTCCATCTAACCATTATCTTTATTATGCCCTCATTGTATAATTTCCCATGTGAAAAATTAGCTTCATGAATGTTACTAGCTCAACCCCATTTTTAATGGTTAACCCCACAATGATACATATCCTTGAGAAATCATTGAAATCATTTTTTCTCTGTATCTTCATCGGTAAAGAAATTTTTTGTTTCAAACAACTCAAACAAACACCTAAAAAATTAAATTAATAAAAATTTAAAAATAATGTCATGATCATTTTTGGAATGATAATATATCATTTATAATTATTTAAGAAACATTGTAATAATGGTATTATTGAATTTATGATATAACGTTTTAGTAAATATATAATTTATGTTAAATTTTATTGTAAATGAATTTATAGATGCAAGTGACATTGAATGTTTCTGAAATTATTTCACATCAATTTGGGGACATTTAAAAATACACCTTTTCTATTTATCATAGATACAACAACCTAAAGAAAAACATTCCTCCTATTTTCACAAGGAAAAGGGACCATATGTTGTCCTGAACTTTTCCGGGTACCCTATGATTGTTTGTGAAAAATTGGTATCATTAGAGGTTGTTCAGCTTCTATCTTAATGTCGGTATGCATTTCTGAAATCATTATGGGACATAGAAGGTATGTTTAATTGAGTGCATGTCCTTATCTTATTGAAATAATCCTTAAGTCTCCATGGATGGTTAGGGAAATAAGCCTTTTGGATTAGTTTTAGTCTTTTACCAATTTAAATTTGGATATGTTGAAATCTAAATCTTGTTTGTCCCTTCCATTGAGAATACATTGTCTTAATACTTTGTTTGTGTGTTAATCTATTATTATCTTTTTATATGCTGATGTTGTGTAGCATCATGCCTCCGAAAATACGTGAGAATTAGAGACAATAAATGGATGCTTCTATATCATAGTAAGAAAATGATGTTTCTGATATGAATCTAGTGGATGTTATTGAGTACAATGTCATAGCACTGGGAAAGGTACCACCTCAAGTTCCATCTTATGCTCTATCCGTGGATCCTTTGGTGGATGTTCTTCAAAATAGTTTTCAATTGTTCGTTCTCCATAATCCAAAAGTATTCAAAGGATCCAATGATCCTCAACATTCTGAGGAATTGTTGGTTAAGATAGATCATCTGTTTGAGTTATTGGACATTCCAGAAGTTGAAGTGTTGGCTAAGGATGTGGAGTTTTGCAAGATGAAGTTGGCCAACCAAACTATGACTAAGTATTCAGATATATTTTTTGAGCTGGTGCAATTTTCACTTTATATTGTATCTAATGAAATAATGAAGATTAAGAGGTTCTATTTAAGACTTCAATTAGATATCTATTCAAATGATTTCTTGCTGAAGCTTCCCACTTATAATGATGTGCAAGATAGGGAGATGATGGTTGAGATTGACATGGTTGGCAAGTCAGGGTTGGCATAAGTTCCATTTTATCCTAGTGGCAGCATTGGTTCCATTATATGTAAATAGATGCATGGTGAACTTCATGGAATTTCTTGATGGTATATTCAGTCCAGATTTCTTACAGCTCTAGGAAGAAGTTCATTGACTTTCTAATAGTTTGGAATGTCTGGAAATTATTGGAGGGATTTCATAGAGGTTCCCAATAATCGTAGATCATGCATATGTTCATGGAACATGAAAAGGTTCGTCCATTAATTTTTTGACTGTATGTAATAAGATAGGATCATCAACTCTTCCTAAAACTATAGGGGAATGAAATACTTCAATGATAAAAAGGAAACCACAATGGGAATTTATAACAAATCTTCTTCACAATATGGATGACTTTCCAGAAGAAGGATAGAAATATCTAGTGACATTGAGAGGTACCATTACCATTACCTCATCGTTATTATCTTCTCATTTTGATACGAGTTCATCTCATTCATTTTTCTAAACCTATATCAATAATATTCTAAATAATTTTTTGGAACAATTATATTGTGAAATTGATATTACTACACCCCTTGGTACGAAGAGAGAGTAGGGTCTTCGTACTTCTTATTTTGACTTCTCTCTATCTGTTGTCGGGCATGCTTGGAGTTTTCTAGTTCTTGATATGAAGTATCATGGCATCATATTCTAGATGGACTGGCTCATTACCAAAAATTCGTGAATTGATTGTTATCTTCAATGGGTCAACTTTACTGCACTATGCGGTGTCCTTCTTATTTGTCATGGATAATTGGACCCAAGGTTTAGAAGTATAAGACATTCTTATCTATAATTGTTGAATGTGATATCAGTGCTTTCTTTTTTACATGGAGTAAGATTCAATGGGTGGGGATCTTCTTCCAGTTTTCACCAGTTTCTGATGTGTTCCCTTCATATTTATTTAGTCTACCACCAGTGTGAGATGTTGATTTTTCTATTTAGTTAATGCATGGTACTCGACGGGTATATATCCCCATTTACTTCATGACTCCAGCTAAACATAAAAATCTGAAGTCTCAGTTGTACTATCTCCTAGATAAAGGAATTATTCATCAAACCGTGTCACCTTGGGAAACACTGGTTCTCTTTTCTAAGGAGACTGATGGTTCCCTTTCCTTGTGTTTTTATTATCAAAATATCATTCAAGTCTTGATAAATAACATATATTTGATTATATGGATTGATGAACTAGTTGTTCAATTAAAATGGGTGAGGAGGATTCAAATGATCTTACATCTATCTGGTTACCATCATATGAGGATAAAAGAATCTGGCATTCATAAAATTGCCATTCAAAGAAAGTATGGGAACTTGGAGTGCCTTGTTTTGCCCTATGGTTTAAAAAATGCTCCTGTAATTTTTATGTTATACTAAAAAATATTTTTCATTAGTATTTCGATACCTTTCTGGTAGTATTTTTGGATAAAATTCATGTTTACTCCATGTCCGAGGAGGATAATGTGAATCATCTGAGAATAGTTATAAATATTTTAAGAAATCACTCACATAATTCCAAGATTTCAAATTGTGATTTTTGGATTTGAGAAGATAAATACTTGGGACATGTGGTTTATGAATATAGTGTATCAGTTGATCCTGAAAAATTAAATGTTTTTATGATGTGGGAGTAACCATGAAATGTCATTGAGATATAGAGCATCTTGGTCTTAGCTGGATATTACTGTAGGTTTCTGAAGGACTTTTCAGAGTATTCTTCTTCAATAACTGATCTAAATTGGAAAGGACGTAATGATTGTATGGGTTGATAAAATTCTGAGTTATTTTGTGGAGATGAAGTGTCTGCTGTCAATTGTGAATGTGTTAACATTTCTTGACGTTAGGAATGGATATATGGTCTTTTGTGATACATTAGTTTTAGGCTTGGGCTTCGTTATTATGCAATGTGGTCATGTAATGGAATATGGATATATCCATCTTCGGCTACACAACAAGAATAATCATTCCCATGATCTATAATTAGCAGTTGTGACTTTAACGTTTCCTATACCCCAGGGAATTGGAATGTTGTTGATTATTCTTAGAGTAGGAAACATCCATCCATTTTAGTGAAATAGTCTTCAGAATAGTACAATTTGATGAATCTTTTTGCATGGTTTCATATTAGATTTTAGGATGAAGGGGTTAATGATTCTTTATCTAGTGTGACATTAATGTCTACTCTTATCGATATGATTCAACAAGATCATGATGATTTGTTATTTTTTAATAGAGAATCGCTTTATGGTGGGGAGATAGTTTCCCAATGGTCATTCTCCAGAGAGGGTGTTAAATGAAATCATAACCACTTTGTTGTGATGATAGGGGAAATAAAGGCAGTGATGGAGGATTTATATAATTATTAATGGGTTCGTCACCAAATAACAACTAAGATGTTCTATGACATGAGGTGGTAGTTCTTGTCATTAGTTATGAGATGAGACGTTGCTGAGTTTGTCTCTTGTTTTTATAGGTTCAAACAAATAAATTATGAGCACCAAAAACCATCAGGATTTCTTCAACCACTCCCAATCTCTACTTGAATGTGGGATAAGATATATATGAAATTTTTGGTTGGTGTTACACCTATCAAGAGATAGAATAATGCAATATGGTTTTTGATCAACAAGATGACCAATTCGGATCACTTTATGCCCATTCATGATATTTCCAATGTCTAGGAGTTGGGAAATATCTACGTGAAATAGATTGTTTTATTACATGGAGTTCCATCTTCTATTGGAAATGATATGGATCCTTGTTTCACTTCTCTCTTTCGTAGAGGCCTTCAAGGTGCATTGGGATCTCAGTTTTGTATGAGCATGAACTCCCATATGCGGTCGGATGGACAAACATACAGAGCTATACATCTTATTGAGGATATGGTATATGCTTGTTTTCTTGATTCTTGTGGGTAATAAGATGACCACTTGGGGCTGGTTGGGTTCACTTATAAAAATAGTTAACAGTCAACTATCAGAATGGAACCTTTTGATTCCTCGTATGGCCACCCATGTAAATATTTTTTGTGTTGGTCGGAGGTCGGAAAAAGATCTTTAGTTTTCCAAGCATCATGTATGAGATGTTAGAAAAGATATAACTGGTTCGTCAGATGATGTTGAAATCATATATATGATATAAATCTTATGACGATCAATTTAATAGACCATTGGAGTTTGTAGTTGGTGTTCAGGTGTTCTTCAATGCTTCACCCCGGTTGGGTAATCAGTGGCTTGGTAAGAAAGGGAAGCATTCTCCTTGCATTGTGGGGAATTTCAAGGTTTTTTAACAGGTGGGGATGGTTACAATACATTTGGAACTACCACCTCATCTGACGTTGATACATAACATGTTACATGAATCACATCTAAGAAAGTTTCTATATGATCCATCCCACATTTAGAGCTGGAGTTATCTTTATATCGAGCCTGATTTATCTATGACAGAGCAACCAGTATGGATAGTTGATTCTGATAACAAGGTGCTTCATTGGATGAAAATACCTTTTAACATGTACTATGATTAAATTGCTTTGATAGTCATGAAGATGGGGAACACAAGCCCCTAATGAAAGAGAATTTTCCTTAACTCTTTGGCATGGAAGACTTGTAATACGATTTTTGACGGAAGAATGTTTTTATGGGGGGTGGTTGTAACAACTTTTTACCTTTATCAGATATGTTTTCTACCTCTTCAAAGTCCCCTTTTGGTTAAAAATCCTTTTATTTGATTTTTATGTGTTTACTATAGACTAAAGAACAGGTACACATCATGTACCTAAAGTACATGTCATCTTCATGGTGATGGTTTCATGCCATGGACAGGGAGATCATGTCATGAGTGGGGAGATCCTTTCGTGAGCTGGTACAAACATTTTAGGGGTTAAATAGCAGGTTTTTTACCTAAGGAGATGGTTTTGTAGCATAATTATCCATTGTGGCCAACATGTCATGCCCCTTAGGTACACCTCATGACTCGACCCACACAATACATTAAGTAATGCATTTGGAAGCAATGTTCAGTCTTTTATTCCTAGAAATCTATTCTCCCGACCATAGACTCTCCCTTTGTTGTTTTCAGAGGCTCCTAACCTTCCAGTTCAATCTGACCATCTTCGAATCCCCACTAAATATGCAGTGTGATTCTCAAGTAAAGGTTCACCCCTGTTCCACAAGATTCTCTCCTTTGATCAAAATGTTTTTTCAATTGATTATCTAGGGATGGATGGATCTATTATATATGTTTTTGGAACATGCTCCTAGGTTGAGATCAATGATCTCATTCAACATCATTCTCGTTGAAGAGTGTCATTGTTAATGTCATTATTTGGGAAAATGTATGTATTATCATTTTGATTTTCCAAATTGATTAATTTTTATTTGGTTGGTTTATTTCAATTTTTTTGTTAAGGTTAATTCTTAGTCATTCATCCAATTTCCTTAACGAAAGAAAATTCCAATTAATTAGACGATTCAAAAAAAATTTGGCATGAAAATATGAAGAACACCTAATTCTAGTAAATTAGGTAGGGTTTGTGGAAGCTAACCACTTTAACATGTCAACATTAAATATTGGATTTTGGTAGAAATTTATTTACTTATTTTTTTTAATTTAATTTCTAAAAATGAATTTTGAAAAATATGGAATTGGTTTTCAATTGATTTGATACTCATGAAAATGGATTAAAATGTTTTGATATAAACCCATGGGTTTTATCTTGTGAAAATAGGAATATTTTTTATAATATCTATTTTTTATTTAAATGGAAATAAATTGGAACATATGAAATGGGAGAATTGGATTGACTATATTTTTACTGTCTTAAAACTGTTCTTCCATTATGTAAGAGCATATGAATGTCTTAGTTAGTTAGTGAGTTATTTTTATACACTATATGCAATGAAAACATTCTAAAACATACATGCAGCTGGTCACATCCTCGATGGGTTAGTGATGAGTCTCATTTGGCCAGTGTCATAGGGTCATGTGTAGACACATTTTTCTAATTTCACTTAGAGAGTATATAATTAAATTGTTGGTTAATACTGCCGTACCTTTTTATAGAATACCATGTTTATCAGTTGATTATTTATATTTGACATATAAAAGTATGCCAATGTTTATTTGAACTGCTTTACATACCTATTGTTAAATTTATATTAACTATTTTATATAAATGATTTATTTAATCCATTGTTTTATAAATATTTAATAATTATAAATTAAATCATATGCATCGAATTTGTATTCCATTATTTTGAAAATGTTGACCATGCTTTGTTTAATATTTTTTTAGTTGGAAAAACTAATTGTTAATGAAAAATGAAATCATTTCATTGGATAATCTATATTTTGAATATATTATTGACCAATTGGTACTGTCCTATTGGCCCAAGGCTCACACCCTACTTTTTCCCTCGGCTGTTTTTAGACATTCTCCTTCCAAGATCGAGCAACAGAAAGGGATCCCTTGGAGGTGGATCTAACTATTGAGCTCTAAAGATGGTGATTTGTGTCTTCAAGGACCATTTGGCTATTTTCCAATAAAGTACATTGGGTAGTTGTACTTTGTATTTTATGCCTCATTGTATTCTGGTACTTTTACTCCCAGGGGAGTCTTCATATTGATATGAATGTTGTCTTTTATCATTGGAATTTCTATTCTTATGGTAATATCGTACCCACTTATATTTTGGATGATTTGTGGTGCTTGTCTCCAACCCATGGGGATTATAAACTCCCTTCGGGTCATATCAGGGCTAGCTTAGTTATTGTGGTACTAGTGATCCTGATCTTGTTCGTGACACATGTTTCAGATGATCATAAACTATATAGCCTCAGTCAAGAGTGGAAAAAAATCAATGATGTGGTAAATAATTAATTGGAATAGTGGTAGTGTGAAATTATAATAAATGGTTTATAGGTTAATTTATAATGTTTATTTTGAAAAAATATATAACAATAAGTTTTCAAATAGTGTATGAAATTTTCTTTCGGAAATTAATTTCTCTGTATTATGATGTTAATGTTTTAAATCCAAAATGTATCTCAAAGGTCATAGATTATACAATATCACATACATAATCAGTTATCACCTCAACATGATGTCAAAAATCATTCTGACACAATGCACTCATCCCACTCACCTTTAAAAAAAATTCATCATTTAGGTATATATAATTTTATGTTATCCTTATAGTATAATAATGCATAGAAAAAAATAGTAAAAATAATTTAAATTGTAATTGTAATTACCTTGTAAAATTACATTCTTGGTGATGATAAATGTTGATGTAATATAATCCATAAAATTATTTAACTTCACAAATATAAATTAAGTGACTTTAACTATAGATATGTTGTCAACCATTTTCAATTAAAAATATTCACTTAAAATTGTGATTTATCTAACTCATAAAATTGTTCAATTATGCTAAATTATGACATATTCACATAAATTAGTTTTATATCCTTGGAACTAAATACGTGCAACACTATCTCCATAAGCCTAATCCAACTATTTATAAAAATACTATATTTATCATGTTCCTCTATATAGAATGTATATCGATTAATTAAAAAATCAGTGTAAGGGATAAAATTTACATTTGGTCCACAGTATTGCAAATGAATTTTTTCAGAAGTTTTTTTTTGGATTTGTATAATAATCCGTAAAAATAGGATCATTGAACCATAATATAAACTATTTTTTATGGGTAATTGATACCCATATTTAATCCCTTAGATGATTCAGATTTCTAATAATTACTCTACGAGATTCATCATATAGTGGAAACATTAAACCATTATTTAAAATGTAAACACGAGTCTTCTCATTCTCTATAATGGTAATTCATACAAAATATCATCTAGAAATTTCATGTGCCTTGTGGATTCCACTATGATGAGATTTTGGGAGACCAATTCTATCAACATCTAGGAGGAAATAAGTACAAAATTCCACAGCTTCATCGTCTATAAATCACTTTTAAATACAAAATTCTATCTAACTTCAATTCAGGATTATCCCCTTAAAATATTCATATATAATTTACTTGGGTATATACATCAACAATGTACATGACTAGATAATTGAATAAATCTTACCAAGTCAACCCTCAGGTGGAAAATTATATCAATGTATTTGTTTGTAAGAATAACTCCACATGTCATAACATGAAATAAAGTTCCTTATTCATGATTGGAAACATTTTATGGTCTATTACATTACTTCATATTTATTTGAAAATAAAGAAATGTTTGGTTAATGTATGTTTTACATTTTACGTAGAATGCAACATCATGAAATAAGAATTAAATCTTAATCAAAACATGAGTATAATGTTAATGATATTTTATGGATGACCATATGGAAATTTTAAACCATTAAAGAAGTTTCATAATTGAAATTTTTATTGTTAAGATAGCGTGCATAATGGTGGAGGAATAATAGTTTTTCTTTCACCAATATTTCATTACAACACATCCCTTATCCCTATATAAGCCATATTAAACATTTACTTATTTCCATATTTTATTATCTCTATTAAAATTTGTAACATGATAAAAAAATATCACTTATAATTTTTTCTATATTCCTGAAACCAATAAAATATAAATCATATAAACAACTAGACTATGTTAATTAAAAAAATCATCTTTTTTCCAACCATATTTTTTATAGTTATTATTTTTAAAAAAAATCCAAAATTTGTTTCATTATCATTTACATTCTTGAGAATTTGTTTACTCGTTATTTGGGTTGGTGTTGTACATTGTTATGAATTTCAATTGAATGACATCATCTAAGGTTGGTATTTATGAATCTGGTGTAAAAATATACAATGTCCTAAAAACACAATATTTGGAAAAAAATTCATCCAAATGCCGTTTGTACCATCATCAAAAATGGGACACCCAACAATCCATTCATTTTAGAGCCTAAACTATTTATATAAGAACAAATGTCAATTATCATCCAACAAAATGTGGCCCTAAATCTGAAATCATCAATTTTATGAGCCGCTTAAAATGTATCACTTGTATTCCGAATCAATATTAGATCTTTAATCAATGAATCCAATTTGATATCAATATCATTACCAAGTTAATTGTGTCCAGATATAAAATAATAAAACATAATGTTTTTGTTCTTCATGCATGACCATGATGGAATGCTATAAATTAACAACATAACTAGCCATATAATGTGAGTACTTATTTTCACACCAATAGGGCATATTAAATCTATAGAAAACACATGCTGATGGTTTTATTCATTTTTTCCAAATTTAGGAAATTTATAATCAATTTTCATCAACTAATGAGAGTTCGTTGGGTCTCATATTTGTTTATCATCAATTATTTTATCAGAAAGCAATAGAATTTTTTTAAAGGTTTCCTGATATCCATAAAAATGATCAAACATTGGGTTGATATGAAAATAATATAAACTTTTTTATGTACATTCTTTGTTCTTCTTATTTCGATATATTCAAAACCCAGTAGAAGTTTTGAGTGATACATTGTCCTAGAAAAAATTATATCATTTGGACATGCATGTATTTTTTCAGAGATCAAACCCATTAAAACTATAATTTCAAAGGTTACATATTTTTTACATGGAATGTCATTTTTGTGTGTAAAATATCAATTAGGAGGCCATGTAAATCCATAAATCTAGTGTCACTCTTTCTGTTGCCATCATTTAAAGTGTATAACATTAATACAGCTGAAAATGTTGTATATTTAGTATAACATGTGTCTATTAGTGTCTTTTACTATATATTTAATTTCTCAAACAATATTGGAGAAGCATTAAGGTAATAATTAATTTTAATTTTCATATCTTCCATATTATCTCCATCATCATTTACACTAACATTCATATAAACTCATCCATAAATTACAATATCATTTTAGTCAATATATATTTATATATATATTCATTTTTCCTAACATTTACTCCAAAATTCATATATTCAATATATTTTGTGACAAATAAAATAATCATGAAACTCTTATGAGTGAATCCATCGAGAATAATTTCAAATAAAACACAAACAAAATATTTTATAAGGGTCATATGCATGATCTATTTCAACAATAATGAAAATTTTCATGAAATCATCAAACTCGTTTTTTATACAATTATAAACTATTAATTTTTTGATTCATATCCATCCTATAATGTTAAATAATATTCATTTTTATAAGTACTAAATAAATACAATTAAGTTGTTTATAATGAAATTATAATGTTATAGCTACTTCAAAAAAATTGATAATTTTCTTATGAAAAGAATTAATACAAACTTTGGACACTCAATGCAGATATAAAAAAACAGTTGTAATGATGATATGATATAATTAATTTAAATAAGAATATATTAATCCTTATGAGAATGTTATAAATTGATAACATGAATTTAAAATATGACTTTTGACTATATGAAAAAATGTAGGATTTTGTGGGTAGCATTAAAGAGTATAATTAATGATAGATGGATACTTTGAAGAAAATGGGCCATGGTTGAAGCTAAATTACAATAAGGGGAAGCCACATGGGATGATTTTCACTGTGTTTCTAATATCCCCATTGGTGTTTTATAACCATGATTTTATAATAATGACCATCCTGGACTACTAAATTTAAATGAATCTAAACATGCGAATGTTAGTGGTGATTATTCCTAAAAAAATTATATTTTTTTAAAATGTTATCATGAAAATAATCAACAAATATTAGTTCAAGGGTTATCATTACCCAAATAGAGGAGTAAGTATAAGAACACTCTAATAGAATCATTTAATCTACATGAATTTATTGTTCTAAAATAATAAGAGTTAAATTATGTGTAAGGATAGTTCTTTGTAGTTGTATAAATAATTTAGATAAGGTAATTTGTTATATATAATATGTAATGAAAAGTATTATTAAATATTCATCTATTGAAAAATATACTGATAAAAATATTTCATAACATGAATATCTTGAATCCGGTGGGGGTCAATATTATTAGAGGGGATTCCCTCAGTCTCAAATACTATAGACCCCCTTCGTCTCATACCCCATTTTTCATGTCTCTGCCAACCATCTCTCCTTGTATGTTTCCTATTTCATTGAATAAATATTTATAGGGTGATAATGATTATAAGTACTAAAAATTATTTTTATTTCTATGTAATAGATTGATTGTGACTATAACAAAAACTTTTGGAAATATTAGAAAAACCCAAAGAATAACTAAAAATGTTGAAATAATGAAAGTGGTCAAATGGAAGATCACAAGTAAAAACCAATGAGGTTTTAAAGAGATTATTTTTCAATTGTGTTCAAGGGAGTGAAACAAAAAAAATTACATCAACAAAAGATTGAATAACATGAGACATGAGGTCCTCTACTGGGGTTCTATGTAAATATCATAAAGGTTTCAGTGGGTTTTTATAAAAAATAATAATGACCCATTTTTATCAGTAATAAAAAATAAATTGATAATAAAATCACTCTTTATGTAACATCCCAAGGTTTTCTAAAAATAAATTGAAAATGCTTGAAATTTTGATTAAGGAATATATTTATAAGTATCCTTGAAACATAATTTTATTTTTTCTATGTTTTGAATTTCAAGAAACTGTCATCTACAATTGTGTTCAGTATGTTATTTAGAGTCTGATGAAACAAACTTGTTTTTTTGGTGAATAGTATCATACACTTATGAATAGTAATATGAATAGTAATATGACCTCATGAATAGTAAATAATAATATTATTTTATTTTCCCAATGAAATATGATAATGGGATCTTAATTAATTTTTCCAATGTCACATAAAACTAATCGCACTTCAATATTGTTATTTTTCGAATTAACTGTGACCATATTCAAAAATTAAATTAATAGTATTTAGAAAATTATTTTTGAATAATGGATTTATCTTTTGAATTCTACATGTTGAGAAATGGTTGGGGTAAATATTTGGTATTTTTCTAAAACTCATGAATTTTCGATGAAAAGTGAAATACGATAAAATACTGTATAATCAATTTATCAGTAAAAATGAACTATTTATGACATCATAAGTGATTCAAGGACACTTGCTTCGAACTCACATGATATTATCACTATTTAGGGCCACTTGATTTAAATTATTCATATTCTTGATAAAAATATTATAATAATGATTAAAATAATCTAAAATACCTCCCCTCCTCCACTATAAATACCACCCTCACTCCCCTCTTCCTCCCACACCTCTCAAGCATGAAAATTGTCTAATTTTTACCAAATTCTCTCCCCAATAATCTTCCCCAAGTCCTAGAGCTGCTGGTCTCACCAAAAGGCAAAAATCAAAGCCCTTAAGAAGGATCTCAAGGAGAAGAGATCAAGAGGTAAACAACCTCTTTTATTTTCTTTATTTTCGTTCATTTTTTGTTATTGTCTTCAATTACCTTTTTCTTTTGTTGGAATATCTCATTAAATATTTTCCATTACTGTACATATTATATATGAATGATTATAAACACCATTCCTCTCATTAATCTTGTTTTTATAAAAATTTTAGAGACGTCGTTAGGCTGACGAATTTTCGTGAGAAATTTATCATGATTTTCTTTTATTTCATGATTCGTTTTTCTTCTTTCCTCACTCCCTCTTATCCAAGAGGCGTGAAATATCTAAAATAATGTATATTCATTATGTTATCATGATTATGGAAAATTCCTCATCAGTATTCTTCTCCTCTTCCACTTATTTAAATAATAAAAAAACATTGTCCATTTGTGTCGAATTACCGACATCATGGAAGATGTATTTTCAATTTCCATTAATTATTTCAAGTCTGGTCATGAAACCATTTATATGGTTGAACCAGGTTATAATATATGTTTTAAGAACCATATATGGTTCTGTAATTCTTTTGTACTCATGGTTCTAATTTAAAAGACAAAATGACGTTGTTATTATCAAAGAACCACTAAAATGATCTAAATGAACATCATTAATGTTTTAACTTATAATTCATTCTCATATAAATCATAAAAGTGATAAATGGTATAATTTATGGTACTAGAAATACTTAAATACTACTCCATTCCAATTATGGAGGTTCACTTCCAATCAACAAGAACGATTCATCATGAACCGATCGTGAAAATCACAAAAGAACTCACCCAAAACAATGCAAGGATCAAAATACTAACAATTAAAGTGTGAAATGTGGTTGAAATGGCCATATAAGATGTTATAAACATGAACATGTTTCTGTAAATTACTAATAACACTCTTTTAACCATTATACATGATGTTTAAAAAAATTTGAAGTAAGACAAGCCTAAGGTAAGGGAATTCTTAACCTGATTTCCATTCATTGGGTTAAACTCCTACTTTATTATTTGTGTTCTATTTAAATTGTTTGTGTGACTTTTTATGTTTATATTATGTTTAATTATGTGTATTTATAGATTATATACATATTCCAGCCACTCTATTAAGTTTCACTTCAAGTATATGATGTTTATAAGGGACTTTTCTTCTAAAATCCTTGTTTAAAATTCTGTTTTACAAGATTCAAAATCAATGTTTTTATGCTATTATTTATGTTTTATGATTATTTTTTGGTTATTGGGAATTATTTATGATGAAGGGTGGGACCTATATTTCCCTCCAATGCATTGGGTATGTGTAATTTAGAGTTCGGCCGTATGGTTACTCCATGTGTAACTGCGATGGTTACACAAAGTATGGTAGCCGTGAGGGTTACAAATTTTAAGGTAGCGAAGATGGTTACTAGATTATGTATGTAATTCCACAAGATACCTCTATGATTATATTTATGTTTGTGTGGATCTTGTTTATATCTCATGTTACACTAAGTAATTATTTATGGATGAAAAGCATGTATTTTAATAAAAATTCATACGTTATGACTATTCATGGACTAATGTGATTTGTTCCTTCTTTTTCCTACCTTACTGAGCTTTTGTGCTCATCCCAAGTTTTTAAATGATTTTTCACAGGTTAATGGATGAGTAATACAAGGAAGGAAGACATTTTAAATGTTGAAGAATTTCCAAGGAGTCTTGTTTTATGTTTTGATGTTTTATATTCTGAGAAAAATGGAAACTGATTTTATGGTATCCACTATGTAACAATGTGTAATGTCATGAATGTTTTGTCTTAATTCTATAAAGATCTAAATTTAAAATATCCTCAATTTAAAAGTAAGTTTTTTATTGAATAAATTCAAGAATATGTATGCAATAAGGTTGGGTCCTTATAGTTGGTATCAGAGGAGTAACCCAGCCTTAAGTGCGGTGCACTGCCTGGGTTGAGATGTAGGGCCCACAACGAGGGCGTTGTGCTCTAAAGGGATGGGGGATGATTGTAACATCCCCAAATGATAAAGGGTAAAATGGATAAATGATATGACTCATGTCAACAAGGTGCACCATCCTTTTTGGGAGCCTATCTGATTGGAACTCCACAGCTAGGCGTGCTCGGCCTGGAGTAGTGGTCAGGATGGGTGACCTCCTGGGAAGCTTCCCAGGGTGTGTGTGTGAGTGAGGAGAAAGCACCCTGGAAAGGACATGTGTTGGCCTATGGGGACAATCATTAGCCAGATGACCCGTTCCGGCATGTGGGTGGACCCTGGGGTGGGCCCCACGTGTCTGCGGGGGCAACTGGGGGTATCTGGTAGGCCATGACCCAACGACCTTGTTAAGGCGGGGTGTCTGTGCTGTTACCGGGACCCAGTTGTCACATTTGGTTTCAGAGGATGGATTAGATAACTTTAGGGGATAGGGTGATTCTAATATAATACCATAAATTATTTTTACCCTATCTTTAATTTTTTATAGCATTTAAAGATTACCATGTTTCTTCATCTAAGAAATTTTGGTTCAGAATGGTTGTCCGCAGAAGGAACAAGGATGCTGAAGAGGAGCATGAAAAACATGTAAGGGTTGTTTTAAAAACATTAAAAGAAAATAAACTATATGGAAAATTCAGAAAATGTGATTTTTGGTTGCAACAGATTTCTTTTCGTGGGCACATTGTAAATAAGGATGGAATAACTGTTTATCCTGCCAAAACACAAGTAGTCGATGAATGGCCAAGACCCACAAATGTTATAGAGATTCATAGTTTTCTGGGTTAGCAAGTTATTACCGACGGTTTGTTAAGATCTTTTCATGGTTATCTATCCAGATAACTATGTTAACACGGAAAGGGGTTAAATTTGTTTGGATAGAGGAATGTGATGTTTTTTTCAGGAACTAAAGAAGAGATTGGTGAATGGTCCAGTTTTTGCCTTACCTTCCAAGAATGGTGAGTTTGTCATCTACAGTGATGCTTTTTTGAAGGGACATAGTTGTTTTTTGATGTAGAGTGAAAAATTAATTGCCTATGCTTTGAGAAAACTTAAACCACGTGAGCTAAATTATCCCACACATGATTTGGAATTGGCATCTG
This sequence comes from Viscum album, assembly GCA_963277665.1. Classification (NCBI taxonomy): domain Eukaryota; kingdom Viridiplantae; phylum Streptophyta; class Magnoliopsida; order Santalales; family Viscaceae; genus Viscum; species Viscum album. The sequence goes on along the minus strand of OY728158.1, from coordinate 361,642,227 downwards.
TGGTTTCTGCTTTGAAAATATGGAGGCATCATCTATACGGAACCAAATTCCAAATATATATTGACCATAAAAGTCTTAAGTATATATTCACTTAGAAAGAATTAAACATGAGGTAGAGAAGATGGCTAGAACTGATAAAGGATTATGACTGCACAATCAATTACCATCCTGGAAAAGAAAACAAAGTAGCAGATGCCTTAAGTTGGAAAAAATCATGCATCATTAACCATGATACGTTTGTAACATGATCCCTTGATTAATGATTTGATGAATTTTGTCTTAGAAGTTGTTGGTGCAGGGAATATATCTGTTTTCTTTTATGTTTCAATGCAGTCTTCGTCGTCAGACAGAATTATGAAAGCGTAAAGGGAAGACCGTGAGCTACAGAAAAACGTAGAATTGGTTAAAATGGGTTAAAGCAGAGCGGCAGTTACCGAAGGGGATGCTTCAGCCTTTTCCAGTGCCAGAGTGGAAATGGGATAATATATCCATGGATTTTGTGGTGGGACTACCAAAGACTTCTCAAGGTAACAATGCGATTTGGTTTATTGTTGATCGGCTAAAAAAGTCTGCACATTTTCATTCTATTCAAGATACAATGACTTTGGATCAGCTTTCTCGATTTTACCTCAAGGATATTTTCTGGTTACATGGAGTTCCTCTTTCCATTGTATCTAACCGAGATCCCAGGTTCACTTCTATATTTTGGAAGGGACTTCAGAAGTCATTGGGCACCGAGTTGAATTTCAGTACATATTTTCATCCTTAATCAGATGGGCAGTCAGAACGAAAGATTCAGACATTGGAGGATATGCTTCGATCTTGTTCAATGGACTATCAGGGAAGTTGGGATCAACATCATTCATTAGTTGAGTTTTCCTATAATAACAGTTTCCATTCCAGTATTCAGATGGCATCTTTTAAGGCTTTGTATGGAAAGCGGTGTCGGACTCCTGTGTTTTTGGATGAAGTCGGTGAAAGAACGTTTATGGGGCCATAATTAGTAGAAGAAGTGGCTGAGAAAGTGAGGATGATCCAGCTACACATGAGGACAGCTCAGAGCATGCAGAAAAGTTATGCAGATAATAGAAGGAAAGACTTCTCTTTTGAGGTAGGTGACCATATTTTCCTTAAAATCTCTCCTTGGAAAAGTGTGATTCATTTCGGTAAGAAAGGGAAACTAAGTCCATGGTTCATCGGTCCTTTTGAAATCTTGGATAAATTTGGAATAGTTGCATACCGTGTAGATTTTCCTCCGAGCTTATTTTAGGTACATAATGTTTTTCATGTTTCAATGTTGAGAAAGTATGTGCCAGATTCATCACATGTCTTGAACCCAGAAGCAGTTCAGCTAGAAGAGAACCTTTCATATGAAGAAAAACCAGTTCATATTTTTTATCGAAAAGAACAGGTATTGTGGAATAAGGTAATCCACCATGTAATGGTTTTGTGGAGAAACCACATGGTTGAAAAAGAAACATGGGAGTCTGAAAATGCTATGGGGGAAAATACCCTCAGTTTCTTAATAAGAAAATAAAATTGCAAGGACGCAATTTCAAGAAGGTGGGGATAATGTAAAATCTCAAGGTTTTCTAAAAATAAATTGAATATTCTTGAAATTTTGATTAAGGTATATATTTATAAGTATCATTGAAACATAATTTTATTTCTTCTATGTTTTGAATTTCCAGTAACTGTCATCTACAATTGTGTTCAGTATATTATTTAGAGTCTGATGAAACAAACTTGTTTTTTGGTGAATAGTAACATACCCTTCTGAATAGTAATATGAATAGTAATATGAATATTAATATGACCTAATGAATAGTAAATAATATTATTATTTTATTTTCCCCAGGAAATAGGATAATGGGATCTTAATTAATTTTCCAATGTCACATAAAACTAATTGCACTTCAATATTGTTATTTTTCGAAATAACTGTGACCTTATTTAAAAATTAAATTAATAGTATTTAGAAAATTATTTTTGAAAAATAAATCTCACTTTTGAATTCTAGACGTCGAAAAATGGTTGGGGTAAATTTTTGGTATTTTTCTGAAACTCTTGAATTTTCGGTGAATAGTGAAATACGATAAAATACCATATAATAAAGTTATTAGTAAAAATGCCCTATTTATGACATCATAAGTGATTCAAGGCCCCTTTCTTCGAACTCACATGATATTATCACTATTTAGGGCCACTTTATTTGAGATTATTCATAGTCTTGATAAAAATATTATAATAATGATTAAAATAATCTAAAATACCTCCCCTCCTCCAGTATAAATACCACCTCCACTCCCCTCTTCCTCCCACACCTCTCAAGCCTTGATCATTGTCTAATTTCTGCCAAATTCCCTCCCCAATCTTCTTCCCCGCGTCCTAGAGCTTCTGGTCTCACCAAAAGGCCAGAATCAAAGCCATTAAGAAGGATCTCAAGGAGAAGAGATCAAGAGGTAAACAACCTCTTTTATTTTCTTTCTTTTCATTCATTTTTTGATATTCTCTTCCATTCCATTTGTCATTTGTTGGGATATTTCACTAAATATTCCCCCTTACTGTAAATATTTTTTTATTAATGATGATACTTTCCATACCTCTCATCAATCTTGTTTTTATGAAATTTTATGAGACGTCGTTAGGCTGCCGAATTTTCATGAGAAATTTCTCATGCTTTTCTTTTATTTCATGATTCATTTTTCATCTTTCCTCACTCCCTCTTATCCAAGAGGCATGAAATATCCAGAATCATGTATATTCATTATGTTCTCATGATTATGGAAAATTCCTCATCAGTATTCTTCTCCTCTTCCACTTATTTAAAGAATTAAAAAAAACATTGTCCATTTGTGTCGAATTACCTACATCGTGGATGATGTATTTTCAATTTCCATTAATTCAATCATGTATGGTCATGAAACCATTTATATGGTTGAACCAGGTTATAATATATGTTTTATGACCCATATATGGTTCTGGAATTCTTTTTTACTCATGGTTCTAATTTAAAAGACAAAATGATGTTGTTGTTATCAAAGAACCACAAAAATGATCTAAATGAACATCATTAATGTTTTAACTTATAAGTCATTCTCATATAAAGAAAAAAGTGATAAATGGTAAAATTTATTGTACTGGAAATATTTAAATACTACTCCATTCCAATTCTGGAGTTTCACATCCAATCAACAAGAACGATTCATCATGAACTGATCGTGAAAATCATAAAAGAACTCACCCAAAATAATGCAAGGAACAAAATACTAACAATTAAGGGGTGAAATGAGGTTGAAATGACCATATAAGATGTTATAAACATGAACATGTTTCTGTAAAATACTAATAACACTCTTTTAACCATTATACATGAGGTTTAAACAAATTTTATGTAATACAAGCCTAGGGTAAGGGAATTCTTAACCCGATTTCCATTCTTTGGGTTAAACTTCTACTTTATTATTTGTGTGCTATTTAAATTTTTTGTTTGATGGGTTCTGTTTATATTCTGTTTTATTATGTGTATTTATAGATTTTATACATATTCCATCCACTCTTTTAAGTCTTACTTCATGTATATGATGTTTATAAGGGACTTTTCTTCTAAAATCCTCTTTTAAAATTTGGTTTTACAAGATTCAAAAGAAATGTTTTTATGATATTATTTATGTTGTATGATTATTTTTAGGTTATTGGAAATTGTTTATGATGAAGGGTGGGACCTATATTTCCCTCCAATGCATTAGGTATGAGTAATTTGGAGTTAGGCCGTATGGTTACTCAATGTGTAACTGCGATGGTTACACAAAGTATGGTAGCCGTGAGGGTTACAAATTTTAAAGTAGCCAAGATGGTTACAAGATTATGTAAGTAATGCCCCAAGATACCTCTATGTTTATATTTATGGTTGTGTGGATCTTGTGTATATATCATGTTACATGATGTATGTATTTATGGATGAAAAGCATGTCTTTTAAAAAATGTTTTCATACGTTATGAGTATTCATGGACTAATGTGATTTTTTCCTTCTTTTTCATACCTTACTGAGCTTTTGTGCTCATCCTGAGTTTTTAAAATATTTTTCATTGGTTAATGGATGAGTAATACATGGATGGAAGACAGGTTAAATTTTTAAGAATTGTCAAGGATTCTTATTTTAAGTTTTAATGTTTTATATTCTGAGAAAAATGGAAACTAATTTTATGGTATCCACTATGTAACAATGGGTAATGTCATGAATGTTTTTTCTTAATTCTCTAAAGCTCTACACTTGAAAATATCCTCAATTTAAAAGTAAGTGTTTAACTGAATAAATTCAATATTATGTATGTAATAAGTGTGGGTTGTTATAATTTATGTGTTCTAACTCTTAGTGCTGAAAATGATGGGATTTCATCTGTACCTTCCTGAATATTTTGTTAAGGATTGGTTTTTGTAAGTTCTTTTTATATTAGTGCTTAAAAAATATATAGATCTTTAATATTTGGAATGATTTTTATGGTTCTATTTTTCATTACCTAGGAGGTTATGGTCTTTGAGCCCATCTCAGCCACTATAGTGTGGGAGGGACCACAATAATTAATTTGTGGAACTTAGCCTCTCTGCTTCTCTCCCATTTATATCCCCAATTTTATTCTTTAATTCCCTCACATATTGCGTATAACTAATGTTCTACATTTTTTTCATGGATTCTTGAAACATTAGATCTCTTCCTCAGAGTCCATTGATGCCACTTTTCTTTGAACTTGAGGTTTATAGCATGTTTCAAACAATTTCATCCATCAGAGGATTCATTTGAAAAATTTGGTTTCAGATATTGTGTACTACAATAATGATTAACTATGGATCTTCTAAAAAATAGGCACATCATGATTTGGTTCTCTTAGAAGAACAACATGGTCCAACCCTGGTCCAGTTCCCCTACATCTATAACATGTCTTGTTTCTCCGTCATCTACTGGACTTATTATTTCCACAATAAATGAGATACCCTAACTATGGAGATTTTTGTTAGATTTCCAATGTAACTTCATCCTTTTTATAATCCTTCTAGTACATGAATGTTATATAATTTGGTTGGTAGATATTTATTTTCTGATAGTAGAGATAGACCTATTTTCCATCCAATTTCTACACTAATTTGTGTTTATTTCAATGTTTTTTGAATTCATGTAGAAAATGTTTTGATTTATTTTGGGGAAGAAAAAAATAAAAATAATCTTGTTTATATTCAGTCATTGATTGATTTTTTTTCGCTTCATTAAATAAAATGTGTCAGTTGATGGAAGTGAGTAGGCATGGGGTGAATAAATCACATCGAGAAGATATATTTATGATTATGATGTATTAGAAAGTGTATGGTGTACATATTTTGGGAATGTATGAAGTAACATTTTCAAATTTGTGTTTTTATTCACTATAGCAGTAATTCGGAGGTAGTGCACATTGAATCAGTTAAGGGTGGGGAGTCGAATGGGACAGAACTGCCTGCTCCCTCTCACAACCAAACAACTGAATCTGAAAGGAATAGAAAGTTTGTCACCAATTAGAAGGAGTAATTAATTTTAATCCCATATTCAAGAGTGTTAGAGGTATATGGTATATTGAGATGTGATTTTGAGGGGTTTTCAACATGTCCTGTGGAAATTAAAATAAACACAATTAGGGATGCATCAAATGATGAGAAAGTGATAATTTGAGATGATGTTAAACCCATGGAGGTGTTAGTTGGGGATAGGTTGATGAAAGAATTAGTTTGAGGTAGAGAGGGTCTAGACCAACAATTAATATTATTAGTTAATATTACAATCTGGTTGTTGAATGTTTGGTTCTGGGAAAATAGGATGGAATAGAAGAAGGAATGTGCATCAAATCCCTAATACCCAGAGAAAACTTCTCTAATAACCAAATACATTACAGGAAATATTAGGAGGATACGTTATCTAGGAAATGTTTGGTGGAAAATGTTGATGGGGTGCATAAAACAATCCTATAAAGACCTAAGAAGAGAAAGAGGTGGAAAGGAAAAATGGATATAGTGAGATGTATTGTGTTAAAGGGAAAAAGTTCTAAACGATGTAATGACTACTCTCAGTGACCTAATAACATGAGAACAAGGTCATCCAATAATAAGAAGGTGATAGATAGTGAACCCATGTCTCATATATAGGTCGGCTCGATGAGTTTGAATCTTCATAGTGAAAATTAGATAGTATAGTGTGGTGATTCAAATGACCAGTAATAGGTTGAAGGCATATTGGAAGATAAAATTTAGGAATAAGATGTAATTAATAGTAATTTTAGGGAATCAGATAAGGGGGATGTGTGAAAAGGATTGGCATGGGAGCTTATTATTCATTTCAATGAAGAAATTTTAGTGGGGGAATTTCTACCAAATTCTACAAAGGAGGAGGTCGATAGGACGAATGAGTGGATGAGTGGATGATTCAAGTTTACACTAATAAAGAATAGTGTGTATTGATCAGTAATCAACATTTAATTTTGATACGTGGAATCAACAAATGGAAATTTTTTTTGGAACTGTTTATCAAAACATTGGGAAAGATAACCAATAGTTTTTAAGAACTCATCGGGGATGACCCGAACATGAGGGCCACTACTCTTCAATGGATGTTATATAGAGGCATGTATTATAATTGACATAAAATATATTTCAATGATTCATCGATTTATTATGATTTATTTAGATTTCATGTTCTAAACATGAATGCTTTCCCACATTTTCCCTAAAAGTTATTTGTATAATAAAAAAGATAATTTCCAATCAACTACTAAAGTCTATATAAGATAAATAAAAAAATATTAAATGATTATATATTATAAACGAATAAAAAATATAATATCTGAAAATTAATTTACATTATTAATTAACAAATATTATAAATTACATGAATGTAATAATTGAGTGAAATTTAGAAAATAAAAATGAATAGACTAAAAAATTATTAAAAAAAGTACATGAGTATTATAAATTATATAAATTATTAAACATTAAAATTAATATTCCATTAAAATGGAATGAATAACTAATAAATATATACATTAAAACCGTATGAAAAACCTATACGCTAAAGAATAATTATGTACAAATAACTATTAAAAATAATTAAATTACATTAACATTATAACTAAAAAAATGATAATGAAAAGTTAAAAATAAGTTACATTATTAGAGAATAAATAATACTAAATAATATAAATTTCATAATTGTTATTAAATAGTGAAATTAAATATATAAAATCAATAAATTGAATAAATATTAAAAAATGAACATGTATTATTAATTACGTAAATTATTAAAACAATTGAAATTGAATATATAATAAACTGAAAATGTATGGATACTAATATTTTTAATTAAGACAATATTAAAAACATTAAATATTAATGAAAAAATATATAATATAAAAATTAAAAATGGGTAAAATTACCAAAAAATAACAATGAAACTTTAAAAAAGAATTAATTAAAAAATATATTTTTATTTATTAGATAATATATAAAATAAATTAATTCAAAAATAAAATATATTTAAAAGTAATAAATAGTATATTCTGAATAATGATATAAAAAATAAATAAAATTTACTTATTGAAATATATATATATATATATATATATATTATAGTACATTAGTAATTATAATTCTAAACTAAATATTAAAAATTGGGTAAATTAAAAAAATATTATATGTTTGTATATTCTATATAAAAATTAATTATATATATATATATATGTATGTGTCAAATTATTGTAACACATGTTTGATATATTTTAAACTGTATAAAATTACATTCAATTAAATGTTCATTACGTGATAATGTAACATTATATTTTTAATTATTATTAATTGTAAATTATAAACCATTTTTCACTAAGTATATGACTTATTTAATGTAAATATTCATATTTTGTACTATATAAATTAAATATAATATATTTAATATATATATATATATATGTTAATATATTTTAATATTATAAAGATTAAATATATTAATCAACAATTATGTATAAAGAAAGTAAAGATTAATAAAGTTCAAAAAATATTAAATAATAACCATTTAAAATCAATAAATAATAAAATGTAAAAAACATTATTGCTGAAAAATCACGCAACATTTTTTTTATGAACACTAATGTAGAAATAAAATTCATTTGGGATAAAATGGGACTTTTATTTCTAAAAAAGCATACAACTGTTATCATCACTAATAAAGGACACCTTTATCAGCACTCATAATGGACCCCTTTATTGGTGAAATTGTTAGCAATGGTATAAGCAATTAGATATGGTGAAAAAATGTACAATCATACACCGTACCTACAACATAACTAGATTATAAATATAAAATCAAATTGTAATATAAAAAATATCGAAAAAAGGAATGAAATATAAATATTAAATTGAACTATCATTTCAATTAAAAATATAAGTACAAGGAACATTCATTGATGAGATATTTAAAAATAATTAAATAAAAATTCAATCCAATATAAAAAATAAAAACACCTATAAAATTCATTATTTAATAATCATCCACTATAAAAACTTTTTCCCTGTAATAAAACCTATTTTATAGTAACCATTTTTAAAATAGTAAAAAAATTATGATTTTAATTAAATCCATATATGTTAAATTATATTGTCAATTACAATATATGGATATGATATTGTCATTTACAATATTAATTCTATTATTATTTATTTTATTGTTAAATTTATATTAGTTATCATTTATAAAATATGCCAATAATTAATAATTATATTATGAATTAATAGTTACATTTTTAATTATTAATCTAAATAAATTATATTGCTATTTAATTTTTATTTTAATGATATAATTAGTTATTAAATATATTAATGTAATGGAACAGACCTCCCTGGTCTATTACATCATGAAAATATCATGTTTATGGTGTTTTGGGTGGAAATGGGGACTCATTTCAAGAGTTTTCCAAAAATATAAATTTTTTCCCAGCACATGTGGTGTCTGTAGATGGAATTGGTATGTGGTGTTGGTATGTGATGTGGGTAACTGGCCTCAATGAGTTCCATCAGTGACTCTCCATCGGTCGCCTATGTCAATGACTCAATATCGGTAGCTCGTTTCGGTGACTCACCATCGGTAGCCTATGTCAGTTACTCACCATTCGTATCATGCATCAGTGACACCCCATCAGTAGCTCGTGTCAGTTACTCTCCATTGGTAGCTCTTGTCGGTGGCTAACCTTCATTATCTTGTTTCGGTAACATTCCATAGGTATCTTACATCAGTGACTTGTCGTCGATGTCTTACGTCTGTGACTCACACAATGAAGAGTCACATAAAAGAGATTTTAAAAAATGTAGCTTTATCCTATTCATCCATATTGTCCCATTAGTGTCCTATATTACATAAAATGAGTTTAAACCTTGTTTTAATGTTTTTTAAGCCATTGTAAGGGATATAATATATGTTTTTAATTTCCAATTTCCCTTGATAATTTTAATTATCATAACCATGTGGTGTTTTTCCTGATCTATCATTAATGGACTTTGAACCCATTTTCCCCATATATTTATGATCTAGACATTCTAAAGTCAAGACCCTTTCTTTAATGTTCATTTTCATCTATCATTATAATTATTCACCCATAATCATTCATTCCTGAGGGTTCATGGGTTTTTGGTAAGCCCATGGGATCACGTCTCCCTATAGGTTCCTCCTTTTTCTTGCACACCCCTTGTTTTAGCAGTATGTAGATTTTTCGACCGTCTATTATTTCATGTAGGGATATCCTTCGTCTCTTTTATTTTTTTGTATCATGTTGGGTGGGTTTAATCATGTCTCCCTGTGAATACTATTGGATCCCAACATAATAAAGATAATAAGAAGTACAAAATGATTGGATGGAATATGATGATGATGATAGTGTTTTCATATCTATTATTTTATAGATATTGTTTATTATATGATATGGAAAATCATGTCCATTGGTGGACTTTTCAGGTGTGGTTGTGTGATGTGTGTGGCCTCGTTCTTTATTATTTCGTTATGTGGTTGTGTGGTGGTAGGGTTGAGAGCACCTGTGTTTCTGGGGTGATAGAGGTGGTGAAATGGTATCTCTAGTTGAGATATTTATTGATTATGGAATGGATGGGTAGTGTTTGATAAGTGGGGATGTAGTTTTGGGTTGTGCTATTTTTGTGTTACTGGGTTTTTTTGGGTATAATGTTGTTATATAGCATTGCATTCAGGTTGGTTCTGATAATATCTATTGCAGGGTTTGGAAAGACATTATGGGTTTTTAATTTGAGAGGAAGGACAAGGCTGAATGAAATTGAATAATGATGATGGATGTAGTAGGTGTGGGTGTTAAACGGAGAGTACTTTGATGTGGGTTAACTTACCATGGTTCTTCTTCCTCTATGTAACTTTTTATTGTGTCTTATTGTGCATTGTGTCTATTATTTGTTGAGGTGTTAATGGGATAAATAGATGAATTGTTTAGTAGATTATGGAATGGTTGGGTAGTTTTAGATAATGGAATTACTGTATTAAATTTTAAAAAATAATTGGTTTAAATGAGGAGTAAGCATGAACCCACTTTAGTTTATCACACTTCTCAGCTTCCAGAATATTTTGTGCATTGTTGTGAATTATAGAGGTAGAATCAGATTTAGATGTATCATTGGGAGGTTTATAGTTTTATTGATAACCCATAAGTTTGGCATGAGTTTTTTTTACTATAAATACACATTCCTAATTTTTTTATTTAAATATGCACGACAACCTATTTGTGGACTATGTGTCGAACACCCCCACTGTTATGGGGGAGGGTGTCATTCCCAAACATCCTGGTACGAGGATAGATGGAAAACCACCTTCTCTTCCCTGATCCCACTACCAGTTTGTAGGATCCCAATATTCTTTAGGATGATAGAGGTTTTTTATTCCTAGGTGTGTGCATGAATGTTTTTTTCCACATGTCTTCGAGATGATATGTGTTATGCTTTCCTGGGTTCTTTCATGATGTGATTTGGTATGCGTATTAGGTTTTTTTTGTGGGACATGGTCATGTGTCCTCTGTGTGTGTGACTGGTTTGTGGTGAGCATTATTTTCCTAGGTTGTGGGACTAATTGTGGGGCCCAGTTGTGTGCGGGCGGGTTGTGAGGTGATACATTTCGAAGAATGTTGAGTTCAAGGACATTTTCCATTCGAGTGTGAGATTGGATAATCAGTGGTAATGTGTTTTGGGGTACCCTATCATTTATGTTCTCTATATTACAACACATGACTTGTATTATTTGTTAAGCATTCCATTGGTGAGTTTGGCATGAATAGTATTATTTATTAGGTTCATTTAGTTTCTTCGGTTTCTCACATGGGTATTATTATTCATCTCCACTTGTGCATGAGAGACTTTGGTTTTTCCCTACTGAGTATACATGAATGCTCACCCTATGTATATAAAACTATTTTAATTTTTCAAATAGGATGAAAGGGACCATGTTGGTCTTTACTATATCAAATGTTTGGATAATTGTTGTGTCGAAACATAAATTTTACTATTTGTACATACCATTGATACATTTTTTTGTATATGTTTTTTTAAACATACATGTAGGTTGGATTTTCGGTTTCGTTTATATATATGTTTGTGTGTGATTGTGTGTTTGTTTATGAGTGTGTCATGGAGTTGTTTTGGGATAGACCACCTTATATCCCTGTAGTTTTGTCAAATAAAAGTGGAAATGCCTCCCATCATTGTAATAATATAAATATTCCCTTTGGTTATAGTCTCCACACAGGGGCCTACTTAAGGTGGGACTCAGGGGTTTCATTATCACTCTTCCATCATTTCCAGATCAAGAGTATTATCATTGAAGAGAGGGGTTCATGAAATAATAGTATCATGGGATGTTGATATATATAATTGAGTTTAGAGTTAGGTATAGTGATGATTTCATGGGTTGGTTGGGAAACAAGGTTATGTGATCATGGTACATTACATGGGCCAGAGAAGACCAGAAATGACATGGAATTTTAGGGCCCCCACACGATCCAATGAAAGGACTCTAAGACTACCAAATGGCCAAGTACGGCTACACCATTTGTATTGTAGAGACCATAATAAAGGTACACACATAATAATGAACAGTGTTGTTCTTTGAATTGGTTCCTTTGGAAAATATGGAATGGATAACAAAAAATTGAGTTAAGATGAACATTAAATAAAATTCCACAATATACAGGCTTAGGAATTCATTGATTACCTTTCAACTATGGAAGCAGATTATCATTCACATTTAGTAAAGGAAGTGGTGGCTCAACATGACGACATAGTTGATCGACATAGGATTGACGACCCATGGATGAAAAATTTTATGGTTTTTCAAGAGAAAGACTCTAGTGAAGTATGGAATAAGTGTTTTTGACATTGAGACAAAGAGATGGATCAATTATCTTTTGATCACCTTCATCCTGATCTAGGAACTGATGGAGTATTATAATCTATTATTAGGGCTCTAGATATAGGGAGTTGCACATTAGTTGTGGAAACATTTCCTAGGAGACAAGAATGAGGCTGATGTTTTGTTGCCTGACTATGAGAAGGAGTATCATTTTGAATTCTTTTCTACAACCATTAAGGTAGATAAGTGTCAGAAGTTACTCTACCTTCAGTAGTATAGTGTTTAGGTACATGGGATGTGGATCTAATTCAAATATCTCATTATTTATTATCTGGATCCCTTTCCATATGTGCAGTTTTATGTGAGATTCCAAATGGATGCACTTCATCATTGTCCCCTATATATAGGTACCCCCGTAACCTTTCCCACATACATGGATATCCAAAAATGGTGAATGTTTTTGAGAGGATTTACTCATGATAAGGTATACTGAGATAGTGTAGTCAACCTAGTTCATCGAAGGGAAATGTTATCAAAATTAGGTCTAATGTTCCATGGTCTCGAGGTTCCCACTAGTGGGAAGGTAACCACAATAATTTATGATTCTACATTCTGGTCCTCATGACTATATTATGGTTCTAGGAATATTGTGTTTTATCTATTGGGTACATCGAAATATTCAGAGTTAGTTCCCAATGGTTGTTTGGGATATGTATGGTGGAGGTGGGTAAGTCCAGATACCACCTCAGTAGTAGTGAACATCAGGGCGGTTCCAGTACTAGGGACAACAACCTCATGCTCCCCTGAGGGGAGATGGATCAGATAGAGACTGACCTTAGGTTTCTCCTTAGGGCTCTCGTCCTAGGTGTGGTCAATGAGGTTTTCATTAGTAGAGGGGTAGAGGAGCTGGACCTTGGTCAGTTGCACACCTCGGAGGCATTAATCTTTGTAGGGTCTGAGATCGTTCATGGTACGATCAATTTTCTTTAGTACTCTTGCTTTCTCTTTGATTGATTTGGGAGACTCACACTCCATTTTTACACCCATACTATCTAATTATATAGAACTAAAAAATATAGAGTCTTCTCATTCCCCTGGTAATGGGAATGCCAGTCGGAGGTCAGACTAGATTGTTTGATGTGTTCTGGGGATGTAGACTAATTATGGGGCCACATCAAACCTATGAGGACCTTTTCTTATTATAGATATAGTAGTAGGATTTCATCCTGGGAATTTATTGGTTATACTCTATTCATGATGTTATCAGCTACCTCCATAGTATAGTCCATTTATCAGATGTGGATAGAATGTGTGTAGCTTTCGTTGGCGAGAAAAGTTGTCATATTTCTAGTCAGCTTATCGAGCCCCATATTAACTTTTTGGCCATGCCTTCAGTACATTTAGTGGATAATATAATGTAGGAGGTGCAAAAAATTGTTAGAGAGTTCAATAATGGCTTCTCCAAGGAGGTTGTAACTCTACCCCCTCAACGTGATTTTGAGTTCGAGATAGTGATAAAACCCTATGCTTTTCCGATATTGATGTCTTTTTATCATATAAAACCATTATAGCTACATGAGTTTAGGATTTAGATAATTGATATGATGTTGAAGGAATTTATCAAGCCCAGTGTGTCACCATGGGGTTCTCTAGTCTTATTTGTGAAAAAAAGGAGGATTTTGATTTGTGGTTGAGCATAGACTTCCATAGATTGAACCGGGTGATGGTCTTGAACCATTTTCCTCTCCAAAGAATATAAATTTCTACATCATATATGAGGAGAAATATAATTCTCTATGATTTATATGTGTTTTGGGTATCACCAACTGAGGGTGAAGTAATGTGATATCCAAAAGGCTACTTTTAGGTCATAGTATGTGATCATCGAGTTCCTGGTTTTGTTATTCGATGTTATGAATTCACCATATGTGTTCATGGGGCTTGTGAAATCCATTTTCCAAGAGTTATTGGACATGTTCCTAATTGTATTCATTGTTGAAATCTGTATATATTCGATTTCAAAATAGAAACATGTTGAACATCTCAAGACCATCTTGCAGGTTCGTTGACACCACCATCTCTACGGAAAGTTGTCCAAATTCAAGATATGGATATAAAAGGTACACTTACATGGGAATGTGGTGTCTCAAAAGGGTGTAGTAGTGGAACCATTAAAGGTAATAGAATTTTATTCTTGAGCAACACCCAATAATGTGGATGATATTTTAATTTTTCTCAGCCTGCAAATCTATTAGTAGATATTTGAACCAAATTTCTCTTGATTTTCTACTCTTTTGACATCTTTGACCAAGAAGGACTAATCATTTTTGTGAAGTTACCAGTGCCAGGAAGAATTCTACTAATTGAAATTGATGTCAATCATTTCTCCAATTCTGATGTTTCTAGAGGTAGGGGTATTGTTCAATGTGTTTTGTGATACCTTTCATATGGGAATAGGATGTGGGATGATAGAGTAGTGGGGAGTGATCTCTTATGGTTCTGGGAAATTACATACCCAAAAATGTAACTATTCCACCCATGATATGGATATAGTGTCAATAATTTTTATGGTAAATTTGTGGAACCATTACCTCATTTGAGAGTAGTTTATGGTCGTCACATATCAAAAGACCTTGAGGTATATATTTTCCTAGATAGATAATAAAATGCAATATCGGAGGTGGATTGTGTTTTTCCATGACTATGATTTCCTGATATCTTACACCTCATGAAAAGGGAATGTTGTGGCTGATTCTTTGATCCTTGTGTCACAGAAAGAGGATGTTCTGTAATTTGTGGATGCATGTAAAGCGATACAGGAGTTCACATCCTTCATATTAGATGTGTAAATGGATGAAGGTATAGGTATTTTATTTCAGATTATAGTAAAATATACTCTGATGTTGCAGCTAGATGAGTCTCATTGAGGATACTAGAATGTATAGCTGATTCATGACCATGTTTACTAGAATGATTCTCTGAAGGGACAGTCAGAGGATGGTTGGAGTCAGATGTAGTTTCGTGGGAAGTTATTGTTTCTATTGTTGATGAACAATATAGTTCATCATGAGTTTCATTTCTCACCTTTAGTGGTATACCTAAGAATTTATATGATGTATTGAGGCATGGGCGAATTTTTTTATGGAGTTGGATGAAATTGGTGGTAATGGAGTTTGTGGTGAAGCGCTTATTGTGATAGAATGGGAAGGTTGAACACCATGTAACATATGGATTATTTAAGACCATATATGTCCCTATGTGTAAGTGGTATGAAATTGACATGGATTTCATCCCATGTTTACCCAGATCTTTAGGAGGCCAAGAGTATATCTTGGTAGTAGTTTATTTTCTATCAAAATCGACTCACATCATAGCGATCAAGGAGTCGGGCGGAGTGGATTCACTGTCTAAGAGGTATGTAGATGAGGCGTTGCACCTTCATGGAGTTCATATATCCATAATTCTCAATCGGGAAGCAGGTTTTACCTCACATGTCAAGAAGGGATTACGACCTGATTTTGAACTCAGTTATGCCTCACTATTTCCTTCCACCCTTAAAAAGATGAATGTATAGAGAAGACCATCCAGACAATGGAGAACAAGGTTTGGGCATGTGTCTTTCATATTGGTGGATCTTGAGAACAGAACCTACCATTTTTAGAGTTTGATTAAAATAATATCTATCACTCTTTCATTGATATGGATTCATTTCAAGCCTTGTATGGGAATTGTTTCGTTCTCCTTTATGATGCATAGAGGATAGGGTGATAGCTGTTCTTGTTTTGGATATTGTAAAAAGTATGACTGAGACGATATATCTTGTATGTGAGAGGATAAAGGTAGTTCATGACCAACATAAGTTGTACACCGATCACAGGAGGATCCCCTTGGAGTTATTGGTTGTGGACCATGTGTTCTTCAATGTTATCCTTCAAATTGGAAAATTGAGGTTTGGTAGGGGTAAATATTTCTCCGATATTAATTGAACCCATTTATGGGTTGGGGTGAGTTGGAGAGGTTGTATACCAATTTCCATTTCCACCATAGTCGGAGGTGATCCATGAAATATTTCAAATATCTCAACCTCTATAGTATCATCACAACGACTCCCATGTCATTGATTTTGGTGATTTGGATATATAAGTTTACATGATGATCATGGAGCTACCAATAGAGATCTAGGATCATCGGGAGATGGTGCATCATGGACACACCATTCTTTTGGATCATGTATTGTAAAGGCATGATGGATAATTCTAGGGTACTTGGGAGTGTATAAAATAGATGAATTCCAAATAACTGATTTTTTTTGACTTTTTTCCTTATTATGTCTTGATATATGATGTGATTCTTGAACCTGGTTTGCTATGAGATGAGTTTTTTCCTTATTCTATACTGTGTGATGAACTCCAGATATATGAAAAGGGGATGACTTGAATACTAATTGAGATTCATTATTTTATATTTTATTAAAACATTATAGGTTATTTAGTGTCATCCATTGAGGATAATATCTTGGCATTGAGGAAGGAATTCCTTGATTTGAGTGTTTAAGATAGTGTGGTGGTTGTGTCTTTCAAGTGTGTCATGTGGTTGGTTGAGGTAGTTGATTTCAACGGAGTTTTTATTGAATGTTGAGGTTCTATTACATCATTCAAACTATACTAGGTGGTTTATCATTTGACTTTAATGTTTTAAGGGTGTTTCAAGTATAACAAGATCCTTGGGAGTATCTCACATGGTGGTTCCTCAAACACTTCTTTTCCTAATGGGTCGGTTTTGGATTATTGATGAAGAGAATAGTTACATAGGTAACGTATGTAATATGCAGGGCCTCCCTGATCTATTACATTGCAATGATCTTCTACTTAAGGTGTTATAGGAGGCAATGATGACTCATTTTAGAGTTTGGCAAAAAAAATATAGTTTTCCAAATAGTATGTGGCATCAGTAGGTGGAATACAAAGGTGGAATGGGTAGGTGGCTTCAATAGGTGGAAATAGTAAATGGAATTAGTATCTAGAGGTGGTGAGTCTCATTAGTGACTTTCCATCAGTAGCTCACATCATGGACTCGAAAAAAGTAGCTCGCATTGGTGACTCTCCATTGGTAGCTCCCATTAGTGACTCACCATAGGTAGTTCACCTTGGGGACACACCATAGGTAGCTCTCATCGGTGACATTCCACCAATAGCTCTCATAGGTGACTCTCCATCGGTTACCCGCATTGGTGACTCATCGAATGGTGATCCATTTATAGCAGTTTGTCAAAATTGTAATTTTCTCTAGTTTTTTCAAATACACCCTTTAATATATTATTTAACATTAAAAGTGTTTAAACAAAGTTTGATTGTTATTTAAGATTTTAAAAAAATATAATGTATTTATTTAATTTCCTAATCCCTCTGAGAACTGTAACAATAAAAAATATGTGGTCTTGGTTATGATATTTCCTTAATGGACTTTGAAACAATTTTCCACATAGATTAAGGATCGGTCCTATCTAAAGTGGAGACCATTTTTTAATTATGCAATTGGTATTATCCTTTTACTTAGGGTCCCAAAATCTTTCTTCGCTGAGTGATTGAGTGTTTGTGGTGAGCTCCTTGGATTGTGTCTCCATAAATGTTCGTCCTCCTACTTGTGAACCTCCTATTTTGGATCTAGGTAGAGTTACTAACTGGTTGTTCTTTAATATATGGATTTTTTCATCTCTTTTATTGTTTTCTCATCTAGAGTGGGTGTACTCATATCTATTTAGCAATATTTTTGGATCCAAATTTAACTATGATAATAAGAAATAATAAATGTGTGTCTGGGAAGATTATGATGATGATTTTGTTGTTGTATGAATTATTTGATCTCTATTGTATATTATATCCTACAAAAAAATCATGGTCATTGGTGGCCTTTATTTTCTTGTGGGTGAAGGCTCTTGGATTATTTATGTAGTTTTACTTTGAATATATGTATTTTCATAAAACTAATGAACCACTTAAATTTGGTTAATTACATTGTTACCCCTGGAATATACACTGAGTGTGATCACCCCAGAATTATCAAAGGGGATATAAAGAAAGATTTTTTTTCTTAAATCTGAATACACATTGCCTTGTTGGTGTGGATGTGTGTTGTGTGTGGCCTTGTTCTTTATTGATTCCTTGTGTTTTTGTGAAGTGCTTTGGTTTATATTACATTTATTTCTTGGGTGATACGAGTTGTGAAATGGTATATATTGTTGAGATATTGGTTGAGTGTGGAATGGATGGGTATTGTTTGAGCAGCGGGGATGTAGGTTTGCGTTTTGGTATGTTTTTGTTACTGGGTGTGATGGGTGTGGGGTTATTATACAACAGGGTTGTGATGTTGGTTATGATGATATGTGTTTTTAGGATTCACTGTAATTGGGTGTTTTATCATCATGAATAAGGATATTAAAGAATGATGTTGAGGAATGATGAGGGCAATGGTTGGTGTGGGTGTTAATCAGTGAGGAAGGTGATGTGGGTTAACGTACCACATTTATTCTTCCTCTATGTGACTTGTCTTATGTGTCTCATAGTGCGATATGCCTGTTAGCTTCCCTTATGGTAATGGGTTGAATAAAATGAATTTTCTAATAGATTATGAAATTATTGGGTGGGTTTGGGTTAAAATGATTGTAGAAATATGAAAACATTAATGGGTGTAAACATGGGGTAAGTATAAACCCGCATTAATTTCTCATGATCTTCACCTTTTAGAAAATTTTGTTCATTATTGGGAATTTTAGAGGAAGCATAATTTCAGGATATATCATAGTGTGGTTGATAGTTTTATTGAAAACATGTAGGCTTGTCTTGAGTGTTTGATAATATATATATACATACCTATATATTTCTGGTGATTCTTATTTTCACCCACCCTAGCTGATCACTATTTCCTGAACACAACCATTTTTATGGGGGAGGGTTTATTTCAAAAACATCATGGTGGGAGGATGGACGGGTGGCCACCTGATCTTTCATACTACCTATTCCAAGAATTGATTTCACATGATTCATTGGGAAGATTGTGGTCTGTGAGGCCTAGGTGTGTACGAGTGAGCTGTGTTTTCCCAAGTGTCTTCAGGATGAGATGTATTGTGATTTCCTAGGTGTTTTTGGGTTGTGATGTGGTATGTGGACAAGAATTCTATGGGCAGGACGCGGTCATGCGGCCCATGGTTGTGTGGGTGAAATGTGATGAGCTTCATTTTCCCATGATGCATGACTAGATGTGTGGCCCAGGTGTGTGTGTGTGTAGGTTATGACTTCATACATTCAGAAGAGGTAGGAGTGCCATGGCATTTACCATTAGGATGTGAGATTAGATAATCAATGGGAAAGTTGTGTGAGGTACCCTTTGATTGATTTGATCTATATTACATTACTTGACTTGAATTATTTTATGATTATTCCATTTGTGAGGTTGGGGTTGATGGTATTTAATGTTAGGTGATTTTGGTTTCATCTATTTCTTTTGAGGGAAATAGTATGCTTCTATACTTGTATATAATAGACTTTGGTTTTCACTACTATGTATAATTGTGTGCTCACAGTATGTAATTAAAACAATTTTCATATTTCTTAGAGAACTACGGGGACCATTATTAGAATTACTTGCTTGGATATTTGGACATTTGTTGTGTCACTACATATCTTTTACTTTTTCTACATACCTATGATTCATTTGTGTTTATATCTATTTATCTAAACTTGAATATGGGATGGATTTTGGTTTATTATATATATATATAGATATATGTATTGCAGTTGTTTTGGGATTGATCATCTTATCTCCTGATCTTGTTTTCAAATAAATTGTGCAATGCCTCCCATCTTCATAAGAATATATAAATACCCCTGCTGGTAGTCGCCAACCAAGGGCCTACTGGAAGTGTGAATCAGGGGTCATTATCTCTCTTACATCATTACCATCTCATGAGGGACATCATTAAAGGTAGGGGTCATGACATCTAACTACCTAAATTTTTTACAAAAATTATACTGTTAAAAAAATTAACATTTTAGATTGAAAATATGAACTTTGAAAATATCGAAAACATTTTCTATCAAATTGACACACAATCAATTTTAATAGGTCATTAATTAAATGAAGATATGTCCTAATGTTTGAAAATAATCTAAGCTCAATTAATCTATTTTTATAATGTGACACATGTTGTAAAAATAAATTAATCTTTCATATTTAAAACACCCATTTGGAGTTATACATGCCACATCATATATCATATTGATGTAAAATTTATTCCAACATGCAATAAATTAATTATGGACCATCTTTCTGCATTTTTTAAATAATTGGAGATCATTTAATTGATTTTGACAATTTTATTCTCATTTTAAACTAAAATAATTCATTTATATTTAAAACACACACTTTGATTCATACCAATAACAACACATGTCAGATTGTCTAGGTGTTTCTTCATATACATCGAGAATGAATTATAGATCATCGTCCTAATGTTTTAAGATATTATATGTTTGTTTTATAATTTTTGGCTATGTGATTTATTTTTTATACTAATCTTACACTATCTTATTGAAAACAAACTCATTGAGTCATACATACCACACTTTTTCTTAGATTAATGTATAATCGTATAATATAATAAAAAATCAATTATAGATCATTTTACTAATGTTAAAAACTATTCAATGATTTTTTTAAGGATTATCAATATGTGACTCACATTTTAAACTAA
This sequence comes from Viscum album, assembly GCA_963277665.1. NCBI lineage: Eukaryota > Viridiplantae > Streptophyta > Magnoliopsida > Santalales > Viscaceae > Viscum > Viscum album. The sequence goes on along the minus strand of OY728158.1, from coordinate 361,621,053 downwards.
AATTCCACATTTATATTGAAATCACTAAATTAGAAACATGATGGTCATATCATGTGCCATATTGACCAATGATTAATTACAACATGTCACATATGAATTATGTATCGTTTTCCTAATTTTTAAAAATAATCAAATGTCCTTTTCTAATTTTTGGATATGTGATGTGTTTTTTAATCTAAAATGACACTTTAATATTGATAACAAGAATGTTGAGTCATAAGGACCATATCATGATTCTGATTGACATATATCCCACTACTATACATCATAAATGTATTATTGTTTGTTTTTCTAATGTTTGAAATATTTTTATTTTTTCTTGGTTTTGGATATGTAAAATTCGTTTTAAACTAAAATTATAAATTTCTCTTGAAAAACTACATTTTCAATACAATAAAGAAAATCATGTTTTGAATTAACATTCGGTGGATTCTGACTCATCAAAAATAAATTATAGAATATTTTCTAAAATTTTGAAAACAATTGAATCTCATTTTCTTGGTTTTGAGAGTATGGCCAATATTTTATGCTAACATGGAAATTTTATATTGAATACATTTCCATTGAGGTCATACTAGGAAAATCACGTGTCAAAATGATGTCTAGTCAATTTCTACACATCAAAAAAATTATGGATCATTGAACAATTGTTTTAAGAAAATCATTGCCCATTTTTAAATTTTTACTGTGTCACATGAGTTTTATAATAAAATAAATGTCTTATATTGAAAAAATTCACATTGAGCCATATGATCCAAATCATGTTACTGATTATCATATGATTGATTAAAAAATTTAACATATTAAATAGCGATCTTTTCCTAATATTTTAAAATACCACGATATCATTTTTTCATGTTTGGATATGTGAGGTTCATTTAATACTAAAATAAATAATTTATACTGAAAACACACACTACGAGTCATGACAAAAAAATCATGTGTCATATTGACATGAAGTTAAGTTATATATTTCATCAGTGAATTATTGATCATTTTCGTAATGTTATAATATAATCATATCCTTTTTTCTCAATTTTTTATATGTAATTCATGTTTTTAAATGAAATAACAATTTTTAATTGAAGACATGCATTTTGAGTCAAAAAAACTACATCATGTCTTGGATTGATGTGCAATCAATTCATACATAATAAAAATGAATAATTTTTCATTTTACTGAAGTTTGAAAAAATGATCTCTTTTTCTCAATTTTCATAATTTGATACATGTTCTAATAAAAAAAGACACATTTCTATTAAAAAGACACATTTGGAGTCATACTTGACACATCGTGTTTTATATTAGTATATTCTCTATTATTAAATGAAGATAATGAATAATGGAGTATTATTATAATGTTTCGATACAATATGATCTTTTTTATATTGTTTTCTATAAGGTATGTGTGTGTTACACTTGTAAACACATAAAAACAAGAACTTACTATAATACTAGACACATCGCAATTAAGATTTAAATACAGTCAATTATTACATGCCACAAATGAATTATAGACCATTACTATCTGGTTTGAATGTAATCCATGAATTTTTTATTAGAATTTTCTATGTGATGTGAAATCTAAACAAAATTGACACTATTATATTGAGAACACATACTTTCATTCATAGTGGCCGTATCAGGATTTGAAATTATATATATTCAATTCCATTATTTCACACATGAAATATGTATTTCAATAATATGGTTTGAAAACAATTCATTTTTTTTTTCAGGTATTGGATTAGTGAAGCATGTTTTAAACTAAAATTATACTTTTATGATCAGAACTCACACATTATTTCATATTGGAAACATCATGTTTTGGATTGAAATTCATTCAATTCATACACACCAAAAATAAATTTTAGATCATTTTCCTAAATTACTAGGACAATCTAAGATCATATTCTCATTTTTTTCAATAACATGTGTTTTTGAACTAAAATAAATCTTCTAATGAGATAAATATTCACATTGAGTGATAACATCCACTTCATGTGTCATATTGATGCACGGTCAATTCATATGATTAAAAAACGAATTCTGGATCATTTTCATAAATTTTGAAAACCATGTGTATCTTGTTTACTCATTTTTTACAATATGATGTTAGTTTCAATATAAAATAGCACTTTTCATTTAAAAAAACACATTCAATCATTATGGTCACATCATGTTTTATATTGACCTTCGATAAATTAATATACATCAAAAATTAATTATGTATTATTTTATTAATGTTTTTCGATAGTTTGGTCTCATTAAATTGGATTTAGATATGTGAAATATTTTAGAGTAAAATGATTCATTTAATGTAGTAATGTGATGATTGATTCATAATGGACACATCTTGTGTTTGGTTGATTTACATTTTATTCCTACAAATCCCACATGAATTTTTGATTGTTTTTATAATGTTTGAAAACAATACATTTTCATTCAATAGTAATTGATAATTATATTTTCATTTTAAACTAAAATGAAAAATTAACATTTAAAACACACACTTGGAATCATTCTAACAACATTGTGCATAAAATTAATTTTCATTCAATTCCTACTTGTCACAAATAAATTATGGATTGTTTTCAAGAATTATGAAAAAAAATTGAACTCGTTTTTTAGTTTTGGAAATGTTTCATGGTTTTTTAACTAAAATGAAACTATTACAATAAAATAAGTATTTTGAATCAATCTAGAAAAATCCTCTGTATGATTGACATGTGATCTATTCCTATAATTTCTTATATAAACTATGGATGATTTCCATATATTTTGAAAATAATAATTTTTTTTTTGTTTTGACAATGATACATGTGTTTTAAACTAAATTACATTATAGAGATCAATCACCCACTCATAATTTTCAACATCCCACCCTTGTTCAACTTCATTGACATATAATTCCACAATTAAACATTGAACATCAGATTAGAATATCTTAGAGAAATCCCTATTAGTATTAATCGTAACATTCATTGGAATTTTCTTGGTCGAATTAAATGAAAATGTGATGGAATCCATCTTGAATTTTCATCAGGTATGTTGAAGTAATAATAAAAGTTCTGAGAACCTTTTTTAAATATTCATAAAAAGATAATAAGACACAAATTGAAAATGGTAATTCTGGGATAATTTATGCACCTTCTCTAAAATTATCTAACATGACTTAAATTTTTTTGGGTAAAATGATCCATTAGCCATTTCCCTTTCAACATTATCTTTACTAAATCCTCAATGTACAGTCTCTCATAGGTAAAATTATATCCATGCATGTTACTAGATCAACCATTACTTGTATATCATAACCCCCATGATATATATCCTTGAGAAATATCACATATCATTATTTCTTTGTAGCTTCATTACTGATATATTTAGCTATGTCAACCAACTCAAACTAAAATATAATGTAATGAAATTTTTTAAGAAATGAAAATAAAGGAATAAAAAATTAGGGAATGATAATATAAATTTTATAATCATTGAAAATTTAAATAATAATTGTATGACTGAATTTTTCACATGAGATGCAGATTTACTAAATATATCATACATGATGAAATGAATTTGGACTACATCTAGAAATTCAAGTAGATTTGAATGTATATGAAATTATTTCCCACCACATTGAGGGCATTTATAAAGATTCCTTTTCTATTTCTACAGGATTCAACACCCTCAATCAAAACATTCATAATATATTCATTAGAAAAATGACCCATATGGGAGGGATGATCATTAAATCTATTTCATCACAAAAGTGTGAAAAAATATCTATGGTGGGGTAATTTTATTTGGAATTATGGGAGGGTCAAATCATAAAAAAAATATTTTTATGGTAACTAAAAATGTATGTTTACAATAAATATATAACTACAATATTTAAAACAGTATAGGAAATTTATTTTAGGGAATTTCATTTATATTTATTATGATTAGGATTCTTAGAATCCCAAATCTATCTTTAAGGTCAAAAGATGTACAATATCACATACATAATCGGTAATCACCAAATACTAATGTTGAAAATCATTCTAACACCATGTACTCTACCCACTAACCTATAAAAAACATTTATAAATTTCAAAATGTAGATTTTTTGAAATATTAATAGTACAAAGAAAATAAATAAAAAACAATTTAATATTTTTTTAACTGAAATTGTATTTAACTCAGAATATTCCATGTTTGTGGATTCTAGTTTGTTTATGGAATATAATATCCATTATAAATTTTTAAAAATAATATCAACAAACATTGTTGTTATTTTTATTTGGATGTTATTGAAACCATGGTCAAAATATGTAAATAGTTTTCAAATTTGTTTTGAAGGATAAATATTACTACATAAACCGTAATCTATTTCTATTTGAATAAATACATAGATCATTATGTTTAATTCTTATTTCCATAACACGATTTAGATAATATTTATATATCACCCTATCATAAAAAAATTCTTGTTAATACAACAATTAAAAATAAAAATTTTAATTTTATCTATAAAATATAGATTATAGTGCATTAAAATTACAAAATTGACATCATTTGTGGTTATAAATTTGTAAATCGATACTTTGAAAAAAAATTAACATTTTGTTTATCCAATTTGATTTAGATTATAATCAGGTTCTTCTATAAAAAGAAAATATTTATTGAGATATATGTATATATATATTATTAGATTATATTATAGAGTTTAACCACATTATTATAACAATCAAGAGAATTTATTCATCTATAATTTTCATTTCAAATACTATGATTATTTCATCATATTTCATAATAGTTTCTTCTTATTTGAAAAGAAATATTTTTCTATAGAAATGATGGAGGAATTAATGATTTATCTTTATACTTCACAGAGTTTTTCTTTTATATAAATTAATATATACACCAATTTTAAATAAGAATCATTATTAACTATAATGAACATAGTGTATCATTTTATTGACAAATATAATAGTAAAATGTACCTTACTATTATTGTAGTTTGTGTCCCATGACCAATGATTTCTATGTTTATTACATTTATATTGAATGTATTTAATACCAATTATACATATTATTACATATGGATCAATATTATGAACACATTTAATTTAATAATATCCAAGTGTATTTATTTTCATTAATAAGGTCATATGAATTCCCTAGAACGATGATAACCTTCAAGTGATATGAATGTATTCTTAATATGGTTCTACGGTTGGATACCAAACTATGATGGGACATATAGTATTTAGACCATCATGTATGATTTCTATTAAGAAGATGAGGATTCTCCCTATATTGTACACATATGGTAATATCCAAGATGGGATACACAAAAAAGAACCACCAATGTGAATTACTCATGTTATGGTTTCTTCAAATATTCCCATTCTTTATAGTGGGAAATAATCCATAAACATTAATATTATCATTATTGCATGTCATGGAAAGTGAAATTATATTTTCTAATGAAACCCGTGAAAATATATGTTTTTAATGAGTTAGTGTTTGTCAGGTGCATCACATTTAACATTTTATTAATGGAATATTCAAGGAAGTATTTTTACCTTCCAAATTTATGGAAGTTGATATATCAAATGTTTTATTAAAATATAACCATTGTCCCGAATTCCATTGAAATGGTGTAATGAAATGTTTATTCCAAATGGACAATGAAATACATGTCAAGCATATTGTTTTGGGAAAAATATGTGAATCCTTATTGATGATATATTTTTACAAGGGGATTATATTACAAAATCATTATTCTTATTTGGTTTTCATCATTGTGAAATTAAGATATTTTTCATGGGTTCCTTGACACATTTCTAGACAATAATTTCATTCTTTAGTAAATGACACCTAATTCTAATTATAAACAATCCTATAGGGTCACACACTAAATTTTTTCATTAATCATGATTAAATTATATTTGGATTTAATTAATAGAATATATATTATTCTGACATATAAGGAATAATTTTTAATCAAAATTTATTGATTACATAAATTAAATAAGTAATTATTCTTGGGATGTAATAAAATTATCTTTATTTATTTTATTTAAAATTTAATTATAATTTATTTACTAATTTAAGAAAATATTATTTATCTATGTGGATAAAATATTTTATTTGGGTATTGAACAAATGATAGTGGAGTACAAATTGGTAGAGATCACATTTGGTGACAAATATTAATTAACAATATGGTTAATGAATACTAGTTATTACACATATGGGAATGCACCACAAAATAATAATATTATTATTACATTATTATTTAAATTGAATTTTATTAAAGTTTTTTATATTATTTAAATCTTCACATGAAATGTTTTCCAAAAACCATATTCTCTAATAATAGTTTTTTCTTATGGTTTATATTATCAATTAGTGTAATAAAAGTAGATAATTGTTGCATGCAAATACTTCCCAAACAATTTTTCCTTCTATCTCTATATAAATAATAAATAAATAATGAGAAACATTATTAAATACTATTGAATGGGTGGTAAATTATGTACAGTAAAAGAAATTTTATTCATTGTAATAGCACCTAGAGATTGAGCGGTGGTGCGTGGAGATCATAAGAGAATGTGTAGGTCACCGTTAGATTATCCTTGGATCCTAAGAGAATAATGAAGGAAATATAGAAGGTTATTTTCAGAAGGTAAACATTAACAAAATAAGAAAGAACATAATCTTAGGTGTTCATTTATTCATATATTAAATAAATAAATAATAAATTTGATGTGAAGGATCCTCGATCCTGGTATCGGAAAATGGAAATTAAAAATAATTTTAATTTATATCCCGCCACTACATGATTCAACTGCATCTGAAACAAACAAGTGTTATCAGAGCGGTAACACTCTTCAACATATTTATCACGATTAATTATGTATTTCTTTTTCATAAATGCTTTTGAATAGATGATGAATGAAAGATATTTCAATTGGTAAACTGTTTAATTTTTTTAAGATAGGGTTACATGGAATGTACTCTAAATTATACTTTGTGTTCCCTATGGATTTGCATCTATAGGCACCGATGGATTTATAGTGTTCTATGTAGTAACTATATGTGGTGTATGCCATTTTTTTACTGGAAAACATGGGATATGGTTGTTATATTACACGACGTCTATCTATGTACACATTGTGTAGTATATATAGGTTAGAAGTGTAAATCATGCAAAGTATTTTGTCATTTTCCATGTTAGAAATCATGTGAGACTAACAAGAGAGATCATTTATGATATACGCAACACGTTTGCAGTGAACACGGTGTGTTCTTCGTCAATTAAAACATATGGAATACAAGACAATGACCCATATGTGCATCCCAGACACAGAATGTGGAATGAACAATGTGTAACTAGTCCAGACTCATTGTGTTGTTCAGCCAAAGTACAAACTGCAGACCCAGGCATGTACCTTGGATACACATCAACTGATATACCCATTCTGTGGATAGTCTATATATTTCACATAGTCTAACAATACAATAATGAATTAAATAATACATTTAATGGATAATTAAAATATTAAATGCTAATTTTATTAATTGTCATACCAATTTGTGTTTGAAATTTTAATAATGGTCTTAAAAACTAAAAAATAATAAATTAATTCATTGTAATTACTATTTGATTACTAGTTCTGCCATTTCTTTTAAATGAGTTCCATAAATTATGGTTCTCTCTAATTATGTTCGGATGATCATTAAAATGAAATGTAATTATTAATTATTTATTTATTTATTTAAGCCAATTTTATTCACCTTTATAATAAAGGCAGAATAATAAAATAGAATGTTATATAGATACTTTTGGGTATTCATTGCATATATTAATATTCATGAACTTGACACAGAACTTTGTATTTGATGGATGTTTTAATTTAATATATTTTAATGGTGTGAAGTTATTTATTATTAAATTAAATATTATGCACGATGGGTCATCCCTTCCTCCATTATTATGTAGGAAATGTGTATCCATGGATATATATGTAATCCCCTATTAACATATCCTTTTGTTCCCCTCACCTACATGTGATTCATAAATACATGTAAATGGTGGAGTATCCAAAGGCATGTGAATATTGTTCAATAAAGAACCATCATGTTACTAACTCTAGTGAAACACATGTGGATAGGTGGAATGCATTAACTCATGACATGACCGAAAATAACTTTTATTTCCCTGAGGTCAAATGTTTATTTAATATTTTCTAATTAAATAAATAGCTACATAAAACACATGAATGGGACATTTAATTGTTATGTTTACTTCCTTCAATATAATTATTAACTTTATGAATGCAAGGTCATGATCAATATATAAAGAAATTAATTTTCACCGAAAGAAATTAAATAATTGAATTATGAAAAAAAATTATTTGAAATTATTAATTAATTAAGTAGCATTCACATAATATTAATAATCCATGTAAAGAAAAAAAATAAAAACTTATTTATAATTAATAAAAATACATCAATTAAATATTATTTCAGACATGTCCTTCTATTACAAAATTAGGAATGATATCATTGAAACAAATTGTTTTAACATCCATAATTAGGACACTTACTTTAAATGAGGAATTATTTTAAAGGTTATGAGTTGACATAACCATCATACATCAAGATAAGAATCCCTCACAAGACATTATGTGACATGGATGCATGTTTTGGTTAAATCAATGTAAATATTTCATTATAGGGGAGTCCACTCAATGGATTAGGGAGCATTATTCATGTAGTTGGAAAAGACCTAGATACCTAAAAACCTTAATGAAGCTTGACCATCCTGTATTGGGATTATTAAAAGGGCGTATGGATCATTTCTACCATAATGTCATAAAATAATTACATTCTAGTTTCAATGGTGATAAATATTGGGATTTGAAAATATAGTAAGATATTTTATAAAAATTAATAAATTTTTTATTTTCACACATAATTTGTAATCAAGTGGTGTACTAAAAATATTCTATTTTAAATGTTGAATAAAATTATTTTATAGTCAGACACATGATCCCTATAATTAATATTTGAGAAATACAACCACTTCACTTATAGTAACATCCCTGAGTGTATAAGTTTCCATCAGGTTATGGATCACCATTATAAAAAATCATACATTCTAGAATCCCCAATGCCTAATCTTCCTACTAAAGTGGTGAGTGATGATGAGTTCATGGTCTACAAAAATCATTTTAGAGTTGTTTTTAATGTAATATATTTGATGAGGTAGTATATGTTCAGTGAAATAATGATGTCTCATGAAAATATGTATGTATATAATTTTCTTGAGAACCTCTATAGTATTTACTAGGGTAGTGATAGAAAAGAACAATTTGAGATATCAAAGGCACTCTTTCCATGAAATCCTATAGAGGGTTCCCCAGCTGGGCCTCGCTTATTCAGTCTCATTAGCTACATTTAGTTTCTATAGTTTCAAATGTTTAATTGTTATGAAGAAAATGAAACTGATATCATTCAAGAATCACTCCCTCAGACCATGTATATATTTTTTGTGCCTTTTAATATAAAAACCAAATAATAAGTTACTACTAGATCTACTAAATCTCATTTAGAAATTTGATAAGTATACAAAGAAATAATATCCTTCCATCGTTATAGTGATAACCGAGGATGGAAAATGGGAAATCATTAAATCCAAATTTTTTTATACCCTTCCATGAAGAATAATATCATGGGGAAAGAAATAGAATGGGATGTTTCCAATTTCACATGGGGCAAGATGGTCCGCTAGATGAAAAATGACAACCAAAAATGAAGCAAGAGGAAGATTCATGTGTGTATTTTTATCGAGTAAATTTTTTAAATTTCCACAAACTAGGTATTGGATACATCTTATGGTTCTCACAAATGTATTCAAATAATAGAAATATGTATATTAAATAAGATTGATTGAGGGGAGGTTGAACTATGATCATCCAATAGAGCTTGATTTGATTTTGTAGATATCAGGTACTACCACCTCAAACTTCCCAATGGGTTGATTTTGGAATTAATGATTACTATATATATCATTGTAGTTACGAAAAACATTATATCAGTATCCAAACTATATGCAGATTGTGTTATTTTAAAAATATGAATTATGTTTTTCTTATTTTATAAAAATATGGGTTTTTATGGAAACAAACAATTAAATAATAGTGTTTATGTTTTTTACTACATATGCCTGGTAATTTCATTATATAATGAAAGTAACTATCATGAAATGGACCACAACCAATATTGGAATCTGTGCATATGTCATGTAAATGAAAAGGGATTGAGTAAACTACATCATGATGGATGTTTACATTATTTTGATGTAAAATCACTTGTTGAATATCACTTTTTTTATGAGGTAAAATGACCAAATCCCCATTTAGTGGGAATGGTGATAGGGAGAAAGAGATTCATTAATTAGTTCATACCATTGTGAGGGAACAATTTCCTATTAATGAATGGGGTGATTACTCATACATCATATATTTAATTAATGTTTTTAGAAGATATGTATATGTCTATGTAGGGGGTTATAAGTCTCCTTCTATTGATAAATTGGTGAAATATAAGAATGAAGTTCAAAACAATCATTGTAAGAAGATTATAAAACGTCACTCAAACCATGGTCATGATTATCTTAATCAATAATTCATTGATCACTTATGGGATTTAGAGATACTATATCAACTCAAACCTCCATATATTTCAATGTGGAATTGTGTAAGATAAATGAGAAAATACACCATGTTCAAAATGGTAAGATCGATGAAGATCCATGAGAGTCTTCCATTATCCTTTAAGGGATAAACATTACAAATAGCAGTACTAATACTAAAAACTAGTTCCAACTAAAGTGGAAGATTTAATACCACACCAGCTATGGAATGGAAAGAAACTCATATTGTAATACTTTCATGTGTGGGGTTTGAATAATTATTTATTTACTCTTTAAGAAATCAAAATGGAATGTATGGAACAAAGAATACCTTTATAGGATATCCTGAATTCATAATGTGAAATTACCAATATTTCCCCTTAGACAAAATGGTTATAGTGACAACCACACCTTATTCCATGACAGGGAGCATTTCTCTAAAAAATATAGCAGGATTGAGATATACTTCAATGTAGTTGAGGATTGTGGTATAGAATAGGTGGTACAAGAATATATTCCCTAAATCCCAGTGGAAGAAGAAACTATTCCAAATACACATGAACTATTCAGGTGTACAATAGAGGATATAGAACTAGAACGTTATGTATTTCTAATCACTAAGAATGGTGAATCTTTATTAGTTGACAATAATTATAATATAAACTATAATTAAGCTTTATGTGGAAGAAATGTTTCCAAGTGGAATGAATCCACGAATTATATAATAGCTTCCATGTACCAAAAAAATCTAGATTTTCGTATATTCTCCAGTGGTTGTAAGGATTGTTGGATGAAAATGGGTGTTTTGAAAGAAACATGATTTTTAAAGACATGTTAGTACCTAGATGTTATGACTTGTTGAAAAGTTATTTAAATAGTGTCAAACCATTGAATACAATTTATCCTTCAAACTAGTTTTAATGAAAAAATCCATCAGAATTCTACTTGATATTGTACCTTACGATGAGGATGATATTTTGAAGATTATATTTTAAACATTTTTATTTAAGAGGATCTATAAAGAAGATGTATATATGAAAAACACTAACGGTCCGTGACTCTAATGTATACATGAATGATATGAAAATTGAAAAAAAAAAGTTAGGGATTAATGAAGTCATCCTAGTAATGGAACATTCATTTTGATGAATATATAATGGAATTTATATTTATAATTAATAAGTGTAAGTCCTATATCTACAAACGGTTTAGTCGTAGTTATGTCATTTTCATAATAGTACGTGTTGATAACATATTACAAATTGGAATTAAAATACCAGACACATAGTTTGTTAAAGCATGGTTGAATATATTACATTATATGATAGGGTTGGGAGAGGCATCATATATTCTTGGAATTTGTATCTATAATGATAGATAAATTTTGATTATGAACCAAATTCAAAGTATTCACATTAAGATGATTCTATATAGATTATGTATGGAAAAATCCAAGAGGGGACTATTGATAGAATAAAATGGAATTTTTATTCCTATAAAATGTGTCTAAAGACACATAGAGAAAGAAATATAAAAGAAAGGATTCCTTATTCATTAGTGATTGGGTCATTAATGTATTTTATGTATTGTACTATTCTTGATATTTCATACTCATTAAGAGTGGTAGGGATATATTAAGTAAATCTAGGTTACCTCTATTGGATGGAAGTCAACACTATCATTATGTGTCTGAGGAATATTAAGGATATGGTACTAATTTATAAATTATTTAATGAACTATTCATTATAGGATATGAAGATTCTATATTCTAAATAGATCAAGGTGATGTGATGTCACTAACAGGATAATTCCAAATCCTTTTTTCATTTTATTCGTAAACAATGTTAAGCCTACCTGGGAACCTTGTAATAAAAGATACCAAATAAAATATTTTAAACACTGCATTCATTAAGAGTGTACAAGATTCAATATCTACTAAAACCCATCAAAGTTAAACTTTATATTCTAAATACACACACAAATTAAAAAAACACATCAACTACTCAGACCACATCCTCCTTGATCCACACTCTCTGAATCATCACCCAAATTTTTAATCAAACAAATAATAAAATCATCATCACGAAAAATAAAAATTCATCAACGTTAATCATAATATTTCTTAATAAACTACTGTCCGTTGAGATATGCAAGGGGCATCTCCCTCGAACCAGTAAACAGAACATCTGAAAACCAGTACGAAACAAAATATACATCACATGGCCCTATGACCTTGTGTAATTTCATCATCCATTAAAAAAAACATCCAAATAAAACATGTAACCCAATAATAAAGACTAATTAGGGAGAGAATCGAGATATTCTTGAGAATGATAAAAGTATGAATAGATGTAGTTTAGTAGAAACACCCACATCAAAAAAAAAATTTCACTGAGGATGGAAACCATGAACACATCCATTATATGATGAGTCTATAGATCATTAATGATCAAAAGACACAACCACAATCCAAATATCCTCAATATTATAAAAAGGAACAAAAAGAAACATACAATGTCGACTGAAACCCTAAGGTAGGATATAACCAATATGAATTACAACTCCTAGAAAACAGATGAATCTCAACCAAAACATCCTAAACCCCACATGAGAGTGAATAATCATACAAAAGTGGAGTCGAGTGTATTATATAGGGAAATAAGATCATATATTGAGACAAAAATGCCCATAAGGTGAGCCAAAATAATAGATAGATCGAACCACCTAAATGAGATGGATGGAAAGAGAGCAGAAGAGAGCAGCAATGGAAATCAATGAGGGAAAACCTGGAGAAAAACTAGGTCCTTTATGGACTGAAACCCATCCAATAAATTTCATTACGAAATAAAGGTGAAGCCTAGACACTAAAAACATTTTAAGGGAACTATATTGATGAAAAATTAGCACCTGAATCAATAAGAGGATAGAACATTCCATGGGAAGAAACTCTAGATGAAGGGAATGGGTGGTGCACTCAGAAGAGCTAATTGAAAGATGTAGTCATTGATTCTATAACGGAGTACAAGTATATTGTAGATTCTAAGTTGTCTAAATAATTAATATTACTGTTTACTTCATCTAAGAGCATGATGTGGTGCCTATAATTAATGATTCCATTACACTCTACTGTGATAATAATATAGTGTTGGATGTAGAAAAAGATCCAAGGTCACATCATTGATTAAAAAACTGACATTGGAAGTATCGTATATTGACGTTTTTTTTCTAAGAGAGGTCATGTTTCATTGAGAATTATTTCAATGGAAGAAAACATTAAAGACACCTTGAATTAATTCTGAACCCAATAGATAGATAATTTCCATGGGAGATCTAGAAAACTGAAATTTAATGGTAGATGGCTCTAGCCTATGTGGGGATTCTAGGATTTGGTTTCTTAGGACCAATTATTTTTACAATAATTACATGTATAGTTTATGTACTTAATATTTATTTAACATTTTATTATTTATAGTTCTATGTTGGACATATATTTAAAGTAATAATCTCCAAGAGTATTTTCCACATTGATATGGTCATAGTAGTTCCCAGCAATAATGAGAAACATGGAGCGCTGTGAAAATATTTTTAATATAGTTATATTATTGGATAAAATAATCTGATGAGAAAAATTGTTTTTAGACTGTCTGGTATGGGTAATCAAAATAATATTAGGATTATCCTAATGATGTTGTCATATAGAAATATTCAATGAGGGAAATTATGAAAACATAACCTCTAAGAAGAATTCCTTATGGTTTGGTTTCATTGGGTATTCCTTTTAGAGAAAATGTGTAATGGTACTTAGAATTTATGATTATCATAAATTCATGCCATGAATCACACACTTTTATTTCATGGTGAAAAATGTGATGACACATGTTCATGGTGAGGTAGGGTGTGTATGGTAAATCTTGATTGACATGTTAGTAATGGATATGTAGAGAAAGGATTTGCCACTATTATCTTTATGAAAGCTGATATCTTGAAACAATTTTTAGAATAGAAATATCTCCATAAATTTCATGGCCACAGGGTAACAACATGTTTTTTCCAAATAGTCAATGAAAGGTATATCAAGAATATAAGTTAGTGACATGGATGTTAAAACTGCTTGATGAGATGTTGTGAAAAAGTGATTATATTACATAGTGATATTTTTATGTGGTTTTCCTCATTGAAAATTTATTTCCATTTTATGGGGTGCCTTAACAAATTTCTAGATAGTAATTTTGGACATTAATCAAGCATGGCTCATTCCAGTGAAAAATAATCCTACAATGTCACACACATTTTTTTTCTTTTATAAATATTATTTTTTCTTGAAACGTAATTAATGGAATAAATATTATACATGAGACTAAAGAATAGTTTTTACTCATGTTTTATTGATTGAATAAATTAAATAAATATTTAATCATCCTATTGTGAATAAAATATATTCATTTATTTTAATAAATATTTTATATATAGTCATCTACTTTTTTATGAATAAAATATTTATTTAAGTAAATGAAATATTTTATATTTTTATTCCATAAATTCTAGACAATTTTAATTTTACCAACACAACATCCAGTGAAAAATATTAACTAACAAGTATATTAAATAATACTTGTTATTCCAAAAGTTTTTGTGCATAGAAAATTAATAATATTATTATTTCATTGTGCAGCATGAGTTTTATTAAAGTTTATTATATTATTTAATGGATGGAGTGAATTAAATAGTAATTTTTTCTGAACCGTAAATATATAAATATGGGGTCATGTGTTTTGTGTGGAGTATAATTAGTTGAAATGAAAATTCATATTTTTTACACCTAATCAAATATCTCTCGAATCCTTCTTCTCTCTCACTATCATGAACGTGAAACGTATGAGAAAATTCTTCAAGACCAATGAATGAGAGGTCAATATTAAATTATAAAACACATTTGATTCACTGTACTATATATAAGAGATTGAGTGGAATTTCACATAGATCATAAGAGAACATGTGGATCACCAATAGAATAAATTTTTCCTTCGATCCTCATAAATTAATGAAAAAAATATATAAGGACCTTTTCAAATGATCAGAATTAATAAATAAATAAATATCATAATGATATGAATTAATTAATTTAGAAATTATATAAATAAAATATATGTTTAATGGACAAGATCCTCACTCATGGTTGTAAGAAAAAATAAGTAAAAGAAATTTTAATTTATCTCCAACCATCACATGTATCAAACTCACCTGGAACCAATAAATTATGTATCCATAACTAAGAATCTTCGACATTCAAACATCATAACATCATTTATAATCCATAGACTAACTGCAATAGTAATTTATTATCCAAATATTTCAACTTAATATTAAATATAAGACATAATCTCACCATAGAATGTTGTATCTTCATGAAATTGTAATGTTAATTTAAGTCAAAGTGGTACCAATGGGGTGAATGTACTCTTAAAAGGTATTTTTGTTTTCTTTGATTAATTACATGATTTTCTTGATCTTAAATCTGGTTTCCCCTCCATTTTTCATAAAATTAATACTATAACTCATTTCCGTCATTTTTCAACAACTTTAAAATGATTTTCATTTATAATAACTATTCATGACATTAATCATTTATCATTATAAGATCTCATTACAATGATATGAAAGTCCCATCAATATTATGGACCATTTTAACGTCGTTATATTTATGAGGAATAAGAAACTCAATGCTCTACTCATGTGATACTTAAATCCATACATTCCTGTGATATTTTTGGATTCTTTATTATATTTTATGTCTACTGGGATACATTACACCATTCACCGTGAAATAAGGTGATGTGTGGGTGTTGATGGATATGAATCACATAAAAGTTTACACTATGTAGTTTTTGTAATACATTTTTATAACACGTTGTTTGATTCACATTTAAGAGTAAGAGGTTGGATATAATTAATTATCGTGGTTAGGGAATGTATTTTATGGGAATAGATAGCCTTAAATCTAGTGGGGTTATATGGATATTGATGAACTAATCATTGTTATACTATTAGTTATCTTTGATTCATTTTTGTTTACTCGTATGAAAAACCACACTAAAATATAATATATTTTAATCTATCTATATGTGCCTACATTACTATTATCATCACAAGTGTATCTCCTTGTGTTATATTCACAAAATCTGTAATAGTTGATACTCAAAAACCCAATCAATTAACGTGGCTATATTGATCTAGGAGATTAATATCTACTGAATGTAGATTCACTTTAGGTAAAATCAATTTAAACTCTTTTGTATATGTTTTATAAAAACTATATTATCATAAATTTTTATATTAATATTTCACTATTATAAAGAAAGAAACTTCGATTATGTCCTACTTTCACATGATTCAAATAATTCTTTTGTGTTTTCATCTAAATTTTTTCCATCTATTTACACAAGCCTCCTTCAATTATACACAATTTCGGATGGAAGTGTCTTCAATGTCTGATTCATAAATATTCACATAAACAAAGAATCACATGTTCTTTATGTCACATAAATCTTTTTTAGATGATTTAAAATACATACAATTTTATTTTTGGGTAAAGTATACAACTTCATTAATTTATGAAAAGGGTACATTTGTTTTGAATAATATTAATTACTTTCAATACTCACTTTTGGTTTAGAAATTATCATTTTTTATACAAAATTGTTAAAATTAATATTTTCAAATAAAATAATCTCGATTACAATTGACAAAAAATATTCCTCATCGTTGTGAATAATGAATTATTTCAATGTATTATTTTTTATAATATGTTCATACATATCTAGTGAGGGGGGTTTACTTTACCCTCAACATCTATATGGTTATATTTTGTTAGATGTGTCTCAAAGGCTCTATAATCCATTATACTATCCATTATGAAATATCTCTTATGGAAATAATCAAAAATAAATGAAATTTAAAAGTAAAATAAAAATTAATTCAATCATTAATTATATGACTTTTTAGTTAAATAGAAAAATTATTTCATAAAATTTCAATAATATGTTCCATTATAGATTTCTTCAAGGAAAAAATTACATTATTCCAAATATCTGTGCAATCAAAATATACATTCTTGTTGTTACCCCAAATTAACTAATAAACACTGAATTATTGGTTTGAAAAGGTTTCCCATGTTGATTACATCCATCCAAAATTATCAACCCTTTTTTTCATACCTTGATTAATTTAGTTAACATCGTAATTCCATGTTTCTCTGATTTTTTTCATCCACATGCTCTTGATCTGCTAATAATTCCATTGTTTCTACATCAACAGTGTGTTCTTCTATAGGATTGGTAACATCACCATGTAGAGGTTTCCTTATCTATGTGGGTATCTAAAATATTAATTTTAATTGTGTAAATGTTTTTATAGAACATATAATATTATATAGAAAAACACAATAACATATCCATTTGACACCCTTCTTTACTTTAAAGATTTGAGAGATTTGGATAATTTATCGGATATCCAAATCCTATAATCGTAGTCCCATTTAATGTAAATACACTCTCTATATTGAGGAATTCATGAATTGATTATTATCTCTCAATAAATGGGCTATATTCAATTAAATTTTAGTTACACCATTCTGTTGTTTTAGTCGCCAATTTTTTGACCAATTTTTTTTACTATATCTGGGCATATAATACATACAATTATAGTGATGTCATTAAAATTGTTTTTTTATACCCTTACACACTACAAATAACATTCATGATTCTCAATTTTTTGACTTTAACTGTATAATTTTATGCAACCCCTTTTTAATTAAAAATATTATCTTTAAATGTAATATCCCTTAATTGGTATATTTGTTATATTATACTGAAGTATGATGTACTCACATAAATTGAATTTTTGTCCCTGTAACTGAATACATGCAACACTTTATCTATAAGAAAATATCAACTATTTTATTTCATACATTGTTAATATTCTTCCATTATATAGAATGTATAATGATTTATTACAAACCCAGTGTAAGAGATATCTTTTACATTCGGTCCCCTTAGATAGTCAATGATGTTTCTCAGTAATGGAATTGGGATTTTTGTATAACCCCTTATAAAAATTATCGTAAAACCATCAAGTAAAATATTTATTATGTGTAAATGATATCCATATTTCAGCCCTTCATGTATTATAATAACTAAGAAATACTTTTTGGAATTCATTATAAGTAGGAAATTGCAAACTATTATATAAAATTTAATGGTGTGTCTGATCTTTCACTATAATTGTAATTGTAATAACAAATGATCCATAAATTTATTTGCCCATAATTTTTCCACAATGATGAGATTTTTTACTACAAACGATATAAACATTTGAAAGGTAAATGATATATAATTCAATATATTCATCAATAAAGAATCACCCATTAATAAAACCTCTTAACTAACATCAATTCAAGTTATAATGACCGCATCACGATTTACTGCTTTTTTCTCCCTTATATCAATGTTTTAAAATTTTATTTTATTTAAAATTAAAAATATTATCTAAAATTGATCATACTATTTTATTCTTTTATTAAATTTTCACCATTGTTAGAAAGTTAAATTATTCTTTTGTTGGTTATTTCATTGTAGGAGGAGGTGATTTGGAGGGTCAGAGATGATCCAGACGGAAAATGGGTCAAACTGTATGGAATCCCAAGGAAATATATCCCTATTTTGAACATTTATAAAAATATGTGCATCCAAATAGGATGAAATTTGGTAACCCATTCTGTAACTTCGTGTTCTACATCTAATATCAAGAAACGGAAAATCAATTTATCTATTAAAGGGGCCATTAGAACCAATCTCTCAAGGGAAAATAATCGTCACCAGGTCAAAGAGTTTGTTCTTTATGTCATCCATATCTCAAGATTAATTCCTCCATTGGCCTCCAAATATGACATGGAGGCATCCAAGATGATGGAATACAACGTTTATGTTTTTTAAAAGTAGATATAAGTATATCTACAAACCTAAAATTGATAAAAAATAATTATCTTGAAATCTCAGTGCCCAAAACCAATTCCAATTTTTGCCATAAATTAGCACCTAGGACACCTCATTTGAAAGATAGACCAAGGTTTGAAATGATTACATCTTGAAGTTCCATGGTAGTCCTCTCATCAATTTCTACAGTATATGACTTCCTATACTCATAAGTGGATCTCTTGAAGCAAGGATCCCTTCTTCGAAACCTTACTCACTTCCTCATGTTGAAATGTTTGTGTTTTCATAACAAACATATTTATTTTCCTTTTATTTATTCTCTATTATACTATTTAGTTCAATTTTTTTATTTATTTTGAATGAATGATCTAATTTAGTTTACACAATATAAATTATTAATTGAGTTAATTGAAACAATTAATGCAGTTGAATGATTCATGTAAAATCACACGAGGTTGAGAATTGTGTGAATTGTGAGAGTGAGAAAATAATTGGTAATTCAAAACCAGGAGTGGATCAATTTATAGAGTTAAAACACAATTCATATAATCAATTAGTTTTAATTTAAAGAATGGATATGTGCCTTAATTTACCATAGTCCATAATCTTTTTTTAGAATGTAAATCAAATCAGGGTGATGCAATTTCATGTTCAGAATATTGACTAGGGTTTAATTTGTTGGATCTGAATCTACGGATTACACACAAGAGGGGGGGGGTGAATTGTGTCTTTTCAAAATTATTACAATCTCTTCAATTTAGACAAATTCTGTCCACTATGCTTTAGCACGATTAAATATGCAGCGGAAAAAGTAAAAGCATGAACACACGGATGTATAGTGGTTCGGGGAACAGAAGGCCCCTAGTCCACTCCACCAATGCTCAAATCCACGAGCTTGGCGATTTTCACTATCTGGTACTCGTTTCCACAGACCTGTTCACAACTGAGTATAGGCAGTTGACACCTTCACAAGTTTCAGGCAAACACAGCCTTCCTGGTTCAAACACGAACCCACACAGCTTAGAACGAGAAGCTGATCACTCAAAAATAAAAAGGGTTTCGATAAAGAAAACACTTCTCCTATTGTTCTTCACAATTGCAACAGAATGCAATTGACAGTAGATAGATCATCGTCTTCAGAAAATAAAGATCTGTAATCAAAACAGTTCTGAGTCGATCCAGTTGCAATCGATATTACAAGAAACTTCACAACTTCAGCCGCAGTAGATTCACAACAGATAGTCGATGTAGAACACATGAATCTGCTATCAAGATCTTCCTTCGATAATAAAGGTTTTACACTTCTTCTCGATCACCAGAAAAGAACTCCTTCACACAGTCTCTGTTTCTTGCTCGTTGAAAGATCAATCTATATATTTCATACACTTTCATGTGTATATATATATCCGATGTTTCCAAGATAGAACATATATATTCAAATCTGAGAAAATCTTCCGCATAAATAGATCCATGAAAATCTCCTTTAGATTCGCGATATTAAATGAAATAATAGAGCCGTTGTAACTCCCCTGAATAATCGGCATAAAAAGCTCCGTTTAAATCAATAATTAATCCCTTGAAAATCATCTTTAATTCAGTCAAAGTCGTACTTAAGAATCGGCTCGAAATCCGCTTAATAATCCTCCTGTTTGACAAATGCAAAAGGAAATATCGTCTGTCAATAATATCCCGACGCCAAACGTAGGGTTGATGACGTGGCTCCAAACGTAGGGTTCACAAATGTAAGGTTCACAAACGTAAGGTTCAGAACGTAAGCTCAAACGTAAGGTTGAACATACATACTTTCTCTTCAGCATTCAAACGTAGGGTTGATCATCCATACTTTGTCTTGCTTCAACTCTCCAAAGAACGTACGGTTGATTATAAAAGTAAGGTTGATGATCCATACTTTTGAGAAACAAACTCAACACTGAAAACTAATGTACGATTTCTCTTCCATACTTGTCCAACAACAAAAACGTAAGGTTCCTTCCAAACGTAATGTTCTTCTTCCATACTTTTCAACAACGTAAGGTTCATTAACCATACGTTTCAAAATAACGTAAGGTTCCTTAACCATACGTTTCTTTTAACATAAAAAGTAAACTTTTCATCCATACGTTACGTTCATCAACGTAGGGTATGAACAGTGATTCCAGTATGCGCTAAAATTGATCTCGCGATACAGTGATTCCAGAACGCGCTAAAATTGATCTCGCGCTACAGTGATTCCAGAACGCACTAAAATGGATCTCGGAATAAATGAAGTATGAAATCTCGTTGTATGAAATAAATAAATAAAATAAATTCCTGCAAAATACTCAAAGAAATAATTAGTAAATAATTAAGGGTATTTGTGAGCATCAAAATCATCATAAAGAGACAGAGTATTATTTAAAATAATCTCCCCCTTTAAAAAACATTATTTTGAATTGTTTGAAAACAATACATTGCTCAACAATCACCCCCTTGTTGATGATCACAAAACCCATAAAATAATAGAACTAATTTAATTGCAATCATTATTGAAAAATTAGTTTTATAAAATTTTAGAATTTTGAAAGGATTAAAACAATATTTAACTATACTAAAATTTATCCCCCATAAAAATAAATTTTCAGCTAAAAAATAGATAAAAGATAAATATCGTATATATCCAAAATTTCCCATATATCCAAATTTTTCATAGGAAACAAATGAATTTAAATGTTGTGTTTATCCAAATTCTCCCCCTTTTTGTGATATCAAAAAGAATGAAAAAGTACGGATTTGAACACATTCAATATTGCACTGAACTATAAGTAAATGCTATAATTAACTGTGTATGAATAAGTGAATTTGTTATACTGGCTAACTCAATCATAAATCAATAAACAACAAAACAAAAAAGAAAAAAAGAAAAGAATTTTCATTCACAAGCTGTTATATATAAACTATTGTGATATACAGAGGAATCAGGGTTCATAGATAAGACAGGGAAAAAAAGAGCCAGTTTTTCTGATAACTGATTCAAAAGAATCCTAATCGGTTGCTCTCCAGATGTCAACTGATCCACTAAAAATTTCTGATTATCTAGAAAAACTGACAAAGGGGCACTATTACACTGAAGATCATGTAATCTGTCACTCATGTTGCTCATTGCTGCAGTAATTGCTTGAAATCTCCGAATCAAATCAGGTGAAGAGCCTGATCCACTCACAGCACTATTTGCAACAGACTCAAATTTATTCTCCATGTAAATCTTCAACTCAGACAAATCATCTTTCTTTACCATCTCTGATTTTAACTGATCAAGAGCATGCAGCATATCAGTCTTAAACAGATCAACTTCCTGTCTTGAAACAGTACATTCTTTAAGCTTTTGAAACTTCAACTGCTCTAAGTTCAGAGAATTTCTGAGACTAACATTCTCAGATTCTAACTGAGAGATACGCTTGTACAACTCAACAACTTCTTCTTTTCTCGAATCAGGGGCACCATGTGCTTGATTCTCATGTCCAGAATTAGGTTGATGAAGCAGGGCAAGTGGTAAGGAATCTGCATCTGACTGTTCTTTGTCCTTGTCCTGACAAGGTTGATCCACTGAACTATCTTTTGAAGCCTGAAACTCTTCCATTGAAAAATCTTCCTGAAGTACCTCTGTATTAGCTTCAGAAGTATGTTCATCACGAACAGTAGTCTCTCTGACTTCTACTGATTGGTCAAGAACAATATTTTCATGTAAATCTTGAGGTCAGGCCACTTCTTCACCACGCACTGCCTCCATAAGTTGTTCTTGTTGAATTACTTTTTCAACAGCCACAACAGCAGATTGAGGTTCTTTTTGAGTTTCTGTTTGAGCTGCTGGTTCCTCTATCGGTGCAGTCTGCTCCACAACAGCTTCTCTCACAAATGAATAAGAAATTAACGGTTAAGAGGATTTCAAGGAAGGAGAGATAATTTCTTCATCAATTGACCTCTTCCTTCTAGATTGAAGTCCTTCTTGACTTCTCTCTTCCTCAACTTCCACCATCTCAAAACGAATTCTCCTTGCCACTGTACTAACTCTTGATTCTGCTTGTCCCTCCTTGGACTTAGCCGGTTGAGCCTGAGCACTCTCCGAGTTTTCCTCAGCTCCAACAGGTAAGAGTTTTCCTTTAATTGTGTTCCAGAAGTATCCTACTTTCCTCAAAGTTCCAGCATTAAAAACATTACTGTGGTGACATTTAACCCCAGCCTCTACCAATCTGATCATTCCTCTTTTAAACAAAAACAATGAAATGAACCTTCCATAAGGGAAAAAGGTCATTCTTGCTTCACTCTGACAGCAGTAACTCAGATATCTTATCATAAACCGAGGAAAATTAAACTTAATATCACACATCAGAAGATACATTATGTACATGTCAGGGTATAGGATTTTCTCCATCTCAGCCATTCTTGGTGCTAAACCAGTCTGAACAAATTTTACCAAAATTTTCTGATCGGGTTCCAAATCCTTAATAAAAATCTTCTTTATCACTCTGGTTCCAAACAGAAAAGAAATAATGTCTTCAGACTTATGTACAGAATCTCCAATATTCCGTAAATGGAAATGAAAAACTCCTTCATGAGGGCAGTTAAGAATTTGACTTATCTCTAAAGATGATATTGAAAAGTCTTTATCCTCTATTTGAGCCAATAAACTATCCTCTGTATCTCCAAGGCTAAACTGAACAGTTCTAAATAAATGTCTCATTTCTGCCTCATATAGAAACTCAGAATTTTCACTATTAAAAGCTTGCTCAAGGCTTTGAAACGACAACGCTTGCTTCAACAGTAAATTAGTTTCAAACAGCCATTCTAAATCTATGACTTTACCTTGCAGTATTTTCCGACCAACTACTTTAGGTTTCTTTGCAGCACTGCTCTCGGCTTCATCTGGACGCTTAGTCTTTGCCATTCCAACAATGATTTCTGAAGGTTCGTAAGTTTAGGGTTTGAAGATTCAGAAAAGGGTTTTGGATCAGATGTGCGGTTTTTGGTTTATGAAAGGGTTTCTGAAAAAGGTGAAGCAGTTTAGAAGGTGAAACGATTCTGACAGCCTTGATTCCCGTGTAATCACTAATCATTACTTTTATTTAAAACAAAATAAAATTACTTATAGTGGGAAACAGAAATTAAGCAGAATTCGAAAACAGAATAAGATTTAAAAAAAAATTATTTAAAATTAAATAAACCTAACTCCCCCTTAATAAATTCAAACCTTGCCGTGGGAAGTGGTTTAGTAAAAATATCTGCTAATTGATTTTCTGTATTTATAAATTCTAAAAATATATCCTTTTTAAACACATGACCTCTTAAAAAGTGATGTCTTATATCAATGTGCATAGTTCTAGAATGACTAATAGGATTTTTTGAAATATTAATTGCACTAGTATTATCACATAAAATAGGTGTATTATTGAAATTTAATCCAAAGTCCATAAGAGTGTTTTTCATCCACAACACCTGTGCACAACAACTACCTACAGACACATATTCTGCCTCGACTGTTGACAGGGCAACTGAGTGTTGTTTCTTACTAGACCATGATACTAAAGAATTCCCTAAAAAGTGACATGTTCCTGAAGTACTCTTCCTATCTAATCTACAGCTTCCAAAGTCAGCATCTGAATATGAAATTAAATTGAAATCAGAGGTTTTTGGATAAAGCAGAGATTGATAAATAGTACTTTTTAAATATCTAAAAATTCTTTTAACAGCAGGTAAATGGGATTCATTGGGATTTGATTGAAATCGAGCACAAAGACATACTGAATACATTATATCTGGTCTACTAGCAGTAAGATATAACAAACTACCAATCATACCTCTATATAACTTGTTGTCCACTGATTTTCCAGTTTCATCCAAATCAAGTTTTATATTAGTACACATAGGAGTTGTAAATGGCTTGCTGTTTTCAAGTCCAAATTTCTTAAGTAAATCAGTAATGTATTTGCATTGATTTAAAACATTTCCAAAATCTTTTTGAAATATTTGAAGACCCAAAAAGAAATTTAATTCTCCCATCATACTCATTTCAAATTCTTTTTGCATTAATTCTGAAAATTCATGACAAAGAATTTTATTGGTTGATCCAAAAATTACATCATCAACATAAATTTGAACCAACAAAACATTATTTTTCACAGTTTTCTTAAAGAGTGTTGGATCTTCCAGTCCAACAGTAAAATCATTTTTCAAAAGAAAAGAACTTAGTCTTTCATACCAAGCTCTAGTTTCTTGTTTAAGGCCATAAAGAGCTTTAGTAAGTTTGAAAATAGAATCTGGTTATTGAAAATTTTCAAAACCAGGAGGTTGCTCAACATAAACTTCCTCCATTAAATAACCATTTAAAAAGGCAGATTTAACATCCATCTGAAATAATTTAAAATTCATATAAGATGCATAGGCTAAAAGGATTCTAATGGCTTCTAACCTGGCTACAGGTGTAAAGGTCTCATCATAATCTATTCCTTCTTCTTGATTATATCCTTTAGCTACTAATCTTGCTTTATTTCTAGTTATTATCCCTTGATCATCCTGTTTATTCCTAAAGACCCATTTAGTTCCTATTACTGGATAATCATGTGGTCTTTCAACTAATTACCAAACCTTATTTCCCTTGAACTGGTTCAATTCATCCTGCATTGCTATTACCCAACTCTCATCATCTAAGGCTTCTTCTATGGTCTTAGGTTCTTGTTGGGATAGGAAAGCAGAGAATTCAACTATGTTTCCAAGGTTTCTTCTAGTTTGAATACCAGTGTCTAAGTCACCTATCACAGATTCTAAAGGGTGATTCTTTAAGGTTCTAGACTGTCTAGGCATTACATTCAAAGGTTCTTCAGTTTCATGTTCTTCTGAACTGGACTGAATTTCTTTTATATCATTTTCAAAAACATTCTTTAAATCCTCAAGTCTCATGTTTTCATTAGAATCAGGTTCATCTATTTGTTCTATCCTTTCCTCAAAAGGATCAGATTCATCAAATTTCACATGAACTAATTCTTCAACAATCCTTGACTTTTTATTATAGACCCTATAAGCTTTGGAGGTTGCAGAATATCCTAAGAAAATACCTTTATCAGATTTTGGATCAAATTTACCAAGATTATATTTGGTATTCAAGATGTAAACCTTGCATCCAAAAACATTAAAGTAATTTACTTTAGGTTTTCTGTTATTCCATAGTTCATAGGGTTTCTTTTTCAAAATAGGTCTTATTAAAATTCTATTCATTATATAACAAGCTGTAATAACAGCTTCTGCCCAGAAATATATAGGTAGGCTATATTCATTTAACATAGTTCTAGCCATTTCTTGAATAGTTCTATTTCTTCTTTCTACAATCCCATTTTGTTGAGGTGTTCTTGGAGCAGAGAAGGTGTGTTTAATACCCATGTTTGAGCAAAAGGAATTAAATTCCTGGTTCTCAAATTCTCCACCATGATCACTTCTCAATGAGATTATATTAAAACCTTTTTCATTTTGAATAGACTTACAAAAACCTTTAAATAAACTAAAAGCTTCACTTTTAAATTTCAAAAAGAAAATCCAAGTAAATCTAGAATAATCATCAACTAATACATAAACATATAATTTACTAGCTAAACTTGCTACTCTTGAAGGTCCAAACAAATCCATATGGATAAGTTCTAGAGGTTTAGTTGTAGCAACTTTATTAACAGATTTGAATGTTGATTTGTGTTGCTTGCCAAGCTGACATGCATCACAGAATCTGTCATTTTCAAATTTGAGACTAGGAAAATCAGAAACTAGATGTTTCTTAGATAATTTATGTAAAGCATATATATTGCAAGGACCAAGTCTTCTATGCCAGATCCAGGATTCACTTATATTAGCAGTTAAGCAGTTTACTTGTTGTTTACACAAGGAATACAAATCCAAAGTATAAACATTATCAGTTCGGGGTGCTCTAAACTTAAACAGTTTATCATTAGAAATAGTACAACTATTGTTAGTAAAATCAACAGTGTATCCATCATCACAGAGTTGAGAGATACTTATCAGATTGTGTTTTAACCCTTGTACATTATGTACTTTGTTGATTTAGACTGTCTTTGGATCTCCAACTGTTCCAATACCAATAATCTTTCCTTTGGCATTGTCACCAAAGGTGACAAGTCCTCCTTCCTTTCGAGTAAGAGAAGAGAAATTAGCTGAAGTTCCACTCATGTGTCTTGAGCATCCACTGTCCAAATACCATATTTCTTTCTTTCTTTGGTGACCTGCTACCTGCAAATACATTCAAACAAATTGCTTTGGTACCCATATTTTATTGGGTCCAGTAGTGTTAGCAAGCAGTGATCTGGGTATCCAGATTTTCTTTGTTTTCTTAAAATTGATTGAATCATATAGATCATTGGAAATATAAGATTTCTTAATTCCACATATTTAAGGTTGTCTTAGAAAACAGTTTTTAGCTATATGACCTTTTGTTCCACAGAAGATACAAATAACCTGTTTAGTGCTAGGAACAAAATAATTTTTGTATAACTTAGGTTTTTCTCCTTTACTTCCAATTCCAAACCTTTCCTTTTTAATTACAGTTTTTCCAAGTATCTCATTTAAGACGTTTTCTCCTTTTGTAAAAACTAATGCAGCCTTTTTATAAGATTCTACTTCATCCTCTAGAGTTTTTATTTTTGATTCAAAATTAATTTTATTTGAGTCAGCAGAGTTGTATTTGTCAATTAATTACTTATGTTGTTTTAGCAAAGTATTTCTCTCATATGAAATATCTTTGTGAAAGTTCTTTATAGATTTATAATTTTTAAATAATGAGTCATACCTTTCTTCAAGCATATTGCAGTAAGCTGCAAGTTTTTTATTTGAGAAGCTTGTTTCAGAGTTTGATTCATTATTTGAGTCAGAGGAGTAGTATGAGTGTACCTCATCAGTTTCAGCCATGAAACACATATTTGCTTTTAAATTGGCTTCCTCCTTCTCTGAGCTTGATTCAGAAGAATTACTTGAGTCTTCAGAAACACTCCAAGTAGCTTTCATAGCTTTCTTGTCTTTCTGCTCATAATCATCTCTTTTGAAGAATTTCTTCTTCTTTGCATCTTTCAATTTTGGGCAATCCGGTCTGATATGTCCCATCTTTTTGCATTCATAACATCTCACTTCCTTGCTATCCTTCTTGAAGGATTTCTTGATGTTTTTCTTCTTACTGTAGAACTTTCTGAATTTTCTGGCTAGCTGAGCCAGTTCTTCATCCGAATTTGAAGAATCAGAGCTTTCTGATTTAGCACTTACTTCTATGTTCTTCATCTTTCTATCCTTTTGTTGAGAAGTCACTTTCAAAGCAGTATTTTCCCTTTTTATGTAGACTTTATGCTCATTTACCTCATCTTGAATTTCAGCCTCGTACATCATCAATGTACCAATCAGTTCTCTCATAGTTAGATCTTTAACAGAAGTTGATTGTCTGATTGCTGCAGAGATTCCATTCCATCGAGTAGGAAGTACTCTCAGTACCTTTAATGCTTGATCAGCCTGCTTGATTGGTTCTCCTAGAGCTGTTATATTATTGACAATTTCTGTCAATATTCCATTCATCTGAGTGATGCTCTCTCCTTAAATCATTCTGAAAGTATCAAATTTTAATTTAGCAGTTGCATATCTCATCTGTCTTACATTATCTGTTCCTTCATAAGCAACAGCTATTGTTTGCCACATTTCATATGCAGTCGGGCATTGAGATACTCTGTTAAATTCATCTGGTCCTAGACCACAGATGATTGCATTCATAGCTTTTGAATTTATGTCATACTCAGCCTCTTTAGTAGCACTCCATGTATCGGGATTTTCAGGAATTTCATAGGGAGTCAGAATCTTTGAATAGACATTGTAACCAAGATTTTTCAGATAAATAATCATACGTGATTTCCAGCAGCCATAATTATCTCCATTAAAGTAAGGTGCTGTGACCATTGATATTCCCTCTCTCGTATCAGCCATGATACACTATGTATAATATTTAAATACTTCTTGCTTGACAAGACTTTAAAAATAAGAAGCTCCTCCTCTGATACCAATTGTTGGATCTGAATCTACGGATTACACACAAGAGGGGGGGGGGTTAATTGTGTCTTTTCAAAATTATTACAATCTCTTCAATTTAGACAAATTCTGTCCACTATTCTTTAGCACGATTAAATATGCAGCGGAAAAAGTAAAATCATGAACACACGGATGTATAGTGGTTCGGGGAACAGAAGGCCCCTAGTCCACTCCACCAACGCTCAAATCCACGAGCTTGGTGATTTTCACTATCTGGTCCTCGTTTCCACAGACCTGTTCACAACTGAGTACAGGCAGTTGACACCTTTACAAGTTTCAGGCAAACACAGCCTTCCTGGTTCAAACACGAACCCACACAGCATAGAACGAGAAGCTGATCACTCAAAAATAAAAAGGGTTTCGATAAATAAAACACTTCTCCTGTTGTTCTTCACAATTGCAACAGAATGCAATTGACAGTAGATAGATCGTCGTCTACAGAAAATAAAGATCTGTAATCAAAACAGTTCTGAGTCGATCCAGTTGCAATAGATATTACAAGAAACTTCACAACTTCAGCAGCAGTAGATTCCCAACAGATAGTCGATGTAGAACACGTGAATCTGCTATCAAGATCTTCCTTCGGTAATAAAGGTTTTACACTTCTTCTCGATCACCATAAAAGAACACCTTCACACAGTCTCTGTTTCTTTCTCGTTGAAAGATCAATCTATATATTTCATACACTTTCCTGTGTATATATATATCCGAAGTTTCCATGATAGAACATATATATTCAAATCTGAGAAAATCATCCGCATAAATAGATCCATGAAAATCTCTTTTAGATTCGCTATATTAAATGAAATAACAGAGCCGTTGTAACTCCCCTGAAGAATCGGCATAAAAAGCTCCGATTAAATCAATCATTAATCCGTTGAAAATTGTCTTTAATTCAATCAAAGTCGTACTTATGAATCGGCTCAAAATCCGCTTAATAATCCGCCTGTTTGACCAATGCAAAAGGAAATATCGTCTGTCAAAAATATCCCGACGCCAAACGTAGGGTTGATGACGTGGCTCCAAACGTACGGTTCACAAACGTAAGGTTCACAAACGTAAGGTTCAGTACGTAAGCTCAAACATAAGGTTGAACATACATACTTTCTCTTCAGCATTCAAACGTAGGGTTGATCATCCATACTTTGTCTTGCTTCAACTCTCCAAAGAACGTACGGTTGATTATAAAAGTAAGGTTGATGATCCATACTTTTGAGAAAAAAACTCAACACTGAAAACTAACATATGATTTCTCTTCCATACTTGTCCAACAACAAAAACGTAAGGTTCCTTCCAAACGTAATGTTCTTCTTCCATACTTTTCAACAACGTAAGGTTCATTAACCATACGTTTCAAAATAACGTAAGGTTCCTTAACCATACGTTTATTTTAACATAAAAAGTAAACTTTTCATCCATACGTTGCGTTCATCAACGTAGGGTATGAACAGTGATTCCAGTACGCGCTAAAATTGATCTCGCGATACAGTGATTCCAGAACGCGCTAAAATTGATCTCGCGCTACAGTGATTCCAGAACGCGCTAAAATTGATCTCGGAATAAATGAAGTATGAAATCTCGTTGTATGAAATAAATAAATAAAATAAATTCCTGCAAAATACTCAATGAAATAATTAGTAAATAATTAAGGGTATTTGTGAGCATCAAAATCATCATAAAGAGACAGAGTATTATTTAAAATAATCTCCGCCTTTAAAAAACATTATTTTGAATTGTTTGAAAACAATACATTGCTCAACATAATTCAAATAATCTTTGCTTTAATGTTAATTCCTGTAGGGTTTAGGGGTTAACAAATTAGAGGATCAAAATTATGTGTAGATTAATTTAAATAATAATTATTTATAATTTAGTGAAATGGTATAGTTAGATTGATTACACCTTTTAAAATATTTTATTAAGAACATCTTCTTGTTGTGTCTTTTTAATTGAACATCATTTCAAATAAAAAATCATCTTCCAGAAAACTACTTTTAGTTTTATAAATTATAAAAAACCCCCACCAATCCTTTAACATAATTTTTATTTTATTTTATTTTATTTTAAAAATAACATTAATAAGTTGTTTTTAATTACTTCCTCCATTGAGATATGACCTTGGTAAACCACTCTTCCGTATATAAACAACCTAAATTTGTACTTCTTTTGAAAGTGATGACAATAGAACCTTTCAAATTTGTTCTATTTCTAGGGAGGAAAGTAATTATTTCATCCTTTTAAAGGTATTACTTATATTAATTTTTTTTATCTTCTTCTTTTCTATCTTCCTTATTTACCCAATCTGATTTTTTATTCCTCTTTTGTTTTATTATTCTTCATCTATTTTAACCATCAAGTCAAACGTCTATTTATTATTTTATTATGGTCCAAATTTCATTTTTTCATTTTTAACATATTTATTACATGAACTAATCTGAATGATCTCTTAGATCATGTCCCTAATATTAAACACATCCTTAGGAATCGAATTATACATTCTTAGACGATGGTAAGTATTAGCATTCAACCAGTTGGAGAATTAACCCACTCCAAGAACATTGAAATTTGAAATAATTTTAAATCCCACATAAAATAAGAACCAATGGATTAAAACAATAACAATGAACTTAATAGAACCATTCAAGAATTGGCCACACTAGATGTTAACTATCAACCAAATTTTATTGCATACCCAAATCTAAAATCGGACATTGAAGGGTTAATTCACATTCTTACAATGATTCATGGATTATCTGGTGAGGACCCAAAAAAACACCTCAAATAATTTAATGTTTTTTTCTCAATCCTTAAACCATGAAATGTATTTGACGTTCAAATCAAACTAAGAGCATTTCCATTCACAATTTATGTAGTTGAGAAAGATTGGATTTATTATTTACGACCTGAAGTTGTAACTGTTACAAAAATTTTAAATGTATTTTATTGCATATATTTTTTATATCATCAAGGAACACATCCATTTGAAATGGGATCATTCGGACCAAAAAATCAAAATGGTTGTCAAATGTTGGAGTACTATAATCGATTCAAGAAGTTGTGTGCAAGATGTCCATAATGCCAAATCCGTGAGACCCCACCCATCCAGTACTTCTATAAAGGTCTCACACTTTTGGGGAGAAGCATGGTGGATGTCGTAGCTATAAGGGAATTGGTTGCAAAAACACCAGCAGCTTCACGTGCATTGATCGACAAGATGACACAAAACACCCAACAATTTGGTGATCGAGGTACACCATAGGTTAGAAGAGAACATCATGTATGTATTTAGTCTCTAGAAAATAATTTTATTGATAATAGTTTTTGATAAATAAACATTATGGAGAGGAAGATTTATTGGGCTCAAAAGACATCACAACCCACTCTTATGAGACCATGTGGAATTTTCACTACAAAAGACCACCCAACTGACTTATTCCCCCAATTATAAGTCATTGGATTTTAAAGAGATATTGCCTAGGAGAACATATCTGAAACAAAAATATACACATCTCCAAAATAAGTATGATTCATTATCATTAAGATACAACTAATGGGGGAAGGATCAATCTAACATGGGGTATGGCTCTGGAAAACAACAAAGGCCCCCTTTCGAACAAAATTTCTAGCAGCATCCACAATATCATCAGTTTTTCCAACAACCCAAAAAGAGATTTAAATCTCAAGCATCAAAAAGTCATCAAAAGCGGACTTTTGAAAAAATTTATATTCAAATTCAAAATATATTTTGGAAAAAAATTGTTTGTAATCGATAGAATACAATGAAGAGTCTTTGTTCGGAGGTGAGGGAGTCGAATAATCAATTGATCTAGATCACCACTTCCATCCATGAACTAGTATATAAGAACTCTGGAAATTGGCCTTCTGAACCCACTCCAAATCCCAAGGCGAATGTTAGTGTCATCACATTGAGAAGAAGGAAGGAAAAAAATGATACATCTGTATTTTTTTCCACCAGGATTCCTCTCAACATCCGAGAGGCCCCATTCAATAACCACATATGAGAAGACCATGTAGAAAGTCAATGCTATGAAAACAATTGATTATGTTACTCAAAAACCACTTAGATTTCCAAACATAGTTGTACAGACCATAAAAATAGATGAGGATGAGAGAAAAAAATTGGTTTTGGACACATTCAAGCATGTAGAGATCAACGTCCCTCAAATTAAATCCATTAAACAAATCCCAAGGTATTCCAAATTCTTAAATGAACATTGTATCAATAAGAGAGATATCAAAATAAATGAGAGGATAAATCATGGATGGAGTGTGTCGGTTGTGATTACACCAACTCTAGTAATTCCATTAAACTACAAGGATTAAAGGAAATTCACCATCCCATGCATGATACGAGAGTTTCACTTCTATGATTATCTTCATGATTTATGAGATTCCATTAATTTAATTCATCACTCGTTGTTTTCTTATTTAACAGTTGGTTAGTTGAAGCCAATGAGAGTAGTGGTGCATTTGAAAAATAGAGAAACAACATTTTTAGTGGGAGTCCTTGAGGATTTACATGTATCTGTAAGAGACATGATCATTCCATTTCATTTTTACATGCATAAAATGGAGGATGACCATGTAAGTCCATGTGATCACATTATCATAGGTTAAAAATTCCTCAAAAATGATAAACTATCATAAATGATCATGAGGGTACACTTTTCATGGATTTTGGATATGAATTTGTGATATTTAATGTTATGGACTCCATGATGTTCCCCTCAGAGGACCATTCTGCTTTTGCCAGGGTATTGCTAATACTGGAACCCTCTCTATGTTAAAAATAATGGTTAATACTCATTACTCTATGTTATTTTCGATTGTTGAACCAAAAATCAATTTCTCGTCCATCTTTCATCACTTATGTCAACATTGATACTAATTTACTAGTGAATCAAAAAACACTTCCTTGCTTGATTCCTTATGGATCATTTCACACTGTTCTATTTAGAATGTTTATATTTTTAACATTGGGGAGGAAGACATCACTTGTGATTTTTATTTGGAGGGAACTTATATTTTTTTTATCGTTTTTTATGCCAAGAATAGATACCTATATAGAAGGACCCTCTAGGATGATCATACTTCGCTAGTTGATAACATTAACACTCCATGATTAGTAAGTGGGTATTTTAATGCAATCCACTTTTCAAATGAAGAAATTTGGTCATTCACATGCTACAATATCCACGATAGAATTCAAATCCACTATTGAAGATAAAAATCTCATTGAAATAAATATTACAGGTTCCAAATACACTTTGTATATGAAGCATTACAATATGATGGTTTCTTCAAAACTGGATAGAGCCTTCATGAATTTTCTTGCTTTAGATTTTTTGAACTCCATCACCAGCACCACACCTCATAAGCTCCACTCTGTTCACCATCCTATTTTGTTCATTGTCTCCGTAGACACTGTAAGAAAACCTCTTCCTTTTAGATTTAGAAATTATTGGTTCACTAACATTGAATGCACTGACATCATGAAAACCTTTTTAAACTCTATGAAACTTTGCAATGATGTCATTTCATTCTCTATAAATCTAAAGTCTCTTAAATAAATGATTAAATTTTGGTGTAGCATGGATTCCAAACAAATCAAAAAGGATATCCTCTTCATTGAGAATGAGGTCAACCAACTCCTAAAGCACAGCATTATCTCTTATTTCAGAGTTGATCCAAATCATGAAATTGACACTTTGATAAATCTAAATTCCCTTCTCACATTTTAGGAGAACATGAGGAAACATAACTTTAATGTTAAATGGATTTCTGATGGTGATAGAAATACTAAGTTATATTACTCCCTACAAAGATAATTCAGATGTTATAGGAATCATTACTCTATAAATGATGGGTACAACATCTTAGAAATTTAATATGACATTGATAATCATGTTATAACTTACTTTTAATGTATCTTTAATGGCCCTGATATCAACAAGGACCTCTTAACTTAGAACATTATGATGGTGGTGAATGATAATGATAAAACCTTTCTTATTAACACTCCTCTAGATCATGAAAATAACGATACTGTATTTAGTTTAAATCTCGACAGAGCTTCTAGTCCTGATGGTTTTAATAATGGTTTCTTCCATCAGTATTGGAATATTATTAAATCTGATGTTTGCATGCTTCTCAAATATTTTTTCTCCAATGGTGTTATTACTCATGGTCTAAATTCCCAATTCTTATCTCTAATACCCAATGAGCATAATGATTCTGAGATCTTTTAGTTTAGGCCCATTTCACTAATTAACAGCCTATAATAGATCATCATAAAAATAATTTCCAATAGGCTCTCATCAATCACTGATAAAATAGTCTTCTAGAATCAGTTCTGTGTTTATCATGGGTAGATCCATACAAAAGTTCTTTTTTCTTGCTTTTGATATTTTTAACACATTAAACAATGTCAATAGAGGAGGTAATACTTCCATTAAGCGTGAAATTAGAAAAATATTTTGATAAAATGTACTGGAGTTTTATTTTTAATGTGCTTAAATATTTTGTTTTTTAAAATTATTTTGTGACATCTATTACAACTATATTCAATTTTTATTCCATTTCAATTCTGATCAATGGGCACCAAAGAGGATATTTCAATTTCACTAAAGGTGTGTGATAGGGGACCCCCTCTCTACAATCCTTTTCTCCATTGCATAGGATTATCTTAGCAGTTTACTCACTTGCCTTGTTGATCAAAATAAACTCATTCCCATTAATGTGTCATGAAATTTAAATGCTCCCACTCACTTGTTGTATGTTGATGAGATCAATATTTTTCTTCAAGGTCATAAACGAAAAAATTTTAAACCTCAAAAGAGAACCTGCTCATTATGAGGAGATTTATGGCCAAGTGATTAGCTGAAATGAATATTCTATCTTCATTGGGAAAAATTTTCCACTTTATAGAAAATTCATCGTTATAAGTGACTTAGGTATAAAGGTGGTATCTCATCCTTCTAAATACCATGGTGTCCCCATATTCTAGGGAATACCCAAATCTCCTCATTTCTATGAAATTTCCAATCATGTTATAAATCAATGTTCTTCTTGGAATGGAAAATCTCTTTATTTGGAAGGTATATTCTCTCTTGTTAAATCTGATATTTTCTCAAAAATAGAATACTCTATGATGGTATACAAGTTTCATGTCAGTCTTAAAAAAAAATACCTCTATTAAAATTTTTTTTTGGACAAGTAGCACGGTGGAAAGAAAACATGTCACTATACAATGGTTAACGTGTTATAAACCCATTTATAAAGGAGGAATTGGAATAAAAATATGAAATACATTAATGAAGAACTTCAAGCTAGGCTCACATGGGATCTCATGAATATTAAATATAACTCAAATAGAATTTTTAAAAATATATTTCATAATAATATCAAGAAACACAACATTTCATGCCTCCTCTATCTGGGCTTCCATAAAAAAATCCCTCCATTATGAATAACGCTCATCAGATAGTCTTTAGAAAATCCTCGGTGAATTTTTTGTTGGATAATTGGACCGAAACTCCATTAATTTCCAAAATATCTCTTAAACAAAGTTTTGAGAACACCAAACTCTCTATCAAATACTTCTTATTCTCCCAAATGACCACCTTTCTGAAAAAATCATTAATGTCATTGATAAGTATATTTATTACATCACCGAGAAATTATTAGTGTGGTAACATATGCACAATGGAATTATTAATTCAAAAAACTATTACAACAAATATTTTTTGTAACTCTAAAATTGATTTTGGTTGGATAAATATCTTTGACAAACCATGAATAAAACCTACAATATTTACCCTCATCCAACGAATTTCTCACGATATGATCCACACTAATGATTGACTTAAATTGTATGGTATTCAACTATGTTCTAAATGTTTTCTATGAAAACTACATAGGGAAGATTCCAATCAACTCTTTCTTTATTGTGCCATAACTTCTGCTCTTTGGAATTATTTTTTTGACATTTTTAACTATAGGTGGTTGATACATGATTTTATCAACTCTCAATTAATGAAATGTGAGGATATGGTTAATTCTCACCAGATTAAGAATATTTCCCTTACAGTTGTCTCAGAGCTTTACCATGTGATCTGGTATGATAGAAATTCTGTTATTCATAATAAATGCTCATTATGTCATGATGCTGGGATAATGAATATTTTAATTGTCATATGTGAAGAAACATCAATCTGAAATGGACACTACAACAACATGGTGTATGAATTTGGAATTATATGATGACATTGTATTGATGGAAGTTACATCCAGCTTTTTCGCACTTTCAATGTATCTTGGTGCACCCCTCTCTCGATTTGGATTAATGTTAATGTGGATGGTGCTTCCAAAGGCAATCTAGGCCATGTGGGTTGTGGTGAAATCATTATAAATCATACTGGTCAAATCTTGGATTTCTTTTGTGGTAGTTCTATCATTGCCTCTTCACTAGAAGCTAAAATGATGAGTCTGATTCATGCCATTTATTTTTCGAAACAACATGGTTGGAGAAACCTTAGTATTGAGAGTGGATCGAACCCCATTGTACATGATTTTTGGAATGGTGTGATAAATATCTTGTGGCTGATCACCACTCTCTTGATGGGATGTATCCTCACTCTTATTGACATCAACTACCTAATCACTCGTATTTATAGAGAATCTAAGACTGTTGTTGATGGCCTTGCGAATAAGTGGTTTAATCGAGATATTACCAAGATTGATATGGCTATTGATTATGCTGATGTATTCGATGAATCATTATCTTATTTTGATGATGTTTATTCTAATAATGATGTTATTAGTTCACATATTTTAGTTCATTCAATGTTTCCATCCATTCATCACCCCCCATTCATTGGAGCTCAAACCACTCCCACCTAATCTAAAATACTCATACTTGTTAAGTGTTGAGATATTACTGGTTATTATTTTAAATAATATTCTTTTTGAACATGAAGAAAATCATTTGAATTTTTTGATGGAGAACATTAAAGAAATAATATGGACCTAGCTGACATATCTCTATTAGCCCCTCCATTTTCATGAATATGATAATTTTTGAGGATGGGATAAATGGGTTAGCCAACCATAAAGGATACACAACCCAACCCTTCTAGATGTTTTAGAAAATGGGGTTTAAAATTGATCAAGGTGGGTATAATTTATCCCATGTCAATTTCCTAGTGGGTGAGTCCTATTCAGGTTGTTCCTAAGAAAAGTGGTGTTATAGATTTAAAAATTACAGAGAAGAGTTAGTTCCTATTATAGTGGAAAACAGTTCGCATGTGTGTATTGATTATACACACCTGAATCAATCTCCTCATAGAGACCATTTCCCCCTCCCTTTTATTAATCAAATTCTTGAGAGACTAGTGGGGACGAAAAATTACTATTTCTTGGATGGATTTTATAGATACTTCCAGGTTCCCGTAGCTTAGTAGAATCAAGAGAAGAAGAAAATTCACTTGTCCATTTAGCGCAATTACCTAAAAAAGGATTCCATTTGAACATTTCAACTCCCCAAGTACCTTCCAGAGATTTGTGGTGAATATATTTTGTCATATTTCATTAATAACTACATGGATGTATTTATGGGTGATTTTACAGTGTTTGGGTCTTCATTTGATACCTATATCTCAAGTTGGGAAAAGGTTTTGAATTGTTGTATTGAGATGAATTTGGTCATGAACATTTAATAGTGTCATTTCATTGTAGAGAAGTGCATTGTATTTGGGAATGTAGTGTCAAAACATGGGACAAAGGTTGATGTATCTACGATTGATATTATTTCATCCCCACCCAACCATTCATGTGTTCGTGATGTTAGATCTTTCCTAGGGAATACAAGATTTTATCGGTGCTTCATCAAATATTTTAGTAATATTGATTTTCATATATCATGATTACATCAAAAGGGTTCTGATTTTATGTTTGATGATTCTTGCAGAACTTCCATTGATGAGATAAAGAATTGTTTGACCACTCCACCTATTATACAGCCTCGACGTTGGGAGAATCCATTTGAGAGTATGTGTGATGCATCACACTTCTTGGTTGGATCTATATTATCTCAAATGGTAGAGGAAATTTTTCATGTGAATTCATGTGCATCAGGGACATTGGATTCATCCAAATAAAACTACACAACCATGGAAAATGAGATTATTTTAGTCATAGTTTCTTTAGATAAATTATATTTATATTTATTGGATCTAAAGTAGTTGTTTTTATGACCATGCATCTTTAAAGAAAATCATAAATAATACATGTACAATTTTATGGCATATTCTATGGATTTTATTTCATAATTATTTAATATTCATAAAATTAAATAGAAGGGGTCATAGAACGTCGTGGCAGACCACATAATAATGCTTACTCACAGACTAGAGGCTGACACATTGGACTAAGTACCCATTCGAGAATCAATCACCATTGAGCATCAATATTCAATATCAGGTACACATCCTTTGTATAATGATTTAGTAAATAACCTTTTTGAATCTCAAATTCCTTAAAACATGAAGAAACATTAAGTAAAAAAGTTAAATAATGTGTTGAGATTTTATGTTTGTGGTGATCCATACCTCTGGCACCTGTGTAGTGACCAATTTAGTAGGAGAGTGTTTCTGATCATGTGTTTGAGTCTATTTTACTTTTTAATAATACAATTTCATGTGGTGGACACTTGTGACACCAATGGACAACTCAGAAAGCCTTAGACTCTATATTATATTATACTAGATTATACCATGATGCTCATATATTTTTCATGTCATTCTCATTATTTCAACACATTGAAATAATTTATAGGAGAAACAGGATTACCCAACATCCCATATTATATTTTGAGATTTTTATTGTTTGGTGAATCAATTTTATGGGTAATTTTCAATGTTGATATGGTTTTTTGTACATTTCGGTTACCGTTGATTATATGAGAAAATGGGTGGTGGACAATGCCTCCAAGACTAATGATTCTCATGTTGTACTGGTGTTTTTCATGAATAAAATCTTATGTAGGTTGGGTGTTCTAGAGGATATCATCAGTGATCCAGGGACACACATTTGAAATCTTAATTTGTA
Source organism: Viscum album (assembly GCA_963277665.1). Lineage (NCBI taxonomy): Eukaryota > Viridiplantae > Streptophyta > Magnoliopsida > Santalales > Viscaceae > Viscum > Viscum album. The sequence goes on along the minus strand of OY728158.1, from coordinate 361,580,153 downwards.
TTCCCTCCTTTACAAGAATGGGGTGACATAGAAAACATCAACACCGCACCACTCCCAAAAATATTACCATGATGATGTTTCAAATCGGATGTTGAAACAATGTTTTGAGAAAATTGTGCAACAAAATATGAAGGATTGGAACAAGGGATTTGATAAAGAATTGTGGGATTTTATGACTTCAAATAAGACACCCATCGGTAGATCACCATTTTGAATTGTTTTTATGAAATCATTTCATCTCATGGTGGAAGATTAGAATCTATAATATTGGTCTATAAAGAAATGCAACATGGATTTTCCCCAAGATGGAATTAAAATGAAGCTAAAAATTCAATTGCTTGAGGAGATTCGATTATCGTCATATAAGAACTCAATGCTCTACAATGAATGTATAAAAGTATCTCTTAACAGAATGATCCATCAAAGGGAGTTTCATATTGGAGAGAAAGTCATTCTCTATTGTTCATGACTAAAGTTGATGCCTAGAAAGGTGTGTTCCAGATGGTTAGGTCTTTATATTGTATCTAATGTTATTTTCTTATAGTTCAGTGAAGATCACACAAAAGGGAAATGTAAGAATATTTAAAGTCAATGGGTACCATATGAAGAAGTACACTCAAGGAATTTCTTCTAATGTAGTGTATTTCATCACACTGCATGACCCCATCATCAATTCAAAATATTAGGCTATTTTTAAACCTTTCACTTTTATATTCTATGTCCTATTTAAAATTATAAATTTCATGTGCACATATTATCTCATGGAATCAAATTGAGTACAATAAAATATTTTATGTGTGTGGGAGAGAACCTTTTATTTTAGTAATTTAAATTATTTTCTTATTTTTTAATGTTTAAAAAACCTGTTTTTCAACATTTTTTTGTTTATGTTTTATTTTTTATGTATTTTTTTGATACTATTGATCTAAAATTATTCTCTTTTCCATTTTGAAATACAAACCAATGAGTGAAACAATTTTTCCCATGAAGCTGAGAATTAATGAATTATGATAATGACATTGTTTCAAGTTCAAATATTTAGTAATGTCATGAAATGTTCTTGGAATTTTGAATACCATAACACATTTCTCTATCTTTATATTTCAAATCACTTTCATGTGAGGCTTTTGAACCTTCATTTTCATATACATTACCTTAACCTAACTTCTTGATAGAATCAAAGCACGCATGATTTAACCAGAATTTGATTTATTTTTCTCAATACATGAGGGTTTTAGGAACTTTTGTTTTAAATGATTAATCCATTTCATTAGTATTATAACACCGATTTCATAATAATACTTATTATAAAGTCTTTCCTTGAAAATATAATCCTTGTATCTATTTGAAGCCATGAATAGACTGTTAGGTTTTCCACATTACAAGACAATTTTCTCTATACAACCAAATCTTGATGTGAAATTGCATAATATTGTTATGCTTAAGTGTGGGAGAAGTTGTATTGTGTTCTGATACCACATTTTGTGATACTCTGGAAGGATAATTAAATTCTAAAGTTATGTATTTTCTGTTGAAGGAAATCATAATGTTTAAAGTTAGGCCTTTTCAATAGCATTCATGATAAGTGAATATGGACCGTTCTAGAGCTTCTAAAAGATGAGGAAAATTGTTCCTATTTGGAGATTTCAAAAAAATCAAGTATGAGATGTTTTATATTTTTCTACTGAAATGTTTAAAGGTGTGAACATTCTTTAATTTTTAATGAGGTTGAACCCAAATTGATCTTAAGGGGGTTGAGGATGAGACTATATTCAAGTGAAAATTATATTAAAGATATTTTGATTAAAAAATATTCATGCCCTCCATATTCAGCCTTAAAAATTTTAACATATCAATACTACCAACCAAAACCATGAAAGAACACTGAAAATCCCTCATGATAAACATATGTCCTCGAAACAAATCAGGTAGTGATGTAGGAAGTTATAAAGCCTATGGTGACCCTTGTATTAGTTTTGATGAGAAAGACATTTCAGAAAACTTTTATTGGTGTGATAAGAGGAAATTAATGTTAGGTAAGTGTTGTGAATGCATGGGATGATAAATGAGTTTTAAATATATTTAATGACATAAATTAAGAATATGAGATATTGGGTTTTTGAGGAGCCATGATATCTTTTGTTTCTTATTGTCAAATTGTTCGAACTCAAGGATATATGTTACAAAATATTTTTTGATTTTATAATGATTTTTAGGTGTCACAAATTTTTTGGAATACATGATATTAGGTTTGGCCTAGGAGTGAAAACGAGACTATTTGAGGGGTGATCTCATCATGATTCGCTGGTTTATTTCACCCTTACATTACTATTTCAAACATGTTTTGTATTGAAAATTACAAATATTATCTCAAATTGAGCATCCAATTTATATCAATTATTAAATTTTTATCACTTTTAAAATTGTAAATTATTCTATTTTCATGATTTTGTTGTAGGGGGTGATTTAGAGGGTCGGAGATGGCCCAAAAGAAGAATGGGCCAAACTGCATGGAAGTCCAAGGAAATATATCGATTTTTTAATTAATTCGCTCAATTTGTGCCACCAAATGGGCTGAAATTTTGTAAGTTGATCTATAACATCATGGGATACAACTCATATCAAAAACCTGAATCACAATTCATCTATTAATGGGTCCATCCTATCAATTAATTCTAGGGGTATAATCTGCATGATTTCAAAGATTTGTTTCAGATTTTTTGCCATATCTCGCACTTTCATAATCCATTGGACAGGAAATATAACATTAAAAGAGTCAAGAGGATCCCCTAATAACTTATATCTATTTTAAAAGTATATATAAGTCTTTTTAATAATGAAAAACTGTTAAAAAAGTTGTATCTTGAAATCTGGGTTCCCAAAACCAGTTCCCATTTTTTCTATATATTGACACATTGGGACCCACTTTTTTATGTTCGTCCAAGGAATGAAGTTATAACATATAAAAGTTCTAGAGTATTCCTCTAATCACATTTGAGGTTATGGAACATTTTATACTCATAGGGGGTTCTATAGAATCAAGGATTACTTCATCGAATTCATTATCTCATTCTCTAATTGTAATGTTTGTTTTTTCACAATAAACATTTTTGTTATTAATTTATTAGTACTATTTTATTCTATTTTTTCAAATTACTTGTTTTATTAATATTTTTCTTTTAGGTTCGAAATTAATATTAAAAATGATTTGTGTTTCTACAATTTCTAAACCGTTAAAAATGCAAAATGTTTCTACGATGAGTACACCGCCCATGGAAAAGTAGTTCTTGTTAGTAATCGAACTACCTATTACCTTTTTCATTCATTTATTTTAAATCATTGAGATACTTTAATTAAAAAAATATGATCTATAAATTTAGTTTTAAATTTAATTTTAACTAATAATGAAATTAAATAATTCATGAAAAAACACATGTGGTCAGGAATTCTGTGAATTGTGAGAGTGAAAACTTATTCAGTAATTAAATATCACTAGGGGATCAATTTTAGAGATAATAGATATTACATAAACTCAATTAGTATTCATTTAAATAATGGATATTTTCCTTAATTTACCAAATACCAAAATCTATCCATAGAACATTAATCAATTCAGGGTGTTGTGATTTCATATTCTAAAGATTGCCTGTGGCTTAATTCACTTCATCATTGTGGTAATGTTATATCTTATAAAGATAGGGGGTTATCAAAATAAGAGATCAAAATAAAGTGGGGATTAATTTAGATGATATGATTAATATGTAACTGAAGAGGTATAGTTATATTGATAATTACTTTCAAAATATTTTATAAAGATCATATTCATCTTATTTAAATTAAATTTAAATTCATTTCAAAAATTAAAACAAAAATTTTAAATCATCATCTAGAAAAAATCTTCTAGTTTTAAAAACAATAAAAAACCCCCTATCCCTTCAAGTAGTGTATTTATTTATTATTTGTTTTTTTTGTTTTCAAAATAATTTTAATATGTTTTTTAAAATTACTTCCTCCACTGAGAGATGACCTTGGTCAACCACTCTATAACAATTAAATAACCAAAAATGGAACCTCATTTGAAATCTCCCATGGTTGCGCCTTTCAAATTGAAACTATTTTTAGGGTGGAAAGTAATTATTTCATATATTTAAATGTATTCCTTGTATTTTTTATTTTATTACCTTCTATTATTTTTTTCATCTTTCTTAACCCGATTTGAATTTTTCATCATCTTTTTTTCCTATTGTTCTCTTTTTGGGACCATTAACTGAAACTTCAAATTTTTATTTTATTATGGAACACTTTTATTCATTTCATTTATATTTTATTTATGAAACGTACTAGTCCCAATGATTTATTAGATCATGACCCAAGATTTAATGCAACCTTATGGCTCGAATAAGACATTCTTAGTCTAAAAGAAGTCTCAGCATTCAACCAGTTAGAGAATTCCACCACTCCAAGTACACTAAAATTGGAATCAATTAAAAATCCAATATAAAACAGGTACCAATTTATGAAAACCATAATGATGAAGTTAGTATAAAAATATGAAAATTGGACCCATCATATATTAACTATCAACAAAATTTTATTGCATACCCAAATCATGAATCAGAGATTGAACAGAAATCTGGATTAATTTACATTCTATCAATGCTTCATGGATTATCTAGTGGGGACCCAAAAAAACACCTCATATAAATTAATGTGGTTTTCTAAACCCTTAAACCAATAAATTAATATGAATATTATAAAACTAAGGTAATTCCCATTTCACTTGATGGAGATACAAAGTATTGGATGTATTATTTACAACATGTATATGTAACTTATTGGAACAATTTCAAACGACTTTTCCTACATAAATTTCATCCATATTCAAGGACCTCATCCATTCAAAATGTGATCTCTAGTATCAAACCATCAAAAGGGGCAGTCAATGTCTGTGTACTGGGAGCAATTCAAGCAGTTATTGAAATCTGTCCACATAACCAAATTAGTGAGAAACTACTCATCCAGTACTTCTATGCAGGACTCAATCCTATGGAGATAATCATGGAGGATTTCTCAACTGGAGGGGAATTGGTCGGCAAAACCCCAATATCTTCATGTGCATTGATTGACAAGATGGCATAATACTCCCAACAATTTTGTGATCGAGATACACCACATTATAAATGAGGACATTATGTAATTCACTTCTCTCTTGAAAATAATTCTATTGAAAATAAATTATATCAATTGAAAAATATGGCGAGATATAATGATTTGTCTAAAAAGGAATCCCAACCCACTCCAATAATACCATGTGGGATTTGCGCTAATACAGACCACCAGACAGGCTATTGCCTCCAATTACATGAGTCATGGGATTGTGAAGTGGCGTTCCCTAGGAGACCATATAAGAAACAACAACAACCACATCCCTAAATTAAGTATTATTCCATTGAACCAACATTAAACCAAGGTTGTAGGGATCAATAAAACATGAGGTATGCCTCTGGACAACATCCAAGGCCCCATTTTCAAAAAAAATAGCCTTTGCCTTACTAATAATGATTTCAACAACCCCAAAGGATATTTGATGCTCAAGAATCAACATTTCAATAACAAGGGACTTATCACCCAAAGGTAGGTTCTAAAACTAATGATGTTTTGAAACAAATATTATTAAACAATAGATTTTTTTGAAGATTCATGGTTTGGAGGTGAGGGAGTTGAAGACTCAAATGAACCAGATTGCAACTGCCCTCCGTTAACTGTTATGTAAGAACTCTAGAAACATGCCTTCCCAACCTACTCCAAATCGCAAGAGGAATGTTAGTTCCATAACATTGAGAAGTGGGAATAAAAAAATTGATACATCTGTTCCTGTCATTCCAACAGAATTCACCTCAACTCTGGAGAGGCACCATTCAACAACCACTGATGATCAGCCAAAGGAGAAAGATAATGGTAAGAAAAATATTGATGATATTTCTCTTAAACCAAATCTATTTCCAAAAAGTGGATCAAAAACCATGAAGATGGTTGAGGAGGTGATGAAAAAATTGGTTTGGAAGCATTCAAGAATTTGTAGATCAACATACCTCTAAATGAATCCATTAAGAAAATCTCTAGGTATACCAAATTATTAAAAGATCATTTTACCAATCGATGAGGTATCAAGAAAAATGAGACGATCAATATCATAAGTAATTTGTCTTCCCTAATTACACAATCTATAGTAATTCCAACAAAGTTCAAGGATCGGGAGACATTCACCATCCCATGCATCGTAGGGGAGTTTCACTATTTTATGCTCTTTTTTATTTAAGAGAATCCATAAATGTAATGCCTCACTTTATTTTCTTCATTAATGGTTGGTGAGTTGATGATGAAGATGGTAGTGGAGTAGTTTGCAAATAGAGCTACAACATATTATGTGGGAGTCCTTGAAGATTTACTTGTCTTGGAAAGACAGATGATATTTCCAGTATATTTCTACATGTTTAAAATGGAGGAGGATCACATTTTTTCTTGTGATCCAATTATTATTGTTAGTAAATTCCTCAAAACTATAATAACTATCATAGATGTTCACGAGGTTACACTTTCCATGGAGTTTAGAGTTGATGTTTTGATATTTAATGTTATGGACTCAGTGTTGTACCCCATAGAGGACCATTCTACTTTTGTAATCTCCGATTTTGAACCAAAAAATAAAAAACCCATTTAATTTGATTGTCCTATGCTTAAGTAGATTATGATAATTGGTTCTAGTTTGATGTCCAATAACAATTACACACTAGTTTCTAATTCACAAACCTCTCTTAGATATTTGTTTTTGAAATGGATTCATATTTTGATCATGTTTAATAAGATTATGACATGGTTATTGAGTATTCTGATAGATTTGAGGAAATATTCTCTGATTTTGTTGATTTTTATTCTGATATTGATGTAATTTTTTCACATAATTCAGTAACATCATTATTTTAATCCACACATCAACCCTCTTTATTGGATTTAAATCCCTTTCCAACTAATAAAAAATGAAAATATTTGTTAATTGGTGATAGATTACCTTTTATTATTTCTAATGATCTTCATTTTGTACTTTATGAAAAACATTTGGATCATTTGGTGGAGAACATTAATGCAATTAGGTTGACCTTAGCTAAAATTTCTGGTATTATCACCTCCATTTGAATGCATATATTATTTTGGAGGATGAGGCTAAACTAGTTAAGCATGAAGAATGGAGAATAAATCCAACACTTCTGAAAGTTGTTAAGAAAGAGGTTTAAATATTCTTGAGGCAGGTTTAATTAATCCCATTTCATATGCTCAGTGGATGAGTCCTATTAAGGTTATGCCTAAGAAAGGTGGTGTTCATGTTGTAAAAAATGGTAGAGAGGAGTCTGTTCGAATGAGAGTGGAAAATAGTTTGCGTGTGATTATTGGTTATATGAAATTAAATTAATCTACTCACAAGGACCATTTACCCTCCCATTAACTGATCAAATGCATGAGACACTAGCAGGGGAGACACATTATTATTTCATGGATGGAATTTTTTGATAATTTCAGGTTTATATAGCTCTAGAGAATCGTTAGTAGACAAAATTTAGTTGTATGTTAGGCACATTTCCCTACCGAAGGATGCCATTTAGAATTTACAATCCCTGGGTACCATCCAGAGATGCGAGGTGAGTATTTTTTCAATTTTTTTGGAGACCATGATGGAGGTATTTAGGGATGATTCTACACTGTATGGGTCTTCATTTGATGATTCTATATCTAGTTTTGGAAATTATTTGAATCATTGTATTGGGAATAACCTAGTCCATAACTTTGAAAAGTGACATTTCATTGTAGATCATGGAATTGACATTGGGAATGTAGTGTGAAATCATGGGATTTAGGCTGATAGATCTATAAAAGATAGTATTTCATCCCAACACCATCCTTCATGTGTGTGTGATTTTAGATAATTTTTAGGGAATGCATGATTTTATTGGTTCTTCATCCATGATTTTTGTTAAATTCATTTTACTATGTCACAATTAATTTAAAAAGATTCTGATTTTGTGTTTGATGATTCTTGCAATAGTTCCATTGATGATCTAAAGAACTGTCTGACAACTCCACCTTTTATAAAGCCTCCACGGTGGGAGCTTCCTTTTGAGATTATGTGTTATGCATTGAAAATCACTATGGGAATCTTTTTATATCAATAGGTAGAGGGAAGTTCACATGTGATTGAATATTAATCGAGGACATTGGATTCAGCTCAATAAAAATTTGCAACCATGGAAATGGTTTTTCTGGCTGCCATATTTTCTATATATAAAATCCATTCATATTTATTTGTCTATAAAGTTGTTGGGTTTTCTCACAATGTATCTCAGAGGTTCCTCACAAAGAATCCAAATACAATTCCCAGGCTTATACAATGGATGCTCCATCATTAAGAATTTCATATTCAAATAAAGGATAAGAAGGGTTCATAGAGCAGGTTTTAAGACCACATGAGTAGGATTACTCACACACTAGAGGATGAAACCTTGTAACCGGTTCCCCTTCGGGACACATACCCATATGAGCATCTTTATTCAATCTCAGGTATGCACCATTGGTATGCTGATTTAGTAATCTACCTTGTTGCATCTGAAATCCCTAAAAATTTAAAGAAACATCAACTCTAAAAGATCAATATTGAGTAAAGATTTTATGTTTGGGTTGATCAAGAACTTTTGAGCATCTGCAGTGACCATGTTTTTAGGAGTTGTGTTCTTCATCATGAGTTTGAGTCTGTTCTAGTATTTTGTCACACACATTCTTATGGTGGACACTTTGGACCCCAACAAACAGCTCATAATCTCTTAGACTATGGATTATATTGACCTATCTTATTTCACGATTCTCATGTGTTTTAAATGTAATTCTTATGTTGACAACACAATAGAAACATTTCATGGAGACATGAGATTCACCAACATCCCATATTTTTTTGTAAGATGTTTTATTTTTTTGGTAATTGATTTTATCTGTACTTTTAAATGTCTATATGGTTTCATTAAATATTTTTTGGTCGTTGATTATGTGAGAAAATGGGTGGATTCCATGGCCATCACGACTGATGATTCTCATGTTTCAGTACAATTTTTTAGGACTCAAATCTTTTTTAGAATTGGTGTTCGAAATTCTATCATCAGTGATCAGGGGACACACTTCTAAAATTGGAATATAGCTTCCCTCCTTCTTAATTATGAGGTCACACACAAAACAACACCACTATACAACCCCCAAAAAATATGGCCCGGCTATGGATTCAAATTTGGAGTAGAAATCATTTTTGTAGAAAACCATGATACATAATAGGAAGGACTTAACCAAAAGAATGGATGATGAAATTTCATCTAATAGGAAAACATACAAGACAAAAACCTATATTTCCCCATTTAAAATTTATTTTGGTAAGCTTGTTATATCTTTCTGGAGGTTGAGCATTGGGAATATTGGGATATAAAGAAATGAAACATGGATTTGGACTAAGCTTGAATCCAAAGGAGGATTCAAATTCATATTCATGTGGAGATTTGATTGTTATAATATGAGTACTAGACACTCTATAAGAAATGAACAATTGTATCTCATGATAGAATGATCCAACAAAAGGTGTTTTGTGTTAGAGGGAAAGTCCTTCTATACTGTTTACAAATAATGTTGATGCCCAGTAAGTTGCATTCCAGATGGTTAGGTCCTTATATTTTTTCTAATAGTCTTCCTTATGGTGAAGTAGAGATATCACAAGAGGAAACTAGATTGTTCTTTATAGTCAATGGGCATCCTTTCAATAAATACATTGAATGAATTTCTACTTATGTAGTGGATTTCATCACTCTACATAACCAAATCATAACTTGAGGATATTAGGATGTTATTAACCCTTTCACTTTTATATTATTTTTTCTATTTAAAATTTTACATTTCATTTCCACATATAATCTCATGGATTCACATTTAGGAAAATTAAATATTATATGTGTGGGGGAAGGAACAATTTTGTTTACTAAATTCAATTGTTTTCCAGTTTTTCAAATGTTTTTAAAAAATTATGTTTTTAAAAATATTTGTGTTTATCTTTCAATTTTTTATGTTTTTTTAAAACGTTTAAGCTAAAATGATTATCACCACTATTTTAAAATATATATCAATGAGTGAAACTATTTTTACCACGAATCTAAATATAAATGAATGCTGAAAATTACATTGTTTCAAGTTCAAATCATTAGTAATTTCATGGAAATTATTCTGATTTTTAAATCCCATGCCACATATCACTGTCCTTTTTTAAATCACATTCCAATTAGCCTTATGAACCATTATTTTTGTACTATTCACATTTACCTAATATCTGGAGAGAAAAAAACCATGCATTAATAAACCATATTTTGATTTATTCTGGTAAAAAATTGAGGGTTTAAGGTACATGGGATTTAAATGATTTATAAATTTATTTATTATTAAAACAACTATTTTATATGAATATTTTTATAATGGTCTACCTTGAACAATTAATCATTTTATCCCTTATAGTCCATTAACATCTAGTTATGTTTGCTTCAATAAAAACAATTTCCCAATCCAATCAACTCTTCATGTGAAGTTGCATAATCGTGTTGAACATAACTGTGGGTAAGATATATTGGTGTGTGCTAATACATTTCATGATACTCTGGGTGGAAAATTAAATTCTATTGAGATCTGTTTGCTGCTAAAAAACGTTATGTGGAAATTTGTGTCTTATATAGAGAAATCGTGATAATTGAAGTTGTGCCTTTCAGGATGTTCAAATATTTAAAGAAAGTTGTGTCTATCTGGATCATTCAATAAAATATTGTTTGAGATTATTTAATTTTTCTACTAAAATGTTGAGTGGTGTGCACATTCGTTTATTTTTAATAAAGATGAACATTAATTATTGCTAAGGGGATTAAGGAGGAGAGCATATTTAAGTGAAAATTAGATTAATGCAATTTTTCAACAAAAATAGTCATGCCCTCATCACTCAGCCTCATAGTTCTTCTCATCTAAATCCTACCAACTGAAATCCATAGAACAACCCTAAAAATTCATAATGATAAACATATGTCCTTAAATCAAATTGGGTGGTGATGTATAAATTTATCAAGCCTATGATGAACCTTGTATGAGTTTGGATGAAAAAGACAATACTAAATAATTGAGATCTGTGTGATAAAAGAAAATTAAAATAAGGTAAGTTTGTTGTGTGCATGGAAGAATAAATTAATTTTATATATATTTAGCCATATAAATTAAGAACCTGAAATAATGGTTTTTTGATGGGGCATGAAATTTTTTGTTTATTGTTCTGAAATTGTTGGATCTCAAGGATATGTGGTTAAAAATTTGTTTTAATTTGATATTGATGTTTAATGGTCAAATTTTTTAGAAATACATGCTAGGAAGTTTTTCCCAGGAGTGAAAAATGGTAAGTGTGGGGGTGTGATCGCATCATGATTCACTAATTTATTTCACCATACATAACTATTTTGAACTTGTTTTTTATTTAAAATTACAGATATTATCTCAAATTGAACATCCCATTTGATTCAATTATTATATATTAAATACATTTAAAAAGATACATTATTCTTGTTTTGGTGATTTTGTTGAAGGAGGAGGTGATTTGGAGGGTTGAAGAGGATCCAGATAGAAAATGGAACAAACTACATGGAAGCCCAAGGTTATATGTCCACTTTTATTTGAAAATATTGAAAATTTTGTGCCTCTAAATCTCATGAATTTTTGTTGGCCTCTTTAAAATGTTCTATGTTAAAACTCAACTCAAAAACTGAATCCCATTTCATCATTTAATTGGACCATCAAAACTAATCTTCCTAGGGGACATAATATTCCCGAATTCAATAATTTTGGTCTGTATTTCTACCATATATGACACTTTCTTCCTCCAGTGGCTGAAAAATATAACATGGAGATAGTCAAGATTTGGGAAAAAAACATTTCCCTTTTTTCCAAGTATATATACGTCCACTTACTAGCCACATACAGATAATGTGGCCTCTTAAAATCTTGGTTTCCAAAACCAATTCCCATTTTGGCTATAAATTGAAACCATGGGAACCACATTTGAATGTTTGACCAAGGATTTAATTGATTCTATTTTGATGTTCCAAGGAGTCCTATCATTACATTGATCATTCTATAACATTCTATACTCATAGAAGGAGCTCGTGAAGCAAGGATCATTTCATTGAAGCCTTCCTCTCTTTCTCATGATGTAATTATTGGTTTCTCATAATAAAAATTTTTTTTCTTATATTATTTTTTCAATTTTCTTATGTTTTGTTAAAATAATTTTTTTCATTCTTCCTATTTGGCCCGGGAATCAAGAGTGGAAACAAGATTGTTTTCTACCCTTTCTAAAAATTGGAAATGGAAAACACTTTTATGAAGACTTCACTGATCATAGAAGAGTAGTACTTTTTACTAATCGATATACCCCAAACATAATTCATTAATTTATTTTGAATCAATGGGTTACTGTAATTATCCTAATATGATATATGAATTAATTCATAATTTTAATTGAAACTATGAATTCAATTAAATGATTCATGAAAAAACCCTCGGGGTCGACAATTGTGTGAATTAAGAGAGCACAATCATAGTGTGTGATTCAAACCCACCATGGGACCAATTTGTAGAGTTAAAAAATATTCTCTAAACACAATTAGTACTCATTTCCAGAATGGTTATGTTCCTTATTTTACCCGTGATGATGAGTTATCCTTATAACATCAATCATAGCATGGTGCAGTGATTGTATTTTTCAATGACAGCCTAGGGATTAAATCACATCATATTTGTGGAAAAGATAATTATCTTTGGATTTTGAAGTTAACAAAATATTGGATAAAAATTTAGTGAATATTTATATAAATGATAATGATTAATAAGTATGTGAAGAGGTAGAGATATATCTATTACACCTTTTTAAATAATATTTAAAAAGATTTATTATTGTGTTTTATAAGGGAACATCATTTAAAAATCAAAAACAAACTAATGAAATATTCTTCATGAAAAATTATTCTAGTTTTATAATAGATAAAACCCCCATCCTTTCATATAGTGTTTTTATTTTATTTTATTTTCTTTTCATAATATTTTTAATATGTTGTTTTAAATTACAACCACCTTTGATAGATGGCCTTGGTCAGCCTCTCTTTTGTATCTAAATAACCTAAATTAGAACATCATTTGCAATCACCAATGATAGTGCCTTCAAAATTGGTTTCATTTCCATAGATGAAAGTAATTATTTCAATTATTTAGTGGCATTAATTTTTTTATTCATTTTTTTCTTATCTTTTCTTCTTTCTTCATTCTTTACCTAATCTAAATTTTTCTTCTTAATTTTTTATTCTTCTTATTAAACCATCAACTCAAAAATCCCATTTTTATTTTATTATGGTCCACTTTTATTATTTTTATATTTATTTGATTCCCAAAATGAAATAATCTGGAAGACCTATTAGATCTTGACCCTGAGATTGAACACAACCTTAGTGTGCGATCAGAAATTCTCAGCCTATGAGAAGTTTCAACATTCAACTAGTTGGATGTTTCCTTCAATCCAAAGACATTAAAATTGAGAACACCAATAAATCCAACAGAAAACAAGAAACAATTGCTGAAAACAATTACAATTAAATTAATATAACCATTTGAGAATTGGCTTCCCCAGATATTAACTATCATCCAAATTTTATTACATACCCAAATCTTGAATCTGACATTGAACTGAAATCAGGGTTAATTCACCTTCTTCCAATGTTTCATGGATTAACTTTTGATGACCCACACAAACACCTTAAAGAAATTAATGTGGTTTTCTCAGCCCTTATACCATGAAATATATATGAAGATCAAATCAAGCTGATATCAATGCCATTTTTACTTGAAGGAGGCATGAGAGATTGGATGTATTTTTTAAAACCTGAAGATGTAACATGATGGAATGATTTGATACATATTTTCATGACTATATTTTTTTCAGCATCAATCACAAGATCAATACAAAAAGATATCATTGGGATCAATAAACCACAAGGGGAGTCAATGTATGAGTACTGGTTGTAATTCAAGAAGTGGTTCTCAAGCTATCCACATCACCAAATCAGTGAGAATCTACTCATCTAGTACATCTATGATGGACTAAAACTTGGGGAGAGAAGCATGGTGGATTACGTAGCTAAAGATTTATTGGTCAAAAAAACACGAATAACAACATGTGTGTTCATCGATAAATAGCACAAAACTCCCAACAATTTGGTGATAGACTTACACCACATGTTAGAGGAGTACGCCTGGAAATTACTTCATCTCTAGAAGATCATTTTATTTAAACTAAGATGGAATAATTTACCACAATGGTGTGCCATATTTATTTCTCTCAAAAGTAATCCAACCCAATTCTATGAGTCCATGTGGAATATTCATTGAAAAAACAGCCCAACTAACTTTTTCGCCAAATTACAAGAGTAAGAGTATTGTGTAGTAGTAATCTATGTGAGACCATATCAGCAACAACAACAACCACATACCCAAAAGTAGTATGATTCTTTCAACAAACATACAACCAATGGTGTAAAGATCAATCATATGTGAGTTATGGCTGCTGATAACAACAAAGACCCAATTTTCAACAAAACATACAACATCTTCTTACATACCAACAGAGATTCCAAAATCCCAAAATGAGATTTGAATCTCAAGAATAAACATGTCAAATACAAGGTACTTCTCCACCAATGTTTATTTATAATAGTGATGATCTTTTGAATCAATCGTTTCTTAATCAACAGAATGAGCTGAAGAGTCAGGGTGAAGAGTTGAGGGAGATGATGACACGAATGATCCATATTTAAACCGCCCTCCATTAATTGGTAATAATGAACTCCAGAAATCTTCCTTCCCAACCTACTCCATAACCAATTGGTAATGCTAGTGTCATCACATTGATATGTGGAAGCAAACAATAGATACATCTTCACCTGTTGTTCCTGTCATGACCCGTCCTCAGGGCCCGTGCCCTGACAACCACAAACCCTCCTTCCATAGGCCAGGGGATGGCAACTAGCACCAAAGGCATAAATCTTGATAAAAATGAAAGGAATTGCCTTAAGAAAGTAAACAAACACCTCAGAGTACGCAAGATGAAGTAAACACCATGTAAAATAAGTACAAAAGTAAGTGCTGGAAAGTAAAAAGGCCAGAATAAAAACCCAACTGAAAGTAAAGTACAACCGAAAATAATGTATAGCAGTAGAAAAGTAAAACAGCAACTCTGAGCCATCCTCTAGAAATCCCAACTGAATGGTGGGTACAGATTGTCTCCTCAGCTCCTCGGGTCCAGCCATCCGCTCTAAGTATGTCCCATCCATTGATCCACCTTGTTGTACCATCCAGCTCCACGAGCCACCACCTCGATCAGCGTTGTCCATCGTATGCATCCAACACAACGTAGTGCGGGCATAACCCATGCATGGGTGAGTATACGATACTGAGTAGGTACCTCGAGACCCCCGAAGGTCTCGCAGAATCCACAAAGGATAATCCACAAAAGGAAATATACAATCACAAATTATCGACCAACTCTACTTAGGTTTGTTCCCATAGATATTCCTAAGTCATCAATTCATATTCTGCTCCAACTCACGAGCCCAAGTTCAACCCAGTCCACACATGAAATTACAACCCATCCCACACAGGAATGCACATCCCAATCCACACAGGATAGCAAGTCAATCATATCGAAGATAATGATTGAATGTCAAGACTCAGCTCACACATGTGTACTACTCACGAAGAGGGGTGGACATGATAGACGTAGCCTCTGAATCATCTCCCCTGCCAAACCCACATAGGATCCAAGTACAGAAGTCATCGCTGCCGAACCCACATAGGATCCATGTACAGTAACCATCACTGCTGAACCCACGTAGGATCCAAGTATTGTCCTCATCGCTACCGAACCCGCGGAGGATCCCTGTACCTTAATCCTCGCTACTGAACCCATATAGGATCCAAGTACAATCATCATCGCCGTCGAACCCACGGAGGATCTAAGCATGGTATTCATTGCAGTCATAGCCAGCACTAGGGTTCCAGTACATAACACACTCGATTCTGGTAGGGTCCTCTCCTCGAGTCAAAGGGGTGGATACATCAACTGTCACGAAGGCCAGAGATGATGTATCCCAATGTTCCATCCCATGAAATAGGGTAAAACTAAGAAAAATGTTCCTGATTCATAGAGAACAAGACAACAAAGCCATTTTCCTAATGTACACGGCGTGTAGGTAATTAATACATGCCATGTCATCAGACATGAGGTACTGACTGTATGATATGGCCCATCTCATGGGGTTGGTCGTGTAAAAAGTAAGTACACAGCATGTGGTAGGGTTACACCCCGTGTCTTCAGCCAACGGGTATTGTCCATATACCACAACCCATGTTAAAGTGTTGTTCATGTAAAAAGTAAATATTCGGCATGTATTATGGTTACATGCCCGGTCCAATCCTCTAGGGTTGGTCCCATGTGGGCTGGACAAGTCTGGCCGTGTGGGGGAGTACATGCCCATGTACTCAACCCCGTGTCTGTGTATTTCCAGAATAATGTTGTGCCTCTTGGTCGTATGGTTCTGCTCGTGGCCGTGTATCACCCAGATTACACCCTGAGCCTCATGAAGCAGCTTCTTCCATGGTGGTGGTAGTGCACGCTGTTCCTCATGGTCGTGTAGTTCCGCCCGTGCCCGTGTATCTTTTGGATTACACACCGAGCCTCACGAATCCTCTTCTTCCATTCAAGGAAGATAATATATTTCATTCCTCATAGCCATGTATTTCTTTCTATGTCTGTGTATTTCCCTTGAATACATGCCATGTCCATCGAAGTCCCCTCTATCAATCTATGTGGACAGTACATTTCGTGTGACCAGTATCACACGTTGTGTGTCACTTCTTCTGATTTATGTTACTTCTAATGCTGAATGCTTGTACTACACTGCGTGTTCTTTGGAAGGAAACGCCGTGTATTCTGGAATTGCCAAGAAACGACACCTTTGGATGGCATGCCTCCTAAGGCATCCTTCCTTTGTTCTGATGATCAGTTTGCTACAAAACTCTAGTTCCTAGGCCGTCTTGATGTTCCGAGGCTGTTTCTGATGTTTTCGGACCTCTGATCGTCTCTAAAAACTGTCCTTCATTCACCGCTCAAGAATGGTTGGACAACCCCATACAACAAGAATGGCAGAGGAATTAGATGGTGTTAGTTTGGTCTGGTTCGTTCCTCTTTAGTTTGATAGCATAAAGGTTTAGAGTGAATCAACAACATGGAAGGGAAAACAAGGTTTCACATTAATAAACACACCCCTACCTCAAATCAAGAAGGATGATTTCTTGATGAAGGATGAAGATTCTTTCATTTTTCCATTGATGTTGTCACGGAAAGATGGTGTCGCTTCATCAACGTCGAGAAACAAAAAGAAGACGAGGTTGGCGCCGGCGTTCTTTGCATTCTTCAATGAAGAAGATG
The DNA here is from genome assembly GCA_963277665.1 of Viscum album. Classification (NCBI taxonomy): domain Eukaryota; kingdom Viridiplantae; phylum Streptophyta; class Magnoliopsida; order Santalales; family Viscaceae; genus Viscum; species Viscum album. The sequence continues at coordinate 361,562,515 of OY728158.1, read as the reverse complement.
AAGTTCTACAAGAGTTTAGATATCTCTCTCCCAATTTCATCACACCACATGCCAACCTAATAAAATAAGGCCACCCCTTATTTTATTCATTTTCCATGCTTTTCAAAAACACAAAAATTCAAATTTGAATTCACTTAATTAATTAATCTTGAGTTGTAAAAATTAAATGGGGTGTTATGTTGACAATATTAATGTGGAAGAGGAGAATCCACATAATTAAAAACAAGGGAGGTTTTAAGGGAGTTTAAGGGGTTATGGGGAATGAGAAAAGATGGGGGCTTGTGTGGGCCCCACCTCTCCTTTATCCTCTCAAGAGAAGTTAGCAACCTTTTGTGTCTGACCCCATCTTCCACACATAGGTTATAATCACATAGAAAAGAAATAAAATTGTAACAAATATTTTATTTCACTCGTCATTTAAACCATTTTTTTTAAAAAACTCCTTAGAAAATGCACCTTCAAAGAATGTCCTCTAATGAAAATACCACTACTACAGTTTCACCGGTGCCCTCGGATTTTGATTCCGAGCACGGGTTCAAAAGACAGAAAAACCTGCTCATTCGTTCACTTAACATAGCCAGTCTAAATTTCAGAAAATGATTCCTGACACACCGGGCATCGGAATCAGGTTCCGTTATAAACTGTGTACTCATAAAATCACAATGTAAATACAAAAAAAACATCCTTTAAATTTACGGGTCTTTACATTACTCCTAGCTCAGGGCTTTATGTCCCCGTAAAGATACATCACAAAACTAGGGAAACAAATGAGGGTACTGAGCACGCATCTGAGCCTCTCGCTCCCGTGTGCTCTCCTAGAGGTTCTCGTGCTTCCACTTGATGTGCACCAGAGGAATCGACCGTCCATGTAGAACCCACTCCTGTCGATCCTCGATCTCCACTGGGACCTCCGCAAAAGTCTCCTAATCATCGATATCCATCTCCCAGTGATCATTGATATGAGTCGGGTCATGCACATATCCATCAGCTGAGATACGTGGATGGTGTCATGCACTCAGTGCAACTGAGGTTTAAGAGCCAGGTGATAAACCACCTCGCATATCCTATTGATAACCTAGAATGGTCCGATGAAGTATGGAGATAACTTGTCTCCCCGGCCAAATCTCCATAATCCACACTAAGGTGAGACCTGTAAGAATACATGGTCGCCAACCTCGAACTCTAGTGGTCTCCGCCTCCTATCAGCATAGGACATCTATCAGCTATGTGCAGTCCTCATCTGCTCTTGGATGATCTGTATCTTCTCAGTCATGACATGGACCATCTATGGTCCTATAAGTGCTGACTCTCCATGGTGTGTCCAGTATAGTGGTGATCTATAGGGTCGGTCGTACAATAACTCGTGTGGTGTCATCCCGATGGTGGAGTGGTAAATGTTTTTGTATGAAAACTCCACCAAGGATCAGTGATCCTCGCATATGTGACCAAAGTAAAGGAAAAATGCATGGAACATGTCCCCGAGAGTCTGAATGGTCCTCTCCGTCTGACAATCCGTTTGTGCGTGAATAGTGGTGCTTAGGCATAGTTGCGTCAAAAATGCCTCTTGCAACCCCTTCCAATGCTGGGAAGTAAAGAGAGAATCTCGATCGGAGATGATTGATGATGGAACACCATGAAGCCATATGATCTCCTAAACATAGAGCCGTCCCATGATCTTTACTGAGCCCTGTTATCTCATGGGGAATAAGTGGGATGACTTCGTGAGTCGGTCGACAATCACCCTGATGGAGTCGTGTCCTCTGGAAGTACGTGGAAGTCCTTTCACGAAATACATAGATAGCCCATCCCACATCCACTCTGGGACCTCTAAGGGATGTATGAAGCCTGCTGGTACCTGGTGATCTACCTTCACCTGCTGGAAGGTGAGGCATCATAAAACGAACTCTGCCACAACCTTCTTCATACCCAGCCACGAGTGTTGTTGTATGAGATCCAAGTACATATTATCCACTTCTGGATGTAATGCTAATGGAGAAGTGTGAATCTCCCTTAGAACCTCCTCTTGTAATGAAGCTGGTACCATGGTACGTCCCCTGAAGAGGATGACGTGGTCTCTTACCACATAAAATCCATCTGGTGCCTATCCTATGGTAATCTGAGCCCATCGCGTCTCACACTCAACGTCCCCACGTTGTGCCTCCCGGACCTGCTGAAGTAGTGGAGAAGTGACTGTGAGTGACTGTATAATGGCTGGTCTATATCTATCCATGAAGGATATCTACAATGAGGATAGATGCTCTGTCGCCTCTCCATGTAGCTGAATGCCTGATCTCCTACTAAGTGCATCAGCTACAATGTTCCTCTTTCCAAGAGTATAGACTATATCAAAGTCATAGTCCTAGAGGAACTTGAGCCATCGCAGTTCTCTCGGGTTCAGGTCCTTCTGCGAGAATATATACCTGAGACTCTGGTGGTCAATGTATACTGTAAAGTGCTCGCCCATCAGATTGTTCCACCACATCTTCGAACCAAAGTCCACTTCTGCTAAATCCAAGTCATGGGTAGCGTAGTTCTTCTAATGTTTCCTCAACATTCGTGATCCATCGGAGATCAATGCCCACTATTGCATCAGGACACACCCGAGTCTGGTCCCTGATGCATCGTAGTAAACTACGTACCCCAATCCCTCCTCCAGTAGCCTTAAGATGGGTGCAGTGACCAATATCTGTCTCAGCTCGTGGATGCTCTGCTGACATCTACCTGACCACACGAAGGGTTTCCCCTTCTTCGTCAAAGATGAAAGTGGTGTTGCGTCTTTGGAGAAGTCTAGCACAAATCTCTAATAGTACCTATCCAGAACTATAAAACACCACACCTCTGTCACACTCTTAGGTGGCTCCCAAGCTAGCACTCCCTCGATCCTCACCAAGACCACCGCAACTACTGCCTCCATTATAATGTGTCCCATGAAGTGGATTTCATAAATCCATAACTGACACTTCTAGATCTTACCATAAATATGGTGCTCTCAGAGTGTGTCCAATAGAACCCGCAAGTGGTTGGCGTGTCCTCCTCAGTAGTCGAGTAAATCAATATGTCGTCGAGGAAAACTATGAAAAATTTATCGAGGTAAGGCTGGAAGATCCTGTTTATGAAACTCATGAACACTACTGGAGCATTGGTTATTCTGAAAGGCATAACCAATAACTCATAGTGGACATACAGACACCCGAAGGCCGTCTTCTGCAAATCCCCGTCTCGAACTATGAGATGATGATAGCCTGACCTGAGGTCTATCATCGAGAACCATCATTCTCCCTTGAGCTGATCGAAGAGGTCTTCAATCCTTGGAAGTGGATACCTGTTCCTCACGGTCACCTGGTTCAGGCGACGGTAGTCGACACACAATCACAAGCTCCCATATGCATTATTGGCGAACAGAATCAGGGAAGCCGAGCTTGAAACATTGGGTCAGATAAATCCCTTGCCCTGCAAGTCCTCCACCTGTACCCGTAGCTCTCGAAGCTCAGCGGAAACCATATGATATGATGGAGTAGATATAGGTGATGTCCCTGGGAATAGGTCAATATATAAGTCTAACTCTCTGTGAGGGGGTAGTCCCAGAACGTCATCAGGGAAAACGTCCGCATACTGATCCACCACAATAGGAAAACTCGGACTCCACACGTCAGCTGCTCCTAGGATGAGACTAGCCAACTCATGAGTAATCGGCTGTCCTCTCATCTGTGGGAGTCCATCCTGCACTGCAAAGGCTCCCTTCTCAGCAGTGAAGGTGAACCTGCTCCATCAGTGTGGACACATTGCACCTTGCGCCTAATACAATCGATTTGTTCATGGACTATAGATAACCGATACATGCCCAAGATGACGTCGTAAGGCCTCGACGCCGCTACAAAATGATCCCAGCCGAAGCTCTCGCCTCCTAGAATAAGCTCACACTACCGGAACCAGTGCATAATCATCGAGTCTGCTCCCGTAGGAGTCTCTAGCCGTAAGGATTGATCCAACGGCTCTGTCGGAATCTTTGAGATCCGAACAAGGGAAGTGGCAATGAAAGAATGACTCGCTCCTATGTATATAATAACTACATCAAGGATGGAGTAGAAACATATAGTATCTCAAATAATCTAAGTTACATCATGGTTGTTGGCCTCCACTGCCTGAAACTGAGCTTGTCTCTGTCCACCAGCTCCCTGTGGTCGGGGTGGAACTCCTGGTGGTGGTTGTGGTAATGCCTTAAAGCTTCTCCCACCACCCACTGCCCGACCAGCTCCTCTGCCTCATCTTACTACTCCTCGCGGACCGCCACAGTCAAACCTCTGCCTCTTCTTGGGTGGTCCCTCAACCGTATACCGCTCCTCTACATGGTGGGTCGAGAAGTCACGAGCCATGTTGTCATGCCCGCCGCATGCATAGCATTATGTGGCTCTCATAGGACTGGCTCTACTTCATGTGCCCCGCACATCTGAACCAATGTCCTGAGGTCATCCACCTGATGGTCTGGTCCTCTTGGACCCCTGTGACATCCGTTGACTACCAGCTACAGAAGACTCCACTACGTGCCGCCCTGCGGTAGGTCTCGCTACTGGTGAAGGCTCAACAAGAAATCTCACCACGAGAAGGGCTATCTCTAGCACTCCCGCCTACATCGAAATATTGAGGGAGATCATTGAGGACCTGATCTCATTCCTTAGTCCCTACTTGATGGTCCGAGTCCAGAAGAATGGGTCTCGTACCATGTCTATGGAGTATCGTAAGAGATCAGTAAATCCCACCGAGTACTGGGCTACTAACATGCTCCCCTGCCGCATATGTAGCAACTCTTAGATTCGCACCGCAGAAAGGTTGGCTGGAACGAACTCCGAGCGGAAAAGTCACTCAATGTCCGAACAAAGGACAAATGCCTCGTCGTGAACCTGGAGCATCAGGCTCCACCATCTACCTATTGCCGCATGTAGGAGACTCGCTACATGGATCACCATGAGGTCTGCTGGTGTCCCTACCAATCTGAAGACTAGAGCAACAGCCTCCAGCCAATATTCAACTGCCTGAGGGTCCGTATCCCCGCAGAACCTAGGCGGTCTCTGTCGCTGAATCTCGTGCAGTGCACTAAGGTGACGTGAACTCTCAGCTGCTGGGGTTAGTGGCATCGGTGGATCGGTGGGTAGAGGTACCACCAGTGCCTCCGCTGTAATAGGGCCATCCACTGAGGCATCGTCACTCGGTGGGCTTCCATCTCGTATAATGATCGGAACCCTAGACAACTGCCATTGTGGGGCCATCCTGAAAGAAAAAGTTGCACCGCGCTTAATACAGTATACCTAGTGAGCTGACACAAAGTAATCACAAATAAAACATTTGGAACACACATGAAATCAATGTTTTGGTGCATTGTGTCTGAAATCAGAAGTCAGGGTCCTGGTGTATGGATACATCAGCCGCCGCACCAACACAGGCTCCCTGGACTGATAACCTCACTCAATACCCTAACCACTATTGCTTCACATAGAAGAAACTATCAGAGTCTTTAGTTCTGTGGTAGAACCGACTCCTCTGATACCAATTTTTCACGACCCGTCCTCGGGGCCTGTTCCATGACTACCCCAAGCCCGCCATCCATAGGCCAGGGGCTGGGGACTAGAACCAAAGGCGTAAATCCTAATAAAAAGGGAAGGAAATACGTTTATAAAGTAAAAAAAACAACTCAGAGTACGCCAGCTGAAGTAAACACTATGTAAACTAATTAAAAAAGTAAGTGCTGGAAAGTAAAAGGGCCAGAATACAAACCCAACTGAAAGTAAAGTACAACTAAAAAGAAAGTACAGCAGTGGAAAAGTAAAACAACAACTCCGAGCTATCCTCTGGAAATCCCACCTGAAGGGTGGGTACATATAGTCTCCTCAGATCCTTGGGTCCAGCCGTTAACTCCGTGTACGTCATGTCCAATGATCCACCTCTTAGTACCATCCAGCTCCACGAGTCACCACCTCGATCAGTGCTTTCTGTCATCTGCATCCAACACAACATAGTGCGGGCATAGCCCATGCGGGGGTGAGTATACGATACTTAGTAGGGATCCCGAGACCCCAGAAGGTCTCCGAAAATCCACAAAGTATAAACCACAAAAGAAATATACAATCACGAAGTATCAAATAACTCAACTTAGGTATATGCCCATACATATTCCTAAGTCATCAATTCCTGTTCTGCTCCAACTCACGAGCCCATGTTCAACCCATTCCACATAGGAACGTACAACCCAACCCACACAGGAAAGCACAACTCAATCCACACTGGATAGTAAGTCAATCATATCGAAGATAATGATTGAAAGTTAAGACTCAGCTCACACAGGCATACTACTCATGAAGAGGGGTTGAGATGATAGGTGTAGCCTCTGAATCATCTCCTCTACCGAACCCATGTACGATCCAAGTACAGAAGTCGTCGATGCCGAACCCACGTAGGATCCAAGTACAGTATTCATCACTGCTGAACCCACGTAGGATCCAAGTACAGTCGTCATCACTGCCGAACCCACGGAGGATCCAAGTACAGTCGTCCTCACTGCCGAACCAATGTAGGATTCAAGTACATTCATCAGAATCGTCAAACCCGCGGAGGATCCCAGCATGGTTGTTATCGCAGTCGCAGCCAGTTCTAGGGTTCTCACACATAGCACACTCGATTCCAGGAGGGTCCGCTCCTCGAGTCAATAGGGTGGATACATCAACCATCACGAAGACCAAAGATGATTTATACCAATGTTTTGTCCCATGAAATTGGGGAAAAACAAGAAAAACTTGCTCGAGTCACAGAGAACAAGACAACCACAAAATTTTTATAAAGTACACGGCATGTAGGTAATTAATACACATTGTGTCATCAGAAACAGGGTACTACCGTATGATATAGCCCGTGTCATGGGGCTGGTCGTGTAAAAAGTAAGTACATGGTGTGTGGTATGGTTACACGCCGTGTCTTCAGTCCACAGGTACTTTTAGTGTACCAAAGCCCGCGATGAAGCGTTGTTCGTGCAAAAAGTAAATACACGGCATGTACTATGGTTACACGCAGTGTCCAAACCTTTAGGGTCGGTTCCATGTGCCATGGCCATGTCTGGCCGTGTGGTGGAGTACATGCCCGTGTACTCCACCCTGTGTCCATGTATTTCCAGAATACACATCCTGCCACTTGGTCATATGGTTCTGCCCGTGTCCGTGTATCACCTAGATTACACCCCGAGCCTCGCGAAGCCACTTCTGCCATGGTGGTTGTAGTACACGTCATGCCTCGTGGCCTTGTGGTTTCGCCCGTGTCCGTGTATCTTCCGGATAACACGTCGAGCCTCGTGAAGTTGCTTTTTTCCTTTCAAAGAATATAACACACGCCATGCCTCGTGGCCGTGTATTTCTGTCAGTGTCTGGTTATTTCCCTTGAATACACGCCATGTCCATCAAAGTCCCTACTGTCAAACTGTGTGTACAGAACACGCAGTGTGACTGGTGTCACACATCGTGTGTCCCTTCTTCTGATGTCTGTTACTTCTGCTTCTAAATGCTTGTACTACACAACATTTTTTTGGATGTACACACCGTGTATTGTGGAATTTTCCAGAAACAACGCCTCTGGACAACATGCCTCCCGAGGCATTCGCCTTTTGTTTCGATGATCTATTTTATACAAAACTATCGTTCCTAGGTTATCCCAATGTTCCGAGGACGTTTCCAAATTTTTTGGGCCTCCGATCGGCTCCGAAAACATGCCTTGATTCACCACTCATGAACTATTAGAGAACACCATACAATAAGAACGGCAGAGGAATTAGACCATGTTAGTTTGGTCCGGTTCCTTCTACATTATTTTGATAGAAAAAAGGTATAGAGAGAACCAACAACATGGGTGGGAAAACAACATTTCTAAATAATAAACACACCCCTACCTTAAATCAAGAAGGATGATCGCTTGATGAAAGATGGAGATGCTTTCATTGTTCCGTTGATGTTGTCGTTGAAAGACGGCATCGCTTCATCGAAGTCGAGAAACAAAAAGTATCAGAGGTTGGCGTTGTCATTCTTCAGGTTCTTCAATGAAGAAGATGATGTTCTTAAAGAGTTTAGAGCTCTCTCTCCCATTTTCAACACACCAAAAGCCAACCTAATAAATTAAGGCCTCCCCTTATTTTATTCTTTTTCCAATGCTTTTTAAAAACTCAAAAATTCAAAATTGAATTTACTTAATTAATTAATCTTGAGTTGTCAAATTAAATGGGGTGATATGTTGTAAATATTAATTTGGAAGAGGAGAATCCACATAATTAATAACAAGGGATGTTTTAAGTTTGTTTAAGGGGTTATGGGGAATGTGAAAAGATGGGGGCTCATGTGGCCCCACCTCTCCTTTATCCACTCAAGAGAATTTAGAAACCTAGTGGGTCCCACCCAAACTTCCAAATATAGGTTATAATCTCTTAGAAAAGAAATAAAATTTAACACATATTTTATTTCACTCTTCAATTAAACCACTTTTTTAAACAACTCCACCCGAGCAAACGCACCTTCGAAAAATGTCATCTTAAGCAAATACTACCACTGTGGTTTCATCGGTGCCCTCAGATTTTGATTCCGAGCACCAGTTCAAAAGGTAGAAAACCCACTCGTTCATTCACTGAACATACCCGGGCTAAATTTCAGAAAATGTTTTCGGGCACACTGGTCCTCGGAATCAGGTGCAGTCAAAAACTGTGTACTAGTAAAATCCATAAGAAATTAAAAAAAAAAATTCTTCGAAATTTACAGGTCTTTACAGTTCCACTGGTATTCACCTCATCCTTAGAGAGTCCTTATTAAAGAACTATTGATGAGCAACCCAATGATAATGAAAAAGGTAAAAAAATATTGATGATGTTCCTCCTAAACCCCTTCTATTTCCAAAAAAATTTGTACAAACCAGGAAGATGAATGGGGACACAATGTAAAATAGATGTTTTAGAAACACACATTTTTGTGGAGATGAACATACCACTACTTGAATTTATTATGAAAATCCCAAGGTATGAAAAATACTTAAAATAAAATTTTACCAATCAAATATGGCTCATGGAAAATGAGGTGATCTATATTGGAAGGAATGTTTCATCCATGATTACACCATCTCTAGCAATGCCATCAATGTTAACGCATCCAGGGACATTCACCATCCCTTCCACCAAAGGTGAGTTTCTCTTTTCTAACTCTCTTAGAGATTTAGGATCTTCCATAAATTTAATGCCTCAATCTATATTTTCTTCATTACATGTTGGTGATTTGAAGCTAAAAGGAGTAGTGGTGCAGTTGGAAAATTGAGATATAGTATATCCAGCAAAATCCCATGAGGATGTACTAGTCCAAGTTACAGAAATTATCATTCCAGCATATTTCTACAATGTTAAATTAGATTATGATAAATTAAGTGCATGTGCTCCCATTATATTAGGTAGGAGCTTCATCCAAACTAAAAAAAGAATCATAAATGTTCATGAGGGTAAACTTTTCATGGTGTTTGGGGATGGCGTTTTGATATTTAATGTTATGGACTCCATGAATTAACCCTCAGATGACCATTCTACTTTTGTTATCTCTCATTTTGAACCCCCAAATAAAAATACCTAGGAATATGATTGTCCAATGCATAGGGATATTATGAGCATTGTTTCTATTTCGATGTCTAAGGGAATATCAAAAATGTTTTCTAATTCCCAAAACTATCATTAATTTTATTTTGAAATGGATTCATATTTTGATCATGTTCCATATGATTATGCCTTGGAAGTTGAGTATGATGAATGATTTGATGAATTATTCTATGATTTTGATGATGTTTATTTTGATAATGATGTTATTTGTGCACATATTTCAGTTCCATAAATGGTTCCATCCAAACATCACCCTCTTTATTTGATCTCAAGCCATTTCCATGTAATCTCAAATACTCATACTTGTTATGTGGCGAGAGATTATGTGTTATAATTTATAATATTATTATTTTGAACATGAAATAAATATTTTAATCCTTTTAGGGAGAACATTATAAAAATTGGGTGGACTTTAGCGGACGTATCTGTTATTTCCCCCTCCAATTTCAGGCATAGGATTTGTTTGGGGGATAAGGCTAAACAGGTTAGGAAACCACAAAGGAGACTCAATCCAACCATTCTAGATGTTATTAAAAAATAAGTTGATTGTTTTTTGAGGTAGGTATAAGTTATCCCATTCCAGATTCATAGTGGGTGAGTCCTATTCTAGTTGTTCCTAATAAAAGTGGTGTCATAGTTGTAAAAATGATATAGAATAGCTAGTTCCACTGATAGTTGAAAATAGTTGGCATGTGTGTATTGTTTATTAGAAACTAAATCAATCAACTCGAAAGGTCCATTTCCCCCTCGAATTTATTGATTGTGTTATTGAGAGACAGCCTGGGAAGACACATTATTGTTTCTTGGATTGATTTTATGGATACTTTCCGGTTTTTATAGCTTTGGAGGATCACGAGAAGACAAAATTCACTTGTTCATTCAACACATTTTCTTACCAAAGGAGGACATTTGGACTTTGCAGCACCCTAGGTACCTTCAAGAGATGCATGGTGAGTATTTTTTTCATATTTCATTGAGACCTTCATTGAGGTATATATGGATGATTATTATGTGTATGGCTTTTCGTTTGATGAAAATCTCCCAATTTTGGGAAATGTTTTGAATCATTGAATTTTGAAGAAACTAGTCTTGAACATCGAAAAGAATCATTTCATGATAGATCATGTCATTTTCTTATTAATTGTAGTGTCTAAAAATTGGATAGCGGTTGATAGATCTATGTTAGATATTATTTCATCCCTATCCTATACATCAAGGGTGTGTGATGTTAAATCTTTATTAGGTAATGAATGATTTTATTAGTTCTTCATCAAATATTTTAGTAAGATTTCTCTTCCAATGTCATGAATACTTCAAAAGGATTATGATTTTGAGTTTAATGATTCTTGGAGGACTTCCATTGATGATTTAAGAATTGTCTAACCATTATACCTATTATACAGCTTCCACGGGGGGAGCATCCTTTTGAGATTATATCTCATGGCTCGAAATGTGTTGTTGGATCTATCTTGTCTCAGAGTATGGAGGGACGTTCATATGTGATTGAATATAAATCCAGGACATTGTATTAATCCTACTAAATCTAAATAACAACAAAATTGATTTTTATTGGAATCATATTTTATTTAAATAAATTTTTTTCATCTTTATTAGGATCTAAAGTAGTTGTTTTTCTTACCATAGAGCCAATAGGTACCTCTTAAAGAAGCCAGATTGAAATCCCAGGAGTACTTGATGGATTCTCCTTCTTTAGGAATTTGATATTCCAATAAAGGATAATAAGGTGTTAGAAAACATGGTGGATGAACACAAGTGTTGGATTACTCATACACTAGTGGTTGACACCATGGACCAGGTAACCCATTAGGACACATTCCTTGATGATCATCTTTGTTCAATCTCTGGTACTCTTCCTGGGTATTCAGATTTAGTGAACTAACCTGTTACTTCTGAAATCCCTGAAAATTTAATGAAACATCAGGTCCAAATGTTAAATAGTGAGTCAAGATATTATTTTTTGGGTAATCCATAACACTGGAACATGTGTAGTGACCATGTTATTAGGTGGTGTTTTTCTGATCATGAATTTAAGCTTGTATTACATTTTTTTATACACTTCGTTCTGGTGGACACATAGGAACCGAACAAATATCTAAAAAAGTCTTAGACTCTGTATTATATTGGCCTATATTATTCAATTATTCTCGAGTGTTTTGTAAGTCGTGCTTACTGTATAAACACACTAGAAACATTTCAAGGATACAAGAGATTCCCCAACATCCCATATTATTTTTTGATATTTTTTTGTTTGGGGAATTTATTTTATGGGTCTTTTTTCTATGATTATGTCGTTTCATGTACATTTTGGATATCATTGATTATCTTAGAAAATAGATGGAGGACAAGGCCATCTACACTGATGATTCTCATGTTGAACTGTACATTTTCAAGACTCAAATCTTCTATAGGTTTTCAGTTCCAAATTCGATCATCAGTTATCAATGGAAAACCTTATGCAATCAGAGTTTGTCTTATCTTCATTGTATGTATGTGGTGAAATATATATAACATCAACCCCAAACCACCTGAAATAAATGGTTAGGATGAGGTTTTAAATTGGGAGTTGAGACATATTATTTAGAAAACCCTACAAATGAATAGAAAGGATTAGATCAAGAGACTAGAAGATGAATTGTGGACTTCTAGGATTTCATAAAAAACACTCATTGGTATGTCCCCATTTCGAATAGTTTTTGGGAAGGCATGTCATCTCCTCGTGGAAGTCGTGCATCGGGAATATTGGGCTATAAATAAATGAAACATGGATTTATCCTAATATGGAATCCAAATGAGGCTACAAATTCAAGAGCTTGAGGAGATTCGATTTTCATCATATGAGAAAATAGTGATCTATAAGGAAAGATCAAAAGTATCTAATGACATAATGATCCAAGAAAGGGCGTTTTGTGAGGTGGAGAAATTCCTTCTCCACTGTTAATGACTGAAGTTGATGACCAGTAAGTTTAATTATAGATGGTGAGGTCCTTATATTGTATCTAATTTTATTTTTATGGTTCAGTGTAGATCACACAAGAAAAAACCTGATGAATATTTAAAATCAATGGGAAATATTTGAAGCTATACATTGATGGAATTTCTACTGATACAATGGATTTCATCCAACTTCATGACCCCAACATCACTTGAGCATATCATGTTGTTCTGAACCCTTTCACTTTTATAATCTTTGTCATATTTAAAATTATACATTTGTTGTTCTCATATCATATAATAGACTCAAATTGAAGACAATTGAGTATTTTATATGTGGGGGAGGAAACCTTTCAGTTTTGTATTTTCAATTGTTGTCATGTTTTTCTATGTTTTTCAAAAAAAATGTTTTTTTATATTTTATGTGTTTAGATTCAATTTTTCATGTGTTTTTGAATCTTTCAAGATAAAATGATTCTCATAACTATTTTTTAATTCATATCAATGATTGAAATAATTTTCCCATGAAACTGATCAGAAATGCATGTTGAAAATGACATTGTTTCTATTTCAATTCATTACTAGTTTCCAGAAAAATAATCTGAATTTTGAATCCCATGCCACATGTCACTACCTTTATATTTGAAATCACTTTACTATGAGGCTTCTAAACCATTATATTCACACTCTTTACATTTACCTTCATTCATTGGAGAACCAAACCATATTCGATTTAAACACTACTTGATTTACTCCTGTGAGGACATGAGGGTGTGAGGTACTTCCATTTTAAATTATTGAAGAATTATTTGTTTTTAAAACCCCAATTTCATATGAATATTTTTTATAATGTCATACCTTGAACATTTTATCCTTGTAGCCAATATAATCCATGAATTTCCAAATATGTTTCCCACATTACAATCCAATTTTTCCTATCCAACTAACTATTGATGAGAAATTGCATAATCTATTTGAAATTAAGTGTGGGGGATGCTCTCTTGTGTTCTGCTACCACATTTTTTCATAGTTTGGGTGGAAAATTAAAACATATAGATATGGGTTTGATGTTAAAAAGAATCATTATGTTTAAATCTATGACTTTTCTCTACAATTCATGATAAGTAAAGGAATACCATTCTGGAGGCTCTAATAAGGAAACAATGTTGTGCCTATTTAGAGATTTGTAGAAAATCATGTTTCAAAATATTGAATTTTTTACTACCAAAATATTAAATGGTGTGCACATTCCTTTATTTTTTAGGATGATGAACACAAATTGATGCTAAGGGGATTAACGAGGATACCAAATTTAATTGTAAATTATATTAATGCAATTATTCTTGAAAAAGAGTCAATCCCTCCTAATTCAACCATCGATATTTTCACATTTAAATCCTACCAACCAAAAAATATAGAACAACTCTAGTAACTTTTCCTGATGAAAATATCTCATAAACTCACATTGGGTGGTGATATATGAATTTATCAATCCAATGATGACCATGGTATGAGTTTGGATATGAAAGACATCGCTGAAAATTTAAAATTTGTGTGACAATAGATGATTCATGTGAGGAAATTATTTTTTGGGCATGGTAGGATTAATTAGTTGGAAATATATTTAATGATAAAAATAAATAACATGAAATATTGGTTTTTTATAAATCATGATATCTATGTTTTCTTGTTTTCAAATTGTTCTATCTCAGTAATTTGTGTTTTAAAATTTGTGATTATTTATATTGATGTCTACTTATCAATTTTTTTTGGAATATATGGTATGAGGTTTTTTCTAGGAGTGCAAAAGGTTAAATGTGGGGGTGTGATCATATCACGATTCACTTATTTATTTCACCCTTACATCACTGTTAAACCATAATTCTTAATTAAAATTAAAAATATTATCTCAAATTAACCATTAAATTTGATTTAATTATTAAATTTTAAGCACTTTAAAAAAGTGAAATTATTCTTGTTTTGGTGATTTCATTGTAGGAGGAGGTTATTTTGAGCTTCGAGATGATTCAGAAGGAAAATGGTCCAAACTGCAAGGAATCCCAACGACATATGTCCACTATTTTAAAATTTTAGAACAAATCATGCCTCCAAATGGGATAAATTTTTATAACCCCATCCATACAGTTATGTGCTACAACTCATCTCAAGAAATAGAAGCACAATTCATCCCATATGTGGGGAATCTAAACCAATCTATTTTGGGGATTGTATATACACAAATTCAAAGCTTGGGTTATGTATTTCGGGTATATATCAAGTTTTCATCCTCCATTGGCAGAAAAATATGACATGTAGTTAGTCATAATGCTGGAAGACATATTTTAACATTTTTCCAAGAGAAGAGATGTCTATTTACGAAACCAGAAATGATAAACAAGTGGTATCTCGAAATCTAGGTGGCCAAAACCACTTCACATTTTGGATATAAATTTATACCTTGGAAACCTCATTTGAATGATTGACCAGATAGTGAAGTTTAACAGTTTTTAAGTCCCAGAGGAGTCCTCTCATCACCTTTTAGGTCATGGAACATCCAATACTCATAGGGGGAGCTCTTGAAGCATGGATCCCTTCATTAAATCCTTCTTCTCTTTCTCATGTTGTAACATTTGTGTTTTCATAATAAACTTAATTTTTCTTCGTTTATTTCTTCTCGTTCCTTATATTTTGTTCAAATTTATTGTTCTATTAATCTTTCTATTGGGGATTCAAATCAAGAGTATAAATGATACTTGGTTATACCATTTCCAAACCTTTTCAAATGAAAAACATTTCTACAATAACTACACTGCCAATAGAAGAGTCGTTTTTTTAGTAATCAATCAACATATAACCTCTTTAATCCATTTATTTTGATTCAATAAGCTACTATAATTCACATAATATGATATGTGAATTGATTTTATAATTTAAATGAAATCATGAATTCAATTTAATGATTCATGGAAAAATATGTTGGGTCGAGAATTGTGTGAATTCCTAGAGTGCGAAGATAATTGGTAATTCAAAACCACCAAGGGGTCAATTTGTAGAGTTCAAATGTAATACCTAAAATCAATTAGTTTTCATTCCCATAATATATTTGTTACTTAATTTACCACTGAACATTAGATATCCATTGAACATTAATCAAACAGGGTGCTATGATTCTTTATTATGAAGGTATCATATGATTTAATTCACTTCATCTTTGTGGTAAAGTTAATTCTCGTAGGGTTCAGGGGTTAAAAAATTAGTGGATCATGACTAAGTAGAGAATAATTCAACTGATACTGATTAATATGAATTTGAATATTTATATTTATATCTATTATGACTTTTAAAATATATTATAAAAAAACAACTTCTTGTTGTGTCTTTTTAATCGAACCTCATTTCAAAAATAAAAACAAAAAAATTAAATCTTATTCCAGATAAATTTTTCTAGTTTATAAATGATACCCCCCCCCACATATGTTCATGTATCGTGTTTTTTTTATTTTATTTTAAAAATAC
Organism: Viscum album; assembly: GCA_963277665.1. NCBI lineage: Eukaryota > Viridiplantae > Streptophyta > Magnoliopsida > Santalales > Viscaceae > Viscum > Viscum album. Next base: position 361,546,392 of record OY728158.1, on the reverse strand, counting down.
ATTTAGTATGTTGTTTTAAATTACTTCCTCTTTTAAAAGACAACCATGCTTCACCACTCTGGTGGATCTAAATAACCTAAATCCGAACATCATTTGAAAGCTCCCACGATTGAGACTTTCATATACCCCCTTCAAAATAATCATATATCATTCATTAAATAAGATCAATAAAAAAATCATAACCACATAGTTGAATCTGTCTAACATAGTGAACCCTCTGGTGGACAAATATTTAAATGAATTCTGGTTGGAAGAATTACTCCACTAATAAAAATATGACAAATATTTATTTCATTGTTGTTGGAATCTTTTTGGGTCAGATACATTACTGCATATGGATTTTAAAATGATGTAGTGTTTCATTGATAGATTATGTACATTTTTATGAAAATTGAAACATAATTCTATATGAATTAAATCTTCCCAAAAACATGACTATCACTTAATTTTAGTCCATCAAGAATAATTTTTTTCATTTAAATGGTATTATTGATATTTTATTAATACCCCTCATGAATTTTTAGACCATTAAGGATGTTTTATAATTGAAATTGTTCTTCTAATGATATAATGTAAGATGGTAGAGAAATAATAGTTTTAATTTCACCCTTCACTTGTTCCAAATCATCTCTTATCCCTATGTTAGTAATGAAAATAAATTCCTTAATTTCATATTTTATTATATCTATTTTCTTTTATAAATTTCCAATAATAGTGTCACTTATATATTTTTATATGTTCATTAAATAAAAAACAATATATGACATATATAATAATTTCAATATAGTAATTCAAATAAAATTCATCTATTTTTTCCAACCATATTTTATATCGTTTTTAGAAATGGATTTCCAAAATTAATTTCGCTGTCATTTACTTTATTTTGAAGTTGATGACTTGTTAATAGGGATGAGTTTGTAAATTTTCCTATATTTCCATTGAATTTTGTTATCTAAGATTAATATTTATTTATACAGGGTAAAACATTACAATGTCTTAAAAACATAGTCTTTGAGGAATGTTTTGACCTAACTAAGTGTGCAAAATCAAAAAAATGGTACACACATACATCACATTAATTTTATAGGATAAATAATTTTCATGAAAGGAATGTCAATGATCAACAAAAAAACATGGATCTCAATCTAAAATCTTCAATTATATGATCCCTGTATAATGTTACACTTTTATCATACATTAATTTCATAATATCATAAAGTAAGTGAAATAGATATAAATATCATTTCCGGGTTGTTTTTTTATAGTTATAAACAGAGAAAACCTAATGTATTTATTCTTCATTCATGAACATGATAGAAATCTATAAACTGTAACCATAACAAGCAATGAAATTTTACTACTAATAAGAAAACTAATAGGACTTATTTCATATATAGATAAAGAAAGTCAAAGGATTCTTGGATAGTTTCCAAATTATGGTTACTCATAATCAATATCCATATACTAAGGAGTTTTCATTGGGTGTCATATTTTTCCATATTCAATTCCTATATTTGGATGCCATGAAAATTGTCTAATGGTTTCCTGACATCCATTGACATTCATTAAAATTTGAATGATATGAATGTACCATACACGTTATTATTTAATTGATTTATTATTGTTCTATCAATCTATGCTAAACCCAGTAGATTTTTTGAGTGATTCATGGTCCTGATAAAAAATTACAATCATTTGGACATGTATGATTTTTTTACAGATAATAACCATTGAATATATAATTTTATTACTACCAACTATTCAGCATGTATAAACATTTTCTTTTGTAACATATAATTCAGGAGACCTTGTAAATCAGTTATGTCGGTGTCACTCATTATGTTGTCAACTATCAAATTATATAACATTAATAGAGCTAACAATGTTGTATATTTAGTACCACTAGAATACAATGGTGTCTATTTATTAAAATATAAATTATCAAACAACATTTTTCAATCATGAAGGTCATCTTGAATTTTTCATTTTCATTTATTTCATATGATCTGTGACATCATTTACACTATCATCTATATCAATTGATCCATAAATCCCAATATCATACAATTCAGTATGTACATTATTTTTTTATATTTAATCCAAAATTTATATATTCAGTCTATTTCATGAAAAATTATATATTCTGTCAACTTTTTTAATCGAATCCATTTTTAATAACATGATCATCATAAACAATAATAATTGATTTGAGTAGGGTGAAATGTGTTCTCTATTTTAATATATATAAAATTATTAATGTTATCCTCATAATACTTTTTTAATTTTATTAGAATACATCGAGTTTCGATTCATATCTATCCTATTATGTTTAATAGTATTCATTTCTATAAAAAAATAAATAAAAAATTATATGGTATTAAAAACTAAAAGACAAATTTTAGATACATTGAGGAAATTTGATAAATTTATGGAGAAAAAATTTATACTCACTTAAAAAAACCAATGAGGAAATAAAATAATTTGTAATCATAATGTGACAGAATTAATTAAAATTGGAATATTATACTCTTTATGAGATTGTTTCACATTGATAAACTATAATTTAATAAATCATTTGGACTCTTTGAAGAAAATTGGGATGGTTTGTGTAGCATTAAAGTATGATACTATTTATGGATGAAATATTTGATGCATTGATGTCAAGAATGATGCTATATTTCATTAATGTGAAACCACATAATATGATATCAACCATGATGTGGTTTCCACATTTGGTAGTTTGTAATCTTCATTGTATAATAATGATCATATTGTACAATTGAAGTTGAATGAATCTCGATATTCCAATGGTATTGGTGATGATATCTAATAAGATATTTTTTTACAAAATGGTAACATGTAATGAAACAACCGAAATTGTTTGTAGGTTTATAAATTCCCCTAAATAAGTAATAAGTATCTGAACACTACTACTGAATTATTAATGCTACATGAATTAAATGTTATAAGATAGTAAGAGTCTAATTATTTGTATTGATATTGTTTTGTAGTGATGGAAATAAATTATGGAAGGGAATTTTTTGTATATATAATTTTACCAAGAGTAATATTATGTTTTCATATATTTGAAAATATAGATATCAAGAAATTTCACTCACCAAATTATTAATGGTCATTTGATAGGTTGAAATTTTGAAGGATAATGATGGTTTTGGTGAGAAACCATAATATAATATATGTGCTAAATATAATTTTTTTTATATAATTGATTGAAGGTTACTATAATAATGAAAATAAATTTTTTATCAATATAATAAATTAAAATTGTCACTATACACTACATGATGTCATATAAGTCAGGTATGCAACACTTACTGGCTCCAAGATTCTTTTATGTTATTAATTTGAGATGCATTATGTGTGGAAAATTTACAAATATTGGTTATGAATTGGTGGATGACATAATCTATTTTAGTTGTATCATTTCCATATAAGTAATGTGGGATTTGAATTTTATTTGGAGCTATAAAAATTAAATTAAATATTTATGGACTATTTTAATTTTTAAAAGTCTATAGAAAATATGAATAATTCATTTATGATTTGTTAGAACAAAAAATATTACACTATATTAAAGATGGAAGAAAAAAATCATCCAATTATAATATTTATTTGGGTAGTATACTTATATATATTATGGTTGTGTTATTTAATCAAATCATTTTATAAAACAATTTCAATTTTAAAATATCGAGATCATGAAATAGTTTTTAAGAAGTTTTTTCCTAAAACTACTGCACCAATATCAAGAATATATAGATAGTACAAAAGTTTTTTTATTAATTTATATTATTGGAAATTTAGAGACTATTGTCATTAATGTTTTAGAATTTAATTATATTAATAATATATTAAAGTGGTTTATGATTTATTGTCTCAAACATTTAATAATTCCTTTATGTCACTATTTTAATATACTGATTACCCTATCCATGGACTATTAATGTGTTGTATCCTATATGGGTAAGAATCCTATGACAATAATTAACACATGATGTGGTGTTATTAAGTTTGTTGAATGTCCAAATCATGAAAAAGGATGTTAAATACTTCTATTGATTTAGTTTTCTATAGCTTCTGAATGGTGACATTCAATTATACTTTTCAACATGGTTTTGTAATCAAATATGAATGACCATTCCAAATTGTAATAAAATTATCATTAGGTGGATCCTTTGTACCCAACCATGAAAGGTTGTATACAAGTAATTTTTTGTATTCTATCCCTACCAAAAGACTATTTTATATATATTTTTTAATTTTTTTTTCCATTCTTGTTTTTGTGGTTATGTTAGAATATATATAAGTTAATCACATTGTTAATATTATATATTATATATTATATATTATATATTATATATATTATATATAATTATAAAAAATTCATATTTACTTATTAAAAATAATGCATAAACTACAAAACTAAATAACTAGTCTTTCAAATTTAAAATTAATTTATTAATAACATCTTCAAATATAGAATAATAACACATTTAAAAATATAATTAATACAAATCTTATTTAATCGAGTAAGGTAATATTTAAACAGGAGGTTGTAGTTGTTGTTATGTTTGACTGAAGAAGGCATCATTAATTTTTAGATATTTTTTTGTTTATTTTTTGTATTACAATACCTCATATTATGGATTTAATTTAAATTTCAATAAGGGATATTTGAAATTTATAAATGATTTTCCTATGAATATCACAATAAAAAAAACATTATTAGTGAAATAATGGGATTTTTTATCTAAAAAATGAGCAACGTTTTTCTAGAGAATAACATCCATTTCATGTTAGCAATAATAAAGGTTATGGAAAGTGTTCAGAGTCTCTCTTTTAGGGAGAGGGTGCTCTTAGGGTTTCCTTGGATTGGTCACTAATAGGATTTTGTAGGTTGTGTGTTGTTTTATCTGTGTTGTTGTGTTATATCTTCAATGTCTATCCTCCACCATCATTTTGTTCATTCCCAGTATCCACCAATGTTTCGATGGAAAATTATCCAATTAACGATAACCTAGATGATGATCCCTTATTGTTTTATAGGATATCAATTTTAATGGTAGGTAAAATCATATAAAACTGACCAATTGATCTAAATGCACTAAAAATATGTCCCTATCAATTTGGCGACTTGAAAAAGGTCAGTCTATAAGAGAAATATGATCAGGCCAATTGATATTCTTATTCATCTTAGAAAAAGATAAAAAAAATTCTCTACTAAAAATAACATTGTCATTCAATAATCACATAATCATAATGGATGACCTAAACAATGAAGTCTCTTTCAAAAGTATCACCTTTCACAATAGCAGTTTTATTATTCCTCCTAAAAAACAAATCGTTATGTGGAAGATCAAAACAATCATTTTAGAATATTGATATTTGTGTCAAAGGTTTTATTAATTTTGATCACTTTAATCTAATGCTTTGGGGGCTAAACATGTGGTTGAAAGTAATCATCGATGTGATACAACCTCTTGTGATGGGGGAAATTCTTTCATTAGTAGATCATTGGTTATGGATCCAATTCGAATACAAAATTTTTTATATATTCTGATTTTTTGGCAGATGGATCAGACATGCAGAAAATGAGTACATCTCTAGAGAAATAGATTTTGAAGGTATGATCATATACTAGTATGAATTTTTTATCCATGTTAATAATCCAAGGATTCCCTTTGTTCATGATGGAGAAAGTAAATTATATAGGGAACATATTTCCTAGGACTTTAGTTTTCATTCATTCCCATCTCTAGGGAAGTAGATGCTAATGGTACCATCATCCTTCAGGATGCCATGAGGCCCCATAAAAATAATACAAGGATTCCCTTTGTTAGAGAAGTAGAATTAAAATAGGCTCTAGAACATATTTCTAAGGACTTTAGTTTTAAATCACCAATGAATCCTTCAAAATATTTCATTTTAGGTACTCGTCCTGCTATCATAGATCAAATCTACCCTAATAAACTAAAATTAATATATCCAATAAACCAACTTCATTCCTAAAATCTCAAAGATACCTCATAATCACAATGAAAAACATTCATAAAGGACTAACACTCCTCTTACCTTCTCCCCAACTGGAAACTATTATGCTATGCCCCCACCTAGCCCAAACCCCATTCATCATGAAAAAATAGGACCCCCTCATCCCCACTGATACATCCATCTTTTCCACACACAAGTAGTAAAAAAATCCCATTAAAAGAAACATAAAATTTCCCTAAAAGTAACTAACCATGAAGGTTATATTTAATGGTAAATATGATATCGACCTACCTACGTCGGAACCCAGTGAATCCAATACTACCCATGAGACTTCATTTTCATGGAAATGATTTATGAAGAGATGGAAGATGGCGGAATATTGTTATATTAACTTATAAACATAGGTGGATATTGTATCTATCCATACATTCAAATATTAATGAAAATATTGTGTAATAATTTTCATGGGTTTTAAACCTACAAACAGTTTTAACGCTTCAGTGTTAAATCGGTAAAACTCTCTAAAGCTTGGTTTTTCTATCCAAATTCATCCGAAAAACAATAAAATGTGTGGAGTCACATACAATGATGGTTTTCAAGGATATTTTCTATTTAATAATCAAGGTAACATTGATATCTTCTAACATATAGGGAAGGATGAGGATATTAGGAATAAAAGCATAACTCTGAACAATATTATTCCCTCTGTCTAGTGACATGAATTGTCAACAAAAATTTTTTTGGGGTTCCATCAGTTGACCTAAAAATAATAATTTAATTTTTTATGATCTTCAATATTATATTAAGAGTGTTATTTTGGGGACTATTCTCACAGTCGGAGACTTCCATGAAATTACTATTCATAGAGAAATGATAGGGGTTCTGAATATCCTCCACTCATATGAGTGACTTCCTGTAATTGGTTAAATTCATGAGTCACTCTGATGTTGGACATGTTGGTATCCCTTTAAAATTCTTACATGTGTATATAGAGAACACCAACATTTTATAGTGTTTTATACATTCATGGATTACTCCCATTGGATCAACATCTTCATCCTATTCCCTATTTTTCATACAATTCTATCCAGGTGAACCACTGACCTATTCTTATCAACCATAATACTAAACATTGTAATATGAGAAAATTCATTCATTTTAGATTTAAAATATATTGGTTTATAAAAATATACTATTTGGTATGCTTAAATCAAGATGGAATATGGAAGGCCCCAATGTTCATAATATAATCCATATGGTCTCCTCCAAGGTTGTGTAATGGTGTTGTAGTCTGTTTCCCTAACCAGATCATCAATGAATTACATTGGGTAAAAGGATAGATAATATAGCATCCCTTCTTTTTATCACGTAAACAATAATTACATTATACAAAACTGAGGATCTTTAAGGTTTAGTTGTTTCGAAACCAGGAACATAATACATGACAACATAAAACATTATTCTTAAACACTTGAAAGGCTTCTTCATTTGTTCATCCTACATTCATTACAACCTCTCAAAACCTGGGATCATACATCAAAGGAAATGGTGAGCAGAAGGCCTCATAAGGAAAACAAGGGAAACATTTTGCATGTAAACATCCGATACATCAATAAAGTCATGATAAATAACATTAAGGCATGAGAAAGAGATCATGAGGAATTAATAATAAAAATTATTTGTTTCATAACTTGATGATGTGGCTAATACATTTAACATATACAATCATTTCTGTATCACCAAGGTCTGTCCCCAATGTGTCATTAAAAAAATTACCAAGGATATTCACCAAGGATTCGTTAAAATGGTCATCTCTAGAGATAATGTATTTACCCAATACATTAGAGAACTATCAGGTTGCACCCTTAATTTGTCTTTAAAATCATGTGAGACACATATATAATCATCAATAATTTCGTAAAAAACCCATATTGAATAAATGAAATTGGTTTCATTTTATAGTCATAAAATTTTAAAAACTGCTTTAAAGTTGTGATCTTTATATCACTTTAATCCCATGGAAAAGGAAAGCGGGTATTATGTATGTAAATCATATAATTTAAAATATAAAACTTTAATATATATGTGAATACACCTGTATAATAATGAGTTTTTATTATTTACTTAATAAAATAAAATAATTTTAGAAAAACAGGGATACATTTTGAAACGAAAATTCGGCAGCATAACGGCTATATTACAGGGTTTTAGAAAACATTGAAAAGAGAGGGGAAATAAGTCACCAACTAATAAATGATCCATAAAATAGTATAGGGTAATAATATAAAGTATATAAGAACATGGTAATGAAATTTTAAGGACATACCATATTAAATGAAAAACCTGAAAGGAAGACAAAAATATGATTTCTCTTATGAAAAATTCGGCAGCCTAACAACGTCACTTAAAACATCAAAAAAATGAATTGATGAGATTAAATACGGTCTCTAATCATTTAAAAATAAAATAACAATGTTATGGATATATAGATCATACCAAAACATAATAAAAAGGATCTTGATCCCCTTGACATGAAAATAGAACTTGAAAATGAAAATGGTGAAAGAATCCCTTACAAAAATTCGCCAGCCGAACGGTGCCACTTAACCATTCTTAAAATTAATTGATAAAAGATAAGGAGGGTATCCCATCATATGAACATGAATGTTTACGTATTATTAATATTAAATAAAATCCCCAACATAATAACATGGAGCTTAAAAAATGACATAAACGAGAATACATGAAAAGAAATATAGAGGTTAGATCCATTACCTTAAAACTCCACTCTTAAAACTCTATGGTTAGGACCTTGAGGGCTTGGGAGAACCTTGGGAGGACTCCTTAGGATATAATTATACCATATCTTTGTAGTGGGAGAGTTGGGAGTTAAATTAATGAGGTAATGGATTGGTATTTATAAGAGAAGTGAGGGTACAAAGCATTAATTTCCAAGGGACACCTCATCAGTGGTATTGGAATAACCATGGGATTTTCCATGGTATTTTCCCATGGCATTGTCCAATTCAGACACCTCATACCTTATCTTACCATTCATAAGTCTACCAGAATTATTTCATAATTCATACATCCTTAATTATTCCATTAAACACTCGAAACTCAAAAACTGTATTTTCACTATTCACCGAAAATTCATCTTCCTCAAAAAAATCCCAAATTTTCACATTAACCAAATATTGATGCTCTGATTTCAAAAATAAACTCCATTTTATGGAAATAATTTTCAAATTATTTTTAATTTATTTTTAAAATAAAAAACATTATTCACCCGAAAAAATTAATACTTAACCAATAATTTCTCCAATAGTTATTTACCTATTTTATTGAGTCACAGTACCTAATCAGGTTGCCTAAATTATATTAATACATTATTAAGTGAAATTACTTAATCCATTTCATCCCATTACTAATAATAAGCATAAAATAACTAATCATAATTTACTACGAATCAATAATTATGTTGATCTTAATAAACTCTAAATTTTTTACTGAACAAAACTGTAGAAGACCATTTTTTTGAATCATTACACATTATTAATTATTTTTTGATTACATAAATATTTTTAAAATATCTTTTCTAAAATTCGTCAATAATATGAATACTATATTTATCTAGAAAATTGAAAATTCACAAACTTTACCATATGAAGAAATCACAATTTTTATTTAAATCAAAGGATTACACAAGGCAGTCACGGTCTCGTTACATAACCCCTTATAACACCATAATAGGAACTATGATTACGTTATACTAGGTGATAGAATATTGGGGCGTCTGACCCAACATTACCTGAGTAGTGATATCTAACAACTTGAACTTCTCGCGAAGGTGATTTTATTCCAACTGCACACGATGAAGTTCATCTTGTGTTTGTCCAGAGCAAATCCAAAAGGTCCTACCTCTTTCCTAAGTTCCGTCATATGGGCTTCGATCGGCCCGAGACTACTGGATGGGGCCATCAAATCTTATTTCTATAATAATTAATCAAGATGACTTGTATTTATAGACAATAATCGTAACATTTAGTTTCCCACAGTCTTATTGATCAACGGTTCTATAATAGTCGAAACACAATGTTCTTATTTTAATTATACTCATTTTATTAAATGAAATATTTTTGTTGAGTGTAAAATAAAATAACACACGAAGTTAGGAAACAAAATTTATTCAAAATTTTGGGTCGTTACATTCTTCCCACCATAAGAAATTGCATCCTCGCAATTTTAAAATTGGGCTTGGAAATTTTGTTAAATGTACCAAATTAGAAAAGAGTCAGTTAAACTATTATATTAAAAGAAACTAAAGGAAGTACAAAGGTCACTCGAGTAAACACATACTAGGATTCCATGTAGGAAAACATGGATATGGAATATAGAACTAAGGGTTATGTTCTGGTGGAGAGTGATAGAAAACCTGATTAGGAGTAAATTAACCACAAGAATATCACAAACATAAGATTTGTTAAACGGTCTTTGGTTAACTAGTAGGTAACGTAAAACAAAAACATTTTTATTTTACGTTACTTTTCATTATTTTGAGAAATTCATTTACTACAAAGAATGAAAACATAAGGAACTATATTTACCTTCAAGTAGTGTTTCATCCCTTAATAAGTTTCCACCAATGATAATATTTTTTCCAAACAATGAGCATTCAAAAAAGACTTGGTATCATCAAAAGCACAAGAATCATCTTCTAAAGAATCAGTTAATCCATGAAAGAATAACTATATTTTTCCCATGACTTTAGTCATCAATTAAAACTGAAATGGTTAGTATGAGATCATATAATCCCCAAAAATGATAATCCTATATAAAAAGAAATATTACTATTAATCTCCAAAATTCAAAAAAAGTACCCAAAGTTCCAGAAAGACCATTCAATACACAACCATCCTTAAATTTATTCAGAATAATCCAATCGAAGACCGAAACCCAAAACTAAAAATTATTTAATCACATAGTCTTATCCAATAAATCTCAATATTTATCTCCAAATAACATCGAATACAATTAAAGTCTCACACTAAAGTGTAATTAACCTATTCACATATTATGTTTTCTAGGTTCATCATTTTCCAGAAATAACACAAATCACCATATGTCCACAATAAATACATAAATTCTTACCCAAAAAAAATCAACCATTCCTCCTCAATCTAAATCCTATAGTATTTTATTTCCCTTTGACATATAGTTCTCCAAGAGAGAAAACATCGTCCAAAATAACCTTTATTATTTAATCACCGAATCATTTTCCTATACAAAGGATATCTATTTGATAAAACATAAGTTTTCAAAATCAACTTATTATTGATCCATAAAATAGAAGATTCATTAGTCAATCTGAAGGGCATAACAATAAACTCATAATACCCATATCTTGATTGGAATGTAGTATTTAGAATATCATCATTATTCACCCACAATTGATGATAACCAGAACGAAGGTAAATCTTAGAGAATAATTGAGCCCCACGAAGTTGGTCAAATAAGTCATAAATTCTTGGAAGAGTGTATTTTTTCTTCACTATGATCCCATTCAGTTCTCTATAATCAATTCATAGCTGCATAGATCTATCAATTTCCTCAAAAAGCGAACTGGTTCTCCCCAAGGGTACACACTTATTCGGATAAACCCCATCTCCAAAAGTTCTTGGAATAGTATTGTTAATTCCTCTAGCTCTACATTTTCCGTCTTATATGGGGTCTTTGATGTCGGATGCGATCCAGGTATGAGTTAAATGGAGAACTCAAACTCTCGTTTTGGGGAAGGTTTGAGTAATTCCTCAGAAAATACGTCAAAGTATTCCTAGAAGATGGGGACATTCTCTAAACGAATAAATACTTTGTTAGAAACTTATTTCATTTACGAATCTTTTAACTAAAAATGATTTTATGTCTTAAAAATTCATGCTTATACAATTGCTTTTTTTTCTATAATTCCTTCATAATGATTCGTAAAAATCTTGTGATTAACAAAACTTATCCCCCGAGAGTTTCGTATCCATGAGTGCAGCATGGCCCGTTGTCATGTACCAGTTCTCGTTCGAGTCTAGCTCAAAGTGGTGTTTTAATTTTTTACCCCTATGTACATCGTTTCTAGAGCCACCTCTACCTGCTCGTATCCCGACAGGGATGTATTTTCATGATAAACCACTTACTCAATACTCACCAAAATACCATGAATATTTCCTATATTTAAACATTTTAATAGGGTTCTTCCTAATATTTTTATATCCTAATTTCCATAAATAACTAAACCATCCTCTGATACCAACTATAGCATCCTGCCTTTTTATCACATAAACATTCATTACATTATACAAAACCAAGGATCATTAAGGTTTGGTGTCTTGGAAACCGGGAACATAATACATGATGACATAAAACATTTTTCATAAACACTTGAAAGGATACTCCATTTGTTAATCCTATGTTCATTACAGTATCTCATAACCAGGGAGAATAAATCAAAGGAAAGGGTGTGTAGAAGGCCTAGTAATGGAAACAAGGGAAACATTTTTCATGTGAACTTGAGATACATCAATAAAGTCATGATAAATAACATTATGGCATGAGAAAGAGATCATGAGGCATATCATAATAAAAGTAATTTGTTTCAAAACATAAAGATGGGGATACAACATTTAATAGAGAAAATAATTTTTGTATCACCAATGTCCATCCCCATGGTGTCATTAAAAGTTTACCAAAGTTATTCACCAAGGTATCGTTAAAATGGTCATATCTAGAGATTAAGTCTTTACCCAATGCATTGGAACGATATCAGGGAGCATCTTTAATTTGTATTTATTATCATGTGAGACACATATATCATCATCATTAATTTCATAAATAACCCATATATCATAAATGAAATGGGTTTGATTTCATAGTCATAACATTTTAAAAACTTCTTTAAAGATGTGATCTTTATGTCACTTCAAAACCACGGAAAAGGAAAGCGGGTCTCATATATGTAATTTACATAATTTAAAATATAAAATTTCAATTCATATGTGAATACCCCTATATAATAAATAGTTTTGAGTACTCACTTTATAAAATAAATGAATTTGAGAAAAAGAGAGATGCATTTTGATACGAAAATTCGGCAGCATCACGGCTATGTTGCAGGGTTTCAGAAAACATTGAAAAGAGAGGGGAAATGGGCCACCCACTCATAAATGATCCATAAAATAGTATAGGTACATAATATAAAGTATATAATAACATATTAATGAAATTTTAAGAATATAAAATATGAAATGAATAACTTGAAAGGAAGACGAAAAATAATATTTCTCTTATGAAAAATCTGGCAGCCTAACGGTGTCACATAAAATATCAAAAAAATGATTTGATGAGATTAAATAGGGTCTCTAATCATGTGATCAAAAAATAAATCTATTATGGATATATAGATAATACGGCAACATAATAAAATTTAACTTCAAAGACATAACATGAAAATATAACTTGAAAAAGAAAAGGGTGAAAGAATCCCTTTTAAAAATTCGGCAGCCTAACGACACCACTACACCATTCTTAAAATTAATTGATGAGAGAAAGAGGGGGTATCTCATCATAAGAACATGAAAAGGACATTATGATTAATATAAAATAATATCCCCAACATAAGAACATGGAACTTAAAATAAATTACATAAAAAAGAATACATGAAAAGAAGGAGAGAGGTCAGATCCCTTACCTTAAAACGTAACTCTTAAAACTCTTAGGTGAGGACCTTGAGGTCTTGGTGGAATCTAAAGAGGAATCCTTGGGAGGTTATGAGAGCAGTGCTACGTTGGGGATGATTTTGGAGTGAAATTAATGCGGGAATGTCTTGGTATTTATAGGAGAAGTCAGAGGACAAAGCATTAATTGCCAAGGGACACCTCATGGGTGGTATTGGAAAAACCATGGGCTATCCCATGGTATTTACCTATGGTATTGTCCAATTGGGACACCAAATACATTATCTTACTTTTCATAAGTCGACCAGAATTATTTCATAATTAACACATCCTTAATGATGCCATTAAATACCTAAAACTCAAAAACTGTATTTTCACTATTCACTGAAAATTCATCCTCAGAAAAATCCAAAAATTTATCTTTAACTGAATATCGATGCTCTGATTTCAAAAATGAACTCAATTTTATAAAAATAAATTTCTAAATATTTTTTGTTTAATTTTTAAATAAAAACACTATTCAACCAAAAATAACTAATACTTAACAAATAATTTGTGAAATAGTTATATACCTTTTTTATTGAATGACAGTACTTAATCAAGGTGCCTAAATTATATTAATACTATATTAAGTGAATTAACCTAATCCGTTTGGTCACATTACCAATCAGAAGCATATAATCACTATTCATAATTTACTATTCATAAAAATTATGTTGATCTTATTAGACTCTATATTTCTTACTGAATATAACTGTAAAAGACCATTTTTTGAAAATCATTACACGTTATTTATTATTTAAGGTTTACATATATATTTTTAAAATATAATTTTACTAAAATTCGCCAATAATATGCATACTTTATTTATCCGGACATTTGAAAATTTACAAAATTCACCATAAGAAGAAATCACAATTTTTATTTAAATCAAAGGATTACACAAGGCAGTTACGGTGTCGTTACATAACCTGTTATAACACCAGCATATTTACTAAGATTAAGTTGTGATAGGGTTATATAATCTTTGGGCGGCTCAGCCAACATTGCCTGAGTAGTGATTTCTATCAGCTTGAACTTCTCATGAAGGAGATTTCGTTACAACTTTACATGATGATGTTAGGCTTGGGTTTTGACCATAGCAAAGCCTAAAGGTGCTACCTCCATCTCGAGTCCCGTCAGATGGACTTCAATTGGCCCAATACTACTGGATGGGATGATCCAATCTTCATTCTATATTAATTAATCAATATCACATGTATATATAGACAATAATCATAACATTTAGTTTCCCACGGTCTTATTAACCAATTTTTATATAACAGTCAAAACCAAACAGTCTAATTTTAATTATACTCATTTTATTAAAAGTAAATTGTTTTCTTTAGTGTAAAATAAAATAACACACAAAGTTAGGAATCACAATTTATTCAAAATTTCAGTTCTTTATAGAGAATCTTCACACACTTTCTCTCTCTTCTGAAACGCTATCTAAAATACCCACCCTAAAAAGTGATCCAAATAATTCTCTCAAATGTTAATAAGGATACTTGATAGTGGGTGTGTGTGTGTGTCTGTGTGACAACCACATAATTTGGATGATTCAAATACTCATTTTTTCCATCAAAAATATTTAGGATGAAGATGTATGAACCTTATTTATTTTTGGAGCTCTCCTACAGGGAATACCATCTCGAAGGAGGATGATACCCATGCACATATCTTTTTCTTTTTCCAGGATCTCTACTATAACGACCATAATTGTTTTTAATATAATTTTCCTTTCTTTTTAATAAAACGTCTTATTATATATTATGGATAATGAAAAATCACAATCTTATTTGGTTTTGTTTTACCCTATATGATTTAAATAACCATGTGGGATATTTAAAATTGATAATATTGTCATTTATGTGTGATCATATGATTATTATAAATATATCATTTTGATAAATGAAAATAGACATAGAAAAAGGATGTAACAGACTCAATTAGTGGGATCATTACACATGAAGCCCAATTATCAAAAATTTTGAGGGAGATAACATCTCTAATATTTTCCCATGACAACAACTAATTTGGAATCCAACAACTAAAACATGAGAAAACCTATTTATGGGAGAAGTTCATGTTCATCAAGATCACTCCTCTAACCATGTACATTGAAGGACTCGATGAATGTATCATCATTGTGAACCTTACCCTCTGAAAATTTTCATGTGTATTAAAGTTATATGTATCACGAACTTATATATATAAATATATATATTTCATTTTTAATATAATAATGTTTATATTTTATTCTTATAATTACATTTAAAATGATTTTTATTTTTATACAATACAATTAAAATTATATTAATAATCTGTATTCAATTTCAAATATGATTTGTTTTATTAAATAATTTTATTTTGAAATAAATAATAAAATAATATTTTCAAATAATTTTTATCAAATATAAATGATCATATAATTTTCATGAAGTTAAAATATAATTTTTGGAAGATTTCAGAAACCATTATCGTAAAAAAATTAAAACATTTTTCAATAAAAGTGGATTTTATTTTAAAAGTTAAAATATAAATATCTAAAAAATTATTTTTCAAAAATAAATATTATTTTTTAAATCAGAACATTAGAATTATCCCATAGTTAATTTTTCATAATTTTATGATATAATCCAATTTTCGTGTAAAAATTATATACAATTTATATACTCTTTGAAATATAATATCAAAATGAACCAAATGTGATTTAATAAATACTATAAAAGGTATCAATGACACAATATTTTTTTACACTTAAAATAATTTTCATTTATTTTTATTTCATGGATTTTATAAATCCTTTATGAATACTCCAAAACCATTCAAATATTTTAAGGTATTAAAATATTTTTTTAAGAGTATGACTCACTTCCACATAAAAAAGGGTATTATTTTATTATGTTAAATCATTTTACTTTTAATATAATGAAAACCACTCCTATTTGATTGAAACCATGGGAAAAACCTTTATATGGTTGGTGGTTTTAGTTATTTTTTACATAGAGTATAAAACCTATGTTTGAGAAATAATGAAGAATTACCTACTCATGTCCTATATAAATAGATTCAATACACCATTTAACTTTACTAAAAGTACATGTATCACATATGTACTCTTCCATATCCTCTCTATCGTCCTCCTAAGGTTCCCCAACCTCTCATGATGCCCCTATGAAAATATAGGAGTCACGCTCTCAAGGTAAAGGTTCTTTTCCTCCACTTTATTAAAGTATCTTCACTATATTATGACTCTTATATCCATTTTATAACATTGTGATATGTCATTACATATACCCCATAATTCCATTATGATTTATAAATATTGGTATCTCATTAATCCCTCCCATGAATATTTATTTTTCCCTGTTATGCTGCCGAAAATTAGACATGCTTTTTCATGCCAAACAATTTTATATTGAATAACAATATCCCTTTCCTATCAAGGGTGTTTACCTTTGTGAACATGTTCATAATGATTGGGTAAATACATGTACTTGTTATAAATTCCTTGGTAATGGAATAAAATAGTATGTTGAATAAATCAATGTCATGTGATATGTGTCTAACACGTATTTATGAGAATGAAATGAATGTGACTGGTGCTCCCAGAAATATATAGCTATCCAAGGAATTATGTAATGGTTATTCACATGATACATCATGTAGAGATAAGGAGTAAACCTAGATTCATTATGTTACTTTTCCATAATTATTTCATTTTAATTATCCATTACCTTTGTTTATGATGATGTTTTTTATGTTGTTTCAACATTTCCAATGTAACCTTTATGATTATCATGTTATATCATGACCCATTATCAATGATTATTATTCCTAATCCTTTTATTACCAATTGATATTCCTATGGTATAAAATGTATTATTATCTTCATGTAACTCTATTTTTATTCCTTTTTTGGGTTTCATAGATCACCCCATTCTCTTGTATGTCCCTATGATATCACATTATGGTTTATGTGTGATGATGTTTACAAAGTTATAAATAAAGATGATGTATTAACTATTTTAAGTTAATGTATCATGCACCTAATTTCCTAAGACACTACACATCCAAAAATTATTGGTTTTATTATGTTCATTTTTATGTAATAAATAATGTATCATTGTGAAATAAATATATAGGTTTTAAAAGTTGGCATAATGGTAAAAGTTTAGCTATTTTTGGGTTTAAGATTAGAAAACTCTTGACAATAACTTAAGGATAATAAATTGTATGAGAAAACAACCTTAACATTTAGAATTTATATATTATGTTGTTTTTCAGGAAAATACATCAATTTTTGGATACTAAATGTGTGTGTTCCTCTTCCATATATGCTTATAGGGATAGCACCAAAGAACACCCCATTGAACTAGACTCGATTGAGAAACGATGCATGAAAATGGGCCTTGCTGCCCACCTAATTTGACATAATTAGTTGATATACTATACTTAATTCATAAAATCATTACAAAACATTATTAATGGAAAATACCAAAAATAATATATGTTAGGAAATAGATTATTTATAAATTATATTGAATCCTAGGAAATAATGAAGCCCAAAAATATATGTGATTTACATGTTATTTAGTTAATGTCATTGGATTATAGATTATATTCTAAATAGTATAAAACACGCATCCCTAATTTTCCCATTATTATATCTAATATCATAAAATTGGAGGAATTAGGTAAAAATTAATGTGATGGGAAATATGATGAATATCCCAATGATATTACCAACTTTTTGGAGAGGGAATCAAAAATATTATGATGGTAATTTCTCAGCTGATATTGGTTCTGAAAAGAAACATGGATTATGAGGAGCACCCAAAAATTCATAAAAAATAAAATGAAGTAATTGAGATATTTTGGGGACAAAGGTCCCCATAATTCATTGGATAATATGTTCAATTAATCATGGAATAATGTATCAACTCCATTGAAAATATCAACTCGATCATTCAATAATATAATTAATAGAATGGTTTACTGGATATTTTGCATATAGAGGGAGAATATAATTAGTGGTGGAAATCAATAAAAAAATAAAAATCTTGAGGAATGTATCAAAACAGTGTGGTTGAAGGATTCCCAATTTTTTTTTTCTGATAAAACTTTTCCTCACACACTCTTACTTAAAATTGAAATGGATTTCCTTTACCTAAAAAAATGATAATTATACCAGTTTGAATGCGGAAAACAACACAAGAACTGCATCATACGCCTCTAGATTTTTTGTGACCATAGAATGAAAGTTGGGCCACATATTTTTTGGGTAAAAACCGAGTTTATTTGAATCTCTATAGATCTATGTCATTGATAACTACTAGGAAATTTTAAAACATTCCCTCAACATCGAAATAGATATATGTGAATCTCAATGTAATTGTGGTGATAAGAAGGGGAAAGTGGAGTTTAATTCTGGTAGTATTATGGGTAAATCTAATGGTTCCAATAAATTTCCACATACCACTTTCCAAATAAGCTTATAAAAGCACCCCATAAATTGACTCATGGTAATGAGGAAAAGATGTCGGTGTAGGAAATAATGGAACATAGATAGTGATTTCCAATAGGAGAAACACACTAATGTGATGGTGGAAATAAATATTTTGGTCAACCCCCAATGCATTTTTCATTACTTCAACTATAAGTAACAATTGAACTTTGCAAACCAGTGCACTATGACATTTATATTCAGAGACAACAAACAACCTCCCAGGGAGATAGGGTATTCTTTTTCCATTGAATCCATTAAGGATTATCCTGGTAATTATGTGGTGATAGGAACACTTTTTTTGGTTAAACAACAGTGAAAAAAACTTTTTTATTCTAGTTCTACGTATTCTTTAATATCAAAATTTTTTAGAAAATCTAATCCAACACCACCATAAATCTTGGAGGTAGAGTGATGGGAGGAGGATGGATCTTGATTAGAACCCACATATCATGAATGGATATTATTACCCACCATGAAAGAATATCTATGAATAATTATTCAGTACACGGAAAGAATCATCCTTGAATACATTCCCACTATGGGAAAATACGCTAATGTGTTTCCCAAGGAATTAGAAGGCCTTCCCTATATATGAGAGGATTAATTTTCAATTGAGATTATACCTAGGGCCTTACCATTATCGATGAATCTATATATAATGTCATATGTTGAAAATGAAGAGTTGAAATAATAACTACAAAATAATATTGTTAAAGGGTTCATACACCCAAGTGCTTCCCCATGAGATTCAGAAGTCCTTTTCATCAAGAGGAAGGATGGGTCAATGCAGCTTTGAATTAGTTATCATGATATCAACAAGATGGTGATAAATAAAAAGTATCATCTACCATGGATTAATGACTTTTTCAATCATTTATGTGGAGAACAATACTTCACTAAGGTTGATCTGCATTCAGTTTATTACCAATATTGTGTATAGAAGGAGGATATCCCCAAGATTTCCTTTTATACAATGTATTGGCACTATGAGTACATAGTAATGTCATATGAAATCACTAATGCTCAAGAAAAATTCTAGGAATTTGATTAATATAACATTTAGGGATTATATAAAAAATAATTTAATTTTTTATAGATGATATTATAATATACTCAAAAATAATGGTGTTGCATATTGAGTGTCTACGAAATGTGCTAAAGACATTGAGAAATGTTATGAAATGATAATAATACGTGATTTATTGTCTAAGAATGTATCATTATTGGTTTATATCATCCCAAGAAATGGTATATATTTTTACCCTTAAATTATAAATAAATTTATGTATAGATGAGGAAAAAATCTAGGCAATATATACGGTGTTTCAGTTATTTATCTGGGTACTATCATTGAATTGTGATAACTTTCTCACCATTATCAAAACTTCTTACCTAGATAACTCTTAAAGGAGTTAAATTTTCATGTAATGATTAATGTGAATAGTTCTCAAGGAGTTGAAAAGGAGGCTAATAACTACAACTAAAATCATACTACCCACAAGTAAGGAAATTTTCATGATATTCAGTGTCTCTTTGATGAATAGATATTGAGGTGTGTTAATAATAAATGAAAATGTGATATCTTATGCCTCACAGAGGCTAATATATCACAAATAGAACTACCCAAATCATGATCTTGAGTACGATGGAGTGATATTCACATTGAAAATAGGGTAGAATTATCTCTTTGAATTGAAGTGTGAAATATTGGTGGATCTCAAAATCCTCAAATAAATACTTGCACAGAAATAGATTAATATGAAGAAACCAAAAAGGTTAGAGATGTTCAAGGAATATTCTTCTCAATTCACAACTATCCTAGGAAATTGAATAGAGTGGCAGATTTCTTATATAGAAATGATACAACAATCATATCATTGAAGAAAATTGAGAAGGATTGGATCTTCATGGAATTGAAAGAGACATGCATGGGAATCATAAATGGTAGAGAATAGCCATTCCTTTAAAAAATTATTTCCCAACCACCAATTATGGAGAAGAAAAAGTAGGCTTGAAGAGATGATGTAATAATTCATAAAAATGTGGAACTATAAGAAAAATAAAATTCATAGAAATCAATGTTAATGAAGAATTAGTTGTAAGATTTGGGTCCTGACTATGTGTACCATTAAATCCAATGTTAAATAAGGATTTATTAGATGATGTACAATGTTTGACATTCTCCATCCATCTAGGAAGCACAATGGTTAATAAATATAACCACGATCTATATTACTAGGACAACATGAAGATTAAGATCACGAAATATACATCAATATGAATTATATATTAGTAAGTGAAGGATCAAAGGAATAAATACATCGGAATGATTCAACATTTACCCATACCTATATTGAAAAAGGAAAAATCACCATAGAAATTATCACTATTCTTCTGAAGTCATAAATAGAAAATAATGTTATATGGGTTTTGGTGGATCATTTTAAAATACTATATACTTAATTATAATTAAAAAATACTTCTTACCAGATATACATGAAAGGATATACGTTATAGAGGTGGTGATGTTGTATAGAACACCATTAATGATTGTATCTGCTCGAGACCCATGATTTAACTCTATGTTTTAAAAGACACTCCAACATCCTCTAAATACAATGTTGAACATCCTAACTAAATATTACCCTCATTCTAATGGCCAATATGAGGAAACTATTCATACACTTGTGGGCATATTGAGATCATTGTCAATGGACATCAAAGGAGAATGGGACCAGCATATTCCACATGTTTGAGTTCTCATAAGGTATTAGTTTCAATTCAAACATCCAATGGCTCCCTATGAATCCCTTTATAAGAAGATGTGTCTAACACCTATATGTTTAGATGAAGTTAGGGAACAAAAACTGATAGGTCCTAACGAGGTCCACGAAATGGTGGAAATTTTTAATACTATTTAGAAGCACATCAAGTCTGTGCATAGTCAACAAAATAAATATTATCAAAATCATTAATGAGACCTAGATTTGGATGTTGGAAATATGGTGATCCTCTATATATCTTCATGTAAAAAAATCTAGAGGTTTTGGAAGATGGAAATGACTGGTTCAAGATACTTCAGCCCCTTTGGGATTAGTGGTCACGTTGGAGTAGTGTCTTATCGACTAGCACTCCCCCTAACCTTTCTCAAGTACATGATGTATTCTTTGTATCCCTCTGAAAGATGTATCAAACCCATCACATATATTCAACCCAAAGGTGGTAATGTTGGATAATGATCTATTTTATGTGGAATAGCTAGTGAAGATCTTATATTACAGAGACAATGTTATACAAAATAACCCAACACATTTTTTTAATTTGTTTTGGAGAGACCACATGTTTGAGGAAGCGATTTGGGGATTGTAAGAAGTGATGAAACAAAATTAACCAAATATGGTTTATTCTAGGGAAAATAAAATTTATTGGGGTAATTTAATGATGGGGGGGTGATTTTAATGACCCTAAATTTTATAAATAAAATTTCCTTTACATTTTAATAGGATGACTAATTATATATTATGGATATAGAAAACTATTACACTTATTTAGTTTTTTATATTTTATCCTATTTAAAATATATTTATTCATTATTACCATTGATATTATAGTTGTTGAACAGTGATCTTATGATTAGTATAAATATATGGTTTTTATAAATATAATTTTCCTAGAAAAAGGATGTTATGGCCTCAACTAGTAAGATTGTACCCTATGAATCCCATTTGTCAAAGATTCCAAGGGAGATAGAGACTATGCCATTTCCCTTGACGAATCCCATGATGATATAAAATAACTGAAGAATGGGAGAAACTATTTATGGGAGATGTTCAATCTCATTGAGATCATGACCCAAACCATGTATCTCATACCACCCCATAAAAGTATCACCATCGCACACCATATCATTAGGTTGTTTTATTGAGTGTTAAATGGATATGTGTGAATACCATAATAATATAAATATTTTATTTTATTTTTAATAGAATAACACTCATATTTTCATCTAATCATTACTTTATAAATGATTTTAATTTTATTCAATAAAATAAAAAGTATATTGTTCATTAGAAATAAATTTCATATAAGATGATTATTTTGATGAGATAATGTATTTTTAAAATAAATAATAAAAATTTTAAATAATTTTTATATGGTATAAATTATCATATAATTTTAATGATTCAAATGTAAATTTTATAAGGGTTCGAAAATTGTTATTGTAAAAAACACACATAATTTCTCAATAAATGTCATTTATATTTTAAATATAAAATTAAAATATTGATAAAATTATTTTGTTAAAATAAAAAATATTTTTGGAATCCGAATGTTAAAATTATTCAATGGTAAAATTTTCATAATTTTCCGAGACAGTCAAATTTTTAGGTGAAAATTAAATATCATATAAATATACACGTTATATTATGACATTATAATAACCCAAAATAGTTTTAATGAAAATAAATAAACAGTATCCCAATCCAAATATATGTTTATCCTTTTAAATATTGTGACCTTATTATTATATGATTAATGTTATAAAGCAATTATAAATCCTCTACAACAAATAATATATATTATGGTTCTATAATGATTTATTTATGAGTATGAATCTTTTCCACATCGACAATGTTTTTATTTTATTATGCCCATCCCTTTTATATATAAAATAATAAAAACCGCTACCCTTTTGTAAGAACCACGAACAAATACCATGGGATGGGTTGTGCTTGTTTTTCAGTTTAATATATAGAGTCCAAAACCTATGTTGGATAAATAATGAAGAATTCCCCTCACATTTCTTATATATAACCACCCATGATCCCAATTTTCATCACTAAAAATCCTAGGATAACGTCATCACTCTAATATCATCTCTCTAGTGTCCTACCATTGTTCTTTAATATCTCATGAATTCCCTATCAAGCATTTGGATCTAAACTCTGAAGGTATGGGTTCTTTTCCTTATCCTCTTTAATCAAGAATGCACATTATCTTATGCCTCAAATCACCATTTTATAGCATTGTAATATGTTATTAAATATACCCATTACTACCTTTATGATTTATAAATAATTAGAGGCATATTTATCTATAAATACTCCAACCCCTGAGCATTTATACAACCATATTATGCTGACAACATTTCGCTAGGATTTTTGATGCCGAATAATTTTGTAGATAATACCCAGAATTATTTCCTATCAAGGGTGTTCGCCTTTAAGAACATATACATATTTAATGCTGATATATATTTATTTATTACACACTCCTTGATCATGGAATAAATTTTTTTTTAATGAATCAACGTTGTATGATCTATGTGGCACACTTATGCATGAGAATGAAATGGATGTGATGGTGCGCCTAGAATAATATTATAACCTAATAGATTGGGTAGTTTTTAGTCTCATGAGACATCATGTTTGGATAGGGAACCATATTCATTTCTAGAACTTTTTTATCAATATTTTTTTCTATTTATACATGTATTATGTTTATGATGAATAGTTTTAAATTATTAATATATTTCCTTGGTTGTCTTTATGATTATTAGGGTATATCATGTCTCATTGTTCATTTTTATGATTACTAATCCTTTTATTCCCCCATTAATATTCTTATTTTATAACATTAATTTTTCATTTCATTTTACTTAATGTTTTTTACGTTACATGGATGTATAAGTAACCCCTTTCTTATATATGTTCACAGGTTATCCCCTATAGTTTTATGTATGAGAAAGTTAATGATGTTTTCAATAAATATGATGTATTCTTAATTTTATGATTTATATATAATATAATTCATTCCCAAATACACTATAATTAAAGATTCTATATGTTTTATTAAGTGTAATATTATGTTATAAATCTTGTGTTAATGTTAAATAATGAGAAGGATTTTCATATCTGCACAGCCAGTGAATCTTGCATCCTCTGTATGATAACCTAATGTATCAAGAATAAAGTTACAAACTCTATGAATTTAATAATTACCCTTGACATAATAGATTCAAAAACCCTTCTTACACTAACAAAAATCAATTCCACCAAATCCTTGGACCCTCTTTCCTTCCACACCCTCTTATTTATAAATTATTGCATAACCTAGGACCAGATATTTCAGGCCAAATATGAGACCCGCTAAATAGAAAAGTTAACCATTCCTCCATCAATGGAACACTGTTAATATCATTACCATTACCCATAAACCCTCTTTAGTCCTTGATTTTTTGAAAATAATTCTTTTCAAAGAAATGTATAAAATCTTCTCAATTATTCTGGTAAGCTTCTTATGCCTCTAGATCCCTTCCATTATCTCCGAAAACCAAATACTTCTTCCGCCACAAAATTATTTTTAGAATTAAAAATATTTAAAATGAAACCTTATTTTCTAGGAAATAATTATCTACAAAAAATGGTATCATATTCTAGAAACTAAATATGAAAATTGTATTCGATAGAGTGGAATGGACCTTCCTCAGGTTCGTGATGATCATGATTGGATTCTTTTATGGATGGGTTGTTATGATTATTCAATGTGTCTCTTTTATATCCTTAACAATAAATATTAATTATGTAATAACATAGAGATTTTCTCTTAACTGGATCCTTCTCCAGGGAGAACCCCTTTCCCCTTCACTATTCATTTTAATGGATGTTGTGTTTTCTATTATATTTTTATGTAAATTAAGGATAATATCATTCATGGGGTGAAGGCCTATCTCTGGGGGACTCCAATAACTTAAATATTCTTCTTATATGATTTTATACTCTTCTCTAGATCCAATTTTGAATTATTCAGGGTTATATGTTTTTTAATTCACCGTTATGAGAAATAATTTGGGTAATTAGTCATTTTTTTCTATAAAAATAACACCCGGAACTAGAATTCCCTCTTCTAGGAAGAGAACATTCAATAGGCTTTCAGTATTCAGATGTTAAAAACACTCCAAAAATCACTCTAATATCATATGATTTCTAAATTCAAAAAATAGGTATTATCTAGAATACATGAATGATTTAAAAAAATCCATGTCTGTAATTAATAAAGGGTTTCCAAATATGAAAAGAAATTTAATTAAGGTAGTGATATAGTTCATCCCTACTTATTTTATGATTATCTTCATATTAACTCAATGTGAAATGTAATGGTTGATGCACTATGAAAATATTCAAAATTGTTAAGGATATAAAAAAGAATATTATAATGAAATTATTAAATATGAGAGATGTGGGTCTGGATCATCTTTGATAGGTTATGTAAATAACATGAACATATATTGTTAAATCTTGTTATTCCCATTAAATTAGTGCATCACTTTTAGACACCAGTGTTCTTTGGAAAACCATATGGAAACTCATAATCCCACCCAATGCACGGTATTTATAGTTTCAAGCAATCTTTGGAAGAATCTCCCTTATATAGAGTAGTTTTCACTTCACCAATCAAATGAGAATCCAATATGTTCAGTATGCATGACCATGGAAGAATTTAATATGCATTCCATCTTTCACAATCCTAGAATTGGGTAAATCTAGCATGCCTAAAAAAGTAACATCGATCACCCAGGGAAATTGCCCCTAGATTCAATTCTCATAATAAAAAAATTTAATAAATCACTTTTTTGAGGAACTATGTTCCATTTTCACAGTGGAATGAATTATTTGGGTTAGGAAACATGACATTATCTTTACCTAGGTTTTAAATCCATGAACCTATTAGATCAATCAGGATACATAAATTTTATGCATGTGGAGACACAATAATCATCATATTAGAGACCCATTGGTCATGGATGATTCATAAACTGGGTACCATACCATAATTGGCATCAGTGAAATTAATGTTGTCATGTCACCCACAAATAGTGGAATCACTTATTTCAGTGTTATCTTTGATGACTCTTCTATAATGAACGTTGTTTAAAACCAACATTCTTTCATGGAGTATTTATAATTAGTGGTGATGAAATCACAATAATTCATAAGTGTTATCGAATTCTCTATTGAGAGTGGAAAGAATAAATCACAATTGTGTCAAAAAGCCTCATAATTATTAACATTGTCATTTCATTGGAGGCTGAACTCCAGTAGTTTGGTCTATTAGTCTTGAAGACCCTTTCCCTCTGGATTCTCTTCTCGTATTTCTTCATCTTTTTTTACAAAAAGGGAGAGAAATACCAAGGCTCGTCATTTTGAGATGATGATTCTTACTTACGATCCTCATGTTTGGTATGATTTTTTCCATAGATGGTTAATATACCATGGTTTACATGATCTATGATATAACAATATATGAGTCTTGTTTTCTCCTTAAAATTATAAATTTTAAGACAGTTGTTGTGATATATGAAATCCAACACCATCCCTTGAATGAAACCAATTATAAAAAAATAAAATTGGAATAAAAATATTATAGCAACGGAGAATAAAATATTAATAATATGGTGCATTATCATTTCAATTCATAGTTTCCATAAAAAATATTTTAATTGAAGCGATATTTAAAATTAATTAAATAATTTTACAAAAAATATAAAAATCACTTATAAAATGTTTTTTTTCTTCAAAAACCAATATCCATACAAAAGTCAATCCCTTTAACAATACTGTTAATTTTTGAGTAAAAATGCATAAAAATAATGCAATTATAATACTTATATAATTTAAATATAATAAATTATATTTTTAATTACCAAATATAGTAATGATCCCACACCATTACTAGTGGGTGGTAAGGGTTGGGGTGGTAGGTTAGGTCACGGGGTAAGTTTTATAGCTGCCTATTTATAAAAATTTTCTTCCATACTATGTGTTATGTGGTGGGGAATGTAATCGACCTATTAGTAAATATATTAGTGATATTATTGATTATAATATTAAAAATATTATCTTTTATTATATGGTTAATTTTATATTAATGTTTAAATATTGATTATTATATTATTTATTAATTATTAAAGTCATTATTAAATTCATTTTTGGTTAAGAATCTATAAAAATTATATAGTTTATAAATTAATGTGCTAATGATGTTATGAGTTATTAATTATTTCATTTATATTAGTAGTTGTTTCTAATTCTATCATTATACTAAAATGAAATTTTTATATTGATAACATGAAATTTGAGTCATACTGGGCACAACAATAGTCATATTGAAGTGCAGTAGATTATAACCCAACACAAATGACTTATTTTTTTTTGTTAAACTAATGTCTGAAAAGAAATACAATATTGTTTACTTGGATTTGTTAATGTGACATTTGATTTAAACTAAAATGACACTTTATTTTTGAAAACTCATAGTGAGATTCATACTGGTTACATCGTTTATCATATTGATGTATGGTCAATTTATAAACATCATAAATTAATTATGGACAATTTTTTTAATGTTAAAAAACAATCTGATCTTGTCTTCTATATTTTAAAGATGTGATTTTCATTTTAAACTAAAAATACCCTATTATATTAAAAACACACAATTTGAGTCCTACCAACCACATCATGTGTCAGATTGATGTGTGGTTGATTTATAAACATCAAAAATCTATGTTATATCATTTACCTAATGTTTTAAAATATTTTGATCATTTTCTCTCACTTTTTTCTATGTGATGCATGTTTTAATATAATATGACACTTTAAAATTTGAATCATGCACTTATAGTCATAATCACCAATTCATATGATATATTGAAATAAGTAAGATGGTTATATGTCCAAAATTAATTATGTATTATTGTCTTAAATTATGAAGAAAATGAAGCTCAGTTACTTGGTTTTGTTAATGCAACATCCGTTTTAAACTAGAATTCCACTTTTATAGTGAAAAAACACACATTGATTCGTATTGACCACATCATTTGTCATATTATCATGTTATTTTTCTGTATAAATCAAAAATGAATTATTTACCATCATCCTAATGTTTTAAAACAATTTGTGTTTTTCTTGACATTGGCTATGTGATCAATGTTTTAACTAAAATTACACTTTTATATTAAAAATAAACACTTTGAGTTATACTGAACACATCATGTTTAATATTGATGTGTGGTCAATTCCTATACATAAAAAATTTAATATGTATAATTCACTTACATATAAATATTTTATTGAGCTCATTATATTATTTATTC
The DNA here is from genome assembly GCA_963277665.1 of Viscum album. Taxonomy (NCBI): domain Eukaryota; kingdom Viridiplantae; phylum Streptophyta; class Magnoliopsida; order Santalales; family Viscaceae; genus Viscum; species Viscum album. The sequence goes on along the minus strand of OY728158.1, from coordinate 361,516,951 downwards.
TATGTGAAATATGGTTTAAAACAAAGTGACGATTTTAAATTGAAAAAACACAATATTAGTCATACCAACCACCTCATGTGTCATATTAACATGTGGATACATCCTAGATATCGAAAATAAGTTATTATATGTTTACATGATGTTTAAAAATAATAAAATTTCATTTTATTTATTTGGTCTATATAACTCGAATTGTAGACAAAAATGATAATTTTACATTTAAAATACACACTTCGAGTATTTCAGGAACCATTTTGTGTCATTTTGAAGTGTGGTTGGTTCCTATAAAACAAAATTGAATTAATGTTTATAAAATAATATTAGAATTTTTAAGATTTTTTTATGTAACAAGTGTTTTAACGTAAAATAACTCTTCTATATTTTAAACATGCACCTTGAGTCATATCAGCCACATCAGGAGTTATATTTTCATGTAGTCAATTTATATAAAAGAAAAATTAATTATCCATCCATTTTCTAGTGTTATAAATTAATTTATTAATTTTTATTGGTTTGGTCTATGTGAGTAATTTTTTAAATAAAAAGGAAACATTTATTTTGAAAACATAAACATTTTTCATACTAGTCACATTTTGTGTTTGATTAATGTCAAGTGGATTGCAACACATTGCACTTGTATTATTGATCATTTTACTAATATTTAAAAATAATTAGATTTATTTCCTGGATTGGGATATGTGACACGTTTCTTAAACTAAAAATACACTTTATATTAAAAACAAGAAAATTTAGTACTACCAGTAACATCATGTTTCAAATTGATCCATAATATATTCCTACATCTCCCAAATGTAATTTTGATTGTAACACTAATGTTTTAAAAAAAGGCTCTTGTTTATTGTAGGGAATTGTTTCCTTCAAACTTAATCCACACTAATATATTAAAAACACACACCTTGAGTCTTATAGACTACATGATGTGTCTGATAGGCATTACGTTTAATCCTATATATATGAATTGAATTAGAACCATTTTCCAAATGATAGAATAAAATATAGTATGTTCTCTCTATTTTCCCTTTGTGACATGAATTTTAAACAAAAATGAAACATTTATATTGAAAAAATTTAGTTTGAGTCATGATGATAATAACATTGTTTATATTGTTGTGATTTCATTTTCTAGACATAAAAAATGGATTTCCGATCATTTTATAAGGTTCGAAAACATGCTAATCTTATTTTACTACTTTTAGTATTGTTACACTTATTTTTCACTATAATGGACCTTTTATATTAAAAACACACACATAGTGTCTTATTGGCCACATCATGTGTTAGATTAATTAGTGGTTTATTAGTATATTAAAAAAATTAATTATGGATAATTTTAATAAAGATTCAAGAAAGCATGAGATTATTTACATCATTTTTACCATATCAGATTCTTTTTACACTAATATTACAATTAAAAAACACACTTTGAGTCATATCTGCCATATAATGTTTCAGATTTACATGAATTCATTTCAAATGTATCAAAAATTATTTTCGATCATTTTCTTGAGAGTTCAAAACCATCAAATCTCATTTTAATAGTTTTTTCTATGTGACACATGTTTTAAAATTAATTGAAACTTTTGTTTAAAAATGAACTATTATTCACACTATCTGCATCATGTGTATGAATGAATTTCATTTAATTCTTACATTTTTCAATAGAATTATTGATCATTTTACTATATTTTGAAAATAATTCACGTTTGTTTTTCTTGGTTTTGGCATTGCGATGTGAGTTTTAAACTAAAATGAGACTTTTATATAGGAAAAAACACTTTAAGTATTACTACCAACATCATGTATCAAGTTGACAAGTGATTGATTCTGACAAGTCACTAATGATATTTGGATAATTTTCATAAATTTTGATAAAATTATGATATTGTCTTATTGGTTTGGGCTATGTAAAGTCCACGTTAAACTAATATGGCACTTTAATATTAAAAACACATAATTTCATTTAGACAGAACGAAATGTGTTTCAGAAGGAAATGAATTTGATTACTATATGTATAAAATGAATTATAAATCATTTTCCTATTGTTTGAAAGCAATCTGATTTTTTGTTTCATACTCTAGCTATGTGACATGTATTTTAAACTAAATTGAAACTTTTATAATGAAAATGTGCACTTTGAGTCATACTAGTGAAATCATGTGGTAGATAGATGTGAGGTAAAATCATATAAAAAAAATGAATTATTGAACACTTTCACATGGTTTTCAAAATAAAATAAGCTCATTTGATTAGTTTTTGTACTGTGAAAATAATTTTAAATTAAAATGCAACATTTATAACAAAATAGAAACATGGATTCATACCATCCAAATCATTTTCTAGATTGATCTGAAGTTAAGTTTTACATTCTAAAAATTAATTATTGACTGTTTTCATAACTATTCATGATTATATGATCTCGTTCTTTATGTTTTGGCTATGTCACATATGTATTAAACTAATTTAAACATAAAAACATGTATATTGAGTAATATCAGACACGTCATGTGTCTAATTTATATGCATTGAAATATTAAACATAAAATTGATTTTTGGATTATTTCTCTAATGATAGAAAATAATTAGAGTCCATTTTCCTAGTTTTTTCCATGTGGTGTGGGTTTTAAACTAAAGTGACACTTTTATATTGAAAAAATTCAAATTAGATCATATTTTTTAAATTGTGTGTCATATTGTGTTCGGTAAATTACTATAGGTCACATATTAAATATGGATCTTTTTTTCTGTTTGAAAAAAAATTGAGTTCAGCTTATATGTTTTGTATAAATGACACGTGTTGTAAACTAAAATGATAATTTTACATTGACAACAAGAAAATTGAGTCATATTGTCTAAATCATGTGTTGGATTGATGTTTTTTAATTCCTACACACCGGTAATAAATTATAGATAATTTTTATAAATTATAGATATAATATGAGATTGTTTTTTTATATATGAATAATTTTTATATCTAAAATCAATACTTTACTATAAATACACTCACATTGTGTCATACTATACATATAATATGTATTGTTGACACACGATCAATTCCCATATGAAATAATTGAAGTATGGATCATTGTGATAATTTTTGAAAACAATATGGTATTTTTTACATCATTTCTAAATTTCAACATGTGTTTTAAATTAAATTACATATTTATATTAAAACCATGAAATTGGAGTTACTCTTGTAAAATTGTATTTTAAATTGACATGTGGATGATTCCTCCACATCAAAAATGAATTATGGATTATTTTCTAAAATTTTAGGACAATACATGTTGGTTTTAATGGTTATAGATATGAGACGTTTGTTTTAGATTTAAGTTAAAATTTTAATGTGAAGACATGAACTTTGAGTCATACTAAAAAATTCATGTGATAGATTGAAGTGAAATAAATTCAAAGAAATCCCCCCAATAATTGTGGATCATTTTTTTAATGATTGAAAATAATATGAACTCATTTACTTGATATTTATAATGTGATGCACATTTAAAACTAAAAATAAAAATTTATATTGAAAACATGCACATTGAGTCAAAATGACCACATCGTGTGGCAAATTTATGTGTAGACATTTCTTACAAATCAAATATTAATTGAGGATTGTTTTACTTAAATTTATAAATAAACTAAACTTGTTTTCTCAGTTTTGAAAATGTAAAGTGTTTTTTAATCTAAATAGAAGTTTTATATAAAAAACATGCACTTTGAGACATACTAGCCTTATATTATATTTTATTGATGTTTCATTAATCCCTATATATCACAAATAAATTAGAAATTGTAATCCAAAATTTTGAAATAATATATTCTCATCTAATTAGTTGTAGAATGTTGATAAATTGATTACACTAAATTTCCATGTAAAGATCAAACGACCTGTCAACATTTTCTACTACCACCCTTAGTACAACTTCCTTCACGAATAATTCCTCACTTATATGTTTATCATTGTACTAGGCTATCTATTGGGCATCTTTATTTGTATTTATAGTGTCAATAATTTAATGTATTTTATTGAATCAAACATGAATGTAATGGAATTCTACAGTCTTCATCATCATGTGAGTAGAAGTGATTATAAGAGAACCTAGATCATTTTTAAAAACTCATAAATAGACTCAATGAAACTGACTGAAATGATGACACTTTTTGTATGGAAGTACCTTCCCCAAAAATTTGTTACATGTCTTCAGATATATTGGTGGAAGGATCCTTGAACTATTTTCCTCTCACCATTATCCCAGTTTTATCCTCAAAGCCCAATATCTCATGAGCTTGAGTAGGTTCAGAGTTGGTACTATCACTATGAGAATCTGTAGAGAATAACTCTCCATGATAATTATCCTTGAGAAATTGATCATTTATTTATTTATTTACATGTCACCACCAATGAATTTGTAGTTTCTTCAATCATATATAAACCTCTAAAGGAAGGAAATTAGTGAAAAGCTGAAAATAAATGTACGGTCAGTTGGGGAATGAGAATATAATATTTCAATTCAATTAAATATTATAATAAAAATGGAAGCATTATTTTAATAACACAAGGTAGAGTTTTATTAAATGTTTCATACATGTTGAATTGAATGTGGACTACATCCATATATGTAGGTGGATTGAAATATATCTTAAATAATTTACCATAAAATTAGTCCGTATTCTTGATATGATTTTTTGGATTCTCCAAAATACAAAAACCTCAATCAAATCTTTCACAATGTTGTCATCAAGAATAGAAACCACAGTATGGGAGGATCAACAACTCTATATCAATGCTATAAAGGGATTAAAATCTATTGTGTAATTTCAATTTTTTTTGGATTGATGGGTGGATGAAATATCAAAAAATATTTCCATTTTAATTATAAATTTAATATTAGTTTAAAAATATAAAAAATATATTTTCAATAGTACATGAATTTTATTTTATGGAAAAAAAATATTTATGCATTGTCATGTCAATGCTTCACATCCCAAAAGTATCTCTAAAGTCATAAACTCTGCTATATCACAAACTTAAAAGGAAATATCTTCAATTGATGTTAGAAAAAATTACGACACCATTTACTCTAGATATTAATCTCTAAAAAATCATTCTCTTTTTCGCTATAGAGGTAGTTAAATGTCATGTTAGTACATAAAAAATAAAAACAAAAAAACTCATAAAAATATTATGATTGAAATTGTAATTACAATTGAGAATTACTTGTATGGGGATTTTAATATGTTGATGGTATATAATATCTTAATAAATATGGAAATGTTAAATGCATAGTCATTATAATTATTTTATTTCAATGTTTAAGTGAAATTAAAAAAAATTAATATTTCTTTATAAGTAAATATTACAATATATACCTTAATCTATTTCCATTTGAATAAATCATTAGGCTTTTTAGGATTAGCCACAAAACCCAAAATGTAGTTTAGATAATATTTATAGATTACCATATAATAAAAATTATCTTGTTAAAACATAAAAAATGGAAACATATGGATTTTATAAAAAAATAATGATTACAGGGCACTAAAAATTTACAATGGGAATAATGTATGGTCAGTTTTATTGAAATACATACTTTGGATGCAAAAATTAAAAATTTAGTGTATCTAGGATATTTTTTATCATGAAACTTGTCTCATATGATATTATTCTGTATAAACCCCAGAATAAGGTGATGTGTGTGTGTTTTTAGACCAAAATTACATACATTTTTACTGTATGTATTTTTATTAATATAAAGCTATTAAAAGTTGATCATTTCATATTTAGAATAAATTATTAAGAAAAAATTTATTACCTTAGGTAACGAATATAGTATAGGTAATTGGAAATCCTCAAAGGTTCTAAGGGTTATGTGGCTCTTCAAGTACTAGTCATTTTTATCGTATTGGTTTATATAGATCATTTCATATATATTGTTCCACAAAACTAGACTGGGTAATAATATATTTTTATATATCAATCATTTCTTTTATTACATTAATCATCTCATATGTATATCCTATATGATAAGTATTTTCAAAATATGTTTTAGGTGACACTATAAAGCCCTCACCTCTAATACAACCATATTGTTTTGTTTGCTTCAAATATATTAAAATTAGGTTTTATTCAGGTTAAAAAAATACAGATCAATTTTCTAAATCACATATAAATATTTAAAAATTGATATATAGTTTTTAAAAACTATTATATGTAATTAAAAAAATTATTATTCCATACTTACACATGATTCCTATACAAATTTTATGTTTTCATCTACTAGGTTTCCCTCTTAATTTATTGAAGACTCATTAAATAATATATGATGTTGGATGAAAGTGGCCTCAAAGATGGATTCATAAACCTATATAAAAATATTGTAAAATATGTTGTTTCATATCACATAAAAATTTATTATATTTTCAAAATACAAACTATTTTTTCAAGTGAACAATACTTCGTTCTTACTCTATAGTAGGGGAACATTAGTTTTGATGTATGTTGGTTATTTGAAACACACCTCTGTAGATTCATTAATAGAAAAATATAAATGAATGTAGATAATGAAAATATTTCCAAATAAAATATTATCTATAAAAATTCAATGGAAATGATTCTTCAACATGACGTGTAATGAATGCTTTACGTGTTTGTTGGTTTATAATGTGTGAAGACATTTCTTGTAGGGGAGTTTAAATTCCACACAACATATCAATTACTATTATTTTTTATTATTCTTCATAAATATAAATGATATTTTCTAGTGACCATTACGAATAATTTATTTTTGAAATAGTCTAAAAATAACATATTCTTCTAGGGAAAATTAAAATTAAATTTGTGACAAACGGGTCCTAGTGACAACACAACCACCCCACCTTAACATGGTCGTGGGGTCCTAGCCCACCAGGTACCACCAGTTGCCCCGCAGATAGTTGGGGCCCACCCTAGGGTCCCCCCACATGTCTGAACTGGTTATCTGACTAATGACAGTCCCCACAGGCCACCGCATGTCCTTTCTAGTGTGCTTTGTCCTCACTCACACACACCCTGAGAAACTTCCCAGGAGGTCACCCATCATGATCACTACTCTGGGCCAAGCACGCTTAACTGTGGAGTTCTAATCAGGTAGGCTCCTGAAAAGGAAGGTGCACCTTGTTGACATGAGTCTTATCATTTAGTCATTTAACCCTTTATCATTTGGGGGCGTTACAATCACCCCCCCTTTAGAGTACAATGTCCTCATTGTGGGCCTTATATCTCAACCCAGGCAGTGCACTACACTTATGTCTGGGTTCCTCCTTTGATAAAAAATGTGACAACTGGGTCCCAATGACAGCACAACCACCCCGCCTTAACATGGTCGTCGGGTCCTGGCCCACCAGGTACCACCAGTTGCCCCGCAGACACATGGTGCCCACCCTAGGGTCCACCCACATGTCTGAATGGGTTATTTGACTAATGACAGCCCCCATAGGCTAACACAGGTCCTTTTTATTGTGCTTTGTCCTCACTCACACACACCCTAAGAAACTTCCCAGGAGGTCACACATCGTGATCACTACTCCTGGCCAAGCACACTTAATTGTGGAGTTCTAATCAGGAAGGCTCCCGAAAAGGAAGGTGAACCTTGGTGACATGAGTCTTATCATTTAGTCATTTAACCCTTTATCATTTGGGGGCGTTACAAAATCAATTTTTGATAAAATATTTTTTTGGTAATATAGAGAATATTTATCATAAAATTACTATAATATATTCCCACATGGTTTTATTCAATATAGGCATGACATTATTTCATGTATCTATATCAATTTAAACAAGTATTACTATTTATAAACTAATTAAAGTAATGATCATTAACATGATGGGGTAAATATCAAGGCCTTATTGATTCTATCCAACATCAAACATTATTCATTTTTATCTCACCTAGATAAATTTAGTTAACACATTGATTCTAAACTAATATAGATTTGTCCAACCCCATGTTTGATCCTCTAATAATTCCATGGATTCAGCATTTATAATGTCTAATTACATGAAATTGGTTACATCAGCATGTTGAGTATTCATTTTTTTCATTATTAGTTAAAAATTTAATTTAGAGAATGTAATGGTAGTAGAGAACACATAATATTATATGAAAAAACATAGAATATTAAAAAGATTAACCTATGAACTGAAAATGATTTATTTTCTTTAAATATTGAAGTGATTTGGATCCTCCATTGATAAAATAAATCCCTTCCTTCTGTTCAACTCTAATTTAAAAGTAAAAGTATAAATTGACAACAAAGTCAAATGATTATGATTTGATAAATAAAGGGACATCAAAAATTCAATTTTATTCTGAACCAATATTCTTTTCATCTCCAATGGAACAAATGACCAATTATTTTTGGTGTGATATAAGACATAAAATACATGCACTACATGTAATTTCATTATGAATAGTTTTTCATCATACCCTTCAACACTGAAATTTACTTTCATGGAGACCAATTCTTCAACTATAAATACACTTAAATAATCAAACCATCTGCAATTGAAAAAAAACATTAAATTTTTTACAATATAACCCATATATTAGTTTGATGATGCTGAAGTATTATATGTTTGGATTTATTGGATTTTTGTCCATGTAACTTAATAGATGCATTAGTTCATTCATAAGCTTAACTCCACTATTTTCATCATAAAATGTCCATTGTGTTAATTATAATACAATATATTAACATTAATTACAAAAAATAGTGTCATATATAACATTTATATTTGGTCTCCAAGATATAAATATAATTAATTTGGTAACGAAATTCTAATTTTTCTACAACATGGTTTTAATATGTTCTCTGAACCATATTATAAACTATTGATTATGGTATTTGGTATGCATATTTTATCTATTTATGGATCCAAATGTCTATGAAGTACATTGTACATTTATATATATATATAAACCTTTATACTATTTTGTAAAATGTAATGGTGATCCAGATCCTACAAGGTAATGGTAATTGTAACAAAATCTCTTACAGAAATCCTTTTTTTAATTTGGATCCCACTATGATGAGATTTTGGGATAACAATTCTATAAATATCTAATATTATAATATTATATAATATTATATGTTCTTCAAAAATATATCGCTATAAAATAAATCATTCTAGATTAATTTGATTCTAGATGTACCCTTTAAAAATATTCATAGATCATTCATGGGGTATCATAAATCATTAATAGACATGAACACACAGTTTAATCTCAATAAAATGTTGACATTTAGGTGGACTATTTTATAAAATAATTACACTAGGATGATTATCACCATTTACCATAATATAACAAAAATATATTTATTCATGATTGAAATGATTTTTTGACTTATAAAATTAATATATATAAAATTCAAAAAGATTTAAAATATGGTTAATATATGATGTTAATTTTTTGGAAATGATAAACATTATTCAATAAGAATTAAATCCTACCTCGAGAAATGAAAACCATGTTTTTTTGGACACTATATCTTCAAATTAGGCATTGAAATGATATTTTTGATATTTTATAAATACCCCTATAGATTATTACATCAATAAAGATGTTTTTTAATAGATATTTTTCTTGTTTGGATAATGTGTAAGATACTGGAGGAAGATAAGTTCATCATTTTCCATTGACATAGGCCAAATCCCCCCATATCTACTTGTCATTAATTTCCACAATATCCTTAATTCCATATTTTTCTATCTCTGTAAAATTTAATAACCTATTAATAATACAATCATATTTTTTTCTATGTTCAAGTCATTATGAAAATATCATATGTACAAATAATTAATGTCGAGATAATGTATTGGAGAATGTTCATATGAATTCTCTATTGAAAACAAGATAAACTTTTTAACTCCATCATACTCAATTGTCATATGACTGAAAACCATCAATTTTTATTCATATCAATCTTATTAGGTATAATAATTTCAATTTTTTTAAAAAAAATACTGATTTGGTATTCATTACCAATGTGGAAAAGTATAGATACTTTGAATAAATTTTATTGTTTCAAAAATAAAAAATTTCTACCCACTTTGGACATAAAAAGAAGCAATAAAAATAAATGTTATTATAATAAAATGGATAAAAGTTATTGAAATTGAAATATTAGACACCTTATGAGAAGGTTTCACATTGACAACCTCCTCTTAGAAAAATAATTTTGAGTTTCTTAGATAAGGTATGACAGTATTTTGTAGCATTAATATATGAAATTTGTAAAATGTTATTTTTCTTTAAAAATTGTAATTTTTGTTACATGTCAGTCGCTCCTTTGAGAACACCCATGTAAGGATATCCAAAACAAATAACATGAAACTGTTAGTTATGTTTTTATTTTTTATTTTTGGTTGAAATTTATTATGACTCAAATATTTGACATAATGACCCTACACAAAAAATATTAATTTACTTATTGGAAAATAATTATTGACATAATTAATCGTACAGTCATGGTATATTAAATAAGAAACAAGAAAAATATTTGTGATAGCATATCTACAACTATTTAAAAATTGGGGTTCCATGAAGATAGCTTTTATATGTGATAGCTTCTTATATTGGATATCTCACTCAACATTGGTTTAGCATCACACTCACCAACACCATTGTGGTTCTAGTCCTTGATTAAGTCTATGAGGTACACTGGAAGAGTTTCCATGGCCCTACTACTAATGATGGCCCTCCTCACAACAACACATTTCAAAAACTCTCTTATTGAAGAATCCTCCACTACTACTCTACATAATGATTCACCATTAGATATGGAAACATACAACTCACTGATAGGTCATCCACAAATGAAGATGAGGTCAAATTATTGTTTTTCCACCCTCACATCGATACCAAAAAATAAACATCTAAAGGATCAATAAATTCTCATGCATCTCCTAGGTAATCACACAATGTTTTAAGTAAAGAGTTAGTTTCTATATGTATTACATATATTAATTATTTTGGATTTTCATCTTTTACTACCTTATCTCAGTATTTTCCCCCCTCCCTAAAAAATAAAATCTCAAATGTGGAATGAGTTTTCTCTAGTTTCATATTTTTATATGTGTCTAAAAGTATTCTTATTTTTCTAATCTCTACTATAGATAAAGTCCTTAATAGTAATATAATTGGATTTTTTAATGAAGAAAAAGTATTAAATTCTAACAAATAATAAAATCATGAACCCTTTCTAACACAAGGAACTGTACTAAAAAACTACCACTATATAATCTCATTTATAAATTGTTGATTAAGACCCACTTTGAAATAGTCCAATAATAACAAACCCAATCAGAAACTAAATAGATAGAAGTAATAACATACTAAAAATATGATTGAAATAAATATATATCATTTCACTGCCATTTAAATTCAAATTTTACATAAAAAATTATAATGATTTGTTTTATACAATTAATCAGAATATTTACTACTAATATACCTTATAGTAACTATGTTGGTAGGATTACTCCAATGATCAAACATAGGTAGAAGATTTACCCTTAAATGAAATCAATGCTGACATTAGTAAAAATAAATATATAATAAAAAAATACTGGTTTTTAAGACTCGTATGTTAAATTATATAGTTAATTTATATATATATATATTAAAATTATTATTAGTTAACCATGAATCAAATTGATGTGTAGTAATTTATTACACAATATAAATTAATTTTTGATCATTTTACTAATGTTTAACAACAATTCAATCTTGTTTTCATATACATGGCTATATGATACATATTTAAAAATAAAATGAATTTTTTATATTGAAAAAAAGATTCAGTCATACCAGCGACATCATGTTTTGGATTGAAAAGTAGTAAAATAAAAAATATCATAAAGGGATTATAGACCATAGTACTAATGTTTGAAAAAAATATGAGCTTGTTTTCTTTGATTTGACTATGGGACAGACACATTAATCTAAAATGGGTTTTTTATTGAAAATATACACTTTGATTAATACAGAACACATCATGTGTTGGATTTATCTGTAGTTGATTCCTAAATTTCCATATTGAATTATGGATAATTATATTAATGTTTGAAAAAAATTGGATTGTTTTTTCATTTTTGTCCCATGATTATCATTTTAATCTAAAATTATACTTATATATTAAAAACATATACATGGAGTCATTCCACCAACATCATAAATTAGATTGGCATGAACCCAATTCAAATACATCATAATCAAAATGATAATAATTTTAATAATGTTTGAAAACATTATGAGTTCATTTATTTAGTTTTGGATAGGTGATGAATTTATTAAAATAAAATGTATCTTATATATATAAACAGTGCACATCAATTCATATAAAAAACATCATGTATCATATTTATGTTACGCCAATTCCTACATGTAAAAATGAAAAATAGATAATTTTAATAAATTTTGAATATAATTTGAGCTCACATTTAATTATTTTTATAGTGAGATGTGTTTTATACAAAAATGAAACTTTTATACTAAATACATGCACTTCATGTTGAAGCAGGGAAATACTGCATCATATTGATGTGTTGATAATTAGTACACATCAATAATGAATTTTGAATGGTTATCCTAAATTTTAAAAACATTCTAATTTTGTTTTATTGGTATTGTCATTGTGGTGTGTTTTTTATTCTAAAATAGAACTTAAATATGGAAAATTGCACTTTTAGTCGTATTGTCCACATCGTGTGTTGTATTGACGTGTGGTTGATTCTGACATGTCACAATTAAATTATGGATTGTTTTCATTATTTTTTATAATAATCTAAGATGTTTTTCAAGGATTGGACTATGTGATGTTCATATCAAACAATAATTTCACTTTTATACTAAAAACATGAACTTTGATTCATAAAAACTGCATCCAGATCCATAATGTTGTGTGGACAATAAATATATGTGAAAAATAAATTATCTATCACTTTACTAATGTTTGATAATAATACATTATCTTTTTCTTGGGATATTCAATGTGATGCCTATTTTAAACTAAAATGGAAGATCATTATTGAAAACAGTAACATCAAGTCATACCTTCATTATCATCTTTCATATTGAAATATGTTTGGTTTCTACATGTTAAATATAAATTATATATCATATTCCAAGTGTTTGAGAAAAAAACAACTCATTTTCTCATCTTCTACTATGTGACACAATTTAAACTAAAATGATAATATTATATTGAAAACATGTACATTAATTCATATAGACCAATTCATATGTTGGTTTGATTTGCGGATGATTCCTATATATCACAAATGAAAAATATATTGTTTCTCTTATGTTTAAAAATAATGTATTATTTTTTTTTGTCGTTTTGGCTATGTGATGTGAGTTTTAAACAAAACAGGCACTTCTATATGAAAAACATGAACTTCATGTCATACCAAACACATCATTTTTTGGATTTATGGGAGGAATGTTTTTACATCACAAAAATCCCTTGTGCATTGGTTTATGAACGTATTAAAAACAATATGATTGTGTATTCTTAGATTTGATTTTGGCTTGTTTTTACTTCACTAAAATGTCAATTTCAAATTGAAACATCACATTTATGGTAATATTGGACAAACCATGTATCAAATTGATAGGAAATCAACACTTCCACATCAAAAATGAAATATATATGATTTTCTTAATGTTTGAAAACAACATGGCTCATTTTTGTTTTGTTTTGTGACATGTGTTTTAATCATAAATATAACCTCTATATTGAAAAAAAGAACCTTAATTTTATACCAGCATCATCATGTGACAAATCAACATGTGATTAATTTATAAACATATAAAATAAATTTTGGATCATTTTTCTAATGTTTGAAAATAATTCGAACTTGTATTATTAGTTTTTTCTGATGTTTCAAATTTCAAACTAAAATAACACTTATAAAGTGAATAAATGATCTTAGTGTCCTACTAACAAAATCTTGTGCTATATCGACATGCGGTCAATTCTAATGCATTATAAATAAATTATGGATCATTTAACAAGATACTATAAAAATATTAGTTTTTTTATTATTATTTTCAACTTACATGTGTTTTATAATTAATTGACACATTTATATTGGGAACACACATATGGAGTTTCACCATCCACATCATGTTTCATATTTATGTGAGGTCACATATTACATGAAAAAAATTATTCCTAGATCGTTTTCCAAAACTCTCAATACAATCTGATATTTTGTACTTGGTTTTGGATATAATATGCATGGTTTATTTCAAAATGGAACTTACAAACATTCACTTTGATTAATACCATATAGATCATGCGTCTGATGAATGTGTGGTCATATACTACACATCAAAAATGAATTATTGATAATTTTACTATGGGTTAAATAAAATCAGAGCTATTTTTCTTAGTTTTTTCTATGTGATGTGTGTTTTAATATAAAATATAAATTTTGTGTTGAAAATAATAACATTCAATAATACCATACACATCATGTGTCAGAGTGACATTTGGAATATTCTTTCATGTCACACATGTAATATGGATCATTATCAATTTTTTTTGGAAACAATAGATATATATTTCTATGTCTAGGCTATGTGGGGCATATTTTAAACAAAAAAGGCACATTTATATTGAAATCATGCTCTTTATGTCTTTCTGGACAAATCATGTTTAAGATTATTATTTAGTCTATTCATAAATAACAAAAATTAATTATAGTTTATTCTCATAAATTTTCAAAACAATATGTGCTAGTTTTCTAAATTTTAACTATGTGACACATTTTTTTGAACTAAAATGTTACTTTTAATGTGAAACACAAATAATTTGAGTCATACTGGCCAAATAGTGTGTCAGATTCATTCACAGTTGATTCCAAGAATTCAAAAATGAATTATGGATCATTTGGAAAAAATTAATATAATATGGTCTGGTTTACTAAATTTTGATAGTTTGTTGTGGATTTTAATCTCAAATAACAGTTTTGTATTGAAAATACACATGGAGACATTATAGTCACATCATGTGTCGAATTGATGATCAATCAATTCCTGCGAATAAAAATGAATTAAGGATTATTTTTCTATATTTTTCAGATAATTCGATCTCACATACTCACTTTTGTCAATCTGATGATTTTTTAGAGAAAAATGATACATTAAATTTATATACATGAATGTTGAGTCATACTGGTTAGATCATTTTTCATATTTATGTGTAGATGATTCCTTCCCATCACACATGAATTATGGATCATTGTAAAAATGTTTGAAAATAATATTATCTTTTCTTTTAGTTATTTATAATTTAATTCATGTTTTGAACAAATATAAAACATTTATATTATAATCAAATACTTTAATTCATACAAAAAACATCATCTTTCATAATTATTTTTGGTCGATTCGTACACATCAAAAGTCAAATTGATAAAATTACATATTTTTTAAAATAATATAAAGTTATTTGAATATTTTTGACCAAGTTACATCAGTTTTTAACTAAAAAGTAACTTTTATATTCAAAACATGAACATTAAGTTATACCAGTTACAACGTATGTCATATTTATATGTAATTTGAATCATACACATCACAAATATGATAACCCACACGATCCAAATCCTTTGTTAAGATTAAAAGCAACCAAATAAGATAAAAAAATGTTGAAATAATGAAATATCATTCATGGAAGATCAAAATTAAAAAATGTGGGTTTTTAAAGTGTTGATTTTTTAAAGAGATTAAATTGATAGGGGTTACAATGTATCAATTCCAGGGGAACTTGATCAAAATTATTTATAGAGTTTTATGCAAAGTT
This sequence comes from Viscum album, assembly GCA_963277665.1. Lineage (NCBI taxonomy): Eukaryota > Viridiplantae > Streptophyta > Magnoliopsida > Santalales > Viscaceae > Viscum > Viscum album. Next base: position 361,501,071 of record OY728158.1, on the reverse strand, counting down.
TCTATTTAAAATATCTTAAAGGTTTTATCAAATATTTTTAGAAACTTTTATAAAGACCCATATTTATCAACAATAAAGAGGTATTGATGATATAACCACTATTTATCATTTCAAACTCATAACAATAATAATAATGCTGTTTTATTAGAAGTTTCTGGAAAAGTTTGTTAAAGATATCTTTTTTAGGTATATATTAATTAATTGTTGAAAAGGATAATATTTATTAGATATTTTCAGAAATAACTGATAAAGATCCAAATTTACTAACCAATGTAATGATTTCCACTGATCCCATATCCACCTCTATAGAGTGGGAGAGAACCTCTATCATCCATCGATGAAACTGATCCTCTCCCTTTCTTTCCCTTTTATATACCTAACTTTATTCTGTTATTCCCTCATATCTCACATATCCATTAAGTGGAATATTGGAATGATAGGTTCAAAATACATTCAAACTCATCTTCAGAGTTCTCTGATGCCTCATTACAATTAATCCTGGTGTTGATAGCATGTTTCAAACAACATCTTCCATTAATGGATTCATGTGATGTTTTTTCCCGATATTTGGTACAACATGAATAATTAACAATGAGTATTTTCCGTAATAATCACATCATGATTTGGTTCTCTTTGGAGAATGACATGGTCTATGCATTGTCCAATACCCCAACCCCACCCCCTCCCACCCCCACATCATCAAAGGATCTTTTTTTTATTTATTTATGGAGAATTAGGATTTCAACATGAAACTAGATACCCATAAAAGATCGATTTGGGTATGTTTTCTAGACCACCCTCTTCCTTTTTATAATCCTTCCATTATTCGAATGCTAGGTAATTTAGTGGGTAGATATTTATGTTCTAAAAATATAAATTGAACTATTTTCAATAAAATTTTTCTTCAAATTTCTGTTGAAGTAAATATTATCAGAACACTAGTAGAGAATTATAGGATTGAAATTGAAGAGTATGACCTATTGAAGAATGTTGTTTCACTCGATTGGTGGATTTAGTTATTCTCTTTATTCAATAAAATGTTTCACTTGATGGTAGTGTGTATGCATGTGTTCGTGAATCACTAGTAGAAGTTGGATGCAAGGTTGGAAAGCATTGGAAAGGGTATGGTGTCCATTTTATGGTGAAGGATTGATGATACATGTTCAAATTTGTGTTTCTTTTGACCGAATTAGTAATTTTGAGGGGGTTCACTTTGGATCACTTGATGGTCAGAAAGTGAATTGGAAAAACTATATGTTGGTCTCATAGACAAATAGTTGATTTTGAACAGAACATAAAAGTTTGTGACCATCGAGGAGGAGGCATGGATGCTAATCCCTGATTCAATTTCAGTAATCATATATGGTAGATTGTAATGTTATTTTGAGGTGGTATGTGAAATAGGGCCCATGGAAATTAAAATAAATGCAGTAAGGATGCATCCAATGAGGATCCGATGAGAATTTCTGCAGAAGCTAAACAAAATGTGGTGTTATAGGTGGTAGATGAGGAAGATGAAATGGTCTACATAACCAATGGTAGAAATTGTAAAGGATGAATACAACAATCATGGAGAGGGAAAGAGAATCTTGAATAATAGTATTAGTAATCACTTTGATGATCTGGACTTTTAATTTTCAGTTCTGGAAGATGGAGATGAAATACAAGCCAGAATGGGCATCCAAACCATAATACTAGTAGAGACCTTCTGTGATGAATTAAGCCTTAATAGGACAGATTGTAATAAAAAGTTATTTTGCAACGTTTATTTCTATAGTGATAATGAAGTACGTGAAAAAAACTAATACACACAAAGTAGGAGGAAGGGGAAGAAAGAGAAAAGGGACATGGAGAGACACACTCTGTTTTAGGGAAATAGGTATAAGGAACATAAGGAATACTCTCAGTAACCTTTGATGATTGAAATATGTTCATCCAAAAATAATTAAATGATGGATAGTGAACACATGTTTCATTGCAAGGAAGGAAACAAGAGTTAGATTCTTCACAGTGAAAATATGATAATGGAGTTTCATGAGGCCAAGGAATAAGAACAAGGAGATGGTACAATGGAAGATCTAATTAAGGAATATGATGTATCTAATCGTAAGGTCAAGGAAAATGATAAGGCAGCTGAGGAAAACGGGAGTCTTGGGAGCTTATTATTCATATCAATGGAGAAATGTTCTAGGAGGAAACTAATATCAATGCTACATTGGAGGAGGTCCACATAATGAATGAGAGAATGATTGAAGCCCACAATAATAAGGAATAGTGGGTATGGTTCAGTATTCATGATTGGATTTTTATATGTGGTTTCAACGGAAGTAATATTAGTGAGAAAGAGTATATCCAAACTTTTGAATGACAACCTACATTTTACAAAAACACATTGTGGATGACCCGGACACAAAGGCCACTTCTCTCTAGTGGAAGTTATACAGTGGTAAGGCTTCAAAAAGACTTATCCTCAATTTCAATGTTTTGGTGATTTCTTTTGCTGTATTTTGATTGCATGTTCACAACATGAAGGTTTCCATCATTTTCAATAAAATTTATTTGAATAATGAAAATTTTATTTTCAATTAGTTGACAAAGACTATATAAAAAGATTATAAAATATATAATGAATATATATTAAAAATGAATAAATAAATAAAATGTAAAAATTATTTAATTTTATTAATGAATAGATAATATTAAATTCATTAATGTAATAAATGACTGGAATTTAATTAAAAAATTAATACACTTTAAAATTATTAAAAAATACATGACTTTTATTAATTATATGAATTATTAAAAAATAAAAATAAATATATATTAAAATGAAAAGAATACATATTAAATATTTACATTACAACCATATTAGAAACCTATAATAAAAAAAATATGCATAAATAATTATTAAAAATAAGGAAGTTACAATAATATTAACAGAATAAATATTAAGTTTAATAAAATATTAAAAAATTAAAATAAGGAACATTAGTAGTGAATAAATAATACGAGATAATATTAATTTATGGAATATTAAAAATGAGTGAAATTAAACAATAAAAAATCTATATATTTTAAAATATTATAAAATGAACAAGTAATATAAAATATTTAAATTATTTAAAAATGTAAAAATGATTATATGATAAAATGAAAATGAATAAATATTAGTTTTATAAATTAAAACCATATTAAAATACCTAAATATTAATTAATAATCATATATAAATAAATATTAAAATTAATAAAATTAATAAATATATTAATAATGAAGAATTGAAAATGAATAAATCTGGAAAAAAATGAAAAAATAGTTTTTTTAATAATATTAAAAATAAATAATATTGATTAATATAAAATAAAATATATAATATAGTATGTTAGTAAATATAATTATGAAAATAATTTTAAAAATTGAATAATTTAAATAAATATTATGTGTGTGCACGTTCTATATAAAAATAAATAAAAAATATATATTTATATTTCAAATTCATGTAACAAATGTTTGATATATTCTAAATTGAAAAAAAATTAAATTTAAATAAATTTCCATTTTATGAAACATTTAGTTAATATTTTTAATTAATATTAATTGTAAATTATTAAATATTTTTCAATAATTATATTACTTATTTAATGGGAATGTATATTTTTTGTATTAAATAAATTCGATATAAGGAAAAATTATATAAATTGATATATATATATATATATATATCAGTATTAAAAAGATTAAATATTTTAATAAAAAATTATTTGGAAAGAATGTAATGATTAATAAATTATTGAAATATTAAATAAAAAATATAAAATCAATAAATTATAAAAATGTAAAAAATATTATATCTAAAAAAGAAGGATGCCTTTATTTATGAATACTAATATAGAAATCACATTCATTGGTGCTAAAATGGGATTTTTCATTTCTAAAAAAGCATGAAACATTTATCATCATCAATAAAGGACCCATTTATCAATGCTGAAAATGATCCATTTATTATCACTTTTATTACTACTGCAAAAGGCCATGGTAGCTGATGAGAAATATACATTTATACACCAACCCTATTACGTAACCATATTAGAAACATAATATCAAATATTAATATAAATATTACAGAAAACTAGAAAGAAATATATATATTACATTGTATTATCACTTCAATTCAAAATACAAATTTGTGATATTTTCATTGATGTGATATTTAAAATTAATTAAATAAAATTACATTACAATAAACAAAACCAAAAAATTATAGCAAGATTTTTTTCAATAATCAACCTCTATAAAAATTATTATTTTGTAATAAAACCAACGTTTTTTTGGTAACCACGCATAAACAAGAAAAAATTATGATTCTAATATAATCAATAAGTGATAAGTTATATTGTTAATTACTATGTATGTCCATGCTATCATCCCATATAATATTTATTGTATTATTAATTCTTGTATTTTTTGTTTTATAAAATTTAATATTTATTAAACATAAAATTATTTAATAATTATATTATTAATTATTAATTACATTTTAAATTAATAAAATAAATAAATTATTTTTTTAATTACATAATATTTTTATGATATTATGTGTTAATAAATATATTAATTACCTAATATTTTGATAAAAATATATCATTAATCAAATTTATCATTTTTAAATTGAAAACATGCACTTTGATAATAAGATTCTCATTGCGTGTCATACTGATGTGTCGTCAATTATTAGGCATCATTATTTATTTATGGATCATTGTCCCAATGGCTGAATACAATATGAGTTCATTTACTCTATTTTGAAAATGTGACGCATGATTTCAACATAAATGAATCTTTTATATTGAAAACACCCAGTTAGAGTCATACCAGCCACATCATATGTTGGATTGAGATGCATTTTATGCCTAATTTTCATAAATTTATTATTGACCATCTATAAAAACATTCAAAATAATTGGAGCTCGTTTACTTCATTCTGATAATTTGATGCTAATTTTAAACAAAAATAAAACATTTATATTTCAAACACCATCATCTAGTCACACTGAAAACAAGAAGTTTTGGATTGACCTAAGGTTGATTCATATACATAAAGAATGGATTATGAATTATTATCCAAATTTTTTTTAATAAATATGTGTCTGTTTGCTCTGTTTTTGTTATGTGATGTATGTTTTGAACAAAAATTACACTTTTATATTGAAAACATTCACATTAACTCATATATACCACCTTGTTTGTCTGATTAATGACGATTATTTTGTAATAGAAATTTATTTTTATGAAAACACACAAAATTAGAGTCATGATGGAAACATCAAGTGTCGGATTCACATTCAGTTGATTCTAAAATGTTAGGTATGAATTATGGATTGTTTTCATAATGTATAAAAACAAACCAATGTCATTTTCTCAATTTTTCAATGTGACATGTGTTTTAAACTAAAATAACCATTTTATTTTGAAAACATGGATGTAGAGAAATAAATACCATATCACAAGTCTAGTTGACATGCATTGCATTACTATAAATCATTAATGTATTTTGGATTATTACATGTGTTTAAAAACAATATGATGTTTTTCTTGGTTTGGTCTACTAAATGATTTTTTTAAAGTGAAAGGTCATTTTTCTATTTAAAACACACAATTTGAATACTATCGAGAACCTCAGGTTTCAGATTGACATATGGTTGATTCCAACTTGTCAAAAGTGAATTATGGATTGATGTCTAAAATTTTAGAAACAATCCAATCTCATATTCTGGTTTTTGACAATTTGATACATGTTTTAATCTAAAATGACACTTTTATACTGAATACATTCCATGGAGTAATACTGACCAAATCATATGTCAGAATGATGTGTAGTCAATTTCTACACATCAAAAATGAATTATGGATCTGAAGGTTTTGGGCACAGTGGAAGCGTGGTTGGTCTGACAACCAAAATTAATTTTTACCAAGATCAATGATTATTCTAGAAAAAGTACGAAAATTAAATATAGTCTCCATGGAATAGAATCAAAGATTTTGATCAAGAAGGAAGAGTCTTGAAACCATTAGAGAGGATCATTCACGTCATGTTTATAATTAATTTATTTATTTTCAGAATGAAAATTATATCTGGATCATTGGTATTCTCTGTTTTATGATGTTGAACAGCAAGAATGAATCTTCTGGATTATCTTGTTACACTTGCTAGGAACAAAACAAGAATACCTCTAGTGGTGATGCACACGTGTTCTGATGGCCTCTAATCGACACTCCTTGTTCTTTCGTTCCTAGCATGTTTAAGTGAGTTTATTGTGTATTCCATTCTTGATTTCTTGTACCTCAGCCTTTAAGAACTCCTTTTGTTATTGAGAGGGTAGGGAAGAGGATTCAAGGGATAAATTATTTATCACAACAATTCTCAATTAACTGGGTGTACAGTTCAGTACCAGGAACAATAGACTTATGTGTCTATTTATGACATGGGGATTCAGTTACAATATTTAATTTCATAACTACAATTAAATATATTCATACCTTTAAATAAAACTGATGATATTAATAGTTTTACTACAGCATTATTTATGGTGCACCAACTTGCGCAAAACATAATTATAAATAAAATTCCATGCCAGGAAATAATAACAACATTTTTTTAATTTTGCAAAACTTGTTAAATAATTAGTTATTGTCTTGAAAATAATTATTTTACTATCAGGCCGGACATGGTCCTCTTGAACTCCACATCCATTTATTGAAAACCTGAATAAATAAATAAATAATTTATTCTCTTAAATAAATATTTTATATACAAACTAGTAAATATATATTTAGTAAATGTTAAATAAAATAAATAAATATATTTTACCCACAATCTGGTGAATAAATATTTATTTAATTTTTAAAATCATTTTAACTTGAATAAAAATATTCAATTGTCTTGAGAATAATATTTATTAATTAAATTGAAAAAGAATCTAACTGAGACCACCAGTAACATATAGAGTGTGACCCTCTTGGATTCTTTTTCATTAGTATTAAGAGGGCTTTCCTATAGTCCAAGAGTAATGTCTAGCAATCGGTCAAGGCCACATAGAGAATGATCTTAATGTCGCAACAACAACATCCACATAAAAATTCTCAATGTGTAATATCATACCTTTGTCACAATATCTCATCAAGGGGGATTCATGATACTTTCATCAACTTTAATGCTTGATGCATCATTCTTTGATTACCTAAAATAGACATGTCATTACACCATGTTTATGGAATTTCGTATGATGATTATATTTCAATCCAATGGTGGATATTTAAAAATTCCGAAATTTAATAGAAAAATCATTTCTCGACTAATCCATTAATAACATACCACTCTTGACGCACCCAACATACACTACTTCCCGCCAATTTTATGCATGAATGTTTTTGTCAGAAAATCAAAGTGCGCGGGTCATGACACATATTAATGATAGTCTTAAAATATAAGGATTATTACACACGCTCGAAGATAAAAATATCTGATGACACCAAAACATGTGGAATTCATACTGGCGGGTCTATTCTCAAAATAATATCTCTTCGAGATTACCCAATGCTAACTTCATTAGAGAAAATCTCATCTGCTTGTGAGTAATCACAACTGACAGTATGCATTATATGTGCCCCATTATAATATGTCATCTATCCGTAGAATTATATTGATGAATATTGATATATCATTTCAAGGTTCTCATCATAGCGGGGAACGTCCATGACATTATCAATGCAATATATAATCATGAAATTATTACATCATAGTCATCATGATCAATGAAAATATTTTAAAAAGATGTTTAATATTTAAATACATTAAATATATATGTAATAAAAGTACATCCAGCTACTTGCCAATGAGTATGTACCCTAGTGGTTCAGCCTCTTTCTTGGCATCCAAAATACCTAGGATCAAATCCGGGTAGGGGAGAATTCCTGAGACTGTAGCAGGTTACTATAGTAGTGTTGTAGCATGGCACTGTAGTAGTGGAGAACTGTAGCAGTGGTAGCACTGTAGCGGTGGAGGGACTGTAGAAGGGTACTGTAGCGGCGGTGGTACTATAGCATATATTGTAGCGGTATGGGTACTGTAGTAGTACTGTTCACCGAGGGGTCCTTTGGGCCAAAAATGGGCTTTCCAGCCCTATATGCAGGCCACTTAGCCTTGGGCCTTCGGGTTATGTAATGGGTCACCCTCTACCCAGTCTAAAGAGGCCTTTTCTTTACTAATAAATTGAGGCTTAGGCCCAAACCTTTTTTAAAAAAAGTACATCCAGCTGGTTCTAGGACACCAACTCTTACAAATTTCCACATGGAGAAGAGCCAACTACATACTACTTTCAGTCCACTAGACCTCACATGGTGATCACGTTTCTAGTGAGTCAAGTCTTTAGTCATGGTGTCCACCACATTTTCTTCCAATGAGATACTGCTCACTGTATCATCAGCTCTCTGAGAAAAATCTCTCAAGTGATGATACTTCTGAAGTATGTGCTACATTTACTTATATTATCTTGGCTATTTTTAGAGATCCACTCTTGTAGTATTATTATAGTACAGTGTGGTGGGATTTTTACGTGTAGTTATCACATCTAGCTTCTGGATGAGGCATCATTTCCAAACTTCTTTTTAGCTTCCTCAAGAGCTGCGATATACACGGAATATGTTGTAGAATCTACAAGCACACTCTTCTTTGAGCTCTTCCAGCTTACTGCACCTCCATTTAAAGTGAAGTTGTATCCTATTTGCATCTTTATGTCATCTTTATTAGTTTGGAAACTAGAATTTTCATATCCTCTGATGACTAGTTCTTTATCTTTTCCATACACCAAAAAACATATCCTTAGTATGCCTCAGATACTTTAAGATAGTCTTGACTACCATCCAATGGTGGTCACATGGAACATCATGATATTTTCCCACCGAACTGAAATAGTATGTGACATTTACCCTAGTACAAAGAATGGCATACATGGTTGACCCAATAGTTGATGTGTATGGAGTCATGGACATTATATTTCATTCTGCATGTGTCTAAGGAATCATTATCTTGGATAGATTAATTCCATGTGATGCTGGAAAAAATCCCCACTTGGATTGTTTCATACATAATCTCTTCAGTATCATATTAATGTATATACATTGACTCAGGCCTACTAATATCATTCATCTATCATGATGGATCATTATACCATGAATATATTCCACCTCACCAAAGTACATTATCGAGAAGTGTATATTCAACCATGCCTTAACAGTCTATAAGAATGGTATCTCATTTCTAATAAGTAATATGTCATCAATATATACTATTAGGAAAATTATTTCACTCCCACTAAACTATTATTAGACACAAGGCTAACATTTATTCTGGATAAAACCATATTTCATTATGGAATCATCAAAATGAATGTTCCATGACTTGGATGTTTTATTTAATATGTAAATGGATTTACGAAACTTGCATACCTTATTGGAATCCTTTTGATTCATAAACCATTTAGGTCGTTAATGTAGACATATTCTTGAAGGGTACCATTAAGGAAAACTATTTTGAAATCAGTTTTCCAAATCTCATAGTCATGGTAAGAAGTAATGGCTAATAAAATTCTGATGGATTTCAGTATTTCATCTTGTGAAAAGGTTTTGTCATGGTCAATGCATTGACGATGATTGAATCCTCCTGCCATCTATCTTGCCTTATTGGTACTGACATGTCCATCCATGTCCAATTTCATCTTGAATACCCATTTTCAACAAATAGACATTACATCAACTAGAGGATCTACCAAAATCCAAACCTGGTTTTGGTACATGGAATCCATTTCAGAATTCATGGATTCTTTCCACATGGAAACATCTATTCCACTTACTTCTTACTTGTAGGTTATAGTATAATTATTATCAACTAACAATGAGTCACCATCATCATTATCTAGAAAATCATACTATTCTGGTTCTCTAACCTCTCTTGTACTCCATATAGCTCTTGTGTCTCTGGAACAGTTCTTTCTTCCATTGGGCTTTATCAAATCTTTTCATGTACCCACTCCTGTGTACTTTGAGTCTCAACTTCATCAAAGTCTATCTCGATCCCATTATATATTTTTGAGATTTTCTCCCTCTCAAGTAATATAGTGTGTCTTGCCACTATAAACTTTTTTTGAGGGGTTGTATAGATAAAATCCATATGTTTCCTTTGGTTATCCTATAATTTTTCACTTTGTTCCTCGACATGCAAGTTTGTTACCTGAAGAGTCCTTAACAAACGCATCGCTTCCCCATACATGTAAATTTGATAATATGGATTTCAATATACTCCAGAAATCATATGGAATACCATTTATTGATTTAATTAGTTCTTTGTTTAGTATGTGCACTGAATTTTGTAATGTATATCTGAAAAATGATAATGGAAGACATTTATGACTAATCATTGATCTCATTATATCCAATAGAGTGTGGTTTCTCCTTTCTCTCACACAATTCCACTGGGGTGTGTATGGAGGAGTAAGTTTGGGTAGGATCTAAAACTATCGTAAGTAATAAATGAAGTCTTGATTAAGAAATTCTCCACCACATTTGGAGAGGAGATTCTTAATATTATTACCAAGCTGGTTCTCAACATCATTCTTGTATTATATAAACTTATCAAAAGAATAATAATTGTGTCTCATTAAGTAGATATATCCATATCTACAAAAATCAATAGTAAAATTTATGAATTATTAGTACCCTCCCGTTTATTCTACTAGAAATGGTACACACTCATCATTATAAACCAATTCAATAAGTTCTTTCACCCTTCCATCTTTACCATTAAATGAGGATTTGGCCATTTTTCTTTGTGAACATGAATGACATCCGCCATGTTTTTTTACATAGAAAGAATCTAAACTTCCATCTTAACGTAACTTTGTAAAGAGTTTCTTGATTAAATGACCTTGACGATGATGCCAATGTTGGGTGTGGATTGAGTCATGTGATGTATCAATGTTATTGATTTCAATTACATGCTTTGTGTAATCCAACATCTAAAGTCCATTGTACAAATATTCCCTACCAAAACAAATGCCATATTTGTAAAAGAAGGAACATTTATTTCTAAAAATGAAAAAAATTCCATCTATATCTAATTTGGATACATAAATAATTTTTTTAGTAATTGACATCACATTCTAACAACCCTTTAACACTACGATCTTCCATGTTGGCAACGTGCGGTGGTAGTCCGCAACAGCTACATCAATATTTCTAGCTCTCTTGGCTACTCGTAGATCTACCTCCCCTCGGTCAATATTCTTGAATATACATGGTTCATGTATTTAGATACATATGTGAGTGGAAGACTCTATATCTAATACCAATTTTGTAGAAATAGTTTTATTGAATTCGATTAAAAATTCACCTGAAGATTTCCCTTTATTCATGGGCTATGTGAAGTTCTTCTTCAAGTTTCCCTTCTTTCTAGAGAAGAAAAAAACATCCTCATGTACCCTTTCCTACTCTTTTATCTTCCTTTTCATGAGAGTCCTAAAAATTATTTGGGATTAAAGCTCTTTGTCTTCCATTTCCTCTTATTCAAAATATGTACAAAAGGCTTTTCGTGCTTCATATTTTTTTAACTATTAAATTGATGATGAGAATTTCAGATAGAGTCTCCTCAATGTTGTTCTTATTGAAATTGACCACAATTTTAGAGAAGCTCTGATGGAGTGATGCAATAATGATATCATTGCACAGTACTTCGAAGAGTTTAAACCCTCGAAACTCCAAGTATTCTATGTAGCATGTGATCTTGACTTTATGATACCAATCTAGTTCACCTTATCCATGATTACACTGAAAGAGTACCATAGAGATCATAAACCATTCATATATTCCTCTCTCCTATAAAGACCACGGAGGTACTTGAGCATTTTATAAGAATCCATTTTTTCATGAGTCTTCCTGAGATCACTACTCATTGATGATAGCATCAAGCATTGAATGTCGACTGTGTCATTTATTTTTTTCTCTAGACCATGAAATCATCATCAATTGACTCTTTGGAAGGTAGATCATCTAATGCTGACCCCTTTATATAAGACATCTGTTCATGGTGTAGGATAACCTGAAAGCATCTAAACCATTCCTGGAAGTTACTATTGGTGTGGAATTTTTCTTTTCCAAGAATTAATCGTTGGGATAGTGTGGTTAATGAGCTTTTCATTTTTATTCTACAATTAAAATAGCATATCATTAGTAATATTTTATTACATTATATGATAAATAATAAATTTTATAATGTCTCCCACTATTTTATCATGTTTTAATGGCCCTCTCCAATGAACATAGAATACTTAGTTTCCATGATATTCTAGTGGAAATGACCCATTTTGCCCTTTGCATAACCCCAACAACAGTCAGTAATGCTATTAAAAGGTATTCAGGTAGGGAATTATTTTCCAACTGCGGGCATGCGGCTCCATTATCTGTTGAGTGGACTCCACAATCCTGAAATCATGACTTTTTATTTCCTCAAATCATGCCTCCAATATTATACCAGGTTTATCATGGGATATTACGTTTGATGTAATATGGTTATTTCAACCCAAAACCATTCATAACGGATTCCTGTATAAATGTATGTGTCCCAACAACGGTTGGTCAAAAACATTTTTTTATGGTGTTTATTCCCTTAATCATGTTACGTAAATCTTTGTCTGAGTAAATATTTTATTTGATGGATTTCTATATCTTATGTGTGAATTTATAATTATAGTTATCACATTATTGTTATTACTAATGGGAACATACTTAAGTGACTAGACATGTCTAAAAAATATTTACCCATAATTCTGGTGTATTTTAGTTCCATATTGCATTCTTGTTAAATTCATTAATTATGTGATTGTGACAACACATCCATATTGATAAACCAAGAAATTGATAGAATTACATTAATGTAATGTTCATGATCATGAGATTTTATAATTATTATTTTATCTAGAAGTTGTTAAATTAACCCTGACCTAGTGGAGAAGCACCTTGATCCTTTTGGGATCGTGTTTATAGATTTCCACCCATCCACCTCTATATATCTTAGGATCGGTTTGGTCTCAGATCTAGCTTTAATTTCCACTAGTAGCTTTGGATTCCCATCCATTACATATGCCTTTTATAATTCACATGATGGTGAGGGGAAAATGAGTTTTAGAAAAAATTATCCTTGGTCACGCATGTCCTTCATATTAATGAGCAGAAGTCTCGCAGTAAAAAAATAATTTAAACAAATATATTAAAAGAAACTATCCCCAAAGAAAGGTATTAGTAAATATCATGATCATCCTTATATGCAACTATATTTACACATAAATAAAATGAGCATTCAATTCTTTAATCAGTCTTGTTTAAGATAAATCCGGATCAAATAAATTAATTACCTCCTTTAATTAATTATTCCTTTTATCTTAAAAACTTTTTTTGAATTTCCTTGAGATTCCCATCTATCATAATTTTAAGCAAATAAATTCATTTAAAACCATCATTGTAAGTAACATGTCCCTTGGAGGAAATCCAGTGAATTCCTATTCACAACTACTCAATGAATAAAAATGAACAATACACAGATGTTAAATTAAACACACAAAAATATATAACAAATATCACATGTTGTACCTTAGCTTTACGCCCGCACGATGGTACATGTATCAAGGGTTCATATAATATAATAATAAATTTTAATAAATCAATTTAATTTGGATGATTAAATGATATTTAGTTCCAACTACACAGTGTGTACTATTTTTCAACATCAATCTGAAGTACACACCCATTGAAATGGCATGTGAGAGTACTTTAGAAATCATCATAGTACATGGAATGTCTAGTGGGTCACACACCACGTAGTTCCTCATTACATTGTATCCAACTAGGCAAGCCATGTACGTGGTACATGGTCAATCCCTAACCCCAAGGGGCAACATGTTGTGTCTACTGGGCCACACATCGTGTAATCTAGAAACTGCTTGACACCTATTCCTCATCATCCCACAGATTCATTAAGACTTAGTCAAACTCCAATTACATGGATTGGTTTTTCACACCATACCCAGTGTATTGAACCTTGGCTACATGGAGTGTACTGCCAAATACACATCATATGTTCTGGGTTTGAATGGCCAGGTACCTTTGGTACCACCATATGATATCATCTATTTTATTTTAATAAAAATTAAAAGAAAAGATCATTTTTGTAAGGTGATTGTGAAATGAAAGAGGGGGAAGATATATCAAGATTTATATTTATAGAATGAATAACATTAATTAAAACAACTAAATTATAAAATGCATAAATTGTAAACAGAATATATAAATAATTATAAACTATGATGTAACCACTCTGATACCACTTGATGGTTCCTATTACAATAGAAGAGTGGTTGGTCTGGCACCCAACGTTGATTTTTATCATGATCAATGATTATTATGGTATTAATATGACAATTAACACCAGTCTATATGGAATATAATAAAAAATTAGATAAAGAATGAAGAGGCCCAATAACCTTTATAGAGGATCTTGCATATCATGTTTATAATTAACTTAATTAATTTCATAAATAAAATAATACCTAGATCATCAGTATTTTCTTCATTGATGACGCTGATCATCTAGAATGACCCTTTTAGATTATCTTTTTTCTCTTGCAAGGATACAAACTAGAATCCCTCTAACGCTAATTCTTATGTGCTCTGATGGCCTCTAAATGACACTTCATGTTCCCTGGGCTCTAGTGTGGCGAAGTGAGTGTCTTGTGATGGCTGTTTTTGATTGCATGTTACTTTTCCATGAAGAACGTATCTCATTACATATAAGTTAGGAACGATGACTCGAGAGAGAAATTATTTAGGTTAAAAATTCTCAATTCATCAGATGTGCGGTTCGGTACATGGAACAATAGACGTATGTGTCTATTAATTGACATGGGGCTTGAATTACTATATTTAATTGTGTAATAGATATTAAATAAAATCATAACCATAGAGAAACCCCATTATATTAATAATGGTACAGTGTCATTATTTATGGTGCACCGTCTTGAGAAAAACGGAATTATAAATAAAAAGCCGCATCCCAAAATAATAACAGTATTATATTAGTTTGTGTCTACTAGTTAAATAATTATTTATCATCTTGAAAATAATTATTTTAATACTGGACTATCTATGGTCCTCTTGAACTCCACATCCATTTATTGTACATTTTATTAAATAAATAAATAAATTATTCTCTAAAATAATTATTTTATTTTCAAAATTGTAAATAAATATTTATTAAATGTTCAATAAAATAAATAAATACATTTCACCCATAATCCAGTGAATAAATATTCATTTCATTTGTGAAATCATTTTAACTTCAATAAAATTATTACATTATCTTGATAATAATTTTTATTAATTAAATTCTAATGGAATTTAACCGAGAACATCAGAAACACTTTATGTCTGGCCCTCTAGGATTCTTTATCATTGGCATTGGGCGGGCTTGTCTAAAGTCCTAAAGTATTGTCTACCAACAGGTCATGGAACCCCAGAGAATGAACTTATTTTCACAAAAACTACATCCATATATGAATTCTCATGGTGTAATACATTCCCATTGTGAAAATATCACATCAAGTAGTTTTCATGGTAGTGTCATCAACTTTTATGCTTGATACTCCATTCTTTGACTACCTGAAATAAGCTGGTCATTACACCTTGGCCGTGTAACTTTATTTGAAGTTTGTATATTAATCAAAGGGACGAGATATCAAATTCCATAAATGGGTGGGATAAATCTTTCATCAAATTATCCATTAATAACATGCCACTCATGACGCACCCGACGTACCCTACTTCCTCACAACTAGCTGCAGGACAGTTTTCGTCAGAAAATCAAAGTGAGTGATTCATGACACACATTAATGATAATCTTAAAGACTAAGGATCATTAACCACATTCCCAGAGAGAAATATCAATTGAAACAAAGACATGAAAAATTTCTACTTGCATCTTGCTTCTTAGAGTCTCGTATCTTATAGATTACAAAGTATGAAATTCATGAGAGAAAGTCTCGTCTGCTTACGCATACTCACACCTGACGATCTGTATACATTGTAACCCATCATAATATGTCACCCAACTATAAAACAATATTTATGAATATTGTTATATCATTTAAAGGTTCTCATCATCATAAAAAACATACATGACATTATCAATGCAATAAATACTATATGACGTTATTACATCATATTCATGAAGAACAATGAAAAATATGTAATAAGATTATTAATATTTAAATACAATAAATTTACATGAAATAAATGTACAACCAGTTGGTTCTAGGACACCAACTCTTACATGATCATTGTACTAATGTTTTTAAAAATCATATTTCATTTATCTTTTTTTTCTATGTGACATCTGTTTTAAACTGAAATGAAACTTTTATATTGAAAAAATTATCTTTGGGTCATATTATCCACATTGTGCATTGGATAAAAATGAGATTGATTCATAAATTTCAGAAATTACATATATATATATATATCATAACATTTTAATACAACCTCGGACTCATTTTCTCAATTTTGGCTATGTGACATTAGTTTTAAATAAAAATTACACTTTTATATTTAAAACACACACTAGGAGTCATACGAACAACATTCTGTACCCGGATGACATGATGTCAACTGATAAATCTCTCAAATGAATTATGAATCCTTTTAATAATTTTATAATGCAATCATAGATTGTTTTCTCTATTTGGAATATGTGACACGTGTTATTTTAAATAAAATAATGATTTGATATTGAAAATGAACACATTGAGGCATACCAACTACATAATGTGTTGGATTCATATGTGGTGAATTCCTACAAATAATGAATTATTTTTCATTTTCCTGTTTTTTGGTAACAAGTTTATATATATATTTTTCTCATTTTTCATAGTGTGATGATTATTTTAAAAAAAATGACACATTTTTATTGAATCGCACAGTTTGTGCCAAACAAGACATATCAGGTCTTATATTAATATGTGATCCATTATTAAATGGAAAAATATGAATCATGGATCATTTTCCTTGACAATCAAGACTATATGAACATGTTTATATAGTTTTTTCACTATGATTAATTTGTTACACTAAAATGACTCATAAAAACAAGGAATTTTTGTAATACCTGACACTTCATTTGAAAACTTTGTATGTAGTCAATTATATCATAAATCAATTATGGATCATTTCTATAACATTTGAAATGAATATAAAATTTTAAATTCTTAGTTTTCCCAATGTAACATGAGATATAAACTAAAAAAACATTTATATTGAAAACATGAACATTCATTCATATGGACTACATCGTGTGTTAGCTTGACATGTAGTCAATTTATTTATGTCACACATGAAATATGTATTACAATCCTATGGATTGAAGAAAATTTTGGACATTTCCTCGGTTTAGGTTATGTGACGTATGTTTTAAAGTAAAATGAAAATTTTATATTAAACATTCACACATTAAGTCATATAGGAATCAACATGTTTTGGATTGAAATTTAGTGGATTCATACACACACAAAAAAAAGAATTATTGATCATTTTCTTGAGTTTTCAAGACAATATAAGATAATATTATCATTTTTGGCTATGATATGTGTTTTTTAACTAAAATGACATATTTAATGATAAAAAAGAGGCACTTTGAGTCATACGTACCATCAACGTCATGTCACAAATTGATGTGTAATCAACTTGTATATGTCTAAAATAAATGATCGATCAATTTTCAAATGTTTGGAAATGATATGAGATCTTTTATTTGATTTTTAAAATATGATGTGTTTTTTATCTAAAAGGACACTTTTATATTAAATCATTCACATGGAATCATTTGGGTCACATCGTGTATTTGATAGACCATTAGTCAATTCCTATAAATGAAAAATTATTTATGGATTATTTTTCTAACATTATGGGATATTTTGATCTCATTTACATGGGTTTTTATATGTTCCTCTATTTTGAGTAAAATGATACTTTTACTGTTAAGTTGGAAAATTTCACTCATAATGGCCACATCGTGTGTCAAGTTGACTGGCAGTTGATTCTTGCACATCCCATGTGAATTTCGATCGTGTAACTAAAGATTGAAATCAATATAATATTGTTTTCATTGAATCTATAATGTAATTTCCATTTTAACTAAAATGAAAAGGTTATATTTAAAACACTAACCTTGATTCATACCAACCAAATCAAGTGTCAGATTAATATTCATTAAATTCCTACATGGAGAAAAAGAATTATGGATTGGTTTTTAGAATTTTGAAAATATTATGATCTAATTTGTTCAGTTTTGTCTATGTGACAATAATTATAAACTAATATTAAACATTTATATTTAAAACATGACATTAGGATCCTTATGGACATATCATACGTCTGATTAATACATTATATGACTGAAAATTTAGCCTTTTTATCAATGAAGGTGACAAATATAACATTCCACAAAATGGTCATGGGGGATGAATGTGATGAAGCTCAAGGAAATCCCTTGGAAGAGAACCAGTTGAATAAATAAACATTAACCAGCTATCCTGGTTACCTTTAGATGCATGAAGATCCAACAAAATGTTATCCAAAAACCAAGTTTGTAGAACTGATTAATAAAAAAATATGATCCATGCAAGAATGTGTGAGGTAAATAATATTCAAAGGGAAAATCATTTTACATTTATTGTCCATAGTGACAATAGAAGAATCTGATTAAATAATTTTCATTTGAATATCTATGTTATTAGATAATTTGAGTCCTTGAAGAATTAGTAAATTCTATACCACCACTGAAGTAACCTACCCATATAAAGAGGAAAAATCCACAATAACCGAGCCTCATCCATCACAAACATCATATCCACTTTGTATGACCCCTTCCAAGAAATAACAATTCAAATTCATTTTTCCACTATATGTTGGAGGCTTCCATCTCACCCAAACACAAGGAAACCTCTACCCATAATCATATCTTCAATCAAACTACTAAGGACAAAAATTAGTGTCAAACTAATGAGATGTTATCATTTTTATAGTGCTTCACAATAGAAGAGTGATTATCCAGAAACCTGCACCAAATATAAATAATATTATGCCCGAAACCATAACGATATATAGTGTTATTCATCTCTTATAAAATTCAACATGCAGTAGTGATGAAAAAATGCCCCAAAATCATACATTAGCAGTGGGTTTTTAACAGAGTTTTATGAAACCACCACTAAAAGATTTTTTATACATAGTGATGGTTTATTAAAACCCTCTGTTAAATGATTTAATGTTTTAAAAAAACCTAAAACTTATCTGGAGACCCCTCTAGTGCTTCACCACCGACCACCATAAGTCCTACCCGACCCCTTGATGTCTCGATGTTGATTCAGAACCCCGCCTGCGTTTCACGACCATTGCTGCCCATCACCATTGGTATGGCCCTCAGTGACACATCTGACACTTCATCCTCAACCTCACTCATGCTTCACTGCTGACCCCACCCCCTGAAATCTCAATTCCCAACCAAACCCCTTAAAGACTCTTCGCTGATATCGACCCTCACCTCCCCATCATTCCACTCATCAAAAGGATGAGTAGTATGTGAAAGGATGTTTTTGTCTATATACTTTATAAAAATTCAATTTACCATGGGTGATTAGGAATTAAAAATTAATTTATGTTTTTTCAAGGGTTTTTTGAAATTTTTTGATGTGATTTACAACTATTATGAGTAATTGGGTTTCCTTTATTGTGTTATCCATATTAAATTATTTATTTATCGAATTATATGATTCATGTTTATAGATAATACCTCCTAGAAGTTTGAATAGGGCTGTTATTCAAGGATGAAGCACATCTCTTGGTTTTTTGAGTTAGTTTTAATTCCCCTAAATCCCATCATGAATGATTATGAGAATTAATGTTTTACTTATTTGAAGATCTATAAATTTAATGGAACCACTTTAATTTATTTATTATAAATTGGACACTTTAATTAAATTACATGAAATTTTTTGATCAATTGAAACTGGTTTTATAGTATCAATGAAATTTAGTTTTTTTATTTTTAAGCATGGTTTCTTATGATAATATTATTGAATTTAATTGTTATTTAAATTTTTAGTAGTTATTTATAGTATTTTCATATTCTTTATAATTGTTTTTTCTAAAACATATGAGAATATAATTATCTAAAGATTATTTTTAATTTTATGTAATACTTACAATGTTCTTGTTATTCTTATATAAATTTGGTTTACCCTTACAAAAATTCTATTATACCATAACATATTTAGTTTAATGTTCTGTTTATTCTTACATAACTATTTTTCATACCCTAACTTCGAATTTTTTGTTTGTTTGTTACCTTTACAAATATACAATTATAACCTTATGCATGCTTTTTATTCTTGGTTTTACCCTTATGTAATCTCTACATACAATTACAGATGTGTTTCTTACCTTTTCCCAAGTGATTTTTACCTTCACACAAGTTTTTTTTCTTTTACAAAATATTTTCTTAGCATTAAACATGTTTTATGATACCATTAAGAAGCATTAAAAAATTATAAGTTAACATTGTGTAGTTATGTTGATACATTTAAAAAGTGTATGGAATATATTCTTTTCCTTTACACATGGTTTAGAAAATTTATATTACCCTTATATAACTTTTGAGTGCCTTTATACATATTTTCTATATACTATTACATGGCCAGATTAAGTAAAATCATAAAATTAAACAACATTTTCTAGTTACACTTATGAAATGATTATAATGTGTTATTACCCTTAGATTGAATTATAATTTACCTATACACAACATGTGTAAAATGAATCTTATCTTTATGAGAGCTTTATATTTTAAAGTTTACCGTTATGAATATTATAAAAAATATTATGTACACTTATGAAGCCTGTGAAAAAATTATATTACCCTTACATGGGATATATAGGTATAAAAGTTTTCTATTATATTTAATTTGTATCAATTCTCATATGTTTGAATCGTAGTAATACTTTTTCACAAGAAAAAATATACAAGCAATGAAATTCATGGAGTGTTTTTTAATTTGAGCATGATACTTTTAATAGTAATATTTATCTGTTTTAATTTATAACTGTTGGGTTTTAAATATCTACTGAAAAATTAGGAAACTCTCATGTGTAAAAGGATAAATGTATTTTTAAATAATTTTATCCATTTGTGTTTTGTCCATAGATAAAAGCTCAGAAAAACAAGTGCATAAATAATAATAAAGTCATTTATAACAACATGGATTCATTATACTGATTTGTTGAGGCATTTCTAGTTTCCCTATATTTTCTTTGTTATGTATCAATTAATGATGGGTCAATGTTCACTACTCTATAGTAGTTTCTTCTTCCACATATTCTAATAGTCCGAATAGTATTATTATTTTTCATATGTGTCTATAATTATTATTTCAATGACGGTTATACAAAAATTTAAGATGTAGTTTGTTGTTAATTTTATCAGATCAAAATGTAATACCAAAGTGTTTTTCCATATTTTAAAATAGAAAAGGTTATGTATACATATTCAAAATATTGAATGATAGGTTAGGGATTCGCATATAAAATATAGGGTTTTTGTTTCAACCATAAAAAGGGAAATTTTGGTTATGTACAATAATAGACAACGTTCAGCCTAATACTATAAAAGACATATTCTATCTTTATTTTAAGACAATGTTATACATGTTTTAAAAATATTATTTTATTTTTTAAAAAAATTTACATATTATATTAAAAAGTTCTTAACCTAAAATAATTTATGTTACATGATTAATCACTTGATAAATATAATTATTTATAATTTTTGTGATTGAACTCATGAAGTCATGAAAATTGATTCTTGATCCCCTATAAGAAAATATTATTTAACATATTTACATTTTTTTAAAAGGTATATATGAATATAAATTATTATTTAGTATTGGTAATGTGTTTTAATTGTTTTATATTTTTTTAGGCACATTGTGATATATATTGATTAAAGCTACATCACATTACTGAGCAACACACCTCAGTATGCTAAGGGTTTAGAGGAGTTTCTATATTTTTTGATTTTCAATCGATACGTTGATGGGAGAATAATATGTAAATGTACTAGATGTGAATTTAGTATATTTTTGAAGAGAGATGATGTTTATAAAAACTTGATATTGAATCAATTAACTACTCAATATATTTTTTGGATTTGGAAAGAACAAACGAATGTTACAGAAAGGTTAAGGATTGATGTCAATCCATAGAATGAGATCCCAACTTCATAAAAAATGGACAATGAAATGAAAAAACTTATAAATTATGCTTTAATATTTCCAATACAATAACATCAACATCAAAAAATATCATAAAAACATCTTTAGGGTTCCTCAAATAGAAACATGAAAATTGATGTTTTTTGGAGTGTAGGACATCCCGATCCAGATTATAACATATCATTATATAATTCTCATGATTCTATGGAGACTAATGTAAGAGAAAAATTCACTAAGTAGACAGATGGATTCCATGGTTTTGATGGCGATGTAAATTAATAGTTTTATAGTGGATGTTTTCAATATTCAAAAAATTATTTTCTTCTGAAGTTTTAACATATAAAATGCTTATGATGAATTAACAATAAGGTGATGTCTATGATATTGGAATTATTATGAGATGTGTTTCCTGAATCAAATATCCCTAATTCATTTTATGATATGAAAAAAAAATCTATGAAGCATCGTCTGAATTGTACAAAAATTAATGCATGCCCCAATGACTCTATTATTTATTGGGGAGAGGATTCCAAAATATAGGATTGTAGAAAATTTTCTTCTTATAGATAGAAGTATATTGGTGATATTGGATGTTTGAATTAACATACTGCAATGAAGAATAATAATATGAACACACCTATAATGGATTTCTGTTACATTCCATTAAATCCTCAATTGAAAAGATTATTCAGGTTATCAAAAACCATTGAACACATCAAGTTGCATTATATAGATACTAAAAGTGATGGGATAATGATACATCTTAGAGATTCAAAATCATGGAAGAAATTTGATTCATTACATAAAAATTTCTAATTTGATCCTTGGATTGTTTTATTGGGATTGGATAATGATGGATCCAACCCTTTTGTTTCTTTGAGTACTAGATATAGCATTGGTCCAGTTGTTTTAATCCTGTACAATCTGCCTCCATGGATGTGAATACAACAAACAAAATTTATTATTTTTATTATTATTCCTTGAAACATATTCAAGAAATGATATTGATGTATACGTTCATTTCTAATTGAATAATTACACAAGATATGGAGCAACGATGTTAACAAATATGATTCATTTTCTTGGACAATGTTCAAAATGGAATCTGGTCTAATGTGGACAATTATTGACTTCCCTGAACATGAGAATTTAGCTAGTGAGAACAAATATATGGTTTTGGATTGTCTTTTTTCTAACTTTGATTTTGATCCCAAATGGGTACCTCGTATTAAAATATGTTCCTTGTGTCATCGAATATTTCTCGACGAATTTCATAGATTTCATATGAATAAGTAAATATTCATTGGTTTTATTGATTGTATAACACCTCCAAATTTTTTAATAGGTTCTGAAATATTAGAACACCTTGGATATAATTAAACAGAATTGGGGAAGGTGCATCATTTTAATGATAGTTGGAAACAAGTTTAAAGTGCATCATCATGTGAAATCAGAATGTAAAAATTGAAGAAAAAAATATATTCTTCAAACTTCTGTATTGTGAATGTAATTTGATGCGGCATAATTTTGATGTGATTAATATTGAGAGGATATTTTGTGAAAAGTTTACCTTCACATTACATAATGAGAATGGAATGTCGAAAAATAATCTTCATGCTCATAAATACTTATAAAAATGAACATATATTATGATCTATATGCATTTGATAATTGAAGGTATGCTCCAACAATTTTTTCAATTAAAAATAAGGATAAAGATACATTCCGTAAAATTTCAAAACATGTGAAGGTATATTATAGTTATTCAAGAAACATCTAATGGTGTGATGACATAATGAATCATAGGTTATGTGGATTTAAATTCCATGATTCCCATATTTTGTTACACCAGTTACATCCATTGGCATTGTGTACATTATTACCTGAAAGGGATACTGCTATTGAAATCCAATTCTTAAAATTTTTACAAGAAACTATGTGAGAAAAATCTACAACCATTTCATCATGATAACCTTCTGGGGATAATTTTATTACGATTTTTTTCAATTGAGGTGATCTTTCTTTTGTTGTTTTTTAATGTCATGATCCAGTTAACTATCCATTTTGTTGAGGAAGCTAAATTATGAGCCCCATGTATTATCGATAGATGTTTCCAATTGATATATACTTTATTGGTATGTTTTTCACTTCAGTAAAAATTCATGGAACATTATTAAATACTTATTTATGTTTTTTTATTTTATTTCACAGATATCACGGGAATTTTAAATCATACTTGAAAAATAATTCTCAACCTAAGGGATCTATTTCTAAAGTCCCTTTCGGCAGAGTAGTGTCGTATGTTTTTTATCGATACATGGATGATATACAATTATGATTCAATTGAGTTTGACATGGTGAAGAAACATCAACTCAATCTAAAATAGGTGGGGAATCAAAAATATTTCCTGATATTGGTCGATCAGTTGGGAGGATCTCAAATGTTATGCTAGAAGAAATAATATTATTACAGGAACATAGATATGTGATGCTGAATATTGAAATTTTATTTCCATTTATTGAAGAGTAGAGGATACAAAAAAGTGATTAATGAGAGGAAGAACATGTAATGATAATCTTATAACAAAGTCTATTAATAAATATCTTGTAGAATGGTCTACATGGTGGGTAAGTTCATAAATATTTTAATCAAAGCATATATTAGGTTTTTACATAAAAATTTATTAATGTAATAATATATATGACTATTTACAGATCATGAATACTTATTATCATGCATATTTGTCAAATTATTTGATGTTTCTTATTCGATGTCCTCCAAAATAAGATAAAATTATCAATGCTTACAATGTGAATGGATTTAGATTCCATACAGTTGATTGGGAAGAGGGTTTGAAAGCATATAATAACATAATTTTTATGGGTTTTTATGTGGAATACTATATAATCTTTACTTCCAAACAACATTTACTTATTTTATTCAAATTCAATTGGAGGAATATTATAATTAGTGTTAAAAGAGATATCATGCAATTTACTTTTGTGAACTTCTCTTTCATTATGGATGTTGGTGACCATAAACTACATGATCTTTATATATTATCATCGCATGTGGAAATTTTATTTTATGTGAAAGATGTCGGGGATAAAGGGTGGTGAGTAGTTTCTCATGTAAAACAAAGAGACTTGTATGTTATGGGTGATGAAGTAGCCGATTTTACCTCTAAGATTGAATCTCATAAAAAATATGAAGTTTAATTATTCTTATATCATGATATTGAAAATATTAGTCATGAAAAAGTGGATAAAGTAGATGGCGTAATGATGGATTCTGAAACTGACATGATTGAGGAGAAAATGATTTTATGTGTATTTATCCATTTATTTATCAACCACTTACGACATTAGTGAAGTCATTCATTATCATTGTTATGTATATATGTTTTGTTAGTATTGTGCATCTGTTATCATTTTTATTTTGATCTACACAAATTTTTTGAAATATATGTTCGAAACCTAATTTTATTTGATTAAAAAATTGGAATTCCACATAGGATGCATTATACTCATTCCAGTTGACTCTCATGTGACGTTTCATCAACTATAGAGATATATGATGATCCATATGTGTCCCTCCCTATAGAACCTGAGACACCATCCACATTCCCCATTCATTATCTCTCACACCCTCCGGCAGCGTCCTATCAGTAGCTTAGTCGATGGCTTTTCGTTTAGCAGCCTCAGATGTGAGGGAACAGGGACCCACTTCTAGTTCTACATAGGGACATTGGATGGTTATTTTTATAGGTAAAAAATATTAATATGAATAAATTTATTTTACATTTTTTAAAATACTAACGGTATTTTCATAAAAGATGGAAACAATTCCACTACAGTTAAAAATATTAAAGGTTCAGATGTATGTAATCTAACGATACAAAAGATATTTGTTCCATTTATTCCTATGGGGTCCCTACAAATGACGTCATGGGATTAAATGGCCATATTCTAGGCCACCTGGCAGCGGAGCCCATATCTCTACCCATTATGTATGAGTATTGAAGTCATATGCCTTCATATTAGAAAAATGATGTTTTTGATTCACAAATAACGGTAATTTAAATAAATTATACAGTAATTGAATGTCATATTAATTAATTCTAATATTTTTAAAATAAATCTATGTGAACATATGTTTTTCACATTACTATTTTTGTTATACTATCATGAAAGTGGGAATTCAAAAACATAGGAATGAAATAGAAAGATTATAATAGGAGATTATGGACAGAATTCGAAAATACATTGTTGAGCGCCCATCAAATGTGTGATAAGGAGCCAAATGGGATATCTATAGTGTAATAGAATGTTTTCATTGTTAGGAAAACGATGGGAATCACATGGTATTTAAATAAATATTATTATGTTAATAACATATTACATTTATATGTGTATATAAATAGGAGAAATCATTGCATACATTACTATTAAATTACATTTTAAATATTTCATGATCTTTCAAAGAAGAATGCATTGTGTCGGGATAAGCATATTAGCTATCACACTATAGGATCAAATAGTTTTTTAAGAAGTTGATCGACTCTGGTAATATATTCATTAGATAAAATAATTATTAGTAAATTTTATCAATTTAATATATTACATTTATTATTTATCATTGTATACTGTAGTCATAGAGTTAATCCCAACAAAAATTTGGAAAGGATGTGTGGGTGAATGTTCATAAAAAACTGATGGTAGATTTATTAATGATCATACTAAAGATGCTGGGGTGTGAAATCATTTTTCATTATAATAATTTATTATTAGTTTTCCCTATGTTAATATATATTTCTTCCAATATGACTGCTATTTGATTTATATGTAAAAATTAAAGAACTATATGATGTCAATCCCACACAGTCCTACTCAGTCTCCTAGGATGACCATGTTGGAAATGTATTTAGTAAAGAGATTCCTGGTTGAGTGCGCAGGATGGGTTTGAGACCCTTACCATCTGAGGTCTTTAGAAGAATAATGTGGATTGCAATTGCATGTACTCCTAGTTGTTGTAACTCCCTGCCCCAACATTATTTTAGAAATATTGATTCTTTATAATACACAATAGAGGAACCTGCAGTTGAGATATCAATTTTGACGAATTTTTTTCTTGATTTATATCATATGATGACCATATCTTCCCCAAACAATTTTTCATCAATGACTTTTGGGGAGAAGGAAAATCTCACGACATCTACATAATTTATCTCACAAACTTTTATAAATTTCATGATTAAATATAAATATTCCACATTGTATAATTTTCAATATAATTTCCTTATAGGATTTGATAGTAGGAAGTAGAGATGGATATAGATAGGGTAATGAGAAGAGTTCATCATCGGTCAATGATAAGGAGAAAGAGTTTTTTCATGTATCAGTACATCCAATGATGGTATTTCTTTTATCTTTTTCTTATATTTTAGATATGATCATGATAATGGGTTCCCAATTATTGTGTTAGATAACTATTTGTGTATATTTTCTGCTTCAACGGGATATAGAGAATGAAATGTTTTTATAATCATATATGTTGTTTAGTTTTTTGTCTCTCTTTTACATATAAATTGATATGACAATTATATTAAACTATTTCCCATGATTATTCATGGTTCCTTACTATGAATGATTATACTCACACCTATAGAGTCTTTCCCTGCATGGTATGATTTGTTATACTGAAAACTTGTAGGTGGTGTGTTTAGGTGACATATATCTATGAAACATATAAGTAAGTGGAGGAACTAAACATGTTTGGTTGTCAAACATAGGAATCTTGAGTTGGGAAATCCTCTTCTTTTTCAATTTAATTTGCTTCTAGATTGGGACCTACATTTTCTCATCGTTGTTAGGAATGTATTTTACACATTTCATTTTCTATATATTTATCTATATCATTATAATGAATTTCTTAGAGGTTACTACATGAATTTTTTACAATGAGAAGTTCTATTTTATTATAGCTATGTACTATTTCATGGAGTTGTGTGTGTGTGTGTGTTCATAAAAAATAGGACAAATCCTCCGACTTTAGTGATATTATTACTCTATGCATGTCCTTGGCCATTCAACTATTGGGGTTGAACATGTTTTTCCACTCTTGGCATTCCTGTGTCCCATGTTGGGTCCATATAGGTCAAGTCATGAAGCAAAACCCCATGGTTTTCTCCAAGACCATAATCTCTATCTAACACAATCCATTATCAGTACATCGATACACTTTTCCAAACCTCATGTCACAACCTAGTCCTACTGACCATGGATCGTTCTATGTTATATCTCACCAAACTAAGGACTTATATCACTAATCAAAACATTCATATCTCAAGACTATAACATATAGGGACATCTCTATCTATTTGACCCTCTATTCAATTATTATCTTCTTGTTTTTACCTTCTTGGTTAGATCTATATCTTGATGGGTTTGGTGATGTCCCTTTTGGGGGATTTTCATGTTCCATTTGTGCATAGACCCAGTTTTTTGAGCTCTGTCTTCTTGGTCTTTTATATGACATTGGGATTTAATCTATTAACTCATAATATGTGGATTTTTGTCATACTAGGCACATA
Source organism: Viscum album (assembly GCA_963277665.1). Classification (NCBI taxonomy): domain Eukaryota; kingdom Viridiplantae; phylum Streptophyta; class Magnoliopsida; order Santalales; family Viscaceae; genus Viscum; species Viscum album. Next base: position 361,472,062 of record OY728158.1, on the reverse strand, counting down.
GAGGCTTGTATGTTGTTTTTTGTGATCACATCAAGGCGTTGAATAAGTTTGGGAAGTCCTAGGATTTCATAAAGTAATTACCCGTTGTATAAATCCAAGTTAATTTTAATCCTTATTTTTGGAAGTTTATATCATTTATTGATATTTAGGGAGATTTATCTTTTTTCTAAGCATTTCTTATTGGATATTAATAATTAATGTCCCTATTTATGAAAAAGGTATTCATGATGGATGGTTTTATATTGAAAATTATTTCATTATTATTAAATTAATTTATCTTTTCTTAAATTTTTATGGATTTAGTTTAAACTCGTGCAGACTCATTTTAAAGAAAGTATGCCAATTATTTGTATCTAGTTTTAAATGTGTTATATTTATGTTTTCCTTGATAATATTTTGTGTAATATTTTAAATAATCAACATACTTCTAGTGAGAAATGTATTGAGAAGTGTATTGATTGTTTCAATTTATTGAGAAATGTATTGATTATTTCAATATATTGAGAAATGTATTGTTGATTCATTAAATGTGTAGATTATTTTAATGTGAATATGTATAATTTAATCTTTTAATGTGTTATGTATTGTTTTATTCATTAAATGTATTGAGAAATGTATTATTTCATTTAATGTGTTATTATCTTCATTCAATGTGTTGATTCCTTTTTTTGGGTAGAATTAACGTACGTTGATTATTTATTTTTAACATGTGTTGTCTTACTTGTAGTTTGATTATATATTAGATGATCTAGTAATATGTTCAATGTTATTTTTGTGTTGTTCTGGCTATAGGTTTTGAAGTTATACAACCTGCTGCTTGATTTTTTTGTAATTCATGATTTAGTGGTGGTCTAAATTTTCGCAAGATGTAGTTTTGTTCACGGTCATTTAAACTGATACTGTATTATTCTATTTTTAGGGAGGTTGTTAAAATAGATTCTAAATATGAAAAAATATTACATAGCGGTGGTTTTATCCATTTTAGTGGCAATTTTTTCTGTAAAAAGTTCATAATATTGCATCGGTTAAAAACTGTCACTATATCGCAGTAATTTTTTAAAGAATAAATTTCCTATAAAACTAAAAAACAACTAAAAATATGGATTCTATGAAAATTTCTGGAAACCAACACTAAATAGGTGGATTTTTTGTATGTGGAATGAGGACACCAATTTTAGGGACGGTTTTAACCACCGATAAATAGATATTTTATCATAGTGAAATTGGAAGATCCCTAATCTTGTGCTGCATTTCATTATTGTGAATCCCAATATAGATTCCAAAAAATCATCCACAAATATTATGAATCCACTAAATCTGGAAATCCAACAACATGAACCTAAAAATACGTAGCCCAGTAACATTTACAAAATAGATGAATAACATATTCCTATTTAGAATAAACACAACACTTTCATTTCAATGCGAGAGGAATAATAATTTAGTGTATATTATCTTTATAAGGAATATATAAATGTTTAATTCTATAAATAAGAAAAAAGTTATAGAAAAATATTTAAAAAATATTTTTCTACTCATATTATCCATGGTAGAAACTATATGAATCATAGCTCAAAAAATAATATCAGTATAATTAATACCAGATATATACATTATCGTTTGAAACTCAATATCAAAAAATTAAGTATAATTTAACTAAATTTTGAAAAAAAAATACAAGATCATTTTTTATATTCTGATAATGTGACATGTGTTTATAACTAAATTTCTTTGTAAAGATCAATCTTTCACACAAAATTTTCTAATTCAAACCCATGTTCAACTTTCTTCAATTATATTTATATGATTTTACTATGATAATTGAATCATAATATAATAGTGGAATCACTATTATTATTTATTGTATCTTTCATTAGAATGACTTTTTGTGAATGAATTGTGAATGTGAGGTAATTCATGTTTCATATTCATCATTGATGTATAGGATATTGTAACAGAACTAAGACACTTTTTAGATACGCATAAAAGGTAGAAATAAAAAAATTAATATGATAATTCTAATAGAATTGATGTACAATACCAAGTATTTTATAAAATGAATTTATATTTATGGGTCAAAGGATCCTTTACCCATTTCCCTCTAACCATGATCTTTATAATACCCTCATTGTATAATCTCTCATGACAAAAACTAACTTCATGCATGCTACTAGCTCAACCAAAATTTGAATAGTGTAACACATTTTGAGAAATATACCTAAGAAATAAATCAAATCATTCCTTCTTTTCATCCTCATCACTAATGAATTTTTCAGTTTCAAAAAACTCAAAATAAAACCTAATGAATTGATATTTGGGAAAATTTGATTAGAAATGCATGGAAATTTGTGGAATGATAATATACAATTTAGAATCATTTATAAATTATAGTAACAATGGTATTTATGATATTTAGTATAAGTAAATAAATCATACATGTTCAGTTGATGTTGGAATGCATCTATAGAAGAAAATGGATTTGAATGTGTCTAAAATTTATTCCCATCATATTGGGGCCTATTATAGTGTTTTTTTTCTAATTCTCTCATATTGAACACCCTAAATAAAAATATTCATTCTTTTTTCATTGGTTAGAGGAACCATATGTTTGGGAGGATCATCAACCCTATAGACTAAATCATGAGTTTAAAAATATATATGGTGGGGTTCAAATTTGTTTGGATGATTGGAGGGTAAAATCATTATAAATTTATAGTAATTAAAAATTTTCAACTAGAAAATATATATATATATATAATATTTCAAATAGTATAAGAAATTTATTTTAGGTAATGTAATTTCTCTGTATTAAGATGGCGACGCTTCAAATTCCAAATGTATCTCAACGGTCATATCATGTACAATATCACATCCATAATCGGTAATCACCACAACTTGATGTAGAAAACCATTCTGACACCATGTACTCTGCCCACCCACCTCTAAAAAATATTTATTATTTTTAGTACATTGAATTTTATGTTATCCTAGTAGTACATAGAAAATATAAGAAAATAAGTAAAATATAATTTTAATTGAAAGTGTCATTACTCTATAAAATTGCATGTTTGGGGATTCTAGTTTGTTGATGGTATATAAACCATCAAATTATTCACCTTCACAAAACGTAGTTTTTTTACTATAACTATAGCTCTAAATTCAAACCATTTACAATTAAAAATATTTACTTGAAATGTAAAATTATCTAACACATATATTAATTTAATTATGATGAATTATTACATATTCACATAAATTGGATTTCTATCCATGGAACCGAATACGTTCATAAATGGCTCTATATTCCTAACTCAACTATTTCACACTAAACTATGTCAATAATATTCCTTTATAAGGAATGTATATCCAATAATTTAAATACCAGTGTAAGATATAAAATTTAAATTTTGGTCCCCTGGTTATCCAATGATGTTGTTCAAAAATAGAATTGGGATTTGTATATAACACCATATAAATATTATTTTGAACCATCTTGTAAACTTTTCATTATGGGTAATTGATATACATTTTTATCCCTTGGTGGATTCAAATGTATAAGAATTGATATATGGGATCAATCATTTCATAGAAACACTAATCCCTTTTTTAAAATTTAATGTTGAGTCCTCTTGTGCTCTATAATGGTAATTCAGACAACACCTCTTCCAAAAATTTCTTATCCTATAAGGCTTCCACTATGATGATATTTTAAGAGAACAATGACATCAATATCTGGGAGTTAATCAATACAGAATTCAACGGCATCATCAATAATAAATCACCCTTCAATAAAACCTTCTAACAAACATCAATTCATGATATTCCCCTTCAAAATATTAATATATCATCTAGTCGGGTACATCTATCAAAAATGTTTTTTTAAATAGATTGAATCTATCAATAGTGTTCATTACCACATTGCTGAAATTATCTAACCTAGTTAACCATTAGGTGGAAAATTATATCAATGAATTTTGGTTCGAATAATAACTCCACTTATAATAATATAATAGTAATATAGTAATTCAATATTGTAAACATCATAGGGTATATTACTTTACTGCATATGGATTTGAAAATGAAGAAATCTTTGGTTAATATATGTTTTACACTTCTAGGATAAACAATATGTAATGTTATAAGAATATAATATTCATAAAAACATGACCATATTGTTTTTATAGTCTTAGTAACATCGATTTATTCATTTAAAAGATATTAATGGTATTTATTTGATACACCTTCGTATATTTTACACCATTTAAGAAATTTCAAAAATGAAATTGTTCATATCAAGATAGATTGTAAGCTAGTGGGGGAATAATATTATTCCTTTCACCCTTCACTGGTTCCAACACATCACATGTCTTCTTATTAGACATGTACAATATTTCCTTAATTACATATTTTATTATCACTAATACATTTTGTGATATGACAATAACAATGTCACTTATATTTTTTTTATTCATGACATCAATAAAATATCTAACATTGAAACAATTCCAATATGGTAGGTCAAGGAAATTTCATCTCTTTTTTGCAACCATATTTTTGAATGTTTATCAAAAATGGATTTCCCAAATTATATTAATTTTATTTTACATTATTGAGAAGTTGATCACACATTTAGTAGGATGATGTGTTACATTGTTTGGTATTTAAATTGAATGATATCATCAAATATCAGAATTTATTTCATTAGGGTAAAAATTTACAATGTCCTAAACACACAGTCTTAAAGGAATGTTTCAACCTAACTAAGTGTGTACCATATACAAAAATGGGACACCCAAACACTATAATAATGTTATATTCTAAAAAATCCATATTAAGGAATGTCAATTATCAACCTATAAAATTTTGTTCTAAATATGAATTATTCAATTATATGAGCCTCAGTAATTGTAACCGTTTTTTCCCACATCATATTCATATTTTTATAAAAAAATCATAATCTATATCAATATCATTTCTAGGTTTTTTTAACTATATATAAATATAGGAAAAATAATGTATTTGTGCTTCATGAATGACCATGGTGGAAGGATATAAATTTCTAGCATAAATAGCCATGAAATTTGAGTACTACTATGCACAGTAATAGTACATATTCCGTATGTAGATAACACTAGTCAAAGATTTCATGTCTTGTTTTCAAATTTTGGATACTCATAATCCATATTTATCCACTACGGAGAGTTTATTGGGTATTGTATTTTACCATTATCAATTGTTTTATTTTGCTGATATGAAAAATTTATTAGTAGTTTCCTAACATACATAGAGATGTATAAAAATTGGAATGATAGTAAAATACCATTCACATGTTGGTGTACATGATTTATTTTTCATGCATAGATCTTTGAAAAACCCAACAGATGTTATGAGTGATTCGTGGCCCTTGGAAAAAAACAAACAATCAGTTGGACTTGAAAGTATTTTCTTAGAGATCATTCACATTGAAAACATAATTTTCTATATGAAATATGTTTAACAAGGAATATAATTTTCTATTCATAACATATAAATCAGGATACCACGTAAATTAGAAAATTTTGGGTCACTCATTATGAAACCATCCTTAAATTTATATATCATTTATACAGCTAACAATTTTGTATATTTAGTAAAACTCGTATATTATGGTGTCTTTTCATAGATATTAAACCCATTAAACAACATTGTACAATCATTATGGTTATCTTGAATTTTTATTTTCTATTCGTCCATATGATATCCATCATCATTTACACTAGCAATCATATCAACTGATCCAAAAATCACAAAATCATTACAGTTAGTATGTACATTATTTTATTCCTAATGTTTAGTCCAGTAATTTTGTATTTGATCTATTTTGTGACAAATAAAATAGTCTTACTACACTTATAGGTGAATTTATCTTGAATAAGAACAACTTAAACATGTATAAATGATTTTAGAAGGGTCATATGCATTCTTTATTGTAATCATTATATGAATTTTTACACCATCCTCATACACCATTTTTAAATGATTAGCTCTCGCCTATTTTTATTCATATCCATCCTATTATGATCAATAATATCAATATTATAGAAAAAAATATCAAATAAGGTATTATTAGTAAAAGGATAATGTTATATATAATTCAAAGAAATTTGGTAATTTTCCTAACAAATAGAATTTATTCTCACATTAGATGCTCAATAAATAAATAAATAAATGTTTTGACGTTATGATGATATAAATCATTATAATTGGAATACAAGTATCTTTATGAGAATGTTTCGAATTTATTACATTCAATTAAAACAATAGTTTTGATTGTCTAAAAAAATGAGGGTGAATTGTGCAACATTAATGCAAGAATGCCATGATGGATGGATGCCTTGTAGAAAAGAGTTAAAGGTGGAATCTAAATTAAAATAAGGTGAACCCACATGGGATGGTTAACACCATGATTCTATTTTTCCCTTTGGTAGATTGTAGTATTGATCTTATAATAATGGACATACTGGACTACTAATTTTGAATGAATCTCAACATGAAAAATTGGGGGTATTGATTCTTAACATGTTATATTTTTAGAAAATGGTAACATAAAAATAAATAACCAAAGCTTTTAGAAGGGTATTAAATTCAAAAATTGAGGGAATAATTTTTAGAGAAATCTTAAATAATCATTTAAGCATCATTATGTTATTTTACTATAATAATAAAAGTCTAATTATGTTTATTGAAATTGATTTGTAGTGGTAGAAATATTTTTTTGAATTGAATGTGTTATATTCACAAAGTTACGAAGAGTAAAAAAATATTTTCATATATTAAAAAATATAATGATCAATATTTTTCACCCACCAAATTATTAATGTTTTATAGTTTGTGTAAAATTATTATGGATAATAAGGTTTTTAGTGATAGAACATAAACCATTATCTATGCTAAAAATAATTTTATTTATATAAAATTGATTGAATGTGACTATAACGAAATCCTTTAGGAATATTAAAAACATCTAAAGAATAACTAAACTATTTTAGGACCCCTATAATACTTAGAGGGAACTCATCCTCTATCCTTTTACCCATTTAATTTTCTTGATTTTCTTCTTTATTTCCCTCAAATGTTTCTTATCCGTAAAGATCAACATTTTATGATGGATTCCAGAAACGATCTCTTTTATCCTCGGAGTTCATGGATGCCTCATTGCTTATGAAAATAATGTTGATAGCACATTTCACAGAACTTATTCCCTTAAAAGATTCATTTGACCGGTTTTTTTAAGATATTTAAAACTACGTGAAAGATTAACTATGAGACTACTCAAAAAAAAGAATGACGTGATTTAGATCTCTTCAGATAACCACTTGGTCTGCCCCTACTCCAATTCCCCTGCATATAAAATAGGTCTTCTTTATCATTATTTACGAGGTCTTATGAATTTCACATGAAATGAGATACCCTAACTATGGTTATTTGGGTTAGTTTTTTAGAGCACCCTCTTACTTTATATAATCCTTCCATTATTCTAATGTTAGATAACTGGTTCATAGATATTTGTGTTATCGTAGTAGAACTAGAACAATTTTCCATCATATTTCTCCACAAATTTCTGTAGAAGTCGGTATTTTGAGGAAACCAACAAAGAATGATTGGATTGAAGTTGGTGAAGATATCTGCTACATGAATCCTAATTATTTTGATTAATTGATCTATTTTTTCTCTTCATTGAAGAAAATGTGTCACTTGATATCAGTGTGTAGGAATGGGTGCATAAATCACATATAGAATATGGAATCATGAATATAATGCATTGGTGAGGGAATGGTGTCCATTTTAGGTGTGGTTATAAAGGAATAGGTTCATGTTGGTGTTTTTTTACTAAAGTAGTAATTCAGGGGTAGTTAGAATTGGATCACCTGACGGTAGGGAGTCTAATGGGGATGAACTTCCCCCATTCCTCACAGCCAAATAGATAACTTCAAATGGAATAGAAAAGTTGTTCACCATCTAGAAGGAGGCACAGCTATTAAACTCTTATTTAACAGTAGTTGACATAGTTGGTATATTGATGTTTGATTTTGAGGGGCTTGGTGAAACTATGCTTATGGATATTAAAATAAATGCATTTAAGTTGTCAACCAATGAGATGGAAATTAGAATTTGTAATGAATCTAAACCCAAGGAGGTTTTATCATAGGCTTATGAGAAAGATTAAACTATCTGTATAACTAGTTATGTCCACTAAAGTTGTGTGAATGTAACAAGTAGGGTGAGGCCAAGAGGGACTAGCTCAAATATTAATGTTTTTAATCTCGTTGAAGATCTAGAGTTTGAATGTTCCATTTAGATACAAGTGGATGAATTAAATGAAGGAATCGAGATCCAATCCCCAATACTTGTAGAGAACGTTTCTGACAGCCAAATCATTTTTGAGGTTGATTAGGAGGATGATATATCTAGCCAACTTATGGTGGGAAGTATTGAGGGAGGGAATGTTGGACTCATGTACATCCAAACGAGAAGGAAGGGGAGGAAAGAAAAAAAGGAATTTAGGGAGTTGTATGGTGTTTAAGGAAAATATGTATAAATGGAATAAAGACCATTCTCGGTTACCTATGATGATGGAAACAAGGTTAGCCAAAAAATTAGTGGTGGATAGTGAACCCGTGTCTTATGGCTAGGAATAGAAGAAGAGTTCGAATATTCATAGTGAAAATTAGATAGTGAAGTGTGGTAAGTAAAATGAATAAGAATATGTGTGTGGTATAATGGAATATCTAATTTTGGAATATGAGGTAACTAATAATACTTTATGGGTAGTAGTTATGGAGGATGGTTAAAATGATAAGAGTGGGAGATTATTATTCAATTAAATGAATAATTGTTAGAGGATACATCTCAGATCAATTATACATAGTAAGAGGTCGATATGATGAATGAGAGGATTAGTTAAATGGAAACTAATAGGGAACAGTGTGTATCGGTTAATAATCCTGACATTATTTTTATATGTGGGTTCAACAATAGGATTATTATTGTGGAAGATTATATTCAAACATTAAATGAGATGACTTACAGTTTTGATGAACTCATCGAGGATAAACTAGACCAGAAGGTAAATACTATTTAATGGAGGTTATAGAGAAAATTTTTTATAATAGACAGAAACCCAATTTCAATGATTCAATGATTTTTTATTGGGTAGGTTTATTGAATCTTATACACATGAAATGTTATTCCCTTTTCCCACAAAAGTTCTTTTTATAACAAAATGTTAATTTTCAATCACCTACTAAAGACTATATAAAATAAATTATTAATATTAAATGAATTTATATTAAAATTAATAAAAAAAATGTAAAAAATTAATTTACATTATTGAAAAACAGATAATATCAAATGCATCAATATAATAAATGAGTGAATTTTAATAAATAAAAATAAATATACTTCAGAATTATTCAAAAAAAATAATGATTTTTATTAATTATATAAATTATTAAAAATATTAAATTTAATATATATTAAAATGTAATGAATACATAATAAATATATTGTTTACCATATTACATACCTTAAATTCTAATGAATTAATAAGTACAACTAAATATAAAAAATAAAGGAATTACAATAATATTTAAAGAGAATTAATTATAAATCAATTTTAAAAATTTATAACATATGTAGTAAATAAATATTAATAAATAATATTAATTGAATTAATATTAAAAAAAGAGTGAATTTTGATAATTCAAAATCTATATTTTGCAAAAAATTAAAAAAATGAACATGTATTATTAATTATTTAAACTATTAAAAATGTAAAAATGAATATATCATAAAATAAAAATGAATAAATGATAATTATATAAATTTAAAACAAATTAATATCATTTAATATTAATAAATATATATATACATATATATGAAAAATTGGAAAAACTAAATAAATTATTTAAGAATGAATCTTTTAATATTTAAAAAAAATTATGATTATTATTGATTAGATAATATATAAAATGATTAAATTAAAAAACTATTTAAAAGTATTAAATAGAATATTTTGATTGATAATATAAATAATGAATAATATTTACACATTAATATATATATATATATAATTGTATGGAAATAAAAATAACAATAAAAAAATATAAACTATTGAATAAATTAAATAAATATTATGTGGGTGTACGTTCTATATAAAAATAAATTAATTACATATATGTAAGTGTAAAATTATTGTAACTCGAGTTTTATATATGATAAATTGAAAAATTTAACATTTTATTAAATGTCCATTACTTGTTACTATTACATTATACTTTTAATTAATATAATTATTAATTATAAACCATTTTTCACTAAGTGTATGACTTATTTAATGTAAAGACACATATTCTGTATTATATAAATCAAATGTAAGGAAGTATTATATATATTGATATATATATATGACGAATGAAGTGGGTGACGCATGCATGACGCATGTATGTGGTGATAATGGTATGATGCGGGCAGGTGGTGGCATAGACATGACGCATGCAGTATGATGGAAGCATGATGTTGCCCTGGTCCTTCAGGATAGTTTGTAGGAATTTTTGGTTATGTAATGGGATTTATGCACACTAGTCATTTAGGCCATGTAATTAATAAATAAAGCTTAATGGGTTGGCTATCATTCAGGGGGGATATGGTCAGCCTTTCGGGCATGTGTGTAGTGTGTGTGTGTGTTTAATATTATTGTACCCTCAAACACCTAATATATATATATAGATAAATATATTTGTGTTTGTGAATATATTTAAATATTAAATGATTAAATATATTAATTAAAAATTATCTATACATAAAATAAACATTAATAAATTACAAAAAATATAAAATATAAATATTTAAAATCAATTAAATGTGAGAAAGTTAAAAAAATCACTATTTACAAAAAACACACATCCATTATTTATGAACATTAATATTGAAAGAAAATTCATTAACACTAAAATGTGATTTTCATTTCTAAAAAATCATGAAACCTTTATCATTACTAATAAATGACCCTTTATTGGCTCATTTGTTATTACTATTAAAGGCCATGATAGTTAGTAAAAAATATTCAATCCCTCACCTTCACTATAATATAAAAAAATTAAAAACATATAATTAAATTGAAATATAGTTATTAATGAAACCCAAAATGAAATATAGATATTAAATTAAACTCTCATTCCAATTATAAATTTTCAAACATGATATTATCATTGATGTGATATTTACAATTGATTAAATAATATAATAATCCAATATAACAAATAAAAAAATTTCTAATATTCTCTTTTCAATAATCATCCCCTATAAAAATAGTGTCCCTGTAATAAAACTGATGTTTTTTAGTAACCATACATAAAATAATATTAAAATGTGATTTTAATATAATCCATTTATGACAAATTATATTGTTAATTACGATGTATGTTAATGATATTATTAGTAATATTATTAACTGTATTACTAATTCTTTTAATTTTAATTTTATATTAGTTAATATATATTAAATATAACAATAATTGATAATTATATTATGAATTATTAATTACATTTTAAATTAATAATCTAAATATATTATATTATTAATTACATAATATTTAAATGATATTACCAGTTATTAAGTATTCTAATTAGCAAAAAAATTTCTTAAAAATTATACAATTAAATAAAATCAACATTTTAAAATTTAAAAGATGTGCTTTGATAATATCAGAATCATTGTGTGTCAGATTGATACGCGAACAATTCATACATGTCAATACTTATTTACGGATCATTGTCATAATGTGTGAAAATAATATGATCTCATTTATTCAATTTTTTCAATGTGACACATGTTTTAAACATAAATGAATCTTTTATATTGAAAACATTCAATTGGAGTCATACTGGACACATCATATTCCAAATTCACATGTAGTTTGTTCCTACATCTAAAAACAAATTATAGATAATCTTGAAACAATATTAAAATAATTGGAGTTCATTTTCATGATTTTGATAATGTAATGAACATTTTAAACTAAAATAAAACATTTATATTTAAAACACAGACATTGAGTCACACAAACTATAACATATGTTCGATTGAATTGAGGTTTATTTTTATACCTCAAGAATGAATTATGGATCATCATCATATTTTTGGAAAACAATTTGAGTATGTTTTCTCAGTTTTGGATATGTGGTGTATGTTTTAATCTAAAATTTCAAATTAATATTAAAAAAACTCATTCAGTCATACATACCCTATTTTCTGTTAGATTAATGTGATATCATTTAATATAATCAAAAATGAATTATGGATAAATTTAATAATCATAAAAAATATTCAATGATTTCACTTCATGATTTTGGTTATGTGACCTAAATTTTAAACCAAAATGACACTTTTATATTAATAGAACTAAATTATAGTCATGACAGACACATCTTCGGTTAGATTGACATGTGGTTGATTCCAACATGCCACGAATAAATTCAGAATCATTATCCTAATGTTTAAAAATAATAAACTGTCATTTTATCAATTCGTTCTATGTGACATATGTTTTAAACTGAAATGAAACATTAATATTGAAAACACACATGTTGATTCATAAATACTATATCATAATTCTGATTGACATGTGATCCATTATTATGCATCCAAAATTTATTATGGTTTCTTTGACTAATTTTTAAAATCCATTATAGATCTTTTCTTGGTTTTGGATCTATGACATATGTTTTATACTAAAATGGAACTTGTATACTGATAAAATACAATTTGAATCATATCAAGAAAATCATGTTTCATATTGACATATGGTCAATTCATACTTATCAAAAAAAGCATACTGAACCCTTTAAATTTTATTGGGATTCAATTCAATCCTATTTTTTAGTTTTGACGATGTGACACATGTTTTTATCTAAAATGACTCTTTTATAATGAATACATTCCCTTGGAGTCATAAAGGTAAAATCGTGTGTCATAATGATGTGTAGTCAATTTCTGCACATCAAAAATGAAATTTGGGTCATATTACTAATTTTATAAAAAAAAATATAGCTTATTTCTGTATTTTTTCAATGTCACATGTGTTTTAATCTAAAAAGACAATTTTATATTAAAAACATCACTTGACTCATATCGGTCACTTTGTGTGTTAGATAAACATGTTGTTGGAAAATAAATTTCACAAATGAAATAAAGATCTTTTTAACAAAATTTTTAAAACAATATGAGACCATTTTCACGTTTTTTTCTATATGACACGAATTTTAAAAACAAATTAAATTTTATATTGAATACACATACTAGGATTCATTCAACCATATCACGTGTTCGGGTGACCTGAAGTTAATTTCTATATTTTATAGATTAATTATGATTCATTTTTATAATTTTATAAACCAATGATATCTTGTTATCTCATTTTTGGATATGTGATGGATGTTTTTTACAAAAATACTAATTTTATATTGAAAACACTCACTTTGAATCGTACCAACTACATCATGTCTGTAATGATGTGCAGTTAATTCCTATAAAAAATGAATTATTTAAAATTTTCAAAAAATTTAAAAACTATTTGAGCGTGTTATCATAGTTTTCACATTTTGATGGGTGATTTAAAAAAATGGAACATTTCTATTGAAAACACACACTTTAAGTCATATTGGTCACATAATGCGTTCTATTATTTTGTATTCCATTATTACATGACAAAAATGAATCATAGATCATTTTATTACTTTTTAATGAAAATATGTGCATTTTTATATATTTTTCTATGTTATACATTTTTTACACTTAAAAGACACAAAAAAACACTCACATTGGGTAAAACCATACACATCATTTGTAATAATTATGTGAAGTCCATTCTTACATTACATAGATGAATTATGGACCATTTTCATCTTGATTGAATATAATCAAAGGCAATTTTCTTCATTTTTTATATGTGATGAGATATGTAATATAAGATTACAATTTTATTTTGAAAACATATACTTTAATTCATAAAAACCATCTCATGTGTTAGATTTAAATGCAGTCAATTCTTATATGGAACATGTGAAATATATATTGTAATCATAATTTTTGAAAACAATTAATATTTTTTCCATTGTTTTGGATATGTGTCACACATTTTAAACTAAAATGAAAATTTTATAATAAAAACATGCACACTAAGTCATACAAGACACATCATGAGTTGTATTGAAATTCAGTTGATTTATAAATAACAAAAATGAATTATATTTTTTTTCTTGAATTATCAAATAAATATAAGATCATATTTTCATTTTTTATATGATATGTGTTTTTATACAAAAATGACTCTTTTAATGAGATAAATATTAACTATGAGTCGTACCATCTAAATAGTGTGTTCGATTGACCGCGGTTAATTCTTATATGCCAAAAATAAAGTATGGAAAATTTTTATAAATATTAAAATGAATCTAGGATTTTTTACTCGTTTTTATAATATGAAGTCTGTTTTAATATAGAGTACACTTTTATATTGAAAACACACATGTTGATTTATTTAAGCGGGGGTGGTCGCGCGCACCCCCGCCGCTCCACGGTGACCGCCCGGCCGCGGACGGCCGGTCGGGCCGGACCAGACCGAGTCGGGCCGAGCCCAGCCGGGTCGAACCCGGTTCGGGCCGACCCAGGGGGGGTCGGGCCGGGTCAGCCCGGGCCCAGACCCCCCGTTTTCGGACCACTTTCGGTCAAATGCCCATATCTTGATCTTTAGACTTCTGATTGACACGCCGTCAGAGGAAACATGATCGTTGGATCGGGACGGTCGTTTCGGTTTATTACACTCAAGGTTTCAGAGAACTTTGGGTTTGGCCGGGTTGGTTCGTACAAGAAACCAACCGGGCCCTCGGAGCGGAAACACTCGTAACATGAGTTCCAGACGTCCGAATGACGTTCCGTCGACTTAGTTGAATTCCTATTAGTGAGACGGATCTCTTGGCTTACTCTGCTCGAGGTTTGGATGTCGTCGGAGTGCAGTCGGGTTGGATTGCTCACGAAACTAACCGGGCCCCTAGAACGAAAAAGCCATTAACTTACAGACCGTGCGTCCGATTGACGCGCCGTCTGTCTCGTTGTTTTCCTCTTGATGAGACGGAACTTTTTTCATACTTCACCCTAGATTTGGTTTCTTTTGTATAGTGTCCGGGTTGGATTGTACTCGAAATCCAACCGGGCCCCTAGAACGGAAAAGCTGATATCATTCAGACCAGACGTCCGTTTGACGAACCGTCAGTGGCGTTGGTGATCACGCTGAGAAACGATCCCTATGAGTATACCCTATGAGTGTTTGGGGTATAGTTGAGTTATGGCCGGATTGGTTCGCACATGGAATCAACCGGGCCCCTGGGACGAAAAGGCTAATAACTCACAGACCGGGCGTCCGATTGATGCGGCGTCTGTTGCATTGAGACCCCTATGACGAGGCGGTCCTTCGAGATACTTCTTCATGGGACTTTGTGATACTTGGAGTATCGACCTGTGGCTCGTGGAGTGGACCCTCTTGGAGATGAGCGTACGAAGTACAGAGACCGTGTAGAAGGTTGAGACATGATGACTGCTTGACCGGCTCGACATGGAGTGAGTCGACTAGCCTAGTGGACGGAGCGCCTGGTATTTGGCGACAAACCCACGGAGGACAGAGCGCTCGGTAGTTGGCTGCAGACCAGTGGTACTCGACAGGAGGATTACCTCTGTAGGCTATTAGGGGGAGCGCCCGGTATTTGGCAACAGACCCTCAGTGGACAGAGCGCCCAGTAGTTGGCCGCAGACCCGCGGTATTCGACCGGAGGAGTACCTCAGCAGTCTTAGGTTATTGAGCAGTACCTCGGAGTCTTGATAGGACCACTGTACACTCCAGAGACGGAGCTCTTCAGCAGTTACAGTTTTGATAATGAAAATCCTGGTTTGAGCTGTGTCCATGATCTTTGTGTTTCCTCATGATTGAGATGGGTTACATGATAACTTAGGTATATATATGGGCATATACCTGGGTAGTGGTTATCCGGTGATTTCATAATCCTTGTGTTTCCTCATGAATGAGATGGGTTACTTGATAACTTAGGTATATGTGTGGGCATATACCTAAGTAGAGGTTATCTGTTGAGATCTTCTTTGTGGTTACCCTTGTTGGATTCAGTGAGACCTTAAGGGTCTCGGGGTCCCTACTGAGTATTGTTATACTCACCCCTACACAGGCATTGCCCGCACCTCGTTGTGTTGGTTGCAGACGACAGGCAGTGGTGATGGAGGCCGAGTGTTCGAGGACTAGACGGAACCCGGAGGTGGACTACTCGACGAGTCAGTATCCGGAGGTGGACTTCACGGCGAGATGCCAGTCAGAGGAGGTTGACAGGCGAGAGCATTGAGGAGGCTATCTGTACCTACCCTTCAGGTAGGATCTATGGTGGATGATCCAGGAGATGAGACATCTGTACCTACCAGTCAGGTAGGATCCGAGGAGGAAGACCCAGGAGCTGCTTCCGTTCTTCCAGCTATTGTCTTTTCCCGTTGTACATTCATTTGGGTTTGTATGCTGGCCCATTTACCTTTCAGCACTTCTATTTGTACTTAGTGTATTACTTCCACTTGTACTCTGTGGTGTTTTGTTACTTTTATAAAGGAAATGCCTTCCCAGTTATCAGGATTTACGCTTTGGTGCTAGTCGCCAGCCCCTGGCCAATGGAAGGCGGGCTTGGGGTAGTCACGGTACGAGCCCCGAGGACGGGTCGTGACAAATTGGTATCAGAGGAGTTCGGATATACCATAGATCTTATGACTCTGACATTTTCTTTTCTATGAATCAATAGTGTTAAGAGTACCGAGTGTGGTTTTCAGTTCAGGGAGTCCAGTGTTGGTGCGGGCAGTCGACGTACCCATACACCAGGACCCTAACAACTGATTTCCGACTTTGTGCACGAAAACACTGATTGCGTGTGTGTTTCCAGAATGTTTTAATGTCAGATCAAACCAGGTCAGCTCACCAGGTATAAACGTTGACCATGTCGCATCTGTTCAGGATGTATCCACGTAGACAGTCAGTTGGAGTTCTGAGAGAGTACTCGATGACGGCTCACCGAGCGACGAGGCTCTGGTGCAGGGCCCTTTTTACTATGTTTTCACCCTCAGGTGGTGTACCAGCAGCACCACCACCTGTTGGGCAGCAGTTTCCAAAATCTATACTAGAAAACTTTGCACACTGGCAGAGCACGTAGCAAGAGTTCCAGCAGTAGAGGCCTCCAAGGTTACGAGGCGAGGCAGTTTCCCAGACAGCAGAGCAGTGGCTGGAAGCGATTGCAAGAGTTTTCCGCCTAGCTGAGACATCAGTAGAGTGGATGGTGGACTTGACCACTAGTGTTTTCCAGTGAATAACCATGAGGATGGTCCGTATAGTGATGAGGCTTCGGTACGTGGACTAATGACCGAGTTAGTGCCTATGGGTAGTGTGTCAGCTATACATCACTACCTGTTGGTCAGCAGTTACAACCGGTGGTACCGGTAGGTGACAGGTGTAAGATTACTGCCTTACATGTGATATAACATCAGATACCCTCAAGTTCCGAGGCTAAACTGACTCATAGGCGGCTGAGGACTGGCTTGAGGAGGTGGCCGAGAGTTTTCTAGAGCTTATACAGTTTCGGCGGGATAACATGTTTATAGATGAGAATTCATCGAGGCGTACCGAACATACCAGGTACTCGATGAATGCATTTTGATCGGTGCAAAAGAGCTCGGACCTCTGAGCGTGGTTTGTTTAAGGTCTTCCGTGCCAGCACCTTTTCTCTATGCATTCCTACATAGACTAGGTTGATAGAAGGAACCTTTGTGGTTGAGAATTCTTTGCTGGTGGAATACAGCCAAAGAATGTTAGAAGTTTGGAAAGTATGAAACTGATGCCAGTCTTGGAGACTTGGGCATTTAAAATGTTTCAAGAAGGGGAAATTTTAATGACATATGAATCTGCAGAGCAGCAGACATGGAGGCAGATCTAGGAGAGCAGCTTGTGGTGGTGTACATTTCATCATGTTACCATCACCCGCCTTTGTAGTCCCCGCTAGACTCAGGGAGTTGGAGAGCAGGGAAAGAGAGTAGCTATTTGCGGTCATGGAGTGTGACCAAAAAGGGATATAAGGATGATTCAAAGTGCAGACATTGTCTTCTACTAGCTTCCATAGCCACAGACATCGAAACGAATCATCCCTTCCTTCCATGAATCTAGTCCCAGAACTAGAGTTTCCGGTTAAGCCATTGACTTGACCCTCACGTTTGGAGATACCTTTGGGAGGAGACTCGATAGTCACACTTACGCCGACGGTGTGATCTAACCTATGAGGCGAGAGTCTCGATTGGGACCACTTGGTGGCAGCGTTGAGGCCTTACGACGTTAGTTTGAGTATGAATTTGAAATCACTATTCATACACAAATTGACGGTATTAGGAAAACGTCGGGATGAGTTTTCCATGGTCGGCGAGAAGGAAACCCTGGGCAGCACAAGTTAAACTCATGCACGAGAGGGTGCGACCGATCACTCTTTAGTTGGCCATCATTACCCTCGTGGCAGCAGTCATTTTTAGTTTCAGTTCTAATCTGAAAAGGGAATACCTCTAGATTTTGAGGATGGCGACCACGTTCTTATACGGGTCTCACCTCGATGAGGTTTACGGAGATTTGGCCAAGGCGGAAAGTTATCTCCAAGTTTCAACATACCTATCTAGGTCCCCAGCAGGGTAGGCGAGGTGGTTTACTGCTTCCCCATTCCACCTCAGTTGCACCAGGTGCATAACGTTTCCAAGTATCTCAACTAAGGAGATATGTTCTTGATCCTTTACACATCATCGACCTCAGGGAGTTGGACGTTGATGATAGGGCGACATGCACGGAGGTTCCATTGGGGATCGAGAATCGATAGAAGCAGATCCTATGAGGAAGATCTATTCCTCGGATGCACTTTCGTTGACAGTACGAGAACCTCCTGGTGAGCACGTGGGAGTGGAAGGCTTAGATGCATGCTCTGTACCACTTTTGTGCCCCTAGTTTGTGCTGAATCTTTACAGGGGCGTAAAGCCCTGAGGTGGGAGTAATGTAAAGACCAGGAAATTTCATGGAGATTTTTTTCTTAATTTTCTTTGGAATTTTACAAGAACATAGTTTCTGACGGCGCCTGATTCTGAGGCCCGGTGTGCCCGGAATTAATTTCTGAAGATTAGCTCGGGTACATTCAGTGAACGAACGAGCAGGAATTTCTAACATTTGAACCGGTGCCCGGAATCAAATTCTGAGGGCACCGATGGAACCACATCGCCAATAATTGCTTAGGAACTCCTATTCCGGAGTTGCGTTTTCACGGGAGGAGTCGTTATTAAATTGTGGCTTAATTGTGGAATGAATAAATTGTGAGACAATTTTATTTCATAAGTCTAAGGTAGTTTTATCCTACATGGGGATGTTGGGGTGTCATCTAACTACCCATGTGAGGATAAAAGAGAGGATAATGTGTGGTGGGGCCCACACGAGCCCCCACCTTTTCAAATTCCCCATAACTCCCTAACCGCTTAAACTCCCCATTAAACCTCCCATGTAATTAAGTGAGTGACTTTTCCTCTCCCCACATCCCCTTATTAAATAATGCCAATAGTTATTCAATTAATTTAACTGAGTATTTGAATTTTGTATTTTGAACCCATGGCATGTTATAATAAATAAGAGGAGCTTATTTTATTTTTTTGGGGGTTAGTTTGGTTGTGTTGTGAAAAGGGTGGAGAGAGCTCTAGCATTGGAAGAACTTCATTCTTCAATGAAGAACGACGCCTCTTCGACGAAGAACACGAAGAATGTCTCTTCCGCCATTGAAGCACGATGACGCCATCTTCTTCATCATCTTCTTTCCGCAACACTGTCGTCGATCGACGAATCAATGGTAGAAAATTGTTTATGAAATATTAATGAACCCCATGCTACTTCCATCTAAATCAAAGAACGCGGATCAAATAAACATTAATTTGATCTGTGAAGATTATGTTGTGGGTTGGGATTTTATTTTGGTATTCTCTTACCCTTTTGAGAAAAGAACGACGAGCGCGGACCACCCAATTCCGGGTTGATCCGCCGATCGTTCGTTCATGTGGATCGATGTAGGTGATTTAATTATTTATTTGATTTGTGATTACCAAATTGATTATATTAGTGGATTTTAACCATTTTTTATCGAATAACGCGAGGGGGTCGGACCACACAAACACGGTCGACCCTCCTCCTTAATTTCGTGACGGTTCCATTATGGTTGGTACGGGAAGGCGTGGTGCCGTCGCACCACGCGGTTTTAATGCGGAAGGTTATGTGCGGCGCCGTCGCACCCCGCCGTGGAAGGATGTTTAAGAACTCGACTCCGTCGCGCTGCGTCTAAGAAAACCAAAGAACCACGGTCGGAGTCGGGCCGCGGGGAAGGGGCGCGGCGCCATCGGGTCGCGCTGGAAAACTGAAAAGACGACGCTAATCGTTTTGACGTGCGGATTGACGGGCGATGACGAAGCAGGCTATTTTGGTGTTTCAATCCCTTCGCAATGAAGGTATGGTCCCGGGGGGACCATAAGCGAAGACGACATGAGAAACGGACCACCGGAGCGCGTTCGGTGGTCCACGGAAGGCGGCGGCGCACCGCAGGAAGTTACTGGCGGCGGTTGCCGTCGGCGTCAATCTGCGGCGAAGGGGGGGGGGGGGGGGGCTCGCACACCCCCACTGCTCCGCAGCGACCGCCCGACCGCGGCCGGCCGGTCGGGCCGGACCAGACCGAGCCAGTCCGGGCCCAGTCGGGTCGGACCCGTGTCAGGTCGACTCGGTTCGGGTCGGGCCGGGTCGGCCCCGACCCACACCCCCCGTTTTCGGACCACTTTCGATCAAATGCCCATATCTTGAGCTTTAGACTTCCGATTGACGCGCCGTCAGCGGCAAAGCGATCCTTAGATCGAGATGGTCCTTTTGGTATATTACACTCAAGGTTTCAGAGAACTTTGGGTTCGGCCGGGTTGGTTCGTACACGAAACCAACCGGGGCCTCGGAGCGGAAACGCTCGTAACATGAGTTCCGGACGTCCGAATGACGTGCCGTCGACTTTGTTGAATTCCTCTTAGTGAGAAGGATCTCTTGGCTTACTCTGCTCTAGGTTTGGATGCCGTCAGAGTGCAGTCGGGTTGGTTCGCTCACGAAACCAACCGGGCCTCTGGAACGAAAAGGCCAATAACTTACAGACCGGGAGTCCGATTGACGCGCCGTCTGTCTCGTTGTTTTCCTCTTGATGAGACCGAAATTTTGGCATACTTCACCTGAGATTTGGTTGCTGTTGGATAGTGGCTGGTTTGGATTGTACCCGAAATCCAACCGAGCCCCTGGAATGGAAATGCTGATATCATTCAGACCAGACGTCCGTTTGACGAACCGTCAGCAGCGTTGGTGATCACGTTGAGAAAAGGTCCCTATGAGTATACCCTATGACTGTTCAGGGTATAGTTGAGTTATGGCCGGATTGGTTCACACATGAAACCAACCGGGCCCCTGGGACGAAAAGGCTAATAACTCACAGACCCGACGTCCGATTGACGCGTCGTCTGTTGCGTTGAGACCCCTATGACGAGGAGGTCCTTTGAGATACTTCTTTGTGGGACTTTGTGATACTTGGAGTATTGACCTGTAGATCATGGAGCAGACCCTCCTGGAGTTGAGTGTATGGAGTACGGAGACCGTGTAGCCAGCTGAGACCTGACGACTGCTTGACCGACTCAACTTGGAGTGAGTCGACTAACCCAGTGGACGGAGCGCCCAGTATTTGGAGACAGACCCACGGCGGACGGAGAGCCCGGTAGATGGCCGCAGACACGCGGTACTCGACAGGAGGAGTACCTCTGTAAGCTATTAGGGGGAGCGCACAGTATTTGGTGACAGAGCCTCAGCAGACGGAGCGCCCGGTAGTTGGCCGCAGACCCGCGGTACTCGACAGGAGGAGTACCTCAACAGTCTTAGGTTAGTGAGGAATACCTCGGAGTCGTGACAGGACAACTGTACACTCCAGAGACGGAGCTCTTCAGCAGTTACGGTTTCAATAATGAAAATCCTGATTTGAGCTGAGTCAATGATCTTTGTGATTCCTCATGATTGAGATGGGTTACTTGATAACTTAGGTATATGTATGGGCATATACCTGGGTAGTGGTTATCAGTTGATTTCATAATCCTTGTGTTTCCTCATGAATGAGATAGGTTACTTGATAACTTAGGCATATGTATGGGCATATACCTAAGTAGAGGTTGTCTGTTGAGATATTCTTTTTGGTTATCCTTTTTGGATTTAGTGAGTCCATAAGGGTCTCGGGGTCCCTACTGAGTATTGTTATACTCACCCCTGCACGGGCTTTGCCCGCACCTCTTTGTGTTGGTTACAGACGACGGGCAGTGCTGACGAAGGCCAAGTGTTCGAGGACTGGATGGAACCTGGAGGTGGACTACACGATGAGTCAGTATCCGGAATTGGACTTCACGGTGAGACGACACTCAGAGGAGGTTGACAGGTGAGAGCGTTGAGGAGGCTCTCTGTACCTACCCTTCAGGTAGGATCCGTGGTGGATGATCCAGGAGCTGAGCCATCTGTACCTACCCTTGAAGTAGGATCTAAGGAGGACGACCCAGGAGCCGCTTCCGTTCTTCCAGCTATTGTCTTTTCCTATTGTACTTTCATTTGGGTTTGTATTCTGGACCATTTACCTTTCAGCACTTCTCTTTGTACTTAGTGTTTTACTTCCTCTTGTACTCTGTGGTGTTTTATTAATTTTATAAAGGCAATGCCTTCCCAGTTATCGGGATTTACGCCTTGGTGCTAGTCGCCAGCCCCTGGCCTATGAAAGGCGGGCTTGGGGTAGTCATGGCATGGGCCCCGAGGACGGGTCATGACAAATTGTGTTAGATATATATAGTTTTCTTGATTACTTGGGTACTATCATTGTTTTCTGAGAAATTTCTCATGACTATCAAACCGTATAACTAATCTATCTCAAAACAGAGTCAATTTTCTTAGATTGATGTATGTGAAGAGTGTTCATGGAGTTAAAAAGGAGGCTTATCATGAAACATGTACTCACACTACCCACAAGTGAAGAACATTTCATGGTATTCAACAATGCATGGAAGAAGGTATTGGCTTGTGAGTGAATGAAAAAAGAAAAATTGATAGCATATGGTTCACATAATTTGAAATTCCACAACTAGAACTACCCAAATCATGATCTTGAGTTGGATATAGTGATTGTCACTTTGAAAATATAGTGGAATTATCTCTTTGGAGAAAAGGGTGAAATATATACAGATCTCAAAAGCCTCAAGTATATATTCTACCAGAAAAAGATGAATATGTTCTAGAAAATATAGTTATAGCAGATCATGGACTATTACATCTAAATTAAATACTATCCTAGTAATGAAAATAAATTAAATGATGTTCTAAGTTAAAAGGATCCATCAATTCTATCATTGATGAAAATTGAGATGTCTCTGATAATCGTAGATTTGAAAAGGATAGGAATGAGAGTCATAATAGAAATATCATCATCAATCCTTTCAGAAATGATTTCTCAAACACCCCTTCTAGATTAGAAAATGAGGCTCCAAGATATGATGTGGGAATTAAAAAATGTTGCAGCTATAAGGAAATGCAATTACATATACTTCAATATTAATGAAGAATTAGTTGTAAGATTTCAGTCATGGATATGTGTACCATAAAACCTTGAGTTAAATAAGGGGATATTGGATGATGTACTTATTTTGACTTTATCCATCCATCTAGGAATCACAAAGATGAATTTAGTATTCTATGAGCTCTATTGGTGGGATTACCTGAAGAAAGAGATTTATGAATATACATCAAGATGTCTTGAATGTAAGAAAGTGAGTGATGAAAGGAAAAACTACATGGGAATGTTGAATCCATTACCCAAACCTACACATAAATAAAAAAACATCACTCTATACCTTTTTATTGGTATTCTGATGAAATAAAGTAGATATAATGCTATATAGGTTGTGGTGGATCTTTTTAAAAATAGAGAAAAAATTTTTACAAGTCAATAGTACTTCTCACTCAATAATAATTAATGGATATACATTAGAAAAGTGGTGAGTCTTCATAGAACACCAATATCTATTGTATCTTATAAATACCCATGATTTACCTATATGTTCTAGAAAAATATCCAGCATTCCATTAATATAGAGTTGAACTACAGTGACTATTATCACCCTCAAACCGATGGCCAATATAAAAGGAATATTTAAAAAAATTGACATGTTGAGACGATACTCATTTCACTTCAAAAGAGGAGGGACCAACGTCTTCCTCTAGTCGAGTTCTCCTATAATAAAAGTTTCCACTCAAGCATCCAAAAGTCTCCCTACAAATCTCTTTATGGGAAGTGGTTCAGAACACTTATATGGTTGGATGGAGTTGGGGAAGGAAAATTTATTGTTTAATGAACCAAGATTGGTTACCCCTGAAACATTTTGTTACATACCATAATGGAATTCTTGGTCCCCATAGGCTGGTGATAAGCACCCAAGAATCAAACAAGACACCAATGAGAATGATTTCTCTTAAACTGACAAAACACATGAAATATATGTATAAATTTAACATAAAATATAGAGAAATACTAATGGAATATATATTCAATTACATTAAAATGATAGAAAAAAATAATAACAGAAAATGTAGTCAAAAAACAAACAATACAGTCCAACTATAAGGTCTAAAACCAAACAAATACTCCATGTGATGGTGCAAACAAACTCTTACTATACCAATACCAGCTACCCAAAACCATCTAACACAAACCTTACTGCCTCAATGTGATTACTTTCCTTTCCCTACATTATAATACATACAATGGTCTATGTTCCACTGAGGAGGTTCACAGAGTGTGAGATAACAGGATCAGTAGAATCCTACCCATGTGTTCCATATCACATATCTTTATAAAAAATCTTTTCTTATTATTTTAAATGAAACATGTCATGATTTTTTGTAATTTAGTTTAATATAAAACATGGTAAACATTTCCATTTTACACAATTCTAAAAAAAGAATGTATAACTTTCATACCAAGGCTAACTTAGAATGTCAAGTAGTACAAAATAGAATCAGTAGCATTGGAATTAGTGCCATGGATCCCTATAAGTTATACTAGTAGATTACGTGTACAACAATAAATCAAGTGAATAGTCCAATCCGAAAAGCACATGCATATAAAGCAGAGTAATACCGCATGAGTAAACCCTGTGACAATTTCAATATATATCCCCTAGAACAACGGGCCTAGAAAACAGAGTAAAGCCTCGTGAGTAGACCTCCAAATAATAAAAAAACATTGACTATGGCCTCAATATAATCGTTCAATCAATGTACGTAAGGTAACCCATGTTCTCCTTTTCATAAATCAATTTCAATATTCTAAGAGTAACCATTTATTTTTAATTTATCAAAAAAAGGTAAAACTTATTTCTCTTTAAAAACCACTCTCAACCCACACAAACAATCATTAAAATTTGATAAATCTATTTATAAATAAATAGAAAATAATAATTATTATCATAGGATAGAAAAATAAACTCCTACCTCAAATCTTATATTGCACATGACGGAAAGGGAATCCACCAACAATGATAACTAGCAAAACTAGAAGATACAATATAATCCAATACACACCTCAATATTGATCCAACATAGGAAACAAGAATTTAGTGGAAATGCAAAACACCACATACCCCAAGAACGGATGTCTGTCGCACCACAACTGACCTCTGAATGGCCTCTGAAACCAGATCTACCAATGAATCTAGAAGAAGACACAATGTGTAACCAAATTAGGCCACCAGATCTAATAATGAAACCGTAGGGAACCACTGTGATCAATACCAACAATGAAAAGGAAGTGTAACCTAGCCAAAAATACACACCTCAACCTCAAAAAATATCCAACTTTGAATGGATTGATCTTGATGGATAAGAGTCTCCCAAAATATCATGGGAAGGGAACTAGTTTGAGATTTAAAGGCCTAGAGAAAACAAATGAAACCAAGAAAATACACTCCCTAGTTTTGAGACTATATACGGGATCTTACATGATGTGTAATACAGTTTTATGTTATGAAATTCATGGTGTTAAATACCCTAAAAATACATACCCTAAGATTAAAATATTGTTATTTAATATATAAACGTAGGGGAACATTCATTCACAACATGTAACCTTTCAAAGTGGGAACACTTTTCATGACTTGCACCAAAAAACCATTACACATCATGTATCCTAGTCACACAGTGTGAAATCCTCCTTTATCTTGTAGAAAAAGATGGTTAAATTAGAAAGTACAAAAAAATCAATGACTTTACCATTATAGGTATCCTACCAATTAATTCTCAGTCCTCTACAAACAACAGAAAAAATGAGAACCATGAAGAGTTCAAGAACATACCAGATATATAGGTAATGTGATGTTACAAACTCCACACCAAAAAATATTTTTATCCCCAGGAATTCATGTGGAAGATTTAATCCTCGTAATAAAGTGATTCCACTAATCCCTCATCAATGATTCATGGTCCCATGTATCATGAGAATATGATACATTTTTTATTAAACTCTGTCCAATATTATTGACTTTTCATGCAGAATATTCACATGATAGTCAGTGATCTCAATTGGTTTCTCCAGAACAGAAACATCTAGGTGTCACATAATTTCATCCCAACATAGAATGTGAGTTGGGTCAGGGTGATATATCCTGAGATGAGACATGTGGAAAACATCATGAATTTCTATAACAAGAACTAGAAATACTATTGGATAAAAATTATTCTCGAGCCTCTTAGTGACCTCAAATTGTCCAACAAATCTTGGATCCAACTTTCCCTGTTTTCCATGTTAACGGTGACCCAAAACATATGAGAGTTTCAAGAAAACCATGTCTCCTATGAAAAAATACAATGGTCGACGTCTCTTTTTGAAATATTATTTATTCCAACACTACGTTATAGCTAGATACCTATTAACCTCTTGAATCATTGTAGAATTTTCCTGAACCAATCATGGCCCCACTAAAGATACTTCAACCACCTCATCTAAATGGTGTGGCGGTCTACACGGGTGACTATACAACACCTCAAAGGAATCCATTCTGATTGAAAAATAAAAAATGTTCTTATGAACACGCTCAACCAGTCTCAGATGGCTTTCCCATGATCCTCTGAAATCCATGACATAGGCACTGAGAAAATATTATTGGGTCTGAATCACACACTCATTACGATTGAATTTATGCGTATGGTAAGATGCGATCATCTAGATCTGAGTTCCAACTGCCTCTTGAAGAATCATCCAAAACCTCATGGTAAACAAAGGATCCCTATTTGAAATAATGGAAGAAGGGGTCCCATGTCACCTCAAAAAAAACATTCAAATACATATTACCCAAATCATCATCATTAGTGGTGTCTTTAATCAGAATGAAATGAGAAAAATTCGTAAACCAATCAACAACCACCCATATAGAATTACTCACGCATAGAGTTTATGATAACCCAAAAAAATACATGGATACCTCATGAAATTTACAAATTGGAAAAGGAGGTGGATAATGTAAAATAGAAGGTTTCATGTTATATACCATTATCTAGTGGTCTGTGTAATAGTGAGACACAAACTCTTTTATGGCATGCTTTATACCGATCCATAATTATTGAAACCAGGTGACATAATACATATTCATAGTTCCTGGAAGAACATACAATGAAGAGATGTGATAATCAAATAAGAATAAACTTCTTACAGATGTGGGGATGAAAAGTCGCTTCTCTAGGTGGAGTATACCATATGAAGAAAGTGACCATCTAGAAAATGTCTCCCCACTGTGAAGGCCTTCTCAAGTATTCAAAAACTCATCATATTACTTCTGAAAGTTAAAAATGTACTCTAGGAGAGATGATGATAACTCAACACTGGTCAGAACCATACCTAAAACATCTTCCTAATCATCTACGTGAAACTGAGTGAAAATCCTTATAAGGTTCCACTCCTCCTTTTTTTCCATAACAGCATGTGACAATAAATTCTTGGAAAGAGCATCTACAATGATATTTTCATTTCCTAGGGTGTAAGAAATATCGATGTCAAATGTATGAAGGTATATTAAACAAAATCTCTATATGATAATCAATTATTTCCCTGAAAAGATTTAACTTAGACGTTTATGACCAGAAAAGACTAGGAACCTATCAATGAAAATATAGTTTCGCCAACATTTGAGAGAATGCTTGACTGCAGCAAGCTTTAAATTGTGAGTGGGTTAATTCTATTCATGTCTTAAAATATGAAGAGAGTCATACGTTACAACATTCTCATCCTATATAAGTACACAACCCAAACTAGTACCCAAATCATCAGAGAACACCATGTATCCCTTACCTGGATCAGGTAAGATCATAATAGGATACAGTGTCTAAAGTTGTTTCAGATCATAAAAAAAAAGACTAATACTTTTAATCCTACATGAATTTCACCACTTTTTGGTTAAGATCAAATAAAGTTGACAAAAAATTGTCTAACTCCATGATAAACAATCGATAGTTCCCAATAAAACCAATAATGCTTTGTATCTCAATGATATTATGTGGTTACTTCTAAGGCCATACAACCATTACCATCTTAGGATCAACATATAATATATGTTTATAAATAATTTTTCCAAATAACTTTTCTTCTTAAATCAAGAAACTAAATTTACAAATCATTCTATACAAACAATGATTTCACAAAATTTCAAGAACCAAACTCATATGGTACTCGTCTCACACATAGATATCAAATAAACCAGAATACCATCCACAAATAGTATCAGAAAAGTGTTAATATATAGATGGAATATCGAATTCAAAAATGACATATAAAATGTAGGAGTGTTAGTCAGACATAAAGGAATTAGAATATATTCATAATGGTGATACCATTTCCTGAAATCTCTTTCCAATATATCAAACATCTGAACTCTACGATGATAATGACCTGATTGAAGATCAATTGTGGAAGACAACCTTACCCAATTTAACATACCATACATATAATACACACAAGGAATAATATATTTTTTCTTTACCTTCACCCAGTTAAACTTCTTATAGCCTACCCAAAACTGATGTGAACCATCTACTTTATTCGAAAAAAGCATAGAGGCTACCCAAGGAAAAACTCTAGGGTGAACAGAACCCTTTTCCAACATGGAATCCAATGGAATCCTAATCTCTTTCAGCTTAGATGGTGCCATACGATATGAAGGTATTGATATTTTCATCATACCTACCACTAGGTCAATCATAAATTCATCCCCTAATTCTAGAGGAAAACCAGAGAATTCATCTGGGAAAATGACAGGAATGTCCCAAATGATGATGGGATAAAAAAATAATAAGAAAAATAATCATTCTAAAATACAACAGTAGCTAGAAAAATCAAGAGCGCTGGATGGGAAGGACCTGCACGACCAGACCTCAGGTACCACTCCCCCTGAAACAGATTACAGCTCCCATCGACAGCAAGAAATGAAACAATGCGATGATAAAAATCACTCTCAACATGATGTGAGACCCGAAAATTCGTAATGATTTTTCTGTCGAAAAAATAAAAAACAAGATTCATAAAATCATGGTCCAACTATGTATCTTCAATCATTAATAAACAAGGAACCTAAAACCCTAGCATTTTTCTCTTACGGAGTGGGGTCTCTAAATCCACTATTAAAGACATAAGTTTCGTTGGATATTTAAGAATTTAAAAATATGCAGAAATAAAAGAGTGGGAGGCACTCGTATCTGATAAATAAATTTCTACAAAAGATGCAAATAGTATTTTACACATCACTTTTGTCGAACCTACATCAACTTATACTGGACAGTCATCTACTGTGTGAAACTTCTTCACTCCTAAGGCATGTGGCTAGTGCCTGGTAGTCTCTGAAGCTTATAACTACACCACAATAGTCTTTGGATCTCATGAACCCTGATCATAACAATGAGTAGTCACAGCATGGTAGAAGCACTATAATTTACCATTTCTTACACAACTATTTCACATGTTCACAAGTATAGGACAGGAATTCCTTGGGTCACTTCTAGAAAAATGGATATTTTCAATGGTACTTTTCCAATGGGGTCACATTACCAATGGTCCACTGTGTAAATGTGAATCACAAATATTACCTTTTAAGATGATTCGTCGCAAATAGTTATAATTTGTGGCGAGCAATGGTTCCGTCACAAATAGGTTCGGTGAGTTTTTAAAAAAATATATTGTTACGGTCAGGCGATCCGTCATAGATAGTCTTCCCAATTTTTTGAATACCATTTGTGACAGACCATTATAATTAGTATTTGTGACGAGCCCGTTGGAAAAATTGGGAATAAAATTAAATTAAATTATATTAATAATAATATAATATTAATAAAAAAGAAGTAATAATATTAATATTATTACAAAAAATTTATTTATAAAATAATAATAATCATATTATTATTATTATTATTATATTAATATAAATTAAATAATAATAATATTATTATTAAAATAAAATTAATTATAAAATAATAAAATAATAAAATAATATTATTAATTAAAATATTAATAAATAATTAAATTAATATTTGTAATATAATAAAAACCTCAGTATATATAAAAGAACAAAAATATATGAATTAATAAAGTAATAAATATAATAAAAACTAAATAAATAATAAAAACTGTAATATTTTCAACAATATAAAAAATGAACTATTTAAAACATTAAATTTTTTATATTACAAAAAAATTGCATTGAAATGGTTTATTACCAAATAATAATTAATAATTGAGGGAGAGGGTCATATGTATGAGTAGGAAGATATTGTTGAGAAAACTCCATCCCTAAACTACGAGTTAAATGTTTCATGTACTCCATCTACTCCAACTCTTACTGATGTCGTCATCGACGTATCTCATCCTACATCTCCTATTACTCCTTCTATAGATACAATCATAGGAAATCTTCCAACTGCTGCTTCTTCCATGGATACTTCTCCTCCTTCTCCCTACGCATAGTCTCTATAAGCTCTCTCTAAGCTCATTGCTACTCTTGATACTGTGCATGATATGATGATGACTGTCCATGAACTCCCCACAAGCTAGACACCGACATCATAGAGGTTCCATAAAACCCCCAAGGGTTTAATTGAGAGTCAATACACACAAATCTTCTTTTCTCAACGGCATACTAGGTCACCTACATCCATGTTGCCTCATCATATCGGGGGCACTGGTCTGACCATTAGTATTGGCCTATCTCTCACTATGTTTATGAGACATCGTGGGAACATATGACTCCTTCAATTTAAATTTTAAATTAAAATAATTAAAATAATATTTGCAGTAATGATGAAAACTCAAAAATAAATTATACTGATCACAATCTGACAATGCTGTGAACCTTTAATCTCTCCAGAGGCTGGATCACTTTTCATCCTTCTATAAATGTTGTACCCTATAATATCGGGATGTGCGACTACCTATATGAATTAAAAATAAACTATTTACATTTAATGGTATATAGAATATATATTAAAATGTAATTACTATATGATCCCTATGTGTACTGAATGTACAACTACCGGCTCGATGTGCCACCTCCTATCTCCACAAATGTTTCTAAACTACTGATGATCTATATAGAAATCGCATACTCAACCAGTGTGTACATAATCTATCCCAAAAATGAGATCAAATATAATCATGTTGGTGGATGTTAAATGTCTCATCAAACACAATCACTCATACATAATCCATTATTATTCTATTCAAATTATGAAAAACCAGAGAGAAATGCAGACACATAGCTCTGTACAATGTCATCCAGATAGCCTTGCATATTCACCAATCAATGGTATACCGATAACCCTACACATAATATATAAGATCATGTTCATAATTAAATTAATTTCCAAATAAATATTATTTATATATATACCATCCAAGGCTCGAACATGTAGTGCATAACAACCACGGGAATCAAATCCCATGAAACCCATGATTTAGAAATGTAATAGTAAAATATATCACCCATATCAAATAAATATATATGTAAAGGTGTGAAAAAAATAATTAATAAAACAATTACAATATATATAATTTAATGAAAACTAACTAAAATACACATGTAAAAATACCTCTCAAGGTTTGAATTGAACCCAATACATGGATGTCGATCGAGGATAGGGTTGATAATCATCAGTCTAGAAAGACAAAACCCACCTTCGTGGGCTCCCTAGTCCCCCAAAAGTCTGAGGGTCAAATAATATGGCATCATAATTATCCAAAGGTAGATCAGCCCCTTGAAATCGAAGATACACTTTCTCATCCATCTGAAACACGAAATGGCTCTTGTTAGAAAACATTTGAAAATAACAACTATATATAGATATGTATTATTTTTAATTATAACCATCATTTAACTATTTCAATGTACATCTTTATCCTCATCTTCATAGTTATCAATGTCATTATATTCATCTTCCTCCTTAGAATCATTAGTTTCTATATTATTTTCAAATTCATCATCAATTTTCATTTCAAATTTAGTTGCAACATCATTAACATCATCATCACTATCAGACATTAACTGTAGGGTGTTATCAGTGATATTCATGTCTCTAATCAGAAATATGGATTCAGAGTGGCCCCATGAAAATTATAAGTTCCTTTCACTCCAGCCAAACCTCATTCACTATCAGTAAACTGATTCTCTCTGAATTTAATGTTTATTATGCTCCACTAATCACAAAAATCTCTAGATGTAGAACATAAATATTCTAAAAAATTTAAGGGCCTAATGAAAAAATAAAAAAAATTATTTACTACATGAAGAGTTTTATATTTAACATCAAAAATTACATGGATCAGATGAACACAAAATCCTCTCTCAGTATACAACCAATTACATTTAAACATCATTTTTTTTAATGTTTTTCCAAATAACACAATTCAATGATTTTTTCCTATATTCCATAAATGTCAACTTAAATTTATCTATGATGATATCCTCTCTAGAAAACACCACTACTAATTTTTTTATTCCCCATATTCGAATCTTGGAAAATGAAAACCATTCTCCACATATTCATTACAATATTTAACCATTTTAGATGGTTGGTTATTGAATACAAACAATAGATTTTCAATTTTATCAGCATGTTGTGATACTCTAAATTTTTTAAAACATTTATCACTATAAAATGTATTAACTTGATTTTTATGTGAAATCAAAAAAAAAATTATATTACAAATTTTTTAAAATAGTACGAATTTTTTTAACAATGTTCTTCAAAACAACCTTTTTTAATTTGTGGAAACTGTTTCTTGATATTATTATTATATAATGTAAAAATAATAT
Source organism: Viscum album (assembly GCA_963277665.1). Taxonomy (NCBI): domain Eukaryota; kingdom Viridiplantae; phylum Streptophyta; class Magnoliopsida; order Santalales; family Viscaceae; genus Viscum; species Viscum album. The sequence continues at coordinate 361,438,482 of OY728158.1, read as the reverse complement.
ATTATTAATGTACTATTACAAAATATTATAGAATAAGTGATAAGAGAACTCGTAGTACAAATGTTTTAATTTAACCATAGTTGAGAAAAAATATATGAATGAGCTCTATGATGTTCATTAATATAAATCCATTATTCATGAACATGAACAAAGCCCAATTCAGGATAATTGAAAACTGAAAATTTATTTCACATTTAAACGTCGTCATTTACCTCATTAGGGACCATGTGGTTGTTTTCTGAGATATATTCTGATTTAATGTAATGAATGTTTGAAAAACATTTCTCACGCAAATAAGTTTCCGAAAATGAGCCTTATACTGATTCATTATTGTGTACATTTTTCATCAATTTCTGCATGCATTAATCAAATGCATATATCCATATGAACTGTACCAAACCAACACATTTTGTTTCATGAATTAAATGTAATCTCAAATGTTCTGTTGAGTCAAATGAAGATTGTGGAAATATTTTTGGTAGTTTACATAAAATTAAAACGTAATATTATTGTAGTTTTATTAGGTCATAATATTCTATTTTCAGCACAAAAATGTCACAAAAAAGATAGTACATGTCTATTAGCATATCCCAAATAATAGGGTTTAACAAAAATATTAATCCAATCAGGGAAAGTCTTTCAATAAAAACAAGAAAATCATTGTTTTTCAATCTGGTAATATGACCATTTCTGATAAATCTTCCCAAATTGGAAGAATAACCTTATAGAAGCCTCAAATATTCAATCCACTGACATAATAAAAGAATAATTTCTTTAGAAAATGTATAAGATTATTTTGTGATCATTAACTCTTATGATTGGAAATTTTCAAACAGTTCAAGTTTTGGTAACATGAAAATTTGGGAAAGATCTAATCGTTCCATTACATTATCTTTGGTCTTATTTTGAATATCCAAAAACATATGAAATAAATTATCAAGTAAATTATTCTCAATATGCAACACATCCAATATGTGACAAACCAAAAAATTAGACCAATATGGAAAATCCCAAAAAATGCTCTATGTTATAAAATTGATCCCTTTTCCAAACCAATCATTTTTTGGTTGGTTTATTGTTGTTCCAAATGTGATTGGTGTTAATGAAGAGACAATTTATTTTAACTCTGTACAAAATATCATTATTGGAGGCCTATGATTTTCAACTATTCCTTTTTAGAAAAGATGTTTCTTTCTTCGAAAAAGATGATATGTTGGATTGAATCTGTGATGGCAACAAAAAACAGTGTTCTTACATTCATGATCATTAACACTTTTTAATCTCTCATACAGTACAGACATGATTTAGGGGCATTTTTACTTTAGACAGATAACATTTCATATTCTGGTAAATCACTAGTTGTGCACATCAATGTAGTTTTCAGCATGATGTTTTGTTTCCTAGAAACATCATATGTACTGACACCATTACTCCTGAGTGAATTTAACTCAACCATAAATGGATTAAAATAAAAATTAATGTTCCTTTCTGAATGAAAATAATTTAATATGGTAAAAATATATATGGATCTTTCATCAACATCTATGGAGGTAAATTGTATGGAGTTATAAAGACAGGCTGACATGAATACTAACTTCCATAAGAACCAAATAGATAGAAACTGTTAGTAGAAATACTCAATCACACGTTTTGGGATTCTAAAATAATATGGATTCACATGTTTTAAATTTTTCCATGAATCGCTATTATATAGATGATTTAAGCTTTTACCAGTTGAGATATTTGATTTGTTCCATGAAATTAATACGAATGTGTTGTGAGACATAAATAAACGCTGCTATCTGGGTGTGAGCGGGAAATATCTCAATTGTTCTACAAGAATAAACCCAATCTTCCCTACATGAGCTTCTTTATTCCTAGATTTTCCAAATCTCGGACAACTATCCAATGACTCATTTTCACCATAATATAAGATGCATTCATTTTAACATGAATGAATATTTTGACCACTAATACCCAGATTAACAATAAGCCTCTTTCTCTAATAGAAATTTATAAGAAACACATTTTTTAAGACACTAGTGTTTGTTACAAAGGGAATATCTGATCAAAAAAACTATTTGACATTCCATTATCTAATTTATTACCCATAAATTTTTCAACTACTTCAAACATGTTTATCTTGAATCTTTGATATAGGGAATCCACAACAGACCTCTACAACTCATATAAATGAGATGGATCCAACGCTGGAGTTAAATCAAAATCATTATGAGTTTCAGTTTGTTGAGATGATGGACCTACCACATCATGTACTATATTTTAAAACTTTACTAGACCCGGAACCAAATTATGAGTAATTTTCTGGAACTACATTGACAAAAATGTAACCAAAATATATATTTCAATTGATAACCAAACTGCGATAAATGATGTCAAATGTTCTCAAATGTGTCAAACGTCCTCAGAGCACATTCTTAAAAGGAAACATAATTGTTCATGCTGAAATATATTTTGTTATCGATGATGAAAATTATAATAAAGATTTAACACAGTCAACATATTTAAGATTTAATTCAAAACCATTTGGATTCTGGCATGGACTTATCTAGGAACGATCATCAAATAATGACTGTTTTCAACATCCGTGAAAAATATTTTTCTAAAAAATATGAAATGATTAGTTATTTTGTGGAACTAAATATAATATAAATAGTGTACAAAAAATCTAAGACAATTAAATTATATATTCTATAAATTTATAATTATTTCAATTATTTTATGGTTATTTATACTAATATTAAGATTATATACTAATCTACCATCATATATCAACATTTATACTGATTACCACTAATTAATATTAATTACATGTTTTTTTACTAATTATTGTTAATTATCGACGATACAATTTCCAATGGATTCATGGAAGCATGTTTTCCTGATAACTCATACCCTTACAAATTTCCTCGACTAAAATTCTTATGAAAAGTTTGTTCTGATGTACAAATATCCATTTTTGTACATGAGATAATATGTTTCATAGTGATTTTAGTGCTAATGTCATTGGGCAAAAGATCCACTTTTGTCTAACATCTCACCTCCTTGAAAATTTCTCTGACGTAAATATCTACGAATAATGTGCCCTAACATATGTCAAATCAGAGTTATCATACTAATTTTAGTGGGAGAAATTTGTAAGGAGTTGAGGCGTTGATCAAAATAAATTCTACCAATCCACAGAAATTAGGACAGTTTATCACAAAGTTCTTGAATTTATTCCAATTGATTACTAATTTTTCTTAATTAATCCTATTTATTATCAATTAATAATAATTATAACATGTTGATCCTAAATATTAATAATTATTTTTAATTATTATTAATTAATCCTATTTAATACAAGTTATTATTAATTAATGCAAATTAATGCAAATTATTCTTATTTATTCTTAATTGTTACTAAATATTCTAAATTATTAATAATTATTCCTAATTATCACAAATTATTCTTAATTCTTCCTAATTTTTCCTAATTTTTCCAAATTATTATTTATTATTACTAATTATTTATAATTATTCATAATTAATCCTAATTATTACTAGTTAATAAAAATCAATCCTAATTATTTCTAAATTTTACTAATTAATCCTAATTAATTTTAATTAATTATTTCAATCATTAATTATTCTCAATTATTCTTAATTAGTACCAATTATTACTAATTAATCATAATTAATCCCAATTAATAATAATCAATCCTAATTAATCCTAAATATTACTAATTAAACTTAATTAAAACAGTTTAATAGTAATTATTACTAATTAATCATAATTATTACTATTTGATTGAGATTTTTAATAATTATTCCTAATTATTACTAATTAATCCTAATTATTACAAATTAATTCTAATTATTACTAATTAATACTAATTATTACAATTTGTTAATAATTTTTCAAATTTATTTCTAATTATTACAATTTATTAAAAATTAATTCTAATTAATCATAATTAATCATAATAATTACTAATTATTACTAATTAATCCAAATTATTTCTAATTAGTCGTAATTATTACTAATTAGTCCTAATTATTAATAATTAATCATAATTATTATGATTTATTACTAATTATTAAAAATTAATACTAATTATTAAAATTATTAATAATTAATCCTAATTAATTCAAATTAATCTAAATTATTACAAATTATAACATATTATTATTAATTAATTGTAATTATAACAAATTTAACCTAATTATTACTAATTAATACTAAATATTACAATTTATTACCAATTGTTTCTATTTATTACTAATTATTACAATTTACTACTAATTATGACAATTTATTACTTATTGTTAAAATTTATTTCAAACTGTTACTAATTATTACCAATTATTACTAATTCATAATAATTAATCCAAATTATTGATAATTATTTGTAATTATTAATAATTAATACAATTTATTACTAATTATTTCAATTTGTTAATAATTATTACGACTTATTAATAATTATTCTAATTTATTACTAATTATTACAATTTATTACTAATTAATACAATTCGTTAATAATTATTACAATTTATTTCTAATTATTACAAATAATTAATAATTACTAAAATTTATTACTAATTAAACCTATTTATTACTAATCATTCCTAATTAGTCCTAATTAATCCTAATTATTATTAATTATTATTAATTAATCCAAATTTTTACAAATTTTTACTAATTATTACAATTTATTAATAATTATTACAATTTATTTCTAATTATTATAATATAATATTATTTATTACAATTTAATACTAATTATTATAATTTAATACTAATTTTTTCATTTAATTAATAATTATTACAATTTATTACTAATTATTACAGTTTATTGAAAATTATTAAAAACAATTACTAATTATTACTATTTATTACTATTTCTTACAATTTATTAATAATTATTACAAATTATTACTAATTATTAAAATTTGTTACTAATTAATACTAATTATTACTAATTATTACGAATTAATACTAATTAATTTTAATTAAGACTAATTATTACTAATTATTACTAATTATTACTAATTATTACTAAATAATACTAATTAGTCTTAACTAATAATAATTAATTCTAATTATCTATAATTAATCATATTTTTTACAAATTATTTCTAATTATTACTAATTAATCCAAATTATTACTAATTAAATCCATTGATTACTAATTATTCCTAATTAATACTAATTAATCCATATTATTAATAATTAAGTCTTATTATTACTAATTAATAAAAATTATTACTAATTAATCCTAATTAATCCTAATTAATCATAATTATTTCAAACTATTACTAATTATTGATAATTATATAAATTTATTAATAATTATTTAATTTATTTCAATTTGTTTCTAATTATTACAATTTATTACTAATTAATACAATTAATTAGAAATTGTTTCTAATTAACACTTCTGCATAATTATTCCTAAAAATAAATACTGAAAATTTAAATATCCAAATATATTTTAATTTAACTACAATTTATTAAAAAAAATATAAATAATTTAAAATAAAATAAATTAACAAAACAATAAAAAAATAGATAAATGCCTTGAAACTAATGATTTTGGAGTATAAAACCTGCGAATTATGCTTCGCTGTAAAAGTTTAAACTATGAATAATTTTAGGAGAAATATTTTTAGAATAGAGAGGGGTAAGTTGAGAATGTAGTTGAATGATAGAAAAAGTGGATGTGTGTATATATAAGATAGATTATTTGTGATGGGGTAACTCATCACAAATGTCCACTGCCCGCAATAATTACAGTCAATCGATAAAAAGTTTTTTGCAGTGAGCCCCATCCCAAATGGGTACCTGCCGATATACTATTTATGATTGGGCACATACTCCATCACAAATACTAAAAATTGTTGTCGAGCGTTTGGGACGGGAATCAGAACCTGATGCTAAAACCCCTTCCCATGATTTGGAACACATTTCATGCCAAACATTTTGTAGTGGGTCCTTACCCATTGTCACAAATAACTATTCTCAGAGGTAATTTTTTTCTAAATAAAATAATTATAAACAATGTGGGTTGATCTCCTTTCTCTGGTTCCGGTGTGATTAATTTTTTCAATCTCTGTTTCAATTCCATTGATCACAGAAATTAAACATCTTACATATCATGGATTGATCGTCTATTTTGATAATAAATCAATGTTGGGTTCCACCCTTCACAGACTTCCAATGCACCCATATCCTACACCATGTGGAACACAGAAGTATGTGAATGAAATTAAAGTGATAGGTTCACCACAAATTATATAGCTCTCCAAATAAATAGGTAATCATTAGTCTCATGAGTCGTTATATTATGAAAGGGAGTAAACTCGATTCATTTATGTGACTTCATCCATCATTATGTATTGGATGATATACTTGACCTTTGTTTATGATGGAGTCTTTTAAGTTGTTTCCACATTTCCCATATTTCTTTTATTATTATCATAAAATGACATGTCTCACTGTTCATGTTTATGATTCCAACTACTTTTATACCCCATTGATAGTGTATGTTCTAACATGTATTATTCTCTTCATGTTATGTCTTTTTTATGCCTTTATTGGGCTTTACCGATCACCCATTTCTTATGTATGCCCATAGTTTATCCCATTCATTTTATGTACGAGAATGTTAAGGAAGTTTTCAATAAATATTATGTCTTCCTTATTTTATGTTTTTATATGATGTCTAAAATTTCCAAAGACAATAGGCATACAAATCGGTTGGGTTGTATTTTGTTTAATTTTATTTAATAAATCATGTATCAATGTTAAATAAATATCATGGTTTCCAATGATGGAATCAAGTATTCTTATTTTTGGGACAGGGACAAGAAAACTCTAGCCAAAACCATATTGTTGAGAACAAGTATGAGAAAACATCACTAAATTTTGGGAAACATACTTTATGTTATTTATTGAGAGAATAAATTCATATTTGGATACAACAAGTTGATGTGGCCCCCGCACTTATATATATATATATATATATATATATATATATATATAGCGGTAAAACCCAAAAACACAACGCTAATCTAGAATCGACCAAGAACGGGTGCATGACAATTGGCATTACTGCACTACTGGATTGACACTCCCAATGGATATTCATTTCATAATTTATAATCTTATTAGAAACCATTATTTATAGGAAACATAACCATAAAAATATATCTTAGGAAATAGATCAAAGATAACATAGATCGAAACCTAGAAATTCTTATGTCAAGTAATTAATTATAATTTATAAGTTATATCTTTAATGTCATTGGATTCTCGTTTATATACTTAATAGCTTAAAAACACTCATATATAATTGTCACTTTATACTATCCAATGGATACAAATATGAGGAATAAGTTAAATAAAAAATGTGTTTAGCAATATGATAACTACCCCAATGAGGCTCCCAACACAATGGGAGCAGGAATCGAAAACTTCGTGATGATATTATCTTAGCTGACTCGGGTTATGAATAGAAATCGTGATCAACATGGGAACTCAAACACTCCAAATAAATAACAATATGCAATTGAGATATTTATGGGGCAAATACCCCAAAAATTCAATGGAACATCTGATCCATTAATCATGGAACAATTAATCAACTCCATTGGGATGATTTCTCCATCCATCAATGACCTAAATAGGAGAAGGTTTTGCTGGTTCTTTTTCATATAGAGAGAGAAGTTATTTTGTGGTGTACATTGATCAAGAATACAAATCTTGAAGAAAATTTCAAAGTGGTGGGGTGGATGTAATTCCAGAAGATGTTTTTTGATAAATATTTTCCTCGCGCTCTCTAACAAAAAATGGAAAGGGATTTTCTTTCCACCAATAAAAAAGATGATGAATATATCAGTCCATATATAGAGAAAATCATATGACTTTCATGATTCTCCTCCAACTTTGTTGTTAACCATAAATGAATGGTTTACCACATATTTTTTGGGTTAAAACGTAGTCAATGAAAAACCCTAGTGATTCAAAAAATTAACATCAATGAAGAAATAGAATAACGTTCCATCGAAGATGAAATATAGATATGAATATCTTAGGGGTTTTCCTAAGGATAAGAAGCAGAATGTAGAGCTTAATTTTGGAGGACTGAGAGAGAAATATAATGGTGCTAATAAATATCAACATCCAATATTCTGAATGTGTAGGAAGATGAACCTTGGAACATGCCTATTGGGGACGAGGAAATGATTTTGGTGCAAGAAGGAGGGGAACCTAATATAAGGCCCCAACCATAAACCGTACATAATCTTGAGTTATTACATAATTACACATTGAGGATCTCTTCAGGTTTAGTGTTTTTTGGAATTATATCATAAAACATGTATTACATTCCACATTTAAACAAAGTGGTTACATTAAAGATAGTATTCATTTTTCCCATCAACAGAAACATATTTAAAATAAAACATAGATTCATTCTTGTAAATTACTTGACACTATCCTCATATCATGTACCTTTCCCTTGAACTGTGAAAAATATTTCAAAAACATGGGATGAGCATAAAAAGCTTAGTAAGGGATATAAAAGAACTAAATGAGAACATTAGTCCATGTATGAAATGAAACATCACTCATAAAACATAACCATTTTAACATACCTCATAAAATCATGAATAAATCATAGAAATCATAAGACATAAAGGTAACATGAGGCATTCATAACATTCTTACGTAGGGAGAAACAATCTTGGTTACATTTGGAATACCCATCACAATATATTTCCTAAATCTCTTCGGAGATACCTTAACGTTTAACTCCTTCACTTTACCCATCGCAATGGAGAGCTATATCGGGCTCACCTTCCCTTAGTCTATCACGGAACCACCCGTGTACAATTCCCAAGAACCATAACTTAATCGTATCACATAAAACATGAATAAAGGAAACATAACATTTCCACTTTTCAATCACAAGATATCAATACAACACATTGATATAAGAACATTATGAAAACCATTTTCAATACCAAAATAAATGAAAAGTAAAACATGGTATTTATTTTTCATTTCAAAAAATTTATGGCTTGTAGAGGAAGCCAAAACTCAAATAATGGTCACGGCGGCAGAGAAGTTGTTCTCACTGCATACGTACAACAAAAAAATTACATTTTTTCATTTATTAAACGCTTTGTATAAAAATTTTCCTTATGAATAATCATAAAAGTCAAAGGGGTTTATACACTGTATAAAATAAAGTTGTGTATAAAACAAGATATGCCTCAAAGAAAGGAGATTGAGACGGATTCCCATACCTCGGGTCCGACTTGACTCGATCATTCTTTAATGTCCTGAATAATAAACATGAGTTAATTTATACTTTTTAAGAACCTTTTTCAAGTTCATTATTTCATTTATATCACTTATTACCATGTTATGAACATAATGTAATCATTTGAGTTAATAACGGTCGTTTTGTCGATATTTGGTACTTGAGTCAAAAGTGAACTTCTTATATTTACAAGTTGTTCACGTAGTCAAATATCCATTATCTCAAGATTTATATTCCTGATGTATATGCCATATATATCATATATATCCAGTATATACATGAATTTATAATATTTAAAAATCATTTAGAGGTATGAAATGAAATGCACCGTTCATGGATACGGTAAGTCGTACATACACATGAACGCTACTTCCATTTATATTTCATATTTAATGGAATTAAATCATAATGATACATAATAGTATTATAATTACAATATGGTATCACATATAATATCATTAAATCTATCCTTTATATGTTCCACATACGGTATTAATGAATCAAATCACGTCAAGGGGGCGGTAGTCCGCACTTCCTAAAATGAAGATATCATGTTTACCCATAATGGAAATAATAAAGTTATTCGATAAATGAAAAATACAAAAGCTTAAGGAAGATATAAAGATATTATATATCATATATAAATATAGTGACATCTTAATGACCATCGTTGAAGGTGTTAAAAGAATATTGAACAATCATCATTTCATGAGGCAGAAATTCACCATCCATAGAAACAGTATGTTCTTTAACCATTAGATTTTGGTGTGTGTTTCTTTAGCTCGAATAATTCTTATAAAAACATCCTAGTATATTGAAGATACTGTATTTGTTACAAAACAGATGAATAAAAAGAGTTTATGGGGTTTGAGAAGCAAAATAATACAAAAGAACACAAGTGAAGACATTACATTAAAATCGGGTAACTCCCCTTTGTTTGAACCAAAAGGGTTTCTTAAAGAGCTTCCTGCCTAAGGTAAGGCTTCTAGGAGTAAGAGAGGGACGTGGAGAGAAAAAATGAGCAGGGTTTGGCCGAGCCAAAGGCTTGAGAGGTGTGGGTAAGGTGGTAGATGTGGGGGCCTTTTATAAGAGGAGAGGAGGGGCAATCTTTGAAAGGTATAAAATGTTACTTTATTTTCAAATGAGTTTCGGATTTTAAAGGTCCAACATTGATGTATTTTGAGGATAAGGTGATAAGGGTTAGAAATATACTCATCCAATAGGTTTTTTTACATGTGTATGTCTTAGATTTTATATTATCTTTTCATTTTATTGAAATCGTTAAATAATGAGGTAATCGCTGCATCATCATGATGTCATAAATAATTTAATTTATTTAATCTCTAAAAATTACAAAAAATATACAATGATGTAGGAAATATTTTGATATTTCCAATTACTATTTATAGTCTAATAGATAATTTATGTAGACAAAATTAAAAATGTTTTACTCAGGTGATACATTCTATGTTATATTTAACTTTCTTTAAAAATAAAAAGATAAAAAGTCACTTTTACACAAATTTGATTCCATGGGGACCCCATGTTTTTCACAAGGCATCCCATGGTCGGACATGAACCAACCAGTAGCATTATGACACATGTTGGGGTCATTTTTTATTATTATTATATTATTTTATTATCATCAACTACCTTATTACTCATTAATCAAGATAATTAAAGATAATTACAGTCATTATTATTCATAATGTCCAAAAACAACTGAGACTTAATTAAATATTTTGGACCATCTGATTCCAAATAAGGAATCAATTTTACCATATTTCAAACATATAAATTTCAATTGTTAATTTAAAAATAATTCCCATTGTCAAAACAAATAGAGGGGTTTTTTTAAAAAATATCTATGAAAAGTTTGGCACTATTTTATGCACAATTGCTAAATGAAATTAATCCCAATGACCACCATTAGATTACATGGTAAAATATATATTATATTTACACTTTAAAACCAATTAAAAAGATAATCTAACCATATAATTAAATTATATGAAAAAGCAGTTTTGATGTAAAATGCAGTATTTTTCACGATTCATTAAAAAATGAACATTGTCATAAAAATACCAAAAAATTATCCAATGTAAATTTAAATGTCCCAATCATAAATATTAAGTTTATTTTGACAAATAGATCTTATAAAATTGTCAAAAGTTTGATTTAAAAATGGTTTCCCATCTTAATGAAGTAAACCAATCTTTTAAAAATATTAGTGTATTCCATGCTTACGATTGGATTTATTCTCATTTTAAGCATCTAAAACACTATCTACTTCATAAATAGACATATATAAGAAGATATATTATTTATTACTTATTTGGGATATTACATCCTTCCCCCCTTTAGAAAATTGCGTCCCCACAATTTATTTACATATCAAGTAAGTGGGGGTATTTATCCCTCATTGAATATTCAGATTCCCATGTTGCCTCTTCAATCATGTGGTTTTTCCAAAAAACCATTACCTGATGAATAAACATATTCCTCAACACTTGCTCCATGTGGTCAAGAATCTGGACTGGTTGTTCCACATAAGTTAGGTTCTCTTCCAGCTGAACTACATCTGGACTCAAAACACGAGATGGATCTGGAATGTACTTCCTTAACATTGAAACATGAAAAACATTGTGTACCTGAGATAAACTCGGAGGTAAACCCACTCAGTATGCAACTGATCCAACTCTCTCCAGAATTTCATATGGTCCAATGAACCTTGTAATCAGCTTTCTTTTCTTACCAAATCACATCACACTTTTCCATTGTGAGACTTTGAGAAAAACATGATCACCTACCTCAAAAGAGAGATCCTTCCTCCTATTGTCCACATAACTCTTCTGCCTGCTCTGAACTATTCTTATGTGATTCTATATCATCTGAAATTTTTCTGCCAACTCTTCTACCAATTCTGGTCCCATCAGCTTCCTTTCACCCACATCATCCCAGAAAGCTGGAGTTCGACACCGCTTCCCATATAACGCCTCAAATGGTTCCATCTGTATACTGGAATAAAAACTGTTATTATAAGAAAACTCAACAAAAGAAAGATGTTGGTCCCAACTTCCTTGATAATCCATTGAACAAGAACGTATCATATCTTCCAAAGTCTGAATTTTTTGTTCCGACTGCCCATCTAATTGATGATGAAAAGCTGTACTAAAATTTAATTCAATACCCAACGACTTCTGAAGGCCTTTCCAAAAGTTAGAAGTAAACTTGGGATCACGATCAGATACAATGGAGAGGGGAAATCCATGTAACCTGACTATCTCCTTAAGATACAAATAAGAAAGTTGATCTAGGGAAAAATTATCTCGTATACCAAGGAAATGAGTATATTTAGTCAAGCGATCAACAATAACCCAGATTGCATTATTACCTCGAGGTGTATTCTGAAATCCCACAACAAAGTCCATGGATATATTTTCCCATTTCCACTATGGCACTGGTAAAGGATGAAGCATCCCTTTAGGTAACTTCCACTCTTCTTTAACCTGCTGACAAGTCAAACAATTCACACTAAAATCAGCAATATCCCTTTTCATTCCACCACACCAGTAATACTCCCGAAGATCTCTATACATCTTAGTACTGCCAGGATGAACTGAAAACGGAGAACTATGGGCTTCATATAACAAATATTTCTTCAACTTTTAATCACACGGCACACACAATCTCTTCCAAAATCTCAAAACACAATCATTATCAATGATCAATTCAGGAAACCTACCCTTCTGAACCATCTCTACCTTTTTCTGCAACTATATGTCTTGCTTTTGTGCTTGCTTGAATCTGTCTGATAGAGAATATTTCACTGATACCTGAAACAAAACAGAAGGAAATCCTACACCAACAACTTCTATTCCATGTTTCATCAAATCCTTAACAAAAGGATCACGTTCCAAACACAACATTGTTAATGAAGCAATACATTTTCGACTCAAAGCATCAACCACTTTATTTTCTTTTCCCGGATGGTAATGAATTTTACAATAATAATCATTGATTAATTCTAGACATATTCTCTGTCTCATGTTCAATTACTTGTGTGTGAATATATACATTAAACTTTTTTGATTGGTATATATTTCACACTTTACTCCATACAAATGAGGCCTCCAAATTTTTAAAGCGAAGACAACATCAGCTAATTCCAAATCATGTGTAGGGTAATTTACCTCATGAGTTTTCAACTGTCATGAAGCATAAGAAATTATCTGATCATCCTTCATTAGGATACAACCAAGACCTTTCAATGAAGCATCATTGTAGATAAAAAACTCACAATTCCTGGAAGGAAGTGCCAAAACTAGAGCATTCACCAATCTTTTTTTTCAACTCCTGAAAAAAATCATCACATTCTTTTTCCCAGATAAACTTAACACCCTTCCGAGTTAGCTTAGTTATTGGAATAGATAACCGTGAAGAAATTCTAACAAACCTTCGGTAATAGCCTGCCAAACCAAGGAAGCTATGAATCTTAGTTACATTTGTGGGTCTTGGCCATTCTTCAAAAACCATTGTTTTTGCAGGATCAACAGTAATCCCATCTATAGAAACAATATGACCAAGGAAAGAAATTTGTTGCAACCAAAACTCACAATTTCTGAATTTCACATACAATTTATTTTCTTTTAAGGTTTGTAAAATAACCCTTAAATGTCTTTCATGCTCTTCTTTACTTTTAGAAAACACCAAAATATCATCAATGGAAACCACCACAAACTTATCCAAGAACTCATGGAAATTTCTATTCATTAACTCCATGAATACAGCAGGTGCATTGGTTAGCCCAAAAGGCATTACTACAAATTCATAATGTCCATATCTTGTACGAAAAGAGGTCTTCGGAACATCTGCTTCCTTTACCTTCAGCTGATGGTACCCCGATCTCAGGTCAATATTTGAAAAATACTGAGCTCCCTGGAGCTGATCAAACAAATCATCAATATGATTCAAATGATATTTTTTCTTAACAGTGATGTTATTAAAGGCTATATAATCAATGTAAAGTATCATAGAGCCATCTTTATTTTTAACAAATAAAATTGGAGCACCCCATGGTGATGTTCTAGGTCTAATGGAACCTTTCTCTAATAAATCTTGCAATTTCTCCTTCAACTCTAAAAGTTCAATTTGAGCCATTCGATAAGGGGGTTTTGAAATTAGCTTATCATCAGGAACTAAGTCAATAGTAAACACAACTTCTCGATCTGGTATTATTCCAGGAAACTCATCAGGAAAAACATCAGGATACTCATTTACCACCGACACATCATTAATCTGAGTAGTTCCTTTGTTTTCATCAATATGTGCAAGGTAACATTCATTTCCATATTTTACAAGTTTCTCAGCCTCTTGATATGTTATCAACAGTAAGGGTTCATTCATGTACACAAATTGAAAGTCTTTCTGAAAAGAATCTTCTTTAGCTCTACAGTCAATCTTAGCATGGTAAATAGAGAGCCAATCCATACCCAGGATAATATCAAACTATAATAGAGGTAGAACAATTAGTATTGCAAGTAGGTTCTTTCCAAGGATAAGGATATGAAGATTATTATATATTCTTTTTTCCTCAACATTTCCCTCAGGTGTTTTTACCACCAGTTCAGGAGTCATTTCTTGAGATGGTATTCCTATTTTACTAGAAATGTTTTTAGAGATGAAATAATTTGTAGACCCCAAATCAAAAAACACACTGGAATAATATGAAATAACAAACAAAGTACCTAATACAACTTCATTTGATGGCCTGACATCTGCTGAAGTAATTGCAAAGGATTTCACCACCACTTTCTGTTTGTATTTTAACTGCTTCCCATCACTCGAGTTCTTTGTCAGACACTCGTTTGCATAGTGACCTATCTCATTTCACTTAAAACATTTCAGTAACTGTAAATCAAATTTGGACATACCATCACCTTGATCTTTTTCAGTGCAATCACGAGCCTTATTTCCCATCTTACCACATTTGTAGCACTTTCCAGAATTCAGAAGACATTCCCCAGAATTCCTTTTACCGCATTTATCACAAACTAGAAACTTAGTTTTCTTACCATCAGACCTTTTTGAATAATTCTTCCCTTTCTCCTGGAACCTTAGTCTCTTCTTCTATTGGTTCTTATAGAACACTTGATCATCGGTAAACTCCATTTCCACCATCTCAGCACATCGAAAAATATTTTCATAACTTTTGAACTCACGAGAAGCTAATGCTTTTCAATATTTTGGCTTTATTCATGAGAAAAAATGATTGATTTTACTATCAAGATCTCAGATAAAATTTGGAGCATACCTTGCCAATCGAGTGAACCTTTCTTCATAGGCAGCCACTGAGTCTTCCTCTTTCCTCAATTCTAGGAATTCTTTTTCCATCATAAGTCGAACAGCCTTAGTAAAATACTTATCAAAAAACATACCTTTAAATTCATCCTAGTCGAGAGCATCAATCTCATCAACGTCCCAGATATTTTTAACCATCGACCACCCCTGATCTGCTTCACCCTACAAATGGGAAATAGAAATACTATCCTTTTGATTGTCTAAACACCCCATGGCATCGAAAATCTTCTCCAGTGCATTAATCCACCCTTCAGCTAGCACAGGGTCAGATTATCCTCTGAATGATGGGAGATATTGCCTCATGAAATGTTCCACCACTGACATGTTCCTCTGCGGTTAATCTGGCTGATCTCGTGCATGGATACCACCACTGTTTATCGCTTCAGTCAACTGCACCATTACTGCAACAAACTGTTCAGTTACAATTCCGACCATCTCAGGATTCTGATTCGGAAGGTTATTTACTTTTGTATGCCTTCCTAGCACTACTTCCATGTTTCCTCTATGGAAAAACATTCTGAACAAACATATCTTAGATGAAGAAACATGGTAATCTTCAAATGCTATATCATTTCAATTTTACCATAAAAAAATATTTTTGGACAATAATTTAATAGAATTATAACTCCTAATGTTATCTAAACCGACCTCTGATGCCATCTATAAGGCCCCAGCCTTAAACCTTGCTTAATCTTGAGTTATTTCAAGATTACACATTGAGGATCTTTTCAGGTTTAGTGTTTTATAGAATTAGATCATAAAACATGCATTACATTCTACAATAAAACAAAGTGGTTACATAAAAGATAGTATTAATTTTTCCCATCAACTGAAACATATTTAAAATAAAACATAGATTCTTTCTTGACACATCCTTTACACTATCATCATATAATGTATCTTTTCCTTGACCTGTGAAAAACATTTCAAAAACATGGGATGAGAAAAAAAATCTCAGTAAGGGATATAAAAGTATGAAATGAAGACATTAATCCATGTATGAAATCATAATTCACTCATAAAACATAATAATTTTAACATACCTCATCAAATCATGAATAAATCATAGAAATCATAAGAAATAAAGGTAACTTGAGGCTTTCATAACATTCTTACGTAGGGAGTAACCCTCTTGGTTACGTTTGGAATACCCATCATAGTATATTCCCTAAATCTCTTTTGAGAAACCTTAATGTTTAACTCCTTCACGTTAACCAATGCATTGGATAGATATATTGGGCTCACCCTCCCATAGTTTATCACGGAACCACCCATCTTCAAAACAATTCCCAAGAACCATAACATAATCGTATCACACAAAACATGCATAAAGGAAACATAACATTTCTTCTTTTCAATCACAAGATATCAATAAAACACATTGATATAAAAAAATTATGAAAACCGTTATCAACACCAAAATAAATGAAAAGTAAAACATGGTATTTATTTTTCATTTCAAAAAGTTATGGCTTGTAGAGGAATCTGAAACTCAAATAATGGTCACGGAGGCGGAGAAGTCATTGTCGCTGCATACGTATGACAAAAAAACATTCCCTTTTGTCGTTTAGTAAATGCTTCGTATAAAAATATTCCTTTTGAATAATCGTAAAAGTCAAAGGGGTTTATACACCATATAAAAGAAATTTGTGTATAAAACAAGATATGCCTCAAAGAAAAGAGATTGAGACGGATTCCCTTACCTTGGGTCTGACTTCACTCGATCGTTCTTTAATTTTCTGAATAATAAACGTGAGTTAATTTATACTTTCTTAAGAGCCTTTTTCAAGTTCATTATTCCTTTTATATCACATATTACCATGTTATGAACATTGTGTAATCATTTAAGTTAATAACGGTCGTTTTGTCGATATTTGGTACTTGTGTCAAAAGTGATCTTCTTATATTTACAAGTTGTTCACGTAGTCAAATATCCATTATCTCAAGAATGATACTCATGATGTAGATTACATATATATAATATATATCCATAATATACATGCATTTATAATATTACATAATCATGTAGAGATAAGAAATGAAATGCACCGTTCCTGGAGACAGTAAGTCGTACGTACGCATGAATGCAACTTCCATTTCTATTTCATATTTAATGGAATTAAAACATAATTATACATAATATTACTATAATTACAATATGGTATCACATATAATATCATTACATATATCCTTTATACGTACCACATATGGTATTAGCAAATCAAATCACTTTGAGGGGGCGGTAGTCCGCACTTCCTAAAATGAAGATATCACATTTACCCATAATTTAAACCATAAAGGTTTGAAATAAATGAAAAATAAAGAAGCTTAAGGAAGATAAAAACATATTATATGTCATATATATATATATTTACATCTTAATGGCCACCTTTCACAGTGTTAACTGAATATTGAACAATCATCGTTTCGTGAGGCAGAAATTCACCATCCACAGAAACAGTATGTTCTTTAACCATCAGATGTAGGTGTGTGTAAGTGTATATAGAATCCTTATTATAACAACATACTATTATATTGAAGATATTGTAGTTTTTACAAAAAAAATTAAAAAAAAGTGTTTAGGGGGTTGGAGAAGCAAGATAAAACAAAACAACACAAGTGAAGACATTACCTTAAAATCGGGTAACTCCCTTTGGATTGAACCAAAAGGATTTCTTGAAGAGATTACTGCCTAAGGTAAGGATTATAGGAGTATGATATGGATGTGGAGAGATACAATGGGCAGGTTTTGGATGATCCAAAGTCTTGATAGGTGTGGGTAAGGTGGTATAGGTGGGGGCATTTTATAAGAGGAGAAGAGGGGCACTCTTGGAAAGGTTTAAAATGTTACTTTATTTTCAAATGTGTGTCGGATTTTAATGGTCCCACAATGTTTTATTTTGAGGATAAGGTGATAAGGGTTCGAAATATACTCATACAATAGGTTTTTGACATGTGTAGGTCTTATATTTTATTTTATCGTTTCATTTTATTTCAATCGTTAAATAATGATGTAATTGTTGCATCATCCTGATGTCATAAATAATTTAATTTATTTAATGTCTAAAAATTACAAAAAAAACTATGATGTTGGAAATCATTTTAGATTTCCAATGACTATTTATAGTACAATAGATCATTTCTGTAGACAAAATTAAATAATTTTTACTTAGGTGATACATTCTTTGTTATATTAATCTTTCTTTAAAAATAAAAAGATAAAAAGTCAAATTCACACAAAAGTGATTCCATGGGGTCCCCAAGTTTTTTAAAAGGCATCCCATGGTCATCCATGAGAAAACCAGTATCATTAGGACACATTTTGGGGTCATTTTTTATTATTAAGATATTATTTTATTAACCTCAACTACTCGATTACTCATTAATATAGATAATTAAAGATAATTACTGTCGTTACTGTTCGTAATGTCCCAAAACAACAGAGTCTTAATTACATATTTTGGACCTTATGATTCAAAATATGGAATATATTTCACCAAATTCCAAACATATAAATTTAAATAATTAATTTAAAAATAATTCCAGTTGTCAGAACAAATAGCGAGTATTTTTGAAACAATATCTATGAAAAGTTTGACACTTGTTTATGCCCAATTCCAAAGTGAAATTAATCCCAATGACCATAATTGTATTACATGGTAAAAATATATTATATTTACACTTTAAATCCAATTAAAATGATAATATAACCATATAATTAAATTAGATGAAAAAGCAGTTTTGATGTAAAATGCAGTATTTTTCACTATTCATTAAAAAAATGAACATTGTCAGAAAAATACCAAAAAATTATCCAACGTAAATTTCAATGTCCCAATAAAAAATATTATGTTTATTTTGAGAAAAAGAGATTATAAAATTTTCAAAAGTTAGAATTCAAAATGGGTTTCCATCAAAAGGCATTAAATCAATATTTTAAAAATATTAGTGTATTCCATGCTTAAGATTGGATTTATTCTCATTTTAAGCATCTAAAACACTATCTAATTCATAAATAGACATAGATAAGAATATATATTATTTATTACTTACTTTGTATGTTACACCTAACTATTGATTACTGATTTTAGAAACCCACCAATATGATGGTGGAAATAAATACACCAGTCAGCCCTCAAAACATTTTACATTACTCAAAAAAGGTAACCTATGATGTTTTCAAACCAATTCACTAAGATAAGGGTATTCAAAGACACCATAAAACCACCAAGGAATAAAAACAGAGCTTCTTTCCTCACAACCATTGAGGTAGACCCTGAAAATGAATCTATGACAGGTGTACAAGTTATTTATTCAATAATAGTGAACATACATTTTTATAATAGTTCTAAATATTTTTTCATGACATGATATTTTATTAGAAATGGAAAAACACCACCAAAAAACAAGGGAGTAGAGTTTTCGATGAAAATGAAAAATTGTAAATTATATAATAAATAGTATATTTCTCCTCTACAATCAAAATATTTGGGATGATCCTCCTAGAGAACCATTTCAGACTCCATTGGGTGGATGTTTATTCAATTCTCGGTATGGATTGTCATTCCCTATATAAAGACAACATAAATTTCTACAAGAATGAAATCACACTTTGTATCGCAATTCATACTCCAATAATGCACAAGTGAAAAGTGAAGATTGCGAAATATACACCACGATGTCTTGAATCTGAAAAAGTGAATGATGAAAGGAGAAAATACATGTGGATGATGAAACCATTATCCACACCGACATAGAAATGAAAAAACATCACTATGGACTTTCTCTTCAGTCTTCTTTATATATAAAGGGGAAATAATGGTATATTTGTTGTGGTGGATCAGTTTAAGAATACTAGAATCCTCATTAAAATTCAAACAATCTTCTCACTCGATAAACATGAAAGGATATACAGTAGATAAGTTGTGAGGCTGTATGGAAAACTAGTATCTGTTGTATATAATTGAGAACATCATTTTCTTCTATTTTCTTGAAGTTTCTCCATCATTCCCTTACTATAGAGTCAAACTTCAGCATCCATTGTCACCCTCGAAATGATGGCCAATATAAGCAGGCAATTTAAAAACATGTGGATATGTTGAGAGGATACTTAATTGACTTCAAAGGTGGAGGGACCAACAACTTCCTCTGGTCGAGTTCTCATACAATAATAGTTTCCACTCAAGCATCCAAATGGATCCCTACAAAGACCGTTATGGAAAGAGGTTGAAAACACAAATATTTTGTGATATATTTGGGGTATTCAAACTTATACAATAAAAAACTGACGTTTGATACCTTCAAACATACAACCTGGCCCATTCTTTTACATACCCGAATGGCGTTCTCGGTCCCCACGGGTTGGTAACAATCACCTAGGAATCGAACAATTCATCAGTGGGATTGATTTCTCCCAACATAAACAATCACATGGATTATATATATACAAAAAATCAAATATATACAAAAAGTATAATGGAATATATATTACCCAAATATAAAATTAAAACAAAAGAGAATAACTAAAAAATTAGTCAAACCTCCAAAAAACTAGTCCAACTATAAGGACCAAAACCAAAAAAATACTCCATGTGATGGTGAAGAAGAACTCCCACCATCTCTCCACAAGCTACCCAAAACCAGGGAACATGAAAAATTCTTCTTCACTGTGGTTACTTTCCATTCCATGCCTCAAAAGACATATAAATATCTATGCAGCACCAAGGAGGTGCACAAGGTGTGAGCTCACAGCCTCAGTAGGATCCCACCTAGGTGTTCCATATGATGTCTCTTTAAAACAATTCACGTATTATTATTTTAAATAAAACATGTCATGATAAACAGTAAATAAGTTTTATGGAAAACACGGTAAGCATTTACCTTTTTATATTTATTAAACAAAAGCAAGTATAACTTGTATAACAAGGCTAAATCTGAATATCATGTTGTACAAAATAGAAGTAGAAGCATAGGAATAAGTACCAAGGATCACTATAGGTTAGACTAATAGACTACTCGTACACAATATTTAAAGTTCACAATCTAATACCTGGAACAGAAGCCTATAAAGTAGAGAAATACCCCTTCTATACACCCACCGACTATTTCAATATTTGTCCCCTAGAACAACGAGCCTAGAAAATATAGGAGTGCCCCATGAGAAGACCTCTTTATAATCACAAAAATAGATTGATGAACTCAAATTAATCCTTCAACATATATACCCATGGTAACACATTTTCTCATTTTCACATATCAATTTCAATGTTCTAAAAGTAACCATTTATTATTCATTTATCAAAAATGATGGATAACCTATTTCCCTTTAAACACCCTTTCTCAACACACACAAACACTCTGGAGAATTTGAAAATTCAATTTATAAAGACAAATACAATCATAATTATTATCATAGGATAGAGACAAAACAAACTACCTCAATGCTCAGGTCACACATGCCTAAAATGGAATCCACCAAGAACAATACCCAACAAATATAGGGGAGACCCTATAATACATTCCACACCTCATGATTGATCCAAAAATGAAAACAAGGGTTCAGTAAGATGGCAAAACACCATAAAACTCAAGAACATACATTTGTTGAACCCCAACTGACCTATGAATGGCCTCCAAAATGATATCTACCAAAGCATCTAGAAAAAGACACCAAGAGTCACTAAATTAGGCCACCCAATCATATAATGCAACCATAGGGAACCACAATGATCAATACCAAATAATAAGAATAAATATCACCTAACCGGAGAGACACATCGCTACTTCAAGAGATATCCAACATCAAATAGATTGATCTATATGGATAATAGTATCCAAAAATAACATCGGAAGAGCTCTAGGTTGAAATCCAAGGTCCTATAGAAATAAACTGAAACCAAAAAGTTCACTCACTTGTTTTAAACCTGTATGTGGGTTGTTTCCCAATGTGTAATATAGTTACACACTATGAAATCTAGGATTTTCATGTTCACTAAAAAATAATCCACCTTCGATTCAAAATCCATTATTTAAAATATTCACGAGTGTAACCTACATTCAAAAAATGTATCCTATAAAAGTGTGAACCCTTTTCATGATATTCACCTGACCACCATTACAAATCATGTAGTTCAGTTACATTGTGTGATATCCTCCAGTAGAATGCAGAAAAATCTAGTTAAAGTAGAAATTACAACAAATACATGACTTCACCATTATAGGTACCCTACCAATTCATTTTCAGTCCTCTATCAAAAATAGGAAAAAGGATAACTATGAGGAGGTCAATAACTTACCTGATATATAGACAATGAGATGTTGTAAACTCCCCACAATAATGAATTTCCATCCCTAAGAAAATCATGTGGAAGATGTATTTCCTAGAAAAGGTGAGTCTATTACTCCCCCATAAATGATTCCGATTCCAGCATATCATGGGAATATGATCCTTTTTTCCATAGAACTCTTACCAACATAATTTAATTCCCATGCTTGAATTTACCTTGAGAGTTAATGATCTCATCAATTTTCTCGAGAGCAGAGAAATTTGACTCTAACTCAATTTCTTTTGAACTCGGACGATTAGCGGGGTTAGGGTGGTACATCATGAGTTGAGACATATTGAAAATTTCATGAATGTATATTAATTTAATGGAAAATTAAAATTGATAAGAAACATTCGTAATCCATTCAGTTACCTCAAATGATCCAACATATATTGGAGCCAACATTCCCTATTTTCCAAGTCTACGGTTACCCAAAAGAGAGATACTTTTATTAAAACAAACTCACCTACGGAAAAATCTAACGGTCGACGTCTCTGATCCACATTTTGTTTAGGCCAACTCAGGGTTGTTTCTAGACACTGATTTTTATCCTAAATCCTTGAAGATGTTTCCTGAACCAAACATGGATAAAATAAAGATACGTCCCCCACCTCATCCCAACAAATAGGTGGTCTACATAGGTGACTGTACAATGCCTCAAAGGGATCCATTTTGATTTACAATTTATAACATGTGTTATAAAAAAACTCAACTATTCCCTGATGGATATCCCATGATCCTTTGAAATCTAATTCATAGGCATAGAGCATATCTTCCAGTATCTAAATCACACACTCCGTCTAATCATATTTTTGTGGATGGTAAGACATGATCAACTTGATCTGATTTCTCACTACCTCTTGATAACTGGTCCAGAACCTCATGGTAAACCAAGGATCCCTATATGAAAAAAATTTATAAGGAGTCCCATGTATCCTTATAATATATTTAACATATATCTTACCTAGATATTTTTCCTTAATGGTGTATTTAGTTGGAATGAAATATGTAGGCTTCGTTAACCGTTCAACAAAAACCCATATAGAATTCCTCCATCTGGGAGTCGATGAAAAAAATACAGGGATATATCATCCCATTTCCAAATTGGAACTGAAAGAGGCTGATGTAAACAAAAATTATTCATGGGATCTACCTTTATCTATTGGTATGTGTAATAGTGAGACATAAACTCCACGATGTCCGACTTTATACCCAGCCACCAGAATTAAAACCTTGTGACATAATAAATCTTCATAGTGCATGGATGAACATTCCATGAGGATTTATGATAATCAAGCATTAATAAACATCTTGCTTATGTCTGGATAACAACATTCTTGCCGAAGTTGAGTATACCATTTGAGGAAAGAGAACATCTAGAAATAGTCCCCCCGCTATGAAGGCTCTCATGAGTCATAAAAATCATGACCCTACTACTAAAAATGAAAAATAAACTCTGTGACAGATGATTATTACAGATATTTGGTCAAGAAACCATGCCTGAAACATCCTCTAAAGCATCAAAGTAAAACTGAGAAAAAATCCCCATAAGGATCCACACCTCCTTAGTTTCCATAACATTCTGTGATAGTACATTCTTGCTATGAATGTCTGCAATGACATTTCCCATTCCTGGGGTGTAACCAATATTAATGTGAAAACTCTGGAGGTATTCTACCCATTATCTCTATATGAGAAAAAATTATTTATGAGAAAAGATATTTCTCATACTTTAATGATCATAAAATACAATGAATCTGTTACTAAAAATATAGTTCTTCTAATATTTGAGATAATGGATCACTGTAGAAAGATAAAAAATTTCAGTGGTGTAATTATTTTCATGTGGTAAATGCTTATTAGATCTATAAGCTACCACATAGTCCTCATACATATATTAGAATCTGAAACTAGTACTTGAAGAATCATAGAACACCATGTATTCCTTAACTGACTCAGGTAAAATCAGAATAAGAATTGATTTCATAAGTAGTTTTAGTTTATCAATAGAATATTGAAACATTTAATCCCACATGAATTATACCACATTATTCGTGTGAGTATTAAATGGTGACACCAAATTAGAGAAATCCAAGATAAAATGTTAGAAGTACCCAACAAGACCAAGGAAGCTCTATATCTCAAAGTTATTCTTTTGTTCCTTCAAATAATATACAGCCTTTAATTTCACATGATCAATTGATAATCAATGTTTAGAAATATTTTTACCTTAAAACATTACATATTAAATATAGAAACTATGATTCAAAGTCCTTCTGGACAAATGGTGATTTATCAAAAATTTCCAGAACCAAACTCCAATGGTACTCATGCTCAAAATTGTATTTAAAATAATCTCGATGATATTCCATGAACTCTATCACAAAATATTCAAGATATTGATGGAATATCTCATTCATCAAATCCATAAAAACATTTTTAGTGTTAGTCTGACCAAAATTCATCACAAGATATTCGTAATGGTCACACCGTCTCCTGAAAGTTGTATTCAAAATATCATACTTATGAACTCTGACATGATGATGAAACGACAAAGATCAACAATGGAAAAACAATGTACCGCCTTTAACAGATCGAACATATCTTCCACATAAAGAAATTTATAGATGTTCTTAACTATCACCGAGTTTAACTTTTGATAGTCCACACATAACTGATGTGAATCATCTTATTTCATGGAAAAGAGCATATAGGCTACCCAGGGCAAAACTCTAGGGTGAACGAAACATTTTTCCAACATATAATCCAAATAAATCATGAGCTCATTATGCTTAAATGGTTCCATGTGATTTGTAGGTATCAATATCTGATATGTAACTAGAATTAGTTCAATCATAAATTATACCTCTCTCTCTCTCTCAAGAGAAAGACCAGAGAAGTCTTCCAAGAAAACGTATGCAAAGTCCCAAATGATGATGGGATGACAAATAGAAGAAGAACAATCATCTTTCTCAAACACAACATTATCTAGAAAAAATATGTACCTCTGGGTACGAAGATCCTGAATGACCGGACCTCAGGTACCACTCCCCCTGAAACACATGGGGGCTCCCATCAGTTGTAAAAAACAAAACATGTTGATGATAAAAATATGCCTCAACTTCATGAGAGGAAAGACAATCCATACTGATGATGATGTCGAAAATATCCAAAACATGAATGATAAAAATCCCAAACCAACTCCATATGAGAAATGAATACTGAACCAGGAAACTAAAAACCCGTTTTTTTCCTCTTACTAAGAGATGTCTCTAACTTCATTGTAAGGTAAATAAGTTCATTTGGAATTTATGAATATAAAAAAACATACAGAAAAACAAGAGTGTGAGGCACCAGTGTCAAATAAACAAATTTATACTAAAGATGAAAAAAGGATAGTACCTCTCACTTTTTTCAGACCTGCATCAACTTTCTCTAGACACTCATGTACTACGTGAAAATGATTCACTCATAAGGATTGTTGCTAGAGTCCTATTGTCTGTGTTGTTTCTGACTACACCACAATAGTTTTTGGATCCAATGATCTCTGGAAATAACAAGGATTAGTCATAGCTTGATAGAATTGATGTAATTGACCAATGCATACACAACATTTGCACATCTTAACGGGTATAGGACATGAACAACTTATTTTTTTTTAACTAACACACTGATAGAAAGTCAGAGGCACAATTCATACTGCAGCGGACAGTGCAGATGAGGCTTGCTACTAAGACCCACATCCACCACTCTGATGAAAAAAGAACAAACTCATCAAATCAGTTGGTGTAAACCAACACTAATTTCACGCTATATTTTAAAGATAATAACTCCACATGCTTCTCCAACATCAAGGACTCTAGAAAAAATATAAAAAGTGATGGTTTTTGAACCCCTTCCTATGTTGTGCACCACAAATCGCACAATTCTGATGCACCCAGATCCTACACCATTTCCCACAATTAATTATGAGAATGAAATAAAAGTGGTAGGTGCTCTTGGAAATATATATCTCTCCAATGAAATGGGTAATATTTATTCTTATGAGTCATAATCATGGGACAATGAGTAAAGTTGATTTCTTTGTGGGACTTTTCCAATCATTATGTATCATAATTTATCCTTTACCAATGTTTATGATGGATTATTTCAAGTTTCTTTTCAAACTTTCCATGTTTACTCTATGTTTATCATTCAATATCTTGTCACATTATTCATGTTTTTGATTTAAACTAGTTTTATACCCCATTGATAGTGGGTGTCCTAATATTTAGTATTCTCTTCATGTTATTCCATTTTTATTCCCTTATTGGGATATATAGTTCATCCATTTCTTATGTATGTCCCTAGGTTATCAAATACAGTTTTAAGAATGAGAATGTTAATGAAGTTTTCAATAAAGGTGATATATTTCTTGTTTTATATTGTTATATAATGTACCAAATTAATATATACACTATACATACCAATATTCTAGGTCGTATTATGTTTAATTTTATATAGTAAATCATGTATCAATGTTAAATATATATCAAGGTTTCCAAATTTGGCATTATAATAAAAATATTATTATTTTTCGTATTAGGACTAAAATACTCTAGCAAAAGCCTTCGGGATAAAATTATGTATGAGAAAACAAACCTAAATTTTGGTAATCATATAGTAAGTTCATTATTAATAAAATAAATACTTTTTTGGTTACTAAAAGTGTATTTGTATCTAACACATATGTACGTAACATTAAAACCCAAAAAATAGTGTGTTGATCTAGACTCGACCGAGAACTGGTGCACGACAATGGGCCTTACTGCACTACTAGATTTACACTCACAATAAATATTCATTTCAAAATTCATATGTTCATTAGAAACAATTATTAAGGGGAGATTTATCCATAAAAATGTATGTTATGAAATAGATCAAGGAAAACATTGATTGAATACTAGAAATTCATATGTCATGAAAATAATTATAATTTATTCTTTATATCTTTAATGTCATCGGATTCCCATTTGAATACATAATAGTTTAAATAAATAATCTATAATTGTATATTTATTCTATCCAATGAACAGAAATAGGAGGAATTAGGAAAGTAATCAATGTCACGAGCAATGTGATGGCTACCCTAATTAGATTCCCAACTCGATTGGAGAAGGATTCACGAATTTTTTTAAGATACTATATCAGATGAATCTGGTTCTGTAAAGAAACCAAGATCAATAGGGGCACCCAAACACTCCTAAGGAAGAACAATATGTAATTGGGATATTTATGTGACAAATAATACAAACATTTAATGGGTCATCTAATCCATTTATCATGGAACAATGGATCAACTCTTTTGAGAAGATCTTCTCCAAACATAAATGATCTAAAAATAGATATTTTTACTAGTTTTTTATCTTATTTAGAGAGAAGATAATCAGTGGTGGACATTGATAAGGAATACAAATCTTGAGGATGAGATAAAAGTTGTGGGGTGGATGTACTTATGAATAATTTTTTTTGATAAATATTTTTATTTCCACTCTCTAAGATAAAATGGAAATATATTATCTTTCCCCTGATAAAAAAGATGACGTATCTATCAGTTTGTATATGGAAAACATTATAACAATCTCATGATACTTCTCCAGCATTTTTGTTACCCCTGAATGAATGGTTTACCACTTCATTGGGGGGGGGGTTAAAATTAGTCTATTAAAAGTCATTGTGATCCGATACATTTATAACGATTAGGAAATTTTACGATGTGACCTCAATTTTGAAATAGAGATGAATATATCAAATGTATTTTAAAGACAATAAGAATAATGTGTGGTTTAATTTTTGAGGAACGATGGAAATATATAATGGTGACAAGAAATTTCATCATCCCACTTTCCAAATGTGTAAAAGAAGAACCTTGTAAATTTCATAATAGGGACACAGAAATGATTTTGTTGCAGGAATGAAGGTCACATAGATTGTACTAACTGATAAGAGAAACCCATCTATGAAATGGTGGAATGAAATATTTTGGTCATCCCTCAACACATTTTTCATTACTTCAACTGAAAAGGACATTGGACCATTGTAAACCATTTCACTATGATAATGGTATTCAGAGACAACTAACAACCTCAAAGGAAAAAATATTGAGAATGTTTCCAAAAAACCATTGAGGTGTATCCCGATAAAGAAGTAGGGAAACATTCAGAAGTTATTTTCTATTTAAGAGTGAATATATATTTTTATTCTTCTTCTATATATTCTTTCATATCTTGATGTTTTAGTAGAAGTATTCAAACAGAACCACAAAACAAGGATGTAGAGTTTTTTGTGAGAATGGAAAATAGGTAAATTATTACATCCTTATTATATTTCTACTCACCTATATAATTTTGTGGGATGATCATCCTAGGGATTATTTTCATACTCCCTTGGGTGTAATTTTATTCAATTCTGGGTATATATTGTCATTCACTATATAGAGACAACCTAAATTTCCCAATAAAGAAATCACTCTCTGTATTACAAATTGCCCTATGATTATGTTCAAGTGAAAGTGGAGGATGAATCTTATATAACACCAAAATAATAATAATGTATATTAATTCCCATGATAATGAATATATAACTCAAATTAATTAGTCTATATAAATAATAAACCTGGAATACATACCCATTGTGAAGGAATATTCTGATGTGTTTCCCAAGGAATTGTTCGTTCTTCCTCATAACAGAGAGGTTGAATTATCAATTGGGCATATATTTTTGGAATTTATATTATATAGGAATCAATATAAAATGAATGGTGTGTACCATGAAGAGATAAATAAAGAACTGCATAATAATATGGATTAGGAGTTTATATGCACATGTGCTTCACCATGTGGTGCACCAGTTCTATTCATCAAGAAAAAGTATGGGGAAATGATCATATGTGTTGATTATTGTGATCTCAAAAAGATCACAATAATAAACAGGTATCATATTCCATATATTTATAAATTTTTCAATCATATATGTGGAGAAAAATACTTCACCATGGTGCATCTATGGTCAGAGTATTACCATGTTTGGCTAAATAATGAAGATATCTCCAATATTGATTTTTGCACAAGCTATCGGCACTATGAGTTCAATGAAATTCCATTCAGACTCACTAATGCTCCAGAAATATTCATGAACATTATTTGTAGATTATTTAGGGATTACATCAACAAGTTCATGGTTTTCATTATAGATGGTTTTATAATATAGTCCAAAACCAAATGAGATCATGATAGGCATCTGAACACTACGCTAATGACCTTGAGAATCTTTATGCAGTGTAAATAATATGTGAGTTCTTATTGAAAAAATTATCATTCATATAGAATATAATCATAATAAATAGGATAAATGTGATGCCTTAAAAAAATAATGATGTATGATTCCAACATCTCTGTCATATATATATAGTTTTCGAAGATTAGTTTGGTACTATCATCAAGTTGTGAGAAATTTCTCAGGACTATAAAACCCAATAACCAAGATAACTCCAATGGGATTAAATTTTGTATGGATTGATGAATGTTATGAGAGTTCAAGGAGTTGAAATGGAGGCTTATAATGACACTTGTACTCACACTACCCACAATTGGAGAACATTTCATGGTATTCAATGATAATTTAAGGAAGGTATTGGGTTGTGAGTTATTAAAAATTGAAAAAGTGATTTCTTGTGCATCATATAATTTGAAATTTTATAAACAGAACTACCCAACTCATGATCATGAGTTTGATGCATTGGTCATCACTTTGAAAATATGGTCGAATTATCTCCTTTGAGAGAAGTGTGAAATATATAAAGATCTCAAAAGACTCATGTATTATTGACAAATAAAGATATGAATATGTGCCAACAATGATGGTTAGATCTAATCAAGGACTATCAATGCTCAATTCAATACCATCATTAGAAATAGAATAAAGTAAAATATGTTCTATGTAGAAAGGATCTATCCATTATATCATAGATGAAAATTTAGAAGAATATTATTTACTTAGATTTGAAAAGGATGGAAATTGTAATCATAAAGGAAAGAACATAATCAATCCTTTTAGAAATGGTAGGTCAACCACGCCTTCTAGATAGAAAACAGAGGTTAAAATATATGATGTGGAAATTGAAAAAAAAAATTGTAGCTATAGGAAAAGGGAAATTCATAGATTTCAATATTAATGAAGAAAGAGTTTAATGATTTTCCTTATGGATATCTGTACCAAAAAATCTTGATCTAAATAAGGTAATATTGGACGATGTGCATATTTTGATATTCCCCATCCATCTAGGAATCCAAAAGATGAATCAAGATCTCTAAGAGCTCTATTGGTGGGACAATCTGAAGAGGAATATTTCATAATATAAATCAAGTGGTCTTTAATGTCATCATGTTAATGATGAAAGGAAAAAATACATGGGGATGTTGAAACCATTACCCATGCATTCAAAGAAATGAAAAAACATCACTATTGATTATTTTTCATCAGTCTTCTAAAGAAATAAAATGGAAATAATGCTATCTAGTTTTTGGTGGATCATAATGAATATACTGAAAACCTTATAAAAATTCAAGAAGAATTCTACCTCAATAAACATGAAAGGATATAAATTAGATAAGTGGTGAGGTTTCATGGAACACTAATATCTATTGTATCCGATCGAGACCCATGATTTTCCTCTATGACCTAGAAGAGTTTCCAGCATTCCCTAAATATAGAGTTGAACATCAGCACAATTTATCTCCCGTAAACTGATGGAAAATATTAGGGTAAAATTAAAAAACATGTTGACATATTAAGATTATACTCATTTGGCTCAAAGGAGGAGGTACCAACAATTTCCTCTAGTCGAGTTCTCATACAATAATAGTTTCCACTCAATAAACCAAAATGATCCTTAAAATCCATTTATGGGAATAGGTTCAGAAAACATATATTATGGGATATGGTTGTAGAATTAAAAATTCTAGTGTAAAAAACCGATCGTGGTTACCCCCAAACATAGCACCCGACCCATTCTGTTACATACCTGAAGGGCGTTCTCCATCCCCATGGGTTGGGGACATGCAACCAAGAATCGAATAAAACACAAGTGGGAATGATTTCTCCCATTATGAACACTCACATGGAATTAATGTAAACAAAGTATGAAATTAATAGATAAAAACGAAGGTAATATATATTCCATAATAGTAAAATGATTGGAAAAAATAATAACTGCAAAAAATATCAAATCTCCAAAAAAAAGTCCAATTATAATGATAAAAATAAAACACCTAACCCATGTGATGGTGCAAGAAAAATCTCACAATCTCACAACCAACTACCCAAAACTAGCTAACGTGAACCTTACTGCCCCACTATGGTTCCTTTCCTTTCCTTGCATTAGAAGACATAGAAAGGTCTATGCACCACTAATGAGGTGCACAGGTTATGAGATAACTGGGTGAGTAGGATCCAACCCAAGTGTTTTATATCATGTCTCATGACAACAATTCATGTATTTTAATTTTAAATAATAAATTGAACGATAACTAGTAAATTAGTTACATAGATTTAGGGTAAATATTTCCTCTTTTAAAATTTCAAAAAAAAAGAATGTATTACTTGTATACCAACAATATATCAGAAAGTCAAGAATTAAAAAAACAGAAGCACCAATATTGGCGTCAGAACCAATGATCACTATAGGTTAGACTAGTAGACTATGCATACCCTGATAAATCAAGTGCACAATCCAGTCCCTAGAACACAAGCCTAAAATGAAGGGGAACACCACATGAGTAAACCCCTAACAATTTCAATATCTATCACCAAGAACAACGGGCTGAGAAGACATAGGAAATCTCATTGAAAAGACCTACTAATAATCAAAAAACATTGACGATGGCCTCAAGATTATCCTTCTACTTATATACCCAATGTAACCCATGTTCTCATCTTCACAAATCAATTTCAATGTTCTAAAAGAAACCATTTCCTTTTCATTTAAACAATCCCAGGGAAACCTATTAATGTTTAAAAAACCTTTCTCAGCACACACAAACACTCATAACAATTTTATAAATCAATTTATAAAGTTAGGGAAAATTAGAATTATTATCAAACTCCAGAGACAAAACCACCGACCTCAATGATTAGGTCGCACACTCCCACAATACAATCCACCGACAAAAAAAACTATCAAAACTAGTACAAACCCTAGAATCTAATCCACGCCTCATGATTGATCCAAATTAGAAAACAAGGATTCATTGGAAAGGGAAAACACCTCATTATTTCAGAATGGACATCCATCGCACCACAACAAACATATGAATGGCTTCTAGAACAATATCTACTAAATCATCAGACTAAGACACAAAGTGTCACCAATTATGGCCACCATATCTAATAATGCAATCCTAGGGAACGATGTTAATCAATACCAATGAATACCCGGAAATATCACCTACCCAGAGAGATGTACCACAACCACATTGAATATCCAACATTGAACGGATCGATCTAGATAGAGTAGAGTCTCTCAAAATTACATGGGAAGAGCTCTAGTTAGAGATCCAAGGTCCTGGAGAATAGAACCGAAACCCAAAAATACATTGTCTTGTATTAAAACAGTATGTGGGCTGTTATAGGATGTGTAATATAGTTAAAAATTTTGAATTCAATAGTGTTCATGTACCCCGAAAAATACATCACCTCGGATTAAAAATACATTATTTAAAATATGCACAATGTGAAACCTACATTCACAACATGTAACCTTTCATAGTGTAAACGTTTTTTATGACATGCACCTGAAAACTATTACACATCATGTAACTTATTTACACAAAATGAAATCCTCCTTTGGCCTACATAAAAAGATGGTTAAAGTATAAATTAAAAAAAAATCACGACTTCAGCATTATAGTTATCCTGCCAAATTTTTCTTCATCCTCTACAGACAATTTGTAAAAGGATAACCCAAACGAGGTCATGAATGTGCCTGATATATTGGTTATGAGATGTTACAATCTCCCCACTATAAATACTTTCCATCCCTAGTATGTAATGTAGAAGATGTAATCCCTAGAATAAGTAAAGTCCACTACTCGCTCATCAATGATTCACATTCCCAAGTCTTATGAGAATATAATACTTTTTTCCATTGAACTTTTTCCAACATAATTGACCTCCCAGAAAAGATATTCACTTTAGTGCCAACATTCTCAACGAGTTCCTCCATAATAGTAACATCTAGATCAAACTTAATTTCTTTTCAACTTAGAACATGATAGGTGTTAGGTTGATACTTATTGAGGTGAGAAATGTGTAAAACATCATGAAATTTTATCCAAAGAACTACAAATTATAACTGATAAGAAGCCTACCTAAGGAACTCAATGGCCTGAAATTATCCAACATATCTCGGAGCCAACTCTCCCTATTTTTCAAGTTGATGTTTACCCAAATGAGGAGACATTCAAGAAAACGATGTGTCCTATGGAAAATTTCAAATTTTGATGTTTATGATTCACATATGATTTAATAAAACACTAGGTTGTATCCAGACATTAATTTACATTTGGATTCTTTCTAGATGTTTCTTGAACCAAACATGGACCAACTAAAGATACTTCACCCAGCTCATCCCAACAAAGTGGTGGTCTACACGGGTTACTATAAAACACCTAAAAGGGATCCATTCAGATTAACGACTGATAGATTTTTTTATAAACTATCTCCACCAAACCCATATGGCTATCCCATGATCCTCCGAAATACAAGACATAGAAAATAAGAAAATATTCTGGTATCTGAATCACACACTCTATCTGATATTATTTTTATGGATTGTATTATGTTCTCAATTTGATCATAGTTCCCACTGCCTCTTGAAGACTAATCCAAAACCTCAGGTTAAATCAAGGATACCTATTGGAAAAAATGAAATAATTAGTCCCATGTAACCTCAAAATCACATTAACATTCAACTTTACCATGTCATCATCTTTAGTGGTGTCTTTGATTGGAATGAAATGAGAATACATTGGTAACTTATCCACAAAAACCAATATATAATTCCTCCGTCACATAGTCTATGGTCATCCAAAAACAACGTGCATGGATATCTTGCCCCATTTCAAAATTTTCATAGAAATATGTTGACATAAACCAAAAGGTTTCATGTGCCCTACCTTTATCCATTGGTATGTGTAATAGTGAGACACAGACTCCGCAATGTCTTTCTTCATACCCAATAACCCTAATTGAAGCCTCATGAAATAATACATCTTCATAATGTCTGCATGAACAAACCATGACGAGATGTGTTAATAAAATGAGAGTAATCTTCATAAAGATGTCGGGATGAGAAGCCACTTCCTGAAGTAGAACATACCATCTAAATAAAGAGACCATCCTAATATAGTCTCCCCACTAGGAAGCTTTCTTAAGTCTTCTAAAACACATCATCCGACTGCTAGCTTTTTAAAATAGAATCTATGAGAAATGATGATAATTGAACATTGGTAAAAACCATTCCTAAGATATAAAACTATGAATCGATGTGAAACTGAGTGAAAATCCTCATAGGGTTCCACTCCTCCCTCATCTCCATAATGGACAATGATAGTACATTCCAACTAAGACCATATGTAATGATATTTCCCATTCCCGGGGTGTAATAAATATCAAAGTTAAGATTATGAAGGTATTATACCCATCATTTATATATGATAATCATGAATTTCTAAGAATATATATAGCTATGTTTTTTATGATCATAAGAGACCATGTATCTCTGACATAAAAGATATTTCCATCATCATTTGGGAGCATACATGATGACAACAAGTTATAAATTGTGGGTGGGGTAATTCTTTTCATGTGTTCAAAGCTGACGAGTTCCATATGCTACCACATGTGAATCCTTCATAAGCAGTCATCCTAAACCAGTACCTGAAGCATCATAGAATACCATGTATACCTTACCTAGCTCATGTAAGATCACAATAGGAGCTGATGTCAGAAGTTGTTTCATTTCATCAAAATAAGACTTACACTCTGCATCCCACATGAATTTCACCACTTTATTTGTAATAAAGTTAAAGGTGATTCCAACTTAAAGATATCCTGGATAGACCATTGGTATAACCTAACAAGACAACGGAATCACTGTATATCAAAGACATTATGTGGTTTCTTCCATGTTCCGATAGCCATTACCTTCTTAGGATAAACTGATAATTCGTGTTTAGAAATCATTTTACCTAATAACTATTCTTCTTAAATGCAGATAAAACATTTCTAATTCTTTACATAAAAATTGGGATTTCTAAATATTTCCCAAACCAAACTCATAATTTACTCCTTCTTACACTCATATTTCAAATAATCCAGAACATTATCCACGAACACTATCAAAAAAGTGTCATGATATTGATGGAATATCAAATTTATCAAAGCTAAAAAAACTATTGGAGTGTTATTTAGGACAAAAGGAATCACAATATTTTTATAATGGTGATACCTTTATCCTTAATTCCCTATTCATTATATCAGACATCTGAACCATAAGATGATGATGAATCGAACAAAGCTCAATCATGGAAAACCATTATACCCCCTTTAATAGATCAAACATATCATCCACAAAAGGGAATGTATATTTTTACTTAACCATCACCCAGTTCAACTATTGATAGCCCACACATAACGGATGTAAACCATATTATTTCTTGTAAAATATCACAGGGGATACCCAAGGAGAAACTCTAGGTTGAAATGAACCATTTTCCATCATGTAATCCAACTTAATCTTAAGCTCCTTCAGCTCAGATGGTTCCATAAAATATGACGGTATAGATATCGACTATGTACCTAATAATGTGTCAATATTAAATTCTACCTCTATATCTAGAGTAAGACCTTATAAGTCATCTAGAAAAACATTAGGCAAGTCCAAAAAATTGACATAATGACCATAAAAGGAATAACAATCATTAGTATCACACACGAAAAAGCTATAAAAATCCTAAGCACTGGGCAGGATGGTCTTTCTTGACTAGACCTCGGTTCCCTCTCCCTCTATAACTCATGATATCTCTCATCAGAATCCTGAAACAAAACATGTCGATGATAAAAATAATCCTTAAATCAATGTGAGAAAAGACTATCTATACTGATGATCACGTTGAAAAGTTCAAAAAACAAGGATGATAAAATCCCAAGCCAACTCCGTATCAGCAATCATCAATGAAAAAGGAAACTGAAAGCCCTACTTTTTCATCTTACCGAGATATGTATCTAACTCCATTATAAAGGATGTATGTTCCATTAGATGTTTAAGAATATAAAAAATATTTGAATACATAAAATTGTGGGATGCACCAGTATTGAATAATGAAATTGATACTAATGATGAAAAAGGATAATAAATCTATCTTTTTTCAGACCATCATCAACTTTAAATGGACACTCATCTACTGGATGAAATTGATTCACTCCTAAGGCTTTTGGCTAGAGCCCGATAGTCCTTTATGTTTCTGACTACACTAGAGTAGTCTTTGGAGCCAATGAACCCTGACCATAATGAGGAGTAGTCATAGCTTGACTGATGCACGTTAAATGACCAATGTAGACAAAACTATTTCACATCTTTACAGGTGTAGGACAAGAACATCTTATGTCACTACTAGAAAAGGTATATTTATGATGGTACATTTGCGACGGGCAGTGGTACCATCGCAAATAGGTTTAAAAAGTTTTATAAAAATCCATTTAAGATGGTTTGACCACTCTTTGCAAATATTTTTCCCAATTTTTTAAAAACATTTTGTGACAGATCATCGCAATTAGTATTTGTGAGAGGCCCGACACAAATATTGGGGGAAAATAAAAAACAAATAAAATAATATTAATATTAATAATAATATAATATTAATATAAATGGAATAATAATATTAATGTTAATACAATAAAAATTATTTATAAAATAATATTAATATAATATAATATATATATAAATGAAATAAAAAAATTATTATTAGTAAAATAAAATTAATTATATAATAATTAAATAATATAATAGTATTAATATTAATAATATTAATGAAATAATAATAATATTAGTAATATAATAAAAACCTCAGTATTCTCAAAAATAAAAAAATATACGTATTAATAAAAATATAAATATAATAAAAAGTTAAATAAATAATAAAAACTGTAATATTTGAATAAATATAAAATAATAACTATTTAAAACATTAAATAATTAATATGAAAAATAAATTACATTCAAATGTTTTGTTAGAAAATAATAAAACATCACTATGGGGGTGGGTCGGCTGGAGGATCTGGAGGAGACGGTGGAGGGAAAAACATCCCTAAACAACGATTCAAATGTTACATGTACTCCATATTCTCCTAATCGTACTGATGCTATCATCAAGGCATCTCATTCTACATCTCCTGCTGCTACTGCTAGTATCTTAGGAACTCTTCCTTCTGTTGTTACTGCAACTAACACATATCCTCCTTCTCCCTACACATAGTCTCTATAAGCTCACTCTGAGCTCGCAACATCTCCAGATAATTTTCATGATATGATGATGACTCATTGTGACATCCTCTCATGCTAGACACCAATATAACAGAGGTTCCAAAAAAAACCCAAAGATAATTCAAGAGATGATTCCAATAACTCATCCTTTATCAAAGGCCTACTGGGTCGCCTATATCCATACTACCTCAACAAATTGGGGGGGGGGGCACTGGTCAGACCATAGTTCTTGACCTAACTCTCACATTATGTCGGAGATGTTATGACCTTATCTGACTGCTTCAATTGAAATTTAGAATTAAAATAGTTAAAATATTATTATTTGTTAAATATAAAACTAAAAAATAAATTATATGGACCACAATATGACAGTGGAAATCATCTTTAATCTCTCCAGGGGTTGAATCACTGTACATCATACGATAAATGTTGTACTCTGTAATATAGGGTTGTGTGACTACCTATATGAATATAATATAAATGTTTTAAAAATAATTTTATATAAATTATTTAAAAAAATCTACTTACCATATGCTTTCTATGTGTAGTGAATGTATGACTACTAGCTCGATGTTCCACCTCTTGTATGCCCTGATTTTTTCAACCTACTGATGATATACAATGAAACATCCAAATCATCCATTGTTTTCATAATCTATCTGAAACTTGAGATGGAATATAATCAAGTTGGAGGATGCGACATGTCTCATCAAACTCAGTCACTCATGTTTTCTCCATTACTTTTCATTTCAAATTGGGGAAAACCTATGAACAATGCAGATGCATATCTCCTACCATGCCTTCTAGATAGCCTCACACATGCTCTCATCATTGGGATACCATAAACCATACTAATAATTTATAATATCAAGGTATTAATTAATTAATTTCAAATTAAATATTATTTATTTACGTATCAGCAAATGCTCGAATGTGTAGTGCTGAACATCAATGGGAATCTAATCCCTTAAAACCCATGACTCAGAAAAATAATTTCGCAAAATTTCACTCCCATGTCCAACATCTATATTCATAAAGATGTTAAGAAAAGAAAAATTAATCAAAAAATTATAATAAAAATGAATTAATAAAAACTAACTAAAGTACACAGGTAAACATGCCTATGGGTGTGTGGATAGAACCCATGATGTGGGCGTCACTCTGGGATAGGGTCAAGAATCATCAGTCGAGAAAGAATATGACCCCTCCAAGTGCTCCCTGGAATGCCACCAGACTAAGGGTCAGATGATCTGGCATTCTTCTCATCCAAGGGTAGATCAGCCTCATGAAATCGAAGATACATATCCTCATCCATCTGAAACACGAAATATCCTTTTTTAGAAAACCAATGAAAAAAATATTATATATAGTTATATATAATATATAATTATAAACATAATTTTACTCTGTCAATGTATATCTTCATCGTTGAATTCATAGCAATCGATGTCAATGTATTCATCTTCCTCCTCAGTATTATAAATTTCTAAATTAGATTTAATTTCATCATATTTTTTCACATCATGTTTAGTTGTAAAATCATTAACATCATCATCACAATCGGCCCTTAAATGTGGGTTGTTATTAATGATATTCATGTATCTTCAGGAAAAATATAGATTCATTATAGTCTCTTGAAAAATATCAATTCCTTGCACTTCAGCAGAACCTCATTCACTATTAATAAACTGATTCTCGCGAGATTTAATTTTTATTTTTCTCCACCAATCAACAAACATTCTTTAAGTAGAACAATAATTTTAATAATAAATTTGATGTTCCTGATGAACTAACAAAACTGGTTCATTTACTATAAGAGGACATTTATATTTAATATCAATGATCAGATTAACATGCAAGCCTCTATTAGTATCCAACCACTAACATTTAAACATCATTTTGTAATTTTTTCCTAGATTACACAATTCAATTATTTCTTCTAGCATCCCATATAAGTAAACTTTAGATTATCTATGATGAGATCCTCTTAAAAAACCAGTATTCATTGTTTTATTGATTCCTCGTGTGAAAATGTAAGAAATAGAAATCCATTCACCACATATACATTAAATGATTTATGATTTTTGGATGGTTGGTTACACAATACATACAATCGATTATCAATTTTATTAGCATGTTGAGATACATAAAATTTTTTAAAACAATTACAACTTAAACAAGTATTAAATTTATTTTTATGTGAAATCAAGAATAATTTTTTATACCAGTTATTTAAACCAGTAGGAACATTTTTTCTGTTGTTATTTATCAAGAGAAAATGGTAAAAAAAAATTGAAACATTTTCTTCATATGATTATCATATAACCTAAAAATAAAGTAATATTAATGTGCTATCACAAAAAATTATAGAATAAGTGATTGGAGAACTCATAGTACAAATTATGCCACTTCTTCACAGTTGAGTAGAATCTATGTATGATCTCTGTGATGTACAGCATCTAAAATCCATCTTTCATGAACTCCACCGAATCCAAGTTCAGGCTGATAGAAAACTGATAATCGATTTCTCAGTGTCATCATCAAAATTTTCTTTATTATGGACCAGGTGGTTGTGTTTCGATGGATATTTAGATTTAATGTAATGAGAACCAAAAAAAAATTCTTCTTGTAAATAAGTTTTTGCAATTGATCCTTAAACTTGTGATTTGTTGTGGACTTTCTTCTTTATCTTATACATGAATCTATCGAATAGATACATCCAAAGGAACATTACCCCACCTCCTAAAAAAATTTCACATAGAAAATGTAAATTCAATTGTTCCATTGAGATAAACATAGACGACATTAATATTTTTTCCAGTTTACATAATACTAAAATAACATATTCTTATACTTTTATTACTGCATCGTTGTCTGTTTTCGACACAATATTGTCTCGAAAAAATTATGAATTTTCATCTAGCACATCCCATATCATAGTATTTAACGAAACACTTAATCCAATCGGTATATGTATTTTCATTAAAACCTGAATGTTGTGAATTTTCAATCGGGTAATATAACCATTTCTGAGACATAGCCCCAAATTGGAAGCATAACCATTTGAAATTCTAAAATCTAAAATCCACTGGCAAAATAATAAAATAATTTTTTTGGATAGTGTATAGGATGATTTTGGCTTCATAAACATCTATGATATGACACTTTCAAATAGTTCAAGATTTGGTCACTTGCAAATTTCGGTAAGATCAAATCGTGCCTTTAAATTATCTTTGGACGTACATGGTGTATCAAAAAATGTATGAAATAATTTAACAGAACATATATTATCAATATTCATCACATACAACATTTGATGGACCAACAAATTAGACTGATATGGAAAATCCCCAAAATTACTCTCTTTTATACAATTATTCACTTTTTTAGACCCATTAATTTTTTTATGGTATCTTGTGGGTTAAAATATGATGGGAGGCAATGAAGAGACAATTTATTTTCTCTCTATACCTAATATCATTATTGGTAGTCCATATTTTTCAACAATTACATTTCTGAAATAATATTTTTTATCTTCAAAAATGATGATCGGCTAGAAGAAATCTGGGATGATAGTGATAATAACAATTTTCTTTCCATTACAAGAAAAAATTCATTTATGTCTCTCATATTGTATGTAAATGATTTTGGAACATGTTTACTCTATCCAGATAACAAGCCATATGCTAGTAAGTCACCAATTATCCACATCAATGTCATTTTCAGTAGGTTGTTTTCTTTTACAGTAACATTATATCTAATGACACCGTTACACCACAATGAATATAACTCATCAACCAATTATTTCAAATAAAATTAAATATTGTTTTTTAGATGACCTAGAATTAATAAGATCAAAAATATATAAGTCTCCTTCATCAACATCCATTAAGGTAAATTGTATGGAGTCATATAGATAGAATAACATGAAAAATGACAATCGAATGAACCAAATGTAATGAAACAATGTGTAGAAAGACCAAATCACACTTTCAAGGATTCTAAAAAACATAGATTCAATTGTTTAAAATGTTTCCATGAATCTTCATCATATTGTTGATTTAATCTTTTACAGGTTGAAATATGTATTTTTAACCATGAAATCAATGTTGATGTGTGTTGAGACCTAAATAAATGATACAATCTGAGTGTGAGAAAAAAATATATCAATTTTTATACAATATTAAATCCATAGATCCCTAATTGAACTTTTTATT
This sequence comes from Viscum album, assembly GCA_963277665.1. Taxonomy (NCBI): domain Eukaryota; kingdom Viridiplantae; phylum Streptophyta; class Magnoliopsida; order Santalales; family Viscaceae; genus Viscum; species Viscum album. Next base: position 361,395,668 of record OY728158.1, on the reverse strand, counting down.
CTTAGATTTTCCACATGTATTAAAACAATCCAACAATTAATTTTCACCATAATATAAGTTGTAGTAATTTGAACATGCATAAATCTGTGGATAACCAATACCAAGATTATGAACCACCCTCTTGCTATGATAGAAATTTTCCACAAACACATTTCATTTAGGTAGCAGTGTTATAAAAAAATGGAATATTTGATTGAAAAAACAATTTGAAGTTCAATTATATTATTTAATATCCATAATATTATCATCTTCTTCATACATTCTTATGTTGAAACCAAGTTAAGGGTATAAGTCATCCTTTAGGGACCTACATAACTGGTATAAATTAGATGGATCGAACTAAAGAGTTAAATCAATATCATCCTATGTTTTATTTTGTTGAAATTACAGACCTACCTCATCATATATTAAATTTTAAAACTGTGGTGGATCCAGAACTAAATTATTAGAAACTTCTCTAAAACTTCATTCACCATTTTGATAACCAAAAAACATAATTTGATTGAAAACCAAAATGCAATAAATGAACTCCAACACTGTCAAATGTGTCATACTTCTTCATAGCACATTTTTTACAAGGAAACATAAATCTCCCCTCTAAAACAAATTTTGGATTGGATGCTGCGAATAATCAGACTACTTGAACACCCGCAATATATACAACATTTAAACAACAACTACTTAGATTCTTTCACTAATTCATCCAATCACAATCATCAAATAACGAATATTACTGAATTCCATGTTCTATATTTTCCTAAAAAAATAATAAAATAATTAGTTATTTTTTGTAATTAGATATAAGATTAACACTATCCAAAAATAGAAGACAATTTAATTCTCTTTTCTTGAAATTAATAACAATTTCTATTATTTTATAGTTATATTTAATAATTATTAAGATTTTATATTAATATACAGTCATTTATGAAAATATATACAAATTACCACTAATTACTATTAATTACATGTATTTTGTACTAATTATTTTTAATTACCAGTGACTCAATTTCCAACAGATTGGTGGTATCTCTTTTACCCAATGACTCATCCCCTCACAACTTTTATTGACAAAAATCATTATGAAAAGTATTCTTTGACATATGAATATCCATTTTTGTATGTCAGAGAAAACATTTCATAGTGATTATAGTAAGAGAAGTTCCAATGAGCAGAGTCGTCCGAAAAAGTTCCTCTTTTGTCTGATAGCTAACCTTCTTGCAACTTTCTCCGACACAAAACACTATAAAAAACTACTCCGATGTACATCAGAGAATATTTTCCATACTAATTTCATTTGGATAAATTTTCAAGGAGCTAAGTGATTGATCAAAAGTAATGTCACAAATCATATGGAAATTATGCCAGTTTATCACAATGTACTCAAATATTTTCCAATTTATTAAAATTTAATCTTAATTAATCTTAATTACTTCCAATTAATCCTAATTATTACCAATTTATCTTAATTATTAATAATTAATCTTAATTAATCTTAATTTATTCTAATTCATCCAAATTAAACCAAATTATTACTAATTAATCCAAATTATTACTAATTAATCTTAATTATTCCTAATTATACCTAATTAATTCTAATTAATCGAAATTAATCTTAATTATTACGAATTATTTCTAATTATTCGTAATTAATCGTATTTATTCTTTGTTATACTTAATTATTCCTAATTACTCATAATTATGCTTAATTATTTGTATTTAATCGAAATTAATTCTAATTAATCATAATTATTCTTAATTATTACAAATTATTACAAATTATTACAAATTAATTCTAATTAATCTTAATTAATCCTAATTAATACTAATTATTAATAATTAATCATAATTAATCTGAATTATTAATATTTAATCAATATTATTACTATTTAATCCTAATTATTACTAATTAATCCCATTTATTACTAATTAATCTGAATTATTACAAATTTATCATTTTTATTATAATTTATTACTAATTATTAAAATGTATTACTAATTATTACAATTTATTAATAATTATTACTAATTAATCCTAATTAATCTTAATTATTACTAATTATTACTAATTATTACGAGTTAATCCTTATTAATAATAATTAATCCCATTTTATCATTATTATTAATTAATCCTAATTATTACTAGTTAATCTTAATTATTACAATTTATTACTAATTATTACAATTTATTACTAATTATAACATCTAATTACTAATTAATTCTAATTAGTCATAATTATTGCTAATTATTACAAATTATGACTAATTAATCCTAATTATTACTAATTAATACTTATTATTGTTATTTATTACGAATTATTATAATTTGATATTAATTATTACAACATATAACTAATTATTAATAATTCATTCTCATTAATCTTAAATATTGATTATTACTAATTATAACTAATTATTACAATTTTTTACTAAATATTTATTACTATTTATTACAATTTATTAGAATTTTTTCAATTTATTATTAATTATTACAATTTATTACTAATTTTGACAAATTAAAACTAATTATTTCAATTTATTTATAATTATTATATTTTATTAGTAATTATGACAAATTATTATAAGTTTTTAAAAATTATTACTAATTGTTACATTTTATTACTAAATAATCCAAATTATTACAAATTAAACAATATTAGTCTTAAATAATCCTAATTATTTCAAATTGTTAGTAATTCACCCAAATTATTACAAATTAATACTAATTATTACAACTTAAAAATAATTATTACAATTTATTTTTTATTATTGCAAAATATTACTAATTATTACAATTTTTTATAAATTATAACAATTTTGTACTAATTAACACAAATTAATAGTAATTATTACAAATTAATACTAAATTATATGAATAAATACTAATTTTAACTAATTAATACTAATTATTACTAATTAATCCTAATTAGTACTTATTAATCCTAATTGTTACTAATGAATCATAATTAGTACTAATTAATCATAATTATTACTAATTAATCATAATTATTACTAATTAATCCAAATTTTTACTAATTAATACTAATTATTTCTAATTATTACTAATTAATCCTAATTATTACTAATTATTCCCAATTAATCCTAATTATTCCTAATTTTTAGTAATCAATCCAAATTATTATTAATTATTCATAATTATTAATAATTAATCCTAATTATTACTAAATAATCGTAATCATTACAAATTATTTTTAATTATAAAAATTTATTACGAATTATTACAAAAATTATCTATTTATTACATTTTGTTACAAATTATTACTATTTATTACAAATTATTTCCAATTATCACAAATGAATAATTGTTCATAAAAATAAATATATCAAAAATAAATCTAAATATAATTTTATTTAATTTCATCTAATTAACAAAAAATATAAATAATTTAAAATAATATAAATTAACAAAACAATAAAAAAACAGATAAATACTTTGAAAGTGAAGCTTTTGGAGTATAAAAGCTGCAGAATATGCTCCGATTTAAAAGATTAAACTATTAAAAATTTTAGAAGGAAAATTTTCATAATAGAGAGAGAAAAGTTGAAAAAGTAGTAGAATGAAAGGAAAAACAGATGCAGGTATATATATGGTAGATTATTTTCTATGGGGTAACCGGTCAAAAATTCTAACTGCCCGCATTAATTACGATCAGTCGATAAAAAGTTTTTTGTGACAGGCCCTATCACAAATGGTTACCTACCGATATACAATTTGCACAAGGAATGTATCCCGTCAAAAATACAAAAAACTACCGTCGAGCATTTGCGACCAGAATAAGAACCCATCGTAAATAGCCATGCCCGCGGTTTGGCACCCATTTCGCACCAAACCTTTGCAATGGGTCATTACACCCCCTCCCCCCCCCCCCCCCGTCGCAAATACCCCTTCCAACGGGTCTTTACCACCATTGAAAATATCTATGTTTAGAGTTAATTCTTTAGAAAAATAAAATATTTATAAAAAATATGTGTTGATCTCCTCCCTCTAGTTTTGTTTTGATTAATGTTGTCTGTCTCTGATTCATTCCCATTGACCAATGTAATATAACATCATATAGATCCTAGATTGATCATCAGTTTTGATAAAAAACAATTTTGGGAACCACCCATCGCACAAATTGGATGCACCCAGTACCTAAACCATGTGGCACACGTCAGAATGACAATGAATTCAAAGTGATAGATGGGCCTGGAATTATATAGCTCTCCAACAAAATTGGTTATCTTTATTCTCATGAGTTGTAATGTTGAGACATTGGGTAAAATAGATTTGTCTATGGGACTTTGTCCATCATTATGTATTAGAAGTTATCCTTGACCTATGTTTTTATGGGTCTCATAGGTTTATTCCACATTTCCAATGTCCCCATTATTATTATCATTCAATATCATGTCCCATTATTCATGTTTATGATTCCAACTACTTTTATACACTGTTGACTACGTACGGTCTCACATGTATTATTCTCTTCATGTTATGCAATTTTTATTCCCTTATTGGGCTTTGTAGATCACCCATTTCTTATGTATGTCCCTAGGCTATCTTATGTCATTTTATTTATGAGAATGTTAAGTAAATCTTCAATAAAGATGATGAATTATTTTTTTTAATTTGTTATATAATGTACCAAATTTTCGAAGACCCTAGACTTACCAATCTTCTGGGTTGTATTATGTTTAATATTATATAATATATCATGTATCAATATTAAATAATGGTCATGGTTTTCAGAGTTGGCCGCTAGGGAATAATATTCTTATTTTTTCTATTAGGACTAGAAAATTCTTGATAAAGCCTTGGGGATGAGAATATATATGAGAAATCATCCCTAAATTCTGGTAAAAATATAATAATTTATTTATTAAAAAACTAAATCCATGTTTGGATACTACAAGTGGATGTGGCTTTGGAACATACATACATAGTGGTATAACCCAAAAACACAGTTTTGAGTTAGACTCGACAGATAACTGGTGCACGACAATGGGCCTTTCCTAACAACTAGATTGACACTCCCATGAATATTCTTTTCATAATTCATATATTCCCTAGAAACCATTATTAAGGGGAACCATAACCCTAATAATATATGTTAAGAAATAGATCATGGAAAATATAGATTGAATCCAAGAAAGTCATAAGTCAATAAAATAATTATAATTTTTAACTTATATCATTAAAATAATTGGATTCCCATTATATAAAAAAGAGTTTAAAAACACTCATCTCTAATTTTCTATATATTATATCTAATGGACACATATACGAGGAATTCTTTAAGTAAACAATGTGACAGGAAATGTGATGACTGCCCCAATAAGATTCCCAACTCGATTGGAGGAGGATTCACGAAAATTATGATGATACTATCTTAGATGAATCAGGTTATGAATAGAATCATAGATCATGTGGGTCACAAAAACACTCCTAATAAATAACAATATAGAATTGGTAGATATATGTGGCAAATACCCATATCATTCAGTGGATCATCTGATCCATTAATCCTGGAACAATGGATCAACTCCACATAGAAGATCATAACCATCCTTCAATAATCTAAACATGAGAAGGTTTAACTGATTTTTTATCATATTGAGATATAATATTATCAGTGGTGAACATTCATCAAGAATAAAATTCATGAAGAATAGAACAATGTGGTCAGGTGGAAGTAATTCCTGAAGTTGTTTTTTGATAAATACTTTTCTCTCACTCACTATCTAAAAATGGAAAAGGAATTTCTTTCAACCAATAAAAAAATGACGAATCTATCAGTCTGTATATGGAAAACATCATAATATTTTCATGATACACATCCACCTTTTTTATTACCCATAAATTAAAGGTTTACCACCTCTTTGGTGGCTCAATACATAGTCTATGAAAATCCCTTGTGATCTGATACATTGAAAACTATAAAAAATTTAAGGATGTTCCCTAATAGTTTAAATAGAGATATGAATATCTCAAGGGTATCATAAGGACAAGAATAAAAAATTTGTGTTTAAATTTGGAGGTCCAATGGAAAATTATAACGGTGACACGAAATTTCAACATCCCACTTTCCTATCATGTAGAAATAAGCACCTTGGAAATTTCCTAATGGGGATGAAGAAACTATTTTGGTGCATCAAGGAACCGGAACTATCCAGTGATTTCTTATAGAAGAACCCCACCAATATGATGGTGGAAATAAATACTCCGGTCATACCTCAACACATTGTTCATTTATTAAATTGAAAGGAACCATGGAACTTTGAAAACTAGTGCACTAAGCCAAAGGTATTCAGAGACAAACAACAACATCAAAGGAAAAAACAAATAGTTTTTTCTATAAAAACATTGACATGGATCCCGAAAATGAATTTTATATAGGTACATTAGTTATTAATTCAATAATATTTAATATACATTTTTATTCTGGTTCTACATATTCCTTCATATAATGAAATTTTAGTAGAAGTATTCATACACCACCACAAAACTTGGATGTAGAGTTTTTAGTGAGAATGTAAAATAGGTAAGTTATTACATCCTTAGTATATTTATCCTCTCCTGGAAAATTTTTTGAGATGAGCATCCTATAGCACATTTTAATACTCCATTGGATGAAATTTTATTCCATTATCGGTATGGATTGGCTTTCCCTAAATAGAGAAACCATAAATTTCCCCAGGAAAAAAATCACTCTATGTATCGTGAATTGTCCAACAATTATGTACATGTTAAAGGATGAAGATGAATCTCCTTTAACACCCACATATAGAAAAAGGTATTATTTACCTATGAGAATGAATATCTAGCTTAAATGAATGATTATATGGAAATAGTCATCCTTGAATGCATGCCCATTGTGAGGGAATATATTGATGTGTATCCTGAGAAATTGTGTGGTCATCCTCCCAACTGAGAAGTAGAATTTTCAGATGATATAATATTTGTGGCATTACCATTATCAAATAATCTATATCAAATTACTATATTTGAACATGAAGAGATAATGAAACAACTACAGAAGAATTTGGATAAGGAGTTCTAATGACCATGTGATTCACCATGTGGTGCACCAGTCATCTTCATCAAAAATATTGAGGGTTCAATGAATCTTTGCAATGATTATTGTGATCTCAAAAAGATTAAAATAATGAACATGTATCCTCTACCATGGGTTTATAAAATTTTCAATCATCTATGTAGAGAACAATCCTTCACCATGGTGGACCTACATTCCGGATATTACCATGTTTGTGTGAAGGATGATATCTCCCTGATCAGTTTTTACAAAAGGTATCGGAACTATGAGTTCATAGTAATTTCATTCAGACTCACTAATGCTCTAGAAATATTCATGACCATGATTAATATAGTATTCAGGGATTACATCAAAAAATTCATGGTAGTATTCATAGTTTATATTCCAATATAGTCTAAAACAAAATAAGAGCATGATGAGAATCTAAAATCTATGCTAAAGACCATGAGAATCTTTTTAAAATGTAAAGAAAATGTGAGTTTTTGTTGAATGAATTATAATTCATGGTGAATATCATAATGAGAAATGAGATATATGTAAAACCATAGACATAAATATTAATAAAGGTGTTATAATATTTAGATAATGGATATTTGTACATAAAATATTGAGCTAAAGAAGAGGATATTGAATGATGTACAATGTTTGACCTTCTCCATCCATCCAAGAATCACAAAGATGAATCAAGAACTCCATGTATAGTATTGGTGGTACAACATTAAGAATGAGATTGTGGAATATAAATAATGATTTCTTGAATATTAGAAAGTGAATGATGAATGGAAAATGTACATTAGGATGAAGAATCCATTACCCATACCTACACAGAAATGGAATGGAATCAATATAGACTTCTTCGTCAGTATTCAGAAGATATAAAGATGAAATAATGCTATCTAGGATATAGTGGATAAACATAAAAATTCCAAAAACTGCATTAAAATTCAAGAGGAATTCTCACTTGATAAATATGAAAGGACAAACATTATATAGGTGGTGAGGATACATGGAACACCAATATCTATTGTATCTGATCAAGGGCCATGATTTAATTCTATGTTCTAGAAGAGCGCCCAACATTCCCTAACAATAGATTTTTATTTTATCACCTATAATCACATTCAATATTATGGTCAATCTAAGAGGAATATTAAAACATTTGTGTAAATGTTGATTGGATTCTAAATCAACTTCAAAGGGGGAGGTTCTAACAACTTCCTCTAGTCGAAATACCAAATAATAATAGTTTCCACCCAAGCATCCAAATATATCCCTATAAAGATCTTTAGGGTAAATGTCCAGAACACCAATATGTTGGGATTGACTGGGGGAATGAAAACTACTAGTGTATTTCACCGACATTGGTTACCCTCAAACATAGAACTCGGCCCATACTGTAATATACCTAAAGGGTGTTCTTGGTCCCCACAGGCTGGCGAAAAGCACACAATAATCAAACAACACACTAGTGGAAATGATTTCTCTCAACCTGAAAAAACCCATGGAATATATGTATATGTGTAATGGAAGAAGTAGATAATGACTATTGAAATATATAAGTCAAAAAATTAAAATGATATAAAATAATAACTGAAAAAATAGTCGATGCTCAAAAAACAAGTCCAACTATAAGAACAAAAACTAAAAAACTACATCATGTGACGGTGCAGAATAACTCCCACTATCTCACCACCAACTACCCAAAAATAGATAACATGATACATGTTGCCTCACTACAATGCCTTGCCTTTCCCTACATTAGAAGACATAAAAAGGTCTATGCACCACCGAGGATTTCCATATCAATTCTCTGTATAAAAATTAATGTATGATTATTTTAAATGAAACATGGAATGATAAGCCGTAAATTAGTTTTATAGAAAACATGGTAAAAAAATTAACTTTTTCACATTTTTAAACAAAATCTTGTATTACTTGCATACAGATGCTAACTCTTAATGTCAATAAATACAAAACCAAAGTAGGAGGGTAAGCATCAGTACCAGGGATCACAATTTGTCATACTAATAGACTAATCGTACAAAAAAAAGCAAGTCAACAATCTAGTGCCCATAACACAAGCCTATGATTATTAGAAAACACCACAAGTATACCATCCCTATAATGTCAATATCTAAACCATTGAATAATGGGCCTTGAAAATAGAGAAAATCCCAGTGAGCAGACATCTTAAAAATTAAAAAACATGGATAGTGGCGTCTAGATAAATCTTTCACCTATGTAAACAAGGTAATCCATGTTCTCATTTTCAAAAATCAATTTAAATATTAAAAAATAAACCATTTTTTTCATTTATCAAAAAATTAGGGAAAACATATTTTTCTTTTAACACCCTTTTTAAACAAACACAAACAGTCATGACAATTTGACAAATCAATTTATAAGGAAAAAACAAATCATAATTATTATCATTGGTTAGATACAGAACCAACTACCTCATATCATAGGTCGTACACACTCGAAATGGAATCCACCAAAAAAAACCAACAAAACTAGCAGAGACCCTGGAATCAAATCCACGCCTCATGGTTGATCGAACATAGAAAACAGGGGTTTAGTAAAATGGGAATACATCACATAGCACCAGAATAGACGTCGTTCGCACCACAACTGACCTAGGAATGGTCTCCATAATGAGATATACCAATGAATCCTAAAGAAGATGCAATTATTCACCAATTTAGGCCACCCGATCTTATAATGACACCCTAGGGAACCACTGCGATCAATACCAACGAACAGTGGAAATATCACCTACCCAGAGAGATGAACTACAACTGCAATGAATATCAAACGTCAAAGAGATAATCCATATGGAGAAAAGTCTCCCAAAATATAATGGGAATAGATCTATGTAGAGATCTAAGGTCCTATAGAAAATAAGTAAACCCACAAATCCACTTGCTTATTTTAAAACTGTACGTGAGCTGTTACACAATTTGAAATATAGTTACATGATGTGAAATCCATTGTGTTCTAGTCCACTGAAAAATACACTGCCTCAAATTAAAAATCAATTATTTAAAATATGTATGGAGTGAAACCTACATTCCGAACATGTAATCTTTAAATGATTGAACCATTTTTATGAATTTCACATGAAGACCAATACACATTGTGTAACCCACTTACAATGTGTGAAATACTCTTTCATCCTACAGAAAAATCGAGTTAAATTATATCGTAAAATAGTTCTATGATTTCACCATTATAGGTATTATACCAATAAATTTTTGGTCCTCTACTAACAACATTAAAAAGGTTGACCATGATGAGGTCAAGAACATACTAGATAGATTGGTAATGGGTTGTTATTAAATATCCACCATAAAGACATTCCATCCCATGGAATTCATGTGGAAGATGCATTTCGTTGAAAAAGGAGAGTCATTTCTCCATTATGAATGATTCACATTCCAAATTCTAATGAGAATCCGATCATTTTTTTCATATAACTCTGACCAAAAAAATTGAATTCCCATGCAAGACATTCAATTGAGTGTCAATGATCTCAACTAGTTTATCTATTATAGAAACTTGAGGCTCAAAATCAATTTATTTGCATCTCAAAATCTGAGTGAGGTTAGGATGGAACTTTCTGAGATGAGATATGTGGAAAACATCATGAATGTCTATCAATTGAACTAGAAATTCTAACTCATAAGAAACATTCCAGAGCCACTCAATTATCACTTCTGGAAATATGATCTATACCAATGGTTTTGGGAAAACCATTTGTACAGTTCACTAATTTGGACCTATACCAACAGTTTGGCCAAAACAGTTGGTATTGGTCATTAATTTGGATATATACCAATAGTTTTTGGAAAACTGTTGGTATAGTTCTCTAATTTCGACCTATACCAACCGTTTTTCCAAAACCGTTGGTTTAGGTCCATTATAGAGACATTATACCAATAGTTTTGGCCAAAGCATTGGTATAGGTCCCCCCCCCTCCGATACCAATGTTTTTTCCAAAAACATTTTTATAGGTCCCAAAATGAAAGAACATATACCAACGGTTCTCAAAACCGTTGGTATAGGTCTATACAAACAATTTTGAGAACTCTTGGTATAGGTATATGTATTTTTAATGGAATATTCTTATATATGACATTAAATAAATCAAAACTTAAAATAATTATGATAATAAATATATATATTTCTGAAATTATGTTCACAAAAGTATGTTAGGTTAGTGGTTAGGTCATTCTATCACAAATGGGGGGTGCTGGGATCAAAACCAACTGAATGATGGATTTTTTAATTACATATACCAATGGTTTTATGGAAACATTGGTATAGATTTTCATATTACATATCCCAATGGTTTTCAAAACTATTGGTATAGGTCTATACCAACGGTTTTCCCAAAACTGTTGGTATAGACCTATCCCCACGGGTTACTTGGAAATGGTTCTCCAAATTATTTGTATAGGATATACCAATGGTTTGGAGACCTATACCAATAGTTACAAACCGCTGGTAGAGGTTATTTTTCTAGTAGTGTATCTAAAATGATCCAAAATATCTTGGAGCCATCATTACCAATTTTCTAATGTTTACTGTAACCCAAAGGAATAGATACATTAATGAAAACCATGTCTCCAATGGAAAACTAAAAAGGTCGACCTCTCTAATCCTCATATATTTTATGCCAACTATGGACCATATCCAAGCATTGATTTATATCTTCAATATTTGTAGATGTTTCATAAACAAAACATGGCCCAACTAAAGATACTTCACCCACCTCATCCCAACAAAGAGGTGGTCTACACATGCCATAATACAATGCCTCAAAGAGATCCATTCTGATTGATGAATGATAAATTTTGTTATAAAATAACACAACCAGTCTCATTTGGATATCGCATGATCCTCTAAAATCCAATACATTGGCATAGAGCATATCATCCAGGATCTTAATCACACACTCCATCTGATTTTATTACTGTGGATGGAAAGAAGTGATCAACTTGATATGTGTTATCACAACCTCCTGAATATTCCTCTAGAACCTCAAGGTTACCCAAGGATCCCAATATGAAACAATTGTATAAAGAGTCCCATTTAACCTCATAATCACCTTCACATATAGTTTAACCAGATCTTTATCTTTAGTGGTGTCATTCATCAAAATAAAATGAGAAAACATCATTAACACATTGACAACCTCCCATATAGAAATCCTTTTTTATGATGTCCATGGTAATCCAAAAAATACATGGATCACTCTTCCCATTTTCAAAATTGAAGTATATGAGGCTGATGTAATCTATAAGGTTTCATGTTCTCATCCTTTGTCAATTGGTATGCAAAATAGCGAGACACAAACTCTGTGATGTCATGCCTCATTCTTGGGAACTTGAATTAAAACCTCATGATATAATACATATTAATAGTGTCTGTATGAACAGACCATGAGGAGTTGTGATAATAAAAGATGACTACAATTTTAATAGTTGTTTAGAAAACAACCAATTTCTCGAAGTGCAGAATACCATATGAAGAAAGAGACCATCCAACAATAGTCTCCCCACAAAAAAGGATTTCTCGAGTCTTCTAAAACAAATCATCCTACTGCTGACTATGAAAAATAGTCTCTAGTAGAGAAGATTATTTCTATAGAATTGTTAGAAAAAGTCTTGAAAAATATTCCTAAGTATCCAAGTGAAATGAAGCAAAAATCCTCATATGGTTAAACTCCTTCATTTCCATAATAGCATGTGATAGAACTTTCCTGCTAAGAGCATCTGTAATGACATTTCCCTTTCCCGGGGTGTAATCAATATTGATGTCAAACATATTAAGGTATTTTAAGCATCATCTCTATATAAAAATCAAGTATTTTTTAGAAAGGATATAGCTCATACTTTAATGATCAGAAAAGACAGTGAACCTCTCTCTTAAAAGATAGTTCTGCAACCAATTGAGAGCATGCACGAATGAAACAATCTCTAAATTTTGAGTCCGGTAATTCTTTTCATGTTGTCAAAGCTGATGAGAATCGTAAGCTACCACATGTTCATACTTCAAAATAATTCATTCTAGACTATTACCTAAATAATCACAAAACTACATGTATCCCTTACCTGGCTCATGTAAGATCAATATAGGAGCTGATGTCAGAAGTTGTTTCCATTCATCAAAAGAAGAATGAATCATTTCATCCCACATGATATTTACCACATTATTGGTAAGATTAGTTAATGGTTACACCAACTATGTCATCCCACCTTTCTATTACATATCATTTCATTGCATTTTACAAAAATAGGATCATTAATGTCTAGTGTCTTGAAATCAGGGACTTAATACAATAAATCATAAAAAAAATATTCCAATCCATTTTTAAGGCTTCATAAAAGGTTCTTCCTAAGTAAAATCACTATATCTCAAAACATGGAGACACACATCAATAAAAAGGGTGATTATAAGGCCCAGTAAAGAAAGCTAGTGAAACAGTTTATATGTGAACGTGAGTGATATCTAAAAGAACATGTAGATAATGAAGTATATCATAATAATAAAAACATGAAACATAAAATGAAAATTTTTATAAAAAATTTAACTTAGATATTCATGAACATATAACCAAGGATTATCCTCAAAGAGTCATAAAAATTACCAAGGTTATTCACCAAGGTATCATAAAACATGTTATCTCTAGAGATGAAATTTTTTACCAAATGCATTGGAATAATATCAGCGAGAACCATTAATATGAATTTATTTTCATGTGATCCACATATATCATAATCATACATTTCATCAATAATGCAAATAGAATAAAAGAAATAAATTTCATATCAAAATCATGAAGTTTTAAAAAGTACATAAAAACAAGATCATTATGTCATTAATAACACATGGAAAGGGAATAAGGGTTTATTTTATGTCAATTAGAGAATAAAATATATCATGTTTTTGTCTCGGTGAAGACCCCTAGACATGAATTATGTTTAAGTGTTCACATAAATAAAATAATATAATTTATTTTGAAAAATATAGATATATTGAGATGAAAATTCTGCAGCATAATGACAAATCAACATGGTTTAAGAAAAATTAAAAATAGAGGAAAAATGGTGAAAAAATAATAAATGACTCATAATATATTATAGAGATAGAATAAAAAAATAAATTCACTGTATGGATATTTTTAGGACATGCCACATGAAAATTAAACGTGAATGAAAAGAGACGATAAAATTAACGTGAAAGAAAAGAGAAGATATGATTTCTTTTACAAAAATTTTGCAGCCTAACGACGAAAAATAAAAATTAAAAATATCTGTTGAATAGAGAAGAAAGGGTCTATCATCATTTAGACATAATATAGATAGAAATAAAGATATATGAGAATAGAAACCCACATAATAAAATAGAAACTAGACAACATGACATAAAAGAAGTCATGACTAAAAGATGAAGGTGAAGGGTTCTCATACATTGAAGAGTAACTTCCAAAAATCGAATGTTGGGACCTTGGGGGCATGAGGGAACCATGAGAGGACTCATCGTGGGGTAAAAATACTAGAGATATTTTGAGAAAGAATTTTGAATGAATGTAATTAAGGAATAGGTTAGTATTTATTCAAAAATTGAGGGAATATTTTAGTAATTTCTAAGTGACACCTCATTAGTGGTATTTACAAAACCATGGGCTTTCCCATGTTATTTTCCCGTGGTATTTTTCACATGGGACACCTCATAATATATATTACTTTACAAAAGTCAACCAGAATTATTACATCATGACTACATCACTAATGATGTCATTAAACACACTGAAACTCAAAACTATAATTTTACTAATCAATGAAAAGTCGGTTATTTCATAAAAATCGCAAAAAACACCAAAACCATTTTTCACCTTATAGAATCCAAAAGTGAACTCCATTTTATAAAAATTAGTTCCATTTTTAATTAAATTTTAAAAATAAAATACTGATACTTGACTAATAATTTATAAAACATTTAATTCCATATACGATGATATAATTATATCAGATTGCCACATAAGATGAAAAAAACATATTTATACCTCCTTAGGTTATGATACAATTCTATTAGTAAAATTACCATTCATAAGGGTAAAATTACTATTCCATATGGTTTTGTTACTAATAACCATTAAATTATTTTGATCTTATTGACCCCCAATTTTTACATTAATTACAACTATGTATGTAAGATTTTTTAAAATCATTTCCCAGAAAAAGTTATTGAATAATAAATTCTTTTTTACTATTAATTAAAAAAACAATATTGAAAAAAAATTCATAAAATTTAAACATCTTTGAAAACATCTACAAATTTACCCTAGGATAATTTTGACATTTTAAATTGAAAAAATGATGTTTATTTTCCCACAATAATTTTCTATGTATGAAAATCACTGAAAAGTAAAATTTTTAATTCTAAAATAAATTTACAAATTTTTTCTTAATTAAACAAATAATTTTTAATGAAAATATATTTCAAAAATATGATTGATTAAATAACAATTTTATTTATACCAAGAGATTAAAAAATTAACTATGGACACATTACATAACCCCTTATTGGACCTATGAGTAAGGTGTGAAATGTTTATAGAATGTTTGGGTGGTTCAGAAAACATTTCTTGATTGGTGATTTCTATCAGCTTGAACTTCTCCCTTAAGTGATTTTGTTCAAGCTTAATGCTTTGGAGTTTGGCTCTGGATTGGTCCAAAGAAAATCCCAATGATGCTACCTCCTTCCCAAACATGGAATAACGAGCTTCGTACGACCCGAGTCTACTGGAAGAGGCCATCAACTCTTCATTCTATATTAATTTTCCCTGATCAATTTTATTTATAAACAATAATCAAAATGTTAAGGGTATAGTTTCCAATAGTCAATTTGAACAAAAATTATATAGAAATCAATAACCAAAGGTCTCATTTTTATTATACACACTTCATTAATAAAAAGGATAGAGTTTTTTTGTATACAAAATAAAATAACACACAGATTTAGGAAACAAATATTATTCAAAAGTTGGTTCATTACATTCTTCCCCCATTAAGAAATTTTATCACTGAAATTTCAACTCATACCCTCCGAAGAGAAAATTTGTGGGTACTTCTGCCTTATTGACTTCTCTGGTTCCCACATGGATTCTTCACATTTTCTGTTTCTCCACAATACCATAACAAGGAAGGTAGTATTATTGAGTATATCCTAATATATAAGATAGAAGATATCCACCGGATTCTCCTTGTAGTATAGGTCATGTTCCAATTGTACCACCTTTGCATTTAGTACATGTGACGGTTCTGGTATGTACTTCCTCAAGATGGATACGTTGAAGACATCCTGAACTTGTGCTAGATTTGGAAAAAGTGTAAGACGATACACCATTAATCCCATGTGAACAAGGATATCATAGGGGCCAATGTACCAAGGGATGATCTTCCCTTTATTCCTAAACCTCGTGACTCTCTTCCAAGTTAAAATTCAATGAAATAATGTTTCACCAACACCAAACATCAAGTACAATTGACAGTTGTCAGCATAACTCTTTTTCCGACTCTGATCTACCTTAAAGTGTTGATGGATGGAATGGACTTTTTTAGTCATCTCTTTTATATGATCAGGCCCAAGAAGCTTTCTCTCACTAGATTCCCCTAAACAAGTAGAAGTTATACATCGCTTCCCATATATAGTTTCATAGTGTTCTATTTTAATGCTCATGTGGAAGTTGTTATTATATGAGAACTCAACTAATGGGTTATATTGATCTCATCCACCTTGAAATTCCACTGAGCATGTTCTCAGCATGTCTTCATGTGTTTGAATAGTTCTTCTAGATTGGAGATCATTTTGAGAGTGATAAGTAGTACTGAAATTCCATTCAGTACTCCATGTATTTTGAAGATTTATCCAGAATATTGATGTGAACCTGGGATCATGATCAGATATGATACAAAGTGGAACTCCATACAGCCATACCACATCCTCCATGTAAATCCTACCAAGATGATCAAGATTGAAATCATCCCAAATTTATATAAAATTGGAAGTCTGGGTGAGACTTTCCACAACCCAAATTGCATTGTTTCTTCTAGAATTTATCAAGAAACTAGTGACAAAGTCCCTAGTGATATTATCCCACTTCCATGATGGTATGGGTAGTGGTTGTAATAACCCATTAAGCAGTTCACTCGCTTCCAGCACTTTATGACATATCAGGCATCTTGAAGTGTTTTCATCAATCTTCCTCTTCATATTATCCCCCCAATTATTATCACAAAGGTCTTTATACAATTTTGTACTTCTAGGATGTATATAGAACATAGATCTATGAGATTTATCCATAATATCATTTTTCCTTATTTCTGGAATTGATGGATGACATTGTCATGTTTGAAATTTCATAAAACCTTCTCAGTCATTATTGAACTCATGAAACTTCTCATCCTTCAGGGCGTCAATCTTCTTTTGTAACAAAGGAACTTGTTTTTTATCTTTCTTGATCATATCTAGTAATAAAGGTTGAGAAATCATTTATAATAGGGTTGATGATGTCCCTTGCCTTATAATTCCTTTGTCCAGATTTTTCAGGTCATTGATCAGAGGATCTCTTTGAATCCCCATCATGGACAGAACAACTGGGTCTTTCCTGCTTAATGCATCAGTGATATTGTTTTCTATTTTGGATGATTATGAATTGAACAATCACAGTCTTCAATAAATTCTAACCATCTCTTTTGTCTCATTTTAAGTTTCTTTTGTGTGAAAATAAATTTCAAACTTTGATGGTCTGGGTATATATCACATTTCTCCCCATAATGATTGTGCATCTATATCTTCATAGAAAAAATGATTGTAGGCATCTGCAAAACATGCGTATGATAGTTCTTCTCATGGGTCTTCAAATATCATGATGAATAAACAATTACCTTTTCTTTTTTCATGAGTATTCACCCAATACCTTTCATATACACAACAACAGATATAACAAATCATTCTCCACTTGATGGATGAGTCAGAATAGGTGCATTATCCAATCTTTTCTTGATCTCTTGAAAACATTCCTCGCACTCCTTTTTTTATATGAATTTGACACATATTCTATTTATCTTGGTTAAAGGATTATAAATTCATGACTATTTTTTTACAAACCACATATAATATCCCTCTAATCCAAGGAAACTACGAATCTCGGTTTTTGTTGTAGTCTGAATACACTCCTCGGCAATATTTATCTATGTAGGGTTAACCATGTTTTCTTTATTAGGTACAATGTTCCCCAAAAAAGAAACTTATTTTAACCAAAATACACATGTTTTAACATTCCAAAAATCTTATCCATCCATATAGTTATCAAAATTACCCTTAGATGATCCTCATGTTCCTCGCGACGTTTGGTATATAAACAAATATCTTAATAAAAACTACCACAATGTTACCAAGGTAGTCCTCAATTAATCTATTCATCAAATACATAAAAATAATAGGTGTATTAGTTAGTATAAAGGCCATAACAACAAACTCATAATTCCTATATTTTTATCGGATGTCAGTTTTTGGAATATATTATTTCTTCACCATCAATTGACTATAAACAGATCAAAGCACCATCATGGAGAAGAATTGATACCCAAGAAGTTGGTCAAATAAGTCATCAATTCTGGAAAGAAAATATTTGTTTGTCACTGTTATCCCACATAGTTCCCTATAATCAATGCATATCCACATTGAACTATCCTTATTCTTTACAAAGAGAACATGTGCTCCCCATGGAAAAGAACTCAATCGGATAATCCCCTTATACAAAAGATTTTGTTTTTGTTTCCTTAATTCCCCCATATCCACATTTTCTATCTTATAAAGGGTATTTGATATCAGATGAGATCCAAGTTAGTGTTCAATGGAGAACTCTACCTCTCTTCTGGGGGGATTTTAGGGTAACTTCTTAGGAAATACATCAATGTTTTCCTGGATTATGGGAACATTTTCAATCCTTATACTCTCATTTTATTCTTCTTCTTCACCGATCAACTCCTTAAAAAATGGTAGAGGTGGGTTTTTAGACAAATATATGGTTGAGATATCTCTCCTTTGGAGATAACTGTCAAATTTCCATTCAAGAGTACTATGTTTTCATTGCTGCTGCATTTGATATTAACATTATACATGGATAACCATTACATTCCTATTAGAATGTTGAATTCCGTCATGGGAATGAGTACTAGATTTGCAATAATACTGTTCTCACTGAATTAAATAATAGGGTTTCTATACACTTAATGTTTTTGGATAATCTCACCAAAAGTCTTGGCTGATAACTCTACATGTATAAATTTACGTTTTGATTCAAAATTCATCGAACATGATGAAGAAATAAAGGAATGCATAAAACTATAATCAAACAATGTAATTTCAAGCTTTGATAGAAAATTAAAGGGTGATTTCTACCACATCATATGAATCTTTAACATTTGCTATTGTGATATAAAAAGAATGACCTTTCTGCCTTGGCCTTTGCTGAGGCTGATGGTGGTTCCCTTCCACTGCCCATGGATTTGGATAGTGATTGGAAAAGATCCCTAGTTGTTCACACTTATATCATTGGACATCAAGTCGGTACTGCACCATATTCCCCATATCATTAGTGTTTGGATGTTTATGTTTCACCTCACTATGACAATTCTGTTGAATATGGACATATCTTTCACACATGTAGCAGTTCCTGCTCTTGAGTAGGAAGTTCCTAGAATGCTTCTTCCCACATTTATTACACATGGGATTTTGTAATTGATTGATTCCTCTTCCAAGATCAAAGGTCCTCTCTATGATGGGATCCATTTATCTCATCATTTCATTTTATTTTTTAGACCACTTCATCTTACGAAACCCCAATTCGACTTTAATTTCACTCTGTATGATCTCCTCATAGCTATTATAGTCTCGATTGGCTATATTCTTCTGGAGATGAGGTCTCAGTCCATCGAAAAATCTATCAACCATCCCACTAGGATCCATGAAAATTCATGACGTATAATGGGAATGTCTGGTGAAGTTCATCTTATATCTTACAATATATTCATTCCCATTCTACTTCATATCAAGAATCTCCTTATCAATTTTTTTCTCATAGAAATTGTGAAATACTTATTGAAGAAGATATCTCTAAACTCTTCCAAATCCATATCTTCCACCTCCATATCTTCCACCTCCACTCTTGGACTCATGTTTTTAATTAGTTCCCTCCACTGATCAGCTTCTTCCTCTAAGTGGTAAATATCCAGGGTGACCTTATCTTGTTCCAAAAAGCATATCAAAAAAATATCTTCTCAATAGATACAATCCACTGTTTATCAGTCAATGGGTCAGCAGATCCACTTAAGGTTGGTAGTTGTTGACCCATAAAGGACTCTACATAATGTTATTCTATTCATGGTGTGATTGGTCTGTCAGCTTGATTCATGTTATTTCCCACAAATTGAGTCATATGGTTCATCATTCTCATGAAATTTTCTATTTCGTCTTCCATCAGAGGGCCATCAGCGCATGGTCCATTGCGGTCAGAATTTACCTAGTTCATCCTACTACCAACCATTATTTAATTGTATAAAAACATGGTTAAAATATTATTTCATTTATGAATCTTATAACTGTAAAAGATTTTCTGTCATAAAACCTCATGCATAAAAAATTAGATTTCTCTTTTAATCCATCATAATGAATCATAATAAGATTGTGATTAAAAAAACATATCACACAATAGTGTCAATATAGTAGTGCATCAAGGCCCATTTTCATATACTAGGATACCCTTTGTCAAGCCCAAAATTACTTGTCATAATTTTCACTGCCATGTTCATTTATACTAGAACTACATCCACTGGTTCGTATCCAAATATGTATTTATTTCTTTGTAAACAACTTACGTAATATTTCCCCAAAATACCAGGAAATCTTACTATATTTAAACTTTATTATAGGGTTATTCCTAATGTATTTTTATCCTAATTTCTAAAAATAAGTAAATTATCCTTTTATATAAATTATGGAATCCATTCTTTTTTATTACAAAACATTTCATTACAGTTTACAAACTGATGATCTTTAATGTCTACTATGTGGGAAATTAGAGATATAATACATGAAATCGTAAAACAATAATAAAACCCACTTGTATGGATTTATAAAACATAAATTCTATGAATAATTACTGCATCTACTGACCTTAAGACATACATCAAAGTAATGTTTAAGCAGAAGGCCCAACAAGGAAAACAGGGGAAACAGTTTACATGTGTATATGAGCAATTTGGATGAGAACATGTAGATAAAGAGGAATATCAAAATAATAAAAATTTAAATCATAACATGAAAATGTGGATACAATATTAAATTCATATATTAATGAACATATCACCAATGTCTATCCCTAAGGTGTTAGAAAATTTACCAAGGTTATTCACCAAGGTATCATAAAACTTTTCATCACATGAGATTGAATTCATTACACAATGCATTGGAGAAATATCTGGGAACACCATCAATATGTATTTATTTTTATGTGAGAAAAATTGACCATAATCATACATTTCATAAATAACCCAATGATAATTAAGGAAATGGGTTTCATATCAAATTCATGACGTTTGGAAAAGTGATTAAAAATGAGATTGTTATGTCATTTATAACCCATGGAAAGGGAACAAGAGTTTTATGTTTGTCAATTACAAAATAATATATATCATTTTTATTTTTTTGTTAATACCCCTAGAAACTAATTATTTTTGGGTATTCAAATAAATAAAATAACTGAATTTCTTGACAAAAATATAGATATTTTGAGATGAATATTTTGCATCATAATGGCTATGCAACATGGTTTTAGAAAGTATTAAAAAGAGAGGGAACAATGTTTAACCACTAAAAAAACTCATAATAGAGTATAGATATATAATAAAAAATAAATAATATCATTGTATGGATATTTTAATGACATACACATGAAATAAACTCAAAAGAAAATAGAAGATACGATTTCTGTTACAAAAAACTGGAAGCCTAACCGCTTCACCCAAAAATTCAGAAAATTAGTTCCTGATTGAAGAAAGGGTCTATAATAATTTGGACAAAAAGGGAAAAATATATGGATATAGAATAACGTACCCCTACATAATAAAATTGAATCTATAATACATAATATAAAAGAAGTCATGACTAAAAGAGGAGGGTGAAAGGTTCCCTTACCCTGAAAAGTAACATAAAAAACTAGAAGGGTGGGACCTTTGGGGGCTTGAGGGAAACATGGGAGGACTCTACGGGAGGTAAAAAGACCATATCATCATTGAGCAGTAATTATTAATAAATTTTATTAATGAATGGGTTGGTATTTATAGAAAATGTGAGGGAATGTTTTTTTTAATTTCCAAGGGACACCTCATTAGTGGTATATGACCAAACTGGGGGCTTTCCCATGGTATTTTCCCATGGTATTGTACACATGGTACACCTCATAACATATTTTAATTTACAAAAGTTGACCAAGATTATTATATCATTATTACGTCATTAGTGATGTCATTAAACACACCAAAACTCAAAACAATATTTTTACTATTCACTGAAAATTCATATATTTCAAAAAAAACCCAAAAATTCAACCTAAACATTTTTTGATATGTAGAATCTATAACTTAAATATATTTTATAATAATCAATGTTTTTAAAAAATTAATTAAAAATAAAATAAAATAATAATACTTGACATGTATTTTACAAAACATTTAATTACTTACACTTTGATATAATTATATGACATTACCATCTAAGATGTCCAAAACAAATTTATACCTCCTTAGGTGATGAAAATATTGCATTTGAAAAATTATTCTTAATATGGGTAAAATTACTATTCCAAAGGGTAATGTTACTATTCACCAAAAGAATTATTTTAATCTTATTTAACCACATCTTTCTCCCTAATTACAACCATAGATATTAGATTTTTGAAAATCATTTCTCCGAAAATGGTATTTAATAATAAAATGTTTTTTCAATATTAATTATAAAACAATTTTCATCAAATAATATTCATATAAAACAGTATTTGAAAGTAGAATTTATCAAATTGAAACTTCCTTGAAAACTTTTAAAAATTCAGCCTTCGTTAATTTTGTCATTTGAAATTAAAAAATAGTGTTTATTTTACCATAATAATTCTCGATGTATGGAAATATCTAAAAAGTGAAATTATTACATCTAAAA
The DNA here is from genome assembly GCA_963277665.1 of Viscum album. Classification (NCBI taxonomy): domain Eukaryota; kingdom Viridiplantae; phylum Streptophyta; class Magnoliopsida; order Santalales; family Viscaceae; genus Viscum; species Viscum album. The sequence continues at coordinate 361,372,326 of OY728158.1, read as the reverse complement.
TCAATTTATCAAATTTTTCATAATTAAACATATACTTTATTAATAAAATATATTACTAAAATAAGAATTATAAAATAATAATTTTATTTGTACCAAGAGATTACAATTAGTAACTAAGGCCTCATTACAAAACCCCTTAGAATTAACACATATGAAATAAGAGTATGTTATTCAATTTTAATAGAATCATGGGGTGGATCGTAAAACATTTCCCAACTGGAGATCTCTATATTCTTGAACTTCTCCCTAAATAGATTTCATTCAAGAATAACTTGTTGGATTTTGGCATGGGTTTGGTCCAGAGAAAATCCCATTGATGTTACCTCCTTACCAATCTCTGACAGATGTGCTTCGTAAGGCCCAAACCTATTGGATGGGTACATCAACTCTTCTTTTTTATTAATCAACCATGATCATTTGTATTTGTAAACAATAATGAAAATGTTCTGATTATAGTTTCCAATAGTCATATTGACCAACAGTTATATAACAGTCGAAACACAATGCTCTCATTTTAATTATACTAATTTATTTAATAATAGAATTTTTCTATGAAAAAAATTCACACACAAATTAATGAAAAAAATATTATTAAAAAGTTGGGTCGTTACACCAACTTAGAGAAATACATGATAAACTACTGGTAGTACCCAACAAGACCAAGGATGATCTATATCTCAAAGACATTTTCTGGCTCTTTCCAAGAAAATACATCATTTACCTTATCATGATAAAAATAATAATCCATTTTTAGATATAATTTTACCTAATATATTTATTTCATAATTCTAGAAACTACATATCAAATTCATTCTATAAAAGTGGTGATTTCTCAAATTTTCCAGAACCAACATCATATTGTACTTGTTCTCACACTCTTATTTCAAATAAACTAAAAGATCATCCAAGAACACTATCATAAAAATATCATGATATTTAAGTAATATATGATTCGTCAATTCCATAAAAACAATAAGAGCATTAGTCAGACCTGAAGGCATCACTAGATATTCATAATGGTGATACCTTCTCTTGAAATTTGTCTTCAATATATCATACTTATATACTCTAACCTGATGTTGACCCAACTGATTATTAACCATGAAAAAACTCATTACCACCTTTAAATAATAAATCATTTTATCCACACAAGGAAATGTATATTTGTTCTTAACTTTCACACAGTTCAACATCTGATAGTCCACATATAACTGATGTAAACCATTTGCTTTCATGGAAGATATCATAAGGGATATCCATGTCGAAACTATAGGGTGAACTAAACCCTTATTCAACATGTGATAAAATTGAATCATGATCACTTTCATCTTATATGGTGACAAAAGATATGAAGGTATCAATATCTACTACAAACCTAGCAGTAGGTCAATCATAAATTCTACCTCTCTTTCTAATGGAAGAACAGCCATGTCATCCAGGAAAAATTAGGAAAGTCCTAAATGGTGATATGATGACCAATAGAAGAAGAAAAACCATCCATATCAAACACAACAGTAGCCATCAAAATTCTATTCTCTAGGTGGGAAGGTCCTTTATGAACTGACCTCAGGTCCCACTCCCCCTAAAATACATGATATCTAACATCAGCTTCAAAAAATGAAACATGTTGATGATAAAAATCATCCTCAACTCGATGGGAGACAATCGAATCCATATTAATGATGACATCAAAATGATCCAAAGGAGAATGATAAAATCCCATACCAACCCTTAATCATCAATCATTAATGAACACGGAAAGTGAAACACCTTCTTTTTCTCTTACATAGAAGTGTTTCTTAACTCCATTGTAATGGACAAAGCTTCGTTTGGATGTTTAATAATATCAAAAAATAGGAAGACATTAAAGAGTGGGAGTCATAAATATATAATGATTAAATTTCTATAGAAGATGAAAAAAATGATGGTACCTCCCACTTTTTTCGAACCATCATCAAATTCAATTGGACACTCATGTACTAAATGAAAATTCTTCACTCATGAGGCTAGTGGCTAGAGACCTATACTCTTAAAAGATTGTTCCTACACCCCAACAGTCTTTGGAGAAAATGGACCCTAACCATAATGAGGAGTAGTCATAGCTTGATATAATAGATATAATTGACCAATACATACAAAACTATTGCATGTTTTCATGGGCATAGGACAATGAAAACTTTTGTGTTCTCCATTTCCACACTTATAGAAAGTCTGGGGCACATTTCCATCTTGAACAGATGTTTCAGAAGAGGCTTGTTGCTGAGACTCACTTCCACCACCCATGTGATGATCCTACCTGTTTTTTTTCTTCCCATGAATACCACTAAGAATTCCACTATATAGATGAGAAGGGTTGGGATACACAACCATGTCTATCATATACATCTCTTATGTCATATATTTGTATACTGTTTCAACTTAGGTAGAAACTTCAACATGAACACCCGTGATCTGATTTCCTGTCACAAACTTTATAGGTACTTTTGAGCCATATGCTACTTACTCCTCACCACATCTAAGTAAAAACAAACAAGATCATAAAATCGGTTGGTGTATGCTGACAACGAATTCTATGCCTATTTTAAAGATAAGATCTTCATAGTCTTATCTAACATCAATGAATATGTGAAAAAACATTAGAAAGTGAATGGTTTTGAAACCCTTCCATTCCAAGTCCACGTGCATGTATTCCTTGAAACATTAATTCCTCCATTACATAACCAAACTCTTGAGTATCAATGCTGAAAAAATCACCCTCATATTATTAGGTGTATTCAGAATGTCAAATATTTGATCGATCATGTCCAACAGGCCCTCCACCTCTTGAGGTTTAGTCATACCCTTAATGGATCAGCTGTTCTCCTGCAAGAGTTCTCATGATCAATCCATCTCTCCACCATCTCCGAGTTGTACCTCTACAATATCATTATTAACTAGTTGAATATCATGATCAATTAAATGAACTTTTTGTACTATATTCTTGATGATATTATGATCTAGTTGTGGATTCCATGGAGTAGCATCAGGTATATCAGCCTAAGGAACTCTTGGAAGAAATATCAGAGGCATGCTAATGCATACTGAAACATAAGAATGATTATACAAAATAAAATATCTCAACTCAAACTAGAAAACTATATTAGACATAAAAAATACTTTAAAACAAATCCCAACACTAGATACACGTATCCCAACATCCCATGGGAACATGTTTCACATCATGATATGATATGGACATGCACTCATCGCAACATTCTTCTCATGTTGTGAAAATTAAATATCCAGTCTAATAGGCATACCATGACAATGAATCTTGATGACAAACCTCCCACTAATACCAATTTTTAATGAATGGACCTGGTTTAGCCTCGAACCTTGAACCTGAACCATTATTTTACATACCCAAAGGGAATTCTAATTCCCTACGATCTGGTGAAAAGATCATATGCATTGAACAACACACCATAGGAAATGATTTCACCCAACCTGAAAAAACACATGGCATATTTATATACATGGAATGGAAATTACATCGGAAGACAAATGGAATATATATTCCATAACAGTAAAATTAATGTAGAAAAAAACAACAGTAAAAGTAATAAAATCATAAAAAACAAGTCCAGCTGCACGGACAAAAACCAAAAAACTACCACATGTGATGGTGCAGTCAATCCCCCATAATCTAACCACCAGCTACCCAAAAATATCTGACACGAACCTCACTGCCTCATAGTGGTTCCTTTCTTATTCCTAAATTGGAATATACACTATGTTCTATGCACCACTAAGGAGGTATGCATGGTGTGAGATAATAGTCTCAGTAGGATGCCACCCAGGTTTTCCAAATAAATTCCCTGTATAACAATACATATGGTTATTTTAAATAAATCATGGAATGATAAAGAGTAAACCAGTTATATAGAAAACGTGGTAAATATCTCCCCTTTTTACCATTATCAAAAAAGTATGTATAACATGCATATCAAGGATAACTCAGAAATCTGAGAACTATAAAAAAGAATTACCAACAAAAGGATCAGTACCAAGGATCACTATATTTCATACTATTATACTACTCATAAGACAGTAAATCAGGTGCAAAATTTAGTTCCTTGAACACATGCCTTGAAAGAAGATGAAGATCCCATTAGTAAACCCCCAGAAAAATGTCAATATTCACCCCCTAAAACAATGGTTCTAGGAAATAGAGTAACTCACCATGAAAAAAAACACTTTCTATTCACAAAACAAGGATGATGGACTCAGGAAAAACTTTTAATATATGTACACAAGATAACATAGGTTCTCAATTTCACAAATCAAATTCATTGTTCCAAAAGTACCCATTTACTTTTCATTTTTGAAAAAACAGGGAAAATCGATTTCTCTTTAAAAAACCTTTCTCAACACACACAAACAATCATTCTAATTTTATAAATCAATTTATAAAGAATGATAAAATCAATTTTATTGTCAAATGAAAGGGATGGAATCACCTACCTCAGTGTTGAGGCCGCACACGCCTGTAACAGAATCAATCAACAAAGAAACCCAAAAACACCATAGGATACCATACAATATATTCCCCACCTTAATATTGGTCCAACTTATATAAAAAGGCGTCTATGGAAAGGTAAAACACAACATACCTCAAGAATAGACATTTTTCGACCCACAAATAACTATGGAATGGCCTTCGGTTCATTTCTACCAAAGGATATACAGGAGGACATGGAGACCCACCAAATTAGGCCACCATATCTGATAAACCAACCCTATGGTGCCACTTTAATCAACAGTAATGAATAAGTGGAAAGATCACATACCTTGAGAGATTCACTACAACCGTAACAAAGATCCAACGTCGAACATATTGATCAAGATGGAGGAGAGTCTCCCTAAATCAACTAGGAAGAGCATGGGGTCAAGAGAAAAGGGACTAGAGAAATGAATCGAATCCAATATAGTTTCTCAACTATTTGATAAACTATATGAGGTCCAATACATGATATTTAATATAGTTCCACACCATGAAATCTATGGGGTTTAAGTACACAAAAAAATAAAGCACCTTAGATTAGAAATAAAGTATTTAAACTATACAAGGTGTGAAACCTACATTCATGCCGTGTAACCATTCATAGCGTGGCCCCTTTTCATGTAATTTACCCATCTACCATTACACATCGTGTAACCAAGTTACATATTATGAAATCCTCCTTTAGTCTACAGAAAAAGTTTGTTAAATCCAAAAGACCAAAAAATCATTGAACTCACCATTATAGGTATCCTCCAAATTCCTTTTCATTCCTTTATACAAAAATTATAAAAAGGATAAAAATGAAGATGTCAAGAACATACCAAATAGATCGGTAACTTGATTTTACATCTAGATAATGAACTTGTCAATGATGTTTTGGAAAAGGCTAAAACCATTCTGTAGCACATCAAGACTGCTTAAAGACAGCAAAAGATCTTTTTTGAAAATCATTGATGAAAACAAGAGTTTGATGTTTGAAACATGGTATTCATATTCATATCTCCATGTAACAAATTCATGAGATTTTGGAAGAAGGGAAGGCTTAGTTCAAGATACATCATCCCCTTTGAGATCCCTGATCACATTAGAGTGGTGGCTAATAAACTAGTATTCCATGCTAAACAATCTCAAGTGCATGTTATATTCCATTTATATTTCAATAACATGTATATACCACACCCGTAACAAGTACACAATATAGAGGTGGTATCGTTGGATAATGAACTCTCATATGAGGTGCATTCAATGATGATATTTTATTATAGAGACAATGTTATATTAAATAAGGAAATGAAAGTTGTAAAAGTATTGTGGAGATACCACATGTTTGAAGTGGCCATGTGGGAAATAGCGATAGTGACAAAACAAAATTACCCTAATCTATTTTAGTGTGGGTAAAATAAAAATTTCTATGGGGGGAATTTTGAAGGGGTAAGATTGTAACAACCCAATGTTTTTTAAATAAAATACCTCATTAATTTTAATCAAATGACTTATATATATTATTGATATAAAAAACACATGAAATTTTTTAGTTTTATTACATCATACAAAATTTTAAATAATTTTATACATCTTTACCATTGATAATATATCCTTTGAAGAGTGATCATTTTATTAGTATAATTATAGGGTGTTCATAAATTTGATTTTCAAAAAATATGCAATAAACAAATCAAGTTGGATGAAACCCTATGTAGCCCCTTTATTAAGATTCTGAGGGAGATAGAATTTCTAGTATTTTCCATTGACCAATCCTATGATGAGATCCAATAACTTATGAATGATAGAAACTGTTTATAGGATACGTTCAATATCATTGACATTAGGACCCTAACCATGTATGTCGAACCACCCCATAAGAGTATCACCATCACACACCATAACCATAGGGAGGTATCTAGAGTATTAAATGGATACATATTATTAACATAATAATATAAATATTCATATTGTATTTTCAATATAATAATGATCATATTTTCTTATCATTGCATTATAAATGATTTTAATTTTTGTACAAGGAAACCCAAATTGAAGAGTTAATTTGTATTTAATTTCAAATAAAATGATTATGTTGATGAAATACTAAATTATTGAAATTAATAATAAAATATTTTTTTTAAAATAATATTTATTAAATATAAATGATCTTATAATTTTTCTTTAGTGAAATATAAATTTTATAAGGGTTCGAAAACTATTATTGTCAAACCAACCCACTATTTATCAATAAATGCAATTTTTATCTAAAATAGAAAATTTAAATATTTATAAAATAATTTGGTTAAAATAAATATTATTTTTTCAATCCAAACGTCGAAATTATCCAATGGTTAATGTTTCATAATTTGCTGAGATAGTCAATTTTTTGGGTAAAAATTAAATACTGAATAAATATGTTGTTTGTATAATGACATCAGTATGACCAAAAATTATTATAATAAATAGAATAAATTATATTTAAGACCAAATATATATTTTCTATTTAAAATGTATTAATTATTATTTTATTTTATAAATTTATAAAGTCGTTATGAATCCTCTAAGACCAATAATATATTTTAAGGTTTCAAAACCATATCATTAAGAGTATGGCTCACTTCCATAGTAAAATTGTAATTATTTTATTATTTTCGGCCGTTAGACATATAAAATAATGAAAATAACTCTCCATTGGTATATACCATGGGAAATAACCATGGGTTGGTGTGTGGTTTTGGTTACATTAATATATAGAGTTCAAAAACTAAGTGGGAGAAATAATAAATAATTCCCCACTCATTTCCTATATATACCCACCCATTATCCAAATTATCTTCACTAAATAAATTTGGCTCATTTCCATACTCTTCTTTCCCCTTTTTAGAGTACTTCTAAGGAGATAAAATATCTCATGAAACCCATCCCTAGTATTTGGAGCCAACCTCAAGGTAAGGGTTCATTTCATTATCCTCTTTATTCACAAATCTTTGTTATCATATGATTATTATCTACATTTTATATTAATAGGATATGTTATTACATATAACCCTTACTACTCTTATTATTTATAAATAATTAGAGACATGTTTTATGTCATTAATATTTCCCATGATCATTTATATGCCCCTATTTTGCGGCCAAACTTTCACCATGATTTTTCATTCCAAACAATTATATAGTGAACACCCATACCCATTTATTATCAAGGGTGTTAATCATTATAACAATATACTTATTGAATAGTTAAATACATTTATTTATTCCACACTCCTTTATCATGGATTAAAATATGATTATGGATGAGTCCATGTTTTTTTATCTATGTGGCACACTTATGCATGGGAATGTAATCAAAGTGAAAAGTGTGCCATTAATTATATAGCACTCTAATGGACTGGGTAATTATTAGTCTCACAAGTCATCATGTTGGGATAGGGAGTAAACCAGGTTCCTTTTTGAAAATTTTCCAATCACTATGTCATGGTAGTTATCCCTAACATATGTTGATGATTCAGTGTATAAAGTTGTTGGAAAATTTACAATGTTTCCATTGCTATAATCATACTATATCATGTCTCATTGATCATGTTTATGATAAATACTCATTTTATGCACAATTGATATGGCTATATTTAAACATGTATTATTCCTTTTTTTACACCATCTTTATTTCCTTACGTGTCTTTATAGCTCACCCCATTCTTATATATATACCCATATTACCCCATGCAGTTTTATGTTTGATAAAGTTAAATAAGTTTTCAATAAATATGATGTATTCCTAATTTTAAGTTGTTATGTAATGTAAATAATTCCAAAATAAAATATAAATCCCTTTCTTCCACTTTTTACTATGTGTAATTTTATATTATAAATCATGTATTGATATGAAATATAGATAATGGTTGTCATGTCTACTCGGAAAGTTAATTTTGCAACCCCAATAAGATTTACACATGTATCTTGCCTATTATTAGGAACTCTTTGAACATTGAGGTCACCTTCATCATTAAAGATTCATAAACACTTATTACCCTCATGAAAGTCCTCTCTACCAAATATTTTAACCCTAATTTCTTTGACACCCTCTTATTTAAAAAATTCGTGTATATTGTAGGACAAGATATTTAAGGCCTGATAAGAGACATGTGGAATGCATAAGCTAACCTCTCCTCCAAAAGTAAATCACTCATGTCTATCATTACCAAGGTCTAGAAACAATATTTAGTATCTAATTTAAGGACAATTATTATTTATAATTAATCAAAAAAATTATCAAATATTCTATTAAAATAATTGTACCTCTAGCTCCCTTCAAATATTTCAGAAAACCAAAGCACATTCATCCAAAACAAGATTATTTTAGGAATTAAAATTATTTCAAACAAAAACATTTCATTCCACAAAAAAATACACTACATCTAAATGGTTTATCATGGATTATAAAACTAGATATGAGAAAACCCATTGATATAGTAGAATTAACCTTCATTGGGTATATGATTATCAATAGTCGCATCTTCTCTAGATGGTTTGATGTGGTTATTTAATATGACTCTCTTGTCTCACTCAAAAAACACATCAATGGTACAATCACAAAGAGCTACTATACCACATGGGGCCTTTCTTAGGGAGAACCCCTTTCCCCTTCCCATATCATTTTAAGGTATTTTGTGTTTTCTTTATTAATTTAAATAGAGGAAAAGGATAATATCATTAAATTTGTGAAAACCTATATCCCGGGGCCTCCCATCTCCCACCACTTCTTCATCATTTATAGTCTAATATTATCTAGATCCACATTGGAAAAATTCGTGTACATCTATAGTTTAATTTTTTATGAGAATGTGTTAGGGTATGTTTTTAGTATTTCTATACAAATAGCCTATATCACTAGAATTATTTATTTTAAGAAGAGAACCTCTAACACACATTTGGTATTCTGATGGTCAAAAAACATAAAAAATATATCTTACTTCCTGATCTTCAGATGCTAAAAATGAGTTATTTTATAGAATCCAAGAATGATTTAAAAAAAATAAAGGGATAGAATTTAAAAATAGTTTGTAATCCAGGAAAAATAATTCTAATTATGGAAGTCACATAGTCTATCCACTCCTATTTTCTGACTATCTTCATATTCCCCAAAACAATCTTCAAACAAATCCATTCTTCTCTAAATAATTTGGTGGGGGGGGGGGGCTAAATTAATGGGTAAAAAATATTAACTATATAAGGGGGGATACGACAAGTAAACTCAAAAATCATAGGGGAATGGGGTTTAGGTATTTTCATATCTTCACTGACATAGCTTGTTTGGTTTCTTAGGCCCCCGATATATCTTTTACTAGAATATCATGTGGGGTTCGCATGGGCTCTATATAAGGGGGATTTATTATACAATAAGATCTTGTTCAATTTTTATTATTTGAAAAAACCAATTTCTAGTCTATTATAATGGAAAAAATGCAACTTACCATATGCCTAAAGGGATAGAAGATGCAATTGTCATCTACGTACTCAATGTATCCTGTCGCGATTGTTGAACTACAAATATTCATCTAGTTTATTGATAGAGATAATAATATTATATAAAGATTACCTATTGTTATATATATGGATCCAGATAACCTATTTTAGAGTAGGGGATGAAAATTCACCTATATTTTAAAATTAAGTTATTCTATAAAAATTAATACATTAGTTTCAGAGCCCATTGTTCTTTAGAAAACCATCAGGATAATCATGACTCAACCCAAAGAATAATATTTATGGTTGAGTGCATACTTTGTATTCCTCTCCCTTATATAGAGTTCCTTTAATTTCACCATGCAAAGGAGAACCTAATGTGTTCAATATGTGTGACCCTGGAAAAATCCAACAAGAATGCCATCTTTCATGGTCCCAGAACTAGAGACATCTAGCACGCTTAAAATCCCAAAATTTAACTCTTCCTACAAATGGACCCCAAATTCAGTTGTCTTCTCACAAAATGGTCATAACATCTCCTTATTGAGTACCTTAGTTCTATTTTTATAGTTTCATGGATTAGTTGGGTTAGTAAAAATGACTTTATATTGAATAAGTTAATAAACCCATGAACCCCTTGGAATGATCATCCTACCCACTAGTTATCCATGTGGAGCCACAATGATAATCATCGTGTTGACCTTGTGGTCATTCTTGACCCATTAACCTAGAAACCACCATCAAACAATGACATCACCAATTTTGATGTAGTTTTCCATGTAACTTTTGGAATGATCATTATTATAATCCAACATTCTTTAAGGGCATACTTCTCACCAGTGGTGATTGAATCACATGAAATAATAATTATAATGGAATTATCAATTAAGAGAAGTTGGATTCTATCACCCATGTCTCCGACTTCCTCACAGTTATTAATTTTATCTCTTCTTTAGAGGTTTTACTCCAACTGTTTAGTCTATTTTTTCATGAAGATCCTTTCCCTACAGTGTTTCTACTCATCTTAATACAACTTATTACCAAAAGGTAGGGTAATATTGAGGTTCAAAATTTGGCTACTATGATTCATACAAACGATCCTATTGTCTGGTTGTATTTATTTATCTAGATGGATGACATACCATGGTTTACATACACTAGGATCTCTTAACATTAGACTCCTATTTTCTCCTCAGAAAGATAATGCTTAATGTAACTGTTGAAAAATATGAAATCCTACATCCACTCTAGAATTAAACTAGATTAGAAACAAAAAATAAAAATCAAATAAAAATATTATAAAAAAGTGTAATGAAAAAAAATATTATATTTTAATATGATTTCAATTAAAAATTTCTATGAAAAATATGTTCATTGATGTGATATTTGAAATTAATTACAAAATTACAATACAATATACCAAACACTTATAAAATTATTTTTTTAACAATCAACCTACATAGACAAGATTATACCGAATATAAACCAAATATTATTTTAGTATAAATAAATAAATAAATAATATTTTTTTATCACATATAGTAATGATTTCACGCCATTACTAGTGAGTGGTATGGCCTGGGGTGAGGTAGGGCAGTTTGTGCGGTGATATCCTCAGTCTTGCCTATTTTCAATGAATTTCATCCTTAATTTTGGTTCGGCAGTGGGAAATATAATCAACCTATTACTAAATATATTAATAATATTATAAGTTATTCAATTAATCATTTTATTTTGGATTATATATTTAACTTTATATTAATTATATTATGACTTATTAAAAACATTTTTATTTAATAATATATATATATAAATTATACCGTTTATAAATGATTAGGATAATGATATTATCAGTTATTAAATATTTTCTGTATTTAAATAGTTGATAATAATTATATCATTAAACAAAAATAACATTTTTATATTCATAAAATGCACTTTGAGTCATATTAGGCACATTGTTTTTCAGATAGATATGTGGTAGATTGTAACCCATCATAAATGAATTATGGATCACTAACCTAATGCTGAATAACAATATGAGCTCATTTACTTATTTTTTATAATGTGTCAAGAACATTAAACTAAAATGACATAATAATATTGAAAAATGAAGTTGGAGTCATACCAGCCACATCATTGATAAGAGTGATGTTTGATCCATTTATAAAATTCATAAATGATTTTTGGATAGTTTTCCAAATTTTTAAAAACAACAGGATCTTGTTAACTATATTTTGGCTATGTGATTAACTTTATAATCTAAAAATAAATGATTATATTGAAAACATGCACATTGAGTCCTACCAACCACATAATGTGTCAGATTGATGTGTGGTTGATTCTTATTAATCAAAAATTAATTATGGATTATTTTCATAATGTTTGGAAAAAATAGGATTTTTTTTCTGATTTTACACTATGGGATGGACAATTTAAAACAAAAATAAACTTTTATATTGAAATAAGACTCTTCATGTCAAACTGAAAAAACATGGTGTTAAATTTTCATGAATTCAAATCCTACGCATCATAAATGAATAAAGGATAATTTTCATAAGGTCTAAAAAAATTCAGAGGTTGTTCTCTCACTTTTTTCTATATGTCACATGTTTTAATCTAAAACTAAACATTCAAATTGAAAACAAAAACATAGAGTAATATAGAACACTCTTTGTTATTTATTGAAATATGAATGATTCATTTATTTCACAAATTAATTAGGGATAATTGTCTTACCATTTGAAAAAAATTGAATCTCAGATACTTGGTTTTTATAATTTGACATTTTTTTGAACTAAAATGAAACTTTTCTACTCAAAAAACAAACATTGAGTCATATTGACCACATCATTATTCATATTATCAAGTGGAATATTTTTATAAATTCAAAATAAATTATTTATTATCATCCAAATGTTTTAAAAAAATGATTTCTTTCTTGATTTATTCTTATGTTGTCCATGTTTAAAACTACAATTACACCTTTATATTGAAAATGCACACTTCGAGTCACACCTTTCATGTTGTGTTTCAGATTGATGTGTGAGCTATTACTAAACATCATAAATTAAATATGGATCATTTTATATAATTTAAATATTAATTTGACCTCTCTTTTTTCTATGTGGTGTACGTTTAAAAAAATGCCACATTTAAATTAAAAACACGAACTCTGAGTCATTATGACCAAATCATGTGTCAAATTAACCTGTTCTCAATTACTAGATTTCAAAATTATGATATGGAATTTTTACATGATGTATAAAAATAATAAAACTTCATTTTGAATGGTTTGGCTATGTTTCAATCATTTTAAACTAAAATGAAACTTTTATATTGAAAACACAGACATTGTGTCATACATGACACGTTGTGTGTCAGATTGATGTGTGGTCAATTCTAATACTAAAAATACTAATTATGTATTGGTTTTATAATGTTTTTAAAATAATATGAGGTTTTTCTCTATAATTTTCCTATTCAAAAAATATTTTAAACTAAAATTACACTTTTATTTTGTAAACATGAACCTTCAGTTATATCGACCATATCATGAGTTGGATTTTAATGCAGTGCATTTCTGAAAAGCTAAAATAAATTATGCATCCCTTTAAAAAAAATTTAAAACAATATGATCTAGTTTTAATTATTTTGGAAATGTGATGCATGTTTTAAACAATAATGAATCATTTATATTGATAACCCACACCTTCATTCATATTGGCTACATCATGTGTTTGATTGACATTTAGTTGATTCCAACACATCAAACATTAATCATAGATCACTTTTATAATGTTTTAAAATACTGAGTGTTTTTAACTAATTTGGGATATGTGAAACATGTTTTAAACTACTGTGAATATTTATATTGAAGACACACACTTTGAGCCTTACCGGCACCAGCATGATTTAAACTAATTTTCGGTCTATTGCTACATGTCACAAATGAAATTTTGATCATTTCCCTAATTTTTTAGAAAAATATGATCTTGTATTATTGGTTTTTGTAGTGTGACCTTCACATAAAACTAAAAAAAACTTTTATATAGTAAACATACACATCGAGTCATTCTGACAACATTGTGTTTCAGATTAACATGAAGTTTCTTCTTATATATCTCAAATAAAATAAAAAACATATTCCAAATGATTGAAGACAATTTAATCTTTTATTCTTTATTTTCACTTTGTGATATGAATTTTAAACAAAAATTGAACTTTTACATTGAATATTTGTAGTTTTATTCATACTGGTCACAATGTGTTTTGGATTGATGTGAGCTCAATTTCTATATATAAAAATGAATTACCATCCATTTCCATAATATTTGAAAACATGATTAAATTTTTTCCTAAATTTGTTAGTGTGACACATCTTTTGAACTAAAACAAAACATTTAGATTAAAAACATAAACTAGATTCTCATTGGCCACATCATGGGTTGCATTGATTTGCAGTCAATTATCATATTTCAATAATGAATTATGGGTTGTTTTCATTATGATTCAAGACAATATGAGTTCATTTACATAGTTTTCTCTATCTGACAATATTTTTACACTAATTTGATAATTAAAAATACAAAAATTAAGTAATACTAGCCGCATCATATGTCAGATTTATATTAATTCACTTCCTATTTCCAAAAAAATATTTTTGGATTGTTTTACTAAGAATTAAAAATAATAAAATTTGTTTTAATTAGTTTTTTCTATGTGATTCTCATTTTAAACTGATATGAAACTATTATATTTAAAGCATGAACTTTTATTCATATTTTTCACATCATGTGTATGAACTCATTTTTGTTGATTCCTATATGATACAAATGAATTATGGATTACTTTACATCATTTTCTAAAATTATTCACATTTTTCACAGTTTTTGAAATGTGATGTGTGTTTTAAACTAAAATAACACTTTTATATTGAAAAATGAACTTTTTATCTTACTAACAATATCATGGATCAAGTTGATATGCATTAAATTCATACATTTCCTAAATAAAATTTGTATAATTTTCCTAAAATTTGATAACTTTATGATCTCTTATTCTTAGTTTTGGCTATGTGATGTGAGGTTTAAAATAATATGAAACATTCCTCTTGAAAATTAAAACACTAACTCACATAGACCACATTGTGTTTCAAATTAAAATGAATTTGATCACCGTATATCTCAAATGAATTATGAATCATTTTTCTATTGCTGGAAAAGAAAATAATTTTTCCTTATTTTGGCTACATAAGACCGGTTTTACACTAAAATGAAACTATTATAATAAATATGCCCACATTAAGTAACAATTATAATATCATGTGGTACATTTATTTGAGGTCAATTGTAATACGTCAAAAATAAATTACGGTTTATTTTCCATATGTTTGAAACCAATTTTGATGGTTTTATCTATTTTTATAGTGTTACATAATTTTTAAACTAAAATGATAGTTTTATAGTAAAAAAAACTCTTGATGTCATGCCACCAATATAATTTTTTTAATTTTTTTGAAGTCAATTATTACATTCTATAAACGAATTATGGTTCAATTTACTAAAAATTCAAGATAATATGAGGTTGTTTACTCAATTATGGTTCTAGGACATGTGTCTTAAACTAATTTAACACCTGAAAACACGTAACATTAGTAATATTGGACACATATTGTGTCAAATTTACATTCATTAAATTATTATAAATAGAATTTACTTTTTGGATCATTTCACTAATTATTGAAAACAATCAAATGTCATTTTCTTGGTTTTTTCTATGTGATATGCATTTTAAACTAATACCACAATTTTATATTGTAAACATGAACTTACCATCATATTTTCCATATAGTGTGTTAGAGTGATCTGTGGTCTATTAATACGACTCACATATTAATTATGGATCTTTATTAAAGTTTTAACAAATTTCTAGATCATTTTCTTAGTTTTGGCTAAGTGACACGTGTTTTAAACTAAAATATTAATTTGATATTAAAAACCCACAACATGACTCATATCTGGTACATCATATGTGGGATTGATTTGTGTTCAATTCCAACACACCAATAATTAATTATATATAATTTTATTAAATTATAATGATAATCCAATCTTGTTTTAGTTTTTTTGGATGTGCGATGAATTTTTTAACCTATAATTAATCTTTTAATATAAAATCAAACACTTTGTTTCATATGATCTTTTAATGTGTCATGTTGATGCATGATGAAAACCTATATATCAAAATTGAAATATGAAACATTCTGATAATGTTTGAATCTATTCAAAGATTTTTTACATTGTTTTTAGAATTTCATATGGGTTTTAATCTAAAATTACAAATTTATATTAAAAACATTAACATGGAGTCATTCTGTCCAAATTATGATTCTTATTGACAAATGCTGATTCTTACACATCAAAAATTAATTTTGGATTATTTTATTAGGTTTTATAAAAATCCATACTGGCTGTCTTGGTTAGGGCTATCTGATGTTTGTTTTAGAGTAAAGTGAAACTTTTAATGTGAATACATGAACATTTGGTCATACAAATCACATAATACGCCATATTTATGTGAAATAAATTCCAGTATATCAAAAAATAATTACAGATCATTTTCTTAATATTTTAAAATATATTTGATCTCCATTTCTTGATATTGATAATGTGGTACACATTTTAAACTAAAACAAGAAATTTATATTTAAATCATGAAATTTTAGTCATAATGATCACATAATTTTCCATATTGATATTAAGACATTTCTAATAAATCCAAAATGAATTAAGGATAATTTTCATGATTTTTTTAATCAAGATAAACTCTTTTTATCCTTTTTTACAATCTGATGTGTGTTTTAAACTAAAATGAAAATTTTATATAAAAAACATGTACTTTGAGTCATAATAGCCAGATAATATGCCATATTGATGTTTGTATTATCCTTACAAGTCACAAATTATTTAAAAATTATTGTCCTATAGTGGTAAAATACTATGTTCACTATTGATGGGTTTTGAAAATGTGATACATTTTTAAACTGAATTTCCATGTAATGATCTTCCGAACTCTCCACATTTTCAACTTCCTCCCCTGGTAAAATTTACATCTCAACTAATTCCTTTCTTATACATTGATCATTGTGTTAGGATATTTTTTATTAATAGTTATTAGTATTTATAGTATTGTAAATTTTAGGGAATTTCTTAAATCAAACATGTATGTAAATAAATTCAATTTTCTTCTCCATTGTGGGGGGGTGGAAGTTATTATAATAGGACCCAGACCATTTAAAAAAACAAAATATGGAAAGGAAAAAATTAAAATGATGAGGCATTTTTTATGGATGTACCTTCTCCAAAAGTTAGTAATGTGTAATCAAGATTGTCGGTAGAAGGATCTTTGAAATATTTCACTCTCCTCATTATCTACCTTGTAGCCTCAATGTCCAATATATCATGAGCTCGTGTAGCCTCAAACCTTTTACTAGATCTACTAGAATATATAGATCATAACCCCCATGATACTTTTCCATGAAAAAATTATCATATATTTCTTTATTTACAAGTCATATCTAATAAATTTTTCAGCTTCTACAAACTCGTCTGAACCCCTAAAGAAAAGAAATTAGTGAAAAGTTGAAAATAAATTCATGTTCAATTGGGTAATGAGAATATATGATTGAAAAGAATATAAATATTATATTAAAAATAATGAATATAATTCTATCACGCAAAATGGTGTTTCAGTTAATGAATCATATATGTTGAATAAAACATGGACTACAACAACACATGTAGGTAGATTAGAATGAATCTGAAATAATCTTCCCTGAATATGGGGCATCTTATTAATATTATTTTTCTGTTTCCCCCAGATACAACACCCTCAAAAAAATATTTTGTATTGTTGTAATCAGGTAGAGAAACCATGGGATGGGAGGATCACCAAATCTATATACATACTTGAGAGTAGAAAAAAATCTAATGTGTAGTTAATATTTCTTTGGATTGACAGGTTGATAAAATCTAAAAAAATGATTGGACTGTAATTAAAAATTTATTATTAGATTACAAATATAACTACAATATTATCAATAGTACATGAATTGTACTATATTTTAAAAAATATCTTTTCACTTCAAAGTTAATACTTCTAATCCCAAATTTATCTTTAAGGACATAACCTCTACTGTATCACAAACTCAACAGTTAATCAGTTCAACTTGATGTTAGAGAACATTATGACACCATGTGCTCTTCCCATTCATCTCAAAAAAATTTACTTCTTCTTATGTGTACATACTAATTTTGACGTCCTAGTAGTATATGTAATATATAAACAAACAAATGAGTAAAAATATTAAAATTTTAATAGTAATTTCCTTTAGAAAATACTGTTTGGGGATGCTAATTTGTTGATGGTATATAATATCCTTCACAAATTTGGAAATTTAATATCTATAATCATTATAATTTTTTTCATTTAAATGATGAAGAAACATTGAAAAAAATAATTTTTTTTTGAAATATGTTTTGATTGTTTAATCATTATATATATAAATTAATATATTTCCTTTTGAAGAAATCCAAAGAATTCTTATGTTTATTCATCGACCCCAAACAATAATTTAGATAGTTTTTATAGATCGGCCTATCAAAAAAATTCTTGTTATAAGACAAACAAAATTGAATAATATGAATTTTATTTGAAAAATTTTGATTAAAGGGGTTCGAAAATTAACAATGTACATTATTTGTGGTCAATTTTATTTAAATAATTTCATTAGATCCAAAAATTAAAAAATTATTGTATCCAAGATGTTTGGGATTAGCATCCAAGGCTTTCATAAAAACAAATACGTAATGTAAAAAATAAAATATATATTTTATATGATTATATTATAGATATTTACACCTGTATTGTATCCTCAAATATAAGACTTCCATTTATTATATTCTTTTCTAATTTTAAGCTTAGTTCATATTTTATATTTTTAGGTTGTTCAATTTCAGAAAAAACATTAACAATAGAAATTATAGGGAGATAAATGTGTCAAAAAACTTATTCTTAAGGGTTTCCATTTATATAGTAGTAATATATGCACCTATAGTATATATGAATAGTTATTACTTATATAGAACACACAAGATCCATTTTTTTACATGATGATTTTGAAAATGTATCTCACGTATGTATTAACAACTAAGACTCCTAGTCATTCAAACATGAAAATTTCATTTATAATCAAGAGAAAAACCATGTCTACTAAGTCCAATGAAAATATTTTTCTTTGTATTCAATATTGAACAAGATTTCATCGTTAAATGTGATATCTGTACAAAGTTGTAATGTTAAAAACGATATAGTGGAGGTGGTGGGTTTTATGTTATCTCAGATGATCCTTTTAATTTCTTGGTCGGTTCACTATATTTTATTAATATAAACTTCTATTCAACATTCATTTTTCCCATCAATAATACCATATATTGAATAATAAATTATTATATCAATTTTTAAATGTTTTTTATTTTGTTTTTTATGGAAACACATCATTTATTATTATATGATTGAATAGACATTCAATGAATGTTACAATAGAATTATTGACTATGTTAGAAAACCTGACATCAAGAAGAATATAAAAATCAATGATCAGCACAAGAGCTACATGAATCTAAAATATCATATGTTATTTTTGGATTTTTTTATCGTGTAACACGTCTCCTATGATTTTATACACTATACAACTCACACAAGGGCGATTTGTGTGTTGATATATACAAAAAACATTCAATTTCACCATATGGGGTTTTAATAATATAAAGCTATTAGAAGTTGTTAGACTCACAATAAGGAAAATATTATTTTAATAATTTTGGCTACCATAGGTAAGGTAGGTTGTTGAGGGTACTAAAAATCCACAATGATTTTGGGGTTTTCTGGCTCTTCACGTACTAATCATTGGTCTTCTATTGGTTCCTATTGATCCTCTCATATATAATATTTGACCACAATTGTCTAGTTAATAATATCTATTGAACAATTTATACTTGATTACATACATTTCATATTCTCATATGTGTCTTCTAAAGGCATCATATTCTAAAAATATGGATGAGGTGACACTACAAAGCTTGCACCTTCAATTCAACCAAATTGTTCTGTCTAATTCAAAGCTATTAAAATTAGTTTTTATTCCGGTAAAATTGATATTGTTCATGTGTATAAATCACCTAAAAACATATTAAATTTATTATATATTTTTAAGTAATAATATTATAAATAATTAAAAATTATTATTATTCTATACTTACACATGATTCTTATTTTACTTATATATTTTCATCTAATTGTTTTAACTATTAATTTAGATGAGCATTGTTCAATAATACATTATGTGGTATGAAAGTGACTTCGAATTCTGATTCATCAATTTGTATACAAATAAAGCAACCTATGTTGTTTCATATCACATACAAAATTTTATATATATTTAAAATACTTATTATTTTTTGAAGTGTATAGTACCCCATCCTTTCTATAATATATGGGTACATAGGTTTTAATAAAAGCTCCTTATTTTCAAGACTCTATTGTTTTTTAATAAATTTAATATTTTAATGAAATTAGACAAAATAAATATTTTAACATAAATCATTATTGATATAAATTCACTATATATGATTCCTCAACATGAAGAGAAACAAATGGTTTACATGGTTCTATCATTATATTATGTGGTTGGTGGTTTACAATCCCCTTAACATGTTTATTATGATTATTTTATATATGTGTTTGAAAATCACTATGATATCTTCCAGAGAACATTAAGAAATATTTATTATTAATATAATCAAAATTTAACAAAATATGCAAATGAAATTGAAAATTAAATCTGTGTTTCATTATATTTATAGTAAAATAGAGAATGTATATTGTAATATTACTATAATATCGTCTCACATTGTTGTCTTCAATATGGGTATTAAATTGTGCCAAATATCTATATCAATTTGATCAATAATTCTCATTGTGAAACTAATGTAACTAATTATCATCAACATTATTGGGTGAATATGTTATCCTCCATTATATTATCCAATCAAAAAAATAATTCCTTTTCTTCTTTCCTTAATAACCTTAGTTAACACAATGATGCTACAATACTCTTTTTTTCATACAAATGTAGTCCATCACTTAATAAATCCATTGTGATTAAAATTATCATGTGTTTTTTCATGATATTTGTAACATTGTCATGTGGAGAAGTCATTATCTTCACGAGTAGTTAATATTTTATTTATGATTATGTGACAACAGTAGTGAACACATAATATTTTGAAGAAAAATATAGTATTTTAAATACACTTTAACATATTCATTGAAATCCCATTATTTTGATTAAATGATGATGGGATTTGGATCCTCCATTGATTATTCAAATCCCCTTTCTATGTTTCACTATAATGTACATGTCAACGTATATAATGGAACCATTGTCAAATGATTGTGATCTCACAATGAAAGGAACATCCTAAATTTATTTATATTTTGAACCTATAGTGGATTTAGTCTCCGACAAAACATTTTTCTAGTTCCATTTTATTGGATATAGGACATAAAATAATTGCACCACTTGTAATTACATTATAAACAGTTTCTCTTTATACCCTTCTACACTGAAGTTCCCCATCATGGATACCAATTCATCAACTTTAACTACACTTATATTATCAAACCATATGCAATTGAAAAAAGATACATTGAATGTATTATAATATAATACATATATTTTTTGATGATTCTAAAGTTTAATATATTTGGATAAATTAAACTTCCATACATGGAAATAGATACATTCATATCTTCTTTCATAATCCTAAGTTCCACTATTTTCATCATGCAATGTTAAATATGTTACTTATAATAGAATTTATTACAATTTATTACAAAAATAGTTCAATAGATGTCATTTATATTTGGTCACCTAGATAGAAACTGAAGTCATTCGATAAATTAATTATAAATTAAGAACTTTATATAAATATGATCTAAGAACCATATTATAAACAAATAATTATGGTATTTTTTATCCCTCGTTCATCCATTGATTGATTTAAATGTCAACTAATTACGTAGTGTAATGAAACATATGGAGAAACAATTACAATATTGTCTAAAATTTAAAGGTGATACAAATCCTACTAATTAATAGTAATTGTAACAATATATCTTCCAGAAACCCTTTTCCAATATGGATTCTACTATGATGATATTTTGGAATTCTAATTCTATCATTATCAAATATGTAATTGGTATAAAATTTAATATCTCCTCAAATAATATATTACTCTAAAATACAAACATAGAGATGAATTTGATTATAGAAGTACCCTTTAAAAATAACTATATATCATTCATCGGGCCACATCTATCATTAATTGAAAAGACCACATATTTGAGTCTCTATAATAGAGTGAACTTTTATGTAGAATATTTTATAAAATAATAATGGTGGGAAGAATATCTATAATTAACATAATATAACAAAAATGTATATATTAATTATTTAAAAAACAGTGTGTCCTATAACATTACTACATAAATTTTTTAAAGATTCAATGTATGGTTAATGTATGTCGTGCATTCTTAAGACGAGTGAAATAGAATTATATAAGAATTACATCATACCTTAGGATATGAATAACATTTTATTTTAGACCATGTTTTTTCAAATTGGTCATTGACAAGATATTATTGATATTTTATTAATACCCCTATAGAATGTTTACACCATTAAGTAAGATGTATAATTGAAATTTTTCTTATCTAGAAAGAGATTAATCTACTGGTGGAAGCTAAGTTCATCTTTCTCCACTGTACATGAAAAAACTATCCCCTTATCTATATGTCAATCAATTCCAATATTTCCATAATTTCATATTTTTTTATCATTGGTAAATTTATTAACCTATAAATAATGTTATCACATATATTTTTTCCATTTGGATGACATGAAAAAAATATGTACAAACTATTCTAATATGGTAATTGAAACAAAAATACTTTATTTTTTTAACTTAATTTCGTAATGTTTTTTAATAATGTAATTCCAAAATAAGTTTCAATATATTTTAATTTATTTAATATTTGAACAACCATTAATTTATATGTAAAAATATATTATTCATTATTTCCATTGAATGATACCATCCATGGTCGATATTTATTTCATTAGATAATAAATTATAGATAACCTAAAAATAATGACTTAAAGGAATGTTTCGACCTAAATGATTGTGTACCATATTCATAAATGTAACACCCCAACATTTACTTAATTTTAATGTCTAAAAAAGTTCAACAAGCAATAAATTATTTATCATCCTATAAAACAAGGCTCTCAATTTGGTCTCTTTAATTCATTGAGCCTCATACCATGTAACAAATGTAACACTCATCAATATAATATCTTAAATAAATTTCTCTAAATAGAAATCAATATCTTTATCAGGTTTTTTGGTTTATATATAACTAGAGAAAACAAAATGTATTTTCACTCCTTGTAAAACCATTATGGAAAGATATAAATTAACACCAAAACTAGCCATATACTATGTATACTAATATGCAAACCAAACAGATTTATTCCATCCATTTATGAAACAAAATGAAGGTTTCTGGATTTTTCTAAAATTTAGGATACCCAAAATAAATTTCGTTCATCGAGGAGAGTCTGTTGGATGATATTATTTCACATATTCGATTGTTATATATGTGTTCCATTAATTTTTTTAACAGTTTCCTAAAATACATATATTCATTTACACATTTTATGGATATATAATTACAATAAATTTAATAATTTAATTTATTAATCATTCATGTATCAATATACTCTAAACAGAGGAAATTTTGCGTGTTATTAATATCATATGATACATAAATCATAGTGTCATCCTAGTTAGTATATATATCTAGTGTTTTCCTAGAATTTAGTCCAAAATTTATTGATTTGATCAATTTTGTGAATAATAAAAAAATAAAACTCTTTTCGATGAATGAAACTTCAATAGAAATAATTTATATAGATAAAAAGGATTTTAGAGGATTCATATGCAAGATCTATTTCAAAATCGGCAAAATTTTAAACTCCATAATTATACTTCACTATCATATGATTAACATTCATCCATTTTCGATTCATATCCATCCTATTTTGTATAATAATTTTCATTTTTAAAATAAATAAATATTTACACATATGGTTTAAGTTATCAATGTATAAACTTATATATACTTTGAATAAATGTTATGGTTTTCTTAATAATATCTTTATACCCAAATTAGATACTCGAAGATGAAATATTAAAAATATTTATAATTACAAAAATGGTAAAATTTAAAGAAATTGAAATCTTATAATCCTTATCTGAAGAAATCACAATAATAAAGTCATCCTAGGAAAGGAATTATCCATGAATGATATAAATAAGGATAGTTTTTGGTAGAAATAAAGTAGAAAATTGATATAGGTGAAATAGTTAATGTTGAGAGATCATGATTGAGGATAAATTCTTATAATGGGGACCCACATGGAATGATATCTGGAATGATTCTTTTTTACTTTAGTAAATTATACTATCAATTGAATAATCATCATCATATTAAAATAATATAGTTGAATGACTATCAAAATACAAATACTATTGGTGATTATTCCTAAAAATTTACCATTTTACACACGGGTAATAAGAAAAGAAACAATTGATAGTGTTTTACAGTTTATATGCACCTCAAAAGAGTGAATTAATATTAGACCATTCAAAAAGTATAATTTATCATATATAAATATTGTTTCTTTGTCAATAAGGTCTTAATGATGCGTATAGACATTGCTTTGTAGTTGTGGGAATCATTGGAGGATGGTAATGCAATATATATATATAAATTGATAATAATTCTAATAGTGATTAGTCTATTTTAAAACATAGAGATAAATTATTCCCACTCAATAAATTATTAATGGTTATTAGTTAGGATGAAATTGTGAATGATTGTGATGTTTTTTGTGAGAATCCATCAAATAATGAATGTGTTAAAATTCTATTTTATTTATATATAATCGATTGGTGATGACTATAAAAATGAAAATAAATTTTTGTGGAGTATAAAGGTTTAAAATTTCCACTAAACACTAAATGATGTCATCTTATTCAATATTATAACACCTATTATATATATGAAACATTTATGTACTTAATTTGAGATACATTATACATTGAAAATTTAAAGAAAATTTGTTTTAGACTTGTAGGAAAACAACATCGTTTTTAGAATTTTCATTCCATTATATGTAATGTAAGTAAGTTGAAATTATTTGGACATTTTGAGACTCAATAAGTTATACATTGATTTATATTATTATTGGTGGTATATGGGAACCATGAAGTAATCATTGATATTTCTAGACGAAAAATAAATTAAAATAATTAATAGATGGAAAAAATGAAAAGTCAATCCATTATAATATTTATTGGTGTAATACATCTTGTTATTCAAATAAAATTATTTTATAAAACATTATTTAGAAAATAACAGGATATAAAAATAGGTTTTATGATTTTCTTTCCTACAAATACTGCACCAATATAAATATTATCTAGACAATCCAAAAAAGTTGTTGTCAATGTATTTTAATTGAAATTGGGAGACTAAAGTCATGTATGTGATAAAATTTAATTATGTTAATAAATTATTATCATGGGATATTTTGAGGCATCATAAACTTTTAGGAATTATTTTAGGTCACCAATTTAATATTTCCCTTACCCTATCCTAAAACAATGAAATCAAATGTACCCCTTATGAGTAATATTTATTATGTTAATATTGTTGACACAATTATGTGTGTTGTAGGTTTTCAATGAAAGATTTTAGCTATTGGGACCCGATCTTATAAGTAAGGTTTTCCCTTTTCATATCTCTATCAATTATAGTATTATATATTACTTATGTTTTGGGTTCATTTTATTTGTTTTTCCCAGAAGTCAAGGAGGTCAATTTCATATAGTCGGTTGGATTACCATGACTGGTCTCAATGAGGATTGTTTCTTTGGATAGATTATGTTCTTATTTACTTCAATCTAGTTTATTATATTTGGTTATTTTATTTTCCATAATAAAGACTATAAGAAGTAGTGATTTTATCATAGGTGTATGTTCAAAGCAGAATAAAGGACATTAAATACATTCCTTCATTATTATTATTTTTTGATGATTCAGAATTGTGATATTCTAGTCAACTTTTAATTATGTTTTTTTATAAAAAATTGTTTATATTTAAAAATTATAATGGTTTTTATATGCCATCAGATCCTCTGAGCACACCCATTAAATGATATCCACAAAAAATACAATGAAAACATTATAAATTTTTTTATTTTACAATTTTTTTTTAATTTTTGATAATTAAAATATTTAATTGAATGATACCACAAATCAAGATTTATTTATTTTAAAAAAACTATTGACCTCATAAATCATGATATCATCCTATATGGAAAAAAAGAAAAAAATATATATGATAACTTCTCTATAACTATTTAAAATGGGGGTTCCATGTAGCATACTGTTATAAGTGATATGTTACTATATTTGCTATCACGCCCCATTGGGGTTTAACAACACACTCACGCACTACATTTTTTTTCTAGTCCTTGATTTTTTCAATGATGTACATTTTCAGAGTTGTTATGTCCATGCTACTCACAATGGCCCTCCCCACCACAACCGCCATCCAAGCATCACGTGTTGAAGAATACACTACTACTTCTTTACTTATTACTAAAACATTATCTCTAGAACCATAGAACTCACCAATAGTGGTACCACAACTAGAGACAAGGTGCAATTACTATTTTACAACCCCAACCCCAGTACCTAGATATTGATCTTATAAAGGATCGATAGATTCCTATGATTATCCTAGCTAATCAACCAAATTTATATGTACTGGGTTGGTTGTTCTTTGTTTTCCATGTGTTAATTATTTTGGGTTTTCGTATTTTACAACCTCATATATATATTTTCTGCCCTCCCCATAAATAATATCTTAAATGAAGAATGTGTTTTCTATAATTTATTATTTTTATTTGTTATTAAAATTATTCTTACTTCACTAATCAGTAATACATCTAAATTATTTAATAGTATTTTATAAGGTATTATTAATTGAAAAAATGTTATGAAAATATAATCGATGAAATAATCATCCATCATTTTTAGTGCTAGGAACAAAACTGGTAAAGTCCCACATTATAAGCACAAATAGAACGCGATGATCAATGTACCCATTATCAAAACAAAAATAATGCAATGATAAAGGGGTCTATTGTCAATGTTTTATTATAATGAAAAATGGGGAAATTATAAATTGTTTATTTTATAATTTATAAAGTGTTATTTTTTATTTTTCTCTATCACCAATATAGAAAACCATTATCAGTGATTTTGGTAGCACTGATAATGATCTTGTAACTACTATAAAGTTGAAATAGCCTTGCATCATCCCTATAACAAAAAAACCAATCAGATACTAAATAGATTGAAGTAAAAATATATTAAAAATATGATTTAAATAGAAATATAACATTTCACTATAATTTAAACTCAAAATTTACATACACAATGTTTATATTGATGTGTATTATACAATTAATCAACATATATTACAACAAATATATAAAATAGTAAATCTTGTATATGGATTTACCCAAAGAACATAACTATATACATAAGATTTCCCCTTAATTGACATCAATGTCGATTTTAGTAATAGTAAATAACAAATAAAATAGATTTAATTTTATTGTTCTATAATCTACATTGGATAAATTATATTATTAATTTAAATATTTAAATTAACAATATTATCATTTAATTATGTTTCATATTGATGTGTAGTAGATTCCGACACTTCAAAAATGATATATGAATCATTTTACTAAATTTTGACAACAATACAAGCTTGTTTTCTTGGATTTGGCTATGTGATTATGGTTTCAAATAAAATGAAAAATTTATACTGAAAATATTCAAATTGATTCATAACAACCACATCATGTGTTGGATTGAAATGTGGTCAAATCATACGCATCACAATGGAATTATTGATCATAGTCCAAATGTTTGACAATAGTATGACCTTATTTTCTTTATTTTGACTATATGAAAAACACATTAATCTAAAATGGTTATACTATTGAAAAAATACACTCTGATCCACACCAACCACAACATTTAATGGATTTATGTGTGGTCAATTCCTAAATTTCAATAATATGTTATGGATTATTGTGTTAGTGTTTGAAAAAAAATATGAGCTTGCATTCCCAGTTTTTGTCTCATGATGCTAATTTTATACTAAAATGATACTTTTCTATTGAGAACATGTACATCGAGTAATTCCTACCGCATCATGCATTATAATATCATGATCCCAATTCAAATTCATAGAAAATAAATAATTGATAATTTTCATAATGACTGAAAATATTCTAAGCTCATTTTTATAATTGTGGATTTGTGATTAATGCTTTAAAATAAACTGTAACTTATATATATAAACTATTCACATCAAGTCATACTATACACATCATGTGTCATTGCAATGCTAGGTCAATTCCTACATGTCAGAATTGAATTAATGATCATTTTACTAAAACTTGAAAAAAATGAACTCATATTCTAATTTTTTTTGTACTGAGAAACATATTAAACTAAAATGAATATTTTATATTAAATAAGCGTACTTCATGTTATATCAGCAACATCATGCATCATATTGATGTGTCGTTAATTAATAAACATTGAAAATTAGTTATATATGGTTTTCCTGAATTATTCAAATATTCATGAGTATTATTTCATGGATTTGGTATTATGATTGGTGATTTAGTCTAAAATGGAACTTTTATATTAGAACCATACACATTGTGTCACACCAACCACATCGTGTGTTGAATTGGGGTTTTCTTGATTAATACATGTCATAATTAAATTATGGAACATTTTTCTGATGTTTGAAAATAATCCATGACTATTTTCATGGTCTTTTATATTTGATGTGCATCATAAACAATAAGGTACCTTTTATATTTAAAACATGGACTTTGATTCATACCAACTACATCATGTGCTATAATTATGTGTGGTCAATTAAAATATGTAAAAAATGAATTATCAATCACTCTCATATTGTTTGATAACTATCCTTGAAATTTTTCTTGGGGTTTCTTATGAATTTACTATATTAAACAAAAATGGAAAATCTATATTGAAAACAGGAACTTCAAGTCATACCTACCACATTATCTTTTAGAATGAAATACGGTCATGTCCTCCATGTTGGAAATTAATTAGGATCATTTTCCTATTTTATTTAAAAAAAATATTATCTTGCTTTTCAATTTCAGCTGTCTGGAACATTTTAAATAAGAATGAAATTTTTTTATTGAAAATGCATATTTCATGTCATACGGACCACATCATGGGTTAGTTTGATGTGCTGATGATTCTTATATATCACAAATAAAATATGGATTTTTCCTAAAGTT
Organism: Viscum album; assembly: GCA_963277665.1. Lineage (NCBI taxonomy): Eukaryota > Viridiplantae > Streptophyta > Magnoliopsida > Santalales > Viscaceae > Viscum > Viscum album. Next base: position 361,342,704 of record OY728158.1, on the reverse strand, counting down.
TGAATATATTTATAGATGGTTTTCTCTATTTTGGCTATGTGACACGATTTTTAAACTAAAAGGGTTCATTTATATTTAAAAGAAGAACTTCACATCATACTGGACACATCATTATTTGGATGGATTGGATGAAAAATTCTTAAATTTCACATATGAATTATGGATTTTGTTTACTAATGTATCAAAACAATCTGAATGGGTATTCTAGGATTTGAGTATTTCATCTGTGTTATTCTCTAAAATGTCAATTTTAATTTGAAAACCCACATTTAAAGTCATATTTGCCTAAAAATGTATCAAATAGATATAAAATCAACTATTATACATCAAAAATGAAATATGTATGATTTTCCTAATGCTTTAAAACAACGTGAGATAATTTTCGTTGTTTCGGGGATGTGACATGTGTTTTGATCTTAAATGGAACCTCTATATTGAAACCACAAACAATAAATTCATTTCAGTCCCACCATGTTCTAAATTTACATGCGATCAATTCGTATACATAAATTAATTATGGATCATTTTTCTACTGTTTGAAAACAATTTGTGTAACATCTCATGTAAATAAATAACAATACATATTCATATTTATTAATATTTTTGAAATAAATATTATGTTTACATTAAAGGGGACCTTATGTTCAATGGAGTTCCTGACATGCAACAACAGGTTTCTCTGAAGTCTTATTTTGAACAAAATGTTGAGTCATATATAAAAAATTGATAATATAATATTATTATTTTAAATGGTAGTGAATGTCCTTTCGTTTTATGAGAGGTAATGAACAGGACTAACTATATTATGATAATACATGTTTTTTAAACGTTTTTACATTTTCCAAAAAAAAATCAGTGGCTTAAAATGAGAATGAATTTTATTTTAAGCACATATACTCTAATATTCTTTAAAAAATCAATTTACCACTTTTGTATGCTGAACCCCCTTTAAATCATGTTTTTTCACTTTTATATATTCTATTTGACCAAATAATAATCTTTTTCAGAATTGGGAAATAAAAAATTTCTTTGGATGAAATTTTGGTATTTTTCTGATAATGATCATTTTTTAATGAATAGTGAAAAAATTGTATTTTAATTAATAACAGCCTTTTAATCTAATTTGTTTATATGGATTGATTAAATTTTTTATTTTATTTAATGTATAATTATATTTTTTACCATTTTTTCATAATATGGTAATTATAAGTAATTTCCCTTTGAAATTGGATATAAACAAGTGTCAATCTTTTGATAGTTATTATTTATTAAAAACATGCTTTTTTGACAGTGGGAATTAATTTAAAATTAATTTCTGCAACTTTTGTTTTTCATTTTTGGAAATATGGATTACATATTTGGAATCATTAGTTCCAAATTGTGTGAATAATTACCTTTTATTTTAAGCCATAATGAATATTTACTTCTGTAAATATTTTTTTACAATGGTTAAAGGGTAAATCTGTTAAATAAGGATAAATGAATATTATTATTATAATATTAAATTTCCCTAACATGATTATTATTTCAATTGGATGATATAGTTCCGACCATGGTCATCCATGGGTAAATTTTAGGACCCCCTGGAGCAAAATGGGACTGAAAATGACACTTTATATTCATTGATTTAAAGTAAAGACAAAAAATTGCATAAATATATATCTTTTAGTAAATCAATTTTTACATGGGTTTATATAAGTTACTCTTAGAATATAATTATTCATTGGAAATATATTAAAATTCCCTACATCAGGGTTTTATTTTATTATTTTTAAACATCATTTAAATAAAATTATTTATCACACAATAATGATGCAGTGTTTACCTCATTTATGAATGTGTTAAATAAATATAGTTATAAAAATTAAAACAATATCCAAAACCAATACAATTATTATTGGATGATTTTATTTAGAACACGATTAATCTTACCTTGGACCTTAATATGTTTTGGACCTTTACAGACATAATATATTTATATAAAAAATAATATTTTCAAACATTCCTAAAGATCCCCTATACCCCTTATAAAAATCCTTCACCTCTAACACATTACTAACACCCCTCAAGACCCTTCGCTAGTCCAAAATATGCCCAAATAATCTATAAATATTTATATATTGAAGCTATAATCCTTACCTTAGGCATAAGGTACTTCAAGAAATCCTTTTGGTTCAAACCAAAGGGAAATATCCCATTTAAAGGTAACGTCTTCTCTTAAGTTCGTTTCTTTTATATTACATCTCCAAACCGCTAAACTCATTTTATTACATTATTTCATAACGAAACTAGTATCCAAAATATAATTGGTTGTTTTTTTTAATTTTTTTCAACTACACATCCAAACACCTCCATCTAATGAGTAAAGAGCGTATTGTTTCTGGGGACGTCAAACTACTACCACACGAAATGATGATTGTTCAATCATCTCCTACCACCTCTAATGGTGGACATTATGATGCACAATATTTATATACGATATATTTTATGTTTATGTGTTTTTATATGATTCTATAATTTTTATTTACAAACATACTTTTATGCTCTCAAATATGTGTAAACATGATAATTTCATTTGAGGATGTGGGGACTACCGCCCCCTAAAGGTGATATGATTTTTTCATGACATACATAGAAGGTATAAAGTATGGAATTAAATAAATTACGTAACATATATATAATATTAAATTATATTGTAATTACATTATACTTATGTATCATTTATTTTATAATCCTTTTAAAAAAGGGATAAAATGAATCTAGTGTTCATGCGTACTTACAACATACTGTCTCCCTGAACGATGCATTTCATTCCTTTTCTCCAACTATTATTTACTATTATAAATACATATATATACAGGATTTATATGATATATATATATATATGATATTTAAATCATGAATATAATTATAAAGATAATAATCTTTTGACCACATGGAAAATTTTTAATTATAACAAGATCATTTATGACTCATGTTTTGAACATCAACAAAATGTCTGATATGAACTCAAATAATTATCTAATTATTATAGAAAGGTAATAAGGGAAATAAATAGAATGATAAATATTTTTTTAATAAATTCGAAATTAATTTTATATTATTATTCAGGAAGAACAAGGAACAAACGAGTCATGTCAAACACGAGGTAGGGGGTTTCTTATCTCACTTTTAATTCTGTGAGATTTCCATTGTTCTCCACTTATTTCATGCATGTGGTGTATTGTTTAAAAATATTATATTTATATATATATTATCAGGATTATATATATATTCATGTATTAACTGATTCATTTGGTTTTTATTAACTTCTGGTCATATGACTCGATTGATTACAATGTGATATGGGGTTTCAATCTCACTTTTTATTCTTATGAGATTCATGCTATATTTGCCGCTATTTCCTTTTTTTCAACATATGTACTACCCATGATTGTATTATTTGTGTAATATATTTTAATTTATGGGTATTTACATCTACATTTTATGATCCTTCCTTCATGGTATGTATGTTTTGTAATTTACCAAATTGGTAAGGGAACCTTTCACCGCACTCTTATAGTCAAAGACTTCTTTTATGTTTTGAGTTCAAATTTAATTTATAGAATGTTGGATATGTTATTATATATCAGTATTGCATTAAATTTTATTTCCATTTTATGGGATGATATTTTATCTCTCATCAACTCATTTTATTGATTTTTAAGTGATGTCGTTAGGCTGTCGAATTTCTGTAAGGAAACTCCTTAACACATTTTCAATTTTATGGGTTAAACTTCTACTTATTGAATATGTCATGCTATGAATATGTTTGAATAACTTATGATTGTTTTAAAATTAATATCCACTTATATATAGTGTATTTATATTATTCAAACATAATTATATCATTGATATATCATTAATCAATAGATACCATCTTTATAATGGATTTCGTCTCAATTTACATTCAATTGAGACTTCATGGTTGTTATGCACCCATTCACTTTTATATGGTTTATATACTATCCTTTGACATATTATATCATTAATACATTTATTCTCATGATATTATAATGTTTTGATTAATGTTATTACTTAATTATTTATATTCAAGCATCACTCATTTTGGTAAAAAGTCCTTTACTAAAATATCATTTTAAATTTTTTAATTATTTTATCTTCAAAATCATTATCGTTAATGTTCATGTTTCCCAATTAGTTTTTAGTATATAATCATATTGACATTAATGTTTTAAAATTTTATTTCCATTATATGTTTCAAAGTTGTATGGGACACTTTGATTCAAAAATCCTTATATTAATTGTTTTAAATGGTTTTGAAAATGGTTTTGACAAAGCATTGATTATATAAATATAATGAAATGATATATTGGGATTGGAATGTGGAAATGTTATCAATAAATTATTCTTGTGTTATGTGTTATGATTATGTTATGGTTTATAGTCATCGATTACATATACGGGTGGTTCCATGATAAACCTAGGAGAGATGATCCTGATATATCTCTCTAATGCATTAGGTAACGTGATGGTGGTAAACATTAATGTTTCTACCAAGAGATTTAGGTAATATATTGTGATGGGTATTCCAACAAAACTCCCTACGCATTTGTGGTATCTACAATGTAATTTTGATATAAATTCTATAATTTACCTTTATTATTTATGATATCTGTGTGTTATTCAAAAATTTTATTATTTCATAAGGTATGTTATGATTGAAAATTATGGTTTCATTGATTTGTATTTATTGATGGAAAAAAAATTTCCTTTTATATTTTATAACCCCTCCTATGTTTTTTATTCTCATCTCATGTTTTTTAAATGTTTTCCATAAGACTTAATGATGAAAATGATTCAAGGATGGGACAAGGAAACGTAATGCTGCCTAAAACATGGAACTAGACATGTTTATTTTTAAGAGTTTTTATTTTATTTAAAAAATCGATACTCACTAGTAGTTTCTACATGTAATATTATGGTAGATATGTAATAGTTATTCCATAATTCCTTAAAACATTAAACATGAAAAGATTCTTAATGTGAATTCTTGATTTAACTCAATATTATGTAATTTTTAAGGCCAAGTACTTATAATTTGAGACTATATTCTATGTTTTTTCCTAAGATGCTCATTTTAAACAGAAATGTCACTGATATATTGAAAATCTTCACGTAGTGTCCTACCAACAACATCATGTGATAGATCGACATGCCGTCAATTCTGATACTTTATAAAAAAAATTTGGATTATTTCTGCAAATATTAAAAAATAATATGTTTTCGTTTGCTTAGTTTTTTCTAGTGGAATATGATTTAATCCAAAATAAAACATTCACATTAAGGTCATGTATAATGAGTAGTACTGACCACATCTTATTTTGGATTGATGTGAAGTCAATTGTTATATGATAAAATTGTATCATGGATAATTTTTTTAATTTTGTAGGAAAATATGAGATTTTTTACTGAGTTTTTGATATGTGACAGTTTTTCCACCTCAAAATAACAATTACAAACATGCACTTTGAGTCGTACCAGCCAAATCATGTGTTATATTTGTGCATGGTCATTTCATTAACATAAAAAAATATATTATGGATCATTTTACTATGTTTTTAATAAAAACGGGTTGTGTTTTCATAGTTTTGACAATGTGATTTTTGTTTCAATCTAAAATGACAATTTTATATAGAAAATGAGAACCTTTAGTAATACCGGCCACATTTGGTTTTAGAGTGACATGTGGTATATTTTTATCTGTTAAACATTTAATATGGATCGTTATCATATGCTTTCAAAAAATGGGAGTTTTTTACATCGTCATGGATATGTGACACATGTTTATAACAACAATGACACTTTTATATTGAAACATGAACTTTACTTCATTTCATCCACATCGTGTTTAAGATTATTTTTCAGTTGATTCATATACAAAAAAAATGAATTATAGATTATTTTTTATAATTTTCAAGACAATTTAAGCTCATTCTCACAATTTTATCAATGTGGAACATTTATAAACTAAAATTTCACTTTTAATGTGAAAATATAAACTTTGAGTCATACCGGAAAAATAGTTTCTCATATTCGTACATTGTTAATCCCAAGATGTCAAAAATGAAATATAGATCATTTTACTAAATTTTTAAAACAATATGATTTTGTTTTATATTTTTTGAAATTCCATTATGAATTATAATCTAAAATAACACTTTTATATTAAAAAAACATGGGGTAATTATGGATACATGATGTGTAAGATTGACATTCGGTGAATTCCAACAAATAAAATTGAATTGCAAATTATTTTTCTAAATTAATAGAACAATCCAATATCGTATACTCCCTTTTGTCTATGTTATTTTTTTGCGTATAATGGTACTTTTAATTTTAACACACACACATCAACTCATAATCTCCCGATCATGGTTTTAATTTATTTGTAATTGATTATTATCATTCACTAATGGATAATGGATCATTTTCTTAATGTTTGAAAAAATGATTTTTTATTTGTTTTTTATAATTCAAGTGATGTTTTAAATTAAAAAACAACTATTTTGAAAACACATACATTAATTCATACCAAAAAAATCTTGTTCGAGATTGATTTTCAGTCAATTCCTACAAATCAAAAATAAATAATGGATAGAAGTCTAGATTTTTTATTATAACATGATCTTATTTTATTAGTTTTGAAAATGCTACAATTTGTTTTTATAATATGGAACATTTAAATTTAAAATATGACCCATGATTCATACCAAGAAGCAACTTATGAAAAATTTATATATGTTGGAATCATATGCATCACATATAAGAAAACTCACAAAATTGAAATCCATTTGAAAAAATTAAAAACACCCAATTAAGAACATAAAATGTTGAAATAATCGAAGATCATGAATGGAACGTCCCAAGTAAAAAAATTTGGGCTTTTTAAGTGATGATTTTACCAAGGATTATAATGGATAAGAGTGTCAATGTTTCTGTTCCAAGAGAGAATGAACAATATTAGGTATGGGGTCCTCTACTGCGGTTCTATTTAAAATATCATTATAGTTTAATTAGTGATTTTTTAAAAAAATTATGATGAAGACCCATATTTATCAACGCTTATATATAAATTATTGATAGAACCACTCTTTTTGAGTTTTAACTCTTAGCACTATTAGATTCGTGATTTTATTATCTATTTCTTGAAAATTTATTGATAAAGATAGGTTTTGTAAGTACATTATATTTCAGAACTGAAAAAACCAATATTTATCAGTAATATTTTGAATGATCTGGTAATGTTTTAGATTTCATGACAATGGTGGTGATGGTCATCAAGGACATCCCTCCCACTATGTATTCATAGGAAAAACTATAATTATTCAAGGGAACTCATCCTCTCTTCTTATCTCCCTTCACAATCACTAATTTTCACCTTTCCTTTCTTCAGATCTTGTGTATCCCTACAGTTTTATATTTTATTGATGGATTCCAAAAACAATCGCTCTCATACTCAAAGTTTACTAATGCCTTGTTTCTTCTGAACTAGATATTGATAGAATGTTTCCAAAATTCTTTTCCATTGGTGTATTCATTTTAGGGTTTTGTTTTAAGATATCATGGACTACAAGAATGATTAAATTTGGGTCTTCTCAACAATAGGCACATCATGATTCTGTTGTCTTCATAGAATGACTTGGTATATGCTTATTCAGGTTCCCCCACCGCATCTATAACAAATATTATTTTTCCTTATATTGGTAGACTTATGATTTCAACATGATATAAGATACCCCAACAACAATAATTTTGGTTAGTTTTCCAACTCACCCTATTCCTTTTAAGAATCCTTCTATTATTATAATGCTACGTTATATGAATGGTAGATATTAATGTTTTGATGGTACAACTCAAAATATTTTCCATACAATTTATATATAAATTTTAGTTGAGGTTAATGATTTAAGAACTCCAGTATAGAATGATTGGATTGTAGTGGGGGAATATTTCTGCTATAAGAAACATGTTTCTCCAGAGTCATGGAATCCTTTTTTTCTTAATTCAATAAAAAGTTTCACCAGATTTAAGAGTGTATTCATGGGTGAATGATTCACTACAAGAATATGTATGTATGATTAGGGTGTAGTGGCATGGGTATGGTGTCCATTTATAGTGCAGGTGCAAAGGAACATGTACAATTTTTTTTCTATTGACCATAGTATTAATTCATAGGTAGTTAACTATGGATCGCTTTATGGTGGGGAGTTGAATGTGATAGTACATAATGTTGGTCTCATAGAAAAACAATTGATTCCAAATGGAATAGAAAAAGTTGTCACCAAATAGAAGGAGGCATTGTCATTAATCGTTGATTCGAGAGTATTATAAATACATAGTATATTGAGATATGATTTTGAGGCGGTGTGTGAAATAGAGCCCATGGAAATTAAAATAAATACAACTAAGAAGGAATCCAATGAAGATGAAGTTGGAATTGGTGCTAATGCAAAAAATATTGTGGGTTTATTGGAAGCAGGTCAGAAAGATACAACATTCTATAAAAATAGTGGAGGAAACTCGGGTAGAGTGAATGCAACAAGTATGTATCAGCTGTGAGGAAGTAGGTAAAGAATTAATATTAGTAATCACTTTAAAGATATGGAGGTTGTATTTTAAATTTAGGGAAAAGGGGATGGAATACGAGAAATAATGGGCATACAAATACCAATACCAGTAGGAAACTTCTCTAATGACCTATGACTTTATGGGATCAATTAAAAGGAAGTAATATCAAGCCCAGTTTTGTTAGACATTATCGATGGAGTGCATTTATAAAGCCTATAATACCTAGGGAGGAGGAAGGGGTGGAATAGAAAATGGGATATAGGGAGATGAATTATGTTAAATAGAAAGAGGTGTAAAGGAAATCAGTACTACAATAATTTACATATACCAATGGAAACAAGGTCATCCCAAAAGAATAAGGTGATTGATAGTAAACCCATGTCTCATGGATATAAAGTAAATAAGAGTTCTAAGAATTGTTTTGAAAATCAGTTAATGGAGTGTGGTGAGGCCAAGGAAAAAAGAATAGGGGGTGGTATAATGTAATATCTGATTTAGGAACTGGAGATATAAAATATTATGGTCAAGGAATTAGATAAGGAAGATGGGTAAAAATAGAGACATGGTAGATTATTATTAATTTAAACAAATAAAAGCTAGTGGAGACTTCTGAGATCATGTCTACATAATATGAGGTCCACAAGTTTAATGAGAGGATGGTTCATGGGGACACAAATAAGGAATAGTGCATACAGATTAATAATAAACATTTTATTTTTATATGCCTCATCAACAAAATGAATTTTAGTGTGGAAGAGTGTCTCCAATTTTTTTAAAATATGGCCTATAGTTTTGAAGACTTAATCGAGGATGACCTAGAAATGATGGCCACTGATCTTCAATGGATGTTATACAAAGGTATGATTTCTAATTCACATAAACATAATTTTAATGGTTCAGTGCCATTTTATCGTGTCTTTTCATAGCATATTAATAAAATGAATGGTTTCCCACTTTTTCTATAAATGTGATTTGCATAATGATGAGAATATTTTTAGTATGATGATAAATACTATATAAAATAAATTATAAATTATTAAATGAATATATATTAAAAATGAATAAATAATAAACATTTTAAAAATTAATTTACATTATTATGAACCGATAATCTTAAATGTGTTAATATAATGAATTAGTGTAATTTAAAAAAATTACTTAATATGCATCCAAATTAGTTAAAAGGGAATGTTTTTTTGATAATTATATATACTAATAAAAATGGAAATAACTATATATTAAAAATTAATGAATACATATTAAATATTTACATTACAACCATATTAGAAACCATAAATACTAATGAATAAATATGTATAAATAAATATTAAAAATAAATAAATAAAAATAATATTAAAAGATTAAATATTAAAACAAAAAAAAATTAGAAACAAAAGTAAAAAATAAGAAACATTATTAGTGAATAAATAATAAATAAATAATTATCATTGAATGAATGTTAAAAAAGATTGAAATTCATCAATAAAAAATCTATAGATTGAAAAAATATTTAAAAAATTAAAATTATTATTAATTATATAAATTATTTAAGAAGGAAAAATTAATATATGATAAAATGAAAATGAATAAATATTAATTATATAAATTGAATCCATGTTAAAGACATTAAATATTAATGAATAAACATATACAATTAAATATTAAAATGGATAAAACCAAAAAAAATTATCAATGAAACATTGAAAATGAACAAATTTCTAAAAATTAAAAAACTTTAGAATAATTAAGATTATTATTGATTTGATAACATTTAAAATAAATGAATATGAAGAAAAATATTTAAATTTAATAAATATTATATTTTTATAAATATTATAAAAATGAATAATATTTACTGATTAAAAACAATATATATATAATATATATTGTTAATATATATAATACTAAAACAAATATTAAATTTTTAATTAATTAAAAAATATTATATGTGTGTATGTTCTATATAAAAATCAATTAATTACATATTTGTATGTGTCAAAATCATGTAGCACAAGTTTGATATATGTTAAATTAAAAAAATCACATTTAATAACATGTCCATTACTTGATATAATAAGTTTATATATTCAATTAATTTTAATTGTTAATTATAAATCATATTTCAATAAGTATATGACGAATTTAAAGTAATTATACCAATTTTTGATTATATAAATCATTTCTAAATAAATAATATATATATACATATATATATGTGAATATATTTCAATATAAAAAATATTAAATATATTAATGATCAATTATTTATAATGAATGTAAATATTTATAAATTAAAAAAATTTTAAATAAATAATATTTAAAATGGATAATTTATAAAAAATTAATAAAACATTATTTATAAAAAAGCACACAACCTTTCTACATGAATTCTAATACTAAATGAACATTAATTTCTGTTAAAATGGGGTTTTTTATATCTAAAAAAGTATAAAACATTTATCATAATAGATAAATGACCCCTTTATTATTAAAGGATCCCTTTATTGGTGATTTTGTAAGCGCAAATAGAGGCCATGGAAGCTAGTGAAAAATATACTGTCTTACACCATCCCTATAACCTTACAATTTTAGAAACATAAAATCAAAATGGAAAATAAATATTATAGAAAACATGACTGAAATATAAATATCACATTGCTATATCATTTCGATACAAGATTAATTATAAATATATTTTCATTGATTTTATATTTAAAATTAATTAAATAAAATAAAAATCCTATATAAATTATCAAAAATATGATAGCATGATTTTTTTCAACAATCAACCCTTATAAAAACTGTGTTCGTGCAATAATAACAATGCTTTCTGGTAACAATATATCAAAAAATAAACAAATTATGATTTTGAAATAATAAATATATGATAGATTATACTTTTAATTACTATATATTTCAATGATATCATCACTTATCCTATTAGTTGTATCATTAATTCATGTATTGTTAATTTTATTTTAATTAATATTTATTAAACATACCATTAAATAATAATTATATTTTGAATTTTTTTTTCATTGAAAACTAATTATATAATTAAATATTTTTGTTAAATAAATAAAATTAAAATTATAATGAGTTGGTAAATTTTATTATTACCTTATTTTTTTTAAAATTTATATCATTAAAAAATTAACATTTTTAAATTCGAAACATGGACTTTTATAATACTGGGCACATTGTTTTTCAGATTAATGTGCGGTCAATTCTTAAATGTCATAAAATATTTATAGATAATTTTCATAATGTTTGAATATAATATGTTATCATTAACTCTATTATGAAAATATGACACATTTTTTAGACATAAATTCATAATTTATATTAAAAACACTCATTTGGAGTAATACCATCCACATCATATGTTGGGTTGAAATGTAGTTGATTCCTACATGTCATAAATGATTATGGAAAAATAAGCTAGATTTTAAAAACAATTAGAGCTTATTTATTCGATTTTGATAATATGATTCTCATTTTTAAATAATGTAAAAGATATATATTTAAAACAATCAATTTGATTCATACAAAAAACAACATTTGTTGGGTTAAAATGAGGTTTATTCTTATACATCAAAAGTCAATTATTGATCATTGTCCTAAAGTTTGAAAACAATATGAGTATGTATACTCAGTTTTGGTTATTTGATGCATTTTTAATCTAAAATTACACTTTTATATTGAAAACAATAAAATTGATTCATACATATCACATTTTGTGTCAGATTAATGTAATATTGTTTACTATAATAAAAAATGAATTTTGGATTGGTTTGGTAATGTTTAAAATTGTTTGTAGATTTTTTCATGATTTTGCCTATGTGATATGAAATTTAAACTAAAATCAAAACATTTAAATTCAAACTACTAAATTATAATCATGTTGGACACATCATGTGTCATATTGACATTTATTTGATTCAATCATTTCATGAATGAATTACAAATAATTTTCCTAATGATTAAAACTAATCAAAGGACATATGATCAATTTTGGATATGTGATGCATGTTTCAAACCAAATTGTCACTTATATATAAAAACCCATGTTGAACCATAAAGGTCATATCATGAGGTTGGTTGATAAGTATTCCATTACTATAAAACTTAAATGTATTATGGTTTGATTTACTAATGTTTGAAAACAATACTAGATAGTATCTTTGATTTGTTTATGTGACATGGGTTTTAAACTAAAATGTAACTAGTATATTTAAAACAAACAATTGGAATCATATCAAGAACATAATGTTTCATATTGATGGATGGTTGATTCCTGTTAATCAAAAATAAAATATGGAATGTTTTAAAAAATTTTAAAAACAATAAAATCTCGTTTTCTGGGTTTTCACAATGTGGCACACGTTTTAATCTAAAATAACTCTTTTATATTGAATATATGGCCTTCAAGTCATATGGTCAAAACAATGTTTCCAAATGAATGATTAGTCAATTTATACATATCAAAAATGAATAATGGATCATTATAAAAATGTTATACGAAAACTGGAGTTCATTTGTCTATATTTTTTATGTTACATGTGTTTTAAACTAAATTAATATATTATATTGAAAATTTAACATTGGATCATAATTTCCACATTATTGGTCAGATTAACATATGATTGATTCATAAATGTCACAAATATAGTAGGGATATTTTTTATAATGTTTAAAAATAAACCAATATTATTTTCTCATCTATGGATATGTGACATGATGTAATGACGTGGAATTTTTCTAGTTTTATTTTTATAAATTAACTGGGAAAAGTAGGAGACGAGGTTTTGAGACAACATGGGATTATGAGGCTCGGTGTGCCCGAAATAGTTCATTGAAAAATGTTATGTATTTGAATAGCACGGATGAGTGAGTTTCCTAAAAAAGTGAAATAAATCCAATTTAGGTGCTAAAATAAGAAAACTAAGGGCTTAGTTGCATTCAGAGTAGTGATGTTACGATGGGTGGGGCCAAACATCGACTGATGCCTATCAACTGGGAAAATTAGTTTTTGAGCATTAAAAGAATTAAAATAAATAAAAGATTATTATTTTTAACGTAATGTGGAAATGCATCGGTGGTTTCTTTTTTTAGTAAGACTTGTCATATAAATTCACGGATATTTTCCTAACTATATGATACCTTTGTGTAAATGAGTAAAAATCATCTCTGATGAACAACAACGAATGTCGGTGGATTGATGATCGATGATAAATACCTCTATTTTTCATCAAAAACAAATCTAATAATAATGTAGGATGTTTATCATTTTGTGATTTTACCTTACCCTCATTGATTCATGGAAGATTGTGGGATGACAAATGAATTGTATAGTATACAGTATAATTGTTCTTCCGAGATGGATATTTTTTGCGGGGTATAAAAAGGTGGGATAGATCTTTCTGAAAATATCTTGTTGTTCTTTGTTATACCTTATATAATGAATGGATCAAGGAAAAAATGAAGAAGGACAATATCCCTTCTCTGGGCATTTGGATTATTTATCTATCCCCCTCAATCTATTGTATTCATTGTGAATTCTTCACCCTTGAAACCCATCTGTGAATGATCTAAAGTTACACCCTGATCCATAGTGAAATGATTTGAGATTGAAGGATTTGACCATGAGAAGCCATAGAGGACATGAAACAGAAGCATGGTATGGTTTAGCAGATGTATAAGCTTATGGTTGAAAAAGGATCTGGCGCAATGTAGGCCTCAAGTGGGGTAGCCAATAGAGCCTATCCAGGGGGAGTGCGAGGCAGCGATAGGCCGCTGGCAGGGTGACCGACAATAGTAGTAGGCTGTAGTCCAGTCCGGTTCGTGTGGGATCATGCAGTGGTGGCGGTCACATGTGGTGACCAAGGTCCATGACAAAATGTTATGATGCGACTCAAATATGAGTCGGAGGAACCTGTGATGAAGAGTATGGGGGCATACAGTGGAGGAGGACCAACCATGTGAAATGTGGCACATCGATGTGTTGATCAGGTGACACCAGGTGATCCACATAATCAGGGAGAACCGCCTAGACCCTGGGGATGTGGCCAAGGAAGGTAATGTCTAGTAGACCAAATTGGACCACATGTAGAAATCTAGACTAGTGTGGTTGGGATCTCCGACGGCCAGGCGTTCTGGACCCAGATACATAGTGGGTCAGGTCCGAGAGGTCCAGCGGGCTAGGTAGGATTGGATTGGACCATCCTATGTCTAGTCCTCAAGACTGTGTTCGTTCGCCCAAACCGGTTTGGGTTAGTTGGATTGATTCGGATCGGCCTGAGTGGGTCGGGTCAGGTCTAATGGGTAATTATGGACCCTAACCAGACCTGGGTGGAACCATTATACAAAAAAGGCCATATCTTTCATACCATGTGTCTGTTTGATGAGAAGTTTTCCTAATTCAGACCCGAGATAAGAGGGGATAATTTTTAAAAACACTAGGTGAGTATTTTTTAATGATGGGCTATGACCTTTTTTCATGCGAAGTAGGTTATCCTCATACAAGTTCATTATGATCGGAATCAAGTAGCTTGCTGTCACTTGGTGACTAGACAACTTGATCGATTCATGGATTGTGGGATATATTACATATCAACACTCTGTGTATTTGAGACACTCAATGTGTTATCAACACTCTATGTGTTACCAACACCTTTCCTGTTATCGACACTCTGGTTATTATCGATAATGGGTGTTCTATGAAAAACATATGATAATCCTTCATTCCATTCTATAGTCTAGTACTTGTGTGAGATGACTATGCTTCATGTGCTACCGTTGTGGTATACTGTGTATTTATTATTGATATACTTAAAATATTTATTTGTGTTATACCATGTAATTTTTTATTTTTCACAACCCATCCCTTAGGGCCCATGTCGTGACTAGGCCAAGCCTACCTTCCATAGTCCAGGGGCTGGTCACTAGCACAGAAAATGCATATCACATAACGGGAAGGCATTTCCCTTAAACTTGTACAAACACAAGATATCCAAGATCCCAACAAAAGGAAACCATGATGTAAACTGCTGTAGAAAAAAGTGTGTTGAATTTAAAGGGGTTGAAATACAAGTCCAACAAGAATGTAAGAGTACAAGTGAAAAGAGAAACAAAACACCGCTTGGATCATCCACTAATGATCCTACCTAAAGGGTAGGTTCAACTCACGATCAGTAGTCCTGTGTCACACCACATCAAATGGTCCACCTCTTACCACTATCCAGTCCTGACTCCCTCATCCTCGAACAATGCTATCTGTCATTTGTGCATGCCACAACAATGTGCGGTCGAAGCCCATTCATGGGTGTGTATAACAATAATAAGTAGGGACCCCAAGACCCCCAAATGTCTCCCAGAGTTCCACCATGACAAAAACAACAATGCAAGTCCTCAATCACAAATCATGAAGTAGTCCTCAACTCTACTTATGTATATTCCCATAAATATACCTATGTTATCAAAATATACTCATCTCATACATTAGGGAATAATATCACAATCTTAACACCATGAAGGTAACACCATGTAGGTAAAAGTACAACATAGGTAACAACACAAAGATAACACCATGAAGGTAAAAGTACCACACATGTAGAACCATGAAGATATAACTATGATGTAAAATGTACCAAACAAGTATCACCATGAATATATCACCACGAAGATAAAATTAAAACAAAGGTATCACCAAGATGATAACACCACGAAGGTAAAAGTACCACACAGGTATCACCAAGATGGTAAAAGACTCATCTCACACCAGGTCATAGTGATGTATAGAAGTACAGAGGACCAGTCATGAAGCTAGATCATCTGATTCTGTCAACAAGAACTACTATTGGCCATACAAAGTTTGGCCCAAACATGATCGATAGGTACAAACCCCTACAATGATCTACACGGGATCCGAACTGCCCAGAGTCGATAGGTACTAACCCCTAAAATGACCCATACATGATCTGACCGACAAAGGAATGGTATGCACTGACCCACACATCATCACTGAGCCCTAACCCACGTAGTATCTGACCCACACAGGATCAATGCTGACTCATACAAGATTACTCGATATGATCCTCCGTATAATCTATCTCCAAACTCTGCCTCACTGTCAGCCACTAGATTCCCACTCATATTACACTTGATCTTGGGAGGACTGCTCCTCAAGACGTCGTTCATACTACAACCTCCATGTTTCTCCATGAAAAATTATTTCAAATGAAATCAATGTCATAAGGTCTCCAACATGGAATATGATGCGTAAATCGGATGCCTGATCTTTGAGTTATAAGTGTTTTAGTTCTGAGGGCCGTGTTGGATTCAGGTTCGATCCAACTAGGTCATACTCAAACTATTTAAATAACTCAATTGTATTATACCAAAAGTATTATCTCAATACAAGGGTCTCATTTCCATATATAGTTTTTCAAATGGACAATTTGTTCTCATTTTATGGCCCTTTAAGAAAAACTGGGCCTAGTTGGGTCCGGGTCCAGTCTGACCTGGCTGAGCTAGGCCGTAGAGGGCTCGGTCCACAGGGCTATAGTATTTCCCATAAAGGGGAGCAGCCCGGCCTAGAAGGGCCAGGCCTTCTGAACTAGCGTGGCTCAGCCCACAGAGGCGCAGCCCAACCCACTTTAGAGTGCGACCCACTAGGGATGCACGACCCGAACCGTAGTGGAGCACCACCCGATGGGCACGTTCTGCCCACTAGAGTGGCTCCCAACATAGATGGCTTGGGGGGTGGGGGTTCCCATATTCTAAAGGTGGAGTAGCAGTGCTCTTTGGTGTTTCCAGGACACATGTAGGACTCGCTACGGGTCCCGCCGACAGGGCGTCGAAACCACTGCCTCCTCCTACGATTGGTCAATGTTGGCCGCCCGGTTTGACCCTACTTTGGCTGAGAATTCGCATCCCTTCTCCATCAGCAGTGCATGAAGGCTCACCACATCACTTCCATAGTCGTCCAGTGTCGGCCGCTCTACAGACCATTGTGGTATAGATCTATGTCCTCCTCCTACTGAGCGTGACGGTGCACCACCTCTATTGCGGTCAGATGCTGACGACCACCACCATAAGTTTTCATCTCGGGTCTTTTCCATCCCAAAGATAATGCATACAATGAATGCACAAAAATTCAAACAAGGGATGGGGGTTCAGGCCTTCTTCGTTTGGCCCGCTCCCTCTGTGTTAGTTTAATAGTAGGAGGGTACCAAGAAAGCTTCATCAAATCTTGGAAAAAACCAACATTAAAACCCTAACTCTAGATCGTTGGAGAATGCCTGAGGTTGAAGATGAGTTAGTAATCATCACCCCCACAACAAGATGCTAACTATTCCGCTGAATGTCATTCTTCGTTTTAGGGTTTGGTGTTGCTTTTCACCGCTCACTAGAACTGTCTTAGTCTATCTAGTGTTGTGCGCCGTGGAACTTTACCAAGGCTTCGTCTCAGTGTGAATTCACGCAAATACCTCCCCCCAATCTCCCTATAAATAGGAGAGGGGGATGGTATGTAATGATCGTGGAATATATGGGGGTTCATTTAATAGATCCTCTGAAAATTACAACAATGATGTTACTTATGAATTGAAGAGACAAGCCATTTAATGGCTTGACACCTAAATGGTCCCACAATTTCACTTTTCTGTTGGAGGAAAAGAAATAAATAAATATAATTACAATGTTATTTTATAATCTTTTTCCAAAGTCCCAAAATTTTACATTTTCTCCATACATTATACGGTCAAAGTGAAGTAGCCCTTAAGTGAATCCATGTGTTGTGGACTCAATGGTTTCTTGAGATATTTAATTTGAGCACCGGTTCAAAAGATAAAAAGTTTTTCTCACGCATTTACTAAAGGTAACTTAAAAAAGTTTTGATATTCAATCCGAGCACACCGGGCCTCGAAATCTCACACCATCAATTTTCACAATCTTCAAATAATTCCAAATAATTAAAATAATTACATGGAATATCATGGTCTTTACATTCTCCCCACCATAGAGGGTTTTGTCCCTAAAAGCTGCAACAGAGACTAAAAAAATAAATGGGGGTACTGAGCACAAATCTGAGCCTCCCAATCGCATGTTCTCTCTTAGGGGTTCCCATGTTTCCAGTGAATGCGCACCAATGTTATTGATCATCCACAGAGGACTCACTATGTTCCTTCCCCAATCATTATTGAAACCTCTATAAATGTCACCCCATCATCAAATTCCATCTTACTAATGTTGATAATGTGAGATGGGTCATGCATGTATCTCCTTAACTGGGATACATGGAGGACGTCATGGAACCTCTCCAACTACGGTTGTAGTTCCAAGATGTATTCCACCTTGCCTATTCTCCGAAGTATCTGAAATGGTCTGATAAACCACAGTGATATCATGCCACCTCGGCCGAATCTCCACAAACCTCATCGACGAGAGACCCATAAGAAGACATTCTCTCCCTCTTCAAACTCCAAGGGTCTTCATCTCTAATCAAAATAAGACTTATGTCTATAATGTGGAATCTTAATCTTCTCCTGGATGATCTGCACCTTCTCAATAGTATCTCGTTCAATCTATGGACCCATATGTGCAGACTCCCCTGGGTCTATCCCACATAAGGATAATCTGAAATGTTGACCATATGAGGACTGAAATTGTGTAATTCCAATGGTGGAGTGATAGCTGTTGTTTTATGAGAACTCCTCCAAGGGATAGTGTCCCTCCCAACTGTGGCCAAAATCTAGGACGCAAGCACGTAGCATGTCCTCCAGTGTTTGTATGGTTCTCTCCGTCTAACCATCCGTTTGTTGATGAAATGTGGTGCTCAAGAATATATGGGTCCCGAATGCCTCATGTATTCCATTCAACAACCAAGATATAAATTGTGATTCATGGTTGGAGATGATCGTCTATGGCACCGCATGAAGCCATACAATCTCATATATATAACGGCATCCCAATCCCTCTTCTAATCCCTACTCTCGGATAGGTAGTAAGTGGGATGAATTGTTGAGTCCGTCAACGACCACCCTTATATAATCATGTACCATGGATGTACATGGAAGCCATGTCACAAAGTCCACAGAGATACCATCCCACATCCACTCATGCACCAATAGTGGCTATGATAATCTTGTTAGAACATGATGCTCTACCTTCACTAGCTGACAAGTAAGGCATGATGAAACAAACTATTCCACTACCGTCTTTATCCCCAGACACCAGTGTTGATGTCATAGGTCCCGGTACATCTTCGTCACATTAGAGGTTACTGCCATAGAAGACATATGGAAATCCCTCAACACCTCCTCCCATATCACCATAGTTACCATCGTGCATCCTATAAATAGGATGATGTGCTCCCCACCTTCAGAAAATTTATCATGTGCATGTCATGTGTATATCTGAGCACATCGTGCCTCATAGTCAATGTCCCATAGTTGTGCCTCCCGAAGTTGCTGATGAAGTGGGGGAGTGATAGTCATAGACTGGAGGTATGCTACACCTTCTCTATCCACAAAGTAGATCTACAACTCAGCTAAGTGCTCTGTCGACTCACTCAGCAACTGTAGACCATACCTCTTGAAGTGTGGATCATCCAATACATTCCCATTCCCAGGAGTAGATATTACCTCAAGGTTATATTACAAGAGGAACTGTATCCATCGTCACTGTCTCAGGTTCTAGTCCATCATTGAAAAAATATACCTGATACTCTTCTGATCAGTGTAGACTGTAAAAAGTTCACCAATCAAGTAATTATTCCACATATTCATGGTGAAGATCACAGTTGATAACTCCATTTAAATGGTAGTGTATTTTTACGCATGTTTTCTTAACTACAAAGATCCATGCATGATCAATTATCTCTCCTTCATTAGGACACATCCATGTTTTCCCCTGATGCATCGCAGTATACTACAAACCCAACGCCTTCTTCAGGTAGCCTCATGATGGAGGAAGTCTTCAGTCTCTACATCTGCTTCTGAAAACATTGATGGCATCTCTCCATCCACATGAATGTCAGTAACTTCTTCGCCAACAATAAAATGTGTGTTGTACCTCTGTAAAAGTATATTTTGAATCTCTAATAGTACCTAACAAACCCAAGGAAACTCTACACCTCGGTCACACTTCTAGGTGTCTCCCAAGCTAGCACAACCTCTATCCTCATCAGATCTATTTAAATTATAGCCTTTGATATAACATGTACCAGAAAGTGATCCTCTCATATCTAAAACTAAAACTTAAAGAGCATAACATAAATTTGGTGCTCTCGAAGTATATCCAAGACTATCTGCAAGTGATAGGCATGTTGCTCCTCCGTCTTTGAGTACACCAAGATGTCGTCAATGAATACCACAACGAATTGATAGAGGTATGGCTAGAAGATCATTTTCATGAGTCCCATTAACAATACAGGGGCATTGGTCACAAGGAAAGGCATAACCAAGAACTCATAGTGGCCATATCGAAATCTTAATTATGTATTCTACAAATCCTTATCTCATACCTTGAGCTGATGAAATCATGATCTGAGGTCTATCTTCGAAACCCATAGATCTCCCTTCAACTGATCAAAGAGATCCTCAATCAGTGGATGTGGATACTTGTTCTTCCAGGTCAACAGGTTTAGGAACCAATAGTCCACACAGTGTCTCATACTCCCATATACATTCTTGGAGAAAAAAATCTGGATGGCCCATGGAGAAACATTGGGCCTTATGAACCCCTTTACTTATAAATCTTCTAACTATATCCAAAACTCACAAAGCTCCACTAGAGCCTTCTGAGATGCTAGATTATATATCGGTATCGTCCCAAGGGTATAGGTCAATGTAAAATTATACCTCTCTGTGGAGAGGTTGTCCTGGAACATCATATGGAAATACATCAGCATATTGGTCCTCCACTACAGGATAACTCATACTCTCAGCATCAACTGATCTGAGGGTAAGGCTAGCCAACTAATGTGTGATCAGCTACACCCTCCTCTGGGAAAGTCCATCCTCAACAGAAAAGGTTCCCTTCTCAATAGGGAATGAAATCTTGGTCCCATCTTTGTGAATGCACAACACTTAGTTCCTAATACAATTAATCTGAGAAAGGAATGTGGATAACCGGTCCATACTGAAGATGACGTCATAAGGCCTTGGCACCGCTACTAGAATATCCTAGATGATGATATCCCCTCATATGGTAATATAACACTGCCAAAACTTGTTTGTAACCATCTAATCACTTACTGTAAGAGTCTCTTACCATAAGAATCGAGCCAACGGCTCCGTCAGAATCTCCAATCTCCGAATGAGGGACATGACAATAAAATAGTGGCAGGCACTTATGTATATAAGTAATGTATCTAGGGATAATAGACACATATCGTACCACTAATCATATCTAGGGAACTATGGTCATAGTCCTCATCTTAATAGGGATGAGCTCTTCCCTATCCTCCTGCTCCCTATGGTCAGGCTAGACCACCTAGAGGTGGTGGCGGCAGAACATCGAATCACCATCCACTGCATGATCCATGGCCAACTCCTCTACCACATCATTTTCCCTACAAACCTCCACACTAAAACATATGCATATTCTTTTGTGGTCACACTACCATATTTTGATCATATGTAGGGTGGGTCAGGCTGTTATGAGCCATGTAACCCTACCCGTCGCATGAGTAGCACTACCTAATCATAAACGGTCATCCTATATCCCGTGAACCCCTCACCACCGAACATATATCCTGAGGTTTCCCACCAGAATGTATGGACCTCTTGGGCACCTACGTCATCTTTCAACTACCTATTTTGGATGACTCTAAAATCTTATATCTGGTGGTGGCTCTCACTATTGGTGTCTTCTTAGCTATGAGGATATCCACCAAAAGTGCTCGCTTTAGCACCCCAACCTGTGTCAGAATGATGTGTGATACCATCACTACTTTGATCTCCCATCGAACACCCTGCTCAATGTTCTGGGCCCTAAAGAAAGAGTCTCGTACCATGTCAGTGGAGTAGTGAGAGAGATCAGGGAAACTCACGAAATATTGTGCCATGATCATGCTTCCCTGGTGTAAGTGAATCAACTCTTATATATGCACTAAGCGTAGAGTCGCTCAAATGAACTATGCCCTGAAATGTCCCTCGAAGTTCACCCATGTGAGTGCTTCCTCATCGTGTAACTAGAGAGTCAGACTCCACCATCTCCCATCTTCTCTCTAGATGTGACTAGTATCTAGGATCACCATCAGATCAGCTGGTGTCCCAACTAATAGAAAAACCCTAACAACAGCCTACAGACAGTCCTTAGCCACATGCAGGTCCATCTCCCCAAGGAACCTCAGAGCTCTCTACTGTTGAAACATATGAAACATGCTCAGTTGGTGTGCACTGTATGTGGGTGGGGCTGCTTGAAATGGATGCCCAACGGGTAGTGGTGTTGCTGGTACATCACCTGAAGGTGCTAACATCGTAAGAGGGCCTTGTACCGATCCCTCATCACTAAGTGGTCCATCCTTGTTTACTCTCTTTAGAATACCGATTGGTTGTCTATGTGGCGGAACACTGAAAGAGAAAAATAGATATGCCATGGTCAATAAGTTATATCTTGTGAGCTAACTCAAATAAGTCATAAGAAAAACTTTTCAAAACACAAACAATCATTATTTTAATACACTGATCTAGAAATCAGAATTCAGGGTCCTGGTGTATGGATACGTCAGCCACTGCACCAACACTGGATTCCCCATACTGAAAACCACACTCATTAGACTTAACACTGTTGACACAAATAAAACATCAGAGTCCTAATTCTTCGGTAGAACAGACTCCTCTGAAACCACTTTGTCACGAACCATCCCTCGGGGCCTATTCCTTGATTACCCCAAGTCCTCCTTCTATAGGCCATGGGCTGGCGACTAGCACCATAATGGTGTTTTATTTTACCGGAAGTAATTTTCCTTAAACGTGTACAAAAACATAAATACAAGAGCATATCAAAAGGAAACCATGAAGTAAATTTCTATAGTAAAAATTGTGCTGAATGTAAAGGGGCCAGAATACATGCCCAACTAGAATGTACAAGTACAATAGAAAAGAAAAAATATACATCTCTTGGATCGTCCACCGAGGATTGTAACTGAAGGGTAGGTATAGCTCACGATCAGTAGTCATGGGTCATGCCACATAAAATGTTCCACCTTTGAGTGCTATCTATTAGTGAGTCTGTCAGCTTCAATCAATGTTGTCCATCATCTTCACAAGAAACAACAAGGTTCAGGAACAGCCCGATCAGGGGTGAGTTTAACACTACTCAGTTGGGGCCCTGAGACCCCCGACGGTCTCCTAGTGTTCCACTAAGGGGAAAACCCCAAATAATGTACCATATAATAAATCATGAAGTAGTCATCAACTCTACTTAGGTAAATTCCCATACATATACCAAAGTTATCAAAATACACAAATCTCATACATGAGGGAAGAATATGACAAAGATAACACCATGAAGGTAACACCACGAAGGTAAATGTACCACATAGGTAACAACATGAAGATAACACCACAAATGTAAAAGTACCACACATGTAACACCACGATTGTAAACGTGCCACACATGTATCACCACAAAGATATCACTATGAAGGTAAATGTTCCACACAGGTATCTCCATGAAGATATTACCACGAAGGTAAAAGTACCACATAGGTATCACTAAATAGGTAAAAGACTCAGCTCACACCATGTATTAGTGATGTATATAAGTAAAGAAGATTAGTTCTAAAGCTAGATCATATTATTATATCAAGAGGCACCGATGTTGACCATACAGAGTCTAAACCACATAAGATGGATAGGTACTAACCCCCGCAATCATCCACACATGATCTGACTCGCCCAGAGTCGATAGGTACTTACCCCTGCAATGACCCACACAAGATCTGACCCACACAAGATCGATATGCCCTGACCCACATAGGATTTCTGAGCGCTGACCCACACAAGATCTAACCCACAAAATATCGGTGCTGACCCACTTAGGATCACTCAGTACTAACCTCCGTATGATCTGCCTCTAACCTCAACCTCACTGCCAGCCATTGGATTCACGCTCATAGTACACTTGATTCTGGTAGAACCTCTCCTCAATACATTGGTCATACCTTAACCTCCATGAAGTCCCCTGAATGAGTATTCCAAAGGACCTCCATGTCGTAAGAGTTCCAATGTGACAAACGGTGCGTCTATCGGATGCTCGGTCTCTGAGTAATAAGTGTTCTAGTTCTGAGGGCTCAGTTGGATTCAAGTTTGATCCAACCCGGTCATACTTCAACTGTTTCCAAAACTCAATTGAATTATACCAATAGAATCATCTTGAACTGAGGGTCTTAGCTCCATAGACAGTTAATCAAACAGACGTTTGGTTCTCGTATTATGGCCCTTTAAGTTTGAAAATGGTTTTAGTTGGGTCTGGGTCTGATCTAACCCGGTTAGGTCGAACCGACCCTGTTCAGGTACATTCTATCTAGGCAGGGCCCAGATAGACATGGCCTATTGGGATGTAGTCTGGATCGTCTTGCAAGGGGGCACGATCGGCCCACGGAGTTGCATCCCACTGTGTTCGCGCGACCTGCTAGACCCGTGCGGCCCGACCCTTGGTGGAGTGTAACACCCTAGTCACGCGTGTCCCACTAGAGAGGGTCCCACATAATCTGGCATAAGGGGGTTTCCTCTATTCGAAATGTAGAGAGGCATCACCCTTTCACACTGCAAGGTCCCACGTGGGGTGCGCTAAAGGTCCCGCCACCGCGCCTCCTCTAGCGGTGTTCCTCTTCCTCCTCCTGTAGCCGGATGATGCTGGCCACCCTGTTCGACCCTACTGTGGCTATGAAGCTACATACTTTCATTGTTGGTGGCATGCGATGATGTGCCACATCAGCATCGGTGCTGGCCACTATGCTGACCGGTGCAACATAGGGTCACAGCCTCTTCCAACATCATGCGATAGCGCGCCACCTCCATCGTGGTCAGCCGGTGATGGTTGTTGCCATCATCTGCCATCCCAGATCATTTTCATCCTAAATAAAATGATTGAAAAGAACACACCAAAAATTTAACACGGGTGGAGGCTATGAGGCTTGTTTGATTGGCTCGTGCCTCCGCATTATCTTGATAGAAATGTGGTATTAACAAATCATTATCAAATCATGGAAACAAAACAAGATTAAAGACCTACCATAAGATCATTTTAGAACACCCATGATTGGGGAATAGTCGGAATTCATCGCCCCTACAACAAGCCACCAACGATGCCTCCCAATCGTCATTTTTCAGTTTGGGGTTAGGTGTCTCTCATCACCTCTCACTAGAACCATTTACGTCCTTGAAGTGTTCGGGCATCATGACACATTAAGAGAGCTTCGTTTCATTGTGAAGTCATGATAATACCTCCCCCAATGACCCTTATAAATAGGATATGGGGAGGGAAAGTAACCATCATTGAATTTATAGGTGTTCATTTAATAAGAACTTTTTAAATTTCAACAACGTTCTTACTTGGGATTTTAAAGGCCAAGCCATTTAATGGCATGACGTGTCCCTAACCTCACACAATCACTTGTCTGTTGGAGGAAAAGAAGGAAATAAATAATATAACAGTGGTATTTTATTATTCTTTTAAAAGTCCCAAAATAAAACTATTTCTCCTGACATACTACTGTCGAAGTGATGTGTCCCTTAAGCGAATATTGACACTACAGATTTAATGGTGCCATTAGTTTTTTTGTCCAATCATTGGTTCAAATGTTCTAAAATTCCAATCGCACGTTTACTGAATGTATATTAAAAACGTTAAGAAATTCATTCCGAGAACACCGGGCCTCAGAATCACACGACTTGAATTTTCATAGACTCGTAAAAATTCCATATAATTAAAATAATAATGTGGAAAATATGTGGATCTAAATTATTATTATACTTCATATTTTTATTTGTGTTGTAAATCATGTTTTGGTAAAGACTCAAAATTTCGATATATTTTTTTTTATTAAATGGGAATTTTGCAAGTACGCGAAAATTGGTGGCACATGATTCTGAGGCCCAGTGTGCCTAGAATGAATTTCTGAACATTTTTTCAGATATGTTCAGTAAATTTTTTAGCGAGTTTTTGTAACTTTTTAACTGGTGATCAGAATTGAAATTTGAGGTCACAATTGAACTCACAACGTCGATGTACGCTTATGGAGACATTCTCTTCAACCGCAGTAGGACAAAGGTGGATGTTATTTTTTCAGTTATTCATGAGAGAATAAAAATAAAATAAAATGGTGTAACATGTTATATTTTTTTATTTTTAAACTCCCATTTGGATGTTTCACAGTTGGGGACCATCTGAACAAAACCTCCCTATATAGGTTATGGTGGTGGGGACCACCCGAGTATAAACCCCCTTGAACTCATCTTTAATGCAAGAAAGCCTCAAACTTCCTATCAAAAGTGGGGGAGCCACTTCAACTCCTCCAACATTTATTATGCCAACTCAGACAATTAACTAAGTATTTTCAAATTTATTTCCAATTAACTAAATAGACATCATAATCTATAATTATGGATAGTTGGAATTTTTGGTGGAATTAGTAGGATGGAGCCTTGGGAGAAATCTCTAAAACGAAAAATTCCAATCAAGAACACCAAATTCGACTTTAACTTATTCCATGATGCATTCATTGAAAAGGAACGTCTTCAATGTCAACGAATCAACGATCGAGGAAACACTTACCTCACCAACATTCATCTATTCTCAATGACATCATCTCCTTCCCCGCGGAAAATCTTCAACAAATCAAACGAATGAGGTAGGGGTTTACTTCTATATTATTATCACTTCCCATGTTCTCAACTTCTAATTCTTTTGTGGTATTGGGAGTAGTGGTTGACGAGGGTTGTAGGGAGGGTGTTGGAATTATTTTCCTTTACCCATTAGTGATATCCTTGTTCTTGTGGAGCCGTTTTCTATCACTCTAACTCGGAGCGTGCGGGCCAACCAAACATGGCCCAACCCCTCAATTGTTCTTCTTGAAAGGAGTTTCCTTCTTGATGAAAGAAGAAACATTGGTGATGGAGACTGGTGCTAGCGATTGGCACATGTGGAACTTGAGAACCGCTGATGAAGGCATGATGCCCCGCCCCCCCGCAGCCTCTATGTCCCACGGTGCCCCGCCGTCTGTGGCCATCCCCACCCCATGGCCTCCACCCTCTAGGCTGGGTCGCCCCGACCGAGCCCCGTGGTGGTCTCCCCCTCCCGGCTGAGCTTCCCCCATGGAATATGCCCTCCCAAATTAGTCCCCCACTACCTCCGCCCTCTCAACCGAGCAGCCCTCGCGGACCCCGACTTCACAATCGAGCCTCCCGGCTGTGCCGCTCCACAACCTCTACCCACCCCGCTGAACTACCAAGGTCGTGCTGCCCCCGCACCCTCTTCCCTCCCAGTGGAGCCACCTCGCGGCATCCGCCCTCCTGACTAGGCCGCTCTGGCCTGAGCACTCGGCTTAGCCGCCCGGCTGCTTCGCACCCATACGGCACCCCCTATGCGTGAGCCCCCACATGCCAATGAGGAACCCCCACGGCTGAGCCGGCCCGCACCCTCGAGGCACCACTACGGTCGAGCCACCCCATGCCCTTGTGGCACTCCCATGGCCTCACGGCCCTCACGGCCTACTTGGCCAGACCCGGTAGGCCACGCCGGACCTAGCAGTCCAGACGCTGCGGGTTGGGTTGGGTCGGTCCGACCAAGTCGGACTGGACACAGACCGAATACAACCCTATACTTTACATTGGTCATAACATTGTCACTGGACATCCGTTTGATGAACCATCAGTGGCGATAGAAACCATGGAGTGAGACCATATCTTTGTTATACCCCACTAGAGTTTTGGATATGTTGGGAGACAATCGGGTTGGATCGAGCACGAATCCAACCGGGCCCTCGGGAAAAAAAAGCTGATGACTCACAAACCGGGCATCCGAATGACACGCAGTCTATTGCATTGAGACCCATATGACATGGAGGCCTTTGGGATACTTCCTCATGGGAATTCATTGTAGATGGAGTATCAACCATTGACTTGTAGATCATATCATCCTATAGAAGAGCATGCTTAGTGTGGGAACCCAATAGATGGCTGTGAAGAGAAGAATGAAGAGCGATCCTACGTGGGTCAACATCTAAAGATCTTGTGTGGGTCGTCTCATAGAGATCCTCTGTGGGTCAGTACCTATAGATATTTTATGGGTCATGTCCAAGAGATCCTCTGTTGGTCAGCACCTAGAGTTCATGTTACAGTAAGGTCCTAGTGAACCTGTGTGGGTCAGAACCTAGCAATCCTGTGCGAGTCAGCACCGAGTGATCCTATGTGGGTCAGCACCAAACAATCATGTCTGGGTCTGCGTCCTTAAAAAGTAAGATGATTCACTAGTTACATCTAATCATCTCTACTACTGTACTTATGTTATACCTGGTATGAGCTGAGTTTGTACTTGTGTGGTAATTTCCATTGTGGTAATACCTTAGTGGTATTCCTCAATGTGGCATACCTATCTGTTACTTTACTTCATGGAATTTACTTCATCTGTGGGATATTTGATCTTAGGGATTTGGAGTTGGACTCTATGTTTTTCTTATGATTGAGATGGGTTTACATGATAACTATGGTATATGTTTGGACATATTCCTAAGTAGGGTTATCAGATGATTCCTTCCTTTGTGGTATATCCTTTATGGATTTTGTGACACCTTGATGATCTTGGGGTCCCTACTGAGTATCATTATACTCACTCCAACACGGTCTATGCCTGCACTTCATTGTGTTTGGTGCAGACGACAGACAACGCTAACTGAGGACGAGGGTACCTGGACTAGACGGTGCCCAGTGGTGGACCTTATGATGTGACAGTATGAAGAGGATACGGGTGGACATAGAGTGATGAGGAGGTGATCTGTACCTACCCATCAGGTGGGAACCCTGGAGGATGACCAAGTAGCTATTTTTCCTTTCTTTAGTTGTATTGTATTTCAGTTGTACTTGTACCTCTACTATTGGGATTTTATGTCCGACCCCTTTTTACTTTTAGAACACTTTTGTTATATAGTTTACATGTGTTTGTATCATGTTGAGTGCTTTTTTGAGTGTGTTTATTGGACATAAAGGCAATGCCTTCCCAGTTATAGGGAATACGCCTTTCGGTGCTAGTTTTTATCCCCTGGACAATGGAAGGTGGGCTTGGGGTAGTCACGGCACGGGCCATGGGGGATGGGTCCTGACAAATTGGTATCAGAGTAGTCAGTTATACCATAGATCATATGACTCTAATAAAATTCTTTAATGACAATTTTGTTATGTGTATTGAGTGTGGTTATCAGTTTAGGGAATCCAGTGTTGGTGCGGCAGCCGACGTATCCATACACCATGACCCTGACATCTGATTTCAGAATCATTGCAGGAAAACACTGATTGAGTGAGTGTTTTCAAGAGTCTTCTTAGTGAAATCAGTTAGTCATCTCACCAGGTATAAAATATTTACTATGGAACACCTGTTTCATTTTAGGATGCATCCACACAGACATCAAGCTAGGGTTCCAAGAGTAGCACACACTGATAGCCACCGAGCGACGAGGCCTCGGTGCAGGGCCCTCTTCAAGTAGAGTCACCAATGGAGTCCCTAGCGGTACCATTACCCATTGGGCCACCGACGCAACCGACCCTAGTAGCAGATAGTGCACACCACCTGAGCGCATTACATGATTTCTGGTGCCAGAGGCCACCCATGATCAAGGGAGAGATGGGCCCACAGGCAGCTAAGGATTGGTTGGAGGTTATGGTGAGAGTATTTCAACTGATAGGAAGACCAAGCGATCTCATGGTGATCCTTACCGCCATCCTTCTATAGGCAGAATCACTCAGATGGTGGAGCATGATGTTCTAAGTTCATGATGTAGTGACGCTTCTCTGGGCAGAATTCGAGAGCCTGTTTTGGGAAGAGTTTGTCCCAGTGACTCTTCGTGCAGTGCACATTTAGGAGCTTCCTCATCTGTAACAGGGCAGTATGACTATATCTGAGTACTTAGTGAGGTTCACTAAACTCTCATGGTGCACAACAGATATGGTGAAGGACCAATTATTCAGGGTGCAGACCATCGACCAGGTGCTCAGGTGAGAGATCAGGGCTTCGACAATATCAATCATCATCCCGACGCAGGCATGGGTGTTAGAGAGAGCCCTCTTAGTGGAGCGTCTTCTTGCTGAGCAGTCACGAGCAGCAAGTCCTACCACTAGTCTTCATGTAGCAGAGTCATCTACTGTTGGTAGAAAATATATGTCGCAGTGGTCCAAGAGGTCATGATCTATAGTTGAATGACCACATGATATAGGGTTGGTTGCGCAAGACACACAAGGTAGAGACATTCATTCCAGGAGATGGCATTGTTACACATACAGCAGGAAGAGTCACATGGATCATGAATATATGAACTATTGTATAGATGATCAGTAGACGGTCGAAGGACCACCCAGGCAGAGATAGATATTCACCCGAGGAGGTTCGCATGGAGTTGTCAGATGTGGTAGAGGAGCTGGTCATGCAGCTGGAGGTGGGCGATGATTCTAGATGTTACCACAACCACCACCAGGAGTTACACCCTAATGTCCATGAGCTGGTGGACACAAGAGACCTCAACACTAGATAGTTGAGGCATATGATCACGACGCTCCAAAGATGATATGAGGAATGATCTGTGTCTACTCTACCTAAGATGGATTACTTATAGTCACAGGATCAAGTAATTCTTTTATTGTCATTGCCCTCGTTCGGATCTCAGATTTTCTGACAGAGCCATTAGCTTGATTCCTACATCTAGAGGCACATACGGAAGCATATTCTATTATTAATAATTGGTGTCGGTAGTATGAGCATACCCTAGGAGGTGGTAGCTTCGGCTGCGATCTCCAAGTAGCATCATCAAGACCATTTTACGTCATCATGGTTATGGACTAGTTATCTACAGTTCATGGGAAGATAGACTATATTAGGTGCAATGTGTGGTGTGTCCACATGGATGGGACTAGGGTTACCTTCACCGGTGAGAAGGGAGCCTTTAGAGCACAAAATAGACTTACCCAGAGGATGGTGTAGTCGATTACTCATCAGTTGGATAGCCTTACCCTCTGAGAAGATGATGTGGAGATTCCAAGTGATCCTGTAGTGGTGGACTAATAAGCGGATGTCTTCCCAAATGATGTTCTAGGTCTACCTCATTACAGAGAGGTGGACTTTTACATTTACATGTACCCCAAGAAGACATGTATATCTACACCAGGGTATCGTATGGCTCCCTTGGAGCTGTGTGAGCTGTGGGTACAACTGGAGGACTTACAGGAGAAAGGGTTCCTTCGGCCCAGTGTTTCTCTTTGCATAGCCCCGATTTTGTTTTCCAAGAAGGCGGATGAGAGGTTGAAGATTTGTGTGGACTATAGGGGCCTAAACCAGGTGACTGTGAAGAACAAGTACCCACATCCGATGTTTGGGGGCCTATTTGATCATCTGAAAGGAGCACGGTGGTTCTCAAAGGTAGACCTCAGATCTGGCTATCACCATCTCAGAATATGAGATGAGGATTTTAGAATATGGTGTTCAGATGTTGGTAAGACCATTATGAGTTCTTAGTTATGACATTAGGTGTAATAAATTCTCTAGAAGTGTTCATGGGACTCATGAACATGATCTTTTATCCATACCTTTATTGATTTTTAGTAGTCTTTATTGACAACATTATGATCTACTCAGCTACTGAGGAAGAGCATGCTTATCATTTACAGGTAGTACTGGACACACTCCAAGAGCACCAGCTTTATGGTAAGCTCTCTAAGTGCCTATTTTGGATCTGATAGGTTCAATTTCGGGGACATTTCATATAGAAATCTGGAGTTGGAATGGATCCAGTGAAGATTGAGCTGGTACTAGCTTCGGAGCCACCCAGGAGTGTGATGGATGTATGATGTTTCTTGGGTTTGGATGGATACTACAGGAGATTTGTGCCAAATTTCTCCAGAGCTGCAGAACCGCTATCAGTTTTGACAACTAAAGGGAAACCCTTCATGTCGTTGGAGTGATGCCAACATATTTTTTAGGAGGTGAGGTAGAGGATGACTAATATCCCTATCTTGAGGCTTCTAGAGGAGGGCGTAGGTTACGTAGTCTACTGCGACACATTAGGGAATTTGTATGGATGTGTCCTGATGAAGGAGTGAGCAGTGATCACATATGGTTCTAGACATATGAGACAACATGAGCAAAACTACGCTACCCATGAACTGGAGTTAGAAGCAGTGGTGTTCTCCTTAAAGATGTGGAGGCACAATATGAAGGGAGAACCTTTTACAATCTACTCAGATCACAAGAGTCTTAGATATTTCTTATCCTAGAAGGACATGAACATGAGACAATGATGTTGGTTTGAGTTCCTCCTGGACTATGACTTTGAGATAGTATATACTCCTGGGAATGGTAATGTTGTAGTATATTCACTCAGCAAGAGGTCTGGTATATAGCTGCTAGGTGAGGCGATGGAGTAGTTGGACGCTTTGAAGATATACTTTGTGGATGTAGATGGATCATATTTTTTTCATTCTCTTACAGTCACTCCCCAACTTCTTTCGTGAGTCGGGGAGCCGTAGCTTGGGGATGCTGACTGTGAGACATGACATTCTTATTTATCCATAGGACATGCACCTGATTGATTTTCTGAAGGTGGGGAGCACGTCATTTTCTTCAAAATACGTACCATGGTACCGGTGTCGCTTCAGGAGGAACTATTAAGGGAGTTCCACACATCCCTTCTAGCAGTACATCCAGGAGTAATGAAGATGTACCAAGACCTCTAATGATAGAACCGGTGGTAGTGAATGAAGAAAAAAGTAGCAGAGTTTGTCATTTGATGCCTCACTTGTCAACATGTGAAGGCAGAGCATCAAGTACCAGCAGGATTGGTTCCATCATTAGAGGCACCGAAGTGGATGTGGGATGGTAAATCCATGGAATTTGTGACAGGAATTCTACATACATCCATGGGACATGACTCGATTTGGGTGATCATCGACCGACTTACCACGTCATCCCTATTACTACCTATCAGAGAGAAGGTTTCAGTAGATATCTTGGGATGCCTCTTTGTGCAAGAGATTTTGTGGCTACCTAGAGTACCCTTGACGATTGTCTCCGATCATGATTCGAGTTTTACTTCATGGCTATGAAAGGGGATACAGGAGGCTTTCAGGACGTAGCTTTGTTTGAGCACCACCTTCCAACCTCAGACGGATGGCCAGACTGAGCGGACCATTCAGACTCTTGAGGACATGCTCTCTGCTTGTGTCCTCAACTTCAGTCACAGTTGTGAGGATCATTTTCCATAGGTGGAGTTTGTGTACAACAATAGAAATCACTCCACCATTGGGATGACACCTTTCAAGGTGTTGTATGGGCAAACTTTTAGATCAAATTTGTGCTAGACTGACCCAGTGGATTCAATACTCATGGGACCAGAGATGGAACAGGCTACCACAGAGAATGTTTAGATCATCTTGGAGCAGATGAAAACAGCATAGAGCTGGAGGAAAGCTTATGTCGATAGGAGACGTAGACCTCTGGAGTTCAAGGATGAAGACCATGTCTTCATACGGGTCTCACCCCG
Organism: Viscum album; assembly: GCA_963277665.1. Lineage (NCBI taxonomy): Eukaryota > Viridiplantae > Streptophyta > Magnoliopsida > Santalales > Viscaceae > Viscum > Viscum album. The sequence continues at coordinate 361,308,320 of OY728158.1, read as the reverse complement.
TTGAGGTCAGCGTAGATTTGGTTGAGGTGGAAAGTTATCTTTGAGATTAATCAGACTTTTTCAGGACATCCGTAGAGTTAGTGAGGTGTATTACCGCTCTGCTCTCCCCCCTCAGATGCATCGGGTGTGGCGTTTTCCACGTATCCTAGATGAGGAGAAACGAGCATGACCCTTCCCATGTCATTGACCACTGCGAGCTGGACATCAATTATGGGGAGACTTTTATGGAGGTTCCAGTTGAGATTGAGGACTGACAAGAGAAGTTCCTTTGTGGATGGTCGATACATCTTGTGCGCATTCACTGACAGAAAGGGAACCTCCTGGAAAGCACGTGGGAGCGGGAGGCTAAGATGCATCCTTAGTACCCCCACTTGTTCACTTAGTTTGAGTTGTGCCTTATGGGGAAGTAAATCCCTAAGGTGGGGAGAATGTATAGACTCAAAATTGACATGTAAATTCTTTTTATTAAAAGGGAATTTTGAAATTCTGTAAAAATTGGCAGTGCGTAATTTTGTGGCCCCGCGTGCCTGAAATTAATTTCTGAACATTTTTTCAGGTACGTTATATAAACGTCCGAGCGGGTTTTTGTAACTTTTGAACCGGTGCTTGGAATTTAAATCTAAGGTAATTGTTGAACTAGAAGAGCCGGTATTCGTTTAAGGATACATTCACCTCGACCGTATTAGGACGAATGTGGATGTTAGTTTTTCAAATATTCATGAAAGAATTATAATAAAATAAAATGGTGTACCATTTTATTTTTATTTTATTTTTAAACTCCCCTGTTGATGTTTCATAGGTGGGAACCAACTGATCTAAACCTCCCTAGAGACGTTATGGGGGTGGGGACCTCCTTATTATAAACCCCCTTGAACTCCCCTTTAATGGGAGAAGCCCTAAAACTATTTATTAAATGTGGGGGAGCCTCTTCAGCTCCATCAATATTTATTATACCAACTAAGTTAATTAATTAAGCCTTTATAAATTTAATCCAATGCACTAAATATACAACATAATCTATTATATTGGATACATGGAATTTTTGGTCGAATTCGGAGGAAAGAGCCTTGGGAGAATGTTCTCTAATGAAAAATTCCAATGAAGAATGCAGACTCTGACTCCGACTTCTTCCACGAGACATTAGTTGATGAGGAAATTATTCAACATCACTGAACCGACTACAAGGAAACACTAATTTCACCAATTTTTTCCTATTCCCAATGAAATCATCTTCTTCCCCGAGGAAAATCTTCAACGAATCAAAAAAATGAGGTAGGGGATTACTTCTATATGATTATTACATCCCATGTTATCCCCTTCTAATTATTTTGTGGGATTGGGAGTAGTGATTGATGAGGGTTGTAGGGGGTGTTTGAATTATTTTCCATTACATGTTCTTGATATCCTTGTTCTTGTTGATCCACTTACTACCTCTCTAACGCGGAGGTTACAGGCTAAAAAAACATGGACCGACCCCTCCCACATCCTTCTTGAATGGTGTATCCTTCAAGATAAAATAAGGAATCTTTGGTGACGGTGACCAGTTCCGTCTGTTGTCACAAGTGGAAATCGAGAAACACCTTTGAAGGCATGTTACCCCATATCCCAACCTCCTCTATGTCCTACTGTGATTCACCGTCTGTGGCCATCGCCACCCCCCGACCATCGCTACCCCGTAGCCTCTTCCTCGCATCCTCTACCCTCTCGGCCGACTAGCCCAGTGGCCTCCACCCTCCCATCCATCGCCGCCACGTGACCTCTGCCCTCCCTGCCGCACTGCTCTGGTTGAGCCGCCCTGCGACCTCCGCTCTCCCGGCCGAGCCTCCCCGGTGGCATCCGCCCTCCCGACCGAGTCGCTCCGGCCGCGCCGCCCTGCAGCCTCTACCCTCTCGGCCATGCCGAGCCCCCCCCCCCCCGGGGGCCATTGCCCTCCCGACCAAACCACTCCAGCTGAGCCGAGCTGCTCCGACCGAGCCGCCCTGCGGCCTCGTACCCACGTGGTACCCCCTAAAGACGATCTATCCTATGACCTAACGATCGAGCCTCCCCACGCCCTCACGACGCCCCCATGGACGAGCCGTCTCGTGCCCTTAAGGAACCCTTGTGACTGGGCCGCCTAGCACAATCTTGGTACTCCCACGGCCTCACTGCCCTCGAGGCCTACCAGGTCAGACCCAGCAGGCCGGGCTAAGCCAGACCCAGTGGGTCGGTCCGACCAACTCGGACCAGACCCGGACCAGATACGACCCTATACATTACTTGGTCCATAACATTGGCATCAAACATCCGTTTGACTTACCTTCAGTGGTGCCGGAATCCTTGGAGCGATACTTTTCCTTTGGTATACCCCACCAGAGTTTTTTATAAGTTGGAGAATGGTCATGTATGATCAAGCACGAATCCAACCGGGGCCTCGAGATAAAAAGGCTAATAACTCACTTATTAGACGTCCAAATGACTCTCCTTCTATTGCGTTGATACCCCTATGACAAGGTGGTACTTTGGGATACTTCCCTGTGGGACCTCATAGCATTTAAAGTATCGACCAGTGACTTATTGAATGGATCCTCCCAGAGATGGGACTGCTTTGTGCGGGAACCTAGTATTTGGTTGTGATGAGGAGAATGAAGAGTGATCCTATGAGGGTCAGCATCTAGAGATCATGTGCGGGTAAACTCCTAGCCATCATCTGTGTGTTAGCACCAAGCGATCTGGTGTGGGTCAGCTCCTAGAGATCCTATGTGTGTCATCACCAAGAGATATTGTTTGGGTCATCTCCTAGAGATCATGTGTGAGTCATCATCTAGCGATCTTGCATGGGTTAGCATTGAGTGATCCTGTGTGGTTCAGCACCAAGAGAACATCTTTGGATCTGCCTCTTTACAGAGTAAGATGATTCAATAGTTACATCTAATCATTTCTATAACTATACTTATGTTTTACTTGGTCTGAGTTGTGGTTGTACCTATGTGGTTCTTTCTTTCGTGGCAATACCTTTGTGGTATTCCTCAGTGTGGCATACATGAGTTGGACTTCACTTCGTGGAATTTAATTCCTTTATGGAACAGTTGAGCTTGGGGCTTTGGGGTTGGAATTCTCATTTTATCATGATTGAGGTGGGTTTACTTGAAAACATAGGTATATGTATGGGCATATACCTATGTAGGGTTATCAGATGTTTCCTTCCTTTGTGGTTAACCTTTTGTGGATTTTTTGAGCCCTTGGGGGTATTGGGGTCTCTACTGAGTATCGTTATACTAAATTTTTCACAGGCTATGCCAACACTTCATTATGTTTGGTGCATACGATGGACAATTCTAACTGAGGATGAGGGTACCAGGACTGGATGGTGCCCGGTGGTGGACCTTATGATGTGACGGTACGCATAGGAAACAGGAGGACGTAGAGTACCGAGGAGGTGATTTGTACCTACCCATCAGGTGGGAAACCCAGAGGATGACCCCATAGCTATTTTTCTCATTCTTCAAATGTATTGTATTTCTATTGAACTTGTACCTCTACTATTGCGGTTGAATTTCCGAACCCTTCTTACTTTCAGCACCCTTTTGGTATATAGTTTACTTGTGTTTGTATCATGTTGTGTGCTTGGTTGGGTGTGTTTACAGGATATAAATGAAATTCCTTCCTTGTTATAGAAAATACACAGTACTGTGCTAGCCACCCGCCCCCGGCCTATGGAAGGTGGGATTTGGGTAGTGACGGCATGGGCCTCGAGGGATGGGTCGTGACGGTTTTTCTTAGTGACATTTCATTGTGGTTTTGGGGTTTCCTACTGAGAATTGTCTTACATGCCCCTATATTGGTTCTTCCTACACAAGTATTTTCTTAGAATATGATCGACACTTTAATGTAGTTCTAGGTGAACAAGGGCTTGGTGGTTCATAGTGTTCTCAAACAGGTGAGGTGTGCTCCTACTACTTCATACAGTTGTGCTACACTAACCCTCGAGGTAGGGTTTTCTGTATAAGAGTGTCAGGAATGTGTGTATTTCTTTTTGTAGACTCTTTCTTTTGGTAGGATTGTATTCTATCCTTCTTTACTTTCTATCTTCTTAGAATTGTACTCTATGATTGGTATCTCACTGTATGCATGCATTTTTTACATAGTGTTTTTATGTTTCAGTATTTTGTGATTTGATATTTGTTCATGTGTATAGGTACATAGATAGATTTCTCCCATTTGTGGGTTATGCCTACTCTGTTCTAGTCACTATCACCTTACCTATCAAAGGCGAACATGGGGTATTCAAGGCATGGGCCCCTCTAGGGCTGGTCATGAAAGAGTTTTATCAAATGTGGAATTGTTGGTTCTACATAAGGACTAGAATTCTGTGAGGTTGGTTTGGGGTAATAGTGTATAGTGTTTTGAGTTTTGATTTCAATCTAGATAATATTTTGATGGTGCGGTAGTTAACATATCTATACCCAAAGACTCTGGATTTTTCATTATGAATCAGTACATGGAAACAATAGTTGTAGGTAAATTAATAGTACATGCATCATATCGTATTTGGTTGTGCATTATCATGTCCTTCTTGAGTTTTCTCACAATGTAAACACTATTGACCCTAGTTCATCTTGATCTGTTCAAGGATACCTCTACATAGATAGTCATATAGAATTATATTACACGATCACAAGGATGATATAGTTTGTGATGAAGAATTTGTATATGGTCATGTGCCAGAGACACTCCTTTTATTAGAGTTAGATCCTTTGGGTCTTGTACCAGACATACCACCGTCCGTCGAAAAGTATATACTACCAGCACTACCAGTTGAGTATTAATGTAGACCGAGTGATTTACATGAGTTACAGAGGTAGTGACCTCCCATTTTTAGGGGTGATAAAGATCCCAAGATAGTTGAGGATTGGATGGAGGTAGATACTTGAGTCTTCCTTCTTATAAGGACACCTACTGACCATAAGGAAGTCCTACTTGCGAGTCATCATCATGGATCAATGGGACAGTGGTGGAGCTTATTCAGTGAGACACCTGACAAGGAAACTCACTCATGGGAAGAATTCAAGATATGATTTATAGAGGAGTTCTTCCTAGATACATTATTCTCAGTGCGTATACAAAACCCCTTGTATCTGTAGTAGGGAATATGGACTATGGTGGAGCACTCGATGAGGTTTACTGATCTTTCTCACTACTCCACAGATATGGTATGAGAACATTTATTTAGAGTTTAGACCTTTTATAAATTATTATACGGAGAGATCATGGAATCCATTATATCTATTTGGATCCCTAATTATGCGGGGGTACAGGATCAAGCTCAGTTAGTTGACATTTTTCTGGTAGAGTAGACACCAGTAATGGGAGCTACTAGTAGAAACCAAGAAGCTGAGTCTTCTACAGTAGGTAGTTGATAAGAGATTTAGGGACCCAAAAGGATCATGAAATTCAAGGAATGACCCAGAAAATTTGATCATTTATGTAGGGAACTCAAGGAAGGCTAAGTTATCTAATGGATAGGCCATCTTACTCATGCGGCATTTGGGGGCTTCTTGCATGATATTGTCTGACCCATGATACGAAATATCGAGAGATGCTCAAGGGACTGCCAATGTAGATGATGATACAAGATTATGGTGGTATATAGGGTTGAATACATGGAAGAGGAGTAGGTAGAGTTTTAGGTGGTGTGTGGAGGTTTGACATATTACCACCACCACCTCTAGATAGTCCACCATGGGAATAAGGATCTGGTTGACAGGGACGAGTCTAGAATCAGGGGATGGAGGATTATTTCCCTAAGGATCCGAAGTTGATTTTAGGTATGATATAGGTCTTTTACACCGTATATATAGTTTTTAAAGACCCATGTTCCAGTCATTCTTTTCATACCTCATCCTTTGTTCAAAACTCAGATATTCAGGTTAAACTGTTTACTTGACCCTTAAATTTAGAATCTCATGTGTGAGAGGATTCGAGGATCAAATACTAGTGCTAGTAGTGTGAAATTACTTTGGTAGGTGAGGGTTTTGGTTGGGAATTATTAATAATGGCATTAAGGCCTTATGACTTCATTCTCGGTATGAACTGGTTAACTACAATCCATGCTCAGATTGACTGTTTTAGGCATAGAGTGTAGTGTATCCACAGTGATGAGACCATGTTTTCTTTTTTTTTTCTGAAAAGGAAAAACCTGCAGTGCACAATAGACTCACGCATAAGAGGGTGCAACTGGTTACTAATCAGTTGGCTAGTGTCACCCTGTATACAGTAGATGATTTGTTTCTTTAGTTTTTTTGTAGTGGTGGGATAATATGAGGATATATTTCTTGTTGATATCCCAATATTACCTCCCTATAATAAGGTTTCCTTATTTATTGTTCTGTATCTCAGGGCATCACAGATTTTTACACCAACATATCTGATAGTTCCTATAGAGTTTCAACAGTTGAGGCTATGACTAGGGGACTTGTAGGGATGGTCTTCGTTAGAGCCAATGTTTCCCCTTTGGATGACCCAATTTTGTTTGAAATGATGTAAGATGGGATCTTGAGGTTATATGTTAGCATTTGGTGCCTGAATCAGGTCACCATGATTAAAACATGTTCACTACCAAGGATAGAGGACCACTTTGATTAGTTGAAGGAAGAGATGTGGTTCTTGAAGATTTACCTTAGGTCTGTAAATCACCATCTTTGTGTACAAGATGAAGATGAACCAAAGACAACCATCATATTTTGGTACAACCACTATAACTACTTGGTGTTGCCATTTGTCTTGACTAACACCTCAGAAGTATTCATGGGACACATAAATAAGATCTTACAGGCTTACTTAGGCCAGTTTGTGGTGGTCGTCACTGATGACATCCTATTGTACTCGACATCTGAGTAGGAGCATGTGATACACATGAGTATGGCCTTAAAGACACTCCAAGGGCACCATCTTTATAGAAATCTCTCAATTTGTCAATTCTATATTCGGGAGGTCCACTTTCTAGGACACATTATTTCAAAATATTGAGTTGAAATATATCCAGTGAAGATTGAAACGGGGCTTGCATTGGAGCCACCCAAGAGTGTTACTGAGGAGTAGAGATTCTTGGGTTTGGATGGGAACTTTTGGAGGTTTGTACCTAGATATTTCAAAGTATCAGTCCCCTAAGGTATTTTACACAGAAAGGATATCCATTCTTGTGGATATATAATTTCCATCAATTCTTCTATGTGCTGAGGCAAAGGTTTGAGAGAAATCCCATCATGAGACTACCAGAGGATGGTGTTAGGTATGTAGTATTAATCAATGCATTAGGGACCAACCTTGGTTGTTTTATGATGTAGGGGTAGGTAGTAATTTTATATTTTTCACACTATTTGAGATAAAATGAATATAACAACACAACCCATGATTTTAAGATAGTGGTTGTAGACTTCACATTGATGATGTGGTAAAAATACCTGATGGGTTAGCGTTTTATCTTATACATTGAACAGAAAAGTCCGAAATATGTCTTATATCATATGGATTAGAACTTGAGGTATAGGTGATAGCTAGAGTTCCTCTAGGATTATGACTCCATGATTTTATGTACTCATGGGACGGGGAATGTGGTGGTGGGTGGTCTTAGTAATAGATCCAACTTTCAGTTGTTTAGTGAGATGTGGGAGTAGTTGGCCGCATTATAGATTTTATTTTTGGATGGAGATGGATAATCATACCTCCAATTGATTGTTTTAACCCATCCACTCTTATAATTATTTGGGGAGTAATATATTGCGGATATCTACTATGAGACCCTTGATGCTCAGATATCTTCTAGACAAGCTCTTAATGGCTTTTCTAAAGGTGGATAACACATCATTTTCATCAGTGGAAGAACAGTAGTACCAGTGATGTTGTGGGAGGGGGTCTTTAAGGAGTTCTATATATCCCCTTTTGCAGTACATCTGGGTCTGTTGAAGACGTGCCAGGACATATGACATCTGTTCTAGTGGTCAGGATTGAAAAAGTCAATGACATAGTTCATTTCTAGATGCCTCACTTTCTAGCAAGTGAAGGCTGAGAACCATGTTCTATCGGGTTTGACTCAACCCCTAGTGGTGTGAGAGTGGAAGTGGAATGAGATATTGATGGACTTCATGGTGGTTTTAACCCATACATATATGGGGCATGATACCATCTAGGTGATCGTTGATCGACTCATCACGTCTGCCCACATCATAGTGATTAGGAAGAAGAGTTTAGTAGAGAGATTAAAGAGCCTCTACATGTAAGAGATAGTTTGGATCCATGGCGTCCCATTGATAGTAGTCTCATATTGTTTTCTCACTTACATCATGTCTGTTTAAGGGATTTCAAGAGGCATTTGGGACTCAGTTACATTTGATCACAATGTTATATTCCTAGAAGGATGGATCAATGGATAGGACCATTCAGGTTCTTAACGAACATGTTATGTGCTTGAATCCTAGGCATTGGCCACTGTAGTAATGATCACCTACCTATGGTGGAGTTTTCATAAAAACAGCTACAACTCCACCATTAGTATGGAACCATTTGAATCCTGGTACGGATGAACATGCGGGCAACCTCTCTTCTTGAATAACCCAGGAGAGTTAGCACTCAAGGGCCTATAGTTGCTATGTTCTACCACTGAGAAGGTTTAGATCATTTAGAAGTGTATGAGTACTAAATAAAGAAGGATGAATTAAATTTCAAATTGGAGACTGATGCCCTTGAAGATCAAGGAGGGGGACCATTTGTTCATTAAGGTATAACCTTGATTTGGATTACAGATATTTGAATGGGGTGAATTTTTTTTTCCATGATGCATTGACCCTTTTATAGTTTTTTTACAGTTGGAGATGTGGCATACCACCTAGCACTATCCCCATAGTTGCACCGAGTGCATGGTGTCTTCAACATGTCACAGCTAGGAAGGAATATGCACGATCCATTGCAAGTCATTGATTGGGGCGAGATGGATATCGTTAATGGGGAGACTTTTGTGGAGTACCTGGTGGAGATCAAGAGTAAAAGGGAGTGGATCCATCATGGGAAGTCGATTCCTCTAGTGTGCATTCAGTGGAATCATTATAATCTCTAGGGTAGAACATGGGAGTGGGAGGCTCATATTAATTATTAGTACCCTCACCTTTTTGTTGAGTAGCCCTTGTTTTTCCTTTTGGGGATGTGCATCCATATGGTGGGGAGAATGTAATGACTCATATTCTCTTCAGTTTTATTTTTATAAATTAATTGGGAAAATTCCAAGACAAGGAACTAAGACAACATTCAATTTTGAGGCCCAGTGTGCCCAGAACTGTTAGTTTAAAAATGTTATGTTTTTTAATATCACCTGTGAGCATGTTTCCTAAAAAAGTTGTATAACTCTTTTATGGGTTCCTAGATCATAAATATGATGGCACAGTTATATTCAGAGTAGTAACTTTTCATTATGCGGGGCCTAATATGGACTGGCGTGGGTCAATTGTGAAAAGTATTTTTTAGACGTTAAAAGATATAAGTAAAAACAAAGTTTTTTTTATTTAACAATATTTGGAAATGAAGTGGAAGTTTCCATTTTTAATAATCCATGTAAGAGAAGTATTTGTTTATCTTCATAACCATAAAATTTGTTTGAGGAAAAGAGATGAAATCCACTCTGAAGAATGATGAAGAATACTAGATGATCGAGGATTAATGGCAGCACATACCTCTATTCTCTATAAAAAACTAATACATCCATGATTTAAGCTTTTGAACTCTTTGTAATTTACTCTTCACCCCTTTGATTCAATGAAGACCACAGACCTGCCAATGAATAGGTTGATCTGTGGTTCCAATGTTCATACGGGATGGATAATTTTTTTGGGGAATAATACGGGGAGATATATATTTGTGATTATTTTTTTTCTTCATTAAACCTTTTAACATGAACAGATAAAGTACAAAAAACAAGTACAAGATCTATTATTTGTGTATTCATGTGCTTTAACTCTCTCCGATTAATCTATTTCGTTCTTTTTGAGTTCTTCTCCCTTGAAACATCTTTGGGAATGATCAAATTTGTCACCCTGATTCATGGCTCAAGGATCCAAGATAGAAGGATTTGACCCCGCAATTGAAGCATGATACAATTACAGAGATGGGACATCTTACGGTGTGATGAGGCCATGGTGCAATTTTGGACACCTATGGGGTGGATGGAGGTGAGGGAAGGACGTGGATGGTGGGGCTAGTGTTGGGGGGGCACGTGATGGTGATGGGCCATCGACGGTGGCAGCTAGTCACATTCTAGCTGTGACTTCATGGGATCCCATGGTGGCGGGGGATGTGGGCTGTGAATGGGGGCTATGATAGGAGGTCGGGCGGTGAGTTGGGACTTTGTTCGAAGACATGTCAGATGAACTTGAGACGAAAAGTCCACATGGAATGTAGAGGAGGTAGTCCAACTACGTCAACTTTTTCATGCCACACAATTGAGCATGAAACATGGAAGGATCCATGTGTTTTGGGTATACTGGGTGGACAAGGGGGCACAACCAGGGTGTGTGGCATCTGGTGGAACAAACTGGCCCGCATGCAGCGGGCTAGATTAGGGTGGTCGGGCCTCTCTAGCGGCCATGCGGGCTAGATATAGTGGCCTAGTAGGGAAAATGTGTATCACCCTGAGATTTTATGAGAAATATTTTTTTATGTCTTATGTTATACGCAACACCAAAGGAATCTTTCACAACACATAATACTGACTTGTCTTTCAATACACACAATCACGACCTTCCTTGATACCGTGTATAGTACGAAATAACGGGTTTCACTAGACAACGATATATTATTATGGACTAGCCATAATGAATAGTATTAACTACATTTTAAATTTCAAAACCTTATTATTCATCTAACAAATTTTTTAGAACATGGTAAGAGAACAAAATAAATTTTTCTGGTAAAATAAGTATTTTTCAAAAAATGCATTTTTGCCTCCTTTTGATGGCACATCCACATTAAATATACTTTTTTACATCTTTATAAGTTCAATTTGAAAAAATTAAATTCTTATTTGGAATAAGGATATAAAAATTTACATTGGATAAATTTTTGATATTTTTCTAATAACTTTCATATTTTGATGAATAGTAATGATACGCTAATTTTTAATTAAAAACAACTTCTTTCATTGAGATAATTTATATGGCTAAATTATAATATTTAATGGTTTTAATGTATAAATAAAATATATTTTTTCCACTTAATATAATATATGTCATTATCATTAATTTCACATTGAGTTCATATGTAAAAACATTTGAATCTTTGGCAATGTTTTAACTTCTAAAACTCGTTTTCTTAACAATGGGATTAATTTTAAATTAATTACTGGAACTTATCTGTTTTTAATTTTGAAAAATTGATTCCATATTTGGAATCAGTGGGTCCAATTTATGTTAATAGGCTACTTTTTATTTTTGGGCATTATGAATTGTAACCACGGTAAATTTTATTTACCACGGTTTAAGGTAAATCGGGTAATTAAGGTTAATTATAAGATTATAAAATTACCCTAACACCTGCCAAAATCTTATTGGATGACTTAAAGACGACCCATATCACCTAAGGGTCTGATTATATTCATTTAATGGACTTTTTTCCATGAAAATAATTTAATTATTATTAAAACCAAAGAAAGTGACAACATGTCACTTCCTTAAGTCTTATAAGTATAATAATTTTAATTTAGTGATAAACGTAATTTAACTTAGAAAATGAATAGTCTCCTGAAATATAATACAATTATCTACATCTTATAAATTTATTTATAATTTTTAGGGATTAAATAATTATCATTAATTATGACACAATAGTGATGTTGAAATTATTTTATTAATTAAAATATCAAAGAAATGATTTCAAAAATATTAAAATAAATATTATATAATGTATATAATGTGCTAAAATAATTTGATAGATACATATGACGTTTTATGAATCTATTAAAGCTTTTATTTAGAACATAAATTCTGTATATATTTTATTTAAATTCAAATAAATGAATAGTGTCAAAATTGACACTATTGTAATTTTATAAAAATAGCATAGTATAAAAGTGTTTAACAATCAAAAAAATATTTAAAAATTATAAATTAAACATTATATGTTCTAAAATGTCATAAAGTGTAAATTTATGGAAAATTAACAATACATATTTAATTATTTATAATAATTTGAAATTTTGAATATTATTACCACAAATAAAATTAAATTGATAAGTAATGATAAATAAAGGTTATAATGTTTAAAATAAATTCCTAAAATGTATACATTTTATTTTTTGATGATAATACAACCCTATCTCATCTATTATACTTATATGAGTCATTTTAGAAGTTTTTAAGTGGGGTTGGGATTTAATATAAACTAATATTTCTTATATTTCCAAAGGTGCCCCTCTCCTCCCTTATAAAATAGCACCTCCTCCCTCTCCTCCTCACACCAATTTTAGCCTTCCATCTCGGAAAACCCATGCCCATTTCACTTCCCCACTTCCCTATAAATATCCTAGAGGTCCTGGTCATCTTCAAACACCAATTTTAGTTCCCTGAAAGGAGGTCTCAAAGAGGCGCTTCAAAGAAGAGGTAATGTCTGTTACCGATTATTTCAACTTTATTTCTTATTCTACTTATTATTATTTTGTTGTTTCATTATGAAATAATAATATCAGTATCACTCATATACTTATATTTCATTATAAGTATGAAACAACCCTATTTCACCATCTATCCATCCTACGGAAAATGAAATCACCGCGTGTGCGTACGTTCGAAATACCGTCTCTACGCCGTGGTGTAATCTATTTTCCACCACCACCTTAATTTCATGGGTATAATGGTCTAAATAATGACTATATATTATTATTGTAAAGTGATATTGATTCTAAAATAGTATACATACACTCCAATACAATTCTACAATCATGGGAACGATATCATCGCTCGTGCGTACGTACGGAATACCGTCTCCACGATGTGATGAGACTCGTTCTACATGATCTTCATTGAATTATATTAATGATTTTAATGAATAAATATGATATATATATTACTCTAATAACATTATATAAATGAGGTTTCTATAACCTAAAAATAGGAATAAGAATTTATACGACAAAACACACATACGAACATAAAGCAATAAACACCCGAATAAAAAGTAGCAAGGAAATATTACTAATAAGAAGCTAAGAATATGACCATATATGATATAATAAAAATAATTATTAATCTAGAATAAGTCAATGACGTTATTTAAATCATTATAACGGAGGTTCGAACACATACGAAGCAAATCGGACCAAAGGTAAAGGAAAATCCCGCAATCTCAATTTTTATATGAGATTTTTTATACTTCAGAATTTACTGGGGAATATTTATCATCCACATCCATGTTTGAAAAATATTTAATTTTATTTATACCCTCATACAATTGTTTAAATCCAATTTTACCATTTGGTGAGTGTTTTAGTAAAAGATATTAAAGGAATCTTTTGACGTTTTTCGTATAAGGTACTTTTTGACATTTCCGGCCAATGTACGGGAATAATGTTTTTTTAACTTATACAGCATGAATGGATTTTTATTATTTCATAGAACATTATTTCAATGAAGCTTCCTTTACAAGTTTTCATGTTTATTTTTAATCAACTTCTTCTATTTTAAAATTTAATGACATGTTAGGAAAGGAAAAATGTTTTTGAAGTAGAAATAATATTTTCTTCAAGAATGGAGTTCAAGCATTCTATCAAAATTATTTTCCATCTAAGATAATATAGGGTTAATTTTATATCACTATTTTTTCATTTATTTGACTATGTTATGATGGAATCATTTTTATGATGTCTTTTTACCTTATATGTATTATGTTATGAGGGCATGGCGTTTATGAATAACATTTTTATTACATGGGTTATGATATGATGTATGAATTATGATTATGTGGCACACATAAGAATGGTTTCATTATGAGATGGTTGGCACCTATATCTCCCTCCAATTCACTAGGTAAAGATTTATATCTCATGAGATAGACATGGTTGGAACGGCAGGTTAAACTGGTTCAGTGAAACAGGACTGAAACGAGGAGTGAACTCGGTTCAGAAAAGGACTTTGTCCGCTAATATAGTCTTGTCAATGAGTCTTGACTACTAAGAAATGATTTTCTAAGATTATGTGTGTATGGCACAAAGCCTCATGTTTTAAGTTATTATTATTGTAATTACATGTCACTTCTATGATTTATCCCATGTTATGATCTCTTTTGTAGGATAAGATTTTCAAAATGTTATGTTCTTATAAATATGATATGTTTGATATTTCTTTTTTTTACCCTTACTGAGCATTTGATCTAACCCTTTTGTGTGTTTTATTTTCCACATGTCAAGAATAAGGATATTAAGTAGGATATTCTAAAAGGGACTCTAGATATGATGAAAAAAATGGGAGACAACATAGATGATTTATGAACCATTTGTTTATGTTTCCCCGGTTTCTAAAGACACTGTAGCTATACTGTCCTTCCATGGTTTTGTTATATGTTGTAATAATTATGCTTCAATTTTGAATTAATAACCATGTATGTAATGTATGGGTCATTATAGTTGGTATTAGAGGAAAGGTATAGTCAACCTTTGGAAACTAGGATGTGAAAGCCTTAGTAAGAAACCTAAGGATATGTCTAAGCGTAGAACACAATCTTAGTGTTTTAGAAATCGCCAGGAACAACCTATTATAAGACCTTAAGTGTGAAATTTTATTATTGATTATGTGGTTTTCCTATTAAAATTAGTGTTGCTCACACTATTCTTCTTGGTTTTAGTCAATGGATGGAACCCAAAGGAACCATGTTAAGGTGGAATGCGACGGGCAATGAAATGATTGTCCCCCTAAGCAACCAAATGTTATGGGACCTGGAATGCAAAATCTTGTATCCATGCTCACACAACTTTCTCAAGCTATGAATCATGCTGGACTTCCAAACGATCAAAGGAAGGAGCAACATTCTATTGAATCCTTCATGAGGCGGCATCCACCTTCATTCAGTGGGTCTTTTGATCCATTAGTGGCTGAACAATGGATTAGTACCACTAAAAAGACATTTTCAGTTCTTCAATGTTCTGAACATGATAAAGTCTTCTTATCAGTGCATCATTTGGAAGGTGATTCTGATCAATGGTGGAATATTATTAAGAATATGAGGAAAAGGGATGAAATTGAGTCCATGGAATGGGATGAGTTCAAGAACTTATTTTTCAATAAGTATTTCCCTCGTATTCTTCGAACAAATATGGGGAAGGAGTTTCTTGAACTGTAACAAAAAGATGATGACTAAGTTGGTACCTACGAAGAAAATTTTACAAGACTTGCACGATACACTTCTGGAATTATTATCCAACCTGGGTGTAAGATCGATTGATTCTTTAGTGGCTTAAAACATAGTCTTCCAAGGGTGTTCGCCATAAGGGACTTCAATAGCTACGAGGAAAATGTTTGATGTGCTCTCAAGGTTAAGATGGATATTGGTGTAACCCATTAGTCACATGGGTTTGATAAGAAGAGGAAAATGGAATTCAAAGGAAAATCTAAAGAACACACTAAAAAGAAGATGAGTTTTCCCTTATGCTCAATGTGTGGAAAGAAACATGGAAAAAATTGTCTTATGGGGACAAGAAAATGTTATAAGTGTGGAAAAGAAGGTCATCGAGCAATTGAATGTCGAAATAATGGGAATGAAGATTTCTAATGATGCAAACAAAGGAAGGGTCACACAGAATGAACATACTACACTTCAATGTTTCAAGTGCAAAGAGATGGGGCATTATGCCAATCAATGACCAAATCCAAGGGTTGATGATGATGATCGACGTCACCAAACTTTTAAGGACAAAGGCAAAGGAAAGTCACATGCAATTACTATCGGTGATGTGGAGTATGAAAACGAAGTGGTGAGAGGTACACTTACCATCCACTCTAAAGTAGAAAATGTTTTATTTGATTTTGGATCCACCCACTCTTTTATTTTTGAATATTTTTCTAAGGGTATCTCTGTATTACCTCTACAATTAGGTGTTGAGTTGGCTATGAAAACTCCTAATGGCACAACGGTTGCATCAAAAGTTTACAATTCTTCTTTTATTGACGTTTGTGGGAAATTGCTTCCTGTAAATCTTGTGATCCTTCCTATAGTGGTATTTGATGTGATTATTGGCATGGATTGGGTTTCTTTATATGGGGCTCATATCAATTACCAAAGAAGGGAAGTCACATTTCAAATTCCTGATCAATATATGATCGTCTATCGATGAAAGGATAAACATAACCTTCCAGTGGAAATTTCTTCCATCTTATGGGTCTTGATTATACTAAATGAAGGTTGTTTATCTCAAATGGTTGGTGAGAAACGAACGATTAAGAATATGCCGATTGTACGGGAGTTTGAAAATTTCTTTCTGGAGGAATTGATGGTTCCTCCACCAAATCGTGAAGTTGAGTTTTCAATAGAACTCGTATCGGGTTCTTTACCTATTTCAAATACACATTATAGATTTTCCCCAATTGAGTTTACAGGAATTGAAGAAGAAACTAAAAGAGAATCTTGATAAAGGATTCATACGCCCCAGTCCGTCACCTTGGGGAGCACCTGATCTATTTGTTACGAAGAAATATGGATCAATGAGACTCTGCATTGATTATCGATAACTTAACAAGATCACTATCAAGAACAAATATCATCTCCCATGCATTGATTACCTATTTGACCAACTACACAGAGCTCAATACTTTTCCAAGATTGATCTTCATTCAGGGTATCCTCAATTAGGGGTCAAAAGTGAGGATATACCAAAGACGGCTTTCCGTACAAGTTATGGACACTATGAATTTATAGTGATGCCATTTTGTCTTACTAATTCCCCTGCTATCTTCATGGATCTTATGAATAGAGTCTTCAGAGTCTATCTTGATCAGTTTTTGGTAGTCACTATAGATGATATTCTTGTCTATTCAAAGAGTAAGGAAGAAAATGAAGATCACATGATAATTGAATTGAAGACCCTGAGAAAAGATAAGCTTTATTCCAAATTTACCAAATGTGAATTTTGGATTCAAAAAGTTGCATTTTTGGGTCACATAATATAAAAAGAGGGGATATTTGGGGATCTAGCAAAAATAGAGGTTATCGAAAGATGGTAGAGACCAACAACAGTAAATGAGATCCAAAGTTTTCTTGGTTTGGCTGGATATTACCGACGTTTTGTGAATGATTTTTCAAGGTTATCTAACCCACTCACCAATTTGACTCAAAAAGGAGTTAAGTTTGTTTGGACAGAGGAATGTGAAGATAATTTCAAAGAGCTAAAAAGATAGTTAGCCAGTGCACATGTGCTCACAGTACCTTGCATTGGAGAAAGGTTTGTGATCTATAGTGATGCATCAAGGAATGGATTGGTGTGTGTTCTTATGCAAAATGATATGGTGATAGCTTATGCCTCACGACAGTTGAAAATCCATGAGCAAAATTACCCAACTCATGATTCGGAGTTAGCTGTGGTAATCTTTGTATTAAAGATTTGGAGGCATTATATTTATGGTGAAAGGTGTGATATTTATGCTGATCATAAAAGTTTGAAGTATATTTTCACACAAAAGAAGCTGAATATGCGTCAAAGAAGATGGTTGGAGCTGATTAAGGATTACGACTGCTCAATTAATTACCACTCTGGGAAAGCAAACAAGGTAGAAAATACATTAAGTTGACAAGACCATGCTAGCTTATCCATGATGAGGATCACAAAAGTTCAAATATTAATGGTTTTACAAAGAATGGATCTTGGAATTATAATGTAAAGGGAAAAATTGTATCTTTCTCAAATGATTGTTCAACCATCTATACACGTGAAGATTAAAGAGGCACAGAAAGAAGATGTAGAGTTACAAAAGAAGGTGAGAAATGTTCCTGAATTCAACCTTGATTGTGATGGGATAATAAGGTTCAGGAATCGGGTTTGTGCTCCTCCCATCCCAGAATTAAAGAAGGAGCTACTGGAAGAGGTTCATAGTTCTTCATCTTCTATTCATCCTTAATGTAAAATGATGTATAGGGACCTGAAAGAGTACTTATGGTGGGATTGCATGAAAAGAGATTTTGCTGAATATGTCTCTCGATGCGTGGTTTGTCAGCAAGTTAAAGCTGAGAGACAAAATTATAATGGGATGTTACAAACATTACCCATACCAAAATGGAAATGGGAAAACATCACTATGGACTTTGTCACTGGACTTCCAAAAACATCCAAAGGCAATAATTCTATCTCGGTTATAGTTGATTGTCTTAAGAAGTCGGCACACTTAATTGCTATTAGAGAAGATTTTTATCTTGATCAGCTTGCCAGGATATATGTAAAGGAAGTGGTAATATTTCATGGAGTACCACTTTCCAATATATCTGATCAGGATCCAAGGTTTACCTTGATATTCTGGCGAAGTCTTCAGCAAGCTCTAGATACAGAGTTGAGTTTTAGCACTTCTTACCATCCTCAGACAAACGGTCAGTCTGAGAGGACAATTCAAACTCTAGAAGACATGTTGAGAGCTTGCTCTATGGATATAAAAGGTGGCTAGGATCAACACATAACATTGGTGGAATTTTCATATAATAATAGCTTTCACTCCATTATTCAGATGGCTCCTTATTAAGCTCTCTATGGAAAGAAATGCAGAACTCCAACTTGTTGGGATGATGTTTGGTAAACAAAGCTATTAGGACCTGATCCTGTTGATGAGATGGAATAAAAGGTCAGATCTATTCAGCAACACATATGCGTAGCTCAATGTCGACAAAAAACATATGCCGACAACCGAAGAAATGACCTAGAGTTTGAAGTGGGTGATAAAGTGTTCTTACGAATATCTCCCCGGAAGAGGGTCATGAGATTTGGAAAGAAGAGAAAGTTGATCCCTAGATATATCGGTCCTTTTGAAATTCTGTATCATGTTGGGAAGGTAGCTTACTGATTGGAACTTCCACCGAATCTATCTCATGTTCATGATATGTTCCATGCTTCTTTCCTGAGAAAGTACATACCCGATCCTTCACATGTACTCATCTCAGAAGTTGTACCGCTGGAGCAAGATCTTTCCTTTGAAGAAAAACCGATAGAGATTCTGGATCGTAGCGAAAAAGTCCTACAGAACAAGACCACTCACTTGGTGAATGTTTTTTGGAGGAACCACCAATTAGAAGAAGCTACATGGGAACTTGAGGATATGATGAGGGAGAGGTATCCTCATCTGTTTGTAATGAAGTGACGAATTTCGAGGGAGAAATTCATTTTAAGGGGGGAAGAATGTAACAACCTGAGATTTTAGGAGAAATATTTTTTTATGTCTTATGTTATACGCAACACCAAAGGAATCTTTCACAACACACAAAAATTACATGGCTTTCATTACACGCAATCGTGACCTTCCTGGATAGCGTGTGGAGTACGCAATACCGGGTTTCACTAAACAACGATATATTATTACGGACTAAACGTTATGAATATTATGAACTATATTTTGAATTTTATAACATTTTTATTTATATTACACATTTTCTAGAACATGTTAAGAGAACAAAATAAATTTTTCGGGTAAAATAAGTATTTTTCAAAAAATGCAGTTTTGCCGCCTTTTCATGGCGCACCCACATTAAATCTAGTTTTTGATATGTTTATAAGTTCAATTTGAAAAAATAAAATTTTTATTTGGAATCAGGATATAATAATGTACTTTGTATAAATTTTTGATATTGTTCTGATAACTTTCATATTTTGATGAATAGTAAAGATACGCTAATTTTTAATTAAAAACAAATTTTTTCATTGAGATAATTTATATGGATAAATTATAATATTGAATGGTTTTAATGTATAAATATACTTTATTTTACCATTTAACATAATATATTTCATTAGAATTAATTTCACATTGAATTTATACGTAAAAACATTTCAATCTTTGGCAATGATTTAACTTCTAAAACATGTTTTTTTAACAACGAGATTAATTTTAAATTAATTACTACAACTTATGTGTTTTGAATTTTGAAAAATTGATTCCATATTTGGAATCAGTGGGTCCCAATTATGTTAATAGGCTACTTTTTATTTTTGGGCATTACGAATAGTAATTACGGTAAATTTTATTTACCATAGTTAAAGATAAATCGGTTAATTAAGAGTAAATATAAGATTATTAAATTACCCTAACACCTGCCAAAATCCTATTGGATTACTAAAAGTAGAATCATATCAACTAAGGGTCTGATTATATTAATTTAATGGTCTTTTTTCCATGAAAATAATTTAATTATTATTAAAACTAATGAAAGTGACAACATGTCAATTTCTTAAATCTTTTAAGTCTAATAATTTTAATTTAGTGATAAACATAATGAAACATCAAAAATGAATATTCTCCAGAAATAAAATACAACTATATACATCATATGAATTTATTTATAGTTTTTATGGATTAAATAATTATCATTAATTATGACACAATAGTGATGCTGAAATTATTTTATTAATTAAAATAACAAATAAATGGTGTTAAATATATTAAAATAAATATTATATGAACTATTTAATGTTCTACACTAATTTTCTAGATACATATGACATTTTATGAATCTATTAATTCTTTTATTTTTAACATATATTCTGTATATATTTTATTTAAATTCAAATAAATGACTAGTGTCAAAATTGACATTATTGTTATTTTATAAAAATAACATATTATAAAATTGTTTAAAAAACACAAAAAATATTTAAAAATTAGAAATTAAAATTTATATGGTATAAAATGTCATAATGTTTTAAATTATGGAAAATTCACTAAACATATGTAATTATTTATAATAATTTAAAATTTAGAATATTATTACCACAAATAAAATTAAATTGATAAGTAAGGATAAATCAAGTTGATAATGTTTAAAATAAATTCTTAACAACTCTAAATTTTATTGGTTAATGATATTAAAACCCTATCTCATCTAATAATTGTATATGAGTCATTTTGTAAGTTTTTAGGTGGGGTTGGGATTTAATATAAACTAATATTTCGTATATTTCCAAAGGTGGCCCTCTCCTCCCTTATAAAAGGGCACCTCCTCCCTCTCATCCTCACAACAATTTGAGCATTCAAGATCGGCCTAACCTTGACCATTTAACATTACCACTTCACTAGAAACATCCTAGAGGTCCTGGTTTTATTCAAAGATCAATTTCAGTGCCCTAAGCTGAGGTCTCAAAGAGGCGTTTCAAAGAATAGGTAATGTCTGTTACTGATTCTTTCAACTTTATTTCTTCTTATACTTCTTCTTCTTTAGTTGTTTCATTATGAAGTAATAACATCAGTATCACTCATATACTTATATGTTATTATATGTATGAAACAACCCTATTTCACCATCTATCCATCATACGGAAAACGAAATCACCGCGCGTGCATACGTACGGAATACCGTCTCCACGACGTGGTGTAATCTATTTTACACCACCAACTTACATGGGTGGGTATAATGGTGTAAATAATTACTATATATTATTATGGAAAATTGATATTGATACTGAAATAGTATACATACACTCCAATACAATTCCACAATCATGGGAACGATATCATCGCTTGTCCGTACGTACGGAATACCGTCTCCACGGTGTGACGCTACTCGTTCTACATGATCTTCATTGCATAATGATTATATAAATTAATTGAATAAATTTAATTAATAAATATGATATATATTACACTGATAACATTCTGGAAATGAGGTTTCTATAACCTAAAAAGTGGAATAAGAATTTATTCGACAAAACACACATACGAACATAAAGCAATAAACACCCGAATAACAAGTATCAATGAAATATTACTAATAAGAAGCTAATAATATGACCATATACGATATAATAAAAATAAGTATTATTCTGGAATAAGTCAATGAAATTATTTAAATCATTATACAGGAGGTTAGGACACTTACGAAGAAAACGGACCTAAGGTAATGGAAAATCTGGAAATCTCAATTTTTATCTGAGATTGTTTATACTTCAGAATTTACTGGGGAATACTAATCATCCACATACATGATTCATAAATATGTAATATTATTTATATCCTCAAAAAAATTTATGTCCAATTTTACCCTTCGGTGAGTGTTTCAGTAAAAGATATGAAAGGAATCTTTTGTCGTTTTTCGTACAAGGTACTTTTTGACTTTTCCAACAAAGTACGGGAAGAATGTTTTTTTAACTTATACGAAATGAATGGATTTTTATGATTTCATACAACATTATTTCTAGGAAGCTTCATTTAAAAGGTTTCAAGTTTATTTTTAATCAACTTCTTTTATTTTAAAATTTTATGACATGTTAAGCAAGGAAAACTTTTTTTGAAGTAGAAAGGATATTTTCCTCAAGAATGGAGTTCAAGCATTCTATCAAAATTATTTTCCATATAAGATAATATAGGGTTATGTTTCCATCCATATTTTTACATTTATTTGACTATGTTATGATAGAATTATTTTTATGATGTGTTTTTACCTTATATGGTTTATGTTATCATGGCATGAAGTTTAAGAATCCCATTTTTATTACATTGGTTATGCTATGATGTATGAATTATGATTTTGTGGAACACATAAGATTGGTTTAATTATGAGATGGGTGGGACCTATATCTCCCTCCAATGCATTGGGTAAATATTTATATCTAATGATATAGACATGGCTGGAATGGCAGCTTAAACCGGTTCAGTGAAACAGGACTGAAACGAGTTGTGAACTCGGTTCCGAAAAGGAATTTGTCCGCTAAGACAGTCTTTGCAATGAGTATTGAATACTAAGAAATGATTTTATAATATAATTTGTGTATTCCACAAATTCTCATGTTTTACATTATGATTATTGGAATTACATTTCACTTCTATGATTGATCCCATGTAATGATCTCTTTTGCAGGACAAGATTTTCAAAATGTTATGTTCTTATAAATATGATATGTTTGATATTTCTTTTGTTTACCCTTACAGAGAATTTGATCTCACCATTTTGTCTGTTTTCATTTCCCCGGGTCAGGATGAAGGATATTAAGTAGGACATTCCAAAACGAGACTCTAGATATGATGAAATAAATGGGAGACAACGTAGATGATTTATGAACCAGTTGTTTCTGTTTCCCAGTTTCTAAAGATACTATACCTATACGGTTCTTTCATGGTTTTGTTATATATTTTAATAATTATGCTTCAATTTTGAAGTAATAACCATGTATGTAAAATTTGGGTCGTTATAAAATGGGCTGAGCCCAGGGGGCCAGGATGGTGCGGAAAAGACTAGACCAGGTTGGGATAACCAGATTGGGTTGGGTTGCCCAGATTGGTTTGGTTTGGGATAGGCAGTTCGGGTCAGACTCAGACCAGACCTAGGTCAATCTATTTTACAAAAAATGACAATATATTTCAAACAGTTCGTTTTTTATCCATTTGCTGTGTTGGAACCCCTATGACATTAAATACCTTTTGAGATACTCTATGTGTGTCTTTATGAATGTTGAACAATTACCTTTTTCATTGAAGAGTAGGTTCTCTTAGTACACAAGTCCTTTGAGATGAATCCTATAGTTAGTTGTGACTAGGTGACTACATGACACAATGGATTCATGAAATTTGGGATGCATGACTTATTGACACTCCATTTGTTAGGGAAAATCCATGTTTTATCGATACTATGTTTGTTACCAAAACTCCAAGTGTTACTAACAATCTATGTAGTACTGACACTCTATGTATTATCGACACTGCACCTGTTACCAATTTTGTGTGTTCAGTGTACTACATATGATATTCCTTTTTTCTATTATATATACTATTACCTATGAGAGATGACTATAATTCATGTGTTTTCATTGTGGTATACCATGTATTTTTTAGTGGTATACACCATGTATTACTTTGTTTTATAATATTTATCTTATTTTTTATACATTATGTATTTATTTTTGTTTTAATTCATGCATTTCTTAGTCATATTCATTTGTGTTTTGAGGTGTCCAACTAAGTATTGTTTTACTTACTCCTATACAGGTTCTGCTCGCATGTGTCATGTTTTGTAATGACGATCGATGCTTTGTTGGAGTTTTAGGTGGACTAGGACCAGTTGGTTATTAGAGTTCTCAAATAGATGAGGTGTGCTCCTGTGACGTTAGACAATTATTATACACTTAACCATCAGGTAGAGTTTTCTATGAACAATTTTCAGGAAAATTTCTATTCAATTTTACAAACTCATTATTTTGGTGGGCATGTATTATGGTCATTTATACTTTCCAGCTACTTACTATTGTACTCTTTGGTTGGTATATTATGTATGCATGCATTATTTATTAGTGTTTTTTACATTTAACTATTTTGGTATTAGAGATGTGTTTTCTAATAGAGTTACATAGAAAAATCCCACCCATTTGGGGGATATTCCAACTCAATGCTACTTTCCAACCTATTTCCTATCTGAGGCGAGTTTGGGGTAGTCATGACATGGTCCCCTCTGTGAGGGGTTTTAACACATGATTTTTAATCTACAATTAAACTTTTATTTTGAAATCACACACCATGAGTTATATAATGAAAATAGAGTGTTGGGATTACATAAAGTCAATTTATATATTTCTTAGATGATTTTTTATCATTTTCATAATGTTATAAAATAATCATAGATTTTTTCTATTTTTTATTTGTGACACCTATTTTTTAACTAAAATAATAATTGTATATTACCAATATTCACATTGAGTCATACCAACTATATCATGTTTTGGATTTATGTTTGGTAAATTCCTTAAAAATGAATTATTTTTTATTTTTCAAATTTTTGATAACAATTTGAGCTTGTTTTCTCAGTTTTCAATGTGTGATAAGCATTAATTAAGGAAAATTTCTAATAAAATGACACACTTGGAGTAATACCAGAAAAATAATGTATTATAATAATATTTGATCCACTATTTCATGAAAAATGGAATCATGGATCATTTTACGTAGCATTGAAGACAACATGGCCTTGTTTATATAATTTTGTCTTTGTGGTGCGTGTGTTGCATTAAAATAACACTTAAAACATTCAGTTTGTGTAATACTAGACACATCGTGTGTCCAATTTATGTGTAGACAATTATTACATATCACAAATAAATTATGATCATTTTCATAAGGTTTGAAAATAATCACATTTTTCTTTCTTAGTATATTTTTGTGACCTCCAAACTAACCTAAAATTGAAATTCTATATTGAAAACATATACTTTCAATCTTACTAATGAAATCATGTATTATCTTGACATGTACTCAATACGTATATTCAACACATGATATATTAATTTTATTAATAAGGTTTGAAAAAAATTCATGATTTTTCCATGGATTTTGGATAACTAACACACATTTTAAACAAAAATTACACTTTTATAATCAAAACTCTGACATTAAGTCACACTGGACACAACATTTATGGAATTCAAATTCCCTTGATTCATACACACCAAATATTAAATATTCATCATTTTCATGAATTATCAGAACAATATAAGATCACATTATCATTTTTTCTATGATAAGTATTTTCTAAAATACAATTACATATTTAATTAGAAAAAGATTCACTTTGAGTCATACCATCCACATCGTGTGTTAGATTGATGTGCGGTCAATTCCTATATGTCAAAAATAAATTAAGAATAATTTCACTAAATTTTGAAAATAATATATGATGTTTTACTCCATTATTACAATATTTTGAGTGATTTAATATAAATTTACACTTTATATTGATAACATGAAAATTGAATCATTTAGGTCACATCGTGTGTCCAATAGGTCCTTTAGTCAATTTTTATACATCAAAAAATAATTATGGATTATTTTACTAATGTTTTTGGATTGATTGATTTAATTCAATTGGATTTAGATATGTGAATTTTTTAGAGTAAAATGATACTTCTAATGTGAATATGTTCACATTGATTCATAATGGCCACATCATGTGTCTGGTTGAATTGTTGTTGATTTCTACACATCCAACATTAATTATCGATCATTTTACAAATGTTTGAAAAAAAATATATTTTTTTGTTGGTATTGCTAATTTTATTTCATTTTTAACCAAAAAAATAAATAGTCATATTGAAAACACACACATTGATTAATAATCACCACATCATGTGTCAAATTGATGTGCAGTATATTCCTAATTTTTAAAAATGAATTATGGATTTTTTTCTAGAATTTTGAACACAATATGATCTTATTTCTTCAGTTTAGAAAATTTAGAATTTGTTTTAAACTAAAATGAAAAATTTATATTGAAAACTTAATCTTTGAATCATTCTCAAAAAATTACATATAATATTTATATGTGATCAACTAATACATGTCATATATTAATTCTGGATAATTTCCCTATATTTTGAAAACAATCCAACATTGTTTTTTCTATTTTGTTACAAAGAGACATGTTTTAAACAAAATTACCTTATAGAGATCAATCATCTAGAAAAAATTTAATTCCTCCAACCCTACTTCAACATCATTCACTTATTATTCTGTGATTATACTTTTAAAATTAGATCAGGATATCAGAGAGGAATCATTATTATTATTTATAGTAACAATCATTGGATTTTATTTGGATGAATACAATGGGAATGTGATAGAATTTATCTTGAAATTTCAATAGGGTTGGGTAAGTGATTATAAAATATCCAAGACCCTTTTAACATACTCATAAAATGATATCAAGAAACAAAATGAAAATGATATGTCTAGGAGAATAGAAGTACCTTCCCTAGAATTTGGTAAAATGACTTCATATTTCGGGCTAAAAGGATCCTTTACCCATTTCAATATTTCTATTATCTTTACTAAAGCCTCATTGTATAGAATCACATGAGAAAAAGTAGCTTAATGCGTGATATTTTCTCAAACAGGATTTGTATAGTGTAACCCTATATAATACATGATATCCCCTCAGTTCCTCCTTGGTTCCCTATAGTACTATTTAAAAAAAATTTAATATCAAACATTCCTACTCTATAAATTTAGAATATAGTAAAGTAAAAGTTTGAGGTCTAACCCACAGATATGGTGACTTAGTTTTATATATAATTCCAAAAGACTAATTTTATTAATGTGAATATGGAGTGAATTAATTGGTTTGATAAAAAAAGAATAAGAAAACCAAGTAGATTAATTTGTGTGTTTGAAAATAGTTTTGGAAATCTAGAGATGAAATTAAAGTGTTGTATATTGATTGGGTTGTATGCATATATAGAAAGAGTGTCGGGTAATGTAATTTCTAGGATTAGATTCAATTGGATTTATGAAAAAATGTTTCTTAATTAATGATTGGGGTCAGAGTCAAGATGAGGAATATCCAATGGTCAGGGTATCCCTTCCCCAGTACAATAATACCATACTTCCCTTGTTCTGATAATATATGATTTCTTCGAATCAAGTTTCCTTTATACCGTATTTATACCTACATTCCCCTAATGTTGAAAAAAGTCATGATTACTTTTAGGGACACCAGTAGATTAATTTTTATGTTCTTTTTTTATTTTAATAACAATGTTCATGATAAAAAAAGAATTAAGGGATTGAAATTGATTGATGAAATCATGAAAACCAAATAGATGAATAATAAAAATGTTAAAATCAAATGCACCTTACCCCTATGGTTACATAACCACAGAACATGATGGGATTATAACATCAATCTAGAGATGAGATGTTTAGAGGGAATGAGAAAATAGAGTTTAAATGAAAAACTCAAAAATGGAATAGTTGTTTCTCTCCAGGTGCTTATCTTAAGCCGAATCTGAATTCCCCCAAAGAAGTAACTAGTGGATATATTTATAGGCTTCAATTGGGTTTTTCTTGACCCCTAATCATGACATTTACCTTGGTTACAAGAAGTGTAATGGAGTTACACTTATGTTGAATATCCATTATTATTTCATGGATATCAGCTGAAATTTTAGAAATTTGAACACATACACGATGTGTAGGTGATATACACTTGAATTCCCTACATAAAACTTATTCAAAAATCTGGTATCTCTCTGATTCACTTCGCTCGTGGTGAAAAGATTTTTTAATCTCTAAAAACTATCCCATTTCATTCCTTTTTCGAATATTCATTTTTTATTACAATAAAATAATAACCAATTCAAATCTCTGACAAATTGGAAAGAATATTAAAATGAATACATAAATCAATAAATTAAAATACTCAAAATTGTAGGCATGAAATTGATATATCAATAGATCTAATTTAAAAATCACTAAAATCACTATTTATTTATATATTTCTCAGAAAATAATTTTTTATGTGTCAACCAACTCAAAATAACATCTAAATGAAGGAAATATCTGAAAATTTGGAAAGAGATGCATGGACAATTATGGAATGATAATATAACTTTTAGAATTGTTGAATAATTATACTAACAATGGTATGACTTAATTTATCACATGATTTTTAGGTTTAGTAAATATATCATACATGATGAATTGAAGTTGGACTACATATATATAGACAAGTAGATTTGAATGTATTTGAAATTATTTCTCATAAAGTTGGGGAATATTTTAAATATTTTGTTTTCTATTTATTCCAAATGAAACACCATCAATCAAGAAATTTATACTAATTTCATTGAGAAGACGAACCATATATGAGGTAGTATAATGAAATATATATCCTCATCCAAGAATGAAAAAATATCTATGTTGGGGTTCAAATTTATTTGGAAATATGGGGGGGGGGTAAAATAATAAAAAAAATTGTGTATTTTAATTAAAGATGTTTATTTGGAATGAATATATAACCAAAATGTTTCTTATAGTATATGAAATTTATTTTAGAAGAAGTATGTTTTATATATTTTGATAATGATGATTCAAATCAAAAATGTATCTCTGAGGTCATGGAATGCACAAGATTACATACATAATGGAAAATCACCTCAACATGATGTCGAAAATCATTCAGACTCCATGGAATCTGCCAACTCACATCTAAAGAAATATTTATTAATTTCATTATGAATAATTTAGTTTATCTTTGTAGCACTAGGAATATGTTGAAAAAAACTATTAAAAAATACTTAAATTGAATTTGTAATTACATTGGTAAATATGTGTTTGGGGATTCTAGTTTTTCAATGGTATCTAATTTCATTTATAATGTTTAAAAAATAATAACAAAAAACATTAGTGTTTTTTTTTATTTTATAGATACATTGAAAAAAAAGATATAGTTTTTAAATATGTTTTTAGATAAACAATAATATATTAACCATAATCTATTTCCATTTGAAGAAATCCTTAGGCTTCTTATTTATAATTCATGACCTCATACACTGATTTAAAAAATATTTCTACACCTCCCTATCATTAAAATATTATTTTTAAAACAAAAATAAAAAAACAATATAAATTTTACATATAAAATATTTATTGTAGTGCATTCAAAATTCATAATTGTCATCATGTGTGGTTATTTTGATGGAAATCCATGCTTTTGATCTGAAGAAAAAATTGGTCTATCCAATTTGATTTATATTATCATCATGTGTTTATTAATAAATATTAATGAGTTATATGTATATATAAACATTTTATATTATTATATTATACAATGTTACCCCTAAATTTTAACCATCAATAGATTTTTTTAATCTTTTATTTTATTATCAAATAGTGTGATTTTTAATCATTTTTCATTTTAGTATCTTCTTATGAGAAAATCGTTTTCGATAGATGTGATAAAGTGGTTAATGATTTCAACTCTTAATTCACACAGTTTTCATATTATAAATTATAAATATATACACTAGTTGAAAATATGAATCATTATTTACTATAATGAACATATTATATCATTTTTTGGAAAAAAAGAATATGGGAATGTGCCTCATTTATTTAACAGTTGACATCATAGGACCAGTAGTTTGTAATTTAATTACATGTATATTCTATATAATTAACATTAATTAATCATTTTATTGCATTTTTCAATATTATGAATGAATTTAATGTATTAATTTCGAAGTGTATTTTTTACATTGATAATTTCATAGAAGTTCACCTTGATGATGATAACCTTGGAGTGATATGAAAATATTCATAATATGGTTATGTAGTTGGATAAAATAATATAATGGAACACGTATTATTTAGAATATCATGTATGATTACTCGTAAGAGGATAAGAATTCATATTATAATGTTCATACATGGTAATCTCCAAAATGCAATATTATGAAAATAGAACGACCAATTTGAATTATTAATGTTTTAGTGTTATAAAATATTCCTATTTTTTAGTGTGTGTAATGGTCCATAGACATTAATATTTTCATTATTTTATGTCATATCTAGAATAGTTATATTTACTGATGAAAACCATGACTACATATGCTCACACTGAGGAAGGGTACATCGGGTGCATCAGGGTTGACATGTCATTAATGTATAAGTCAAGAAAGTAATATTACCATCCATATTTATTGAATTTATTATATAAGACATTTGAATATAATATAACCATTGTCAAAATTCTATGGAAATTGTGTAATGACATATTTATTCCACACAGACCAAGGAAGACATCTCAAGTACACCGTTTGGTTACATGGATGTGCAACCTTATTCATGAGATATTGTAAAAAGAATATTTTATTAAAAAGTGATCAATATTGAGTTTTTTTCATAATTGTGATATTATGATATTTCCCTTTGGTTACATGTCCTATTTCTAGAAAATTATTTTGGACTTTAGGCAAACCCACCTAATGTCATTGAGAAAAAATCATATAGGGTCACACACTAAGTTAATTCAACGATCTTAGTTATATTATATTTGAATGTAATTAGTGTAATTAATATTTTTCTCAAGTCCTAGAAATAATTTTTATTCACATTTTATTTATTTCATAAATTAAATAAATATTTTTTTCATCAGATTGTGAAAAAATATCGTTATATATTTTATTTGATATATAATAAATATTTATTTACTTGTTTGAGAAAAATAAATTTATATAGGAGAATAAAACATTTTATCTGGGTATTCAATGAATACTTGAGGAGTTAAAACTAAATGAGATCATGTTCGATGATAAATATAAATTAATAAATCAGTTAAATAATACTTATTATTGCAGAAGATGGAATTCACCAAAACAAAATAATATTGTTATTTAATTATGTGGCATGGTGTTTATTAGTGTTTATTATATAATTTAATTTCTGAAAAGGATTAAATAATGGTTTTAACCTAATCCCCTTCACTATAAAAAACAATTATGAATATTTTCTATAATTTCAATTATTCTAATCGAAATAGATAATTTTTTAACACAAATATTTCTCTCTCAACTCCTCCTTCAATATCCATATTTATAATAAAAAATACATGAGATGTTTTTTTCAATACTAAATAATGAGTGTTCAGGAATTAATAACACAAGACATTTGATTCAACTTACTATAACCCCATAATCTAGTGGCATTGTGTAGAGATCAAAAAAGCACATGTGGATCACCATTAGAGTATACTTAGATACTCATATCATAATGTTGGAAATACAGAACTATATTTTTATAATGTCAACAATAATCAATGATCATTGAAACTAAACCTAGGTATTCAATTCTTTAGATATTAAATAAATAAATTATAATTTTTTTGTGAAGGTTCCTTTCTTATGGTTTTAAGAAATGGTAATAAAAATAAATTTTAATTTATAGCCCACCACTACACGCTTCTACATCATCTAGAACAAAAAAGTGGTTTTAGAGTGGTTACATTTAAATTAATAATTATATATTTGATTTTTTATCTATGTAGAATTCTGTTTAGATTATAATTTTATATTATTCATTGTTTAAATCAATTTATATTTTCACTATTAAAAATAATTATCATGATTAATTAAGTGTATAATTTTCATAATGGTTTTATAATAGATGATAAATTGAAACATGTTTCCATTGGGAAGCTGCTAATATTTTTTTGGTAATACTAGGTTACATGACGTATACTCTAAATTTAACATTGTGTACCCAAGGGAGATGCATCTAGATACACCAAGGGACACACATTATTCCTTGCAGTAATTACATGTGGTGTATATCGCATGTAGACAGGACAACCTGGGACATGGTTGTTAGATTACATGGTGTGTATTAGCATATAGATAGTTTAGTATATATAGTTTAGATGTGTAAATCATGAAATCCATGTGGTCATTATACACAGACAAAACTATATGATACTGAAAAATGCGAGAATTTATTATATACAAGCCATGTATGCGGTGTACATTGTGTGTAGTTCATCAATTCCCACATCTGAAACACACATCCAAGATCTAAGTGTGCATCCTAGACACAAGGAATGTGGATCACACAATGATTTGTTGTATTTTACACACCGTATTGTTTAACCTATGTATATACTACAGATCTAGGTGTGTTCCCTAGATACGCAGCAAACAAGATACATATCATGTGAATAGTCTATACATGCCATGTAGTCTGCCATTAAATGATTGGATTAAGAATCACATTAAATTTATAATTATATAAATAAAACCATATTTTATTGATTGGAATAGAAATGTGTGTTTAAAAACATAATAATGGTCTTAAAAAATATTAAATGATCAATTAATGTATTTTACATTATAATATATTTTTAGTTCTGCCGTTTATTTTGCAGGGGTTCAATAAGTTATGGGTATCTGTAATTATTTTTGGGTGATCATTAAAATGAAATAGGGAATTGTAAATTACTTCATTAATTAATTAATTATTGTTCATTATCCTTATTAATAATGAAAGAATACTAAAATGAATTATATCTATTTACTTCTTCATATTCATTGCATTTTTAATCATACATGAGCTTGGCCGCCATATGTGTGTCTGTTGGATGTTTTAGTTCAATTTCATTCATGGGTTTTAATTTTTTTATTATTAAAATAAATATTATGGAATATGTGTCATCCCTCCCTTGATTATTATGTAGGTCCTGTGTATCAAGGGTTATTTATATAATCCCTTGTAAACATATCCATTGGTTCTCCTCACCTATATGTGATTCATAAATATATTTAATTGATGAAGTATCTGATGATGTGTGGATTTTGTTTAAGACAAAACCATTATGATACTAACTCTAGTGATTCTTAGGTGGAAAAGTGGAATGTATTAACTCATTACATGACTAGAAATATAAGTTATTTCTCTTATGTTAATGGTTGATATAACGTATTATCATTAAATCAACAGCTGGATACAACTCCTTAATGCACCATTTAAATATTTTTTATTTTCTCTATATAATTATTTATTTTGTGGAAGCATGTTCATGATAATATTAATAAATGAATAAATGTGAAAAGAAGAAAATTAAATAAATTAATTATTAATAAACATTTTAACCATTAATATTAATCAATTAACATCCACATGATATTACCAATACATGTAATGTATAAATCTAGATAAAAAGTTATTCAAAATTAATTAAAACTTATTGGTAAAATATTATTTCATACTTGGACTTCCATTAAATGATTATGATGTAACATCACAAGTAAATAAAGAATATGAAATTTCCATATTTATTAATATTTTTGAATTAAATATTAATTTTACTTTAAAGGAGATTCCTTGTTCAATGATTTACTTGATACGGAACAATGAGTTTCTCTGAAATCTTACGTTGCACACAATGTTGAGTTATACCAATAAATAATATAATAATATTATTATTTTAAATTATACTTAATGCTTAGTTGTTGTATTGGAAGGAATGAACAGAACTAACTACAATATGATTATAAATGTTTTTTTAATGTTTCTACAATTATCTAAAAATATTTAGAAGCAGAAAATTTCAATGGATCTAATTTTAATCATAAACGCTCAAATATTCATTAAAAGGTCGATTTACAACCTTTTATGGAGAACCATTTTTAAATTTAGTTTATGTCACTTTTATATGTTCAATTTGAGAAAATAATATTCTTCTCTCGAATATGGACATTAAATTTTAATTTGGATGAAATTTTTGTATTAATCTGAAAATGTTCATTTTTAATCAATAGTTCAATATACAAAATTTAAATTCCAAACTGATTTTAAATATAATTTGTTTATATAGATAGATTATTGTTTTAATTTAGTTTAAAGTGTAATTGGATTATATTTTTACCATTTAATAAAATGTTGGTTATTGGATGTATATTCACAGTTAAATTGGACATAAAAAAAGGTAAATCTTTTGATAGTTATTTCAAAAAAACACTCTTTTTGTTTTGACAATGGAAATAATTTTAATTTAATTTTTTCCAATTCTATGTTTTTTATTTGTAAAAATGGATTAAATTTTTGGAATCATGAGTTCCAAACTGTTTTAATATGTAATTTTTATTTTTAGATATTATGAAAATTTATTTTAGTAAATATTTTATTTACCATGGTTAAAAGTTAAATATGGAAAATAAATGTAAAAATATTATAATATTATTAAATTACCCTAAAATGTGTCTTAATACTATTGTATGATACATTTCTAACCAAGGGAATCATTGGGTCGATTTTGGGACCCCATGAAGCTACATGGGTGTAATAATGACACTTTATATTAATTAATTTAAAGTATGGAAGAAAATAAAATAAACATATATATTTTAATAAAACAATTTAATATGGGGTTATATAAGTTATCTCTTCGACTATAAATATTAATTTTAAAGATTAAAATATTTCCTACATCATGGTATTTTATTTTTAATTTTTAGATATTAAATAAATAAATTTAATTTGGACACAATGGTGATGTAGTAATTGCTTCATTAATAAAGGATTCAAATAAATTATATTTTAAATATTAAAATAAATTTATTTTGAACATTTAAATTTCATCCAAGAAATTCATATATTAGTATGACTTGTTATCTTTTAATTAATTATGTTTTTTTTGAAATAATCATGTTGGTTTGTATTTTCTAAAAACTCATGATTTGAATATTATTAAAATTGATATAAAAGAGTTCTTAAATCAATATGTATTTAATTAAATGATAAAATATTTCTAATAAACTAAGAGTTGG
Organism: Viscum album; assembly: GCA_963277665.1. NCBI lineage: Eukaryota > Viridiplantae > Streptophyta > Magnoliopsida > Santalales > Viscaceae > Viscum > Viscum album. The sequence goes on along the minus strand of OY728158.1, from coordinate 361,273,051 downwards.
AAACATGACACATATGATATTAAAACATTCATTAATGACCCATTTTTGGTCACTAGAACTTTTATATTCAATATATTAACGATATAGTATGAATATATACGTGGACATGGTAAATGTTCAATAAGTTAAGAAAGGGTTTGATAAAAAAAATAAGGATTAAAATATATGAAAAACCTATCAAATTATTATTGCATAATTTTATTTCGACTTATATGAACCTTATTCTCGAATTAAATATGTTTTTAACCTTTTGAAACTGAAAATCATTTTATAATAAAATAATATTTTAAAAAAATTTTAAAGAGCCCCTCATCTCCCTTATAAAAGGTATTCACCTCTATCCCATTAAACACACCCATCAAACCCATTTTATCGGCCAAAAACATCCCAAATAATCACACATGATCCCTATTTTCCTTCTAGAAGCCTTACCTTAGGGAGAAGGCACTTTATGGAAGCGTTTTGGTTCAAACCAAATGGAGTCCCTCGATTTAAAGGTAACGTCTTCCCTCAATTTCACTTCTTTTATTTTACTTCATCACTGCCTATGATATTTTTTTCCATGTATACATAAAAAAAACAGTATCCTAAATATACTAGGTAGTTTTATGAGAATTATTCAAACTACACTCACACACACCTCTATCTACGGGATACAGACATATTGTTTCTATGTGTGGTGAAGTGTTGCCTCATGAAACGATGATTGTTCAATTATCTTCTACAACCTCTCATGGAGGCCATTATGATGGATCTGAATTTATTTGTGATATATATTATATTTAAATTGTCCTTATGCATCCACATTTTCTTTTATAGAATACTTTTTAGGGTTTTCATAATGGATAAAAATGAAAATTTAATTTGAGAAAGTGCGGACTACCGCCACCTCAAAGTGATATGACTCATTGATGTCATAATATGAATGTATAAATGATGGAGTTAATAAAATTATATATTATATTATACTCTAATTATAATATACATATGTATCATTAATTTTTCATTCCATTAAAATGCGAAATAGAAATGAAATTAGTGTTCATGTGTACGTACGGCTTACTGTCTCCATAAACGGTGCATTTCATTTATTATCTCCAAATGTTATGTAATGTTATAAATACAAATATATAATAAATATATATGACATCTAAATAATGAATATAATTATATATATAATGGAATTTTTACCACATGGACCACTTGTAATTATAAGAAGTTCATTTTTGACTCAAGTACGAAAAATCAACAAAACCACAATTATTAACATAATTAAATATATAATGTTTATAAATTAGTAATATTTTTTTAAAGAAAGAATAATAAAAATGAAATCGGTCCTAAATCAAGTAAAATTAACTTTATTTTATTGTTTTAGAGATTAAATATTGAACGATTCAAGTCGGACACAGGGTAAGGGACTTCGTCTCAATCTCTTTTCATTGAAACATATTTTGATTTATAAAAGACTTTCTTTTATACAGTCTATAAACACCTTTGAATTTTATTTTCATTCAATGGGAAAAAAATTTATATATCTTTTGACAAAATGACAAGGAGAATGTTTTTATCATACATGGTGAGTACTGCCTTTCCGCCGCTGCGAGCATTATTTAATATTTGGTTTCCTTAACAAGCAGTAATAATTTTAAATGAAAATAAATAACATATATCATTTTTATGTATTTGGATATTGAATATTTGTTTGAGAAAATATTTATTTTTTCAATATATTGAAAATTATATATTGTGACTGCATTATCGAAATGTTATCTTTTCAATATGCTTCTTTTATGTGTTATGATTATGTTATAGTTCTTGGGCATTGTTTACGTATATAGGTTGTTCTATGATAAACCTAGGGCGGGTGAGCCTATTATAGATCTCCAATGCATTGGGTAATGTGACAGACGTAATCATTAATGTTTCTCCTAATATATTTAGTGAATATTCTGTGATGGGTATTCCAAATGTAAGTCCCTATGTAGTTGTGAAAGCTACAATGTATGTCTGATATGGATACGACAAGATAACTTTATGATTTATGATTTCTATTTTTTATTCATAAATCTTATGATTTCTTGAGTTATGTAAAATAGATTATGTTTTTTATGTATTGATGCACTAATGATTTCATTCATTATTTTATAACCCATATAAAGATTTTTATTCTCATCCCATGTTTTTTTGGAATTGTTTTTTCACATGACATAATGATGAATAGGGTAATGGATGGGATCAGGGAAAAGTCATGCCATTTAAAAATTGAACTAGAAATGAACCTTTTTTTCAAGAATTTATATTTTATAGAAAAAATGGATACTGATTAAAAGTGTCTAAATTTTAATATTTGAGATGTAATATAATAGAATTGGCTTAATTCATTAAAACTATAAACCTGAAAAAACCCACTATTTGAATTATTAACTTAATTCAAGATTGTATATTGTTTGCGGATGGGTCCATTTTGTAATGGTACATATACATTAATATCATCATTAATTCATTTCATTACTCATGCCCTTATATGTTCTCATGAAAACCATGATGCAATATATTTATGATGAGGTAGAATGCATTGGGTGAATCATGATTGGTATGTCATTAATTGATCTATCAAGGAATTATATTTCACATCCATCTTTATAGAATATTCTATTATAAAACATTTATAGGGATTTCATTATCTCCCTAAATTCCCTGATAATGGTGTAATGACACGTTTATTTGCGATTATCAAAGAAAGGTATATCAATAATGTAGGTTAGTGACATTGATGTGAAACCAACATGATGAGATATTATAAAAGAGTGATTATATTTCAGAGTGATAATTTTTATTTATTTTCTATCATTGAAAAATTAAATTCATTCTATGGGGTTCCTTGACCAATTTTCAAACAGTAATCTTGGACATTAAGCAATCCTTGCTAAGCACAATGGTAAATAATCCTATAAGGTCACATACTATGTGTTTTCAATGAATCTGTTATAATCTATTAAATGTTATTTTATTGAATAAATATTATTCTCAATACTTAGGAATAATTTTTATTCATGAATTATTTATTGAATAAAATCAATAAATATTTATTCCTCGAATTGTTAATAAAATATATTCATTTATTTTGATGTATTTTTAATAAATAGTTATTTACAGGTTTGTGAATAAAATTTCTATTTAAGTAAATAAATTATTTTATTTGTGGATTCAATTAATTATTGTAAATTATGAATGGAACAAGAAAATGTCCACTAAAAAATATTAATTAACAAGTCTATTAAATAATAAATTATATCTCACAAATTGGTTTTCAACAAAACATAATATTATAATTTTTTTATTATTTGGATCGAAGTTTATTTAATATTATTATATTATTTAATCTATGGAATTCATTAAATATTTATTGTAACTTAAATCAATGATCTATTAGTAGAAAAATATGTCTATTGTGTAATGCATCAATCAGTGTAATCAAATAAGGTATTTTATTTCACAATGAATTCTCTCTCCACACTTTTTTATTTATCCCTATAAAGAATGAGAAATGTAATAGAGAATTCTTCATGAAAAAATAATGGGAGTTAGATAGTAAACAATTCCACACATTCAATTCATCATGCTGGCACTGACAGATTGAGGGGAATCTCATAGTTATCATCGGAGCACATGTGGGTCACCACTGGAAGGAATTGATCCATATATCCTTATATTGTAACGAAGGAAAATATAAAATAATGTTTTCTAATGATAAATATTCATGAATTTTAGAAAGATTATAATGATATGTATTTTTTAGATATTAAATCAATAAAATATAAAATTAAAAAACAAGATCATATCTCATGGTTATAGGAAACAACAATTAAATAATCATTTACTTTATCTCCCACCACATCATGCATCCAATACACTCTGAACCAACGAATAATGTATTCATTATGGAAACTCTTTTCCATTCTATAAATAATAATTTTAGTTATAATCATGAGATTGACCAAATTTTTAACGGTCTCTCAAAATATTTATTCTTCATAATAAATGAAAAAAAATCACCATTGAATGTTTTATCTTCATGAACTTGTAATTTTAATATATATGGAAGTGGATATAGTGGGGTTAATGTTCTATCATGAAGGTATTGTTGATTTTGTGGTTTATTTATAAGATTGTATTGATCTGAACTTATTTTTCCTCTTTATTTTATCTATCTGTAATACCATAAATCATTTTATACATTTTCAATCAATTTTAAAATGTTTTTCATTTAAAAAAAATTGTTAACAACATTAATCATGTATCATTATAATATTACATTACCATTATATATAATTCCCAATAATATTATCAACCATTCTAACATTTTGATCTTCAAGAGGAATAGGAAACTCGACACTCTGCTCATGTGAAACTTAAATCAACTCTTATGTATTATTCTGGGAGTTTTTATTATATTTTATATCTCATGGAATACTTTAGAGCATACACCAAGCAACAAGCTGATGTGAAGATATATATAGATATAAATCTCTTAAAATTTCACCCTATGGGTTTTTTATTATAATATTTTTACATGTTGTTTGATTCACATTTAATAGAAATATGTATGATAAAATTACATATATCCGTTATGGAATGTAGATGATTAGAATGGATATCTGTAAAGCTAGTGGGGTCATGTGTCTCTTCATGAACTGATCATTGTTCGACTATTATTTAACTTTTATCCCTTTTGATATAAAAGTATATAAAACCAAACAAGACTAAAACATATTTTAATATATTTATCTATTCCATCATTATTATCGTCATCCCATACATATCACCTTATGTATTTTTATTCTAGAAATATGTAAGTGGTCACACTCCAAAACCCAATCCATTAATGTTGCCATATTGTTCAAGCTAATTAAAAGTTACTGAAAGTAGTTTTTTATTTGGTAAAACCAATTTTAACTCCTCTGGGTAAATCTTATAAAACCACGTTTTCATAAATTATTATGTATTTATTTTACAATTATAAAGAACAAATAATTAAAATTTTGTCATAATAACACATTATTCACATACATCATGTGTGTTTTCATCAACTTGTTTTCCATCTTTTTATATGAGCCTCTTTACATTATACATAATGTGGTATTGAATTTCATTTGAAGTCATATGCATCAACATACAAATAAACAAATCAATCTATGTTGTTTTATATCACATAAATATATTTCAAAATATTTAAAATATATACCATTTTCTTTTTGAGTAATGTTTACTTGTTCATTATTTTAAAGTAGGGGTACATTTGTTTTCATGGTAAGTACTAATTTTTAAAACTCCATTATTGATTAATAAATTATCATTTTTTATTCAAAATATATAATATAAATATTTTCAAATAATATATTATCGAATAAGATATACAAAAAATGATTCCTAGTCATGGTGACTAATGAATGATTTCTATGATTAATGGTTTATAATGCATGAAAACAAATCAAGTGGATATGGTTCACTTTCCCCTCAACATTCCCATGATTATGTTTTGTTAGATGTTGCATGGAGTCTCTGTAATCATTCGTAGTGATAATTATTTAAAATAACATATATAAATAATCTCAAATAAATGAAATCTTCAAGGGATAATGAAAATTAATTCAATGATTCATTATATATATTTTTGGTAAAATAAATAAATTATATCGTAACATTTCCCTAGTATCTTCCCACATGGTTAACCTTAATAAAATTATGACATTATTCCACATATCTATAAAAAATTGAACATATATTTTTATTTTAACCCCAAATTAACTAATAAAAATTGAATAGTTGGGTTTAATAGGTTTTCCATGTTGATTTCAACCAACCTAAAATTTTAAACCTTTTATTCTTAACCAAAAAACATTAGTTAATAGTGTGGTTCTATGCTGCTATTTTTTAATCCACATGTTATTGATCCCCTAATATTTCCACACTTTCAGCAATGAACGTGTTTTCTTCCTAAGGATTGGTAACATCAACACGTGGATGATTCATTATCATAATCAGAATCTCAAAATTTAATTTATATTATGTAAAGGTTTTATAGAATACAAAATATTATAATTAAAATCATATTAAATTAAAAAACATTAACCTATTCATTGAAATTTTTAATTTTATTTAAAAATTTACAGTTTTGGGATCATTTAATGAGTATTAAAATCATATCTGTGTGGTAATTTTTAATATATAATATAATCTCTATATTGGGACCTCTATGAATTGGTTATGATATCCCAATAAATTGTTCATCGTTGATTAAATTTGAATAGGAATCTGTAGGTGTTATAGTTGAAAAAAACTTACCAATTCTCTTTTACAAGATCCGGTACGTATAATAATTTCACTACATGTAAGGTCATTATGAACTATTCGTCCTTATACCCCTCCAAACTAGAATTCATCATCATGAAGATCAATTTGTTGACTTCATCTTATGATCTATTTTCAAACCATTTGAAATTAAATATATTCACTCGAAATTCCTTGTTATCTAACTTGTATATTTATTCAATTATGATGATGTATGACATATTAAATTAAATTAGATTTATTTTCTTATAACTGAATACATGCATCACTTCCTCTATAATCGTAACTCAGCTATTTCTCATTATATGATATTAATTAGTTTCCTTCAAATAAAATGTATGATCAATATTTACAACACCAGTATAAGGGATAACATTTAAATTTGGTCTCATGGATAACTAATGATGTTGTTTGGAAATAGAATTGGGATTTATAGATAAATACTTATAAAAATGTTCTTATAACCACCATATAAACTACAGATTATGTGTAATTGATATCTATATTTTATCCCTTGATGGATTTTAATTTCTATGAATTACTCTGTTGGATTCATCATATGGATAAAACTCTAAACTAATATTTAAAATGTAGTTGGGATTATTATTATTCTCTATAATGGTAATTATAACAACCCATAATACATAAACTTCATCCCCCATAACGTTTTAACAATGATGAGATTTTGGGAGAACAATGTTATCATCATTTGAGAGGTATTATTATAGAATTCAATAGCTTCATCAACTATGAATCACTAATCAATAAAACCTTTTAAATAACATAAATTCAAGACGTAAACCTTAAAAATAATAATATATCATTATGTGGGGTACATAAATCAATAATTTTAATGACCCCATAGTTGATTCTATGTTACCTAGTGAACCATTATGAGGAAAATAATATCAATTAATTATGATTGGAAGATCTTCTCCTCTTATCAAAATATAACAGAAATTTCATTTTTCTGATAGTAAAAATTTTAGTTTCTTTTACATTACTACATTTGGATTGGAAAAGAAATAAATGTTTGGTTAATATATTTTGTACTTTTTTTGGCATAATGACATGTAATTCCATAAGAATTAAATCTTCATTAAAACATAAATATCGTGTTATTCTAGTTCCAGTAACATCAAATTTTTCATTTAAAGGACATTATTTATATTTGATGGACACCTCTATTTAAATTCTACATAATTAAGGATATTTAATAACATAAATTTTTTATTCCAAGATATAGTGTAAGAGAGTGTAGAAATAATAGTTTTTATTTTCACACATCAATGGTTCCATCACGTCCCATATGCCCATTTTATCATGTCAAAAAATTCCTTATTTCCATAATTTATTATATCTAGTACATTTCATAACATTAAAATAATGTTATAACTTATATATTTTTCTATTTTTGTTTCATTAAAAAAATATCTCATGTATAAACAATTCAAGTATGGTAATTCAAATAAATATCCTCTTTTTTTCCATCCATGTTATTTATAGTTTTTTAAAAATGAATTTCAAAAATTATTTTCATTATCTTTTACATTCATTAGAAGTTGATCTATTGTTAATTTGGATGTTGTTGTAAATTTTTCTATATTTCCATGGATTTATGTTATCCAATATCAGTATTTATTTATTCATATAAAAAATTTACAATTTCTGAAAAACAGAGTCATTAAGTAATGTTTCAACATAATTGATGGTTTACTATCTACACAAATGGTACACCAAAACATTCCATTAATGATATAGAAAAAAAATCAATAAGAATGAATGTGAATAATAAAACTCTAATGAATTGATATCAATTTTAAATCATCAATTATATGATCCTCATTCAATGTAGCACTTGTATGCTATGTAAATTTTACATATTTAATAAATGAATCAAATTGGATATCAATATCCATACTTATTTGTTTTTTATAGATATAAATAGGGAAAAAATAGTGTTTTTGTGCTTCTTGAATGACAACAGTGTGAAGCTATAAATTACCAACATAAAAATCCAGGTAATGTGAGTACTAATTTAAAAACCAATAGGACTTCTTCATTCTGTAGATAACACAAGTGAAGGTTTCATGTCTTTAATAAAATTTTTTAATACTCATAATCAATTTTATACTTCTGAGGAGTGTTTTTTAGGTTTCAGATTTTACCATCTTCAATTTTTGTATCTGCATGACATGAGTATTTTCTAACAATTTCCTGACATCCATAGACAAGTCGAAAAATTGGAATGATGGGAATGTCCCATACCCATTTTAATGTAATTGATTTATTTTTATTATATCAATATAAACATAACCCGGATGATGTTCTAAGTAATTTGTGGTCCTTAAAAAAATATACAAACATCTGGTCATGATTTTTTTTAAGGTCATGCCCATTGAACATAGAATTCTCATAGAATAGTATATTATACATGGAAGATCATTTTCTTCTAGTAATATATCCATCAGGAGACCATGTAACTATGTAAAGCTTATGTCACTTTTTATACTACCAACATTGAAATTATATATCCTTAATACAACTAACAATGTTGTATATCAAGTAAATCTTTTATACAATGGTGTCAATTCATAGATATTTAACTTATCTAAAAACATTATAAAATCTAAAAGTTAATCTGAAATTTTCATTTCCAATTCTTCCATATGATCTCTAAGATCATTTACACTATCATTCACATCAACTGATTCATAAATCACAATATCATATCTCTCTGTATTTAAATTGTCTTTTTTTATGTTTAATAACACATTTCAATATTAGATCTATTTCATTAAAAATAAATTATTATTGAAAGTTTTTTAAGTCAATTTATATTTAATAACAACAATGAAAACGTAGTTAAATGAATTGATAAGGATCAAATGCATTATCTATATAAATCTCAATAAACATTTTTACACCATCCTCATACTCCCTTTTTATCCTATTGGAATCCATATGGTTTTGATTCACATTAATCCTAATTTTTTGAATAATATTAATTTTTTGTCAAAATAATTAAATATACATAAGAAATTAATAATACATGTTGAAATTTATAGATACTTCGATGGAATTTGGAAATTTTCCTAAGAAAAAACGTATATCCACATTGGAAATCAAACGATGAAATAAAAAAATGTCATAATGATCAAATTATTGAATTATTTGAAATAATAATATTAGACTCCTTATGAGAATGTTTCACATTGATAAAATCCACGTAGAACCTGAGTTTTTATTGTCTCAAACAAATTAGGATGGTGCATGTATTATTTATATAGTTAATTGATGATTGATGAAATATTTGAATCCAAGTTGTCGAGGTTGATTCTAAATTACAATGAGGGTAACCCATATGAAATAAATGACACATGGATGCATTTTCCCCTATAGTATATTTTAATCTTAATTTTATAATCATGATCATACTAGACTACTAAAGTTGATTGAATCTCTACATGCTAGTGTTATTCTTGTTGATTCCTAACAAGTTTGGATCATATAAAATGGTACATTCAATAAAAAAACCTACGATGGTTGTTGGATTATATGTTCCAAAATATAATGAATAAGTATTATAACACTATTAAATAATCATTTAAGCTTTATGATTATATTTATATAAGATAATAAGAGTTGAATTATGTGTATTCTTATTTTTTTGTAGAGGTGGAAATCATTTATTCAATGTAATGGTTTATATATATAATGTTGTGAAGAGAATAATCATGTATAAATATATTAAAAAACACAGAGACAAATAAAATTCACTTGGAAAATTATTAATGGTTATTAGTTAGAGTAAAATAATGAAGGATAAATATTTTTTAGTTATAACCAATAAAATAGTATAAGTGATAAAAAGTAATTTTATTTCTTTATAATAGATTATAGGTGACTATAACAATCAAAATCAATTTTTGGGGATTATATTGAATTAATATTGCCACTAGACAATACATGATGTCATATAATTCAAGTATGAAAGACCTATTGGCTCTAAGAAACATTTATGTAATTTATTTGAGATGTATTATTAACATAAAGTTAACAAATATTGGTTACATCAACTATTGAGTATATCATAATTCATATATGGATCATTTAATTATAATTAATTTAGGGAAGTGAAGATTATTTAGATCTATAGAAACTCAGGAAGTTATTCAGGGATTGTTATATTTATTGGAATATTAACGAAAACAAGACGAATTATTTGATGTTTTTAGACCAAAAACAATGTAAACCAATTTAAATATTGAAAAGAAAAACATTCATCTAATAAGAAACATTATTTTGGAAGTATACTTCAATATTTTATGGTCACATTATTCAAATAAAATCCTTTTATAAACACTTTACAATTACAAAATGACATGATCACAAAATAGTTTATAGGTTGTTGTTGCCTACATCTATCGCCTCGATATCAAGAATATCTAAATATTTAACAAAGGATATTATGAATGAATATTATTTCAAATTTAGAGACTAAATTTATTTATGTTTCACAATGTGATTTTGTTAAAAATGTATTAAAGTGGAATTTGTTTGAACGTCTCAAAAATTTAATCATTCCATTATGTCACCACTTTAATATAGTGATTACCATATCCTATATCAATTAGTGTGGTGTAGAATTTAATATTAATATTCCTAATTATAATTAATAACATGAAAGATGGTATTTTTTCGGTTGGTGTATATCCAAATCTGGCTAATGGACGTTGAATACTTTTGTTCCTTTAGTTTTCTGGAGTTTGTGAATAGTGATATTATAGTAGGCTCTTAATTGTTTTATATTATAAAACAATATTTATCATTAATTTTTTAAAGATTATTATTAGTAGGTGTCTCCTTTGTAAACACCCATGCATGGTTGTCCACAAGTAATTCTGTGTTTTCTCGGCCTCTCATAACATTGTTTGTTTTTATATATTTATTAATTTTTATTATTATTTTTCTTTCTTTTTTTTGTTATCATCATATATATTTAAAATTTAATAACATTATTAATATTATATTTTATATATTATGTATTATATATTATATATTATATTTTATATTTTATATTTGAAATTATTCATATTTAGTTATTAAAAATAACGGATAAATTAATAAATGAAATAAATATTATTTCATAATTAGTATTAATTTATTATTAAAATATTTAAATAAAGTATAATAATATTTATAATAGTATAATTTATAAAAATATGATTTAATGTAGTCGGGTTACCTTTAAATTGGTACTCATTGTTAGTGTTAAGTTTGATTGATGAAGACATTGTTAGTTGATAGATGTTTTATTTTTTTATTGTTAAAATTATAATACCTCAAATTATTGATTGAAATTAAATTTCAATAAGATATATTTGAAAATTTTAAATTCTTTATCTATTTAAAAAACAATCGAATAAACCCTTATTAGGGTAAGAATGAGTTTTGTCAACACTAAAAAATATGTACCCTTTATCTAGGGAAAACCACCAATTTTATGTTAGCACTGATAAAGGTTAAGGTAAGTGTTTATAGTCTCTATGATGATGAGTCGGTGCTACTTGGGTTTCTTGGTTTTGGGAACTCCTAGGTTATTCTAGGCTGGGTATTGTTATAGTGGTTATGTAGCATTTTATCTTCCCTTTCTGTCATCTCATTCAAGTCTGTTCAGTCTAAATTTCCACAAATTTTTCAATGGAAAAAATACACATTAAAACAAACATAGATGGTCAACCCTTATTGGGTTATAGGATATCTACTTTAATGGTGAATAAACTTATATAAAACAAAACATTTGACCCTAATGTGCTAAAAAATATTTTTTCCTCTATTTGGTGACTGGAAGAAGGTGTTTCTATAAGAGAAATAGGATCGAAGCACCTAATATTCGAAATCTTTTGTGAAAAAGATAAGATAATTCTTCTACATGAAAGATCTGGGTCATTCAATAATCACCCAATATTAATTGAGGACCTAAAATATGTTGTTTATTTCTAACGTATCACCTTCACAAAAGTAGTCTTTTGGGTCATCCTTAAAAACATTCCCTGCAATAAAAGACCAAAAAAACATTTCAAAATAACAATAGCCACATATATAAATTTATTAATTGGGATCAGTCAGATCCAATCATGTGGGGACTGTATATGTGGATAAATTTGATCAATTATATGAGACACCATATTATGAGGGGGGAATATCATTATATAGAGGATCTTCATCTACATATCACATTTGAATAAGAAAAAGTAAAAATATTTTACTTTTTTGTGGAATGATCAGAAATGTGGAAAATGAGTGCTTTTCCATGGAAACATATGATGAAGGTAACATCATCATCTAGTATGGACCATGTATCCATGAAAATAATCTAAAGACGCCCTTTGTTCCAGAATAAAAAAGATGATTGGATTGGTAAAATATTTACAAGGCCTTCAATTTGAAATCATCCTCAACTATAGGACAATAGATGTGGAAGGTGAAATCATCCTTCAATATGGACCATGTATTCCTATGAATAAATCATGTATTCCATTAACTTCAAAAGTATAAATACAATTTTCACGAGCAAATATTTCGAAGTACTTTAGTTTTCAATCAGCCCCGAATCCCTAAACATATTTCATTCAAGGTATTATTCCTGCTGTTATAAGTCAATGATGCTTTTATGAATGAAAATAAATATATCCACACAACCAAACCTCTACCTAAAATTTTATAGATACCTCAAAATCGCTTTTATAAAAATTCATCAAGGACTACCACCACTCTTACATGCTCCCCCAATTGAGAAATTTAACCCCATTCCCCACCTATCCCAAAACCCATTCATTATAAACCATAAGAAACCCCTAAGACATCCGCAATAATACTTCCACCTTTTCCAACAATTTTTCATAACACAAATAGATTGAATCCAACTAAATATGTCTATATAAATCACTGACCATGGAGGAGGACGATTAACGGTTAATGTGACATCGAGATCACTGCACCAGATCCCAGTGAATCCAAAATAATACTTGAGACTTCACTTTCTTTGGAAGGTCTACCAAATAGAGGAAATAAATTATAGGAATATTATATTATCTAATACACACTTGTGGATGTTTTCATGATCTACCATTATCTATATTAGTGAAAATATTGTGTTTACATTTCCTTGGGGTCTGTACCCTAGAGATAGTTTGAATGGTTCTATGTCGGTGTGGTAAAATTGTCCCCACCATGGGGTATCTATTTGAATATATTCATAAAAATAATGACATTTTTTGAATTTCTTCCGAGCACGTTTTCCATGGATATTTCCCAATAAATCCGAAGGCCAGGTTGACATCCTATACCTCATATGGAAGGATAAAGAAATTAATATTACAAGATTCACTCTAAACAATACTGATGCCTCTATCCACAAACATGGCATTTTGGCTTGAGCATTTGTGGGTTTCCATTTGTGTCCATTAAAAAAATAAAATTTAATGACTTGGGATCTCCAATGATCAATTAAATGTTTTCTTTTGTGGAATGTTCTCACTAGTGGGGACATCAATGAAATTATGATTCAAAAAGAAAGGAGTTGGTGTTTCTGTAGATCCCCCCACTCATATGAGTGACTTCTTGTAGGTGGATCAAGTCATAGATTTATATGACATGGGACATGATGGTGTACCTTTCACATGGTTCCATGTGTGCTCAACGAACACCCTCATTGTATATCATTTGGATATATTCATGGATTCCTTGAATTGTCTGACCATCATTATCTTCTTCTATATTTCTCATCATTCCCCATACATGTAGTCCACTGACATAATCTCATCAACCATAATACAAACCATAGTAATAAAAGATAAGAGAAGCCTTTTAGATTTGAAATCTATATGATGATGGAATTAAACTATGATGATATAATTAAAAATGGATGGAATATTAATGGCCCTGGCATTCAAAATAAAATCCACAGAGTCTCCTCTAACCTTATGTATTGTAGTTGTAGTTGGTTTGACCAATAGGACCATCAACACAATGCTATTGATAGAAGTCTCAAGAATCTTCACTCACAACCTCCCTCATATGAAGCCCTTTCTAGAAATCCCAACATTGAAAATGCTTTACCGATGCTCTAAAAATAAAATACATCTACAGGATAATGTGTGCATGAGATATCCACAACAATATGGGTTGCACAAATTCACATTCATTCCATAAAAATGCATCTGGAAGGTTATTTAAGAACTTCACTTATGGTCTGAAATTGTCAAAATGGAATTCCATCTCAAGAGAGGATGATATCCATGGCCTTATCTTGTGATCGATTTCCACTATAATGTCATGAACTTTTTTAAATAAAATTCCCCTTTCATTTTTATTATATGTATTATTTTATATTTTTGATAAATAAATCACCTTCAATTATGTGGATTTGTATTATCATATTGTATTTAAATGACTATTACACATCTTTACCATTTATAATATACATGTTTAACAACGATCGTACAATTAGTATAAATATGGGGTTTTGATAAATACCAATTTTAACACACAACGAATGTGATCGACTCAACGAGTGTCATCGTTCTATATGAATTCCAATTATCATATATTTTATTGGAAATAGAATCTCTATTATTTTCCCTTGACCATACTAATTCCAAGATCCATCAACCTATGCATGAGTAAAAATATTTATAAGAGAATTTCAAAATCATCGTGATCATGAATGAAACCATGTACGCCGAACCACCCCATGAAATCCTCACAATCACGTACCAGACCTTAAAGAATTTTTTTTATTTATTATAGGGATATGTATCAAGAGAATAATAATATGAATACGTATATTGTATTTTTAATATAATAATGTTTATATTTTCTTCTTATAAATGCTTCATAATTCATTTTTTTATACAATACAACACAAATTTTATTGTTATTTAGTATTCGGTTTCAAATAATACTTTTATTTTGAATAATTTATGTATTTTTTTAATAAATAAAAAAAAATTATAATATTTTTTAAATTTTTTTTTAAATATACAATATTATATAATTTTTATGAAGTCAAAAGAAAATTGTTAGGTGTTTGGAAACTGTTATTGTCAAAAAAACCATCATTTCTCAATAAGTGTCAATTTTATTTTAAATGTAAAAATTCAAAAATTTACTAAATTATTTGTTAAAAATAAATCTTTTTTTTGGAATTAGGACTTTGGAATTATCCATATAGGAATTATTTTCATAATTTTAGGAGACAATCGATTCTTTGTGTAAAAATTAAATATATAATAAATATACAATGTTTATTATAACATCACAATGAACCAAAAGTGATGTAATAAATACTGTAAATTTTATCCGTGAAAAAATATATTAATTACCTATTAAATAATGTGATTTTATTTTTATTTAAACAATTTTATAAAGACATTATGAATTCTCCAAAACCATTATTATATTTTAAGGTTTTAGAATAATTTATTTAATAGAATGACTCACAAATTCATAATAAAGTGTATTATTTTATTAAGTTATTCCCTTTTCCTTATAAGATAATAAAAACCCATACTATTTGGTATATCCCAGAGGGAAAACACCATGATATGGTTTTTAGTTTTTGTTATTTTATAACATATATTCCAAAACCTATTTATGAGAAACAATAAAGAATTTTTCACTCATGTCCAATATAAACCCAACCAATATCTCATTTATCATCACTAAAAATCCTTATATAAAATTATTAATCTTACCTCCCCTCTATAGTGTCCTCACAAGGTTCCTCAATCTCTCAATAATATCATCCTTACCATTTAGAGGCACACTCTAATGGTATGGGTTCTTTTCATCCACTTTATTCATGTATATTCATTATCTTATCCCACATATCTCTATTTTATAACAATTAGATATGATCTTAAATATCTCTTGTAATTCCATTATGATTTATAAATAATTATAGACCCATTTATATCTCATTATACCCTATCATGAACATATATTCACATGTTATGCTTCCAAAATTTTACTGTGATTTTCATTCCAAATAATTGCATAGTGAATAACCAAACCTATTTCCTATCAATGGTGTTCACCATTATGCACTTGTACATATTTATTAGAGAATAACATGTATTTATTTTTTACTCCTAGAACAGGGAATAATATATGATGTTGAATGATTCCATGTTGTATAATTTATGCGGCACGCTTGAGTCTGAGAATTAAATGAATGTGACGGGTAATCCTAAAATTATATAGCTCTCTAATGCCATGGGTAATGTTTACTCTCATGAGGAATCATGTTGGGAAATGGAGTAAACATGCTTCCTTTTTAGGACATTTTCCAACATTATGTCTTGTCAGCTATACTTGAACTACGTTTATGATTTTTTTTCCTTTAGTTTATTTCCACATTTCTTATGTAGTCTTTGTTTCTATTATGCTATATCAGGTCTCATTGTTCATGTTTATGATTCCTACTCTTTTTATTCCCCATTTATATTTGTATGGTCATGCATGTTTTATTATCTTCATGTTACTCCATTTTTATTCCATTTCTAGGCATTATATCCCACCCCTTTTTTATTTATTCTCATAGGATATCCCATGAATTTTAATGTACGAGAAAGTTAAGGATGTTTTTAATAAAGATGATATATTCCTTTTTTAAGTTTTTATATAGTGTACCTAATTCCCAAATACACTGGAAATCCCGATATTTTGGGTTGTATTAAGTTTAATGTTATGAAATAAATAAAGCATCAATGTGAAATAGAGATCATGGATTCCATAGTTTGAATCAATGGAATTTTTTTTGATTTTTTGGGAGATTAAGATTAGAAAACAATAACTAGATCTTTGCCGATAAGACTAAGTATGAGAAAACATACATAATTTTTTATAATAATATTATAAGTGTTTTATTACAAAAATACATCACTATTTGGCAAAAAAAGTGGATATTTCTATGGAACAGATGTACATAGGGGTAAAACCCTAAAACACCACATTGAGCTAGAATCCACTAAGAACTAGTGTATAAAAATGAGACTCGATGCACACCTGGTCTAACAAACTCAGAATATATGCTTTTCATAAATTTTACATTCATTGAAACCATTATTAAGGTAAAAAATACCCATATGAATATATGTTAGGAAATAGATCATGTATAACATAGATAGAATCCTAGAAAAACATAATTCAAAAATTTACAATTAATTTATAAGTTGGATCTTTAATATCATCATATTCTCAATTATATGCTTACTTTTTTTTAAACACTCATCTCTGATTTTCCGATTATTCTATCCAATGGAATCAAATAGGTGGAATTACATAAAAAATCAATGTGATGGGAAATGTGATGACTATCCCAATGGGATTCCAACTCAGTGGGAGATAGAGTCACAAATATTATGATGATATTTTCTATGTAGATTCAGGTTCTAACTATATAAATTGATCAATAGGAGTTCCAAAAAACTATTAATAAAGAACAAATTTAAATTGGTATCTTTTTATATAAAAGTCCATCGACATTCAATGGATAATATTAATCATTAATCATAGAATGCTGGATCAACTCCATTGAGAATATTTTCTCTATATTTAAATGATTTGATCCAGAGAATGTTTTACTAGATGTTTCTCATATAGAGGAATAATCTAATCAGTGGTGAAAATTATTCCAAAATATAAATATTGAGGAATAGACTGTAGCTTTTGAGTGGAATTAATTCTAAAAGATGTTTTTTTATAAATATTTTCCACACACTATTCCTTAAAATAGAAATGGATTTACTTTACCTAGAGAAAAAAGATAATGAATCTATTAGGTTTCACATAGAAAACCTTACAAGACTTGCATGATATGTTTATGGATTTGTTGTTTCCCCTTAATGAATGTTACACCACTTTATTGGAGGGTTTAAACCAATTTTATGAAAATCTATTACTACAATAATGGGAAAGGGAAGTTCCACCTCTTATTAGTGCTAAGAAAAAAGAGATGATAAAGTAACCCTTTATGAGCACTAAAATTTTTGCGCTGATAAATGGATTCTTTATCAGTTCCCAAAAAAGATTTGATAAAAGAATCCTTTTATCAACACTTTTTTTAGTACTTGTAAAGATTATGTTTTATAAGCTCTAAAAAACTGCTGATAAAACAATAATCTCATATTTTATAAAATCCAGTGCACATTATCCTCAGTTTATCAGGCCCTCAAGCCCTTATGGTGTTGCACCCCTAAAACAATCCCCCTCCCCCACAATATTCTCTTTGTAAGACCTCTGCTGTAACAGCCCGGGATTTTATGAAAAATATTCTTTTTAATTTTATTAATGTCGTGTGTTGTACGCTACACCAAAAGGAGGTTGCACAACACGCATCTTTGACTTGCCTTGCATTACACGCAATCGCAACCTTCCTCGATAGCGTGTGTAGTACGCAATACTGAGTTTCACGAAACAACGATATGCTATTAAAATATTATTAAAACTAGTCGTTATGAATAGTAATAACAACTTTTTAAATTTTATAAATTTTAGCTCTCAAAATGGACTTCATTTTTGGATTCGGAGTATCCAATTTAGCCTAAGGTGATATTTTGGTACTTTTCGGATAACTTTCATATTCTGATGAATAGTGAAAATTACTAAATTATAATTAAAAACAACTTTTTTTAATCGAAATAATTAATAGTGATAAATTATTAATTTGAGTGGTTTTAAAGTATATTTAGAATATATTTTTAAAATTTAATACAATTTTGGTCATTGAATGTAATTTCACATTTAAACAAGATATAATCAAGTGTCAATCTTTTGATAGATATTGTTTCTTAAAAATATGCTACTTGTTTTAACAGCGGGATTTAATTATAAAATTAATTAATGAAACTTCAATGTTATGAATTTGGTAAAATAGACTTCATTTTTGAATTCGGAATATGAAATATAGCTTAGGATGAAATTTTGGTATTTTTCTGAAAACTTTCAATTTTTGATGAATAGTGAAACCACTAAGTGGTAGGTTAAAAACTGAATTTTGCATAAAACTTAATTTTACCGCTTCTGTGAATGGAATTTTGAAAATCCGACACACACGGTTTATATCAAGGACTAAAATTTGGTTCATTGAGATAAAAATAATTTTTGGTGAATAGTAACTTTTTACTTTTTTTTACCACGGTTAATAGTAAATAGGGAAACTAAGGGTAAATATGATATTACTATTACCCTTACACATGTCCTAATTCTATTGGATAAGAGTAATTCGACCAAAAACAACCTTATGAATATAATATGACCATTTAGGTCCACTTGGATTAGATTATGACATTTAATATTATTTTATTTAATGAATAGTTAAAATAGTTAAAATAAAAGTTTAATAACTAAAACATTTTTAATATGGGGTTATACATAAGATAAATTCGACTATAAATATTCATTAGAAAGCTAAATGATTTCCTACAAAATGATATTTTATTTATAATTTTTAGACTTTAAATATATTAATTTATTTATGACACAACGATGATGCAGTAATTACCCTTTTAAGGAAATATTAACATAATTGATGTTATAAATGCTCAAATGAATGTAATTTGAGACTTTTTATGAATTACAATAATTTTTTAGGTTAATATGAAATATTAGTGTTGATTTAATCAACTTTTTTCGATCATATAATTCTGTTATGACTTTCACAAAAATCATATATCAAATAGTGTCAAAATTGACACAAAATAGTTTTTAAATCAAATATTATATTATTAATTGTTATTTTATTCCTAAAAATCTAAGGTTCATCCAAATTACTTAGATAAGGATATATATATTAATAATAAACAATTTGGGGTTCGTTTGATATTTAATAGTAAGTGTATTAACCATATAGTGAAAGAAAACAAAAAGACACGGTAAAAGTTAAATTATTTAACTTAGAGTTAAATCTAATTGATAAGGTTAAAATAATACCCTAGACTTGTTTAAATCCTATTGGTTGATAGGATTTCGACCCATACCCACTTTAGCTTCGAAATAAGACCCTTTGGAACCATTATAAACCGATTTTGACATTAATATAAAATAATATTTTGAGGTATTCCTAAGGTGCCGCTCTCCTCCCTTATAAAAGGACACCTCCTCCCCCTCCTCCTCACACCAATTTGAGCACTCAAGCTCGGCCAAACCCTGCCCAAATCTCTTCTCCACTTCCATAGAAACATCCTAGAGGTTCTGGTCTTCCTCAAAGACCAATTTTAGTGCCCTAAGAGGAGGTCTCAAAGAGGCGCTTCAAAGAAGAGCAAATTACCGTTACCAATTCTTTCGTCTTTATTTCTTCTTCCACTTCTTCTTCTTAGGTTGTTTCATTATGAAGTAATAACATCAGTATCACTAATATACTGATATGTTATTATAAGTATGAAACAACCCTATTTCACCATCTATCCATCCTATGGAAAAAGAAATCACCTCGCGTGCGTACGTACGGAATACCGTCTCCACGCCGTGGTGTAATCTATTTTCCACCACCACCTTACATGGATGGGTATAATGGTGTAAAGAATAACTATACATAGTTATTAAAACATCATATTGATTCTGATATATTGTATAATCCACTCCAATTCAATTCAATATTTATGGAAATGATATCATCGCTCGTGCGTACGTACGGACTACCGTCTCCACGACGCGATGAGATTCATTCTCCATGTTAACCATTTAAGAATGATTATAAAGTATATATAAGAAATAATAATAAAATATATGACATTATAAAGCTACTGTAATTATGTATATATATATATATGTATGTCATCTAATTACTTCCATTCAAGACAATAAGGAAAGGAAAACAGCGTTCATGCGTACGTACGGACTACCCTCTCCATGAACGGTGTTTTTCATTTCATTTATCTATCTATTATATATATATATATACTAAATATATATGATATATAAATCATATTTTATATTCTGGAAGTAAGTAAATCATGATATATGTAATAATAATATCAATAACAACAAGTCAAAACACCTACGATAAATGAAACGATTTTACCCAAAACGCTTCTTTATCATGGAATTTACAAAAGAACGGGTAATATAAAGTCATAAGTGAACCATATATGATATCATAACAATGAATATGATTATGTAATAAGTAAATGACATTATTTAAATAATTATACAGGAGGTTAGGATACTTACGAAGAAAATCAGACCTAATGTAAGGGAAATATCACAATCTCATTTTTATCCGAGATTGTTTATACTTTGAAGTTTACTGGGGTGTATTTTATCATACACACCCTTGTGTCCTCAATATGTAACATTATTTCCATCCACATACAATTGTTTAAATCTAATTTTACCCTTCGGTGACTTTTTAGTAAAAGAAATGAAAGGAATCTTTTTTCGTTTTTCATACGAGGTACTTTTTTGACTTTTTCTGAAAAAGTACGAGAAAATGTTTTTTTAACTTATACGACATGAATGGATTTTTAAAACATTATTTCCAAGAAGATTCCTTTAAAAGTTTTCAAGTTTATTTATAATCAACTTCTTTTAGTTTATAATTGTATGACAAGTTAAGAAAAAAGAAGTGTTTTTGAAGAAGAAATGATATTTTCCTCAAGAATGGAGTTCAAATGTTTTATCAAAATTATTTTCCATCTAAGATAATATAGGGTTCTGTTTTTATCCCTTTTATTACACTGATTTGATTATGTTTTGAGGAAATTATTTTTATGAAGTCGTTTACCTTATTTGATTTGTTTTATGATGTCATGATGTTTCAAGAATCCCATTTTTTGTTACATGTGTTATGCGATGATGTATGGTTTATGATTATGTGGCACACATAAGAAAGGATTCATTATAAGATGGGTGGGACCTATATCTCTCTCCAATTCATTGGGTAATGATTTTATATCTCATGAGATAGACATGGCTGGAATTGTAGGTTATACCGGTTCAGTGAAACAGGACTGAAACGAGGGTTACTCGATTCAGAAAGGGACTTTGTCCACTAAGATAGTCTTGGAAATGAGTCTTGACTAACAAGAAATGATTCTCTATGATTATGTGTGAATTCCACAAAGTTTCATGTTTTAAGTTATGATTATTGTGATTACATTTCACTGCCATGATTTATCCCAAGTTATGAAATTTTGATCTCTTTTGCAGGTTAAGATTTCCAAAAGTTATGTGCTTGTGTATATGATGTGATTGATATTTCTTTAGTTTACCCTTAATGAGCATTTGAGCTCACCCTTTTATGTTTTCTTTTCCCCAGGATATAAAGAAAGGTTTTAGGTAAAAAAAGGGGAATATCATTATGGGAGATATAGAAGATCTTTCACCACAATTAGAAGATCGCGTTCCGAGTTTCCAAAGACACTAAACTATTACGATCCTTGTGTGTGTGTTTTTGTTATGTACTAAGTATTCTGCAAAAGTAATGTAATGTCCATGTACGTCAAGCTTCGGGTCTCTACTGTTGGTATCAGAGGAAAGGTTTAGTCAACATTTGGAAACTAGGATGCGAAAACGTTAGTGAGATCCCTAGAGATATTTCTAAGGTATGTCTATGAATGTACCTAAGGATAAGTATACATATAGGATACAGTCCTAGAACTACGGTAACGATCATAGAATTTAACCAAAGGTGTTAGATAATGAGGATAATCCCCTTTTATTATGTTGTTTTCCCTAGCATGATTTTTTCCTCTCACGCTATTCTTTTTGGGTTTTAGAAAATGGCTGGAAACAAGGTGATTCACGATAATGGAGGATATGATGGACAATGGAATGATATTTTTCATGAGAAACAAAATGAAATGGGATTTGTAAGTCCAAACATCATTATTATGCCGAATCAGCAATCTCATAATATGATCAATAAGGTAAAATTTGGTAGGTTTCCTAACTCGGCTAATAAGAGGAAGACAGAGTTTCAAGATGATCATAGAGGAAAGAAAGTTCAATTTCCCCTATGTAAATCATGTGGGAAGAGGCATCAAGGAGAATGTATCAAAGGAACTGGAAGATTCTTTGGGTGTGGAAAATAAGGACACAAAGCAAGTAAATTCAAAGGAAAAGGTTCAGTTAACAACATGGATGAGGATAATGGTATTGCTACGACATCAACAATGGTTAAATGATTTAAATGTGGAATGTACGGGCATTATGAAAACCAATGCCCTAAGGGAAAGTCTAATGAAGATAATCAGTATTGTCATATGGGTAGTATTTATGTGGATGATGATGATGATACTACAAATGATATGTGAGATGAAAGAATTGTTGAAGCTCGGTCAATGGTTTAAAAATGTAGTGGAATGATTACATGTTTATCATGTGTAATGTTGTATAAGTAATCTCATGCTACTATGGAATAAAGAGATATCTATGGATTGTTACATTGTTGTCTTTACTTGAGTTTTGAAAGTGTATGATTAATGTTACCAGTATCTATGAAAGGTTATTCAGATATTTTTGGAATGTAGATAATATGTGCATAATGAAGGGATAAGGAGAAAATTAAATGTTTAATAGTATTAATGAGCTCATGATTGATATAATGACTAAGTGATATCATGGTTTGAGTATATAGAATATTGAGGATTTTGGTACGTGGAAAAAATTAAACTGAATTCATGTTTTCACTAAGGTATTGAAGAGAATACATGATTAAGGACTTTGAATTTTTGGAATGTGACCAACAAAACATATCTTATGATATATGGGGATCGACGATGGTGTTAAATATCTGGTAATCGTTTTCACTATGTTATGAGAGTGGATTGCAGTATTATGGATAAGCCTAAAGATTGGAATGGATTATGTTGGACATAAGTTAGTATTGTTTAAGGATAGAAGTTTTTTTCGATATTATTGATGGGATGTTATAGTAATGTAGTTTTAGAAAAAGGACAACCTGCAGGACGGGCGACAGCCTATCGCGTCGGACAAGGCTGTGGGAATCGAACCCACAACCGAAGTGTGACTGGCCTTTATCGCCTACCACTGGCCTACAAGAAGTCCCTGTTTAGTAGAAACTAGTTTTATTATATTAAGCAGTATGATATACGAAGTATAAGTCCATTTTAGGAACCATATGTGATTAATCTCACTATAGATCGACTTATGTAAATAATTTTTGCTAACATTTTGTTTGAGACAGATCGAATGACCCGTCATTCAATCACATGATCTGTTAACACTTCATGAATAACAAATTCAACTTCATTTATTTAAGAGACGAAGTGGAAATTGTTCAAGGCATGAACAACAGTGAGATTGTACCAAAATAATGAAAGTATTTTTTATAATTCAAATTTTCAACTTTAGGGAAATTATCATGAAAACCAAAAATGTTGTCCTACTGATCATATATCTGATGAATCAGATGGTACCTTAGATCGTCACAAATTTATGGTTTTGTGATTGCTGGCTTTTCCATAGCCATGTTCTCTACCACTCTCCATCAGAACATGATGGTTAGATTTCTCTTCCATATCCATATTTTCACCTATGTGGAAACCTAGTGATTAGTTTATTTGGGTAACCGTTACGTTTCATACTTTTGTTTTTAAAAATTGGTTATGATATTCCTTTTTATGATGTGGGTTTCTATTAAAGAAACTTTCGAATAGTAAACCATTTATAACCCCGACAAATATCGAGGGAGAAATTCATTTTAAGGGGGGTAGAATGTAACAGCTCGAGATTTTATGAAAAATATTCTTTTTAATTTTATTAATGTCTTGTGTTGTACGGTACACCAAAAGGAGCTTGCACAGCACACATCTTTGACTTGCCTTGCATTACACGCAATCACAACCTTCCTCGATAGCGTGTGTAGTACGCAATACTGAGTTTCATGAAACAACGATATGCTATTAAAATATTATTAAAACTAGTCGTTATGAATAGTAATAACCACTTTTTAAATTTTATAAATTTTAGCTCTCAAAATGGACTTCATTTTTGGATTCGGAGTATCGAATTTAGCCTGAGGTGAAATTTTGGTACTTTTCGGATAACTTTCATATTCTGATGAATAGTGAAAATTACTAAATTATAATTAAAAACAACTTTTTTTGATTGAAATAATTAATAGTGATAAATTATTAATTTGAGTGGTTTTAAAGTATATTTAGAATATATTTTTACAATTTAATACAATGTTGTTCATTGAATGTAATTTCACATTTAAACCAGATATAATCAAGTGTCAATCTTTTGATAGATATTGTTTCTTAAAAACATGCTATTTGTTTTAACAATGGGATTTAATTTAAAAATTAATTAATGCAACTTCTATGTTATGAATTTGGTAAAATATACTTCATTTTTGAATTCGGAATATGAAATGTAGCTTAGGATGAAATTTTTGTATTTTTCGGAAAACTATCAATTTTTGATGAATAGTGAAACCATTAAGTGGTAGGTTAAAAACTGAATTTTGCATAAAACTTATTTTTACCGGTTCTGTGAATGGAATTTCGAAAATCCGACAGACAATGTTAATATCAAGGACTAAAATGTGGTTCAATGAGATGAAAATAATTTTTGGTGAATAGTAACTTTTTACTTTTGTTTACCACAGTTAATAGTAAATAGGGTAACTAAGGGTAAATATGATATTACTATTACCCTAAAACATGTCCTAATTCTATTGGATAAGAGTAATTCGACCAAAAACAACCTTATGAATATAATATGACCATTTAGGTCCACTTGGATTAGATTATGACATTTAATATTTTTTTATTTAATGAATAGTTAAAATAGTTAAAATAAAAGTTTAATAACTAAAACATTTTTAATATGGGGTTATACATAAGATAAATTGGACTATAAATATTAATTAGAAAGCTAAAACTATTTCCTACATAATTCAATTTTATTTATCATTTTTAGACTTTAAATAAATTAATTTATATATGACACAACGATGATTCAGTAATTACCCTTTTAAGGAAATATTAACATAATTGATGTTATAAATGCTCAAATGAATGTAATTTGAGACTTTTTATACATTCCACTAATTTTCTAGGTTACTATGATATATTAGTGTTGATTTAATCAACTTTGTTCGAACATATAATTCTTTTATGACTTTCAAAAAAATCATATATCAAATAGTGTCAAAATTGACACAAAATAGTTATTAAATCAAATATTATTTTATTAATTTTTATTTTATTCCTAAAAATCTAAGGTTCGGCCAAATGACTTAGATAAGGATATATATATTAATAATAAACAATTTGGGGTTAGTTTGGCATGTTATAGTAAGTTTATTAACCATATAGTGAAAGAAAACAAAAAGACACGGTAAAAGTTAAATTATTTAACTTAGAGTTAAATCTAATTGATAAGGTTAAACTAATACCCTAAACTTGTCTAAATCGTATTGGTTGATAGGATTTCGACCCATCCCCACTATAGCTTCTAAATAAGACCCTTTGGAACCATTATAAACCGATTTTGACATTAATATAAAATAATATTTTGAGGTATTCCTGAGGTGCCCCTCTCCTCCCTTATAAAAGGACACCTCCTCCCCCTCCTCCTCACACCAATTTGAGCACTCAAGCTCGGCCAAACCCTGCCAAAATCTCTTCTCCACTTCCCTAGAAACATCATAGAGGTTCTGGTCTTCCGAAAATACCAATTTTAGTGCCCTAAGAGGAGGTCTCAAAGAGGCGCTTCAAAGAAGAGGTAATTACCGTTACCAATTCTTTCATCTTTATTTCTTCTTCCATTTATTCTTCTTAGGTTGTTTCATTATGAAGTAATAACATCAGTATCACTCATATACTGATATGTTATTATAAGTATGAAACAACCCTATTTCACCATCTATCCATCCTACGGAAAAAGAAATCACCGCGTGTGCGTACGTACGGAATACCGTCTCCACACCGTGGTGTAATCTATTTTCCACCAACACCTTACATGGATGGGTATAATGGTGTAAAGAATAACTATACATAGTTATTAAAACATAATATTTATTCTGATATATTGTATAATCCACTCCAATTCAATTCAATATTTATGGAAATGATATCATCTCTCGTGCGTACGTACGGACTACCGTCTCCACGACGCGATGAGATTCATTCTCCATGTTAACCATTTAAGAAGGATTATAAACTATATATAAGAAATAATAATGAAATATATGACATTATAAAGCTACTGTATTTATGTATATATATATATATTTATGTCATCTACTTACTTCCATTCAAGTCAATAAGGAAAGGAAAACAGCGTTCATGCGTACGTAAGGACTATCGTCTCCATGAACGATGTTTTTCATTTCATTTATCTATCTATTATATATATATATATACAGAATATATATGATATATAAATCATATTTTATAATCTGTAAGTAAGTAAATCATGATATAAGTAATAATAATATCAAGAACAACAAGTCAAAACACCTACGATAAATGAAACGATTTTACCCAAAACGCTTCTTTAACATGGAATTTACAAAAGAATGGGTAATATAAAGTCATAAGTGAACCATATATGATATCATAACAATGAATATGATTCTGTAATAAGTAAATGACATTATTTAAATCATTATACAGGATGTTCGTACACTTACGAAGCAAATCGGACCTAAGGTAAGGGAAATATCACAATCTCATTTTTATCCGAGATTGTTTATACTTTGAAATTTACTGGGTTGTATTTTATAATCCACACCCATGTTTCCTAAATATGTAATATTATTTCCATCCACCTACAATTTTTTAAATCTAATTTTACCCTTTGGTGACTTTTTAGTAAAAGATATGAAAGGAATCTTTTTTTCCTTTTTCATACGTGGTACTTTTTTGACTTTTTCGGCAAAAGTACGAGAAGAATGTTTTTTTAACTTATACGACATGAATGGATTTTTAAAACATTATTTCCAAGAAGCTTCCTTTACAAGTTTTCATGTTTATCTATAATCAACTTCTTTTACTTTATAATTGTATGACAAGTTAAGAAAAGAAAAGTGTTTTTGAAGAAGAAAGGATATTTTCCTCAAGAATGGAGTTCTAATGTTTTATCAAAATTATTTTCCATCGACGATAATATAGGGTTCTGTTTTTATCCCTATTATTACACTAATTGGATTATGTTTTGAGGAAATTATTTTTATGAAGTCATTTACCTTATATGATTTGTTTTATGATGTCATGATATTTCAAGAATCCCATTTTTGTTACATGTGTTATGCGATGATGTATGATTTATGATTATGTGGCACACATAAAAAAGGATTCATTATAAGATGTGTGGGACCTATATATCCCTCCAATGCATTGGGTAAATATTTTATATCTCATGAGATAGACATGGCTGGAATGGTAGGTTATACTGGTTCAGTGAAACAGGACTGAAACGAGGGTTACTCGATTCAGAAAGGGACTTTGTCCACTAAGATAGTATTGGCAATGAGTCTTGACTAACAAGAAATGATTATCTATGATTATGTGTGAATTCCACAAAGTTTCATGTTTTAATTTATGATTATTGTGATTACATTTCACTTCCATCATTTATCCCATGTTATGAAATTTTGATCTCTTTTGCAGGTTAAGGTTTCCAAAAGTTATGTGCTTGTGTATATGATGTGATTGATATTTATTTTGTTTACCCTTACTGAGAATTTGAGCTCACCCTTTTATGTTTTCTTTTCCCCAGGATATAAAAAATGGATTTAGGTAAAAAAAAAAGGGGAAGATCTTTATGGGAGATATAGAAGATCTTTCACCACGATTAGAAGATTACGTTCCGAGTTTCCAAAGACACTAAACTATTACGATCCTTATGTGTGTGTTTTTGTTATGTACTAAGTATTCCACAAAAGTAATGTAATGTCCATGTACGTCAAGCTTCGGGTCTCTACTTCTGCCACTAGCCCTACTTTTTATCCTCCCCCTCGAACCGCTTCCACAGATCCTCCACCCCGAAAAACCTACTTCATATTCTACGTTGGACTCCCCACGAACTCTAATCATCCATTTATCAGTAGTGATAGATCCTCCCGTTCACCTTCCCCTAGCGGTCGTGCCTTCCCCTCACTACGTAGCACAATAGGCTCCCTGATTACTCGACACTTCTTATCTCCCTCCATCGAGGGTGTGATCTACACTAGGTAAGTTTCCCACTTCTCCTTTTAGGTTTATTTTTGGTGGATGGGTTTTTTGAGAGTATTTTTCATTAGGGTAATGGTTGGATTCTTCCACATTATCACCACCATTGGATTAGATGCTAACTAAGATAGAGTTCAAACAATCTAGGTTATGAAATAACACATGTAGCGTATTTTTATATTGGGATACCAGATGATTTGAACTAATGTATGACTATTTTATGATTCCCATGGGTCCTTATCATATTTGGAAATATAATTTATTATTCACGAAGTGTCATATTTATGAGGGTTTGATATTCTCATGAAACCTAAAGTTAGACCTTTTTATACATGAATATTCTATTAATGTTGTGTCTTTTTTCTCAATCCTTTTTGTGGAGTGGGTTATCTATACTGTAGAAAGTGATTTTTTGAAAGCCATTTCGTGAAAAAGATGAGTTTTGATAAAACTCGCCTCATTATTAATTTGTTGCACTTTTTGGGTGTAATGATGTTCTTGTAATTGTGTTTATGGGGAAGGTTCTATTTATATAGGTATTAGGACCCCTCAAATATAGAATGTGCATTCATCCTTGTGGACTTTAAGTTATATTTCCCTTAGTTGGTGAGCATGGTTTTATGTGATGTGTGCAAGAAGAATACGTTTCTTCCCTACAAATGTCGAGGAATTATGGAATGCATTATAAGTGAGACTTATGGTCATATCTTAGTAAGGATATAGTGTATGCATAAAACCATATACCAAAGATGATGAGTGTATTTGTGAAGTTATAGTGTTCTAAATTGAATATCTCTTTGAGACAGTTCATAGTGGATCCTATAATCAATTTACTTTCATTTATTATTAAAAAAAGTTTCATGGAGTGGCTTCCATTTTTCATGCACTAGGGCCACAATAGATGAGGAGATCAGAGTAGTGCATACATGGAAAGTAAAATGGTATTCTTTGGAAAAGGAAATTTGGTCTAGATAGTGGTATAATAATGTGAGCAATTGTATGTGAGTGGTTCATTCTTTTTAGGATTGTGGGATGTTTCTTGACATCGATCAATGATAAATTCCACACATCATTCAATTATGTCAAGGATAATTTTATGGGCATGTCAACTTAGTGAACCCCAGTAACCAGTTTTTCCTAGGCGCTAGTCTAGAAGGATTTCTCTTGAAATTGGGTAGACACCATGCACTTCATTGGGTAGATAGTGATTCTTCCCAGATACCAAATTATGGGTATCAGGATTGTTATTTTGAATGAAGACTGTTCTGGTAAAGAACTACCCTTAGTGTATTAGTCCAAGTGATTTTGGTTAAGTACACCTACACTATGGATAACCCAATTATGTGATGGGGATGAATTTATTCTAAGATGATTGTAAATGTATTTCACTTGGTTGGATTGTATTTCATCTATTTTTATTAAATCCATTAATTTATGTCAATCAATTCATAGGCCAACCTCTATAGGTTTGGGGAAATTAAACATGTAATACTAATAATTGGAAGGCTATATTAGTGTTTTATGATTATGCCTATGGTTTGAGTTGATATCAGAATCTTTTAAGGTAGTGACTTTCTAGGATGTTGGGTTAGCAGCACCCCCCCACAGTAGGTGTGTAATGAAAGTCTCATCTCGTGAGGAACTTCCATTCATAGGTACCTAATATATAGTGCATTAATCCAAGGAATTTAATATTATTATGATGGGTATAGACATATCACATCGCATTTTTATAACATTCATGCTACAGTCAGAGAGGTAGTCGATGAATAGCCTAGGAAGATGAAGGAACTGGAGAAAAGAGGTTTGTACAGCACTAATGTGATGGAGGAGATCGGGGAGAAGCATAAGGTGGATGGAACTTTGATTTGGTCATATTAATACTACCCCTAAGTATACCGCTCATATATTGGGATGTTAGTGGATAGAATCTCAGATAGTTGTAGTCCCTATATAGTTTCTACCAGGAGGCTCTATGAGTGTTTAGCGGTACGATCTATGTTCATTATACTTTTTTGTAGTATTATTAGTGAAAGGTACAAGAAAATATTTCCCTAATTTTTTCAATTATTTTATAAGTATATAGTAGGCTTTGGTAGATCCCCATTTTAGTCATGGAGAGTTATGGCATATTCCATAGATGTTCATGATAGAATTTATGTTCACTAACCTCAACTTTCAATTTATTATGGTAATTTGGGTAACAAAACCTATTATTTTCTATAGTAATTTTGGATAAACCTAGGTTATTCGTTTCCCCCACAAACCCCTTTGGTTTTGGAAATGTATCCACCACATTAGTTTTCTCATCAAAATTGTATATTTTTTTATCATTTTATTTGAGTTTGGTCCCTAGTTTTGGGTTGTTTAATGTGATAATTTTATTATGAATGAGGTGGCAAGTATGGTTGGTTAAAATGATGTTTAATGTTTTGATGCAAGGGTGGTGGGAGCTAGAACTATTGGTAAGGGTGTTCGAAAGTGTGTTTATTTCGATGGGTGTCTATCCTGGTTCTGTTGATTTCCAAATCTTTATCCGAAATGTTTAGGCTTTATTAATATCAATTTTTATAATAAAGTGGTTCTATTCTACTATATTTTGAATTCTTGTTTTGTATATTTGAATCATAAATACTAATATTTGAGATTCAAATAAGATGGAGATGAATGAAGATTGGATGGATGCTAATCATTTGACAATAGAGTATAAGAACGAAGTGAAAGAGTTCATCACGTTTTCCAAGGACCCCGTAAAAGAGTCTTCTCAAATCCTTTGTCTGTGTTTATGTAGTTGTTAATATATAATTAAAACTCTAGATGAGTTGGAATAACATTTGATATGTCACAGAATAGATCAGAGTTATAAATGTTAGAATAATCCCATAAAAAAAGGAATTTAGCTACTGTGTGGGATAAAACTACAATTTAAAGATCATCAGATATGAATAAAAATATGGATAATGAAGAAAACATTATGGATGCTGTGATTACAGATGTTAATGATGATAAAGATCGTATTGAGGAAATGACAATGACAATTAAAAATGAACTGCATGATTTCCCAAAAATTTTGAGAAGTTAAAGAGTTGTGAAATGACTCCATTGTTTGTTGGTTGCACTAAATATATAGTATTGTCAGCTGTACTAAATTTTTATAAATTGAAATCAGGAAACAGATGGAGTGATGCTAGTTTTATGGAACTACTTTCTCTCTTGAATGATGTGCTCTTTGAAGATAATGAGCTCTTCAATTGGATATATGAAGCTAAAATAATGTTACGCTGGATGGGTATAATTTCTGAAAGAATACATGCATGGCCAAAAGTGGGGTGCTTCCCAATACAAGAATGATGAATACAGTCCTACGAATGTTGTATGGTACTTTTCTATTATTCCAAAATTTATTCATCTATCTGGAAGTGAAGAAACTACAAGAAAAATGTTGTGGGAAGTTGTAAAATGAAATAAATATGGGAAATTACGTCACACAACTGACTATCCTTAATGGAAGATAATTGATCATGAGTATCCTTAATTTTGAAAAGTGCTGAGAAACCATCGTCTAGAGTTATGTACATATGGAGTGAATCCTTTGGGTTTTCAAACCATCACTCACAGTACATGGCATGTTATGTTGGTAAATTATAACTTTCCACCCTAGTTATGCATGAAGTGGAGATTCATCATGTTATCTATTATATCAGGACCAAAACAACCAGGTAACGACATAGATGTTTATTTTTCTCATTTGATCAATGATTTGAAGTTATTGTGGGATTTAGGTGTTATGTTTAATGATGCTTATAAAAGTTAATAATTTACATTGAGATTGATGTTGTATGGGAAGATAAATGATTTCTCTACTTATGGAATTTTTTTAGGCTATATCATTAAAGGAACTCAAGGGAGTCTCGTGTATGAAGAAGATACAAAATCAATTAGGTTATAATATTCATTAAAAACTATGTTTATAGGAAATCGTAGATTTCTACCTTGTCGGCATAAGTTCTGATCTTGGACGACATCATTCAATTGATGTTCAAAACAATGCACAACACCACCTCCCCTAACAGGTGATCAGATGTTTGAGAATGTAAAATATGGGAACATTGTTTTTGGTAAACCATTTTTGAAAAACCATACGAAAATCGATTTGAAAAAGGGATCAATTTTTTTAGTTACCATACTGGAATTGTTTGTATGACGAACATTTTCTAGATGTGGTGCATGTGGAAAAAAATGTATGTGATAGTGTTATCGGAACATTGGTAAATTCCCCAAGAAAAATTGAGGATAGAATTATGGCAAGGTTGGCCATGGTTGGCATGTGAATATGAGAAGTGTTGGCTCCTGTGAAGGGTGATAATCAAATTTTTCTTCCTCTAGAGGTTTACACTCTTTCTGGGGATGATAGATATTAGTTTTTAAATTTCATCACTGATATAATGGTTCTAGAGAGGTATTCAAAAAATTTCAAGAACATTGTCTCAATTAATGATTTGATGTTTGATGGTTTGAAATCATATTACTTCCATGTTTTGATGAATGATTTAATTCCATTAGCTTTAAGTTTAATTTTTCCTAGGAATGTTCAATATAAATTATCCATAAGAAATTTCTTTTTCAATTATATATGTAGCAAAGTATTATAACTAGTGAAATTTCCATCTATGGAAAGAGAAATTGGCATCATTTTATGTGAATCATAAATTTTCGTCCCACCACCACTATTGGATATGATAGTTCATTGGATGCTTCACTTGGTAAGAGAGATTCGACTTGGTGGTCTGGTTCACTTTAGATGGATTTACCCCGTTGAACAATATATGAATATTTTGAAAGGGTATGTCAAAAATCAAAGATGTCCAGAGGGTTTTATTATGGAGCGATATATTGTTGAGGGAGGCATTAAATTCTGTACCAAATAACTATCTGATGTTGAAAGAATTTTCTTCCGAAGTCTCATCACATTGGACACATTGAGGGTGAGGGAATTAATGGAAGAGATGTTGAGACAATGAATATTACAGAACAAGAGCAGGCCCACCTTTATGATTTTCATTACGGTTTGGAGGTTTCTACATATATTGAAACCAACAAAAAAATTACTACGCAGTTAAATCCATCAAGGGCTGAAAATGGATATCAAATACACATAATAACCATTTTATATTATGGTTTCAAGACCATATATTTTAAGAATTAGATAAAAATCAGAATTAAATTTCAGAACGACTTCGATGGCTAGCTGTCAGACCACGTGTGTATGTATTATCTTACAATGGTTTTGTAATTAATCATTATAAATTCTATACAGATGAACATGAGAAATATAGTACCATGAATAATAGTGTAGTTACACTTGTGGCTGAAGCGATGCATGTTTCTGGTAGTAAGGATAGAGATCCAATTTAGGAAAATATGTCATACATTGGCATTATGAAACAAATATGAGTGTTGGATTATATAACGTTCCAATTGATGATTTTTAATTTCAAAATGGGTTGATAACAATAGTGGTGTTAAAATAGATAAATTGGGATTTGTGAAAGTTGATTTTATTAAAGAAGGCTACAAAGACGAACAATATATAATGGAATCAGAAGCGGTACAAGTATTTTATGTTTTAGATCCCGCAAACCGAAAGTGGTCAATTTTTCCGTTATAGTCCAAAACTACTTATGGGTCCGTTGAAAATTCAGTTGAGGACAATCCATTCAGTGGTACGTCGTAATAATTTTGCAGTGGTCCCAATGTAAATGATGTTTTATATGTTAGAGGAGACCACAATGAAGGGATTTGGATAATGGATAGAAATTTCAAATATTTTCAGCCTATGAGAAAAAGAAAGAGAGTTCAATGAACAAGTAAAATTATGTTTGTATTATAGATCATGTTATCTCATGTTATTATATTATCATTCATGTATTTATGTATTATAAATTAACTGTTTAACCACTTTTGCAAATAATAAGTTCTGAATGCTCTGGTGCTCCTAACCTCAAGGCTGATCAAGTCTCTCAAGCTGTTGATGCTAGTACTATTACGGCTGCTCACAGTGCAGAGCAACAACAAGTTTCTGAACCTGTTGTTGCTCCTAGTGTTGAGTTCGAACAACCATCAGCACATGGCATTGCTATCATTTCATATGATCTTATTGATGATGTTGATATCGATGAAATGGTCGGGGATGAAGGTCCGATGTCACAGAAGAAACAGGTGCATCGTATTTTTATGGTGTTAGCCAACGTTCTCAATGAAAAAAGCAAAGGCATCAAATTTGAGTTTGGATGGAATGCATGAGGCCAACATGTGAATCTCAACAAGTCTATGTTTAGTAGTTACATTGGAATTTTTACTCGGCAATGCGTGCAGATTGACATAGATTCATGGCACCATGTTGTGTCCAGGATGAAGGTTGTTATCAGGGAAGAAGTTAAAGTAACATTATGATATTATTTAATTAATTTACTAGAAAATAAAATAATGAAACATTGACATGCTCTTCTAAATATCTTGCAGAGTACATTTATAGTAGATGATTCACACAAGAATTATGTACTAAGGCTTATAGGATGGTGTCATTGAGGTTTTCTCACTATTTTAACAAAATGTGTCCTGAAATATTCCAAAGGTAATATAAACCTTCACCCACCCCTTGGATATTCTCACCATATATCCCAAGAAGCATGGGATGCTTTTATTGGTCGTTTTGGGGATGAGAAGTTTCATGTACATTGTGGATGATAATACATTTATTGAGGATCTGTGTATTCATCACATTGATTGTCAATATTTCATTTATGAAACAAAAACTCTATACTGAAAATAAGGAACATGAATCAAAACCGACATACTCTTATCATAAATCAAGGATGAGGAATGATTCACTAGAAAAATAATGGTACGTATTTTAAATTTACAGTAATATTTTTAGGTGAAATGGAACAACAACATAATTATCATTCTATATTTATATGTATATTGATGAGTATAAAACCATAGTCACTTCCATCCCATTTCATGTTCTATGGATGGAGGCACGTTTGAATTAGGAAGGGAAGTTAGTAAGTGAAAAAACACACAAAGTGTGGGAAATATGTGTAAGTATGATATGAAAAAAAAAATTGTTTTAAATTTCTATTACGTAAAAACAATTAGTTATTTTACAATATCTTACAGCCACAAGAATAAGCTACTCCTATAGCTGATGCAAACCTATAATCGATGGTTTTCATGCAACTAGAACAATGAGGTCATGTCATAGTTGTGGGGATTGGGGTGACACCCTGAGTATATTATGAGTCAAAAAACAAACGGATTATAGAGATGAAAAATGATAAAAAGGAGAGAAAAAATAGAAACTCATGAAGAATTATTTCAATGGAAGGGAGAGATGCTAGCAACTTTTATGGTTGGGAAGCAAGGAGAAGACACAACTCAGGTACAACCAGCACGTGAAGATCCTGCCCCACCCACCCACCAACATTGTGGCGAGCCATTCCCCTCAAAGAACTGTCTTAGATGTGGTAAGAAATATTCTATTAATTGTTCCCATGAAATTTGAATTAGACAATCGCTGATACCTTTCCTGTGTTGATCTTCAATAGGGTGATAATTACTGTGATTTATATCTATCAACACCCACCAATCACCTTTTAGTGAGGGCTATGGTGTTCAACATCCCAGAGGACAAGCTGCAATATAGACTACTTCTGAAAGATCATCTGAAAGTGATGATTACTATATATCATGAGCCAAATTCAAATCTACCTATTATTCTTGATGAAGATGATATTCATACATTTGAATAATCTATTGGGACAATAATTTCATGGACCTCACAACCTTTACGTGTACATGTGGACAACGAAATATTTATTTCCATTTATTTCATGCTAAAATTTTAACAATTAATGAAAAAATAATCTGAACCAGTTAATGTTAGTATAGACAGAGAAAGGGATGGGGTGATAATAAATGTCAGCTCAGAAGCATCTAAAGATCAAACAACCAGTCCAAAATATCTACTAAAAGCCCAATAACACCACTTGTTCTATATCCACATTTACTAGAAATGAAGACTCATGTGGATACAAAGATAATATGTGGTAGTACTCATATAGTTATTTTTGAAAAGAATATATACTGAGAGAAAATTCAATATTTTCTTGCTGCTAAAATTGTAAATGAGATCCTTGAATATGGGTTTCTAGGTGTCATAGTTATAAATTTATATATGAGGCATGTTTTCTTGAACTAATTTTCTAAAAGCTGATATTATGTGAAAATTATGACTAAATAAATTTTATATTATTTATATACGTATAAATGAAATATATTTGAAGTTATTTTTCCATGATCCAAAATTCAGACTCATTAGTCCTCATACCACATCAACACAACTAACGAAATTAGAGCCATCAAAAAAGGATGAAATAATGAATGGATTGCTGAAAACATATGAAAGAATGATTACGGATGAAAGATTATTCCTAATACCAACCATGCAGGGGTAAAACTCTATGATTAAATCATTTCAGTTATAATTTCACATCTTTTATTACTTATTCATTTTTTGTGTTTTTAGGCAACATTGGCTGCTAATTGCGGTGAACATGGATGCTCCAAAGATTTATTTTTTTGATTCAATGCATGGATATCAAAAATATCAACCACACATGATGTAGTTTGTGAATCTATAAGACACTTCATCCTATGTTTTAGGTCTAAAGACCAAGTCATAAAATTTATATTATATTTTACTAAGGATTCTATTATAATCGGGCGGTGTATCATTATTATCTAAAAAAGTAATGAGGATAGGGGATAAGAATAAGGAGACGAGCAAGTACTACAGCTGGACAAACATCATGGTATATATAATAAAATCTCCCTATCCAATCACATATCAAAACAACTTACTTATTCTCCTAATTATCAATTTTTTTAGAGTGTCCAAAAAAATGATAATGATTGCAGTTATTATGATTGTAAATTTATAAAAGAGATCATTTTTCATCAAAAAACTAGCATA
Organism: Viscum album; assembly: GCA_963277665.1. Classification (NCBI taxonomy): domain Eukaryota; kingdom Viridiplantae; phylum Streptophyta; class Magnoliopsida; order Santalales; family Viscaceae; genus Viscum; species Viscum album. Next base: position 361,234,447 of record OY728158.1, on the reverse strand, counting down.
CCTAAAAAGGTATTTTCATAAGAAACTACTTTTTCATTTAAAATATTTTTAAATTATTTATTTATATATATTTTTGTAATACTATGACTATAAAAAATCATATACTCACAAGATGATATAGATTTTTTCAGGAATGAGTGGGCTGCATACCTGATTGAAGATTGTACACAAATTGCATGAAGATAGGACATGGGGACGTGTACAATTGGCGGTAATTTTTGAGAGGGTTTAAGGGGATAAGAAGATGAATCATTGTTGTATGTAAATTTATGTAGGAAAATGTTAATTGTTATTAAATAAAACATTGTTTCTCTAATGAGTCATTTTCCCATTTTAATAGATGAAATGCACCAACAAAATTCAAGAATGATGAACCACTTTTCCATGTGTTGATACTTTAGGAGAATGATCCATGGGTCATTTTCTACATTTATGAGTCATCCCCTCCTCAATATGAGGCATGGTGTGGCCGGTATCTCTCAAAGTGTCTCTCTTTAGTTTAAAATCGACATAATTTTAAGTGAAAAAAACAACTAACATATGGAAATCCATCCAAATGCATTAATATTGTGTTGATATATTAGGGTAATGATCCATGGATCATTTTTGACGTGTAATATTCAACGCAGTCTCAATCTGTGGCACGGTGTGCCCGATATCACTCAATGTGTCTCTCTTTTGATTAAAATGGACAGAATTTTAATTGAAAACAACCACTCCCATATGGAAATCCAACCAAACACATTCATATTGTGTTGATACAATAGTGGAATGACCCATGGGTCATTTGAGAAATGTAAGAGTGAACTATACCTCAATCTGAGGCACGATGTGGCTGGTATCACTCAAAGTGTCTCTCTTTTGTATAAAATGGATAGATTTTAAGTGAAAACAACAAATGACATACAGAAATCTGACCAAACACATTCAAATTGAGTTGAAAATATAGGGGAATGATCCATGGGTCATTTTAGATGTGTAAATGTTAACCCTGTCTCAATCTGGGTCATGGTGTGGCTAGTATCACTCAATGTGCCTCTATTTTGTTTAAAATGGACAGAATTTTAAGTGAAAACAACAACTGACATATGGAAATCCATCCAAACGCATTTTGATCGTGTTTATAATTTAGGTTAAAGATCAATGAGTTATTTGGTATGTGTAAAAGTCAACTCCTCTTGAATATGAGGCACGGTGTTGTCGGTATCACTCAATGTGTCTCTCTTTTGTTTAAAATGGACAAAATTTTAAGTGAAAACAACAACTGGGGTACAAAAATATGAAACAATGCATTAATATTGTGTCGATACATTAGGGGAATGATCCATGGGTCGTTTGTGATGTTTAAGAGTCAACCTCGCCTCAATCCAATGCATAGTGTGGACAATATCACTCAAAGTGTCTCTCTTTTGTTTAAAAAGGACATAATTTTAAGTGAAAACAACAACTGACGTACAGAAATATAACCAAAAGCATTTTTATATTTTTGATACATTATTTGAATGATCCATGGGTCATTTTTATGTGTACGAGTCAACCCTGCCTAAATTTGAGGCACAGTGTGACCGGTATCACTCAAAGTGTCTCTCTTTTGTTTAGAATGGACAGAATTTTAAGCGGAAATAAAAACTGCCGTACAAAAATCTGACCAAATGAACATGGGTTGTATTGATACATTTTGGTAATGATTCATAGGTCATTTTTGATGTGTATGAGTCATCTGCGCCTTAATTTTAAGTGAAACAACAACTGACATATGAAAATCTGAACAAATGTAATCATATTGTGTTTATACTTTAGTAGAATTATCTACAAATCATTTTTGACATGCACGAGTCAACCTTGACTCAATCCGAGGCACGATGTTGCTGGTATCAGTCAAAGTGTCTCTCTTTTGTTTAAAATGGACATAATTTTAAGTGAAAACAACAACTAACAAATGGAAATCGGACCAAATGAATTTGGATTGTGTTTATAAAGTAGGGGAACGATCTATGGGTCATTGTTGACATGTAAGAGTCAACCCTACCTCAATTTGATGCACGGTGTGACCGATATCACTCAAAGTGTCTCTCTTTTGATTAAAATGGACATAATTTTAAGTGAAAACTACAACTAACGTACCAAAATCTGACCAAACGCATTAGGATTGTGTTGATACTTTTGGGTAGTGATCCATGAGCAATTATTGATTTATAAGAGTAAATCTAGCCTCATTATGAGGCATGTTGTGTCCAGTATCACTCAAAGTGTCTCTCATTTGACTAAAATGGATAGAATTGTAAGTGAAAACAAAAAATGACGTATGAAAATCTGACCAAACACATTTGGATTGTATTGATACATTATGGGAAAGATCCTTGGGTAATTTGTGATGTGTACGAGTCAACCTCGACTCAATATAAGGCACGATGTCACCGGTATCACTCAATGTGTATCTCTTTTGTTTAAAATGTACAAAATTTTAAGTAAAAACAACAATTGGCATACAGAAATTTGACCAAACACATTTGGATTGTGTTGATACTTTAGGGGAATGATCCATGGGTCATTTTTGACGTGTATGAGTCAACCCCACCTCAATATGAGGCACAGTGTTGCTGGTATCACTCAATTTGTCTCTCTTTTGTTTAAAACGGATGCACCCAACCCCCCGGACGCCCCCCAAACCCCAGGAAACCACACCCCTCTAAACACCCCCACCCCCTGGAAAGCCTCCCCAACCCCATGGAAATCACTCCACCCCATAGAAACCCCCACCCCTAGACACCCACCAACCCCCTGGATGGAACCCCAACCCTCCTAGACACCACCCCAACACCCGAAAAACACCCCACCACCTTGGACATCCACCCTCACACCCTGGAAACCACCCCATACCCTTGGACAACCCCAACAACCCCCTAGACCTCCCCCACCACCAAGAAACCACCCACCCCTCGACACCCCCACCCATCTAGACCCCCACCCCTAGAAATCACCCCACCCCTAGAAACCACCCCACCACCACTAGACACGCATAGGGATAGCCCCCCCCACAGACCCCCTCCAACCCGCTGAACAACCCTACCCCCTTGCACACCCACCAACCCCCTAGATGGCACCCCCACCCCTCCTAGACACCACCCCACTACACGGACACCCCCACCCCCTTAACACCCCACCCCCTTAGATAGACACCCCCACCACCTGGACACCACCCACCCCTCTTGGACAGCCCCAGAAACTCCGTGGACCCCACCCCCCTATACACCACCCCACACCCTGGACACACCCCACCCATCTGGACACCCCCACCCCTAAAAATCCCCCAACTCCCTGGACACCTCCCCACCCCTGGACATCCCCATGGACACCCCCCTCCCTGGACAACACCCCTGGACCCCCCTCCCACCTCAGACACCATCCAACTCCATGGATGAAAACCCAACCCCTCATAGACACCACCCCACCAACGGGACACCCCCACCCCCTAGACACCCCCACCCCCTTGGGAAGACACCCCAACCCCCTAGACACCACCCCACCAACCAGCCGGACACCCCCACCCCTAGGGACGCCATCCCAACACCATGGACTCCAACCGACCCCCTGGACGCACCCACACCGAGAAATCCCCCCCCCACACACACACACCCACACCCTGGACATCCCCCATAGACACCCCACCATCCCAGTGGATAGACCTCACCCCCTGGATGCCCCCAGCCCTCCTCGTCACCACCCCACCACCTAGACACCACCACCCCCTAGATAACCCCACCCCCATGGACATCCCCCACCACCTCCCTGAACACCACCCACCCCCCTTGGACAACCCTATTCCCCCAGACACCCCCACCCCCTAGACACCCCTACCCCCCATTCACAACCCCCCAAACCCCTAAATTTCCCCCCAAAACCTTGAAATATGAATTTAATTCTTTATGCATTTAATTAACTGATGAATTATGTGTTAAAGGTGTATTGGTATACTTGTTGATGTGATTATTTTTTTCATGTATTGTTTGGGTGTGCTGCTGCAAAAGTTTATATTACAATAGACATGGAATTTATCTGTTCTTTTTCAGCATTGATAAAGGGGACCCCTATCAGTGCTAACCATTACATCACTTTTTAAGCGCTATTAAAGGCCATTTTGAGCGCTGATAATGACCGGTTTGTAGTACAGATCCCTAGTGATATGAGCCTTTGATAGATTTGTTAAAATTATATAATGTTCCCCCATAGATGAAATACAGATGTACAAATCACAAGGGTATGATGGTGATAATATTAGGAAAGTGGAGTCTATTTCATATGGAACAATGTAAAAGTCTAATGGTTTCAATAAATTTCAATATCACACTTTTCAAATGTTCCTAAATAAGCACACTAGAAATTTTCTAAGGGAGAGGATGAAATGATTTAGGTGGGGGAGGGAAGGGTGTGTAACTAGGGATTTCCAATAGAAAAAACCCACAAATTTGTTGGTGGAAATAAATCATCTAGTAACCTCTTAGTTCATTTTTCATTACATCATCCACAAGGAACCATGTAACTTTCTAAACAATTGTTCTAAGTGAAGGGTATTAAGAGACAACAAACAACCTCCACAGCTGAAAGGGAGAACTTTTCCCATCACACCCATTGAGGGGGATCATCGTAATTATGTGGTGATTGGTAAACTAGTTATTTATTAAATAATAGTGAAAGAACATTTGGATTCTGGTTGTAATCATTCCTTAATATCACAAAATTTTATTTGAACTATTCAAACACCACAAAAAATCATGGATGTATAGTTGTTGGTGAAAATGAAATATAGGGAAATTATTGAATCCTATGTATATCACACTCCCATATAAAATTTTTTGGGATGAACATCCCATCTAACTTCATCAAAATCCTTTTGGTGCAATTTTATGAAATTTTGGGTGTTGATTTGATTTCCCCATATAGAGCCAACAAAAATTAAATCAATAAGGAAATAACTCTCCATAACAGAAATCGTTTTTGGATTCATTACAAGTAAATATGGGAGGATGAATCTTATTTTGAACCCACATATCAATCATTGATAGTATTTCCTTATGATAAAACATGCTATCCCAAATTATTGAGTCTAAGGAGTGAGTCTTCCTTGAATTCATTCCCATTTTGTGGAAATATGCTTATGTGTTTTCTAATAAATTACCCAGACTTTTTCTTATCTAAAATGTTTAATATTAAATAGAACATGTTACTGGGGTGTTACCATTATAAAGGGCACTTTATTGAAGGAATTTTGGGGAAAATTAAGAGCTAAAAACACCACTAGGTGAGAATATTGACAAATGGATCATACACCAAAGTGATTCACCATTGTGTGATCCATTACACTTCATAAAGAAGAAGGATAGGTCGGTGCATCTTTGCATTGATTAACATGATCTCAACAAGATCACAGTAAAGATTATGTATCCTCTTCTAAGGATTTATGAATTGTTAAATAATCTATGTAGACAATAATAATTCACCAAGGTGGACCTATTGTTGGGGTATTGCCTTGTTTGGGTGAAGAATGAGGATATCCCCAAAACTTTTTTTCACACACAGTACTAGCACTATGAGTCAATAGTATTGCCATTCAGACTCACAAATTACCAATAAATCTTCATGGACTTGAATAATCGAGTTGTTATGGACTAACTATTGAAAATTTATGGTATTATTTATAGATGATATTTTAATATACTTCAAAATAAATGAAGAACATGATGACTTTTTCAGAACTATGATTAAAACCTTGAGATGTTTTATGAAATGTAAGGAAAATTTTATTTATTATTGTATGAAGTCCCATTCATGGTTCATATCATCACAGGAAGTGGGATAAAATTGGACACTTCAAAGAAAAATCAATTCAATTATTGATGAGTCCAACATCTCTATTAGATATATAGATTTTGTTTGTACTAGGTGGGAACTATTAAGGATTTGTGAGAAATTTATCGCAATGATCAAACCCTCTAACAAAGATAAATCGAATGAGAGTTATGTTATATTGGAATGATTAATTTGAAGAGAGATTTGAGGTTTTTAAATGGAGGATTATCATAGCACCTTTACTGACACTACCCACAAATGGTGAACTTTTTCTGGTATTTAGTGTTTCTTTTAAGAAGGGATTGGGATGTGTAGTAATGAAAAAAGAATAATTGATATATTATGCATTTTGAAAGTTGAAATTTCCTGATTATAACTACCCAATGATTGATATTGAGTTGGATAGAGTGACCTTAAATTTTTGAAAATTTGGTGGTACTGTCTCTTTGGAGAGAAGTGTGAAATATAGGTATATCTCAAAAACCTCAAGTATATATTTACATAAAACAAGATGAATATGTGCAAATGAAGATGGTTAGTTACAATCAGGGAATATTACTTCCCAATTCACTAGACTCATAAGAATATAAATAATGTGGAATATGATATGTGTAGAAAGGATCCAATAATTATATCATTCCTTAATATTAAGAAGGATCTGATATTATGATATTTGAAAATGATTGGAATGTGAATCATAATGGAATCACATCATCAATCCATTCACAAACGATTGCTCAACCATACAGATATGGAAAATAAAAAAGACACTCAATGAAATGGTATTAGAATTTAGAAATAAGTAGAAGTTTTAAGAAATGGAAAATTATCATAATTCAATATTAATAATGATAGAGTTGTATGTTTTGGGTAATGGATACTTGTACCATCAAATACAAAGTTAAAGAAAGATCTGTTGGATGATGTACATAGATTGAATTTCTCCATCAATCCAGTAAGCACAAATATATATCAAGATCTCATAGATATCTATTGGTGGTACATAATGAATAAGGAGATCATGGAATATACATTATGATGTTGTGTATTTTAGTACGTGAAAGATTGAAAAAAATATGGGGATTATGGAACCATTTCCCATACCTTCCTTGAAATTGGAAGGCATCATTGTAGACATTTTCAATGGTCTTCCTGAGAAATAATGAGAAAATAATGCTATCTAGGTTGTGGTGGATCATATTAAAAATAAGGCACAATTAATTAAAATTTAGGCATATTACTCACTCAATCAACATGAAATGATATACATTAGAGAAGTTGTGATGCGGTCTAGAACACCAATATGGATTGTATCTTACCAAGAACAAAGATTTACCTCTAGGTTCTGGAATATTATCCAATATTATGTAAAAACAGATTTGAACTTCAACAATAATTATCACCCTAAAACTGATGGACAATTTGAGAAGACTGTTCAGACACTTGTGCATATAATGATAGGATGCATGATAGAATTCAAAGGAGGATGGGGCCAACATCTTCCGCTGGTCATGTTCTCCTAAAATAATAGTTTTGAATAAATCATAGATATGTATACCTATGAATCCTTTTATAATTATAGGTACATAACACCTATATGTTTTGATTTCATTTGGGAATGAAAATTACTATGTCCTGAACTGGTCATGGAAATGGTTGAAAAGGTTAAAACCCTTCAGTGGCACTTCAAGGATGCTCGGAGTCAAAAAAATATATAAATGCTCAAAATCATTAATTAGACCTAGAATTTGATTTTTGAAACACATTATTCCTCTACATATCCTCATGGATGAAATTCATGAGATTTTGGAAGAATCAAGAGCATAGTTTAAGATACATCATCCCCTTTGAGACCCTTGATTGTATTAGAGCAGCGAATTATCAACTATCATCCCCCAAATAACCTTTCTATAGTACATGATTTATGCTATTTATCCCTATTTATGAAGTAAATATCATACCCCTCACATGTACTAAATCAAAAGTGGTTTTATTGGAAAATTATCTCACATATGAGGAGTAGTCGGTGAAGATCTATATTGTAGAGAAAAATTTCAATGAAATAAGCCAATGCACTTTATCATTGTATTATGAAGAGACAAAAAGTTTGAATAAGTTTAATGGAAACTATAGGAATTGATGAATAAAAATTACCCTATTCTATTTTAGTGTGAGAAAAATAATATTTTAAGGACGACATTTCTGAATGGGGAAGATTATAATGACCGTAAATTTTATAAAAAAATTCCTATTGCATTTCAATAGAATTTATTGTTATATATCATGGTCATAGATATCCCATTAAATTATTTAGTTTTAATATGTTATATCATATTTATACTACTATTATGAATATTTTCCATTGATAATATATCCTTTGAACAATGCTCATATAATTTGTATAAATATACAGTTTTGATAAATTCAATTTTCACAGAATAACGATGTGATGGCCTCAACAAATATGACAATACACTATGTAGCCCATTTATTATAGATTTAGAGGGATATATACTCTATATCCTTTTCCATTTACCAGATCCATCTAAAGCATGAGGTGGATGGAACTTTGATTTGGGTATACTAATACTACCCCAAAGTAGACCACTCATATATTGGGATGTTATTGGTTAGAATATTGGATAATTGTAGTCCCTATAGAGTTTTTACTAGGAGGATCTCTGAGTGTTTAGAGGTAAGATCTATGTTCATTATACTTTTTTGTAATATTATTAGTAATAGGTACAAGAAAATATATTCCCTAATTTTTTCTATTATTTTCTAAGTATATGGTAGGCTTTGGTAGAGCCCCATGTTAGTCATAGAGAGTTATGGCATATTCCTTATATGTTCATGATAGAATTTGTGTTCACTAACCTTAATTTTATATTTATTATGGTAGTTTGGGTAACAAAACCTATGATTTTCCATAGTAATTTTGGATAAACCTAGGTTATTTGTTTCCACCATGGACCCCTTTGGGTTTGGAAATATATCCACTATATTAGGTTTCTCATCAAAATTGTATCTTTTTATATCATTTTATTTGAGTTTGGTCCCTAGTTTTGGGATGTTTAATGTTATTATTTTATTATGAATGAGGTGGCAAGTAGGGGTGGTTAAAAGTATGTTTAATGATTTTATGTAAGGATGGTGGGTGCTAGAACTATTGGTAAGGGGTTTGGAAAGTGTGTTTATTACGATGGGGGTCTATCCTGGTTCTGTTGATTTCCAAATCATTATTTGAAATGTTTAGGCTTTATTAATATCAATTTTTATAATGAAGTGGTTCTATTATTCTGTATTTTGAATTCTTATTTTGTGTATTTGATTCATATATACTAATATTTGAGATTCAAATAATATGGAGATGAATGATGATTGGATGGATGCTAATCATTTGACAATAGAGTATAAGAATGAAGTGAAAGAGTTCATCATGTTTTTCAAGGACCCCACAAAATATTATTCTCAAATCCTTTTTCCATGTTTATGTTGTTGTTATTATAGAATTATTACTCTAAACGAGTTGTAATAACATCTGATATGTCATGGAATAGATCAGAGTTATAAATGTTGGAATAATCATAGTGAAAAAGGGAATTTAGCTACTGTCTGGGATAAAACTGCAATTTAAATATCATCAGATAAGAATAAAAATATGGATAATGAAGAAAATAGTATAGATGATGTGATTACAGATGTTAGTGATGATAAATATCGTATTGAGGAAATGAAAATGACAATTGAAGATAAACATCATGACTTCCCGAAAGTTTTGAGAAGTTAAAGAGTTGTGCAATGACTCCATTTTTGCTGTTTGCACGAAATATATAGCATGTTCAGCTGTACTAAATTTGTATGAATTGAATGAAGGAAACAAATGGAGTGATGTTAGTTTTATGGAACTACTTTCTCTCTTGAATGACATGCTCTTGGAAGAAAATGGGCTCTTAAATAGGATATATGAAGCTAAATAAATGCTACGCTCCATGGGTATAATTTCTAAAAGAATACATGCCTGGCCAAAAATATTGTATCTTGTTTCACAAGGAGAACAAATCTCTTACAGAATTCCCCAAGTGTGGTGCTTCTCAATACAAGAATGACGAATCCAGTCCAACGAATGTTGTATAGTACTTTTTGATTATTCCAAAATTTAGGCATCTATCTGGAAGTGATGAAACTACATGAAAAATGTTGTGGCATGCTGTAAAATGAAATAAATATGGGAAATTACGTCACACAATCGACTCTCCTCAATTGAAGATAATTGATCATGAATATCCTTAATTTTGAAAAGATCCAAGAAACCATCGTCTAGAGTTATGTATAGATGGAGTGAATCCTTTGGGTTTTCAAACCATCACTCACAGTACATGGCCTATTATGTTGGTAAATTATATCTTTCCACGCTGGTTATGCATGAAGTAGAGATTCATCATGTTATCTATAATATCAGGACCAAAAGAACTAGGTAAGCATATTGATGTATATTTTTCTCCTTTGATCAATGTATTGAAGTTATTTTGGGATTTAGGTGTTATGTTTAATGATTCTTATAAATGTTAATAATTTACAGTGAGAGTGATGTTGTATGGGAAGATAAATGATTTCTCTACTTATGGAAATTTTTCAGGCTATATCATTAAAGGAACTCAAGGGTGTCTTGTGTATGAAGATGATACAAAATCAATTAGGTTCTAATATTCATCAGAAACTGTGTTTCTAGGACATCGTAGATTTCTACTGCGTTGGCATAAGTACCGATCTTGGATGACATCATTCAATGGATGTTCAGAACAACGTACAACACTATCTCCACTAACAGGTGATCAGATGTTTGAGAATGTAAAATATGGGAACATTGTTTTTGGTAAACCATTTTTGAAAAACCATACGAAAATCAATTTGAAAAAGAGATCATTTTTTTTAGTTACCATACTGGAATTATTTGTATGTTAGACATTTTCTTGATGTGGTGCATGTGGAAAATTGCATGTAATAGTGTTATTGAAACATTGCTAAATTCCCCAAAAAAAATAGTGGATAGAATTATGGCAAGGTTGGCCATGGTTGGCATGGGAATAAGAGAAGTGTTGGCTCCTGTGAAGGGTGAAAATCGAATGTTTCTTCCTCCAGAGGTTTACAATCTTTCTGGGGATGATAGATATTATTTTTTAAATTTCATCACAGATATAATGGTTCTAGAGAGGTATTCAAAAAATTTCAAGAACATTGTTTCAATGAATGATTTTATGTTTGAATGTTTGAAATCATATGAGTTCCATGTTTTGATGATATATTTAATTCCTTTAGCTTTAAGTTTCATTTTTCCTAGAAATGTTCAATATACGATAGCCAAAAAAATTTCTTTTTCAATTATATATGTAGAAAACTATTATACCCAGCAAAATTTCCAGCTATGGAAAGAGAAATTGGGATCATATTTTGTGAATCAGAAATTTTCTTCCCACCATCACTATTTGATATAATGGTTCATATGATGCTTCACTTGGTATGAGAGATTCGACTTGGTGGTCTGGTTCACTATAGATGGATGTACCCCATTGAACAATATATGAATATTTTGAAAGGGTATGTCAAAAATCAAATTTGTCCAGAGGGTTTTATTATGGAGCGATATATTGTTGAGTAAGACATTAAATTCTTTACCGAATAACTATCCGATGATGAAAGAATTGTCTTCCGAAGTCTCGTCACATTGGACGCATTGAGGGTGAGGGAATTAATGGAAGATATGTTGTGACAATCAATATTACAGAACAAGATCAGGCCCACCTTTATGATTTTCATAACTGTTTGGAGGTTTCTATATATATTGAAACCAACCAAAAAATTATTACGCAGTTAAATCAATCAAGGGCTGAAAATTGATATCATATACACATAATAACCAGTTTATAGTATGGTTTCAAGACCATATTTTTAAAGAGTTAGATAAAAATCAGAATTCAATTTCATAAGGACTTTGATGGCTAGCTATCAGACCATGTGCGTATGTATTATCATACAATGGTTATGTAATTAATCATAATAAATTCTATAGATATGAACATGAAGAAGATAGTACCATGAAAAATAGTGTAGTTACGCTTGTGGATGAAGCGATGCATGTTTCTGGTAGTAAGGATAGAAATCCAATTTATGAAATTATGTCATACATTGGCATTATCAAACAAATATGAGTGTTGGATTATATGACATTCCAATTGACGATTTTTCATTGAAAATGGGTTGATAACAATAGTGGTGTTAAAATAGATGAATTGGGATTTGTGAAATTTGATTTTATTAAAGAAGGGTACAAAGACGAACAATATATAATGGCATCACAAGCGGTACAATTATTTTAGATTTTAGATCCTGCAAACCGAAATTGGTTGATTATTCTGTTATAGTCCAAAAATATTGATGGGTCCGTTGAAAATTCAGTTGAGGGTGATCCATTCAGTGGTATGTCGCAATAATTTCGTAGCGGTCCAAATGTAAATGATGTTTTATATGTTAGAGGAGACCACAATGAATGGATTTGGATAATCGATAGAAATTTCAAATATTTTCTGCCTCTAAGAAAAAGAAAGAGAGTTCAATGAATAAGATATATATTTGTTGAGATATATATCATGTTATCTCATGTTATTATATTATCATTCATGTATTTATGTAATATAAATTAATTGTTCAACCAATTTTGGAAATAATATCTTCTGAAAGCTCTGGTGCTCCTAACCTCGAGGCTGATCAAGTCTCTCAAGCTGTTGATGCTACTACTACTCCTGCTGCTGCTATGGCTGCTCACAATGCAGAGCAACAACAAGTTTCTGAACCTGTTTTTTCTCCTAGTGTTGAGGTACAACAACCATCAGCACATGGCATTGCTATAATTTCATATGATCATATTGGTGATGTTGACATCGATGAAATGGTAGGGGATGCAGGTCCAACGTCGCAGAATAAATAGGTGCATCGTATTTTGATGGTGTTATCCAACGTTCTCAATGAAAAAATAAAAGGCATCAAATTTGAGGTTAGTTGTAATGCATGAGGCCAACATGTGAATCACAATAAGGCTATGTTTAGTAGTTACATTGGAATTTTCACTTGGAAACGCGTGCTGATTGACATAGATTCATGGCACCATGTTGTCCCCAGGATGAACGTTGTTATCAGGGAAGAAATTAAAGTAACATTATGATATTATTTATTTAATTTCCTAGAAAATAAAATAATGAAACATTGACTTACTCTTCTAAATCTCTTACAAGTACTTTATAGTAGTTGATTCACACAGGAATTATGTACTATGGCTTACAGGATGGTGTCATTGAGGTTTTCGTACTATTTTAACAAAATGTGGCCTAAAAGATTCCAAAGGTAATATAAACCTATTCCCACCCCTTGTATATGCTCACCTTATATCCCAAAATCATGGGATTCATTTATTGGCCGTTGTGGGGATGAGAAGTTTCAGGTACATTGTGGATGATTATATGTTTATAGAGGATCTGTGTATGCATAACATTGATTGTCAATATTACATTTATGAAACAAAAACTCTGTACTAAAAATAAGGAATGTGAATCAAAACCAACATACTCATATCAGAAAGCAAGGATGAGGAATGATTCACTAGAAAAAAATGGAACGTATTTTAAATTTACAGTAATATTGTTCGATGACATGGAACAACAACAAAATTATCATTCTATATTTATATGTATATTGATGAGTCTAAAACAATAGTCACTTCCACCCCATGTCATTTTCTATGGATGGAGGCACGTTTGAATAAGGAAGGGAAGTTAGTAAGTGAAGAAAGACAAAAAGTGTGGGAAATATGTGTATGTATGATATGATAAAAAAATTGTTTTGAATTTATATTACCTAAAAATAATTAGTTATTTTACAATATCTTATAGTAACAAGAATAAGCTACTCCTATAGTAGATGAAAACCTATAATCGACGGCTTTCATTAATCTAAAACAATATGGTCATGTCATAGGTGTGGGGATTGGGGTGCCACCCTGAGTATATTATGAGTCAAAAAACAATCGGATTATAGAGATGAAAAATGATAAAAAAGAAAGAAAAACTAGAAACTATTGAAGAATGATTTCAATTCTAGGGAGAGATTCTAGAATCTTTTATGGTTGGGAAGCAAGGAGGAGACACAACTCAGGTATATCCAGGGTGTGATGATCATGTCCCACCCACCCACCAGCGTTGTGGCGAGCCATTCCCCTCAATGAACTGTCTTAGATGTGGTATGAAATATTATATTAATTGTTCCCATGAAATGTGAATTAGAAAATAACTGATACCTTTCCTGTAATGATCTTCTATAGGGTGATAATTACTATGATTTATATCTGTCAACACCCACCAATCACCTTGTAGTGAGGGCTATGGTGTTCAACATCCCATAGGACAAGCTGCATAATAGACTACTTCTGAAAGATCATCTGAAAGTGACTATTACTATATATCATGATCCAAATGCAGAGCTACTTATTCTACTTTATTATGATGATATTCATACATTCAAAAAATCTATTGTGACATTCATTTAATGGGCGTCACAACCTGTAAGAGTTCATGTGGACAAATAAATATTTATTTCCATTTATTTCATGCTAAAATTTTAACAATTAATGAAAAAATTATCTAAACCAATTAATTTTATTATAGAAGGAGAAAGGGATGGGGTGATAAGAAATGTCAGCTCAGAAGCATCTAAAGGATCGACCAACCAGTCCCAAAGATCTACTAAAATCCCAATAACACCACTTGTTCTCTATCCACATTTACTAGAAATGAAGACTCATGTGGATACAAAACTAATAGGTGGTAGTATTCATATAGTGGTTATGAAAATAATATATACCGAGAGAAAATTCAATATTTTGTTGCTGCTAAAATTGTAAATGAGATCCTTGAATATGGTTTTCTAGGCGTCACAGTTATAAATTTATATATGAGGCATGTTTTCTTGAACTAATTTTCTAAAAGCTGATATTATGTGAAAATTATGAATAAATGCATTTTATTTTATTTACATAGGTATAAATGACAAATATTTGAAGGAATTTTTCCATGATCCAAAATTCGGACTCATTAGTCCTCATACCACATCAACACAACTAACTAAATTAGAGCCATCAAAAAAGGATGACATAGTGAATGGTTTGCTGAAAACATTTGAAAGAAAGATTACGGATGAGAGATTATTCCTAATACCAACCATGCAGGCATAAAACTCTATGATTAAATCATTTTAGTCATAATTTCACTTCTTTTATTACTTATTCCTTTTCGTGCTTCTAGGAAACATTGGCTGCTAATTGCGGTGAACATGGATACTCCAAAGATTTATTTTTTGGATTCAATGCATGGATATCCAACATACCAACAACACATGTTATAGTTTTTGAATCTATAAGACACTTCATCCTATGTTTTAGGTCTAAACATCATGTAATATAATTTATATTATCTTTTACAACATATTCTGTTATAATCGGGAGGTGTATTATTAAGATCTAAAAAAAGTAATGAGGATAGGGGATAAGCATAAGGAGGCAAGAATGTACTACATATGGACAAATATCAGGGTATATATAATAAAATTTTTCTATCCAAACACATTTCAAAACAAGTTAATTATTCTCCTAATGATCAATTTTTTTAGAGTGTCCAAAAAACAAACAATAATGATTGTGGTTATTATGTTTGTGAATTTATGAAAGATATCGTTTTTCATATTAACTAGCATACCTAAAGAGGTATTTTCATAAGAAACTACTATTTCATTTAAATTATTTTTTAGTTATTTATTTATATATATTACAGTAATACTATGACTGTCGAAAATCATTATACTCACAAGATGATAAAGATTTTTTCAGGAACGAGTGGGCTGCATACCTGATTGAAGATTGTACACAAATTTCATGAAGATAGGACATAGGGACGTGTACAATTGGTGTTAATTTTTGAGATGGGTTAAGGGGAGAAAAACATGAATCACTGTTGTATGTAAATGTCTGTAGGAAATTGTTAATTTTTATTAAATAAAACATTGTTTCTCTAATGAGTCATTTTCCCATTCTAACAGATGAAATGCACCAACAAAATGAAAGAATGATGACCCAATTTTCCATGTGTTTATACTTTAGGAGAACAATCCATGGGACATTTTTTACATTTATGAGTCATCCTCACCTCAATCTGAGGCATAGTGAGGCCGGTATCTCTCAATGTGTCTCTCTTTATTTTAAAATCGACATAATTTTAATTGAAAACAACAACTGACGTATGGAAATCCATCCAAATGCATTAATATTGTGTTTATATATTATGGTAATGATCCATGGATCATTTTTGACGTGTAAAAGTAAACTTTGCCTCAATTCGTGGCACGGTGTGGCCGATATCACTCAAAGTGTTTCTTTTTTATTTAAAATGGATACAATTTTAATTGAAAACAACCATTGACATATGTAAATCCATCCAAACACATTCATATTGTGTTGATACGTTAGGGTAATGACCCATGGGTCATTTGATACATGTAAGAGTGATCTCTACCTCAATATGAGGCACGATGTGGCTGGTATCACTCAAATTGTCTCTCTTTTGTTTAAAATGGATAGAATTTTAGGTGAAAACAGCAAATGACGTACATAAATCTGACCTAACACATTGATATTTAGTTGAAAATTTAAGGGGACGATCCATGGGTCATTTTAGATGTGTAAAAGTTAACCTCGCCTCAATCTGAGGCATGGCGTGGTCAGTATCAATCAATGTGCCTCTATTTTGTTTAAAATGGACAAAATTTTAAGTGAAAACAACAACTGGCATATGGAAATCCAACCAAATGAATTTTGATCATGTATATAATTTAGCGTAACAATCAATGAGTCATTTTTGACGTTTAAAAGTCAACAACAGCTGAATATGAGGCACGGTGTTTCCAGTATCACTCAATGTGTCTCTCTTTTGTTTAAAATGGACAAAATTTTAAGTGAAAACAACAACTAACGTAAGAAAATATGAGAAAATTCATTCGGATTGTGTTGATACATTAGGGGAATGATCCATGGGTCGTTTTTGACGTTTAAGAGTCAAACTTGCCTCAATCCAAAGCATTGTGTGTACAGTATCACTCAAAGTGTTTCTCTTTTGTTTAAAAAGGACATAATTTTAAGTGAAAACAACAACTGACGTACAGAAATATAACCAAATGCATTTTAATATTTTTGATACTTTAGTTGAATGATCCATGGGTCATTGTTATGTGTACGAGTCAACCCTTCCTAAATTTGAGGCACGGTGTGGCCGGTATCACTCAAAGTGTCTCTCTTTTGTTTAAAATGGACAGAATTTTAAGTGAAAACAAAAAATGACATACAAAAATCTGACCAAATGCACTTGGGTTCTATTGATTCATTTGGGGAATGATTCATAGATCATTTGTGATTTTTATGAGTCATCCTCGCCTTAATCTGAGGCACGGTGTGGTCGGTATCACTCAAAGTGTCTCTCATTTGTTTAAAATGGAAAGAATTTTAAGTGATACAACAACTGACATATGAAAATCCTACCAAACCTAGTCATAGTGTGTTTATACATTAGTGGAATGATCTACGGATAATTTTTTATGTGTGCGGGGCAACCTCACCTCAATATGAGGCATGGTTTTGCTGGTATCACTCAAAGTGTCTCTCTTTTGTTTAAAATGGACAGAATTTTAAGTGAAAACAACAACTAAAAAATGGAAATCTGACCAAACGAATTTGGATTGTGTTGATAAAGTAGGGGAACAATACATGGGTCATTGTTGATGTGTAAGAGTCAACCATACCTCAATTTTATGCATGGTGTGACCAATATCACTCAAAGTGTCTCTCTTTTATTTAAAATTGACATAATTTAAAGTGAAAACAACAACTGACGTACCAAAATATGACCAAATGCATTCAGATTGTGTTGACACTTTAGGGGAGTGATACATGAGTCATTTTTTAGGAGTAAGACTAAACGTAGCTTCAATCCGATGCATGGTGTGGCCGGTATTACTCAAAGTGTCTATCATTTGATTAAAATGGATAGAATTTTTAGTGAAAACAACAAATGACGTATGAAAATAAGACCAAACACATTCGGATTGTGTTGATAAATTATGGGAAAGATCCATGGGTCATTTGTGACGTGTACAAGTAAACCTTGACTCAATATGAGTCATGGTGTCGCCGGTATCACTCAATGTGTCTCTTTTGTTTAAAATGTACAAAATTTTAAGTGAAAACAACAATTGGCATACCAAAATCTATCCAAACACAATTGGATTGTGTTGATACTTTAAGGGAATGATCCATTGGTCATTTTCGACATGTATGAGTCAAACCCACCTCAATATGAGGCACAATGTCGCCGTTATCACTCAAAGTGTCTCTCTTTTGTTTAAAATGGACTCACCCAATCCCTCGGACGCCCCCCCAAACCCCAGGACACGCCCACCCCTCTAAACACCCCCACCGCCTGGAAAACCTCCCCAACCCCATGAAAATCACCCCACCCCCTAGAAACCCCCACCCCTAGACATCCACCAACCCCCTGGATGGAACCCCCACCCTCCTAGACACCACCCCAACACCAGGACACCGCCCCACCACCTTGGACAGCCACCCTCACACCATGGACACCACCCCACCCCCTTGGATAGCCCCACCAACCCTCTGGACCTCCCCCCACCACCTGGACTCCACCCACCCCTAGACAACCCCACCCCTCTAGACCCCCACCCCTGGAAATCCCCCCACCCCCATAGACACCACCCCACCACCAATAGACACGCTCAGGGATAGCCCCCCCCCAAACACCACCCAACCCGCTGAACACCCCTACCCCCTTGGAAACCCACCAACCCCCTGGATGGCACCCCCACCCCTCTTAGACACCACCCCACCACATGGACACCCCCACCCCCTAGACACCCCCACCCCCTTGTACAACCACCCCCACCACCTGGACACTGCCCCACCCCTCTTGGACAGCCCCAGAAACCCCCTGGACCCCACCCCCCTGCACACCACCCCACCCCATGGACAGACCCCACCCCTCCGGACACCCCCAGCCCTAAAAATCCCCCAACTCCCTGGACACCTCCCCACCCCCTGGACATCCCCATGGACACCCCCTACCTAGACAGCCCCCCTGGACCCCCCTCCCACCTCAGACACCATCCAACTCCCTGGATGACACCCCCACCCCTCCTAGACACCACCCCACCAACGGAACACTCCCACTCCCTAGACACCCCCACCCCCTTGGAATGACACCCCCACCTTCTAGACACCACCCCACCACCCCCCTGGACACCCCCACCCCTAGGAACGCCCTCCCAACACCATGGACTCCAACCGACCCCCTAGTCACCCCCACACCTGGAAATCCACCCCCCCCCCCCACACACACACACCCTGGACGTCCCCCATAGACACCCCACCATCCCAGTGGATAGTCCCCACCCCTGGATTCCCCCACCCCTCCTCGTCACCACCCCACCACCTAAACACCCCCACCCCCTGGATAACCCCACCCCCAGGGACAACCCCCACCACCACCCTGAACACCACCCCACCCCCCATGGACACCCATATTCCCCCGAACACCCCCACACCCTGGACACCCCTACCCCCCATGGACAGCCACCCCAACCCCCTAAATATCCCCCCAACACCATGAATTATGAATTTAATTCATTATGTATTTAATTTACTAATGAATTATGTGTTAATGGTGTATTGTTATACTTATTGATATGATGATTTTTTTCATGTCTTGTTTGGGTGTGCTACTACAGAATTTTATATTACAACAGACATGGCATTTATCAGTGCTTTTTCAGCACTGATAAAGGGGACCCCCTATCAGTTCTAACCATTACATCACTTTTTAATTGCAATTAAAGACCATTTTGAGAACTGATAATGACTGGTTTGTAGTAGTGATACCTGGTGATAGGAGCCTTTGATAGCTTTGTGAAAATTATATAATGTTCCCTCAAAGATGAAATATAGATGTACCAATGACAAGGGTATGATGGTGGTAATATTAGGAAAGTGGAGTTTAATTTTTATGGTCTAATGTAAAAGTCTAATGGTTCTAATAAATTTCAATATCAAAATTTTCAAATGTTCCTAAAGAAGCACACTAGAAATTTACTAAGGGAGAAGAAGAAATGATTTAGGTGCGGGGTGGAAGGGTGCATAACTAGGGATTTCCAATAGAAAAAACCCACTAATGTGATGGTGGAAATAAATCATCTGGTAAACACTTAGTTCATTTTTCATTACATCATTTACAAGGAACCATGTAACTTTCTAAACCATTGTTCTAAGTGATGGGTATTAAGAGACAACAAACAACCTCCATGGATGAAAGGGAGAACTTTTCCCATCACACTCACGGAGGGGGATCACTGGAATTATGTGGTGATAGGTAAACTAGATATTGTGTCAATAATAGTGAAAAAAACATTTGGATTCTAGTTATAATCATTCCTTAATATCACAAAATTTTATTTGAACTATTTAAACACCACCAAAAATCATGGATGTATAGTTGTTGGTGAAAATAAAATATTGGGAAATTATTGAATCCTAAGTATATCACTGTCCCCATATGAAAGTTTTTTGAATGAACATCCCATATAACTTCATCAAAATCCCTTTGGTGAAATTTTATAAAATTTTGGGGGTTGATTTGCTTTCCCTATATAGAGCCAACAAAAATTAACTCAAGAAGAAAATAACTCTCTGTAACACAAATCGTTTTCAGATTCATTGCAAGTAAATGTGGGAGAATGAATCTAATTTTGAACCCACATATCAATCATGGATAGTATTTCCTTATGATAAAACATTCTATCTCAAATTATTGTATCTAAGTAATGAATCTTCCTTGAATTCATTCCCATTTTGTGGAAATATGCTTATATATTTTTTAATGAATTACCTAGAATTTCTCGTATCTAAAAGGTTTAATATTAAAGAGAACATGTAACTGGGGTGTTACCATTATCAAGGACTCTGTATTGAATGAATTTTGGGGAAAATTAAGAGCTAAAAACACCACTAGTTGAGAATCTGAAAAAATGGATCATACACCAAAGTGATTCACCATTGGGTGATCCAATACTCTTCATAAAGAAGAAGGATAGAACGGTGCATCTTTGCATTGATTATCATGATCTCAACAAGATCACTGTAATGATTATGTATCCTCTAACATTGATTTATGAATTGTTCAATAATCTAAGTAGACAATAATAATTCACCAAGGTGGATCTATTGTTGGGGTATTACCTTGTTTGGGTGAAGAATGATTATATCCCCAAAACTTCTTTTCACACAAGGTACTAGCACTATGAGTCAATAGTAATTCCATTCAGACTCACTAATTCCCAATAAATCATAATGGAAATGAATAATCGAGTTTTTATGGATTAACTAAACAAATTTATGGTATTATTTATAAATGATATTTTAATATACATCAATAGAAATTAAGAACACGATGACTTTTTCAGCACTATGATAAAAACCTTGAGAAGTTTTATGAACTATAATGAAATTTTGATTTATTATTGTATGAAGTCCCATTCATGGTTCATATCATCACAAGAACTGGGATAAAATTGGATGCTTCAAAGAAAAATCAATTCAATTATTGATGAGTCCAACATCTCTATTTGATATATAGATTTTATTTGTATTAAGTGGGAACTATTAAGGATTTTTGAGAAATTTATTGCAATGATCAAACCCTCTAACCAAGATAAATCGAATGAGAGTTATGTTATATTGGAATGATTAATTTGAAGAGAGATTTGAGGTTTTTAAATAGAGTATTATAACATCACCTTTACTCACACTACCCACAAATGGTGAACTTTTTGTGGTATTTAGTGTTTATTTAAAGAAGGGATTGGGATGTGTAGTAATGGAAAATGAAAATTTGATATATTATGCATTACGAAAGTTGAAATTTCCTGAATATAACTACCCAATGATTGATATTTATTTGGATAGAGTGGCCTTCAATTTTTAAAAATATGGTGGTATTGTCTCTTTAGAGAGAAGTGTGAAATATAGGTATATCTCAAAAACATCAATTATATATTCACATAAAATGATATGAATATGTGCGAATGAAGATGGTTAGTTCAAAGCAGGGAAGATTACTTCCCAATTTACTAGACACATAAGAATATTAATAAGGTGGAATATGATATGTATAGAAAGGATCCAATAATTCTATCATTCCTTAATATTAAAAATGATCTGATATTATGATATTTGAAAAATATTGGAATGTGAATCATAATGGAAGCACGTCATCAATCCATTCACAAATGATTTCTCAACCATATAAAAATGGAAAATAAAAAAGACACTCAATGAAATGATATTGGAATTTAGAAATAAGTAAAATCTATATGAAATGGAAAATTATCATAATTCAATATTAATGATAAAGGATATGTATGATTTGGGTAATGTATATTTGTACCATCAAATCCAAATTTAAAGAAGGATCTGTTGGATGATGTACATAGTTTGAATTTCTCCATTAATCCAGGAAGCACAAATATATATCAAGATCTCCTAGGGATCTATTGGTGGTACATACTGAAGAATGATATCATGGAATATACATTAAGATGTTGTGTGTTTTAGTAAGTGGAGGATGAACAAAATATGGGTATGATGCAACCATCTCCCATACCATCACTGAAATTGGATGGCATCACTGTAGACATTTTCAATTGTCTTCCTGAGACATAATGAGAAAATAATGCTATCTAGGTTGTGGTGTATCATATTAAAAATAAGGCACAATTCATTAAAATTTAGGCATGTTTCTTACTCAATCAACATGAAGTGATATACATTAGAGAAGTTTTGATGTGGTCTGGAACACCAATATAGATTTTATCTAAACAAGAACAAAGTTTTACCTCTGGGTTCTTGAAGATTCTACAACATTATGTAAATATAGATTTGAACATCAACAATAAATATCACCCTAAAACTAATGGACAATTTAAAAGACTATTCAGACACTTGTGCATATAATGAGAGGATGCATTATTAAATTCAAATGAGGATGGAACCAACAACTTCTGCTGGTCAAGTTCTCATAAAATAACAGTTTTGAATAAATCATAGAAATGGATACGTATGAATCCTTTTATAATTCTAGTTACATAAAACCTATATGTTTTTATTTCGTTTGGGAATGAAAATTACTAAGTTCTGAAATGGTCATGGAAATGGTGGGAAAGGTTAAAACCCTTCAATAGCGCATCAAGGATGCTCAGAGCCAAAAAAATATATCAATGCCCAAAATCATTATTTAGACCTATAATTTGATTTTTGAAACACAGTATTCCTCTACATATCCTCATGGATGAAATTCATGAGATTTTGGAAGAAGGAAGAGCATATTTCAAGATACATCATCCCCTTTAAGACCCTTGATTGCATTAGATCAGCGTATTGTCAACTATCATCCATCAAATAATCTTTCTCTAGTACATGATTTATTCTATTTATCCCTATTTATGAAGTAAGTATCATACCCCTCACATGTACTAAATCAAAAGTGGTTTTATTGGAAAATTATCTCACATATGAGGAGTAGCCGGTGAAGATCTATAATGTAGAGACAAATTTCAATGAAATAAGCCAATGAACTTTATCAAATTACTGTGAAGAGACAAATAGTTTGGATAAGTTGCATGGGAACTATAGGAATTGATGAATAAAAATTACCCTATTCTATTTTAGTGCGAGGAAAAAAATATTTTAAGGGTGACATTTCTGAATGGGGAAGATTATAATGACCCTAAATTTTATAAATAAAATTCCTATTGTATTTCAATAAAATTTATTGTTATATATCATGGACATAGATAACCCATTAAATTATTTAGTTTTAATATGTTATATCATATTTATACTACTATTATGAATATTTACTGTTGATAATATAGACTTTGAACAATGATCATATGATTTGTATAAATATACGGTTTTGATAAATTCAATTTTCACAGAATAACGATGCGATGGCCTCAACCAGTATGACCATACACTATGTTGCCAATTTATTACAGATTTACAGGGATATATAATCTATATCATTTTCCATTAACTAGTCCCATCTGAAGACCCAACGACTTAATAATGAGATAAATTATTTACAAGAGTAGTTCAATCTCATTGAGATCCCGACACAAATCATTTACGCCGAACCACCCCACGAATGTATCACCATCATTAACCACACCCTTATGGAATTTTCTAGTGTATTAAATGTATATTTATCAAGACCGTAATAATATGAATATGTATGTTGTTTTTTCCATTGAATAATTTACATATTTTCTTTTTATCCTTACTTTGTAAATGATTTTCATTTTTATAAAATAAAACACATATTGTATAGTTAATTTGTATTAAAATCTAAATAAGATGTTTATTTTGATTAAATAAAAGATTTTTGAAATAAATAAAAAAATATTAACTTTAAATAATAATTTTTGAAATGTGAATAATCATGTAATTTTTATGAAGTAAAATGTAAATTTTATAAAGGTATTGAAAACATTAATTATTAAAATAAACCCATAATTTATCAATAAATGTCAATTATATTTTAATTTAAAGAAAAAATTAACATATTTAAAAAAATTGGTAAAATAAATATTTTTTTGGAATTTTAACATCAGAATTATCTATTTCTGTATTTTTTATAATTTTGTGAGACAACCAATGTTTTGGGTAAAAATAAAATACCGTATAAATATAGGGTGTGTCTTATGACATCCTAAGGACCCAAAAAACAATAATAAAAAAATATAGGGTTTCCTAGACCAAAAATATGTTTTCCTTTGAAATATTGTGATTTTATTTTTATTTTATTAATTTAATAAATCCTTTATGAATCCTTAAAAACAGTTAATATATTTCATGGTTTTAAAATAATTTATTTAATACTATGACTCACTTTCTCATTAAAAACAATATTATATTATTATAATCAACCCTTTGCATTTTAATATAATGACAAGAACTTTACAGTAGAAGGATCAATGGCCAAAAACCATGGGATGGGTTGTGGTTTTGTTTTCATTAATATATAGAGTCTAAAATATATGTTGGATAAATAATAAAGAACTCCCCTCTAATTTCCTATATATACCCATCCATGCTCCCATTTTTCTTCATTAAAAATACTTTTATCATGTCCTTACACTTCTCTTACATCCCTAGATTCCTCCCAAGGTTTTTATGTCTCCCAAGATTCCCCTTCCAAAAATTTTTATTCAAACTATCAAGGTAAGGGTAGTTTTCCTTATCTGTATTAAAGTATCGTTGTTGTCTTATGCCTCTTATATCCATTTTATAGCAGTAGTTTTGTCATTACATCTCACCCTTACTACCTTTATGATGTATAAATGATTAGAGACCCATTTATCTATCATCAATCCCTCTCATTAACACTTATATGCCCCCATTATGGCACTAAAAGTATACAATGATTTTCCATGACAAACAGTTGCATAGTGAATACCCATACTCCTTTCCTATCGAGGGTGTTCACATTTATGCACTTATAATTTTCTAATGGGGGGATTACATGTATTTATTACACACTCCATAAAAATTGAATAAATTTTATGATGAATGAAACCATGTTTTATGATCTAAGTGGCACACATAAGAATGAGAATAAAATGTGTATGACGAGTTCTCCTAGAAATATACAACACCGTAATGGATAGGGTAATATTTGGTCTCATGAGACATCATGTTCAGAACAAGAGTAAACATGATTCCCTAAGACGTTTTCTATCATGATGTCTTTTAAGGTATACATGTCCTATGTTTATGATGAAATTTTTAATGTTGTTTCCATATTTCCCATGTTGCCTTTACGATTAACATGCTATATCACAACTAATTGTTCATGTTTATGATTCATACTATCTTTATTACCCTATTAATATGGATATTTTCTAACATGTTTTGTATGTTCTTTTTAAATAATGCTCTACTCAAATAGGATTTATATCTCACACAATTCTTATGTATGTTCTCTAGTTATACCATGTAGTTTTATGTAAGATCATGTTAAGGATGTTTTCAATAAATATGATATATTCTTTATTTTAATTTGTAATGTAGTGTAACTAATTCTTAGAGAAACTATAATTATCGGTCATAAAGGTTATATTATGTGTTTATTTTGTAAATCATTTATTAATGGGAAATGATGAGTGGGGGTTTCATATCTGCATGGCTAGGGAATCTTTAATCCTGAGTAAGATTCCATCAATTATCAAGTCAGTAGTGATGAATTATATGAACCGAAATATCACACTTGAAATCATATATTCATAAATCCTTAGTATACTCATGAAAATACTGTTGAACATATCCTTGACCACAATTGGATTTGAAACCCTCTTATTTTAAAAATTCTAGCATACCAAAGGACTAGATATTTCTGGCCTGATAAGAGAACAATTGAATAGAAAAAGATAACATCTCCTCAATAAATTAAACACTCATTATTATCATTCCCAAAGTCTATAAACCCTCACTCGAATCCATATTTAGGCCAATAATTCTGTTTAATGTATCCTAAAAAATATTCTCAAATATTCATGTAAACTGCATGTTCCTATGGCTCCCATCCATTATCTCATAAAACCAAAGCACTTTTGTCACCAATAAAATTATTTTTGGAATTAAAATTATTTCTAATGAAAAATTTTGTTCAATAAAATTATACACAACTGCCAATAAGGTTATCATGTTATAGAAACCAGTTAAGAAAAAGTCTTCCACAAAGTGAAATAGCCTGTCTGTGGGTTCGTGCTGATCATGATGGTCATCATTTTTAGATAGGTTGATGTGGTTATTCAATATGTCTCAAATATTTTCATCAATTTATTGATTAATTGTGGAATAAATTTGAACATATCTTTCACTAGTGGCCTTCCCCAAGGAAACCCCCTTTCTCCTTACCTCATATCTTTAATGAATGATGTGTTTTATTTTATAATTTCAATAAAAACGAAGAATACACTCACTCATGGGGAAAAGGATTGTCTTCGGGGGCCTCCCATCTTTCACCTATTTTTCATCGATGACTTTATACTCTTATCAAGATACATTTTGGAATAATTCATGGATATATGTCTCTTAATTCAACTTTATGATATCACTTTGGGGTAAGAGGTCAATCTATCATTTTAAATAACCTTCGCCACTAGAATTTCCTCTTGTAAGAATAGAACATTCAATATGAGTTCATTTTTTAAATGGTAAAAAAACACCAAAAATATATTAGAATTCATATGATCATTGGATGCTCAAAAAATATAAATTATCTAGAAACCATGAATTATTGAAAAAAATAAAGGATGAAATCTCAAAAGGGTTCCCAAATTAGGGAAAAAATCAAATTAAGACAGTTGCATAGTCCATCACCTCTTATTTAATAACCGTCAAATTCCCCGATATAATCAGTTAAAAATTCCTTGCATGTCTCGCCAATATCTAGAGGGTTAGGTATCAACCAATGTGTAAACAATATTCCCTTCATATTGGGGGACAATCTCTTGAAACCCAAAAAATATGTGGGAATGGTGTTCAGGTATCTACACCTCTTCAATGACACAGACTTTTGGGTTCCTTAGTCCTATTTTGTAGCTTCTTCTAGTCCAACATGTGGGGTTCTCAAAAGCTACTTATGAGGAGGATATACTAGAGAATAAGAAATGGTGAATTTTTCTATTTTGGATGGATCAATGGATAGTCGATGACAATGGAAACAATGATACTCCCCCTACACTTGAAGGCATATAATATTATGTTCTCTTTTATTTACTCAATGTGGCATGTAATAGTTGTTGCATTGGGAAAATTTTCTCCTAGTTTAAGGAAGAAAAGATAAATATTATCTAGAGATTATTTATTGTGAGGGATATAGGTCTTGGATCACCTTCATTGGATTAGGGAAATAAAAAGATCCTATATTTTAAAATCTAGTTATTCTCTTGAATTTAGTGCATCGATTTCGGAGGCAAGTGTTATTTGTAAAAACATGTGGAACCGCACAATCCCACACAAAAATGGTATTTTTTATGGCCGAATGAATTTGGAAGCCCCTCCCATATATAGAGTTCATATAATTTCACCAGGAAAAGTAGAAATCATTATGTTCGATATTCAAAACCATGAGTTAATCATTCATGCATGACATCTTTCATTGCCCTAGAACTAGGGACATACGGTGCTCCTAAAATCCTAACATTGATAACTTATTTGAAATTGCCTGTAAATTCACTTACCTTCTCACAAATGGTTATAACATATATATATTGAGGACCTGAGTTACAATTTTATAGTGGCATGGATTTTTTGTGTTTCTAAAAATGAAATTATCGTTAACAAAGTTTTAAAACCATGAACGTATTGGATCGATCATTATACACATTGGTTGTCTGTGTGGATCCATAATGATAATCATCTTGATGACCCTATGGTCATGATTAATCCATGCAAATGGACCCCTACAACAATAGGCTTCCTAGAAATTAATGATGACACATCACACATGAAAAAATGTATCACCTGGTTCCGTGTGGTTTACTACGACTCTTCCGGAATGATCGCTACCCCAATCCAACATCATTTCAGGGTGTACTTCTCATCAATGGTGATGGAAGAACAAGAAATTATAATTGGAATGGAATTAATTGTTGATAATGAGTGGTATTATATCACCTTTGAGTCTGGTTATCTCACAATTATTAATGATTTGACTTCTTTGGAGGTCAAACTCCAGCAATTTTTTATTAGTCGTGAAGATCATATCTTTTCATCATTCCTTCTCACCTTGATCCATATTTTTTTTACCAAAAGTCAGGGTAATAAAGATTATAATAATTTGTGTACCATGATTCTTGTAGGCTATCCTCATGTTTGGTTAGATTATTACCCTAGCTGGCTATCATTCCATATTTTACATGAAATATGATCTCTTAATATATATGTGTCCTCTTTTTTCCTTCAAAAATAAAGCTTAAGGTAACTATTTAAAAACATGAAATCTAGTATCATGCATAGAATAGAAATATATTATTAAAAAATATATAATTGTAGTAAAAATATTATCGAAAAGAAGAATAAAATAATAATATTATATTAAAATGTCTTTTTAATTAAAAATTTCCATAAAAAATAATTTCATTGAAATGGTATTTAAAATTAATTAAAATAATTATAATCCAATATAAAAAACACTTATATCACTGTTTTTTCAAAAATCAAACTATATACAAAAGATTTCCCCTATAATTAAACTAATATAATTTTAATAAAAATATATAAAAAAACAAATTACAATTTTTAAATAATTTACAAGTGATAAATTGTATTGTTAATTACCAAATATAGTAATTACTCCCCACTAATACTCGGTGGTGGTATGGGTTGGGGGAAAGGAGGGTAGGTTACAGAGTGTCGTCCTCAGACATTTCTATTTGCAATGATTTTCTTTATTACATTTTGTTTCTGTAGTGGTGAATATAATCGAACTATTAGTAAATATATTAATGATATAATCAATTATTCTACTAATAATATTATTCTTGATTATATTTTCAATATTATGTTAATTATTAATTATTAATTATTATGTTAATTACTACATATATTATGAATTATTAAATACAATTGTAGTTACTAGTCTAAATAAATTATACATTATATAAATTATTATGAAAATGATATTTTCATTTATTAATTATTTTATATATTTAAATAATTATTAATAATTATATATCTAAATTAAAATGGAATTTTTTTATTGAGAACATTCACATTTAGTCATACTGATCTCATCATTTGTTGGATTGATGTGTGTTATATTCTGACCCATCACAAATGAATTATGGATTGTTAACATATTGTTTTAAAAAATCTGAGCTCATTTACTTGTTTTTGATAACATGACATGTGTTTTATACTAAAATTAAAATAAAATTTCAAAAACACACCATTGGATTCCTACCAACCACATCATTTATCAAATTAATGTATGGTCGATTCCAACACTTCACAAATAAATTATGGACAGTTGTCCTAGATTTTTAAAAAAAACAGAGCTTGTTTACTGTTTTTTGATAATATGATGATCATTTTAAAATAAAATGAAAATTTTATTTTTAAATCACATGATTTGAGTCCTACCAACCACATCATGTGTCAGATTGACATCTGGTTGATTCTTATATAGAAATAAATAAATTACAAATAAGTATCCCAATGTTTGGAAAATTTGGAAGAAAGCTTGTTTTTTGACTATGTGAGGCACATTTTAAACTAAAATTAATATTTTATATTGAAATAATACTCTTTCGGTCAAACTAAAAAAATATTGTCTTAAATTGGAATGATGTTGATTCCTACAAATCACACACGAATAATGGACCAGTTTCCTAATTTTTAAAAATTGTTTGAGCTAGTTCTCTCAGTTTTTTCTATGTGATGCATGTTTTAATCGAAAATGATTCTTTAAAATTGATAACAAAAACATAGAGTCATAACAACCAATTAATGTGCTAGATTAAAAAGAATACGACTGCTATATATTAAAAATTAATTATATTTCATTATAAAAAATTTTAAAAAAACAAATCTAAGTTACATTGTTTTGATAATATGACATCTCTTTTAAGCGAAAATGCCACTTTTATATTGATAACACACACTTTTAGTCATATTGACCACATCATGCGTCATATTATCATATGGAATATTATTATACATCAAAAATGATTTATGGATCATCTTTCTAATGTTTCCAAATAATAAGTTTTGTTTCTTGATTTTGGCCATGTGATCTACATTTTAAACTAAAATTACACTTTTAAATTGAAAATACACAGATTGAGTCAAACTGACAACATCCTTTTTCAGAATGACATGTGGTCGATTCCTATACATAAAAAATTAAATATTGATCATTTTCATGAATCTTGGTATAAACCTGATCCCATTTTATTTTTTATATGTGACATATGTTTTAAAACAAAATGAATCTTTTAAATTGAAAACACGCATTATAAGTCATAAAAACCAAATCATGTGTCATATTAACATGTGTTCAACTCCTCGATGTCAAAAATATTTTGTGGATTTTTTCCACCATTTATAACAATAATACAATAACATTTTTTGTTTTTTTTGGCTATTTCACACACATTTTGAACTAAAATGACACTTTTATATTGAAAACACATACTTTGAGATATACAGACCAAACTGTGTTTTATATTGATGTGTGGTCAATTATTATACAACAAAAATGAATTATATTTTTTTCACTAATGTTTTTAAATGAATATGAGGCTGTTTCCAAATAAATTATTATGTAAAAGCTTTTTTAAACTAAACTGACACATTTATTATGAAAACATTTACCTTGAGTCATATCGGCCAATTCATGTGTTGTATTTTCATGGACTCAAATTCTATAAAGAAAAAATGTATTATATATCCCTATACTAATGTTTGAAAACATTAATATCTTGTCTTATTGGAATGGATATGTGATTGATTTTTGAGACAAAAACGACACTTTTATTATAAAAAGATGAACTTTCATTCATACTGGACACATCATGTGTTTGATTAATGTGTGGTTGATTCCAATACATCAAACATGAATTATGGATCAATATACTTATGTTTGAAAATAATTAGTGTTTTTAATTTGTTTGGGATATCTGAAAAGTTTTAAAACTAAAATAACGCTTTATATTCAAAACATGACCATTGAGTCTTACCAGCCACGTCATGTTTTATATTGATAAGTGGTCTATTTCTACATGTCACAAATGTAATTTTGACCATTAACCTAATTTTTTAGAAAATTTAATCTTATATTATATGTTTTGGTAGTCTAACATGTTATTTAAACTAAAATGTCACTTTTATATTGAAAACACACACTTTGAGTCATACCGACCACATCGTGTGTCAAATTGAAATTAAGTGGAGTAATATATATCTAAAATCAATTAGAACCACATTCCTAGGATAAAATAAAGTCAATGATTTTTTTATTTCTTTCTCTTTGTGAAATATATTTAAAAAAAATGAGACTTCATTTTGAGAATGTGTAGTTTTAGTCATACTGATCAAAACTTTTGATAGATTGATGTCAGGTCAATTCCTGACATATAAAAAAAATTACCAATCATTTTTCTAATGTTTGGAAAACAATCAAAGTTGTTTTCACAAATTTGGTACTGAGACATATGTTTTGAACTAAAATGGAACTTTTATATTACAAATCCAAAATTAGAATCATATTGGACACATAATGTGTTGCTCTGATGTATGAACAAATTTTATATTACAAAAATGAATTATGGATAATTTTCCTAAATAATAAAGACAACATGAGTTCATTTACATTGTTTTGTACATGTGACATTATTTTAACAGTAATTTGAATATTTAAAAAATATACATTCATTCGTACTAGCCAAATCATGTGTCAAATTTAATTGAATTCAGTTTCTATATCTCCGAAATGAATTCTGAATCATTTTCCAAAGGATTTAAAACAATGAAATATCTTTTTATGACTTTTTTCTATGTGACATATGTTTTAATCTAAAATTACACTATTATATTTAAAACATGAACATTTATTCATACTATCCCCATCATGCGTACAAATGAATTTCTTTTGATTCCAACCGGTTATACAAGATTTATGTACCATTTTCCTATTTTTTGTAGAAAATAATTCATCTTTTTTTCTTAGCTTTGGCTATGTGACGTGAGTTTTAAACTAAAATGACATTATTATATTAAAAAAATACACTTTGAATCTTTCTGAAAACATCACATGTCAAATTGATGTGCAGTCGATTCCTACATGTCACAAATGAAAATATGGATAATTTTCCAAAATATTAAGAACATTTTGATCTCACATTCTAGGTTTTGACTAGTTGAAGTGTTTTTTAAACTAACGTGACACTTTCAAATTGAAAACACCCAATTTGATTCTTATATACCACATTTTGTTTCATATTTAAATGACTGAAATTACTACATATCTCAAATGAATTGTGAGTCATTTTCAAAATGTTTAAGAACAATCTGATCTTTTTTACCCTATTTTGGGTATGTGACTTGAATTCTAAAATATAATGATAGTTTAAAATGAAAACGTTCACATTTAGTCTTATTTATCACCTCATGTGGTAAATTGATGTGAGGTCAATTCCAATAAATCACAAATGAATTATAGATCTTGTTCATTGTGTTTGAAAACATGATAAGCACATTTTATCTATTATTTACTCTGATGTAAGTTTTAAACTAAAATGAATCATTTATAATAAAACAAAAAATTGGATTTAGACGATCAATATCATCTTTTTGTTTGATGTAATTTCAATTATTACATTCCAAAAAATAATTATGGATCAGTTTCATAAATATTAAAGAAAATATGAGCTTGTTTTCTTTGTTTTGGCAATATGATATGAGTCTTAACCTAATTTTACACTCGAAAACCTATGCATTGAGTAATATCTGACACACACTATTTCAATTTACCTAAATTGATCTTCTACACATAAAATATGGTTTTTGGATCATTTAACAAGTTATTGAAAACCATCATAGGCCATTTTTGTGGTTTTGTCTATATAATTTGGGTTTAAAACTAAAACATAAGTTTCATATTGTAAACATGTACATTCAATAATATTTTCTGTAGTTTGTGTCGTATTAATGTATGGTCTATTATTATAATTCACATAGTAATTTTTTATCATTATTATGGTTTTAAAATAGTTTGAGCTAATTTTTACTATTTTCGATAACTGACCCATGTTGTAAACTAAAATGATAATTTTGTATTGAAAACATTCACATTGATTCATATCAACTACATAATATGTTGGACTAATGTTTGTTCAATTAATATACTCTAATAATGAACTATATATCATTTTTTAAAAAATTATTAAGGCATTAACGATTCAAAATTATTGTTCAAATGGTTTTCCATTTTATATATTCGTATTACATACACCTATAGAAAATAAGAATAGTTATTAATTATAATGAACACACTAGATAATTGTTATTTGAAAAAAAGGATTTTCCAAATGTACCTCATGTATGTATTCAAAACTAAGACTCCTACCATTCAAACATGATAATTTAATTTATACACTTGAGACCAACAATGTCTGTACATCATTATAAAAATATTTGTTCTTCATGTTAAATGTATTAAATAATTTCATTATTAAATGTTGTATCTATATGAAGGTGTAATTTTAATACATGATGTAGTGGAATGGATGGGTCAAATGTTCTCTCAGAAGTTAATATTTATTTCTCGTTCGATTCACTACATTTTCTTGATATAAAAACCCATTTGTCATTAATTTTACCATCTATAATAACATATCTCATTTTAAATAAATTATATAAATTTATAATGTTTTTTTATTTTAACTTCCTTTAAAGACATATGTCATTTATTTTTATAAGATTGAAGGATCATTCAATTAATGTTACAATAGAAATATCAACCACGTTAACATATAGTACATCATGCTCCATAAGAAACTATGTGCTCAGATCATGAGATACTTGAATCAACAATATCAATTGTTCTATTGGGGTTTTTTTATTTAGCATATATCCTAGGATATTATACACTATAGAGCCCAAAACAAGGAGATGTCTGTATATTGATATATATAAATAACATACAAATTCACAGTAAGATTTTTTTAATGATATAAGACTATTAGAAGTTATTCCATTCATATTTAGGAGACCGAGTTATCATAATGTTGGTTATAATTGGTAAGACAGGAAGTTGAGGTGATTTGAAATCCTCAATGATTCAGGGGTTTTATGTATCTTTATGTACAGATCATTATTCTGGTATTGGATCATATATATCCTTTCATATATAATGTTCCAAAATACTAGACCAGATAATAATATCATTAGAAGAATCTATCATTATGTACATGACTTTGATTATCTCATATATATCTCATATATGCATTATATTTGAAAAAAATGATTGAGGTGAAACTACAATTCCATCCCCTTAATTTATCAATATTGTAATGTCTTATTAAAAGCTATTGAAATTTGTTTCTATTGAAGTAAAATCAATCCAGATCATGATTCTAAATCAAATAACAAACATATGAAAAATAATATATATTTTTATGTAATACTATGATAAATAATTAATCATTATTATTATTCCATACATTCAAATATTCCTATACCACCTGTGTGTTTTCATCTACTAGTTTTCCATTTTAATTTATACAAGACTCTTTCAATAATAAACGATGAGGGATGGAAGTGACTTTAGAGTCCAATTCATCAATATGTATATAAATAAATGAACATATGTTGTTTTATATCACATAAAACATTTTATTTATATTTTGAATAAATAATATTTTTTCAGTAAAGAATACATTATCCTTGTTTTATAGTAGGGACACATTAGCTCTGATGCACAACGGTTATTTTAACACTCATTTATTGTTTCATAAATTCTATAAATTAAATGAAAGTTGATAAATTAAATATTTTCAAAAAATATATTATAAATAATTATTCGCTTGAAATGTTTCCTCAATATGAAGAGTAATGAATGATTTACATGTGTCACGGTTTATAATGTCTTCAATCATTTCTTGTAGTGGGGGTTCACATTCCCCCCAACATATCTATTATGATACTTTTTTATTAGTGTTTGGGAATATGTATGAGCTTTTCCAGCGACCATTAAGAATGATTTTGTATTGATATAAACTAAAATAAACCAAACCTACTATGTAAAATGAAAATTAATTCAATATTTCATAATATAATTTTTTGGTAATAAAGAGAAGGTATATTAAAACATTAATATAGTATCACCCCCATGGTTGATTCAAAATATGAATTTTGTTATGCCGTGTATATATATCAATTTGAACAAGCATTATCATTGTGACACTAATGTAACTAATGATCATTAACTTGATGGGGTAAATAGGTTGATATCATTTATTCTATCCAACCTGAAAATTTATTCCTTATCTTCTTTCCCTAATAACATTTTTTAACACATTGATGTTATAGTACCCTTGTTTTTTCATCAACATGTTGTTTATCCCATAATAATTCCATACTTTCGTCATCAATCATGTATTAGTTATTCATATTGGTAAAATTAGCAAGTTGAGAATTCATTATCTTCATGAGTAATTAAATTTTAATTTTTATTATGTAAAAATAGAAGAGAACACATAATATTATGAGGAAAACCATAATAAATTACAGAAACATTAACCTATTAATTAAAATCCCTTTATTTTCCATAATGTTTTATGGGATCCAGATACTCGATTGAGTATAAAAATACCCACCCTATGTTCCACTAAAATGTACAATTAAATTTCTATATTGAAACCACTATAAAATGATTATGATTTGTCAATGAAAGGGCCAACCTCAATTGAATTTTATTCTTTACCCATAGTTGTTTTAGTATCCAAAAAAACAATTGAACAATTCATATTGGAGGGCTATTAGAAATAAAATACATTCAATACTTGTAATTCTATTAAGTTAAGTTCGTCCGTATACCCTTCCACATAGAAATTATTCTTCATAGACACCAATTCATCAAATTTTACTACACATATATTATAAAAACAAATTCAATTAGAAATAAAAAACATAAAATGTTTTATAATATAACCCATATATTTTTTCAATGATAATGATGGTTTATATATTTTTATAAATTGGATTTTTATCCATGGAACCAAATATAAGAATCACTTCTTTCATAATCCTAACTCCACTATTTTTGTTATAAAACAATCAGTGTTATCCTTATAATAGAATATATTTCCATTAATTAGAAAACTATTGTATGAGATAACCTTTATATTTGGTCCCCTAGTAATCCATTGATGTTATTTAGAAACTGAAATCAAATTTATAGATAACACTTTATAAATATGATATCAAAACCATATTGTAAACTAATTATTATGATATTTTGAATTCATCATTCAACAATTTATATATATAAATGTCTATGAATTACATTATCAACATAAAAATATGGATAAACCATTATAATATTATGTAAAATTTAAATGTGATTCAGATCGTGCTCAGTAATGATAATTGTAAAAACAACTCCTCTATAAACCCCTTTTCATATTTGGATTTCACTATAATGATATTTCGGGATATCAATTCATAAACATCTAATATGTAATTGGTATAGAATTTAATATCTTCTTCAGTAATATATCACTATAAAATACAAACTTCTGGATGAATTCAATTCTAAATACACCCATTAAAACTATTCATATATCATTCATTAAGGAAAATCTATTTGTAATGGACATGACAACATAGTTAAATCACTATAATTGAGTAAGCAATTTGGTGGAATATTTTATAATATTATTATGGTGGGAAAAATATCTCTAATTAACATAATATAACTCAAATTTTCTTATTAATTATTGAAAACATTATGTGGCCTATAATATTACTACATATGACATTAAAAAAGATTCAATGTTTTGTTAATATTTGTCATGCATTTTTAGGTAGACTGCAACATAATTATATAGGAATTAAATCATACCTCAAGATATATATGTCATGTTATTTTAGAAAATTTTTCATCAAATCAATCATTGACATGGTATTATTATTTTCATATAAATACCCAACTAAAATATTTACACGATTATGGAAGTTGTACAATTGAAATTTTTCATGTCTGGATAGAGTGTAAGCTACTAGAGGAAGATAAGTTTTTCTTTCTCCATTCACTAGGACCAACTCTCTCCTAATATACATGTCAATCATGTCCAACCATTCCTTAATTACATATTTTTCATCCCTAGTAAATTAAGTAACCTATTAATAATACTATCACATTTTTTTTGTTCATGACATAAAGAAATAATTTGATGTACATAAAATTATAATATGGTCATTCAAAAAAATCATCTCTTTTTACTATAGAATTTCATATGATTTTTTGTGATGTTTTTCCAAAATCATTTTAAATATATTTTAATTCAATGAATATTTGATCAACCATTAATAAAGATGGTATATACATTATTCAATATTTCAAATGAATTATGTCATGCATGGTTGATATTTATTTATTCAGAGAATAAATTTTAGATGAACTAAAAAGAGTATTCAAGGAATATCTCAAACAAAATGACTGTCTACCATCTTATCAAATGGGACACCCCAACATTCCATTATTGATATTTATGAAAAATATCAATATGGTGGATAATCATTTATTATCCTTTAAAACAACGATATAAATGTAAAATATTCACTTATATTAGACACAAAAAATGTAACAATTGTAACCCATATCAATTTAATATATTAAATGAATGGGTCCAAAGAGAAATCAATATCATTATTAGGTTATTTTGGTCTATATTTAAGTAGATAAAAAATAAATTATTTTCACTTCATGTGAAAGTGTGATAGAAGGTTAAAAATTACCACCATAATTGACCAGGTTCTATTTGTAGTACTTTTGAAACCAAAAGTATTTATTCTATCCATTGATAAAAAAATATGAAGGTTTATTGAATTTTTATAAAATTCAGGATACCCAAAATGAATTTATTCCACTAGGGATAGTCTATTGGATTACTTAGATTCCCATATTTGATTATAATATTTGAGTTCCATGAATTTTTTTTAACACATTATTATCATATATATATATTCATCTATAAATTTTAATGAAAATAAAGTACACTTCAAATTTTGAAGGACTTGATTTATATTTCTTCTATCGATTTATTCTAATCATAAGAAATTTTTTGACTGATTCATATGTTATGATAAATAAATCATACTATCATCCTAGTCAGTATGTACATCTTGATTTTTCACAACATTTACTTCAATATTTATTGATTTGGTCTACTCCATGAAAAATAAAAATTTTCATACAACTATTTTGGATGAATTCATCTTGAATAACAATGATTTATATAGAGAAAAAGGATTTTATAATGGTCTTATGCATGCTCTATTGAAATATAGATACACTTTAAATCCATAATCATATCCCACTATTATATAATTAAACATCCATCCAATTTCAATTAATATCCATTCTATTAGGTTTAATGCTTATCATGTTTAAAATAATGAAATAAATATTGAAAAGGTATTAATTTTTAATGTTGAAACTTATAATTACATTGAATAAAATTGATTTTGTTCCTAACAAAAATGTCATATCCACTTTGGACACTGAAATATGCAATAGAACATATGTTATATTAACAAAAAGGATAGAATTTATTTAAATTACAATATCATACTCCTTAGGGGAAGTTTTTACATTAATAAAATCCTCTTAGAATACGAATTTTGTGTGTTTGAGATAATGTAGGGTAGTGTTTGCTAGAAATAAATTATGAAATTGATTTTGGAAGAAATCATTAAATTTGGGAGATCAATATTGAAGATAAATTCCTATAAGAAAAAGTCAGATGGGATGATATCCACCATGATTATTATTTCAAAATTAGTACATTGTAATATTAATTGAATAATAATTATGATATTGAAATACTATAGTTGAATAAATGTCAACATCTGAATGTAATTGGTTATGAATCTTGAAAATTTAAAATTTTATATAATGGTATAATGAAAATAAAAAAATTGTTGTCGTTGAAGGTTTATCTGCCCCCTGAAAGAGTGAATAATGATTAATACATCTTAAAAGAATAATTTAACTTACATAAATCATTATTTATTTTGATTATATGTTCTCAATGATGCATATCTATATGGTTTTGTTGTGGTATAAATCAATTAAAGTAGGGGGTGTGTGATACATATAAATTATGATAGATTATAATTAAATTTCATCTATTTAAATAAATTGAGATAAATAATTACCACTCACAAAATTGTTAATATTTATAAGTTAATATAATATTGTAAATG
The DNA here is from genome assembly GCA_963277665.1 of Viscum album. Classification (NCBI taxonomy): domain Eukaryota; kingdom Viridiplantae; phylum Streptophyta; class Magnoliopsida; order Santalales; family Viscaceae; genus Viscum; species Viscum album. The sequence continues at coordinate 361,194,387 of OY728158.1, read as the reverse complement.
ATAATGATGTTTTTAGTGAGAAACCATAAAAAATTATATGTTTTAATGTTTTTATCTGTTTTCAATCTATGAAGAATATAAAAACCAAAATCAATTTTTATTAGTATTGTGAATTAATAATTCATCTAGACGCAAAATGTTGTTATCTTAGGTACTATTAAAACAATTATTAGTTTTATAAAATTTTATATACATCATTTTTGATGCATTAAATATTAATAATTTACACAAATTGGTTTCTGAAGTTTTGAAAATCATCATCATTTTTGAATAATAATTCTATTTTATGTAAATGAAGGAAGTGAACTTTATTTACAGAGGTTTAAACTAAAAATTTTATACAAAGAATTATATTAATATTGTATGAATATGGGAAACATGAAGTAATGATTTATGTTTTATTAGAAAAAAACTAATGTTTACTAATTAAAATATGGAAAAGAATAAAATTCAGTCCATTATAAAAAAATTAGGTATTAGACATACATATTTAAGGATAATTTTATTTAGATATCATCACTTTTTTAAAAAAATTACAATGAACATAACATGTTCTAAAAATAGTTTTAGGTTGTTTTTTCCTAAAAATACTAAAATAATACCAATATTATCTAGATATCCAAAAGAGTTGTTATGAATGTTTTTTTTTAATAATAATTATAAATTCAAGTATGTGTTAAAATTTATTTATGTAAATACTTTACTAACATGGTATTTTTTAGGGAATTTTAAACAAGTATGCATTTAATTATGTCACCAATTTAATCATTCCCTTACCTTTCCTAATAAATATTAAATCTTAGATATCACTTCTGAATAAGATTTATTATGCCAATATTTTCGAGTCTCTTATTTTTGTTTTAGTTTTTATATAAAAGATTTTTGGTATTGGGAACTGATACTATAAGTGAGTTTTTTTACTTTTGATAGTTTTTTATATTATAATATTATTTATGCATTATTCTTTGGGTTCATTTTATTGGTTTTCCTTAGAAGACAAGGAGGAGCATTTCAGGTAGTGGGTATGACCTCCATGACCTGGCTTGATGAGGATTGTTTCTTCGGATATATTATGAGGTCTTTATATCTCTTGATTTTCTCATTTTATGGATATTTTATTTTTTATAATAATGAAAATAAAAGTTCATGTTATTATCATTGGTGTTTGTTCAAATCAGACTAAAGGATGTTAAATAATTTTGTTCCTTGTTTTATTTTTCTGAATCAAGTGAATAATGATTTTCTAGTCATCTATTCATTATGATTTTTTTATAAAATATGATTTATATTTAAAATATGAGACAATCATCTCATAAATCTAAATTTATGTAATTTTTTAAAAAAATGTTTACCTCATAAATCGTTTAGTATTTGTATATGGAATAAATACAAAAAAAAAAATTTGGGATAACTTCTCTATAACTATTTCTAAAATTGTTGAACTACGAAGCATACTATAATAGGTGACAACTTCCCATATAATCCACCCCACCCCGCAGGGGTATCGCAGCATGCTCACCCACTCCATAGTTGTGTCAGTCCTTGATTCATTCCATGATACACACTAGAAGAGTTTTACTGGCCCTACTTTTCATGACCCCCCCACCAAAACCCATGTCCGAACTTCTCTTACTGAGGAATCCACCACTATAGCGATATTTTATGCTCTACAATTAGTTATATCACCTTATAACTCACTAGAAGTTGTTCCAAAACTGGCGAGGATGTGTAATTATTATTTTCCCACACCCAACCCAATACTCGATCCATGAACTTCTAGAGGATCTATATTTTTCAATACATGTTCTAGAAAATCAACCGAATTTCTATGTATTGTGATAGTGGTTCTACGATATCTATGTACTGATTATTTTGGGTTTTCTTTTTTTACAACCTCGTATCGGGTTTTCTCCCCTCCTAAATAAAGAAATCCTTAATGTGGAATGAGTTTTCTCTAGTTTCTTATTTTTCTTTTTCATTAAAAATATTATTCTTTATCTAATCAATAATACAACTAATGTCTTTACCATTACTAGGAAATTTATTTTTCAATGAAAATCCTTTCTAACAATCAAATTTATGATAAAATTGTGCAATGTTTTAACATTTAGGAACAATAATGATAAAGGCCCACGTTATAAGTAAAAAAATGTGATGATCAAGGACCCCTTTATTAGTAATGAAATAAATAGATGATAAAGTATTCCTTTATTAATTTTTTATTTTAGTGATAATAATAGGGGGTTTATTAGTGATTTATTTTAGAATTGATAAAGGGTCCCATTTTTAGTTCTTTTATATCACTAATAATGGTGATCTTTATAAGAACTTTTGGTAGCGCTGATAAAGATCATGCAATTATTGTAAAGATGAAAAAACCTTTCATTTACCCTATAACAAAGAACCCAATTAGAAACTAAATATATAGAAGTAAAAATATACTGAAAAGATTATTAAAATAAAATTATAAAAATTCAGTAATATTTCAATTCAAAATTTACAAACAAATTATTTATATTGATGTGTTTCTTATAATTAAAAAAAAATCCAATATAAAAAATAGTAACTCTTATAGAACGCATTCCCCAAACTTCAAACTCTATATAGACGCTTTCCACTTTAGTAAAATCAATGTGGATTTTAGTAATAGTTCATAAGAAATAAATTTTTAATAGTTTATAATTCACATATGAAAAATTATATTATTAATTATGATATATATATATATATTAAAAATGTTATCAGTTAATCTTGAATAATATGGATGTGTAGTAAATTCCTACACATCACAAATGAATTATAGATCATTTTACAATTTTTTTTACAAAAATACATGCTTGTATTCTTGTATTTGGATATGGGATACATGTTTTAAAGTAAAATGAAACATTTATATTGAAAAAAATAACTTTTATTCATAAAGACAACATAATTTTTTTTATTGAAAAGTTGTCAATTCATACACATCATAACAGAATTAATAATCGTAGACATAACGTTTGATCAAATCTGATATTTTATCATTTGATTTCAATATGTAAAACACAAATTAATCTAAAATGTCTTATATATTAAAAACCTACACATAAATCCATACTAACCACATCATGTGTTTGATTTATGTGTGGTTGATTCCTAAATTTAAAAATGAATTTTGGCTTATTGTTTTAATTTTTAAAAAATATCTAACCTTGTTTTCTCATTTTTTTCCATGATTCTCATTTTAAACTAAAATGATTCTTTTATATGGAAAACTTGTACCTCAATTCATGAGGAAAACATCAAGAATAATATTCAAATGATCCCAAATTATATACATTGAAAACAAATTATTTATAATTTTCATAATGTTTGAAAACATTTTGAGTTTATTTGTTTAGTTTTGGCTTTGGGATGATTGTTTTAAAATTAATTATAACTTATATACATAAACCACGAAATTCAAGTCATATTGAACACATCATCTGTCATATTTATGTTTAGTCAATTCCTAGATGTCCCAAATGAATTATGGTGTATTTCTGTGCTGTTTGAAAACAATCTAGGCTCATTTCATTATTCATGTCAAGTGAGGTTCATCTTAAACTAAAATGACACTTTTCTATTAATTAAATGCACTTCATTGTATAGAAATTACATCATGAATCATATTGATAAATGGATCATTCATATACATTAAACATAAATTATTGATGGTTTTCCAAAATTTAGAAAATATTCTCTGTTCGTTTTCTTGGTTTTGGAATTTTGATGAGCGTTTTAATATAAAATAGAAGTTTTATATTGAAAACACACACATTAAGTCATACTGACCACATCATGTTTGTATTTATATGTGATCTATTCCTACATGTCACACTCACATTATGGATCACTTTCTTAATTTTATAAAATAATCAACGATTTCTTTCATTGTTTTATCTCTGTGATGTGCATCTCAAACGAAAATGTCCTTTTTTATATTGAAAACATGCACATAGATTAATACCAACTAAATCATGTTTTATAATGACGTGTGGTCAATTAAAATATGTCAAAAATGAATTTTCAATCCATTTCCTAATGTTTGATAATAATCCATGATCTATTTCATGGGTTTTCTTATGAGATGGTTGTTCTAATTGAAAATGGAACATCAATATTGAATTCAAGAACTTCCAGTCATACCTACCACATCGTCCTTTATATTGAAATAAATTCAGTTCCTCCATCGCCAAAATAAATTATGGATCATTTTCCTAATGTTTGAAAAAAATATTTTCTCATTTTTCATTTTCAGTTGTGTGACACGTTTTAATCAAAAATGAAATTTCAATATAGAAAACATGTACTTCAGGTTATATAAACCACATGACATGTCGGTTTGATGTGAATTTGATTCCTATATAGTTCAAATTAAATATATATTGTTCTATAAAATTATAAAAATAATCCAAGATGGGTTTCTTGATTTTTTCTATGTGGCATGCATTTTAAACTAAAATGGTACATCTTTATTGTATACTAGAACATCATTTCATACTAAACACATTTCTTTTAGATTGATGGTATGAAAATTCATACATGTCACAAATAACTTATAGATTATTTTAATAATGTATTTAAATAATATGAATTTGTCTTCATGCGTTTGAGTATATCTTCTTTTTTTTAACTAAAATGTCAATTTTAAATTTAAAAATCACATTTCAAGTCATATAGGTCAAACCATGTAACAAATTGATGTAAAATCAAATCAGACACATCAAAAATGAGATGTGAATCATTTTTCTAATGTTTGAAAACAACATGAGATCATTTTCATGGTTTTGGGGATTTGAAATGTTTTTAAACATAAATGAACCTTTGTATTGAAAAAATGAAATTTAATTTTATTCTAACAACATCATGTGAACAATTGATATGTTATCAATTCATACACATAAAGAATGAATAGTGGATAATTTCTCTAATTATTAAAATCAATTTGACATTATTCTTTTATTCTGATGATGATAACTTTAAACTAAAATGATGCTCATATATTGAATACAATCAATTAGAGTCATATCTACAACATCATGTTCTAGTTCGACATGTGGTAAATTCCTATAAATTATAAATAAAATATTGATAATTTCTCTAAATATTGAAAATAATGTGTGTTTTTTTCATCAGGTTTTTCTAGTGAAATTTGTATTAAACTGAATTGACACATTTATTTTGGAACATTCACAAGGATTAGTATCATCCACATCATGTGTTTGATTGATGTTAGGTCAATTATTACAAGCGAAAAATGAATCGTGGATTATTTTTAGAACGTTTTAGGAGAATCTTTGATTTTTTATCTTATTTTTTGATATATAACACTTGTATTACATGAAAATGGCACTTAACAACATGCACATAGAGTCATATCGGCCACATCATTTGTCAAATATAGTTGATGTCATTTCCTAAAACTCAAAAATAAATTATAGGTCTTATTACTAAGGGTTGAATAAAATCAGGTATTGTTTTCACATATTTGTCTCTGTGACACGTGTTTTAAACTAAAATGATAGTTTTACATTGAAAAAAAGGAATTTCATTAACACCAGACAAATAATGTATCGGAGTGACATGTGGTAGTTTCCTATATGTCATACAAGTAATTTAGATCATTAAAAAATATTTTAAAAACAATTGGAGTAGTTTTCTTAGTGGTGGATATGTGGTGTATGTTTTAAACTAAAATAACACTTTTATATTTCAAAAATTCACTTAAATTCATTCTGACCAAATCCTTTGTCATATTATTGTTCAATCATTCCAACATAACTAAAATTAAATATATATTATTTCTTAAAATTTTCACTACAATAAGTTCTCCTTTTCTCAGTTTTATCATGGTGAAACTTTTATTAAAATAAAATGACACATTTAATGTGAAACACTTAAACATTGAGTCATATTAGACAAATAGTATGTTAGATTCATACACTATTGATTCCATGATGTCCAAAATAAATTATGGATCAGTTTCCAAAAATTTGAAAACAATTTGGTCTTGTTTAATAAATTTTAATTTTTTTTGTGAATTTTAATCTAAAACAACAAATTCATATTGAAAAAAAACATGGAATAATTATGGTCACATCGTGTGTTGGATTTATGTTTAGTCAATTCATACACATAGAAATTAATTATGGATTATTTTTATAAAATTTTAGCAAAATATAATCTCTTATACTCTCTTTTATCTATGTGATATTTTTATATTAAAATTATAATTTAAATTTAAAGGCATTCTTGGTGAGTCATACATGCCAGATCAAGTGTCATATTTTTTGAGCAATGTATTGTTTTTAAAAATATATAAAAATTTTATTTAAAGGGGGAGATTATTGAATATAATACTATGTCTTTTTCTGATAATTTTTATTCTCACAAATACCCTTAATTATTTTCTAATGATATTATTTAGTATTCTGCAAGACTTTATAAATTTATTTTACTCTTAAAATATCGAGAATTTATTTCTTATTCAGAATCTTCTTTAAGCACATTTTGGAATCATTGTTCATTCCTTATGTGGAAAATGTAGCACGGAATCATCTTTAGTGCATTCTAGAATCACTGTTTATACCGTACGTGGATAAAGGTAGCATAAGGATGAAAAGCGTGTATAATTTTTGACATAAGAGAAAAGTATGGTTAAACAACCATACGTTTTCAGAAAAGTATGGAAGAAGAACCTTAAAATAGGAAGGAGCCTTACGTTTTGGTTATCAGCAAAGTATGGAAGGAGAACCATACGTAAATATTAAACGTTACATTTGTTTCTCAAAAGTATGGTTAATCAACCTTACTTTTGTAAACAACCATATGTTCTTGGAGAAGTATGGATCAAGTAAAAGTATGGATCTTTTGCCGTACGTTTGAGAGTTGAAGAAAAAATATGGATGATCAACCCTACGTTTATGTTCAATCCTATGTTTGGAGGCCAAGTCATCAACCTTACGTTTGTCATCGGAATGTTTTGAATGACGATATTTTTATGCAATTGTCAGCAAGAGGATTATTGGGTGGATTTCAAGCCGGATTCAATGTCATATTTAAAATATGACTTTGAAAGATTCAAATATTTTTTATCAATGGATTTAAGATCAAATTAAAAAGAGCATTTTATGATGAGTCTTAAAGGAAGTTATGACTTCTCTGTAATTTCAAATTTTTTAATATCGTGAGTCAGAAGGCGACTTTTATGGATTTAAATGTGCAGAAGATATGCTCTGCTTTATTATATATGTTCTCTCTGAAACAACAGGTACATGTGTGTATGGTGATTGATCTATTATTAAAAAGGTTGAAAACAGAGACTGCAAAAATTTACTTTGATCTGCTGATTCAAAAAGGAGTGTAAAAGCTCTGTTCGATTAAGATGAAGGAACTCGAAACAAGATTCACTTGTTCTGAATCGAATATCTACTGTGGATCTACTACTTCTGAAGTTGTGAACTATATCTTTATATTTGTTGCAACTGGATCGACTCAGAACTGCTTCGACTTGAAAATAAATATTTCTAGTGATGACAATCAATCTGCTGTCAATTTCATTCTGTTGAAATTGTGAAGATCAACTAGAAAACTTCTTTCTGTAATTATTTTTATTCTTGAGTAACCAGTTTCTCATTCTATGTTGTGTAGGTTCGTGTTTGAACAAGAAGGCTTTGTGAGCCTGAATATTGTAAAGATGTCAACTGCCTGTACTCAGTTGTGAACTGGTCTGTGGAAAAGAGGATCAAATAGTGAAAATAACCATGTTCGTGGAGTTGAGCATTGGTGGGGTGGACTAGGGGCCTTCTGTTCCCCGAATCACTATACATCTTTGTGTTCTTGTTTTTACTTATTCCTCTGCATGATCAAATGTGATAAATCATAGAGGACAGAACTCGTTCAATCAAAGAGTTACAGAAAAATATCAAAAGACACAATTCACGCCCCTCTTGTGTATAAACTGTAGATTCAGATCCAACAATTTGTATCAAAGGTGGAGCTTCTAATAGAGCCTTAGCAGGCTAGAAGCATTTAAATATTATAAAAGAGAGCATTATGATGGATACAAGAGAAGGGATGTCAATGGTCAGAGAAAAATATTTTAATGGATTCAACTATGGTTGCTGGAAATCACGCATGATAATATATCTGAAAAACCTCAGATATAATGTATATTCAAAGATTCTGACTCCTTATGAAATTCCTTAAAATCCTGAGACATGGAGTGTTGTTATAGAGGAAAAGTACGATATGAACTCAAAGGATATGAATGAAATTATCTGCAGTCTAGGACAAGATGATTTTAATATATTATCTCAGTGTCCCACAACATATGAGATGTGGAAAACAATAGTCATGGCATATGAACGAACACACAATGTGAGACAAATGAGATATGCAACTGCAAAACTGAAATTTGATACTTTCAGAATGTTTGAAGGTGAAAGCATTACCCAAATGAATGGGAGATTGATAGAAAATGTCAATAATATAATATCTCTAGGAGAACCTATCAAGAAGGTTGATCAAGCATTAAATGTTCTAAGGGTACTTCCTACTCAATGGAATGGTATCTCTGCTGCAATCAGACAATCAACTCATGTCAAAGATCTAACCATGAGAGAGCTAATTGGTACATTGATGATGTATGAACCTGAAATGAAAGATGAGGCCAATGAACATAATGTTCTTATCAAATGATAAGATACTTCCATTTAAGTAACTTCACTAAAAATGAATAGAAAGCTGAAGAATGGAGAAGTCAAAGCTAAATCATAGATCTCTGACTCATCCAATCCAGATGAAGAGCTGGCTCAGCTAGCCAGAAAATTTAGAAAGTTATACAGCAAGAAAAGGGGCTTCAAAAAATCATTTAATAAAGATGATAAGTAAGAGGTTATAAATGCAAGAAGATTGGGCATATTAGACCAGATTTACCACAATTGAAGGATGAAAAGAAGAATAAATTCTTCAAAAGAAATGACTATGAGCAGAAAGACAAGAAAGCTATGAAAGCCACTAGGAGTGTATCTGAAGACTCCAGTAGCTCTTCTGAATCAATCTCATAGATAGGAGAAGTCAAGCTAAAAGAAAACATGTGTTTTATTGGAGAAACTGATGAGGTACACTCATATTACTCCTCTGAATCAAATTATCAATCAAGCTACTCCAATGAAAAACTTGCAGCCCACTGCAATATGCTTTAAGAGAGATATGACTCACTATTTAAGAAACATAAGTCACTAAAAAATAAACATAAATCTATTACAGATGAAAGAGATACAATGATGAAACAACATAAGGAATTAACTGATAAGTACAATTCGATTAACATTAACTATATTAATTTTGAATAAAGAATAAAAACACTATAGGATGAAGTAGAATCTTACAAACATGCATCATTGGTTTTTACAAAAGGAGATAATTCATTAAATGAAATTATTGGAAAAAAAGTCATTAAAAATGAGAAACTTGGAATTGGCACTAAAGGAGAAAAACCTAAGCAATATAAAAATTATTTTATTCCTAACTCTAAAAAGGTTAATTGTATATTTTGTGGGAAAAAGGGGCATATAGATAAAAACTGTTTCTTAAGACAACCTCAATTTTTTGGTATTAAGAAAGCCTATATTTCAAAAGACTTATATGATTTAGATGATTTTAAAAGAACAAAGCAAATCTGGATACCCAGATCATTGCTAGCTAACACCCCTGGACCCAACAAAAAATGGGTATCAAAGCAATTTGTTTGAATGTATTTGTAGGTAGCAGGTCCCCAGAGAAGAAAACATATATGGTACATGGACAGTGGCTGCTCAAGACATATGAGTGGAAACTCATTTAAAATTCTTCACTCACTCAAAAGAAAGGTAGACTTGTTACATTTGGTGACAATGCCAAAGGAAAAATCATTGGCATTGGAACTGTTGGAGATCCAAAAACAGTCTCAATCAACAAAGTACTTTATGTACAAGGATTAAAACATAATATGATAAGTATCTCTCAAAATTGTGATGATGGATATACTGTTGATTTTACTAACAATTGTTGTAATATTTCTAAAGATAAACTGTTTAAATTTTAAGAACTAAGAACTGAAAATGTCTATACTTTGGATTTAAATTCCTTGTGTAAACAACAAGTAAACTGCTTGACTTCAAAAGTAAGTGAATCCCGGATCTGGCATAGGAGACTTGGAAATTGAAATGTATATGTTTTACATAAGTTATCTTAGAAACATTTAGTTTCTCATTTACCTTGTCTCAAATTTGAAAGTGACAGATTTTGTGATACATGTCAACTTGGCAAGCAACAAAAATTATCCTCCAAATATTTTAATAAGGTTACTATATCTAAACCTCTAGAACTTATTCATATGGATTTGTTTGGACCTTAAATAGTATCAAGCTTAGCTATTAAATTATATGTATATGTTTTTTTGATGACTATTCAATATTTACAAGGATTTTCTTTTTGAAATTTAAAGATGAAGCTTTTAATTTATTTAAATGTTTCTGCAAATCTGTTCAAAATGAAAAAGGTTTTAATATAATCTAATTGAGAAGTGATCATGGTAGAGATTTTGAGAATCTTGAATTTAATTCCTTTTGCTCAAAAATGGGTATTAAACATACCTTTTCTGCACCCAGAACACCTCAACAGAATTGGATTGTAGAAAGGAGAAATAGAATAATTCAATAAATAGCTAGAACTATGTTAAATGTATATAGCCTACCTATATATTTCTGGGAAGAAGCTGTAAATACAGATTTCTATATAATTAATAGATTTTTAATTATAACTATTTTGAAAAGGACACCCTATGAACTATGGAATAACAAAAAACCAAAAGTTAACTACTTTAATGTTTTTGGATGTAAGGTTTAAATCTTAAACACCAAGGATAATATTGGTAAATTCGATCCAAAATCTGATGAAGTTAATTTCATAGGATATTCTGCTACCTCCAAAGCTTATAGAGTTTATAAAAATAAGTGAAGGATTGTTGAAGAATTAGTTCATGTGAAATTTGATGAATCTGATCCCTTTGATAAAAGGATAGATCAAATGGATGAACTTGACTCTAATGATAACATGAGACTTGGGAACTTAAAGAATGATTTTGAAAATGATATAAAATAAATTCAGTCCAGTTCGGAGGAACACGATTCCAATGAAACTTTAAATATATTACCTAGACAGTCTAGAACCCTATAGAATCACCCTTTAGAAACTATAAAATGTGATCTAGAAACTGGTGTTCAAACTAGAAGAAATTTAGGAAACCTAGTGGAATTCTCTGCCTTCATATCTCAACAAGAAACCAAGACTATAGAAGAAGATTTTGATGATGAAATTTGGGTTATAGAAATTCCATATTAATTAAACCAGTTTAAAAGAAATGAAGTTTGGGAATTAGTGGAAAGACCTAAGAATTATCCTGTAATAGGAACCAAATGGGTCTTTAGAAATAAACAAGATGAACAAGGCACAATATCTAGAAATAAACAAGATTAGTAGCTAAAGGATATAATCAAGAAGGAATAGATTATGATTAGACTTTTGAACCTATAGCTAGGTTAGAATACATTATAATCTTTTTAGCATATGCATCTTATATGAATTTTAAATTATTTCAGATGGATGTTAAATCTACCTTTTTAAATGGTTATTTAATGGAGGATGTTTATGTTGAGCAACCTCCTGGTTTTGAAAACTCTCAAAAACCTGATTCTATTTTTAAACTATCTAAAGAAATTTATGGCCTTATATAAGAACCTAGATCTTGGTATGAAATATTATGTTCTTTTCTTTTGAAAAATGATTTTACTGTTGGAATGGTAGAACCAACACTCTTTATGAAAACTGCGAAAAATAATGTTTTATTAGTTCAAATTTATGTTGATGATGTAATATTTGGATCAACTAATTAAACTCTTTGTCATGAATTTTCAAAATTAATGCAAGATGAATTTGAAATGAGTATGATGGGATAATTATATTTCTTTTTGGGACTTCAAATATTTAAAAAAGATTTTGGATACGTTTTAAATCAAAGAAAATACATTACTGGTTTACTTAAGAAATTTGGACTTGAAAACAGCAATCCATTTACAACTCCTATGTGTACTAATAGAAAACATGATTTGGATGAAACTGGGAAATCAGTTGACAACAAGTTATGTAGAGGCATGATCGGTATTTTGTCATATCTTACTGCTAGAAGGGTAGATATAATGTATTAAGTATGTCTTTGTGCTAAATTTCAATCAAATCATAAAGAATCTCATCTAACTGATGTTAAAATATTCTTAGATATTTAAAAGGAACCATTTCTCAATCTCTTCTTTATCCAAAAACTTATGATTTCAATATGATTTCATATTCATATGTTGAATTTGGAAGTTTTAGATTATATAGAAAATGTACATTAGGAACATGTCACATTTTAGGAATGTCTTTAGTATCATGGTCTAGTATGAAACAACATTCAGTTGCCCTATCAACAGATGAGGTAGAATATATTTCTGCTGCCAGTTCTTGTGTACAAGTGTTGTTGAAGAAAAAAACTCTTATGGACTTTGGATTGAATTTTAATAATACAACTATTTTATGTGATAATAAAAATACAATTAATATTTCAAAAAATCCTATTAGTCATTTTAGAACTAAGAACATTGTTATAAGGTATCACTTTTAAAGAGATCATGTTATTAAAAAAGATATATTTTTAGAATTTATAAATACTAAAATTCAATTATCAGATATTTTTACTAAATCACTTCCCACTGTATGGTATTATTTTATTAAGGGGGAGCTAGATTTATTTAATTTTAAATAATTTTTTCTTTTATTTACTTTTATTTATTTTTTAAAATTTTATTTTGTTATTTTTTAATACTGTTTAAGATTTTTTTTCGCCATATGAAAATTTTATTTGTTTTAAATACATGTAATGATTAGTGATTAAATGAGAATCATGGATGTGAGAGCCTTTTCGACTTCTAAACCATTTCACTTCTATCGAAACCCTTTCGAAATCCAAAAATCGCACTTCCGCTCCTAAACCTGAATCTTCAAACCTCTGAGACCCTAACATTCAAAACATCAGAGATTCTCATAGATATGGTTAGAACTAAAAGAGACAGTGATTCCGATCCAAGCAATGCCCAGAGGCAACACTCCGAGGGAAGAAAAATCATACAGGGAAAGGTAGTTAATCTCGACTGGTTATTTCAGTCAAATCTGTTGTTGAAGCAAGCACTGTCGTTTCAGAATCATGAACAGATGTTACATAGTGAAAATACAGAATTTTTGTATGATGTAGAATATAGATACTTCTTCAAATCTGTATAGTTTTGTCTGGGAGATACCGATGACAGTATGATGGCTAAGATAGAGGATAGGTTTTTCTCAATATCATCAGTAGAGATTGGTGAGATTCTCAACAAGCCTCATGAAAGAGTTTTTCATTTCAATTTGAAATATATTGGATATTTTGTGAATAAATCCGAGGACATCATGTCTTTTCTTTTTGCTACTAAGACTATAATGAAAATGTTTATCATGGATTTGGAGCCTGATCAAGAAATTTTGGTCAAATTTATTCAGACTGGAATAGCTCCAAGAATGGTAGAAATGGAAAAGATTTTGTACCCTGATATGTACATAATGTATCTTTTGTTAAGTGATATCAGGTTAAACTTCACAAGGTACATGATAAGGTATCTCAATTACTACTTTCAATGTAATGCTTGGATGAACTTCTATCCTTTTGATCGATTTATTTTTAAACTGCTGCTTAAGAAAGTAATGGTGAGATTAGTGGATGGCTGAGTTAACTATCATCACAGTAATATGTTTAATGCTGGAACTTTATGGAAGTATGGATATTTCTAGAGCACGATTAAAGGAAAAAAATTCCTGTAGGAGCTGAGGAAGACTCAGAAAGTGTTCAGGGTCAACCTGCTAAGTCCATGAAAGGACAAGCTGAATCAAGAGTCAGCAATGTAGCAAGAAGGATTCGCTTTGAAGTGGAATATGTTGAGGAAGACAAAAGTCAGGAGGGACTTAAATCAAAAAGAAAGATACATGTTAATGAGGAAGTTTCTTCCCCTACTTTGGAAACAAAAACATAGGCTTATTTTCTTACACTTTTGTAAGAGAGGCTGTTGTTGATAATATCATGGAAGATGATAGTGAAAGGATAGCACTAGTAGAGGTATCAGGAGCTCAAGAAGATGCTCATAGGGAGAATCAGGAACAGAATGTAGCTGATGTTGAAGTTGCAGTTCAATAGGAACAAGAGATAGAGGCAGTTCCTGGTGAAGAAGTGGTCAGACCTTAGGAAATGAATGAATATATTGTTATTGAAATCCCAGTGGAAGGCCAATATTCAGATGTTTGTGGTGAGCATGCTTATAAAGCTCACACAGAGGTTCTTCAAGAGGATTTGTCTATGGAGGAGTCTGCAGATTCAAAAGAAAAATATGTGCACCAACCTACTCAGGACAGAGAAAAAGAAAAATATGATGCTGAATCATTACCTTTGGTACTGCTGCATCCACCAGAGCATGTGAATATGAATCAAGAACATGTTGCATCTGATTCAAAGAAAGTAGAATTTGAAGAACTGTACAAAAAAGTATCTCAGCTGAAATCTGAGAATGTTACTCTGAGAAATGCCTTAGACATAGACCATTTGAAATTTCCAAAGCTGAAGAAGTGTACAGTCTCAAGGCAAGAAGTTGAAATGTTTAAGGACGATATGCTGACTGCAGTCTCTCAATTGAAATATGAAATGGTTATGAAGAAAGATTTATCAGATCTTAAGTTGTTTATGTTGAACAAATTTGCATCAGTTGAAAATAATGTTGTTAGTGGATCAGGTACTTCACCTGATTTAATCAGAAGGTTTCAAGCTATCACAGCTGCGATGAGCAACATGAATGGCATGTTATAAGATCTTCAATGTCACAGTGCTCCTTTATCAGTGTTGTTGGACAATCAGATGTTTTTAGTGGATAAACTGACATCTAGTGAGGCATCAGTCAGAATCCTGTTAAATCAGTTATCAGAGAAGCTGTCAGTGTTTTTTAAAAAAGAGGAAAGGATGCATGAGTTTTTCAGAGTCAATTTAATCGAGGATATTCATATGACTCTAGAGAATAGAGAGCTCATTATCAAACATGGAGATGGGATGATGAAGAGAATCCGGGAACAGTTCACTGAAATCATGTCTACAATCTATAGGAGATTGAACCTATTGCCTATCTTACCCAAACCTTGATTCCTGTGTATATCATTGTCATGTATATACTACTGTTTTGAATGATAATTTCATTCCTTGTTTATTTGTTTCTTTCTCTATTTGTTTTACTAACATTATTTTTGATATGCCAGTACTCCATATTTAATTATTGATAAACAATTAATAATAATCATTTACTTACAGTTCCATGAAACATTAAATGTGTTAAAATCCATGATTTTTAATTCTTTTTTATATCACAAAAAGTGGGATAATTTGGATAAACATCAACATTTTATTTAGATGGAGAATTAAAGGATAAATTTGGATGACAACTACATTTTATTTTAGAAAACATTATTTCAATAATTTTCTATATATTTATTTTTTATTATAAAGGTTATTTAAAAGAAGAAATTTTTCTAAAATTAAATATTTTTCATCCTCTCAAAATTCCATAACATGATGTAACTAATTTTGAAATTTAATTTTGTTTAAATAATTTTAATTATTTTATGGGTTCTGTGATCATCAAAAAGGGGGAGATTGTTCAGCAATGTATTGTCTTCAACAATACATAAAAATGTAATTTAAAAGGGGTAGATTATTGAATATAATCCTCTATCTTTTTATGATAACTTTGATTCTCACAAATACCCTTAATTATTTTCTAATCATATTATTTAGTATTATATAGGACTTTATTAATTTATTTTACTCTTGAAATATCGACAATTTATTACGTATTCGGAATATTCTTTAAGTGCATTCTGGAATTTCTATTCATACCTTACGTGGATAAATTTACCACAGAATCTTCTTTAGCAAATTCTGGAATCACTGTTCATACCCTACGTAGATAAAAGTTGCATAAGGATGAAAAGCATGCATATTTTTTGAGATAAGAGAAAATTATGGTTAAACAACCATAAATTTTCAGCAAAGTATGGAATAAGAACCTTACGTTAGGAAGGAACCTTACGTTTTGGTTATCAGCAAGGTATGGAAGGAGAACCATACATAAATATTATACGTTATGTTTGTTTCTCAAAAGTATGGTTCATCAACCTTACTTTGGTAAACAACCATACGTTCTTGGAAAAGTATGGATCAAGTAAAAGTATGGATCTTTTTGCGTACATTTGAGAGTTGAAGAAAACATATGGATGATCAACCCTACGTTTATGTTCAATCTTACGTTTGGAGGCCACATCATCAACCTTACATTTGTTGTCGGAATGTTTTGAAAGATGATATTTTTATGCAACGGTCAGCATGCTGATTATTGGGAAGATTTCAAGCCATATTTAATGTCATTTTTTAAATACAACTTTGACTTATTCAGAGCTATTTTATCAATGGATTTAAGATCGAATTAAAAGGAGGTTTTTATGCCATGTCCTAATGGAAGTTAGGAATTCTATGTAAATTCAAATTTTTGAATATTGCAAGTCAGATGGCGACTTTTATGGGTCTAAATGTGCAGGATATATGCTCATATTTATTATATATGTTCTCTCTGAAACACCAAGTACATGTGTGTTTGGTGATAGATCTATTATTAAAAAGGTGGAAAACAGAGACTGTAAAAATTCATGTTGATATGATGATTCAAAAATGAGTGTCAAAGATCTGTTCAATTAAGAAGAAGGAACTCGACAGAAGATTCACCTCTTCTACATCTAATATCTACTCTGGATCTACTACTGCGGAAGTTGTGAACTATATCTTTATATCTATTGCAACTAGATCGAATCAGAACTGATTCAACGTGAAAATCAATATTTCTAGAGACAAAGATCCATCTACTGTCAATTGCATTCTGTTGCAATTGTGAAGATCAACAGAAAAACTTCTTTCTGTAATTATTTTTATTCTTGAGTAACCATATTCTTGTTCTATGCTATGTAGGTTCGTGTTTGAACTAGAAGGCTTTGTGAGCCTGAATATTTTAAAGGTGTCAACAACCTGTACTCAGTTGTGAACCAGTCTGTGGAAAAGAGGACCAGATAGTGAAAATCACCATGCTTGTGGAGTTGAGTGTTGGTGGAGTGGTCTAGGGGCATTCGGTTCCCTGGACCACTATACATCTTTGTGTTCTTTTTTTTACTTATTCTGTTGCATGATCAAATATGACAAAGCATAGAGGGAAGAACTCGTTCAATCAAAGAGTTACCAAACAATTGAAAAAGACACAATTCACCCCCTCTTGTGTATAATCTGTAGATTCAGATCCATTAATATTGAGGTACATTTGATTCCCACACATGAAACATGAATTATAGATAATTTTTTTATTGTTTGAATAAAATATTATCTTTATTTCTTGTAATTTTTAATTTGATTCATTTTTTAAATTAAATTAAAACATTTATCTTGAAAACATATACATTGATTCATAACAAAACACTGTGTTTCAAATGTATTTTTAGTCAATTCCTACACATCAAAATTCAAATATGAATATAATTCCCAATATTATGAAAACAATACAAATGTATTTGATTATTTTTTAAAATGTAACAAATTTGTTTATCTAGAGTGGAACATTTATGCTGAAAACCAGAACATTGATTCATACCAGCAGCAATGTATTTCATATTTATATCTATTTGTATCATATAAATCATTAATATGATCACTCGCACCAATCAAATCCTTTACAAAAATTAAAAACATCCAAATAATGTCAAAAAATGTGGGAATAATGAAATATCTTGAATGGATGATACCAATTTAAAAATTCCATTTTATAAAGTGTTTATTTTTCTAAGGCATTCAATGTATAGGTGCATTAATGTTTCAGTTCTACACGATCTTGAACGACATGGGGGATGGGGTCCCCCATTGCTGGTCTATTTAATATATTGTAATGTTTTTCTCTATGATTATGAAAAAACATTTATAAAGACCCATATTTATCAACAGTAAAATAGAAATTGATAATAACCCCACTCTTTATGAGTTCCAACTCTTTTCAATAATAAATATATAATTTTTTCAGCACTTTACAGAAAAAGTTAATAGATATAGGATTTATATATAAAAGATATTTTAGCACTGATAGAACCTATATTTATTAATAATTTTTGGAAAGATCTGATAATGTCCTAGTTTTATTAACATAGTAGGCGATGACTGCTAAACCCATCCCTCCCCTATATGGAGTGGTATGGAACTATCTAATCTATCAAAGGAACTTTGCCTCTCTTTTTATCTCCCTTTGTATCCTCAATTTTCATCATTCATTACATCTGATTTTTGTTGACAATAATGATTCATTATTTTTAGATGGCTTCTAAAAACATTCACTCTCATCCAGAGAGTTCATTGATTTATCATTGCATCTGAACCTGATGGTGATATCAAGTTTCAAAAAATTTCATCCATGGGTGGATTCATTTGATTGGGTATTTTCATATATTGACGAATATAGAAATGATTAAATGTGGGTCTTCTAAATAATAGGCACATCATGATTAAATTATATTATAATAATGACTTGTTCCAACCATAGTCCATCCCCCTACATCTGAAACAAATCATCTTACTCTTTATTCTGGTCGACGTATGATTTCAACCAGAAATGAGATACCCCGACTAAGGATATTTGGGTTAGTTTTCCAGAACACCCTTTTTCTTTTCAAAATCCTTACATTATTCAAATGATATGTAAATTTTTTGGTAGATATTTATGTTTTCATAGTATAAAAATAAATATTTTCTAACCCATTTCTCCACAAATTTTTCATGAAGTTGATATTTTAAGAACTCCAGCAGTGAATGTTTGGATTGGAGTTTGGGTATAGTTATGCTACAAGAAACCATTTTCTCTGGAGTACTGGATTGATTTTTCATCTTCATTCAAGAAATAGTGTCACTTGATTGATTTTAATAGGCCATGGTGTATGAATAACTACCAGAATACAGATGTAAGAAAGGGATGTAGTGGAAAGGGTATGGTGTCCATTTAAGGTGTAGGATTGAAGGAACATGATATAATTGGTTTTTTATTGACTAAATCAGTATTTCAATGGGTTTTTAGTTTTGATGACATGAGGGTGGGGAGTCTAATGGGACAACACTATCTACTGGTCTCACAGAAAAAAAATTAATTCCTAACGGAACAGAAAATGTTATCAGTATCCAGATGGAGGCACGACTATTAATCCATGATTCCGGAGTAGTAGACATCAATGGTAGAGTTATATGTGTTTTCGAGGCGGGGTGTACAACATGGACAATGGAAATTAAAACAAATGCAGCTAAGGTGGAATCCAATGAGGTGGTAGTGAGAATGGGTGCTGAAGCTAATCATAATTCAGAATTATAGGTGGCATGTGAGGAGGATGAAATGGTATGTATAACCAATGGAGGTAGCTAGGGATGGGTAAATTCATCATGTAGTGATAGTCTTGGAGGGTATAACTCAAATAATAATATTTGTAACCACTATTATGATCTAGAGGATGAATATTCTGTTCAGGGATAAAGGGATGAGATATGGGGAATAAAGGGAATCAAAACCCTAATACAAGTAGATAATTTCTCTGACGGCCAAATCCATTTTTTAAAATATTATGAGGATAAGATATCTAGCCATGTTTTAGTGGACAGTGTTGATGGAGTCCATGTAATAAGCCTATTACAACCCCAGGAGGATGAATGAGAGAAAAATAAAAATAGATTTAGTTAGAAGAATTATGTTAAATGGAAAGAGCTATAAAAGAAGTAAGGACTAATCTTAGATACATAAGCTGTTGTAAACATGGTTAATCAAAATGAATAAAGAAATAGATATTTATCCCATGTGTCATTGTTTAGAAGGAAATAATAGTTCAAATATTCATAGAGGAAATCATATAATGGACTATGTTGAAGTCCAATTCACAAGAATAGGGTGGTGGTATAATAGAAGATATGATTTAGGTACATGAGGTATATAATAGTAAGGTGAGGGAAATAGATAATGGGGATGTGGAAAATGATAGTCATGTGGATTATAATTCATTTTAATAAAGAACTATTAGAGGATGCATATGAGATCAATTTTATATAAGGGAAGTTCCACATGACGAATGATAGGATGTTTCAAGTGCATACTAATAAAGAATAGTGTGTATAGATAAATAATCATGATTTTATTTTGATACATAAATTCAAAAAAATGATGATTAGTGTGGAATATTGTATCCAATCAATGGACATAATGACCTATAGCTTTCAAGACATCCTTGAAGATGGCCCGGACACGAAGGCCACCGCACATTAGTGCATGTTATATAGAGGTATGGTTTCTAATAGACATAAACTCAATTTTGAATGATTCGGTAAATTATTATGGTGTATTCTGATTTAATTTACATAACATGAAACGTTTCCTACTTTTTCCATAAATTTGGTTTGCAATAAAATGTTAATTTTCAAGTAGCAGCTTTAATTATAGTAAATAAATTATAAAATATAAAATTAATATATATTAAATATTAATAATATATTTAAAATTGAAAAATGAATTAATATTATTAATGAATATATAATCTTAAAAGTATTAATGTAACAAAATTGTTAAATTATATAAAAATGAACAGACTTCAAAAATATTGAACAAATGCACAGATTTTAATATTTGTAAAAATTAATAAAAAACCAAAATGAATATATATTAAAATTAAATGAATATGTATTAAAAATGTAAATTAAAACCATATTAGAAAACTTAAATTATAAATAATAAAAATTTGTAAATAAATATTAAAAAATAAGAAATTACAATAATGATAAAAGAATAAATATTAAAACCGAATAAATTATAATGAAAAGATAATAATGATTAACATTAGTATTGAATAAATAATATAAAATAATATTAATTGAATTAATATTAAAAAAGTGTAAAATTAAATAGTTAAAAAACATGTAGGTTGCAAAAATTTTAAAAAATGAAAAAGTATTATTAATTATTTAAATTATTTAAAAAATTAAAAATGAATACACAATAAAATGAAAATGAATAAATATTAATTATATAAATTAAAATAATATTAAAATCATAAATATTAATCAATAATCATATATAAATAAATATTAAAATGGGTAAAATTAAAAAAATAACAATGAAACATTTAAAATGATTAAATAAAATTTAATTAAAAAAATATTATTATTGATTAGTTAATTTTAAAAATGAAAAAATCATGAAAAAATTAAAAAAATAGATTATTTTTAATAAAAACATTAAAAATGAATAATATTTTTTTTAAAAAAAATATATATAATATAGTATGTTAGTAAATATAATCTCAAAATTAAAATTTGAAATTGAATAAATTAATGAAATATTATGTTTTTTTTACGTTCTATAAAAATTGAACTTATTAAATATATGTATGTATGAGATTAATGTAACACACATTTGATATATGATACATTGAGGGATAAATAACATTTAATTAAATTCCCATTACTTGATAAAATTATTTTATATTTTTAATTAATATTAATTCTTAATTATAATCTATTTTGGGCTATGTATATGACTAATTTAATGTAAATATAAATATTTTGTGTTATATAAATCAAATATAATGAAATATTATATATGTATTGATATATGTATATATATATGTCAATATTAAAAAGATTAAATATATTATCAAACAATTATTGATACTGAATGTAATGATTAATAAACTATAAAAATATAAAGTAAATACTATTTAAAATCACAAATATTAAAAAATGTAAAAATGTTTTGGTTTCCAAAAAAAGCACACAACCTTTATTTATGAAAAATAATATACAAATCATGTTCATCATGTCAAAAATTGGATATTCATTTCTATATAATCATGAATCCTTTATCATCATTTATAAAGGACCCATATATTGGCGCTTTTGTTAGCGCTGGTAAAGGAAATGGTAGTTGGTAAAAAATATACAATCTTGCACCTTCCCAATAACATAACCATATTATAAACATTAAATATAATTGGAATATAAATTCTATAGAACACTAGAATGAAATATAAATATACATTTCACTATCGTTTTAATTAAAAAATTACATTTATAAAATTTCCATTGAAGTGATATTTACAATTAATTAAAAAAATACAATCCAATATACAAAAATAAAAAAATTATAGCCTGCTTTTTTCAAAAATCAACCACCATAAAAACCATGTCTGCGCAATAATTTCTTTTTTATAACCATACAATTCATTAAGAATTATATAATATATTTTTAAGGATGTTGTAAATTAATAATCAAAATAAATTATATTGATAATTAAATAAAATATGTCAATGGTGTTATCAGTGAATAAATACTTTAATTACCTAATTTTTTTTAAAAAAATTATATCACTAAATAAAATATACATTTTTAAATTAAAACATGCACTTTAACAATACAAGACACATTATGTGTCTGAATAATGAGTAGTCAATTCTGAAAAATAAATAACTAATTTTGAATAATTTTTATAATTTTTAAAAATAATATGAGCATATTTACTCTATTTCAACAATGTGGAACTTGTTTCAAACGTAAATGAATATTTTATATTGAAAAAACTTTGTTGGAGTCCTACTATCCACATCATATGTAAGATTTTTGTGTTGTTGATTCATACATGTCATAAATGAATTAGAGATCATCTTGATAAATTTCTAAAATAATTGGAACTCATTTACATGATTTTCATAATTTTATTCTCATTTAAAACTAAAATAAAACATTTATATTTAAAACACAAACATTGAGTCATACCGACAATAACATGTGTCGGATTGACATGAGGTTGATTCTTTTACAACAAGAATGAATTGTGGATCACCATCTTAATTTTTTATAACAATATGAGTTTTTTTCAGTTTTGGATATGTGATGTATATTTTAAACTAAAATTACACTTTTATATTGAAAACAAAATGATTAAGACATATATACTACATTGTGTTTTAGATTAAAATGCAATCATTTACGAAAACCATAAATGAATTATAGATCATTTTAATAATGATAAAAAATATTCTGTGATTTTTTATCAGGATTTTGGAAATGTGATGTCAATTTTAAACAAATATTCCACATTTATATTGAAATTACTAAATTATATTCATTAAGGACACATCATGTGTTATATTTAAATAGGGTTTATTCTAACATGTCATGTAAGAATTTTGGACTGTTTTCCAAATGATTAGAAATAATCAATAATCATTTTCTCAGTTGCTCAATTTTGGCTATGTGACATGAGTTTCAAACTAAAATAACAGTTTTATATAGAAAAAATACAATATTTTTCTTAAAAACTATAACACGAGACTGAGTGAAATGCATTCCATTACTATACATCTTAATGTTTTTATGTTTTTTTTACTACATTTTTAAAATAAATGAAGCTTTTTTCTTCGTTTTAGCTATGTGAAACATGTTTTAAACAAAAATAAAACATATATATTTAAAACATGATATATTAATCATATCAAGAACACCATTTTTATAATTGAAGTATAGTTGATTCCAACTCATCAGAAATGAATTATGGATCACTTTCAAAATAAAAAAAATAAAAAATTATTTTTTTTTGTTTTGAAAATGTGACAAAATTTTTAATATAAGTTGAATATTTTATATTGAATACATTCCCAAGGATTAATACAAGAAAATAATTTGTCAGAACGATGTTTATTAAATTTACAAAAATCAAAAATGAATTTTGGATCATTGTATTAATGTTTTAAAAAATTCAATGCTCATTTGTCTATTTTTTTATATGACATGTGTTTTAAACGAAATTGAAAAGTTTATATTGAAAAAATGATCATTGAGTCATATCTAACACATCAGGTGTTATATTAACATTTAATTGATTCATATTTTTTATAAAAGAAATATAAATATTTTCATGATGTTTGAAAGCAACCTGAGATCATTATTTCATTTTTGGATGTGTGATGTGAGTATTAAAAAAATTACACATTAATATTAGAAACACACACTATGATTCATACCAACCACATCATGTGTTAGGTTGATATGATGTAAATTTCATTATTTATCAAATGAATTATGGTTTATTTTAATAATTTTATAAGGAAAACATATCCTGTTTTATCTATTTTAGATATGTTACACATGTCTTTTAACAAAATAACAATTTAAAATTGAAAACATACACATTGAGTTTTACCAAATTCATCATGTGTTTGATTGATGTGCAGTCAATTCCTATACAACAAACATGAATTTTTTTTTATTTTTCTATTGTTTGGAAGTAATTTGTTCTATCATTCTCAGTTTTCAAAGTGAGATCAGAATTTTGAAAAAATGAAAACAATTTGTTGAAAGCACACACTTGGAGTCATACCTAACACATTGTGTATTATTTTATTATGTGATCAATTATTTCGTGAAAAAATAAATGATGTATCATTTTCCTAAAATTTCAAGACAATATAGGCATTTTTTATAGTTTTGTCTTTGTGATGTGTATGCTACACTTAAATGACACTTAAAAACATTCACTTTGTGTAATACCAGACACATTATGTGTCAGATTTATGTGTAGTCAATAATTAAAAATTAAAAATTCATTATGGATCATTTAAATAAGGTTTGAAAAAATAAAATATTAATTTCTTAGTTTTTCTATGTAACATCGATCTAAACTAAAATGACACATTTATATTGAAAACATGTGATTTTAGTTATACCAACCACATCATGTGTTATCATGAAAAGTTGTCAATTTATATATTTCTCACATAAAATATGTATTTTAATAATAATTTCAGAAAACAATTCGAGATTTTTCCCATGGTTTTGGATAAGTGATGCACTTTTTAAAGAAAAATGGCACATTAAAATTAAAAACCCACATATAAAGTCATTCTGGACACATCATGTCTTCGATTGAAATTTATTCAATTCATACACACCAAAAATGAATTATAGAACGTTTTTTATTAATTATTAGGAATATATAAGATATTATACTCATGTTTTTATATTATATATGTTTTTAAACTAAAATGACACTTCTAATGAGAAAAATATACACATTGAGTCATGCTATCCACATCGTGTGCCAAATTGAAGTGCGGTCAATTCTAATAATTTAAAACTGAATTATGGATCATTTTTATAAATTTTGAAAGCAATTTGATATAATTTCAGTTTTTTACAATATAATGTATTTTTTAATCTAAAATGACACTTTTATATCAAAAACATACACATGGAATCATTCAGGTCACATCATGTGTTAGATAGACCTTTTGTCTATTCCTATGCATCAAAAATTAATTTTGGATTATATTAATAATGATTTTGGATTGGTTGATCACATTTAACATGGTTTTTCATTGTGAAATTTGTTAGAGTAAAATGATAATATTAACGTGGATACATGAACATTGCTTCATAATCTCCACATGATGTGTTATCTTGATTGGTAGTTCATTCCTACAAATCCCACATAAATCATCTATCATTTTCCTAATGTTTGAAAACAATAAAATATTGTTTTCATGGTATTTATAATGTGGTTTCATCTTAAATTAAAATGAAAATGTTATATAGAACACACACACATTGATTCATACCAACCACATCTTGTGTCATATTTTTGTTTGTTAAATTCTTAATTTTAAAAATGGAATTATGTATTGTTTTCCAGAATATAGAAAATAATATTATCTCATTTGTTCATTTGGACAATTTAACAAGCATTTTAGACTATAAAAAACTTTTCAATATAAAAAATGATCTTCGAATCATTATGGTGACATAGAATGTAAGATTGATATGTAATAAAATATGAAATTATAACCTTTTTGTTATTAATAGTGAAAAACACAACATACAACAAAAAGTTCACGTGGGAAAAAAGAAACGAAGCCTGATAGAATTTTTCTTGAATAATCATAGAACTATAAATTAGAAGAGAACTAGTATAACAAAACAACATTAATTGTTTATCATGATTACCTTTTAATGCAAGACGACTAGATAACATGTTACACTCGCACTATGTTTTTAAAACCCATATAATATGAAAAATAATATTTTTTCAAGTATGTATGAGGTATATAATATTCCAAGGTAAATTTATATGACCTTTCATATCATTAACAACAATAAAATAATATAATTTAGTAACATTCAGTTCAATATCTATTTCTTTACATTATTTGACTCCTTGAAGCATCACTGATATCTATAGCACCACTAAAGTAACCTACCAATAGAAAGCCAAAAATACATAACAACCAAACCATTTACATAAAAAGAAACACCACCTTGTCTCCTGGTCCCATGCAAGAAATAAGCATCAAAATTTAGTTTAATTATATATTTAAGAGGATGTTATCTCACTCAAAAGACCAAGAGATCTCTACTCAATAACATCAGCCACGATTAAACTACTAAGTAACACAAATGAATCACAAACCTAGGAGTTTTAAAGTTTTTATAGTGCTTCAAAAATTAAAAGAGTGTATCTAGAAAAATTCACCTAATATTATAATGATTAGAGAATAACCCTTGATGGCATACAACATTATTAATCTCTAATAAAATCCTACATACAAAGGTGATTACTAAGTACCATCCCTTATCTTGTTCACCATAACATAAATATGAATCCCAATATAGTTATAAAAAATAATCCATATATGTTAAAAATACAATGAAATATAGAAATACAATAACATGAACCCTGAAATACACACCCCAATCACTTTTAAAAAATATATTAGAAGAAGATTCAGATTTACAGGTAGTACAACACTTTCAATTCAATGCAAGAGGAATAATAAATTGTTGCAGATTATCATTAATAGCAATAGAAAAAAATTTATTTCTTCAATGAATAAAAATGAATTTTGTAGAAAAATAATTACACCATATTCTACTTATAATATTTTCTATGTTCGATACCAAATTAATTATGGAACCAAAATCATAGAAACATAATTATATATATATATATATCTGATTGATTCATATAAATCCTAAATAAATTATGTATCATTATACAATATTTTGAAAACAATTCATGCCCTTTTTCTAGGTTTTGATAATGTCACTTTTGTTTTAAAATAAATTAAATTATAGAGAACAATATTTAAAACAAAAGTTTCAACATCCTACCCTTCTTCAATTTCCTTCACATATAATTAAATGATTCTACATTGAGTAGAGGATCAGAATATCATAGGGGAATAACTATTAGTATTTAAATTATCTTTCATTATCATGTCATTGTGTGAATAAAATGGGAATGTGAAGGAAATTATCTTGAATTTTCATCATGGATGTCGAGGTGATTATAATAGAGACAATGCACTTTTTACATACTCATAAAAAGGCAGAATGAAAATTAATAGAAATGTTTATTCTCAGAGCTTGGATGTACCTTCCCTATAATTGGTAATTTCAATTCGTATTTTTTTGGGTAAAAGGTTCCTTTACTATATTACTCTCACCATTATCTTTACAATAGCCTCATTGTACAAACTCTCATGAGAAAAACCAGCTTCATGCATGTTACTAGCTCCACCAGAATTTGTATAGTGTCACCCTTAATGATACATCTCCTTGAGAAATAACTCAAATATGTATTTCTTTTAAACCACACCACTAAAGCATTTTCCAGTTTCATCCAACTCAAACTAACACCTAGTGAATGGAAATTTGTAAAAAGATGAAATGAAATGTATGACTATTGGTGAATGATAATATTCCATTTTTAATCTTAAAATAATAATAGTAAAAATGGAATAAATGATTTTACAATATATATGTTTAATAAAAATATCATACTTGATGAATTTAATTCGGAACCCATCTATAGATGAAAGTGGATTTGAATGTATCTAAAATTATTTCCCATCAAATTGGGGCTTATTATAATGATTTTCATTCACTTTATCTCAGATGAATCATCATCAATCAAAACATTCATAATTTTTTCATCAGGTGGAGGAACCATATGTTGGGGAGGATCATCAACTATATAGCCTAACTCAAGAGTGAAAAAATATCTTTGGTGAAGTTCAAATTAATTTGTAATGATGGGAGTCTCAAATAATAAGAAAAAAATTATGGCTTTTAAAAATATATATTTAGAATAAATATATAACTAAAATATTTCCAATATTAATAGTAATATATATTTAGGAAAGAAATATCTATATATTATGATATTTATGCTTCAAATTCCAAATGTATCTTAAAGGTCATAGTATGTACATGACAACCTACATAATTGGTCATCACTTTGACA
Organism: Viscum album; assembly: GCA_963277665.1. NCBI lineage: Eukaryota > Viridiplantae > Streptophyta > Magnoliopsida > Santalales > Viscaceae > Viscum > Viscum album. Next base: position 361,165,815 of record OY728158.1, on the reverse strand, counting down.
TGTTGTTGAAAATAATTCTAACACCATGTACTCATCCCACTCACCTGTAAAAAGTATTTCTTCTTTTTTGTATTTAGAATATTATGTTATCCTAATATTAAGAAGAAAACAAATACAACATACCTAGAAATAAATATATTTATTTAAATTGTTATTACTTTTTAAAATTACAAGTTTGGGTATTCTAGTTTATTTATGGTATATAAACTATAAAATTATTCACCTTTACGAAGCTTATTTTTTTGACGTTAACTACAACTCTAGTTTCAACCCAATTAAAATTAAAAATCTTCACATGAAATGTCAAATTATCTAACTCATATATTGGATCAATTATTCTTAATTATGAAATATTAATATAAAGTATATTTATATACATATAATAGAATACTTGTATCTATGGATCCATAATAATAACTCAACTATTTCTCATCAAACTATTTTCATCATGATCTATCATATAGAATTTATTACCATTAATTACAAAACTAGTCTAAGAGATAACATTTACATTTTGTCCACTGGATATCCATTGATGTTGTTTCTAATAGAATTGGGATTTTCATATATCTATTAATAAGTATGATATTAGAAAAATCATATAAGCTATTCATTATGGGTGATTGATATCCATATTTCATCCCTTGATGGATTCAAATGTCAATGAATTACTCTACGGAATCCATCATATAGATGAAATTACAAAATATTATTTAAAATGTTAAGGTGAGTATTCTCATTATCTTTAATATTAACTCTAACAACACCTATTCTATAAATTTCTTATCCCACAAGGCCTCCACTATGATGATAGTTTGGGACACCAACTCTATCACCATCTAGGAGGTAATAGGTACAGAATTCAACTTCTTCATCAACAATAAATCACACTTCAATAAAACCTTCAAACTAACTTAAATTCATGATGTGACCCTTCAAAATTTTCATATATCATATATTGGGGTACATACATAAATAATGTTAATAGCCCACATAGATGAATATATCTAACATATTTAACTACCAGTTGGAAAAATATATCAATGAATATTAGATTGAAGAATAACTCCAATTATCATAATATGTAAACGATTTACTTATTCATTATTGGAAACATCATATGGGTCTCTTACATGAGAACATATGGATTTGAAAATGAATCAATGTTTAATTTATATATTTTGAACATTTTTCGATATAATTCAATGTAATTATATATGAATTAAATCATCATTAGAACATTACTATCATATTATTATAGTCCCAGTAACATCAGATTATTTACTTCAATGATATTTTTTATATTTTATGGATACCCCAATTAAAAATTTACACCACTAAAGAAGATTCATAATTGAAATTATTCTTATCAATATAGAGTTTTAGCTAGTAGTGGAATAATATTATTCCTTTCACCCTTCACTCCTGCCAACACATCCATTATCCTCATGTTATTCAAGTCCAACATTTCCTTAATTCCATATTTTATTTATCTAGTACATTTCGTAATGTGAAAATAATAATATCAATTATATATTTTTCTATATTAAAGAAATAAATAAAATATATGACTTATAAACCATTCTAGTATAGTAATACGAAAAAAATGTTTTTTTCCAACCCTATTCTATATGGTTTTTCAAAAATGGATTTCCAAAATAAGTGATATTATTTTTTACTTTATTGAGAAGTATATCACTCATTAATTAGGATGGTCTTGTACATTTTTCTTTATATCTATTGAATGATATCATCAAATATCAGAATATATGTCTTCAGATTAAAAGTTTATTATGTCCTCAAAACTTAGACTTTGTGGAGTGTTTCAACTTAACGGAGTGAGTACCATATAAATAAATGGGACACCCAAACAATCAATTAATTTTATTTCCAAAATAAATTATAATAAGGAAAGTAAATCATCCATCTACAAAACATGGTTATCAATCTAAAATATTAAATTATATGAGCATCATATGATGTAACCCTTTTACCCCGAATAAACTCTATATCGTCAATAAATGAATCTGAATGGATATCAATATCATTAGAAGGTTTTGTGTGTCCAAATATAAATAAAGAAAACATAATGTATTCGTGGTTCATACATGACCATGGTGGCATGCTATAAATAACAAAAATAACAACCATGTAATGTTAGTACTTCTTTTCACACCAATAAGACTTATTATATATTTAGAAAAATAAATTAAATGGTTTCATGACTCATTTCCAAAATCAATATACTCCTAATCAATTTTCATCCATAATAGAGAGTTCATTGAGTGTTGTATTTTACGATCTTCAATTGTTTTATCTCCATTCCATGAAAATTTTAAAATGGTTTTCTTGAAATCTATAAATATGTATAAACATTTTAATGATAGGAAAATACAATACACATTTTTATGTACATCAATTATTTTTCTTGTATTGATCTGTTCAAAACACATTGGATATTATGTGTAATTCATGGTCCTTTAAAAAAATCTACAATCACTAAGACATGAAATATTTTCTCATAGAGCATACACATTGAACATAAAATTCTATAAGTCTCATATTTTTTATAAGGAAGATAATTTTTTCTAGTAACATATCAATCAGTAGAAAACGTAAATTAGAAAATTTGGTGTCACCCCTTCTGCTGCATGCTTTAAAAGTATATAATAATAATACAGCTAGCAGTGTTGTATATTTATCACAACATGTATACAATGGTGTCTTTTAATTGATTTGTATCTTATCCAAAATAATTGTATAGTCATGAAGGTCATCATTAATTATCATATTCGTTTATTCCATATGATCTTTGACATCATTTATTTTAATATTCATATAAAATAATCCATAAATCAAAATATCATACAAGTCAGCAGGTAGATTCTTTTTTCTAAATGTTTAGTCCAAAATTTATAGATTCATCTTATTTTGTGACAAATCAAATATTCTTGTGACTCCTATGAGTGAATTTATCTACAATTTAAACATGGACAACTGATTTTCAAAGGAATATATACATTCTCTATTTCAATACCACTAAATATTTGGATTCCATCCATATGCTAATTTTTCATAAAATTATGAACTATCTAGTTTTGATTCATATCCATCGAATTATATTAAATAATATACATTTTTTTTACAAAAATCAGTAATTAATAATCAAATGGAATGATATAGATACATCAAATAAATTTGATAATTTTCATAATAAAAAAAATTATACTCACTTTGGACACTCAATGGAGAAATTTTAAAAACAATTTTTATGATTAGATGATATAATTCATTAAATTTGTAAATTAGTCTTATTATGATAATGTTTCACATTGATAACCTTCAATTAAATTTTTTTTTATTGTCTAAAACAATTTAGGATTGTGTTTGTATAATTAATGTGTAAAATTGATTATTGATGGAATGTTTGAAGAAAATAGGTCAAGGGTGTAGCAAAATTAAAATAGGGGGAACACACATTGGATGATTTCCACCATGATTATATTTCCCCCTTTTGTATATTGTAATCTTTATTGTATAATAATGATCAAAATGGAGTACTAATGATGAATAAATCTCAACATGATAATTTTATTGGTTATGATTCATAACATGTAATATTTTCACAAAATGGTAACATTAAAAGAAAAAACCAATGGTGGTTGAAGGGTTAAAAATTCCCCAATGGATTGAATAAGTGTTACATCACTCTTAAAGAATCATTTAAGATACATGAAGTTATTGTTCAAAGATAATCATAATAAAATTATATGTATTAACATTGTTTTGTAGTCATGAAAATAATTTATCGAATGAAATGTGTTATATATATAAAGTGACTAAGGCTATAATTAAATTTTCATCTCTCGACAAAGAGAGATATTATCAATATTCACCAAAATACATATTAATAGAAAATAATTAGCAAAAATAATAATTGATGATGATGTTTGTGGTGAGAAACATTAAAACTTTATATAACTAAAAAATAATTTTATTTCTATATAATTTAGTGATACTGAATATAACCAAATCCTTTGGGAAAATTAAAAACCCCCAAACAAGAACCAAAAATGTTTAAACAATTAAAGAGTTTTAATGGAATGTTATAAATAAAAAACTATGGGTTTTAAAGTGTTTATTTATTCATGGAGTTCAAGGGAGGGTGGTGATAATGATTCAGTTCTAGGAGAGTTCGAACAACATGAGGAATGGAGTCCTCTACTGGGGTAGTTTTTAAATATCATAATATTTTTGTTATTTTTTTTAAAAAACATATATAGTAACCAAAATTTATCAACACTAATATAGAAATTGATGATAAAACCATTATTTTTTATTCTTAACTCATTGAACTGATAAATATTTGATTTTTCATCACTTTATAGAAAATTTTGGTAAAGATAGGTGTTTCATGTACTTTTTATTTTAGTGCATAAAAATATATATTTATTAGAATTATTTTGAAAAGAGATGATAATGTTATATAATTCTTGATCTAGGAGGTAATGAATGTGGAGCATGTCTACCCTCCCTTATTGAGTGGGTGGAAAATCTATCATTCTTATAGGGAACTCATCATATCTCCTTCTCCTCCTTTTATATCCATGATTGTATTACTTCTTTCCCTCAGATACTACTTATCCTTATTGTTCCACATTTGTTTGATGGCTTCATGTAACATTCTATCTCATCCTTAGAGTTCATTGATGCCTCATTTCTTTTGAACCTAATGTTGATAGTAGGTTTCAAACAACATCATCCATCAGTAGATTCATTTGAAATGTTTGTTTTTAGATATTGGGAACATGGAAATGAATACGTATATGTCTTCTCAAAAACAAGAACATCGTTATTTGGTTCTCTTTATAAAGACTTGGTCTACCCTTGGTCCAGTGCCCCCACATCAGCAATGAAATTAGTTTCGCATTATTCTGGTGGACTTATGATTTTCACATGAAAAATAATACCCATACTATTGTTGTTTTTTATAGTTTTCTAGATCACCCTCTTCCTTTTAAGAATCCTCCCATTATTCAAATGTTATATAATTTGTTGGGTAAATATTTACATTTTGATAGTAGAACTAGAATTATTTTCCACCCAATTTCTATGAAATTTTTTGTTGAAGTTGATGTCTTAAAATTATAAGTAGATAATTTTTGGATTGTATTTGGGGAAGAGTTAGACTATTAGAAACCTATTTCTTTTGAGTTGTTGATCTAGTTTTTCTCTTATTTCCAGAAAATATGTCACATGATCATAGTGCAGAGGCATGGGTGTATAAATCACAATAAAAAGACACATGTAATATTAGGATGTAGTGTTGAGGTTATGGTTTCCATTTTTGGTGCAGTTCTGAAGTAATGGGTTCAAATTGGTGTTTTTATTGACTGAAGTAGTAATTTGGAGGTAGTTTTCATTGAATAATATGAGGGCGGGGAGTCGAATAGGATATAACTATCTGCTAGCCTCCCATCCAAATAGTTAACTACAAATGGAATATAAAAACATACCATTATCCATAAGGATTCCTGATAGTTAAACATTGATTCTAGAGTAGTAGACATATATGACGGATTGAGATGTGATTTTGAGAGGTTGTGTGCAATATGGCCTATGAAAATTAAAAAATAAAATTAAGGAGGAATCTAATGAGGATGTAGTGATAATATATGATGAATCTAAAAAAATTGGTTTTATCGGTGGTAGGTGAGGAAGATTAAATGGATTCTATAACAAGGGAAGTAAACATGGGATGGGTGAATGCAACAAGTAGGGTGATACCGAGAGGGAGTGGCTCAATTATTAATATTAGTAATCTCTTGGAATATATTAAGGTTGAATGTTATGTTCATGTAAAAGAGGATGAAATACAAGGAGGAATGGAAATCCAAACCCAAACACTAGCAAACAACATCTCTGGAGAAAAAAGACATTATGAGATAGATTATGAGGATGAGATATCTTGCAATGTTTCAATAGACAATGTCGATTAAGATCATGTATGAAGACTATACAACCCAATGAGAGGGAAGGGGTGGTAAAGAAAAATGGATTTTGGGAGATGTATTGTGTTAAAGGGAATGAGGCTTAAATTATATAATTAATAACCTTAGTTACCTAAGCTAATATAAATAAGGTTAGCCAAAAACAGGTGACGGATGGTGACCCCATATCTCATGGCCAGGAAGGCAAGAAGAGTATGAATCTTATAGTGAAAATCATATAGTGTACTGTGGTGAGGCCAATTAACAAGAATAGATTTTTTTTATAATTTTAGATTCAATTTAGGAATAGAAGGAATCTACTAGTACTGTTAGGGTAGTAGATATGTAGGATTTGGAAAAAGGGGAGGCATAGAATATTGTGATTCATTTTAATGAAGAAATGTTAGAGTAGGATTATGAGATCAATTCTACATAGCAGCAGGTTTACATGATGAATGAGAGGATAATTCAAGTAGAAACTAATAAGAAACAATGTCTATGGATCAATAATTAAGATTTTATTTTGATATCTGGCTTCAATAAAACTAATATTAGTGAGGATTAGTATATCCAATCTTTGGACAAGATGGACTATTGGTTGGAGGAACTCGTCGAGGATGACCCAGATATGAAGGTCACTAGTCCTAAATGAGGGTTATAAAAATGTAATATTTCAAATTGGCATAATCATGGTTTCAAGGATTCTGTGTTTTGTTACGATGTTTGTTGATTTTGTTTTCTGAATAACAAGGGTTTTCCACATTTTCCATTAATGTTCTTCGAATAAAAAAAATTAAATTTAAGTCAGATGATAAAGACTATATAAAATAAATTATTAAATATTAAATGAATATATAATAAAATTGAATAAATAATAAAAAGAAACAAAAAATTAATTAATTTTATTAATTATCAGATGAACTTAAATGCACCAATGTAATAAGTTAGTAAAATTCAAAAAATAAAAATGAATACACTTCAAAATTATTAAAAAAATGCATGATTTTTAACAATTATATAAATTATTTAAAAATAAAAATGAAAATATATTAAAATGAAATAAATGAATATAAAATATGTAAATTACCACCATATTAAGAACATTAAATTCTAAAGAATATATATGAACAACTAAATAATAAAAATTAAAAAATTTCAATAATAAAAAATCGAATTAATTATAAAGAAAAGTTTAAAATAATTAACATTAGTAGTGAATAAATAATAATAAATAACATTAATTGAATGAATATAAAAAAACAAAAAACATAAATAACTAAAAATTTGTATATTTCAAAAATGTTTAAAAAATGAACAATTATTATTAATAATTTAAATTATAAAAAAAAGTACAAATAAATATATGATAAAATGAAAATGAATAAATATAAATTATATAAATTAGAACCATATTAAAAGAAATTAATTTTAATGAATAATCATATATAAATAAATATTGAAATCTAAGAAAAATTTGAGATAAATTTAACAATGAAACTATGATATTGGATAATTTAAAAAAAGTATTCATTAAAGAGTATCTAAAGTTAATAAATTCAAAAAAAGGTATTCAATGGTAATAAATATTTTATTTTTAATAATAATATAAGGAATGAGTAATATTTACTAATATAAATTTATATATATAAATATCTATAATAAAGTACGTTAATAAATATAATTCAAAAAAATATTCAAAATTTAATATATTAAATAAATATTTTGTGTTTAAATATTCTATATAAAAATTTATTAATTACATATATGTATGTTTCAAATTATTTTAAGAAACTTTTGATGTATGTTAAATTGAAAAAAACCATATTTAATTAAATGTTTGTTTCACGATAAATTTATTTTTTATTTTTAATTAATATTAATTGTTAACTATAAACCAATTTCTTCCAAGTATATGACTTATTAAATTTTAATATAAATATTAAATATTATATAAATCATATATAAAGAAAATATTATTTAGTTTGACATATATATATATGAATATATTTCATTATTTAAAAGATTAAATGTATTAATGAATGATTATATAGAATGAAAGTAAAGATTTATAAATAAAAAATATATTAAATAAAGAATATTTAAAACCTATAAATAATATAAAAGATAAAAAATAAACAATATTTCTAAAAAATAGAATACATTATTTTAAGAACACTAATATAGAAATAAAATTCATTTTGAAAAAAATGGAATTTACATTTTTTTAACCATTAAACCTATATCATCACAAATAATGGACCCTTATATCAACCATCATAAAGGACCCCTTTATTAGTGCTTATTTTAGAATTTAAAAAGGCCATGAAAATGATAAAAAAATATTTAATCCTACACTATCTGTATTACATAACCAAATTAAAAAAATAAAAATAAAATTGGAATATATATATATTAGATAAAATCATAATGAAATATGAATATTAAATTTCACTATCGTTTCAATTAAACATTTACAAACAATATATTTTCATTGATATTATATTTATAATTAATTAAATAAAAATACAATCCAATATAAAAATCAATACTTTTATAGCATTGTTTTTTCCTCAATCATACCATATTAACACATTATCCGTGTAGTAAAACCAATGTTTTTAGTAACCCTATATAAAATAAAAAACAAATTATGATTTTAATGTAATCCATATATGATAAGTTAAATTGTTAATTACTATGTAGTTAAATGATATTATCAGTTATACAATTAATTGAATTATTATTTCATTTATTATTTATTTAATATTAGTTAATATTTATTAAATATACCATTAATAAATAATTATATTATTAATTATCAATTGCATTGTTAAATAATAATCCTCAAAAACTATATTATTAATTATATAGCATAATAATTATATTATTATTTATTTAATATTCTAATTACGCACATTGTTGTTAAAAACTATATCTGTAAACAAAATTATCATTTTTAAATTGAAAATAAGAAGTTTGATAATAATGGAAAAATGATGTGTCAGATTGACACACGATAAATTATTACAGGTCATTAATTATTTAAGAATCAATTTCCTATTTTTTAAAAATTATATGAGCTCATTTACTATATTTTAAAAATGTGATGCATGTTTTTAACTTCAGTGAATCTTATATATTGGAAACACTCTATGGGAGTCATATCAGACACATCATATGTCAGATTGATGTTCAGTTGATTCCTATATGTCATAAATAAATTATGTACAATATTTCTAAATTTTTAAAACAATTGAATTTCTATTACTCTATTTTTACAATATGATTCTCATTTTAAAAAAATAAAACATAGTCATACAAACAACAACATGTGTTAGATTGACATGAGTTTGATTCATATTCATCAAGAATAAATTATGGATCATCGGTCTAATTTTTGGAAACAATTAGAGTTTTTTATTAGTTTTGGCAATGTAATGTATGTTTTAACATAAAATTGCACATTTATATTAAAAAAAACTCATTGAGTCATAAAAACAACTTTGTGTTTCAGATTAATGGAAAATCATTTACTATAAGAAAAAAATGAATAATGGTTCATTATACTAATATAAAAAAATAATCAATTATTTTTTCTTGATTTTGGCTATGTGACACTCATTTTAATCCAAGATACCACTTTTATATTGAAAGCAATTAATTTTAGTCATGTTGGACACATAATGCATCAGATTAACCTACGGTCGACTCCAACATGTCATGTACGAATTATGGATCATTGTTGAAATTTTTAATAATAATCGACGTTTATTTTCTCAATTTTGGCTATGTGACATGTGTTTTAAACAAAAAAGAAAAATTGTTATTGAAAACATACATGTTGAGTCTTAAAGACCATTTCATGAGTATGGATGACCTAAAGCACATTATTATGCGTATTAAATGTATTATGGTTTAGTTTACTAATGTTTGAGAACAATTCTATATTTTTTCATGGTTTTGGTTTTGTGACCAACATTTTACAATAAAAGTACACTTTTATATTGTAGACATGCAATTTGAATCTAATCGAGTAAATCATGTTTTTGGATTAACAAGGGGTCAATTTTGAATAATCAAAAATTAATTATAGAATGTTTTCTAAAATTTTTAAAACAATCCAATCACATTTTCTTAGTTTTAATATTGTGAAACACGTTTTAATAAAAAAACATTTATTTATATTGAATAAATGACCATACATTCATACTGTAAAAATCATGTTTTGTAATGATGTGTATTAAATTTCTACCAGTCAAAAATTAATTATGGAACATTTTACTAATTTTCTATGAAAATTATGTATCATTTGTATAATTTTTCTGTGTTAAATGTGTTTAAAACTAAAATGAATGTTTTATATTGAAAAAATAAATGTTATGTCATATCGGCCACATCATGTGTCAGATAAACATGTGATTGATTCATAAATGTTGAAAATGGAATGTGGATATTTTTCTTAATGTATGAAAATAATCAAAGATCATTATCTCATTTTTTCGAGTGATATGTGCATTTTAAAATAAAATTAATCTTTTATAATAAAAACACACACTATGAGTCGTACCAAAAACATCATGTGTTGGGATGACATGAATTCAATTTATATACTTTATAGATGAATTATGGATCATTTTCATAATTTTATAAAATACTCAGATATTGTTTTCTCTTGTTTGGATATTTGAAATGTGTTTTTGATGAAAATATAGATTTTAAAAAGAAAAGATGCACATTAATTTATACAAACTACATCATGTAATGGATTGATGTGTTGTCAATTCCTACACAAATAAATGAATTATTTATTATTTTACAAAGTTTTGAAACCAATTTTGAGTTATTTTTCATAGTTTTCACATTGTGATGAATGTTTTAAACATCATGGACATATATCTCTGGAAAAAACATACTCAGAGTTATATTGGTCACATCATGTGTTATATAAATATGTGATCCATTATTACATGAATAAAAATGAATCAAAGAAAATATTTCCAAAAATTTTAAGAAAATATGATCATGATTATATAGATTTTTCTATGTGATGTGTGTGTTAGACATAAATTACACATAAAAACAGGAAATTTTTGTAATATCAGACACATAGTGTGTCATATTTATATAGACTCAATTATTACATATCATAAATGAATTAGTTTTTATTTATTAATACTCTAAAAAACAACCATGGACTATTTTATTAATTTTTCTATGTAATGTGTGATCTAAACTAAATTGACACGTATATATTAAAGACACATGATTTCATTCAAACCCCCCAAATTGTGTGTCTACATAAAAATTAGTTAATTACTATATGTCACACATGAAATAGGAATTGTAATAATACTGTTGGAAAAAAATTCATGATTTTTCATGGTTTTGGATAAGTGATGATTTTTTTAAATGAAAATGACACTTTTAAAATTAAAACTCAAACATTAAGTCATACTAGACACATCATGTGTTGGATTGAAATTCAGTCAATTCATGCACACTAAAAATTATTTATAGATCATTTGCATGAATTTTCAAGACAATATAATATCATGTTATCATTTTTTGGATATGATATTTTTTATACTAAAATGACACTTTTAATTAGATAAATATGCACTTTGAGTTATATCATAAATATCATGTGCAAATTGTTGTGCAGTAAATTCTTATATGTCATAAATAAACAACGTATCATTTTCATAATGTTTGAAAACAATATGAGAACGTTTAATAAATTTTTAAAATATAATGTGTGTTTTAATATAAATGGATACATTTATATTGAAACACAAAAATGGAGTCATTTTAGTCACATAATGTGTTAGATTGACCTTCAGTCAATATCTATAAATCAAAAAATAAATATGGATTATTTTCAGAATGTTTTGGATAGATTAAGATTGTTTACTTGGTTTTGTATATGTCATTTTTTTGAGTAAAATGATAATTTTAATCTAAAAATGTCCATCTTTATTCGTAATGTCCATATATTGTGTCAGTTTGATTTGTAGTTTATTCCTACACATCCCATAAGAATTACCATTCATTTTCATAAATTTTTAAAAATAATAAAAGCTCATTTTCATATTATTTACAATATGATTCTAATTATAAACTAATATGAAAAACATATATTAAAAAACATAAACATTAATTAGTACCAACCACATTGTGTGTCAGATTGATGTTCATTATATTCCTACTTGTGAAAAATGAATTATATATTGTTTTCTAAAATTTTGAAAACAATATGAACACATTTGTTCCGTTATGATAATGTGACTAACATTTTAAACTATAACAACACTTTTATATTGAAATCATGGTCTTTGAATAATTCTCACCACATAGTATGTATGACTGATATGTGATCAATTCTTACACATCATAAATAAATTATTGATTATTTCCATAAATTTTCAAAACAATTCAAGGATATTTTATAGGTTTTGATAATGTAAAATGTTTTTTAAACTAATAACCCGATAGAGATAAATTATCCACATGAGATTTTCAACATCGAATCCTTTTTAAACTTCCTTAACAAATAATTACAAGATTATAATAGGAAATTTGGATAATAATATTATAGATGAATCACTATTAGTGTTCATAGTAACATTCATTTTCATGTCATTGGTTGAATAAATTGTGAATCTAGGGGAATTCATCTTTAATTTTCATCATGTATGTGGTGGTGATTATAAAAGATCTAGGACATGTTCTACAAACTCATAAATATACTGAAAGACACAAAATGAAAATGATAATTCTAGGAGGATGGAAGTCCCTTAACAAGTATATCTTAATATGACTTTATATGTTTGGGTAAAATGATCCCTTACCTATTATCCACTCTCCATTATCTTTATTACAACCTTAGTGTATAATATCAAATGAGAAAAGTAGCTTCATGCATGTTTCTAACACAACCATAATTTGAATATTGTAACCACCCTTGATTCATCTCTTTGTGAAATCAATATACTCATTCTTTTTTTAGCTTCATCAGTAAAACATTTTGTTGTTTCAACCAACTGAAACTAACACCTAAAGGAAATAAATTAGTTAATAGTTGAAAATAAATTCATGTATAATTCGAGAATGATAATATACCTTTCATAATCATTGAAAAATTATAGAAACAGTGGTATGATTGAATTTATAACATGATATGTAGGTTTAGTAAATATATCATTCATGGTGAATTGAATTTGGACTTCATCTATAGAATAAATTGGATTTTAAGGTATCTAAAATTATTTTCCATCAAATTAGGGCCTATTATAAAGAATCTTTTTCTTTTTGTCTAAGATAAAACACCCTCAATCAAAACATTAATACTATTTTCATTGGGCAGAGTAAACAAATATGGGGGTGATCATCAAATCTATGACCTCACTCAAGAGTAGAAAAATATCTATTATGGGTTTCAAATTTATTTTTAATTATGGGAGGGGCAGATAATAAAAAATGATTTCATGGTAATAAAAAATGTATGTCTAGAATAAGAAAAATAACTAAAATATTTCAAACAGTATATTAAATATATTTTAAGTAAAGTAATTTATATTTATTACAATGATGATGCTTCAAGTCCCTTATATATCTCTAAAGTCATAGCATGTACAATATAACATACCTAATCGGAAATCACCGCAACATGATGCCGAAAAACATTCTAACACCATGTACACTTCTCACTCACCTCTAAAAAAAATATTTATTCATTTTCAGTTTGTATCATATATCTTATCTTGGTATTTCTGAGAAAATATATAAAATTAACTATTAAAAAATATTTTAATTGAATTTGTAATTATCTTGGAAAATTACATGTTTGTGTGTTAGTTTGTTGATGGTATATAATATCCCTTATAATTATTCAAAAATAATATCAATTAATATTGTTGCAATTTTGTTTTGGATACTGTAGGATCATTGAAAAAAAATATATAAATAGTTTTCAAATATGTTTTGATAGATAAATATTACTATATAAACCATAATCTATTTCAATTTGAATAAATAATTAGGCTTACAGTGTTTACTTAATGTCCTTATACACTGATTTAGCTGATATTAATAGACCACCATATCATATGAAAGTTATAGTTAAAAAAATTTAATGAATAATATGAATTTTATCTATAAAATATTTATTGTTCTTCATTGCAAATTCAAATTTGACGTCATGTATGGTTATTTTGATGGAAATACATGTTGTGTATTTTATAAATAAACATTATGTGAATCCAATTTCATTTATATTGTCATCTAGTTATTTTAAGTGAAACAAAATATTTTTTAATTATATGTATATATATAGTTTATATGATTAGATTATATAGTTTTACCCCTGTATTTTGGCCATAAAGTGATGTTTTTCATCTAATATTTTATTTTCTAACACCATGATTACAATATCAGTTTTATTTTTTTTCTTTTTATTACAAACAATAATTTTCAGTAGACATTATAGAGGGATTAATTTTTTCATCTCTTAATTAATATTTTTTTCCTTTAAATGATTGTAATATATAAACTAGTTGAAATAATGAATCTTTAATAACTATAAAGAACATTGTATATCATTTTTTTGGAAAAAAAGAATATGAAAATGTACCGCATTTATGTTGGAGTTGGTGTCTTAAAACCAACTATTTTTCCTTCTATTACATGTATATTCAATGTAATTAATAATAATTAAACATAATATTACATATTATTTAATATTATACATGAATTTAATGTAATAATTTCTACGAGTATGTATTACATTAACAAGGTCATTGTAGTTCCCCATTGTTATTAGAACCTTAATGTGATATGATAGTATCCTTAATATGGTTTTGTGTTTGGATAACATATTATGATGGGACACAATGTATTTACACCATCATGTGTGATTGCACATAATAATATTAGGATTATTCTTTTGTTTTTTGCACATGGTAATCTCCACAGTGTGAGATTATGAAAACAGAACCACAAATTGTAATTCCACCTGTCTTTGTGTCATAGAATATTCCTACTTTTGAGCAGGTCTAATGCTCCTTAGACATTAATTTTTCATTATTCCATGTAATTACTGGTTAACCTATATTTTAGGATGATAATCAGGACAACATAAATTCATATTGAGGTAAGGTATGACCGGTGCATCATGATTGATATGTCATTAATGGATAAGTCAAGTAATTTTTTTTTCTTCTATGTTTATAAAAGTTTATACATTGTCCCTTTTATTAGAATATAATATTTGTACTAAATTCCATGTCCATGGTGTAACAAAATGATTTTTAAAAATGGAAAAAGAAAGGCATATCAGGCATATAGTTTGGTGACATGTATGGGCAACCTTATTAATTAGATAATGTGAAAAGTAGATTATGAAACACCCAGAGTTTTAATGGGCCTTTTTTCAAATAAATTAAAATTTTCATCTTGAAATGCAATAAGATTAATATTACATTCAGACTCAACCAATATTTCATATGTTACACACAAAACTAAATTCTTACATGTTATATGAAACACTGATTTGTCGTACGATACATGCGACACTGATATTGCGTATGATACACACAACACTAAGTCCGCATACGATACACGCAACATTGAGATTCTAGAAAACATAATTGTATTGTTTAAATAAGATAATCAAAACCCAGACATTCAAATTAGCTATATGAATAGTAATAACAAATTTTCAAATATTTTCTAACATTTATTTATATAAATAAAACATATTGTCAATTAAAGATATGATTTTTTGTAAAGTCTCTCTAATGTGTAAAAATATTATTTTTAATTTACTTCTAAAAAAATAATTTTAGACACAATTAGAATTTAATTTTACAAAATTAAACTACTTTTTTTATAATATTGGTATAATTAGCTTCAGGTTAAATTTTGTGATTTTTCTGACAAACTTCATTATTTGATAAATAATGAAACATATGTGCTTAAATTCAAAACATCATTGTAATTTAATTTATTGATTATGTAAAAAAATATTTAATTTGATTTTAATGTTGAAATATATAATATTTTTATCATTTAATAAAATTTTGGTCATTGGAACCATTTCCACATTTAAATTTGACATAAATACTTAATAATAATATATTGATACTTTGTACAATAAAAACCCCTAGTGTCATCCCGACAGCAAGATTATTTTTTAAATTAATTACTTCTACTTATGATATTAGTATTTGGAAAAATTGATTCCATATTTGTATTCATAAAAATTTATGATTTATAATAAGTTCAACATTTTTTTAACAAAAACATAGTGATGGTATTTAAAATTAATTACATAGTTTAAGAGAAAAATTAGACTAATAAAGTACTAAAAATTAAATTAAGACCCAAAAATACTAGAAACATGTCCAAAACCCATTAAATGTTCATATTTACACTCTATAATCAATTTTATTGATCATGGTTTATTATTGGATCCATGTTAAACATAAAAAACATGTGTGTAATTCTCTCTTGAACTATTTACAAGAGTGCCACTCCTCCTCCACTATAAAATGCCACCACCTATACCCATTCCTCACACCTATAAAACCTTTTAATACTTTCCAATATATGCCTATGTATCCTAAAAAACTACCTTATACCTTTATTCCTCACTTAGGCCATAAATCCTCTCATGGGATCATTTTGGTACAAACCAAAAGGAGTCACATGATTTTGAAGTAACATCTTCTCTCAATCTCCTTTTATTTATTATTGATCTCTGCCCCCACTACTCTATTTATTCTATTATTGTATGAAACACAATAATCGTTAATATAATAGGATTTTTTTTAATGTTCCTACCAAAACATATACACACATCAATCTAATGAATATCAAACATATGGTTTCTATGCATGGTGAATTACTGCCTTGCAAAATTATGATTGTTCATTTTTCATTTACCACTAATCATAGTGGTCATTATGATACACACTCTATTTATATATTTAAGATATTTTATTTATTATTTATTTAATATTATTAATTCCTTTTTAAATACACATCTTGTAACTTTCCATTCGAAGATAAAATGATAATGTTGTTTGAGGAAGTTGGACTACCGCCCCCTCAAAGCGATGTGATTCCTTCACACACCACATGGAATGTATTAAGGATGGGTATAGTGAAATTGTATGATATATATGATATATTAATTATTATTTAAAAATAATAAATATATATACATACACATATATACATATTTCATTTACATGCATTATTTTAATTGGATAATAAAGATGGAAACAACATTCATCCATACGTATGACTTAACGTCTCCATGAATGGTGTTTTCTATTTAGTACACCTACATTCTATAAATTATTATAATACCCATATAATGTATATAAATGATATTAATATCATTTTTTACATTATATAATCATGATTTAATTATAAGGACCAATGATATAACAAATTAAGACACATTTGAACAACAAGGTGAATTTTAACAGAAGTGAAATTTTATGTCGTTAACAAGTGGGTAATAGAAATTAATTATAATAAAATATATGTTATTATGTGTAAGAATAATGTTCTATAAAATATGTATAATAAACTTTTATATATATAATATAGAAATCTTGTATGAGTATGGAGAGATTCAAGTCACAAGGTAAGGGTATTTCATCTAACTTTTATTTTTTATGAGATACAAGATATGTTTTCCACTCTTTCCTTTTGTGTGGTGAATTTACATCCCATTATTTTATTCTAGGTATATTTTAAATAAATTTAGGGTTATTAAAATTTCAATTTTATGACCCTTTTTCATTGGTTTTAACATTCAAATGTTACAAAATCGGTAAAATAGTTTTGTCTCAATTTGGCTACTTTGAGATTATTTTTCATTATTATGCACCTAAACTCTTTTTTGAGGGGATTATAACCCCATTTTACATATTATATCATGAATATAATTCAATTAATGATATATTAAGCTTCGTGTAATTTCCATTTATTACATGGAGTGTATGATCCCAAACTACTGAGTAATAAGAGTTTATTTAGAATCTCATCACTTTCAGAGATTGTTTTTCTTTATCCATAACTTGATTAGATCTTATTATCCATCTTCCAATAATAATCATGATTTTTATTCTCCGATATTTATTCATGATATAACCTATTTTTAGTACAATTTTATCACTCTTTGGAACTTAATATAATTTTTTATGTAAAATATGATTGTCTCTATCTTGAGTCAAAAATCAATTGTATTAAAAAATGTGTTTTTTAAAATGTCAGCAAAATGATTTCAAAATATTCTTGAAGATAATTTTCAAGGAAAAATTCTTTTAATAATGTTTCATTCAAATATTATTTTATATGTTTTCGAATACATTTTCAAAGAATACTGGTTTAAAAGGTTTTATGTTATAAAAATGATTTTTCAAATAAGAAAGGATATCTTCTTCATGAAATGTTTTTAAAGGATCATTGAAAACAATTTCCCATATAATATAACATCCATTGTTGTTACACATTCCACTATGGGGAAATTATTCTATGTTTACATTCATATTATTTCATTGAATGGATTGTTTGATGTCGTGATGTTTATGAATCATGTTTCTCTTTCATTGGATATATGCTTTTGAAACCCACTTATTTTCACAGGTTGTTCTTATGATGAAATGATTTTGAAATTGGTATCCCTCTACAGGTTAGGATATGTTTACATTTTTATGAAACTAATTTCATTTCATTGGTTATGATATGATTATTTATATTCTTGTGGCACATGTATGTATGATTTCTATATGTGACTGGTCGGACCTGTATCTTTTTAAAATGAATTGGATAACGATTTTTATCTCATGAAACAAAATAATATGTTATTGGGAATGATCCTTTACTACTATGACTTCCATGAGAGTACGACAGGACTACTATGTTGGTATGAGGTGTGAACTCATGATACTATATTGTCCATGGGGAGGAACCATGCCTACTATGATGGTATGGGGAGTAAACCCATACTACAACAATGGTCTTGGTAGTGACACATTGGAAACTATAGAGATCAGTATATCCTTATTTTTTACCACACTTCCATGATTTATGCCTACATTATTCTATAATAAATTATTCTCTTTATTTCATTATGATCCATGTCTTATAAACTATCAATATTTATGCCATGATCACTATTATGATGTTTGATATGTAGGGTATGATCTTCTATTTTCATGGCCTCATTCTCATACCTTTATGATTAGGATTATGCCTACATTTCTCCCTTGTTTACCCTTATTGAGAATTTTTCTCACCACTATTTATGTTTCCTAACCTAGGTTATGAATATATGTATTACGTTTGATGTGTCTAATAAGGGTTCTAGTCAAGAATAACCTAGTAATAGATAATGTAATACATATATGTACTAGTGTTTATGTTTTCATGTTTCTAAAAGAACTAGAATAGAACAGTCCTCACACATCGGTTTTTGTAATGTATTGTGTTTTCCTAAAATGTTGTGTAATGTTAAAGTTTTAAAATTATTGGTTTCTATAGTGGTAACAGGGGAAAATAAAAGTTAACATTTAGAAATGGGGATAACAAAACCTTTATGGAACCCCTAAGGACATGTCTAAGGATAAGTATAGGTATGAGACAAAGTGTAGTAAAATATCCTAGAATTTTGTAGAAGGGTAGGGTCAGTGGTTTACAAGAAATAAATCCATGATTGGATAATACAAGTGGATGTGGCTATGGAACAGATGTACCTAATGGTAAAAACTGTAACAAGATGTTCTAAGCATGAATTAGGGTAATCTGGTACATGAAAATGGGCTATGCTACACACCTGGTTTGACACTTAGGGGGATATTCTTTGGGAATTCACTAAATCATTATGAAATATTTTGAAGGTTTTAAATAGAATTTTTCATTGAATAATCTCAGATAAACCTAATGTGTCATAGATTAACGATATTTTCATAAGTCTGACATCCAAAAAGTGATTTTTCATGATTATGTTATTCATTAGTATGATAACTATTTTACTCTATGATTTTGGTTTTAGTAATTGGATATAACTTTAAGAAACCGTATTATTGGTTATTGTGACATACAATGTGATGATTTTCCTCACGAACAACTGAATGTTATGTGATCTTTAATTAAAAATCTCATTTCTATACTCTGACATCTTTCTCAAGCTATGAATCATGGTGAAATTACAAATGAGAAAAGAATTGAAAAGTATTCTATTGAGTTTTTCATGTGGTAATGTCCACCTTCTTTTAGAGGTTCTCCAAATTCACTTGTTTTTGAACAATGTATTAGTACCACTAAAAAGATAGTCTCCATTATTTAGTGTTTAGAGCACGAGAATGACGTTCTAGATTTTTATCAGTTAGAAGGAGAAGTAGATCAGCATGGTAATCTAATCATGAATATGAGGCATCACGGTGAGATTAAATCCATGTTTTGGGTGGAGTTCAACAACTTATATTTCAATAAGTACTTTCCTATAATTCTTTATATCATGATGGAGAAATATTTTCATTGAGTTTAATTAAATGGATAATTATTTTTTTGGTACTTACGAGGCTAATTTCCTAAGACTTGTGAGGTATGCATCATGAATTATAATCCAACCCAGAAGTAAAATTTATAGTTTCTTTGGTGGATTAAATCCATTTTTTATAATGGAGTTGGTCACAAGAGTCTTTATTAGCTACACATATATTTTTCATTGTGCAATCAAGGTTGAAATGGAGCTAGAATTCATGTATCAATCTCATGTCATTTGAAATAATAGGAAGATAGATTTTAAAGGAAACTCTAATAACCAAGAATAAAATGATAAACATTCATTTATGCTCTAATTATAGGAAGATGCATGGAGTAAATTCCATTAAGGGGAATAATAAATGTTTAAAGTGAGGAAAAGAAGTCCATCGGGAAATTGATTGCTGAGCTAATGGGAAGAAGGCAACATAAAACTCTAATGGGGAAAAATCCACACATAATGAACCACCCAGGATTCAGTGCTACAAGTGTAAGGAGAATGGTAATTTTACTAACTACTTCTAAAATCCAAGGGTTGGTGATGATGATCGAAATTAGAAACCTAGTAAGTCAAGGGAAAAGGGGAAATATCATGCAATCTCTATATATAAGGAGCGGTGTGACCATGACATGATGAAAGGTACAATTATTATCCACTCAAGAACTACTAATGTCATATTTGAATATATATCTACCCACTCTTGAATATCTAAAAAAATTAGGTTGTTAAGATTCCACCAAAATAATTAGAGGTGGAATTAGTTGTGAACCCCCTAATGGAACAATTTTTCATCTCATGTCTATTATTTTTCTTTGATTGATGTTTGTGGGAATGTACTTCCTAAAAATCTTATAGTTATTCCTTTGGTTGAATTTGATGTCATCATAAGAATTGAATGGATTTCTCTATATAAATCCCACATGAATATTTAAGTAAGGGTGGTTATATTTGATATTTCAAAACCTCCAATAGTCATCCATAAATGTGATGATAAGTATGAACATCATGTGGAGATTACATCCAATTTATTGGTCATTATTCCTATTAAAACGGTTTTTTTATCACAAATTTTTGGGGACAAAATCAACATAGATCATATTTATTTTGTTTGGGATTTTGTTTAAGTCATTCTAGAATAGTTTTATAGTCTTCCACCAAAATAGGATATTGGGTTTTCAATATGACTTATACCTGGTTCACACCAATTTAAAAGACTCCTTGTAGAATGCACCTGACTGAGTTATAGGAATTGAATAAGAAACACTATGAAAACATTGATAAGGGACACATTCATCCATTTGTGTCCCATTATTGCGAAATAGTTCTTTTTATGAAATATAAAGATGGATCAATGAGACTCTGCGTTGATTATCGAGATTTGAACAGTATCATAATCAAGTAAACATATAATCTTCCCCATATTAATGATTTAATTGATCAACTACGTGGATATCAATACTTTTCCAAGATTTACCATCGTTACAGATATCATTAGTTGTGGTTCAAGAAGTATGATCTACCCAAGATGGCATTTCATATAATGTATGGTCACTATGAATATATAGTTATGATTTTTAGGCATACTAATGACCCTAATATCTTCATAGATATAATGAATACAGTCTTTTGAGATTACCTTGACCAGTTTGTTATAGTATTTATTGATGATATTATTATCTATTCAAAAAGAATGGAAGAGCATGAAGATCACTTGATAATTTTACTAAAGACCCTAAGTAAGGATAATTTATATGAAAATTTTAAAAATTATGAATTATTGCTGTAAAGGGTTCCATTTTTGGGTCACATAATATCAAGAGATGGTATAGGAGTAGATCCATCAAATATAGCAACTATTGAAAGATGTCTTAAACCATGCACAGTGACTGAGATCTATAGATTTCTTGATTTTTATGGATGTTATTTATGAATTCTGGATAATTTCTCATTATGATCTAATCATATGACTATGTTAACTTATAAGGGTGTTAAGTTTCATTGTAAAGATGAATGTGAGGATAATTTCATGGAACTGAAAAGAAGGTTGGTCGCTGAACCTGTGCTTACATTATCCTATAGTGGAGAAGGGTTTAAAATTTCTAGTGATTTATCCTTGAAGTGATTGGGATGTGATCATATGAAAAATAACATGTTTATAGCCATTTCCTCATGGCATTTCACGATTCGTGAGAAAAATTACCCAACTCATTATTTAGATTAAGAAGTGGAATTTTTTTCATTAATGATATGGAGCCATTATCATTATGTGGAGAAGTGTGATATATATACCAATCATAAAATTCTGAAATATATGGTCACAAAGAAAAGTTGAACATGCACCAGAGAAGTTGTTTAGAGTTGATAAAGTATTAAAACTGCATAATACATTACTACCGTGGGAATGTGTACAAGGTAGTTGATGCTTTGGGTCAAAAAGATCATGCTAGCTGATCAATGATTAGAATCCTAAAAGACCCAATATTTATAGATTTGAAAAGGATTGATATATAAATCCTGAGAGAATAGGGAAAATATTAACTTCCTACAATGATTTTTCAGACCTCTATCCATGTAAAGATTATGGAGGCATAGAAGAAATATAAAAAACAAAAAAAAA
This sequence comes from Viscum album, assembly GCA_963277665.1. Classification (NCBI taxonomy): domain Eukaryota; kingdom Viridiplantae; phylum Streptophyta; class Magnoliopsida; order Santalales; family Viscaceae; genus Viscum; species Viscum album. The sequence goes on along the minus strand of OY728158.1, from coordinate 361,142,651 downwards.
GCTTAGAAATTTTCCTAAGATTAACCTTGATCAGGATGGAATAATAAGGTTCAAGAACCCTATATGTGTTCCTTCCATGCTGAATTTGATGAAGGATCTATTAGAATATGCTCAAGGTTCTTAATTCTCTATTCATCCTGGAAGTATGAAGATGTATTGGGACATAAATAAATGCTCTTGGAGGGATGGTATGAAGACATATATCATGGAGTTTGTATCTTTGTGTTTTGCATTCCAATAATTTAAGGTTGATAGAAAAAAGTCTAGAGGGATGTTGCATCCATTACCCATACCAAAATCGAAATGGGAAAACATCACTATATATTTTAATCATTTTAATACCAAAAATTTCTAAAGGGTTTAATTATATATGGGTGTTAGTTGATCACTATATTACGATAACACACTTCATTGCTATCAAAGAAGATTTCTCTGTTAATTATCATACTAGAATATAAATTAAGTAATTTGTAAGGTTTCATGGAGTACAACAATATATTGTATCAGATTAGGATATGTGGTTTACCTAAATGTTCTGGATATGTAATTAGAAATAACTTGATACAGAATTGAGTTTCAACATGGTTTTTCATCATCAAATAAAAGGATACCTTAAGAGAACATTTAAAACCATAGAGGATATTTTGAGATATTCTTCTGTAGATTTAAAAAGAGGATGGGATCAACCACTTCCTCTAGTTGAGTTTTATTACAAAAATATATTTCAGTCAAGAATTCATATGGATCCTTATGAATCTATCTATGGTAAGAAATGTAGAGATCTAGGATGATGTTATATAATTCAAGCTAGTAAAATCTCTGACCTCTGACGAAATGGTTGATAAGGTTTGAACCATTCAGTAGCATATTAAAGAAGTTCAAATTAAGTAAAAAATTTATTATAATAAACATGCCAGGATATTGAATTTTAAGTTGGTGAAAATATGTTTCTACGAATCTCACTCAAGAATAATGTAATGAAATTTCAGAAGAAAGGTAAATTAATCCCTAGGTATATCAACCCCTTTGATATTCTTGATCATTATCGGGATGATATCCTATCGCTTGGAACTTCCTAAAAATATATATCAATTCTATAATGAGATACTTGTATCACTACTAAGTAAGTACATACCTAACCCTTCATGTGTACTGAACTCAGTTGTCTTACCATTAGAGAATGATCATTCTAACGAATAGCAACTAGTTGAAATTTTGAACCAATTAGAGAAAGCTCTATGAAACAAGACCACACACATGTTCAAGGTTTTGTGGAGAAATCATAGTTTAGAGGATACTAAGTGAGAACATGAGGATAGTATGAAGATTAATTATCCTCATATTTCATACCTGAGTGAGGAATTTAAAGGGCGAAATTCATTTTAAAGGAGGTAGAATGTAACACCCTGAGTTGTTATGGCCTTACTTTTCTCGAATAAATTATATTTTCTAATTAAAATACACTAATTCATAGATTCCTTTCACACTAAATAAAAATTTTTTACGTTACATGCAACACAAAATTGTCGTATGTTACATGCAACACTGATTTCTCATATGATACATGAAACACGGAGTTAGCATACAATGCAAGCTTCACTATTTGGCGTACGATACATGCAAAAATGAGTTTCTATGAAACATAATTTTATTATTTAAATAAGATGATAATATCCTAGTTGTTAAACATATTAATATAAATAGTAATAAATAATTTTTAAATATTCTCTTCATTTTTTATATAAATATAACATATTCATAATGAAATATTGAATTTCTTGTAAAGACCTTATATATCTAGAAATATTATTTTTAATGTCCTAATAAAATTAATTTGAAACAAATTTAGAGTATTAATTTGTAAAAATAAACCAAATTTTATAATTTATAATGTCAAAATTATCTTAGGGTGAAAAATGAGGATTTATCTCAAAAACATCAATTTCAGATGAATAGTGGAAAATTCTGGTTTTCAATTCAAAACTAATTTTTAATTTATTTTATTTTTAAGATTAAAATAATTTTTTTTATTTAATTTAGAAGTTTAACATGACAATATTTTTAAAAATAAATCAAATATTGGTTATTTTAGACATTTTTCACAATTATATTTGACAAAAAGACTTAAAAACACTTAGATCCGTTTTTCTATAAAACCCCATAGTGTCGTCCCGACAGCGTGATTATTTTTTAAATTAAATTATGAAAAATAAATTACTAAAATTTGGTAATAAAAGATTACATATTATGATTTATAATAATTTATAATTTCTAATATGGTCAAAAATAATTTATCGAAAATTATTAGTGAATGTGATTAAAATTATTTACATCAGTTAACAGATAAAATTGGATATAAAGGTACTAAACCTTAACTTTAAGACACAAAATGATATATAAACTTGTCCAAAACCCATTATATATCTATATTTCGACCATATAATAAATTTCATTGACATTTGTATATTATTGGATCCACTTGTAACATGAAAAACGTGGGTGGAATTCTCACTTCAAATATTTACAATAGTGTCACTCATCCTCCATAATAAAACACCACTACATCTCACCATTCCTCACAACTATCAAAACATTTATGTTCATACAACATAATCCCAACTATCCTCCAAAAAATAACCCCTTATACTTTGAAGCCTCTCATAGGGCATAAATATTCTCAAGGAAGACTTTTTTAACAAACCAAAAGGAGTTACCCGATTTAACGGTAACATATTCTTCCATGTTTTTTCCATTAATTTTCTTCTCAACCCCTCAACTCTCTTTATTACATTATTATATGTCTAAATAAGTATCCTAAATATACTATGATGTTATTATACTAAGTTTTCTACCTTCACTTACACAATCCTCCATCTAATGGATATCGAACATATTGTTTCTGTGTTTGGGGAATTACTACCTCACGAAAGGATGATTATTCATTTTATCATTTCCCACCAATAATGATGGAAATTATTAAAGAAAAAAATTATATATGTCATATATTGTATTTATTATGTATTTTGGAATTTTTATTCCATTTAAAACAAACATCTCTTTACTTTACATTTGTTGTTAATACGATAATCTCATTTGAGGATGTGTTGACTACCACCCGCTCAAAGCGATGTGATTTGTTAAAACAGCCCATGGAATGTATTATAGATGGACTTGTAAACATATCAGAAATATAAATTATAATGTAATATATATATATATATATTAATACATATAATTAATATTTCATTTACTAAAATTCTTTCAATACGATAAAAAGAAGGAAACAACGTTCAAGCGTACATACGATTTACCATCTCTATGAACGGTGTATTCCAGTTCATACTCTTATATTATATAGATTTTGATAATAAAAATATGATATATATTCATGGTATATATATTTATATATCATGTTTTAAATTCTGAAATGATTATATATGTATAAATACTAATGATATAACAAATTATGTCACATGCGAAGAATAAACGGAATTTTACCCGATGTGAAACATTAAATCGTAAACAATTTTGTTATATAAAGTCATAATAAAATCATATATAGTATTAAGAATAAAAATATTATTCTTTATAATATTTATAATAAACATTAATTTATTATATAGGAAGCTTGTATGAGTATAGAAATAGTCAAGATAGAAGGTAAGAGGATTTCATCTCACTATTAATTTCTATGAGGTACAAGCTATGTTCGCCACTCATTCATTTTCAGTGATGTGTGAAGAATCCTTGATTGTATTATAGGTATCCTTTACATATAATTTTAAGTTCTCATGTGGCAATTTTATGATCCTTATTTCATGGTGTTTAACGTTGAAATGATTTCAAATTGGTAAAATAGTTTTCTCTCAATTTGGCTTCTTTGAAATTCATGATGTGTTATATACCTAAACTCTTTTTTGAGTTTTATGTAATTCCATTTGACATGTTATATAATTAATATACTTATTTTCATGATATATTAAGATTCTTTTATTTTCCATTACTTATAAGGAGAGTATGATCCAAAGTTACTGAGTTATAAGTGAATATTGAGAGAATCTCATTGCTTTCTAAGATTGTTTATTTTATACTTACCTTGATGAAATATTGTGATCTATCTATCAATAATATTAATGTGTTTTCTTATCCTTTATTTATTAATGATATCGTATATTTTTATTACCATTTTTCTACTCTTTAGAGCATAAGATAATCTTTTTTATGTAAAATCAGATCGTTATTATCTTCGGTCGGAAATCTATTACATTGAAGAATCTAGGTTTTTTAAATTATCTTCAAAATTATTTCATAATATCATTGATGATAATTTTTGAGGAAAAATAATTTGAAAATTTTTTTACTCAAATATTCTTTTATAAGCTTCCAAATATGTTCTCAATGAAAAATATTTTCAAAATATGTTATGTTATAAAAAGCATATTTCAACGAATAGAAGATATTTTCACCAAGATATGTTTTCAAAAGATCATTCAAAATTATTTCCCATATAAGATAACATCCATTGGTATATCTAATTGTTTAATGGGGAATTTATTCAATGATTTCAATAATATTCTTTCTTTTAATGGATTTTTCTTAATTGTATGATACATACAAATCCCATATCTCATTCACATGTTATATGCTTTTGAAACCTGATTCTATTCACACGGTGTTCTTATAATGAAATGATTATGAATCCTATATCTTTTTGATAGGTTATGATATTTTTACATGTTTATGATACCCATTTAATTTCATGGGTTATGATATGATTATACCAAGAGATAAAAATTTTATTATACCATGTCATAAAAATAGAAAAAAACGATGAAATGAATTTGGACTATTACATATAGATTTAATTTCATAAACATGTAATTATAAAACATATATAATTAAATGATATGTATATTAAAGTAATTATACCAAAACCCTACCTATATCAAGTAAAAATAAATATATATAATGTATCCTACAACGACAAAGCTCAATAAATCAAATAAGAGCCCCCTATAAATCCAAAACACAAAAAAAACCCCGAATTATAACCATACCTAAACACTATTCTCATTCACATAGCCACTATGATTTGTAGGGATATACATACCAAGAATTAATGGGTGTATAGAAGCTTATAGATATTGAAATAGAATAAAGGGGTGATTGACCTTATGAATCTACATGAGAGTTGCATGTCGTGCATATAGAGGCACTGGGAAAAACATGATGACTGAATCATTAAATAAAATTTTGGAGGCCATTAGATTGAAGATTTGAAAATATTTTTTCATCATGAGAATTCAATTAAATGTGTCCAAAAATAAAAACAATAGAATAACAAGAAACATGATTTCATAATATTTTTAAAGCATTTATCACGTCAATTATTATATAACCGACCTAATAATGTTTTTTTTAAAATTTATCACATTAGTTATTTTATAACTAATGTCATAAATTGGATTTATCACATCAGATATTTTCTAAAAGAAATTCTAAATCAAGAAAATTATGTTTTTTACGTAAATTATATTATTACCGACTTCATAAATTAATTGTTTCTTCTTTCCAAATATTTTATTTATAACCAATGTAATAAATATAGACGTGGTATATAATTTTTTACTAGTGTTTATATCCCTCTAATGAATTGGTAAATGATTTATAGCTCATGAGAAAAACTAATATTTTCTTAGTAGTGATCCTTTACTACTATGATGTCCATGAGAGTGAACCATTACTATTAAGATGGTATGAAGAGTGAACCCATGCTACTATAATTTCCATCGGAGAGAACCATTAGTACTATGATGGTATGGGGAGTGAACCCATACTAAAATGATGGTCTGGGTAGCAATGCCTTGGCTACTATGGAAATCATTATATACTTATGTGTTTTCCACACATCCATGTTTTACTCTAACATTATTCATTCATGGTTTATGATCTTTATTTCATTATGATTCATGTATTATAAACTAAAAATCATCATTCCATGATCTCTATTATGATATTTGATATGCATGGTATGATCTTATATTTTCATGATTAGATTCTCATTTTTTTATGCTCATGTTTATGCTTACATATATCCCTTGTTTACCCTTACTTAGAATTTGAGATCACCACTTTTTATGATTCCTTCCCCTTATTATGAAGATATTTATTATGTTTAATATAAGAACCCAGTTCTTATTCTTGAGATACATATTTCTTATTTTCCTTTTTCCATAAGAGTTCTTTAGAAAAATAAATAAAAATGGGAAAATAACAAATTTTGTGTGTACACACCGTGTACTTTTCCACACGCCGTGTACTTTGGTCGTGTAGGATGAGTACACAGTGCATGTAGACTTGTTAGAGATTATGGATGTAATAACTATCTATATGCAGTGTACTTAGTATATAAACGAAGTGTAATCAATCTCCAGGTGAACAGTAAGGTGGTGGGAGTAGCCTCCAGTAGAGCGACAGTACATACCTTGTATTCAGAAATAATCATCTGGTAATCATGTCGACAGATGCACAGTGTGGCAGTGAAAATTAGCTGACAGAGGAACAGTTAAAAAATAAAATTTACACGCCATGTATTTGAGATTACATGTCTTGTAGTGTGTTTTTCCACTTAATACGGGCAGTAGCTTCCTCATTTGGCAGAGGAGTTAGTAGATGCGTTTGGAGTACCGAGAGAGAAGGCCAGATCTTGGAGTAGCTCCCGACTGCACACCGGAACTCAAATTCCTTCGATGACAGTCTCTATTGAACCGTGTTTTTGATTTCTTCCCTCACTGTTAGTATCTCTCGCCAGTTATTCCTCTAAAAGATGTTATTTGAGTTGAACAGGAAATATTTTATCCTAGATCTACACCATTCTTAGTCGTTTCAGGAGGTTTTGTTTGCGTATATCGATTAGGGGAGATTGAGGTAGGTGGTATTGTGTTTTATTACAACTGTCATGTAGATTTTTTGTACCGTTGTGCCACTCACCCATGTTTCGGGTGTTGTATAGCTGAGGCTTTGTCTGTTTAGATACCTAGAATTTCTTAGGTAGTCTGATGATTAAATATGGACTGCTCTTTGGGATCATTACATGGATCCAGGGCCACCCTGTGGGTGCGTTCCCCCTATTTAGCCGTTTGGCCAGGATTCCTGAGGGTATATCTATAAAATGGTATAAGTTTTCTTGAGAGGAAATTATATGTATTTCTTGGTATGTGATGGTCTCGGCCCAGTTTCTTTCTTAGCTTGAGGGAAGTGTCGTGTTTTCCTGTAGGAAGTGTTTGTTTATCCTGCAGGCAGCGTTTCTCATCCCAATGGGCAGTAGCTTTTGTGCCTGTGGGTGACACCTCGTACACCCACGAGCAATATTCATCATTCCTATGGGCCGTCACTTGTGGGTTTTGATTCTAATTACCTGAGGGTTCTAATTTTCATGTCTGATGACACTGTTTATTTTTCATATTTACTGTGGTGATTCACATGTTATACCTACCAAGATAAAGCACAATCTTGGTGTTGTTCTACCTTGTACATGTTTGATAGGTTGTTGTGGTTTTTTTTCGGCATTGTATAGGAGATTTTCAGTTGAGGATGAGTCTCGAGAACTTATAATTCAGTTTTATTGAAATGTTAAATAATAAATAAATGGAAATGGAATCGATAGGATTATCTGATTTTTAGTACATCCTAGTTTACTGCTTTTCCATTATTGTACACTACTGTTGCAAAAATTGACTGACAGTTGGGCACATGCCTTTGGTGGTTTCCTACTGGGACTTATTTCACACACCCCATTTGGGCCATGTCTTGGGCCCAAACAGATTATATTGCGGCAGGTATAGATAGGGGAAAGGGTTCATATATAGGTACCTGATGTTTTAGAGGAGTAGGAGAGCACGAGACTGAGCTTAGGCTTGTGATGCTGCTGAGTTCCTACAACACAATTTTATTTTTCTTTACTGTATTTTTCCCCTATTCTGTATTGTTTTAGATTGCAGTGTATCCTAATTTGGCTGATTTATTAGACTTAGGGACATATTCCATCATCATATATGAATTTTGGTAATTTCATTACTTTAGTATTATTGTCCTTTTCAACTATTATTATGTACTGCTTCCGCTTTTGGTATGATTTTATTTTGTTCCGTTGTGTTACACTTTGAAAAATGAGGGCATACATTCCACACTATCAGACTTGGGCCCTCACTGCTAGTCGACAGCATCTAGTGTTTGGTAAATGCACTTGAGGTCATGTGGCCAACCGGGTTTGGGGCACCCGTTGAGTGGCACCCAGATCCAGGATGTTGCAAAGTGGTATCGAATGATATTTCTTTTCTTTGACTTACTATTTGGAGAATATTCAGAGTTAGGACGGAATTGATATTTGGTAATAAGTTGTGCCTGGGAATAGTTATCCCATGTATAGGGTAAATCCAATTTACCTCATTTAATTGCGATTTATCTGGTTTTTCAATTCTACAGTAGAACTAATTTCCACTATTGGGTGACGCACTTGTGGTGTTATGTTTATATTTTTATACTTGGGTTATATGTAGTTGCAACCTGATGAGATTAGGGTATGCCATCTCATGTATCATATAGGCAGATGTTAGAATCACATGCCATGCATAGTTTCTATGACATGTAGGTGCATTAGAAAATTGATGTTGTTGTGATAGATGTTCTGATATGAAATGCATATTGTTGTTATAGGTACCTTGTTAAATATTCCTTATATTTTATAGGGTATTGGTACATGTTACATTTGGGTTATAGGATGCTAATCTTCAGTTGTAGAGATGTATGGGATCTATCGGACCAGAATTTAGTGGATCATGATCCATCCTTTTGTTGTGTTTTGTACTATAAGTTGAATGTTCGAGTGTAAAACATTGATTTGCGGGTAGTATGGTCCCCCACAAATCAGAATTTGGAATACTGATGCTTGAAGAAAAAAGGAATAAGGGGTTCCATAATAGTTTCTGAGGTGTATTGTCTGGAAACCCAGACAACATGATGTGTGGTTCTATAAATACACGCCATGTACTCTCCTCTTCAGGATGAATTGAAAAAAAATTATGTACATGTCGTGTACTATAAGTACATGATGTGCAGTATCTAACTGTGTCATAGGCCATGTGGGTAGAGACTCGGGATAGGGAATGTCTTGTGGGAACACACCAAGCACACTTTGAACATGTCGTGTAGTGTCAGCCGAGTAGCCGGGCGTGTCACTAATAACACGAGTCAGTTCAGGCATCTTAGTACATGTTGTGTCCATCTGAAACACATCCTGTAGTGTAACCTAGGTATACAGGCCTTTTCACTATCAAACACGGGCCGGTGAAGCTTGACTAGTACAGGTCGTGTACCTGGGGGACACGCCGTGTTGTTTTGACCAGGGAGAGACTGAGTGGATTTGGCCATGTGGTCGAGGGAAAAAAAGTGTATTACATGCTGTGTGCGAGTGTAACAAGTCATGTATGTAGGGTAGAGACACTCCCATACTAGCATCAGAACCCAACCATGTAATGGATTAATGGTACACAACATGTGGACTTTATACACGTTGTGTAGTCTCTTTTTTATAATTATTGTGTTTTCTTTCCCACTTTGTGTGGGAACATTTAAACAGAAAAAAGAACCTCAGTAGTGAATTAAGTTAGGGCATGTGTTTGACCTTGTAGATTCATGCTTCCGAGATGAACATGATTTGTATGCCAAGAGAGCGACAATGATTATACTCTAGAGATGGTAGGCCCCGATATACGAATAGATCCTCTAGTAGAGCCAGATGCGGCATCAGCCATTATAAAAGATGCATGCGGGAATGTGCAGTTCAGTGATGGCTTTATGCGGTTTTTACAGACCTTCTAGGGAGAACCACCGGCTGCAACATCTATGGAAGAGAAGACACGTATATTTCAGCAGTATCATCCGCCAACATTTTCAGGGGATGGTGGGCCACAGGCTACAGATTCGTGGCTGGGTTCTATGCAGACTATCTATGAGCATCTAGAGACGCCTCCAGGGAGGAGGGTCAAGCTCTCTATAAAAATGCTGCATGATTCCTCCAAGAGATGGTAGGGATTTACCACCCAGACCGAGAATCACAAATAAATGGTGTGGCAAGATTTTCAGGTGATCTTCTATGAATTTTTCATTCCAGAGACGCTGAGGGATGATAGAGCTCGAGAGTTCATGAATCTGCACCAGGGTTCCATATCAGTGATGGACTATTCAGCCTGCTTCACTGAACAACATCACTTTTCACCTATTATGGAATAATATGAGGCATAGAGGGCTTGACACATTGAGGATGGTCTTTGATATGACATCCAAGAACTGGTGAATGTTTTTAGGTTTCCTACAATGCATGCTATTGTGAACTAGGCCCTGATTACAAAGCAAAACCTGTGGGAAGCTAGTGGTGCATGCCAGGGTGATTCGGAACCAGTTTCTAGTTCTATTTCTACCAGTAAGAGGAAGAGACAGATGGATTCCTCTCATAGTGGAATTATTAGCCAGTTGAATTTTTTAGGTGGCCAGGTCATGTGCTACTAGTGTGGTAGAGAGGGGCACAAAAGACCTCAGTGTCCAAGTGACCCAGTGGAGTGATGAGCTTGCGGCAGGATGGGTCATCTCCAGTGTTTTTTCAGGGTGTTTCCACCAGTGGCTAGTGATAGGGGTTATTTGAAGACTCCACATGCAGGAGCAGCGCCATCAGCTTCTTACCAGTAAGGGAATTGGAATACATTATAACATTCAGGTCGAGGTGGTGGTCGTGTCCATGGTAGTCAGACACCAGGATCTCAGAGACAACAGGGCAAGTCATCTCCAGTTAGCCAGGCTATGTCATAGAGCCACAACACTGGGTAGGCATATCTAGTGCAACAAACCCAATATGAGTAGGATCACGAACATTCTACTATCATAGGCACTATTCTAGTTTCTTCTATTCTATCATCAGTACTTTTTGATACTGGTGATACACATAGCTCCATATTTGTGAATGTTTTGGAGGGCCTTCTTCTCTGGGTTTCTACATCTTCTGATTTTATGATGCTAGACACTTAATTGGTGATTAGAACTATATGTGTGAGTTAGTGTAGGGAGTTCCCCCTAGAGGTTGGTGGGTGTCACTATAGATGGGACCTCTATGTCTTAGAGATGACGGACTATGATGTCATTCTCGGGATGGAATGGTTAGTACCCTTTCAAGCATTTGTAGATTTCTGTCATCGCAGGGTGAGTTTCACATCACCAAAGGGCAGGGAAATTAAATACAAGGGTGAATGGGATGTCCAGGTGAGCCGAGCTGGACCCAAGTATCATGGGTGAGGAGGAGTGACAAAACATACTAATAGTTTATATCTAGATGACATGGGAACTTGTCAAAAGGATTTCCCTCAAGTCATTTATCGTTTCAGGTATTTCTTCTCAGATTAATTTTCAGGTCTTCCTATGATTCGATAGGTGTATTTCTTTATTGATCATGTTCCAGGAGTAGCACCATTGTCCATTCCTCCATATAGGATTGCTACACCAGAAATGCAGTAGCTCAAGAGGTATTTGGGGGAGTTGCAGGCAAAGGGTGTATCTGACCCAGTACTTATCCTTGGGGTTTTCCTGTCTTGTTCTCTAAGAAGGTGGATGGTACCCTCAGAATTTTTGTGGATTATCAGAATCTAAACCAACTGATGATCAAGAATTGATATCCCTTGACAAGTATTGATGATCTTTTTGATCAACATCAAAGAGAACGAGTGTTCACAAATATTGACTTGAGATCCAGATATCATAATTTTCATGTTAGTCTATCAGACATACCCCTTAATAATTTTTAGAGGAGATATGTTCTATACGAGTACTTTTTCATGCTGTTTGGACTCATGAACATGCCAGCAGTTTCCATGGCTCTGATGAATCGGGTGTTCCACTTATATCTAGATTCTTTTGTGGTAGTCATCGTGGGTTATTTCTTGGTGTACTCACACACTCAACATGACCATGCTACCCATCTTGATGTTGTTTTGAGTACACTGAGAGAGCATCATCTATATGATAATATCTCAATGTGCCACTTTTGGATGGACCAGAAACACTTCCTAGGTCATATCATCTCAGAGGAAGGAGTTGCAGTTGACCCAGAGAAAATGAGAGCAATAGTTTCATCGGAGCATCCTATGAACTTGTTTGAGATACAGATTTTCTTGTGGTTGGACAGTTACTAAAGGTTCTTTATACAAGACTTCTCCCGCTTCGCATCATCGTTGATGGGTTTGAATAAGAAGGGTGCAAAGTTTGTTTGGTCAGAAGCATGTGAGACAGCGTTTCAGGATCTGAAGCGAAGGTTGACATCAGCACTAGTCCCGATACTTCCAGAGTAATGGAAGATCTATATAGATTACTATGATGCATCAGGTATTGGGTTGGGAGCATTATTGATGCAATATGATTGAGTAGTTTCATAAGGGTCTCAGCAGTTTAGGCCACATGATAAGAATTACACGACGCATGATCTCGAGTTGGCCGCAGTTGTTCATGCGTTAAACTATTGGAGACATTATCTCTTGGGATAGCATTTTGTGGTGTTTATTAACCAAAAAAGTCTGAAATATATCTTTACCCCGCATGATATGAATTTGACACAATGAAGGTTTGTTGAATTCCTTCAGACCTTCGCCTTAGAGCTTGCCTATACACCTGGTAAGGGTAACGCTATAGTTGATGCATTGAGTATGAGGACTCAGATAGAGGCAGTGTAAGAAGCTAGTGTTGAGTGGAAGCTCAAGGATTTTTTCTCTAATAAGAATTTGGATGTGCACAATAGTTAGGGGCGAGCCTATCATATTTTTAGCTATAACTTATACCCTCCTAGATAGAGTAATGATAAGACAGCAATCGGATTCAGAAGGCCTAGTTTTATGGGTGTCAGTGGTTAGTGAGGACCCTCCTCCTAGTTGGACGATTGGAGATGATGAGGTACTGCATATCCATGGATGAGTGTGGGTTATATGGGATATATACGACCAGTTGATGCTGGAGTTTGATGATTCTACTTGGGTAGTGCATCTTGGGGTTACAAAAATGTACTGTGACTTGAGAGGTTAGTATTGGTGGCCGGGTATGAAACGAGAGGTAGCTGGTTTTGTTACGAGATGTTACACCTGTCAGCATCTGAAGGCGGAGCCTCAAAGGCTAGCCAGACTGTTATAATAGTTACCCATTCTTTACTGGAAATGGGATGATGTCATGATGGACTTCGTGACTGGGTTACCGAGGTCACCTTGAGGTAGTGATGTCATGTGGGTTGTTGTGGATAGACATTCGAAGGTATCTCACTTTTTTCCGATCATGGAGTACTTAGGTGTTGACGAGCTCAGAAATTTGTACATATGAGAGGTAGTACCTCTACATGGGGTCCCTTATTTTATCATTTCATATAGTGATGACTTTTTTAAATCTCATTTCAAGCAGAGCTTTCAGAGGGCATTGGGTACATAGGTTCTTTTGAGCATAGCTTACCAACCTCAGACCGATGGCCAGTCAGAGCGTATGATACAGGTGCTAGAGGACATGTTTCATGAATGTATCCTGGTCTTTGGGGGCTCTTGGGAGAGGCACATACCCCTGGTCGTGTTTTCATATAATAATAGTTTTCAGGAAATGATTGAGATGGCACCTTATAAGGATTTATATAGTAGGCCATGTTGATCACCTTTGTGCTGGTTGGAGGCACTTGAGGTAGCTTTACTTGGACCATGTCTCATGAAGGAGACTTCAGAGCAAGTCCAGTTGATATTGAATTGGATGGCTACTCCACAGTCTCTTCAAAACTTTTATGTTGATCGCCCCAAACGACCCATGGAGTTCAAGGTCGGGGATCAGGTTTTCGTACGTGTTTCTCCAAGGTTGCGACATAGGTGGATTAGGAGAGATGGTACACATTCACCAAGGTATGTGGGGCCATTTTAGTTTTTGGAGAGAGTCAGGCCAGTTGCCTATCGGTTTCAATTACCATAGAGGTACCGAAATATGCATGACACCTTCCACGTATCTCAGTTACATCGTTATCACTCAGACTCATATCATGATTTTCATCCCAAGGAGGTTGAACTTCATTTCAATGCATCCTTTGAGGATCATCTGATTCATATTTTTTATAGGAATCTATGGAAGCATGGACGAGTGAAGGATGAACCCTGGGTGCGGGAGACTGACGTATGTGCTTAGTGGCCAGATTTGTACTCAGCATTATCTTCACCACCTTTGGGAGGAAAATTTGTGGACTAATTGCTTTAAGGGGAATGTTTGTAAGAACTTTTTTCCTATTCTTGAGGTATGGGTTTATTCTTTTCCACTTTCCTTAAGCATTTTTTGAGAAAAATAAGGAAAAGTGGGAAAATCAAAAAATTTGTTTGTACACGCCGTGTACTTTGGCTGTATGGGATGAGTACACAGGGCATGTAGACTTGTTGGTGATTCTGGATGAAATAACTATCTACAAACCATGTACATAGTATATACATGTCGTATAATTAGTTGGAAGGTTAACAAAAATTTGGTTTTAGTAGCTTCCAGTAGAGTGACAATATACATCGTTTAATCAAATATACATGTCGTGTAATGATGTCTATAGATGAACAGTGTGTCGGTTAAAAGTAACCTCCAAAGGAACAGTTAAAAAATGAAAAGTACACGTCGTGTACTTGAGAGTACACGCTCTTTAGTTTGTTTTTTTCTCTTAAAATAGGAATTATACTCTTTATTTGGCAGAGAAGGCAGTGGATGCATTTGGAGCACCAGGATAGAAGGTTTTATCTTGGAGGATCTCTCGACCACACACTGGAACTCGGATTCCTTCGATGACGGTCTCGATTGAACAGCGCGAGTGATTTCTACCCTCTCTATGAGTATCTCTTTCCAATTCATCCTCTAAAGGATGTCATTTGAGTTAAATGGGAAATCATTTATCCCAGATCTTCGCCGTTCTTGGTCTTTTCGGGAGGTGCCATTCGTGTGTTTCAATCAGGGGATATTGAGCTAGTTGGTCTTAGGTTTTATTTCAACTTTTGTGTAGAATTTGTGTACCATTGTGCCACTCGCCCATGTTCGGGCTGTTGTATTGCTGAGGATTTTTCTGTTTATATACCTAGAATTTTATAGGTAGTCTAATTATTAAACATGAACATCTATTTGGGATCATTTCTTCGATCCAGGTCCACCCCGTGCGTGCGTTCCCCCTATTTTGTTGTTTGGTGAGGATACCCGGGGTATATCTATGACCTGTTTTATGTTTTCGTGATAGTAACTTCTATGTATTGCTTTCGATACATTGGGCTCCGCCCAGTTTCTTTCTTAGCCTGAGGGAAGTGTTGTGTTAGCCAGTGGGTAGTGTTTGTTTATCCTACGAGAAACTTTTCTCATTCCCGTGGGCAGTAGATTATGTGCGTGTCGGTGACACCTCGGACGCCTGCAGGAAATATTCTTTATGCATGTGGGAAACCACCTTTGGTGGTTTACTACTAGGATTTATTTCTCACAACCTATTTGGGTCATGTCTTGGGCCCAAATAGATTATATTGTTACTGTTGTAGATAAAGTAAAGTGTCCCTATACATGTACTTGATTTTGTAAAAGAGTAGGAGATAATGGGACCGAGCATATGCTTGTAATGTTGTTGAGTTCCTACTGCACCATTTTATTTTGCTATACTGTATTTTCCCCATGTACTGTATTGTTTTAGATAGTAGTGTATCTTGTTTTGGATGATTTCTTAGACTTAGGGACATATTCCATCATCATATATGATTGTTGGTCATTTCTTTACTTCATTACTATTTTCCTTTTCCACATTTATTATTTAATACTTCTGCTTTTGGTATGCATGTATTTTGTTCTGCTACGTTACACATTGACAAATGAAGGCATAGTTTCCTCACTATCAGACCTGGGCCCTCGCTGCTAGTCGGCAGCCTCTGGCGTTTGGGAAAATACACTTGAGGTCATGTGACCAACCAGGTTCGGGGCACCCGTTGAGTGGCACCAAATCCTAGACGTAACATTTAATGTCTCTAAGAAGGGTACTATTCAAGAAGAATCTAGTGGGAGATAATGTAGCTAGTTTATGTAATAGTGTTTATGATTCCATGTTTCGAAGTCACTAGACCTATACGGTCTTCAAGTGTCTGTTTGTGTAGTGTTTTTTGTTTTCCGAAAAATTTATGTAATCAAAATGTTTAAAAAGAGTTTTTACCTATAGATTATATTACACAGTGATCATTCTTATATGGTTTTCATCTTTGAAAAATTATGATATTTTTCATGGGTTCCTTGACCCACTGTGAGAAAAGAATTTTGGACTTTAGGAAATCCTACCTAATGTGAATGATAATGAATCCTATAGGGTCACAAACTATATTTTTTCATTGATCCTTATTAAATTATCTTTTAATTTAATTAATGGAATTATTATTATTCTCAAGTATGAGGAATAATTATTATTCACATGTTATTGATCGCATAAATTAAATAAATATTAATTTAACGGATTGTGAGGATTATATCTTTACTTCTTTATTTAATATTTAATAAATATTTATTTACTGGTTTGGGAATAAATTTTTTTCTAATAGAATAAATTTTTTATATTTGGTTATTCAAAATTTTATAGAGTTCAAACTAGTTGAAACAACGTTCGATCATAAAAATTAATTAACAATCTAGTTAAACAATACATGTCATTGTACAAGTTGTTGTCTTCCGCAGAATAATATTATTATTATTTTATTATGTTGTATGGTTTTTATCAATGTTTATTATATAATTTAATGTCTGGAAAGAATTCAACAACTATTTTTCCTAAACCCCTACACTATAATAAGACTATTTTTCTTATAGTGTACAATGCCGATTAGTGTAATCGAAATACATAATTTTTGGACACAAATAATTTTTTCTCAACTAATCCTTATATAACCATCTCAAAAATGAGATATACATGTGATATTTTCTTCAATAATAAATAATGAGTGGTCAAAATGAATAACAAATGTCATTTGATTCATCGTACTAGAACCCAAAGATCGAGTGGCATTGTCTGGAGATCATTATAGCATGTGTGGATCACTGTTAGAGTATAATTAGATCCTCAAAAAGCAATGAAAGAAATATGAAAGTTAATTTTCATAAGGTCAAAATTAATAAAATATAAATACCCTAAAACAAATTATTCATTTTTCGAGATATTAAATAAATAAATTATAAATTTGATGTGATGAATCCTTACTCATGGTTTCAGGAAATGATAATTTAACGAAATTTTAATTTTTCACCCACCACTGCATGCTTATACTACATCCGGAACAAACAAGTAAAATTTATAATTATTTATTTGATTATTGATCAATGTAGAACTGTGGTTATATTTTCAATTAATATTATTAATTATTTAAATTGGTATAATTTAACACTCTTAAACATATTTATAATGATTAATTAATTGATTCTTTTTAAAAATGGGTTTAGAATATATGATGAATGAAAAAATATTCCATCAAGAAATTTCTAAAAAATTTTTGGTAAGACTAGGTTACATGGTACGTACCCATAATTACTCATCTTGTACCCTAGGAAGTTGTATCTTGATGCACTGAGGGATTCATAGTATTCCATGTAGTAATTACATGTTTGGAATTTCTCATGTTTACTATAAAACCTAGAACATTGTTTCTTGGATTAGAAGGAGTGTATTGGTGTACACATCATGTAGTATACATAGGTTTGCTATGTAAATCATGAAATCTATGTGGTCTTTATATATGTTCAAAACCATGTGATACTCACACCTAAGAGAATTTATGATATACATGTAAATTATGCATAGTACACAGTGTGTAGTTTATCAATTCGCAATTCAGAAACACAGGCCAATGACCCAGGTGTTCAGCCCATACACATGGAAAGTGGAACTCACAACGTGTGGCTAGTCTTTACTTGTCATGTTGTTCAGCTGAGGTACACAATATAGATCAGGGCGTGTACCCTTGATACACAGCAACTTAGATACATGTCTTGGGGATGTTTTATACATTCCATGTAGTCAACCATTAAAGGAAATAATTAAATATTACATTAAATTGATAAATAAATCATTAAAACCATATTTTATTGATTGTCACACCAATGTGTTTGAAATTTTAATAATTGTTTTTGAAATAATAAAATGATCAATTAATTAGTTGTAATTAATAATTTATTATTAGTTATACCATTTATTTTCCATGATTTATATTTTTATGGGTATCTCTAATTATATTATAATGATCATTAAGATGAGAGGGTAATTATTAATTATTTCATTAATTAATGAACACAATTTCATCCCTCTTAATAATAAAGTGAAAATAATAAAATGAATGGTATCTAGTTTCTTTTTTGTATTCATTTTATGTAAGGTTGTTCATGATATTTACCAAGACATATGTAGATGTTGGATGTTTTAATTTAATTTATTTCATGGGTTTGAATTTATTAATATTTAAATTAAATATTATATCCTATGATTCATCCCTCCCTCCATTATTATGCAGGAACTACAAGTCCAAGGATATTTATGTAATCACCTTTTAACTTATAATTTTCATCCCCTAACCTACATATGAGTCATAAATTCATGTAATTGATGGGTTACCCAAAGGCATGTGGAGGTTGTTTAGTATTGAACCATTATGTTACTAACTCTGGTGATACATGTGAGGATAGGTAGAATGAATTAACTCATTCCATAACATGAAATAGATGTTATTTACCCTAGTTTTGATGTTGATTTAATGTCTTCTCATTAAATAAACCTCTATAATATTCTCATGAATTTGTCATTCAATTATTATTTTAGTTTTATCTACCCAATTATTTATTTTATGGATGAAAGGTCATGATCACATAGATCAATGAATTAATGTGAAAAAAATAAAATTAAATAAATGAATTATGTGTAAACATTTTTTCCAACATGGATAATTAATTAATATCAGCCACTTAATATTAACAAGGCATGTAAAGAATAAATAAAGATAAACTTTTATTTTTAATTACTAAAAATTAATCAATTAAATATTTTTTCACACTTATCCTTCCATTACTAGATTAAGAATGCAATTATTGAATCTAACTATTTTAACATCTATCATTAGGGAACTTACTCGTAATGTGGAGTTATTATGAAGGTTATGGTTTGAAATAACCATCTTACTTCTAGAGAATTATCCCTCATTAGACATGATGTAACTTGGAGGTATGTGCTGAGGAACTACATGTAAAAATTTCATGACAGGGGATTCCACTCAATGGATTAATGAGTTACAAGCTTGCATAAAAACCGTCAAGTTTCTTGACCATCCCGTATTGGGGTTATGTGAAGGGGAATATGAAACATTACACTTAAATTTCATAGAAACTAGACATTCCATGTTTAATGGTGAGGGATATTGGGACTTTATAAAAAAATTATAAATTTAATAAAAGTTTAGAGAAATTAAATTAATTTATTTTATCACGCATAGTTTATAATCATGAAATGTATTGAAAGTATGATGTTTTAATTGAGGAAAAAAAGTGTAAGCTCATCATCCACATTATCCCTACAATCAGTATTTAATTAATACAACCACCTCACATACAGTAACATCTATGATTGGTTTAGATGCCTTCAAGTTATGGTACAACCTGAATAGAAATTATACATTCTATAATTCTCAACACCTAATATTTTTTATAATGAGGTGAGTGATAAAGGGTTCTTGGTATAAAAAACCATTGAGAGATGTGCTTGATTTTCTATGTTTTATGATTTCATATATGTCCTGTGAACTCATGAATTATAATAAAAACATGTATGTATATAAGAATCTTTTGAACCTCTATTGTATTTTCCATGATAGGGATATAAAGAAATGCTTTGATATATCCAAATCACTCTTACCTAGAAATATTATAGAAGGTTCCCCAACATGGCCTCGCATAGAAAATATCATTATCTACATTTAGCTACTATAGTTTCTAGGGTTTAAAATCTCTAATGAACTGGTCATTGAAATCATTCGATAATCACTAATTTTGAGAATCTATATGTTTTTCTAAATTTGAAAATGAACAAAAATTATAAGCCTCTTCTAAATATACAATATCATATTCTCCAAGACAATAAGGATACAATGAACTAAAATACTTTCATCATTCTGGTGAATAAACTAAATGAGAAATGGGAGATCTTTAATCCCAAATATTTTTTAAACCCATCCATGAATAATAATATCAAGGGGAAAAATAGGGAATAGGATGTTTCCTATTTCACATGTGGTAAGATTGTCCACTGAAATAAAAATAACACACACCCAAAGAAGAAATGGGAAGCATCATGTGTGTTTTTTATCAAGTGGAACTTTTATATTGCGTCCAATTTTGTATTAGATACATCTTTTGGTGCTCAAATATGTATTCAAATAGTGGAACTATGTAGATTCTAAAAGATTGATTGAGGGGAGGATGATCTATGAGATGCCAATAGCGCTGAACTTGATAATGTAGCTATAATTGACTACCATATCACATTTCTAAATGGTATGATCATGGTATTAGTGTGTTTGTATTATGTGACATCAGTTACCAAAAAAATTATATCAGTATCCTGACTAGACGCAGATGGATTTTTTTAAATTAACAAATATTCATTTCATATTTTATAAAAGTTAAAATTTTATTGTATGGAATAAATAAATAATAGTATTAGTGTGTTGGACTACAAAAACCATGTAATTTAAATTTATAAAGAAACTAACGCATATAACTCAGACCACGCGCAACATTGGAATCAACGACTAAGTCAGGTAAATGAAAATTTCTTAACTAAGCTACATCAAGATGGATATTTAGATTATTTTGAAATAAAACCACTTGTCGTATATCAAACATGTTTAAAAGGTAAAATTAGCAAAGCCCTATTTTGTGGGAAAGGTGAAAGGCCTATAGAGATTCATCAATTTTTTCATTCTGATGTGTGTCTATAATTTTCTATTAAACCAAGTGGTGATAACTCATAAATTATAAATATTACTATTTATTTTAGTAGATATGGATATGTCTACATAATGAGTTATAAGTTTCATTCTATTGATAAACTGACATAATACAATAATTATGTTGAGAACCATCTTAGTTAGAATATTAAACATATCCACCTAGACGATGGGGAAAAATATCTTAATCAAAACATCATTGATCATCTATGGGAGTTCTAGATACTATCTCAATTCACCCATCCTTATATGCCTTAGGGGAATGTGTTAAGATAAATGAGGAACTACAACCTGTTGGAAATGGTGAGATCACACAAAATCCATGTGAGTCTTACATTATCCTTTTGGGGATACACATTAAAAACAGTTGCAAAAATACTAAAACCAAGTTCCAACTAATGTTTAAGTTAATATAACCTAAAAATAATTGAATGGAATGAAACTCATGTTATCATACTTGCATGTTTGGGGTTGTGAATAATTATTTAAGGCCTATTTATGTAAGTAACTAGGACCATATGGCAGAAATTTTACCTTTATAGGATATTTTAAGGATATACTGAGATATTACCTATACTGACCCTTATAGAAAAAGGTAATAGTGCGAAGAAACACCTTATTACTTTAGAGGGAGCACATCTCAATATGATATAGTAGGAGTGGTATGGAATTCGATGAAGTTAAGACTCAATGTGTATAAGAGTAGGTACAAGAATATATTCCACAAAGACCATTGGATGATGAAATTGTTCTAGATACACATGTACTGTCTAGGAGTACCATAGAGGTTATATAAATAAAATTTTATGTATTTCTAGTATCTAAGGATAATGACTCATTATTAGTTAATAATAATGAACATTTTTCCTGAAATGAATCATTAAGTGGCACATATTTTTCCAAGTTGAAATAATCCATGAGATCTATAATGGAATCCATTTACCAAAAAAATATAGATTTTGGTAGATCCTCTACTTGAAGCGAGACACATTCGATGAAAATGGGTATTTAAGATGTAACTAGACATAAAAGGAGTAGTTATTACTTATAAGGCACAACATGATGCAAAAGGGTTTAAATATTTTCAAATCATTCACTATGATGAATCCTTTTCACTAGTTTCAAAAAACTCCATCAAGATTCTACTCGACATTGCAGCTTCCATGAAAATGAGATTTGGAAAATAGATGTTAAAACAACATTTTGTATGGGGATCGTTCATAATTATTTCTTTATGAAAAATGGAGAAAGTATTGTAACTCCAAATATTTATAGTATGATATGAAAATTGAAAAAACAATTTATGGTTTCAAGAAAGCATCTCGGTCAGGGAATATTCAATTTGATGAATCCATGTATAATTAATGATTGGTAGTCTAGTATTTAAACTATTGAGTTAGACTGCATTGTTTTTCTTAATATTTTACGTTGATAACATATTAATAATTTCAATTCAAATACTGATCATATATTATATTAAATCATGGATGAATTAATTATTCTCTATGATGGACTTGGGAGAGTCGGAATATATACTTGGGATTATGATCAATCTTGATCCATCCCAGAGCTTTCTCTGCCTAATAAAAATTAATCACATTAACAAGATACTGATGATATTAAGTATAGAATTATCTAAGAGGGGATTGTTTCCAACATCAAATGGTGTTCATCTTTCTAAGAAATGTGTTTTTTGACCCAGGGGTAAGAAATAGATGGAAAGACTTCATATGCATCAATGACTGGGTCATTCATGAATTCAATTTTATTTAATATTCTAGATGTTTCCTACACATTAAGCGCAGTAATAAGATATCATATTAATATAGGTTACCACTATTGGATGGCAGTCAATATATTCAATAAGTGTCTTAGTAGTATTTAGGATATGTTCCTAGTTTATAGATGAGATGAGGATCAAGTCATTTGAGGATATAAAGGTTCTAGTTTCTAAAATGAACAAGGTGTCATGATTTTACAAAAATCATATCTCCCAATCCCTTTTTCCATTTTCTGCATAAACTAATTTAATGTATATTGGGAACCTTAAAACTCATGATACCAAATATCAAATTTTAAAGCACAAAAACATAAACAGAATAAGAGTTTCAAAATATGTTGAAAACATCAAAATTTGTCTTTATATTTCAAATTCTGACACACATTCAAAAAAACACACACATCAACACCTCAGGACACATATTCCTTAAGCCATATTCCATGAATCATCACCCTGATTTGAAAACAAACCATTATTTAAATATAAATTGTTGGATATTAGAATCCATAAAGGAAGATAATCATCACGACAAGTAAAAATAGAAGACGTTTGAGATATGCAGGGGACATATTTCCTAAAGCAAAAAAAGAACGTCTAATAATTAGAAACAAACAAAATCACCATGACCAAGAAGTGTGACCTTTTGTAATTCCAAAAACCATTCAATATCACCTCACAATACACCATAAAACCAAACACAGAAATCTTACTATGAGGAGAGAAGAGGAATCATAGAGCATGAGCAGAGTAGGAATGAACCTCATCGAGCGGATTCAACGACACAAAAATCCTTTGTTGTCACTGATGATTAAAGCCCTAAAAAAATATAGAACATCAGGATTACAAAAAACAATCATGACCTAAAAACCCACCCTGATTGAAATACCTCTGAATAGTCGAAAGAACCAAAATAAAACCAATGAAGGGTACTAAAATCCTAAGGCTGGAGAGATCCAACATGAATCAGAGCACATGGAAAACTAATGTCTCATAACCAATGCATTCAAAACCACACACAAAAGAAACTTCTCCAGAGCATAGTAATTTATAGTGAAATATTTTGGTATTATGATAATATATTGAGATGTATAATGCATCAACAGTGAGTTATGATCATAGAGAGGTTGAAACACCCAAATGAGATGGATGGGAAGAGAGAAGAAGAGATTTGAGATGGAAAGCTAATGATTGAAATCCTAGAGAAAAATAAGGTATTCAATGGATAGAAACACTTTCGATAAATTGAATAAAGAATGAAAAAAACATGGAAATGATATTAATAGGTAGGTAACCATATCATTGAAAAAGTAACATATGAATCTGGAAGAGGTCAGACCATCTATAGAGGAACAAATGCTAGATTAAAGAGTGGCATGGAACACTTGGATGAGATAAATGTAGAATTTAGTCATAGATTACATATCATAGTCCAACTATATTGTTGATACTAATGCTTCTAATGAAGTAGTATTGATTTACAACTTCATCTAAGAGAATGATGTGTTACTTAGTAGTAAATATCATATCATGCACTTCTGTGATAATAATTTAGTGGTGGTTCACATAAAAGAGCCATGGTCACATCATCAAATGAAGAACATACTTTAGAAGTATCATCTCTTGATGGATTTTTCTAAGAGAATTCATGTTTTAGTGAGAATTATTTACATGGAAGCCAAAATGGTGTGGCCCTTGAATAAATTCTTAACATAGTACAACATGATTATATTGTGAGGTCTAGTGAACTAATATTTATAGGAATTTGGATCTAGTTCATGTTGGGTTTTCTTGGAGTTGTTGTACGAGGACCAAGTATTTTTTAGGTTGATAACATGTATATTTAATTTATTGAAAATTAACCAAACATCATATTACTTATTTTTCAATGTTCGTCAACTATTTATTGTAAAAATGACCAAATTGTATTTTTCACATTGATATGATCCTACTAGTTCCCTGCTATTATGATAAACAAGGATTTCTATGACAATATTGTTAATATAGTTTGATTTTTTGATAATGTACATTGATGAGAAATATAGTATTTTGATTTTTAGGTATGTGTACTCATAAGCAGATGAGGCCTCTTCTCATGAATTTTTTACTAGGTAATCTTGAATAAGGGAGCTTACAATAACATAACATCCAACATGAATTCAGGATGTTGTATTTTCATTGGGTATTCCAATTATCGATCATGTGTAATGGTACATGGGATTTAAGATTATCATTAATTCATTTCATGACATTCACACATATATATGATGATGAAAATCATGATGACATATGTTCCAATTGAGTAGGGGTGCACAAGGTGAATCATGATTGACATGTCATTAATTGATATGTTGAGGAAGGATTTTTCACTAACATCTTTATGCAATATGTTATATAGAACTGTTATTTGGAATTGAACAATCTCTCTAATATCTTGTCCATGGTGTCAAAACATGTTTATTTGAGATAGTCAAAGAAAGGTGTATCAACAATATAAGTGGGTGACATGGATGTGCAACCTTCTTGATGAGATGTTGTAAAAAATAAAATATTTTACATAGTGACAATTTGAATGTGGTTTTTATCATTGTGATATTATATTCTTTCTCTGGGGAGTCTTGACCCATTGCAACATTTTAATTTTTGGAATTTAACCATGACTACCTAGTTCCAGTGGAAAATAATCCTACAGGGTCACACATTATGTGTTTTCAGTGATTCCTATTATATTCTATTTAAATTTAATTAATTGAATAAATATTATTATCATGACTATAAAATAATTTTTACTAATGTTTTACTGATCGAATAAATTAAATAAATATTTATTCGCCAAATTGTGAAGAAAATATATTCATTTATTTTAATTAATATTTAATAAAAATTTATTTAAAAGTTTATTAAAAAAATATTTAAGTAAATAAAATATTTTATTTTGGTATTAAACAAATTCTATAGGAGTTTTAATGTACCAAGACTATGTCTAGTGACAAATATTAATTAACAAGTAGATTAAATAATACTTGTTATTTCCCAAGTTTGCGTGCACAAAAAATTAAAATTATTATTATTTTATTATGTGGAATGGGGTTATTTAAATGTTATTATATTATTTAATGGGTTTTATGCATTAAATAGTTATTTTATCCTATACCCTAGATCAATAAATAAATGGTTATGTATGTTTTGTTGACTATCGATATGGGCAACCAAAATAGAGATTTTTTATGCATAATGAATTTTTTATCGAATCCTTATGCTCTCTCCCTATTAATAATGAAAAATGTAACAGATAATTCCTCAATTATAAAGAATTATAAGAAAATAGAATAAAACAAAACACAATTGATTCATTGTGCTAGAACCAGGTGATCGAGTGACATTTCTCAGAGATCATAGTAGCACATGTGGATCACAACTAGAAGGATTTGATCCTTGGATCCACACAGTGTAATGAAGGAAATCTGAAAGGGTATTTCTAGATGATCAGTATTCACCAGTTAAGAAATATCCTAATGATAGGTATTCATTTTTTAGATATTAAATCAATAAAATATATGTTTGATGTATATGATCCTCGCTACCGGTTTTAGGGAACAATAATTAAAATATATTTTAATTTATCACCCACCACTACATGCATCCAATACACCCAGAACCCACAATGTATATATCCATAACTGAGACACCTAGAAATTAAAATATCATAATTTCATTTATAATCTTCAGACCAACAACATTTATAATAGCCTCTATAATTATTTCTTATTTATAATAATTATAGGATAAAATTTAACCACTAAATGTTGCATCTTAATGAAATTGTAAGGTTAACATATTTCGTAGTGTAACTAGTGTGGTGAATGTACACTGAGAAGGAAGTTTTGATTTTAGGGTTGACTTAACCTATTATCTTGATCTGAACATTTTTCTCCCCTTCATTTTTTCTGTTAACAATACCATAACTCAGTTCAGAAATTTTTCATCAATTTTAAAATTAGTTTCATTATAAAACCGTTAAGGAAATTAATAATTTAACATTATAAGATTACTTGAACATGCTATGGAAGTCCCAATAATATTATATACTGTAGAAACATCTATTTCATTATGATAAATAAGAATATCAATTCTCGGATCATGTGATAATCAAATATACACTATCATGTTATATTTTTTGAGTTTTTATTGTATTTTATGTCTCATTGGATACATTACACCATACACCATGCAACAATGTGATGTGTGGGTGTTGATAGATATAAATATCATAAAATTTCACCCTTTGGAATTTTAATAATATAAAATTATCAAAAGTTGTTTGATTCACTTTTATGGGAAATTTTTTTGAGGAGATCAATTATCTCTATTAGAGAATATGGTTGATCAGAATAGATAGCTTTAAAATAAGTGGGGAAATGTGATTATTCATTAACTGATCGTTGTTATACTATTAGTTCAAAATTTTCCCATTTAATATATTAGTCTCCAAACAAAACTGATATATAATATCTATTAATCTATCTACATATTCCTACATTTCATTCAGTATCTCATACATTTCACTTTATGGCATTATATTCTCCAAATGTTTAAGTGGTTAAACTCCAAAACCCAAACCATTAATGTGGCCATATTATTCTAACTGATTTGAAGATATATAAAGTAGTTAATCATTATGTACAATCAATTTTAAAAATTTATTACAAATCTTATAAAAAAATATGATCATAAATGTATATTTTCATGTAGTGCTATTTTAAAGCACTAAAAATTACTGTTATATCATACTTAAACATGATTATGATACAACTTTTCTTTTTTCATCAATTATTTTTCCCTCTATTTATAAGTGACTCCTCCCATTATTAAAATGTGGAATAGAAGTGTCTTTGATGTCATATTTGTCAATGTTCATATAAAAACAGTACCCTAGGTTGTTTTATATCACATAAATGATTATCAGTACATTTAAAATACATACCATTTTATTATTGATTAAAGTGTACCCCCTTCCTTTTTATGGTAGGGGTATATTGGTTATGATTCACATTACAAATTTTCAAAACTCCCTTATTATTTAATAAATTGTCAATATGATTCAAAATAGACAATAAAAATATTTTCAAATAAAATATCATTGATTATAATATAAAACAAATGATTACTCATCATGATGATTAATGAATTATTTAAATGTTTACTATTTTATAATTTGTTCATACATATCTAGTGGGTGGATTTTACTTTCCCGCAAACATCAATATGAGTATTTTTTGTTATATGTGTCAAGAAGGCTCTATATTATTTTCAAGTGACCATTATGAAAAATATATAAGGGAAATAATCTAAAATAAAGGAAATCTACAAGAGATAATATAAATTAATACAGGGTTTAATGATAAATATTTATGGTAAAATCGATAAAGTATATAGTAAAATTTCCCTAATAACTTTTGACATGGCAATCTTTACTAAATGCATGACATTATTTAACATATATGTTACAATTAGAACATACATTATCTTTGTTGCCCTAAAGTAACTAATAAAAATTGAATTGTTGGGTTTGAAATTTTGGCCATGTCGATTTCATCCAATCCAACCGTTTAAAACATTAATTATTACTTGGATAGATTTAGTTAACACATTTATTTTTTGTTGCTCCTATTTTTTACTTCCACAAAATTATGATCCCCTAATAGTTCCATAGTATCAGGACAGATGGTGTGTTCTTCGTTAGGATTAGTGTCTTCAGTATGTGGATCATTCGTTATAAGTGTGTGTAGTTAAGAATTTAATTTAGATTTTGTAAATGTAATATAGAACACATTATATTATAAGAAAAATCAAAGTATATTAAATAACACATTAAGTTATTCATTGAACTACCATTATTTTCATTAATGATTGAAGGGATTTTTAACATTTATTTAGTATCTAAATCCCATACATGGGGTCCTTTATAACTTATAAGACACTCTCTACATGGGTACCATCATGAATTGAATATGATCTCCAAAAAAATGGGTCATCTTAATTTAAATTTTAATTTGTCCGTGCAGTTTTATAGTCGCAAAAAAATTGAATAATTCCCTTTTACTAGATCTAGGACATATAATACATGCACTGCATGTGATTTCATTATGAATGGTTCATCTTTATCCCCTTCCACACTGAAATTCACCTTCACAAAGCTCAATTTGTTTACTTTATCTATAAAAATGCTATCAAACCATTTTCAATTAAAATTATTCACTAGAAATGGTGTACAATCTAACTCATTTATTTTTTCAATTATGTAGAATATGATATATTAACATAAATTTGATTTCTATACTTGGAACTGAATATGTGCATTACATCCTCCATAAGTCTAAGCCAACTATTTTGCATCATACTATGTTCATTGTGTTCCTTTATATCAAATTTATAACTATTAATTATAAAACTTGTGTAACAGATAGCATTTATATTTGTTCCCTTGGATATCTAGTGAAGTTTTTCATCAATTGAATTGGGATTTGCAGATAAAACCTTCTAAAAATGATCATAGAACCATCCTATAAACTTTTTATTATGTGTAATTTATATCCATGTTTCCACCCTTTATAGATTAAAATGTCTTGTAATTAACATGTGGGATTCATCATATGAAGGAACTCTAAACTATAATTTAAAATGTTTTTGTGAGTTTGCAAGTTCTATGAAATAGTAATTGTGAAAATTCATAATCACTATATTTCTTCTCTTATAAGATTTCCACAGTGAATATATTTTGGGGGACCAATGCTATCAGCATTTGGCAGGTAATTAGTAAAACATTTGATAGCTTCATCAGAAATAAATATATATTCAATAAATCCTCATATTTAACATCAATTCTTGATGTATCCCTTCGAAATATTCATATATAATTCAGTGGGGTACATCGTTCAATACTATTCATAATCAAATAGTTGAATATATTTAGCCTAGTGAACCATCAGATTTTCTATTATATCAATTAATTATGTTGGGAAGAATTACTCCACTTATCATACTATGATATAAATTTCATTCTTCATGATTGGAAACTTCATATGGTCTATTACTTTACATCATATGGATTTTTAAAGGAAGAAAAGTTTGATTAATAAACGTTGTACATTTTGAGGCAGAATGAAACATAATTCTACAATAATTATATATTTATAAAAATATGACTATCATGTTGTTATAGTCCCGAAACAACATTATATGTAATGTAGGGAAGTGACAATTATTTAGAGCTATAAAAACTCAATAATTTTTTCTTGGATTGTTGTAGTTATTGGAAGATTGTGGGAAACAAGAATCATTCATTGATGTTTTGTTAGACCAAATAAAATATACTCTAATTTAATGATGGAAATGAGAAAAACCATCCAATAAGAAAATAAAATTGGTTAGCAGACATCCATATATGATGGTCACATTATTCGAATAAAAATCCTTTTATAAACAATTTCTAATTATAATATAACATGATCAAAAACAATTTTTTAGGATGTGGTTCCATACAAATAATGCACCAAAATCATAAATACCTATATCATTTAAAAAATTCATTAGGAATAGATATTATTGTAAATTGAGTGACTAAAGTCGTTTATGCGTCACAATGTGATTGTGTTAATATCATATTAAAGTGTTTATATTTGAATATCTCAAACATTTAAGAATTATTTTAGATCGCTATTTAAAATATAAGTTACCCTATTGTTTAACTATTAATATTTTTTTAAATTGTATAAATAAGATTTCTTATTCAAATAAAGATTATAGAAGGTGGTGTTCTGATGGGTGGTGTATGTCCAAATCAGGCTAAAGGATGTTAAACACTACAATTCCTTCTCCTATTTTTCTACAGAATGTAAATTGTGATATCCAAATAAGATTTTTTTTTGTAATGAAATATGATTTATCAATACTAATTTTAGTTATAGTTATAAGTTGGCTACTCTTTGTGCACACACATGCAAAGATATCTACCATAAATACTCTATAATATTCATTTATTTATATTTCTATTTTCACAATTTGGTAGGACCTATCAATGAATATAAAATTTTATAGATTGATCCCACAAATAAATATTTATTTTATAAAAAATAATTATTGACCCCGTAGCTCATGTAGTCTTCGTCTATGGAATAAACATAATAAAAAACACAAATTTGTGAGCAATTTTCTACAATAGTTAAAAAATGGGGGTTCCATGAGCCATACTTCTATAGGATATTGGAACCTATATAAGCCCATTGCACCCCACCGAGGATGGAAGAACATTCCCCCACTCCCATGTTTTCCCCTTCCTTTATTCAAAATTAATTTATGTACATGACTTCCATGTTTTCTCGCCATAACATTTGAATATTTGTTTTTATATATTTATTAATTATTATTATTTTTCATTGTTTTGTTACGTTGTTGTATATATATATATGTTAATAACATAATTAATTTTATATATTATATATTATATATTATATATTATATATAATTAGTAATAAATCATATTTAATTATTAAACATAATTACAAAAATTAAAAAATAAAATTAATTTTATTTTAAAATTAAAAGTTATGTATTAATAATATATTTAAATAAATAATAATAGTATAATTCTTAATATCAACAATATTAATCTTATTTATTCATGTTTGATACCCGTTAATCAGGTACCCATTTTTGGTGTTGTGTTTTATTGATGAAGACATGTTTAGTAAATAGATGTGTTGTTTGATTATTT
This sequence comes from Viscum album, assembly GCA_963277665.1. Lineage (NCBI taxonomy): Eukaryota > Viridiplantae > Streptophyta > Magnoliopsida > Santalales > Viscaceae > Viscum > Viscum album. The sequence continues at coordinate 361,111,021 of OY728158.1, read as the reverse complement.
TGAATATTAAAGTACCTCAAAATATTAATTGAATTTAAATTTTAATTTTTAATATTCTGAATTTCTCAATTATTTATCTTTAAACACTACAACAAAAAGTTCCTTTATCAGGGAATGAATGGGCATTGTCCAGACTAAAAATATGTGCATCCATTATCCAGTGAAAAGCACCCCTTTATGTTAGTAGAGATGAAAGATAAGGTAGTTTATTTTCATTCTCTATTTATATAATTACAATAAAATTAAATGTAATTTTATTTCAAAACTATATGAAATTAGTTCGAGACCAGACACTCTGATGACACCTGATTTGATGGCCTAGTCATCCTGAAAAAGAATTTTGAACTTTTTGTAGTTCATTTAAATAAATGTGCAAGCAGGATTTTCTAACTTTTAAAGAAGTTTTCGAATAAAAAATCATAGGGAACTGACAAACATAGAAAATTAGGATTCACCTATAATGTACCTAACTTCAACTTTCAAGGGTCGGCCGAAAACATTAGTTTTCAGAAATTTCAGGAATAAAATAAATTAACAGAAAATGTTATTTAATTTTTTTCCCAACTATTGTGTGGTGGCATGACGATGCTACGGTGTGACGAAAAAACAATGACAGTTCACATTAAATAAAGCTCATTAATGGTTCATAAACGTGCAACACAATGACACGTTAAATGAATCATAATGACATGAAAATGCAGCATAACAGAAATGATGCGACGTGTTTTCTTTTAATGGGTTAACACTTTGGAGAAATCATGATCAAAGGGTATAATTTATCTGAAGAACCTATAGTGAGAATTATTTCTAACAAAGAATGATGAACGCCAATGAATTTATGTGGACATCAACGCACCTCGAATTATGGGTCCGGAGAGCGACGAATGCCCACAGAACTTGAATCCCAGTGGACAAATCACTTCAACAACCAACTCCAATGGGGTAGCGGTTTTTTATAAGTTTCCCCATTATTTAATTGAAAATGACTAACGTGGATCGACCAACTAATTGGTTGATCTGTAGATCACTCATTCTTTTCAAACAATACATTTCATGGAGTTTATTACCAGGATTATTACTTATTTGATTGATTGACCATCAATACCAAACCTCTCCTACTTAAACTCTGATGTGAAGGGAATATGCCAACTCAAACAAGTCTCGAACCCCTCAGCCTTGTGCATTCTTTATGGAAAAATCTCAAAGTTATGGAAAAGTGACTTCGAGGCCGTATCAGGAAGGTGGCGACCCACTGAGGCCAGAGGCCCAGATGATGTGAAGAACGGACCACCAGAGCAGACCCAATGGTCAGTAAAAGAACTTGTTGGCATGCTAGTGCTGGCGGTGGCATGTGGCGGCTATAACGGGCGGGTGGTGGTGACCTAGGACTGTGCACCAATTTTTCCAGTCGTGGCCGGCTCAGGCTGGCAGTTGGCGGTAGGGACACGACCCCTTGACCACATCGGTGGACCGTTCAGTAGTCGTGAGCTGCAGTACCTTATTGCACTCAGTCCACGGACTGTGTGCAGAAAACCCATGTGGTTGGTTTTGACAGGCTGTATGATAGCATGCCTCATCTGTGCTATGCATGCAAGCTGGAAGAAACTATTCTTCCTATGGTGGACCGGGCGTGACACGGGTCGGACCCATGCTAAGTGGGGAAAACCCATGTTGGGCCGGATTTGGGTCATGTCAATAGACCCAAGTCAGTTCTATGGACCCAGGTTGTAATATCCCAAGTAAGTAATGAATAATAGATATTTTTATCTATGTCTATTAATAATTAAGATAGTATTTTATTGGCTTAAAATGAAAATAAATACAATCTTATGCATGGAATACACTAATATTCTTAAAATATTGTTTTACTTCCTTTTGATGGAAAACCCTTTTTAAATCAATATTTTGACAATTATATAATCTATATTTGTAAAAATAAACATATTCATTAATATTGGTACATTTAAATTTACATTGGATAAATTTTCGGTGTTTTTCTGACAATGTACATTTTTTTAATGAATAGTGAAAAATACTGCATTTTACATCAAAACTGATTTTTCATTTAATTTAATTATATGGTTAGATTATCCTTTTACTTGGTCTTAAAGTGTAATCTGAATATATTATTACTATTTAATCCAATGGTGGTGATTATGATTAATTTTACTTTGTAATTGGTCATAAACTAATGCCAAACTTTTCATAGATATTGTTTAAAAAAAAACCCGCTATTTGTTTTGACAATGGGAATTATTTTTATATCAATTATTGCAATATAAGTGTTTGGAATTTGGTAAAATGGGTTACATATTTGGAATAAGAAGGTCCAAATTATTTAATTAAGACTCTTTTATTTTTAGACATTATGAATAGTAACGATGGTAATTATCTTTAATTATCTTGATTAATGAGTAATCAGGTAGTTAAAGATAATAAAATGATATCATAATAATACAAAAAGACCACAACATGTGTCCTAAGGCTACTTGTTGTCTCATTTCCGACCATGGTATGCTTTGTTCCAATCGTGGGGGCCCCATGGAATCACTTTTGTGAGAAAGTGACTTTTTATCTTTTTATTTTTAAAGAATGTTAAATGTGACAAAGAATGTATCACCTAAGTAAAATATTTTTAATTTTGCCTAAATAAATGATATTTTGGACTATAAATATTCCTTAGAAAGATAAAAATATTTCCTACATCATATTATTTTTATCATAATTTTTAGACTTTAAATAAATTAAATTATTTATGACATCATGATGATGAAGCGATTACCTCATTAATAAAGGATTTAAATAAAATGAAATGATAATATAAAATCTATGACCTAAACATGTCTAAAACCTATTGGATGGGTGTATTTAGAACCCTTATCACCTCAACCTCGAATTATATCAATGTGGGTCCTTTTGAATCCGAAAATCATTTTCAAATAAAGTAACATTTCTTTTCTTTCCAAAAGTGCCCCTCCTCTCCTCTTATAAAAGGCCCCCACCTCTACCACCATACCCACACTTCCAAATCCTTTGGCTTGGCCAAACCCTTCCCATTTTGGCTCTCCACATCCCTATATAATCCTTGAAGCCTCACTTTGGGTATAAGTCTTCCCAAGGAAGCATTTGAGCTCAAATCTAAGAGAGTTACCCAATTTTAAGGTAATGTCTTCTTTTGAGTCCTTTTGTTTGATTTTTCTTCTCCAACCCCCTAAACTCTTTTTATTCTTTTCTTTTGTAACAAATCTAGTATCCTCAATATACTATGATGTTTTTATAAGAATTATTAGAGCTACACTTACACACACCTACATTTAATGGATAAAGGACATACTGTTTCCGTGGATGGTGAATATATGCCTCCCGAAACAATGATTGTTCAACATTATTTTAACACCTTCAAAGGTGGCCATTAAGATGTCACTATATTTATATATGATATATGATATGTTTATGTTTTCCTTATTCTTCTGTATTTTTCATTTTGGGCATACCTTTATGGTTTTCATTATGGGTAAACGCGATATCTTCATTTAAGGAAGTGCGGACTACCGCCCCCTCAAAGTTATTTGATTTGTTAAATACAATATGTGAGATGTATAAAGGATAGAACTATGATATTATATATGATGTTATACTGGAATTAGAAAATACCTTTATATCATTATGATTCCATTCTATAAAATATGAAATAGAAATTAAAAGTAGTGTTCATGCGTACGTACGGCTTACCGTCTCCATGAACGGTGCACTTCATTTCTTACCTCTAAATGTTATATAATATTATAAATGCATGCATGTACTGGATATATATGATATATATGATATCTACATTATGAATACCATTCTAGATATAATGGATACATGAAAAACTTGTAATTATAAAGGGTTTATTTTTTACTCAAGTACCAATGATCGTTAAAATGACCGTTATTAACTTAAATAATTTCATAGTGATCATGACATGGAAATAAGTGATATAAAAGGAATAATGAACTTGAAAAAGGTTCATAAACAAGTATAAATTAACTCCAGTTTATTATTCCGGAGATTAAAGAACGACCGAGTCAAGTCGGACCCGACGTATGGGACTTCGTCTCAATCTCCTTTCATTGAGGCATATTTTGTTTTATAAAAAACCCTCTTTTATACGGTGTATAAACCCTTTTGACTTTTACATTTATCCAAAAGGTATCTTTTTTTATACGAAGCGTTTTACTAAATTACAAAAGGGAATGTTTTTGTCGTACGTATGCGGCGACAACGACTTCTCCGCCGCCGTGACCTTTATTTGAGTTTCGGCTTCCTCTACAAGTCATACCTTGTTTTGAAAGAAAAATAAATACCATGTTTTACTTTTCTTTTCTTTTGGTATTGAAAATGTTTTTAATAATGTTTTTATATCAATGTGTTGTATTGATATCTTGTGATTGAAAGGTGGAAATATTATGTTTCCTTTATGCATGTTTTATGTGATACGATTATGTTGAGGTTCTTGGGAATTATTATGAAGACGGGTGGTTCTGTGATAAACTAAGGGCAGGTGAGCCTGATATAGCTCTCCAATGCATTGGGTAATGTGAAGGAGTGAAACATTAAGGTTTCTCCGAAGAGATTTAGGGAATATACTGTGATGGGTATTCCAAACGTAACCAAGAGGGTTACTCCCTACGTAAGAATGTTATGAATGCCTCATGTTACCTTTATGTCTTATGATTTCTATGATTTATTCATTATTTGATGAGGTATATTAAAGTGGTTATGTTTTATGGGTAAAGTATGATTTCATTCTTATGTATATATGTATCCATGTTTTCTTTCCATATTTTTATATCCCTTACTGAGCTTTTTAGGCTCATCCCAAGTTTTTTGAAATGTTTTTCACAGGTCAAGGGAAAGGTACATGATATGATGATAGTGTCAAGGAAGTGTCAAGAAAGAATCCATGTTTTATTTTAAATATGTTTCCATTGATGGGAAAGAATAATACTATCTTTATGTAACCACTATGTTTATATGTGGAATGTAATGTAAGTTTTATGATCTAATTATCTAAAAATCTAAACCTGAAAAGATCCTCAATGTGTAATCTTGTAATAACTCAAGATTAAGTAAGGATTAAGGCTGGGGCCTTATAGTTGGTATCAGAGGTCGGTTTAGATAACTTTAGAAGTTATAATTTTGTTAAATGATTATCCAAAAATATTTTTTTATGGTCAAATTGAAGTGTTATAGTATTTGAATATTACCATGTTGCTTCATCTAAGACATGTTTGTTCAAAATGGTTTTCTGTAGAGGAAACAGGGAAGCAGTGCTAGGAAGGCATGCAGAAGGAAATAACCTTCCGAATCAGCATCCTGAGATGGTCGGAATTGGAACTGAACAGTTTGTTACAGTAAAGGCATAGTTGACTCAAGCGATAAATGGAGGTGGTATCCATACACGAGATCAGCCAGATCAGCCGCAGAGGAACATGTCAGTGGTGGAACATTTCATGAGGCAACATCCCCCATCATTCAGAGGATCATCTGACCCTGTGCTAGCTGAAGGGTGGATTAAAGCGCTAAAGAAGATTTTTGATGTCATGGGGTGTTCAGACAATCAAAAGGTTAGTCTTTCTATTTATCATTTGGATGGTGAAGCAGATCAGTGGTGGTCAATGGTTAAAAATATTAGGGACGCTGATGAGATTGATGCTCTCGACTGGGATGAATTCAAAGGTATGTTTCTTGAGAAGAATTTTCCTAAGGTTGTTCGACTTAGGATGGAAAAGCAATTCATGGAATTGAGGCAAGAGGAAGACTCAGTGGATTCCTATGATGAAAGGTTCACTCGATTGGCAAGGTATGCTCCAAATTTTATCCGAGACCTTGATAGTAAAATCATTCGTTTTTACTCAGGATTAAAGCCAAAATACCGAAGGGCATTAGCTTCTCATGAGTTTAAAAGTTATGAAAAGCTTGTTCGATGTGCTGAGAAGGTGGAAATGGAGTTTTTCGATGATCAAGTGTTCTATAACAACCAACAGAAGAAGAGACCGAGGTGGCAGGAGAAAGGTAAGAATTCTTCAAAAAAGTATGATGGTACGAAAACTAAGTTTTCAGTTTGTGATAAATGTTGAAAAAGGGATGCTGGGGAATGTCTTCTGAATTCTAGAAAGTGCTACCGATGTGGTAAGATGGGACATAAGGCTTCTGATTGCACTGGAAAAGATCAGGGTGATGGTAAGACCAAATTTGATTTACAGTTAATGAAATGTTATAAGTGCAATGAGATGGGTCACTATGCAAACGAGTGTCTGACAAAGAGTTTGGGTGATGGGATGCAGTTAGACTACAAGTAGAAATGGGTGGTGAAATCCTTTGCAACTACTTCAGCAGATGTCGGGCCATCAAATGAAGTTGTATCAGGTACTTTTTTTTTTAGATTATTCCAGTGTGTTGTTTGATTTGGGGTCTACACATTCTTTCATCTCTGAAACCGTTTCTAGTAAAATATGAATACCATCTCAAAAAATGACTCCTGAAGTTTTGGTAAAAACACCTGGGGGAAATGTTGAGGCAAAAAGAATTTATAAGAATCTTCAAATCCCTATCTGTAGAAGGAACCTACTTGCAAACCTTATTGTTCTACCTCTAGTAGAGTTTGATGTTATCCTGGGTATGGATTGAATCTCTATTTACCATGCTAAGATTGACTGTAGAGCTAAAGAAGTTTCTTTTCAGAAAGACATTCAGTTTGTGTACAAGAATGAACCCTTACTGTTGATAACTTATCAAGAGGCCAAGAAACTTGTAAAATATGGAAATGAATGTTACCTTGCACACATCGTTGAAAATAAAGGAACTATTCAGATTAATGATGTGCCAGTGGTAAATGAGTATCCTGATGTTTTTCCAGATGAGTAGCCTAGAATAATACAAGATCGGAAAGTTGAGTTTACTGTTGACTTAGTTCCTGATGCTAAGCCAATTTCAAAACCCCTATATCGAATGGCTCAAATTGAACTTTTAGAGTTGATGGAGCAATTGCAAGATTTATTAGAGAAAGGTTTCATCGACCTAGCACATCACCATGGGGTTCTCCTATTATATTTTTTAAAAATAAAGATGGTTCAATGAGACTTTGAATTGATTATAGAGACTTGAATAACATCACTGTTAAGAACAAATATCCTTTTCCTCATATCGATGATTTGTTTGATCAGCTCTAGGGAGCTCAGTATTTTTCAAAGATTGACTTGAGATCGGGGTACCATCAGCTGAAGGTAAAGGAAGAAGATGTTCCAAAGACCGCGTTCCATTCAAGATATATCCATTATGAATTTGTAGTAATTCCTCTTGGGCTAACCAATGCACATGATGTATTCATGGACATAATGAATAGAATTTTCCATGAGTTCTTGGATAAGTTTTTAGTGGTTTTAATTGATGATATTTTGGTGTTTTCTAAAAGTAAAGAGGATCATGAAATACATTTAAGGGTTATCTTGAAAACCTTAAAAGAAAAGAAACTGTATGGAAAATTCAGCAATTGTGAGTTTTGATTGAAACAAATTTCTTTCCTTGGTCATAGTGTTTCTAAAGATGGGATAACTGTTGATCCTGCAAAAACAATGGTTGTCGAAGAATGGACAAGACCCACAAATGTAACTAAGATTCATAGCTTCCTTGGTTCGGCAGGCTATTACTGAAGGTTTGTTAGAAATTTTTCATGGTTATCTAGTCCAATTACTAAGCTAACATAGATGGGTGTTAAGTTTATCTGGACAAAAGAATGTGATGATTATTTTCAGGAATTGAAAAGAAGATTGATGAATGCTCCAGTTTTGGCACTACCTTCCAGGAATGGTGAGTTTGTTATATACAGTGATGCTTTATTGAAAGGAATTGGTTGCATCCTAATGTAGAATGATCAGGTAATTGCTTATGCTTCACGACAGTTGAAAACTCATGAGGTAAATTACCCTACACATGATTTAAAATTAGTTGCTGTTGTTTTCGATTTAAAAATTTGGAGGCATCATTTGTATGGAGTAAAGTGTGAAATATATACAGATCAGAAAAGTTTAAAGAATATATTCACTCAGAATGAGTTAAACATGATACAGAGGAGATGGCTGGAATTAATCAAGGATTATGATTGTACAATTCATTACCATCCGGGAAAAGAAAATAAAGTGTCTGATGCTTTGTGTCAAAAAAGTAATGCTTCATTAGCAATTTTTTGTTTGGAACGTGATCCTTTGGTTAAGGATTTGATGAACTTTGGCATAGAATTTGTTGGTGCAGGATGTTCTTCTGTTCTGTTTCCGTGGATGGTGAATTTATGCCTCCCGAAACGATGATTGTTCAACATTATTTTAACACCTTCAAAGGTGGCCATTAAGATTTCAATATATTTATATATGATATATAATATTTTTATGTTTTCCTTAAGCTTCTGTATTTTTTATTTTGGGCATACCTTTATGGTTTCCATTATGGATAAACGCGATATCTTCATTTAAGGAAGTGCGGACTACCGCCCCCTCAAAGTGATTTGATTCGTTAAATACCATATGTGGGATGTATAAAGTACGGAACTATGATATTATATATGATATTATACTGGAATTATAATATACCTTTATATCATTATGATTCAATTCTATAAAATACGAAATAGAAATGAAAGTAGCGTTCATGCGTACGTACGGATTACCGTCTCCATAAACGATGCATTTCATTTCTTACCTCTAAATGTTATATAATATTATAAATGTATTCATTTACTGGATATATATGATATATATGATATCTACATCATGAATATCATTCTGGATATAATGGATACATGAACAACTTGTAATTATAAAGGGTTTATTTTTGACTCAAGTACCAATGATCGTTAAAATGACTATTATTAACATAAATAATTACATAGTGTTCATGACATGGAAATAAGTGATATAAAAGAAATAATGAACTTGAAAAAGGTTTTTAAACAAGTAGAAATTAACTCAAGTTTATTATTCCAGAGATTAAAGAATGACCGAGTCAAGTCGGACCCGAGGTATGGGACTTCATCTCAATCTCCTTTCATTGAGGCATATTTTTTTTATAAACAACCTTCTTTTATACGGTGTATAAACCCCAATGACTTTTACGTTTATCCAAAATGAATCTTTTTTATACGAAGCGTTTTACTAAATGACAAAAGGGAATGTTTTTGTCGTACTTATGTGGCGACAAAGACTTCTCGGCCGCCGTGACCTATATTTGAGTTCCGGCTTCCTCTACAAGTCATACCTTTTTTTAAAAGTAAAATAAATACCATGTTTTACTTTACTTTTATTTTGGTATTGAAAATGGTTTTAATAATGTTTTTATTTCAATGTGTTGTATTTATATCTTGTGATTGAAAGGTGGAAATATTATGTTTCCTTTATGAATGTTTTATGTGATACGATTATGTTGAGGTTCTTGGGCATTATTATGAAGACGAGTGGTTTCGTGATAAACTAAGGGCAGGTGATCCCGATTTAGCTCTCCAATTCATTGGGTAACGCTAAGGAGTGAAACGTTAAGGTTTATCCGAAGAGATTTAGCGAATATACTATGATGGGTATTCCAAACGTAACCAAGCGGGTTACTCTCTACGTAAGAATGTTATGAATGCCTCAAGTTACCTTTATGACTTATGATTTCTATGATTTATTCATGATTTAATGAGGTATGTTAAAGTGCTTATGTTTTATGGGTAAAGTATGATTTCATTCTTATGTATATATGTACCCATGTTTCCTTTCCATATTTTGATATCCCTTACTGAGCTTTTTATGCTCATCCCAAGTTTTTTGAAATGTTTTTCACAGGTCAAGGGAAAGGTACATGATATGATGATAGTGTCAAGGAAGTGTCAAGAATGAATCCATGTTTTATTTTAAATATGTTTCCATTGATGGGAAAGAAGAATACTATCTTTATGTAACCACTTTGTTTATATGTGGAACGTAATGAAAGTTTTATGATATAATTCTATAAAAATCTAAACCCGAAAAGATCCTCAATGTGTAATCATGTAATAACTCACGATTAAGTAAGGTTTAAGGTTGGGGCCTTATACTGGTCCATGTCAGGTCACTCCGACCGGTTCGGGCCAAACCTAGATCCATCCTTCCCCTTTTCGAAAAATGGGTATATCTTTCAAACCATACATCTGATTGACGATCCGTTCATGGATTTGGAACCCTTTAGACCAGGAGGAACATTTAGAATACTTTAATGATGCTTTCATAGAATTCCAAATGTGATGACTGGATTGAGAGGATGTTCTCCTGCAACTAGGGGCACTACGTGAGGAGATCCTACGGCTGAAAAAGACCTGAAGATAACTAACAAGCAACCCTATGTGGATTAGCTACTATGGCCTAGTGGGAAGTGGCTCTGTGTGACCTGACATTCCCATGGTGGGGAATAGCTCTATATGAACCGGTAGACCCACAATACTCAATGGGGAGGTTTACCTCAGTATGATAGCCAATGTGTGAAGTGAATCTTTGTCACTCGGTATTCCCATGATGGGGAGTGGCTCTGTGTGACCTAGCATACCCACGGCATTGATCATCGGTAAGTACCACATTAGTTTATGGTTAAGGGGATGCTGCTCTGTGTGACCAGGCAGGTCCACAGTGAGGAGTGTCTCTATGTGACCCAGCATACTCAGAGAACTCATTGGGGAGGATTACTCCAGCAGCCCAGGGTGTTCAATTATATTAACGATACTGTAACTTTCCATACTCTATATTATAACTGGTGTGAGATATCATGCTTCGGCATCATGCTTCATGGTCATGATTAGTGGTTTCTTGTTGATTACTATGTGGTGTTTCCTTGTTGTTTTGTGGTCCCTAGTGAGTATTTTTTTAGTCACCCCTGCACATGCTTCCCATGCATGTCTTGTATCTGGTGCAGATGATTTATTACTTGGTGGAGTACATGGTGGCCAAGGACCGGGTGGTGCCTAGTGATATCATGTAGGTAGGACGTTCTTCTGCAGCTTCTAATAGCTACTATATACTTACACATCTGGTGGGTTATTTAGCATATAGAATTCCATCGATATTGTTCAAGCTCTTGTTTAATTATTCGTTTATTGGGATTATATTTTGGCCAATTTACTTTGAATTGTTCCTTTACACTCATTGGTTATTTAGTAGCATGGATGTTCTCTCATCAAATTTTCTTGGTATTTTGTTGTATGTGAGTGTGTGTAAAGGTACTCAGGAAAATGCCTCCCACTTTCAGGTTGATGCCTTCGGCAATAGTCGCTAACCACTTTCCTTTGGGAAGCGGGCTTATGGGATTCACGGCATGTGCCCTAAGGGATGCGTCATGAAAAAGTGGTATCAAAGGTGGTTTGTTCTACCTCATAGACATAGATCCTGTTGTTTTTTTCAAGAAACCTTGTTAAAATAATCATGTTCAACTTTAGGATTTGGGGAGTTCAGTGTTGCTGCAATAGTCGATGTATCCATACATCAGGACCTTGAATACTTCTTTTTGACTCAATACATAAAAACACTTGTTGCAAGTATCATAGTGTAATTGAGTTTATCCTCATGTTCTTATTAAATTAGAGTCATCACACTAGGTATAATCTGTTGACAAAGGTTCATCGTGATCTTTATCAGGATTCCTCCATGAAAATAACCTGCTAGGATTCTGATGCGTGACCATGAGGACAACCCGTATAGGGATGAGGTGTTGGTTTAGTGACCAGTGCTAGAGATGGTTCCATCGGGTGGTGCACCTGCGTTACCACCACCAGTTGATCGACATTTACTATTGGCATTACCATTAGAGGATGCATATAGGCTTATCACTTTTCATGAGTTCCAAGGGCAGCGACCTCCCAGGTTCAGGGAAAAGATATATCTTCTAGTTACTGAGAAATGGATAGAGGTGGTGATTCATATCTTCCGCTTCTTGAGTATGCCACTTGATCAGATGGAAATATTAGTTTTGAATTTTCTTAATGGATCTGTAGGGATATGATTGATAATGACCACCTAAAATCATGATAATGTGACCCTCACCTGGACCAACATCAAGTGGCTTTTCTAATAGGAGTTCTTACTCACGACCTTGTGCTCAGTACGTATACAAGAGCTGTTTCATCTACAACAGTGAATTATATATGTGTTTGAGTACTCTATGAGGTTCAAATAACTCTCCCAATACAATTTTTATATGGTGTGGGACCCTTTCATCAGGTATCATACCATTTATCATGGACTCAAAAGTGAGATCAGAGCATCATTGATTTCTCTCAGCATCCCCACTCATGCAAGAGTGCTAGAACGATATCTACTAGTTGACAGTATCATCATAAATAAGGCAATGATGGTGGGAGATACCAATGGGTGACCGTCGGTAATGCCTTCAGTAGTGAGCAGCATGCATCAGAGGTGGGGGCCCAAATTGTTCATATCTTTTAGGGGATGACCCCAATACTCAACGTTAGTAGTGCGGGGATCCTAGAGTTGAGGATGTCATCAAGGATCCTGGTTGTGATTTACATGAAGAAGGCATAGAAACATCGATTGTTACTGCCTGACCCGCTACAAGGATGATCAATAGATATTCGAGGGACTACCAAGGAAGAGGTAGAGTCTCGAGTGAGGAGGTCCATATGGAAGTGGACATGGTAGGGGATACGTCCAAGCAACGGGTGGTGGGTGATGATTTGAGGTATTACCACCACCACCCCTAGGTGGTCCACCATAACCTCATAGAGCAGGTGGACATGGGCGATATCAACGAAAGGCAGTGGAGGTCTATGACCATGACACATATGAGATTATTTGAGGTATGATCGGTGTCTTCTCCACCTTAGTTGCAGTTCTTATAGACATAGGTGTGATTCACTCATTTATTTTCATGGACCCTATTTGAGGCTTCAATATTCCAATGGATCCTTTCAATCGATCCTCACATTTAGAGACTCCAATGGGAGGGGATTCGATGATTACACACTAGTGCCGATAGTGTGAGATTACTCTCAAAGGCGAGAGATTTATTTAGGATCTCCTAGTAATAACGTTGAGGCCTTACTATTTCATCTTTGGTATGTACTTGTTATCCATAGTTCATTCTCATATCGACTGTTTTAGGTTTAGGGTGTGGTGTGTCTACAAGGATGGGACCAGGTATTCCTTCACTGGAAAGAAATGTACTCTTTTTGTAGAGTAGTGGATCCTTTATTAGCCTTGACACAGAAGGGAAAACCCTTCATGTGGATGGGGAAATGTCAATAGAGTTTCCAAGAGTTTATTCAGATACTAAAGAGTTCCCCAATCTTAAGAATTCCATAGGAGGGCGCTGGGTATGTAGTTTTCTATGATGCATTGGGGACCGGACTAGGTTGTGTCCTAATCTAGGAGCGAACATTGATCACTCATAGATCATGGTAGTTGAGGATGCATGAGAAGATCTATATGACCCATGACCTAGAGTTGGTAGTAGTCATGTTTTCCATAAAGATGTGTTGGAACTACTTGATGGATGAGTGGTTTAACATTTACTTAGATGAAAACAGTCTTAGATAAATATTCTCCCAAAAGGACATGAACATGAGGAAGTGGTGAGGGATAGTGTTCATCCATGACTATAACTTCAAGATAGTTATTACTCATTAGAAGTGTAACGTGGTGGAAGATGTGTTCAGCAAGAGGTTGGGCTTATAGATGATGAGTGAGGTGATGGAGTAGTTATCCATGATAAAGTTGTCCATCATGGATGATGATGGAGAAGCTTACCTTTAGTCGACTATTGTCACTCATCTAGTCTTACAGTGAGTATGGGGGGAACAAGTTGTTGATGTTTACAGTGAGGCCCAAAGTGCTCAGTTATCCTCAGGACATGAATTAGATGGATTTTTGATTGGTGGGGATCATGTCATCCTTTTTAGAGGACACAAAGTAGTACTATTAATTTTGTGGGATAAGGTGTTGATGGAGTTCCATACATCCCTTTTGATGGTACATCCTAGTGTCGTGATGATGTACCAGGACCTCTAACAACTGTACTTGTGGCTATGGATGAAGAAAGCGGTGGGAGAATTCATTTCATGATGCCTCAATTTTCAGCAAGTGAAGGTCGAGTATCAAGTTCCTATAGCCTTGGTCTAGCCACCTGAGGATCTGGAGTGGAAATGGGATGGTATATCAATGGAATTTGTGACAATGTTACCATCCACATCTAGGGGCACGATTATATCTGGGTGATCATTGATTGACTCTCAAAGTTAGGTCACTTTCTACCATTCTAGGAGAAGGGATCAGTGGTTTCCATGGGATACCTTTACATCCAATAGATAGTGTATATCCATGATGTGGCATCAAAGATTCTCTCAGACCATGATGGGTGATTTGTATCCTAGTTTTTTAAGAGATTGCGAGAGATTTTTGGGACTCAGCTACGCTTGAGCACAACCTTTCATCCTATGGCAGATGATCAGATGGGGCATACCATAAAAGCATTGAAGGACATGATTAATGCTTGTGTCCTTGATTTTGGTCACAGTTGGGAGGATCAAATGTCACTAGTGGAGTTGGAAAACAAAAACACATACCACACCACCATTGGCATGGCACAATTTGTGGCCTTGTACGAGTGGCCAGGAAGATCACCTATATGATGGAAAGTATCAAGGGATTCATCTCTCATGCGTCGAGAGTTGGTACGGCCTACCATTGAGATGTTGTTGATCATCTAGGATTGGATTTTAACTACACATAGTAGGAATAAATCTTATTCTGAAAGGAGACAGAGGCCCTTGGAGATTGAGGAGAGAGACCATGTTATTCTTTCAGGTCCCAAACCGATGAGGATTGCGACGATTTGGCCAGAGAAACAGGATATCTCAATGGATTATCATACACTATTAGATTCTTATCAGAGTTGGCAAGGTGACATTCCTCCAATATATCCCCCCACACATGCATTTGATGCATGATATTTTCCATGTATCATAGAAAGGAAGTATGTGCATGATCTATCACACATCATCAACTGGGGAAAGCTAGATAATGACAATGGGATTACTTTTACGGGGTTACCATTGTAGATATAGGTTCAAAAGAGTGTGTCCTTCATGGATATTCTATTCCTATGGTTCACGTTTGGCAGCAGCATGAGAATCTTTAGGATAGAAAATGGGAGTTGGAGGCTCAAATTCGTTCTCTGTACCCCCATTTGTTTGTTTAGCCTTGATTTGGAATAAGGGAATGTAGAGCCCAAATATATAAGAGTAATATAATTCCCTAGAAATACAATGTAGTTTTTTTTAAATTTAATGGAATTATCTGAAGACCAGACACTCAAATGGTACCTGATTCCGAAGCTCGATGAGTCCATAATAGAATTTTGAAATTTTTTAATACATTTAAATAAATGTGCTTGAGAGTTTTTCAAAAATTTAAATTGGTTCTCATATAAAAATATATGAGGGCACCATTGAACCCAAAATAGTGGGATTCACCTAGAATAGACCTAAATTCGACTGTAAAGGGTTGACAAGAAAAGTTAGTTTTTGGAATTTTCAAAAAAAAAATAACATAAAAAGTTATTTTATTTTTTTTTCTCTAATTGTTGGGCTGTGGCACGATGAAACAACGGTGCAGTGAAAAATCGATGATGAGTCACATTAAATGAATCTCAACAATAGATCGTCAATGTGAAGTGTAATGATGCATTAAATAAAGCATCAAAGATATATTATTTCATACAGGAAACCGCATAATAACGTGATGACAAAGCATAATAGAAATGCTGATATGTGTTTTATTTTAATGGGTTAACACATTAAAAAAAATTGGATCAAAGGGTGGAATTTATCTGAAACAACGAAGGTGATAATTATATCCAACGATGAAAGACAAACTTCGGCAAATCTATAGTGACATCAATGACCCTCGAAGAACGGGACTGTAGATCACCGAACACCAATGGAACTTGAATCCCTTCTAATGGATCACATCAATGATGAAAATCAAAAAAAGAATGAGTTTTTTTAGGGTTACCTGTTATATATTATAAAACAATGAACACGGGTCAATCCACAAACATGTTGATCCATTGATCATTCATTCTCATGGGAGGGTAATCTTCATGGGGTTTTACGCTGGGATTATTAATTATTTCTCTGATAGAAAATCAATCCCAAAACTACACCTATTTATAATCAAATTTAGAGGGTGCATGCTAACCTAAACAAGCCTCGATACCCTCCTTCGTGTGTGTTCTTCGTGGCCAAACCTGTATGGGATAGAAAAGTGGACTTGAGGCCTTGGCATGATTGGTGTCGACACATGGAGGTCGGAGGCATGGAGGATGCAAAGAATGAACCACCAGAATGGACCCAGTTATCCATGGAAGCAGCCACATACAGGGGGTGCCACCCCATGTTGGTGCACCAGAGGTGGCAGCTGTAGCTGGATTGGGCTGGCAGCTAGCGGTAGGGACATAGTCCCCTGACCATGTACAGAAAAATCAGGCGGCCGAGTTTCACTGCCCGTGTGACGGTGCACTCTGGATGCTCTACATGTCCAGGATGGAATAGAAAATTGGGTCACATATAGTAGAACAAGTAATCCACTTCCCGTCCTAACGGGCTAGAACTGGCTGGACCCAGGCCTGACCTAATTCGAGTTGGGTCATATCGGTCATGACTCAGGCCCAACCAGCAAATTTTATGAAAAAGGCTATATCTTTCAGAGTGGCCATCTGATTTCGAGCCGTTTGTGGAATTCAAACAGTCAATACGAGGAGAATTATTTTGAATACTATAAAGAGGATTTAATGGAAGATGAAATATGAAAAATGTCCTGAGGAGTGGTTCTCCCTAAAACAAGAACACTACGTGTGGAGATCTTATGACTAACTAATACCTGAAGACTGCTAACAAGTGACCCTATGTGGATTATCTACAGGGGCCTAGTGGAAAGAGGATCTGGGTGACCTGGTAGGCCCATGGTGGGGAGAAAAATTGTGTGACTAGGAAGACCCACAATACTCAATGGGGAGGAGTACCTCAGTATGATTTCCAAGGAGGGAAGCGACATTGTGTGACCTGGCATGCCCTAGATAGAGAGATGCATTGTGTGACCCAGAATACCCACAGTACACATCAGTGGTAAGTAACACAACACTCCACGGTTAAGGGGAAGTGGTTATGTGTGACCCGGCAGGCCCATTGTGGGGAGCGACTCTGTATGACCTAACATACACACAGTACTCATTGGGAAGGAGTACTATAGTATCCTAATTTGTTCTGTGATATGATTTATATTCTTTCATTCCTTACTCAAGATTATACCTAGTGTGAGTTGTCTTGCTTCGTGATCATGCTTCATGAGCATGCTTCGTGGTTTTATTGTGGATTTCATTGTGGTATTTCCTTGTTGGTTTGGGGTCACTACTGAGTATTATGTTACTCAACCATGAACATGCTTCACCCAGATGTGTTGAGTCAAGTGTAGATGACCGACGACATATCAGAATAATTGTTGGACAAGGACCAAGTGGTGCCCAGTGAGATCAGGAAGGAAGGATGTTCTTCTACTGCTTCTGACCCTTGCCCTATACTTACACATCAAGTGGGGTTTTAGTAGATGAATTTCCATTTATCTTTTACTTTCCCTTGTGGTAGTTTCATTTGTTGGGTTTTTATTCTGACCCATTTAATTTCAGTTGTACCTTTAAACTCATTGGTCGTTTATAGCATGATTGTTCTCTTTTCCAATTTTCTTCAGAGGTGGTTTTATGTGCGTGTGTACAAGTACTATGGAAAATGACTCCCACTTGCAGGATGACGCCTTTGGTGCTAGTCGCCAACCCCTATACATTGGGACGCGGTCATGGGGGAGTCACGACACATGCCACGGGGATGGGTCAAGACACATCAGGTGAGAAGATGATTCTAGGATTTCTGGGGTTTGGAAACACCAGGGTATTCGTAGGCTAGGTGTTTTTTAACAGTTCTCTGATGTGTAATCTTCCCTATATATCCTCCCCCATTAATCTATTCAGTCTCTATTTCTACCTATGTTTCAATGGAAAAATCCCTAACTAACACCAACATAGACGACAACCACTTATCAATTTAGAGGATATCTCATTTAAGGGTGGTTACACCCATTGATAACTGACTATTCGACCTTAATGATCCAAAAGTACCCTTCTATCTGTTTGGAACCTAGAAGAAGGTGTGGCCATAAGAAAAGTAAGAGCAGGCCACCTGTTTATCCAATTCTTCTGTGAAAAATATAATAAAATGGTTCTACTCGAAAGACCGTGGTCATTTAACAATAACAAAATCATAATGGAGGACTGAAAAACGATTTTGATTTCTAGAGTACAACCTTATCAAAGTTGGTATTATGAGTTTTTAAAAACATCCTATTAATAGGAAGTTCAAAAAAAATTAATAATATTAATATCCAAATCAACAGTGTTATTAATTGTGATCTCTTAGATTCAATCCTTTGGCTGTCATACTTGTAGATAAAAGTACTCATCAATGTGGCACAACCTCTTATGAGAAAATAATTTCATTCCATTGAGGATCTTCAACTATGGATCACATTCATATAAGAAAGACTTCATAACATCTTCCTATTTTTTAATGGATCATAAATTAGTAAAATGAGTGAATCACTAGGAAAACGGATGCTGAAGATAACATCATCCTCTAGTATGGCCTAGGACTACATTCTAATAAAGAAAGAATGCATATTTTCCATAATAAAAACTTAAAGTTTCACAGGATAAATATTTCCAAGGCCTTTAGTGTTGAAATTTGAAAAATAAATTCATCTTTGAGAGAATTGGTGACACAATGGTTGGTCCATTAAAGATGGATGCATGGGTTTGGTGTCACCTGACCATGATTTATAGAGGGTTGTGCTATCAAATAAGACTCATATAAAGAGTTGAGAACCACATGAGGAAATTTTAAAGCATCAATTTTATTTTTCTTCTCCACTCTTACTAAAAATATTTGGGTTCCCTTGTGTGGGGTATATTATAAATCTATGGAATTTGTAATACATGTATTATCATTTGAATATGAGTATCTCTTTCCCTCTCTGTTTATGTAGGTCATTTGACCTAACCACATAATAAAAATTTATTCTATTCTTCCAGTTTTGTTTCCCTATTTCTATGTACAATTCTTGAGAGGGTGAGAATTTTTATAATAATGTTCTATTAGAGGGTGTTTGATTACCTGGGAATGATCTACCTATGTCACTCCATATGTGAACCTGACCACACTTTGGTTTTTGCTTCATGTTGGAAGTTTTTCTCTGCCCATATGCAACATGGAATTCAGATATACCCTTATCCATGCATCTAATCCCACTGCAGTTCATGTGCCTCTGACTACTTGACCCAGTGTCTTCACCACTATATATTTTCTAGAACCATTATCTGTAAGTTGTAGTTCCATGGTTTGACCATTTTTCCTCTTCCCATCACCTCTATTTTTTTGTTCGATATTTTTGTGTTTTTAAATATAAAAAACCAAGTGGTTAACATATAATGGTATAGAGGAGAGGATTTTTTTGTGGATGGAAGATAAAAGCGATTTTTTTTGTTTTTTCCAAGTTCATGTGAAGTAAATAAAATACGAAAAAGGGTTATGGGAATGTGGGGCTGGAATGAATAAAAGGTGTGTTTTTTATATTTTGTCTTAATTATCTATCCTTTTTGGATTTATATGTATTTAAAAGTAAAAATGAGAAATCATATTTTAGAATAAAACAATTTGAATAGGGGTGGAATGCGAAAAAACAAGGTTTTCTTTTGTTTAAGACTATTATTTTGGTATTTATTTATTTATTTTTTTAAATTATAAGAAAGAAAATTCAATTTTTATTGGGAAACTATGATGAGTAATTAAATAGTCGATTTTATAATTTTATACTATTCTGGATTCATCTTTGCTATCTATTTTTTAAAATTATGATGTGTTTTTGTGATGGAGAATCCCCAAGCCAAAATTAGTATGGTACTAAATTATGAGTCTGCTTCACCTACACATGTCAGTACTTTATGAACTTCTATATATTAAAGTATGGTGTCAAGAACCAAATTTCAGATAGAGAAATTTGATGGGATGAACAGCTTCATCATGTGTAAATGGGATGTTTTTTGAAATTCTAACTCAATAATAGATAGATATAACCTTTAAAAAAAACTACAAAAAACTCTGATGGTGGATGGAAGAGACTCAAATGTAAATCCTATAGTGTGATTTGGTTTTGTTTTGTTAACGATCATAAATATAGTATGATGAGAGAAAACACTATAAAAATAATAGGGAGTATTTCAGAGAAAAAATGTATTGTTAAAATCACTAAAAATTTTCTATACCTAAAAATGAAAAATTTTCAGATTTCAATACAAGAAATATTTGACAAATTGAGCACCTTTACTCTTTTAATAAAATCTTGGAATATTTTAAATGTTTTTAAGTAACAATTAGAGATGAATTTAAGGATTTATTGTTCTTGAAATCTCTACTAGAGAGTTATGATCACCTTACTACAATGTTTTTGTGTGGTAATGATGAGGTAAAAAAATTTATGTTTCAAATTCCTTTGTCAATAATGAGTACAGACAGAATGAAAAGTATGACCATTGGTATTCTGTACAAGAGGCACTTATGGAAACTAGTGGAAGATCATCTTGTAGGAAATCTAGAAGATTCAGTATATATTAATTGAAAGCTATGTTAAATGGTCAAGTATATAATTAGAAGTCCAAAAAAAGATTAGCGAGACTAATGTCATCAAAAAAGGGCACTGGAAGAAGGATTGTCCCAATATTGGGATTCCAAAGAAAAATGCTATACCAAGAACCGACAATGTTGAAGATACTTCCTCCACAACTTCAACGATCAACCATTTAGAAGGATGGATTATTGATTATTGTTTTTCATTTTATAGGTGTAGGAATCGAGATATGTCTACAATCCTCATTAAGTTAGATGAAGGTGTGGTGAATTTGGGAAATAATCACTCTTTCCACAATAGAGCTATTGGAATGATACATTTGATGATACATGAAGGTAAAATATGATTATATATAGATGTAAATTATGTAATGGAATTTGAGAAGTACCTTATATCACTTCAAATTTTGGATAAAATAGGTTACTGGATAACTATTTAATATGGATTCATGAATGTTATATGCAGAACACTCCTTGCGATGAAAGGTATTTGAAAAGGTGATTTGTATTATTTGAATGATGAGACGATTAAAGGTGAAACAGTTATATCAGATATGAGTATCACCACTGGTTGAACATGAAGTATCATAGAGATTCCTTTTAGGTATGATAAATAAGATAGTTATGCACATTCTGTAATTGAATTTGGTGTCCTAAATTGCTATCAAGTTGTTTTGTATAGAAAAAATTGATCCATTCAAAGTCTGTTATTGGGGAAG
Source organism: Viscum album (assembly GCA_963277665.1). NCBI lineage: Eukaryota > Viridiplantae > Streptophyta > Magnoliopsida > Santalales > Viscaceae > Viscum > Viscum album. Next base: position 361,089,520 of record OY728158.1, on the reverse strand, counting down.
AAATAAATTCAAGAAATCAAAATATGACATGGGATCTTGTTCCTGCTCCGATGGACATGAATCCAACTACAGGGATCATGTTACACAATTTTTTAGACTTGACTAATACGTCCAAGGCTTGATATTCTTACAAGAATATGGAAGGCTGCATCCAAAAAAATTCTTCAGCATGATTATTTCATTGTTCTGTAACTTGGTGACATTTTTTTCAGTGTGGATGTTGTTGAAAGTTAAAAAATAAATTCAGCAGCCACGTAATTTGTGATGCAGTGTTTTTCTAACAAAAAAATTTTGTATTGGTTTTATGTTTCCCAGTGATGACCTAGAGATGGTGGGTCCCCTGAAAAAGACTCATATAAAGAGTTGGTGACCACCTGAAGAAGTTTGGAAGTATCCATTTTAATTTTATCTTGTATTATAGATATAAATATATGGTTTCCATTGTGTGGGATATTTGAGAAATAAAGATAATTTTTAATATGTGTTTTACAATTTGAATAAGATAATATTTTGTCTTACCCATGGATTTAGGTCACCGTCCTAACCATGCAAATATTTGTGTTCTCATTTTCTTTCTATTATGTTTCCCTGTTTTTATTTTGATTCTTGATAGGGTGAGAATTTCTATATAAAATTTAGTTTTCAATCATCTACATCTCTAGGGTAGTAGATGTTGAAGGTAACATCATCCTACCATATATGTCTTGTGGCTCTGTGGAAGTAAATAATGCATTCCCTTTTTTATGAAGTATAAAGAAAATTGGTTAGAGAAAATATTTCCAAGGACTTTAGATTGAAATCAGAATAGAATCTCTCAAAAATATTTATTCTAGGTACTCTTCATAAAATCTAATATCAAAGCTACCATGATCACCAAAAATAACTATATCCAAACAACAAACTTTGTTCCTAAAATCACAAGGAAAACTCATGGTTGCATAAAAAAACATTCATTAAGGACTAACAGCCCTCTTACATGCTCCCCCAACTGAAAAATGTCACCCCATTCCCCATCCTATTTCAAATCCCATTATTCCTAAACCATTGGAGCCACACAAGACTTTCCCACTAGTAATTAAACATTTTACACCAAATGTGTCTTAAAAATATACCATTCAATCTGACTAAAATTTCCATAAAAATCAAAGACCATTGAGGTAGAAACTGAAAGGAGAATATGACATTGACCTCCCTATGTTGGATCCCAGTGATTCCAAAAGAACCGTAAGACTTCACTTGCAGGAAAACGAATACCAATGAAATGGAATATGGTGGGGGTGGTTATTTTATCTAATACACATAGTTTGATATTTCTAAATCCATAACCTACAATCTTAATAAAAATATTGTTATGGAATTTCTATGGTGTTTACAACCTATTAACAGTTGGAATGCTTCATCACCAGAGCTGTAAAAGTATCCCAATCCTGATTTTCTCTTCAAAAAAATGATAAAAAAAATAAGTAAAAGTGTTGTATCATTCCAAGGAGGATTTTCAAAGATATTTACCATTCAGTCAATAATGGCACACTGACATCCTCTACCACCTATTGAAGGGGGAGGATATTTGTAATACAAGATTCACTCTAAAAAATATTTCCACCTCTATCCACTTCCATGGTGCGCCCATCTCGGATTTTGTGGGTTTCTTTCAGTGGACCAGTAAAGGAAAATTTAGTGTGCTAGTATATCTAATGGTGGATTAAAAGCATTATTTCGGGGCCTACATTCACAGGTGTCAACATAAATGATATTATGATTCGTAGAGAAAATAGAGGGTGTTTATGTACATCCTATTTTCATATGAGTGACTTATTGTAGACGATTCAAGTCATGGGACTTTATATCATGAGACATGATGGAATCCCTTTCTCATTGTTCCATGGGTGCTTGGAGAACACATGCATTGTATATAATTTGGATATATTCTTAGCTTCATCCAGTTGGATCACCAAATTTGTCCACTTCCATGTTTCTCATCTTACCACATCCATATGGTCCACTAATATATTCTCATCATCCATAACACCAACCACAACAATATGAGGTAAGATCGGTCTTTTAGATTTAAAAGAGACCTAATGATGGAAAAATACTTTGATGGGGTGATTAAATTAGTATAGAATATAGACGACATTGGAGTTCAGGATAAAATCCACCAGGTATCCTCTAACAATAATTAGTGGAGTTCTAGTTGGCTTCACTATCTATATCATCAATGCATTGATATCGATAGGAGTCTCGAGAATTTTAAATCCCTTACAATTTAATTTGAAACCCTCTCTAGAATACCCTACCTGAAAAATGATCTTAATAATTCTCTCAAAATGAAATAATGCTTCTAGATAATGTGTGTGTGTGATATACACATTAAAAGTGTGACATAAATATACATTATTTTCATAAAAAATAACATGGGAGGCGATGTAAGAACATCATTTCTCGTTTGAACTCTCTAGAAGAGAATATATTCTGAATGTTAGATGATATTCATGACCTTATCTTTCCCTTTTTCTAGGTTCTATACTCTAATGATCAGAACTATTATAAATAATATTTCTCTTTAATTTTTATCAAATGTCTTTTTATATACTATGAAAATAGAAAACAGAAGCACTTATTTTGTTTTATTTTATCCTATCAAATTCAAATGATTATTAACCATCTATATTGTTGATAATATAGTATTTGAACATTGGTCATATGATTATTATAAATATAGTGTTTTGATAATTCTTATAGACACAAAAAATGATGTGATGGAATCATCTAGTAGGATCATACCATATGAAGCCAAAATATCAATGATTTAGAGGGAGATTTCATCTCTATGATTTTTCATTGACCACACCTAAGACAAGATCCAATAATATATTCGTGAACAACACTATTTGTGGGTGATTTTCAAGCTCACTGAGATCACGACCCAAACTATGTATGTCGAACCACCCAATAAAAGTTTCTTCATCGTGCACCTTACCAGTAGAGAATGTTATTGGTGTATTAAAGGTATTTTTATCAATTCTATAATAATATTTATAATTATATTGTATTTTTAATTGAATAATTTAAATATTTTCTTCTTATCATTACTTTATAAATGAGTTTTATTTTTATACAATAAAGAACAAATAGAATAAATAATTAGTATTAAATTTTTAAATAAGATGATTATTTTGATGAAATAATGGTCATTTGAAATAAAAATTTAAAAAGTATTTTTAAATAATTTTTATTAAATATAAATTATAATATAATTTATTTGAGGTCCAATGTAATTTTTGTAAGGGTTCATAAAATATTATTATCCAAATAAACCCCTGATTTTTCTATAAGTTTAAATTTTATTTTAATAGTAAAATTCACATATTTAGAAAATTAATTTTTTTAAATAAATATTGTTTTTGGAATTATAACCTTGAAGTTAACCACTAGTGAATTTTTTATAATGTCACGGGACAATCAATTTTTCTGGTAAAAATTAAATACCATATAAATATAATGTGTGTATTATAACATCATAATGACCAAAAAGTGATATAATACATACTATAAACGGTATCAATGATCAAATATTGTTTTTAAATTTAAAATAATTTGATTTCTTTTTTTTGATTAATTTTATAAATCCTTTATGAATCCTCTAAACCATTAATATATTTTAAGGTTTTAAAATCATTTCGTTAAGTGTGTGACTCACTTCCACATAAACAAGGTTATTGTTTTATTAATTTAGGACCTTATAATTATAATATAATTAAAATCAAACCTATTTTACAAAAAAAATGAAAAAAACAATGATAAGGTTTGTGGTTTAGGTTAATTTGTTACATGGAGTCGAAAACCAATGTTTAAGAAATAATAATGAATTCGCCACTCATGTCCTATATAACACCACCATATATCCAATATATCATCACTTAATAACAATGGATCACATCCTTACTCTTCAAACCAATCTTTAGAGACCCCCTAAGTTGCCCCAATTTCTCAATAATCTCATCTCGGGCATTTAGAGTCAAACTCTCAAGGTAATTGTTCTTTTCCTTCTCCTATTTATTCATGTATATTCATTATCTTGTGCTCATTATATCCATTTTATGACATTGTAATGTTTTCATACATATATTTATTAATTACCATTTTATTTATATATAATTATAGTCCACATTCTCTCTCATTATGTCCTCCCATAAAAATTTATACACCCCTATTAGGCTTCCAAAATTCCATCATGATTTTTCTTTCCAAACAATTGTGTAGTGAATAACCATACCCATTTTCTATCTTGGGTGTTTATATTTATGAACGTATACTTTTTTATTGGGGGATTACATGTATTAATTATACAATCCATGATCAAGGAATAAAATGTGATGATTAATGAATAATATTTGTATGATCTATGCGGCACACATAAGTATGAGAATGACATGAAAGTCATGGGTGAACCCAAAATTATATATCTCTACAATGCATTGGTTAATGTTTAGTCTCATGAGACATCTTTCTGGAAGATGGATTACATATTGTTCTTTCATGGGAGTTTTTCCATCATTATGACTTGGAATTTATCTGTAACCTATTGTTATTATGAAGTTTTTTATGTTGTTTCCACATTTCACTTGTTTTTCCTTTTATGATTATCATGTTATATCAAGTATCATTGATACTGTTTATGATAAATATTCATTTTATACCCCATTTATATGTGTATAGTCTAACATGAATTATTATATCCAAGTTATTCCATGCTTATTCCCTTACTATAATTTATATCTCACAAATTTATTTTGAATGTCCCTATGTTATCCCATGCAGTTTTATGTATAACAATGTCAAAAAAAATTTCAATAAATATGATGTGTTCGTTGTCTTAAGTTGTTATATAATGTACATAATTCCCAAAGACATTATAAATACAAGTAATTTAGGTTGTATAGTGTTTAATTTTATGTAATAAATCATGTATAAATGTGAAATCAATATTAATATTTCCATTGCTTTTATTAAAAGAAAAGTTTTGTTATTTCTTGTATTATAATTAGAAAAACTCTAGACAAGGCCTTGGGTATAAGACTAAGTATAATAAATCCTCCCTAAATTTTTTTGTAACCATATAGTAGGTGTTTTATAAATAAAATACAACCCTTTTGGATACAAAAATTGGGTGTGGCTATGGAGTAGATGCATATTGTGGTAAATCCCAAAAACACTATGTTGTGCTAGAATTAATCGAGAAAAAGTGCAAAACAGAAGGCCTTACTGCACAACTAGTCTTAAACTCTCGGTTGATATGCATTAAATAATTCATAAGTTCAATAGAAAACATTATTAAAAAATAAAAATGCCTATAATAATATATGATAGAAAATAGATCATGGGTAAAATAGATTGAAATCGTAATATTCTTAAGTCAAGAAAATGCATGAAATTTATAATTTATCTCTTTAATATCATTGGATTCTAATTTATATGATTAATAGTTTTAAAAACTCATCTTTAATTTTTCCTTTATTCTATCCAATGATGAAAAATAAGAGAAATTAGGAAAAAATAAATATTACTAGAAATGTGATGATTTCTATAATTATAATCCCAAATAGATTAAGGTGGTAATCATGAAATTTGTGATGATATTGTATCAACTGACTCAGTTTCTAAATAGAAATCTGGATTAGGAGGAGCACCCAAACATTCCTAAGAAATAACAATATTCAATTGAATGTTTTATATGAAAAAGTCCCCTAATTTTCAATAGACTATCTGATCCATTAATTATGGAACAATGGATTACTCCATAGAGAATATGTTTTACATCATTCAATGATCGGAGAAAAGGACGATTTTATTGGTTGTTTACTATATAGAGGGAGAAGCTAATCTGTGGTTGACATTGATCAAGAATACAAATTAAGAGGAAGGGATCGAAGTAGTGTGGTGGAAGGAATTCCAAATGATGTTTTTTGATAAATAGTTTCTTAAAAATCTATGAATCAAAATGGAATGTGTTATACATCCCCTTAAAAAAACATATGACGAATCTATCGGGGTATATGTGGAAAAAATCACATGATTTTCATTATAAACCTCCAGCTTTGTGGTTTCTGTAGAATTAATGGTTTAAAGCTTCTTTAGATCATTAAAACCTTGTCTATGAAAATACCTATCAATATGAAACATTGATATCTATGAGGAAATTGTGTGATGTGACATCAAAGTGGAAATATAGATCTAAGAATCTCAATGGTATCATGAGGATAAGAATAAAAAAGTGATGTTTAATTTTGATGATTTGATGGATAAATCTAATGGTGCTTTGAAATTTCTTAATCCCACTTTCAAAATGTGTAGAAAAACGTGGCCCTAATTTTTTAAGGGGGAGAATAAATGATTTAGGTGCGGGAAATAAGGGAACCTAAATAGTGATTTTCAATAGGAGAAACCCACCAATGTGATGGATAAATGAAATACACTGGTCATCCCTATATGATTTTTTCATTACCTAAACTAAAAAGAACCATGGATCTTTTCAAACAAGTGCAGCAAGCCAAGGGTATTCGGAGACAACCAACAACGTCTAAGGTAGAAAGGGGGTACTTTTTTCATCACAATAATTGAGGTGGATCCTGACCCTAGAGTGGTGACATTAACACTAATTATTCTTTATATAATAGTTAACATACATTTTGATTATAGTTCTATTAATTCCATCATATCATGATAATTTAGTAGAACCTTTCAAACACCACCAAAAGGTGTAGAAGAAGCGATGTAGGTAAAAACGAAAAATGGGGATATTATTGCATCCTTTGTGTATAATTCCAATCCTATCAAAATGATTTTCATGAACTTCCAATAGAACCATTTCATACTATATTTGGTGGAATTTTAATCATTTATGGGTATGGATTTTCATTCCCTATATGGAGACAACATAAATTTATATAAGAAATAAATCAGTCTCAATATCACAAATCATCCTTCAATTATATATATTTTATTGTAGGAAGATGAAAATTTTTTAATCACCCACATCTCAATAAAGTATATTATTTTCTTTTGATAAATCATAACTAGATCTAATGAATGAGTATAAGGATGGAATCATTATCATATCCATTTTCACCGTGAGGGAATACACTAGTGTGTTTCCCAAGGAATTGGGTCGTCTTCCTCCTAGCCGAGATGTTCAATTTTCAATCGATATTACATGTAGTCTAAAACCATTATATAAGACACTATATAGAATGTATATTGTGAAAAATTAATATCTGAAGAAACAACTACATAATAATTTGGATAAAGGGTTCATATGCACAAGTACATTACCATGGGGGGCATCATCCCTCTTCATTAACAAGAAATATGGGTCAATGCAGTATTTCATTGATTATAATGATCCCAACAAGGTCAAAATAAAGAACAGGTATCCTATTACATGGATATATGAATTATTCGATTAGCTATGTGGAGGATAATACCTCACCAAGGTGGATCTGTGGTTGGGGTATTACCATGTTTCGGTGAAGAATGAGGATATCCCCAATATTTCTCTTCGCACAAGTTACAATCAATCTGAGTTCATAGTAATTCCATTCAGAATCACTAATGATCGATAAATCTTCAATGACATGATTAAAAGAGTATTTAAGTATTAACTGAAAAAAATTTAAGGTATTATTTATAGATGATATTCTAATATACTCTAAATTAAAGGAGAAGCATGATGAGCTTCTCGGTACTGTGCTAAAGACCTTGAGAACCATTTTTTAATCTAAATAAAAAGTGAGTTCTTATCAAAGGATGTCTCTTTATTGTTTCATATTTTCATAAGAAAGGGTATATCCATGGACCATTCAAATATAAAGGTAATTATAAGATGGATGACGCCATCTTCTATGTCATATATAAATAGTTTCCTAGGATTATATGCATACTATCATCGATTTTTGAGAAATATCTCATATTTATAAAACACTATAACCACGATAACTCATATGGGAATCTATTTTTCTAGGAATGATGGATGTGAATAGAGATTCACAAAGATAAAAAGTAGGCTTATCAATAAACCTATACTCACATGACCCTCAAGTGGAGAACTTTTCATGGAGTTCAATGATGCATTGAAGAAGAGATTTGAAAATGTGTTAAAGAAAAATGAAAATGTGATAGCCTATCCATTATGATTGTTGAAATTTCATGAATAGAACTACCCAACACATGATCTTGAGTTTTCTACAGTGATATTTACATTTAAAATATGGTGGCATAATCTAGTAGGTGAGATGTTTGAAATATATACGGATCTCAAAAGCTTAAATTATATATTCAAATATTAATAGATTAATATGGGCCAAATGTAATGGTTAGAGTTGATCAAGGACATTTACTGGTCAATTCACTACAATTCTGGGAATGAAAATAAAGTGGAAGATGTTCTAAGTAGAATGGATCCAGTAATTATATCATTGATGAAAATTTGAAGGATCCAACATTATTAGATTTGAAAATGATATACATGGGAATCAAAAATGAATGAACATCATCAACCATTTAACAAATTATTTCTCAAAAGACACATCTAGATAAGAAAAAAGAGGATCAAAGAGATGATGTGGGAATTCAAAAAAATTGTAAGATATAAGAAAATGGAAATTATCATACATTAATATTATTGAATAAGGAGTTGTAAGATTTGGGTCAGGAATATGTGTACCGTAATATCCCATGGTAAATAAGGTTATATTTGATGATGCACATAGTTATATGTTCTCCATCCATCCATGAAGTACAAAGATGTATTGTGATCTTTAAGAGCTCTATTGGTGGGACAACATTAAGAAAGAGATCACGAAATATACATGAATATTCCTTGTACGAAACAAAATGAGGGATGAAAGAAAAAAATTCAACGGGATGATTAAACCATTAACCATACCTACAATGAAATGGGAAAATATAACCCTACACTTTTCATTAGTATTATAAAGACATAATGGGGGGAAATTTTCAATCTGGGTTGTGGTGGATCTTCTTACAAATGCTGAAAATTTCATTAAAATTCAAGTGCAATTCTCACTTGATCAATATGAAATGTTATAGATCATAGAATTGGTGAGGATAAAAGGAACAAAAATATATATTTTATCTAATCATGAACAATGATTTACCAATATTTTTACAAGTGACTCCAAAATTCTATAAATAAAGAGTTGAACTTTAGCATTGATTTTCACCCTCAAACTAATGTCTAATTTGAACAAACTATTCTAACACTTTTGTAGATGTTTAAAGGATGATCAATTGATATCAAAAGTGGATTGGACCAACACCTTCCTATGTTAGAGTTCTCATACAATAATAGATTCCAATAAAGAATCCAAATTTCTCCCTAAGAATCCCTTTTTGGGAAGAGGCGCATATCATTTATATGATTGGATGAATTTGGGGAACGAAAACTACAAGGTTATCAAATGGTCAATGACCTGGTTGAAATGGTTAAGACCATTCAGAAACACATTAGGGATACTGAGAGTAATCAATGGAGCAGTGATTAAAATCATTGATGTGACCTAGATTTTGATGTTGGAAACAAGGTATTCCTCTACATGTATCCATGGAATAAATTCATGATATATTAGAAGAAGGTAAAGCATTGTTTTAAATACATCAACCCCTTTGAGATCCTTGATCGCATTACAGCAGTACTTATCGACTAGAACTCCCACTAACCTATCTCATGTATATGATGTATTCCATGTATCCCTATTGAATAAGTTCATACCAGACCCCTCACATGTAATCAATCCATAGGTGGTACCATTGGAGAATGATATCTCATGTGGGGAGAAAGTAGTGAAGATCATAGATAATAGGGACAATTTTCTACCAAATAAGTAAAGTCACTTTTTCAATGTGTTGTAGAGAAACAAAATGTTTGAAGAAGTGATGGGGAATCTCGAGGATGTGATGAATCAAATTGACCCTAATCTATTTTTTTGTGGGAAGATAAAAATCCAAGGTTGAATTTTTTTTATGTGGGAGATTTTAATTAGCCGATATTTTATAAAAAAAATACCCTTTATTTTTAATCAAATGTATTATTATATATTATGGATATAGAAAACACAGGTACTTATTTTGTTTTATTATATACCATAATATTAAAATTGATGTTAAGTATCTTTACCATTGATAATATAGCCATTTAACAATGATCATATGATTAGTATAAATATAGGGTTTTGATAAATCCAGTTATCAATGAGAAAGGATATGAAGGCCCCAACCAGTAGAATCATACCATATGAAGTCCATTTATCAAAGATTCCAATGGAGATTGTATAAGGCTTCAGCCTTAAACATTAAATAATCTGGAAAGAAGTGAATAATTTAAATTGAGGATCTTTTTCGGTTTATTGTTTTAGATAATTAGGAAAAAAATATGACATTTCATCTCATAAATAACAAAGTAGACACTTCTAATGTATCCAAATTTTTCACAAAAAATAATACTACTTAAATAAAACAAGAGTTATTTTCATGATATAAATATTTTTGGAATTCTTTCTTTCTCTTACCCTTCCTTATACCTAGTGAAAATCATTTCAAAAACATGGGATGAGCATAAAAATCATAGTAAGGGTTATAAAATAAGGAAATAAACCATTAATCCATCAATACATACAAATCAATGAAATCATACATTTTAATCTTTAACATACCACACAAAATCATTAGATTTATGAATAACACATGGAAATCAAAAATCATAAAGGTAACTAGTGGCATTCATAACATACTTCTGTTTTATCTATCACAGCTACATTGGGAGTTACATTTGGAATGCCCATCACTGTATATTCCCTTAATCTCATTGGAGAAACAATAACATTTACCTATGTCACATTACTCAATGCATTGGAGAGCTATATCGGGCTCACCCACCATAGGTTTATCACAGAACCACATGTATACACAAACAATGAACAAGAAACATAAAATAATCATAACACATCAAACAATCATTAAGGAATGATAACATTTCCACATTACACCCAAAATATATCAGTTCAATATATTGACATAATCAATCCAATTTAGAAGACAAATTTAAATTATTTAAAAAGAATAACTTTGAATCAAAGTGTCCCATACCACTTTGAAAATTATAATGGAATTAAATTTTTAAATACACTAATTTCCATATAAATAAATATTTAAAACCATATTAAAAACATGGAAATTTATGAGAATAATTAATAAAAATAACTCTTCATAACTTTTAAAACAATGTTTATGTGAAAGAGTCTCGTAACACTTGAGAAATAGTTGAATAAAAATACTTACATAATAACATCAAACAAAGCTTATAATATCCTGAGAATAAATATATTCATGATATAATATTTTAATGGGTAGTATATACACCTTATAGAATAATAATGGTGCATAATATCAAGATATTTTAAAATGAAAGGATACTGAGATGTAGTCCCTTACAAAGATTATTTTGTAAATAAAATAGAATAATTATGTGTATTCACTATAGATAAAAATAATTAATGTACAAATACATGATTGGAAATTAAAATTTATTTATCACATAATCATATCATGACATAATCAAGAAGTAGAATATCAACCCAAATAATTTAAATTGGGTTAATAAGTTCTCTTACATCATGTATGACTTGACTCGTTTATTCTCTAATATCTTAAATAACATAACTAATTTAATTTATAATTTAGTAAGAAAACTTTTAAATATTATTATTCCTTTTATATTACTTATTATAATGTTATAAACATTACATAATCATTTAAGTTAATAATGGACATTTTTTTGATATTTGGTACTTGAGTCAAATATGACCTTCTACTTATTACAAGTTGTCCATGTTGTCAGAAGAACATTATATACAGAATGATATTAATTATTAAGATATCATATATATCATATATATCTATTATATATATGTATTTATAATTTTACACAACATTCGGAGATAAGAAATGAAATGCACCTTTCAAGAAGACGGTAAGTCGTACGTATGCATGAACGCTACATTCATTTCTATTTCATATTTAATGGAATTTAAAATTAATGATAAATAGTTATATAATAACTCTAGTAACACATGATATATATTTTCAATAACTACATCCTCTATATGTTAAACATATGGTATCAACGAGTCATATCACTTTGAGCGGGATGTAGTATGCACTTCCTGAAATGATATTATCACATTTACCCATTATAGAAACCATAATGGTATTATATAAATGATAAAATATAGAAGCATAGAGACATTATAAATATAATATATATAACATATAAATAATTTTCCATATTAATGGCCACCATGAGAGGCGGTATTAGATAATTGAACAGCCCTCGTTTCGTGAGGCGGTAGTTCTTCGTCCATAGAAACAGTAGGTTTGTATACATTAGGTAGATCCGTGTGGATGTGTAGTTAAAATAATCATAATAAAAACAACCTAGTACATTGAATATACTTCTTTTTGTTTTAAATTATTGTAATAATGACTGTTTAGGGGTTGGATAAAAAAGATAAAAGAAATGAACTTGAGAGAATATGTTACCTTTAAATCATGTAACACCCATTGGTTTGAACCAAAAGGATTTCTTGAGTTTTTTTTCTTAGGGGAATGATATTAGGAGGAATATAGGGATGTTTGGAGAATCATGAAGAAGATTTTGGAAGAGATAATTGGAATTAGATGTGTGAGTAATTAGTTTGAGTTGGTGGATTTTTATAAGAGGGAGGAGGGTCTCTTTTGAAACGTTTGAAAGTATTATTTTATTATAAAATAATTTTCGGTTTCAAAAGGTCCTAAAATTATTTAATTCAAATATATGGAACATATAAGTAGAAATAAAATCATCTAAAGACAATTTTATTGGTTTTGGATATCCTATTAATACTTATCTTTTTTATTTCACCCGTTCTTATCTTATTTAACTTTTACCATGTCCTCTAATATATTCTTACTATATGGTTTATATTTATACTATACCAATCCAAGAGACCCAAAATAGATTCTTTATTACAAATATAACATTATTTAATTCATTTGGATGCATATAATATATTTATGATTATTGTATCATTTAATTAAATATTAATTGTTTTAAAACATCATTTATGTCATTTTATAAATTACTCATATCATGACTTCTAAAAAATTTATAACCACTTGATTCTTTAAAAAGAAGACATTAATTAAAATATAAAAAGTCATTATTACCCCTAAAATTCGTGTATGTCCATAAAAGGTTCAAAATAAATTTAGTTTAATATTTATAATATTATTTATTTGAAGCCATTATTAAAGAAGCAAATACTTCATCACCATTGTGTCAAAATTAAGTTTATTTATATAATATCTAAAAATTATAAATAAAATATCATGATATAGGAAATATTATTAGATTTTAAATTAATTTTTATAGTTGAAGTGATCACTTATATAACCCCATATAAAAATTGTTTTACTAAACAATAAATGTTTATGATACCTTTGTCTTTACTTTAAAATAATTTATAAAAAGTGTCATTATCACTCCCAAGTGGCTCCATGGGGTACTAAAATCGATACAAGGTTTATCATGGTCTGAAATGTATCATACAATAGGATTATTACAGGTGTAACTGTAATATAATATTATTATAATATTATTTTTCGTATTCATTTATCAGATTTATAGTTTAACCATGCTAAATAAAATATTTACTGAAGTAAATATTCATAATGTTTAAAAATTAAAGTTATCTATTTACAAACTTTTGACCTCTTTATTCCAAATATAAAAACTATTTTTCTTAAATTAAAAACATCAAAGTTGAAAATTTTAATTTAAAATTAAATCTAATTGTCAAAAAAAAATATTGTGTTTTCAACAAATAATAACTATCATATGATTGACACTTGTTTATATTCAATCTAAAAGTGAAATTACTCCAAATGAAAAAAATTGGATTAAATGGTAAAAGTAATCTAGTTAAACTTTAAAATGAATTAAAATAACAGTCTTACTATATGAATAAATTAGATTAAAAGGTAGTTTTGAATTAAATTGCAGTATTTTTCACTATTCATAACATATGAACTTTATAAGAAAAATAAAAACAATTTACCCGAAGTAAATTTTTCTATTATTATTATAAATAAAAAGATTATTTTCTAAAATGTATCATATAAAAGTAACAAAAACTAGATTTTATGGGGGGGTTCTCCATCAAAAGATGATAAAACGAACTCTTAAAAATATTAGAGTATTTATGCTTAATATTTGAAACATTCTCATTTTAAGCCTCAAAATTATAATGGATAAATGTAAAACAAATTAAAAAACAAGTGTAATTATATTTTATTTATATCTTTTCATTCCATCCAATAAAACTTCTAGGAATTAACTACAATTTAAAATAATCTTATATTATTATTTTTCAGTATGACTCAGCCTTGTGTGCAACATGAGATTTCAGAGAAACCCATTGTGTGTTTCGGGTATTCCATCAAACATATCATCCCCTGTAAAGTAAAATTAATATATAATTCGAAAATATTAAAAGATATTAAAATTTCATATACTTTTTTTACTTAGGATGTTACATCCTTACCCTTGTTGGGGAATTGTGTCCTCATAATTTTAAAATTGTGCTCGGAATCATCATTGAATATCCCACATAAAAAAATATTAAATAAAAATATTACTTTATAAGAAATAAAGATGAGTAAAAAGGTCACCAGAGATAACACATACTTGGATTCCATGAAAAAATGTATATAGAAGAGAAACTAACCATCTTTTTTTGATAGAGAGTGATAGAAAACATGATTAGGAGGAAGATAACCACCAAAAAATCACAAACATGTGTTTTGTTAAACCGTATTTCATTACACAGTAGGATAGGTTAATGGAAATGTTTTTGTTTTATGTTAATTTTTATAATTTTTTGGAATATATTTATGATCATAATTAAAAAAATAATAAAAAATTTTTACTTTTCATATAGACTTTCATCCTTTACTAAATTTATTCCAAAAACTCATCTTTTCTCTAAATAATGAGTATTCAAATGGATTTGGTCACATAAAAAATGATAGAATCATCTTCTATAGTATTACATAATCAAAAAAATATGAACTATATATTTCCCTTTTCTTTATACATCAACCAAAACCAAAGTGGATAGTATGAGATCAGATAATCCCCCAAAAAACAATCCCTTATAAAAAGAAATTCTACTCTTAATCTCCAAAATTCAACAAACATTAAGCAAAGATCAAGAAATACTATTCAATGATAAATTGTCCATAAAATTATTCAATATAATCCAAACTAATATTTAAACACATGACTCATAATAATTTGATCTCATAGTCTTCCCTGGTAAATCATAACATTTATCTCCAAATAACATCAACTACTCTTAAAATCTCATACTGAAGTGTAATTAACCTAATCACATGTTCTCTATGATAGGTTAATAATTTATATAAGTATCCCAAATATTTAAATGTCTTCAATAAAAACAAAAATTCTTCCTTAATAAAATTTCATCCATTACTCCACAAACGAAATCCCATAGTATTTTATTTCCCTTATGCATATAATGTTCCCCGAAAGTGAGAAGTTCTTCCAAAATCACCTTCCTCACTTAATCAAAAAATCATTCTCCTATATTTTTGGATATCTACTAGAATATGCATAGGTTCCAAAAATAAACTTAGTCTTGATCAATAAAATCATTTAAATAAAAATAATAAGTTATACTAACAAGGGAATTTACATAGGCCAGTGGTAGGCGGTGTGCCCTTTCCACCCATCGGTTGTGGGATCAATTATTACGGCCTTACCAGACGTGACATGATGTCATCCATCTTATAGGTTATCCTACTTATAAAACACAAATATAAACCTATCATATTTTACCTTTAAAGAGTTTCTTTACATTTTATTTTCGTCCCAATACATTAAGACCTAAATATCTTATATATTTTCATTTCATTCACCTTCATATGATAAGATAAAACTATTTTTTATAGAAAGAACATCTTACCATGATAATGGTAAGCATATGGTTTCATCATCATCATGTTCACATTGGTAGAAGTTTCATGCATTGAAACAATGATTTAAGGATCCTTCAAAATCATTTTCTTCCTTCATCCAAATACACCTTGTACAACTTGGGTCATATGGGTGTTCATAGAAAAATAGTTTCATAAAATAATCATGTATGATATAAAATTTCAAAACATCTGATAAAACATGATTTTTATAAAATAGTTGAACCGAGTTTTATTTGAAACATTCAATCAATAGTAATTTTATAATACAATAAGTATGTGCTGAGAAACTATATTGTAGAAATAAATATAAATAGGTTTCGTAAGGGTCTCCTTCTTCATCACCTTTTTCAAAATCATAATATGTTTCAAAATCTTGTGATAAGTTAAAATATTCGAAAATCCCTTGTTAATATTTACCTTTCTTGAAAATATGATAATATTGTGAAAATAGGATCTGATTAAATACAACCCATGATCCACGATGATATGGAGGTATAGTTGGTGAGTTTGATATCTCAAACAACTACATGAAAGTGATTTGTATGCTAGAAAAATATTCAGAGTCGTTTATACAAGACTTTGTGATAATTATTGCAAAAAACTTATCAAGAAGAGATAGGAATGTAATTTGAGATTGTCCTCCTTCCATTTTTAATAATCTTTCCATGAACTGAAAAAGATACAAAATAAGAATTTAATTTAATGAGTATACATAGATACTGAGTATGTGTTTAAAGAAAAATCATAATCACTAAAGATGTCTAAACTAACCTCCAATAACAACTATAAGTCCTGATCCTTAATCATTACATAACCATTAAATATTTTAATAATTCACAATGATAATTTTTAAGATTTAGAGTGTTAAAGAAATAGGCTGTAACTATTACATTACATACCAAAAATATCAAAGTAGACACTTCTACTATATCAAACGTTTTCGCAAAAAATAAAACTCCATAAATAAAACAAGTTATTTTTGATGATATAAATCTTCATGAATTATACCATTCTCTAAAACAGAAAAACAAAACACTAGTCCATCAATATATACAAATCAATTAAATCATTCTTTTCAATCGTCAACATACCACACAAAATAATACGATTTATGAATAACACATGTAAATCATAAATCATAGAGGTAAATTATGGAATCCATAAAATATGTACGTTGTAGTTTTCACATCCACATATGGATTTACATTTTGAATACCCATCATAATATATTCCCTAAATCTATTAGGAGAAACATGAAAATTTACCTCTATCATGTTACCCAATTCATTAGAGAGCTGTCTTGGGTTCACCCGCCCTATGTTTATCATGGAACCACCCGAATATGTAAATAAGGCCGAAGAACCATAACATAATCATAACACCTAAACCTTCACAAAGGAAAGATAAAATTTCCATAGAACACTCAAAATATATCATTTTAAGATATTGACATAATCAATCCAATTTAAAAGACACATTTAAATCATTTAAAAAGAATATTTTGTAATCAATTTGTCACATACAAATCTGAAAATTTTAAGGGAATTAAAATTTGATAACATTAATATCCATATAAATAAATCCTTAAAACCATTTTAAAATCATGGAAATTAATGATAATGTTTTATAAAAATAAATCTTCAAGACATTTAAAAAGATGTTTTAGTCAAAGAATCTCGTAACACATGATAAACACTTGAATTAAAATAATTACACATTAACCTCAAAAAAAGATTAAAATACCATCAGAATAATTATATTCATGATATAATATGTCAATGTTTAGTATATACACCTTATAGTATAATAAATGAGGACAATATCATGACATACCTCAATGAAAGGAGAGTGAGACGTAGTCACTTACATATAAAATTTTGTAAATAAAATAGATCGATTATGTGTATTAAATATAGGTACAAATAAATAATTTAAAAATAAATTATAGGAAATTAAAAATTATTTATCACATAATCATAGCACAAAATAATCAAGAAGTAGATGATCAATCCAAAGAATTGAAATTGGGTAAAGTAGTTCTCTTACGTCATAACGGGCATGACTCATTCAATATTTAATCTACTGAATAATAAAATGAAGTGAATTTACACTTGAATAAGAACCTATTTATTGTTTATTATTTCTTTTTATATTACTTATTACCACATTATAATCATTACATAATCATTTCTTTTAATAGCGGTCATTTTTTTGTTATTTGATACTTGAGTCCAAAATGAACTTCTTGTAATTACAGGTTGTGTATGAGGTCCAAAGCCCATTATCTAAATAATTATATTAATTATTTATATATCATATATATCATATATGTCCAGTATATATATATAATAGTATATTTCATTTGGAGATAAGAAATGAAATGCATCGTTCATGGAGACGGTAAGTCGTACGTACGCAAGAAGGCTACTTTAATTTCTATTTCTTATTTAATGGAATGAAAAATTAATGATACCTTGGTATATAATAATTACAATTTAATGTTATATATAATTTCAGTAACTTTATATTTAAAACATTCCATGTATGGTATGAACGAGTAAAATCACTTTGAGGGGGTGGTAGTCTGCACTTCCTGAATTGAAATTATCGCATTTACCCATTACAGAAACCATAAAGGTATGATATAAATGATAAAAAAAATAATTATTGAGACAATATGAATAAAATATATATCACATATAAATAAATTTCAATCTTAATGTCCACTCTATGAGGAGGTAGGATATAATTGAACAATCATTGTTTCGTGAGGCAGTAGTTCGTCATCCACAGAAACAGTATGTTCGTATCTATTAGATGGAGTTGTGTAGATGTTTAGTTAGAATAAAAATCATAAAACATACTAGAATATTTATGATATGTTTGTTTTTATAAAATAATGTAATAAATAGTTTTTAGGGGGTTAGAGACTGAATATAAAAGAAAAGAACATGAGAGAATATGTTACCATTAAATCAGGTAACTCCTTTTGGATTGAAACAAAAGGCTTTATTAAATTTATATCTGTCTAGGGAAAGGATTATAAGAGGAATAAAATGATTTTTGGAGCTTCTTGGAACATATTTTGGATGATCCAAGGGGATTTAGAGGTTTGTGTAATGGGTTAGAGGTGGTGACTTTTTATTAGATGGATGATGGGATCTTTAGGAATGTTTGAAAGTATTTTTTTATTATAAAATGATATTTGGTATCAAAAGGCCCAAAACATAATTAATTAGAAGATAAGGTATATATAAGTCTAAATAAAATCATCCAGTAATAATTTTATAGGATTTGGATATTTATTTATTCCTTATCTTTTTTATTTAACCCTTTGTTATCAAATTTAACTTCTACCATTTCCTCTTATTTACTCACAATATATGGTTAATATATTTACTATAAAATTATATGAGTCCCAAAATTGATCTTTTTTGACATATATTACATTATTTTAATTCATATGGCCAAATCATATATTTTTAGGATTATTTTTTCATTTTATAAAATATTAATTTTTTTGAAAACTCATTTATGCTAATTTATAAATTATTCATATCAAGACATTTAAAAAAACTATAACAACTTGATTATTTCAAATAAAAATCATTAATTGAAAGATAAGATGTAATTATTACACAAAAAATTTGTGGATGGAATAAAAAAGGTCAAAATAAATTTATTTTAAAATTTATAACATCATTTATTTGAAACATTTATTAAGGGAACAATTACTTCCTCACCATTGTGTCTAATTAAGATTCATTATATAATATCTAAAATTTATAAATAAAATACCATGTTATAGGAAATAGTTTTATCTTTAAAATTAATGTTAATAGTTTAAAATATCACTTATATAACCCTATATAATTTTTTTTACTAAAATATATTAGTTTGTGTTGCTTTTATCTTTACTTTAAATTAATTAATATAAAGTTTGATTATCACTCCAATGAGGCTCTATGGGGTCCCAAAATAGACCCATGGATGCCGATGTTCGGAAATGTATCATCCAATAGGGTTAGGAAAAGTGTAATGAAAATTTAATATTATTATAATATTATTTTTCATTCTTATTTAGCATATTTACCCTTTAACCATGGTAAATAAAATATTTACTAAAGTAAATATTCATAATGTCTAAAAATAAAAGTTACCTATTTACACAATTTGGACCTCCAGATTTCAAATATGGAATTCATTTTACCAAACTAAAAACATATATGATTTATAAATTAATATAAAATGAATTTCTGTTGTTAAAAAAAAAAGGGTGTTTATAAAAAATAAAAACTATCAAAAGATTGACACTTATTTATGTACAATTTTAAAGTAAAATTACTTCCAATGATGAAAATTTGATTAAATGGAAAAAATATAATCCAATTAAAATTTAAAACCAAAAAAATTAACAATCTGTCTATATGAATAAATTATATTAAAAGGTTGTTTCAAATTAAAATGTAGTATTTTTCACTATTCATAAAAATGAACTTTGTCAGAAAAATACCAAAATGTCACCCAAATTAATTTTTTATGTCCCACTTATAAATAAGAATTTTATTTCATTAAAGGTAACATATAAAATTAAAAAAAATATATTTAATTGTTGTAAAATGACCTTTTAAAAATATTAGAAAATTTATGCTTAAAATTGGATTCATTCTCATTTTAAGCCTCTAAATTTTATTGGTAAAATGTAAAAACATTTAACAAACATGTGTAATAATATTGTAGTTTGTTCTATTCATTCCCACCAATATGAAGGAAAGGCATTAACTACCATTTATAAAAATATTATATTATTATATTTCTGTATGACTCAATCTTGTGGGCAATAAGAGATTTCAGAAAAACCCATTGTTGTGTGTCAGGTACAACATCAAACATAGAATACCCTTTAAAGTAAAATTATTATTTAATTCAAAAATATAAATAAATATAAAAATTTCATATTTTTTGTTTACCTGGGATGTTACAAATAGAATCTCTATGATTTTCCCTTAACTAATCCAATTCTAAGATCCAACAACTGAAGAATGATAGATTACTTTTATAGGATAAGTTCGATCTCATTGAGATCACAACCCAAACCATGTATGTGAAACCACCCCATGAAACTATCACCATTGCAATCCAAAACCATATATATTTTTTTGGTGAATTAAATGAATATGTATCAATACCATAATAATATTAATATGTACATTTTATTTTCAAATAGAATAGTGGTCATATTTTCTTCCTATCATTAATTTATAAATGATATTCATTTTTATAAAATAAAAAAGAAATTGTATTGTTAATTACTATTCATTTTCAAATATGAAATTTATTTTGATGAACTTTTGGTTTTATAAATAATTAATAAAATAATATTTCTAAGTAATGGTTAGTAATCATAAATTTTCAAATATTTTTGATGAATTCAAATGTAAATATTTTAAGGTTTTGAAAACTATTATTGTCAAAAAAATAATGCATTCCTTAAAAAATTTCAATTTTATTTTAATATAAAAAAGTATCATATTAATAAAATTATTTTGTTAAAATAAATATTATATCTAGAATAAAAATTTTGATGTTTAGTAATAGTGAATTGCTCATAATTTTCTTAATATAGTCAATTTTTCAGGTAAAAATTAAATACCGTATAAATATACAGTGTGTGTTAGGACATCATAACAACAAAAATGTCTTTTAATAAACAAAATAAATGGTAACCAATCCCAAATATATGTTTTTAATTTAAAATAATGTGATTTTATATTTATATGATTAATTTTATAATGCATTTATAAATCCTTTTAAACCATTAATATATTTTAATGTTTTAAAATCATTTATTTAATGTATGACTCACTTCTACATCAAAAACGATATTATTTTTTTATGTTATTCCCTTGGTCTTATGAAAAAATTAAAACCACTCCCCCTTGGAAAGAACAATGCGAAATAAAAAGGGATGGTTTGTGTTTTTGGTTACTTAAATATAAAAAATCCAAAACCAATGTTGGAGAAATGTTAAAGATATACCCACTCATTTTTTATATACTTCCACCAATTCTCACATTTACCTTAATTAGAAATCCTTGTGTAAATTAATTAATCATCTCTAACATCTCTAGAGTACTCCCAAGGTGTCTGAGGCTCTCCAAGATCCCCTCCCATGCATCTGGATTCAAACTCTCAAGGTAAGGTGTTTTTTCCGTATCATATTTATTCCAGTATATTCATTTCTTTAAGCCTATTATATACATTTAATTGCATTAGGATATATTTTTCCATATAAACCTTACTACCCATATGAAGTATAAATAATTATATAACCATTTCTATCTCATTAATCATTCCTATGAACATTTATACTTCCCCATTATGCTGCTGAAATTTCAAAGTGATTTTTCATGCCCAAAAATTGTCCAGTGAATACCTATACCCATTTACTCTCACGGGTTTTCACATTTATATACTTATACATATTTAATGGGGACTTTAATGTATTTATTTCACACTCCCCGGTCATTTAATATAATATTATGATGAATAAATCCATGTTTTATGACCTATGTTTCATACTTAAGCATGAGAACGAAATGAAAGTGATGGGTGAACCCTTAATTATATAGAACTATAAAAGTTTTCGTATCATTTAGTCTCATGAGATATAATGTTAGGATAGAGAGTAAGTCATATTCATTTATTGGAGTTTTTATAACATTATTTATTTGAATTTATCCATGACCTATGTGTAGGATGAAGCCTTTTAAGTTGTTTCCATATTTCACATGTTTTCTTTATGATTATCATGTTATATCATGTCTCATTGTTCATGTTTATTATTATTAAGCCTTTGACACTCCATTTATATTCCTATTTTATAAAATTTATTATTATCTTCTTTTTACATTATGTTTATTCCCTTACTGGTCCTTAAATATTACCTCTTTTGTATATATGTACCTAGTTTATCCCATGTAGTTTTAAGTATGAAAATTTTAATGATTTTTATAATAAATATGATGTATTTTTTATTTTAAGTTTTCATGTAGTGTAACTAATTCCCAAATACACTATACATCTATATCTTCTAGGTTATATTAATTGAAATTTTGTGTAATAAATCATGTATTAATGTGAAATAAAGATAAGGGTTGTCAAATTTACTTAGCTAGTGAATCATACATCCCCACTAATACTTCCACATGTAACAAGACAGTAGTGATGAAATCTATGACCCTAAATCTCACACTATAAATCTTATAATTATAAATCCAAATTACACTCTTCAAAATCAATTCCACCCAATCCTTTCTCTTTTATGTCATCAACACACTCTTCATCCAAATATTGACTCATATCTTAGGACAATATATTTTAGGCCTAATAAAAGACATGTGACATAGAAAAGAAAACTTATCATCCATAATTGAAATAATCCTTACTATAATTCTCAATTTTAATTAAATCATCTCTAGTGTCCGATTTTAGGCCAATAATATTTATCAATGTTACCTAAAAATATTCTCAAATAGTCTGGTAAACTGCTTGTTCCTCTGGTTCCCATCAATTATATAATAAAACAAAAGCGCTTTTGTCCAAAAAAATATTATATTAGAAATTAAAATTACTTCCAATGAGAACTTAAACTCCAAGAAAACCTACATTATAGCCAAAATGGGTATCATGGTCTAGAAACTAGAGAAGAAAAAAAAATACTTTGACAAAGTGGAATGGAATTTCCATGCATTTGTGCTGATCAAGATAGGAATATTCATTAGATGGGTTAACGTGGTTATTCAATGTGTCTATTATGTCTCCTTCAAAATCCACATCAACGGTGGAATCACACAAATCTTCTCTATCACCAAAATCCTTCCACTGGTACACCTCCTTTTCCCTTGCCTCATCAATTTAATGGATGATGTATTTTCAATTATAATTTCAACAGAAGTGAAAGATACTCTCATTCATAGGGTGAAGGCCTATCTCTATGGGACTCCCATATCTCACCCCTTATTCATCGATGATTGTATACTCTTTTACAGATCCAATTTGGAATAATTCAAGGATTATTATCTTATAATTCACATTTATGATTAAGTGTTGGGGTAAGAGGTCAATCACTCTATGGAAATAACCTTTAGCACCAGAATACCCTCTCGTAGGAAGAGAACCTCCAACATGTGTTTGGTATTCAGATGGCCTAAAACATCAAAATTATCTCACAATTCCTATGATATTTGGATGATCAAATATGAGGTATTCTATATAATCCATTAATGATTGAAAAACATTTAAGAATGGAATTTCAAAAAAATCCAATTTATGAGGAAAATTAAATTAAGGCAGTCACATAGTTTATCCCCTTCTATTTTTTGACCATATTCATATCGCCCAAAATATTCACCAAACAAATCCATGCACGTCACACCATCTTCGAGGTAGTGGGATTGGGGGCTCAACAATACTGTAATCAATATTCATTAGAAAGATTGGGGAATATCTGGAAACCCATACATTATAGGGGAATGGGGTTTAGCTATCTATATCTCTTTAATGAACCATCTTGATGGGTTCCTTAGTCCCCCACCCTAACTTCCTCTAGTAATTCCTATGGGGTTAGCATTATATCTTTCTAAGGGGGTTTACTAGAGAATACGAGATGGATCAATTTTAATGTTTTGGAAAGACCTGTTTCTTGTCGATGACAATGGAAACAATGAAACTTACCCAACACTTGAATTTCTGGAAGATGAAATCATCCTATAATTACTCAATGTGGCCCATAACCGTACTTGATGGCACCATTCCCTCCTGTCATGCCCCCCTTTCGCTCTCAGCTCTACCTAGGGATTCATCCTTAAACCCTTCGTCGCGGGGGTCGACAGCTAATCTGAGCACCACTAATCTTCTTTCTTCCTTTCATCCACTCATTTAGTTCTTCCTACTCCAACATCACAGATTCTACCAGGGATATTCCCCCTTTGTTTCTCTCACGGTTTTTCTGCCCTGTCACTTATCGTCTTCGGTGGCTACCTTAAACCTCAGTGGTGGTCCTTTTAGTCCAGTGTGGCACCAGTATGTTTCATGGATCCAGTGGCCCCTCTGGGTGACCCGACACTCTCGCATCCCCCTCTTCCCTTATAGGGTTTCCTATGATTTTCCATTGGAAAATGAGCCTTCGTATCATTCGGCCTCATATTTTCTACATCCTTCTCGGCCTCGCCTTTGCTTCCCCTTATTGGTCTAGCAGCTTGTTGTACCTGTCACTTTTCCTCTTCAGCGGTGACCTCAAACCTCGGTGGTGGTCCTTCCAAACCAGTGCAGCGCCTGTCTACTTCTTAGATCCGGAGGGCCCTATTGCTTCACCGGCCCATTTTCCCAGTGCCCAGACACTCTCACTTCCATCCCTTCTCGGCCTCAACTTTGCTTCCCCTTTATGGTCCCACTCAATGTCGCCTCTGCTCTTTCGGTCATTCCTAACTCGTCGGACCCCAATATTTGTCTTGCAAGTTGGTCCTCACAGTTGTTTGGGATGGTGAAGTTGGTATCATCTGGTTGATTCCTTCTTATGTTCATCTCAATTTCCCTTCTTTTCTCTGTGATTCCTTTCTAGTTGTGGCTTATTTTTTTCTTGGAATTTGTTCTTTGGATTTCAGTTCCAGCTCTATTTTTTGGAAGGCGGTTGTCTTGTTCCGGTAGTGGATGGATTTAGTTTGACTCAGGACAACGTTTTTCGACGACGATGATTCTGGGATTCAGGTTCTTCTTACTGTTTTCTGCTTCATTCTATGGTGTTATGCTTTGGTTCATTCTCGGCGGTCGTGGGACTCCGGCAGGCGGCTCTCGCTGGCTACTGGTGTGTACACTATTGGGTGTTTTTTCGACGATAGTGATGATGCTTTAATGATGATGATAATGAACTTCAGTGAACTAGTGTAATGACGGGTGATCCTTGCTGCAGTTTGAATGATGATGAATTTGGAAATATGAATTTTGAATTTTCAACTGGTTTTTGTGGTTTTTTTGGTGGAAGTGTGGTTTTTTATGGTTCCTGTTTATCCAAAAATTGAGTTTTAAATATAAAAAAATGGATTGTGTGTGTGGCCTATAACCATTAGATCGCTGAGAAAATATAATCCTAGATTAATGATAGAAATAGAAATATTATCTAGAGAATCCTGATTTTGAGATGTATGGGTCTGTATCGCCTTCTCTGTAGTAGGGAAATTACATGCACCTATATTGTAAATCTATTTATTCTCTATAAATTAGTGTCTCTATTTCAGAGTCCCAGGTTCTTTGGAAAACCATTAGTAACCTCTCAAGCCCACCCGAAGCATGGAATTTCTAGTGGACGGCCTTCTTCGAAATCCTCTCCCTTATATGGAGTTCCTTTCATTTCACCATGAAAAGTATCACCGATTGTGTTTAATATGAATGACAATCGATGAATCCTAAATGGATTCCTACTTTTACTATCTTTGAACTAGGGACATCAGGCACACCTAAAATCCTAATGTTGATCACATCCTATAAATGGATCGAGATTTGCTTCTCTTTTCCAAAAAAATTTATAATGTATTTTAATTGGGGACCTGGTTTCCATTTTCACAATGGAATGGATTATTTGGGTTGGGAATATTGACATTATCTTTAACTAGTTTTCATACCATAAACCTATTGGAGTGATCATCATATACATTGGTTATTCATGTATATCCAGAATGATCATTATCTTGATGACCATGTGGTCATTCTTGATCGATACACCTAGAACCCTACCATAATAGGCATCCAAGAAATTAATGTTGACACATCACCCACAGACCAAGGCATCACCAGTTTTCATGTAGTTTTCCATGTCATTTATGGAACGATTAATTCTACAATCCATCATTATTTCCGGGATTACATTCAATAAGATATTATGGAATTACATTAAATCATAATTGGTATGGAATTCACTATTTAGTGATGGTGGGATGATATCACCCTTGAGTCAGGCTACCTCGTAATTATTAATTATTTCATTTATCTAGAATTCAGAAACTAGTCTTTTGTTCTGGTTTTCTTGAAAATCTTTCCCTTCATCATTTCTTCTCATATTACTAAATATTATTTAATAAATAAATGTTAATACAATGGCTCATATTCTATATAAAATTATTCTTATATATGACCCTCATGTTTGGTTGGATTTTTTCCCTAGTTTGATAACATTCCATGGTTTACATGAACTATGATATATTAATATATGAGTCATCTTTTCTAAATAAAAAAAAATGTTAATGTAGTTGTTGAAAAATATGAAATCATGTATTAGACCTAAAATAGAACCACATTGTAAACAAAAAATTAAACTAGAATAAAAAAATTATAGAAAGCAATAATAAAATACTGATATTATATGGCAATATAATATCAATTCATAATCTGCAAAAAAAATTCATTGAAGTGATATTTTCAATTAATTAAAAAATTTAAAATTCAATATACAAAACACTTATAACATTCTTTTTTCAACAATCATCCTACATTAAAAAGGTTGTACCTTTAATAAAACCAATGGTTTTTTAGTAAAAATAAATAAAAAATAACTATATTATAATTTTTTTTTAATTTACATGTTAGAAATTATATTTTTAATTACCAAATATAGTAATGATGACACCCAATTAGTAGTGGTTGGGGGAGGTAGAGAAGATCACGAGGTGAAGTCCTCGGGATTTCTTGTTTCTAGTGATTTTCTTCCATAAAATTTGTTCCGTAGTGGAAAATGTAATCGAACTATTAATAAATATATTAAGGATATTATAAGTTATTATGTTAGTCATATTATTGTTGAGTATATTGTTAATTCTATATTAATTATTTTTTGTTAATTATTCTATTAATTATCAATTATATTATGAATTATTAAATACATTTTTAGTAAGTACTATTTATAAATTTTACATTTATAATTTAATGTGTTAATGATATTATCAATTAAAAATTATTATCAGTACTTCAATAGTTTTGAATAATTATATCATTAACAAAAATGAATTTTTAATATTTATAATGCACACTTTATGTCATACCAGGAACATCATGTGTCATATTGATGTGATATATATTCTGACACACCATAAATGAATAAAGGATTGTTAACATAATTGTTAAAAAAATTATGTTATCTATTACCTGGGGTTGGTCAGAGTAGATTTCTCAAGAGGGGGGGAATTGAGTTTCTATAAAATTTTCTGTTAAAAAATATTCTCAAAAAGGATCCCCAATAAAATTGAATATAGCCCAGATAATCAAGGTAATACAGTTATGAATCATTGACTGCTCAAATGACTTCTCAGATGATTGATTAATACCCATTAATTTCAATATGAGTTATTTATATTACTTTTGATGTTATTCTAATAATGCAAAACAATTAAAACTTCTATACATGATTAACTATCAATGTAAATCTAGTGATTTCTAAATTATACAGTAAAACAGAGAAAGACTAAATTAAACCAAACAAGAGATAAAAATAGTTATTTAGTCTTAATCATAGACCTAATCCATTCCACTTTGTGATCACCTTCACCCAAGTAGTTTATTTCAGTAAACATGATCCACACCCATGATTGGGGTAAGAAACAGTACACAAGACTGTCCATGTCTTATGATATCTTTCGTAGTTCTTCATGGTTAAAAACTATCAGGTCACACAAGGACCTCTTCCACCCTTATCCATGGGAATAAACACGTGTGAATAGATATTAGAGGAAGGATATCTTGTATCATTAAGATGTTTGCAGGATATAATGTCTGTATTTAATATAAACACACACACACATAGCTCGAAAACTAAAAAAACAATAGAGAAAAGATGGTGAGATAAGGATAGAAGTTATCTAAGTGTTATTTTTTTACAGCTCTGGACTTCTAAGATTAATCATATTAAAGTATTGAGCCCTCTTGTGAGAAACAGAGTATCACAAGTTTGGTTTTGTGGTTTCCATTTATATCTAGCACACATTCTTCATGGAGTTGTTATTACAAAGATGATTTGGTTTTGATATGTGGCATTCCAGCTGTTTGATTTGAGAATACTTCTTGTGTTTTTCATATGTATCTTGTTTCATGTATTGATACAATTTTCAAGAATCCTTTTTCTTCTACTACACATTACTACTCCGCCCATATTTTAGGGTGACACTTTTCTTTTTATTCTTGGAGTGCATGTGTTGGAGATGAAGGGATGCATGTATCATGCACCACATAACTTGTACTATCAGTTATCATTTCTACAAATAAATATTAATTATGTTAGTGCATTTAAAAGAATCAAATATGACAGTTAGAAATTAAATTGTAAACGATAAAACAGATTAAAGGACGATGTCATAGTATGTCTAGAAATGGTGTCACTTGGAAATGGTGTCACTTGGAAATGGTGTCACTTGGAAATGGTGTCACCATGAAATAGTGTCTTTTTCTTTTTCATTGAGTGGGGAGATAGTCAAGATGGAATAATTGTATTGAGATCATGAACTAGTAGCATAGATGAGGTGTCAGGATCATGGTGGATAATCTTTTTTCAAACATTGGATGGTGTCTTAGTAGGGAACTTGTGTCACAGACTTCATGAGACCTGAAACTGGTTACGGTGTCTGGTTTTGGTGTCTTGGTCATGGTGTCTAGATCACGGTTTTTGGGTCACGGTTTATGGGTCATTTTCCAAAAAACTAGAACCAATGACAGACTCAAGGTTTCTCAGGCATTGCCAAAAATCTATATACAAAATTTAGCATTAATATTCACTAAATAAATTAGATTTAATCATTAATAAAATAAATCATTATTGTCCACTGTTAAATATAGTTTAAAATAATCTGTCGTGATTTATAGGAAACCAAATATTGAGAAAATTTATTTGAAGAATAAATAATTCAATAATATCTACAGATTATATGAGAAAGGTTAAACAAAAGTAACAAATTGTTTATCATTAAAACATGATTAAAACATGAGCAGTCAAAAAATCTCCCCCTTTTGATAATCCCAAATCATATGACTGAAATATATGTTTTTATTGTGCTTTATCTTCCTTTGTTTAAGTGTCTCTCCCCCTTTTGGGATTATCAAAAATAGTAAAAAATTAAATAATAGAATAGACAACAAGAGTTCACAGTGCATTATACGGAGAAATATGTTTCATTACAAGTAGTATGCATCCAAAATAAAAAATATCCCTATCAAATGATAGTGTTAAATATTCTTCATTACAGGATGTCTTCACTTTTACCTTGGTACCAACATCAGAAGAATCAACAGGAGCATAGGTAGAAGTTAAAGAATGGATTGAACCAACTGTCAGAGAAGGAAGAGGTAGACCTTCAAAAACCTAGGGTTCCAATGTAGGTTTGGTGGAGTATTGAAGTAATTTTTATGTCATGTATATTTATTCTGATCTAACTCAGATCTTGATAGATAGACATAGAGTCAAAGGAAAAGGTAGTGGATGAGGAAGGAGGAAATATAGGCCACAAGGGCGAAGCTGAAGGATCCAAAATAGAAATTCTCTACAAATGAAGATAGAGCCTCAATTACTTGATGGAGTCAACAATAATCTCCCCACCATACTTCATCGCTTTCTAAAAATCATCTTTGTTCTCTATGAATTTTACAAAAATAATGTGAAATCTTTCAACTTTTGAACTTGAGTTTTGAAAGCATGAGTGACGGGAGGAATTTTCAAATTCTCTACAAGGTACATGAAATAGTTTGTCATATCATGCTTAGATAAAATCCCATGGATGTAGAAATTGAACTACTTAGATTTTTCTTCCTGAGCATCATTTGAAATATTTGAGTGAATCCATTCAAAATCAAAGACTCTATCTCTATTTTTGACCACCATAGATAGAATATCCTTGTCAAATCCACTTAGCACTGATTGACGTTCCCCCTTGACAATACATTTGAGCAGATCATTATCAAAGGGATGAGATGAATCTCGAGAGGCACTAGAGGCTATAAAAACTATATAGAGGGACTTGATATGATTTATATATTTCTATAGACATCCCATATACTCACCAATCAATTTTTTGAGACCAATAACAAGCTAAAATTTTTCATGTATCTACTTGTTTCTAAAAGCCACCATGTCATCTAATGAAGTTAGGTTTGGTTTAATCAGAGTGGATACATTATGAGTAATCTAACCACTAATATCCCCAACAGGATGAGAATCTTTTTCTAGTCTTTATTTTAATGGTTTCTTCATATGTTCATCTATATCTCTGAGTGACTTCACTTCATCACTCATCTATTTGTTCTCAATTTTGACCTATTTAATTTCACGATGGATTTTTTTGGCTAAAGTATGGAGTCATCTCATTCCGTTAGGTTTTTTACAGGATGCAGTTGAGAGTTCCTGAGCTTTTTAACTCCATCCAATAAAGTAGCTCCAAATTCATTCAGATAATTCTAAATCACATAAAGTAAGAGGTTATTCTGATATTTCAGGAACAAGTGTTATTCCTGGATCAGATTCTATTATAGAAATTAC
This sequence comes from Viscum album, assembly GCA_963277665.1. Lineage (NCBI taxonomy): Eukaryota > Viridiplantae > Streptophyta > Magnoliopsida > Santalales > Viscaceae > Viscum > Viscum album. The sequence continues at coordinate 361,057,839 of OY728158.1, read as the reverse complement.
ATCAATAAAATATATCTGTATCAATTGAAACATAGTAGAATGTACTATTCCTTTAATTGAGGCTTCCTGAATATCATTCACATCAAAGTATCTAGGGAACATGTAACAGGTGTCCAATATGTTTTCATATATAGGTTTAGTAATTTCAACACATTCTAGACAAGGTTGGTACTCCCCCTCAACATGTGCATATCTCATAGGACTACGAGATTCAGGTTATTGATATATTTCTAGTGTTTCATCTCTAATACCCTCACCCATTTCTTTTCTAGACACCTGAAAGGCTTTCTCTATTCATTCCTTAGAAGAGAGGATAGTCTCAAGATGATCTTGTTCCTCTATGTGATCCTCAAAAGAAGATTCTTTCTTAAGAGAAAGTTATTCTTCTAGATGCTCTTCCAGAACATTTTTCCCTTACATTAACAACATACCCTTATAAAAAATAAAGTTTTTAGTCCAGATAAATAGTTTCATAAGGAAAATGTGTTTCCATATCAACTATTTATTGAAGAATATGTCTAATGTATTCCCTGTCAAATACACTTTACCCTATAGGTGCAACAACCTCCTCCTCATCATCTTCAACAGGATAGTCAAAAATTCCATCTGGTTCCAAACCAGGATCAGATATGTCCTTAGGTCTTGAATAATTCTCAACCAGATTTCCAACTAATTTTGATTCTTTTTTACTACAACCATTCCTTTTTCATACAACAAACAAGATATTAACCTTACGTAGAACAAAGATATAGAATTTGAGGTTTACTTAATCAAATCACACATATGATGTGTAACATACTTTCACAGGTTAATCTTGTGTCCATTTTTTATAAGATGTATCAAAATGATATCTTGATATTTTTAGGGTGGAAAAATCCTCATTTCTTGGACTAATCATTTTCTGAAAAAACATAAACAACAATATGGATTGACCATTTAGCTCGGTAGTACTAGCTCTTTTTTTTTTGTTTCTAGTCAAGCTTCCCAAGGGTTCTTATAAAACAATGATATCACCTGGAGGAGGAGGACCTCTCTGGTATTCCTCAAAAAATCCTTCATGAGGTATCCCTATTCAAGAAGGCTATAACCTCGAAGAAAAGGTACAAATTTTTCCATTGATTTATCTTCTTAAAACAAAACCATATTTTCTATTGAAAGTGAATAGAACAAATAGATAGAACTTAGAAACTAGAATTGGGAAAATCAACATGTTATATATTGTGAACCAGGCCATCCATACATACTCTTTTAGTACATTCAACACCAAAGAAATAATTGAAAACAATATCTTATGACAAATTTCCTTTTCTGGAACCACTATTTTGTTAATAAGATTCGGATTCAAAGGACTATCGTGCGCTATCTTAAGTTCTCTTTTCATTCTATTTTTCGATATGTACTTTTTCAGAGTTGATGAAGATGGGAATTTTATTTTGGGAATTAAACAAAGGTTCAAGAGAGAGAGAGATAGAACTAAATGGTTGAATGAGGACTTATGGTTTCAGAGAAGATAAATCGAGTAACTAAAAGAGTAAAACCCATTTTGTTTTTATCATTTAGGGATATCAAGCGTCGCAAATTCAAAAACATGGTAAAAAAAGAACAAAATAATCAATCACAGTGATATGAGTTATAATATGTAATTAAAATGAAATGGTGTTATTAGTGTGAGACTGGAACATACTACCACAGTGAGACCGTAACAGGTTTTGAAGGTGATACCATAATTGGTTTTCACAGTGTCAACTATACTGTGTGACTTTAAAATGGTGTGACCGTATTATTTGAAACAGTATGTACAAAATGCTAATAGAGAGACAATAACTATGAGACTGTAAACATGAGACAACAAAATTAAGATAGTAACTTGCAGAACATTGAGAGTGGGACAGTACTTCTAAGACAGTGACTCATGAAACTGCAAGTTGTGAAATAGTTATATGTGGGACATTAGGTTTTGAAATCAGTACATTTTCTACATAAGATTTATCAATCTTAATTCATGTTTGATGTAATCTATTATTTCATGATTTAATGGTTTGGTGAATATATCAGCAAGATGATGTTCATTTATAATGAATTTCAAAGCGATATCACCATTTTGATAATGGTATCACTAAAAAGTGATGTATTACATCAATATGTTTTCTCCATGTGAGTGAAACATGATGTTTTCATATGTTAATTGCACTTGAATTGTCACAATTTATAGGTATATTACTAAATTGGTATCCATAATCTAGTAATGCGTGTTTTATATAAAAAATTTTGCACAACAACTTCTAGCTGCTATGTATTTATCTTCGCAAGAAGATAATGAAACAGAGTATTGTTTCATACTACACCATGATATCAGAGACATTATTAAAAACAGATATGTTCCAAATGTAATTTTTCTATCTAATTTAAAAGAATCAAAATCAACATCTGGATAACTAACTAAATCAAATGATTGTCCTCTGGGATAGAACAGTCCAAGATTGGGTGTATGATTGAGGTATTTGAAAAATCCTTTTAACAACATTTAAACAAGCTTCATTATTGTTTGATTGAAAATGAGCACACATACATACACTAAACATAATATTTGGATGGCTAGCAGTTAAGTTGAGTAAACTTAAAATCATTCCTCTACATGTTGTTTGATCAACAGATTTTCAGTATTCATTAACATCCAACATTCAGGTAATACTCCTTAGAGTATCACTATTTTAGTTACATCTAAGACAATAAGTTTTAGAAGATATTTAGTATATTTTATTTGATTTAAAATAAAGCCGTCATTATATTTAATTATTTGAAATCTGAGAAAGAATTTTCGTTCACCCATAAGTCTCATTTCAAATCACTTTTTCATCATTTCAAAAATTTAATACAAAAAAAAAATTAAGATCCAATGATAATATGATCTACATAAATTTTAACTTCTAAAACATCATTGGAAATTCATTTTATAAAAAGGGTAGGATCATTTTTTCCTTTTGTAAAACGTTTGGAAATAAGAAATTTAATTAATCTATCATACCAATCTCTGGGAGATTTTTTTAAAATATAAAAACTCTTTGATAATTTAAAAACATGATTTGGAATGTAAGGGTTTGTAATACTAGGGGGTTTCATAACAAAGAAATCCTCACTATATACCCATTTAGGTTTTCCCCCTTAATATCTATTTTATATAGTTTGAAATTTAGATTGGAAAAACAAGAAAGAAAAATTCTAATGGTTTCAATTTATTCTACTGGTGAAAAGGTCTCTTCATGGTGAATTATTTCTTCTTGACTATAGCCATGTGCATCCAATATCGCCTAGTTTCCATCTATGCAACCAGCTTCATTTTACTTATTTCCAAATACCCACTTAGTGCCAATGGTAAATATGTTTTTGGGTATGTAAAATTTTTTATAAATTGTGTTCCTTTCAAATTGATTAAGTTCTACTTGCATAGCCATTTCCCAGAATTCATTATTGATATCATCATTAATGTTTTTAGGATCAAGTTGTGAAAATAAATCATGATGTTCATCCTAATTTCTAAGAGAATCTATATTTTTTGTTCATTTATGCAAATCTCCTACAATAGTATCTAAAGGATTGTTATTAAGGGTCCTAACCACTCTAATGAAAGAGGGACCAGTGATTTTAGGTTCATCAGTATGTTTGGGTTCACTCGAACATGAATCTGTAGAATTTCTAGAACTAGAAGTTTTCAAAGATTCCTTTATAAGATGGTCAGAGTATTTTCTATTATTTTCAAGATTTGACATATCATCCTCTAGGTTCTCTAGAGTGGTCATTAGCTCAGGTGGATCTCTCTCATCAAACATGAAATTGAATGATTTTTCCACCATTTTAGTACTTTTGTTAACCACTCTATAGTATTTACTAGAGATTGAATATCCAATAAAAACTCCTTCACCACTCTTGGAAAAAAACGTGTCAAGATTTTCCATAGTATTAAGGATCAAAACTTTCCAATAAAAAAATTGAAGAAGTTTACTTTTGGTTTTTTATTGTTCGACAATTCGCATGGAGTTATTATAAGAATAGGTCTAATCAACAATCTATTAACAATATAGCATGTTGTATTTACTAATTTAGACCAGAAATAAATAGGTAGTTCATATTCAAAAAGAATGGTTCTAGAAATATTATGCAAGGTTCTATTTCTTTTTTCTACAGCTCCAATTTGTTGATGTGGTCTAGGGGAAGATAAATTATGACTATAGCCATTTTGTGAATAAAAAGAATGCATAATATAGATTTTCAAACACATAATCATGATCAATTTGTAAAGAGTTAATTCTATGTCAACTAATATTTTCTATTGTTTTATCATATTTGGTGAAACGAGGGTTGGATTCACTTTTGTGAGCAAAAAATAAAGTCCATGTATATCTAGAAAATTCATCTACAAGAACATAAGCATAGTGCTTCCCATTTAAACTAGAAAGTCTAGATGGTCCAAACAAATCCATGTGAACCAGTTCAAGAGGTTGTGAAGTTGACAGTTATTTCTTTTTATTGAAGGAAATTTTGTCTTGCTATCCCTTTCGACAAGGATTACACACTTTATCATTTTGAAACTCATGTTTGGGTAGGGAATTGATTAAAAATTTTCTCGTTATCATTATAATATAATGAAAATTACATTATCCTAGTCTCTTGTTCGAATGCCTAGACTCTTTGTGAAATACACTTAAACATGAATCATTTTGAGAAACTAATGAATCTATGTTAACATCGTATAAATTTTCATTTCTCAATGTATAAAACAACTATATATTTTTAGAATTAAAATCACTACAAGAATCATTCACAAATTTAACATGAAATCCATCCTCACAAATTTGTAAAATACTAAGAAGATTATCTTTCAATCTCTCAATAAAAAGTACATTATAAATTAAAATATACATACAGTTACCAATTTTTCCAAGGACAATGATATTTCATTTGGAATTTTCACCAAAAGTGACATGACCACCATCAATTTTTTATATTCTTGAAGTATGAATAGTCACTTATCATGTGTCTTCAACACCCACTATCCATGTACCATATGATCTTATAAGAGATCATTAAATAATATTCCTACTAAATATTAAAATAAAAATAGGCTTTGGTACCCATATATATTTGGGTCTTGTAATATTAGTGACTATGGCTTTAAGAACCCAGATCTTCTTCATTAGTTTCTTGTAATCATTATGTACCATGGTTGAAAAATAAACTCTAATTGGTTCCGAAAAGCTTCAAACAGTAGAGACTGTATAATTATTTAAACCAGTAGAATGTTTTATTGGACTAGGAGTAAATCTGTATGTCTTGGATTTAGAAACTGAATTGTTTTTCCAAAATTTCTTTTACGGGGATGATAGTGAATACCAGTAGTATATTTAGAAGAAATCTGTTTACATAGAATTTTTACCATATTATTTTTACCTTTTGTAAAACATTCTGTGTAATTTTTCAATTTCTCATTATATAGCATTATATCATTGTTTTCTAGGAGTAATTGAACCTTTTTCTATCTTTCTACAATAATTTCACATTTAATTGTTGTGGTATGAAAAAGTTGTTTCTTTAAAGACTTGTATTTATCTTTTAGTTCATTATATGCCTCTTAAAGAATATTTCAATTCTCAAACACTTATTATTTATACATATTATTAGAATCACTTTCATCTCTAGAGTAATAGTAATTTTTTATAAGAGATTCCAGGGTTACTTTAGATGTGTTTGTCCTAAAACACATATTGTCTTTTTTAGTCTATTCAACATGTGAAGACTCTAAGTCACATTAACTATTTTAACATGCACTCCATGTTTCTTTCATTTTCTTTTTATACATTCTATCATTGTATTCATATTTATTTTTATATTTTATCTTGGGATAGTTGACCTTTACATGACCCTTTCTCTAAATTCATATCATACTCTCTCATCAGACTTGTCACTTCTTTTCTTGTCTTTCTTACAGCTTCCCTTTTGATCATACCTTATTTTGAATTTAGGAATTCTAAAAAAATTCTTCTTCATGTAAAATTTCTTAAACATTATGGATAATTTATCCATATTCTCATCACCATAAAGTGATGATTTTTCACTGCTAGAACTTTCTTTAGAGACTTCCAATTTTCCCTTTTTTTTAGAGGTAGTGGTTGTGAATGAAAAAGATTTTTTTGGGTGCATTCTCCTATTCCTTGTTAAATTTCAAATTCTGTTCATACAACATTAGATTCCCAATTAGTTCTTTGAAAAGTAATTTCTTGATGTCAGATGAAAATCTAATAGAGATAGAGGTTCCTCTCTATCTATCAGGTAGTCATCTGAGAATTCTCATGACTTTTTATTTGGAAGTAACTTCTCATCTAGGAGAAATCATTGTGTTAAAAAATTTAATTGAACATGAGATGCATGTCAGAAATAGGCTCATCATGTTTCATTTTAATGTTATCATATTTAATATTATAAGTATAAAGTCTCAATTTTTCACACTAAAAGTTCCTTCATGTGAAACAGAAAAGGTATCCAAAATTTCATGGGAAGTTTTACATGTAGAAATTCTGTTAGAATATTCATATCTTAAAGAGACATATGAAGCATTCATGGATTTGAAATTATTATTGTAGGAATTCAAGGTTGGTTCATCCTAAGAAATTATATCAGTACCAGTAATCTTATACTCATCTATAATTGAATACCAAATTTAAAAACCCACACTTTCTAAATGAATTTTCATTTTAATTTACCATTGGTTATAATTTGTTCAATTAAATAATGGTGGTATTGTTGTTGCAACCCATTCCAGTCTATTATCCAAAAGAAAAAAATAAATTTAAATGGATATAAATTTAGAATTAACATAAATTTACAGATCATTTAATTACAACAAAAATCATAGTTGAATAGTTTAAACAACATAGTTTTAATAAAATCTGTTGATACCAAATGTTTTTCAGAGTAGATTACTCAAGATTGGGGTAAATTTAGTATCTATAAAAATTTCTGATAAAAAGTTATATTAAAAAGGATCCCCAATAAAATTGATTGCATCTCAGTTAATCTAGGTAATATGGTTATGAAATTTTGATTGTTCAAATAACTTCCCAGAATATTGATTAATTCTCAGTATTCACAATATGAGTTATTAATATTAATTTTGAATCTATTAAAATAATGAAAAATTATTATAACTTCTATCCAAGATTAACTACCAATGTAAATATAGATATTTCAGAATTATACTATAAAATAAAGAAAGACTAAATTAAACAACACAATGGATTAAACAAGTGTTTGGTCTTAATCCGAGATCGAATACACTCCACTTGGTGATAAACTTACACCAAGCAGTTTATATTAATAAACTTGATCCACACCCTAGACAGGGATAAGAAACAGTGCACAAGACATTCCAGGTCACACGACCTCTTCTATATTTCTTCGTGGGTAAAAACTATCAGGTCACTCAATGACCTCTTCCACCCATATCTGTGAGAGTAAACAACTGAAAAAACATATTAGAGTAATGATATCCTGTATCTGTTAGTTTAGTGTAGGAGACATTGTGTTTATTTCATATAGACACACACACATTGCATGAAAGTTAAAAATAAAACAAAACATAGAAAAGATGATCAGATAAAGTTAGATGTGCTCTGAGTGTTACTATGTGCAGCTCTGGACTTTTAAGATGAAGCAGATGCAAGTATCCAGTCCTCTTGAGAGAAACAGAGTATCGCAAGTCTGGTGCTCTGTTTTCCAGTTTGATCTTTCTCTTGTTCTTCATGGTGTTAGTATTTCAAAGTTTATTTGGATCTGATCTGTGGTATTCCTGATTTTTTATTCAAGAATGCTTCATGTGTTCTTCAGATATATCTTTTTTCATCTATCGTTCTACTTTTCAAGAATGATTGAGCTTAGGATACACACTACTACACCTCCCTAGTTTCAGGTCCACGTTTTTTTTATTCTTGAAGTGAATGTGTTGGTTCTATAAAGATACATGTATCTTTCACTTCTTACATCGTACTGTTAGGTGACATATCTACAATGAAATACTAAAAATGTCAGTAGCTTTAAAAAACTCAACTAGGGCCATTACAAATTAAATATAAAATGAAAAAACAGATTAATAAACAGTTTCATAGTCTACATATAAAATGTGTCACTACGAAATGGTGTCTTCTTTACTCCCATTGTGCAGTGAGACAGTCTTGATGGAATAATTGTATTTCTATTTGGAACTTGTATCACATATGCGGTGTTAGGATCACAGTGTCTGATCCTTTTCCCAACATCGAACGGTGTCTTATCAAGCAACAAGTGTAACAGACATCATGAGATCTGAAACTAGTCATGGTGTCTAGGTCACGGTATCTATGTACATTTCCATAAAACAAAAATTGATGGTAGAGTAATGGTTTCTCAGACATAGCCAGATATTTGTATATAGACTTAATTAGAAATATTCACCGAATGAATTATACTTAATCTTTAATAAATGAAATAATTATAGACCAAAGGTAAATACAGTTTTCAAAAATCATTTATGATTTATAGGCATCAATATTTTGAGAAAATTTATTTGAATCATAAAGAAACAATGAATATCTACACATGAAATGAGATAGATTAAACAGTTGTAACAATTTGTGATCATTAAAACTTGATTAAAACATGAAGATTACAAAACCTAGTTTTGATTATGTGTCAAAAGTTTTTAACTAAATTGAAAATATAATATAAAAAAAACATGTACATGGAGTCATACTTGCCACATATTTTATCAAATTAATGTGTGTTCGGTTCCTATTCATCACAAATGAATTATGGACAGTTGTCCAAATTTTTAGAAACAGTCAGAGCTCATTTCCTATATTTTTATAATCTGATTATAGTTTTAAATTAAAATATATATTTTATATTAAAAATGCACACTTTGATTCCTAATGAACACATCATGTGTCAAATAAAAATGTGTTTCATTTTTATAAATTAAAAATTTATTATGGATCATTGTTCTAATGTTGGGAAAATTGGAATTTGTATTGTCATTTTTGACTTTTTGATTCAAATTTTAAACTAAAATTACACTATTATTTTGAAATAACACTATTTTTGTCAAAATAAATACATTTTTTTGTTAAATTCGTGTGAAGTAGATTCCTACACATCAATATTGAATAATGGATAGATTCATAATGTTTAAAAAACTTCTCAGCTTGTTCTCTACCTTTCGTCAATGTGAGGAAGGTTTTAGTCTAAAATAAAAAATTCAAATTGAAAACATGATGTTAGGGTCATAACTACCACTTCCTATGCTATATTTAGATTAGTATGATTCCTATATATCATAAATGACTTAGGTATCAATTTTCTAAATTTTTCAAAAAAAATTGAAGCTTAGTTACTTGGATTTGACAATGTAACATCTATTTTAAACTAAAATGGAACTTTTATATTGAAAACACAATCATTGAGTAATATTTACTAAATCATGCATAATATTATTATGTGGTATATTACTATATATAAAAAATGAATTATGGATCATCAACCTAATTTTTCTTTAAAAAATTTTGATTTGTCTTTCTGTTGACGATGTGATCCTTGTTTTAAATTAATAATTGCGCTTTTTTATTGAAAATACATACATTGAGTCATACCAACCACATCGTGTTTTAGATTGATTTGTGGACGATTCCTATAAATCAAAAATTAAATGTAGATTATTTTATTATAGTAAATTATTAATCTGATATATTTTTATTTACTTTTTGTCTCTCTGACATATGTGTTAAAAATGATACTTTTAAATTGAGAATGCACATTGGGAGTCATTTTGAGCACATCATGTGTCAGAATAATATGTGGTCAATTAGTGGATGAAAAAAAAAGTTATGGAATGTTTCAATGAAGTTTAAATGTAACAAATCTTTATTTTTTTATGTTTTTCTTCTAAAAAATCTGTTTTAAACTAAAATTACACTTTTATATTTAAAACACGCACTTTGGGTCATACATGCCACATCGTGTGTCAGGTTGATGTGTGGTCAATTTATACAAAACAAAAATTAATTATGGATTGTTTTATTATTTTTTATAATTGAATATTATGATTTTTTCGAAAAATTTTCAATATAACAAATGTTTTAATATAAAATGAATCTTTTTTTGTAATCATGCTCCTTGAGTCATATCGACCACATCATGAGTGGGATGTTCATGCAGTCAATTTATATAAACCCAAATCGAATTATATATACCTTACTAATGTTGGAAAACAATATGATATTGTTTTATTGGTTTTTTCTATGTGATAGATGTTTTAAACAAAAATGACACTTTTATATTGAAAACACACACTTTCACTCATACTTGTTGTATCATGTTTTTTATTACTGTGAGGTTGATTACAACACAACACACATGAATTATGGATAATTTTACTAGTTATTGATAATAATTTGAGTTTGTTGATGGTTTTGGATATGTGATCCGTAATTTAAACTGACATTCCACTTTATATTGAAAAAATACACTTTGAGTCTTACCGGCCACATTGTGTATCATATTGATCTGTGGTCTATTAAAATATGTCACAAATGAAATTTAGATAGCTATCCAAATATTTTAGATAAATACGATCACATTTTATTGGTTTTGGCATTGTGATATGTTCTTTAAATGAAAACAACTCTTTTATATTGGAAACACGTACTTTGAGTCATAAAAACCACATAGTGTTTCACATTTACATGAAGTTTATTACTATATATCTCAAAAGAATTAGACCCATTTTACTAATTTTTTAGGACAATTGATTTTTTTCTATTTTTTCTTTGTAATGTCCATTTAAAACAAAATCAATAGTTTTATATTAAAACATAAAATTTGAGTCATACTGATCACAATGTTTGTTAGATTGATGTGGGGTCAATTCATTTACATAAAAAATTAATTCTTAGTCATTATCATTACCTTTTTAAACTATATAATCTCAATTTCCCAATTTTTTAATTGTGGAAATTGTTTTGAACTAATATGCTACTTTTATAATAAAAACACAGACATACAGTCTTATCAACTACATCATGTGTTGAATTTATGTGTAGTCACTTATTATATTCCAAACATAAATTATTTATATTATTTTAAAATATCCATTACAATTTTATGCTCATTTACTTAGTTATGAACTTATGACATACATTTTAAACTAATTTGAAAATAAAAAACACACAATTTTAGTCATACCGGCCACATCATGTGTCATATTTACATGAATTATACTCTTATATATCAAAAATTATTTTTGGATCATTTTCATAGGGATTAAAAACAATAAAATCTCATTTTATTAGTTCTGTCTATGTTACAAAATATTTAAACATAAATGACACTTATATTTAAAACCTGGACTTTTAATCTTACTATTCACATCATGTGTATAAATGACTTATTATTTATTCCTAAAATTTATATTAGAATTATGGATCCATTTACTATGTTTTGAAAATAACTCATGTTTATTTTTTTGGTTTATTGTATGTGATGTGAGTTTTAAACTAAAATGACACTTTTATATTGGAAACGTGAACATTTCATCTTTCCAACATCATCTTATGTCAAATTGATGAGCAGTTTATTCCAACATGTCACATTCGAAATTTGGATTATTTTTCATAATGACTAAAAATAGTATGATCTTGTATTCTTGGTTTTGTCTACATGATGTGTGCTTTAAAATAGAACTACACTTTCATATTGAAAACACACATTGAGTTATATAGACAAAAATTTGTTTCACATTGGTAGAAATTCGATAACTATATGTATGAAATAAATTATGAATCATCTTACTATTGTTTTAAAACTATATAATCTTGTTTTTCTTATTTTGTCTATGTAACCAAATTTTTAAACTAAAATGACACTATTATAATGAAAACGTGAACTTTTAGTTATAATGATCACATACTATGGTAGATTGATGTGAGGTCAGTTTCTAAACATCACAAATTAATTATGGATCATTTTCTTAATTTTTAAAAATATGATAAGCATGTTTTATCTATTTTTATGGTGTGACAAATGTTCTAAACTAAAATGAAACATTAAAAATAAAATGCACACATGGACTCATATCATCCAATCATGTGAGGGATTGATGTGAAGTCAATTTTTTAATTCCAAAAAATTATGTCTGGACCATTTTATTAAATATTCAAGTTAATTTGAGCTCATTTAACCAGTTTGGGATATGTGACATGTGTATTAAACTAATTTGACTATTTAAACTTGCACTTTGAGTAATATCAGACACATAATATGTCAAATTTATATACACTAAATTCATATGTATATAAAAATTGAGTTTTGGATCATTTCACTATTGATTGAAAATAATCAGAGGTCATTTTCATGGTTTTTTCCATGTGATGTGCATTTTAAACTAAACCAACACTTTTAAATTGATAACATTCAGATTCAATCATTTATTCCAAATTCATTTGTTTGATTGATGTGTGGCCTATTCCTTAAAGTATCTTATTTATTATGGAACATTTTTAAGGTTTTAACACAATTTGAGGTCATTTCTTCATTTTTCGATTACTGACATGTGTTGTAAACTGAAATGATAATTATATATCAAAAATATTCACATTGATTCATATCAGCTACATCATGTGTTGGATTGATGTGTGTCCAATTATTACACATCAATAATAAATTATATTTCATTTTATTAAATTATGAATACAATCAAATATTGTTTTCTTCATTTGGATATGTAATGCATTTTATAAACTGAAATGGAACTTTTGCTATAGAAATCCATACTTTATGTCTCTTGATTCATATCAGGTGTCATATTTTTTTATGATAAATTCCTATATGTTAAAAATGAATTGTGGATCATTTTGATAATGTTTGATATCAATATTGTCTTTTTACAAGTTTTTTAAAATGTGAGATTTTTTTAAACTAAAATTACACATTTATATTAAAAACATGGAATTTGAGCCATTCTAGTCAAATTTTGAGTAATATTGACAATTGGTTGATTCCTACACATAAAAATTGAATTAGGGATTATTTTATAAGTGTTTTAGAAAAATACATTTTCATTTTATCTCTTATTCATATGTTAGTTTTATTTTAGAGTAATGTGATACTTTTAATGTGAAGACATGAACGTTGAGTCATAAAAACTACATCATCTTCTGGATTGATGTACAATTTATTCCAATACATCTCATAAGATATTTGGATCATTTTATTATTGTTTCAAAATAATATGATCTCATTTTATTGATATTGATAATATGATAAAAATTTTATACTAAAATATCACATTTATATTAAAAATGTGCACATTGAGTCATATAACCACATCGTGTTCCTGATTTATGTGAAGCCATTTCTTACACATCCAAAATCAAATAAGGATCATGATCCTAAATATTGTAAACAATATGAACTCATTTTCATAGTTTTGACAAAGAGACGTCCATTTTTAACTAAAATGGTAGTTTTATATTAAAAATTTGAACTTTGAGTCATACTAGACACATAATATATTGTATTGATGTTTGGAAAATTAAAATATTTCATTTAATAATTATGGATTATTCTCCATAAATTTTTTTAAAAAATTGAGCTCATTTGATCAGTTTTGAAAATATGATAATTTTTTTAATCTAAATTTCTCTGCAAAGATCAACCGACCACTCATCATTTTCAACTTCCACCATTGGTACTACTTCCTTCATAACTAATTACTCACTTATTATTTCATCATTGTATATGTATTTCAATTATAAATCATTATTAGTATTTATAGTATCAATAATTTCATGTCTTTTGTTGAATCAAACATGATTGTAATGAAATTTAACCTTCTTCTTACCCATATGGGTTGAAGTGATTATCACAATACCAAGACCATTTTTAAAACCCTATCGAAAGATATAAGGACACAAAATAAAAATTATAAGGCTTCGTTTATGGATTCACCTTCCACAAAAGATGGTAATATGTCTTTTTATTTGTGGGTAGAAGTATCCTTGAACCATTTACCTCTCCCTATTATCTCAGTATCAGCCTTAATGTCAAATTTCTCATGAGATCTAGTAGCTTTAGATATGTTATTTTCTCTAACAAAAATATATAGAGCATAACACTCCATGATAATTATCCTTGAGAAATTTTTTTAAATATTTATTTATTTAAAAGTCATGAATAATGAATTTTGTAGTTTCTACCAACTCATACGAACCCCTAAAAGAAGGAAATTACTGAAAAGATTAAAATAAATTCATGAACAATTGTGGAATGATAAGATAGGATTTAAATGAATTTGAATATTATATTATCAATAGGAAAATTAATGTCATCACAAAAGATAATGTTTTTGTAAATGAATCAAACAAGTTGAATTGATCATGGACTGCATCAATATATATAGGTGTATTAGAATGTATCTATAATAATTTTCCATCATTTAGTGGATTTTATTGACATGATTATTCTATTTTTCCTAGATAAAAACCATCAATAAAATAATTCCTACTCTTATTATCATGCAGTGTAACCACGAGCTGAGAATATCACTAACTCTATATCCTTTCTTGAGATGGGAAAAATTATTTTTGGTGTTCTAACTTATTTGGTTATTTGGGTGGATCAAATATAAAAAATTGGACTATAATTACAAATTTAATATTGGATTAAAAGTATATCTAAAATATTTTCAAAAATATATGAATTTTATTTTATGGAAAATAATATATATCCGCTATGATGTTAATTTTTCACATCCCAAATGTATCTTGAAGGACATATCCTTTAATAGATCACAAAATAATTGGTAATCACTTCAACATGATGTCAGTAATCATTCTGAAATTGTGTTATCTTCTTGTCCATCCCAAAAAAATACATCTTTTTTTGGATATATAGTCATTTCGACGTCCTAGTAGTATATAAAAAATATAGACAAACAAACAATTAAAAATATTATAATTGAAATTTTAATTACCTTTGGGAATTAATTTTTTGGGTGTGATAATTTGTTGATGGTACATAACATCCTTTATAAAATTGGGAATGTATTAACCAATATAATTATAATTATTTTATCTAAAAAAGTGAAGAAACATTTACCAAAATATGAAAATTGTGATGTCCTGACCTAGGAGCCACTAAACAGTGGCTCGAGCCGGTTTTCCAAAACCTCTCAAGTGTTCCTCCCCATACGCCAGAGGGTTATGACTTGTAGTGAGGGTCTGGTAAGTCATTATTGGGGAGAATATACCCTCGTTTATCAGAATAATACACCAAGAGAAGAAAATAACAATAACCAATTGTGGAAGAAAAAAATAACCAGAAAAAACCCAGGTCATATGATAACCAAATCATGAAAATACAATACTCTACTGAAAGGGAAAACAAGCTATGTCAATGAAAATATGAATTGTCTAGAATGATACTATAAGTAAATACATAACGACTCCCAAAAGGGTCCCAAACCACATTTGGTTCCCTATCCAGTCGTAAAATCCCAAACTGAATCTTATCCCAAGGCATTTTCGTTATCATGACCTGCAAAAACAATGTCTACTCAGGTGCCGATTAGGCGGCCCGAATAGTTTTTGTGTATAACTGAGTACACCAGCACCAATGGTGTCTAAAAAGAGTCCAGTGAAAAGATAATTCATGCTGATTTATGAAGAAATAAAAACAATGCATTATTTAAACAGTTATCACATTGTCATTTAACCATTATTCATAACATTAGGAATAGTTTCAATTCATTTTTACCAATTGAATCATAATTAAATATCATTAATTATTTGGCATAGGTCATCATTCCTATAACCCCAAATCTTAGTTGAATAGTCATTTATTATTATTTTTTATTTAGTGTAGGTCGTTAAGCCTAGCACCACAATCTCGTTGAGTACATGTAATCATGACTAACAATGCATTCTCATTCGGTGTAGGTCATCATGCCTAGCACCCCTTGTTCTCATTCTTGTATAATTATTGGGGTGGAACTCCACGTCCAAGTCCCAACTTCTAATCGGTCAACACTTCCATGTCTAGAACCACAATAATCTCATCCATTTAATCATTAATTAATTCATAATAATTTTCCATATCATTCCATTAATAATACCATGTTTAGTTAAATAGTTCAAAGTATATTATTTAAATCACAATTAATTAATGACTTAATCCATTAATTAATTCCTCAATTAATTAATCAATCAACAAAATTCCCATTCCCTAATTAATTCATCACAAATAATTCTCCACATCAAAAATCGAAATGTCATAAATAATTCTTACAATTAATTATCCTTGACCAATATTGTGACTCATAATTAATTCTCTTTGTTCAACGTCATGGAGCATAATTAAATCTAAAAATTAATTATCTTACATGGCCTCTATAATTATTTCATAATTAATTCCCCCAATTAATTATCTTATCACATTCGAAGTAATATCTCAATTACAATATCTCAACCAATCACAAATATCCATAATATCTATTTGGCAACCCCCCTATTTCTTTCAGGATTCAATTCTCAATTAATAACCAAGGAAAAATAAATTAAATTCAACATTTATAATTACTCCACATTAAAAAATCAATAATAAATAGAATTTAGAAAATAAGAAACTCATACTCATATCAAAATCAGGACTATAAAAGTTCTATTTAGACAACCTTCCTTGGTTTATTGAATGAAGTTAGCCCAATGGAGATCTCCAAAATTTGAGCAGAACAACATTGTCGATCAAGCCACGGATCTAAATCCCAAAATCCAATATAAAGATAAAAGGCACCTGAATCATGCAAATGTAGATCTAGATCCACAATACTAGATCTATATCTCAACTCATATTTTTATCTCAAATAAGATGTAGGGTATCTTCCATGAAATGATCTAGAAATGATAATAGAAATAACGAGAGAAGCTTCGGGATGAAATACACTTACCAGGAGAAGAGTGTATCATCAATCTGGGATTTTGAACTAAAATAATGGAGTTTTTATTGTCTTGTAATCCCTATGGAAGGATTTAGAAACACATAGAAATTTTTCATCCTGGTCCTAGGTTGAATTAGAATGTTTTTGGGGGTTCATGTGTTTTTAAAAAAAAATTCGAAATAAACTAGGTCAAATGCACAGTTTGACCTGGAAGTCCACACAGTTAGACTATATTATGCACCAAACATGTAGTCTTCCACTATCTGCATGGCTAGATGGAACATGGTTACGAAAACAATGAATGAACTGTGCTGACTTCCACTGTCCACACAGTTTTCTTCCGACCATTTTGGACAAATCATTCAAAAACTTTTCACAACCCCTTGTCTTTCTAATTCCTTAGAGAATTCACCAAAAAAAACCCCAGGTCCTACCCCATTAAAAAGGTACATAATAAACAAAAAAAAATACCTGAAAACACACCTGAGATTGCTTCAGAAATGGTCAGGATCTTACAATCTCCCCACCTTATATTAGTTTATCCTTGAGCTGCACTCTTGAACTTCTCTATGATTCCGGGATCAAATGATTATTCAATTGAGCTTTCATGTCTACTTTTCATTCCCATTTTTCCTCTTTGACACTTCCATGTGGCCATAATACATGAATTAACAGCATAGACATTCCCCATAACAGTTTCTCACTACGACCCGTCACACGTATTTGATGCTTCTCAATATATGAATCTAACTTCGGGTCCACCTTCTCAACATCAGTCACATGACAAGGGTCTGGGTGATATTTTCATATTTTTGACACATGGATACATCAATAATAGAAATGAATTTATGTAGATGTTCTAATTGGTATTCCACTAGAATTATTCTTTCCAGCTCCTCAAACAGTCCCAAAAACCTGGGAACCAGCTTTCCCTACCTCCCTACCCTGTGGTGACCCAATTTGGGTGACACCTAAAGGAATACATGATCACCCTTTATAAACTCTAGGGTTCATATTGTTCAATAAAAATAAGCCTTATATCTACTATGATCTGTAGCTATATGTTTCTGAATCAACTGCACCTGCTCAGATGTCTCCTGAACGAGACTCGGTCATAACATCTCTGACTCACCCACCTCTACCCAACATAGTAGTGATCTACATGGACTAACATAAAGTGCCTCATATGGTTCCATTTGTATATTCTCCTAACAACTATTGTTATAAGAAAACTCCACTAAAGCCAAGTGCTTCTCCCCAGAACCACCCATGTTAAGAACACATGCTCGTAGCATATTCACTAACAAATATATGGTACACTCTAACTACCCATCTCTATGTGGGTGGAAGGTCATACTTAAAATAACTTTTATACCAAGCGCCTTAGGTAAACCTTACAAGAAGCGTAAAGTAAAGAAAAAACAACGATCTAAATCCATACTTCATGGCATCCCATGAAAATGAACTATCTCTCTCACGTATACTTCTCCCAACTAATCTACTGTAAAAGATTCCACGATAGGAAAGAAATGTGCTACCATTGTTAGTCGTTCCACACCAAACCAAATATTATCATTCTTCCTAAGATACAATGGAAGTCCTACCATGAAATCTATAGTCTCCTCATCCCACTTTCATTCTAGAATAGGTAATAGCTACAATTGGCCTCCATGTCATTGAATCTATGGCTTCACATTTTGATAGGTGAAACATCTTGTTAGGAACCGTGTTATCTCCTTTTTCATTCCTGGTCACCAAAATTTTCATCATACGTCATGATACATTATTTTTACCCTATTATGTACCACCCATGTTGAGGCATGAAATTCTCACATGAGTTCTTCTCACATACTCGTAGGCATAAAAACCTGATGTTTCACATAGATGTGTTCATCCTCATATATTATCCAGTGTGAAGGTGTCTCCCCACCTTAAAGGATTTCCCTTTAGGATAAACACTATAGATCATTGTATTTCCAATACAAGATCTATCTCAAGTGTGTAGACTCCACTTCTATAGAAACCAGAATCATCCTTTCATGACTATTTTGAACTACTACAAGATTTTCCCTTAGAAAATTCATCATCTTCCACTCTACACTCGACTCATGTACCAACTGAGCCTGAGTTTTTTTCTCAAGGCATCAGCCGCACTATTTCCCTATCTAAGGGTATATTCCAATTCAAAACCAAAGGAATGCATATATCTACCCATATTCACTACAGAAGATTCTTCTCGTGTTGTGAAATAATATACTTCAATATTTTGTGATCCATAAAAACTATAAACTTTTTACAAAAAAAGATAGTGTCGCCACCAATTAAGAGTGTAAATCACTACTGCTAACTTGACATCATGTGTAGTGTAATTCTTTTTGTGTGGCCTCAAATATTGAGACCAATAAGTAATGACTCTATCCCCTTGCATCAACACGGCTCTGAGTCTGACTCTAGAAGCGAAAAAATACACCACATAATCCTCACCTGACTCGCATAAGATTAAATGGTTGTTGATGTCATGTGCTTCTTCATCTCTTAGATAGTATTCTCGCATGCTCTTTCCCAATCAAATTTTACCCATTTCTTTTTCAAACCATTAATCAGTGCTACCAATCATGAAAAGCCCTCGATGAACTTCCTATAATAACCATCTAATCCAATGAAACTGTGGATATCAAAAGAACTGTTGGGATGCTCCCAAGAAATCATTGCTTGTACTTTTTTTAGGACTAATTCCACACCTTCTTTGGAGATGATGTGCCCCAAAGAGTGTGCCTTGTCATTTGGAAACTAAAATTTAGATAACTTATCATATAGATGATTTTATCTCAGTGTACCCAAGATGATGTCATGATTTTGGGAGTGATCTTCATGAATCTTAACGTACAACAAGATTTCATCCACAAACACCACAAGAAACTGATCTAAATATGGGTTAAAGATCTTATTCATCAAGTCCATAAACACTAATGAAGAAAATTTCAACCCAAACGGCATTACAACAAACATATAAATTCCATACCTTCTCTTGATAGCAGTTCTTTGTTTATCAGAATTTTGAACTCTCACCTCATGATACCCTGATCTCAGGTTGATCATTTAAAACAGATAAGCCCCCTACTTCTGGTCAAACAAATCATCGATATGCAGAAGAGGATATCAGCTCTTCATGGTCATTTTATTCAACTTCTGGTAATCTACACACCAGCATGATATTTTATCGGCCTTATTTTCCATCAAAATAGGAGATCCCCAAGGCGATGTACTTGGACGGACAAATCCTTTATCCACCAAAACCTCCAATTGAATTTTGAGCTCATGAGAGTTATTTGGTGCCATTCTTTGGGGTGGAATAGATAATGGTTCAGCCCCCTACAAGATCTCAATAGTGAAATCCATATCTTTATCAGGTGGAAACCCTGAAAAGTCTTCAGTAAAGACATCCGGAAACAGTTCTACGACTGGGGGAGTGATGCATGTCCTACCTCTCCCACAATCCAACATAATACTACATATGGGTATGTAAGATATACAAAATGCATATTAATTGGATCATCTCTTCTTACATAGGTGTTACATTATCCCTAGTGAACATAGTGGTCACCCTTAGGAGATACAAAGGTCACTCTCCTTCGGTAACAATCTGTGTGGGATTGGTATGCGACTAGGTAGTTCATACCCATAATTTGGTCGAATCCAATTATATCAAGGAGATAGATAACATAATGGAAACGATACTCTCTGATCTCTAGAGAACATCCCTTTCATAAACAAATATCCATAGACCATGTTCCCAATGGGGTATCGATATTCATGACCCCTCTTACAGACTCCACCTTTAGGATAAATCCATTACCATGATTTGAAGATATAAAGGATTAAGAGGCCCCCGTATTAAACAAGGTAATATGTAAAGTATGAGAAACTATAATAGTAAGTCTCACTGGTGATAGACCATCCTCTCTCTCCACAGGTGTAGGCTTTACTATATGTAATTGTCATATCCTCTTCCTTGAGGTGTCATCTGAATCCCATGAGTGGAACTACTCTATTGTTACATGTGCTCATACCCTGATGCACCATGTCCACTACCTCTATCGTCTCTACCTGTAAAACACCAGATTTCTGACATATATGGTGTAGAATACTCCCTTCACAAAGTCTAAATCAAAGCAGCTGCTCTCTCAGCACTAACATGTCGCTACATCCTACAAAACTTTTGTAGGTGACCCATATTGACACAAAACCGGAACTCCACAGGTGGTGAAGGAAAATGTGTACGATAGTGTCCCTGCCCACCACACTGGTGCAAATCACATAAAAATGTTCTAGTGCAATTGTTCCTCTTGACTGTCCACCTTGCCTTCCATTGTCCTAACTAATATTCTTGTGACAGTGGTTCCTGCACTCTGAAGTTCCACTCCCTAATTTTCAAGCTACATGTCGAGTACTAGAATCCTATTTTAGGTTCCCCTATGAAATGAGATCCTGATTAACCACATTTGATAATTTTATTATTCTAATGATATTCACCTGGGACTTAATTTCACACCAAAGTCTATCCTGAAATAATTTTGTTTTAGAAGTCTCATCTGCCACCAAATCTAGAGAAGAAGGTTGTAAATCTATGAAATGTCCGGAGTATTAAATTATGGACATGCTTCCATGGACTATATAAATAAACTCTGAAGCCTTATCTTGTCTCACCATCTCTAGATAGAAGTTCTCCAAATAAAAATCCAGAAATTCCTTCCATAACATCTCATTTAACTATCCAGATCATACCTGAATGTCCTACCAGTTGTTTGCTAAACCCCATATCATATAAGCAGCCAACTTGACCCTCCTCATAGCCGGAGTCTCCAAACATTCATGTATCATATCTTTGGATTAAATCGAGAATTTAGCTCCCTTAGGTCCACCCTATCTAGTAAAATTAAGAGGGTGACATAGTTGAAACTCACTTCTCAACTTAGACTTTTTTTTTCTGGACACGCCGTGGGTCACTCTCCATGAATTTCATGAAAAAATAAAATTTCTCTCCAAATTGTTCCCCTTAATCCTCATCTTGCACCAATGGTGACTTGAGTTCCCTATCTGGATGTTCTTTCCGGGCCATACCCCTCAGTCTCTCCATCAACTAGCATTATGGAGGCATCTTATTATAAATCCAAACACATGTCTTAGTTCTCATAATCCAACATTATTACATTTATGTAAGATGAGAAAATAACACAAAATATTTCAACATGTCATTTACCCTTTATATCGCCACATGGTAAAAAATGAGGTTCACTACCATTAATCGTCCTACTAATAGGTATTAGTTAACAAGGGTATGTACATAATCATTAATTAATTCAGCCATTAATTAATCACTTTATCTCAAATTAATTTATTCAATAATTAATTAACTAATTATATACATTTCATCGATCATGGTTCCCATTAGACACCCATTTATTCTCATTTGTCATCATTATTTCAATCTCAAAACAAGGAAAATAGTTAAAGTTCAACAACTTACCCGTAAACCTTTTTCCCATGAGTTCAAAGAATGATGCATGTTACAACATCCCAGAGTGCGTAGAATGATGCATGAAACCTCATGTATTGTACCACTTTTGGATGTGAATCAAAATTCAACAATTTTCAAAAAAAAATATCACATCATACAACAAGTGTGTAACCCACAGTGAAATAATATCCATCTATAACAACAAATACCAATCACAATAATCTGTCCCCAAGTACTCGGATTTTCCCTCGTATATGGGTTTTCAACTCCTAGGAACGAGATCATAACCAAGCCTTGACACTTCCTAGTCTTATGTATTCATTTCCCAAAATAGTGTGACCAAAGAAAAATAATGAAAGGAAAACCTCTCTAATACCACTTTGTGGTGTCTTAAACCGAGATCCACTTAACGGTGCCTCGACCTAGTAGGCCACATGCCCTCAAGCAGACCTCCTCGTATGATAGAAGGTTTTGACTTGTAACGACAATCCGGTAAGTCCATCTTGGGGAGACTATACCCTTTTTACCATAATAATACACCAATAGAAGAAAATAACAAAAAAAGTGCAGAAGCATAAAAATAGCCTGAAAAAATCCATGTCATATGATAACCAAAACATGAAGATATAATTCTCAACTGAAGGTTAAAACATACTATGAGAATTCAAATGTCATGTTTCAATAAGGCAACTGAAAGTAAATATAGATCAACTCCCAAACAAGTCCCGAACAATGTCATGTCCCCTCTCCCATTCTACAATCCCAAACTACATCATATCCCAGTTATTTTCCCATATCATCTCCTACAAAAACAACTTCTACTTGAGTGCCGATCACGTGGCCCAAATAGGGTGTGAGTTAAAATAAGTAGGCCACCACCAATGGTGTCTAAAATGAGTCTAGTCAAATGATAGTGCATTCATATTAATGATTTAATAAATAAAATGCATTATTTAAATAGTTATGACATTGTCATTTAATATTTAATCATCAAATTAGATCTATTTTCAATTCAAGTTTCCCAATTGAATCATCATTCAATATCATTAATTATTTGGTGTAGTTTATTATGCATAGAACCCCAAATATCATATGAATTATCATTCATTATTATCATTCATTTGGTGTAGGTCATCATTCCTAGCTCCTTAATCTCATTGACTATAGGTCTTCATGTTTATAACTTATTTTCTCATTCGGTGTAGGTTGTCATTCATAGAACCCCATAATCTCAAGATTGGATAACTATTGGGGAAGAACTCCATGTTCATTTCCCAACATCTAATCAGTCAAAAATTCCATGTCTAGAATACAAAAAATATCATCTATTTAATCATTTATTAATTTACAATATTTCTCTATATCATTCAACAACAAATCCAATGATTTGTTGAATAGTTAAAATTCCATTAGATAACTCAACAATTTAATAATCACATAATCGATTAATTAATTCATCAATTAATTAATCAGTCAATAAAATTCTTAATCTATAATTAATTCTTCAAAAATAATTATCCATATCAAATATAATCATGTCATAAATAATTATTAGAATTAATTAAGGTTGATTAACATTATGACACATAATTAATTCTCACAATTAATTATCTTTGGATCGACATCATGACACATAATTATTTCTCACAATTAATTATCTTGCGTGGCCTATATCATTATTTCATAAATAATTCCCCCCAATTGATTATCTTATCACATTCAAAACAATATCTCAATTACAATATCTCAACCCACGAAAAATATCCAAAAATATATATTTGGTCAACCCCCTTTCATTTGTTTCGTGATCCAATTCTCAAATAATCACCAAGGAAAACTGAATTTAATTCCACATTCCTAATTACTCCAATTTAAAAAATCAATCATCAAGGGAATCTTGAAAATAAAAAATCATAAAAATATGAGAATCACAACTGTGGGAGTATGATTTAGACCACATAACTTGGTTTACTGATGGAAGCTTGCCCAATGTAAATCCCCAAAATCTGAGAGGCATAACATCATTGATCATTCCCCAGATCTAAATCCCTAAATCCAAAATTATGTTCAATTGAATCATGATATTGAAAATATGTTTTTAGTCACAAAATAATATATCTAGATCTCAACTCATTGGTTTATATCCAAGAAAATGGTGGCGATATCATATGAAATGATCGAGAAAATATAAGAGATTGAATGAGAGAACCATAGGGATGAAATCCACTTTCCGAGAGGATAGTGATCTTCAATCCTGGCTTTCCATCTCGATGAACAATGTTTAGATCACCTTCGTGTCCATACATAAGCCTTTGAGAACACCTATAAATTTTCAAGCCTGATCAAAGCTTGAATTAGAGAAGTTTTTGGGGTTCTGGTGGTTTTAAAACTATTTTCTAGAATAAACTAGGTTGTGATCAAAGTTTCACCTAGGAGTCTGCATGGTTCGGACAAAATGTGCACCAACCATGTGGTCTTCCACTGCCCACATAGGTAGATGGCACACATTTATGAAACACGTGTGTCAACTGTGCTGACATCCACTGTCCCCATGGTTATCTTGCGCACGATTTTCCCAAACTATGCGCAAACTGTCTATATCCCCTGTCTTTCCAATTCATTTGAAACATCACCCAAACACACACCAGGTCAAACACCATCCTAAAGGTACTTAATAAACAAAAGAATTACCTGAAAAAACACCCAATATTTCTCCCACCATGATCTTACATAATTTTTTTTCAAATATATTTTGATAGATAAATCTTACTATATATACCATAATCTATTTCCTTCTGAAATAGTCATTATAAATCTTATATTTATTCATTGAACTGAAACTATAATTTATATATTATTTATATATCCCAATTTCATAGAAAAATTATTATTAAAAAATAAAAAAAATATGAATTTTTTCAGTAAAATATTGATTGAAGTGCATTAAAATTTCACAACAAACATCATGTGTGGTCAATTTTATTCAAATACATTCATTGGATCCAAAAAAATAAAAACTTGTGTATCCAAAATGTTTGTGACTAGCATCGATTTCTTTCATAAAAACAAATTAGTGCTATAAAAAATAAAAAAATATATTTTTTATTATTAGATTGTATATATTTACACATATATTGTTTCCACCAAGAGATGTCTTCCATTTATTATTTTCTTTTCAAATTTTATTCATAGTTCATATTTTATCTTCTTATGTTTTTTAAATTTTGAGCAAACATTTACTATGGAAATGATAAAGGGATTAATGAGTCCAACTATTTCTTCCTGGGATATTACATTAATATATATTTAATATATACACATATATAAAATATTAATTTTTATTAATTATAATGAACATATTAGATTAATGTACTTTGGAAAAACATACTTTTAAAATGTAACTCAAGTATGTGTGTTATGACCCAATGTATCATTAATGGAAAATCCCTCTTGATCCAGTTAAATGTCTCTTTATGAAATTTTTTTTTATAAGATGACAACTTCATTGGTTTTATTTTATGAATTTTTACCATTGTTAATATAGTCGTTGAACATCGATCACATGATTAGTATAAATATAAGGCTTTAATGAACCCAATTTTACTCAGAAAAAAGGAAGCGATGGCCTCATCCAGTAGAATTTCCCCATACGAAGCCCTTTATCGGAGCTAAGAAAAGAGGTGGCATCTTTGGGCATCGACCTTGACCAATCCAAAGCTGAGCTTCATTATGTCAAGCTCAAACGTCACCATCTACGGGAAAAGTAGAATTTGATAGAGATTTCCACTCGAACGATGTTATCCAAGCCGCCACAAGAGTCTGTCACCATCGCACACCTTACCCTTAAGTCTTATAAGGCTATTTTAAGGGGTTATGTAAAAAATAAGTAGTACTATGTTCATGTACATTTTTTTTGTATATAATAATGAATATAATTTCTAGTCATTTTTGATACATTGTAAATAGTTTTTAAAGTACAAACGTTGTTTTTAGTTATTATTTAATTAAGAAATCTATTTTATTAAATTAATGTATTTGTGAATTAAATAATATTATATTAAAATATTATTATTATTATGAAATTAATTTTTATTAAATATAAATGATCTTATAATTTTATGAATGCAATTAAAATTTTTATTAAGGTTTGAAAGCCATTTCTGTCAAAACCCATGAATTTTCGATAAATGTCGGTTTTTATTTTAAAAGTGAAAATTCATATTTTTAGAAAATTATTTATATAAAATAAATGTTATTTTTGGAATCAGGTCATCGAAATAATCAAACAGTGAATTTTTCATAATTTTTTGAGACAGTCAAATGTTTGGGTAAAAATTAAATACCATTTAAATATATAATGTGTTTTATGACATCATCATGACCCAATGGTGATGTAATAAAATACCCTAATCTTTATGTTCGGCCAATATATGTTTTATCATTAAAATAATGAGGTTTTGGGTTTGTTTGACTTACTTTTCAAAGCATTAATGAAACCCTCAAGACATATTCAACGCATTGCCTTTTTAATTTAATTTCCATGGGAGTGTGACTCACCTCCACATAAGCAACCATAATATTTTAATAAGTTCGGACTTGGGACTTATAAAATATGTTTTTCCTCTTTACTTTTCCAGAAACCATAGGAAAAACCCATGGGATGGTTTGTGGTTTGGATTAGTTTAATATAAGGGGTCCCAACCCTAAATAATAAAGAATTCTCTCACCTTTCCTATATAAACCCACCCAAGCTCCCACTTCCTCCTCACTAAAATCCTTTGGAGTTCGTCCAACCTCTTCCCTACTCTCTCTAGAATCCTCCCAAGGTTCCCCAAGCTCCCAATAAGCCTCTCACAAGCCTCTCTCTAGCCTTTAGAAGCACATTTCCAAGTAAGGGTTTTTTCATCCTTTCTCATTTTTGTCAATTATCTTTAAGTTATATTGCCCATTTAATTTCAATTATGAATGTTGGGGTATGGTTTTGAACCTACTTCATACTTCCATATTATTGTTTGAATTATTGGAGACCCCTTTCTCTCTCATTAAATTTCTCCCATGTACACCCGTTACAATGCCAAAATTCCGAAAGGAACTTCTCTCTCCTCTTTTACATTCAAGCAATACATTTGTATCATGAATCCAAATTCCATTAAAATTGTTGGGACATGAATCTAATTGACCTCCTTACTTTCCATTATATGTAAATTTGATGAGTAACCCCTTTCTCTCTCATCAACCTTTTTTATGAATTCTTATGTCACGCCGTTACGCTGTCGAAATCGCACCGATTTTCTAAGCCAATGTCATTGTGTAGTAAATACCATGCCCATTTCTCCATCAAGGGTATTCAACTTTATGCACATTTACTTATTAATTATAAAGTTTCATGTATGAATTCCACATTCCTTTATCTTGGAATAAATGATTATGTTTTATGAATCCATGTTTTATGATCCATGTGGCACACTTATGCATAAAATGAAATGTTTAAGAAGGGTGCGCCCTTATAGCGCTCCAATGCATGGGGTAAAGTATATTATCATGATATGTCATGTTCAATGAGTGTTGACTCATTCTAATTCATGAGAAATGAGGGTTTACTCGTGCTTCATGTGCAATGATGGTTTACTCATGCTACATGTGCAATGAGCCTTGGCTCATGCTAATTCAATATTAAGTGTTATTTCCACATTTCCATGTTATGATTATTATGCTTTATCATGCCTTTATGTTCATGTTTCTTTTATGCTCTATTGATATGCCTATTGGCTAACATGTATTGTACTCCTCATGTTATTCCATGTGTACTCAGTTACTGGGCTTTATAGCTCACCCTTTTCTTATTCATGTCCTCAGGTTATCCCATGTAATGCTAAGTACGAGGGAATGTAGTGGTCATGTAATGGAAGTTTTCAATAAAGATGTTGTATTTCATGTTTTAAGTTTTTATGTAATGATCCTAAGACCCAAAGACACTAAACCTCTCGATCATCTTTTTTGTATAAAGTGATGTTTTATGTTATAAATCATGTTTAGGTTGTAATAAAAAAAAGTAGGGTTGTCATAGTTGGTGTTAGAGGAGGAACCCGGCCTTAAGTGCGGTGCACTGCCTAGGTTGAGATGTAGATCCCACAATGAGGGATTTGTTCCCTAAAGGGGGGTGAATGTAACATTCCCAAATGATAAAGGGTTAAATGACTTAATGATATTACTCATGTCAACAAGGTGCACCTTCCTTTTTGCGAGCTTACCTGGTTAGAAATCCACAGTTAAGCGTGTTTGGCCTTCAGTAGTGATTAGGATGGGTGACCTCCTGATAAGTTTCTAAGGGTGTGTGTGAGTGAGGACAAAACCCATTGGAAAGGACATGTGTTGTCCTGTGGGGACTATCATTAGTCAGATAACTCATTCGGGCACGTGGGTGGGACCTAGGGTGGGGCCCACGTGTCTACGGGGCAACTGGTTGTACCTGGTGGGCCAGGACCCGACGACCATGTTAAGGCGGGGTGGTTGTGCTATCATCGGGACTTAGTTGTCACAGTTGGTATCAAAGGATAGGTTTAGTTATTTTTGGGATTAGGAAACCCTAGTAAAGCGTTAGATACAAGACTAAGTATAATAAAAACATCCCTATGTTTTGGTAAATACTAAGTAAGTGGTTTATCAAACAAATACATCCCTGTCTGGATACGAGCAGGTAGAGGGGGCTCTGGCACAGATGTATCCTATGGGTAAAACCCGAAAACACCTCTTTGAGCTAGACTCAAACGGGAACTGGTGCACGACAATGGGTCTTGCTGCACTCTTGGTTACAACACTCTCGGGGGATATGTTTTTATAAATTCACAATCTTAGTATGAACCCTTTTTAAGGGAAAAAAGCCCCTAAGAATATATGTTAGAAAGTACATCATGAAAATCCTAGATTGAATCGTATAGACTAATGAGTTAAAGAGATTAATGTTTATTTATAAGTCATAAACTTTTGTTTTTGGAATACCCTTTATGTGTTACCCCTATGTTTCCTTTTATTCCAGCCAATGGCCGGTAATAGGAGGACTCGGGCTAACAACCATTGTGAAGATCAGTGAGATGATTGTACTAATGAGATTCCCAATCCAATGGGAGCGGGAATCATGAACTTTGTCACTCTTCTCTCTCACCTAACTAAAGTTTTGAATAGAAACACGGGTTAATAGGAACGTTCAACCCCCCCTAAGAAAGAACAAGTCACTATCGAGAGCTTCATGAGACAAAGTCCTCCTAATTTTAGTGGATCATCTAATCCAACGATCGTTGAGGAATGGATCAACTCCATTGAAAAGATCTTCTCCATCCTCCATTGTTCTGAACAAGAGAAGGTTCTCCTCGAGGCTTATCGTATGGAGGGTGAAGCTGATCAATGGTGGACATTGATAAATAATACGAAGCCTACGGAAGAGATCGAGGTTTTGGAATGGAAGGAATTCTGGAAGATGTTTTTCGATAAATATTTTCCGTGCACCCTCCATCTTATGATGGAAAGGAACTTCCTTTCCCTCAAGCAAAAAGATGATGAATCTGTGGGAGTGTACGAGTAAAACATCACAAGGCTTGCACGATATGCTTCTGGCTTCGTCGTTACCCCCAAATGCAAGGTTGACTGCTTCTTTGGTGGGCTGAAGCCTAGCTTGCGGAAAGCATTAGCAATCAGTGACTTCGACATATATGAGGAATTTGTCTGATGTGACCTCAAGGTCGAAATGGAGATCGTAGAATCACAGGGGTATAATGGGGACAATAAGCATAAGGTGGACTTCAATTCTGGTGGTCCGATGGATAAATCCAATGGTGCTAAGAAGTTACAGCACCCCACTTGCCAAAAGTGTGGAAAGAAGCACCCTGGAAATTGCCTTAAGGGGACAAGAAAATGATTCAGGAGTGGAAGAGAAAGGAACCTAGCTATTATCTGTCGGCAAGAAGGACCCGTGGCTGCGACAAAGGAGAGGAACACTCCGTTCGAACCTCAACGCGTTCTTCAATGCAACAAATGCAAAGAACCGGGTCATTTTCCAAATCAGTGCCCTAATCCAAGGGTTATCGGAGGCAACCAACAACCTCCAAGACAGAAAGGAAGAGATTTTTCCATCACTTATGTCGAAGTGAACCCCGAAAACGAAGTGGTGACAGGTAATCTAGTTATTCATTCAATAATAGAAAATGTACTTTTTGATTCAGGTTCTACACATTCTTTTTTATCTCGAAAGTTTAGTAGAAAAATCCCAGCACCACCACAAATCATGGAATTAAAGATGTCAGTGAGTGCGGAAAATGGGGCAATCATTGCATCCCATGAATATAAGTCCTCCCCTGTTATAATCTGTGGATTGAATTTCCCGGCGAACCTTGTCATACTCCCTTTGGTGGAATTTGATGAAATTCGTGGCATGGATTGGCTTTCCTTATATAGAGCCAACATAAATTTTCGGGAGAGGGAAATCACACACTATATAGAGAATCGAACCACGAATCTTTACAAGTTTCGAGAGGAAGATGAATCTCCTTTAGCTCCATCATCTCATGAATGGATATTACTTCCCTATAAGCACGTGTATCTGGCTCAGATGATTGAGTCCAAAGAAGAATCCATCCATGAAGAAATGCCTATTGTGAGGGAATTTGCGGAAGTGTTTCCCGAGGAACTGTCTGGTCTTCTTCCAAGAAGAGATGTTGTGTTCTCAATTAAACTTATACCTGGGGTGTTACCAATATCCAAGACTCCATATAGAATGGCTGTTGTTGAGCTTGAAGAGATGAAGAAACAACTATAGGAGAATCTGGATAAAGGGTTTATACGCCCAAGTGCTTAACCATGGCGTGAACCAGTTCTCTTCGTCAAGAAGAAGGATGGTTCAATGTGGCTTTGCAACGATTATCGTGAACATAACAAAATCACGATAAAGAAAAAGTATCCACTCCCACGAATTGATGACTTGTTCGATTAGTTGCATGGATCACAATACTTCTCCAAGGTGGACATGTGGTCAGGATATTATCAAGTAAGGGTGAAGAAGGAAGATATCCCCAAGACTTCTTTTCGTACAAGATACGGGCACTATGATTTCATAGTAACGCCTTTCGGACTCACCAATGCTCCAGAAATATTCGTGGACGTGATGAATAGAGTCTTTAGAGATTACCTTGACAAATTTGTTGTAGTCTTTATAGATGATATTCTAATATACTCCAAAACCAAGGAGGACCATGAGGAGAATTTAAGAACTGTACTAGAGACTTTGCGCAAGGATAAGCTCTATGCAATGTACAGAAAGTGTGAGTTCTGGTTGAAAGAAGTCTCATTATTGGGCTATATCATCACAAGTAATGGGATATATATGGATCCCTCCAAAACAGACGCAATTGAGGGATGTCCGAGGCCAACATTGGTAATGGATATCCGTAGCTTCTTGGGGTTAGCTGGATATTATCGACGATTTTTGAGAAATTTCTCACAATTTTCCAACCGTCTTACCAAGCTAACTCGAAAGGGAGTAAAGTTTTCCTGGAGTGATGAATGCGAAGAAAGCTTCAAGGAGTTGAAAAGGAGGCTTATCACTGCTCCCCTGCTCACTTTACCAACAAGTGGGGATCTTTTTGTGGTATTCAGTGGTGCCTCAAAGAAGGGATTAGGATGTGTGCTGATGCAGAATTATAAAGTGATATCATATGCCTCAAGGAAGTTGAGAATCCATGAGCGAAACTATCCAACGCATGATCTGGAGTTGGAGGCGGTGATCATGGCCTTGAAAATCTGGCGGCATTATCTCTATGGAGAGAAATGTGAGATACATACTGACCACAAGATTCTTAAATATATATTCACAAAGAAAGAGCATAATATGCGCCAGAGAAGATGGATAGAGCTCATCAAGGATTATCACTGTTCAATACATTACCACCCTAGGAAAGCGAACAAGGTGGCAGATGCCCTAAGAAGAAAGGATCCAGTGATTCTATCAATGATGAGAATTGAGAAGGATCCAATCTTCTTAGACTTGATGAAGATGGATGTGGGAATAATAAATAAGGGAACATCATCAATCCTTTCACAAATGATTGCTCAAACATCTCTTTTGTAAAGGTTAAAGGATTCTCAAAATGATGACGTGTGAATTCAAGCAAAAGTGGAAGGTATCAAAAAGGGTAAATCCTCGGAGTTTAATGTTATTGAATAATGAATTGTGTGGTTTGGAAAAGACTATGTGTTCCATCATGTCCGGTGCTGAAGAAGGAACTTTTGGATGATGCACATAGTACAAATTTCTCTATTCACCCAGGGAGCACAAAGATGTTTCGAGATCTTGGAGAAAACCATTGGTGGGATAATATGAATAAGTAGATCACCGAATATACATCAAAGTGCCTGGTGTGTCAGCAAGTGATGGCAGAGAGGCAGAAGTCTAAGGGGATGAAGAAACCATTGCCCATACCAGAATGGAAATGGGAGAGCATCACCATGCACTTTGTCACCAAACTTCTGAGGACATCCAAAGGCAACAATGCAATCTGGGTTGTTGTGGATCTTCTTACAAAGACCGCACACTTCATTGCTATTTGAGAGGATTTCTAATTGGATCAACTGGAACGGATATATATTAGGGAGGTGGTAAGGTTTCATGGAGTACCACTATTTATTGTGTCTGACCGAGATCCAAGATTCACCTCTATGTTTTGGAAGAGTCTTCAACATGCTCTGAATACTGAACTGAACTTCAGTACGGCCTATTATCCTCAAACTAATGGCCAGTCTGAGCGGACTATCCAAACACTTGAGGATATGTTGAGAACGTGCTCAATGGATTTTAAAGGAGGATGGGATCAACATCTTCCTCTGGTTGAGTTCTCTTATAATAACAGTTTCCACTCGAGCATCCAAATGGCACTATATGAAGCCCTGTATGGGAAAAGGTGCAGAACACCGGCATGTTGGGATGAGGTCAGTGAACGTAAGCTGCTTGGACTAGAAATGGTCGAGGAAATGGTGGAGAAGGTGAAAACCATTCAGCAGCATATCAAGGCAGCCCAGAGTCGACAAAAGAGTTATGCAGATAATCATCGACGAGACCTTGAGTTTAATGTTGGAGACATGGTGTTTTTACGCATATCTTCGTGGAAGAAGGTCATGACTTTTGGAAAGAAAGGGAAGTTAAGTCCAAGATACATCGGGCCCATCGAGATTCTTGATCGTGTTGGGGCTGTGGCCTATCGACTAGCACTTCCACCTACTATGGCCAACATGCATGCTGTCTTTCATGTATCCCTCTTAAGGAAGTACATACCGGACCCTTCGCATGTACTCTCTTCCCAGGTGGTACAATTGAATGATGATCTTTCTTATGAGGAGCAACCAGTGAAGATCTTAGATCATAGAGAAAAAGCTATACGAAATAAGACAATGCCCCTCGTCAAGGTGTTATGGAGAAACCACAAGTTTGAAGAAGCGACTTGGGAGTCGGAGGATATGATAAAGTTAAGTTACCCACATTTGTTTTAGTGTGGGAAAAGGAAAATTTCGAGGGAGAAATTTCTTAAGGGGGGAATATTGTAACGACCCAAAGTTTCATTATTGGAAAATCCCTCTTGATCCAGTTAATTGTCTCTTTATGAAATATGATTTTAGAAGATGTCAACTTTTTTTGTTTTATTTTAAGAATTGTGACCATTGTTAATATAGTCTTTGAACAGTGATCACATTATTAGTATAAATATAAGGATTTAACAAACCCAATTTTACTCAGAAAAAGGAAGCGATGGCCTCATCCAGTTGAATTTCCCCATACGAAGCCCATTTTTCGGAGCTCGGAAATGAGGTGGAGTATTTGGGCTTCGACCTTGACCAAGCCCAAGCTGAGTATCATTATGTCAAGCTCGAACGTGACCGTCTATGGGAAAAGTGGAAGTTGATAGATATTACCACTCGAGCGATGTTATCCAAGCCGCCCCAACAGTCTGTCACCATCGCACACCTTACCCTTAGGTCTTATGCGGCTATTTTAAGGGGTTATGTAACAAATAAGTAGTACTATGTTCATGTACATTTTTTTGTATATAATAATGAATATAATTTCTATTCATTTTTTATACATTGAAAATAGTTTTTAAAGTACAAATGGTGTTTTTAGTTATTATTTAATTAAGAAATCTATTTTATTAAATTAAGGTATTTTTGAATTAAATAATATTTTCATAAAATAATAATATTATTATTAAATTAATATCTATTAAATATAAATGATCTTATAATTTTATGAATGCAATTAAAAAATTTATTAAGGTTTGAAAACCATTTCTGTCAAAACCCATGAATTTTCGATAAATGTCGGTTTTTATTTTAAAAGTGAAAATTCACATTTTTAGAAAATAATTTAGATAAAATATATGTTATTTTTGGGATCAGGATGTCGAAATAATCCAACGGTGAATTTTTCATAATTTTCTAAGACAATCAAATTTTTGGGTAAAAATTTAATACCATTTAAATATATAATGTGTTTTATGACATCATAATGACTCAATGGTGATGTAATAAAATACCATAATCCTTATGTTCGGCCAATATAGGTTTTATCATTAAAATAATGAGGTTTTGGGTATATTTGACTTACTGTTCAAATCATTAATGAACCCCTCAAGACATATTCAACACTTTGCCTTTTTTAATTAATTTCCATGGGAGTGTGACTCATCTCCACTTAAGCAACCCTAATATTTTAATAAGGGTGGACATGGGACTTATAAAATATTTTTTCCTCTTTCCTTTTCAAGAAACCATGGGAAAAAACCATGGGATGGTTTGTGGTTTGGATTAGTTTAATATAAGGGGTCTCAAACCTAAATAATAAATAATTATCTCACCTTTCCTATATAAACCCTCCCAAGCTCCCACTTCCTCCTCATGAAAATCATTTGGATTTCGTCCAACCTCTGCCCTACTCTCTCTATAATCCTTTGAAGGTGCCACAAGCTCCCAATAAGCCTCTCAAAATCCTCTCTTTATCCTTTGGAAGCACACTTCCAAGTAAGGGTTTTTTATTCCTTTCTCATTTTTGTAAATTTTCATTAAGTTGTATTTCCATTTTAATTTCAATTATTAATGTTTGGGTATGGTTTCTAACCTCCCCCATACTTCCCTCTTATTGTTTGAATGATGGGAGACCCCTTTCTCTCTCATTAAATGCCTCCCATGTACACCCGTTACTATGCCGAAATTCTGAAAGGAACTTCTCTCTCCTCTTTTACATTCAAGAAATACATTTGTATCATGAATCTAAATTCCATTAAAATTGTTGGGACATGTATCTACTTGAACTCCTTACTGTACATTACATTTAAATATGATGAGTAACCCCTTTATCTCTCATCAACCTTTTTTATGAATCCTTATGCCACGCCGTTACATTGCCAAAATCGCACCGATTTTCTAAGCAAATGTCATTGTGTAGTGAATACCATGCCCATTTCTCCATCAAGGGTATTCACCTTTATTCACATTTACTTATTGATTGTAAAGTTTCATGTATGAATTCCACATTCCTTTATCATGTAACAAATGATTATGATTTATTAATCCATGTGGCACACATATGCATGGAATGAAATCTTTAAGAAGGGTGCACACCTTTATAGCGCTCCAATGCATTGGGTAAAGTATAGAATCATGATACGTCATGTGCAATGAGCATTGACTCATGCTAATTCAAGTGCAACAAGGGTTTACTCGTGCTTCATGTTCAATGAGGGTTTACTCATGCTCCATGTGCAATGAGCCTTGGCTCATGCTAATTCAATGTTAAGTGTTGTTGCCACATTTCCATGTTATGATTATTATGCCTTATCATGCCTTTATGTTCATGTTTCTTTTATGCTATATTGATATTCCTATTGTCTAACATGTATTGTACTCCTCATGTTATTCCATGTGTACTCCCTTACTGGGCTTTATAGCTCACCCTTTTCTTATGCATGTCCTTAGGTTATCCCATGCAATGCTAAGTACGGGGGAATGTAGTGGTAATGTAAATGATGTTTTCAATAAAGATGTTGTATTTTGTGTTTCAAGTTTTTATGTAATGATCCTGAGCCCTAAAAACAATAAACCTATCGATCTACTTTGTTGTATCAAGTGATGTTTTATGTAATAAATCATGTTTAAGTTGTAATAAAAAAAATCAGGGTTGTCATAATGTGTTCACAACTAATATTTCTAGCCATTCAATCATTATAATTTCAATTATACTCTTGAAATAATCCTTCTCCACAAAGTCCTATCCAATTATTTATTCTTCAAATTGAATGTGGGAAAAAAAATAATCTTTAAATGTTGTATATGAGTGAATTGTTAATGTTAATACATGATATAGTGGAACTGTTGGGTTGAATGTTATCTCAAATGTTCCTTTTGTTTCCATGGTCAATTCACTACATTTTCTTATTTGAACATCCATTTCTTGTTCATTTTGCCCATATGTAATACCTTATCTCATTTTATAAATTTTTATATCAATTTATAAAGGTTATTTATTAGAAATGTTTTTAAGAGATACATCATGTTTATTTATAATATTGAGTGAACATTCAATGAAAGTAACTTTACCATTATTAACCATGCTAACCTCCAAATCATTTTTTTATTATTTCAAAAAACCACATATAGGGAGAAGTTGAAACCTGAACATTTTCCAAATAATCAGAGGTCATGAAATTCAAAACTAAAAAACACAACATAGTGATCATGAAATTCAATATTCAAAATCAAATGTAAAAGAAATCATTACCTGGAATACATCCCATGAATCCCATGATCAACATCACCATCATTCATGTCACATTACCTTTGAACACTCCAATAGTCATCATCGTCATCACCTATCATGAAAGATGGCACATACTCACACCAGAAATATTCTCCCTTCATCTACCTAATCACCAAAGAAATAGCCGACATAACTCTATCATCATCACTACTAAAGCACCATTGTTTTCAATGAAAAAAACACCCCACTAAACACCATAAGATGAGGAGAACCTCCCAAAACGCTATAAAAAATTCATCATCATTGACCAACAACGACCCCCAAAATTAAACAATCACCCAAAAACCAACCAAACATAAAAGTATCATTAAAGAAATCATAGTAAAATCAATAAGATCTCAAACAATGGTGAACAAAAGGAACAGGGGAAACCCCATGAAAAATAAAAATCTATGAAAGAATGAGAGACCGATGGATGGACCCTAAAGAGAATGGATGAATAAAGTATGAATATCCACGACCACTGATCTGCTAAGCCCAAAACCACATGAATCCAAGTCTCTTAATCCATCATAGAGAGGAGTGGAGGAACTCCGAGTAAGAGTGAGGAGCGACATCTGGGGAAATGGTATTACGCCATCATCAGAGCAGACGAACCGCGATGAGGATACAAAGTGATGAGAATAAGGAGTAGAAAGGGGATTCAATAGAAACCCTATAAAGGAGAAGAAAGATGAAAAATAACAAACCTGGTGAGAGATGATTCTCAACATAGTCAAATATGGGGAAAACCCCTGAAGGGAATCCATCGATAAGAGATTGGGATGAAAAACAGAGAACAAAAAAACTAAATAAGTTGGAGCAGGAGAGAAGAATAATCATCCCTAGAAGACTCTTGAAACCATATAGGAGGGATATAGTGGAATGTGAGAGTGGAGAAATTGGATAGTGAGTGGTCATCCCCATCAACCATATTGACATACGTGACATCAAGTATAATAAGAAACCATGTTCATAGATCATCCGCTACATGAATCCACAATATCAGGTGTTATTTGGGATTTTTTTATCATGTAACAAGTCTCCTAGGATATTTTACACTACACACCTCACAATAAAGAAATTTTTGTGTTGACAGATATAAATCTCCCAAAATTTCAACATATAGATTTTTAGAAATATAAATATATTAGAAGTTGTTAGATTAACATTTAGGATAAATAGTTATGATAAAATTTCTTACCATAGGTAGGGAATATAGTTGAGGGATTGGAAAGCCTCTATGATTTTGGGGTTATGTGGATCATCATGTATTGATCATTGTTCTGGTATTGGTTTAAATATGTCCTTTCATATATATTGTTTTACAAAACAAAACAAGATAATATTATATTTTGAAGCCTCTAACTTTCCCCATATTCCTTTCATCATATCATATGTATCTCTTAGCGGAATTATACTCTCAAAATATGTTTGAGGTGAGACTACAAAACCTATTCCTCTAATGTATCTATGTTGTTCTTTATGATTCAAACCTATTGAAAGTATTTTTTATTCTGGTAAAATCAATACTTATCTTGTGTCTATGTCACATAAAAATTTGATAATTAATATGTATGGTTGTGTAATACTATTCATAATAATTAGAAAT
Source organism: Viscum album (assembly GCA_963277665.1). Classification (NCBI taxonomy): domain Eukaryota; kingdom Viridiplantae; phylum Streptophyta; class Magnoliopsida; order Santalales; family Viscaceae; genus Viscum; species Viscum album. The sequence goes on along the minus strand of OY728158.1, from coordinate 361,018,865 downwards.
TATTATTTTTCAATAAATACACAATATTCTTATACTACATGTGTGTTTTCATATATTAGTTTTCCCTATTGATTTACACGAGCCTCCTCCAAATATACAAGATATGGGATGGAAGTGACTTATATTTTTGATTCGAAAATCTATATATAAATAAAGAAACATATTTTGTCTCATATCAGATAAGACACTTACAATATATTTAAAAAAAATACTATTTTTTCAAGTGAATAATACCCCATCCTTTCTTTAAAGTAGAGGTACATTGATTTTGATGCTATCTACTTATGTTAAACACGCGTTTGTTATTTTATAAATTGACAATCATAAATCAATGTAGATAAAATAAAAGTTTTAACAGAAAATATTATCAATAAAAATTAATTAGATATGATCCCTCAACATGAAGATTAATGAATAAATTACATGTATCCTAGTTTATAATGTGTGATATCATACATGGTTAGTGGATGTTTACATTAACCCCAATATATCAATTATGATGCTTTGTTATAAGTTTTTATAAATCTCAATGAGCATTTTCAGTTAACATTAAGAAATATTTATGATTAAAATAATCTAAAATAGACCGAAAATATAAGGAAAAATGAAAATTAAATCAATAATTCATAATATGATTTTTTTGTAAAATAGAGAATGTGTATCATAACATTAATATAATATCTTCCCACATTGTTATCATCAATAAAGTCATGACATAATGCTACATATCTCTATCTATTTGAATAGGAATTCTAATTATGACACTAATCTAACGAATGATCATTAATATGATGGGGTAAATAGGTTGGCCTCATTGATTCTATACATCTTCAGACTTTATATCATTTCTTCTTTCCTTGATAAATTTATCTAACATTCTGATACTACACTACTCTTTTTTTATCCACATATTTTTTATCCCTTAATAATTTCATACTTTTAGCATTGACCATGTGTTATTCCTCGATATTGGTAACATCATCATGTAGGGAAGTCATTGTCTGTATGAGTAATTAAAAATTTAATGATGATTACGTAACGGTATTAAAGAACACATATTATTATGAGAAAAAATTTATTATATTTAAAACTCATTAACCTATTCATTGAACTCCCTTTATTTTCATTAAAGGATAAAGGGATTTGGATCCTCCATTGAGTATCAAATTCCTCTCGTTATGTTCCACTTTAATGTACAAGTCAATGTCTATGCTATCACCAATATCAACTAAATATGATAATCTAATGAAAGGTCTACCCTCAATTGAATTTTTTTATGAAACTATAATTGCTTTAGTATTCAATAGAACAATTGACCAATTCTAGTTTTCAGGATATGGGATATAGAATACTTGCACTAATTTTAATCCATTATGATCAGTTTCTACTTATACCCTTCCACACCAAAATTCACTTTCATAGAGACTAGTTCATTAACATTAACTACACTTATGTTATCAAAACATATGAAATTGAAAATCAAAACATGAATTGTTTTATAATATAACCAATATATTTTTTCTATGATGATAATGATTTATATGTTTTGATAAATTTTATTTCATTCCATGGAACCAGATACATGCATCACATCCTTTATAAAACTAACCCCAATGTTTTCATCATAAAATTTTCATTTTATTGCTTATAATAGAATGAAATACCATTAATTTCAAAGCATTAATTAGAGGTAAATTTTATATTAGGTCTAATAGATAGCCTTCATAGTCATAAAGTAAATGAAATAATATTTCGTCCTTATATAACAAATATTAGAACCATTTTATAAAATATTGATTTTGGTATTTAGTACCCATCCTTTATAACCCACCGAAATTTAATATCTTAAATTATTGTTGGAAAATATAAATCTATATCATTATGAGGTTGTTTTGGTTAAGATATTAGTAGAGAAAACATGATTTATTTTCACTTCATGTAAAAAAATGATGGAATGTAATAAATTAACATCAAAACTCGACCAGTACTGGGTGTTCTAATTTTTACACCAAAATGATTTATTCGATCTATTGATAACACAAGATGATGGTTACTTTGATTATATTAAAATTAAGGATACTCAAAATAAAATTTTTCTATTGAGGAGAGTTTATTGGTTGATGTAGTTTCCCATATTTGATTATTATATATGTGTTCAATGAAATTTTTTTAACAGTTTCTAGAAATAAATTTAGTCATCTATAAATTTTAATAATAGGATACCATACAAATTTTTAAGGACTCCATTCTTCTTTATTGTATTGAACTATTCCTAAAATTGGGATTTTTTAGTGATTCAATTTACATGATTCATAAATAATTGTATCATCCTAGTCAGTATGTACATCGAATTTTTCCAATCATTTAGTCCATCATTTTTTTATTGAATATATTGTGTGAAAAAATAAAAATATCTTTTAGATGAATTCAACATGAAAAACATCAATTTATAATGAGAAAAAGGATTTAAGAAGGTTCATATGCATGCTCTATTGCAAAGCCGATAATATCTTTAACTCTATCATCCTAATCCATTGTCATATGATTATTATCCATCTATTTTTTATTATAATCCATACTATAAGGTTTAATAATTTTCATTTTTAATATAACAAAATAAATACCCATATTGTATTAATTATCCATGTAGAAACATATAAATACTTTGAAAAAATTTATTTATTTTCATATTAAAAAAGTAATACACACTTTGGACACCCAAAGAAGCAATAAAAATAAAAAATTTACAAGAAAAAAGGTATAAGTTATTGAAATTTCAATATTAGACTCATCATGAGATTGATTCATGTTTATAACCTCCTCTAAAAAAATAATATTGTGTATGTGAGAAAAATTATGATTGTGTTTGGTAGAATTAATGTAGGAAATTGTTTATGAATGAAATCATTAATGTTGAGATATCAATATTGATGATAAATTTCTATAATTGGAACCCACATGGGATGATATCCATCATGTTTATTTTTTCACATTTGGTATATTCTAATATCAATTGAATGTTAATGATCATCTTGGAATACTATAGTTGAATGAATGTCAACATCAAATTTTTATTTCTCATGACTCATAAAAAGTTATCATTTTACATAGGGGTAACATGATAATAAACAACTAATAGTGTTCGAAGGGTTATATTCACCCCATAAGAGTGAATAAGTATTTGACCATTTTAAATGAATAATTTAAAAAACATTAATAAATTTTTTCTAAGATAATAAGTTCTTCAAAATGAATATTTGTATTTTTTAGTGGAGGTAACAATTATAGGAAGGAAATATGTGATATATATAATGTTATAATGATTATAATTAAATTTCATCAATTTCAATACAAAGAGAGAAATAATTCTCACTCACCAAATTATTAATAATAATTTGTTATGATGAAATTATAATGAATAATAATGTTTTTGGTGAGAATCCTTCAAACAATATATATGTTAAAATGTTAATTTATTTATATAATATAAATTTATGATGACTATAAAAATGAAAATAAATTTTTGATGAGTGTAGTGAATTAAAATTACCACTAGACACTAAATGTTGTCATCTTAGTCCAGATTACAACACCTATTGAATCTATGAATCTTTTAAGTAATTCATGTGAGATGAATTATACATTGAAAAATTACAAAAAATGGTTTCAAAATTTGTATAGAACATCATCATTTTTATAAAAATCATTCCATTTTATGTAATTCAAGGATGAGACAATTATTTGAAGATGTTAAAACGCAATAATTTGTACATGGATTTATATTATTTTTGGAAGACTCTAGGAAACATGAAGTAATCATTTATTTTTTGTTGACAAAAAATAATGAACACTGATTAAAATAAAGAAAAAAAGAAAAATCAATCAATAATAAAATTTATTTGTATTGTAGACTTATATTTTTCATGAATTATTTATTCAAATAAAATACCGTCATATAATATATTTATAAAATAAAATCATCTAAAAATATTTTTTAGAATATTTTCCTTTTAAATACCGCACCAATATAAATATTATCTTGATGGTACAAAAAAATGTTAGGAATGTATTTTATTTGAAATAGGGATACTAAATTCATGCATGTTTTAGAATGTCATTATTTTATTAATTTATTAACATGGGAATTTTTGGAGATTCTTAAACTTGTACGCATTCCTTTAGGTCACTAATTTAATCCTCCCCTTACACTATCTGATTTCTATTAAATCAAATATAGCCCTAATGAATATGATTTATTATGCCAATATTTTCGACAATCTTTTTTGTGTTATAGTTTTTCTTAAATGAGTGTTGGTATTGAGATATGATATTGTAAGTGAGTATTTCCCTGTTCCTAGTTCTATCTATTGTAATCTTTTGTATGATTTATTATTTCAGTTCATTTTGGTTGTTTGTCCAAAAGACATGGAGTTCAATGTTTTATAGTTGGTTTTCTCACCATGATCTAGCTCAATGAAGAATGTTTCTTCAAATATCTTATAGTGTAATTTACTTCATTTTAGATTATTGTGTTCTGATTATTTTCTTTTCCATAACAAATAATATAATATTTCGTTTTATTATTATTGGTGTCGGCCCTTCTGAAAAAAACCTTAAATACAGTCATTACTTCTTTTATTTGTCCAAATCTTGTGAATCGTGATATTATAGTAAACATTCCTTTATGTATTTGTTATAAAATATGATTTTTCATTAAAAAAATTAATTGTTTCATAAGTTAGTGGATCTTATGTGTGTACCCATGCAAGGATTCCATATTTAATACAATGAAATCATTATTTATGTTTCTTTTCTCCAAATTTTGATGGAATTTTATGTGACTCGAATATTTGAGAGACTAATCTCACAAATAAAAATTTATTTTATTTTTTTAAAAAATAATATTACCTCATGAATTGTGTAGTATTGGTATATGGAATAGAAACAACAAACAAATTTATAACTTCACTCTAACTATTTAAAATGGGAGTTCCACACACCATATTACTATAGGTGATAGCTTCTTATATAAGACATTGCACTCCACTATGGTTTAGTAATGCACCCATCCACTACCTAATTGTTCCAATACATGATTAATTCCATAATGTACATTGGCAGAGTTTCCATGCCTCAGCTAATCATGAAAAAACTCCTCGCCACAACCCTTATCCAAACCTATCTTGTTGAAGCATCAACCACTAATGACCTACTTGATGCTCCTCCATTTTCTATGAATCCTTAAAACTCACCAGTAGGGGTTCCACAACTAGAGATGAGGTGAAAAAATCTAAGTCCCTCGTACCATTAGATAGATAATGTTAGATAGTTTCCCATGAATCTACTAGCTAATCATAAAAATTTATGGGTCCCTTTTTGGTAGCTCTACATTTTCAATGTATTAATTATTTTGGTTGTTCTTATTTCCTCACCTCACATCTAGGTTTTATCCCACCCCCCAAATGAAAGATTAAATGTTGAATGATTGTTCTCCAGTTTCTCATTTTTGTTTGTATTTAAAAATAGTCTTCCTTCTCTAATCACTACTACAATTGATGTCTTTAACAATACTAGAAAAAATATTTTTTTAATTATAAAATGTGTTGAAATTCTAATTGATGATAAAATCATGTAGACTTTTTAGCACAACGAACATCACTGATAAAGTCCCATTTTATAAGCTCAAAAATAAAGTGTTGATCAAGGACCCAATATAAGTACTAAAATAAAGTGATGATAAAGGGTTAATTTATCAATGTTTTATTTTTGTGCTCATAATGGTGGTTTTATAAATGATATATTTTGGAATTTATAAAGGGTTCATTTTTTAGTTAATTTCTATCACTGATAAAGGTGACGTTTATCAGTGTTTTTGGTAGCACTGATAACGATCATGCAACTATAATGAAGTTTCCATATACTTGTATCGTCCCTATAAGAACAAACCCAATCATACACTAAATCGGATGATGTAAAAATATACTAAAAAGATGATTGAAATAAAAATATAACATTTTACTATCATTTAAATTAAAGATTAACATAAAAAATATTTATATAGATATGTTGTATAAAATTAATCAATAAAAATAAAAACAATATACAAAATTGTAACTCATAAAAAAGGATTTCTCCAAAGATCAAACTCTATACAGAATCTGACCCTCTAATAAATTCAATATTAATTTTAGTAATAGTAAATAAATAAAATTAATGGTTTATAATACAAATATGATAAATTATATTATTAGTTAATGTATATATATTAAAAATATTATTATTTAATAATGCATTAAATTTTTGTGTAGTAAATTTCTATACATCACAAATGAATTATGAATCATTTTTCTAATTTTTGACAACAATATGAGATTGTTTTCTTATATTTGTCTATGTGATACATATTTCAAAAAAAAATGAATATTTTATATTGAAAAAAATCCCTTTGAGTTATACCAACCACATCATGAGTCAGATTGAAACGTGGTTAAATCATACACATCACAACGGAATTATTGATCATCGACTTATTGTTTCAACACAATCCTATCTTGTTTGAATTTTTTACTATGTGACACGAGATTGAATATAAAATGAGTTTCTGTTTGAAAATAGGCATATTTAATCATACCAACCACATTGTGGGTTGGATCTATGTGAGTTCGATTCCTAAATTTCCAAATTGAATTATGGAAAATTATATTAGTGTTTGAAAAGTAATTAATCTTATTTTCCAATATTTTTCCCATGATGCTCATGTTAAACTAAAATGATACTTTAATATTGAAATCATGTACATCATGTCATTCCAACCAAATAATGAATTATATTTTCATGAGCCCAATCCATATACATTGAAAATGAATTATTTATAATTTTTATAATGTTTGAAAAAACTGATCCATTTTCTTATATTTTTCCTTTGAGATTAATGTTTTAAAAAAAACTATAAATTATATATATAAACCATTCACTTCAAGTCATAATAAACACATCATGTGTCATCTTTATGTTAAGACAATTCATACACAAAATAAATGATTAATGGATAATTTTACTACTATTTGAATACAATCTGGTCTCATTTTCTAAATTTTTGGCAAGTATGGTGCGTTTTAAACTCAAATGACTATTTTATATTAAATACACACATTTCATGTTAAATAAAATACTTCATGAATCATATTTATCTACAATTAATTTTTAAAAATCAATATTGAATTATGGATCCGTTTCTTATATTTTTGAAATATTCTTAGATCATTTTTTTTGTTTTCCAATTATGAGGTGCATTTTAATCTAAAATAGAACTTTTATATTAAAATTACCCACTTTGATTCATACCAACCACATCTTGTTTTTTATTGATGTTTGGTTAATTCCTTTATGTCACAATTAAATTATGTATAATTTTCCTAATGTTTGAAAATAATCCAACATCATTTTCATGGTTTTTTCAATGTGATGTGAATATTAAACAATAATGTCTCTTTTATATTGAAAACATGCACTCTGATTCATAGAAACCATAATGTGTGCCATAATAATGATTTTTCAATTAAAATATGTAAAAAATGAATTATTGTTCACTTTCCTAATGTTTGATAACAATACAGTATCTTTTCTTAGGGTTTCCTATTTAATGCGTGTTTGAAACTAAAATGTAACATCGATATTGAAAAAAGTCCAATAAAGTCACACCATCCACATCATATTTCAGATTAAATATGGTCGGTTCCTATATGTTATAAATGAATTATGAACCATTTAACTAATGTTTTAATATTATATTAGCTTGTTTGCTAAATTTTTTCTATGTGATAGATTTTAAACTAAAATTAAAATATTGTATTGAAAACAAGTACTTAAAGCTATAATAACAACATAGTGTGTTTTTTTGATTTTTGGACGATTCCTATATATCACAAATGAAATATGTATTGTTTTCATAAATATTGAAAATATTCCAATAATGTTTTCTTGGTTTTGGCTATATAAAGTACGTTTTAAACTAAAATAGTACTTATATATGGAAAATAGGAACTTCATGTCATACCAAACACATAATTTTTTTGGCTTATGGGAGGTCAATTTTAACATATCACAAACGAATTGTGGGTTTTTCTACTAATGTATCAACACAGTATGAACATGTCTTCTGCGATATGAGTATGTATTGTGTGTATTTTACAAAAATGTAAATTATAAATTGAAAACATACATTTCAAGTTATATTGGTTATACCATCGGTAAAATTGATTTGTAATCAACTCCTACATGTCAAAAAAAATATGTAACATTTTCCTAATGTTTCAAAACAACAAGGGATCATTTTCTAGTTTTGGGTATGTGACTTGCATTTTCAACTTAAATGAAGCCTCTATATTGAAAACACATACTACAATTTTATACTAGCCACATCATGTGACAACATAAAATTTTATTAATTTATACACATAAAAAATGTATTGTGGAACATTTTTCTAATTTTTTAAAACTATTTGAGCATATATTGAATTTTTTTCCAATTAGGATCATTTTAAACTAAAATGAAACTTATATACTCAAAAAATGTATATTGAGTCCTACAAAAAAATTACATTCTAGATCAATATGAGGTCAATTCTTATACATTATAAATTATTTATTCATTTTAACACCCCATGATTTCATTGTATTTTATCTCTTCAAAGTAATTCAATAACTTGTGATACACTCAACAACGAGTTCAAGCGCACCACTACTTACCTAACTAGCCGTTCAAAAATCGGTTATGAATAGTGTTAACTAAAATTTTAATTTAGTATATATTCTATATAATTTTAACATACATATTATGTGTTTATTAGATATAATATAATAACAAGTTCATTTTTTTAGATAAAAGAAGTATTTTTTTATGAATGAAATTTTAGCACCTTTTAATAAAGAAACCATTTTAAACCAAATATTTAAAACATTTATATATTCAATTAAATGAAATAAAATTCTTCTTTAGATGTTGGACATAACAAATTTAGTCTGGATAAATTTTTTGTACTTTTTTGATAACTTTTATATTTTGACGAATAGTGAAAATAATATGTTTTTATTAAAAACAACTTGTTAATCAAGATAATTTATAGTTTTAGATTATTTATTTGAAAGTTTTGACGTATAATTAGATGATATTTTCATCATTTATTACAATTTAAGCCATTATAAGTAATTTCAAATTTAAATTTGATATAAACACATGTCAATCTTTTGATAGTGTTCAGTTTTTAAAAACCCGCTTTTTGGTTTTAACAACAGATTTTTTTTAAATTAATAAATTCATCTCCTATGTTTTGAATTTGGTAAAATAGACTTCATTTTTGAATTCGGAATATCATAATTCTCTTTGTGTCAATGTTTGGTATTTTTCTGAAAATATTCAATTTTTGATGAATGTGAAAAAACATTGTGTTATTGTTTAAGACCATCATTTTATCTAAATAATTATTTATTTTATTTAAAATTTATTTTATGTGAATATATATATATATATATAATACCTATATAATTTCAATTTAATTAGTTTGATTTATTTTATAATAAAATTAGATGTATAAAATTTTATTCAATGTTTTAACCTCTTTTACCAACCATGTAGGAGCATTTACAAATTTGCATCAAACATAATTTTACCGCATATGTGAGTTGAATTTAAAAAAAATTATAGAAAAATATGACATAAATATGTAAAATTTGGTTCAATAAGATGAAAATAATTTTTGGTGAATAGTAACTTTATACTTTTATTTACCATGGTTAAAATTAAATAGGGTAATTAAGGGTAAAAATGATATTATAATTACCCTAAACCATTTAATAACTCTATTGGATAAGTGTAATTATACCAAAAACACCCTTTGGAATAAAATATGATCATTTTGGTCCACTTGTATTAGATTAGGATATTTATTATTATTTTATTTAATGAAGAGTTAAAAGAGTTAAATTCAATGTTTAATAACTAAATCATTTTTAATATAAGGTTACACACAATATAAATTCAAGTATAAATATTCAATAGAAATATTGAAAAATTTCCTAAATAATGGTATTTTATTTATAAGTGTATACATTAAATAATTTAATTTATTTATGACACAATGAAGATGCAGTAATTACCTTATTAATAAAAGCATCAAATATATGGTATTATAAATATTAAAATAAATATAATTTCAATGTTTTCATGAAATCCACGAATTTTATAGGTGAATATGACATGTTAGAGTTGATTAAATGTATCTTGTTCTAGGAAATCAATTTGTAATGACTTTCACAATAACAAATACCAAATAATGTCAAAATTGACATAATTTAATTTCTAAAAAAATAATATATTATTGGTTTATATAATATTCCTAAATATATAAGGTTCATAAAAAAAGAATAAATAATATTATACATGTCATTAATGAACCACTTCAGGTTCTCTTGGAAGTTCAGAGAAATTTTGTTAACCATATAGTGTTAGAATACAAGAAGAAACGGTAAAAGTATAAATATTTAACGAAGAGTTAAATCTAAAAGATAAGTTTAATATGGTTACCTAAACCTGTCTAAAACCTATTGGTTGAGTGGTTTTCAACCCATACTTACCATATACTAGAAATAAATTATTTTAAATCCATTATAAACCGAATATTATTTTATTATAAAATAATATTTCAAGATTTTTCTAAAGAGACTCTCACCTCTCTAATAAAGGGGTACTTCCCCTTATCTTAATGTCACACCTCCATAGCCATTTGGCTCGGCCAAACCCAGCCCAAATATCCATAAAACATTCCTCCATTCATCCTATAGTCCTTACTTTGGTCATAAAAACAACTTATGGAACCCTTTTGATCAATTCCATAGGAAAAACCCGAAGAAGTGGTTAATATTTCATCACCTCTTTCATGTTATTTTCTTCTTCCACTTCCTCTTTCTTTTTTTCCATTAAAAAATAATAACCCTACTATATTTTATATAAAATGATGTTATTATAAAAATGGTATAACCATATTCATTATTCTATCATTCATATGGATGAAAAATTCACCATATGTGTGTACGTACGGCTTACCGTCTCCACGTCGCGGTGTAGTTTGTTATTCAAAAGCTTCATTATTTGTATGGGTATAATAAAGAGTATTACTGACATAAATAATAAATATAACGTATTAATTATTACTTATATATGATATACCATACAATTACATATGATTTCACCATCAATATAATGATATTGTCGATCGTGCGTACGTACGGATTACCGTCTCCATGACGAGATAAGATTTATTCCCACATTCACCATTCAACGATGATTATAAAAATTTATATTATTTATAAGAATGTAACATATGATATAATAATGGTACTGAATATATATATATATATATATATATAGGTACTTATATATATCTTATTCACTTACATCCATTCAATACTATATGAAAACAGAAACAATGTTTATGCGTACCTACGGCCTACCGTCTCCATAAACGGTGCCTTCCATTTCATATATATATATATATCTATTATTAATATTTATATTATAAATATATATGATATATAAATCATGTATTATATTTTGTATGTATATAAATCATGGTCTAAATGATATGATTAAGAATAACAAGTTCAAACATTTACGATAAAGAAAGAAATTGTTACCAATAATGTTAATTTAACAAGGAAATCATTATTAAATGGGTAGTATAAAGTCATACATGAATCATGTATGATATGATAAATATGAATATGGTTCTGGTATAATTTAATAATATACTATGGTTATTATATAGAATGTAAAATGTACCCTTGTAAAAAGGAAAGTGCAATGTAAAAGTTAATTCCACAATCTCTTTATTATATGAGGATGTTTTTATGTAAGTATGTACTGAGACATATTTATTATCCATTTACATTTTTAATAAAAGAGATTTCAAAAGGATTATTTTAAGGGAATTTTTACTAAAACATCATGTTAAATTTTTTAAAGATTTATTCTTCTAAACCTTTTTCATTAATGTCCATGTTTTCAAAAGGGTTTTAAGGATTTATTTATATGAACATGAATGATTTAAAATGTTAATTCCATTCAAATGTTTCCAAGTGGGTTGGGACACTTTGATTCAAAAATATATTTTAAACTACTTCCTTTCTAAATTGTGTGATTTTTATATTTTTTCATGAAAAAGTGATATTTCTATTAAAGAGTTTTACAAATAATTTTTATCCATGTCAACATCCTTTGATGTATTTTATACTTGTTTGAAGTCAATTTATTATGATACAAATCTTCCATATTGTATTGAAAGTTTTTAGATATGTTTGACTATGGATGTGTTATTTTTATACCATTCATGGTTTATATATAAAATATTTGCATTTCTTATGCTAGTTTTAATATCAATGATTATGTTATGTTTAAACCTTATCATATGAGGAATTCATTGGACTTAGTAAGTGACGGGTGGAGCCCGCTATAGTTCCTCGATGCATAGGTAGATCTCAAGAGAGACACTAGTGTATTGGAACAAGGACTTGAAAAATTATTACTTGTATTCTTGTTATAAGGCTTTGACTATGTGGTTTTGAAGTCTCGCATTACACATTCCATCATTATGAAAGTGTCTATTGATATTGGATGTGATTACTCGACTAGTAGAATACCCATGTGAATAAGTAAATGGAATTATTTGATTTAATCTTTTCAATATTATGTTGAAGTTTAATTTTAAAAGGGTTTTGTATTATTCTATAACATTTCCTTAAATGTTTATGATTATTTTTGAACGTTTTCGCAATATTTTTATCCTTAATGTGCTTCTGAACTCACACCTTTCTATGTTTTATTTTTCCTAGGATGTGAAGAAGTATTTTATGGTTGACCTATAGCGATAGGCTAAGGGATATAAATGTGTTTAATGAAGACAATGTTGTTGTTGTTTTTCATTTTATAATTCAATGTAATGTTCAAGAAGGTAATCTATTTTCAATGAATGCTAAATGGATCAGTCCATTGGGACTTGATCCCTTGTAATCATGAAAATGTATTAAAATAATGCACCGAATCTGTTTAACTGGGTTCAGAGCATTAAATTGATCAGTTCCAAAAATAATAAATATAATATGAATTTTTAGTGTTGTTTTTTCTTGTGACATATGTTTTAAAATTAAATAGAACTTTTATATTGGGAACACATACATGGAGTAGTACCAACCACATCATGTGTTGGATTTAAGTGAGGTCAATTATTACATGCAGAAAATGAATCATGCATAGTTTTCATAATGGTTCAGGACAATATGATATTTTTAATTATTTTTTGATATATGACATATGTTTTATATGAAAATGACACTCAAAAACATGAACTTTTAGTCATACTAGAAACATTATGTTTCAAATTTATGTGTGGTCATTTCCTACATGTCAAAAAATGAATTATGGATCATTTTACTGAGGGTGAATCAAATCAGAGATCATTTTATTAGTTTTTTCTATGTGATTCATGTTTTAATCTATAATGATAATTTAATATTAAATGGAAGAACATTTATAAATATTGGACACATCATCGGTCATAGTGGTATCTGGTAGATTCATACATGCCACACATATAATATGAACCATTATCATAAATTTTGAAAAAAATTGGAGTTTTGTTCTAAGTGATTGATGTTCGGAATGTGTTTCTAACAAGAATGTAACTTTTACATAGAAAAAAAGAACATTAAGAAATTTTGGCCACCTCATTTGTTCGATTTTTGTTCAGTCGATTCATACTCACCAAAAATGAATTATAGATAATATTATAGAATTTTGAAGACAATATGATATATTTTTTAGTTTTAACTATGTTATGTGTTTTTTAACTAAAATGATATTTTTCATGCGAAAAACCTGAAATTTGGGTCATATATGACAAATCGTGTGTCATATTGATTCGCAGATGATTCCATGATGTCAAAAATGGATTACGGATCATTTTCTTAAATTTTTGTGAAAAAAAGTGTTGTTTTACTTAGTTTTGACAATGTGCGGTGCATTTTAATCTAAAATGATTTTCTTATTTGGAAAAAAACACTTGGATTCATTACAGTCATATCATATCATAGATTGATGTTCAGTCAATAACTACACATAAAAAATGAATTATGTATTATTTTTCTAATTTTTGAGGTTAATATGATCTCATATACTCACTTTTGGATATGTGATGTTTTTTATATTAAAACTGTACTTTTAATTTGAATATATGCATTTTGAGTCACACTAGATAGATCAGGTGTCATATTGATGTGTAATGGACTTAGACACGCCACATGTCAATTATGGATCATTATCCTAAAGATTGAAAAAATGATATTTTTTTCTAGAAATTTATAATTTCATTCATGTTTTAAACTAAAATAAAACACTTGTATTGAAAACATGTACATTAATTCATACCAAAAGCATCATGTTTCAGATAGATTATTAGTTAATTTCTACACATAGAAAATCAATTATGGATAAAATTCCCAAATTTTGATTACAATATGAACTTATTTGATTATTTTTTACAATGTTATGCATGTTTATAACAAAAATAGAACTTTTATATTGAAAACATGAAATTTTAGGCATACCAAAAACAACTTATGTAATATTTATATATGTTTTAATTATACACATCAAAAATAATATCCCTCAAAACATTCAAATCCTTTGGACAAATTAAAAACACCCAAATAATAACTAAAAAATTTTAAATAATTAAATAGAATAAATAGAATATCACAATTTAAAAATGTGGGTTTCTAAAAGTGATTATTTTTCCACGGAGTTGAAGGTATCATTGTGAAAAAAATTCTATTCCATGAGAGATTGAACGACATAATGAATGGGTTCTTCTGCTTGGGTTCTATTTAGAATATCGCAATGTTTTTATCTGTGAAATTTAAAAAACGTTTACAAAGATGCATATTTATTAGAACTAAAATATAAATTGATGACAAAACAACTATTTATGATTTATAACTCTTAACAATAGTAAATATGTGATTTTTTCAGTACATTCAAAAAAACATTTATAAAGATAGATTTTGTATGTAAATTATATTTTAGTGCTGAAAAAAAACTATATTTATCATAATTTTACACATTTAGTGACCTAGGAGGTGATGGTCTTTAAGCCTGTCCATCCATAGATGGAGTGATACGGGCCTCTATCATCCTTCGAGGGAACCTGGCCTCTATCCTTCTCTACTTTTTCTATCAACTATCTTTTTTCTTCTTTCCCTCAGATCTTGCTTATCCATAAAGATTCATATTTTTGAGGGATTCACAAACATTCTCTCTCATCCTCAGAGTTCATTGATTCCTCGTTTCTTCTAAACCTAAAGATAATATCATGTTTCAATCAATATCATCCATTGGTGGATTTATTTTATTGTTTTTTATTCTTATAATGTTGACCACCAGAATGATTATCTATGGGTCTACTTATAAAGAAGCACATCATGATTCGATTTTCTTCAAAGAACAACTTGATACATACCTGGTCCAATGCCCCCAACATCAGTAATAGATCATTTTCTCCTTATTCAGGTGGAACTATGATTTCCACATGAAACAAGATACCCCAAATATGGAGATTTTGGTTAGTTTTATAGACAAACCTTTCCTTTTTATTATCCTTCTATTATTTTAATGGTAGGTAATTTGGTTGGTAGATATTTATGTTCTGATAGTATAACTAGAACTATTTTTTATCCTATTTCTCCACAAATTTTCTTGGAATTCGATGTTTTAAGAACACTAATAGAGAATATTTGGGTTGTAGTTAGGGAATAGTTCCACTACCAAAAACACGTTTCTTTTGATTCATGTATTTATTTTTTTATCTTCATTGAATAAAATGCGTCACTTGATAGAAGTGGGTATGCATGGGTTCATGAAGCAGTAACAAAAGAAGGATGCAATCTTAGAATGTAGTGGTAAGGTAATAATGACCATTTATGGAGAAGGACTAATAGAACATGATCAAATTGGTGTTTCTATTGACCAATGCAGTATTTCATTTGTATTTCACTTTGGATCACACAAGGGTGGGAGTTGAATTTTACAGAACTGCCTGCTTGTCTCATGAAAAAATGGTCTACTACAAATAGACCAAAAAAGTATGACACCATCTAGAAGGATGCATGGTTATTAATCCCTAAATCGAGATTAGTATACATATATGGTAGATTTATATGTGGTTTTGAGGCGTTATATACAATAGGGCCTATGGAAATTAAAACAGATACAGCTAAGGATGCATCCTATGGGGGGAATGTGAAAAATTGTGATTAATATAAATATAAGGAGGTGTTATGGGTGGTAGGTGAGGAAGAAGAAACAGTCTATACAACTAGTGGAGGTAGCTAGGGATGGGGGGACACATAAAGTAGGAAGAGGCCGAGAGGGACTAGCTTGACTCTTAATGTTAATAATCACATTGAAAACCCGGAGGTTAAATGTTCGGTTACGGGAAAAGAGGATGAAGTACAAGAAATATTGGGAATCCAACCCCCAATACGAGCACAAAACTTCTATGATGGAAAAATCGATTATGGGATAGATTAGGAGGATGAGATATTGTTATGTTTAAATGGAAAATGTTGATGGAGTCTTTGTAGAAAGTCTATAAAACCCAAGGAAGAGGAAGGGAGGAAGAGAGGAATGAAAAAAGGGTTTTGGGAAGATGTATTGTGTTCAATAGAAAATGATTTAAAGGATGTAAGAACTAATCTCAATTACCAAAGCCGATGGAAAAAAAGGAAAAACAAAAAGAACTACCTTATGGATAGTGAAACCATGCCTTGTGGCTAGGAAGGCAATAAGAGGTCAAATTTTCAATGTGAAAATCAGATAATGCAGTGCGGTGAGGCCGATGAACAAAAATAGGGTGCTGGTATAATGGAAGATCTGATTTAGATATTGGTGGTATTTAAAAGTTAGGTCATAGTTGTATATATTTAGGATAGGGAAAATGATAGGAATGGGAGCTTATTATTCCTTTGAATGATTAAATATTATAGTTGACATCTGAGATCAATGCAAAATAGGATGAATTAGAGGTTGATTCAAGTAGAAAATAATAAAGAACAGTGTGTGTGGATCAATAATAAAGGTTTTATTATTATATGTGTGTTCAAAAAAAGGATGATGACTGTCAAAAAGTATATCCAAACTTTGGACAAGACGACATACAGTTTTGAAGACCTCATCGAGGATGTTGAAAACACAAAGGCCACTACTCTTCAATAGAGGCTAGACAAAGGTAATGTTTCTAATAGACTTAAACTTGATTTTGTTGATTCAGTGATTTTGTATGGTGACTTTTTATTGCATGTTCAGAACATGAATGGTGTCCCACTTTTTCCATAAATGTTATTTGCATAAGCAAAAGTTAATTTTCTGCCAGCTGATAAAGACATTATTAAACAAATTATAAAACATTAAATGAATATATACTAAAAATGATTAAAGTATAAAAAAAATAAATATTAATTTACATTATTATTGAACATATATTTTTAAATTAATGAATATAATAAATGAGTTGAATTTAATATATAAACATGAACAGACTTGAATATTATTAAAAAAATGCATGAGTTTTAGTAATTTTATAAATTATTAAAAAATAAATATTAATAAATATTAAATTGAAATGAATACATACTAATTATGTACGTTACAATAATATTATAAACATTAAATTCTAATGAATAAATATGTTTAACTTAATATGAAAAATAAAGAAATCTCAATAATATTAAAAGAATAAATATTAAAATTGAAGAAATTATAATGTTTAAAATAAGTAACATTAGTTATGAATAAATAAATCTAAATACTATTAAATAAATGAATGTTAAAAAAGAGTGAAACTCAATAATTAAAAAATTATTAGATTGTCAAAATATAAAAAAAGGAACAATTAATTATGTGTGTGTACATTCTATATTAAAATGAATTAATTACATATGTGTTTGTTTCAATTTACTGTGACCCACATTTGATATATGTCAAATTAAAAATTCACATTAAATTTAATATTAAATAATTGATATAATTTGTTTATATTTTTAAATAATATTAATTTATATTTTTAAACCATTTTCACTATGTATATAACTTATTTTATGTAGGTAAACTTATTTTTTATTGTAAAAATAATATATAAGAAAATATTATATATATATATTGATATATATATATAGATATATTTAAATTTTTAAAATACTAAATATATTAATTAAAAATAATTTATAAAGAAAGTAAATATTAATAAATTACAAAAAATACTAAATAAAAATATTTAAAATCAATAAATTTTAAATAATTAAAAAATTATTGCTAAAAAAAGAATGAAAACTTCATTTATGAATACTAATATAGGAATAACATTCATTAGTTCTAAAATGATTTTTTACATTTATAAAAAACCATGCAACCTTTACCATCACAAATAAAGGACCCCATTATCAGTATTGATAAAGGACCCCCATTACTGGTGATTTTGTTAGCACTAGAAAAGGCCATGGTAGATGGTGAAAAATATACATGTTTTCACCATCCCTATAACATAACTATATTAGAAACATAAAATCAAATTCAAATATAAATATTATAGAAAAGTATAATAATTTATAAATATTACATTACACTATCATTGCAATTCAAAATTTAAATAAATGATATTTTTCTTGATGGGATATTTAAAATAAACTATATAAAATTAAAATCCAATAATAAAAATCAAAAATCTTATAGCATGATTTTTTGCAACAATCAACCTCCCTAAAATGAAATTTTCATGTAATAAAACCAATGTTTTTTGGTAACTTTACATAAAATAAATAAAAAAATATTGATTTTAATATAATATATATGATGAATTATACAATTGATTACTATGTATGTCAATGATATCGTCAGTTATCCTATTAACTATATTATTAATTATTTTATTATTAATTTTATATTAGTAAAAATTTAAAAAATATTCCAGTAATTAATAATTATTTTATGAATTACTAATTACATTATTAACAAATAATCTAAATAAATGATATTGTTAATTACATAATATGTTAATGAAATTATCAATTACTAATCATTTAAATTACCTTAATTTTTGTTAAAAATTATACCATTAAATAAAATTAACATTTTTAAATTGCAAACATGAACATTGATAATATCAGGCACATTGTGAACATGTTTTAAATATAAATGAATATTGTATATTGAAAACACTCAGTTGGAGTTATACCAGCCACAACATATGTCAGATTGATGTGTAGTTGATTCATACATGTCATAAATGATTTATAGACCATATCACTAAATTTATAAAATAATTGGAGCTCGTTTACTAGAATTTGATAATCTGATGGACATTTTAAACTAAAATTTATCATTTATATTTAAAACACACATTTTGAGTCATACTGATAGCAACATGTATTTGATCGACTTGAGGATGATTAATATATAACAAAAATGAATTATGGATCATATTCATAATGTTTGAAAACAATTTGAGTTTATTTTCTCAGTTTTTTCTATGTGATGTAGGTTTTTACCCGAAATAACATTTTTATATTGAAAACAGACACATTGAGTCATACCTAACGCATTGTGTGTCGGATTAACAGGCAATCATTTACTACAATCACAAATGAAGTATGGATCATTTTAGAAA
Source organism: Viscum album (assembly GCA_963277665.1). Taxonomy (NCBI): domain Eukaryota; kingdom Viridiplantae; phylum Streptophyta; class Magnoliopsida; order Santalales; family Viscaceae; genus Viscum; species Viscum album. Next base: position 360,999,099 of record OY728158.1, on the reverse strand, counting down.
TGATAAAAAAATATTTAGGGATTTGTTTCATGATTTTTTCTATGTGATGCACATTTTATTCTATAATTCAACTTTCATACTGAAATAACTAAATTAGGGTCATGTTCTACACATCGTTTATAAAATTGACATGTGGTTGATTCCAATATGTCATGTATTGATTATGGATTGTTTTTCATATTGTTTAAAAATAATCCAAAGTCATTTTATATTTTGGGCTATGTGACGTCTATTTTAAACTATAAAGACATTTTTATATTGAAAACATGCATGGTGAGTCATAAAGACTATATCATGAGTCTAATTGACATGCAACCCATTATTATGCATCTTAAATGTATTATGGTTTTTTACTAATGGTGAAAACAATACAATATTTTTCCTTCTTTTAGGCTTTTTTGAGATTTTTTGAAACTAAAATGGTACTTTTGTATTGAAAACACACAATTTGAATCATTTTGTTCACATCATTGTTTGAATTGATGTGTGGTCAATTCCAACTAATCAGAAAAAATTAGATCTTTTCTAAAATTTTAAAAACAATCCAATCTCGTTTTCATTAGTTTGATAATGTGAAACACATTTTAAGCCAAAACAACTCTTTTATATTTAATTCATTCAATTTGACTAATATTTTCCAAATAATATGTCAAAATGATGTGTATTCATTTTCTACACATTGAAAATAAATTATTTATCATTGTTCTAATTTGTTAATAAAATTATAGTTTATTTGTATATTTTTTTAATGTTACTTGTGTTTTAAACAGAAATGAAACTTTTATATTGAAAAAATGAATATTGAGTCATATCATCCACATCTCATGTTGGATTAACATGGGATTTATTCATAAGTTTAAGAAATGAAATATTGATGTTTTTTCAATTGTCTGAAAACATCCTAAGATCATTTTCTAATTTATGACTATGTTACGTGAATTTTAATCTAAAATTTCACTTTTATATTGAAAACAAAAACAATGATTCATACTAACCAAAAATTTTTTTCGGTTTGATTATGTAAATTTTTATATTTATTATCTGAATTATTGTTCATTTTCATAATGTTATAAAAAAACATAGCATTTTCCCCCATTTTGTATATGTGACTAATTTTTATAACCAAAATAACAATTTTATATTGATAACACGCACATTGAGTCATACCCACTACACCATGTGTTGGATTTATGTGAATTCAATTAATACAAAAAAATTGAATTATTTATCATCTTCCTAAATTTTGAAAACAATTTAAGCATTTTCCATAGTTTTCATAGTGTGATGAGTGTTTTAAAAAATTGACACAGTTCTATTGAAATCTCACACCTGGATTCATACCCGACACATCATGTATTTTATTAATATGAGATCTATTATTAAATGAAAAAATAATAATCATGGATCAATTACATAGAGTTACAATACAATATGATCTTGTTTATATAGTTGTGTTTATGTGATGCATCTGTTACACTAAAATAACACATAAAAACAGGCACATTGTGTAATACTAGAGACATCATCTGTAAGAGTTATGTGCAGTTAATTTTTCATTTCACAGATATATTATGGATCATTTACAAAAGGTTTGAAAATAATTAGAGAATATTTTTTATTTTTTTCTATGTGATGTGTGATCAAAACTAAAATGACACTTTTATATTGAAAACATATACTTTATTCCATACCAACCACATTTTGTGTTGGATTAACATATATTCAATTTTTATATTTCACATATGAAATATGTATCAAAATATAAAATTTTAGAAAAATTGGATATTTTTTCAATGGTTTTGGATAATTGACGCACAATTTAATCTATAATGACACTTATATATTGAAAACTCTCTAATTAATTCACACAAGACAATCATCTATTTTTATTGAAATTTAATAGATTTATACACACAAAATTGAATTATATATCATTTTCCTAATTTAACATAAAACTATAGGATCATATTATCTTTTTTTCTATTATATGTGTTTTTTAAACCAAAATGACACTTTAAATGAGATAAATATTCACTTTTAGTCATACCATCCTCATCATGTGTCACATTTATGTGTGGAAAATTCTTATATGTCAAAAATAAAATATGGATTATTTTCTTATTGTTTGAAAACAATATGATATCTTTTACACTATTTTTAGAATATGATGTGTGTTTCATTCTAAAATGACACTTATATTGAAGACACGCATATGGATTCATTTTGATCACATTGTGCATCAGATAGACCTTAGATCTTTTCCTATACATCAAAAATTAATTATGGATTATTTTCATAATTTTTTTGATAGTATGATCTCATTCAATTGGTTTTGATTAAATGATGTTTTTAGAGAAAAATGATAGTTTTAATATAAATATGTGCACTTTGATTCATAATGTTCTCATCATGTGTCAGGTGGATTGGAAGTTCATTCCTACACATCCAACCTTAATTATATATAATTTTCCTAATGTATAAAAACAATATAAGGGTTTTCTTGGTATTGATACTATAATTTTCATCTTAAAAAAATTAAAATATTATATTGAAAACATGCTCTTTGATTCATACCAACCACATCAAGTGTTAGATTGATGTGAATTAAATTCATAATTTTAAAAAGGAATTATTGATTGTTTTTCAGAATTTTGTAAAGAATATGATATAATTGGTTCAGTTTTAAAAATTTGACAAACATTTTAAAATAAAATGACACTTTTATATTGAAAACAATATATTTCAATCATTCTAGGGACATTGTATGTAAGATTGATATGTGGTCACTTCCTACACATCATAAATAAATTATGGATCATTTCCATAAATTTTGAAATCAATATGAGTTTGTTTTTTTTTTGACAAAGTGACATGTGTTTTAAAATAATTACATTTTAGAGGTGAATCTTACACACACAAAATAATCATCATATGACAATCATTCAATTTCCTTCACATTTAATTCAATGATTCTACATTGATAATTGGATTAGAATATTAGAGATGTATCACTATTAGTATTGAAAATATCTTTCATTGGCATGTATTTGGGTGAATAAAATGTGAACTTTGAAAGAACTCATCTTGAATTTTCATCATGACTATAAAGATTAATATAATAGAGTTGAGACTCTTTTTACATACTCATGAAAATACATCAATACACAAAATTAAATTCATAATTCTAGAAGCATGGAATTACCTTTTCTATTTATTTGTAATATGACATCAGATTTGGGGGGTAAAAAGATCATATACCCATTTCCCTATCACCATGATCATTAATACAACCTCATTGTACACTCACTCTTGAGACAAACAAGATTCATGCATGTCACTATCTCAGCCAGAATTTTTATATTGCAGCCCTTAATGATACAGCTCATTGAGAAATCACTCAAATAATTATTTTATTATATCTTCGTAAATAAATCATTTCATAGTTTTAACCAACTCAAACTAATACTTAAAAGAAATAAATTAGTCAAAATATGAAAATAAATTCATGGCCAATTTAGGAATGATAATATATCCTTTAAAATCATTTAGTAGTTATAGTAAAAATTGTGTGATTAAATTTCTCACATGAGATGCATGTTTAATAAATATATTATACATTTTGAATTGAATTTGCAATTAATTTATAGATATAAGTGGATTTGAATGTATCAGAAATTATTTCCATCCAAGTTAGGGTCAATTATAAATATCCTTTTTCTATTTATCTTGGATGAAACAACCTAAATCAAAAAAAATAATACTATTTTTATCAGAAATAGCTCCTATATGATTGGGAGGATATCAACTCTATAGCCTCACAGAAGAGTGGAAATATATATTTGGCGGGGTTGTAATTTTTTTGAAATTATTTGAGGGTCAAATTTTAATTAAATTATTTTATGGTAATTAAAAATGTATATTTTGAACAAATATATAACTAAAACATGTTTGGATATGCTAGTTTATTTATGGTAAATAAACCATAAAATTATACACCTTCCAAAAGCACACTTTTTTTACATTAAATATAGTTTTTTGTAATATCATTTGCGATTAAATATATTCACTTGAAATGTCGAATTGTCTAACTCATATATTTTTTCAATTATAACAAAGTATGAAATATTAACTTAATTTTTATTGATAGACATGGAAATGAATATGTGCATCACATCCTCCGTAATCCTAACTCAACTATTTTTCATCATAATATGTTCATTGTGTTCCTTCATATATAATTTATAACAATTAATTACAAAAAATGTGGAAGAGATTACATTTACATTTGGGCCCCTAGATAGCCAATGAAGTTGTACATAAATAGAATTTAGATTTTCATATAACTCCTTATTAATATAATATTTTAACCATATTATATAATATTGATTATAGGTAATTGATATCAATATTTAATCCCCTGATGTATTCTTTTTTCTGAGAATTACTCTATGGGATTCATCATATGGAGGAAATTATAAACTATTATTTGAAACGTAAATGTATGTTTGATAATACTCTGTAACTATAATTCTTACAACACCTCTTCTATAAAATTATTGTCATGTAAGGCTTGAACTATGATAAGATTTTGGGAGACCAATTCTATTAACATATGGGAGGTAATTGGTATATAATTCAACATATTAATTAATAATAAATCACTATTCAATACAACATTCTAACTAACATTAATTCATGATATGACCCTTCAAAATTATTATATATCATTCAGTGGGGTATATCCATCAATAATGATCATGACCACAATGATGAATTTTTCTAACCTATTGAACAACTAGGAGTAAAATTATATCAATGAAGTGTATTTGGAAGAATAACTCCACTTATCATAATATGTTAATAATTTATTTATTTATGATTGGAAACATTTTATGGTCTATTTCATTACTCCATATGGAATTGAAAAGGAAGATAATTTTGTTTAGTATATGTTTTACATTTTTATGAAGTATTTAATGTAATACTATAAGAATTCAATATTCATCAAACCATGAATATCATGATATTGTAGTCCTGGTAAAATTAAATTATTCATTTAAATTATATTATTGATATTTGATATATACCTATCTATAAATATTACTCCATTAAATATTATTCATAATTAAAATTACTCTTTTCAAGATGGATTGAAATATGGTGGAGGAATAATTGTTTTCCTTTCACCCTTTACTGGTGCCAAAAAATCCTTTATCCCCCATGTTAGACATGTCCAACATTTCTTTAATTCCATATTTTGTTATCTATAGTATATTTTATAACATGAAAATAAAAATATCACTTATATATTTTTCTAGGTTCATGAAATCAAAAAATATCTAACTTAAAAAAATTTAGTATGGTAATTAACAGAAAATTCATCTATTTCATCCAACCATATTTTTCTAGGTTTTTCAAAAATGGTTTCCAAAAATTAGATTCATTATATTTTAATTTTTTTAGAGTTTAATAACTCATTACTTGATATTTTGTTGTACATTGTTATGTATTTACATTGAATGATGTCTTCAAATATTGGAATTTGTGTTTTCAGTATAAAAATTTACAATGTCATAAAGACACAGCCTTCAAGGAATGTTTCAACCTAACCAAGCATGTACCATCATCCAAAATGGGACACCCAAACATTCCATTAATGTTAAAGACAAAAAAATCCATAATGAGGAAATTAAATTATCATATTATAAAATATGGTTCTCAATCTGAAATCATTAATTCTTTGAGGCATATACAATGTAACACTTTTATCCTGAATCAATTTCATATATTCAATAAATGAAGTCAAAAAAATATCAATATTATTACCAGGTTGTTTGTGTTGAGATATAAATAGATACAACATAATGTATGTGTGCTTTATGCATGACTAGGGTAGAGAACTATAAATTACCAACATACTCATCCATGTAATGTGAGTACTTCTTTGAACACCAGTAATACATATTCGATCTGTATATAAATCAAACTAAAGGATTCTTGGATTATTTCGAAATTCAGAATACTCATAATCAATTACATCCATTAAGGATAGTTTTTCGGGTGTCATATTTCACCATATTCAATTACACTATCTACATTCCCTGAAAAATTTCTAACAGTTTCTTTACATTCATAAAGATGTCTAAATATCATAATGATAGTAAAATACCACACACTTTTTGATATATTTGATTTATTTTTCTTGTATCGATCTATGGTAAACCCTATATATGGTAAGAGTGATTCATGGTCCTTGAATAAAATATACAATCATTCAGACATGCCATTATTTTCTCAGATATCATACCCATTAAAAAAAGAATTTATTATGTTCTACATTTTCTACAAGGAAGATCATTTTCTTCTGGTAACATATCTATTAAGAGAAGTATCACTCCTTCTGTTGTGAACATTAAAATTATATATCATTAATACAACTAAAATTTTTGTATATATAGTACAACCTATATAAAATGGAATATTTTCATAGATATTTAGCTTCCCAAACAATACTTTACAATCATGAAGGTCATATTGAATTTTCATTTTCATTTCTTCCATATGATATCTGTCACCATTTACACTTTCATTAAAATCAACTAATCCATAAATCAAAATATCATACCAGTCAGTATATAAATTATTTTCCTCTAGATGTTTTGTACATGATTTATATATTTGATCTATTATGTGAAAAATACAAAAGTCTTGCAACTCTTCTATGTGAAGTCATCTTGAATTACATCAATTTAAACATGGATAAATGATTTTATAAGGGTCATATGCATGCTCTATTGCAATCTGGATGAACATTTTGACACCATCTTCATACTCATTTCACATAATATTATCATCCATCCAGTTTTGATTCATACCCATCCTATTATTATCAATAATATTATATTTTTTTCAAAAATAAATAAACTTTTACAAGGTATTTCTAATCAACAGAAATATTATCGATAAATTGAAAAATATTGATAATTTCCTATGAAAAAATTCTATACACACATTGGATACTCAATGATGTAATAAAAATTGATATAGTGATAAGCTAATAGAATTCATTGAAATTGGAATATTATACTTCTTATGAGAATTTTTTACATTGATAACCAACAATTAAAGTAAGATATGTGATTTTCTGAAATAATGTAGGATGTTGTTTGTAAAATTAATATGGGAAATTGATGATAGATTAACTGATTGAAGTAAAAAAGGTAGAGGTTGAAGCTAAATCCCAATAAGTGGACCCCACATGGGATGAATTCCACCATGATATTTTTTCCCCTTTGGTATATTATAACCTATATTGTATAATAATGATCATGCTAGAATACTATAGTTGAATGAATCTCAACATGGAAATGTTATCGGTGATGATTCGTAAAAATTAATATTTTTTAAAATTGGTAACATTCAAAAAAACAACATATGGTGTTTAAAGGGTTATATGTTTTCCAATAGTGGGAATAAGTATTAGAACAGTCCTAAAGAATCATTTATGATACATGAAGTTATTGTTCAAATATAATAAGAGTAGAAATATGTGTATTGAGATTATTTTATAGTGGAAATCATTAAAGGAATGAGATGTGTTTTATCTATAAATTTACAAAGCGTATAATTAAATTTTAATCAATTGAAAAAGACCAAGATTAAAAATTTTCACTCAAAAAATTATCAATGGTAATTAGTTAGTGTAACATTATTAAGGATGTTGATGATTGTGGTGATAAACATTAATGCATTATGTGTGATAAAAATTAATTTTATTTCTATATAATAAATTTATGGTTACTACAACCAAATCTTTTGGGAAAATTAAAAACACCCATAGTAGAACTAAAAATGATAAAATAATGAATGAGATGGAATGGATGATCAAATGTAAAAAAAATTGGGTTTTTTAGATGTTGATTTTTTGAAATCTTTCATGGGATATAGAAGAAAAAATTTCAATTCCATTAGAGTTTGAATGACATGAGGGATGGGGTACTCTATTAGGGTTCTATTTAAAATATCGTAATGTTTTTGTCAGTTCTTTTTAAAGAAACATTAATAGATATCCATATTTATCACCACTAAAATATAAATTGATGGTAAACCCACTCTTTAAGAGTTCTAACTATTAGCACAAATAATGATGAGATTTTATCAGTAATTTCCAAAAAAAATTGATAATGATTGGTTTTGTATGTAATATCTATTTTAATGTAGAGAAAACTATTTTATTAGTAATATTTGGAAATATTAGATAAAATTATATATTTCATGACCTAGTAGATAATGGTCACTGAGCTCATCCCTCCATATATGGATTGGGAGGGACCTCTATCATCCTTTGAGAGAACTCAGCCAATCCACTACTCTCCCTTCTCAATCCTTGATTTTAATCCTTCTTTCCCTAAAATATTGCTTATCCCAAAGTTCTATATTTTTATATGTCTTATTAAAACATTTGTTCTCATACGTGGAGATTTATGAAGCCTCGTTACTTATAAAACTATGGTTTATAGTATGTTTAAAACAACTTCATACATCCGTGGATTCATTTCATCAGTTTTTAAGATATTGGGGACTATAGGAATGATTAACTCTCTAAGTATTATCAACAATAGGAACATAATGATTTAGTTGTCTTCGGTGAATGACTCAGTACAACCATGGTCTATTTCCACCTATATCTGAAATAGATCTTTTTTTTCTTATTTGGGGAGACTTATAACATTAACATGAAACAAGATACCCCAACTATGATGATTTTGGATAGTTTTCCAAAGAACCCTCTTCCTTTTTATAATCATTCAATTATTTGAATGTTATATAATTTGGTTGGTAGATAGTTATGTTCTAATAGTAGAACAAGAACTATTTTCTTAGATATTTCTCTGCAAATTTGTGTGGAAGTCGATGTTTTAGGAACTTTGGGAGAGAATGTTTGGATTGCAGTTGGGGAAGATTTCTAATACATGATACCTATTTCTTTTTTGTCATGGGTAGATTTTTTCTCATCATTAAAGAAAAATTGTCACTTTATTGAAGGACATAGGAAAGGGTGCATACATCACCTCTAGAAGACTAATATAATATTAGGATCCAATGGTAATGTCGTGGTTTCCATTTTTGGTCAATGTTAGAAGGAACATGATCCAATTAATTTTTTTACTGACAGATGAAATAATTCGTGGGTACTGCAATTTGGTTCACTTGAGGGTCATGAGTTGAATGGGACATAACTACCTGTTGGTATCACATCTAAAAAATAGACTCTGAATAGAATAGGAAATGTTTCCAGTATCAAAAAGGAGGAACAACTGTTAATCCATGATTTGAGAGTATTAGACATTTATGGTAGATAAAGATGTGATTTTGATGGGGTGTGTGAAAGGGGGACGATGGAAATTAAAATAAATGATTCCTCAAAGGATGTGTTATAGGTGGAAGGTAAGGAAGATGAAACGATTTGTATAACTTGTAGAGGAAGTTGGGGCTGGGTGAATAAAACAAGTTGGGTGAGGCCCAGAATGACTAGCTTGACTATTTACATTAGTAATATCTTCGAAGATCAAGAGGATGAATGTTTGGATTAGGGACAAGGAGAATAAATACAAGAATTAATGGGAATTTAGACACCTATAACTGTAGAGGACTTCCCTGATTGCCAACTAAATTATGGAAAAGATTAGGAGGATGAGATATCCATCCATGTTTTGGTTGGCAATGTCGATGGAGTGCATGTAAAAAAACCCATACAGACCATGGAGGAGGAAGTGAAAGAAAGGAAAAATGGATTTGGGGAGATTCATTATTTTGAAGGGAAATATGTCTAAAGAACATAAGGACTAATATCATTTACGTAATCTGATCAAAATAAGGTCATCTAATAAGAATAGTCGATGGATTGTGAACCCTTGTGTCCTGCCCTGGAATGCAAGAAGGGTATGAATCATCACAGTGAAAATTTGATAATGGAGTGTGATGAGGCCAATGGACAAGAATATACTTGTGGTTTAATGGGATATATAATTCAGGAACATGGTGTAAGTAATAGTAAGGTTGGGGTAGCATATAAAGATGATATAAAAAAATAAGGAGGCATGAGATCTTATTATTCATTTCATTAATGAAATTATAGTATATGAATTTGAGATCAATGCTACATTAGAGGAGGTCCACAGGTTTAATGAGAGGACGATTCAAGTACACACTAATAAAGAACAGTGTGTATGGGTAAATAATCAATATTTTATTTTTATATTTCACTTAAACAAAAGTAAGATTAGTGTGGAAGAGTATATCCAAATATTGGACAAGACCGCCTAATGTTTTGAAGACCTCATCAAGGATTTCTGGGACATGAAGGTCACTACTCTTCAGGGGATGTTATATAGAGGTAATGTTTTCAATAAACATAAACATGATTTCAATTATTTAGTGATTTTATATGGTGTTTGTTGATTTCATGTTCTGAACATGAACGATTTTTCACATTTTCTATAGCAGTGCTTTTCATAATAATATGTTCATTTTCAATCAGCTACTAAAGACTATATAAAATAATCTATTAAATAATGAATGAATATAAATTAATATTGAATAAATAGTAAAGAAATGTATAAATTAATTAAAATTATTATTGAATAGATAATCTTAATTTCCTAAATGTTATAAATGAGTAAAATTTAATAAAGAAAAATAAATAAACATCAAAATTATTTGAAAACGCATGATTTTTTTTAATAATATAAACTATTAAAAATAAGAATTGATATATATTAAAATGAAATGAATACATATTCAATATGTACATTACAACCATAATATTAACCTTAAATGACAATGAATAAAAATGTATAAATAAATTTTAAAAAGAAAGAAATTACAATACTATTAAAACTAAATAAATATCAATGAGAAGATAAAAATTAGTAACATTAGTTATGAATAAAAAATCGTAAATAATATTAATTGAATGAATATTAAAAAATAGTGAAATTCAATAATTAAAAATCTGTTGATTGAACAAGTATTTATAGATTACCATGTATTATTTATTATTTACATTATTAAAAAAATTAAAAAATAATGTTTGATAAAATGAAGATGAATAAATATTAATTATACAAATTACTACCATATTAAAATAATTTAATATTAATGAATATATATATATATATATTATAATTTGATAAAATTAAATAAAAATTAACAATGACATTTTTATAAAGAATAAATTAAGAGAAATTTAAAAATTAATATTATTATATATTAGATAGTATATAAAATGATTAAGTTAGAAAAAGACTATTTAAATGTAATAAATAGAATATTTATAATATTAATATAAGAATGAATAATATTTATTGATTAAAAATAATATATATATATATATAATATGTTAATAAAAATAATTATAAATTAAATATTAAATTTAAATAAATTAAATAAATATTCTGTATCTGTAATTTCTATATAAAAATGAATTAATTAAATATATTTATGTGCCAAATTAATGTAACCCATGTTTCATATATATTAAATTTAAAAAATAAAATTTAATTAAATTTATAAAAATTGGTAAAATTATTTTATATTTTTTATTAATATTAATTGTTAATTATAAACCATTTTTCAGTAATTATATGACAGATTTAATGTAAATATATATATTCTATATTATGTTAATCATTTATAATAAAATATTATATATATATATATATATATATATATTTCAATATTAAAATGATTAAATATATTAATGAAAAATTATGAATTATAAAATTAAATATTTATATATCACAAAAATATAAAATGACAAATATTTAAAATCAATAAATCTTAAAAAAGAAAAAAATAAACATTATTTCTAAAAAAGCACACAAACTTTATTATTGAATAGTTATATAGAAATCACATTCGTTACGGATAAAATTTACTTTTCATTTCTAGAAAAGAATGCAACCTTTATCATTACTAAAAAATGACCCTTTTATCATTGCTGATAAAGGACCCCTTTATGGGAACTTTTGTTAGCACTGGTAAGGGCTATGACAAATAGTGAAAAATATGCAGTCCTGCACCATCTCAATCACATAACTATATTAGAATCATAAAATCAAATTTGAATATAAATATTATAGAAAAAACATGAAATATAAATATTACAGTGCACTATCATTTCAATTCAAAATTTACATAAAAGATATTTTCATTGACGTGATAATTATAATTAATTTAATAAAATTCCACCCCAATATACAAAATCAAAACATTTATAGCATTATTTTTTCAAAAATCATCCCCTATATATATGTTATCCCAAGAATAAAACCAATGTTTTTTAGTAAAATTACATGAAAAATAAAAATAAAATACGATTTTAAAATAATCCATATGTGATAAATTATATTTCTAATTACTATGTATGAAAAATGATATTATGAGTTATACAATTAATTGTATTATTAGTTCTTTTATAGTTAAATTTATATTAGTCAATATTTATTATGTTCACAATTAATTAATAATTATATAATGAATTATTAATTAAATTGTTAATTAATAATATTAATATATTATGCTGGAAATTAAATAATATTTTAATGATATTATCAGTTATGAAATATTTTAATTACCTAAATTTTTTTTAAAAATATATCATTAAAGAAAATTAACATTTTCAAATTGAAAACATGCACTTTGATAATACCAAGAACATTGTGTGTTAGATTGATGGGCGGTCAATTCCTATATATCATTTATTATTTATGAATCATTTTCCTAATGATTAAAAATAATAAGAGATCATTTACTCTATTTTTATAATGTGACACATGTTTTAAACTTAAATGAATATTTTATATTGAATGTTGTTAGTTTGATTATTACAGCAACACAAAATTTCATATTGACATGAATTTGATTCATAAAATTAATAAATGAATTAAGGAACATCATTCTAAATATTTAAAATAATTGGAGCTCGTCTACTCAATTGTGATAATATGATTCCTATTTAAAACTAAAAGAAAACTTTTATATTTAAAACACACACTTTGAGTCATACTGACTAAAACATGTTTCAGATTGACATGAGGATTATTTATATACATCAAGAATGGATTCTGGATCATCATCCTAATGTTTGAAAACAATCAGAGTTTTTTTTCACATATTTGGCTATGTGATATATGTTTTTAACTAAAATTGGCCTTTTAAATTAAAAATAAACACAATAGGACTTACGATCCACATTGTGTATTAGATTAACATGAGATCCTTTACTATAATAACAACTAAATTATGGATCATTTTAATAATGTTAAAAAAATATTCAATTTTTTTCCTGATTTTGGCAATCTGAACCCCATTTTAAATTAAAATGCCACTTTTATATTGAAAGAACTAAATTAGAGTTATGATGGAAACATTGTGTGAAAAATTGATATGTAGTTTATTTTAACATGTCACCTATGAATTATGGATCATTTTCATAATGTTTAAAAATAATCAAAGGTCATTTTATTAATTATGGTAATGGGGTGTGTGTTTTAAACTAAAATGACACATTAATATTAAAAACATTCTTGTTGAGTCATAAATACCACTTATTGACCCCGATTGAAATGAAGCCCCTTACTATAAATCTTAAATGTATTATGGTTTCTTTTTCTAATGTTTGAAGAAAATTTGATATTTTTTATTTTTTTTTCTATGTAAAAGATTTTTTAAACTTAAATGACACTTTTTCCTTAAAAACGCACAATTTGAATCATATAAAGAAAATTATATTTCGTATTGATGTGTGGTCAAATCCAATTGATAAAAATGAATTATGGAAATTTTTTAATGTCTTAAAAATAACACAGTATCATTTTCTTGGTCTTCAAATTTGACACACGTTTTAAGCTTAAAGTGAATTTTTTGTATTGAATTCTTTCCATTGGAATCATACTAATGAAATAGTTTTTCATAATGACGTGTAGTAAATTTCTACCCAATAAAAATGAATTACGACTCATTGCACTAATGTTTTTAGGAAAATTATATCTTTTTTTCTATTTTTTCTATGTGACATGTGTTTTAAACTATCATGAAACTTTTATATTGAAAAAATGATCATTAAGTCATATCAGACACAACCAATGTTATATTAACATGTTATTGATTCACAAATATCACAAATGAAATATGGATCTTTTAAATAATATTTAAAAACAATTCGATATCATTTTCTCTTTTTTGTATATTTGACCTGCGTATTAAACTAAAATTACAAATTTATATAGAAAACACACTCTATGAGTCATACCAACAACATCATATGTTTTGTTGACATGAAGTCAACTGTTATATTTCCTAGATAAAATATGTATCATTTTCTTAATGTTATAAACCAATCATAGATTATTTTCTCTATTTTTGATATGTGATGCATGATCTTAAATAAAATAAAAAGTTTATATTGAATATTCACAATTTGAGTCATACTAACTACATCATGTGTTATATTGATGTTGATTAAATTCCTACAAAAAAAAAAATAAATAATTATTAGTTTTCTAATGTTTCAAAAAAATTAGAGATCATTTTCACTATCTTCACAGTTTCTTGCACATTTTAAACAAAAATGACACATTTCTATTGAAAACATTCACTTGTAGTTATAAAGAACACATCATGTTTATACTAATATTTTATATATTATTACATTATGAAAATGAATCATGTATCATTTTCCTAATTTATCATGACAAATATGATCTTTTTTATATAGTTTTTTCTATGTGATGTGTGTCTTACACATAAATGACACTTAAAAACACACACGTTCTGTAATAACAGAAAAAACATGTGTCAAATTAATATCAAATCAATTATTAAATGTCAAAAATAAATTATGGGTCATTTATATATGGTTTCAATATAATAAGTGACTATTTATTAGTTTTTTATAGTTGATGTTCGATCTAATATAAAATTACATGTTTATATTGAAAATTCATACTTTCAGTCGTACCGAACACATCATTTGTTAGCATGAAATGTAGTCAATTATTATTTTTAATACACAAAATATGTATTGGAATCATAAGGTTTAAAAACAATTAAATCTTTTTTCCATATTTTTGGTTAAGAGACACAAGTTTGGAACTAAAATGACTCCATAATATTGAAAACTCACCCATTAAGTCATAATAGACACCTCATGTGTTGCATTGTAATTCAGTCGATTCATACAAAGAAAAAATGATTTTTATATTTTTTTCTTGAATTATTAATAAATATAAGTTCATATTCAAATTTTTCTTTATGATATGTGTTTTTCAAACTAAAATGACAATTTTAATGGTTCAAAAATGCACTTTGAGTCATATCTTATCAATATGTGTCTAATTGATGCACAGTCAATTATTATATGCCAAATATTAATTATGGATTATTTTACTAATGTTTCAACACAATAGGATATAGTTTATTCAATTTTTACAATATGATATGTGTTTTAATATTAAATGATACATTTAATTTTAAAACACGGAGATGGATTCATTAATGTCACGTCATATTTCAAATTGACCTCAGTCAATTATTTTATATCAAAAATTATTTCTAGATTATTTTCATAATTTTTTTGGATAGATTAATCTCATTTACTTGTTTTTGGATATGTAATGTTTGAGAGTAAAATAATACTTTTATGTAATTATGTGCACTTTGATTCATAATGGACACATTGTGTGTCAGATTTATTTACAGGTGATTCTAACACATCCAACAAAAATTAACAATTTTTTCCTAAATTTTGAAAACAATATAAGCTCATTTTCTTGGTATTTATAATATTATTTTATCTTTATACTAAAATTACAATGTTATATTGAAATAATGTAATTTTGGTCATACCAACAACATTTTGTGTCAAATTGAAATCAACTAAATTCATACATATCAAAAATGAATGATGGATTGTTTTGAAAAAAAATAAAACATTATGACCTTATATGTTCGGTTTTAACAATGTGACAATCATTTTAAACTAAAATGACACTTTTATATTGAATCCATCATCTTTGAATCATTCAATCAGAATCGTATATAATATTGATATGTGATCGACTCCTATACATCATAAATAAATTATGGATCCTTTTCCTTAAATTTTGATAATAATCCAAGTTCATTTTCTATGTTTTGACAATGTAACATGTGTTTTATACTAAATTTCCTTGTATAGATCAATCATCCAAGAAACATTTTCACTTATAACCCTCATTAAATTTTCATCACATATAATTTCACTATTCCACATAGAGAATTGGATCAGAATATCATAGAGGAATCACTATTAGTATTTATAGTAACTTTCATTGGCACATATTTTGTTGAATAAAATTTTAATGTGAAGGAATTAAATTTTCATTTTCATCTTGGTTCTGAAAGTGATTATAATATAGTGTTGACCCTTTTTACATACTCATAAAAGGAAAAGAAGACACAAAATTAAAATGATAAGTCTATGATCATAGAAGTACATTCCCTAGATTTTGGTAATAATACTTCATATTTTTGGGTAAAGGTATCCTTTACCCATTTCTCTGAAATCATTATCTTTAAAACATACTCAATATATAATCTATAATTAGTCATATTATCTTCATGAATGTTTCTAGATCAACCAATAATTTTATAGTGTAACCTTACATGGAACATCTTTTTGATAAATCACTCAAATAATTCTTTCTTCGCAGCTTCATCACTAAATCATTTTTTAGTGTCAACCAAATAAAACTAATACCTAAAGTAATAAAATTGGTGAAATATTGAAAATAAATTAATTTCCAATTGGGAATGATAATATAACTTTTAGAATCATTATATAATTATAGTAATGATGGTATGATTGAATTTATCACATGATATGAAGGTTTAGTAAAGATATCATACATGATTAATTAAAGTCGGACTGAAACTATAGATACAAATGGATTTGAATGTCTCTAAAATTATTTCCCATCAAGTTGTGGAATATTGTAAATTTTCTTTTTCTATTTCTCCAATATGTCACCCCCTCTATCAAAACATTCATACTATTTTTATCAGGTAGAAGAACGATATATTGGGACGGATCATCAACTCTATAGCCTCACTCATGATTATAAAAATATCTATAGTGGGCTTCAAATTAAATTGGAATTATGGGAGGTTCAAATCATAAAAAAATATGGTACTTATAAATATATATTTATAATAAATATATAACTAAAATATATGCAATATTATAGAAATAATTTTAGGGAAAATAATTTAAACGTATTAAGATGATGATGCTTCAAATCCCAAATGTATCTCTATGGTCAAAGAATGTAAAAGAAAACATAAATAATCAGAAATAACCTCAAAATTGATGTTTAAAATAATTCAAACACCATGTACTATATCAACTCACTTCTAAAAAATATATTTCTTCTTTTCAGTATCTATACATTAGGTTGTCTTAATAGTACTAAGAAAATATAGACAAAAAACTATTAAAAAATATTTTTATTGATATTCTAATTACCTTAGAAAATTAAATGTTTGGGGATTCTATTTTTTTATGGTATATAATATCTTTTATAATGTTTCAAAAATAATATCATTAAAAATTGTTGTTAGTTTTTATTTGATGCTATAAAAACCTTGAAAAATAATAATTAAATTGTTTTAAAAATGTTTTGATAGATAAAAATTAATACATAAACCCTGATATACCTCCATTTGAATAAATATATTGGAATATTATTTTTACTTGATGACCTCATACCTTGATTTTTCTAATAATTATATATCACCCTATCAAAAAACATCTTGTAAAAACAAAAAATAACATGAATAATTTTAATTTTATCAATAAAATATTGATTATAGATTATTACAAATTCATAATTGACATCACGTGTCATTATTTTTATGGAAAACATGTTTTAGGTCTAAATACTAAATAATAAATGTGTCTAATATTATTGAGTTTACCATCCATTGCTTATTCAAAAAACAAATTATTAATGAAATATATTTGTATATATATTTTATATGATTACATTGTAATGTTCTACCCCTATATTTTAGCCATCAAGAGAAGTTCATCATCTGTTATTTTCTTATCAAACACCATGATTAGTTGATCATTTTCTTATTAGTTTGTTATAATTATGAACACACTTTTTCTATAGAAATGATAGAATGATTAATTAATTTATCTCTTACTTCTCATTCCTTTCCCTTTATATAATAGAAATATATTCATCAATAGAAAATATAATTAGGTATTAACTATGATGATCACAATCTATCATTTTTTAAACAGAAATAATATGAAAATGTACCTCATTTATGTTGGAGTCAGAGACCTAGGACTAACTGTTTGTACTTTTATAACATGTATATTTAAAGTATTTAATTCTAATTGAACATATTATTACATGTTGTTTAATATTATGCATGGATTTAATGTAATAATGTGCAAGAAAAATTTTCGCATTAATAAGGTCGTAACAATTCCCTACTATGATGCAAACCATGAATTGACATGAAAATATTATTAATAGAATTATGTGGTTGGATAACATACAATGTTGGGACACATTGTATTTAGAACATTAAATGTGATTACTCATAAGAAGATGAGGATTATTCTGGTAAATTTTTCACATGGTAATCTCTAAGATGGGAGATTATGAAAATATATCCACCAATTGGAATTCTATATGTTTGTGTACAAGAATGAACCCATATCATTGATAAAATATCAGTAAGTTATGATGATGATAAAGGATGGAAATGAAAGTTATCTTGGTCATATTTTTGAAGATAAGGGAACCATGTAGATTAATGATGTACCAGTGGTAAATGAATTCCTGGAAGTTTTTTCTGATGAATTTTGAGGTGTTATTCCAAATCGGGAGGCTATGTTTACTATTGACTTAGTTCCTGATGCTAATCCCATTTTAAACCCCCTTATCGAATGTACCAAATGGAACATCTTGAATTAAAAAATCAATTGTATGGGTTATTAGATAAATGCTTCATCCAACCTAGCACATTAATATGGGGTGATCCTATATTTTTTGTTAAGAACAGAGATGGTTCAATGATACTTTTCATCAATTATATATCCTTGAATAACATTACAATTAAAAATGATTCCTTTTCCTTATATCAATGATTTGTTTGATCAGATCCAGGGATACTATAATTTTTATAAGGTTGACCTGAGGTCAGGGTACCATCAGTTGAATGTAAAGGATGAAGACATCTCAATGACTGTGTTCCATATTAGATATGGTCAATATGAATTTTTTTTATTCCTTTTTGGGATAACTAATTCACCTACAATATTCATGGATCCTAGGAATATTAAAATTCATGAGTTATTGGATAATTTTGTGGTTGTGTTTATTAATAACATTATTATATATTCTAGAAGTAAATATGAGTAATAAAAACATATAAGGGTTGTTTTAAAAACCATAAAAGAAAATAGAATGTATAAAAATTTAAATAGTGTAATTTCTAGTTTCAACAAATTTCTTTTGTTGGAAACATTGTAAATAAAGAAGTTATATTTGTTGTTCCTACCAAATAAGTGGTTTATGAATGGACAAGACCTACAATTGTAACAGATATTCATAGTTTTCATGGCATAATAGGTCATTATCAACGGTTCATTAAAAAAATTGTACGATTATATAGACATCTAACTATGTTAACACAAAAAGGGGATAAATTTTTTTCTATAGAAAATGTGTTATTTTCCTGAAATGAATAAGTGATTGGTGAATTCTCCAATTTTTACCGTGCCTTCCTGAAATGGTGATTTTTTCATCTAAATTGTTACTTAAATGAGGGGACTTGGTTGTGTTCTGATGTAGAATGATCAGATAATTTTTTATAATTCAATACAGCTAAAAACTCATGAGTTAAATTATCCCACACATGATTTGGAATGGGAAGCTATGGTCTATTGCATTGAAATTTTGGAGGCACGATTTATACAGAGCCAAATGTCAAATATATACTGACCATAAAAGTATGAAGTATATATTCACTCAGAAATAATTAAACATGAGGCAGAGAAGATGGATTGAACTGATAAAGGATTATGATTGCACGATCAATTTCCATCTAGGAAAACCAAACAAAGTGGTAGATTCCATGATCCAAAAACATCATTCATCTTTAACCATGTTTCATTTGGAACATGATCCGTTGGTTAATGATTTGATGACTTTTGGCTTGGAAGTTGTTGGGGTAGGAAATACATATGTTTTGTTTCAAGATTCAGTGTATTCATCATTATCAGATAGAATTAAGAAACTGTAGAAGGAAGTCTGTGATCTATAGAAAAAGGTAGAATTAGTTAAAAAGTATATGGTTCTATAATTTAACATTTATAAATATTTTGACTTTAGATTTATAAAAAGGTTGTGTGTTCCTTGTGTATCCCAGTTGAAGAACAATTTTTTTATGCTCATAGTTCTCCAATTTTAGTTCATCATAGAAGTACAAAGTTGTAAAAAGACCTTTGTATTTATTACTAGTCTGATGGAATGAATAGGTATATTGCATAATTTAATATGAAATGTTTGACATGCTAACTGGTTAAAGCAATGTGGAAGTTACCAAAAGGGATGCTTCAGCCTTTTCCAGTGCTAGACTATAAATAAGAGAATATATTCTTGGACTTCTTGGTGGGACTACCTATGATTTCTCAAGGTAACAATATGATTTCGGTTATTGTTGACCAACTATCAAAATCTGAAAAAATTTATTTCTATTAGAGATACAATATCATTGGATCAGATTTCTTGAATGTACCTGAAAGAGATTTTATGGGTACAAGGATTTCCTCTTTCCATTTTATCTGATCAGGATCACAGGTTCCCTACTATCTTTTGGAAGGGCCTTTAGAAGTTTTTGGGAACATAATTAAATTTCAGTAGATATTTTCATCCACAATCTGATGGGAAACCAGAATGAATGATTCATACGTCGGAATATATTCGTCGAGCTTGTCCAAAGGACTACCAAGAATGTTGGGATCAACACCTTTTTACAGTTTAGTTTTTATATAATAACAGTTTCCACTCCAATTATAACACCCCAAGTTTTACTAAAAATAAATAAATATTCATGGAACTTTTTTATGTAGATATTTTTAACTACCCTATAAAACATAACTTTTCCGCTTCTATGTTTTGAATTTCAAGAAACTGTCATCTACACTTGTGTTCAATATGTTATTTGAAGTCTATTGGAACCAACTTGTTTTGTTGAAGAATAGTAACATACCCTTATGAATAGTCATATGAATAGTAATATGACCGTAAGGAATAGTAAATTTTATTATTATTTTATTTTCATAAGGCTTTATGATAATAATATCTTGGTTAATTTTTCATCATGATATAGAAGTAGTTATAGAATTAGAATTGTTAATTTTTGAATTAAGTATGATTTTATTTAAAAATTAAATTAGTAATATTTAGAAAATAATTTTTACAAAATGAAATTCATTTTTTAATTCTACACATCGAAAAATGGTTAGGTTAAATTTTTGGGTTTTTTCAGAAATTCCTGATTTTTCGGTGAATAGTGAAATACGATAAAATATCGTTTAATCAAATTATCTATAAAATATACTATTTATGACATAATAAGTGATTCAAGGCCACTTGGTTCGAACTAAAATTCCATTATTACTATTTGAGGTCACATTAACTAAGACTATTCAAAATCATGGGCAAAAATATTATAATAATGATTAAAATAATGAAAAACACCCCCTCTCCTCCACTATAAATACTACCCTCACTCCCCTCTTCTTCCCACACCTCTCAATCCTTGAGACATGTATATTATTTGACCAATACTCCTCTCAAGGCTCTTCCTCACTTCCTAGAGTGGATGGTCTCACAAAAAGACCAAAACCAAATCCCTTAATAATGATCTCAAGGAGAAGAGCTCAAAACGTAAACATCCTCTTTTATTTTCTATCATTTAATTCATTTTATGTTATTCGATTCCTTTCCATTTTGAATAATCTTGGGCTATTGCATTTCATATCCCCCCTTACTATCCATATTATTTATGAGTGATGATATATTCCTTTTCTCTCATCATACTATTTTTTATGAAATCTTATGAGACGTCATTGGGATGCCAAATTTTTGTGAGAAATTTATCAAGTTTTATTTTAATTCATGATTCCTTTTTTTATTTCCTCACCCCCTCTTATCCAAGAGGAATTAAATCTCCATAATCATGTATAGTTTTAATTTTATCATGTTTATGGAAAATCCCTCATCATTATTCTTCTCATCTCCCACTTATTTATGGAATAAAATCATTGTCCGTGATGTGTCGAATTACCGACACTGTTGACGATGTGATTTTAATTTCCATTAATTCATTCAAGTATGGTCATGAAACTAGTTATATGGTTAAACCAGGTTATAATATATGTGTTATGTCTCAACCATGGTTCTAGAATTCTTTTTTACTCATGATTCTAATTTATAAGGGAAAATGAGGTTATTATTATCGAAGAACCAATAAAATGATTTAAACGAACATCATTGATGTTTTACCTTACGAATCATTCTCATATTAATCATCAAAATGATAAAAGGTATAAATTATAGTAATGTAAATATTTAAATACCTTTCCATTCCAATTCTGGATTTTCACTTCCAATAAACAATAACATCCATCATGAACGAATCTTGGAAATCATGTGAAGAACTCACCCAAAAACAGTGCAAGGGGAAAAATACTAACAATTAAAGGGTGAAATGATGTTATTAAATGATCATATAAGATGTTATAAACATAAAAATGTTTCAGTAAAATATTAATAAAACTATTTTAACCATTATATAGGAGGTTTAAACTAGTTGGAAGTAAGACAAACCCGAGGTAAGGGAATTCTTTACCCGATTTCCATTCATTGGGTTAACCTTCTAATTCATTATTAATGTGCTATTTAAATTGTTTTCCTGATGAGTTCTTTTTATATTATGTTTTATTTTGTTTAATTACAGTATATATACATACTCCATCTACTATAATAAGTCTCTCTTCAATTTTATGATATTTATAAGGGGATTTTCATTAAAAATCTTCTTTTTAAATTCGGTTTTACAAAATTCCAAGGTAAGGTTTTTATGGAATTATTCATGTTGTATGATTATGTTTTGGTTACTAGGAGTTATTTATGATGAAGAATGTGACCTATATCTCCCTCCAATACATTGGGTATGTGTATGATGGAGGTCTTCTATATGGTTACTCCACGTGTAACTGCGATGGTTACACAAAGTAAGGGATCCGTGGGGGTTACAAATTATAATGTAGCCAATAAAGGTTACAAGATTATGTAATTAATTTCCCAAGATACCTTTATGATTATATTTATGTTCCCTTTTTTTGTGTGGATCTCATGTAAATCTCATGTTACACAAAGTTATTATATATGGGTGACAAGAATGTCTTTTAAAAATGCTTTCATACATTACGAGTAATCATAGACTAATGTGATCTTTTATTCTTTTCCATCCCTTACTGGGATTTTGTTCTCATCCCAAGTATTTAAATGATTTTATCAGGATAATGTATGTATAAGAAAAATAAGTAATCCATGTTAAATGTTGGATAATTGTAAAGGATTCTTGTTTTAATTATTAATGTTTTATATTTTGAAAAAAATGGAAATTTTTTGTATGGTATACACTCTGTAATAATGTGTAATGTTATGAACATATTGTCCTAATTCACTAAATTTCTAAACATGAAATGATCTTCAATGTAAAATTAAGTGTTTTATTGACTAAATTCCAGATTATGTATGTAATAAAGCTGGGTCCTTATAGTTGGTATCAAAGGATAGTTTAGATAACTATAGGGGTTAGGGTGATGTTAATAGAATACCATAAAATATTTTCACTCAATGTTTAATTTGAAATGTTTTATCATTTAAATATTATCATGTTTCTTCATATAAGACATGTTTGTTCAAAATGGTTGTGCATGGAAGGAACAAGGATGCTGAAGTGGTGTGGCATCGACAGATTGACATCCTTTCGGAACTACAACTCGGAATGGTTGGTATTGGAACTGAGTATTTTTGTGACAGTAATGGCTCAGCTAACACAGGAAATAAATATTGGTGGAATCCATGCAAGAGAACCAATAGAGGTACCACAACGTAATATGATAATAGTTGAACATTTTATGAGACAACATCCTCTGGCATTCAATGGATCTTCTGACCCAATACCAATTGAAGGATAAATCAAATCCCTTAAAAAGATATTCGATGTTATGCGATGTTTAGAAAATCAAAAGGTAAGTATTTACATTCATCATTTTGAAGTGGAATCTGATTAGTAGTGGCCTATAGTAAGGAATACCAGGGGTAGATAGGATTTTGATTCCTTACAATGGGATGAATTTTAAAGTCTTTTCCTTGAAAAATATTTTCATAATGTTCTGTGACTTATAATAGAGAATAAATTCATCGAATTGAAATAGAAGAAAAATGATTCAAGGGATGTTTAAGAAACAAACATCACCTAACTGGTGAGGAAATATCCAAATACTATTCTATATGTTGATATCAAAATCAAACGCTTTTACTCAGGACTGACGAAAAGTTATCGATGGGTGTTGGCCTCCCGTGAATTCAAAAGTTATGAGAAACTTGTACAATGTGCTGGGAGGGTAGAGATGGAGTTTTCTGATGATCACGTACATTTTGGAAACAAATAGAAGAAGTGGTCCAGTTGGGAAACAATGGGTAATAATAATCCAATGAAATACGATGGTATGTAAATCCAATTTTCGGTTGTTGAAATGTGTGGCAAGAACCACCATGGGGAATGTCTTAGAAAAAACTGGGAAGTGTTTTAAATGTTGTAGGTTTGGACATATTGCCTAAGATTTTAATGAAAATGATCCAAAGACTAATCATGAAAAGCAGACTATAATGTGTTTAAAATTTGGTGAGATGGGTCATTATGTAAATGCATGACCAAAGAGAGATCCAAATGATGCAAAACAGCTAGACTACAAACAGAATGGTGTATTGAGATCCTTTGAGACTATGTCAGTAGATGTCAGGCCATCCAAGGAAGTTGAATTAGGTATATTGTTTGTTCACTCAGATTTTTCTAAAGCTTTGTAGGATATGGGGTCTACACATTCTTTCATCTCTGAGAAATTTTCTGGTGAATCTTAAATAACACCTCATCAAATGAGACACGAAATTCCTTTTAAAACACTGGGTGGAATGTTATTGCAAAGAGGAATTATAAGAATCTACTATTGTGGTCTGGTGAATGACTTTACCTGCAAATATTGTTTTTTTACCCTTAGTCGAGTTTGATTTTATTCTGGGGATGGATTTTCTTTCTAATTATCATGCTAAGATTGACTGAAGAGATAAAGATGTTTTTTTAGAAAGAGTTTCAGTTTGTATACAAGAATGAACATTTACAATTGGTAACATATTAGGAAGCTAAGAAACTATAGAAAGATGGAAATGAAAGTAATCTTGTACATATTTTTGAAAACAAGGGAACAATTAAAATTAATGATGTGCCAGTGGTAAATGAATACATTGATGTTTTTCTTGATGAGTTACCTGTTTTCATACCTAATAGAAAAGTCAAATTCACAATTGATTTGTTCTTGATGCTAAGAGAATTTAAAATCCCTTATATCGTATTTCTCCAATATAACATATTGAATTGAAAAATTAGTTCCAGGATTTTCTAGACAAATGCTTCATTCGTCCGAGCACTTCACCATGGGTAGCCCCTATTTTGTTTGTTCAAAAAATATGGTTCCATGAGACTTTGCATTGATTATAGAAATTTGGAAAACATCACTGTTATATACAAGTATCCTTTTCCTCATATAGACGACTTGTTTGATCATCTCCAGGGGACTTAGTACTTTTCCAAGATTGACGTGAGATCTGGATACCATCATCTAAAGGTTAAGGATGATGACATCCCGAAAACTGCCTTTCGTACTAGATATGGGCATTATGAATATGTTGTTATGTCGATTGGATTAACTAATGCACCTAATCTATTCATATATCATATGAGTAGATTATTTCATGAGTTCTTGGATGATTTTGTGGTTGTATTTATTGATTTCATTACGGTATTTTCTAAAAATTAAGAGGATCATGAAAAACATCTAAGTGTTGTTTTGAAATCATTAAAAGAATAGAAGCTGTATGGAAAATTCAGAAAGTGTGATTTCTGGTTGCAACATATTTATTTTCTTGGGAACATAGTAAATAAGGATGGAATAACAGTTGATCCTACCAAAGTAAAACTAGTTGATAAATGGCCAAGACCCAAAAATGTTACAGTGATTTGTAGTTTTATTTTGTTAGAAAGTTATTTCAGATGGTTTGTTAAGAACATTGCACGGTTATCTAGCACGATAACTATGTTAACATGGAAAGGTGTTAAATTTTTTTCGTTAGAGGTATGTGATGTTTTTTTTTAAATAACTGAAGAAGAGATTGAGGAATTCTCCAGTTTTGGCCTTACATTCCCCAAATGGTGAGTTTTTCATATATAGTGATGCTTCATTGAAGGGACTTGGTTGTGTTTTGATGTAGAAGGATCAGGTAATTTCCTATGCTTTGAGACAACATAAACCTCATGATCTAAATTATCCCACACATGATTTGGAATTAGCAGCAGTGGTTTTTGATTTGAAAATTTGTAGGAATCATCTATATGGAACTAAATGCCAAATATATACTGACCATAAAAGCCTAAAGTATATATTCACTCAAAAATAATTAAGCATGAGGCAGAGAAGATAGAATGAGATGATAAAGGATTGTGACTGCATGATCAATTACCATCCTGGAAATGAAAACAAAGTAGTGGATTCCTTAAGATGGAAACATCATGCATCATTACCCATGTTACGTTTGGAACATGATCCCTTGATTAATGATTTGATGACTTTGGCATAGAAGTTGATGGTGCAGGGAATTCCTCTATTATGTTTCAGGTTTCAGTGTAGTCTTCGTTGTTAGACAGAATTAAGAAAGCTCAGAAGGAAGACTGTGAGCTATAAAAAAAGTTATAATTGGTTAAAATGAGTATGTTTCCAAAATTTAACATTGACAAAGATTGTGTTTTAAGATTTAGAAAAATGTTTTATGTGCCTAGTGATTCTCATTTGAAAAAGGATTTGTTGTGCAAAGCTCATAGTTCTCTATTTTCTGTTCATCCTGGAAGTACTAAGATGTACATTGACCTTCGAGAGTACTAATGGTGGGATGGAATGAAAAAAGAGACTCCTGATTTTGCCATGAAATGTTCGACGTGTCAACATGTTAAAGCAGAGTGGCCGTTATCAAAGGGGATGCTTCAGACTTTTCCAGTGAAAAATTAGAAATGGAAGAATGTATCCATGGACTTTGTTGTGGGACTACCAATGACTTCTCGAGGTAACAATGCGATTTCGGTTTTTGATGATCGGCTAACAAAGTCTGCACATTTTATTTCACTTCGAAATATAATGACATTGGATCAGATTTCTCGATTGTAACTCAAGTTGATTTTCATGTTACATGGAGTTCCTTTTTCCATTGTATATGATCGAGATCCCAGGTTCACTTCTAACTTTTAGAAGGTACTTCAGAAGTCGTTGGGGACAGAGTTAAATTTCAGTATATCTTTTCTTCCTCAATCAGAAGGGCTATCAGAATGAACGATTCAAACATTAGAGGATATGCTTCGAGCTTATTCAATGGACTAGCAGGGAAGTTGGGATCATCATCTTTCTTTAGTTTAGCTTTATTATAATAATAGTTTTCATTATGGTATTCAGATGGCACCTTTTGAGTCCTTGTATGGGAAATGGTGTTGTACTCCAGCGTTTTGGGATGAAGTTGGTGACAAAATATTGATGGGCCCAAAATTAGTAGATGAAGTGGCTGAGAAAGTGAGGATGATCTAGCAGTACATGAGGACAACTCAGATCATGAAGAAATGTTATGCATATAATATAAGGGAAGACTTCTCTTATGAGTTAGGTGACCATGTTTTCCTTAAAATCACTCCATGTAAAGATTTGATGCATTTCAGTAAGAAAGTTAAGTTATATCCACAGTTCATCAGTCCTTAAGAAATCATGGATAATGTTATATTAGTTTCATAACATGTAGATTTTCCTCTGAGTTTGTTTCAGGTACACAATGTCTTTCATGTTTCGATATTGAGAAAGTATGTACCAGATTCATCACATGTCTTGAGCTCAGAAGCATTTCAGCTGGAAGAGAACCTTTCTTATGAAGAGAATCTAGTTCAGATTCTTGATCGAAGTGAAAAGGTATTGCGGAATAATGTAATTCACTAGTTAAAGGTTTTTTGGAGAAACCACAAGGTTGAAGAAACAACATGGGAGTCTAAAAATTCTATGAGGGAAAAGTTCCCTCATTTGTTTAATAAGAAAATAAAATTTTGAGGACGCAATTTCTAGAAGGTTGGGATAACGTAACACCCCAAGTTTTTCTAAAAATAAATTTAAATGCATGGAACTTTGTGTTAAGTAGATATTTTTAACAGGACTTTAAAACATAACTTTTACACTTCTATGTTTTAAATTTCAAGAAACATTCATCTACAATTGTGTTCAATATGTTATTTAGAGTCTATTGAAACCATCTTATTTTTTTGATGAATAATATCACAACCATATGAATAGTAATATGAATAGTAATATGACCCTAATGAATAGTAAATTTTATTATTATTTTGTTTTCATAAGGCTTTAAGATAATAACATCTTGGTTAATTTTTCATCGTGATATTGAAGTAGTTATAGAATTAAAATTGTTAATTTTAGAATTAAGTATGATTTTTTAAAAAAATTAAATTAAAAATATTTAAAAAATTCAAAAAATGGACCTCTTTTTTGAATTCTACACATCAAAAAATGGTTAGGGTAAATTTTTTGGGTTTTTTATGAAATTCTTGATTTTTCGGTGAATAGTGAAAGATGATAAAATACCATATAATCAAATAATCAGTAAAATACACTATTTATGACATCATAAGTGATGAAAGGGCACTTTTATCGATATCACATGCCATTATTACTATTTTAGGTCATATAAACTAATAATTTTCATAATCTTGGGACAAAATATTATAATTGTGATCAAAATAATGAAAAATACCACCTATCCTCCACTATAAATACCACCCTCACTCCCCTATTCTTCCCAAGACTCTGAAGACTTGAGCCATGACTATGGTCTTTCCAATACTCCTCCCATGGCTCTTTCCCACATCCTAGAGTAGATGGTCTCTTCAAAAGACCAAAACCAAATCCCTTAAAAAGGATCTCAAGGAGAAGAGTTCAAGAGGTAAACTGCCTCTTTTATTTTATTTCATTTCATTCATTTTATGTTATTATCTTTATTTCCCTTTTGAATAATGTTAGGATATTTCATTACATATCCCCCCTTACTATCCATATTATGTATGAGTGACGATATATTCCCTTTCTCTCATCAATCAATTTTTTTATGAAATTTTAAGAGACGACGTTAGGCTGCCAAATTTTCGTGATAAATATCTCATGTTTTCTTTTATTTCATGATTCCTATTTCTTCTTTCCTCACCCCCTCTTATACAATAGGCATGAAATCTCTAGAATAATTTATATTCTTGATTTTATCATGTTTATGGAATATTTCTCATCATTTTTATTCTCCTCTCCCACTTATTTAAGGAATAAAAACATTGTCCGTGATGTGTCGAATTACCGACATCGTGGATGATGTGATTTCAATTCTCATTAATTATTTCATGTCTTATAATGATATCATATATATGGTTGAAACAGGTTATTAAATATATATTATAACTCACCCATGGTTCTATAATTATTTTTTACTCATGGTTCTAATTTATAAGACAAAATGAAGTTGTTATTATCAATGAACCACTAAAATGATCTAAATGAACGTCATTGATGTTTTAAATTATGAATAATCCTCGTATTAAAAATAAAATTGATAAATGGTATAAATTATTTTACTGGAAATATGAAAATAACAGTCCATTCCAATTATGGAGTTTCACTTCCAATCAACAAGAACATCCATCATGAACCAATCCTAGAAATCATGTAAAGAACTCACCCAAAACAGTGCAAGAGGAAAAATAATAACAATTAAAGGGTGAAATGATGTTATGAAATGATCATATATGATGTTATAAACATGAACATGTTTCTTTAAAATATTAATAACACTCTTTTAACAATAATCAAATATGTTTAAACAAGATATAAGTAAGACAAACCCAAGGTAAGGTAATTCTTAACCTAATTTCCATTCTTTGGGTTAACCTTCTACTTCATTATTCATGAGATATTTAAATTTTTTATGTGATGGGTTCTATTTATATTATGTTTTATTATGTGTATTTATATTATATATAAATAATCAATCTACTCTATTAAGTCTCTCTTTAATTTCACGATATTTATTTGGGGCTTTTTTTTAAAAATTCTTTTTTTAAATTCGGTTTTACGAAATTTTTAAGTAATGTTTTTATAGATTTATTCATTTTGTATGATTATGTTTTCATTCCTGGGAATTATTTATGATTAATTTTGGGACCTATATCTCCCTCCAATGCATTGGGTATGAGTAATTTGGAGTCTGGTTGTATGGTTACTCCATGTGTAACTGTGATGGTTACACAAAGTTAGGTAGTCGTGAGGGTTACAAATTATAAGGTAGCCAAGAATAGTTACATGATTTTGTAAGTAACGCCCAAAGATACCATTATGATTATATTTAAGATCTCATTTTTTGTGCATCTTGTGTAAATTTCATGTTACACACAGTAAGTATATATGGGTGACAAGAATTTCTTTTGAAAATGCTTTCATACGTTAAGAGTAATCATTGGCTAATGTGATCTTTTATTCTTTTCCGTCCCTTACTAATATTTTGTGCTCATACCAAATTTTTAAATGATTTTCACGGGTTAATAGATGTGTAAGACAAGGAAGGAAGCCATGTTAAATGTTTTAGAATTGTCGAAAATGTCTTGTTTTATGTTTTAATGTTTTATATTTTGAAAAAAATGGAAACTGGTTTTATGGTATCCACTTTGTAATAATGTGTAATGTTATGAATGTATCGTCCTAATTATATAAAACTATAAACGTGAAGAGATCATCATTGTAAAAGGAATTGTTTTCTTTACTAAATTCAAGATTATGTATGTAATAAGGCTGGGTCCTTATACCAATAAACAGAAGTCACCTTTTGAGGCATTGTATGGGAAGCAGTGTAAAACACCATATTTTTTGGATGATGTTGTGGAATGGATGATTATGGGACCATTGTTAGTATAGAAAGTGGTTGAGAAAGTGAATATCATCCAGGAACACATGAGGATAGATAAAAGAATAAAGAAAAACTATGCAGATAATAGAAGTAAAGAATTCTCATTAGAGGTAGGTGACCATGTTATCTTTAAAATATCTCCTTGGAAAAGTGTGATGTGTTTTCATAAAAAAGGAAATCTAAGTCTGCAATTCAATAGTCCTTTTGAAATCATAGAGAAAATCGGACCAGCTGCGTACCGAGTAACTTTTCCCTCAAGTTTCTCTCAGGTAAACAATGTTTTTCTTGTTTTGATATTGGTAATGTAAGTGACAGATTCAACTCATGTCATGGGCCCGGAAGTAGTTAGGGTGGATGAGAAATTTTCTTATGAAGAAAAACTAGTTCAGATTCTTGAACGAAGGGAACTGTTATTGCAGAATAATGTAAACCATTAGGTAAAGGTCTTGTAGAGAAACACCATGGTTGAAGAAGCAACATTGGAGTCTAAAAATGAAATGATGGAAATGTACCCTCTCTTGTTTAATGAATATATAAAATTGCAAGGACGTAATTTACAGAATTTGGTGATAATGTAATACCCCAAGTTTTGAAAAAATTAAATTAAATTCATGAAACTTGGTTTTATATAGAGATTTATAAATAGCCTTAAAACATAATTTTTTAGCCTCTATGTTTTGAATTTCAAAAAACATTCATATATAAATATGATCGTTATGTTATATGGAGTATAATAGAACCAACTTGATTATTTAGTGAATAGTAACATCGCCTTATGAATAGTAATATTAATAGTAATATGAACATTATGAATAGTTAATAACATTATTATTTTGTTTTCTAAATGATATAATATAATGAAATGTCAAATAATTTTTCATAGTGTTAAAAAAGATTATATATTTAAAATTGTTATTTTTTGAATAAATTATGATTTTATTTAAAAATAAATTAATTATATTTATAAAATTATTTTCAAAAAATGGAGTTAAATTTTATATTCTACACATTGAAAAAAAAATTAGATGAATTTTTTGGATTTTTTTTGAAATAGTTGATTTTTTATTGAATAGTAAAAATACAGGTTTGAGTTTCTATGTGTTTAATGACATCATTAATGATATAATAATAATGTAATCATTATGGTCAACTTTTGTACAATAAAATATATTAAGAGGTGTCATAGGTGGCCAATACCATGTAAAAATACCAGGGCCAAGCCCGTGGTTTTTCAAATACCACTAATGAGTTGTCCCTTGAAAATTAATAAAATATTCCCCCACTTTTTATATAAAAACCATCACATTCCTTCATTCCATTCATTCAAAATTCCAAATAAAAGAATATCTGGACTTATGACCTCTCTGTTAGTCCTCACAAGGTGTCCTCATTCCCTCAATGTCCCAACCTTCATGTCTTAGTTGTTACCCTATAAGGTAAGAGCAATCTCTACTTCTTCTTTTTTTCCATTCAAGTTCTCTTTTATGTTGTATAACATTCAATAGTTCATACTAGGTTCTTCTTTGAATTTACGTTATATCTTTTTAAGATTAATTTATAGATGGGTGACACCTACCCCCTCTCTTTTTAATGTTTTCTAATACCATTTTGCATAGCCATCATGCTGCCGAATTTTTCTAAGGGATTTCCCAACTATTGTTTTATTTAAAGTTCATTTATTTTCATATTTGTTACCCATATACTCATATCCAAGAGGAATTAATGATCTAGTATCTTACATATTTTATATTTAATTATGTTTTCTTATGATTAATTTTTATACTTCTTCTCTCCACCCACTTATTCAATAAATTAAAACATCGTCCATGATGTGTAGATTTACCGACATCGTGAACGATGTGATTTCAATTTCTTTTAATTCCTTAATGACTGGTCATGATACCATTTTTACTGTTTAAAGAGATTATAATTTATTTATTATATCATATATAAGTATTTAGAATCGTTTTTACTCATGAGAATAATTTATAAAACAAAATGGGTTCATTGTGATCAAAGAATCGCCAAAACGACGTAAACAAATATCATTAATGTTTTTACTTATAAATAATCATCATGTCATAATTCAAAATGATAAAAGATTTATTTTATGGTTACGAAAACATTTATATACTACTATATTCCAATTCATGAGTTTCACTTCCAATTTATTAGAATATCCATCATGAACTGATCATAGAAACTACGTAAAGAACGCACATGAAGCAATATAAATAACAAAATATTACTAAAAATGTGTCGAATGATGTTGTAAAATGATCATATATGGTGTTATAAAAATTTATATGTTTCATTAAGATATTAATATAACTCTATTAACTATTATAAAAAATGTTTAAACACAATTTATGTAATAATAACGATAGGTGAGGGAATTCATATCCCAATTTCAATTATTTGGATTAACTTTCTACATCATTATTTATGTGGTATTAGAATTGATTGTGAGATTAATTTTTATTATATTATGTTTAATTATGAGTATTTACACTGTGTAAAAACATATCAATTCCATTATATTAATTCTCACTCTCTTTATATTTTAATGTAATTTTCATAAAAATCATTTTAAAACTCTCTTTAATAAATTTTCAAAGGATTGTTTTTTATGTGTATGGAATGAAATGTTTCTCCTAATTTTTAGAGAATTTGTTATCATTATATGTTACATGGACATTATTTGTGCTGGGTTGAGCCCATTATAGATCAAGATATGTTTTTTTGATCCCATTATAGATCAAGATATGATGGGTGAGCCCCATTATAGCTCTACAATGCATTGGGTACTCTGGAGAAAGAAGTTGGCCAAAAGATTATTCCATGTATAATGGTGAATGTAAGAGTGTTATGATAAATATTTCCCAAGGAAACTATATGATGTCTCAATGTATATGAGTTTTTAGATTATGTGTTTTATTGGGTTTTATGTAATCAAATGACTCACGATTTCTTTCATTAAACCCCTTACTGATTTTTATAATCATCACATGTTTTTAAAAAACAAATTCACAAGACATAAGGATGGATAAGTTAAATATGAGAGTCATGATTTTTGATATGGAGTTTTGTTAAAGAAATCACATTTTATGTTTTAATGTTTTATATTTTGGGAAAAAATATATATTGTTTCTAGTGGTATATTCTTAGTGTGAATGTGGTATGTTGTGTATATAAGATATCCTAGTTCTTTAAAACTTTAAAACGAAAATATCCTCAATGTATAATAATATATTTTCTTATCAAAAATACAATATTAAGTAATCTTTTAATGTAGAGTCAATATATTTTGTATCAAAGGATTGTTTAAATAACATTAGAGGGTTAGGATATTGTTAAAAGAATACCATAAATTATTTTTACACTGTTAATTTGAAATTTTTTAGAATTTAAGGATTACCATGTTTCTTCTTCTATTTTATATATGTTCAAAATGGTTTTCATCAAAGGAAACAGGCTAGCTGATGTAGGAGGACACCAAGAGGTTGATGTCTGTCTACAGCCCAGAATGGTGAGAATCGGAATGAAGTAGTCTGTGACAGCAATGGATTAGTTGACTCAATTAATAAATGGGGATGGAATAAATTCTAGAGAATAAAATGACCTACCATGAAAGAACCTATCTTTTTTGAAGCACATTGTGAGGATTCTTCTTCTAGCATTTAGTGGAACGATAGATCCAATGATAGCTGAAAAATTGAATAATACTCTAGAAAAAAGATATGATGTAATGAGATGTTCGGAAAGTCAAAAGGTAATACTAGACATTATCATTTTTAAAATGAAGCCAATCAATGGTGGTCTTTGGATAAGAATACTTGAGAAAGATATGATCTTGATAGTCTAAAAATGGATGATTTTAAGTTTCTTTTTCTTGAAAAATATTTTTTCAAAACTATTCAACTTGGAATGGAGAAGATATTCTTGGAACTAAAAAAGAATGATTATGAATTCGTGGTAGAACATAAAGATAATTTTACAAATACTTTCCTGGTAAGTACTGAATTTTAGACGATATTTTGATAGTAAAATTAATAGATTTTACTCATGTTTAGAACATTTTTTGCGAGTATCTTTGGCTTCAAGAGAGTTTAAAAGCTATGAGAAACTTGACAGTTGTGATGAAAAAGTGGATATGTATTTTTCTTATATGTGCGTGCCTCGTGATGACAAGAATAAGAAGTGGTTAGGTTGGTAGGATTAGGGTAAGAATTCTTCAAAGAAATATTGAGGTAAGAAAATCCATTTCCCTTCTTGTGAAATGTGTGGTAAATGTCTTCTTGTTGAATGTCTTGTAATTTTTTTGGAAATTGTAATGATGTAGAATATTGGAAACATGAATTGTATGTTCATATAAAATGATCCCAAAATTAATGATAAGTCGATAGTGAGATGACTTAACTATAAATAATTGGTTCATTTTTCTAATGTTTGTCTGAATCTATTCACTCAACCAGGGAATCAACAAAATTGGAAGCAAAAGGCTTTGGTAAAACTATTTTCAACCAATTCAGTAGTTGTTGTGACATAAAATGAGGTGGAAGAAGATAAATTTCATCTTTTTACAGATTTCAAAAATGTGTGGTTTAACTTAGGGTCTACACATTCTATCATTTTTGAGAAATTTTCAGAATAGTTTTTAATTCAAAATCATGAAATGAAACAATATCTCATGGTAAAAACACCAGGAGGAAACATTGTGGAAAAATATATAATAATCTTCATATCATTTCCTGTGAAATGATTTTACGTAAAAACCTTATTTTTTTCCTCTATTTTAGTTTAATGTTATTCTGGGTATGGACTGGATTTATTTGTATCTTGCTAAGAATGATTTCAGAGAAAAAGAAGTTGTTTTTCATTAAGAAATTCATTTTGTGTACAAGAATGAACCCATAACATTGATAACATATCAGTAAGATAAGAAGTTTATAGAGGATGGAAAAGAAAGTTATCTTGATAATATTTTTTAAGATAAGGTAACCATAAAGATTAATGATGTACTAGTGGTAAATGAATACCTGGATGTTTTTCATGAAGAATTTCTTGGTGTTATTCCAAATCGAGTGGTTGATTTTACTATTAACTTAGTTCCTGATGCTAATTCCATTTCTAAAACCCCTTATTGAATGTTCCAAATAGAACACCTTGAATTAACAAAGAAATAGTAGTAATTGTTAGATAAATGCTTCATCTGGCCTAGCAATTTATCATGGGGTGATACTATCTTTTTTGTTAAGAAAAAAGATGGTTCAATGATACATTGCATCAATTATATATCACTGAATAAAATTACTATTAAAAACGTATAATTGTCTTATATAAATGATTTGTTTGACTATAACTGGGGATCCTAGTATTTTTCAAAGGTTGACCAAAGGTTGGGGTACCATCAGTTGAGTGTAATGTATGAAGACATCTCGAAGAATGTGGTCTGTACTAGATATGGTCATTATGAATTTTTAGTTTTTCCATTTGGGTTAACTAATTCACCTGCAGTATTCATGGATCTTATGAATATAATATTTCATGATTTCTTTGATAAGAATATTGTTGTGTTTATTGAAAACATTATGTTATATTCTAAAAGTAAATAGGAGTAGAAAAAACTTATAAGGGTTATTTTCCAAACCATAAAAAAAATAAAGTGTATGAAAAATTTAGAATGATTAATTTCTAGTTTCAACAGATTTCTTTTCTTACAAACAGTGTATATAAGGTAGGAAAAATTGGTGATACTACCAAAAAAGTGTTTCAGGAATGGAAAAGACCTAAAAATGATAAAAAGATTCATATCTTTCATGGAATAGTAGGTTATTATCGATGGTTTATTAAAAACATTGTACGATTATCTAGAGAGCTAACTAAGTTAACACAAAAAGGTGTTAAATTTGTTTATATAGAATAATGTGTTTTTATTTTCATGAAATGAAGAAGATATTGGTGAATTCTCCAATTTTAACCTTGCCTTCTTGAAATGGTGAGTTTTTCATCTATAATGTTGCTTCAACGAATGGACTTGGTTGTGTTCTGATGCTGAATGATCAGATAATTTTTTATGCCTCAAGACAGTTAAAACATCATGAGTTAATTTATCCCACACATGTTTTGGAATGGGGATATATGGTCTATTACTTTGAAAATTTGGAGGCACGATTTATACAGAGCAAAATGTCAAATATATACTCATCATAAAAGTCTGATGTATATATTCACTCAGAAGAAAATAAACATGA
Organism: Viscum album; assembly: GCA_963277665.1. Taxonomy (NCBI): domain Eukaryota; kingdom Viridiplantae; phylum Streptophyta; class Magnoliopsida; order Santalales; family Viscaceae; genus Viscum; species Viscum album. The sequence continues at coordinate 360,961,388 of OY728158.1, read as the reverse complement.
GGAAATGAAGATAGATTGAATTGCTAGAGGATTATGATTTCACGTTCAATTTCTATCTAGGAAAACCAAACAAAGAAGCATATTCCATGATCTGAAAACATCATTAATCTTTTACCATTTTTCATTGGGAACATGATCCATTGGTTAATGACTTGATAAATTTTTTCTTAAAAGTTGTTGGGGTAGGAAATACATCTATTTTGATTCAGGTTTCAGTGTAGTCATCAATTTCAGACAGAAATAAGAAACCGTAAAATAAATATTGTGATCTATTTAAAAATGTAGAATTAGTTAAAATGTCTATGTTTCTAGAATTTAACATTTATAAAGATTGTGTTTTTAGATTTATAAAATGGTTGAGTGAGCCTTGTGTATCTCAATTGAATAAAAAAAAATTTATGCTCATAGTTCCCTAATTTTAGTTCATCCTAGAATTACTAAGATGTACAAAGACCATTGGAATTATTACTGGTGGGATGGAATGAAAATGGATATTGGATAATTAAATATGAATTGTTTGACTTGTTAATAGGTTAAAGCAAAGTGGATATTACCAAAAAGAATGCTTCAGCCTTTTTTAGTGCTTGACTAGAAATATGAAAATATATTATTGGACTTCATGGTGGGAATACCTATTATTTATAGAGGTAACAATGTGATTTGGGTTATTGTTGACCGACTGAGAAAATCAGAAAATTTTCATTCAATTAGAGATACAATATCATTGGATCAGATTTCTTTAATGTACCACAATGAGATTGTTAAATTACAAGAAGTTCTTCTTTCCATTGTATCTGATCAGGATCCCAGGTTCGCTACTAACTTTTGGAAAGGCCTTCGAAGTCGTTGAGCACATAATTAAATTTTAGTAGATCTTTTCATCCTCAATCATATGGGCAATCAGAACGAATAATTCATACATTGGAAGATATTCTTCAAGCATTTCCAATGGACTACCAGGAAAGTTGGGATCAACATATTTCTATAGTTGAGTTTTTATATAATAATAGTTTCCACTCCAATTGTAACACCCCAAGTTTTCTAAAAATAAATATAAGTGCATGTAACTTTGTTTTTATAGATATTTTTAACTAAACATTAAAACATAACTTCTACACTTCTATGTTTTTAATTTCAAGAAATTGTCATCTACATTTGTGCTCAATATGTTATTTGGATTCTATTGGAACCAAAAAAATTTTGGTGAATAGTAACATACCCTTATTAATAGTAATATGACCATAATGAATAGTAAATTTTATTATTATTTTACTTTCTTATTGCTTTAATATGATCACATCTTGGTTAATTTTTCATCGTGATATTGAAGTGGTTATAAAATTAGAATTGTTAATTTATTAATTAAGTATGATTTTATTTAAAAATTAAATTAATAATATTTATAAAATTATTTTCCAAAAAATGGACTTCATTTTTTAATTCTATATTTTGATAAATGCTTAGGGTAAATTTTTGGTTTTTTTCTGAAATTCTTGATTTTTCGGTGAATAATGAAATATGATAAAATATCGTATAATCAAATTATCAATAAAATACACTATTTATTACATCATAAGTACTACAAGGCCACATGGTTAAAACTCAAATTCCATTATTATTATTTTAGGTCACATTAACTATGACTATTCATAATATTGGGGAAAAATATTATAATAATGATTAAAATAATAAAAAATACCCCCTCCCCTCCACTATAAATACCACCCTCACTCCCCTCTTCTTGCCACACCTCTAAAGCCTTGATCAATGCCTATGTTCTGCCTAATACTCCTTCAAAGGCTCATCCCCACATCCTACAGCTGTTGGAATCACCAAAATAAGAAAACCAAAGCCCTTAAGAAGGGTCTCAAAGAAAAGAGACCAAGAGGTAAACATCCTCTTTTATTTTCTTTCTTTTCTTTCATGTTTTTTATTCTATTCCTTTACCTTTTTAATTATGTTGGGATATTTCATTCAATATCTCCCATTACTGTCCATATTATGTATGTCTGATGATATATTTCCTTTCTCTCATCAAAGTAATTTTTTTATAAATTTTACGAGACGTTGTTTGGCTGCCGAGTTTTTGTGAGAAATTTCTCAACATTTCTTTTATTTCATGATTCCTTTTTCTTCTTTCCTCACCCCCTCTTATCCAAGAGGAATGAAATATATATAATCATGTATATTATTGATGTTATAATTCTTATGGAAAATGTTTCATCATTATTCTTTTCCTCTCCCACTTATTTAAATAATAAAAACATTGAACGTGGTGCGTTGAATTACCGACATCGTGGACGATGTAATTTCAATTTCCATTAATTTTTTCAATTATGGTCATGAAACCGTTTATATGGTTGAAAAGGTTATTATATATGTGTTATGACTCACACATGGTTCTATAATTCTTTTTTACTCGTGGTTCTAATTTATAAAACAAAATGATGTTGTTATTATCAAAAATGACTAAAATGATCTAAACAAACATCATTGATGTTTTAACTTATGAATAATCCCCATATTAAACATCAAAATGATAAATGGTATAAATTATTGTTCTGTAAATATTTAAATACCATTACATTCCAATTATGGAGTTTAACTTCCAATCAACAAGAACATTTATCATGAACCAATCTTGGAAATCATGTAAAGAACTCACCCAAAAACAGTGCAAGGGGAAAATACTAAAAATTAAAGGCTTAAATGATGTTATGAATTGATCATATAATATTATATAAACATGAAAAAGTTTCTTTAAAATATTAATAACACTCTTTTAACAATTATACAGGAGGTTTAAAAATGATGGAAGTAAGACAAACCCGAGGTAAGGGAATTCTTAACCCGATTTCCATTCTTTGGGTTAACCTTCTACTTCATTATTTATGTGCTATTTAAATTGTTTGTGTGATGGTTTCTATTTATATTATGTTTCATTATGTTTAATTACAGTATATATACATGCTCCATCCACTCTATTAAGTCTCACATAACTTTTTTGATATTTATAAGGGTATTTTCTCTAAAAATCATCTTTTTAAATTCGATTTTACGAAAATACAAAGTAATGTTTTTATAGAATTTATCAGGTTGTATGATTATGTTTTGGTTCTTTGGAACTATTTTTTATGAAGGGTGTGACCTATATCTCCATATAATTCATTGGGTATGAGTATGTTGGAGGTCGGTCGTATGGTTACTCCAAGTGTAACTGTGATGGTTACACAAAGTAAGGTAGTCGTGAGGGTTACAAATTATAAGGTATCAAAGAATGGTTACAAGATTATGTATGTAATCCAACAAGGTACCTTTATTATTATATTTATGTTCTCATGTTTTGTGTGGATATTTTTTAAATATCATGTTACACAAAGTAAGTATATATAGGTGACATGAATATCTTTTGAAAATGGTTTCATACGTTATGAGTAATCATGGACTAATGTGATCTTTCCTTATTTTCCATCCATCACTGAACATTTGTTCTCATCCCAAGTTTTTAAATGATTTTCACAGGTTAATGGATGTGTAAGACAAGTAAGTAAGCCATGATAAATGTTGAATAATAGTCAAGGAGTCTTGTTTTATGTTTTAATATTTTATATTTTGAAAAAAATGGAAAATGTTTTTATGGCATCCAGTCGGTAATAATGTGTAATGTTATAAATGTATTGTCCTAATTCTCTATAGATATAAACTTGAAAAGATACTCAATGTAAAAGGAAGTGTTTTCTTGAATAAATTCAAGATTATGTATGTAATAATTCTGGGTCCTTATACCAATACACAGATGGCACCTTTTGAGGCATTGCATGGGAGGAGTGTAAAACTCCATCTTTTTGGGATGATGTTGTGGAAAAGAAGTTAATGGGACCATATTTAGTAGAGGAAGTGGTTGAGAAAGTTAATATGATTCATAAACACATGAGTATTGCTCAAAAAAGAAATAAAATATATGTAGATAACCGAAGGAAAGACTTCTCATTCGAGGTAGGTGACCATGTTTTCCTTAAAATATCACTTTGGGAAAGAGTGATGAGTTTTGGTAAGATAGGAAAGATAAGTCTGCAGTTCTGCAATCCTTTTGAAGTCCTGGTGAAAATTGGACCAGTTCCATACCGAGTAACTTTGTCTCCAAGTTTCTCTCAGGTAAACAATTTTTTTCCTGTATTGATGTTGATAATGTAAGTGAAAGATTCAACAAATGTCTTGAGCCTAGAAGCAGTTCAGCTGGATGAGAACTTTTCTTATGAAGAAAAACTAGTTAAAATTCTTGATTGAAGGGAACAATTATTGAAAAATAAGGTAAACAGTTAGCTAAAGGATTTGTGGAGAAGCCACATGGTTGAAGAAGGAAAATGGGAGTCTGAAAATGCTATGATGTAAAGGTACCCTTGGTTGTTTAATTAGTAAATAAAATTGCAAGGAAGTAATTTATAGAAGGTGCTGATAATCTACTAACCCATGTTTTTACAAAAATATATGAAATTAATGAAACTTTGTTTAATATAGATATTTATAACTATCCTTCAATAATATTTTTTCAGCCTCTATGTTTTTAATTTCAAAAAATATTTATCTAAAATTATGATCGGTAAGTTATAAAGAGTCTAATGGCACAAACTTGATTATTTTGTGAATAGTAAAATCCCCTTATGAATAGTAATATTAATAGTAATATGAATCTTATTCATAGTAAACATACATTATTTTTTTTGTAATGAATATAATATAATTAGATATCAATTAATTTTTCCGGGTGATAAAAAATGAGTTATAGATTTAAAACCATTATTTTTTAATAAATTATGATTTTACATAAAAATAAATTAATAATATTTAAAAAATTATTTTCAAAAAATTGAGTTCATTTTTGAATTATAAACATCAAAAAATGATTCAGGTGAATTTTTTGGATTCTTTTTGAAATAGTTGAATTTTCCGTGAATGGTAAAAATACAGTTTTGAGTTTATGAGTGTTTGATCACATCATTAATGATATAATAATGTTGTAATAATTCTGGTCTACATTTGTACAATAAAATATATTAATAGGTGTCCCAGGTGGCTAATACCATGGGATAATACCTTGCCCAAGCCCATGGTTTTTCAAATACCACGAATGAGTTGTCCCTTGGAAATTAATAAAATATTCCCTCACATTTTCTATAAATACCAACACATTCCTTCATTCCATTCATTCCAAATTATTACTCAAAGAAGATCTAGCAATATAACCTCTCTATTAGAGCTCACAATGTTTCATCATTTCCTCAAGGACCCAACCTTCATGTATTAGTTGTTACATTATAAGATATGAGAAATCTCAACTTCTTTCTTTTTTTCAATTAAAGTTCTTTTTTAAGTGGTATAACATTCAATAGTCTATACTAGGTCTTCGTTAAATTTATTCTATAATTTTTATGATTAATTTATATATTGGTTACCCATATCCTCACTCTTTTTAATGTTTTCTAATACCATGTTGCATAGTCATTATGCTGCCGAATTTTCGTAAGGGATTTCTCAACTATTACTTTATTTTTTAGTTCTTTTATTTTCTTATTCGTTCCCTTTATACACTTATACAAGAGTAATGAATGTTCTAGTATATTACATATTATATATTTAATTATGTGTATTTATGCTTCATTGTTATACTTCTTCATTTCCCCCACTTATTCAATAAATTCAAATATTGTCCATGATGTGTGGTTTTACCGACATTGTGGACAATGTGATTTCAATTTCTTTTAATTCCTTCAGGACTGGTCATGAAAGCATTTTTATGGTTTGGCCAGATTATAATTTATTTAATATATATTATATAAGGTTTTATAATCATTTTTTATAGAGGATATTAATTTATAAAACAAAATGTATTCATTGCGTTCGAAGAATCACCCAAAAAAATTAAACAAATATCAATAATGTTTTAACTTATAAATCAGCTTCATGTCAAAATTCAAAATGATAAAAAGATGTAATTTATGGTTATGTAATCATATATATACAAATCTATTCTAATTCTTGAGTTTCACTTCAAATTGATAAGAATATCCATCATGAACCAATCATGGAAACCATGTAAAGAACGCAGCTAAAGCAATGTAAATAACAAAAATATTACTAAAAAATGTGTCAAATATTGTTGTAAAATGATCATATAAGGTGATATAAACATTTATATGTTTCATTAAGATATTAATATCTCTATTTTACCTATTATAAAATATTTTTAAACACATTTAAAGTAACAAGAACTATAGGTAATAGAATTCATAACCCAATTTCCATTCTTTGTGTTAACATTCTACATCATTATTTAGGTTGTATTAAAAATGATTGTGAGATGAATTTTTATTATATTGTGTTTAATTATGTGTATTTATAGTGTGTAAAAACAAATCCATTATATTCTATTAATTCTCACTACATTTATATTTTAAGGTCATTTTCTTATTAAAATTTTTAAAACTATCTTTAATAAATTTTCAAAGGATTTTTTTATGTGTATGGCATGAGAGATTTCTCCTAATTTTAAGATAATTTATTAACATTATAGGTTCCTTGGACATTATTTGGTGTGGGTTGAGTCCATTATAGCTCAATATATGTTTTTTTATCCCATTATAGATCAAGATATGACGGGTGGGCCCCATTATAGCTCTCTAATGTATTGGGTACTCCAGAGATGGATGTTGGCAAAATTTTTATTCCATGTATAAGGGTGAATGTATGAGTGATGTGATAAATATGTCCCAAGGAAACTATATGAAGTTTAAATGCATATGATTATTTATTATTATCGTTTTTATTGGTTTTTATGTTATTAGTTGACTAACGATTTATTTCATTATACCTCTTACTGAGTTTTATAATCATACCATGTTTTTAAACATTTTTTCCTAGGATATTAGGATGGTTATGAGAAATAAGGGAGTCATGATGTTTTATATTGATTATTGTCAAACAAATAATTTTTTATGGTTTAATGATTTATATATTGAAAAAAATGGATTCTGATTTTAGTGGTATATTCTTTCAATGTATGTGGTATGTTATGTATGCAAGATATATTAATTATATAAAATGCTAAACACAAAAAGTTCCTCAATGTGTAATAATGTATGTTCTAGTCTAAAATATAATATTAAGTAACGTTTTAAGAATAGGTCCTTATATCCATATTTTTGGAAGATGTTAAATGGGATATTGGATTAAAATATAAACATTATCCTAAATTCCATGGAAATGGTGTAACGACATGTTTAGTCCAAATAGAAATAGAAAGACATATTGAGCATATAGTTTGGTGACATGGATGTGAAGCCTTCATGATGAGCTATATTTACAAGGGTACTATATTACATAGTGATAATTCATATTTGGTTTTCCTCATTGAGAGTTTAAAATATTTCTACTCGGTTCCTTGACCTATTGTTAGAAAATAATTTTTGACTTTTGGAAATCCCACCTAATACCAAAATGTAATAATCCTATAGGGTCACACACTATGTTTTTTCGTTGTTCATGATTAAAATATATTTTAATTTAATGAATGTAATAAATATTATTCTAATGGTCGATGAATATTTTTTATTCAAATTTTATTGATTACACAAATAAAATAAATATTTATTCACCGAATTATGAAAAAATAACTTTATCTATTTTATTTAATATTATTTTAGTAGTTTGTGAATAAAATTTTTATCTAATAGAATAAATTTTTTAATTGGGTATTCAAAAACGTTAATAGGAGTTCAAATTGAACAAGACCGTATTCAGTGAAAAACATTAATTAACAAACCGGTTAAATAATACTTGTTATTTTCGCAAGTTGAAGTACACAACAAAATATTAATATTTTTATTTTATTATGTTTAATGGTTTTTATTAAAGGTTTTTATATAACATAATGTTTGAAAGAAATTAAATAATTATTTTAACTTAATCCCTTGCACTATAAATAATCTATTATGCCTATTATTTATAGTGTCGATTAGTGTAATTGAAATAGATAATTTTTTCACACAACTAATTCTCACTCCACTCATACTACTTTGTCCATCTTAGTAAGTAAAAATTCAATATATACTTCATTCAATACTATATATTGGTTTTTCAAGAACCAACAAAACACGATATTTAATTTATTGTATAAGCACCAATTATCAAGTGTCATTTTGTGGATATCATAATAGAATGTGTAGATCACTATTAGAGTATCCTTACATACTCAAAGTAAAATTAATTAAATATAAAATTGTATTTTCATAAGGTCAACATTAATAACTAAAAGAAACAAAACCTAGGTAATCATTTATTCACATGTTAAATAAATAAATTATCAATTTATGTGAAATATCATCTCTCATTGTTTCAAGAAATGATTAGTAAAATAAATTATAATTGTTTTCTCAATATTTCATTCTTCTACTACATTCAAACCAACAATTGGTATTAGAGTGGTCACATTTGAATTTATAATTATCTATTTTTTTATTGATTAATGCTAAATTTTTCTTAGATTTTCATTTCATATTATCAATTATTTAATTCGGTTTAAATTAATAATATTCAACATATATATCATGATTAAATTAGTATTTCATTTTAATATTTTTTTTGAATAGATAATAAAAGAAAAAGGTTTCCATTCAGAAGCTAATGAATTTTTTTTTGTAATATAGGGTTACATGGCATATACTTCTAATTACACATCGTATACCCTAGGGAGTTGCATCTGGATGCATTAAGGGATTCATAGTGTTTCATGTAGTAAATACATGTGGTGTATTCTAAATGTAGATTGTCCAACATGGGACATGGTTGTTGGATTACATGGTATTTATTGGTGTACTCACCATGTATTACACATGGGTAAACAGGGTAAATCATGCACTCTTTATGGTCATTATACACAGTCCAAACCATGTGAGACTGAAAACGGAAAGAATTTATGATATACACATCATGTATGTGGTGTACAAAGTGTGTAGTTCATCAATTCCCAAATTTTAAACACAATCCAATGACCCAGGCATGCCTTCTAGACCCATGGAAAGTGGAACACACAATGTGTATCTTGTATGAACTCGTTGTGTTGTTCATATGAGGCACACACTACAGACCCAGGCGTGTACCTTGGATACACAACAACCAAGAAACAAATTGTGTGGATGGATTGTAAATTCCATTTACTCTATAGTTAAATGAAAGAACTAAATATTACATTAAATTGATAATTATATCATTAAATCCTTATTTTATTGATTTTAACAGCAATGTTCATTTGAAATTTTAATAATCGTTTAAAAATTTTAAATGATTACATAATTTATTGCAATTAATATCTCATTATTTCTTTTCTCTTTTATTTTCCATGAGTTCCATATATTTTTGGTATCACTAATTATGTTAGGATGATCGTTAAGATAAAAGGGGAATTATTAGATATTTTTTTTTATTAATTCTAGTTTAAAAACCTTAATAATAAATAGAGAATAATAAACTGAATTATATCCAGTTACTTTTGTGTATTCATTACATATTTGACCATTCATGAGATTTCCCGAGACATTTGTGTGTTGGATGTATTAATTTAATTTAATTCATGGATTATAAATTATTTATTATTAAAATAAATATGATGGCCTATGATTCATCCCTCCCCCCATTATTATGTAGAAACTGTGTGTCCAATGATATTTATTTAATTCAATTTTAACTTATCCTCTAGTTCCCCTCATCTACATGTGAGACATAAATACATGTAGTTGATGATGTATATAAAGGAGTGTGGATGTTGTTCAATGAAGAACTATTATGTTACCAAATCTTGGGATACACATGTGGAAAGGTTGAATGAAATAAATCATTCCAAGACCAAATATAGAAGTTATATCCTCTTGATCAATGGTCGGTTTAATGTATTCTCTTTAAATCAACCGTTGGATTAATATCATAAAAAATTCATTTAACTATTATTTATTTATTTATATCTAATTATTTATTTTATGGATTCAAGGACATTATCACGTAAATAAATTAATTAATGTTCAAAGATGGAAATTAAATAAATAATTTATGTATAAATGTTTTATCCATTTTGGTTAACTAATTAACTATCACCCACATAATATTAATGAGAACTTTAAAGGATACTAGGAAATTAAAAATTATTCATAATTGATTGAAATCAATAAATTAAATATTATGTCAGACTTGGACTTCAATTAATTGATCAGGAATGAAATCGATGAAAAATAGAGTTTTAACAACCATCCCCGAGACGCTTAATTTTAACGTGGATTTATCATGAAGGTTATGGGTTTACACAACCATCTCACATCAAGATAATTAGCCCTCACTATAATTGATGTAACATAGAAGGAAGTGCTGAAAAAAATCCAAGTCAAGATTTAACTATAGGGGAGTGCACTAAATGCATTAGGGAGAGATAAGCCTATAGTTTGCAAAGACCATTCTACCTAAAAACCATCAAGTATCATGACTGTCCCATGTTGGGATTATGTGAATGGTCATATTGATCTTTTCCAACATAATTTCATAGAAACTAGACATTCATGTTAAATGGTGATTGATATAGGGTGTCGATAAAATAGTTGAAGATTTAATAAAAATTAATAAAGTTAAATTAGATTATTTTTTTCAGATAATATGTAATCAAGTAAGTTACTAATAATCTTCAAGTTTAATTTTATAATCAAATGGTAATCTCATCATCAAAATTTTCCCCATCATAAATATTTGAGGAATAAAACAAACTCACTTATAGTAACATCCAAGAGTGGTATAGATACATTTGGGTTATGCTACACCATGAATGGAAATCATACATTATTGAATCCTCAATTCCTGATACACCTGCTAAAGAGGTGAGTGATTTAGAGTTCTTGGTCTATAAAAAACATTTGAGATGCATGGTCAATGTTCTATGTTTTATGCTTTCATATATGTCTATTATACTCATGAAGTCTCATGAAAACTTGTATGCATATAAAATTTTTAAGAACCTATATAGTTTTTAAAATTAGAGAGATAGAATGGAATGGTTTGAGATATGCAAGGCACTATTTCCTAGATATCATGAAGATTGTTCCACATCTTGGCCTCGTATTGTGAATCACATTTGCAACATTGACCACTTAGAGTTTATTTAGTTTAAACACTCTATAGAATTGGGCACAGATATCATTCTTTCATCACTCCATTATAGATTCTATATCTTTTACATAAATCATAATATGGAAAATATTGATAAATCTCGATTAGATATACTAAATATTTTTCACCAAGTCGATAAAGAAATGATTAACTAAACTCCTTATATCCTTATAGTGAAAAACATAATAGGAAATGGATGATCATTAAACCCAACTCTTTTTTAAACTCTTTAAAGAATAATAATATCAAGGGAAAACAAAGTAAACATGATGTTACCTATTTCGCATGTGGAAAGAAGGATAATTTTAAGAAGAATATAACCCAACCAAAAAATCAAGGGGAAGTTTAAGGATTTTTTGTTTTCAAGTAAAGTTTTTATATTTATAAAAATTGGGTATTATATACATCTTTTGGTGATCACATATGGATTAAAATATAGGAACAAATTAGATTCAGGAAGATTTATTAAAGGGAGGCTCATCTATGAGCCACCAACAGAGCTAAAGATGATGTTGTACCTATCAGTGACTACCACCTCACATTTCTAAATGGGATGATCATCGTGTTAATTATTTTTTTATTAAGATACATTAGTTACCAACAAAAATTATATCACTATGCATAATAGATGCATAATGTTTTTTTTAAATTAGGTAATAATTTTTTATTCTTTTATAAAAATAAAAAAATTTATGGTAAGGAACAATTAAATAATAGTCATTATGTGTTAGAGTACAAAAACCATGTAATTTCAATAGATAATGAAACCATATCACATGACATGGACCGCACCCAACATTGGAATCATTGTCGAGGTCATGTAAATGAAAATATATTGACTAAACTACATCAAGATGGATATTTAGACTCTTAATGTGTAACACCAATTGTTGTATATCACTCATGTTTATAAGATAAAATGACATAAATCTTCATTTAGTGGAAAATGTGAAATGTCTAAATATATTCATGAGTTAGATCATACAGATCTTTGTGGACCATTTCCTATTGAAGTAAGAGGTGGTTACTCAAACATCGTGAATTTTACTAACGATTTGATTAGATATGGATATGTCTATATAAGGAGTTATAAGTCCCATTCAATTGATAAATTGAAGGAATACATGAATTATGTTGATAAACATCTTGGTAAGAAGATTAAAAAACTCCACTCAAACCATGGTAGAAAATATTTAAATCAAGACTTCATTGATTTTTGTGGGAGTTTGAGATACTATCTCAACACACTCCTCCTTATATGACTCAGTACAATGGTATAAGATAAAGGAGTAACTAAACCATATTGGAATTGGTCATATCAATGAATATCCATGCAATTCTTCCTTTATACTTTTGGAGATACACATTGAAAACAGTAGTACAAATACTAAAATTGTGTTCCATCTAAATCAAATGATGGTATACCATTAGAATTATGGATAGAATGAATAATGTATTGTCATAGATGCATGTGTGGGGGTTTCCAATAACTCTTTGTAGCCAATTTGGGTAAAAAAACATGGAACGTACATCACAATGCATAACATTATAGGATATCCTATATACATAAGGGGGTATTACCTATACAACCCCTCAGACGAAAAGGTTATAGTGATAAGAAAGACCATCAACCTTGAGAGGGACCACATCTATAGAATATATGGAAGGAATGAAATAGACTTAGATAAAGATGGGATCAAGGTACAATCAATAGGTAAAATAATATATTCTATAAAGTCTAGTGGAAGAAGAAATTGTTCTTGAAACACAAGTATTTTGTAAGAGTGTAATATAGGTTAAGGAACTAGAACATTAGGTATTTCTAGTAACTGAGGACAATGACTCATTATTCGTTAATAATAATGATCCTACAAACAAAAATGAATAATTATGTGGAAAAGATGATTCCATTTGGAAAGAATACATGAATTCTAAAATAGATTCCATGTATCAAAACCAAATCATGATTTTAGTAGATCCTCCGATGTATTTAAGGAATGTTGAATAAAAATGAATATTCAAGAAGAAATTGGACATGGATGGAAAAGTACCTATAAAGCATGACTAGTTGCAAAAGGGATTAAATAGTGTCAAATAAATGACTATTATGAAACCTTTTAACTATTTTCAATTAAAAAATGAATCATAATTCTACTTAAAATTGTGTCTTACCATGACAATGATATTTAGAAAATAGATAGTAAAACATCCTTCCTTAAAGGGATGCTTTTATAATATGTTTGTATGAAAGAACATGAAGAATGATTAACTCCAAAATGTGCATGTAAGATATGAAAATTGAAAAAAAAACAATTATGTATTAAAGAGAGCATCTCATTTGTGGAACATTCATTTTCATGAATCCATAAAAAAATATTTTTTTTCTAATGAATGAGTTTGAGTATTGTATCTAAAATATATTCTATTGTAGTAAAATGGATTTCATAATAGTATATGTTGATATCATATTACTATTTGGAATCAAAATAAAATTCATACAGTCTGTTAAAGAAAGGTTGAATAAATTCATTTATATAATGGACTTGGGAGAAGCAGCATATATACTTGGGATCTAGATTCTTCATGATAGATCCATGAGGATTCTCAACATAATTAAAAGTATGCACATTGACAATATAATGAAGAGATTGAGTATAGAATAGTCCAAGAGGGGATTGTCTCCAGCATCAAATGGCATTGATATTTCTATGAAATAGGTCATTACATACATGGGAAAATAAATAGAATGTAATGGATCCCATATTTATTAGTGATTGGGTTATTCATGTATGAAATGTTATGAACTATTCTAGATATTTCCTACACATTAAATGTGATATGAAAATACCAATTTAGTATTGGTAACATCCATTGGATGTCATTCATGAATATCATTAAGAGTCTCTTGAATATTAAGGATATATTCCTGGTATATATATGAGATGAGGAACTAGTCATTAGAGGATATGAACATTATAATTTCCAAACTGATCAATGAGAAATGATTTCACAAACAAAATAACTCCAAATCCAATTTTTTTAATTTTTTGTATAAACAACTTTATGGTTGAGTGGGAACATTACAATAAAAAATACCAAATACCAAATTTCAAAAACTACAAAGATAAATGGTATATTGGCTTCAAAATTCACCAAAAAACATACAAAATAAAATTTAGTTTTCAAATTTTAAACACACATACAAAAAACACACTCATCAATACCTTATCTCACATCCTACTTGAGCTACAGTCCCTGAATCATCACCTATATTCGCAATCAAAACATCATTGAAATCAATGTCACTGGAAACTGGAATCCATCAAATCATATCATCATTGGAATTATAAAAAAATGAAGACCTTTGAGATATGTAGGGGAAATCTCTCCCAAACCAGAAAACATGACATTTGATAACCAAAAACAAACAAAATCAACATCACCTGGCATACCGACATCATGGAATTTTGTCAACCATTCCAATCCACCTCCAAATACACCTTGAAAAACACCATGAAAATTCGACTAGGATGATAGTGGGGGAATCCTAGAACATGAGAAGAGTAGTAACCTGTGTCGTTGATTAGAAACAACAACACCAAAATATTCAATTATCACCGAGGATAAAAGCCATTAACAAATCCTAAACATCAAGATTCCAACAATCAATCATCATAAAAAAACCCCACCTGATCGAAATACTTCCAAATAATAGAAAAAAGAAAAATAAAAACAATGATGGGTACTGAAAACTTAAGCTGGGAGAGAATCGACATGAATTTTTTCTCTTATAAAACTAATGAATCTCAACCTACATGTCCCATACCCCCCCACCCAATAGAGTCACTACATAAAACCATAATAGAGTCTTGTAAAACAAATCTAAAAGTAAGAGAACATAATTAGATGAGCATTATATCAATAGTGATCCACGATCATGGGGGGACAGAAACGCCTGAACTAGATTAATATAAAGAGAGAAAAAGAGAGAATCAGAAGAATTTTGATGAGGGAAAACCTAGAGAAAAACCATGTTTATAATGGAGAGAATTATGTCTAGGAAATTAAATCATCAACAAAAGGATAAATATGGATGAAAATAATAGAAGTAGGGAACCATATGAAAAAAATGAAACATCTGAAGCTGGAAGAGGATGGAACATTTCTTGGGGAAGAAACCCTAGATGATTTAGTGGTGGGGTGTGCTTAGAAGAGCATAAATAAGGACGTAGTCATAGAGTCTATATTAGAGTCCAAGTATTTTGTGGCATATAATTTTTCTAAAAAAATCATATTGATGTACATATTCATCCAATATCATGATATGGTACTGATATGTAAAGACCCTATCACACTCTATTGTGATAATAATTTAGTAGTGGATCATGAAAAATAACCGAGGTAACATCTTCAGATGAAGGACATAATTTGCAAGTATCATATAATGATGGATTTTTCTATTAGAGGTCAGGTTTCTTGAGAATTATTTCTTGGGAAGACACCATATAAGACCCCTTTAATAATGAATTGACTCATTAGAAACATAATTATTATGTCAGTTCTAGTGAATTGAAATTTATAGGTAGTTGGCTGTAACACCCCAAGATTTCATAGTGTGTTATTTCTTCAAAATAATTCAATAACTTGCACTACACGCAACACTGAGTTCAATTGCACCATGACTTACCAAAAAAATACATTAAAAGAGGTCATGAATAGTATTAACTAAATTTTATACTTTATATAATCCTTATAATTTTAGAATCCATATTATGAGTTTCTTAGTCATAATGCAAGAACAGATTCATTTTCAGTATTGCACTTTTATCAACTTTTGATAGTGAAACATTTTTAAATACAATATTTTAAACTTTTTGACTAAATTGAGACATCAAAAAAATTTAAAATGAAACATCCCAAGCTTCCACGGTACGCTTTCCTTTGAATAAAACAGTAGCGTGTGTTGTACGCAACTTCGAGTTTTAACACACACCACAACCGATCAAACTAGCCGTTATGAATAGTAATACCTAAATTTTAAAATAATATATATTTTATATTTTGAAATGGAATTAATTTTTGGATTCGGAATATTGAATTTAGCCTAAGGTGAAATTTTGGTACTTTTCGGATAACTTTCATATTTTGATGAATAGTGAAAATTAGTAAATTTTAATTAAAAACAACTTTTTATTCAAAATAATTAATAGTGATAAATTATGAATTTTAGTGGTTTTAAAGTATATTTAGAATATATTTTTACAATTTAATATAATGTTGGTCATTAGACATAATTTTACAATTAAACCGAACATAAACAAGTGTCAATCTTTTGATAGTTATTACCTCTTAAAAACAAGCTTTTTGTTTTGACAGCGGGAATTAATTTTAAATTCATTTCTGCCACTTCTGTGTTTTGAATTTAGAGAAATGGATTCCATATTTGGAATCAGGATTTCCAAATTGTGTAAATAGGTAACTTTTATTTTTAGACATTTTGAATAATTACTGTGGTAAATATTTTATTTACCATGGTTAAGGGTAAATCTAGTAAATAAGGGTTAAAAAATAATATTATAATAATACAAAATTACCCTAAAACGTGTCCTAACATTATTGGTGGACACATACCCGACCATGAGCATCCTTGGGTCAATTTGGGGATCCCTTGGAGCCACTTGTATGTGGTAGGGACACTTTATATTAATAAAGTTAAAATAAAAATAAAAATGGCATAAGCTTACATCTTTTAGAAGAACAATTTTTACATAGGGTTATACATGTTGGATTTATGATTATAAATATTCATTAGAAAGATAAAAAGATTTCCTACATAATTATATTTTATTTATAATTTTTAGACATCAAATAATTTAAATTATTAATGACACAATAATGATGCAATGTTTACCTCATTAATAAATCATTTAAATAAATAAGATTATAATGATTAAAATATTATTTAAAACCTATACAATTATTATTGGTTGATGTTATTTAGAATATGAGTCATCTTATCTTCGACCTCAATGATTTTTGGACCATTATAAACCGAATATAATTATATTATAAAGTAATACTTTCACTCTTTCCTAAAGAGCCCCTCTTCTCCTTTATAAAAGGAGACCACTTCTACTCATTCCTCACACCTATCAAGCCACTTGGCTCGTCCAAAATCTGCCCAAATAAGCTCCCCACATCCCTCTCCTCCTCCTTGAAGCTTCCCCTTAGGCAGAAATCATTTCAATAAGTCCTTTGGTTCCAACCAAAGTGAGTTACCTAAATTAAAGGTAACGGTTTCTCTTAAATTATTTTCATTTATTTTGCTTCTCCAACCCCCAAACTCTTTTTATTTCCTTTCTTTTGTAACAACACCAGTATAAACAATATACTAGGATGTTTTTATAAGAAGGATTCAAACTACACATACACACAACTCCATCTAATGGATGATGAACATAATGTTTCTGTGGATGGCAAACTAACGCCTCACGAAACGATGATTGTTCAAATACATCTTACCGCCTCTCATGGTGGCCATTATGATGGCACTGTAATTAAATATGATATTAATGATATATATTTTATATATAATCTTCTTTAATTCCATTTTATTTCATACCATTATTCGTTTCATGTTGTATATACATAAGATAATTTCATTTGAGGAAGTGCGGACTACCGTCCCCTTAAAATTATATGACTCGTTCATACCACACATGGAACGTATAAAGGATGGTGTTAATGAATTTAAGTAACATATATAAAATATTATATTATACTGGAATAGTAATATACCTATGTATCATTTGGATTTGATTCTTTTAAGAAAAAAATTAAATGGAAGTAGCGTTCGTGCGTACGTACGGACTACCGTCTCCACGAACGTGATAAGATTCATTCTCCATCGTATCCATTCAAGTCTTATTCTCATTTTAGGGTTAAAAATAATGTTAATATCATTCTGATTATGAATAAGATATAATATATCCATAACAAACATGTCTTACGTAACCAAACATTTAAGAAGAACGAATCGATTATCACCCGAAACGACGATAATACTAAGATATTATTAATAAAGCAATGTTAAAAGATCATATATGATATCATATTAATGTATATGATTCTTGTATAATTTAATAACAATTATTTCACCATTATACAGGATGTAAACCTACCATCGACCAAGGAAAAAGTACAAAGTAAGGGATTTTCTTATCTCACTTTCAATTCCGTGAGATTTCCATTGTTCGCCACTAAATTATTGAAAGTGGTGTATTGTGTACTACAATTTGATATATATTATCATGATTCTCTTTATATTCATGTTATTCTGTAAATCATTTTGTGGTTATTAACTTTTTTCCATACGACTCAGTTGATTAACGTGGTAAGAGTTTCTTATCTCGCTCTTAATTTCGCGATAATTCCATTGTTCACCACTTAATTATTACATGTGGTGTATGTGTACTAACCATGATTGTATTCATTGTGTAATATACTTTAATTTATGGGTATTTACATAGTCATGGTATGATCCTTATTTCATGGTTGTTTGTTTCATAAGTTACCAAATCGATAAGGGAATTTGAGATTTCAATTTCCACTCATTCGGCTTTACGCATATTTCATTGATTATATTACTCCAAGATTATGTATGGAATCACTATTCATTTGATTATGTAATAATTTCCACTCCCCTTCCTGTGGATATACTTTTGATACACATAATCACTCTATTGATAATTCTCAAGTCATTAATATGAATTTGATAAGAGTAATTTTAACTCTTTCACCATTTGTTGAGTTAAACATCCAATTCGTTGGTGTTGTTTATACAAGAATATGTGTGAATATCCATTGATTGTTTTACACTGAATATTCAATCATATTTAGTGTATTTATATTTTCACACATAATTATGTCGTTGATTTATCCTTAACCTAAGGATACGGCCTTTATGAGAGATTTCATTTCAATTTACATTCTATTGGGACTTCTTTGTTGATATACACCAAATCACTTTTATGTGGTGTATATAATGTACTTTGACATAGTATATCATGAATCCCTTTATTCTCATGATATTACAAAGTTTTTATTACCTCAATTATTTGTACTCAAGTGTCTCTCTTTTGGTTAGAATCTCTAACCAAAATACCATTTTAAAATGTTTTAAAGACTTATTCTTCTAAATCTTGCTCATTAATGTCCATGTTTTAAAAAATGGTTTTAAGGATTTATTTATATGGACATTAAAGTTTTAAAATCAAAACTCCTTTTAAAAGTTTCAAAGTGGCATGGGACACTTTGATTCAAAAATCTGTTTTTAAATGGCTTCTTGACAAATAGTGTGACTTTTAAATGATTTCAAGGAAAGGGGGATATTTCCCTCAAATAGTTTTGATGATTATTTTCATCTATGTCAACATCCTTAATTATTCATGATTGAGGTTAATGTGATACAATACAATCATCCATATTGTATCAAATGAGTTATATTTGACTGTGGATGTTCTATTTTTATACCATTCATTGTTTGTGGTAGAAGTATTGACATTTCGTATGCTATTTTTAATATGAATGTTTATGTTATGTTTAAACCTGTTCATATGAGGAATGCATTGGACTTAATAAGTGACGGGTGGAGCCCGCTATAGCTCCTCGATGCATCGGTAGGTCTCATGAGACAAACTAGTGTCTTGCCACAAGGCCTTGACAAAATCTTATTTGTAGTCTTGGCACGAGGCCTTGACTATGTGGTTATGATAGTCTGGCATTATGCATTCCAACATTATGAAAGTGGTTATTGATTTTTGCATGTGATTATTCGATTAGTAGAATATCCATGTGAATAAGTAAATGGCATTATCTCATTTTATTTATGCCATACTATGTTAAAAGTTCAAGTTTAAAAGGCGTTTGTTTTAGTTATACATTGCCTTAAATGTTTATTCTTATTTATGAAAGTTTCCGCTATATTGTTATCCTTACTGGGCATTTGAGCTCACCCCTTTTCTAGGTTTTATTTTTCCCAGGAAGTGAAGAAGTAAGTTATGAATGACCTGCAGGGATATTATGTGGGGATATGAGTGTGGATTATGGAGACAATTTGTTGTTGTATTAGTTTTTCGTTTAATGATGTAATGTAAAACTTATGAATATATATAGTGTTTCCAAGGATACTAAACCAATCAGTCTTTCGAGATTTGATCTTTCTTGTGATCATGCCAATGTTACGAAGTAATGCACCGACTCTGGGTAGCTGGGGTCGGGGCGTTACAGTTTGTATCAGAGGAAGTTTAGTACAAACCTTGGAAGCTAGATTTAGATAAACTCTGATTAGAGCACGTAGACCTAAGATGAACATTGAGGATTAGTGTAAAATAACTTCCTAGAAATTTGGTATTGTAGAGATTTTGTGAGTTTTCCGAGCAATACATCTCTGTCTGGATACGAGCAGGTAGAGGCGGCTCTGGCACAGATGTACCTAGGGGTAAAACCCGAAAACACCGCTTTGAGCTAGACTCGAACGGGAACTGGTGCACGACAACGGGCCTTGCTGCACTCTTGGTTACGACACTCCCAGGGGATATGCTTAGGATAACTCTCATTTTCTTTACAAATCATTATGAAGGGTTTTTGAGTATATACATCCTCAAAGGAGACATTTTTATGATAATGGATTATATCCATAAATAGTTCAATTTATGTTAAGTGTATTATAAGTATGGGATTATGTATTTTGATTCATAAACTGATCTAGTGTATGCCATTGTTTAGAAATGGCGCCCACTAGAAGGAATGAGAACTCCAGAAATGCACATGATCCAAAGAGAAGGAAGGATCATATCTTTCATGGTCTTAAGCTAGAATTTATAAGAGAAATAGTCTCCCATGTATTATCATCATATGAAGAAATAATATCATGTGTTGATAAGATAAGTAAAGAGTTTACTGAGTCCTATGGCTTTGAAGGGAAGAAAGAGAAGAAAAGGATGGAAGAGAGAAAGATGGATAAAGGGAAGAGGGAAAAGAATAATTTTCCCATATGTGGTAACTGTGGAAAGAAACACCCTGGAACTTGCCTGAAAGGAATGGGAGCTTGTTATAAGTGTGGAGGAAAAGGGCACAAAGTACGTGACTGCAAGGGTAAGAAAATGGTTTCAAATGTACAATGCTTCATTTGCAAGGAGTTTGGACACTACGCGAACCTATGTCCCAGTCATCAGACTATGCCGCAAATGATGCTATTGGATAATAATCAAGTTATGATACTACCACAGATGAAGAGGAATGATTAGAGTTCTTATGTTGATTATGTCAATTGAGTGTTGTATCAACAATGTACTTGTTATAATAATTATTGAGTATATAAGGATTGTACTGCAGTACTATTTCATTAAGGACTTGAGATTATGTGGAACAAAGAAAAGTGACTCAATAGCAGGATAAATTTTTGGAAAATATATGGTTGAGAGAATGATAAACCATAATATAGTTCTGATACCGAAGTAGTGATTTTGGAATAATACATGATTGTTTTGGATAAATTATATTGGATATTCATGACTACCTTCAAACTGGTTAATGATTTTTATATTCCATCATTTTTGGGGTTTAAAACATTTTTGGATTAATGATGTATATCCAGCTTTCTATATGGAATAAGGGAGCATGAGTGTAATCAGTAAGGAATATGGTAATTCAGGATGTTTCAGTGTATTAAAAGAATACATGATGAAGGTATTAATATGCTATTACGGGGTAAAAAGGTTCTACATTATGATTAACTTACTTATAAATGTTGGACTGTGAGTTTGGATAGAAGTATTTTGGATAGTTCTAGTTTGGATTATTTTGGATTGCCATAAAAGGACAACCCGGAGGTCGGGCGGCAACCCGTCGCGTCCGGCAAGGCTGTGAGACTTGAACCCGCAACTGAAGGGCGACAAGGGTGTATCACCTACCACTGGCCCACGAGATGTCCTGGATTAAATAATGTAGTTTTTATTAAAAGATCTTGTAGATGAATTATAAATTCGTTTATTTTGGAACCCTATACGAATAGTGTAAATAGATTTTTTTTACATTCTATTATCTTTTAGAGTGAAAGATGAGTTTGTGGTTGAAATTTATTAATGGATAAAACTCTAATTATAAATTAGGTATATCTCCTTATGATCTTAGCCAATCTCATAAATAAATTCCTCAACATTAAGAAAACCAACTTAAAAACAAAAATGTTTTCCTAGATGGTACCTTAAATCATCACTAATTCATGGCTTTGGGATTGTTGGCCTTTTCATAGCCATGTTCTCTACCACTCTCCATCAGATAATTGATGGTTAGATTTCTCTTCCATATCCATATTTTCCTACATGGAACCCTAGTATGTGTTATTTTCGGTAATCTTCATACTTTCCACTCTTTATTTTAAATAGAGGCCTCGTTATTCATTTTTCGATGTGGGGTTTCAACTATGATATTTTGAAACGTCAAAAATGTGTTATCCTAATACCCTATGTTTTGTTGAATCGATGATATTTCAAATCATCATAGATTGATGAATATAAGGACCTCAATTATACACTTGTTTGTGATTGATGACCTTAATCACTACCTATAAATATTTACGTTTTTCCTCCGATTATATGTCTCTAATTGCCACCAATGTTCTCCTAATCGAGATCATAATTTGGTGGTGACCCTTTGATTTCTCTTTTCGTCATATTAAGACTAAATTTTAGTAACCGAATTTCCGATGTGGGTTTTCCCACAAATATATTTTCTACTTTCAACCTTTTATTTTCGAAAAACAATTTCAAATTGCGAGGACGCAATTTATTGAAGGAGGGGAGAATGTAACACCCCAAGATTTCATAGTGTGTTATTTCTTCAAAATAATTCAATAACTTGCACTACACGCAACACTGAGTTCAATTGCACCATGACTTACCAAAAAAAGCCATTAAAAGAGGTCATGAATATTATTAACTAAATTTTAAACTTTATATAATCCTTATAATTTTAGAATCCATATTATGAGTTTCTTAGTCATAATGCAAGAACATATTCATTTTCAGTATTGCACTTTTATCAACTTTTGTTAGTGAAACTATTTTAAATACAATATTTTAAACTTTTTGACTAAATGGAGACATCAAAAAAATTTAAAATGAAACATCCCAAGCTTCCACGGTACGCTTTCCTTTGAATAAAACAGTAGCGTGTGTTGTACGCAACTTCGCGTTTTAACACACACCACAACCGATCAAACTAGCCGTTATGAATAGTAATACCTAAATTTTGAAATAATATATATTTTATATTTTGAAATGGACTTAATTTTTGGATTCGGAATATCGAATTTATCCTAAGGTGAAATTTTGGTACTTTTCGGATAACTTTCATATTTTGATGAATAGTGAAAATTAGTAAATTTTAATTAAAAACAACTTTTTTAATCAAAATAATTAATAGTGATAAATTATGAATTTTAGTGGTTTTAAAGTATATTTAGAATATGTTTTTACAATTTAATATAATGTTGGTCATTAGACATAATTTTACAATTAAACCGAACATAAACAAGTGTCAATCTTTTGATAGTTATTACCTCTTAAAAACACGCTTTTTCTTTTGACAACGGGAATTAATTTTAAATTAATTTCTACCACTTATGTGTTTTGAATTTATAAAAATGGATTCCATATTTGGAATCAGGATTTCCAAATTGTGTAAATAGGTAACTTTTATTTTTAGACATTTTGAATAATTACTGTGGTAAATATTTTATTTACCATGGTTAAGGGTAAATCTAGTAAATAAGGGTTAAAAAATAATATTATAATAATACAAAATTACCCTAAAACGTGTCCTATCCTTATTGGTGGACACATACCCGACCATGAGCATCCTTGGGTCAATTTGGGGATCCCTTGGAGCCACTTGTATGTGGTAGGGACACGTTATATTAATAAAGTTAAAATAAAAATAAAAATGGCATAAGCTTACATCTTTTAGAAGAACAATTTTTACATAGGGTTATACATGTTGGCTTTATGATTATAAATATTAATTAGAAACATAAAACGATTTCCTACATAATTATATTTTATTTATAATTTTTAGACATCAAATAATTTAAATTATTAATGACACAATAATGATGCAATGTTTACCACATTAATAAATCATTTAAATAAATAAGATTATAATGATTAAAATATTATTTGAAACCTGTCCAATTCTTATTGGTTGATGTTATTTAGAATATGAGTCATATTATCTTCTACCTCAATGATTTTTGGACCATTATAAACCGAATATATTTATATTATAAAGTAATACTTTCACTCTTTCCTAAAGAGCCCCTCTTCTCCCTTATAAAAGGAGACCACTTCTACTCATTCCTCACACCTATCAAGCCACTTGGCTCGTCCAAACTCTTCCCAAATAAGCTCCCCACATCCCTCTCCTCCTCCTTGAAGCTTCCCCTTAGGCAGAAAGCATTTCAAGAAGTCCTTTGGTTCCAACCAAAGTGAGTTACCTAAATTAAAGGTAACAGTTTCTCTTAAATTATTTTCATTTATTTTGCTTCTCCAACCCCCAAACTCTTTTTATTTCCTTTCTTTTGTAACAACACTAGTATCCAAAATATACTAGGATGTTGTTATAAGATGGATTCAAACTACACATACACAAAACTCCATCTAATGGATGATGAACATAATGTTTCTGTGGATGGAAAACTAACGCCTCACGAAATGATGATTGTTCAAATACATCTTACCGCCTCTCATGGTGGCCATTATGATGGCACTGTAATTAAATATGATATTAATGATATATATTTTATATATAAGCTTCTGTAATTCCATTTTATTTCATACCATTATTCGTTTCATGTTGTATATACATATGACAATTTCATTTGAGGAAGTGCGGACTACCGCCCCCTTAAAATGATATGACTCGTTCATACCACGCATGGAACGTATAAAGGATGGTGTTAATGAACTTAAGTAACATATATAAAATATTATATTATACTGGAATAGTAATATACCTATGTATCATTTGGATTCGATTCTTTTAAGATAAAAATTAAATGGAAGTAGCATTCGTGCGTACGTACGGACTACCGTCTCCACGAACGTGATAAGATTCATTCTCCATCGTATCCATTCAAGTATTATTCTCATTTTAGGGTTAAAAATAATGTTAATATCATTCTGATTATGAATAAGATATTATATATCCATAACAAACATGTCTTACGTAACCAAACATTTAAGAAGAACGAATCGATTATCACCCGAAACGACGATAATACTAAGATATTATTAATAAAGCAATGTTAAAAGATCATATATGATATCATATTAATGTATATGATTCTTGTATAATTTAATAACATTTATTTCACCATTATACAGGAGGTAAACCTACCATCGACCAAGGAAAAAGTACAAAGTAAGGGATTTTCTTATCTCACTTTCAATTCCGTGAGATTTCCATTGTTCGCCACTAAATTATTGAAAGTGGTGTATTGTGTAGTGCCATTTGATATATATTATCATGATTCTATTTATATTCAGGTTATTCTGTAAATCATTTGGTGGTTATTAACTTTTTTCCATACGACTCAGTTGATTAACGTGGTAAGAGTTTCTTATCTCGCTCTTAATTTCGCGATAATTCCATTGTTCACCACTTAATTATTACATGTGGTGTATGTGTACTGCCCATGATTGTATTCATTGTGTAATATACTTTAATTTATGGGTATTTACATAGTCATGGTATGATCCTTATTTCATGGTTGTTTGTTTCATAAGTTACCAAATCGATAAGGGAATTTGAGATTTCAATTTCCACTCATTCGGCTTTACGCATATTTCATTGATTATATTACTCCATGATTATGTGTGGAATCACTATTCATTTGATTATGTCATAATTTACACTCCCCTTCCTGTGGATATACTTTTGATACACATAATCACTGTATTGATAATTCTCAAGTCATTAATATGAATTTGATAAGAGTAATTTTAACTCTTTCACCATTTGTTGAGTTAAACATCCAATTCGTTGGTGTTGTTTATACAAGAATATGTGTGAATATCCATTGATTGTTTTACACTGAATATTCAATCATATTTAGTGTATTTATATTTTCACACATAATTATGTCGTTGATTTATCCTTAACCTAAGGATACATCCTTTATGAGAGATTTCATCTCAATTTACATTCAATTGGGACTTCTTTGTTGATATACACCAAATCACTTTTATGTGGTGTATATAATGTACTTTGACATAGTATATCATGAATCCCTTTATTCTCATGATATTACAAAGTTTTGATTACCTCAATTATTTGTAATCAAGTGTCTCTCTTTTGGTTAGAATCTCTAACCAAAATACCATTTTAAAATGTTTTAAAGACTTATTCTTCTAAATCTTGCTCATTAATGTCCATGTTTTAAAAAATGGTTTTAAGGATTTATTTATATGGACATTAAAGTTTTAAAATAAAAACTCCTTTTAAAAGTTTCAAAGTGGTATGGGACACTTTGATTCAAAAATCTATTTTTTAAATGGCTTCTTGACAAATAGTGTGACTTTTAAATGATTTCAAGAAAAGGGGGATATTTCCCTCAAATAGTTTTGATGATTATTTTCATCTATGTCAACATCCTTCATTATTCATGATTGAGGTTAATGTGATACAATAAAATCTTCCATATTGTATCAAATGAGTTATATTTGACTGTGGATGTTCTATTTTTATACCATTCATGGTTTGTGGTAGAAGTATTGACATTTCGTATGCTATTTTAATACGAATGTTTATGTTATGTTTAAACCTGTTCATATGAGGAATGCATTGGACATAATAAGTGACGGGTGGAGCCCGCTATAGCTCCTCGATGCATCGGTAGGTCTCATGAGACAAACTAGTGTCTTGGCACAAGGCCTTGACAAAATCTTATTTGTAGTCTTGGTACGAGGCCTTGACTATGTGGTTATGATAGTCTGGCATTATGCATTCCAACATTATGAAAGTGGTTATTGATTTTTGCATGTGATTATTCGATTAGTAGAATATCCATGTGAATAAGTAAATGGCATTATCTCATTTTATTTATTCCATACTATGTTAAAAGTTCAAGTTTAATAGGTTTTTTTTAGTTATACATTGCCTTAAATGTTTATTCTTATTTATGAAAGTTTCCGCTATATTTTTATCCTTACTAGGCATTTGAGCTCACCCCTTTTCTATGTTTTATTTTCCCAGGAAGTGAAGAAGTAAGTTATGAATGACCTGCAGGGATATTATGTGGGGATATGAGTGTGGATTATGGAGACAATTTGTTGTTGTAGTAGTTTTTCGTTTAATGATGTAATGTAAAACTTATGAACATATCTAGTGTTTCCAAGGATACTAAACCAATCGGTCTTTCGAGATTCGATCTTTCTTGTGATCATTCCAATGTTACGAAGTAATGCACCGACTCTGGGTAGCTGGGGTCGGGGCGTTATATTGGCTCTAGTCCTTGTGGGGTTTTATTGGACTTTTTGTCCTAGGAAAAACTATGAGTACATAGATTACATTATTATTTGATTTATTTAATATTATTTAAAAGTATTATTAATTGTTTTTATATGTTTGAAATCTATTTAATGTAATAATGTCCATTATTATTTTTTAAATTGATATAGTCATAACAGTTCCCCATTGTGATGATAAATATGATGTTCTATGAAAATATTCTAAATATAGTTTTATGGTTGGATAATGTACTATGATGAGAAATATTGTATTTATATTTTCATTTACAAGAACTCAAAAGAATATGTTTCTTCTTATCAATAAGTTCTCACTTGGTAATCTCCATGATGGGAGATTATGAGAACATAACTGCCAGAAGAAATTCTGCATGTTTTGGTGTGATCGGGTATCCCTATTAGCGAGCATGTGTAATGGTACATAGACATTAAGAATATCATAAATTCATGTCATGACTTTTATAATTATATTTTTCAGTGATTAATTTGATGAAATATGTTCTCTATGAGGTAGGGTGTGTTGGGTGAATCATGAATGATATGTCATTAATGGATATTTCAAGAAAGGATTTGTCACTTCAATATTTATAGAAGCTGATATCTCAATACTTTTTATGTAATATAACTATCATCTTAAATACCATGTCCATGGTGTAACGACATGTTTCTTCTAGATATTCAAAGAATATAGTATCATGAATATAGGTTTCTGATATGGATGTGCAACCGTCTTCATGGGATATTGTGAAAATGTGATTATATTTCACAGTGAGAATTTGTATGTGGTTTTCATCATTGAAAAATAATGTCCCTTCTCTAGGGTGTCATTAACCATTTCTGGACAGTAATCATGGAATTTAAGAATGCCTTCTTAATTCCAAAAGGATGTAATCCTAGATGGTCACACACTATGTGTTTTCATTGATCTATATTATATTTTATTACAAATTAATTACTAGAAAAAATATTATTGTCAAGACTAAGGAATAATTTTTAATCATGTTTTATTGATTTAATAAATTAAATAAATATTTATTCACTTGACTGTGAATAAAATATATTCTTTTATTTTAATGATTATTTAATAAATATTTATTTACTAATTTATGAGTAAAATATTTATTTAAGTCAATAAAATATTTAATTTTGATATTAATTAAATTCTAGTGGAGTTTTAATGGACTAAGACAGCGTCCAGTGAAAAATATTAATTAACAAGTCGATTAAATAATATTTTGTATTTCCCAAGTTGGCATGCACCAAAAATTAATAATATTAATATTTTATTTTGTGGAATGGGGTTTATTAATGTTTATTATATTATCTAATTTATGGTTTGAATTAAATAGTTATTTTATCATAAACATTATATCTATAAATAGATGGTTTTGTCTATTGTGTAGAGTATCGATTGGGGAAATCGAAATAGGGAATTTTTGCGCATAATGAATTCTCTATCGACTCCTTATATATTCCAATCATGATCCAAAAATGTATTAGATAATTATTCAAGACCAATAAATGAGATATCAAAAGAAAAAAATGCACCCCACTTTATTTACCATGATAGAACCAAGAGATCAAGGGACATTTATCGGAGATAATAGAAGCACGTGTGGATCACCACTAGAATGATTTGATCCTTAGATCCTCACAAGATAACAAATGAAATCTGGAAGGGTCATTTCAGACGATCAATATTCATCAATGAAGAAATATCATAAATCTAGGTATTCACTTTTTTAGATACTAAATAATTAATATAAAATTTTTACATACAATATCCTCTCTCATGGTTTCAGGAAATAATAATTAAAGGAAATTTTAATTTATCACCCACCACCCCATGCATCCACTTTACCTGAAAAAAAAATATATGTATCCATAACTGAGACTCCATGCCATTAAAAAAATAATTTTAATTATAATCTTGAAACCAGCCATGTTTGTAATGGAATCTCCAAATATTTATCTTTAATTTTAAATGTAGAAAATAATTTCACCATTAAATGTTGAATCCTCATGAAATTGTAATCTTAATATATGATTAAGTGGAATTAGTGGGTTGAATGTACTCACATAAGGCCCTTTTCACTTCTTGATTGATTTACAGGATTATCATGATCTAAACATCTATTTCCCCTTCATTTATCTCGTCTGTAATTAGATAACTCCTTTTTGGCCTTTTTAGTCAATTTTAAAATGTTATTCATTTGAAAAAAAATTTATTAAGTACATTAATCATGTATAATCAGAATATTACAATACCATTCTTGGGAAGTCCCAAAAATATTATCGACCATTGTAACATCTATATATTCAAGAGGAATAGGACACTCAATGCCCATCTCATGTGATATTTAAATGAAATATATCATGTTTTATTTTGGGATTTTTTTAAAAAATTCATATCTAATGGGATAATTTTCACCATACACCCCAAAACAAGGTGATGTGTGGGTGTTGAAAGATATAAATCTCATAAAATATCACACTATAGAATTTTATAAATATAAAGTTATCACAAGTTTTTTTATTAAAATTTAGGAGAAAGAGGTATAATAAAATTAATTATCTCAGTTACTTAATGTATTTGATGGGAATGGATCCCCAAAAATATAGTGGGGTGATGTGGCTCTTCATGAACTGATCATTGCTATTCTATTAGTTCACTTTTATCCATTTTCATATACTAGTCTCCAAAACAAAACTAAAAGATATTATCTTTTAATGTATCTATCTATGCTTTCATTCCATTCATCATCTCATTAGTATCCTATTGTGGCTTTATATTATTCAAATATATAATAGGTGACACTCCAATCTCACACAATTAATTCGACCATATTTCCCTAACTAATTTGAGGCTACTAGATTTATTTTTTAGTTATGAACAATCAATTTTGAATCTACTGTATAAATATTATAGAAACCATATGATCATAAATGGATATTTTAATATAATTTAACTATAAAAAATTATAAATTTTATGTCATACTTACACATGATTATCATAATTCTTATGTCTTTTTAACTACAAATTTTCCCTATATTTATATGATCCTCCTTCTATTATACAAAATGTGGTATGGGAGTGTCTTTGATGTTTGATTCATCAATCTTCATATTAACAAAGCATCATATGTTTTTTTTTTATCACATAAATATTTTTCTAATGATTTAAAATACATACCATTTTTTTGAGTGAAGTGTACTTATTCCTTATTTTATAGTAGGGGTAAATTGATTTTCATAAACAATAATTCTATTCAGATCTCTGATATTGTTTCATAAATTATCCTTTTTTCTCAAAATGGATAAAATAAATATTTCCAAATAAAATATTCTCTATAACAATACATAAAAAATGATTTCTCCTCAAGGTAAATAATGAATTATTTCAATGTTCCATGTTTTATAATGTGTACATATATATCTAGTGGGTTGTGTTCTCTATCCCCTTAACATATATAATATTATGTGATGTTAGATGTGTTAGGAAGGCTCTATAATATTTTCTAGTGAAAATTCTGAAAAATAACTTATGGAACTCATCTAAAATAAACGAATTCTACAAGGAATAATGAAAATTAATAAAATGTTTCTATATATAAATATTTGGTAAAATAGATAATGTATATCGCAACATTTCTATAATATCATCCATGTGGTTATCTTGAATTAAATCAAGTCATTACTCCACATATGTATGATAATTATAACATACATTTTTGTTGTAATCGCAAATTAACTAGCACACGTTTAATTTTTTTGGTCAAAAGGTTGTCCATGTTGATTCCATATTACCTAAACTTTTAAACATTTTATTCATAACATGATAACATCAGTTAACATGGTGATTCTTTCCTTATCTTGTATTTTTATCCACACGCTATTGATCCCCTAATAATTCCATAGTTTCATCATCAACAGTGTGTTCCTCTGAAGGATTGGTAACATCAGTATGTGTAGAATAAATTATCTATGTGGGTAGTTAAAATTTTAATTTAGATTATCTAAATGTATGAGATGAAACTTAATATTAGACAGAAAATAATAGTATATTAAAAAACAAATTAACCTATTCATTGAATAATCAATCTTTTCATCAAATATTGAAGAGACTTGGATCATCTATTGAGTATCCTAATACCATCCTTGTGGTCTCCTTTAATGTATAAGAAATTATATAAATTCGTACCTTCAGGAATTGATTATGATCTGCCAAAAATTTTCCCATCTTCAATTAAATTTTAAACATGCCATATATTTATTTTAGTTGCAAAAAAATACCAATTTTAATTTACTAGATCTAGGATATACAATACTTGAACTATTTTGATGTCATTATGAATGGTTCAACCTTATTACCATTGACACTAAAATTAACCTAAATGAAACTCAATTCATTGAATTTAACTGTAGCATTGTTGTCAACCCATTTGCAATTAAAAATATTCCCTCTAATTATTATATTATCTAACTCATATATTTTTTCAATTATACTAAAATATGATATATTTTCATAAATTTGATTTCAATCCTCAGAACTAAATACATGCTTCACTTCCTTCATAATCTTAACTCAATAAAATTTCATCACAATATATTCATTTTGTTCCCTCATATATAATTTATAACTATTAATTATAAAAACATATATAAGAGATAACATTTACATTTGGTACCCTTGATAGCCAATGAAGTTGTTCAGCAATATAATTGGGATATAAAGATAACTCCATATAAAAATGATCTTATAACCATTATATAAACTATTGATTATATATTTTAGTCCGTGATGAATTCATGAGTCTAATAACTACTCAATAAGATTCATCATATAGAGGAAACTCTAAACTATTATTTAAAATGTAATGGTGAGTCTAATCATTCTCTATAATGTTCATTCTAAAAACACCTCTTCCAAAAATTTATTCTTTCATAACGTTTCCACTATGATGAGATTTTGGGAGACCAATGCTATCAACATCTGAGAGGTAATCTATACAGAATTCAATATCTTCATCAACATTAAATAACTCTTCCAAACAACCTTCTATCTAACTCTGATTCATGATGTACCACTTCAAAATATTCATATAGCATTCGGTGGGGTACATCCTTCAACAATGTTCATTACCACGTAGTTGATTCTATATAACCTAGTGAACCATCAGGTGGACAATTATATCAATTAATTATGATGGAATAATTACTCTACTTATCATAATATAACATCCATTTCCTTATCTAGGATTCAAAACTTCATATGGTCTATTACATTACTTCATATGGATTTAAAAAGAATGAAAATCTTGGTTAATATATTTTGAACATTTTTATGTTGAATTAAATGTAGTGCTATAAGTCTTAAATCATTATCAAAACATGACTATCATGTTTTTCTATTCTTAGTAACAAAAATTTATTCCATTAAATGATATTATTTATATTTTATAGATACCCCTCTATATGTTTTACACCATTAAGGAAGTTTAATAATTGAAATTATTCTTTCTAGGATATAGTGTAAGCTGGAGGAAGAATAATAGAATTCATTTCACCCTTCAGTAATGCTAACACATCCCTTATCCACATGTTAGCTATGTAAAAAATTGCATTAATTTAATATTTTATTATCACTTGTACGTTTTGTAATGTGACAATAACAATATAACTTATATATTTTTCTATGTTCACGAAATCAAATAAATATTTGTCATATAAAAAATTTCAGTATGGAAATTCCATGGAAATTCATAGATTTTTTTCCAAATATATATTGTATTGTTTTTCAAAAATGGTTTTCCATAATTAGTGTCATTATCTCATATTTTCTTTAGAAAATTATCACTCATTAATTGGGAAGGAGTTGTACATTGTTCTATATTTCCATTAAATGGTGTCTTGTAAGATCAGTATTTTTGTCTTCATGGTAAAAAATTACAATGTCCTAAAAAAACAGTCATTAAGGAATGTTTCAACCTAACTATGTTTGTACCATCTACAGAATTGGGTAACCCAAAACATTCCATTAATGTTATAGCCTAAAACAATTCTATAAAAATTAATCTAAATTATCAACCTATAATACATGGATCTCAATATGAAATCTTCAATTCAATGAGCCTCATAAAATGTTACACACATATCCCATGTTAATTTCAGATCATCAATAAATGAATCCAAGTAGATATCCATCTCATTAACTCGTTCTTTTTGTACAAATATAAACAGAGGAGTGATAATGTACTTCTGCATCATGCATGATGACAATGAGAAGCTATAAATTACTAACATAACTTTCCATGTATATGGGTACAAATTTGGAAAAAAATAGTAATTATTCTATCTGTGGATAACACAAGTCCATTTTTTCTTCGATAGTTTCCAAATTTAGGATACTCATATTCAATTTTCATCCACCGAGAAGAGTACATTGTGTGTCATATTTTAACATCTTCAATTCCTATATTTGAAAGTCCTAAAAATTTTCTAGTGGTTTTGTAATGTCCATAGAGATGTATGGAAATTGCGATGATAAGAAATTACCTACACATTTTGAATTACTTTATGTTTTTCTGGTATCAATCTGTAAAAAATTATCAGATGTTATGAGTGATTCATGGTCCTTAAAAATGAAATAAAATCAATTAGACATACATGTATTACTTCAGAGATCATAACCATGGAACATAGAATTTTCTTAGTGCCACATATTCTATATGTATGATCATTTTTTCCTGGTTACATATAAATCAATAAATCTGGTGTCCCTCATTTTTCGGCCATCTTTCAAATTATAAAACATTAATACAGATAATAAGGTTGTATATTTAGTAAAACTGGTATAAAATGGTGTTTATTCATAGATATTTTAATTATTAAAATACATTGTATAATCATGTAGGTTATCTTGATTTTTCATTTTTATTTCTTCCATGTGATCGCCATCATCATTTACAATATCATTTATATCAAATGGTCCATAAACTACAATATCATAATTGTCGTTATGTACATTCTTTTTCCCCTAATTTTTAGTCTAATATTTATAGATTGAACCTATTTAATGAAAAAAAATTATTCCACATAATCTAATATAATTTATCTTGAATAAGAACAATGTAAAAATGGATTATTGATTTGATAAGGGTCAAATGAATGCTCTATTGAAATTTTGATTAAATGTTTAATGCTATTGTCACATAAAAACTCAGGTCGACCCTGAACCGGTCACCCGAGCCGTTCTGCAACATGGCCTGAAGGGAGTTCTCGATCCCCACGGACTAGAAACTAGTGACGGGCATCAAAATTTAATCATTGGGAACAATTTTTTCCATGATAAAAACACAAAAAGATAAAAAAAAACTGACAATAAAAAACTAGCACACAGACGAATGTAAAACCAAACATACCTCCATGTGACCTTCCAGGTCACCACCCAACCAAAGGCCGATCTTTCTCTAATTATTAGAAGCCCTACTAAGAGAACCAGAGAAAAGAAACCTACAATAGAAAAGATAGAATAGGCATGAGCATAAAATGCTCAGTAGGGATTCCAAAATAAAAAAGAGAATCCAACGTATCCTTTCCTGAAACAATCCATTAACACAAGTTTAAAATACAATTATAAAAGTAGGTTTTCCATATTTTAATAAAACAATTAAATTTTCTCCTTTTAATAAACCAATGCACACCACGATCCACTGCTAAAACAAATTAAAATTTTGTAAACAAAATCCAAACAAGGAAAAAAGGAAATGTTAAAAGAAATAGGTGATTGTAGAAGATAAATGAAAAAGTATAACTGAAAGTAAATGAGCATATCAAAGAAAACCCATGGGTGATCCTAAACATCCCTAGAACAACCCTATACATACTCAGTTTTGAAGCCACATGTCGGCATATGGTGATGTTCCAACGTCTATAACCAACTGGTCTCCCTAACAGACCAATCCAGTGGCAAAGCCAGCTTTTCCTAACAACAAATCCAGGGGGTACTGAATCGTATAATCGGGGTTGGTCATCATCTTTTACTCGATCATCTACGAGACACCTAGGAACCCATGGTGGTTGCAATAGTAATGTGTAAGTAGGAAGGCCCTCACATGCATGACTCATCTCACTGCACATTCCTTCCCCAAACACGAACACATCCTACACATTCACCCATAAAGGGTTACCCTAGACAGGATTACCCCCAGATACACATTCAATCGTTTCATATTAACAAAGTTCCATCCAGGCCGTCACACCATCTAACATATAAACCGATTCATAAAATGTTCAAATTTGTCGATCGGGCATACACTTTTTCAAAAACACAGTATCCTTTATAAATTATTTCCAACATTAATCTTCGGTTAAAAGTGCCAAACGGGCCTTCATATCACATCATGTTGAAACCATTTTTTTTCTAAAAACATTTTAAAACTCCGACCAAAGACACTCAATTTTCAAACCACATAATTTATTAAAATTTTGTCAATATCACCTTTTATGTTCAAAGTGCCAAACGGGCCCTTTATCCTTTCGAGACACACATCAAATCATTTTCCAAGTCCAAATTGGCCAAATCATTGAGTAATAGATTTTAAATCATTAAATGGGAACCACACCAAAGACCAACCATCATTTAGAAAAACTATAATTATTTGGAAAACCAAAAAATCAAAGAATCACCTTTTCAAATGTTCCATTATCATTTGTGTGTGCATCCATGTGTGCACCTATGGATGTGCCAACATTTTATGGAATAGTAAAAACCCAAGGAGATATTTTAGATCCATTTCTACCAAACACAAAATACATTAAAACCAATACCAACCATTCACCTCATTTACGAAAAAATTGAATGCCCCCTTTTTAAAATCATCATGCCCTTCCCAAAACATTTTTCACACATGCCAAGATATGGCATTTCCAATCCAAACACA
Organism: Viscum album; assembly: GCA_963277665.1. Taxonomy (NCBI): domain Eukaryota; kingdom Viridiplantae; phylum Streptophyta; class Magnoliopsida; order Santalales; family Viscaceae; genus Viscum; species Viscum album. Next base: position 360,924,660 of record OY728158.1, on the reverse strand, counting down.
CTAAACCAATTTTTCAACAAAAAAATTTCATTGTAATGTAATTTCAGTTATACCTTTCATAAAAATCCCATAATTTTATCTTACATGTGAAAAGACATTTTATAGAATATTTTGGGTTCATAGACTCATAAAAATATTTGTAGAAATAGGCGTCATCAAAGTTGAAATCCACACACATGAATTTTATTAAAATAATAATGGGAACTAATCATACTCTATTTTCATTATTTCAGATAAGCATACCTAATGAAATGCATTAAAACATTTATTTTAAAATATTCTAACAATAAAAAACATTATTGCCGACCATCAAAAAAATAAAGTCGCGACTCAGATAAATTAAATAATTAGAACGATGAAAATGTCAAAAAAATTCATCGAAAATGAATAATCAAGGATTTTTCTACCTCAATGTCAAGCACGAATACAACGACGCATTCGCAGAAATATTCACAACAGTCAACGGACCATTTGAACTCCCTACACAATGACTATAATGTGCAAAACACAAATCGTGGAATTAAGATTCATCCAGAACCACTGAATGGTCCGCTGAACTAGAATCCAGAACAACTGCAGGTGACTCTTTAGAAACAATACCCTCCGGAACACCCTAGTCGCCAGATGGGGAACCATCGTCAGTAACTATATTCGATGGAGTTCTAACCATCTACGCTCCCGAGACCAACAAAGCTAAATAATCCTCATCCAAAAAATTCTCAAATGATGGTCCCTAGAAGGGAGGACCCGCTCAATGATCTTTGGATGAAGACCTCCGATGAAATGGGAAGTCTTTATTGATTCATGTGAGGTTATTTCTAGTGAAAAGGAGAAAAGCTCCTTGAAATGGTAAAAATAAGTCCCCACCATCTATTTTCATTATTGAATACACATGAGTTCTTCCCTTTTCATCATCTTCACCTCTTCAGGTATGAACCATTAGATGAAGATAGATTTTAATACATCCAATATCATCCCAACATGTAGTGATGGTGGGGTGAACAACTCCCATTCAACTAGAGATGGACCTCCAGACAGGCCCAAAACGGCACACACTCAGATAGCTTCAGGTGTTCCCAGTACCCTAAAAACACGCTTGACCTCTTCAGGCCATACTACTACCTCCAATGGACCTCGATCATTGTGAAGTATAGGCAATGTCTGAGAAGGACCAAAAATAGGGAATCACTTATCTAGAACCATGGTGACTTTTATGGGAGGCATTTTCTGAACAACATATAAAACATAGAACCAAAACATATATCAAGACAAAGCAACATCATTGAAAGTGATTTCATCTAAAATGGCCAGTTCAAAAACCAAACAAATACAAACACAACCCAAAATTCCCTTTTTTGAAAACATGTTTTCATTTTAAATTTTCAAATAGACTTCTTTCAAGGGAACCTTCCAAAATGTGCTCAATTTCCAAAATCATTTCCTATTTTTTTAAAAACCACTTTAAAAAAACAAGGTCAAGCCTTTAATTCAAAGTGCACACCTCAGAAATCCCATGAACCATTGAATATTTCTTCATTTTCTTTCATCCATACGCACCAACACACACTTCCCATGCATTCCCTCACATGTGAAAATGTTCATAGAGAGTACCCGAGATTGCAGCAAAACCATATCTTTACCATTTCCAAGAAAAAACCATATTTTTATACCAAAAGAATTCCTCTTTAAAAATCCACTTCCAAAATTTAAATACATTTAAAAGAAATCATTCTCATTTCAAAATCCATTTTTTATTTTCAAAAGAACACTTACACCAATCAGAACCAAGATGACACTGAACTTGCATCAAACTACCAGACTGAAGGACTAGTAGTTACAGTAAGCCTTGTGACATGGTAGTGGGCCATGGCCCAAGTAATCATAAACAATATAGTGGAACCTAAACTGTGTACTCAGACTCCACATGGGTCACTACTCCATGTGAAATAAAATTGTAACATCAGATTTTGTTCATTTTCATCCATCAATCTAAAATGAACTAGAATGAAATAATGAATCAATTCTCGGACTACCCCTGGCCACTCGAGGTTCGGAACGGGTGAGGGTTCATGATTTACTTCCCATACCTACCTATTGAGTCCTGAAATTTCTAATCTCTATCTACCGGACACCCCAAATAACAAGGGCCACCTTTCATACCATTTTGTCATGAACCAACTCGGTTCGACCATGAATCGGTCACCCGATCCTGTCCATGACATGGCTCGAAGTTCATTCCCAATCCCCACGGGCTTGTAACTAGTGTTGAGCATCAAAATTTTATCATTGGGAATTATTTGGACCATGAAAAAAATAAAGACCGATAAATAAAAAGAGACGATAAAAAAACTAGAAGCATATGGAAAGTAAAACCAAACATACCTCCACGTGACCTTCTAGGTCACCACCCAACCAAAGTCGGTCTTGCTCTAATAATGATATATCCCTCCAAGAGAACCTGAGCAATGGGAACCTACAACTGAATAGATATAATAGTCGTGAGAATAAATATTCTCAGTAGGGATGCCAAAATAGACCATAGCATCCAACATCTCCTCTCACGAAAAAATCTATTATCACAAGTTTTAAATACAATTATATAAGTAGTCCTTCCATATTATAATAAAAAAATTACATTTTACCCTTTAAAAAACCCAATGCACGCCACATGCCACTTCTAAAACAAATTATAATTTTAGAATCAAAATCCAAACAGGGAAACAAGGCAATGCTAAATGAAACAGGTGATAGTAGAATCTAAAAGGACATGTATAACTGAAAGTAATCGAGAAAATCAAATGAAAACCATGGGTGATCCTAAACATACATAGAAGACCCCACTACATACTCGGTTTCAAAACTACCTCCGGCTTATGGTGAATCTTCTAGGTCTATAAACAACTGGCTGCCCAAACTGACCAATCTAGTGGAAAAGCCCGCCTGGCCTAACAAAAAAACCAGGCAGTACCAACATGTCTAATCGGGTTTGATCATCAATCGCCACTCAATCATCTAAAAGAATCCCATGAACCCATGGTGGTTGTAACAGGACTTTGTAAGTAGGAATGTCCTAACATGCGTGACTCATCTCACCGCACATTCCTTCCCCAAACATGGACACATCCTATGCATTCACTCATAATGGGTTACCCTAGACAAGAGCGCCCCCAGATACACATTCAATCATTTCGCATTAACAATTTTCCAATCGGTCCATCACACCATTTAACATTTAAACCATTTCATAAAATGTTCATATTTTCCAATCAGGCATAAAATTTTCCCAAAACACTGTCTCCTTTAAATGTTAGTAGCATCATTACCATTCAGTTAAAATTGCCAAACGGGCCTTCATATCACATCATATTGAAACCATTTTTTTAAACATTTAAAAACTCCAACAAAACACACTCGATTTTCCAAAACACATCCATTAATAAAATCATATTTTTTATTACATTTTATGTTCAAAGTGCCAAACAGGGCCTATATCCTTTCGAGATACACAACAATGAATTTTCTAATGCCAAAGGGGCCAAATTGTTGAGTAGTACATTTGAAGGAGTTAAAGGGGAACCACACAATAGACCAACCCCCATTTAGGAAAACTATAATTATTTGGAAAACCAAGGATTTAAAGAAACACCATTTCAAAGGTACCATTATAATTTTTGTGGGAATACATGTGTGCACCTTGTATACCCATTGATGTGCCAATATACAATGGAACAGTAAATTACCAAGGAGATATTTCAGATCCATTTCTAGAAAACACCAACTACTTTAAAACCAAAACCAACCATTCGCCTCATTTAAGAAAAACATGAAAGCCCCCTTTTTAAAATCATCAAGCCCTTCCCAAAACATTTTCCACCCATGCCAAGATTTGGTCTTACTAATCCATACACACCAAACCAAATTTTCCACAAAAAAAATCCATTTCAACATAATAAAATCTCTATATTTCCTAAAAACTTACAAATTCCACCTTACAAATGCAAATATATTTTATCCAACATTTTGGGTTCATAACCATATAAAAAGAATTATAGAAACTAGCTTCATCAAAGTTGCAATCCAAACACAAGAATTTTACTAAAAAACAATAGTAATTAATCATACTTTTTTCGCATTGTTGTGGATAATCATAGTTAAATAAATTCATTAAAACCTTTATTTTAACAACTTCTTACAATAAAAGAAAATTATTGCAGACTATTAAAAAAAATAAAGATGCAATTCGAATAAAAAAATAACTAGAACAATGAAATTGTAAATGGGAATAATCAGAAAGGAACAAGCTAGGATTCTCCTACCTCAATGTTGAGCATGGATACAAAGACACATCCATGGAAAGATGCACAACACTCAACAAACCATATGCACAACCTATACAATGATCAAAATGTGAAAAACATAAATTCCAGGATTAAGATTCATCCAAAACAAATAAAAACATCATGGAAGGAAAAAATTTTAATAAATAAATATATAAATAATTTAATAAAATGAATAAATGATTAAATATTCGGAATGAGAAAATAGTTTTTGGTAAGGAGGGGTGCGACCACACTGGAGCAAGGGAGAGAAATAGAACGGGAGGCCGGAGGCTGAACTGCTGGGCAAGGGCAAGGCCGGTGTGAGGTTCGGATGCTGGGTGAGGGGTGAAGGCGGCTACGGTGTGGAGGGCCAAAAAAAATCCCATGGGTGAGGAGGGTTGTCAGCTAGAGAAAACTCAGTCACGAATGCTTGTTGTGAGACTGGGTGAGTGCATCAGGAACTGGCAAGGGAGGTGGTGTGGGGGATACCAGAGCAGTAGGAGGGTAGTGCTCGGGTGCCTGGAGGCAGCCTGGACAACATGCTGGAGCCTTGATGTGGAGAACCGAAGGTGGCCTGCCTAGGTCGGTGGCTGGAGTGCAGGATGGTCAGCAGGTGGAGGGAGAGGGATGAGGGTGGCGGAGCGTGCGTAGTGGAGTAAGGGTGGCGTGGTCGATGGTGGAGGCAAGGGATTAGGGTGTAAGAGAACGTGTGGGAGAGTGATGGCCTGGGTGAGCCAATCTACGGGAGTTTGGGAGAGATGTGAGGGGATGTGAAGCATAGAAAACCAAGGAGAAACGATCTACTGTGCAGTGGTTTTTTTTAAAATACATTTAAAAAAAATTAAAAAACTGCTTAGAATAAATTATTTTAAACAAAATGCTACAAATGTGGCATTGCAGATTCCTCCTTTCTGTTAGTGCACAAAGGCGGCATCGGCATTGCCGCCTTTTCTCCCCCACATCGCCTTTGGCCCAGATCGATGACATGGCAAGGGCGGCCGGGGGAATACCTCCTTTGGCCTCTGGGTAAGGCGAAAGGTGGCTTATGTGATGCCTCCTTAGGCCTTACGCAGAGGCCAAAGGAGGATTCCACGATGTCGCCTTTGTCTAAACTCCCTATATAAGGGCGACCACCCCCCCCCCTCTCCTCACTTTATTTTTAACCTATTCTCTCTAAAATTCTCTCTATCTATCTCTAAAAAATCATTTATTGTGCGAGTTTTTACGAAGATTCATTTAGAGTTATGTTTATTTATATAATTTAATGTTTTTATTTAAGTAATTTAATTATTTTTAGATTTAAATATTTCAATTTTTATGTAGTTTAGGTAGCTCTTAATATTTGGTTATTTATTTTCTGTAATTAGATATATATAGTTTGAAATAATTATTGTTAGGTAGTATAGATTATGTATAGATTATCTTAGGATTATGTATATTGAAATTTTGTTAGCTTAAAGATTATGTGGTTATCTATGCAATTAAATTACTATTTGGATACAAACAAGTGGATGTGGCTTGGGCACAGATGTACATAGGTGTAAAACCTAAAAACACCACATTGTTCTAGACTCGAACGGGAACTGGTGAATGATAACGGGCCTTGTTGCATCCTAGTTTTACACTCCCAGGGAATATGCTTAAGATGAATCATATTTTCATTATAAACTACTACAATTTCTAGGAAAACAGAAATCAAATCAGTATGTTTATCAATGATAAAATGATAAATATAATGATATAGAATAAAATAAAGACATAAGAATTAATGAATTAATGTTAGTTAATTACAATTAACTAATGAATATAATATGATTAACGATTAAAGAATAAATAATTAAAGAATAACTTAATAATGATTAAATAATGATTAAATAATTATTGATTAGTTAAAATCTGTATAAATAAATTCATTTTAAAATGAAAATTATAATGATTTAAAATGAAATAGAGGAGAAAATGTTTTAAAATATAAATATTATATAGTTTATAAATAATATGTACTATTAGAAATAGTTAATTATAGAGTAATTAATGAATAACATAGGATTAAAACATGTATCCATATAATGATTAGCGAACGATACTGATGAAAATATACATTGAAATGAAGAACAACAAACACATTAAAAAATGTGCCCTAAAATTACATTCTATGAAATATAATATGGTCAAACATTAGTAGCTTATTTTAGGGTATAGAAAGGCGCCCTAAAATTACATTCTAATAAACATCATATGGTCAAACATCATTGTTAATATTTGTTACACTATCATAATTTTGATGAAAGAAATATTTTTTTTCACAGAGCGTCATGTTTTCCAATGTGTACTACTATGGGGAGATTATTAAAACTGACCAAGGGGCTTCTTACAGTACTCAACCAATTATGGTGGTTAGTACATCTGATTGTGTAACCATAAGTGAACTTAAAAAGGGAATTCTGAGTTCCTTAAATCTGGTACTCGATCAAGAGATCATGTCTATGAGCTATAGACATTTGCAATTTTCGACAACACTATGGAATCTGGATTGTCCATTGGTTGCTGATGCGCATTGGGTCTAAGAAATTAATTTATTTTCTCAACGGTCAGATGGTACCAAGATAGAATTATACGTCTATGTTGCTACTTTACAATAACAACCTCTAATTGTACGAAGACGTAGAATTATAAGAGTAGTTGAAGACAGTCCACCCCATGAAATTGAGCCTATTTCAAATGATTCAGCCGAAGAGGATAAACTAGATGATCTCCTGGATATACATGTCAATCTGACATATGATGAAGAGTTTCGTAATGATGGATTAGATGGTGAAAACAATGCTGATGAGGAGGGACCAATAGATGATAGAGGGGAGGTTTTGATAAATGCATTAGTTGTACATCAGTCCCAACCTACAATAAATCTTCCACCACTCTATTCATCTTGGTCAGAAGCAATGACATGCATGCCTACATTTGAAAATATTTTTCTCACACTGGCAACAGAGTTCCCTGGAGTAGTACCAGATAGGTTTAGTGAGGTAGAAAAAACCTTATATATTGGAAATAATTTTCCTAGTAATGATTCCTTAAAAATAATGATAAGGAGATTTCATATTTAGAGACACTTCAGGTATGTAGTTCATGAATCATGTCATAGTAAATATGTTATATGGTGTGAGATGTATGGGGATGATTTTACATTTTTCTTGAGGGAGATTTCAGACATTATATTTGGAGGTCGGAGAATCTTGAGGATTGAGGCAGCTCATACTAGCTTTCATCCAAGACTCGCACAAGATCATACCTCATTGGATGCATAATTTGTGTTATCTATTGTTGTTGAGATTATTCGGACATGTCATGATGTTCCAATACCCCTTGTGAATGATAGGATTCAACAGACATTCAGTTATAATATTTCCTATACTAACTCATGGATGGCGAAACAGAAGGAAATTGTGATGGTCTATGGTTATTGGGATGACTCATATCGGGTGTTACCGCAATTTCTAACAATACTAAGCCATTAGAACCAAGTTTTCTTCCATATGGATACAAAAAAACATGTGTCTCATAATAACCTACTTGATCCATCTCATGTTCAATTTCATCGGTTATTATGGGAATTCCTTCACTTTATCTCCGCATTTCATTTCTGCAAACAGTTTATTCAGATTGATAGAACATTTGTGTATGGAAAATACAAGGGCGTATTGTTGATTGAAGAAACCCAATATAGAAACCATTCACCTCTTCCTCTTGACTTTTCCATTGTAGAGAATGAAAACTACGAATCATTGAGTTGGTTTCTGGCATGTATCAGCAACCATTTCACCAACATTCGGGGAGTTTGTTTGATATCTGATCACTATCGAGCAATTAATGAGGCAATCAATGCAGATCCTGATACATGGAGATACCCAAATTCACATCATCGGTTTTGTATTAGACACATTGCTATAATTGTGCAATAAATTTTTAACAAAGAACTGATGAAGAAGGCAATTACAAGGCTTGGTACGCATTCTATGTGTTCTGTTTTACTATTTCAATATAAAGATAAAATCAATTTATGTGAAATATCATCTATGCTTTGTAGAATATGAGTCGGACCAACGGTGGTTCGAATAATGTTCTGAACAAATTCTTCAGGATAATCAAGAAGTTTATGATTATATGATGCAGATTCCAAAATAAAAATGGACATTGGAATACGATGGGGGGAAGAGGTACGGACACATGATGACAAATATTGTAAAGTTCATTAATGGTATCTTCAAAAGGATTCATAATCTACCTATAACCACATTAGTTACAGAGACATTATATTGATGCATGAATTACTTTGTGGATAGACAAAAATTAGCATCAGATAAAAAACAACAAGGGCTAAGATACGGAAGACAATTTCAACGAGATATTGAAAAGAATATTGAAGAATATTTTGGTTATCATGTCCGTCTATTTTGAAGAGAAGACTCTCGATTTGATTTTCTTGAGAATTCAGACCCCATCACAGATCATGTTAGTGAGAAAATGGTGGTATTACTATAAATAAGGAAATGACAATGTGGAAACATTCAGGCCTTACAGTTTCAATGTACACAGGCCATCGCAGCATGTGCCTCTATGAACATCTTATGGGAACCATATGTTGATCCAGTGTACCAGATAGATACCATTTCTAACTATTATGCTTCACCATGGACACCTATTGGGGAGTATCATTATTACCCAATTCCCGAAGGCCAACTGATAGTGATACCTGACATGAATCAATTACATCCTCATGGGATACTAAAGGCAAGTAGAATGTGTAATGATATGGACTGGCCTCAAGAACAAGGATAGAGTTTGCGATGCATGATATGTCATAAAAAGATCATAATCAGAAACAATTCCCAAAAATTGTTGGTTCGAGTTCAAAGTCTCATCCATAATAATGTATTGTCTTCAGTGTGTCATTCTCATACTCTAAATTAAATGTTGTTATCTATTTTTTTCCTCAGTTTTCTACACTCCAAAAATTTAAGATTACATTTCATAATAATATTCTTCCTTGAAGAAATAACTTTAAATCTGAGATAATAGAATTTATTTCATAAATCCAAAAGCGGAACTCATGACACACATTGTAAAGTAAAAGTCATTAACCTAGAAACATGTTTCCTAAACATTAATATTAATAGTTTTAACCCTAAACCCTCAAACCTAAACCCAAACCTAAACATGTAGGATATTTTATTAAACTATTCTATGATGAAATTTTAGTATCATAATGATTGGAACAACTTGTTGAATACATACAGTTAGATAAATTCCAAAAACATCATTACTGTTTGACATGATTTATCTTAATCTAATCCATAAGTAGTTAATCATAAAGCTCCCCCAAAATATGTGTAACCCAATACAAGACTCAATATTTTAGATAATAAAACTTATTTCATAATAATATTCTTGCTTACAAGAAAAATAAATTTAAATATAAGGTAATAGAATTTATTTCATAAATCTGAAAGCAGAACTCTTGACCCACATTGTAAAGTAAAAGTTATTAACACAAAAACATGTTTCATAAACGTTAATATTAAAAAAATTAACCCTAAACACTCAAACCTAAACCCCAACCTAAACATGTAGGATATTTTATTAAACTATTCTATAACAAAATTATAGTATCATAATGATTAGAATAAGTTAATGAATATATACAGTTACATAAAATACAAAAACATCATTACTAATTGACATGGTTCATCTTTATCTAATACAGAAGTAGTTATTCATAAAGCTCCCCCAAAATATGTGTTACTGAATCCAAGACTCAATATTTTAGATAATAGAACTTATCATAGATTCTTAATTCATAATTACACTAGTAAATATTTAGTCAAATAAATCCTCATCCCCTTATTTCTATGATTCTCTCTTCATTAAAAAAATATAGCATATCGTTAAACCCGATATATCCAGCATGATAAGAGACCCATATAATAGAAAAGATACGCTATGCTCCATCAATTAAAACACTCATTACTATCATTCCCAATGTCCAAAAACCCATTATAGTGTCTTATTTTTGGCCAATAAGTCTTCTAAATGAATCCTAAAAAATCATCTCAAATATTCTAGTAAACCACATAAGACTCTCGATCCCTTTCATTGTCTCATAAAATCAAATCTCTTTTCCCCCAATATAATTATTTCAAATATTAAAATTATTTTCAATGAAACCTTTCATTCCATGAAAACATACACTACATTACAAAGGGGTATTGTGGTCTAGAAACTAGACAATAAAAAATATTTTGATAGAGTAGAATGGCCCTTTCATCAGGTTTGTGCCGATCAAGACTGGAATCTTCTCTAGATGGCTTGATGGGGTTATTCAATTTTTCTCTTATATCTACATAAAAATCCACATAAATTTTGTAATAATGTGGATATTCTATCCCACTAAGGTCCGTACCCATGGAATCCCCCTTTCCCCTTCCATATTCATTTTAATAGTAGATGTGTTTTCTATTATAATTACTATAGCAGTGGAGGAACATCTCATTCATGGGGTGAAGCCATGTCTTCAGGGGCCTCTTATTTCTCACCTATTCATTGTCAATGATTTCCTAATCTTCTCCAGATCTACTATGGTAGAATTAAAGGATATCATTCCTCTATTTCTCCTTTATGGGAAAGTGTTAGGCTAAGCAGTCAATATCCTTATGGAAATAACCTTCACAACTGGAATCCCCTCTTTTCGAAAGAGCACCTTCAACATGCATTATGTATTAATAATTTAAAAAAATACAAAATACCTTAGTATTCTTATGATATTTAGATTCTCAAAATTTAGGTATTCTTTAGAATATAGGAAATATTGAAAAAAATCCGAGGATAGAATTTCAAAAGTGATTCCAAAGTAATAAAAAAATTATTAAGTTAGTCAAATATTTCATCCCCTCAAATTTTTTACCATATTCATGTTCCCAAAATTAATCATAAAAAACAATACATGTCTCACCAATATCTAAGGGGTGGGGGTCAGCAATTAGTTAAAAATGTTCACTAGATAGTGGGAGACAATATCTGGAGACCAAAACATTATGGGGGAGTGTTGTTAAAGTATCTTTATCTCTTCAATGTTGTGGCATGTTGGGGTCCTTAGTTCCCCTACCTAGATGTTTATAGCATAGCCTGTGGGGTTTGAACGAGCTCGTTCAGAGGGGGATTTACTGGAGAATAAGTGATGGATAATTTTTAATGTTTTAGAAATACCTTTGGATAGTTGACGATAATGGAAATAATGAAACTTACCATACCCCTAAAGGCCTTGAAGAAGAAATTGTCCTATATTTAATCAATGTTTCTCGTAACAAGTGGTATACTAAGAAAATATTCTCCCAGTTAAGGATATAGAGAGAAAAATTATCTAGGTATTCTTGATTGTGATATATATGGGTCTGGATCACTTCTTTTGGAGTAGTTAAAGAACATGCACCTATATGGTAAAATCTAGTTGTTCTCTAAAAATTAGTTCATCAATTTTGCAAGCTAGTGTTATTTGAAAAATCATCTATAACCTCATGATCCCACCCAAAGCATGGTATTTACAGTGGAATACCTACTTCAGAATCACCTCTCTTATATAGAGTTCCTTTCATTTCGAGATGAAAAGGAGAACCCATTATGATCAATATGAATAACCATGGTTGAATCATACATGGTTTTCATTTTTCATTGTCCAATAAATGGGGTAATATGGTGTTCCTATAAACCTAATATTTATCACCTCCTAGAAATGGATACAAGATTCACTTCCCTTCTCAAATAATGGTAATAAATTTTCCCGGTTAATGACCTAAGTTCCAAATTCATAGTGCCCTAGATTATTCTGGTTAAGAAAAATGGCATTATATTGAATTAGGTTTTAAAACCATGATCTTGCGGGATCGATCATGATACCCACTAGATATTCTTGTGGAGCCACAATGATCATCATCTTGATGACCATGTGGTCATGATTTCCCTATGCACCTAGAACCCTGCCATATTAGGCTTCCTGGAAATTAATTTTGACATGTTATCCTCAAACAAAGGCATCACCAGTTTCAGTGTTTTTTTCTAGGAATATTCTCAAATTATCACTGCAAAAATCCAACATTATTTCCTGTAATAATTCTCATCAGCTGTGATGGAAGCCCAAGAAATAATAATTTTCATGAAATATTTTATTGTGTGTTGGTGTTATTGTATCACCCTTGACTCAGAATGCCTCACAATTGTTAATGTTATCTCTTCTTTAGAGTTTGTTCTCGAGCCTTATGGACTTTTAGTCTTTTAGATCCTTTCCTAGCAGAAATACTTCTTATCTTGCATCATATTTTTTTACCAAAAGTCAGGTTAATATATTGGCTCATCATTTGGATATCCTGAGTCTTTCAAAGTATCCTCATGTATGGTTAACTTTTTTCACTATTTGGCTGACATAACATGGTTTACAAGAACTATGAACTCTTAATATAGAAATAATTTTTTCTCCTTCAAAAAATAAAGGCTAAGGTAGCTGTTGGAAACTATAAAATCATGAATAAGACTAAGAATAAAACTAGATTATAAACAAAAATTCAAATTGGAATACTAATATTATAGAAAAGAATAATGAAATATTAATATTATATTAAAATATCATTTCAATTTAAATTTTCAAAACAAAATATTTTCGTTGAAGTGATTTTTATATTAATTAAAAAAATTACAATCCATTACAAAAAATAGATATAACATGGGTTATTCAACAATCATCATACGTTCAAAATATTTTCCTTATAATAAAACTAATTGTTTTTTAGTAAAAATACGTAAAAAATAAACAAATTATAATTTTTTTATATTTTATGTATGATTAATTCTATTGTTAATTACCAAATATAGTAAATATTCCCCACCATTAGTAGTGGGTGGGAAGGGTTGGGATGGAGGAAGAGAAGGTCACGGGGTGAATTATCTGGGCTTGCCATTTTATAGTGATTTTATTCTTTTATTGTGTTTCACATTGGGGAATATAATCAACCTATTAAAAAATATGTTAAGGAAATTATCAATTATTCTAATAATCACACTATTATATATGATATTGTTAATTTATATCATTTATTAATTATTAATTATTCCAATAAATATTAATTATATTATTAATTATTAAATACAATTTCATTATATAATCTATATAAATTATAATGTGTGAAAATTCATATGTTAATGATATTATCATTTATTAATTATTTATAATACTTAAATAGTTTTAATAATTATATCATTAAACTAAAGTGAATTTTTTTTATCGATAACATGAAATTTGAGTCATACCAAGCACATCGTGTGTCAGATTGATGTTTGGTAGATTCTGACCCATCAAAAATGAATTATGGATCCTTAACCTAACATTTAAAAACAATCTGACCTGCTTACTTGGTTTTGACAATGTGAAATGTGTTTTAAACAAAAATGAAACTATATTATTGGATTCATACCATCCACAACATTTATCAGATTGATTTGTGGTCGATTCCTACACTTTACAAATTAATTAGGGATAGTTTTCCGAAATTTTAAAAACAATCGGAGCACACTTACTAAATTATGACAATGTTATGATCATTCTAAACAAATATTACAATTTTATATTGAAAACACATGCTTTAAATACTACTAACCACATCCTGTATCATATTATCATGTGGATGATTCCTATAAATCTAAATGAATTATGGATCATTTTCCTAATTTATGAAAAAATGGATTTTTTTCTCATTTTCACTATATGAATCACAATTAAAACTAAAATTTCAATTTTATATTTAATGAACATTCTTTGTGTAAAAATAAAAAAATCATTTGATAAATCTGTCTAAATTCAATTCCTACATATCACAAATGAATAATGGATCATTTTCTAAAATTTTAAAAATAGTATGAGCTCAGTCACACACATTCGTCTATATGACACATGTTTTTATCTAAAATAACACTTTCAAATTGAAAACATGCACATAAAGTCATAAAGCCCATTTTATGTGCTATATTGAAATTTGGATGAATAATATATGTCACAAATAAATTATGAATCATTATCTTATTTTTTTTAAACAAAGCTCTGTTACATTGTTTTGACAATGTGAAATCCTGTATAAACTAAAAATGTCACTTTTATATTTAAAACACACACTTTAATTCATATTCACCATATAATGCATCATAGTATCCTATGGTAGATTCTTATAAATCAAAAAATAATTATCGACTATCGTCCTAATGTTTAAAAAAAATAGTGTTGTTTTCCTGATATTGGATTTATGATTTATGTTTTAGACTAAAATTAAACTTTTATATTGAAAATACAAACATTGATCCATATTGACCACATCGTGTTTTAGATTGACATGCGGTTGATTCCTATATATCAAAAATTAAATATGGATAATTTTATTAAAGATCAATTTTAATATGGGATCATTTTATTTATTTTGTCTCTATGATGTATGTTTTAAAACAAAATGACACTTTTAATCGAAAGAACACATTGGGAGTCATACCGACCACATTTTGTATCATATTAACATCTGGTTAATTCCAAGATGTCACAAATTGGTTATTTAATTTTTCTATTATGTTTAAAAATAATATAACTTCATTTTATATTATTGGATATGTGACATGATTTTTTACTAAAATGACACATTAATATTGAAAACACACACTTCGAGACATACATGCCACATCATGTGTCGAATTAATGTGTGGTCAATTTCTATACAATAAAAATGATTTCTGGATTATTGGAATAATTTTTTAAAAGAATATGAGTTTGTTTCATATAATTTTCCTATGACACAAGTGTTTTAAACTAAAATGACACTTTTATTTTGTAAACACGTACCTTGAGTCATAGCAACCACATCGTTGGTGGGAATTTCATGAAGTTGATTTCTATAAAACTAATAAGGGATTCTAGATCCCTTTACTAATATTTTAAAACAATAAGATATTATTTTCCTATTTTGGGATATATAAAACATTTTTTAAATAAAATACACTTTTCCATTAAAAAAACACAATTTCATCCATATTGGCCACATCATGTGTCTGATTAATGTGTTGTGGATTACAACACATCACATTTTACGTAAGGATAATATTACTAATATTTGAACATAATTCATGTCTTTTATTGGTTTTGGATATATGAAACATGGTTTAAACTAAAATGACACATTATATTGAAAAAACACACTTTGAGTCTTACTAACCACATACTGTTTTAGATTGTTCTATGATTTATTACTATATTTCAAAAATTATATTTGGATAATTTTTATAAATATTGAAAAAAATTGAACACATTTTAGTGATTTTTAAATTTTGATGTGGTATTTAAACTAAAATGAAACATTTATATTGAAATCTCATACTTTCAGTTATACTGACCACATAGTGTGTCAGATTTAAATGATGTAAATTATTATACTCCTCAAATTAATTAGTTCCATTTTTGTAATTTTTGAAGACAATATAATAATTTTTTTTTTTTCTCTTTTTGACAATCATTTTAAAAATAAAGGACACATACATTTTGAAAATATGAATTTCATGTCATACTGATCACAACACGTGTTATATTGATATGAGGTCAATTCCTACATGTAAAAAATTAATTACCAATCATTTTACTAATTTATGAAAACAATATAAGAATTTTTCCCTACTTTTGGTAGTGTGAATCATGTTTTTAACTAAACTAAAAATTTTATATTAAAACGCACACTTAGACTCGTATTTTTAACATCATGTGTTGAATTTAAGTGAAGTTAACTATTATATTAAAAAAATTAATTATGGATCATTTTTATAAATATTCAAGACAATATGAGATCATTTACTTAGTTTTGGCCATTTGACATGCATTTAACACTAATTTTTCTACTGAAAATACACACATTGAGTCATACCAACCCCTTTATTCATCATATATACCTGAATTAACTTCTTATATCTAAAAAATTGTTTTTGGATCATTTTATGGAGGATTGAAAATAATCAAATCATATTTTATTGTTTTTTTATATGTGAAACACATTTTAAACTAAAATGAAAATGCTATATTTAAAACATTCACTTTTATTCATAATTTCCGTATCAGGTGTATGACAGACTGGTTTTTGATTCATACATATTGGACAAGAATTATCAATCATTTATTTTATGTTTTAAACGTAATTTCTATTTTTTTTGGTTTTGGATATGTGATGTGAGTTTTAAACTAAAATAACACTTTCATATTTAAAACATTCACTTTGAGTCTTACCGACAACATCATGAGTCAGATTGATGTGTGGTAGATTCCTTCATGTCACAAATAAAACAAGGATAAATTTTCAAAATTTTGAAAACATTATGATCTTTCCTTCTTTGTTTTGGCTATGTGACGTGTACTTTAAAATAAAACGACACTTTCATATAGAAAAAATTTACTTTTATTTATACAAACCATAATGTATTTTAGATTGAAAATAAGTTAATTAATATATGTCTCAAATGAAATATAAATGATTTTCCAAATGTTTTAAAACAATATAATTTTTTCCCTATTTTGGTTATGTCGCATTTTTTAAAACTAAAATGATACTTTTATAATGAAAATGTGAACATTGAGTCATAATGAAGACATCGTGTGGTAGATTGATGTGTGTTTAAATACATAAAAATTGAATTATGGATCATTTTGTTAATGTTTAAAACGTGATAATACTGTTTTATTTTTCTCTATAGTGTGACATATTTTTTAATCTAAAATGAAACTTTTATAATAAAACACACACATTGAGTCATACTATCCAGATCATTTTCAGATTGATGTAATGCCAAAACATATATTCCAAAAATGAATTGTGGACCATTTTTCTAAATATTAAATATAATATGTTCCTGTTTACTTAGTTTTGGTTATTTGAAATGTGTCTTAAACTAATATGACACATTAAAACACACACAATTAGTAATATCAGACACATCATCTGTCAAATTTATATTAATTCATTTCCTACCCATAAAAATAATTTTTTGATATTTTAAAAATGATTTAAAACAATCATATTTAATTTTAAGGGTTTTGTCAATGTGATGTGAGTTTTAATCTAAAACAACACTTTTATATTTAAATCATGAACTTTTAATCATATTTTCACAAACAAGTGGTTGATTTATGTGTGTTCGTTTCCTATAAGTTATATATTAATTATGGAAATTTTTATGGTTTGGAAACAATTCGACCTCAATTTCTTTGTTTTGGATACATGACACATGTTTTAAACTAAAATGAAAACTTTATTTTGACAACACACACATTGAGTCCTATCGGACAAATCATGTGTTGGATTGATGGGTTCTCAATTCCTACACACCAACAATTAATTATATATATTTTTTAATATTGATGAAAATATGATCCTATTTTTTTGTTTTGGATATGTGATGCATTTTTTTAACTAAAATGAATCATTTACTATAAAAGACTAACTTTGGGTCATATGATCTGTGTCATGTATTGGACCGATACATGATCAATTCATATTTGTCAACAATGAATTATAGATCATTGCCTTATTAGTTGGAAACAATCTGATCTTTATTATATAGTTTTTAAAATGTGACCTTTTTTTAACTAAAATGAAACAATTATATTAAAAACATTCACTTTCACTCATTATGGTCAATTTGTGAGTTAGTTTTATTTGTAGATGATTCCTACACTTCAAAAATTAATTATGAATTATTTTCTAAAGGTTTTAGTACAATTCATGATGCTTTAATCGATTATGGAAATGGGATGTTTATTTTAGAGTAATGTGATAATTAAAATTTAAAGACATGAACATTGAGTCATACTAAACACATCATGTTTCTTAATGATGTGAAATCAATTCCAATACATTGCACAAGCATTATAAATCATTATATTAATATTTGAAAATAATATGATCTTATTTTCTTGGTATTGATAATGTGATAAACATTTTAAACTAAAAACAAACATTAATATTTGAAACATTCACATTGAGTAACAATGACCACATCATGTTCCAAATTTATGTGAGCTCATTTCATACACATCCATATATAATTAAGGTCCATTTTCATGAATTTTTTAATCAAATTGAACTCATTTTCTCTGTTTTGACAACGTGAAGTGTGTTTTAAACTAAAATGATTGTTTTATATTAATAACATGCAAATTGATTCATACTAGACACATCATATGCTTTATTTATGTCTAGTAAAAACCTGTATTTCAAAAATAAATTATGGATCATTGTCCAAAATTTTGAGAACAATCTGATCTCAATTGATCAGTTTTGAAAATTTGATATATTTTTTAAAATAATTTCCTTGTAGAGATCAACTGACCTCTCAAAATTTTCAACTTCCAAACCCTGGAAAAACATCTTTCACAACTATTCGCTCACCTATACATTGATCATTGTATTAGGATATCATTTAGGAATATTTATTAGTATTTATTCTATCAATCATTTCATGTATTTTGGTGAATCAAACATGAATGTAAAGGATTTTAACTTGTTTCTTCATCATGGGAGTAGAAGTGATTATAAAAGGACCCATGTCATTTTTCAAACCTCATCAGAAGATATAAAGACAAAAATTGAAAATGGAAAGGCTTTGTAGAAAAAAGTACCATCTCCAAAAGTAAGTAATATGACTTCAGATTTGTTGGTAGAAGGATCCTTGACCTATTTCCATCTCATTTTTGTCTCATTTGTTACATCAAAGTCCAATATCTCATGATCTTGAACAGCTTTAGACAAGTTACTAGCTCTAATAGAATTCATCGATCATAAACCTCCATGATACTTCTTCATCAAAAATAT
Source organism: Viscum album (assembly GCA_963277665.1). Taxonomy (NCBI): domain Eukaryota; kingdom Viridiplantae; phylum Streptophyta; class Magnoliopsida; order Santalales; family Viscaceae; genus Viscum; species Viscum album. Next base: position 360,905,411 of record OY728158.1, on the reverse strand, counting down.
CACAAATAATTCTTTGTTTACAGCTCATTACCAACTAATTTTTCAGTTTATACTAAGTCATTTAACCCCCTAAATGAAGAAAATTTGTGAACAGTGGAAAATAAATCCATGGTCAATTAAGATATGAGAATATACACTTTTAAAGAATTCTAATATTATTGTTACAATTGTAAAATTAATGACATCACACAAAATAGATCTTTAGTAAATGTATCTGAATTTTTGAATTAATCATGGACTACAACAATATAGAAAGGTGAATTGGAATGTATTTAAATTACCTTCCCATCAGGTTTGGTCTTTTTATTAAGATCCTTTTTCTATTTCATCCAGAAACACCACCATCAATAAAATATTTCATACTATTGTCATATTTTAGAAGAACCATGGGTGGGGAGGATCACCAATTCTATATCTATTCTTGAGAGGGGAAAAAAATTATGGCGGTGTTCAAATTTATTTTGATTGATGGGTGGATCAAATCTCAAAATAATTTCATATTATAATGAAAAATTTATGATTAGATTAAAAATATAACTAAAATATTTTTAATTTTACATGAACATTTTTATGAAAAATTATATATATGCACTTGAATGTTAATTATTCACATAAAAAATGCATATATCAGGACAATGCCTCTACCTGATCATAAACGTATTAGGTAATCACTTCAACTTGACATCAGCAAACACTATTACACTGTGTAATCTGCCGATTCATTTCTAAAAAAATACTTCTTTTGATTACATTAGAATTTAGACATCCTAGTAGTACATAGAAAATATAGTTAAACAAACTATTAAAAATATTAGAATTCTAATTCTAATTACCTTCAAGAATTACTTTTTTTTGGATTCCATGTTTTGGAAGTTATGTAATATTCTTCAAAAATATTGATATGTAATATCCAAAATGATTATAATTATTTTTTTCAAACCCTGAAGAAACATTAATCCAAATAATTAAATTGTTCCGAAATATGTTTTTATAGTTAAATATTATTATGTAACATAATAAATTTCTTTTTAAATAAATCCTTAGTCTTCTTATTTTTACTCATTCACCCCAAACTATAATTTTGCTAATATTTATAGACCACCCTATCATAAAAATATTCTAGTTAAAACACAAAATAAATTCAATAATGTGATATTTATCAAAATAATATTGACTATAGGGCATTGAAAATATACAATGGATATTTTTTGTGATAAATTTTATTGAAATAAAATCTTTTCATCCCTAAAAATGAAAAATTGGTCTATCCAAATTGATTGTGATTAGTATCCTATGCTTTCATAAAAAATAATTAATGGAAATATAAATTATATATTTTGTTATGATTAGATTGATTTTATTTACACCTTAATTATATCCACCAAAATTATTATTTCATCTATCATTTTCTTTTCAAATTCCACAATTAGTTCATATTTTATTTTTTTAGGTTTTTCGTATTCCAAAGAAAAAATCTACTATATAAATGATAGAGGGATTAATGGGTGAATATATTCCATCACAGGGTTTTCCAATTATATATTAGTAATATATACACCCAAATAAAATATGGATTGTTATTAATTATAATGAAAATACTATATCAATTTTTTTGGACTAACAGATTATGAAAATGAACCTCATGTATGTATTCACAACAAAGTCTCCTAGCCATTCAAACATGATAATTTCATTTATACTCATGAGATCGACTATGTATACATAGTCCTATCCAAATATTTATACTTCATTATCAATATAGGACATAATTTCATCTTTAAATTTTGTATAGGTATGAGTTTGTAATGTTAGTACATGATGTAGTGGAAACTGTGGGTTGAGTTTCCACTTAGACGTTTCTTTTGACTTCTTAGCCAATCCACTACATTTTCGTGATCTGAACTTCCATTTAACATTCATTTTGAACATCAATAACACCATATATCATTTTAGATATTTTAACATTTATTGATGAAGGTTTTTTTGGATTATATTAATTACATATATCATGTATCTTGATAATATTGAATGAACATTCAATAAAACTTTCAATAGTGTTGTTAACCATGTTAAAATAAATGACATCAAGCAGAATAAGAAATTCAAGGATCAGATTTTGATCTACATGAATCCACAATATCATGTGTTCTTTTGAGATTTTTGATCATGTAATGTGTTTCAAAGGATATTATACACTAAACACATCACAACAAGGTGATGTCTGTGTGTTGATATATATAAATCACATTAAATTTCAACATATTGATTTTTAGTAATATAATGCTATTAGAAGTTTTTTGATTCACATTTAAGAGAATTATTAAGATAAAATTTGTTACCTAAGGTAGGGCAGGCAGTTTTGGGATTGTCAAACCTCAAAGCATGTAGGGTTATGTGTCTCTTCGTGTACTGGTCATTTTTCTAATATTGGTTTATATTTATCATTTCATATTTACTGATCCACAAAACTAGACTAGATAATAATTTATATTGAAAAATATATCTCTATCTACATTCCTTTCTTCATATCATATGTATCTTATTGTGTCATTATATTGTTAAAATATGTATGAGGTGACAGTATAAATCATGTACCTCTAATGCAGCCATATTTTTCTATCTGTTTCAATGTTATTGAATTTAGTTTTTATTCAGGTAAAATGGATACTAATCATGTGTACAAATCGCATAAAAACATACAAAATTATTGTATATTTTAATGTAATACTATTATAATGAATTAAAATTTATTATTATTCCATACTTACACATGATTCAGGTACCACATGTGTGTTTTCATCTACTAATTCTCCTTTTTAATTTATACGAGCCTCCTTTAATAATAGATGATGTGTAATTTATGTGACGTCAAAGTATGAATCATCAATCTATATATATAATGGAATTTATATTGTCTCATGTCACAAAAAATATTTTCTATCTATTTAAAATATATACTATTTTTTTAATAGAATATTACCCCATATTTTCTTTTCTTCAGGGGTACATTGTTTCTTATGAATGATTCTTTTTTTCAACACCACTTTTTTATTTCATAAATTTAAAAATTAAAATTAAATTTGATAAAATAAATATTATTGATAAAAATTAACTTGAAATTATTTCTCAACATGAAGTGTAATGAATAATTTACATGTGTCCCGGTTTTTAATGTGAGTAAACATTGATGGTGGGTGGAGGTTTACATTCCCCCCCAAAAAAATATATTATGATTCTTTTTATAATTGTTTGTAAATCACTATGATATTTTCTAATGAACATTAAGAAAAAAATATTGAATTAATTTAAAATAAACAAAATCTATGAGGGAAAATTAATTTTAAATCAATGTTTAATTATATAATTTTATGGTAAAATGAAGAAATTATATTGTAAAATTACAATAATATCTTCTCACATGGTTGTCTTCAATATAAGAATTACATTGTAACATGTATCTATATCAATTTTTAAAAATCATTCTCATTTTGAATCTAATTTAACTAATTGTCATTAATGTGATGGCATAAATAGGTTGGCCTCTTCAATTCCATCCCACATCAAACATTATACATTTTCTTATATCCTTGATAACTATAGTTAACACAGTGATGCTACAGTACCCTTTTGTTTTTCATCCACATGTTATTGATCTCATAATAATTCCATAGTTTCAGCATTGATCATATGTTACTCTTTGATATTGGTAACATTATTGTGTATAGAAATCATTATCTGCAAGAGTAGTTAAAAATTTAATTTATATTATATAAAATCAATAGAGAACACATAATATTATGAGGCAAAATGTAGTATATTAAAGAAAATTTACATATTCATTGAACTCCCTTAATTTCATTTAAGGGTTAAAGGGATTTGACTCCTCTATTTAATATCTAAATACCCTCCTTATGTTCTACTTTAACATACAAATCACTATCTACATTTGCACCACTATCAAATGATTGTAATCTACAAATTAAAGGACCACCCTCAACTAAATTTTATTCTGAAAATATATTTTTTTGTCTCCAAAATAAAAATGGATCAATTCATGTTTTTGGGATATGGGACATAATATACATTCACAACTAGTAATTCCATTATCAATAGTTTTTTCTTATACCATTCAACTATAAAAGTCACCTTCATGGATACCAATTCATCAAATTTAACTACACTCATATTATCAAACCATATAAAATTGAAAATATCATATATATTTGTTCAATGATTATGATGATTTATATATTTTGATAAATTGATTAGTTCTTTCCATAGAATGGCCCCCCACTCTCCTGGAGTTCTCTCTCGGCTCTGCTGTCGGCTCCGCCTCTCTTAGGGTTCCCCGACGGCGATGGCCCTTTCTCCTCCTTCCGCTCCAGGTTTGCTTCCCTCTTTTTGCCTTTCCTCTCAAATGTTATCCCCGTCTGGGTTGTCGTCCTCATCGCGCCAGGAGTTTTACCATTTTCTCCTCTCCCTCCCCTGCTCTGCCGGTCTAGTCCGACACATAAGACCCCACTTTGGTCGGTTGTGGTGGTTTTTAGATGGGTTTGGGACTGTGGTGGTGGGAGTAGGGGAAACGTTGAAACCTCCATTCGGTGGCTTCCGTTCATTATGCTTTTCGTTCTCTTAGGGTTTCAGTCTCGGTTTACCCTTACTTGCCTCATGGTGGTTCTATTAGGGTATTAACCCCTAATTTCCCCTTTGTTCTAGTTTTCTATAGGGTTTCATCCCTTATTTATCCTTTCGCATTCCCAGATTGTTCTTGCCTTTGGTTTTTTATCTCTGTTTTCGGGTTTCCTGTCATGAGTGTGTTTGTATCTCACGACGGAGGGGAGGGTGTTCTCACCGGCACCGTCATGGTTAATGTTGATACTCAACTATGACGGTGACAACAAAAAAGCTCAAGGTGGTGATGGGGGTTTACGGTGGATGGATCTTACCGGCCATCTAACAGCCGACTCTTCTGTGTCACGGTTTGTATATCATGGCAGCTCAGCGACCGAGGTAGTGATGACGGTCTCGCTGTTTTTTATGAATTTCAAAATTTGAAATGGATCTTTTGGTTTCATTGGTAGAAATGTGGGTTGGATGATTGAAATACGTGGATGGAGCGAAAGGTGATTTGAACATATTTTTTTTGTGGAATTTGAATGTTGGATTTTGAACTTTGAATGGGGGTATTTGTGGTCTGTTTTAAGGAGGTCTTGGGATGTGGATCTTCTTGTACGGTTTCCACTTTTCAAAAAAGTGGCTTCTAGAAAATACAAAAAATGGATTGTGGTATATATTTTCATAAATTGGATTTTTATCCTTTAAACCAGATGCATGCATCTCTTCCTTAATAATACTAACTCCACACTTTTCAACATACAATTTTCATTGTGTTCTTTATAACATAATGTATTACCATTAATTACAAAACTAATGTAAGAGATAACATTTATATTTGGTCCCCTAGATAGACATCAAATTCATTTGATAATTGAAATCAAATTTTCAAATGACCCTTTATAAATATGATCTCAGATCCATCTTATCAAATACTGATTATGGTATTTGGTATCAATGGATTAAAGTTTCTATGAATTACTTTTTGGGATTAAATGTATGGAGAAACCATTATACTATTATATAAAATGTAAAGGTGATTCTGATACTTCTTAGTAATGGAAATTTTATCAACATCTCTTCTATAAATCATGTTTCCTTTGTGGATTTTATTTTAATGATATTTTATGATTCCAATTCTATGAACATCTAATAGGTAATTTTTTTATAATTTAACCTATACTTAAATAATATATCTATCTAAAATAAAACCTTCTCGATAAATTTGATTCAATATGTACCATTTCAAAATAACCATATATCATTCATTAAGTAAAATCTTTCTTCAATGGATATGACCACATTGTTTAATCTCTAAAACATAGTGAAAATTTTGGAATTCTATTTTATAAAATAATTAGGGTGGTAAGAATATCTCTAATTAACATAATATAACTAAAATTTTCTTATTCATGATTGAGACCATTGTGTGGATAATAATAGTTTTCATATAAATTTAAAAAATAGTCGAAGTGTAGTTAATGTATATTGTGCATTTTAATGTGGAGTGAAATATAAATCAATCAGAATTAAATCCCTCCTCCATACATGAATATCATGTTATTTTATACCATCTATCTGGAAATTAGTCATTGAGATTGTATTATTTATTTTTTTAAATACCCCTCCAACGGTTTTTCACCATTAAGGAAGTTGAATAATTGAAATTTTTCTTATATGGATACAGTTTAAGCTACTAGAGGATGATAAGTTCATCTTTCACCATTCACCAAGGCCAACTATCCCCTTATCTACAAGTCAATAATGTCTAAAATTTCCTTAATTCCATTTTTTTCTTTGTTAAATTTATTAACCAGATAATAATACTATCACATTTTTTTTCTATGTGCAGGACATGAAGAAAAAATTTTATGTATAAAAAACTCTAATATGGTAATTCAAATAAAAATTATCTATTTTCCCAACCAAATTTAAAAATGTTTTTTGATATTTCTTCCAAAATAACTATCCATATCTTTTAATTTCTTGAATAGTTAATCAACCATTAATTGAGGTGGAATTTTACATTATTTTGTATTTACATAGAAAAATGTCTTCCATGGTCGATATTTATATCATCAGAGAAAAAAATTTAAATTAAAAAAAATCAACGTCTTAAAAGAATGTTTCAATCTAAATATTTTTTTACCATCTTATCAAATGGAACACCCCAACATTCTATTAATTCTATTTCCTAAAAAAGGTCCACTGGCATGATAATCATTTATCATCTTATAAAAAATTGATCTTAATGTGAACTCTTCACATATTATGAGCCTCATATAATGGAACAATTGTAACCCACATCAATTTCATATCATAAATTAATGGGGAAAAATAAAAATTAATGTCATTATTAGGTTGTTTCGGATTAGATATATGTAGAGAAGACATAATGTATTTTCACTTCATGTAAATCCATGGTGGAGATTTATAAATCCCCATCAAAAGTCACCATGTAATATGATTACTAATTTTTATACCAAAAGGATTTCTCTCATCTATTAATAACATAAGATGAAGGTTTCTTATATTTTTTTAAAATTCATGATAGCCAAAATAAATTCATTCTACTGAGGAGAGTTTATTGGTTGATTTATTTTCCCATATTCAATTATTATATATGTATACCATGAAACATTTGTTTTGGTTTACAATAATAAATATATTCATTTATACATTTTAATGATAGTAATGTACCATAAAAATTTTAAAATAATGGATTCATCTTTCCGGTATAGATCTCTTCCAAACATGTGGAATTTTGTGAGTGATTCATAATATGTCAAACATAAATCTTTTTATCCTTATTTTCTGTATGTGCATCCTGTTTTTTCATAGTGTTCAGTCCAATATTTGTTGATTCAATCTATTCTATGAAAAATCTAATTTTTCTTACAACACTTTTGGATGAATTCAACTTGAATAACAACAATTTTGATAGAGAAAAAGGATTTCAGAAGGTTGTATTCCAACTCTATTACAAACTCGATAAACTCTTTAACTCTATCATCATACACTATTATCATATTATTAACATACTTCCATTTCAAATTCATATACTTCATATTATGATTATTAATTATAATTTCTTAAAGAACTAAATAAATATGCATAAGTTATTAATTATAAATGGAGAAACATATAGATACATTGAATAAATTTAATTATTTTTTTTAAAAAAAACATTCATGCCCATCTTTGTCACTCAATGAAGAAATAAAATAAATAGTTCTGATAAAAAAGGATATAAGTTTTTTAAATTACATTATTATACTCTTTGTGAGAAGGATTCATATTGATATCCTCCTCTTAAAAATGAATTTTGAGTGTATGAAACAAATTAAAATAGTGTTTAGAAGAATTAATGTAGAAGATTGATAATGGATGGAGGAATTAATTTTGAGAGATCAAGATTAAGGAAAAATTATTATGTGGGGAACACATATGGGATGATATCCACCATGATTATTTTTTCACCTTTGCTAGATTTTATTCCTAATTGACTAATAAAGGTCATCTTGGAATACTATAGCTGAATGAATGCCAATATCTGAATGTTAATGGTGATGATTCTAAAAAAGATAACATTCTACACAAGGGTTACATGAAAAGAACAATTGATACTGGTTGAAGGGTTGCATTCACCCAAAAAAATTGCATAAGTACTAGAACATTAATAAAGAATAATTTAACCTACATCAATCATTTTTTAAGATAATAAGTTCTTATTGATGTGTATTGATATCGTTTTTTAGTGTTGGGAATCATTAAAGGAAGATAATGTGTGATATATATAAAGTTATAAAGATTATAATTAAATTTCATCTATTTCAATACATAGATATCAATAGAGCTCATTTTAAAAATTATTAATGGTTATAAATTAGGACGAAATTGTATGGTATAATGATGTATTTTTATGAAACCTTAAAACATTATATATTTTAAAATGTTATTATAGTTATATATAATCTAATAATGATTACTATAAAGATAAAAATAATTTTTTCAGTATATTGAAATAAAAATCCCACTAAACACTAAATGATGTCATTTTAGTCAATATAAAAAACAACTATGATCTAAGTATATTGTATATAATTTATTTGTGATGTGTTATACATTGAATATTTAAACATATTGGTTTCAAAATTTGTGGAGACATCATAATTTTTAGCTTAATCAATCCATTATAAGTAATACAAGGATGTAACAATTATTTAGAGATGTTTAAACTCAATAATATTGAAATGGATTAATATTATTATTGTAGGACTCTGTGAAATATAAAGTAATCATTGATGTTTTTTACGACAAATTAATCTATACAGATTTAAATAATGAATAGATGAAAATTAAATCAGTAATAAAATTTATTTAGGTAGAATAAATAAACATTTCATGATCTTGTAATTCAAATAAAATCATTTTATAAAAAACTATTATTTTGAAAATAACTTGATCTAAAGAAATTTGTGATTTTTTCCTAAAAATATTGTACCAATATCAATAATATCTAAGATTTCCAAAAAAAAATTTAGGAATTTATTTTATTTTAAATAGGGAGACTAACTTCATGTATGTGTTAATGTTATTATGTAAATAATTTATTGATCTGGGATTTTTTGTGGCATCAGAAACATATACACATTCCTTTAGGTTGAAAATTTAATCTTTCCCTTACCCTATCTGATAACTATTAAATCTATTGTAGCCCTTATGAATAATATTTATTATTCCAATATTGTTTAAACTATTATGTGAGTTTTAGTTTTTTATAAACGAGTGTAGGTCTTGAGGCTTGATAATTTAAGTGTGTTTTTTCCCTTTTCCTATTTTGTTCAATTGTAATCTTTTGTATGATTTATGCTTTGGGTGAATTTTGATGGTTTGTCCTAGAAGACATGGAGGTTGATATCTTATAGTCAGTTTGATCACTATGAACCGGTTCAATAAGGGTTGTTTCTTCGGAGAGTATATATGGTCCTTTACTTCTTTTCAGTTTCTTATATTTTGGTTATTTTCTTTTCTATAATAATGAATATAAGAGGTGTTGTTATTATCATTGGTGTATGTACAAATATAACAATAGGATGTTAAATACATACATTTCTTATTTTATTTTTCTGAATCATTTGAATCATGATATTCTAGTCAACTTTTACAAACGTTTTTGTTATAAAATATTATTCATCTTTAAAAATTATAATGGTTTTTATAATTCGATTTTTCCTCTGTGCACACCCACGTAAGTATTTCCACATAATATGAATTGAAATTATTATTTATGTTTCTATATTTCTAAATTTGGTTGGAATTTTTGATTTCTCTAATATTTTATTAAATGATCCCACAAATAAATATTTATATAATTTTTCAAAAGAAATTAAACTCATGAAATGTGTAGTCATGGTATATCAAATAAAGAGAACAAAAAACAAATTTTTATTGACTTCTCTATGACTATTTATAAAATGGGGGATCCACGTCGCATACTTTAGTAGGTGATGGCTTCTTATATAAGCTAATTCACCCCAATGGGATTTAATAGAACACCCACCCACTCTGTCGTTGTGTTAGTCCTTGACTTATTCCATGATATACACTGGAAGAATTTTTGTGGCCCTGCTACTCACGACGGCCCTCCTCACCACAACCACCATCCAATCCTCACTTGCTAAATAATCAACCACTACTAATTTTCATGATTCTACACTGGTAGCTATAGAGCCATAGAACACAATAGTTGGGATTCCACAACTAGCGATGAAGTTCAATTACTATTTTCCCAGCAACACCTCTGTACCCTGACCAGAACATCTAATGGATCAATAGTTCCCCATGCATATCTTGGCTATTCAGATGAATTTCTAATTTCTATGTTGGTTGGTCTATGTTCTCCAAGTATTAATTCTTTTTGGTTTCCTTCGTTTACTACCTCATCTCTATATTTTTTCCCCTGCCCAACAATGAAAGTTTAAATACAAAATGATTTTCCTATAGTTTTTTTTCTTTTTATTTAAAAATATTCTTCTTTCTCTGATCAGTACTATAGCTAATGTTATTAATAGTACTTGAAAATTTATTTTTCAATGAAACAAACTGATCACAATCTTATTAATGATAATATCATGAAACCTTTTTAGCAGTAGGAATAATGATGATAAAGCCCACTTTATTAGATCCAAAATAATGTGATGATAAAGGTCCCCTTTATCATCACAAAAAAAAAGATGATAAATGAGTCCTTTATCAATTTTTTATTTTAGTGATACTATTATAGGCGTTTAGGAGTGATTTATTTTAGAATTGATAAATGGTTCTTTTTTGTGATTTTCTGAACTGATAAAGTTAACCATTATTATCACATTTGGTAGTGCTAATAAAGATCATAGAATAGCTGTAAAGATGCAGTATCCTTTCATCATCCCTATAACAAGAAAACAAAATTAAAAACAATATATATAGAAATAAAAATATATTGAAAAAATAATTGAAATAAAAATATAATATTTTACTATCATTTCAACTCAAAATTTATATACATAATATTTATATTTATGTGTTCTATACAATAAATCCAAAAAAATTACCACCAATCTACAATATAGTAACTCATATAGTATTCTTTCTCCAAATATCAAAATCTGTACAAAAACTTCTCCCATCATTAAAAAAATGTGCATTTTAGTAATAGTAACTAAACAAAAAGAAAAAATGATAATTTATTTATTTTATAATATAGATATGATAGTTTATATTGTTAATTACTATAGATATATTTACAATATTATTAATTAATCATGCATCGTATTGATGTGTAGTAAATTCATACACATCCAAAATGAACAATGGATAATTTTACTATGCTTTGACAACAATACGATCTTGATTTCTTTGATTTTGCTATGTAATATTTGTTTCAAACTAAAATGAAACTTTTATACTAAAAACATGAACTTTAAGTCATAACAACTACATCATGTTTTGGATTAAAAATTGGTTATTTCATACACATCACAGAAGAATTATTTATCATAGTCATAAATTTTGAAAACAATTTCATCTTATTTTTTTGTTTCGACTATGTGACACATGATTCAATCTAAAATTGGTTTTCTATTGAAAAAACTCACTTCAAGTCAAACCAAACACATACTGATATGGATTTATGTGTGGTAGATTCCTAATGTTCAAATATGAATTATGGATAATTTTACTGATGTTTTAATTAAATCCGAGATTGTATTCTCATTTTTTCTCATGATGATTATTTTAAACTAAAATGATACTTTTATATTGAAAACATGTACATCGAGTCATGATTATCACATCGTGAATCATATAGGAATGAACCCAATTCATATAAAACCTAAATGAATTATAGATCATTTTCATAATGTTTGAAAACAGTCTAAGCTCATTTTCATACATTTGGATATGTGATGCATGGTTTAAAATAAACTATAACATATATATATAAACCATGAAATTCAAGTCATAATGAACACATCATGTTTCATATTGATGTTAAGTCAATTCCGACTTGTCACAAATGAATTATAAAGCATTTTAATAATGTTTGAAAACAATCTAAGATCATATTCAAATTTTTTGGAAACTGAGGTGTGATTTAAATTTAAATTTAACTTTTATATTAAATACATCAACTTCTTATTATAGTAGAGACATAATGAGTCATATTGATCTGAGGAAAATTCCTACACATCAAAGATGAATTGTGGATAGTTATCTAATATTTTGAAAATAATCTAAGCTCGTTCTATTGGTTTTGTCATTGTAATGAGCGTTTTTTTTCTAAAATGGAACTTTTATATTGAAAACACACACTTTGAGTCATACCAAGCACATATTTTTGTTATTTATATGTGGTTGAATCCTACCTGTCACAATTAAATTATAGAAGAGTTTACTAATGATTAAATAGAATCCAAATTGTTTTCATGGTTTTTTCAATGTGATGTTCATTTTAAAAAATAATGTCACTTTAATATTGAAAATATGCACTTTTATTCATAACAACTCCATTGTGTTTCATAATGATGTGTGACCAATTAAAATATACCAAAAATAAATTATCGACAACTTTACTAATATTAGATAATTGACCAGGATATTTTTTGTGGGATTTCGTATGTGTTTCTTGTTTAAAACTAAAATCAATAATCTATATTTAAAACATGTAATTCAAGTAATACATACCATATCATCTAACATTTTGACATATAGATGATTTCTACATATTAGAAATGAATTCTGGATCATTTTTTAATTTTTTAAAACATTATTATCATATTTTCTAAATTTCGGCTATGTGTCACATTTTAAAAAAAGATGACGATTTTATATTGAAAACATGTAGTTCAATTTATATAAACCACATAGTGTGTCAGTTTGATGTGAGGATGATTCCTATATATAACAAATGAAATATTGTTTTTTGTCCTAATGTTTTAAAATAATCTAAGTATGTTTTCCCTATTTTAGAAATAAGATGGGTGTTTTAAACTAAATGGTACTTCTATATTGAAAACATGAACATCATGTCATATTAAACACATAGTTTTTCTGATTTACGGGAGGTTAATTCTTACATAAAATGACTTATGGATTTTTTAACTAATGTTTCAAAATAATATAGAGGTTTCTTCTTGTATTTTATTATGTCTTGTGTGTTTTTTCAATAAAACGTCAGTTCAAAATTGAATACCCACATTTCAATTTATACTAGTCGTACCATGTGTCAAATTGTTGTATAATTAACACCAACACGTCAAAATTGAAATTGGTATCATTTTTATGATGTTTTAAAAAAATATGAGATCATATTCATTATTTTTGTGGTGTGATATGTGCTTTAAACATGAATAGAAACTCAATATTGAAAAAAATACTTAAATTTATATCATCCACATCATGTTCCAATCTAACATGTGATTAATTCATACACATAAAAATTAATTGTGGATCATTTTTTTAAAATTTGAAACCAATTTGAGATTGTATTCTCATTTTTTTCCAATGATTCTTATTTTATACTTAAATGAAAATTATATATTGAAAACATGATTTTTCAGATTGATGTGAGGTTAATAATTACACGACAAAAATGATTCATGGATCATTTTTCAAATGTTTCTAGAAAATTTGATATTTTTACTCAGTTTTAAATATATGATGCATGTGTTACATGAAAATGAAACATAAAAACATTAACGTTGACTCATATCAGCTACATAATGTGTAATATTTATGTGTATTCATTTCGTATACATTGAAAATGAATTATGGGTCATTTCACAAAGGGTTAAATAAAATCAGATCTCATTTTCTCAGGTTTCTCTATGTGGCATGTGTTTTAATCTAAAATGACAATTTTATTTTTAAAATAAATGCTATTAGTAATATGGGAAGCATCTTGTGTCAGAGTGAATAGTGGTAGATTCCTACAAATCCCACATGTAATATGGATCATTATCTTATGTTTTTATGATAATAGGAGTTTTTTTAGTCTATGATATGTGGATGGTGTTTTAAACAAAAATGACACTTTTATATTGAAAACATGCACTTTAATCCATTCTGACTACATCATGCGTCATATTATTGTTTACTCGATTCATACACAACAAAAATGAATTAGATATTTTATAGGATTTTTATGAAAATTTGATCTTGTTTTCACAATTTTCCCTATGTGATATATTTTTTAAACTAAAATGACACTTTTAATGTAATGAACCTGAACATTGAGTCATAACGGACAAATATTGTGTCTGATTGATACATTGTTTAATCATAGTTGTCAAAAACGAATTATGGATCATTTTCCTAAATTTTGAATATAAAATGATCATTGTTTCTTAGTTTTGACATTTTTTTTGAATTTCACTATAAAATAACACTTTTATATTGGAAAAAACATAGAGTCGTTACTGTCACATCGTGTTTCAGACTGATGTCTAGTCAATTCCTACACATAAAAAATGATTTATGTATATTTTTTCTAAATTTTTAAAATGAAATGATATTATATACTCTCTTTTGGATACATTTTGTTTGTTTTATGTTATAATGATACATTTAATTTCAAGAAATGCACATTGAGTCACACTGGCCGGATCATGTGTTGTATTTATGGATAGTTGATTCCAACCCATCACACATGAATTATGGATCATTTTTCTAATGTTTTAAAACAATATAATCTTTTTTTATTATTTATAATTTTATTCATGTTTAAAAAAAATAAAACATTTTTTTTAAAACATGCAATTTAGGTCACACCTAAAACATCATGATTCAGATTGATTTTAAGTCAATTCCTAAACATAAATTTTGAATAATGGATAGAAGTCTAGAATTTTGAAACAATTTGACCTTATTTAATTATCTCTAAAATGGTTACAAAATTTTTAACAAAAATGGAACTATTATTTTGAAAATATGAACATTGATTCAAAATAGAAACAATGTATGCCATCTTTATATCTGTTTGAATCATACACATCACAAATATGATCACTCACATTGTTCAAATACTTTGGGAAAATTAATACATATTTGATATCATAAGATTACACATTAATACATATTGGATATCATAAAAAAAGTATTCATTTCTTCCATAATATAAAAAATTAAAAATAAAACATTATTTCTTTGATAGTTCATCAAAAATTTATCATGTCTTATTTAATTATCTTACATATCATTATAACCAATGGAAATAATTAAAAAGTGTGATATGAACAAAAAGATCTCATTATGAGATATAAAAAGAAGCAAAGAACACATTATTCCATGAATACTTTTAAATTATGAAATCATTTTCAAAAGACACATTTTTCACACATATAAACATACTTTGTGAACATATAGATTCTCATGATATTCCCACAAAATATAAGAACATGAATATAACCATAAAATATCATGTGGAATTGCATAAATAATCTTTTAACCATTTCGTTTACCTTATAATTTGTAACCCTCGCTGCTACCTTACAATTTGTGCAACCATCACAATTACACATAGAGTAACCATATGGATGACCTACAAAATACACATAAAAAATGCATTGGAGGGAGATATATTCCCCACCATTCATCATAAACAATTCCCATGAACCACAATATAATCATAAAACACAAATAATTTCATAAAAACATTGATGTTTAATTTTTGTAAAATAGAATTTTAAAAGAAGATTTTAAAAGAAAGGACACTTATAAATATCATAAAATTGAAGAAATAATTAATAGTGTGAATTGAATATGTTTATAAAATGTAATTACACACAAATTAACATAATATAAACAAAACCCATCACACAAACAATTTTAATACCACATAAATAACGAACTATAAGGTTAACCCAAAGAATGGAAATCTGGTTATGAATTCCATTACTTCATGTTTTTCTTACATAGAACTCATTTAAACCTATTTTATAAGGGTTTAAAGAGTTTTATTAATATCTTCTAGAAACATATTCATGTTTATAACACCTTATTTAATCATTTCAAAATATCATTTCACCCTTTAATTATTAGTATTTTGGTCATTCCATTGTTTTGGGTGCTTTCTTTACATGATTTCTATGATCAGTTCATGATGGATGTTCATGTCGACTGGATGTGAAACTCAATAATATTAATGGAGTGGTATTTTTATATTTATATAACCATCAATTACACAATTTATCATTTTTAATTTTTACATGAGGATGATTCATAAGTCAAAACATTATTGATTTTTGTTTAGGTCATTTTGGAAATTCTTTGATCGTAATGAACTCTTTTATTAAATAAATTAATAAAATGTGTATAAAAATATTCCATAAAATTATATAATATATAATAATGAAATTTTAATCTTTTTCGACCATATAAATGGTTTCATGACAAGTCTTGATGAAATTAATTGAAATTAAAATCACATCGTTCACGATGTCGGTAAATAGACACATCATGGACGGTGTTTTAATTTCATGAATAAATGGGAGAGGAGAAGAAGTATAAACTGTAGTCTTCCAAAAAAAAATTTAAATACATAATATTTAAGATACTGGATAATTCATTCCTCTTTTATAAGGGTAGGTGAGGATATAATATGAATAGAAAATAAAAGGAAAAGAAAAAAATGAAAACAAAAGAGGATGTTTACCTCTTGATCGCTTTTCATGGAGATCCTTCTTAAGGCCTCTGGTTTTAGAATTATGGTGAGACCAGAAGCACTAGGACTTGGTGAAGAGCCTTGAAAAGAGAATTTGGAATAAAATAGGTAATTATGAAGTCATGAGAGTTGTTTTAGGAATAATGAAATGGTAGTGGTATTTATAGTGGAGGAGATAAGGTATTTTACATTATTTTATTCATTATTATAATATTTTTTCTCAAGACTATCAATAGTATTAATTCATGTGTCCCAAAATAGTAATAATTTCATATTAGTCTAAAACAAGTGGGATTACATCACTTATGATTCCATAAAGTATTTTGCCGTATTTTACTATTCATCGAAAATTCAAGAATTTCAGAAAATTCCCAAAACATCACACTAACCATTTTTGGACGTGTGGAATTCAAAAATAAACTCCATTTTTTGATAATAATTATCTAAATATTATTAATTTATTTTTTAAATAACATCATAATTTATTCAAAAATAACAATTATAAAACAATAACTACTTTTATATCACATTGAAAAATTAACCAAGATGTAATTATATTAAAGCCTTAATAAAATAAAATAATAATACAATTTACAATTCATTACGGTCATATTACTATTCATAAGGGTATGTTACTATTCACCAAAAAAATATGTTGGTTATATTAGACTCTAAATAACATACCAATCACAATTGTAGATGACAATTTTTTTAAATTCAAAACATAAAAGTTGTAAAAATATGATTAAATGATAGCTATAAATATCTACTTAAAACTCAGTTTCATGAATTTCAATTTATTTTTTATGAAAAAACTAGGATGTTACATTATCCCCACCTTTTAGAAATTCTATCCTTGTAATTTTATTTACTTATTAGACATGTGAGGGTACATTGATCATGTTGTGCACCTATTTTCATCATCATCTTTCCACATAAATAGAAGATCCATTCAATGTAACAATGATTTAGATATCCTTAAAAATATTTTTCTTCCTTTATTCAAATACACCCTGTACAACTTGATTAATATTAGTGTTCCCAAAAAATATTTCAAAATATAATCATGTATGACATATGATTTCAAAATATCTAATAAAACATGATTTTGATAAAACAGTCAGACTGGGTTTAAATTGAAACAATCAATCAATTGTCCTTTTATTATACCATAAGTATGTTTTGAAAGAATATGTTGTAAAATAAAATATAAATAAGATTTCCAAGGGTCTCATTTTTTAGAACCTTTTGTAAAGTGATAATATGCTTCAAAATCTTGTGATAAGGTAAAATTTTTCAAAATTCCATGATAATAATTACCGTTTCGGAATATATGATATTATTGATAAAATATGATTCGATTAAATACAACCCATGATCCGTGATGTTATTGAGGTATATTAGATGTGTTTGATATCTCAAAAAGTTGCTTGCAAGTGATTTGTAAGTTAGAAAATCTTTCAGAATCATCTAGACATGGTTTTGAAATAATTATTGCAAGAAAGTCATCTAGAAGAGAGAGGAATGTCATTTTAGATTCTCCTCTTTCCATTTTTAACTGACATTCCTTGATCTAAAAAGTTATAAAACAAGTAATTAACTTAAATAATAGAGATAAAGACTAACTATATGTTTTAAGAAAACTTGTAATACCAAAAGTTCTCTAAACCTTTCCTCTGATGCCAATTATAAGGACAGAACCTTATTACATTACATAATCTTGAATTTAGATGAGAAGATATTTCCTGTAAAATTTAGGATCATTTCATATTTAGATTATTATAAAATTGGGACACAATACATTCATAACATTACATATTAATACAAAGTGCATACAATAAAAACAATATACATTTCTTCCAAAATATAAATCTTTTCAAATAAAACATGATTTCTTTGACAATTCTTCAAAAATTTAACATGGATTCTTTCTTTGCCTTAAAAATCCTTATAACATATGGAAAATCTTTTAAAAACTTGTAATTAGCACAAAATTCTTTGTAAGGGACATAAAAAAGAAAGAAAGAGCACATTAGGACATTAATAAATGTTACGTATGAAATAATTTTCAAAATACATACTTTTAACCCACATAAACATAATTTTTAAAACATTATATTTCCATGATATTCCCACAAAACATAAGAACATAAATAAAACCATAAAGTTGTATTGTGGAATTACATACATAATCTTGTAACCATCTCGACTACATTATAATTTGTAACCCTCACAGCTACATTACAATTTTTGCAACCATCGTAGTTACCCTAGGAGTAACCATACGTCCGAACTCCTAAAAATAGATACCCATTGCATTAGTGGGAGACATAGGTCCCACAATAAATTAAAAAAAATCACAACAACCAAATCATAATCATAAAAACTGAATAATTTCATAAAACATTACTTTTGAATTTTGTAAAACATAACTTTAAAATAGGATTTTAAAAGAAAAGACACTTATAAATATAAAAAAAATTTAAGAGCGACTTAATAGAGTGGATGAAATATGTATAAAAACTATAATTAAACATAAATTAATATAATATATACAAAACTCACCACAGAATCAATTTTAATACTGCTTAAATAATGAACTAGAATGTTAACCCAAAGGATTGAAATCGGGTTAAGAATTCCCTTACCTCGGGTTTTTCATACATCAAACTCATTTAAAACTTGTGTATAATGGTTAAAAGAGTGTTTTTAATACCTTATAGAAACATATTCATGTTTATAACACCCTAAATGATCATTTCATAACATCATTTTACCCAGTAATTATTAGTATTTGTTTCCTTCCACTGTTTTGGGTTCTTTCATTACATGTTTTCCATGATCGGTTCATGATGGATGTTCTTGTCGATTGGAAATGAAAATATTGAATTTTAATGGATTATTATTTAAATATTTCCATAATCATTTATTATAACATTTATCATTTTGAATTATGAAATTAGTATGATTAATTAGTTAAAATAATATTGATATTTTTTAAGGTCATTTTGGGGATTCTTCGATCATAAAGAGATCATTTATTTTATAAATTAATAACATGTTCATAAAATGATTAAAGAACCTTATATAAGATATAATACATAAATTATAATATGGTTCAACCATGAAAATATTCTCATGATTAGTTTTGAAGAGATTAAATGAAATTGAAATCACACCATCCACGATGTTGGTAGGTAAACACATCACAAATGGTGTTTTGAATTCTTGAATAAGTGAGAGAGGATAAGAATTATAATGGTGAGTCTTCCAAAAACATGTTGAAATCCAGAATATGTAATATACCATATCATTCATTTCTCATCGATATGGGGAGGTGGGGAAATAAGAAGAATAAAAAATAAAACGAACAGAAAAGAAAGAAAACAAAAGTGGATGTTTACCTATTTATCTCTTCCCCTTGAGATCCTTTTTAAGGCCTTTGGTTTTGGATATTTATTGAGACCAGCAGCACTAGGACGTGTGGAAGAGCCTTGGGAGGATTACTGGGCAAAACATAGGTAAGGATCACGGATTGAGATGTGTCAGAGGAAGAGGGGAATGAGGGTGGTATTTATAGTAGAGGAGAGGAGGTATTTTACATTATTTTATTCATTATTGTAATATTTTTTTCTCATGACTATGGATATTCCTAATTAATGTGATCCCAAATAGTAATAATGGCATGAGAGTTCGAACGAGTGGGCTTACATAACTTCTGCTATAACATCCTTACTCTTTATTACACACTTAAACATGATTTATTACATAAATTCCTCACTTGATACAACATATAAAATAGAGAGATATAGTGTCTTTGGGGATTAGGATCATTACATAACGACCTAAAACATGAAACACAACATCTTTATTGAAATCTTTTTACATGACCACTACATTCCCTCGTACTTAGAATTCCATGGGATGACCTGAAGACATATATAAAAATAGTGTGATCTATAAAGCCCAGTAAGTGTGGAAAAAGGAATAACATGAAGAATATAATACATACAAGAAAATAGGTATATTAACGGAGCATAAAAACATGAATATAAAGTCGTGATATAGCATGATTATCATAACATTGAAAGGTGGCAGCAACACTTAACATGGTATTAGCATGAGACAAGTCTCATTGCACATGGATCAAGAGTAAAACCTAATTTCTCTTGAATTATAATGATTAAAAGCTCATTTAACTTGAAATATCATGATACTACTCATTACCCAAAGCATTGGAGCGCAATCAAGTCACGCCTTTCTTAATCATTTCTTTTCATGCATAAGTGTGACACATGGATCATAAAACATGGATTCATTAAACTTCATCATTTATTACATGATAAATGAATGTGGAATTCATAAATGAAACTCGATTATCAATAATTAAATGTTCATAAAGGTGGATACCCTTGATAGATAAATGGACATGGTATTCACTACACAACAGCTTTGGCTTAGAAAATTGTAGTGCAATTTCAGCAGCATAACGGTGTGACAAAAGAATTCATAAAGATGGTCAAATACAGAAAAAGGGGTGTCTCATAATATATACATTAAATTTACAGTAAGGGGTTCATATAGATATATTTCTCAAAATAATTAATGGAATTTGGATTCATAATACAAAATAATTGCTTGAATGTAAATGAGGAGAGAGAAATTCCATAAGGAATTTCTGCGTTGGAATTGGTGTACATTAGAGGCATTAATTAGAGACAAAATGGGTCTGTCATCATTCAAACATAAAATGGAATTTATTGGGGAGGTATGAATCATAACTAAACTTTTTTAATTTAAAATAAAATGGTATAACAACATAATGAAATATGGAAATAAATGACAAAGGAAAAAATACCTTATAATATTTCGGCATAGTAATGAGTGTACATGGGGGTAATTAATGATATATAAAGGGGTATATCATCATTAAAAACTTAAGAGTTAAGTATGGGGGAGGTTTTAAATCATACCCCATCATTTTTAATTGATAATAAACGGGAATAAAACCATAAGGAAAAATTGACAAAAATGGGAAAGGTTGAAATCCCTTACAAGGATGTGTGATCCCAAAGGCTTGGGAGGGGCTTGAGAGGGGATCATTGGGAGACAGTGGATCCTTATTAGGATTCTATAGAGAGGATGTATGAGTTTGGTCAAGCACTAAGGTATTTTATTGAAGAAGCCGTGGGGGCATGAGTGGGTTTATATAGAAAAAGAGAAGGAATTCTTTATTATTTCGGTTTTGGGCCCTACACATTAAACTAATCAAAACCACAAATCATCCCATGGTTTTTTCCCATGTATTTTTCCAAAGGTTAGTGTAAATAAATTTATAAGGCCAATGTCCAAATATCATAAAATATTGGGCTTGCTTATGTGGAGGTGAGTCACACTCTCAAGGAAATCAATTTAAAAAGTTAAAATGTTATATAAGTCTCAAAGGGTCCACCAATGCTTTGTAAATTAAATAAAAAAACCTAAAATCACATTATTTAAATGTAAAAACATATATAGTCCAAAATTAACTTTTATAGTATTTTATTACATCACTATCAAATCATTATGATGTCATAAGACACATTATATAATTAAATGTATTTAATTTTTACCCAAAAAATTCATGTCTCGGAAAATAATGAAAAATTCACTATTGGATAATTTCTCTATCTTGATTCAAAAAATAATATTAATTTTATCTAAATGATTTTTAATAATTGTGTATTTTTACTATTAAAATAAAAATTGTCATTTATTAAAAATTTTGGGGTTTTTAAAAAATAATCTTTC
Source organism: Viscum album (assembly GCA_963277665.1). Taxonomy (NCBI): domain Eukaryota; kingdom Viridiplantae; phylum Streptophyta; class Magnoliopsida; order Santalales; family Viscaceae; genus Viscum; species Viscum album. The sequence goes on along the minus strand of OY728158.1, from coordinate 360,882,805 downwards.
AATCCATAATAAAAATTACAATTGAATTCATAAATATTATATGATCATATATATTTAATAAAAAGTAATTCAGTAATATTATTTCATTAAATTATTATTTATTTTAAAAATCCATTAATTCATCAGTATAGATTTCTTACTTGAATATTAACTAAAAAATCTATTTCTGCTTTAAAAACTATTTACAAAGTAACAATAATAAAATGAATTTATACACATTATTCTATATAAAAATAATGTACATATTTATAGTGATATTTTCTTATTATATAAAACTTTATAACACCCGTATAAGACTGAAGGGTAAGGTGTGCGATGATGACAGACTCTTGGGGTGGATTTTGATAACATCGCTCGGGTGGTAATCTCTTTCAACATCCACTTCTCCCATATGTTGTTCTATTCGAGCTTAACATGTTGAAGCTCAGCATGATTTTGGTCAGGAAAGAATCCCAGTGATGCCACCTCATTTATGAGCTCCGACAAATGGGATTCATATAGATAAATTCTATATGATGGGTCCATTATTTCATTTGTATAAGTAAATTGGATTTGTTAAATCCCTATATTTATACTTGTCATGTGATCACTGTTTAACAACTATATTAGAAACGGTCACAATTTTAAATGGTATTTTAAAATCCAAAAACATAGATCCAAAGAAGTGAATACGTTATATAACCATTTTACATAACAATACATTTAATTAGATCATGAGTAATTTCCATTAATAAAAGTTTCAGTAATTACAATCTTCACCCCTTAATAAATCCCACCTTCGAAATTTCATTTTCCCACACTAAAAGAGATGTGGGTAACTCTTCATCATCACTTCCTCTGATTCCCACATTGCTTCTTCAAACATGTGGTTTCTCCACAACACCTTGATGAGGGGAATTGTCTTATTTCATAGAACCTTTTCCCTAGGATCTAAGGTCTTCACCAGCTTCTCTTAATAGGAGAGGTCATTCTCCAGTGGTACCACCTCTTGATAGATTACATGTGATGGGTTAGGTATGTACTTACTTATGATTAATACATGGAATAAATCATGTACTTGATATATGTTCGAAGGGAGTTGTAATCGATACGCCACAACTCCAATGCGATTAAGGATCTCAAAAGGGCCAATGTACCTTGGGATAAGCTTTCCTTTCTTCCCAAATATCATAACTCTCTTCCACGGTGATATGTGGTGGAATACCATGTCTCCAACATCAAACACTAGGTCTCATCAATAATAATCACCATAGCTCTTTTTGTGACTTTGAGCAGCTTTAATGTGTTGTTGGATGGTCTTAACCTTCTCCACCATTTCTTCGTCCATTTCCAGACCTAGGAGTTTTCTCTCCCCAACATCATCCCAACATACCTATGTTCTTTACCTCTTCCCATACAGGGATTCATAATGAGCCATTTGGATGCTTTAGTAGAAATTTTTTTTATAAGTGAACTCAAAAACAAGATGATTCAGATCCAATCCTCCTTTAAAGTCCATTGAGCACGCACTCAACATATCCTCTAGTATATGGGTAGTTCTCTCTTATTGGCCATCAGTTTGATGATGATATGTTATACTGAAGTTCATCTTAGTATTCAGAGCATTTTGGAGACTCTTCTATATGTTATAGGTGAATCTTGGATCTCGATCAGATATAATCAATAATAGTACTCCATGCAGCCATACAACATCATTGATGTATATTCGTGAGAGTTGATCCAATGAAAAATCCCCTTGAATCACAATAAAGTGTACAGTCTTCATAAAATGATCCACAAAAACCAAGATATTTTTCATTCCTTTGAATGTATTTGGATGTTAGATAACAAAGTTCATGGTGATGTTCTCCATTTTCTATGCTGGTATGGGTAATGGTTTCATCATCCCCTTAGACTTTTATCTCTCGGCCTTCACTTGCTGACACACAAGGCACATGGATGTATTTTCAGTGATATCCTTCTTCATGTTATCCCACCAATAATTCTCTCATTTATATCGATTCATATTTATGATTCATAGGCTGATGGAGAAATTTTAACTATGTTCTTCATCCAAAAGTATCTTCTTCATCTTTTTACTTGATGGGACACATAGTCTTTTACCAAATCTCATAATTGCTTCTTCATTGGAATTTAACTCTGAGGATTTTCCTTTTCTGATAGTTTCCACCTTATTTTGAATTCCCGTAATATCCATTTGAGATTTCATTAAACATTCCAAAAGAGATGGTTGATCAATAATTTGTGAAAGTATTTATGATGTTCCCTTATTTATGATTCCCATGTCCATCTTCATCAAATCTAAAATCATTGGATCCTTTTCAATTCTCATCAATGATAGAATCATGGGGTATTTTCTACTTAGATAATTCACCACCTTATTCAATTTCATAGGGTTTTAATGGATTGAGTATTCATAGAATTTTATCAGCTCTATCAATATTCATTGGCGCATTTTCAACACTTTTTGGGTGAAAATATATATGAGGACTTTGTGGTCCGTATATATATTAAACTTCTCCCTAAAGAGTTAATTTCACCATATTTTTAAAGCCAAGACCACTTCCTCCATCTCCAGATCATGCGTGGGACATCCATGAGGCATAAGCAATGACTTTTCCCTTTATTCCCTCAAATTCCATCAAATGGAGATGTATAAAATTTTAAAAAATAACCTTCCCAAAAACATCAACATGTGATACAACACTTATGGAAGTTCTTTTGTTAATGATTTAATATCATTTCTGATGGGGAATCAATGTTTTTAGAAAACATAAATGATATACTAATATGAAATGAATTAAAATACATTAATATATACACTACTTTAAAGTAGTGGTTACATGTAATTCATTCATCATTATTTATCTTATCATAGTAATTCTCATGCTTCATTGATCATGGAGATTGTTGATCCTCATCATTCTTCTATGCACTTGCAATAGTGCATTTTCATGGATAATGCCTGACATCTCCACATTTATGACATAGAACTGTGTAAGATGCCTTAAATGAATCTCTGTTTCCATCCATCACATTATTTATTATTTCAAGGAAATTGGATACTTTGTGCCCTTACATTCCACACTTAAATCATCTTCGAGTCCCTTTATAAAATTTCTCATGGTGCTTCTTTCCAAATTTGATGCACAAAATAAATTGAGTCTTCTTTCCATTATCATATTTATCTGATGTACTTTTATGAGATGTCATCTTCCTCTTCCTTGATTTCCTTGGGCATTCAAAAAGGTTCTAGATTTTTAATCATGATTTTTGATAGCTGGTTTGGCATAATCACAATATATCCTACTTGAGCTCTCATTTATTGGGAATCTCATTGGGACATTCATCATGTTTTTCTATGCATCTGTTGTTATCCATATTCTTCATATCATTGGCCATTGACTAGAATAAAAGGAAATTTAGGGGTAACACATAAAGGGTAATCCAATAAAAAATGGATGAATTAAAAATAACCTTTATTTCCTTAACTAATGAATATATTGGTCTCAATCTATGTTATCCGTTATCTACTTCCCAAAAATTATTCTTTGGGGAATTTTTTCAAATTCCATAATAATGGTTCATATTAAGCCTGTGAATTTAACAAAGCATATCCCCATGATGTGTCAAAACCATGAGTTAATCAAGGCCCATTGTCATATACCAAGATACCCTGGCTCAAGCCCAAAACCCCTAGTCGGTGTTTTCACTCTTTGGTACATAAGTTCTAGATCCGCCTCTACTTGATAATATCCATACAGTGATGTATTAGCTTAATAAACCATTTAATCAATACTCACCAAGATTTAGGGATGATTTTATGATACATAGACTTATCCCTAATTCTTTTACTAGGTTTTTCAAATACGGATCCCAAAAATAGCTAAACATGTCCTCTAATACCAACTTTAACAACCTTGCTCGTTATTACACACTTAAACATGATTAATTACATAAAATCTTCACATGATATAATATATAAGATTGATAGGTGTGGTTAATTTGTGGATTAGGAACATTACATAATGACTTAAAACATGAAACAAAACATCTTTATTGAAAAATTCCTTCAAATGACCACTACATTCTCTCGTGCATAGCATTGCATGGGATAACCTGAAGACTTGCATAAGAAAAGAGTGTCCTATAAAGCCCAGTAAGGTAGTGAATAAGTCACAACATGAAAAATACAATTCATTTTAGGAAATAATCATATCAACATATCTTAAAAGAAACATGAACATAAAGGCATGATATATTAGGATTATCCTATCATGGAAAGGTGGCACCAACACTTGATAGGGTATTAGCATGAGCCATAGCTCATTGTACATGGAGTATGAGTAAAACAAAATTTTACATCAATTATCCTGAGTAAACCATTATTTCCCTTGACTTATCATGATAATACTTTTTACCCAATGCATTAGCGTGTTATCAAGGCGCACCCTTCTTAATCATTTCATTTTAGGCATAAATGTTCTACATGGACCATAAAACATAGATCCATTAAAAATCATCATTTATTCCATGATAATGGACTATGGAATTAATACATGAAACTATATAATCAATAATTAAATGTCCATAAAGTTTAATTCCCTTGATAGTGAAATGGCCATGGTTTTCACTAAACAATGACTTTGGCTTGGAAAATCGCAGTGTAATTTCGGTAGCATAATGGTGTGACATAAGAATTCATAAAAATGGTTGACGAGATAGAAATGGATGTAGCATTATATAAACATGAAATGGACATTAATGGGTCATATATATACATGTTTCAACATAATTAATAGAATTTGGATTCATAATACTAATAATTTCTTGAATGAAAATGAGGAGAGAGAAATTCCTTATGGAATTTCGGCATGGTAATGGGTGTACATGGGAGGAACTAATGAGAGATAAAAGGGGTATCTCATCATTAAAACATAAAGAGAGAAGTATAGGGTTGGTTTGAAATAACACCCCAACATTTTTAATTTAAAAAAAGGGCATAACAATATAATAATATTTGGACAAAATGAGAATGGAATAAATCCCTTACGGAATTTCAACAGAGTAAATGGGGTACATGGAAGGAATTAATGAGATATAAATGGGTATATATTCATTAAAAAATAATTTGGTAAGTATGGGGGAGGTGAGAAATCATACCCAATAGTTTTTAATTGAGAATTAAAGGTAATAACTACATAATAAAACCAAGATATAAATAAGAAAGGACGGAATCCCATACATGGAAGTGTGATCCCAAAGTCTTGGGAGGGGCTTGAGAGAGGATTATTGGGAGCCTGGGGTGCCTTGAGAGGATTATAGAGAGGGGAGTTTAGATTATGTTCTAGCTCCAAGGGCTTTGAGTGAAGATGATGTGGCTTCATGGGTGGGTTTATAATGGAAAATAGAGGGAATTCTTTATTATTTAGGTTTTAGACCCTACACATTAAACTAATCAAAACAACAAACCATCCCATGGTTTTTGTTGATGGTTTTTTTCCAAAAGGGAGTTAAAAACAATATTTTATTTTTTCAATGGATATTATTCTTGAAATATTATGTTTTCTTATGTTGAGGTGAGTCACACTCTCAAGGAAATCAATTTTAAAAGTAAAATTTGTTTATAAGTCTTGGAGGGTCCACTAATACTTTGTAAAATAAATCAAACAAAACTAAAATAAAATTATTTTAATGATAAACCATATATTTGCCGAACATATCATTTATAGTATTTTATTTCATCACTATTGGGTCATTATGATGTCATTAATCACCTTAAATAATATAATTATACATAATTTTTACCCAAAAATTTGATTATCTCTGAAAATTATGAAAAATTCACTATTAAATAATTTTGATGTCTTGATTCCAAAAATAATATTTTTTTATGTAAATATTTTTTAAAATATATAAATTTTTATTTTAAAAATAAAAACTGACATTTATTTAAAAGCCATGTGATTTGACAAAAACAACTTTCAAGCCTTAATAAAAATTACAATTTTATTCATAAATTTTACACAGTCATTTATATTTAATAAAAATTAATTACTAAATAATATTTTATTAAAATATTATTTATTTAAAAAATCCATTAATTTATCAAAGTAGATTTATTAATTGAAAATTAACTAAAACTATTATTTGTTCTTTAAAATATATTTACAAAGTGACAATAATAAATTTAATTTATACTCTTTATTCTATATAAAAATAATGCACATAATCATAGTTCTATGGTCTTGTTACATAACCCCTTATAACACCTGCATAAGACAAAAGGGTAAGGTGTGTGATGGTGACATACTATTGGGGTGGCTCAGATAACATCTTTCGGGTGGTAATCTCTATCAACTTCTACTTCTACCGTAGGTGGTTCTGTTCAAGCTTAACATGTTGAAGCTCGGCTTGGGCTATTGAAGAGTGAAGTCCAGTGAAGCAACATCCTTCTTGAGATCTGACAAATGGACTTTGTATGGAGAAATTCTATTAGATCAGACCATTTCTACCTATTTCAGATTAATTTGGATTTGTTAAATCCCTATATTAATACAAATCTTGTGATCACTATTTATAGACTATATTATCAATGGTCACAATTCTTAATGGTATTTTAAAATCCAAAAACATAAAACCAAGGAAGTGCATAAATTATATAACCATATTACGTAATAATATACTTAATTATATCCTAAGGAATATTTATTAATAAATGTTTGGGTCATTATATATGATGTCATAAATAGTGTACTTACCTGATAATTTGAATATACGATATTTTAACGTATTTCACTATTCATTGAAAATCCAAGAATTTCAGAAAAAACCCAAAAATTCACCTTAACCATTTCTCAACGTTTAGAATTGATAAATGATCTCCATTTTTTTAAAAAATCTAAATATTATTAATTTATTTTTTAAAGAAAATCATAATTAATTCAAAAATAACAATTTTAAAATTATAACTACTTTTATAAGTCATTAAAAAAATTAACTAAGATTTCATTATCTTAATGTCTTAAAAAATAAACAAAATACAATGTACTATTCATTAGCATCATATTATTATTCACATAACTTTTTGTAAGGGTATGTTACTATCCACCAACAAATAATTTGGTTCCATTAGACTCCAAATAACATACTAATCACAATTATAGAGAAAAACATTTTTTGAAATTCAAAACATAGATGCGGAAAAATTATGATGAAAAGATAGTTATAAATATATACTTAAAACAAATATTCATGCATTTCAATTTATTTTTTTTAAACTGGGATGTTACAGTAAGTACTTTATATTTTTGCATTGAAAAAAATGAATATTTATCATCATTATTTAGAAAGATATGATAAACTTCTAGGTTTAATTACCTCGGAGGAGATGTCTTCTAAGGCCATCCCTCCTCCAATGTAATGGGAGGGACCACTATCATCATTAAATGGAACATGGAATCTCTCCTCCTATCCCATTTCCATCTCATATTTTCTTTCTTCTTTCCCTCAGACATCATTTATCCCGAACGTTCCATATTTGTTTTATGGATTCCCAAAAAATCCACTCTAATAATTGGAGTTCAATGTTGCCTCGTCGCTTATAAACCTAATGTTTCTAGCTGGTTTCAAACAATGTCATTAATTGGTGGATTCATTTAACTAGTTTTTTTTAGATATTGGGGACTATAAGAATGCTAAACTATAGGTCTTCTAAAAAACATGCACATCATGATTTGGTTTTCCTATAAGAATGACTTGGTCTTTCCCTAGTCTAGTGCCCCTGCATCTACAACAGATCTTGGTTCTCCTTATTCAGGTGGACTTATGATTTCAACATGATATTAGATACCTTGATGATGATGATTTTGGAAAGTTTTCTTGATCACCCTCTTCCTTTTATGAATCCTTTCATTATACAAATATTAGGTAATTTGGTTGGTATATATTTATGTATTTACAATAGAACTATAACTAATTTAGGATAGATTATATAATGAGGTTGTAGCCCTAGTCTAGTGCCCCCCAAATTTATTATTTCTCTTCATTCATGACAATGTGTTAGATGATGTAAGTGTGTAGCAATGGGTCCAGTAATCAGTACCGGAATATGGATGAAAGATTTTTAAGTAGTGGTAAGGTTATGGATTCTATTTATGGTGATGTTATGAAGTAGCGTGTTCAATTTGTTATTCTACTGAACAAAGTTGTTATTCAAAGGTAGTTAAATTTGGATCACATGGGGGTGGGTATTTGAATGGGAAATAATAGCCAACTGGTCTCACAACAAAATAGATAGCTCTGATTGAAATAGAAAGGTTTTCACCATCCATAAAGAGGCATGGATGTTAATCACTAGCTTGAGAGTAGTAGACATATATGGAATATTGAAATGTTATTTTGAGGGGGTGTGTGATACAGGCCCTGTGGAAATTAAAATAAATGCAGTTAAGGAGGAATCTGAGGAAGAGGAAATGATAATTGAAGATGAAGCTAAATGCAATGAGGTTTTATAGCTGGTAGGTAAGGGTGTTGAAATGTTTTGCATAACCAGTGGAGGTAGCTGGGGCTGGGTGAATGTAACAAGTTGGGTGAGGCCGAGAGGTAGTAGCTCGACAATTAATATTAGTAATATCTTTAAAGGTATAGATATTGAATGGTATGTTTAGGGAAAAAGAGATTAAATACAAGAAATAATGGGAATTGAAACTCCAATACTAGCATCAAACATCTCTAACGGTAAAAGACTATATGCTATAGATTAGTATAAAGATATATATATCCATGATTTAGTTGAGAGTGTCTATGTAGTGCATGTAATAAGACTATAAATCTCAAGGATAATAAAGGTGTGGAATGAAAAAAAGGGATTTTTGAAGATGCACTATGTCAAAGGGAAAGAGGTCTAAAGTACATAAGGAATTCTCTTAGTTACCTATGCTGGGGGAAACAATTTCGTGTAAAAAGAATAATTCAATGGATAGTGAACCCATTTCTCATGGTGAAAAATGTAAGAAGAGTTCAAATCATCATACTAAAAATTATATAACTGAGTGTGTTGAGGAAAAGGAACAAGAATAGGGTGGTGGTATAATGAAATATCATATTTAAGAATAGAAGTTATCGACAAGTATGTTCGGGGTGAAGATAATGGGGATGGGTAAAAGGGGGAGGAATGAGAACTTATTGTTCACTTCAATGAATAAATGTTAAAGGAGGAATCTGAGATCAATGCAATTTTGGAGTTAGTGGACTAGAACCAACTACATTGTACATTATTCATTAATAAATACCATATCACATCTTGATTGTTCATCTGCACGACAATGAATGTGATAATGTCGTAAGGACAGTTGTTGCATTAAAGGGTCATAGCGGATCCCTGCTATGATGAGAACTTGGAAGTTCCATAACACTATTCTTGAATATATGATCTATGAATGGATGATGTTATTTGAGGGACTAAAATAATAAAACCCATTAGGGGTGAGGACTCATAAAACATTGAGGCACCTTCTCATGGTGTTTTCCCTTGGTAACATCTAGGAGTATATTATGAGAAATAGAGCCACCAGTAGGAAATCCACATTTCATAGTGTCATTGGTTGTTTCTATCTACAGACTTGTGTATTGGTCCATTGAATTTATGATTATTATTAATGGGTATTTCAACTCGTGCATTTAGATATACTGATGAAAAATATGATGACACACTGTTCGTGGTGAGGTAGGATACGTTGGGTGTGTCACGAGTAATGCTGCATTAATATATAATGTGAGAAAGGATTTGTCTCTTCTATTCCATAATGGAAGTAGATTTCTCAGGCCCTTTAATAGAATTGATATAGTCTAAATAAATCCATGTCCATGGAATGGAATGGGCGAGTTCAATTCTATAATTTCAGAGAAAAAAACAATCGAGCACATGGGTTGATGGAACTAGCATGCAACATGCTTGATTGGAGATATTGTGAAAATGGAATTATATTTCACAGTAAGCGTTCGTATGAGGTGACACGTCATTTCGGTGTTAACTTCATTCTCTATGTGTTCCTTGGTGACTTTCTAGACTCTAACCTTGGACTTTAGGTAGGCTCCACCTAATGCCACTAAGAAAGAGGCCTAGAGGGTCACACAGTATATGTGTCCATGTATCTCTGTTAAATATTAATTAAACACGTTATATAATGATTATTCCCAACTGTGGTTTAATAATAATTTAAAGAAGCCTGATCATGTTTATTTTGATACAAGTTATTCAAGAGTATATATTGTGGGCGAAATAATATGTATTTATTAGCATGTAATGTAATTACATTTATTTAAGAAATAAATATCCCTTACTCAACGTCTAATAAATATGTTGTAGGAAATAAGGAAAAATGAAAACAAGATAAACATATTTTGTACATTTAATGTAAACGCCGTGTATTTTTCATGTAAAATGAGTACACAACGTGTATTAATGATTACACTCTGTGTATTTTTTCCAGTCAGGATATTGATGAAATAATATCATTTTATTGAATTATATTTATTATAATCAGTGTGCGATCATGTCAAGGAATTAATAATTCGACATGGGGGTTTTCAATAAAAGTATATGAAATAAATAAAATGTGTAATTATTTTATTTATTTTCATAACTCTATAACCTCAAACCCAATTATAAATATCTTCACAACCCCAACACTTTTCATGTGAGAATTGTTGTGCACAACAATTCTGAAGAATTTTTTCAAGGCTGAAAGAACTATTTCCTCCAAGAACACTCTCAAGACTGAGAGAGATCCACCACCACCAGATTAAGGCAATCAAAGGCAGACATCGGAAGCAAAGGTTCTTCTGCACTAGCACCAGAAGTTCCTTTAGACGACGTCCAGAGATACATTGAGCACGTGTGGATCACCTCTAGAGAAATCCAACACTTGGATTCTACGAAGCACCAACGTATCACATAAGATCGTGACTGGAGACATCAACGAATAAATAATTCCATCAATGTAATTCATGTCGATTAATTAAATTAATTATAACTAAAATATGATGATCATTTCAATGGTTCTGGGACCCTTATATGTATTTTCATTCTTTGTTTTATTCTGATGATCAGGCGTTTTATTATCATGACTGATCTCAGATTGAATGTTGTTTAACGCTAAAATTAATGTTGGGAAAACCCACAAATGCACTTCCACAGTGCCTTAAACCTACTAGTGGTATAATATTGGTCATATCGTTGATTAAAATTATTTAGTTTTTCATTGGTTATTTACGCATTTAATAATTTAGTTATTTCAATTCAAGTTAATCGTCCATTAAATATGAATCTCGAGATCTGTTCCTACCCTCTCGTTTCTCGTTCACCTTACAGAAATGATTATTTTCATTTAAATTTGATTAAAATAAAATAGAGTGACTCCTCCAGAGGTGCCAAACTCTCTTGGCTGTGCAACACCAGAATACACGGTGTGTATTCGGATGTACACGCCGTGTAGTCTAAGTTCAATGCATAGAATGATCCACCAAATCAGGCCATGTATTGGATCCTATATAAGTAATTTATGACACCATGTGTTAACCAAGAACAGGTGGAACACGGTTTCTGGATTACATGTTGTGTGGTCTAACTGAGCACAGAATATAGTCCCTTCAGGTTAGGGTTATACTGTTTACCCCGTACACGGATTGCCCGGAGGGAAACCGTGTAACGTGGATACTACACAACGTTTTTCCAAAAGAACATGTCATGTACTCCTAAAATTTCTGAGGTTCATCCACACACCATGTCCCCCGAGCGTGTACATCAGATGGACGGTGAAAAAAAATACACATTGTGTAGTAAAAACTACACACCGTGTACTCATCCAAATTATGCAGATTTGTTAGAATTTACTATTATATTATACAAACCCTTGACAAATGTACCATAGTGCAGGTGTAAATCTGAGTCACAAAACGTGATAGGTGTTATATATATATGTGTTTAATTTAACATCTGCATAATTAATGAGAATTCACCGGGTTTCCTCCAAGGTACATGTAATGTACAAAGATATTTCTAAATGAATTTATTTGTTTAAAATTATGATGGATGAGAATCTATAAAAAATGTAAAAAAAGGTTTAAGATAAAATGATTGATTAATAAAATATAATTAATTGATTCGAGCGTGATTTCTCTTAAACAATAACAATTAAAGAATTTAATTCTAGTTTCATTAATGCATAATATAATTGCATATATGGATGATCATGAGCTAGACCAAGACCTTTGTATGTGAATGGTTTCTTTTAATTTATTTATTTAAATTAAATTTGTTGGCATGCGAGCCTTCTCCTTATTAATATATAGGGCCTACGTACCCATGGTTTCTTTTATGTAAAACCCCTTTTAACCATCACATTCATGTGAGATTAATACATATGTAATGGATGGCGCTCCCAAGCTAGTGGAGGCGACTCAAGTCTGGAGCCAAGGTGAAACCAATCCAAGGTGTTACAAAGGTGGATAAGTGGAAAACGGTAAACATGAACCCGAAAGGTTTAATGAGTTTATCCCCTAGGTCTTTAGTTACTTTATCAACCACTAGATAAACTAACCAATAGAACAAGATCATGATCATACCATTTATTTTATTTCTGTCAGTTGCATGGATTATTTATTTTGGGTGTGCTGTAACGATCAAACAATTAATGAATTAAACAAGTATGCAATATAGAACTAAAATAAGTCTGGATTATGCATAAATATTATCTTATACATTTTTAATCACATAAGTGTATTCCCCTTAATATTAAAAATCATGTAATCAATAATAATAAACTGGAAATTTACATATAAGGATAAAATCCCTCAAAGAAATATTAAGTCGGTATAGCCTTCCATAATCTTGGTTAGAATTGAACCATAGTTCAAAGTGCTTGACCAACACTAGTTGGGGTGCTTTCAATTATCGAGGAATTATAATTATTTTTTTTGGGTTGACATGACATGGTTCACATCAAGGGTTGACTGCCACAGTAGGACTTGGTGTGACCAAGAGGCAAAGGTTGAGGAAAACCAAAATAAAAGGATTTACAGATTGGGGAGTCGGCTTAGCGGATCAAGGAGTTGCATGTTAATGCAGTTGGAATTGGGAATGCCTACCTAGAACCCATCATATTGCTTGTAAAAATCTAGTTGGGGTAATGCGAAGGGGAATATGGATCCTTTCCATTAGAATATTTAGGCAACATAATATTCCGAAGTCAATGATGAGGGTTATTGTATTTCAATAAAATACTGGGAGACTAAAAAGTATTAATTTAATTATTTGTATCAGTTTTTATAATCAAGTACTAAACCTTTGAGCATTTTAATTTTTATAAAAATCAACAAAAATGACTTCAAACATATCATTGTGAACCATACTCGATATGGAAAACCTTCTCACAGGAACCAATTTCCATGAGTGTTAGAGATGTTTACGCGTCTCCTTCACCACGAGAGGAAATTGTATGTGCTGGAAGATCCTATTCTAGTTGCGCCTAGTCACTAGGATAGTTATGAGGAACTATCTCTTTATATGAAACATATGGATAATGCCACATAAATCCAATGTTTCATGCTATATATCTTGTTTAATGAGCTCTTGAAGCAACATGAAAACATGGATGCGTATAGTATGATGTCTCGCGTTAAGGATCTTTACCAAGAGAAGGCAAGATATGAGAGATATGAGATCTACAATGCTTTTTTTACAACTATGATTGGATATTCTGTTCCATCTGGGCCTCATGTAGTCATGCTTATTAGCTACATCTAATGCCTGAACATCTTAAGGATTAATTTCTCGGATGAGTTGCATACATATCTCATACTATCATCCCTGACAAAGACCATCTCATTATTTATTGTCAAATAAAACATGAGAAACAATGAGAAGAGTCTATTAGAACACATGACCTTAATTTTCCAAGTAGATAAGGACATGAGGCGTGAAAAACCCATAGTCTTTATGGTGAATAAAAAAACGAAAGAAAATGAAAAGGGACCAAAGACTTATAAATGGTATGAATCCCCTGAGCGGCGTCCTTCCTTGAAGGGGAAGATCCAGAGGAAGGGCAATGAACAGGAGGCAGTATGTTTTTCATGTGGAAAGCAAGGCCACTATAAGAGAAACTGCACCCAGAATCATGGAGATGCTAAAGGTTCGTAGGTTAAAAGTGTAATATTTCCATTTCTACCCACTGGGTATTCGATACAGCTTGTGGGGATCACATCTTTATTCAAATACAAGAACCCAGTAGATTTAGAATGATTTTCAGAGGATAGGCGGGTCTTTGAGCTACCAATGGTGCGAGGCTGGCTGCATTGGCCATTGGCAATTACAACCTCTCATTGCTAACTGGGATGATTTTGGTTTTACATAACTGTTATTATGTGACTAGTGTTACCAAGAACATAATTTATGTATCTCATTTGGATATAGATAGATTTATTTTCATGTTTGGAAATAAGGGTTGTCTATTTTATAAGAAAAACATATGTTATGGTATGATGCATTTAAATAATGGTTTGTATGTATTAAATTAAGAAAACCATGTGTTGGAAATCGATAATGAAAAAAACTCACATGACTCATACATCGCCCAGTTGTGGCATCACCGTCTTAGTCATGTAAACAAGAAATGCTTGACAAAGCACTTCAATGATGTCTATTTAGTCTCCACTGAGCTAAATCCACTTGATAGATGTCATGCTTGTTTACTAGGATAAATGACCAAGCCTCCTTTTGGTGGACAAGGTGAATGGGCCACATAGCTTCTAGGATTGGTGCACACAGATGAGTGTGAACAATTTCCTATAAAAGCTAGGGTTGTATATTCTTACTTCATTAATTTTACAGATGATTTGAGTAGATATGGATATGTCTACATAATGAGGTATAAGTCAGAAGCCTTAGAGAAATTTAAGGAATTCATGAATGAGGTAGAGAATCTTCTTGGTAAAAAGATAAAGAAACTTCAGTTGGATTGAGGTGGAGAATATCTGAACCAAGAGTTCATCGATCTTCTATGGGAGTCTGGGATTCTAACTCAGCTCATGCCTCTGAATACACTATAGTGGAATGGTGTTAGTGAAAGTAGGAACAACACCTTTTTGGACATGTTGAGGTCGATGATGAGTCATGTAGATCTTCTACTATCCTTTTGGGGATATGCATTACAAAATGCAGCATATACAATAAACCGAGTACCAAATATGGTGGAAAATAGAATTCCCTCCGAGTTATGGAATGGAAAAAACCCATTTTGTCACACACAAGTGTCTGAGGATGTGAGAAATTTTTTAAGGCCTTCTCAGGAAAAAACTAGCACCCTAGGGCACGAGGTGTATCTTTATAGGATATCCAAAGGAAACGAAAGGATATTACCTATATAACCCTTTAAAAAAGAATGTGACTATCTCCAGGAAATCTATATTTCTTGAGAGGGAGAACATCCTAAAAATGGATAGTAGGAGAAATATTGACATAGACAAAGTTTATGCTCAATATACAGAGGAGTTAGTACAAGAACAAGTTCCACAGGTCCCCGTGGAAGTGGTTCCATAAAAACAAGAACTGATTAAATATCCAGAGAGGTAAGGGAACCAGAGAGATTTGGTTTCTTAGTCACTGAGGATTGTGTATCATTATTTTTGGAAAATGATAAACCTCTATCCTACAAGGATGAAGTAGAAAGCACAACAGCTGCAAGATGTTTAAAAGCTATGAATTTTGAGATGGATTCCATGTATCAGAATGAAGTCTGGGTTCTGGTCGATGATCCAGTTGATGTAAAGCATGTTGGATGCAAATGGGTATTCAAGAGAAGACTGGATATGGAAGGTCAATTTATCACTTATAAAGCAAGACTAGTGGAAAATGATTAAGAAAATGTCAAGGAGTTGACTATCATCAAACCTTCTCACCATTTTCCATGTTTAAATCCATAATAATCATACATTCCAAAGCAGATTACCATGACTACGAGATTTGGAAAATAGATGTAAAAACAGAATTCCTTAATGGGAACCTTCAGGATGATGTCTATATGACACAACCAAAAGGTTTTGTGACCGAAGGTGAAGCCAAACGGGTTTACAAGTTACAAAAATCAATTTATGGATTAAAAAAGCATCCTGGTCATGGAATATTTGATTTGATGAAGCCATAATGGAATTTGATTTCATTAAGAATGAATATGAGCCATGTGTTTATAAGTGGTTTCATGGGAATGTAGTCATTATCTTAGTGGTATATGTTGATGACATATTTCTTATTGGAAATGATGTACCAGTATTACAGTCAGTTAAGAACTGGTTGAACAGGTGTTTCCCCATGAAGGACTTGGGTGAAGCAGCCTACATTCTAGGGATCAAGATCATTCGTGATTGATCCAAGAAGCTTCTTTGACTAAGTCAGGGTAAATACATTGAACATATACTAAATTGATTTAGTATGGAACAATCCAAGAGGGGATTAGTTCCAATGTCACTTGGCTTACATTATTCTAAGAAGATGTGTCCACAAACACAACAAGAGAAATATAGAATGAGTAAGACCACATACGCTTCGGCTATAGGATCCATTATGTATGCCATGTTATGCACCAGGCTTGATGTTTCCTATGCATTGATCATGGTAGTATGATATCAAGCAGATCCAGGAGATCAACATTGGACTGTTGTTAAGACTATCTTTTAGTATCTGAGAAGAACTAAGGATATGTTCATCGTGTATGGAGGAGACAAGGTTCTTATCATCAAAGGGTATGTTGATGCTGGTATTTAGACAGATCAGAATGACCTAAAGTCACAATCTAGATATGTTTTCTATCTCAATGGAGGATCTATGAGCTGGATGAGGTCAAAGCAGCTAGTTTTCGCCAATTCTACAATAGTTTCTGAATATATAGCAGCTTCTAATACAGCCAAAGAAGCTATATTGATTCGTAACTTTTTCCAACATCTTAATGTGGTTCCTAGCAGTAAAGATTCTATCATGTTGTATTGTGATAATACTGCAGTGTTAGATCTTGCAAAAGAACCAAGGTCACATCAACGGAAAAAGCACATACTCCAAAAGTATCAACTCTTGAGGGATTTCTATCAAAGGGGTGAATTTGTAGTGCACATAGTGTCCATGAAAGAGAATGTGGAAGACCCCAGGACTAAAGGAATATCTCAAAAAAAGCATAAATATCATGTGAGAGAAAGCGGGTTAAAAGTTGTTAGCTGTTTTCTCTAGTCTAGGTGGGAGTCTTTTGGAGTTGGTGGTCTCTAACCAAATAATTTATACTTGTTTAATTAATAAATACCTTATCACAACTTGATTGTTCTTCTGCGTGACAATGCATGTGATAATGTCATAGGGATAGTTGTTGCATTAACGGGTCATAGTGGATCCCTTCTATGATGAAACATAAATGTGCCATAAAACTATTCTTCAATATTTGTTCTATGGCCGGATGATGTTATTTTAGGGACACAAATAATACAGTCCCTTAGGGGTGAGGACTCATTAAACATTGAGGCACATTCTCATAATGTGCGCCCTTGTTAATATCTGGGAGGATATTATGAGAACGAGACCCGCCAGTAGAAAATCGCAATTTCTTAGTGTCATTGGATGTTCCTATTTGTGGATGTGTGTATTGGTCCGTAGACTTTAAGATTATTATTAATGGGTATTACAACTCCCGTACTTAGATGTATTGATGAAAACCGTGACGACGCATTGTTCGCAGCGAGGTAAGATACATTGGGTGCATCACGAGTAATACTGTATCAATAGATAATGCGAGAATGGATTTTTCTCTTCTGTTCCATAATGGAAGTAGATATCTCAGGCCCCTTTATGGAATTGATATAACCTAAATAAATCCATGGCCATTGAAAGGAATGGGCGAGTTCAATTTCGGAAAGTCAAGGAAAAAATAACTGAGAACATGGGTTGATGTCACTGGCATGCAGCTCACTTGATTCGAGATATCGTGATAAAGGGATTATATTACACAGTAATCGTTCGTATGAGGTGACACGTCATTGCGGCGTTAAGATCTTTCTCTATGGTTGCCTTGGAATGTTGCAAGATTCTAATCTTGTACTTTAGGCAGGTTCCGCCTAATGCCAATGAGAAAGAGGCCTAGAGGGTCACACCCTATGTGTGTCCATGTATCTCAGTTAAATATTAATTTAACAAGTTAAATAAAGATTATTATCAACTATGGATTAATAATTATTTAAGGATGCCTGATGGAATTTATTTCGACACATGTTATTCGAGAGAATATATTGTGGGAGAAATAATATATATTTATTAGTGAGTAATGCAGTTACATTTATTTAATAAATAAATATCAATTACTCAGGGTCTAATGAGTTTGGTGGAGGAAATAAAGAAAAATTAAAACAAGATAAACATGACATGTACATTGAATATACACGCCATGTAGTTTTCATGGAAAACGAGTACACGAGGTGTATTAATGATTACACGTAGTGTAGTTTTTTCCTTACATTATTTTGAGGAAATAATATCATTTTATTGAATGAAATTTATTATAATCAGCATGGGTGCATGTCAAGGAATTAATCATTCGATGTGGGGGTTTTCAATAAGAGTTAATGAAATAAATAAATCATGTAACGTGTATAGTTATTATCATAACGTTAAAACCTCAAACCGGATTATAAATATCTTCACAACCCCAACACTTTTCAAGTGAGAATTATTGTGCACAAAAATTCTGCAGAATTATCTCAAATCTGAAATAACTCATTCCTCCAAGAATGATCTCAAGACTGAGAGAGATCCTCCACCACTAGTTCAAGCCGATTGAAGGCGGACATCACAAGAGGTGTTTCTTCCATGCTAGCACCCAGAGATCCCTTTGGTGACATGCAGAGATACTTAGTGCATGTTTGGATCACCGATAGAGGAATCCTACCCTTGGATTTTATGACAAAATGATGGATCACATCGGTTCATGACCGAAGACATCAAAGAAGAAAGAATTCCATCATGGTAATTCTTGTCAATTAATTAAATTATTTATAACCCACATATGATGATCCTCTCAATGTTTACAGGACCCTTCTCTTTCATTTTGTTCTTGATTCTATACCGAAGATCTGACATTTTATTATCAGAACAGATCTCAGATTGAACGTTTTTTAACGCTAAATCAGGGCATCAAAAAATGATGATTAGTGTGGAAGAGTTTCACAATTCTTTGGAAAAGAAGGCCTACATCTTTGAACATGTTATCGAGGATGACCCGGACATGAAGGAAACTACTCTTCAATGGAGGTTATCCATAGGTAAGATTTCTATTAGACTTACACTCGATTTTAATGATTCAGTGATTTATTATGGTGTATGATTATTACATCTTCAGAAAATGGAAGGTTTCCTTACATTAAATAGATTTTCATAATAAAAAGGTAATTCTCAATTAGCTGATAATGACTATATAAAATAAATTATAAGATGTTAATTCAATATATATAAATAATGAATAAATAATAAAAAATGTAAATATTAATTTTCATCATTAAGGAATAGATAATATTAAATGCATGAATGTAATAAATGAGTCAAATTTAATAAATAAAAATTAATAGACTTCAAAATTATAAAAAAATTCTTCAGTTTTAATAATTATATAAATTTTTTAAAAATGAAAATGAATATGTGTTAAAATGAAATAAATAAATATTAAATATGTCAATTATAACAATATTAGAAACCATAAATTCTAAAGAATAAATATTTATAATAAAATATTAAAAATTAAAAAATAACTATTTTATTAAAAGAATAAATATTAAAACCAAATAAATCATAAAGAAAAGTTAAAAATAAGTAACATTTGTAGTGAATAAACACTACTAAATAATATTATTTGAATGAATGTAAAAAAAAAATTAAATTAAAAAATTAAAAAATCTGATGATTGCAATAATATTAAAAAATGAACAAGTATTATTAATTATAAAAATTGTTGAAAAAGGTAAAAATTAATATATCATAAAATGAAAATGAATAAATATTAATATTATATATTACAACCATATTAAAATCATTTAATATTAATGAATAAATAAATATAATTAAATATTAATACTGGATAAAATTAAAAAAATTAACAATAAAATTTTGAAAAAGAATAAATTCAAAATATTAAAAAAAAAATTAATATTATTATTTATTAGATAATATTTAAAATAAATAAATTCAAAGAAAATATTTAAATGTATTAAATTATATATTTTGAATAATAATATAAAAATGAATACTATTTACTAGTTAAAATTAATATATATATATATATAATATGTTTTTAAATATAATTAAAAATTAAATTTTAAAAATTGAATAAATTAATTAAATATAATGTTTGTTTGTGTTATATAAAAAAATGAATGAATTAAATATATTTATGTTTCAAATTTTTATAGAAAACATTTGATATAGTTTAAATTGAAAAAAATCACAATTAATTAAATATCCATTTCTTGATACAATTCGATTATATTTTTAATTAATAACAATTTTTAATTATAAACCATTTTTCACTAAGTATATGACTTATTTAATATAAATATACATACTTTGTATTATATAAAGCATATATAAGGAATTATTATATATATATATTGATATATATATATCAATACTAAAAAGATTAAATAAATTAATGAGAAATTATTTATAAAGAAAGTATTGATTAATATATTACAAATAAAAATTACATTCAATATGTTATAAAAAAATTAACAAAATAAACATTATTTCTAAAAAAGAATGCAACATTTATTTATGAATAATCATATAGAAATCACATTCATTAGGGATAAAATGATATTTATAATTTCTAAAAAAGCATGAAACCTTTATCATCACACAAAAAGGACCCCTTTATCAGAACTAATAAAGGACCCATTTATCAGCGCTTTTGTTTGCGATGGTAAAGGCCTTGGAAGTAGGTGAAGAATATACAGTCCTACACCATTCCTATAACATAACCAAATTAGAAACATAAAATAAAATAGGAATATAAATATTATAGAAAACTGTAATGAAATAAAAATTTTACACTGCACTATAATTTTAGTTAAAAATTTACATACAAGAGATTTTTCATGGATATTACATATAAAATTAATTAAATAAAACTGAAATCCAATATACAGAATCAAAACATTTATTGCAAGTTTTTTTCAACAATCAACCTCCATAAAAACATTGTCCCTTAAATAAAACAAATGTTTATTTAGTAATCGTACATAAATAAATAACCAAATTATGATTTTAATATAATCCATAAAGTATAAATTATATCATTAATTACTACGTATTTCAATGGTGTTATCAGTTATCATATTGATTGTATTATTAATTTTTATATTTTTAGTTTTCTATTAGTTATTATTATTAAATATACTATTATTTAATTATTATATTATAAATTATTGATTATATTGATAATTAATAATCTAAATAAATTATGTTGTTAATTACATAATATGTTAATGATATTATCAGTTATTAGACGTTTTAAATACATAAATTGTTGTTAAAAATTATATCATTAAATAAAATTAACATTTTTAAATTGAAAACCTGTACTTTTATAATATCAAGCACATTGTATATCATATTAATTCACAGTCAATTATTACACATGATTAATTATATACAGATCATTGTTCTATTGTTTGAAAATAATATGATCTAATTTACTATAATTTGACAATGTGACACATATTTTAATCATAAATGAATATTTTATATTCAAACCACTCAGTTGGAGTCATACCAGCCACATAATATGTTGGATTTATGTGGACATTATTCTTACATGTAACAAAAAAATTATGGACCATCGTTCTAAATTTTTAAAATAATTGGATCCCATTTACTATATTGTGATAATGTGATTCTTATTTTAAACTAAAATAAAAAATTTATATTTAAAACACAATCTTTGAGTCATACCAGCAATAACATGCATCAGATTGACGTGAGGTTGATTCTTATACAACATTAATTAATTAATTATCATAATCCAAAAGTTTGTTAAAAATATGAGTTTTTTGTGCGGTTTTGACTATGTGATGTTTTTATAAACTAAAATTACACTTCTATATTGAAAACATTCACATTGAGTCATACATACCACATTGTGTGTCAAACTAATGAGATATTGTTTACTATAATCACAAATAAATTATAGATCATTTTAATAATGTCAAAAAATATTGAGTGATTTTTTCATGTCTTTGTCTATGTAATGTGCATTTTAATCTAAAATACCACTTTTATATTGAAATCATTAAATTATAGTCATGCTAGACACATCATGTGTCATATTTACAGGTGGTTGATATCAACATTTCATGTATGAATAATGGATTTTTATTTCAAATGTTTAAAAATAATAAATGGACATTTTCTCAATTTTGGCTATGTTATACGTGTTTTAAACTAGAATAAAACTTCTATATTTAAAAAAAGCATCTTGAGTTATAAAGACCTTATCACGGGTCTAATTTTAAATCATTTCATTAGTATAAATCATAAATGTATTGTGGTTTTTTTAATAATTTTTTAAAAAGCCCATGATTTTTCCTTGGTTTTGGCCATGTGACTCGCGTTTTAAACTAAAATGGATCTTTTATATTGAAAAAATAATAATTTAAATCCTATCAAGAACATCATGTTTCATATTGATTGTTGTTGAATTCTAACTCATCAAAAATGCATTATGGATTGTTTTCTAAAATTTTGAAAACAATCCAACATCATTTTCTTGGTTTTGAAAAAGTCACATATGTTTTAAGCTAAAATGACACCTTAATAATGAATACCTGTTCTTTAAGTCATAATGGATAAATCGTCTATCTGAAGGATGTTTATTCAATTTATACACATCAAAAATTAATTATGGATCATTGTAATAATTTTTAAGTAAATAATAGCTCATTTATCTATTTTTTTCTATGTGACATGTGTTTTAAACTAAAATTATAATTTTATCGTGAAAAAACGAACAATGAGTCATATCTGCCGCACTCTGTATTGAATAAACATGTTATTGATTTATAAATATCACAAATGAAATATGGATCTTTTTCTTAATATTAAAAAACAATCTGAGATAATTTTCTCAATTTTTGGCTCTGTGATGTGAATTTTAAACTAAAATTACACTTTTATATTGAAAACACACACTACAAGTCATACCGACAAAATTGTGTGTTGGGATGATATGAGTCAATTTATATATTTGTCATATGAATTATGGATAATTTTCATAATGTTATCAAACAAACATATCTTTTTCTATATTTTAGATATCTGAAGCATGTTTTTAAATAAAATAACTATTTTATATTGATAATGCACACTATGAGTAATAGAAACTACTTTATGTGTTGGCTTTTTTGTGGTATTTTACCAAAAAAATAAATATTTTATCATTTTCTTAATGTTTGAAAGTAAATTTATCTCGTTTTCCCAGTTTTCATAGTGTGATGTACATTTTAATCAAAATTACCATTTCTGTTGAAACACGCACATGGAGACATACCAGAAATATAAGGTATTATATTAAAATTTTGTCCATTATTACAAGACAACATTGAATCCTGGATCAATTTTCTTAAGTTCCAAGATAATATGATCTTTTTATAATGTTTTTTCTATCTGATTCATGTGTTACACTAAAATTATAATTAAAAAAACATGCTTTATGAAATACCAAACACATCATTTTTCATATTTAGGTGCATTCAATTCTTACATATGTCACAAATGAATTATGGATAAGTTCCACAAGGTTTGAAAATAATCAAAGACTATTTTATTAATGTTTCCTATGGGACGTGCGATCTAAATTAAAATGACTCTTTTATATTCAAAATGCATAATTTCAGTCATACGGGCCACATCATGTGTTAATAAGAAATATCATTAATTTAATATATCAAATTTGTATTTTAATATTATGGTTTGAAAAAAATTTATTTTTTTTCAATGGTTTTGGATAAGTGACTGATGTTTCAAAATAAAATGAAGGTTTTATTTTGAAAACATGCACATTAAGTTATATTGGACACATCATTTATTGGATTGAAATTAAGTCGATTCATACACACAAAAAATGAAATATAGATCATTTTTTTTGAATTATCAAGACAATATAAGATCATATTCTCATTTTTTTGTTAGGAATTGAGTTATTTAAACTAAAATAACATTTAATGAAAACAATATGTACTTTGAGTCATACTATCCACATTTTGTGTCTGAATGATGTGTGATCAATTCCTATGTGTCAAAAATAAATTATGTATCATTTTCCTAAGGTCTGAAGACAATATGAGATATTTTACAATATTTTTTATATATTATGTGTGTTTTAATCTAAAGTGAATCTTTTATAATGAAAACACCCGCATGAAGCCATTCTAGTCACATCCTGTGTAAAATGGACCTTTGGTCAATTCCTTTACATAAAAAATTAATTATAGATTATTTTCCTAATAATTTTCAATAGATTGTTCTCGTTTACTTGGTTTTGGATATGTGATGTTTTTTAGAGTAAAATTATACTTTTAATGCAACTATGTGCATAGTGATTCATAATGACCACATCACGTGTCATGTTGATTGGATGTTCATTCCTACACATACAATAAAAATTATCAATCTTTTTACAAATTTTTGAAAACAATATAATCTTGTTTTCTTAATATTGTTAATTTTATTTTCATTTTAAACTAAAATGAAAAAGTTATATTAAAAACATGTACTTTTATTCATACCCACAACATCATGTGTCATATTTATCTTCATTAAATTCCTAAATTTCCAAAAATGATTTATGGATTGTTATTTATAATGTTCTAAAAAATATGAACTCCTTTTTTTAATTTTTTAAAATGTGATAACTGTTTTAAAATAAAAAGAAACTTTTATAATGAAAACATGGTCTTTGTATAATTCTTTCAAAATATTTTGTTAGATTTTTATGTGATCTATTCCTACAAATTATAAATAAATTATGAAATAAATCCCTTCAATTTAGAAAAAAATATTAGTTTTTTTTCTATTTTTTCACAATGTGACATTTTCTTGAAACTATATTACCTTTAAGTAATCAATTTTCCACACAAAATATTAATCTTTAAACCCTTATGCAGCTTTCTTCATATATAATTCCATGATTCTAATTTGAGAATTGGATTAGAATATCTGATTGGAATCACTATTAGTATTTAAAGTATCATTCATTGGCATGTCATCAGTTGAATAAAATGTGAATGTGAAGGAATTCATCTTTCATATTCATCATGGCTGTGGAAGTGATTATAATAGATCCGAGACACTTTTTACATAATCATACAAAGTCCTCAAGACACAAAATGAAAAGGATAATTCTAGGATAATGGAGTTACCTTTCAAAGAATTTGGTAATATGACTACATATTTTTGGAAAAAATGATCCTTTACACATTTCCCTCTATCCATTATATTTACTACAACCTCATTATATAATCCCTCATGAGAAAAAGTATCTCCATGAATGTTTCTAGCTCAACTAAAATGTGCAGGGTGTAACTATCCCTAATAAATCTCTTTTAAAAACCACTCAAATCATTATTTCTTTATAGCTTCATCAAAAATACATTTTTTAGTTTCATCCAACTCAAACTAAAACATAAAAAAATTAAATTAGTGAAATGTTGAAACGAAATTCAATGATATTTAGGGAATTATAATATACGATTTAGAATCATTGAATAATTACAATAAAAATGAAATGATTGAATTTATATCATGAGGCAAAAGTTTAGTAAATATATAATACATGTTGAATTCAAGATGGACTCCATCTATAGATTCATGTGGATTTTAATGTATCTAAAATTATTTCCCATAAGGTTGGGGCCTATTATAAATATTATTTTTCAATTTATACAAGATTAAACAACCTCAATAAAAATATTCATACAATTTTCATTGATCAGAGGAACCATATGTGGGGGGGGGGGGTCATCCACTCTATAACCTCACTGAAGAGTGTAAAAATATCTATGGTGGGGTTCAAATTTTATTATAATGATGGTAGATTCAAATCATAAAATAAATTTGTATGGTAATTAAAAATGTATATTTAGAATAACGAAATAACTAAGATATTTATAATAGTATATGAAATTTATCTTAGGGAAATTATATTCTATATATCATGATCCTGATTTTTCAAATCCCAAAAGTATCTCAAAGTTCATATCATGTCCAAGATTGCATACATAATAGATAATCACCTCAACATGATGTCAAAAATCATTCCCACATAGAGTGCTATACCCTGACACCTATAAAAAATATTTCTTATTTTTAGTTTGTATATTTTATATTATCCTAGTAGTAAATTTAAAATCTGGAAAAACACTATTAAACATATTTTAAATGATATTATAATTACCTTGGAAAATTAAATGTTTTGTAATTATATATTGTTGATGGTATATAAACCATCAAATTACTCACATTCATGAATCTAAATTTTTTTAATTTAACCATATCTCTATTATCATCTGACTTGTAATTAAAAATACTCACATGAAATGTCATATTATCTTACACATTTAATTTTTCAATTATGTCAAAGTATGAAATATTTACATAAATTGGATATCTATACTTGGAACTAAATAAATGCATCACTTCCTTTATAATCCTAACTCAAATATTTCGCATCATACTATGTTCATCGTGTTCCTTCATATATAAAATATAACCATTAATTATAAAACCACTATAAGAGATAACATTTACATTTTTTCCATTGGATACCCAATGATGTTGTTCACCAATTGAATTTGGATTTTCATGTAACCCCTTATAAATATGATTTTAGAATCATCTTATAATTTATTGATTATGGTTAATTGATATCCATATTTAATCCCTATATGGATTTAAATGCCTAAGAATCATTCTATGGGATTCATCATTTTGGGGAAACTATAAAATATTATTTAAATGTAAAGGTGAGTCTACTCATGCTCTATAATGATAATTATCACAACACCACTTCTAGACACTTCTTCTTCCATTAGGCTTCCACTATGATGAGATTTTGGGAAACCAATTCTATCAACATCTGGGAGGTGATCGGTACAAAATTTGACAGCTTCATCAAAAATAAATCATTCCTCAATAAAAAATTATCAACAAAATAAATTCATGATTTACCCCATCAAAATATTCATATATCAATCAATGGGGTATATCTATCAACAATGTTCTTGACCACGTAGGTGAATCTATCTAACATAGTGAACCATTATGTGGACAATCATATCTATGAATTATAGTTGGAATAATATATCCACATATCATAATATGATAAAAATTACCTTATTTGTTATTAGAAACATCATAGGGTCTATTACTTCACTACTTATGGAATTGAAAAGGAAGAAAAGTTTGGTTAATATATATTGAACATTTTTTATGTAGAATTTAACATAATTCTATTAGAATTAAATCTTCATCAAAATATGATTATCATGTTAATATAGTCTTAATAAAATCAAATTTTTTATTAAATGATATTATTGATATTTTATGGATACTTAATTGAGGATTATTTTCACCAATTGATCGTTCATGGGTCTGGTGCTCTGCTAATGTGCATAGTGGCTCTCGGGTCGAATCCTCGGCGATGGTAAAAATTTTAGTGTCTATTGTTTTTAATTGATTATCTTTTTATTGAGGTTTTTTGTTGATAATAGATGAAATTATTGATTAATGAATATTTCATTAATTAATTAATTATGATTGGGGTGAGTTCATAATTAGTGATTTAATCTTTTGATATCTTTTAGATTTGCTTTATATTACATTAAATTAACACCCACTTCATAAGATGTCGTTGATAAAAATTCCCAAGTGTTAAGGCTTTAATCCAAGACATAAATTAACTATAAATTTTAATATCAATTAGTAATGTTTATTATGGTGTATTTATGGTTCCAATACAAAATTTAATCCATACGTTAAACAAAAAATGCCATTCATCAATGATATTTTAAGTTTAACATACACAATGTAAACCTAATGAATACTCAACAAGTAAAATATCTAATTCACTCAATATAAAAAAATTATTAATCACCCCAATGGTAGATTTAATAATATATTGATATAAGAAATAATATGGTTATATATTATTTATGGTGATGAATTATAAAGAGAAAAAAATGGGATAAGAAAAGAGTTGTGCGCCAAACACACACACGAATGGTGAGGAAACATTAATTGTACTTTTGATTGAATGAGAAAAAATTGTAAATTGATATTAACTTCATTTAAAATATTTTAAGACCATTAATATAACAAAATAGAGGATAGATGTGAATAATAGTTTTTAAATAAGAAACATGCATTAAAATAAAACAAAAACAAAAACACTTATGATATTACAAGTGAAGAAGAACAAAAAAGTAAATCAAAAGAATCCTGGATGAGTGGTATCTCAAATTGGAACATGATTATGGAAGATTATATCAAGAATTTTGAAAATACTTGTTCATTCCATACTATCCCTTTTTTCTCTGAAATTACAATCCCTTTTAAAGAGAGTAGGGGTGTATTTATAGCCAAAGGAGTTTGACTGTTTACATTCAAAATGTTTCCCTCTACTTGGCCCAACTATTACACCATCCATAAATCTAAATCCTAAGATATATTATTTTTACAACTTGTAGATATTGGTGGTTTCTTTGTACTATAAAAATTTGGTGGCTGTTAGACTTAAGGACAAAAAGTTAGGGTGGATTGAATAAACAATTTTAATCTATCTATTTATATACAGGATTTCTCAAAGACCAAAATGTAAATAGATTTTTAAAATGTAAGATACCCTAAAATATGATCCATTTATTCTAAAAATTATGTTGACTACATAATGGATTTTAAAATACAATACCTTAGCTCTAATTGATGTCCACATCTGGATAAAAGTTAATAATTATGTTCTTGTTTAAAATTCTGGAAAAAATGATGGGTTTTAATTAAATGAATATGTTAGGAATTTTTTTTTGGATTTGGACCTTAAAATTTTAAACCATATTTATTTTGGATAATTAAAATCATATTATAGAGTTTTATAAAATTTTGGATTTTGGATTCAACCCAGAAAATCAATATTCATGGATTGTCAAGTATCTTCACAAACTCTTTGGGCCTTCTTTTGTAGACCAGTTGACACTTTAACTAACATAATTGCCCAAAAACTATAGTATAATAATATTTACAACATTTAATAAGGAACCCTAAAAAGAAGAATCCTAAAATTTGGATTATTAGGGAGATATTTATAATTAAAATAGTAAACTAACTTTATTAGATTAATTAAAATAATGCTCAAAAATTATATTTAGTATTAAAGCATAGCTATATCACACCAATTATGAACTTTTACAAGAAAATTAATAATGGGTTTATAAAAAATATTGTGTATAAATGAATAACATAAACTCCCCCACAATTAGTCTTGTGTATATACTCATGTGAAACAAATATAAGAACAATACAAAATCATTCTCAATCACTAAAAAATATTAAAATTTTGTTCTCCCCAATTAGGGGAGGTTAATACCATTTCACTCATCCATATTGAAGTACATTCCAAATTTTTACAGAAACATTATTTCAAAAACATTTCATTTTTCATGCTCAAATTAGAAATGGAAAATGTTGGAACTCACAACATACTCCTCTTAAGATGATAAAATTTTATTTACAGAGGTTCATTCATTCATCAACAAAATTTTAATATCATAGATTTTGACAGATCTCTCATATTCCACTAACTATTATAATGTTGAAAATAATCAATAGGTATTTTTAGGGGATTTCCTGGGCTATGGGATTGCAGGAATTTAACTTCCAAGAGAGGGGAAAATATGGGAAAAAAACTAACATGGAAAAAAGAAATGTGCAATTTCAAATAATAAATGGATGGAAATGGAAACAAATATTTACAAGGCAAGGATTATTTGAATAAATAAATTAAAGAGAAAGAAAATTTTAATGGGTGAAATGATAAAATATTTATAAAACAAAAAACTTCTTTTAATGACATAAGTGTTGTTTTATTTATCTTTTTATATTTTTTTCATTTATTTGAATGTATAAATTGAAATATTTCTCAAAATCATCTCATAGCCTATGTTTTATCTCCTCATAAAATTTATAGTAATAGTTATAACATGATTAATGGTTGAGTAAGAGTGATTTTTGACCAACCCAATACACAGAAATTTATTTTTTTTCTTTTTATTAATTTTTCTAACACTTTTCAACAAGATTTTTACATGATGTCATAAACATATATAAATTTCAAAAACTCATAGAATGACAACCTATCCCCTACACTAAAATGGATGAATTACCTCAAGAATGTGATAACATGCTCAAAATCAAGAAAAGGATACCCAAAATTAAATCTATTCCCCCCTCCCACTCATTAATTTCAATAAATTATACAATGTAATTCCTTAAAAATGTAGGGTGGGAAATGTATTGGGCCTGTAATATGGATATCAAGGAAAATTATTTCATATTCTCTAAGGGGATTTCAATAGAATAATTAATGTAAGGTTAATGGAAGGAAATTTGACTATTGGGATTCTCAAGTGGTTCAAAAAAAAAAAATACGATATTAATGCACACGAAAATAGTAAATTCAAATAGAAGGTTCATAAAATCAAGACTCACTATTGGGGGAGAAAACACACCAAATTAAAATATTTTCATAGGTGACCATACCATGAAATATAATTTTTTTCCACATGGTTGGGGAAGAATTAATTTCCAAATAAAAAATTTATCATTATTTTTTTTGGTTTTGACAGAAGATTCCTTATTAATCTTTATGATGAAAATACAACTTTTTTGAGATAAAACTTGTCTTTTGACTCACCAAAAAGATTGTACAAAATTTAAAAATTTGATGGTGAGTAATTAAGAATCTTTTTTCGTATTTTTTTCGTATTTTTTTAGTTCTTTATACGGAAATTCCCACACAAAAGATAATGAGTAAATAGAAACTATGATACGGAATGTGTGAAAAAATGAGAATAAAAGAGTAATAATGAGAGTGAAAAGAGATAGGGGGAGTTAAAGGGTATTTGGTGCTACCAAGTTTGGATTTGGTGGGTTACCATCTACATATAGTGGTGGGAGAACTATAGATGTTGGGTATCTGATAGATGTATATTTTTATCCCATGATGTGTTTCTTCTATGGTAATGCTTTGGAAAATATCCATTAACTGAAATTGGAAAAAACATTATTCATTTAAGGAAAATCTAACAAGAAAATAAAATTTAATAAAATAAAAAATAATGATAGGGATGCCTCCTAAGAAGAACTGCATTTATATTCCTACAGCTGCATAGTAGTAGTGCACTACCCATAATCGGATAGTGGCCACCATATTTTCTCAACTACAGTGAGATTTAATGAAAAAACTCCTTTTGGAGGATTGTTCATTGGATAATTTATTCGCATCCTTGATGATGTGATTTTAATTCAATGGATGTAGAAAGGGAATGTGGGGATCCTTTATTTGGTCTTCAAATTGAGGAATGATTTTATCCACAACATGATAGTTTTCTATTCATTCAAATTTAGGAAGATGATTCAATTCTGATGGTTCATTTATATATGGTTAAAATATCACAAAACTAGTGTATGAGATCCCAATTTTTTAACTCATTTAATATATCACTTATTGATGTATAGTAATGACTATTAGTGGAGTTGTAAGAATAAATAAATTTTTTAATATCATTTATAATAATTTTTTTTCTAAATAATTGTCAATTTAGACCTCATTAGTGATAAATTTATTAATTATGGAAATAATCTCAAAACCATCACTCCCATTGACACAAGATACGAAAATTTGTTCAGGTTTCATCTCACAAAAAATAAAATTTTAAGATTCATTGAAGAAAAATGTTGAATGTTGGATAATATGATTTTAATCAACAAGTGAACATGATTATTAATTTTTCTCATTACCATACATGTTAAATTACTAGATATCAGATGTGATATGGTATTCCAAAGAGTTTTAAAGATCCTTTAGATCAATGGAGTTTACATTTCTATGGTTAAAATCATCTTCTAAATTTATGAATTTTTTAATGATGATGAAAAATTAATAATATCCTTTATCATTAAAACATGAAGGACATGATGGATCGGGGTTCAACATACTCTCAGTGATACATTTAGAAGAATGGACAAAGAATAAAAATAGATCCTTTGATGGGTATCACACTGAATAAAAATTATTTAACATAACCATTTGGACACCAAATTCCATGGATAAGATGCTCGTGTGGACATCAATATTTTTTTAGATGTCATGAGGGATGGTCTTCCTAAAATAAAAGGTGGTTGGAAATAATTTGTATCAAGTTCCATGTCAAAGACATACAAATCATCTAGAATGATAAGAATATTGACTCAGACAAGGACATTGTCAATTATTCCCTCTATACTGATTGTGCTTCAATTTGCTAACTGGATGATAACACTTTTTGGCTACAAGGGACCTAGACTAAGATTGGATAAGATGGATCTGGGCATGAAATTTATCGAGGCCTCTAGGTAGAGCAGTGAATCATCAAAATTAGGACTCCCTATTTGTAATGGAATCCTAAAGGTACCTTGATCCACCACACTAAAATCAGGTTTAGTGGTAATTTTTTAGTGGCAGTTTAATAAACAAATGATAAATCTTTTTCAAATAATATAATAGATGTTTCTTAAAACCCACTTCTAAAAATTTTAATTTGGTCCTAACCTAGCCTCCTGTCGCCCCTGTCTTCCAGTTCCATCCTAGCACCTTGTTGTCCCTCACTATCGGTCATAAACTAGCACCTCACCTCTTATCCCAATACAAGCCACTGATACCCCCTATTTCCAAGATACTATTTGTATTTGTTATAAATTAATTTTACATAATATGTTTGTGGTGTTTTTTGGTTTTTATCTATAAATAGGTATCAAACACTCTTTTTTTTAACTTTCCTTACATTATATTGAACTATAACTATATCTAATCCATTATTTGGTGCTTTCTAGTTGTCTCTAGAAGATCTAAATCCCCTTGATCATGTGGGGATTTCTTCTCCAATCCAAGGTTCACCTTTCTCCCATCCTTCTTAGTATTTTGGTTCTTCTTCTTCTTGTGGGGTTTTTACAGTGGGCTATTTCTGTCTTGGATTATTTTCGATGATTTTTTAATGATTCGACCATATGGTTTGGTTATATGGATGTTTTTTAGGTTTTATAGTGATTGATCCTTAGTTTTTCCTTATTATTTCACTTCATTCTTCAATGCATCAATCTAGGTAGAGGATTTCATACTTATCATTCTTATTTGTATATAATTTGGGATTATCAAAATATTATTCTTTATGGGTGGATGTTTTGAATTAGCCTACGGAATATAATGAAATAATATTAGAAATTGAAGTTGAAATGGGTCATTCTGATGTGATTTATTAGATTCCGTGTAATTGTTTATATATTTTTGCTTCTTGATTGATGGTTATATAATGAAAACAAATACATAAAATTATTTTTATGTTATGTTCAAATCTCATAATTCGTTAATCACTTAAATAGGGTAATAAAATGGTTGATTAGTAATCTATAATTACATAAAAAAATTACAATATAAGGATGATTGGTAAAAGACTAATGAGGTATTATGAAAAATGATCCTTGTTAAGTATATAAATGGAAGAAATTAAAAACTATAGTGATAAAAACACAATATAGGAATAATAAACCTAAGACCAATTCATTGAATCCTATGGATTAGCTTCCTAATAAATAGTTACACACCTCCCTCTAACTTAATATACCCCCCCAGTATGCTCCCCACTACCTTTTAATAAATGTTTTTCCCAACGAATATAATCTCATATGGCCTAACAACCTTCTCCTCTAAATGGAAAACAACACCCTTTTGTAGTAAACCTTCAATTCATCAAGGAGGTATCATGTTATATTATTGAACACCTCTTGAGAAACAGTATTTTTTATAAGAATAAAATTGGTATATTATGTTTTGAGTATAAACTCATCCTCCTAGATTAAATAATATTTTATTTGGACTTTCCATTGAATAAAAAACTAGGTTTGATGACCACCATCCTGGATCAGGAAGTAGTGAGACGACACTATGTGAGGTTTTGATTGTGGGAATCCATCGTTATCTAGATCTGTTTGTTCTAAGGTAAGGGATTCATGGTGTCTCAACTCCTTTTTGAGTTTTGAATAAAAAAATATTGAATGGACATGGGTTGTTGAAATTAGAGGTAGTTGGTATGTGACTATGCCAGTTTTTTGGATTATAAGGAATAGTCCATAATAACGAGGAGATACCTTTTGATTTATGTTCCAAGAAAGGTATTACTTCTTGTGGGGGTGGATATTCGCATAGGCCAGGGTTCTAGCTCTAAAATTGAACGAGAACATGTGGGTGTTTTCCTTTTTGTGCATGATAGCTTGGGTATAGGATATGTAGAGGTTTAACTATTTCAAAGCCTCATCCTAGTCTTATAAGGAAGAATCCACCATGAAAACCCAGATTTTAGGTGGTAGGAGCTAAGAACTAATATAATTATTTTATCATATACTACCTCAATGGGGGTAATTTTTATTGATGAATTTTAGGTAGGGTTGTAAGATAATTCTTCCCAGGATAACTAGTAAACCCAACGTTTTTGTTGTTCTCCCAAAAATTAATAAAGATATGTATCAAGAGAGTGTTTAAAAACATCAATTTTTCCATCTATATGTGGGTGGTAGGAAGATCTGAATTAGATTTTAGTTCCATGTATGAAAAATATCTCATTCATGAAGTGACTGAGAAAAATTAGACATTAGTCACTAACAATGAATGAAGGTATCGTGTGTAGATAAATAATCTCTCAAAATAAAAAATCAACCATTGGGAAGCCATATAGGGGTGTGTCAATAATATGAAATGAGCATACATGGAGAGGAAATCTATTATAACATAAATAACATCAAACCCCCAAGAAGTGGGTAAACTATAAAATAAGTCCATTGATAAATCGTACTATATGACATCTAGAATTTCCAAAGGACGTAGTACCTCATTATATTATTAAATCATAATATATTCGAAATGAATCTTTTTGTATAGATGTTTTATCACATTTCCATTGCTGATATGCTAGTACAAATGTGAACATTGTAAAATTTGGGTAAGAAATGGAAATATTTTAAAGGGAGGTTAGGGAATGAAGTCAACGATACTTCATTGAACACCCAAAAAAAGTATGATAAGGTACCCAATAGAGTACCATGATGGAAATGGAATGTTTTTATTGATAGGAATAGTGAGGAGAAGAACATGTTATTTAAGTATATAATATTATATTAATCTCATTTTACAGTTATACATGTATATGAAATGGAGATGGCATTGGATACATTACTATTAAATTTTATTTTATTTATTTTAGCATATTTCAAAGATGAATATGTCAAGTCGGGCTAAGAAAATCATCTGTCACACAGCGGGGTCGTAGAGTTTTTCTAGAATTCGATTGAATATGGTAATATTTTCATTGGTTTAAATATTTATAATACACTATTATCTAGTTAATATATTTAATTTTAGATTGATAATTATTGAATTCAGTCATAGATTTTACGGAAACCATGCATCTCAAACATAAGTATGGTTGGACATTCATAAAAAATATGATTGTAGTTATGTTAATGATCCTTCTAAATATGTTGGGGTATGAATTCATTTTTAATTATTATATTTATTTTTCATTGTTCACTATGTTAATATGTATTTCCTCTAATATGACTGATATTTTATTTATAGGTAAAAATTAATGAACTATGGGATGCCAATCCTACTTAGTGTTACTTAGTCCCCCAGGATGACCCTGTTGGTAAATTCCATAGGAAGGAGCATCATGTTCGTGTATGTGGTATTGGTTTGGGACCATTACCATCTATGCTCTTTTTCAAGAAAACTTGGGATTGTGGCTGCATCGACAACTAGGTATAATCACACCCTACCATGAGATGACGATAGAGAGTTTCTTTTATTGTAAAACTCAATTCATGAAAAGGGGGCTCATATATCCACTTTGTAGAATGTGTTGATTTATTTATTTCATAAGATGACCAGATCTGTTCCTAGTGGTATTATAATGATGACTGGTGGTGAGCATGTAAATCACTAAATATCAAAATCATTTTGTTCACATACATTTATTTTTATTAATTTTAAAAATAAATATAAAACATTATTTAATTTTTAATATAATTGTCATATAGGTTCCAGTAGCAGGAAATAGAGATGGATATGGAGAGGGTGATGGGCAGTGTTCATCATCAGATAGTGATTCGTGGAGTTCTTGATGTCTTGAACAAATACAGAAAGAGAGGTTTTGTTTATTTATCATGTGGGTCACAAATTACTCACTAAACATTTTCATAACCTAACATATTCATTATGTCCCATGTTTGAAGAGGCTTAAAACTTTTTACGGTTGTAGTGGTAGTCATCCATTCATAGAAATATTGGATTGAATATTATTAAAATAACTATCTTGTAATGGCCTTTATGTTATTTTGGGAAATCCATATTATCTTTCATGTTTACATCATAAAACAACTATTCCCAAATCTAGTATAATAATAAGCTAGTGGAATTTCATTCTTCTTGGAATCCCACACGGTAAAGTTCAGTCATTATGGTTATACATTTTCTACCCATTTTTAAATTTTCATGCATTATTTTTTTTTACTTTAAGCCTATATATATGCATGTTTCTCATTCACATTTTTTTCCTTATATAATGTAGGCCCCAATACTCTTTCAAAATTTATGTTCCATCTTCCCCTTAAGCAGCATCAAATCACTTTTTATCATCAATCACATTACATCATCATTTATGATGCATATCCTTATTCATTTTTTCTCTCAAATTCATCGATGGCCTACCAAAATCCCAATGAATTTTATGAATTCACCCATCTAATATCTTCCCATGAAACCACCCTAATATTTCTACACTAACAAGTATCATTCCAGAAGTTACCCTTCAGTCCAACCATTGACTCTCCCTTCAAACATCCAAATTTTAAACCCGACTCCCACCATATCTCTTAAATATTATATCAAATGGATATAATTATTGATATGTTTAAAAAATATAAAATCTATCTCTATTTTTTGGGATTTAATTAGTGTTTTATTATTCACATATAATATTTTGTTATTATTCATGGTTTTTAAATGTAATTTTCTCGATAGTGGGTGTTATTTTGGATTCTAATTATGGTTTTCTTTTGTTTTTTTAATATGAATAATTACCTTCACAAGCCTATACACCATATTTAATATAAATTTATAATTTTTTTATTGATATAGTGTTCTATTTATACTTTCAGATATAATTTTTGATACATATAAATACATCAATGAATTATATAATATATTTTATTATTCTTGTATAATTTTTATGTAAATTTTTTATCCCATGTTCTCTAATGAAGATTGTTGAGTCCATGGTGGAATGAGTGAGGATATGATACAGTGGATATGATTAGTGTGTTTTATTTTTTTCAACATATAAATCATGTGTAAAATTATGTTTTTCATGGTTATTTCGTTTATGTGATTTTTGTTCAATGGTTTTGGGAATAAATAGAATAACATGATGGAATCTAAAGATTTGAAATTCGATATTAACTTATTTAATTTCTGTTATTTTTTAACATATAGAAAAAAAACCAAAGAGAAGATAAGGTTGAGACAATATATACATTGAATCGAAAATACTTATAGATTATTCATATAGGAGAAAATAGAAAAAATAAGAGAGGAGAGTATGTTATTTTGTGCATGTTTTTTTCATATAAAGTGGATAAATGATTTTCTATTGTTCAAGAAAAAAAGAAAAATAATAATGAACCACAATCAATAACTTTCTAGTAGTCCAATTAGGGATATGTTCAACACTCAGAGGGGTGAATCAATTTTGATGACTTTTTATCAAATTGAAAACAATTTAAACCCTATCCATTTATCTCTTCAGTTATTAAGGTGAACTATTCTATCATTCCATCCTTATAACAACATTTTTTATTACAAAAAATTGAAATACACACCAACATATGTGTCATAATAGATTTACAAGGTTATCCTCTCAAATTGAAAAGGATAATCCTTTGTGTTATGTGGATTTCTCCCATATTACAAAACCAATTATTATCAACCTATAGGTACAAGTGTGCAGGTTTTATACTTGAACATATATTACGCGCTTCCCAAATATGTTTTACTGCATCCTGTACGCTTTTAACATCTCACTAGGTCTTTATACTAGCATCCTAATAGTTTAAAATATATTTTTATAACAATAATAAATCATTCACTAGTATAAACTATGCCTTTCCAATGATGATCCATGTTTTTTTTCCTAAAATACATTCACAATATAAAGAAACATATTCACTTATTATGTAAAACACATGAACAATAATTCTTTTTCTTCTTATTCTTTACAAAAAAGTTGGAAGGGATTCTATAATCACATATTCTACTTGTGTTCTTTTAAAAATTAAAGATTCTAATTTTTGTGAAAATTAAATTATAAATACTATTTCTTCATCATCTTTCTATAAAACACAAATTTTCTTTAAATTTCCCCATAATAATAACATTTGTCTTCCCTCTATAGATTCTACATCAATGAAAATATAAAATGAAATTCCTTATTCTTATTAATCTTACACAGTAGTACCAACACCTTCTTCTCAATTGAATTTGAATTTGAATTTCAAATTCATGATTCTAAATTCATTCAATCATTTCTCTAATTATGTTGATTCTTTTCAAACCATTAGATCATATTATACCACATAGTCACCATTGATGATGTTAAATGACTTAATATATTGATTATGGGAGGATTTAGAGTCAAAAATAGAGAAATGTTATTAGATCCACTTTAAATTTGAATTATTCTTTTGAACATTATTGTAACCATGATATATTGGAATCTGGTTTGTATATTCTATCTAAACCATGATTGGATTTTTCCCTTATAAATATTGGTAAGCATCCTAGATAAATGTAATTTTGTTGTTTATAAATGTGTTTCTATGAATTTTACATGTTTTCTAAAATTACAAGGGTGGTTTTCATTGGGAAAAATAACTATTCATTGGGATTTTATCCAAATATGGTTTTCATAGAGGTTTTAAAATTTTGTGTGTTTTCTTAGAGGTGTGGTGTGGCTTTATAATGTGAAATATAGTTTTCCTTGAAAAATTTAGTTATGATTAGATTTGATGTGTTCACACCGTTAGATATATGTTCTCTACATATTTTTTTCTGGTTACTGGAGATACATAATATGTAGCCATTTTTTATTTATAAATCAACATATAATGGTGGTTTAAAACACTGGTAAATATGGTATTTTATTAGTTGTGGTTTAATCACTATTTTTTGATATTTTTTATTGGTTGTGGTTAAAACTACTTCTGAAAATGACTCTACTTTAGTTAGCAGTTTTTTATTGGTTTTTGTAGCAGTTCCCATGCAAAAAAATTTTTTTTGTGGTGGTTTTAACCTCCCCTAAATACTTACCATATTTTCTCACTAAAAACCACAACTAAAACCGAGAAAATTTCTTCCAAATATGGTGTGTACAACAGATCCCAAAAACCTCTACTAAATAGAAGAAACATCCACACATTGGATTCCAAAACTAGTTTTAGCGGACATTCTTTGAAACTATCCCATAACCATATCACGATGGTTTAAACCACCACTATATAAAAAAAGTCTGGTTATGTGATACTTTTCCTGTAGTGACCTTTACACTTCATGGGTATGTAATGCTGGGTTGAAACATTCTCAAATGTCCTATGTTACCTCTTATGGGTCATAACTCTTTAAGAAACCTGGGGTATATAAGAATCCATTTGATGGCATCTAAGAGGGAAATGTTCACATCAACACATCTTAACATGTCGATCATTTCATGATAGGGTTCTCATGATTTATTTGGAATAAAGACATCTTGAGGAATGAAAATTAGGTTCCTTTGAGGGTTATAATGAGGTGAGGTATGGGATTTAGGTTTCATTTCTAGTTTCTTTTTCTTTTCATTTTCTAGTTCAACATTTAAATTGGAGTTGTAGGACTCATCATGAATCATAAATACCTACTTTCCTAATCTAAGTGAAATTATAATTTCATTTCCAATGGGGTTGGGTAATGGTTGAACTGGTAATTGGGAAGAATCGGATTATTATTGCTGGATTAAGTGGGATACAAGGTGACCAATTTCTATTTTAAAGTTTCTTTGGATAGAATGAGTGTAGGAGGAACGATCTTCCACTACACATTATCACGGTTTCTTGTATGAAGAGTCCTTTCCCGATTTGGGATTTCCTTGGTTTTGGTTAATGGGAAAGTGCTTGTATTGGGTTGGGAATTGACAAGGTTCATTAGGATATTGGAATTCAGGATGAGAAAAAGGAGGACTGATCCTTTGAGGTTGATGAAAAAAGGATAAGGTTTTTGGATGTTACCACCACGTTTACCATATTCTAATTAGTTTGGATTTTGAGGTGGAAACAAAGGGGGATGATAAATGGTATTACCAAACTATAATCATGGTTAATGGTTTAAGAGAATGGTTTAGAATGGGGTTGGTTGAAGCTTCTAATGAACTGATCATATTGTTGAGGGTTGTTGTTTCTCTTAGCATAAGCTACATTGAGCTCCCATGGATAGGATGAATCAGATAGATCCTCTTGAATTTTTGGACTTGTTTCATTTTGATGAGATTGTGATATATTTATTCCAATGTTTTTTATAGGTCCATGGAACATAGATTGTGGAGAGGATGAGGTTGGAGCTTTGGAGTCCATACCTAGTTTACACGCAAGACCTGTAAGTTCACTCATCCACTCAGTTATCTTGTTGGGCACTATGGATTTATTCTCTTAGAATTTTTTGAATTTATTATATGCTTGTGTATGGGATTTTTGTGTGTTTTGTTTTCATGTTTTTAACGAGATCTCTTGTATATGTAGGGATTTTATTAATAAGGGAACTACTACTTGCAACTTCAATGAGAGTCCCCTCCATTCCAAATAACCACTCATAGAAGTAATGGATCAAAAGTTGGTCATGAATTTTTGATATGGGAATGTTCCAATAATATTTTTGAATCTCTCCCAGTATTCATGGAGTGATTCATTATGGAATTTACGGATAACAATTATTTCATTTCAGATAGAATAAGAACGATAACTAGGAATGAATTTCTCTAAGAATAGTTGCTTCATGTAAATCCATGAATTTATGTATCAAAGAGGGAGTTATTAGATCCATTACATGGAATATTTATTATGGTAGAAAGAAAATGTTTTCTTTTTTATTTTTTCTTTAGATACCCCTTCAGGTTTCATGGTAGAGCACACAACATAGGAACTCATGGAGATAAAGATGTGGATCCTCACCATCTATCCCATGGACATTAGTTAAATGATGAATCAAATATCAATATAGATTGAAATCAACCACAATATTTGGATATTGAAAAATGAGGGGTAAGTAATTAATATCTGGTGATGCGAGTTCCTTAATATTTTTTTTCAAAAGTATTGTCTCTATCTAGTTTTATTGGTTGGATAATTATTGGATCTTGAGTGATTTTATTATCCCTAATGTTCCTCCTATGTTAGAGAAGATTTCACTCTATTTTAGCTTTAATATGATCTAAAGGATTTTTTGGGAGCATAGAGGGAATTCATATAGAATTTAGAAGGATGGGAAAGGTGTTTTTTCTTTGTAGCTTTTTTTTTGTTTATGATTGTAACGGGGAAAATGGGTTTTCATTTTTTTTCAGATTTTTTTGGTATAATTTTTTGTACTATTGCTTTGTTTTTTATAAATACCTTAAACATACAACTAATTAATGAACCATTCCTAGAAAAATTACAATTTAAGCATGGACGATTGTTTCATATTGACCATTCACGGGTCTGGTTTTCTGATAATGTGTTTAGCGGTACTCGGATTGAATCCCTAAAAGTGGTAAAATATTAGAGTCCATTGTATTTAATTGATTGTCTTTTGATTGGAGTGTTTTTTAGAAAATATTAGATGAAATGATTGATTAATTAATATTTATATAACAATTTAAAAATTATTGGGGGAGTTCATAATTCTGGTGTTAATATTTTGATATCCTTGATCTTTTCTTTATATTACATTTAATAAACACCCACTTCACAAGATGAATTTGATCAGAATTTCCAAGTTTTGAGAATTTAAGCCAAGTATTAAATTAATTAAGTATATTAATCTCAATTAGTACTGTTTATAGTAGTGTATTTATGGTTCCAATAATCCATGGAATCCATACATTAAAAAAACATGTCATTAATCCATGACATTTTATGTTTAACATACACAATATTAACTTAATCACTACTCAACGAGAAAAAGATCTCAATAACATAATATAGCCAAATTATTAATCACACTAATGGTATATTTACTCATCCATTGATATTGATAGTAATCTGGTAATATATTTTTTATGGTGATTAATTAAAACTAGAAAAAAAATAATGGGATAATAAATGAGTTGTGTACCAAACACATGCAAAAATGATGGGGAATATTAAAATACACTTTTGGTCGAATGATAATGAAAAAAAGGGATATATATTTTTACATTATTTTACCTATTTTTAGACCATTAATTTTACAAAAACGTTTTTGGATGAGAAGAATTTTTTATTAATAAGAAATGTGCATTAAAATAAAATTATTACACAAACACTTACAAGATTATAAATTAAGAAGAATGCAAAAGTAAATCAAACAAAGAATAAAGTAATGGTATCACAATTAGAAAATTGAATATTAAGGAATATACAATGACATTAAAATATCTTTGGTTATTCCAACCTATCCTCTTTTTCTCTGAAATTTCAACTCAATGCATGGAGAGAAGGATGATGTATTTATAGCCTATAGAGTTGGACTGTTTCCATTCCAAATATGCCTCTCCACATCACCCAACTATTGGACCATCTATATAGCATAATCTTTAGAAATACTTTTCTTAAAACAAATAGATATGGATGTTTTATTTCTACAACTAAAATTTGGAAGCCATTTTACTTAAGGAGCCAATGTTATGCTGGATTGAATAAACAATTTTAATCTCCACATTTCTATCTAGGCTTTTTCAAAGGCCAAAATATGAATGCGATTTTGAATAGTAAGATTCCCTAAAATCAGAACCATTTATTCTAAAAATAACATCAAATGTATCATGGATT
Source organism: Viscum album (assembly GCA_963277665.1). Classification (NCBI taxonomy): domain Eukaryota; kingdom Viridiplantae; phylum Streptophyta; class Magnoliopsida; order Santalales; family Viscaceae; genus Viscum; species Viscum album. The sequence continues at coordinate 360,839,289 of OY728158.1, read as the reverse complement.
TCACACTACAAAATATCATCTCTAATTGATGTCTATAATAGTAAAAAAGTCAATCATGTGGTAGTTTTAAATCTGGGATGGAATGATGGTTTGTAATTAAAATAATATGTTCGGAACATTTTTTGTATATGGAATTTAAAATTTTTATCCATGATTCTATTGGACAATTAAGATCTTATTATGGAGTTTCATATAATTTCGGCTTCTGTATTGATCCCAAGAAAATCATGCATCATGGATGGTTCAGTTTTTTCACAGATTCTTTGTACCTTCTAGTGTAGACCATATGACCCTTCAAATTACAGAATTAGCCCAAAATCTAGTATAATGAATTGTAGAAAATTGAATAAGAAACACTAACACAATAATCATACACTTTGGTTAATAGGGTGATATTTATAATTAAAATAATAAATTGACTCAATTGAATTATTTCAAATAATTCTAAAAAAATTATATTTAGTATTAAAGAATAGATATTTCACACAAATTATGATCATTTAGATGAAAATTACTAAAGGTAATAGAAAAAAATTATGAATAAATTAGTAACATAAACATCCCCACAATTAGTCTTGTGCATGTACTCATGTGAAAAAAATATAAAAACATAACAAAATAATTCTCACTCACCAAAAAATATTAAATTTTTCCCCCAATCAAGGGACGGTTATACCATTTCATTCAACCCTATTAAATTCCACCAAAAATTGTTACAGAAAAAATATTTCAGAAATAATTCTTTTTTATGGTTAAATTAGAAATTCAAACTATTAACATACACATATAAAGATGATAAATATTTAATTATGAGGGCCCACTAATTCCCCCACCAAAAGCGAAAATCCTATAGTTTTAAAGAGCTCTCAGATTCCATTCCCTATCATAATGTGCACACGAATAATGAGGTATTTTAGGGGGTTTTATGTGGCTATTGATGGTAGGAATTTAATTTCCAAGAGATTGTAAAATAGGGGTAAAATACTAACATGGAAAACGATAATGTGAAATTTTAAATAAGACATGGAAGGATATGTAAACACATATTTACAAGTGTATGATTGTGTGAATAAAGACGTAAAAAATATGTAAATTTTAAGGAGTTTAAAAGATTAAATATTTACCAAACACAAAACTTATCCATATAAAAAAAGTGTTCAATTATTTTTCTTTTTTTCTTTTATTTTTTTTTTGGATTTTTTCAAAACTAAAATATGGACCAGATCTCACACTCATCTACCAAAATAGATTTCATCTTCTCATGACAGTAATTGCAATACTTATAAAAACATAAAAGGTTGAAGAAGAGTGTTTTTTGACCTTCCCAAGACACAACACATTCTTTTTTTTTTCATTTGTTTTAATAATTTTTAATTATATTTTCACATTATTTCATAAAAATATATAAATTTCCAAAAAACATAGAATGAAAACCTATCCCCCACACTAAAATGGTTAATTTCCCTCAATCATATGATAACACACTAAAAATCAAAAAAGTGATACCCAAAATGAAATATATTAACTTGGAAGTTTAATTTCAATAAATTATGCATTGTAATTCCATGTAGATATTTGGTGGGATATGTTATTGGGATTATAATGTGGATATCAAATAAAAGGAATTAATATCCACTACAGGGATTTAAAAAAGTTGATTAATGTATATTCTATGGGAGGCTATTTGGCTGTGGTTATTCTCTTGTGGTTCATAAAATGCCTCTATGATATTAATGTACACCAAAGTAGTAAATTTAACTCAAACTTCCACAAAATCATGACTCACAATCAGGGGTGAAAAACATAAAAAAATATGGTCATAGGTGACCTTAGAATGAAAACTATTTTGTTCCTCATGGTTGGGGAAAAATTATTCTCCAAATTAAAAAGTGATCTTTCAAAATTATGCGGCCTTCAATAATATTTCTTATCCAACATTATAATGAAAATAAAAATAATTAAGATTAAACATGTATTTTGACTCACCCAAATGGTTGGAAATATTTCAAAAATTATATGGTGAGTAATTATGACTCCTTTTTCATATTTTTTTAGTTTTTTATAAATACATTCCAACACAAAAGATAAAGGGTAAATAAAAAGTGTGATAATGAGTTTATTAAAAAATGATAATTAAAGAGTAATAAGAAGAGAGAGAGGGGGGAGTTAAAGGGAAAGAGGTACTCCCTAGTTTGGATTTGGTGGGTCACAATCTCAATCGAGTGGTGGGAAAACTATATATGTTGGGGATTCGATGGAAGTAGATTTGGTTCCCATTATGTGTGTCTTCTTTGGTGATAATTTATAATGTGTCTGTTAACTAAAAGAAAAAAACATTATTTATTTTATGAAAAACCGTCAAGAAATTAAATTTTCATAAAAGAAAAGATAAATATTGGGTTGCCTCTCAAAAAGAACTACATTTATTTGTATACAGATTCATAGTTATAGTGGACTACCCATAATTAGGTGGGGACCACAATATTTTATCAAATATAGTGTTCTTAGAAAATAAATTTTTTTTTTAGGCTTACTTATTCATTGGATAATTTATTTACATCTTTATTGGTGTGATTGTGATTCAATGGGGGTGGAAAGGGAATGTGGGGATACTCCCTTTGGTCTTCAACTTGATGAATGATTTTATACACAGTGTGTTGGTTTTAAATTCTTGGAAATTAAGGAATATGATTAAATTATTATGGTTCATTTATTCAAGGTTTTGATAATAAGATACCATAGTATTATATCCCAATTGTTTTTAACTCAATTATTTTATAACATACCGATGTATAGTAATGAGGATAAGTGGAGTTTTCCGACTGGGTAAATTTTTTAATATCATTTATATCAATGTTGTTTTCCAAATAATTGTCAATTTCAACCTCACCAGTGATAACTTTATTAAGTAGAGAATAAATATCACAACATTAAATCCCATTTTCACAATATAACAAAAAAAATTAGGTTTCATCTCACAAACAAAATAATTTTTTGAATCATGGAAGGGAAATGATGAATGTTGGATAATATGATTTGAAACAATAAAAGAACATGACTATTCATTTTTCTTATTACCGTCCAAGTTGAAGCACTGGATATCAGAGTTGATATGGGATTCCAAATAGTTTTCAAGATCCTTTTGATCATTGAAGATTACATTTGTAATGTCAATATCAACTTCTCCATTTATGACTTGGTTAATGGGGATAAAGAATTCATAATCATTTTTATTATTAGAACATGAAGGAAATGATAGATCGGGGATCAACACACTCTCATAGAGACTTTATGAATCATGGACAGATAATACATATTGATTATATTATGGGTATCTCATGGATAGAAAAATATTTAACTTGACTAGTTCGGGAACAAATTACATGGGTAAGTTGCCTACATGGACATAAATCGTAGTTCGTGATGTCAAGAGGAATTGTATTCCTATAATAAAAGGAGGTTGGAAATATATTATCTCACTTTCCATGTTAAGGACATGAAAATCAGCTATGAAGATAAGATCATTGACTTAGATAAGGACATCCTCAATTATTCCCTCAGGATTGGTTGTGCTTCAATTGGCTAACTAGATGACAACACTCGTTGGGTGAAAAGAACCTAGAACAAGGTTGGAGAAGATAGATTTGGGAATGAAATTTATCATGTTTCCTAGTTCTATGAGTTCATCATCAAAATTAGAACTCCATGTTTAGAATGGAACTATGAAGGTACCTGGATCCACTGCACCAAATTCATATTTTAGTACTTGATTTTTAGTAATGGTTTAATAAACATCTTCTAAATTTATAAAAATAATTTATTAGTGGTTTATTAAAAACAACGTCAAACCCATTTAATTTCATTAACAACCTGACACGTCTCCAATAACCCCCCCCCCCAACCCCAAGAATCCCAACTAGTGCTGACCCTCACTACCCCTCATCGTCGGTCCCAACCCTCCCCACCACCACCCCAACCCTCACCGCCCTCACTATCAGTCCAGGCCAATCTACTCGCATCCCCCCTCCTCCAATTCTTACCTAGAACCATGCCACCCCTCACTGATGGTCCCGACCTAGCCCCTCAACTCATGTCCCAATCCAATCTAAAGATAACCCCTTCCAGTTAGTATTTGGATTTGTTATAAAATAATTTATACATTTTATATTGGTGGAGTTCAATCAGGTTTTTCCTATAAATAGGGATTGACTGCTCTTTTTCCTTAACACCATTCAATTATCTTGAACTGTAACTATCTGTAATCTTTGATTTGGTTCTTTCTGGATATCCCTAGAGGATCTTAACTCCCTTGATCATGTGGTGATTTGTTCTTTGATCTAAGGATCATATTTCTTAATTCTCTCTTAATATTCTATTTCTCCTTCTTCTTTTGGGTTTATTATGGTGGGTTATTTCAGTCATGGATAGTTTTTTATATGTTTTTAATGATTATTTTCTATGATTATGTCCTATGGAGGCTCCTTTTATGTTTTAAGGTTCTTGATCCTTAGTTTTTCCTTATTCTTGTATTATATTCTTTAAAGCTTCTACTGAGGTAGAGGATTTCATACTTATCTTTATTATTTGGGTTTAATTTTCGGATTATCATAATATTATACTTGATGTGTGGATGTTTTGAATTATCCTAAGGAATATAATGAAATAACTTGATAAATTTAAGGGTAAATGGGTAATTCACATGTGATTGACAGGATTCCATGTAATTGTTGATATATTGTTGCTTCCTGATTGATTTTAATACTGTGAAAAACTATACATTCTATCATTTTGATGTTATGATAACATCTCATAATTGGTTAATCACATAATAGTGTAAATAAAGTAGTAGTTTTTAAATCTAGAATAACAATTAAAATCCCTATATAAGGATGGTTGGTAAGAGAATATTAAGTGTTGTGAATATTGATCCTTGGTAAGTATATTAATGGTCTAAATTGAAAACAATAGTGAGAAAAGCATGAGCAAGGAATAGCAGACTTAAGACCCACTCAAAGAATCAAATGGTTTAACTTTTTAATAAATTGTCTCACACATCCCTCTAACATAAAATATACCCCCCATTTGTTCCCCACTCCCCTTTTATAACCACTACTCTTGCCTAGAATAATCCCACATGTCCAAAAGTAATTCTCCCATGAAAAGAAAACTCTACCCTTTCTATAATAAACCTTTCATTCATCAAGGAGGTCCCAAATCTTATTATTGGAAACCTCTTGAGAATCAGTCTTTTCTATAATAATAAAAGGGAAAGATTATTTTTGGAGTAAAAAATCATTTACCATGTGGAATCCCATGTTATTTGAACATTCCACTAAATAAAAAACTATGTTTGACAACCATCATCCTGGAGTAGGATGTAGTGGGACGACACCTTGTGAGGTTCTAATCATGGGGAGTCATATTATCCATACTTGTATGTAGATATGTGGGGGATGCATGGTGTCTCACCGCCATATTGATTTGTGAATCTTGAATTGCTGAATATATGTGGGTTGTCGAAGGTATGGTTATTTGGTATGTGATCGGGCCAGTTTTTCAGATGATAGGGAATAGCCCATAATAAAAAGGAGATAACTCTTGATTGATGTTCTGAGCAAGGGAGTACTTCTTGTGGAGGTGGATCTTCCCATGTGAATGGGTGATAGATGTAAAATTGATCGAGATCATGTGTGTAGTTTCTTGTTTGTGTGTGATATTTTTGGTAGAGGATATGTGGTTATTGAAATATTTCAAAGAATCATCCTGATCTTCTATGTAAGTAGCCACTATGACATCACAAATTTCATGTGGTAGGCAGCTAAGAACTGTATGTGTATTGAAATCGTTGATATAAGGACCTGAACTATTAACTACAAAATCTTGAATTTAGTCAAGAAAACAAATAATTTTACATTGAGGATATTTTCATGTTTAGATCTTTAGAGTATTAGGACAATACATTCATGACATTATAGATTATTACTGAGTGGATACCAGAAAAACATTTTCCATTTTTTTTCAACACATAAAACATTAAAACTTAAACAAGACTTGTTGACAATTCTTAAACATTTAACATGGATTCCTTCCTTGTCTTACTCATCCATTAACCTGTGAAAATCATTTAAAAACTTGGTATGGGCACAAAATCTTAGTAAGGGATTGAAAAGAAGGAAAGATCACATTAGTCCATGTTTACTCGTAACGCAAGAAACCATTTTCAGAAGACATTATTGTCATCCATATATACAAACTTTGTGTAACATGATATTTAAAAAAGATACACACACAAAATTGGAACATAAATATCATCATAAAGGTATCTTGGGGAATTACTTTCATATCCTTTTACACATTCTTGTCTACCGTATAAGTTTTAACCATCACAACTACCTTACTTTGTGTAACCATCGCAGTTACACTTGGAGTAACCATACGGCCGACATCCAACATACTCATACCAAATAAATTAGAGGGAGATATAGGTCCCACCCTTTATCATAAATAATTTCCAAGAACCAAAACATAATCATAAAACATTAATAATTCCATAAAAACATTACATTGGAATTTCGTAAAACCGAACTTAAAAAGAGGTTTTTTGAAGAAAGTCCCCTTATAAATATCATAAATTTGAAGAGAGACTTAATAGAGTAGATTGAGTATGTATATATTATATGGATACACATAATAAAACATAATATAAACAAAACCCATTAGTAAAAAATTTAAATAGCACATAAATGATGAAGTAGAAGGTTAACCCAATGAATGGAAATCGGGTTAAGAATTCCCTTACCACGTGTCTGTCTTACTTAAAACATTTTTAAACATTATGTATAATGGTTAAAATATTGTTATTAATTTTAAAAAAACAATTCATGTTTATAACATCTTATATGATCACATCATTATATCATTTCACCCTTTAATTGTTAGTATTTTCCCCCATGCACTGTTTTGGGTGAGTTCTTGACATGATTTCCAAGATTGGTTCATGATGGATGTTCATATTGATTGGAAGTAAAACTCTAGAATTTTAATGGAAAGGTATTTAAATATTTCTAGTAACATAATTTATACCATTTATCATTTTGATATTTAATATGTGGAATATTCATAAGTTAAAACATTAATGATGTTCGTTTAGATCATTTTAGTGGTTCTTTGATAATAACAACTTCATTTTGTCTTATAAATTAGAACCATGAGTAAAAATGAATTCCAAAACCATGGGTGAGTCATAAAAAATATATTATAACCTGGTTCGACCATATAAATGGCTTCATGACCATAATTTAAGGAATTAATGGAAATTTAAATCACATCGTCCACGATGTTGGTAATTCGACGCATCACAGAAAATGTTTTTATTCCTTAAATAAGTGGAAGAGGAGAAGAAAAATGATGAGGAATTTTCCCTAAACATGATAAAATACAGAATATACATTATTCTAGAGATTTAATTCCTCTTGGATAAGAGGGGGTGAGTAGAGAAAAAAAATTAATCATGAAATAAAATAAAACATGATAAATTTCTCACGAAACTTTGGCAGCCTAACAGCGTCTCAAAAAATTTCGTAAAACAAATTATGATGAGAAAAATGGAATATATCATCACTCATACATAATATGGACAGTAAGGGGGCATATTGAATGATGTAATCAAACATAATTAAAAAGTTAATGGAAGAGAATAACATAAAATGAAAGAAAATTATGAAAAAAAGAGGATGTTTACCTCTTGATCTCTTCTCCTTAAGATCCTTCTTAAGGGCCTTGGTTTTGGACTTTTGGTGAGACCAGAAGATCTAGGACATGGGGAAGATTTTTTGGAGTATTATTGGGTATAACATATGCATGGCCCAAGGCTTGATTGTTGTCGGAAGAAGAGGGGAGTGAGGGTGGTATTTATAGTGGAGGAGAGGGGGTATTTTTCATTATTTTAAGCATTAATATAATATGTTTTCCCAAGATTATGGATAGTCTTAGTTCATGTGACCTAAAATAGTAATAATCTCATGTGAGTTCTAAATAACTGTCCTTGAATCACTTATGATGTCATAAATAGGGTATTTTACTGATAATTTTATTATACGGTATTTTATCATATTTCACTATTGACCGAAAAATCATGAATCTCAGAAAAAACACAAAAATTTACCCAAACCATTTTTTTACGTTTAGAATTCAAAAATGATGTCCATTTTTTGAAAATATTTTTTAAAATTTTATTAATTTATTTTTTTAATAAAATAATAGTTAATTCAAAAATTAACAATTCTAATTCTATAACTACTTCAATATAACGATGAAAAATTAACCAAGATGTTATTATCTTAAAGCCTTAAGAAAATAAAAAAAAAACTATTCATTAGGTTCATATTACTATTCATAAGGGTATGTTACTATTCACCAAAATAAAAAGTTGGTTCCAATAGACTCTAAATAACATACGGAACACAATTGTAGATGAATGTTTCTTGAAATTAAAAACATAGATGTGGAAAAGTTGTGATTTAAAGGCTTGTTAAAAATATATACGTAAGACAAAGTTCCATGTATTTCTATTTATTTTGAAAAAACTTGGTGTGTTACATTATCCCCACCTTCTATAAATTTCATCCTTGCAATTCTATTTACTTATTAAACAACTGACAGTAATTTTCCCTCATAGCATTTTCAGACTCACATGTTTCTTCTTCGACCATGTGGTTTCTCCACAAAACCATTACCTGGTGGATTAACTTATTCCACAATACATGTTCCCTTCAATCAAGAATCTGAACTGCTTTCTCTTCATAGGAAAGGTTCTCTTCTAGCTAAACTACATCTGGGCTCACGTCAAGTGCTGAATCTGGGACATACTTTCTCAACATCAAAACATGAGAACAAAATGTGTACCTAAAACAAGCTCGGAGGCAAAGCTAAGTGTTATTCCGCTATTCCAAAATTCTCCAAGATTTCAAAAGGACCGATAAACCATTGACTTAGCATCCCTTTCTTAAAAAACGCATCACATTTTTCCAAGGAGATATTTTAAGGAAGAAATAGTCACCTACCTCAAAAGAGAATTCTTTCCTTCAGTTATCTGCATAACTTTTTTGCATTCTCTAACCTGTCCTCATGTGTTGGTGGATCATCCTCACATTCTCAGACACTTCTTCTACAAATTCTGGGCCCATCAACTTTCTTTCATCGACTTCATCCCAAAATGATAGAGGCTGACACTGATTCCCATACAAGGCCTCAAAAGGTGCCATCTGAATACTCGAATGAAAACTGTTATTATATGAAAACTCAAATAAAGAAAGACATTGATCCTAACTTCCCTGATAGTATATTAAACAAGCTTGAAGCATATCCTCGAACGTTTGAATCGTTCATTCTGACTACCCATATGATTGAGGATGAATAGCTGTACTGAAATTTAAATCTATGCCCGATGACTTCTGAAGTCTCTTCCAGAAGTTAGAAGTGAACCTGAGATCTCGGTCAAATACAATGGAAGAGAGAATCCATGTAACCTAACAATCACTTTGTGGTACAATCGAGAAAGCGGATCCAAAGTCATTTTATCTCGAATAGAAATAAAATTTGCAGACATTGTTAGCTAATGATCAACAAACCAAATAGCATTATTACCTCGAAATGTCTTTGGTAGTCCCACCAAAAAGTCCATGTATACATTCTCCTATTTCCACTATGTCACTAGAAAAGGCTGAAGCATCCCCTTCGGTAACTTCCTCTATTCTTTAACCTGTTAACACATCAAATATTTCATGGTAAAATCAGCAATATATCTTTTCATTCCATCCCACCAATAATACTCCTAAAGGTCTCTGTACATCTTAGTACTGCCTGGATGAACAAGAAATGGAGAACTACGAGCTTCTCACAACAAATATTTCTTCATCTGATAATCACTTGGCACAAACATCCTATTTCCAAATCCTAAAACACAATCTTTGTCAAGGTTAAATTCTGGTAACATAACCATTTTAAACAAATCTACCTTTTTCTGTAGCTCACAGTCTTCTTTCTGCGCTTGCATAATTTTGTCTGACAATGAAGAATGCACTGAAACCAGAAACAAAATAAAGGTATTCCCTCCACCAACAACTTCTAAGCCAAAATTTATCAAATCATTAATCAAGGGATCATGTTTCTAAATATAACATGGTTAATGATGCATGATGTTTGCAACTTAAGGCATCCGCTACTTTGGTTGCTTTTCCACGATGGTAATTGATTGTGCATTCATAATCCTATATCTGTTATAGCCATATTTTTTTGCCTCGTGATTAATTCATTATGATTGAATATATACTTTAGACTTTTATGGTCATTATATTTTGGCATTTGGTTCCGTATAGATGATGCCTCCAAATTTTCAAATCTGAAACCACAACATCTAATTCCATATTGTGTGTGGGATAATTTAGCTCATGAGTTTTAAGTTGTCTTGAAGCATAATAAATTACCTGATCATTCTGCATCAAAACACAACCAAGTCCCTTCAAAAATAAGCATTGTAGATAAAAAACTCACCATTTTAGGAAGGTAAGGCCAAAACTGGAGCATTCATCAATATCTTATTTAGTTCCTAAAAACAATCATTACATTCCTCTGTCCATACAAATTTTACCCCTTTTCATGTTAACTTAGTTATCGGGTGAGATAACCATGAAACTTTATTAACAAACCATCTATAATATCTTGTTAACCTAAGAAAACTACGAATCTCTATAAAATTTGTGGGTATTTTCCATTCATAAACTACTTTTGATTTGGTGGTATCAATTGTTATTCCATCCTTATTTACAATGTGACCATGAAAAGAAATCTGTTGTAACCAAAAAACACACTTGCTGAATTTTCTATATAGTTTCTTTACTTTTATAGTTTGGAAAAAAACCCTTAAATGTTTTTCATGCTTCTCTTTATTTTTTGAAAATACCATAATGTCTTCAAAAAATATAACCACAAACTTATCCATGAACTCATGAAATACTCTATTCATAGGATTCATGAATACATCAGGTGCATCAGTTAATCAAAATGGAATAACAACAAATTCATAATGCCCATATCTAGTACAAAAGGATGTTTTCAGGATGTCATCCTCTTTCACCTTCAGCTGATGGTATCCGGATCTCAATTCAATCTTGGAAAAGTACTGAGCTCCCATGAGCTGATCAAGAAAGTCATCGATATGAGGCAAATGACACTTGGTTTTTACAGTGATGTTATTCAAATATCTATAATCAATAAAAATTCTCATAGAACCATATTTTTTGTTAACAAACAAAACATGGGCTCCCCTTGGGGAAGTGCTAGGACGAATGAAGCCTTTTTTAAGAAAATCATGCAAATTATTTTTCAATTCAAGAAGTTATATTGGATCCATATGATATGGAGGTTTTGAAATTGGCTTAGCATCAGGGACTAAGTCAATTGTGAATTTGACTTCTCGATCAGGTATGACACCAGGTAACTCATCAAGAAAATCATCAAGGTATTCATTTACTACTGGCACATCATTTATTTGAATAGTCCACTTGTTTTCAACTATATGAGAAAGATAACATATATTTCCATCTTCCAATAGTTTCTCAGCTTCCTGATATGTTATCAATTGTATGAGTTCATTCTTGTATACAAATTGAAACTCATTCTGAAAAACAACTTTTTTGGCACTACAATCAATCTTAACATGATAATCAAAAAGCCAGTCCATCCCCAGAATAACATCAAACTCAACTAAGGGTAAAACAACATGGTTTTCAAGTAAAGTCTTTCCACAGACCATAATAGAAAAAAATTTATAATTTTTCTTTACTATATCATTTACCCCTGGTGTTTTAACAACAAGTTCAAGTCTCATTTGTTGAGGTGATATTTCCAAATTTCCAGAAAATTTCTCAAAGATGAAAGAATGTGTAGACACCATATCAAACAAAACTTTAGAAAAATATGATTGAACAAACAATGTACCTGATATGACTTCATTGGATTTCCTGACATCTACTGACATAGTCCCAATGAATCTCACTACTTTTTTTTGCTTATAGTCTTGCTTCTTTGCATCATTTAGATCTCTTATTGGGAAGGCATTTCATAGTGACCCATCTCACCAAATTTAAAATGCATTACAGTTTTGTTACCAAGATTATTCTTAGGATCATTGTCATTGAAATATTGGTCCATATGTCGAAACTTACAACATTTAAAACACTTACCATTTTTTCAAAGATATTCTTCCGGGAGCTTCATGCCACATTTTTCAAAAATTTGAAATTTTATTTTATTACCTTCGGATTTATTTTTTTTGATTCTTACCCATTTCTTGAAAATTGGACATATTCTTCTCTTTGATTCCAAAATGTACGTGATCATCATAAATCCCCATCTCTACCCTCTTAGCACATCAGACAAGTTTCTCATAACCTTTAAATTCATGGGAGGACAATGCCCTTTGATACCAGGGATTCAATCCTGAGTTAAAGTGGTTAATTTTTCTATCAGGATCCAGAATAAGATTTGGGGAATACCTCGTCAGTCAGGTGATGTTCGCTTCTTACACAACCACTAAATATTTCTCTTTATGTTTCAATTCAAGTAATTTATTATCCATTCTATGTTGCACCACCTTAGAAAAATATTTTTCAAGGAAAAGACTACTAAATTAATCCCACTCTAAGGAATAAAAATCATATCTACCCCTAATATTCCTTACCATTGACCACAACTTATCAGCTTCCCGTTAAAAAAGATAAATGGAAAGACATACCATTTGATTTTATGAACATCCCATAACATCGAATATTTTTTCAAGGGCTTGTATCCATCATTTGGCTACTACAGGGTCAGAAGATCCATTGAATGCAAGAGGATGTTGTATCATAAAATGTTCTACTACTATCAAGTTATGTTGTGGTACCTCTACTAGTTTTCTTTCATGGATGCCACCATCATTTATTGCCTACGTTAGTTGAGCCATTACTGTCAAAAACTTCTCGTTTCCAATCCCTACCATTCTAGGATGTAGTTCCGGAAGGATGCCATTCTATTGGTGCCTCTCCTCTTCATCATCCTTGTTATTTATGAGGAAAACTATTCTAACCAAACATGTATTAGATGAAGCAACATGTTAATCTTTAAATGGTAAAACTTTTCAAATTAAACATTTAGTGAAAAGAATTTATGGTATTCAATTAACATCACCCAAACCCCTAAAGTTATCTAAACCATCTTTCGATACCGACTATAAGGACCCAAACTTATTAAATACATAATATTGAACTTAGTAAAGAATACAATTCCTTTTATATTGAGGATATTATCATGTTTAGAGATTTAGAGATTAAGGAAAATACATTTATAACATTACACATTATTATAGAGTGGATACCAGAAATACAGTTTCCATTTTTTTTCAAAATATAGAACATTAAAACTTAAACAAGACTCCTTGACAACTATTCAACATTTAACATGGATTTATTCCTTGTTTTACTCATCCATTAATCTATGATAATCATTTAAAAACATGTGATGATCACAAAAGTTCAATAAGTAAAGGAAAAGAAGGAAATCTCGCATTAGTCCATGTTTACTCGTAACGCATGAAATCATTTTAAGAAGACATTCTTGTCACCCATATATACTTACTTTCTATAACATGATATTTACACAAGTTCCAAAAAAACATGAGAACATAAATATAATCATAAAGGTATATTGGGTAATTACTTACCTACCCTTGTAACCATACTTGGCTACTTTATAATTTGTAACCCTCACGACTACCTTACTTTGTGTGACCATTGCAGTTACACTTGAAGTAACCATACTGACGACCTCCAACTAACTCATACCCAATGAATTTTAGGGAGATATATGTCCCACCATTAATCATAAATAATTTCAATGAACAAAAACATAATCATACAACATGAACAATTCCATAAAAACATTACTTTTTAATTTTGTAAAACTGAATTTAAAAAGAGGGTTTTTTATAGAAATGCCACTTATAAATATAATACATTTTAAGAGAGGCTTAATAGAGTTCATGGAGTATGTATATATACTTTAAATACACATAAAAAATAGTATAAACTGAACCCATCACACAAACAATTTAAATACCACATAAATGATGAAGTAGAAGGTTAACCCAAAGAATGGAAATCGGGTTAGGAATTCCCTTACCTCGAGTCTGTATTACTTCGAACTTGGTTAAAAATCCTATATAATGGTTAAAAGAGTGTTATTAATATTTTATAGAAACATTTTCATGTTTATATAATCTTATATTATCACTTACAAACATCATTTCACCCTTCAATTGTTAGTATTTTTCCCATTGCACTGTTTTTGGGTGAGTTCATTGCATGATTTCCAAGATTGGTTCATGATGGATGTTCTTGTTGATTGGAAGTGAAACTCCAGAATTTGAATGGAAATGTATTTACATATTACCAGTACCATAATTTATACCGTTAATCCTTTTGATTTTTAATATGAGGATGATTCATAAGTAAAAACATTAATGATGTTCGTTTACATCATTTTAGTGGATCTTTGATAATAACAACCTCATTTTGTCTTATAAATTATTACCATGAGTAAAAAAGTATTCCCGAACCATGGGTGAGTCATAAATCAAATATTACAAACTGTCTAATCCATATAAATTGATTAATGACCAGACTTTAAAAATTAATGGAAATTGAAATCATATCATCCACGATGTCGGTAATTTGACATATCACGAACAATGTTTTTATTCCCTAAATAAGCGGGAGAGAAGAAGATTAATGATGATAATTTTTTCATAAACATGATAACATTCAGAATAAACATGATTCTAGAGATTTAATTACTCTTGGATAAGAGGGGGTGAGTAATGTAAAAAACATATCATGAAATAAAAGAAAACATGAGAAATTTCTCAAAAAAATTCGGCAGCCTAACGATGTCTCTTAAAATTTCATAAAAAAATGTTTGATGAGAGAAAGGGAATATCTCATCAATAATACATAATATGGACATTAAGGGGGGAAATTAAATGAAATATTCCAACATAATTCAAAAGTTAAAGGAAGATAATAACATAAAATGAAAGAAAAGAATGAAAATAAAAGAGGATGTTTACCTCTTGATCTCTTCTCCTTGAGATCCTTCTTAAGGGATTTGGTTTTGGTCTTTTGGTGAGACTAGTATCTCTAGGATGTTGGGAAGAGCCTTTGTAGGAGTATTGGGCAGAACATATGCTTTTCCAAAGGATTAAGATGTGTGGGAAGAAGAGGGGAGTGAGTGTGGTATTTATAGTGGAGGAGAGGGGGTATTTTTCATTATTTTAATCATTATTATAATATTTTCCCAAGATTATGAATAGTATTAGTTCATGAAACCTCAAATAGTAATAATTTCATGTGAGATCGAAACAAGTGTCCTTGAATCACTTATGATGTCATAAATAGTGTATTTTACTGATAATTTTATTATACGGTATTTTATAGTATTTCACTATTCACCGAAAAATCAAGAATTTTAGAAAAAACCCAAAAATTTATCCTAACCATTATTCAATGTGTAGAATTCAAAAATGAAGTCTATTTTTTGAAAATAATACTCTAAATATTATTAATTTAATTTTTAAATAAAAGAATACTTAATTCAAAATTTAACAATTCTAATTCTATAACTACTTCTATATCATGATGAAAATTTAACAAAGATGTTATTATCTTAAAGACTCAATAAAATAAAATAATAACAATATTTACTATTCATTAGGGTCATATTACTATTCATTTTACTATTCATAAGGTTATATTACTATTCACCAACACAACAAGTTGGTTCTAACAACCTCCAAATATCATACTGAACACAATTATAGATGACAGTTTCATGAAAATAAAAACATAGATGTAGAAAAGTTATATTTTAATGTCTCGTTAAAAATATCTAATTAAAACAATGTTCCATTGATTTCTATTTATTTTTATAAAAACTTGTGATGTTACAGTAGAATACCTCACAGGGGGGTGATTTTTATTGATGTGTTCCAGGTAGTGTTGTAGGATAAATCTTCCCATGGTAACTAGTACAAACAAATTTTTTTGGTTATACCAAAAAATAATAATGATATGTATCATGACAGTAGTGAAAAACTTCAGTTTTTTCTTGTGTATGTGGGTGGTAGGAAAAGCTGAATTGGAGCTTAGTTCCATGTAAGTGAAACAGAGCAGTCCAAAAGTGACTGAGAAAAATTGGATCTTAGTCACTAGCATTGAAAGAAGGTATCATGTGTAGATAAATTATCTCTCAGAATAAAACATTAACAATTTTGGAAGCCATGTATGGGTGTTTCAATAATAGTAAATGAGCATAATTTGAGATGAAATCAACTATAACATAGATAAAATCAAAACTAGTAGAAATGGGTAAAATGGGAATGAAGTCCATTCATAAATCATCCTACATGACATCTATAATTTCCGAAGGATGGAGGATCTAATTATTTTATTAAATGTTAATATTTTCAAAATAAATCTTTTTGTACATATGTTTTTCCACTTTACTATTACTGATATGCTATTACGAAAGTGGACATTCAAAACATTTGGCAAGAAATGGTAATATTTTAAATGGAGATTATGGAATGAAGTCAATGATACTTCATTGAGCACCCAAAAAATAGTATCATAAGGTAGCAAATGGGGTACCTAGACAGTAATGGAACTTGTTTATTTATTGGCATCATTATGATAAGTGTAACACCACAAGCTTCCACTCTACTCTTCTCTTTGAATAATACAACTGTGTGTGTCGTACGCAACACTGAGATCAAGTGCACCACGACTTACCAAACTAGCCGTTCAAAAGCGGTTATGAATAGTATTAACTGAATTTTATATTTTATATTTTCCTTATAAATTTAGAATCCATATTATGAGTTCATAAGACATAATTTAAGAACAAATACATTTTTCAGATAAAAGAAGTATTTTTTTAAAAATGAAATTTTACCACCTTTTAATGGAGAAGACATTTTAAATCCAATATTTGAAGCTTTTATATTTTCAAATTGACCAAATAATATTCTACTTTATAATCGGGACATAAGAATTTGTTTTCAATAATGTTCTGGTGTTTTTCTGATAACTTTCATATTTAGGTGAATAGTAAAAATACTATATTTTAACTAAAAACTACTTTTTTAATCAAAATAATTTTTAGTGATAAATTATACATTTTAATGGTTTGAAAGTATATGTAGATTATATTTTTACCATTTAATCCAATGATGGTCATTGAAAGTAAATTCACTTTGAAATTGGACCTAAACAAGTGTCAAACTTTTGGTAGTTATTATTTCTTAAAAATACGCCTTTTGGTTTTGACAGCAAAAATTTATTTTAAATTAATAAATGAAACGTAAATGTTTTAAATTTGGTAAAATATAATTCATTATTTAATTAGTAATATAAAAATTATCTTATGGTAAATTTTTGGTATTTTTCTGAAAACATTTAATTTTTTATGAATAGTGAAAAACACTGAGTTGCAGTTTAAAACCTAATTTTTATTTAAATAATTATTTATTTTATTTAAATTTTTTTATGTCAAAATATATACATAATACATATATAAGTTCAATGTAATTTATTGGAGTCAGTTTATAATAATTTTAGATATATGAAAATTTTATTGAACTTTTCGCTGTCTTTTACCCACCTCCTAGGAAAATTTGCAAATTCACATAAAACATAATTTCACTGCTTCTATGAGTAGAATTTCGTAAATCTGAGTGACATGGATAATATCAATGAGTAAAATTTGGCTCAATAATATAATAATAATTTTTGGTGAATAGTAACTTTTTACTTTTATTTACCACAGTTAAACGTAAATTGGGTAATTAAGGGTAAAAATGATATTATTATTACAATAACACAAGTCCTAATTCTATTGGATATGTATAATTAGACCAATAACAACCTTAGGAATAAAATGTGAACCTTTTTGTTCAACTTGTATTAGATTAGGACAATTATTATTATTTAATTCAAAGAAGAGTTAAAAGAGATAAAATCGAAGGATTATAGCTAAAATATTTTTTACATAGCATTATAAATAAGGGAAATTCTATTATAAATATTCATTAGAATTATAAAAATATTTCATACATAATTGTATTTTATATATAGTTTTTAGACATTGAATAATATAATTTATTCATGACACAATGATAATGCAGTAATTACCTTATTAGTGAAATATTAAAATAATTGATATTATAAATACCCAAATAAATATAATTTTAGACTTTTAATGAATTCCACAAATTTTATTGGTTAATATGACATGTTATTATTGATTAAATTAATTTGGTTCGAATTAATAAAGTTATTAAGACTAATAAAAATCATTTATTAAATAGTGTCATAATTGACATAAAGGAGTTTTTAAAACAAATATTATCTTATTATTTTATATAATATTCATAAAAATATAAGGATCGGCGAAAGAACTTATATTATGATAGGTATGTCATTAATGGACCACTTGGGGGTTTCTTGGAATTATATTGTATGTTTATTAACCATATAATATGAAAATACAAAGTGACAAGGGAAATGTCAAACTATTTAACTAAGAGTTAAATATAAATGATAAGGTTAATATAGTGACCCAAACCGGTCTAAAATCTATTGGATGAAAGTATTTAGACCCATACCCACCTTAGACATTTAATAATAGTCTTTTTAGCCATTATAAACTGAATATTAATTTATTATAAAATAATACTTTAAGTTTTTCCTACAGAGCCCCTCCTCCCCCTTATAAAAGGACACTGCTTCTAACTAATTCCTCGCACCTCTCAAGAATTTTGGATCATCCACACTCTGACCAATTAAGCTACCCACATTCTTATCCTCCTCTTAGAAGCCTTACCATTGGCACAAGGAACTTCAAGAGTCCTTTTGGTTCAAACCAAAGGAAGTTACCGAAATTAAAGGTAACGATTTCTCTTA
This sequence comes from Viscum album, assembly GCA_963277665.1. NCBI lineage: Eukaryota > Viridiplantae > Streptophyta > Magnoliopsida > Santalales > Viscaceae > Viscum > Viscum album. The sequence continues at coordinate 360,820,234 of OY728158.1, read as the reverse complement.
ACTTCTTTTCTTTTATTTTAATTCTCCAAACCATAAACTATTTTTATTAATTTCTTTTGTAACAAAAACAGTATCCTTAATATACTAGAATTTTGTTATGATACCTATTCGAACTACACTTACACAAAACCCTATCTAATGGGTGAAGAACATAATGTTTCTGTGGATGGTAACCAAACGCCTCACGAAACAATGATTATTCAATTATCTCCTACCGCCTCTCATGGTGGCCATTATGTTTGAACTATAATTAAATATGATATTAATGAGATTTATTTTATATAAAATCTTCTTTAATTCCATTTTATAGCATACCATTATTCGTTTCATGTTGTATATATATATGATAATTTAATTTGAGGAAGTGCGGACTACCGCCCCTCAAAGTGATATGACTCCTTCATACAATACATGGAACGTATAAAGGACGGTGTTAATGAAATTAAGTAAAAAATAAAATATATTATATTATACTGGAATAATAATATACCTATATATCATTTGGTTTTGATTCCTTTTAAAATGAAAAATGAAATGGAAGTATCATTCGTGCGTACGTATAGACTACCGTTTCCATTAACGCGATGAGATTCATTCCCCATCATATCCATTCAAGTATAATTATCATTTTATGATTAAAAATTATGTTTATGGAATTTATATCATTCTAGATTTGAATAATATACAGCCTATCCACAACAAACATGACTTATGTAACAAAACATATTAAAGAAAACGAGTAAGTTAACACCGGAAACGACGATAATTATAAGATATTATTAAAAAAAAGCAATGTTAAAAGATCATATATGATATCATAATTATGTATATAGTTATTTTAAAATTTAATGACAATTATTTAACCATTATACAAGAGGTTAACCTACATTCAACCCAGGAAAAGTACAAGGTGGGGGTTTATTTCACAATCTCTTCATTATCCGGGGATGTTTATACATAGTTATCTTCTGGGACCCCTTTATCATCCACATCCATTTTTCGTAGAAATGTATTTCAAAACATTCATACTATTTTACAAAATATCGTTTAAAGTTATTTATACCCTTGTTTGAATTTTTATAAGATGTTTCTAAAGGAATATTTACCTCATTTTCCAAACAAGGTCCTTTTTAACCTTTTCGACAAAATTAAGGTAAAAATGTCTTTTTAACTTATACAGTGGGTGCGGCTGTTTTCTGCCGTTATAACATCATAAAATTTTCCCTTACAAGATTATAAGAATATTTTTAATTTAAATGTTTTATTTTATAATTATGTGACTTTGAAATGATTTCAAAATGAATATTTTATGAATTTGTGAAAGGTACTCAATATCAAGATCATAATTTTAAATGTTATAAAGATTTATCTTCCTAAATCTTTTTAATTAATGTGCATGTTTTCAAAATGATTTTAAGGATTTATTTATATGGAAATGAATGTTTTGAAATGATATTTATTTTCAAAAGTTCCAACGTGGTATAGGACACTTTGATTCAAAAATCTCTTTTAAATTTCTTCCTTTATAAATGTGTGACTTTTCAATGATTTCAAAAAAAATAGAGATATTTCTCTTAAATAGTTTTGATTTAAACCATGTCAACATAATTTGATTGATTTTAAGCTTATTGATGTTGATTTATTATTATACAAAACTTCCACATTTTATTGACGTTTTTGTGATATGTTTGAATGTGGATGTGTTATTTTTATACCATTCATGGTTTATGGGGAAAGTATTGAAATTTTGTATGCTAGTTTTAATACGAATGATTATGTTATGTTTAATCCTATTCATATGAGGAATGAATTGGACTTAGTAAGTGACAGGTGGAGCCCACTATAGCTCCTCAATGCATCAGTAGGTCTCATGAGACAAACTACTATCTTGGCACAAGGCCTTGAAAAAATATTATTTGTTGTCTTTGAATGAGGCCATGGATATGTGGTTATGACAGTCTGACATTATGCATTCAAACATTTTGAAAGTGGTTATTTATATTGCACGTGATTATTTGACTTGTAGAATATCCATGTGAATAAGTAAATGGCATTATTTTATTTTATTTCTTCCATATTATGTTGATTCTCAAATTTAAAAGGCTTTTGTTGTAGTTATACATTGCCTTAAATGTTTATGCTTATTTATGAAAGCTTCTTCTATATTGTTATCTTTACTGGTAATATAATCTCACCCCTTTCTATGATTTATTTTTCCCAGGATGTGAAGAAGTAATTTATGAATGACCTCTAGGTATAGTATGAGGGAATATGAGTGTGGACTATGGAGACTATGTTATTGTAGTTTTTCACTTTATGATGTAATGTAACATTTATGAATATATCTATTGTTTCCAAGGCTACTAAACTAAACGGTATTTCAAGACTTGATATTTTCTGATCATGCCAATGATACGTATTAATGCAACGACTCTGGGTAACTGGGGTCGGGGAATTAAAGTTTGTATCATAGGAAGTTTAGAACATACCTTGGAAGCTATATATAGATAATCTCTGATTAGAGCACATAAAAGTAAGATGGAAATTGAGTATTAGTGTAAAATAAATTCCTATAATTTTGGTATTGTAGAGATTTTGTGAGTTTTCCTAGCAATACATCCATGTTTGGATATGAGCAGGTAAAGGCGGCTCTGTCACAGATGTACCTATGGGTAAAACCTAAAAACACTGCTTTGAGCTAGACTCGAACGTGAACTGGTGCTCGACAATGGGACTTGCTGCACTCTTGGTTATGACACTCTTAGGGGATATGCTTAGGATAATTCTCAGTTTCTTTAAAAACCATTATGAAGGGTTTATGAGTATATACATCCCCAAAAAAACATTTTTATGATTATGGAATATATCCATAAATTGTTATGTCTAAATTAGGTATTTTATAAGTTTGGAATTATTCATTGCAATTCATAAGATGACCTAGTGTATGCCATTGTATAGAACTGGCGCCCCGTAGACTGAATGTGGACTCTAGAAAAACGTATGATCCAAAGAGTAAAAAGGATCATATCTTTCACGCTATTAATCCAACATTTAGAAGGGAAATTGTCTCCCATATATTATCAACATATGAAGAAATAGTATCATGTGTTAAAAAGATAAGTAAATAATTCATTGAGTCTTATGGCTATAAATGGAAGAAAGAGAAGAAAAGGATGGAAGAGAGAAAGATGGATAAAGGTAAGAGTGAAAATAAGAATTTTCCCATATGTGATAATTGTGGGAAGAAACACCCTAGAACATGGCTGAATGGAATGGGTGTTTATTATAAGTGTGGAGAAAAATGACACCATGTAAGTGACTATAAAGGAAAGAAAAATGTTTCAAATGTACAATGCTTCATTTTCAATGAGTTGGGACACTATGCGAACCAATGTCCAAATCATCAACATATGCCTTAAATGTTGCTATTAGATAATAATCAAGATATGATACTACCACAGATGAAGAGGAATGATTAGAGTTGTTATGTTGTTATTAAAGAATTATGTTATTTGTGTGTTGTATCAACAATTTACTGGTTATAATAATTATGGTGTATATAAGTATTGTACTGTAATACTGTTTCATTAAGGACATGAGATTGTGTGGAACCCTGAAAAGTGACTCCATAGCTGGTTAAATTTTTGGAAAATATATGGTTGAGAGAAATATAAACCTCAACATGGTTCTAATGCAGAGGTGGTGATTTTGGAATAATAAATGATTGATTTGAATAAATTATATTGGATATTCTTGACTTCCTTGAAACTGATTAATGATTTTTATATTCCATCATTGTTGGAATTTACAACATTTTTGGATGGATGAATTATATCAAGTATTCTATAAGGAATAAGGGAGAATGAATGTAATCAATAAGATTTTATGGTAATTCAGGATGTTTCAGTGTTTTAATAGAATACATGATGAATGTATTCATATATTATTATGTGGTAAAAAGGTTCTACATTATGTGTACCTTCAATATAAATTTTGGACTAAGAGTTTGGACAGAAGTATTTTGGATAAGTATAAAGGTTGGAATGGATTATATTTTACAATGGATACTATTGTTAAAGGTTATTTATGGAAATTTATAAATAGGACAACATGCAAACCGTGTGACAACCAATCGCGTCAGAAAAAGCTGTGGGAACAAACCCACAACCATAGTGTGATTGGTATTTATCACCTTCCATTGGACTACATGAAGTACATTGAGTGTATAATATAGTTTTTTTATGTTCTGATAGATTAATTATAAATTTATTTTTGGTACCCTATACGGTTAGGATAAATATAATATTTTTGAGTTTTATTACCTTTTGGAGTGAAAGATGGGTTTGCGGTAAAAATTTAGGAAAGAATGAATGTCTACATGACAAGTAATTATATTTCCTTACATTCTTAGTAATTCTCATAAATAAATTCCTAATCTTTATGAAAGGTAACTTAAAACAAAAACATCTTTGGTTAAAATTTTTTACTAGAGAATCAAAAACCGTTTAACGATTCACAAGTTTGTGATTTTCTTGTAGTTAACTTTCTCCTAATCCTATTTTCTACAACTCTCCATCAGATCATGATGGTTTTTTTCTCCTCCATATCCATTTTTTCATAGAATCCTAATCAGGGATATCTTGGGTGACCTTTCTACTTCTCTTTCTTTCTTTTAATGTTATATTTTTATTAACCCTATTTCCGATGTGGGTTTTCCATAAAGGTATTTTCTATTTCAAACCTTTTATTTTAAAAGAAAATTTTCCAATTGTGAGGACGCAATTTATTTAATGAGGGGATAATGTAACACCCCAAGCTTCTACGATACACTTCTCTTTGAATAATACAATAGCGTGTAGTGTATACAACATTGAGTTCAAGCGCACCACGACTTACCAAACTAGCCGTTCAAAAGTTGTTATGATTAGTATTAACTGAATTTTAAATTTTATATTATCCTTATAATTTTAGAATCTATATTATGAGTTCTTAAGGCATAATTTAGGAACAAATACATTTTTTCAGTTAAAAGAAGTATTTTTCAAAAAATTCAATTTTCCCACCTTTTAATGGAGAAGCCTTTTAAATCGAATATTTGAAACATTTATTTATTCAATTTGAAAAAATAAAATTCTTCTTTAGAATTGGGACATAATAATTTAGTTTCAATAATGTTCTGGTGTTTTTTTTGATAACTTTCATATGTGGGTGAATAGTGAAAAGACTACATTTTAACTAAAAAGAACTTTTTTAATCAAAATAATTTATAGTGTAAAATTATACATTTTAATGGTTAGGAAGTATAAATTGATTATATTTTTACCATTTAATTCAATTATTGTCATTGTAAGTAATTTCACTTTGAAATTGGACATAAACAAGTGTCAAACTTTTGGTATTTATTATTTCTTAAAAATACTCCTTTTGGTTTTGACAGCGTGAATTAATTTTAAATTATTAAATGCAACTTCTATGTTTTGAATTTGGTAAAATAGACTTCATTTTTGAATTCAGAATATCAAAATTAGCTTAGGGTAAATTTTTGGTATTTTTCGGAAAATTTTAAATTTTTGATGAATAGTGAAAAACACAAAGTTATAGTTTAAAAATAAATTTTTATTTAAATACATTTTTATTTTATTTAAATTTATTTGATGTCAAAATAGATACATAATTACTATATAAGTTCAATGTAATTAATTGGAGTTAGTTTATAATAATTTTAGACATATAAAAATTTTATTGAACTTTTCATTGTCTTTTACCCACCTCCTAAGAGAATTTGCCAATTCAGATAAAACATAATTTCACTGCTTCTGTGAGTAGAATTTCAAAAATCTCTAAGACACAGATAATATCAAGGAGTGAAATTTTGTTCATTAAGATAAAAATAATTTTCGGTGAAAGGTAACTTTTTTACTTTTATTTACCACGGTTAAAAGTAAATGTGGTAATTAAGGGTAAAAATGATATTATTATTACCCTAAAACATGTTTTAATTCTTTTGGATAAGTATAATTCGACCAAAAACAATCTTAGGAATAAAATATGAAGATCATTGGTCCACTTTTATTAGATTAGGACATTTATTATTATTTAATTCAAAGAAGAGTTAGAAGAGTTAAAATCAAAGTTTAATAACTAAAACCTTTTTAATATAGGGTTATAAAATAGATTAATTCGATTATAAATATTCATTAGAAATATAAAATAATTTCCTACATAATATTGTTTTCTTTATAATTTTTATACATTAAATAATTTAATTTATTTATGACACAATGATGATGCAGTAATTACCTTATTAGTAAAATATTAAAATAATTGATATTATAAATACCCAAATAAATATAAATTGAGACTTTTAATGAATTACAATAATTTTATCGATTAATATGATATTTTATTATTGATTAAATGAATTTGGTGCGAATTAATAATGTTATTAAGACTTTAAAAAAATCAATTATTAAATAGTTTCAAAATTGGCATAAAGGAGTTTTTTAAAAACATATTATATTATTAATTGATAAAATATTCCTAAAAATAAATGGTTCGGCCAAAGGTCTTATATGATGATAGGTATTTGATTAATGGACCACTTGAGGGTATATTGGAAGTATATAGTATGTTTATAAACCATATAATATAAAAATACAAAGTGACATCGTAAATGTCAAACTATTTAACTAAGAGTTAAATATAAATGATACGGTTAATATAGTGACCCAAACCTATCTAAAATCTATTGGATGAAAGTATTTAGACCCATAAACACCTTATAATTTGAATAATCCACTTTGTATCCATTATAAACCAAATATTATTTTATTATAAAATAATACTTTAAGTTTTTTCTAAAGGGCCCCACCTCCCCCTTATAAAAGGACACCACTTCTAACCAATTCGTTACACCTCTCAAGACTTTTTGATCATCCAAACTCTGCTAAATTAATCTTACTAAATCCCTATCCTCCAACTAGAAGCCTTAACTTAGGTATAAGACACATCAAGAGTCCTCTTGTTTCAAACCAAAGAAAGTTACACAAATTAAAGGTAACACTTTCTCTTAACTTCTTTTCTTTTATTTTAATTCTCCAACCACTAAACTGTTTTTTATTATTTTCTTTTGTAACAAAAACAGTATCCTTAATATATTAGTAATTTTTTATGATAATTATTAGAACTAAACTTACACACACCTCCATCTAATGGGTGAAGAACATAATGTTTCTGTGGATGGAAACCAAACGCCTCACGAAACGATGATTGTTCAATTATCTCATACGGCCTCTCATGGTGGCCATTATGATGGAACTATAATTAAATTTGATATTAATGATATTTATTTTAAATATAAGCTTCTGTAATTTCATTTTATAGCATACCATTATTCGTTTCATGTTGTATATATATACGATTATTTCATTTGAGGAAGGACTACTGCCCCCTCAATGTGATAAGACTCGTTCATACCATACATGGAATGTATAAAGGATGGTGTTAATGAATTTAAGTAACACATATAAGATATTATATTATACTGTAATAATAATACACCTATTTATCAATTGGTTTTGATTCATTTTAAAATGAAAAATGAAATGGAAGTAGCGTTTGTGCGTACGTACGGACTACCGTCTCCACGAACGCGATGAGATTCATTCCCCATCGTATCCATTCAAGTCTAACTCTCATTTGATGATTAAAAATAATTTTTAAGGACTTTATATAATTCTGGATATTAATAATATACAACCTATCCACAATAAACACGGCTTATGTAACAAAACATATTAAATAAAAAGTGTAAGTTAACACGTGAAATGACGATAATACAAAGATATTATTAAAAAAGCAATGTTAAAAGATCATATATGATATCATAATTATGTATATGGTTCTTTTATAATTTAATAACAATGATTTCACCATTATACAGGAGGTTAAACTACCCTCAACAAAGTAAAAGTACAAGGTAAGGGTTTATTTCACAATCTCTTCATTATCCGACGTTGTTTATACGTAATTATCTACTAGGACCTCTTTATCATCCACATCCATGTTTCATAAAATTATATTTTAAAACATTCTTAATATTTTATAGAATATGGGTTAAAGTCATTTATAATGTTGTTTTAATTTTTATAAGATGTTTAAAATGAATCTTTACATTATTTTCCAAACAAGGTCCTTTTTATCTTTTTCAACAAAATTAAGGTAAGAATGTCTTTTTTTAACTTATACGGCGGGTGAGGCTATTTTCTGCCATGAAAACATCATCAAAGCTTCCCTTATAATCTTATAAGAATAATTTGAAATTAAATGTTTTATTTTATAATTATTTTACTTTTAAATTATTTCAAAATTAATATTTTAAGAATTTGTGAATGGTACTCTTTATCAAGATCAGATTTTTAAATGTTTTAAACATTTATCTTTCTAAATATTTTTAATTAATGTCCATGTTTTCAAAATTATTTTAAGGATTTATTTATATGGACATGAATGTTTTGAAATTATATTTCTTTTCAAAAGATTCAATGTTGTATGTGACAGTTTGGTTCAAAAATCTCTTTTAAATTGATTCCTTTATAAATGTGTGACTTTTCAATGATTAAAAAAAAGAGATATTTCTCTCAAATAGTTTTGATTTCATCTATGTCAACATCCTTTGATGAATTTTAAGCTTTTTGAATTTCATTTATTATGATAAAAAACTTCCATATTGTATTCAAGGTTTTGTGATATGTTTGACCGTGGATGTGTTATTTTTATACCATTCATGATTTATGGAGAAAGTATTGACATTTTGTATTCTAGTTTTAATACGAATGTTTATGTTATATTTAAACCTGTTTATATGATGAATGCATTGGAAATAGTAAGTGATGGGTGGAGCCCACTATAACTCCTTGATGCATCGGTAGGTCTCATGTGACAAACTAGTGTCTTGGCACGAGGCCTTGACAAAATATTATTTATAGTCTTGGCACGAGGCCTTGTCTATGTGGTTATGATAGTATTGAATTATGCATTCCAGCATTATGAAAGTGGTTATAGATATTTCATGTGGTTATTCAACTAGTAGAATATCCATGTGAATAAGTAAATGGCATTATTTCATTTTATTTCTACCATATTATGCTTAATTTCATGTTTAAAAGGAATTTGGTTTATTTATACATTTCTTTAAATGTTTATCCTTATTTATTAAAGTTTCCGCTATATTGTTATCCATACTGGGCATCTGATCTCACCACTTTCTATGTTTTATTTTTCCCAGGATATGAAGAAGTAATTTATGAATGACTTGCAGGGATAGTTTAAGGGGATATGAGTGTGGACTATGGAGACTATGTTATTTGAGTTTTTCACTTTATGATATAATGTAACATTTATGAATATATCTAGTGTTTTCAAGGCTACTAAACTAATCGGTCTTTCGAGACTTGATCTTTTCTGATCATGCCAATTATATGTAATAATGCACTGACTCTGGGTAACTGGGGTCAGGGTGTTACAAGAAGCACATGGTATTTAAATATATATTATCATATTAATCTCAATTTACATTTATACATGTATATAAACAAAAGATTACATGCCATACACAACAGTTGAATTAGATTTTATTTATTTTAGGATATTTCAAGGATGAATGTATCATGTCGGGCTTAAAAATTCATCCCGCGTGGTGTGGGGTCAAAGAGTTTTTTGTAGAAGTGAATCAACTCGGGTAATATTTTCATTAGTTCAAATATTTATAATACAATATTATATATTTAATTTATTAAATTGTTTATTTATAATTATTTAATTGTTTCACAGAGTTTAGGGAACCTAGTATCTCGAATAGAAGTGTGGTTGGATGTTCACAAAAAATTTGATTGGAGTTTTGTTAATGATCCTTCCAATGATTTTGGGGCGTGAATTCATTTTTATTATAATAACTTATTATCAGTTTTAACTATTTTAATATATATTTCTTATAATATGAATGATATATTATTTATAGGTAAAAACTAATGAAGTTTGGGATTCCAATCCCACACAATCCTACTTAGTCCCCCATGATGACTCGATTGGTAATGTCCTTGGGATAGAGCATCCCGGTCGAGTGTGCAGGGTGGGTTTTGGACTATTACCATATGATGTATTTGGAATTCCTACAGAGATTAAAACTACATATACACGTGGTTAAATTCACTCCCAACCCATATATACTGAGAAAGAGTTTGTTTCTATGAAAAAAAACAGCAAGAGGGGGTTCAGATATCCGACTTGAAAAAATAATTGATCAATTTATATCATAAGACAACTGGATTTGTCCCTTGTGCAGTTACATTAATGATTAGCGGTCAGCAAGTAAATCAAACAATTTCAAAATTATTTAGTACGCAAACATTTATTGGTTTTAATTTTAAATATAAATATAATAAATTATTTAATTTTCAATATGAGTGTCTTATAGTTATCTATAGCAAGAAGTAGATAGGAAGATGGAAAGGGTGACGAGTGTCGTTCATCATCGAATAGGGATTATTTGTTTTTTTAATGTTTCAGAAAAATAAGGAAAGAGAGGGTTTGTTCATGTATTATGTTTTCCATAGAGTATTAACCTAACATTTTCATGACCTAACATTTTCATGATTTCCCATGTTTGATGAGGCTGAAATCCTATCCGACATACAGTGATAGTCATCCATTCCTAGAAATATAGGATTGAATATGATTAAAATAGTTATCTTGTAATCGTATTCAAGCTATATAGTGAAATGCATATTAACATTTTTTACATCAGAAAACATCATTTCCGTAATCCAGTGTAGTTATATCTAAGTGGCATTTCTTTCATGTTGGAATCCCCCATGTTATAGTTCTATCATTATGGTTATAAATTTTTTCCTCATTTTAAAATTTTCAAGCATTATTTATTTACATCATGCTTATACATGTGTATGTTTCTCCTTAAAATTATTTTACCTTATATCTGGTAGGCCTCAAGCCTCTTTCATCATTTATGTTCCATAATCCCGTAAAGTTACATCAACACATTATTTTACATCAATCACATTACATAATCATTCATGATGCATATTGTTATTCATTATTCCTCTCAAAGAAGACCATGGACTCCCACATTCACATGGAATATGATGGTTTCACCTATCTAATCTCTCCCCATACTACCACCCTACTATTTCTACACCAACATGTATCATTCTATCTATCACCCAAAAATCCAACCATTGACTCTCCCTTCAAAAATTCAGATTATAAAGCTGACACCCACCTTATTTGTTCAATTTTAGATCAAACGTATATGATTATTGATATGTTTAACTATTTTAAAATATATTTCTTGTTATTTGGGTGTTAATTAGTGTTTTATTGTTCACTTATATTATTTTTTATTATTCATTATTTGTAAATGTAATTTTCTTGAAAATGTGTGTTATTTTGGATTCTAATTAGGGTTTTGTTTTGGTTTTTTTAATATGAATAGTTAATTTCACAAATCTATACACCATAATCAATATAAATTTATAAATTTTCATCTAGATATTGTGTTCTATATGTACTTGTACATGTACTTTTTAATACTTATATATACATCAATGAATTAAAAAATATATTTTGTTATTCTTATATAATTTTTATGTAATTTTTTGAACCCATGTTCATAAATTATGATTGTTCAGACCATGGTAGAAGTAGTGAAGATAAGATATAGTGTATATGATTACTGTGTTTTATTATTTTTTCAACATATAAATCATGTGTAAAATTATTTGTTTCATGGTTATTTATTTTCTATGATGTTTTTCATGGTTTTTGGATTGATTGGAAGATCTTGGAAGAATCTGATGATTAAAATGTTAATATTTATTTATTTAATTTTCTATTGTTGTTTAAGATATAGATAAACACCAAATAGAAGATTATATTGACACAATATATACATTTAATAGAAAATATTTAATGATTATCCATGAGTAAGAAAATTGAGAAAAAATAAGATACGAGCATAAGTGATAGTGTGCATTTTTTGTTCATATAATGTGGGTAAATTAAATTCTATTATTCAAGGAAAAAAAATAATGATAAACAATCAATTAATTACTAGAAGTCCAATTATTGATATGTTTAACTATCATATGGGGGTGAAACAATGTTGATGACTTTTTATCCAACTGAGAACATTTTAAACCCTATCCTTTTATATATTCACTTATTAAGGATAACCTTTATATCATTCTATCTTATCATCATAATATTTTCTTATAAAAAATTTATATAGACACCAATATAAGTATCATAATAGATTTACAAGGTTAGGAACTCAAAATGACAAGGACAACATGTGGTGGGATGTGTATTCCTTCGAAATTACACAACCCACTGGTATCAACATATAGGTACAAGTGAATAAAATTTTTACTTGAACATATATTACATTCATCCCAACTATTTTTTAGTGAATCCATCTCAATTTCAACATCACACTAGGTCTTTATATTATAACCCTAATAGTTTAAAATATATTTTTCTAACAATAATAAATCTTTCACTAGTATATACTATGCATTTCTATTTATGTTTCCAATTATTATTTTCCATGAATACATTAATAATAAAAAGAAACTTATTCAATTATTTTGAACAACACATGAAGAAAAATTATTCTTATTAATATTGTTTAAAAAAAATTGAAGGGTTTATATAGTCACTTATTCTTTTTATGTTCTTCCGAAAATTCCAGATTTGGCTTTTTGGTGAAAATGGAACTACCAAACCTATTACTTCCACTTTTATCCATATCAAACAACGTTTCGTAAAATAATCCCATAATAATATCATTTATTTTCCCTCTATAGACTCTAAATCATTGAAACATTACAATTAAATTCTTTATTCTTGTTAATCATAAACAATAGTATAAACTCCTTCTTCTCAGTTGAATTTGAATTTAAAATTCAAAATCATGATTCCAATGTATTTCCATCATTTCTCAACTTATATTGATTCTTTTCAAACCATTAGATCATATTAGACCTCATAGTCACCATTGATGATGTTAAATGGATAGATAAATCATTTATGATAGGATATTTAGTTAAAAATAGAGAAATTTCATTAGATCCACTCGAAATTGGAATTATACTTTTTAAAACTTCTAGAATCAGGATTTTTTAGAACCTATTTTGGTATATATTTACTGAAGTAGGACTGGATTTTCCCCTTGTAAAATTTCATATATATCATAGATAAATCGAACTTGGTTGTGTTTAAAATATTTTTTATGCATTTTACATGTTTTATAAAATTACAAGGGAAATTTTCATTGAGATAAACACTTATTCATTGTGATTTAATACATATATGGTTTTAATAGAGGGTTTACCTATTTGTGTTTTTCCCTATTTTGGAGGTGTAGTGTGGTTTTATAATGTAAAATATAGTTTCCCTTGACCTATTTAGTTGTAAATAGAATTTATGTGTTCACACCTTAGGTTATTTATTATCTATATTTCTTTTTCAAGGTACTGGGGTAGCAGAATCTATACCTAGTTTTTTTATAAATAAACATATAATGCTGGTTTAATCTATCGGTAAATATGGTACATCTTTAGTGGTGGTATAAACTTAAGTTATATATTGATAGTTTTTTATTGGATTCATTCAAAACCGCTGCTAAAAAATGATGTATTGTTATTTATTGGAAGTTCTATTGGTTTTATCAGTGGTTTCCATGCAAAAAAATATTAAGCAATGGTTTTAACCGCTGCTAAACCCTTACCATATTTTCCCTCCAAACCCACCGTTAAAAACAATAAAACAATTTCTAAATATGATGTCTATGACACTTCCCAAAAACTAAAGATAAATAGAATAAACCTACACATATTGTATTAAGACACTAGTTATAGTTATAGTTTTATGATTCTTTCACAGAACTATATCGGGACAGTTTAAGATGCCGCCATGTTTTAAAAACTCACTGCTATGTAGTGATTTTTTTGTAGTGATATTTACACTTAATGGGTAGGGAATGTTGGGTTGAAACATTCTAAAAGGTCGTAAGTTACTTCTTATGGGTGGATAAATCTTTAATAAACATGGAATACATATGAATTTATTTGATTTAATCTAAGAGGGGAATATTCACATCAACACACCTAAACATGTCAATTATTTCAGGGTCGAGTTCGAAGGATTACCTTGGAATGGAGACTTCTTAAGAAAAAGGAATTAGATTCCTTATAGGGAGAGAAGGAGTTGAGGGAGTGTATTATGGTCTCATTTTTGGTTTCATTTTCTTTTCATTTTCTAGGTTAACATTTATATTGGTGTTGGTGGACTCATCAAGAAGCATAATTATCTTTTTTCCTAATATAAATAAATTTATAATTACATTACCTTGAGGGTTGGGAAATTGTTGAACTGTGAGTTGGGTATAATTTTATTGTTTCTGCTCTCTATGGTGGGATTCAAGATGACCAATTTGGGTTTCCATGTTTTTTAGGCTAGAACGAGGAAAGCATGCAAGATTTTCCACTGAATGTTATCATAGTTTCTTGGAAGAAGAGACTTTTCCCGAATTAGGATTTTTAAGGTTTTGGTTCTTCATAATGTTATAGTATTGGGTTAGGAATTGGGAAGGCTCGTTAGGATAATGGAATATAGGAGAATAAAGAGGAGGATTAATCCTTTTATGTTGATGAACAAAAGGATAATGTTGTTGGAAATTACCACAAACATGAACATATTGGAATTAATTTAGGATTTTAAAGAGGGAACACAGGGGGATGAGAAATGGGATTACTATACCTCAATTATGAGTTAAAGGTATAATAGATTGACTCAGTGTGGGGTTGGTTGAAGTTTCTAATGTAATGAACTAGTAGTTGAGGGTTGGTGTTTCTCTAAGGATAAGTTGAATTAATCTTCATTGGACTGGATGAATCAGAAGATCTCCTTGAATTTTTGGACATGTGTGAGTTGTATGAGATGGTGAGATATAGATTCCATAGTTTTTATTGGTCAACGAAGAATATATTTTTGATATTATGATGTTGGCACTTGTGAGCCGACACCTAGTTGATGCACAAGACCTATATGTTCACTAATCCACTCAATCATCTTGATGGAATTTATGGATTGATTACCTTGGGCTTTTTTTAATTAAGAATGTGATCTAATATGGAATTTTTGTGTGTTTTCAGCCATGTTTCTTATGAGATATCTTACAGCTACAGGGGTTTTATCAACAATAGAACCACAACTTGCGGCATCAATGAGAGTTAACTCCCTAGCGAATAACCCATCATATATGTATTATATCAAGAGTTGGTCATGGATTTGGTGATATGGGAAGGTTCCCATAAGCTTTTTGAATGTATATCATTAATAAAGTAGTGATTCATTAGATAATTGATTGATAACAATCATTTCCTTTCGGATACAGGCATTATGAGATGAAGGAAAAAATTTCTCTAAGAAGAGTCACTTCATGTCAATCCATGAGTTTATGTAACCATTAGGGAGGTAGTAAAGCACTGAATTGGAGGATTCAGAAAGGGATAAGGGGAATTTGTAGAGATTGATTTGTTCTTTTGAAACCCCTTTAGGCTTCATGGTAGAGCACACAACATGGAACTCTTTGAGATGAAGATGTGGATCCCCACTAGATATCATATGGAAATGAGGTAGAAGATGATTCAAACCCGATTTGAGTTCAAAATCAACCACTATATTTTGATATGTAATTATAAGGGTTCGATAATTCATATTAGGAGAAGAAGGTTACTTTCGTGTTTTCCATAGGATTGGCCATATCAGGTTTAAATGGTTGGACAATGAATGGCTCTTGAGTGATTTGATTATCCCTAATATACCTTCTATATTGGTGAATATTTATCTCTATTTCAATGTCAAAAAGATCTAAGAGATTGTTTAGGTGGATATGGGGAATTCATTGAGAATTTGAAAGGACGGGTACTGTGTTTTTTTTTGATGATTTTTTGGAGGAAGATGGGTTTTTCATTGTGTTTTGTTCAGATTTTGTTTGTTATTTTTTACTATTTTTATTTATTTTACAAAAACCAAAAACTACTAAGTAGATAACTAATAATCCCTAAAAATGATGATATTTTAATCATGGATTATTATTTCTTATCAATTTTTCAAGGTTTGGGTGCTCTTATAAAGTGTATAGAGGCAATCGGGTTAAATCCCCGACGATGGTACAAATTTTAGAGTTGGTTTTTTATTGATATTATTTTGATTAGAGAGTTTTTTTTGCTGAGTATAGATGAAATGATTGATTAATGAATATTAATTTAACAATATAATAATAATTTGGGTGAGTACATAATTAAAGAGGTAATCTTGTGATATCCTTTGGATTTTCATTATATTGCGTTAAATTAACACCCACTTCACAAGATGAATTTGATCAGAATTCCCAAGTGTTATGGATTAAATCCAGGACATAATATAACTAATTATTTTAATATAAATTAATATTGTTTATATTATTGTATTTATAGCTACAATAATCCATGGAATCCATATGTTAAACAAAATATGTCATTGATCTTTTACATTTTATGTTTAACATACACAATGTTAACCAAAAGAATACTCAATGAGAAAACGATATCAATCACTTATCATACCTAAATTATTACTCACACCAATGATATATTTACACATCCCTTGATATTTATAGTAATATATTTATATATTTTTAATGGTGATTAATTATGACTATAATGAATAAAATTGAATAAAAAAAGACTTCTGCACCCAACACACACACGAATAGTGGGGAAATATAAAATTCACTTTTGATTGAATGAGAAAGAAAATATGGAAATTTATTTTAAGATGATTTATAATATCTTTAGAAAATTAATTTTCAAAAATATAGGGTAGATTAGAATAATAGTTAGTGAAGAATAAACGTGCATTTAAATAAAATTACAACATATAGACTTATGAGATTACAAATGAACAAGAGTGAAAAAGTAAATCCAAAGAATCATAGAGTAATGGTATCTCAATTAGGAACCTGAGTGTTTTAGATCCTCCAAATCCTTTGAAAAATACATTTTTGATCCAACCTATCCTTATTTTCTCTAAAATTTCAAATCCTTACAAGGAGAGGAGGCGGTGTATTTATAGCCCAAGGAGTTAGACTATTTTCAATCCAAATCTTCCACTCCACTTGGCTCGACTATTTTACCATAAAAACAGAAGAATCATGATATATCTTATTCTTAAAACATTTATATATGGATGTTTTCTATATTCTCATAATTTTTGGTAGCCATTTGGAAAATGGAACTAATGTTAAGGCGGTTTGAATAAATGAAATTAATCTGTCCATTTTTATATTGGATTTTTTGAAGGAAAAAATGATAATAGGTTTTTAAATATGAAGATGCCATAAAATACGAACCATTTCTTCTACAAATTCGGTTGTCTATATATGGTGTTTCTCACTGAAAAATATATGCTCGAATTTATTTCTATATCAGGTGAAATGGAAATAATATTGTTTTTGTTTTAAATTCTATATTGAATGATGTGCTGGAATTAAAATCACATGTTGGGTATATTTTTTTGGAGTTGGACCTTAAATTTTTTATCCATGATAGTTTTTTATAATGAAGATTATTTTATAGAGACTAATAAAATATTCTATTCTAGATTGTGCCATAAACTTCAGTTATCTTGGAGGCTCTTGTTTCTTCATAGGTTCTTTGGGCCTTCGTGTGTGGAACATATGACCCATTTTTTAAAGACCAAAACAAAATCAATTATTATTAAAAGAAAAGGGTTACACGAGTCGAAAGGAAGGAATTTTTTAATATCCTGCATATAAAGAGGAAGAATCTCAGGGGGGAAGATCATCTCTCTGGGTAGTGTCCTTATCAACGCCCATGATGGAAAGGGCGTCAACAACTTTGTTCGCTTCCCAGTAAGTGTGCGTAAAAATGAGGCTGAGGGTGGAGGGAGAGTGCAGACAGTCAATCCAGCGGGAAGTGAACTTCCAAGTCAGGTGGATGGTACCCTTTCATATTACCTGGATGATAGTGTAGAAGTTTCTTTTTATCGATATGTTATTCCAGTTGTGCCGATTGGAAAATGAGGTCGCATGAATGACGCTGAGAATCTCAGATTCTAGGGAGGTAACGATACCACATGATCTATAGAAGCAACCGAGAACTTGATCTAGATGATTTATGAAGATGGATTCACAACCCGCTAGGCCGGGGTTACCTTTAGAGGTTCCATCTATGTTGATTTTGATCTATCCTGTAGGGACTGGGGGTTGCCAAAAATATTCAAGCATGAGTTTAGGGCAATGATATTTACCTACGATCTCAGGATGTCACAGGATCACCAAATCTCAGACTGAGTTGTTACAAAGATCCTTCTCTATCGAGGCTTCCTCTCAGGTAGAGATATGAATTCTCATTTTCCCTACATGAAGATTGAAATATCTGTATCAAAAGGTATATTCATTCCTACCATACTAGATCACATGTAGAAGCTCTACAATTTCTGCCACAAAGAGGTTCTTGATTTGTTGAGAGTCAGATTTCTCCAAACATTTTTGAACATGAGATATGAGAGAACTACAAAACAAAAAATTGCATTCAAAGATGTCAAAGATATAATTCCAAAGAGCAGTATCCATATCACAAGAAAGAAAAAGATGGTTTATATCTTCACGATGTTGATTACACATACGTCATTTAGATCGAAGGTTGATTCCAAAATTTTGTAATGAAGAGTCAGTTGGAATTCTTCCATGAGCAATATTCCAAACAATAGTAAATATTGAAGGTTTATTCCCATCATTATTGAAGTTTTTAAGCCACAAAAAGTTGTTCATATCATTGATGTAAAAATGATTATAGAAACTCTTCAAGTCAATTATTCCATTATGTGGACCATAAAACCCTTCAAATTACTGAATTGGCCCAAACTCCAGTATAATTATTTTTAGTAAATTGAATAATTAACCATAGAAAATCATACAACAGGGATATGTAGGGTGAGATTTATAATTAAAATCATAAACAAACTCAATTGTATTAATTCAAATATTGCTCAAAAATTATATTTTGTATTAAAGCATGGGTATATCACACCAATTATAAACTTTTATATGAAAATTACTAAATGGGGTAGAAAAAAAGTAATGAATAAATGAATAACATAAGATACCCTCTATAAAAGTTACACCATTAAGGATGTTTTATAATTGAAATTGTTCTTATATAGATAGAGTGTAAACTGGTGGAAGAATGATAGTTTTCCTTTCACCCTTCACTAGTGCCAACACATACCTTATCCCCATGTTAGTTATGTCATATTTTTCTTTAATTAAGTATTTTATTATCCTTATTAAATTATTTAATTTGAAAATAACAAGATATCTAATATATTTTAATTTGTTCATGACATCAAAAAAATATCTGACATATAATCAATTCCAGTTTTCTAATTCAACGAAAATTCATCTATTTTTTCCAACCATATTATGAAATAAGTTTTAAAAATAATTTCCAAAAATTAGTTTCATTTTATCTTAATTTCATGAGAAATTGATTAATCATTAATTGGGATGGTTTTGTACATTTCTATATATTTCCATTTGATGATGTCATCCAAGATCGGTATTTATATCTTCAGGGTAAAAATTTAAAATTTCCTTAAGAAATAGTCTTCATGGAATGATTCAACATAACTAAGTTTGTACCATCTACAACAATGGTACACCCAAACATTCCATTAATTTTATAGTCTAAAAAGTTACATAAGAAAGAAAGTCAATTATCAACGCATAAAATATGATTCTGAATAAGAAATATTCAATTCTATAAACCTCATAAAATTTTACACTTGTATTTAAAATCGATTTCAAATCATCAATCAATAAATCCCAATAAATATCAATATCATTGCTTTGTTGTTTCCGTCGAGATAAAACTGAGACAACATAGTTGTATTACTGCTTCATGAATCACCACAGTGGAAAGATGTAAATAACCAACATAACTAGCCATGTAATGTGAGCACTAATTTTCAAACAATTAGGACTTTTTCCACCATTATATAATTTAATTCAATGATTTCATGGCATATTTATAAATTTAGGATACTCAAAATCAATTTTCATAAACTTAAGAGAGTTCATTGGGTGCCATATTTTCCTATCTTCAATTGTTGTATATATAATCCTTTAAATATTATATTTTTTCCTAACATCAATAGAGATTTATAAAAATTGGAATGATAGGAAAGTACCATACATATTTTTATGTACTTGATTTATTTTTCTTGTATCGATCTATTCAAAACCATATGCACGTTATGAGTGAGTAATGGTCCTTGCAAAAAAAAATATACAATCATTTGGACATGATTCTATTTTCACATAGATCGTACATTTTGAACATAAAAATCACTTAGGGAATTTGTCTTTTAAAAAAATATCATTTCTTATAGAAACATATCAATCAGGAAAGCTTGTAAATTTGTAATGATGATGTCACTCCTTAAACATCCAACATTAACATTATATAAAATTAATATAGCTGATAATGTTGTATATTTTGTACAACTAGTATACAATGGTTCCTTTTTAAAGGTATTTAACTTCACAAAAAAATTTTTACAATCATGAATGTCATCTTGAATTTTCATTTTCATTTCATCCATATTATCCCTATTATAATTTATACTAGAACTCATATGAACTAACCCATAAATCACATTATCAAACTAGTTAGTATGTACATTATTTTTTCCACAACATTTAGTCCAATATTTATAGATTAAATATATTTTTTGATACATAAAATATTCTTAAAACTTTTCTTAGTGAATTAATATTTAATAAAAACAACTTAAACATGGATAACATATTTTAGAAGGGTCATATGCATGACCTTTTACAATGTTGATGAATTTTTTGATTCCATCCTCATAATCTATTTTTATATAATTATCATCTGTCCAATTTTGATTCATATCAATCCTATTATTTTAAATAATAATCATTTTGTACAAAAATAAATAAATACTCCTAAGGTATTGAAAATAAAAGGGTAAAGTTATATATAATTCAATTAAATTTGATAATTTTCCTAAGAAAAAAAATTAATATTTATTTTGGTTACTAAATAAAGAAAAAATAAATGTTGAAGTGTTAAATGATAGAATTCATTGAAATTGGAATATAATACTCCTTATGTAAATGCTTCACATTAATACCCTCTAATTAAAAAAGTAATTTTTGTTGTGTGAAACAAAGTAGGATGGTGTGTGTATCATTAATGATGGAAGTTGATTATGGATGAACACATTAAATAAAATAGGTCATGGTTGAAGATAAATTATAATTAGGAGAACCCACATGAGATAATATCCACCGTGATGCCATTTCCCCCTTTGGTAGAATGTAATCTTGATTTTATAATAATGATCGCACTGGAATTCTAAAGTTGAATGAATCTCAACATGCCAATGTTATTGGTGATGATTTCTAACAAGTTATATTATTTAAAAATGGTAAAATTCTAAGAAACAACCTATGGAAGATGAAGGGTTATATGTTCCCCAATAGACAGAATAAGTATTAAAACACTCTTAAATAATCATTTAAGCTACCTGAAGTTGTTTTTATAATATAATAAGAGTTTAATTATGGGTATTGAGATTGTTTTGTAGTGGTGGATATCATTTATAGAAGGTAATGTGTTATATCTATAAAGTTATAATGTGTATATCTAAATTATCATCTAATGATAGAGACATGGATCAAAAAATTTCACTCAATAAATTATTCACGATTATTAGTTATTGAAAAAAATTTAAGGATAGTGATTTTTTGGTGAGAAACATTAAAAAAATTTATGTTCTAAAACGAAATTTTATTTCTTTATAATTGACTGAAGGTGACTATAACCAAATACTTTGGGAAAATTAAAAACACCCAAACAAGAAATAAACATTTTGAAATAAAGAAATATATTTAATGGAAGATCATATGTTTAAAAACCATGGGTTGTTAAATTATTTATTTTTTCAAGGAGTTCAAGGCAGAGTGGTGGAAACGTTTCAGATCCATGTGATCTTGAACGACACTAGAGATGTGGTCCACTTATAGTGTTCTATTTAATATTCTGTAATGTTTTTATCTGTTCATTTTAAAAAACATTGATAAAGACCCATATTTATTAGAACTAAAATAAAAATTGATTGTAAAACCAATCTTTATGAGTTATAAATCTTAGTGCTAATAAATATGGGCCTTTATTAGAAGTTTCTATAAAATTTTGATGAAGATTTTTTTTGTGATTACTTTTTATTTTAGTACATAAAAATCCTATATTAGTCAGCAATCTTGGGAAACTGATAAAATTCCATATTTCTGGACCTATGCAGTTATGGACTCTAAGCCCGTTCCTCCCCTATTAAGTGGGAGGGACCTGTATCATTCTTTCAGGGAAATCAATATCTCTCCTTATCAACCTTTTCTATCCCTTATTTTCTTCTTTATTTCCCTTAGATATTTATTATCCCTAAGGTTCCATATTTGTTTGAGGGATTCCCAAAACATTCACTCTTTTCCTTAGAGTTCACTGATGCCTGATTACTTATGATCCTAATATTTATAGCATGTTTCAAACAAATTCATCCATTGGTGGATTAATTTTACCACGATTTTTTATATTGGGGACTAAAATATTGATTAACAATGGTTTTTCTCAACAATAAGAACATCATGATTAGGTTCTCTTTGGAGAATGACTTGGTCCAGCCCTAGTATAGTGCACGTTGTATCTACAATAGATATTGTTTATCCTTATTCAGGAGGAGTTATGATTTCCAAATGAATTGAGTTTCCATGACAATAAATATTTTGTTTAGTTTTCAAGAAAACCCTCTTAATTTTCATAATCCTTCCATTATTTATATGTTAGGTTATTTGGATGGTAGATATTTATGTTTTGATAGTATAACTAGGACTATTTTCTATCCTATTTCTCTAAAAATTTGGGTTGAAATTGATTTTTTATTAACTCCATCATATAATGTTTGGATTACAGTTGGGGAAGAGTTATACTACAAGAAACCTATTTATTTTTTGTCATGGATTAATTTTTTCTCTTTATTCAACAAAATGTGTTACTTGGTGGAAGTGTATAGGCATGGGTGCATGAATCACTACTAGAAGACGGATGTAATATTGGGATGTAGTAGTAAGGTTATGGTGTCCATTACTGATTAAGGGTTTAAGGAACTAGTTTAAATTGTTAATTTTATTGACTACAGGAGAAATTTGGAGGTAGTGTACTTTGGATAACTTGAGGTAGGGAGTTTAATGGGAAAGAACATATTTCTCTCATTACAACAAAACCGTTGACTCTGAATGGAACTGAAAATATTTTCACCAAATAGAATGAGGCATCAATGTTGATCCAGAATTCAAATATAAGAGAAATATATGGTATATTGGGATGTAATTTTGAGGGTTGGTGTGAAACAAGGACTATGGAAAATAAAATAAATGTATTTAAGGAGGTATCTAATTAGGATGTTATAGAAATGGTGATGATGAAAACACAAAGAGGTTTTATAGGTGGTAGGTGATGAAGATTAAATGGTATGTATAACCAGTTGAGTCAGCTGGGTCTAGAATAATGCAACTAATAGGGTGAAGCTGAGAGGGACTAGATCTACTATTCATATGAGCATTCACTTTGAAGATCTGGAGGTTGAATGAATGCTTCAAGGAAATAGGGATGAAATACAAGCAGGAATGGGCATCCATACACCGCCTGCCAATTCCAGTAGATACCTTCTCTGATGGACAAATACTTTAGAGGATATATTAGGAGGAAAAAATCTCTAGCCCTTCTTTTGTGGATAGTGTCTATGAAGTGAATGTAAGAAGCTTATACAACCCAAGTGGGAGGAAGGGGTGGAAAGTAAATGGATTTAGGGATATGAATTGTGTTAAGGGAAAGATGTATAAAGGATGTAAAGTATACTCTCAATTATCTAATCCAATGGGAACAAGTTCATCCAAAAATAATAAGGGTATGGATAGTGAACTCATGTCTTAAGAATAAGAAGGTAAGAAAATATTGAATCTTCATAGTGAAAATTGGATTATTGAGTGTGGTGAGGCCAATGAACTAGAATAGGGTGGTGGTATAATATGATAATATATTTTTTGAATATGAGGTATATAATAATAATTCCATGGTAGAAAATGAGGAGGACAAGAAAAAAGGGGAGGCATGGGAGTATACTATTCATTTAAATAAAGAAATGTTATAGGAGGTATTTGAAATCAATTGTACACAAGAGGAGGTCCACAAGATGAATGAGAGGATTAATAATGTGGACTATAATAAAGAACTGTGTGCACGGATCAATAATCATGATTGTATTTTTATACATGGATTCAACAAAAGGAATATTTGTGTGGAAGAGTGTATGCATACATTGACAAGATGGCCTACAGTTTGGAAGACCTTATTCAGGATGACCAAAACATAAAGGCCACTTCTATTCAATGTAGGTTATACAAAGGTAAGGTTTCTAATATAATTAATCTCAGTTTCAATGATTCAGTGATTTCTTATGGACTCTATTGATTTTAGGTTCTGAACATGAATGGTTTGCCACTTTTTCCATAAATGTTATTTTCCTAATAAAAAGTTATTTTTCAGTTAACTGATAAAGACTATATAAAAAAAATTATAAAATATTAAACGAATATATATTAAAAATGAATAAATAATAAAAAAGGTAAAAATTAATAAACATTTTACTAAAAATATAATATTATATGCATGAATCTAATAAATGAGTGAAATTTAATAAATAAAAATGAATAAACATCAGAATTGTTGAAAAAATGCATGAGTTTTAGTAATTATATAAATTATTAAAAAATTTAAAATGAATAAAAATTATAATGAAATGAATACTTACTAAATATATACAATACAAACATATTAGAAACCTTAAATGATAAACAATAAATATTTATAAATAAATATTAAAACTAATGAAATTATAATAATATCAAATGACTAAATATTAAAACTGAATAAATTATAATGAAAGGTTGTAAATAAGTAAAATTAGTAGTGAATTAATAATACTAAATAATATTAATTGAATTAACATTAAAAAATGTGAAATATGATAACTAAAAATATGTATTTTTTAAAATATTAAAAAAATAAACCAGTACTATTTTTTATTTAAATAATTAAAAAATGTAAATTTGAATATATAATAAAACAAAAATGAACAAATATTAATTATATAAATTAAGACCATATTAAAATAATTAAAAATTAATGAATAAACATATATAAATAAATATTAAAAAATGGATAAAATTACAATAAAAACATACAATTAAACGTTGAAATTTAATAAATTAATAAAAATTAGAAAATATTCAGATTGTAATTGATTAGATAATATATAAAATGAAAAAATTCAAAAAAAAGATATTTTAAATTAACAAATTTTAAATTTTAAAAATAATATAAATAATGAATAATATTTACAAATTAAAATATATATATATATATATATATATTATTGTTTGTTAATAAATATATTTTTAAAACAAATATTAAAAATTGAAAAAACTAAAGAAATATTATATGTGTGTACATTCTATCTAAAAATGAATTAATTACATATATGTAAGTGTCAAATTAAAGTAACACACATTTGATATATGATAAATTGAAAAAAATCCAATTTATTTAAATGCCCAATACATGATAAAATTACGGTGTATTTTAAGTTATTATTGAATTTTATTTATAAACAATTTTCGATAAATATGTGACTTATTTGATATAAATATACTTAATTTTTATTATATGAATAATATATAATGAAATATTATATATATTGACAGACATACACACATAGATATATATATATATGAATATATTAATATATTTTAATATAAAAAGATTAAATATATTAATGAACAATTATGTATAAGGAAATTAAATATTAAAATATTAAAAAAATTATTAAATAAAAAATATTAAAAATAAATATTATTGATAAAGAAACACACAACCTTTTTTAACACTAATATAGAATGAACATTCATTAGGGCTAAAATGGGCCTTTTCTTTTCTAAAAAAGCATGCAACCATTATCGTTTCTAATAAAAGACCCCTTTATCAACACTGATAAAGAACCCCTTTAATTTCACTTTTATTAAGACTAGTAAAGGCCATGATAGCTTGTGAAATGTATTCAGTCCTCTATCATCCCTATAATATAACAATTTCAAGAAAATAAATTTAAATTGAAAATATAAATTTTATAGAAAACCATAATGAAATATAAATATTTCCTCGCACTATCATTTCAATTTAAAATTTATATAAAAGATATTTTCATTGATGTGATATTTACAACTAATTAAAAAAAGTTAAAATCCAATATAAAAAATCAAAATTTTATATCATACTTTTTTCATTAATCATTCTATATAAAAACTATATCCCTACAATGAAACCAATGTTTTTAGTAACCATATATAAAATAAATAAATAAAATATATGATTTTAGTAAAATCCATATATGATAAATTATATTGTTAATTACTATATAGTCAATGATTTAATCAATTATACGATTAATTTTATTATTAGTTCTTGTATTGTTAATTTTTTTTCTGTAAATATTTGTTAAATACACCAATAATTAATAATTAAATTAAGAATTAT
Organism: Viscum album; assembly: GCA_963277665.1. NCBI lineage: Eukaryota > Viridiplantae > Streptophyta > Magnoliopsida > Santalales > Viscaceae > Viscum > Viscum album. Next base: position 360,793,418 of record OY728158.1, on the reverse strand, counting down.
AAAATCCATTGTTAATTTATAACATAAAAACATTATATTAATAATTAAATAATATTTTAATGATATTATCAGTTGTTAAATAATTTAATTACCTAAATTTTTGTTAAAAATTATATCATTAATCAAATTAAATTTTTTATATCAAAAAAATTCACTTTGATTATACCGGTCACATTTTGTGTTGGATAGATATGTGGTCAATTATTATATGTCATCAATTATTTACGGATTATTTCCCTAATGTTTGAAAATAATATGATGTCATTTAATATATTTTTATAATTTAAAACTTGTTTTAAACACAATAAAATATTTTATATTGAAAACACACAGTTGGAGTCATCCCAGAGACATCATATATCATATTGATATGCAGTTGATTCCTACATGTCATAAATGAGTTAGGGACCGACTTGTTAAAATTCTAAAATAATTTGATCTCATTTTAAACTAAAATAAAACATTTACATTTAAAACACTCACATTGAGTCATGTCAACAACAACAACTGTCATTTTCACAGAAGGATGATTATTATACATAAAGAATGAATTATGGATCATCGTCCTAATTTTTTAAAACAATCTGAGTTTCTTTTCATAGTTTTGTCTACGTGATGTATGTTTTAAACTAAAATTAAACTTTTATATTGAAAACAAACACATTGAGTCCTATAGACCAAATTGTGTGTCACATTAATGTGTGATCGTTTAATATAATCAAAAATGAATTATATATCATTTTAATAATGATAAAAATAATCAGTGATTTTTTTTATGATTTTAGATTTTTGATGTTCATTTTAAAATAAAATGACACTTTTATATTGAAATCACTAAATTAGAGTCATGATGGGCACATCGTGGGTCATATTGACATGTTGTTAATTCCAACATGTAACATATAAATTATGTATCATTGCCCAAATTTTTAATAATAATCAAAGGTCGTATTCTTAATTCTGGATATGTGATGTGTGTTTTAAACTAAAATGACACTTTTATATTGAAAACAAGCTTGTTGAGTCAAAAAGGACATATAATGAGTATGATTGACATGAATTCCATTACTATATATCTTATGTGTATTATAGTTCTTTTACTAAAATTTGAAAACAATCCAATCTTTTCTCTTGGTTTTGGATCTTTGAAACATGTTGTTAACTAAAATGACACATTTATATTGAAAACACACAATTTGAAGCATATTGAGAACATAATGTTTCTGTTTGATGTGCAGTCTATTCCAACTGATCGAAAATGAATCATGGATTGGTTTCTAAAATTTGGAAAACAATCCATTCTCATTTACTTGGTTTTCACAATGTAACACACATTTTGAGATAAAATGACTCTTTTATATTTAATACATTCTATCAGAGTCATACAATACAAATAATTTCATAGAATTATTTTTAATCAATTTATACACAAAAAAAAATTAATTATGGATCATTGTACTAGTTTTTGAATAAAATCATAGCTCATTTGACTATTTTTTCTACATGACATGTGTTTCGAACTAAAATGAAACTTTTATATTGAAAAAATGAAACTTGAGTTGTATTGGCAATATCGTGTGTTGGATTTTCATGGGATTGATTCATAAATGTTGAAAATTAAATATGGATCTTTTTTTAATGTTTTAAAATAATCTGAGATCACTTTCTCATTTTTGGCTATGTGACTTCTGTTTTAAACTAAAATTACACCTTTATATTAAAAACACACATTATGAGTCATACCAGCAACATCAAGTGTTGGATTAACATGTATTCAATAGTAATATTTCATGGGTGAATTATGGATAATGTTTATAATTTTATAAAAAATATCAAAGCTTGTTTTCAGTATTTTGAATATGTGATGCATGTTTTTAACTAAAATTACAATTTAATATTCAAAATGTGCACTATGATTCATGCTAATTACATATTGTGCTAGATTTATGGGAGGTAAATTAATACACAAAAAAATGAATTATTTATCATTTTCCTAATGTTTTAAACCAACTTGATCTAATTATCTTATTTTTCTTAGTTTGATGCATATTTTAAACAAAAATGCCACATTTCTATTGAAAACACACACTTGGAGTCATAATGGACACATTAAGTATTACATTAATATTGGATCCTTTATTACATGAAAAAAATAATTCATATATTGTTTTACTAATGTTTCAATACAATATGAGCTTTTTATATTGTTTTGTATATATGATGTGTGTGTTACACTAAAATGACACATAAAAACAGGCACTTTTTATATTACCAGACACATCATGTGTCAGATTTATGTGCATTCAATTATTACATGTCACGAATGAATTCTGGATCATTTCTATAAGGATTGAAAATAATTAGATAATATTTTCATAGTTTTTTCTTTATGACATGTGATATAAACTAAAATGACACTTTTGTATTGAAAACATGTACTTTTAGTCATACTGGCCACATCGTGTGCTATCTTGACAGGTATTAAATTATTATATGTTACACATCAAATAAGTATTTTGATCGTAAGGTTTAAAAACAATTCATGCTTTTTTCCATTGTTTTGGACAAGTGACTCGTGTTTTAAACTAAAATTCCACTCTTATAATGATAACTCACACACTAAGTCTTACTGGACAAATCATGTGTCAGGTTGAAATTCAATCAACTCATACACACCAAAAATGAATTATTTGTCATTTTAATTAATTGTAATGACAATCTAATATCATATTCTAATTTTTTTCTATGATATGTGTCTTTTAAACTAATGTGACACTTTTTACAATAAAAATACGCACTTTGAGTCATACCATCTACATCGCGTGTCAGATTGATTTGTGGTTAATTACTATATATCAAAAATAAATTGTGGGTCATTTTTCTAATGTTTGAAAACAATATAAGATCATTTACTCATGTTTTACAATATGATGTGTTTTTTAATCTTAAGTAACACTTTTTTAGAAAAACACACACATGGAGTAATTCAGGTCACATCATATGTCAGATTGACATTCAATCAATTTTTATACAGCAAAAATTAATTATAGATCATTTTCATAATGTTTGTGGATATTTTTATCTCATTTAATTATTTTTTGGAAATGTAAAATTTATTAGGGTAAATTGATACATTCAGTGTGAATATGTTCACTTTGATTCATAATGGACACATTGTGTGTTAGTTTAATTTGATGTTGATTCTTATACATCTCACATGAATTATTGGTTATTTTCGTAACGTTTTAAAAAATATAATTTTTTTTTTCATAATACTTATAATTTTATTTTCATTTTAAACTAAAATGAAAATTTTATAATGAAAATACACACTTTGAGTCATACCAACTTCCTTGTGTGTCATATTTATGTTCATTAAACAACTACTTGTAAAAAATGAATTATGGATTTCTTTTAGAATTTTGAAAAGAATATGAACTCATTTATTCAGTTTTGACCATTTGACAAGTTTTTTAAACTAAAATGACACTTTTATATTTAAAATATATATATTAGAACCATTTTTGTCACATCGTATATAATATTTATATGTGATCAATTCTTACACATAATAAATAAAATGTGGATCATTTCGCTGAATTTTGAAAAAAATACATTTTTTTATATGTTTTAACAATGTGACATGAACTTTAAACTAAATTAACTTTTTGAGATTGATCATCCACATAAAATTTTCAACATCCAATCATTATTCAATTTCTTTCACATGTAATTCCATGATTCTACTTTGATCATTCGATGATAATATCATAGGGGAATCACTATTAGTATATATAGTAACTTTCATCAGCATGTATTTGGTTGAATAAATTTTTAATGTGAAGGAATTCATCTTGAATTTTCATCATGGATGTGGATGTTATTATAACTGAGTCAGAACCCTTTTTACATACTCATAAAATAAAGTAATAAACAAAATAAAAATGATATGTCTAGGATAATTGGAGTGAGTTTCCTAGTATTTGTTAATATGAATTCATATTTTTTGGTAAAAGTATGCTTTACATATTTCCTTATCACCACTATCTTTATTACAACATCAAGGTACAATCTATCATGAGAAAAAGTAGTTTCATGAATGTTACTAGCGTAACCATAATTTTTAAAGTCTAATCCTCCATGATACATATCCATGAGAAATCAATCAAACCAGTCTCTCTTTAAATCATAATCACAAATTCATTTTTTAGTTTCAAACAATTCAAACTCACACCTAAAGGAAGGAAATTAGTGAAAATTTAAAAATAAATGCATGGCCAATTTGGGAATAATGATATACACTTTTGAATAATTTAATAATTCTAGTAACAATGGTATGATTTAATTGATCACATGATATAAAGTTTTAGTTAATATATAATATATGATGAATTCAATTTGGAAAATATATATAGATGTAAGTGTATTTGAATGTATCTGAAATTATTTACCATCAATATAGGGCATGTTATAAATATGCTTTTTCTATTTTTCCAAAATACAATAGCCTCAATAAAAACATTCCTACTATTTTCATCAGGTAGAGGAACCATATGTGGGGGAGTATCATAAACTCTATTACTCACTCAAGAGTGTAAAAATATCTATATTGGGGGTTCAAATTTCATTGCAATGATGGAAGGGTCAAATAATAAAAAAACGGTTTGTATAGTAATAAAAAATGTGTGTTTATAATGAATATATAACTAAAATATTTCCATTAGTATATGACATTTATTTTTATGAAAGTAAATTTTATGTATTACGTTGTTGATGCTTCAAATCCAAAATGTATCTCTAAGGTCATGACATGTATAAGATCACATACATAATTGGAAATCCCCTCAACATGATTTCAAAAATCATTCTGACACCATTTACATTACACAGTAACCTTTAAAAAAATATTTCATTTTTTTTTCAGTATATAGACGTTAAGTTATTCAAGTAGTAATATTAAAATATATACAAAATAGCTATTAAAAATAGTCTAATTGAAACTATAATTTCCTTAGAAAATTACATATTTAGGGATGCTAGTTTGTTAATGGTATATAATATCCTTTATAAATTTTTCAAAATAATATCAAAAAACATTATTGGTGATTTTTTGAACACTATAGAATCACTGAAAATAATAATTAAATATATATCAAGTATGTTTATATAGATAAATATTATTATATTTACTATATTCCATTTCCATTTGAATAAATACTTAGGCTTTTTATGTTTACTTCAAAGACTCATACCCAATTTTATCTGATATTTTTATATTACCCTATCCTAAAAAAGTCTTGTTTAAAAAATTGATATAAATAATTTTAATTTTATCTATAAAATATTTATTATAGTTCATTAATAATTCACAATAGACATCATGTGTGGTTTTTTTATTGAAATACATGTTTCAGATCTAAAAAAATAAACATTCAGTGTATTTCATATGATTTAAATTATAATTCAGTATTTATTAAAATTATTAATTAATGAAATATATTTATATATTTTTTATATGATTAAATTTTATAATATTACCCATACATTTTATCCATCAAGGGAATTTCTTCATCTATTGTTTTTTTTCAAACATAGATCTTAGTTTAACATTATTCATGTTAGTTTATTCTTATTAAAAACAATTTTTTTCTATATAAATGGTAGAGGGATTAATGATTTAAATTATTACTTCAAATATATTTCCCTTTATATAATAGTAATATACACACCAGTTGAATGTATGAATAGTTATTAAATATAAATAACATAGTATAACATTTTTTGGAAAAAAATAAAAATAAAATGTACCTAATTTATGTTATAGTTATAGTCCTAGGACATACATTTTGTATTTTGATTAAATATATATTAAATGTATGGAATACTAATTTAACATATTTTTACATATTTTTCAATCTTCTACATGACTATAATGTTATAATGTCCAAGATTATTTATCGCAATGATAAGTTCATAGTAGTTCTCCAATGTGATGAGAAACATGAAGTGATATGATAGTATTCGTAATATTGTTTTCTGGTTGGATAATGTGATATGATATGACACATAGTATTTCTACCATCATGTTCGAGAACTCGTAAGAGGATGATGATTCTTCTCATAAAGTCCACATATAGTAATCATTAAGATGGAAGATTATGAAAACAAAACCGCTAATTGGAATATTTCATTTTTTTGTGTCATAAAATAATATTATTTTTTATCATTTCAATGGTCTTTAGAAATTAATATTATCATTATTTCATGTCATAAAACGTGCACTTAGATTTTTTGATGAAAACTGTGGTAACAAATGTTTGTAGCGAGGTAGTGTGTATCACGATTGACATGTCATTAATGGAGATGTTAAGGGAGTATTTTCACCTTCTATATTTAAGTAATTTGATATATGGGCCCTTTGATTAGAATATAACCATTTTCTTAAATTCCATAGAAATGGTGTAACAAAATGTTTATTCAAAATGGACAAAGAAAGATATATCAAACATATAGATTGGTGACATGTATGTGAAACCTTATTGATGATATATTGTGACAAAAGAATTATATTACACAGTGATCATTCATATTTTGTTGTCATCATTGATAAATTAATATATTTCTCTTAGGTTCCTTGGCCCATTGCTAGACAATAAGTTTGGACATTATGAAATCCCACCTCTTTTAAATGATACAGAATACTAGAGGGTCACACAATATGTTTTTTCTTTGATATCAATTAAGTTCTATTTAAAATTAATTAATGGAATAAATATTTTTTTCAAGGAAGATGAATAATTTTTATTCACATTTTATTGATCAGGAAAATTAAATAAATATTTATTCACTTGATTTTGAAAAAATACATTTATTTTTTTTATTTAATATTTAATAAATATTTATTTTCTGGTTTGTGATTAAAATACTTATCTACTAGAAACAGGTATTTTTTTTGGTATTCATTAACTGATAGAGGATTTTAGACCGACCGAGACAGCATTCAGTGACATTTTTTAATTAAGAAGCTGGTTAAATAATAAATTTCTTTGTGGTGGTTGGTGTTCCCCACAAAATAATAATATTATTATTTTAATATGTATAAGGGTGTTTATTAATGTTTATTATATAATATACTATCTAACGAGAATTTAAAAAAAATATTTTAACTTAAAACATTGTATAATAAATAGACGATTATGCCTATTGTATCAAGTATCAAATAGTGTAATAAAAATAGATGATTGTTTCACACATCAAATTCTATATCAAATCCTCCTTCTCACTTCATATCAATAATGAATAATGAAATATATATTTTTTTCAAAATTATATAAGGGGCAGCTTAGAAAGAACAATATAAAGCATTTGATTTGTCGTACTAGAACCCGTAGATTGAGTGGCAATGGGTGGAGATCATAAGATCATGTGTGGATCACTAATCGAGTGTCTATAGTTCACCAGAGTGAAATGAAGGAAATACGGAAGGGTCTTTTCAGATGGTCAATAGTAATCAATGAAGAATGAACATAATCCTAGGTATTCATTTCATCAAATATTAAATAAATAAATTTTAAATTTTATGTGAATGATCATCGTTCATTGTTTCAAGAAATGATATTTAAATAAAATTTTAATTTATATCCCACTAATGCACACTTCTTCAGCATTTGGAACAAACAAATGGTATCATTTTAGTAATATTTAAATTTACAATTATTTATTTGATTGTAGATCTATACAGAATTGTGGTTTGATTTATATTTCATATTATTCATTCTTAATTTTATTTAAATTAACACTCTTCGAAATATTTATCATGATTCATTAAATGTTTCATTATCATAATGGTTTTAGAATATACGAATAATGAAAAAAATATTTCCATCAGGAAACTACTAATTTTTTCCTAGTTAGACAAGGTTACATAGTGTGTACTCCAAATTACACATCGTGTAACCTACGAGCTACATCTTCATTAACTGAAGGATTAATAGTGTGACAAACAGTGATTACATGTGTTGTATGTCGTATTTTGACTGGCCATCCTAGGAAATGTTCTTTGGATTAGATGGTGTGTATCGATGTACACACAGTATAGTATACACGGGTTAGCAACGTAAATTGGGTGATATGTGTGGTCATTTTACATGGTCAAAACTACATGAGACTTACAACAGATAGCATTTATGATATAAATGACATATATGTAGTGTACATAGAGAATATTTCATCAGCTCCAACATCTGAAACAGACACCAAAGACCTAGGCGTGCATCCTAGACACATGAAAAATGGAACAAACGGTGTGTAGCTCGTACGTACTCATCATGTTATTTATATGAGGTACACACTTAAAACTCGGGCATGTAACCTGGATACACAACAATAAGGATACACATTTTTTGGATTGATTTTACATACCATGTAGTCTACCATTAATGTAAAAAATTAAATATTATTTTAAATTGATAATTACAGCATTAAAAACTTATTTTATTGATTGGAACACCAATTGGTGTTTGAAAAATTAATAATGCTTTTGAACATTATTAAATTCTCAATTAAATTATTATAATTAATTTTTTATTATTAGTTCTATCATTTATTTTCCATGAGTTCCATAAATTATGGTTATCTTTATTTTTTGGATGGTCATTAAAATGAAAGGGGGATTATTAATTATTTAATTAATTAATTAATGAAATTTCATTATCCTTAATAATAATGAATGAATAATAAAATTAATTCAAGATAGTTACTTTTGCATATTGATTACATGTATGGTTGTTTATGATCTTGACCGAGACCTGTGTATATGTTGGATCATTTAACTTAGTTTATTTCATGGGATTGTAATTATTTATTATTAAATTTAATATTATGTCTAATGAGTCATACCTCCCTCCATTATTATGTAGGACCTACATACCAAAGGATATTTATGTAATCCTCTTTTAACATATCCTTTGGTTCCCCTCACATATGTGTGAGTCTTTAATTCATGCAATTGATTGAGTATCCGAATTTGTGTGGAGGCTGTTCAAGATAGAACCATTGTGTTACTAACTCTATTGATACAAAAGTCGATAAGTGGAATCTAATAAAATATGTCATGACCAGAAATAGATGTTATTTCACCTATGTCAAATGTTGATATAATGACTTCTCATTAAATAATCCTTTCGATAAAGCTTAGGATTGGATCATTTAATTATTATTTAATTTCATTATATCTAATTAATTATTTTATGGATGCAAACTCATAATCACATAAATTATTGAATTAATGTTCAAATAAGGAAATTAAATAAATGAATTATGCATAAATGTTTTATCCATCATGGGTTATTAATTATGTAACAACCATATAATATCAACATGAAATGTAAAGGGTTAAATAAGATAAAAATTTATTCATAATTAATTAAAATTCATATATTAAACTTTAATTTAGAATTTTCCTTCCATTACTAGATTAGGAATGAAATCGTTGAAATTAAGTTTTCTAACAGCCCTCATTGGGACACATAATTTTAATGTGGAGTTCTTATGAAGGTTATTGGTTGAATCAACCATATTATATCATGAAAAAAAATCCATTACTAGACATGAAATAACTTGGAGGCAAGTGTGGAGGGAATACATGTAATGATTTCATGAGAGGGGAGTCCACTCAATGAATCAGAGAGTTGCAAGCCTATAGTTGTCAAAGACCTAGCTATGTAAAAACCTTCAATTAGCATAACCATCCCTCGTTGGGGTTATGAAATGGGTAATATGGATCCTTTAAACTAGAATTTCATAGAAACTAGACCTTCTACTATCAATGGATGTGGATATTGGGAGTTGATATAATAGTTGGTGATTTGATAAAAATTCAAAAAATCAAATCAAATCATTATTTTTCATATAATTTGTAATCAATAATGAAATTAATATTCTACACTTTTAATTTTTGAATAAAATTATAATCTCATCATCCACATTATCCGTACAATCAATATTTGATAAATACAACCACCTAACATGCAACAACATCCATAAGTGGTTTAGGCACCATTGGGTTATGCTCAACCATGAAAAGAAATCATACGTTCTAGAATCCATCATGCCTTATCCACCCACTATAGAGGTGACTAATAATGATTTCGTGGCCTACGAAATACATTTGAAAGATGTGGTTGATGTTCTATATTTTATGATTTCGTATATGCCTAGTGAACTCATGAAGTCTCATGAAAACATGCACACATATAAAATTCTTGAAACACTCTATAGAATTTAACATGTTTGAGATATAAAGGAATGGTTTGACATATCCAAGGCACTTTTTCTAGGAGATAATGGATAGGGTTCCCCAATTGGGCCTCACGTAGTCAATCTCACTGGCTACATTGAGAACCTAGAGTTTCTCAGGTTCGAAATCTCTATATAATTGGGATCTGATATCATTCTGACATCACTCCATCAAATATTCTATATCTATTTTTTAATTTTAGTATGAACAACATTGATATGTCACTTACATATCAACTAAATCTTCTTCCCCATGTTGATAAGAATGTGAAGCACAAAAATCCTTCCATCCTTATGGTGAAAGAACTGAATGGGAAATGGTTGATCTTTAAACCCAAATCTTCTTCATACCATTCCAAGAAGAATAATACCACTCGAAAAGAAATAGAATAAGATTTTATTATTTTTCATGCGATAAAAAGGTGAAATGGAAAAAAAATCAGCACACAACCAAAGAAGAAAGAGGAATCATTAGGTGTGTGTATTATCGAGTGAAATTTTAATATTTTTAAAAAATGGGTATTATATATATCTTATGGTTCTCACATATGAATTTATATAAAGGAACTAAGTAGATTCACGAATATTGATTAAGGTTTGGTTGATCTATGAGGATCCAACATAGCTAAACTTGATGTTTCATTTATTGGTGAGTTTCACCTCACATTTCCATATGGGATCATCTTGGTATTAATGATTTTTTATTAAGGGACTTCAGTTACAAAAAACATTACACCAGTATCTAAACAAGACACAGATGGTTTTATTTTCAAATTAGAAAATAAATGTTTCTTATTTTATAAAAATGAAATTTTTATGTTAATGAACAATTGAAAAAGAATATTTATGTGTTGGACTACACAAACTATGGAATTTAAATAGATATAGAAACTAAATCACATGACTCAGACCACATCTAACATTACAATCACCCTCTAGGTTGTGTAAATGAAACATTATTGAATAAACTACATAAAGACATATATTTAGATTATTTTGACATAAAACCACTAGTTGTGTAGCAATCATGTTTATAAGGTTAAATGACCAAAGTCCCATTTATTGGAAAAGGTGAAAGGGATAAAGAGATTCATGAACTAGTTCATAATAATTCCTATGGACCATTTTCTATTGAAGAAAGGGGTGAGTAAAAATATGAATAGGCCTGTAAATTTCTATGAAATTTTTTTCATAAATTCTTTGGGATTTTACGAGTATGAAGTTTCCAACAGCACCTGATTCTAAGGCCCAGTGTTCCCAGAATCATTTTCTGAAGATTAGATCCAGTACTTTCAGTGACGGAATGAGAAGGTTTTTCTATCATTAAACCGGTGCCCAGATTTGAAATCTGAGGGCACCGATGGAACCACAATGCCGATAATTTCTTAGGAGGACCTTTAATGAAGATGCATCTGGTCGAGAGGAGTTGTTTAAAATTTTGTATTAAATGAAAAGTAAAATAAAATTGTGTTATAGTTTTATTTCTTTTTCTAATTGGTTATAGCCTAGGTGTTGGGGTTGGGGTGGGACCCACTAGTTACTAACTACCCTTGAGAGGACAAAGGTGAGGTGGGGCCCACACAATCCCCAACTCTTTACATTCCCTAACTCGCTAACTCCCCCGTTATTTGGGTAACTCCCCACCCTCCAACTTTAATTCATAGAAAGACACACTAAATTAATTGATTAAGCTTCTTCAATTAATTTAGCTAAGTGTTTTGAATTTTAAATTTTGAAATGCATTTAAAAATAATAACATAAGGGGAGGCATTATTTTATTTGGTTAGTTTTGGTTCTGTGAGGGAATTTGGGGAGAGACCTCTATTCTCTTGAAGAACTTCATCTCCTTCGTTGAAGAAGGCCAAGACATCGATGAAGAATGGTGTCACCATAAGGAGAGATGACATGCCATTCCTACTTATCTCCGTAGCTAGTGTGAGATGTTTTCCCCTCCTTGGATTCAATCCAACACCATTTTCAAAACCTCACCCTCAGACTCTATCTTCTACGTTGTCGACAAACGACATCATTTATCGAGGTAGGGGTTATCATCGTGCAAGATTAATTTAACATTCTTCGTTGATTAATTTGGCCGCCTGATATCGTTATAACGGGGGAAGATCATACCACACAAACATAGCTAATCCTCTGCCACCTTTTTTTTGTTGATCCACGTTGTACGTTGCGGTGAAGGTGGCGCGGTGTCGTTGCACAGTGCGGGAATGAAGAGGACCGCGGTCGGAGCGAGCCGCGTTGGCGGTGCGCGTCGCCGTCGCGCCACGCCGGTGAGGCCGAAGGAACCGTTGCTGGAGCGGGCCAAAGCGGAGGTGGGCGGAGCCATCGCGCCATGCCAGATAAATCAAGGGAGGCCGCATCTAGAGTGGGCCACGGTGGAGGGACGCATCGCCATCACGCCGCACCGGTCGAGGTAGAGCCGCAGCCTGAGGCTGCAATAGTCCAGTCGGGGCGGCCGGACAACCGGCTGCCGGCGCTCTAGGATGTGGGACCCCCAAGGGTTCCGAGATGGCTCAACCGGCTGGCCATAATGGCCAGCCATTTTCTAGAAAAACCGGGCGGTTGGAACCCTAGGCCAGCACATAGGGAAGATCCCATAGGGTCGGCCGTTTCGGAGACAAGGGGGTGGCGCCCCCCTTCGCACCCCGCTCGACCACGAGCTGAGCTGCGGCCGGATTCTGAGCCGGGCCGCAGGCTGTGCCCACCGTGCACAATCGGGCCAGACCTAGACTTGGGTCGGGTCGACCCGGTGGGTATTGGGCCAAGTCGGACCAGGCCCAAACCCCTATTTTCGGACCAGGTTCGTTCAAACGCCCATATCTTGGGCTACAGACTTCCAATTGATGCAACGTCGGTTGCGTTGGGATCCTTGAATAGAGATGGTCATTTAGGTATATTACACTCAAGATTTCGGAAATTTTTGGGTATAGGTGGGTTGGTTCGAACTCGAAATCAACCAGGCCGTCGGAGCAGAAACACTCATAGCTTAAGGACCGGACGTCCGATTGACATGCCGTCAATCATGTTCTTTTACTCTTAGTTAGACGGTTCCTTTGGATTACTCTAATTGAGTTTTGTACATAGATGGAGTACGGTCGGGTTGGTTTTAGCCTAAAAACCAATCGGGCCCCTGGAACAGAAATGCCAATATCTCTCAGACCGGGCATCGGATTGACGCGTCGTCTATCCCGTTGAGTTCCTTTTGAAAAGATGGAAATTTGTGATGCATAAACTCTGGACTTAGTGACAGTTGATGTATTGAACCTCTTGGCTCGTAGAGCGGACCCTCCCAGAATCGAGCATGTTGTGTGCAGGAACCCTAGAGCTGGCTGCGACTACGATGACGATGACGACTGTACATGGATCCTACGTGGGGTCAGCAGAAAGGAAGAATATACATGGATCCTACGTGGGTTTGGCAGTAAGGATGACTGTACTTGGATCTTACATGGGTTCTCCAGTGATGGTTACTGTACTAGGATCATACGTGGGTTCGGCAGTGACAACTTCTGTACTTGGATCCAACATGGGTTCGGAAGGGAAGATGATTCAAAGGCTACATCTATCTTCTACACCCCTCTTTGTGAGTAGTATACCTATGTGAGCTGAGTCTTGACATTCAATCATTATCATTGATATGATTTACATTCTTTCCTATGTAGATTGGGTTGTGTTATCCTGTGTTGACTGGGTTGTACTTGGGATCATGAGTTGGAGCCGAACTGGAAATGATGACTTAGGTATATGTATGGGCATATACCTAAGTAGAGTTGGTTGATACTTCGTGTTTGTATCCTTCTATTGCGGTTTATCCTTTATGGATTCTGGGAGACCTTCGGGGGTCTCGGGGTCCCTACTAAGTATCGTGTACTCACCCCTACACGGGCCATGCCCGCACTACGTTATGTTGGTTTCAGACGACGGACAACGTTGATTGTGGTTGAGGCTTGTGGAACGGGATGATACCCAGAGGTGGACTATCAGGCAGGGCGTACACAGAGCGGATGGCTAGACCCGAGGAGATGAGGAGACCATCTATACCCACCCTTTAGGAGGGATTTCTATAGGATGACTCAGTGGTTGCTGATTTACTTTACAGATCTTTTACTTTCTTTTCTGTTGTACAGTACTTTCAGTTGGGTTTGTATTCTGGCCCATTTACTTTTCAGCACTTACTTGTGTACTCAGTTTACATAGTGTTTACTACAGCTTGCATACTCTATTGTGTTTCCTTATTTATATAAAGGCAATGCCTTCCCATTTATCATTATTTACGCCTTTGGTGCTATTATACAGCCCCTGGCCTACGGAAGGTGGGCATTGGGTAGTCACGACATGGGTCCCGAGGACGGGTCATGAAAAATTGGTATCAGAGGAGTCAGTTCTACCACAGAACTCAGGACTCTGATAATTTCTTCTATATAATGAAATAATTTTTTGATTATTGATTTTGGTTATCAGTTCAGGGAGTCCAGTGTTGGTGTGGCGACCGACCTGTCTATACACCAGGACCCTGACTTCTAATTTCTGACTCAGTGCACGAAAACATTGATTTCATGTGTGTTTCAAAAGTTTTCGTTGTGATTACTTTGTTTTAGCTCACCAGGTATACTGTATTAACTGTGGTGCACCTATTTCTTTTTAGGATGGCCCCACGATGGTTGCCAGCTAGGGTTCTGAGCATTGTGAGAGATGGCAGCCCACCGAGCAACGAGGCCTCGATGAAGGTCCCCATTACAGCAGAGGCACTGGTGGTACCTCTACACACCGAGCCACCGATGCCACCATCCCCTACAGCTGAGAGTGCACGTCGCCTGAGTGAACTGCATGAGTTTCAGCGTTATAGACCACCTAGGTTCCGTAGGGAGATGACCCTCAGGCAGACGAGGATTGGCTGGAGTCTATTGTGCGAGTCTTTAGATTAGTAGGGACACCATCTGACCTCATGGTGATCCTTGCGGTGAGTCTCCTACATGCGGCAGTAGGTAGATGGTGTAGCCTGATGATCCAGGTGCACAACAAGGCATCACTACTTGGGACGGACTTCGAGGGACTCTTTTTCTTAGAGTTCGTCCCAGCCACCATTCGTCCGGTGCACATCCAGGAGTTACTACCACTGCGGCAGGGCAGCATGACAGTAGCCTAGTACTCGGTGAGGTTTACCGACCTCTAGCTCTACTCCACAGAAATGGTATGAGATCCATTCATCCAGGCCTGGACTTTCGAGCAGGGACTGAGGCATGAGACTAGGGCTTCGATAATATCCCATAGAATTCCAACAGAGGAAGGAGTACTGGAGAGAGCCCTTCTTGTGGAGAGCTTTCTTGCTGAGCCTACACCAGCAGCAAGGCCTACCGCAGGGGGACACATAGCGGATTATTCTGCAGCCGGTAGTAGATAGATGACATAGAGGTCCAAGCGAACCAGACCATCAGGTGGACGACCCAAAGATACTAGTTCGGAGGTGCATGGTACACGCAGAAGAGCCAGTCATACAAGATGCAGACAGTGCTATACATGCGGCGGGCAGGGCCATATGGTCTGTGACTGCCCGACCTGCCATGCAGAGGAGTAGCAGATGGTTGAAGGACCACCCCGGTAGAGGCAGATGTTTGAACGTGGCAGTCCGCAGAGAGCATGAGGATGAGGTAGAGGAGCTAGCTGAGCAGCAGGTGGTGAACGACGCTTCGGGGCTCTACCACCACCACCACCAGGAGGTCCACCGCGACCACAGGGAGCTGGCAAACAGAGGTAGGCTCAGCTTCAGGTATTGGAGGATTATGACCACGGTGCACCTGAGATGATTCGAGGTACTATCTATGTCCTCACCACCCATGCATCAGTTCTTATAGACACAGGAGCAAGTCATTCTTTCATTGTCGCTGCTCTTGTTCGGAGATCAGAGATTCGGATGGAGTCGTTGGCTCGATCCTTATGGCTAGAGAATCCTACAGGAGAAGACTCGACGATTACGCACTGGGGCCTGTAGTGTGAGCTTACTCTATGAGGTGAGAGCTTCGGCTGGGATCTTCTTGTAGCGGCGTCGAGGCCTTACTACATCATCTTGGGAATGGATTGGTTATTTACAGTATATTCTTAGATCAAATGTATTAGGCGCAAGGTGTAGTGTGTCCGCACCAATGGGAGTAGGTTCACCTTCACCGGTCATAAGGGATCCTTTACAACGTAGGATGGACTCACATAGAGGAGAGGACATCCGATCACTCATCAGTTGTCTAGTCTCTTCCTAGGAACAGTTGATGTGAGGAGTCTGAGTTTTCCTATTGTGGTGGATCAGTATGCAGACGTATTTCCTGACGACGTTCCATGCCTACCACCTTATAGAGAGGTAGAATTCTATATTGACATGTACCCCAGGACAGGCCCAATATCTACTGCAATATATAGAATGTCTCCCACTAAGCTTTGTGAGATACGGGTACAACTGGAGGACTTGTAGGGCAAGAGATTCATTGAACCCAGTGTTTCACCATGGGCTTCCCCAATTTTGTTCTCCATGAAGGTGGACAAGAGCTTGCAACTGTGTGTCGACTACCGTCATCTTAACCAGGTGACCGTGAAGAACAACTATCCACTTCTGAAGATAGATGATCTATTCGATCAACTCAAAGGAGCACGATGGTTATCAAAGATAGACCTCAGGTCAGGAAATCATCATCTAAGAGTTCAAGAGGAGGATGTGCAGAAGATGGCCTTTAGGTGTCGGTATGGCCACTATGAGTTCTTGGTTATGCCTTTCAGCGTAACCAATGCTACAGCAGTGTTCATGAGTCTCATGAACAGGATCATCTAGCCTTACCTCGATCAATTTTTCATAGTCCTCATCGATGAAATACGGATTTACTCGACTACTGAGGAAGAGAACGCCTACCACTTGAGGGTTTTACTGGATACACTCCAAGAGAACCAGCTTTATGGTAACCTCTCGATGTGTCAGTTCTAGATTCTAGAGATTCACTTCTTCAGTCACGTCATCTCTAAGGCGAGATTTGTGGTGGATCCTGCAATTATTGAGGCAGTAATAGCTTGGGAGCCACCCAGGAGAGTGATGGAGGTGCAGAGTTTCCAAGGTCTGGCTGGGTACTATCAGAGATTTGTGCCAGACTTCTCTAGAGTTGAAACACCACATTCGTCTTTGATTAATAAGGGAAAACCCTTCGTGTGGTCAGATAGATGTGAGTAGAACTTCCTAGAGCTGAGACAGAGATTGACCAGTGAACCCATCTTGAGGCTACCAGAGGATGTCATAGGGTACATAGATTACTGCGATGCATCAGGGACCGGACTCGGGTGTGTCCTGATGCCAGATCGGGCAGTGATCGCTTATGGATCACGACAATTGAGGTAGAATGAGAAGAACTACACTACCCATGAACTGTAGTTAGCAGTAGTGGTCTTCGCATTGAAGATGTGGCGACACTATCTAATGAGAGAGTGATTTATAGTCTATTATGACCACCAGAGTCTTAGGTAAATCTTCTCACAGAAGGACCTGAACCTGAGACAACGACGATGGATCAAATTCTTCTAGGACTATGACTTTGAGATAGTCTATAATACTATGAAGGGGAACATAGAAGCTGATGCTCTTAGCAGAAGGTCAGCCATTCAGCTACTTAGAGAGGTGACAGAGCTTCTAGCTGCGTTGCTGATATCCTTCATGGATAGAGATGGAGCAGCCTTTCTACAGTCACTCCCAGTCACTCCTCCACTACTTCAGTGGGTCAGAGAGGCACAACGTGGAGACGTTGACTGTGAGAAGCGACGTGCATAGATATCCTCAGGATGGCCCCTGAAGGATTTTCTGTAGGAGGAGAGCACGTCATCCTTTTCAGGGGACGTACCACGGTACCAGCTATATTATGGGAGGAGGTGCTGAGGGAGTTTCACACATCCACTCTAGCGGTACATCCTGGAGTAGCAAAGATGTACCAATACCCTAGAAGATAGCACTAGTGGACATATATGAAGAAGGATGTAGCAGAGTCCGTTTCACAATGCCTCACCTACCAGTAAGTGAAGCCAAAAAACTAGGTACCAGCATGCTTGGTACAGCCCTTAGAGGTCCTGGAGTGGAAGTGGGATGAGATATCTATGGATTTCATGATGGGAATTCCATGTACATATAGAGGACACGACTCCATTTGGGTGATCATGGACCAACTCACCAAGTCGGACCACTTCTTACCTATCAGAGAGCATGGCTCAGTGGAGAGCTTGGGACGCCTCTACGTTCAGGAGATCGTACGGCTTAATGGTGTGTCATCTTCTATCGTCTCTAATCGTTACTCCTGCTTTACATCCGGCTTGGGAAGGGGTTGTAGAAGAATTTTGGGATGCAGCTACTCCTGAGAACTGCCTTTCACCCTCAAACGGATGGCCAGATGTAGAGGACCATTTAGAATCTCGAGGACACGTTCTGTGCATGATTCCTTGACTTTGGTCGCAGCTGGGAGGATCACATACCTTTGGTGGAGTTTTCATACAACAAAATCTACCACTCCACCATCAATATGGCACCATATGAGGCATTTTACGAGCGACCATGTAGATCACCTCTATGCTGGAAAGACCCTGGGGAGTCATCACTTGTAGGACCAGATATGGTACAGGCCATGACGGAGAAGGTGCATATCATCCATGAGTGGATGAGGATTTCCCAGAGCAGACAGAAGTCCTATAGTGACAGGAGGCGGAGACCACTAGAGTTCGAGGATGACGACCACATTTTCTTACGGGTCTCACCTCGACGAGGATTACAGAGATTTGGCCAGGGAGGCAAGTTATCCCCGCCCTTCATCGGACCATTCCAGGTTCTCAGCAGGATAGGCGAGGTGGCTTATCACCTGGATCTTCCACCTCAGTTGCACCGGGTGCACGAGGTCTCCCATGCATCCCAACTGAGGAGATACATGCACGACCCGACGAATATCATCGACCATGGGGAGTTAGACATCGATGAAAGGGTGACTTTTGCGGAGGTCCTGGTGGAGATCGAGGATCGATAAGAGCGAGTCCTACGTGGGTGGTCGATTCATCTTGTGCACATTCGTTGGCAGCACAGAAACCTCTAAGAGAGAACATGGGAGTAGGAGACTCAGATGCGTGCACAGTACCCTCATTTGTTTTCCTAGATTATGATGTAGCTTTACGGGGATGTAAAGCCCTGAGTTGGAAGTAATGTAAAGACCCGTAAATTTCAAGGAAATTTTTTTCTTAAATTTTTTCGAATTTTATGAGTACGCAGTTTTCGATGGAACCTGATTACGAGGCCCGGTGTGCCAAGAATAAATTTCCTAAGTTTAGCTCGGGTACGTTTAGTTAATGAATTAGCGGGTTTTTCTATCTTTGAACCAGTTCATGGATTTGAAATTTGAGGGCACCGATGGAACCGTAGCATTGGTAATTTCTTAAGAGGAACTTTACTAAAGATGCGCCTATTCGGGAGGAGTTTTTTAGAAATGTGGATAAAATGAAAAGTAAAATAAAATTTTGTTACAATTTTATTTCTTTATTTCAGTGGTTATATCCTAGGTGTGGGAGTTGGTGTGGGACCCACTAGTTACAAACTACCCTTGAGAGGATAAAGGTGAGGTGGGGCCCACATGAACCCCAATTCTTCACATTCCCTAACTCACTAACTCCCCCTTTATTTGGGTAACTCCCCACCCTCCAACTTTAATTCATGACAACACACACTAAATTAATTGATTAAACCTCTTTAATTAATTTAGCTAAGTGTTTTGAATTTTAATGTTTGAAATTCATGGAAAAATAATAAAATAAGGGGAGGACTTATTTTATTTGGTTAGTTTTGGTTGTGTGAGGGAAATTGGGGAGATAGCTCTATTCTCTTGAAGAACTCCATCTCCTTCTTTTAAGAACGCCAAGACTTCGACGAAGAACGTCATCACCATAAGGAGAGACGACATGCCATTTCTACTTCTCTCTTTATCTAGTGTGAGACATCGTCCCCTCTTTGGATGCATGCCAAAACCGTTTTTGAAACCTCACCCAACGACGCCATCTTCCGCATCGCCGGCAAACAATATTGTTTCTCAAGGTAGGGGTTATCTTTGTTCAAGTTTAATTTAACATTCTTTGTTGATTAATTTGGCCGCTTGATATCGTCATAACGGTGGAAGATCGGACCGCACAAACATGACTGATCCTCCACCACCTTTTTTGTTGATCCTCATTGAACTTTGCGACATAGGTGGCGTGGTACCGTTGCACCGTACGGGAACAATTAGGACCAGGGACGGAGCGGGATGCAGCGGTGGTGCGTGGTGTCGTCGTGCCGCGCCGATTAGGCCGAAAGAACCGTAACCAGAGCGGCCTTCGGCAGAGGAGAGTGGCGCCGTCAAACTGTGCCAGTAGAGAATGATCTACGGCCTTAGGCCACGTCAGTCCAGCAGGGGCGACCATAAAACTGGCTGTCGGCGCTCCAGGAGGCGGGACCATCGCGAGTTCCGCGGCGGCTCAACCTGCCGGCCATAATGGCCAGCTGTTATCCAAAAAACTGGGGGGTTGAAACCCCTGGACAACTCATAGGGTGGACCCCATAGGGTCCGCCGTTTCAGAGACAAGGGGGCACCGCCCCCCTTCACACCCCGCTCGACCGTGAGGCGAGCCGCGACCGACAGCCGAGCCGGGCCGTAGGCCGCACCCAGCCGTGGGCCGAGCCACGCCCAGCCATGCCAGGCCGCGCCCAATTGGGCCGGACTCAGACTCGGGTAGGGTCTCCCAGTTTGGGCCGACTTAGGGGGTATTGTGCTGGGTCGGACCGGGCCCAAACCCCCTATTTTCGGACTAGGATCATTCAAATGCCAATATCTTTGGATACCGACCTCCGATCAATGCACCGTCAGTTGTGTTGGGATCCTTGGATCAATTTAGTCATTTAGGTATACTACACACAAGATTTCAGCAATTATGGGGTATGGTCAGGTTGGTTCGAACTCGAAACCAACCGGGCCCTCAGAGCGGAAACGCTCATAGCTTAAGGACCGGATGTCTGATTGACATGTATTCAATCACGATGTTTTCCTCTAAGTGAGACGGTTCTTTGGGCTTAATCCACTTGAAGTTTGGACACAACTGGAGTACGGTCAGGTTGGTTTTAGCCTAAAAACAAACTAGGCCCCTGGAACGGAATAACTAATATCTCTCAGACCGGGCGTCTGATTGACGCGCCATCTATCACGTTGACTCCTTTTTGACGAGACAAAACTTTTTGATACATCAACTCTGGGATTCATGATATTTGATGTGTCGAACCTCTTGGATCGTGGAGAGGACCCTCCTGGAATCGAGCATGCTATGTGCGGGAACCCTAGTGTTGGCTGTGACTGCGACGACGATGATGACTGTACTTGGATCCTACGTGGGTTCGGTAGCGGGGACGACTATACTTGGATCCTACGTGGGTTCGGCAGAGAGGAAGACTGTACTTGTTTCTTACATGGGTTCGGCAGTGACGGTTAATATACTAGGATCCTACATGGGTTCCGCAGAGACGACTTCTATACATGGATCCTACGTGGGTTCGGTATGAGATATGATTCAGAGGCTACATCCATCATATCCACCCACTTCATGAGTAGTATACTTGTGTGAGCTGAGTCTTGACTTTCAATCATTATCTTCGATATGATTTACTTGCATTCCTGTGTGGATTGGGATGTGTTTTCCTGTGTGTACTGGGTTGTACTTTGGCTCGTGAGTTGGAGCCGAACTGGAAAAGATGACTTAGATATATGTATGGGCATATACCTAAGTAGATTTGGTAGATACTTCATGTTTTTATCCTTCCTTTTTGGTTTATCATTTGTGGATTTTGGGAGAACTTTGGGGGTCTCGGGGTCCCTACTGAGTATCGTGTACTCACCCCAGCACGTGCCATGCCCGCACTACGTTGTGTTGGTTGCAGACGATAGATAATGTTGATCGTGGTAGAGTCTTGTGGTGTTGGACGGTACCCGGAAGTATACTATCAGGCGGGGCATACACAGAGCTGACGACATGACCTAAGGATCTGAAGAGACCATCTGTAACCACCCATCAGGTGGGATAACCGGAGGACGAATCGGTGGTTATTGATTTACTTTACTGCTACTATGGTTTCTTTTCAGTTGTACTGTACTTTCAGTTGGGTTGGTATTATGGCCAATTTACTTTTCAGCACATACTTTTGTACTCTGTTTACATAGTTTTTACTACAGCTTGCATACTCTGTTGTGTTTCTTTACTTATATTATTGCAATGCCTTCTCATTTATCAGGATTTACACCTTTGGTGCTAGTCGCCAGCCCCTGACCTATGGAAGGAGAGCTTGGGTTAGTCACTACATGGGTCCCGAGGACGGGTCGTGACAACATACACCATAAATTTTACCAATGAATTTATTAGATATAAATATATATCTACATAATGAGTTATAAGTCTCATTCTATTGATAAATTTAAAAAATAAAATAATTAAGTTGAGAACTATCATGGTAAGAATATTAAAGAACTCCACTCAGACCATAGTGGAGGATATATTAATCAATAATTCATTTATTATTTATAGGTGTTCAAGATACTGGCTATACTAAATCCTCCATGTACGTCTCAACATAATGATGTAACAAATAAGAGGAACTGCACCTTGTAAGAAATTGTGAGATTAAGGAAAATTAATACGAGTCATCCATTATCCATTTGGGGATACAAATTACAAAATATATTATAAATACTAAAACCAAGATCCAATTAAAGCGAATGATGATATGCCATACCAATTATGGAATGGAACAAAACCTATGTTGTCATACTAGCATGTGTTCACTTGTGAAGAATTTGTGCTGTCCAGGTTAGGTAACAAACTTGGACCATATGGAATAAATTATACATTTATAGGATATCCTAAATACATATGGTCATATAACCTATATGACCCATTAAAAAATATTATTATGGTGAAAATGAATGCTTTATTTTTTAATAGGGAGAATGACTCTAAATGATATAGTAGGAGTGAGGTAAACTTTGATGAAGTTGGGGATCAAGGTACACAAGAGTTGGTGAAAAAATAGATTCCATAATGCCTAGTGCAAGAATAAATTGTTCCAGATACACATGTATATTATAGGAGAAAATAGTGGTTAGAGATATGGAATGTTATGTATTTTTAGTCACATAGGATGGTGACTCATTGTTAGCTGATAATAATGATCCTCTACCATATAAAGAAGCATTAAGTTGTCTAGATTTTTCCAAGTGGCAATAATCTATGAATTCTAAAATGAATTCCTTGTAACAAAACCAATTATGGATTTTTGTAGAATCTTCAGTGGATGTACGGAATGTTGGATGAAAATGGGTATTCAAGAAGAACCTAGATTGGGAAGGACAAGTTAGTACCTATAAGGAATGACTTGTTAAAAATGGTTTTAGATATTGTCAAATCATTTACTACGACGAACCATTTTTTCTAGTTTCAATCAAAAAATCCATCATAATTATACATAACATTGCAGCTTAACATGACTATCAGATTTGGAAAATTGATTTAAAATTATCCTTCTTTATGGTTATCTTTTGGGAAGATGTTTCTACAACAAAACCCAAAGGTTTTGTCACTCCAAAGTATCCAAGTAATATATGGAAATTGAAAAAACCAATTTATTTATTAAAGAAAGAATACCATTCGTGGAACATTCATTTTGATTAATCCATTGTGGTTTTGTAATGAATGAGTGTGAGTCGTGTGTCTAAATATAGTTTAGTTGGATTTTCATCATTTTCGTAATAGTATATATCTATAACATATTAGTAATTGGAATGTAAATACCAGTAATGCAGTCTCATAAATAATGGTTGAATAAATTGTTCTCTATGATAGACATGGAATAGTCAACACATGTACATGAGATCAGGATCCATCATGATAGATTCAAGATGTTTCCCTACATAATTCAAAGTATACTCATTTACAAGATACTAAAGAGATTTAGTATCGATCAAGTAAAAAAGGGATTTGTTTCAAGAATAAAATGGATCCCATATTTCTAAGAAAACGTGTACTCCAACACATGGGGAATGAAATAGAATGTAGGGTATTCCATATGCATAGGTTATGGGTTCATTAATGTATTCTATCTAATATACAATTCATTATGTTTCCAACACATTAAGTGTGGTATGAAGATATCATGTTAATTTAGGAAACCTCTATTGGATATTAGTCAAGATAATAATTAAGTATCTCATGAATATTAAGGATATGTTTCTAGTTTATAGATGAGATGAGGAATTAGACATTAGAGGATATGAAGAATCTAGATTCTAAACTGATCAAGGTGAATTATTTAACCAATGGGATAACTCCAAATCCATATTTTCATTTATGCATAAAATGATATAAGTATGATTGGGAACCTCACAATAAAATATACAAATTACTAATCATTGAAAACCAAAAATATAAATGGAATAAAATCATCAAAATCCTCCATAAAACATTAAAATAAACCTTCATATTTAAAATTCAAACACACATTCAAAAAACACACACATCAACACATCAGGTCTCATCCACATCGAGACATGCTCCATGAATCGTCACCTAATTCGTAATAAAACCATCATTGACATAAACATCATCGGAAATCTAAATCCATCATAATAGATCATCTTCACATAGAGAAACAACTGAATACCATTAAGATATGATGGAGTCATCTCCCCAAAACCAGGAAACACGACATTTGATAACCATCCACAAACAAAATCAACATCACATGGAACTGTGACCTCCTAGAATTCTTTAAACCATTCAAAATCACCACCAATACAGCTTTAAAACCACCATGAATATCAGAATGGGAAGAGTGTGGAGGAATCCTAGAGCAAGAGAATAGTTAGAACACACACCATCGAGCCGAAACACCAACTCAAAAAACAACCGTTGTCTTAGAGGATGAAGATCATGAACAAATACAGATCATTTTGAATCTGAACTTAAATCATGAATTAAAAACACCACCCTAATATAAATATATATAAATAGTAGAATGTCCAAAATTTCAAACAATGAATGGAATTGAAAACCTAATGTGGGAGAGATCCAACACGAATTGCATATCTTGGAAAAATAATGACTCTCAACCAAGGAAAAATAAACAACCCATAAAATCCACTAAATTAGGACATAATGGATTCTACTAAAATATATCTTGGATTAAGTGAAGATAATGAGATGAACAAGGCCTCAATAGTGCTCCACAATTGTGGACAGATAGAAACACCTGAATGAGATGGATGGAATTATATTTTAAGATAGAAATAAAGGAAATCCAAAGAGAAAAAACCCTAGGGAAAAACTAGGTCACTAATGGGGGGATAACCATCTGAGAAATTGAATCAGGAAGGAAATTTGAAACCAAGGAATTCAATAGAGAGACAGCGAACTATACAAGGGTAAAAGAAGCATACAAATATTTTAAGGGAAGGACCATTCTTAGGGGAAGAAACCCTAGATGATTGAGATCTGTAGAGTGCTCATAATAGATCCAATAAGGATGTAGTCATAGATTCTATAGAATATTACAAGTATATTGTGGATTATATTTTTTTTCTAAAGAAGGGTTATTGAGGTGCAGCTTCATCCAAGATCATGATGATGTACCTGAAACTAAAGATCCTATCACACTCCACTATTATAGTAATATAGTGGTAGCTCTTGCAAAATAGATAAGGTCAAATAATCAGATGAATAAATTATTTTGTATGTATCATCTATTGATGAATTTTTATAATATATTTCAGGTCTCAGTAAGATGTATTTCAATGGAAGAAAACATAGATGACCCCTTGAATAATTCCTTGTCTCGGTAGAAACTTGAATATCATGTGAGGTCTAGAAGACTAAAATATATAAGTAGTTGGCTCTAGTCCATGTGGAGTTTTGTTGGATTTGGTGTTCTAGGACCAACTATTTTTACATTTATTACATGTAAATTGGATGTATTTCATATTAAATAAAAATCTTATTACTTATTGTTCTATGTTCGACATATATTTAATGTAAAAATTTCCAAGAGTATTTTTTTACATTGATATGGTCATAGAGGTTTCCCGCTATGATGAGAAACATGAAGTGTTATGAAAATATTATTAATATAGTTTTATGGTTGGATAATGTACTATGAAGATAAATATAATATCAAGACAGGAAGTTAAAAGTACTCATAAGTGGATAAGAATCTCTCTCATGAAATTCTCACGAGGTTATCTCCATAGAGGGAGATTATGAGAACGTAACCTGCAAAAGGAATTACGCATGTTTTTGTGTCATCAGGTATTCCTGTTAGAGAGAATGTGCCATGACATATAGGCTTTAAGATTATCATCAATACATTTCATGACTCTCTCACTTATATTTTCTTATGAAATCCATCATGACAAATGTTCAAGGTGATTTAGAGTACATTGGGTAAATCATAATTGAAATTTAATTAATTGATATATTGAGGAAGTATTTTTCACTTCCATATTTATGTATGTTTATATCTCGACCCTTTTATTCTAATATAACTATCTCTAGAAATTCCAGGGCCATGGTATAACTACATGTTTATTCTACATAGTCAATGAAATGTGTATCCAGAATATAGGTTTGTGACATGGATGTGAAACCTTCTTGATGAGATATTGTGGAAAAGTAATTATATTACATAGTGAGAATTTTTCTCTGGTTTTCATCATCATGAAATTATGTTCTTTCTCGGGGGTGCCTTGACCAATCACTAGACACTGATATTGGAATTTAAGAAATCTTGTCCAAATCCAAATGAAAAATAATCCTAGAGGGTCACATACTTAGTGGTTTCATTGATGTCAATTATATTCAATTGGAATTTAATTAATAAAATAAATTTTAATATTAGGTCTATGAAATAATTTTTACTCATGTTTTGTTGATATAATAAATTTAAAAAATATATATTCCCCGAATTGTGAATAAAATATGTTCATTTATTTTATTAAATATTTAATAAATAGTTATTTACAAGTTTATGAATAAAATATTAATTTAAGAGAATAAAATATTTTATTTGGGTGTTTAATAAATTCTAGATGAGTTTAAATGGACTAAAACCACGTATGGTGAAAATTTTTAATTAACAAGTTGATTAAATAATACCTTTTCTATCCCCAGTTAGCGTGCACCAAAAATTAATATTATTTTTATAATCATATGAAGCATGGGAATTATTTAAGTTTATTATATTATTTAATTTCTGGAAGGAATTAAATATTTATTTTATACTAAACCCTATATCTATAAATATATGGTAATGTCTATTGTGTATAGTATAGATCGGTACCATTGAAATAGAATTTTTTTTAAATGAATTCTCTAATAAATCCTTCTTCTCTCTCACTCTCAAGAATGATAAATTTAATAGATATTTCTTCAATACCAAATAATGAGTGATCAAGATAAAATAACACAACACATTTGATTCATCATGCTTGCACCAAAAGATCATGTGGAATTGTTAAGAGATCATAGGAGCACATGTGGATCACCACTGTAAGGATTTGATCCTTGGATCCTAAAAGTGTAATGAAGTAAATCCATAAGGGTCTTTTCATATGATCCACAATCATCAATTAAGAAATATCATAATTATAAGTATTTATTTTATTAGATATTAAATTAATAAAATAAATGTTTTACATATAAGATCCTCTCTCATGGTTTCAGGCAATAATAATTAAAATAAATTTTAATTTATCTCCCACCATGCATCCACTACACCCTGGACCAAAAAATATGTATCCATAACTGATAATCCTATCCATTCAAAAGTCATATTATTATTAATAATCTTGAGACCAACCAAAATTTTAATGTCCTCACCAAATATTTCATCATCATATTAAATGTCGGACATAATTTCACCACTGAATGTATTATCTTCATGAACATGTAATTTTAATATATTTTGAATTGGAACTAGTAGGGTGAATATACTCTCAGAGGTTCTATTTGATTTCTTTGTTGATTTAATGATTTTCATGATATGAACTTCTATTTCCCCATCGTTTTTTTGTTTGTAATACCATAAGTCATTTCATTCATTTTTCATCAATTTTAAATTGTTTTTCATTTGAAAAAAAAGACATTAATCATGTATCATTGTAAGATTACATGACCATGCTATGGAAGTACCAAAAATATTAACAATCATTGTAACATCTTATATCTTAAAGAGGAATAGGAAACTCAATGCTCATCTCATAGAATACTTAAATCCACACTCTCATGTATGTTTTTTGGTGTTTTACTTTATTTCATGTCTCCTAGGATACGTTACGCCATACACAATTCAATAAGGTGATGTGTGGGTGTTGATAGATATAATCATAAAAAAATCAACCTATGGAATTTTAGAAATATAATGTTATCACATGTTTTTTGAATCAAATTTAGGAGAAAGAGGTATGAGGAAAATAATATTCTATGTCCGAGAATGTATTAGAATGGTATGGATATCCTTAAAGCTAGTGGGGTCATGTGGCTCTTAATGAACTGATCATTGTTCTACTATTAGTTCACGTTGATAATTTTTTAAGTACAAGTTTGGAGAACCAAACTGAACTATAATATTTTATAAATTATCTATCCTTACCTGCATGGATTTTTTCATCTCATATGTATATCCTTGTGGATTTATATTCTTGAAATATGTAATAGCTGACACTACAAAACCCAATCCAACGATACAAACATATTGTTCTAGATGATTTAAAGCTAATGATAGTAGTTTATCATTAGGTACAGTCAATTTTGATTATTTTGTTTAAATCGTATAAAAATATATGAACATAAATGTATATTTTAATGTAGTACAATTATAAAGAACAAAAAATTACTATTATGTCATTCGTAAACATGATTCCCATACTTCATGTATCTTATCATCTACTAGTTTACCCTATATTTATACATGAATCCTTTCATCATACACAATGTGGGATGGAAGTGTCTTTGAAGTTTGATTCATCAATCCTAATATAAAAAATCAACCCATGTTGTTTAATATCACAAAAATATTTTTCTAAATATTTATAATGCATAACATTCTCTTTATGAGTATAGTGTACACCTTATTTATTTTATGGTAGGGGTACATTGGTTTTGATTCACACTATCTATTTTCATTACACCTGTATATTTTCATAAATTCTTATTTTTTTTTCAAAATAGATAAAATAAATACTTTCAAATAAAATATTCTCCATTATAATTCATTAAAAATAATTCGTCACCATGGTGATTAATGAATGATTTCAATGTTTCATTGTTTATAACACTTTAATACATATATGATGGGTGAGGTTCACTTTTACCTCAACATACATATGATTATGATTTGTTATATTTGTCTAGAAGGATCTCTAATCATTTCTAGTGACCATTATGACAAATCTTTTATGGAAACCATCTAAAATGAATTAATCCTACATGGGATAATGAAAGTTAATTCAATGTTTCGTAATATTTTTTTATGGTAAAAAGTATATCATAAAATTGACCTAATATTTTGCCACATGGTTATCATCGATGAAATCATGACATTCTTCCATATATCTATGACAATTAACACATACATTTTTATTGTATCCCCAAATTAACTAATAAAAATTGAATTGTTCGCGTAAAAAGGGTGTTCATTTTGATTCCAACCAACATAAAATTTTATACCTTTTTATTCTAGGTGTGATAACCTTAGTTAACATGGTGATTCTACACTGCTATTTGTTTTCCTCAACATGTTGTTTATCCTCTAATAATTCCACAGTTTCATCATCAACAGTCTGTTCTTCCTTAAGATGGGTAACATCATCGTGTAGAGAATTCAATATCTTCATTGTTAGTTAAAAATTTTATTTTTATTATGTAAATTTATTATAAAACACATAATATTATAATGAAAATCATAGTATATTAAATAAAAAATTATCATTTTCATTAAAATATATTTCTTTTCATTAAATTTTAATGGGATTTGGATCATCTATCGAGTATCCAAATCCCATCTTTATGGTACCCTATAACGTATAAGACACTCTCTACATTGGGACCTACAAGAAATTATTATCATATCCAAATAACTAGTTTATCATCAATTAACATTTAATTGATCATTGTAGTTGCTTTAGTCACCAAAAAAATTTACCAATTCTCTTTTACTATATCCGGGATGGATAATACTTGTAATACTAGTGATTTAATTATTAATGGGTTGTCCTTATACCCTTCCACACTAAAATTATACTTCATAAAGCTCAATATTTTGACTTTAAAAATATCTATGTTATCAAACCAATTAAAATTATGAGTATTCAATTGAAATGTCATATTATCTAACTCTTATATTTTTTCAATTATATTGATGTATGACATATTCACATAAATTGGATGTTTTATCCTTGGAACTGAATACTTGCATCACTTCCTTTAAAGACCAACTCAATTATTTTGGTTCAAACTATGTTCATAATGTTCCTTCATATAGAATTTATGACGATTAATAAAAAAACAGTTTCAGAATTAACATTTACATTTGGCCCCCTAGATAGGAAATGAATTTGTTCATTGATAGAGTTTGGATTTAAAGATTACTTCTTATAAATATGATCTTAGAACCATATTATAAACTATTTTTTATGGGTAATTGGTATCCATCTTTTAGACCATGATGGATTTAAATGACTAAGAATTACTCATTGGGATTCTTCATATGAATGAACCTCTAAACTATTAATTAAAATTTAATGGTGTGTCTACTTTCACTTTATAATGCTCATTGTAAGAACATATCTTCCATAAATTTCTTCTCTCATAAGTATTCCACTATGAAGGTATTTTGGGAGACCAATGCTATCAACATCTGGGAGTTAATTGGTACCTAATTCAAGAGATTTATCAAAAATAATTCACTCTCCAAAAAAACATCTAACTAACTTAAATTCAATATATACCACTTAAAAATAATCATATATCATTTGATGGGGTGCATCAATCTATAACTTTCATGGCCACATAGTTTAATCTATCTAACATAGTGAACCATCAGGTGCAAAATTATATCCATAAAATATGGTTGGAAGAATAACTCCCCTAATAGCAATAAGAAATCAATTATATTATTCTTTATTGGATACATAGTAGGGTATATTAATTTATAGCATATGGATTTGAAAAATAACCAATGTTTGGTCATTTTATATTGTACCTTTTTAGGTAAAATTCAATATAATGCTATATGAATTAAATCATTCATCGAAACATCACTATTATGTTATTTTAGTCCCAGTAACCTCAAATTATTCATTAAATTATATTCTTGATATTTAATGAATACCCATCATGAAATATTACATTATTAAATATGTTTCAGAATTGTAATTATTCTTTTCATGATAGAGTGTAAGCTAGTGGATGAATAATAGTTTTCCTCTCACCCTTCACTGGTGCCAACAAATACCTTATCCTCATGTTAGTTGTGTCTAAAATATCCTTAACCTATTGTTTTTTATCTCTAGTAAATTTTGTAATGTTGAAATAATAATATCACTTACATATTTTTTTAATATTCATGACACCAATGAAATATCTCTTGTATAAAAAATTCTAGTATGGTGATTCAACGAAAATTTAGCTATTTTTTCCAAACATATTTCATATGGTTTTCAAAAAATGGTTTTCCAAAATCATTATTGATATATTTTACTTTATTTATAAGTTTATAACTCATTAATTGGGATGGTATTTTAAATTATTATGTATTTCCATTGCATAATGTCACCCAATATCGGTATTTATGTCTTCAAGGTAAAAATTTATAATTTCCAAAAAACATAGTCATTGAGGAGTGTTTCAACCTAACTGAGTGTGTCCAATCTACACATATGGGAAACCCAAATATTCCTTTAATTTTATAGCCTAAAAATTTTCCATAAGAATTAACGTCAATGATCAACCTTTAAAACATGTCTCTCAATGTTAAATATTCAGTTCTTTAGGTCTCATAAAATGTAACACTTGTATCCTACATTATTTTTAGATCTTCAATCAATAAATATAAAATTTATATCAATATCATTACTGGGTTTTTTTAGATATAAACATAGACAACATAATGTATTTGTTCTTCATGCATGACTATGGTGGAAAGGTATAAATTGCAAACATAACTATATAGATAATATGAGTAATAATTTATAAACTAATAGAATTTAGTCCATATATAGATTAAATAACTCAAAGTTTCCTAGGAATGTTTTCATGTAGAGACCCTAAGCTTGACGTACATGAAAATTACATTACTTTTGCGGAATACTTAGTACATAACAAAAACACACACATAAGGACAGTAATAGTTTAGTGTCTTTGGAAACTCGGAATATAATCTTCTAATCGTGGTGAAAGATCTTCAACATCTCCCATAAATATCTTCCTTTTTTTACCTAAAACCTTTCTTTATATCCTATGGAAAAGAAAACATCAAAGGGTGACCACAAATGCTCAGTAAGGGTAAACAAAAGAAATATCAATCACATCATATTCATAAGAACATAACATTTTGGAAATATTAACCTGCAAAAGAGATCATAATATAAAAACATGGGATAAATAATAATAGTGAAATGAAATCCAAATAATCATCACTTAAAACATGAAACTTTGTGGAATACACACATAATCATATAGAATCATTTCTTGTTAGTCAGGACTCATTTCCAAACCTATCTTAGTGGACAAAGTCCAATTCTGAACCGACTTCACTCCTCATTTCAGTCCTGTTTCACTGAACTAGTTTTACCATCCATTCGAGCCACGTCTATCCAATGAGATATAGAATCTTTACCCAATGCATTGGAGGGAGATATAGGTCCCACCCATCTCATAATGATACCATTCTTATGTGTGCCACAAAATCATAAACCATACATCATATCATAACCCATGTAATAAAAATTGGAATCTTAAACATCGTGACATCATAAAACAATTCATATAAGGTAAAGGAATTCATAAAAATATTTCCATCACGACATAATAAAATCCATGTAATAATAGGGATAGAAACATAACCCTTTATTATCTTAGATGGAAAATAATTTTGATAAAACACTTGAACTCCATTCTTGAGGAAAATATCCTTTGTACTTCAAAAACAAATTTCCTTTCTTAACATGTCATACAATTATAAACTAAAAGAAGTTGATTAAAAATAAAATTGAAAAATTTTAAGGGAAGCTTCTTGGAAATAATGTTTTAAAAATCCATTCATTTCGTATAAGTTAAAAAACATTATTCTTGTACTTTTTTCGGAAAAGTCAAAAAATACCTCGTACGAAAAACGACAAAAGATTCCTTTCATATCATTTACTAAAAATTCACCGAAGTGTAAAATTGGATTTAAAAAATTTTAGGTGGATATAAATAATATTAAATATTGAGGAAACATGGATGTGGATGATAAAATACACCCCGGTAAATTACAAAGTATAAACAATCTCGGATAAAAATGAGATTGTGATATTTCCCTTACCTTAGGTCCGATTTGCTTTGTAAGTGTCTGAAACTCCTGTATAATGATTTAAATAATTTCATTTACTTATTCCAGAATCATATTCATTGTTATGATATCATATATGGTTCACTTATGACATTATTTTACAGGTTCTTTTGTAAATTCCATGTTAGAGAGTGTTTTGGGTAAAACCGTTTTATTTGTCATCTGTGTTTTGACTTGTAATTATTCATATGATTACTTAGATCATGATTACTTAATTACAGAATATAAAACATGATTTATATATAATATATTTTCAGAATATATGTATATATAATAGATCAGTAAATGGAAAGAAATACACCGTTCAGGGAAACGGTAGGCCGTACGTACGCATGAACGCTGTTTTCGTTTCCTTATTGAGTTGAATGGAATTAAGTAGATGACATACATATATATACACATAAATCCGGTATCATTATTATGTAATATATTTCATTATTACTTATTATATATACTTTATAATCATCCATGAATGGTTACCATGGATAATGAATCTCATCGCGTTGTGGAGATGGTAGTCCGTACGTACGCACAAGCGATGGTATCGTTCTCATGATCGTGGAATTGTATTGGAGTGTATGTATACTATTTCAGAATCAATATCAATTTAAAATAATCATATATAGTTATTATGTACACCATTATACCCATCCAAGTATGGTGGTGGTGGAAAAGAGATTACACCATGGCGTGGAGATGGTATTCCGTACGTACGCACGGGCAGTGATTTCGTTTTCCGTAGGATGGATAGATGGTGAAATAGGGTTGTTTCATACTTATAATAACATATCCTTATATTATTTATACTGATTTTATTACTTCATAATGAAACAACCAAAGATGAAGAAGTTGAAGAAGAAATAAAGTTGAAATAATCAGTAACGGACATTACCTCTTCTTTGAAGTGCCTCTTTGACTCCTCCTCTTAGGGCACAAAAATTGGTCTTTAAAAGAATAACATGACCTCTAGGATGTTTCTAGGGAAGTGGAGAATAGAATTTGGTAGGGTTTGGCCGATCTTGAAGGATCAACGTGGTGTGAGGAAGAGAGGGAGGAGGTGTCCTTTTATAAGGGAGGAGAGGGGCTCTATTGGAAAAACTAAAAATATTATTTTATTATAAAGCCAAATTCGGTTTTAAATAACTCCAAATTAATTTATTTCGAAGCTTTGGTGGGTATGGGTCTAAATTATTTCATCCAATAGAATTTAGACAAGTTTAGGTTCCTATTTTAACCTTATCATTTATATTTATCATTAAGTTAGATAATTTTACTTTTACCGTGTCTTTTTGTGTTCTTACATTATAAGGTTAATAAACATAATATAACAAGCCAAACGAACCCCAAGATGTTTATTATTAATATTTATAACCTTATATAAGTTATTTGGCCTGACCATAGATTTTTTGGAATAAAATAACAATTAATAATACAATATTTGTTTTAAAAACTATTTTATGTCAATTTTGACACTATTTAGTAATTGATTTTTGTAAAAATCATAACAGAATGATTAGTTCTAAATAAGTTAATTAAATAAATACTAACATGTCATATTAACCTAAAAAAGTATTGTAATTCATAAAAAGTATCAAATTACATTTATTTTGGTATTTATAACATCAATTATGTCAATATTTCATTAATAAGATAATTACTGCATCATCTTTGTGTCATAAATAAATTAAATTATTTAATGTATAAAAATTACAAATAAAATATCATTATGTAGGAAATCTTATTCGATTTCTAATGAATATTTATAGTCGAATTTATCTTATGTATAACCCTATATTAAAAAATGATTTAGTTATTAAACTTTGATTTTAACGATTTTAACCCTTCTTTAAAAAAATTAATAATAAATGTCCTGATCTAATCCAAGTGGGCCTAAATGGTCATATTTTATTTCTAAGGTTGTTTTCGGTCGAATTACACTTATCCAAAAGAATTACGACATGTGTTAGGGTAATAATAATAACATTTCTACCCTTAATTACCCTATTTACTTTTAACCGCGGAAAAAAAGTAAAATGTTACTATTCACGAAAAAATATTTTCATCTCGTTGAACCACATTTTACTTACTGACATCAACCGTGTCTCGCGGATTTTTGAAATTCCACTCCCATATACGGTAAAATTATGTTTTATGATTTTTTTTTAACTACCACTTAGTGGTTTCACTATTCAGGAAAAAAATGAATGTTTCTAGAAAAATACCACAAATTAGGCCTAAGCTATATTTCGTATTATGAACTCAAAAATGATGTCTATTTTATTAAATTCAAAACATATCAGTTTCATTAATTAATTTAAAAATTAATTCCCGTCGTCAAAACAAATAGCGTCTTCTTAAGAGATAATAACTATCAAAAGATTGACACTTGTTTATGTCTGGTTTAAATGTGAAATTACATAAAATGACCAACATTGTATTAAATTGTAAAAATATATTCTAAATATACTTTAAAACCACTAAAATTAATAATTTATCACTATTAATTATTTTGAATAAAAAGGTTGTTTTTAATTAAAATGCAGTAATTTTCACTATTCATCAGAAAAAGAAAGTTATCTGAAAAGTTAAAAAATTTCACCCTAAGCTAATTTCGATATTCCGAATCCAAAAATGAAGTCCATTTTGAAAAATAAAATTTTCAAAATTTCAAAAATTGGTTATTACTATTTATAACGGCTAGTTTTAATAATATTGTAATAACATATCATTGTTTACTGAAACTCGGTATTGCGTACTACACACGCTATCGAGGAAGGTCACAATTGCATGTAATGAAAGGCAAGTCAAGGATGCGTGTTGTGCAAGATCATTTTGGTGTAGCGTACAACGGAAGACATTAATGAAATTAAAAAGAATATTTTTCATAAAATCTCAGGGTGTTACATTCTACCACCCTTAAAATGAATTTCTCCCTAGAAATTCGTCGGGGTTATAAATGGTTTACTACTCGAAAGTTTATTTAATAAAAAACCACATCGTAAAAAGTAATACCAAAACCAATCTTTAAAATCAAAAGTATCAAACGTAACGGTTACCCAAATAAACTAATAACTGGGTTTCCACATAGGTGAAAATATGGATATGGAAGGGAAATCTAACCATCATGTTCTAATGGAGAGTGGTAGAGAACATGGCTATGGAAAATCCAGAAATCACAAAGCCATAAATTTGTGATGATCTAAGATACCATCTGATTCATCAGATATAAGAGCACTAGGAAAACATTATTGGTTTTCATGATCATTTCCCTAAAGTTGAACAATTTGAATTAGAATAAATACTTAATTTATTTTTTTACAATCTCACTATTTTTCGTGCCTTGAACAATTTACAATTCATCTCTTAATGAAATGAAGTTGAATTTGTTATTTGTGAAGTGTTAGCAGATCATGTGATAGAGTGACCAGTCATTCCATCTGTCTCAAACAAAAGGTTAGCAAAAGTTATTAAATATACATAAGTCGATCTATAGTGAGATTAATCATATATGGTTCCTAAAATGGTCTTATACTTACTATATCATACTTCTTAATAAAATAAAACTAGTTTCTACTAAACAGGGACTTCCTGTAGGCCAGTGGTAGGCGATAAAGGCCATACGCACTTCGGTTTTGGGTTCGATTCCCACAGCCTTTTCCGATGCGATGGGTTGTTGCCCATCCTGCATGTTGTCCTTGTTCTAAAACTACATTACTATAACATCCCATAGATATTATAAAAAAAAATTCTATCCTTAAACAATACTAACTTATTTCTAACATAATCCATTCCATTCTTTAGGCTTATCTAAAATACTTCGGTCCAAGCTCATAGTATAAAGAAAATGATTACTCGAAATGTCACATAACAATCACGTGAATGCCATCATTTATCCCCCATATATCATAAGATATATCTTGTTGGTCAAATTAAAAACATATGAATACCTTAATCATGTATACCCATTGAACCTTAGTGAAAACATGAATGCAGTTAAAAGTAAACACTTTCCACAAACCAAAATCCTCAAAATTCTTTATACTCAAACCATGATATCAGTTAGTCCTTATATCAATCATGAGCTCATGAATACAATCAAACATCTCATTATCTTCTTATCCCTTCATTATGCGCATATCATCTACTTAGGAAAAATATCTCAATCACTTTCCATGGTTACCGGTACCAAAAAATTATTGAAAACCACAATAGACCAATACATAAATATTCCAATATTCCACAATACTATATACAACATAATTTTGGAATCCCATTACATAAACACTTAATCATTCCACCACATCGTTTTCATATTCAACATCACCAATAGTGATCACATGTGACTTCCCTTTGTCCTTTTCCTTAAGTGGTTGCTCATTTTGATCATCACTAACCCTTGGATTAGGGCATTTATTATCATAATGCCCCATTACCTTGCACTAGATGCATTGAAGTGTTGGTGGTGCGTTCTCTTCAGTATTTTCTTTATTCACATCATTAGAAGCCCTTTTTCCATTACTTTGACACTCAGCTGCTTGATGACCTTCTTTTCCACACATAAACATTTTCTAGTCACTTTAAGACAATCTCCACCATGCTTCTTTCCACAATTTGAGCATAAGGAAACATTCATCTTCTTTTCACAATTATTCTGAGATTTCTCCTTGAACTCCATCTTTCGTTTCTTGTCAAAACTATGAGATGGATAAGTAACACCAAATTCCATTTCTACCTTGATAGCACAACACACAATTTCTTCATAGCTACTAAAGTCTCTTATAGTTATTTCCCTTCGAAGATTTGGTTTTAAGCCACTGAAGAATCGATCAACTTTACTTTCAGGTTGGATGATAAATCCAGATGCATACCATGAAATCCTTGTAAAATTCGCTTCATAAATACCAATATATTCATCATCCTTTTGCTTCAGTTAAAGAAACTCCTTCTCCATCTTTGTTCGAAGAATGTGAGGGAAGTACTTATTGAAATATAAGATCTTAAACTCGTCACATTCCATGGACTCAATTTCATCTCTTGGCCTCATATTCTTGATAAGATTCCACCATTGATCAGCATCACCTTCCAAATGATACACTGCTAAGATGACTTTATCATGTTCAAAACATTGAAGAACTGAAAATATCTTTTCAATGGTAATGAACCATTTTTCAGTAACAAGTGGATCAGAAGACCCACTGAAAGAAGGTGGACATTGCCTCATGAAGGAATAAATAGAATATTGTTCCCTTCTCTGCTCATTTGGATGTCCAGAATGATTCATAGATTGTGTAAGTATAGCAATAATAATTTTCACTTCATCTCCCATAACATTTGTTTGTTTAGGAGGAAAATCATTGCATTGTCCATTACATTTATCAACACTGTTCTTTCGGGTTCCAACCATCGTCTAAAACCCAAAAAGAATAGTGTGAGAGGCAAAAATCATGCTAGGGAAAACAACATAATAAAGGGGGAGTACCTTAAATATCTAACATCTTAGGTTACCGTAATTCTAGTACTATAACCTATACTTATACTTAACCTTAGGGACATCCCTATACATACCTTATAAATATATATAGGGACCTCACTAAAGTTATCGCATCCTAGTTTCCCAAGGTTGACTAAACCTTTCCTCTGATACCAACTGTAGAGACCCGAAGCTTGACGTACATGAAAATTACGTTACTTTTGCGGAATACATAGTACATAACAAAAAGTCATAGACAAGGACTGTAGTAGTTTAATGTCTTTTGAAACTCGAAATATAATCTTCTAATCGTAGTGAAAGATCTTCAACATCTCCCATAAAGATCTTCCTTTTTTTACCTGAAACCTTTCTTTATATCCTGGGGAAAAGAAAACATAAAAGGGTGAGCTCAAATGCTCAGTAAGGGTAAACAAAAGAAATATCAATCACATCATATTCATAAGAACATAACATTTTGGAAAACTTAACTTTTAAAAGAGATCATATTATCATACCAAGGGATAAATCATAATAGTGAAATGTAATCCAAATAATCATCACTTAAAACATGAAACTTTGTGCCATACACACATAATAATAGATAATCATTTCTTATTAGTCAAGACTCATTGCCAAGACTATCTAAGTGGACAAAGTCCACTTCTGAACCGAGTTCACTCCTTGTTTCAGTCCTGTTTCACTGAACCGGTTTAACCTGCCGTTCCAGCCATGTCTATCTCATGAGATATAAAATCATTACCCAATGAATTGGAGGGAGATATAGGTCACACCCATATCATAATGATACCATTCTTATTGTGTGCCACAAAATCATAAACCATACATCATTGCATAACCCATGTAATAAAAATGGAAATCTTAAACATCGTGACATCATAAAACAATTCATATAAGGTAAAGGAATTCATAAAAATATTTCCATCACAACATAATCAAATCCACATAATAATAGGGATAAAAATAGAACCCTTTATTATCTTAGAAGGAAAATAATTTTGATAAAACACTTGAACTCCATTCTTGGGGAAAATATCCTTTCTACTTCAAAAACACTATTCCTTTATTGACATGTCATACAATTATGAACTAAAAGAAGTTGATTAAAAATAAACATGAAAACATGTAAGGGAATCTTCTTGGAAATAATGTTTTCAAAATCCATTCATTCCGTTTATGTTAAAAAAACATTCTTCTCATACTTTTGTCGGAAAAGTCAAAAAGTACCTCGTACGAAAAACGACAAAAGATTCATTTCATATAATTTACTAAAAATTCACCGAAGGGTAAAATTGGATTTAAACAATTGTAGGTGGATAGAAATAATATTAAATATTGAGGAAACATGGGTGTGGATGATAAAATACACCCCAATAAATTCCAAAGTATAAACAATCTCGGATAAAAATGAGATTGTGATATTTCCCTTACCTTAGGTCTGATTTTCTTCGTTAGTGTCCAAAACACATGTATAAGGATTTAAATAATATCATTGACTTATTCCAAAATCATAATAATTTTTATTATTTCATATATGGTTCACTTATGACTTTATTTCAACCGTTCTTTTGTAAATTCCATGTTAAAGTGCGTTTTGGGTTAAATCGTTTTATTTGTCGTCCGTGTTTTGACTTGTAATTGTTCATTTGATTACTTAGATCATGATTACTTAATTCCAGAATATAAAACATGATTTATATATAATATATATTCAGAATATACATATATATAATAGATCAGTAAATGGAAAGAAATACACTGTTCATGGAGGCGGTAGGTCGTACGTATGCATGAACGCTATTTTCGTTTCCTTATTTAGTTGAATGGAATTAAGTATATGACATACATATATACACACATAAATCCAGTATCATTATTATGTCATATATTTCATTATTACTTATTATATATACTTTATAATCATTCATGAATGGTTACCATGGAGAATGAATCTCATCGCGTCGTGGAGACGGTAGTCCGTACGTACGCACGAGCGATGATATCATTCTCATGATCATGGAATTGTATTGGAGTGTATGTATACTATTTCAGAATCAATATCGCTTTACAATTATCATATATAGTTATTATTTACACCATTATACCCATCCATGTAAGGTGGTGGTGGAAAATAGATTACCCCACGACGTGGAGACGGTATTCCGTACGTACGCATGCGCGGTCATTTCAATTTCCGTAGAATGGATAGATGGTGAAATAGGGTTGTTTCATACTTATAATAACATATTCTTATATGAGAGATACTAATGTTATTACTTAATAATGAAACAACCTAAGAAGAATAAGTTTATTAAGAAATAAAGTTGAATGAATCGGCAACGGACATTACCTCTTCTTTGAAGCGCCTTTTTGAGTCCTCCTCTTAGGGCACTAAAATTGGACTTTGAAGAATACCAGGACCTCTAGGATTTTTCTAGGGAAGTGTAGAAGAGAATTTTTCAGGGGTTCGACGAGCTTGAAGGCTCAAAGTGGTGTGAGGAAGAGAGGGAGGATGTGCCCTTTTATAAGGCAGGAGAGGGGCTCTTTTGGAAAAACTAAAATTATTATTCTATTATTAAGCCAAATTAG
Source organism: Viscum album (assembly GCA_963277665.1). Taxonomy (NCBI): domain Eukaryota; kingdom Viridiplantae; phylum Streptophyta; class Magnoliopsida; order Santalales; family Viscaceae; genus Viscum; species Viscum album. The sequence goes on along the minus strand of OY728158.1, from coordinate 360,751,365 downwards.
GTTTTAAATAGATCCAAATTGATTTATTTAGAAGATAAGGTGGGGATGGGTATAAATCCTCTCATCCAATAGAATTTAAAGAAGTTTAGGTTCCTATTTTAACATTATCAATTATATTTAACTTTAAGTTAGATAATTTTACTTTTACCGTGTCTTTTTGTGTTCTTACACTATAAGGTTAATAAACTTACTATAACAAGCCAAACGAATCCCAAGTTGTTTATTATTAATATATATAACCTTATCTAAGTCATTTGGCCGAACCTTTGATTTATATGAATAAAATAACAATTAATAATATAATATTTGTTTTAAAAACTATTTTATGTCAATTTTGTCACTATTTAGTAAATTGATTTTTGTAAATATTATAACAGAATACTTAGTTCGAAAAAAGTTAACTAGATAAATAATAACATGTCATATTAACCTAAAAAATTAGTGTAATTAATAAAAAGTCTCAAATTACATTTATTTTGGTATTTATAACATCAATTATGTCAATATTTCATTAATAAGATAATTACTCCATCATCTTTGTGTCATAAATAAATTAAATTATTTAATGCCTAAAAATTACAAATAAAATATCATTATGTAGGAAATATTTTTAGATTTCTAATGAATATTTATAGTCGAATTTATCTTATGTATAACCATATATTAAAAAATGATTTAGTTATTAAACTTTGATTTTAACTATTTTAACCCTTCTTTAAATAAATTAATAATAAATGTCCTAATCTAATCCAAGTGGGCCTAAATGGTCATATTTTAATCCTAAGGTTTTATTGGTCGAATTAAACTTATCCAATAGAATTAGGACATGTGTTAGAGTAATAATAATAACATTTTTACCATTAATTACTCTATTTACTTTTAACCGTGGTAAAAAAAGTAAAAAGTTACTATTCGCCAAAAATTATTTTTATCTCATTGAACCACATTTTACTTACTGACATCAACCGTGTCTCTCGGATTTTTGAAATTCCACTAACAGATGCGGTAAAATTATGTTTTATGAAAAATTTATTTATTTTAACTACCACTTAGTGGTTTCACTATTCATCAAAAAATAAATGTTTCCAGAAAAATACCAAAAATTAGTCCTAAACTATATTTTCTATTATGAACTCAAAAATGATGTCTATTTTACCAAATTAAAAACATATCAGTTGCATTAATTAATTTAAAAATTAATTCTCGTCGTCAAAACAAATAGTGTGTTCTTAAGAGATAATAACTATCAAAAGATTGACACTTGTTTATGTCTAGTTTAAATGTGAAATTAAATCCAATGACCAACATTGTATTAAATTGTAAAAATATATTCTAATTATACTTTAAAACCACTAAAATTAATAATTTATCACTATTAATTATTTCGATTAAAATGTTTGTTTTTAATTAAAATTTAGTAATTTTCACTATTCATTAGAAAATGAAAGTTATTCGAAAAGTACCAAAATTTGACACTAAGCTAATTTCAACATTCCGAATCCAAAAATGAAGTCCATTTTGAAAAATAAAATTTACAAAATTTCAAAAAGTTGTTATTACTATTTATAATGGCTAGTTTTAATAATATTTTAATAGCATATCATTGTTTAGTGAAAGTCGGTATTGCGTACTACACACACAATCAAGGAAGGTCGTAATTGCGTGTAATGAAAAAAAAGTCAAGGATGTGTGTCGTGAAAGCTCCTTTTGTTGTAGCGCACAACACAAGACATTAATGAAATTAAAAAGTATATTTTTCATAAAATCTCCGGGTGTTACATTCTACCCCCCTTAAAATGAATTTCGCCCTCAAAATTCGTCGGGGTTATAAATGGTTTACTACTCGAAAGTTTCTTTAATAGAAACCCACATCGTAAAAAGGAATACCACAACCAATTTTTTTTAAAAAAAGTATGAAATGTAACGGTTACCCAAATAAACTAATCACTGGGTTTCCACATAGGTGAAAATATGGATATGGAAGAGAAATCTTACCATCATGTTCAGATGGATTGTTGTAGAGAACATGGCTATAGAAAAGCCAGCAATCACAAAGCCATAAATTTGTGACGATCTAAGGTACCATTTGATTCATCAGATATAAGAGCACTAGGACATCATTTTTGGTTTTCAAGATCATTTCCCTAAAGTTGAAGAATTTGAATTAGAATAAATACTTTCTTTACTTTGGTACAATCTCACTGTTGTTCGTGCCTTGAACAATTTACACTTCATCTCTTAAAGAAATGAAGTTTAATTTGTTATTCGTGAAGTGTTAGCAGATCATGTGATAGAGTGACGGGTCATTCCATTTGTCTCAAACAAAAGGATAGCAAAAGTTATTAAATATACATAAGTCGATCTATAGTGAGATTAATCATATATGGTTCCTAAAATGGAGTTATACTTATTATATCATATTGATTAATATAATTAAACTAGTTTCTACTAAACAGGGACTTCCTGTAGGACAGTGATAGGCGATAAAGGCCAGTCACACTTCGGTTGTGGGTTCGATTCCCACAGCCTTGTCCGACGCGATGGGATATCGCCCATCATGCAGGTTGTCATTTTTCTAAAACTACATTACTATAACATCCCATAGATAATATCGAAAAAACTTCTATGCTTTAACAATACTAACTTATGTCCAACATAATCCATTCCAATCATTAGGCTTATCTAAAATATATCGGTCCAAGCACATAGTATGAAGAAAATGATTACTTGAAATGTCACATAACAATCACGTGAATGCCCTCATTTATCCCCCATATATCATAAGATATATCTTTCTGGTCAAATTACAAACATGTGAATACCTTAATCATGTATACCCATTGAGCCTTAGTGAAAACATGAATGTAGTTAAAAGTTAACACATTCCACAAACCAAAATACTCATAATTCTTTATACTCAAACCATGATATCACATAGTCCTTACATCAATCATGAGCTCATGAATAAAATCTAACATCTCATTATCTTCTTATCCCTTCATTATGCGCATATCATCTGCTTAACAAAAATATCTCAATCACATTCCATGGTTACCGGTACCATAAAATTATTGAAAACCACAATAGACCAATACATAAATATTCCAATATTCCACGATACTATATACAACATTATTTTGGAATCCCATTATATAAACACTTAATCATTCCACCACATCATTTTCATATTCAACATCGCCAATAGTGATCGCATGTGACTTCCCTTTGTCCTTTTCCTTAAGTGGTTGCTCATGTCGATCATCACTTACCCTTGGATTAGGGCATTTATTAGCATAATGCCCCATTTCCTTGAATTTGAAGCATTGAAGTGTTGGTGGTGCATTCTCTGCAGTCTTTTCTTTATTGACATCATTAGAAACCCTTTTTCCATTATATCGACACTAGGCTGCTTGATGACCTTCTTTTCCACACTTAAAAAATTTTCTAGTCCCTTTAAGACAATCTTCACCATGATTCTTTCCACACTTTGAGCATAAGTAAACATTCATCTTCTTTTCACAATTATTCTTAGATTTCTCCTTAAACTCCATCTTTTGTTTCTTGTCAAAACTATGAGTTGGATAAGTAACACCAACTTCCATTTCTACCTTGATAGCACAACACACAATTTCTTCATATCTACCAAAGCCTCTTATAGCAAATGCCCTTCGAATATTTGGTTTTAAGCCACTGAAGAATCGATCAACTTTACTTTCAGGTTGGATGATAAATCTAGATGCATACCTTTCAAGCCTTGTAAAATTCGCTTCATATATACCAATAGATTCATTATCCTTTTGCTTTAGTTAAAGAACCTCTTTCTCCATCATTGTTCGAAAAATACGTGGGGAGTACTTATTGAACAATAAGTTCTTGAACTCGTCCCATTCCATGGACTCAATTTCATCTCTTGGCCTCATATTCTGGATAAGATTCCACCATTGATCAGTATCACCTTCCAAACGATACACAGCTAATATGTCTTTATCATGTTTAGAACATTGAAGAACTGAAAATATCTTTTCAGTGGTAATGATCCATTGTTCAGCAAAAAGTGGATCAGAAGAACCACTGAAAGAAGGTGGACGTTTCCTCATGAAGGACTCAATAGAATATTGTTCCCTTCTATGCTCATTTGGAAATCTAGAATGATTCATAGATTGTGTAAGTATAGCAATAAGATTTTGCACTCCATATCAAATAACATTTTTTTGTTCATGAGGACAATCATTGAATTGTCCATTACAATGATCAACACGGTTCCTTCGGGTTCCATCCATCGTCTGAAACCAAAAAGAATAGTGTGAGAGGCAAAAATCACGCTAGGGAAAAAAACATAATAAAGGGGGAGTACCTTCAATATCTAACATCGTAGGTTACCGTAATTCTAGTACTATAACCAATACTTATACTTATCCTTAGGGACATCCCTATACACACCTTTGAAATATCTATAGGGATCTCACTAAAGTTCTCACATACTAGTTTCCAAAAGTTGACTAAACCTTTCCTTTGATACCAACTATAGAGAGCCGAAGCTTGACATACATGAAATTACATTACTTTGGATGAATACTTAGTACATAACAAAAACACACACACAAGGACCGTAATAGTTTAGTGTCTTTGGAAACTCGGAATAAAATCTTCTAATCGTGGTAAAAGATCTTCAATATCTCCCATAAAGATCTTCCTTTTTTTACCTAAAACCTTTCTTTATATCCTGGGGAAAAGAAAACATAAAAGGGTGAGCTCAAATGCTCAGTAAGGGTAAATAAAATAAATATCAATCACATCATATTCATAAGAACATAACATTTTGGAAATCTTAACCTGTAAAAGAGATCATAATATCATACCATGGGATAAATCATAATATAGAAATGTAATCCCAATAATCATGACTTAAAACATTAAACTTTGTGTCATAAACACATAATCATAGAGAATCATTTCTTATTAGTCAACACTCATTTCCAAGACTATCTTAGTGTACAAAGTCTAATTCTGAACCGAGTTCACTCCTCGTTTCAGTCCTGTTTCACTAAACCGGTTTAACCCGCCATTCCATCCATGTCTATCTAATGAGATATAAAATCATTAAGCAATGCATTGGAGGGAGATATAGGTCACACCCATCTCATAATGATACCATTCTTATGTGTGCCACAAAATCATAAACCATACATCATAGCATAACCCATGTAATAAAAATGGGAATCTTAAACATCGTGAAATTATAAAACAATTCATATAAGGTAAAGGAATTCATAAATATATTTCCATGACAACATAATCAAATCCATTTAATAATAGGGATAGAAACATAACCCTTTATTATCTTAGATGGAAAATAATTTTGACAAAACAATTGAACTCCATTCTTGAGGAAAATATCATTTCTACTTCAAAAACAGTTTTCCTTTCTTAACATGTCATACAATTATAAACTAAAAGAAGTTGATTAAAAATAAAATTGAAAACTTGTAAGGTAATCTTCTTATAAATAATGTTTTAAAAATCCATTCATTCCGTTTAAGTTAAAAAAAACATTCTTCTCGTACTTTTGTCGGAAAAGTCAAAAAGTACCTCGTACGAAAAACGACAATAGATTCCTTTCATATCATTTAATAAAAATTTACCGAAGGGTAAAATTGGATTTAAAAAATTTTAGGTGGATAGAAATAATACTACATATTGAGGAAACATGGATTTGGATGATAAAATACACCCCAATAAATTCCAAAGTATAATCAATCTCGGATAAAAATGAGATTGTGATATTTCCATTACCTTAGGTCTGATTTGCTTCATAAGTGTCCGAACCTCCTGTATAATGATTTAAATAATGTCATTGACTTATTCCAAAATCATACTCATTGTTATGATATCATACATGGTTCACTTATGACTTTATTTTACCCGTTCTTTTGTAAATTCCAAGTTAAAGAGCGTTTTGGGTAAAATCATTTTATTTGTCGTCTGTGTTTTGAGTTTTAATAATTCATATGATTACATTGATCCTGATTAATTAATTCTAGAATATAAAACATGATTTATATATAATATATATTCATAATATACATATATATAATAGATCAGTAAATGGAAAGAAATACACCGTTCATAGAGACGGTAGGCCGTACGTAAGCATGAACGCTGTTTTCGTTTCCTTATTGAGTTGAATGGAATTAAGTAGATGACATACATATATACACACATAAATCCAGTATCATTATTATTCCATATATTTCATTGTTACTTATTATATATACATTATAATCATTCAGGACTGTTTAACATGGAGAATGAATCTCATCGCGTCGTGGAGACGGTAGTCCGTACGTACGCACGAGCGATGATATCGTTCTCATGATCGTGCAACTATATTGGAGTGTATGTATAATATTTCAGAATCAATATCACTTTACAATAATAATATATAGTTATTATTTACACCATTATACCCATCCAAGTAAGGTGGTGGTGGAAAATAAATTACCCCATGATGTGGAGACGGTATTCCGTACGTACGCACGCGCGGTGATTTCGTTTTCCGTAGGATTGATAGATGGTGAAATAGGGTTGTCTCATACTTATAATAACATATCAGTATATTAGTGATACTGATGTTATTACTTCATGATGAAACAACCTAATAAGATTAAGTGGAAGAATAAATAATGTTGAAAGAATCGGTAACGGACATTACCTCTTCTTTGAAGCGCCTCTTTGAGTCCTCCTCTTAGGGCACTAAAATTGGTATTTGAAGAAGAACATGACCTCTAGGAAGTTTCTAGGGAAGTGGATAATAGAATTTGGTAGGGGTTGGACGAGCTTGAAGGATCAATGTGGTGTGAGGAAGAGAGGGATGAGGTTCCCTTTTATAAAGGAGGAGAGGGGCTCTTTTGGAAAAACTAAAACTATTATTTTATTATAAAGCCAAATTCGGTTTTAAATAGCTCCAAATTGATTTATTTATAATATAAGATGGGGATGGGTATAAATCATCTCATTAAATAGAATTTAGATATGTTTAGGTTCCTATTTTATCCTTAGCAATTATATTTAACTTTAAGTTATTTAATTTTACTTTTACCGTGTCTTTTTGTGTTCTTACACTATATGGTTAATAAACTTACTATTACAAGCCAAAACAACCCCAAGTTGTTTATTATTAATATATATAACCTTATCTAAGTAATTTTTTCGAAACAATGATTTTTAGGAATAAAATAACAATTAATAATATAATATTTGTTTTAAAAACTATTTTATGTTAATTTTGACACTATTTAGTAATTGATTTTTTGTAAAAATCATAACAGAATGATTAGTTCGAAAAAAGTTAATTAAAAAAATTCTAACATGTCATATTAACCTAAAAAATTATTGTAATTCATAAAAAGTATCAAATTACATTTATTTTGGTATTTATAACATCAATTATGTCAATATTTCATTAATAAGATAATTACTGCATCATCTTTGTGTCATAAATAAATTAAATTATTTAATGTCTAAAAATTACAACTAAAATATCATTATGTAGGGAATAATTTTATATTTCTAATAAATATTTATAGTCGAATTTATCTTATTTATAACCCTATATTAAAAAAAATTTAGTTATTAAACATTGATTTTATCTATTTTAACCCTTCCTTAAATAAATTAATCATAAATGTCCTAATCTAATCCAAGTGGGCCTAAATTGTCATATTTTATTCCTAAGGTTGTTTTTGGTCGAATTACACATATCCAATAGAATTAGGACATGTGTTAGGGGAATAATAATAACATTTTTCCCCTTAATTGCCCTATTTACTTTTAACCGTGGTAAAAAAAGTAAAACGTTACTATTCACCAAAAATTATTTTCATCTCATTGAACCAAATTTTACTTACTGACATCAACTGTGTCTCTTGGATTTTTGAAATTTCACTCACAAAAGTGGTAAAATTAAGTTTTATGAAAAATTAATTTTTTTTAACTACCACTTAGTGGTTTCACAATTCATCAAAAATTGATAGTTTCTAGAAAAATACCAAAAATTAGGCCTTAGCTATATTTTATATTATGAACTCAAAAATGATGTCTGTTTTACCAAATTCAAAACATATAAGTTTCATTAATTAATTTAAATATTAATTCTCGTCGTCAAAACAAATAGTGTGTTCTTAAGAGATAATAACTATCAAAAGATTGACACTTGTTTATGTTTGGTTTAAATGTGAAATTACATCCAATGAGCAACATTGTTTTAAATTGAAAAAATATATTCTAAATATACTTTAAAACCGCTCAAATTAATAATTTATCACTATTAATTATTTCTATTAAAAAGGTTTTTTTGAATTAAAATTTAGTAATTTTCACTATTCATCAGAAAATGAAAGTTATCCGAAAAGTACAAAAATTTCACCCTAAGATAATTTCGATATTCCGAATCCAAAAATGAAGTCCATTTTGAAAAATAAGATTTTCAAAATTACAAAAAGTGGTTATTACTATTTATAACGGCTAGTTTTAATAATATTTTAGTAGCATATCGTTGTTTAGGAAAACTCGGTATTGCGTACTACACACGCTATCGAGGAAGTCGCGATTGCGTGTAATGAAAGGAAAGTCAAGGATGCGTGTTCTGCAAGATCCTTTTGGTGTAGCGTACAAAAAAAGACATTAATGAAATTAAAAAGAATATTTTTCATAAAATCTTAGGGTGTTACATTTCAAATTCAGAATAATAATAATAAATTTTCATCCACTGATGAGAGTTTGTTGGGTGTCATATTTTTACATCATCATTTACTATATATGTGTTCCATGAAAATTATATAAAAGATTCCTAAAATCCATAGAGACATCTAAAAAATAGAATAATAATAAAGTTCCATAAAATTTTGAATTGCATGATTTATTTTTCATCTATCAATCGGCACCAAACCCAGCTGATGTTATAAGTGGTTCATGGTCTTTGAAAAAAATATTCAATATTTTGGTCATGAATATAATTTTTTAGAGATCATAACCACTATACATATCATTCTCTTAGAACCATTTATTCTATAGAAATGATCAATTTATTAAGGTAGTATATCAATGAAGAGACTATGAAAATTAGTAAAGCTAGTGTCACTCCTTCTGCTGCTAAATTTCAAATTATATAACATTAACACTACTAAAAATGGTGTATATTTACTACCACCGGTATAAAATGGATTCGTTTTGTAGATATTTAACTTCTCAAACAACATTGTATAATCATGAAGGTCATCTTGAATTTTCATTTTCATTTCTTCCATATGATCTCCATCATCATTTACACTAGCATTCATATCAACTGACCATAAATCACAATATCCTAATAGTTAGTATATACATTCATTTTTCCCAAACATTTAGTCACAAATTTATATATTTTCTCTATTTTTTGAAAAATAAAATATTTTTTCAATTATTTTGAATGAATTTATCTTAAATAACAGCAACATAAACATGGATAAATGATTTGATAAGGGTCATATGCATGATCAATTGTAATATTTATAAAATATTTGACACCATCCTCATACTTTTTTCATATGATTAGAATCCATCCAGTTTTGATTCATATCCATCCAATTACGTTCCATAATATTCTTTCAATACCAAAATAAATAAATACACATAAGGTACTGATAATAAAATGTTAAATTGATAGACACTATGAAGATAAATTATTGTTTTCCTAAGAAAAAATTTATACTCACTCAAAAAATAAATGAAGAAATAAAAATTTTTTAAAATGATAAAATGATAGAATTCATTGAAATTGGAATATGATACTCTTTATGAGAAAGTTTAATAATGATAAACTCATCTTAAAACAAGAATTTTGTGTATCTAAAACAATGTAGGATGGTGTGTCGCAACATTAATGTAGGCAGTTGATGATTGGTGAATTATTTAAAGTATAGAGATCATTATTGATGAATATAATGATAAGGGGAACCCACAAGGGATGATATCAACCATGATGTTTTTTACACTTTGGTAGATTTAATTCTTAATTGAATAATAATTATCACATTAAATTACTAAATTTGATTTAATCACAACAGTAAAATGTCATTGGTGTTGATTCCTGACATGTTATATTTTTACAAATGGGTAAGATGAAAATAAACTACCAATGGTTGTTGAAGGGTTATATGCTCCCCAAAAGTATAAATATATATTAGAACAATCATAAAAACCATTTATGCTACATAAAGCTATTGTTCTAAGATAATAAGAGTCGAATGTTGTGTATTGATATTTTTTTGTAGTGATGGAAATAATTTAAGAAATGGATTGTTTTATGTATATATTTTTGTGAAATATCTAATTGAATTTTTATTTATTAAAAAACACAAAGATAAATAATGTCTACTCACCAAATAATTAATGGTTATCATTTAGTGTCAAATTGTGAAGAATAATTATGTCTGTGGTGAGAAACCATAAAACAATGTATTTTTTAAAAAAAGTTATTTTATTTCTATAAAATCAGATTTTTTTAATTAACCATCAAAATAAATTTTTGAGGAGTATAATGAACTAAATTTCCACCAGACATAACATGATTTCATCATAGTCAAGTACACAACACCAATTAGATCTAAGAAACATTTATGTAATTAATTTGAGATACAGTATCAATGGAAAAGTTAGAAATATTGATATCAAAATTGGTGGAGAACATCATCATTAATAGTAGGGTAATTGCATTATAATTTATGTCAGGAAGTGACAATTATTTAGAGCTATAAAAACTCAATAAGTTATTCATGGATTATTTCATTTATCGTAAGTCTATACGAAATAAGTGTTAGATATGAATATGAGTTATATTGATATTAGGATGGAAATAATCTGTTTTTGATGGATCAATTACAAGACTAGGGTGAATTGTTGTTTAAAAAACATTATTTTAAAATAATTAAACTAAACAAATTAAAAAAACCCATTTAGTAAAATGATTGTATTCAGAATTATCCATCCGTATGACTACCAAAGTATCATAATTAATATGTTTTTGGTATATCAGAGTATAATAATCATAATCATAAAACATTCAACTATATCGAAGTAAAAAAATCAGATTCAAAAATGATCTAATTAACAAATTATTATTTATCGTATTCAAATACATTACAATAAAAAATATACAAACAAGCATATCAGAATATAAAACATGTATGAAGTAAGTAATTCAACAGCTATGACATATTATGAGTGACTTACATATAATAAAATTAATATTTCTCTTTTAACCTTAATAGTAAGGTTTCCACAAACCTTGGCTAAAGGTGTCCCTTATTTTATAAAAATAAGAATGTCTATCATTCCTCATCAAGGAAATTCCTAGATACCAATATAGGATTATCTATCTACCTATCCTTGATATCCATCGATCTAATGGATATAATCTGTCTTTCTATCCCCGAAATCCCTCAATAAAAAGATTATATTCTCTATCTAGTTGTCCTCGCAAACCCTCAATCGTATCCACAACAACTAAACAGATGATTACAGTGGAAATGAATTCTTAAGGGGAAAACCATTCAATATTACCTTAAGAAGAAAAAACTCCAAAATAGTTACAAAATTCTAAGAATAAGCTATTCATGTTTTTTCATCTTCAAATCTCTTATACAAGTGATAAATTACAAAGTGAATTAGCAGCAAACATTTCAAATGACTTGTTATTAATATTTATTGCTTCAACAATCATCTTTATCGTTCAAATTTTATATATTATTTGAGTTTGCTGCAACCACTTTGACCCCTGTAACTTATAATATAATTTTCCACATCATATTTTTTATACCTTTTGAGTGTAAAAAGGATTCCTGATATTATAATAAAGTAAAATGTATTCCAGTTATAAACATAATTCAGTTCGATGGACTTACTTACTATAGTCACCATGATTATCATAATTTGAGTTTATAATATTTTATTTGTATTAATATCAGTATGATGATGGGGTCCTTTGTTAGTAATATGTTAAGAAAAAGTCTTTCAGTTGACTGATAATTGTTGATTCTGATTATTTTGATCCAAACTTATTATGATTCCTATAATGAAGAAATATAAATTTATACACATAATACTTTAGAACGTATTTGAAGTACGGTAAAAAGTGTTGTTTTATATAAAAATGTTCTAAAAATATTTTAACAATAAAATTTAGTAAAGTAAGTATAATGAAAGTGTTTGTGATTTCCAAAATAAAAGAAATGGAAAAGTTATAATTAGAAAATTTGGGTCAACAATATCCCCCATTTTTTGAATAAAAAACCCAAAAAAATCATTGAAATAAAACATTAAAATAATTACAGTACATATCATATAAACTAACCTCATATGAATAATTTTACATTTGGTCCTAAAATCACCCTGGGTTTGTAAGTATTCTGAATACAATTGAGAGAATGATGAATATGGTAAGTTACCTTAAATAGCATCTCCCCTTGAGAAATATATTCTCCCCCTTTGTGAAAACAATATCTCCCCATTTCTATAATAAATATCATTTTGTAGAAATATCTCCCTCTATATGATTTACAAAAATAATCAAGGAATAAATTATAATGTCCCTGAAAAGATTGTAAATGGAAAAGTATACTAATCAAATTAATGAAATAAATAATCATCCAAAAAATTATTAAAGAACATTCAACCAATTCATTAGAGAAATATTAAGACAATCATATTTTAATAGAAGAGAAAATAATTCATCAATGAATGTTTCAATGGTTATGAAAATACATATTACAACAAGAGTTCAAAAAGAATTAATATTTCTCCATAAATGTTTTTATGACAGACTTTATCTTCATGAATTATATGCAATCTTTTTTCTGCTTCACCATTTTATATTTAATACTCTGATTCTCATATATCATTTTCTTTACTTCCTTAACAAGATCCATCTTCTGATCTTTGAGAATGGAAATATCTTCTTCAAAAAAAGCATTCTTGTGTACATTTCAAACTTAACTCTAAAATTCTGATTTTGAGTGCATCCACTTCTTCAGTCTAGTCATTAGTCCAGTCTGTGTTCTCATTCAAAAAATGTTACCCTGTCAGACATATCATTATATAATTGATTAAAATATTTATTTTATTCAATATTAATCTTATTTATATCTTGAATCTAATCATCTTGAGACCGAACATCGACATCAACATAATTTTACCATTTCATCATTTTATTTCATGACTTTTTTGGGTAGTAGAACATTCTTTTAATGTTTTCTAATCATCCATAATATGGATTACTGATTCATAAAGCATTTTAATGTAGTCCAGTTATTGGGAAAGCCAATCCTGAAGTAATTAAACTCATGCTTCTAGTCATAGGAAGTATTGTATAATCCCTTATAATATTTTAAAATATGAAATGATATAATGAAAACCCATTTATGCAATTGTTCCTGTATATTCCAATAAATCTAGATTAGGATGATAACATTTTGATCATCATGTACTAACAAAAGAAACTTTTATTTTATTTTAATTTACATTTTTCACATTCTTTTCAACCATTTCATATTTCTTGTGAATAACTTTTTCATCATATATTTACATAATTTCAACAAATTTAGTGTAAGGTTTTGACATTGAGACTTTTTCTTCCTGATCATTATTAGATGAATAATCTTATTATTATTTTGATAATCATTCATATTCTAAACTTTTAGATTCATAATCATCATCTTTTGATGGTACATTTGATTATTAAAATGTTTATGAGGATATATGTTTTCATTTTTCAAGTTTAGTATCTTCCTCATCCCGTTATTATTTCTTTTTTTCCCTCATTGTTTTGATTATTCTCTTCACTCCCTTAAACTTAAACATATTTTTAAATTTATTTATATTCTAATTATTATTTTTAAACTTATATGCCTCATTTTTGTTCTTTATATTCTTTTTCATTACCATTTTTTTAACTTATGTACATCAACCTTATCATAATTTTTTTTGATAACCTTCTACCTAATCATTGACTTCTTTATCAAGTTAATTTTTATTTTTTCAAGCATCACTGAGTATTTATTATTCAAAATAAATTATGGTCGATTTATTCTCTACTAATTCTAGTGTCGATTGACTTTGTTGTGTCACTTCTATAATAGATTCATTTTCTTTTGAACGTATATATGATGATTGAATAATTTTATTTCCTTTTCCCTTATCATTAAAAAAAGGAACATTATAAAATATGGGTGATGTTTCTTGAAAGAATAACTCTCCATATGGGTATTCTTTTCTAATATTCTCATAAAAAATTTATACTCATTTCAAAATATTTTCCAGATAAAGAGTCACCTTAGAGTCTCTTCTTTTTCTTCGACTTTTTGGCTTCTTCCTTAAGAGTTTTAGCACCATGAACCCTTAACGGCTTATCCTCGGTAGGTTATAAACCAATATTATTTATTCCGTGATTCTTATCAGCTTTAAGCCTCTTCCATTCCTCGTAAACATCTTCACATACCTTATTTATCTTATTTTCTTTCTTATTTTCTTTAATAGGTGAAATTTCTTCTTTTATTTTATCTTTCTTCTTCTTCTATGACTTCTTTGACTACTCTTCCTCTGATGTAGTATCCCCAGGTATTTGAATAAACTTTTTTGATTTTTCATCGAACAACATCATTAATAATTTTATTGTATCTTTGCTAATGGAAGGAAAATTTTCCCTCGTTTCATATGACATGTTATCAACATTAATAAATTATAAAAAATTAAACAATCATCTTACACAAGAAGGATGAAAACAATATAATCTAAGATCTGATGGTATTATTTTTGATGATTTGTATGGTCAAATAAACAAAATTTACAATGTAAATATTTCTTATGTTAACCAAACTTTCCAAAGTAATGAGAGGATCTATCACTCCTTTCTCAGTTATTAAAAAAAATTCATCTAAAAATTAATGAGATGATTTTCTGGGGAGAGATGATAAACTTTTATTAATTTCTTCTCACGAGAAAACAATATTTCCTTTGCCCGTAATTTTTAAAATGATCCAAGGATATCATGATGTTTTTGGGATGGAAAATTTGCATCACCACCAGAAGGTACTCCAACCAACTATGAAAATTTTAATGGAGAGAATTTACATCCTTTTTCATACATATTTAATGAAAATTATCCTTTTGATTGATAAATTTCATAGAGTCATAAATTTCTTGAACATGTTCGAAATAATACATATCAACTCCATGATCTTCTTTTTGTAAAAAAGATTATTTCCATCATTTAAAAGTAATATCCTTTTTAAAAGTAGAATAATATTTGAAAGATAAATCATTTTCTACTAACCATGATCTAAAATGAAACCAACATTTGTAATCGTTAATTAGTCATCAGAAAGAGAATGAATACGATTGGTTGCAATTTAAGAAAAACATTTGGACTGATCAACTTGAAGGTAGTAGTAGGTCGGTGCAAAATATCTTGATAAAATGGGGTGGGATAGGTGGATACCTCTTTTATAAATGTGATTGGGGTGACTTTTGAGCTACCAATACAGATTCGACAGTTGAGGTGGAAATGATCTGATCTCCTTGATGATAATCACTTGAAGAAAGTTCTATGGTATTTTTTAACTCAAGAGGTTTTAAAAAAAATTATCATATTGAAAGTGAAGATGATAAAACATATTTAAAAAAATGAAATATAGAATAATTATAACAAAAAAATATAAATAATTATAATTAAATATTAAGAAAATTAAAAGATAAGAAGAATACATTTCAGATTGAAATGTTTCATCGGTATGAATAACACATTCTTCCTGAATTTTTTAAACTTATTAGATTTCATTAGTTTTAGGGAACTAGGTACTATAGTACAAAAACTATGTAAAAAGTTTTTAAAAGAAAAATTAAAATTGTTTTTAGGGGTAAAAATGATTATGATATTTCAGAAATAAAAATTCATTATAAAAATTGTATTAATACAAAAAATGTAAAAAAACTCGATTCTGAAAATTTTGTAACATTTTATGAGACCAATAATCCTTTTCGGAATACTGACTATAATAAGTTTATAAAAAATATGATTTTGTAACTTAGTTACAAATTTTATAAGAAAAATAAAAATTGGAAAAACTAAGTGTTTTGCAAAATAACAAACATATGTACCCACCCTATGAAGAGGAGTAACTTAATATACTGAGAGAGGTAAACAAAAAGTAGATATGAAGGCAAATTTTTCATAAATCATTCATATATTCTGTTTAATATATTCAAATCTATAAGAAAGTAATGTTTTGTAAAAATAATATCAAGTTCATCATGCATTTTGATGAATCATAAAATAATATCTCTTTCAAGTGTGTGATCCCTAAGAATGTGATGCCTAATATCTTCTAGTTTTTCTATGTAGGTTGTGTTGGGTTCTTACTTAATGTAATGGCACTGTTATTATCACACAGTTTTTTTTATTTTTTGTAAAACTCATGCTATAGTTAGTGAGAATGTGTTTCATCCACAACACATGAGCACAACAACTTCCAATTTCTACATATTCTGCTTCAGTAGTAGAAAGTGCAACTGAGTGTTGTTTCATACCTGACCAAAAAACTAGTGAATATACTAAGAAATTAATAGTTTCATATGTGTTTTTTCAATCCATTCTACAACAACAAAAGTCAGTATCCTAAAAATAATTTATTTAAAAAACATTTCTTGAAGAATAAAAAAGTCATAAATTTATAGTTTCCATAAGATAATGAAAAGTTTGTTTTATAAATTTTAGATTGTATTCCTTTAAATTGGATTGATATATTCCACATAATAATACAAAGCACATTAAATCTATATGACTTTCTATAAATTAGTGTAAACATACAATTATACCTCTAAAAAAATTTATCAACTGGTCAACCAGTCCCACCAAGATCTAATGTATTTGATGTACCTATAAGAGTATTAATACTTTTAGGGTTATCATATCAAAAAAATTTAAAATGATATTTTATATTCTTTTGTTGGGATATAAAAGTTCATTTTAGTTTTTAAGAATTTTCAAAACCATGGAAAAATGTTAACTCAACCATCATGCTAATCTGAGACTCATATTTCATAAGATTCAAAACAAAATCTGTTAAATATTATTGAGTTGGTCAGAATATAAATTCCTCAACATAAATTTTTACAATCTCAATATTTTTATAAATTTTTTTTTATAAATGTGTGGGATCTCCATATACATTAGAAATTATTTTACAACAAAATTTATTTTAATAAATCATACCATTTTCTAGGGGCCTGTTTAATTCTATATAAAACTTTGGTAATTTTACAAAAATATGAAGGATGTTTTATATTTTCAAAACTAAGGAGTTTTTTGACATAAAATTCCACCTGAACGTATCCAGTAAGTAGAGAATCCTTCACATCCGTTTGAAAAATATTGAAATTAAATAATTATACACTTTATGAATAGCTTCGAGTCTAGCTACTATTGCATAGGTTTCTTCAATATCTATGTATTCTTATTGGTTTTAACATTTAGAAACAATTATTGCTTTATTTTTAACAATTATTCCATTTTCATAACATTTTTTTCTAAAATACCATTTTAAACCAATTGTAGATGTTTATTTAGGTTTTTCAACAAGTGTCCAAACTTTGTTCCTCTCAAATTCATTTAGCTCATCTCACAAAACCTTATTCCAATCCTCATCACCTAAAGTCTTGTTGGGATTTTTAGGTTCAAATTGCGAAAGGAAAGAATGATGTTCTATTTAATTCAATAAGAAAATTATTCTCATAATATGTTGATCAACCTCACCAATGATACTATCAATAGGATGATTCCAAAGAAACAACTGATTTCCTGGGTTTTAAAAACTCTATTCATTAACAGAAGGTTGAAAATATTATTGAGTAAATACATCTGAAACTATTTCATGGGTAATTTTATTATCAGAATAATTTTCTAACAACGGTTGAAAAATAAGTTTTTGAAATAACATATGAGGATGTTGGTTGAGGTTTTTAAAAACAAGGGTAATGATTTCATCAACAAAGATATATACTTTGTTTTTCCCCTAATATTTCCATCTTCTGTAGGACCAAATAAATCCATGCCACTAACTATAAATAATAACTAGTATAGACTTCACTAATATATTTAAAACTATAATTATATTTATTACTATATTGACAAGAGTCACAACCTTTTGAATAATCAAACCTAAATTCATGTAGATACTTCAAAAGAATTTTATTATTCAATTTACATAAGTTTTGAAGAATACAGTGTTCTAATTTTCTCTTCCATAACTAATATTGAGATTACATGTCACTAAGGGAAGGTATGTCTTTTCTACTAAGGTCTTCATGTTATGTGTATATACATTCTCATGCCGATTGGTAAAAATAATGTATTCATCCTTGGAATTGTGTACTATACATTAATCATTTCTAAAATTCATAAGGTAACCGTTATCGCATAATTGAATTATACATATAAGGTTGTACATAATACCAATAACAAAAAAAATTAAAATTAAATCTTTACAAAGAAAAATTGCATTACCTATATCGATAATCTCTCCTTCAGAATTATCTCCAAAAGTAACCATTCATCTTGATAATCTTTTCAGAAAGATATTTGTTACCAGTCATACTCCTAGAATGACCACTATCCATGTACCAAGTATTCTTGTTGTTGTAACATTATTATTTTTCTTAAAATCAATAACATTAAACTTTCGATGCCCAAACCTGCTTGGGCCCGGATGTGTTAGAAAAAAAAACAAGAATCCACAATTGTTTTGAAAATGGATTTGGTGACATATAAGGATTTAACTTTATTAACGGAAAATTTATTTTTCTAATGACATTTGAAAAATAGTATAGTTTAAAAAATAAATTAATTGTTATTAAAAACTAGTTTTTATCTGTATATCCTATTCTAGAACCAATACCATGAGAAAAAATTTGATTATTCATCTTATCAAAAAAATTTACCAGTGGTAATGTTTGATAATATTTTATTCAAAGAATAAATTTCACAACTTTTTTTCAATTAAATTCACATCCTCATTATTAATAATTTTGTAACTAAGTATATCAAAAATAAAATGTAGTGAATTTTCCATAGAAATCACATTTTCTAAATCTTATGAAAAAAGAATCTTTTTGTAATTATATTTATCAAGATATTTAAAATTAAATGAAACATCAATCATTATATTTATTCTTGTATTACCATTATTTTTTTATACAAGCTTTACAATTTTCATTCTTATGCAATATAGAAATGTTTGAAACTTTCTTTTAAAAAGGAATAATATTATAGTCTCTTGTTGAAGATTCATCATCTGAGGATGCAATATTTTTCTCATCAGGGTGATTGGAACTTAAATCTATTTTTTTTAGGTTTTATAAAGGTCATAGCTTTTCTATAAATCAATTTTTTTCATTATGTGAATAAAAAAGGCATAAGTTAATTTATTGGGGGATTTCATTATCCGAAGAGTTACCAAAAGAATCTACTCCACTTTTACTCAATGAATCATTATCTTGAAGAATTTTTTCCCACAGATTTGTAAAATCTCTTGGAATTAATTTGTGAATTTCTATGTTTTCAAATTTTCATTTTCAGTATAGGAAGATATGGTCTGATATTTTAATTATTCATACATTCATAATAATTGAATTCATTCTTTCTATCACTTCTGTCCTTATTAACATTTATATAACGGTATTGAAAATAATTTTTACCAACAATCTTGTTCATCCTTCTGTATAGATTTTCTAATTCATTTTGTGAATGATCAAAAGTACTAGAATCAAATTGAATAACAAATATGTTCTTTCTTAATGATTTAACAACTTATTCAGAATTTTATGTTTCAATATGAATAATAGTTATAGCGAAAGAAACTGTAACACCCCAAAATAATAACAGGTTAACTGACTATATGATATGACTTATGTCAACAAGGTGCACCATCTTTTTCAGGAGTCTGTTTTATTAGAACTCCACAGTTTAACGTGCTTGGCCGCAAGTAGTGATCCGGATGGGAGACGTTCTGGGATGTTTACCAGGGTGTGTGAGTGAGGATAGAGCACACTGGAAAGGACATGTGTTGTCCTGTGGGGACTTTCATTAGTTAGAAGACCCGTTCAGGCACATGGGTGAGCCCCAGGGAAGGGACCACATGTCTGAGGGGTAACTGGTGGTACTTGGAGGGTCAGAACCTGATAACAATCTTAAGGCGGGGTGTTTGTGCTGTCACTGGGACCCAGTTTTCACATTTGGTATCAGAGGTGGTATCTGGCCTTAAGTGTTGTGCCCTTCTTCAGTTGAGATTTAGGGCCCACAACGAGGATGTTGTTCTCTAAAGGGGGGGTGGTTGTAACACCCCCAAATGATAACGGGTTAAATGGCTATATGTTATGACTCATGTCAACAAGGTGCACCTTCCTTTTCAGGATTCTGTCAGATTAGAACTCCACAGTTAAACATTCTTGGCCTAGAGTACTGATCAGGATGGGTGACCTCCAGCCTTAAGTGTGGTGCACTGATTGGGTTGAGATGCAGGGCCCACAACGAGGACGTTGTTCTCTAAAGGGGGGAGTGGGTGGTTGTAACACCCCCAAATGATAACAGGTTAAATGAATATATGATATGTCTCATGTCAACAATGTGTACCTTTCTTTTTGGGAGTCTGTCTGATTAGAACTCCACAGTTAAACGTGTTTGGCCTGGAGTAGTGATCAGGATGGGTGACCTTCTGGAATGTTTCCCAAGGTGTGTGGGACTTAGGAAAAATTACACTGGAAATGACATGTGTTGGCCTGTGGGGACATTCATTAGTCAGATGACCCATTCCGGCACGTGGGTGAGCCCTAGGGTGGGGACCACATGTCTGTGGGGCAACTGTTGGTACCTAGAGGGTCAGGACCCGACAACCATGTTAAGGTTGGGTGTTTGTGTTGTCACTGGGACCCAGTTGTCACAAAAAATCCATCATTAATATTTTTCTATCCCTCAATATCCCATTTTAAACATCCCTTACGCTGTATAAGGTTTCCCATAAGATCATAAAGAGTAAGATTTCTTAACTTTTTAGTCACATCCATAGCAGTTCTCTTGGACACTCATTCATTTGGTATGCTAAAGAGTTAGGACAAATCACACTAGAAAGGACATGTGTTGGCATGTGGGGACTTTCATTAGTCAAATGACCCGTTCAGGCATGTGGGTGAGCCCCAGGGTGAGGACCACATGTCTGCGAGGCAACTGGTGGTACTAGGAGTGTCAGGACCCGACAACCATGTTAAGGTTGGGTGTTTGTGCTGTCACTGGGACCCATTTGTCACAGAAACACCATCATTCTTATTTTTTTATCCCTCAAAATCCATTTTTAAACATCCTTTACACGGCATAAGGGTTCCCATAAGATCATAAAGAGTAATATTTCATAAATTTTTAGTCACATCCACAGTAGTTCTCTTGGACACTCATTCATTTGGTATGCTATATATTACCTTCTAAATAAAAATTTCATCATCAAAACCTTTCTCACTAATAGATTGTAAACTATTAATAATATTCATAAATCTAGATTAAATATTGGTGAGAGATTCTCCATGAAGAAAATCAAACATTTAATACTCAGCACTCAACATATCTGTCCTGGTTTGTACAAATTTTTATGTTCCAAAATGTGTAACCTCATGCATTTTCCAAATAATGTTAGCAGCTTCACTAGATGATAATAGACTATAAATTCATTTTTTCAAGAAGAATAACAATGTATTTATTTCTCTATAATTCAACTGATATTGTAACACCCCAAGCTTCCACATCACATTTCCCTTTGACTAATGCAATGACGTGCATTGTACGCAACTTCGAGATTCTAACACACAACAACCAATCAAACTAGCCGGTATGAATTGTAATACCTAATTTTTAAAATTTTATAAATTTTATCTTTAGAAATGGACTTCTTTTTTGGATTTGTAATATCAAAATTATCTTAGGGTGAAATTTTGGTACTTTTCGGATAACTTTCATATTTTGATGAATAGTGAAAATTACTAAATTTTAATTAAAAACAACTTTTTTAATCGAAATAATTAATTGTGATAAATTATTAATCGGAGTGGTTTTAAAGTATATTTAGAATATATTTTTACCATTTAATACAATTTTTTTCATTGTATGAGATTTCATATTTAAACCAGACATAAACAAGTGTCAATCATTTGGTAGTTAGTATCTCTTAAAAACACGCTATTTGTTTTGATGACGGGAATTAATTTTTAAATTAATTAATGCAACTGGTTTGTTTTGAATTTGGTAAAATAGACATCATTTTTTAATTCATAATATCAAATATAGCTTAGGCCTAACTTTTGGTATTTTTCTGGAAACTTTCATTTTTTGATGAATAGTGAAACCACTAAGTGGTAGTTAAAAAACTAAATTTTTCATAAAACGCCATTTTACCACTTTTGTGAGTGGAATTTCGAAAATCCGAAAGACATGGGTAATATCAAGGATTAAAATGTGGTTCATTGAGATGAAAATAATTTTTGTTGAAAAGTAACTTTTTACTTTTATTTACCCCGGTTAAAAGTAAATAGGGTAATTAATGGTAAAAATGATATTAATATTACCCAAACACATGTCCTAATTCTATTGGAAAAGTATATCTCAACAAAAAATAACCTTAGGAATAAAATATTATCATTTAGGTCCACTTGGATTAGATTAGGACATTTATTATTATTTAATTCAAAGTAGAGTTTAAAGAGTTAAAATCAAAGTTTATTTACTAAATATTTTTTAATATAGGGTTACACTTAAGATAAATTAGATTATAAATATTAATTAGAAATAAAAATAAGATTACCTACAAAATTATATTTTATTTATAATTTTTAGACATTAAATAATTTAATTTATTTACGACGCAATGATGATGCAGTAATTCCATAATAGTAAAAAATTAAAATAACTGATATTATAAATAACCAAATAAATATAACTGGAGACTTTTAGTGAATTAAACTAATTTTCTAGGTTAATAAGTCATATTAAGATTGTTTTAACTGAATTTGTTCGTGGTAATAATTCTGTTATGAGTTTCACAAAAATCAATTATTGAATAGTGTCAAAATTGACATAAAAAATTTTAAAAACAAATATTATATTATTAATTGATATTAAATTCCTAAAAAACTAAGGTTCATCCAAGAGACTTATATCATTATAGTTTTATCATTAATGGCCCATTTTGGGGTCTCTTCGATATATATAGTATGTTTATTAACCATATAATATAAAAATACAAAGAGACATTGTAAAAGTGAAACTAATTAACTAAGAGTTAATACTTAATGATAAGGTTAATATAATGACCCAAACCTATCTAAATTATATTGGTTGAGTGGTTTTAGACCTATACCCACCTTAAAATTCAAATAATCCACTTTTTAGCCATTAGAAACCGGATATTAATTTATTATAAAATATTATTTCTTGCTTTTCCAAATGTTCCCCTCACCCCTCTTAAAAAAGGGCACTCACTCTTCTCATTACTTCACACCTTCAAAGCCTTTTTGTGTGGCCAAACCCTGCCCAAATACTATCTCAACTTCCTTCAATACAACCTAGAGTCTTTAGTTTGATCAGAAAGCTAACCTATGTATCCCTTTTGATCAAATCAAAAGGAAGAACCCGAAGAAGAGGTAATGTTTTACCATCCTTTTTCAAATTCTTTTCTTCTTAAAAATCTTATTTCTTTGTTATTCAAATTCTAAAATAATGAATCCAGTATATTATATAAACTATAATATTATTATAAATATGTTACAACCAAATTTAGTATTCAATCCATCATTTGAATGACATGTCATCATACGTGCGTACGTACGGCTTACCGTCTCCACGTCGTGGTGTAATGGTCATTCAATAAATTATTATTTGGATGGGTAAAATAATGATGTGTAATTAATTTAAATAATAAATATAACATGATAATTATTCTGTCTATATGATATACCATCCAATTATATATTATTTTAACATCAAAAGAATGATATTGTCGCTCATGCGTACGTACAAACTACCGTCTCCACGAAAGCGATTAGATTCATTCTCCATCGTATCCATTCAAGTATAATTATCATTTCATGATTTAGAAATAATGTTTAAGGAATTTATTTAATTATGGATATGAATAATATAAAACCTATCCATAACAGACACGTCTTACATAACAAAGAATATAAAGGAAAACGAGTAAGTTAACACCCGATATTACGATAATACTAAGATATTATTAACAAATCAATGTTAAAAGTTAATATATGATATCATATTAATGTAAATTATTCTTGTATAATTAAATAAAAATTATTTAACCATTATAAAGGAGGTTAACCTACCACTAACCAAGGAGAAAGTACAAAGTAAGTGGTTTCTTATCTCACTCTTAATTCCGTGAGAATTCCATTGTTCACCACTTATTTATTAGATGTGGTGTGTGTACTTCCCATGTTTGTATTAATTGTGTAATATATTTTTATTCATGTATATTTAAATCATCATTGTATGATGATTCTTTCATGGGTGTATGTTCTTAATGTTACCAAATCTATAAGGGAATTTGAAATTTCAATTTCCACTCATTCGGCTTTACTCATAACTCATTGATTATTTTACTCCAAGAATATGTGTATAATAAATATTCATTTGATTATGTCATAATTTCCACTCCCCTTTCCGTGGATATACTTTTTATACACATAATCACACCATTGATAAATTCTCAAGTCATCGGTATGGACTTGATAAGAGTAATTTTTACTCAATATCGATTTGTTGAGATAAACATCCAATTCATTGGTGTTGTTTTTACTAGAATATGTGTGAATTTCCTTTGATTGTTTTACAGTGAATATACAATCATATTTAGTGTATTTATATTTTTCACACATAATTATATCATTGATTTATCCTTAACCTAAGGATACGGCCATTATGAGAGATTTCATCTCAATTTACATTCCATTAAGACTTCTTTGTTGTTATACAACAAATCACTTTTATGTGGTGTATATAATGTACATTGACATAGTATATCATGAATCCCTTTATTCTTATGATATTAAAATGTTTTGATTACCTAAATTATTTGTATTCAAGTGTATCTCTTTTGGTAAGAATCTCTAACTAAAATACCATTTTTAAATGTTTTAAAGACTTATTCTTCTACATACTTCTCATTAATGTCCATGTTTTAAAAATGGTTTTAAGGATTTATTTATATGGACATTAAAGTTTTAAAATTAAAATTCCATTTAAAAGTTTCAAAGTGGTATGGGACACTTTGATTCAAAAATCTATTTTTAAATGGCTTCTTGACAAATAATGTGACTTTTAAATGATTTCAAGAAAAAGGGGGATATTTCTCTCAAATAGTTTTTATAATTATTTTCATCTATGTCAATATCCTTCATTATTCTCGATTGAGGTTAATATGATACAATAAAATCTTCCATATTGTATCGAATGAGTTATGTTTGACTGTGGATGTGCTATTTTTATACCATTAATGGGTTGTGGATAATGTATTGACATTTCGTATGCTAGTTTTAATAAGAATATTTATGTTATGTTTAAAATTTTTCATATGAGGAATGCATTGGTCTTTGTAAGAGACGGGTGGAGCCCACTATAGGTCCTCGATGCATCGGTAGGTCTCATGAGACCAACTAGTGTCTTGGTACAAGGCCTTGGAAAAATTTTATTTGTAGTATTGGCACGAGGCCTTGGCTATGTGGTTATGATAGTCTAGCATTATGCATTCCATCATTATTAAAGTGGTTATTGATATTTCATTTGATTGTTCAAATAGTATAATATCCATGTGAATATGTAAATGGAATTATTTCATTTTATCTTTTCCATATTATGCGGAAGTTCAATTTTAAAAGGCTTTTGTTTTAGTTATAAATTGTTTTAAGTGTTTATGCTTATCTATGAAAGATTCTGCTATATTATTATCCTTACTGAGCATCTGAGCTCACCCCTTTCGATGTTTTATTTTTCCCAGGATGTGAAGAAGTAATTTATGAATGACCTGTAGGGATAGTATGAGGGGATATGAAGACAAGATGTTGTAGTAGTTTTTTTTTACCTTATGATGTAATGTAAGACTTATGAATATATATAGTGTTTCCAAGACTACTAAACTAATCAGTCGTTCGAGACATGACCCTTTGTGATCATGCCAATGTTATGTAATAATGCACTGACTATGGGTATCTAGGGTCGGGGCGTTACAGTTGATATCAGAGGAAGTTTAGTACAAACCTTGAAAGCTAGATTTAGATAAAATATGATTAGAGAACGTAGACCTAAGATGAACTTTGGGGATTAGTATAGAAGAAATTCATAGAATTTTGTTATTGTAGATATTTTGTGAGTTTCCTAAGAAATATTTCCCTATCTGGATACGAGCAGGTAGAGGCGTCTCTGGCACAGATGTAACTTGGGGTAAAACCCGAAAACACCGCTTTGAGGTATACTCGAATGAGAACTCATGCACGACAAAGGGCCTTGATGCACTATTGGTTACGACACTCCAAGGGGATATGATTTGGTAAATTCACAAAGATTAGTATGAAACATTATTAATGGAATTCAAAAAACTGCTCCTAAGAATATATGTCGGCAGATAGATAGTGGATAACCTAGATTTTAACATAGGGTACCCCAAGTTAGGATATATTGTTCAATTACAAGATTATCCTATTATGTATATTTTTTTACATTATTATTAGATAAGTATTCAAAAACCCTAATTTTATTTTCTTTTTGTTAGTTGAAACATGGAGGGAGCAAGATCAAGAAAAACTCTTCTCTCTATTCCTGAATAACAACTTATAATTATTATCCAGAAGTCATGCGCAGGCGATGTTGAAACTTTTTCAAATGTCCAAGTTACATGAAAACAACTTTATGAGACATCCAATACCTCTAGCATTGCACGATTTATTTCAAGGCTCAAATACCGACTATGGGATAATGTTGTGCTCTCAACTTTCTTACCACACTAATCATGGGATGTACCATCAGGGTTTTGTCATATTATTCACTTTATCTCAAAATTACGATGCACTAAATGATTTTCTAGATGCTACATAAGAGGGAGACCTTCGATCAGACTATATGTATCAAATTATATATTTATGTCATTTGGGATATACAGAAACTGATTTACCAAAACCGTATTTTGAAATATTTGAAGATTGATCAGTGAGAATTTTTTGAAAAAACATGTTAAAGACGATGTCTCAAAATTATATATAAGAAATACCTTTTTTTTGATGCATCGATTCTTCCATCGATATAATCCAAGATGGATGAGGAGTTTTGGGTAAAGGAAGTAGATGATTTTGAAAAATTCCTGATGTACCATTGTGACACATGAACACATTCTACCAAAAGGCAAATCCGTCTAGTCTCTCTAGAGTTCATGTTGTGATCCACATATCTCTAGTGACAAAATACATTCCTGAACCAATGCATGTACTCACCTATGAATAATTAGAACTGGAACCCGATCTATCTTATTGTGGAGAGCCTATCAGAATTCTTCATACCAAAGATCAAGTGTTGAGAAATCGGATGACTCGACTAGTAAAGGTTCTATGGAGAAATCATAAGATGGAAGAGGAAATGTGGGAACCCGAGGAACATATGATGAAGAACCTTTGTGGAAATAAATGGATGGTGAAATATTTAAAAGTGTTAGTGCTCTTTATTGATTGGATTACTTTGGAATAATTTTCTCCTGTATGTGTAAACCTGAAATTTATCAAGTGAAAATGATATTTGAGGAAGAATTATCTTTTCTGTTGCAAATATAGTTATAAATAACCATTTGGTCTTATTTGATCATTGGGTTTGAGGAAATTATAAGTTATTATAATTTGGGATGAAAATGCAAGGTATGAGATAAGATTTTTGGTTAAATTATGTTATGGTTATTTTGAAGAATTTATCTCATTTTGGTAATGTTATAAAATACAGTTTTTGAAAAAGGACAACACGCAGACCGTGTGACAACCCGTCGCGTTAGAAAAAGATGTGGGAATCGAACCCACAACCAAAGTGAGATCGGGATTTATCTCCTACCACTGGACTACGTGATGTCCCTGGTTAGTGTGACTATTATTTTTAGTTAAATGATTTTATTGATCAATAATAATTAGATTTGGGATCTTATGTATTATCAAATGAATACCCTTAGTATAAGAAAATGATTTGGTAATTAAGTGATAGATGTTATTTTTGAAGTAGTTCGCTTTGTTGTATGGAAAGTAGAATAGTATG
The DNA here is from genome assembly GCA_963277665.1 of Viscum album. Classification (NCBI taxonomy): domain Eukaryota; kingdom Viridiplantae; phylum Streptophyta; class Magnoliopsida; order Santalales; family Viscaceae; genus Viscum; species Viscum album. Next base: position 360,722,945 of record OY728158.1, on the reverse strand, counting down.
GGATTTCATTTGAGGAGTAATGATGGATTTTTATCTATGTTTTTATTGTGGATTTATAGTAATTAGGGTTGTTTATGGAAATTATTAGGTTAATTACTTCTAAGTGCAACACCCCAGGATTTCATAGTGTGTTATTTTTTAAGAATAATTCAATAACTTGCACTACACGCAACACCGAGTTCAATCACACCATGACGTACAAAAAAAGCCATTAAAAGAGGTCATGAATAGTATTAACTACATTTTTAACTTTATATAATCCTTATAACTTTAGAATCCCTATTATGAGTTTCTTAGTCATAATGCAAGAACAGATTCATTTCCAGTATTGCAATTTTACGACCTTTTAATAGTGAAACCTTTTTAAATAAAATATTTTAAACTATCTGAATAAATTGGGACATCAAAAAATTTAAAATGAAACATCCCAAGCTTCCATGGTACGCTTTCCTTTGAATAAAATAGTTGCGTGTGTTGTACGCAACCTTGAGTTTTAACACACGCCACAACCAATCAAACTAGCCGTTATGAATAGTAATAACTAAATTTTGAAATTATATATATTTTATATTTTAAAATGGACTCCATTTTTGGATTCGGAATATCTAATTTAGCCTAAGGTGAAATTTTGGTACTTTTCGGATAACTATCATATTTTGATGAATAGTGAAAATTACTAAATTTTAATTAAAAACAACTTTTTTAATCAAAATAATTAATAGTGATAAATTGTGAATTTGAGTGGTTTTAAAGTATATTTATAATATATTTTTACCATTTAATATAATGTTGGTCATTGGACATAATTTTACAACTAAACCGAACATAAACAAGTGTCAATATTTTGATAGTTATTATCTCTTAAAAACACGATTTTTGTTTTGAAAGCGGGAATTAATTTTAAATTAATTTCAGCCACTTCTGTGTTTTGAATTTAGAAAAATGGATTCCAGATTTGGAATCATGATGTCCAAATTGTGTAAATAGGTAACTTTTATTTTTAGTCATTTTGAATAATTACTGTGGTAAATATTTTATTTACCATGGTTAAGGGTAAATCCGGTAAATAAGGGTTAAAAAAATAATATTATAATAATACAAAATTAACCTAAAATGTGTCCTAACCTTATTGGTGGACACATACCCGACCATGGGCATCCTTGGGTAGATTTGGGGACCCCTTGGAGCCACTTGTATGCGGTAGGGACACATTATATTAATAAAGTTAAAATAAAAATAAAAATGGCATAAGCTTACATCTTTTAGAAGAACAATTTTTACATAGGGTTATACATGTTGGATTTTCGATTATAAATATTCATTAGAAATCTAAACAGATTTCCTACATAATTATATTTTATTTATAATTTTTAGACATCAAATAAGTTAAATTATTAATGACACAATAATGATGCAATGTTTACCTCATTAATAAATCATTTAAATAAATAAGATTATAATGATTAAAATATTATCTAAAACCTGTCCAATTCTTATTGGTTGATGTTATTTAGAAAATGAGTCATCTTATCTTCGACCTCAAAGATTTTTGGACCATTATAAACCGAATATAATTATATTATAAAGTAATACTTTCACTCTTTCCAAAAGAGCCACTCCTCTCCCTTATAAAAGGAGACCACTTCTACTCATTCCTCACACCTCTCAAGCCACATGGCTCGTCCAAACCCTGCCCAAATAAGCTCCCCACATCCCTCTCCTCCTCCTTGAAGCTTACCCTTAGGCATAAATCATTTCATGAAGTCCTTTGGTTCCAACCAATGTGAGTTACCTAAATTAAAGTAGGTTAACCTACCCCAACAAAGGAAAAGTACAAGGTAAGGGTTATTTCACAATCTCTTCATTATCCGAGGTTGTTTATACGTAATAATCTACTGGGATTTTTTTATCATCCCCATCCATGTTTCTTTGAAATGTAGTTCAAAACATATTTATTATTTACAATAATATGGGTTAAATTCATTTATACCCTTGTTTGACTTTTTATAAGAGGTTTATAAAGGAATCATTCCGTCGTTTTCAAAACAAGGTCCTTTTTAACCTTTTCGATAGAATTAAGGTAAGAATGTTTTTTTTAACTTACACGGAAGGTGCGGTTATTTTCTGCCATTATAAAATATTCAAAGCTTCACTTACAATATTATAAGAATATTTTCAAAGAAAATGTTTTATTTTATATGGATCTTAAATGATTTCAAAATAAAAAGAGATATTTCTTTTAAAAGAATTTTTATTTCATCTATGTCAACATCCTTTGATGGATTTTAAGATTATTTGAAGTTGATTTATTATGATACAAAACTTCTATATTTTATTGAAGGTTTTGTGATATGTTTGACTGTTGATGTGTCATTTATATAGCATTCATGGTTTATGAGTAAAGTATTGACATTTCGTATGCTAATTCCAATAAGAATGTTTATGTTATATTTCAACCTTTACATCATATGAATGTGTTGGACAATAATGTTCCAGGTTGGGGACTGGTTAAAGTAAGCCCTCCATGTTGGGGACTGGTAAAAGTAAGCCCTCCAGGTTTGGGACTGGTAAATGTAAGCCCTCCGGTTTGGTCTCCGGTTATTAGAGGCACTCCGGGTTGGTGTCCAGTTATTAGAGGCACTCCGGGTTGGTGTCCGGTTATTAGAGGCACTCCGGGTTGGGTTCTGGTTACAGTTATCCCCAAGGTCTTGGGACGAGGCCTTGACAAAGAAATTAAAGTTTAGCATTATGCTTTCCAACATTATGAAAGTGGTTATTGATATTGAATGTGATTATTCAATTAGTAGAATATCAATGTGAACAAGTAAATGGCATTATTTCATTTTACTTTTGCCATACTATGTTGATGTTCAAGTTTAAAAGGATTTTGTTTTAATAATTCATTGCCTTAAATGTTTATGCTTATTTTTGAATGTTCCGCTATATTTTTATCCTTACTAGGCATTTGAGATCACCCCTTTTCTATGTTTTATTTTTCCCAGGATGTGAGATGTAAGTTATGAATGACCTGCAGGGATATTATGAGGGGATTATAGTGTGGACTGTGGAATCATTATGTTTTTGTAGTAGTTTTTCATTTTATGATGTAATGTAAAACTTATGAATATATCTAGTGTTTCCAAGGCTACTAAACCAATCGGTCTTTCGAGATTTGATATTTCTTGTGATCATGCCAATGTTATGTAATAATGCACCGACTCTAGGTAATTAGGGTCGGGGCATTACAGTTGGTATCAGAGGAAGTTTATTACAAACCTTGGAAGTTAGATTTAGATAAACTCTGATTAGAGCACATAGACCTAAGATGAACTTTGAGGATTAGTATAGAAGAACTTCCTAGAATTTTGGTATTGTAGAGATTTTGTGAGTTTTCCGAGAAATACATCCCTGTCTGGATACGAGCAGGTAGAGGCGGCTCTGGCACAGATGTACCTAGGGGTAAAACCTGAAAACACCGCTTTGAGCTAGACTCGAATGGGAACTGGTGCACGACAACGAGCCTTGATGCACTCTTGGTTACGACACTCCCGGGGGATATGCTTAGGATAATTCTCATTATCTTTACAAACCATTATGAAGGGTTTATGAGTATATACATTCTAAAATGAGACATTTTTATGATTATGGATTATATCCATAAATAGTTCAATTTATGTTAAGTGTTTTATAAGTATGAGATTATGTATTCTGATTCATAAACTGATCTAGTGTATTCCATTGTTTAGAAATGGTGCACAGTAGAAGGAATGAGAACTCCAGAAATGCACATGATCCAAAGAGAAGGAAGGATCATATATTTCATGGTCTTAAGCTAGAATTTATAAGAGAAATAGTCTCCCATGTATTATCATCATATGAAGAAATAATAGCATGTGTTGATAAGATAAGTAAAGAGTTTACTGAGTCCTATGGCTTTGAAGGGAAGCAAGAGAAGAAAAGGATGGAAGAGAGAAAGATGGATAAAGGGAAGAGGGAAAAGAAGAATTTTCCCATATGTGGTAACTGTGGAAAGAATCACCCAGGAACTTGCCTGAAAGGAATGTGAGTTTGTTATAAGTGTGGAGGAAAAGGGCACAAAGTACGTGACTGAAAGGGTAAGAAAATGTTTTCAAATGTACAATGCTTCATTTGCAAGGAGTTTGGACACTACGCGAACCTATGTCCCAGTCATCAGACTATGCCGCAAATGATGCTATTGGATAATAATCAAGTTATGATACTACCACAGATGAAGAGGAATGATTAGAGTTATTATATTAATTATGTCAATTGAGTGTTGTATCAACAATGTACTTGTTATAATAATTATGGAGTATATAAGGATTGTAATGCAGTACTATTTCATTAAGGACTTGAGATTGTGTGGAACAAAGAAAAGTGACTCAATAGCAGGATAAATTTTTGGAAAATATATGGTTGAGAAAAAGATAAACCATAATATGGTTCTGATACCGAGTTAGTGATTTTAGAATAATACATGATTGATTTGGATAAATTATATTGGATATTCTTGACTACCTTGAAACTGATTAATGATTTGTATATTCCATCATTTTTTTGGGGTTTAAAACATTTTTGGATTGATGAAGTATATCCATCATTCTATATGGAATAAGGGAGCATGAATGTAATCAATAAGGAATATGGTAATTCAAGATGTTTCAGTGTATTAAAAGAATACAAGATGAAGGTATTAATATTTTATTACGGGGTAAAAAGGATCTATATTATGTTTACCTTCCTTATAAATGATGTACTGTGAGTTTGGACAGAAGTATTTTGAATAGTTCTAGTTTGGATTATTTTGGATTACCATAAAAGGACAACCCGGAGGTCGGGCGGCAACCCGTCGCGTCCGGCAAGGCTGCGAGACTTGAACCCGCAACCGAAGGGCGACAAGGGTGTATCACCTACCACTGGACCATGAGATGTCCTGGATTAAATAATGTAGTTTTTTTAAAAAAGATTTGGTATATGAATTATAAATTCATTTATTTTGGAACCCTGTACGAATAGTATAAATAGGAATTTTTTTTACGTTCTATTATCTTTTAGAGAGAAAGATGAGTTTGTGGTAGAAATTTATTAATGGATAAAACTCTAATTATAATGTAAGTATATCTCCTTATGATCTTATACCATCTCATAAATAAATTCCTCAACATTAATACAAGGAACTTAGAACAAAAATGTTGTCCTATATGGTACCTTAAATCATCACTAATTTATGGATTTGGGATTGTTGACCTTTTCATAGCCATGTTCTCTACCACTCTCCATCAGATAATTGATGGTTAGATTTCTCCTCCATATCCATATTTTCCTACATGGAACCCTAGTATGTGTTATTTTCGGTAATCTTCATACTTTCCACTCTTTATTTTAAATAGAGGCCTCATTAATTCATTTTTCGATGTGGGATTTCAACTAAGATATTTTGAAACGTCAAAAATGTGTTATCCCAATACCCTATGTTTTGTTGAACCGATGGTATTTCAAATCATCATAGATTGATGAGTTTAAGGACCCCAATTTTATACTTGTTTATGATTGATGACCTCAATCACTACCTATAAATATTTTCGTTTTTCCTCCAATCATATGTCTCTAATTGCCACCAATGTTCTCCTAATTGAGATCATAATTTGGTGGTGACCATTTCATTTCTCTTTTCCTTATATAAAGACTAAATTTTAGTAACCCAATTTTCGATGTGGGTTTTCCCACGAATATATTTTCTACTTTCAACCTTTTATTTTAGAAGAACAATTAAAAATTGCGAGGACGCAATTTATTGAAGGAGGGGAGAATGTAACACCCCGGGATTTCATAGTGTGTTATTTCTTAAAAATAATTCAATAACTTGCACTACACGCAACACCGAGTTCAATCACCCCATGACGTACAAAAAAAATCCATTAAAAGATGTCATGAATAGTATTAACTACATTTTTAACTTTATATAATCCTTATAATTTTAGAATCTCTATTATGAGTTTCATAGTCATAATGCAAGAACATATTCATTTCCAGTATTGCACTTTTATGAATTTTTAATAGTGAAACCTTTTTAAATAAAATATTTTAAACTATCTGAATAAATTGGGACATCAAAAAATTTAAAATGAAACATCCCAAGCTTCCACGGTACGCTTTCTTTTGAATAAAATAGTAGCGTGTGTTGTACGCAACCTTGAATTTTAACACACGCCACAACCAATCAAACTAGCCGTTATGAATAGTAATACCTAAATTTTGAAATTATATATATTTTATATTTTAAATTGGACATCATTTTTGGATTCGGAATATCGAATTTAGCCTAAGGTGAAATTCTGGTACTTTTCGGATAACTTTCATATTTTGATGAATAGTGAAAATTACTAAATTTTAATTAAAAACAACGTTTTTAATCAAAATAATTAATAGTGATAAATTGTGAATTTGAGTGGTTTTAAAGTATATTTATAATATATTTTTACCATTTAATATAATGTTGGTCATTGGACATAATTTTACAATTAAAACGGACATAAACAAGTGTCAATCTTTTGATAGTTATTATCTCTTAAAAACACGCTTTTTGTTTTGACAGCAAGAATTAATTTTAAATTAATTTCTGCCACTTCTGTGCTTTGAATTTAGAAAAATGGATTCCATATTTGGAATCAGGATTTCCAAATTGTGTAAATAGGTAACTTTTATTTTTAGACATTTTGAATAATTACTGTGGTAAATATTTTATTTACCATGGTTAAGGGTAAATCCGGTAAATAAGGGTTAAAAAAATAATATTATAATAATACAAAATTACCCTAAAATGTGTCCTAACCTTATTGGTGGACACATACCCGACCATGGGCATCCTTGGGTCGATTTAGGGACCCCTTGGAGCCACTTGTATGTGGTAGGGACACATTATATTAATAAAGTTAAAATAAAAATAAAAATGGCATATGCTTACATCTTTTAGAAGAACAATTTTTACATAGGGTTATACATGTTGGATTTTCGATTATAAATATTCATTAGAAAGATAAAAAGATTTCCTACATAATGATATTTTATTTATAATTTTTAGACATCAAATATGTTAAATTATTAATGACACTATAATGATGCAATGTTTACCTCATTCATAAATCATTTAAATAAATAAGATTATAATGATTAAAATATTATCTAAAACCTGTCCAATTCTTATTGGTTGATGTTATTTAGAAAATGAGTCATCTTATCTTCGACCTCAATGATTTTTGGACCATTATAAACCGAATATAATTATATTATAAAGTAATACTTTCACTCTTTCCTAAAGAGCCCCTCCTCTCCCTTATAAAAGAGACCACTTCTACTCATTCCTCACACCTCTCAAGCCACTTGGCTCGTCCAAACCCTGCCCAAATAAGCTCCCCACATCCCTCTCCTCCTCGTTGAAGCTTCCCCTTAGGCATAAAGCATTTCGAGAAGTCCTTTGGTTCCAACCAAAGTGAGTTACATAAATTAAAGGAGGTTAACCTACCCCAACAAAGGAAAAGTACAAGTTAAGGGTAATTTCACAATCTCTTCATTATCCGAGGATGATTATACGTAATAATCTACTAGGATTTCTTTATCATCCACGTCCATGTTTCTTCGAAATGTATTTCAAAACATATTTATTTTTTACAAGAATATGGGTTAAAGTCATTTATACCCTTGTTTGACTTTTTATAAGAGGTTTATAAAGGAATCTTTCCGTCGTTTTCAAAACAAGGTCCTTTTTAACCTTTTCGACAGAATTAAGGTAAGAATGTTTTTTTAACTTACACAGCAGGTGCGGTTATTTTCTGCCGTTATAGAATATTCATAGCTTCCCTTACAAGCTTATAAGAATATTTTCAAAGAAAATGTTTTATTTTATATGGATCTTCAATGATTTCAAAATAAAAGGAGATATTTCTTTTAAAAGAATTTTGATTTCATCTATGTCAACATCCTTTGATGGATTTTAAGATTATTTGAAGTTGATTTATTATGATACAAAACTTCAATATTTTATTGAAGGTTTTGTGATATGTTTGACTGTGGATGTGTCATTTATATAGCATTCATGGTTTATGAGTAAAGTATTGACATTTCGTATGCTAATTTCAATAAGAATGTTTATGTTATATTTCAACCTTTACTTCATATGAATGTGTTGGACAAGTATGTTCCAGGTTGGGGACTGGTTAAAGTAAGACCTCCAGGTTGGGGACTGGTAAAAGTAAGCCCTCCAGGTTAGGGACTGATAAAAGTAAGCCCTCCGGTTTGGTCTCCGGTTATTAGAGGCACTCCGGGTTGGTGTCCGGTTATTATAGGCACTCCGGGTTGGTGTCCGGTTATTAGAGGCACTCCGGGTTGGGTTCCGGTTACAGTTAGCCCCAAGGTCTTGGGACGAGGCCTTGACAAAGAAATTAAAGTTTAGCATTATGCATTCCAACATTATGAAAGTGGTTATTGATATTGCATGTGATTATTCGATTAGTAGAATATCCATGTGAACAAGTAAATGGCATTATTTCATTTTACTTTTGCCATACTATGTTGAAGTTCAAGTTTAAAAGGCTTTTGTTTTAGTAATTCATTGCCTTAAATGTTTATGCTTATTTTTGAATGTTCCGCTATATTTTTATCCTTACTGGGCATTTGAGCTCACCCCTTTTCTATGTTTTATTTTTCCCAGGATGTGAAGATGTATGTTATGAATGACCTGTAGGGATATTATGAGGGGATTATAGTGTGGACTGTGGAAACATTATGTTGTTGTAGTAGTTTTTCATTTTATGATGTAATTTAAAACTTATGAATATATCTAGTGTTTCCAAGGCTACTAAACCAATCGGTCTTTCGAGATTTGATCTTTCTTGTGATCATGGCAATGTTATGTAATAATGCACCGACTCGAGGTAATTAGGGTCGGGGCGTTACACTAAGTATGTGACATTATGAGTAATTAATGTCATTTGGAGATACAATTTAACGTGGAAGACTACATTCTTATAAGTTTTGAGTTTCAATATTAGTTTGGATAATATTGAAGGATTTTAAGGAAAATTGATTATTGAATTGTATTTATTTAACTTTGGGGTATTGATGATTTAATAATAGAAATTAAGATTAGTGTCTTTTCTCTAATGGAATATCCATTTGGGGGTCATCAGATATTATACTAACCATTTTGGTTTTGATTAATCTCTAAAGACAAGGTAAATATATAGTTTATCCTACGTGGATCATGTATTTATATAGAAGTTTATTCTAGCTCTTCCATTGTGACCAAGTCTTCTTCAATACTCATTGTTCAAAAAAATGAGTTAGTGGTAAAAAATTATTAAAGAATGAAACACTACTTAAAAAGTAAGTATATATCTTTATGTTCTTAGTCAATATCATAAATGAATTCCTCGTCCTTATGTAATGTAACTTAAAAAAAATGTTGTCAGTTTACTTTTCCTACTGGGAGACTAAGGACTGTTTGTCCCAACACAAATTTGTGATTTTCTTATTGTTAACTTTCTCTTGATCATGTTTTCTATCCCTCTCCATCAGAACTGAACACTTAGTTTATCGTCCATATCCATGTTTTCCTACATGGAATCCTTGTATGTGTTATCTTGGGTGACCTTTATACCACTCTTCCTTTCTTTTAAAGTGATAGATTTATTGACTCTTTTACCAATATGAGACATTCCATTATATTCTCAATCCCAATTTTAAAAAAACTGTGGGGACGCAATTTATTGAAGGAGGGGAGAATATAACACCCCAAGCTTCAACGACATGTTTCCCTTTGAATAATGCAATGACGTGCACTATACGCAACTTCGAGATTCTAACACACCACAACAAATCAAACTAGCCATTATGAATAGTGATCCCTACTTTTTAAAATTTAATAAATTTTATATTTTGAAATGGAATTCAGTATTGGATTCGTAATATCGAAATTTTCTTAGGGTGAAATTTTGGTACTTTTCGGATAACTTTCATATTTTGATGAATAGTGAAAATTACTAAATTTTAATTAAAAACATCTTTTTAATCGTAATAATTAATTGTGATTAATTATTAATTTGAGTGGTTTTAAAGTATATTTAGAATATATTTTTACCATTTAATACAATGTTGGTCATTGGATGAGATTTCACATTTAAACCAGACATAAACAAGTGTCAATCTTTTGATAGTTATTATCTTTTAAAAAAACGATATTTGTTTTGACGATGGGAATTAATTTTTAAAATAACTAATGCAACTGGTTTGTTTTGAATTTGTTAAAATAGACATCATTTTTGAATTCATAATATCAACTATAGCTTAGGCCTACTTTTTGGTATTTTTCTAGAAACATTCATTTTTTGATGAATAGTGAAACCACTAAGTGGTTGTTAAAAAACTAAATTTTTCATAAAACTTAATTTTACCGCTTCTGTGAGTGGAATTTCGAAAATCCTAGTGACATGGTTAATATCAAGGAGTAAAATTTGGTTCATTGAGATGAAAATAATTTTTGGTGAATAGTAACTTTTTACTTTTATTTACCCCGGTTAAAAGTAAATATGGTAATTAAGTGTAAAAATGATATTAATATTATCCTAACACATGTCCTAATTCTATTGGACAAGTTTATATTGACCACAAACAACCTTAGGAATAAAATATTATCATTTAGGTCCACTAGGATTAGATTAGGACTTTTATTATTATTTAATTCAAAAAAGAGTTAAAAGAGTTAAAATCAAAGTTTATTTACTAAAACCTTTTTAATATAGGGTTACACATAAGATAAATTAGATTATAAATATTCATTAATGATTTCATACATAATGATATTTTATTTATAATTTTTAGACATTAAATAATGTAATTTATTTATGACACAATGATGATGCAGTAATTACCATAATAGTAATGAATTAAAATAACTGATATTATAAATAACCAAATAAATATAATTGGAGACTTTAATTGAATTACACTAATTGTTTAGCTTAATATGAAATATTAGGATTGATTTAATTGACTTTGTTAGAAGTAATAATTCTGTTATGAGTTTCACAAAAATCAATTATTTAATAGTGTCAAAATTGACATAAAAGAGTTTTTAAAACAAATATTATATTATTAATTGATATTAAATTTCTAAAACTCTAAGGATCGTCCAGGAGACTTATATCATGATAGGTGTATCATTAATGGACCACTTGGGGGTCTCTTGGATTTATATAGTATGTTTATTAACCATATAATATAGAAATACAAAGAGACATTGTAAAATTGAAACTAATTAACTAAGAGTTAATACTTAAATATAAGGTTAATATAATGACCCAAAACTGTCTAAATTGTATTGGTTGAGTGTTTTTCGACCTATACATACCTTAACCTTTAAATAATAAACTTTTGGGCCATTAGAAACCGAATATGAATTTATTATAAAATAATATTTATAGCTTTTCCAAAGGTGCCCCTCACCCCTCTTATTAAAGGGCACTCCCCATTCTCATTACTTCACACCATCAAAGCATTTTGTTTCAGCCAAACTCTACCCGAATACTATATAAACATGCCTCACTACATCCTAGAGTCCTTAGTTTTATCATAAAGCCAACATAAGGATCCCTTTTGATCAAATCAATACGAAGAACCCGAAGAAGAGGTAATGTTTTTACCACCTTTTTTCAAATTCTTTTCTTCTTCAACTTCTTCTTTCTTTGTTATTCCCATTCTAAAATAATGAATCCGGTATCTCCTATATAATATAATATTATTATAAATATGGTACAACCATATTCAGTATTCTATCCATCCTTTGAATGAAATGTCACCATATGTGCGTACGTACGACTTAAGGTCTCCACGTCGTGGTGTAATTGTCATTCAATAAATTATTATATCGATGAGTAAAATAATGATGTTTAACTCATATAAATAATAAATATAAATGATATTTATTCTGTATATTTGATGTACCATACAATTATATATTATTTTAACATCAAAAGAATGATATTATCGCTCGTGCGTACGTACGGACTACGTCTCCACGAAAGCGATGAGATTCATTCTCCATCGTATCCATTCAAGTATAATTATCATTTGATGATTTAAAAATAATGTTTAAGGACTTTATATAATTCTTGATATGAATAAGATACAACCGATCCATAAAAAACACGGCTTACGTAACAAATAATATAAAGGAAAACGAGTAAGTTAACACCCGAAATGAAGATAATACTAAGATATTATTAACAAATCAATGTTAAAAGATCATATACGATATCATATTAATGTAAATTATTCGTTTTTAATTAAATAAAAATTATTTAACCATTATACATGAGGTTAACTTACCGTTGACCAAGGAGAAAGTACAAAGTAAGGGGTTTCTTATCTCACTCTTAATTCTGTGAGAATTCCATTGTTCACCACTTATTTATTACATGTGGTGTGTGTACAGCCCATGTTTGTATTCATTGTGTAATATACTTTAATTCATGTATATTTAAATCATAATTGTATGATCATTCTTTCATTGGTGTATGTTTTTAATGTTACAAAATCAATAACGGAATTTGAAATTTCAATTTCCACTCATTCGGCTTTACTCATACCTTATTGATTATTTTACTCCAAGATTATGTGTAAAATCACTATTCATTTGATTATGTCATAATTTCTACTCCCCTTTATGTGGATATACATTTTATACACATAATCACTCCATTTATAAATTCTCAAGTCATCGGTATGGACTTGATAAGAGTAATTTTTACTCAATCTCGATTTGTTGAGATAAACATCCAATTCATTGGTGTTGTTTTTACTAGAATATGTGTGAATGTACTTTGATTGTTTTACACTGAATATATAATCATATTTTGTGTATTTATATTTTTCACACATAATTATGTCGTTGATTTATCGTTAACATAAGGATACAACCTTTATGAGAGATTTCTTCTCAATTTACATTCCATTGAGAATTTTCTTTTGTTATACACCAAATCACTTTTATGTGGTGTATATAATGTACATTGACATAGTATATAATGAATCCCTTTATTCTCATGATATTACAAAGTTTTTATTACCTCAATTATTTGTATTCAAGTTTCTCCCTTTTGGTTAGAAACTCTAACTAAAATACCATTTTTAAATGTTTTAAAGACTTAATCTTCTAAATCTTTCCCATTAATGGCCATGTTTTAAAAATGGTTTTAAGGAATTATTTATATGGACATTAAGGTTTTAAAATTAAAACTCATTTTAAAATATTCAAAGTGGTATGGGACACTTTGATTCAAAAATCTATTTTTAAAGGGCTTCTTGAAAAATAGTGTGACTTTTAAATGATTTCAAGAAAAAGGGGGATATTTCTCTCAAATAGTTTTGATTATTATTTTCATCTATGTCAATATCCTTCATTATTATCGATTGAGGTTAATATGATACAATAAAATCTTCCATATTGTATCGAATGAGTTATGTTTGACTGTGTATGTGCTATTTTTATACCATTCATGGTTTGTGGATAAATTATTGAAATTTAATATGCTAGTTTTAATACGAATGTTTATGTTATGTTTAAAACTTTTCATACGAGGAATGCATTGGACTTAGTAAGTGACGGGTGGAGCCCTCTATAGCTCCTCGATGCATCGATAGGTCTCATGAGACACACTAGTGTCTTGGAATAAGGCCTTGGAAAAATCTTATTTGTAGTCTTGGCATGAGGCCTTGTCTATGTGGTTATGATAGGCTGGCATTATGCATTCCATCATTATGAAAGTAGTTATTGATATTGCATGTGATTGTTAGACTAGTAGAATATCCATGTGAATAAGTAAATGGAATTATTTCATTTTATCTTTGCCGTATTATGCGGAAGTTCATGTTTAAAAGACTTTTTTTAGTTATAAATTGAATTAAGTGTTTATGCTTATCTATGAAAGCTTCTGCTATATTGTTATCCTTACTGAGCATCTATGCTTACCCCTTTCAATGTTTTATTTTTCTCATGATGTGAAGAAGTAATTTATGAATGTCCTACAGGGATAGTATGAGGGGATATGAAGAAAAGATGTTGTTGTAGTTTTTTTACCTTATGATGTAATGTAAGACTTAGTAATATATCTAGTGTTTCCAAGACTACTAAATTAATCGATCTTTCGATACTTGATCCTTTGTGATAATTCCAATGTTATGTAATAATGCACTGAATCTGGGTATCTAGGGTTGGGGCGTTATAGATATTCATTTTTCTCTTGATTTGTAAACATAGTGACTTCCTTATAAAGAATTTTACAATTTCCACTAAGCATCACGAAGTGATCAACCCCAATGTTGATAAAAATGATTTTTATTTTTTTCTCTCCAATATTCTTAGTCAGCACCATCAAAAATTTGTGGTTAGTTGGGATTTAGATTATCTATGGATCTGACATTCATTCTGGTGGAGTTGGAATGGCTCTCTTGATTGCGGTGGAAATCATGTCCACTACCCCCGAACACACCTCTCTTGTCGAATCATCCACTGACGCCACTACATTGGCCGCTCCACCGATGAGCACAACACCATCCTTATCGCCATCAGGTGTTCTCCAGCTGGTGATGAGGCTGAATTACTATATTCTTATGGCTACCCCAACAGCAGACCAAGATTTTCTCAAGGAATGGGGGTTCCACATGCATCTCCGAGGAGAGCAGCCTGATTTATAAATGTCTTGTTGGTTATTGGGTGTTTTCCTTGTATGGGTTTTTTTGTTTTACAACCTCATCTCGGTGTTTTCTCACCTCCAACTCAATGAAAAAATATTAAAAATCAAATGAGTTTTCCCATGTTTTTAATGCTTATATTTATGTTTTCAAATTTGGTTTTCCTCTATTTCCTTTTTGTACAAAATAAGTTTTTGGTCCAACAATTTTTTTAACAACATCAACATTTTAAGTACCTTATCTCTATGTTTTCTCACCCTAACACATGACTGATTGTTTTATATAATTTTTGATTATTATTATTTTTCATTTTGTTTTTTTGTTATGTGGGGGTATATATGTAAATTAATAAATTAATAAATATTATATTTTATATTTTATAATTAAAATATAATTTTCATAATGAACATTTACATATTAATATTAATTAATAAATGAAAAAATGAAATAAATTGTTTTTCAAAATTTAAATTAATTAATTTGTGACATATTTAAATTAAAATATAATATAATTAATAATATAATTAATATAAATGTATTTTAATCTGAGTTGGGAACACTTTAATAATATAATTTTTCATAATGAATATTTGTGCCTAGTTTATTTTTTTAATTAATGGGGGTTGTGACAACTTTTATTTAGGAAATCTATTTTCTTAACTCCAGTCGAATTGGAACTTTACCCCACACCCACCACTATATATATAATTATATATTAATAATTATCAATAAGTATAATAAATATGAAATTTTTATAATAAATATTCATAATAAATATAAAAAATATATAATTATAAATATAATAAATATATAATTACTATAATAAATATTTATTTATATAGTTATAATTAAACATTATTTGATATATAAATCACTTTAATAAATATTGAATTATAGCAGCAAGGCTCAGAATTTGAGCATACTCGACCCTAAATATTTATTAAGAAAAATAAAAATACAGAAATAAGAAGAAAAATTAGTGGCGTAAAAAGCGCCCCAAAAAACAATGGTGGACAACCAACTCCATGTTGTGAAACATGGAAAAAATGATGAATGCAAAAAATATATAAAAATGTGAATGTATAGTAGAAATAAAATATTTCCCTTCAAATAAAATTGTATGTGTAGTGACAAAATTAATTGCAGAAAAAATAAATTTGACACCGGAATTTTTTATGTGGAAAACCCAAAAGCGAAAAACCACATGACCTAGTCCAGAAAGAGGGATTGACTAAAATCAAGATATACATGGTAGAGACTCCTCAAAAATGAAAGGGATCTCAAATGTAATAATCAGGAATTAAAAGTAGTGAATAAAAAATTGAGATCAAGAAAGATGTTCATCGAAGAAAGGAGATCACCAAATGAGATTTTATCTTGGTGTTGTTGGTTCCGGTGTGTTGAAATGCCTTACCGCTACCTCATTATACAGAAAAAATAATCTTCGTCAATTAATGTCTCCACGTCAAAAGCATTTCACTGCGTCAAATAATTCACGCGGTCTTGACGTTCATTAAAAATACCACATTAAAAGAGAAACCTCATGGTACTCCAATTGATGAGGTGTTACATGGTGCACCAACCAAGAAGGCACCCAACAAACTCCCCTCTGACTCAAGTGGGGATAACCACCAACCCTTCCATTAGTCATAAAGTCTTGAATTTTCATTTGGCTAAACTCTTGGTCATCATGTCTGACCTATTGTCATCAGTGTGGATCTTCTCAGGCTTTAATTGTCTCGAATCAAGGATGTTGTGGATCCAATGATATCGAACATCGATATGTTTCGACCTACCATGAAAAGTGGAATTAATTCCCAAAAAATATCACTATGAATATCACAAAATAAAACATACATTTCTTGATTTAAACTAAGATCACTAATAAAACTTTTCATCCACAAAAATTCATTGCACACCTCAGTATCTGAAATAAACTATGACTCTACGGTAGATAGAGCAACACATCTCTACAATCTAGACTCCCAAGATACATACCCCATGGAAAAGTGATCAAAAATCCTGAAGTAGACTTCCTCAAATTAATATCTCTTTCCCTATATGAATATATAAATCCACAAATCAAAGATTCCCCTTTTCCAGAACACAATCTTAGATCAGAAGTACCACGAAGATAACGAAAAATGTACTTCAATTATCTCCAATTCTCTCTACATAGATTTTATAGAAATTGAATGACCACACCAATTACATGAGCTATATCAGGTCTAGTACATACCATTGCATACAAAAAATAGCCATTAGTATATGAATAACCTATGTGATGCATCTCCTCTCTTTCTTCATCAGTAGTAGTTGAATGACTGGTACTGAGATTAAAATGTAATGTAAAAATATTACTAACAACTTTATCTCTATCTATATAAAATATCTGAAGAACCTTATCAATGCATCTAACCTAAGATAACCACAAATTCTTGTCCTTCCTGTCATGGGAGATCATAATGCCATGAATCTATCATCCTAGAGCCAAGTATTTCATCGCAAAATATTGAGTAAAATTATTCTTCAAAATATCAATTATAGAGGTATCATGGCCTATAATGATCATATCATAAACATAAAGAAATAATATAATAAAATCACTATCAATAAATCTCTGAACAAAAAAAATGATCAGAAGATGTCTTCTTGAAACCCAGATGAGAAATGACATATTCAAACTTCTTATACCACTTCCTTAAAGCTTGCTTCAAACCATACAAAGTCTTTTTTCAACATGTAGACATGATTTTCATTACCTATTTCAAAAAAAAACCTCTGGATGCTCCATACAAATCTCCTCCTTTAAATCTCTATGGAGGAAATATTTCTTCATATCCATCCACTCAATATGCAGATCCAAACTAGTAGCCAAACCAAGAACAACCCAAATGGAAGAAATTTTGACAATAGGTGAGAAAATCTCATCCAAATCAAAACCGTTCGTCTTAAGGGATCCTTTAACAACTAACCATTCCTCGAATCATGTAACAGAACCGGATTCATCATTCTGAATCTGATAAATCCACCAATTTTGAAAATCAATCTTACGTATTGGTAACTTCACCAGCACTAAAGTATGGTTGTCGTGAAATGATTTCATCTCATCATCCATTGTCGCAACCCATCGATCATTTTGTTCACTTTCTATTGCCTCATTAAAAGTTTCTGGTTCTACCCCTTCATCGAGAAGCACATACTCATTATGTGAATATTGCGTAGAAACGGTACGATGCCGAGATGACCTGCATAGTGGAAATGCGGGTTCATTAATAACCCTTGGAACCAGATCATTGGAAACAAAAGTTGAATCAGAAACATCAAATCCAACCTGTTGGCCTTGAGAAAAATTTTGTACATCAACATGATCAATAGAATCAACAATATGAGGTAAATGTGAATCAGAATCTGGCTCAAGACTGACAAAACCATCATAAGTTGGAGAATCATATTTTTTCTCCCTTATTAGTGTCTGTAATAGTTTGATACTACTTAAATACTACATCATAGATTCTGAAAAGTTTCTTCAAAACAGGATCATAGAACCTATACGAAAACTCATCGTGTCCATAGCCAATAAAAGTACATCGGTGTGTCTTACCATCTAGCTTGGATCTATCATCTCTAGGAACATGAACAAAATCCTTGCAATGAAAAACACCAAGTGATCATACCTAATATCTTTTCCACACCAAAATTTGTTCAGAGTGTCTGTTTGCAATGCAACCGTAGGTGATAAATTGATAATATAAGTAGAAGTAAGTAAATTATGACCACAAAAATGTTCAGGCAACTTTGATTCCAAAATAAAATAATGAACTTTTTACAACAATGTCATGTTCATCTTCTCTGCTACACCATTTAGTTGAGGTGTGTTGGGCGGCGTCTTCTGATGTTGAATACCTTCCTACCTACAATACTGATCTATCATACCACAATACTCTCCCCCATTTTCATTGTGAATACATTTCAATTTCTTTATTGATTCCCTCTCAGCAGAAACATAAAATTGCGTAAAAACATTGACCACCTGACTTTTGGAATTCAAAACAAAAATCTATAGCCTTCGTGAGTTGTCATAAATAAATTCCACAAAATAAAGTCCACCACTAAAGGACTTTGATTTCAGAGGACCACAAACTTCAAAATGTACTAATTCAAGTAATTGTGACTTCTTGTGTGAAAGATGACTGTTGAAACTCACACTGCTTGGTTTCCCAACCATAAAATGATCACACGTGTCCAATTAAACACTGTTCAATTCTGGAAGAATATTTCTCTTGGACAAACAACCATGCCCTTTCTCCATGATGTGACTGAGCCTCTTATGCCACAACATGGACTTGACACTCTAGTCAACAACGCAAGATGTATCACAAAAAATAGAACCTCTAGTCAAGTACAAACCCGATTTCTTCTTTCCTTGAGCCACAATCAATGATCCCTTAGAAATATTCCATTGTAAATCACCAAATGTGTTGATAAAACCTTCATCATCAAGAACACTAGTAGAAATAATATTTAAACGAACCTCAAGAACATGTCAAACATTCTTCAAAATTAGTATTCTTCATGTACTGGTCTCTAAAAAATAGTCAGGATGCCAAAAACATTATCATGACCATAATTTACAATCTTTAAAATCCAATAATTACATGGGTTATAAGATGTAAATAACTCATTCTTCAATGTCACGTGAAAAAAAAACACCAATATCAACAACCCAGCAAGAACCATCAGAAGCAATGTCAATGGAGTCATAAACAATAACAAGATCACCCCCTGTAGCGGGGGTGATATGATCATCTCCATCTCAATTTTTCTTCTATGGATATTTCTTTAATTATATTATCAATTTTCAGATGATAACAAAACTTCTTAAAATTTCCATTTTTACCACAATTATGACATTCAAAATCTCTCTGCTTCGGTCTGGATTTTTTTTGCCTATGCTCTTACCATGACAACTTTTCCCCTGGTCCTGACTTCTCCCCCTGTTCTATTTGACTAAAAGTGTCACGAACTTGGCCAGGTTTCCATCCAACCTGGAACCCGAACCAGTCCGCAACATGGCCCGAAGGGTGTTCCCGAACCCCATGGGCTAGCCCAAGTGCCCGAGTATCCAAAATAACACATGGGAACAATTTAACCGAAATGGTAAATGCAAAACAACTGACAAGATAAATAAACTAAAACTGAGAATAGAAAACCAACAAGACCTTAAAACTATAAACATTTTTACGTCTAAAATTCAACTAAAAACCCAATGTGAACTATAACAAGGATAGATAACTAAACTCCAATACCATCCTCTTAGTGACCCGAGAAGCTGTATCACCAAGCTACCAACACCAACCTGTGCGTGAAGACCAACAACATCCCGAACCACCCTCTCTAAGCACAAATCCATAACCTAGAATACACAAAGAACAAGCTCTACATACACCCAATGATGTATGTAGGGTGCGATCCAAGTGCCCAGTAGGATACCACCCAATAAAAAGGTTCCATTCCACAACACCAAAAATATAATTTAACATGCTTACATAAAAGAATACTTTTAAATTTTTTTAAGGAAAAAATTTGAAAACTGAAAGGGAAAATAGAAGAGTACTGGAAGAAAAACCATTTCACAAATACTACTTTAAAATGAAAGGAAAATTTTATAAATAACTTACACATATCCAAGTGGTCATCTGTATACCGACAGAAGGAACTATGTCATGAATAGTAGAGCATTGCAGGTGAAACCACTAAAAAACCTAGTATGCGTGGTGCACTAGATATATTGTACCACAGTGTAAACATGGAATATGACCCACAATAATCAATGCTATCATGCACAATCCACTATTAGGGAAACACATCCATAACCTAGTGGTTTCAATCATCTCAAAAGTTTAGTTAGTGTTGTAACGTCAATCTTGCCAGATGAAACTAGGACAAAATGCTCACATTTCATCTGGCATACTAGTCCTAATCCCCCCACCTAGGTACCTAGGGTTTTTCCTTGTACTCAATAAAGTTCCACTTTCACATTGCACAAACGAATCAAGAATTAATATCATAATTCACCACTTACACAACCAAAAATATTTTTAAAGATCAAATGCACACTATGACCATTTCAAATATAATTTGCATCACTTGCATGGATTGATATATTATTTTAACAAAATTAAAGAACATTTATAAATATCACAAAAATGGACTGTAGATGAAAAATTATCCTTTAAAAAATTTATGATGCATTTAAAATTATCAAACAAAAGTGTACACAAGAAAAACACACATGATTTCCATTTTAGAAAAACCCTTTTCTAAGCAATAAACATAACTAAACCATTTAAGAAGGGGTTTTTCACCACCCACACCTTCTATCAAATACATTCAATGTTTAAAACACGAATACGTGTGTATGAAACATATTTAATATCACCCATCTTATCAAAGAGTCCATTTCTCAACACCAATCCTCCTTAAAACTTTGTCGAACTAAAATTGCACCTTACAAACAACTCGCACGACCCTTTTTTTTAAACCCCGCATTAAAACACACACAACATAGACACTCTCTACTTAAAATCCAATCCCAACACATAGGAGAACCAACCCTTAAAAACATATTTTTCACCATTAAAAATAATTTCATAATCTGTTATAATAGTTTTTAAAACAAATCCACGAAACTCGCCCATTTTTTACATCAAAAGTGCAACCAAACCCTCCTTTAAAATTTGACCTCACATTCTAACCATAGAAAAATGTGTTTTACACCATCAACGTAATTTAAATTAATCATTTAATGACTCATAAAATACCTTAAAACCATTGGCTCCATTGAATAAACTAATTCATATTAAGACAACAAATATCAAACAAAACACACATCACTTTTTCCTAAAACTACATCTCAAATACAAAAACAATTGATTGTAAACCTTCATAATAATCTCTATATAAAAACATAAAAATTGTCCTTCCAAAAATTTTTGTCAACAAATGTTCAAGTAATATAATTCACTAGGAAAATTCGCACAACCCAAATAAATCATAGAACATGAAAAACAAATTAAACCAAGAAATTAAATTATATAAAATCTTTTGGGAAATGGAACCACCTAATGGCATGTAGTAGCTTCTAAAAAATGACAAAAAACACACCCTCACTGCATTTTCATCATGAATAATCCAAGAGGAAGCCTAACCAAGGATATCAAACCCAAAACTAGCGGTTAAACCTCATAATTGGACCCCAAAGCAATTGAAAAAAAAACTCAAATAGATAAAAATGAAATAAAGAGGGGGTTTCACCAGATGGGAGGGAATTCGCAGTAGTGGTGGTCACAATATGAGAAGCGGGTGGTGTGGGTTGTGGTAAAAAAGAGCAGAGGCCAAGGAAGGTCGGAAGATGGTTCGTCAGACGACACTAATCACAGAGGGATAGGGTGGTAGGACCGAATTCCGAGTAGAAGGAGGAGAATTTCATGCTTGGTAGGAAAAGGGGGCTTGGTGCGACAATGCGAGTCTGGGGAGGAGGCAGGGGTGCGACCCGACCGGGAGGAGAGGGAGCAGGGGTGACGTGGCGGTACCTCGCCAGAAGGGAAGCAGGGGAGCGAGACGGTTGTCCAGTGTGGGAGGGGGTAGCACAATGGGAAGAGGGAGAGGAAGTGTGGGGGTGTTCCATGACTGGGAGAAGGGGGAAGGGGAAGGTTAGCGCAGACCCTAGTAAAGAAAAAAGATAAAAATGAAAGAAATAAAAAACAAATAAAGTAAATGGAAATTAATAATGACAATGATAATAGATTCTAACAATTGTTTTAGTAATAATAATAATAATAATAATAATAATAACTAAAACAAGAGTAATAGTGATAAATAAATTAACATAATTTTCATCACTAATATAGATAATAATTATACTCAATAATAATTAATAATATCCTCATATAATAATATTATCATTATCAGTGAAATATTCATTTTTTTATTTTATTGTAATTTGCCACTCATTTAATTTTATTCATTATTAATTCATTTCATGTAATTTTCTGAACACCGGGCCGGCATGCGAGGAACTGGGAGAGGCCACGCGGTGACCTAGGTGAGGCCGCGCGGCTTCGGCAGAGGCGTGCTGAATGCTGTCAATGCCAAAACGGTCATTTCTCAGAACAAGAGCGCAAAACCCCAAACGGGCTCAACCCGCATTTCATATATAAAAAGAAAAAAAAATAATAATTAGAAGAAGATAAAATTGTATGATAAAACATAAAAATTACAATCATGTCTCAGCATAAAGTCCGGGTGTGCGATTTTTTCCCACCATAATGCTTTCTATCCTTGAAAAGCCACAACTTGGACCGAACCCCAAAGTATAAAGCCACATCCTCCTAAGGTTGAAAGAGGATCCCCACAAAAATCAAGTGAAAAAAAGGAAAACACATCATGCTCAGATAAGGTCACCAAAATGAAAAATTCCAAAAAACTCATAAAAATACTTTATGATATGTGTCGCCTGCCCTAAACAGATAATAACCCACCAGTTGGCTGACCAAGGAAATGAACTCCCACACCCACAGAAACCAACTTCCCAAACCAAAAAAAATCAAGCACCATTGAACGAAAATCACATAGTTTGACTGGAACGAACAAACAAGGTCAAACCACATCAAAGGAACACTGTTATCACATATCACAAAGTAATCATTAGAATCCTAACAAAAAATGTCATCATGGGGAAATCCAAAAGGGGCTACCCACCATTAAAAACCTACCAATGCCCATGAAAAGACTAGAAAACCAACATATGGAGGTCCGAGCAGACTCCCACCATTATGAAGAAGGGCCAACGCATTTCACTCCAGAGACATTTGAGTGAGGCCTGTCATGGGTCTCCCCACTATTAGAACTGATGGAGATATAGGGACTTTGAAAATTATCCTAATAGTGAAAAACCTCCCCACCACAAGGGGAAGGGATGGCTAGGCCCCAAGTAAAGGGAATAAAAATTACAACCGCAGAAAGAACAACATCTCTACATCCCTCGATGATCACTATTCAACTTTGTGATGGATTTACCCAACAGACCTCATAAGGACCGCTAAAAGAAATTCCACCCGATGGGATTCAACCCCCAGGACTTTAAGGTATGAGATGAACACACCTCCTCATAGCCATGGGATCCCTCAGGTACACAAATGGGTCATTCGGAATGGAACAACTACAATAATTGATTTAAACTGCCATCAACTCCAACTTCGATAACAAAAATAAGGTCGAGGTGCCATAAATTCTCAGGGTTCCTGACCACGCGCCAGCATCACTCTAAGACCTATGGCTAGAGCCCTGATTTTTGAAGCATCTCATGCCTCGCAGTCAGGTATTGAAGAGTCCTAAACAGTTCTATTACTTTCAGTGTCACACGCAACCATCCAGTAACCAAGATGACACAATCAGACACTACAATCCTCAGCGTCCGACCACTCTCTTGTGGCACATCCACTAAAACAGGGGTTTAGATGATGCACAAGCATCTCTACTTCACCTTTTAAAGGGAACCTAAATTGGGGAATGATGCATGAAAAACACATCCCTTTGAATAGAGAGAAACAAAACTCTCTAAGAGGATGTCACACTCCTATGAAAATAGGGATTCCCGAAGGGTCCTACAAAATCAACCCTTGCTCTTCCAAGAGACTCACACTGTAAGAGGTCACCAAACATGACCCTTGCATCCAATGAAAGTACTACAACGCCCTTCATGACACTAGTCCACACTGAAATGTCTGAAGAGCCTTCACCCTTCTCAGCCCAAATTCCATTCACCGTTTCTAGGGGAATCTTCAAATGTGATGGTGCCAAACATCACACCCGAAGACTCAGAAGACCTTAAGAGACCAAAACTCCCTTTGAATCCCCTCACATATGTCACCCAGCTATGAGATAATCCTCTTAAACAAAAATGAAAAAGGGATAGACTTAGCGCTGTCTCAAAAATGGGAGAGTTCTCAATTTAATCAACTGGAGGGTTGGCCAACGACGAATTACCCAAGGACACACTTCAATGGAATATTAACACTTTATGGGGGTCATGAACTAGTCATGAAAGAAAACTATGGACCCAACCAAACTAGTCTAATGACCATGACATAGCAGAAGTGAACACTAGAAGTATAGGGGGAACCACTGCAAGGGATTCCCGAATCACTTTTCAAAAGAATTCACTAACTACATGCTTGCATAACAACAAACAAATAATAATTCAATCTCAAGACACAAATAATTCAAAAAGGATTCTCTTCTCCAAACACCTCACATCCAACATTTCCAAAATATGAAGACACACCACACAACCACCGATTGTTAAAACAATAAAAAAAATTACTAAAAAACTTGATTTCCATGAATCCAAAACAAAGAGGTGAGGAACAATGCAAGAGGAGACTAATTTCGGCGGGTGACTAAGACATATGGTTGGAAGCCATACGCCAATCACGCCACCAGCACAGAGAGTATTATTAGGACAACTTCCCCATCTCCACTTAGCATGCCAGACCCTATGAGCTCATTAGGACCACTGCCCCCACTCCCTTTTCATTTCCCCTAAACAAGATTAATCGTGAGGTCCAACGACTCAGACATACCTCAACTTACATTGGTAACTCAAGTCCTACCACAAGGTGTGCTAGCCATGCACCTTAATCATAGCCAGAACGTCAAGTTCTGACACCCTTAACATTGGTCTACCAAGACTATATCCTATAGGGTCAAGACCCAAGAGAGAAAACCTACTTCTGATACCATTTTTTTCAAGCACTATGCCGGGTCACCTTCCGACTCGGTGCCCGACACAATCCGCAACATGGGCCAAATGGTGTTCCTGATCCCCACGAGCTGGCACAAGTGCCCATTTATCAAAAGTAACACATGGTAATGATTTACACGAAATGGTAAATGAAAAACAATAGAAAAGATAAATAAACTAAAACAGAGAACCCACAACCAACAGGACCATGAAAATATATACAAGTTTAAGTCTACAATTAAACTAAAAACCCAAAGTGAACGACAATAAGGGTAGATAAATAAAATCCGATAATAACCTCCAACTGACATGAGAAGCCACATCCCAAAGCTACCAACACCATCCTTCGTGTGAAGACCAACAACATCCCAAACCACCATCGCTAAGCACAAAGCCTAAACCTGGATTACACAAAGAATAAGGTTTACATGCACCCAAAGGTGTATATAGGGAATGTACCAAGAGCCCAGTTGGATACCACCCAATAAAAAGGTTCCATGACACAACATTAAAAAGATAATTTCACACGATTACTTAAAACCATACTTTTAAAACACTTTTAAAGTAAAATAATTTAAAACTGACAGTGAAAATAAAAGTGTAATGAATGAAAACCCATTTCTCAAATACTACTTAAAAATTGAAGGAAAATATTATAAAGAACATGCACATAACCAAGTGGTCCTTCGTATGCCGACGGAAGGCACTACGTCCTGAATAGGAGAGCACTGTAGGTGAAACCCCTAAGGCAGCTAGTATGCGTGGTGCGCTAAAGGCATCATACCTCAGTGTAAACATGTCATAGGAACCACAATAATGAATGCTCTCATGCACAAGCTACTATTAGGGAAACACGTCCATAACCTAGTGGTCTCCATTCATCACAAAAGTTTAGTTAGTGTTGTAATGTCATTCCAGCTAGATGAAACTAGGAAGAAACACTCAAATGTCATCTAGAATACTAGACCTAATATGCCAACCTAAGTATACGAGGTTTTCCATTATGGTCAATCAAGTTCTACATCCACAAAGCACAAACCAAATAAGAAATTATATCATTATCCACCACTTGCACAACCAAAAACCTCATTAATGATCAAGTTCACACTATAAAAATTTTAAATATTATTTTCATCACATTCATGTATTGATAAATTCATTTAAACAAATTAACGAACATTTATAAATAGCACCACAAGGGTCTGTAGATGAAAATTTCTCCATTAAAAAATTTATCAAACATTTAAAATTAGAAAACAAAAGTTTACACAAGGAAAACACAATTGATTTCTATTTTAGAAAAAAATTTCTAATCTATAAACATAAAGAAACCATTTAAAAAGAGGTTTCTCACCACCTACACCTTTTATAAAATACATTCAAGGTTTAAAACACAAAGGCGTGTGTGCGACACATAGTGAATATTACCCATCTTCTCAAGGAGTCCATTTCTCAATGCCAAACCATGTTAAATATTTTCCAAACTCAATTCACACCTTAAAAACAACTAACACGACCCTTTTCGTAGAACACAACTTTAAAAAACACACAACACAACCACTCTCTGCATAAAATCCAAACGCAACACATAGGTGCACCAACCCTTACCAACATATTTTTCACAGTTAAAAATAATTTTATAATCCATTATAATAGTTTCTAAAACAACTCTACTAAACACAACCATGTTTTACATCAAAAGTACAACCAAATCCCCCTTTAAAATTCAACCTCACATTCTAACCATAGAAAATGTGTTTTGCACTATCAACGTTATTTAAATAAATCATTTCATGACTCAGAATATACCTTAAAACAATTTCCACCATTGCATAAACTAATTCATATTAAGTCACCAATTTCAAACAAAACACACATCACTTTTTCCTAAAACTACTTTTGCAATACAAAAACAATTGATTGTACACCTTAAATAGTTTTTTTCACAACAATGTCTATAAAAAACATAACAAATTTCCTTCCAAAAATTTGTTTTCCACACATTTTCATGTAAAAGTATTCACAGAAAAAATTTGCACAACCCAAATAAATCATAGAGCATGAAAAATAAATTAAATAGACAAATTAAATTATCTAAAATCTGTTGGGACATGGAACCACCCATCAGCATGTAGAATATTTCAAACAATGACACAAAACACACCCATACCCCAATCAAACGACAAAGAATCCAATAGGAAGACTAACCAAGGATATTGAAACCAAAACAAGATGTTAAACCTCATAATTGGACACAAATCCCCTGAAAAAAATTCAAATAGAGAAAAAATGGAATAAAGAAAGGGGTTTCACCAGAGGTGGGGAGGCAGCGGCGACAGTCACAATAAGAGCGGCGGGTGGTGTGGGTCATGGTGCAAAAGAGCAGCGGCCAAGGAAGATCAGAAAATGGTTCGTCAGACAGCACTGGTCGCTGGGATAGAGGGCAGCGTGACGGAATTCTGAGCAGAAGGAGGGGTGTGGCATGCTGGGTAGGAGGGGGGCTTGTCCTGACGATGCTAGTCTGGGGAAGAAGCAGGGGCGTGGCACGATTGAGAGGAGAGGGAGCCAGGGCGACCGACGATACCTTTCCTGAAGGGACACAGGGGCGCGAGGCAGTGGTCCGGCATGGGAGGTGGTAGCGCGACGAGAAGAGGGGGAGGATGGGGGTGTGCCATGATGGGGAGTAGGGGAAAAGGGGAGGGTTGCGCAAACCCTATGAAAGAAAAAAATAAAAAAAAGAAAGAAATGAAAAAAATAATGTAATTGGAAATTAATAATAATGATGATAATAAATTCTAACATTTTTAGTAATAATAATAAAAATAATAATAATAATATTATTATTATTATTAACTAAAACAAGAGTAATAATAATATTTAAACTAACTTAATTGTCATCACTAATATAAATAATAGTAATACTCGGTAATAATTAATAATATCCTTAAATAATAATGTTATCATTATCAGTGAAATCTTCTTATTTTATTTTAATTTTATTTTATTACACATTTTATTTTATTCATTATTAATTCATTTCATGTAATTTTCTGAACATTGGGCAGGCATGCGGGGAACCGGGCGAGGCCGCGTGGTGACCTAGGTGAGGTCGCGCGTCTTCTGTAGTGGCGCGCTGAACACTGTCCAGGACAAAATGCTCATTTGTCAGAGCAAGAGCGCAAAACCCCAATCAGGCTCAGCCCGCATTTCATATATGAAAAAATAATAATTAAAAGCATATAACATTATAAGATAAAACATAAAAATTAAAACATGTCGTAACGCGAAGTCCAGGTGTGTTAAAAAGCTCAGAAAAATATTTCTTATTAGTGTGTCTCCTAGCCTCTTCATTTAATACAACATACTTTACAAAACGAAATGTCACAACACCATTAAGTGTAGAACCGGTTAGTGTACGACATAGATTCTCCCATAAATCAGGTAAAGTGTTGAGTAGAAAAAGAGCTAAAACCTCATCATCAAAATTGATACTCATGCAAGACAACGGATCAAAACATCCCTAATATTAACTTAAGCAGTCAGAAATAGATGTACCTTATTTGTACCTTAATTTCATCAATTGTTTATGAAAAAAATTTATTATTTATCGTCTTGGAAGCATAGGTCGTCTCATGCTTCTCCCACAATGTTTTAGCATGATAGATGTTGACAATGTAGATCATTACGTTGTATTCAACCTATTTGCGAATGAAGCTACAAACCATCTCATTCTCAAATGACCATTCTTGATCGTACAACCTTTCTGGCTTCTGGGTACTAAACAATGGAAATTGCATTCGTTTGACAAAAAGTAGATCCATCATTTTAAGTCACCACATATGGTAGTTGGTACAATTCAAAAAAAATCATCCGACTGTAATTGGCCTCCACAATAAATATGAAATAAAAAACCTCCCACTCATACCATATGTTGGGAAAGATGGAAAATGTTACGAACACACAAACAGTAGAAAAAGGTGAATGCACAATAGAAATAAAATATTTCTCTCCAAATAAAACCAATTGTGCCGAGACAACATAAATTGTAGAATAAATAAAGTTTACTTCGAAACTTTTTACATTGAAAACCCAATAGGGAAACACCACAGGACCTAGTCCCGGAAGAAGGATCCACTAAAATTAAGAGATACATGGTAGAGACTCCCAAAAATGGATAGGATATCAAAAGTAATACTCAAGAATAAAAAGTAGTTATTCAAAAAACAGAGAGCAAGAATGTTCATCATTGAGGAAAGGCAATCACCAAATGTGATTTTCTCTTGGTGTTGTTGAGGCTGGTGAGTTGAAATGCCATGAACTGCCTCCTTATATAGGAAAAAGAATCTGAGTCAATTAATGTCTCTATATCAAAAGCATGTCCCCTCATGAATTTATTCACGCGGTCTTGGCCTGCATTAAAAACACCACATTAAAAAAGATACTGTGTGGTGCTCCAATTGAGGAGGTGTTATGCGGTGCACCAACCAGGAAGGTTCCAAACACCCCACCCATGAGACAACCATAGAAAAAGCCCAAAAACATTAAAGAAAGAAAAAAAACCTAATGTCCATCCATGACCAATAATGAACACACCCTGTGGGTCACCCCATAAAATACACACTCAAGCCCCAAAGTTTCTCAAAGAAATAAATTATAGCTAACGACATACAACCCCAAAATAAATATTGAATTATACATCTACATGAGGATGATGGAGAGGTTCTCTCTCGTCATGGGAGAGGTACTCTCTTTACTCAGGCGGTCACACCTGAGATCTTATGCTCCCATGCTCACGAATTAGGTACCTATCCCCTTGAGTCGGGGTGGGCTGTGTGCGGCTCTAAAAGAGATCCATGTGTAGGGATCGACAATGATCATTGATCTTCCTAGAAAATGATGTCCATGATGTGTGGTCTCGAAAGAATCTCAGACTTGGGGACCTAGTCCCCTACCTATCAGAGGGGTTAAATCTGGGTTGACGATGACATATACATGCTTGACGAGAATACCATAGAACAGTTTGTGGGGTGCCCTGAGGCGTTGCCAGCTTTTTTCTTGGCATGGAGGACGACATCGACAATGCCCGTCGGTGAGGGTTTGTTGCTCACAATGGAGACCCCCTTCTAGTAGCTAGGGGAAACGAAGAAAACCCTGAAAAATTACCCATGGTGATTTTTTTAGTTAAATGTGTGTAGGTCAAATTTAATTAGAGAAATGGGGTTCATAAGCGCCAATTGGATTAGCGCTTTGTGCTTTTCTTCCAAAACACCACTTCAAGTGGCGTTTTGGGCATGCCCCATCGAAACCCCCCACCCCACATTACTATTATATATATATATATATGTATATATTAAATAATAATAATAAATATAATATAATATATTTATATTTATATTTATAATTAAAATATTTATAATTAAATTTATAAATATATATTTTGAATTTATTATATGTTTAAAAATATTTTCAACTTATTTATAAATAAATATATATTTATAACTATGTAAATATTTGTTTATAAATATACATTTATAGTTATATAATTACAAATATATATTTAATTTATTTACAAATACAATTTAAAGGAATATATAAATATATTTTAATAATTATCTAATTATAAATATTTATTTATAGGAATATATTAATAATTATATGACTATAACTTTATTTATAACTATATAATAATAAATATATTCATTACATATATATATATATTTGAAATTATAATTATAAATAAATATAATTATATGAATATATTTTAAATTTATTTGTAGATAAATATTTATAACTATAATACATTTATTATAAATATACATTCAGAAATGTATATTTATAAAATGTATTGTATTTATATGTATATTTAATAAATGTATATTTATAATAATTCTATTATATTTATAAATATAATAATAAATGTGTTATAATAAGTTTAATAAATATAAATATATTAAATAAGTTTATTATAATACACTTTATAAATACATTTATTTAATAAATGTTTTATATTTATAATAATATTTAATAATATTATAATTATTATAAATACAAAACATTTAATAAATGTATTTAATTAATATAATACATTTTATAAATGTATTTAATAAATATAATACATTAAATAAATATACAATTATTATAAATACAATACATTTAAATAAATGTATTTAATAAATATACATTTATTATAAATACAATATAATACATTTAATAAACATTCATTTATTATAAAAACAGTACATTTAATAAATAAACATTTATTATAATACATTTATTATAATAAGTGTATTTAATAAATATAATACAATTATTATAATAAGTGTATTTAATAAATATAATACATTTATTAAATATAAATTTATTTCAAATATAATACGTTTAATGAAATGTATTTAATAAATATAATAAACATTTTTTATAAATATAATACAATTATTAAATATAATGTATAAAGTTAATAAATATACATTTATTTAATAAATATAATACATTTAATAATGTATAAATTTATTAATTAAACATTTATTTAATAATGTATAAATTTATTATATACATTTAATAAATATAATGTATATAATAAATATAAATTTATTTAATAAATATAATATATTTAATAAATATACATTTATTATAAATAGAATACATTATAATAAATTTATTTAATAAATATAATACATTTAGTAAATGTGTTATATATTTAATAAATTTATCTAATAAATATAATAACTGTATTATATTTAATAATAGAATTATATATTTAATAAATGTATTTAATAAATACATTTAAATGTATTTATTATATATTATACATTTATTAAATGTATTATAATAAATTTATTATAATAAATTTATTTAATAAATTTATTATATATTTATTAAATATATAATAATAAATGTATTTAATAAGTGTATTTAAAAAATATAAAAAGTAAAAATAGTGTATTAAATATTTAATAAATATAATAAATGTATGATATGTTTAATAAATATATTAACTGTATTATATATTTAATAAATATATTAAAATTTTTATATATTATACATTTATTAATTGTATTATAATAAATGTATTTAATAAATTTATATTTATAATAAATGTATATTTGATAAGGGTATTTAATAATTGTATTATATTTATAAATTCATTATATACCTTTATTAATATATAGTTATTAATATAAAGTTATTAATATACAATTATTAAATATATTTATAAATATAATATATTTATTAAATAAATGTATTTAAGAAGTGTATTTAATAATTGTATTATAAAAATTTATTTAATAAATTTATATTTATAATAAATGTATATTTATTAAACATATTATAACACATTTATTATAATATTTATAAATATAAAACAATTATTATAAATATATAATTATTAAACATATTTATAAATACAATACATTTTAAAAATATACATTTATTAATGTATATTTATAATAAATGTAACATAGTTATAAATATTTATCTACAAATAAATTTAAAATATATTCATAAAATTATAATAATTTATAATTATAATTATAAATTTATTTTTAGATAAATATATATATAAATAATGAATATATTTATAATTATATAATTATAAATATAGTTATAGTCATATAATTATAAATCAATTTCTATAAATAAATATTTATAAATATATAATATTTAAAATATATTTATATATTCTTTTAAATTGTATTTTTATCTAAATTAATAATATATTTGTAATTATATAATTATAAATGTATATTTATAAATATATATATAAATTGTTATAAATTTATATTTATTTATAAATAAGTTGAAATTTTTTTAAACATATAATAAATTCAAAATTTATATTTATGAATTTAATTATAAATATATTAATTATAAATATATATATAAATATATTATATTATATTTATTATTATTTGTTTATATATATATATATATAAGAGCACAGTGGGGACTAGGGTTTGAATGGGGCATGCCCAAAACACCACTTGAAGTGTTGTTTTGGAAGAAAAGCAAAAAGCGCCAATCCAATTGGCACTCATGAACCTCATTTCCCTAATAAAATTTGACCTTCACACTTTTAACTAAATAAAAAATAACAAAATCCCCATGGGCTAATTTTGCCACATCTTGATGCAAGGTTCGCGTAATAGTGGGACCCCCCCCCCCCCCCCCCGCTTATTACGGGGTTGGCAGAATTGGAAATAGAAAATGGGTTCTTCAGATCGACAATGGGAGGTGACGGTGACACCAATCAGATGATGGGTTGGGTGTTCTATACTACCAGACAAGACGGTGCCCTTACGGGAGCCGGTCGGTGATGACCATTGCCCAGACCACTTCGACAAGCGGTGTGTGATGTCGGGTTGCAATACTTGGGATGGCAACATGCCGGTAAGAGGAGTAGATCTATGGTGCTTTCAAGGTGTTGGAGGATGCGAGGTCCATCCCTCGAAAGTCAGAAGTTGAAATGAAATTGGGGCTGCGATGCTAGGAATCGAGGAGATGACCGGAGTTTACGACATCGAGGAGCATAGAGCCAACAATGACAAATACTATTTGACATCGATGTGGGGAGCTGGACGGGGAAGACCTTTGTGGGATAAAGGCAGCGACCTTGGGAATTTGGTTCTGCCTTGAGACACATTTTTACATGTCTGCGAATATCCCCTTGGGATGTCGTTTGGTCGCGGGGCAGGCTAGTGTATGGGTCTTTGTCGGCAAGGTGATGACCGTGTTCGGTTTGGGAGGACCAGGCTAGTTTCTCATGTGGCAGTTTACTAACAAAAATGAGATTTGGTCATATTTCCCAAATAAATTAATGGACATCTGTGTAATGGTTGAGATTTCTCTTTTGGGGTTTTCCACTTTCATGTGATGCTGGTGTTCTGTGTGCCACATTTTATGTATACATTGTACTTTTATTTTTTAATAAATTTTGAGGCCCTACACTCGGTGCCTAATATTTCATAGAACTATAATATATAATTCTAATAAATATATAATTAACATAATAATTATTCATGAATATTTATAACGCTATAAATATAGATTTATAAAAATAGATTTATAATTATGTAATTATAAATATATTTATAAATATAATTATAATTATCTAATTAGTATAAATATATAAAAATATATATTTCTTTTAAATATTTATAATTATATATTTATTATAAATATTTATAATGAAATATTTATTATAAATATATTTATATTTATTATATATTATGAATATTATAAAAATATATTATTAACTTATAATAATAATATATTTTATATAAATAAATTTCAATTTATAAACATATATTTATAATTATTATTATTATTATTTATTATAATAAATATAAATACAGTAAATATAATGGTATGTATTTATTATAATTGTGATTCTATATTTATTATATTTATGATTATATATTTATTATATATTTATTATTATGTATATTTATTTTATTTATGATTATATATTTATTATATATTTATAAATATAATAAATATACAAACTGTAAAGTTTCAGGAGGTCGGTGAACCTCCTCCTAATTTTTTTTTACAAAAATAAATACGATAGAGGAAACAAGGATGGATGGTGTCAAGAAAAAAAGGCATGCCCTCATCCATAAATAAGAATTACAAATCAAGAACATGATCAATCCCATCATGATCAACGCCATCATCATAATCAGCAGATTCTCACTCAGACTGTGAGTTCCTTTGATTGAAGATCACATAATACTTCTCTGTGAGCTTTTGCTGCTCCAGAGTAAGCTTACCCTTTCGTGCAGCAGCCCAATCATCTAGTCCACGACCCTGACCAAATCATTTTGGATGTCGACCCCATCTTCCCATTTTTTATGCAATGTTCCTTTAAAAACTTCTTTTAAAATGTTCAGAATATCTTCCACCACTATAAAAATGACAACTAGTTGACCACCAGTGCCCAGCTCCTCAACATGAAGCGACTCCTCAACCTCAACATCCATAACCAGAAATGGGTCAACTAATAGGTCCTCAAAAACATCCTCAACAAGACCATCCTGATAGACCACTGCTTCACCCATAGATCTGGATGCAAACATGGACATTCCCCCTAATGGAAGGACCACCTACAAGGGTTCCAAAGCAAGAGATGTGTGCATTATCACAGTTGGAGGAGCAAGATCTTTGGACTTCTCAGAGGGAACCATTTAGAAATCCTAATCATTCATCCTCGTTTTCTTTCCGTTGGGTTTCCTTTTCCCAATAATGTCGCCTGCTAGAAGTAATGACCTCTCATGTATAATATGATCATCAACAACAACTTGTGCATAAAACTCGCGATCAGAGTCACTTACAGTCATCTTTTCATGCCCATGCAAGAGCTTCTCAGTAGCATCATCACCCACCACAGCCCCATCCACATTGGTCACTAGAACATCCCTAAAATAATGGTGTGTACCCACTCGATTAAAATCAGCCATCCCCACAAGATCAACCTAATTGGATGATTCACTAATTATTCCAATCGAGGCAGTCACATTAAACATCGCTTTCTTTCCTTTTAGAGGCATCTGATGGTTGCTTTTTTCATGAGCCTTCACCAAAATCGCAGCATCCTTTACTACCTTCTTCCTACAAGGAGCAACAATATGACCCTTCATTCCACACGTCTGACAAAAAATCTTACATCGACAAGACTCCAGTATGGGACAAACAACCATGAAAATGTCACAAAAGAGAGGTTACTTCTCATATTCCTCATCAATACAAATGTCTTCATTGAAGTAGAAATATTAACTTTTTCAATGATGGTAGAGATGAGATCGATCTCTAATAACATCCTGGAAAGGTGTCTAAATCACACATGCTCAGTTTCCTTATCTAGGCGAATGGGTTTTCCAATTGCAGTAGAAATATCATGCTACATCCTTGGGGTGCCAATGTTCCCAATTGAGTCCGTGCAGATGAACCCACACTTGAAAAAACACATTACATACCAAAGAGACATTGATTTCCAAGGACCATTGATGATGCTGAAGCCATTCTAGTTTCATGAACAACGATTTGAAGCTCCACGCTAGAAGACTAGATATATTAGAGGAGAAGAGACACTGAAAAAAAAACCCTTACCAAGAGAGACACACCTCCAATCTGAAAATCCCCATATACATGAAGCCCTATAAACCATATCATCAAACTACCGAGGCTTCATGAATTTTGGTAAAACTAGCTGCACAATCAGATAAAAAAACCCCCATTGAAATCCTCTCAGCAAAGGCTTCTGAGTTTTCCTCGGCATGTGCCACCAAGACCTTTTGAAACATTCTCCCAGAACATGATCCCTTGAACAAACTAGGATCCTAGAAGTCACATTTACACATGTCCACTGCAAAATTTTCCAGACGTTACCTTAGTGTGACTTCAGATCGAGCTACACCAAAACCAGAGGCTACTCACACTACATTTGATCATGCTTCTCCTCGAGGAACTCCCCCAGCGGCTACCCCAAAAGATTTGTTCACGCATTTGTTTGAGGCATGACCCCAGCAGCCCATTCTATTCACACATTTTTAGAATGATGGATGCCCCTAGGGACATCCTATTTTAGCGCATCTACCTATCAAGGCATGCCCCGAGCGGCAACCACTCTTCATGCATCTGCAGATCGTGGCACACACCCAGCAACCCGGGCCATATCAATTCACACAGTTATAGATCGAAGCACACCCAAACCGCACCAGATCTTTCCTTCACCATTGACTGAAGATCATCACAACCTCTATCCACCATCGCTAACCCACATCACATTCGGCATCTGAGAAAGACTACTAAGTCCACCCGACGACATGCCATCCCTCCCAATTGCATCCTCTCCACCATTTAGGCCCACAGATCCAAGGAAATGAGGAAGAAACATAACTAAAAACCCTAACAATGTGTTTGGTGAGATTTTAGTAAATGAATAGAAATGATTTTATATTTTATAAAAGAAAAAAAGATAATAAATGATTCTGATTTCCCTCCTTGCGTTTGGATCAATAACATAGTAAAAGAAAATAAATTATTTGGATTTCTCTCTATCTTGTTTGGTAAAAAATTTTAAAAGAAAAGAAATTAAATTAAATTTTGATAAATGTAGAAAATAGGGATAAAAATGTAATTTTAAAATATTAATGACCCTCCACCATCATTTCTCTCCAAATCATCTCAATTTAGTGGTGATTTAAAAACAATAGTTGGAGAGAAATATATTTCTCTCCATTTCTCCCCATATAATTTATATCCCCATAATATTATCTCACCAAATATGAGAAACCTATTTTCCCTCTCAATATCATTTATATTCTTTATGAATCATCCCTACCAAACTAACCCTAGATGCCAACTGAGAAATCATTGCAGCGGAGCTCCCAAAACCACAACACCCCCCCATCAATTTGATATACATATAATAAATATAATAAGTATATAAATATTTCTTTATAAAGATATATATATATATTTATAATTATATAATTAGAATTATTATAAATATCTTATAAATATAATAAATATATAATCATAAATGTAATAATATAATTATTATAAATATAATAAATATATTTATAATAAAGATATAATTATATATTAATAAATACATAATTTTAAATATAGTAAACACATTATAAATATAAAAATAAGTTTTTAAATATTTATAATTATATATTTACAATTTAAATATATTTATTCAAATAAATTTTAATATAATAAATATATTATATATTTAAAAATTTAATAAATAATTATTTATAATTATATAAATATAAATATAATAAATAATTATTTATAATTATATATTTATAAATATAATAAAAAATATTTTTAATAATATTTTTAAATATATAATAACTAATATATTTATAATTATTTATAAATTTACAATTATTTATGTCACGACCCATCCCCTTGAGGCTTGTGTCATTACTATGACAATCCTGACTCCCATAAGCCAGAGGCTGGCGACTAGCACCGAGTAGTCATATCCCTAACAAATGAAAGACATTTTCCTAAGTACATGTACACACGCACATAACTATATTCCACAGATTCTGAAAAGTGAAAACACTAAGTAACAAACACAAGGTATGACAGTACAAAAATAATGGTAAATAGGGCCAAAATTCAAACCCAACAAAAAGGAAAAGTACAAGTACAAGTCTCTAAAACTCCTCCATAAGTAACCCTACATGAAGGGTAGGTACAGAAGCACCTGTCTGAAGCTGAAGAATCACACCTCATCTACCGGGTCACTCTAAGCACCACATGGCCCCAGTCCACCACGGAATCCATCAATGAGTCGATTGTCTTCACAAGACATGACACATGGGGGAAATTCCCGTGCATGGGTGAGTAAAAGAAAATTGGGTATGGAACCCTGAGGCAAAATGAAAAAAACCATAAAGGAAACACCACTAAGAAGATAGAGTTCACTCAACACAGGTATATTTCAACAACACATATAACAATAACATTCAGGTATACTCATAAAGGATTCCATGAATCAAGGTCTCATCCACTACTAGTGATATGGACTTGATCGTAGCATGTTCGATCCGAGAGATTTCACTTCTCGAGCTATATGATAGTAAGAACGTAGAACTAGTCTACCAAAATTATCTGAGAGAACATCTGGTCTCGATATCTCACGATGTTCCCTAATACATCCGGTATCTCTAAGTCAAGGAGTCTTGATATCATAACCAATCCTTAGCCACTTGATTCTGATCAAGAAATATTCAAATCTGACGAGACATATTGTCTCTGCTGGGGACTCACTCCACATCTTCTCATGAGACCTATTCTGAATCTTCGCAAGAGACCTACTCCACGTCTTTGGGGGCGACCAACTTCGTATCTTCACAAGATACCTTCTCCTATTCTTTATAGGAGACCTACTCTTCATCTTCGCAGGAGACCTACTCCCAATCTTCATCGGAGGCCAACTATGTGTCTTCACAGGAGACCTACTCCGCATCTTCGCAGGAGGTGTACTCTTCATATGTCATAGTTCACAGGAGACTCACTCTATGTAGGTCTCATCCATTGGATTATGTTCTAGGTGCGATCAATCTATGAACACCTACTACTTGAGTTAATAGATAATACACCAACCTCCACGAAAACTCTTGTAGAGTATCTCAAAAGGACCATTTTATCCCGAGGGTCGCAACACTACAAACAACTCATCAAATTGATGCAAGTTTTGAGAGTAATGGTTTTTATAGTAAAAAGGGGTTGGTTAGGTCCAAGTTTGGTTCGAACCGGCCGTACCGACCAGAACCACCACTCTAGGTCGTCCCGACCCATTGGATTGGGCTCGACCCAGATCCCCCCACCAGGCCACCGGATCCATCCCGACCCACTCGAGCGGGCTAGTTTGATCTGCCTGAACATGGCTCGACTGGACGTGCCCCTCCCTGGCCCATGTGAATGCTTGACAAAGTTGTACGATTGGTCCACCTAACCCACTAACACACACGAATTCGACAAGACGCGTCCCTCCACCACCGCAGTACCCTGTTGTGGCCTTCTACCGCCACCTGCAGCTCGGTCGTGGGTTCTCCATCCAACATGCCTCCAACAAGACACATCCCTCCACTACCACAACCTCCTACCACGACCTTTCTCCCCCACCCACGGCTGCTACCGTCATGGTTTTCCATGTCCAACCCTGGAGCTGACGCCCTCCTACAACCTCCACTACAGCCCACAGCTGCGTGCCCTCCTGCCGCCCCGGTCCCGCTAGACCATGGGATATCACCACTGCCGGACTTCATGTTGGTGTCCATACAATAAGGTCCACCTAGTCCTACTACGCCATGAGACCGGTGTCGCCTCTGTCGTCGGCCGCCTACCAGCGGTACGTCATGCACCGTAACACTCACAAGTGGTTGCAGCGGGTGCCTATTGCTAGTGTTGGCATGCATATGGACAATTTTGTGGGCCCATGGGTTCACTCTGGTGCTCTGATTATTTATTAAAAAAAAATTGTTGTAGGTCGCCACCTTCACTGATGTGTTCTCCATATCTTTTCTCTATCACTTTGGGGGTCCAACCACATTCAAAACCACCTGAAAAAACACGCTGCGACCATTGTAGTCCATCGACGAAGAACACAAGAATGAGGAAGAGATATAAGCACAAAAAAACCCATTGAAAAAACCATTTCCTTGTTTATGTCGACCTTGGCCCACTCATGTCACCAAGATTATGAAGAAGAATAATGATCAAATCTATTCCCTTTAATGAGACAGTTTATCCATCATACAAGTATGACCGAACCGAGGATCTACATGTTCATCAGTTGGTCCGTGTTCGTCTTTGGAATCATGATCGGGGAAAGAAATACCCTGAATAGAAAAACTCCCTACATTTAGGTTTAGATATGTCATTGGTGAAGAGAAATGTGTTTTCTGCCATAATTCATCGATCCTTGATCCTTGATCTGTGATCCACGATCCGTGATCTCTGATCCACCATCGTTTGTCGTCATTCTTCATTCACCAATGGGAGGGAACCACCAATGCGTTTTTCCAGAGTTTTAGGGAATTCCAAGGATATACTTTAACCTGAAATTCCTGTTTAATTATAGAGAAAAGAAAATGAATTGGTCCATTTCAACATTGCAATGTATCCGCACTATTTCACTTAAGAAACGAAATGGGATAACTCATTTCTGCGTCATAGCGCTGCTGCAAAACATTTAAAATGAAATAAAATAAAATTCAGTAAGTTTATTTTATTTTTCTTTAAAACATCCAAAATTAACTTTCACATTCTACCCACATCAGTCGATGATAGGACCCTTCTAAGGAAAATTCCACATTATGAACTCAATAGTGGTCTCAGATTTCCATTGTGAGTCACTGTTCACAAGTTATTAAGATTTTAAAAAATAATAATTTTATTTAATAATTTTTTTACGGTTACGTCCTTTTCTGATTTTCTCAATGGGGACCCGCCCCAAAAAAGTTAAACCATAACTAGGGTAAACCTGTCATCTTGGCTGCAATAGTGCCCTCATATTTTTAATCCAGGCACCCATTTAATAGTTAGTTCACTTTTTTTAGGAAAACCACCCATTAATTCTTTTAAAACATTGCATTTTCACCGAACCATTCCAGGCACACTAGGCCTCAGAATCACACATAGTCTTAGCTCCTGGTCTTAGAATTTTCCAATAAATTATTAATAAATACAACCTTGAAAATATGATTCATTAAATTCTCCCCACTTTCAAGTTTTACGTCCCTGAAATCCAAACCAAGGCATACCCAAATTGATGATGGTACAAGCACGAACCTGAGCCCCCCGCTCCCATGTTCTATTCTAGAGATATTCATGTTTCCACTGGGCATGGTATAAGGCCCCAGCCTTAAACCTTACTTAATCTTGAGTTATTACAAGATTACACATTGAGGATCTTTTCGGGTTTAGAGTTTTAGAGAATTAGATCATAAAACTTGCATTACATTCCACATATAAAAAAGTGGTTACATAAAAATAGTATTCTTCATTCCCATCAATGGAAACACATTTAAAATAAAACATGGATTATTTCTTGACACATCCTTGACTCTATCATCTTATCATGTACCTTTCCCTTGACCTGTGAAAAACATTTCAAAAACTTGGGATGAGCATAAAAACTCAGTATGGGTTATAAAAAAACATGGAAAGGAAACATGAGTTCACAGATACATAATAATGAAATCATACTTTACCCATAAAACATAGGCACTTTAACATACCTCATAAAATCATGAATAAATCATATAAATCATAATACATAAAGGTAACTTGAGGCATTCATAACATTCTTACGTAGGGAGTAACCCTCTTGGTTACGTTTGGAATACCCATCACAGTATATTCCCTAAAATCTCTTCAGAGAAACCTTAACGTTTCACTCCTTCGCGTTACCCAATGCATTGGAGAGCTATAACGGGCTCACCCGCCCTTAGTTTATCACGGAACCACCCGTCTTCATAATAATGCCCAAGAACCATAACATAATCATATCACATAAAGCATGCATAAAGGAAACATAACATTTCCACATTTCAATCACGAGGTATCAATACAACACATTGATATAATAAAAACATTATGAAAACCGTTTTCAATACCAAAGTAAGACATGGTATTTATTTTTCTTTTAAAAAAAGAAGGTATGGCTTGTAGAGGAAGCCAAAACTCAAATAACAGTTACGACGGCGGAGAAGTCGTTGTCGCCGCATACGTACGACAAAAACATTCCCTTTTTTCATTTAGTAAACGCTTTGTATAAAAAATATTCCTTTTGAATAAACGTAAAAGTCAAAGGGGTTTATACACCGTATAAAAAAAGTTGTGTATAAAATAAAATAATCCTCAATGAAAGGAGATTGAGACGAAGTCCCATACCTCGTATCCGACTTGACCCGACCGTTCTTTAATCTCCTGAATAATAAACTTGAGTTAATCTCTACTTGCTTATGAATCTTTTTCAAGTTCATTATTCCTTTTATACCATGTTATGGACATCATCTAATCATTTAAGTTAATAATGTTCATTTTGTCTGTATTTGATTCTGAAGTCAAAAATAGACTTCTTACACTTACATGTTGTTAATTTGGTCAAAGGTTCATTATATCCAGAATGTTATTCATGATTTAGATATCATATATGTCATGTATATACAGTACATACATTCATTTATAATCTTACATCACATTTAGAGGTAAGAAATGAAATGCACCGTTCATGGAGACGGTAAGCCGTACGTACGCATGAACGCTACTTCCATTTCTATTTCATATTTTCTGGAATGGAATCATAATGATATAAGAGTATATTATAATTCCAGTATAATAACATATATAATATCATTAACTTTATCCTTTACACATCCCACATATGGTATTAACGAATCAAATCACTTTTAGGGGGCGGTAGTCCGCACTTCCTAAAATGAAGATATCGTGTTTTACCCATAATGGAAACCATAAAGGTATGCCCAAAATGAAAAAAACAGAATCTGAAGGAAAACATAAACATATTATATATCATATATAAAAATAGTGGCATCATAATGGCCACCTTTGAAGGTGTTTAATGAGTGTTGAACAATCATCGTTTCGGGAGGCAGAATTTCGCCATCCACGGAAACCGTATGTTCTTTAACCATTTGATGTAGTTGTGTGAGAGTGTAGCTCAAATATATCTTATAACAACATCCTAGTATATTGAAGATACTGGTGTTGTTACAAAATAAGTAAATAAAATGATTTTAGGGGGTTTGAGAAGCAAAATAAAACGAATGAACATGAGAGAATGAATTACCTTTAAAAGTGTAACTCCTTTTGAGTTGAGCCTAAAGGCTTCCTTTGAAAGGATTATGACCAAAGGGGATCCTCTAGGATGAGGAGAGGGATGTGGAGAGAGTAAATGGGCAGGGGTTGGCCGATCCAAAGGCTTGAAGAGTGTGTGAAATGAGGTAGAGGTGGGGGCCTTTTATAAGGGGAGAGGAGCGGCACTTTTGGAAAGTAAAGAAATATTACATTATTTGAAAATCTGTTTCGGTTTTAAAAGGTCCCACATTGATAGAATTCGTGGATAAGGTGATAAGGGTTCGAAATCCATTCATCCAATTGGTTTTGGACATTTGTAGTTCATAGATTTTACATTATCTTTCTATTTTATTTAAATCGTCAAATAATGATGTCATCGCTGCATCATTAGTATGTCATAAATAATTAAATTTATTTAATGTCTAAAAATTATAAAAAAAATACTATGATATAGGAAATCTTTTTATATTTCCAATTAATATTTATAATAAAAATTTGGACTTGTATAACCCCACTTAAAAATTGTTTTCGCAAAACATATCATGTTCGTGTCATTTTCACTTTAACATTAAATAAAAAGTAATTTATGTCATTTCCCAACAAAAGTGGATCCATGGGGTCCCCAAGTTGACCCATGGAATGTCATGGTCGGCCATGACACAACCAATGAGGTTGGAACATGTGTCTAGGTCATTTCATATTATTAAAGCATTATTTATACCTTAAACTACACTAATTACCACTAATCGCGATTAAAAACTTAATAAGTTACTATTCACCA
Source organism: Viscum album (assembly GCA_963277665.1). Classification (NCBI taxonomy): domain Eukaryota; kingdom Viridiplantae; phylum Streptophyta; class Magnoliopsida; order Santalales; family Viscaceae; genus Viscum; species Viscum album. The sequence goes on along the minus strand of OY728158.1, from coordinate 360,678,243 downwards.
AAAAATTATTTTAATCTCATTGAACCACATTTTACTTCTTCATGACAACCATGTATGTCGGATTTTCAAAATTCAATACGCATTAGTGGTAAAATTTCATTTAACTGAAAAATCAGTTTGCTTGATTACCACTTAGTGGTTTCACTATTCATCAAAAATTGAGGTTTTTCAGAAAATTACCAAAAATTCACCCTAAGCTATATTTGATATTATGAATTCAAAAATGAAGCCCATTTTACAAAATTCAAATCATATAAGTCACATTAATTAATTCAATAATTAATTCCCGCTGCCAGAGCAAATAGCGTGTTTTTACAAAACAATAAGTATCAAAAGATTGACACCATTTTAAGTCTAATTTCAAAGTGAAATTGATTCCAATGACCACCATTGGATAAAATTGTAAAAATATATTCTAATTTCACTTCAAAACCAATTCAAAACATAATCTAATAATATATGTAAATTATATTAAAAAGTAGTTTTGATGTAAAATGCAGTATTTTTCACTATTTATTAAAAAATGAACATTGTCAGAAAAATACCAAAAATTCACACATGGTAAATTTTGATGTCCCAATCATAAAGAATAAGTTTATTTTGACAAACATAGTTTATAAAATTGTCAAAATATAGATTCAAAAATGGTTTGCCATCAAAAGGCAGTAAAACAATCTTTTAAGAATATTAGTGTATTCCATGAACAAGATTGTATTTATTTTTATTTTAAGCCTCTATAACACTATCTTAATTATTAAAAGACATAGATAAAAATATCTATTATTCATTACTTACTTGGGATGTTACATCCTTCCCCCCTTTAGAAAATTGCGTCCCCGCAATTTATTTACTTATCGAATAAATGGGGGTACTTATCCCTCATTGCATTTTCAGATTCCCATGTTGCCTCTTCAATCATGTGGTTTTTCCACAAAACCTTTACCCGATGAATCACCTTATTCCGTAACACTTTCTCCCTGTGGTCAAGAATCTGGACCGGTTGTTCCTCATAAGATAGGTTCTCTTCCAGGTGAACTATCTCTGGACTCAAAACATGAGATGGATCTGGAATATACTTTCTAAACATCGAAATGTGAAAAACATTTTGTACCTGAGATAAACTCGGAGGTAAAGCCACTCGGTATGCAACTGATCCAACTCTCTCCAGAATTTTGTATGGTCCAATGAACCTTCGACTCAACTTTCCTTTCTTACCAAATCTCATCACGCTTTTCCAAGGAGAAACCTTGAGAAAAACATGATCACCTACCTCGAAAGATAGATCCTTCCTCCGGTTATCTGCATAACTCTTCTGCCTCCTCTGAGCTGTTCTCATGTGTTTCTGAATCAGCTGAACCTTTTCTGCCATCTCTTCTACCAATTCTGGTCCCATAAACTTCCTTTCACCCACTTCATCCCAGAAAGCTGGAGTTCGACACCGCTTCCCATATAATGCCTGAAATGGTGCCATCTGTATACTGGAATAGAAACTGTTATTATATGAAAACTCAACCAAAGAAAGATGTTGATCCCAACTTCCCTGATAATCCATAGAACAAGATCGTAGCATATCCTCCAATGTCTGAATTGTTCGTTCTGACTGCCCATCTGATTGAGGATGAAAAGCTGTACTAAAATTTAATTCAGTACCCAACGACTTCTGAAGGCCTTTCCAAAAGTTATAAGTAAACCTGGGATCACGATCCGATACAATGGAGAGAGGAACTCCATGTAACCTGACTATCTCTTTAAGATACAAACGGGAAAGTTGATCAAGAGAGAAAGTATCTCGTATAGCAAGAAAATGAGCAGATTTGGTCAAGCGATCAACAATAACCTAGATTGCATTATTACCTCGAGATGTCTTCGGTAATCCAACAACAAAGTCCATGGATATATTCTCCCATTTCCACTCTGGCACTGGTAAAGGCTGAAGCATCCCTTTCGGTAACTGCCGCTCTGCTTTAACCTGTTGACAAGTCAATCACTTCACAGTAAAATCAGCAATATCTCTTTTCATTCCATCCCACCAGTAATACTCCCGCAGACCTCTGTACATCTTAGTATTGCCAGGATGAAAAAACAACTCATTCTTCAACTGTGAATCACAAGGCACACATAACCTCTTCACAAACCTCAAAACACAAACACAAACTTATCCAAGAACTCATGGAAAATTTTATTCATTAAGTCCATGAATACAGCAGGTGCATTGGTTAGCCCAAAAGGCATAACTACAAATTCATAATGGCCATATCTAGTACGGAACGTAGTCTTCGGAACGTCTGCTTCTTTTACTTTCAACTGATGGTACCCCGACCTCAAGTCAATCTTTGAAAAATACTGAGCTCCCTGGAGCTGATACCACTTCATTCGATGGCCCAACATCTGCTGAAGTTGTTGCAAAGGATTTTACCTCCCCTTTCTGCTTGTAGTCTAGCTGCTTCCCATCACTCAAGCTCCTTGTCGGACACTCGTTTGCATAGTGACCCATCTCATTGCACTTATAACATTTCACTAACTGTAAATCAAATTTGTTCTTACCTTCACCTTGATCCTTTTCAGTGCAATCACGAGCCTTATGTCCCATCTTACCACATCGGTAGCACTTCCCAGAATTCAGAAGACATTCCCCAGCATGCCTTTTACCACATTTATCACAAACTGGAAACATAGTTCTCTTACCATCAGACTTTTTTGAAGATTTCTTACCTTTCTCCTGCCACCTCGGTCTCTTCTTCTGCTGGTTGTTATAGAAAACTTGGTCATCGGCAAACTCCATTTCCACCTTCTCAGCACATCGAACAAGCTTTTCATAACTTTTAAACTCACGAGAAGCTAATGCCCTTCGATATTTTGGCTTTAATCCTGAGTAAAAACGATTGATTTTACTATCAAGGTCCCGGATAATATTTGGAGCAAACCTTGCCAATCGAGTGAACCTTTCTTCATAGGCAGCCACTGAGTCTTCCTCTTGACTCAATTCCAAGAATTGCTTTTCCATCCTAAGTCGAACAGCCTTAGGAAAATACTTCTCAAGAAACATACCTTTGAATTCATCCCAGTCAAGAGCATCAATTTCATCGGCGTCCCTGATATTTTTAACCATAGACCACCACTGATCTGCTTCAACCTCCAAACAGTAAATAGCAAGACTAACCTTTTGATTGTCTGAACACCCCATGACATCAAAAATCTTCTCCAGTGCTTTAATCCACCCTTCAGCTAGCACAGGGTCAGATGATCCTCTGAATGATGGGGGATGTTGCCTCATGAAATGTTCCACCACTGACATGTTCCTCTGCGGTTGATCTGGCTGATCTCGTGCATGGATACCACTGCCATTTATCGCTTGAGTCAACTGCGCCATTACTGCAACAAACTGTTCAGTTCCAATTCTGACAATTTCTGGATGCTGATTCGGAAGGTTATTTCCTTCTGTATGCCTTCCTAGCACTACTTCCCTGTTTCCTCTGCGGAAAACCATTCTGAACAAACATGTCTTAGATGAAGCAACATGGTAATCTTTAAATGCTATATCATTTCGAAAAAAATATTTTTGGATAATCATTTAATAGAATTCTAACTCCTAAAGTTATCTAAACCTCCCTCTGATACCAACTATAAGGCCCTAGCCTTAAACCTTACTTAATCTTGAGTTATTACAAGATTACACATTGAGGATCTTTTCGGGTTTAGAGTTTTAGAGAATTAGATCATAAAACTTGCATTACATTCCACATATAAAAAAGTGGTTACATAAAAATAGTATTCTTCATTCCCATCAATGGATACACATTTAAAATAAAACATGGACTATTTCTTGACACATCCTTGACTCTATCATCTTATCATGTACCTTTCCCTTGACCTGTGAAAAACATTTAAAAAACTTGGGATGAGCATAAAAACTCAGTATGGGTTATAAAAAAAACATGGAAAGGAAACATGAGTTCATAGATACATAAGAATGAAATCATACTTTACCCATAAAACATAGGCACTTTAACATACCTCATAAAATCATGAATAAATCATATAAATCATAAGACATAAAGGTAACTTGAGGCATTCATAACATTCTTACGTAGGGAGTAACCCTCTTGGTTACGTTTGGAATACCCATCACAGTATATTCCCTAAAATCTCTTCGGAGAAACCTTAACGTTTCACTCCTTCGCGTTACCCAATGCATTGGAGAGCTATAACGGGCTCACCCGCCCTTAGTTTATCACGAAACCACCCGTCTTCATAATAATTCCCAAGAACCACAACATAATCATATCACATAAAGAATGCATAAAGGAAACATTACATTTCCACATTTCAATCACGAGGTATCAATACAACACATTTATATAATAAAAACATTATGAAAACCGTTTTCAATACCAATGTAAGACATGGTATTTATTTTTCTTTTAAAAAAAGAAGGTATGGCTTGTAGAGGAAGCCGAAACTCAAATAACGGTTACGACGACGGAGAAGTCGTTGTCGCTGCATACGTACGACAAAAACATTCCCTTTTGTCGTTTAGTAAATGCGTTGTATAAAAAAGATTTCTTTTGAATAAATGTAAAAGTCAAAGGGGTTTATACACCGTATAAAAAAGTTGTGTATAAAATAAAATAATCCTCAATTAAAGGAGATTGAGATGAAGTCCCATACCTCGTATCCGACTTGACCCGACCGTTCTTTAATCTCCTGAATAATAAACTTGAGTTAATCTCTACTTGATTATGAATCTTTTTCAAGTTAATTATTCCTTTTATACCATGTTATGGACATCATGTAATCATTTAAGTTAATAATGTTCATTTTGTCGGTATTTGGTTCTTAAGTCAAAAATAGACTTCTTGCACTTACATGTTGTTAATTTGGTCAAAGGTTCATTATATACAGAATGTTATTCATGATGTAGATATCATATATGTCATGTATATCCAGTACATACATTCATTTATAATCTTACACCACATTTAGAGGTAAGAAATGAAATGCACCGTTCATGGAGACGGTAAGCCGTACGTACGCATGAACGCTACTTCCATTTCTATTTCATATTTTCTGGAATGGAATCATAATGATATAAGAGTATATTATAATTCCAGTATAATAACATATAAAATATCATTAACTTTATCCTTTACACATCCCACATATGGTATTAACGAATCAAGTCACTTTCAGGGGGCGGTAGTCCACACTTCCTAAAATGAAGATATCGTGTTTTACCCATAATGGAAACCATAAAGGTATGCCCAAAATGAAAAAAACATAAGCTTAAGGAAAACATAAACATATTATATATCATATATAAAAATAGTGACATCATAATGGCCACCTTTGAAGGTGTTTAATGAGTGTTGAACAATCATCGTTTCGGGAGGCAGAATTTCGCCATCCACGGAAACCGTATGTTCTTTAACCATTTGATGTAGTTATGTGAGAGTGTAGCTCAAATATATCTTATAACAACATCCTAGAATATTGAAGATACTGGTGTTGTTACAAAAGAAGTAAATAAAAAGATTTTAGGGGGTTGGAGAAGCAAAATAAAACGAATGAACATGAGAGAATGAATTACCTTTAAAAGTGTAACTCCTTTTGAGTTGAGCCTAAAGGATTCCTTTGAAAGGATTCTGCCCAAAGGGGATCCTCTAGGATGAGGATAGGGATTTGTAGAGAGTAAATGGGAAGGGGTTGGCCGAGACAAAGGCTTGAAGAGTGTGTGAAATGAGGTAGAGGTGGGGGCCTTTTATAAGGGGAGAGGAGGGGCACTTTTGGAAAGTAAAGAAATATTACATTATTTGAAAATGTGTTTCGGTTTTAAAAGGTCCCACATTGATAGAATTCGTGGATAAGGTGATAAGGGTTCTAAATACATTCATCCAATTGGTTTTGGACATGTGTAGTTCATAGATTTTACATTATCATTCAATTTTATTTAAATCGTCAAATAATGATGTCATCGCTGCATCATTAGTATGTCATAAATAATTAAATTTATTTAAGGTCTAAAAATTAAACAAAAAAATACTATGATATAGGAAATATTTTTAGATTTTCAATGACTATTTATAATCAAAATTTGGACTTGTATAACCCCACTTAAAAATTGTTTTCGCAAAACATATCATGTTTGTGTCATTTTCACTTTAACATTAAATAAAAAGTAATTTATGTAATTTCCCAACAAAATGGATCCATGGGGTCCCAAAGTTGACCCATGGCATGTCATGGTCGGCCATGACACAACCAATGAGGTTGGGACATGTGTATAGGTCATTTCATATTATTAAAGCATTATTTATACCTTAAACTACACTAATTACCACTAATCGCGATTAAAAACATAATAAGTTACTATTCACCAAAAAATAATTTTAATCTCATTAAACCACATTTTACTTCTTAATGACAACCATGTATGTCGGATTTTCAAAATTCAATACACATTAGTGGTAAAATTTCATTTAACTGAAAAATCAGTTTGCTTGATTACCACTTAGTGGTTTCACTATTCATCAAAAATTTAAGTTTTTCAGAAAATTACCAAAAATTAACCCTAAGCTATATTTGATATTCCGAATTCAAAAATGAATTCCATTTTACAAAATTCTAATCATATAAGTCACATTAATTAATTCAATAATTAATTCCCGCTGCCAGAGCAAATAGCGTGTTTTTACAAAACAATAAGTATCAAAAGATTGACACCAGTTTAAGTCTAATTTCAAAGTGAAATTGATTCCAATGACCACCATTGGATAAAATTGTAAAAATATATTCTAATTTCACTTCAAAACCAATTCAAAACATAATATAATCATATAAATAATTTATATTAAAAAGTAGTTTTAATGTAAAATGCAGTATTTTTCACTATTCATTAAAAAATGAACATTGTCAGAAAAATACCAAAAATTCACACAAGGAAAATTTTGATGTCCCAATCATAAAGAATAAGTTTATTTTAACAAACATATTTTATAAAATTGTCAAAATATAGATTCAAAAATGGTTTGCCATCAAAAGGCAGTAAAACAATCTTTTAAGAATATTAGTGTATTCCATGCACAAGATTGTATTTATTTTTATTTTAAGCCTCTTTAACACTATATTAATTATTAAAAGACATAGATAAAAATATCTATTACTCATTACTTACTTGGGATGTTACACATGGAATAATGGAAATGACTTCCCACAAAGGGTCCTATTATACTGAAACTTAATCTCTTTTACCGAGATACAAAGAGTGAATCCTGATCAGAAATTATTGTGTTTGGGATTCCAGGGATTCGAGCTATCTACTGCACTTAGAAGAATCCCAAGCTCTCTACAAAACTCTTCTTCTTAAAATAAATAATGTGGATGACTTGGTGAGTCAGTCAATGATCACCCAGACTATGTCGTGTCCCCGAGATGTACATGGTAAACCCATAACAAAATATATCGATATTATTTCTCTCTCCCTTCCTGGAACCCCATGAAAGAAAAGGGAAACCCTTTCCAAGCACAGGGGCTCGATACAATGATTAGAAAAACCACAAAACTGATTCAAACAAGCACTCCATTTTTATATCAACAGGTTATCCCTGCTTCAACATATTACGTCATCCCTAGCTTCTTCCTTTAAACACACATGTGTATCATGATGCATCTCACCACTCTAGGGGTCCACTACTACTATTGTTCATACTCTAAAAGATAATACATGTCCCACATTTCAAATATCACTCAGGGGATTTCCCTGTGGACAACTGAGCATGTAATGTCTCACCATCGGTACCACCAATATGTTCATCCCTGACCCATTATAAGAGAAGAGGGGTAATAACCACTGACTGGAGGTATGATTCAACATCTCTATCCATGTAGGATTACTGTAACAAGGCCAACTGTTATGTTTCCTCATTCAGTAACTACGAAATGGATTTTCTTATGAGAGAATCTCTTACCATGTTTCTCTTAGCCGATGTATAGACTCTCTCCAACTCATAGTCCTAGAAGAAATATAGCCAACACTTCTACCTCAAGTTTAGAACCTTCTATGAGAAGATACACTTGAGCCTATTATAGACAATATAGATGATAAACCACCCACACATTAGGTAGTGTCACCACATCTTCAATGAGAATACTACCATTGCCAACAAAAGATCATGGATCACATAGTTCTTCTCATGTGGTCTTAACTGACGAAAACCATAAGAAATCACTAATTAACTCTACATCTGGGCACAACAATGTCTAGTCCCCGATGCATCACAAAACACTATGTACTCGACTCCCTCCTCTTGAAAACTCAAGATTGAGTTGTTCATTTGACTCTGTCTTAACTAATGAAAAAAATCTTGGCAACATTCTATCCACGTGAAAGGATATCCCTTTCTAATGATTAAAGTGTTCATTGACCCTTTGGTAGTGGATACTCTTTCAGCATGACCACTTGGTTAAAGTGTTTGTAATCCACACATATCCTCGAAAATTATGTCTTGTTAAGCCATTCCTCTACGAGCCCTCCACATGTTCCCTCATCTCGTGAATCTCTACAAAATCTATATGATATACTATTGTTGATATCAGTTCCATCACTTGGTGTATAATAGTGTAGAAGTCTATATCCCTATGGGGAGGTAAACTAGGAAACATCTCCTGTGAAGATTCCCTCATACTCTGCCACTACTACTGGGAATTGAAAACTCATAACATCCACTACCCTGAGGGTAAGGTTAGCCAACTCAAGAGTGATTGGCGGCACTCTCCTATGTCCGATTCTATCTTGTTCCACATGTGTTTCCATTTTCATCGACCATGTAAATCCACATTCCGTCACTATGGACATACCACACCCTTTTTCCTAAAACTGTCAATTCGAGCATGGAATGCTGATTACCAATAAATATCCTGAATGATGTTGTAAGGCCTCGACACTACCACCAAGAAGATCGAACCTGAACTCTCACCTAAAGGGTCAGATCAAACTATCAGCACTAGTGTGATTATCGATTCTCCTTCTATAGGTATCTCCAGACGTAAGTGGCCCATCAATGGTTTAACCAGAAGCTCTAGATCCCAAACAAGATCTGTGAAAAAGAATTAAAATTTGAACCTGGGTCTATTAATATGGAATCTAAGAGTAAAAAAATTCCATACCTCGAATCATTCTTATAGCCCTTCGGTTATATGACTTGACAACATGCAGTTTCCCCTTCCTCTATCCTCCAGCTCCCTAAGCCTACTGTGGATCACATGGGGGTGGTGGTAGTCACATGTTGAAATATATAACACCTTCTACTGCTCTACCATATCCTCTACAACATCTTCTGCTATGCAGACCATATGTTCCTGTCTTTGTCTTTTCATCAGTGCCCCTTCCATAATTTCCCTGTTAGCAGCACGACGAGATGGACAATCTCTAGCGAGATGTCTCGTGCCAACTCATGAAAATAATTACCTCTATATAAGATGAATTAACTCACCCTATGAGACCTAAGCTATAGATACCCCATTCTTGGACCTCCTCTCGAAACATCTTACACTTCTAGGTCTCTGAGACTGACATCAACTTCCTGCTCTTGTGGTCTCTGCTCTTACATACCCACTCCTGACATACACTAGTTGTATCATCATAGCCAAAGAACTTTCAACCATAGAGGTTCTATCTAAAAACCTAGCATATGTATAAAGATATAGAGGAATAATTCTGGCTCGACCATTCCTAAACACACCTTACTGAGAGGTCAAAGACCTACAATACTGGTCATGTATCATATTAATAGAGTACCAGGGAAGGTTGGTATGCCTCAATTAATACTCTGATACCGACATGTCACCATTCCAATGTTATAGAATATCTTTGTCATTAATATCCCTTAAATTTTATGGTTATATCCCCTTCTTTGAGAAAGGTTCACAAACTCTGTCCATGGAAGAATCTCCTCATCATAAGATTGGGTAATCTAAACAATGTCATCACCCTACTGAGCCACGTAGATGGCTCACTGGTAGGACAACCATCTGATCTAATAATGTCCCAAATGGATAGAATAATTAGTACCCACCTAAATGTAGTCCTTAGCCACTTGAAATTTGGCCTCGCCTCAGAAACTAGGGGGTATCTATCATCGAAACTCATGAAGTGCGCTCAATATGTGCATCTAATCCACTGGTACTATGAGTACCATGTGCTACTCTACTAGTGGCTTTATAGATGGTACACCATCTGAAGGTTCCATCTCAAGTAAAAATCATTGTACCCATATCTATTGACCCCATGGATCATACTCATGACCACGTGATGGAATCCTATATGACTATATACATGGAAGCATCATAAAGAAAAAAAGATGTACCATGACCAATTGTGTATACCTGGTGAGCTGAACCAAGAAGGATTTGGAAAACAAAACCCATTCTTATACGATGCATGTAACATCTATTTTCCCCAAAACTAGTGTTTTCATATAACAAGTAGAAAACCAAAATTCAGGGTCTTGGCTTATGGATACGTCGACCGCCGCACCAACACATGATTCCCTAGCTTGAAAGTCGAACTCAAAACTCTTAACACTATTTCCCCAAACCAAACTCATAGAATATGGGTTCTTAAGGAAGAACAGACCTCCTATGATACCACTCTCTCATAATCCATCCCCTAGGGCCCATACCGTGACAACCCCAAGTCCACCTTCCAAAGGCCAGGGGCTGGCGACTAACAGCGAGTAGGTATATCCCAAACAAATGAGCGGCATTTTCTTAAGTACCTCTACACACACACACACACACACAATTCTAAGACAAATATTATGGAATGTGAAAATAATAAGTAACAAATACAAGGTATGACAATAGAAAACTGAAGGTAAATAGGGACATAATACAAGCCCAAAAAAAGGAAATGTAGAAGTACATGTTTCTCGAACTCCTCTGTAGAAAACCCCACCTAAAGGGTAGGTATAGAAACAACTATCTGAAACCAATGAAGAAAACCTCATCTGTTGGGTTAATCTAAGAACCACCAAGCCCAAGTCCACCAAGGACTCCATAAAAGAATTGATCTTCTACAGAAGACATGACCCATGAGGGTGAAGCCCTTGCAAGGGTGAGTAAAACAATACTCATTAAGGCACCCAGAAACACACTGTAAAAGACCACAAAAAAACACCACTAAGAGGATGCAGTCATCTCAATGCAGGTATATGTTCACAACACATATAATAAGAAAATCCAAGTATACTCGTAAAGGATTCTAAGAAACAAGGTCTCATCCACTGCTAGCCATATGTTCTCACTTGTAGAATACTCTATCTAGGATATCTCACCCCTCATGTTATCTGATAGTAAGTGTAATATCCCATGTATTTATAGAATAATACATTTTCATATCTATTAATATTTTTTAATTTAATATTAAATTTAGTGTAAATGATACACTATTTATGATAGCATACCTGACACGTAACAACAGGTTTCTTCAAAATCTTATATTGCACATAACACTAAGTTATACTAAAAAACAATACAACAATAATAATATTATTTTGAATGGTAGTTAAAGCTTAGCCGTTATATTAGTGGGAAGGAACAGAATTAACTATATTATGATTTTACTTATTTTTAAAATATTTTTACCTTCATCCAATTTATTTTAAAGGCATAATATAATTATGAATCAAATTTTAAGCATAAAATACTCTAATATTTTTAAAAGGTCATTTTACTGCCTTTTGATGGAAAAACATTTTTTAAAATAGTTTTCTCACCTTTATATGATCTATTTGATAATATAGACTTATTATTTAGAATATGTACATAAAAAGTTACATTGATTTAAATTTATTTATTTTTTCGTTCAAATCAATATTTTTATGACTACTGAAAAATACTGCATTTTAATTCAAAAATTCATTTTCATCTAGTTTATTTATATTGTAATATTTTATTTTTATTTAGCTTTAAAGTGTAATTTGATTATTTTTTATCTTTTAATCCAATTATGGCAATTGGAAGTAATTTTACATTTTAATTGGACATAATCACATGTCAATATTTTGATAGTTTTTACTTCTTATATCACAGTTTTTTGATTTTAACAACTAGAATTAATTTTAAATCCATTTTTTCTAATTCTGCGTTATTAATTTGGAAAAGTGGTTTCCAAATTTGGAATTAAAAGTTCCATATTATATGTATAGGTACGTTTAATTTTTTTACATTATGAATCATAACTTCAGTAATTATTTTTATTTACCATGGTTAAAGGGTAAATCAGGTAAATATGGGTAAAAAATAATATTATAATAATATAAAACTACCCTAAAACATGTAATGGTCATATTAGATGTGATATGTCTTACCATGAGCATCCTCGGGTAGAATTTAGGACCCCATAGAGTGACTTGAGTGGGATAATGACCTTTTAAAATATTTAATTTAAAGAAAAGGGAAACACCAGTGCAGAAAATGATTTTTACGTCGATTATTTTTTTACATCAGTTTTTGGCTGTTGTTATTACAACAGATGTTAAAAATATTTTTTTACATCGTTTATTTTAAAACCGATGTCAAAAACATAAATCCAAAGAATTTTCCCATCAGTTCCTAAAAAACTGATGTGGAAAATGCTTCAGAGTCATGATTTATTACGTTGGTTTTAAAATAACTGACATGGTATATCGTTTAATATGCAGCTTATATAATAACCAACGTAATAAACTATGCCTTCGAGGAATTTTTCTCATTGTTTATTAAAAAAATACATTAAAAACAAGTTTATTAGGTTGATTATTTTCATAACCAATGTGTTAAGCCAGGCTGCGAAGCAGTTTTTTATGTCGTTTATTGTTTGACCAACATGAAATCATATATACTACATCAGTTATTTAATAACCAATGTAAAAACCCATTCCAATTCATTTATTACATTGGTTATTTTATAACCGACATAAAAAATTGTCTGCGAAGCGTTATTCACATCAGTTATTATTTAAATGGCATGAAAACATATATACTATGTCGGTTATTAAGTAACTGATGTAAAAAACTCTTCCCATGAATTTATTATGTCTATTATAAAATAACCAATGTAAAATAAATTTTTTAAATAAAACCTTCCAACCATTACCATGCTCCACCAAAGAAGACCTGAAACAAGATGAAAACATACCAAACCCATACCCAAACCAGACAATAATACATACCAAAAAGTCATCATAACTAGACCAAAATAAGAAGAACCAAAGAAAAATTAAACATTCACATAAATAACAATCAAAACATACAGTGTATATTATAAAAAAACTAAAACCACTTGGACAACCCCTACCCCAATGTAAATACCCCCACCCCACTAGATAGCCACCACACCCAGGACAACCTCCCAACCCCAGGACTACCCCCATGGACAGCCCCCACCCCTAGACACCCCCTACCCCCAAGAAACCCTCCCATCCCTAGATAGCCCCACCCCCTGGACACCCTCCCACCCACTAGACACCACCCCACCCCAATGGAAAACACCCTGGACACCCGCCCTCCAACTAGACACCACCCCACCCTAATGGAAAACCCCCTGGACATTCGCCCACCCCTATACACTCCCACCCCATGTAGAGACCCCCACCCCCTAGACAAACCCCACCCCCTGGACACCACCACCCTTGGACCCCCGACCCCCTAGACACCCTCCCACCCCCAAGACACCACCACTACCCTGGTCACCCTCTCACCCCCATAGAAATCCCCACCCAATGGACCTCCCCACCTAGACACCACCCCACCCCACTGGACAACCCCCTACACACACACACAACCCTCGACTCCCTACCACCCCCCCGAACACCCCACCCCCAAGAAACCCTCCCACCCTTGGATATCCCCCACCCCCCTGGATAGGCCGCCACCCCCTTGGACATCCTCCCACCCCCTAGACACCACCACCCCTCTGGACAGCCCCCACACACCTGGATAGACAACCCCTGGAGAGCCCCTACCCTCTGGACAACCCCCACCCCCAGGACACCTCACCCTATGGACACCCTTCCACCCCTAGATGCCCCTACCCCCCTGGAAAGGCCCCCACCCCTTGGTAATCCGCCCACCCCCTAGACACCCCTTCCCGATAGAAACTCCCACCCCCTAGAGTCCCTCCCACCAATAGACACTCACACCACCCTAGTCACCACAACCCCCTGGACCTCTTTCCCACCCCCTGGACAACCAGTACCCCTAGACACAACCCCATCCCACTGGACAACTCCAACCAACCTGAACACCCTCCCACCTGATAGGAACCCTCTCCCGGGACACCCCCACCCCCTGGACAAGACCATGTCCCCTTGGAAAACCACCCACCCCATGGACACCCCCACCCCATATACACCCCACCCCCTGGACAATCCCCACCCCCTTAACACCCTCTTACCCCCTGGACACCCTCCCAACCCCTTGAGAGCCCCCACCCCTAGACCTGCCTCCAACCCCAGAACTGCCCCCACCACCTAGCCACCACTCCACCCCACTAGATAACAACCCTGGACACCCTCCCACCCCCTAGACACCACCTCAACTTACTAAACACCCCCACCCCTTTGACACTGTCCCACCCCCTGGAAACCCCCACCCCCATAGACACCCCCACCCACTGGACTCCCCCACCCCCTGGACAAACCCTCCACCCCTGGACATCCGCCCACCCCCAGGACATCCCCAACCCCCTGGACACCACCACCCATGAACACTCGCCCACTCCTGGACACCCCCACCCCCTGGTCACCATCCCACCACCTGTACATCCCCCACTGCATGAACCTTCCTCCCACCCCCTAGACAGTCCCCACCCCCAAGACACCACCCACCCCACTAGACATCCCCTACCCCCTGGACACCCTGCCACCCCCTACATCATTTGACACCCTCCCACCCCCTAGACACCACCCCCATTGACAACCCCCCACCCCTGGACACCCCCACCCCCACGACACCCCCTACACCTTGGAGAGGCCCCCACCCCTACACATATCACCCCCATGAATCCATTACTATGTTTTACCAAAGTATGAAACAAGAACACACCAGACCAAAAGAAGACCAAAACCAGACCAAAATCAATACCATAAAAACATTAGAACTAGAACAAAATAAGAATCACTAGATCAAAATTAATCATTCACAAATATAATATTCAAAACATACAATGTCTACTAAAAACCTAAATCTAACCAAAAAAACTACAAAATACACAATTATAACTACAATATTCAAAATTTCAATTTACACTATAAAAAAACAAAAATACAATCAAACCTATAAAATAATTTGATCATTCCACGTGTAAGTGTTTGACCTCTTGAGCACTATAGGGTCGATGGTCATCAAATATATACAAATTAAAATGGTAGTAGTTAACATTTATAATGAATAAATCAAATGAAATAATATAGAAAATTTTATAAAGAAATATTACTAGTCAAACATCACTAGTGTTCTAGTTGTAATTATTTCATACATAAATCTTAGCATATAATATCTGAAATCCACAATGCCTTGTTGTTCCTGAAAATTATGTTTAAATGGGTGTCAATTCAAAATATCATTTTTATTTAATACATTGAAAAGTAAAATTTATAAATCGATATTTATGTTTAATTTTACTTATTTGATCTTGGAATTATTTTTCTTTGTGTTTTTTCAAAAGTAGGCCCATCCCCTATTAGAAAATAATAAGAATGGGATAAATTTATAATTAATTATAATATAAACTATTCAGAAATTGAAAAATAATTTTCCAATATATTCTTAAACCCACCCCGCTCATCACCACAGACAGAGCATATCCAATAAAGTGTTTTCTCCATTGAATAAAAAACACCTTGAATCGAATGATCCCTTATATAAAAGAAAATTTAAGGTTTTTTGGTTTTTATGTTAAACTATAATGAACACTTTCTTAGATATATGTTTCGTACATCTCACAGAAAGGCATCATCCAACCCTGCATGATTATATTCTGTTCGAATCGTTCAACAATATAATTTTTTTCGGTTCCTCATCCAATGCATGTGCTTCAGGGGAAATCAAATGCGGGTCTATGAGTACATATACAATTGTCTACTAATTCTTATCATACATGTTATAGAGATACATAATTCAAAATAAACATAAGTATAAATTTTAAATAAATATAACTCAGGGAAAGGTGTTATGACTAACATGGAAAAAATATGCACCACATTGACACCCAACTGTTTTCCAGTAACAATCTCCATGATATCATTTTTCATTGTACCCACATTTATTTCACATCTACAAACATGAGCATCAATTGGAAACTCATCATTATCATCCAACAAATGTGAATATCTTGACAATCTTCCAAGACTATTAGAATCTATATCTGATGTCATAACCACTTGTCTTTGTTGTTGTCTATAAAAGTATTTCATTACCTTTGAAGTATTCTTGTAAAAATAAATAAAAACATATATTTTTTAAAAAAATTTAAAACAACTTTTATAAAGAATAAAATAAAAGATATAGCATACAATCCTCTCTGGAGTTGTGTCACAGAAGTCTAGATAGCCAAACTAAAAAGAGGTCGATACAATGTAAAACTATTGTCACCTCATCTGTATGTAATGGTACTCATGATGATCTATTTATAATGTCTTGTACAGTGACCCAATGATGCTCTACCTATAACTGCTGATGATGAACTGTATCTCCTTTAAAATATACTAGCCTATATGAAACTATATGACAATGATGATCATAAACATACATCTCACAATAAGTAGAATGTTGTGGTGGAAGAGTAGGATAAAAAAAGAGGTATATAAGATGAGGTGGGGGAGTGGGAGCTACTAGCGATGGTGGAGGATAAATAATAGGGTTTGCAGGGGGATTGTACCGACACTATAATAGTTTCCTCCATCATCACATTAATATTATGAACTTTGGACTCAAAGGATTATATTTTTTTTTGATATACACCATCAATGGAAGAAGATGAAGAACGTGGAAACACTTTCCTTATCAATACACCCATCAGATATCCTCATACACGACTGGGGTGTTTGGGCTTTCCAAATGTTTCAGATAAAATATCTTGGATCCCAGCAACTGTAAATACCCCATATGATCTCCTCTCTTTAAGAGATTCCTATATTAATTAATTTAACATTTCTCTAATGATTCAAATTATATAATGAATATAATTAACATAAATAAATAAATATAATATCTTACAATCCTCTTAGCTACGGTCCTCAATTATTCTGAAAGATATTTCCCCTTTTTCCCATCTAATATATCATCCATTTTTCATTTCAAGATAGATTGGATGGAGGGGCATCCTCTCCAGAGCTTAAAGGCTCTTCTCTCAGGTTTTTAAATTTTTCGACCATAATTTTTTCTTCCAATAATGTATACCCTTCACAAGATTAACTACGAGGTTATAAATTTTTAGATTGGATATCCCCATGAGATTTCCTTGTTTTCTATAAATTAAGAACAATAAATCCTTAAAAAACATTAATAATATCATTTTTATAAGAATTATTAGAAAAATTAACATTTCCCTTACCAAAAATAAATCTTTTCTTCTAATTTCAACAAATTGTCTCCGTGTTTCCTCATCTATGAAAGGATATATATGAAATGTAATTTTATTATTCCTATGACCAAAAATGAAATCAGATGTGAGGGTTGATTTCAAATCCCTCCATCTTCATTCAGCCATCGAAAATCATTTCCTCCGGACACCTCTAATGTCAGGAATATCAAATGTCATCTGATATAAAAGAGTTAAAAAAATTATACTAAAAACGATTATATATTAGTAAAAAAATATCAAAAGATATTTCCAAAATCATCTACCACAACTAAGATATTATCTCTTTTTCCACACTTCTCCAATCATTATACAAAATTCTTACTTTGATTTTACCCAGAGTTGATAACAAACTCTAAAAAACATTTGCATTTGGGCCTCTAGGAATATCATCATCATCAAACTCAATGAGTATACTCTGTTCCTAGCTACATAAAATTGACAATTTTGATAAATGTCTGCAGCCGCGTTTACCAACCCTTGACGTCTTTTTTGTCATTATGGGACCACATGAAGAAGATTTGGAAATATAATGAGGAGCATGTGAATGCTCATCCCTAGAGGTATAATCATGATGCTCATCTCCAGAATCATGTGGTTGATCAACATATTCATATTTCATTATCCTTCAAATGAAAAAATCAATCATTAGTTCAAAAATAAATAAATTCATATATTCCAATACTAATGTAAAGAAAAAATGGAAAACTGAAGTAAGTTATGTAATATTAAACATGGTGAATATGGTAATCATGTTAAACGATGGTAAAGATGGTAAAAATGGTAGTGTAATTTTTATTCAAAAAATCAATAAATATATAAGTTATGAAATGGAAAACTATGTTAAACAACGATAAACATGGTAAAAATAGTAAATATGGTAAGCATGTTAAACAACAATAAAGATGGTAGTCATGGTAAACTTGGTAGTGTAATTTTCATTCAATAAATTCAATAAATTTATAAGATATTTAATGGTACACTATGGTAAACAATGGTAAACATGGTAAAAATGGTAAACATGGTAAACATGGTAAAAATGGTAAACATTGTTAACATGGTAAACATGGTAAACATGGTAAACATGGAAAACATGGTAAACATGGTAAACATGGTAACCATGGTAAACATGGTAATGTAATTTCCATTATACAAAATCAATAGATATATATGTTACGTAATCTTAACCATGATAAACTAAACTAACCAAAATTAAAATAATCAAAAATTTATAACATTTTATGAAAATAATAAATGTAATAAACAAATAAACATATGATACCTATAATATTAGCAAAGTAGAAATGGATTGTTTTCCCAAATTCCTTTGTTAGGATCATTCATTATGGAACAAACCTTGTCTTAATCATGCTCATCATTAATTTCTACTAATATTTACATGGAAGTAGTGATCTCATATAAATCAGCATCTTCATCAAGTTGATCCTCACCAACATATTGTTTTTCCCTTGTAAAACAATAGACCACTGCATATCTGATCGATCTAATACAAAAAAAAATCTGTTGTTCATGTGTTTCCATTATAAAATAATCTATTGTGTCTTAAAATCTATTTAGATTAACAACTCTCATTCCAAAATAATCATTTCTGAAACTTTTTTTACAGATAAACCATTCATAATTTAAAATTGGAAGATTAATTTTAAAGTAATCAACCTCCCATATTTTTTCAATGACTCTATAATATACACTTGATGTTAAAATTGGGTTTTTTCTTTACAACTCAAAAAATTCATTGCTTTTGGAAAGACCAATACACCACTATTATAAACTTCACTTCTATTGTCCTGGTCTTTCATATGAAATGTATAACCATTAATGTCATACCCATACCATGTTTTCACATTTAAACTTGGACCACCCACTAAACATATTAATGTCTTTAATAAATATTATATACCAATAAAAGCCATTTTAAACCATGGATTTTTTTGTGCTCATAAAAAATCCACATTTCTTTCTTCTTTGTATGACATTGTTTCGACTGATTAATATGAAATGTGATATATAGTTGAGCATCATCTATGTTATTCATGATTTATAATTATACCTTCTTCATCTGTTCAGCTGACAATGATTTTACTTTCAATCCACGAATCCCCTTTACCGAATTATTAACTCATTCATGGTGAGATAGAGGCAAACCTGTATGCTCTGACACAACCAAGTATCTTGTGCAAAACTCTGCAACCTCCTCAAAAATCCACTTTTCAAAAATAGTGTCTTCATGTCGATATGGATTCCTAACATACCCCTTCAATATTTTCATATACCTTTAAAAGGACACATCCAACGATGATATATAGGTCAACAAATCATTATTTATTGAACCAAATGAACCAGTAAATCCACCATTATATCGAAAAATTATGGACTCAAATACATTTCCTATTGAAAAAGTATATAAATTTCATCATTTTCCAAAATTTGCAAAGCATTCACATCAATCACCATATTTCAAATTGAATTGATAAAATAACAAAACTTTATTATAGTATTTCTGACCAGGATGGGCAATATTACATGCAATGCAACTGGTAGAAAAAGTTGTGTCATGATGTGACATTCATGAGATTTCATAGTTATCAACTTCAAATCCTTGAAATAGATTTTTTTACATTTGATGAATAACCCTGAGGCAATTTGATATCACTAAGACATTCATAAAAACTAATTTTCTCCCTCTTGGATAATGTATGACAAACCGGGGGATGAAATTTTCATATTATATTAGGAGTGGGGGATAACTCGAAACGTTTTCCCATTGCTATAAGTCTAATCTTGCATTCAAACCATATTTAGGCTTTCCATTAATATATAACAATATTCCAATCAAATTGTCATAGATATTCTTTTCCACATGCATGGAATCAATATAATGTTTCACTTCATGATATCTCCAATATAGAAGCTCAAAAAATATATAAATTTTCTTCTAAATATGTCAATCAGTACCAGATTTTTTTTTCTTTCCAAATGTCACATCAAGGATTTTCACCCTCTCACAAAAAATCATGGGATAAAGATTTTGGAGCAATATCAAATTTTTTTGAGCTATTGAATTCATTTTTTAGCCTTCTAGAAGAGTGATCCATTGGCAAAAACATTCTATAACCCATGTATACTGTTTTTCTCCCATGATGCAATTGACAATATGGAGTCTATTGTTCGCAAATTGGGCATTATTTATGACCCTTAAAACTATATCCATACAAATTTCCATACGATAGGAAGTCATTTATAGTGAACATAAGCACGGCATGAAGTTGAAAATATTCTATTTTATATAAATCATACACCTTAATAACTTCATCCCATAAAAGTTTCAAATCATCAATAACAGGTGAAAAGAACACATCAATATCATTTCTGGAATGCATCTGACCAAAGATCATTTTACTCAACATGACATATTTTCACTTCATAAAAACATCAGGAGAGAGGTTGTTAATTACAAATAAAACTATCCATGAACTATGTCTACTAATGAGGGTTGTGTATGGATTCATTCCATCTGTGCACAAACCACGTATGAGGATTCTAGTTTCATTTCCAAATGTAAGATATTTCTCATCAATTTTCTTCCATTATAGACAATCATCTAGATGACATATTTTTCCATCACATATTCTCTCATCATCATGCCATCTTCACCTTTTTTCATCATTTGAATAATCAAATAATTGTTTCAAATGATGAATTATAGGGTGATACCGAAATAACATGGTAGGGATCTCTATAATATCCACATCATCATGTGACTTTTCTTTCAACTTATATCGTGATGTATCATATTTAGGACACTCTGATAGAAATTCATATACCATCATATATATCATACAGTCCTTCAGACAAGAATGTATTTTTTTGTATCTCAATCCCATCGGGAATAATATTTTATTAGCATTATAATGTTAATCTGGAAGATCTTTGTCTTCTAAAAGAATGTATTTCAATAATTGTAGCATCTCTGTAAATCTTCTGTCACTCCATCTATGTTTTTCCTTCAGATTAATCAATCTTAACACCACTAATAAAACGATAAATTTCATAGAACTAGGTTACAATGGTTTTTCAGCATCCCCATATAGACACACAACTGTCAGTTCTATCTCGATTTGTTTTGCTGCAATATCATGAATCATTTCTTCAATTCCATCAGAGTTACCATCTATAAAATCATTATCATCATTAGATCTAACATTATGTCCAATTTCACCATGCTAGATCCATGTGTTATAACTCATATTAAAACCATGAAATATCAAATGGTCTCTCGTCACTCTACTATTCTAAATCTCTGTATTCAAACATTTCAAGCATAGACAGAAAAAAATGATTCTTCTTGGAATATTCCGTTTAGAATATTCCAAAAAGGAATCAACACGTTCCTCATTTTCATTACTCATTTGATTGCCTTAATCTAACTTCAAATAATTATTACCGATAAAAAATATCAAAATTATAAAACTTTTTAAGATAAGAAAATTTTATATTTATATCTAAAATATCATAATTTGAATGTAAAAACCTTTTGAAATATAAAAAAAAATATAAGAGTTTTTAAAAAATATATTCTGGAAAATGATTTTAAAAAGAAAATATAGTTAGATATAACAGTTTTAAATTCATCTTGGATTATTTTTTCATAAAAAACTCAAAGAATACATCCTGGTGAAACTGGACACCAAATTCACCCTTCTGTAAACAAGAAATACAAAGTATAAATATTAAAATATATATAAAATAGTAATGAAAATTACACCCATCCCAATGATTTGAAACCATTGGGATAGGCCCAGAAACGATTGGGATTTAATAACCCAAAGGTTTCACACACCATTGGAATGATGGAAGTTGTAATGGACCTATACCAATGGTTCTACAGGAATCCTTGGTATAGACTTCTTGAAGTTAATATATGCCAACAGTTTCAATGAAATCGAAGGGATATATATATACCAATTATTCAAGAACTATTGGAATACATGTTTTCCATCATATAATCTATTTTAATGGTTTCATGGAAACCATTGAGGTATATGTATACCAACAGTTCAAGAACCATTGGTATACATTCTCTAGTACATAATATATTGCAATGGGCGGTGGGGGTAGGGGCTGTCAATGGGGGGGGCAAGGGAGGTGTCCATGGGGGTGGGGGTGTCCAGGGGGTGGGAAGGGCGTCCATGGGGTGGGGGTTTCCAGGGGGTGGGGGTGACCAAGAGGGTGGGGGTATTTCTAGTGTGTGGGGGGATCTCCATAGGGTTGAGGGTGTCTGGGAGAGGGGGGGTTGTCCAAGGGGGTGGGGGTGTCCAGGGGGTGTCCAAGGGGATGGGGGTGGTGTCCAAGGGGGTGAGGGGGCTGTCCAAGGGGGTGTCAAAGGTTGTGGGGGGTGTCCAAGGGGGTGGGGTGGTGTCCAAGGGGGTGAGGGGCTGTCCAGGGGGTGTCCAGGGGGGTGAGTGGGCTTTCCAACCCACTACCCCCTTGTACAACCCCCACCCCTGGACACACCCACCCCCATAGACAGCACTCCAACCCTCTGGACAACCCCCATCCCCAAGGACACCCCCACCCCCTGTACAGCTCCACCCCCATGGACAAACCCCAACCCCATGAATAGCTTGGACACCCCCTACACCCTTGTATATTCCCCTCTCCCACTGGAAACCACCCCCACCACATGGACTCCCCCACCACCTTGGACAACCCCTGCACCCCCAAGACACCACCCCACCCCTTGGACACCCCTGAACACCCTCACCCCCATAGACTTCCCCACTAAACACCCCACCCAAGGACCGCACCACCACCATGGCCACCCCCACCCACTCGAACACCCCCTACACCCTTGGTCGGACACCCCCACCCCCATGGACACCCCCTAAACAACCCCACCCCATTGGACAACCTACCACCCTCAATAGACAGTTCCACTCCCTGGAAAACGCCCTCCCCTTGGACACCCCTACCCCCTGGACATCCCTCTAACCCCCCACTCCTCGACACCACCTTAGACAACCCATACCCCCATGGAATTCCCCCTCACCCCCCGGACACCACCCCACCCCCTTGAACACCCCCTAGACACCATCACCCACTTGGACAACCCCCACCACTGGACAACCCCCACCCCCTTGATAGCCCCCACCCCCCGGACACCCCCACCCCCTAGACACCCTTGAATCCATTAGAAAGACCCCTCACACCCCTATACACCACCCCCACCACTGGACACCCCACCCCCATAGAGAACACTCCCAACCCCCTAGACATCCTCTCACCCCTAGACAACCCCTCGGGACACCCCTACCCCATTGGATAGCCCCTAACCCCCCCTCGACACCTACCACACCCCCAGGACACTCTTACCCCCTTGGAAATCCCCCTCACCCGCCCTGTACACCACCCCCATGCCCTTGGACACCCCTGGACACCACCACCCCTTTGGATATCCCCCACCCCCTGGAAAACCCCCACCCCCTAGATACCCTCCTAGACACCCCCACCCCATGGTCCCCTTATCCCATTGGACAAACCCCTGACCCCTTGGACACCACCCCCACCCCCTGGACACCCCTACACCATTGGACAACCCCCTCACCACCCTAGACACCACCCCCACCACTGGACACCCATAAAATAATTGACATGATAAATCTAATCTCAGTGATTTATCACGTACTTTATTTTATAAACAACATTATAAACAAATTTTTATTAGCTTTTCACATCGGTTATATAGAACCAACATAAAGAATTCCGACATGTTAAATGTTTTTTACAATAGTGAAATATAACATAAACATGTATATCGTAACTAAAACAATATTAATTTGGTTTATATTAATGATATATTTCACTATATATAATAATTATAATTCTAAAAATATTTACTACATCATGGTATTTTATTTAAAAATTATAGAAATTATATATATATATATATGACACAATGCTGATATAATGATTACCTTTTTATGAAATAAACAAATAAATGATATTCTAAATAATAACATAAATTTAATTTGAAAATATTATGCCCTACATGATTTTTTTGGACGAAATTGAAATGTTAGGGATGAATTAATTCCTTTTTTGGAAGCAATCAAGTTATTACGACTTTAACAAAAAACCAATTTCCAAGTAGTGTCAAAATTGACATAAATGAGTTTCTAAAACAAATACTATTTTACTAAATGATAAAATAGTCCTAAAAAATATAATATTTTCCCAAATGACTTATATAATTTTCCAAATGTTATTAATGATCCACTTTTTGTTCCCTTCGAATTTTATAGTAACTATAGTAACCATATATTTTGAAAATCCAATAAGACATGGCAAGAGTTAATGTTTTTTACTAAGGGTTAAACCTAAAAGATAACATTATTTTTAGGACATAAACATGTCTAAAATATATTGGTTAAGATTATTTAAACCCATAATCATCTTATCCTAGAAATATATCACCTTGGAACTATTATATATCTAAAATCAATTTTTAATAATATAATGTTTCATGACTTTCCTAAAGTTCCCCTCCTCCCTTCTATAAAAGGCCACCACATCTAACCACATACACACACCTCTCAAGCCTCTTGGATCACCCAATATCTTCTAAATTAAGTTCCCAACATACCTACCTTTATTTTATAAGCCTTAAATTGGTCATAAGGTAATTTAAGTAAGATTTTTGGCTTTAATTAAAAGGATTTACCGGATTTAGAGGTTGCATCTTCTCTCAAGCAACTTTACTTTCATTTCCTTCTCCACTCTCTCTGCTTTTCATATTTTATGATTACATAACAAAAAAAGTATCCTCAATATAGTAGGATGTTTTTATAGGATGAATTCTAACTACACTTTCACACTACTCCATCTAATGAATATGATCATATTTTTTCTGTGTACGGTGAACTACTACATCACGAAACGATGATTGTTCAATTTTATCCCACCACCTCTCATGGTGTCAATTATGATGGAACTGTATTTATATCTGACCTATATTATATGTATTGTCTCTATTTTTCTGTATGTTTTATTTAAAACATACCTTTATGCTTTCCGTAATATGTAAATATGATAATTTCATTTGAGGAAAAGTGGACTACCGACCTGTCAAAGTGATGACTCTCTCAGGACATACATGGAAGATATAAAGGATGGAATTAATGAAATTATTTAAAATATATAACATATATATTATACTGTAATTATAATATAGCTATGTATAATTTAGTTTTAATTCCTCTAATATGGAAAATAAATTAAATTAGCATTCATGTGTACGTACAACCTATCGTCTCCATGAATGGTGCATTTCCTTTCTTATCTCCAAATATTATGGACTATTATAAAATATAAATATAATGGATATATATGATATTTATATAACACCCTAAACTTTTATGATATGTTTCTCTTGGAAAATATCTATTTATTAGATATCGTATATTTTATGAAGCATTGAGTTTCTTTGAAACAACACATGATTATTTAGATTATAGTCATAACCTAGCCATTAAACATAATCTTTCCACTTATTTGGTCTGAATTCTTAAAAACAGATATACACGGTTGCAATCGGTGTGATATTTGGAGTCAGATTGAATCAACATAATTTTCTAGGAATATTAACATACCCTTATGAATAGTAACTCACCCTTATGAATAGTTACGTACACTTATGAATCATAATACGAATCATAAGAATGGTAACCATACCCATGAAAGTGTAAATAAAATATAGAAACCTTAAAAATGTAGATGAATATTTTAAGTGTATGATTTTTTATTAAATAAATATTATAATTAAAAATTAAATCTATAATATCTAGAAAATTATTTTTGAAAAATCGAGTTCATTATTTGATTCTACATGGTCAAAAAATGGATAGGGTGAATTTTTTGGATTTTTCTGAAATACATGGAATTTTTAGAATAGTTAAATACATTATTTTACCATATAAATACATTATAATTTTAATTCACTATTCCTATAATTATGAGTGATATAAGCACCCAAATCACAAACCCACATGAATGTATTATTGTTATAGGTAATGTAATCCTCAATATTTCTAGTCTTTTGGGAGAAAAATTAATGAGTACAATATTAAGAAAACCCTCATCCCCTCCACTATATAAACCACCCCTCACACCCTATTCCTCCCACACCTATCAAGCTTCAAGACTTGCCTAAATTCTGCTATAATATCTTCCTAAGTTCCTCCCACAAATCCAAGACCTGATGGTCTCACCAAAAGGAAAAAACAACATCCTTAAAGAGATTCTCAAGGAGAAGTACTCAAGAGGTGAACCTCTCTTCCCTTTTCTTTCAAATTCATTTACATGTTCTATTCTTTTGTTACTCTCTCCTCACCTCCCCACATCCTAATACTATTATATTCCTAGTACTCCACATAGAATATAATTTTATTATCACAATTTAATACTTCATCATCATCACTATTCCCCCACCTCTTATAATAAAAATGAAAATACCATCCGAGATGTGTTAATATATCACATTCAAGGACAATGAGATTTAAATTTCTATTACTATTTTCAAGAATAGTCATGTAAAATTTTTAATGGTTGAACCAGATCAGGATATATTTATTTTAACTTATTAAATGTTATTTAATCCTTACAGACTCATAATATAAAATAATAATGCAAAACATATTTTTTATGCACAAAACTACCAAGTTAAACTAAGAATTTATCAATAACTTTTAACTAATGAGTCATAGTCAAGCTATGTAAAAAATAATAATTACAAGATCATTTATATCTCTATAATGTTACTAGTAATATATATTAACAATCCTTTATTATTAATCGCATTTAAAATATGATTCCATTCATGAATACATGTAAACCAAGCATAAAAACCTAGGAATAAAATGCTTCAAAAACAATAAAATTTAACCTCTTAAACCCATAAAAATGGAATAAATGAACCTAATATGGTTATAATAAATCAATGAAATGTTGATGAGATTATTTAATTGTTAATTAATGAATCCAAATTTTAGTATTTTGGTCATTATGATTAATCAAGAACACCATGAGGCATAAGGTAAGTGATCCTCTCCCTCACTTTTATTTAAGAATTCCCCTTATGTTGTGTCTTTTTATTTTTATTTCATAATGATGGGGTATGTTTTATACCCTCCCTCATACTTCCCTTAGGATATATAAATTATGGGATACCCTTTTTCCACTCTTTAATCCCTCTCATGAACACCTGTTACCATGTCAAAATGTTTGTAAGGGGTTTCCCATCTCACATTCCATTCTGTGGGATTTTCATTGTTCGCCACATATTACTTTTATGTGGTATATTTGAACGTCTATTTTAGGTATAATATTTTTATTCTATTTATATTTATGGTATTAATTGATTCATTTGGTGATAATTGATTTTTGGTCACACGATTCAATTGATTACAATGTGGTAAGAGACTTTGTCTCGATTCACATTTCCTTGAGATCGACATCGTATTGTGCACCTAATATTTCTTATGTGGTGTATCTACTGCCCATTTGACATAATTTTTTATTTAAAATTATAATTCTGGTAAATATACAGTTTCTTGTAGTATGTATACAATTATTGCCATCAGCTGCAAGCTATTTCACATACGGTGTATATTTGGAATGTTATTGGAAATATAGATGAATATGTATTCCCTACTCTATATGGATATTGGAAATCCATTTTTTACATTTATTAAATCTATGTATAAATAATGATTTGGACATTAAGTGAATGGCAGGTCCTGCTATAGGCCCTCGATGCATCGGCAGGTTTCGTGAGGAAAATCAGTTGGCGACAAACACTTTGAATTTGTTTTAAGAAATTGGAAATATTTCTACCCAAGACTTAATCCTTTTCGACGGTATAGTGGTATCATGTTACAGATAAATTACATACAATTAATAATCATTTTTTTTCATTTTTAGTTGTTTTTATCCTTCACGTTTTAACTCTGACTAATTCTATCAATGCAATTTCATTCATAGTTTAGTAATGATGTGTGTTTTTAATTTATTCACAATGAAATAATATCTATGTAAATTTCTTTATGATTTAATTATTGATTCATGCTTCCTATATTTTTAACCCTTGATGAGAATTTGATCTCACCCTTTTTATTTTTTTACCTTCAACTGGTTATGAGGAGGAGATCATTTATTGTGTTTTTTGTGGATGAAGTTTATTTAGTTTTTGTTGTGTATTTTATTTTTTTAACTTTCCAAATATAGTTTGAGTTACATTTATAATTCTATTATCTTCAAGACTACTAAACTAATCATTTCTTTAGTATTTATTTCCTTTTAATAATTCCAATGTAATAAGTAATGCACCGAACCTAGTCTAGAGGGGTCGGGGCATTACAGTTAGTATCAATGGATGTTTAGTTGAAAAAATTTTAAATAGATTAAAAAATATTGATTAGGGAACAAAAACATAAGGTAGTATTTCGGGACAAACATAAAAGAACCTCATGGAATTTTAGTAAGGATTAGATCATGTGTATATTTCTAGATAATACATCCTTGTCTGGATAAAAATAGATAGAGGTGACTATGGAAAAAATGTACCTAGGGAAAGAAACACCGATAAGGTGTTTTGGGCTTGACCCGAGGTATCCTGGTAAACCAAAAAGAGCCTTGCTTCAATCTTGGTTTGAAATTGTAAGGGGATATACTTAGGGTAATTCAAATTTTCTTTACAAGCCATTATGAAGAATTTTAATGAAATTTTTTCATCAGGAAAACCATATTTATGAGATTAACTATGAATTGAATTTAGATTTATGTTAACTACTTTTCTATTTGATATTATAAATTATGATTCATAACCTAATATAGTGTTTTCCATTATTTGGAAATGGCTTATGTGTCTGCTATAAGTGTGGAGAAAAGCGCCATTGATCTAATGAATGCATGGGGAGAAAACAAGTTAATGATGTTCAATGATACAATTTTAGATATATGGTACACTATTAAAATGTGTGTCTAAAGATTCATGGAAACATGACATAGAAAATGTTTTGAGAGCAAGGGAAAGATTATGTGAATATAACTGCGGATGATGAAGTTCCTAATGATGTGGTGGTAGGTGCGTTAAGTGTTTCCTCAAACATATCCAGTTCTTTATTTGATTCAGGATCATTGCATTCATTTATAAAGTCCCAGTTTTCCAGGAAAATTATAAAAGTCCAATTTCATTTAATAAATGAGTTGTTAGTCAGAACTCATAGGGGATGTATCATTTCAACAAAGGTGCGTCGATCAGTCCCCCTCATGAAACATAAATGTGATTTATTTTTTAACCTTGTAATCATACCAATTACTGATTTTGATATAATTCATAGTATGAATTGGATATCAAATTATGATGAAAAGATCTGTTGTAAGAAGAATGAAGTTACAATATTTAAAAAATGTGTAGAAACCCTTATTTTTAGAGTAGAAACCTCCAAATATAATTCTTATCTAGATCTAACCCCATTAGCTCTATTGAATGAAATTCTTGGAGAGGAAGATAACCAAATATCTATGGGTGAGTAAAAAAATCTTCATATCTAATATGTACATATAGTGAAAGAATACATTAACGTATTTACAGAGGATTTACCTAGACATCCTCTAGAGAGAAAAGTTGAGTTATTTATTGATTTAACTCCGGGTGAAAGACCTATATCAAAGACTCTCTCTATATTGGACACTATGGAATTTGTGGATCTAAAGAAAAAAAATAGAGGAATTGAGTGACAAATGAATTATCCATCCTAATGTTTCTCCATGGGGATCCCCTTTTCTCTTTGTCAAGAAGAAAGATGGATCCATGAGGCTTTGTATTGATTATAGGGAAATTGGTTCTATTATTATAAACCGTAAGTATCCTCTACCATGAATTGATGATTTATTTGATCAAGTTCATGGAGCACAATACATTTCAATGATTGACCTTCGATCTGGACATCATCAGTTGTGTGTGAGGAAGGAAGATATTCTAAAGACAACTTTTCGAACTAGGTATTGGCATTACAAGTTTACAGTGATGCCTTTTGTACTGACTATTATACCCTCTGCTTTCCTAGATTTAATGAATATAGTTTTCACAGAATATCTTGATAACTTTTGTGTGGTATTTATTGATGATATCATAGTATAGTCCTAAATCTATGAAGTCCATAAAAATAAATTGTGGATTATTCTGAAAAATATTATAAGAAATAAATTATATGAGAAGTTTAGAATGTGTGAACTTTTGTTTCAATCAGTTTCTTTTCTAGGACATATTATCTCTAAGGATTGAATCCTAGTTGATCAAGTGAAGACAAAGGTAATCCAAGAAGGTCCCACACCAATGAAAAAACTGAGGTACACATCTTTATTGTCCTAGATGGTTACTATCGGTGTTTCGTTCAGAATTTCTCCTAACTGTGGTAAACCAGTAACTAAGATCACACATAAAGGTGATAAGATTTTATGGAAGAAATAATTCTTATAATTCATTGAAGAATTGAAAACTAGATTTTTCAAAGATATAATTTTCACTCTTCCATTTAGAAATAATGGACTTGTGATATACAGTGATGCATCAAAGAATGGGCTGGTTGAATCCTTATGCAAAATGATACAGTTATTTCTTATGTATCAAGGAAGATAAATACTCAAGAGGAAAATTACCCAACTAATGAAATTAATTTATAAGCCATAATCTTTTCTATGAAAATATAGAGACATTATCTCAATGGAGAAATATTTGAGATATATACGGATCACAGGAGTTTGAAATACATTTTCACTCAGAAAGAACTCAACATGAGGTAAAAGAGATGGCTAGAGTTACTCAAAGATTGTGATTTTTCAATACACTACCACCCATGAAAGGAAAATAATGTGGCAGATGCATTAATAAGAAAAGATCATGGACTTCTAACCCAAATAAGGATTGAGATGTATCCTATATTCATGAATATACTAAAGATGAATATGAGAACTGTTTAGGATGGGGAAACATCATTCCCCTTCCAAATAATTTCTAAGACATAATTACTAGAGAAGATAAAAAGAACTCAATCTAATGATCAGAATCAACACAAGGAAATTAATCGTGTTAAGGATGGGAGATTGGAAGATTTCATGTACGAGGAATGAGTTCTGAAATTTTGGAAATGGTTATGTGTTCCATCATCATGTAAGCTAAAAATGGAACTATTTGATGATGCTTATAGTTAAAATTTCACTATACAACCTGGTAGCACAAAACTATATAAAGATCTGAAGAAACTTTTTTTGTTGGATAATATGAATCGAGAAATTGCTGACTACGTGTCAAGGTGTCTAGTTGGTTAATAGGTAAAGGCATATAGAAAACATTATAGAGGTGTAATGAAAACACAACTTATTCCTATGTGGAAGTGGGTTGAGATTGTGATGGATTTTGTCATAGGAATATGAAGGATTCCTAGAAGGAATGATACAATATGGGTAACTATTGATCATCTCACAAAATCAGCACAATTTAACGCTATTAGAGAGGATTTACCACTTGATCGCCTGTATGGACATTATATTAATGAAGTTGTAAGAAAAAATGGTGAAACTATATCGATTGTGTCTGATCAATATCCTTAGATTACTTCAATATTTTGGAAAAGTCTTCAGAAGGATTTGGATACTGAGCTTCATATGAGTAATGTTCCTCACACCCAAATTGATGGATAATCTAAAAGGACAATTCAAATCCTGGAAGATATGTTGAGATCATGCTTTATTGACTTTCAAGGTTTGTGCGATCAATACATTCCTTTGGTGATATTTTCCTACAATAATAGATTTAGTTATAACATTAAAGTGGCTATATATGAAAAATTATATTGTAATAGGTGTCGAACTCCAAATTGTTGGGATGAAGTTGGTGAGAGGAAACTTTTAGGCCCAGAACTTATCGAAGAGATAAAAAAAAGTAAATTAAATTAATTCCCATATTAAAGAATCCCAAAGTAGAAAAAAAGAGTTATACTGACAATAGAAGGAATGATTTATAATTTCAAGTAGGATATCATGTCTTTCTAACACTATCTCCGTGGAAGGTTGTCTTAAGGTTTGGTAAGAAAGGGAAACTGCTCCCCAAGTACATCAGATCGTTTGAAATTATAGAAAGTGGTGGAGCTATAACCTACCGTTTAGTAATACCACCAAGTCTCTCAGTAGTTTTTAATGGGTTACATGTTTTATTGTTAAAGAAATACATTCCATACTCAATGTATGTACTCACATATAATAAAATAGAATTGGAACCTGATTTATCATACTGTGAAGAGCCTATCAAGATTCATGACACAAGGGAGCACATATTGATAAATTGAACAACTCGTCTCGTAACGGTTCTTTGGAGAAACCAAAATATGAAAAGAGAAACACGGGAACCTGAGGATTTTATAAAGAAGAACAACCCATATAATATTAGGGAGCAATATACATGAAAAATTTCAAGGACTAAATTTCTGATGGTGTGAATAATATAACACCCCAAAAATTTTATGTTATGTTTATGTTAAATACATTATATTTATTAGATAGACTATGTTTCATAAATCAAAGAGTTTATTTGAACCAACACTTGGTTATTTTGGAGATAGTCATAACTTAGTTATTAAATATACATTTTCCACTTCTGTTGTTAGAATTTTGAAAAATAGGCATACACAGTTGTCATCAGGGTGATATTTGGAGTCTGATAGAATCAACATAATTTTCAGTGAATAATAACATACCCTTATGAATGGTAACTCACCCTTATGAAAATAAAAGTACCCTTATGAATATTAATATGACTCTTAAGAATGGTAACCATAACCAAGAAAGTGTAAATAAAATTTAGGCACCTTAAAAATGAAGAAGAATATTTTAAGTGTTTGTATTTTTTGATTAAATAATGATTTTTGTTAAAAATTAAATTTATCAAATCTAGAAAATTATTTTTGAAAAATGGAGTCAATTTTAAATATTTTCAATTTGAAAAATGGTTTTGGTCATTTTTTGGGATTTTTCTGAACATCATGAAATATTGTGAATAGTAAAATACAATAATTTACAGTATAAATACATTATAATTTATATTTACTATTCCTAGCATCATGAGTGATGTATGAAGTCAAATATCAAACTCACATGCCCATATTACAATTATAGGTAACATAATCTTCAATATTTCTTATCTTGTGGAGAAATAATAAATTAAAGAGTATAATATTAAGAAAACATTCCTCCCCTCCACTATATAAACCACCCCTCACCCCCTCTTCCTACCACACCTCTCAAGCTTCAACAATTGACTAAATTTTACTCAAATATCTCCCTAATATACTCCCCCCATCCAAATCCTATTGGTCTCATCAAAAGACCAAAAACAAAGGCCTTAAGCAGATTCTCAAGGAGAAGTACTCAAGAGGTGAACCTCTATCCCCTTTTCTTTCAAATTCTTTTACATGTTCCATTCTTTTGATTCTCTCTCCTCACCTACCAATATACAAATTATATGATAATTATAGTAACATAAATGAATTAAAATTTTATTATTCTAATGGAATATTTCATCATCATCTCCATCTTCTCCCACCTCTTACAATAAAAATAAAATAACCATCTCAGATGTGTTAATTTATTACATTCATCGACGATGGGTTTTGAATTTTTCTTATATCTTCAATACTAGACATGAAACATTTTTAATGGTTGAAATATATCATGATATATTTATTTTAACTTATTAAATTTTTTGGAATAATTACACACCATTAATACAAAATAATAAAGCAAAACAATTTTGTGATGCATTAAACTGCCAACTTAAACCAAGCGTTTATCAATAACTTTTTACTAATGAGTCATAATAACGGTATATAACCCATAAATAATTATAAGATCATATATATATCTGTAATTTCAATAATAATATATATTGAAAAGTCTCTATGTTTAACCACATTTCAATCGATATTCAATTAATGAATACAAGTAAACCAAGCACGAAAACCAAGGAAAGAAATGCTTTGAAAACAATAAATTTGAACCTATAAAACCCATTTAAAATGGAATTAATGAAACTAATATTGTTATAATAAATCAATTACATATTTAATAGGTTCTATAATCTTTAATTAATGAATATAAATTTTATTATTCAGGTCTTTTAGATCAATCAAGAACACCTTCAGGCATAAGGTAAGGGATCCTCTCTCTCACTTTTACTCGAGAATTCCCCCTATGTCATATCCTTATTTTTAAAATTCCTAATAATGGGTTATGTTTTCTAACAACCCTCATACATCAATTATTATATATAAATTATTTTATACCCTTTTACATCTCTCTAATCCCTCACAAGAACACCCTATACCACACTAAAATATTTGTAAGGGGTTTCTCATATCACATTCGATTCCACAGGATTTCTATTGTTCGCCACATATTTATTATATGTGGTATATGGATACTTCCGTTTTATTTATAATATCATTATTATATATACATTTATGGTATTTTGTGATTCATTTATTTATTGTTGTTTTTTGGTCACACAATTTGATTGATTACAATGTGGTATGGGACTTTGTCTCAATTTCCATTTCATTAAGACCTACATGGTATTGTGCAACTAATCTTTCATATGTAATGTATCTATTGCCTATTTGACATCATTTTTCATTTGAAATTATAATTATAGTAAATATCCAATTTCTTGTAGTATTGATATGATAATTTCCTTATGCTGTATACAATTTCACTTACGTTGTTTATTTGGAATGTTGAGGGAAATATTGATGGATCTGTATTCTCTACTCTATACGGATATTGAGAAGGAATGTTTTACATATATTAAATCTTTTTATAATTAATGATTTGGACTTGAAGTGATAGGAGATACCCACTATATCCCCTAGATGTATCGACAGGTCTCATGAGGGAAATCAGTTGGCGACAAACCCTTTGAGTTTTTTTTTCAAAAATCAGACGGGTTTCTAACCAAAGACTTAATAAATTTTGACCGTATAGTGGTATCATGTGATAGATACATGATGTCCAATTAATAAGAGTTCCCTTTATTCATTTATAGTTATTACAATTTATGAGGCTTTCACTATGAAAAAATCTATGGATGCGGTTTAATTCTCTGTTTATTAATGGCGTGTGTTTTTCATTTATTCACCATGCCATATTGACTATGCCAATTTATTTATGATTCAGTTATTGATTTATGCATCCACTATTTGTAACCCTTACTGAGTGTTTTATCTCACCCCTTTCATTTGTTTTCCATCATCAAGTTATAAAGAGGAGATCATTTTTTGAGTTTATGTGGATGATGTTTTTTAGTTGTTGTTATGTATTGTATTTTATTAACTTTCCCAATACAATTTGAGTTACATATATGTATGTATTTTCTTCATGACTACTAAACTGAAAGTTACTTTGGAATTTAATTATTTTTAATCATGAAAACATAATAAGTAATTGTAACAACCCGACCCTACCCAGGCTCGAGCCGCAACAACCCCAATCCTGCCTCCATAGGCCAGGGGCTGGCGACAAGAATTGAATGCTAAACAACTCGGGGGGACCTTTGCCTGAGTACCTGTACACACACACACATCCCACTCAATGAAGAAGTACAGAGTAAAAAAGAAAAGGAAAGTAATGTAAAGTGCCAACTACTATAAATAGACCACAAAAGGTGCATCGACCACTAAACAGTACAAAGTGTGTGCTGAATCTAAACTGAAAATAAAAGGGGAAAACACACGCCCCACTAGAAAAGTTCCACAAACCGGCAACAAGTAAACAAAAGTAAAACAGGTGGGAGAATCCCACACGTAGAACTCGACTATGACCACCGTACGCGGTCCAAGCTCTGGAACTCCTAAGCTCCATGGAAGTCACGTCCAATCTGTCCGTCTTCTGCAAGGGCACACAAAGTGAAAGAAAAGACCAAGTAGGGGTGCGTATAAAAATACTATGTAGGATACCCTCGAAGGCTCGAGGGAGAAACAAATGAGGTACCGAAGAGTGAGAAGTAGATCTAACATGTGATAGTAAATGATTACCACAAAGAGAGAGTTCAGTAAAGAGTACAGCTTAACCCAACAAGAGGAAAGAAGAAGACTCGTCCTATCACAAGGGGAAAGAAATGATGAGAAGATGAACTTCCCATCGAGTCTCCACTACCTATAGGAGGAGACTAGACTCGTCCAACCACGAGAATCTAGACACGGAAAGCACGTGGCATACCCTGCTTGTCTTCACCTCTCATAGAAGGAGAGTATCCGTAACCCATGGATTGGGTACTGGAACAAGGTATACACATATATATGCTCTGTTAAGAATCTCGAACAAGATTGTAAGGGGATCTCCATCTTGTAGCTCAGACCAAGAAAGTGAGTTTCCAACAGTCCTAGAAGTAAGCACCATCGATGCCCGGTATCCCGCACGTCTACCCCAAACTGAAAGTCAAGGGGCTCAAATCAATGCACCTTGACACAATTCGCTTTGGGTGGAACTGACTCTCCCACATAGTTTTAGGTCATTTCACAAGGACGCATCTCGGTGGGGAAATCACCCCTCGTTCTTGAGAGTTCTGGGGAAGCATCAAGGCACACCTCGTCACTATCACACTGTCGATAGTTCTTCTCAATGTCGACAGGATCCCACTACCCAGCCCCGCGAAAGGATAATCTGCTGGAGGGAGAACCAGAAAAAATTCGTCGATGGGTCCCAATGCCCAGCCCTGCTTGAGGTAAACCTGGATCTACTCTGGCCATCCCTGTTGGATGGTACCCCACTGGGCATCCCTGCTGGATGGTACCTCACTAGCCATCACTACTGGATGATACTGCACTGGCCATCCCTGTTGGATGGTACCTAGATGGTAACAGAGACACGTAGTGGGAAACAAGTCATGATAGATCACGGAAGGAATATGTGATCACGACACACAGCTAGAGAGTCTGTGCCCAGGGCTCACTGGGGCTCCTTACCCTACTAGAAACAACCTCCTAGGCAGAGGATCAGTTCCTGTGTAATGTATTTATCACACCAATACCCTAAGAACCCTACCCGGGAACACAAAGGGACGTGAGGATCTCCTCGGTCCTCTTCGAGTGATACATGCTCTAATCTGTTGAGTCTACTATTGAAGCGGACCAATACAACTCACTCTAGAAAGTGGGAGCACACCCACATTGTACGAACAGATGGAGCCATAAACGATGTCGCAGTCCGGTGAAAGATAGAAAACATTGAAAACCACTTGGAAATCTTCATCTCGATGATGGGGTCTCAACAACTCTGATGGCGCCCAAATCGGACTCCAGACGCGCTCATGCAATCCAAAACAAAAATCTAGACAGTGTGCTAAATAGTATTTAGTGGACACATCGCATATCCGAGCCCCCATCTTGGAAATTATAAATCCCTAAAACCATCTCGAAAATTTTTTCTCGACGCCAGGAACGCGTCGCCACAGACGGCACGCGAATCCAACCCCTGGTTTGTAATTTAGGGCATTTTAAAGTTTCTAACGAACCGAAAAGGTGGGTCGGGCCAGTTCGGCTAGCCCACCCTTCCTGAAGTAGCCTGCGGTCATGCGTGCTAGCCATCCTCACCCAGATTGGCTCAGCCGGTCGGGCTTAACTCCCACGGGACCCGCAAAGGGAGGGTCTCTGTCTGCTCCCTGGTGTCACGAAGACCCCGACATACCGCATCAACCCAACTGTCAAAGCTGGCTGGTCTTCCCACATCGTGCACCCTCGCCTGGCACCTCTGCTCGACCGTGACGCCGCAGCCGGATCCCCCGCAGCTTCCTGTTCACCTCACCCTCACTAACACCTGCTACCGAGGAGCCCCACCGAACCTGCTAAGTCGCAGCCCACCTGACGTCGAGCCTCCGCCACCTGAGCCGGAGCTGCCCACCTTCTATGTCGAAGCTTCCCGCTGCCCAAGCCAAGCCGCCCACCGCCGAACCGGCCAGAACCGCCAGAAAACCTCAAAAAAACCCATTGATCTTCGGTGGACGATTGCGATCACCTCGGAACTCAGATTTTCAATCTGAAACAAGCGTTTCATAGCTCAGAACATATACTACGCAACCAAGGTATTATCTCAACAAAACAACAGCAATTAAATGCTAAAATTGAATCTAAAAAAAGATGATGAAATTAAAAAAATGAAACCGCTAAGATCCTACCTCTTTGGCGTTTCTCAAAGCTTCGATCCTTCACAGCGCCACCACCGTTGTCGCTTCCCCTTGTCTCGGGGGAGGTGAAGAGGAGGTTTAAAATGCTCGAGGGAGGTGGGAGAGCTATTATGCCAGAAGAAAATAAAAATGGGGAAGGAGGGGAGGGTTTGGTGTTTATGTAAAAAATTTAATTAACATTTAATTAATTTTTAATACCCACCAGAAGACCTGCGGCCGAACCTCCCGATGGGGTCAATGTTAAGCCTCCCCTAGGGTAAACACCACATCCCGAGAACAAAGGTAGTCTCAGATTTTTAATACGATTCCCCGTTCTAAAGTTAAAAAATTTAATGACTGAGGCTGCTAAATAAAAAAACGGCTCTGGTGGTATTTTCCACAGACGGCCCGTGCCCGTGAAACATACACCCCTCCTAGGGTAAACAACATGCTCTGGACTCAACGGTGCCCTCAGTTTTACAATCCGGGCTACCGTTTAAGAGATAATTGAGTTTGAAATTTAAATGAATAAATTAATTATTTTATTTATCCATTTAACATTCCGTTAATGGGCGAGGGGTCCCAACATCCCGCGTAGACATGTTCTATGTCGTTCATGGGGTAAACTCCCCATTTCAGACCCATTCGTACTCTAAGATTTGGATCAAAATTACTGTTAAGAAGTTATCCGATTTATTTGGCATACTCAGTGTGAACGCACTGAAAATTTAATTCTGGCCACACTAGGGCTTGGAATCACACGCCGTCTGAAGGCGTTTCTCTGGAATAACATCAAAAAAATTCCAAAGTCTTTTATAGAAAAAAAAAACAGGTTCTTACATCATTCCCTCATTCATGATTTTCGTCCTTAAAATTAAAAACCAGGGAACAACTCAGTGTACTAAGCCCACACCTGGCTCTTTCATACCCAGAAGAACTCTGGCATAGTCCCACGACACCGCACAGAGACCAAAGGGTTTGATCTTTTCACACGAGTTCTTCCCTTTCTGATGACGTGCATATGAGAACGCACACATCTCCTCGGGTATGTCATGTGGGAGGCTTCATTCACCCACTCCAAATATTGGGAGCTTATAGAAATGCAGTAGACAACCTCGCCATCCCTTCACACGGTCTCAAATAGACCAAAGACCATCTATGGTAACTCGCCACCCTGATTGAACCCCTATGTCCCACACCATGTCTGGAATATGTTTTGGGATCTGGGACAAAGCCTGGTGATTTCCTCATTCAGAATATCCATATGGGGAAACATCCAAGGACATATGGTCACACAAGGTTTCATAGTCGATGTCCCATGACAAAGACTCTCTTACATTCTCGAAAGGCGATGGGGTCACTACCAATGACTAAAGATAAATGTTCCACACCTTCTATTACAAATACACAGGGATACACCAACGCCCCGCGTCACCCTGGTAACAGATCAAGCAATTAGCTGGGAGAAAAGAATTTCACACACGGAGTCTAACAATTCCACTTGAAAAAAGTAGATGAGCTATATAGAATACCTCTTATCACCTCATTCTCTACAGGATCATAGATATCCAAAGCTCACGACTATCCGTGGTCCAATCTGTCAACTCCCAGAGCCTAACGTGGACCACCTAGTGGTAATGGGAAGGCCTTGAAAGGTCGTCCCCCACTTCCAGCACCTCCCACTCCTCTGCTAGAACCACTTCTCTGAGCACCACTCGGATCATGACACTGCCTCTGTCGTGATGATGCGCCTACTACCTGCCCGAAGTTCTCAGCATGCCTCGTCGGGTAGTCTCACGCCAGGTGACATCGCCCATCGAATGCAAAACACCGACTCTCTCCGGGATGCACTGGTGACCACCAGTGGCACTGTGGTGTAAGACCACGCCCCTGAGTCTGGTTATCAGAACGCCACATGCATCAAGGTTCTATCATCCTACACCCGCTAGCTACGAAAAACATCTCGACTTTGTCAAGGCTACTACCACCACCAACTGTAGAATGCGACATGCAGCTCTCTATCACCATCTCCTTCTCTAGCACCCCGACATAAGTGGTGATGCACAGGGGTACGATGATGGCACAAATCTCTATACGGATACCCTGTTCAAAATTCCACGATAGGAAGTTGCTGTTTTGGACCAAGTTTGGTAAAAACGTGCAAGGTCCGCAAACCTAGTGGCGTACTCAATCACCATCATCCCTCCTTGCTGAAACTGCAGGAGCTCCTGGATCCGAACGGAGTGTAAGCAGGAGGGTTAAAACTCCTCACGAAACAATAGTTGGAAGTCGTCCAACGAAAGTGACAACTCATCAAGTAACTGAGTCACCATATTCCACCAACGCTCAACTACCTCATGGAAAAGGCTGGATGCCAATGCCACCCTCTGATCTGCTGACGTATGTACAAGACTGAAGTTGAAAACCACTATCCAATGCCAACCCTATGCTCCCTGAGGGTCCGGATCACCATTGTACCTTAGAGGTCTCTATCACTGGAACTCATGGATCACGCTCAACCTATGCTCAAGCTCAGTTTACTCTGCTGAAGCTATCTCCTGCTCACCAGGTGGGGGTGCTACTACCGGACCACCCGGAGAAAGGGACTCGCATGATGGGTCCTGGACTGAGGCCTTGTAGCTCAAAAGGTGGTCGTCATGAACCAAAGCTGTTATCCTGGGTGGCTGTCTTCGCGGAGACATCCTTAATGTTATCAAAGAGTGTCGCGAGCGGAAGAGAATATATGTATATAAGAGTAAAACCAATGGGGATCTGACTCAATAAGGGAACTCATGACTAAATCCTATGTGATGAAGAAACCAATTTCCCTACAACGAGTGTCTCAACATGCCAATTCGACAAGCTGGTTATCATGGTCCTGGTTACTAGATACGTCAGCCGCCGCACCATCGCTGGACTCCCTGGCCAGAGAGCCACCCTCGAGACACGTTGACACTATTGCCCTAAATACCAAAAAATTCTTTTTTAGGGATGTCCAAACAACATCCCCAAGAACAAACCACCTCTGATACCACATTGTCACGAACCGAAAATACCTGGGCTTAAGCCACAACTACCCCAAGCCTGCATCCATAGGCCAGGGGCTTGTGACAAGCGCCGAAGGCTAAACAACTGAGGGAGGCCTTTTCATGAGTACTTGTACACACACACGCAACCCACTCAATGCATAAATTAACAGTAAAACGAAAAGTAAAGTAAATTAAAGTGAAAAATGCTATAAATAAAACACAAAAGGTGCATCGGCCTCTAAATTGTACAAATTGAGTGCTAAAGGTAAACTAAAAATAATAAGGAAAAACATGCACCCAACTAGAAAAGTGCCAAAACCCGACAATATGTAAACAGTAGAAAAACATCTTGGAGAGTCCCACACCTAGAACATGACTATTACCACCATACGTGATCCAAGATCTCAAACATCTAAGCTCCGCTGAAGTCACGTCCAACCTGTCCGTCATCTGCAAGGGCACAACAAGTGTGGGAAAATCTGAAGCAGGGGTGAGTATAAAAATACTCAAGAGGATACCCTGATGTCTCGAGGAAAAAACAAAGGAGGTACTAAAGAGTGAGTGGTAGATCGTACATGTTATAGTATAGTAGAACAGAGAGAAAGTGTAGTAAAGAGTACAACTCAACCCAACAAGAGGAAGGAAGAAGACACATCCTATCACTT
Organism: Viscum album; assembly: GCA_963277665.1. NCBI lineage: Eukaryota > Viridiplantae > Streptophyta > Magnoliopsida > Santalales > Viscaceae > Viscum > Viscum album. The sequence continues at coordinate 360,635,646 of OY728158.1, read as the reverse complement.
GGAGCTAGTAACGGTGAGAAGATGAACTTTCTATCCAGTATTCACTAACTATAACAGGAGAGTAGACACATCCAACCATGAGAAGATAGACACGGAGTGAATGTAGAATACCCCACGTGTCTTTACCTCTTCTGGAAGGAGAGTATTCGAAAACCTAGGAGTGGGTATTAGAACAAGGTGTATATATATATATATATATATTCTCAGTCATGAAAACCGAACAAGATCATAAGGGGATCTCCGTCCCATAGCTCATCCCAATAAAGTGAGTAGTCAACAGTCCTAGAAGTAAGCACCATCGATGCCCAGTATCCAACATGTCTGCCCCAAACTACAAGTCAAGGGGCTCAAATCACCACACCTTGACACTATCCACTTTGGGTGGAACTGACTCGCCCGCACAGTTTTAGGTCGCGTTACAAGGACATGTCTCAGTGGGGAAAGTGCCCCTCGTTCTTGAGAGTTCTGGGGGAGCATCAAGCCACACCTCATCACTATTACACAATCGAGGAGTATTCTCAAAGTCGACGGGTTCCCACTGCCCAACCCTTCGAAAGGGTAATCCACTGGAGGGAGACCTGGAAAAAGTCATCGATGGGTCCCAATGCCCATCCCTGCTAGAGGTAAACCAAGATCTTCTCTGTCCATCCCTGCTGGATGGTACCCCACTGGCCATCCCAGCAGGATGGTACCAGACCGGCCATCCTGCTCGATGGTACCGCACTATCCATCCCTGTGGGATGGTACCTCGTTGGTAACTGGAACACGTAGTGGGAAACACGTCATGATAGATCTTGGAAGGAATATGTGATCACGATACACAGCTAGGGATTCTGCGCCCAGGTCTCACTAGGGGATCCTTACCCTAGTGGAATAAACCTCCTAGGTAGAAGATCATTGCCCACCTAATGTGTTGGTCACACCGATGCCCAAAGAGGCCTACCAAAGAACATAAAGAGATGCGAGGATATCACCGGGCCTCTCGGGGTGATACCGGCTCCAATCCGCTGAGTCTACTATTAAAGAGGACAGAGAAAACTCACTCTAGAAAGTGGGATCTCACCCACACTATATGAAATCATGTAGCTTTAAATGATTTCCTAGTCTGGTGAATTGGAAACAATCCTGAGATCCCATTGGAAATATTTGTCTCGACGCTAGGGTCTCAACGCCTCTGAAGACATCCAAATCGGACTCCAGACATGATCGCGCCATCTAAAACAAAAATATCGATAGTGCGCTAAATAGTATTTAGTGGACGCCTTGCGTCTCCAAGCCCCCATCCCGAAAATTATAAATCCCCAAAACCATCTCAAAAATTTCATCTCGATGTCAGTAATGTGTCTTTATAGACACCACGCGAATCCAACCCATGGTTTTAACTTAGGGATTTTAATGTTTGTAATGGACTGAAACGGTGGGCAGGGCTGGTTCGACCATCCCAGCCTTCCAGAACCGGCCTGCGGACACACGCACCGGCCCGCCTCATGCGGACCGAATCAGTTGGTCCGGCTGAACTTCCACGGGATCCTTAAAGGGCGGGTCCCTGTCTACTCCCCGGGGTCACGAAGACCCCGGATTACCACATCAACCCGGCCGGCTAATCCATCCTGTCTTCTTGCATCACACACCCTCACTCGGCGCCTTCTCTCGACCGCGACGTCGTAGCCAGAGCCCCCGCAGTCGCCTGGCCGCCTAGCCCTCACTGACGCCCGCTGTTGAGGAGCCCCGCCGAACTCACTGAGCTGCAGCGTGGATGAGGCCGAGCTGCCTTCGACTGAGCTGGAGCTACCCGCCGGCTAAGCCAAAGTCGGTCACCACCTAACCCGAGCTGCCCACTGCTAGACCGGCTAGAACCGCCAGAAAACCTCCAAAAACAGGTGGATCTTCGGAAGACGACTGCGATCTCCTTAGAACTCGGATTTTCAATCTGAAACAAGCATTGGATATCTCAGAACATATACTACTCAACAAAGGGCTTCTCTTGACAAAATAATGACAATTAAATGCTAAAATTAAAGCTCAAAGAAGATAAAGAAATTAAAAAAAATTAAACCGCAACGATCCTACCTCTTGGGCTTTATCGAAGCTTCGAATCTTCGCCGCACCACCACCATAGTCTCCTCCGCTTTGCTCATGGGAAGAGAAGAGGAGGTTGAGAGGGATTGGGGGAGGTGGGAGAAATCTTCAGCTAGAGGAAAACAAAAATGGGGAAGGAGGGGAGGGTTTGGTATTTTAGTAAAGAAACTTAATTAACATTTAATTAATTTTTAATACCCACTAGAAGACCTGCATCTGATCCTCCTGATGGGGTCAAGGTTAAGCCTCTCCTAGGGTAAAAACCTCCTCCTAAGAACAACATCAGACACAATATTTTAATATGAGGCCTCGTTCAAATGTTAAAAAATTTAACGACCGAGGGCGCTAAATTAAGAAAACGCCCCTGGTGGCATTTTCCATAGAAGGCCCATGCCCGCGAAACATACACCCCTCATAGGGTAACCAACACACTGTGGACTCAACGGTGCCCTCAATTTTCCAAAATGATATACCATTTAAGAGATACATGAGTTTATCCATTAAACAAATAAATTAATTATTTTATTTATCCGTTTAACTTTCGTTAACAGGCGAGGGGTCCCAACGTCCCGTGCTGACCTGTTCCATGTCGTTCCCCATGTAAACACCTCATTCCGGACCCATCCGTACTCTTAGATTTAAGATTTGAATTACCATTTAGGAGTTATCCTATTTATTTGGCATGCCCAGTGTGAACGCACTGAAAATTTAATTCCATCCACACTGGGGCTCAGAATCTCACGTCGTCTGAAGGTGCTTCTCTAGAATAACATCGAGAAAATTCCAAATTATTTTATAGCAAAAACCAGGTTCATACAGTAATTCACTAGCACCGGTCTATATGGGTCGAAGAGTTTTAATTTAAATCACGAATAATATTCTAGAGATATTGGACGTATGACCACATGGATAATTTTCATCAAAACAAGTTCATTTTTGACTCAAATAATGAACATCCACAAAAATTATGATATGAACTCAAATAATTATATAATTTTTATAACATGATAATAACTGATATAAATGAATAATAAAATTTGAAATGGCTCTAAATCAAGTATAAATTAATCTATGTTTATTATTCAGAAAATTAATGAATGAACGAGACAAGTCGGACTAAAGGTAAGGGACTTCTTCTCAATATAATTATATTGAAGAATTTCTTGATCGTATGAACCGTTATTATTTTAAAAGGTTTACATACAGCAAATATGACATTTCATATCCATATTTTATCTATAATAATGTTAATTATTAAATCATTGAGATTAATATTTAAATGTTTCAAGAGGTATGGGACACCTTGAACATTAAAGATTTAATTATCAACTCTTTTTCTTCATGATATTAAATTACATATTTATTAATATGGGTATAAAAGTAATATATTAGAAATTTTATGTCAATCTTGAATTTCATTCGATATTTTCAAAAGGAATATTTTTATACAAAGAATTTTAGTTTCTTTAAAAAACTAAAAAATGAATGTTTTTTAACGCATAAAGCAACAACAACTTCTCCTCCACTGTAACCATTATTTGATATCTGGATTACTATATAATCCTTAATGTATTTTAAAATAAAAATAAATCTATAATTCTTTTATTTGGGCATCTTAGTATTGAAAATACATTCTTAAATAAAAATGGTATTTTTATTCAGAAATGTTTTTCATATAGGATTAGAAGATGCTTTCAAAAAATGGGTTTTGTGATGAATGAGTTTTATACATGAAATGGTACATGAGTATTTTATGATATGGGTGATCCCAATATCGCTTATACGAAGGGTTGATCCCCATTATAGTTGACAGGTGACCCCAAAATAGCTTATATGAAGGTTTGAGTCCCATTATAGCTCCGAGGTGATCCTAATATAGCTTATATGAAGGGTGATCTCCATTATATATCTTTAATTTAGAATTCAAGCACATGGTTATTCCAATTAGAAGATGTTTGAAAGGGTTTTATGTATATGATTTTCTAAGTCACCTAAAAAGTTTTAATTGCTTACAATTTGTTTTAGTGTTTTGATTTGAGAAAAAATGTATGATTTTTATTCTTTTTAAAATGTTTTGTTTCATCATAACATTGAACATTGAATGGGTTATCATGTTTTAAATATATTAATGTATTTTATTTATTTATTAGTTTGTTAATGAGTTTTGGGTTCTCATGCCATGATTTTAAATGTTTTCACATGATTTAAGGGAGAATAAAGTCAAGGATGGAATCAAGGAAAAGTTATGATGATTAAACATAAAAATAAAACAAGTATCTTTTTAGAAGTTTTTATGTTATGGAATAAACAAATAATGTTGGATGTTTCTACTTTTTATTTATTTGTTTTTGTTATGTAATATTTATGGAATAATTCTATAAATCCCAAATCCTAAAATGTTCCTCGATATGAATTCTTGACCTAACTCAAGATTATGCAATGTTTAAGGTTTTGGTGAAATAGTGGGTATCAAAGGTCAGTATAGATAAATTTAAAGGTTGGGATGGTGTTAATTTCTTTACATTAATATATAGGTTGAAATGATGTATCATTTTAGTATTACCTTGTTGCTTCATATAAAAAATGTATATTTAGAATGTTTTTCCAAAGAGGAAATAGGAAAGCTGTAATGGGAAGGCATTGAGAGGAAAAAACCATTAAAATAAAAAATATGTGGTTGTGAGAATTGGAACTGATCAATTTGTTACATTGATGGAGCAGTTGACTCAGTCTATAAATGATAGTGGTATCCATAAAAGAGATCATCCCGATAAACCATAGAATAATATGTTAGTATTAGATACCTTAATGAATAAATATCCCCCATAATTTAATTTATCATCTAACCCAGTGGTATCTGAAGGTTGGATCAATACCCTGGAGAAGATATTTGAATTCATGGGATGTTCAGTATGTGAAAAGTTATCTCTTTCCATTTATTGTTTTGAATGTGAAGGTGATCTATGGTGGTCATTACTTATGAATAATAGAGAAAAAAAAGATCTTGATGCCATGGAATGGGATGAATTTAAGGATATTTTCCTTGAGAAATATTTATCTAAGGTTGTTTGTAATTTGAAGGAGAAAAAATTATTAAAATTATATCAAAATAATGATGATTAAATTACCGCTTATGAAGTGAACTTCATAATATAATCTAGGTATGTTCCATATTTTATTTGAGACATTGATAGTAAAATTAATAAATTTTACCCAGGATTGGAACCAGGTATATAAAGTGATTTGGGATCCCGAGAATTCAAATTTTATGAAAAAGTTGTTCATTGTTATGAGATATTTGAAATGGATTTTTCTGACACTAATATTCCACAATATGATTAGTGTAAGAAATGGTCAAGGTGCCAGGAAATGGAGAAGCAACCAACAGAGAATTCTGGAGGAAAGCCCAAAACTTGTTACATGTGTGGTAAGATACATTTTAGGGAATTTATATAAGGATATGGAATGTTTTATCGGTGTGGTATGTTTGGTCACAAGGTTTGTGACTAAAAAAAGGAGTCCTAAACAATCCATTAATAAGATAACAGATACCCGATCTACAGTTAGATACTTAATTTTCAATGAGTATGTAAATTTTGTAAATACGTTTCATACGTTAATTACAGAGGGAGAAAATCAGTATGATCAATAAAAAGGTTTGGGAAAATCATTTACTACTACTATAGTTGATGTTGAGACATCAGGTGATGTGATGGAAGCTTCAAAGAGCCCAATATTTTCCAAAGGATAACCATAAGTTCATGGTTTTAGACACACCATATAAGGTTTTATATGATGTGATAATAAGTTATTAAGGGCCTTTCGGGGAGTTTTTTTGTGGGGTTATGTTTATGTTTGGTTTTTAATGTGGAATTATGCCTTTACTATTAGACCCCATTTTTATGATATTGATATACATAATGATTTCTGTGATCTTTTGTACTTAATGTTATTGTTAGGGATGTACATCATATTCTGGGAATATCATGAGGATGAAATTGTGATAATAAAATAAAAATAAATAATGTGATTACGTTTTCTTATGTTCTTAGTTAAGCTCAAAAATAAATTCCTTAAAGTTATGAAGAGGATATTAAAACAAGAACGTTTTCTATTTAATTTTACTACTATGAAATCAATGACTTTTTAACCCATCACAAGTTTGTGATTTTCCAATTGTTATCTTTCTCCTGACCATGTTTTCTATCACTCTCCATCAAAACAACATGGTTAGTTTTTCATATATATCCATGTTTTCATACATAGAATCATAGTATGTGTTATCATAGGTGACCTTTTTTACTTTTCTTTATATATTTTAATGTGATAATTTTATTTACTCTTTTTATGATGTGGTATTTTAAATGATGTTTTTGAGCCCAATTTTAAAATTTCGAGGACACAATTTCCAAAATGGGGAATGATGTAACAACCCATGTATATATAGAATAATACATTTTGATATCTATTAATATTTTTTAATTTAATATTAATTTTAGTTTAAAAGGAACACTATGTATGATAGCATACCCAACATACAATAATGGGTTTCTCTAAAATCTAACATTGCACACAACACTGGAGTATACTGAAAAATAATTCAACAATAATAATAATATTATAAATAGTAGTTAACGCCTAACTGTATTATTGGAAAGAATGAACATAATTAACAATATTATGATTTTAAATATTTTTTAAAATGTTTTTTCATTTATCCAATGAATTTTGGAGGCTTAAAATAAGAATGAATAAAATTTTAAGCCAAAAATACTCAAATATTATTAAAAGGTTATTATACCGCCTTTTGATAGCGAATCATTTTTAATTTTTTTGTCACTTTTATCTTTTTTAATTGATTAAATAAGCTTCTTATTTAGAATTGGGAAATAAAAATTTAATTCAGTTAAAGTTTTCTATTTTTATGATAAAATCCATATTTTTATAAATTGTGAAAAATACTGCATTTTAATTCCCTGATGTGTTTTCATCTAATTTATTTATATAGTTATATTGTCCTTTTAATTAGTTTTAATGTGTAATTAGAATAAATTTTTATCATTTAATACAATTAGGTTTATTATATGTAATTTCACATTTTAATTGGACATAAACACATGTCAATATTTTGATAGTTTTTACTTCTTAAAAACTTGTTTTCCGGTTTTGACATCACGAATTAATTTTAAATTAATTTCGGCCAAATATATGTTTTGAATATTGAAAAGTGGATTCCATATTTGTAATCATAAGGTCCAAATAATATAAATATGTACCTTTTATTGTTGGACATTATGAATAGTAAATTCAGTAATTATTTTAATTTACCATGGTTAAAGTGTAAATATGGTAAATAAGGATAAACAATTAATATTATAATAATATAATAATTCCTTAAAATGTTTCCTAATCCTATTTTATGAGATATTAATTACCATGATCATCCTTGGGTTGAATTTAAGACCCCATGGAGCCACTTGGGTATGATAATGACCTTTTATAATATTTAATTTAATGAAATGTGAAATATAACATAAGCATGTATCTCCTAACTATATTTTTAATATGGTTTAAATAAATGATATATTCGACTATAAATATTAATTTTAATAAAAAGTTATTTTATACATCATGATATTTTATTTGTAATTTTTATACATTATATAAATAAATATATTTATGACAGAATGGTGAGGGAACAATTACCTTATTAATTAAATATTCAAATAAATTTTTTTATAAATATAAAAATAAATGTAATTTGAACATTTTGATAACATAAATTATTTTTTTGGAAGACATGGACATGTGAGGGATGAGTTAATTCCTTAATTTATATGTAATCAAATTGTTGTGACTTTTAGAAAATCAAATTTTAAATAGAGTCAAAATTGACAAAAATGTGTTTTAAAATAAATTAATATTTTATTAAATGATATAAGAGTCCTAAAAATATAATATTTGGCCAAATTACATATATAATGTTAACAATTTGATTAATTAACCACTGGTGGTTCTCTTGTAATTATTTAGTTACTATAGTAACAATATAATAAGAAAATTCAAGATGACATGGTAAGAGTTAATGTTTTTAACTAACTGTTAAAGCTAAATGATAAGGTTACTTTTGTGACCTAAACATGTCTAAAACATAATTTTTGAGAGTATTTAGTCCCATAATCATCTTATACTCTAATTTTATCACATTGGAACTATTATAATTCGAAAATCAATTTATAATAAAATAATATTTCAAGAAATTTCTAAAGTGCCCCTCCTCCCTTTTTTAAAAGGTCACCACATATACCAACTTACACACACATATAAAGCCACCTTTCTTGTCCAAATTCTGCTCAAATAAGTTCCCAAAATCCCTACCTTTCTTATATAATCCTTAACATGGGGAGAATTAAATTACAGACAACCTTTTGGATCAAATCAAAAGAGTTACCTTATTTTGAGGTAGCGTCTTCTCTCAAGCTCCTTTCCATTATTTTCCTTCCCCACTCCCTATTCTATTATTATTATATGATTAAATAAAAACTCTAGTATCCTAAATATACTAGTATATTTATATGATAATTATTATATCTACTCTTACACACACCTCCATCTAATGGATACGAACATACTGTTTCTGCGTACGACAAACTACTACCTCATGAAATGATGATTGTTAAATTTTATCCTACCAACTATCATGATGGACATTGTGATGGAAATATATTTATATACAAAATATATTATATTTATAAGTCTCTATTATTCTGTATGTTTTATTTACAACTTACCTTTATGCTTTCTATAATGTGTAAATACGATAATTTCAATTTAGGAAGTGTGGACTACTGCCCCCTCAAAGTGATATAACTCATTCTTGCCATTAATAGAATGTATAAGGAATGGTTTTAAAGAACATATGTAAAATATATATCATAAATATTATAATATAATTATAATATACTTCTGTATAATATAATTTTCAATCCTTTAATGTGACAATGAAATTAAAGTTGCATTAATGCGTATAAACGACCTACCGTCTCCATGAATGATGCATTCCATTTCATATCACTAAATGGTATAGGAAATTCTATGATACACATATAATAGATATATATGATATTTAAATCATTAATAATATTTTGGAGTTAATGGACCTATGAAGACATGGATAATTTGCATCAAAACAAGTTCATTTTTGACTCAATTATCAAACATCGACAAAACATCCAATATGAACTCAAATAATTAAACAACTGATATAACAGGGTAATAATTGATATAAAATAAATAATAAACTTTAAATATGTTCTAAAGAAATTATAAATTAAAATATATTTATTATTTAAGAAATTAAAGAATGAACGAGACAGGATGGACTCAAGGTAAGGGACTTCGTCTCAATCTACTTTCATTGAGGCATTTCTTGATAATATGAACCATTATTCTTTTTATAAGTTGTATATATAGCCACTATGAAATTTAATATCCATATTTTATCTATACTACTATTATTTATTAAATTATGTAGATTAATATTTCAATGTTTAATGTTGTATGGGACACCTTGAAGATTTAAATATTTAATTATCAAAACTTTTTCTTAATGATATTAAATTACATATTTATTTATATGGGTATAAAAAGAATATAAAAGAAATTTTATGTCAATCTTGAATTTAATTAAATGTTTTAAGAAGGAATAATTTTATAAAAAGTGTTTTACTTTATTTACAAAATGACAAAAATAATGTTTTTAACATATACGGTGACAACGAATTCACTGCCACCGTAACCATTATTTGATATTTGGATTCCTCTATAAGTATAATTGTATTTCAAAATGAACTTAAATCCATTAATCCATTAGTTTTGTATCGTGGTATTGAAAATTGGTTCTTAAATGAAAATGAAATTTTTATACCGAAATGTTTCTCATATGGGATTAGAATAATATTTCAAAAATGGGGGTTTGTGATGAACTTGTTTTATTCATGAAATGGTACTTGAGAATTATGTGAAAGTGGTGTGATTTATATAACTTATAAGAAGGTTTGATCCCCATTATAGTAGACAGGTGATCCCGAAACAGCTTATTCAAAGGGTTGAGCCTCATTATAGCTCATGGGCGAGCCCGATATGGATTATACAAAGAGTGATCCCCATTATAGATCTCCAATTTGGAAGTTAACAGTATGGTTATTATATTTGTAATATATATAAAAGGGTTTTATGTATATGATACTATCAGTCATCTAAAAGAGTGTTAATTACTTGCTATTTGTTGTAGTGTTTTCCATTGAGCATAATGTATGATTGTTATTCATGTGAAAATGTTTTGTTTTATCCGATCACAAAACATTGAATGGGTTATCAGGTTTTAACTAGACTAATGGTTTTTCTTTATTTTTATGTCCCTTACTGATCTTTTTGTGCTCATCCCATGTTTTAAAATTCTTTCATATAATTTAAGGGATTTTATAGTCAAGGATGAAATCAAGGAATAAATATGACTATTAAACATGAAAAGAAACAGTGTTTATTTTTATAATTTTTTATATAATGGAATAAACAGATAGTATTGGAAGTGTCCACTTGGTAGTTCTATCTTTTTGTTATGTAATATTTATGGCTTAATTATCTAAAGCCCAATGCCCAAAAATATCCCCAATGTGATTTATTTACTTAACAGTCATGACTATGTAACATTTAAGGATGAGGCCTTATAGTAAGTACGTAGAACTAGTCTACCAAAACATTCTTAAAGAACATATGGTCTCAATACATTATGTAGTTACTTGTGACATCCAGGGTCTCTAAGACAATGAGTCTCGATATCACATCCAATCCTTAGCCACATGATTTTACCAAGGAATATTCAAATCTGATGAGACATACAGTCTTTGCAGGGGACTCACTCTGCATCTTCATAGGAGACCTACTCCACGTCTTTGCAGGAGACCTAAACCACAACATTGTAAGAGAACTACGCCACATATTCATTGGAGGCACACTCTGTGTATCTATAGGAGACATACTCTGTGTAGGTCATAGTTCACAGGAAACCCACTCCACGTAGGTCTCAACCACATGATTATGCAATTAGCACGCTCATTCAGGGAGAACCTAATCCTCAAGACAACATTTTATATTTCAAACTCCAATTAAACTTGTGTAGAGTATCTCAAAAGGACCATCTCATCACAGGGGTCCCAACACCGTAAACAGATCATCAAACGGACACACGGTTTGAGAGTTATGAGTATTTTAAAGAAAAGGTGCTGGTGGGGTCCAGGTCCAGTCCGAACTAGTCAGGATGATCTAACCTAACCCTTAGGGTCCAACACACCCCACCGGATTGACCCCATCCTCCCCACTAGGTTGACCTAGTCCGGCCCCCAGGGTCGACCTGACCCACCCCGCAGGGTCGAACCGACTCGCTGGACCCGGCCCGACCCACTCAAGTGGGCCTATTCGATCTACCCTAATGCTCCTTTTCTAGAAGAAACCCTATGTAGCCCTTACGGTCACCTGACTATGTTCTAGCCAGTGCCCAAGTCAACACATCCATACCAATTTGTGAGACTGGTTTGTCATTGGTGAAGAAGGGAGTTGCGCCACTTTCATTTGTCGATCCTCGATCCTTGATCTGTGATCTGCGATCATTGATCCATGATACACTATTTTTCAATGTCATTTGTCTTTCCCCTATAGGAGAAAACTTCCAATGCCTTTCTCGGGAGTGTAGAGTGATTTATTGGGTTATTCATTAACCCTAAATTATTATTTAATTAGGTAGAGAAGAAAACGCATCTGTACATTGTAGTGTTGCAGTGTCACCATTCTATTTCATTTATGAAATGAAATGGGATGATTGGTCATTGTGACATTGCGAAATTTTTAAAAAGAAATAATATAAATGCCTTTAATTTTATTTCATTCTTCTTTAAAACATACAAACAATTAACTTTCGCAGTTCACTATCGTCGGCAGATGTTAGGCCCCGCCTATGGAAAATGCCACATTATGAAATATATGGTGGTATTATATTTCCAATGTTAGTCACAATTAATGAGTAATTAATATTTTAAAATAAAATAATTTTATTTAATTATCTTATTTACAGTTACGCCCTTTTTGGGTTTTCTCACTCGAGACTTACGGCGAATAAAATTTTGTCGCAGCTAGGCTAAACCCACCATCCTGAATGCAACAGTGTCCTCAAATTTCTAATTTAGCCACATATTTATGAGTAATCCCACTTTTTTAGTAAAACATCTCACATGTACTATTCAAAACATAACATTTATCTTCGAACCATTCCAGGAACAATGGGCCTCGGAATCGCCCGCTGTCTCAATGCTTGGTCTCACAATTTTTCCATAAAGTATTAAAAAACAAAACCAAGAAAATATGATTCATTACAATGTGTTTATTATATTTATAAATATATAATTATTTATTATAATAAATATTTATAAATATTTTTACTCTATTTATATTTATTATAATAAATAATTATAAATATAATTATAAATAAATTTAAATAATTGTAAATATATATTTATAAAATTAATTTTAAATAAAAATAAAATAATAATTAATTAATAATAATAACATATTTTTATAGTTATAAATATAATAAATTTATCTATTATATTTATTATATTTATATATTTATTATGAGATGGAGAGTTTGTGAGAGCTCCAATACAAGGTTCCCGAAGGAGATTCATGCATTCTTCCTTGAGTATGTTCATCTGATCTAATATGGAAAAATCCTTCCCAGTGCAAGCGAGGTTTGTTTCTCATGAATATGTTTATGACTGTTCTTGGGGATTGTCCTCCTCTGATTGTCATCTGAGAAAGCATAAGGAAGAGAAGGAGTGTGAATCATCTCATTATTTATCTCTTTTCAAGGGATCCACTGATGGAGGTTTATGCCAAAAGGGAAGCATCACTTATATCAAAGAGAATAATATTTTTGTATCGAAGAGATTATAAATCGGTATGTTTTCCTTAATCTCATGACTGATTTTTTCCAAAGGTTCCAATCCATTGAAAATTCAAGAACTGATCCACCGTATGTTGTGCATCTGGGGTTTTACCAATTGTAAGTGCGTCTCTTTAGGATGTGGGATATTCATATGTTGTTCTTTTCAGATGATTTAAAGACAGGTGCTTGAGGTATGGGTTCGATTTCAATCAAATAAGGTGTTATTCACTTCTATGAATTAGAACAAAGATTTAATTAGTTATAATTTAGTAGCTCCTATGTCCAATTGTCGGTCAAGGTCCATGGCTTGAGCTGGGTTTTCTAGAATCATAGAATTTGATATGACATTGCCTCGATGACAAGGATGCCTATAAAGATGGTAAAAATAACTGAATTGGAAAGATATTACTATTTATATCCCTTCATGGTGGATGTTGACCTATACTTTATTTTTATTGATAGAGTTTAACATTCATCAGATGAGGATGAATTCTGTTTGTTCATTGATTGTGAGAACATTACCTATTTTTGTTCATTTTGTAGTAGGATTGGCCACAAGGATTCAATCATGGGAAGTTTTTTGTTCTGTTCGTATTGCTCTAGTAGAGGAAATGAGAAAATATAACATTACAAGAATAATAAGACGAGAAAATTGGATGTACCAGCCAGGGAAAGTGGGGCTATAGCTTTCCATTAAAAGATGGTTCAGGAAACCGTGGAGACAGTCAGTGGAGCTCTATCTTCTCTTCATGCTGGTGGGAAGGATGATTATTATGGAGACATTATCACAAACATCCAGCCTAGTGGGTAATAAGGAGCTGAACCTGCCATAATAGTGTTAGAATCCCTTGATGGGATAGTGGCACAAGGAAAGTGACCGAAATCATGGGTTGAAATATTTAAAGATGAGGAAAATGCTACTAATGATGGTGTTACTATCAAAGAACATGATCAAGAACTAGCTTCCAGTGAGTAGAATAAAGAAGAAATATGATCAACAGTTATGGATAAACATGATATTTCCTCAATTCACTATAAAGGTGAGAAAAATTCAGATGTTTCTTCTCATGTGTATCCTCAAAGCATGAGATATCTCTTGGCTACATAGGTATTCGAAATAGTCCATAGTCAGAAAAAATCATATGGAAAAATGATCTGTTTGATTATATTTGGCTAGAGGACCAGACTCCTGTTTCCATTTCTATTCCTCTTTTGGAGGGAAACATTGCTTCACAGGATTCCGGAACAATAAAGGAAATACTGGATGTTTAGGAAGAATAATCATATCATCCAAAAACACAGAGACGATGAAGGCATCCCAAATGTCATATTCAGGGGAATGGGCATGATGATTATATTGCATAATGGGGATGGTCTACCAGATATTCTTCTAGGGATCTACTTTCACCAAAGCAAAACAAACGTTGGGAGATGTATTCCGCACTTCTTAGTCAAAAAAATTCACAATATGAGTATGAATCAGCAGATGATGGTGTAGCCTCTTTCTATGGTCATGGAGATGATATTCATCATTTTTATATTTAGATTTTCCATTTGGATGATGGGTTTCCTCGTTGTTTGACCCCATCTCTCTCATGCTTGTTTATTAAATTTTGTTATAATTTAATAAATAGCTTGGAGCCAAGGTGTCTAGTTAGATCAACATTGTATATTATTTATATTTATGATTATATATATATATATTAGCTTCATGGTTGTACAATTTCATTAAACACAAACACATACACACTCACACACACACACACCATATGCGCAGGCCGAAGAGACAAGACCTAGCAACCCATGGGATAGCCCACCCATCAAGACTTATTTATTTAATACATGAATTATTCCCCCAGAGGGAATGAAGCCCATTACTTGGCCCATAGGCCCACCAATGGATATCCCAAAGGCCCTATTTTCATATTGCCTATGTCACCGCTTGCCCCTGTAATATCTGCATCATCGCCTACTTGATGGCCCAAAGGATGAATCGAGATGAATAATACTAATGCTATAGTACCTCGTTACAAAACCTGCTACAGTGACTCCCTACTATAGTGCTATAGTGATGCTATAGTGCATGCTATAGTACTGCAACAGTACCTGTAGAAATTCACCCCACCCAAATTTGATCCTGGGTTTGATGCAGTATTACGGGGATCCAAACCACTAGGTTAAGCCACCTACTACATATTTATGATTATATATTCATTTTATTAATATTTATGATAAATATATAAATATAAATATATTATATTTATAGTTATATAAATTTATATAAATATAAATTATATATAATTATTTATAATTATTAACTTGGTAGTTTTTCTCATTTGATATAAGATGTTTTATAAATATTTTCAATAATAATTATATATTTATTATAATTATTTATAATTATATTTTAATTAATAATTTTTATTATTGTAATTTATATATTAAATAAGTTTTATATATAACTATATAAATATAAATTTATAAATAAGGATTAATAAATATATAATTATAAATAAATTTAATAAATATTATATATATATATATTGTCATTTATATAATTATATATATATTTAATGATATCTAATTATATTTTAATTATATTTTTTTTGTAAATGTTGATGCATAAAAACCTAATTTATTCAAACAAAATATGTTCTAGAGGAGGAGAATATAGGAAAAAAGTGCACCCAACATAAATAAAAGTAGTGGAGAATGAAATTTCAAGTCCCTCTAGAGCATGTTCTCATATTATTATGGGAGTAAAGTACACCCCTAACACAAATTTTTGGACCTATCCACCAAATCTTCGCTTGTATCGATGGCCCCCTTCATCAAATAAGATAACATCTACAATTTCCTTATTGACATGTACTCCATGTATATCTTCTTTACTAGGGACTTCCTTCACTGATGTGAGAGGCCAAAAATAAACAATAGTTATGTGTACTATCCTTTAAAATATTTTTATCCTTGGAAAGAGGATTCAAAATGGAAATAGGTGACACATCAATGTCATTTTTTTCATCTTTACGCTTAGCATGATCCAAGCCATATCCAAATACTAGTTATACTGCTAGAAACATGTGTGTTTTCAAGCCATTATCTTTCTTTCTCTGTATGCATTGTGCTTCATAGAATCCATCTCCTTCAGTGTGTGTTTCCTTCCATTAAAAAGGTTTATTATCTATTCTAAACAATTTCCTATCCTGTGAATTTTTTAATTCCATCACAACTTCTGGCACACTACTAGTGGCCACAAGTCATTATATATTTATTATATTTATAAATATTTATTACTATAATTATATATTTATTATAAATATTTATTATAGTAATTTATATATTAAATAAGGAATATTTATAACTATATAAAAATATATTTATTATAGAAATTACAAATTTTTTTATAAATATTTATTATAGTAATAATAATTTTATTTTCTTTACAATTATATATTTCTTATAATTCTTATGAATATTTTTTGTAGTAATTGTATATTTATTATACATATTTTTAATTGTTAATATATAATTATATATTTATATATATTGGGGGGAGGTGTGGGGGGGGGGGTGAAGATCCATTTGAATTGAAATTTTGGGGATAAACCCCAAAACACAAATTCAACTAGTGCTAAGCAACCCCATTTCCCATATAAATGTTTCTCTAACCCTATCTAATTAAAAAATACCACACCAACACTATTTACTGGGGAAAGGCCCCAATATTTTATGTTATGGAAGATTTTAAGAGTCTCTCAGTAGATGAGATAGTTATACTAAGATTTATAGGGTTTGTAAAGTCTTACATTTTCCTAGGATGGGTGTTGTTTTAACGGTGATGCAACGTTTTGACTTCCCTGTATTTCCTCCCCTGTCGGTCTGTTCAGCCCCCATTTTTTATTTTTTCCATGAAAAATATCCCATTGACATCAATATAGATGGTTTCCACTTATTATTTCACATTATGTATCTTTTAATGGTTGTAAAACTAATTGATATCTAACCATTCAATCTAAATGAGGTAAAAAACATGATATAATCTATTTGTCACAAGGAAGAAGACATGGCTATAAGAGTAGGATCATGCCACATGATCATAAAATTATTTTATGAAAATTAAACGTGAATGGTGCTACTTGGAAGGCCCAGGTCATTAGAAAATTAACAAATCAAAATTGAGGATTTAAAAAATGAGGTTGATTTCAGGAGTATCACCTTCACCAAAACAATATTTTGGGTACACCTTAAAAACAACCCCTTTAGCGGAAGATCAGAACCAAATTTTTAGAATATCGGTTGATACGCCAATAATTTATTGATTGAGATTGCCCAGATCAAATCATTTGCAGGCCATATGAGCAGAACAGAGTACTCATCATTGTGACACAACCTCTTACGAGGTGACCATTTCATTCCATTAAGTATCGTCAGTAATAGATCTCGTTCTCATAGGAAAAAGTCATATTTTCTATTTTTTGGAAGGATCAGACATGCGGAAAACCAGTGAATCTACAAGGAAAATGATGCTAAAGGTAATATAATCCTCCAATATGGTCTTTGGATTCGTGAAAATAAAGAAAGGATACCCTTCATCCTAGAAGCAGAAAGACAATTGGACAGAGAAATGATTTACAAGGCCTTTAGTTTGTAATCAACATCAGAACACTAAAATGTTTTCTTGCTAGGCAATATGAATCCTATCTTAGATCAAATCCAACTCGATCACCCAAAAAATCCAAATTCCAAACAACCAACCTCATGCCTAAAATCTTAGTGATAGCTCATACATGGAATAACCTTCATCAAGGAATAACACCCCTCTTACCTGCTCCCCCCCAACCAGAGAATGTCACCAAATTCCCCCACATAGAACACAAATCATCCACCATGAACCACCATAACCCCTTGAGAGTTCCCCTACCACTTCCACATTTTATAACCACTATTCTCTATGAAATCCAATTAGAAATGACTATATTTGGCCCTAAAAATAACTGAACATGGAAGAGGAAATTTACAGGTGAATATGACATCTACCATCTTGCACCATAACACAGTGAATCCAAAAAATCCTTGAGAGATCACGTAAGTGTGAATGAATATCTTAAAGATGGATGATAGAAGAGGATGATTCTTGTATTGAATAAACATAGGTGTATGTTGCCTCAATCCATCCCCACATATGCTAATTAAAATTTTATGTTATAATTACCATGGTATTTTCAAGCTATAGATAGTTCAAATGCTTCAGTATCATAGTGGTAAAAGTGTCCTTATCTTGGTTTTTCTATCTGAATCCATGCTTGAAAATAAGGATATGTGCATAATTGTTTCAAAGTTAGGATTTCATGGATATTTCCTAGTCAATATTCAAGACCCTTCTGGTAGCCTATTCCTTCTATGTATAGATGAGGATTATATTAGGATTACATGCTTTTGTATGAACAATATTACTACCTCTGTCCATTGGTTTGACATACCCACCTATTCTTTTGAGGGTTTATATGGGTGTCCCTAAAAAAACTATTGTCTTGGTATCTACAAAGTTTGATTATATGTGTTCTTATGGGGCCTCATTTAGTGGTTGGGGACTTCAATGAAATTATGTTTCAAAGAGAAGAGAGGGGCTTCATGTAGATCCTCCACTCATACGTGTGACTTCTTATAAGAAGTTAACATCACAGGTCTCTCTGATCTAAGAAATGATGGTATCCCATTCACTTGGTTATATGAGTTCATAATGAACACACTCATTGTAGATAATTTTGACTTATTCTTGGATTCATTCAATTGGATCACCATCTTCAACTACTTCCAGGCTTCTCATCTTACCCTAGTAATGTTGGATGGCTGGCATATTCTCATAAACCATAATATTAAACACAATAATTTATGTCAAGTGAATATTTTTAAATTTAAAATATATAAGATGTTATAATAATACTATGATGATGTGATTAAATCAATATGGAATATGGAAGAACTTGATGTTCATAATAATATCCACACGGTCTCTTCTATCCTTAAAAGTGTAGTTGTAGTTGGTTCCACTAACCGACGATGAGTTAATTATTTTCAAATGAAGGCAAGATAATATTCACTCCCTTTATCCATCATGGTAAACCCTATTCTGAATAGTCAGCCTAGAAACTGATCTTAATAATTCTCTTAGAAGGAATGAATGTTACGAGCTAATCGGTGTGTGAACAATCCCCAATAATGTGGGTGATAGAAATAAACATTATTTCCATAAAAACCCATATGGAAGGAAATGCAATAAATTTATTTCCTTTATGGGATCCTAATAACAGGATTACTACTTGACGAATAATCATATACATGGCCTTATATTTCACTTTTTCTATGATATCTACATGGTTGTTGTATCTTACATACAAACTAAGATTGCCTCATGTATTAAGCCATTAGTGATGTACTCTATGAACTTCTAGATCACCCTTGAAATCATAGATTCATTAATACTTAATTAACTATTAAAAATGAATTCCACAAAATCCATTATGGCTAATGGCTTCAAAACCCTATTCTTTAAACAATTCTAGCATATCATAGGACTATATATCTTAGGCCTGATAGGAGACCTACGGCACAAAAAATATAAACTTTCCTCAATCCATGAAACACTAATTAATATCATTATAAAAGTATAGAAACCCTATATGATATGTGGTTTTTGGATAATATTTATATGTAATTTAACCTATAAAATATTCCCAAATATTCTGGTAAATCGCTTGCGCCTCTGGCTCCCTTACATTATATCGGAAAACCAAAGATTTTTCATCACCAAAAATATTAATTTTGAAATCACAATTATTCTCCATGATACCATTAATTACAATAAAACCTAATCTATGTACAAAAAATGTATCATGGTCTAGAAAATGAACATGAACAAAATCATTCGATAGAGTGGAATGGCCTTTCTTCTATTTCTTGCTAAGGGAAATGGCCATCAACTTTAGATGGGTTGAGATGGTTATGAAATGTGTCTCTTAAATATACTCTAAAATTAATATAAAATATAGAATAATGTAACATATTGTTACTTATTTAAGGTACGTATCAACCCCTCTTTTGATGATGTATCTGATGGGTCTCATTTTGGGGTGCATGAGGTGAAATTTTGAATATTTTGGAAGTTTCATTGGTTGTGCACAGTTGGTGCACAGTTTTCCCAAACTATGTTCCGTTATAGCGAAAACTATGAATAACCAAATAGTGAGGTTTTTCATATTTGAAACATAGTTTGAAAAACTATTCCCACAACATGCAGAAACTATGAACCCCTTTAAAGGTGACCATGGATAGGGCACATGGTTTGACAAACACTTTAGCCCCTATGAGAAAATCATGCAGGAAGAATTTTGTAATTATGAAAATTTAAAAAAGTCATGATGGCCCAATTAGAGACCCTATTGACTATAAATTGATGTAGGGTGATTTCTATTGTATTTGGTAGTCCCATTAACCAATTTTGGCTCCTTTAAACCATATCCATGATGAATCAATGTTAGGAGATCATCATTCAATCCATTCCCATAAAGAATTATTTTCTGGATCCCCACTCACTCTAATCATATATAAAACAAAGGGTTTGGTAAATATATGTGTTTTTTGAGGATCTAAACTCTCTTTTTTTGGATATTGAATCTAGGCTTGATTCCTAGAGCTCGATTTTTTTTGACTTTCATCCTTGTAGTTTCCCATTACGGGCATTGTGAGATATATTCTCTTTGTTTAAGTAGGTTGTTTCATTTAATATTGGGATATTAATTTAAACATATATTTTTTTATTTAAATTAAATTGATTTTAATATGTTAATGAAAAACCCATCTCACATTAAATTGGGAATTTAATTTTGTTTTGCATAAAATTTTGGGAAAGCCACCAAATCCAATGAATTATAACATGATTGTGGAATTTTATGGAAATTGTGAAATTAAATTATGGAATTAAATTTTAAAAATTATTTGTGATTTTTTTTTAAATATTTTTTGAAAAAAATTTCTTAATTTGTTTTGTAATAACCCACTGGTTTTATCTTGGAAGAAGATATGAATTGATTAAAAACCAATGTATTGGTATTTAAATGTAAAATGGAATATTGTAATATGAAATGAGTTAATTGTATTTTGAATGGTTTTGAGATAAATTTACCTTTATCAATTGTTTTCTGAGAACATGAAAGCCAAGGTAAATAGTATGTTATTTGGTACAACGCACTATTGATGCTTTACAAATCGTACAAAACATTTTGCTGTAGGTCACATCTCTGATGAGATGGTTATGAGTCCTATTTGACATGTTTCTAAGGGACATGTGTGGACATATTGTCATGATCACCCATTCAGGTGTGTGAGGATACCATAAACATGAAATCTCATACCTCTTGGAAGATGAACATGTTGATAATTTGTTATTATTATGATATATATTTAATTTTTTGTAAAACTGTTCGACGTATTTCATTGGTATTTATATAAATTTTTTTACAGAAAATGTTTATAAAACCATTTTTTTGAAATTTTTCCACCAATTTAAAACAATAAGATGTTTTTTAAATATAAAACCTTTTTTTCATTCTCGTTTTATCTAAAATTGAATGAATCCCTTGGTTAATTAGTATGTAATCTTATTATGGAATCCATGGTGAGACCCTACTAGTCTTTTAGCTCACACCATACCTACTCCTTTGGGTGTTTTTAAATTTTATTCTTCCCAGTTTGAGAAAGGGAAAAGCACCACTTAGAGGTGGAAATTGTTGATCATTGGGCTTAGGGAGCTATTCCCATTGGGATATGGGTTGTTTATCATTATATTTATGGTACATTGTGGTTATACATAGGTATTATAAACCTATTTAAATATTTTAATGATCTCCCTAAAGATTTTTCTATTTATCATATAGGCTTGTACCTATTTCATTAACTGGTTGTGCAGTAAAATCATTATCACCATTATCTTTTATGATTTCAGTATCTAGTCATCTACCATTTTAAATTAGTATTGCCCTTTGGTCCATGTCAGGACAAGCTTGGCTAATAGGGTACTAGAGTATTCTAGACAGTTTGTGAAAAAGTGGTCTCAAAGGTAAAATTTTAGTATATTTCTTTTATTTTGGTATGAATTTGTGTTATCCTATCATAACATAAGAGGTAATTATGAGTGATTTCCATTCCATCTCTCACCATAATGAGCCTTAAGTCACTAGGGGTGGTTTGGGAAAGAATTCTTGAGAATTGTTTGTAGTCTTTTCTCTTTTTTTTGATTTGGACATATTAGAATCCAAAACAAGTTTATAAATATAGAGGGGTTAATTCCCCATATTTATTCTATTTGATTGTTGATATTTGTAATCTGTATGACTTCTTCAATTTTATTTGCTGATTTTTTAACAACATACCTTCGAGAAGAGGTGTCAATTGAATCTTGGAGGAACCTAATGATGAACCACAAAAAATCCTCTCTTAGACCAGAATCAGGGTTTTTTTGTTGTACATGTTATCCAATCTCTACGAAAAAAACATACACTTATTCCTGTTTAGGGTCTATTTTTTGGAAATGTAGTGAGTTAAATTCTGGATTCCTGCTCAACAATTCCCTCACTAGAATCCACCGATGTTCCAAGGGACAAACGATCTTCATGATGCCGATTATTTTTTGATGAGGGTTGACATTTTATTTGTGTTCATGGAAATGCCTAATTCTCGCAGGTGAAATGTGAAACCTTCAATCTAGAGAGACCAATAAAGATATGGTTGGTCATAGTAGTGATGGAAAATATTTACGAGGGATTAGAGAGGAAGAAATTTAAATCTATCTTCACTGACTCATTCTATTAACAGTCTATGTTGTTGGACAAGGAAATTGAGGTTTTCAAACTCGATAATATTGACCAGACCATGAATGAATATGAAAATATATTTTATGTGATTGTGCAGTTCATACATGAGATTGTAATGAATGAGAATATAATGAATAGAATGTTCGATATGGTACTTCGATCATTTATTTGTTCTCAATTTGGATTTCTAAATCTACCTTCTTATGCTGATGTGCTGGATAGAGCATTGAAGGTTGAGTTGGACCTCGATGGAATGTCAAGGTTAATGACAATTACTTTTTCTCTTAGTGTTAGTTTTATGAGTTCCCATAAAGGGAATAGAAAGAGTTATGATTTTCATGGTGGTTCTTGAAAATAGGTTTCTTCTAGACCAACTACAGTGTTCAGATTATTCCCTTTAACAAGATAATGGTGTGGAATGTCTAGGAACTCAAAATTAGTTTACACTGAGGTAGCCAATGTACATGGTTTCTGTGGGAACTTAAGTCAACTAAAAAGGTTTTGTAAAAGCTCAATTATTTTTTACCGAGTCTCTATACTAGTGAGAGGGTGTTTCTATGTTTTTTTGTTCTGGGAACTCCTAGTTTTTCCTTGTCTAGGTGTTGTTTTAGCAGTGATGTGGAGTTTTATATTCTCTATATGTCGTCCCCCGTCCAACAGTTCAGTTCTTGTTTCCACCTATGTTGAGATTGAAAAATAAACCATTAAAGAAAACATATATGATTAATCCTTATTAGTTCATAGGATATATCTTTTAATGATGGTTAAACCCTTTGAAAACTGATCATTCGACCAGAATGTTCTAAATAAATGATTCAATATATTTGGCGGCTGAAAAAAAGTGCATCCATAAGAGAAGTAGGATTTGGCCACCTGATATTTGAATTATTTTGTTAAAAATATAAGCAAAAGGTTCTACTTGAAGGACCCTGGTCATTCAACAATCACATAATCTTAATTGAGGACATAAAAAATTATGTCGGCTTCCACAGTATCAGTTTCACAAAAGCAGTCTTATGATTCATTGAAAACATCCACTTCAGTGGAATTTCAAAATATTTTATCCCATAATATTGGAAGCCACATAAATTTTTTGATTAATTAGGATCGGTTAGATCTAATCCTCATGTGCCTATATGAGAATATCAATGTAGTCATCAATGTGACACAACCTCTTATGAGGAGAGTGTTTCATTATATGGAGGATCATTGTCTATAACTACCATTCAAATATGAGAAGAATCATATCTTCATCTTTTTTTATTGATGGATCAGAAATATGAAAAATGAGTGAAACTTTAGTACAACTAAAGTTGAAGGAAACATCATCCTCCAGTATGGCTTGTGGCTCCATTCAAAAAATGAAAGGATTTCTTTCAATCCAAAAGAAGAAGGAAAATAGTATAGGGAGAATATTTCCAAGGTCATTAGTTTTAAATCAGCTCTATCTTAAGAGATGTAGATGCTAAAGGTAGCATCATCCTCTAGTATGGCTTGTGGCTCTGTGTGAATAAATAATTAATTCTCATTGTTCATGAAGTAGAAATAAAATTTGACAGAGAAAATATTTCCAAGGCCTTTAGTTTTCAATCAGTCTCAAATCTCTCAATATATTTTATTCTATGTACTCTTCCTATTATCACATATCAAATATACCTTCATCACCCAAAAATACCTATATCCAAACAACCAAAACAATACCTAAAATCCCAGAGTTAACTTATAATTGAATAAAAACCCATCATCATGGACTACCAACCCTCTTACCTTCTCCCCCCAATTCAAAAATTTCACTCTATTCCCCCACCTTTCCCAAAACCCATTCATCATGAACCTTCACACCACTAAATGTTTCCCACTAATACTTCCACATTTTCTACCCACTGTTCTTAACAAATTCCAATTCAAAATGAGTAAAAATGGACCAAAAAAGAACTGACCATGGGGGAGGAAATTGAAAGGTTAATATGACATCGACCTCCCTATAATAGAACCCAGTGAATCCAAAAGAACACATGTGACTTCAATTTCATAACAATGACTACTAAAGATTTTGATGATGGTTATTATATCTAATTCACATTGGTGTATGTTGTCTCAATAAAACCCCTCATACCTTATTGAAAATATTGTTCTGTAATAACCATGGGATTTACAACCTATAAAAATATTGAATGCTTCAGTACCAGAGTGGTAAAAGTTCTCCTAGCATGATTTTTTT
Organism: Viscum album; assembly: GCA_963277665.1. Classification (NCBI taxonomy): domain Eukaryota; kingdom Viridiplantae; phylum Streptophyta; class Magnoliopsida; order Santalales; family Viscaceae; genus Viscum; species Viscum album. The sequence goes on along the minus strand of OY728158.1, from coordinate 360,610,475 downwards.
CCTCTAAATCCATGATAAAAAATATGAAAATGTGTGGAATTGCTTCCACGGAGGGTTTTCAAGGATATTTATTGGTCACTCTATAAATCCAAATTGATATACTATCCCTCCTATGAAAGGAAGAGGATATTTTTGTTACAATAATTACTCCAAAAAATATTGCGACCTCTATCCACTAGCCTAGCATGCCCACATCGGATTTTGTGGGTATCCATATATAGCCCTAAAAAAGGCAATTTAATGTTCTTGTATCTCCAATGGTTGATTAGAAGTGTTATATTTGGGACTCTTCTCATGGGTGGGGAATTAAATGGAATTATGCTTTATAGGGAAAAGGTATGGGGTTCCTACACACCCTCCACTCATATGAGTGACTTCTTATAGGAGGTTTAAGTCACGAGTCTCTAAGACATGGAACATGATGGTATCCATTTCTCATGGTTCCATGGTTACTCAGAGAACACTCTCATTATAGAGAATTTGGATATATTATTAGATCATTTCAATTTGATCACCATTTCAACCTCTTCCATGTTTCTCATCTTACCCCAGCCATATGGACCAATAACCTATTCTCATCAACCATAATACCGACCGTAGTTATATGATGCAAGAGATTCCTTTTAAATTTTAAAGAATCAAGATATTGGAAGGATACTTTGATGATGTGATTAAATCTAGATATTTTAAGGACGACCCCGGTGTTCACAATAAAATCCACCAGGTCCTCTAAATATAGGTAGTGGAGTTTTAGTCAGTGTCACCATCCAAACCAGCAATGAATTGCTATTGATAAAAGGATCAAGAATATTTACTCCCTTTATCCCTCATGTGCAACCCTTTCTAGAATACCCGACCAGGAAACTGATCATAATAATTCTCTAAAATTAATGAAATATACAAGCTAATGTGTGTGTGTGTGAAATACACAGTAAATAAAGAGACACAAATAAACATTATTTCTATCCAAATCCATCTTGGAGGAGATCTAAGAACATAATTTCTCATCTAAACTCTTTATAAGGAAATACTTTCTCAAAGAAGGATGATATCCATGGCCTTATCATGTGCTTTTTTAGGATCTCTACTGTAACAGACTGAACATTTAAAAATATAATTCCCTTATCATTTTAATCAGATGTATTATTATATATTAAGGATATATAAAACACAATAATTTCTCTAGTTTTATTTTATCCTATATTATTTAAATGACTTTTAATCATATTTATTGTTTATAATATAATTTTTAATCATTGAACATAGGATTAGTATAAATATAGGGTATTGATAATTCCAATTGAAACATAAAAAGGATGTGGTGGCCTCAACCAGTAGGATAATACAATATAATAACCAAATATCAGATCTTTTTAGGAATATAACATCTCTAGGATTTTTTTGACCATAACCAAGATTGGATCCAACAACTTAAACCTGAAAAAAAACCATTTATGGGAGAATTTTAATCTAGGAGAGTGTGAAGATGCCTGATGTTCTGGAATCGATGACCTATGGTGTGGCAATTTCTAGGCTCCAGCCCCTCCCTCCATAGAGGAGGGAGGGGGGAATGACCACCCTTTTTTCTTGTTTCCCAGACCTATCTACCATTCAGTAAGCCTAACTTCCTCCCTACATTACCTATAATTCAAATTTTCTCTAAGGTACCCAAACTTCACCATTTCCACCCCAGTATGTTCTTTTAATGAAGTAATTCAATGTAGCTTCAGATATCTATAAGACAATGCTTGCAGCATGATTCAGGAATCGTCAACCCTAAATTGATACCTTTGACATGTTTATTTTTGAATCATGGGGTCTTCAAGAGCACGTGGTGGTGGGTCTTATCAACCAGAATCATATAATGATTCGATTTTCCTCAGAGGGTGATCTGATCATTGATTGGTTGAAAACACCTTGTGCTCTAAATAGATGTGGTTTTTACCTCATTTTCTGGTCCTTCAAGATCAACATGAAATGTGATGCGCCATCGACAGTGGTGTGGGTATGTTTTCCTGATCCTCCAATACCTTTCTAAAATAAATTGATTCTCTATATGGTGGGGAACTTGGTAGGAAGGTATTTGTTCTTTGATACTCACACATCGAAGTTTTTTCACCTGATCTCTCCTCGTGTTTGTGTTGAGTTATATGCTTCAAAGCCTCCCACGGATTTGATATGGATCTTGGTTGGAGAAGAATTTAGATAGAAAAGGGTTGTATTTGAGTCATGAACATTATTTTTCTTGGGCTGTAATCAATTAGGTCATCTAATATCCTTTTTCGGTCATGAACACAGAGATCGGTAAGGAACGATTCCTATCTATAGACAAACACCTAGGTCTGAGGTGTAGGTTGACCCTACTGAGTATACGCAAGAACATTATGGTGATGTTTTTGGAAGGTCTGAGGTGGTCTGTGGGGATGCTTCAGGGGAATTAGAACCCCTCAAGACATAAGTCTTTATGTAGGGTAGTGCAGGACCAGATCATCTCCTACAGTGTTCTTATTTGGTGCCTCCCATTGTAGTGAAGAGTTTTATTCCTATAGAGCTAGTTCCATGGGTATTAGATATAATTTCTTATTTGAGGCATGATTTGGGTATCATCCCCTAATAGGTGGGTGGAGTGGAGGCAGTGCTGGTGGGTGGGGCAGATATGGAGGGTGTGGATATGGTGAGACATCCAGTTTCAGTTAGCACTACTGATGAAGATGTGGTTAACTTGATAGTTTGTGATGTCTAAGGCCCTGGTGAACCTCAAGGTCTAGAATGGGAGTACTATTACAAGAAAACAGAAATTTATGGGAATTGTCTATGAGTAACACACTGGTCCAGACATGCCAGTACCACCGGGAAGTGTTTTCAATGTTGTTGGAAACTCATTTTAGGGGGTGGAGGAGGTGAATGTTTTGGGGCCCGTAGACCTAAAATATCTCATAACAAAATCCTCATCCCACTTGAAGGATATGAGTGTAGGGAAGAAGACTGCCATAGAGGATAAAATAGGAAAGGTGATGTCTATGTGTAGGTAGATCCCCCTCATAGAAGGTCCGGTGGTTGAGATGGGAAACTAGTTTGAAGGTCTTGAGGTTCAAAAACAAATATTGACTCAAGAGAATTATTATTAAAGTGATGAAAGTTATATCAAACTCATAGTGGATAGTTTGGAATTATTTCAAGGTAATGTTGTTCACATCCCTAGAAGTAATAAATGGAAAAGGGAAATCTTTAATTAGGTAAATGTATTGTTGTCAAGGGGAAAAACAAAGGGATGAAAAGATTATTCAAACATTCCAAAAACAATGGAAACTAGGTTGTATAGGAAGGGTTGAAACAAGCAATGAAAAACCTCACAACATGGGGAATGATGAGAAAAATGTATGAAATCAGAAGTGATGGAAGAAGTGGGTGGATAGTGTATGAAGATCATCCTCCATTCCAAGAAAGAAATGGAGCATAAAGCTATCTAGGAAATGCCTCAAGAGAGGATATTAAATGAATATATGCAAGACGACTATAAGTTGATTCCAATGAAGAGAAACAAGTGTTGTTGGACAAACAAGACCGAATCCTATCCCATGGTCTCAACCAATGAAAAATAAACTCAAGGGAATTCATTCAAATAATGTACATAATGGCTACCCCCCATAAATATCTTATTAGTAAGGATCCAGATACATAGGTTAGTACATTGCACTGGGAATTATATAGAGTGTCTGATTCAAATAATCATAATTTTCTGTTTAATCAGTTTGTGATATCTTTTAGTAAGTAGTGGTATCTATGTTTTGGGAACTCTGGTTCCCCACATTTACTTAATGTTTCTTAATTAAAATATATATTTGGATGGAGAAGTTCAATCTCATTGAGATCACGAACCAAACCATGAACGCCGAACCACCCCATGAATGTCTCATCATCACGCACCTTACCCTTATGGAGTTTATTGGTGTATTAAAGGGATATGTATCAATACCATAATAATATGAAAATGTATATTGTATTTTTAATAGAATAATGTAAATATTTTATTCTTATCATTACTTTATAAATGATTTATATGTTGATACAATAAAACACAAATTTTATTGTTAATTGGTATTTAGTTACTAATAAGATGTTTGTTTTGATGAATTAATGTTTTTCTGAAATAAATAATAAAATACTATATTTAAATAATTTTTATTAAATATAAATGATCATATAATATTTCTGAAGTAAAATATAATTTTTGTAATGGTTCAAAAACGGTTATTATAAAAAAACTCCATCATTTCTCAATAAATATAAATTTTATTTTAAAATTCAAAATTCCCATACTAAGAAAATTATTTGGTTAATATAAATACTATTTTTATAATTGAAACTTTGAAATTATCCAATGGTGATATTTTCGTAATTTTCTGAGATAGTTGAATTTTTGGGTAAGAATTATATAATGTATAAATATATAGTGTGTGTTATAACATCACGATGACCCAAAAGTGATATAATAAATAAAATTAATTATATCCATGATCAATTATTTTTTTAAAATTTAAAAAAAAGTGATTGTTTTTATTAATTATATAAAGCCTTTATAAATCCTCTAAAGCCATTAATGTATTTTAAGGTTATAGAATCATTTGTTTAGGAGTATGAGTCACTTCAACATAATAAAGGGTATAATTTTATTATGTTTGTCCATTTTCATTATAATATAATAAAAGTAACTCTTATTTTTTTGAAACGATGGAATACACCAGGATAAGTTTTGTGGGTTTGGTTCTTTTATTATATAGAGTCCAAAACATATGTTAGCGAAATAATAAAGAATTCCCCAATCATTTACTATATAAACCCATCCAATATCTCATTCATATTCACTCAATGTACATGAAGCATGTATATAATCTTCCCTCACTTATATAAAGTTCCACCAAGGTGCCCCAATATATCATGAAGCCCCTCCCAAACATTTTGAGTCACACTCTCAAGGTAATTGTTCTTTTCCTTATCTTCTTTATTCATGTATATTCATTATCTGACACATATTATCTCCCTTTTATAACATTTGGATGTGTTATTAAATATCCGAATTACTTCCCATATTATTTATGAATAATGATAAACCCAATTCTCTCTCATTAAGTCCTCCCATAAACATTTATAGGCCCCCATTAGGCTGCCGAAATTTCATCATGATTTTTCATGCCAAACAATTATTTATTAAATAACCATAACCATTTCCTATCATAGGTGTTCACCAATATGAACCTAAAAATCATGATTGTGGGATTACATGTATTTATTACACACTCCTTGGTTATGGAATAAAATATGATGATGAATGAGTCCTTGTTGTATTATATATACGGCACACTTAAGTATGAGAATGGAATGAATGTGGCGGGTGAACCTGTATTTATATAGCTATCCAATGAATTGGGTAATGTTTAATCTTATGAGATTTAATTTAGGGATGGTAATAAACCTAGTAAATTTATGGGAATTTTTCAATCATTATGTCTTGGTAATTAAACATGACCTATGTTTATGATGTAGTGTTTTATGTTGTCTCCACATTTTCCATGTTACATTTATGATTATCATGTTATATCATGTCTCATTGTTCAAGTTAATTATTCAAAATACTTTTATGCCTCATTTATAAGATTATGGTCTAACATTTATTATTATATTCATGTTACACCATATTTATTCCCTTACCATGCATAATAGATCAGCCCTTTCTTATGTATGTCCCTAGGTTATCCCATGATGTTTTAAGTACGAGCATATTAAGAAAGTTTTAAATAATGATGATGTATTCCTTGTTTTATGTTGTTATATAATGTACCTAATTCACAAAGAAACTAGAATTACAAATCTTTTGGGATAAAATATGATTAATTTCATGTAATGAAGAATGTATCAATGTGAAGTAATGATCAAGGTTTCCTATAGTTCGAATCAAAGGAAATAATTTGTTATTTTTGGGATTAGGATTAGAAAACTACATCCCAAGACTTAGGTATGAGACCAAATATGAGGATACAACGCTAAATTTCGGTAATAATATATTAATTGGTTTATAATCAAAATATATCCCTATTTGGATACTACTGGTGGATATAGATGTGGCACAAATGTACATAGGGGGAAACCCAAAACATTATGTTGATCTAGACGTGATCGAGAACAAGTGCACATAAAATGACCTTGATACACACTTAGTTTGACACTCTTATAGTTTATTATTTTCATAAATAATATGTTTATTATAAACCATTATTTAGGGGGAAAATATCGATAAGAATATATGTTTGGAAATAGATCATTGATAACATAGATTAAAGCCTAGAAATTCATAAGTGTGGAAAATAGACATAATTTATAGGCTATCTCATTAATGTCATTGGATTCCTATTTATATGATAAATAGTTTAAAAATAATCAACCATAATTTTACCTTTATTTTATACAATAGAATAACATAAGAGTAATTGGGTAAAAAATAAATGCGAAGGGGAATGTGATGATTGCCCCAATGAGATTCCCAACTCAATGGGAGTGGGAATCTTGAACTATGTGATGATACTCTCTCAGCTGAATGAGGTTATATATAGAATCCCATATCAGGAGAAGCACCCGATCAATCATAATAATGAACAAGATTCAATTGAGAGATTTTTATGACAAAGTCCCCCCAACATTAAATGAATTGTCTGATCTGTTAGTCATGGAACAATAGATCAAATCCATTGAGAACATCTTCTCTGTCGTTCAATAATATGAGAAAAAGAATCATTTACTATCTATTTATCATATAGAGGGAGATACTGATTAGTGGTGAAAATTAATACCGAATACAAAGAATGAAGAAGTGATTAATGTGGTGGGGTGGAAGGAAATCTGAAAGATTTATTTTGATAAATATTTTCCTCGCACTCTATGACTTAAAATGGATAGGGATTTCCTTTAAATCACGAAGAAATATGTCTAATATATCAGGTCATACCCAAAAAACATAACAAGAATTAAATAATATGCCTATGGAATGGTTTTTAACACTAAATGAAAGGATTAAAAATTCTTTATGTGGGTTAAAACCTAGTCTATGAAAATTCTTAGTGAATTGAGACTTTTATAGCTATGAGGAAATTGTATGATATGCCATAAATATTGAAATAGATATCTATGAATCTCAAGGGTATCATGGGGATATGATGTAAAAAAGTGAAGTTTTATTCTAGAATTATGTGGGATATATCCAATGGTTCCAAGAAAATTTCAACATCAAAATTTCCAAATCTGTAAAAAGAAGAGCACATGAAATTACATAAGGGGGGTTAGGAAATGATTTAGGAGCGGGAAAGAAGGGCTCCTAGATACTGATTTCTAATAGGATAAACCCACAAATTCAATGGTGGGAATAAATCCTCTAGTATACCCTATTTCCATTGATCATTACTTCAACTTCAAGTAAACATGGAACTTTGAAATGTAGTGCATTAAGCCAAGGGTATTCAGTGACAACCAACAACCTCCAAGAAAAAAAGATAGAGCTTTTTTTATCACAATTTCTAAGGTGTATCCTGACAATGAAGCAACGATTTGTTCACTATTTATTCATTAAATAATAGTGAACATAGTTTTTTTATTTTGGTTTTATTCATTCCTTCATATAATGAAATTTTAGTAGAGATTTTGAAACACCACCACAGATCATGGAAGTAGAGCTGTTGATGAAAACCAAAAATGGGAAAATTATTGAATCCTTTTATATAACTCACCTATTGTCAAAATTATTTGGATAAACTTCTCATAAAACCATTTTATACTCCCTTTGGTGGAATCTGAGGAATTTCTTGGTATGTATTAGCACTCCTTGTATAGAGCCAACAAAATTTAAACATAATGGAAATCACTCTCGATATCACGAATCATCCTTCAATTATATACAAGTGAAAGGATAAGGATGAATCTTATTTAGCACCCACATATCGTGAATGGATATTATCTTCCTATGAGAAATCACATCTAGCTCAAATGATTGAGTCTAAGGAATGAATCATCTATGAATACATGCCCATTGTGAGGGAATAAGCTGATGTTTTTTCATGAGGAATTTCATTTTCTTCCTCGTAGTTGAGAGGTTTAATTTTAAATCAAGATTATAACTATTGTGTAACCATTATACAAGACTATATATTTATTGAATGTTGTGGAAATTGAAGAGTTGAGGAAACAAATATAGAAGAATATGTATAAAGGATTCATATTCCCAAGTACTTCACCATGGTTTGCACCAGTCCTCTTCATCAAGTAGAAGGATGGGTCAATGCAGCATTGTATTGAATATCGTGATCTCAACAAGATCACAATAAAGAATAGGTATCTTCTTCCATGGATTTTTGAATTGTTCAATCCGATATTCAGAGGAAACTTCTAAACCAAGGTGGATCTGTGGTCAGGGTATTGCCATGTTTGGGTGAAGAATGAGGATATCCCCAAGATTTCTTTTTGAACAAGGTAATGGCACTAAGAGTTCATAGTAATTCCATTAAGACTCACTAATGCACATGTAATCATCATGGACATGATTAATAGAGTATTTAGGGATTAACTCAAAAAAATTACTGTAGTATTAATATATGATATTATAATATACTATAAAATAAAGGAGGATCGTGATGAGAATCTGAGTGCTTTTCTAAAGACCATAAGGATATTTATGCAATGTAAATAAAATGAATGTTATTATTGAAGGAAGTCTCATTATTGGTGCATATCATCATAAGAAATTGGATATAAATGGACCCTTCAATGAAAAAAAATAAAGAATATAAGAGGCCAACATATATGTTAGATATACATATTATTCATAGATTATCTAGGTACTATCATCAATTTGTGAGAAATTTATTGTGATTGTCAAACCCTTTAAACAATATAACTTAGAATGGAGTCAAATTTTCTTGTAATTATTAATGTAAAGATAACATCAAGGAGTTAAAAAAGAGGCTTATCATTGAACCTTTAATCACACTACCCACAAGTGGAAAAATTTGCATGGTATTCAGTGGTTATTTGAAGAAGGGATAAGGTTGTGTGTTAATGAAAAATGAAAAAGTGATAACCTATGTTTCAAAAAAATTAAAATTTAAGGAATGGAACTACACAAAACATGATATTGAGTTGGATATAGTGATATTCAATTTGAAAATATGGTGAAATTATCTCTCTATAGATAATTGTTAAACATATATGGATATTGACATCATCAAGTATATATTCACATAAAAATAGATGAATATAATTCAATGATATGGTAAGAGCTGATCAAAGACTATGAATGCTCAATTCACTACCATCATGGGAATGTGAATAATGTGTAAGATTATCTAAGTAGAAAGGATCTATAAATTAATTCATTGAATAAAATTGATAAGGATCCTATATTCTTTGATTATAAAAAATTGGAAATGGGAATCATAATTTAAGGAAAATCACAAATCATTTCACCAATTACTGCTCAACGATCAGTTTTGGATAATATAATAGAGGCTCAAAGGGATAATGTGATGATTTAGAAAAATTGAAGACAATAAGAAAAAGAAAATTCTCATAATTCTATATTAACAAAGAAAGATATGTATGATTTGGGTTGTGGCTATGTGTACCATCAAATCCCATGTTATTTGAGGAGATATTGGATGATGTACATAGTATGAATTTCTACATCCATCTCGGAGGCATAAAGATGTGTCGATATCTCAGAGAGATCTATTAGTGGGACAACATGAAGAAGGATATCCCATAATATAAATAAATATATATTTTATTGAATAATGTGAAGGATGGTACGAAAAAATACATGGGGATGATTAAACCATTACCCATACCAACATGAAAATTGGAAAAATCACCATAGTCTTTGTCACTGGTCTTATGAAGACATAAAGAGAAAATAATTCTATCTAGGTTGTGTTTGACCATATTAAAAATAAAAAAACATCATTAAAATTATAGTATACTTTTCACTTGGTCAACATAAAAGGATAAACAATTAAGAAGTGGTGATTATACAAGGAACAGCAATATCAATTGTATCTGATCGAGACCAAATATTTAACTCTATGTTTTAGAAGAGTATCCAAAATCATATAATTATATAGTTGATCTTCCACATGGATTATCACCCTAAAACTAATGGAAAACATGAGAGAACTATTTATACACTTATGAAAATATTGAAAGTATCCTCAATTGACATTAAAGGATGATGGGACCAAAAACATTCCCTGGCCGAGTTCTCATACAGGAACATTTTCCACTCAAGCATTCAAATGGATCCCTATGAATACCTTTCTAAGAAGAGGTCCATAACACTGATATGTTGGTATGAATTTGTGGAACTAAAACTGTTAGGTCATGAAATGTTTAAAGAAATAATTTAAAATTTTTAGACTATTCAGCAGCACATTACGGATTATTTGAGTCAAAAAAATTATATGATAAAAATCATTGATGAGACCTAGAGTTTGAGGTTGTAAATATGGTATTATTCTATATATCTACATGGAATAAATTCATGAGAATTTGGAAGTATATAAAGATTAGTTCATGATACATCATCCCCTTTGATATCCTTGATCACATTAGAGTGGTGGATTATCGACTAGCATTCCACCTAACCTATTTCAAGTAAATTATGTATTCAATGTATCGTTGTTAAATAAATACAAACCATACCCATCACATGTACTCAATCCAGATTTGGTACTATTGATGAATGATATCTCATATGAGGAGCATATAGTAATGATCATAGATTGCAGGGAAAAAGTTCGTCGAAATAAGGCAATGAACTTTATCAAAATTTTATGGAGAGACCAGATGTTTGAAGAAGTGAAGTGGGAACTGAAGGAAGTGATTAAAAAATTACCCTTATCAATTATAGTGCGGGGAAATGAAATTTTTTAATGGGGGAATATTGTAATGACCTGAGATTTTATAAATAAAATTTCTCTTGAATTTTTACTCAAATGACTTATTATATATTATTGATATATAAAAAACATGCACTTTTTTAGTTTTATTATATCCTATCAGATTTATAATATTGTTAAGAATTTTTATGATTGACAATATAGCTTTTTAACAGTGGTCATATGATTTTTATAAATTTTGGGTTCTGGTAAATCCAATTATCACAGACAAAGGATACGATGACCTCAACTAGTTGGATCATACCCTATAAATCAAATTTAATAGATATTCTAAGGGAGGTAGTATCTTTAAGATTTTCCATCTACCAATCCCATTCTAAGATCCCATATCTTTATAATGATAGAAACTTCTTATGGGAGAAGTTTAATCTCATTGAGATTACAACCCAATCAACGTATGCCGAACCACCCCATTAAAGTATCACCATTAGACACCATAAACTTAAGGAAATTTCGAGTGTATTAAATGTATATGTATTACAACCCTAATAATTTGAATATTTATATTTTATTTTCAATATAATAATTTCCATCTTTTCTTCTTAGCATTGATTTATAAATGATATTCATTTTTATACAATAAAACATAAATTATATTGTTAATTAGAATTCAATTTCAAATAAGATGATTATTTTGATGAATTAATGGATTTTAAATATAAATAATAAATTATTATTTTAAATTATTTTTATTAAAAATAAATGATCATATAATTTTTATGAAGTCAAATGTAAATTTTATAAGGGTTTAGAAATTATTATTGTAAAAAACCCAACATTTCTCAATAAATGTCAATTTTATTTTAATAGAAAAAATTCTAATATTACTAAAATTATTAAGATAAAATAAATATTAATTTTTGAATCCAAGCATTGATATTATCCAATAGTGAATGTTTAATAATTTTTAGAGACAGTCAAATTTTTGGGTAAAAATTAATACCCAATAAATATATAGGGTGTATTATGATATAATAATGACCAATAAATATTGTAATAAATAAAATAAATAATATCCAAGACCAATATAGGTTTATTTACTTTGAAATAAATTTATTTTATGTTTATCTTATTAATTTTAGAAATCCTTTATGAATCCTTAAATCCCATTAATATATGTTATATTTTGAAAATCATTTGTTTAAGAGTATGATTCACTAACATAGCAGAACTGTTATTATTGTGTTATGTTTGGACCTTGGATTTATGAAATAATTGAATCCTCTCCTGTTTGGAAGAAACCATGGGTGAAAACCATGGGTTGGTTTGTGTTTTTGGTTACTTTTAGATATACAGTTCAAATCCAATGTTATAGAAAAAATAAAGAATTCCCGACTCATTTCATATATATACCCACCCATGCACACATTTCAATTCATAAAAAATCTGTTTAGAATGTACTTACTCTTTTGTACCCTCCTTAGAGTCCTCCTATGGTGCACCAAGCTCCCAAGAATCCCTTACCATGCATTTTGAGTCAAACACTCAAGGAAATGGTTCTATTCCATCTCCTATTTATTCAAGTATCTTCATTATATTATGCCTATTATCTCGATTTTATAGCATTGGGATATGTTATTAAATATACCCATTATTAGCCTCATGATTTATATATAATGCGATACTCATTTTTATCCCATTAATAACTCCCATGAACATTTATACTCCCCCATTATGCTGCCGATATTTTTCCACGATTTTTCATGCCACACAATTGTGCAGTGAATACCCATACCCATTTCCTATTAAAAAATTTCACCTTTATTCAGTTATAATTATTTAATGGTGGGTTTAATTTTTTTATTTCACAATCCCTAATCGTGTAATAATATATAATGACAAATGAATCCATGTTGTATGATATATGTGGAAAACATAAGCATGAGAATAAAATGAAAGTGATGGGTGCTCCATGAATTATATAGAACTATAATGGATTGGGTGATGTTTAATATTATGAGACATCATGTTGGGATAGAGAGTAAACCTAATTAATTTACATTGATTTTTTAATCATGATGTCTTTGTAGATATCTGTGAGATATGTTTATGATGCAATGTTTTAAGTTGTTTCCACATTTTCCATTCTAATTTTATGATTATCATTCTATATAACGTCCCACTATCCATGATTATGATTCCTACTCTTTTTATACACCATTGATATGCCTATTTAATAATATTTATTATTATCTTATTTTTACACCATGTTTATTCCATTACTAATCTTTATAGATCACTCTTTTCTTATGTATATACCCATATAATCCCATGTTGTTTTAAATATGAACATGTTAAGGAAGTTTTTAATAAATATGATGTATTCTTTATTTTATGTTTTTTTGTAATGTAAATAATTTTCAAAGAAACTATAATTATCGATATTCTAGTTTTTATTAAGTTCAATTTTATGTAATAAATCAAGTGTTAATGTGAAATAAATACCAGGGATATCCCACATACTCGGCTGGGGAATCTTGCATCCCCACTAATATTATCACATGTATTAAGATAGTAGTTACAAACTCTATAAACCTCAAGCTCACCCTCTACATCGTAGATTAATAAATCCATATAAAACTCATGAAAATACATTCCACCAAATCCTCGACCCTTGATGGCTTCGATTCTCTCTTATTTAAAAAATTATATCATATCATATGACCAGATATTTTGGTCTAGATAAAAGACCCATGGAATATAAAATATGACCTCTCCTCCACCAATGAAACAATCATTTATATCATTCATAAATCCCAAAAACCCTATTTGGTATCTAATTTTAAGCCAATAAGTATTTTAGATTTTACCTACAAAATATTCTCAAATATTCTGGTAAACCACTTCATCTACTTTCTTCATACCATTATCTTAAAAAACAATAGTAATTTAATCCACAATAAGATTATTTCGGGCATTAGAATTATTTAAAATAAAAAATTTCATTCCAAGAGAACCTATACTACATCCAAAAAGTTTATCATGTTCTAGGAAGTAGATAAGAAAAAAAATCATTCGATAGAGTGGAATGAACCTTCCTTGGGTTTGTGATGGTCTATATGGGAATCGTCTCTAAATGTATTGATATGGTTATTCAATGTGTCTCTTATATCTCCTTAAAAATACACATTAATGGAGGAATCACGTACAGCTTGTCTACCACCATGAGCCTTCCCTAGGGAAACCCCCTTTCCCCTGTCCCTTTTAATTTTAATGGATTCTGTGTTTTCTATTATAATTTCAATAGATGTGAAGGTTAATATCATTCATGGGGTAAAGGCTTGTCTCTAGGGGCCTCCCACCTCTAACATTTTCTTTATTAATAATTTTCTACAATTCTCCAGATCCACATGGGAAGAATTCAAGGATATTTATACTACAACCCAACTTTATGAGATTGTGTTAGGGTAAATGGTCAATCTTTATATTGAAATTTCCTTCATCATTGGAATTGTATCTTATAGGAAGAGAACCTCCATCATGAATTTTTTATTCACATGGTCATAAAAGACAAAAAATCTCTTGGTCATCCTATGATTTTCAGATTCTAAAAAAGGGTTATTAACTAATATCCATGAAATATTAAAAGCAAAATTCAAGGAAAGAATTTAAAATTTGATTCCAATGAAAAAAATACTAATTAATGAAATCACATAGTCCATCCCGGCCTATTTTATGATTGTCTTCATATTACCCAAAATAATCATCGAAAAAATCATTTTATGTCACACCAAATTCAGAGGGGTACTCAACTACAGGGTAAACAATATTCACTGGATAACATGGGAAAATATCAAGAAACCCTAACATTTTGTATAATGGTGTTCAAGTATCTACACGTCTTCAATGAATGATATTGTTGGGTTCCATAGGCCCCCACTCTAGATAATTCTAGTGCCACATATAGGGTTCGCACGATCTCTTTATAAGGAAGATTTTATGGATAATAGGTTATGAAGCATTTGTTATGTTTTGGAAGGACATGTGGTTAGTCGAAAAAAATGGAAACAATTCAAATTACCCTCCCCCTGAAGACCTAGAAGATTTGATTATCATCTATTTAATCATTTTGTTATGTAATAGTTGGTTCACTAAGAAAATAATCTCATAGTTTAAAGATAGAGAGGAATATTATCCATATATTCTTGATTTTGAGATATATGGGTCCATATCACCTTCAATGGAGTAGGGAAAGAACAAGATATTATATTATAAAATATTGTTATTCTCTAAAAATTTGTGCATAATTTTTGGAGTCTAATTTTCTTTGGAAAACCATTTAAACCTCATGATCCGACCCAAAGCACAATATTTATGGTGGAATGCATAATTTGGAAGCCTCTTCCTTACATGTATTTCCTTTCATTTCACCATGATATGGAAAACCTAATGTGTTCCATATTCATGACCATGTATGATGCATACATGAATTCCACCATATCACTATCCCAAAACTAGAAAAATCCGGTGCACCTAAAATCCTAATGTTGATCAAATATTAGAAATGTCCCCCAGATTCACTTTTCTTCTCGAAAAATGTTCCTGAAATATACTAGTTGAGGACCTGAGTTTATTTTTCATAGTGGAATAGATTATCTAGGTTAAGATGAATAAAATTGTCTTTAACTAGGTTTTCATAACACACTCCTCTTAGATCTATCATCTAACCCACTGGTTATCTTTGTTGAGCCACAATGATCATCACCTTAAAGTCCCTATTTTCATGATTTATCCATGCACCTAAAACCCTATCATGAAAGGCATCCTATAAATTAATATTAACACATCACCCATAAAAAATTGTGTCACCTGTTTTGGTGTTGTTTTCCATGACACCTCTAGAATGATCGTGGAATAAATCAAGCATTATTTTAGGGGGTACTTCTCACTAGTATTTATGGAAGCATAATAAATCATAATTATATAGAATGTTTTATTGAATGTGGGTGGGTTATATCACCCTTGAGTAAGACTACCTCGTTAGAATTAATGTTATCTCTTATTTGGAGGTCATACACCATCCATTTGGTCTATTCCCCTTAAATATCCTTTCCCTATAATGTTGATCCCCATCTTGGTCTATCTATTTTTTAACCACAAGCCATGGTAATATAGTGTCTCATCATTTAAATAACATTATTCTTATAGATTTTTCTCATGTACGGTTGGATTTTTTCCCTTGTTGACTAACATACTATGGTTTACATGAACTATGATCTCTTGATATATGATCCCACTTTTCTCATAAAAAATTGTTCTGGTAGTAGTTGAAAAATATGAAATCCTACATCAGTCCTAGAACAAAACAATATTATAAGAAAAATATCACATTGAAATAAAAATATTATATAA
The DNA here is from genome assembly GCA_963277665.1 of Viscum album. Taxonomy (NCBI): domain Eukaryota; kingdom Viridiplantae; phylum Streptophyta; class Magnoliopsida; order Santalales; family Viscaceae; genus Viscum; species Viscum album. The sequence goes on along the minus strand of OY728158.1, from coordinate 360,594,129 downwards.
AATAAGAAATAAATACTAATATTATATTTCAATATCATTTCAATTCCAAATTTCCATAAAAAATATTTTCATTGAAGTGATATTTAGAAATAATAAAAAAAATACAATCCAATTTAAAAAACACTTATAACATTATTTTTCAAAAATAAACCTACATACAAAATCTTGTCTTTATAATAAAACCAATGGGGTTTTAGTAACAGTACATAAAAAATAAAAAAATCATAAATTTTATATAATATCCATAAGAAAAATTATATTGTTAATTACCAAATATAGTAATGATTCCACACCATTAATGTTTGGTGGTAAGGGTTGGGGGAGGTAGGGTCGGTCTTAGGGTAAAGTCCCTAGGAGTGCCTATTTATAGCAATTTGCTTCCCTACTTTGTGTTCTATATTGGGGAATGTAATCAACCTATTAGTCAATATGTTAATGATATTATCATTTATTCTATAAATAATATTATAATTGATTATATTGTTAATTTAATATTAATTATTAATTATTGTTTATTATATTCATTATTAATTATATTATTAATTATTAAATAGATTTTTAGTTAGTAATCTATATAAACTATATTGTTTTTTAATGGTTATATTAATGATATTATCGGATATTAATTATTTTAAGTACTTAAATAATTGTTAATAATTATATAATTAAACTAAAATGATATTTTTATATTGATAACACAAACTTTTAGTCAGAAAAATCACATTGTGTGTCAGATTGATATATGTATATTCAGACCCATTAAAATTGAATTATGGATCATTAACAAAAATTTTAAAAATAATATGATCTTCTTTACTTGTTTTTTACAATGTGACATTAATTTTAAACTAAAATGACACTATAATATTGAAAAATTTTAGTTGGAGTCATATTATCTACATCATTTATCATATTGATGTATGATCGATTCCTATACATCAAAAATAAATTATGGTCAGTTGTTCTAAATATTAAAAACAATTAGATAGCATTTTTAAATGTTGATAATTTTATGACCATTTAAAATAAAAATGAAACTTTTATATTTAGAAACACAAAATTTGATTCCTACTAACCGCATCATCTGTTAAACAGATGCTTGGTTTATTCCCATACATCAAAAATTAATTATGGATCATTTTTGTAATGTTTTAAAAAATTGGAATTTGTTTTCTCATTTTTGACTATATGATGAACATTTTAAACTAAAATTACACATTAACATTGAAATCAATATCTTTGTGTCAAACTGAAAACATCATGTGATAAATTGGTGGGAAGCCTATTCTTAAACATCAGAAATGAATAATTGATCATTTTTGTAAAGTTTAAAAATAGCATGATCTTGTTCTCTCAATTTTTTCAATTTGATATATGTTTTAATCTAAGATGACACTTTTAAATATAAAAAATGGACTTAGAGTTATAATGTCCACTTCATGTGATAGATTGAAATTTAGAATATTCTTATATGTCACAAATGAATTAGGGATCATTGCCATAAATTTTGAAAAAAAATTGAAGCTCAATTACACGGTCCTGACAATGTGAAATATCTTTTTAACTAAAATGCTACTTTTATATTGAATGAACACACATTGGGTCATATTGAACACCTAATGAATCTTATAATAATATGGTATATTCTTATTCAAAAAAAATAAATTATGGATCATCATACTTATATTTGAAAAAAATTATTTTTTTCTTGATTTCGACTATGTGATCCACATTTTAAACTAAAATTACACACTTACATTAAAAATACTCACATTATTTCATACATACCACATCACATATCAGATTGTTGTGCAGTCAATTTATATACATAAAATATTAAATATCAATAATTTTCTTGATTTTCTATATTAATTTTAGCTTGTTTTATTTGTTTTGTCTATGTGATATATGTTTTATAATATAATGACACTTTTAAATTGAAAACACATATTGGGAGTCTAACTGACCACATCTTGTGTCATATTAATATGTGGTCAATTCTTGGATGTCAAAAATTATGTTATAGAATGTTTCCATGAAGTTTTAAAAAATAAAACTTCATTATATATGTTTTGGATATGTAACAAAAATATTAAACTGCAATGAAAACACACATTTCGAGTCATACAGTCTACATCATGTGTCGAATTTATGTGTGGATAATTAATATATAAAAAAATTAATTATATATTTTTCCTTGATGTTTTCAAAAGAATATTTTATTATTTTATAAAATTTTTCTATGTAATAAGTTTTCTAAACTAAAATGAAACTTATATTTTGAAACATGCACCTTGAGTTATATCGACCACCCAGTGAGTGTGATTTTCATATAGTTGATTTCTATAAAACATAAATAAATTATGGATCCATTTCTTAATGTTTAAAAACAATATGTTCTTTCTATCTTAATTTTTTCTATTTGAAACATGTTTTAAACAAAAATAACATTTTTATAATAAAATCACACACATTCATTCATACTGGCCACATCATGTGTTTGATTAACATGTGGTTGATTCCAACACATCACATATGAATTATGAATCATTTTAATAATTTTTTAAAATATTAAGAGTTTGTATTGGTCTAGGATATGTGACACATGTTTTAAACTAAAATTAAAATTTATATAAAAAACATGCACTTTGATTCTAACCAAACACATCATGTTTCAGATTGATACGTTGTTTATTTTTACATGTCAAAAATGAAATTTAGAGCTTTTCCCTTATTTTTTCAGAAAATGTGATCTTGTTTTTTTTGGTAGTGTGATGTGTGCTCTAAACTAAAACAACATTTTTTTATTTAAAACAAACACATTGAGTCATGCCAACCACATCATGTGTCAAAATGACATGATGTTGATTCTTATATATCTTAAATGAATTAGAATTATTTTCCTAATGTTTGAATACAATCTCAACTTTTTTTCTTTATTTTCTATTTCTGAAAAAAAAATTAAAAATGAAACATTCATAATAAAAATGTGTTGTTTTAGTCATATTGATAAAAATGTGTGTTAGATTGATGTGAGGTCAATTCCAACACATAAAAAATTAATTACCAATAATTTTACTAATGTTTCAAAACAAGTTCTGATTTTAATCCAACTATTTCGAGTGTGATACATGTTTGGAACTGAAATGAAATTTTTATAATAAAAACATACACTTATAGTCATATCATCCACATAAGGCATTGGATTTATATACAATTAATTATTATATTAAATAAATGAATTATGGATTATTTAAATAATTATTCAAGAAAATATGTATAAGGACCCGGCCTTAAAACATTACATAATCTATAATTAAATTTATAATTCACATTGAGGATATTTTTAGGTTTAGAGTTTTAGAGAATTAGGCCATAACTATTACATATCATCTTGAACATTATACATCGACACTATTACTCAGTATCCTTTTTTACATAAAATAAAAACACTTAAAAAGAAACATGTCTAGTTACATGTTTTAGACTACAAGTCATTTCCTTGATCACATCCTTGACCCTATTCATCTATATGTCATGTGGAAAACAATTCAAAAACATGGGATGAGCAAAGGAAGATCAGTAAGGGTTATAAAATAAATAATGAAAACATTATCCCGTCAATAAATATAACTCAATGAAACCATACTTTTCAATCATAACATGCCTTATTAATTCATAAGATTTATGAATAACACACAAAGATAATAAATCATAAACTTAAGTTATGGTATACAAAATATACATACATTTTAGCTATCGCAGATACATAGGGAGTTATGTTGCAATACCGATGATAGTTTATTCCCTAAGTCTCTTAGTAGAAACATTAATGATTACCTCCGTTATGTTACCCAATGCATTAGAAAGTTATCTCATGCTCACCCGCCCTAGGTTTATCACGCAACCACCCGTATTCATAAATAATGCCAAAAAACCATAATGTAGTAATAACACATAAAACAAGAATAATGAAAAGATAACATTTCCACATTTCTATCACAATATATTATTTCAAGATATTGACATAATCACTTCGTTATCAAAACATTTTCAAAAACCATTTAAAACATTTAATAAAGATATTTTTGAATCAAAGTGTCTCAGACCACTTTGATACTTTTAAAGGAATTATCATTTGAATAAATTAATGTATATATAAATAAATCCTAAAAACCAATTTTAAATCATGTACATTAATGAAAAATATTATAATAATAAATCTTTAAAACATTTAAAATGATATTTTAGTTAGAGAGTTTTTAACAAAATGAGAGATTCTTGAATACAAATAATTAAGGAATTACATTTAATAAAAAAATTATAATATTTTGAGAATAAATGAATTAATTATATAATATGAAAAGGCCATTATATACACCATATAAAAGTGAATTTGAGCATAAAAAATATGAAGTCTCAATGGAATTTAAATTGAGTTGAGATACCTTATAAAGATGGTATTATAAGATTAAGGATAAAAAAATTACATAATTATGTATGTCAAATATAAATACACTCAATATGATTGGATATTTAGTGTAAATAAATCAGAGGACATTAATAAATTTTATTTTAAATACAAAACCAATGACATGGATGTCTAACTCAATGAATGGAAATTGAGTTAAAATTACCTGTATCAAGTTTATATCTATGACATGAGAAATTATAAATGGAATTATTGTGTGTATAAAAAGTATATCCACACAAAGGGTAGTGGAAATTACAACATAAATAAATAAAAATTTATTCCACACATATTCATAGAATGACATAATTAATAATTATAATATTAATCCAAGCAATTGAAATTGGGTTAAAAATTCTCTTACTGATTTGGTAACATATGAAACATTAAACACATGAAATAAGGATCAAACCATGAAGAATTAAATAACCATAAATTAAAGTATATTATAATATTAAAACAATCATGGTCGGTACATACACCACACAAAAAGAAATAGTGGAAGACATAGCATGAATCTCATTGGAATAAAAAATGAGATGAAAACACCTGACAACGTTGTAATCAATCGAGTCATATGAAAAAAAGGTAATAACCACAAAATGAATCACATAATACCGTGAATATAAATAGAATCATGATAATATATATCAGTTGGTAGTATATAATACACCACATGCAAAAAATAAGTGGCAAACTATGGAAATCTCATGGAATTAAAATTGAGATAAGAAACCCCTTACCTCATATCCAACTTGACCCATTCGTTCTTTAATATCATGAATAATAAATTAATGTTAATTTATATTTTCTTAAGAACTTTTTTCAAGTTTATTTTTCTTTTATATCAATTATTACCGTGTTATAAACATTATGAAATCATTTATGTTAATAAAGGTTTTTTTTGTTGATATTTGGTACTTGAGTCAAAAATAAACTTGTTATATTTACAAGTTGTCCATGTTGTCAAAATTTCATTATATCCTGAATGATATTCATGATTTAGATATCATATATATCATATATATCTAATATATATATATATGGTCATTTATAACAGTACATAACATTTGGAGAAAAAAAATTGAAATGCACCGTTCATAGAGACTGTAAGTCGTACGTACACATGGACGCTACGTTCATTTATTTTTCATATTAATGGAATGAAAAATTAATAACAAATAGGTATGTTATAGTTCCTATATAATATAATATATAATTTCAGTAACTCCATCCTTTATACATTCCACACATGGAATGAATTAGTCATATCACTTTGAGGGGGCGGTAGTCCACACTTCCCCAAAAAAAATTATCGCGTTTACCCATTATTGAAAACATAAAGGTATGCTATAAATAGAAAATAAAGAAGAAAATATAAAATTGAAATACAATATATTTCACATATAAATATAGTTTTATCTTAATAACCACCATAATAGGTCATAGGAGAATATTGAACAATCATCGTTTCATGAGGCATCAGATAGCAGTCCACAGAAACAGTATGTTATTTACCCACTAATTGGAGGTGTGTGTATGTGTAGTGTTAATAATTATCACAAATACAACCTATTATATTTCGCATACTGGCTTCGTAATAAAACAATTGAATAAAATGAGATTAGGGGGTTAGATAATTAACATAAATGAAAAAAACTTAAAAGAAGATGTTACCTTTCAATTGGGTATCTCCCCTTGGTTTGAACCAAATTGATTTCATGACGTGAATTATTACAATGTTAAGGATTCTAGGAATAATATAGGGATTTAGGGAGCTTGATTTAAAGAGTTTTTACGATCCAAGGGGCTTGAGAAGTCTGCGGAATGAGATAGAAGTGAGGGGTTTTTATTAGGGGGAGGGGCTCTTTAGAAAAGTTTGAAAAAATTATTTTATTATAAAATGATTTTAAGTTTATAAAGTTCCAAAAATTATTCAAGTTGAATATACGATGAATCATGTTCAAAATAAAATCATCCAATAAGAATTGGACAGGTTTTGGATATTAGTTTAATCTTTATAATCTTATTTATTTAAATCATTCATTAATGAGGTAATCACTACATCATTATTGTGTCATAAATAATTTTATTTATTTGATGTCTAAAAATAATAAAACAATTTCCTTGATGTAGGAAATATTTTTAGATTTCCTATTAATATTTATATTCGAATAGATAACTTATATAACCATATGTAAAAATTTATTTCCTAAAAGATATATGTTTATGCCATTTTGGTGTTTACTTTAAATTAATTAATATAAAGTTTCATTGTCACTCTTATGTGGCTCCATGGGGTCCCACAATTGACCCAAGTAAGACCATGGTCTAACATGTATCATAAAATAGGATTAAGACACATGTTCGGGTAAATTTAATATTATTATAATATTATTTATTACCCTTATTTACTTGATTTACCCTTTAAACAAGGTAAATAAATTATTTACTGAAGTAAATATTCATAATGTATAAAAACAAAAGATGCATATTTACACAATTTAGACCTCAAGATTCCAAATATGGAATCCATTTTTCCAAATTCAAAACACAGAAGTGGCAGAAATTAATAAAATATTATTTCTTGTTGTTAAAACATAAAAAGGGATTTAAGAAATAATAACTATCAAAAGATTGACACATGATTATGTCCAATAAAAAAGAGAAATTACATATAATTACCAAAATTGGATTAAAGGGAAAAAATGTATTCTAATTACACTTTTAAAACAATAAAAAAAAAAATATGACCATATAAAAAAATTAGATTAATAGGCAGTTTTGAATTAAAATACAGTATTTTTCACTATTCATTAAAAACATGAATTTTATCAGAAAAAAAGCACAAATTTACCCAAAGTAAATTTTCATGTCCCGATTATAAAGAAGAATTCCATATTGTAATATAGGACATATAAAATTGACCAAAACTATATTTAAAAGGGTTCTCTATCAAAAGGCAGTAAATCGACCTTTTAATGAAAATTAGAGTATTTGTGCTTAAAATTAGAATCAATCACATTTTAAGCACCTAAAATTTATTGGATAAAAGTAAAAACATTTAAAAAAACAGATATAATCCTATTTTAGTTAGATATATTCATTCCTACTAATACAATGGTTATGCGTTTACTACCATTTAAAATAATATTATATTATTATTTTTTTGTATGACCCAACGTTGTGTACAACAAAATATTTCAAGGAAATTTGTTATTGTATATTGGGTACACCATAGAACACAGAATCCCCTTTAAAGTAAACTTAACATTTAATTCACAAATATTAATAAATATGAAAATGTTATACTCTTTATTTACCTTGAATGTTACATCTTTCCCCCTTTTGGGAATTACATCCTCGCAATTTTAAAATTGGGCTTGGAAACTTCATCGAATGCCCCAAATCGGAGAAAGAGTGAATAAAAATATCACATTAAAATAATGAAAGAGAAGTACAAAGGTCAACCGAGACAATAGATGCTTGGATTCCTTGAAAACATTGATATGAAAGAGAAACTAACTCTTATAGATTAATACAGAGCAACAGAGAACTTGATCATAGAATGTGAAAAACCACAATACCATAAATTAGTGGTTGGGTAATATTTTGATGATAAAAGAGAGATTATATCATTTTTTCTTCATGATACTTTTCATATAGTTAACTATTTTATTAATAACTAGACTATTATTGTAATAAAATATATATACTTTTCATGTAGAGTGTCATCCTTTAAAAAAATTATACAACAAACTCATCTTTTCTCCAAACAGTAAGTATTCAAGATGACTTGGTCACAACTGACATGCTAGAATAAACATCTAGAGTATCACATAATATAAAAAAGATGAACTACATATTTCTGTTATATTTAGACCTCAACAAAAACTAAAATTGTTAGTAAAAGATCAGATAATCAGCAAAAAGGATAATCATGTATAAAAATAAATACTACTCTTAATCTCAAAAATTCAATAAATAGTACCCAATGTTCTACAAAGACCATTCAATAAACAATTTTTTTTAAAATTATTCAGTATGAACCAAACTAATATAGAAACCCTAAACTTAGAAGAATTTTATCACATTGTCTTACAGGATAAATCTCAATATTTATCTCCAAATAACATCAACTACACAAAAAGTCTCATAAAAAAGTGTAATTATCCTAATCACATATTCTCTATGATAGGTTAATCATTTCCATAAATAACCCAAATCACCATATTTCCATAATAAAAACATATATTCTTTCAAAATTAAATTTCAAACATTATTAAAAAAATAAGATCCCATAGTATTCAATTTATTTTAAGCATATAATGATCCTCAAAAGAGAGAACATCTTCCAAAATAACCTTTATCACTTAACCACCAAATCATTTTCCTATATTTAGGATATCCATTTGATAAAAGATAAGTTCCCAAAATTGATATATTATTGATCCATAAAATTGTTTAACTAAAAATAATAATTATAAGTTTTTATTACCAAGGATTTAATGTAGGTTAGTGGTAGGAGATCCACCCTTGTCTCCCTTTGGATGTGGGTTTGATTCCAGCGGCCATGCCGGACACGACAGGTTGTCACCCATCTTATGAGTCGTCCCTTTTTATAAAACTCAAAACAACACTAACATGTTCTAACTGCAAAGGTTTTATTATACCTTTAATTTTCATCCCAATACATTAAGACCACCATATCTTATATATTTCCATTGGCATTCACCTCCATATGATAAAATTAAACTATTCCCAATAGAATGAACACCATACCTTGATTATGGTGTCTATATGGGTTCATAATCATCTTGTTCATGTAGGTAAATGGTCCATTCATTGCAACAATGCTTTATAGATACATAAAAATCATTTTCTTCCATTATCCAAATACACCGTGTATAACTTAGGTTATATGTGTGTTTGCAGAAAAAAATTTTAGGAAAATAATCATGTATGACATATAATTTCAAAACTTCTGATAAAAAATGATTTTTATAAAATAGTCAGACCGAATTTGAGTTAAAACATTCAATCAAAGGTCCTTTTAAAATAATATAAGTATGTGCTGAGATACTATTTTGTAAAATAAAATATAAATAGGTTGTGCAAGGGTATCATTCTTCAACACATTTTTTAAAATCATAAAATTATTCAAAATCTTGTGATAAGGTAAAATATTTGAAAATGCCTTGATAATATTTACCTTTCTTGAAAATATGAGAATATTGAGAAAATAGGATTTGATTAAATACAACCCATGATCCACGATGATATCGAGGTATAGTGGAGGTGTTTGATATCTCACAAAACTACTTGCAAGTGAGTTGTATGCTAGAAATTTTTTTACAATCATCTAAATATGACTTTGAAATAATTGTTACAAGAATGTCATGTGGAAGAGATTGGAATTTTGTTTTAGATCCTCCTCCTTTCATTTCAAACCGAATTTCCTTGATCTGTAAAATTTATAAAACAAGGATTTAACTGAAATAATAGACACAGGGACTAACCTTGTGTTTAATGAAAACTCATATTCCTTAAAGTTTTCTAAACTAAACTTTGATACCAAAAATAAGGACCCGACCTTATAGCATTACATAATCTTGAATTAAATAAATTATTCACATTGAGGATCTTTTAAGGTTTAGAGTTTTAGATAATTAGGCCATAACTATTACATATCAACTTGAAAATTACATGTAGACACTATTACTCAGTATATATTTTTTAAAAAAAATAAAAAACTCTTAAAAAACATCTCTAATTCCATGTTTTAGACATCATGACTTTCTCTTGATCCATTCCTTTACCCTATATATAATTAAATCCCGTGGAAAAAATTTCAAAAACATTGGATGAGAATAAAAAGCTCAGTAAGGGTTATAAAATAAGGAAAGAAAACATTATCCCCTCAATAAATACAATTCTATGAAAATATACTTTTCAATCATAACATACCTTATGAAATAATATGATTTATGAATAACACACAAAAATCGTAAATCAAAAAGGTTACTTGTGGCATACAATACATACTTACATTGTAGCTATCACAACTACATGGGGAGTTAGATTGGAATACCCATCATTGTATATTCACTAAATAATATAGTAGAAATATTAACATTGACCTCTGTCACGTTACCCAATGCATTGGAGAGCCATCTCTGGCTCACTCTCCCTAGGTTTATCACGGAACTACCAGTATTTGTAAATAATGATGAAGAACCATAACTTAGTAATAAAACATAAAAAAATCATAAAAGAAAGGTAACATTTCCTCATTGCTATCACAATATATTATTTCAAGATATTGACGTAATAAATTCTTTATCAAACCTTTTTCAAAACCATTTAAAACATTTAATAAATAGATTTTTGAATCAAAGTGTCTCATACAACTTTGAAACTTTTAATGAAATTATCATTTGAAAACATTAATTTACATATAAATAAATCATAAAAACCATTTTAAAAACATGGACATTAATGAGAAATATTTAGAAGAATGAATATTTAAAAAATATCAAACAATATTTTAGTTAATGAGTTTTTAACAAAATGTGAGACGCTTGAATACATATAATTAAGGAATAACATTTAATAAAATATTTATAATATCATGAGAATAAAGGGATTCATGATATAAAATTCTAGATGAAATTGTATACAATATATAAAAGTGAATTGGTGCATAATAACAATGAAGTCTCAATAGAATGTAAATTGAGACGAAATCCCTTATAAAGAAGATATCCTAAGATTATGGATAAATAAATTACAAAATTATGTTTGAAAAAGATAAATACACTCAATATTAATTGATATTCGTTGTAAATCAATCAGAGGAAATTAAAACATGTTATTTTAAAAACAAAACCAATGACTTGGATGTTTAACTCTATGAATGGAAATTGAGTTGAAATTACACTTATCGAGTTCATATCAATGACGTGAGAAATTATTAATGGGTTGATTATGTGTATCAAAATTATATCCACCCAAAGGAGAGTGGAAATTACAACATAAATAAATAAAAATTGATTCCACACATAATAATAGCATGGCATAATTTTGAATAAGAATATTAAACCAAGGAATGAAAATTGGGTTAAAAAGGCCCCTTGTCGATTTGGTCACTTACGAAACATACACCACATGAAAGAATCATCATATAATTAATATGTAAATTAACATAAATTAATGTATATTATACAATGAATAGAGTCATGGTCAGTACATACAACACAAAAAAATGAAATAGTGGACAATATAGCATGAATCTCATAGGAATAAAAAAATGAGATGAAAACCTCTTACCACGTTGTAATAAATTGAGTAGGATGATAAAAAGTTAATAACCTCAAAATAAATCACAAGATACCATGAATATAAATATAATCATGATAATATATATCAAATTGCAGTATAAAATACACCACATGTAAGAAATAAGTGGCAAATAATTCAAATCTCACAGAATTAAAAGTTAGATAAGAAACCCCCTTACCTCACATCCGACTTGACACGTTCGTTCTTTAATCTCATGAATAATAAACAAAAGATAATATATACTTTCTTAAGAAAATTTTTCATGTTTATTTTTCATTTTATATTACTTATTAACATGTTATAAACATTATGAAATCATTTATGTTAATAATGGTCGTTTTTTCGATATTTGGTACTTGAGTCAAAAATGACCTTGTTATATTTAAAAGTTATCGATGTGGTCAAAAGATAATTATATCTAGAATTATATTCTTGATTTAGATATCATATATATTATATATATCTATTATATATATTTATATATATTTATAATAGTCCATAACATTTATAGATAAGAAATTAAATGCATCGTTCATCGATATGGTAAACCGTAAGTACGCATGAACACTACATTCATTTATATTTCATTTCTAGTGGAATGAAATATTAATGGTAAATAGGTATATTATAATACTATTATAATATCATTTATAATTTCAGTAACACTATCCTTTATACATTCTGCATATGGAATGAACGAGTCATATCATTTTGAGGGGGCGGTAATCCGCACTTCCTCAAATAAATTTATCGTGTTTACCCATTATGGAATCCATAAACAGAAGTTCCCAGTCAGGATCCAAGTATCACTGAGAGATGGATGGGTTGAATTAGTGATATCTTTTTCTTTTTAAGTTTACTTATTTTTGAAACAACTTTGACTCCGGTTAAATAGTTTGTTCCCTGCTGAACACACAGAACCACATGAACAAAATATTTACAAGGTTCACTACTCAAAAAGAGTAGCTATGTCCTTGGTATGGTATGAAAACAATCCAGTACAACAAAATCCACTAGAAAACAATCCTTTTACGTCAAATACAATGAGTAGGATATACCCTTACACACATGTAGCACTATGAAAACAATCGAACAGTGTGTGTGCTCCCTCTTATCATAAATAGGGTAATGCAATGATTCTGTGCATCTTAATGAACTTTCAAAAATCGAATATTTAAAAAAAAATTCTTCACTTTTCTACCTTGAAGCTAGTATAAACCTCTGATTAAACCATTTTTCACGCCACTCCCTGCTTGTGCACCTCCCTAATTGTGCGCCTCCCTTCTTGCGCATCACTCATCTTGCGTGCCACCTGCTTATGCGCCACTATTGTGAATAGATCACAACTTGTGCGCCACTTTTGGATTATACACAACACACATCTTGAAGACACCTCCCTTCTTGTGTGCCTCTATCAACTTGCATGCCAGTTTTTCTTGGGTTCCACCCTACTTGCGCGCCACCATACTTGCGTGCTTTATAAATAACCCTCAGCTTGTGTGCCACTTCAACTTGCACTCCACTTCCTACGACTTGCACGGGCAGAGATCAAATTTTTATTTTAAGTGTTGAGCCTTAATAATTGAGGAGGCTACTAATATATTTATAGTCATTTTGGTGACTTTCTCGCCCCATACACTTGCGTCTTGCTCCAGCACTTGCGCGCTGCTCCAGCACTTGTGTGCTTCTCCAGCACTTTGGCGTCGCTCCAACACTTGCGTGCCGCTCCAAAACTTACACGCCGCTCCATCCCTTACACGGAATTCCATCACTAGCACAAAGAATTCTTTTATTTTTCATATTTTGATATGAGGATGTTGAAATATTTCTTTCATGTAAGATACACTTGTGCACAACATATACTTTCCCGCTACACTTGAGCGCCACTTATACCTGTGCGACACATTTTGACTTGCGCGCCACTCTTCAACTAGGGCGCCACATTAATTTTTTTTCATGTTTCGTTGTGACGATCTTGAAATATGACTTGCACGCAATATACTTGCACGCTACTTATACTTGTGTGCCACACTTGCATGGAACATTTTTTTCCTTGCCAAAAAACACTTCTTTACTTTCCCTATCCTTAATAAGGCATACACCACATGTTCTCCAAACTTATGATATTTGTATAATAAATATCAACAAAGCATCGTCTTATTTTCAAGTCCTTTACAAATAGAATTGATTTATATTCTTTGAAAAAAAGACAACACTTTGTATCAACAAACTCTTCTTACTTCCTTAACCATCCAACTTGGTCCCAACAATCTCCCCCTTTGGATTTTGTTTTCAACCAAGATTCATAAATCACTGAACTCTGTAACCTTAAGTATTGGATTACTTATCAGCATCTCTAAGCCTACGTTAGCTAACTGATTATAGGAATCAAGAATAATTGATAGAGAAAACCATGATGTCCAAAAGCTGTGACTATGAAATATAATGATTCTATCTCTAAAGCCTTTTTCAGAACATCTTAAAAGCTTCTAATTCAGCATTCTTCACATCATTAACATTCCTAGAAAACAACATTCTTTCCTAAAACCACTCCAACAAACAGTTATAATATTACACACACATACATGTTAGATTCACTACTTACCCACAACTCCCTCTTTATGCATACATCTATACGGATAGATTTATGAAACAATTCTCCCCCTTGATAACAATATCCAAAGGCAAGATGAGAGCGGGGAAAGAAACATGTACCTTAACCATGATGAGAAGAAGATTAAACACCCATGTTCAACCTTAATTTTGAAAATGGTTCCTTCAATAACGGTTTTGTGAATATATCATCCACATGTTCAGATGCTGGAACGTACTCCAGCCTAAATTCATTCTTCTCCACCTACTCTTTGATGAAGTGGAACTTTATATCAATGTGTTTTGAACGAGATTGTTGTACCAGATTTCTTGTAAGATTGATTTCACTCTGATTATCACAACCCAAGAGTAATGTTTGCTTTACATAAACAAGTAGATCTTGTAGCTAATTCATCATCCACATTAGTTGAGTTTTAGCTTGAGTAGCATCCACATACTCATCTTCAACTGTGCTAAGAGTTTCTGAATTCGTTTTCTTGTTATGCCAACTAGAAAAAATTTTCCAAAGAAAGAAAACTCCAGAAAATGTGGATCTTCAATCATCAACATTTCCTACCCAATCAGTATCAGAATACCCGAATAGATCAATATTTCTCGAGCCATCATGCCTGATTCCAAATTTTTTTGTGCCTTTGATATATTTGAGAATTATTTTTCCAGCAATAAAATGTGATTCTTTAGGAGCACTCTGAAATATTGCACATAAAGTGACAACATATATGATGTCTGGTATTTAGGATGTCGAATACAACCGACTTCTAATCCGCTTTCGAAATTCTTTTTGATCAACTTCCTTTCCTTCTCCTAGCATGGACATCTCAAATAAGTTATTCATCTCCTCAACAGATTTCTCACATGATCTTTCATCATTTCCAGCAAATATAATATCATCAACATAAATAATAATAATCCGTGAAAACTCCTTACATTCTTTGATGTAGATATTGTTTTCAACTCTCCCTTTCTTAAAGTTCATCTTCTTTAAGCAAGTATCTAATTTAGAATACTATGCTCTCAGACCCTGTTTTTCACCATAAAAATACATATTCAACCTGCACACATAACTTTCATCCTTTCCAATAACAAATCCACAAGGTTGATCAATGTAGACTTCTTCATCAAGGTCACCATTCAAGAATTCGGATTTTACATCCATTTGAATGATTTTGTATCATCGTTTTGAAAAAATAGAGAGAAATATTCTAATTGTTTCTAATATTTCCACCATAGAAAAGGATTCATCAAAATAAATGCCTTCAATTTGTGAATACCATTTGGAAACCAATCTTTCTTTGTTTCTTATTAATTTACATTCTTCATTCAGTTTTTTCCGGAGAACCCACTTTGTACCAAGAATATTCTTATTGTCCGACATGGTTACAAGTTCCCAAGTATCATTTTTCTCTATCTGATCAAGATATTAATTCATATCATGAACCCATTCTGGATGCTCAAATTCTTTATTTCCATCAATCGATTCATATTTCAAATAATGAGATGTATGTGATATAGAATTCATTGTTCTTCTTGTTTGAATCCTCTGATTTTTAACTGCAAAAATGTTCTAAGCCTCCACTTGATTTATCAATGTAGGATGATATTTTTGAACACCATCCTCATCACTCGAGATCTCTGAGTTGGATTCCTCTTCTTTAGTAGGATTATCACAGTCCGGAACATTATCAGAATTGTTAACAAAATCGTCTCTATCCAGCTCGACTTCCACATCAACATATGATTGATATTCTTTCTAATCATTTTCAACAACTTTTACATCTGAAAAAAAAAATTTCCTGTTTTTTCTATTGAGGCATCTATATCCTATTCTTTCGGGAGCATAGCCGATAAAAGTTCTATCATCTCCTCATTGATCAAACTTTCCCAGGTTTCCACCTTTCTTCTTTATAATACATAGACTCCCAAAAAACCTCAACTGTTTCAGACATGGAGTTTTTCCATAGAACATTCTATATAGAGTCATATCTAAGTTTTTCCTATAGAAAAATAAGTTCTGGATATACACAAGAGTTCTCATGGATTGCCTCCAATAATAATTAGAAAGAATACATTCAAGTAACATAGTTCTCCCCATTTCCACCAGACTTTTATTCTTTCTTTTAGCAACCCCATTTTGTTGAGGTGTGTAAGGTGAACTTAACTCATGCCGAATTCCATGTTTCTCAAGGTAACTTACAAACTCATTATTCTTATACTCTCCACCATTATCAGTTATCAACTTCTTCACCGAATACTTACATTCCTTCTCTGTTTTCCTCTTGAAACTCTTAAACATTTTCAGAGCATCCAACTTATGTCTCATGTACATAACACAAGTATGGCGAGTAAAGTCGTCAACGAAAGTAATGAAGTACCTAACTCCATTTATTTATTTCTTTCTCATTGGTCCACATATTTCATAATTTATAAGTTCCAAGGGTTTATTTGAAATAATTTAAACTCTCTTATGAAATTATTTTGAAATATAACTTTTTTCACAAATAGTGCATCACCAATCCCTTCTTCTTGATAAATCAGGCATATCTCAAACGCTGTCTCACATTGATAACTTACACATGTTTCTCTGACACATATGTCCCAGCCTTTTATTCCATACCTTATTTTCATCCACCATGCCCATGTATCAATAATTTTGTACTTCACCAACTCGGAACAAGTTTCCTTTTGTACATTTCCCTCTTATAACTATACTTCCATCATTTTAATATTTCACACGAAACCCATATTTTTTGAATATAACTTTTCTTCCCTCATCACAGAGTTGTGAAACACTTAGAACATTATATTTTAATCAATCAACAAATAATGTTTTCTTAGATTTCATTTTTTTCCGATGATGGCTGACCAACACCTTTGATTCTCTGAGATTTATCATTTCCAAATGTAATGGTTCCTTCTTTGAAGACATTCACATTTTTTATAAAATTTAAATCTATCATATGAGAAGAACAACAACTATCCAGAATCCACGGACGTTCACCTTTTGTAGCTTTCAAGGAAATTTCAACAAAAAGAGCTTTTTTTTCTTTCTTTTCCTCCACTTTCCATTGCGCTGCCTCCAATTTCTTAGCCAAGTAAATGTGTTTGGGCTAGACAACCATGCACTCTTTATTTTTTGAGTTATCAGACCAGTCCCATGTAGATTTTAAAAAATCTATATTTTGAGAATTATTAAGAAACTTTTTTTGCTATGGTAACACACTTGGGAAACCATTGGAAAGATTTCCAAGACGATCACATCATTCACAAATATATTCTAATGGTTGGAATCTATTCTAAAATTTCACACCAGTCTTCTCAGAAATATTCTGAAATTTATTAGGAGACTTTCTATTTTGAAACGATTTACTCCCCCTCAATCCTTGTCTTTCAAAACATGTGGAAGAGTTGTAATGTTGTTGGTTGAATCAACACATATTTTCTATGTGTTTGAATCCACCACAACACCTGCAGTAACCATAGAATGAATATTTACCTCTGAAACCTCTATACTAAACAGATTTGTGAACACGCTTTTCAATAAAAAATTTAATAGAACTATGTTGACCATCAATATTGATGTTTTCATTTGAAACTCTCTTCGTCGGTTTGGATTTATTAGTACCAGATGAATTAGATGTCTTTCTTGACTCACAATTTTTATGCACTTCTAATTTTTCAGCATTGGTGACTTTTTCCACAAACATGGTATTTCCAACCTTGTTCTTATCATAAATAGTTCCATATTTCATTTCAACCATTGAAGATATCTTTTGTGGATCATTATTTGGTACATTATTACTAGAACATTCAACAACATCTGAGATAAAATTATTGAAACTGATACTCATTTCACCAGCTTTATAAATATTTTATTGGACATGTTCCAACTCTTATTATTTTACCTTCAGATTTACATCATGATGATAATTGCGATTCTTTTCATTCTCAAGAGAATGTTTCAGATCATCAATCTCTTTTTCCATATTTGTTTTCTCATCAGTAAAACATTCTTTATTGTTTAATGTAGAATTCTTAATTATCAACTTCTTTTTTTCCTTCTCAAGCCTTCTGATCGTTCTTAGGAATTCCTTCAACTCTTCTTTAAGATGATATTCAAGTTCAGTTTATTCTTCTTCTGAACTATTTCTCTCGTACTCTTCATTATTCAGTACAACAATAAAGGTATTATCTCTAGTTTTTTCAGAAAATAATTTCTCATATTCATCTCCATTGTCTTCTTCATCTTCATATTTAGATAAAAAGATTATTCTTTTTGATTTTAAGAGATTTTTATCCTTCCCCTTTGAAAAATATTTATCTTTGTCAGATTGTTTCTTCCAAACCTTCTTGTCCTTTTGTTATCATCATCACTACCTTCTTCTTTATTCTTTTGAGGATAGTTTTCTGCAATGTGACCAATAGATCCACACTCAAAACATTTCAAGGGAAGTTTACCCTTGTTTTTCCCTGTACCAATTTTCACATTCTTAGAGAACATGGATAAAATTTCATCAAAATTTGTACATAACTCATCTTTAGAATTAGATTCACAAGAATAATCTTCAATAAGAGTATTCTTTTACTTCTCTCTCTTCATAGCCTTGAAAGACATTTCCCTATTAGCTTTTGTTTTTCCATTCATAGTCGTCTTTCTTCTCATCTCATAAGTAATTAGAGTGCTATGAAAATCATCAAATGATAATTTTTCAGGGTATCTATCTTCTAATGAATACACTTTGGCATCAAAATTGACAGGAAGAATTCTAAAGATCATTTTGACAACTGTAGAGTCCTCCAACGTTTCACCAATACATCTGATTGTACTGACAATATCATTTATTATGGTAAATAAATCCCCAACAGATTCATATTCTCCAATTTTTAATTCTTCATGCTTCTATCACTAGATTTGTAGTTTATCCTTCTTTAATTTGGTATTTCCTTCATAGATGTTCTTCATTATATCCTAGATTCTTTTGGCTGTAGCAACACCTTTCACTCATAAAAATTCACTCTCAAAAATAGATTAGAGAAACACATTTTTATCTCTTCCATCATTCTCAATATTCTTCTTATCGATAGGAGTAAGAGGAACCTTGTCATCAATAGCAGGAAATCCATCTATTGTAGTTTCAAGAACTTCATATCCAAGAGATTAAAGAAAATGCATTATTCTATCCTTCCATATGTGATCGTTATTTTCAAAAAAATTCGGAATCCCCTTACTATTTACGCAATTTAGATTCTCCGTCACAACTTCTCTTCAACCACTTCAACCACGAATAAACGAAGAGAACCTATACCTATAATACCAATTGATGTTCCCAGTCAGGATCCAAGTATCACTGAGTGGGGGGGGGTGGTGAATCAGTGATATATTTATCTTTTTTCATTTACTTTATTTTGAAAAATCCATCACCTCGTCTTAAAGAGTTTCTTCCTTGCTGAACACACACAACCATCAGAACAGAATATTTAAAATGTTCACTACTCAACAAGAGTAGCTACATCCTTTGTGAGGTACAAAAACAATCATTTACCACACAAACCACTAGAAAAAAAAATCCTTTGATGTGGAATACATTGAGTAGGATATACCCTTCCACTCGTGTAGCATGTTGAAAACAATCCAAATAGTGTGTGTGCTCCCTTTTAGCACAAATAGGGTAATGTAATGTTTTTTTGCTTCTTAATGTAATTTCACAAATACAATATTTCAAAACAATTCTTCACATTCCTACTCAGATGCTTGAAAGACCCTCCTGGTGAATACAGCTTGTGCATCACTCAAGAAAAACCCACCCCACCCCCACCAGCATTGAGCCAAGCCATTCCCTCAAATACCTGACATAACTGAGGTAATGAATGTTCTAATATTTTTTTTCTGTGAAATGTGAATCACATGGACACTGATACCTTTCTTGTAAGGATATTCTACCGGGTGAAAATGACTTTGATTTATATCTTTCAACTCCCACCCATCACCATGTAGCGAGGGCTACAGGGTTCAATATGCAGAATGACACACCACACTCAAGAACACTTCCAACCGGTCATGTCGAAGTGTCAATTAACATATCTCATGAGCCGATTTCTAAGATAACCATGCCAAATGACGATGAAGACATTCGTATGGTGGAAAAATCTGTTGGAATATTCATTATATGGACATCGAATCTTGTAAAAAAACATGTTGACGAGGAGGTATTCATTTCCAATTAAATTTTCAAGCAGAACCTTTAACATTTAATTATAAGAGGTATGAATCGATGAATGTTATTACAGAAGGACAAAAGGAAGGAGATAAAACCAAATAACAGCTCAAAAGGGTCAGCCAACCGATCAAAACGATATACTGAGGGCTCCTTCACCCTACACGTTCTATATCCAAATTTATTATCATTGAAAGCTTATGTGGATAAAAAAATGAAAGGCATCAATAATCAAACAATTGTTTGTGAAAAAGATATGTATGGAGAGGAAAAATTAGATTTAATTAGTGCTAACGTTGTAGCTGAAATCATCACATACAACTGGCTAGGAACCTCAGTTATAAATGTATACATGAGGTATGATTTAATGATTTGATTTTACAGAAGCTGATATACTATGATAATTATGGCTAAATATATTTCACATTTTTCATGGTGTATATATGAAAAAAATTTAAGGGATTTGCCCATGAATACAAATTTTGACTCATTAGCCCTCACACTATGTCTACACAACAAAAAGAAATAGATTCTGATTAACAGGTAGAATTAATGTCAAACCTTCTCAGAATGATTCAATGAAAAATTACGACTGACAGGATCTTTTTAATACCAACGTTGCAGGGGTAAAACTATACATTTTAATAATATCAATTATATTTTTATTTCTATCATTACATATTTTTTTATGTTTTTAGGCTGCATTGGATGCTCATTACAGTCAATTTAGATAATCCAAAGATTTATTTTCTGGATTCACTACATGGATATCCAACAAACTGACCACAATTGATGGTGATTTTAAATTTGTAATACACTAGATCCAACATTATAGAACTAAATATCTAGTTATATAATTTATATTATCTTTTAATGAGGATTCTATTATGATAGAGCAGTGTATGAATATCGTCTAAAGGATGGAATGAATCTAGGGTCTAAGGATGACAAGGCACACAAGATCTAAAAATAGACAAGTATCAGGGTATATATAATTACATTGCACGATACAAATAAATATAAAAATAGATTACTTATTTATCTCGATGTTTTTGTGGTGTCCGAAACAAAAAAATGGAAAGAACTGTGGTTATTATGTTTGTAAATTTATGAAAGAGATTATATTTCATGAACAAACTAGCATCCTTGAAAAGGTATTTTTGGAAATAATTTCTAGTTCATTTTATTTTTTTAATCCTTTGTGTATTTATATTTTTTCATTAATACTATGACTGTCGCAAAGACTCATATTCACAAGATGATATAGATGTGTTTAGAAATGAATGGGCAGCATACCTGTTATAAGAATGTAAACAAATAAGACAATCTAGGTGAATTACTACTACTTATGTTATCTTTATATGATCAATGATATATCCCTTGTTTAACTTATTGAGATTCTATGATATCCCTTTCTTACGTTTCATATCCTTAGATTATGAAAAATTGTATTAGAAATGATTTGAGTTTCATGTAAAGAATAACTTAATGAGAGACTCTTATGAACTACTGACATACGAAAAACTGATAAAACACATTCGTATTGTTTTGATACTTTAGGAAAATGATCCATGAGTCATTTGTGGAAAGTAAAAATTAACTGAACCTAAATCTGATGCACGATGTGACCGGTATTGCTAAAAGTGAATGATATCAGTTAGAAATTGGCATAAACATTAGAAAACAACACTACTGACATTCAAAATGTTGAGAAAATTCATTTGAAATGTTTTGATACTTTAGGATATTGATCCATGATTCATTTGTGACGAGTACGAATCAACAGCATCTCAATCCGATGGACGGTGTGACCGATATAGCTAAAAGTGTCTGATATCAGTTTGAAATTGACATAAACTTTAGAGAACAATACTACTGACATATAGAATACCAAGGAAACACATTCATATTATTTTGATACTTTAGGAGAATGATCCATGAGTCATTTTTAAGGTGTAAGAAATGACCGCACCTCAATCCGATGCATGGTGTGACCGGTATGTCTAAAAGTGTCTGATATCAGTTTAAAATTGACATTAACTAACGAAAAAAACACAAGTGACATATGGTAAACTGAGAAAATGCATTCAGATAGTTTTTATACTTTAGGAAAACGATCCATGAGTCATTTGTGAGGTGTATGAATCAACCACACATCAATCGGACACACGGTTTGACCGGTATGGCTAAAATTGTCTGATATTAGTTTGAAATTGACATAAAATTTAGAAAATAACACATGTGACATATGGTAAACCAAAAAAACACGTTTGGATTTTTTGTATACTTTAGGAAAATGATCTATGAGTCCTTTGTGACGTGTACGAATCAACCACACCTCAATCCTATGCACGGTGTGACCAGTATGGTTAAAAGTGTCTGATAACAGTTTCAAATTAACATAAACTTTAGAAAACAACACTATTGGCATATAGAAAACTGAGAAAACACGTTCATATTGGTTTGATACT
Source organism: Viscum album (assembly GCA_963277665.1). NCBI lineage: Eukaryota > Viridiplantae > Streptophyta > Magnoliopsida > Santalales > Viscaceae > Viscum > Viscum album. Next base: position 360,571,021 of record OY728158.1, on the reverse strand, counting down.
TTATTAAAATGATTCAGGAGTCATTTGTGGCGTGTATGAATCGGTCTCACCTCAATCCAATGTATGGTGTGACAGGTATGGTTAAAAGTGTATGATATCACTTTCAAATTGACAAAAACTTTAGAAAACAAGACTATTGATATACAGCATAATGAGAAAATGTGTTTAGATTGTTTTGATACATTAGGATAACGATCGATGAGTCATTTTTGGCATGTAATAATCAATCGTACCTCAATCCGATGCACGATGTGACCGGTATGGCTAAAAGTGTCTGATATCAGTTTGAAATTGACATAAACATTATAAAACAACACTACTGACATACAGAATACCGAGAAAATGCATTCAGATTGTTTTGATACATTAGGATAATGATTATGAGTCATTTGTGAGGTGTACGAATCGACTGCACCTCAATCTGATGCATGGTGTGACCGGTATGGCTAATAGTGTATGATATCAGTTTGATATTTACACTAACTGTTGAAAACAACACAAGTGTCATACGGAAAACTGATCAAACACATTTGGATTGTTTTGATACTTTAGGAAAATGATCCATGAGTCATTTTTGAGGTGTACAAATTGACGACACTTCAATCTGATGCACTGTGTGACCGATATGGCTAAAAGTGTCTGATATCAGTTTGAAATTGACATTAACATTAAAAAACAACACAAGTGACATTAGGAAAATTGAGAAAACGTGTTTGGATTGTATTGATACTTTAGGACAATGATCCATAAGATATTTTTAACGTGTAGGAATCAAATGTACCTAAATCCAATGAATGGTGTGACCGGTATGGCTAAAAGTCTCTGATATCAATTTGAAATTGACATTAACATTAGAAAACAACACAAGTGACATACGACAAACCGAGAAAATGAGTTTGTATTGTTTTTCTACTTTAGGAAAATGATCCATGAGTCATTTGTGACGTGTAAAAATCAACCACACCTCAATCTGAAACACGGTGTAACCGGTAAATCTTTTCATTAGATAAAGAATCAGTATTTATTAAATGAGATAAATTATCCAGAAACATATTGATTTCACATTATTCCCTTTCATTGTTATCATAATTAAAACATTTGAGTTTAACATTTCCATATTTTAGTTTCAAATTTCAATATTAATGTATTCTTTCATATTAATGTTCTAATTTGTTTCATTATTGTATTACTAAAATTATATTTGTTTTCTTATATTGGTGAATTATTTTCCGTGAGTTCGGATGCTTTGTTCTGCAACAAATACTGTGGATGAGAATTTATGAGAGAGGATCACAGATATCAAAGGATGAAAGATTAATGTTTATAACTGTTGTTGGATAATTTTAATTTAAACCATGTAAAACATTGTATGAAATGTTTATAGCAGTGTGTTTTTTTTGTATTCATGATGTTAATTAAATTTATATAGCATTTTTTGTCAAAATATTGTGTCCGGGTGCTATTTTGTGCAGGTGTGAAGCTAATATTTTGTGCAGGTGTACAAGTGCTAGTTTGTGCATGTGTGCAGGTGCCGATTGTGCAGGTGCAAGAGAATGTGCCTTTATCAGTGCTTTTTTGAGTGCAGATAAAGGACTAATTTAACAGTTCTAAAAGAGCTCTCTTAATGCCTGAGTGGATGGAGGGGGGTCTCGTTTAGCAGCGCTCCAAAAAGCCCTGATAAAGGGGACCCCCCTTATCTATGGCAGAATTAACAACGTTGTTCTAGCGCTATTAATGTTGGTTATTAGTACTGATAAAAGGCCAAGTAGTAGTAGTAATCGCCTCTACTATATCACAAACATAACAGGTAATCACTTCATCTTGATGTCAGAAAACATTCTGACGCCGTTTACTCTTCCCATTCATCTCTAAAAAATTTACTTCTTCTTTTGAGTACATAGGAATTTGGACGTACTAGTAGTACATATAAAATATAAACCAACAAACTCTTAAAAATATAATCATTGAAATTGTAATTACATATGGGAGTTACTTGTTTAGGGATGATAATTTGTTTATTTTATATAATATCCTTCATAAATTTGGTAATTTCATACCAACAACCATTATAATTATTTTGTTTCAAACATTGATAAATTATTGACCAAAATAAGTAATTTAATTTCAATTATGGATTTATTTTTAAATATTACTATATAAACATTAATCTACGTCATTTCTAAGAATTCCTATGGCTTATTATGTTTAGTCATTGATCCCAAATTTCTATTTATCTAATATTTTTATATCACACTAGCATAAAAAATTTCATGTGAAAACATAATCAAAATTGAATAATATGTATTTTATAAACAAAATAGTGATTATAGTGAATTAAAATTTTACAATTGACAACATGTGTGGTTAATTTTATTAAAATATGTTCTTTGGATCCAAAAATTAAAATATGGTGTATTCAAATTTTTTGTGATTGGCATCATGTGTTTTCTTAAAAACAAATAAGTAATGTAAAAAATAAAATATTTTTTTATGATTAGGTTGTAGATATTAACACCTACATTGTATCAACTAAGAGATGTATTCCATCTATAATTTTCTTTTAAAAATACACACTTGGTTGATATTTTATATTTTTATGTTTTTAAAATTCAAAATAAAATTTTACTATATAAATGAAAGAGAGATTAGTGAGTCAAAATATTTATTTATAGGGGGTTTCATTTATATATTAGTAATATATACACATATAAAAAATATAAATATTTATTAATTATAATTAACATATTAGATTATTTATTGTGGGAAATCATATTTTGAAAATGTACCTCACGTATGTATTCACAACTAAGACTCCTAACCATTCAAACATAATAAATTCATTTATACTATTGAGTGTACCATGTATACAAAGTAATATCAAAATATTTCTTCTAAATATTAAATGTTGGACATAATTTCAACATTAAATGTTGTATTTTGTATGAAGTTGTAATTTTAATACATTATGTAGTGGAATTGGTGGGTTGAATGTTCTCTCATAAGTTCATTTTGTTTTCTTGGTTGACATACTACATTTTCTTGTTATGAACATCCATTTCTCATTCATTTTATACATATTTTACATCATATCTCATTTTAGAAATTTTTATATCAATTTGTTAATTTTATTTATGTGAATTTTTTTAAGGACATATGTCATGTATCTTTATAAGATTTAACGAACATTCAATGATTGTTATAGTATAATTATCACCCATGCTAACATAGAAGATATCAAGAAGAATATAAAACTCAGTGCTCAGATCATGAGCTACATGTATCCACAATATCATATGTCCATTTGTTATTTTTGTTATCATGTAACATGTCTCTTAAGATATTATAAACTAAAAACAACACAATAGGAATATCTGTGTGTGTTGATAGATATAAATAAAATACAATTTTACCATATGGATTTTTAGTAATATAAAGCTATTAGAAGTTTTTTGATTCGCATTTGGAGAATAAGTTACAATAGCTTTGATTTAATTAGGTAGGTAAATATGTTGTGGGGATTGAGGTGCCTCAAATCTTGTGAGGTTATGTGACTCTTTTTGTACTGATCGTTATTCTAGAATTGGTTTATATTGATCCTTTCATATATATTGTGACACATAAATAGACTGGATAATAATATATTTGGAGAATCTATTTTTTCCTACATGCCTTTAATCATATCATATGTTTCTCATAGAAGAATTATATTCTCAAAATATGTTTTAGTTTTCACTACAAATCCTTCTCCTCTAATGCAACCATATTATTCGGTCTGATTCAAATCAATTGAATATATTTTTTTATTCAGGTAAAATCGATACTGATCATGTGTCTAAATCCAAAAATATCATATTAAAATTAATATATACCTGTATGTAATACTATTATAAATAATTATAAATTATAATTATTCTATACTTACACATGATTCCTATACTACTTATGTGTTCTCATCTACTTGTTTTCCCTCTTAATTTATCTAAGCTTCCATCAATAATACATGATGTGGGATGGAAGTGAATTCAATTTCTGATTCATCATTAAGTATATAAATAAAGAATCTTATGCTGTTTCATATCACATTAATCATTTACTATATATTTAAATAACATACTATTTTTTCAAGTGAAGAATATCACATTCTTTCATTACGGTAGGGATACATTGGTTTTCATGCACAATACATATTTTAATTTTTTTTTGGTTGTTTAAAAAATTGAATATTTTAAATGAAATCAGATGAAATAATTTTTTTTAAATAACATATTATTGATAAAAAATAATTGTAAATGATTCCTCAACAAGAATAATGGTGAATGATTTACATGTGTCCTGGTTTATAATGTGGGCAAACATTGCTAGTGGGTGGAGGTTTACATTCACCCCAACATATCTATTATGATGCTTTGTTATATGTATTCATAAATCTCTATGATCATTTCTAGGGACCATTAAAAAAATTTCATTAAATAATCTAAAATAAATAAAATCTGTAACGAAAAATGAAAATTAAATCAATGTTTCATTATATAATTTTTTTAAAATAGAAAAATTATATCTTAACATTACTGAAATATCTTCCCACATGGTTTTCCTCAATATAGGAATGAAATTATTCCATGAATCTCAATCAATATAAAAAATCATTCTCATTGAGACACTAATGTAACTAATAATCATTAACATGATGGGGTAAATAGTTTGGTTCCATTGATTCTATCTAACTCAAACATTATACCTGTTATGACCCCCTCCTACCAAAGATTCCCCTCATGAGCTGGCAGTGGTGAATGGGAGATAATAACCCCTGAGTCCCACCTACAGTAGGCCCCGAAGTGGCGACTAGAACCAAGGGTATTAGATTTCACAAATATTGGAGGCATTACCCTTTTTATTATTTAAGATCGGGAAATAGGATGAGTCAAACACCAAAAGCAAAAAAGAACAAGAAAGTGAAAATAAACCCAAAACCAAACTCATATGAATGTTTTATACAATACTGAAACACAAGTACAAGTACAGAAAAGCTCCAAAGTACTGTACCAAAATGTAAAGGAAAACAACAACAAAAAACAGCAACAACTCCCCCTACCTGACTAGTAAGGTTTCGCACAGTCCCTGCAGTCCTCCTGAAAACCTAAAATAAAACGTAGGGTGAGAATACAAGTATAATCAATTGGAAAACCTAAAGCACTCGTGCACAAGTGGGGAGACATCCTAATGCCCTGTGATAAAGAAGAAGAACCAAAACCTAGCAAAGAATCTATACACCCAGCCTCACTAGTCACACTCACCAAGTAACACAAGGAAATAGAGTATAGAAGTAATGTCATCAAAGAATGGGTATCCCAGACCACCTTCCCACTAGATACTGCTAAATCCCTCATGCCTAACGCTATGATGCTTCCCCCTCTTCTTGAGCTACTGCTACAACTTGGCCATACGAAGCTGGAGCTAGTGCCGCAACCTGGCCATACGAAGCTCAAAGTAACCTTTCTGCACACAATCCTCATCCATCTCAAATCACATCCCGACGAAACACAATCCTCGGCCATAACCACATCTCATCCCAAAGACACATGGGAACAAATCACAACTCATCCGGAAGATTCTTGGGAAATATCTGTCATAACATTACCGAAGGAACTTGGGCTATAGGACCTGGAAGAGGGAAAAAATGGTAGAACAGTAACCGGCCATCATTTGGATGTTTTAGAATCTCACACCCCATCCCACGGGTGTTCGGAATGTAGTTCTAGACATGGGTGGGGTGCGTAAAGAAACATAAAACATACAGATTTATATAAGTATAACAACCACTCAGCCCATCCTAAGGCTTCTACACAAAGATCTGAGCACGTGCCTTGGCACTGCTACATTGAGATTATGCATAGAACAATCAATCCCAAACCCCCATTTAATGTTTTCATGTTTCAACAGCTTTAGTTATCAGTTTCTTAACTACCGGAAAACTATCAAAAACCATACTAGATCAATAGTTCATAAAACATTTCCCTGCCATCCACAAATCAAGTTAGGAAAACACAAGCAACACAAACAAGTTCCGTCTTATTAACCAACCAACCCCATTGATTATTATTCCTATTCCATTACCATGCCCCACCCTTCATTAACTCTTCTAATTTTATTTATTATTCACAACCCATAGTTCTTTCGCATTCAAACACATCCCTATAATCCCACTGCCAACCACCATAACCACAATCACACCGATACCCGTACATCATCATCCCTTTTATACAATTTATCGCAGCCCCACTGCCCATCACAAACATAGAATTCCCACCAACACACAACCAGTCCAACCGCATCCCTGCTACTCACCCAATCCACAAAAACCCACAAAACACCCCCTTCACATAAATAAACCCTAACTAGAACCCACATGATTATTATTTTAGTTTGATCAACCAGGGTGATCACACAAGGTTTCCAGGTATTTAATCAGCCAACATTACGTGATTAACCAATTTCCACAATCAATAAAATTCCCACCCATAAAAAAATCTAGAAGGAGAGGGAAAAAATTAATTTCGTAAGAAAAGGCCCCCAACGATCATGAGTTTTAGTAGGCAGAAGCCCATTAAATTCACAATGTAATATAACAAGATATTAAAAAATGTAACTGCATTCACAAACTTCCCATCCACGTTATATAAGCCAGTTATTATCTTTATTAAACTGGTTCAAATGTGTTTCACATAAAAAAGAGGACACCCACACCAGATGATGCACCATTTAGAGAGACGAAGGTAAGATTCCAACCTTATCAGGTTCTGATGTCCTTCTACGAACACAACCACCATGATCACAAGGCTTCACCCAGAACGACTGCATCCACCATGGAAGTCACGACACCAACGAATCAACAACATAAGAAACTCCCTCAACACGGATTTCACAGTCCGTAGCATGGAAAGAAAATGGGAGAAGTAGGATCTGAAAGGGAATACAAGAATATAGGTTTAGCATAACTATTTAGAGTCATTCGTCAAAGACCATCATTAACGTAAATTATCAGTAGCCTCCTTGGTTGGAAACTGCAGAGGGGAAGTCAATGAATAGGGGGTGGAACAGGGTGTACGATGTTCTCCTCACTAACACGATCCCACAGTCAATGACAAATCAATGATCGGAGTCCAGATGAATAAGTTAGGAGGAAGGCATCTAGGTCATCCGGGAGCGTCGCTGTGTAGAGAATAAGAGAGGTCTATAAATAACACGTGACCCTCTCTTATATAGGCAATGAAAAGGTAAATCGGTAGACAACGTGTATTAATGAATACACAACGTGACCATACAACTGTTATGTTGTTTTACTGGTCAACACACAACACGTCATGCGGTTTCCATGCATTTAATGTTAATAACAACTTCAATTAATAATAGGTGTCTTAATGACCTGAGACATGAGTCATAAAAAGTTATTCATCATTGGTCTTAAAATGACCTTCATAATTTCATGGTTACTCTGCCACTAACAGTTCGTCAATCTGATACTGTATGAGGGAGATACATTGGATACAAGATCCCGTAATAATAATGATATTATTATTATTGGGTGTCTCGTGGACCGAATCAACGAACCATAATTTAATATCCAGCATTATACTTCAATTGACCTTATTAATGACATGATCACTTTTCCACTAACAACAATTCAATCGGATGTCGCACACAGGAGTTATGACGGGTCGAAGGTTTAATAATAATATTAAAACTATTAATTCAAAAGCGTTTCAGGTACCCGATATGAAAACCTAAAAAAGACATCCAATATTGGACTCATAATATTCGTCTCGAAGTCAGGGTCACATTACCACTGACGGTTCGTAAAACCGAGGTCGCACAAAGAAGTTATAGATGAATTATGGTTTTGACAAACATAAATAATAATATTATTATTATATTATTATTATTTCATTTCATTGAAAATTTCTCTCTCCAATCTCTTTCCTCCATAAATATTCACGCCCTCTATTATCCCTTTATTTATTTAATTTTTAATCCCTCTTATCTTCTTATTCACTCTCCAATCTCCAATCTTCTACCCCAGTATTCATCACACCCCCAACAATGTGGCGCCTCTTCATTCTCCAGGCGGGTCACACCTCCCTGGATTTTCCACCATTAATTCCATTTAAATAAATTAAATGACAAAGAAAAATTAATATAACTTACATATTCAAACCCTTTTTAATACATTTAATTTCAATAACCTCTCGTACATAGTTTTACGCCATCATTGTTATTTATTTTTTCCATTATAATAACAATTCATTAACTTATTTTATTAACTCATCACTGTTATTAATTTTTGATAATGATAATATTTACTCTCATGATATTGACCACGTTAAACTGAACCGTTGGATATTTGAATTTGACCATGCCACGTCAATGAAACATAACATCCATCAATTTAATTATTTAATTCTATTTATTTTTATTTCACACTGATTAAATTGTAACCACTTTTATTAAATTAAAACCAATAAATTTAATAAACCGAACATATTTTTACGCCACCATTATTATTGTTATTTATCATAATAATAATAATGAACTCAGCTTAAATTTTATTAACGCACCACCATGATTCCACTGTGCATATTCATTTATTTTTTTGGAATAAATACCATGAAAAATTTCATTAATTTCTCATTATTTTTAATATTATGAATAATATTAATAACACAACACCCATTATTGTTATTAAAATTTAATTTCAACAATTACTCAATTAATAATAAACCGCATGTTTCATTTATCAACGTCTAATGGGTCACACACATTCCCACTTCACATCATTAATAATAATAACACCCATTAAATCATTTTATCATGATTATTCTTTTTTTAGTTTAATTAATCACACAATTTATGTCATCATAATTATTATTTAACATATTTTTACATTATCATCAGTATTAAAAATTATCATTATTACGCACATCGTGTTGACCATATCGATTTCAACAAAGGAATGGACCGGAGGGGTCCATGCCATTACATTAGATACCTCTCAAAACATTCTCATCCTCGAGAATTAAAAACCAACCCAGAAGAAAAAATGGATCCAAAAAACCACACCGAAGCATACCTCTCAGGGATCTCGTCATAACATGAATCCAACCACTATACTAATTATATGAGTCATGGAATTCCTTCCACCCATGTTGACATATTATCCGCTTTAGGGGGTAGTGACTTACCTGCACGGGTTTAATCGCATCCACATTAATGCGTCTCTATTAGGGATTAGGTCCTCCCACCCCTATAATTTCGGATTTCTCATACACACATTGCCCCCTACACCATACGAAATAAGTAACACACTGCCCCAACACATGGATTGGAAGTTTTTTTCTCCCATGTGAAGATACTATCCTCTTTGGGCGGCACTAACTCGCCCACACAGGTTTAATCGCATCCACATTAATGTGTCTTGATTGGGGATCATGTCCTCCTCTCCCCAAATGTTATGACTATTCACACACATTTAATGGAAAGAGGGAAACAACTTAGCATTATAGAATCATGAAAAAAGGTCCAAGAACAAATCATGGGTGAGAATGTGTTTCAAAAAAGGAGTGTGATGCTCCAAAACATAAACGAGAGCATTTAATTAAAACTGAAAACATCTCTCTCGATCTCTGTCAATGCTAGGGTCACCACTTTTGTTGCGTGCAACAGACCGAATCTCACTGTTTTTTCTCTCTGTTAATGCCCACCTCCTCGCCCATGTCCCGGTTGGGGTCGTTGAGGAACTCCCTGTGGTTTGACACTAGATTCTCCAGCTCCCCTTGGAGGGACTAGAGCATGTTGCTGCTGGAAGGGTCAGGATGGGAACTGCTCTTGGGGCTGGGGCTGAACCTGGCCAGTCCCTCCATACAGAGTCAGAAAAGGGAAATGTCTGCCAAGATGTCCACAATTCCAACTTGCAAAGCACCACGGTCCATGGCCCATAGAAAATGGGTGAAAATTGTGGGATTGGTATGGGACCTGCTGAAGTCTTCTCCCAGCCAGTCAAAACTCGGAAGGTCCTATTGCTAGGGATCTACTGATGACCGCCTCCTTCTTGGACGAACTTGGGCGACTCCTCTCTCATGGTGCACCTACTCGCTAGTGCATCCTCTCCATTATCTCCACCTTCTTCTGTAATTCCAGTTAGTTGGTAAGGTGAATGGGGTCACCGCACAACGAATATAGGGGTGAAGTGCCTCCTCTAAATGTCTGGCTCGGGAATCCTCATTCGGAAAGAGATTCGGGAAAAAACGGAGGAGATCCTTGAACCTAACCCCTAGTTCCCACCCTGACGTGCTTCCTTATTGGAGAGACAAAAATTCCTGCCTCTCATCGGCCTTCCTCGTTGAGGAAAGAAATTCCTCTTGAAACTCCTTCTCGATGTTGGACCATAGAACTTCTGTATCCTTACCCTCCCCAAGGTAAAGCATCCACCACTGACAAGCCACTCCTCGAAGCTGGCTTACTACTAGAGGAACCCAGTACTCTAATGGAGCCCTGATCAGCCCAAAGGTGATCTCGAGTTCCTCCAACCAACTCTCTGATTCCCTATCTGAAGTGCTACCTTCATACTTCTTCAAGCTCTGTCGCTGGAAAGCATGAAACTTGCGCTGCCACAAGTTGTATTCCTCCTCTCGGTCAATCCTTAGCTGATTGATCGTTTGAATTTACTGGGCCTCGACTGCCCAAGTCACCCGGGAACGACTTCTAGGTGCCATAGTTATATGGTAAACAAAGAACTCCTATGACCAAGTAGCGAGGAAAATTTATCAAGGTTTCAATTTATCATTTTATTTCAATTTCTTTCCCAAAACACCCAAATCATCTAAAATACAAATCATGTAAAATACAAATCATGATGATGCATTTACCTTTACTATGGTCTCTACCCTGCAATCAATGTAGTATTACTTGGTCGTTCGGTAAGCTTAAAGTCCTTGCATCGGATCACGAGGGCCCTAAAATCCATTGTCCTAGCCGGTCTTCCCTGGCCTATGTCACGCAACAAGATCAGCCAACTCTGTTTCCCTACCATCCCATGAAATCCTCAATGTGCCTAACTCCATACTTCATCCTATCTCTCAACCATCAGCCTCTGATACTATTCTTTCATGTCCCCCTCCCACCAAAGATTCCCTTCCTGATCTGGAAATGGTGAAAGGGAGATAATGACCCCCCGAGTCCCACCTCTTGTAGGCCCCGGAGTGGAAACTAGCACCAAAGGTATGAGTTTTCACAAATATGGGAGGCATTACCCTTTTTTATTATTTAATATCGGGAAATAGGATGAGTCAAACACCAAAAGAAAAAAGAACAAGTAAGTGAAAATAATCCCAAAACCATACTCATATGCATGTTTTATACAATACTGAAACAAAAGTACAAGTACAAAAAAGCTCCAAAGTGCTGTACCAAAATGTAAAGAAAAACAACAATAGAAAAAAACAACAACTCCCCCTTCCTGACTATTACGGTTCCGCACAGTCCCTGTAGTCCTCCTGAAAACCTGAAAGAAAATGTAGGGTGAGCATACAAGTATACTCCGTAGGAAAACCTAAATCTCTCGTGCACAGGTGGGGAGACATCCTATTGCCCTGTGAGAAAACAGAAGAACCAAAACCTAGAAAAGAATCTATCCACCCAGCCTCACCAGTCACACTCACCATGTAACACAGGGCAATAGAATATAGTAGTAATCTTATCAATGTATGGGTACCCCACACCACCTTCCCACTGGATACTGCTCAAGATCTCATGTCTAACACACTAATGCTTCCCCCTCTTCCTGAGCTAGTGCCACAACTTGGCCATACGAAGCTCGAGCTAGGGCCGCAACTTGGCCATACGAAGCTCAAAGTAACCTGCCGACACAAAATCCTCGGCCATCTCAAATCACATCCCTCCGGCACACAATCCTCAGCCATATCCACATCTCATCCCGAAGACACCTGGGAACATATCACACCTCATCCATAAGATTCTTGGGAAACATCTATCATAACATGACCGAAGGAACCTGGGATATAGAACCTGGAAGAGGTAGCATAGGGAAGAATAGTAACCTACCATCCTTTGGATGTTTGAGAATCTCATCCCCCGTCCCACAGGTGTTCGGCATGTAGTTCTCGACATGGGTGGGGTGCCTAAAGAAACATAGAACACACAGATTTATATAAGTATAACAACCACTCATCCCATACTAAGGCTTCTACACGAAGATCTAACCACGTGCCTTGGCACTGCTACTTCGAGAGTATGCACACACCAATCAATCCCAAAACCCCATTTAATGTTTTCATGTTTCAATAGCTTTAGTTATCAGTTTCTTAACTACTGGAAAACTATAAAAACCCAAACTGGATCAAGAGTTCATAAAACATATCCCTGCCATCCACAAATCAAGTTAGGAAAACACAAGAAACACAAAAAATGCCATTCTTATTAACCAACCAACCCCATTAATTATTATTCATGTTCCATTACCATGAAACACCATTCATTAACTCTTATAATTTTATTTATTATTAACAAACCATAGTCCGTTCAAATTCAAATACATCCTTGCAATCCCAATGCCTACCACCATAACCACAATCACACCGATACCCATATATCATCATTCCTTTGATACCATTTATCACAGACCCACTGCCCATCACCAACATAGAATTCACACCAACCCACAACCAAGCCAAACACAACCCCGCTGCTCACCCGATCCGAAACAACCCACAAAACACCCCTTTCACATAAATAGACCCTAACTAGCACCCACATGTTTATTATTTCAGTTTGTTCAACCGGGGTGATCACACAAGGCATCTAGGTATTTAATCAGCCAAAATTACGTGATTAACCAATTTCCACATAAAATAAAATTTCCATCCATAAGGAACCCCAGAAGGAGAGGGCAACAATTAAATGCGTAAACAAAGTCCCCCAACGACCATGATTTTCAGTAGGCAGAATCCCATTCTGCTCACAACGTAATATCACATGAAATAAAAAAATGTAACTGCCTCCACAAACATCCCCTCCCTGTTATATAAGACAGTTATTATCCTTATTAAACCGGTTCAAATGTGTTTCATGTAAACAAGAGGACACCCACCCCGCATGATGCACAATTTAGAGAGACCAAGGTATGATCACTACCTCAACAGGTTCCGATGTCCTTCGAGCACGAACACCACGATCATAAGGCTTCTCCTAGAACGACTGCACCCACCAAGGACGTCGTGACACCACCGAATCAACAACTCAAGAAACTACCTCAACACGGAGATTACATGCCATAGAATTTAAATAATACGGGAGAAGTAGGATCGGAAAGAGAATACAAGAATAGAGGTTTAACATATCTTTTTAGAGTCATTCTTCAAAGACCATTGTTCCCGTCAATTATAACTAGTCTCCTCGGTTGGAAACTGCGAAGGGGATGTTGAATAATAGGGAAAAAAACATGGTATACAATGTTCCCCTCGCAGACATGATCCCGTAGTCATTGAAGGATCGACGATCGGAGTCCGGATGAAGAAGTTAAGAGGAAGGCTTCTAGGTCATCTAGGAGTGTCGCCAGGCAGAGAAGAAGAGAGGTCCATAAATAACACATGATCCTCTTTTATATAGGCAACGAAAAGGTAAAATGGTACGCAACATGTATTAATGAATACCCGACGTGACCGTATAACTGTTACGTTGTATGAATGGTCTACACACGACACGTGACATGGTTTCCATGCGTTTAATGATAATAATAACATCAGTTAATAATAGGTGTTTTATTTACCTGATACATGAGTCATAAAAAGATATTCATCATTTTTCTTAAAATGACCGTCATAATTTCAGGGATACTCTCCCGCTGACGGTTTGTCAATCCGATACTATATGAGGGAGATACGTTGGATAAAAAATCCCGTAATAATAATGATATTATTATTAATGGGTGTCTCATGGACTCGAGCCACAAACCATAATTTAATATCCAACATTAGACTTGAATTGACCGTATTAATGGCAAGATCACATCTCCACTGACGACAAGTCAATCGGATGTCGCACGCAGGAGTTATGACCGGTCGAAGGTTTAATAATAATATTAAATCTATTAATTCACTAGTGTTTCAGGTACCCGATCCGAAAACCCGAAAAATACATCCAATATTGGACTCATAAATTCCGTCTCGAAGTTCGGGTCACACTGCCACTGACAGTTTGTAAAACTGAGGTTGCGTGAAGACGTTATAGATGAATTATGGTATTGACAACCATAAATTATAATAATAATATTGTATTATTATTATTTCATTTCATTGAAAAATTCACTCTCCAATCTCATTCCTCACCCAATATTCACGCCCTCTATTATCCATTTATTTATTTAATTTTTAATTCCTCTTATCTTCCTATTCTATCTCCAATCTCCAAACATCTACCCCAATATTCATCACGCCCCCCCACAAATTGGCACCTCCTCATTCTCCAGGCAGGTCACGCCTCCCTTGATTTTCCACCATTAATTCCATTTAATTAAACTAAATTACAAAAAAAAATTAATATAATTTATATTTTCAACACCTTTTTAATACATTTAATTTCATTAACCTCTCACACATAGTTTTACACCATCATTGTTATTTATTGTTTTTCAATAATAATAACATTTCATCAACTTATTTTATTAACTCATCACCATTATTATTTTTTAATAATGATAATATTTATTCTCATCGTATTGACCACGTTAAAACACCCTGTTGGATATTTTAATCTGACTATGCCACATCAATGTCACATAACATCCGTCAATTTTACTATTTAATTATATTTATTTTTATTTCACACTGATTAAATTGAAACCACTTTTATTAAATTAAAACCATTAAATTAAATAAACCCAATATATTTTTACGCCACCATTATTATTATTATTTAACATAATAATAATAACAAACTCACCTTAAATTTAATAAACACACCACCATGCTTCCAATGTGCATCTTCATTTAATTTTTTTGCAATAAATACCATGACTCATTTAATTAATTTTCATTATTATTAATATTATGAATAATATTAATAACACAACACCTTATTATTATTTAAATTTAATTTCATCAATTACTCAATTAATAATAAACCACATGTTTCATTTATCAACGTCTAATGGGTCACACACCTTTCCACTTCACATCATTAATAACAATAACACCCATTAAATCATTTTATCATGATTATTCTATTTTTAGTTTAATTAATCACACAATTTATGTCATCATAATTATTATATTACATATTTTTATGTTATCAGCACTGTTAAAAAATATCATTATAACACGCGATGTGTTGACTATATCGATTTCAACAACGGAATGGACCAGAGGGGTCTAGGCCATTACAATACCTTTTCATCTATCCTTGATCACATTAGCTAACACAATGTTACTACAGTACTCTTGATTTTTTCATCAAAATGTTACTGGTCCCCTAATAATTCTATATTTTCATCATTGATCATGTGTTATTCCTCCATATTGGTAACATCAACATGTGGAGAATTCATTATCTATATGAGTAGTTAAAAATTTAATTTAGAATATGTAATGATAGTAGAGAACACATAATTTAATAAGGAAAAAATATTATATTAACAAATATTTAACCTATTCATTGAAATAAATTAATTATATTTAAAGGTTTAATGGATTTGGCTCCTCCATTCAGTATCTAAATACCCTCATTATGTTACACTTTACAGTACAAGTAAATTTATATGTTAGAATCACTATCAAATGATTATGATCTGCCAATGAAAGGTCCATATTCAAATGAATTTTATTATGAACATGCAGTTGTTTTACTTTCCAATAGAAAAATTGACCAATTCTTATTTTTAGGATATGGGACATAAAATTTCTGTACGACTTCTAATTCCATTATAAATTGTCTTTATACCCTTCCATACAAAAATTCACATTCATGGAGAGCAATTATTCAACATTAACTACACTTATATTATCAAACCATTTGAAAATGAAAATAAAAACACGAAACGTTTTATAATATAAACCATATATTTGTTTGATGATGCTGACGTATTATGTATTTGGATCAATTAGATTTATATCCAAGAACCTGATACATGCATGACTTCCTTCATAATCCCAACTCCAATATTTTCATTATTCAATGTTAATTTGGACCTTTCTAATAGAATGTATTACCATTAATTACTAATCTACAGTAAGAGATTGAATTTATACTTTCTACACTAGATATCCATCAAATTCATTCAGTAATTGAAGTCAAATTTGTAGATTACTCTTTATAAATATGATCCTAGAGCCATTTTATAAACTATTGATTATGGTATTTGGTATCCATAATTCATACAATTATGGATTAAAATGTATATGAATTATGGTTTAAACTTAATGCAGGGAGAAACCATCATACTATTATGAAAAATGTAATGGTGATCCAGATCCTACTCGGTAATGGTAATTGTAACAACATATCTTCTAGAAATTCCATTTCCTATTTTGATTTTGATGTCATGAGATTTTCAGATTCCAGTTCTCTCAACATATAATAGGTAATTTGTATATAATTTAATATATTCATTAATAATATGTCTCACTAAAACAAAATCATATGAATGAATTCGATTCTAGATGCACCCATTAAAAATATTCATATATCTTTTATTAGGGAACATCTATATTTAATTGATAGAACCAAACAGTTAAATCTCTATAAAAGAGTGATCCTTTATGTGGAATATTTTGTAAAATTATTATGGTTGGAATAATATATCTAATTAACATAATATAACTAAAATTTCCTCATCTATGATTTCAAACATTGTGTGCCTTATAAAATTATTGCATATTACTTTGAAAAAACATCAATGTATTATTAATGTATGTTGTGTATTTCTAGGTAGAGTGAAACATAATTCTATAAAAATTAAATACAATATCAAGATTTTAATTTCTTTTATTTTAGGCCCTTTATCATAAAATTAGTTATTGAAAAGATATTGTTGATATTTTAAGAATACCCCTATAAAGGTTTTACACCATTAAGGATGTTTTATAATTGAAAATTTTCTTTTCTGGATAGAGTGTATGCTACTGGAGAAACATAAGTTCATCTTTTACCATTCACCAAGGCCAACTCTTACTATATATACATGTCAATCACAACTAGATTTTAGGTGTAAATATTATTTTCACACCCGCACCCCTATATGTAGACCATGAAATTCTAAAGGATCGATATTTTCCAATGCATGTCCTAGATAATTAGCAGAATTTCTAAGTCCAGTTTTGGTTTTTCTATGTTTCGATGTCTTATTTGTTTTTGTTTTACATGTTTCACTACCTTTACTATATTTTTCTCATCTCCCCAACAATGAATGATTAAATGTGGAAATTTTTTTCTCAATTTTCTTTTCCTTTGTGTTTAAAAATATTCATATTTATCTAATCACTACTACAACTAATATATTTATTAGTACTAGAGAAGTTATTTTTCAATGACAAAATTGCTAAAACACTAATCGACGATAAAATAAAGAATCCATTTTAGCACTATGAACATCACTAATAATTGCTCAATTTATAAGAAATAAAATTCATTGTGCCCATTATTAATAATAAAATTAAGCGATGATTAAGTGGTCCTTTATAAATATTTTATTTTAGTTCTAATAATGGTGGAATTTATTAGTGATTTATTTTAGAATTGATAATGGGTTCCTTTATTAGTGGTTTTATATCCCTGATAAAGGTAACCTTTATCAGTGATTTCTGTGGTGCTGATAAAAATCATGCAACTACTGTAATGATGATATAGACTTGTATAAACCCTACACCAACAAACCCAATCAAAAACTAAATAGATAAAAGAAAAAAATATATGGACAAGATGATTGAAATAAAAATTTAACATTTCACTATCATTTAAATTAAAAATTTAAAATGAAAATATTTATATTGATTTGTTGTAATCAATTAATAAAAAAATTAAAACCAGCATACAAGACAGTAACTCCTATAGAAGGCATTAGCAAAGATAAAACTCTATAAAAAACATTCCACTTCAATAAAATCAATGTTAATTTTAATAAATGTAAATAAAAAAATAATTATGTTTAATAGCTTATAATCCACATATGATAAATTACATTGTAAATTACTATATATATTAACATATTAATTTTTTAATCCAGAATCAAATTGATGTGTAGTAAATTCATACATATCCGAAATGAATTATGGATCAATTTTCTAATGTTTGACAACAATTCGAGCTTATTTTATTGTATTTTGATATGTGATACCTGTTTTAAACTAAAATAAAACTTTTATATTAAAATCACTATCTTTGAGTCATACCAAAAACATCATGTGATGGATAAAAAAGTGGTAAATTCATTCACATCACAATAGAATTATTGATCACAACCATATATATTGAAAACAATTTGATCTTGTTTGCTTTATTATGACTATGTAACACACACTTTATTATAAGATATGGATTCTATTGAGAACATACATTTCGAGTCATACCGACCACATCATGTGTTGGACTTATGTGTGGTAAATTCCTAAATTACAAAAATGAGTTAAGGATAATTGTATTAATGTTTGAAAAACAATCTGAGCTTGTCTTCTCATTTTTCCCCATGATGCACATTTTGAAAAAAATGATACTTTTATGTTGAGAACATGTAAATTGAGTCATGCTAACATAATGATGCATCGTATTGGAATAATCCAAATACATATACATCACAAATTAATTATTGATAATTTTAGTAATGTTTGAAAAAAATTTGAGCTCATTTTATTGGTTTTGGATTTGTGATGCATGTTTTAAAATAAACGGTTACTTATATATATATATATTTATATATGAACTATGTATTTCAAATCACGCTGACAAAATAATGTGTCTTATTGATGTCAATTAAATTCCTATATGTCAAAAATGAATCATCGAGCATTTTACTAAAATTTGAAAACCATATGATATCATTTTCTATTTTTTGGAAAGTGAGGTGTGTTTTAACCTAAAATGACACTTTTATATTAAATACACACACTTCATGTTGTATAATATACATCATGCATTATATTTATGTGATTTTAACTCCTACAAATTAAAAATGAAACATGTATGGTTGTACTAAATTTTGAAAATATTATAAGCTCATTTTCTATGATTTGGAATTTTGACGAGCATTTTAATCTAAAATAGAACGTTTACATTTAAAACACACACATTGAGTCATAACAGCCATATCAAGTGTTTTATTGATGTGTGGTTGATTCTTACATGTCATAATTAAATTTTAGATCTTTTTTGTAATGTTTAAAAATAATACAAAATCATTTTCATGGTTTTGTCTATGTGATGTGCATCTTAAACAATAATGTCCCTTTTATATTGAAAACAATAACATCAATTCATATCAACTATATCATGTTCCATAATGACCCGTGGTCAACTAAAATATGTCAAAAATGAATTATCGATCACTTTCCTAATGTTTAATAATAATCAATGATCTTTTTATTTGGTTTTCCTATATGAAGATTGTTTTAAACTAAAAAGTAACATCTATATTGAAAATAGGCACATAAAGTCATACCTTCCACATAATATTTTATATTGAAATATGTTTTGTTCCCATGTGTTAGAAATGAATTATGGATCATTTTCCTAGTTATTGAAAATAATATTAGCTCGTTTTCTCAGTTTTGGCCATGTGGCAAGTTTTAAACTAAATTGAAAATTTTATATTCAGAACATGTACTTGAATTCATACAAACAAAATCGTGTGTTGATTTGATGTCTGGATGATTCCTATATATCACAAATGAAATATCTATTATTGCCTTATTTTCTGAAAATAATCCAATCTATTTTTCATAGTTTTGACTATGTGATGTGTGTTTTAAACTAAAATGGTACTTCTATATTGAAAATTGGAACATCATGTCATACCAGACACATAATTTTGTGGATTTATGGGAGGTTAATTCGTATATTTCATATATTAATTATGGATTTTTTTACTAAATTATCTAAACAATATGAATGTGTCTTCCTAGGTCTAACACCCCAAGCTTCCACGGTACCCTTCTCTTTGAATAATACAATAGTGTGTGTTGTACGCAACACTGAGTTCAAGAACACCATAACTTACCAAACTAGCTGTTCAAAAGTGGTTATGAATAGTATTATCAGAATTTTAAAATTTATATTATCCTCATAATTTAAGAATCTATATTATGAGTTCTTAAGACATAATTTAAGAATAAATACATTTTTTCAGATAAAATAATTATTTTTTAAAAAATACAATTTTACCGCATTTTAATGGAGAAGCCTTTTTAAATCCAATAATTGAAACTTTTGTGTGTTCTGTTTGACAAAATAAACTTCTTCTTTAGAATCAGGACATAATAATTTTGTTTCAAAAATGCTCTGCTGTTTTTCTGATAGCTTTCATATGTGAGTGAATAGTGAAAAATACTATATTTTAACTAAAAACAGTTTTTTTAATCAAAACAATTTGTAGTGTTAAATTATAAATTTTAATGGTTTGGATGTATAAATATATTATATTATTACCATTTAATCCAATGATAGTCATTTTAAGTAATTTCACATTGAAATTGGACATAAACAAGTGTCAACCTTTTGATAGTTATTATTTCTTAAAAGTACGCCTGTTGGTTTTTACCTCAAGAATTAAATTTAAATTATTAAATGAAACTTATATATTATTAATTTTGTAAAATATAATTCATTATTTAATTCGGAATATCAAAATTAGCTTAGGGTTAATTTTTTTTATTTTTCTGAAAACGTTTATTTTTTTATAAATAGTGAAAAACACCGAGTTATTGGTCAAAATAGACTTTTTATTTAAATAATTATTTATTTTATTTTATTTTATTTTAGGTAAAAATAGATACATAATTCCTATATAAGTTCAATGTAATTAAATAGAGTAAATTTATAATGATTTTAGACATATATATATTTTATTGAACTTTTCACCGTCTTTTACCTATCTCCTATGAGAATTTGCAAATTCACATAAAACATAATTTTAATGCTTCTCTCAGTAGACTTTCGAAATTTCAAGAGACATGGTTAATATCAAGGAGTAAAATGTGGTTCAATAAGATAAAAATAATATTTTGTGAATATTAACATTTTTACATTTATTTACCACGGTAAATAGTAAATAGGGTGATTAAGGGTTAAAAATGATATTATTATTACCCTAACACATGTCAAAATTCTATTTTCTAAGTATAATTCGACCAAAAACAACCTTAGGAATAAAATATGAACCGTTTTGGTCCACTTGGATTAGATTTAGACAATTATTATTATTTAATTCAAAGAAGAGTTAAATGAGTTAAAATCAATGTTTAATAACTAAAACATTTTTAATATAAGGTTATACATAAGATAAATTATATTATAAATATTCATTAGAAAGGTAAATATAATTCCTACATAATCATATTTTATTTATAATTTTTAAACCTTAGATAATTAAATTTATTTATGACACAATGATGATGCAGTAATTACCTTACTAGTGAAATATTAAAATAATTGATATTATAAAAACCCAAATAAAAATAATTTCAGAATTTTAATGAATTACACGTATTTTATTGATTAATATGAAATGTTATTATTTATTAAATGAATTTGGTTAGAATTAATAATGTTATTAAGACTTTAACAAAAATCAATTATTAAATAGTGTCAAAATTGACATAAAGGAGTTTTTAAACAAATATTATATTATTAATTGATATAATATTCATAAAAATATAATGTTAGGCCAAAGGACATATATGATGATAGTTATGTCATTAATAGACCACTTGGGGGTCTCTTGGAAGTATATAGTATTTTTATTAACCATATAATATAAAAATACAATGTGACATGGTAAATGTCAAACTATTTAATTAAGAGTAAAATATAAATAATAAGGTTAAAATAGTGACTCATACCTGTATAAAATCTATTGGATGAAATGATTTCTTCCCATCCCCTCCTTTGACTTTTAATAATCCACTTTGAGCCATTATAAACCGAATATGAATTTATTATAAAATAATACTTTAAGTTTTTCATAAAGAGCCCCTCCCACCCCTTATAAAAGGACACCACTTCTAACCGATTCCTCACACCTCTCAGGCCTTTTAGCTCATCCAAACTCTTACCAATTAATCTCCCTACATCCCTCTTCTACTCCTAGAAGCATTAACTTAGGTAGAAGGTACTCAAGTTTCCTTTTGGTTAAAACCAAAGGAAGTTACCCAAATTAAAGGTAACCATTTCTCTTAACTTCGTTTCTTTTATTTTAATTCTCCAACCCCTAAACTCTTTTTGTTATTTTATTTTGTAACAACACCATTATACTTAACATACTAGGATTTTTTGATGATAATTATTTGAACTACACTTACACACACCTCGATCTAATGGGTGAAAAACATAATGTTTCTGTGTATGGCAACCAAACGCCTCATGAACCGATGATTGTTAAAATTATCTCCTACCACCTCTCATGGTGCCCATTATGATGGAACTATAAATAAATAGGATATTTATGATATTTATTTTATATATAAGGTTCTTTAATTATATTTTATAGCATACCATTATTCGTTTCATGTTGTATATTTATATGATAATTTCATTTGAGGAAGTACAGACTACTGCCCCCTCAAAGTGATATAACTCATTCATACAATACATGGAACGTAAAAGGATGGTGGTAATGAGATTAAGTAACATATATAACATATTATATTATACTATAATAATAATATACCTATATATCATTTGGTTTTTATTCTTTTTAAAATGAAAAATGAAATAGAAGTAGCGTTCATGCGTACGTACGGACTACCGTCTCAACGAACACGATGAGATTCATTCCCCATCGTATCCATTCAAGAATAATTTTTATCTAATATTTAAATATAATTTTGAAAGACTTTATATCATTCTGGATATTAATAAGATGCAACCTATCCATAACAAACATGACTTACGTAACAGAGCATATAAAAGAAAACGAGTAAGTTAACACTTAAAACGACGATAATACTAAGATATTGTTAACAAAGATATGTTAAAAGATTATATATGATATCATATTAATGTATATTATTCTTTTATAATTTAATAACAATTATTTTACCATTATATAGGAGGTTAAACTACCCTCAACTATGGAAAAGTACACGGTAATGTGTTTTCATCTCACTCGTTATTCTCATGAGATTCGTTCCATATTGCCACTAGTAACATTTGGGTGGTGTATGTACTAACCATAACTGTATTCTTTGTGTAATAAACTTTAATTTATGTGTATTTAAATATTAATTGTATGATAACTCTTTTATAGGGTGTATTATTCGTATGTTACTAATTTGGTAAGTGTTAATTCATCAATCTCATTATTATCCAAGATTGTTTATGTGTAGTTATATACTGGGACATTTTTATCATCCATGTCCATTTTGATAAAAATGATTTCAAAATGAATAAATTAATGATTTGTAAAATGTACTATTTATCAAGGTCATAATTGTAAATGTTTTAAAGATTTATCTATATAATCCTTTTAATTAAAGTACATGTTTTCAAATAGATTTTGAGGATTTATTTATATGGAAATGAATGTTTTAAAAAGATAATTCTTTTCAAAAGTTTCAAAGTGGTATGGGACAATTTTATTCAAAAATTTCTCTAAATTTCTTCCTCTATAAATTGTGTGGCCTTTAAATTTTTTCATGATAAAGGGATATTTCTCTCAAAGAGTTATACAAATTATTTTCATCTATGTCAATATCCTTTGATGTGTTTTAAACTTATATGAAGTTGATTTATTATGGTACAAATAATCCATATTGTATTGAATGTATTGTGATATGTTTTAATATGGATGTGTTATTTTTATACCATTAATGGTTTAGGGATAAAGTATTGTCATTTTATATGCATGTTCTTATGTGAATGTTTATGTTATGTTTAAAACTGTTCATATGAGGAATGTATTGGACTTATTAAGTGACGGGTGGAGCCCGCTATAGCTCCTCGATGAATCGGTAGGTCTCATGAGACAAACTAATGTCGTGTCATGAGGACATGAAAAAATATTATTTTCAGTCTTGGAACGAGGCCTTGGATATGTGGTTATGATAGTCTGGAATTATGCATTCCAACATTTTGAAAGTGGTTATTGATATTGCATGTGATTATTTGACTAGTAGAATATCCATGTGAATAATTAAATGGAATTATTTCATTTTATTTCTACCATATTATTCTATCGTTAAAGTTTAAAAAGCTTTTGTTTTAGTTATACATTGCCTTAAATGTTTATGCTTATTTATGAAACTTTTCGCTATATTGTTATCCTTACTGGGAATCTGAGCTCACCCCTTTCTATGTTTTATTTTTCCCAGGATGTGAAGAAGTAATTTATGAATGACCTACAAGGATAGTACGAGGGGATATGTACGTGGACTATGGAGACTATATTTTTTTAGTTTTTCACATTATGATTTAATGTATCATTTATGAATATATCTAGTGTTTCCAAGGCTACTAAAATAATAGGTCTTTTGAGACATGATCTTTTGTGATCATGCCAATGATACGTAATAATGCACCGACTCTGGGTAACTGGGGTCGAGGCGTTACAGTTGGTATCAGAGGAAGATTAGTTTAAACCTTGGAATCTAGATTTAGATAAACTATAATTAGAGCACATAGACCTAATATGAGCTTTGAGGATTAGTATAGAAGAACTTCTTAGAATTTCGTTATTTTAGAGATTTTGTGAGTTTCCAGATCAATACATCTCTGTCTAGAAATGAGCAGTTAGAGGCGGCTCTGACACAGATGTACCTAGGGGTAAAACCCGAAAACACCGCTCTGAGCTAGACTCGAATAGGAAATGGTGCATGACAACGGTCCTTGTTGCACTCTTGGTTACAACACTCCCGGGGGATATACTTAGGATAATTATCATTTTCTTTAAAAACCATTATGAAGGGTTTATGTGTATATACTTCCTAAAAAACATCTTTATGATTATGGATTATATCCATAAACTGTTTAGTATAAGTTAGGTATTTTATAAGTCTGGAATTATTCAATGTAATTCATAATCTGACCTAGTGTATTCCATTGTATAGAAATGGTACCCAATAGAAGGAATGTGGACTCTAGAAAAACATATGATCCCAAGAGTAAGAAGTATCATATCTTTCATGGTATTAAGACAACATTTAGAATGGAAATTATCTCCCATGTATTCTCAACATATGAAGAAATAATATCATGTGTTAAAAAGATAACTAAACAATTCCTTGAGTCCTATGGCTTTGAAGGGAAGAAAGAGAAGAAAAGGATGGAAGATAGAAAGATGGATAAAGGTAAGAGGGAAAAGAATAATTTTCGCATATTTGATAAGTATGGGAAGAAACACCCTGGAACATTCCTGAAAGGAATGGGAGTTTGTTACAAGTGTGTAGGAAAAGGAAACCATGTACGTGATTGCAAGGGTAAGAAAAATGTTTCAAATGTACAATGCTTAATTTTAATGGAGTTGGGACACTATGCAACCCAATGTCCAAATCATTAGAGTATTCCCCAAATGATGCTATTGGATAATAATCATGTTATGATACTACCACAGAAGAGGAGGAATGATTAGAGTTCTTATGTTGTAATTATGGAATATTGTCATTTGAGTGTTGTATCAATAATGTACTGGTTATAATATATATGGAGTATATAAGGATTGTAATGAAATAATATTTCATTAAGGACATGAGATTGTGTGGAACCAAAACAAGTGACTCAATAGCAGGTTAAATGTTTGGGAAATATATGGTTGAGAGAAAGATAAATCATAATATAGTTCGGATACCGAGGTGGTAATTTTGGAATAATACATGGTTGATTGGATAAATTATATTGGATATTCTTGACTACCGTGAAACTAATTAATGATTTTTATATTCCATCATTTTTGGAATTTACAACATTTTTGTATTGACGACGTATATCCAGTATTCTATAACAATTAAGGGAGAATGAATGTAATCAATAAGGTTTTATGGTAATTCAGGATGATTCAGTGTTTTAAAAGAATACATGATGAAGCTATTCATATGTTATTACGTGGTAAAAAGGATCTACATTATGATTACCTTCCATCTAAATTTTAGACTGAGAGTTTTGACAGAAGTATTTTGGATAAGTATAATGTTTGGAATGGATTATATTTTACATTGGATACTATTGTTAAGATTATTTTTGGATATTTATAAAAAGGACAACACAAAGACCGTGTGACAACCCGTCGCGTCAGACAAAGGTGTGGGAATCGAACCCACAACCATAGTGCGATTGGGATTTATCGCCTACCACTGGACTACGTGAAGTCCCTAGAGTGTATAATGTAGTTTTTTTATGTTCTGATAGATGAATTATATGATTATTTTTGGAACCCTATATGGTTAGGATAAATACAATATTTTTGAGTTCTATTACCTTTTTGAATGAAAGATGGGTTTGTCGTAAAAATTTAGTAAGGAATGAATGTCTACATGAAAAGTAAGTATATTTCATTACATTCTTAGTAAATCTCATAAATAAATTCTTCAACTTTATGAAAGGTAACTTAAAACCAAAACGTTGTCGGTTAACTTTTCATTCTCGTGAATCCAAGACGGTTTAACCAATTATAGTTTTGTGATTTTCTTGTAGTTAACTTCCTCATAATCCTATTTTCTATAACTCTCTATTATATCATGATGGTTTGTTTCTCCTCCATATCCATGTTTTCATAGAATCCTAATATGGACTGTCTCGAGTGACCTTTGTACTTCTCTTTCTTACTTTTAAAGTTATATTTTTATTAACCCTATTTCCGATGTGGGATTTCCAAAAATGTATTTTCTATTTACAACATTTTATTTTCAAAGAAAAATTTTAAGTTGAGAGGACGCAATTTTTTGAAGGAGGGGAGAATTTAGCACCCCAAGCTTCCACAATATGCTTCTCTTTGAATAATACAATAGCATGTGTTGTACGCAACAATGATTTCAAGAACACTATGACGTACCAAACTAGCCGTTCAAATGAAGTTATGAATAGTATTAACTAAATTTTAAATTTTATATTATCTATATAATTTTAGAATCCATATTATGAGTTCGTAAAAAATAATTTAGGAACAAATACATTTTTTTCAGATAAAAGAAGTATTTTTAAAAAAATGCAATTTTACCACCTTTTAATGGTGAAGCCTTTTTAAATCCAATATTTGAAACTTTTATATATTCAATTTGACAAAATAAACTTCTTATTTAGAATTGTGACATATGAATTTAGATTCAATAATGTTGTGGTGTTTTTCTGATAACTTTTATATTTGGTTGAATAGTGAAAATACTATATTTTAACTAAAATTTTTTTTTTAATCAAAATAATTTATATTGTTAAATTATAAATTTTAATGGGTTTGTAAGTATAAATAGATTATACTTTTACCATTTAATCCAATTATGGTCATTTTATGTAATTTCACATTGAAATTGGACATAAACTAGTGTCAACCATTTGATAGTTATTATTTCTTAAAAGTACGCCTTTCGGTTTTGACAGCGGGAATTAATTTTAAATTAATAAATTCAACTTCTATATTTTTAATTTTGTAAATTATATCTCATTATGAAATTCGGATATCAAAATTAGTTTTGGGTGAATTTTATGGTATTTTTCTGAAAACATTTAATTTTTGAGGAATTGTGAAAACAATGAGTTATTGGTCAAAACTGACTTTTTATTTAAATAAATATTTATTTTATTTAAATGTATTTTAGGTCAAAATAGATACATAATACCTATATAAGTTCAATGTAAATAATTGGAATCAGTTTATAATAATTTTAGACATATAAGAATTTTACTGAACTTTTCACCGTCTTTTACCCATCTCTTAGGAGAATTTGAAAATTCACATAAAACATAATTTTAAGGATTATGTGTGTAGAATTTCAAAAATACAAGAGACACAATTAATATCAAGGAGTAAAATTTGGTTCAATAAGTTAAAAATAATTTTTGGTGAATAGTAACTCTTTACTTTGATTTACCACGGTAAAAAGTAAATTGAGTAATTAAGGGTAAAAATGATATTATTATTACCCTAACACATGTTCTAATTCTATTGGATAAGTATAATTCTACCAAAAACAAACTCAGTAATAAAATATGAACCTTTTTTGTCTACTTGGATTAGATGAGGACATTTATTGTCATTTAATTCAAAGAAGAGTTAAAAGAGATAAAATCAATGATTTATAACTAAAACATTTTTAATATATGGTTATACATAATATAAATTTGATTATAAATATTAATTAGAAAGATAAATATATTTCCTACATA
Organism: Viscum album; assembly: GCA_963277665.1. Classification (NCBI taxonomy): domain Eukaryota; kingdom Viridiplantae; phylum Streptophyta; class Magnoliopsida; order Santalales; family Viscaceae; genus Viscum; species Viscum album. The sequence goes on along the minus strand of OY728158.1, from coordinate 360,542,440 downwards.
ATTTTATTTTATTTATAATTTTTAGTCATTAAATAATTTAATTTATTAATGACACAATGATGATGCAGTAATTAACTTATTAGTGAACTATTAAAATAATTGATATTATAAATACCCAAATAAATATAATTTGATACTTTTACTGAATTCCAAGAATTTTACTGGTTAATATGAAATTTTATGATTTATTAAATCAATTTTTTTCTAATTAATAAAGTTATTAAGACTTTATCAAAAACCAATTATTAAATAGTTTCAAAATTGACATAAAAGAGTTTTCCAGACAAATATTATATTATTAATTGATATAATATTTCTAAAAATATAAGGTTCGAAAAAAGGACTTATAATATGAAAGGGATGTCATTAATGTACCACTCGGGGGACTAATGGAAGTATATAGTATGTTTATTAACCATATAATATAAAAATACAAAGTGGCATGGTAAATGCTAAACTATTTAACTAAGAGTTAAATTTAAATGACAAGGTTAATATAGGGACCCAAACATATCTAAAATCTATTTGATGAAAGGATTTATACCCATCCCTACCTTAGACTTTGAATAATCCTCTTTGGATCCATTAGAAACCGAATATGAATTTATTATAAAATAATACTTTAAGATTTTCCTAAAGAGCCTCTCCTCCGCCTTATAAAAGGACACCACTTCTAACCAGTTTATCACACATCTCAAGCCTTTTGGTTCATCCAAAATCTGCCTAATTAAGATCCCTACATACATATACTCTTCTTAGAAGCCTTACTTTACGAATAATTCACTTCAAGAGTCCTTTTGCTTCAAACCAAAGGAAGTTACCCAAATTAAAGGTAACAATTTCTCTTAACATCTTTTATTTTATTTTAATTATCCAACCCCTAAACTATTTTTATTCTTTTCTTTTGTAACAAAACCAGTATAATTTATATATTAAGATGTTTTTATGAAAATTATTAGAACTAAACTTACACACACCTCCATCTATTGGGTGAAAAACATAATGTTTCTGTGGATGACAAACAAACGCCTCACGATGCAATGATTGTTCAATTATCTCCTACCACCTCTAATGGTAGAAATTACGATGGCACATTAATTAAATATGATATTAAAGTAATTTATTTTATATATAATCTTCTGTAATTCCATTTTATATCATACCATTATTCATTTCATGTTGTATATATATACACGATAATTTCATTTGATGAAGTGCGGACTATCACCCCCTCAAAGTGATATGACTCGTTCATACCATACATGGAACATATAAAGGATGGTGTTAATGAACTTAAGTAACACATATAATATATTATTTTATACTGGTTTAATATTATACCTATTTATCATTTGTTTTTTATTCATTTTAAAATGAAAAATGAAATGGAAGTAGTGTTCGTGCGTACGTACGGACTACCGTCTCCACTAACGCGATGAGATTCATTCCCCATAGTATATGTTCAAGTATAATTATCATTTGATGATTAAAAATAATTTTTAAGGGCTTGATATAATTCTTGATATTAATAATATACAACCTATCCAAAACAAACACGGTATATCTAACAAAACATATTAAAGAAAATGAGTAAGTTAACACCCGAAATGACGATAATACTAATATATTATTAAAATATCAATGTTAAAAGATCATATATGATATCATTTTAATTTATATGAATATTGAATAATTTAATAACAATTATTTCACCCTTATACAAGAGGTTAAATTACCCTCAACCAAGGAAAATTACAAGGTATGGGGTTTTCATCTCACTCATTATTCCCATGAGATTCGTGCCATATTGCCACTATTACCTTTTGTGTGTTGTATACAATTCCCATAATTGTATTATTTGTGTACTAAAATTTAATTTATGTGTATTTAAATATTCATTTTATGATACCTCTTTCATGGGGTGTAAGTTTCGTAAGTTACCAAATTGGTAAGGGCTAATTTCTCAATCTCATTATTATCCGAGATTGTTTATGTGTAAGTATTTATTGGGTCATTTTTCTCATCCATGTCCATTTTGATAAAAATGATTTCAAAATGAATATTTTATGGATTTGTAAAATTTACTATTTATCAATATCATAATTTTAACAGTTTTGATGATTTATATTTCTAATCCTTTTTAATTAATGTCCATGTTTTCAAATCGATTTTAAGGATTTATTTATATGGACTTGAATGTTTTGAAATGATAATTCTTTTCAAAATTTTCAAAGTGGTATGAGACACTTTTATTCAAAAATTTCTTTAAATGTCTTCCTTTCTAAATTGTGTGACTTTTAAATATTTTCTTGATAAAAAACATTTCTCTCAAAGAGTTTTACAAATAATTTTCATAAATGTTAATATCCTTTGATGGATTTTAAAATTGTTTGAAGATGATTTATTATGATACAAATCTTCCATATTGTGTTGAAGGTTTTGTGATATGTTTGAATATGGATGTGTTATTTTTATACCATTAAAGTTATAGGGATAATTTGTTGACATTTTATATGCTAGTTCTTATATGAATGTTTATGTTATGCTTAAACCTGTTCAGATGAGGAATGCATTCGACTTAGTAAGTGGTGGGTGGATCCCATTATAGCTCCTTGATGCATTGGTAGTTCTAATGAGACAAAATAGTGTCTTAGCACAAGGCCTTGACAAAATCTTATTTGTAGTCTTGGCACGAGGCCTTGGCTATATGGTTATGATAGTCTGGAATTATGTGTTACAACATTATGAAAGTGGTTATTGATATTGCATGTGATTATTCGACTAGTAGAATATCCATATGAATATGTAAATGGAATTATTCCATTTTATTTCTGCCATATTTTGATGAAGTTCAAGTTTAAATGGCTTTTGTTTTAGTTATACACTGCCTTAAATATTTATGATTATTTATGAATGTTTCCGCTATATTTTTATCCTTACTCAGCATCTTAACTCACCCCTTTCTGTGTTATATTTTTCCCAGGATGTGAAGAAGTAATTTATGAATGACCTGCAGGGATAGTATGAGGGGATATGTGTGTGGACTATGGAGACTATGTTATTGTAGTTTTTCATATAATGATGTAATGTAACATTTATGAATATATATAGTGTTTCCAAGGCTTATAAACTAATCGGTCTTTCGAGACTTAATCTTTTGTGATCATGCCAATGAGACGTAATAATGCACCAACTCTGGGTAACTGTGGTCGGGGCGTCACACTAGGTTTGAGTATGTCTTGTTTTTTATTAAAATGTTAAATTAAAATTGAAAACCCACATTTCATGTCATATTGGTAATACCATGTGTCAAATTTATGTGAAATCAACTCCAACATGTGAAAATATAAAATATATATCATTTTCCTATTGTTTGAAAATAACATGAGTTAATTTTCATGGTTTAAGCAATGTGACATTCATTTTAATATTTAATAGAACCTATATACTAAAAACATAAATTCAATTTTATACCATCCCATCATGTACCAAATTTATATGTGATCAATTCCAATAAAAAATGTATTATGGATTTTTTTCTAATGTTCAGAAAAAAATTGATCTTGTATTTTTAGATATTTTCAATTATTCTACTTTTAAACTAAAATGATAGTTATATATTTAAAACATGCACCTAGAGTCCCACCAAGAACATCGTGTGTTAGATCAATATGCAGTCAATTAATATACATTATAAATATATTATGGATCAATTCCCTAAATATAAAAAATTATATGAGTTTTTTTCTTATTTTTTTAGTTACATATGTTTTAAACTAAAATTTATCTTTTATATTTTGAACATGCTCATAGAGTAGTACTAGACACATCATGTATTGGGTATATGTGTAGTCAATTATTACATGAAAAAAATTAATCATGAATCATTTTACTAATGTTATAGGACTATATCATATTTTTACTTAGTTTTGGATATATGACATGTGTGTTTCATAAAATGACACGTAAAAACATGCACAATGACTTGTAATGGACATATTTTGTGTGGGATTTATGTGTGTTTCTTTCCTTTTCATCAAAAAATTAATTATGCATCATTTTTAAGGGTTAAATAAAATCAAAGATCGTTTTCTGAGTTTTTTCTATGTGATGTGTGTTTTAATCAATAATGAAAATTTTATCTTGAAAAGAAAGAACATTTAGTAGTAAAAGACACATCATGTGTTATAGTGACATTAGATAGATTTCTACATGTCACACATGTTATATGAATCATTCTCATAAGTTTTGAAAAAAATGGGATATTTTTCCTAGTTTTATCTACGTGTCAAGTGTTTTATACTAAAATGACACTTTTATATTAAAAACAAGAATGTTAAGTCATTCCGGCCCCATCATTTGTAATATTGTCATTCATTCCATTAATATACAGTAAAATTGAAATATAGATCATTTTATAAAACTTTCTAGACAATATGAGCTATATTTCCAAATTTTATCCACATGACACATTTTATTAACTAAAATGAATCGTTTAATGTAAAAATATAACATTGAGTCAAACAGGCCAAATATTTTGTCTGATTGATACAATTTTAATTCCTCTATGTAAAAAATGAATTAGGGATCATTCTACAAAATTTTGAAAACAATATGAGACATTTTACTCAGTTTTGAAAATGTGTTCAACATATTAGTCTATATTAGAACTTTTATATTGATGAAAACAAATGGATTAATTAATAGAATATCAAGTTTCAGAATGATATTCAATACATTCTTACACACAAAAAATAAATTATGGTATATTTTTCAAAAAAATTATGATAATATGATCTTCTATACTCTCTTTTACATATGTGTTGTTTATTTTAGAGTAAAATGATACTTTTAATTTGAAGACATCCATGTTGATCCATACTATCCATATCATGTTTTGTATTGATTTTTAGTTGATTCTTACACATCACACATGAAATATGGATAATTTTCTTAATGTTTAAAAAAAATATGACCCTGTTTCCTTAGTATTTATAATTTATTCATATTTTAAACTAAAATAAAACATTTATATTTTAATAATTTACTTTAATTAATAAAAAAATCTTCACAAATTATATTTACTTTTAGTCATTTCCTACACATCAAAAAATTAATTATGTATAAGAGTCATGAATTTTGAAAACAATCATATTTTATTTGATTAGTTTTGACAATGTTAAATATGTTTTTAACTAAAATAGATCATTTTAATTGAAAACATAAACTTTGATTAAAACCAAAAACTATTTATTTCTATTTATATTTTTTTGAATCACGCACATCACAAATAAGATCACTAACACCATTCAAGTCCTTTGGGAAAATTAAAAACACCCCAGTAAGAACTAACGATGTTAAAATAATGAACGATCGTAATGGGAGATCAAAATTAAAAAAATGTGGGTTTATAAAGTGTTAATTTTACATGGAGTTCAAGGGATATAGGATTCAATGTTTCAATTCCATGAGAGATTTAATTACACAAGGGACAGGATAAACTTCTTTGGGTTTTATTTGAATTATTTTCAAGGTTTTATCATTGTATTTTGAAAAACATTGATAAAGACCCATATTTATCATCACTAAATTAGAATTTGATTATAAAAACACTATTTATGAGATATAACTCTTAAAATTGATAAAAATGGAATTTTATCAATAATTTCTAGAAATTGTTTATAAAAATATTATTTGTAATTACATTCTATTTTAGCACAGAAAAAACCTACATTTTCTAGCAATATTTTGGATGATATGATAAAGGTACAGATTTCTTGACCAAGGAGGTGATGTCCAATGAACCCATCCCTCCCCCTATGGAGTTGGAGGGGCCCCTATAATTCCTTAAGGGAACTTATCCTCTCTCATTATCTCCCTTTTATATCTTTATTTATTATTTCATTCCCTTAGATCTCGCTTATCCCTAATGCTTCATATTTTTTATGGCTACCAAAACATTCACTCTCACTGTCAGAGTTCATTGATGCCTCGTGTCTTATGAACCTAATGTTGATATAATTTTTCAAACAATGTCATCCATTGGAGGATTCATATTATTGCATTGTTTTTAGATAATATTAAAATCTAGAATTATTAACATTGGGTCTTCTCAACAACATGCACATAATAATTCTGTTCTCTTCAGAGAAAGGCTTATTCCACCCTTGGTCTAGTTCCCCCACATCTGTAATAGATCTTTCTTCTCCTTATTTCGGTGGAATTTTTTTTCATGAAACGATATACCCCAACTATGAAGATTTGAGAGGTTTTTCCAAACCACAATTTTACTTTTCATAATCCTTCTATTATTCAAATTCAAGGTATTTTTGTTGGTAGATATTTATGTTTGGATTGTAGAACTAGAACTATTTTCCATCCTATTTCATTGAAAATTATCATTGAATTCAATTTTTTAAGAATGATAGTAGAGAATATCAGAGTTGTAGTTACAGAATAGTTCAACAATAAGAAAAATGATTCTTTTGAGTCATGGATTTCTATTTTCTCTTCATTAAAGAAAATGTTTCACTTGATAGTAGTGCATTGGAATAGATTCATGAATCACTTCCAGAAGAAGGATGTAATATTCATATGCAGTGGTAAGGGTATGGTTTTCATTTATAGTTAATTTCTTAAGGAATGTGTCCAAATTGTTGTTTATATTGACCAGAGTAGTAATTCAGAGGTAGTTCACTTTTGATCACTTGAGGGTGGGGAGTTGAGCGGTATAAAAGTACCTTCTTATCTCACAGACTAACAGTTGACTCCAAACAAAACAAAAAAGTTTATCACAATCATAAAGGAGGTATGACTATTAATCCTTGATTCAAGAGTAGTAGACATATATCGTAGATTGATATGTTATTTTGAGGGGTCATCTGAAAGAGGGCCTGCCCAAATTAAAACAAATTCATCTAGGGGGCAACTAATGAATAGGCGGTGAGAATTGCTGATGAAGCTAAACACAGAGAAGAGTTATAAGTGGAAGGTGAGGAGGATTCACAGATCTATATAAGTAGTGGACGAAGATGGGTTTGGTTTAATGAAACAATCATGGGGATGTCGATAGGGGCTAACATGACTATTAATATTATTAATTTCATTGAATATATGGAGGATGACTATTTGGATCAGGTACATGGTGATAAAATACAATAAAAATGGATATCCAACCTGAACACTAGTAGAGAACATATGTAATAGCCAAATCCTTTTTGTCACATATTAGGAGGATGAGATATATATCCATGTTTTAGTGGACAATGTCGTTGGAGTGCATGTAGGACGCCTATATATCCCAAGGAGGAGGAAGGGGAGGAAAGAAAAAAAGGGATTTAGGGATATGCCTGATTTGAAATGGAAAGTGGTCTAAAGGATTTAAAGACTACTCTATGTTAACTAATATGATAGAAACAATGTCAATAAAAAAGAATAAGATTATGGATAGTGAACCCATGTCTCATGGATAAGAAGGAAATAAGAGTTAGAATCGTCATAGTGAAAATCAGATAATTGAGTGTGGTGAGGCCACGGAACAAGAACATTGTGGGGTATTATGGAAGATCTAATTAAGGAATAACAGGTACCTAATAGTAAGGTCATTGCATCAGATAAGGAGGATGTGGAAAATGGGGGGGGGCATGAGAGCTTGTTCTTTATTTCAATGAAGATATGTTAGAGGAGGCATCTAAGATCAATGATACACAGAAGGAGGTCCATAGGATGAATGAGAGAAGAATTCAAGTGGACACTAATAAAGTAAAATGTGTATGGATAAATAATTAAGAATGTATTTTGATATGTGGAATAAAAAAACGGTGATTAGTGGAGAAGTGTATATCAAAACATTGGACACGATGACCTATAGTTGTGAAGACCTCATCGAGGATAACTTGGACACGAAGGCCATTACTCTTCAATGGAGGTCATAAAAAGTTAAGGTTTATAATATACATAAAATAAATTTCAATTATTTTTTATTTTATATGCTGAATTTTGATTTGCATGGTCAGAACATGAAAGGTTTCCCTCTTTTTCTATAAAAGTTCTTTGCATTATTAAAAGTTAATTTCTTGTGAGCTGTTAAAGTATTTATAAGATAAATTATAAAATATTAAATGAATATATATTAAAAATGAATAAATAATAAAATGGTAAAAATAATTAACATAATTAATGAAAAGATAATCTTAAATGTGTGAATGTAATAATCGAGTGAAATTTTATAAGAAAAAATGCGTAAACATCAAAATTATTAGAAAAATGTATGAGTTTTACTAATTAATAAATTATTAAAAAAATGAAAATGAATATATATTTAAATGAAATGAATTTATATTAAATATGTACCTTACAACCATATTAAAAACCAGAAATTATAAGTAATAAATATGTACAAATAAATATTAAAAATAAAGAAATTCCATTCATATTAGACGAATAAATATTTAAATCGAATAAATTATAATGAAAATTTAAAAATATTTAACACTAGTAGTGAATAGATTGAACTAAATAATATTAATTTAATTAATGTTAAGAAAGAGTGAAACTCAATAATTAAAAAATCTTTAAATTATAAATATATTTAAAAATGAACATTTATTAATAATTTTTTAAATTATTTTAATATATAAAAATTAATATATGATAAAATGAAAAAGAAAAATATTAATTATATAAATAACAATAATATAAAATCATAAAATATTAATTAATAAAAATATAAAAATTAATATTAAAATAGATAAAATTACAAAAAATTAACAATGAAACTTTTAAAATGAAGAAATTGAAAAAAAAATTAAAAAATTTATGATTTTTATTGATTAGATCATTTTTAAAATGAATAACATCAAAAAAATATTTAAATGCAATAAATGGTATATTTTTAAAAATATTATGAAAAATGTATAATATTTGATAATTAATATATATATATATATAAAATAGACTGAGAATAATATAATTCTAAAATAAATATTAAAAATATAGTAAATTAAATAAATTTTATGTGTGTGTACGTTCTATATAAAAATGAATTTATTACATATATGTATGTTTCAAATTAATTTAACACCCATTTGATATATGTTAAATAGAAAAAAATCACATTATATTAAATTTCCATTACTTAATACAATTAGATTATATTTTTAGGTAATAGTAATTGTTAATTATAAACCAATTTCACTAAGAATATGAATTCTTTAATGTAAATATACATATTTTGTATTATATAAATCATATATAAATCATATTATTTATATATTGTTATATATATATTGTAATATATTTTAATATTAAAAATATTAAAAATAATAATGAACAATTATATATTGAGAAAGTGAAGATTCATAAATTACAAAAATATTAAATAAAACTATTTAGAATAAAAAAATTAAAAAAAAATTAAAAAAAGATATTATTACCCAAAAAGAACCAACACTACTATATAATGCACCTTCATTAGTTCTAAAATTGTCTTTTTCATTTCTAAAAAAGCATGCAACCATTATCATCATAGAAAAAGGACCCCTTTATCAGCATTGATAAAGGACCCCAATTATTGGTTATTTTTTAGCACTGGTAAAGGACATGAAGGTTGGTGAAAAATAAACAGTTTTTCACCATCCCTACAACATAACCATATTATAAACATAAAATCAAATTAGAATATAAATATATTAGTAAAAGAGAATAAAATATAAATATTACAACACAAAATCATTTCTATTCAAAATTTACATAGAATATATTTTCATTGATGTGATATTTAAATTAATTAAATAATATTAAAATCCAATATAAAAATCAATAATATTATAGAATCATTTATTCAACAATCAACCTCGATTAAATCCTTTTTCGTGCAATAAAACCAATGTTCTTTGGTAACCGTACATAATAAAAATAAACAAATTATGATTTTAATATAATCCACATATAATAAATTATATTTTTATTTAATATTTATGTCAATTAAATCATTGGTTATCCGATTAAATATATTATTAATTCTTGTATTGTTATTTTTATATTAGTTATTAATTATTAAATATTCCATTAACTAATAATTATATTATCAATTTTTAATAATACTATGAATTAATAATCTAGTTAAATTTTTTTATTAAAGAATATGTTAATGATATTATTAGTTACTAAATATTTTAATAACCTAATATTTTGTTAAAATTTATATCATCAAACAAAATTAACGATTTTAAATTGATAACATGCACCTTCATAATACGGGGCACATTATGTGTCCGATTGATGAATGATCAATTCTTAAATATCATTAATTATTCACGGATCATTTTCTTATTGTTAGAAATTAATATGATCTCATTTAAACTATTTTGAAAAAGTGACACATTTTTTAAACTTAAATGAATCATTTATATTGAAAACACTTAGTTGGAGTCACACCAGCCACATCATATGTCAAATTAATGTATAGTTGATTCCAACAGGTCAAAAATGAATTATGGACCATCTTTCAGATTTTTTAAAATAATTTGAGCTCATATAATCATTTTTGACAATCTGATGACCATTTAAAAGTAAAATAAAAAATTTAAATTTTATACACACACTTTGAGTCATACCGACAACAACATGTGTTGGATTGACATGAAGTTGATATTTATACATCAAGATAGAATTAAAGACAATTGTTCTGTTGTTTGAAAACAATATGATTTTTTTTGTTTTGACTATGTGATGTAGGTTTTAAACTAAAATTACACTATTATAATGGAAAAACAAATTGAGTCATACATACCATATTGTGTGTCAGATTAATGTGTGATCTTTTACTATAATCACAAATGACTTCTGGATAATTTTACTAGTGTTAAAAAACATTCAATGGGGTTTTTCATAATTTTGGCAATGTGAAACACAGTTTATACTAAAATGACAATTTTTTGTTGAAAGTGATAAATTAGAGTCATGTGGGACACATCATGTGTTAGATTGTCATGGGTTTGATTCAACATGTCATGTATAAATTATGGATTTTTTTCTTATAGTTTAAAAAAATCAGAGTTAATTTTCTTAATTTTGGAAATTTTATGCATGTTTTAAATTAAAATTACACTTTTATATTGCAAACATTTATTTTGAGTCATAAGGACCATATCATGAGTTTGACTAAAATTCAGTCCATTACAATACATCTTAAATATATTGTAGTTTTTTACTGATTTTTCAAAACAATATGAACTTTTTTATTGGTTTTGGATATATGAGATGTGTTTTAAACTAAAATAAATCTTTCTTATGAGAACACACACAATATTAATCATATCGATCAAATCATGTTTCTGATTGATGTGTGGTCGATTCCAACTCATAAAAAATTAATTATAGATATTTTTTTACATTTTTTAATTTAATCCAATATTTTTTTCATGGATGTGATAACGTGACACATGTTTTATGCTAAATGAATCTTTTATAGTGAATAAATTCTATTGGAGACAGATCATCCATGTCGTGTGTCGAGATGATGTGTAGTATTTTTTTACCCATCAAAAATGAATTATGGACCATTGCACTAATTTTTTAAGAAAATCAGATCTCATTTTTCTATTTTTTATGTGACATGTGTTTAAAACTAAAAAAACAATTATATTGAAAAAATAGAATTTTATTTATATCAGCAACATCATATATTGAATTAACATGTGATTGATTCATAAATGTCAGAAATGAAATATGGATCTTTTTCTTGATGTTTGAAAACAACCAGAGATAATTTTCTCAATTTTGACTATGTGACAAGAGTTTTAAACAAAAATTACACTTTTATATTAAGAACACACAATATGAGTCATACCAATCACATTGTGTCTTGGCATTACATGAAGTTAATCGTTATATTTCTTAGATGAATTATGGATAAATTTATAAAGTTATAAAACAAATATATATTTTTTTCTCTATTTTGGATATGTCAGATATGTTTTTAACTAAAATAACACTTTTATATAGAACACATGTACTTTTATTCACACTAACTACATCATATGTTGGATTGATGTGAGGTAAATTCCTACACAAAAAAATGAATTATCTATAATTTTATTGATGTTTGAAAAAAAAATTAGATTGTATTCCCTTCGTTCATATAGTGATGAGCGTTTTAAACAAAAATGACACATTTATATTATAAACGCACACATGGAGTCATATCAGACACATCATGCATTATATTAATAAGTAATATATTTTTATGTGATAAAAATGAATCATGGATCATTTAACTAAATTTTAAAAACAATATGAGCTTGTTTATATAGTTTTGTCTATGTAATGTGTGTGATACACTAAACTAAAACTTAAAAACACACACATTGTGTAACATCAGACGCATCGTTTGTCAGATTTATGTGTAGTCAATTCCTATATTTCATAAATGAATTATGGATATTTTTTATAAGGTATGAAAATAATTAGAGACTACTTAATGATTTCTATGTAATTTATAAATCTATACAATAAATTCACTTTGATATTGAGAACACGTACATTCATCCATACCTGCCACATCGTTTATTGGATTGACATGTAGACAATTCATATATTTCACATATGAAATATGTATTGTAAAAATACGTTTTGAATAAAATTTGATATTTTTTCAATATTTTTGGATATGTGATATGCGTTTCAAACTAAAATGACACTTTTATATTGAAAACTCACAAATTATGTCATACTTGACACATCATGTGATGGATTGAAATTCAATAAACTCATACACACAAAAATGAATTATATATCATTTTAATTAATTATCATGAAAATATAAGATCATATTATAATTTTTGGATATGATATATGTTTTTAAAACATAAAATGATAGTTTTAATGAGAAAAAGATGTACTTTGAGTTATAATATTTACTTCATCTCTCACATTTATGTGCAAGGAATTCCTATATGTAAAAAATAAATTACCGATCATTTAATAAATTTTTGAAAAAAAGAGATATTTTACTTTATTTTTAAAATATCATATGTGTTTTAATCTGAAATGACAATTTTATATTGAAAACACACACATAGAGTCATTTGGGTCACATCATGTGCTATATGGAACTTCGTTCAATTCCTATACATAAACAATTAATTATGGATTATTTTCAAAACATTTTTGGATTGTTTATCTCATTTACTTGGTTTTGGTTATGTGATATTTTTTAGATTAAAATGACACATTAATGTGAATAAGTTCCCTTTGATTCATAATGTCCACATCATGTGTTAGGTGGATTAGAAGTCGATTCCTACACATCCAACATGAATTATCCATCATTTTCCTAATGTGTGGAAATAATATAAGGTTGTTTTCTTGTTATATTGAAAGTACAAATTTTGATTCATTCGAACCACACCGTGTGTCATATTTATTTGAGTTAAATTTCTACTTTTAATTTTTTTTTCATGTTTTCTTTTCCACAATTTTGAAATCATTTTGATATCGTATGTTACATTTAAAAAATGTATCAACCATTTTTAACTTAAATGAAACTTTTATATTGAAAACATGAACTTTGTATAATTTCGGTGACATCGTATGTAATATTGATATGTGATCAATTCCTACACATTATAAATAAATTATGGATCATTTCCTTGAATTTTTGAAGACAATACAGGTTCATTTTCTATTTTTTGAAAATGTTACTTATGTTGATAATTATATTTCCTTGTATAGGTCAATATTCTACAAAAAAGGTTCAAATCAAAACCCTCATTCAACTTCCTTCACATATAATTCCATAATCCTACTTTGAGTATTGGATTGGAATATCTAAGATGAATTAATATTATTATTTACAGTATCTTTCACTGCCATGTATATGTGTGAATGAAAACTGAATGTGATGGAATTTATCATTCATTGTAATCATTTTTGTGGAGGTGAATATTAAATATCAAATACCCTTTTTACAAACTCATAAAATGATATCAAGACACAAAATGGAAATAAAAAGTCTGAGAGCATTGAAGTAACTTCCCTCATAATTTGCAATATGACCTCATATTTGTACGTCAAACGATTCTATACACATTTACCTTTCACCATTATCTTCAGTATACACTCATTGTACAATATTTTATGAGAAAAACATGATTCGTACATGATACTAGATCAAACATAATTTTTATAATGTAACCCTCCAAGATACAACTCTTTGATAAATCAATCAAATCATTATTTAATTGAAAATTCATCACTAAATAATTTTTCAAATTAAACCAACTCAAACTAAAACCTAAAAAAAGAAAATTAGGGAAAATATGAAAATAAATTCATTGCCAATCTGGTAATGATAATAAAAACAATATAATAATTTCATAATTATTGTAACAATTTTATTTTTGAATGTATCACATAATATGATGGTTTAGTAAATATATCATAAATGTTAAATTGAAATTGGAATGCATATATAGATGAAATTTATTTGAATGTATATGAAATTATTTCCCATCAAGTTGTGGAATATTATCATGAATATTTTTCTATTTCTCCCAGATACAACACCCTCAATGAAAAAATTCATAGTATTTTCATCAGGTAGAGGAACCATATGTTGGAGAGGATCATCAACTCTATACACTTACTCAAGAGTTAAAAAATGAATATATCAGGGTTTAAATTTCAATAGAATGATGGGAGGGGTGAAACAAAAAAAATAATGGTATGGACATTACAAATGTATATTTAGAATAAATATATATCTAAAAATATTCCAATATCATATGAAATATATTTTAGGGAATGTAATTTAAATGTATTACAATACTGATGCTTAAAATCCCAAATGTATCATAATCTTCATATCATGTACATGATCACATACATAATCGATAATCAACTCAACATGATGCTGAAAATAATTCTGAAAACATGTACTCTTCCCAATCACCTAAAAACAACAAATATTTATTCTTTTCAGTATGTATAATATAATGTTATCATCATAGTAAGAATAAAATAAAGACATAAAACTATTAAAAAATATTTTAATTGAAATTGTAGTTACATTAGAAAATTACATGTTTGGGGATGCTATTTTGTTGATAGTATATAAACCATAAACCTTTTCACTATCTAAAAGCTCAATTTATTGAGTTTAACTATAGATCTGTTATAAAAACATTTTCAATTAAAAATATTAAATTGAAATGTCAAAATTATCTAACTCATATATTGTTCAATTATGATGAATTATGAAATATTCAAATAATGTTTTTTTCTATCATTGGAACTGAATACACACATCACTTCCTTTATAATCCTAACTCAACTATTTCTCATCATAATATGTCCATAGTGTTACTTCAAATAGAATGTATAAACAAAAATTACAAAACTAGTGTAAGAGATAAAATCTACAATTGGTTCACTGAATAACCAATTGATTTGATAGATAATAGAATTTGGATTTGCAGATAACTACTTATAAATATGATCATAGATCTATCTTATAAATATATTGATTATGGGTAATTTATATCCATCTTTCATCCCTTCATGGATTCATAAGTATAATAATTACTCTATGGGATTAGTCATATAGAGGAAACTCTGAACTATTATGTAAAATGTAAAGTTGAGTCCACTTGTGCTCTGTAATTTTTATTCTAAAAACACATATGTTAGAAATTTTTTATCCCATAAGGCTTCCACTATTATGATATTTTGGGAGAACAATTCTATCAACATTTGGGAGGTATTTGGTACAGAAATCAATAGCTTCATCAATAATTAATCACTATTCAATACAACTTTCAAACTAACGTTCATTCATGATGTTACCTTCAAAATATTCATATATCATTCGGTGGGGGTACACCCATCAACAATGTTCATGACCACATAGTTGAATCTATATAATCTAGTGACCCATCAAGTGGAAAATTATATCAATGAATTATGGTTGGAAGAATAACTCAAATTATCATAATATGACAACAATATCCTTATTTATGATTAGAAACTTCGTAGGTCCAATTAATTTCCCGCATATGGATTTGAAATGGAAAAAATGTTTCGTTAATATATGTTCTACATTTATATGAAAAAACCATCAAAATTCTATAAGAATTAAATATTCATAAAAACATGACTTTCATGTAATTATAGTCCCAGTAATGTAAAATTATTCATTAATATGATATTATTAACATTTTATGGGTACCCCTTGAGAAAGATTACACCATTAAGGAAGCTTTATAATTGAAATTATTGTTTTCAAGATAGAGTACATGTTAGTGGAAGAATAATTGTTTTCCTTTCATCCTTAACTAGTTCCAACACATCCCTTATCCCCATGTCAATCATTACAGCATTTCCTTAATTCCATATTTTATTATCTCTAGTACATTTTTTTATCTTAAAAATAATAGTGTCACTTATTTATTTTACAATGTTCATGAAATAAAAAAAATATCTGACATATCAAAAGTTCTAGTATAGTAATTATTTGAAAATTCATCAATTTTTTCCAACCATATTGTGTAAGGTTTTTCAAAAATGGTGTTCAAAAATTAGTTTCATTATCTTTTAATTTATTGGGAATTTGATCACTCGTTAATTGGGACGGTGTTTTATATTGTTCTGTATTTCCATTGAATGATGTCATTCAAGATCAGTATTTATTTATTCAGGGTAAAAATTTACAATGTCCAAAAAAACAGCCTTCAAGGAATGTTCCAAACATTTCATTAATATTATAACATAATAAATTTCCATAAGAGTGAAATTAAATCATCAACCTATGAAACATGGTTGTCATTGAGAAATATTAGATTCTTTGATCCTCATACAATGTAACACCTGAATCCCACATCAATTTCATATCTTAAATCAATGATCCCAAATGGATATCAATATCATTACCATGTTGTTTGGTCCTATATATAAATAGAGACAACATAATGTATTTGTGCTTGATTCCTGACCATGGTGGAAAGATATAAATTACCAACATAACTATCCATGTAATGTGAGTACTAATTTTCACACCTATAGGACTTATTCCATATATAGATAATGTATGTAAAAGTTTTCATTGACTGTTTCCAAATTCAGGATACTCGTAATCAATTTTTATCTACAAAGGAGATTTTGTCGGGTGTCATATTTTACTATCTTCAATTACTATATTTGCATGCCTTGAAAATTTTTAAATAGTTTCCTGACATCCATAGAGATGTATAGACATTATAATGACAGGAAAACAACTTACACATTTTGAGTTACTGGATTTATTTTTCATGTATTGATATGTACATAACCCAACAGATGTTATGAGTGATTCATGGTCCTTGTAAAAATAATATTGAATAATTTGGACGTGAATGTATTTTCTAATAGATCATACCAATTAGACATGGAATTTAATAAGTTCCATATTTTTTAGAAAGAATATCATTTTCTTCTTGTAACATATCAATTAAGATAACAAGTAAATCAGTAAAGATGGTGTCACTCCTTCCACTGCCAATGTTAAAATTATATAATAATAATATAGATGAAAACGTTGTATTTTTAGTACAACCGATATACAATGGTGTTTTTTCAAAGATATATAAATTCTTGAGAAATATTGTATAATCATGAAGGGAATATTGAATTTTAATTTTCATTTCTTCCATATGATATCTTTCATAATTTACGTTATCATTCATATCAGTTGATCCATAAATCCTAATATAATACCAGTCAGTATGTACATTCTTTTTCCCCAATATTTAGTCCAAAATTTTTATATTTGATATATTTCATAACAGATAAAATGTTCTTAAAACTCTTCTGTGTGAATTCATGTTGAATAACAACAACATATACATGGATAATTGATTTTTGAAGGGTCATATGCATGCTCTATTACAATCTTGATGAACATTTTGACCCAATCCTTATACTCATTTTTCATACGATTAGCATCCATCCAGTTTTGATTCATATCCATCCTATTATGTTAAATAATATTTATTTTTTACAGAAATAAATAAACACACATAAGGTATAAATAATGAAAGAATAAAGTAAGAGATTCTTCAAAGAAATGTGTTAATTTTCGAAAGAAAAATTTTACACACACTTTGGACACTCAATGATGAAATAAAAAATGTTATAATGATAATATGATAAAATTCATTGAAATTGGAATATTAGACTCCTTATGATAATTTTTCACATTGATAACATCCAATTAAAATAATAATTTTGATTGTCAGAATAAATAATGATACTGTGTTTGACAATAAAGAGGGAAATTTATGATTGATGAAATCATTGAAGCAAAGAGGTCAAGGTTGATGCTAAATTTTTTAAAAGGAAACCCACATGGGATGATTTCCGCCATTATGATGTTTCACCCTATGTTATATTATACTTTTTATTGAATAATAATGATCATATTATACTAATAAAGTTGAATAAATCTCAAAATTCCAATGTTATTAGCAATTATTCCGAACATGTTATATTTTTACGAAATGGTAACATGAAATGAAACAGCCTATGGTGGTTGTTGGGTTATACATTCCCTAATGGAGGGAATTAGTATTTTAACGCCCTTAAAGAATCATGTATGATAAATGAATTTATTAATCTAATATAACAAGAGTTGAATTATGTGTATTTATATTTTTTTTGTAGTGGTAGGAAACATTTATTTAAGGGGATTTGATGTATCTATAAATTTACAACGAGTATAATTAAATTATTATCTATTGAAAAATTATTATATGAACAATTTTCACTCAACAAGTTATTAATGGTTATTATTTATTGTAAAATTATGAAGGATAAACATGTTTTTGGAGAGAAAAAATAAAACATTATATGTTCTAAAAATTAATTTTTTTTCTATATAATCTATTGAAGGTGACTATAACCAATTTATTTGGGAAAATTTATAACACCCAAAGTATAACTAAGAATGTTGAAATAATAAATCAAGTTGAATAGAAGATAACAAGTAAAAAAATATGGGGTTTTAAAGTATTTATTTTTCCAAGGAGTTCAAGAGAGAGACGCAACAAAGACTTAGTTCCATAAGAGTTTTAATGGCATGAGGGATGGAGTCCTCTGGTAGGGGAATATTTAAAATATCATAAAGCTTTTATCGATGATTTTTAGAAAACATTTTATAATGACATATATTTATCAATAATAAGATATAGATTTTTGACAAAAATACTCTTAATGAGTTATAAATCTTAGAACTTATTAAAATGGAATATTATCTACCCTTTCCAAAATAATTTTTGAAAGATATGTTTTTAGTACATATTATTTTAGTACTGAAATAACCATATCTATCAATAATCGTAGGAAAGAGCTAATAAAGACCTTGATTTCGTAACCTAAGAGGTGATGGAAACTGAGCCCACCCCCCTTTGGATTGGGAGAGGCCACTACAATCCTTTGAGGTAAATCATCATCTATCTTTCTCCATATTTTTTATCCGTGATTTTATTCATTATTTCCCTCAAATATTGCTTATCCCTAAAGTTACATATTTGTTTCATAGATTCATGTAATATTTGTTCTCATACTCAAATTTCATTGATGCCTTTTTGTTTCTAATCCTTAGGTTGACATTACGTTTCAAAAAATGTAATCCATCAGTAGAATGATTTAATTGCTTTGTTTTTAGATACTGGGGATTATATGAATGATTAACTATGTGTCTTGTCATCAATAAACCAATCATTATTCGATTTTCATTGGAGAAAAACATGGTCCAACCCTTTTCTAATGCCCCAATCATATGAAACATATCTTATTTCTCTTTATTTTTACAAACTTATTATTTCCACATGAAATAAAATACCCATAATATGGTTATTTTGGATTCTTTTTTACTGTGTCTTATTCTTTTTTAGAATCCTTCCTTTAATAAAATTTTAGATAATTTGGTTAGTAAATATTTATGTTCTGATTGTAGGACTATAAATATTTTCCATCATATTTCTATACAAATTTGTGATGAGGTCAATGTTTTGAGAATTCCAAAAGAGAATGTCTAGATTACAGTTGGGGAAGAGTTTTACTTCTTTAAAACTCTTTATTTTGAGATGTGGATTGATTTTTTCTCATCTTTCAAGAACATGTGTCACTTGATGAAAGTATGTAGGCATGGGTTCTTAAATCCATTCCAAGAAAGAATGCAATATTGAGATACAGTGGCAAAGGGATGATGTAAATTTATAGTGTAATTCTAAAAGGGTAGGTTCATATTGATGTTTTTATTTACTAAAGTAGTAATTCAAAGGTAGTGAAATTTGTATAACTTGAGGGTGGGTGTCGAATGGGACAAAACTGCATGTTAGCCTTAAATCCAAAAAATTGACTCTGAATGTGTTAGAAATTTTTTCACATCCATAAGGAGGCGTGGCTATTAATACCTGATTCAATAGTAGTATAAATATCTGGTATATGGAGATTTGTTTTTAATGGGGTGTCCGAAATAGTGCTTATGGTAAATAAAATAAATTCAACTAAGGAGGCTTCTAATGAAAAGGCAGTGAGAATTATTGATGAGTCTAAACACAAAGAGGTGTTATAGGTGGATGGTGAGGAAGATGAAATGATATACAATATCAGTAGAGTCATCTAGGGCTGAGTGAATGAAACAAGAATGGTAAGGCCGAGAGGAACTATCTTGACTATTAATATTAGTAATCGCTTCGAAGATATGGTTGTTTAATGATTGGTTAAAGGACAATGAGATTAAATAAAAGAACGAATGGGAACCCAAACCCCAATACTACAAGAGAACTTATCAAAAGAACAAATACTTTATGGAAAATATTAATAGGATGAGATATCTAGCCAAGTATTGGTGAATAGTGCCGTTGGAGTGAATTTAATAAGATTATACATCATAAGGAGGAGGAAGGAGTGGAAAAGAAAAAAGGAAATTGGGGAGATTCACTATGTTAAAGGGAATGAGTCCTAAAGGATGTAAGGACTAATAAATTTTACCTAAGTTGATGGAAAGAAGGTTAGCCACACATAACAATGTGATGGATAGTGAACCCATATATCATGGCCAGGAAGGTATAAAGAGTTAGAATATTCATAGTAAAATTTATATAGTGTAGTTTGTTGAGAAAAATGAACAAGAATAAGGTGGTGGTGTAATGGAAGATCTTTTTTATTAACAAGAGGTATCTAATAGGAAGTTTAGGTAAGCTAAAAAGGGGAGAGTGAAAAGGGGGAGGAATGGGAGCATATTATTCATTTCAATGAATAAATGTTAGAGGATGCATTTGAGATCAATGAAACCTATGAGGAGGTCCAAAAAATTCATGAGAGGATGATTCAAGTGAACACTAATAAGGAAAATTGTGTATGGATCAATAATCAAGATTTTTTTATGGTGCTTCAACAAAAGGAATATTAGAGTGGAAGAGTATATCCAAACATTGGAAAAGATGACCTGCAGTTTTGAAGACCTCATCAAGGATGAACTTGACATGAAGGCCACTCCTATTAATTGGATGGTATAAAATGTAAGGATTCTAATAGATTTAAACTTGATTTCAATGATTCGCTGATTTCATATAGTGTCTATTGATTTCATGTTCTGAAAATGAACAGTTCCAACTTTTTCATTAAAGGTGCTTTCCATAATAAAATATGAATTTTCAATCCGCTACTGATGACTAAATAAAATAAATTATACAATATTAAATGAATATTTATTAAAAATGAATAAATAATAATAATGTTAAAAATTAATTAAAATTATTAATTATGATAAAATTTTAAATGAATGAATGCGATAAATGAGTGATATTTAATAAATAAAAATAAATACATTTCAAAATTATTCAAAAAATTCACGAGTTTATTTAAATATATAAATTATGAAAAATTTGAAAATGAATATATATTAAAATGAAATGAATACATATTAGATATATACATTATAACCATATTATAAACTATAAATGCTAAAGAATAAATATTTATAAATAAATATTATAAATAAATAAATTATAATAGTATTAAAACTGAATAAATTATAAAGAAATGTTAAAAATATATAATATTTGTAGTGTATAAATAATACTAAATATTATAACTTTAGTTAATGTTAAAAAAGATTGAAATTCAATAATTATTAAATATGTATATTGCAAAAATATTAAAAAATTAACAAGTATTATTATTTCTTTAAGTTATTTAAAAGTAAAAAATTAATATATGATAAAATGAAAATGAATTAATATTAATTATATCAATTACAAACATATTAAAATCATTTAATAATAATGAAGAAAAAATATAAATAAACATTATAAATGGGTAACAATATAAAAAAAATTAACAATGAAACTTTGAAAATGAATAAAATAATTTTTTTAAAATAATAATATTATTGATTATATAATATATAAAATGAATAAATTCAAAAAAAAAATATTTAAATGTAATAAACTATATATTTTTAATAATAATATAAATATTGAATAATATTTTCTCATTAAAAATAATATATATATTTAATATAGTTTGTTAATAATAATAATTTTAAAATAAATAGTAAAAATTGAATAAAACAAATAAATATTATGTGTTTATATGTTCTATATAAAAATGAATTAAATATATATATATTTATGTGTGTGTGTGTTTCAATTAATGCAACAAGCATTTGATATATGTTAAATTGAAAAAAACTCACATTTAATTGAGTTTCAATTACTTAATAAAATTACTTTATATTTTTAATTAATATTTATTATTAATTATAAACCATTTTACAGTAAGTATATGACTTATTTACCATAAATATACATATTCTGCATTATATAAATCATATACAAATAAATATTATATATATATGAATATATTTCTATATTAAAAAGTTTAAATATATTCATGAACAATTGTGTAGAATTAAAGAAATGATTAATAAATTAAAAAACATTAAATAAAAAATATTTTAGATCAATAAATTATAATAAAGTAAAAATAATAATAAATATTATTTCTAAAAAAGAATAAAACCTTTATTTATGAACACTAATATATAAAGAACATTCATTAGGGAAAAATGGAATTTTTATTTCTAGAAAAGCATTCAACATTTATGATCACTAATAAAGGACCCCTTTATGAGTATTGACAAAGGACCCCTTTATTAGTACTATTGTTTTCATGGGTAATGACAATGATAGCAGGTAAAAAATATACAATCCAACACTATCCCAATAACATAACCAAATTAGAAAAATAAAATCAAAGTAGAATATAAATACTACATAAATCTATAAATTAATATAAATATTACATTACACTATCATTTCAATTAAAAATTTAAAAACAAGATATTTTCATTTATGTCATATTTATAGTTAAGTAAATAAAATTAAAATCTAATATACAAAATCAAAACTTTTATAGCATTCATTTTTCCACAATCATCCCCAATACAAACCTTACCCCTACAAAAAACAAATTTTTTTACAAACCATAAATAATAAAATAAAAAATTTATGATTTTAATATAACCCACATATGTAACTTATATTGTTAATTACTATATATGCCAATGATATTATGAATTATACTATTAATCATATCATTAGTTCTTTTATTATTAATTTTTTATTAGTAAATATTTCTTCAATATAACAATAATTAAAAATTATATTATGAATAATTAATTACATAGTTAATTAATAATAAAATTAAATCATGTTGTTAATTAAATACTATTTTAGTGGTATTATGAGTTATAAAATATTTTAATTACCAAAATTGTTATTAAAAATTATGTAATTAAAAAAATTATCCTTTTTAAATTGAAAGCATGCACTTTGATAATACTAGGAACATTGTGGGTCAGACAGAAGCCCTTTCAATTCGTACAAGTCTTTAACAATATATGGATCATTGTCAAAATGTTTGAAAATAATGTGATCTCATTTACTCTATTTTGACAATGTGACACATGTTTTAAAAATAAATGAATATTTTATTTTTGAAGTAGTTAGTTGGAGTCATACCGACCACATCATATATCATACTGACCTGCATTTGATTCCTACATGTCATAAATGATTTGTGGACCATCTTGCTAAAATTTTAAGATAATTGGAGCTCATTTACTGGATTGTGATAATCTGATGCTAATTTTAAACTAAAATAAAACATTTATATTTAAAACACACAATTTCAGTCATATTAAAAACAAACTATGTAATATTTACATGAGGATGATTCATATACATAAAGAATTAATTATGGATCATTGTCTAAATGTTTGAAAACAATATGATTTTTTCTCAGTTTTGGCCATCTATTGTATGGTTTAAACTAAAATTACACTTTTATATTAAAAAGAAAAACATTAATTCATAAGAACCACATTTTGTGTCTGATTAATGTGATAACGTTTAATATAATAATAATAAAATTATATAACATTTTACTATAGTTAAAAAATATTCAATGATTATTTTCATAGTTTTAGCATGTGACGCAGATTTTAAACTAAAATGCACATTTTATATTGAGAGCACTAAATTGGAGTCATGATGGGCATATCGTGTGTCAAATTGACATACTGTTGATTCCGACATGTCACATGTGAATCTTTGATCATTCTCCAAATGATTAAAAACAATCAAAGATAATTTTCTAAATTTTGGTTATGTGATGCATATTTTAAACTAAATTGACACTTTAATATTGAAAACATGCATGTTGAGTCACAAATACAATTTGATGATTCTGATTGAAGTACAGTCCATTACTATACATCTTTAATGTATTGTGGTTTTTTTACTAATGTTTGAAAAAAAAATCAAGATTTTTTCTTGGTTTTGGCTTTGTGGAATGCGTTTTAAACTAACATGACAATATTATATTGAAAACACATAATTTGAATCATATCGGTCACATCAAGTTTCAGATTAATTTTTGGCGATTCCAACTCATCAAAAATGAGTTATTAAAAATTTTCTAAAATTTTGAAAATAATCTAATTTCATTTTATTAGGTTCAATAATGATTCACACATTTTAAGTTAAAATGACTCTTTTATATTGAATACAAAACCATGGAGTCATACTACCCAAATTGTGTGTTTGAATGATGTATATTCAATTTATGAACAACAAAAATAAACTATGGATCATTGTACTAATGCTTTATGATAATCATAGATCATTTGTCTATTTCTGCTATGTGGAATGTGTTTTAACCTAAAATGAAACTTTTATATTGAAAAAAATAACTTTGAGTCATATCATGCACAACATGAGTTGGATTAACATGTTATTGGTTCACAAATGTTACAAAAGAAATATAGATATTTTCCCAATTCATGAAAAAAACCCGAGATCATTTTCTCATTTCTTGATTTGGGATATGTGTTTTAAACAAAAATTAAATCTTTATATTAAAAACAATCACTATGAGTCATACCAACTACATCGGGTGTCTGGTTTAGAAGAAGATAATGTTTATATTTTTATATGAATTATGAATCAATTTTATAATTTTATAAAATAGTCATTAATTTTTTTATCTATTTTGGATAGGTGATATATGTTTTTATCTAAAATAACAATTTCATGTTGAAAAAAAAAACAATTCGACTCACAAAAACTAAAAAATGTGTTAGATTGATGTATGAACAATTCATACACAAAAACATATTTATCAATTTTCTAAAGTTTGAAAATAATGTTAGCTTGTTTTCTCAGTTTTCATAGAGTGATGCTCATGGTAAACAAAAATGCCGCATTTCTATTAAAAACACACACTTGGAGTCATACTAAAGACATCACGTATTATACTAATATGTGATATATTATTACATGATAAAAATGAATCATGGATCATTTTACTAATTATTCAAGACAATATGATCTTATTTATTTTGTTTTGTCTATGTGATGTGTGTGCTACACTTAAATGATAAATATTGTGTCATATTTATATGCAGTAAATTTCTACAAGTCACATATTAGTTACTGAACATTTACATAATGTTTGAAAATTACAAAAAAATATTTTATAAGGTTTTTCTCTCTCACATGCGATTTAAAATAAAATAACACTTTTATATTTAAATCATGTACTTTCAGTCATACTGACCACCACGTGTATTAGCATTACATTTAATCACTTCTTATATGTAATAATTAAAATATGTATTTCAACCATATGGTTTGAAAACAATTCAATATTTTCTATGATTTTGGTTAAGTGAAACTTGTTTTAAACAAAAATGACACATTTATAATGAAAACTAGCACATAAAATCATATTGGACACATCATGAGTTGGATTGAAATTCAGTCGATTCATACAAACCAGAAATGAATTATATATAATTTTATTGAATTTAAATGAAAATATAAGAAAATATTATCACTTTTCTATGATATGTTCATCTTAAACTAAAATTACTCTTTTCATGAGAGAAAATTCACTTTAAGTCATACCATCCTCATCGTGTGTTAGATAGATGCTTGGTCAATTCCAATATATCAAAAATAAATTATGAATCATTTCTATGAAGTTTGAAAACAATAAGAGATTTTTTTTCTCAATTTATACAATATAAGATGTGTTTTAATCTACAATGAAAATTTTATATTGAAAACATCGAAATGGAGTCATGAGGGTTATACCATGTTTTAGATTTACCTGTAGTCGATTCCTATTCACCAAAAATTAGTTATGGACTATTTCCTAATGTTTTTGGATAGATTGATCTAATTTAATGGTTTTTTGATATTTGGTCTTTTTTTGAGTAAAATGACACTTTTAATGTGAAGACATGCACTTTGATTCATGGACACATCATTTGTCAGGATGATGTAAAGATGATTCTTATACATCACACATGAATTATCAATAGTTTTCTTAATGTTTGAAAACAATATAAGAATTTTTTTTATTAATAATTTGATTTTAATTTTAAACTAAAATTAAAAAGTTATATTGAAAACAAGCACATTGAGTTATAAAAAACAATTTTTTTCATGTTGAAGTGAAGTAAATTACAAATTTTCAATAATAAATTGTTGATTATTTTACAAAATTTTGAAAAAATATGTACTTATTTATTCACTTTTGACAATTTGACAAGAATTGTGAACTGAAATGACACTTTTATATTGAAAAAATGATCTATGAATCATTGTAGATATATCTTATGTAAGATTAATATGTGATATATTCCTACACATTATAAAATTAATTTGGATCATTTCCCTAAAATTTGAAAATAATACATGTTTTTTTTTATGATTTGACAAATCTGACTATTATTTAAAACTTAGTTACCTTATATAGATCAATCATACACAAAATATTTCCCCTTACAACCCTCATTTAAATTCCTTCACATATAATTCCCCGGTTCTACTTTTAGTATTAGATCAGAATATGAAATTGTAATCTGTATTAGTATTTACAGAAATATTCATTGGTATGTACTGGGTTGAATAAAATATGAATGTGAAGGAATTAATTTTTCATTTTCATCATGGATGTGGAAGTGATTATAATAGATCTGGGACACTATTTACATAATCATTAAAAGTCAGCAAGATGAAAAATGAGAATAATAAGACTTAGAGAATAGAAGTATCGTCCCTAGAATTTGGTAATATTAATTCTGATTTCTGTGTAAAATTATCTTTTACCCATTTCCCTCTCACCATTATCTTTAATACAGCCTGAATTTTAAATCTCTAATGAGAAAAATTAGCTTCATGCATGTTATTAACTCAACCTGAATTTGAATAGTGTAACTCTCCTTGATTTATATCCTTGATAAATCAATCAAATCCTTCTCTTTTTTACTACTTCATCACTAAATCATTTTTCACTTTCAACTCACTCAAACTAAAAACTAAAGGAAGGAAATTGGAGAAAAGTTGAAACGAAATGGATGGCCAATTGGGGGATGATAATATACATTTTAGAATCATTGATAAATTATAGTCACAATGGTATGATTTAATTTATCACATGATATGTTATTTTAGTAAATATATTATACATGATGAATTGAAGCTGGACTACATCTATAGATGATAGTGGATTTGAATTTATATAAAATTATTTAGCATCTTGTGTTTTCCTATTATAATGATTATTTTTCTATTTCTCCCAGATGAAAAATACTCAATCAAAACCTTTATACTATTTTTATTGTGAAGATGAACCATATGTGGGGGAGGATCATCAACTATATAGCCTTACTCAGAAGTGAAAAAATATCTATGGTGGGGTTCAAATTTATTTTCAATTATGAGAGGTTCAAATGAAAAAAATTGTTGTTATGGTAATAAATAATGTATTTTTTGAATACATATATAACAAAAATATTTTTAACAGTTTATCTAATTTATTGTAGATAATGTAATTTATATGTATTACGATGAAGATGTTTCAAACAACAAATTTATCTATAAGGTCAAATCACATACAAGATCACATAAGTAACCATTAATCACCAAAACATAATGTTAAAAATCATTTTGACACAATGTACTATACTCAATCACCTTTAAAAATATATTTCTTATTTTCAGTATGTAGACATTATGTTACCCTAGTTGTAAAGAGAAAATATAGGCAATAAAATTATTAAAAAATATTTCAATTGATATTGTAATTATTGTGGAAAATTACTTGTGTGGGGATGCTAGTTTGTTGATGGTATATAATATAATTTATAATTTTAAAAAACAATATCATCAAAAATTATTGTTATTTTGTTTTGGAAGCTATAAAAACATTGACCAAAATAAGTAAATAGATTTCAAAAATGATTTCATAGATAAATATTACAATATAAACCATAATATATGTCTATTTAAAGAAATCCTCAGGATTTTTATGTTTACTCTATGACCTCATTCCCTAATTTAGCCAATATGTATTGATCAACCTATCATAAAATGTATTATTTTAACAAACAAATTAAAATGAATAATTATAATTTTATCTATAAAATATTGACTTTTGTGCATTAATAATTCAAAATTGACATCCTGTGTGGTTATTTTAATTGAAATACATGACTTGGATCTAGAAAATAAACATTTTTTGTATCTAATATTTTTTAGATTATCATCCATTTCTTCTTAAAAGAATCAAATAATTAATGAAATATATTTATATATATAAGGTCACGGGCTTATAAATACATAATATTGAATTTTATTTATGAAATATATTCCTTTTACATTGAGTCTATTTTCATGTTTATATTTTTAAAGAATTGGGATATAATAAATATATAACATAGCACATTTATGCAGAGTAGATTCCATAAAAACAGTATCAATTTCATCCAAAATATAAAACTTTTTAAATACAACATTATTTCTTTGAAAAATATTCATAATATTAAAATTGGATTTCTTGTTTTTTTACACATCCTTATAACTTGTAAAAATAATTTAAAAACTTGGGATGAGAACAAAAATCTCGGTAATGGATAAAAACAAAGGAAATACACATTAGTCCATGAATACTTGTATACGTATGAAATCACTTTCTAAAATACATACATGTCGCCCATATATACTTACTTTGTGAAACATGATATTTACAATATATTTACCAAAAAATAAATAACATAAATATAACCATAAAGTTATATCAGGGGAATTAATTACATATTCTAGTAACCCTCTCGTCTACCATATGTTTTGTAACCGTCATGGATACCATACAATGTAACACTCAAGACTAACTTATTGTGTAACCATCAGAGGTATATTTAGAGTAACCATATGACAGAATTCTAATATACACATACCCAATGCATTTGAGGGAGATTTAGTTACCTCCCTTCATCATAAAAAATCCCAAGAACTATAATATAGTCATAAAATATGAATAATTTCTTAAAACATTTCTTTTTAATTTTTTAAAACAGAATTTTTAAAGAAAATATTGAAATAGAATAAACATAAAAATATCATATAATTAAAGTGAGATGTAATAGTGTTGATGGAATATGTATATACATTATAAATACACATAATTAAACATAATATTAAAAAAATTAATCACAAAATCAATTTTAATACCACATAATTAATGAAGTAGAAGGTTAACCCAAAGAATGTAAAATGTGTTATGAATTCCATTTTCATGGGTTAGTATTATTTAAAAAATGTTTAGACATTTTATATAATGTTTAAAAGATGTTTATTTATATCTTAAATAAAAATATTAATTTTTATAACACCTTGTATGATAATTTTATAACATTGTTTCACCCATTAATTATTAGTATTTTGTTCCTTCCGTTGTTTTGGGTGCATTCTTTACAAGATTTACATAGCCGGTTTGTATTTTATTTTATTGTTGTATAGAAATGAAATTATATAAGTGGAATGATATGGTATTAATATGTTTATATAATATTAAATGATTACATAAAACATTTTAGTTATATGTTATGAGGATGAATCATTAGATAAATCATTTGTGATATTCATTTCGATCATTTTTATTGTTATTTGATAATAAAGAACTAGTTTCATCATATAACATAATATTATTTAAATATTTTCACTATAGAAAATTAAATAGGATATATTATAACATATAGAATATTTTTCAACCATTAAAATGATTTTATAACTAGTTCTGAAGGAATTATGAAAATTGAAA
Organism: Viscum album; assembly: GCA_963277665.1. Lineage (NCBI taxonomy): Eukaryota > Viridiplantae > Streptophyta > Magnoliopsida > Santalales > Viscaceae > Viscum > Viscum album. Next base: position 360,511,726 of record OY728158.1, on the reverse strand, counting down.
ACACATCATCCATGATTTTCGTAAAATGGCACATCACGGATGTGGTTTTCATTTTTAGAATAAGAGAAAGATGAGAGGATTAATGATGATGACTTTTTTCCATACAAAAGGTAATATATGGAATATATAAGATTCTATAAATTTCATTCCTCTTGTATAAGGGGATGGTAAGGGAGTATATGAAAATAAAATGAATTAAAATGAAAACATAAGAAATTGAAACATGATTCTTGCCTCTTGATCTCTTCTCCTTGGGATCCTCCTCGGGTGATGTTTCTACACCTCCCTATATGAGGTTGATCACGTCCACTCGAATGGTTTAGGTTTCCATTACCCTAGGGATGTTACCAATTTTTTAAATACATTAACTTAAAAATATTTTTTTACAAATAATAAATTATATCATTGACCATTTTATTTAAAATACTAAAAACACAAAATAATAACAACTACTGAAATTAAAACACCCATGTTATGTCCAAAATTTATTTTTAATTTAAAACCATAATTTCAATTAATTGAAAATTTTATTTTAAAATATTAAAAATTTAAAACACTTAAAATACTAAATGGTTATAAAATATAAATGTTCCCATTAAAATACAATGACTAATTACAATTTTCAAATATTCTATATAAATACCCTTCCAATGTATTCATAAGATCAAATATCATTTATTTCTTGAAAATAATTGGGAAACATGTTTAATTATCTCTTAGGATTTTTTCTATAATACTTTCAATATTTCTTTGTTACATCTGATCTAATGGATATCAAATAAACTATCAGCCCTCTTGTCATGCTTGGTAGTCTTCCCTTTATCCTACTATGTCTTGAAATGATTTTTATTGAGTAGTTTTAATCCCTTGTATCAATGTAATTAACTTGTGTTCCTTTGAATAATTTTTTCTTATCTTTTTATTTAGTGTATTTGAAATAGAACACACCAATTTTCATTAAAACAAGAATAATAATACTAATAACTAAACTATTATCATTAGAGTTTAAATTATGTTATGGGAATTTCATTCTACCAATCATAAGATATTTAAACCATCATAATTATATTTAACTCAAACATTCTCCACCAGCAATGACCTTCTAACATCATCCTCGATGTCCATACAAAAAAGCAATTTTTTTAAAAAGGGTAATAATTTAAAAGATAAATATCATTAATCAAAAGGAATAAATTTACGTTATACCTTCACAAAGTCCACCACCATGAACTATTCTAACCATTCAATGTTATTCCAGTTTATTTTTGAAATTTTCATTTTCATTGGACCAAATACTCTTTATACAGGTAGGTTCAAATTCATGCATATAGTAGTCAGTTCCTCAAAGATAGGCATGGGTAGTGTAGAGCATGGAGATATCAGAATGGGCTTGGTCCCTATAGACCAGTCAGTCTACCTCACTTTTATAAGGTCTGATATCATGATGTAAATCACACATACTCTAAATCAAGATTTGGAATAGATATGTTGTGTGGAGGTCACCATCTTCTGCAACCTTGAGGAAATCCCATAAGGACTGGTAGTTCTGAACAAATGAAAAAAGTTTAAAGAGTCCTTAATAATATTTCCTATGAACTGAATAGAAGGAAATTTGTTCTCGTGGAATGAGGATGTAAATATAATGGGATCCTTGGAATATATAAAGGATGATTGAGGTGTTAGACACTTGGTAGAGTTGTTTACAAGATAAACACAGGTTTTAGAAAGGTTGATATTCATATGAGCATGATTTAAAAAATATGGACTAAAGTAGCTCATTAAGAAGATACAAGAGGTTAGTTGGTGAACCCTCACCATCTATATGAACGTTTAAGAAATTAATTTCACTTAACAATACATTCATAAATCAGTATTTTCATTATAATTTTCCAAAATTATCTAGGTCGTTCCTCTAATACTAACTATAAGGCCCCAAAATTATGCATCACACAATCTTGAGTTTTAGTTAAGAACTATATTCCTTTTACAATGAGGATATTTTCAAGTTTAGAGTTTTATATAATTTTTATATAATACCTACATAACATTACACATTTCAATAGAGTTGATACTATAAAAAATATATCCATTTCTTCCAAAATATAATACTTTTAAAATAAAACATATTTTCTTTGAAAAATCATTATAATATTTAAGATAGAATACTTATTTTTCTTAAAAAACATTATAAATGATTAAAATAATTTAAAAACATGGGATTATCATAAAAATCTTCGTAAGGGATATAAACATATGAGAAAAAACATTAGTCCATGAATACATGTGAACGTATGAAATCATTTTAAGAAATACATAATTGTCACCCATATATACTTACTTTCTGAAAAATGAGATTTCCATGAGATTTTCAAAAAACATAAAAAACATAAATAGAACCATAGAGATACCTTGTGGAATTAATTAAATAATATTTTAACCCTCTCAAATGCCTTATGATTTGTAACCCTTACAACTACCTTCCAATGTAACCCTCACAACTACATTATTGTGTAAGCATCGCAGTTACACTTGGAGTAACAGTATGACTGAACTCCAACTTACACATACACAATGAATTTTAAGGAGATATATTTCCCAACATTCATCATAAACAATTACTAATAACCGTAAAAAAATCCTACAATATGAATAATTTCATAAAAACATTGCATTTGAATTTTGTCTAAGAAAATTTTAAAATATTATTTTAAAAGAAAAGACCCTTAAAAGTATCATATATTGAAGTGAGACTTAATAGAGTGGATGGAATTTGTATATTAATTATAAATATATACTATTAAATATAATATAATCATAATTAATCACACAAACAATTTTAACACCACATAATTAAGGAAGTAGATGGTTAACCCCATGAATGAAAATGAGGTTAATAATTCCCTTACCTCAGGTTTGTCTTAATTAAAAGATGTTTAAACCTCTTTTATAATGGTTAAAAGAGTTATATTAATATACTAAAGAAACAGATTCCTTTTTATGACACCTTATTTGATCATTTCTCTCGTTAATTATCAGTATTTTGTTCCTTCCATTGTTTTAGGTCCCTTTTTTATATGATTTCAATAGATGGCTTGTATTTGATTTTCTTGTCGTATAGAAATGATATTCTATAAGTTGAATTAAATGGTATTAATATGTTTCTATAGTTTTTAATTATTCCATTAATCATTATGGCTATATGATATGAGAATGAATCATTTGAAAAATCATTAGTGATATCTGTTTAGATCATTTGGGTGGTTCTTTTATAATCACAGACAAGTTTCATTATATAACATAATAATATGTATATATGTTAACTGAAGAACATGAAAGAGGATATATCATAAATTTTACAATATATTTCAACCATTAAAATGGTTTTATATCCTGTTTTTATAGAATTAGATGGAAATCGAAAACACATCATCCACATATTTGGTAAATCGTCACATCACAGACATTTTTTTAGAATAAGAAGAATAGGAGAAGAAGAATTATGATGACTTTTTTCCATAAACATGATAACATCAAGAATATATAATATTATATATCATTCATGCATCTTGGGTAATGGGATGGGAAGGGATTATATGAAAAGAAATGGATTTGAAAAGAAAACATAAGAAAATTAAAGAGGAGTCTTACCACTTGATTTCCTCTCCTTGAGATCCTCCTTGAGCCATGGTGCAATAAATCCCCGAATGGGGTTGACCACTTCCTCCAGCATGGTTAAGGTGTCCCATACCCAATGTAAGGTAATTTGTTTTAAATACATGAACTAAAAATTAATTTTATACAAAGAATAATTTATATATTTGACCATTTAATTATACATACAAAAAATACTAACGACTACTAAAATTTTAACACCCATTTATAAATAAAAATTATATTTAATTTAAAACCATAATTTCAATTAAATAAAAATATTATTTTAAAAAATTGAAAACATTTAAAATTTAAAACACTAAAAATACCCATTTGTTATAAAATATCTATGGTCACATTAATACTCAACAACTATTTACAATTATTATATATGCCATATAAATACTTTCCCAAGGTATTCAGAAGATCAACAACCATTTTATTCTTCATAAGAATAGTGGTATATATATCCTTGTCTCTTACCATTTTTACTATATTACTTTCTATATTTTTTCTTGTTATGACTGATATAAGGGATATCAACTACACTATCAGCCTTGTAATTATTAGTATCCTTCTGTTTATTCTACTAGGTCTTGTGATGAGTTTTATTGAGTATTTTTAATCCCTTGTTACAATATAATAAATCATTGTTCATTTGAATAAAATTTTTCTCTTTGTATTTAGTGTCTTTAAAATAAAACACACAAATTTTCATTTAAATAAGAATAATAATAATAATAACTAAAATATTATCATTAGAGTTATAATTATATTTGTGGAATGATAAAATATATTTTTTATATGATTAGATTTTATATATATACCCATGGATTTTATCCATCAATATAAGTTCATCTTCTATTATTATCTTTCCAAACACTATGATTAGTTCATCATTTTTCTTGTTAGTTTATTCTTATTACAAACAAACGTTTTTGGTAGAAATGATAGAGGGATTAATGATATCAATTATTAATTAGAATAGTTTTTGGTTTATATAATATTAATATATATAATAATTGAAAATATAAAAAGTTATTAACTATAATGAACATAGTATGTCATTTTTTGGAAAAACCGAATATGAAAATGTACCTCATTTATGATAGAGTTGGTGTACTATGACAAATTTTTTATTCTTTTAATAATTTTATATTAAATGTATTTAATTTTAATTAAATTTATCATTATATATTGTTCAATATTCTGCCCATTAATAATTTACTAATTTACAAGAGTATTTACAACATTGATATGGTTTATGAAATTCACCAAAATTTTGGGAACATTGAAGTGATATGCCAGTATTATTAATTGAGTTATGCGGTTGGATAACATACTATGATGGGACACATAGTATATAGACCACCATGTGTGATAACTCATAACAATATGAGGATTCTTCTTCCAAATATCTATTATGGTAATCTTCAAGATGGGATATTATGTAAATTGAACCACCAATTGGAATTCGCAATGTTTTGGTGTCATAAAATATTACTATTTTTTAAAATATATAACGGTCCTTATACACCAATATTAGTATTAATGAATGTCATGACAAGCTCACTTATATTTTATAATTAAAACATAGGCAACATATGTTCCCAGTGAGGTAGTGTCTGTTGGGTGTGTAACAATTGACATGTTATTAATGGATAAGTAAAGGAAGTAATTTTTCCTTATATATTTATAGAAGATGATATATGATCCATTTGAATTGAATATAAATGTTTTCATAAATTCTCCAGAAATGGTGTGATGATGTGTTTATTCCAAATGGAAAAGAAAGAAATTCAAAAATATAGTTTGGTGGCATGGATGTGAATCCTTCACGATGAGATATTGTAACAAAGGGTTTAATATTACAATGTGAGAATTCATATGTGTTTTTATCATTGTGAAATTAACATATTTATATTGGGATCCTTGACCCATTTATAGAAAATAATTCAGACATTTGGAAATCCCACCTAATTCTAATCAGAATGAAACATACAAGGTCAAACATTATTTTTTTTCTATTGATGTTTATTAAATTATCTTTTAATTGAATTAATGAAATAAATATTATTCTCATGGTCTAGGAATAAGTTTTATTCATATTTTATTGATCGCAAAAATTAAATAAAAATTTATTCACTGGATTGTGATAAAAAGATATATTAATTTTTTTATTTAATATTTAATAAATATTTATTTACTAGTTTGTGAATAAAATATTTATCCAAGATAATAAAATATTTTATTTGGGTATTGAATAAATTCTATAGGAGTTCAAAACAGCTGAGACTGCATTCAATAACAAATATTAATTAACATGTTGGTTAAATAATACATGTTATTTTAAAAGTTGGCATGATCAAAAAAATAATTATATCATAATTTTGTTATGTGTAATACTATTTGTTAATGGTTATTATATTATTTAATGTCTAAAAAGCATTAAATTATTATTTATCGTAAACCCCAATATTATAAATGGATTACAATGTCTATGGTTTATAGTATCAATTAGTGTAATGGAAATATATAATTATTGCACAAAACTAATTCTATCTCAAATAATCCTTTTGTATCCCTCTTAAGGAAAAGAAATGAAAGAGATGTTTTATTCAACACTAAAGAATGAGTGGTCAAGAATAAACAAACCAAGATATTTAATTCTCCGTACTAGCACCAAAGATGATATGGCATTGCACGGAGATCATAAAAGAATATGTGGATCATCATTAGAGTATCCTTAGATCAATATAGTGTAATGAAGGAAATATAAAAAAATATTATTAAAAGGTTTGCATTAATAAAAAAGAAATAACCTAAACATAGGTATTAATTTCTTGAAATCTTAAATATATAAATTATTATTTTTATATAAAAATTCTCACTCATTATTTTAGAAAATTATTATTAAAATAAATTTTAATTTATCACTTACTACTACAAGCTTCTGATACATCCAAAACAATCAAGATGTACCAGAGATGTCACATTTAAATTTATAATTATTTATTGGATTGTTGATCTATACAGAATAGTGGTTATATTTTAATTTCATATTATTAATTATTTAATTTTATTTAAATTAATACTCTTCAACATATCTATCATGATTAATAAATTATTTCATTTTTCATAATGTTTTTAGAGTAAAAAAAATGAAAAAAATCTATTAGGAAACTACTATTTTTTCCGGTAAGACAGGGTTACATGAAGTGTACTCTAAATTACACGTTGTGTACCGTAGAGAAATGCATTTGGATGCACTGAGGGATTCCTATTTCTATATGATATAATTAGTTGTGGGTGTATTCTTCATGTTTTCTTGAAAACATGGGACACAGTTTTCAGATTACAGGGCTTGTATCTGTGTACACACCGTGAAGTATACATGGGCCAGTGGTGTAAATCACACAATCTGAATGGTCATTAAACATAGTCAAACCCATGTGAGACTGAAAATTGATAGCATTTATGATATACATGTCATGTATGTTGTTTACACTATGTGTAGTTCATCAATTGAGAAATCTGAAATACACACCAAAGTCCAAGGCGTGTATCCCATACACATGTAAATTGGAACACACAATGTGTAGCTAGTCTGTACTTTCTAGGTTTTTCAGTAGCAGTACACATTGCAGACCCGAGCATGTACCCTGGATATATAACAACTGAGATACACATGATGTTGATGGACTATATTTTCCATGTAGTATACTATTAAAGGAAAGAATTTAATATTATATTAAATATATAATTATAGTATTAAATCCATATTTTATTGATTAGTACAAAAATAATTTTAAAAATAATTAATAAATATCTTGCCAAATAAAAAATAATCAATTAATTTATTGTAATTAATATGTCATTATTAGTTATGCTGTTTATTTTCCATATGATCCATAAATTATGGGTATCTCTAATTATGTTCGGATGATCATTATGATAAAAGGGAACTCATGAATTCTATCTAGTTACCTTTTTATATGAATTTCATGTATAACCTTCACGATCTTGAAAAAGACCTATGTATGTGTTGGATGTTTTAATTTAATTTATTTCATGGGTTTTGAACTATTTATTGTTAAATTAAATATGATGTCTTATGAATAATACCTCTATTCATTATTATGTAAGAACTCCTTGCCAAAGGATATTTATTTAATCCCCTTTTAAATTATCCTTTGGTTCCCTTCTCTTACATGTGATCCATGAATACATGTAATTAATGGAGTATCGAAAGGGGGTGTGGAGGATGTTCATGATATAACCATTATGTTACTAACTATGGGATACACATGTGGACATGTGTATTGTAATAACTCATTCCATTATTGGAAATATAAGTTATTCCCCCTAGGTAAATATTTGATTTAATGTTGTCTTTTTAAATCAACCATTGTATAAAGCTCCTGAACGGGTCATTTAATCATTTTTTATTTACTTCTATCTAATTATTTATTTTATGGATGCAAGTTCATTATCACATAAATAAATGAATTAATGTTCAAATAAAGGAAATTAAAAATATTAATTATGTGTAATCATTTTATCCATCATCGTTTATACATTAAATAACATCCAATTAATATTTACAATATATTTAAAGGATAAAAACAGATTTATATTTATTCATCATTAATTAAAATTCATTAATTAAATAATATTTCAGAATTTTCATTTTATAACATGATTAGGAATGAAATCTTTAAGTCAAAGTGTTTTAAAAACCATAATTGGAACACTTACATTTAATGTGGATTTCTTATAAATGTTATGGGTTGATATAACCATATTACATCAAGAGATGTATCCCTCACCAGACTTGATATAACTTTGAGGAATGTGTAGAGGAAATCCAAGTAAATATTTCCTGATAGGGGTGTCCACTCAATGGATTAGGGAGCTACAATCCCATAGTTGGGAAAGACCTGGCTACCTCAAAATATTCAAGTAAATTCACCATCCCACATTGGAGTTATGTGAAGGGACATATAACTCATTTCTACTAGAATGTCATAGAAAGTATAAAATCAAATTTCAATGGTGTTGGATATTGGGAATTGATAGAATAGTTGGATATTTAATAATATTTAATTAAATCAAATAAATTTATTTTTTCTCGCATTATTTGTAATAATGAAATTTAATAATAATATTCTCTTTTAATTATAGAAATTAATGTTAATATCATCATCAATATTATCCCTAAAATTAATAATTTAGAAATACAACCACCTCAACTTCAAGAATTTTCAAGAGTGGTTTATATTTTTTTGGTTATGATACACCATGAAGAGAAATCATATGTTCCAGATGTCTCAACGCATGATCCACCTTCCAAATTGGTGGGTGATGACGAGTTCTTGGGCTATAAAAAACGTGAGAGACGTGGTCTATGTTCTATGTTTGATGATTTTGTATAGGTTAACTAAACTCATGAAGTCTCAAGAAAACATGTATGCATATAAAATTCTTTATAACCTTTATAGTATTTACTATGTGATTGATATAAAGGAATTTTTTGAGATATCCAAGGAACTCTTTTGTAAAAATAATAGAGAGGGTTCCCTAGATGGTCCTCACGTAGTTAATATCATTTGATAAATTGAGAACCTATAAGTTATAGGGTCAAAAATAACTATAGAACTAGGAATAAATATCATTATGTAATCACTCCCTCAGATATTCTATTTCATTTTTTTAAAATTTTAATATGAACATTTTTAAGTAGTATCTTCCAGATCTACTAACTCTCCATCATCAAGTCGATAAGGACACAAAGAATGAAAATCATTCCTTCTTTATTGTGAAAAAACTGAATGGGAAATGGAAGATTACTAAACCCCAATATTCTTCGTACCATTACAATAATAATAATATCAAGAGGAATGATAGGTAACTTGATGTTTCCTATTTCCCATGTGGAAATAAGGTCCACTGAAAGAAAAAATCTCCCAACCAAAGAAGCAAGGTGATGATTCATGTGTGTTTTTTATTGAGTGAATTTTTTATATTTCTACAAATTGGATATTAGATAAATATTAAGGTTCTCACATATGTATTCAAATATAGTAACTAAGTATACTAAGTGAGATTTATTGAGGACTGTCTGATCTATTGGCCACCGACAAAGGTGAAGTTGTTGTTCTAGCTATCGGTGACGTTCATCGCAAATTACCAAATGGGGTGATCTTGCTATTATTGTTTTGTTATTATGTGAAATTTTTTACCAAATAAATTATAGCAGGATACAAACTAGATGCGATGGTTTTATTCTTAAATTAAGAAATAATGTATTATTATATCATAAAAATAATTTTTTTATGGTAAAGAATAGATATGTAATTGTCTTTTTGTGTTTGACTACACAAACAATGTAATTTAAATAGACAACAAAAAAATAATCTGACTCCAAGAACACAAAACATTGGTATCATCAGCTTGGCCATGTAAATGAAAAGCGCTTGATTAAACTACATCAAGATGGATGTTTGGATCCTTTTGAACAAAAACCACATGTTGTATTTCACTCATGTTTATATATAAAAATGACAAAATCCCTATTTAGTGGGAAATGTGAAATGGATAAAAATAATCCTGAATTTGTTCATACTGATGTGTATGGAAAATTATATATTAAATAAAGGTTGATTACTCATACATAATAAATTTTACTAATGATTTTAGTAGATATGGATATGTCTCCATAATATGTTATAAGTCGTATTGTGTCGATAAATTTATGGTATACAAGAATGAAGTTGAGAACCATCATGGTAAGTACATTAAAAAATCCCACACATAACATGGTGGAGAATATATTAATCATGACTTCAATGATTATTTATGGGAGTTGAAGATACTATCTCAAATCACTCATCCTTACATGTCTTAGTGGAATGTTGTAAGATAAAGGAGGACCTACAACTTTTTGGAAATGGTGAGATCATGGAAGATTATTGTGAGTATTCCATTATCCTTTTAGGGATACACATTAAAAAATAAGGAAAAATACTAAAACAATGTTCCAAATGAAGAAGAATATGGTATACAATACCAATTATGGAATGGAACAAAAACCTTTATTTTCATGATGGCATGTGTGGGGTTGTAAAGGATTAATTATGGCCTCTTTAGGTAACAAACTGGGACTATATATCCCAAAGTATACATTTATAGGATATCCTAATGACATAAATATATATTACCGATATTAACCCTCAAAATAAAATTTTATAGTGAAATTATAGTCTGTATTCCTTGGGGGAGAGAACATATCTAGAGGATATAGTAGGAGTGAGATAGAATTCGATGAATTTGTGGCTCAAGGGACACAATAGTTGGTACCAGAATATATTTCACAAAGACTAGTGGAAGAAGAAACTATTATAGATACAGAAGTACTATATAGGAGTAAAATAGAGGTTATTGAACATAAACATTATATATTTCTAGTCATTGAGGATGAAAAATCATTATTAGTTAATAATAATTACTCTCTAAACTATAATGAATTATTAAGTGGAATATATGCTTCCATGTTGGAAGAATCACAGAATTCTAAAATGGATTCCATGTACCATAATGAAACATAGAGTTTATAGATCCTCTAATTGATGTATGGCATGTTGGATAAAAATGGGTATTCAGGAAGAAATTAGACCTGGTAGGAAAATTTATTACGTTATGGAACAAATTTTTCCAGAAGGGTTTAAATATTATCAAATCATTTAATAGGATGAAACCTTTTCACTAGTTTCATAGAAAAAAAATCATTAGAAAATTCCTTCACATTTTGGACAACAAAGAATATGTGATTCATAAAAAAGACATTAAAACAGCCTTCCTAAGGGGATCCTTCAGGAATATTTCTATATGAAAAAACCGGAAGGGTTTGTGACTCCAAAGTATGCATGTAAGATAGGAAATATGAAAAAAAAAATTATGCATTAAAGAAAGAATCTCAGTCATGTAACATTCATTTTTATGAATACATAATAGAATTTGGTTTTATAATGAATGATTTTGAGTCTTTTATCTACAAACTATTTAGTTGAAGTATAATTGTTTACATAATAGCATATGTTGATAACCTATTACTAATTGGAATCGAAATACCAATCATATAGAATTTTAAATCATGGTTAAATAAATTCTTCTCTATGATGTACTTGGGGAAGGAAACCTATATATACTCGGTACCATGATCCATAATGATAGATACAAGATGGTTCTCAACCTAATTCCATGTATATACATTGAAAAGATACTGAAGGGATTTTGTATGAAATAATACAAGATGGGATTATTTCTATCATCAAATGATTTCATCATTTCTTGTAAGTTCTTGCTCAGACCCATGGGGAAAAATAGAATGGAAAGGATTCTATATGAATCAGTGATTGGTTCATTAATGTATGATATGTTATGTACTATTCTAGATTATTCCTACACATTAAGTGAGGTATGATGATATAAAGTTAATCTAGATTACATTGATTGTATGGAAATAAAGACTATCTTTACATGTCTTAGGCATATTGGGGATTTGTTCCTAGTTTATAGATTATATGAAGAACAAGTAATTAGAGGATGAAATGATTCTAGTTTCCAAACTGACCATGGTGTCATGATGTCACAAATGGGATAACTCCAAATACATATTTATTCATTATTTGTATAAACCAATTTAATGTTTAGTGGAAACCAAACAATAAAAGATACAAAATACCAAATTTTAAAAAACACAAAGATAAATGGAATATATCCTTAAAAATCTACCAAAAAACATAAAAAATCAACTTCATATTTTAAATGTAAATATACATTCAAAAAACACACATGCAATACATCGAGCCGCATGCGCCTTGAGCCACGCTCCCTGAATCATCACCCAAATTTATAATAAAACAATAATTAACATGAAAATAGATAGAAATTATAATCCATTATATAATATATTCATTTCCATTAAAAAAACTGGATAACATTAAGATATATAGGGTACATCTTTCCTGAACTAGAAAACATAACATTTGATAACCAGCAACAACAAAAAATAAACCTCACCAAGCACCATGACATCATTGGATTATATAAACCATTTGAACACACCTACCAAGACACCTATAAAATACAATGAAAATATTATTGTGAAAAGAGTGTAGGAATCCAAGAGTATGAGTAGAGTAGGAACAAATGTCAATGAGCAGAAACACTAACATCTAAAACTTCTATTGACGCTGAGGATGAAATCCCTGAAAAAATCAAAAAAATCTGTATTCCAAATATCAATCATGAATGAAAAATTAAACCCTCATCAAAATACATCCAAATAATAGAAAGGACCAAAATGTAACCATTGAAGGGAACTAAAACCCGAAGGTGGGAGAGAACCTACACAAATGGCAGATTCTAAAAACTGATGAACATCAACCAACACATCCCAATCTACCTTTAAGATCTAATACATCAAACCAAAAATGGACTCTAGTGTGTTATATCTGAGAGTAAGAGAAGATATTGAGACGAAAAAGGCCTCAACAGTGAGGCACGACCGTAGAGAGAAAAAAACGCAAGAATGAGATAGATGGAAAGATAACAGAAGATAGTTGATATGGAATGGAAAATAGAGAAACCCTAAATAAAAACCCTTCACCAAATAAGATAAAACCATCTGAGAAATTGAATCAAAAAATAAAATAGAAACCAAGAGACAAAACAAATAGGCAGGGAACCACATGGAGAAAAAACCACCATCTAAATATGGAAGAGGATATACCATCGCCAGGGGAAGAAACCCAAGATAGAGAAGAGAACGACATGATTAGAAGATCTTAAAGAAGGATGTAGTAAAAGAATCTATAGAAGATCCCATGTATATTGAGAATTATATGTTTTATAATGAATCAATATTTATGCACAACATCATTCAAAAGAATGATGTGGTACCTCTTTGTAAGGATCCTATTACACTCTAATGTAACAATAATGTTGTGGTGCCTCTTGTAAAAGAACCAAGGTAACATCATCAGATAAATCTCATAATCTATAATTATCTTATCTTGATTTATTTTTATAAAATAGGTTAGGTTTCATGGAGAATTATTTTAGTGTATGAAAACGTGAAATACCCCTTGAATAAAGCCTTGACTCACCAGAATTATGATCATCATATGAGGTCTAGTGAACTGAAATTTATAGGTAGTTTCCTCTATTCCATTAGGGATTTATTGGAGTTGGTATCCTAGAAAAAACTATTTTTACATTGATTATATGTATAAATTATTTATTTAAAATTAATTAAACATATTATTACTAAATGTTATATATTCCACATATATTTAATTTAATAATGACCATGAGTATTTTTCACATTGATACTATCATGGAAGTTCCCTTCTATTATTAGAAACGTGGATTGGTATGAAAATTCTCTTAATAAAGATCTATAGTTGGACAGCTTACTATGTTGAGAAATATAGTTTTAAGACTGCCACGTACATGTACTTATAAGAGGACGTGGCTTCTTCTCATGTAGTTCTCACCTGGTAATCTCTAAGAAGGGAGATTATGACAACATAACCTCCATAAGGAATTCTGCATGTTCTTGTGTCATTGGGTATTACTAGTGGCAATCATGTGTAATGGTACAAAGACATTAATATTATCATTAACGCATGTCATGACTCATGTATTTATATTTTATGATGAAAAACATGATGACATATGTTCATGGTGAGGTAAGGTGTGTTGTGTGAATCAAGAGTGACATATAATTACTTGATATGTCGATGACGGATTTCTCACTTCCATATTTATAGTTTCAAGTTTCTCAAACCTTTTATTATAGTAGGTTTACCTCCCTAAATTATATTTCCAAGGTGTAACGATATGTTGTTTCCAGATTGTCAAAGAAAGGTGTATCAAGAATATAGGATAGTGACCTGGATGTACAACTTTCTTGATGTGATATTGTGAAAAGTGATTATATTAAAAAATTATATTTTTTTTGAGGTTTTCCTCATTTCAAAATTATATTTTTTATTTGGGTTGAATTGATCCATTTCTAGATAGTAATATTGGACTTTAATCAAGAATACCTAATTCCATCGATAAATAATCATAGTGGTTCACACAATATTTTTTTTCATTAATCCTTATTGTATTCTATTGGAAATTAATTAATGGAATAAATATCATTTTCAATAATAAATAATAAATTGTACTCAAGTTTTATTGATCGAATAAATTAAATAAATATTTATTAACCGGATTGTGAATAAAATATATTCATTTATTTTATTGTATATTTAATAAATTTTTATTTACTAATTTATGAATAAAATATTTATTTAATTTAATAATATAATTTAACTGGGTATTAAATATATTCTAGATGATTTTGAATGGACCAAGTCTTCATCTAGTGAATAATATTAATTTACAAGTCGATTAAAAAATACTTGTTTTTTCCCAAGTTGGTCTCCACTGAAACATAATATTAATATTATTTTATTATGTGGAATGGGGTTTATTGAGGGTTAGTATATTATTTAATTGATGGAATAAAATAAATGGTTACTTTACCATAAACACTATATCTATAAATAGACAGTTTTTTTATTCTGTATAGTATCAATCAGTGCAATCGAAATTGAGAAGTCTTACAAACAATGAATTCCCTCTCGACTCCTTATCTCACCCTCTCATGAATGATAAATGTATGTGAGAATTATTCAAGAAAAAATTATTATTGTTTTAGATAAAATAACATGACAAATTTGATTCACCATTTAAGAAGAAAGAGATATAGTGTCATTGCTTGGGGATCATAGAAGCACATGTGTATCACTACTAGAATGATTTGATCAATGCATCCTCAAAGTGTAATGAAGTAAATCCGGACACACTATTTCATATGATCAACATTAATTAATGAAGAAATATCATAATAAAAGGTATTCATTTTTTAAGATATTAAAAAATATATAAGTTTGACGTACAATATCCCCACTCATGGTTTCAGGAAACAATAATTAAAATAAATTTTAATTTATATTTCACCACTGCATGCATCTACTACCCCAGAACAAACAATTTATGTATCCATAACTAAGAATCCTTTCCATTCAAATGTCATAATTTCATTTATAATCAAGATACCAAACACATTTTTAAAAGAATATAATTTTTTTTCTTTATATAAAATGTAGGATATAATTTCATCCCTAAATTTTGTATCTTAATCAACATATAATGTTAATATATGCCTAAGTAGAACTAGTGGGTTGAATGTTATCTCAAAAGGCCTTTTTTGATTTCTTATTGATTTACAAGATATCTTTGATCATAATATCTATTTCACTTTTATTTTGTATTTTTGTAATACCATTACTCATTTCATACGTTTTTCATCAATTTAAAAATAATGATTAGAAAAAAAATTGATAACGAAATTAATCATGTATCATTACAAAATTACATGACCATTTTATGGAAGTCTAAAAGATATTATCGACTATTGTAACATCTATATCTTCTAAAGGAACATGAAACTCAATCCATGTCTCATGTGATTCATAAATCAACAATATAATGTTATATTTTGGTATTTTTTAATATATTTCATATATATTGGGATACATTATACCATACAATACGAAACAAGGTGATGTGTGGGTGTTGATAGATAACAATCTCATAAAATTTCACCCTATATAATTTTAGTATTATAAAGTTATCACATGTTAATTGATTCACATTTATGAGAAAGAGGTATACAAAATTAATTATCTCAGTTAGGTAATGTATTTTATGGGAATAAATCCCCATAACTCTAGTGGGGTCATGTGGGTCTTCATGAACTAATCATTGTTCTACTATTAGTTAACGTTGATTTTTTTTCATATACTAGTTTTCAAAATGAAACTGAACTATAATATCTTTTAATGCATCTATCTATTCCTAAATTCCTTTCATCATCTCAATCATATATCCTTAAGGATTTATATTATTGAAATATGCTAGTGTAAATAGTATAAAAACCAAACCATTAATGGAATGATATTGTTCTCTATTATTCAAAGCTAGTAAAAGTCGTTTTTCATGAGGTTCAATCAATATCAACTCTTGTGTATAAATATTTTAAAAATGATGTGATCGTAGATGTATATTTTTATGTAGTACTATTGTGATGATAATAAAATTACTACTATGTAATTCTTACACATTTTCTCATACTTATTACGTATTTTCATGTAAAACTCTTCCCTCTTTTTATATTATCCTCCTTTAATTATACGCAGTTTGGGATGGAAGTTTCTTTGAAGTCACATTCATCAATATTCATATAAACAAATCAGTCTATTTTTTTATATCACATAAATCTTTTTTTGAATATTAAAAATACATACACTTTTCTTTTTGAGTAAAGTGTTACCCTTCATTATTTTACAATATGGTACACTATTTTTGATGCAAAACACTTATTATCATAAATACCTTTTTGTTTATGAAATTTTAATTTTTGATTAAAGATAGTTAATATATTTTCTTTCAAATAAAATATTTTCGATTTCAATACACAAAAAATGATTTCTTATCATGGTGACTAATGAATGATTTCAATGTTTCATGGTTTATAATGTGTGAATACATATCTAGTGGGTGGGATTCACTTTCCCCTCAACATCCATATTAATATTTTTTTATATGTGTCTAGAAGGATCTATAATATTTTGTAGTGACTGTTATGACCAATACCTTATTGAAATCATCTAAAATAAATGAAATCTACAAGGGATAATTAAAATTAATTCAATGATTCAATATATATATATATATTTAATAATATAGATAACGTATATATAAAATTTCTATAATATTTTCCCACATGGTTATCCTCAATGAAATAATTAGATTATTTCACATATATGTGACAATTATAATATACATTATTGTTGTAACCCCATATTTACTAATAAAATTTAATTTTTTGGGTCAAAATGTTGACCATGTTGACGCCACCCAACCTAATTTTTTTTAAAAAAATCATTACCTTGATAACATTAGTTAACAATGTTATTCTATACTGCTCTTGTATTTTCTAATACACATTTTGTTGATAACCTAATAATTGCACATTTTTAGCATCAATGTTGTCTTCTTTATAAGGATTTCTAACATTATCATGTAGAGAATTAATTATCTACTTGGAAAGTTCGAAATTTAATTTTTATTTTATAAATGTTTATGTAAAAAATAATACTATACAGAAAATTGATATATATTAAAAAAATTACCTTATTCCTTGAATTCTCTTTATATTATTTAATGATTGACAAAATTTGGTTCATCTATTGAGTATCCAAATCCAATCCTTGAGGTCCCATTTAATGTATAAGACACTCTCTGCATTAGGACCTTTATGAATTTATAATGGTATCCTAATAAATGGTTATATTCAAATTAAATTTTCATTAGACCCTGTAGTAATTTTAGTTTCAAACAAAAAAGACCAATTCACTTTTACTAGATCTGGGACATAAAATACATGCACTGCTTGTGATGTCATTATGAATTTTTAATAATTATACAATTCCACACTAGAATTAACCTTCACAAATATTAATTTTTTGACTTTAACTATAGCTCTATTTTCAACCCATTTGAAATTAAAAATATATACTTGAAATGTCATATTATCTAACTCATGTATTTGTTCACTTATGCTGAAATATTACATATTGATATAAATTGGATTTCCATCATTGGAACCAAATGAATGCATCACTTCTTCCATAATCCTAACTCAACTAATTTTCATCATACGTTGTACATCATGTTCCTTCATAGAGAATGTATAACCATTAATTACAAAACCAGTGTAAGAGATAAAATTTTTATTTTGTCCCATGGATAGCCAATGAAGTTGTTCGACAAATGAATTTGGATTTATATATAAATTATTATAAAAATTATCTAAGGGACATAATATAAACTATTGATTACGTGTAATTGATATATATACTTCATCCCTTGATGTATTCAAATGTCTAAGAATTACTCTATGGAATTAATCAAACAAAGGAAAATCTAAACTATTTTTTAAAATGTAATAGTGAGTATGAGAATTATCTATAATGGTAATTGTATCAACACCTATTCCATAAATTTATTACATCATACGGTTTCCACTCGTATGATATTTAGGGAGACCAATGCTATCAAAATTTGGGAGGTAATCGATACATATAACTTCATCAACAATAAATCACTCTTCCATAAAACCTCCTAACTAACATCAATTAATGATATACCTCTTCAATAATTCATATATCATTATTTGGGGTACATCCATACATAATACGACAATAATTTCCTTCTTCATAATTGGAAACTTCAAAGGTTATATTACATTATTGTATATGGATTTTCAATGGATGAAATGTTTGGTTAATATAGTCTGTACATTTTTAGGTATAATGAAACTTAATTATATAATAATTAAATCTTTATAAAAACATGACTATCATGTTATTGTATTTCTAGTAACATCAAATTAATCATTTAAATGATTTTATTGATATTTTTTGGATACCCCTATGTAAATTTTATAATATTAAGTATTTTTCATAATTGAAAATGTTCTTTTCAAGATATAGTGAAATCTATTGTATGAATAATATTTTTCATTTAACCCTTCATTGGTACCAACACATCCCTAATCCCCATGTTAGTAATGTCCCAGATTTCATTAATTATATATTTTGTTTTATCTATTAAATTTAGTAACATGAAAATAACATTATCACTTATATATTTTTCTAAGTTCATGAAATCAAAAAAATTAATATAATATATAAATAATTTTAGAATGGTATGTAAAGACCCGCAAATTTCAAGGAAATTTTTTTCTTAATTTTCTTTGGAATTTTACAAGAGCGCAGCTTCAGACGGCACCTGATTCCGAGGCCCGGTGTGCCCGGAATCAATTTCCGAAGTTTGGCTCGGGTACGTTCAGTGAACGGACGAGCGGGTTTTTCTATCTTTTGAACCGGTGCCCGGAATCAAATTCTGAGGGCACCGATGAAATCGCAGCGCCGGTATTTGCTTAGAAACGCCTCTTCCGGAGTTGCGTTTGCTCAGACGTGGTTTTTAAATTTTACGGCTTTAAGTCAGAAATAAAATAAAGTTTGTGCGACAACTTTATTTTAAATCACTTAAGCTGCTTGGAAGCCTCTTGCAGTCACTTAAAGACGGCTTGAACTGAGTTGAACTGGATAGGATGCTATCCAGAAATATCCTACCCCCTTTGGTAGGATATTTGTGCGGTGGGACCCGCACGAGCCCCGCCGTTTCTTTCGCTAAGTAACGCACCCGCGAAAACCCGTCAAAGTAACTGAAAAGTCAACCGACGCGTTTTCTTTAATTCTTAACAGACCATTTAATTGGGCGGTTTATTTCGTGAATTAAATGGACTGTTTCTTCGTGAATTAAATGGGTCGTTTCTTTCGTTGAATTAATTCAACGAATTAATGGATCGTTTCTTAACCGGTTTCGTGTTGGCATGTTTATAAAATAAGACCAACATAAAAATCCTTGGAAAGGATTTGAGA
Organism: Viscum album; assembly: GCA_963277665.1. Taxonomy (NCBI): domain Eukaryota; kingdom Viridiplantae; phylum Streptophyta; class Magnoliopsida; order Santalales; family Viscaceae; genus Viscum; species Viscum album. The sequence goes on along the minus strand of OY728158.1, from coordinate 360,491,444 downwards.
GAATCTTCGTTCCTCCACCCTCTCCGCGAAGAACGCGAAGAACGCGAAGAACGCGAAGAACGCGAAGAACGCGAAGAACGCGAAGAACGCCGGCGACCGGAATTCGACGACGCACACCAAGATCTGCGACGTCGACGAGATCTACCCGCGACGTTCTTCGGCGACACCTCTTCTTCCGCGGCCGACCCTCGTTCGGCAACAAAGGTGAGAATCAGATCTTTTCTTCTCCCTTTTTAATTTCAATATCAACGGATTTAAACTAATTAAATCCGTTGATCTTGATCCGGAGATTGGCGACGCGACGAGCGATTCCGCGACGACGCGACGATCTCCTTCCTCCGCGACGAGCGATTCCGCGACGACCTCTCGTCCGACGACGACGATAAGGTAAGGGTTGATTGGAATATTTTTCCTTCACGTGATTTATTTCTTTTAAAGTAAAGAACTTGATCTTCGAACAATTTTAACATTTAAAATTGTTGTTGATTGTTTTATTGTTCCTCCCGTGGATTATGACTAACGCGGAGGGTGCGGGTCTGACGAACAAGACCCGGCAACCCTCCGCCGATCTATTTTGGTTGTGCGAATTTGGCGGACGTCGACAAACCGTGCGGCAAGGGCAATTTGTTGGCTCCGCAGTGAAGATCGTCCCCCGGGAGGAGCATCGGCGCAGACGGGAAAGAAAACGGGCCACCGGAGCATCTCCGGCGGCCCGCGGAAGGAGGCGGCGGCGCGGGTCGCCGGCGCGGCGGCGCCGGCGACCGGAGGCGGCGGCGCCCGGCGCGCCGCCGTGGAGGAAGCCCGCCGCGGCTGAAGCCGCGGCGGCAACGGCGGCCGGTTCCGCGGCCGCGCGGAACCGGGACGGACGCGGCGGCCCGGCCGCGTCCGCGTGACAGGCGGCCCCCCCCGCGGGGGCCGCGTTTCCCTCAAAGCCGCGGGGTTGACCCGCGGCGGCAACCCTTCGGCCGCTCGGCCGAAACCGAGCCGGCCGGTCCGGTCGGCCGGGCCGCGCCCAGGCCGGACCGGACCCGGCCGAGCCGGTTCGGGCCGGGTCGGGCCGACCCGGTTCGGGCCGACCCGGTTCGGGCCGACCCGGTTCGGCCGACCCCAAGGGGGGGTTCGGGCCGGGTCGCCCCGGGCCCAGTACCCCCGTTTCGGGCCCTCTACGGTCTTTCGCCCATATCTTGGGCCTGGGACCTCCGATTGACGAACCGTCAGCGGCTACGCGATCCTTGGATCGAGACGGTCGTTTCGGTATATTATACTCAAGGTTTCGGAAGACTTTGGGTTCGGCCGGGTTGGTTCGTACACGAAGCCAACCGGGCCCTCGGAGCGGAAACGCTCATAACTTGAGCTACGGACGTCCGAACGACGTACCGTCGGCTGTGGTAGTTTCCTCTAAGTGAGACGGAACTTTTGGCATACTCCGCCCGAGGATCGGATACAGGCGGAGTACGGTCGGGTTGGTTTTGCCCTAAAAACCAACCGGGCCCCTGGAACGAAAATGCCAATAACTCTCAGACCGGGCGTCCGATTGACGCGCCGTCTGTCGCGTTGAGATCCTGTTGTCGATACGGAACTTTTGGATACATCAACTTCGGACTAAGTGTCAGTTGATGTATCAGCCTCTCGGCTCGTGGAGCGGACCCTCCTAAACGAGCTCGCTAAGTGCGGGAACCCTAGTGCTGGCTGTGGCTTCGATGACAGAGCAGAGATCCTCCGTGGACTGCGACGACGGAAGAGCAGAGATCCTTCGTGGACTGCGGCGACGACTGTGCAGAGATCCTCAGTGGACTGCGTCGACTACTGCACTCAGCGATCCTACGTGGAAGAGTGCTACCGAACCTGTGTGAGCTGAATCTTCTTTTTACCTTGAGCGGTGGAGCGCTTGGGTGTAGCGGCGGACCCGTGGTACTTGACAGTGGTGGTGCGCTTGGATGCAGCAGCAGACCCTTGGCGGTGGAGCGCTTGGTTGTAGCGGCGGACCCGCGATACTCTACGGAGTGTGTGCGCTTGGTTGTAGCGACAGACCCGCGACGGTGGAGACGTGCGTGCGGAGTACGGAGACCGTGTAGATGACTGAGACCTGACGACTGCTTGACCGACTCGACTTGGAGTGAGTCGACTAGCCCAGTGGACGGAGCGCCCAGTAGTTGGCAGCAGACCCATGGCGGACGGAGCGCCTGGTAGTTGGCGGCAGACCCGCGGTACTCGACAGGAGGAGTACCTCAGTAGGCTATCTGGGTGAGCGCCCGGTATTTGGCAGCAGACCCTCAGCGGACGGAGCGCCCGGTAGTTGGCAGCAGACCCGCGGTACTCGACAGGAGGAGTACTTCAGCAGTCTTAGGTTAGTGAGCAGTACCTCGGAGTCGTGACAGGACCACTGTACACTTCAGAGATGGGGCTCTTCAACACTTACGGTTTCGATAATGAAAATCCTGGTTGAGCTGAATCTTATGTTACTCTCCTTTGTGGATTGTGTTGAACCATCCTTTGTGGATTTACTGTTTACTCTCCTATGTGGATTTGGGTCTTGCTTTCCTTTGTGGATTGAGTTGTTCTTGAGCTCGTGAGCAGAGCTAGAATTGGGGACTTAGGTATATGTATGGGCATATACCTAAGTCGAGTCAGATGTTACTTCGTGATTGCATCTTTCTTTTGTGCTATATCCTTTGTGGATTTCGAGAGACCTTCGGGGGTCTCGGGGTCCTTACTGAGTAGTTGTACTCACCCCTGCACGGGCTATGCCCGCACTTCGTGGTGTTGGTTGCAGACGACGGACAGCGCTGATCGCGGTTGGGGCGTGGAGCAGGACGGTACCTGGAGGTGGACCACTGGACGGGACGTGCTCAGAGCGGACGTGGGGCCCGAGGAGCTTGGAGGCTATCTGTACCCACCCTTCAGGTGGGATTGCCAGTGGACGACACGAGGCCGCCGTCTTTTCTTCAGTTGCTGTACTTTACTTTTCAGTTGTACTTTACAGTTGGGCTTGTATTTCCGGCCCCTTTACTTTTCTGCACTTTACTTTCCGCTTGCTGACTCTGTGTGGTTGTTACTTATAAAGGCAATGCCTTCCCTGTTTACTGGGATTTTACGCCTTGGTGCTAGTCGCCAGCCCCTGGCCTATGGAAGGCGGGCTTGGGGTAGTCACGGCACGGGCCCCGAGGACGGGTCGTGACAAATTGGTATCAGAGGGAGGTTCTACCGCAGACTCTGATCGTCCTTTCTTTCTATGTGAAGCAATAGTGTTTAGTGTATTGAGTATGGTTATCAGTTCAGGGAGCCCAGTGTTGGTGCGGTGGCCGACGTATCCGTACACCAGGACCCTGACTCCTGATTTCCGACTTAATGCATGAAAACATTGATTGCGTGTGTGTTTCAAGTTTTCTTTGTGATTACTTATATCAGCTCACCGGGTATACTAATCTGCTTTATGAAAGTCTCAAGTTTTCCTTGTGATTACTTGTGCCAGCTCACCAGGTATACTGTTCTGACTGTGGTGCTCTTGTTCTCCTTTTCAGGATGGCCCCGCGACGATTGCCAGCTAGGGTTCCGAGTGTAGGGCGCGACGGCAGCCCACCGAGCGACGAGGCCTCGGTGCAGGGCCCTTTGCCGGCGGTGGCACCGGCGGTAGCCTTACCCGCCGAGCCACCGATGCTTCCAGTACCAGACGCCGACGATGCACGTCGCCTCAGGGCACTGCACGAGTTTCAGGGCCAGCGACCGCCCAGGTTTCGCGGTGAGGCGGACCCCCAGGCCGCCGAGGACTGGCTAGAGGCGGTGGTACGGATCTTCAGGCTAGTGAGGACACCAGCGGATCTCATGGTGATCCTCGCAGCGAGCCTCCTGCAGGCGGCGGCAGGACGATGGTGGAGCCTGATGCTCCAGGTTCACGATGAGGCGTCCTTGCTCTGGACGGACTTCGAGAGCCTCTTCCGCTCTGAGTTCGTCCCGGCCACCCTCCGAGCGGTGCGCATCCAGGAGCTTCTACAGCTGCGGCAGGGCAGCATGACGGTCGCTCAGTACGCGGCGAGGTTCACCGACCTTTCTCGGTACTCGACAGACATGGTACGGGACCCCTTCTTCCGGGCCCGGACCTTCGAGCAGGGTTTGAGACACGAGATCAGGGCATCGCTGATCTCCCTCAGCATACCGACTCAGACAGGAGTTCTAGAGCGGGCCCTTCTGATCGAGAGCTTCCTTGCTGAGTCTACACCAGCACAGAGACCCACCGCAGGGCGGCACGTAGCGGAGTCTTCGGTGGCAGGTAGCCGACAGATGACTCAGGGTTCCAGGCAGACCAGACCTACCAGTGGCCGACTGCACGACTCAGGCTCAGTTGTTCGGGGAAGCCGGGGTGGAGTCAGAGCCAGGCGTGCCGAGAGTGGGCAGTGCTACTCCTGTGGCGGAATTGGTCACATGGCTCGTGACTGCCCGACCCGCCATGCGGGGGAGCAGCAAACGGTTGAGGAACCACCTAGGCAGAGGCAGAGGTTCGACCGTGGCGGTCTGCAGGGAGGAGACGGACGAGGTAGAGGAGCTGGCCGAGCAGCAGGTGGTGGACGACGCTTTGAGGCTCTACCACCACCACCACCAGGAGGTCCACCCCGACCGCAGGGGAGAGCTCAGCTTCAGGCAGTCGAGGCCTTCGATCATGGAGCCCTGGGAGCTGATGGGCAGGAGCAGAACTAGTGGATACATCCTTTGTACTTCTGGTTCCTTGTTGCTTTTGTGTAGCGTCTTGTAATATGAGCTGCAATAATAAAAGATGCATACCTTTGTGATATTTTCGTTCCTGTCCTCTTTCATGATGTTACTAGGAGATTCCAGTTTTGGCTGTTGACTTGACCCTCACTTGTGAGACATCTACTGGAGGAGACCCAGTTACCACACACTGATGCCGACAGTGTGACTCAACCCTTGGAGGCGAGAGTAACAGTTGAATCTCTTAGTAGTAGCGTCGAGGCCTTACGACGTCATCCTTGGTATGGATTAGTATCATCCATGTTAGGATTGACTGTTTTAGGCAAAGAATGTGGTTCATCCAGGGGATGAGACCAGATTTCTCTTTTCGGCAAGGAAGAAATCTTGCAGCTCTTGTGGGACCTGTGATGGTCCAGGCCACGACAAGAAGGTCCAGATCATCCAGGAGAGGATGAGGACAGCTCAGAGCCGGCAGAAGTCATATGCTGACAAGAGGCGGAGGCCACTGGAGTTCGGGGATGGCGACCACGTCTTTTTGCGTGTCTCACCTCGACGTGGTTTACGGAGATTTGGCCGAGGCGGCAAGTTGTCTCCACGCTTCATCGGGCCTTTCCGGGTCCTCAGCAGGATAGGAGAGGTGGCTTATCGCCTGGCTCTACCACCTCAGTTGCACCGGGTGCACGACGTCTTCCACGTGTCTCAGCTGAGGAGATACGTGCACGACCCGACACACATCATCGACTTTGGGGAGCTGGACGTGGACGATGGGGCGACTTTTGCGGAGGTTCCAGTGGAGATCGAGGATCGACAGGAGCGGGTCCTACGTGGGCGGTCGATTCCTCTTGTGCGCGTCAGATGGCAGCACGGGAACCTCCAGGAGAGCACTTGGGAGCGGGAGGCTCAGATGCGTGCTCAGTACCCCCATTTGTTTCCCTAGTTTTTGATGTATCTTTACGAGGACGTAAAGCCCTGAGGTGGGAGTAATGTAAAGACCCGCAAATTTCAAGGAAATTTTTTTCTTAATTTTCTTTGGAATTTTACAAGAGCGCAGCTTCAGACGGCACCTGATTCCGAGGCCCGGTGTGCCCGGAATCAATTTCCGAAGTTTGGCTCGGGTACGTTCAGTGAACGGACGAGCGGGTTTTTCTATCTTTTGAACCGGTGCCCGGAATCAAATTCTGAGGGCACCGATGAAATCGCAGCGCCGGTATTTGCTTAGAAACGCCTCTTCCGGAGTTGCGTTTGCTCAGACGTGGTTTTTAAATTTTACGGCTTTAAGTCAGAAATAAAATAAAGTTTGTGCGACAACTTTATTTTAAATCACTTAAGCTGCTTGGAAGCCTCTTGCAGTCACTTAAAGACGGCTTGAACTGAGTTGAACTGGATAGGATGCTATCCAGAAATATCCTACCCCCTTTGGTAGGATATTTGTGCGGTGGGACCCGCACGAGCCCCGCCGTTTCTTTCGCTAAGTAACGCACCCGCGAAAACCCGTCAAAGTAACTGAAAAGTCAACCGACGCGTTTTCTTTAATTCTTAACAGACCATTTAATTGGGCGGTTTATTTCGTGAATTAAATGGACTGTTTCTTCGTGAATTAAATGGGTCGTTTCTTTCGTTGAATTAATTCAACGAATTAATGGATCGTTTCTTAACCGGTTTCGTGTTGGCATGTTTATAAAATAAGACCAACATAAAAATCCTTGGAAAGGATTTGAGAGAATCTTCGTTCCTCCACCCTCTCCGCGAAGAACGCGAAGAACGCGAAGAACGCGAAGAACGCGAAGAACGCGAAGAACGCGAAGAACGCCGGCGACCGGAATTCGACGACGCACACCAAGATCTGCGACGTCGACGAGATCTACCCGCGACGTTCTTCGGCGACACCTCTTCTTCCGCGGCCGACCCTCGTTCGGCAACAAAGGTGAGAATCAGATCTTTTCTTCTCCCTTTTTAATTTCAATATCAACGGATTTAAACTAATTAAATCCGTTGATCTTGATCCGGAGATTGGCGACGCGACGAGCGATTCCGCGACGACGCGACGATCTCCTTCCTCCGCGACGAGCGATTCCGCGACGACCTCTCGTCCGACGACGACGATAAGGTAAGGGTTGATTGGAATATTTTTCCTTCACGTGATTTATTTCTTTTAAAGTAAAGAACTTGATCTTCGAACAATTTTAACATTTAAAATTGTTGTTGATTGTTTTATTGTTCCTCCCGTGGATTATGACTAACGCGGAGGGTGCGGGTCTGACGAACAAGACCCGGCAACCCTCCGCCGATCTATTTTGGTTGTGCGAATTTGGCGGACGTCGACAAACCGTGCGGCAAGGGCAATTTGTTGGCTCCGCAGTGAAGATCGTCCCCCGGGAGGAGCATCGGCGCAGACGGGAAAGAAAACGGGCCACCGGAGCATCTCCGGCGGCCCGCGGAAGGAGGCGGCGGCGCGGGTCGCCGGCGCGGCGGCGCCGGCGACCGGAGGCGGCGGCGCCCGGCGCGCCGCCGTGGAGGAAGCCCGCCGCGGCTGAAGCCGCGGCGGCAACGGCGGCCGGTTCCGCGGCCGCGCGGAACCGGGACGGACGCGGCGGCCCGGCCGCGTCCGCGTGACAGGCGGCCCCCCCCGCGGGGGCCGCGTTTCCCTCAAAGCCGCGGGGTTGACCCGCGGCGGCAACCCTTCGGCCGCGCGGCCGAAACCGAGCCGGCCGGTCCGGTCGGCCGGGCCGCGCCCAGGCCGGACCGGACCCGGCCGAGCCGGTTCGGGCCGGGTCGGGCCGACCCGGTTCGGGCCGACCCGGTTCGGCCGACCCCAAGGGGGGGTTCGGGCCGGGTCGCCCCGGGCCCAGTACCCCCGTTTCGGGCCCTCTACGGTCTTTCGCCCATATCTTGGGCCTGGGACCTCCGATTGACGAACCGTCAGCGGCTACGCGATCCTTGGATCGAGACGGTCGTTTCGGTATATTATACTCAAGGTTTCGGAAGACTTTGGGTTCGGCCGGGTTGGTTCGTACACGAAGCCAACCGGGCCCTCGGAGCGGAAACGCTCATAACTTGAGCTACGGACGTCCGAACGACGTACCGTCGGCTGTGGTAGTTTCCTCTAAGTGAGACGGAACTTTTGGCATACTCCGCCCGAGGATCGGATACAGGCGGAGTACGGTCGGGTTGGTTTTGCCCTAAAAACCAACCGGGCCCCTGGAACGAAAATGCCAATAACTCTCAGACCGGGCGTCCGATTGACGCGCCGTCTGTCGCGTTGAGATCCTGTTGTCGATACGGAACTTTTGGATACATCAACTTCGGACTAAGTGTCAGTTGATGTATCAGCCTCTCGGCTCGTGGAGCGGACCCTCCTAAACGAGCTCGCTAAGTGCGGGAACCCTAGTGCTGGCTGTGGCTTCGATGACAGAGCAGAGATCCTCCGTGGACTGCGACGACGGAAGAGCAGAGATCCTTCGTGGACTGCGGCGACGACTGTGCAGAGATCCTCAGTGGACTGCGTCGACTACTGCACTCAGCGATCCTACGTGGAAGAGTGCTACCGAACCTGTGTGAGCTGAATCTTCTTTTTACCTTGAGCGGTGGAGCGCTTGGGTGTAGCGGCGGACCCGTGGTACTTGACAGTGGTGGTGCGCTTGGATGCAGCAGCAGACCCTTGGCGGTGGAGCGCTTGGTTGTAGCGGCGGACCCGCGATACTCTACGGAGTGTGTGCGCTTGGTTGTAGCGACAGACCCGCGACGGTGGAGACGTGCGTGCGGAGTACGGAGACCGTGTAGATGACTGAGACCTGACGACTGCTTGACCGACTCGACTTGGAGTGAGTCGACTAGCCCAGTGGACGGAGCGCCCAGTAGTTGGCAGCAGACCCATGGCGGACGGAGCGCCTGGTAGTTGGCGGCAGACCCGCGGTACTCGACAGGAGGAGTACCTCAGTAGGCTATCTGGGTGAGCGCCCGGTATTTGGCAGCAGACCCTCAGCGGACGGAGCGCCCGGTAGTTGGCAGCAGACCCGCGGTACTCGACAGGAGGAGTACTTCAGCAGTCTTAGGTTAGTGAGCAGTACCTCGGAGTCGTGACAGGACCACTGTACACTTCAGAGATGGGGCTCTTCAACACTTACGGTTTCGATAATGAAAATCCTGGTTGAGCTGAATCTTATGTTACTCTCCTTTGTGGATTGTGTTGAACCATCCTTTGTGGATTTACTGTTTACTCTCCTATGTGGATTTGGGTCTTGCTTTCCTTTGTGGATTGAGTTGTTCTTGAGCTCGTGAGCAGAGCTAGAATTGGGGACTTAGGTATATGTATGGGCATATACCTAAGTCGAGTCAGATGTTACTTCGTGATTGCATCTTTCTTTTGTGCTATATCCTTTGTGGATTTCGAGAGACCTTCGGGGGTCTCGGGGTCCTTACTGAGTAGTTGTACTCACCCCTGCACGGGCTATGCCCGCACTTCGTGGTGTTGGTTGCAGACGACGGACAGCGCTGATCGCGGTTGGGGCGTGGAGCAGGACGGTACCTGGAGGTGGACCACTGGACGGGACGTGCTCAGAGCGGACGTGGGGCCCGAGGAGCTTGGAGGCTATCTGTACCCACCCTTCAGGTGGGATTGCCAGTGGACGACACGAGGCCGCCGTCTTTTCTTCAGTTGCTGTACTTTACTTTTCAGTTGTACTTTACAGTTGGGCTTGTATTTCCGGCCCCTTTACTTTTCTGCACTTTACTTTCCGCTTGCTGACTCTGTGTGGTTGTTACTTATAAAGGCAATGCCTTCCCTGTTTACTGGGATTTTACGCCTTGGTGCTAGTCGCCAGCCCCTGGCCTATGGAAGGCGGGCTTGGGGTAGTCACGGCACGGGCCCCGAGGACGGGTCGTGACATGGTAATTAAAAAATAATCATCCATTTTTTCCTACCATATTTTGTTTTGGTTTTCAATAATGGTCTTCCAAAACTATTTTCATTATCTTTTACTTTCTTGAGAAATTGATTACTCGTAAATTGGGATAGTTGGGTAAATTGTTCTTTGTTTCCATTAAATGATGTTGTACAAGATCAGTATTTATGTCTTCAGGATGAAAACCTACAATGGCCAATGCTTCAACCTAACTGGTTGTATACCATCCACACAAATGTGACACCCAAACATTCCATTAATGTTATAGCAAAAGAAATTTCCATAAGACGACATATCAATTATGAACCTATAAAACATGTCTCTCAATGTGAAATATTCAATTATATGAGTCTCATACAATGTAACACATGTATCCCATGTCAGTTCCATATCCTTAATCAATGAAGCCAAATAGATATCAATATCATTACCTGGTTGTTTTTGTATAGATAAAAAATGAGACAACATAATGTATTTATGCTTCATGAAGGACCATAGTGGAAAGATATAAATTACAAACATAACTAGCATGTAATGTGAATAGTAATTTTCAAACCAATATGACTTATTTTATCTGTAGATAACACAGTTCAATGGTTTCTTGTCTTGTTTCCAAATTCAAGATATTCATAATCATTTTTCATCCACCAATGAAAGTTTCTTGTGTGCCTTATTTTACTATATTTAATTCATGTATCATTATTAACTAGAAATTTTCTAATAGTTTCCTAATATCCACAAAGACATATGAACATTGGGATGATAGGAAATCACCATAATGATTTTTAAGTTCTTGATTTAATTTTTTTTGTATCGATCTGCATAAAACCCAGCAGTTGTTAGGACTGATTAGTGGTCCTTATAAAAAAATAAAATCAATTGGGAATGCATGTATTATTTCAAAGATCACACCCATCGAAAATAGAATTATATTAGTGCAATTTATTGTACAAGGAAGATCATTTTCTTCTGGTAACATTTCAATAAATATACCATGTAAATCAATAAAGCTGAGGCAACTACTTCTAATTATAAATTGAAAATTATATGACATTAATACAACTGAAAATGTTGTATATTTAGTACAAATGGTATATAATGATGAATTTTCATAGATATTTAACTTCTCAAACAATATATTAAAATTATGAAGGTCTTATTGAATTGTCATTTTTATTTGTTCCATATTATCTCTATCATAATTTACACTAGCATTCATACCAACTGATCCATATATAAAAATATCATACAAGTCATTATTCACATTCTTTTTTTCAGGATGTTTAGACAAAAATTTATAGATTCGATCTATTTCATGGAATGTCAAATATAATTCATCTAGAATAAAAATAATTTAAACATGGATAATTTATTTTTTAAATGTCAAATTCATGCTTTATTGCAATCTTCTGGAACTTTTTTATTTCATACTTACAATCCTTTTTCATACTATTAGCATCTATCCAATTTTGAATTATATCAACTATACTTTGTTAAATAATATTAATATTGGGAAAAATTAAATAAATAAAAATAAGGTATTAACAACAAAAGGATAATGTTATTGATAATTTTATTTTTTTATAATATTTCTAATAAAACAAATATACTCACTTTGGATACCCAATGAATAAATAAAAAATTTTGTAACGTTAAAATTCTATAATTTATTGAAATTGGAATATTATACTCCTTATAATAATTTTTCACAATGATAACCACAAATTAAAAGAATAATTTTGATTGTTTGAGACAATGTAGGTTTCTATATGTAGCATTAAAACAATCAATTGATGATGGACGAAAGAATTGAATTAAATTGGTCATGGTTGAACCTAATTTCCAACATAGGGAACCCTCATGGGATGATATAAACCACGATTTAGTTTCCCCATTTGGTTGATTATAATATATAGTGTATTATAATGATCATACCAAACTGCTAAAGTTGAATGAATCTCAACATGCCAATGTCATTGGTGATGATTCCTAACATGTTATATTTTTACAAAACAGTACCATGAAATGAAAAAACCTGTGATAGATGAATGGATATAGGTTTCTACAAAGAAAGAATTAGTATTATAACACTTTTAAGGAATCATTTATGTTATATGATAATATTTTTCAAAGATATTAATAGTTGAATTATGTGTATTGAGATTGTTTTATAGTGGTGGAAATCATTTAGGGAAGGGAAAGTGTTATATATAAAATATTACGAAGAGTATAATTATGTTTTCATCTATTGAAAAAGTAAGAGATAAAAAATGATCACTCACAAAATTAATAATGGTTATTAGTATGTGTGAAATTTTTATCTATAATGATTTTTTTGGTGAGAAACCTTAAAAAATAATATGTGCCATAAATTAATTTTATTTCTATATAATCAATTAGTGGTTACTATTACCCTCAATATCAATTTTTGAGGAGTATAATAAATTAAAATTTCCACTAGACACTACATGATGTCATCTTAGTCAAGTATACAACACCTATTTTCAATAATAAACTATTTATAATTCAATTAGGATGCATTATGCAGGGAAAATTTACAAATATTGGTTACAACATTAGTGGGGGAAATTAACATCATTAGTAGGATCATTGCCTTAAAAATAATTTGGGGATGTTACTATTATTTTATGATATATAAACTCTATATGTTTTTCATGGATTGTTATAATTATTGGAAAACTATAGAAAAATAATAATTCATTGATGTTTTGTTAGACAAAAAACAATGCACACCGATTTAAATGTGGAAATGAAAAAGATTCAGCCAATAAGAAAATTTATTTGGGTAGTAGAATTACATATGTGATGGTCATGTTATTAAAATAAAATTGTTTTATAAACAATCACTACTAAAGATAACACTTTTATCAATGCTAGAAATGTCTTTTAACAATGATTTTTTAGAAACTGCTAATGAGAGTGATGATAAAGGGGGTCCTTTTTATCAGCACCCAGAAAATTGCTAATAATGGTCTCTTTTATCAAAACTAAAAAATCAATAATAAAATAAAAAAATTTAAAAAGGAATAAAAAATCCAAAAAATGGAGACCTTATTTTAGACACCAACCACCCTGTTTAAACAACACTTGCACCCATCCCCACCAACCAGCCTTTAACAGTGCCTTCCCCAGCCCTTTATCAATGCTAGACCCTCTTGCACCAATGCATGCGCCCCTACCTCTCTCTGGATTCAAACTTGAGACCTCTTCCCTACATGTTTAACACTTTACCACTCCTTTAGGTTGCATTGTTCTCCATTAAATGATATATTTATTTATTTGTTTATATATTTCGTTATATTTATTCTTATATTAAATAAATATATAAGTATATATTAATATATATATAGTTATATATATATATATTTATACGTATATTAATATCTATTTATATATTTTTATTTATATATATGTATATTTATATTATTTATCTTTATATTTATTCGTATATTAATATATATATATATTGTTATATATTTATTCATATGTTAATATATATTAGTCAGATTAGTTTTAAATACATTTATAATATATGTTTTTGTGTGTGTGTATAAATAAATAAATACACTCATATATATAACATACAGACAAAAGTATATATATTATATATATATGCGTATTTGTATGTATAATTATACATATTTATACATATTTATATATAATGAAATATATTTATGTTATTATATATTAATATGTCTATTTATTTGTTTGAATATAAATATAATATATATCATTGTTCTAATACACATACACACACTAATATATATAATATATATATATATATAGACACACACAGACACACACATTATATTGGTATATAAATATTCATATTTTTTATTTAAAAAAATGTATATTATTTTTTATTATGAAAATGATTATATATTAATAAATATATTTTATATGTAAATACGTTTAGTTAATTACTTATAAAATTAAATGTTTAGGCATGAATATATTAAAAATATGTATATAATGTTATATATTTAATTATAAAAACATTACATTGTGAAAAATGATCAAATTGCAAAAACATTATATCAATATGAATATAAAACCTATAAATAAATTTAGTTCCCACCATAAAATGGAAAAAAGCCCCCCATAAATGGGCCTGAAAATCAACAAAATGTTAAAAAATCTGGATACGCCGACTAAATACTCTTTTTTGGAGGACTTATGGGACTTTTTTGGCCTCATAAAACATATACCAAGGTCTCCCATGCCATAGGGGCATATAGATCCCCACAAGCTTCATTTTCATAAGTGGTAGATCTCAAACGAACACTCGAATCAAAGTTATGGCTGCATAAAGTGTGAGTTGTTTTTTCAACATAATTTAGACATTGTATTTATTTATTTTATATTCAAATTATCATAAAATGACTATTATTTGATAAAAATAACAAAATTAATAATTAATTTTATAAAAATATTTTTTAATCTTTTTATACTAAATATCATATATATTATTTTTAAATTTTCATTTATCCTTCTATATAACAAATTTAAGAAATATATATTATATTTATATCAATATAAATATATTTATATATTTATATATTAAAATATTACTTTTAATTAATTTTTTTAAAGATACCATGTATTACCACTAGTAAAAAAAGCGCAGATAAATGAAGGTATTTGTCACCACTTTTAAAAAAGAGATGATAAAACCCCCTTTAACATTGCTAAAAAAACTCTAATAAACTGGTAATTTTAATAATTATTTTTTAGTACTATTAAAAGTACCCTTTATGAGCCCTTTTTTAATGCAGTTAGTGGAGTGGTGCTACAAATACCTGAATATGTTGTAGTGAATTTTAAATTAAAAAATAACATGATCACAAAATAGTTTTTATGATATTATTGACTACAACCACTACACCAACATCAATAATACCTAGATAGTGAAAAAACATTATTAGGAAAGGATATTATCTCAAATCGAGAGACTAAAGTCAATTATGCGTCAAATTGTTATTATGTAAATAATGTATTAAAGTGGTATCTATTGGAACATCTCAAACATTTAAGCATTCATTTATATTACCGCTTTAATCTATTGGTTACCCTATTCGCTAAATATTTAAGTGTTGAATTTTTAATGAATAAAATTCCTTCTACCAATAAATTATATAGTAGTGGGTATTCTTATGGTTGGTGTAGGTTCAAATTGGTAAAAAAGCCATTAAATACTTTAGTTCATTCCTTTAGTTTTCTAAAGATTGTGAATGGTCTTTTTCCCATCGAATTTTCATTTTGTTATTGTAATCAAATAACATTTATCTATAAAAATTGTAATAATGAATATAAGTATGTGGAACTTTTTTTCACACCCATCCAAGGCTTTCCACAAGAAATCCTGTGTTTCCACACCCAATCCCAGGACTATTTGTTTTTATATATTTTTTTAATATTAATATTTTTTGTTCTTATTTTATTGTTATATCAGTTTATATATATAAATTAATAACCTAATTTATACTATATATTATATATTTTATATTATACATAATTATTAATAATTTATATTTACTTATTAAACAAAATAGAAAAATATAAAATGAAATAAATAGTGTTTCAAAATAAAATTAAATTTATTAATAACATATTTAAATTAATAATAATAAAAAATTTAATAATATCATTAATATGAATATGATTTAATCGAGTCTGTTACCAATTAAATACATACCCATTTAATGGTGGGTAAACTCATTGAAAAATTAAAATTTGGCCTCAATGTTCTAAAAATCATGCTCCCATCTCTTTGGTTCCGGGAAGAAGGTGTTTCCATAAGAGGAGTCGGATCGGGCAACATGATCTTCAAATTCTTGTTTGACCAAGATAAGTTAAATGTTTTGCTCGAAAGACCCTGGTCATTCAACAGCCCCCTAATTTTAATGGAGGATTAAAAAATTGATGTCAATTTCAAGAGTATCACCTTCCCAAAAGGAGTCTTATGGGTCCTCCTTAAAAACATCCCTTTAGCAGAAGAACAAAACAAAATTTTCAGAATATCGACAATCACTTGAAAAAAATTTATTAATAGGGACCATTAAGATCCAATCCTTTGAGGCCCATACGTGAAGATCAATGTACTCATCAATGGGGTGGAACCTCTTATGAGGGGATCATTTCGTTCCTTGGATGATCATCGACTATTGATCCTGTTCGAATGGAAAATGCATCATATCTTATGATTTTTATGGACAGGTCAAACATATAGAAAAAGAGTGCATCTTCACAGAACATGATGCTAAAGGTAACATCATCATCGAATATGGCCGGTGGATCAGTGCAAATAAAGCAAGGATTCCCTTAGTTTCAGAAGTTGAAAGGTAATTGGACAGGGAAAATATTTCCAAGGCATTTAGTTTTCAATTTTCCACATCTCTAGGGTAGTAGATTCGAATAGTAATATCATCTTTTAGTATGGCCTGTGGTTTCATGAAAATAAAGAAAGGATTCCCTTCGTTCAAGAAACAGAAAGACAAATGGATAGAGAAAATATTTCTAAGGCCCTTTGTTTTCAATCAGCATCGAATCTCTCAAAATATTTTATTCTATATACTATTCCTGGTATAAAAAATCAAAATGAAAAATTTTCTTCATGGATTTTTTCTTTTTTCTTTTTAGTTTATGTGGGTTAGGAAATTATTATTTGGGTATATAGGTCGCTCAGTGCTAATTCTATTGGAATTTTGAGATTAATCCCAAAAACGCCAATTGAATTAGGTCTTTGGTACCACCCATACACACCCACCCCACCTCCCCTTACATATATAATTATATAATGATATATTAATAATTATAAATAAGTATATTAAATATTTATTTATAATAAATATAAGAAATATATATTAAATATATAAATATAAATGTAATAAATATAAAATTATAAATAAAATAAATATATAATTACAATTATAAAAGTATAACTAATATTATAAATATTTATTAACATAGTTATAAATAAAACTTATTTAATATAATAAATATTTATAATAAATATATAATATTATAGTGAACATTTATAAATATAATAAATATATAATTGTAATTCATTGAATCTATTTATAATTATATAAATATTGATATATATATATCATCCTTATTAAATATTGTTAAAAATATATTATTATAAATCTATATTTATTTAAAAAAAAATTTGAAATATTTTGAAATATATAATAAATTTGATAAAAATTATTTGAAAGAATTATATTTTTTATATTACTACTTTAATAAAGAATTATTTTAATTATATAAGTATAAAAATTTAAAATTAATATACATTAATTTCATTAATATTTATAATAAATATATAATTATAAAAAATTATAAAAAATTTATATCTTTAAATAATTATAACAAATTTATAATTATAATTATATTTACAAATATATATATAGTTATATAATTATAAATCTATATTTATACATATTTATTTATATAGTTATAAATATTTATTTAGAAAAGAATTTGATTTATTGTTAAACATACAATAAATTGTTAATAACAACATTATTATAAGTAATAATAATTCTTATATTTAAAAATTAATTAAGATTTTTTTAAATATAAAATTATAAAACTTTTAACAAATATTTCATTACTATCATAAATAATTATTAATATTTATAAAAAAATATACAATTATAATAAATATAAAATTATAAAAAATATATTATTATAATTATAATTAATATATAATTATTATAATAAATAATAATTATAATAACGTGTTTGAATGTAATTGTACCACCCATCACCTAATTTATAAATATTTATAACAAATATATATTTATTATAATAAATAATTATTTATATAGTTATTAGTAACCCTTATATAATATATAAATTAATATAATAAATATTTATAATAAATATATAATTACAACAATAATCATTGATAAACATAATAAATATTTAATTACAATTATTTTTAAAAAAAAGTAAGGGAAAAGCCACTTAAATTGAAATTAAAGAGAAGAAAATAATATAAAGTGGGGATGGGTTCGGACAGAGCCACACTACCATCATCAGGAATCCAATACCATGTTATTTCCAAATCTTAGAGCCAATCATTCTATCTTCATCACATATGTCATTCAAATTTAATCCTCGACCACACCCACAGTCAATGCCTCTAGAGAGGATTTATTCTAATCATTTTGCTTATTGTAGGAATATTTTAATGTTAGTTTCATTAGAATCAGAATTGACCATGGGTTTCAGGTCTTCTCTCTTAGCTTTCCAATATTCATTCCCACGTACTCTACCTAGACTCCGAGGATGATATCCCTGCTTCCATGTTTTGGTTTGTTTCCAAGTCCCTTTTTGTTCTTTCTTTTTCTGTATCAATCATCACCTTATGCTCGTGGTCATCCTTTCTCATCAAAGAGTCACTTTTTTCCTTTCCTTCTTTGACAATATCTCTAGCATCATTAATATGAGGGGAAGTTTCATTATCCTTTACACTCTAATGAGAGTCACTGCACATTTCAATGGAATCAACACTGGAGACATGTTGAGGTGCTTCCATTTTATTTTCCTATGAAATAGAAACTGTAGGATCATGCACCTGCTCTTTCCTGGAGTCACCCGCAACAACATCCTCAATTTGTACAACTATATTAGACACTATGTAAGGAGGATGAGGCAGAAATTCCGATGAAGTTGCACCCATTACAATATGATGACCATTTTTGTTGTAACAAGGTGGTCAAGACTCATTTTGGGTGATGTCTTGACCACATTTCTAGAGACACACACAACAACAACCTTAGTTTTAAAATTTGAAGCATCCATAATAGAGGCGGGATGATCAGGACGTTCATAAACAACCTGACTGGGCTTTGAATTCATTGATAGTACCATCTGAAATCTGTCACTATCTTCCACATCAGCCTAGCCTTTTCATTTAGATTTGATAGCGTTTTCTTACCTCATTTACCTATCCACTTCTTCTTGGATTTCATCCTCTATATTAGCTTTATGCTCCCCATCTGTGGAAATCTCATCCTATGAGGTGGAAGATAAATCTCCTTTCATAGTATTATTCTATTCATCAGTATGATTCTTAGAGTAGCTATTATCAGAATCATGCCCCCTCATTTCCCTTCTTCAAGTCCCCTGCTTTACAATGTCCACAAACAAACTACTATTTATAAATATTGAGTTATATATATATAAATCATTATTAAATCTAGTTATTACTATATAATTATAAATCAATATTTATAAACCTATATTTATATGGCCTGATTGGTGGGCTATCCCCTTGAAAGAGGCTACAGATTTCCTTTCCAGCCTGTGTGTAAGGTGTGTGTGTTTTTTATGTAATTAAACCCCCAAAGCACCTAATATATATATAGTTATATAATTATAAATATATATTTATACAGTTATAAATATTTATCTATAAATAAATTTATTTTTTAAACAGATAATAAATTCTATTTAACAACATTTTAATAAAAATAATAGTATTTATATTAATAGTTTAATTAAGATATATTTGTAAATATATATGTATAAATGTTTATAATAAATATATCATTATTATCCTAATTTTTTATAAATATTTATAGTAAAAATATAATTTTGTATATTTCTAATAAATAAATAATTATTAATTTTCGTAATACATATTTTCATTAAAAATATTAATAATAAATATTTAATTATAAATATTTAAAATAAATATATAATTATAATTATTTTAAATTATATAATTATAAATCTATATTTATATAGTTATAAATAATTATAAATAATTATTATAGTAATTATATATTTATTATAAATATTTATACTAATTTTTTTTGAATTGTTATTATAAAACTTATATATTTACTATAAATGTCTATAATTATATATTAATTATTATAGTAATTTATATATTAAACTTGTATTATTTATAACTAAATAAATATAGATTTATAAATAAGGATTTATAATTATAAAATTATAATTAAATTTAATAAGGATTATTTATATATATATATAAATAAATACTTATATAACAATAAATTTATTTAATGAATTGTAATTATATATCAAATAAGGTTTATTAATAACTATATTAATAAATATTTATCATATTAATTATATTTTCATTATGGTAAATTTATATTAATTGTATTTATAATTATATATATGATATATTTATATTTATATATTTAAAATATATTTCTTATATTTATTATGAGTACTTATTATAATAAATAAATTTTTATTATACTTATTTATAATTATTAAAATATTATTAAATAATTATATATGTAAGCGGAGGTGGGCTGTGGCGTATGGGGTTGGTGGGGCTAAATCGCCAATTGAATTGGGGCTAAGCAGGCCCATATACCCAAATAAAAAATACCTAACCCCCTTAAATTTCAAAAAATGAAAGAAACCCCTGTAGAAAAAAAATTTCAGATCAAAGCTACCTTGATCACCCAAAAATTACCATATCCAAACAACCTACCATGTGCTTAAAATCCCATATATACCTCATAATCGTATTGAAAAAACATCATCAAGGACCTCCACCCCTCTTAACTTCCCCCAACTGATAAAAGTCACCACATGCCACCATCTACCCCAAAACCCATTCACCATGAACCATCACACTCCCCCCCCGGAAAATTCCACACTAATACTATCGAATTTTACACCTACTATTCAGAACAAAATACCATTCAACTCGACTAAAATTGTTCCTAAAAATCATGACTGTGGTGGAGTAAATTTAAAGGTAAATATGACATAGACCTCTATACATCAGAATCTAGTGTATCCAAAAGAACCCCTGATACTTCACTTTCATGAAAACTATTACCGAATAGATGGAATACAAATAATGATAGTTATTTTATAAATACACAAAGGTGGATTTGGTCTTGATCCATCCCCACCCATCTTAATGAAAATATTGTGTTGGAATTTTCATGGTCATTTCAACCTACAGACATTTATAATGCTTCCACAAGGGAGTAGTAAAAGTGTTCCAAGCCTGGTTTTTCTATACAAATACATTCTAAAGAATAAGGGCATGTGTGTAATTAATTCCAATGAGGGATTTCAAGGGAATTTAACAGTCATTATTCAATTCCATGCTATAATCCTTTGCCTCCTATAGAAGGAGGATGATATTAGGATTATGGGATTCACTATGAACAATATTTCTACCACTATCAATGGGCCTGATGCGCCTACCTAGGATTTTTGGGGTTTCCATTTAAGTCCCTAAAAAAGACAATTCAATGTATAGGGATCTCTAATGGTTGATTATGGGTGTTCTTTGGGGGCCTCTTCTCATGGCAGGGGACTTCACTGAAATTATGTTTCATGGAGAAAATAAAAGGGGTTATTGTAGATCCTTTTCTCATATAAGTAACATATTGTATGTGGTTCAATTAATGGGTCTCTCTGACATGAGACATGATGGTGTCCCTTTCACATGGTTCTATTGGTCCTCAAGGAACACCCGAATTGTAGAGCGTTTGAATATATTCTTGGATTCTTCCAATTGGATCCCCATCTTCAACCTCTTGCATGTTAATCATCTTACCCAAGTAATGTGGACCAAATACCAATTCTCATCAACCATAAAACTGACCAAAGTAATATATGTCAAGAGAGGAATTTTAGATTTGAATGCTACAAGATGATTGAAAGATACTATGATGATGTGATTAAATAAAGATGTAATATAGAGGGCCATGGTGATCACAATAAAACCAACCATGTCTCATCTAACATTATGTAGTGGAGTTTTAGTCGGTTTCACCAACTTGATCATCATTTCATTTCTACCGATAGAAGGATTTAGAATCTTAAATTACTTCTTACCTCAACTAAAACCCTCTCTAGAATAACGTCTTAAGAAAAGGATCTTAATAATGATCTCAAAAGGGAAGAATTCTACTAGCTAATGTGTGCGTGCAACATCCACATTTAATAGGGTGACAAAGATACACATTATTTCCATCAAAATTCATATTGGGTGTGATTTAAGAACTTCATTTGTATATGGAATTTACATAAGGGAATACCTATTTTAAGGAGGATGATAACGATTTCCTTATCTTGCATTTTTTCTAGGATCACTACTATAATGAACTAAACATTTATAAATAAAATTCCCCGTGCATTTATTCAAATGCCTTATTATATATTATGTATTTAGAAAACAAGTGAAATTATTTGGTATTATTTTATCCTATAATATTTAAATGAAAGTTAAAAATATTTACTATTAGTAAAATAATCGTCTATTAGTGATATATTGGTCAGTATAAATACAGGGTTGTCATAAATCCTTATTGACACAGACAAAGGATGTGATGGCCTCAACCTTTAGGATTGTTCCATATAAAGCCCAATTATTAGAGATTTTGAGGGAGATAACATATATTGGATTTTCCGTTGACCGCACATAGGATGATATCCAACAACTTATGCATAAGTGAAACTGTTTATAGGAGAAGTTAAAGCTCATCAAGATCACAGCTCAAACCATGTACGTCGATCCACCCCATGAATGTCTCATTATCTCACACCTTGCCATTAAGGAATTTTTTAGTTAATAAAATGGATGTGTATCAAAAACATAATAATATATATATGTATATTGTATTTCTAATATTATTATGATCATATTTTCTTCTTATCATTACTTTGTATTGTTTTTTATTTTTATAAAACAAAAAAAATTGTATTATTAATTGATTTTCAATTTCAAATAAGAATTTTATTTCAGATAATTAATTGAATTTTCAAATAAATAATTATATATTCATTTTAAATATTTTTTGTTAAATATAAATGTTCATGTAATTTTTATGAAGTCAAAATATATTTTTTGTATGTGTTCGAAAATTTATATTTTAAATAACCCAACATTTCTAAATAAATATCAATGCTATTTTAAAAGTGAAAATTCAAATATATGTAAAATTATTATTATAAATATATATTTTATTTTTAGAATTAGATCATTGAAAATATCCTATGGTGATTTTTTCATAATTTTATGATAGAATCAAATTTTTAGGTAAAAATTAAATATTGTATAAATATACGGTCCCTATTATAACATAATAACAAACCAAAAGTGTTATAATAAATACTATTAATGGTATCCATTATAAAATATATATTTTTTCTTTATAATTATTTTATTTGATTCATTTTCTAAAACATTTTTGAATCCTCCAAATTCATTAATATAATTTAAGGTTTTGAAATCATTTCATTCAGAGTAATACCCACTTCCATCTAATCAAGGGGATTATTTATTATGTTAGGACCTTGTACATATAATATAATATAATAAGATAACTCCTATTTGGTAGAAACCATGGGCAAAATCCATGAAAAGGTTTGTGGTTTTGGTTATTTTATTACATAGAGTCCAAAACCTATGTTTGAGAAATAATAATGAATTCCCCACTCATGTCTTATATAAATCCACACTATATCCCATTTATATTCACCCAAAATTTATGGTTCACTTTATAAATATTCCCCTCAATATCTAGATTCATCCCAAGGTCCTCCAATATCTCAAGATTCCCCTCCCAAGGATTGGGAGTCACACTATCAAAGTAAGGATTCTTTCCCTCATCATTATTCAAGTAAAGTAATTATCTTATGCCTCTTATCATTATTTTATACCATTGGGATATGCTGTTTCATAACCCATTACCTATCTTATGATTGATAAATAATTATATAACCCTTTATCTCTCATTATGTCCTCCCATAAATGTTTATAATCCTCCATTATACGGAGAAATTTCACCATTGTTTTTCATACCAAACAATTATGTATTGAATAATCATACCCATTTATTTTCAGGGTTGTTCACCTTTACACACTTTTACTTATTATTTATGACTTATAATTATTTACTATACACTAATTCACTATGAAATGTAATATTATGATGAATGAATCCATGTTGTATGATCTATGTGGAAAACTTAATTATGAGAATGAAATGAAAGAGATGTGTGAGCCTAGAATTATATATCTATCCATTGCTATGGGTAATGATTATTCTCAAGATACGTCATGTTGGGATAGAGAGTAAAAATTATTTCTTTATGGAACTTTACACATCATTATTTTCTGGCAGTTATCTTTGACCTATGTTTATGATGCTACATTTTATGTTGTTTCCACATTTCCCATGTAGCATTTATGATTATCGTGTTATATCATGTATCATTGTTCATGTTTATGATTCATACTCCTTTTATTCCCCATTAATATTCCTATGGTATAACACATATTATTATCTTCATGTTACACCATGTTCATTCCTTTCTAGGATTTATATTTCCCCCCTTTCTTAAGTATGCCCCTTGTATATCCTATGTAGTTTTAAGTACGAACATATTAAAGAATTTTTCAATAAAGATGATGTATTCCTTATTTTATGTTGTTATATATTATACGAAATTTCTGAATACAGTATACATAAAACTATTATGGGTTGTATTAAGTATAATGATATTTAATAAATGATGTATCAATGTGAAATAATGATTAGGGTTTCCATTATTGGAATCAAAGGAAAAATTTTGTTATGTTTTGGATTGGGATTAGAAAAATCTAGGATAATTTTTGGGGATATGACTAAGTGTGAAAAATCATAACTAAATTTTGTTAAGCATATAACAAGTGGTTTATCAATAAAATACATTCCTTCTTGGATACTATAAGTGGATGTGTCTCTGGAACATAGGTACATTGGTGTAAAACCCAAAATCAAAACATTCTTCTAGACCCAACCAAGAACTGGTGCATGAAAATAAAACTCATTGCACACCTGATTTGATTGTATCGGTGGATATCATTTTTTAATTCAAAAATTCTTTACAAAATATTATTAAGGGAAAAATACCCACAAGAATATATTTTTGGAAATAAATCGTGCATAAAATATATTGAAGCATAAAAATTCACAAGTCAAGAAAATGCAAGTAATTTATAATTTATATATTTACTATAAATGTATTCTAATTTTTATACTTAATAGTTCAAAATCACCAATCCCTAATTTTAAATTTATTCTATCCAATGGCTTGAAATAGGAAAAATTAGTTAAAAAATAAATGTGATGGGAAATGTGATAAATTCTCTAATGAGATTCCCAACTAGATGGGAGCGTGAATCACAAATTGTGTGATGATACTGTCTCATTTGACTAAGGTTCTAAATAGAAACTAAGATTAAGAGGATCACCCAAATACATCTAAGAATTAACAAGAATCAATTGTGATCATTATGTGATAAATTACCCAATCATTCAATGGATCATCTGATCCATTAATCCCGGAACAATTGATACACTCTATTGAGAAGATATTCTTCATCATTTAATGATATGAGAATGAAAATGTTTTACTATATATTTTTTGTATGGAGGGGAAATCTGATCAATGGTGGGAATTGATCAATAATAAAAATCTAGAAATGGATTTCTATTCCCTCAAGAAAAAATATGACGAATCTATTGGAGAGTATGTGGAAAATATCAAAATACTTTCATGATACGACTATGAATTGTTTTTTCCCTTGAATGAAGGGTTTAAAACATATTAGGTGGGTTAAAACCTAGTATACAAAAATACCTAGCGATCTGATACTTTGATAATTATGAGGAAATTGTATGATGTTCCCACAATGTAGAAATAGAGATAAATGAATCTCAAGGGTATCACTATGATATAAAATAGAAATTGGAGTATAATTATGGTGGTCCAATGGAGAAATATTACTGTTCCATGACATTTTCACACCCCACTTTCCTAATGTGAAGAAAGAAGTACCCCATAAATTGCATATGGGGATAATGAAATGATTTAGGTCTGGGGCACGCGGGCACATTGCTAGTGATTATCGATAGGAGAAACCCACTAATGTGATGATGGAAAGATATCCTCCAATAAACCCTATTTCAATGTTCCATTGCATAAACTACAAGTAACCATATAACTTTTCAAACCAATTCACTAATACAAGGGTATTTAGAGATATAAAACAACCTCCATGGGAGGGAGGGAGAGATTTTTTCCATCACAACCACAGAGGTGGATCCCATCAACGAAGCAATGAAAGGTACCCCAGTTATTAATTCAATAATAGTGAATGTACTTTTTGATTCTATTTCTATTCATTCTTTCACATAATTAAATTTTAGTAGAATTATTATACCACCACCACAAATCTTGGAAGTAGAGTTTTCCCTGATAAAATGGGAAATCATTTCATCCTAATTATACAAATCCTCCCCTATCAAAATATTTTTGTATGAACAACCCATTGAGCCACTTCAAAATAAATTTAGTGGAATTTAATGAGATTAAGGATATATATTGTCTTTCCCTTTATATATCCAACAAAAATTTCATTAAGAAGGAAATCACAATATGTATCATGAATCGTCCTCAGATTCTATACAAGTTAAAGGAGGAGGATGAATCTTTATTAGCACCTAGATCTCAAGAACGGATATTATTTCCCAATGAAAAAGAATGTCTTGGTCAAATAATTAAGTCTATGTAAATAATAATCCATGAATACATGGCCATTGTGAGTTAATACACTAATGTGTTTCACAATGATTTTTTTTTAGTTTTGCTCATTGATGAGAGGATTAATTTACAATCACGATTATAGATTGGGAGTTACCATTATCCAAGAATTTATGTAGAATGTATATTTTGGAACATCAAGAGTAGAAGAAAAAACTACAAATGAATCTAGATAAAGGTTTTATATACCAAAGTACTTCAACATGGGGTTCATCAGTCACGTTTATCCAAAAGAGTATGGGCCAATGGAGCTTTTCATTGACTATTGTAATCTCAAATAGATCATAATAAAGAAAAAGTATCCAATTCCATATATTTATGACCTGTTCAATTATCTACGTAGAGCACAATACTTCGACAAGGAGGATATGAGGTCTTGGTATTACCATGTATGGGTGAAGGAGGATATCCCCAAGACTGCTTTTTGCACAATGTATTGGATCTGTGAGTTTATATTAATGACATTACGAATCCCTAATTCCCTAGAAATATTTATGTACTTGATTAATATAATGTATATGGATTACCTAAAAATTTTATTGTAGTATTTATAGATGATATTCTAATATACTTCAAAATCAAGGAGGAGCATGATGAGTATTTTAGCACTATGCCAATGAACGTGAGAGGCTTTACCAAATGTAGAGAAAATGTTTTTTTTCTTTAGTAAGGTATCAACATAGAAGAACATAATCACAAAAAATATTATATCATGTGTAATATTCAATGATAAAAGAAATTTAAGGACTAACTAGGCCAACATATGTGTTATATATTCAAAGTTCCTTGGAATATCTGGGTACTGTCATTGATTTGTGAGAAATTTCTCAAGATTATCAAACCCTTAAACCAAGATAACTCAGAAGGTATTTATATTTTTATGTAATGATTAATGTGAATAAATCATTATGGATTTGAATAGAAGTCTTATCTCTACACCTGTACTCAAACTACTCAAAGATGGATAACTTTTCATGCTATCAAATGATTATTTGTATATGGGATTGGGATGAGTGTAAATGAAATATAAAATCATGATAGACTAAAATTCAATGAATTTATAATTTCATGAATAGAACTACTGAATGCATGATCTTGACTTGGTTGTAGTTATATTCACATTAAAAATATTGTAGTATTATCTCTTGGGAGGTAAGTGTAAAATTTATATTGATATAAAAATCCTCAAGTATATATTCACAAAAAAATATATGAATATATGCCAATGATGATGGTTAGATCTGTTCAAGGAATATGACTACTAAATTCACATCCACTATAGGAATATGAATAATGTGGAATGTTCTCTACGTAGAGAGGATACAAAAATTCTATCATTGATGAAAATTTAAAAGTATCATATCTTCATAGATTGGTAAAAGATATACATTGTAATCAAAAAGGAAGGAACATCATCAATCCTTTTACAAATGATTTCTCAACCACCCATTTTGATGAACAAAAAGGAGGCTGAAAGGGATGATGTGGGAATTCAAAAAAATTAAAAGCTATAAGAAAAGGTAAATCCTCAAAAATCAATATTAATTAAGGAGTTATAAGATTTGAGTCATGGATATGTGTACCATTAAATCCAGAGTTATTAAATGAGATATTGGATGATTCATATAGTTTTACTTTCTCCATCTATCCAGGAAGTAAAAAGATGTATCAAGATCTTTGAGAGCTCTATTGGTGGGGAAAATGAAAACGAGATTGTGGAATAAAAATCAAGATGTCCTATATATCAGATGTTGAATGATGAAAGGAAAAATTGAAAGTGGATGATGAAATCATTTCCCATACATACATTGAAATGGGAAAACATCACAATTGAAATTGTACTACTAGTCTAAAAAGATAAAGAGTAAATAATGCTATTTGGGTTTTAGTAGATTTTATTACAAATATTACATGCATCATTAAAATTAATGAAAACATATCACTTGATAAACATGAGAGGATATACATTAGAGAAGTGGTGAGGGTGCATGGAACACCAATAT
Source organism: Viscum album (assembly GCA_963277665.1). Lineage (NCBI taxonomy): Eukaryota > Viridiplantae > Streptophyta > Magnoliopsida > Santalales > Viscaceae > Viscum > Viscum album. The sequence goes on along the minus strand of OY728158.1, from coordinate 360,463,204 downwards.
TGATTGTATCTGATCGAGACCCAATATTTACCTCTATGTCATAGAAGAGTGTCCAACACGATATAAATACAGAGTTGAAATTCATCATAATTATCACCCTCATACTAATGGCCTATCTAACAAGACTTTTCAGACACTTGTGAACATGTTGAGAGGATTCTCAACTAATTTCAAAGGATGATAGAACCAACAACTTCATCTAGTCGAGTTCTCATAAAATAACATTTTTCACTCAAGCATCCAATTGGCTCCATATAAAGACCTTTATGCGAAGATGTTCAGAACAACTATATGTGTGGATGAAGTTGCTGTGTCGTGAAAGTGTTAAATAAATGGTTAAAAAGGTTAAGACCATTCATCATCACATCAAGAATACTCAGAGTAAAAAAATATCTATGGTAGAAATCATTTATGAGACCTATAGTTTTATGATAGAAACATTTTATTCCTCTACATGTATCCATATAATAAATTCAAGCGATTTTGAAAGAAGGATAATCATAGTTCAAGATACATCACCCCGTTTGAGATTCTTGGTCACGTTGGAGTAATGGCTTATTGACTATATCTCCCACATAACCTATCTAAAGTACATTATGTGTTCTAAGTATTCCTCTTGTTGATGTATGTACTAGACCCATCACATGTACTCAATCCATAGGTGGTACCATTGGACAATGATATCTCATATACGGGGCATCCGGTGATGGTCATATATTGTAGAGAAAAATTTCTATGAAATAAGATAAAGAACATTGTCAAAGTGTTGTAGAGAGACATAAATTTTGAATAAGATATGTAGGAAGCTGAGACAGTGATGAAACAAAATAATCAAAATTGATTTTAGTGGAGAGAAAAAAATATTTCTAGGGGGAAATTTCTGACGGGGGGAAGATTTTAATGACCCAACATATATAAATAAAATTCCCCTTGAATTTTAATCAAATGTCTTATAATACATTATAGATATAGAAAACACACACACTTATATATTTTATTATAGCTTATCATATTTAATAAACATTTAAGCATATTTACTGTTTATTATATATTTATGGAACAATGATCATATGATTAGTATAAATACAGGGTTTTGATAAGTCGAATTGTCACAGATAAAGGATGTGATGGCCTCAACTAGTACGATCATCGCCTATAAAGACTATTAATTAAATATTACAAGGGATATAACATATTTGAGATTTTAACTTGACTGAACCCATGCTAAGAACCAACAAATTAAGAATTAGAGAAACAATTTAGGGGAGAACTTCAATATATTTGAGATCCTAAACCAAAAAATGTACGCCGAACTACCCCATGAAAGTATCACCACCCTACACCATAACCTTAGGGAGTTTACTATGGTATTAAGTGGATATATATCAATACCATAACAATATGAATGTGTATATTTTATTTTCAATAGAATAATGTTCATATTTTCTTCTTATCATTTCTTTATAAATGATTTTCATTTTTATACATCAAAACACAAATTTTATTGTTAATTAGTATTCAATTTCAACTAAGATTTTTATTTCGATTAATTAATGTATTTTTGAAATAAATAATAAAATATCATTTATATATAATTTTTATTATATATAAATGATCATATAATTTTTATGAAGTCAAATTTAAATTTTGTAAGAGTTTGAATACTGTTATTGTCAAAATAATCCATCATTATTCAATAGATGTAAATTTTATTTTAAAATATAAAATTCGAATGTATATATAATTATATTTTAAAAATAAATATTATTTTTGGAATCCATTCATCAAAGTTATCCAACCGTGATTTTTTATCATTTTCTGAGATAAGATTATTTTAGGTCAAGATTAAATTTTGTATAAATATACAGTGTGTATTTTGACATTAAATGACCCAAAATCATTGTAATAAATAAAATAAAGGGTATAGAATTAAAAATATATGTTTTTAATTTAATATATTGTTATTTTATGTTTACTTTATTAAATCTAAAAAACATTTTTGAATCCTCTAAAACCATTTATATATTTTGAGGTTTTAAAATCATTTCTTTAAGAGTATGGATCACTTCCACATCATCAACAGCAATGTTTTGTATTTTAGGCCCTTGGAATTATAAAATAATAAAAAACAATAACCATTGGAAAGAAAAATGGAAAAAACATGTGTTGGTTTTCTGTTATTTTAACTTTAATATATAGATTCTGAAACATATGATCGAGAAACAATAAAGAATTCCCAACACATTTCCTATATATATCCACCCATACTCCTATTTATCTTCACTAAAAATACATGGATCATTTTATTGATCTTATCTACACACTCTAGAGTCCTCCCAATATACCTAAATCTCTAAATAATCACCTCCCATGCATTTGGAGTCAAACTCTTAAGGTAAAGGTTCTTTTACATCACCACTTTATTCAAGTATCTTCATTATCTTATTCCTATTATCTCCATTTTATAGAATTGGGATATGCTATTACATATCTCCATTACAACCCATATTACTTATAAATAATTATAGACCCATATATCTCTCTTTAAAACCTCCCATGATCATTTATACACCCCAGTTATGCTACTGAAATTTCACTGTGATTTTTCATGCCAAACAATTTCATAGTGAATACCTATAATCATTTTATACCAATGATGTTCACTATTAAAAACATATAATTATTTAATGGTGACTTACATATATGTATTCCACACTCTTTGATCATGTAATAAAATATGAAGATGAATGAATAAATGTTGTATGATCTATGTGGAAATCTTAAGAATGAGAATGAAAAGAATGTGATGGGTGCAACAGGAAATATATAGCACTCTAATAGATTGGGTAATTTTTAGTCTCATGATACATCTTGTTGGGACATAGAGTAAACCTGGTCCCTTTCTGGGACATTTTCCATAATTTTTTCATTATATTTATCCATTAACTATGTTTATGATATGTTGTTTTATGGTGTTTCCACATTTTAAATGTTTCCTTTTATGATTATCATTCTATAACAATTCTCATTGTTCATGTTTATGATTATTAATAAATTTATACCCCTTTAATATTCTTATTTTCTAACATATATTACTCTATTATTTTTACTCAATATGTAGAGACCCCAAGCTTGACGTACATAGAAATTACATTAATTTTGTGGAATATCAAATACATAATAAAAACAGACACACAAGGACCATAATAGTTTAGTGTCTTTGGAAACATGGAATATAAATTTCTAATCATGTTGAAAGATCTTCAACATCTCCAATAACAATCTTCCACTTTTTGTTTCCTTACCTAAAACCTTTCTTTTAATCATGGGGGAAAAGAAAACATAAAAAGTGTGAGATCAAATGCTCAGTAAGGGTAAGCATGGAGAAAATAAAACAAACCATATAAATTTGAACCTAAAAATGTGAACATAATATTTAAACATCAAAATCTTGAGCAATGACATAAAACATGGAAGTACCTAAGGCATAGATCATAATGGATCATCAATAATGATATGATATCATGGGAATAAAGCATGTAATTGTGGAATCCATTAATCACATGTAATGATTTCCATAGTAGCCAAGGCATTACTGCCATGACCATCTTAGTGGACACAGTCCCTTTTTAAATTGAGTTCACTCCTTGTTTCAGTCCTGTAACACTGAACCGGATTAACTTACCAATACAGGAATGTCTATATCATGAGATATAAATCTTTACCCAATGCATTGTATGGAGATATAGGTCCCACACATCTCATAATGAAATAATTCTTACTTGTGCCATAACATAAACTTAAAGCATTCCACATAACCCAAAGAATAAAATGGGTTTCATAAACATCAACTCATCACCACATAATCCATATAAAAGTAATGTATTTCATTTCATAATAATAAAACTGAATCCATGTAAATCATATAGATATTATACACATATGAAATAATGTCATCTTAGATGGAAAATGGTTTTGATAAAACACTTAAAATGAATTCTTGAAGAAAATATCATTTCTTCATCAAAATTAATTTCTTTTCACAAAACATCATGCAATTTAAAAAAAGATTTGGTTTAATATAGTCATGAAATCATTTTGAGGATGCTTCATGAAAATAAGGCTTTATAAAACCGTAAAAATCCGTTCGTGCCGTATAAGTTAAAAAAACATTCTTCTCGTACTTTTGCCAGAAAAGTCAAAAAGTACCTCGTAAAAAAAAGATTCCACACATAACATGTAGTAAAAGTCAAAAAAGGGTAAAAAGGACATTAAAAATAGATGAATCCATTTTTTGAAAACATAGACCTGGATGAGAACTATAACTCGAGTAAATACTTACGAATAAACAATCTCATATAAGAACGAGATTGGAAAAGTTTTCACTTACCTTAGGTCTGATATGCTTCGTATAGATCCTATCCTCCTATATAATGATTTAAATAATGTCATTTATTTATTATATATAATATTCCTTATTATTATATCATATATGTTTCACTTATGACTTTATATTACCCGTTATTTTGTAAATTCCAGGTTAAAGCAGTGTTTTGGGTAACACAATTTCATTTATCGTTTGTGTTTCAACTTTTCGTTCTTGATATTATTACTTATATCCTGATTTAAATAATTCCAGAATATAAAACATGATTTATATATAATATATATTCATCATATACATATATATTTTAGATCGATAAAAGGAATGAAGTACACCGTTCATGGAGATGGTAGGCCGTACGTACTCATGAACGGTGTTTTCGTTTCCTTATTTAAATGAATGAAACTAAATAGATGACATACATATATATATATACACATAAATACAGTAGAATTATTATTTCATATATTTCATTATTATTCATTATATAAACTTTATGATCATTCATGTATGGTTAACATGGAGAATGAATCTCATCGCGTCGTAGAGATGGTAGTCCGTACGTACGCACAAGCGATGATATCGTTCCAATAATTATAGAATTAGAGTGGATGGTAAAATATATCAGAATACGTATGATGTTATAATAACCATATATAGTTATTCTTTACACCATTATACCAATCCATGTAAGGTGTTGGTGTAAAAACATATTACACCACGGCGTGGAGACGGTATTCTGTACGTACGCATGCGAGGTGATTTTGTTTTCCGTAGGATGGATAGAAGGTGAAATAGGGTTCTTTCATATTTATAATTACATATAAGTATATAATGGATACTTATTTTATTACTTACTAATGAAACAACTAAAGAATATGGAGTAGAATAAGAATGGAACTTGAAGAAAATGGTAGAAGGTATTACCTCTTTCTCGAAGTGCCTCCTTTAATCATTCTCTATAGGGCACTAGAGATGGTATTTTTAGAATACCAGTACCTCTAGTAGGTTTATAAGGAAGTGTTGAAGTGAAATGGTCAGGGTTTGGCCATGCTTGTAGGCTCAAAGTGGTGTAAGGATGAGAGGGAGGAGGGGCCCTTTTATAAGGTAGGATAGGGGCACCTTTGGAATCCTCAATAATATTAGATTAATATAAATTTAAACCCCACATAAAATCCTCCAAAAATGACTCAATTATAAGATTTGAAGCGATAGCTTTGTAATATAATCAACCAATAAAATTTATACATGTAGGAAATTAATTTTAAACATTATCAACTAGATTTATCCTTATTTAATGTAATAAATTTTATTTGTGGTAATAGGATTCTAAAATTTAAATTGTTATTAATAATTACTTATGTGCCTTGAATTATCCACAATTAGATAATTTATGACATTATAGACTATATAAATTTCAATTTATAATTTTTAAATATATTTTTCATTTTTAAACAATTTAATAATATATTGTTTTTATAAAATAACAATAGTGTCAATTTTGACACTATTAATTTATTTGAATTTAAATTAAATCCACACAAAGGATATATTCAAAATAAAATATTTAATATGTTCCTAAGATGTCATAGTAATCTATAAAATTAGTGTAGTACATTAAATAGTTCATATAATATTTATTTTAATATTTTTAAAACCATTTATTTGGTATATCTCATAATAAAATAATTAGTACATCATTTTTGTATAATTATTTAATAAAATTATTTATGCATAAAAATTGAAAATTAAATATCTTGATTGAGATACATATAAAATAATTTATAATATTAATTTTACTAGAATTTATCATCTTAAAATATCAACTTGTAAATTGTTATCTTTATTAAATTATGAAGGTGACAACTTTGGAATCATTTAAAATAAAATATTATAAGTGTCACAATCACTTTTATAAGGCTCCAAATGGTCAAAAATTATACTCTTGGACGATTATGGTTTACGTTTACATGACCAATAAGTTTTGGTCAGGGTTTGGGGCCAGTTATGGTCACTATTAGTTTAATAAAATCTATATTTTTTATATTTCACTAGATAAATAATTTCTGCATCATTAATATATAAGATAATAAGGTAATTAAATATCTCTTACAAATTACAAATAAATTACCATGATAAATAAAAACATTTTATATTCCAAATGAGTATTTATATCCGAATTTATATTCTATATAAACTTGTATTAAAAATACATTAATTATTAAAGTTGAGTGAGACATATTTCACTTTCCTTTAAATAAAAAAACTAAAGGTCTCAATCACCTCCAAGTGGGTTCTAATGGATTCAATTTCGACCCAAATATGAATTATGACGAAATATAATCATCCAATTGTATTAATACAAGTGTTAAGGTAATTTAATAATATTATATTTACCCTTAATTACCCAATTTACCTTTTAATATGGTAAATAAAATTTTCCGTAGTTACTATTAATAATGCCCAAAAATAAAAAGTAGTCTATTAATATAATTTTGACCCACTAATTCCAAATATGGAATTTATTTTTCCAAATTTAATACACAGAATTTTCAGAAATTAAATTAAAATTAATCCTGTTGTCGAAAGAAAACGAGTTTTTGTTTAAAACATTGCAAAAGATTGAATTGACTTAACCTACAAATTCAAGGTAAAATCAATGATAATGAAATAAATTACATTAAATGGTAATAATATATTATATTTATACTTTAAAACCATTAAATATTATAATTTAACCACATAAATTATTACGATGACAAAAGATGTTTATAATTAAAATATAGCTTGTTTTTACTATTCATTAAACTATGAAAGTTACCGGAAAAATATCAAAACTTTATCCAATGTAAATTTTTATATCTTAATTCAAAAGAAGAAGTTTATTTTGTATAATTGAACTTATTAATATGTCAACAACTAGATTTAATGTGGGTGCACCATCAAAAGGTGGCAAAACTGCATTTTTTTTAAAAATACTTTTCTTACCCAAAAAATTTATTTTGTTCACATAAGATGTTTTAGAAAATTTATAAGATGAATAATAATGTTATAAAATTTAAAATGTAGTTAATACTATTCATAACATCTAGTCTATAATAATATTATAACAATATATCGTCGTTTAGTGAAACCCGGTACTGCGTACAACACACGCTATCGAGGAAGGTCGCGATTGCGTGTAATGCAAGCCAAGTCAGAGTTGCGTATTGTGCAAGAATCCTTTGATATTTTGTTATAACAGAATCCTACCATTTTTCATTTATACATTGAATATATATATATATACTCAATGTTGCGTAGAATGACTATTATCAAACGAACATGAAATTGTGTGTAACACAATCTAAGAATAGTGTTGCGTATACTGAAGGCTAATACGTTGTTGCGTATAGCACTAGATAATCTTGTTGTAGCATAAAAAACATGACAACAAAAAAATTAAAAAAAATACATATCATAAAATATCGGGTTGTTACATTCTACCCCCCTTAAAATGAATTTCTCCCACAAAATTCGTCGGGGTTATACATGGTTTTCTACTTAATGTTTCTTTAATTGAAAACCACATCGTAAAATGAAATAACAAAACATAACTTTTAAAACTAAAGTATGAAATGTAATGATTACCCAAATTAACTAATCACTGGGTTTCCACATAAGAGAACATAGATGAAAATATGGATATGGAAGAGAAATCTAACCATCATGTTCTGATGGAGAGTGGTAGAGAAAATGGCTAGGAAAAATCCAACAATCACAAAGCCATAGATTTTTGAAGATCTAAGGTACTATCTGATTCATCAGATATAAGAGTACTAGGACAACATTTTTGTTTTCAAGATCATTTCCCTAAAGTTGAATAATTTGAATTAGAATAATACTTGCATTATTTCGGTACAATCGCACCGTTATTTGTGTCTTAAACAATTTCCACTTCATCTATTAAGGAAATGAAGTTGAATTTGTCTTTCTGAAGTGTTAGCAGATCATGTAATAGAATGATAGGTCATTCTATCTGTCTCAAACATAATGTTATTAAAAGATATATAAGTCCATCTATGGTGATATTAATCATATATAGTTCCAAAAATGGACTTATACTTCATCTATCATACCACTTAATATAATAAAACTAGTTTCTACTAACTAGGGACTTCTTGTAGGCCAGTGGTAGGTGATAAAGGCATGTCGCACTACGGTTGTGGGTTTGATTCCCACATCCTTGTCCGACGTGACAGGTTGTCGTCCGTCTGGCCGGTTATCCTTTTTTTTCAAAAATACATTATTATAAATTTCCATCAATAATATCGAAAAATTTCTAGCCTTAAACAATAAGAACTTATGTCCAAAAAAATCCATTCCAATCACGAGGCTTATCCAAAATACTGCTATATAATCTCATATTATAGTGAAAAAAATTACCAAAGAGTTCATATAACAAGCATGTTAATACCATCATTAATCCCCATGTATCATAAGATATTTCTTGTTGGTCACATTACAAACATTCGAAGGCCTTAATCATGTATTCTCTTGAAAAAAACGAAAACCCATTGATCCTGAGTGAAAACATGAATGCAGTTAGAAGTTAACACTTTCCACATACCAAAATCTTCAAAATTCTATATACTCAAACCATGATATCACTTAGTCCTTATATCAATCATGAGCTCGTGAATACTGTCAAACATTTCATTTTTTCCTTATCACTTCATTATGCACATATCATTTGATTTCCAAAATATTTGAATCACATTTCTTGGATAATGATTTCATATTCTTATGGAAAACCAAAATGGACCAATACATAGATATTATAATGTACCATAAAATTACCAAAACAAAATTATTCTTGAATACCAATACCAAACACTTCAATCATGGTGAGAAAAGTATTGTTTTCCAAATTGCGTATTAATGTTATTTAAAGGGGGAGATTATTAAAAATAATACTCTGTCTCTTTATGATAAATTTGATGATGACAAATACCCTTAGTTATTTTCTAATGATTTTACTTAGTATTTTTCATGAGATTATTAATTTATTTTACTCATGAAATAATGAGAATTTATTACATAGTGCGGAATCTGTTTTAGCGCATTCTAGAAACAATGTTCACATCTTACGTAGATGAATATAGTGTGGAATCTGTTTTAGCGCATTCTAGAATCACTGTTCATACCCTACGTGGATAAACGTAGCGTAAGGAAGAAAATCATATATAATTTTTGAGATAAGAGAAATGTATGGTTAAAAAACCATACGTTTTCAGCAATGTACGGAAGAAGAACCTTACGTTAGGAAGGAACCCTATGTTTTGGTTATCAGCAAAGTATGGATGGAGAAACGTACGTAAATTCTAAAGGTTCCATTTCTTTCATAAATGTATGGTTCATCAACCTTATTTTTGTAAACAACCATACGTTCTTGGAAAAGTATGGATCAAGTAAAAGTATGGATCTTTTACCGTACGTTTGAATGTTGAAGAAAAAGTATCGATGATCAACCCTATGTTTGTTATCTACCTTATGTTGTCAACCCTACGTTTGAAGACTATGTTATTAAACCTACGTTTGGAGGCCACGTCATCAAACTTACGTTTGGCGTCAGAAATTTTGGTAGACAATATTTATGTACAACGATCAGTAAGCTGATTTCTGGGCGGATTTCAAGCCTGATTTAAAGTCGTTTTTAAATTTTGAATTTGACTGATACAAATCTGTTTTATTAATGGATTTAAGATCGAATTAAAAGGAGATTTTTATGCTGAGTCTTAAGGGAAGTTATGAATTCTCTGTAAATTCAAATTTTTGAATATCGTGAACCCGAAGGTGACTTTTATGGATCTAATTGTGTAGGAGATATGATTTATTGTATATTCTCTCTCTGAAACACTAGGTATAAGGGGGTGTGATCGATCTATTATTAAAACATGAGGAAAACAGATATTACAACTATTCAATATTGATCTGTAGATTCAACAGGAGCATAAAAGCTCTGTTAGTTCAAGAAGAAGGAACTCGATAGAAGATTCACCTGTTCTACATCGAATATCTACTGTGGATATACTACTGCAGAGGTTTTGAACAATATCTCTATATCTACTACAACTGGATCAACTCATAACTGCTTCATCTTAAAAATCAATATTTCTAGAGACTTTGATCCATCTGCTGTCAATTGCATTCTGCTGCAATTGTGAAGATCAACTGGAAATTTCTTTCTGAAATTATTTTTAATCTTGGGTAACCAGCTTTTCATTCTAAGCTATGTAGGTTCGTGTTTGAACCATAAGGCTTTGTTTTTCCTTGGATTGTAAAGGTATCAACTTCATGTACTCGGTTGTGAATTGGTCTGTGGAAAAGAGGACCAGATAGTGAAAATCACCAAGCTCGTGGAGTAGAGAATTGGTGGAGTGGACTAGGGGCTTTCTCTTCCTCGAAACACTATACATATTTGTGTTCTTAATTTTACTTTTTCTATTGCACGATCAAATCTGATAATGTATAAAGGAAAGAACTCATTCAAGATAATAGTTAATGAAAAAATTGCAAAAGAAACAATTCACCCCCCTCTTGTGTATAATCTGTAGATTCAGATCCAACAATTGGTATCAGAGTAGGATCTTCTGATAGAGCCTTAGATAGATAGAAGAATTTAAGGATTATACAACAGAGCATCATGACTGATACAAGAGAAGGGATGTCGATGGTTAGAGCACCATATTTTAATGGAGACAACTATGGTTGTTGGAAATCACGCATGATAATATATCTGAAAAACCTCGGATATAGAGTCTATTCAAAGATTCTGACTCATTATAAAATTTATAAAAATCCTAAGGCATGGAGTGCTGCTATAGAGGTAGAGTACGATATAAACTCAAAGGCTATGAATGCACTTATCTGCGGTCTAGGACCAAATGAATTTAACAGAGTATCTCAGTGCCAGACATCATATGAGATGTGGAAAACAATAGTTGTGGCATATGAAGGAACAGATAATGTAAGGAAAATGAGATATGCAGCTGTAAAACTGAAATTTGATACTTTCAGAATGATTGAAGATGAGAGCATTACCCAATTGAATGGGAGATTGACAGAAATTGTCAATAACATAACTTCTCATGGAGAACCTTTCAAGTAAGCTGATCAAGCATTAAAATTACTAAGAGTACTTCCTACTAGATGGAATGGTATCTCTACTGCAATCAGACAATCAAAACCTATCAAAGATCTAACTATGAGAGAGCTGATTGGTACACTGATGATGTATGAAGCTGAAATTCAAGATGAAGCTAATGAACATAAAGTGCTTATCAAAATTGAAGATACTATCATGATGGTAACTTCACTATAGAAGAATAGAAAGATGAAGAGCAAAGAATTCAAAGCTAAATCAGAAAGCTCCGACTCATCCAACTTAGATGAAGAACTGACTCAACTAGCCAGAAAATTTAAAAAATTCTACAGCAAGAAAAGAGGATTAAAAAATCCTTTAAGGGAGATAATAAGGAATTGATATGTTATGAATGCAGAAATATGGGACATATCAAACTAGATTGCCCACAATTGAAAGATGCAAAGAAGAAGAAATTCTTCAAAAGAAATGACATTGATCAGAAAGACAAGAAAGCTATGAAATCCACTTGGAGTGTATCTATAGACTCTACTAGCTCTTCTAAATCAAGCTCAGAAAAACAAGAAGTCAATTTAAAGGCAAACATGTGTTTCATGGAAGAAACTGATGAGGTAGTCGGTCAGCAGAGATGAAAAGATACATGGTACATGGATAGTGGCTGCTCATGACATATGAGTGGAAACTCATTGAATTTTTCTTCACTCAATCAAAAGGAAGGAGGACTTGTCACATTTGGTGATAATGCCAAATGAAAAATCATTGGAATTCGAACTGTTGGAGATCCAAAAAGAGTCTCAATCTACAGAGTACTTTATATACAAGGACTAAAACACAATCTGATAAGTATCCCTCAACATTGTGATGATCGATATACTGTTGATTTTACTAACAATTGTTGTACTATTTCTAAAGATAAAATGTTTAAATTTAAAGCACCAAGAACTGAAAATGTCTATACATTGGATTTAAATTCCTTGTGTAAACAACAAGTAACTTGCTTGACTTCTAAAGTATGTGATTCTTGGATCTGGCATAGAAGACTTGGTCATTTCAATGTATATGTTGTACATAAGTTATCAAAGAAACATTTAGATTCTCATTTACCTTGTCCCAAAATTTGAAAGTGACAGATTTTTTGATGCATGTCAACTTGGAAAGCAACAAAAATCATCCTTCAAATCTGTTAATAAGTTTGCGACATCTAATACTCTAGAACATATTTATATGGATTTGTTTGGAACTTCAAGAGTAGAATGCTTAGATGGTAAATTATATGTATATGTTTTAGTTGATGACTATTCAAGATTTACATGGATATTCTTTTTGAAATTTAAAAATGAAGCTTTTACTTTATTTGAATGTTTCTACAAATCTATTCAAAATGAAAAAGTTTTCAATATAATCTCATTAAGAAGTGATCATGGTGGATAATTTGAGAATCTGGAATTTAATTCCTTTTTCTCAGATATGGGTATTAAACACACCTTTTTTGCACCCAGAACACCTCAACAGAATGGGATTATAGAAATAAGAAATAGAATAATTCAAGAAATGGATAGAACTATGTTAAATGAATATATCCTACCTATATATATATCTAGGCAGAAGTTGTGAATACAACTTGTTATATAATTAATAGAGTTTTAATTAGAACTATTTTGAAAAAGACACCATATGGACTATGGAATAACAGAAAATCTAAAGTAAAATGCTTTAAAGTTTTTGGATGAAAGGTTTATATCTTAAACACAAGGATAATATTGGAAATTTCGATCCAAAATCTGATGAAGGTATTTTCTTAGGATCTTCTGCTACCTCTAAATATTATAGAGTTTATAATAAGAAGTCAAGGATTGTTGAAGAATCAGTGCATGTGAAATTTTATGAATCAGATCCTTTTAAGAAAAGGACAGAATAAATGGATGAACTTGACTCTAAGAATAACATGAAACTTGAGAATTTAAAGAATTATTTTGAAAATGATATAAAAGAAATTCAGTCGAGTTCAGAGGAATATGATACTGAAGAACCTTTAAATATATTACCTAGACAGTTTAGAATCCTAAAGAATTATCCTTTAGAAACTCTAATAGGTAACTTAGAAACTGATATTCAAATGAGAAGAAACATAGTAAACCTTGTGGAATTCTCTGCCTTCCTATCTCAACAAGAACCCAAGACAATAGAAGAAGCTTTAGATGATGAAAGGAGGGTAATATAAATGCAAGATGAATTAAACCAATTTAAAAGAAGTGAAGTTTGGGATTTAGTGGAAAGACCTAAGAATTATCCTGTAATAGGAACCAAATGGGTTTTTATAAATAAACATGATGACCAAGGAAAAATAACTAAAAATAAAGCAATATTAGTAGCTAAAAGATATAATAAAGAAGAGGGAATAGATTATGATTAGAATTTTTCACATGTAGCTAGGTTAGAAGCCATTGGAATCCTTTTATCCTATGAATCTTATATGAATTTTAAATTATTTCATATTTTTGTTAAATCTGCTTTTTTAAATGGTTATTTAATGGAGGAAGTTTATGTTGTGAAACAACCTAGTTTTGAAAACTCTCAAAAACCAGATTCTGTTTTTAAACTTACTAAAGCTCTTTTAGGCATTAAACAAGCACATATAGCCTGGTATAAAAGATTAAGTTCTTTTCTTTTAAAAACTTATTTTTCTGTTGGAATGTCAGACCCAACACTATTTGAGAAAACTGTGAAAAATTATGTTTTATTGGTTCAAATTTATGTTGATGATCTAATCTTTGGATCAACTAATAAATCTCTTTGACATGAATTTTTAAAATTAATGCAAGAAGAATTTGAAATGAGTATGTTGGGAGAATTAAATTTTTCTGGGGTCATAAAATATTTCAAAAAGATTTTGGAAATGTTTTAAATCCAATCAAATACATTACTGATTTACTTAACAAATTTGGACTTGAGAGCAACAAGATATTTACAACTCCTATGTGTACTAATATAAAACATGACTTGGATGAAACTGGGAAATCAGTTGACAACAAGTTATATAGAGGTATGATTGGTAGCTTATTATATCTTATTGATAGAAGACCAGATATAATTTATTCATAATGTTTTTGTGCTAGATTTCAATAAAATCCTAAAGAATCCCATCTAACTGCTGTTAAAATAATTTTTAGATATTTAAAAGGAATTGTTTTTAAATCACTTCTTTATCCTAAAAATTATGATTTTAATTTGATTTCATATTGAGAAGATGACTTTGAATGTTTTATATTAGATAGAAAAATTACATCAGGTACATGTCACTTTTTAGGAAAGTCCTTAGTATCATGGTCTAGTAAGAAACAACATTCAGTTTCCCTGTCAACAGCTGAGGCAGAATATGTTTCTACTGAAATTTATTGTGCACAAGTGTTGTGGATGAAAAACTCTCTTATGGGATTTGGATTGAATTTTAATAATACACCTATTTTATGTGATAATACGAGTGCAATTAATATTTCAAAAAATCATATTAGTCATTCTAGAACTAAGCACATTGATATAATACATCACTTTTTAAGAGATCATGTTATTAAAAAAGATATATTTTTAGAATTTATAAATACTGAAATCCAATTAGCAGATATTTTTAATAAACCATTTCCCACTGCAAGGTTTGATTTTATTAATGGGGAGCTAGGTTTATTTAATTTTAAATAATTTTTTTTATTTTGTTTATTGAATACTATTTAAGTTTTTCTTTCTTTCGTCATATGAAAAATTTATTTGTTTTTAAATATATGTAATGATGTGTGATTACATGGGAATCAAGGCTGTCAGAGTCTTTTCAACTTCTAAACCCTTTCATTTCTATCGAAACGCTTTCGAAATCCGAAAATCACACTTCCTCTTCTGAAACCCTAACCTTCAAACTTCTGAAACCCTGATCTTCAAACCTTCAGAGACTCTCGCAGAAATGGTAAGGACTTAAAGAGCCAGTGAGGCCGAGCCGATAAATACCAAGAGACAACACACTGAGGGATGAAAAATCTTACTGGGTATGGTAATCGATCTTGACTAGTTATTTCAGACGAATATATTGTTGAAGCAAGCGCTGTCATTTCAGAATCTTGAACATATGTTCGACAGTGAAAATATGGATTTTTTTGTATGAAGTAGAACTGAGATACTTCTACAAATCTGTATATTTTATTCTGGTAGATACCTAAGATAGTATGATGGCCAAAATATAGGATAGAGATTTCTCAATTTCTTCAGTAGAGATTAGTCAGATTCTCAACTATCCTTATGAGGGAGTTTTTCAATTTTGACTTGAAGAATATAGGAGATTTTGTGCATAAATACGAAGACATTATGTCTTTTCTTTTCGGTACCAAGACAATAAAAAAGATTTTTGTTAAGGATTTTGAGCCTGATCAGAAGATTTTGGTAAAATTTATTCATACTAGAATATCTCCAAGGATGGTAGAATTGGAGAAGATTTTGTACACTGATATGTATATAATGTTTTATATGTTAAGTGATATTAACTTAAACTTTCCAAGATACATGATAAGGTATCTTAGTTACTTCTGTCAAAGCGAGGCCAGGATTAATTTCTATCCCTTTGGTAGAATTATTTCTATGCTTCTGTTTAGGAAAGACATGGTGAGATTAGTGGATGAAAGAGTTAATTGTCATCACAGTAATAGGTTTAATACTGGAACCATGTGGAAAGTTGGATATTTCTGGAGCACAATTAAAGGAAAAATTTTGCCAGAAGGAGCTGAGGAAGACTCAGAGAGTGCTTAGGCTCAACCTGCTAAGTCTAAGGAGGGGCAAGATAAATCCATAGTCAGCAATGTAGAAAGAAGGATATGATTTGATGTGGCAGATGTTGAGGAAGATAGAATCTAGGAGGGACTTCAATCAAGAAGAAAAAGACCAGTAAATGAGGAAGTCACTTCCACTACTTTGGAAACTCCAACAGAACCTTTATTTTCATATTATTTTGTGAGATAAGATTTTGCTGATAAAACCATGGAAGATGTTACCAGGAGAATGGCTCCAGTAGAGAAATCAAGAGCTAAAGAAGTAGCTCAAAGGGAAAATCAGGAACAGATTGTTGCTGATGTTGAAGTTGCACTTCAACAGGAATAGAAGATAGAGGCACTGCCTGGTGAAAATGTGGTCAGACCTCAGGAAACTATTGAAAAGATTGTTCTTGAAATTCTAGTGGAAGTTGATGATGAAGATGATTGTGATGAGAATGCTTCTGAAGCTCAAATAGAGGTACATCAAGAGGATTTTTCTGTGGAGGAGTTTGAAAACTCTAAGGAATAATCTGTGGACCAACCTTCTCAGGATAAAGAAAAAGAGAAATCTGATGCTGAATCATTGCCTTTAGTATTATTGCATCAACCTGAGAATGTGAATCAAGCACATGGTGCATATGATTCAAGGAAAGAATAAGTTGAATAAATATACAGAAAAGTATCTTAATTGGAATCTGAGAATTCTTTTCTGAGAAATGCTTTAGACTTAGAACATTTTAAGTTTCAAAAGCTGAAGATGTGTATAGTTTCAATGAAAGAAGTTGAAATGTTTAAATTGGATATGTTGACTGATATTACACAATTAAAATATGAAATGGTTTTGAAGTCATATTTATTAGATCAGAAGTTGTTTATGGAGAACCAATTTGCATTAGTTGCAAATAATGTTGTTAGTGGATCATGTACTTCAACTGATTTAATCGGAAGGTTTAGGGCTATCACAGCTGCGTTGAAGAATATGAATGATAGGATAAAAGATCTTTAATGTAACAGTGATCCTATGTTAGTGTTTCTGGAAAATCATAAACTCTTAGTGGATCAACTGACATCTAGTGAGCCATCAATCATAATTCTGTTAGGTCAGTTATCAAATAAGTTGTCAGTATTTGTTGAAAAATAGGAAAGGAGCATGAGTTTTTCAGTTTCAACTTAATTGGGGATATTCATATGACTCAAGAGAACAAATATCTCATTATCAATCTTGTAGATGGGATGATGAAGAGGCTTCGGGAAATGTTTACAGAAATCAAGTCTGCAATTTAGAGGAGATAGCTTACCCAAACCTTGATTCCTGTGTATATCATTGTCATGTATATACTACTATTTTTGAATGAAAATTTTCTTCATTATTTATTTGTTTTGCTAACATTATTTTTAATATTCTAGTAATCCAGATTTAATTATTGATAAACTGTTCATAATATCATTTACTAACAGTTCAGTGCAATATTAAACTTGTTAAAATCCATGATTTTTCCGTCTTTTTGATATCAAAAAAGGGGGGGAATTTGGATAAACACAACATCAATATTTAAGGGGAGAATTAATTTTATTGAGAGAGAAAATTAGATGAGACATTTGGATTTATAATTTTATTTTTGGTGGAGACATTTTTATTTAAAACTATATAACAAATTTTGAAAGTTAATTTTGTTTTTTCTAAATAATTTAAATTATTTTATGGGTGTTGTGATCATAAAAAAGGGGGAGATTGTTGAGAAAAGTATTTTTTTCAATAATGCGTATTAATGTTTTTTAAAGGGGGAGATTATTTAAAATAATACTCTGCCTCTTTATGATAATATTGATTCTCACAAATACCCTTAGTTATTTTCTAATGATTTTACTTATTATTTTGCAAGAGTTTATTAATTTATTTTACTCTTGAAATAACGAGAATTTATTACTTAGCATGGAATCTGTTTTAACGCATTCTAGAAAAACTGTTCACATCTTACGTAGATGAATATAGCGAGGAATCTATTTTAGTGCGTTCTGGAATCACTTTTCAAACACTATGTGGATAAACGTAGCGTGAGGATGAAAAGAATGTATATTTTTTGAGATAAGAGAAAAGTATGGTTAAACAACCATACATTTTCATCAAAGTATGGAATATGAACCTTACATTAAGAAGGAACCCTACATTTTGGTTATCAGCAACGTTTGGAAGGAGAACCGTACATAAATTCAAAAGGTTACATTTATTTCTCAAAAGTATGGTTCATCAACCTTACTTTTGAAAACAACCATACGTTCTTGGAAAAGTATGGATCAAGTAAAAGTATAGTTCTTTTATCGTGTGTTTGAATGTTGAAAAAGATGTATGGATGATCAACCCTACGTTTTTATCAACCTTACTTTGTCAGCCCTACGTTTGAAGACTATGTTATTAATCCTACGTTTGGAGGCCACATCATCAACCTTACGTTTGGCGTCAAAAATTTTGGTAGATGGTATTTATGTACAATGATCAGTAAGCTAATTTCTGGGCGGATTTCAAGCCGAATTTAAAGTCGTTTTTAAATTACGACTTTGACTAATTCAAATCTGTTTTATAAATGGATTTATGATCGAATTAAAAGGAGATTTTTATGCCAAGTCTTAATGGAAGTTACGACTTATCTGTGAATTTTAAATTTTGAATATCGCGAATCAGAAGGAGACTTTTATGGATCTAAATGTGCATGAGATATGCTTTATTATATATTCTCTCTCTGAAAATCTAGGTACAAGGGTGTCTGATCAATCTATTATTAAAACAGGAAGAAAATAGATATTGAAACTATTCAAGATTGATCTGTTGATTCAACAAGAGCATAAAATATCTGTTTGTTCAAAAAGAATGAACTCGATAGAAGATTAACCTGTTCTACATCGAATATCTACTGTGGATCTACTACTGCTAAGGTTGTGAACAATATCTCTATATCAACTACAACACGATCAACTCAGAACTTCTTTGTCTTGAAGATCACTATTTCTAGAGACATCGATCTATCTGCTGTCAATTGCATTCTGTTTCAACTGTGAAGATCAACTGGAAATTTCTTTCTGAAATTATTTTTATTCTTGAGTAACCAGCTTCTCGTTCTAAGCTTTGTAGGTTCTTGTTTGTACCATAATGATTTGTTTTACCTTGGATTGTAAAGGTGTCAACTGCCTATACTCAGTTGTGAATCGGTCTGTGGAAAATAGGACTAGATAGTGAAAATCACCAAGCTCATGGTGTAGAGCGTTGATGGAGTGGACTAGGGGATTTCTGTTTCCTGAACCACTATAAATCTTTGTGTTCTTAATTTTAATTTTTCCACTGCACAATCAAATCTGATAAAGTATAAAGGAAAGAACTCATTCAAGATATGTGTTATTGAAAAAATTGAAAATAACACAATTCACCCCCTCTTGTGTATAATATGTAGATTTAGATCCAACAAATCCATCCTCTTCAATGATTTTCATGGAATAAATCCTTCCTTGATTTATAAGTAACTTCATAGATTAGGGAATTGAGTTGGGTAATGCCCATGTTCTCCGCAGATAAGACATTGGACTCCATAACAGTCTGTCACTCTATGGCCCTTTTCTCCACATAGATAACATCTTCCCCTCTATTTTATGGATTCTTCAAGGTTCTTCATCCCTTATTTTGAAATCTCAATATTCCTTTGTCTATGCTCCTCACCATGAAAACATGAATAAAATTCCATCTTCCTCTTATTTGATGACTTAGGAATACAACTAAAGTTCACCTTGTTAGTCATATATTGAGATGACTGATTCAACATAATCACAATATATTTCTCTCCAGGAGTTACATAATTTTGTTGATCATAGTCACCAATTTGTCCATTGTAATTAATATTAATCAAATTCCTTCTCGCTCCCTACATTGATTAAGACCATAAACCATAGTGTAAGAAAATTTAAAATAACGAGGAACCACATAATCATAAAAATTAAGTTATGGGATGTATAAATTATCAAAAAAACAATTTAATCCACGACACCTTTGGTTCAACTTAGGTTATTCATGATTGGAAACATTATTTCTAGGACTCTAACCTATACATATACTTAATCATAGGGACATCCCTAAACATACCTTAGAAATATCTCTAGGGATTTCACTAATGTTTTTCGCATACTACTTTCCAAAGGTTGACTAAAACATTCCTCTGATACCAACTGTAGAGACCCAAAGCATGAAGTAAATGGACATTACATTAATTCTTCATAATATCTAATACATGACAAAAACAGACACACAAGGACCGTAATAGTTTAGTGTCTTTGGAAACTTGGAATATAAACATCTAATCATGTTGAAAGATCTTCAACATCTCCCATAACAATCTTCCCCATTTTTTTCCTTACCTAAAACATTTCTTTTAATCCTGGGGGAAAAGAAAACATAAAAAGGGTGAGCTCAAATGCCCAATAAGGGTAATCAAGGAGAAAATAAAACAAACCATATACATTTGAACTTAAAAACCTAAACATAATATTTAAACCTCAAAATCTTGATCAATGACATAAAACATGGCAGTACATAAGGCGTAGATCATAATGGATCATCAATAATGATAAAATAGTATGGGAATAAAGCATGTAATTGTGGCATCCATTAAGCACATGCAATGACTTCCATAGTAGCCAAGGCATTACTGCCATGACCATCTTAGTGGACAAAGTCCCTTTCTCAATCGAGTTCACTCCTCGTTTCAGTATTGTAACACTGAACTAGATTAACTTACCATTCCATCCATGTCTATATCATGAGATATAAATCTTTACCAAATGCTTTGTAGGGATATATATTTTCCACCCATCACATAATGAAATCATTCTTACTTGTGCCCTAACATAATCTTAAATCATTCAACATAACACAAAGAATATAACGGGTTTCATAAACATAATCCCATCATCACATAATCCATATAAAATTAAAGGATATCATTTAATAATAATAAAATTGAAACCATGTAAATCATAGAGACATTATACACATATGAAATAATGTCATCTTATATGGATTTTTTTTTTGATAAAACACATCAAATGAATTATTGACGAAAATATCATTTCTTCTTCAAAATCAATTTCTTTTCACAAAACTTCATGCAATTTTAAATGGAAAATATTTTATTGAAAATAGTAATGAAATCTTTTGGAGTAAGCTTCATGAAAATAAGGATTTATAAAACCGTAAAAATCCGTTCATTTCGTATAAGTTAAAAAAAACATCCTTCTCGTACTTTTGCCGGAAAAGTAAAAAAGTCCCTCTTAAAAGAATGATTCCATACATACCATGTAGTAAAAGTCAAAAATGGGTAAAAAGGACATTAAAAATACATGAAACCATTTTTAGGAAACCTAGACATGGGTGAGAACTATAACCCCAGTAAATACTTACGAATAAACAATCTCAGATAAGAATGAGATTGGAAAAGTTATCCCTTACCTTAGGTCTGATATGCTTTGTATGGATCCAAACCTCCTTTATAATGATTTAAATAATGTCATTGACTTATTACATAATAATATTTATTGTTATGATATCATATATGTTTCACTTATGACTTTATATTATCTGTTCTTTTGTAAATTCTAGGTTAAAGCAGCGTTTTGGGTAAAATCATTTCATTTATCGTATGTGTTTCGACTTTTCGTTCTTGATATTATTACTTTGATCCTAATATACATAATTCCATAATGTAAAACATGATTTATATATAATATATATTCATCATATACATATATATTATAGATCGATAAAAGGAATTAAATACACTGTTCATGGAGACGGTAGGCCGTACGTACGCAGGAACGCTGTTTTCCTTTTCTTATTTAATTGAATGAAACTAAATAGATGACATACATACATATATATATACATAAATCTAGTAGAATTATTATTTCATATATTTAATTATTATTAATTATATAAACTTTATGATCATTCATCTATGGTTATCATGGAGAATGAATCTCATCACTTCGTGGAGACGGTAGTCCGTACGTACGCACGAGCGATGATATCGTTACCATAATTATAGAATTGGAGTTGATGGTACAATATATCAGAATAATTATGATGTTATAATAACCATATATAGTTATTCTTTACACCATTATACCCATCCATGTAAGGTGTTGGTGGAAAAAACAGATTACACCACGGCGTGGAGACGGTATTCCGTACGTACGCACGCGTGGTGATTTTGTTTTCTGTAGGATGGATAGAATATGAAATAGGGTTGTTTCATATTTATAATAGCATATCAATATATAAGGGATTCTGATGTTAATACTTCTTAATGAAACAACTATATAATAGGGAGTAGAAGAAGAATGGAACTTGAAGAAAACGGTAGAAGGTATTACCTCTTTCTCGAAGTGACACCTTTAATATTTCTCTTTAGGGCACTAGAGCTGGTCTTTTGAGAAGACCAGTACCTATAGTAGGTTTCTAAGGAAGTGGGAAAGTGAAATGGGTAGGGTTTGGACGAGCATGAAGTCTCAATGTGGTTTAAGGATGAGAGGGAGGAGGTGCCCTTTTATAAGGGAGGAGAGGGGCACCTTTGGAATCCTCAAAAATATTAGTTTAATATATTTTTATACCCCACATAAAAACCTCCAAAAATGACTCAAATATAATATTAGATGCGATAGGGTTGTAATATTATCAACCAATAAAATTTAGACATGTAGGGAATTTATTTTAATCATTATCAACTTGATTTATCCTTATTTAATTTATTAAAGTTTATTTGTGGTAATAAGATTCTAAATTTTAAGTTGTTATAAATAATTACTTATGTGCTATGAATTATCCACAATTAGATAATTCATGACATTATCGACTATATAAATTTAAATTTATAATTTTTAAATATTTTTGTGTTTTTAAACAATTTAATAATATGTTATTTTTATAAAATAACAATAGTGTCAATTTTGACACTATTCATTTATTTGAATTTAAATTAAATCCCCACAAAGGATATATTAAAACTAAAATATTTAATAGGTTCCTAACATGTCATAGTAATCTTTAAAATTAGTTTAGTACATTAAATAGTTCATATAATATTTATTTTAATATTTTTAAAACCATTTATTTGGTATATCTATTAATAAAAGAATTAGTACGACATCGTTTTATAATTATTTAATATACTTATTTGTCACATAAAAATTAAAAAAAATCTTTTGATTAATATTAATATCAAATATTTTATAATAATAATTTTACTCTAATTTATCATCTTAAAATAACAACATGTAAATTGTTATCTTTATTAAAAATATGAAGTTGAGAACTTTGGAATCATTTAATATAAAATATTATAAGTGTCATAATCACATTTATAAGGCTCCAAATGGTCAAAAATTCTACCATTGGACGATTATGGTTTACATTTACATGACCAATAAGTTTTGTTCAGGGTTTTGGTGCCTTTTATGGTCACTATTCGTTTAATAAAAACTATATTCTTTATTTTTCACTAGATAAATAATTTCGGCATCATTAATATATAAGAAAATAAGGTAATTAAATAACTCTTAAAAATTACAAATAAATTACCATGATAAAGAAAGACATTTTATCTTTCAAATGAGTATTTATTACCGAATTTATATTCTGTATAAACTTGTATTAAAAATAATTTAATTATTAAAGTTGAGTGAGACATATTTCACTTTCCTTTAAATAAAATAAACTAAAGGCCATAATCACCTCTATGTGGGTTCTGATGGATTCCATTTCGACCCAAATATGAATTATGACGAAATATAATAATCCAATTGTATTAATACAAGTGTTAGGGTATTTTTATAATATTATATTTACCCTTAATTACCCGATTTACCTTTTACTATGGTAAATAAAATTTACCGTAGTTACTATTCATAATGCCCAAAAATAAAATGTAGTCTATTAATATAATTTGGACCCACTGATTCCAAATATGGAATCCATTTTTCTAAATTAAATACACATAAGTTGCAGAAATTAAATTAAAATTAATCATGTTGTCGAAAGAAAATGGGTTTTTGTTTAAAACATTACAAATGATTGAATTGGTTTAACCTAAAAATTTAAGTTAAAATCAATGCTAATGGCATAAATTAAATTAAATGGTAAAAATATATTCTATTTATACTTTAAAATCATTCAATATTATAATTTATCGACATAAATTATTACGATGAAAAAAGTTGTTTTTAGTTAAAATATAATGTGTGTTTACTATTCATTAAAATATGAAAGTTATCAGAAAAATATCAAAACTTTATCCAATGTAAAATTTTAAATCCTGATTCTAAAGAAGAAGTTTATTTTGTAAAATTGAACTTATAAAAATGTCAAAAAACTAGATTTAATGTGGGTGCGCCATCAAAAGGAGGCAAAAATGCATTTTTTAAAAAATATTTTTCTTACCCCAAAAATTTATTTTGTTCTCATAAGTTTTTTTGGAAAATTTATAAGATGAATAATAAAGTTATAAAATTTAAAATTTAGTTAATACTATTCATAACATCTAGTCCATAATAATATTATAACAATATATCCTCGTTTAGTGAAACCTGGTACTGTGTACAACACACGTTATCGAGGAAGGTCGCGATTGCTTGTAATGCAAGTCAAGTCAGGGTTGCGTGTTGTGCAAGACTCCTTTTCTGTTTCGTTATAATAGAATCCAACCATTTTTCATTTATACATTGAATATATATATATATATATAGTCAATGTTGCGTAGAATGACTATTATCAAATGAACAGGAAATTGTGTGTAACACAAACTAAGAATAGTGTTGCGTATTCTGAAAGCTAATACGGTGTTGCGTATAGCACAAGATAATATTGTTGTAGCATAAAACACATGACATCAAATAAATTAAAGATAATAATTATCATAAAATATCGTCTTATTACACAATATCTATTCGTTTACTTGTCTTTATACCTCACCCCTTTCTTATGTATGTTCCCAAGTCATCTCATGTAGTTTTAAGTACCAGAATGTTAAGGAAGTTTTCAATAAATATGATGCATTATTTATTTTAATTTATCATGTAACATATCTAATTAAAAAAAACGATAATTATAGATCTTCCAGATTTGATTAAGTGTAATTTTCTGTTATAAATCATGTATTAATTTTAAATAAAGAGGAGGGTTTTCATATCTACCAAGATAGTGAATCTTTCACCCCCGCTAAGATTTCATCATGTATCAAGAATGTAGTGACAAAATCTTTGAACCCCAAGATCACCCTAGACATAATAGATTCATAGATCCTTTTTACACTCATGAAAATACATTCCACTAAATCCTCTCCCCCTAATGTATTCGACACCATCATCTTTAATAAATTATAACACATCATTGGACTAGATATTTCAGGATTTATAAAAGAGACGTGGAATATAAAATCTAACCTCTCCTCCATAAACTAAATAATCATCAACGCCAATCCCAAAGTATATAAACCCTATATTGGATCTTATTTTAGGCCAACAATACTTTTCAATGTAACCAAAAAAATATTCTAAAATGTTCTAGTAAATTGCTTATGCCTTTATCCCTCTTCCACTGTCTTAGAAATCGAAATCACATTTCCCCCAAAATGATTATTTCAGACATTAAAATTATTTATAATGAAAACATTCATTGTAGGAAATCCTACACTACATCCAAAAGTGATGTGGTGGTGTAGAAACTAGACATGAAAAAAATCCATTAACAGAGTAGAATGACCCTTACTTAGGTTTCTGCTGATAAAGATTGGTATATTGTCTAGAAGGGTTGATGGGGTTATTTAATGTGAATCTTCATTCTCCTCAAAAACCACATCTATTGTATAATAACTTATATATCCTCTCACACAATGTTGTTTCCTTGAGGATACCCCCTTTCCCCTTCTATCTTCATTTTATTGGATAATGGGATTTCTATTATAATTTCAATAGTAGCAAAGGATAATCTCATTTATGGGGTCAAGGCCAATCTTCGGGGGCCTCACATCTCTCAAATATTCTTTTTCTATTATTTACTACTCTAATACAGATCCAATTTTGAAGAATGAAAGGATATATGTCTTCTAATTCACCTTTATGAGAAAGTGTTGGGGTAAGCGGTCAATATTATTATGGAAATAACCTTTTCCAATGTAATACCATATTGTAGGAAGAGATCCTTCAACATGAATTCGGTATTACGATGGTATAAAAACACCAAAAATCTCCCAGACATCCTATGATATTCAGATGCTCAAAATTAGGTATTATCATGAATCTAGGAATGATTGAAAAAAACGCAACCATGTAATTTCAAAAGGGTTTCCCAATTAGGAAAACAAATTCTAAATATGGCAGTCACATTGTCCATGCCCTGTTATTTCATTACCGTATTCATATTCCAAAAATCATCATCCAACAAGTCCATGAATATATTACTAAAATATTAGGGGTGGTGGTTAAAAAATGGTAAATAATATTCACCGGATAGTGGGGAACAAGATATGGAAACCTAAACATTATGGGAGATGGAGTTCAGGTATCTGTATCTCTTCAGTGATGCAACCTATTGAGTTCCTTAGTCCACCACCCTATCTTTTTATAGGAAAACCGATAGGGTTTTTACAATCTCTTTATTAGGGGGATTTACTGGAGAATATGTGATTCAACATTTATAATGTTTTGGAATGACCAGTGGATAGTAGATGATAAGGGAAACAATGCAACCTACCCTACCCCTAAAGGCATGAAAGATAAAATTATTTTCTATTTACCCATTGTGTCTTCTAATAGTTGGTGAAATGAGAAAATATTATTCTATCATTAATATATATAGAAGAATATTATCTAGGTATTCTAGATTGTGAGTGATATGGGTCTAGATCGCCTTGACTGGAGAAGGGAAATAACATGCTACCATATTGTAAACTATAGTTGTTCTATAGAAATCAGTGCATTGGTTTTAGGGGCCAACGTTCTTTGGAAAACACTTTATATCCTCATGACCCCACCGAAATCATGGTATTTCTAGTGGCGGGCCTACTTCATAATCCTATGCCTTATATAGAGGTCCTTTCATTTAACCATGAAAAGGAGAACCCAATGTGTTCAATTAGCAGGACCATGGATGGATCCAACATGCATGCCATCTTTCACTATCCTATTACTAAGGACATATGTCGTGCCTAAAATCATAGTTTTTATCACCTCTTGGAAATGGATTCCATATTAACTTCTTTTCTCACAAAATGATCATATCCTTTTCCTGTTGAGGACCTAAGTGACATTTTCACAATGGCATTGATTATTTTGGTTAGGAGGAATGACATTATCTTTAACTAGGTTTTAAAACCATAAACCTATTGTATCAATCAATCTGCCCAATGTTTATCTATGTGGAGCTATAATAATCGTCATCTTGATGGCCCAGTTCTCATTCTTGATCCATGCACCTAGAACCCTACAATAATATGAATCCTAGAAATTAATGTTGAAACATCATCCTCAGCCAATGGAATCACCAATTTTGTTATTATTTTGCATGACTATTTTGTAATGATCGTTTCTGCAATCCAATATTTCTTTAGGGCGTATTTCTCAATAGATATGATGGAAGAACTATAAATAATAACTGGAAAAGAATTTTATATTGTGCCTGGGTGTTATTTTATCACCCTTGAGTTATACTGCCTCATAATTATTAATTTTATTGCTTCTTTGGAGGCCAGACTCTATCCATTTGGTCTTTTAGTCTTGAAGGTCCTTTTCATACAATAATTATTTTTATCTTGCTCTATAATTTTTCCCTGAAATTTATGTTAATACAGAGCCTCATCATTTTGATACCATGGTATTAATAGAGATATTCATGTATGGTTGGTTTTTTCACCAGTTAGATGAAATACCATGGTTTATATAAACTACTATCTCTTATATATTAGTCATTTTTCATCATTAAAAAAATAATGGTTAAGGTAGCTATTTCAGAATATAAAATCTTGTATCATACCTAGAACAAAACTAGATTATAAACAAAAAATCAAATTGTAATATAAATTTTATAAAAAAGAAGAATGAAATACAAATATTATATTTCAATATCATTTAAATTCAAAATTTCTATAAAAAATATTTTTATAGAAGTGATATTTATAATTAATTAAAAAAACTAAAATCTAATATGAAAATCACTTGTAATATGTTATTTTCAGCAATCAACCTATGTACAAAACCTTCTCCATATAATAAAACCAAATGATTCTTTAGTAAAAATACACAATCAATAAACAAATTATAAGGTTAATATAATTTCTATATGATAAATTATATTGTTATTTACCAAATATAGTAATGATTCCCCACTATTATTAGTGGGTGGTAATGGATTAGAGAGGAGGTCGGTTCTGTCGTAGTGTGATTCCCCCAAGCTTGCCTAATTACAATGATTTTCCTCCTTGATTTTTGTTTCACAGTGGGGAATGTAATCTAACTATTACTAAATATATTAAAGATGTTATCAATTATTTTATTAATCACATTATTATTTATTATATTGGGAATTTATATTAGTTATTAAATATTAATTATTCTATTTATTATATTATGAATTATTAAATACATTAATAGTAAATAATCTATATATGTTCTAAATTGTATAAATGATTATGTTAATGATATTATCAATTATTAATTATTTTTTTCACTTGAATACTTATTAATAATAATATCATTTAACTAAAATTATATTTTTATATTGATAAAATTCACCTTGAGTCATTTTGGCCACATCGTGTGTTAGATTGATGTGTGATAGATTATGAACCATCAGAAATGAATTAAGAACCGTTAACCTAGTGTTGAAAAACAATTTGAGCTCATTTACATGGTTTTGACATTATGACATGCTTTTTAATCTAAAATGACATTATAATATTGAAAACACACAACTCGAGTCGTACATTTCACAACACTTATTGGATTCATGTGTGGTAAATTCCTGCTCTTCACAAATGAATTATGGATAGTTTTCTTAAATTTTGAAAATAATTGAACCTCACTTAGTATATTTTGACAATTTGATGATCGTCTTAAACAAAAATTATACTTTTATATTGGAAACACACAATTTGAGTCCTACCAACCACATCATGTGTAATATTGACATGTGGTTGACTCCTATACATCAAAAATGTATTATAGTCCATTGTTATAATGATTGAAAAAATTGGAATTTGTTTTCTCATCTTTGACTATGTGACGCACATGTTAAACTAAAACTGCACATTTTTATTAAAATAACACACTTTATGTCAAACTGAAAACACCAAGTGTTAAAATTTTTTGATGTTGATTCTTACACATCAAAAATGAATAATAGATTATTTTCGTAATGTTAAAAAAAATTGATCTCAGTCTCTCACTTTTGTATATGTGACACATGTTTTAATCTAAAAAGACATTTTCAAATTTAAAACACACACATAGAGTCATAACGACAACATCATGTGAAATATTGAAATGATGATGATTCATATATTTAAAAATGAATTAGAGATCATTGACATATATTTTGTAAAAAAAACTGATGCTCATTTTGTTGATTTTGACAATGTGACATCCATTTTTAACAAAAATGCCACTTTTATATTGTAAAGCCACGCATCGAGTCAAATCGACCACATCATGCATCATATTTTTATATGGTAGATTCCTATATATAAAAATTAAATTATGGAGCATCTCCATAATTTTTTCAAACAATTATCGATTTTATGGATGTTTCCTATGTGATCCACATATTAAACTAAAATTACACTTTTATATTAAAAATAAACACTTTGAGTCATAACGACCACATCGTTTTATAGATTGACATGCGGTAGATTCATATAACTCAAAAATTAAATATGGATCATTTTATTAAAGATAAATTCTAATCTGGGATCATTTTTTTTCTATGTGACATATTTTTTAAAACAAAATGACACATTTAAATTGAAAGCACACACTGAGAGTCATAAAGATCATATAGTGTGTTAGATTAATACGTAGTTAATTCTTGGATGTCAAAAACGAGTTATGGAATGTATACATGATTTTTTTTAAAAATACATCTTCATTTCTACGTTTTGGATATGCAACATGCATTTTAAACAAAAATGACACTTTAATATTGAAAACACACACTTCAAGTCATACATGAAATTTCGTCTGTCAGACTGATGTGTGGTAAATTACTATACAAAAAAATGAATTTTAGATTATTTTATTAGCAGTTTTCAATTAATATGTGGTTGATTTCTCGAATCATCAAATGACACAACTGTTTTAAACTAAAATGACTATTTTATTTTGTAAACATGCACATTGAGTCATATAGAAAACATCATGAGTTGGATTTTCATACTGTTGTTTTCTATAAAACTCAAATGAATTATGGATCCCTTTCCTAATTTCTGAAAGCAATAGGATCTTCTATTCTTGGTTTTGGCTTTGTGATGCATGTTTTGAAGAGAAATAACTCTTTTATATTGAAAACACAAACTTTTATTCATATTGGTCATATCATGTGTTTGATTAACATGTGGATGTTTCCAACACATCACACATGAAGTATATACAATTTTACTAATGTTTGAATATAATTCATTTTTATTGGTTTTAGATATATGACACATGTTTTAAATTGAAATGTCACTTTATATTTAAAACATGCACTTTTATTATTACCAACTATATCATGTTTTGGATATATCTTTGGTCTATTCCTATATGTCAAAAATAAAATTTGGATCATTTTTCATATTTTAGAGAAAAATAAGAACTTGTTTTCTTAGTTTTGGAAATGTGACATGTGATTTAGACAAAAATTATACTTCAACATTGTAAAAACACATATTGAGTTATACTGGCCACATTGTGTGTCAAATTTATGTATAGTTAATTCTTATATATCTAAAATGAATTATAACCGATTTCCTATTATATGATGAAAATATGGTATTTTTTATCTGTTTTATCTTTGTGACGTGCATTTTAAACACAAATGACACTTATATATTGAAAATATGTCATTTGAGTCTTACTGATCACAACGTGTGTTAGATTGATGTGAGCTAAATTCATACATATAAAAAAGTCCATTAACAATATTTTTCAATTTTTTTGTAAAAAATATATGTTTTTTTCCTACTTTTGGTAGAGTAACACATGTTTTGAACTAAAATGGCACTTTTATATTTACAAAACAATTAGAGTTGTTTTGGACACATCTTGTGTTGGATTGATGTGTGGTCCATTATTATTTTACAAAAATGAAATATTAATAATTTTCCAAAATATACAAGTAAATATGAACTCATTTACTTATTTTCAAGAATGTGAAGTGAATTTTACACTAATTTGACAATTGGAAATATGCTCTTTGAGTCATACCTTCCAAATCAGTTATTATATTTACATGAAATAAGTTCCAATATTTCAAAAATTATTTTTGGATCATTTTTATGAAAATTGAAAATAATTTAATATGTTTTTTTAATTTTTTTTTAAATGAAACACATTTTAATATAAAATGACACTATTATATTTAAAACATGCATTTTTTTCATACTCTCCACATGAGTGTATAGACCACTTGTTGATTACAACATGTTACAAAAGAATTGTGGATCATTTTATAATGTTTTGAAAATATTTAAATTGTTTTCTTGGTTTTGTTTATGTGATGTGCGTTTTAAACTAATATGACACTTTTATATTGAAAACATGCATTTTGAGTCTTACTAACAACATCATGTGTAATATTTATGTGAAATATATTCCTATATGTCAAAAATAAAATTTTGATATTTTTTTTAAATTTTGAGAACATTATGATCCCACATTATTGGTTTTGAAAATATGAAGTATAAGGACACATCGTTACATATTACATATTCTAGTTAATTCTACTTGAATTAACCTATTACATAATAAAATATCATTTCTGCTTAGAGTTTTAGAATGTTTGGACATATCTCATACATATCAACCCCCCATGTATACATGGTGGGTACAAATAAAAAATATATATTTCTTCCAATACGTAAAACATTTAAAACAACAACTTGATTTCATTGAAATATATATATAACATTTAACCTGACACCTTCTTTTTCTTACACATCCTTACTGATGGTTCTGGGCACAGCTGAAGCACGTGGTTGGATGTGCCCACTTGGTTTTTTGTTATCAACAATGATCAATCTGAGATCAATCTGATGATAAACATCAGTATCCATGGATCAAATCATAGAAATAGACAACGAAACGGAATGACCCGAAACCACAAAGTAGGATCGTTACAGGATGATTATAATTAATTTAATCAATTTAAAAGAAATAACTTTTGGGAATTCTTTCTTCGTTGATGTTCTTGATCACGTTACGATGTGATTCGTCGTTTTGTTGCAGAAGCCAAGTGTAGACTTCCTCTAGCGGTGATCCACACGTGTGCCTCGTATCACGGGACGTCGCCAAAGGAGTCTCCTAGGTCTAGTGTGGAGAAACCTTTGCTTGCGTTGTCTTCCTTAGATCTTCTTGATCCGATGGAAGAGGATCTCTATCGGTCTTGAGAGTGTTCTTGGAGGAAGAGGTTCTTTCGACCTTGAAAGAATTCTCTAGAGTTTTTGTGCCCAACGATTCTCTTGTGTGTCGGAAAAGAGTTGGGGTTGTGAGGATATTTATAATCAGGTTTGTGGTTTTAGAGTTATGACAACAAATAAACATGTTACGCATTTTATTTATTTAATTGACTCTTATTTAAAACCCCCATGTTGAATAATTAATTCCTTGACATGAATCCACGCTGATTATAATAAATATCATTTAAAACAATATTATATCTTCAAAATCCCGAATCGAGAAACTGCATAGTGTGTAGAGGTGGCGCTGGCACAGAAATACCTAGCGGTAAAACCCTAAAACACCACTTTGAGCTAGAGTCGAACGGGAATTGGTGCACGACAACGGGCCTTGCTGCACTATTGGTTACGACACTCCCAGGGGATATTCTTAGGATAATTCTCATTTTTTACAAACCATTATGAAGGGTTTATGAGTATATACTTCCTAAATGAAAACATTTTTTATGATTATGGACTATATCTATAAATTGTTCAATTTACATTAAGTATATGACAAGTTTGGAATTATTCTTTTCAATTCATAAACTAACCTAGTTTATGTCATTGTATATAAATGGCGCCCAGTAGAAGGAATTTGAAATCCATCAATACGTATGATCCAATGAGTAAGAAGGATCATATCTTTCATGGTATTAAGCAAACATTTAGAAGGGAAATAGTCTCCCATGTGTTCTCAACATATGAAGAAATAGTATCCTGTGATAATAGGATAGGTAAAGAATTATCTGGGTCTTATGGATTTGAATGGAAGAAAGAGACGAAAAGGGTGGAAGAGAGAATGATGGATAAAGGGATGAGGGAAAAGAAGAATTTTCCAATATGTGATAACTGTGGGAAGAAACACCTTGGAACTTGCCTGAAGGAAATGGGAGTTTGTTATAAGTGTGGAGAAAAAGGACACCAAGTGCATGATTTCAAGGGTAAGAAAAATGATTCATTTTTAAAATGCTTCATCTGCAAGGAGTGGGGACACTACACAAACCAATGTCCAAATCATCAGAGTATGCCCCAAATCATGTTATTGGATAATAATCAAGTTATGATACTACCACAGATTATGAGTAATGATTAGAGTTCTTGTGTTGTTATTAATGAATTTTGTCATTTGAGTGTTGTATCAATGATGTACTGGTTATAATAAATATGGAGTATATAAGAACTGTCATGCATTACTATTTCATCAAGGACTTGAGATTGTGTGGAACCAAGAAAAGTGACTCCACAACAGGTTAATTTTTTGGAAAATATATGGTTGAGAGAAAGATAAACCATAATATGGTTCTGATACCGTGATAGAGATTTTGGAATAATACGTGATTGATTTGGATAAATTATATTGGATATTATTAACTTCCTTGAAACTGATTAATGATTTGTATACATTTTTTGATAGAAGTAGTATATTGAATATTCTGTAAGGAATTAGGGATCATGAATGTAATCGATAAAGATTTATGGTAATTCAGGATGTTGTAGTGTTTTAAAAGAATACATGATGAAGGTGTTCACATGTTCTTACGTGGAAAAAAGGATCTTCATTATGTTTACCTTCCTTATAATATTTGGACTGTGATTTGGACAGAAGTATTTTGGATATCTATAAAGGTTGGAATGGATTAATTTGAACTTTGGATAGTATTGTTTAAGGTTAAAACATTTCTAAAGATAAATTTTGGAATATTATAATACTATAGTTTTAGGAAAAGGACAACCCGCAGGTTGGTGGATAACCCGTCGTGTCGGACAAAGATATAGGAATCGAACCCAGAACCATAGTGCGACAGGCCTTTATTACCTACCACTAGCCTACAGGAAGTCCATGGTTATTAAAAAATAGTTTTCCTAATCTGAATGGTATGAGATAAAATTTGGAACCTTATATGATTAGGATAAATATAATATTTTTGATTTATATTATCTTTTTGAGTGAAAGATGGGTTTGTGGTGAAATTTTATTAAATAATGAAAGTCTACATGACAAGTAAGTATATTTTCTTACGTTCTTAGAAAATCTCCTAAATAAATTCCTCAACTTTATGAAAGTTAAGTTAAAACAAAAACATTGTCGGTTAAATTTTCTTACTGGGGAATCAATGATCGTTTAACCAATCACAAGTTTCTGATTTTCTTGTAGTTAAAATTTATCCTAATTATGTTTTATACAACTCTCCATCTCACCTTGATGGTTTGTTTTTCCTCCATATCCATGTTTTCATAGAATCCTAGTATTGTCTATCACTGGTGAACTTTGTACTTCTGTTTCTTTCTTTTAAAGTTATATTTTTAATTAACCTTATTTCTAATGAGGGTTTTCCACAAAGGTATTTTCAATTTTCAACCTTTTATTTTCAAAGAAAAATTTCAAATTGCGAGGACGCAATTTATTGAAGGAGGGGAGAATGTAACAACCCAAGCTTCCACGACACACTTCTATTTCAATAATGCAATAGCTTGCATTGTACGCATGTTCGAGATTCTAAAACTCCGCGACCAATCAAAATAGCCATTATGAAGAGTAATACCCACCTTTTGAAATTATATATATTTTATTTTTCAAAATTTTCTTCATTTTTGGATTTGGAATATCGAAATTATCCTAAGT
Organism: Viscum album; assembly: GCA_963277665.1. Lineage (NCBI taxonomy): Eukaryota > Viridiplantae > Streptophyta > Magnoliopsida > Santalales > Viscaceae > Viscum > Viscum album. Next base: position 360,427,545 of record OY728158.1, on the reverse strand, counting down.
TGAATTTTTGGTATTTTTCTGAGAACTTCCAATTTTTTATGAATAGTGAAAAATACATAAAAACAAATTTTTTAATCAAAATAATTTATAGTGATAAATTATACTATTGAGTGGTTCTAAAGTATAATTATAATATATTTTTACCATTTTATCCAATGGTGTTCATTAGAATTAAATTCACTTTGAAATTGGACATAAACAATTGTCAATATTTTGATATATATTGTTTCTTAAAAACACATTATTTGTTGTGACAACATGAAATAATTATAAAATTAATTAATGAAACTTGTATGTTTGGAATTTTTTAAAACAGAAATCATTTTTGAATTCGGAATATCAGTTATAGCATAGGGTGAAACATTGGCATTGTTCTGAAAAACTTCAATTTTAGATGAGTAGTGAAACCACTAAGTGGTAGTTAAAAATATGTTTTCCATTTAAATAAAACATTACCACTTATATGATTTTATTTTTAAAAATCCGACATACATGGTTTTCATTATGAAGAAAAATTTGGTTCAATGGGATTATAATGTTTTTTTGGTGAATAGTAACTTTTAAGTTTCATTAATCGCGACTAAAGGTGATTAGTGAAATTTATGGTAAAAATGCTAGTATAAAAATATGAAATTACTTCTAAACATGTCCTAAACTTATTGGATGAGACATGTCCGAACACGAAAATCCATGGGTAATCTTGGGTACGCCATGGAGCCACTTGGTTAAGAAATTGACATTAATAACTTTTTATTTAAAGTAAAAATAAAATTGTCACAAACATGTGTTGTTTTACTAAAAAAATTATTACATGGGGTTATATAAGTTATATTTTTTACTATAAATATTTATTGTAAAGTTAAAAATATTTACTACATAATGGTTATTTTTTTATAATTTTTCGTAATTAAATAAATTAAATTTTTTATTACACAATGATGATCCAACGATTACCTCATTAATTAGTGATTTGAATAAAATGAAAAGATATTGTAAAATCTAAGAAATAAACTTGTCAAAAACCGATTGGATGAGTATATTTCGAACCCTTATCACCTTATGCTCGAAATATATCAATTTGAGACCTTTAAATTACGAAAATAATTTCATAATAATGTATCATTTCATGACTTTCCAAGAGTGCCCAACATTTCCTCTTATAAAAGGCCCCCACCTCTACCACCTTATTAACACCATCAAAGCCATTTTTCTCGGCCAAAATCTTCCCAAATACTCACTCAACCTCCCTCTATTACTGATAAGAGCCTCACTTTGGGCAGAAGTCTTCCCAAGGAAGCCTTGGATCAAATCAAAAAGATTTACTCGATTTTAAGGCAATGTCTTCTCTTATTTTCTTTTGTTTTATTTTGCTTCTCCAACCCCCTAATATATTTTTATTCCTTTATTTTGTAACAAAAAAAGTATCTTCAATATACTAGGATTTTTTTATGACAAGTATTCTAGCTACACTTACACACACCTCTGTCTAATGGTTAAAGAACATACTGTTTCCGTTGATGGTGAATTACTGCCTCACGAAACGATGATTGTTCTATCTTCTCCTACCACCTCTCATGGTGGCCATTATGATGGTACTATATTTATTTATGATATATATTATATTTATTCCCTATCTATTCTTCTTTATTTTACATTTAACGAATACCTTTATGCTTTTCATGTTGTGAAAATGGGATAATTTAATTTGAGGAAGTGTGGACTACCGCCCCCTCAACTGATGTGACTCCTTCATGCAATACATGGAATGTATAAAGAATGAAATTAAGGAACTTATGTGAACTATATAACATATATATTATACTCGAATTATAATATATATATATATCTCATTTTTTTAATTCCATTAATTTCAAAATAGAAATGAAAGTAGCGTTTATGCTTACGTACGGCTTACCATCTCCATGAACGGTGCATTTCATTTCTTACCTCTAAATGTTATATAACATTATAAAGGCATGTATATACTGGATATATATGATATATATGACATACACATCATGAATATAATTCTAGATATAATTTATATTTTACCACATGAACAACCTTTAATTGTGAAATGTTTATTGTTGACTCAAGTACCAAAGAGAGAAAAAACGACCGTTATTAACTTAAATGACTACATAATTTTTCATAACAAGGTAATAAGTAATATAAAAGGGATAATGAACTTGAAAAATGTTTTTTATGAAAGTATATATAAACCCTATTTTATTATTCAAGAGATTAAAGAATGATCGAGTCAAGTCAGACACGAGGTAAGGGAACTTCTTAACCCAATTTCTATTCTTTGGGTTAATCTCCTTTTTTCAAATTATGTCATGATATTATTATGTACTATCTTGTATTTATACTTTATTTATGTGTATATATAGTGAATCTATTTTATTTAAAAAATGATCAATGTAAGGGACTTCATCTCAATCTCCTTTCATTGAGACATGTTTTATTTTATACACAAATTTATTTTATACGGTGTATAAACCCCTTTGACCTTTATGTTTATTCAAAAATAATATTTTTATACGAAGTGTTTTACTAAACAACAAAAATGAATGTTTTTCTTGTCATACGTATGCAGAGACAATGACTTCTCCGCCGCCGTGACCCTTATTTGAGTTTCATCTTCCTCTGCAAGCCATAAATTTTTTTAAAATGAAAAATAAATACCAAGTTTTAATTTTTTTTATTTTGGTATTGAAAATGGTTTTATTATATCAATTTGTTGTATTGATATCTTGTTATTGAAATGTGGAAATGTTATGTTTCCATTATGCATGTTTTATGAGATACAATTATGTTATAGTTTATGATATGTTTAAACCTTTTCATATGAGGAATGAATTGGACTTAATAAGTGACGGGTGGAGCCTGATATAGCTCATTGATGCATAGGTAGGTCTCATGAGACAAACTAGTGTCTTGGTACTAGGACTTGACAAAAACTTATTTTTAGTCTTGGCACAAGGCCTTTGCTACGTGGTTATGATAGTCTGTAATTATGAATTCCATCATTATAAAATTGGTTATTGATATTTCATGTGATTATTCGACCAGTAGAATATCCATGTGAATAAGTAAATGGCATTATCTCATTTTACTATTGCCATATTATGCTAAAGTTCAAGTTTAAAAGGATTTTGTTTTATTTATACATTGCCTTAAATGTTTATGTTTATTTATGAAAGCTTTCGCTATATTTTTATCCTTACTGAGCATCTGAGCTCACCCTTTCAATGTTTTAATTTTTCCAGGATGTGATGAAGTATATTATGAATGGACTACAGGGATAGTATGAGGGGATATGAAGACAAGATCTTTTTTTAGTCTTGTTTTACTTTATGATGTAATTTAAGACATATAAATGTATCTAGTGTTTCTAAGACTACTAAAATAATCGGTCATTAGAGACTTGATCATTTGTGATCATGTCAATGTTACGCAATAACGCACCGACTCTAGGTAACTGGGGTCCGGGAATTACATGTAATCAATGTACAAAACAATTGGTTCTCCAGACACCAACCCTTACAAACTCCCACTTGGACTAGAGCCAACTGCCTATGACTTTTAGGCCACTAGACCTCGCATGATGATCATGTTTCTGCTAAGTCAAGGCTTTAGTCAAGGGTTCTGCCACGTTGTCTTCTATGGAAATACTGCTCACTACAACTTCACCTCTATGAGAAAAATCCCTAAAGAGATGATACTTCAGAAGTATGTGCTTTGTCTGCTGATGTGACCTTGTCTCTTTTGCAAGTGCCACAGGTGCAGTATTATCACATTAGAGTGTGATATTATCATTACTACTCGGTACTACATCCAACTCTTGGACGAAGCTTCACATCCAAACTGCTTCTTTAGCTACCTTAGAAGCTGTGATATACTTGGAATCCACTGTAGAATCTGCCACCACACTTTTCATTGAGCTCTTCCAGCTCACTGCACCTCCATTCAAACTAATGATGTATCTAGTCTGCGACTTCGTGTCATCTTGATAATTTTGGAAACTAGCATCTACATGTCCTTGGGTGACAAGTTCCTCATCTCATCCATAAACTATGAACATATCCTTAGTACGCCTCAGATACTTATGGATAGTCTTGACTTCCATCCAATGGCGGTCTCCTGGATCATCTTGATATCTACCAACCACACTTACTGAATAAGCAACATCCAGCCTCGTACATAGCATAACATACATGACTGACCCAATCACGGATGCATAAGGGATCCTTGTCATTCTCTTTCTTTCTTCATGTGTCTGAGAAAGCATTTTCTTTGAAAGATGAATGCCATGTCACACTGGAAACAATCACCTCTTGGACTATTTCATACTGAATATCTTCGGTATCTTGTCATTGTATGTACTTTGACTCAGGCCCAACATTCTCTTGGATATATCACGATAGATATTGATCCAAAGAATATATGCTACCTAACCCAAGTCTTTCATGGAGATGTATTTATGCAACCATGACTTAACTGAATGTAAGACAGGTACTTCGTTTCCAATTAGTAATATATCATCAACATATACAATTATGAAAATTATTGCACTTCCATTAATTCACTTGTAGACACAAGGCACACATTCATTCATAAGACATCCAACATCCATTAATGCTTCATCAAAATGAATGTTCCATGACGTTGATGCTTGATTTAATCCATAAATGGATTTCTAAAACTTGCATACCTTGTTGGCATCCTATGGAGGCACAAACCCTTCAGGTTGTGTCATGTAGACTTCTTCCTGGACGTTTTCATTAAGGAATATTGTTTTGACATCCATTTTTCAAATTTTAAAGTCGTGGTAAGTGGCAATGGCCAATAGGATTCTAATGGATTTCAGCATTGCAACCGGTGAAAAGGATTCATCATAGTCAATTCCTTGATGTTGTCTAAAACCTTTTGCAACTAGTCATGCCTTATAGGTGCTGAATTTCCCCTGAATGACAAGTATCTTCTTGAATACCAATTTATTAACAATAGGATTTACATCAACTACAGGATCTACCAAAATCAAAACTTGGTTTTGGTACATGGAATCCATTTCAGAATTCATGGCTTCTTGACACTTGGGAACGTCTGTGCCTTCAACTTCTTCATTGTAAGTAAGAGGATCATCATTTTCAGAATTCATGGCTTCTTGACACATGAGGGGTTGTATAGGTAATATCCCCTTGTTTCCTTGTTATATCCTATAAAGATACACTTTGGGCCTTATTGTGAACGTTTGTTACCTGAAGAGGCCTTAACAAATGCTTATCTACCCCACACATGTAAATTCGATAACATGGATTTGCATCCACTCCATGACTCGTATGGAATACCATTTATCGATGTAGTTGGTAATTGGTTTAGTATGTGTGCTGCTGTTTATAATTCATAACCCCAAAAGGATAATGGAAGACTATCATGACTCATAATTGATCTCACCATGTCCAATAGGGCTCGGTTTTTCCTTTCACTTAAACCATTCCACTGAGGTGTGTGAGGAGGAGTGAGTTGAGATAGAATCCCAAACTCCCATAAGAAAACAATGAAGTCCTGATTAAGATATTTTCCTCCTCTGTTTGAGTGGAGTTTCATAATCTTCTTACCAAGCTGGTTCTCAACATCATTATTGTATTCTTTGAACCAACAAAAAGAATCTGACTTATACCTCATTAAGTAGATATATCTATATATACTAAAATCATCAGTAAAATTTATGATGTACGAGAACCCACCCTTTGCTTTAACTAGAAATGGTCTACAAACAATCATGTGAAATAATTTCATATGGTCTTTATCTGTTTCACCTTTCCCACTAAATGGGGCTTTGGTCATTTTTCCTTGCAGACACGCATGACATACACCAAGTGGTTTTAGTTTGAAGGAATATAAATACCCACCCTGATGTAATTTTGTCAAATGTTTCTCATTGACATGACCTAGTCGGTGATGCCAAAGTTGGGTGTGGTATGAGTAGTTTGAATTTACTTTTTCATCAATTTCCATTAACTGGTCTGTGTAGTCTAACACATAAAGGCCATTATATAAATGTTCTATACCAAAAAAATGTTATCTTTATAAAAGTAGAAACAATCATTTCTAAACATGAATATGAATCCATCAGTATCTAATATGGATAATAAAATAATGTTTTTAGTAATAGAAGGAACATAATAACAACCGTTTAACACCAAGATCATTCCAGTTGGCAATGTGAGGTGGTAGTCCCCGACAGCTACAGCTGCAAGTCTGGCTCTGTTGGCTACTTGTATATTTACCTCACCTTGATCAATATTTCTAAATCTACTTGGTTTCTATATTTGGATACATATGTGAGCACAAAAATCAGTATCTAATACCCAATTGTTAGAAACATATAGATTGAATTTGATAACAAACACACCTAAAGCTTCCCCTTACTTCCTTGGCTCGGTGCAATTTTTCTTCTAGTGGCCCTTCTTTCCACATACGAAACAAATAGCATCATGATACCTTGCCTCCCGTTTGATCTTCCTTTTCATGGAAGGCCTTGAAGATGCTTTGGGCTTAAAGCTCTTCGCCTCCCTTTCCTTTTATTCACCATGAGTACATAAGGCTTTTCACGATTCATTCCATTGTCTACATGGTGAATGAGGATAATAAGATCAGATAGAGACTTCTCATTGTTGTTCATTTTGAAGTTCACAACAAAGTTTAAGATGCTCTAGGGGAGTGATGCAAGAATGAGATCAGTACCCAGTTCTTTATGGAGATTAAAACCTAGAACCTCCAAGCGCTCAATGTTGCCAATGAGATTCACTACATGATGACCAACTAGGTCACCCTCTCCAATCTTTCTCTAGAATAGTGACTTGGAGATCACAAAACTTTCTTGTCTTGATCTCTCCTAGTGTAGACCACGGAGGTGCTCGAGCATGCAATAGGCATCCACGTCCTCATGAGACTTCCTGAGATCACTTGATATTAATGATAGCATCAATCATTGACCGTAAAATGAATCGTTCAAAAGTTGATCATAGACTATGAAAACTTCATCACTTGACCCTTGGGCCGGAGGATCATGAGGTGAGGACACCAGCACGTAATACTTTTGTCCATGGCGTAGGATAACCCGAAGGCACCTAAACAATTCCTGAAATTTACTGCTAGTGAATATATTGTCTTTGTCCATAATTGATCACAGAGAAAATTTTGTTGAAGAGTTTTTCATCTTCATTATACAGTTTAAAAGAGAATATTTATTAATACTTTCTTGATTTCGTTTTATGAAAAATAATAAATTTTATTAAGTCTCCCACTATTTTTTCAAGTCACAATGGCCCTCACCATTGAACACGGAATGTCCAGTTTCTTTTACATTATATTGGAAAGGATCCATATTCCCCTTTGAATAACCCCAACATGGGTTGGTCAAGCTATTTGAAGGTATTTAGGTAGGTAGGTCTTTTCCAACTGTGAGCTTACAGTTCCATGATCTGTTGAGTGGACTCCCCAATCCTGAAATTCTGAATTGGATTTCCTCAACTCTTGCCTCCAATATTACATCAAGTCTAGCAAGGGATACTTCTCTTGATGTAATATGGTTAGGTCAACCTGAAACTTTTAATAAGGGCTTCCTTTATAAAATTAAGTGTCCCAACAAGGGTTGGTCAAACACATAGTTTTATTGAGTCTTGCCTTTAATCAAGTAACGAAAGGTTTGGTTTGACTAAATATGGTATTGAGTGATTTTAATCCTTTTACATAGTTTTGAATTATACATGCTTGTTAATAATAAATGATTCTTAATTAAGTGATTAACCATATTTTGATAATGTTTACGCATAGTCCGGTTTTTATTTTATTCCATATTTGCATTCTTTTTTATTTCATTACTTATGTGATCGCGAAAACACATAGATAATAAATAAACCATGTAATCAGACGGAAATAAGATAAGATTGTATGATCATGATACTCTATTAGTTATCTTATCTAGTGGTTTGATAAGCTAACCCTAACCTAGGGAAAAACACCTTGAACTGATGGTTCATGTTTTGCAGCTCCCACATGTCCATCTTTGTATCTTCTTGGTTTGGTTTCACCACATCATCAGGTTTTGAACCATCTCCTCTATCTTGGGAGATCATCCATTACATGGGTTTACATTAAAGAAACCATGGGCATGCAGGACCTACATTTTATTGGATGGAGGATCACATGCTAACAAATTTAAATAAATTTAAATGAAACAATACACACATACAAAGGATCTTTGGTTTAGATCATGATCATCCATAGCATGCAACGACATTTATGCATATTTAGAATTAAAATTATTTTAATCGTTCAATTTATTCAGGATATGTCGTTCTTGAATTCAATTAATTATGATCTTATAATTAATCAATTATTTATCATAAATTCATTTCTGAACATCCTTGTGATTATTCTCATCCATATTCTTTGTACATGTCTTTGTAATTTTAGAGGAAACCTTGTGAAATTTTTGGAAAGTACACGGCGTGTATTTTATATTTACACGGTGTGTATTTCTTTTCACCTTTTATCCAAAGTACACGCCGGGGGCTCTGGCGTGTTCTCTATACTTTGGAATTTTTGGAGTACACGGCATGTACATAAATCATACACAGTGTGTACTTCGATGTTACATGGTAACCATCCTGGCGATCCCGTGTACATGGTACGAGGCTTCTCTTTTGTACACGGTATCACTTGGGCCGGATCGGGCTACCCGGTGTGTTGCTCCAACAAACACGCCATGTATTCCTGGTCCCATGCACCATTAAATTATGGTCAACATAGGGTGTTAAACACTTACGTGTAATCAATTAACATGATGTGGTTTGGAAGAAAATTACCAGTTCGTTGAACCTAAGTACACAGCGTGTAGTTTTCATTACACACCGTGTAATCCTGTGTTGTACATACAGAAATATCGGCTCCTCTGGATGAGATCCTATTTTTTTATTTCAATCAAAATTAAAATTAAAAGCCTGTTTCTATTATATGAATCGAGAAATGAAAGAGGAAGAACATATCACATTTATTTAGATTTATGGAATGATTTACTTCAAATTCAATCAAATATAAATGCATAAATTATCAATGAAAATTAAATAACTATAATCAATGTTGTAACCTCTCTCTGTTACCATTTGATGGTTCCGGGCGTAGCAGAAGCACATGGGTGGATGTGCCCACTTGTAATTTTTTCAAGAACAATGATCAATCTGGGATCAATATGATGATAAACTCCAGTCTCCACAGATCAAATTGTAGAAATAGACAATGAAAAGGAATGTCTTGAAACCAAAAAGTAGTATCATTACAGGTTGATTATAATTAATGTAATCAATTTAAAGTAAATACCTTTTGGGTTTTCATTATTCGTTGATGTTCTTGATCACAGTCTGATGTGATTCATCGTTGGGTTGCAGAAGCCAAGTGTAGACATCCTCTAGCGGTGATCCACAGGTGTACCTCGTATCTCAGGACGTCGCAAAAGGAGTCTCCAAGTGCTAGCGTGGATAATCCTTTGCTTGCGTTGTCTGCCTTAGATCATCTTGATTCGATGGAACGGGATCTCTCTCGGTCTTGAGATCTTTCTTGGAAGAAGAGGTTCTTTCAGCCTTGAATGAATTCTCTAGAGTTGTTGTGCTCAACGATTCACTTGTGTGTCGAAAAAGAGTTGGGTTGTAAGGATATTTATAATCATGATTGAGGTTGTAGAGTTATGACAATAAATAAATGCGTTGCATGTTTTATTTATTTCATTAACTATTATTTAAAACCCCCATGTCGAATAATTAATTCCTTGACATGAACCCATGATGATTATAATAAAGATAATTTAAACCAATATTATATCCTCAAAATCCCGACTGGAAAAACTACATAGCGTGTATTAATAAATACACGACGTGTACTTGTTTTTCATTGAAAACTACATGGTGGGTAAATTCAATGTACACGGTGTGTATATCTTGTTTTCATTTATTCATTTCCTTTCCATAAAGAAAACTACATGGTGTGTAATTATTAATACATGGTGTGTACTTGTTTTCTATAAAAAAAACTACACAGTGTGTATTGTTTAATACACAATGAGTATATCTTGTTTTACATTTCATTCTTCCTCCATCATTAAAATGATTTAGGATTCCTTGAAGAATTATGAAACCACATTCAATAATAATCTTTATTCCACTAGAGATACTTGAATACACTTAATGTGTGACCCTCTAGGCCTCTTTCTCATTGGCATTAGATGAGCTTGCCTAAAGTCCAAGATTACTGTCTAGGAACTAGTCAAGGCACCCATGAGAAAGATTTTGATGCTACATTGACGTATCACCTCATACGAACCCTTACTCTGTAATTTAATCCCATTGTCTCGATATCTAATCAAGAAGGTTTCATGATAGTGTCATAAACCTAAATTCTTTATTCTTCATTCTTTGACTACCTGAAATAAACTCATCGTTTACACCATGGACATGGAATTTAATGTGATTGTTCTATTTAAATCAAAGGGTTGAGATATCTACTTCCATAAATTGAACGGACAAATCCTTCCTCGACTTACCCATTAACAACATGTCACTCGTGACACACCCAATGTGTCCTACTTCCCGCCAACTGTCTGCGTGACAGTTTTCGTCAGTAAATCTATGTGCATGAGTCATGGCATGAGTTAATGATAATATTCCAGTCTAAGGACCATTACACATGCTCGTAGATAGAAATGTTCGATGACACCAAGACATGCAGAATTTATACTAGCGGGTCTCTTCTCATAATCTCCCATCTTGGAGATTACCAAGTGTGAACTCCATGAGAGAGGGTCTCGTCTTTTTACGAGTACTCGCACATGACAGTCTGTATACTATGTGTCTTATCATAGTATGTCATCCAACCATAGAACTTTATTTATGAATATTGTTATAGCATTTCAAGGTTCTCATCATAGTGGGGATCTGCCATGACCTTATCAATGTAACAAATATTCAAGGACATTATTATATTATAGTCATGCAGAAAAATGAACAATATATAATAAGTGAACATTAATGTAATCAAAGTACAAAACAGTTGGTTCTCAGGACACCAACCCTTACACTTACAACCTGTGAAAAACATGTAAAAACATAATATTAGCATAAAAACATCAGTATGGGATATAAAAAATGAAATAAACCATTAATCCATGAATACAACTGAAATCATTTCACAAATACTTTCTTCTCACTCATAATAATCACATTATAACTTTGTGAAATATGATATTTCCACAAACATAGAAAACATGAATTTAACATAAAGTTATCTTGGGACATTACTTATTTAATTTTGTAACCCCCACAACTACCTTATTATTTGTATCCCTTATGACTACGATACATTGTAGTCCTCATGACTCCCTTATGTTGTAACCATCATAGTTACACTTCGAGTCACCATACTGCCGACCTACAAAATACATATACCAAATGAATTAGAGGGAGATATTGGTCCCACATAATGAATAATGTAGACGGTAAACCCAAAGAATGGAAATTGGGCTAAGAATTTCTTTACCTCATGTTTGTCTTACATGAAACTTGTTTAGAAGCCATGTATAAAGATTAATATAGTATTATTAATATCTTAATTAAACTTATTTAGGTTTATAACACCTTATATGATAACTTTATAATGTCATTTCACCGATTAATTATCAATATTTCTTTTTTCCATTATTTCATGTGTGTTCTTTACATGATTTCCAAGGTTGGTTCGTAAATGATTTATTTTTCAGATGAAAGAGAAATATAATAAGTGTAATAAAATGGTATTTACATGTTTTCATAATATTTAAATATTACATAATTTATTTTTTATATATGGTATGAGGATGAATAATTAGATAAATCATTAGTGATACTCATTTAGATCATTTTGGTGGTTCTTCGATAAAGACAAACTAGTTCCATTATATAACATAACATTATCTATATATGTTAAATATAGAAAATAAAAGAGGATATTCCATAATATTTAGAATCTATTTCAACCATTAAAATGGTTTTATTCTTATCCTTGAAGTAAGTAATGTAAATTTGAAACACATCGTCCACGATTTTGGTAAATCAACACATCACAGACGATATTTTTATTTTTTGGAATGAGAAGAAGGGGAGGGGAAGAATGATAATTATTTTTCTCCACAAAAATGATAAAAAATAACATATATAATATTATAGATCATTCATTCCTCTTGTATAAGGATATTTGAAGAAGGTATAAGAAAAGAAAAGGAATTGAAAAAAACAGAAGAAAATGAAAGAGGATTAGTACCTCTTGATATATTCTCCATGAGATCCCCCTTAAGGTCTTTGGTTTTGAGATTTTGGTTAGACCAGAAGGCCTTGGACGTGGGGAAGACCATTGGTAAGTGTTTTGGCCAAATGTTAAGAAATTCACAAATCTTGGGAGGTGTTAGTGGAAGAGGGCGGTGAAGGTGGTATTTGTAGTAGAAGAGAAGAGGGGATTTCCATTATTTTAATCATTAGTTTAACATTTTTTCTCAAAACTAAGAATAGTTAGGATTCATGTAAACCAAAACAATAATAACTTCATGTGAGTTTTAAAAAATATCCATTTACCTCATCCATGACTCAAACATGATCCATAAATTCATTTATTTAGTATTTTTCGTAAATATCAAATTTCACTATTAAAAAAATTAATGCAGTTTAAAAAAATCTCCAAAATTATCCCTAAAATGTTTTTGATGTGAAGAATTCAAAAAATAACTCCATTTTTTTAAAATAATTTTCTAAAAATATATAATCGAAATTTAAAATGAAATTACCATTTATTTCAAATATAATAATTCTAAAACTATAACTGATTTTATATCACATTGAAAAAATAATCAACATCTCGTTATATTATAACCTTAATAAAGTAGAATAATAATATGATTTACTATTCATAAGAGACGTATTACTATTCATTTTACTATTCATAAGGGTTTGTTACTATTCATCAAAAATCTTTTTTGTTCTATCATACTCTAAATAAATTACAGATCACAACCGTAGATGTCTGCCTTTTGAAATTCAAATCATAGAAGAAAAAAAATTGAGATTAATGGATAATTTATAACCGTCGCATTAAAATAATGTATCATTATGTATAGAATCTGTGTTTTATTCATTTCAATTTATTTTTAAAACATTGGAGGTGTTACATTCTCCCAAACTTTTGGAAATTGCATCCTCCTTATTTTATTTTCTTATTTAATAAATGAGGGTACCTTTACATTATAGAATTTTCAAATTCCAATGTTGATTCTTAAACCATGTGGTTTCTCTAAAAAATATTTACCTGGTGGATTATATTATTCCATTATACTTTTCTCATTTATTAATAATTTTAATATGTTTCTCTTCATAAGAAAGTGTCTCTTCCAACTGAACTTCGTTTGGGCTCAAAACATGAGATGAATATTGAACATAATTTCTCAACATCGAAACATGAAAATAATTGTGTACCTGAGATAAACTGAAGGATAGAGCTACTTGGTAGGATACTGGTCCAACTTTTCCTAGATTTCATAAGTTCCAATGAAAAGTGGACTTAACATTCCTTTCCTACCAAAACACAAAACACCATTCCTTGGTGATATTATAAGAAAAACATGATCACCTACCTCAAAAAAAATATTTCCTCCTATTATCTACAAAACTTTTCTACCTACTATGAGCTATCCTCAAGTGTTTCTGGATTATCTTAACCTTATCAACCACTTTTTCTACTATTTCTAGTCCCATCAATTTCCTTTCCGTAACATCATCTCAAAATTATAGAGTTCAACACCATGTACCATATAATACCTCAAAAGACACCATATGTATAGTGGAATAAAAACTATTATTATAAGAAAATTAAAACAAATAAACACATTGATTCCAACATCAATGGTGGTCCATTAAATTATCTCTAATCAGATCTTTTAGGGTCTGAATCTTCCGTTCTGACTGCCCATATGATTAAAGGTGAAAAGTTATTCTGAAATTTAATACTATTCTTAATGACTTCTGAAGTCCTCTCCAATAGTTAGAAGTGATCCTTGGATCATGGTCAAATACAATGTAAATAAGAACTCCATGTAACCTCACAATTTCATTGAGGTATAATCAAGAAATCTAATCTAAAGACATACTATCTCAAATAGGAAGGATATGACCAGATTTATTCAGTTGATTAACAATAACCTAGATTGCTTGGTACCTCGAGATGTCTTTGGTAGAACCATAACGAATTCCATGGATATATTTTTCCATTTCTACTCAGGCACTAGTAAATTCTAATGCATTCCCTTTGGTAACTTCCACTCTGATTTAACTTGTTGACATGTCAAAAATTTCACGGTAAAATCCAAATTATCTCTATTCATTCCATGCCACTAGTAATACACCATATGGTCTCTGTACATATTTATTCGGCCATAATTAACTGAAAACGGATAACTATGAGCTTCAAACAACAATTCATTCTTCAGTTTGGAAACACAAGGCGCACAGAATCTTTTTTCAAATCTCAAAACACTATCATTATCAATGTTAAATTCTAGAAACATACCTATTTTAACCAATTCTTCTTTTTTTTTGTAACTCACTATATTCCTTCTAGGATTGCATAATTCTATATAAAAAAGTTGATTTCCTTGAAACCTAAAACAAAATATATTCATTTCTTACACCAAAAAAATCCATTCCAAAATTTATCAAATCATTAATCAAAGGGTCTTGTTCCAGTTGTAACATAGTTAATGATGCATTATGTATTTTACTCAATGAATCTTCCTATTTTTTTTATTTTCTAGTATGGTAATCGATTATGAAATTATAATCCCTTATCAATTCAAGACATATTTTGTTGATCATGTTTGATTCCTTCTGAGTAAGTATGTAATTAATACTTTTATGGTCGATATATATTTCACATTTGGATCCTTATAAATGATGCTCCAAATTATCAAATAATAATCCATAGAAGGTAATTCCAAATCATGTGTGTGATAATTTAACTAGTGAGGTTTTAGTTGTCATGAATCATAATAAATGACATAATTATTATGCGTTAGAAAAAACCAAGACCCTACAGCGAAGCATTGTTGTAGATGATAAATTCACCTTTTATAGAAGGAAGAGAAAAAGCTATATCATTCAGCAATCACTTATTCATTTACTAAAAAAACATCAAATTATTATATCAAAAAAATAACCCATTTTTTGTTATATTAGTTATTGGGATATATATCTATGAATTTCTATTAACAAAACATGAGTAATAACCTACTAATCCAAGAAAACTACAAATATATTTAACATTTGTAGGTATTATCTATTCATCAACCACTTTCGTTTTCATAGGACCAACGGTTATTCTATCCTTATTTGTAATATTACCAGGAAAATAAATCCATTCCAACCATAATTTACATTTTCTGAAATTTCCATACATTTTATTTTCATTTAAGGTTTTCAAAACTACCCTTACATTTTTTTCATGCCATTATTTATTTTTTCAATATAAAATAATTTCATCAATAAACACAACCAACAACTTATCCAAGAACTCATTAAATAATCTATCCATAATATCCATGAATACAACAGGTTCACTAGTTAACCTAAAAAACATATAATAAATTTATAATGACTATATGTAGTTTACAACACAGTCTTTGGAATGTCTACTTCCTTTACATTCAATTGATGGTATCTCAACCTCAGGTCATCCGTTGAAAAATACTGTACTCCCTCGATATGATAAAAAAACACAGATATGAGGAAAACAATATTAGTTTTTGACAACGATGTTGTTCACAGATCTATAATCAATGTAGAGTCTCATTAAAGCATTTTTCTTTTTTAACAAACAAGATAAAATTAACCAATAGTGAAGTCTTGTGTCAGATGAAACCTTTATCTAATAATTCCTACAACTAATTTTTAAACTCTAAAAGTTCCATTTCATCCATTTGATAATGAGATTTTGAATTTTGATAACCACCAGGGAAAAAGTAATTTGTAAATCCAAATTCCCAATTTGTTAGAACACCTGGTTACTCATCATAGAAAATGTTATGATAATCATTTACCACTGGAACATCATTAATCTAAATAGTTCCCTTATTTTCAAAAATATGTGAAAGATAACATTCATTTCCATCATTAATTTTTTTCTCAATTTCTTGATATGGTATAAATTCTATGGGTTCTCTATTGTATAAAAATTTAATGTCATTTTAAAAAACAACATCTTTATCTCTACGATACATCTTAATATGGTAAACAAAAACCCAATCCATATAAAGATTGGTATCAAATTCTGCTAAGGGAAAACAACACAGTTTGTAGGTAAATCCATTCTAAAGGAAACAGAAAAAATATTATTATAATTCTTATTTTCTGTAATATTCTCCTTGGAGTTTTAATAATAAGTCCTAGTCTCATTTGTTGAGGACATATTTCCAATTTACAAAACAATTTCTTAGAAATAATCGAATGTGCAGACCTCATATAAAAAATCATTAGAAGAATAAGAGTAAACAAATAAGGTACCTAATACAACATTATTGGATGGACAAACATCTACTGACGTAGTCTTATAGGATCTCACTAATCCTTTCTACTTATAATCTCTCTTTTTGGGATCATTCAGATCATTATTTGGGTAGAAATTTTCATAATGACCAATCTCACCACATATAAAACAATTTATAGTTTTCTTATCAGGATTAATCTTAAGATCATTTTACATACAATGTTGGGCCATATGTATAAACTTACCTCATAAGAAATACTTTCTAGTTTTGGTAAGGAATTTCATAGGGTTATTTTTTCCACACTTTTCACAAACTGGAAACTAAACTTTCTTTCCATCATATTTCGTTGATTGATTCTTGTCCATAAATTTTCATATGGACCACTTCTAATGTTTGTTTTCAAGGTAAACAGAGTCACCAGAAAGCTCTATTTATACCCTCTCCACAAATCAGATATGTTTCTCATTTCTTTTGAACTCATGATAATCTAATTCCCTTTGATATCTTGTCTTCAATAATGATTAAAACATATGATTTTTCTATCAAGATCCAGAATAAAATTTGGAGCATACATCACCAGTCAGGTGAAGTTCGCTTCACACATAGCCATTTAATATTCATCCTTATACATCAATTAATGTAATTTCTTCCCAATCCTATGTCAAACCACCTATGGAATAAAATTTCAAGGAAAAGACTTTTAAATTCATCCCACTCTAAGACCTAAATCAACTATCTATCCCCAATATTATTGAAAATTTTCCAACACTGATCAACCTCAACATCCAAATGATATATGGAATGATATACCTTTTTATTATTTAAACATCCCATAACATTGAATATATTTTCAAGGGCTTTAATCAATCCTTTAGCTGCTACTGGGTCAGAAGACCCACCGAAAGTAGGAGGGTGTTTCCGCATAAATTGTTCCACTATCATCTTGTTCCTTTATTGTATCTATGGATGTTTTCCTGCCTAGATACCAATTAAATTTTTTTGAAAATGTCAAATGATCCATTATTATCACAAACGACTCAGTTCTAATTCCCATCATTCTCAGTTGTGGATTCAGATAGATATCTACCTCTTGGCCCCTTCCAGCTTCAGCTTCCCTATTCCTTCTGTAGAAATCCATTATGAATAGACATATCATAGATGAATAATCATAGTAATATTTAAATTATATAACAATTCAAGATAAAAATAAGGAAAAAATCATTATTGGTATTCAATTAACATCATTTTAACCCATAATGTTATCAGAATTGTGCTCTAATACCAACTATAAGGACCCGGTCTTACTCATTACATATTTTGTTTAATTCATCTTGAATTCACTTTTTAACGTCCCAGATATCTTTTTAGTTTATGGTTTTATAATGTTAGGACATAATTCATACATATCAACCCATAATCATACATGGTGTGTTCTACTAAAATAGTATCCATTTATTCCAATATTTAAAACATTTAACACAACAAAATGATATCTTTGAAAAATCCTCCTAACATTTGACATGACCACCTTATCTATCCTAAACATCCTTATAACATGTAAAAAACATTTAAAAACATTGTATGAGATTAAAAATCTCTTTAAGGGATATAAAAATATGGAACCAATCCATTAGTCCATGAATACATATGAAATCATTTAACAATGACATAATTTTCACTCATAAGTTCCACATACTTTTCAAAATATGATATTTCCATAAACATAGAAAACCTGAATATAAAATAAAGGTATATTTGAGTATTAATTACTTATTTTTTAACACTTATGGATACCTTATGATTTTAACGCTCACAACTACCTTACATTATAACTCTCATGGCTACTTTATAGTGTAACCACCACAGTTATACATGGAGTCACCTACGACCAACCTCTAACTTACACATAAACAATACATTTGATCGTGATATAGGTCCTCCCATTTCATAATAAACAAATATCAATAACCATAACATAATCCTAAAATATGAATAATTTCATACAAACATTTATTTTGAATTTCTTAAAATAGAACCTTAAAAGAGGGTTTTTAAATAAATGTCTTTTACAAATAGCATATAATTGATTCGATAAATTAGAAAAATTAAAGGAATATGTGTATTGATTATAAATAAACACAATAAAACATAATATAAAAAAAATTCATCAAAAAAAAAATCTTATTACCACATAATGAATATTGTAGAAGGTTAACCCAAAGAATGGAATTTGGGTTAACAATTTCCCTACCTTAGGTTTTTCGTACTAAAACATGACTAAAATTAATATATAAAGGTTAAAATAGTTGTATTAATATCTTAATTAAATATTTTTATATTTATAACACCTTATATGATAATTCTATAACATCATTTTACCCATTAATTATTAACATTTTTTCTTTCTAATGTTTCAGGTGCATTCTTGACATCATTTCTACGGTCGATTCGTAATGGATTTTCTTGTCGAATGAAAGAGAAATAACAAAAGTGGAAAGAAATGGAATGAATATTTTTCCAGAATATTTATTTATTCCATAAATAATTTTGTTTCTATGGTATGAGGATGAATCATTAGATAAATCATTAGTGATACTCATTTAGATCTTTTTGGCAGTTCTTTGATAAACACATACATGTTCCATTATATAACATAATATTATATATATGTGTGTTAAATACAGAGGATAAAAGTGGATATATAATAAAATATAAAATCTTTTTTAACCATTAAAATGGTTTTATGATCATATTTTAAGGATGTAATGGAAATTGGAAACACATTATAAACAATTTTGGTAAATCTGAACATAACAAACGATGTTTATCATTTTTTCGAATGATGAAAAAAGGGGGAGAAGAATGATGATCAATTTTTCCCTAAAAATGAAAAAATAAAGTATATATAATATTTTAGATCTTACATTCCTCCGGGATAAGGGGAAGGTAAGATATTATCAGAAATTAAATTGAATTGAAAAGACAACGCATGAAAATGAAAGAGGATTCTTAATTCTTGATCTCTTCTCCTTGAGATCCTCAATAAGGCCTTTGGTTTTCGTCTCATGGTGAGACCAAGAGGTATTGAATGTGGGGAATATCATTAAAAAATATTTTGGTCAGAATTTAGGCAATTTAAAAATCTCGGTAGGTGTGATAGGAAGAGATGGGTGAGGGTAGTATTTATATTGGAGAAGAGGAGGGGTTTTCCATTATTTTAATCATTAGTGTAATATTTTTTTATTATGACTATGAATAGTTAGACCTAATGTGACCCAAAACAGAAATAATTTCACTTGAGTTCGAAAAAATGGACATATAAGTCCACCATCACTCAAGCATGGTGAAGAAATTCATTTATATAGCATTTTTTATAAATTTTCAAATTTAACTATTCACAAAAAATTCAGGTATATCAGAAAAATCCAAAAAAATTTACCCTATCCATTTATAAAATTGTTGAATTAAAAAATGAACTCCCTTTTTCGAAAATAATTTTCTACGTATTATTAATTTATTTTCTAGTTAAGATCATATTTTATTGAGAAATAACATTTTTAAAACTATAACCAATTTTATATCACCTTGAAAAATTAATTAAGATCTCATTATCTTATAAGAAAAAGAAAATAAAATAATAATATGATTTACTATTCATAAAGGTCATATTACTCTTCATATAGTTGTCTATAAGGGTATGTTACTATTCACCAATAAATCAACATGGTTTTATCTGAATCAAAATTACTTACTTATCACAGCTGTAGACATCCATTTTCTGAAATTCAAATCATAGAAGTGGAAAAATTATGTTTAATGAATATTATATAACTATAAATTTAACAGAAAGTGTCATTATGTAGAGAATCAGTGTTTCATACATTTAAATTTATTTTTAAAACCTTGTGGTGTTATGTGATGTGTGCTTTAAACTAGAACGACACTTTCATATTGAAAACACGCACTTTGAGTCATACACATCACATTGTGTTTTAGATTGATATGAAGTTGATTACATTATGAATCAAATGAATTATTAATCATTTTTCAATTTTTTAAAACAATATAATCTTGTTTTCCCTAGTTTGTCTATGTGTCATGTGCTTTAAACTAAAATGAAAATTTTATAATGAATACATGCACTTTGAGTCCTACTATTCACATCGTGTGGTAGATAGATGTGAGTTCAATTCCTATACATCCAGAATGAATTATCGATCATTTTTTTAATGATTGAAAACAATATAATCTTATTTTATCTTTTTATGTCATGTGACACTTTTTTTAATCTAAAATAAATCTTTTGTAATAAAACACACAATTTGAGTCATACTTTTCAGATCAGGAGTTGGGTTGATGTGAAGTCAATCATTACATTCCAAAAATTAATTATGGATAATTTTAAAAAATAATTAATATAATATGATATTGTTTAATGATTTTTGGCTATGTTATAGGTGTATTAAAATAATTTTACAGCTGAAAACATGCACATTGAGTATTATTGGACATATTGTGTGTCAAATTTACAGAAATTCAATTCCTAATCATAAAAATTTATTTTTGGATTATTTTATAAATAAATTTAAAAAATTCATTTGTAAATTTCTTGTTTTGGTCTATGTGATGTGAGTTTTAATCTAAAATGACACTTTTATATTTAAAGCATGCACTTTCAATCATATTTTCGAAATCACATGCCAGAGTGATTTGTGGTTGATTCCTACAAGTCACATATTAATTATGAATCATTTTAATGTTTGAAAATTATTCAACATAATTTTCTTGGTTTTGAATATGTGAAAATATTTTTATACTAAAATGATAATTTTATCTTGAAAAAACACACATTGAGTAATATCAGCAACATAGTGTATTTTATTGATGTGTGTTCAATTACTACAAAACAATAATGAATTATGGATAATTTTTTTCAATTTATGAAAGCAATTTGATCGTGTTTACTTTGTTTTGGATATGTAATTCATTTTTAAACTAAAATGAAACCTTTACTAAGAAAACACACTTTCTATCATATGATCTATGTCATGTGTCAGATTGATGCACAATCAATTCCTATATATCAAAAATTAATTTTATATCATTACTATATTTTTTGAAAAAAATATAGGTTTGTACATGGTTTTTAAAATGTAAAATGTGTTTTAAAAAAAATTAATCATTTATATTAAAAACATGTAAATGGATTCATATTTGTAAAATTTTGTGTATGATTTATATTCACTTGATTCATACACATCAAAAAAGAATTATGGATTTTTTTTAAAATATTTTTGAAATTCCATTATGATTTTCTCAATTATGGAAGTGTAATGATTTTTTTAGTGTAAAGTAATAATTTTAAAGTGAAGACATGAACATTGAGCCATAATAACCACATTATATTATTGATTTATGTGAAATAGATTCTAATACATCACACAATAATTATACAGCATTGTCTTAATGTTTGAAAATTATTTGAGTTTATTTTATTGATATTGATAATTTAATGTACTTTTTAAACTGAAATGAAATAGTTATATTGAAAAACATCATATTGAGTCATAATGAACAAATTGTGTTCAATATTGATGTGTGGTTTTTTATTATACATCTGAAATGAATTAAGGACCATTTTGTTGAATTTTGTAAAAAAATGAACTCTTTTTCTCAGTTTTGACAGTGTGAAGTGTGTTTTAAAATAAAGTGATAGTTCTATATTAAGAACACAATCTTTGAGTCATAATAGAAACATAATATGTTGTATTAATTTCTGGAGGATCCCTACTTGTTAAAAAACTATAGATCATTTACCTATGTTTTTAGAATAATCTAATCTCATTTGATCAGTTTTGAAAATGTGATACATTTTTTAAGATAATTTCCTTGTAGAGATCAATCGAACTATAAATTTTTATAATTTCTAACCCTGGTAAAACTTCCTTCTCAACTAATTCCTCTACTTTACATTGATTATTGTATTAAGATATAAGTTAGGAATACTTATTAGTATTTATAGTATCAATTATTTCTTGTATTTTGTTGAATCCGACATGATTGTAATGGAATTAATCTTTCTTCTTCACTAGGGGGGGGGGTGGAAGTGATTATAAAAGTACCAATCCTATTTTTAAAATGTAATCAAAATATATAAAGTCAGAAGATCAAAATGACAAGGCTCTTTTTCATGGATGTTCATTTCTCAAAAGATTGAAATATTTCTGAATATTTGTTGGTAGAATGAACCTTGAGCTGTTTCCCTCTAACCATTATCTCATTTTTACCTCAAAGTCCACTATGTAATGACCCCAAGAAGTTTATAACATGATAAAAGATTCAAAAACATCTAATGAACATAACCCACGATAAGACTTATACTTGAAAAGATTCATAAATAATTTTTTGTTTACATCTCATCACTATGAAATTTTGTGTATTCTATCAACCCATATGAACCCATAAATGATGTAAATTAGTGAAAAATTTAAATTAAATGCACAGTCAATTTTGGAATGAGAATATGTGATTTAAAATAATTTAAATATTACAGAAAAAATAGTAAAAATAATTTGATGAAAAAATTTGGAGTTTTAGTAAATGTATTAGACATGTTTAAATAAACATGGACCACAACCATATATATAAGTGGATTGGAATGTATATAAAATAATTTCCCAATAATTTCAGTCTTTTTATTGAGATGGTTTTTATATTTTTCCAAGATACAAAACCTTCACTAAAATATTTCATATTTTTGTCATTGGGTAGATGAACCATGAGTTGGGAGGATCACTAACTCTATAAGATTTCTTGAAATAGAAAAAAAATATATGGCGGTGTTCAAATTTCTTTGGATTCGTGGGTGGATCAAATAATAAAAAATTATTGGATTGAAATTATAATTTTAATATTCGATTAAAAATATAACTAAAATATTTGCAATAGTAAATAATTTTTTTTTGAAAACTAATATCCATGCAATACGATGTAAATTATTCACATCCAAATAGTATATTTAATCACATAGCCTCCACTATATCACAAACATAATAGGTAATCACTTAAACTTGATGTCAGCAAATATTCTGACACCATGTACTCTTCTCATTCATCTTTAAAAAAATTTACTTCTTCTATTAAGTAAATAGTTATTTGGTTGTCCTAGTAACACACAAAAAATATAAACAAAGAAAATATTAAAAATATTATATTTTAAATTTTAATTACCTTATTTAATACCATATCTCAATTCATGAATTTTTATATCAATTTACAATTTTTTTTATTTGATATTTTTATGGACATAAAAAATGTATTTTTATAATATTTAATGAAAATTCAATAAAGGATATAATAGAATTATCATCCATGTTAACAAATAGGACTTCACGAGGAATAGGAAACTCAATGAATGACTTGTGAGCTACTCGAATCCACAATATTAGGTTTTATTTTGGGATTTGTTTTTCATGTAACATGTCTCACAAGATATTATACACTATACACCTCAAAAAAGGCGATGTGTATGTGTTGATAGATATAAGTCACATATTGTTTCACCATATGGATTTTTAATAATATAAATATATTAAAAGTAGTTCGATTCACATTTAAGAGAATGGGTTATGAAAAAATTGTTTACCTCAGGTAAGGAAAGTTGTTGATAGGATGGGAAAGCCTCCAATATTATGGGGTTATATGGATCTTCATGTATAGATCATTATTCTGGTATTGGTTCATATTTATCCATTCGTATATATTATTCTACATACCTAGATTGGATAATAATATCATTTGAAGAATCTATATTTTCTTACATTCCTTCTATCATCTCATATGTTTCTTTTAGAGTCATTATATTAACAAAATATGTTTTAGTTGAAACTACATAGTCGCGCCTATAATGCATCTATATTGTTATGTCTGTTTCATATCTATTGAATGTAGTTTTTTTTCTAGTAAAATTGATACTGATCAAGCGTCGAAGTCATATAAAAAATATGAAAATTAATATATATATATATATATATATATTCTATAATACTATTATAAATAATTATAAATAATTATTATTCCATACTTACACATGATTACTATACTACTTGTGTATTTTCTTCTACTAGTCTCCCCTCATAAATTATACGAGCCTCCATCAATAATACATGATGTGGGATGGAAGTTCCTATGAAGTCTAATTCATCAATATATATATATATATATAAATGAACCTTTATTTCATATCACATAAAATATTTTCTATATTTTTATGTGAAAAATACCCCATCCTTTCTTTACGGTTGTGGTATATAGGTTTTGATACATGTTTCTTTTTTTCAACTATCCATTATAGTTTCATAAATATAGAATTTGAAAGGAAATTTGATAAAATAAATATTTTTAAATAAATATTATCGATAGAAATTAACATTAAAGGATTCCTTAACCTGAAGAGTAATGAATGATTTATAGGTGTCTTGGTTTATAATTTTTGAAAATATTGATTGTGCGTGATGGTTTACATTCCCCAAACATATATTTTATGATTCGTAGTTATAAGTGTTCATAAATATCTATGACCTTTTCTAGTGACCATTAAGAATTATTTTAATGAAATATTCTAAAATAAAAAAAAAATCTACAAGGTAAAATTAAAATTAAATCAATTTTTGTTATATAATTTATCTGGTAAAATAGATATATTATATTGCAACATTACTATAATATCTTTCCACATGGTTTTCTTAAATATAAGCATGACATTGTTCTATATAAGGACCCGTCCATAAAAATTACATAGTATTGAATTTAATAGACAATTCACAGTGAGGATCTTTTAAGGTTTATAGTTTTAGCGAATCAGGTTATTACATTTACATAACAACATGAATATTACAAGTAGACAATTACACTCAGTATCCCTTATTTTTATAAAATAAAAAATCTTAAAAAAATATTCATGTCTAGTTCTATGAATTAGACATCATGAATTTTCCTTAATCCCATCCTTGACCCTTATTAGTCATGTGGAAAAGATTTCAAAAACATTGGATGAGAATGAAAAGCTTAGTAAGTTATATAAAATAAGGAATTAAAACATTACCCATAAATAAATTCAAAACAATGAAACCATACTTTTCAATCATAACATACCTCATGAAATCATAAGATTTATGAACAACACGTAGAAATCATAAATCTTAATGGTAAATTATGACATAAATAACATAAATAAATTATAGCTATCTAATATATAGATAGAGTCTCATTTTGAATAACAATCACAATATATTCCCTAAATCTCTTAGGAGAAACATTAATGTTCACCTCCATCACGTTACCTAAAACATTGGAGAGTTATCTCGGCCTCACCCTTCCTAGGTTTATCACGGAACCACCCATATATGTAAAAAATTCCCAATAGCCATAACATATTCATAAACCATTAAACACACATAATGTAAAGATAACATTTCACATTTCAATCACAATATATCATTTCAAAATATTGACAAAATAAATTCTTTTATCAAACCATTTTTAAAGCCATTTAAAATATAAAATAAATAGATTTTTGAATCAAAGTGTCCCATACCACTTTGAATCTTTATAAAAAATGTTAATGTCAAAACATTAATTTCAATATGAATAAATCCTTAAAACCATTTTTAAAACATGGACTTTAATGTGAATGATTTAGAAGAATAAACATTTAAAACATTTAAAACCATATTTTAGTTAAAGAGTTTTTAACAAAATTAAAGATCCTAGAATACAAATATTTGAGGAAAAAAATTTAATCAGAACATAATAATATCATGAGAATTAAGGTAATCATGATATAATATTCCAAATGATATTATATACTCCATATAAGAGTGAATTGGTGCATATCAACAATGAAGTCACAATGGAAATGTAAATTGAGACGAAATCCCTTATATAGACGGTATCTTTGATTAAGGATAACTCAATTACATAATTATGTGCGTTAAATATTAATATACCCAATATAAGTGTAAAAAAATAAGAGGTTATTCACACATATTATAGAACGACATAATCAAGAAGGAGATGTTTAACCAAAAAATTGAATTTCGGTTTGGAAGTTTTCTTACAGAAATTTGATAGCCTAACAACGTCACATTAAAATTCATAAAATTAGATAATGAGAGATAAAATGATATCTCATCACATGAACATAAAATTTATATCAATGATGTTATATAATAACATATCACAACATAATTATATGTAAATTAAAAGGCATAACAAAAAAATTCTTTTCAAAAGAGGAGGGTGAACGGTTCCCTTACCGATTTGGTAACTTACGAAACATACAACCCCTGAAAGAAATATCACACAATGAATATTTAAATACTAATAAATTACAGTATATTACACAAATAATGCAATCATGGGTAGTACATCCACCACAAAAAAGGAAATAGTGGCTAATATAACATGAATCTCACGGGAATAAAAAGTGATAAAAAATACTTACCTCGTTGTAATAAATAGATTCTTTTGAGACAAGGTTAATAATAACCAAATGAATCACATAATACCATGAATATAAATATAATCATGATAATATATATCATGTTTCTTTACAAAATACAACAAATTCAATAAATAAGTGGTGAACAATAGAAATATCATGGAATTAAAAGTGTGATATGAAATCTCTCACCTCATGTCCAACATTACTCGTATGTTCCTTATTCTTCCTCAATAATATACATAAGTTAATTTATACCAGATTAATAACATTTTTAAGTTTTATTATTACTTTTAAATCACTTATTACCTTGCAATAACAATTATTTAATTATTTGAGTTCATATTGGACATTTTGTTGATGTTTGAAATTTGAGTTAAAAAAGTACTTGTTATAATTATAATTTGCCCATGTGGTCAAAACTCTATTATCTATAGAATTATATTAATTATTTAGATATCATATGTATCATATATATCGAGTATATATATATAATAGTATATAATATTTGGAGATAGTAAATGAAATGCACCGTTCCTGGAGACGGTAAGTCGTACGTACACATGAACGCTACGTTCATTTCTATTAAATATTTAATGGATTGAAAACTTAATGATACATAAGTATAATATAATTCCAGTATAATATCATATATAATATCATTAAATCAATCCTTTATACATCCCTCATAAGGCATTAACGAGTCATATCACTTTGAGGGGGCGGTAGCCCATTCTTCCTAAAATGAAATTATCACAATTACCTATTATGAAAACCATAAAGGTATGCTATAAATGTAAAATACAGAATCATAAAGAAAAAATAATCATAATATAAATCATATTTAAATACAGTGTCATCATAATGGCCTCCATGAGGGGCGGTAGTAGTTAATTTAACAATCATCATTTCGTGAGGCGTTAGTTTTCTATCCACAAGAACATTATGTTCTTTATCCATTAGATGAAGGTGTGTGTAAGTTTAGTTCAACTAATTCACATAAAAATATACTAGTATATTGAGGATACAGGTTTTGGTATAAAATATTGTATTAAAAAGTGCTTAAATGGTTGGATAAGTAAAATAAAACAATATAACTTAAGACAAGATGTTACATATAAATCAGGTGACCCCCTTTAGTTTGAACCAAAAGTGTTTCTTAAAATGTTTTCTGCATAAGGTAAGGCTTACAAGATGAAGAGAGGGATCTTGGGAGATTATTGGAACATATTTTTGATGAGGAAAAGGCTTGAGATGTGTTAGGTATGGGTTAGATGTGAGAGATTTTTATAAGGGGGAGGAGGGGCTCTTTAGGAAAGTTTGAAACAATTATTTTATTATAACCTCATCTTCTGTTTCAAAAGGTCAATTATTCAATATAATCAATTTTTAAATGACTCATGGTCTATCTAAAATAATACAATAAGAATTAGATAAGTTTTGGATATTGTTTTAAAATTTATAATTGTGTTTATTTAAATCATTTATTAATGAGGTAAATATTGATTCATTATTGTGTCATAAATAATTTAATTTATTTTTTGTCCAAAAATTATAAAAAAATACCATGATGTAGGAAATATTCTAATATTTCCATTAAATAATTATACTCTAAAAGGAAACTTATATAACTCCATGTAAAAATTTATTTACTAAAATATATTTGATTATTTAATTTTTGTCTTTACTTTAAATTAATTAATATAAAGTGTCATTATTACTCCCATTTGGCTCCATGAGGTCCCAAATTCGACCCAAGAATTCCCATGGTCAGATTGGTATTAGAAAATAGGATTATGACACATGTTCAGGTAATTTAATATTATTATAATATTGTATTTTACCTTTATTTACTATTTTTATCTTTTAATCATGAAAAATAAAATATTTACAGAAATTAATATTTAAAATGAAAAAAAAATAAAATTTACCTATTTACACAATGTATACCTACTGATTCCAAATATAGAATCCATTTTTCAAAATTCAAAAGACAAAAGTGACAGAAATTAATTTAAAATTAACTCCCACTGTCAAAACAAATAGAGTGTTTTTAAGAAATAATAACTAAATAAAAAATTGACACTTGTTTATGTCCAATTTCAAAATGAAATTACTTACAATGACCAAAATTAGATAAAATGGAAAAAAATATATCTTAATTACACTTTAAAACCAATTAAAAAGATAATATAACCATATAAATAAATTATATTAAAAAGCACTTTTGAATTAAATTACAGTATTTTTCATTATTCATAAAAAATGAACATTATCACAAACTTATGATGTGTTAAATGGTCTTCGATTCCCCAGTAAGAAACATAAACCAACAACATTTTTGTTTGACATTCCTTTTCATAATTTTCAGTAATTCATTTACTACATTGAATAAGAATATAATGAAATATACTTCCCTTCATGTAGAGTTTCATCCTTTAATATGTTTCTACCAAAAACTAATCTTTTCTCCAAATAATGAGCATTCAAAAAGACTTGGTCACATCAAAAGCTCAAGAATCATATTCTAGAGAATCACATAATCCAAAAAGGAGAAATATATATTTCCCTTGTCTTTAAACATCAACTAAAACCAAAATGGTTAGTACGATTTTATATAATCCCCAAAAAAGGATAATCCTTTATAAATAAATTACTACTCTTAATCTCCAAAATTCAAAAATAGTACCGAAAGTTCAGGAAAGACCCTTAAATACATAATTGTCATTAAAATTATTAAAATTAAGCCAAACTATTAATGAAACCCAAAACTCGGATGGATTTAATCTCATAGTCTTATTTAGTAAATCTTAACATTTATCTCCAAATAGCATCGACTACTCGAATCATCTCATACTGAATTGTAATTATCCTAATCACATGTTCTCTATTATAGGTTAGTTGTAACTTCCCGGTTCCGTGTGCCACACAATGGGTGACCCAAACCCGGTTCTCCACGTGACCTCAAGTGCATTTACCCAAATTCCAGAGGTTGTCGACGAGAAGCGTGGGCCCAGGTATGATAGTGGGGAAACTATGCCCTCATTTGTCAAAGTGCAGCGCAGCGGAATACAAAATAAAACATACAACAAACAATGGAAGAATTAAACCATACACAACTGAAATAAACTACAATAGTGGATATAACCAACAGTATATAAATGACGATGCTACATGTCTCAAGTTCTAAGAAAAAAGCAAGAACATGTTATAAATCAATACGATACGACCAAAAGTAGAGTACAGAAAAACAAATCAAAACAGCTGGCAGCAGCATCGCAAGCCTAAACTCGGTCCCATGCCCTCCTATTCCTTAGTAGTAATTGTGTACCTGTATAGGGACTCTTCCAAAAATAATATTTCAACAATTACCCACAAATTTAAATAAAATATTATTCCTTTTTCTGTAGTTATATATTTTTGCCCAAAAGAGAGAATGCCATCCACAATCACATTTATCACATAATCACTAAATCAATTTATTATACTAAGGATATCCATTTGATAAAACATAAGATCCCAAATCAACTTATTCTTGATCAATAAAATCATTTAACTAAAAACAATAAGTCATAATAACCAGGGACTTCACGTAGTCATGTGGTTAGTGATAAATCCCAATCACAAATTGGTTGTGGGTTTGATTCACGAATCTTTGTCTGACTTTACGGGTTGTCAAATGGTCTATGTGTTGTCTTTTTTATAAAACTAAAAAATAACCCAAACTTGTTTTTTCCTCAATGGTTTTATTATACCTATCATTTTCATCCCAAATAATTATGATCTCCACATCTTAATTCATTATTTCTTATATATATTCTAATTTTTTTATTTTCACCACCATATGATAAAATGAAATGATCCCCAAAATAAAGAACATCATACCTTGATCATGGTGTCCACTTGGTTTCAGTGTTTTCTTGTTCACATTTTTAGAAGGACCATGTATTTGAACAATGATTTTAAGATCCTTAAAAATCATTTTCTTCCATCATCCAAATACACCATTAATAGCTTGGGTCATTTGGGTGTTCACAAAAAATATTTTTGGAAAAT
This sequence comes from Viscum album, assembly GCA_963277665.1. Classification (NCBI taxonomy): domain Eukaryota; kingdom Viridiplantae; phylum Streptophyta; class Magnoliopsida; order Santalales; family Viscaceae; genus Viscum; species Viscum album. Next base: position 360,396,367 of record OY728158.1, on the reverse strand, counting down.
AATCGTGTATGACATATAATTTCAAATCATCTGATAAAAAATTATTTGTATAAATTTTTCAGATAGAATTTGAGTGGAAACATACAATTAATGGTTCTTTTAAAATACCATAAGTATGTACTGAGAGACTACATTGTAAACTCAAATAAAAATTGGTTATACAAGGGTCTCATTCTTCCAAACCCATTTCAAATTCATAATATGCTTCAAAATATTGTTATAAGGAAAAATATTTTAATATTCCTTGAAAATATTTACCTTTCTCAAAAATATGAGAAAATTAAGAAAATAGGATTTGATTAAATACCACACATGAACCACGATGATATCAGCGTATAGTGGATGTATTTGATATCTAAAATAATTTCTTGGAAGTGAGTTGTATGTTAGAAAAAGTTTCACAATCACCCAAACACGACATTGCAATAATTATTGCAAACAAGTCATGAGGAAGAGATATGAATGTCGTTTTAGATCTTCCTCCTTGCATTTATAACATACTTTCTTTGATCTATAAAAATTTATAAAATAAGGATTTAACTGAAATAATAGACATAGGGACGTACCATGTGTTTAACGAAAACTCTTAATCCCTAATGTTTTCTTAACCATCCTCTGGTACAAACTATTAGGAAACCTCCTTAGATATTACATAATCTTCAATTAAATGGATAATACGCATTGAGGTTCTTTTCAGGATTAGAGTTTTAGAAAATTCAGTCATTACATTTACATTAAAACATAAATATTACAGGTAGACAATTATACTTAGTATCCATTTTTCATAAAATAGAAACTATTAAAAAAGGATTCATGTGGAGTTTCATGTTTTAGACAACATTACATTTCATTAATCCCATCCTAGACCCTTATTTATCATTAAGTCCTGTGGAAAAAATCTCAAAAACATGGGATGGGTATAAAAATATTAGTATGGTATATAAAATAAGGAATGAAAACAGTATAACATAAATAAATACAAAACAATGAAACCATAATTTTCAATCATAACATACCTCATGAAATCATAAGATCTATGAACAACACATAGAAATCATAAATCCTAAAGGTAACTTATGACATAAATAATATACATACATTGTATCTATCATAGCTATAGAAGGATTCACATTTTGATTAACTATCACAACATATTCCCTAAATCCCTTAGGAGAACCATTAACGTTTACCTTCGTCATGTTACTCAATGCATTGAAGAGCTATCTCTGGCTCACCCACCCTAGGATTATCACGGAACCACCCGTATAGGTAAACAATGCCCAATAGCCATAAAATATTCATAACCCATAAAAACATCCATAATGTAACGATAACATTTCCACATTGCAATCATAATATATCATTTCAAAATATTGAAAAAATCAATGCTTTTATCAAACCATTTTCAAATCCATCTAAAATATAAAATAAAGAGATTTTTTTATCAAAGTGTCTCATTCCACATTGAATATTTTGAATGAAATTTAAATTTAAAATCATTATTATCAATATGAAAAAAATCCTTGAACACATTTTTAAAACATGGACTTTAATGTGAATGATTTAGAAGAATAAACCTTTAAAACATTTATAACGATATTTTAGGTAAAGAGTTTTCAAAATAATGAGAGAACGTAGAATAAAAATAATTGAAAAAAAAATTAATAATAACTTAATTATATGTATAGAATAAAGGTATTTATGATATAATATTCCAAAGGACAGTATATACACCACATAAGAGTGAATTGGTGCATATCAGCAATAATGTCTCAATAGAAATGTAAATTGAGACGAAATCCCTTATAAAGATGATATCCATAGATTCAGGATAACTAAATAACATAACTATGTGTGAAAAATATAAATACACCCCATATAAGTGTATATTAATTGTAAAACAATCATATTTTATTCACACATATTCATATCACCACATATCAAGAAGTATATGTTTAACCCAAAAATTGAAATTAGGTTAAGAAGTTTTCTTATAGAAATTCGACAGCCTAAAGACACCACATTAAAATTCAGAAAATTATTTAATAAGAGAGAAAATTATATCTCATCACTTGGATATAAAATTTACATCAATATGTATATATAAAAACACATCCCAACATAATAAGATGTAAATTAAAAGACATAACAAAAAGAAGTCTTTTTCAAAAGGGGAGGGTGAAAGGTTACCTTACCGATTTGGTAACATATGAAACATACACCCCATGAATGAAATATAACATAATGAATATGTAAATACCCTTATATTACAGTATATTACACAATGAATACGATCATTGGTAGTACATACACCACACAAAAGGAGATAGTTGCTAATATAGCATGAATCTCACAGGAATAAAAAGTGTGAAAAAAACTACTTACCACATTGTAATCAATCGAGTCGTATGAGCCTATGTTAATAACCACAAAATTTATCACATAATTCCATGAATATAAATATAATAATGATAATATATATCAAATTTCATTACAAAATACAACAAATTCAATAAATAAGTGGTGTACCATGGAAATCTCACGAAATTAAAAGTGAGATAAGAAATCTCTTACCTCATGTCCAACATGACTCATATGTTCCTTATTGTTCCTGAATAAAAAATATAAGTTCTTTTCAAATTGATTAATAACACATTTAATGTTTATTATTAAATTTATGTCAGTTATTATCTTGCAATAACAGTTAGTTAATTATTTGAGTTCAGATTGAACATTTTGTCCATGTTCGGAATTTGAGTTAAAAATGAACTTGTTATAATTACAATTTATCCATGTGTTCAAAACTCCATTATCTCCAGAATGATATTAATGATTTAGATATCATATATATCATATATATCTATCATATATATATATATAAATATATTTATAACAGTACATAACATTTGGAGATAAGAAATGAAATGAACTGTTCATAGAGACGTTAAGCCGTACATACGTACGCACGAACGCTACGTTCATTTGTATTAAATATTTAATGGAAATAAAACTTAATGATACATAGGTATATTATAATTTTAGTATAATATCATATATAATATCATTAAATCCATCCTTTATACATCCCACATAAGGAATTAAAGAGTCATATCACTTTGAGGGGGCAATAGTCCGCACTTCCTATAATGAAAATATTGAATTTACCTATTATGGAAACCATAAAGGTATCATATAAATGAAAAATACAGAATCTCAAAGAAAAAATAGACATTATATATATCATATATAAATATAGTTTCATCATAATGGCCACCATGGGAGGCGGTAGGAGTTAATTGAACAATCATCATTTCGTGAGGCGTTAGTTTTCCATCCATAGAAACATTATGTTATTTACGCATTATATAGAGGTGTGTGTAATTGTAGTTATAATAATTATAATAACAACATCCTAGTATATTACGTATATTTATGTTGTTATAAAATAAATTAATAAAATTATTTTAGGGTGTTGGAGAAGAAAAATAAAACAAAAGAACTTAAGAAAAGACGTAACATTTAAATCAGGTAACTCCCATTGGTTTGAACCAAAAGTGTTTCATGAAGTGTTTCCCACCTAAGTTTAGGCTTCAAAGATGAAGATAGGGATTTTGGGAGTTTTTTGGTGAATAAAATTCAGGAGTGAAAGGCTTTAGATGTTTGAAGAATGGGTTAGAAGTGAGGGATTTTTTTAAGGGAGAGGAGGGGCTCTTTAGGAATGTTTGAAACAAGTATTTAATTATAACCTCATCTTCAGTTTCAAAAGGTAAACTATTCATTAAAATAAAATTTAAGATGACCCATGGTCAAAATAAAATAACCCAATAAAAATTGGACAGGTTTTGGATATTGTTTTAATATTTATAATCTAATTTAATTAAATCATTTATTAATGAGGTAAATATTGCATCATTATTGTGTCATAAATAATTTAATCAATTTGACGTCCAAAAATTATAAAAAAATACCATGATGTAGGAAATCATCTTAGAAATCGAAATAATATTTTTAGTCTGAATGATATCTTATATAACTCGATGTAAAAATTTATTTACTAAAATATATTTGTTTATTTGTTTTGTGTCTTTATTTTAAATTAATTAATATAAAGTGTCATTAATACTCCCATGTGGCTACATGGGAACATTAATTGGACCCAGGTATGTGAATGGCCAGATATTTATCCAATAATTGGATTGGGATACATGTTAGGGTAATTTAATATTATTATAATATTGTATTTTACCCTTATTTACTATATTGACCTTTTAATCACGGTAAATAAAATAATTACGGAAATAATTATTTAAAATGTTTAAAAATAAAATTTACCTATTTACAAAATTTGGAACTACTGATACCAAATATGGAATCCATTTTTCAAAATTCAAAACACAAAATTGGATGATGTTAATTTAAAAATAATTCTTACTCTCAAAACACATACCGTGTTTTTAAGAAATAATAACTACCAAAAGATTGACACTTGTTTATGTCGAATTTCAAAATAAAATTACATACAATGGCCAAAATTAGATTAAATGGTAAAAATAAATTATAATTACACATTAAAACCAATTATAAAGATAATATAAACATATACATAAATTATATTAAAAGGCACTTTTGAATTAAAATATTGTATTTCTCACTATTCAAAAAAATGAACATTATCATAAAAATACCAAAATTTCATCCAAAGTAAATTTTGAGGTCCCGTATCTAAAGAAGAATTTTATTTTGTCAAATAGAACATATAAAAACTAACCAAACTATATTTATTGAGGATTATCCATTAAAATTCGGAAAATCAACCTTTTAAAGAGAAGTATGCCCAAAATTAGATTCATTCACATTCTAAGACTCTAAAATTTATTGGAGAGTTGTAAAAACATTTAACAAACATATATAATCATAATTTAGTTAGTTTTATTAATCGCTGCCAATATAATGTCAAGTCATTAACTACCATATAAAATAATAATATTATATTATTAGTGTGCAACGTAAGATTTCAAAGAAACCTGCAGTTGCGTATTGGGTACACTATCGAACATAGAATAACCTGTAAAGTTAAATTAAAATTTAATTACCAAATATTAATAAATATGAAAAAAAATATTCCTTATTTTTCTGGGTTGTTACATTCCATGTATCTATATCATTTAGAAAAAGTATTCTCATTGTGAAACTGATGTTACTAATGATAATTAAAACGATTGAACAAATAGGTCGGCCTCATTGATTCCATCCAACCCCAAACTTCATACCCTTTCTTCTTTAATTGAAAACAGTAGTTTACAAAATGATTCTACACTACACTTTTTTATCATCTTCATGTTGTTTATCCCCCAATAGTTAGAGAGTATCCGCATTGATCATTTGTTATTCATAGATATTGGTAACATCGACATGTAGAGAAATCATTAACAGCATGATTAGTAAAAAAATTAATTTAAATTATGTTACTAAAGTAGAGGGAACATGATATTATGAGGAAAATGTAATATATAAAAAATCATTAACCTATTAATTGAAATCACTTCATTTTCTTATATGGTTGAAGGGATTTGAATCCTTCATTTAATATCCAAATTCCATTTTTTATGATGCACTATAATGTACATGTCACAATCCACATTGTCACCACTATAAAATTATTATTATATACCAATGAAATGCTCATCCGAAAATGATTTTAATTCTAAAATCATAGCTTTTTTTGCCTCCAATCTAATAATTGGCCAATTATTTTTTGCGGGATATGGGGCATAATATACATTCACTACATGTAATTCCATAATGAAAAGTTTTTACTTATACCCTTCCACTCTAAAACTCCCTTTCATGAAGACCAATTCGTCAACTTTAACTAAACATATATTATAAAATAATATGAAATTGAATATAAAAACTTGAAATATCTTATAATATAACCCATATATTTGATCGATTATTCTGATGTTTTATATATTTGGATAAATGTTATTTCTATCCTTGGAACCAGATAAATGCATCGTTTCTTTTATAATACAAACTCCACTATATTTATCATACAATTTCCATTGTTTTCCTTCTATAATAATATATTAGCATTAATTAAAAGACTTTTTCATTGGATAACGTTTATATTTGGTTCACTAAATATCCAAAAAATTTATTTGTTAATTGAAATCAAATGTGCAGATAAATCCTTATAAATATGATCTCAGAACTATCTTATAAACTACTATTTATCGTATTTGGTATCGATAATTCATCCATTGATGTATTAAAATTTCTATGAATTACATTGTGACCTTAAATTTATGGATACACATTTATACTATTATCTAAATGTGAAGGTGATTCACAACCTTCTTATTAATAGTAATTGTAATAGCATCTCTTATAGAAATAACTTTTCCTATATAGATTCCAGTCTAATGAGATTTTGGGATAGTAATTATATCATCATCTAACAGTAACTTGTATAGAATTTAATATCTTCTTCCATAATATATAACACAAAAATAAAACCTTCTGGATGAATTCTATTATAGAAATACCCTTTAAAATTATTCATATATCATTTACTATGTCACATGTATCTTTAATGGACATTACCACATTGTTGATTATCTATAAAAATGTCTAAATTTTGGTGTACCATTTTATAAAATAATTATGATGGGATGAATATCTTTAATTAACATACTATAACTAAAATTTCATTATTCCCATTATAAAACATTATGTGGACTATAACAGTACTATATATAACTTTAAAAAATAGTCATTGTATGTTTATTGTATGTCCTTAATTTTTAGGTAGTGTTCCCCATAATTCTATAAGATTTAAATACTACATCAATATATGAATATCATGTCATGTTAGTCCCTGTATCTTTAAATTAATCATTAAGATGACATTCTTGATATTTTATGAATACCCATCCATAAATTTTACACCATTAAAGAAGTTGTATAATTGAAATTTTTCTTCTCTGGATAGACTGTAATTTACTAGATGAAGATAAATTCATCTTTTACCATTAAAAGTTGAAATGTCTCCCCATTTATACATGTCTATAATGTCCAAAATTTATTTAATTACATGTTTTTTTATCTCTAGTAAATTTATGGACCTATTAATAATACTATCAAATATTTGTTTTCTATGTGCAAGAAATGATAAAAACATTTGATGTACAATCAGTTATAATATTGTAATTCAAATTAAAGTTATCTCTTTTTCCATCCATATTTAATAAGTTTTATGATAATGTTTTTAAAAATTTAGTGTCAATATCTTTTAATTTATTTAATAGTTTATCAACTATTAATTTGAGATAGTAGTTTACATTATTTTGTTTTTCAATAAAATGATGTCATCCATGGTTGATATTTTTTTCTTCATAGTATAAATTTTAGATGTCTGAAAAACAAAGTATTTAAGGAATGTTTGAACCAAAATGTGTGTGTACCATCTTCACAAATGGGACACTCCAACATTCTAATAATGATATTTCGTAAAACAATTTCTATAGGCAGTAAATCATTTATCATTCTGTAAAACATGGAACACAACGTGAACTCTTCACTTATATGAGTGTCATACAATGTAATGTTTACAACCCATATCAATTTAATATCATATATGAATGGGGCCAATTATAAATCAATACCGTTACCATATTGTTTTGGTTTAGATATAAGTAGAGACAACATATTGTATTTACACTGCTTTTAAGAACATGATGGAAAGATATAAATAACCATAAAAACTCATCATATGCTACATGTACTATTTTTCAAACAAATAGGATTTATTACGTCTATTTACAATACAATATAACAGTTCCTTAGATTTTTTTGAAATTAATGATACCCAAAATAAATTCATTCTACTATGGATAGTCTATAGGATGATTTAGTTTTAGATATTTGATTACTATATCTTTATTCCAGGAATTTCTGTAACAATTTTATGAAATTCATATAGTGATCATTACATTTTAATGATAGGAAATTACCATAAAAATTTTAATGGACCAGATTCATCTTTATTTTATCGATCTATTCCAACCATAAATAATTCTGTGAGTGATTCACATCACATGAAAAAAACCATAGTATAATTCTTGGGAGTATGTGAATCATATTTTTTACTAATAATTTAGCCCAATATTTATTGATTTGATATATTATATGAAAAATCAAAAATTTCCTACTAATATTTTGGATAAATTCAATTTAAATTAAGACAAAATGGATAGATAAAATGGACTTGATGAGGGTTATATTCATGATCCATTTCAAATTCAATAAACCTTTTACCTCCATCACCATACTGCACCCTCGTATGATTATTATCCATCCAATTATGATTCATATCCTTTATATTAAGATTAATAATTTTCAATTATAATATAAATAAATATATAACCATAAGGTATTAATTATTAAAGGATAAACTTATAGATACATTTAAAAAATTTATTATTTTCCTAATGAAAAAGTAATACCATCTTTGGACACTCAAAGAAGAAATAATATCCGATGTTTTAATAAAAAAGGATATATGTTATTGAAAATGATATATTATAATCCTTATAAAAAGGTTTAACATTGATATCCTCATCCTACATAAATAATTTTGAGTTTTTAAAATACATTATGATGGTGTTTAGTAGCATCAATGTAAGAAATTGATTATGGATAATAGAATTAAGGTTGACAGATCAAAATTGAGGATAAATTCTTCTAAGGGAAACCTGCATGTGATGGTATCCAACATGTATCTCTTTTCACCTTTGATATATTTTATTCTTAATTTAATAACAATGATCAACTTGGAATACTATAGCTGAATGAATGTGAACATATGAAAGTTATTGGTGATTATTCCAAAAAGGTTTACATTTTACACAAGGGTAACATTAAAAGAAACAATTGATACTAGTTGAATGTATTTATACTCCCCAAAAGAGTGAATAAACACTATAACATTTTAAAAGAATAATTTAACTTACATAAATCAATTTTTCTAATATAATAAGTTCTTAATTTTTTTTGATATTAGTTTGTAGTGTTGGGAATCATTGAAGGAGGGTAATGTAATGGTTGGGACCTCTCCAGTCCTTTACTTTGTGAAAATGTGCTCTTGGAGGTGTTTCGGGAGGTTAAGGTGACTTATCCCCAATACTTTTCCAAATTTTGTGTTCTGTGAAAAGTGTTTCCAGAATAGTGAGCTCCATCAGTAACCTTTTCTTTCCTTTGCCAAATTTCACGTTTGTGAACAGTGTTTCCAGAATGGTGATCTCCATCGGTGACCTTTTCTTCCCTTTTCCAAATATCATGTTTGTGAACAGTGTTTCCAGAATGGTGAGCTCCATCGGTGACCTTTTCTTTCCTTTTCCAAATTTCACGTTTGTGGAAAGTGTTTCCAGAATGGTGAGCTTCATCGGTGTCCTATTCTTTCCTTCGCCAATTTTCACATTTGTGAATAGTGTTTCCAGAATGGTGAGCTCCATCAGTGACTTTTTCTTTCCTTTTCCAAATTTCACGTTTGTGAACAGTGTTTCTAGAATGGTGAGCTCCATCGGTGACCTTTTCTTTCCTTTTCCAAATTTCACGTTTGTGAACAGTGTTTCCAGAATGGTATGCTCCATTGGTGACCTTTACATTCCTTTGCCAAATTTCACGTTTGTGAACAGTGTTTCCAGAATGGTGAGCTCCGTCAGTGATTTTTTCATTCAATTGCCAAATTTCACATTTTTGAACAGTGTTTCCAGAACGGTGAGCTTCTATGTATCACCTATTCTTTCATTTACCAAATTTCACATTTTTGAACAGTGTTTCCAGAACGGTGACCTTCTAAGTGCCACATATTCTTTCCTTTGCCAATTTCAAGTATATGAATAGTGTTTCGAGCTTCTAATAGTTTCTCCCCTTTTGACGTTTCTTTTGACGTAAAATACATTTAAAGACTTATATTAAGGACTCTAAGGGTGATTTAAAGGCCATAAATCCTATATTAATTATTCCTAAGGTCGGGATGTATTTACTTGGTCTAACTGTGTGGGTAAAAGTTATCCATTTTTAATAGAAAATTAACTGGATCTTAAACCGTCGCCTCATTAAAACTTCAAAAAGGAACCAGATATCATTCTCCCTTGTTCTTCCTCTTTGTTCTCATCTAAGAGACAATAGAACCATTCAATTATTCCCATAGTAGTTTCACAATCAAACCATAATCCTCCGATTGGTTCCACTCTATTTCGGATGCAACTGAGCTGTGTCATTCAATCTTCCCAATAAGGTATGTTTTATCATCGTTCCTTTGGGGATCATCTTTTCTTGTTTGTCCCTTCCATATTACAGCTTGTAATTTCGAAGATTCTAATGGGTTTTTCTTGGGTTTGGTTGGTACTGTCGTACCGTGGCATCCTCTGGTGGATGCAGTTGTCGTGAGAGGAGGATTGCGACCCGTTGTGTGAATAAAGGACGTAAAGAACTCTTTGAGGTAGGGGATTCGTGGATTCTCTAATAGTATATGTGAAAACATAGAATGAGCATGATTTATCCCTTTAGATCACAATGAAATTGAACTAATTAAATACTTGAACATGATTAAAAGAATTGATTGATCGCATGTTGTTGCTTTGTACTGTGACAATGGTTTGCCTCATGTTTCTCTAGATAGAGTGATATATATGGTTACTTTTATTATTTGTTCGTTCTTGATGGAAATTGATAATGAACGTAAATTCGGAATTAAATGTTAATTAATTGGCTAAAGCTAACGAGGCATGTAAATGAATCTGGTTATTTCCGTTGTTGTAGTTGTTCTAATTTGAGGTTAATAAAATTTGGGTAGTAAGCATGGTTATTTAATTGTGATATCTTACTGATTAGGTCTCCCAAAATTGGAAACTACAAATAACAAATCTGCTAATTCAATATGGATTAAAGAACAGATTGTGTGATAATTTCTTAAAGGGTTCTGAGTTACCATCTTGATTGTTAAAGGGTCAAGAGCCCATTGATGTGATGTTGTGTTTTCTTGCTGCATATGCTGTGATGTGAACCTGGATGGCAGTTGTGATATGTGGAGGCATGGGTACTTGTTTTTGTGGCAGTGGATGGCGCCTAGGGTGGCGAGATGCATCGGCTTATGCAGGTGGGTGTCGGGGAGGACACCAAGGATGATGGTATGGGATGGATGTGATGGATTTATGTGGGTGGTTTTGTTTGGTTTTTTATCTGCTTTACTTTTCCCACTGCTCAAGGAAGCTGGTCTTGCTTACCCTCCATCCGAAGGAGGCGAAGACACGTGGGGCATGCCACATGATTCTTGTGTTTAGCCTCTTGAGGTAGAATGGGTCTATGCTCTTGCTATAGGCGGCAATGACTCGATGGGTAGTATATCTACTCACTGTGTTGATCCCCCTTTGTGTTTAGTAGCATATGATTCCTTTCTAGAATGCCAATGAAAATGGGAATGTAATCCTGTAATGAAAGATTTATTAAATGGTGATAATCCACGGGGAGGGAGATACTGGAATTTAAAGGTGATGTGAATCCTAAGAGGAGTAGTTGATTTTGGGTGAGATGCTAATGAAATTTAATGATAAATTAATCATGGTTATTTAATGTTTAAAGAATTAATTAACATTCAGTGGAACTAATGAAATGTGAATGGAGTAATCTAATAATGCACATCAAATGTTTGTGTGCTTATAAGACACCTAGTCTTAGAAGTAGCAGCCTGGAGTCTGGGATACGTTTGCTGCAGTTGCATCTAATACTAGGTAATGCCCATAGGGTGGATGTGAGTTATATATATATTCTGTACTTTTAGTGTTTCAATAAGCTACTCCACCCTGTCGGTAAGGTCAACTTACACCCTGAGGATTCTGAGCCCTGGGGGGGTGTTTTACCTAACATTCCGGTGGGAGGACGAATGGCTAACTACCCCCTTTGGCCTCGCCCTCTTCTCTAGGTAGATACATGTGCCAACATGTACAACAGTTAGATTCCCCATATATGTGTGTAGTGGGATGTAATGTCTTGTGTTTATTTCACACACATATATTCTGGATATAGTATCCTATGGACTACTATAGGTGTAACGTGTATAGGCTGTGATGGCTTGAGGATCCCTACTCGGTGTATGGGCTATAATGTCTTGAGGTATAATACTCGATGTATGATACACATTATGCGGGCTGTGGTGGGTCCCGATACTTACCTGGATTCTTTTGGTTGTGAGGATGGTGTGGTGCTTCTCCCAGGTGTCTGCGGGCAAGCCATTGTAGTGCACAAGGTGCAGATTGTGGAGCTTAGCCCAGGTTTCTGCGGGAAAGCCTTTGGAGAGAGATGCACAGGACGTATATCGTTGGGGAAAAGCGGAAAACCAATGGGGAAGTAGTAGTGGGGTACCCTTGATATTTCTCATTATATTCTATATTCTTGTATGCGTTACTTGGAGAGAGTGGCCATGGTGTGGTTGGGAAATTAGTATACCTGTTTAGGTACCGAGTTAGTTTCACTTTTTATTCCCTGGGCATTAGCATGCTTTATTTAATTTTTCACGAGAGTCTTGGGGATGAACCTACTGAGTATACTATTATACTCACCCTATGTATTATAATCTGTTTTTCAGGTCACTTGGAGCAGGTTGGAGATCAACCTGGTTACTACTAGTTTGTGGTTGGAGGAGCTGTTCGTGCTTGTGGTCACTTCGATTTTACTTTCTTTTTTGTACTTTTAGTTTTCCTTTCAGTTGTAGTACTTTTGCATGACATTTCATATATGTACTTTGGTTTCACTTATATTTCAATTCCAAGTTGGAGTTGATTGGTTTCTATCTTATCTCTCTCTTCTGCATGTGTTCTCTTAGATGGTAATGCCTCCCATTTGTGTTTTTACTATACCCTCGGTGCTATTCGGCAACCCAGGGCCTACAGGAGGCGGGACTCGGGGGTCATTATCTTCCTTATCACGTTGTCGGCCCAGGAGGGGTACACTTTGTGTGGAGGGGGTCATGAAAAAGTGGTATCAGAGGTCTGGTTGAGGGATAGGATGGAGTTTAGAGTTAGGCACAGGTAAGGTTGCATGGGATGGTAGGGAAACAGTGTAATTCATGTTTAGAAAGTGGGGTAAACACTGGAGACTGACATAGACATAGGCGTTTAGGTCCCCCTATGATCTGTTGCACAGACCTTTAAGTTTATGATGGCTACTAAACAAAGTGATACTGGTTGCAGGGTAGAGACCTAGGAAAGGATCATGCATCATTCTTCTTTGTGCCATAGTTTGAATGGTAGAACTTGGGATAGGTTAACCTAAAATTTACAAAAGAAAAAAATTAATTTATTAATGTTGAGTCTTCCATATTCCAGGATTAGGAGCTCTAACAATTTCTATTTTACAGGTATGGCTCTAGGTCGACGTCCTCGACAGGTTTGTGCAGAAGATGTCTAGCAGGTTGTTCCAACAGATTGCCGCTGGTTAGAGGATGACGATGATGACCATGGAGGAAGAAACTCCGAGAGTTTCAGTACCACAGTCTACAGAAGTACGAGGGCTCCGTTTCAGATGTAGTTACAAAAGACTGGTAGGAGGAATTCGAGATAGGCTTCATTTCAATTCATGCTTGAATGGAACACTGGGTGTCCTTGGTTGTGATGATGCCGCGTGGAGCAGCAAGTTAGTGGTGGTTATTGTTCCACGGGGATCGTGAGGAGTCAGCAATATCATGGGAGGAGTTTCGAGACAGATTTAGAGTTGAGTTTCTTTCATCATCATCGATGGCGTATAGTCGCCAGGAGCTTCTTACCCTTCGACAGGGGACCTCCAGTGTTCGAGAGTTTGGAATCCATTTCAGGAACCTTCTACGATATGCTTCAGACCTGTTACAAGATGAGGAGGCCAGGGCGAGGTATTTCGAGGAGGCTTTGCATCCAGAGATCCAGCGCCAGGTCACCCCGTTTATGCAAAATGCATATCTTGAGGTGATGGAGTGGGAATAGATTGTTGAGAGGACATTGGCCAGGACCAGATAGTCACGAGAGGGTAATCATCATGATTCCTCAGTAAGCAGAGCTGTGGTCCGTAGTTCCCAGTTTTCAGGGGAGAAGAGTTTTTATTCTCCTGGGGGTAGCTCCCAACCCTTCCCATCTCGTTTATCTAGAGGCAGCAACTCTCAGGCCTATGACAAGGGATCATGCGCTTGTTTTTCTTGTGGTGGTCGTAGTCATCAGCAATGGTAGTGCCCGAACTTTCATAGCATTTATCGTGCACCGGGTACTCTTCCCTAGGTTCCTCCGTTGAGGCAGTTCTAGCCGAGGCAACAGCAGTAGGTTGCACTAGCTTTAGATCACCAGAGGGTAGATGGAGCAGGCAGAGGACAGCCCCATGACGCTCCCCGTCATCAGAGAGCAGAGTGTGGCTGTGGTGGTGGTCTTCAACAGGGTTAGAGAGGCCATGGAGGAGGTCATGGTCATCTTCATTCTCTAGCTTTTCCACCTCAGGCGAGCCAGATGTCGTTCGAGGTACCCTTTTCTTGTTTTCTACCTTGCTGTATGCCTTGTTTGATTTAGCAGCAACACACTCCTTCACATCACCTACCCTTGTCCATGCTTTGGGACAGGAGGTAGAGAGGCATCCAGTGCCCTTGGCGTTGAATACGCCAGTTGGAGGTCGAGACGACTTGTTTTAAGTATGTATAGACTGTGAGCTAGTGTTGGGGAAACACCACTCTTGAGGAGATGTCCTGTGTTTAAGAATACAACCATATGATGTCATCCTCGACATGATTTAGTTGTATTCGGTGAAGGATATTGTGGATTGCTATATGAAGAAAGTCGTTTTCTTTGATGCAGATGGAGAGAATTTTGTGTTTGTCTGTGAGAGAGATCCTCAGATGAGTCATAGACGAGTTCAATCCTTATCATCCATGATGGCTGAGATGATGCTGTGTTCTTCAGAGGTTCAGCTGTTCGCGTTTCCTAGGGTCATAGAGGAGTACCCTGATGTCTTGCCAGAAGAGGTTTTAGCGTAACCCCCTCGACGAGAGATCGAGTTATGGATCGAGCTACATCCATGCGTGTCTCCTATCGCTATGTCTCCATATAGGATGGACCCTTTTGAGTTACGAGAGCTACGTATATAGCTTGATGGTCTGTTGCAGTGCATTTTTGTTCGGCCAAGTGTGTTACTGTGGGGTGCGCCCGTTTTGTTTTTGAAAAATTCTAACGGCAGTTTGTGGTTGTGCATCGATTATCGTCAATTAAAAAAAGTGAAAATAAAGAACTACTATCCTCTCTTGCGGATTGATGACTTATTCGATCAACTGAAGGGTGCATGTTCGTTTTCAAATATCGACTTGCGATCAGGATATCATCTGATGCGTGTAAAGAATGAGGATATCACGAATACTGCATTCTGTTGATGTCATGGGCATTATGAGTTTGTTGTAATTCCATTCGGTGTAAAGATTGCTCTAACTATTTTCATGTGGTTGATGAATGCTGTGTTCTGTGAATTCTTGGACATGTTTGTTGTGGTTTTCATCAACGACATCCTTGTGTACTCCACATCTGAAGAGGAGCATGCAGAGCATCTATGAGCTATTTTGGGAGTTCTTCGCCAACATCAGTAGTTTGGGATGTTTTCAAAGTCTGTGTTTTGGTCTCGAGAAGTTCGTTTCTTGTGGCATGTTGTGACCTAATAGGGAGTAGTTGTGGATCCGTCGAAGATAGAAGCAGTGGTGTCTTGGGTATCCCCCAAGACCGTGTCAGAGGTGCGATGATTCCTTGGTCTCGCAGGCTACTATAAGAGATTTGTAGCCAATTTCTCCCGAGTTGCGACTCGTCTAATAGCTTTGACCAGGAAGGATCAAGCATTCATATGGAATGATCATTGTTAGGCAACTTTCAAGTATCTAAAGGAGAAGTTGGTGAGTGTTCCAGTCCTTTGTATTCCAGCGGAGGGAGCCCAGTTTGATGTTTTTTGTGATGCTTCACATCTGGGGCCAGGCTATGTTCTCATGCCGTAGAGGTAAGTTGTTTCTTATGGGTCTCGGTAGTTGCATCTCCATGAATGCAAATATTCCACCCATGTTCTTGATATGGCAGCCGTGCTGTTTGCTCTGAAGTTGTGGAGACATTACCTCATTGGTGAGCACTTTTTGGTTTTCGCTGATCATAAGTATTTGAGGTATGTTTTCTCCCAACATGACTTGAACTTGAGGTAGCATCGGTGGATGGAGTTCTTGCAGTAATACGAATTTGAAATATTGTATACACCTGGAAAAAGGAATTTTTTAGCTAAGGAACTGATCCGAAATTCACATAACGATGTTGTTCTTGGTTCGGGTGATTCCTGGAGAGTGATGGAAGAGCTATCAGCTTTGCATCTTGATATGGGAGAAGTTGGGGGTAGAGGTTGTCTTTTCCAGATGATGGTGCAGTCATCCCTAATGCAGAAGGTGGAAGAGTCTCAATTGGGTGATGTAGAGGTGGATGTTTGGTGTGACAGAGTTGTTTGTGGTGAGGCCCCTGATGGTGAGTCGGAGGATGAACAACATTGAGTGTTGTATCATGGACGGCTTTTTGTTCCCTTGGCGATGCACGAGATGGTTCTCCAAGAGTTCCATATTTCTCCCTTGGTAGTACATCCTGGTGTGACAAAGATGTTTCGATCCTTGAGGAGTTAGTTTTGGTGGTCTGGGCTAAAGTGTGCGGTTGCAGAGTGTGTGTCTCGATTTTTAGTCTGCCAGAAGGTGAAGGCCGAACACCGTGATCCTGGTGGTCTTCTCCAATAATTAGAGATTCCTCAGTGGAAGTGGGAGGACATCTCACTGGACTTTGTTACAGGTTTACCTAGAGCATCGGGAGGACATGATGATATATGGATGGTAGTGCATCATTTAACAAAATCAGCCCACTTCATAGCGATTAAGTAGTAGTTCTCAGTGTAAGTTTTGTAGAGGCAGTATCTGGAGGAGGTGGTGAGAGTTCATGGAGTACCTAGGACGATCATTTCTGATCGAGATCCTTATTTCACCTCCAGGGTGTGGAGAGGTCTCCAGCATGCTTTTGGCTCTCAACTATACCTTATCAGTGCTTTTCATCCTCAAATGGATAGTCAGACTGAGCGAGCCATCCAGACTCTTGAAGACATGTTCTATTCTTGTGTTCTTGATTTTGAAGGGTCATGGATGAAGCACTTACCCATGGTAGAGTTCGCTTACAATAATAGTTTTCACTCTACCATCGGTATGGTGCCATTTGAAGCCATGTATGGCTGGCCATCCCGTTCTCCGTGGTGCTGGACTGGGGTCCGAGAGTCAGTAATTCTCGGACTAGAACTAGTTCAGAATACAAAAGAGATGGTTCAGGTGATTCATGAGAGGATAAAGACAACAAAAGATCATCAGAAATCATATGCTAATCATATTAGGAGACCATTAGAGTTTAATGTTGGGGATCTTGTGTTTCTGAAGGTGACTCCCCATCGTGGGCAGCGAAGGTTTGGTCATGGAAGTAAGCTTTCTCCCCAGTTTGTTCGGCCTTTCAAGGTGTTAGCTAGTGTTGGAGTTGTGGTGTATCGAGTAGAACTTCCCCCCTCAGATGAGTCGGATACATGATGTTTTCCATGTATCACAGCTCCGTCGTTATCTTCATGATGAATCTCATGTTATCGATTGGGGAGAGATCGATATTGAAGATGATACAACCTTTGAGGAGCGACCAATGGAGATCCAAGTCCGTAAGGAGAAGGGGTTGCATGGGCATTCTATCCCCTTAGTTCGTGTCTTTTGGCGACACAGTGGCATGTAAGAGAGTACCTGGGAGAGTGAGTCACAAATACATGCTCAGTACCCAGAGTTGTTTAATGTTTAACTGCTTTCATGTAATGATGTTTCCTTTATTGTTAGGCCTTTCATATTTCATTTATGAACTTTTGTTCCGTTTTGTGGCTTTCTCTCTATTGAGAGGTATCTCGATGAGTGGTTGTTTGGACCCCATTTCTTTTTTTCCCCCTTTAAGGTGGTTTTGAATTCTCTAGGACAAGAATGTTTTGAGAGGTATCTGATGTAATGGACCGGACCTCTCGAGTCCATTACTTTGTGAAAATGTGGTGTTGGAGGTGTTCCGGGAGGTCAAGGTGACTTATCCCCAACACTTTTCCAAATTTTGAGTTCTGTGAACAGTGTTTCCAGAATGGTGAGATCCATCGGTGACATTTTCTTTCCTTTTCCAAATTTCACGTTCGTGAATAGTGTTTCCAGAATGCTGAGCTCCATCGATGACCTTTTCTTTACTTTACCAAATTTCATGTTTGTGAATAGTGTTTCCAGAATGGTGAGCTCCATCGGTGAACTTTTCTTTTGTTTTCCAAATTTCATGTTTATGAACAGAGTTTCCAGAATGGTGAGCTCCATCAGTGACCTATTCTTTCCTTTGCCTAATTTCACGTTTGTGAATAGTGTTTCCATAATGGTGAGCTCCATCGGTGACCTATTCATTCCTTTGCCAAATTTTACGTTTGTGAACAATGTTTCCAGAATGGTGAGCTCCATCAGTGGCCTTTTCATTCCTTTGCAAAATTTCATGTTTGTGAACAATGTTTCCAGAATGGTAAGCTCCATCAGTGACCCTTTCTTTCCTTT
The DNA here is from genome assembly GCA_963277665.1 of Viscum album. Lineage (NCBI taxonomy): Eukaryota > Viridiplantae > Streptophyta > Magnoliopsida > Santalales > Viscaceae > Viscum > Viscum album. Next base: position 360,377,703 of record OY728158.1, on the reverse strand, counting down.
TCAAAATTTCACTTTTGTGAACAGTGTTTTCAGAATGGTGAGCTCCAACGGTGACCTTTTATTTCCTTTTCCAAATTTCAAGTTTGTGAACAATGTTTCCAGAACGGTGACCTTCTAAGTATCACCCATTCTTTCCTTTACCAATTTTCACTTTTGTGAATAGTGTTTCCAGAACAGTGACCTTCTATGTGCCACCTATTCTTTCCTTTGCCAAATTTCATGTATATGAATAGTGTTTCCAGCTTCCAATCGTTTCGCCCCTTTTGGAATTTCTTTTGACATAAAATAAATTTAAAGCCTTATTTTAAGTACTCTAAGGCTGATTCAATGACCATAAATCCTATATTAATTATTCCTATGGTCGGGATGTGTTTACTCGGTCAAACCACATGGGTTAATGCAATCCGTTTTTAAAGGAGAATTAACCGGATCTTAAACCGTCGCCTTGCTAAATCTTCAAAAAGGAACCAGATATCATTCTCCATTGGTCTTTATCATTTTTCTTGGCTATGAGACGCTAGAACATTTCAATCATTCCCGTACGAGTTTCACAATCAAACCCTAATCCTTCGATTGGTTCCGCTCTATTTTGGATGCAACCGAGCTGTGTCAGTCAATCTTCCCAATAAGTTATGTTTTTTCTTTGTTCCATTGGGGATAATCTTCTATTGTTTCTCCCATCCATATTATACCATGTCATTTCCAAGATTCTAAAGGGTTTGTCTTAGGGCTGGTTGGTATTGTCGTACCGTGGCATCCTCTGGTGGATGCAGTTGTCCTGAGAGGAGGATTGTGACCCATTGTGTGGATAAAGGACGTGAAGAACTTTTCGAGGTAGGGGATTCATGGCTTCTCTAATTGTATATGTTCAAAAGTAGAATTAGCATGTTTTATCCCTTTGGATCACAATGAAATTGACCTAATTAAATACTGGAACCGGATAAAAAGAATTGGTTGATCGCATGTTGTTTCTTTGTACCATGATAACGGTTTGCCTCGTGTTTTTCTAGATAGAGTTATATCATTGGTTTCATTGATTAGTTGTTTATTCTTGATGGAAATTGATAATGAATTTAAAGCCGGAATTAATTGTTAAATAATTGGATAAAGATAAAGTGGCATGTAAATTAATCTGGTTGTTGCCATTGTTGTAGTTGTTCTAATTTGAGGACAATCTAATTAGGATAGTAAGCATGACTATTTAATTGTGATATCTTACGGATTAGTTCTCCCATAATTAAAACCTACAAATAAAAAATCTGCTAATTCAATTTGGATTAAAGAACAGATTGTGTAAGAATTTCACAAAGGGTTCTGAGTTACCCTCTTGGTTGTTAAAGGGTCATGATCCCATTAATGTGATGTTGTGTTTTCTTGCTGCTTGTGCTGTGATGTGAGCCTGGATGGCTATTGTGATATGTGGAGGCATGGGGACTTGTGGCTGTGGTAGTGGATGACACCTAGGGTGGCGAGATGCATCAGATTTTTCATATGGTTGTTGGGGAGGACACCAAGGATGATGGTATGGGATGGATGTGATAGCTAGATGTTGTTTGTTTTGTATAGTTGTTTATCTACTTTAATTTTCCCCACTGCTGAAGGTAGATGGTCTTACTTACCCTCCTTCCCAAGGAGGCGAATACATGAGGGGTATGCCATGTGCTTTCTGTGTTTAGCCTCTCAAGGGATAATCGGTCTATGATCTTGCTATAGGTGGCAATGACTTGGCGGGTAGTATATCTACTCACCGTGTTGAGCCCCCTTTCTGTTTAGTAGAATAGGATTCCTTTATAGAATTCCTGGGAATATTGGAAAGTAATTTTGTAATGAAAGATTGATTAAATGGTGATAATCCACGGGGAGGGGGATACTGTGATTTAAAGGTGATGTGAATCTTAAAAGGATCAGTTTATTTGGCGTGTGATGGTAATGATGTTTAATGTAAAATTATTCATGGTTAATTAATGATTAAAGAATTAATTAACATATAGTGGAACTGATGAAATGAAAATGGAGTAATCTAATAAAGCTATTCAAATGTTTGTGTGCTTATAGGACACCTATTCTTAGAAGTAGCAGCCTGGAGTCTGAGAGACATTAGCTGTAGTTGTATCTAAGACTAGGTAATGCCCATAGTGTGGATGCGAGTTATATATATATTCTGTACTTTTTGTGTTTCTATAAGCTACTCCACCCTGTCAGTAAGGGCAACTGACAGCCCAGGGATTCTGAGCCCTAGGGGGGGGATTTCTCTAACATTCTGGTGGGAGGACAAATGGCTGACTACCCCCTTTTTCACTGCTCCATTCTCTTGGTAGAGACATGTTCGAACTGGCACAATAGTTAGTTTCCCCTTATATGTGTGTAGAGGGCTATAATGTCCTCTGGTTATTTCACACACATATATTCTGGATATAGTATCCTATGGACTACTATAGGTGTAACGTGTATAGGATGTGATGGCTTGAGGATCCCTACTCAGTGTATGGGATATAATGGATTGAGTTATAATTCCCAATGTATGATACACGTTATGTGGGATATGGTGGCTGACGGAACTTACCTTGATACTTTTGGTTGTGATGATGGTGTGGTTCATCACCCAGGTGTCTGCGGGAAAGCCTTTGTGGTGCACGAGGTGATGATTATGCAGCTTTTCCCAGGTGTCTACGGGCAATCCATTGGAGAGAGATGCACATGACGTATGTCGTTGGGGCAAAGCGGAAAACCAGTGGGGAAGTAGTAGCGGGTTACCCTTGATATTTTTCATTATATGCTATATTCTTGTATGCGTTACTTGGAGAGAGTGGCCATGGTGAGGTTGGTAACATATTATACATGTTTAGGTAATGAGTTAGTTTCACTTGTTATTCACTGGGCTTTAGCATGCTTTCTTTACTTTTGAACGAGGGGCTTGGGGAGGATCCTACTGAGTATACTGCTATACTCACCCTATGTATATATAAATTGTTATTCAGGTCACTTGGAGAAGGTTGGAGATTAAACTGGTTACTACTAGTTTGTTGTTGGAGGAGTTGTTCGGGCTTGTGGTCGCTGTCGTTTTACTTTCTATTGGGTACTTTTATTTTTTCATTTTAGTTGTAATACTTTTTCATGACATTTCATATATGTACTTGGGTTTCTTTTATATTTCAGTTTTGAGTTGGAGTTGATTGGTGTCTATCTTATCTCTCTCTTTCTCATGTGTTATCTTAGAGGGTAATGCCTCCCATTTGTTTGTTTACTATACCCTTAGTGCTAGTCGCCAACCCGGGGCCTACTAGAGGTGGGACTTGGGGGTCATTATCTTCCTTCTCACATTGCCGGCCCAGGAGGGGTACACTTTGTAGGGAGGGGGTCGTGACAGGGAATGTGTTATCTTTATAAAGTTATAAATATTATAATTAAATTTCATCTACTGAAATACACCAATATTATTATTCTTAACTCAAAAAATTAATAGTGGTTATCAATTAGGATGAAATTGTAAATGATAAGGATGTTTTTGGTGAGAAACAATAAAAAATTATATGTGTTAAATTTTTGTATTTATATATAATCGATTCTTGGTGACTTTAAAAATAATAATCAATTTTTGTTGAGTATATTGAATTAAAATTGCCACTATACAAAAAATTATTTAATCTTAGTAAATTTTCCATCACCTTTTGGATAAAAGAATCTTTTATGTACTTGATTTTAGATATAATATACCCTGAAAATTTAAATACATTGGTTCCAAAATTTGTGGAGATCATCATAATTTTTAGACTAATAATTCCATTATAATTAATGAATGGATGTAACAATTATTTGGATATGTTAAAACATAATAAGTTATTCATGGATTGATTTTATTATTGGTGGAATCATGGAAACATTAAGTAATCATTGACATGTTGTTAGAAAAAAATAATGTACACTAGTGTAAAGAAGGAAAATTTGAAAATTCAATCAATAATAAAATTTATTTTGGTATTATAATTAAATATGTCGCTATCTTTTAATTAAAATAAAACAATTTTATAAAAAAAAATTATATTTACAAAATAACATGTTCTAAATATAGTTTGTAAGATGTTTTTTACTACAAATAGTGTACCAATATCAATAATATATAGATAGTCCAAAACATTTGTTAGGAATGTATTATGTTTGAAATAGGGAAACTATATTCATGTATGTGTCAAAATGTGATTATGTTAATAATTTATTAACAAGGGGCATATTAAACATTTATGAATTATATTATGCCACCAATTAAATCTTTCCCTTACCCAGTCTGATAACTATTTAATCTATTGTAGCCCTTGTAAATAAGATTTATTATTCTAATATTGTTCACACGATTATGTGTGTTGTAGTTTTTCAATAAATATTTGTATGTATTGTTTTCTGATATTGTAAGTGAGATTTTTTCCTTTTCTAAGTTCTACGTATTGTAATATTATGTATGATTTAATCTTTTGGGAATTCTATTGTTTATTTCCTAAAATGGAGGGTGGTCTATTTCTTTTAGCGTGGTTGATCACCATGTCTTGGCTCAATGAGGGTGGTTTCTTCAGATAGCTTATGTGGTCCATTACATCATTTGAGTCTCCTATATTCTGGTTATTTTCTCTTCCATAATAAATAATATATGAGACTTTGTTAGTATTATTATTTTAGGTCCAAATTGGAATAATGGATGTTAAATACATTCATTCGTTATTTAATTTTTTTGAAGCTTATACATTGTGACATTGTAGTCAACTTTTCGTTATGTTTTTGTTATAATTTTCATTAAAACTTTTAATGGTTGTTAAAAGTTGTTAGGTCCTTCTTATCAAACCCATGAATGTATATCCACAAAAAATAAAATGAATTCATTATTTATGTTTCCATTTTCCAAAATTTCACAAGATTTTTTGATCACATGAGTTTATAAGAGAATGATCATACACATGAGTATTTAATTACTTGTTGAAAAAATGTATTTTTCTTATATATCATCTAGTCTTGGTTTTGGGAATATAAAAAAATATATATATTTTTGATGATTCGATGTAACTATTTAAAAATTAATGGTTCCATGCGACATACATCTACATGTGATAGCTTCGGGTATAAGACACCACACCCCACTGGGGTTTAACAACACAATGACCCACACAATAGTTGTTCTAGTCCTTGATTCATTACCTGATGTTGATTGGTATAGTTTCCTCAGACCAACTTCTCATGGTGGTACTCCTCACCACAACCACCATCCAAACCTCTCTTGAGGATACATCTACCATTGCTACTATCCATAATGAGACACCATATTCTATTGAACCATAAAACTCACTAGTTGGGGTGCCATAACTGGAAATGAGGTGAAATTACTATTTTACCACCACACTCCAATACCCATAACATGAACATATAATGGACATATAGTTTCCCATGTATATTCATGATAATCCGTAGAATTTCAATGTCATGTGTTTTTTGTTCTATGTTTTTCATGTGTTAAATATTTTGGGGTTTCTTATTTTACTACCTCATCTCTATGTTTTCTCCCTTCATCAACAATGAAATATTAAATGTGGAATGATTTTTATTCATTTTTTAATTTTTTTTAATTTTTAAAAATATTCTTCTATCTCTAAAAACTATGAAAACTAAGGTCATTAATATTACTAGAAAACGTAATTTTCAATGAAAAAATTTCTGAAAATATTATCGATGATAAAGTCATGAAAATATTTTAGTGATAGGAACAACAATGATAATGTACCATTTTATAACACAAATAATAATGTTATGTTATATTCCTACTTTATCAGAACTAAAATAAAATGACGATAAAGGGGTTATTTGTCATTGTTTTATTTTAGTGCTAATATTGGGGGTGTTTATCAATGATTTGGTTTATAATTTATAAAGGATTTTATTTTTTGGTTCTTTTTTATCAATGAAAATGGTGACTTTTTTCAGCGCTTTTGGTGGAACTAATAAATATCATTAAACTTCTTCAAAAATACAATAACCATGCATCATCTCTATAACATCAAACTTAATCAAAATCTAAATAAATAGACGTAAAAATCTATTTAAAAAATTATTGAAATAAAAATATAACATTTAACTATCATTTCAATTCTAAATATCCACGAAAAATATTTATATTTATGTGTTCTCGACAATTATTCAAATATATTATAACCAATATAATAAATATTAACTCTTATAGTAGGATTTATCCAATGATCAAACTCTGTACATATTTTTTCCCCATCATTAAAACAAATGTTTATTTTAGTAATAGTAAATAAAAAATGAATAAATTATTATTTTATTGGTGTATAATCCAAAAATGATAACATATATTTTTAATTACTATATATATATATTAAAAATATCATTAGATAATCATGCATCAGATTGATGTGGAGTAAATTTCCACACATAAATATTAATTATGGATCATTTTACTAAAGTTTGACAAGAATAAAATATTATTTTTTTGTATTTTTTATGTGATATTACTTTTAAACTGAAATAAATTATATTTAGAACAAGAAATTTGAGTCATACCAATCACATCATGTGTTGGTTATAAAAGTGGTCAATTCATACTCATTACAAATGAATTATTGATCATAGTTTTAAAGTTGGAAAACAATATGAGGTTGTCTGATTTTTTTTACTATGTGACACATTCTTTATTCTAAAATGTGCTTTCTATTAAAAACATACACTTCATATCATACCGTACCCATCACATTTTTTATTAATGTGTGGCTTATTATTAAATTTCCAAAAGAAAATATGGATAATTCTAAAAATGTTTTAAAAAATATGATCATGTTTTTTCTTTTTTGTTTGATAATTATAATTTTAAACTAAAATGAAACTTTTTGTAAAGACCCATAAAATTCAATGGAAATTTTTTCTTAATTTTCTTTAGAATTTTACAAGAGCGCGGTTTCAGACGGCACCTGATTCCGAGGCCCGGAGTGCCCGGAATTAATTTCCGAAGATTGGCTCGGGTACGTTCAGTGAACGAACGAGCGGGATTTCCTAACTTTTGATCCGGTGCTCGGAATTGAAATCTGAGGGCACCGATGAACTTGCAACGCCGATATTCGCTTAATGAGAACTTTTCGGAAGTTGCGTTTGTTGCGGGTTGAAAGTTAGTTTTTGGGTTTTTAGTTTAAGTTAAATAAAATTTGTGAGGAACAAATTTTATTTTTATCTAGTTAAGTCCTACCAAAGGGAGTTGGGAGTGGGACCCACATCCACTTAACCTCCCTTGGGAGGATTAAGTGAGGTGGGGTCCACACGAACCCCAACTCCTCAAATTCTCTCAAAACCTCCCCTTTAACTCTTTTCATTTAATGTTGTCAACTTGGGTTACTTAATTAATTATGGGAGTTTAACCCTTTTTGAATTTCAAACTTTTTAAATTCTAATGTGTATTGTAATAATAAAATAAGAAGTTGTCTTATTTTATTTTGGGTTGTTTTGTCTCCTTGAGAGCTTTTGGAGAGCCTCTTCTTCTTCTTCAAACTCAACGAAGAACGCGAAGAACGTCGTTCTTCAACGAAGAACTTCTCCGCCGAAGAACACGATCCATCCGCGACGCCGTATCCGCGACGCGACGTACTTCTTCCGCGTCATCTCTTCCGCGACGGTTTTCCGCGACGAACGCCTTCGACAACGACTCTTCCTCCGACGTCAAAGGAATCGACACCGATATTCCACGACTCCGTCAACGTGCGACTATCGAGGTAAGGGTTCTTGAGTTCGTTGTTTCCTTTTTATTTGACTTTCCTCAAGACTTGACGTAGAATGCTCAAGTTCCGACGAAGAACGCCGCTCCGCTCTTCTTCGTCTTCGGTGTCAACGAGAGAGAACACCGCACCTTCCTCGGACAACCTTCGTCGGCGTACAAGGATTCGCCAACGACGTGTCACATCGGACGTATCTCTTCGTCAACGGAATTGACGAACGACTACCGCGACGCCCGATCTCCGCGACGTCGACTTCCGCGGACATAGTCAAATCCTCGAACTTATACCCGAGGTAGGGGATGTTGATTTAATATTTAATTATCTCATTCTTGCTTGTGGTTCGTATGACTAACGTGAGGATGTTGTTTATTTAAAGTTGCGTTATTAATTTAACGTGAGGGGGCCGGACCGTACGAACACGGCCGAACCCCCTCCAACGTTCTTGTTTGTTCTTGCGGGTGGAAGCAAGTGGCGTGGTGCCGTCGCACCACGCGGTTGATCGTGCATTTATTTTACGCAACGCCGTCGCGCGCACACCATGGAAGAAACATCAAGAACGCGACGCCGTCGCGCCGCGTTGAAAGAAATTAAAGTGCGGCGGAGGGGCGCGGTGCCGTCGCACCGCGCCGGACGACGAACGCCGCGGCCGGTTCGGGGCCGCTGCGGGTTGAGGAGACCGCGGCCGGTTCCAGGCCGCGGCGGAAGAGAAGACCGGCGGCCGGGCCGCCGGCGTCGGATGCCGAAGAGGGGACCGGATTTTTCCGGTCCCGTTGGAGAAAACCGGCCGGCCAGCTGGCCGGCCGGATGCCAATAAATCGGGGGAATTAATCCCCCGGCCACTTCATGAAACCCCCTCTTAAAGAGGGGGCGGTTTTCTTGTGGGGGGCAAAGCCCCCCCCCCCGTTTCTGCCAATCAAAGCCCCCCCACATGAGGGGGGCGGTTCTTGAGGGAAGGGGGCAGCCGCCCCCTTGGTTCGGCGCCAGCAGGCCCCCCCACGTGAGGGGGGGGGGGGGGGGGGGGGGTTAAAAGAACCGGCGCGGCACAAAGGCCGCGCCACTTTGAAGAACCGCGGGGCTTGGCCCCCGCGTGCGCAGCCCCACGTGCGGCGCCAGGCGCCGCCGCCGCAGCCCGCCGCCGCCGCGGCCCGCCGCCGCCGCCGCCGCGCCGCCGCGGGGGGGGGGGGGGGGGGGGTCGGGCCGGGTCGGCCCGGACCCGGACCCCCCCCTTTTCGAACCAGATTTGGTTTTTGGCCCATAACTTGAGCCTCGGACCTCCGATCGACGAACCGTCAGCGGCAACGCGATCCTTGGATCGAGACGGTCGTTTCGGTATATCGCACTCAAGGTTTCAGATTACTTTGAGTTCGGCCGGGTTGGTTCGTTCACGAAACCAACCGGGCCTTCGGAGCGGAAACGCTCATATCTTGAGCTACGAACGTCCGATTGACGCACCGTCAGTCGCGTTGTGTTCCTTTTAATGAGTCAGATCTTTTGGCATACTCCGCCCGAGGTTTGGACGCAGGTGGAGTATGGTCGGGTTGGTTTTGCCTTAAAAACCAACCGGGCCCCGGAGACGAAAATGCCAATAACTCACAGACCGGGCGTCCGATTGACGCGCCGTCTGTTTCGTTGACTTCCTCTTGATGAGACGGAACTTTTGACATACTCCGCCCGAGTTTTGGATACAGTCGGAGTATGGCCGGGTTAGATTGTACTCGAAATCCAACCGGGCCCCTGGAACGGGAAAGCTAATATCTTTCAGACAGGACGTCCGCTTGACGAACCGTCAGCGGCGCTGGTGGTTACGTTGAGTAACGGTCCCTTTGAGTTTACCCTATTGGAGTTCGGGGTACAGTTGAGATACGGTCGGGATTGGTTTCGCTCACGAAACCAACCGGGCCCCTGGGAAGAGTAGGCTAATAACTCACAGACCGGGCGTCCGATCGACGCGCCGTCTGTTGCGTTGAGACCCCTGTGACGAGACGGACCTTTGAGACACTTCTTCGTGGGACCTTGAGATACTTGGAGTATCGACCTGTAGCTCGTGGAGCGGACCCTCCCAGTGACGAGCGTGCGAAGTACGGAGACCGTGTAGCTGGCTGAGACCTGACGACTGCTTGACCGACTCGACTTGGAGTGAGTCGACTAGCCCAGTGGACGAAGCACTACTTTCTGAGGTGCAGACCCATGGCGGACGGAGCACTACCTGTGTGACAGTGCAGACCCGCGGTGCTCGTCCGGAGAGTACCTCAGCAGGCTACTAGGGGGTGTGCACTACGGTGTTTGGGTGACATACCTCGGCGGGAAGCACTACTGTGTTTGGGTGGCTGGCCCGTAGTACTCGACAGGAGGAGTACTTCAGCAGTCTTAGGTTAGTGAGCAGTACCTCGGAGTCGTGACAGGACCACTGTACACTCTAGAGACGGAGCTCTTCAGCAGTTACGGTTTCGATAATGAAAATCCTGGTTTGAGCTGAGACTTTTGACCTTTGTGTTTCCTCATGATTGAGATGGGTTACTTGATAACTTAGGTATATGTATGGGCATATACCTGGGTTGTGGTTATCCGTTGATCTCATGATCCTTGTGTTTCCTCATGACTGAGATGGGTTACTTGATAACTTAGGTATATGTATGAGCATATACCTAAGTAGAGTTTATCTGTTGAGATCTTCTTGTGTTTATCCTTGTTGGTTTTAGTGAGACCTTGAGGGTCTCGGGGTCCTTACTGAGTATCGTTATACTCACCCCTGCACGGGCTATGCCCGCACCTCGTTGTGTTGGCTGCAGACGACGGACAGTGATGACAGAAGCCGAAGGTTCGAGGATTGGACGGTACCTGGAGGTGGACTATACGACGAGGCGGTACCCAGAGGCAGACCACTGGGCGGGACATACTTGGAGCAGACGGCGGGACCCGAGGAGCAGAGGAGTTATCTGTACCCACCCTTCAGGTGGGATTTCCAGTGGACATCTCAGCGTAGCAGCTTTACTTTTCAGTCGCTGTTTTCCCTTTCGAGTTGTACTTTACGGTTGGGCTTGTATTTCCGGCCCCTTTTTACTTTTCAGCTCTTCTTTTTGTACTTAGTGTTTTACTTCCGCTTGTACTCTGTGGTGCTTGTTTTCTTTTATAAAGGCAATGCCTTCCCAGTTATCGGGATTTTACGCCTTGGTGCTAGTCGCCAGCCCCTGGCCTATGGAAGGAGGGCATGGGGTAGTCACGGCACGGACCCCGAGGGCGGGTCGTGACAAATTGGTATCAGAGGAGTTCGGTTCTACCGCAGAACTTATAACTCTGATGTTTCTTTCTGTGAAGCAATAGTGTTGAGAGTACCGAGTGTGGTTTTCAGTTCAGGGAGTCCAGTGTTGGTGCGGGCGGCCGACGTATCCATACACCAGGACCATGACAACTGATTTCCGACTATGTGCACGAAAACACTGATTGCGTGTGTGTTTTCAAAGGTTTTTCCCCTTAAAACAGCTCAAACCAGATCAGCTCACCAGGTATAATCGTTTGATCGTGTTACGTTGTTTCTTTCAGGATGTCTTTTCTCAGACGACCAGCTAGAGCCCGGAGGGATGAGCGTGCTGACAGTCTGTCAAGCGACGAGGCTTCGGTACAGGGCCCTCTTGCAGTTGAGGCACCAGCGGAGGCACCAGCGGTACTACCATACGTTGGGCCACCGATGCCACCAGCCCCAGAAGTAGGCGATGCACGACGCTTGAGCGCGCTGCCCGAGTTCCAGCGCCAGAGGCCACCCAGGTTCCGGGGAGAGACGGACACGCAGGCGGCTGAGGTTTGGCTGGAGGCTGTGGTGAGAGTCTTCAGGCTAGTGGGGACGCCGGCAGACTTCATGGTGATCTTTGCTACCAGCCTCCTTCAGGCAGCAGCAGGTAGGTGGTGGAGCCACTTGTTTCAGTTTTGCGATGAGATGAACTTCGCATGGGAAGACTTCGAGACCTTCTTCAGGGTGGAGTTTGTGCCAGTATCTCTACACCCCGAGCATGTACAGGAGATTCTGCCTTTGCCGCGTGTTTTTCGATCAGAAGCCGAGTCATCTGTGGGCAGTAGACAGATGATGCAGAGGTCCAGGAGGACCAGACCAGCAGTTGGGCGATCTCGGGTTTTAGGACCGGTGGTGCGGGGCACCCGAGGTGGGGTCAGAGCCAGGCGTGCCAGAAACGGACAATGTTACTCCTGTGGCGGAAAGGTTCACCTGGCACGTGACTGTCCGACTCCGCGATCCGCAGGCTTGGAGGGAGCCACCGAGGTTGAGGCAGCGACAAATGCTGGAGCTCTGGGAGCAGGTGGACAGGGAAGGAACTAGTGGATACGTCTTTTGTACTTCTAGTTCCATGTTGATGTTGCTTTTGTGTAGCGTCTTGTAATATGAGCTGCAATAATAAAAGACGCATACCTTTGTGATGTTTTCTTTCCTGTCCTCTTTTGTGATGTTACTAAGAGGTTCCAGTTGACTGTTGACTTGACCCTCACTTGTGAGACATCTACTGGAGGAGACCCAGTTACCACACACTGATGCCGACAGTGTGACTCAACCCCTGGAGGCGAGAGTAACGGTTGGATCTCTTAGTAGTAGCGTTGAAGCCTTACGACGTCATCCTTGGTATGGATTAGTATCATCCATGTTAGGATTGACTGTTTTAGGCAAAGAATGTGGTTCATCCAGGGGATGAGACCAGGTTTCTCTTATCGGCAAAGAAGAAATCTTGCAGCTCATGTGGGACCAGAGATGGCCCGGGCCACGTCAGAGGAGGTCCATGTCATCCAGGAGCGGATGAGGACAGCACAGAGCCGGCAGAAGTCATACGCTGACAGGAGGCGGAGGCCACTAGAGTTCGAGGATGGTGACCACGTCTTCTTGCGGGTCTCACCTCGACGTGGTATTCGGAGATTTGGCCGAGGCGACAAGTTATCTCCGCGCTTCATCGGGCCTTTCCAGGTCCTCAGTAGGATAGGAGAGGTGGCTTATCGCCTGGCTCTACCACCTCAGTTGCACCGGGTGCACGACGTCTTCCACGTGTCTCAGCTGAGGAGATACGTGCACGACCTGACACACATCTTTGACCATGGGGAGCTTGACGTTGACGATGGGGCGACTTTTACGGAGGTCCCGGCGGAGATAGAGGATCGACAGGAGCGGGTCCTACATGGACGATCGATTCCTCTTGTGCGCAACAGATGGCGGCACGGGAATCTCCAGGAAAGCACATGGGAGCGGGAGGCTTAGATGCGTGCTCAGTACCCTCTTTTGTTTCCCTAGTTTTTGATGTAGCTTTACGGGGACGTAAAGCCCTAAGGTGGGAGTAATGTAAAGACCCGTAAAATTCAAGGGAAATTTTTTCTTAATTTTCTTTAGAATTTTACAAGAGCGCGGTTTCAGACGGCACCTGATTCCGAGGCCCGGAGTGCCCGGAATTAATTTCCGAAGTTTGGCTCGGGTACGTTCAGTGAACGAACGAGCGGGATTTCCTAACTTTTGATCCGGTGCTCGGAATTGAAATCTGAGGGCATCGATGAACTTGCAACGCCGATATTCGCTTAATGAGACCTTTTCGGAAGTTGTGTTTGTTGCGGGTTGAAAGTTAGTTTTTGGGTTTTTAGTTTAAGTTAAATAAAATTTGGGAGGAACAAATTTTATTTTTATCTAGTTAAGTCCTACCAAAGGGAGTTGGGAGTGGGACCCACATCCACTTAACCTCCCTTGGGAGGATTAAGTGAGGTGGGGTCCAGACGAACCCCAACTCCTCAAATTCTCTCAAAACCTCCCCTTTAACTCTTTTCATTTAATGTTGTCAACTTGGGTTACTTAATTAATAATGGGAGTTTAACCCTTTTTGAATTGCAAACTTTTGAAATTATAATGTGTATTGTAATAATAAAATAAGAAGTTGTCTTATTTTATTTTGGGTTGTTTTGTCTCCTTGAGAGCTTTTGGAGAGCCTCTTCTTCTTCTTCAAACGCAACGAAGAACGCGATGAACGTCGTTCTTCAACGAAGAACTTCTCCGCCGAAGAACACGATCCATCCGTGACGCCGTATCCGCGACGCGACGTACTTCTTCCGCGTCATCTCTTCCGCGACGGTTTTCCGCGACGAACGCCTTCGACAACGACTCTTCCTCCGACGTCAAAGGAATCGACACTGATATTCCACGACTCCGTCAACGTGCGACTATCGAGGTAAGGGTTCTTGAGTTCGTTGTTTCCTTTTTATTTGACTTTCCTCAAGACTTGACGTAGAACGCTCAAGTTCCGACGAAGAACGCCGCTCTGCTCTTCTTCGTCTTCGGTGTCAACGAAAGAGAACACCGCACCTTCCTCGGACAACCTTCGTCGGCGTACAAGGATTCGCCAACGACGTGTGACATCGGACGTATCTCTTCGTCAACGGAATTGACGAACGACTACCGCGACGCCTGATCTCCGCGACGTCGACTTCCGTGGACATAGTCAAATCCTCGAACTTATACCCGAGGTAGGGGATGTTGATTTAATATTTAATTATCTCATTCTTGCTCGTGGTTCGTATGACTAACGTGAGAATGTTGTTTATTTAAAGTTGCGTTATTAATTTAACGTGAGGGGGCCGGACCGTACGAACACGGCCGAACCCCCTCCAACGTTCTTGTTTGTTCTTGCGGGTGGAAGCAAGTGGCGTGGTGCCGTCGCACCACGCGGTTGATCGTGCATTTATTTTACGCAACGCCGTCGCGCGCACACCATGGAAGAAACATCAAGAACGCGACGCCGTCGCGCCGCGTTGAAAGAAATTAAAGTGCGGCGGAGGGGCGCTGTGCCGTCGCACCGCGCCGGACGACGAATGCCGCGGCCGGTTCCGGGCCGCGGCGGGTTGAGGAGACCGCGGCCGGTTCCGGGCCGCGGCGGAAGAGAAGACCGGCGGTCGGGCCGCCGGCGTCGGAAGCCGAAGAGGGGGAGGTTTTCTTGTGGGGGGCAAAGCCCCCCCCCCGTTTCTGCCAATCAAAGCCCCCCCACATGAGGGGGGCGGTTCTTGAGGGAAGGGGGCAGCCGCCCCCTTGGTTCGGCGCCAGCAGGCCCCCCCACGTGAGGGGGGGGGGGGCAGTTTTAAAAGAACCGGTGCGGCACAAAGGCCGCGCCACTTTGAAGAACCGCGGGGCTTAGCCCCCGCGTGCACAGCCCCACGTGCGGCGCCAGACGCCGCCGCCGCGCCGCCTCCGCGCCACCCCGGGGGGGGGGGGGGTGTCGGGCCGGGTCGGCCCGGACCCGGACCCCCCCTTTTCGAACCAGATTTGGGTTTTGGCCCATAACTTGAGCCTCGGACCTCCGATCGACGAACCGTCAGCGGCAACGCGGTCCTTGGATCGAGACGGTCGTTTCGGTATATCGCACTCAAGGTTTCGGATTACTTTGAGTTCGGCCGGGTTGGTTCGTTCACGAAACCAACCGGGCCTTCGGAGCGGAAACGCTCATATCTTGAGCTACGAACGTCCGATTGACGCACCGTCAGTCGCGTTGTGTTCCTTTTAGTGAGTCAGATCTTTTGGCATACTCCGCCCGAGGTTTGGACGCAGGTGGAGTACGGTCGGGTTGGTTTTTCCTTAAAAACCAACTGGGCCCCGGAGACAAAAATGCCAATAACTCACAGACCGGGCGTCCGATTGACGCGCCGTCTGTTTCGTTGACTTCCTCTTGATGAGACGGAACTTTTGACATACTCCGCCCGAGTTTTGGATACATTCAGAGTATGGCCGGGTTGGATTGTACTCGAAATCCAACCGGGCCCCTGGAACGGGAAAGCTAATATCTTTCAGACAGGACGTCCGCTTGACGAACCGTCAGCGGCGTTGGTGGTTACATTGAGTAACGGTCCCTTTGAGTTTACCCTATGGGAGTTCGGGGTACAGTTGAGATACGGTCGGGATTGGTTTCGCTCACGAAACCAACCGGGCCCCTGGGACGAGTAGGCTAATAACTCACAGACCGGGCGTCCGATCGACGCGCCGTCTGTTGCGTTGAGACCCCTGTGACGAGACGGACCTTTGAGACACTTCTTCGTGGGACCTTGAGATACTTGGAGTATCGACCTGTAGCTCGTGGAGCGGACCCTCCCAGTGACGAGCGTGCGAAGTACGGAGACCGTGTAGCTGGCTGAGACCTGACGACTGCTTGACCGACTCGACTTGGAGTGAGTCGACTAGCCCAGTGGACGGAGCACTACTTTCTGAGGTGAAGACCCATGGCGGACGGAGCACTACCTGTGTGACAGTGCAGACCCGCGGTGCTCGTCCGGAGAGTACCTCAGCAGGCTACTAGGGGGTGTGCACTACGGTGTTTGGGTGACATACCTCGGCGGGAAGCACTACTGTGTTTGGGTGGCTGGCCCGCAGTACTCGACAGGAGGAGTACTTCAGCAGTCTTAGGTTAGTGAGCAGTACCTCGGAGTCGTGACAGGACCATTGTACACTCTAGAGACGGAGCTCTTCAGCAGTTACGGTTTCGATAATGAAAATCCTGGTTTGAGCTAAGACTTTTGACCTTTGTGTTTCCTCATGATTGAGATGGGTTACTTGATAACTTAGGTATATGTATGGGCATATACCTGGGTTGTGGTTATCCGTTGATCTCATGATCCTTGTGTTTCCTCATGACTGAGATGGGTTACTTGATAACTTAGGTATATGTATGAGCATATACCTAAGTAGAGTTTATCTGTTGAGATCTTCTTGTGTTTATCCTTGTTGGTTTTAGTGAGACCTTGAGGGTCTCGGGGTCCTTACTGAGTATCGTTATACTCACCCCTGCACGGGCTATGCCCGCACCTCGTTGTGTTGGTTGCAGACGACGGACAGTGCTGACAGAAGCCGAAGGTTCGAGGATTGGACGGTACCTGGAGGTGGACTATACGACGAGGCGGTACCCAGAGGCAGACCACTGGGCAGGACATACTTGGAGCAGACGGCGGGACTCGAGGAGCAGAGGAGCTATCTGTACCCACCCTTCAGGTGGGATTTCCAGTGGACATCTCAGCGTAGCATCTTTACTTTTCAGTCGCTGTTTTCCCTTTCGAGTTGTACTTTATAGTTGGGCTTTTATTTCCGGCCCCTTTTTACTTTTCAGCTCTTCTTTTTGTACTTAGTGTTTTACTTCCGCTTGTACTCTGTGGTGCTTGTTTTCTTTTATAAAGGCAATGCCTTCCCAGTTATCGGGATTTTACGCCTTGGTGCTAGTCGCCAGCCCCTGGCCTATGGAAGGCGGGCTTGGGGTAGTCACGGCACGGACCTCGAGGGCGGGTCGTGACACTTTTATATTGAAAACATATATATCGAGTCATGTTGAACACATCATGAATCAAATTTTACTAATCCCAATACATATACATCATAAACGAATTATAGACCATTTTCACACTGTTTGATAAAATTATGAACTCATTTTATTAATTTTTTATTTGTGATGTATGCTTTAAAATAAACTATAACATATATATATATATAACACATCAGGTCATTCTGACCCTATCGTGTGTTATATTGATGTTAAGTCAATTCCTACATGTCACGAATGAATTACGGATCATTTCACTAAAGTCTGAATACAATCTGAGCTCTTTTTCTAATTTTGGCTTGTGAGATGCGTTTTAAACTTTAATAGAACTATTATATTAAATACAAACTAATCATGTTATAATAATGAAATCATTAATTATATTGATGTGTGGTCAATTCCCACACATAAAAAAATTAATTTTTGATAATTTTTTAAAAATTTGAATATAGCCTAAGCTCACATTATTGGTTGTGGAATTATGATGAGTCTTTTATTCTCAAAAAAATCTTTTATATTGAAAACACACACATTGAATCACACCAACCACATCATGTGTTTTATTGATGTGTGGTTGATACTTAAATGTCACAATCAAATTATGGATCATTTTATTAAAGTTTGAATATAATCCAATATCATTTTCAAGGTTTTTTCAACATGAGGTGAATCTTAAATAATAATGTCCATTTTATATTGAAAACATGAACATCGATTCATACCAACTTCATTTTATGCAATAATAGCATGTTGTTAATTAAAATAAGTCAAAAATAAATTATCAATTAATTTGATAATGTTTGAAAACAATCTAGGATCTTTTTCTCTAGTTTCATTATGTAATTTTTATTTTAATCTAAAATAGAAAGTCAATATTGAAAACTAGAACATGAAGTCAAACCTTCCATATCATATTTTAGATTGAAATACGGTCGGTTACTACATCTCAAAAATTAAATATGGATATTTATTCTAATTTTTGAAGCAATATTATCTTATTTTTTTAGTTTCGGCTATATAAAATGTTTTAAACTAAAACGAAAATTTTCAATTGAAAATAATTAGTTCAATTCATACAGATCACATGATGTGCTAGTTTTATGTGTTGATGATTATCATATATCACAAATGAAATAAGGATTTTATTCAAAATATTTGATAATAATTCATTCTAGTTTTCTCATTTTTGGCTATGCGACATGCATTTTAAACTATAATATTAATTATATGTTGAAAATAGGAACTTCATGTCATACCAGACACATAGTTTTTTGGATTTATGGGAGGTTAATTCTTAAATGTCACAAATGAATTGTGGGTTTTTTAATAAGTATCAAAATAATATGAATGTATTTAATTATATTTGAGTATTCCCTATGTGTTTACACCAAAATGTCAATTTTAAATTAAATACCCACATTTCAAGTCATATTGGACATAGAATATATCAAATTGATGTGAAATAAACTCCTACAAGTGAAAATTAAAACATGTATCATTTTCCTTATGTTTGAAAGCAACATTATCTCCTTTTTTGAGTTTTGGTGATTTGACGTGCGTTTTAATCTTAAATGGAACCTCTATATTAAAAATATGTAATTTAATTCATTCCAGCCACATCATGTGCCAAATTGACATGTGATCAATTCGTACACATTAAAAAATTTATTATGAATCATTTTTCTAATAATTGAAAAAATAGAGATTGTATTATCATTTTTTTCTTGATGATTATTATTTGAATCTAAAATGACACTTATATATTGAAAAAATTCACTAAGATTCAAACTGACAACATCATGTGTTGTATCAACATGTTTTCAATTCATATACATTATATCTAAATTATGGATCATTTCCCCAAATATTGAAAATAATATGAGTTATTTTGTTCAGTTGTTTCTTGTGACATGTGTATTATACTAAAATGGAACTTTTATATTGGGAACAAAACCATGGAGTAATACCAACCACATCTTGTGTTTGATTGATGTGTGGTAAATTATTACTTGAAAAAAATGAATCATGGAATATTTTACTAATGTTTCATGAAAATATGATATTTTACCCAGTTTTGGATATATGAAGCATTCGTTACATAAAAATGACACTAAAAACATGCACTTTGAGTCATATTGCCTAGGTCATGTGTCAGATTTATGTGTGGTCATTTCAAAAACATCAAAAAAAAATGTAGTATCATTTTACAATAGGTTGAATAAATTCCGATGTCATTTTCTATGTTTTTTCTATGTGATTCATGATTTTATATAAAAGTAAAATTTAATATTGAAAAGAATAAATACAGTAATACTTGTCAGATCATATGTTACAGTGACTTTTGGCGGATTTCTACATGTCACACATGTAATATGGATCATATTCATAGGTTTTTAAAAAATGGGGTTTTATTAGTATTTTATATTTGGAAGGTGTTTTAAAATAAAATGAAACTTTTATATTGAGAACATGAAATTTATGTCATTTTGGACACATCATGTGTTAGATTGTTGTTCGGTCAATTCATACACACCAAAAATGAATTATAGATCATTTTTTAAAATTTTCAATATAATATTATTTTTTATCATAGTTTTCTATATGTGACACTTTATTAAACATGAAAATATATATTAATGTGAATTATATGAACTTTGAGTCATTATAGCCAAATAGTTTGTCAAATTGATATAAAGTTGATTCCTATATGTCAAAATTGATTTATTTATTACTTTCCCAAATTCTGTATTCAATATGATCTCATTTACTTGGTTATGACAATGCGTTGTGCATTTCAATCTAAAATAACTCTTTTATCATGAAAAATTATTGGCGTAATTATTGTCACATCGTGTGTCAGATTGATGTCCAGTTAATTCTGAAACATAAAAAATGTAATATGGATTATTATTCAAAATTTTCATGAATATCATATATCGTATACTATCTTTTGGATATATTTTGTTTTTAGATTAAAATGATACTTCTAATTTCTACACATGCATGTTGAGTCATAATAGCCAGATCATGTGTCATATTGATGTTTTGTGGATTCAAACCTGTGAAGCATGAATTATGGATCATTGTCCTAATGTTTGAATACAATATGATCTTGTTTTCTTTTTATTTATAATTTCATTCAGGTTTTAAAAAATATATATAACATTTTTATTGGAATCATTCACTTTAAGTCAAAACAAAATCAACGTGTTTCAAATTAATTTTCAGTCAATTCCTACACCTCAAATATGAATTATGTATAAACATTCATAATTTTGATAATAATATGATCTTATTTTTTTTTGAAAATGATAAGCATTTTTTTTGAGAAAAATGGATCTTTTAAATTGAAAAAATGAACTTTGGGTCATACCATCATCAAAGTATGACAGATTTATATGTTCTTGAATAATAAACATCCCAAATAAGATCACTAACTCCTTTCAAATCCATTGGGAAAATGAAAAACAACCAAATATGTACGAAAAGTGAGGAAATAATGAAAGATCTTGAATGGAAGATAAAAACTAAACAACTACTTGTTTTAGAGTGTTTATTTTCCAAGGAGTTCAAGGTATTATAACATCAAAGATTAAGTTCCATGAATACATGAATGACATGAAGGATACAGTCCTCAGTTGGGGTTCTATTTAAAATATTGTAAAGGTTTTATCATTTCTTTTTAAAAAACATTAATAAATTCCCATATTTATCACAACTAAAATAAAAATTGATGATAAAACCACTCTTAATGAGTTATAACTCTTACCATTGATAAATATGGTATTTTGTCATCAATTTTCAGGAAAAATGTTATAATGATTGGTTTTGTATGTAATTTCTCTTTTAACATTGAAAAAAACTATATTAATTTATATATTCAGAAAGAGATGATAATGTTCCAGATTTCTTAACCAAGGAGGTTATTACCATGGCAATTATACATCAACCTATGGAGTGGGTGGGAGATCAATCATCCTTGAAGGGAATGCAAACTATCTACCTCCTTCCATTTTCCCTCCATTATATTATTTCTTCTTTCCCCCATATCTCATTTATCCCTAAAGTTACATATTTGTTTTATGGATTCCCAAAACATTTTATCTCATACTCAGAGTTTAGTGATGCCGCATTGCTTCTGAACCTAATTTTGATTGCATTTTTAAAACAATGTCATCTATTGGTGGATTCAATTGATAGGGGGTATTCAGAAAATTGGAGAATACAAGAACAATTATCTATGGGTCTTCTCAGTAACATACACATCATGATTCAGTTCTCTTTAGAGAATGAATTTTTTCATTGCTAATAAAGTGCTCTCGTATCAGTAACAGATCTTGTTTCTCTATATCATAGTGCACTTATGATTTCCACATGAAATAAGATACCTTGACTATGATGAAAAGGGTTTGTTTTCTAGACCACCCTCTTCCATTTTAGAGTCATTCCATCATTCAAATGTTAGGTAATTTGGTCAGTAAATATTTATTTTATGATAGTATAAATAGAAAAATTTGTGCCATATTTCTCAAAAAAAATCAGTGAATTTGTTGTTTTATGAATGCTAGTCGAGAATGTTTGTATTGAAGTTGGGGATTAGTTTTGATACAATAAAACTTTATCTTTTGAGTCATATATTTATTTTTTCTCTTAATTCAATAAAATATGTTACTTCATGACATTGTATTGGCATGGGTTCATGAATATCTACCAGAAGATAGATGTAATATTGGGATGTAGTGTTATGTGTATTATGTCCATTTATTATTTATGAATGAAATAACATGTTCAAATTGGTGTTCTATTGACCTATGTAGTAATTTATAGGTAGTTCACTTTGAATCACATGAGGGTGGGCAGTCAAATGGGGCATAACTATCTTCTAGTCCCACAACCAAATAGTTTGGTCTGAATGGAATTGAAAATGTTGTCACTATCCAGAAATAGGCAAGACTATTAATCCCTGATTCTATAGTAGTAGAAATATATGATATATTGATATGTGATTTTGAGGGGGTTTGTGAAAAAGGGTCCATGAAAATTAAGATAAATATAGCTAAGAAATTATCCAATGTAAAAGTAGTGAGAATTGGTGATGAATCTAAAATTGAGGAGGTGTTATAGGTGGCAGGTGATGAATATAAAATGGTGTGTATAACCACCGGTGGTTGCTAGGGTTGGGCAGGGTGAGGTTGAGAGGGACTATATTGACTATTAATATTATTAACCACTTTGAGGATCTTGAAATTTCATGTTCAATTTAAGGAAAAGGGGATGAAATACAAGCAAGAATGGGCATCGAAACCCCAATACCAACAGATAACATCTTTGAGTGTCAATACATTTATATGGAATATTAGGAGAAAGATATATCTAGCCATGTTTTCGTGGACAATGTCAATGGAGTGAATGCAACAAGCCTATACAACCTAAGGATGAGAAAGGGGTGGATATGTAAAAGCTATTTTGTAAGATGCACTGTGTTAAAGGGAAAGAGTTATAAAGGACATAAGGTCTACCGTCATTTACCTAAGATGAAAAAAACGAGGTCATCCAAAATGAATAAGTCGATGGATTGTGAACTCATGTCTCATAGATATGAAGGAAATAGTTGTTCAAATCTTCATAGATAAAATTATATAATGGACTGTGGTGAGGCCAAGGAATAATAAATCAGTGGTGGTATACTAAAAGATCCGATTTAGGAATATAAAGTATCTAATAGTAAGGTTAGGTTAGTAGATAATGAAGATGGGGAAAAGGGAGACACATTGGCCTTTATTATTCATTTCAATGAACAAATGTTAGAGGAGGCATTTCAGATCATTGCTACACTAGAGGAGGTCCATAGGATGAATGATAGGATTATTCATGTGGAAACAAATAAGGAACAATGCATATGGATAAATAATCAGGATTGCCTTTCGATACATTGGTTCAAAAAAAGGAAGATTAATGTAGAAGAGTTGATCCAAACTTTGCAAAAGATGGCCTACAGTTTTGAATAACACATCGACGATGACATGGACATGAAGGCCACTTATCTTCAATAAAGGTTATATACAGGTATAGTTTCTAAAAGTCATTAACCTGATATCAAGGATTTAGTGATTTTTTATGGTGTATTTTGATTGTAGGTTCAGAACATGAATGTTTTCCTACTTTTCCATAAAAGTGATTTTCCTAAATAAAAGATATTTTTTAGTCAACTAATAATGACTATATAAAATAAATTATAAAATATGAATTGCATGTATATTAAAAATGAATAAATAATAAAAAATGTAAAATTAAATTGACATTATTAATGAACAAATAATATTAAATGCATGAATGTAATAAATGAGTGAATTTTAATAAATAAAAATAAATAGACTTTAAAATTATTAAAAAAAATCATGAGTTTTATTAATTATATAAATTATTAAAATGTGAAAATGAATAAATAAAAAAAATGAAATGAAAACATATGTAATGCATTCATTACAACCATATTATGAACCTTAAATAATAAGGAATAAATATTCATAAATAAATATTAAAAATTAAGAAATTAAAATAATATTAAAAGAATAAATGTAAAAACCAAATAAATTATAAATAAAATTTAAAAACAAGTATCAATAGTACTGAATAAAAATTAATAAATAATATTATTTGAATGAATGTTAAAAAAGAGTGAAATTCGAAAGTTAAAAAATCTGTAGATTGTAATTTAAAAACAAATACACAAGCATTATTAATTATTTAAATTTTTAAAAAGGTAAAAATGAATATATGATAAAATAAAAATGAAAAAATATTAATTATGTAAATTGAAAAAATATTAAAATAATTTAATATTAATTACCAAACATATATAAAGAAATAAAAAAATATATAAAATTACAAATAAATTTAAAAATTAAACTTTCAAAATGAATAATTTATTTAAAAAATATTAGTAATGATTAGATATTATTTAAAATGAATAATTTCAGATGAAATATTTAAAAGTAAGAAATGGTATATTTTTAATAATAAAATAAAAAATGAATAATAATTACCAATTTTAAAACATATTTATATATAATATAATATATTGATAAATATAATTATAAAATAAATATTAATAATTGAATAATTTAATGAAAAATTATGTTTTATACATTATATATAAAAGTGACTTTATTACATATATATATGTGTGTGTTTCAAATTAATGTAACACAAATTTGATATGTGTTAAATTGAAAAAAAAACACATTTCATTAAATTTCCATTACATGATACATTTAGTATATATTTTTAATTAATAATATATGTTCATTAGAGGGCATTTTCACTAAGTATACGACTTATTGAATGTAAATATACAAATTTTTTATTATATAAATCATATATAAAGAAATATTATATATTTATATTGATATTGATATTGATATATATATATATTTATTTATATGAATATATTTCAATATTAAAAAGATTTAATATATTCATGAACAATTATTTATAAAGAATCTAAAGATTAATATATTATATAAATATTAAATAAAAACATATTAAAAACAAAAAATTATACAAAATGAAAAAAATAAAAATTATTGCTAAAAATCATGAAACTTTTATTTATGAATACGAACATATAAAGATCATTCATTAGGGATAAAATGAGATTTTTCATTTATAAAAACATGCAATCATTATCATCATTGATAAATGACCCCATTATCAGCACTGATAAAAGACCCCTTTATTTGTAATTTTTTAGTGCTGGTAAATGCCATGGTAGATGTTGAAAAATATAAATTCCTACAACATCACTATAACACAAAAAGATTAGAGACATAAAATTAAATTGAAATATAACTAATACAGAAAACCAGGATGAAATATAAATTTTACATTGCACTAACATTTCAATTACAAAATTTCATTCATGATATTTTCATTGATGTGATATTTACAAATAATTACATAAAATTGAAATCCAATATACGAAATCAAAACATTTATTGCATGTTTTTTTCAACAATCAACTTCCATAAAAACCTTGTCCCAACAATAAATTTTTTTTTTCATAACCGTACATAAAAAATAAACAAATTCTGATTTTAATATAACTCAAATATGATAAATTATCTTGTTTATTACTCTGTATGTCAACAGTTTCATAAGTTATCCTATTAATTTTGTTATTAATTCATATATTGTTATTTTTATATTAGTTTACATTTATTAAATATACCAATAATTAATTATTAAATTATGAATTATTAAATACTTTGTTAATTAATAATCTAAATAAATTATATTGTTAGTAATATAATATGTTAATGATATTATCAGTCCCTAAATA
The DNA here is from genome assembly GCA_963277665.1 of Viscum album. Classification (NCBI taxonomy): domain Eukaryota; kingdom Viridiplantae; phylum Streptophyta; class Magnoliopsida; order Santalales; family Viscaceae; genus Viscum; species Viscum album. Next base: position 360,352,279 of record OY728158.1, on the reverse strand, counting down.
TTTCAATTACCTAATTATTGTTAAAAATTATATCATTAAACAAAATTAAATGTTTTAAATTTAGAACATTCACTTTGATAATACAAGGCACCTTGTGTGTCAGATTGATGTACAATCAATTATTACACATCATTAAATAGTTACAGATCATTTTACTAATGTTTGAAAATATTATGATCTCATTTATTCTTTTTTTAGAATATGACACATGTATTAAACTTAAATGGATATTTTATATTGAAAGCACTCAATTGGTGTAATATCGGCCACATAATTTGTCAGATTAATTTTCTGTTGATTCCTACCTATCCTAAATGAACTATGGGCCATCTTGTAAAAATTTGAAAATAATTTCAGATAATTTACTCGATTGTGATAATATGATACTCATTTTAAACTAAAATAATACATTAATTTTTAAAACAAAAACTTTGAGTCATACCGACAAAAACATGTGTCAGATTGACATGAGGTCTATTCCTATACATCAAGAATGAATTATGGATCATCATCCAATTGTTTGAAAAGAATATATGTTTGTTTTCTTGGTTTTGGATATGCAATATTTGTTTTAAACTAAAATTACACTTTTATACTGAAAAAGAACACATTGACCCATTCAGACAACATTGGGTATTAGATTAACATGCAACTATTTACTATGATAAAAAATGAATTACTGACCATTTTACTAATGTTAAATAATTTTTAATGACTTTTTATTGATTTTTGGCAACGTGGCATGCATTTTGAACTGAAATACCACTATTACATTAAAAAATATATTAGAGTCATGCGGGACACATAGGGTGTCAGATTGATATGCGGTTGAATTTAACATATCATGTATGAATTATAGATTGTTTTCCTTGATCTTAAATATAATGAATGGTCATTTTTTCAATTTTGGTTATGTGTCTTGTGTTTTAAACTAGAATAACACTTTTATATTGAATAAATTCATGTTCCTTCATAAAGACTGGATCCTGAGTCTGATTGACATGTAGTCCATCACTATTCATGTTAAATATATTATGGATTTTTTGCTGATTTTTTAAAAAATTATGATCATTTTTATTGGTTTTTGCTGTTTGAGCCATGTTTTAAACTAAAATGACACTTTTATATTGAGAGAACACAAATTTAATAATATTAAGAACACCATCTCTCATATTCATGGGTGGTCGATTCCAACTCATAAAAATGAATAATGTATCATTTTATAAAATTTTGAAAACAATCTAATTTCATTTTAATGGTTTTGACATTATGACATATGTGTTAAGATAGTATGAACCTTTTATATTAATAACGCCCTTGGATCAGTACTAGAAAAATCATGTGTTGAAATGATGTGTAGTCAATTTCCACACATCAACAATGAATTATGGATCATTTTACAATTTGTTTAAGAAAATCCGATCTCAATTGTCTATTTTTTGAATGTGACATGTGTTTTAAACAAAAATGAAACTTTTATATTTCAAAAAAGAACTTTGAGTCATATTGGAAGCATCATGTCTAGGATTAACAGGCGATTGATTGATATATTTCGGAAAAGAAATATATATCTTTTTCATAATTTCGGAAAATAATCCGAGATCATTTTCTGAATTTTGACCATGTGATGTGAGTTTTAAAATAAATTTACACTTTTGTTTTGAAAACAAACACAATTATTCATACGAACCACATCATGCGTTGGGATGAAATCAAGTCAATTAATATATTTATCATATGAATTATGAATCATTTTCAGAATATTATAAAACAAACATAGATTTTTTATCTATTTTTGATATTTGACACATGTTTTTAAATAAAATAACTATTTTATATTGAAAAAATTGAATTTTAGTCGTACCAACTGCATCATGTGTTGGATTTATGTGAATTCAATTCCTACTACATAGAAATTAATTATTTATCATTATTATAATGTTTGAGATTAATTTGCGCTTGTTTTATTAGTTTTCACAGTGTGATGTGCAATTTAAACAAAAATGACACATATCTATTGAGAAAACACACTCAGAGTCAAACCAGATAAATCATGTATTATCATAATATATGATCCATTATTAACTTAAAAAATTGAATCATGGATCATTTTACCAATGTTTCAAGATAATATGATTTTTTTATATTGTTATTTCTATGTGATGCATTTGTTACACTAAAATGAAACATAAAAAACCATCTTTGGGAAATATCAGACACATCATGTGGGTGATTTAGGTGTAGTCAATTCCTACATGTCAAAAATAAATTATGTATCATTTTCAAACGTTTAGAAAATAATTAGAGACAATTTTCTTAGTTATTTCTGACGTGTGTTCTAAACTAAAATGACAATTTTATATGGAAAAGAGGTACTTTTAGTCATACCGAAAATATCATGTTTTAGCTTGAAATATAGTCAATTTATATATGTAACAGATGAAATATTTATTTTAATCATATGTTTTGAAAACAATTTGATATTTTTCTATGGTTTTGGATAAGTGATTTAGGTTTTAAACTATACTAACAATTTTATATTGAAAACTTTAATATTTAATTATTATAGACACATCATGCATTGGATTGAAATTTAGTCAATTCATACACACCAGAAATGAATTATTGAAAATTTCCATGAAATATCTATAAATTATAAGATAATATTATCATATTTGGCTATGATATGTGTCTTGTAAAATAAAATGACACTTTTAATGGTAAAAAGATTAACATTGAGTCATACCATCCACATCATGTGTTAGATTAATGTGCGGTCAATTAATATTTGTAAAAAATAAATTATACATCATTTTTCTTAATTTTGAAAATAATCTGAGATATTTTAAAATATTTTTCAAATATGATGTGTGTTTTAAAAAAATGTGACAATTTTATATTAGAAACACACAAGTGGAGTCTGTCAGGTCACATCGTGTGTTTGATGGTCCTTCAGTCAACTCCTACAAACAAAAAACATTAATTATGGATTATTATCCTATTCTTGGATAGTTTTATCTCATTTACTTGTTTTTTTAAATTATAATTTTTTAGAGTAAAATGTTATTTTTAGTGTGAATATGTGCATGTTGATTCATAATGGGCACATAATGTGTCAGGGTTATTGAAAGTTGATTGCTAAACATCCCACATGAATTATCAAATCATTTTCTAGATTTTGAAAACAATATAAACTTGTTTTCTTGGTATTGATAATGTAAATTTTATTTAAAGCTAAAACAAAAAAAGTCACATTAAAGAAATTCAATTTGTGTCATATCAACCACATTGTGTGTCAGATTTATTTTCATTAAATTATTAATTTTTAAAAATTAATTATGGATTTTTAGTTATAATTTTAAAATCAATATGAACATATTTTTTTAGTTTTTACAATGTGACAATCATTTTAAACAAAAAATGAAACTTTTATATTGAAAATAAGATCTTTGAATTGGTATAAATAAATTGTATGTAATATCGATACGTGATCAATTCCTAAAAATCATAAATAAATTATTATATCATTTCCCTAAATTTTAAAAACAATCCATTTAAGTGTTATATGTTTTTTCAATGTGAAATTTGTTTTAAACTATATTACCTTGTAGAGATCAATTGTCCACACAGAAAATTCAACCTACAACCCTTATTTAGCTTCATTCAATTATTATTTCAGGTTTATTATTTGAGCATTGGATTAGAATATCAAATAAAAATAACTATTTGTATTTATAGTATCATTCATTGGAATATATTTGGTTGAATTAAATGTGAATGTGATGTAATTAATCATGAATTTTTATCATGGTTGTGGAAGTAATTATTATAGAACCAAGTCCCTTTTTTCATACTCATAAATATACAGCAAAAAAAATGAAAATGAGAAGTCTAGGATCATGAAATCACATTCCGTATAATTTTGTAATATCAATTATGATTTGTGGGTAAAAGGTTCCTTTATCCATTTTCCTATATCTGTTATCTTTTCTACAGTCTCACTATATAATCTCTCATGGGAAAAAGGTTCTTCATTCACGTCAGTTTCTCAACCAGAATTTTTATAGTTGAACAATTACTGATATATCTCTTTGAGAAATGACTCAAATAATTTTTTACAAATAGATTCATCAATAAATTATTTATCATTTTTAACCAACTAAAACTAACACCTAAATTATGTAAATTAGTTAAAAGTTGATAACAAAGTCATTTCTAATTGTAGAATGATAATATAACATTTTGAATCATTTAAGAATTATAGTAACAATGGTATGATTGAATTTATCACATGACATGTAGGTTTAGTAAATTTATCCTATAAGTTGAATTGAATTTGGACTACATTTATGGATGTACGTGGATTTGAATGTATCTAAAATTATTTCCCCACACATCGGGGCCTACTATAAATATGTGTTTTTCTATTTCTCCTAGATGAAACACCCTTGGTCAAAAAAATCAAAGTATTCTCAATGATAAAGGAACCATAACCGTGGGGGGATCATAAACAATATAGCCTCAGTGAGAAGTGTAAAAATATCTATGATGGGATTCAAATTTCATTAGAATTACTAGAGGGTAAAATCATAAAAAATATTTTTATGGTAATTATAACTATATATACACTATAAATATATAACTAAAATATTTCCAATAGTATATGAAATTTATTTTCGGGAATGTAATTTATCTGTATGATGATCCTCATGCTTCAAATCCAAAATTTATCTTAAAGGTCAAATCATGTACAAGATTACATTTATAATCGGTACTCACCTCAGCTTGATGTCGAAAATCATTCTGATACCATGTACTCTACCAAATAACTACTAATTTTTTTGTTTATAGAAATTTATATATTCTTGATATTATATAAAAAATATAGACAAATAAACTAATAAATATATTATATTATAAATTGAAATTACCTTGGATAATTATATGTCTGTGGATGCTAGTTTCTTGATGGTATATAAACCATCAAATTATTCAGCACCACAAAGATCAATTTAATAACTCTAAGTATAACTCTATTGTAAACCCACTTGTAATTAAAAATATTAACTTGAAATGTCATATTATATAACTCATATATTTTTTCAATTATGATTAAGTATAAAATATTTACATAAACTAGATTTCAATCCATGGAACTGAATACATGCATCACTTCCGCCATAAGCCTAAATCAACTATTTCACATCATACAATGTTCAGCATGTTCCTTCCTATAGAATATATAAAATTTAATTAAAAAACATATGTAAGAGATGACATTTACATTTGGTCCCATGGATACACAATGATGTTGTTCGATAATAGAATTTGGATTGTCATATAACTCTTCATAAATATGATCTTGATACCATCTTATAAACTACTGATTATAGGTAATTTATATCCATATTTTAGCCCTTGATGGATTCAAATGTCTATAAATTTCTTTATGGGATTAAACGTATGGAGGAAACACTAAAATATTATTTAAAATGTAAATGCACGTCTTCTTGTGCTCCATAATCATAATTATAACAACAACTCTTCTAGAATTTTCTAATCCCATAAGGCTTCCACTCTTATGGGATTTTGGGATACCAATTCTATCAATATTTGTGAGGTAATCAGTACAAAATTCAATATCATCATCAAAAAATAATCACACTTCAATATAACCTTCTAACTAACTTTAATTAATAATATACCCCGTATAAATATTCATATATCATCCAGTGCGGTATACCAATCAAAAATGTTCATGACTGCATAGTTTAATCTATCTTACCTAGTAAACCATCAGGTGGAAAATTATATCCATGAATTATTGTTGAATGAATTAGTCTACTTATCATTATATGACAAATTTTTTTATTATTCATGACTTGAAACGTTATAGGGTATATTACATTACAATATATGTAATTAAAATGGAAGAAATGTTTGGTCAATATATGTTCTACATTTTTTGGCAAAAATGAACATAATTAAATTATAATTAAATATTCATCAAAACATTACTACCATGTTATTATATTATTAGTATCATCATATTATTCATTTAAATGATATTATTTTTATTCGACGAATACCCCTCTAAAAATTTACTCAATTAAAAATGTTTCATAATTGAAAATTTTCTTTTCTATATAGAGTGTAAGATGGTGGAGGAATAATTGTTTTCCTTTCACCCTTCACCAGTTCCAACACTTCCCTTATCTACATGTTAGATATGACTAACATTTCATTAATTACATGTTTTATTATCTCTAGTAAATTTTTTAATGTGAAAATAACAATATCAATTATATATTTTTCAATTTTCATGAAATTAAAATACCATCGGACATATAAACAATTCCAATATGAAAATTAAAAAAAATCAGCTATTTGTTCTACCCATATTTTGATAGGATTTTAATTTTTTTTCCAAAATTTGTGTCATTATCTTTTACTTCCATTAGAATTTTATCACTTGTTACTTCGGATAGTTTTGTACATTATTCCTTATTTCCATGTAATGATTTCATCCAATATAGGTATTTATGTATTCAGGGTAAAAATTTATAATTAACTACAACAAAAATCTACCGGGAATGTTTCAACCTAATTGAGTGTTTAAAATCTACCAAAATGGGAAACCAAAAAATTCCACTAATGTTCTAGCCTAAAATTTTTATAAGAAGGAAAATCAATTATTAACATATAAAACATGGTTCTCAAAATGAAATATTTAATTATTTGATGCACATAGAACGAAACACTTATATCCAATATCAATTTCATATAATCAACCAATTAATCAAATTGATTTCAATATAATCACTGGGTTTTTTGTGTCTAGATATAAATATTGACAAAATAGTGTATTTGTGCTTCAAGCATGACCACATTGGCATACTATAAATTACCAACATTACTATCCATGTAATGTGAGTACTAATTTTCACAAAAAACAAGACTTATTCTATCTGTGGATAACTTAACTCAAATATTTCCTTACTTGTTTTCAAAATCATAATACTCATAATCAATTTTCATCCATTGAGGAGAGTTCGTTGGGTGTCGTATTTTACCATCTTCAGTTGCTGCATCTGCATGCTTTGAAATATTTAAAATGGTTTCTAGACATCCATATAGATATTACAAAATTGTAATGAATAGAAATTACCATACATATTTTGATGTACGCGAATTTTTTTTCTTATATAGATCTGTGAAAAACCCAGTGGATGTTATGAGTGATTCATGGTCCTTGAAAAAAATATAAAATCATTTGGAAATGCATGTTTTTTTCGGAGATGATACCCATTTAATGTAAAATTCTATTATTGATATATATTTACATGAAAAGACATTTTATTCTGGTACCATATCAACTAGGATACCATGTAAATCAGTAAATATATTGTCATTCCTTTTTATTTCTAAATCTAAAATTATATAACATTAACATAGTTAACAATTTTTTATATTTTTTACAACCAATATACAATAGTGTATTTTCCTAGATATTTTAATTATCAAACAACATTTTACAATCATAAATGTCATATTAAATTCTCATTTTCATTTTTTTCATACGATCTCTCATATTATTTACAATATAATTAATGTTAACTGATCAATTAATCACAATATCATACCAATCAGTATGTACAATTTTATCACGATGTTTAGTCCAAAATTTATAGATTCTACATATCTTGTGGCAAATAAAATATTATTCCAACTCTTTTGAGTGAATTTATCTTCAATAACAATAATGTAAACATAGATAAAGATTTTTCAATGGTCATATGCATGTTATATTGAAATTTTGAGGAAATTTTTGATTTCATCCTCATACTCCCTTTTCATAAGATTATAATCCATTTATTTTTGATTCATATCAATCCTATTATGTTCAATATTATTCTCTTTTTACAAAAATAAATAAGTACACATAAGGTATTTATAATCAAAGAAGAATGTTATAGACACTTCTAAGGAATTTGATAATTTTCTTAAGAAAACATTCGTACTCACTTTGGATACTCAATAAAAAAATAAAAAAATATTGTAGTGATAAATTGATAGAATTAATTATAATTGTAATATTTTAATTTTTATGAGAATGTTTCACATTGATATCCTCCTATTGAAACAAGAATTAAGATTCTATTAATAATGTAGGATGATCAATGTAGAATAGAATCAGACAATTGATGATAGGTGAATGAATTGAAGCAAAGAGGTCAAGGTTAAAGCTAAATTCCAATAATGGGAATCCACATGGGATAATATCCATATAAAGATGTTTCCCCCTATATTAGATTATAATATTAATAACCTAATAATGAACATAATGGGCTACTAATGTTTATTGAATCTCAACGTGCCAGTGTTATTAGTGATGATTCCCAATAAGTAATATTTTTTAAAAAATTGTAACATTAAATGAAACATTAAATGGTGTTTTAAGGGTTTTAAATACCCCATAGAGGAAATAAGTATATTACTATTCATCAAGTATCCTTAAAGATGAATGAAGTTACATTTAAATGATAATAATAATGGAATTATGTGTATTGAGATTGTTTTTTAGTGGTGGGAATTACTTTTGGAAGGGAATGTGTTATATCTATAATGAAATTAAGAATACAATTAAATTTTTATCTATTTAAGAAGATAGTGATAAGAAAATTTCAATCACCAAATTAATAATTGGTTTTTGTTATTATAGAATTTTGAAGGATATTGATGTTTTTTGTGTGAAACATTAAAACATTATATTTGCTGAAAAGTAATTTACTTTCTATATAATCAATTGAAGTTGACAAAAACTAAATCCTTTGGAAAATTTTAAAAAACCCAAAGGACTAAAAAATGTTGAAATAATGAATGATCATGAGTGGATGATCACAGTAAAAAACCATTGTTTTTTTACATGTTGATTTTTTTGTGGGTTTCAAGGGAGAGTGGTGAAAAAGTTTCAGTTCCAAGATATCTTGAACAATAGGAGGGATAGGGTCATATAATAGAGTTATATTTGAAATATTGTTGAGGTTATATCAGTTAATTTTAAAAAAATTGATAATGACCCATATTTATCAGAACTGAAGTAGGAATTTATAATAAAACCACTCTTTATGATTTTTATCTCTTATCACTTATAAAGATAATCTTTTATCAGCACTTTCTAGAAAATGATTATAAAGAATAGTTAATTATGTACATTCATTTTTAGCTATTAAAGAACATATATTTATTAGTAATAATTCGAATTAGATAATGTTCAATATTCCTTGACCTAGGAGGTGATGGATTATGAGTCTGTCCCTCCACCTTTGGAGTCTGAGGGACCTCTATAATTCTTTGATGGAACGCGACCTCTCTCATTCTCTCCCATTTTTATCCTCTATTTTCTTTCTTATTTCCCTAAGATGTTGATTATCACTATGGTTTCATATATGTATGATGGATTAGTGAAACTTTTTATCCCATTCTAAGAGTTCATTAATGCCACGTTTCTTCTAAACCTGATATTGATAGCATATTTCAAACAAAGTCATCCATATATGGTTTCTTTTTACTGGTGTGTTTTCAGATATTTGGGACTACAAGAATAATTAACTACAAGTCTTATCAACTATTGGAATATCACGATTCAGTTATCTTTGAAGAATGACATGGTCTAGCACTGGTCTAGTACTCCCCACATCTGTAATGGATATTGTATCTCTTTATTCGGGTGGACTTATTATTTACTCATGAAACGAGGTACCAAGACTATGAATATTTTTTGTTAGTATTCTTGAGAACCCAATTCCATTTTATAATCATTACATTATTCAAATGTTAGTTAGTTTGGTTGGTTGATATATATGTTTTGAAAGTCTAATTAGAACTATTTTCTATCATATTTATCCACAAGTTTTCATTGATGTCATTATTTTAAGAACACCTACAGAGAATGTTTTGATTACAGTTGTGGATGAGTTCTAATACTATAAACATGTATATTTTTGACATGGATTGATTTTTTTCTTCATTTAATTTTTTTTTTCACTTGATGGGATTGGGTTGGGATGGATTCGTAAATATATACTAGAAGATAGAAGAAATATTTGGATGTAGTTATAAGGGAATGGTGCCCCCTTATTGTGCATGTTCGAAGGAGAAGTTTAAAATTTTTGTTTCTATTGACTGAAGTAGTAATTCAGAGGTAGTAAAATTTAGATCACATGAGGGAGGGGAGTTGAATGGGAAAAAACAGTTTTCTCGCCTCACATCCAATTAGCTGACTTTAAAAAGAACAGAAATGTCGGTCACCATCCATAAGAAGGAATGGATGTTAATCCATTATTCGAGTGTAGTAAACATATATGGGATATTGGGATGTGATTTTGATGGGGTGCGTTCTATAGGGTCTATGGAAATTAAAATAAATGAATCTAAGGAGGTATCAAATTAGGAGGCCGTGAGAATTGGTGATGATGCTAAACATACAGATGTTTTATAGGCATCGGGTGAAGAATTTGTAATGTTTTGTATAACTAGTGGAGGTATTTGGGGCTGGGTGAATGCAACAAGAAGGGTGAGGCTGAGAGGGACTATCTCGAAAGTTAATATTAGTAATCACATTGAAGACCTAGAGGTTGAATGTCTAATTCAGGGATAATGGGATGATATAAAATATGGAATGGGCACCCAATCCCCAATACTAGTAGAAAACATCTATGATAAAAAAATACATTATGAGAAATATTACAAGGACAAGATATCTATCCATGTTATGGTGGAAAATTTCAATGGAGGGCATTTAAAAAGCCTATACATCCCAAAAAAAGGAAGGTGCTGAAAGGAAAATAGATTTAGGGAGATGAATTTTGTTAAATGGAATGTTGTATAATAGACATAAAGACTACTCTCTTTTACCTATGATGATGGGAACAAGGTCAACCAAAAAGAATAAGGTGATTGATAGTGAACCCATGTCTCATGGCCAGGAATTTAATAAGTGACTGGATCTTCATAGTAGAAATTAGATAATGGATTGTGGTGAGGCAAATGAACTAGAATAGGGTGGCGGTATAATGGAAGATCTGTTTTAGGAATAATAGTAATCTAATAGTAATTTTAATATATAAAATAAGGTGATTGGGAAAAAGTGTAGGTGTGGGATTTTAATATTCATTTCAGTGAAGAAATGATAGAGGAGGTATTTCAGATCAATTTTACAAAGGAAGTGGTCCATAGGATGAATTAGAGGATGACTCAAGTGGACTATAATAAGGAATGATGTGTATGGAACAATAATAAAGATCATATTTTGATACATGGCTTCAGCAATATGAAGATTATCATGAAATGGTATATCCAAACTATGGACAAGACAACATACAATTTTGATTACCTCATCGAGGATGACTCAGAAATAAAGGTCGCTGATCTTCAATAGAGGTTATATAAGGGTAAGGTTTTAAATATACTAAAACTCGATTTGAATTATTTATTGATTTATTATGGTTTCTTTTGATTTCATGTTCAGAACATGAAAGTTTTCCCACTTTTTCGTAAAAATGATTTCAATAACAATATGTCAATTTTTAGTCCCCCCATAAAGACTATATAAAATAAATTATAAACTAAGAAACAAATATATATTAAAAATGAATAAATAATAAAAATTAAGAATTAATTAAACTTATTACTAAAAAGATAATCATAAAGGCATGAATATCATATATGAGTGAAATTTAATAACTATAAAAGTATAAACATCAAAATTATTAAAAAAATGCTTGAGTTTTAATAATTATATAAATTATTAAAAAAAAATTAATATATATTAAAATGAAATCAATACATATTAAATATGTACATTACAGAAACATTATAAACCTTAAAATTAAAAGAATAAATATATATAAATATATAATATAGAATAATGATGTTAACATAATATAAAAAGAATAAATATATAAACCGAATAAATTATAAAGAATATTTAAAAATTAGTAAAATTAGTATTGAATAAATAATACTAAATAATATTCATTGAATTATTGTTAAAAAATGTGAAGTTGAGTAATTAAATATCGGTAGATTACAAAAATATAAAAAATGAACAAGTATTATTAATTATTTATATTATTATAAAAATTTAATATAGAATATATTATAATATTAAAATAAATAAATTTTAATTATATAAATGGAAAACATATTAAAATAATAAAATATTAATGTATAAACATAAATAAATAAAATATAAAACATAATTAAAATTACAAAAAAATAACAATGAAACATTGAAAATGAATAAATTTAAACAAATTATAAAATTGAGATTATTAAATATTAGATAATATATAAAATGAGTGAATTCATATAGATGGAGATTGGATTAGTGGTGAGCACCCAATAATAATACTTCAAGAACTTGGGAGCAAATTTAGGCTACATCAAATAATATGACGATTAAAAGGGGTGGTGATGCCCAGTTGGTGCAACAGAGGTGGGTTACGAGTAGTGTGCGGGGCGGCACAGTCAGGTGAAGAAATCACAGCTAGGGCATGCAGGGCATCTCATTAAAGCAACTAGAATCACAATAAGGTCGTGATGCTTGGTGGTTTAGGCGACGACCATCTTGGAGACTCCTCAGGCGGAGAGTTTGGATGCAAAAAATAGTTGCAGGTCCCAGACACCTAGACTACAGGCTTCGTAATAGACCTCATGTCCACAGGGTCATCAAGCCATCAAAAAATGTTATCTTATCCCTTGGGGGGCTATGACCCACCCATCGGGTTTTCTGTGATTCATTTCTATGTTTTATAATTGTAACCCTAGGTACCTCTAATATAAAATGAATAAATTCGAAAATATATTTAAAAGGAATAAATAAAATATTATTAATTACAATATAATAAATGAATAATATTTACTAATATATATATATATATATATATATTAAGTTAATAATTATAATTCTAAAATATATATTAAAAATAAAATAAGTTAAAGAAATATTATGTTTGTGTACATTTTATATAAAAATGAATTAATTACATATATGTATGTGGAAAATTAATGTAACACACATTTGATTTATATTAAATTGAAAAAAAAACCTTTAATTAAATTTTCCTTACATCATACAGTTACTTTATATTTTATATTAATATTAATTATTAATTAGAATCCATTTTCACCATGTATGTTGTTTATTTAATGTAAATATACATATTTTGTATTATATGAATCACATGTAATTAAATATTATACATAATGACATATAGATATATATATATTAATATATTTCAATATTAAAAATATTTAATATATTAATGATAATTTATTTATAATGAAAGTAAAGATTATTAAATTCGAAAAAACATAAAATTATAAAAATTTAAAATCAAGAAATGAAAAAAAATTAAAAAAATAAACATTATTGTTGAAGAAGCACTCATCCATTATTTACGAACACTAATATAGAAATCAAATTCATTAGGGATATAATATTTCTTTTTCATTTCTAGAAAAGAGTGCAACCTTTTTCATCACAAATAAATGGACCCTTTAGCAGCATTGGGAAAATTCCCCTTTACTGGTAATTTTTTTAGCATTGGTAAATACGAAGACAACTAGTGAATATCCACCCCTATAACATTAACAAATTAGAAAAATAAAATCAAATTGGAATATAAATATTACAAAAAACAAGAATGAAATATAAATGATACATTTTCCTATCAATAAAATTCAAAATTTACATAGAAGATATTTTCATTAATGTGATATTTACAATTAATTAAATAAAATTACAATCCAATATAAAAAATAAAAACTTTTATCGAATAATTTTATAAAAAATCAAATTTTGTAAAAACATTATCCCTAATTTAAAAATAATGTTTTTTTAGTAACTGTAAATAAAAAAATTAAAAATTATGATTTTAATATAATTTGTATATGATAAGTTATATTATTAATAACAATGCATGTAAATGATATTATCATTTATAATATTAATTGTATTATTAGTTATTTTATTGTTAATTATATATTAGTTAATATTTCACAAATATACAATTAATTAATAATTATATTATGAATAATTAATTACACAGTTAATTAATAATATAAATAAATTATATTTTTAATTACATAATATTTTAATGAAATTATTAGTTATTAACTATTTTATTTACCTAAATTATTGTTAAAAATTAGTTCATTAAACAGAATTAACATTTATAAATTGAAAACATACACTTTGATAATACCAAACACATTGTGTTTTAGATTGACATGTAGGTAATTCTTACAAGTCATTAATTATTTATGGGTCATTATACAAAATTTTTAAAATAAAATGAGCTCATTAAATTTATTTTTACATTTTGGCACATATTATATTCATAAATGAATCTTTTATATTGAAAATAATCATTTGTAGTCATACAGACTATGTCATATGTCATATTGATATGCAGTTGATTCCAACTATTCATAAATGAATTATGGACCACCTTGTTAATAATTTAAAAATAATTGGAGATCATTTACCTGATTATGATAAAATGATTCTCATTTTAAACTACAATAAAACAATTTAATTTAAAATAAAAAAAATTGATTCATACCAATAACAAAATGAGTCAGATTGACATGAGGTTTATTCCTATACATCAAGAATGAGTTATGGATCATTGTCCTAATGTTGGAAAACAATATGAGTTTGTTTTCATAGTTTTAGCTATGTGATGTACATTTTAATCTAAAATTTCACATTATATTGAAAACATTATTAATACAGACCTTATTGTGGGTCAGATTTATGTGAAATTGTTTACAATAATAAAAATTAAATTATCAATCATTTTACTGAAGTTACAAAATATTCTGTGGTTTTTTTCAGTATTTTGGCATTTTTATTCGTAATTTAAACTAAAATTACACTTCTATATTGAAAACACTAAATTAATGTCATGATGGACACATCCTTTTTCAGAATTCATTGTGTTTGATTCTAACTTGTCATATATGACTTATGGACTTTTTCCTAATATTTAAAAATAATAAATGGTTATTTGATCAATTTTGGCTACAGGATACATTTTTTAAACTAAAATGACACTTTTTTATTGAAAACATGCATGATGATTTTTAAAGACCATATTATGTGTCTGACATGAAGTTCATTACTATACATCTTAAATTTAATATGGTTTGTTTTACTAATTTTTGAAAACAATATGGGATTTTTTATTGGTTTTAGCTATGTGACATGCATTTTAAACTAAAATGACGCTTTTTATTAAAAAAATAGTATTTGTATCATATTGAGCATATCATTTTTTAGATTTAAATGTGGCTGATTCCAACTAATAAAAAAATATGGATCATTTTCGAATTTTTTTAAAATAATACAATCTCATTTTATTGGTTTTGAAAATGTTAAAAAAAATTATGCTAAAATGACTCTCTTATATTGAATACATGACCTCGAAGTCACACTAGAGAAATCATGTGTCAGAATGTTGTGTAGTAAATTTCTTCACATAAAAAATTAATTATCTATCATTGTACTAATGTTTTAAGAAAATCACATCTCATTTGTCTATTTTTTCTATGTGACCATTGTTTTAAACTAAAATGAATATTTTACAATGAAAAAATGCATTTTGAGTTATCTCATCTACATCGTGTGTTGGATTGACATGTGATTGATTCATAAAATATTTAAATTAAATATAGATCTTTTTTATAATGTTTGGAAATAATACCACATCATTTAGTCATTTTTGGAAATGTGGATTCCGTTTTAAACTACAATTACACTTTTATATAAAAAACAGTCACAATATGAGTCATACCAACCACATCATGTGTCAGGTTGACGGGAATTCAATTTTTATATTACTTAGTTGATATATGGATAATTTTCTTAATTTTATAAAAAAATAATATCTTTTTTCTTTATTTTGGATATGTGATGCATGTTTTTAACTAAAATAACAATTTTATATTGAAAATTCACACTTTTAGTCATTCTATATATATCTTATTTTGGATTTATGTATGGTAAATTCATACAAAAAAAATTACTTATTTATCATTTTAAAAAAATTTGAATCAATTTGAGATATTTTTCTTAGTTTTCATAATCTTGTACATGTTTAAAACAAAAAACGCACATTTCTTTTGAAAACAAACACTTTGAGTCATACTAGACACATCATGTATTATAATAGCATGTGATCAATTATTACATGGAAAAAATAAATCATTGATCGATGTGCTAATGTTTCAATAGAGTATGATATTTTTATATAGTTTTTCCTATGTGATGTCTATATTACACTAATATGATAGATAAAAATATACACTATGAGTAATACCAGACATATCGTGGCTCGGATTTATATGATATCAGTTATTACATTTAACAAATGAATAGTGGATGATTTCGATAAGGTTTGATAATAATCAGTGACTGTTTTATTAGTTTTTCCTCTGTGATGAGCAATCTAAACTAAAATGACACTTTTATATTGAATACACATACATTCATTTATACCAGTAACATTGTTTGTTACCATGAAATGTATTCAATTATTATATGTCACACATGAATATGTATTTTAATAAGAAGGTTTGAAAACAATTCAATATTTTTTACAGGGTTTTGGATAAGTGACACATGTTTTAAACTAAAATGTATCTTTTAAAATGAAAATAGACACATTCAGTCATACCAACACATCATGTGTTGGAATGAAATTCAGTTAATTCATACACACTAAAAATGTATTCAATATCATTTTCATGAATTGTGAAAATAAAATAAGATCATTTTCTCATTTTTTGTTGTGATATGTGTTTTAAACTAAAATGATACTTTTAATGAGATAAATTTTCACTTTTCATCATACCACTCACATCGTGTGTCAGATTGATGTGTGGTCAATTCCTATACATCATAAATAAATTATGGATCCTTTTCTGTCGTTTGAAAATAAGATGAGTTCATTTACTCATTTTTTACAATATGATATGTTTTTAATATTAAATGAATCTTCTATATTGAAAACAAACAAATTGAGTGATTTAGGTCACCATACATGTCAGATTAACCTCTGGTCAATTCTTATACATCATAAATTAATTAAGGAATATTTTCCTAATACTTTTGGATAGTTTGATCTCATTTACTTGGTTTTGGATATGTGCATTTTTAATAGTAAAATGAAACATTTAATGTCAATATGTTCACATTGATTCATAATGGCCAAATCATGTGTCATGTCTATTTTTAATTGATTCTTACACATCCCAAATGAATTATGGATCACATTCCCAAATTTTGAACACAATATAAGCTCGTCTTCTTATTATTGATAATTTATTTTTTATTTTAAATTAAAATGACTAAGATATATTAAAAACACGCGCTTTGATTCATACCATGTAATGCCCCGACCCTAGAAGCCCAAAGTTGGTTCATTATTACATATCATTGGCATGATCACAAAAGATAAAGTCTCGAAAGGCCGATTAGTTTAGTAGCCTTGGATGTAATAGATACATTCATAAGATTTACATTACAACAAAAAATTGAAAACTACAAAAACAATGTTTCCATAGACAATAATAAGATCACATAGACTATCCCTACAGATCATTCATTATATAATTCTTTGCATCATTTGAAAAGTAAAACGTATAATGGGGTGAGCAAAGATGCTCAGTAATGATAAAAATATAGAACAATCGTTCATAAATAAGAACAAACATTTAAGGCAATGTATAGAACTAAAACAAAATCATTTTCAATATAAACTACATCATAATTTATAAAATATAAATCAAAATAATTCCATTTAATTACTCACTTGAATATTCTACTAGTCGAAGAATCACATTCAATATCAATAGCCACTTTCATAATGATTGAAGGTAGAGTGTTAGAGATTCATAACCATGAAGTCAAGGCCTTATTCTAAGACTACAAATAAGATTTTGTCAAGGCCTTGTGCCAAGACACTAGTTTGTCTCATGAGACCTACTGATGCACTGAGAAGCTATAGCGGGCTCCACCCGTCACTTACTAAGTCCAATGCATTCCTAATATGAAAAGGGTTGAACATAAAACAAACATTCATATTAAAACTAGAATACGAAATTTCAATACATTATCCATATACCATGAATGATATGAAATAACACATCCATAGTCAAAAATATCACAAAAACATCAATGCAATATAGATGTTTTGTATCATAATAAATCTACTTCAATCAAACATAAAATCCATCAAAGGATACTGACATAGATTAAATAAAAACATTTTTAGAGAAATATCTCTTTATATTGTGAAATCATTTAAAAGTCACGTAATTATAAAAGGAAATTTTTTTTTAAAAATTATTCTTATAATCTTATAAGGGAAAATATGACGATTTTAAAATGACGATAAATAGCCAAACCTGCCGTATAAGTTAAAAAACATTCTTACCTTAATTTTTTTGAAACAGTCATACCGTAACCTATTTGGAAAAAGAAGGAAATCTCCCTTTATAAAAATCTTATAAAAGTCAAAAAATGGTATAAATTACTTTAACCCATATTTAATAAAATAGTAAGAATGTTTTGAAATATATTTTTATGAATCATGGATGTGGATGATAAAGAGGTCCCAGTATATAATTACATATAAACAACCTCAGATAATTAAAAAATTGTGAAATTAACCCTTACCTTGTACTTTTCCTTGGTCGAGGGTAGGTTAACCTCCTGTATAATGGTGAAATAATTTTTATTAAATATACCAGATTCAAATACATTAATATGATATCATATATGATCTTTTAACATTATTTTGTTAATAATATCTTTGTATTATCATCATTTCGGGTGTTAACTGATTCGTTTTCATTTATATTCATTGTTATGTGAGTAATGTTTTTTATGAATAGGATGTATCATATTCATATTCAGAATGATATTAAGCCTTTAAACATTTTTTTAATATTCTAATGAAAATTAGTCTTGAATGGATATGATGGAGAATTAATCTCATCGCGTTCGTGGAAATGGTAATCTGTACATCCGCACGAGCGACAATATCATTCTTTTCATATTAGAATAATATATAATTGGATGGTATATCATATATACAGAATAAGTATCATGTTATATTAATTATTTTCTTCAACTACACATCATTATTATACCCATTCAAATAATAATATATTAAATAACAATTACAAAATGACGTGGAGACGATAAGCCGTACGTACACACGTATGGTGAATTTTCATTCAAAGAATTGATATAATAATGAATATGTTAATACCATATATATAATAACATCATATTATATTGAAGATTACAGAGTTATTATTTTAGAATGGAAACAAAAAAGAAAGAGGAAGTGTAAGAATAAAGGAACTTGAAGGAGGTGATGAAATATTTACCTCTTCTTCTGGTTCTTGATTTTGATTTGATCAAAAGGGATCCATAGGTTAGCTTTAAGACTAAATTAAGGCCCTTAGGCTAAAGGGAGGAGAGATGAGAGGGTATTTTAGCATGGGTTGGCCGATCCAAATGTCTATGACGGTGTGAATTGTAGGGAAGGGGGAGTTCCCCTTTTATAAGAGGGGTGAGAGGCACCTTAGGAAAAGCTAGAAATAATATTTTATAATAAAATAATTTTCAATTTTTAATGAATTAAAAATTTATTATTTAAAGTCTATGTTGGGGATGGGTCAAAAAACCACTCAACTAATAAGTTTTATACAGGGTTGGGTCACTATTTTAACCATATCTTTTAGATTTAACTCTTAGTTGAATAGTTTGTCATTTACCATGTCTCGTTGTATTTTTATATTATATGGTTAATAAAAGTACAATATTCTTCTAATAGAACCAAAAGTGGTTAATTAATGAAACATGTATTATTATATAAATATTTTTCCTGAACCTTATATTTTTAGGAATAGAATATCAATTAATAATATAATATTTGTTTTAAAAACTCTTTTATGTCAATTTTGACACTATTTGGTATTTTGTTTTTTTTAATTCATAAAAGCATTTTTACATAAAAGGAAATTTATCTAACGTACCCAAATATGTAATATTAACCTAGAATATTAGTGGAATTCATAAAATGTCCCACATTACATTTATATGGATATTTATAATATCAGTTATTTTAATATTTAATTAATAAGGTAATTACAGTATCATCATTATTCCAAAATAAATTTAATTATTTAATTTCTAAAACATAAAATAAAATACCATTATGTATTAAACCTTTTTACCTTTTTAATGAATATTTATATTCGAATTTATCTTATCTGTAACCCTTTATTAAAAATGTTTTAGTTATTAAACTTTTTTTAACTCTTTTAACTCTTCTTTGAATTAAATAATAATAAATGTACTAATCTAATCCAAGTGGACCTAATGGAACATATTTTATTCCTAAGGTTTTTTTTGTCGAATTACACTTATCTAATAGAATTAGAACATTTTTTAGGGTAATAATAATATAATTCTTACCCTTAATTACCCTATTTACTTTTAATCGTTGTAAAAAAAAGTAAAAAGATACTATTCACCAAAAAAATATATTCATCGTATTGAACCACATATTACTTACTGATATCAATCGTGTATCTTGGATTTGGAAATTTAACTCACAGAAGTTGTTAAATTATGTTTTATGTAAATTTGCAAATGCTCATAAAATGTGGGTAAAAGACGGTAAAATGTTAAATGAAATTTTTATATATCTAAAATTATTCTAAACTGAATCCAATGAAATAAATTGAACATATATAGATACTAAGTATCTTTAATGACCTAATTTATTTTAAATAAAATAAATAATCATTTAAATAAAAAATTAGTTTTAATCTATTCCTCAGTGTTTTTCAGAATTCATTAAAAATTGAAAGCGTTCCCAAAAATACCGAAAATTCACCCTACGATAATTTAAATATTATGAATCCAAAAATGAAGTTCATTTTGAAATCTAGAATTTATAAAATTTTAAAAAGTTCGTATTAATATTTATGAAGGGTAGTTTGATTGGTTGTGGGGTGGTAGAACTTGAAGTTGCGTACAACACACGTTATTGTATTATTCAAAGAGATTTGTACCGTGGAAGATTGGGGTTTTGCATTCTCCCCTCCATATGATTTCGTCCACGAAATTTCTAGACTATTACTATGTAAAAATAATCAGGTGTTTCTTCATCATATGTTCCTCGGGTTCCCATGTTTCCTCTTCCATCTTATAGTTTCTCCATAGAACTTTTACCAGACGAGTCGTCCGGTTTCTCAACAATTGTTCTCTTGTATCAAGAACCTTGATAAGATCATCACAATAAGAATGATCGGGTTTCAGTTATAATTCATTATAGGTGAGTACATGGGTTGGGTCAGGAAAATCTTTTCTCAACAATGATATGTGGAATACATTGTGAACTTTGGAGAGACTTGGAGGCATTACCAAATGGTAAGATACAGCCAGAATTTGTTCCAGAATTTCGAATGGTATGATGTTACTGTGACTCAATTTACCCTTCATACCAAAACATATAACACCCTTCCATGGAGATACCTTCAAGAAAATATGATCTCATACCTGAAATTCCAAATCATTTCTTCAGTTATTGGCATAGATCTTCTACCTAGTTTTAGGTACTTTGATCTGGGTTTGGTTTACCTTCACCTTTTCCATCGTTTCCTCTACAATTTTGGGGCCTACATGTTTTCTTTCACCAACTTCATCCCAACAGGTTGGTGTGCGATATATCATTCCATATAACGCTTTATATAGTGCCATATGAATACTTGAATTGAAGCAATTATTATAAGAAAATTTTACTAGAGGTAAATAATGATCCCACATACCTAGAAAGTCATGTGAGAATGATCTCAACATGTCTTATAAGGTTCGAATAGACCGTTCCGATTGTCCATCAGTTAGGGGGTGGTAGGAAGTGCTCAATCAATGTTTATTATCCAGGGCTTTCTAAAGACATTTCCAGAATCTTGATGTAAAACAAGGATCTTGATCAGAACCAATTGATAGAGGTACTCCATTAAGTCTCATAACTTCATTAATATATAGTCTTTCTATATGTTCCAGTGGTAAATCATATCTTATAGAAGAAAATGTGCTGACTTGGTAAGACGATCACCAATGACCAATATTGCATCATTCCTTCTAGGATTTTTTGGTAGTCCCATAACAAGTTCCATCATAATATTATCCCATTTCCACTCAGGTATGGGAAGAGGTTTCATGACTCCTCCAGGCTATTGCCTTCTACCTTTCACTTGTTAACAAATCATACATCATGACACAAAATTAGTAACATCCTTCTTCATGTTGTCCAACCAAAAACGTTCCTTCAAATCTCAATACATTTTGGTCAACCCAGGGTGTATAAAGAAATTAGAACTATATGCATCATCCATCAATTCTTTTTTTAGATCAGGTATATCTAGAACACAAAGCCTCTTCCCAAATATCAAAATTCCATATTTATACACAAAGTAACTCAATCTCCCTTCATTGAAAGCTTTAATCGTCTTTTGGAACTCTTCATCACCGGTCTCAGAACTCTTTATCCTTTCAAGTAAAGATGTTTTGGAAATCATTTGAAAATGTATTGATGTTTGACCTTCCATGGTGATTCCCATATCCATATTTAATAGATCCATGTATATAGGATCATTTTCAACTATCATCTTTTTAAAAACTCCATGATCTTTTCTACTCAAAGCATCTACCACCTTATTTTCCTTCCCTTGGTGGTAGTTTATAGTGCAATCATAATCCTTGAGTAGTTCAGGCCATCGCCTTTGACTCGTGTTGAGTTCTTTATGTGATAAAATATACTTCAAAATATTTTGATTTGTATATATCTCAAAATTTTCACCGTAGAGATAATGTATCCATATATTCAAAGAAAATATTACAGCTCCTCACTCAATATCATGAGTATGATAGTTTTTCTCATGAATTATCAGCTGTCGTGATGCGTAGAATATAACCTTATCATTTGGCACAATGACAGAACCGAGTCCTTTCTTTGAAGCATCACTATAAATAAAAAACCCATCATTCCCCGATGGTAGAGTAAATATAGAAGCATTGAATAATATTTTCTTCAATTATTCAAAACATTCTTCAAATTCATTTCTCCAAACAAATTTAACCACTTTTCATGTGATCTTTGTTAATGGGTTATCCAACTGAGGAAAATTATGGACGAAACGTCAATAATAACCTACAAAACCAATAAAACGAAGTGCCTCTGTTATACTCATTAGTGATGGAGATTCTTGGATTTCCTTGGTATTAGAAAGATCAATAGAGATACCATATTTTGAGACAATATGGCCAAGAAAAGAAATATCTTGAAGCCAAAATTCACACATGCTAAACATCAAATATAATTCATCTCTTTTAAGAGTCTTCTGGACAATGCGCATGTGATTTTCATGATCTTCGTATATTTTATGGTATAACAATATATCATCAATAAATAACACCAAAAAGTCATCAGGATATTCCTTGAAAACTCTATTCATTAGATCCATGAAGACCTTGGGTGCAGTAGTCAATCCAAAAGGAATTACTGTAAACTCGTAATTCCCATACCTAGTTCAAATTACTATTTTTGGCATATCATCCTTCTTCACACACAACTGATGATATCCAGATTGAAGGTCAATCTTTGAAAAGCATTGAGCTCCATGAAGTTGATCTAATAAATCATCAATGCGAGGTAGGGGATACTTGTTATTTATTGTTATAGTATTGATCTCCCTATAGTCAATACACAACCTCATAGAGCCATCCTTATTCTTAACAAAAAGGAAACGAGATCCCCATGGAGAAACACTAGTGAGAATAAATCTTTTATTACTCAATTCCTCAATTTGATTCATTATTTCCACAAATTCCTCAGTGGCCATTCTATAAGGGGTCTTCGATATGGGCCTTTATCCAGAATTTAAATTAATTGAAAACTCAATTTCTCATTCTATAGGATGTCCAGGTAAATATTTTTGAAACACATAAACATATTATTTCACAATAGGAACATGCTCTATTTGAACATTCTTTTCCTCCCCCACAGTTATTTTGTTCTCTTCCTCCCCAATAATTGAATTTAGTTGAGCTACTGGGGGTGGATCTTGATAAGAATTAGGTGGTGGTAATTCTTCTATAAAGATAAGATGTTATTTATCATAATTATAAAAAATTGTAACCTCCTTATTAGAATAATTTTTTTCACCATGGTCCGAAATCCAATCCACACCGAGGATTATATCAACTTAAATCATGGGCATGATGATGAGATAATAAGATTAAAAACATTTTTATACCCCAATAGAGATTGATTCACAAATCTTGGTTAAAATTATACTTCCCTTAAGAGTTTTGATTGACAACTCCCTTGTTAAATAAAATTGGAAATATCTAATTTTCAGAGAAAACTAGGAAGATATGATAAAATGTGATGATCCAGAATGAAATAATGCATTTTCTAAACTTGAGGAAACCATTAAATTACATGCCTCTATATCTTTCGGAGCTTCAACATCACTAGTAGTGATATCATAATCTTGGCCTTGATCCCTTTTCCTTTTCAGAGGTATGTTCCTTTGATGCTTAGGACATTAATTTGAACAATGCCCCCTTTCTCTAAAATTCTACACTTCAACATCGACAACCTCTTTCTTCGCCTTGAAATCAAGAGCTCAGTGGCCTTTTTCACCACACTTGTAATAGACTCCCACTCCTTTCAGGAAAGTACTAGCGTGTTTCTTTCCAAATTTACAATAGGATGGATATTCAACATTTCCAATATTGCCCTTATTTCCCTTTCCAGAGTGTTTAGCAGATCTATTCTTCTCTTTCTTTTCTTTAATGTTGTATGACATAGATAATTCTTTTTCTGTCATGATATCACATGAAACAATATCTTCGTATGATGATAAGGATTGTGAGACTAATGATCGATAGAGAAATAGTTTTAACCCATTAAAGAAACGATAAATCATAATTATTGGGTTAAATATATAATCTATAAAATGCCTCTCTAACCTTGTAAAGTTATCTTCATACTTTACGACATTCTCATCCTACATTTGCCTCAGACTCAGAAATTTCCTTTCCCTATCTGCTCGATGGTCACGAAGAAAGTATTTTTATAATAAAATCTATTTAAACCCACTTAAGTATATATTAGATACTTCATATTCTTCTTTTTTGTGTTTTCAATCACTGAACACCAATGATATGCATCTCTAGTGAGGCGGTGAACTACCATGAAAACTTTTTCCCATTCCCTACTCTCCAAGGTGTGGAATATTTTTTCAAATAAATTTATCCATTACTGAGCTACTAATAGATTTTTACCCCCATTTAATGTTGGTGGTTGTTTCCTAATGAAGAGATCTAACATTGATCTTCCACGCTGTGGATTATGGTGCTCCATATAGTTAATTTTATTATTCATAACCTGAGTGAGTTTTCCCATTGTGGTGATTAGCTGATCAACACCAGTTTCATGAACAGCTCCACTATAATTATCTTGAGCAGGAGGATAATCCCTACATGAAGTGTGTGCATTCATACGGTTTCCATTCCTACCACTAGGATCCATTTCAAAACAATGGAAGAAGCTAGATAAGTTTATGAATTGAAATACATAATTCCAAACATGTAAAACACTTAACATAAATTGAAGAGTTTATGGATATAATCCATAATCATAAAAAATGTTTTAATTAGGGAAGTATATACTCATAAACCTTCATAATGGCTTTTAAAGAAAATTATAATTATCCTAAGCATATCCCCTAGGTGTGTCATAACCAAGATTATAGCAATGCCCGTTGTTGTGCACCAGTTCCCGTTCGATTATTGCTCAAAGCTATGTTTTTGGTTTTTCCCCTAGGAACATTTGTGCCAGAGCCGCCCCTACCAGTTCGTATCTAGACAGGGATGTATTTCTTCGAAAAATAGAAAATCTCTACAATAACAAATATTTGTGGAAGTTAGACTATACTAATCCTAAATTTTTATATTAGGGATATGTGCTCTAATTAGATTTTATCTAAATCTAGTTTCCAAGGTTTGTAATAAACTTCATCTGATACCAACTATAACACCCCGACCCAAAAATCCCAGAGTCGGTGCATTATTAAATATCATTGGCATGATCACAAATGATCATGTCTTGAAATACGTATTAGTTTAGTAGCCTTGGAAGTACTAGATACATTCATAAAGTTAAAGTATAATATAAAATATAAAACTAAAACAAAATTGTTTTCATAGAAAATACTGAGATCCCATAGACTATCCCTAAAGGTCATTCATAATATACTTCTTTACATCTTGGAAAAATAAAACAAAGAAATGGGTGAGCTCAGATGCTCAGTAAAGATACAAATATAGCGAAAAATTTCTTAAATAAGCATAAAAATTTACGGCAACGTATAGAACTAAAAAAAAGCCTTTTCAACATAAATTGCATCATAATATGGAAAATATAATTCAAAATAATGAAATTTACTTACTCCCATAGATATTCTACTAGTCGAATAATCACATTCAATATTAATAGACACATTCTTAATGATTGAATTCATAATTCCAGACTTTCATAACCACAAAGTCAAGGCCTTGTGCCAAGACTCTAAACATGATTTTGTTAAGGCCTTGTTCCAAGACACTAGTTTGTCTTATATGACATACCAATTCCTCAAGGATCTATAACGGGATCGACCCGACACTTACTAAGTCTAATGCATTCCTCATATGAAAAGGTTTAAACATAACATAAACATTCAAATTAAAACTGGGATACGAAATGTAAATACATTATCCATAAACCGTGAATGGTGTGAAATAACACATCCACCATCAAACATATCACAAAACCATAAATACAATATAGTGGTTTTGTATCATAATAAATCAAATTCAAAAAAACCTAAAATCCATCAAAGGATGTTGAAATAGATGAAATCAAAACCGTTTTAGCGAAATATCTCTTTCTATTTTGAAATAATATAAAATTCAAGTAATTATAAAAGAAAACATTTATTTTTAAAAATATTCATATAATATTGTAAGGGAAACATTGATGATTTTATTATGCTGGAAAATAGCTGCACCCACCATATAAGTAAAAAAACTCTTACCTTAATTTTTTCAAAAGGTTATAAATAACCTGTTTGGAAAATGACGAGAAAATTCCTTTATAAACATCTTATAAAAGTCAAACAAGGGTATAAATGAAATTAAATCATATTATATAAAATAGTAAGAATTTTTTGAAATACATTTTTACGAAACATGGATTTGGATGATAAAGAGGTCCCAGTAGATAATTACATATAAACAACCTCAGATAATGAAGAGATTGTGAAATTAACCTTTACCATGTACTTTTCCTTGGTTGAGGGTAGGTTATCATCCTGTATAATGGTGAAATAATTTTTATTAAATTATTCAAGAATAATATACCTTAATATGAAATCATATATGATCTTTTTACCTTTCTTTGTTAATAATATCTTAGTATTATCGTCATTACGGGTGTTAACTGATTCGTTTTCCTTTATATTCATTGTTACAAAAGTAAAGTTTGTTATAGATAACATGTCTCATATTCATATTCAGAATGATATTAATTCTTTAAACATTATTTTTAATTATCTAATGATAATTTGTCTTGAATGGATACAATGGGGAATAAATCTCATCGCGTTTGTGGAGACGATAATTTCTACGTAAGCACGACGAAAAAAACCAGTTTTTTGATATTAGAACAATATATAATTGTATGGTATATCATATATAGAGAATCATTATCTTGTTACATTTATTATTTAAATCAATTACACATCCTTATTTTATCCATCCAAAAAATAATGTATTGAATAACAATTACACCAAGACGTGGAGATGGTAAGCCGTACGAAAGAACGTATGGTGACATTTCATTAAATGAATGGATAGAATAATGTATATTGTTGTAACATATTTATAAAAACATCACAGTATGTTGAAGATACTGGATTTATTATTTTATAATGTAATCAATAAAGAAAGAGGAAGTGGAAGAAGAAAGGAACTTGAAAAGGTGAAGAAATGTTTACCTCTTCTTCAGGGTTTTCCATTTCATTTGATCAAAAGAGCTCTTTATGTTGGATTTATGACTAATGTAAGGCCTGTAGGATAAATTTGGGATAGTTTAGTGGGTATTTGGGCAGGTTTTGGCTGAGACAAATGCTTTTGATGGTGTGAATTAGAGAGAAGGGGGAGTTCCCTTTTATAAGAAGTGTGAGGGGAACCTTTGGAAAATCTAGAAATATTATTTTATAATAGAATAATTTCTGGTTTCTAATGGCTAAAAATTATATTATTTAAATTATAAAGTTGGGATGGGTCAAAAAACACTCAACCAATAGGTTTTAGATAGGTTTGGGTTACTATTTTAACCTTATATTTTAGATTTAACTCTTAGTTAAATAGTTTGACATTTACCTTGTCTCTTTATATTTTTATATTATATGGTTAATAAACATACTATATACTTCCAAGAGAACCCCAAGTGGTTCATTAATGATACAAATATAATTATATAAGTCATTTTGTCGGTAAATAGATTTTTAGCAAAATAATATCAATTAATAATATAATATTTGTTTTAAAATTTCTTTTATGTCAATTTTGACACTATTTGGTATTTTGTTTTGCATAAATTCATAAAATCATTTTTACATAATTTTTTTTTTCAAACCAACCCTAATATGTCATATTCACCTATAAAATTATTTTAATTCATAAAAATTATCAAATTACATTTATTTTGATATTTATATTATTAACTATTTTAATATTTCATTAATTAGGTAATTACTGCATCATCATTGCGCCTTTGATAAATTAAATTATTTACTATCTAAAAAATATACATAAAATACCATTATATAAGAAATACTTTTATCTTTCTAATGAATATTTATAGTCTAATTTATCTTATGTGTAACCATATATTAAAAATGTTTTAGTTTTTAAAATTTTATTTTAACTCTTTTATCTTTTCTATGAATTAAATAATAATAAATGCCCTAATCTAATCCATGTGGACCTAAAGTATGATATTTTATTTCTATGGTTTTTCATGGAAAAATTACACCTCTCCAATAGAATTAGGACATGTGTTACGGTAATAATAATATCATTTTTACCAATAATTAACCTATTTACTTTTTACCGTGGTAAATAAAAGTAAAATGTTACTATTCACCAAAAATTATTTTCCTCTTATTAAACAATATTTTACTTAGTGATATTGACTGTGTCTCTCAGTTTTTTGAAATTTAACACATAGAAGCGGTAAAATTATGTTTTATGTAAATTTTCAAATGCTCCTAGGAGGTTGGTAAAAGATTGTAAAAAGTTCAATAAAATTTTTATATATCTAAAATTATTATATAATGAATCCAATGAATTACATTGAACTTATATAGTTATTATATATCTATTTTTACCTAAAATAAAATAAAATAAAATAAAATAAAGTAAATATTTAAAAAAAATTGGTTTAAACTATAACTAAGTGTTTTTCACTATTCATTGAAAATTGAATGTTTTCAGAAAAATACTAAAACTTCACCCTAAGATAATTTAGATATTCCAAATAGAAAATTGAAGTCAATTTTAAAATAATAAATTTATAAAATTTCAAAAAGTGGGTATTACTATTCATAACGGATAGTTTGATTGGTTGTGTTGTGTTAGAACTCGAAGTTGCATACAACACACACTATTGTTTTATTCAAAGAGAAGCATACCAAGGAAGCTTGGGATGTTATTTACCATGTAAATTGTCTTTAATATTAATGTGAATCAAACTCCAACTTGTGAAAAATTAATTTTTCATTATTTTACAGAATTTTAAAAAGAATATGAACTTATTTGTTCAGTTTTGACAATATGACGAGTGTTTTAAACTAAAATGACACTTTTATATTTAAGAAAAGTGATTGGAATCATTTTAGACATATCATATGTATGATTTATATGTGATCAATTCTTAATCATAATAAATAAAATATGGATCATTTCCCTAAATTTTGAAAACAATCCATGTTTGTTTTATATTTTTTTGATAATGTGGAATGTGTTACAAATTAAATTACCTAATAGAGATAAATATTCCACACAAATTTTCCAACTTCCAACCCTCATTCAAATTTCTTCACATATAATTTCATGATTCTACTTTGAGAATTGGATCATAATATTAGATAGGAATCACTATTATTATTTGAAGTAACTTTTATTTTCATGTCTTTGGTCGCATAAAATGTGAATGTAAAGGAATTAATCTGTCATTTTCATCATGTTTGTGGAAGTGATTATAAATGATATAGGACTCTTTTTAAATTCTCATAAAAAGATAGCAACTCACAAAATTAACATGATAAGTCTAGGGTCACGAAAGTACATTCCCTATAAAATGGTAATATGACATCAAATTTTTGGGTAAAAGGATCCTTTACCCATTTCTCTCTCACCATTATCTTTATTATAGCCTCAATGTAAAATCTCTCATGAGAAAACGTAGTTTCAAGCCTGTTACTAGATCAACCAGAATTTGTATAGTGTAACCCTCCATGATATATATCCTTATAAAATCACTCAAACCATTAATTATTTACAACTTCATCACTAAATCATTTTTCAGTTTCAACAAATTCAAACTAACACCTAATGGAAGGAAATTAGTGAAATGTTGAAAATAAATGCATAACTAATTAGCTACTGATAATATACACTTCAAAATTGTTTAATAATTATATTAAAAAAGTTATGATTGAATTTACCACATGATATAAATGTTCAGTAAATATATCATACTTGTTGAATTGAAGTTGGACTCCATTTATAGATGCAACTGGATTGGAATGTGTCTAAAATGATTCCACATCAAGTTGGGTCATATTAGAAATATGCTTTTCTATTTCAACCATATTAAATACCCTTAATGTAAATATTCATACTATTTTCATTAGGATGAGTAAACATATGTGTGGGAGGACTATCAACAATATAGACTCACTCAAGAGTTGAACAATATCTATACTTCAGCTTAAATTTCATTGTAATGACGGGAGGATCAAATCATAAAAAAATATTTGTATGGTAATAATAAAATGTTTTTTAAAATAAATATATAACTATAATATTTCCAATATAATATGAAATTCATTTTAGGGAAAATAATTTATATATATTATAATGATGATGCTTCAAATCACAAATGTATGATTATGGTCATAACCTGTAAAAATCACATACATAATTCTAAATCACCTGAACATGATGTCGAAAATCATTGTGACACAATGTTCTCCGCCTACTAACCTCTAAAAAAATCATTTAATATTTTCACTTTGTAAAATTTATGTTATCTTGGTTGTCCTGAGAAAATATATTAAAAATATTTTAATTGAAATTGTAATCACCGTGGAAAATTACATGATTGGGGATTCTAGTTTATTGATGGTATATAATATCCTTTTTGAAATTTTAAAAATAATATAATAAAAAATTGTTGTTAATTTGATTTAGATTGTATATAAAAATTTAACTAGTATTTAAATAGTTTTAAAATATACTCTAATAGATAAATATTACTATATTAACCATAATCTATTTCCATTTAAAGATCCTTAGGCTTCTTATGTTAACTTTATGGCCTCATACCCAAATTTAGCATATTTTTAATGATCCCCCTATCATTAAAAAATTTTTAAAACAAAAATTAAAATTATTAGTTTTAATTTTATCTATAAAATATTGATGGTAGTGCATTACAAATTCACAATTGACATCATTTGTGGTTATTTTGATGGAAATCCATGAGTTGGATCTAAACAAATTCGGTGTATATGATTTGATTTATATTATCATCTTATAATTCATAAATATAATAATTAAGTATATATATATATATATATGATTGTTAGTTTTTAGAGTTTTACCCCTAAATTTTATCCATCAAGATAAGTTCGTTGACTGTTATTTTTTTTCAAAAACCCCACTTTGTTCACCATTTTTCTTATAAGTTTTTTCTTATTAATAACAAATTTTTACTATATAAATGATAGATGTATTAATGA
The DNA here is from genome assembly GCA_963277665.1 of Viscum album. Lineage (NCBI taxonomy): Eukaryota > Viridiplantae > Streptophyta > Magnoliopsida > Santalales > Viscaceae > Viscum > Viscum album. The sequence goes on along the minus strand of OY728158.1, from coordinate 360,320,047 downwards.
TTTCATCTATTATGTTGTATATTTTTTCCTTTATTTAACAGAAATAAATTCACAAATTGAAAATATTAATCGTTATTAAATATAATAAATGTAGGATATCATTTATTATAAAAAATAATATGAAAATATACCTTATTTAGGTTGGAGTTGGTGTCATAGGACCAAATTATTTTACATTGATAACATATATATTGAAATTATTTTATACTAATTTTACATCTTATTACATATTTTTTAATATTATATATGACTTTAATGTAATGATGTCTATGTTAATTTGTCTCATTAATAAGATCATAATAATTCACCACTATGATGAGAAACATGAAGTGATATTATAGTATTTTTAATATTGTTCGGTGGTTGGATAACAAAAAATGATGGGACACATAGTATTTATACCAACAATTGTGAGTACTCATATTAGGATGAAGACACTTCTCATAAAGTTCGCACAAGGTAATCTCTGAGATGGGATATTATAAAAATATAACAACAAATTGGAATTTCTCATATTTTGGTGTAATGTAATATTCATATTTTTATTGTGTGTAATTTCACATAGAAATTAATATCATCATTAATTCATGTCATGACTAGAATAATTACATTTGCTGATGAAAATCATGACAACTTATGTGGCTGTGAGGTAGGGTATGTTAGGTGTATCATGATTGACAGATCATTAATGTATAAGTAAGGCAAGAATTTTTACCTTCCTCCTTTATGGAAGTTTATATATAGAGTCTTTTATTTTTTTGTAACCATTGTATTAAATTATATGGAAGTTGTGTAACAATTATTTTTTTCGAAATGGGAAAATAAAGATATATCAAGTAAAAAAGATGTTGACATGTATGTGCAACCTTCTTGATGAGATATTGTGATAAGGGGACTATATTACACAATGATCATTCATATGTGGTTGTCATAATTTAAAAATTAAGGTATTTCTCTTGGGTTTATTGATCCATAGCTAGAGAATAATTTTTCACATTAGTGAATCCCACCCAATGCCAATGAGAAAGAATACTAGTGGGTCACACACTATGTTTTTCTTATTAATCAGGATTAATTTCTATTTGAATTTAATAAAGGGAATAAATATTATTCTCAATGTTTAGAAATAATTTTTATTCACATATTACTGATCACAAAATTAAAAAAATATTTATTTAACCAATTGTGAAAAAATATCATTAATTATTTTATTTAATATTTAATTGTTAATTATTCCCTGGTTTGTGAATAAAATATTTTCTTAAGTGAATAATATATATTATTTTTGTATTCAATAAATTATAGAGTTCAAACTCACCTATATCGCCTTTAATGAAAAATATTAATTCGCTATCTTTTTAAATTATAATTTTTATTAGGAAAGTTAGTGTGCACCAAAAAATACTAATATAATTATTTTATTTTACTCAATGGTGTTTATTAAAGGATTATATAAAATCTAATGTCCGAAAAACATTAAAAATTTATTTTAACCTAAAACAATTTAGTATAAATATAAAATTATGCCTATTTTGTATAATATCTATTATTATAATATAAATAGATAATTATTGCACACAACTAATTATCTTTTAACTACTCCTTCTCTCTTCCTCTCGAGAATGATAAATGCAATATATATTTTCATCAACAAAAAAAATGTGCTTTTAAGAAAGAATAACACAACACGTTTGTCGTGTCAATAAGGTTTTACTATTGACTTTTTGATACATTCATACATGGGGGAGATTATTAAGTCATTAAGGATTTCCTTATGACTTTACCATTCATTCTTTTTTTTGAAAATCACAAACACCTTATCTCAAGGAAAATCTCTTTTTACCCATGTTTTACATATTTAAGTAAAATTTCCTTTCCCAAGAAAAATTATCCTTACAATGTTTTTATTTCTCATATCAAAATTTATCTAGGTATGAAATTCATTTTATAACCAAAGCCTCAGAATCATAAAAATTACAAGATATGAATCATTCTTTTTTAGAATCAGAACTCTCAGAATTCTAGTTATAAAGTTTCTAAGTTCTGACTCCAAATTATAATTATGAATTATGGATAAAAATTCTTCTGTGTTATGAATCCGAATTTTAATTACGAATTCTGGATATGAACTTTTCTGTGTTCTGAATCCGAATTCTGATTATAAATTCTAGTTACGAACTTTCTGAGTTCTGAATATGAGTTCTTATTACGAATTCTTGTTAGAACATTCTGAGTTCTGACTCCAAATTCTGATTATGAATTCTGGTTATGAAATTTTTGAGTTCTGAATCCGAGTTCTCTAAATATAGATGACGAATTTTTATGAGTTATGACTCTGAATTCTCATGAACTCTTACTCCAAACTTTGTATGTTCTCGTTCTGAATTCTTGTGAATCCAGATTCCGAATTTCCTTGAAATTTAGAATTCGGAATTCTATAGAATTCAAGTTCCGAATTCCTAGAAAATAGAATCTGAATATCATTTTATTATAGATTCCGAATTCTTTTTTGGTTAGACTCTGAACAGTCATATTTCCATACATTTCGAATAAAAGATTTTAGTTTTTTACCGATATTTTTCTCACACTTGTTTTTTATAAAATGATGTCGTGCTTTAAGTTACTAACTAACCGTTGTTTGAGTGACACGTGTACAGGTCCCTCTGAAATTCAAGGAAAAATTTGATCGTTGGAGGAGGGAGTCGACCATTAAAGCTATGCCAATAAATAAGAGCTCATCTGAAAGAGATATACATTGTTCGATGACTCTAGACATTATATGATGTTCAAGTAATTTCTAGAGAGATACTTTCATTAATTAGAGCATACTGAACTTCTAGTTGACTTTTGATTTTTACGACTCTGATTGTTGCTGAGAAAAATCATGGTCTTCTGGGGATAGGATGACAGAGGTGTCGACTACCGTGAAGTTGAGGGATTCCTTGCTATGGAAGGCAGAGGTGCCAACAATCTTAAAGTTATGGTCTTGCGAGGATAGAAATAAAGACTCTAATAATCATATTAAGGGTTTACCCTAGTGTGGGTAATACATAAATTCATGAAAGTATAAATCAAGGGACCTTTATCCAAGGTTATTGGATACCCTTTTCTTTGGGTTAAAAGACTTACTACTGTTACTTGTTTTGTTACAAGTTTTCTGTTGCATTTGTATTGTTGAGGAAAGTATAACTATCTTATACTTCTGTACACTTGTACAATTATTTAGTTAGATTCTATACACTTTAAGGTAGAATCATAATATTTGTAAACTTTTGTTAAGTTACATTTCTAGATTCACTTTTCCGGAATTTTTTTCTCGGAATCATATTTCTAGATTCAAGAATGTGTGTAGAACTAGAGGTTTTGTGAATTACCATGCTTAAATGTGTTAAAAATAATCATCTTTAAACAATCCACAAGAATCTTTAAAAGTGTACAATTCACCCCCTATTGTATTTTGAGAATCATTAGATACTCTATATTGTATCTCTATTATTTCGATCCTGCATTTGGTATTATAGAGTATATCTTACTCACAGTCAATCTCAACAATTAGTATCAAAGGGTTTGTTCAATATGAATTAATCTCATGATTAGATGCATAAGAAAAATCTTCTTCTCTTATAATTTTCCAGATTCACTTTTTCTTAGAGTTACTCTTGTACTATATTTTTTTCTTATGAATATTTTCTTTATGTCCGAACTTTTTCCTATTAACAATTTTGTGTGGAATGAATTTTCTTTAAGATGTCAGGAATCAAAGTTGGTTCCATAGACAATCTCAATCCAACATGACAACCGATATTTGAAGGAAATGATTATTAATATTTGAGAGATATAACGAGGACTTTTATTATCAATACTAGTGTTGATAATTTTGTTGTGCTTACTGGAGGATACAAAATCCCTGATAAAGATGTCAGTACCTTAAAAAATCAAGAAACGTATGCATATAAACTGAATTATAAGGTACAAAATACTTTTATTTGCTCCATGATAAGAAATATATATAGCCAAATTTCATCATGTGAAGTAGGAAATTATATTTGGAAGAAACTCAATGATACATATTTTGGTAATTCCAAAGTTATTGAGACAAGAAGAGCTATGCTCAGAGCTGGATACCATGTCATTAAAATTTCTTATGGAGAACTCATATGTAAGGTGCAACAAAGATTCATGACAATTGTGAATAGTTTACAATCCATGGGTGAGAAAATATTAGATAATCAAGTTCTTATTGATAAAATCATAGACATTATGCCCAATGAGTGGGAGTCCAAGAGGACTATTATTGATGAGAATAGAAAGGTTACTCAGATTACTCTTGATGATCTCTTTGGAAATCTTCTTCATCATGAGACTAGAATGAAGATATATGATGATAATGTAAAGAAGAATAATGGAAATGTATGTGTTTCTTTTACTACAAATTCTAATCATACTAAAGCAATTACTCCTGAGAGAGTTACCATATCCAAATCTCAGAAGTTTATTATCCAATCCGAATCTAGTGGAAGTGAATCCCCAGATAATGAGTTAGAAAATCTTTCTTGAAGGATGAACAAGTTATCGAGACAGAGGAAATTTCAATAGAAATACAAAAAGAAAGAGAGAAAAATCAAGAAATATTCAGAAGTTACTTGATATGAATGCAAGAGAGATGGAAATATAAGTCCTTATTGTCCTATGTTTAAAATAAAGGAAATAAAGTAAAAAAATTATGAGAGAAATAGAAAAAAGTATTACATGGATAAAGATAGGAATGTCTTAAAAGCTAATGACACCTAGAGTTCCAGTGGTGGTGACTCATCTGATGAATCATCGGATTATGATTCTTCTGGTTAGAAGAATGTTGGTCAAATAGCCAGACTACCTATTGAAAATCATTGTTTAGAGGATAAGGTACACAATGATGAATCTATAACCAATATATCTTCGAATTATCATGATAGTACATATTATAACTCTTCTGATGAATTATGATCTTTTGATTAAGATAATACATTTCCTTATAATGAAGAAGTTTCTAGGTTTTCCAAACAAATTGAGATTGAGAATTCAAAACTCAAGAAAAAACATGATAAGGGAAATTCTAGGAATAATTTTTTTACTAAAGAAAATATCAGATCTTTCTAATGATCATGATAAAAAAATGCTGATTTTGAAAGTATTTCAAAAAATCTTGAGGAAGTATGTTCTGAGAAGAATAAAATTTCAAAAGATCTAAAAAATGTAGTTTCAAAGAAAAATGTTTTCGAGTCTACCTCTAGTTCAAAGTGAAATCTTTTGGAAGAAAAGAATCTAGTTATTAAATTGAAATATGAAATTTTTATCTTGAGGAAGTGTTTGTCATACTTTACCTTAGGTAAGGAAAATTTTGATAAAATATATTCTCAAATCCGACCTCTAAGGAATAGTTCCGGTTTTGGTTATACTGGTTCAAAACCAAATTTTAGTAAGATTTATTTTGTTCCTCAAAGTGCTTTATTTGAAACTAAGTGTCTTTGTTGTGGAAACTGAGAAAAAAAGTGTTCCCTAAATAAAACCCAACCTTTAGGATTTCAAAATACCTTTTTTTCTAAAAAGATGTGGGTGCCGAAGATTTTTCTTTTTATGAATTTCAGATCCAAGCATGTTTGAATTCCTATAATGTAACATTTTCTTATTTTTAGGAAAATAGAGAAAGTACCAACAACAATACATGGTACATGGATAGTGGATGTTTCTTGACATATTACTGGTAATAAAAACTACTTTGAAAATATTATCAAGATGAGAGGAGGAAAAGTAACTTTCTGAGATAATTCTTAGGGAGAAATTATTAGTATAGGTAAAATCGTTCAACTTGAAAAAACATTGATTTCAAATGTTTTATTTTTCAAGGGTCTTAATTACAACCTCATTAGTTTAAGAAAATTATGTGATGATGGTTACCTCATGAATTTTAGGAATGACAAGTGCTTAGTACAAAATTCCATGGAATAATTTCTTCTTTCTACCCATAGGCAAGGTAATGTATACACCATAATCGTAGAATACCTTACGAGCCAAGACATACCTTTCCTTCATGAAATGGAAGATCATTCTTGGTTATGACGTAGATGGTTAGGTCACTGTAACCATAGGAACTTATGAAAAATTTATTCGAAAATATTAGTTAAGGATATACCAAATCGTAGATTTGATTCTTCAAAAGTTTGTGACCCTTGTAAATATGGAAAGAAACATAAATCAAGTTTTAAATCAGTTATTGAATTCACAAATACTAATGCATTACAGTTAGTGTATATGGATATTTTTGGTCTAACACAAACTGGAAGTTTTGGGGGAATGTATTATGTATTTGTCTTGGTTGATGATTACACTAGATTTACATGGGTCTATTTTCTAGCAAAGAAATCTGAATCTTTATAGTATTTCTAATTTTTTAGAGCCCAAGAGAAAAATGAGAAAAACCTTCCATTGAAAACTATTAATAGTGATCATGGAGGAGAATTTCAAATTTCTGATTTTGAAACTTTTTGTAGTAGAAAAGGAATTGCTCATAATTTCTCAGCACCTAGAACACCTCAACAGAATGGTGCTACTAACAGAAGAAATAGAATTCTTCCAGAGATAACAAGAACCATGTTGAGTGAATATTCTATAGCCAAACATTTTTGGGCTGAAGCTGTAAGTACCGCTTGTTATATTATAACTCAAGTTTTTATTAGACCTTTTCATAATAAAACTTCTTATGAGTTATGGAATGGTAGAAAACCTTGACATTCCTGCTTCAGGGTTTTTTGTTGCAATGTATTTATTCTGAATACTAAAGATAATCTTTATAAATTCACACCAAAATCTACTAAAGGAATTTTCTTAGGCTACTCCACAACTTCTAAGGATTATAGAGTTTTCAATAAAAACACTTGTACTATTGAAGAGACAGAACATGTTAAATGTGATGAAACCGGCCCTTTTATGTTTAAATAACTCCAACCTACATCCTCAAATGTTTTATCAAGAACTGATTATCATCATTAGTTAGAAGAACCTTCTGATAAAGAAAATTTATGAGAAGATATTTCTGAAACATTTACCCCAAATTATCTCCTACCCTATGTTGATGAACATGTTTCACAAAACCCAAATAAGTCGTTTCATAAGAATAATCCTAGTGGTAGTATCATTGGTGATGTAAATAAACCTGTAAGGACTAGAATTTCCTTACGAAATGAAGTAGAACATCCATCATTCCTTTCCAAATTAGAACAAAAAACCACTGATGAAGCTTTATGTGATGATGATTGGATTAAAGCAATGCAAGATGAGCTAAATGAATTCGAAAGGAATAAAGTCTAGAACATCGTTGAAAGACCTAAGGAAACATCAATTATTAGAATAAAATTGGTCTTCTAAAATAAGTGTGATAAAAATGGAATCATTGTAAGAAATAAATCTAGATTAGTTGCTAATGGCTATAATCAACAAGAGGTAATATACTATGATGAAACTTATTCTCTAGTATCTAGACATGAATCTATTCATATTTTACATTCCTTTGCAGCATTCTTCAAATTCATACATTTTCAAATGGATATGAAATGTGATTTTGTTAATGGTTATGTTCAAGAGGAAGTTTTCATTGAACAACCTCATGGTTTAGAACATACAAAACATCCTGGTCATGGTTTTAGACATACCAATTTTTTTTATGGCCTTAAACAAGCCCCTCGAGTTTGGAATGATAGAATTATAGGATTTTTCATCAAAATAACTATGTTAAGGGAAATGCAGGTCTAACCCTTTTTATAAATAAAGATAAGAAAAATGTTTTGATTGTTCAAATTAATGTTGATGACATTATATTCGGTTCAACTTAGCAATCTTTAACCGATTTTTTGTGGATCTAATGAAATCTGAGTTCGAAATGGTTATGATGGTTGAGTTAACATTTTTCCGTGGTTTCCAAATTTCTAAAAAACCAGAAGGAATCTATATATCCCAACATATGTATATTAATGGTCTTCTTAAAAAATATGGATATGACAACACTAAAATTATATGTACTCCCATTGCTACCTCAACGACACTTGATCTTAATGAAGCTGGGAAACCAGTATATCAAACATCGTTTAGATGTATGATAGGAAGCTTACTTTAGGTGACAACAAGTTGTCTAGACATAATGTTTTCACTATGCTTATGTTCAAGATATCAATCCAATACTAATGAATCTCATTTTAAGTTAGGGAAAAGAATTTTTCACTACATAAAAGAAACCATGGATTTAAGACTGTTTTCTTCTTTTGGAAATGATTTTGTTTTGAAAAGTTTTTCACATTCCGATTTTGGTGGATGTATAATGGATAGAAAGAGTACATACAAAAATTTTAATTTTTAAGAGAATTATTAGTTTTTTGTCATGTAAGAAGAAACACTTAGTAGCACTTTCCACTGCTAAAGCTGAATATATAGAAGCTGGAAGTTGTTGTCCCCAAGTGTTGTGGATGCAACACACACACACAAAATGTGGTATGAGTTTTACCAAAACAAAAATTTTGTGTGATAATAAAATTTTTAATTCCCTTACTAAAAACCATTCACATCACCCTCGTGCAAAACACATAGATATTAGAGATCACTTTCTTTGGGATCACAAAAAAAAGAGATATCAATCTTAAATTTATCAGAATGCAAGATCAACATTCCAATATTTTCACAAAATCATTACCCTACGATAGATTTGAATACATTAAAAAGAAGTTAAGATTGATAACATTAAGGTAATCCTCCATATTAACATCCTGTTGGAACAAATATCATTATAGTAATAAAATCATTTTCATATAGGGAGTACGTTTTCGGTAAATAATTTTTCTATATTTTTCGTAATTAATTTTTTCATATTTTTCATAATGAAGTTTTTCATATTTTTCGAAATGAAGTTTTTCATATTTTTTTAATGAAGTTTATCATATTTTTTGTAATAATTTTTCTCATATTTTTCATAATGATGTTTTTCATATTTTTTGTAATGAATTTTTTCATTTTTTTCATAATGAAGTTCTTTTATATTTTTCGTAATAAATTTTTCCATATTTTTCGTAATGATGATTTTCATAAGGAAAAGTTCCATAAGGAAAATTTTCATAATAAAAATTTTCATAATTAAAATATTCATAATGAAACTTTTCAAAAGGGAAATTTTCATAATGAATATTTTTTTAATGAAGATTTTTTTAATGATGATCTGCGTACTATGTTTTTCATCATACTCATGTTTTTTTTGAATATAAAGTCGTTCGAGAGGAATTTTCCTCAATACGAATAATTCTCCTAACAATATGAAAGTTATGATTCATTCTTGAGTTTTCATAATCAGTTTTTTTCTTTCGGGTAGTTTATTTTGTTTTTAAAATTTTTCAGATTCTAGTTTCCTTAAATCTGAATCATTACCTTCTAAACCCCCAAATGATCAGATCCTATCAAATTTTCCTTGCAACAATCTTTTCAACCGTCAGATCAGATCTGAAGATTTCTCAGCCATTGGATTGAAATGGGAAGATGAACCATCCATTCTATGCCTATAAAAGGGAACCCCTGATGGTTGTCCCAAATCAGTTTTCAATGCATTTGTGTATCAATGCTTTGTCCCTCTACCAAATCTCGTTTCGAAGTTTTCACAAGTTCTCAATTCTGAATGTCTGGTGAAATTCCTTCTCAATAGATGTCTACTGTCAAGACGATTTCAAAGTGGAAAATATATAGGGAGAGTTTGGTACATATGAACTTTTTCAGTAAATATGACTCTATTATCTCCAAGGAAGTTGAGCTTAATGGATGGGAGAGTGTATCTATATCAAGCCCGGAGCTCAAGATGTGGTATATCCGGATATGCTGATATACTTTTATTAGTCATCTTGATTCTTTAAAGAAGATGGTAGGGACAAATACTCCTTCCAGAGTTATGGAAAGACATATGCACTTTCTTACACCAATGATTCTATCTTGGTAGGGTAATCTTATGAAGTAGAGGCAGAATTGTGTTCCCAAAAGATGTCGGATGATCAACGGAGTTTTGTAAAAGTAAAGTCTATGTGATGTATTGGACTTATAGATGTCACGACCGCAAGGATTCCACACTTTTCTACCAATAATCGAATCCTAAATTTATCGGTTTAGGGTCTTATCATACCGAGGAAGGGTGACAAGGACACTATTAAGAACATTTATATGTATATATTTGAGTTTTAGGTAAATCTGTGGAAAATAAATCTAATGAAGAATATTCTCATTACGATAGAGAATATTAAGAATGGGAATCTGAGAGCACAAAAACTCATGTATCCTACACTACTCTCCAACTTGATAATTCGGTGTTTTGAATCATTCAAGATTCCTTGCAGTTCCAAGATGAGGAATGGAACAGTGATGTTAGTTAGTGATGACACCATGAAAAGAATGAATGTTGTTTTTAACAAGGAGTCCAGTGAGTTTTATGATATTCCAGGGGATGTTGAAGAATCCATTCGAAAATATACTTAAGTGGTTGAACCATCTATGAAAGCTGGAAAGAAATGAAAATTGAAAGGAGTGGAAGCTGAATGTGAAACTTCTAATTCTAAGGAAGCTCAAACCACATTGCCAAATCCAAATAAACGGAAAGCCTATCCAGATGAGGTAGTATCCAAATGGAGGGGGGAAAAGAAGAATAGAATAGAAGGGGGGGCCAATGTTTTTCCTAGACCCTGGAGAGGACAAAGAATTGAAATAAAAGCTACTGAAGAGAATGAAAAGAAATCCAAGGAAAAAAGCATAATAATAAGATGTATGATGCATAGATTGTTCAGTCTCTTTTGAAGGCTATTGAAGTTGCATCCGAGAAAATTCTTGTACCAAAAACCTTCTTAATATAAAAATTACCCGAGCCTCTGGGAAAGAAGTTCATGTCTCTAGAAAAAGTCAAAGAGAAATATGTTAAAAAGGAAGCCGTGGAAGAAGAATAAGAAGCTGAAAGCACTGATGTTACAACTGATCTGATAAATCAATTAGATGAATTTCATGAGAAGGAAAGTGCTTCTGAAATAATTTCAATCATGACTTTTCAAGCCATATCGTCAAGAATTGCTACTACATGCATTGATGAGATGCCTGAAGAGGAATTGAAATAGTTGTACGATGGAGAGATTCATAATCATGACATTATTCACCCTGAGGATATTAAGGCAGGAGCTGAGAAAGAAATATTTGATGAAGATAAGATATTCCAATTATCTGAATGTGATAAGGAATCTCCAGATGAAGAAGCTATTCTGAAAAATTACAAGGGGAAACAAGTGGTTGTTGATACCCCAACAAAAAAATTTTAAGAAAGAAGTAAGTTGTTGCATCTTCTAAGAGGAAGAAGGTAGAGCTAGAGGAAGAACCATCACCATGAAAAATGTCAGATTCAGAGTCATCATCTTTTAGACATGATTTTTTCATTCAGTCCTGAATGAAGCTAGTGGACACAATTCTGATCTTTCCTATAATTGACTCCAGATGCTAGATGCTCCAACATTTCATGAATAAGAAATCTGACTCTGTATCCATGGTGATGGATAGGTGTGTAAATATTGAGGTCGAACAGAAGAATTTTTTTATCAACTATTATTCCCATATAAAATATGGCATGAAAATGCTAAGCTAGTCAAAGAATATAGTCAAATATCTAAAAGATCTTGATTAATTTCTAGATGATGTTAAGAATGCTTTTGATATTAAAGATGCCAAAATCAATGATCTCACAAATTTCATTGAGGAAAATATAAATATTGAAAATAAAAATCAGATTCAAGATCTAATATATCTTAAAGGGAAGTTGAGTCATATTGTCCATAGATGGAAAACATAAAGGGATCTCCAGATCGAGATTCAAGAAAACCTAGTGAAGAAAGATTAATTTCTGAAGACTTGGGAAGATGATATAAAGGCTCAGGAAGATAGTATCAATGCATTTAAAAAGCCAGCATAGGAGGATCACAAAGAGTTAAAGAGACTAAAAACCATCATGAAGAAGATGATACCCAAGAAAAAAGAACCAAAATAGATCAAAATCCTATGTTTTGTTGTATCTATTTTTCCATGTTTTCTTTCATTCAATATTAATGAAATTGTTGTTGTTTTCTTTTTTTGGATGTTTGTACAAATATTTTTGGAACCATATTTATTTTCCATTCCCTATTTTTTTTAAATTAAAAATGGGGTGAAAGGAAAAAGAATTTCATGTAAAGAAGAAATATCCCAATGTAAGGGGGAGTTTTTCTAATGGGGAGTTCTCATTATGAAGATTTCCATACACAAGATAATGAAATTCCTCATTCCAGAAATCTAGAATACGATCCTTAGTGTTTCAAAGCCTAAGGGGGGGGGGGGGTTAGTCATAATCACAATTTTTCATATATAAAGGGAGATATGTTTTATTTTCAAAGTATAGAAAATTTTTATTATGTCCTTATATTATTTTTCGTAAGGATTCTTGTGCTTTCAAAAAAAGGGGGAGATTGTTGAGTCAATAAGGGTTTCCTTATGGATTTTCCATTACTTCATACATGGGGTAGATTGTTAATTAATTAATTTTTCCCTTATGACTTTACCATTCCTTCATGTTTTGAAAATTACAAACACCTTATGCCAAGGAAAATGTATTTTTACCCTTGTTTTGATTCTTTATGTAAAATTTCCTTTCCCAAGGAAAATTATCCTTTCATGTTTTTATTGCTCATGTCATAATTTTTCTATGTATGAAATTCACTTTATAACTAAAGCCTCAGAATTGTAAAAATACATAGATATAAAGAATTCTGTTTTAGAATCAGAATTCTTAGAATTCTGGTTCCAAACATTCTAAGTTCTAACTTCGAATTCTAATTACGAATTATGCATACAAAATCTTCTGAGTTCTGAATCTGAGTTTTAATTAAAAATTCTGGATACGAATTCTTCTGAGTTCTGAATCAGAATTCTAATTATGAATTCTGGTTACGGCCATTCTAAGTTCATAATCTGATTCCTGAATACGAATTCTGGTTACGAACTTCCTAAGTATTGAATCCAAATTATGATTAAGAATTTTTTTTAAAAACTTTATGAGTATTGAATCCGAGTTCTCTAAATACATACTTATAATTCTCATGAGTTATGACTCTGAATTCTTATGAACTCTGATTTTGAACCGTGTAATTTCTGGTTCCGAATTATTGTGAATCCAGATTTCGAATATCCTTGAAATTCATAATCTAGAAATCTATAGAATTTAGGTTCCGTATTGCTAGAAAACAGAATCTTGATATCTTTGTATTATAGACTCTAAATTATTTTTTTGGATAGAAATCGAAAATTCATATTTCCTTACATTCCAAATAACATATTTTAGTTATGTAACTATATTTTTCATACACTTGTTTTGTTATAAAATGATGTCGTGCTTTCAGTTACAAACTAACTGTTGTTTGAGTGACACGTGTAAAGGTACCTCTGAAATTCAAGGAAAATATGACTGTTGGAGGAGGGAGATGACCGTTGAAGTCATGCCTATAAATAGGATCTCATTTGAAAGAGTTCTACACTGTTCGATGACTCTAGAGATTAAAGGATGTTGATGTTATATCTAGAGAGAGTCTTTTATTTCATAGTGCGTACTGAACTTTTGGTTTAGTTTTTATTTGTGAAAATATGATTGTTGCTGAGTACAATCAAAGACATCCATGGATTGGAAGATAGAGGTGCCGACTACCTTGAAGTTGAGGGCTTCCTTTCTGAGGAAGATAGAGGTGCCGACTACCTTAAAGTTGAGGGCTTGCAGGGATAACATGACAGACTCCGATCTTCGTATCGAGGGCTTACCCTAGTGTGGGTAAGACAACCTTTCTTGAAAGTATAAATCAAGGGACCTTAATCCATGGTTTTTAGATACATTTATCTTTGGGTTAGAAGACTTACTACGATTACTTTTTTTGTTACAAGTTTTCTGCTGCAATTGTATTGTTGAAGACAATATGAATACCTTATACTTACTTACACTTTAACTCAGATTTAGATAGATTCTATACAATTTAAGGTCGAATATTCAACATTGTAAACTTTTGTTAAGTTACATTTTCAGAATCACTTTTCCGGAATTGTTTTCTTGGAATCATATATCCGGATTCAAGAAAGTGTGTAGAAGTAGAGGTTTTGTGAATTACCTTGTTTAACCGTTTTAAACATAATAATTTTTAAAATTTCCAAAGGAATTATTAAATGTATACAATTCACCCCCTCTTGTATTTTGAGAATCATTATATACTCTATATAGTATCTCTATTATTTCGATCCTACATTTGGTATTATAGAGTATATATTACTCACATACCTCTCAACAACGTTTAATTTTTTGTACTATAAACCAGAGATCAAGTGGCATTTCAAGGATATCATAAGATCACGTGTGGATCACCAATAGTGTATCCTTAGATCCTCACAGCACTATAAAATAAATAAAAGGGGGTCTTTTTAGATGGTCAACATTAATCAATGAATAAATCACCCAATCCTATATATTCATTTCATCATATATTATATAAATAAATTATAAATTTGATGTGAATGATCCTCTCTTGTGGTTTTGGAAAATGATAATTAAAATAAATTTTAAATTTTCACCCACCACTTCAAGCTTCTTTTGCATCTGGAACCAAAAAGTGGTATCAGAGCGGTCACATTTAAATTTTCAATTATTTATTTGAATAATGATATATATAGAACTATGGTTAGATATTCATTTAAAATGAATCATTATTTAATTATATTTAAATTAACACTTTTCAACATATTTAACAATATTAATTCATTGATTAATATTCATAATGGAATTATAATAGATGCGACATGGTTACACATGTACTCCAAATTGTATGTCATGTATCCTACGGAGATATATTTGGATGCACCGAAGGATTTATAGTGTGCCATGCATTAATTAGATGTTGTGTATATAGAATATTGACTGTACAACCATGGAAATGGTTGTTGGATTATATGGTGTTTATTGGTGTTCAAACTGTGTAGTATGCATGGGTTAGTGGCGTAAATCGTGCAATATGTGTGGAAATTATACACAGTCAAAACTGCATGAGACTGACCCCTGAGAGATTTTATGATATACACAACATGTATGTGGTGTAAAAAGTGTGTAATTCATCAATTACTACATCTGAATGAATCACCAAATACCCAGATGTGCATCCCCATCACTTGGAAAGTGGAACACATAGTGTGTAGCTAGAATGTACTCCCTGTTATTTTCTACCGAGGTACACACTGCATGCCTAGGCATGTTCCCTAGATACACAATAGCTGAGATACACATTTTGTGGATGATCTCTACATGAGATGTTGTATACCATTAAATTAAAAATTAAATATTACATTAAATCTATAATTACATCATTAAATCCATATTTTATTGATTGGATCACAAATGTGTGTTTGAAAATTTAATAATTGTTTAAAAAAATTTTAAATTATAAATAAATTTATTTTAATTACTTTGACATTATTAGATATTCCATTTATTTTCCATGATTTAAATAAATTATGGGTATCACTAATTCTGTTTTGATGATCATTAAAATGAAAGGGCATTTATTAATTATTTCATTAATTAATTAATTTTGGGGAATTAACCTTAATAATAAATAATGAATTATAAAATGAATTCAATCCACTAACATTTTCTTATTAATTCCACGTATGTCCATTAATGAGGTTAACCAAGACCTATTAATGTGTTTGATTTTTTGACTTAAATTATTTCATGGGTTTGCAATTATTTCTTATTAAATTAAATATGATGTACTATGAGTCATCACTCCCTCCAATATTAAATAGGACCTGTAAGTCTAATAATATTTTTATAATACCCTTTTAACATATCCTTTGTTTCCACTTACCTATATGTGAGTCATAAAGAAATGTAATTTATGGTGTATTCAAAGGCGTGTTTAGGATATTCATGATAGAAACATTGTGTTACTATCTCTTGTGATACATACGTGGATAGGTGGAATGCAATAAATCATTCCGTGACAGAAAATTAACATTATTTCTCTAAGATTAAAGGTTGATTTAATATATTCTCATTAAATCAAACACTGGATAAATCTCATTAATGGATCGTTTAATTATTTTTTCATTTATTTTTTTCTAATTTTTTATTATATGGATGTAAGGTCAAGATCACATGAATAAATTAATTACTATAACAATAATGAAATTAAATAACTGAATTATGAATAAACGTTTTACCCATAATGTGTTATTAATCATATAAGATATTTTTAATATTAACAATTCATGTAACAGTTAAAACAATATAAAAATTTATTAACAATTAATTAAAATCAATAAATTAAATATTATCTTAGACATGGGATTCCATTACTTGATAAGAAATGAAATCGTAGAAACTAAGTCTTTTAACAACCCTCATTGGGACACTTACTTTTAATATAGAGTTCTTATAATGGTTATGAGTTGAATTTACCATATTATATCACGATAAGTATCCCTTACTATACTTGATGTAACATTGAGGAAAGTGTTTAGGAAATACAAGTCAATAGTTCATGTTAGGGGATTCCACTCAAGGGGCCAGGGAGCTATAAGCCTTTGGTTGGCAATGAACTGGAAACCTAAAAAACATCAGGTAGTTTAACCATCCCACGCTTGGGTTATCAAAATGGGAATATAGATCATTTTTTCTATAATGTCATAGTAATTATACATTACATGTTCAATCGTGACAACAATTGGGACTTGATAAAATAGTTAATGATTTAATAAAAATAGAATAAATAAATATATATATATTTTCTCCCATAATTTGTAATCAATAAAGGTACTAATAATATTCTTTTCAATTATAAATTTTTTTTACACTCATCAACCACATTATCCCGACAATAAATATTTTATAAATACAACCAACTCACTTTCAGTAACATCCAAGAGTGGTTTAGACACCTTTGGGTTATGATACACCATGAATGCAAATCATGCATTCAAGAATCCACAATGCATGATCTTCCTTCTAAATTGGTGAGTGATGAAGTGTTTTTGGTCTACAAATTTTTTTAGAGACGTAATCGATGTTCAATTTTTGATGCTTTCGTAGATAACTAGTGAACTCATAAAGTCAAATGAAAACATGTATACATATAAACTTATTGACAACCTCTATAGAATTTAACATCATATAGATATAAAATAATGGTTTTAGATACATAAGGCGCTATTTTCTAGAAATCTAGGATAGGTTACCCAAACCAGGACACACATAGTAAATCTCATTGGCTACATAGAGATTCTAGAGGTTCTAGGGTTTAAACTCATTGAAGAACTAGAAACTGATATCCTTATAGAATTAGTCGCCATGATATTATATTTTTTTAAAAATTTTAATATGAACAACATTGAGAAGTCTCTTCTATATCTACCAACTCACATTCACCATTTCTATATAGAATCAATGTATGAATATCCTTTCATTTTTATGGTGAAAAAGATAAATGGGAAACATGATCTTTTCAAACCCAAATGTTCATCATACCCTTACAACAAGATTAATATGAAGGGGAACAAAATGGAATAGGAAGTTTTCTATTTCACATGTGACAAAAAGGTCCACTAGAAGAAAACAACACCCAAACAAAGATAAAAGGGGATGATTTTTGAGTGTTTTTTATCAAGTAAAATTTTTATATCAATATCAATTAGGTGTTAAATACATATTGTGGTGATAAGATATGTCTTAAAATATATGAATTAAGTATATTATATAAGATTAATTGAAGGGTAGCTGAGTAATGAGAAGTCAACAAAGCTAAACTTGATTTTTAAGCTATTAGTGACTCCCACCTCAAATTTCAAAATGGGTTGATATTTGTATTATTGACTTTTTATTATGTAACTTATGATACCAAAAACATTATATCAGTATCCAAACTTCATGTAGATGTTTTTATTTTAAAAATTAAGAAATAATTGTTGCTAACTTTGTAAAAATAATTTTTTGTGTGTGGAACAATGAAAAACAGTCTTTATGTGTTTTACTAAAAAAACCAAGTAATTTCAATAGATAATGAAACTAAATCACATGACTCACAACACACCAAAATTTGGAATCCATGGTTAGGACAGGTAAATGAAAAATTCTCAAATAAACTACATCAAGATAGATATTTAGATTATTTTGAACTCAAACCACATATTTTATACCAATCATGTTTATAATGAAACATGACCAAATCACCATTAAGTTGTAATGTTTAAATGGCTAAATCTATTCATGAATTATTTCGTACCAATGTGTTTGGACCATCTTCTATTGAATAATTGGGTGATTACTCAGAAATCATAATTTTTTGGATGATTTTAGTGTATATGGATTTTTCTACATAATGAGATATTTTTTGCATTATATTGAATAATTGAAGAAATACATGAATTAATTGTAGAACCATCTTTGTATGAAGATTAAAAAATTCCACTCTAACTGTGGGGGAGAATATATTAATCAAGAATTCATTTATAATTTATGGGACTTTGAGATACTATCTCAACTCACTCCTCATAAAATGCCTCAATGGAATGGTATAAGAGAAAGGAATAACTACACCTTATTGGAAGTCCTGAGACAGAGGTAGAGCCATGCAGGTCTTAAATTATCATTTTGGGTAAACACGTTACAAATAAAAATACAAATACAAAAACCTAGATCTAACTAAAGAAAAATATGGTATACCATACCAATTATGGAATGTAATGAAACTTGTATTGTCATGCTTGTGCGGGGTTACAATGAATTCATTACGACCAATTTTTGTAACAAACATGGACCATATGGCACAAAGTATTCTTTATGAGATATCCTAATGATCTAAGGGTATATTACCTATATGAACCCTCCAAAAAATGTTATAGTGACAATAAACACCTTATTCCTTGAGACAGAGAATATCTCTAGAATATATAATACGAGTGAGAAAATCTTCAATAAGTTAAGGTTCAAGGTAAGCAAGAGTAGGTACTAGAATAGAGTCCCCAAAGCCCAATGGAAGAAGATGATTTTCCAAATACACATGTATTATATAGCATTAAAATATAGGATAAATTAATAGAATGTTATGTATTTCTTGTCACAAGGATGGTGACTCATTATTAGTTGATAATAATGATCCCATAAACTATAACGAAGCATTAAGAGGGACAAATGATTCCATGTGGAAAACATCCAGGATTTATAAAATGGTTTCCATGTTCCAAAACCAAATCTGTATTTTAGTAGATCATTAAGTGGATTTAATTACTGTTGGATGAATATGGGTATACAAAAAGAAACAGTACATGGAAGGCCATGTTATTACCTATAAGGCACTACTTGTTGAAAAATAGTTTAAATAGTGTCAATTCATTGACTATGATAAATCATTTTCACTAGTTTTCAGGAAGAAATCAATAATTTTTCTAAATGACATTGAAGCTTACCATGAAAATGATATTTTGAAAATAGAGTTCAAAACAACTTTCTTTAAGGGGATCCTTCAGGTTGATGATTATATGACAGAACCCGATGGGTTTGTAACTCCAAAAAATGCAACATAGATATGAAAATTTAATAAAAACCCATTTATTTAATAAGGAAGGAATCTATGTCATGGAACATTCATTTTGATTATTCCATAATGGTTTATTAATGAATGTGTGTGAATCATGTATGTACAAACAATTTAATTGGTGTGCTATCAAATTCTTAATAGTATATGTTTAAAACATATTATTAAATGTAATTGATATACTAGTCATACAGTCTGTTAAAGCATAGTTGAATAAATTCATATCTATGATGGAATTTGTAGAGGCAACATATATACTTTGGACCAGGATCCATCATGATATATCCAAGAGGTTTCTCGGCCTTGTTCAAACTATACACATTAACATTATAAAAAAGAGATTTAGTATGGAAAAATACAAAAGAGTATTTTATTCCAAAATTAATTGGCATTCATCTTTCTATGAAAATGTTTCCTCAGACACATGAGCAATGAAATCGAATTAAAAAGATTTCATATGAATTGGTGATTTGGTCATTCATGTATTCTATGTTATATGCAGTGTTATAAGTTTCATATGCATTGAGTGTGGCAGGACGATATCATGTTAATCAAGGTGACATCCAATAGATATAATTCAAAACTATCATTAAGTGTCTCATGCATATTAATGATACATTCCTAGTTTATAGATGATATAAGGTTTTATTAATTTGAATATATGATAAATATAGTTTCCAAATTGATCAAGCTGACATGATGTCACAAATTTGATAATTCTAAGTCATTTTTTTCATTTTCAGCATAAACCACATTAAGGTTGGTGGGATCCTAGAAATAAAAGTTAAAAATGTGAAATTCTAAACACCACAGACACAAATTTCATACATCATTCAAAAATCCATCTTTAAACATTAATAATTACCTTTATATTTCGAATTCAAATAAACATTCAAAAAACACACACGTCAACATCTCAGGACACTTTTGCCCTGAGCCACACTCCTTGAATCACAAACCTAATTAAAAAAAAATTTCATTGAAATAATAATTTCTATAAATAATAATCCATTATATCAGATCATCATCATCGTTAGTAAAAACCGAATACCATTGAGATATGCATGGGACATCTACCCTGAAGCACCAAACAAAACACCCAATAACTAGAAAAAATCTACATCACTTGGATATGTGACCTCTTAAATGATTTGAAACATTAAAATAACCTACCAAGACACCTTGAAAACAATTGAAAAAATTAAACTAGGATGTGAGTTTTAGAATCCTGTGGAATGATCAAAGTAGGAACATACACCGTCGAGCAAAAACATGAACATTGAAATCATCGGTTTTCACCAAGGATGAAGGCCACAAAAAATCCAGAACATCAAGAGTCCATACATAAATCATGACTGAAAAAACCACCCTCATCAAAATAATTCCAAATAATAGAAAGTACCAAAATGAATCTAATGAAGGGGACTAAAACTCTATGAATGGAGAGAACCTACATGAATCACATGTCCTGGAAAACTGCTGAATCTTAACCAACACATACCAAACCCCTATGGGAGAAACTATATGAGTCTAAGATAGAGTATATTGCAATAGATTTGGGAGTAAGATAATAGAATGAGATGAATGAGGCCTTGGTAGTGGTACATGATCATAAAGAGACATAAACACTCGAACAAGACGGATGGAAAGGGAGGGTAAGAGAGCATTGAAGGAAATCCAAAGAGATAAAACCATGAGAAAAAACAATTCACCGAATGAGAGAAACCCATCATAGAAATTAGATCATGAAATAAAGGTGAAACCTATAAAAAAATGTTTAATAAGGAAACTAGATGGAGGAAAAAAATCATATAAATCTATAGGAGGATGAACCATCACCAGGGGTAGAAACCCTAGATGAAAGAGAGGTTCGACGTGCTTAGAAGAGATCAATGAATAATTTAGTCATAGATGATATATATGATTCCAATTATAATGTGGCTTATATATTTTCTAAATAATCAGTATTGATGTTTAAATTCATCCAAGAGGATGATTTGATACTTATAAGTGAAGATCCTATCACACTCTACTGTGATAATAGTGTAGTGGTTTCTCTTAGAATAGAGCCATGGTCACATCATCAGATGAAGAAAAAACATTGAAAGTATCATCTTTTGATGTATTTTTATAATATAGGTTATGTTTTAGTGAGAATTATTTTCGTAAAGAATAATTTTGGGGACCCCTTTTATATGAGTTTGACTAAGTAGAAACATGATTATCATGTGAGGTCTAGAGGACCGAAATTTATAGGTAGTTGGATCTAGTCTGTATAGGGTTCTGTTGTAGTTGGTGTCCTAGGACTAAATATTCATACTTTTATTAGGTGTATATTTGATGTATTTAATATTAATTAATCATATTATTAATTATTGTTATATGTTTGACATATATTTAACATAATAATGTCCAAGATTATTTTTCACATTAATATAGTCATACGAGTTTCCCATTACAATAAGAAAAATGAATTTCCAGGACAATATTATTAATTTTGTTTTATGGTGGGATAATGTACTATGATGAGAAATATATTATTTAGACAGGTAGGTGTGAGTACTCATAAGTGGATGAGGCTTCTTCTCATGAAATTATCACATGGTAATCTCCAAGATGGGAGATTATGAGTACATAACTGCAATCTTGAATTCATTATGTTTTGGTTTCATCAGGTATTCCTATTAGTGAGAATGGGTTATGTTACACAGACATTAATATTATCATTAATTCATCTCATGACTTATGGAGTTAGATTTTCTGATGAAATCAATGATGGAATATGTTCGTGGTGAGGTAGAGTATGTTAGGGGAATCGTGATTAACATGTCTTTCATGGAAATTTCAAGGAAGTATTTTTCACTTCCATCTTTATGTAAGCTAATATCTCGACCCTTTTATTAAAATTGAACTATATACCTAAATTTTAAATACATGGTGTAACGACATGTTTTTTCTAGATAGTGAATGAAAAGCATATCAACAATATAGGTTGTTGTCATGGATGTGCAACCTTCTTGACGAGATATTTTGAAAATGTTATTATATTAAATTGTGAGAATTTTTATGTGGTTTTCTTCATTTCAAAATTACATTCTTTTGCAGGGGTGTCTTGACCCATTCCTGTACAATAATCATGGACATTAAGGAAGATAACTTAATTTCAAATTAGAAATAATCCTAGAGTGTCTATGACTTTTCATTGATCCCTATTAAATTCAAATGGAATTTAAATAATGGAATAGATATTATTCTCAAGACTATGTAATATATTATACCAACATTCTATTGATTGAATAAATTAAATAAATATTTATTCACCAGATTCGGAATAAAATATATCAATTTATATTATTCAATATTTAAAAAATATATATTTACTACTTTATGAATACACTATTTATTTATGTAAATAAAATATTTTATATGGGTATTCAATAAGTTATAGAGGTGTTTTAATGGACTAATACCTTGTCCGCGGGAAAATATTAACTAACAAGTCTATTAAATAATACCTTTTCTTTCGGAAGTTGGCATGCAGTAAAAATTAATAATATTATTTTTTCTATGTTGATTGGGATTTATTAAATGTTATAATATTATTTAATGTCAAGAAAGACTTAGATAGTTATTTTATACTAAATCCATGATCTATAAAGAGATAAAAACGTATATTATATTGAGTATCGATCAGTGTAATCAAAATATAGATTTTTTTTTTCAGATAATGAATTATATCTTGAATCCTTCTGGTCTCTCCGTCTCAAGAATGAGAAATGTAATCAGTATTTATTGAAGAGAAAAAATGAGTGATTAAGAGAAATAAACACAACACATTCGATTCACTGTGCTAGCACCAAATGGTTGAATAGCATTGGTTTGAGATCATAGGAGCATGTGTGGATCATTAATAAAAGGTTTTGATCATTTAATACACATATTATAATAAAGGAAATCTAGAAGGTTAATTTTGGATGATCAACATTCATCAATGAATAAACATAACAATTCAAGGTAATCATTTTTTTGAAATTAAATTAATAATGTATAAGTTTGATGTATAATACCCCCACTCATGGTTTTAGGAAAAATTAATTAATTGAAATTTTAATTTGCCTCCCCCTGGTGCTTGCATCCACTACACCGAAAACTAACAAAATGTATATCCATAACTAAGATTCCTAGCCATAAAAAATCATATTTTAATTTATAATCTTTCGAACTACCACATTTGTAATGTCATCTCCAAATACTTCAATTTCATATTAATTTGTAGGATATAATTTTATCTTTGAATTTTGTATCTTCATGAACATGTAATGTTAATATATGTATAATTGGAACTAGTGGGTTAACAGAATCTTAGAGGGTATTTTTGGTTTCATGGATTATTTACAAGATATTATTGATCTAAATTTCCATTTCACGTTTATTTTTTCTGAAATTAATATCATAACTCATTTAGACACTTTTCCTCAATTTTAAATTGTTTCTCATTTGGAAAACATTTAAGAACATTATTAATGCATTATTATAATATTACATGACTATTCTATGGATTTCACAATAATATTATCAACTTTTGTAATGTCTAGATCATTAAGAGGAATAGAAAAATCAATTCTCGACTCATGTGATACATAAATACACAAACTCATGTGATATTTTGGGAGTTATTATTTTATTTCATGTATCCGGGGAAACATTACACCATAAACCCGCAATAAGGTGATGTTTGGGAGTTGATATATATAAATCCTATAAAATTTCAACCAATGGAATTTTAGTAATCGAATGTTATCCCATATTGTTTGATAAATATTTATGATAAATATGTATGATAAAAATTATCATCTATGTTAGGGAATGTATTATATGGGAATGGCTAGAATTAATGCTAGTGGTGTCATGTGGCAATTCATGAACTGATCATTGTTCTTAAATTAGTCCAATTTGATCCTTTTACATATACTAGTCTAAAAAAACAGAATAAAAATTAATAATTTTCGATGTTTCTATATGTTCTTACATTCCTTTCATCATCTCATTATTTTCTCATTATTGCTTTATATTCTCAAAATACATAATAGGAGACACTCCAAAACCAAAACCATTAATTAGACCATATTTTTCAGCCCAATTTCAAGATATTAAAAGTAGTTTTTATTTTGGAATAATCAATTTCGTCTCTTGTGTGTAAATATTATAAAAACCATATGAACATAAATGTATATTTTTATGTAGTGATATTATAAAATCACAAAAAATTTATATTATGTCATAATTATACATGATTATCATTCTTCTTTTTTGTTTTCATACACTAGTTTTTCCTATATTTATAGGATCCTCCTTCAATTATACCCAATGTCATATGGAAGTGTCTCATGTTCAGATTCATCAATCATAATATAAACAAAGCAACCCATGTTTTTTTTATCACATTATTTTTTTGATGATTTAAAATAAATACAATTTTCTCTTTTAGTATAGTGTAAGTCTTCTTTAATTTATTGTAAGAGTACATTGGGTTTTATATAAACTAATTAATTTTATAACACCATTTTCATTTAAAAAGTTATCATTTTATTTTCAATATATATAATATAAATATTTTCCAATAAAATAATCTCAATTACAATAAAAAAATGATTCCACATCACAATGACTAATGAATTATTTTATTGTTTCAGGGTTTATAATATGTTCATACATATCTAGTGGTGGGGGTTCACATTCCCCAAAACATCTATATGATTATGAATTTTTAGATGTTTTAGGAGGACTCTATAATCTTTTCTAGTGACCATTATGGAAAATATCTTATAAAAATCATCTAAAATAAATAAAATCTACAATGTATAATGAAAATTAATTAAATGTTTCATTAAATGGTTTTTTCGGTAAAATTGATAAATTATATCATAACATTCCCCTATTTTCTTCCAACATGGTTATCTTCAATGAAAAAATGACATTATTCTACATATCTATGAAAATTAAAACCTACATTGATGTTGTATCATCAAATTAAATAATAATATTTGAATTAATGTGGTTAAATTGTTGAACATGTTGATCCCATCCAAGCTAAATTTTTACAACTTTTACTCTCTCCTAGACAACTTTTGTTAAAATGAAGATTCTATACTGATCTTTTTTTTCATCCACACATTGTTGGTCCCCTAATAATTCAACAGTTTCAATATTGATGGTATGTTCTTCCTATGGATTAGTAACATCACAATGTAGATAATTCATTATCTACACAGTCAGTTCAAAATTTAATTTATATTGTATAATTGTATTAGAGAACACATTATATTATAAAGAAAATAATATTATAATAACAAACAAATTAACCTAATAATTTAAATTTCGTTCATTTCATTAAATATTAATGGGATTTGGATAATCTATTGAGTATTGAAATCACATCCTTGTGGTGACATTTAATGTATAAGACACTCTCCACATTAGGACCCTACTATGATAATTATGATATCTCAATAAATGGTTCATCTCTAATTAATTTTTTATCAGACGCTAATATTTTATTATTCACCGAATAAATTGAAAAATAACATTTTACTGGACTTGATACATATAATAATTTCATTGCTTGTGATTTCAATAGGAATGGTTCATCCTTTTACCCTTCCACAAAAAAAAAACATCTTAACGAAGCTCAATTTGTTAAATTTAACTATAGCTCTATTATCATCCCATTTTAAATTAAAAATATTCACATAAAATTTATTATTTTCTAACTCGTATATTTATTCAATTATGCCGGAGCATGAAATATTAACATAAATTGGATTTCTATCCTTGGAATTGAATACATGCATCACTTTCTCCATAATCCAAACTCAAATATTTTGTATCCCATTATGTTCATCATATTCGTTCATATAGAATATATAACAATTAATTACAAAATTAGAGTAAGTGATAATATTTAAATTTGGTCCACTAGATATCCAATGAAGTTTTCCGGAAGTATAATTAGGATTTGAAGATAACTCCATATAAATATTATCGGAAAGGCATCATATAAACTGTTGATTATTTTTTATTGATATCCATTTTTTTGACTTTGATTGATTAAAATTTCCAAGAATTAGTCAGTGGGATTCATTATATTAAGGAAACATTATACTGTAATTTAAATTGAAAAGGTGAGTCTTTGTGTTCTCTTTAATGGTAATTGTAACAACACCTCTTTAAAAAAATTTATTCTCTCATAAGGCTTTCACATTACTTATATTGTGTGAGACCAATTATATCAACATCTAAATGGTAATCGATATAGAATTCAACAACATCATCAACAGTATGTAACTATTAAATAAAGACTTGAAAATAACTTCAATTCATTATGTACCCCTTAAAATTATTCATATAGAATTTAGTGAGATATATCCATAAAAAATGATCATGAACACAATGTTGAATATATATAACATAGTGAACCATTAGGTGGAAAATTATATCAATGAATTATGGTTGGAAGAATTACTCCACTGATCATAATATAAAAAAAAAATCCATATTCATGATTGGAAACTTCATAGGGTCTATTACCTTACAAAATATGCATTTGAAAAGAAATATATTTTTGGTGAATATATGATGTACATTTTTTGGTATAATTAAACATAATTCAATAATAATGAAATCTTCATAAAAAATGACAGTTATGTTATTTTAGTCATAATAACATCGAATTATTAATTTAAATGATATTATTCTTTTTTGATAGATACCCCTATGTAAATTTTACACCATTAAGGAAGTTTAAAAATTAAAATTTTTCTTTGTAAAGATAGAGTGTTCGTTGGAGGGGGAATAATAGTTTTCATTTCACAGTTTACTGGTACCAACAGATCCCTCACCCTCATGTTAGTCAGGTCCAACATTTCGTTAATTAAATAATTTATTACCTCTAGAACATTTTGTAAAGTGACAATAAAAATATCAATTATACATTGTTCTACGTTCCTGACTTTAAAAAAATATCTGATGTATATATAATTCCAATATGGTAATTTAATTAAAATTTATCTATTTTTTCAAACAAATTTTTTTTATTGTTTTTCAAAAATGGTTTTACAAAATTGGTGCAATTATCTATTAATTTTTTGAGAAGTTTATGACTCATTAATTGGTATATTTCTGTACATTATTATGTATTTCTATTGAATAATTTTTTCCATGATTGGTATTTATGTCTTGAGGGAAAAAATTTACAATGCCTTAAAAATATTGTCCAAGAGGAATGTTTCAACCAAATTTGTGTGTACCATCTACACAAACGGGACACTTAAAAATTCCATTATATTTATAGCCTAAAAAATTACCATAAGAAGGAATTAAAATTATCACCCTATAAAACATCGATCTCAATTTAAAATATTTAATTCTAAGAGCCTTATACAATGTAAAAATTTTATTTCTTTTTCCTTTATGATGTTTAGTCAATTCATCCACAAATAAATAAATATGATTTTACATGTTTTTTTTAGATATAAAATGAGAAAAAATAATGTATTTTTTCATCATGCATGCCCAAAGTGGAAAGTTATAAATTACCAACATAACATGCCTTGTAATGTGAGTAATACCATTCACACAAATTGGACTTATTACATATGTAGATAACACATGTCAAAGAATTATTGTATTCTTTCCAAGTTCAGGATACTCAAAATACATTTTCATCCACTAAGGATAGTTCATTGGGTGTCCTATTTTACCATATTAAATTAATGTATCTACTTTACATGAAAATTTTCTAATATATTATTAACTTCCATTGAGGCGTCTAAACATTGGAATGATAGGAAAGTACCATAAACATTTTGAGGAACATGATATATATTTCTTTTATCAATCTTCACATAACCTAGAATATGTTATGACTAATTCATGGTCCTTAAAAAATTTATAATCAGTTTGACAGGCCAATATTTTTATAGAGATCATACACATTAAATATAGAATTATCATAGAGCCAACTATTTTATAATGATGATAAATTTCCTTTAGAAACACATCAATCAAAAGACCATGTAAATAAGTAAAGCTGGTGTCACTCCTTCTTCTTCCAATATTAAAATTATATAACATTAATACAAATAAAAATATTGTATATTTTGTACAAAAAGTATAAAATGGTGTCTTTTCTATAAATATTTTATTTCTCCATCAAAATTTTAAAATCATGATGGTCATTCTGAATTATCATTTTCATTTATTTTATACAATATCTATCATAATTTAAACTGGAATTTATATCAACAAATCCATAAATCACAATATCATACCAATCAGTATATAAATTCTTTTTCAGTTAAATTTATTCCAACATTTATATATTCTATTTATATTATAACAAATCACATATTCGTGCAACATTTCTGAGTGAATTCATCTTGAATAAAAACAACATAAACTTGGATAAATGATTTGAGAAGGTTTAAAGGCATGCCTTATTTCAAGCTTGATGAAATTTTAAAAGCCATCCTACTACTCATTTTTCTTCCAATTAGCATCCTTCCAGTTTTGATTCATATCCATCCTATTATGTTAAATAATATTAATTTTGTAAAAAATAAATAAATATACATATGGTTTTAATAATCGATGAATAAATTTATAGATTCATTATTTAAATTTGATCATTTTCCTAAAATAAATTTATACTCACTTTCGACACCCAAAAAAGAAAAAATTGTTTCAATGATAAAATAATATAATTCCATTAAATTGGAATATTAAACTCTTTATGACAATGTTTCACATTGATAAACACCAATTAAAACAAGAATTTTGATTTTTTAAAATAAAATAGGATTTTTTGTGTAGAATTAAATTTGGAAATTGATCATGGATGGGTGATTTGATGAAAAGTGGTATGGGTTAAAGATAAATTAGAATTAGGGGAACCAACATAGAAATGATAACCACCATGATGAGATTTCCCCTTTTGGATGATTTTAATCATGACTGTATAATAATGATCATATTGTACGACTGATGTTTAATTATTCTCAACATGCCTATGTTATTGGGGATAATTCCTAATATTTTATATTTTTATAAATAGTAACATGATAAAAACCTCTTGTTGTTTAAGGTTTATATGTTCCCCAATAGAGGGAATAAGTATTAGAACATTGTTAAACAATAAATTAATGTACATGATGTTATTATTATAAGATAAGAAGATTACAATTATGTGTATGGATATTGTTTTTGTATTGTTGGAAATTTTTTATAAAAGGGAATATGTTATATAGATAATTTTATGAAGAGTATAATTAATTTTTTATTTATTAAAACATACAAATATCAACAATGTTCACTCACAAAATTATTAATGTTTTTTTACTTAGTGTGAAATTGTAAAGGATGATGATGTTTTTGGTGAGCATCTTTAAAAGATTATTTGTGATAAAATGTAATTTTGTGCCTATATAATCAATTGAAGGTGACTATAACCATAAGAATAAATTTTTTAGGGGTATAATGAATTAAAATTCCCACTAGACACTACATGATTTCATCCTAACAAATTATGAAACACTGATTGGCTCTAAGAAAATTTTACAAACTTCATTTTAGATGAATTATGCACGGAAAATTTAAAAATATTTAAAATAACATTGGTGGAGTAAATAATAATTTTTAATAATTTAATTTCATTATAAGTAATGTGGGGAAGTGAAAATTATTTGGACTTATAAAAACTCATTAATCCATCCATTGACTATTTTTATTATTGGAAGCCTCTAGGAAACAACAAGAATTAATATAAGTTTTGTTAGACCAAAAACAATGTACACCAATTTAATGTTGGAATAGAAAAAAATAACCCAATAAAAAATCTATCTGGGTAGTATACTTCTATATTTCCTGGACACGTAATTCAAAAAAAAACTTTTGTAGAAGAAATATATTAAAAAGTAACATGATCACTAAATAATATTTAGGATTGTATTTCCTACAACTACTGCAACAACATAAATAATATATATGTAGTGATAAAATTTCATTAGGAATGAATATTATTGTAAATTGAGTGACTAAATTCATTTATGTGTCACAATGTGATTATGTCAATAATGTATTAAAGTGGTATCTGTTTTAACATCTCAAAATTTTATGTATTTCTTAATGTCACCTCATTAAACTATTGTTTATCCTATTAGTTAACTATTAATGTTTTGTAGCCATTATAAATAATATTCCTTATGTTAATAATGAACATAGGATGAGGTGTTAATATGGGTGGTTTAGGTCTATGTTTTCCTAAATGACATTAAATACATCAATTCCTTATTTTTGTTATTCAGACCCATTGAAATGTGATATTACAATAAAATTTTTGTTGTGTTTTTATAATCATATAATATTTATCTTTAAAAATTATAAAGGTTGTTATAAGTAGGTGGATTATTTATGAACACCGATGAAAAGCATTCTAAAATACTGTAATATATATATATATATTTATTTGTTTTACAAATTTTGTAGGAATAATCAGTGAATGAAAAATTGGAGAGAATGATCAAACAAATGTGGATTTATTTAATAGATAATAATTATTGACCACACATCTTCGGTAGACATGGTTTTTAAAAAATAATCATTTAAAAAAAATTTGATGAATTGTCTATAACTATATAAAAAATGGGGTACCACGACGCATACTACTATAGGATATAACTTCCAATATAAGTAGACATAATCCCATCGAGGATTGAAATCATAGTCACCTAATCCCTAGTACTCACCACCCTAGATTCATTCCATGTTGAAAACATGTTGAATTTCCGTGGCTCTCCTACTCACATTGGCTATACTCGCCACCACACCCATCCACTCTTCTCTTTCTCATGTATTCGGAAATGATGTTCCTCCTCGTACTATACCAATGGGCACATCACCTTCCACATTGCTAGAAGGGGTGCCAAAACAATTCATGTGGGTCAATTACTATATTCCCACAACTACCCCATCAGCCATACTATAAACATCTAAATGATTGAGGGTGACCCATTATTCTCTCAGTAGAGCATCCTAATTTTTATGTCATGTGTTCATTATTAAAGGGTTTGCCTATATTATAACTTCTTAGTTTTATTGTTTTACTAAGTCATATTTTAGTTTTACCACCTCCCCTACAATGGAATAATAAATGTAAAATTGATTTATTGACACTATTTTTAGTGGATATTTTTTCCAGGATGGCACCCCCCTCCATTGTTAATGAGGAAAAGGTGGTGGTAGGTGGTTGGTGTCCAACCCACCAAACACACCAGTGGGAGAAGAGCATCAGCGGTGGGTCTTGCCTAAAAAATTAATGTGCCTCATCCAATTTAATAATCTCATCTCATCCGACCAACGTCAACTCTGATCATCTCTAATCCGTTATTCAAGCGGTATTTGTGAGGCGTTTTCCCCACATATTCAAGATATATTTTATAAGGGTTTTCTCATTGTAAAATAGATGGAGTGTGAATAATCTTTTACGAATAGATATCCTTCTATTTACCCATAACTTTTACCCATTCCATTTGTTGAGTTTTCTACATTACATATGGAATCAATTTTACTTCTGCATTTTATAAATCATTTTATCTTATTATTATTGCTACACTATAAGGAAATAAATTTTTCGGTCTCGACAAATGGTATCAAATGGAGGCTCTGAACTAGTTATATTTTCCTTCTTCAGGTATTAATAATTCACATAAATTATATTATACACTGTGATTGTGAATCTAGTTGATATTCTACATTAGATTTTTTCTTTATTGATATTATTAAATACACTCTGGTGAAACAAAGAAGTTTCTAGACATAAAATTTGTCTAGATGGCAGTAATATTCGAGATTGAAAAATTCAATGGTAATAATTTTCCACTTTGGGAAATAAATATGTATACAATATTGAGGAATGATTATTTTCGACTGAAAATTGGTGAAAGTCCAACAAATGTGGTGATGGAGATTGGTTTAGTGGGAGCTATAACCATGACAGATAAAACCATATAGTGATTATTTCTGGAGAAGGAGATATACTAGCTTAGAATGTGATGCCGACAGTTGGATGAAGGAAGCATCACAACGATGCATGGATAATCGACTTAAGAGTAACATAGAACATGATATCTCGACAAGAATGGTTTGAACAACATGGTACTATCTTAGAAGGACCTATCAAAATAGGGAATAAGAAATCCTTGAATATCATTGGAGTCATAACAACCAAACTAAATATGCATGATAGTATTGTTTGATCCATCCAAGGAGTACACCTTGTGAAGGGAATGAAAAAGAACATATTTTCATTGGTACAATTTAATGATATCAGATGCAAGATATAATCTGTGAACGGAGTGTTGAGAATTGTAAAGGGTGCACTAGATGTAATAAAGGAGGTGTTGATATCAAAGAACATGTATGTGCTTATGAGTGAAACGTATAAAAAGGAAGAGATAGTCATCGCATCAACTACCTCGATAGAAAAATTGATGACATTATGGCATCAGAAGATTGGACATATGTCAGAACAAGGCCTGAATATTATAGAAGATCAGAAGTTACTATCTGGGATTAAAATGGCATCCTTACCATTTTTTGAGTATTGTGGTTGGAGAAATAAACACATGTTATAGTTTGTGACGTCAACAATAAGAGGTGATGATATCTAATAGTTTACCCATTCTGACATTTGGTAAGCACTTGTTATATCCCTCAGAGGAGAAATGTACTTTTTATCCTTTATTGATGATTTTTTCAGGAGATGTTGGGTGTGCCAAATCAAGAGGAAATAATATTTTTTTATTTCTTAAAAACATTTAATGTGAAAGAAAAACATGAATCCAAAAAGAAGATAAATAGGTTGAGGACTAACAAAGGTGGAGAATATACAAGTGAGAAGTTATATACCTTTTTTGACAACAAGAAGGAATCAAGAGAAAGTACATGGTGGAGTACACACCTCAAAATAATGGAGTGACATAGTAGATGAATATAATCCTATTGGATAGAATAAGGGTGATGTAGAAGACTGTAGGAACTAACAAAAAATTCTTCCGAGAAGTAGTAAATACCACCTATTATTTGATCAACCAATCTCATTTAATCGAGATTCATCTGACAAAACCAATGAAGATGTCGACTTGTAAACCCACTGAACATTCTTGATTTCATACTTTTGGATGTATAGTGAATGAAATGTTTAATGACCTAGAATGATAGAAGTTGTATTTGAGATCCATGAAATTTATATTCTTGGGGTATGGTGATGGTGTGAAAGTGTATTATTTGTGGGACCCAAATACCTACAAATATATGATTATAAAAATTTCATTTTTGTAGAAGAAAAGGTTCAAATGAAAATTAATGGAGACATGGAAAAGGAGAATATAAAAACTAAAAAGTAAATGTAGAGGAAACATTGAAAGAATAAACAAATTCTATTGAGGAGTTACTAGAGCATGATGATCAATTACCAGTTGATCTGGTCCCCAATGGTCAACTCGGGAGAAAATAGAACCATCATGGAACACAAACTTAGTCATAGGGATTAATATTGTGTAGTTATTATTAATGGAGGATGGTGAGCCATCATATTTTTCAGATGAGACCCAGATTTTAGATGTATCATCATATATGGAGGTGATGTAGAAGGAAATTGAGTCCCTACGTAAGAAAAAGACATGAAATCTTGTTTTATTACCTCATGGTAGGAAGTATATTGGAATGAAATGGGTCATTAAAGTAAAATGTGGTTGAAAGGACCATGAATAAAGGTATCTTGATAGAATAGTGGTCAATGTATATTCTCAAAATGATGGTATTGATTTAATGAAATATTTTCTCCTACTGTTAGAATGATGACTGTAATGGTAGTTCTGGTGATGTGTGGTACATATAGCTTACATCTAGAGAAGCAGGATGTAATGACTACATTTAACCATGGTGATCATGCTGAAGAGATCTATATGCCCCAACAAGAAGGTTTTTCAAAAAAATTGAAGATGAACATGGTTTGTTAGTTGAAAAAAACTCTATTAAGTCTCAAGCATGAATCGAGGTTTTGGTACAAGAGATTTTATATCTATATCATGAGTGATATATATAGTATACATAATTTAGATCCTTGTATATATTTCATGGATTCATATGGTATTGATTTAATAATTATTATGTTCTATGTGGATGACATGTTGACTGCAGGCCCCAAGAATGATTAGATCGAGGAGAAGAATGCACACGTGTCTAGGGAGATTGATATTAAGGACGTGGGAACAGAAAACAAGATTCTTGGGATGAAATTTTTTTGAGAAATAAATAATGGGAAGATATGGATATAATAGAATAACATCTTATGGAGTGTCCTGAAATGCTTCAACATGAAATATTTTAGGCCAATATCTATCCCCATTTCCATTAATTTCATGTTATCATCAACAATGAGTTCTGGCCGTTTTGAAGAAGGAATGAAGATGTCTTCAGTACCGTATGCATTAGTTGTGGGTAGTAAAATGTTCGATATGGGCTTTACTAGACCAGACATTACACATGTATTGGGAGAAGATAGTCAGTACATGATGAATCTTGTACAATAACATTAGAGCATAGTAAATCAAATCCTCAAATACATCAAGGAGACCTCAAATGATTCATTATGTTATAGAGGATTAGATTTCACTACGAGTGGCTATGTTGATTCATATTTTATAAGGGATTCTTACCAGAGTAAATCCATTACTGGTCAGGTGTTTAATATTATAGGATGAATTGTGAAATGCATTTCAATGTTATAGTTAGTTGGGGCTTTATCCAGGATAGAGGCACAATACATGGAAGCTAGACATGCTAGAAAATAGGTAATTTGGATGATAAAGTTTTTGGTGGAGCTCATGCACAAACCTGAGAAGATTAAATTGTTTTGTGATAATCATAGTTCCTTACTCACGAGAAGGAATATAAATTTTCATTCCATGATAAAGATAATTGTCGTAAAATATAACTTTGTCCTTGAAGTGGTAGAGGAAAGAAGTGTCGACATACTGAAATTCACATTGAATAAAATCCGGTAGATATCATGATGAAGGAATTTGACTTTGCTAAGTTCATATGGTACAAATCCTCAAGAGTCCTTATAGATACACAAGCAACATTTTTAGAAAATAGAAAGGATGTGTGGAGATATGTTTGGTTCTCAATCAAATCTCTAAGTGGAAGATGTGTGAGAAGAGTTATTTTCAGTATGACGCCGCCCCTCCTTTGTCAAATAGGGGAAGGTGGTAGAAGGTGGTTGTTGGAAAACCCACCAAACACAACATTGAGAGAGGAGCATTAGGGGTTGAGGATTTCTTATAAAATGCAAAGGCCTCATCCTGTTTCAGTATCTCATCTCATCACATCAACTTCATCTCTCATCGTATATTATTAGTTATTTGAGTAGTATTTGTGAGGCATTTTACCTACATATTCAAGGGAGAATTTACTATGGGTTTCTCCTTATAATAGTCAGGGAGTGTGTACCCAAATTTACCCATATAAATCCTTCTATTTTCCTATGGTTTTTTACCCCTTCAATTTTGGGTTTTTTCCACATTACATCTAATGTCCATTTTACTTCTGCATTGTGCACTTCATTTTATATCATGATTATTACTACACTGTAGGTCAACCATTCTTTGGTATCAATAGTTAGTTTCTTTAATATATATTTAATAATTATGTTATTTATATATTTCTTTTTTGTTGGAAAATATTTTTTTGTCCCAACAGTACATTTTTAAGAACATCGATATTTTATATACCTGATTAATTATTTTTTCACCCAAGCACATGACGACTTGTTTTTATATATATTTTAATTATTTTTATTTTTCATTCTTGTTTTTTAGTTATATAGGTGTATATATTTATATATTATAAAAATAACTAATATTTTTTATTATACATTATATATTATGTATAATTAGTAAGTATGAATTTTCACTTATGAAAAATAATTAATAATTAAAAACATTAAAAAAAATTGTATTTGAAAATTGAAATTACTTTTTTAATAAAATATATAAATAAATAATAATAATATATTTAATAATATCATTAATATGAATCTGATTTACTCGAGTCATGTGCCCTTTAAACAGGATTGGCCACCAGATCATTGAATTTATATTTGACAGAGATAAGTGGAATGTTCTAATCGAAAGAACCTGATAATTCAACAATAACCTAATCTTAATGGAGGACCTAAAAATGAAGTCCATTCATAGAGTATCACATTCACAAAATAAGTCTCATGGGCCCTCCTTAAAAAATTCCCTTCATTGTAAGATCTTTTTTTTCAGAATATCCATAGTCACGTCAAAATATTTATTAATTTGGTCACTAAGATCCAATCTTCAAGGGCCATACATGTAGATCAAAGTAATCATCAATGTAAAGAAACCTCTTATGAGGATAGAATTTTATTTCATGGAGGATCTTCATATATAAATAGCATTTGAATAGGAAAAACTTTTTATCTTCTTATTTTTTTTGCCGAAAAAATAGAAATGAAAAAAATGAGTGCATCTCCATGGAAGAGATGATGAAGGTAAAATCATCTCCTAGTATGTACCATGGAATAATGATAATAAAGAATGGATTAAATTAGATCTAGAATCCGAAAGACAATTGGATATAGAAAATATTCCCAAAGCTGTTAGTTTGTAATCTACCAAAATCTCTCAAAATATTTCATTATAGGTACTCTCATGCTATCACAAATCAATGATACCTTGATTACCGAAACATTACTACATCCAAAAGACCAACCATATACCGAAAATCCTAGATATAGCTCATAATCACAAAGAAAATCCCTCATCAATGACTACAACCCCTCTTACCTATGTCCCCAACCAAAAAATTTCACCCCATGCCTCCACCCAGTCCAAAACACATTTATCATGAACCATAAGAACCTCCTAAGACATCCCCACTAATACTTCCACATTTTCCATCCATTATTATTTAAAATAATACCATTAAAATTGACTTAAAATACCTATAAGAAGCACCAGACATAGAAGATGAAATTTGAAGGTGAATCTTACATCGAACTCCCTACGCTAGAACCTAATTAATAAAAAATACCCATGAGACATCACATGCAATGAATTAAATACCAATGATATAAAAGATAGTAGGGGTGGTTATTTTATCTAATAAAAATAGGTTGATGTTGTCCCGATCTAGCCCTAGATATATTTATGAAAATATTCTGCTGGAATTTATATGCCCTTTGGCACCCCTAGAGAGTTCGAATGCTTCAGTGTTGGAGCAGTAAATATGTCCCTATCAGGAATTTTATATCATAATCCATGATAAAAAATAAGATAATGTTTGGAATCTTTTCCAAGGTGGGTTTTCTAGGATATTTCCCCACCCCTCACCAATGTCACACTGACATCAACTACCTCTTATGGAAGGAGGATGCTATTAGGAGTACAAGGTTCCCTCACAACTTTATCACTTCATCTATCCACTAGAATGGTGCCCCCACCCGTGGTTTTGTGGGTTTCAATCGGTTTCCCTAAAAAATACAATTTAGTGTCCTGGGTTCTCCATGGGTCTATTTGTAGTGTTCTTTTTAGGCATATTGTCAGGGGTGGGGACTGTAATGAAATTATTCTTCATTGTGAAAAGAGATGGGGTTAATGTAGATCTTCCACTCTTGCGAGTTACTTCTTTTATGCAATTCAAGTCACAAGTCTCTCTTTCTTGGGACATTATGGTATCCCTTTCACATGGTTCGATGGGTTCTCAAAGAACACCCTCCTTGTATAGTATTTGGATATATTCTTGTCTTCTTCCAATTGTCTCACCATCATTAACCTATTACATGTTTCTCATTTTACCAGAACCATGTGGACCACTTACCTATTCTCATCAGTCATAATAATTTTGACACGCCAAGTTTCCTTTGTATGTTTCCCTTTGAATAACGATGTAGCTGGCGTTGTACGCAACATGGAGTTTTAACTCACCATGACAAATTAAACTAACCGTTATGAATAGTAATACCCTCTTTTTTAAATTTTATAAATTTTAATTTTCAAAATGGATTTTTTTGGATTTATAATATCAAAATTATCTTAGAGTTAATTTTTGGTATTTTTATGAAAACTATCAATTTTCGATGAATAGTGAAAAACACTACATTATTGTTTAAAACCGACTTTTTATTTAAATAAATATTTATTTTTAAAATTTATTTTAGGTCAAAATAGTTACATAATACCTATATATGTCCAACATAATTCATTGGAGTCATTTGATAATAATTTTAGATATATAAAATTTTATTGAACTTTTTACAGTCTTTTACCCACCTTCTCTGAGCATTTGAAAATTTTAATAAAACCAAATTTTATTGCTTCTGTGAGTTGAATTTCAAAAATCCAAAATACACGGTTGAAATAGGTAAGTAAAATTTGGTTCAATAAGATGAAAATAACTTTTGCTGAATAATAACTTTTGACTTTTATTTTCCACGGTTAAAATAAAATTGGGTAATTAAGGGTAACAATGATATTATAATTATCCTAACACATGTCCTAATTCTATTGGTTAAGTGTAATTCAACAAAATACAACATAAGGAAAAAAAATTGAGCCTCTTTAGTCCGCTTGGATTAGATTAGGGCATTTATTATTATTCTATCTAAATAAGAGAAAAAAATGTTAAATTCAGTGTTTAATAACTAAATAATTTTTAATATAGGGTCACACATAAGATAAAGTAGTTTATAAATATTTATTAGAATGAAAAAAAAATTCCTACATAATCATATTTTATTATAAAAATTTAATCATTAAATAATAAAATTTACTTATGCCACAATGAGGATGCAATAATTACCTTATTAGTGAATGATTAAAAAATTAATATTATAAATATCAAAATTAAAGTAATTTGAGACTTTTTATGAATTCCACTTATTTTATTGGTTAATATGAGATTTTAGGGATGATAAATATTTATTTCTAAGTTATAATTATTTTATGGCTTTCAAAAAAATAAAATACAAAAAAGTGTCAAAATCGACACAATTGATTTTCATTAAAAATATTAAATTATTAATTGATATAATATTTCTAAAAATATAAGGTCGCCTAAAGAACATAGATAAAGTTATATATATTAATAACTAACCACTTTTGGTTCGCTTGTCTTATTATAGTATGTTTATTATCCATATAATATAAAAAATACAAAGAGGTATGGTAAATGTCAAACTACTTAACTAAGAGATAAATCTAAAATATAAGGTTATTATGGTAATCTAAACCTATTTAAAACCAATTGGTTGAGATTTTTTCTACCCATATGCACATTTTCATTGAAATAAATCCTTTTGGAGCCATTAGAACCCAAATTTGTTTTATTATAAAATAATATTTTAAGCCTTCCAGAAAGTGACCCTCACCTCTCTTATAAAATGGAACTTCACCATATCTTAATTTTAAACCTCCAAAGCCATTTGGATCCGCCAAACCCTACCCTATTATCTTAAAAATATCCTCAAGTCGACCAAAAGATGTTACTTTGATCAAAAATCCAACCTAAGGAGCCCTTTTGATCAACTCAAAAGGAAACACCCAAAGAAGTTGTAATAATTTCAACAACCACTTTAAAGTAATTTTCTTCATCCACTTCCTCTTCCATTTTTGTTTCCATACCGAATTAATAATTCCAGTACCAATTACATTCTATGATTTTATTATAAATATTGAACAACCATATTCGTTATTATATCCATCCTATGAATTACAAAGTCTCTATACATGCGTACGTACGACTTACCATCTCCATGTCGTGGTGTAGTTTGTTATTCAAACACATCATTAATTGGATGGGTATAATAATGAATATAATTGATATAAATATTAAATATATCATGTTAATTATTCTTTATATATGATATACCATCAAATTACATATAACTTCACCATCAATATAATGATATTATCGCTCGTGCGTACATACGGATTACCGTCTCCACGAACGTGATGAGATTAATTCCCCATCGTAATAATTCATGAAAAAATTTCATTTTATGATTAAAAATACTTTTTAAGAACATAATATAAATCTATATATGAATCAAATACATCCCATCCTTAACAAACATGAATTACATAACCAATCATATAAAGTAAAATGAATCTGTTAACACCCGAAACGATGATACTACTGAAATATTATTAACAAAGCAATATTATGGGATCATATATGATAGAATATTTATGTATATAGTTATTTTATAATTTAATAATAATTATTTAACTATTATATAGGAGGTTATCGTACCCTTGGTCAAGAAAAAATACAAGGGAAGGGTTAATTTCCAATCTCTTTATTATTTGAGGTAGGTTTTATATACGTATCTACTCGAACATCATTATCATCCACATATTTGTTTTCATAAAAATTGTATTTAAATACATTTTTAATATATACTAGAAAATTCGTTTAAGTCATTTATACCCTTATTTTACCTTATATGGAATCATTCCATCGTTTTCCAAACAAGGTACATTATGAACTTTTCGACAAAATTAAGATAAGACTGTATTTTTTCACTTATACGGTGGGTGAAACTATTTTTCACCATTATAAAATCGTCAAATCATACCTTACAAGAATATAATAATATTTTCAAAATAAATGTTTTCATTCATAATTATGTGACTCTTAAATTATTTCAAAATAGAAAGAGATTTTTCTCTCAAATAGTTTTGATTGCATCTATGTCAACATCCTTTGATAAATTTTACACTTGTTTGTAGTTGATTAATTATGATACAAATATTCCATATTGTATTTAAGGTTTTGTGATTTGTTTGAATATGGATTTTTTATTTTAAAACCATTCATGGATTATGGTTAATGTATTGACATTTTGTGTGTTTGTTTTAATACAAATGTTTATGTTATGTTTCAACCTTTACATATGAGGAATGTATTTGACATAGTATGTGACAGGTAGATCCCGCTATAGCACCTCGATGAATTGGTAGGTCTCATGAGACAATTAGATGTGGAATTAGCTGAGTCCTTTTCCCAATTTTATATATGGTTTTATCCAAGTCCTTAATCATTTTTAGGCATCTTGGTTAAGGCCTTGACAAAATTTTCATTATGTCCCTCATTATCCATTCCCTCATTATGAAAATAATATAGACGGTGCATATGGTTATTCAAATAGTAGAATACCCATGATAATGTTTTTATGGCATTATTTACTCAGCTCATATTCCTTCCATAAAGTGATCATGTGTATTATTTGTAAAGGCATGCATTTTTAATTATTCACTATGCCTATTTTTTATTTTATCTTCCACTATATTTCTTACTATTAGTAAGAATTTGAGCTCAAACATTTTTTATGTATCATTTTTCAAGTATATTAAGAAGATACTTATGAGTGACTAGCAGGAAAAATCTAGGAGGCTTGGATGTTTCTAATGGAATAAATTAGTGTTGTATTTTTTCAAGTTGCAATGTTGAACTTATGTATATATCTTCTTTGAAATAATACTAAAATGATCAGACTTTCAAGACATGATTCCTTGTATCATACCAATATTATGTAATAATGCACCAACTCAAGGAAACCGGGGTTGGTCATTACAGTTGGCATCAGAGGAAGTTTATTTCAAACATTAGAAACTAGATATAGATAGACACTAATTATAGCACACTACCCAAAGATAGACTTTGAGGATTAGTATAAAAAACTTCTAAGAATTTTAGTAATGTAGATATTTTGTGATTTTTCTATGAAGTACATCCCTGTCTATATATGAGTAGGTAGAGGTGACTCTGGAACAAATTTACCTAGAAGTGAAAACTCTGATAAGAAGTTTCGAGCTTGACCTCGGGTATCATGGTACCGGACAACGGGCCTTGCTGCACTCTTGGTTATGAAACTCTTGATGGTTATTAATAGGATAATTCATATTTTCTTTAAAAACAATTATAAAGGATTTATGAGTATATATTTTTCAAAGAATTTTTTTTTTATGATTATGGATTAAATCCTAAACTGTTCAATTTATGTTAAGTGTTTTACACGTTTTGAATTAAGTATTGCATTTAAAAAACTAATATAGTGTATGCCATTGTTTAGAAAAGGTGCATAGTGGAATGAATGGAAAACCAAACAATGCATGTAATCCATGTAGGGACTTCCCTTTTACTAGAGATAATGATAGTTGATTTTGTGATGCAACTGGTGTTGATTTGCTTATCACTATACTAGGAAAACTCACTCAGGTTATTAATAATAACCTTACCCTTATAGAGCACCATAATCCACAACGTGGATGATCAATGTTAGACCGCTCCATGAGGAAACAACCACCAACATTCAAGGGGTCTATAAATCCATTTGTATCTGAGAAATGGATATGTTTTTTAGAGAAAATATTTTATACATTAGGGAGTAGCGAAAGGGGAATGTTGTTATGGGTGTTTATCACCTCACGAGAGATACATATCAAGGGTGGTCATTAATTAAAAACACTTAGGAGGATGAATAAGTATCATGTATGGAATGGAAAGAGTTTAAAGATATTTTAATAGAAAAATACTATCCTTGTGACCATCGAGTCGGTATGGAAAGGTAATTTCTGAGTCTTAGGAAAAAAAGGATGATAATGCTGCAAATTAAAAATCTACTTTACAAGGATAGAAGGGCATGCTGAAGATTATATATGTAACCCAAGAGGTAATATTGATCATTTTATTGATGGTTCAAAACAATTTCTCAATCGAGCATTAGTCATGGAATCCTTCTCATTGTATGAAGATATGGTCTCATGTGCTATCAAGACAGAAAATGATTTTTATAAGTATTACGACTTTAAAGAAAAGTCAGAGATGAAGAGATCTTTTGAACACTCTAGGAAGGGAAATAAGGAAACAGGGAAAAATGTAAGAGTCGAATTTCCACCATGTGATAATTATGGAAGGAAGCACCCTAGTGCTTGTCTAAAAGAAAAATGAGTATGCTACAAATGTGGACAGAAAGTCCATCTTGCAGGTGATTGTAAGGGGAATAAAAAAGCTAACAATGTTCAATGATATACTTTCAGGGAGATGGAACATTATGAAAATGAATGTCATATGTGGCATGGAAACATACCTCAGAAAAGGCCAAGGTAGTAATTCCATCTTTATGAGATCATTATTGATGTGTTTGAAGCTCTGAAAGATGCAATGGTAGGTAATTTAATGGTTTCATCATGTTTAGAAAATTCATTATATGATTTTGGATCATTAAATTGTTTTATATCTTCCCAATTTGCTAAAAAAAATTAGATATTTCCAATTTAATTTAACAAGGAATTTTTCAGTCAAAACTCTTAAGGGAAGTATCATTGCAACAGAGTTTTGTGAATTAGTTCCCCTTAGGGAGTATAAGTGTTCTTTATCTGCTGATCTCATTTTCAAACCCATGATTGAATTTGATATAATCCTTGGTATGAATTTTATTTCCAACCATGATGCGAAAATTTATCTTAAGAACGAGGAGGATACAATTTTTGATGATGATAATGAATACCTTATATTTAGAGCATAAACATCACCATCTTATCCTAATATTTATCCAACCCAGTAGCTCTACTAAATTCAATTATTGGGTAGGAATATAATGGAATAACTATGGGTGTGGAAAGGAATATTCAAATAGAGTATGTACGTATTGTGAATGAATATGATGATGTGTTTCCAGAGGATTTACCCGGACATCCTCAAGAATGAGAAATTAAGCTTTCCATTGACATA
The DNA here is from genome assembly GCA_963277665.1 of Viscum album. Lineage (NCBI taxonomy): Eukaryota > Viridiplantae > Streptophyta > Magnoliopsida > Santalales > Viscaceae > Viscum > Viscum album. The sequence goes on along the minus strand of OY728158.1, from coordinate 360,275,483 downwards.
ATTCTTGGTTCAGGGCCCATATCGAAGACCCCTTATAGAATGGACACTATGGAATTAGTGGAACTAAAGAAACAAGTATACCAATTAATTAATAAGGTATTTATTCTCCCTAGTGTTTTTCCATGGGGAGCCCCTATCCTTTTTGTTAAGAAGAAATATGGATCTATGAGGTTGTACACTGACTACTGGGAGATCAATGTTATAACAATAATGAAAAAGTGTCCCATACCTTGCATTGATGATTTATTCAATCAAATTCTTGGACCTCAATATTTTTCAAAGATTGAACTTTAATCTAGATACCATCAGTTGTGTGTGAAGAAGTAAGACATTCCAAAGAAAATATTTCAAACCAGGTACGGGAATTACGAGTTTATATTAATGCCTTTTTGTATGATTAATGCCCCTATGTCTTCATAGATATAATGAACAGGGTTTTAAAAGAATATCTTGATAAATATTTACTGGTATTTATTGATGTTGTCTTGGTATACTCAAAAATCTACGAAGATCATTAAAATCACTCATGCACTATTCTAAAAACCCTCAGAAAAAATAAATTATATTGGAATTTTAGCAAGTGTGATTTTTGGCTTCATGAGATTTCTTTTAATGGCCATATTGTCTCTAAGTATGGAATCTCTGTTGATCCTTTAATGAAAAGAGAAATCCATGAATGGCCAGAACCATTGAGTATAACTAAGGTACGCAGTTTTATTGGTTTAAAAGACTATAATCAGAATTTTTCCCATAATTTTTCCTGATTGGCTAACCCATTAACCATGCTCACAAGTAAACGGGTTAAATGTTTTTTTTGAAAAAAGAGTGTGAAGAATGGTATGATGAGCTTAAGAGATGATTAATCAATGGTATTATATTTACTCTACCATCATGAAATGATGTGATTATTATTTATAATGATTCATTAAAGAAAGTACATGGTAGCGTCCTTATATAGAATGATAGAGTTATTGCCTATGCATCATGACTGATAAAAATTCATGAAAAAATTATCCTACTCCTGATCATCCGTTGGAAGCTATAATATTTTCATTTAAGATATGGAGAAAATATATCTATGGTGAAAAATGTGAGATATATACCGATCAAAAGAGTATAAAGTATATTTTCTCATAGATAAATTTCAATATCAAGAAAAGGTGATGGATTGAACTACTCAAAGATTATGATTTCACTATACACTACCACCCGAGGAAAGAAAATAAGGTGGCAGATGCATTGATCAGAAAGGATCATAGAGTTCTGAACAAGATGAGAGTTGAAAGGGATAATATGTTCATGGATCAAGTAAATAGGGATATGGGAATAATCTTGGATGGTGAAACATTTATACTTTTTTAAATGGTGGCTGAACCATATTTACTGGAAAGGATAAAAAGTTCTCAGACTAATGATAACGAGTTTCAAAAGAAAATTAAAGCTGTGAATGGTGGTAGATTGATTGACTACGTATATGAAGATAAAATATTAAAATTAGGGAAAAGACATTGTGTTCTTGAAATACATGATTTAAAAAACGAATTGTTGGATGATTGTAATAGCACTAGTATCCTTATACACCATAGTATCACTATGATGTATAGATATTTGAAGGAAGATTTTTGGTGGGACAACATGAAGTGAGAGATTTCAGATTATGTGCCGTGATTTATTGTTTTTCAACTTTTGAGAGCTGGAAGGCATTGTACTGGAGGAGTCATGAAACCACTTCCCATACCTGAGTGGAAATGGGATGATATTACAATGGAATTTTTCATTGGACTACCAAGGACTCCTAAAGGAATGATGCAATATGAGTCATTGGTGGTCATCATACAATGTCAGATCATTTTCTTACTATAAGATAATATTTACCACTTGAACATCTGGAAAGACTATATATTAATGATGTTGTAAGACAACATGGTGTACCCCTATCAATTGTTTCTGATCATGGTCCCCGTTTTACATCAAGATTCAAAAAAGGTGTCAGAAGGCCTTGGATACCGAACATTGTTTGAGAACTTCCTACCACCCTCTAACTAATTAAAAATCAGAACAAAATATTCGAACCATAGAAGACATGTTTAGTTCATTCTCAATTGACTTTAAAGGTACTTGGGATCAATATTTACCTCTGGTAAAATTTTCTTATAATAATATCTTCAATTCATGTATTCAGATGGAACTCTATGAAGCGTTATATGGAAACAGTTATCGCACACCAACTTGTTCAGATGATGTTGGTGAAAGAAAACTTGTAGGCTCAGAACATGTGGAGGAAACAATGGAAAAAGTGAATATTATGAAAACCCACATCAAAGAAGCCAAAATTATGAAAAAGAGGTATGCCGATAATCAAAGGAATGATTTGGAATTTCAAGTAGGTCATCTTGTTTTCTTGAAGGTATCTCCATGGATGGGTGTTATACATTTCAGTAAGAAGGGAAAATTGAGTCCTAGATACATCAAACCTTTAGAAATTATAGAATGAATTGGAGTTATAGATTATCATATGGTTATGCCTCCATGTCTCTCCAATGTTCATGATGTGTTACACATATCACTGTTGAGAAAATATATGCCTAACCCAACACATGTACTCACCTATTGTGAAATAGTACTAGAACCTGATCATTCTTATTACAAAGATCCTATCATGATTTTTGATACTAGTGAACAAGTGTAGAGAAATCAGACGACTCGTCTAGTGAAACTTTGATGGAAAAATCATAAGAGAGAAGAGGTAATGTGGGATCCCAAGGAACTTATAATAAAGAACCACCCGAATAGTTTTATATTGAAGTATTTTTGAAATTTCGAGGAAGAAATTATTTAAAGTAGGAAAGAATGTAACAACCCATGTTTCCACGGTACGTTTCCCTTTGAATAATGTAATAGCTTGCGTTGTACGCTACTAAGAGTTTTAACACACCACGACCAATCAAACTAGCCGTTATGAAAAGTAATACCCACTTTGGGAAATGTTATAAATTCAATTTTTCAAAATGGACATCATTTTTTGATCCAGAATATCAAAATTATCTTAGGGTGATTTTTTGGTATTTTTTGAAAACATTCAATTTTTGATTAATAGTGAAAACACCACGTTATTCTTCAAAACAGACATTTTTTAAAAAATTAGTTATTTTATTTTAATTTATTTTATGTCAAAATTGATACATAATACCTATATATAATCAATTCAATTAATTGGGGTTATTCTATAATAAGGTTAGATATAAAGAAATTTATTGATCTTTTTACCGTCTTTTACCCTCCTTCTAGGAGAATTTGAGAATTTGCATGAAACATAATTTTAGTGAATCTGTGATTTGATTATAAAAAATACAAGAGACATGGTTGACATCAATAAGGAATTTTTTTTTCAATAATATGAAAATAATTTTTGGTGAATAGTTACTTTTGACTATTATTTATCACAGTTAATGGTAAATAGGGAAATTAAGGGTAAAAATGCTATTATATTTACCCAAAACATTTCCTAATTCAATTGTATAAATTTAATTCTACCGAAAAAACATTAGGAATAATATATGATCCTCTTTGTTACACATGTATTAGATTACGACATTTATTATTATAATATTTAATGAAGAGTAAAAAGTGTTAAATTCAATGTTTAATAACTAAAAAGTTTTTAATATTGGGTTTCACAGAAGATAAATCTGACTATAAATATTAAATTGAAAGATAAAATGATTTAATACATAATGTTATTTTATTTATAATTTTTATACTTTAAATAATTATATTTATATATTACATAATGATGATGTAGTAATTACCTTAATAATGAAAGATTAAAATAATTGATATTATAAATATCCCAATAAATGTAATTTGATACTTTTGATGAATTACTCTATTTTAATAGGTTAATATGACATGTTAGGTTTGATCAAATAATTTCTTTGGAAGTGATTGATTTTTTATTACTTTCAAAATTATAATATACTAAATAGTATCAAAATTGAAAAAATTGAGTTTTAAAAACAAATATTATATTATTAATTGATTTATTATTCTTAAAAATATATGGTTCGAAAAAAGGACCTGTATAAGGATATATATATTAATAATTAACCACTTGAGGTTCTCTTGTCTCGTTATTGTATGTTTATTAACCATATAATATAAAAGTACAATGAGATTTATTAAATGTAAAATAATTCAACTAAGAGTTGAATCTTAAAAGATAAGGTTAATATGGTGTCATAAACCGGTCTAAAACCTATTGGTTGAGAGGTTTTCTACCCATACCTATATTAGCCTCGAAATAAATCATTTTGGATCCATTATAAACTGAATTTGATTTTATTATAAGATAATATTTCAAGCTTTCCCTAAAGTGACCCTCTCCTCTATTATAAAAGGGTACTTCCCATTTTCTTAATTTCACACCTCCAAATCGAATTTTCTTGGCCAAACCCTTCCCAAATATCTTCCCAAAATCCCTAAAATAAACCTAGAGGCCTTACTTTTATAATAATGCCAACCTAAATTTCCCTTTTGATAAACTCAAAAGGAAACACCCGAAAACGTGGTAATAATTTCACCACCCTCTTTCAAGTTCTTTTATTCTTCCACTTCCTCTTTAATTGTTATTTTCATATCAAAAAAAAACTCTAGTAACTAATACATTATTTTATGTTATTATAAATATGTTAATGTCATATTTATTATTCATTCCATCCTATGAATGACAAAGTTGTCATACGTGAGTACATACGGCTTAGAGTCTCCACATCGTGGTGTAGTTTGTTACTCAAACACTTCATTATTTGTATGGGTATAATAATGAGTATAATTGATAAAAATAATCAATATAACATGTTAATTATTCTGTATATATGATATACCATCAAATTACATACTATTTCACCATGAATATAATGATATTTCCCCTCTTGCGTACGTACGGATTACCGTCTCCACGAATTCGATGACATTGTAAGACAACATGGTGTACCCCTATCAATTGTTTCTGATCATGATCCCTGTTTTACATCTAGATTAAAAAAAGTCTTCAGAAGGCCTTGGATACCGAACTTTGTTTGAGCACTACCTACCACCCTCTACCTAATAAAAAATCAGAACGAACTATTCGAACCATAGAAGACATGTTAAGATCTTTCTCAATTGACTTTAATGGTATTTGGGATCAATATTTACCTCTGGTAAAATTTTCTTATAACAATATCTTCAATTCATGTATTTGGATGGCACTATATGAAGAATTATATAGAAACTATTGTCGCACACCAACTTGTTCATATTATGTTGGTGAAAGAAAACTCGTAGGCTCAGAACATGTTGAGGAAATAATGGAAAAAATGAAGATTATGAAAACCCACATAAAAGTATCCCAAATTAGGAAAAAGTGCTACGCCGATAATCAAAGGAATGATTTGGAATTTCAAGTAGATGATATTGTTTTCTTGATGGTATCTCCATGGATGGGTGTTATACATTTCATTAAGAAGGTAAAACTGAGTCCTAGGTACATCAAACCTTTCAAAATTATAGAATGAATTGGAGTTGTAGGTTATCATTTGGCTACACCTCCATGTCTCTCTAATGTTCATGATGTGTTAAACATATCACTGTTGAGAAAATATATGCCTAACCCAACACAGGTACTCAACTATTGAGAAATATGACTGGAAGCTGATCGTTCTTATTAAAAAGATCCTGTCATGATTTTTGATACGAGAGAACAAGTGTAGAGAAACCAAATGACTTGTCTAGTGAAACTTTAATGGAAAAATCAAAAAGGGTAAGAGGCAATGAGGGAACCCGAGGAATATATAATAAAGGACCACCAGAATTTTTATATATATAAGTATTTTTGAAATTTTGTGGAAGTAATTATTTGAAGTACGGAAGAATGTAACACCCCATGTTTCCAAGGTACGTTTCCCTTGGAATAATGCAGTAGCTTGCATTGTACGCTACTAAGAGTTTTAACACACTACGACCAATCAAACTAGACGTTACGAAAAGTAATACCCACCTTGGGAAATTATATAAATTCTATTTTTCAAAATGGACTTCATTTTTTGATCTATAATATCAAAATTATCTTAGGGTGATTTTTTGTTATTTTTTTTGAAAACATTCAATTTTTGATGAATAGTGAAAACACCGCGTTATTCCTCAAAACTGACTTTTTTTTAAATAATTAGTTATTAAATTTTAATTTATTTTATGTCAAAAATGATACATAATACATATATATGTTCAATTCAATTAATTGTGTTTATTTTATAATAAGTTTAGATATATAAAATTTTATTGAACTTTTTACCGTCTTTTACCCACCTTCTATAAGCATTTGAAAATTTGCATGAAACATAATTTTACAAAATCCGTGAGTTGATTTTCAAAAATAAAAGAGACATGGATGACATAAATATGAAAAATTTTGTTCAATAATATGAAAATAATTTTTGGTGAGTAGTTACTTTTGACTTTTATTTACCACGGTTAAAAGTAAATATGGAAATTAAGGGTAAAAATGATATTATAATTACCCTAAAAAATTCTTAATTAAATTGGATAAATTTAATTCTACCAAAAAAAACCTTAGGAATAAAATATGATCCTCTTTGGTCCACATGGATTAGATTAGTACATTTTTTATTATTGTATTTAAGGAAGAGTAAAAAGTGTTAAATTCAAAGATTAATTCCTAAATGGTTTTTAATATTCGGTTTCACATAAGATAAATCCGACTATAAATATTAAATTGAAAGATAAAATGATTTAATACAAAATTTTATTTTATTTATAATTTTTATACTTTAAATAATTAAATTTAAATATGACATAATGATGATGTAATAATTACCTTATTAATGAAAGATTAAAATAATTGATATTATAAATATCCCAATAAATTTAATTTGAAACTTTTGATTAATTAAACTATTTTAATAGGATAATATAACATGTTAGGTTTGATAAAATAATTTTTTGGAAGTGATATAGTTTTTATTGCTTTAAACAAATACTAAATAGTATCAAAATTGAAAAAATAGAGTTTTTTTAAAAAATATTATATTACTAATTGATTTATTATTCATAAAAATATACGGTTAACAAAAATGACCTATATAAGGATATATATATTAATAATTAACCACTTGAGGTTCCCTTGTCTCATTATTTTATGTTTATTAACCATATAATATAAAAGTACAAAGGGATATGCTAAATGTAAAATAATTTAACTAAGAGTAAAATCTAAAAGATAAGGTTAATATGGTGTCCTAAACCAGTATAAAACCTATTGGTTGAAAGTTTTTCTACCCATACCTACATTAGACTCGAAATAAATCATTTTCGATCCATTAGAAACCGAAAATTATTCTATTATAAAATAATATTTCAAGCTTTCCCTAAAGTGACTGTCACCTCTCTTATAAATGGGTACTTCCCATTTTCTTAATTTCACACCTCCAAATCCAATTGTCTCGGCCAACCCTTTCCCAAATATCTTCCCAAAATCCCTCAAATAAACCCAGAGGCCATACTTTTATCATAATTACAACCTAAAGTGCCCGTTTGATCATCTCAAAAGGAAACACCCAAAAAAGTCGTATTAATTTCACCACCCTCTTTTAAGTTCTTTTGTTCTTCCTCTTCTTCTTTATTTGTTGTTTTGATACCAAAATAAAAAATCTAGTAAATACTCTATTCTTATATGTTATTATAAATTTGATACAGTCGTATTTATTATTCTTTCCATCCTATGAATGACAAAGTCGTCATATGTGTGTACGTACGGCTTACCGTCTCCACATCATGGTGTAGTTTGTTACTCAAACAATTCATTATTTCTATGGGTATAATAATGAGTATAATAGATAAAGATAATGAATATAACATGTTAATTATTCTTTATATATGATATTCCATCAAATTACATACTATTTCACCATGAATATAATGATATTTTCCCTCGTGTGTACGTACGGATTACCGTCTCCACGAATTCGACGAGAATCATTCCCCATCGTAATATTTCAAAAATAATTATCATTTTAGGATTAAAAATAATTTTTAATAACTTAGTATAATAATGGATACGAATTAGATACGTCCTATCAATAAAAAACATGGCTGACAAAACCAAACATATAAAGGAAAATGAATCCATTAACACCCAAAACGATGATAGTACTGAAATATTATTAACCAAGAACTATTAAAAGATCATATATAATATAATATTTATGTATATATAGTTATTGTATAATATAATAAAAATTATTTAGCTATTATAAATGAGGTTAAATTAACCTCGACCAAGGAAAAGTACAACATAAGGGTTAATTTCACAATCTATTTCTTATCAGAGGTTGTTTTTTCGTAAGTATTAATTGGGACCTCATTATCATACACGTCTGTCTTTTCTTAAAAATGTATTTCAAAACAGTTTTACTATTTACTAGAAAATGGGATAAAGTCATTTATACTCTTATTTTACCTTATATGGAATATTTCCATCATTTTTTGATCAAGGTACTTTATAACCTTTTCAACAAAATTAAGGTAAAAATGTCTTTTTTAGCTTATAAGGCGGGTGCGGCTATTTTACACCGTTATAACATCATCGAAGATTATCTTACAAGCTTATAAGAATATTTTAAAAATAATTGTTTTCATTTATAAATATTTTATTCTTAAATGATTTCAAAATATAAAGAGATATTTCTCTCAAATAGTTTTGATTTCTTCAATGTCAACATACTGTGAAAAATTTTACACTTGTTTGAAGTTGAATTATTAAGACACAAATATTCTATATTGTATAAAATTTTTTGTGGTATGTTTTATTATGGATGTGTTATTTTTAAACCATTCATGGTTTATGGTTAATGTATTGACATTTCATATTCTAGTTTTAATATGAATGTTCATGTTATGTTTTAACATTTTCGTATGAGGTATGTATTGGACATAGTAAGTGACCGGTGGATCCTGAAAAAGATCCTAGATGCATCAGTAGGTCCCATGAGACAATTATATGTCGAATTGTTAGAGGCCTTCTCCAATTTGATATATGGTTTTGGCTGAGTCCTTAATCATTTTTTGACGTCTTAGAAGAGGCCTTGAAAAAATGTTTCAAAATGTCCCGTATTATAAATTCCCTCATTATGAATATAATATTGGTGGTTCCTGTGGTTATTTGACTAGTAGAATATCCATGACTATGTTTTATTATGGAATTATTTAATCAGCTTATATTGGTTCCAAAAAGTGTTAATGTTTATTATTTGTAAAGGCATGTGTTTTCAATTATTCACCAATACTAATGTTTATGTTATATTCCTCTATATTTCTTACTCTTACAGAGCGTTTGAGATCACCCCATTAATATGTTTCATTTTCCCAGGATATGAAAAAGTTAGTTATGAGTGAATTTTAGGAATATTCTAGAAGGATTGTATATTTCTAATTAAATAAATTAGTGTTGTATTTATTTTGAAATTGTAATGTTGAACTTTTGTATATATCTTGTTTCCAATAATAATAAACTGATCAGTCTTTTGGGACATGATTTCTTCTATCATGAAAATATTATGTAATAATGCACTGACTTTGGGTAACTGGGATTGGGACGTTACAATACCGACCATAGTAATATTATATATGAGAGGCCTTTTAGATTTTAAATCTATACGATGATGTAAAAATATTATGATGGTGTGATAAAATTAGGATGTAATATGAAATGACTTGGTATTCAAAATAAAATCCAATAGGTCTCATATAACCATAAGTTGTGGACTTGTAATCAAATTCACAAATTGGATCATCAACCCATTGATATTGATAGAAGGTTTAGAAATCATTAATCACATCCTCCCTCTTGTAAAACCTTATCTAGAGTAAAATCCATGGAAAATATTCTTAATAATGATCTCATAAAGAAAGAAACCTATTGTCTAATATGTGCATGTGACATCCACATTAAAGAGAGTGATAAAAATATACATTAATTACCGAAAAGAGAATTTGGGAGGTGATGTAAGAACTTCATTTCTTCTTTGACCTCTCTATAATAAAATACCATCTAAATAGAGGATTATATTAATGTCTTTATCTTGTTTTTTATCCAACATTTCTACAATAACAACCAAGAAATTTATAAATAAATTCCCCCTTTTATTTTAATCAAATGCCTTATAATATATAATGGATATAGAAAACACATGAAATAATTTGGTTTTATTTTATCCAATAATATTTCAATTATTATTAATCATTTTTACCATTGATAATATTACCGTTTAAAAGTGATCATATGATTAGTATAAATATAGGGGTTTGATAAATCCAATTGACATAGAGAAAGGATGTGATGGACTTAACAAGTAGGATCATTTCATATAAATCCCAATTATTAGAAATTTTGTGGGAGATAACATCTATGGTCATTTCTATTGACCACAAAAAAGCTGAGATCCAACAATTTAAGTATGACAGAATCATTTTACAGGTGATGTTCATGTTGGTCGAGATAATGACCCAAACATTGTACATTGAACCACCCTATAAAAGTCCCATCACTGTGAACCTTACACTTAAAGAGTTTTATATTGTATTAAATGGATTTTTATCAATACTATAATAATATGAATATGAATATTTTATTTTTAATAGAACAATGTTTATATTTTATTATTATAATTACTTTATAAATGATTTTGATTTTCATACCATAAAACAAAAAAATTTCTATTAATTAGTATTAAATTTCAAATAAGAATTTAATTTTGATTAGTTAAAGTAATTTTTAAATAATTAATAATTTATTGTTTTTAAATAATTTTAATTAAATATTAATGATCATATAAATTTTATGAAGTCAAAATATAATTTTTGTAAGGGTTCAAAAACTATTATTATCAAAAAAACCAAAAATTTCTAAATAAATGAATATTTTATTTAAAAGTTAAAATTCACATATTTATTGAACTATATTTAAAAGATACATATTATTTTTAGAATTATAAAATTTATATAATCTAACTGTGACTTTTTCCTAATTTTTTGAGACATTTGAATTTTCGGGTAAAAATTAAATACCATATAAATATATGGTGTGTTTTATAACACCCTAATAAACCAAAACTGATCTAATAAATACTATAAATTGTATACATGGACATTTCTATTATTTATATTTAAAATCATATGAATTTATTTATTTTATTAGATTTTTAATTCCTTTATGAATTTTCCAAAATCATTAATATATTTTAATGTATTAAATTAATTTATTTAATAGTATGACTCTATTCAACATAGTAAATGGTATTATTTTATTATGATAATACCTTGGTCTTATTATAATAGTAAAATAATTTTTATTTGGAAGAAAACATGGGTAAAAACCATGTCATGGTTTGTAGTTTTCATTATTTTATTACTGAGAGTCCAAAACATATGTTTGAGAAATAATAATGAATTATCCATTCATGTCATATATAAAACCACTAATATCCCATTTATAATCATTAAAAATTATGGATCACATCTTTACTCTTACATACCCTCTCTATAGTATTTCAAAGGTTCCCCAATATCTCAAAAATTCCCTCCCAAGCATTTGGAATCACACTCTCAAGGTAAGGGTTCTTTTCCTTCTCCTATTTATTAAAATATCTTCATTATCATATTCTTGTTATATCTATATTATATATTGGTCTATTTTCTTCCAAATATCCCATATATCCTTTATGATTTATAAATAATTATAGAACCCTTTCTCTCTCATTAAACTCTCCCATGAATATTTATAAACCACCATTATGCTCCGAATATTTCACTATGATTTTTCATGCCAAACAACTGTATAGTGAATAACCGAACCCATTTCATATCAAGGGTTTTCTTTATTATTCACTTATACTTATTTACATGGGGAATATATATATTTATTATATAATCATTTATCATGAAAGAGAATATGATGATGAATGAATCCACTTTGTATGATCCATGTTTGAAACCTAATTATGAGAATGAAATAAAAGTAGTTAGTATGCCAAAAATTATATGCCACTCCAATGAAATGGATAATGTTACGTCTCCTGAGACATTATTTTGGGATAGGGGAACACATAATTCTTGTAAGGGATTTTTTCCATCATTTTTTTCGTAGCATTTATCCTTGACCTATGTTTAGGATGTTGTTTTTTTAAAATGGTTTCCACATTTCCTATGTTGACTTTAAAATTATCATGGTATATCATGTCCCATTATTCATGTTTATGATTCCTACACCATTTCCCCCCATTTATAGCATATCGTTTAACTTGTATTATTCAATTCACGTTACTCTATGTTTTTTCCCTTACACTGCTTTATAGATCACACCTTTTTTATGTATGTCCCAAGGTAATCCCATGCAGTTTTAAGTATGAGCATGTTAAAGAAGTTTTCAACAAAGATGATGTATTCGCTATATTAATTTGTTAAATAATTTCCTAATTACCAAATAAACTATAATCACCATTATTATGGGTTGTATTGTGTTTAATTTTATTTAATAAATGATGTATCAATGTAAAATAAAATTAGGGTTTCCATAGTTGGCATCATAGGAAATGATTTTTTATTCATGGGATTAGGATCAAAAACTCTAGAAAAAAACATGGAGATAAGGCTATGTATGAGAAAAAATCCCTAAATTTAAGTAATTATATAATAAGTGGTTGTTCGAGTATATAAATCCCCATTAAAATGATGAAAGTGATTGTGAGTCTGGCACAAATGTATATAGCGGTAAATCCCAAAAACATAGTGTTGAGCTAGAGTCAACCGAGAAGTGGTGCACAAAAACAAGCCTCGCTACACACCATTTTTGACACTCGATATGGATATGATTTTCATAATTTATAAGTTCATTAGAAACCATTATCAATGGTAAAAAATAACCATAGGAATATATATTAGGAAATAGATCATGGATAATATAGATTGATGCTTAGAAAATCATATGTTTAGAAAAATACATGTTATTTAAAATTTATATCAATAATTTCATTGGTACCCTTATATATTCTTAAAAGTTAAAAAATCACATCTGTAATTTTTCCATTATTCAATACAATGGACGAAAATGAGAGAAATTACATAAAAAATGATGTGACGAGCATTTTGATGATTTCCCCAATGATATTTTCAACTCAATGGAAGTGGGAATCTCAAACTTTGTGATGATACTATCTCAGTTGACATAGTTTTTTAATAGTTAACAACATTAAGAGGATCACCCAAGCACTCCATGTAAAGAACAATATGAAATTTAGAGCATCATTCAACAAATCCACATGGATTTCAATTGACCACCTATTCCATTGATCGCAGTACAATAAATCAACTCCTTTAAGTATATATTCTTCATCCTTCAAGGATATGAGAAAGAGAAGGTTTTATTAGCTATTTATCATTTAGAGGGAAAATTAGAATAGTTGTTGACATTGATCAAGAATAAAAATCTCAAGGAAGAGATCAAAGTGGTGTGGTGGAAGGAATTTTAGAAGATGTTTTGATAAATATTTTCCTCTGAATATCTAAATTAAAATTGAAAGGTATTTTTTTTGTTCAAGAAAAATGATGATGATTTTATTGGGTGTACATGGAAGACATTAAAAGACTATAACGATATGACTCCAGATTTTTTGTTTCCACTAAATGAAAGGTTTACCACTTCTTTGGTTGCTTAACACTTATTCTATTAATATACCTATCGATCCAAGAAATTGATAGATATAAGGAAATTTTAAAATGTTCACACAATGTCAATATATAGATCCTTGAATATAAAGGGTATCATGGGGATAAGAACAATAGAGTTTAAATTAATTCCTATTGTATGATGTTGAAATCTATTATTTCTAAGAAAATTCAACATCCCAGATTCCAAATGTGCACAACGAAGAACCTCAGATATTGCCTAGGGGGTGAGGAAATGATTTAGGAGCATAAAGGAAGGGAATTATCTAGTTATTTCATATAGGAGAATCCCCCAAATGAAATTGGGTAAAAAAAATCCTCTGGTCAAACCTTAATTTATTTTTCAATACTTTAGCTACAAGAAACTATGGGTATTTTCAAAATAGTGCAGTAATACTTGTGTATTCGAAGACAACCAACAAAATCTAATGTAAAAACAGAGATATTTCATCATCAAAACTAATTAGGTGGATCCAAATAATGAAGTTGTGATAGGTACAGAAGTTATTCATTCAATAATGATGAACATACTATTTGATTATGGCTCTATCCATTCATTCATATCAAAACATTTTAGTATAACTATCCAAACACCACAGAAAAGCACGAAAGTAGAGCTATCTGTGAAAAAAGATAATGTGGAATTTATTGAATACATAGTATATAAGTCCTCTCATATCATAAATTGTTGACTAAACATCCCAGTGAACCTTTTCATACTCCCTTTGGTGTAATTTGATGTGAGTCTGGGTATTGATTGGCTTTCACTATATAGATACAACATAAATTTCCGCAAGAAGGAAATCAATCGCTATATCATGAATCGTCCTCTAATTATGTACAATGAGAAATGAGAGGATGGATATTATTTAAACCCCACATCTTAAGAACATTTATTATTTCCATATGATAAATATTGAGTAGATAAAATGATTGATTCTAATGAAATAATCGTCCTTGGATACATGGCTATTGTGAGGGAATATGCTTATGTGTTTCCTGTGGAATTTTTCTGTCTTCCTCGTAACCAAGAGATTGAATTTTAAATAAACCTTATATTTGTGTAATTTCCACTATCCAAGAATCTTTACATAATTATAGTTTTGGTACATGATGATATGAAGAATAAAATATGTAAAAATATAGATAAATAGATCATAAGCCCAAGTGCATCACCATGGGAAGCACCATTCCACTTTGTCAAGAAAAAGTATGGGTCCATGCGTCCTTCCATTGAATATATTGATATCAACAAGATCACAATAAAGAAAAATTATCCCTTAATGTGGATTAATTTCATGTTCAATTAACTATGTGGAGAACAATACATCACCATGGTGGATCTGTAGTTGGGGTATTAACATGTTTTAGTGATGAATAAGGACATCCCCATGATTACATTACACACAAGATATTGACACTTTGAGTTCATTGTAATGCCATTACAACCCACAAATGCTATGGAAATCAACATTGAAGTGATTAATAGAGTATTTATGGATTACCTAAAAAATTTGGTTGTCTTTATAGAGGATATTATAATATAATCTAAACCCAAAGAGTAGCATAATGAAAATCTGTGTAGTGTGCTAAAGACCATGTGAAGCTTTGTGCGATGTAAGGAAAATTTGAGTTCCTGTTAAAGGAGGTATCATTCATAGTGAATATCATCACAAGAAATAGAATATATGTTGACCCTTCAAAGACAAAAGCAATTTAAGTATATAAGAATCCAACATCTATGCCATATTTATATAGTTTCATTGGATTAGATGGGCACTATCATAGATTTGTGGGAAATTTATAGCGATTATAAAACCCTCTAATGAACCTAACTCGGAAGGGAGTCATGTTTACTTGGAATTATAAATGTGAAGAGAGAATTAATGAGTTTAAAAGGATGATTATTTTAATGACCCAAATTTTATAATTATATTTGTTTTCTAAATTTGTGTGTTATTTTATTTTATACTCATGAAAACTACATCATTTAATTAATGTAGTGGGCATAATTAAAATGAGACCATTGGGTTTCAACTATTATATAACCATTGGTCAATTTGACCATTGGAAACTATAAGCATAAAATTGTGTTTTTATAAATACAGTTATCTCGATTGATTAATACCGAAAGCAGATTGAATGGCCTCATCCAGTAGACTCGGGCCATATCATGCCCATCTGTCAGCTCTTGGGAAAGAGGTATCATCATTGGGTTTTTCTCTAGACCAAGCCCAAGCCAAACATCAATATGTGAAGATTGAACAGAATCTCATATGGGAGAAGTTCAAGCTGATAGAAATCTCCACTCGGACAATGTTGTCCGAGTCACCCCAAGATTATATCACCAGAGCACACCTTAAACTTAGGTCCTATGTTGGTGTTATAAGGGGCTATGTAATGAGACCATTGATACTTTGTGTAATCCATTTATATAAATAAATTTGTTACTTATTATAATGGAAATGTTTGTGAATTTAATATGTCAAGATAGATATAGGATTAATATTATTGATGAATTTAGGAAAAAAAGGGTATTTTCAAAAAAATATTCTTTAAATAATTAATAATGTGAATTTATTTTCAAAAACTGGCCTTCTACAGTTTTGTTCAATAAAAAATTTAGAGATTAATAAGATCAACTTATTTTTAGTGAATAGTACCGTAGGAATAGTAACATACCCTTATGGATAGTAATGAATAGTAATGAATAGTAAATAAACCAAAAAAATTGAAACTTCACCCATGAATGTATAAATACATTTTTGACATCTTAAAGTGAAAAACAAATGTAGTTTAAGTTTTGGTACTTTTGTATGTCAAAAATTTTTTGTTTAAAATTTTATAATTGATTTAATAATTTAAATTAGAAATTTTATTTCATTAAATTTAATCCTAATTTGTTACTTTATTTTCTTATGGTTATATGATATTTTTATGGGACTTGGATTACATTTTTAAGGTGTTACAAAATGAGTTATACTTTTAAAGTATTATTTTTTGAATAAAAAATTATTTTAATTAAAAATTACATAAAAATTATTTAGAAAATTATTTTCAAAAAATAGTGTTCAATATTTTATTCAAAGCATCGATATTAGGTTATAGTGAATATTTGGGATTTTTCTGAAATAGTGTTTCTTAGTGAACAGGAAAAATACAGTTTTGAGTTTCAGGTGTTTAATGACATCATTGATGATGTAATCATGATGTAAATAATATGGCCAACTTGGGAACAGTATGATATGTTATGAGGTGTCCCAAGTGGCCAATACCATTGGAAAATCCCTTGGGCCAGCCCATGGTTTTTCAAATACCACCGATCTGGTGTCCCTTGAAAATTAATAATTTATTCCCTCAATTTTCCTATAAATACCATGCCATTCCCTCATTATTTTCATTCCAAAATCCCACTCAACGGTTCTATGGTCATTATACCTCCAAAAAAGGTCTTCCAAAGTTCTCTCAAGCCTCCCAAGGTCCCGACCATCAGGATTTTGAAGTTACACTTCACGGTAAGGGAACATTTCCCCTTCCTCTTTTAAGTGATGACTTCGATTATGTTATGTCTTATAGATCTATTTTATTATCTTGGGGATTGTCAATATATATTTTTACTACATTACATTTGATTTCCAAATGATTATTTACCCTCTCCACTCTCATCAAATGTTTTTTAGAATCTTTATGTGATGCCATTAGGCTGCCAAATTTTTGTAAAATAAATCATATCTTCTCTTTTCCTTTGAGTTTCATTTTTATATGGTATTTACGTCAAATATCGATACCACGATCTTATTTATTGTTATTATGTACACATAATGTATAATGAGTTATTTATGAGTGGGTGACTCTTGTCCCCTCTGTTTTCAATATTTTCTAAATCCATGTTATATAGCCATTATGCTCCAGAACTTTCATCTCAAAATTTCTCTCTATTTATCTAATGAAATTATCTTGGTTATTTATGTGAATACCTAAATCTATTTCATTTCTATGGGTGTAAATTAGTACAAAAATGATATATTTTATTCTATAATTTACATACATATAACCCTCACTCCCTTTCTATGTGTTATAAATGACATAATGATCTTATTTTTAAGCACTTTTAAAACGCAGTACCACAAAAATAGTTTTTCGCAGTGCCCCCCTTTATCAGCGCTAACGAAAAAGTGCTCATAAAGGGGGGGTCCCTTTATCAGCGCTCAAAAAAGAGCTGATAAAGGGCCCCCTTTATCAGTGCTTTTTTAGGGCTGATAAAGGGTCATATTCAAAAAAAAATTAAAAATATATTAATATATAAATATAGTTATATTGTTATATAAATATAATATATAATTTTTAAATATAATTTAGATAAGTATAAATGTACATTTACACTTATTATACATAATATTTAAGATATTTAGTGAAAATGACTTCTTAAAAAATTAAAAAAATATTTTTAATTAATATTTTGATAATAATTATGGAGTAATAGTCATTTAATAACAATTTGAGGACTAAAAAAATTGAAAAAATTAAAAAAAGATCCAAAATATGTCGAAAACGGAACTCAAACTTCAAACGGCCATAACTTTTTATCCGGGTGTCCGTTTGAGCTCTACCACATATCAAATCGAAGCCTGCGATGAGCTATACGTCGTTGTGACTCGGGGGCACCCCGGTCAAGCGTTTTTCAAGGCCAAAAGAGGCCCAGAAGGCCTCCAAAGCTGAGTTTCTTGTCAGGGTACCCAAATTTTTTAACATTTTGTGGATTTTCAAACCCGTTTAAGGGGGTATTATTAGCTTTTCTTAGTGGGGACTAAGTTTATTTCAAGGTATTACATTCATATTGATATTATGTCTTTGAAATTTCAACCTTTTTTATAATGAACTACTATTTATAATCAAATATATAACTATATGTACATATTTTTTATATATTCGCACTAAAAATTAAATTTTTTAAATAAATAATTAAACATATTTACATATAAAATATATTAGCTTTATCTAAATAATAACTAATATCCATTTTATTTAAAATACCAATATATGAATATTTATATACCTATATATTAATCTAACTATATATATATTAATCTAACTATATATATATATATATTAATCTAATAACTATATATATATATTAATATAACTACATATATATATATATTAGTATTACTATAAATATATATATTAATATCACCATAAATATATATATTAATATCACTATATATATATTATTATAACTATATATATATATTATTATAACTATATAAATATATATTCATATAACTATATATATGTAAATATAACTATATATATGTAAATATATCTATATATATGTTAATATAACTATATATATGTTAATATAACTATATATATGTTAATATAACTATATATATGTTAATATAACTATATATATGTTAATATAACTATATATTAATATAAATATATATTACTATATGAATAAATATAACTAAATATATATATATAGATATAGATATATATTAATACCACTATATATATATATATATTAATATTACATTATATATTATAATGTAACTGTATATATATATAATAAAACTATATATATATATTAATATAAATATATATTACTATACGAATAAATATAACTAAATATATAAATATATATATATATAGAGATATCATGATTTGGAAAGCAAATCAAAATAGAGTAGTGGTAAGGGTTTAGGCGCGCAGGGGGGTGGTCTCGAGTTCAAATCCTGGTGGAGGCAGGGGTGCGCGCGCATGGGGAATATTGGAGCAAGTGCTGTTAAAGGGTGGAGGGGGGTGCGTGGGGTGCGTGGGGTGTTATATAGGGGCTGAAAAGCAGTGTAGGGGGGGGGGGGTTCAAGCGCTATAAAGCCCCCCCGATTTGCAGTATTTTTTAAATTTTTTAAATTTTTTTATTTTTTTTTTAACTTTTATCGACGCTCTTCTAAAAGCGATGATAAAGGGTTCATTTATCAGCGCTAAAACGAGAGCGCTGATAAAGGAAGTGCTGATATAGGACCCCTTTATCACCGCTAAAAAAAGCGCTGATAAAGGGGTACTTTTATCAGCGCTTTTTTTGAGCGCTGATAAAGGGGTCCTATATCAGTGCTTTTCAGAGTGCTGATAAAGGGGACCCCCCCTTTATCTACGTTGGATTTATCAGTAGTTTTGTAGCACTGATAAAGGCCATTTTAGCGCTTATAAAGGCCGTGTTTGTAGTAGTGACGTCACGATATAGAAGTGAGACCCATTAATTTTACTCTCTATGGGTTATATGTGAAATATCTGATTACGATCTATGTGGATCACATTAATTTAAATAAATATTAACGGTGCACCCTAATAGTCTTGTAATGCATTGGGTAAATAATTTAGTCTCTAGAGATGACAAGTTTAATGATACCTTGGTGAATAACCTTGGTAAAATTTAATGAAACCTTTGAGATGAACCTTGGTGGTATGATCATGAATGTCTAAATTAAATATTGTATCCATATATTCATGTTACGGTTAGAGTTTTTTTCATTATGAAATGACTGTACTTCAATTTCTCATGTCTTTAATTTTTTATCAAGTACTTATTGATTTCACAAGTAAACTGAATCCGTAGTTTTCCTTACTAGTCCTTCTGCTCACCCTTTCCTTTGATGTATCTCACAAGTTTATGAGATGTAGTAATTTTACTTAGGATGAACCTATGATGAAGCATTACAAGTGTATTATAATAATTTTTTATGTTTTTTTCATGTATTATGTTCCTGATTTCCAAGACAGTAGACTTTAAAGATCGTCTCTATGTAAAATGTAATGTAATGTTATGTAATAAAAAGGAGGGATGCCATAATTGGTATCAAAGGATAGTTTCGTATTTTTTGAAAATTAGGCTTTGAAAACATTAGGATGAATCCTATATAAAATTTTAAATATATGAATAAATCATGGTATTTTGGTGAGTATTTAGTATGTGGTTTATCGAGCAAATACATCCCTGTCTGGATACGAGCAGGTAGATGCAGATCTTGCACAGAGGTACCTAGGAGTGAAATCTATGACAAGGAGTTCTGGGCATAACCCAGTGTATCCCTATACAAGACAAAGGGCCTTACTACACTCTTGGATATGACACTCTCGAGGTATATGTTTGGTTCATCATATGAATTTTAAAAATCATTATGAAGGATTTATAGAGAAATGTAATTTTTTAAAGAATTTTTAAGACATAAAATCCTTTATTGTTAAAAAATTATCAAAAGAAAATAGCTTCTCACTATGGTTATATTATTTTAGAAAAAGGCTATAAATAGGATTAACTATTCAAATGGTGACCGCAATGGACCATGCACTGATGACACTCTGATGGAAGCCAGAATTTAAACATTCGCGTAAATGATGAACCAACTGTCTCATGTTATGGAAAATAACATGAATCAAGATGAGAGACCGATCTCACTATGAAGGGAACGACTTTCTGTTGAATCTTTTATGTGTCAATGACCACCAAACATCAGTGGATCTACTGACCCATTGATTTTTGAACATTGTAATGGCTCTATCGAGAATATCTTTTCTATGATTCGATATTTTGAACAAGTGATGGTTACCCTGGTAGTCTATAGCTTAGAGAGACAAGTTGATTAGTGGTGGGAAATGATTAAAAACACAAGGCCAAGAGTGGATGTTGAATCTATGGAGTGGGAAGTGTTCTGATAGATATTCTTCATCAAGTATTTCCATTGATCAATGAGATCATGGATGGTGAAGGTGTTTCTAGAGCTGAAGCAAAAGAAGAACAAATCTGTGGGAAGCTAAGAGATGAAAATCACATGGATTTTATGTTACACCTCTAGCTTTTCATGGATCCAAATGGTATAGTTGATAGATTCTTCGATGGACTGAGACCTCATCTATAGATGAATCTAGCCAACCGAGTCTATGGTAGCTATGTAGAGGTCGTATAGAGTGAGATGAACGTCAAGATGGAGTTCTTGGAGAAACAATGGTCTCATAAATCTTAATAAAAGAAGAGATAAAGGAAGCCCAATATAGGGAGGAAATTTTATCAGGGAATATGAGGCAAGAAAGTGAAACATCCCACGTGTAATAAATGTGTAATGAAGAATTTGGGGAACTACCTACTCGGGAGTGGTAAATGCTAAATGTGTGGAAGAGATGGCCATATTGTGAGGAATTGTCGTAGTGAGGTGAAACCTCACCATCCAAACACTAACAACAAGGGGAAGATGGTGTGTTCCCTACTTGAGGTCCAATGCATTATGTGTGGAAAACGTGGTCACTTTTCCAATCACTGTCCAATCCAAGTGCAGTATACGGGAACCACCATCAGCCTTATAAAAGGCCAAGGGAATAATTTCATGATTTTTCAATCATGACAGTTGAAGTTAAAGTTCTAAATGAGGTTTTAGTGGGTAATCGTGTTGTTCTCTCAAAGCTGTCAAGAACATTGATTGATACTGGTTCTACACTTTCCTTTATTTACTCCATGTTTTCATTGAATTTAGAATCTACCCCTGATTTTGTAAAAGTAGAGTTATTAGTGAAGACCCCTATTGGGATTATCCAAGCATCAATAGTGTTTTGAAACTCTAGTATTTACATTGGTGAGCACAATCTTATCGCAATTATAGTTGTAATTCCCATGATGGAATTGGACATTATTCAATGGATAGACTGGATCTCAATGTATAATGTTATGATAAAATTAAAAAGTAATGAAATATCAGTATTCGTGAATAGAAAACCTATAGTTATCTTCCAAGGAGATATATCTCCACCCGATCTTTGTCTATAAGAACCCCCTATATCCTTTTATGGAGTTTTTCAATGAAGAAGAAAGTTTAGATGATAGTTTAATGATAGAAATTATACCCATCATCAAAGAATACGTTGAAGTATTTATTGAAGAGTTACCTAGACATTCTCCAAAACGGGAGGTAGAGTTCTTAATTGAACACGTTCTTGGATCTCATCTGATATCAAAGACCCCGTATAAGATGATAAATGTGGAGTTGGAGGGATTAATGAAAAAACTACAATATCTTTTAGAGATGGGGGTTATCTGACAAAGTGTGTCTCTTTGAGGAGAACCTGTTCTCTTTGTGAAGAAGAAGGATAAATCAATGTATCTATAAATTGATTATAGATAACAGAATGATATCATAGTAAAAAAATTATTTCTTCCCAGAATTGATGATTTATTTGACCAACTTCGTGGGGTTCAATTCTTCCATAAGATTGATCTTCGATCTAGATATCATTAATTGAGGGTGAAGAAATAAGATATTCCCAAAACTGCCTTCTGATCAAGAAATGGGCATTCTGAGTTTGTTGTTATGCCTTTTGGACTCACTAAATCACTTATTATTTTTATGGACATGATGAATAGAGTAATTAAGGACTACCTTGATAACATTGTGGTAGTTTTTATTTATGATATTATGATATATTCCAATAGTCACAAGGAGCATGAGGATCATCTAAGTGTTATTTTACAAACACTATGGAAGGATGGATTTTTGGAAGGAAACATAATTGTAAATTCTGGTTACAAAAAGATACTTTATTGGGTCACATTGTAACCAATGAAAGAATCACAGTTGACCCTACAAAGACAAAATTTGTAGAGGAGTGGCCTCAACCTACAACAATAACTGAGATTTGAAGTTTCCTTTGATTAGCGAGATATTATAGGTGGTTTGTTAAAAAACATTTCATGACTTTCTGTTATATTAACCAAGTTAACTTGAAAAGGGGTCAAGTTTATATGTACAAATGAGTGTGAGGATTATTTCCAAGAGTTGAAGAAGATATTGGTTTCTGCACCATTGTTAACTCTGCCCTCAAGTAGAGATGAATTTGTTTTTTAGCGATGCATCCCTAAGAGGGATTGGGTGAGTTCTAATGAAAAATGACAAAGTCAAAGCATATGCATCTCGATAGTTGAAGACTCATGAGCCGAACTATCATACGAATGATCTGGAGTTGGTTGCGGTTGTTTTTTCATTTAAGATATAGATGCACTATCTTAATGGGGATAAATGTGATATATAGATAGGACATCAATGTTTGAATTATATTCTCACACAAAAATAACTGAACATGAGACAAAGGAGATGGTTGGAACTTCAAAAATACTATGAATTTTGAATTAATTATCATCCCAAAAGAGGAAAGAATGTCGTTGATGCATTAAGAAAGAAATACCCAGTTGTTCTTTCCCTACTGAAGATTCAAAGGGAACTTTTTGTCAATTACATAGTAAAAATGAACATGGGCATTATAAGGTAAGGGATATAATCAACCCTAGCACAAATGGTTTCTCAACCATGATTACTAGAGAAGATCAAGAAAACTCAAAAAGAAGACCCATTTTCATAGAAGACATTTGAGGATGTGAAGGATGGAATGTTTCTTGAGTTCAATATTGATCAAGAAGGTGTACTAAAATTTCATACAATACTATTTGTTCCATCTATTCCAGAAATAATGAATTATCTGATGGATGAATCTTTTAGTTCTACATTCTCTATAAATCCTGGAAGAACAAAAATTTATGGGGACCTTTGTGATCATTATTGGTGGGATAATATGAAATGTTATATTGATGACTGCACTTCAAGGTTCTTGGTATGTCAGAAATTGAAGGTGGTTCAACAACTTCCTAAAGGGGTATTGAAAACACTACCCATACCAGAATGGAAGTGGGACAATATCACCATGGACTTCATCACTGGTATCCTGATATCTTCCAATGGAAACAATGAGATATGTGTTATTGTTGACCATATCACAAATACTGACAATTTTATCCCCATTTGGTAAGATTCTCTCCTGATAAACTTTCCATAATTTTACATGAATGAAGTGGTATGGATGAAGGGAGTTCCACTTTCTATCCTATCTGATCATGGCCCATGGTTCACATCAAAATTATAGAGAATTCTTCAACATGATCTGAACACTGAATTGAATTTCAGTTCCGCCTATCTCCCCAGGATGATGGACAATATGAAAAGAGTTTTCAAACACTCGAGGACATGTTGAGAACATTCTCAATGGAGTTTAAAGGAGTATGGGATCCACATATCCCTTTAGTTGAGTTCTCTTACAACAATAGCTTCCACTAGAGCATTCAAATAGAACCCTATTAAGATCTATATTTGAAGTGATGTATAAATCCTACTTTTTGGGATGATGTTGGTGAGAGAAAGCTTCTTGGGGCAGATCTGGTGAAAGAGATGATAGAAATGGTATATTCTATCCAGTAACACATTAAGGCTACTAAGAGTCAGTAAAATAGCTATTCCAACAATCGTCGAAGGGAAATGGAGTTTGATGTTGGTGACAAAGTAATTCTTTGGATTTCACATTAGATGAGAGTCATGAGATTTGGGAAGAAAGGGAAGCTCATCCCTAGGTACATTAGCCCCTACAAAATCCTTGATCGCATGGGATTACTGGTATGTCAACAAAAACATCCTCCAAATCTAGAACAAGTTCATGATGTATTCCACGTATCCCTCTTGAGGAAGTAAATATCTGACCCTTCACATGTACTAAATCCAGAGGTGGTATGACTGGAACATGACCTCTCTTATAAGGTGTAGCCAGTGGAGATCTTGGATCATAGTGACAAGGTTCTATGCAACAAGACTACCCACCTTGTTAAGGTGTTTTGGAGGAACCACAAATGTAAATAATCCACATGGGAACCGAAGAAGTCTATAAAACCGAAGTACCCACACCTTTTCTCATCAGAGGGTACGAGATAAAATTTTTGGGGGGAAATTTATTAAGCGGGAAGAATGTCATGACCCAAACTTTTTAATTATATTTGTTTCCTAAATTTTTTTGTTATTTCATTTTATACTCAACAAAAGTATATCCTTTAAGTAACTATGTGGGTATAATTAATATGAGACTGTTGTGCTTCAACAATTATATGTACTTTGGTCAATATGACAGTTGGAAACAATAATCATAACGTTGTGTTTTTAAAAATATAGTTATCTTGTTTAATTAATATAGAAAGAAGATTGAATGGCCTCATATAATAGACTTGGTCCATATGATGCCCATCGTTTTGAGCTTGGGAAGGAGGTAGCATCACTAGGATTTTCTCTAGACCAATCCCATGCCGAACATCAACATGTGAAGCTTGAACAGAATCACCTATGGGAGATGTTCAAGATAATAGAAATCACCACTCGGGCATTGTTCTCTGAGCCGCCCCAATATTCTATCACCATAGAACATCTTAAACTTATGTCATATGCTAGTGTTATATGGGGATATGTAATGACACATTATCTATTTTTTGTAATCATTTTATATAACAAAAATTTAATACTTATTATGGATCTTTTTTTGAATTTTAAATGTCCATATAAATATAGGATGTATATTATTGATGAATTTAGAAAAAAAGTGGTAATTTAAAATATTTTTGTATTATTTTAATAATTAATAATGTGATTTGATTTTAAAAAAATGGTCTTCTATAGTTGTGTTAAGTATGAAATTTAGAGTCTAATAAGATCAATGTAATTTTTAGTGAATAGAAATGTATGAATAGTAATGAATAGTAAATCGAACAAAAAATAGAAACTTCACCCATGAATGTATAAATACATTTTAGACATCTTAAAAGTGTAAAACGGTCATAGTTTAAGTTTTGGTATTTTTGTATGTCATAAATAATTTTTTTACAATTTTTTATTTAATTTAATAATTTAAAATGGAAATTTATTTTCATAAAATTTATTCATAAATTGTTAATTATTGTCTAATGGGTTTTCGATAATTTTATGGGACATTGATTACTTTCTTATAGTGTTACAAAATGAGTTATAGTTTCAAAGTTCTATTTTTGGAATAAATAATAATTTTATTTACAAATTAAATTAAAAATATTAAGAAAACTATTTTCATAAAATAGATTTAATTTTTGAATTCATAACATCGATATTAGGTTTGAGTGAATTTTTAGTATCTTTCTGAAATAATTTTTTTGTGAATAGTAAAAATTCGGTTTTGAGTTTTAGGTGTTTAACGACATCATTGACGATGTAATAATTATGTAAATAATATGGTAGACTTTTGAATATTAACATATGTTATGAGTTGTCCCAAGTGGCTAATACCATGGAAAAATACCATGGGTAAGATCATGGTTTTGCAAATACCACCGTTGAGGTGTCCCTTGGAAATTAATAATTTCTTCCATCACTTTTCCTATAAATACCAAGCCATTCACTAATTATTATAATTGAAAAATACTCCTAAACGAATTTATGGTCTTTATACCTCCCAAAGATCCCTCCAAAGGTTCCCTCAAGCCTCCCAATGTCCCTAACATTAGACTTTTGAAGTTACTCTTCAAGGTAAGGGATCCTTTGACCCTCCTCTTTTAACTGATGACTTCCTTTTTATTATGTCTTATAGTTCCATTTTATTATGTGGGGGGATTGTTGTTCTATATCTCTACTACAGTACATTTCCAAATGGTGTGAGAGACTTTCCACTCTCATAGAAGGTTTGTTTGAATCTTTATGATGTGTCGTTATGCTACTGAATTTTCATAAGAGAAATCATTTCTTCTCTTTTCCTTCGAGTTTCCTTTTCATATGATATTTACTTCAAATATAAATACCATGATCTTATTTATTTTTATTCATTACAACTAATGTATAATGAGTTATTTATTATTGGGTGACTCTTATCCCCTCTATTTTTAATATTTTCTAAAACCATGTTATATAGCTGTTATGCTGCAAAAATTTCGTCTCAAAATTTCTCACTTTCTCTCATGAAATTCATTTTTTATTCATATTAATTCCGAGACCTATTATGTTTTTATTGGTGTTAATTAATACAAAAAATATATATTTGATTCTATAATTGACATACATATAACTGTTACTCTATTTCCATGGGTTATAAATGACATAATTGTCTTCTTTTTAATCACTTTTAAAACGCCACGATTTTGAAGTGAAACCCATTAATTTTACTCTCTATGGGTTATTTATGAAATGTTTGATTATGAATCATGTGGATCAAATGAATGTAAATAAATATTAAGGGTATTCCCTGATATCACTCCAACACATTGGGTAAATAATTTAGTCTCTAGAGATAATAAGTTTCATGATACATTCGTGAATAACCTTGGAATTGTTTTTGACACACTGGGGATGAACCTTGGTGATATGTTCATTAATGTCTAAATTAAATGATGTAGACACATATTCATGTTATATTTCATGTTATTTTCATTATAAAATTCCTCTAATTCCATTTTTGATGTCTTTATGATTTTTATCATATATTTATTGATTTCAAAAGTAAACTGATTACCTAGTTTTCCCTATTGTGCCTTATACTCAACCTTCCTTTTGAAGTATGTCTCCATGTTATGAGATGCACGAATTTTAAATAGGATGAACCTATTATGAAGCCTTAATACTGTATTATAAGGATTTTTTATGTAGTTATTATATATTATGTTCTTTATTTCCAAGACACTAGACTTAAAATATCCTCTATATGTAAAATGTAAGGTAAAATTATGTAATAAAAAGGCAGGATGGAATACTTATCATAGAACATATACTCACACTACCCACAAGTGGAGAAAATATCACGGTATTAAATGATGTTTTTAAGAGGTGATTGGTTTGGGTTTTAATGATAAATGAAAAATTGATAGCCTGTGCTTCATGAAAGTTTAAATTTCACAAATAGAACTAAAAAATGAATGTTCTTGAGTTGGATGCAATGATCTTCAATCAGAAAATATGGAGTTATAATCTCTTTGGAGAGAAGTTTGAAATATATATTGATCTAAAAATACTGAAGTATATATTCACCCATAAGAGAAGAATATGAGCCAAAAAAGATGGTTAGATATGATCAAGGGCTATGACTATTGAATTCAATACCATCATTGGAAAGAAAATAAAGTTGAAGATGATATAAGAAGAAATGATTCATCAATTATATCATTGATGAAAATGAAAAAGGATATGATCTTCTTATAATGTAAAATTATGGTCATTATAATAATAAAGGATGGATTATGATCAATACATTCACAAATGATTCCTCAACTTCCCCTTCTGGATGAAAAAGATGAGGCTCAAAGTGATGATGTGGGAATTTAGAAAAACATTGTAGCTATAAGAAAATAGAAATTATTAGAATTTAATATCAATGAATAAAGAGTTGCATGATTTGGGTCTCAACTATGTGTACCGTAACATCTTGAGTTAAAGAAGGATCTATGGGATGTTATACATAGTTAGACTTTTTCCATCCATCCTGGAAGTACAATGACGAATCAAGTTCTCTAAGAACTCTATTGGTGCGAAAACATGAATAAAAAGATACTAGAATATAGATTATGATGTCCTA
This sequence comes from Viscum album, assembly GCA_963277665.1. Lineage (NCBI taxonomy): Eukaryota > Viridiplantae > Streptophyta > Magnoliopsida > Santalales > Viscaceae > Viscum > Viscum album. The sequence goes on along the minus strand of OY728158.1, from coordinate 360,246,269 downwards.
TATATAATCAAGTGAAGGATTAAAGTTAAAAATACATGGGGATGATGAAACCATTACCCATACCTATATGGAAAAGGTAAAAAATAACCATAGAATTTTTCACTAGTATTCTGAAGACATAAACAAGAAATAATGTGATCTGGGTTGTATAGATCAACATAAATGGATATACATTAGAGAATTGGTGAGACTTCATGGAACACCAATATTGATTGTATCTGATCAATACCCAAGATTTACCTCAATGTTTTCAAATATTATCTAACATGATCTTAATATAGAGTTGAAATTCATCACAGATTATCACCCCTAATCTAATGGCCAATCTGAGAGAACTATTCAAAAAATTCTAGTCATTTTGATAGGATATTCAATTAACTTACAAGAAGTATGGGACTAAAAACTTCCTCTATTCGATTTCACATTCAATGACAGGTTCCATTAATGTATTCAAATGGATACTTATGAAGCCATTTATTGGAATAGGTGAAGAACACAAATATTTTGGGAAGATGATGTGGAATGAAAACATACAGGTCATGAAATGGTAAAAAATGGTGGACAATGATAAGAATATTCAATAACACATCAAGGATTATTAGATTTAAGACACTATATATTCCAAATGTCATTTATGAGACCTATATTTTCATGTTGGAAACATGGTATTTCTCTTCATATCTCCATAGAAGAAATTCATGAAATTTGGGATGAAGGTAAAGCTTAGTCCAAGATATCTAATACCCTTTTAGATCTTTAATCACATTAGAGAGGTGGATTATCAACTAGCACTCCTACCTAACCTATATAAAGTACATAATGTATTCTATGTATATTTCTTGAAGATCTACATACTAGACCCAACACATGTACTCAATACAGAGGTGATACCCTTGGGGGATGGTCTCTCATATGTGGAGTAGTTGGTGAAGGTCTTAGATTGTAGAGAAAACGTTATATGGAATACAGAAATAAACATTGTCAAAGTGTTGCGGAGAGAAAAAAGGTTCGAAGAAATATGTGGGAACCATATGAAGTGATCAAAAAAATTACCCTAATCTTTTTTAGTGCAGGGAAAAGAAACATTCAAGGGGAAAATTTTTGAAGGGGGAATATTGTTACAACTTGAACTTTTTAAAAATAAAATTCCCATTACTTTTAACAAAATATATTATTATATATTATGGATATTGAAAACAAATGAACATATTTAGTTTTATAATATCCAATCAAATTTTTGATATTATTTATAATCTTTACCATTGATAATACATCTTGTCAATAATTATCATCTGATTATTAAAAATATAGGGTTTTGATAAATTTAAGTAGTATAGACAAAGGATGGAATGACCACATTAGTTGGATCATACCCTATGAATCCTATTTATTAGATATTCCAAGCTAGATAGATTCTCTGGTATTTTCCATTGAAAAATCACATGCTGAGATCTAATTAATTAAGAATTAGAGAAACTATTTACGGTATAAGTTCAATCTCATTGAGTTCACGACCGAAACCATGTACACCGAACCACTCCAACAAAGTATCATCATCGTGCAACATACCCTTAGGTGTTATCTAGTTTATTGAATGGATATGTATCAAAACCATAATAATATTAATTTCTATATTGTATTTTCAAAATAATAATATTTATAATTTTATATTATCATTACTGTATAAATGATTTTCATTTTTATACTTCAAAAAAATTGTATTGTTAATTAGTATTTAATTTAAAATAATATTTTTGTTTTGGTGAAATAATGTATTCATGAAATAAATAATAGAATATCATTATTAAATAAAATTTATTAAATACTATTTATCATATAATTTTTATAAAGAAAATTTAATATTTTTAAGGGTTTGAAAACTGTTATTTCTAAAAAAACATTATTTCTCAATAAATTAATATTTTATTTTTATTGAAAAATTAACATATATATATAATATTTTTTTTGAAATAATTTTTATTTTTGGAATCCGAAATCAAAATTTTCCAATGGTGACGTTTTTCATAATTTAAAGAGAGTAAAATTTATGGGTTAAAACTAAGTAACATAAAAATATACAATGTTTATTATGACATCATAACAGCCCAAAATTATTGTATTAAATAAAGTAATGGGTATCCAAGAACAAATATATGTTTTCTATTTAAAATAATGTGATTTTATGTTTATTTTATTAATTTTTAAATCATTCTTCAATCCTCTAATAGCATTAATATATTTTAATGTTTTAAAAATATTTTTTTAAGAGTATGAATCACTTCTACATTAAAAAAAGTATTATTTTATTATGTTACACCTTTGGAGTTATAAAAAAATAAAAAAACTCCACTTTGGTAGAATTCAGGGGAAAAACCCTAGTATGGTTTGTGGTTTTGGTTACTTAATAAATCCCAAAACCTATGATGGAGAAATAATAAAAAATTACACACTCATTTCCTATATATTCCCACCCATTCTCCCATTTATCTTTACTAAATGTCTGTAGATCATGTATTCACTCTTCTATCCCCTCTATAGATTCTTCCCAAGGTTCCCTACGCTCACATGAATCCTCTTCCTAACATTTGGTGCCAAACTGTCCAGGTAAGGGTTCTTTTCCTTCTCCTCTTTATTCAAGTATCATCATTATCTAATGATTCATATATATATTTTATATCACTATAATATGTTATTAAAAATCCTCTTTAATACCATAATCATTTATAAATAATGATATACCCATTTATATATAATTAATCTCTCCCATGAACATTTATACACCCCCGTTATAATGGAAAAATTTCATCGTGATGTTTCATGGAAAAAAATTGTGTAGTGAATACCCATACCTATTTCCTATCTTGGGTGTTCACCTTTATGAAATTATATATATTTAATGGTGTCTTACATGTATTTATCCCACACTTCTTATTGATGGAATAACATATGATGCTGAATGCATCCATATTATATAATATATGTGGCACACTTAAAGATTAGAATTAAATGAAATTGATTGGTGGACCTGAAATTATATAGCACTCTAATGGAGTGGGTAATTTTTAGTCTAATCAGACATCATGTAAGGATATAGATTAACCCTGATTCCTTTATAGAACATTTACCATCATGATTTCATGGTAGTTTTTCAGGACCTATGTTTATGATGCATTGTTTTAAGTGGTTTCCACATTTACCATATTGCCTTTATGATTATAATGTTATATCATGTCTCATTGTTCATGAATATGATTCATAATTCTTTTATTTACCATTGATAAAAATATTTTCTATGGTTTATTTTTATATTCTTTTTACACCATGTTTATTCCTATAATGGTCTTTATATGTCACCACTTTCTTTTGTATATACCCAGGTTATCCTATATAGATTTTAGTACATGCATGTTAATGAAGTTTTATATAAATATGATGTATTCCTTATTTGAAGTTATTATATAATGGACATAATTACCTAAGAGAATATACATGTAGATCTTCTAGGTCGTATTGATAGAATGTTTATGTAATAAATCATGTATTTATTTGAAATAAATAAAGGGTTTTCATATATACTCGACTGGAGAATCATGACACCCCAATAAGATTGCCACATGTATCAAGACAATAACAATGAAATCTATGAAAATCAAGCTCAACCATGACCCCATAGATTCCAAAATCCTTCATAAACTCATAAAAATCCATTCCACCAAATAATCAACCCCAAATTTATTTGACAGCCACTTCCTTAAATAATTATAGCATATCGTATGGCCAATTATTTTGGTCTTGATTAGAGACATGTTGCATAGACCACCTAATAACTTCTCCATAATTTAAATTCTAATTAATACCATTCACATGGTCTAGAAACATTATATAATATACTATTTTAGGCCAACAAGTCTTTTTAATTTAACCTACAAAATATTCTGAAATATTTCAGTAAACCGCTTTTACGTTTGGCTCATTTCTATTATCTCAGAAAATTAATTCACTTTCATCCTAAATAAAATTATTTTGGGAATTTAAATTATTTCTAATGAAACCATTCATTCTAATGAATACTACACTACATAAAAATGTGTATCTTGGTTTATTAACTAGATAAGAAAAAAAATCCTTTGACGGGGTGGAATGTCCCTTCCTTGGGTTCATTCTCATCAAGATGAGAATCTTCTCTAGATGGTTTCATGAGGTTATTCTATGATTCTATTATGTATCCTTCAAAATTCACATCAATAGTGAAATAATTGGGTGATTATCTTACACTATTGGACTTTCATTGAAAGACTCCCCTTTCCCATTCCCTCTTCATTTTAATGGAAAATCTGTTTTCTATTATATTTTTATCACCAGCAAAGGATAATCACATTCATGGTGTGAAGGATTATCTGTAAGGGCCACCCATATTTCACCTATTCTTCATCGATGATTTTATACTATTCTCTAGATCCACATTGAAAGAATTCAAGGTTATCAATCTACTAATTTTAGTTTATGTGAATGTTTTGGGGTAAGTGTTCAATATATCTATTGAAATATCCTTCAGCAATAGAGTTATCTATTGCATGAAGAGAATCTATTAAAATCATTCAATATTCAAAGGAAAAAACATAGAAAATATCTCAAACGTCCTATGATAATAATATTATAAAAAGGAGGTATTCTATATAATCTATGGAAGATAAAAAAACCCAGGGTTTAATTTCAAAATGTTTTGAAATGAAGAAAACAATTTCTAATTAAGAAATTCACATAGTCCATACCATCATATTTTGTGACCATAATTATATTACATAGAATAATCATCGAACAAATACATGTTCGTATCAACAACAATTGGGGGGGTCAAAAAAATATTAAACAGTATTCAATGGATAGTATATGACATGATCTAGAACCCCAAACATCATTAGGGAATAGGGTTCAGGTATCTATGTCTCTTCAATGATGTAGCCTATTGGGTTCCATAATCCCCTTACCTAGTTTCTTATAGTATACCTCGTGGGGTATTCATGATGTATTTATGAAGGGTACTTACTGGAAATAGGATTTGGAGCATTGTTATGTTTTTGAAAGATCATTGTCTAGTCAATGATAATAGAATCAATAAAGCATATCATACATCTACAGGTCTATAAGATCAAATTGTTATCCATTTACTCAATGTGGCCCATAACATTTAGTGTAGTAAGAAAATATTCTCCTAGTTTAATGAGAGATAATGGAATATTGTCTAGATATTCATGATTTTGATAGATATGGCTACAGATAACCTCTGATGGAGTTCGGAAATAAAATACACAAATATTGTAAAATATAGTTATTCTCTAGAAATTAGTGCATCAGTTTAGGAGGCCATATTTTATTTGTAAAACCTCCTCAAAACACATGATTCCATCCTAAAGATATTATTTCTAGTGACAGTATTTCTTTAGAAAACTCTCCCTTATACAGAGTTAGTTAATTTTTTCTCTAAAATGGAGAACCTAATGCGGTCAATTTGTATGACCATGGATGAATCGTCCATGAATTCCATATTTCACAGTACCAGAACTAGGGACCTCTAGTGTTACTAATATCCTAACATTGACCACCACCTAGAAATGGCTCTAATATTCACCTCTCTTATAACAGAATGGTCCTAAATTCTCCCCATTGAGGACCTGAGTGACATTTTTACAGTGGCATAGATTATTTGGGGTAGGAGTAATGATATTTTCTTCTACTAGGTTTTCAAACCATGGACATCTTATATCATCCACACTACCCACAAGTTATCTGTGTGGAGCCACAATTATTATCAACATCACAGCCCAATGGTCATTCTTATTTTTTGAACATATAACTCTTTTACAATATGCATCCTGAGAATTAATGTTGACACATCAACCTCAATCAAAGGCTTCACTAGTTTTAGTGAAGTTTTCCATTACTCTTCTAGAATGATTTCTCTTATAATCCAACATTTATTCGGTACGTACTTATCACCAGAAAGGATGGAAGCATAATCAATCATAATTGGAATAGAATTTTCTATTGATATTTGGTGGGATTCTATCACCCTTGAGTGGTACTAACTCACAATTATTAATTCTATATCTTATTTTGAGATCACACTATAGCCATTTGGTCTGTTATTCTTGAATATCGCTTCCATGTAGTGTTACTTATCATCATGCCCCATTATTATTAATAAAATGTAGGGCAATACAATGGTTTGTCCTTTTCCTACCATGATTCTTGCAGATGATCTACTTGTTAGGTTTCATTTTTTTCCTAGTTATATCACATACCAGGGTTTACATGAAATATGATCTCTTAACATATGAGTCCTCTTTTCTCCTAAAAAAGGTTAAGGTTGCTGTTGAAAAATTTGAAATCCTCAATCAGATCTTGAACATAATAAGATTATAAAAAATTTTGAATAGAAATATTATTGAAAAGATAATGAAATACCAATATTATATTGAAATATAATTTTAATTTAAAATTTCCATAAATATTATTTTAATTGATGTGATATTTACAATTAATTTAAAAATACAATTCAATATAAAAAACACTTATAGCATGACTATTTTACAATAAACATACATACAAAATATTGTCTCGATTGTAAAATCAATTTTTTTAGTAATAATATATAAAAAATAATTTTCTTAATTAAAAAATATAATATGGATTCAACACCATTACTGGTGGATTATAAGGGTTGGGGGGAGGCAGTGCAGATCACGGGGTAAATTCCTCATACATTATTATTTACATCGATTTTATTCCATTCTTTTGGTTTTGTAGTGGGAAAATTAATCAACCCATTACAAAGTATATCAATTATATTATCAGTTATTCTATTAATCATATTATTGGTGATTAAATTGTTAATTTTATATTAATTATTAATTTTTTTTTAATTATTAATTATATTATTAATTATTAAATTAATTTTTAGTTAATAATATATATACATTATATAGTTTATAAATGATTATGTTAATGATATTATCAGTAATTAATTATTTTATGTACTTAAATTGTTGTTAATAATTATAACATCAGAACATGCACATTGAGTAATTCAGTTAACATTGTTTATTGGATTTATGAGAGGTATATTTTGACCCATCAAAAATGAATTAACGTCTGTTAACCTAATGATTAAAATCAATTTTAGTGCATTTACTCAGTTTTTATAATGTGGGATAGATTTTAATATAAAATGACACTATAAAAATTTAAAACATGAAGTTAGTGTCATACCAGTAATATCAATTATTGAATTGATGTGTGGTAAATTCCTACACATCACAAATTAATTAAGAAAATTTTTGTTGGGAAAAAATCTCTCAAGGTATCATTGAAACATTTTTGAGGTGATTATGTTTGTTGACAAAGTGGACATCTGTGTTGTGATTGTTAAACAAGAAAACCATGACATAAAAATTTATTGGAGAAGTGTATTTCTTTGTGGCATGTAGAGTTCACGGGATGTTTTTAACGATCCATGTTTGATTCAAGAATTTCCACAAAGGAATGGATGATCTGGATGCGGTACAAAATGAGCAGATACAAGGTGGTTCCGTGTTCATGAAGGAGAGGAAACTTTCAAGCCATATGTTCTTCATGATCAAAGCATCAAAATATGGAAAATGAATTTGGGTCATGAATGTTTTGGAGTTGTTTGTGAAAGTGATTTGTGTGGCAGATACTTGCGCGCCAAAACTTGCGCACCAAGGGGAGACTTGCGTGTCGTTGTGCCGGGTTTCCAAATGCCTACAAATAGAAGTAAACGCCACATAATTCTGTGTAGAGTTCAACACTTAGAATAATCTGAGCTCCCATCGCACTGGTGTTGTGGTCATGCAAGTGGTGTGTGGTCGCACAAGTATAAGTTGTGTGACAGGTGATAGTTGTGCGCCTAAGGCGGTTTGGGTGAGAAAGGAAGTGATTCGAAAATGTTCTGAGTTGTAGAAGAAGGTGTCACAGAAGTGGTTTCATGACACATGCGTTCAAGATTTTGAAGAAGTGCGAAAGTTATTTCTTTCACGCTAATATTTGTTTGGGTGTAAAAAGGTGTGTGTCACGCATGTTTCGAGTTTCAGAAGCTTGCGTCGCGCAAGTGGTTTAGGCAGACTTGCTCGCCAGTTTTTGACTTGTGTTCCGATACTTTCTCTCCATCTTAGTGAAGGGTGCTAGGTAAGGTTGATTCACGGTAGTTGATCAGGGTTGAGTGAAAGCTGGAAGATTTCCTGATACCTTCGGTTAAAAGTGAGATTCATCTACGGGTGAATGTTGGACTTCAATAGAGAATCCACATACAACAAAGGAAGTATTAGTTAGTGATAATGAAGTGACATGCATGTCTATAAGCTATGAGGGGATCCTTTCTAGGGCAGTGAGAAAAGTAAGAGAAAGAATGTGATCCTCTCGACCGACAGTGAGCCAGAGAGAGAAACAGGTAGTAACCCTTGGGAAAGAAGTGAGTTGTCCCTAAACGTTGTAAAGGCAGTGAGCCTGGGAGTAGAAGTGATATATCCCGAACTTTGTAAACAGTAGTGTGCTTTTAGTGGATTTGGTACAGTGGCAGATCGTCATTGTATGCTCCTAGGACGAAGACCAGTGAGGGTGAACCAAGTAAAATTCATTGTGTCTGCCTGCTTATATCCTTACATTGCATTTAAAGCATCATCATCAGATAAAGTAGAAAAGAAGTTGTCATAATAAACACACAAGTTCAAAAAAAGTGACCCTTGTAATAAAGAGGTCAAGATCCAGTGGGGTAGGAATAATTTTTGAATCAGAATATCCATACCCTGATTCACCCCCTCTCATGGTCTATATGCCCCTATTGGTCATAATAATTTTTCCAAAATATAAAAAAAATCTTAAATTGTTTACTATATTTTGAAAATGAGATAATCATTTTAAATATGAACAATAATTTTATTATAGAAAAACACACTTGGAGTCCTACCAACCACATCATGTGTCATATTAATGTGTGGTTGATTCCTATACCTAACTAATGAATTCTAGATCATTGTAGTAATGTTTGAAAAAAATTCTAATTTGTATTGACATTTTTGACTATGTGATTCACATTATAAACTAAATTACACTTTTATATTTTAACCACACTTTTTTTGTGAGACTTAAAACATTGTGTGATAAATTGGAATGAAGCCCATTCTTACACATAACAAATCAATAATGTATAATATTTTTGAAGTATAAAAATAGTGTGAGCTAATTCTGTCACTTTTGTCTATGTAACATATGTTTTAATCTGAAATGAGACTTTCAAATTGAATACAAGGAATTAAAGACGTAAGGGAAGCTTCATTTCCTAGATTGAAATGTGGATTATTCTTATATTTCACAAATGAATATTGGAACACTATCCTCATTTTTTAAAAAAAAACTGAATCTTAGTTACATGGTTTTGAATATTTGACACCCATTTTAAAAAAATGGTACTTTAATATTGAATGAAAACACTATGAGTCATATTTACCATATGATTCAAGACATTATTAGGTGGTAGATTTCTGTATATCAAAAAATAAATTAGATATCATCACCCTAATGTTTTCAAACAAATAAAAAAATTATTGATTGCGGCTTTGTGATCCACGTTTTGAACTAACCTTATACTTTTATATTGAAAATACACACTTTGAGTCATACGGACCACATCATGTTTCATATTGATGTGCGATCGATTCCCATAAATAAAAAAATAAATATGGATCATTTTATTAAATGTCAAAATTAATATAAGATCCTATTTTTTTTTTTTATGTGACGTATGTTTTAAAACAAAATGACACTTTTTTTTGAATACACACTCTTGGAGTTATACTAACCACATTGTGTGTCAGATTAACATGTGGTCAATTCTAGGATGTCAAAATTAATTTATAGAATGTTACCTTAATTTTTTTAAAAAATTCTATCATCATTTTCAATGTTTTGGCATTGTAACATGCGTTTTAAACTAAAATGACACTTTTATATGGTAAACACACACTTCGAGTCATACATGCCACATAGTGTGTTGGTTTGATGTTTGGTCAATTCCTAAAAAACAAAAATGAATTGTGGATTGTTTTAATAAATTTTTTAAAAGAATATGAGGTGTTTTTAGAGAATTTTTTTAAGTAACACAATTTTTCTACTAAAATGACATTTTTATTTTGTAAGCATGCACCTTGATTCATATCGACCACATCGTGAGTTGAATTTTCATGCAGTTTTTTTGCCAAAATGAAATCAATTATGGATCACATTCATAATTTTTTAAAAACAATATTATATTTTATTCTTATTTTTGGATATGTGACACATGTTTTTACCAAAAATGATTTTTTTATATTGAAAACATGCACATTCATTAATACTAGCTGCATTATGTGTTTGATTAATGTTCATCTGATTCCAACCCATCATCGAAAAATTATGGATCATTTTACTAATGTTTGAAAATTAGTAGTGTTTTAATTGTATTATGATATGTGACATGTTTTTTAAACTAAAAATTTTTTTATACTGAAAACATGCACTGTGAGGCTTACCAGCCATATCTTATTTTATATTGATCAGTGGTCTATTATTATATATCACAAATAAAATTTGGTTCATTTCCCTAATGTTTCTAGAAAATATGATCTTTTTTTTGATTTGGCATTATGACATGCACTTTAAACTAAAAATACACTTTTATATTAAAAACAATCTCTTTGAGTCTTACTGACCACATCATGTTTCTGATTGAAATGAAATTGATTATTTTATATCTGAAAAGAAATAAAAAAATTCCCTAATGTTTTTAGAAAATCTATGATTTTTCCCTATTTACATTTTGTGACTTGAATTTTAATCAAAAATGACACATTTCTTTTGAAAAAATGCTATTCAAGTAAAATTGATCACAACATGAGTAATATTCATGTGAAATCAATTCCTACACATTAAAAATGAATTAAAAATCATTTTACTAATGTTTAAAAAGAAGATAATATTTTTTCCTACATTTGGTAGTGCAACACATGTTTTGAACTAAAATTTCACTTTTATATTAAAAACAAATCTTAGATTCATAGAAAACACATCATGTGTTGGATTGATGGGTGGTCAGTTATTATATTCCCAAAATGAATTATAGATCATTTTCAAAGATATTCAACAAAATGTTTTATCATTTACTTATTTTTGGCTCTGTGAAATTATTTCCACTCTAATTTCACAATTAAAAATACACACTTTGATTAATACCGGCTACATCATGTGTCATATTTACATGAATTCAATACCTCTATCTAAAAAATGATTTTTGATAAGTTTTATGAAGATTGAAGACAAGAAAATCCCGTTTTTTAGTCTTTTCGAAGTGAAATAGTTTTTAAACTAAAATGACACTATTATATTTAAAACATGAAATTTTATTAATACTATTCACATTTTGTGTATGAATGACTTAATTTTTATTCCTAAATGTTACTTAAAAACTACTGATCATTTTCTATTATATTGAAAATAGTTAATGTTTTTCATGGATTTTTCTATGTGATGTCCGTTTTAAACTAAAATGAAAAATTTGTATTGAAAACATGCAATTTTCATCGAACTGATAACATCATATGTCAAATTGATGTGTGTTAAATTCCTACATGTAGTATATTTAAATTTGGATAATTGTTCTAAATTTTGAGATCATTATGATCTAACATTATATGTTTTTGACATGTGAAGTGTTCTTTATGCTAATACATCACTTTCATATTTAAAACACACCCTTTAAGCCATACGGACCAAAATATATTTCATATTGAAATGAAGTCCATTAATATATCTCTAAAATGATTTAGGAATCATTTTTATAATGTTTGAAAACAATATGTTCATGTTTTCCCTCTTTTGGCCACGTGAGATGTATTTTGAACAAAAATGAAACTATTATAATAAAAATGTTCACTTTGAGTCATACTGATCACATCATGTGGTAGATTGATGTAAGGTCAGTTATAATACATAAAAAATGAGGTATGGATAATTTTACTAATGTTTGAAAATAAAATAAGCTCATTTTATCTGTATTTGTAGGGTGATATATGTTTTCAACTAAATGAATTTTTTATAATAAAAACTCACACTCAACATCATACCATCTAGATCATGTGTTGTATTTATAAGAATTCAATTATTACATTCGAAAAATAAATTATGGATCAGTCTCATAAATATTAAATATTATATAAAGTTTCTTACTTAGTTTTGGATTTTCGAAATTTTTTTGAAACTAATTTTACACTTGAAAACATGCACGTTGAGTAATATCAGATGCATCATGTATAAAATTTACATGCATTCAATTCCTACACATAAAAAATAATTTTTGGATCATTCCAGTATTGATTGAAAACAAATAGAGGTCATTTTCATGGTTTTCTATATGTGGTGAAAATTTTAAACTAAATCGGTACTTTTATGTTTAAAACATTCACTTTTAATCATTTTTTCCAAATCATGTGGAAATTTTATGTGTGGTATATACCTATAAAAAAGATATTAATTACAGATCATTATTAAGGAATGAATATAATTTCAGCTATTTTTATTGGTTTTGGATAAGTGACATGTGTTGTAATCTAAAATGATATCCTTATATTGAAAGCATGCACATTGAGTCATATTGTCTACATCATAGGTTGGATTGATGTTTTTTCATTTGATACACACCAATAATTAATTATTGATTATTTTTTAAAATTATAAAAATAATACAAATTTTTCTTTTTCTTTTGATATGTGATGTAGTCTTTTAATCTAAAATGAATCATATTCTATAAAAAAATAGATAATTTGTTTCATAGGCTTCATTTTATGTGTCATATTGATTCAATATAAATTCACATATGTCAAAAATGAATTATGTAATGTGATGATAATGTTTTTTAAAAAATATGGTCTTTTTTACATGGTTATTAAAATTTTAGATGTTTTTAAACTAAAATTATGTTTTTATACCATAAAAATTAAATCAGAGTCATTATAGTCAAATTGTGAGTCAAATTGACATGTGGTTGATTCATACAAATCAAGAATAATTTAGGGATTATTTTCTGAAATTTTTAGGGAAATCCATGCTTGTTTTCTTAGTTATGACTATGTGATGTTTTTTAGAGTAAAGTGAAACTTTTAATGTGAAGAAATGATCATTGAGTGATAATATTCAAATCATTTTCTAGATTGTTGTGAAATCAATCCCAATACATCTCATACGAAATATGGGTCAATGTAATAATTTTTTAAAATAATATGACCTCATTTTCTTGATATTGATAATGTGATTCACATTTTAAAATAAAATGACACATTTGTATTCAAAACATGCACTTTGAGCCGTAATGACCATTACATGCACCAGATTAATGTGTAGTCATTTTTCACAAACCCAAAATGAATTAATAATCATTTTCATGAATTCTATAAACCAAATGAACACATTTTCTCATTTTTGACAATGTGATGTGCTTTTTAAACAAAAATAGAGGTTTTATATTTAAAATAAGCAATTTGAGTCATAATATCCACATAATATGTTATATGAATGTTCAGAAAATACCTACATGTCACAAATGAATTATGGATTATTTTCATAAATTTTGAAATCAAACAAAACTTGTTTTATTATTTTTCAAAATGTGATATGTTTTTGAAACCAAATAGTCGTGTAATGATCAACCGACCTCTCAACATTTTCAAATTTGATGCCTAACACAACATCCATCAAAACTAATTCTTTAATTATACTTTTATAATTGTATTAGGATATCCGTTATTCATATTTATAATTATTTATAGAATCAATAATTTCATGTAATTTTTTGAATAATACATTAATATAAAGAAATTAAACTTTCTTCTTCATATTAGAGGTGGATGTTTTTATAACAGGACCAAGAACAGTTTTCATAACTCTTAAAAATATAGAAAGAAACAATATTAAAATGTCGAGTATTTGTGTATAGAAGTATCTTATAGAAAATTTTGTAATATTTATTCAGATTTATGGTTATAAGGATCCTTGACCTATTTCACTCTCATCGTTATCTTAGTAGTAGCCTCAATGTTCAATATCTCCCGACCTAGAGGAGATTTATATATATTACTAGATCTACCAGATTATGTAGAGAAAAACCTTCCATGAAACATATCACTGATAAATTTCTAAAATATTTGTATATTTTTAGGTCATCACCAACTATTTTTGTAGTTTATAAAAACTCATTTAAACCCCTAAAGAAATAAAATTAGTAAAAAGTTGAAAAGAAATGCATGGACAATTGTGGAATGAGAATATATGATTTAAAAGTATATAAATACTAGAGTAAAAATATTAAAATTAATTTCATCACACAAGATGATGTTTTATTAAATTATTTAGATATGATGTATTGAACATGGACGGTAGACAAATATGTAGGTGGATTGAAATGTATCTGAAATAATTTAACATAATGATGTGGATTTTTATTGAGATGATCTTTTTGTTTCTCCTAGACACAACACCCTCAATACAATTTTTAAATTTGTTGTCATCTCGTAGAGGAACCACAATATGAGAGGATCACTAAATTTTTTATCCTTGCACGAGGGGAGAAACATCTATGGTGGAATTTATATTTCATTACATTTATGGGTCGATCAAATCTCAAAATGTGTTGGGATTATAATTAAAAACTAAATAATAGATTGAAAATATAACTAAAATATTTTCATCTGTAAATTAATTTTTTTTATGAAAAATAATACCAAAGCATTGTGATGTTAATTCTTCAAATCCAAAATGTATCTCAAAGGACATATCGTCTACTTGATCAAATACATAATCGATAATCACTTTAACATGATGTCATAAAATATTTTGACACTGTATACTCTGCCCATTTATCTCTATATTTTTTACTTCTTATTTTCTGTACATATACATATTGAAATCATAGTAGTACATAGAAAACAGAAATGATGAAACTATTAAAAATATTTTCACTGAAATTGTAATTATCTTTTGGAATTACTTGTTTAGGGATGCTAATTTGTTGATGGTGTATAATATACTTCAAAAATTTGGAAATATAATATCCAAAGTAATTATCATTTTTTGGTTCAAACTCCAAGGAAACATTGACCAAAATAAGAATTTTATTTTGAAATATTTTTTGATAGTTAAATATTACTATAAATACCTTAATATATTTCATTTTGAATAAATCGGTAAGGTTCTTATTTTATTTCATTAACCACAAACTATAAAATAAATAATATTTATAGATCACCCTATAATAACAAAATCCTAATAGAAAACAATATTGAATAATTTGAACTTCATGAGAAAATTTTTCATTGAAAGGCATTAAAAATTTACAATGGATATCATGTGTGGTCAATTTTATAGTAATACATTCTTTGAATTCAAAAAATTAAAAATTTGGCTTATACAAGTTGTTTTTTGATTAGTATCAAATGCTTTATTAAGAAAAATAAGTAATATGAAAAAGAAAAAATATATATTGTTATGATTAGATTTTAGATATTTATAGATACATTTTATCCACCATTAGAATTATTCCATCTATTATATTATTTTCAAATTCAACACTTAGTTAATATTTAATATTTTTATGTTTTCCTAATTCCAATAAAACATTTACTAAAAAAATGATAGAAGGATTAATCAGTTAAAAATAATTCTCTATAAGGAATTCCATTTATATATTATCTATATATAAACCAATATAATATATGAATAGTTATTTATTATATTGAAAGTACTTGATAAATTTTTTTGGACTAATATATTTTGAAAATGCATCTCATGTACGTATTTAGAACTAAGACTACTAGCCATTCAACCATGATAATTTCATTTATACTCTTGAGACCAACCATGTCAACAAAGGCCTAACAAAATTATTCTTACTCATATTCAATTTAGAAGATAATTTCACCTTGAAATGTTTTATAAGTATGAAGTTTTATTTTTAATATATGATGTAGTGGAACTAGTGGGTGAATGTTCTCTCATAATATCCTTATGATTTTTTAGTCGATTCACTACATTTTCTTGATCTGAACTTCCATTTATCGCCATTTTATCTATATGTAATAAGATATCTCATTTCATTCATTTTCATCAATTTATAAATGTTTTGACTTGACTTTTCTTAGTACATACAAAATGTATCTTATAATATTGACTGAACATTCATTAAAGGTTAAAATAACATCATCAAAGATGATAACATATGTGAAATCAAGTGGAATAAGAAAATTGGTGCCCTGCATGTGAGCTACTTGAATCGAAAATATCATGTTTTATTTGAAGAATTTTTTATCATGCGACATTTCTCCTTTGATATAATACACTGTACACTTCACAACAAGGCGATGTGTGTGTTCTTAGATATGAATCACATACAATTTCACCATATGTTTTTTTAATACTATCAATCTATTAGAAGTCATTCTATTCACATTTAGAAGAAAGATTTATGCTAAAATTGGTTACCTCGGGTAAGGAAAGTATTTGAGGGGATTGTCAAGCCTCAATTAGTCTGGGATTATATGGATCTTTATGTACTGATCATTGTTCTGGTATTTGTTCATATTGATCCTCTCATATAAATTGTTCCACAAAACTAAACTGGATAATGATATCTTTTTTGAAGCATGTATTTTTTCCTACATGAAATTAGTCATCTCATATGTATCTCCTAGTGTAATTATATTCTCAAAATATTTTTGAGGTGATAATACAAATCCTACACCTAGAATGAAAATATATTGTTTTGTATGATTTAATGCTATTAAAATTAGTTTTTATTCAGGTGAAATTGATATTGATCATGTTTCTAAATCATATAAAAACATATGAAATTTAATATATATTTTTATTTAATATTATTATAAATAATTATAAATTATTATTATTCTATACTTACAAAAGATTCTTATACCTCTTGTGTGTTTTCATCTAATAGTTTTCTTTTTGAATTTATACATTCCACCTCTGATAATACATGATGTAGGGTACGGGTGACTTCAAATTATAATTCATCAATCTATATATAAATAAAGTAACATATTTTTTCTCATATCACATAAAAAATTTACTATATATAAAAAATAAATACTATTTTTTCAAGTGAATAATACCCCATCCTTTCTTTATAGTAGTGGAACATTGTTTTTGATACACAATGATTATTTTCAACACTCATTTATTATATCATAATATGAAAAGATTAAATGAACGTATATCAACAAAATATTTTCAAATTATATATTATCAATAAAAATTATATGGAAATGATTCCTCAACTTGAAGAGTATGAATTATTTTTATGTGTCTTTTTTTATAATATGAACAAAAATTTAATGTAGGTGGAGGTTTATATTACCCCCATCAATACTATTATGATTATTTGTTAAAAGTGTTGGGAAATATAAATTAGATTTTACATAGACCATTAAGAAAAAAACTTATTGAAATAATCTAAAATTAACAAAATCATACAGGGGAAATGAAAATTAAATCAATGTTTCATTATATAATTTTTTTGTAAAATAGAGAAAGTACATTGTAACATTACTCCGATATCATCCCACGTGTTTGTATTCAATATAGGCATGACATTGTGCCATGTATCTATATTAATTTGAACTAGGATTATCATTGTGAGAGTAATGTAAATAATGATCATTCAAATGATTGGGTAAATAGTTTGGCATCAATGATTCTATCAAACCTCAAGCTTTATTCATTTTCTTCTTTCCTTGATAAATTTCGTTAACAAAGTGATTCTACACTACGTTTGTTTTCTAATCCAAATAAAATTGATCCCCAAATTATTCCATATTTTTATAATTGATCATGGCTTATTCATAGATATTAGTAACATTAACATGTGATAAAGTCAATATCTGCATGATTAGTTAAGACATTAATTTATATTATATAATGACTATAGAGAACACATAATATTATGAGTAAAATCATAGTATACTAAAACAATTAAACCTATTCATTGAATGACCATTATTTTATTTAATGGATTATGGTATTTGGTTTCTCAATTAAGTATTCAAATCCCCTCCTTATGTTACATTCTAGTATACAAGTCAATGTCAACATTGTAACCAATATCAAATGAATGTTATTTTACAATGAAAGGGCCATACTATATTTAATCTTTTTCCGAATATGTAGTTGTTTTAGTCTCAAAATGAACAGTAAAAAATTCCTATTTATAGGATACATGACATAAAGTTCTTTCAATATTTATAATTCAATTATGAAAAATTTTTCATTATACCCTTACACACTGAAATTCATCTACATGGAGACAAATTCATCAACATTAATTAAACATATATTATCAAACTATAGGAAATTATAAATAAAAACATAAAAAAATTTATAATATAACCCATATATTTGTTTGATGAGGATGATGTTTTATATATTTGGATAAATTGGATTTCCATCCACGGAACCAAATACAAAAATCACTTCATTAAAAATCTTAACTTTACTATTTTCATTATAAAATGTAAATTTTGTTACATCAAATAAACTTTATTAACATTAATTATAAAACATGTGTAGCGTATAACATTTATATTTGGTCACATGTATAAGAATTCAAGTCATTCGGTAATTAAAATCAAATTTACAGATAACCCTTTTAAATATCATCTTAGAACCATCTTATAAACAATTTATTATGGTTTTTCGTATATATAATTCATCCATTGAAGGATTCAAATGACTATGAATTACATTGTGAACTTAAAAATATGAATACAACTTTATACTATTATGAAAATTTTAAATCTGATATGTATCTTATATTGTTATGGTAATTGTAACAACATATCATCTAGAAATCCCTTTTCCTATTTTTATTCTTCTATGATGATATTTTAGGATACCAATTCTATCAATATCTAATAGGTAATTGTTATGGAAATTAATATCTTTTTCTATAATATATTACTACAAAATGAAATATTTTGGATGAATTTTATTATAGATGTACGCATTAAAAATATTCATATAACTTTTATGGGGATCATATATATTTAATAAATAAGACCATATATTTGAATCTCTATAACAAATTGATCCTTTAATTGGAATAGTTTATAAAATAATTACGGTGTTAAGAATATCACAAATTAACATAATTTAACTAAAATTTCTTTATTCCGGACTGAAAACATTGTGTGGCCTATAACATTACTACATATAACATTAGAAATATGTCAATGTAAGGTTATTGTATGTCATTCATTTTTAGGTAGAGTGAAACATAATTCTATTAGAATTAAGTCACTTCTCAAGAAATGAATATCATGTAATTTTAGTCCATGCATTTTCAAATTAGTCATTATCATGATATTATTAATATTTTATTAATGCCCCTTAAGAATTTTTCACTATTAAGAATGTCGTATATTTGAAATGATTCATTACTCGATAGAGTATAAGATACTAGAAGAAGATATGTTCATCTTTCACCATTCACCATGGAAATATTTCCCATTATATAAAAGTCAATCATGTCTAACATTTCCTTAATTCCATATTTTTTTATCTATGGTAAATTTATAACTTGTTAATAATAAAATAACATATATACTTTTTTCTATGTGAAATACATGAATAAATCATCTGATATACAAAAAATTCTAATTTTTTAATTCAGTTAAAAATTATCCCTTTTTTCCAACCAAATCTTATAAGGTTTTTTGAATTTTTTTCCCAAAATCAGTGTCAATATATTTCAATTTCATGAATAATTGATCAGTCATTAATTGAGATGGTACATTACATTATTCTATATTTCCATCGAATGATTTTATCTATGGTTTATATTTATTTCTTCAGAGTAAAATTTGTTTATGACCTAAAAAAAATCTTTAAGGAAAATTTCAACCTAAATTAATATTTACTATCCTCACAGATGTGACAACCCAACATTCAATTTATGAAATTTCCTAAAAAATTTCTATAGGAAGGAAAATTATTTTTATTCCTATAAAAAATGACTCTCAGTGTAAACACTTTACTTTTACGAGCCCCATAAAATGTAACAATTTTAACGCAAATTAATTTCATAACTCTAATGAATGTGTCCACATAGAAATCAATATCTAAATCGAATTGTTTTGGTTTAGTGAAATGTATAGAAAACATAATGTATTTACACTTAATGTTAAACCATGATCGAATGTTAGAAATTACCACTACAAATGTCCATACACCATGTGTTCACCATTTTATACCCAAAGGAATTATTCCATATGTTGATAACATTAGATGAAGGTTTCATGGATTGTTTTAAAATTTAGGATACCCTAAACAAATTTTATCCACTAAAAAGAGTCTATTGGTTGATGAAGTTTCTTATATTAATTTATTATATTTATGTTTGATGATTTTTTTACCAGTTTATGGAAATATATATAGTCATATATAAATTTGAATGATAGAAATATGCAATTAAATTTTTAAATGACTTGATTCATCTTTCTTATGTTGATGTATTCTAAACAATGGTAATTTTTTGTGTGATTTGTATAATTTAATACATGAATCATATTATAATCTTTGCTAGTATATACATCCAATTATTTCCCCACATTTAGCACAACATGTATTGATTCAATCTATTCTATGAAAAATAAAAATATTATTACAACACATTTTTATGAATTTGACTGGAATAACAAAAATTTATATGGTGAAAATGGATACTAGAATGTTTATATGCATGGTCTATTGAAAAATAGAGAAAATTCATAACTCCATCATCATACCCCATTATAATATGATTAAAATCAATCCAATTTTCATTTAAATACATCTTATTAGGTTAAATAACTTTAATTTTCAAAAAAAATATATAAGTTTTCATATGGTATTCATTTTGAATTTAGAAAATTATATATAATTTGAATAAATTTTCTTATTTTTCTAATGTAAATGTTATAACCACTTTGGACGATCAAAGAAGAATTAAATAAATTTATAATAAAAAATGATATAAGTTAATGAAATTTCAATATTAGACTCTTTATGAGAAGATTTTACATTTATAAAATCTTATTATAAAAGTAATTTGGAGTTTCTTAGATAATGTAGGATGGTGTTCGGTATCATTAATGTAGGAAATTGATTATGGTTGAAATAATTAATGTTGAGAGATGAATATTGAGGCTAAATTTCTATAAGAGGAACCCACATGGGATGATATACACCATGATTCTTATTATAAGTTTAGTAAATTGTAATAATCATTGAATAATAATAATCTTGTTATCATATATTTAATGAATTTAATCATCTAAATGTTATTTGTGACAATTCCTAAAAAGTTAACATTTTATAAAAGGGTCACATGAAAAGAAACAACTCATAGTGGTTGACAGTTTTTATGCACACAAAAGTGTGAATAAGTATTAAAACATTTTAAAAGAATAATTTTACACATATAAATCAATTTTTCTATGATAAAAAGTTTTCAATGATGAATATTTATATTTTTGTATAATGGTGGGAATAATTGAAGGAAAGGAAGGTGTGATATATATATTTTAATAAATATTCCAATTAAATTTTATATATTGTAATAAATAGAGAGAAATATTTACCTCTCCCCAAATTATTAATGGATATCAGTGGGGATAAAATTTTAAATGATAATGATGTTATTTGTGAGAAACTTTCATACATTATATGTGAGAAAATGCAATATTATTTTTATATAATTGATTTTTGATGAATATATAAATGAAAATAATTTTTTTTGGAGTATTGGGAATTAAAATTTCCAATATACAGTTAATATTATGATCTTAATCAAGATTAAAACACCTGTTAGATCTAAGACACATATATGTACTTCATTTGAGATGAACTGTACAATGAAAATTTACACAAACTGGTTTCCAAATTTGTTGAGAAGATTGTCATTTTTAGAATAATAATTACAAAATATTTATTCAGATGAATTGAAAATTATTTTGAGATGTTAAAAATAAATATGTTATACATGGATTGATATTATTATTAGATTAATCTTGGAAATATAAGTAATTATTGATGTTTTGTTAGGAAAAAATAATATACACAGATTAGATGAAGGAAATTAATAAAATTAAATCAATTAAAATGTATTTGGGTAGTATAAATACATATTTAATGATATTTTTATTTAAATAAAATCAGTTATAAAAAAGTATTATTTTAAAAATGAAGTGATGCAAAAAATTTGAGGATGTTTTCTCGTAAAAATACTTGACCAATATTAATATTATATAGATATTCAAAATAAGTTGTCAATAATTAATTTTATTTAAAATTGGGAGACTAAAGTCATTTATGTGTAAAAATGTGATTATGTTAATAATTTATTAACTTGAGAGTTTTAGGGAATATTAAAATTTTGTGTATTCATTTAGCTCACCAATTTAATCATTCCCTTACCCTATCCAATAAGTATTAAATCTAATGTATCACTTATGAATAATATTTTTTATTCCAATATTGTCAACAATCATATGGGTGTTTTTGTTTTTATATAAATTAGTGTAGGTATAGTGACCTCATATTGTATGTGAGTTTTTTCTATTATCTTAATTCTTTATTTTATAATATTAAATATTATTTACGCATACAGTTCATTTTTTTGGATTTTCCCAAAAGACGGGTAGGTCAGTTTATTATAGTGGGATTGATCACCGTGACCTAGATCAATGTGGATTGTTTCTATAGATACATTATTATTTCCTTTAATTCATTTCAGTTTCATATATTCTGGTAATTTTCAACTCCATAATAATGAATATTAGAGGAAGTGTTATTATCATTGGTGTAAGTACAAATATGGCTAACGGATGTTAAATAATTTTGTTCCTTCTTGAATTTTTTTCAATCTTATGATTCATTATATTTCAATAAAATTTTTACTATGTTTTTGTTATAAAATATTATTTATCTATAAAAATTGTAATGATTGTTTTTTATATGTTGGATTTTTTTAGCACACCCATGCAATGCTACCAATAGAAAATACAGTGAAATCATTATTTATGTTTATATTTTCCCAATTTGGTTGGAATTTCTAATGACTCAAATACTTGAGATAATTATCGCAAAAATAAAGATTCGTTTACTTTTTGAAAAAATGTATTGACCTCACAAATCATTTAGTCTTGGTATATATAATTAAAAAACACAAAATAAGTTTTTGATAACTCATATGTAACTATTATAAAATTGTGGGTTCCACATAGAAGACTATTTTAAAAGATAATTACCAATATAATCCAATGAACCCCCCTTGGGTTTAGCAACACCCTCAAACACACCTTTGTTATTTCATTCCATTATTCATTACATGATGTATACTAGAAGAGTTTCTATGACCTTGCTTCTCACTATGGCCCTCCTCGCCACAACCCCCATCAAAACCCCTCTTGCAAAAGGATCCACCAATGACACTCTAATTAATTCTACACCATTAGATATAAACCCTTAGAACTGACTAGTAGTAGTGCCAAAACTAGTGATGAGGTGAAATTACTATTTTCCCACCCCCACCCAAATACTTAAACTATGAACTTCTAAAGCAACGATAGTTTCCCAGGAATGTCCAAGCTAATCAGTTGAGTCTATAAGTAATTCGTTTGTTTTTCAATGTATTCTAAGTACTAATTATTTTTCTTATTATATTTTTTCTTCTTAATCTCTATGTTTTACCCCCACCTCAATAATGATTTCTTAATGTTAACTTATATTTCTCTAGATTTATTTTTTTTATAAAAAATATTCTCATTTCTATAATCACTACTACAAATGAAGTATTTAACAGTACTCGAAAATGTATTTTTCAATAAAAAAAATAGTTGACAATAAAATTCCTGATAAAATAATAGAGAATTTTCTGCCTTAGGGACAACACTGATAAAGGCTCACATTAGAAGCGCAAACAGAAATCAATGATCAAGCCCCCCATTATCTGTACTAAAATAAAGTGAAGATAAAATTTCTATAGGGCCCAGACCTTATTACATTATATAATATTGAATTTTACTCAAGAAATAAATTTATTTCATATTTAGGATCATTTCGTTTTTATTTTTTTTATAGAATTTTCATATAATACATACATTTCATTCCACATTCATATAGAGGGGATACCACAAAGAAGTATACATTTATTCCAAAATATAAGACATTTAAAAAAATATTTTCCTTGAAAAATCATTATAAAATTTTACATGGATTCATTTTTTGTCATAAAAATCCTTATAACCTACTAAAATGATTTAAAAACACTTGATGAGAACAAAAATATTAGTAAGGGATATAACAAGAAGGAAGGAAAACATTAGTCCATGAATACTTGTAATGTATGAAATCATTTTCAAAAAATACATACTTTTTACCCATAAAAACATTATTTGTGAAACTTTAGATTACCATGAGATTTAAAAAAACATATAAGACAAAAAAAACCATAAAGGTATCCTGAGGATTTACTTACAAAATCTTTTAACCCTCGCATCTACCTTATTATTTGTTACCCTCATAACTACCTTATAATTTGTGTAACCATCACAGATAGAATTGGAGTAACCATACATCCAACCTAAAAATTACACATAAACAATTAATTTGAGGGACATATAGGTCCCACCCTTAATCATATTTAATTTCCAAGAACCGTAACACAATCACACAACATGAAAAATTTCACAAAAACATTCACTTTGAATATTGTAAAACTAGATATTTAAAAGAAGATTTTATAAGAATAGTCACTTACAAATAACATATAATTGATATGAGAATAAATTTAAAGAAATTAATATATTTAAATACTGTAAATAAACATATTAAGAAATAATATAAAACAAAAAACATCACACAAATGATATTAAACCACACAATTAATGAAGTAGAAGGTTAACCCCTAAAAGGAAAATTGGGTTAATAATTCTCTTACTCTGGGTTTTTCTTACTTAAAACATGATTAAACCTCTTGTATAATGTTCAAAAGAGGATTATTAATATATTAATGAAAAATATTCCTGTTTATAACACATTATATTCTCATTTAATAACATCATTTCACCATTTATTTATCAGTATTTTGTTTCTTATGTTACTTTTGTTGCGTTCTTTCCATAATTTCGATGGCTGATATGTTTTTGATTTTATTTTCATATGGAAATGAAATTCCATAAGTGGAATTAAAAACTATTATTATGTTTCCAGAATATATGACGATACCATAAATCATTTTTTTTCTCACATATGATGATCGATCAATAGATAAAATATTATTGATGTTTGTTTAGATGATTTTCAATATTTCCTCGATAATCAAAAACTGGTTTCATTATATAATTTGATGTCACACAGAAAACTTCATTACAGAACATAGAATATGTTACATAATAAAATATAAATTAGTTTTCAACCATTAAATTTATTTTATGATAAGATTTAATGTATGTAATTGAAATTGAAAACACATTGTCCATGATTTTGTTAAATCGGCACATCGTAGACAAGGTTTTTATTTTTAGAATACGAGGGAGAGGAGAGGAAGAAATATGATGAATATTTTACCTGAAAATGATATCGTATAAAATATAAATTATTTTAGGGATTTAATACCTCTATTATATGTTTAGGGGAAGATTTTATAACAAAATAAAGGAATTGAAAAGAAAACACATGAAAAATGAAGATGATTCTTACCTCTTGATCTCTTCTCCACTAGATCGTCCTTAAGGCCTTTTGTTTTATAATTTTTTGAGAAAATATGCCCTCAAATATGGGGAATATCCATGAGTAGGGTATTTGGAGGAATGTAGACAATATTCATGGGTTGAGAGGTGTGTGAGAAAGATGGTAATGAGGTTGATATTTTCAGTGTAGGAGAGGAGGGATTTTACATTATTTTAATCATTATTATAATATTGTTTTTGAAGACTATAAATAGTATTGATTCATGTGACCCAAAATAGTAATAATTTTATATTATTTTAAACTATGTTGTCTTACAACATCCTTGCATCCCCTATGATGAAACAATTCAAGTATTTTACATTTTTTTAATTTATCATATTTTACTATTCATCAGAGATTCATGAATTTTAGAAAAATCCCAAAAATTAACCCTAACCAATATTTTATTTATATAATTAAAAAATGAACACCATTTTATGATAATAATTTTCTAAATATTGTTAATATAATTTTTAAACAAAATCATAATTTATAAAAAATTAAAAAATGAAATCTATAACTCATTTTTTAACACCTTGAAAATTTCAAAAACAAATTCATTATCTTATAAAAATTATATAATAATATTATAATACTAAATACTATTCATAAGGTGTATACTAATATTAATATTACTATTAATAAGAGTATGTTACTATTCACCAAAAAATAAGGAGGTTCTATAAGATTCCAAATAACATACTAATCACAACTATAGATGACCGTTTTTTAAAATTCAAATAATAAAAGTAGTAAAATTATGTTTAAAGGATAGTTATAACTATCTATTTCAAAATAGATTCATTCATTTAAATTAATTTTATAAAAACCATGGGGTGTTACATTTTCCGCACTTTTTAAAAATTGCATCCTCATAATTTTATTTACTTATTAAACAATTGTGAGTACCATTCCCTTATAAAATTTTCAAACTCCCATGTTTCTTCATAAACCATACGGTTTCCTCAAAATACATATACCTGCCATATTAAATTATTTTGCAATACATGTTCTATTTTATCAAGGATCTAGAAATGTTTCTCTTAATAAGAAAGGTTCTCTTCATGCTGAACTGCTTTTGGGCTCAAAACAAGAGTTGAATTTTCCACATACTTTCTCAACATGAAATATGAAAATAATTATGTACCTTAGATAATCATAGGGGAAAATAAACTTGGTAGGCGACTTGTCTAAATTTATCTAGTATTTCATAAGGTCTAATAAACCATGTTCATAAAATTTATTTCTTAACCGAGCGCATAAAACTTTTCCAAAGTGAGATTCTAAGAAAAAAATTATTGCATACCTCAAAAGAAAAGTATTTAATCATATTTTGTGTATAGATTTTCTGACTTATCTAAGCTTTTGTCATGTGTTGCTGGATAATATTTACTTTTAAATCCACTTCCTATACTAATTCTGGTCTCATTAACTTCCTTTCCCCAAATTCATCCAAAAAATATAGTGTTCTACACTACTTCCCATACAATTCATCTAATTCTTCTATCTGTATAATGAAATGAAAACTGTTCTTATAAAAAAACACAACTAAAAAAAGACATTGATCCCGACTTCCCTAGCAGTCCATTGAACATGCTTGATGCATATCTCTTAATGTCTGAATCATTTTTTCTGATTTCCCATCTAATTGAGGATGAAAAGATATACTGAAATATAATTATAATACTAATTAATTATGAAGGCCCTTCCAAAAGATAGATGTGAACCTAAGATCTTAGTCAAATATAATTGAAAGATGCTCTCTGTGTAATATGAAAATCTCTTTGAGGTACAATCCATAAATTTTATCAAAATACATTGTATCTTGAATAGAAATAAAATGTGCAGATGTAGTCAATCTATCAACAATAAACCAAATAACATTGTTACCTATAGAAGTCTTAGGTAGCCCCACTATGAAGTCCATGGATATATTCTCCCATTTCCACATTGGCACTGCTAGTGGATGAAGCATCCCCTTTTGTTAACTACCACTCTTTTTTAACCTGTTGACATATCAAACATTTCATAGTAAAATATGAAATATATCTTTTCATTCCATCCCTCCAATAATACTCCCAAGGGTGTCTTTACATATTATTACAACCAGGATTAATTGAAAATGGAGAACTATGAGCTTCACACAAAAAATCATTCTTCAGCTGGGAATGAAATAGGACACACAAAATTTTACCAAATCTGAAAACCTATTATTTATCAAGGTTAAATTATAAAAAATTACGCAATTTAACTAATTATACATTTTTCTATAGCTCATGGTCTTATTTATGCACTTTGTTAATTTTTTTTTGATAATTATGATTGAACTGAAACTTGAAACAGAATATGTATATTTCCTTCACCAACAACATCTAAGACAAAACTCATCAAATCATTATCCAAGGGACCATGTTCCCAACATAACATGGCTAATGACACATGATGATTTTGACTCAAGTAATCTTCCACTTTGTCCTCTTTTCCTGGATGGTAATTGATCTTGAAATCCTAATGCATTATGAGTTCAATCCATCTTCTCTTCCCCATGTTTTATTCCTTCTCAGTGATTATATACTTCAGTCATTTATAGTCAATATATATTTGACATTTTTCTCTTTATAAATGATGCCTCCAAATTTTTAAAGGAAAAACCACAGATTTTAATTCCAAATGATGTGTTAGAGAATTTAACACATGGGGTTTAAATTGTATTGAATCTTAAGAAATTATTTGATCATTCTTCATAATAATGCAACCAATTCACTTCAATGAAGAATCATTGTAGATTTCAAAATCACCATTTTGGGAAGGCAAGGCCATTACTAGAGAATTCATTAATATATTCTTTATTTATTGAAATCAAACATCACATTATATTGTACTAATAAATTTTACCCCTTTTCATGTTAACATACTTAGGAGGCTAGATGACCCTGCAAAATTTTTAACAAACCTTCGATAATAACCTGCTAATCCAATACAACTATAAATCTCTGTAACATTTTAAGGTCTTGGACATTCATAAACTAATTATATTTAAGGATCAATTGTTATTCCATCGTTATTTAAAATGTTCCAATGAAAAGAAATATGTTGCAACCAAAAATCACAATTGGTGAATTTTCCTTACAATCATTTTCTTTTAAGGATTGAAAAAAACCCTTATATGTATTTCATGCTCTTATTTATTATTATAAAATACCAAAATGACCTTAATAAACATAACCAGTAATTTATCCCAGAAGTCATGAAATATTATATTCATAGGATTCATGGGTATGGCAGGTACAATAGTTAACCCAAGTGAAATAACAACAAATTCATAAGGCCCATATCTGGTATGAAATGTTTTTTTTCGATATTTCATTCCCATCCACCTTCTGCTAATGGTATATGGATCTCAATTCAATCTTGGAAATGTGTTAAGATCCATAGAGATGGTCAAACATGTCATTGATATGAGGTAAAGTATACCTATTTTTAACTGGGATGATATTCAACGCTCTATAATCATTGAAAAGACTCATTAAACAATCTTTCTTTTCAACGAACATAAAAGGGGAACCTCAGGGTGACTTCCTAGGATAAATGAATCTGATATTAAGAATCTCCTACAATTTTTTTACAATTACATATGTTCCATTTGTGACATTTGATATGGTGATTTTTAAATTGTCTTAAAATTAGTAAATAAGCCAATTATGAACTCGACTTCCCTATCGTGTAGGACACCAGGTAGTTCATCCAGAAAAACACATGGAATTAATTTACCATTAGAACATAATTACTTGAATAGTCCCATTATTTCCAACAATATGAGCAAGATAACATTAATTTCCATATTTCAATAGTTTCTCACATTCCTAAAATGTTATCAATTGAATTTTTTTGTTCATGTATACAAGCTAAAACTTAAAAAAAACAACTTCATTAGCTCTATAGTATGTCATAGCATGATAAATATAAAGTAAATCCATTCATAGAATGAAATCAATCTCTACTAAGGAAAAAATTATAGGGTTTTAATGTAAGGTCTTTCCATAGTCCATAATATATCGTTTCTTATAATTCCTCAATACTAAAATATTTCCCGACAGTGTTTTAAAAATATGTTTTAGTGAGATTTTTTAGATGATATTTCAAATATACTAGAAAAGTTCTCAGAAATAGTGGAATGTGTAGACCCTGTATCGAAAAAACATAATGAAAATCTGACAATCCAAACAAGCTACCAGATAAAACTTCATTGGATGGACCAAAGTCTACTCAAATTTTCACAAAGGAAATAACTACACCTTTATGCTTATAGTTTGGATTATTTCCATCATTTGGATCACCCTTTGGGTAGGTATTTTTATAATGAACCATCTATCCACATTTAAAACACTTATCAATTTTTTTATCAGGATTAGTCTTCAGATCATTTTTGTTACAATCTCAAGACATATGTCCAAACTTACCACATAAAAAACACTTCCCATTATGGCTAAGGAATTCCCTAAGGATCTTTTTTCCACACTTTTCACAAACAAGAAACCACAATGTTTTACCATAATATATATTTCGTTGATTATTACTCATATCTTTCCATATAGACCATTTATTCTCATTTTTTGAAAGGGAATGTGACCATTAACAAACTCTATCTCTGCCCTCTAAGCACATCAAACATGTTTTTTCATAATTTTTTAATTCTTGTGAGACCAATTCCCTTCGATACATTGGATTTAATCTTGATTAAATGCCATTTATTTTTCTATCCTAATCCAGAATAATATTTGGAGCATAGCTCATGAGTCGGGTGACATTTTCTTCATACACAACCACTAAATAAATATGTTTTCATCAATTAATGGAATTTCCTCTCTATAATAATTCACAAAACCTTATGATTATACTTTTAAAGGAAAACACATTAAAATTCATCCCAATCTAAGGAATAAATATCCTCTATATCCCTTATATTTTTTACCATTAACCCCCACTAATCAGCATCATATTCAAAACGATAAATGTAAAGACTTACATTTTGATTATCTGAATATTCCATTACATCAAATATCTCTTAAAGGGGGTTAATCTATCTTTTAACCACAATTGGGTCATAATATTTATTTAAATATAGTGGGGTTTTTTCTCATAAAATGTTCCATTATTTTCATGTTCTGTTGTGGAACCACTGGATGTTCTCTTGTATGGATGTCATGACCATTAATTTTCTAACGTAGCTGATCCATTAATATCGGAAACTACTTGATTCCAATACCTCTCATTTTGGGCTACATATTTGGAAGGATACCATTCTATTGGTGCCTCTCCTCTTCATCTTTCTTATTTCATCTGTGGAAAGCCATTCTGAACAATCTTATCTTAGTTGAATCAACATGTTAACATTTAAATGATATATCATTTAAAAAAACATAGTGTAAAAAATAATTTATGGTATTCCATTAACATCATCCTAACCCCTAATGTTATCTTAACCATTCTCCAATATGAACATTAAGCCCCCGAACTTATTACGTTACATAATATTAAATTTTAGTCAAGAACTCATTTCCAAATATTGAGGATAATTTCAAGTTTATTGTTTTAGATAATTGATATATAATACAAACATAAAATTACACATTCATATAGAGAACATACCACAAAAATATTATACATTTCTTCCAAAATATAAGACTTTTAAATAAAACATGGTTTCTTAGACATATATTTATAACATTTAATATGGCTTCCTTTTTTCTCTTACACATCCTTACACCATGTGAAAATCATATAACAACTTTGAATGATCACAAAAATCTCACTAAGGTATATAAAAAGAAAATAATAAAACATTAGGACATGAATACATGTATCTTATGAAATCATTTTCAAAAAAGACATACTTGTTACCTATATTAACATACTTTTTGAAACTTGATATTTCCATGATATTTCCAAAAAACATACAGAACATATATAAAACCACAAAGGTATCTTTTGTAATTACTTACATAATCATGTATCCCTTTTGACTACTTTATAATTTGTAACCCTCACAGATACCTTACAATTTATGTAACCACCACAGTTATACTTGGAGTAACCATAAGAAATAATAAAAAAAATACACATAACCAATGAATTTTAGTTAGATATAGGTCCCACAATTAATAATATACAATTTTAAAGAACCAGAACACAACCATACATGATGAATAATTTTATAAAAACATTCACTTTGAATTTTGTAAAACTAAAAGTCTAAAAGAATATTTTATAAGAAAAGTAACTTAAAAATAACATATAATTGACATAAGAATCAATTAAATGAATGGAATATATGTATAAACTATAAATAAACATAATAAAACATAATATACACAAAAATACATCATAAAATGGGTCTTAAAATGACATAATTAAAGAAGTAAAAGGTTAACCCAAATAATGTAAATTGAGTTATGAATTCGCTTACCTCAAGTTTGTATTACATCAAAATGGTTTAAAACTTCTATATAATGGTTAAAAAAAGTTATTAATATTTTAATGAAACATATTCATGTTTATAAAACCTTATATTAATATTTTGTAACATCATTCCACACTTTAATTATTATTATTTTGTTACTTCCATTGTTTTGGGTGCCTTTTTTACATGATTTCCATAGATGATTTGTATTTGATTTTCTTGTCGTATGGAAATAAAATTACCAAAGTGGAACGAAATGGTATTCATATGTTTCCAGGATATATAATAATACCGTAAATATTTTTTTCATATATAATTATGGATCATTAGATATAACATTAATGATGTTTTTTTATATCAGTTTTTGCGGTTCTTCGATAACCATGGACTTGTTTCATTATATAATTTAGTTTCATGGATAAAAATTTATTCCAGAACATAAAATATGTTAAATAATAAACATAAAATTCTGTTTCAACCATTAAATGTTTTTTATGATCAGATTTGAAGGATGTAATGTAAATTTAAAACACATTGTCAATGATTTTGTTAAATCCGCACATCGTGGATGATGTTTTTATTTTTTTAATAATTGGGATAAAAGAGGAAAAAAGTTGTTGAGACTTCTACATGAACATATATATTATTTGGTTGATTACATACCTCTTGGATAATGATTGGGGAAGATCGTATAAGAATATTATGTAATTGAAAGGAAAACACATGAAAAAGGTTGAGGATTCTTACCTCCTGATCTCTTCTCCTATAGATCTTCCTTAAGGCCTTTTGTTTTGGAATTTTGGTGAGATAAGAAAGACATGGACATTAGGAAGAGCCTTTAAGAGGTGATTTTGAATAACTTGGACAATTCTCAATTCTTGAAAGGTGTGTGAGAAAGAGGGGAATGAGGGTGGTATTTATAATGGAGGTGAGGAAGGATTTTGCATTATTTTAACCATTACTATATTTTTTTCCCCAAGTCTATGAATAGTCTATCTTAATGTGACCCAAAATATTAAACTTTTCATGTGATTTCTAACATTCTGGTCTTAAATCTTCTATTCATCACATGTGATAGAACGAGTTATATATTTAGAATTTATCATATTTTACTATTCATAAAAAATTCACGAATTTCAGAAAAAATCCATAAATTCACACTAAATTTTTTTATGTGTAAAATTTAAAAATGAACTCTATTATTGAAAATAATTTTCTGACTATTATTAATTTGTTTTTTAAATAAAATCACAATTTATTCAAAAATATCAATTTTAAATCTATAACTCATTTTCAACACCCAGAAAAATTTATCAACATATCTTATCTTATAAAAATAAGAAAAAAAATAATAATATGATTTACTATTCATAAGGGTCATATTATTATTCATAAGGGTATGTAACTATTCACCAAAAAACATGTTGGTTCTATCAGAGTCTAAATAATTTACAAATCAAAACTGTAGATGACTGTTTTTTGAAATTCTAATCATAGAAGCTCAATAATTATTTTTAAAGGCCAGTTATAACTATCTAATTAAAAAAAGTTCATGAATTTCTATTTATTTTTTAAAACAACCATGGGGTGTTACAGTGGCCCTTTATCAATTTTTTATTGTAGTGATAATAATTGGGGTATTTATCAGTGATTTATTTTAGAATTGATAAAGGGTTCCTTTTTCAATTCTTTTATATCACTAATAATGTTGAACATTATCAATGTTTTTTGTATCACTAACAAAGTTCATGAAAATTCTCCAAATATGCAATATCCTTACATCATCCCTATAACAACTAACCCAATGAGAAACTAAATAGATATAAGTAAAAATATACTAAAAAGATGATTAAAATAAAAATATAACATTTCAATATCATTTCAATTCAAAGCCTATATTCAAAATATTTATAGTGATGTTTATTATATAAATAAAAAAACCAATATAAAAAAATGACTCTTATAGATGGATTTCCCAAAAGATAAAAATCATTACAGACGATTTCATCTTCAATAAAATCAATTTTTATTTTATTAACAGTAAAAATAATAAAATAAAAATTTATTTTAATGGTTTATAATCCCAAAATGATATATTATAAAAGTAATTACTATATATATTAACTATATTATCAGTTAGTCATGTGTCGTGTTGTTGTGTAGTAAATTATTACACATCACAAATGATGTATGGATCATTTTTCTAATGTTTGATAACTATACAAGCTTGTTTTCATGGATTTGGATATTTTATACTTGTTTCAAAATATAATAAATCATTTGCATTGAAAACATGAAATTTGAGTCATAACAACCACATAATGTCACGAACCGAATCGGGTCAATCCTTAATGAATCAACCAGGTTAGTTTGTGACATGGCCCAAATGGAGTTCTCGATCTCCGCATGCTGGTAACCAGTGCCAGACATCAAAATTTAACTATTGGGAACGATTTGGCCCACGAAAAAAAATAAACAGATAAAAAACTAACGATAAAAATAAATCTAGCCTTAGAAACAAAATAAAACCGAACATACCTCTTTATGACCTTCTAGGTCACCATCCACTCAGACTGATTCCTACTTCAACACTGATCATCTAAACCCGGAACCTGGAAAAGAATTGAACATGTATCTAAAATAATACAATAGGCGTGAGCACTGAGATGCTGGGTAGCGATGGAAAATATAACTACGAAGTCCAAGTATTCCCTTTCCCCAAATAGTCTGATGAAACAAATTTGAAAAAAAATATAAAAGTAGTGTTTTAAAATTTTAAAGTATGAAACATATTTTTCCCATTTAAAAACCCAACACACGCTACATACCATTTTCAAAATAATTTTTCAATTTATAAATAAAATAAAAAACCGAATGTACCAAATTTCGGACAGAGAATAATAAGAAAAAAGTGAAAACATAAAATTAACTTGTGCTACAAAAAGAAAAAATATATGAAAATAATCCTATGACCATGGGTGATCCTAAACATCTCTAGAAGACCCCAAGATCTACTCAGTTTCAGAACCACCTGTCAGTGTACAGTGAAGCTCCTATGTCTGTAACTTACTGGCCACCATATAATTGACCAATCTAGTTGAAAATCCCACCAATCCTAACAACAAATCCAAAGGTTACCAACCCGTCTAATCAGGGTTGGTCAGAAACCATCAGTTGATCATCTAAAAGATCCCCAGTAAACCATGGTGGTCATAATGATACGGTGTATATAAGAGGCCTTCACACGGGTGACTCTTCTCACCGCACATGCCTACACAAAACACGTACACTCTATATGATAACCCATGAAGGGAAATCCATCAATATAGGTTCCCACAAACATACATACATACATTTCGTATCACATTAAGGTGAAAATCAGGCCTTTATAACATATGAACATTTAAATCATTTACTAAGAAAACAATCTTGTAAAAAGGGTGAATTGTTTTTAAGTACAATCATTTCTAATACTTCCTAAAAATATTATCATTTGAGTTCGAGGTACAAAACAGGTCACCGCATTTCATAAACAATTAAATTACTTCTTCAAAAACAAAAGGGTTTCCAGAGAGACCATTATCTTTACATAGACAAAAACATTACCTAATATATCACACAAAACAACATTTTAATTTCCAATGTCAAATGGTCATATGCTCAAAAACTTCATTTCAAACCATTTCAAAAACCAAGGAAAGAACCCAAAACCATTTAGAAATAAAAAATAATTTTAAAAAATTACCACCCCTTTTAAAAAATACCCAAAGACTCACCGAAACACTTTTCACCCATGATTCTAAATTCAAACATCCTTCAACAAATCATTTATTCATTTAGTAAATAATTTAAAAAGGATCAATCAATGTTTGGCATCGAAATTTCAACAACTTCACAAGAAAATTCCATTTTATAATTCATTTCATGACCAAATTATTTGAAAACTACTCTCGCACATTTGAAATCATAATCCACACCATGCACACAACCAAATTAAAATTTTCACAATTAAGGTAACCATTTCTATAAGTAAAAAAACCACTACATAAACACATTTTTCAATAGTTTTAAGAATTAATGCATGGATTATAACTCTAAAATGACCTGAACGTTTTTTGACTAAATCCACGTCGATGCCACAACTAAACACAATTTTCACTCATTTCACATTTGAATACATTAATTTCATAGTTCAAAAAACACTAGAAAGTAATACACTATGATTTTTCATTGAAGATCACACTTCATATCACATGACGTGTTACAAAATTAAGTCCAACACAGATTAAGATTTCTTGAAAAGTGACTTTGCACCAAAAAACATAATTATAGAACAGACTAAAATATATAAACATGTAGAATAGTTCATCAAATAACATTATTATATAAAGAATCACTGAAACATAATAAATGACAAATTCAAAAACCATTTTTCAAAATTTAAACCATTATGAACCACTCCAATAATTTAGCAATTCCACTAATTGACATGAAGATTATATTTAAAAAATTATATAAAGCACACAAGTGTCATGGATTGTGCAGGAAAGAATGAATTTGAGAATTGCCTACCTCAAACAAGTGACTATGAAACAGAACATCAATGGAAGGGAGAAAGAAACATCGCGGACCAAAGACACAACCAAAAAGATGAGAAAAAATTCATTAATTATACCTAGACCATTAAGGTAAGGCCATGGATGAAGGAAAACCCCCAAAATTGAAGATGAAAATTACTAAAGGGAGGGGTTTTTGGTGCAGCGAGGTCGGAACAAGGAGTCGAACTTGGAAGAGAATAGAAGGTTAGAGAAGACCTGACCAGAGGGCAAGGAGAGGTGTTGAGGGTAGCATTCTAGGGGTGTAATGGGGTGAGGCGGCTAACCGAAGGTGCGTCAGGGTGAGACGGCTAGATGGAGGCATGACACGGGCAGGGCGGCTGGCCGGAACTACTGCGTGGGAAGGGTGGATGTTCTAAGGTGACTAGATCCGGGAGGATGTAGCTGGGGAGCCTAGTGTGTAAATAGGGAAACCAGGGGGCTGGTTCATGAATGGGATGTGTGGCGGAAGTAGGGTTAGGATAGATTTTTTTTCTTTTTTTATTTATATAATAAAAATAATAATAATAATAAAACTAAAAATAACAGTAATAATAATAATAATAATATCATTAATACAATAATAATAATTTTAATGACAATAATAATAAATATTAATAACAATAGAAATAATAAAACCTTAGTAATATTAATATTATTAATTAAATAATAACATTATTATTAATACACATTAAACATTTAAACCATTTTATTTACATTAAAATTTATATATTTTAATTATTATACATTTACGAGGGTACTCGGGCTAATGATGCGGCTACCACCCACTATGCGGTGACTGCTCACGGGTCCAATACCCACTAAAAATATATAAGCGATAAAAAGTTTAAGTAGGGGCTTAGCCTGGACATTGGCGCGAGAACCAGAGGCCATGAAATACTAAAATAAATATAAATTTTAAAAGTTGGGTGTGAAAATTATCCCCACCATAGGAAGTTTCTGCCCCCAAAAATTAACCCAGTAAAATGATAGAGAATTCCTAAATCCATGTCCGGTTGAAACAGAATGAAACATCAAAACAAGAGAACGGGAGGACATGAGAGGTTTCTACCCATCACCAGAACTCAACTAGCATGAAAAATTTAACACCCAAACATACCACCCATAGAGTGGGTGTGGTGACACAAAAACATCCAACCAAATCATTGTAACCTCTATAGCGTGAGCGAACAATTCCCATGGTAAAACTAGGAACTCTCGAACCTAACTAAAACTCACAACATTAGAGAAAAACCTCCAAACAAAACATAATCTCATTAGTCAACCTGAGATTTACTACAAGACTTGGATCCTTTGTAGAAACATAATTCTCCAAACGAAAGCCTCTAAACAATGATTAACCCATACGGGGTCCAATATCACTTAAAATAACAAATGATTTAGAAAACCACATTCACGCAACCAGGACTGCTTGGATTAAAATATGATGAGTCCATCATAACATCACGACAAAACAATGAAATTAACACAATGTCAAAATTTTAACAGTATAAAAATGATAATGAAAAGACTTCAAATGATCCACTGCCAACACAGAACACAATATCCAAACCAAGGCTTCACACATCCCACAGCTCCTGACAGTGCACGATCTTCACCTCAAGACCTGTGGTTGGGGATCTAAAGGATGAAGTGTCTTCTGCCTCACATTCTGGTGTTGGAATTTCTCTGGTCACAATCTCTTCTCCCGGTGACTCTTCCTATAGTACTTCTCTATGTGACCCGGACACCCGCAATAATGACACATCTTCTTAGGGATGCGACAGGATAGCTTCACGTGCCCGAACCTGAAGTGCAATGTGTTGCATTTGTTGTCAATGAGGCATGAAGTTGTCCTGGAATGAATGGATGTCAAGGAGTCAAGATGTGAATGTCATAGGATGTAATGGTGATGGTGATGAAAAGAGAATGTCCATTGTACTAAGAGGCATGTCTAAGTGACATAGGAGATGATGGTTGAAACATTCTCTAAGAAAATCTGACGATTGTTGAGCTGATCATTAAGTTCATAGAACTTGTATCCTGATGATACAATGTCACAACATTGTTTGAAGACCATGCATTGTAGTGACAATGCATGAGGAGTTGAAGAAGCAAGATGATCCATTCACTACTTCTAAGTGGATGAAGTGGTTTAATGAAGTCCATGTACTAACTCTTAGTGCATGTGAATTTGAAGTTGATCCAATTGATCTCTGATTAGATCAATGAAGCACATTGAAGAATTTAAGTGATTTAGGAGCTCAGTTGAAGATGAAGACCCTTCGTGAATTCCATTACAAAAGTGATGACTAAATGTTGAAGAAGAATGGAGGAATTCTAATGAAGAAGAAATAATTGAACAAGAGCTCGGTTGATGAAGAACCTTCAGGAATTCGATATCCTAAGTGAAGATCATATGAGAGGAGGATTGATGAATTCCTAAGAAGAAGAGAGAAGAAATGGCTTAGAGGAGAAGGCTTGGAGTGGCTCTTGGCATTTCAAATTATGTATGTGGTTACTTTGTTTTTATACAAAGTACCCTATATTTACTTTGCCAAAAAATTAGGCCACCAAGGAGGCCAGCCTTAAGGGTTCAACCCAAGGCACATGTGGGACCAGGTCACCACGCCCAAGGGGATCCCATGGGGCCAGCCCCCGAGAGGCAGGGGGGCCGTGTATAAGCCCCGAGCTACGCGGTGGTGAAGTCCGCGCAGCGCGCGCGCCCGAAGGCACGCATAGTGGGCGCCAGTGGCGCGCCCGAGTGGCAGGAGTGGGCACAGAGCGCGCCCGCAGAAGAACTCGGTGCGGGGCGGCACCGAGAGGGGAGGAGATTCAATTGAGGAGTAGCGGGGAGCGCTTATTTTATAAACCGCGGAAATTCCGCGAGAGAATTCGATGTGGGACGCGGGATTTTCACCGGGAACAAATCCCAGCCGCACGATTCATCGCGCGCTCGATCTGGACCGATCATCTAATCCGCTGCGCTCCCGATCTGATCCAAGCCGTCGAAGCCTTTTTGATCACCGCGTCCGACGGCCGAGAGCTCGTCTCCTTCGTCGAGCTCAGCCGAAGGCCACCCGAAGCCTCCCGCGAGCCTCCGCAGAACCAGAGCCCTCCGACGACTTGTTTTGAAGCTCCCGGCCTCTGTTGAACAAGCCGAAGACACCAATGAGTTCGTCCGACCCTACTGAACACAACCATGCTTAAAAGGAGTCGTGCATGTAGTCAATGGAAGATTTCGGTTGAGGCCGAGGCAAGAGAAGCTGCCGAGGCCATGTGGTTGGTGTTTTTGCATGGGATGAGCCTAAACCGAAGGCTGTGCATGCGTTATGAGTCGCATGCACGTAGAGAAAAATTAAATGAGATCCCGCGGTGAAACAGAGGAGCAAATCAAGATTCACAGAATCTTGAAAACCCGAAAATCTCGGGAGTTTGAAGTTATATCACGCGGATGGGCCGAGGCTCTCCTCGCCTATATAAAGAGAGGCCGAGACCTCTGAGCTTTTTTGCTGAAGTTTTCTTGAAAATCTGAAGTCCCGTGAGCGCATCTCTCTGCCTCGCGAAGGTTTGAAGCCCCGCGCACACTTGCGCATTGAAGTCCCCTGCGCGCTAATCCTTTGCGCAGCAGGAAGAGCTCGTGGCCGCAGCATTCTTGCGCGCCCGAGGTTGTCACCCTCTCTGTTCGCGAATTTGCGCGACAGGAGGAAGAGCTCGCGGTGTTGCACCTGCGCGCCCGCGGCTGGTTGCACTTGTGCGCCCCTTGGCCAGTGCAACTTGCGCGCCCTGTGCTCCAAGCACTTGTGCGATGCCTAGCATCCA
The DNA here is from genome assembly GCA_963277665.1 of Viscum album. NCBI lineage: Eukaryota > Viridiplantae > Streptophyta > Magnoliopsida > Santalales > Viscaceae > Viscum > Viscum album. Next base: position 360,205,513 of record OY728158.1, on the reverse strand, counting down.
AGGCTTTTCACGGCTGCCCCTTTCACCCTGACATCTTGTGGGAAAGTGTGTGTGCAAAGAGGGCGAACCCGAGGCCCTAGTGTTTTGTGTGCTAAGTGAACAAAGAAAGGCCGTGGCCCTAGCATATGCATAAGGAGAAGGACACGTTCGGGTTGTGTGTGCAATTACAATAAGGTGGCAGTGGGTGTGCACCAAAGAAGACCTGAGGCATAGCCCTGTGTGTGCACCAAGTGAAGACAACACCTTTGTGCCTTTGTGTGCAAAAAGAAAACAAAGAGGCCGTAGCCCTTGTGTGTACAAAATGGAGAACCAAGTGTGTGCATAAGTGAAGTTCACACTTTGAAGAAGATTAAAAGAACAAGGAAGAGCCCGAGACCTTGGCTTGGGTATGTGCAAGTGGGTAAAGTGAAGACCACCACACTTTGTGTGTGTGTGCATTTGAAAGGAAGGCCGAGGCATAGCTTGGGGTGTGCAAAAATAGTGGAGGCCAAATACACACTCATTGTGTGTGTGCAAAGCAAAGAACAAAGTTGTGTGTGCAAAACAACAATGTGAAGTGGCCGAACCTAGGTGTGTGCACTAAGAAGTGTGTATACACTTAGAAGAAGAAGTTCCACACTAAAGTAGAACACACTCTAAGTGTGTAAGCAAATTGCATAAAATGTGTGAAGTCTGAGAAGTAGGTGTGTGCTCAAAAGTGATTACACCCTTTGTGGGTTTATTGCACCAAAAGAAGAAGAAGGGGAGTGCATGCATGCATGCATGCACGTGCACATGTGAACAGTGCTAAATCAGTGGTGTGCATCTGAGGAGTCCAAGACCAGAAGATCTTGAAGATATTGTGATGCCATGCATTCAGTGCATGAAGTTGAAGTGAAACTGAGACTGGACCAGACTGAAGTTAAAGATATTATTTGTCTGAGTATTCAGTAGTTGAAGAGAGAAGCCAGGTCTTCCTGAAGAAGGAGATAAAGCCTGAGCTAGACGAGAAGACCTGTTCACCACAAGTGATCAGAAGAAGAGCAAGGCCAGCAGCCTTTATCCCAGGCTGTTGAAGTTACTTGAAGAACTTGAAGTGAAGAAGAGCTACTCGTGTGACTCGAGGAGCCAGGAGAAGACCCTGTGGGACTCAGGGAGAAGAAGTCTTCAGTGGGATTCTGGAGCAGGCCAGTGGGACTCTGGTAAAACTGTGGGACGCAGTATAAAGACCCTCCTGTGGGACTCAGGAGAGATACAGTGGGACTCTGTATCGACCATTGTAATACTAACAGATTATAATGGGAGAATCCATGCTGAGAGAGCATGGCAAGGATGTAGGCCTTTGGTGCCGAACCTTGTAAATCCTTGTGTCCTGTGCCTTTTCATTACTGCATTATCCGGGAAAGGTTGAGTGATACAAGAAGAGTGGATCGAGGCTTTAACCAGCCATAGAGGTTTAATTGATTAAGAATCAATTAGTAAAAAGTTTTAAAGGATCACTGATTCACCCCCTCCCCCTCTCAGTGATTCACACTGATCTGGGCACTTCAATTGGTATCAGAGGGAGGTTACCTCTAAAAGATCCAAGGGAGTCTATATGGAGTGCATATTTTAGGAAATGAGCGACCAGCCTCAAATGGAGATATCTGCCAAGACTCAGAAAAAAAGAAAGAAGAAACAGGCCAAGAAGATGAAGAAAGCATGTCCTAGCTGTGATGAAGTCGAAACAATGAATGATCTTCAGAGTGCACTCAAATATCATCAGAAGACAGTTCCCATGGAAGTGGCAAAGTGTATAGCTACAGGCATCCATGATCTTCATGAAGAAAAATCACAGTTAGAAGAAGAAGCCAATGCAATGGAAGATCAACTGGCAAAAAGGGTTGGCATAACCAACACTCTCAGAAAGCTGGTGAATGCCAAGGATGAAACTGTTTCCCTTTGCAATGAAAGATATGAAGATACCTGTGAAGAATTGCAAAGGAGCTCTTCTGAGAAAGAAATATTTTTGATAATGATCAAAGATGTTTTCCATGCACTGGAAAAGAGACACAGAGTTTCAATGGTTGTCAGAGATGCTCAACTTGAAGAAAAAGTCAAAAGGGTGAAGGAGCTTGACAACTCATTGCTTGAAATGAAAAAGGTGCATGAAGACCAGATAAAGCAGATGGAAGAGAAATGGGAAGGAAGGCTAAGAACTATTGAGGATGAGAAGAACTCCCTCAATATGAAATGCTTAGAACTGGAGGTGATATTGAAAAATCAGCAATCACCCAAAGCCCAAGCCTCCCAGACAGCTGAAAGGAGAAATGTTGCTACTCAAGTATGCATTGAGCAGGATGATTCTAAAAGAAAGACATCCTCTAGTGAAAGTGCAACAACTTCTAAAAAGAAGGTACCATCCATACCATCTTGTACTCATGCTTCTAAAAGTGTTTCTACTAAAAGTGCAGGATGGAAGAATAATTCCAAACAAATATGGATGAAGATAGTAAAGAAGCAGAGCTCTCCTGAAACAGCACAACAGGTCAAGAAAAGTACCCTACAATCAGAAGGACTCAAGAGGCCAAGATTTGTGGGTCAATGTTGGTGTTGTAACAAGTATGGGCATTGTGAAAAGGATTGTTGGTACAATCCACTGAATGCCAAAGCACAGAGGAAGCCCATGCCTAGGGGGAGCAAGCCAGAAGTAAAGAAGCAGCATCCACAGGTCCAGAGACATCTGTTTACTGCAAATAGATTTGGATTACTTGACAACATCTGGGATGATTGCAAAAGTGGTCAAATAGATACATGTCAATCTCCAACTGTATCCTGAGCTCAAAAGAAGAAAAGATCACAGAACCTGGCTCAAAAAGATTCCTTGGGAAGCAAGAAGAAGAAAGTGGAAAATGCTCCCAAGAAGTGTTTGAGAAATGAAGAGAAGTCCTTGGAGTCTGAGTCCAAGAAGGGTGATGCATCCAGAAGGACCACCAAGAAATGCTTCTACTGTGGAAAGAAAGGACACATCATGGACCTTTGTAAAGAAGCCATGAAACTAAACAGAAGCCAACTGTACTCAAACAGACAATCAATCCAGAAGAAGAAGGGATTGATTGAATATAAGTTGCCTAAAAAGGGTGGCTTAGCAGTATCAAAAGAACCATGTGGAATATCCAGAACTGAGGCCACACTTCCAAGTGACTTACTAGTCATATGGCCAAATCAGTTGCAACTTGCCAAAGATCTACAAAGAGCTGAAGATGAAGTTCTGGCAATTGCTAAGGCAAAAGGGAAGAAAAAGATTTCACATGAAGATGGGTTGAGAACCACACCAGCACAGACATCAATGAAGATCAAATGTGCAAGTGTGATGACTGGTGAAAATGGGACATCTCGGTTGAGAGAATCTTCTAAACCTTGTTATTCACATTGATGAACCAAGGAGGTTCCATCTTATTCCCTTATACTCTTGGTACATACATGTGCTAACATTGCAGGGAATTGAAGATGATGATCATTCTCATCTGAAGAGTGGTTTGGACAGAATGGAGAGCACCCCTTGAGGGGGAGCCAATCTGAAGAAGATGGGATTCTTAGATTAATACCATCTTGAGATAGTAAAGGTATTCCAATCATGCTTTCATCCCTTGTTTCTTAATTGAGTTTATCTTTTCAATTAAGGGGGAGTATGGATTGAAGACAAATGGATGAAAGGGGGAGCTTTATCTTTGCACCTGAACTTTCTAATGAGTTTTGTGAAGTATGTGCAGGATTTAGCAATTCATTGTTATATCTGAAAAATTTCAAACCCCTGAAGCATGATCTCACATGTATAGTGAATGTTGGACAGCATTGAGTACCTTGGTTACATCACTCTTGTTTTCTACACCGGGTTAGCCCAAGTAGACTTAGAGCTGATTTACTAAAGGTTCTTTGCTAAAGAGAACATGTGACATCATCCCTCTCGTAGTGATTTTCAAGAATATGCTATTCAAAGGGAGGAAGATATTTTTGAAAGTGAACCACACCGCACCTTTGCATTTGATTGCCAATAAGGGGGAGAAAATATTGGCACACATATTGACCCATTCATATGTGCTGATGGAGTGTATTGACAACAAATACAAAGGGGGAGATTGAAGTGCAATGTGTTGCATTTGTTGTCAATGAGGCATGAAGTTGTCCTGGAATGAATGGATGTCAAGGAGTCAAGATGTGAATGTCAAAGGATGTAATGGTGATGGTGATGAAAAGAGAATGGCCATTGTACTAAGAGGCATGTCTAAGTGACATAGGAGATGATGGTTGAAACATTCTCTAAGAAAATCTGACGATTGTTGAGCTGATCATTAAGTTCATAGAACTTGTATCCTGATGATACAATGTCACAACATTGTTTGAAGACCATGCATTGTAGTGACAATGCATGAGGAGTTGAAGAAGCAAGATGATCCATTCACTACTTCTAAGTGGATGAAGTGGTTTAATGAAGTCCATGTACTAACTCTTAGTGCATGTGAATTTGAAGTTGATCCAATTGATCTCTGATTAGATCAATGAAGCACATTGAAGAATTTAAGTGATTTAGGAGCTCAGTTGAAGATGAAGACCCTTCGTGAATTCCATTACAAAAGTGATGACTAAATGTTGAAGAAGAATGGAGGAATTCTAATGAAGAAGAAATAATTGAACAAGAGATCGGTTGATGAAGAACCTTCGGGAATTCGATATCCTAAGTGAAGATCATATGAGAGGAGGATTGATGAATTCCTAATAAGAAGAGAGAAGAAATGGCTTAGAGGAGAAGGCTTGGAGTGGCTCTTGGCATTTCAAATTATGTATGTGGTTACTTTGTTTTTATACAAAGTACCCTATATTTACTTTGCCAAAAAATTAGGCCACCAAGGAGGCCAGCCTTAAGGGTTCAACCCAAGGCACATGTGGGACCAGGTCACCACGCCCAAGGGAATCCCATGGGGCCAGCCCCCGAGAGGCAGGGGGGCCGTGTATAAGCCCCGAGCTACGCGGTGGTGAAGTCCGCGCAGCGCGCGCGCCCGAAGGCACGCATAGTGGGCGCCAGTGGTGCGCCCGAGTGGCAGGAGTGGGCGCAGAGCGCGCCCGCAGAAGAACTCGGTGCGGGGTGGCACCGAGAGGGGAGGAGATTCAATTGAGGAGTAGCGGGGAGCGCTTATTTTATAAACCGCGGAAATTCCGCGAGAGAATTCGATGTGGGACGCGGGATTTTGACCGAGAACAAATCCCAACCGCACGATTCATCGCGCGCTCGATCTGGACCGATCATCTAATCCGCCGCGCTCCCGATCTGATCCAAGCCGTCGAAGCCTTTTTGATCACCGCATCCGACGGCCGAGAGCTCGTCTCCTTCGTCGAGCTCAGCCGAAGGCCACCCGAAGCCTCCCGCGAGCCTCCGCAGAACCAGAGCCCTCCGACGACATGTTTCGAAGCTCCCGGCCTCTGTTGAACAAGCCGAAGACACCAATGAGTTCGTCCGACCCTACTGAACACAACCATGCTTAAAAGGAGTCGTGCATGCAGTCAATGGAAGATTTCGGTTGAGGCCGAGGCAAGAGAAGCTGCCGAGGCCATGTGGTTGGTGTTTTTGCATGGGATGAGCCTAAACCGAAGGCCGTGCATGCGTTATGAGTCGCATGCACGTAGAGAAAAATTAAATGAGATCCCGCGGTGAAACAGAGGAGCAAATCAAGATTCACAGAATCTTGAAAACCCAAAAATCTCGGGAGTTTGAAGTTATATCACGCGGATGGGCCGAGGCTCTCCTCGCCTATATAAAGAGTGGCCGAGACCTCTGAGCTTTTTTGCTGAAGTTTTCTTGAAAATCTGAAGTCCCGTGAGCGCATCTCTCTGCCTCGCGAAGGTTTGAAGCCCCGCGCACACTTGCGCGTTGAAGTCCCCTGCGCGCTAATCCTTTGCGCAGCAGGAAGAGCTCGTGGCCGCAACATTCTTGCGCGCCCGAGGTTGTCACCCTCTCTGTTCGCGAATTTGCGCGACAGGAGGAAGAGCTCGCGGTGTTGCACCTGCGCGCCCGCGGCTGGTTGCACTTGTGCGCCCCTTGGCCAGTGCAACTTGCGCGCCTTGTGCTCCAAGCACTTGCGCGATGCCTAGCATCCAAGGCTTTTCACGGCTGCCCCTTTCACCCTGACATCTTGTGGGACAGTGTGTGTGCAAAGAGGGCGAACCCGAGGCCCTAGTGTTTTGTGTGCTAAGTGAACAAAGAAAGGCCGTGGCCCTATCATATGCATAAGGAGAAGGACACGTTCGGGTTGTGTGTGCAATTACAATAAGGTGGCAGTGGGTGTGCACCAAAGAAGACCTGAGGCAAAGCCTTGTGTGTGCACCAAGTGAAGACAACACCTTTGTGCCTTTGTGTGCAAAAAGAAAACAAAGAGGCCGTAGCCCTTGTGTGTACAAAATGGAGAACCAAGTGTGTGCATAAGTGAAGTGCACACATTGAAGAAGATTAAAAGAACAAGGAAGAGCCCGAGACCTTGGCTTGGGTATGTGCAAGTGGGTAAAGTGAAGACCACCACACTTTGTGTGTGTGTGCATTTGAAAGGAAGGCCAAGGCATAGCTTGGGGTGTGCAAAAATAGTGGAGGCCAAATACACACTCATTGTGTGTGTGCAAAGCAAAGAACAAAGTTGTGTGTGCAAAACAACAAAGTGAAGTGGCCGAACCTAGGTGTGTGCACTAAGAAGTGTGTATACACTTAGAAGAAGAAGTTCCACACTAAAGTAGAACACACTCTAAGTGTGTAAGCAAATTGCATAAAGTGTGTGAAGTCTGAGAAGTAGGTGTGTGCTCAAAAGTGATTACACCCTTTGTGGGTTTATTGCACCAAGAGAAGAAGAAGGGGAGTGCATGCATGCATGCATGCACGTGCACATGTGAACAGTGCTAAATCAGTGGTGTGCATCTGAGGAGTCCAAGACCAGAAGATCTTGAAGATATTGTGATGCCATGCATTCAGTGCATGAAGTTGAAGTGAAACTGAGACTGGACCAGACTGAAGTTAAAGATATTATTTGTCTGAGTATTCAGTAGTTGAAGAGAGAAGCCAGGTCTTCCTGAAGAAGGAGATAAAGCCTGAGCTAGACGAGAAGACCTGTTCACCACAAGTGATCAGAAGAAGAGCAAGGCCAGCAGCCTTTATCCCAGGCTGTTGAAGTTACTTGAAGAACTTGAAGTGAAGAAGAGCTACTCGTGTGACTCCAGGAGCCAGGAGAAGACCCTGTGGGACTCAGGGAGAAGAAGTCTTCAGTGGGATTCTGGAGCAGGCCAGTGGGACTCTGGTAACACTGTGGGACGCAGTATAAAGACCCTCCTGTGGGACTCAGGAGAGATACAGTGGGACTCCGTATCGACCATTGTAATACTAACAGATTATAATGGGAGAATCCATGCTGAGAGAGCATGGCAAGGATGTAGGCCTTTGGTGCCGAACCTTGTAAATCCTTGTGTCCTGTGCCTTTTCATTACTGCATTATCCGGGAAAGGTTGAGTGATACAAGAAGAGTGGATCGAGGCTTTAACCAGCCATAGAGGTTTAATTGATTAAGAATCAATTAGTAAAAAGTTTTAAAGGATCACTGATTCACCCCCTCCCCCTCTCAGTGATTCACACTGATCTGGGCACTTCAGAACCGTCCACATTGGTGGCACACCACTGAACTATCTGACGAACTAGAATCTAGAACCACTACAATGGACTCTTTACAGACCAATTTTTTCTGGCGCACCCTACTTGAAATATGGGAAACCTTTTCAAGAAAGCGAATACACTAGATTTCCAACCATCTGTGATCTGATGACCAACTAATCTAAAAACACATCATCCACTAACCTCTAAAAATGATATCCCCTAGAAGGTACACCCTCTCCTTGACCTATGGATGAAGACCCTATAGGAATAGATAAGTCTTCATCAAATCCTATGATGCTACCTCAAGATAAAAGGACACAAGATCCTTGAAATTGACAAAATATGCCTTCACTGTATATTGGTCTTGTTGAATATGCATGGTCTATTCCCTTTTCTTTGTCTTCACCTCTTCAGGTATAAACCATCGAACGAATACAGATTTAAAGAAATCCCACATCATCACATCATGCAGTGATGGTGGGGAGAATAAATCTCATTCCTCAATAGATGGACCTTCAAAGAGACCAAAAATAGCACACAATCTGACAGCTTCGGGAGTTTTTAATACCCTGAAGATTCATTCGACCTATTCAAGACACTCTTCTACTTCTAACGGCCCCCAATCACTATGAATGATTGGAAATGTCCGAGAAGGACCAAAAAATGGGAATGAATTGTTAGAAAACTTGGGAACCTTTCTGAGAGGAATTTTTGGAACAACATATAAAACAGAAAACCAAAACAAATATCATGTTGAAGAATTATCATTGAAATCACATTCATTCAAAAATGGCCAGTTCAGAAACCAATCAAATACAAAAACAACACACCATATCCTTTACAAAATCATCTTTTCATTTTAAATTTCAAAAAGGACTTCTTTAATAGACATTGGTCAAATATGAAACCCACATTTCAAATTAAATATATTTTCAAATAATCACATCCCCTTTTAAAATAACTTCAAAAAACAAGTTCAATCCATTAATTACAAGTACAAACCCATGTAATCCCATTAATCTTTGCACATGTCTCCATCCGCTTTCATCCATACGCACCAACACACACTTGTCATGCATTTCCTCATGTGTTCAACTGTTCATAAAGAGTACTTGATGTTTCACCCAAACCATATCTCTAGCAGTTCCAATGGAAGAACAATATTTTTTTGACCAATAAATTACCATTTTAAAAAATCCATTTTGCGATTTTAAAGCCATTTAAAAGAAATAATTCCCATTTCAAATGCCCTTTTTCATTTTAAAAACCTCACTCACATCCACCATAACCATGATTACACTTAACTAGCATCAGAATACCAGAGTGAGAGATTAGTAGTCATTCTTAAACAGATGACATGGTAGTGGTCCATGATCCAACTAAGAATGAACACCTTAGAGGAACTTAATCCATGTACTCATACACCAAATGGGTCACAAGTCTATGTAAAATCAAGATGTAACAATTTCATGGCTCCATTGTCATCCCTCAATCTAAAACAAATCAGAATGAGACGAGGAAAAAATTCCTAGAATAACTTTGGCGACTCGAGATTCAAAACCAGTGAGGGTTCATGAAGTCCTTCTCGTACCAACCTCTCGAGTCCTGACAGTATGAATATTCATCTACCAAACACACCCAATTAAAAGGGCCTCCATTGATACCATTTTTTCATGAACCAACCAGGGACGACCCTGAACCGGTCAACTGGGATGGTCCATGACCTGGCGTGGAGGGCTTTCCCTATCCCCACGGGCTGGAAACCAGTATCGACCATCAAACATTAACTGTTTAGAATGATTTTTCCCATTAAATAAATAAAAATATAAACGAAACTGACAATAAAAATAAATACTAGAATCACAAAGAAAATAAAACCAACCATACCTCATTTTGACCTTCTAGGTCACCACCCACTCAAACAAAAACCTTCCCCAAAACTGAACTGCTGAACCAGAAACCAAAACAAGAACTAAACCTGCAACTGAAAGAATATCACAGTCGTGATCACTAAGATGGTTAGTAGGGATGACAAATATAACCTCGAAGTCCAAGTACTCCATTTCCAAAATAGTACAATGACAGAAGTTTGAAATACAAATATGAAATTAGGGGTTTCACATTTTAAATTAAGAAACACATTTTCCCATTTAAAAACCCAACAAACGCTACATATCATTTCCAAAATCATATTTTATTTTATAAATAAAATTAAAATAGAATGTACCAATGATGGGATAGAGTAAAATAAGTAAAAAGTTCCAAATGAAAATAATCTAGTGCAACAGAAGGTAAAAAAGAAATGTAAATATTCCAGTAACCATGGGTGATTCTAAACATCCCTTGAATACCCCTGCACATACTCAGTTTCGGAACCAACTGCCGGAATTTGGTAAAGATCTTAAGCTTATAACCATCTAGCCACCTTATAACTGACCAGTACAATATAAAATAGGTCACGACCTAAAAAAATCTAGGGGTACCAACCTGCCAAATCGGGGTTAGTTAGCAACCGTCACTCGATCATCTAAAATATTCCCAAGAACCCATGGTGGTCATAATAATACTGTGTAACAAGGAGGCCCTCACACGTATGAATCATCTCACTGCACTTGCCTGCCCCAAACACGGACACACTATATGATAACCCATGACAGTAAATCCCCCTATAGAGGTTCCCACAATCATACAGACAGACACACACACACACACAAACACACAAACACACACACACACACACACGTATAGATATATCGTGTCACATAAAAGCTTTAACCGGGACTTTAGAACATATTAACATTTAAAACATTTCCCATGACAATACACATGTAATGTGGGTGCACAGTTTTTAAAAATAATATTTTCTAAAAGTGCATAAAAATATCGTCATTTGAGTTGGAGGTACCGAACAGGTCTCCACATTACTCAAATAATTATATCACTTCTTTGAAAACACAACTGCTTCCAAACAAAACATTAGCTTTACATAGCCAAAAAATTACCCAAAATATCACACAAAAACCACTTTTTCATTTCCAAAGTGAAACGGTCATATGCTCAAAAACATCATTTCAACCAATTTCAAAAACCACCCAATGAACCCAAATCCATTTAGAAAGGAAGAATAATTTTTACAAAATTGACACCCCCTTTAAAAAAACCCAAACACACCCCGATACACATTGCACCCATGATTCCACATTCAAACATACTTTATCAAATCTTTTATTCAATTAGTAAAACATCTAAAAGGGTCAAACAATGTATTTCATCACAATTTCACCATCATCACTTGCGAATTATATTTTATAATTAACTGCATTACCAAACCCTTATAAAAATACTATCAAACCTTTAAAAACATAATCCACACCATGCAGACAAACTAATGAATTTTTCACAATTAATGAAACCATTTTCGTAATTAAATAAACCATTATATAAAGAAAATTATTCAACGGTTTTAAGATTGAATTCATGGCATACAATCCTAAAACATAATCAACCATTTTTTGACTAAATTCATGATGACACCACACCAAAAAGACATTTGACCTCGTTACACAATTGAATACATAATTTGAACAGTTGATAAATCACTAGAAAGTGATTCAGTATGATTTTTCATCAAATATTGAACATCATATCACATAACGTGTTTCAAAAATATGCCCAGCATAGATTAGACTTCCATGAAAATTGATTTCGCAATAGGAAACATAATTTCATAACACACTAAACAAGGTAAACAGGTAGAATAGTTCATTAAGTAACATTATTATATACAAAATAACATGTACATAATAAAAGACACATTTCAAAACTAGTTTTCTTAATTTTAACCAACACAAAACACTGTAATAATTTAGCAACGCCACTTATTGAGATGAAGATTATATTTTAAAAATTATCTAAAACACACCAGTTTCATCAGTTGTGCATGAAATAAAAAATTTGGAAATTTCCTACCTCAAACAAGTGAAGACACAATGGAACATCAACGAATGGGAGCGTGAAACATCGCAGACCAAACACACACCATAAATGATGAGAAAAATATATGAATTATACTCCGACCATTAGGGTTAGGACAAGTGTAAAAACATGTGATTTTATAAGATATATTAATTTTAATTTCTTTCATATCTTCTGTTGTATAGTACACCATGTTTTCCTTTAGCTATACCTACCACCATATTAGCTTGCAGTATACGCAACACTATTCTCGGATCATGTTACACACAATTTCATGTTTGTTTGATAGTAGTTATTCTATGAAACATTGAGAATATATATATATATTTATATATTCAATGTATTTTGTTATAAGCAACAACAAAGGAGATGTGCACTACACACACCCCTAACATGGCTTGCATTACACGCAATCACGACCTTCCTCGATAGCATGTGTTGTACGCAATACCGAGTTTTACTAAACAATGTTATATTATTATAATATTATTATGAACTAGCTATTATGAATAGTATTAACTAAATTTTTTATTTTATAACATTATTATTCATCTTACACATTTTCTAGAACACGGTATAAGAAAAAAATAATTTTTTCGCGTAAAATAAGTATTTTTCAAAAAATGAAGTTTTGCCGCCTTTTGATGGCGCACCCACATTAAATCTAGTTTTTTAAATGTTTATAAGTTCAATTTTACAAAATAAAATTATTCATTGGAATCAGGATATAAAATTTATCTTGGATGAAATTTTCATATTATTCTGATAACTTTCATATTTTAGTGAATAGTAAAAACATGCTATATTTTAATTAAAAACAGCTTTTTTAATCATAATAACATATGTGGTTAAAATATAATATTGAATGGTTTTAATGTATAAATATAATATATTTTTACCATTTAATAAAATATATGTCATTATCATTGATTTTACATTGAATTCATAGGTTAAATCAATTCAATCTTTTGTAATGTTTTAAACAAAAAACCATTTTCATTCGACAACGTGATTAATTTTAAATTTAATTTCTTCAACTTATATGTATTGAATTTAAAAAAATTGATTCCATATTTGGAATCAGTGGGTCCAAATTATGTTAATTGGCTACTTTTTATTTTTGGGAATTATTAATAGTAACTACGGTAAATTTTATTTACCATAGTTAAAGGTAAATCGGGTAATTAAGGGTAAATATAATATTAAAAAATTACCCTAACACATGCAAAAATTATAATTTATGGCTAAACCTAGACCCATATCACCTAATGGTCGGATTAGATTCATTTTATGGACTTTTTACTATGAAAATAATTTAATTATTATTAAAACCAAAGAAAGTGACAACATGTCACTCTCTTAAATCTTATAAGTACTATAATTTTAATTTAGTGATTAACATCATAAAACATCAAACATGAATAGTCTACAGAATGATACTAAAATTATATACATCATGATAATTTATTTAGAATTTTTAGGCCTTAGATAATTGTCATTAATGGCGATACATTAACGATGCAGAAATTTTTTATTAAGTGAAAAATCAGTAATGTAGTTTTTATTGAAATAATAATACAAATTAAAAGGCCCAAAAACCTAACCAAAAAATATTGGTAGTGTATATATATACCATAATCATCCAATTACCAAATATATTAACTTTTTGAGTCTTATAAACTTGATTCTGACACTTATATTATTTTATTTTAAATGATGCCAAATTTGTCACCTTCATAATTTAATAAATATAACAATTTAAATATGTTTATTTTAAGATGATAAATTCTAGTAAATTTATTATTGTTGAAGGTAATAGATATATATTAATCATAGGATTTTATTTTTAATTTCTATGCAACAAATAAATAAATTAATTAATTATATAAAAATGTTTCATTAATTATTTTATTAAGAGATAAAAAAAATAAATGTTTTTAAAAATAATAAAATAAATATTATATGAACTATTTAATGTTCCCCACTCATTTTATAGATACATATTACCTTTTATGAATCTATTTAATCTTTTAGTTCGAACATTTCTTCTGTATATATTTTATTAAAATTCAAATAAATTAATAATGTCAAAATTGACACTATTGTTATTTTATAAAAATAACATATTATAAAATTGTATAAGAATCACAAAAAATATTAAAATTATAAATTTATATTTATATTTTCTAAAATGTTATAAATTATCCAATCATGGAAAATTCTCAACAAATAAGTAATTATGTGTTATAATTTAAAATTTAGAATAGTATTACCACAAAAAATTAAATTGATTAAATGAGGATAAATCGAGTTGATAATGATTAAAATAAATTCCTAACATACCTAAATTTTATTTTTTGATGATATTACAAACCTATAGAATCTAATATTGGGATACGAGTAATTTTTTAATTTTTTAAGTGGGGTTGGGATTTAATATAAACTAATATTTCTTGTATTTCTAAAGGTGCCCCTCTCCTCCCTTATAAAACGTAACATCCTCCCTCTCTTCCTCACACCACTTTTAGCCTTCAAGATCGGCCATCCCCTTCCAAATTCTTTTCTAAACTTCCCTAGAAACATCCTAGAAGTCTTGGTATTCTTAAAAGACCATGTTTAGTGACCTAAGAGGATGTCTCAAAGAGGCGCTTCAAAGAAGAGGTAATATCCGTTACCAATTCTTTCAATTTTCTTTTTTCTTCAACTTATTCTTCTTTAGTTGTTTCATTATGAATTAATAACATCAGTATCCCTCATAAAAATATATGTTATTATAAATATGAAACAATACAATTTCACCTTTTATCCATCTTATGGAAAACAAAATCACCATGCGTGCGTACGTACGGAATACCGTCTCCACATCGTGGTGTAATCTGTTGTTCCACCAACACCTTACATGGATGGGTATAATGGTGTATATAATAACTATATATGGTTATTATTACATCATACTGATTCTAATATATTATACCTTCTTCTCCAATTATATAATTATGGGAACTATATCATCGCTAATGCGTACGTACAGACTACCGTCTCCACGACGCGATGAGATTCATTCTACATGATTAACCATACATGAATGATCATAAAGTTTATATAATGAATAATAATGAAATATAAGAAATATTAATGCTACTGGATTTATATATATATATATATATGTATGTCATATATTTAGTTTTATTCAATTCAATAAGGAAACGAAAACAACGTTCATGCATACGTACGGCCTACCGTCTCCATGAACGGTGTATTTTATTCTTTTTATCGATCTATAATATATATGTATATGTTGTATATATATTATATATAAATCATGTTTTAAATTATGAAATTATGTAAATCAAGATATAAGTAATAATATCAAGAAACGACAAGTCTAAACACATACGATAAATGAAATGATTCTACCCAAAACGCTATTTTAACATGGAATTTACAAAAGAATGGGTAATATAAAGTCATAAGTGAAAAATATATGATATCATAACAATGAATATGATTGTGTAATAAGTCAATGACATTATTTGAATCATTATACTGGAGGTTCGGATCCATACGAAGTATATTCGACCTATAGTAAGGGATAATTTTGCAAATCTCATTTTTATCTGAGATTGGTTATTTGTAAGTATTTACTGGGGTTATTTCTATCATCCATTTCCATGTTTAATAAAAGTGTTTTCATTTATGTTTAAAGTCCTTTTTACCCATTTTTTGACTTTTACTACATGGTATGTATGGAATTTTTCTTTTACGAGGTACTTTTTGACTTTTCCAGCAAAAGTACGAGAAGAATGTTTTTTTAACTTATATGGAACGAATGGATTTTTACGGTTTTATACAGCCTTATTTTCATGAAGATTCCTCCAAAATATTTCATGAATATTTTCAAAAATATATTTTTCTTTTAAAATTTCATTATGTTTTGTGAAAAGAAATTGATTTTGAACAAGAAAGGATATTTTCCTCAAGAATTCATTTCAAGTTTTTTATCAAAACCATTTTCCATCTAAGATGAAATTATTTCATATGTGTATGTTTCAAGTATAAAGTCTCTATGATTTACATGTTTTCATATTCCTTATTATGAAATGATATCCATTTCTTTTATATAGATTATGTGATGATGGGATGATGTTTATGAAACCCATTTTATTTGTTGGGGTATTATGAATGATTTATGATTATTTTGTGGAACAAGTAAGAATGATTTTATTATGAGATGGGTGGGACCTATATCTCCCTCCAATGCATTGGGTAATGATTTATATCTCATGAGATAGACCTGGCTAGAATGGTAAGTTAATCTGGTATAGTGTTATAGGACTGAAATGAGGAGTGAACTCGATTCAGAAAGGGACTTTGTCCACTATGATGGTCTTGGAAACAATGCCTTGGATACTATGGAAATCATGACATGTGCTGAATGGTTTCCACAATTACATGTATTACTCCCATGCTATTTTATTAGGCTTAATGTTTCTTTATGATCTATGCTTACGTACTTCCATGTTGTATGTCATTCCTCAAGCTTTTGATGTTTAAACATTATGTTCATGTTTTTGTGCTCAAATGTATATGATTTGTTTTATTTTATCCATGCCTACCCTTACTGAGAATTTGAGCTCACCCTTTATATGTTTTCTTTTCCCCAGGATATAAAGAAAGGTTTTAGGTAAGGAAACAAAAAGGGGAAGATCGTTATAGGAGTTGTTGAAGATATTTCAACATGATTAGAAGTTTATATTCCATGTTTCCAAATACACTAAACTATTACGGTCCTTGTATGTCTATTTTTTATGTATCAGATATTCCTCAAAAGTAATGTAATTTCCATGTACGTCATGCTTTGGGTCTCTAAAGTTGGTATCAAAGGAATAGTTTAGTCAACCTTTGGAAACTAGGATGTAAAAATGTTAGTGAGATCCATAGAGATTTTTCTAAGGTATGTCTAGGGATGTCCCTAAGGTTAAGTATACGTATAGGATATAGTTCTAGAACAATGGTAACGATCTTAGAATTTAACCTAAGATGTTATATATTGAGTGTACTCCCCCTTTACTATGTTTTTTTCCAAGCATTATTTTTTTCCTCTCACACTATTCTTTTAGGGTTTTAGACGATGGCTGGAACCCAATGGAACCATGTTGATCAATGTAATGGACGATGCAATGATTGTCCTCCTGAACAAACCAACGTTATGGGAGATGGAGTGAAAAATCTTATTTCTATACTTACACAAGCTATGAATCATTCTGGACTTCCAAATGAGCAGAGGAGGGAACGATATTCTATTGAGTCCTTCATGAGGAAACATGCACCTTCTTTCAATGGGTCTTCTGATCCACTTGTTGATGTACAATGGATCCGTACCATTGAATTGATATTTTCCATACTTCGTTGTTCAGAACATGATAAAGTCATTATATATTTTTACCATTTAGAAGTTGAAGCAGACCAGTGGTGGACTCTAATTAAGATTACAAGGCCCCGAGATGAAATTGATTCCATGGAATGGGATGGGTTCAGGAACTTATTTTTCAATAAGTACTTCCCTCGTATTCTTAGAACAAAGATGGAGAAGGAGTTTCTTGAGCTTAAGTAGAAGGATGATGAATCTGTTGGCATAGACGAAGAAAATTTTACAATACTTGCATGGTATGCATCTGGCTTTATCATCCATCCTGAAAGTAAAGTTGATCGATTTTTCAGTGGTTTAAAACCATGTCTTCGAAGGGCATTAGCTATAAGAGACTTCAGTAGCTATAAAGAAATTTTGCGTTGTGCTATCACGGTAGAACTGGATGTTGGGGTAATATATCCATCTCATGGTTTTGAAAATAAACAAAAGATGGAGTTCAAGGAGTAAAGTCAAAACAATGGTGAAAAGTAGATGAATGATTCTTTATGCTCAAAGTGTGGAAAGAAGAATGGTGGATATTGCCTAAAGGTACTAGAAAACGTTTTAAGTTTGGAAACGAAGGTCATCATGCAGCTGAGTGTTGAAGTAATGGAAAAATGGTTGCTAATGATGTGAATAATGAAAAGACTCTAGAGAGCGCACCACCAACAATTCAATGCTTCAAGTGTAAGGAAATTGGGAATTATCCTAATAAATGCCCTAATCCACGGGTTAATGATGATCAACGTGAGCAACCTCTTCAGGTAGAGGATAAAGGGAAGTACCATACAATCACTATTTGTGATGTTGAGTATGAAAATGAAGTTGTGTAATGAATAAGTGTTTATTTAATGGGATTCAAAAATAATGTTTTATATAGTATCTTGGAATAATGGAATATTTATGTATTGGTCTATTGTGGTTTTCAATAATTTTATGGTACCGGTAACCATGTAAAGTGATTGAGATATCTTTGGAAAGAAGATGATATGTGCATAATGAAGGGATAAGGAGAAAATGAAATGTTTGATAGTATTCATTAGCTCATGACTGATATAAAGAAATTGTTATATCATGGTTTGAGTATATAGAATTTTGGGGTTTTGCTCTGTGGAAAGAGTTAACTTTTGATAGCACTCATGTATTCACTAATATTCAATGGGTATTCATTTTTCAAGAGAATACATGATTAAGGCCTTCGAAAGTTTGGAATGTGACCAACCAGACATATCTTATGATATATGGGGATCAACGATGGTATTAACATGTTTGTTATATGAAATCTCTGGTAATCATTTTCACTATAATATGACAATGGACTGCAATATTATGGACAAGCCTAAAGATTGAATGGATTATGTTGGACATAAGTTAGTAATGATAGAACCTTTTTCTATATTAATGATGGGATGGTATAGTAATGTAGTTTTAGAAAAAGGACAACCTGTAGTACGAGCGACAAACCGTCGCGTCGGACAAGGCTGTCGGAATCGAACCCACAACTGAAGTGCGACTGGCCTTTATCGTATACCACTGGCCTACAGGAAGTCCCTGGTTAGTAGATACTAGTTTTATATTATTAAGCAGTATGATATATGAAGTATAAGTTCATTTTTGGAATCGAATACGATTAACCTCACAATAGATGGTCTTATGTATATTTGATAACTTTTGCTAACCTTTTGTTTGAAATAGATGGAATGACCCATCATTCTATCACATGATCTATTAACACTTCACGAATAACAAATTCAACTTCATTTATTTAAGAGATGAAGTGGAAATTGTTCAAAGCACGAACAATAGTGAGATTGTAACAAAATCATTTAAGTATTTCTTCTAATTCAAATTTTTCAACTTGAGGGAAATGATATTGAAAACCAAAAATGTTGTCCTAGTTCTCTTATATCCGATTAATCAGATGGTACCTTAGATCATCACAAATCTAGGGCATTGTGATTATTGGCTATTTCATAGCCATGTTCTCTACCACTCTCCATCAGAACATGACAGTTAGTTTTCTCTTCCATATCCATATTTTGACCTATGGTGTCCTACGTGGAAACCCAGCGATTATTTGATTTGGGTAACTGTTATGTTTCATACTTTTGTTTTTAAAGTTATGTTTTGGTATTTCATTTTATGATGTGGGTTTCAATTAAAGATATTTTCATGTAGAAAACCATGAATAACCCCGAAGAATTTCGAGGGAAAAATTCATTTTATGGGGGGTAGAATGTAACAACCCGAGATTTTATAAGATATATTCGTTTTAATTTATTTCATATCTACTTTTGTATGCTACACCAAGATTATCATGCGCTATATGCAACACCGTATTAGCTTGCAGTATACGAAACACTATTCTTGGATCGTGTTACACAAAATTTCATGTTTGTTTGATAGTAGTTATTCTAAGAAACATTGAGTATATATATATATATATTCAATGTATTTTGTTATAAGCAACATAAAAGGACTAGTGCACTACATGAAACCCTAACTTGGCTTGCATTACACGCAATCATTACCATCCTTGATAGCGTGTGTTCTACGCAATACCAGGTTTTACTAAACAATGATATATTATTATAATATTATTCTGAACTAGCTGTTATGAATAATATGAACTAAATTTTGAATTTTATAACATTAATATTCATCTAACACATTTTCTAGAACATGGTATAAGAACAAAATATATTTTTCGGGTAAAATAAGTATTTTTCAAAAATTTCATTTTTGCCGCCTTTTGATGGCGCACCCACATTAATATAGTTTTTGACATGTTCATAAGTTCAATTTTATAAAATAAAATTATTCTTAGGAATCATCATATAAAATTTTACCTTGGATAAAATTTTCATATTATTCAGATAACTTTCATAATTTAATGAATAGTAAAAAGTCGCTATATTTTAATTAAAAACAACTTTTTTCATCTTAAAAACTTATGTGGGTAAATTATAATATTGAATGGTTTTAAAGTATAAATATAATATATTTTTACCATTTAATATAATTTATTTCATTATCATTTATTTTACATTGAATTTGTAGGTTAAATCAATTCAATCTTTTGCAACGTTTTAAACAAAAACCCGTTTTCATTCGACAATTAGATTAATATTAATTTAATTTCTGCAACTTCTATGTATTGAATTTGAAAAAATGGATTCCATATTTGGAATCAGTGGTTCTAAATAATGTTAATAGGCTACTTTTTTATTTTTGGGAACTATGAATAGTAACTATGGTAAATTTTATTTACCATACTTAAAGGTAAATAGGGTAATTAATGGTAAATATAATATTATAAAATTACACTAAAACATGCCAAAATTCTATTGGATGGCTATCAGTAGACCCATATCACCTAAGGGTCGGATTAGATTCATTTTATGGACTTTTGACAAAGAAAATAATTTAATTAATATTAAAACCAAAGAAAGTGACAACATGTCACTCTCTTAAATCTTATAAGTATAATAATATTAATTTAGTGATAAACATCATAAAACATAGAACATGAATAGTCTACAGAAATATAATAAAATCTTCAACATAATGAATATTTATTTAGAATTTTTAGGAATTAAATAAATGTCATTAATGGTGATACATTAATGATGCAGAAATTATTTATTAAGTGAAAAATCAGTAATATAGTTTTTATTGAAATAATAATACCCATTAAAAGGCCCAGAAACCTGACCAAAATTTATTGGTAGTTTATATTTATACCATAACCATCCAATGAACTAATATATAACCGTTTGGAGTCTTATAAAAGTGATTATGACACTTATATTATTTTATTTTAAATGATGCCAAAGTTTCCCCCTTCAAAATTTAATAAATATAACAATTTAAATATTGTTATTTTAAGATGATAAATTATAGTAAAAGTATCATTTTGAAATGAAATATATTTATCTTCATAATAGTATTTTATTTTTAATTTTTATGCAACAAATATGTTTATTAATTAATTGTAAAAAAATGTCGTTGTAATTATTTTATTAAGAGATAAACCAAATAAATGGTTTTAACAATAATAAAATAAATATTATATGAACTATTTAATGTGCCCCAATTATTTTATAGATACATATGACATTTTATGAATCTATTAAAGCTTATAGTTCGAACATATCTTCTGTATATGTTTTATTTAAATTCAAATAAATGAATAGTGTCAAAATTGACACTACTGTTATTTTATAAAAATAACATATTATAAAATTGTTTAAAGACCACAAAAATATTTAAAAATTATAAATTTATATTCATATTTTGGAAAATAATATAAATTATCCAATTATGGTCAATTAAAAACAAATAGGTTATTGTTTTTTATAATTTAAAATTTAGAATGATATTACCACAAATAAAATTAAATTGATTAAATAAAGATAAATCAAGTTGATAATGTTTAAATTAAATTCATAACATGTCTAAATTTTATTTTTTGATGATATTACAACCCTATCTCATCTTAGCTTAGGATATGAGTCATTTTGGAAGTTTTTATGTGGGTTTCGGAATTAATATAAACTAATATTTCTTATATTTCCAAAGGTGCCCCTCTTATACCTTATAAAAGCGCACTTCCTCCTTCTCTTCCTCACACAACATTGAGACTTCAAGCTCGTCCAAACCCTGCCAAATTCTATTCTCCACTTCCTTAGAAACATTCTCGAGGTTCTGGTCTTCTTCAAAGACCAATTTTAGTGCCCTAAGAGGAGGTCTCAAAGAGGCGTTTCAAAGAAGAGATAATATCCGTTACCGATTCTTTCAATTTTCTTTCTTCCCCAACTTCTTCTTTAGTTGTATTATTATTAAGTAATAACATTAGTATACCTCATATACTTATATGTTATTATAAATATTAAACAACACTATTTCACCTTCTATCCATCATATGGAAACCAAAATCACCGCTCGTGCGGACGTACGGAATACCGTCTCCACGCCGTGGTGTAATCTGTTTTTCCACCAACACCTTACATGGATGATTATAATGGTGTAAAGAATAACTATATATGGTTATTATAACATCATACTGATTCTGATATATTATAACATCCACTCCAATTCTATAATTATGAGAACGATATCATCACTCGTGCGTACATACGGACTACCGTCTCCGCGACGTGATGAGATTCATTCTCCATGATTAACCATACATGAATGATCATAAACTTTATATAATGAATAATAATGAAATATTTGAAATAATAATTCTACTGTGTTTATATATATATATATGTATGTCATCTATTTAGTTTCATTATATTTAATAAGAAAATGAAAAAAGCGTTCATGCGTACGTACGGCCTACCGTCTCCTTGAACGGTGTATTTCATTTTTTTATCGATCTATAATATATATGTATAGATGAATATATATTATATATAAATCATGTTTTACATCCTTGAATTATTTAAATCAGGATATATGTAATAATATCATGAAACGACAAGTCGAAACACATATGATAAATGAAATTATTTTACCCAAAACACTACTTTAACATGGAATTTACAAAAGAACAGGTAATATAAAGTCATAAGTGAAACATATATGATATCATAACAATGAATATGATTGTTTAATAAGTCAATGAAATTATATAAATCATTATAAAGAAGGATCAGATCCATACGAAGCATATCAGACCTAAGGTAAGGGATAATTTTCCAAATCTCATTTTTATCTGAGATTGCTTATTCGTAAGTATTTACTGGGGTTATTTCTATCATCCATGTCCATGATTTATAAAAGTTTTTTCATGTTTGTTTAAATTCCTTTTTACCCATTTTTTACTTTTATTACATGGTATGTATGTAATCGTTCTTTTATGAGGAACTTTTTGACTTTTCCGGCAAAAGTACAAGAAGAATGTCTTTTTACCTTATACGGCACAAACAGATTTTTATGGTTTTATAAAGCCATATTTTCATGAAGATTCCTCCAAAATATTTCATGACTATTTTCAAAAAAATATTTTTATTTTAATATTTCATGATGTTTGGTGAAAATAAATTTATTTTGAATAACAAATGATATTTTCCTCAAGAATTCATTTCACGTGTTTTATCAAAACCATTTTCCATCTAAGATGACATTATTTCATATGTGTATGTTTCAAGAATAAAGTCTCCAGGATTTACATGGTTTCACTTTCTTTATTATGAAATGATATCCATTTCATTTATATGGATTATGTGATGATGGGATGATGTTTATGATACCCATTTTATTCTTTGGGTTATTATGAATGATGTATGTTTATTTTGTGGAACAAGTAAGAATTTTTTCATTATGAGATGGGTGAAACCTATATCTCCCTCCAATGCATTGGTTAAAGATTTATATCTTATGAGATAGACATAGATGGAACGGTAGGTTAATCCGGTTCAGTGTTATAGGACTGAAACGAGGAGTGAACTCGATTCAGAAAGTGACTTTGTCCACTATGATGGTCTTGGTAGCAATGCCTTGGCTACTATGGAAATCATGACATGTGCTGAATGGTTGCCACAATTAAATGTTTTACTCACTTGCAATTTTATCATGCTTAATGTTTACTTATGATCAATGTCTTACATACTTCCATGTTTTATGTCATTTCTCAAGCTTTTGATGTTTAAACATTATGTTCCTATTTTTAAGATCGAATGTATATGATTTGTTCTATTTTATCCTTTCTTACCCTTACTGAGCATTTGAGTTCACCCTTTATATGTTTTCTTTTCCCCTGGAAATAAAGAAAGGTTTTAGGTAAGGAAAAAAATGGGAAGATCATTATGGTAGTTGTTGAAGATATTTCAACATTATTAGAAGTTTATATTCCAATTTTCCAAAGACACTAAACTATTACCGTCCTTGTGTGTCTGTTTTTGTTTTGTATTAGATATTCCAAAAAATTAATGTAATGTCCATGTACGTCATGATTTGGGTCTCTACACCAAGGAAAATTAAAACCCCAAAAACTGAGGAAGAAAACTTACTATAAGGAGGGTTTGCTGGTGCGGCAAGGCTAGAGGAAGGATGAGTCGACCTTGCCATAGTGTGGAGGGCCATAGATGACCTGACCAAAGGGAGAGGCTGGGTGTCAAGGCCGGCAGTCCGGAGGCATTGTGGGGCGGTTGGCCGGAGGTGTGGCACGTACATGGTGGCTGGACGGAGGCGACCAGATGTGGAATGAGGTCATTGGGGAGCCTGGTGCACCGAGAGGGAAACCGAGGGGGGGGGGGTCATGAATGGGGATGGTGAGGAAAATAGGATTAGGTTATATATATTTTTTATTTTCATATTATTATAATCATACTAGTAATATTAAAAATAAAAATTTCAATAATAAGAATATTAATAATATCCTTAATTCAATAATAAAAATAATAATGATAATAAAATTTTTTTAGCAACAATAAATATAATAACACATTAGTAATATTGATATTATTAAAAAAATAATAACATTATTTGTAATACAATTTAAACATTTAAAACGTTTTATTCATATAAAAAATTATTTATTTTAATTGTTAGACATTTACGCAGGTACTCGGGCTAACGATGCGTCTACCGGCCACTGTGTGGTGACCGTGCACGGGTCTGAAAGCCACTAAAAATATTTAAGCGACAAAAATTTTAAACCAAGACCCATCTTGGACAATGTATTAAGAACCCAGAGCCAAGAAATATTAAAATAAATTTATTGAAAATGTATAGTTTGACCCATCATGTGTTGGATTAAAAAGCTATCAATTAATACACATCACAAAGGAAATACTGATCAGAATCCTATCATTTGCAAACGGTCTGAATTTTTTTTCTTTATTTAGACTATATGAAACAGACATTAATATAAAATTGTATATTTATTGAAAACATACACTTCTAGTCTTACATACCACGTAATGTGTTGGATATATGTACGGTCAATTCTAAAATTTAAAAAATAAATTATGGATAATTTTATTATTGATTGAAAATATATGTTCTTGTTTTGTTATTTTTTCCCATGATGCTCATTTTAAACTAAAAAGAAACTTTTATATTGAAAATATGTACATTGAGTCAAGCTGACCACATCATTAATAATAATGGCATGAACCCAATTCATATACATTGAAATGAATAATTAATAATTTTTAAATTTTTTATTGGATGTGGCACTATAATGAGCGTATTATTCTAAAATGGAACTTTTATTTTGAAAACACACACATTCAGTCATCCCAACCACATAGTGTGTGGTATTGATGTCTTGTTTATTCTTACATATCAAAATTAAATTATTTATTAATTTCCTAATGTTTTAAAATAATCAATGATTGTTTTCATGGTTTTTTCAATGTGATGTGCATCTTCAACAATAATTTCCCTTTTATATCGAAAACATGCACTTTGATTTATAAAAACTACACTGTGTTCCATTATGATGTGTGGTCAATTGAAATATGTAAAAAATAAATTATCAATCATTTTTCTAATGTTTGATTATAATTTATGATTTTTTTCTTTGGATTTATTTTCAGATTCTTGTTTTAAACTAAAATGGATCATCTATATCGAAAATCAGAACTTCAAGTCATACCCACCACATCATCTTTCATATTAAAATATCATTTTTTCTTAAATATTATAAAATAATTATGGATTATTGTCCTATTTTTTGAAAAAAATATATAATATTGTTTTCTAAGTTACGGCTACGTGAAACATTTTAAACTAAAATAATAATTTTATATTGAAAACGTTTACTTAAAGTCATATGAACAACATTTTGTGTCGGTTTAATGTGAAGATGATTCCAATATATCAAAAATTAATTAAGGATTAATGTCCTAATGTTTGAAAATAATCCATTATGGTTTTCTCAGTTCTGGCTATGTGATGTGCATTTTAAACTAAAATGGTTCTTTTATATTGAAAACAAGAACATCATGTCATACAAGAGACTTAATGTTTTGGATTGATGGAAGAAAAATTCTTATATGTCACAAATAACATATGGATTCATTTACTAATGTTTCAAAATAATATGAATGCATCTTCTTGGATTTGATTCTGCCTTATGTAATTTTCAAGAAAATGTAAATTTTAAATTGTAAAACCACATTTAAAGACATATTGGTCAATCCATGAATAAAATTGATGTAAAATAAACTCTTACACATCAAAAATGAAATATGTATCATTTTCCTAATGTTTGAAAACAACATAAGATCATATTCATGGTTTTGGTGATGTGACATGTGTTTTAAACATAAATGAAGCCTCTATATTGAAAACAATAAATTTAATTTTATACTAGCCACATCATGTTCCAAATTGACATGTGATCAACTAGTAAACATAAATGAATTATGGATCATTTTTCTATTGTTTGGAAACAATTTAATATTATATTCTCTGTTTTTTCAGATGAGTCTCATTTTATACTAAAATGAAACTTGTATATTGAAAACATGTACTTGGAGTCCAACCAATAAAATCCTCTTCTAGATTTTTAGGCGGTCAATTTTTATACATTATAACTAAAATATAGATTATTTTCCTAAACATTGAAAATAAAGTGAGTTTTTTTCATTGTTTTTTCTTTTAAAATGTGTTTTTTATTAAAATAACACTTTTTTTTATTGGGAACACACACATAGAATAATACCAGCCATATCATGTGTTAGATTCATGTGAGGTCAACTTTTATATGAAAAAATGAAGCATGGATTATTTTCATAATGTATCAGGGAAATATAATATTTTTACTCTGTTTTGGTTATATGACTCGTGTGTTACATGAAAATAAAAGAAAACTAATTTCACTTTGATTCATACTATCCAAATGACATGTCATATTTTTGTGTGTTAATTTCATACCCATAAAAATGAATTATGGATAATTTTACCAATGGTTGAACTAAATCAGAAATCATTTTATCATTTTTTATATATGAGACATATTTTAATCTGAAATCACAATTTTATATAATGATGAATAACAGTCAGTAATACCTGACACATCATGTGTGAGAGTGAAATTCTCTAGATTCTTAGATGTCACATATATAATATAGATCATTATCATTTGTTTTGAAAACCATCTGAGTTTTTTGTTTTCTTGTCATTGTGGTGCATGTTTCATACTAAAATGACACTTTTATATTGAAAAAAATGCACTTTATGTCATTCCATCCCACCATATGTTTGATTATTTTTTAGTCAATTCATACACACACAAAATAAATTATATATTATTTTATGGACTTTTCCCAAAAATTTGAGCTTGTTTTTCGTTTTTATCTATGTGACACGTTTTTATACTAAAATGAAAATTTTAATGTGAAAAACATAAACTTTGATTCATACTAAACAAATAGTGTGCTACATTATTACACAGTTAATTACAAGATGTCAAAAATGAATTATAGATCCTTTAAAAAACTTAAAACACTATGATATTATTTACTCAGTTTTTGAAATTTTTTGTGCATTTTAATCTAAAATGTTAATTTTATATTGAAAAATATAACTTAGAGTCATTATAGTAACATCGTGTGTGAGATTGATGTTTAGTCAATTTATATACATATGAAATGAATTATGGGTTTTTTTTCTAAATTTTAGTAAAATATGTTATCACATACATTCTTTTCCCTGTGTGATTCATATTTTATAGCAAAATGATTTTTTTAATTTAAATACATACACATTGAGTCAAATTGGCCATATCATGTGTCATATTTATCTGTAGTAGTTTCCTACCAATCGTACATGAATTTTGCACCAGTGTCCTATTGTTTGAAAACTATATGATCTTATTTTCTTGATATTTATAATTTTATCCATGTTCTAAACTAAAATCTAACATTTATATTGAAAACATTAACTATAAGTATTACCAAAAACATCTTGTTTCATATTTATTTCCAATAAATTTATACTGATCAATAATCAATTATGGATAAAAGTACATAATTTTGAAATGAATATGAACTTATTTGATTAGTTTGGAGAATATTACACATGTTTTTAACAAAAATGTAACTTTAATATTTAAAACATGTAGTTTAAGTCATAGATGCAATGGCGTATATCAGATTTATATCATTTTGAATCGTACACATCCCAAATAAGATCACTCAATCTATTAAAATCATTTCTTAAATTTAAAAAACCAAAATAAGAACTAAAAATGTTGAAATAGTAGAATATCTTGAATTGAAGATCACATGTAAAAAATTTATGTTTTTGAAGTGTTTATTTGTCTATAATGTTCATGGGATAGCGGTGTCAAATATTTAGTACCATGAGATCTTGATCAATATGACAAATGGAATCCTCTATAGGGGTTCTATTTAAACGATCAAAATTATTTTTGAATTTATTTTTAGAAAACATTGATAAAGACCCATATTTATCATCCCTAAAAGATAAATTGATGATAAAACCAATTCTATGAGTTCTAACTCCTAGAACTGATAAATATGGGATTTATCTGCACTTTCTAGAAAATGTTGATAAAAATAGTTTTTGTATGTACTTTCTATTATTTCTTTGGAAAAACCTATTTTTTTCAATAATATTTGGAATGAGATGATAAATTTAAATATTTAATGCCCTTGGAGGTGATGGCCACTGAGCTCATCCCTACCCCTATAAACTGGGATGGACCTCTATTATCGTTTGAGGGAACACAACCTCTCTCTATGTATCCCTATTATATCCCTAATTTTCTTCCTTTTTTCCATCGGATATCCCATTTCTCTAATGATTCATAATTTTTTGATAGATTCCCAAAACATTATATCTTATACTTAGAGTTCACTAATGCTTCATTACTTCGGAAACTGGTGTTGATAAAATGTTTCAAACAAATAAATCCATTAATGGATTTACTTGATGGGGTTGTTTTTAGATATTGGGGGCTGTAAGAATAATTAACTTTGTTACTTATCTTCAGTAGACATATCATGATTCAGTTATATCTTGAGAACCACATGGTCTAGACTTAGTCCAGTTCTCCCCACATCTGCCAAAAATCTTATTTCTCTTTATTTTTGTAGACTTATGACTTCAAAATGATTTTAGATACCCCGACATCAGCGATTTGGGTTTTTTTAGATCATCCTATTACTTTTCAAAATGAATCAATTATTCAAATTCTAGATTAATTTATTGGTAGATATTTATGTTTTGATAGTATATATAAAATAATTTTCAATCCTATAAATCTATAAATTTTCTTTGAAATTTATGTTTTACGAAATCTAGCATAGAATGTTTGTATTGTATTTAGGGAATAGTTAAAGAAAATGAATATTGGTTCTCTTGAGTCATGGATTAATTTTTTCCATTCATTCAATAACCAGTGTCACCTGATGGCAGTGTATAAGCATGGGTTCATGAATCACTACCATAATATGAATGAATCATTGGGATGAATTGGTAATGGTATGTTGTCAATTTACTTGGATGTTCTGAAGGAACATGTCCAAATTTGAGTTTCAATTGACTCGAGACGTAATTTGGAGGTAGTTCACATTGGATCACTTCTAGGTGTGGAGTCGAATACGAAATAACCAAATGATGGCCTAAAATATAAACAGTTAATTCCAAAAAAATTGAAATGTTTTTCACCATATAAAAGGTGACATGACTATTAATCCCTAATTTGAGATTTGTAGAAATATTTGGTAGATTGAGATGTGATTTTTAGGTAGTGTGGGAAATAGGGCCCATGTAAATTAAAATAAATGAATCCAAGGAGGAATCGATGTGGATGATGTTAGAATTGGTACTAAAGATAAACAGAAGGCAGAGTTATAAGTGGTAGGTGAGGAAGATACAAATCTCTATATAACCATTGGAGGCATCTCAGGCTGGGTGAATGCAACAAGCAGGGAGAGTGCGAGATGGATTGTCTCGACTATTAATATTTGTAATCAAATTAAATAAATAGAGGTTGAATGTTAAATTTAGGGAAAAGTGGATGAATTAAAACCAGGAATGGGAATCCAAACCCCAATAGCAAAAGAAAACTTCTTTGAATGCCAACATACATATGGGAGATATTAGGAGGATGATATATCTAGCCATGATTCAGAGGACAGTATCGAAGGAGTCCATGTAACAAAACTATACAACACAAGGAATTGGACGGTGAATAAAGGAAATTGATATTTAGGGGGATGAATTAGGTAAAAGGGAATGAGGTCTAAAGAAAGTAAGGACTACTATCAGTTACCTAAGCCAATAGAAACAAGGCTAGCCAAAAATAACAAGACGATTGATGTTGAAACCATGCCTCATGCTTAAAAATAAAAGAAGAGTTTGAATATTAAAAGTGAAAATTAGATAATGGAGTATAGTGAGGCCATGGTACAAGAATAGGGTGGTGGTATAATAGATGATCTTATTTAGGAACATGAGGTATCTAATAGTATGGTCATGGAAGTGGATAAGGAGGATGGGGATAAAGGTAAGTCATGTGATCTTATTATTCATTTCAATGAAGAAATGTTAGAGGAGGCATCTGAGATCAATAATATATAGGAGGAGGTCCACAAGATGTATCAAAGGATGATTCTAGTGGAAAGTAATAAGAAGTCGGGTGTATGGAGCATTAATCAAGATTATTTGTGGCTTCAAGAAAAGGGATACTATTGTGGAAGAGTATATCAAATCATTAGAAAAGATGACTTACAATTTTGAAGACCTCATCAAGGATGACCCATACACAATGTCTAATGATATTCAATGGTGTTTATATAGATGTACAATTTCTAAAAGACTTAAACTCAGTTTAAATGATTTAGTGAATTCTTATCATTTCTTTTGATTGAATGTTCATAACATGAAAGGTTTCCTAATTTTTCCTTCAATGTTTTTTCATAATAATAATTAAATTTCCAATTAGCTGATAAAGACTATAAAAAATAAATCATGAAATATTAAAATAATATTTATTGATAATGAATACATAACAAAAAATGAAAAAATTAATTAACATTATTAATGAACAGATAATCTTAAAAAAATTAATATAATAAATGATTCAAATATTTTAAAAAATGAATAGGCTTCAAATATATTAAAAAATTGGAAGAATATTTTTAAATAAAAAAATTATTTAAAAATTAAATTGAATATATGTTACAATTAAATGAGTACATATAGAATATATAAATTAAAACCATGTTAGAAACTTTAAATTCAAATGAATAAATATTCATAAATAAATATTTAAAACAAAAATTACTATAATATTAAAAGAGAAATTATAAAAACCTAATAAATTAAAAATAAAAGATAAAAATAAGTAATATTATTAGTGAATAAATATTAATAAATTAAATTAATTGAATTAATGTTAAAAAAGAGTGAAACTCAATGATTAAAAAAACTAGATAGAAAAAAATATTAAAAAATGAAAAAGTATTATTGATTATTTAAAATATTAAAATAAGAAAAAATGAATATATAATAAAATGAAAATGAATAAACATTAATTATATAAATTAAAACCATATTAAAATCACAAATATTAATCAATAAACATATATAAATAAATATTAAAATGTACAAAATTAAAAAAAATTATAATGAATCTTTGAAAATGAATAAAAAATAAAAAAATAAAAATTATTATTTATTTGACAATATTTAAAATAAATAATTCCAAAAAATATTTAAATTTAACAAATATTATATTTTTAATAATATTAATAAAAATAAATAATATTTCTTGATTAAACACGTTATATATATATATATAATATATTATGACAATAAAATTAATTCGTAAATAAATATAAAAAATTATATAAATTAAAGAATTATTGTTTTTGTACATTCTATATAAAAATGAATTAATTTCATATATGTTTTCTTCAATTTAATGCATTACATGTATGATACATGTTAAACTGAAATAAAATAACATTTATTTAAATGATCCTTACTTGATACAATTTGTTTATATTTTTAAATGGTAGTAATTTTCAATTCTAAACAATTTTTCACTAATTATATGACTTATTTAATGTAAATATACATATTTTGTGTTATATAAATCATATATAAAGAAATAAAATAAATATTTTGATATATATATACATATATAAATATATTTCAAAATTAAAAATTGTAAATATATTAATAATGAATTATTTATAAATGAACTATTGTTTAATAAATTAAAAAAATAATGAATAAAAAATATTTAAATTTAATAAATTATAAAAAAAACTAAATAAACATTACTGCGAAAAAAATATGCAACCTTTGTTTATGAATAATAATTTAGACAACACATTCATTACTGATAAAATGTGACTTTTCATTTCTAAAAAAGCGTGACACATTTATCATCACAGATAATGTACCCCTTTATTAGTACTGATAAATGACCCATTTATTATAGATTTTGTTAGCACTAGTAAAGGACATGGAAAATGGTGAAATGTATAGTCATGAACCATCAGTATAACATAACTAGATTAGAAACATAAAATAAAATTGGAATATATATATTATAAAAACCTAAATGAAATATAATTATTATTTTTCACTGCCATTTCAAATCATAATTTATATTCAAGAAGTTTTCATTGATGTGATATTTAAAATTATTTAAATAAAATTACAATCCAATATTATATATCATAAAAAATTATTTCATGATTTTTTCAAAATTCAACATCAATAAAAACCTTGTCCATGCAATAAGACCAATGTTTTTTAGTAACCTTTTAAAATAAAGAAAATTATTATTTTAATATAATCCATATATGATAAATTATATTACTAATTACTATGTAAGTCAATGATATCCTTAGTTATCCTATTTATTATATTGTTAATTCTTATATTTTAAATTTTGTATTTTTTCATATTTATTGAATATACCATTGATTCATAATTATATTATGAATTATTAATTAAAATATTAACTAATAATCTAAAAAATTTAATTGTTAATTACATTATATGTAAGTGATATTACCAATAAATAAATATTTTAATTAACTAAATTTTTGTTAAAAATTATATCATTAAACAAAATTTTCATTTTTAAATTGAAAACATGCACTTTGATAATACTGGGCACATTTTTTGTCAGGTTGATGCACGATCAATTATTACAAATCATTAATTATATACAGAACATTTTACTAATGTTAAAAAATCTATGAACTCATTATATCTATTTTTGTAGTGTGAAAAAGGTTTTCAACTTAAATAAATCTTTTATATTGAAAACACTAGTTTGGAGTCATACTGGCCATGTCAAATGTCTTATTGACGTGCATTTGATTCCTACATCTCTTTACTGAATGATGGAACATCTTTCTAAAATTATATAATAATTGGAACTCATTTACTTGATTATGACAATCAAATGCTCATTTTAAAATAATTTAAGACATTTATATTTAAAACACACACTTTAAGTCATATTGAAAATAATACGTGCCATGCAGACATGGGGTTGATTCCTACAAATCAATTATGAATTATGGAACTTCATCCTAAAGTAAGAAAAAAATCTGAGTCCATTTTCTATATTTTGACGACGTGATGTAGTTTTTAGATTAAAATTGTAAATTTAAATAGAAAATAGAAAAATTGGTTCATACGGACCACATTGTGTATTAGATTAATGTGACATCATTTATTATAATCAAAATTTTATTATGGATCATTTTACTAATACTAAAAAATAGTTAGTATTTTTTCATGATTTTGACTATGTGACACGCATTTTAAACAAAAATGCTAGATTTATATCGAACGAACTAAATTAGAGTCATGATGGACACATAGTGTCATAGATTGAAATGTAGTTGATTCTAAATGGTCATGAATAAAATATGGATTGTTTTCCTAATATTTAAAAATAAATAAAAGTAATTACTTCAATTTTGGATATGTAACATGTGTTTTAGACAAAAATGAAACTTTTTTATTAAAATGATGCATGTTGAGTCATAAAAAAGATATCAGGATTCTGATTGACATACAATATATTAATATAAATGTTAAATATATTATGGTTTTTAATAATGTTTGAAAACAACATGAGCTTTTTTATTGTTTTTGGGTATGTGAGACATTTTTAAACTTAAATGACAGTTTTATATTTAAAACAAAATAATTTTAATCATATTGAGAACATCAATTTTTAGATTGACGTGTGGTTTAATCCAAATAATCAAAAATGATTTATTGATCATTTTAAAATACTGTGAAAAAAATCCAATATCATTTTCTGGGTTTTCACAATGTGAGAAACATTTTAAGCTAAAATAAATCTTTTATACTCAATACATACCCTTGGAGTCATACTTGCAAAATCATGTGTCAGAATGATGTGTAGTTAATTTCTACACATAAAAAATTAATTATTAATCAATGTAACAATTCTTAAGAAAATATGACCTTATTTTTCTAGTTTTTCTATGTGTCGTTAGTTTTAATCTAAAATAAAACATTTATATTAAAAAATGAACTTTGAGTTATATCAGGCACATTGTGCATTAGATTAACATGTGACTGATTCATAAATGTTAGAAATTTAATATGTATTTTTTTCAAAATGATTGAATCCAAATTGAGATCATTTTCTCATTTTTTTAATCTAAGGTGTGTTTTAAAAAAAAATTGCACATTTATATTGAAAACATGCACAATGATTCATACAATCAATATCGATTGTCGGGTAAACATGATGTCAATTTTGATATTTCATCGATTAGTTATGGATAATTTTAGTTATTTAATAAAACCAAAACAGCCTATTTTCAGTATTTTGGATATGCGATGTATGTTTTTAAAATAAGATTACAATTTTAATTTGAAAACACACACTTTGAGTCACACCAACTATATAATGTGTTGGATTTATGTGCAGTAATGTCTTAACCAAGGAAAATATTTTTTTTTTAAATTTTGAAAAACAAATTGAGCAAGTTTTCATAGTTTTTGCAATTTGATGACTACTTTAAACCATGATGACACATTTCTATTGAAAATACACACTTAGAGTCATACCATATACATTGTGTGTAATATTAATTTTTGATCCACTATTACATGACGAAAATGAATCATGGATCATTTTCAAAAACCATTAAGATAATATGATGTTTTTATATAGTTTTGTCTTTGTGATGTGTGTATTACAATAAAATGAAACTAATAAACACACACTTTGAGTAATACCAGACTCATCGTGTGTCAAATTTATGTTCAGTCAATTCTTACATATCTCAATTGAATTATGGATAATTTAAATAAGTATTGAAAATAATAATATATTTTATTCTATGTTCTATCTATGTGACATGTGATATAAACTAAAATGACAAATCTATATTGAAAATTCGTACTTTCAGTCATAATAAACACATCATGTGTTAGAATCGACTGTGTCATGTCATATATGTGACAAAAGAAATATTTATTATAATCACATGTTTTGAAAAAAATTCAATGTTTTTTATGTTTTTGGATAGGTGACACATGTTTTAAACTAAAATGACCCTTCTATATTAGAAACTCACACATTAAGTTCTACTGAACACATATTTTGTTGGATTGAAATTCAGTCCATTTATACACACTAAAAATAAATTATAGACCATTTTAATGAATTATAAAGACATTATAAGATCATATTTTCATTTTTGGCTAAGATAAGTGTTTTTAAACTAAAATGATACTTTTATTGAGAAAAAGATACTCTTTGGGTTATATAATCTACATCATATGTCAAATTTATGTGAAATAAATTACTATATTTCAAAAATTACTTATCGATCATTTTTATAATGTTAGAAAATAATACGAGATATTTTACTAAGTTATGAATATATGATGTTTGTCTTACTCTAAAATGGCCCGTATATAATGAAAACATACACATGGAATCATTTTGGTCTCCTCGAGTGTTAGATGGATCTTTAATAAATTCTTATACATCAAAAATTTATTATATATTATTTTTCAAATGTTTTTGGATACTTTTAACCCATTTACTTGGTTTTGGATATGTGAAAAATTTTAGTGTAAATTGAAAATTTTAATGTGATGATCTTCACTTTGATTCATAATGGCCACTATGTGTGTCAGTTTGATTGGAAATTGTTTCATACACATCCAACATGAATTATTGATTGTTTTCCTAATGTTTGAAAACAATATATTTTTATTTTCAGTGTATTTATATTGTGATTTTCATTTTAAACTAAAATGAAAAAGTTATATTTAAAAAAACCATTGACTCTTACCAACAACATTTTGTGTCATATTGATTCACATTAAAATCCTAATTTTCATAAATGAATTATGGATTGCATTAAAAAAATATAAATAAATATGATATCATATATTCATTTTGGAATATGGGAAAAAAATTGTAAGGTAAATTTAATCTTTTATATTGAAAACTTGATCTTTGAATCATTATAGCCACATCATGTGAAAGATTGATGTGTGATATGACATAAAATTATAACCATTTTATTAATGAAAGGGAAGAACCTAAAATTCATCATAATTCACATATGGGGGAATATGTGATGAAACCTCAGGGAATCTCAATGAACAATCATAGAACCATCAATTTGAAAATAAACAATAGAAGAAAACAATTTTAAACTATTATCTTGGGTACCTTTGGGTGAAATAAGATTTTCCAATATGTTACCCTCATGCCATGTATATAGAACTGATATACTAAGAAATATAGGAGCCCTGAAAACATGTATGAGTTAAATAATATTCCAAGGAAAATTCATCTGACCTTTCAAATAGTTAACGAAAATGGTAGAATATGATTCAATAAAAGTCACCTATATATCTATTTCCTTACATAATTAGAGTCTTTGAAGAATCAAAAATGCATCATCCACCACTTAAGTACCCTGACAATAGAATGAAGAAAAAACCAAAATAACTGAACTTCTTCTACCATTAACTACACCACCACAGAACATTATCACATGAATGAAAGAAACAACCTCATTTTATTTAATTCCATAGATAGGTGGACTCCATCTCACCCAGACACCAGGTGACCTCCACCTAGAAAAAAAATGTAGAGACCCATACTTGATGTACATGGACATTAAATATCTTTGGTGAATACTTAATACATTACAAAAACATACACCTAAGGACCATAATAGTTTAGTGTATTTGGAAACTCGGAATATAATCTTTTAAACGTGGTGAATGATCTTCAATATCTACCATAATGATCTTTCACTTTTGTTTTCTTACCTAAAACCTATATTTATATCATGGGGAAAATAAAACATAAAAAGGGTGAGATCAAATGATTATAATGGGTAAACATATGGAACATAAAACAATATATAAACATTTGAATGCAAAAACATGAACATAAAATCTAAACATCAAAATATTGAGCAATGACATAATTTTTGGAAGTACGTAAGGCATATATCATAATGGAACATAAATCATGATAAATTAGCATGAGGATAAAACATGTAATTGTGGCTACCATTAAGAACATGATATTATTTCCATAGTAGCCATATTATTGCTTCCAAGACCATCTTAGTGGACAAAGTCCCTTTTTGAATAGAGTTCAATCCATGTTATTGTCCTATATCACTGAACAAGATTAACTTACCGTTCCATCCATGTCTATATCATGAAATATAAATCTTTACCCAATGCATTGGAGGGAGATATAGGTCTCACCAATCTCCTAATGAAATAATTCTTAAGTGTGCCACAATATAAACATAAATTATTCATCATAACCAAAAGAAAAAAATAGGTTTCATAAACATCATTCCATCATAACATAATCCCTATAAAAAAATGGATATCATTTCATCATAAGAAAAGTGAAACCATGTAAATCATAGATAAATTATACTTGAAACATACACATATGAAATATTGTCATCTTAGATGGAAACTGGTTTTGATAAAACACATGAAATTATTTCTTGATGAAAATATCCTTTCTTCTTCAAAATCATTTTATATTCACAAAATTCAAGGAAATTTTAAAAAAAAAATTTCATAAAGTAATCATGAAATCTTGTATAGGAAGCTTCATGAAAATTAGGAATTATGAAACTATAAAAATCCATTCATTCTATATAAGTTAAAAAAACATTCTCCTCGTACTTTTGTCGGAAAAGTAAAAAAGATCCTCATGTGGTAAACAAAATTAAGATTCCATTTATAACATTTGGTAAATTTAAAAAATGGGTAAAAAGGACAAGAAAAATAAATTAAATAATTTTTAGAAAACATGGGCATGGATGAAAAATATAACCCCAATAAATACTTACGTATAAGCAATCTCAGATAAAAACGAGATTTACAAAATTGTCCCATAACTTAGGTTGGATATGCTTCGTACAAATACAAAACTCCTATATAATGATTTAAATAATGTCATTTACTTATTACATAATCATATTCTTTGTTATGATATCATATATGGTTCACTTATGACTTTATATTACCCGTTCTTTTGTAAATTCCATGTTAAAGTAGCATTTTGGGTAAAATCGTTTTATTTATCGTATGTGTTTGGACATGTTTTTCATGATATTATTATTACTTATATCATTATTTACTTACTTATAGAATGTAAATCACGAATTATATATCATATATATTCAGTATATATATATAATAAATAAATGAATTCAATGAAATACACCGTTCATAGAGATGGTAGGCCGAACGTACGCATGAAAAATGTTTTTCTTTCATTGTTGACTTGAATGGATGTAAGTAGATGACATATATATATATATATAAGTATACATAAATAAAGTAATTTAATTATCTCATATATTTCATTATCATTAATTATATATACTTTATAATCATTATTGAATGGTTAACATGGAGAATGAATCTCATCGCGTTGTGGAGATTGTAATCCGTACGTATGCACGAGGGATGATATCGTTCCCAAAATTATTGAATGGAATTGGAGTGGATGATATAATATCTCAGAGTAATTATCATTTTATAATAACCATATATATTTATTCTTTACACCATTATACCATCCAAGTAAGGTGGTTGTGGAAAAACAGATTACACCACAGCGTGGAGACGGTATTCTGTATGTATGCACTTGCGGTGATTTTGTTTTCCATAGGATGGATAGAAGGTTAAGTGGGGTTGTTTCATATTTATAATAACTTATCAGTATATTATTGATACTTATGTTATTACTTTGTTTTTAAACAACTAAATAATAAGAAGTTGAAGAAAAAACAAAACATGAAAGAATCGGTAGAAGAGATTACCTCTTCTTCGACACACCTCTTTTAAGCTTCCTGTTATGTTCATAGAGATGGCCTTTTTAGGAGACCAGAACCTCTATAATGTTTATAGGTAATTTTATAATGTAAATATACAGGTTTTGGCCGAGATTGAATGCTCAAAATTGTGTAAAGAGAAGAGGGAGGAGGTGCCCTTTTTATAAGGGAGGAGAGGGGCACTTTAAAAAAAACATAAAATATTATTTTATAATAAAGTTTTTTTCGGTTTATAATGGATCCAAAGTGACTTATTTAGAATATAATGTGTGGATGGGTCTAAATCCTATTATCCAATAGGTTCTATACAATTTTAGGTTACTATTGTAACCTTATCATTTAGATTTAACTATAAGTTAAATAATTTAACTTTTACCGTGTCTTCTTGATTTCTTAAACAATATGGTTAATAATTTTACTATAACAAGCCAAAAGAACCCCAAGTTGTCCATTATTAATATATATTACCGTATCTATGTAATTTGGCCTAAACATAGATTTTTAGAAATATAATAACACTTAATAATATAATATTTGTTTTAAAAACAAATTTATGTCAATTTTGACACTATTTGGTAATTGATTTTTGTGAAAATGATAACAGAATTATTAGATCAAAAAAAGTTAATTAAATCAATACTAACATGTAATATTGACCTAAAACATTAGTGGAATTTATAAAAAGTCTCAAATTACTTTTATTTGGGTATTTATAACATCAATTATGTTAATATTTCATTAATAAGGTAATTACTACATCATAATTGTGTCATAAATAAATTAACTTATTTAATGTTTAAAATTTATAAATAAAATACAATTATGTAGTAAATCGTTTTATATTTCTATTGAATATTTTTAGTCAAATTTATCTTATGTATAACCCTATATTAAAATTGTTTTATTTATTAATCATTGATTTTAACTATTTTAACTCTTCTTTAAATAAAATAATAATGAATGTCCTAATCTAATCAAAGTGGACCTAAAGGGTAATATTTTATTTCTAAGGTTTTCATTGGTTGAATTACACTTATACAATAGAATTAGGACATGTTTA
The DNA here is from genome assembly GCA_963277665.1 of Viscum album. Taxonomy (NCBI): domain Eukaryota; kingdom Viridiplantae; phylum Streptophyta; class Magnoliopsida; order Santalales; family Viscaceae; genus Viscum; species Viscum album. The sequence continues at coordinate 360,165,080 of OY728158.1, read as the reverse complement.
GGGTAATAATAATATCATTTTTACCCTTCATTACGCTATTTACATTTTACCATGGTAAATAAAAGTAAGAGGTTACTATTCACCAAAAATTATTTTTATCTTATTGAACAACATTTTACTCTTTAACAATAACCATTTGTCTGTGAGATTCTAAATTAAACTCACATAAGCAGTAAAATTATGTTTTATGTAAAATTGCAAATGCTCCTAAGAGGTGGGTAAAAGACCGTAAAAAGTTCAATAATATATATATATATATATTAAAATCACTCCAATGAATTGCATTGAAATTATATAGTTATTATGTATCTATTTTGACCTAAAATAAATTTAAATAAAATAATGGATTATTTAAATAAAAAGTCTGGTTTAAATAGTAACCCAGTTTTTTCACTATTCTTCAAAAATTGAATGTTTTTAGAAAAATACAAAAAATTCACCCTAGGATAATTTCGATATTCTGAATCCAAAAATGAAGTCTATTTTGAAAGATAAAATTTATGAAATTTAAAAAATTGTGTATTACTATTCATAACAGGTAGATCATAATAATATTATAATAATATCTCCTTTACTAAAACTCAGTATTGTGTACAACACATGCTATCAAGGAAGGTTGCTCTGTCATGCAACACAAGCCTAGAATAGTGTTTGCATATACAGTAAGCTAATATGGTGTTTCATATAGTGCAATCTAATCTTGGTGTATCAATCAACACAATACATAAAAGTAATTAAAAATTATATTTCTCATAAAATCTCGGGGTGTTACACATCAGCATCAATCAAACTACCAGGTGACACAAATGAATGTCGAACCATGTAGATGTTAAAATTTTTATAGTTCTACAAAAAAGATGAGAGAGTATAAAAAATCACTTAATAAAAATATAATTAGTACAAAAAATGATAACATGGAGTGATATGTATCTCTAATAAATTGCAACATACAACAGTGATGAAGAAGGGCCATCCCATGGATATTGCCCCATCCATTACCCATGAATCCTAACATAGTTGTGAAAAATCATATATTGATGTCACACATCCACTGAAATATGAAATCCAATAAAATGAACCCAAAATTACCTAGCCTAGTCAATTTTCTAAAATAGATGAACAACAGATTCTGATTTAGAGTTGACACAACACTTGTATTTTGATTCAAGAACATTACTAATTCATTGTAGATTATCATTAATAAGAATTTTAAAATAACAAATTCTCAAATGACGGAAAATTAATTTGGAGAAAATATTTACTCTATAGTCTCATACTGATATTATCCAAGTTATAACCAGGATGAATCATGGAACACAAATTAGAGCCAGACAATTATATATATATATATATGTATGTATGTATGTATGTGATCGATTCCTATACATCATAAATAAATTATGAATCATATCACTAAATTTTGAAAAAAGACTAGTTTTTTCTATATTTTGAAAACGTGACCTGTGTTTTAATCTAAATTACCTTATAGATATCAATATTCTACAAAAATGATTCAGCTTCCAATCCCTATTCAACTTCATTCACATATAATTCCATGATTCTACTTTGATAATTGGATGAAAATATCAAATAAGAATCACTATTAGAATTTACCATATTTTTTATTGCAATATATTTTGGTGAATAAAATGTGACTGTGAATGAATTCCTCTCAACTTTTAATCCTGGTTGTGGAGGTGATAATAACATAGTCGAGATTCTATTTAGATGATCATAAAAAGAGAGAAAGACACAAAATGAAAAGGAATATTTTATAATCATTGAAGTACCTTCCCTATTATTGGGAAATATGAATTCATATTTGTGGGTAAAATGATCCTTTACCCATTTCCCACTGAAAAATATCATTAGTACAATCTCATTGTAAAATCTCTCATAAGAAAACTAGCTACATGCATCTTAAAAATATCAACCAATATTTCTATAGTGTGACCCTCCAGGAAACATTTCATTGATAAATAACTCAAATCATTATGTCCTTACAGCTTCATCACTAAATTTTATTTTAGTTTCAAACAACTCAAACAAATAACTAGATGATTAAAATTTGTGAAAAGTTGAAATGAAATGCATGGCCATTTGGATAACAATAATATAACATTTAGAATAATTTCAGAATTATAGCAACAGTTGTATGATTTAATTTATGACATGTATGTTTAGTAAATATATCATACAAGTTGAATTGAATATGGAATGAATATATAGATACAGGTAGATTTGAATGTATCTCAAATTATTTATCATCATGTTGTGGTCTTTTATAATGATGTTTTTCTATTTCTCTCATATGAAATGCCCTCAATCAAAAAATTCATAATATTTTCCTTAGTGGAGGAACCAAATGTTGGGGGATATCATCAACTCAATACCCTCACTTAAGAGTTGAAAATTATCTATGAGGGGGTTTAATTTTCTATGGAATGATGTGATGATCAGATCATAATAAAAATGTTTGTATGATAATTAAAAATGTATTTTTAAAATAAATATATTAAAAAAATATTTACAATATTATATGAAATTTATTTTAGGGAAAATGATTTTTAGGTATTATGATGCTAATTATTTAAATCTCAAATGTATATCAATGGTCATAACATGTACAAGATTGAATACAAAACCGATAATCATATAAAATTGATTTTGAATATCATTGTGAGTTTATGTACTCTTCCCACTATCCTCTAAAAAAATATTTCATCATTTTAGTATATAGTATATTATGTTATAATATTATGATATAAAAAATATAGACAAAAACACATAATGAAATATTTTAATTGTAATTTTAATTATGTTAGAAAATTGCATGTGTGGGGACTATAGTATGTTGATGGTATAGAAACCATCGAATTAAAATCCATCATAAATCTCAATTTGATGAAATTAACTATATATCCATCATAAACCCATTTGTAATTAAGAAAATTCAAATGAAATGTATAATTATTTGAATTGTGTATTTGGTCATTTATTCTGAAGTTTGACATTTTCACATAAATTGGATTTCTATTCTTGTAAATAAATAGGTGCATCACTAACTCCATAGGCCTAATTCAACTCTTTAGTTTTATAGTATATTCATCATGTTCCTCTACATAGAATTTATAAACATTAATTATAAAACCAGTGTATGATATAAAATTTAAATTTTTTCTCATATCCAATGAAGTAGTTTGACAATAGAATTGGGATTTGTATACTAGTCCTTATAAATATGATCCGAGAATCATCTTATTAACAATTGATTATGGGTAATTGATATCCATATTTCATCCCTTAATATATTAAAATATATAAGAGTTATATTATGGGATTCATTGTACATATGAAACTAAAAACCAATATTTTAAATGTAAGGGTGAGTATTCATGTGCTGTGTAATGGAAATTATAACTACAACCCTTATAGAAAATTTTTATTCCATAAGGATTATACTATGATGAGATTTTGGGAGACAAATTTAACCAACATCTAATAGGTACTCAATATAGAATTAAAAAACATCTTCAAAAATAAATCACTCATCAATAAAACCTTCTAACTTAATTCAATTCATGATATACACCTTCATATTCATATATCATTTAGGGTGGTACATGCATCAACAATGTTCATGAAAACATAGATGAATCTATATTACCTAGTGAACCATCAGGTGGAAAATTATATCAATGAATTATGGTCAAATGAATAAATCAACTTATCATAATATGTATTCATTTTCCATATACATGGTTGGAAACTTCATAGGGATGATTAATTTAATGTATATGGATTATAAAGGGAAGAGAAGTTTGGTTAATATATGTTGTATGTTTCTAGGAAGAATGCAACATAATGATATAAGAATTAAATATTCAATAAATCATGACTATCCTATTATTGTAGCCCGAGTAACATAAAATTATTCATTTCAATTATATTCTTGATATTTTATGGATACACCTCAATAAATTTTACACCATTAAGGAAGTTTCTTAATTGAAATTGATCTTATCAATATATACTATAAGCTATTTGAGGAATAATAGTTTTCTGTTTACCCTTCTCTAGAGACAACACATCCCTTATCCATATGTTAGTCATTTTCAACATTTTCTTTATTCCATATTTTATTATCTCTAGTACATTATTTAATGTTACAACTAAAATATCAATTATATATTATTCAATATTCATAACATCAATAAAATATATAACACAAAAAAATATAGTATAGTAATTCAATGAGTATTCATATATATTTTCCTAACATATTATGTATTTTTTTTTCAATCAATGATTTCAAAAATTAGTTTCATTATTATTTAATTTCATGCTAAGATGGTCACTCATTAATTGGGATGGTTTTTTACATTGTTTTTTATTTCTATTTAATTATATCATCAAAGATCAATATTTTTCTCTTTAGGGTAAAAGTTTACAGTGTATTAAAAACACAGTACATGAGGAATATTTCAATACAAATGAGTGTGTATGATCTAAAATATGGGGCAACCAAACATTAAATTAAAATTATACCCTAAAAAATCTATAAGAAGTAATTTCTATTATTATCCTATAAAACATGGTTCTTAATATGAAATCTTAAATTAAATGAGCCTTAATCAATGTTACAATTATATCCTGCATCTATTTCAAATCATCAATCAATAAATCCAAATGGATTTTAATTTCATTACCAGGTTGTTTGTGTCTAAATATAAATAGATAAAACATAATATATTTTTTCTTCATGCATGACCATGGTGGAAAGCTATAAATTAAAAACGCAACTATACATGTAATGTCTGTACTAAATTTCACAAAATAGGAATTATTCCTTCTGTAGATAATGCATATCCAAGGTTTCATGGGTTTTTAACAAATTTAGGATACTCATAATATTTTTTCATCCATTAAGGAGATTTAATTAGGTTTTATATTCTACCATATTCAATTATTGTATCTATATACCATGAAAGTTTTCTAATGGATTTATAACATCTATAGCATTGTATAAACATTGGAATGGTATAAAAATACCATACATAGAATTATTTACATGATTTTTTCTTCGAATATCGATCTGTGAAAAACTATAGTAGATATTATGAGTGATTCATGGTTTTGAATAAATACAATCATTTTGTAATGTATGTAATTTCACAGAGATAATACCCATTAAACATAGAAATCACTAAGTGCCATATTTTTTACAAATATAACATTTTCTTCTAGAAACACATCAATCAAGAGACCATGTCAACCAGTAAAGCTAGTGTCACTCATTCTGCTTCCAACATTAAAATTATATAACACTAACATAGTTGACAATGTTGTATATTTAGTACGACCGATGTATAATTCTGTCTTTTAGAATATATTTACCTTCTCAAACACCATTTTTCAATCATGATTGTAATCATAAATTTTCATTTTCATTTTTTCTATATGATCATCGTCATCATCTATAGTAGCATTTATAACAACTAATCCATTAATCACAGAATCATACATGTCAATTTGTTCATTATTTTTTTCCCAACGTTTAGTCCAAAATTTATTGATGTGTTCTATTTTGTGAAAAATAAAATATTATTTCAACTTTTTTGAATTAATTGATATTGAATAACAAAAATGAAATCATGGAAAAAAAATTTAGAAGGGTTATATTCATGCTCTATTCCAATCATGATGATCATTGTAACACCATCCTCATACTCCATTTTCATAAGATTATCATACATTCAGTTTTAACTCATATCCTTTATTTTATGTTCCATAAGATTTATTTTGTACAAAAAATAAATAAATACACATATGGTATTTATAATCAAATTATAAAGCAATTAATAATTCATTTATATTTGATAATTTTTCTAAGAAAATAATTTCTGATCACTTTGGACACTCTATAAATATAAAAAAAAGTTTTAATCATAAGGTGATAGAATTCATTGAAATTAAAATATTAAACTCCTCATGAGACAGTTTCACATTGATAACCTCCAATTTAAATTAGAATCATGATTGTATGAAACAATGAAGGATGGTGTGTGTATAATTATAGCACACATTTGATGATTGATGAAATCATTGAATCAAAGAGGTCAAGGTTGATGCTAAATTCTAATATGGGGTACCCATAGGGGATGAATCCCACCATGATTGTATTTCCCCCTTTGGTAAATTATAATCTTGATTGTATAGTACATATCATACTAGCCTACTATATATGAATGAATCTCAACATACCAATGATATTGGTGATGATTCATAATATTTTATATTTATACAAAATGGTAATATTAAAAGAAACAACCATTGGTGGTTGAAGGGTTATATATTCCCCAATAGAGGTAAAAAGTATTAAAAAACCCTTAAAGATTAATTTAAACTACATTATATTATTTTTATAAGATAATAAGAGTTGAATTGTGTGTATTGATATTTTTTATATCAGTGGAAATCATTAATGGAAGATAATATGTTATATCTATATAGTTACGAAGAGTATAATTAAATTTTCATCTATTGAGAAAGATATAAATCAGTAATTTTTACTCACAAAATTATTAATGGTTAATATTTTGAATAAAATTATGAAGGAAAATGGAATTTTTGGTGAGAAACCTTAAAACATTATATATGATAAAAAGTAATTTTCTTTTTATATAATTGATTGAAGTGGATTATAAAAAAATCCTTCGATAATATTGAAAACAACCAAAAATGAAATAATAATTTTGGAATAATGAAAGATATTGAATGGAAGATCAAAAATAAAAAACCATGGGTTTTTAAAGTGTTGATTTGTACAAGGATTTTATGGGAGAGAAACAATAATGTTTTAGTTAGACAAGAGTTTTAACAACATAAGGGATAGTGTCTTATACTGGGGTTCAATTAAAATATCGTAAAGGTTTTATCAGTTCTTTTTAAAAAACATTGACAATGACCCGTATTTATCAGCACTAAAAAAATTAATGATATAACCAATCATTATGAGTTCTAACTCTTAGTGATAATATAGAAGGAATTCTATCAGATCTTTGAAACAAAAGTTGTTAAGGATATGTTTTATAAGTAATTTATATTTTAGAACTTACAAATACACTATTTATCTTCAATATTTGTAAAGAGTTGATAAATATACATATTTCTTGACCTAGGAGGCAATGACCACTAAGCTAGCCCCCTATGTAGTGGGAGGGACCTTTATCATCCTTCGAGGGAACTCGACCTCTCTCCTTAGATCCATTTATTATCAACTATCATATTTCTTCTTTCCATCAGAGATTTCTTATCCCAAAAGTTACACATTTTTTATGGATTCCTGAAACTTTATCTCTCATCATCAGATTTCATTGATAGATTATTACTTCTGAACTTGATATTCATTGAATGATTAATATAACCTCTTCTATTAGTGAATTTATTTGACTAGTTTGTTTTCAGTTAGTAGAGAATATAAGAACAATTGACTATGGTTCTTCTCAAAAACATGCACATCCTAAATTTGTTCTCTTCATAGAAAGAATTTGTGTATCCTTGAAATAGCACTCCATACATCTACAAAAGATCTTTTTTCTCATTATTCAAGTAGAATTACATTTTCCACATGAAACAAGATACCCTGAATATAGTGATTTTCGTTACTTTTCTTGAGAATCATATTCCTCTTTAGAATCCTTCAATTATTCGAATGTTATATAATTTGGTTGATTGATATCTATGTTCTGATAGTAGATCTAGAATTATTTTAACCCTATTTCTCACCAAATTCTTGTTGAAGTCCATGTTAAAAGAACTCTAGTAGAGAATGTTTGGATTGATGTTGGGGAAGAGTTATACTATAATAAACCTATTTATTTTTAGCCATTGATAGATTTTTTCTCTTCATTGAAGAAAATGTGTCATTTAATGGGAGTATGTAGGCATGGGGACATAAATCACATCCAGAAGATGAATTTCAGATTATAATGTAGTGGGAAGGGTATGGTGACCATTTGGGGTTGAGGTATGAAGGAATAGGTTAAAATTTACATGTCTATTTACTGAAGTAGTAATTTGGAGTTAGTCTGCTTTGAATCACATGGGGGCGGGGGGGTCGAAGGGGATTGAACTACATGTTGGTCTCCCAGCCAAATGGTGGAATCTGAATTAAATAGAAAAGTTTTTTACATCTAGAAGGAGCCATAAATTTTAATCCCTTATTCAGGAGTATTATACATATATGGTAGATTGAGATGTGATTTGAGGCGATGTGTGAAACAAGGCATGTTGAAATTAAAATAAGTGCAGTTAAAGAGGCATCCAATGAAGAGGTAGTGAGAATTGGTGATGAAGCTAATACAATGTTGTTATAGGGTGTAGGAGTGGAAGTTGAAATGGTCTATATAACCAGAGGAGGTAGTTGTGGATGGTTGAATGCAACATGTTGGTTGAGGCCAAGAGGGACTAGCTCGATTATTAGTATTAGTAATCAATTTAATGATATGGTGGTTGATTTTTCAGTTCATGGACAAGGCGATGAAATACAAGAAGGAATTGGAATTCAAAACCCAGTACAAGTCGAGAACTTATCTGAAGCCTAAAAACATTATGGAGTATAATAGAAGGATAATATATCTATCCATGGTTTGGTAGACATAGTAAATGTAGTGCATGTATGAATCCTATATAGCCCAAGGACGAGGAAAGGGTGAAAAGGAAGAAGGGATTTAGGGAGATGTATTATGTTAAATATAAATAGGTAAGGATGTAATGAGAAATCTCAGATATCTATGATGATTGAAACATGGTCATACAAAAATAAAAACATGATGTATAATGAACCCATGTCTCATGGCTTGGAAGCAAAGAACAGTTCTAATCTTCATAGTGATAATAAGATAATAGAGTATAGTGAGAAAAATGAAAAAGAATGGGTTGGTGGTATAATGGAAGATCCAAATTAGGAACATGAGGTATCTAATAGTATGGTCATTACAGTAGATATGGAGAATGGCAGAAAAGGGGGAGTCTTGGGATCTTATTATTCATTTCAATAAATAAATGTTAGGGGAGGCATTAGAGATCAATGATATAGAGGATGAGTTCTACAGGATGAATGAGATACTGATTCAAGTGAACAATAATAAATAAAAATGTGTATGTATTCATAATCATGATTTTTTTTGATACCAGGATTCAATAAAACATGATTAGTTTGGAAGAGTAAATCCAAAATTCAGAGAAGATGACATACAATTTTTAAGAACTAATTTATGATGAATATAAAATGAAGGCCACGGATCCCAAATGGAGGTTATACAGAGGTATGGCTTCAAATAGGCTTAAACTCGGTTACATGGATTTATAAATTTCATATGATTTATGTTTATTTATGGTTCTAAAAATCAACGGTTTCCCACTTTTTCCATAAAATTTATTTTCTGAATAAAAAATTTAACATTCAATTAGTTACTAAAGAATATATATAATAAATAATAAAATATTAAACAAATATATATAAAAACAGAAAAATAATTAAAAAGGTAAAAATAATTTAAAAATATTTATGAAGATATAATATTAAATGCATAAATGTAATAAATCAGTGAAATTTATTAAAAAAATAAATAGATGTGAAAATTATTCAAAAATTCATGACTTTTAAAAATTATGTAAAATATTTAAAAAATATAAAGGACTATATATTAAAATTAAATGAATAATTATTATGTTTATAAATTTTAACCATATTATAAACCGTAAACTCTAAATAATAATAATGAATACATAAATATTAAAAGTAAAGAAAATAAAATAATATTAAAACCAAAAAATTATAAATAATTGTTAAAATTACGTTACATTAGTTTAAAAAAAGAAAGTAATACTAGTTGAAAAAAATATTAATAAAGAGTTTATTTCAATAAATTAAAATCATTATATTGAAAAACATTAAAATATGAACATTTATTATTAGTTTTTTAATTTAAAAAAAAGTAAAAATGAATATATGATAATGTGAAAATGAATTAATATTAATTATATAAATTACGACCATATTAAAATCATTAAATATTAATGAATAAAAATATATAAATTAATACAAAAAATGTATAAAATTACAAAACAAATGAACAATAAAACATTGAAGATGAATAAATTTAAAAAAAATTTAAAATTTAATATTATTATTGATTACATAATATATAAAATTAATAAATTCTAAAAACTGTTTAACATTAATTAATATTATATTTTTAATAATAATATAAGGAAGGAATTATATTTACTGATTAAAAATAATATATATATATATATATATATATAAAATATAGTGTGTTAATAAAGAAAACTCTAAAATAAATTACAAAAATTGAATAAATTAAATAAATATTATGTATGGTATATTCTATATAAACAAAAATTAATTTCATAGATTTATGTGTCAAATTATTATAACACACATTTGATATATGATAAATTCTATACAATCATATTTAATTAAATTTCTACTACTTGATACAATTACATTATATTTTTTAATTAATATTAATAGTTAATTATAAACAATGTTTCACTAAGTGTATGAATTATATAATGTAAATATACATATTTTGAAGTATATAAATCATATATATGGAAATACTTGTTAAATTGAAAAATATATATATATGAATATATTTCAATATTAAAAAGAATAAATATATTGATGAATAATTATGTATAAAGAAGGTAATGATTAAAAAATTAAAAAAATTTAAATAAATAAAATTTAAAATAAGGAAATTATAAAAAAGTTAAGAAACATCATTTCTAGAAATATAAGGGCTTTTATTTATGAACACTAATATAGAAAGCACATTCATTAGAGTGAGAATAGGCTTTTCATTTTTAGAAAAGAATGAAACATTTATCATCACTAGTAAATGACCCCTTTAGTAGTGCTAATAAATGACCCTTTTATTGGTTCATTTGTTATAACTGGTAAAGGCCATGATATCTAGAGAAAAATTGGATGTACTACACTATCCATATAACATAACCATATTACAGACATAAAATAAAATTAGAATATAAATATTTCAAAAAACCAAAAATAAATACAAATATTAAATTTTATTATCATTTTAAATCAAAATTTACATTAAAGATATTTTCAATGATGTGATATTTTCAATTTATTAAATAAAATTAAAATACAATATTAATAAATATACTTTTATAAAATGGATTTTTCAAAAATAATCCCTTAAAGAAACCTCATCCCTACAATAAAACCAATGTTTTTAGTAACCATAAATAAAATAAAATAAAATTATTATTTTAATATAATACATGTATGATAAATTATATTGTAAATTACTATATATGTGAATGATATTATCAGTTATGCTATTAATTGTAATATTAGTTCATTTATTATTAATTTTATATTTGTTAATATTTATTTAATATATCATTAATTAATAATTATATTATAAATTATTAATTACAATGTTTATTAGTAAAAAAAATAAATTATATTCCTAATTATATAATATTTTAATGATATTGTTAGTTATTAAAATATTTAATTACCGAAATTTTAGAAAAAAATAATATCGTTAAACAATATTCACTTTTTTTAAATTGAAAAAATGCACGTTGATAATACGAGGCACATTGTGTGTCAGATTGACGTGCGGCCAAATTGCATAAGTCATTAGTTATTTATTGATAAATTCTTAGTTTTATTAAATAATATGAGATAATTTACTCTATTTTTACGATGTGAAACATGTTTCAAAAACAAAATTATTCTTAAAAAAAACTAAATTGGAGTTAAACCGACCACATAATATGTCATATTGATATGTAGTTGATTCCTACATGTCATAAATAAATTATAAACCATCATTCTTAATTTTTAAAATAATTGGAGCTCATTTACTAGATTATGATTATCTTGTTCTATATTTAAACTAAAATCATACATTTATATTTAAAACACACATATTGGGTCATATCGACAACAACATGTGTCAGATTAACATGGGGTTGATTTCTATACATCAATAATTAGTTTTGGATCATAATACTAATGTTCGAAAAAAAATATCTATTTTTGTGTATTTGGATCTATGATTTATGTTTTAAGCAAAAATTACGCTTTTACATTGAAAACAAACTCATTGAGTTATATAGACCACATTGTGTGTCAGATTAAGTTGCAATCGTTTACTATAATCATACATAAATTATGGACCATTTTATCAATTCTATAAAATTGTCATTAGTTTGTTTACATGATTTTGGCTGTGTGGCATGAATTTAAAACTAAAATGCCACTTTTATATTGAAACCACTAAATTATTGTTAGTATGGGCACATATTGTTTTAAATTGACATGTGGTTGATTCAAGCATGTCAAGTATCAATTAAGGATCATTTTCATAATTTTTAAAAATAATCTTTGGTCATTTTCTCAATTTTGGCTATGTGACACATGTTTTAAACTATAATGACCATTTAATATTGAAATTTGTATCTTGAGTCAAAAAGATCATATCCACATTCGGATTGACATGAAGTACATTATAATATATCTTAAAAGTACTATGGTTTGTTAAAAAATGTTTGAAAACAATTCCTCATTTTTTATTAGGTTTTTCTATCTGAATTTAGTTTTAAACCCCAATGACGCTTTTATGTTGATAGCATACAATTTGAATCATATTGGAAACATTATATTTCAGATTGATTTCTATTTGATTCTAAATACCCAAAAAAGAATTATGGAATGTTTTCTAAAATTAAGAATACAATCAAATCTCATTTCCTTGGTTCAAAAAATAGAACCCACATTTTAAACTAAAATTAATGTTTTATATTGAATACATGAACATAGAGTCATATTGGTGAAATTTTGTCTTCGAATTATGTGTATTCAATTTATACAGATCCAAAATGAATTATGGATCATTATTGTAATGATTTAAGAAAATCAAAGTTCATTTGTATATTTTTTCAATGCCACATGTGTTTTAAACTAAAATGAATCTTTTATATTGAAAAAAAGAACACTGGGTCATATCGACCAAGTCATGAGTCAGATTAACATGTGATTGGTTCATAAATGTCTCAAATGAATTATGGATCTTTTTTCTTATGTTTGAAAACACACCGAGATCAATTTATCTTTTTTTGATACGTGATGTGTTTTTAATATAAAATTGAACTTTTAAATTGAAAATACAAACTATGTGTCATACCATCCCCAATGTGTGTTAGGTTGACATGAAGTCAATTTCAATATTTCTTAGATTTATTATGGACCATTTTAATAATGTTATAAAAACAATCATAGCTTGTTTTCTCTATTTTTGACACATGATGCTTGTTATTTACTAATATAATAATTTGATATTGAAAATGATTACATTAAATCATACCCACTACATCATGTGTTGGATTTATGTGAGAAATATTCCTACACAATAAAAAATAATTATTTATCATTTTCCTAAAGTCTAAAAATAATTTGAGCTTGTTTTCATAGTTTTTATAGTGGGATGTTAATTTTTTAAAAATGATATATTTCTTTTGAAATCACACAATTTATGTCACACCAGACACATCATGTATTATTATAAATTGTGGTCATCTATTAATTGAAAAAAATGAATATAGTAAATTTTTTCAAAAAGTGTTAAGGAAATAATATCTTTTTATATAGGTTTGTCTATATGATGCAAGGGTTACACATAAATAATGCTTAAAGACACACACTTCGTGTCATAATAGACACAAATTTCGTCAGATTTATATATAGTCATTTGTTAAATATCAAAAATGAATTATTTACCATTTGTATAGGGTTTGAAAATAATCATAGGATGTTTACAGAGTTTAATCTATGTAACGTGTGATCTAAATTAAAATGAGTCTTCTATACTGAAAACACATACTTTAAATCTTACCAGTCACATCAAGTGTTAACATGACTTTAGTAAACTCATATATGTAACACATGAAATATGTATTTAAATCATATGTTTTGAAAAAAAAATCAATCTTTCTACATGTTTTTGTATAAGTGACACACATCATAAACTAAAATGACAAAATAATAATGAAAACTCACACATTAGGTCCTAAAGGACACAACATGTGTTGGATTGAAATTAATTAGCTTCATACAAACCAAAAGTGAATTATATATCATTTTTATAAATTATAACAACAATATATTATCATATTCTTACATTTGGCTATGATATGGGTTTTTAAATTAAAATGAAACTTTTAATGAGGTAAAGATGCACTTCGATTCATACCATCCATATTGTGTGTCAGATTGACACACGATCAATTCCTCAATGTTAAAAATAATGTACAAATCATTTTCATATAGTTAGAAAATAATGAGAGAGTTTACTCAATATTTACAATGTTATTATAGTTTTAATATAAAATGAAATGTTCATATTGAAAACACAGACATGAAGCCATTTAAGTCACATAATGTTTCAGATTGACCTTCGGTCAATTCCTATACATCAAAATTTAATTATAGATTATTTTTCTAATTTTTTTAGATAGTTTGATATCATTTCCATTGTTTTGGATATGTTACAATTTTAGATTAAAATGTGCCCTTTAATATCAAGATGTTCACTTTGATTCATAATGGAATATCGTGGGTCTGGTTGATTTTATGTTGATTCCTAGACTTCCCACATGAAGTGTCTATAATTATCCTAACGTTTGAAAATAAAAAATTCTTTTTTAAAGTTTCTAATAATATGATTTTCATTTTAAACTAAAAAATTGATATTTAAAACAAACACTTGGAGTCATGGAAACCAAATTGTGTGTTTGATTGATGTGCATTAAATTTCTACTTGTCAAAAATGAGCAGTGGAATGTTTTGTAGAATTTATAAATCAATATGAACTCATTTATTTAGTTTTGACAATGTGACACGAGTTTTAAACTAAAATGACACTTTTATATTGAAAAACTAATCATTGAATCATTTTAGATAAATTGTATGTAATATTGATATGTGATCCATTCCTACACATCATAAATAAATTATGGATAATTTAACAAAATTTTGAAAAAAACATGTTCGTTTTCTATGTTTTTACAATTTGAAATGTTTCTTAAACTAAATGAGCCTTTAGAGAAGAACAATCCGCACAAAACTTTCAACTTCCAACCCTATATCAACTTCATTAACATTTAATCCCAGGATTCTACATTGAACACTGTATTAGAATATTTGAGAGGAATCACTATTAGTATTTACAGTGACATTCATTGTTATATCTTTGGTTGAATAAAATTTTAATGTCAAGGAATTCTTATTTTATTTTCAATAGGGATGTAGAAGTGATTATAACAAACCTGATAACCTTTTAGGAAACTCAAAAAAAATAGTGAGACAAAAAATGAAAATGATATAATTAGGAGTAAAGAAGTACGTTCCTAAGAATTTGGTAATATAACTTTAGGTTTTTGGGTAAAAGGATCCTTCACCCATTTTCCTCATTCCATTATGTTTACAATACCCTCACTTTATAATCTGTCATGATAAAAAGTAGCTTCATGCATGTTACTAGATCAACCAGAATTTGTAGAGTGTAACCCTCCATGATACATCTCCTTGAGAAATCTCTCAAATCATTATTTATTTGTAGTTTCATCATTAAATATCTTTTTCATGTTAACTAACTCAAAATAAAACCAAATGGAAAAAATTATTGAAAAGGTGAAAGAAATGAACGGCCAATTGGGGAATGATAATATACCTTTTAGAATCATTAAATTATTATAGTAACAATAATATAATTTAATTTATCACATGATATTTAGGATTATTAAATATATCATATATGATTAATTGACATTCACAACATATATAATTGCATGTTTATTTTTAATGTGACTAAAAATTTTTCCCATGATGTTGGGTCCTATTATAACGATACCTTTTCATTTTCTCCAAAATGAAAAATCCTCATTAAAAATATCCATTGTATTTTCATCATATTGAGGAACTATATATGGGGGAGGATAATTAAATATATATCCTCACTAGAAAATGGAAAATATCTATAGAGGGGTTTAAATTTTTTTAATTATTGGATACTGAAATCATTTATAAATAGTTGTAAGGTAATTAAAAATGTATGTTTAGAATATATATATAACTAAAATATTTATAATAGTATTTTGAATTTTTATAGGGAAATTTATTTATATGTATTATGGTGACGATACTTAAAATCTCAAATGTATATCGAAGGTCACAACATATTCAAGATCACATACATAATCAGAAATCACCTCAACATGATGTCGAAAATCATTCTAACACTATGTACTCTACCCACTCACGTCTAAAAACAATATATCATATTTTTAGTATGTATAATTCACATTATCCTCATATTCTTGAGAATAATTAGAAAAAAAATTATTAGAAAATATTTTAATTTAAATTATAAATACATTGGAAAATTACTTTTTTATGGATGCTAGTTTTTTGATGGTATATATAATCTTTTATAAATTTTCAAAAATAATATGATCAAAAATTATTATTATATTTTTTCTATTCTATAGAAACATTGACCAAAATAGCTTAATTTTTTTTCAAATATGTTTTGATTGTTAAAAGTCACTATATATACCATATTCTTTTTCAATATGATGAAATTTATATGCTTCTTATTTTTACATTATGACCTCGTACGCAGATTTATCTGATATTCATAGATCACCCTATCATACAAATATTATTGTTCTATTATTAAAAAAGAATAATTTGAATTTAATTTGGGAAATATTAATTATTTTGCGTTAAAAATTAAAAATTGACATCATCTATGGTTATTTTAATGGAAATCTATGATTTTGATCCAAAAAAATAAAAAAATCCATGTATCTAATTTGATTTAAATTGCCATCTAGTGATTCTAAATAAAAAAATAATCAATGATATATATATATATATATACATTATGATTATATTACATAGTTATACAACTACATTTAATCCATCCATAGAATTTCTTAATCAATTAATTTCTTTTCAAACACTATGATTAGTTCAACATTTTTCTTTTCGGTTTCATTCGATTACAAACAAACTATTTCAGTATAATTTATAGAGGGATGAATGATAAGGTATTTTACATTGTTGAGTTTCCCTTTATAAAATATTAATATATACAGTAGTTTAAAATATTAATCATTATTAACTATAATAAAACTAATATATCATTTTTGAAAAAAATGAATATGAAACTGTACATAATTTAAAAGATAGTTGGTGTCCCAATACATATAGTTTGTACTTTTATTACATGTATATTAAAATTATTTAATAACAATTAAACATATTATTACATATTGATCAATATTATAAATGAATTTAATATAATAATGTCCAATTGTTTTTTTCATTGATAAGTTTATAAGAGTTCCCCACTATGATGAGAACCTTGAAATGATATGATATTATTCCTAATATGGTTCTGCGGTTACATAAAATACTATGGTAGAACACATTGTATTTATAACATCACGTGTGATTACTCATTAGAAGATGATGATTCTAATTATAAAGTTTTCTCATGTTAATCTCCAATATGTGAGATTATGAGAATAGAACCACCATTTTCAATGACCCTTATTTTTGTGTCATCATATATTACTATTTTTGAGTGCCTGTAATGGTCCATAGAAATTAATATTATCATTATCACATGTCATGACTCACACACTTAGATTTACTTATGAAAACTATAATAACATATGTTCTAAGCAAGGTAGGGTACGTAGAGTGTGCCGTGATTGAAATGTCATTAATGGATAAGGCAAGGAAGTATTTTTTACCAACCATATTTATGGAAGATGATATATGGGACCAGTGAATTGAATATAATTGTTGTCTTAAATTCCATGGAAATGGTATAAAAACATATATATTATAAATGGACATATACAGATATTCCAGGCATAATGTTTGGGGACTTGGATGTGAAACCTTATTGAAAATATTGTTTGACAAGGGGATTATATTATAGAATAACCATTCATATTTGGTTTTCATCGTAGTGAAATTAAGATATTTTTCTTGTGTTCCATGACCCTTTTCTAGAAACTAACATTTACTCTAGGAAAGACCACCTAATGCCAATTAGAAAAAATCACATAGCGTCACACACTAGGTTTTCCATTGATCTCAATTAAATTATATTTTCATTTAATTAACTGAATAAATATTATTCTCATGGTTGAGGAATAATTTTTTTTTCAATTTTTATTGATCACATAAATTAAATATATATTTAATCATCATATTCCCACAAAATATATTCATTTATTTTATTTATTATTTTATTAATATTTATATACTGTTTTATAAAATAATTATTTATCTGTGAGAATAAAATATTTTATTTAGGTATTCGATAAATTCAGAATGAATTAAAAAATTTCAAGACTGTGTTCAGTGATAAATATTAATTAACAATATGGTTAAATATTAATTGTTATTTCACAAGTTGGCGTGCACCAATAATTTATAATATTATTATTTAATTACGTTTCGTGGTGTTTATTAAAGGTTATTATATAATTTAATTTGCGTATATCATTAAACAAATATTTTAACCTAAACCGATGAACTATAAAAAAATAATTACTGCTATAGTGTATAGGAATGATTCGTGTAAACGAAATAGATAGTTACTGGAGATAAAGAATTATCTCTAAACACTTCATTCTGTATCCCTTTCATGATAGAGAAATAAAGAGATAATTTCTTTAATAATAAATAATGAATGTTCTAGAATGAACAAAATAAGACACCTGATTCACCATACTAGAACCTGGAGATCATGTGGCACTGGAATTTGTTCGTTACAACATATGGGGATCACCCTAAGAGTATCATAAGACTCATAGAGTACAAAAAAGAAACCATAGAAGGGTATTTTCCAATAGTAAACATTAATCAATGAAGAAAGAACCTAAACATAGGTATTCATTTCATCTGATATTAAATTAATAAATTATAAATTTGTCATGAAATATCCTCTCTCATGGTTTCAGGAAATGATAATTAAAATAAATTTTAATTTATAGCCCACCACTACACGATTCTTCTATATCCAGAACCAACAAGTGGGGTCAAAGCGGTCTCATCTAAATTTATAATTATATATTTGATTGTTGATATATGTAGAATAGTTTATAGACTTTAATTTTATATTATTCAACCATTAATTGGATTTAAATTAACAATCTTCAACATATTTATCATTATTAATTCATTTTTTCATTTTCATATAATTTTTAGAATAAATGATGAATGAAAAAATTCAATTGAGAAACTGATATTTTTTTCTCTCAGTAAGATATGGTTACATGTCCTATACCCTAGATATAATCTTATGGATTCATTGAGGGATTAATAATGTGAAATGTAGTTATTAAATGTGGTGTATGCTGCATGTTTACTGCCTAACCTTGGACTTGATTGTCAGATTACCCAACATATATCAGTGTACACACTCTGTAGTATACATATGTTAGAAATGTAAATCATGAATTCTTTTTGGTCAATATATATGGTAAAAACCATGTGATACTGACAATAAATAGAATTTATGATATACACAACATTTATGTAATTTACACAGTGTGTAGTTCATCAGTTACCACATCTGAAACACACTCCAAATACCAAGTTGTGCATCCCAAACATATGGAAAGTGGAACACACAATGTGTAGTTGGTCTGTACTCACCATGTTGTTATACCGAGGTACACTATGTAGACCTAGTAATGAACCATAGATACATATAAATAGATATACATGTTGTGTGGATGGTCTATACCTTCCAAGTAGTCAATAAATATATTAAAAAATAAATATTACATTAAATTGATAAATATGTCATTAAAACTTTTTTTCATTGATTAGCACACCAATGGGTGTTTGAAAATTTAATTACAGTTTAAAAAAATAATAAATGATAATTTAATTTTTTGTAATTAATATGACATTTTTAGTTCTGTCATTTATTTTCCATGAGATCCATAAATTATAGGAATCTAAAATTATGTTCGTATGATCATTAAAATGAAAGGGGACTTATTAATTATTTCCTTAATTATTTAATGAAAGTTCATTCACAATAATAATAAATGGAAAATTATAAAATGAATGTTATCTAGTTAATTTTTCATATTAATTTCATGTTTGACCATTAACGAGCTTTACCAGGACATGTGTATGTGTTGGATTATTAAATATAATAAATTTCATGGGTATGCAATTATTTATTTTTTTAATTAAATATGATGGCCTAGGATTCATCCCTCCCTCCATTAATATGTAGTAATTATATTTCCAAGGACATTAATGTAATCTCCTATTAAATTATCCCCTGGTTCTACTCACCTACATGTGATTCATAAATACATGTAACTAATGGTGTATCCAAAAGCGTGTAGACGCTGTTCAAGATAGAACCGTTATGTGTCTATCTTTCGTGATACATATGTGGACATGTGCGATGAAGTAACTCATTCCATGACCGAAAATAGAAGTTCATTCCGCTAGGTAAAAGGTTGATTTAATGTCTTACTATTAAATCAACGACTGCCTGAAACTCGGTTATGATTAATTTAATTATTTTTTATTTCCTTCCATATGATTATTAATTTTATTGATGGAAGGTAATGATCACATAAAAAATGGATTAATGTACAATAAATAAAATTACATAAATGAATTGTGAATAAATGTTATATCATTAACTATTAATTAATTATGTAACATCAACGTAATATATCAAAGTCATGAAAAGGATAAAACAAGATAAAAATTTATTTATATTTAATTAAAATCCATTAATTAAATATTATGTAATACTTGGACTTACAAAACATAATTTTGAATGAAATAATTGAAACTATGTGTTTTTACAACACTAATTGGGACACTTACTTTTAATTCGGAGTATTTATGAAGGTTATGGGTTGACATAACCCTCCTATATCAAGAGAAGAATCCCTCACTAGACATGATGTAACTTGGAGGAATGTTTTGATGAAATACATGTCAATAATTCATTATAGGGGAGTCCAATCAATTGATAAGGGAGTTGCAAGACCATAATTGTCATTGACCTGGATACCAAAAAACCATCAAGTATCATGAACATCCCACATTAGGGTTATGAGAATGGGCCAATGGATCCTTTCCATAAGAATGTCATAGAAACTAGAAAATCCAATTTCTGGGGTAATGCCTATTAAGACTTGATAAAATAGTTTGATATTTAAAAAAATTAATAAAATAAAATAAATTTCCATTTTCTCACATATTTTTTATTAGGTAAATATACTAGTAATATTATATTTTAATTTTAGAATAAAATGGAAACCTCATCATTCATATTATCCCTATAGTCAATATCTAAAAAATACAACCATCGCACTTGCTGTAGCATCTTGGAGTGGATTAGAATCATTATGTCTATGATACACCATGAACGGAAATCATACATTCTAGAATCCTCAATACCTAATCTTCATGCTAAAGATATGACTGATGAAGTGTTCTTGGTCTATAAAAAAAACATTAGAGAGAGGCATTTGATTCCCTAGTTTGATTAATGTGTATATGTCTAGTGAACTCATGATGTCTCATGAAATCATGTATGGATATATAATTATTGGGAACATCTATATTATTTACCATGAAATAGTTTCAAAGGAATAGTTTGAGATATCCATGTAACTCTTTCCAAGACATTTTGGAGAGGGTTCCCTATATTGGCCTCACATAATCAAACTCATTGGCTATATTGAGCTTCTAGAGTTTCTAGGGTTCAAAATTTCTAAATAACTGGGCACCGATATCATTCTGGTGTAACTCCATTAGTTCTTTTATATCATTATTTAAAATTTTAATTTGAATAAACAATAAGAAGTATTTTATAGTTCTACTAACCCCATTTTTACCATGTCAATATGGATAAGAAGAAAAAAACCCTTCTATTGTTATGGTGAAAACAACTAAATGGGAAATGGGAGATCTTTATCACCAAATCTTCTTCATACCCTTCCAAGAAGAATAAAATTAAGGGGAATGAAATGGAACAGGATGTTGCATATTTTTCATGTGGAATGAAGGTCCACTGGAATAAAATAGGCACCCAAACAAATGCCCAAGGGGAAGCTTCAGGTGTGTTTATTATAGAGTACAATTTTTAAATTTCAAAAAATTTGGCATTAGATACATACTGTGGTTATCACATATGTATTGAAATATAGGAACTATGTATATTAATAAATATTGATTAAAGGGAGGCTGATCTATGATCTCCCAACAAAGACAAAAATGATGTTGTATATATCAGTGACTACAACCTCACATTTCCAAATGGGATGATCTTGATATTGATTATTTTTTTATTATGTGACTTCAGTAACAAAAACATTATATCAGTATCTAAAATAGATGCAGATGGTTTTATTTTAAAATTATGAATTAATAGTTACTTATTTTATAAAAATAAAATTCTATATGATATAGAATAGTTAAATATAAATTTTATGTGCTAGGATACACAAAACAAGTATTTTTAATAGTTAAATAAAATAAATCACATGACTCAGACCACACCCAACATTGGAATCACTGTCTAGGTCATATAATGTAAATGAACATGACACATCTACATCAATATGTATACTTAGATTGTTTTGAACTAAAACCACTTATTGTATATCACTCATGTTTATAAGGTAAATTGACCAAGTCCCAATTTAGCGGGAATTTTGAAATGAATTGATAGATTCATGAATTATATCATACCGATGTGTGTGGAAATTTCATGTTTATGCAAGGGGTGATTAATAATAAATCATAAATTTAGAAGATGATTTTTTTAGATATGGATATTTCTACATGTTGAATTATAATTCGTATTCTATTAATAAATTTAATGAATACAAGAATGAAGTGAGAACCATATTGGTATTAATATTAAAAAATTCCACTCATTAAATGGTGGAGAATATCTTAATCAATACATCATTTATCATTTCTGGGAGTCTGAGATACTATATATACTCATCCCTCCTTATACGCCTCAATAGAGTGGTGTATGATAAAGGGGGAATTGAACCTTGTTTCAAATATTGAGATTAAGGAGGATACATGTGATAATTCTATTATACTTTTGAATATACACAGAATAAATAGATGTATAAATACTAAAACCAAGTTCCAACTAAAGTGGAACATGTATTACCATACACATTATGCAATGGAATGAAACTCGTGTTTTTATACATGCATGTGTGGGGTTGTGAAGAATTATTTATAGCATTTTTAGGTAACAAACATTATCCTTATGGAAAAAAGTATACATTCCTAGAATATCCTAAAGATATAAGGGGATATTACCTATACATCCCCTCAGCAAAAATGGTTATAGTGATAAGACACAACTTATTCCTTGGGAGGAAGCATATATCTAGAAGATATATTATTAGTTTGGTAGAATTTGATAATGTTTAGGCTCAAGGTACACATGAGATTTTACAAGAATAGATTCCCCAAAGCCTATTGGAAGAAGAAACTGTTCCAGATAAACATGTACTTTGTGGAAGTACAATAGAGGTTATATAACGAGAATATTATATATTTCTAGTCACTAAGGAAGAGGGATCATTATTTGTTGATAATATGATCCACTAACCAACAATAAATATTGATGTATCGAAGATGTTTCCATGAGTAAATAATCCACGAATTCTATAATGGGTTCAATGTACAAAAAACAAATCTGGAATTTGGTAGATCCTTTAGTGGATAAAAGGAAAATTAGACACAAATGGGTATTCAAGAAGAAACTGGACATGGAAGGACAAGTTATTACCTATTTCTCACAACTTATTGAAAAAGAGTTTAAATAGTTTCAGATCATTAACTATGATGAAACCATTTCACTGGATTCAACGAAAAAGTACATAATATTTCCATGTGACATTGAAGCTTACCATGACTATGATATTTCGAAAATAGATGTTAATACATCATTCCTTTAGAGGATCCACCAAGAATATTTCTATATGAAAAAACAAGAATGGATTTCTGACTCAAATGTACGCAAGTAAGATATTAAAATTGAAAAAATAATCCATTTATGGATTAATGGAATCATCTCATTCAGGTAACATTCATTTTGATGATTCTATAATATTTGACATTTTTTAATGAAGGAGTTTGATTCGTGTATTTACAAAAGGTTTAATTTGAATAGAGTCATTTTATTTATATTATATATTGATAACATATTACTAATTGGAATCGAAATACAAGTCATATAGTCTATTAAAAATAGAAAAATAAATCATTTTATATGATGAAATTGTGTGAGGATGCATATATATATTTAATTGGGATCCAACATAATAGATCTGAGAGGTTTCTAAGACTAATTCAAAGAATACACATTGATAATATATATAAGATATTCAATATGGAACAAACCAAGAGGATATTGTTTCCAGAGACAAATGGAATTCATCATTCTAGAAAATGTGTCTTCAAATACATGAGAAAATAAATATAATGGGAAGGATTTCATGTGAATCAGTGATTGGATCAATCATGTATGATATTTTTCTTATAATACTATATGTTCCCAACACATTAAGTGTAGTAGGAATATATCAATTTAATCCAGGTTTCCTCGATTTGATGAAAGTCAATACTATGATTATGTGTCTCAAGAATATTAAGAATATGTTCCGAGTTTATAGATTATACGAGGAAGTAGTCATTATAGTATATGAAGATTCTAATTTCTAAACTGATCAAGGTGACCTAATTTCACATACAAGATAGCTCTAAATGCCTTTTTTTTCATTTTCTGTATAAACCAATTTGTGGTTGAGTGTGAAACTCAAAATAAAAGATACCAATTACAAAACTGTAAACACCACAAGCAAAAAAATGATTAAAAGATTTAAAATACACTAAAAACATTAAAATTGAACTTCAAATTTCAAATTAGAACACACATTAAAAAAACACACATGTCAACACATTAGGATGCATCCGACTTGAATTGTGATCCATGAATCATTACACTTATTCGCAATCCAACCACCATAAAAATCTATATTTCTAGAAATAAGAAAATTTCAATGCATATTGTCGTCTCTATTAAGAATAACTGAAAGCCTTTGAGATATGTAGGGGAGATCTCTTACAATCTAGTAAATAGATCATCTGGTAGTGGGAAACAAACAAAATCAACATAACTTGGCACTTTTATTTCATGGAATTTTATCAACCATTTGAACTGACATATGATGAATCCTTAAAATCCACCAATAGAATTATAATGGGAGGAGAGTGAAGGAATCATGTAGCATGAGTAGTGTAGAAACGAATTCTGTGGAGCAGAAACACCAACACTAAAAAAATTGGTTGTTTCCTAGGATGAAATCAATGAAAAAATTAAGAACTTCCTCAGTAAAAACATCAAATGTGACTGAAAAACAACTCTATAATTGTAATACCTCCAAATAATATAAAGAAACAAAATGAATCCAAAAGGGGGGACTGAATATTTATGGTATGATAGGACCATCACAAATCGCTACTCCATGAAAATAGATGAATCTCAACCAACACATCAAAAACCTGACATGTGATGTACTACATCAAACTAAAATGAATTATAGTGCAATAGATTTTCGTGAAAGAGTTGATATTGAGATGAATAAGGACTCGATATTGATCCATAATCACATTAATATAAACACACTTAAATGAGATTGATGAAAGGGGAGAAGAAGAGAGTAGAAAAGGAAACCAGAAGAGAGAATTCCTAGAGAAAAACATGGTTCTTGAAGGAGAGAAACCCAAACAAAAAATTGAATCGAGGAAGAATTTTGAACCTTGAAGTGAAACAAAGAAAGGGAACTAGATGGAGGAAATGAAGAATCTTAACCATGAAGAGGATGGACCAAATCTAGGGGAAGAAACCCTAGATAATGGAGATGTTTGGCATGCTCAGAAGAGCTCAAATCTGTTTTTAGTCACAGATTCTATAGAAGAGTCCATGTATATAGTGGATTATAAATTTTCAAAAGAGGCAGTACTGATGTACTAATTCATCCAGGAGCATTATGTGGTAAATATAAGTAAAGATCCTATCACAATTTTTAGTGATAATAATGTAGTGGAGGATCTTGCAAAAGAGACCTGGTCACATCATCAGATGAACCACCCACATTGTAAGTATCAAAACTTGATGAATATTTCTAAGAGTGGTTAGGTTTCAGGGTAAAATATTTCCATGTAAGGCAACAAATAAGACAGCTTGAATAAATCCTTAACTCAGAAGAAACATGATTATCATGTGAGGTATAGAGAACCTAAATTTATAGACAACAAGTTATAGTCCATGTGGGGTTTAGTTGGATTTGGATTCCAAGGACCAATAATTTTTACATTTATTACAAGTATTTTTTATTTATATAATATAATTTAAACAACATATTAATTATTTTTATATATTCGATATCTGTTTAATGTATTAATTTAAAAGAGTATTTTTCACATTGATGATGTAATAGTACATCCTTTTTATGATGAAAAAAATGGAGTGTTATGAAAATATTATTAATATAGTAGTATGGTTGGATAACATAATTTGATGTGAAATATAGTATTTATAATTTCAGGTATGAGTACTTATAAGAGGATGATGTATTTCCTCATGATGTTCTCATATATTAATATCCAAGAAAGAATATTATTAAAACATAACCTCATGTAAGAATTAGACATGTTTTTATGTCATTAGGTATTCTTATTAGAGATCATGTATAACAGTGCACAAACATTAATATTATTATTACTCTATTTCATGACTCACACACTTATATTTTCTGACAATAACCATGAAGAAATATGTTCACTGTGTGGTATGGTGCATTGGGTGAATCATGATTGACATGTTATTAATGGATTTATCTAGGAAGGATTTTTAACTTCTATATTTAAGGAAGATGATATCTCAAAACTTTTATTGGAAGGGAACTATATCCTGAAATTGCATGGCTGTGGGGTAACATGATGTTTATTCTAGATAGTCAAAGAAAGGTGTATCAAAAATATTGCTTGTTGACATTGATGTTTCACCTGATAAATGAGATATTTAGAAAAAAGTTATTATATTATAAAATGTGAATATGAATGTGGTTATAATCATTATGAAATTACATTATTTCATGGAGTTGTTTTGACCCATTTCTTGACAATAATCTCAGAGAATAAGAAATCTTACATAATTCCATTGGGAAATAATCCTATAGTGTCACACACTATGTGTTTTCGTTGATCTCTATTATATTCTATTGGAATTTTATTTGTGGAATAAATATTATTATCATCACTAAGGAATAATGTTTACTCATGTTTTATTGATCGAATAAATTAAATAATTAATTATTATCAAATTATTAATAAAATATACTTATATATTATAATTAATATTTAATAAATAGTTATTTACTATTTTTTGAATAAAATATTTATTTATGTAAATAATATTTTTGGGTATTTAATAATTTTTTAAGATTTTAAATGGACTAAAACCACATATAGTGACAAATATTAATTAGCAAGTCCATTAAATAAAACATGTTATTTCCCAAGTTGATGTGAACCCAAAATTAAAAATATTATTATTTTATTATTTGACACATGGTTTATGAAAAGATATAATATTATTTAATAGATATAATGAATTAATGTTTTATGTTATCCCAAAACCTACGTCTATAAATATACAATTATATCTATTGTGTAGAGTATCAATAGATGCAATAAAAATAGAGAATTTTTTCATATAATGAATTCTCTCTTGAATCTTTCTTCTCCCTCCCTCTTAAGAACGAGAAATATAAGAGGTGATTCTCCAAGGACAATTATTGAGGTATCAATAGTAATAACAAATAACATTTTATTCACCTTGTTATAACTGGTGATCGAGTGGGATTGCTCGAAGATCAAAGGAGAAAATGAGGATCACCACTTAAAGGATTTGATCCTTGGATCCTTGAAGTGTAATGAAAGAAATATTAAAGGATATTTTCAGATGATCAACATTAATCATTTAATAAATAAATAACTATTGGTGTTTATTTTTTTATATTAAATAAATTGAATTTGTGTTTTATTTACAAGATCCCCGCTCATGGATTTAGGAAATGACAATTGAAATACATTTTAATTTATCTCCCACCACTTCATACATCCACTAATACTTGAACAAAAAAGTATATATCCATAAATGATACTCTTATATATTAAAAAAATCATACATTAATTTATAATCTTGAGGCCAAATACATTTGTAATGGCATCTCTAAATATTTCTTCTTCATATTACATATAGGACATAATCACACAATTTAATTTTGTATCATCATGATCTCGTAATGTTATCATATATTGAAGTTGAAATAGTAGGGTGAATATACTCTCAAAAGGTATTTTGGATTTTTTTCTTGATTTACATGATTTAATTGATTTAAAATTAATTTTCCCCTTTGTGTTTCTTATCTATAATAACATTACTCATTTGAAACATTTTTCATAAATTTTAAATTGTTTTTTATTAAAAAAACGTTATGTACATAAATAATGTATCATTATAAGATTACATGACCATTCAGTGGGCTCCCAAACAATATTATCGACCATTGTAACATCTATATATATTCAATAGGAATATTAAACTCAATGATCATCTCATGTGATACTTAAATTCAGACTCCCATGTGATATTTTTCAAATTTTTATTATATTTTATATCTCATCAGATAATTTACCACATACACCATTCAATAAAGTGATGTGTGGGTGTTGATATATATAAATCTCTTAAAATGTCCTTTTATGTAATTTTTTAATATAATGTTATCACATGTTGTTTCATTCAAATTTTGGAGATAATGGTATTATATAATTAATTATCTCAGTTTGGGAATGTAGTTGATGGTAATGGAAATATTTAATGCTAGTAGGTTCATGTGGATGATCATGAATAATTCATTATTCTACTATTACTAAACATTGATATTTTTAATATAATATTCTAAAAACCCAAATTGAACTATAATATCATTTAATGTATCTATCTAATTCTACATTCACTTCATCATCACATATATATCTTCTTATGTATTTATATTTTGAAAATATGTAAGAGGTGACATACTAGAACCCAAACCATTAACATGACCATATTGTTTAATATGATTCAAAGATACTAAAATTATTTTATCTTTAGGTACAATAAATTTCATCTCTTGTGTATAATTCATATAAAAACAGCAAGATCATAAATGTGTATTTTTTGTAGTGGTATTATCAAGAACACAATATTACTATTATGTCGTACTTACACATGATTCTCATTCCAATTGTGTGTTTTCATATACTAGTCCAACATCTATTTATATGATTCTAAATCCATTATACATAATGTTGGATGGATGTATATTCAATGTCTGATTCATCAATATTCATATAAAAAATGAAGCCTATGTGGTTTTATATGGTGAAAATCTTTTTCTGAATATTTAAAATACATAAATCTTTCTTTTTTTGTAAAGTATCCCCCTTACTTATTTTATGGTTGGGGTACATTATATTTCGTGCACAATAATACTTTTAAAATCACCCTTTTTATTTAATAAATTATCAATTTTGTTTACAAATCAATAAAATAAATATTTCAAATAAAATATTATCAATTACAATACATAGAAAATGATTCCTCATCATGATGACTAATTAATTTTTTTAATCTTTCATAGATGATATTGTTTGAATAAATATATTGTGGGTGGGGTTAACTTTCCCCTAAACATCTAAATTATTATGTTTTGTTATATGTTTCATGAATTATCTATAATATTTTCTTGGGACCACTATGAGATATATCTTATAGAAATCATCTAAAATAAATAAAATAAACATTAGATAATGAAAATTAATTCAATGATTCATTATATGTATTATTGGTAAAAATGATTAATATATTGTAAAATTTACGTAACATATCCCCACATGGTTATCTTCAACAAATCATGACATTATTCCATATAGCTATGAAAATTAGAATATATATTCTTGTTGAAACCCCAAATTAACTAATAAAAATTGAATTCTTGGGTTTAAAAATATGGACATGTTGATTCCATCAACCAAAAAATTTAATTTCATTATTATTACCTTAATGAATTTAATTTACATGATGATTCTTTGTTACTCTTGTTTTTTTCATCCACATGTAATTGATCCCCTAATAATTTCATAGTTTTAGCATCTACGATATGTTCATACTTATGATTGGTAACATCTTCATGTCGAGGATTCATTATCTACATGGGTAGCCCAAAATTGGTTTTACATCATATAATTTTCTTAAAGAACACATAATATTATAAAGAAAATCATTATATGTTAAAAAAACACATTAACCTATTCATTGAACTATCATTATTTTCATTAAAGATTGACGATATTTGGATCATTTATTGAGTTTAAAAATCCCATCTTAATGGTCCCCATTAATTTATAATATATTTTGTATATTAGTACCTTCTGAAATTAATTATGATGTCCCAATAAATGGGCCATCTTCAATATAATTTTATTCGAACCTTGTAGTTTTTTTAATCACCAATTTTTTTACTAATTCCCTTTTACTAGATATGAGACTTATAATACCTGAACATATTGTGATGTCATTATAATTGGTTCATACATATACCCTTAAACACATAAATTCGCATTCATGAAGATAAATTTTTGGATTTTAACTATAGTTTTGTTGTCAGCACATTTGCAATTAAAAACAGTCACTTGAAAAGTCATATTATCTAACTCGTATATTTGTTAAATTAATATGTAGAATGAAATATACATAAATTGAATATCTACACTTAGAACTAAATACGTGATTAAATTCTTCAATAAGACTAACTCAACTATTTAACTTCATACCATGATCATCATGTTGCTTCATATTGATTTTATAACCATTAATTAAAAATACAATGTAAGAGATAACAATTACATTATTCCCTTGTATAGATAATGAAGTTTTCCAACAATATAATTCATATTTTATAATAAATACTTATTTAACTGATCATAGAACCATCATATAAACTATTGATTATGTGTTATTGATATGCATCTTTCATTTCTTGAGAGACTCAGATGTCTAAGTACTACTCTATGGAATTAATCATATATAGAAAACCATAATCTATTATCTATTGTGTAATGTAGAGACATCACATTCTATGTAATGGTAATTTTAACAAAACCTCATCTATAAATTTCTTCTCCCATATGGTTTCCACTATAATGATATTTTGGGAGGAGAATTTCATCAATATCTGGGAGGTAATATGTACATAATTCAATAACTTCATCAATTATAAATAACTATTCAATATAAATTCATAAATAAATTCAATTCATGATGAACCTCATCAGAATATACATATATCATTCAGTAGGGTACAAACATAAACAATATTCATGACAACATTGTTGAATATATCTATCCTAGTGAACCATCGGGTAAAAAATTACATCAATTCAGTATGGTTTGGAGAATTACTATTCTTATCATAATAGGATAGAAATTTATTCTTTTATGATTAGAATCACTTTAGGGTATATTACATTACATCATAGGGATTTGAAAATGAAAAAATATTGGGTTAATATATTTGGGAAATTTTTTTTAGGAAGAATGAAATGTAATGATAGATGAATTAAATCTTCATCAAAACGTGACTAACATGATATTTTAGTTCTAGTAACATATAATTATTCATTTAAATAATATTCAGGATATTTTATGGATAGACCTCTAATATTTTTAAAACATTGGGGAAGTTTCAAGAATGAAAATTTTCTTGTCAATATAAAGTGTATCGTGGTGGAGGAATGATAGTTTTCCTTTCACAATTTACTTATTACAACGCATCCCTTATCCATATTTTAGGCATGTAAAAAATATCCATAATTAAATATTTTATTTTATCTAGTACATTTTGTAATGTGACAATAAAAATACCAGTTCAGTATTTTTCAATGTTGATGACATCAAAAAACTTTTTACGTATACAAAATTTGATTTTGAAATTTGAACGATAATTCAACTATTTTTTCCAACCATATTTTCCAAGGTTATTAAAAAATGGGTTTCCAAAATTTGTTTATAAATACTTGAATTTCATGAGAATTTTATCACTCATTAATTGTGATGTTGTTATAAATTTTTCTGTATTTCCATTGAATGATATCATCATTGATTAGTATTTATGTATTGAGGGTAAAAATTTTAAATTTCCTAAACAAATATCTATAGAGGAATGATTCAACCTAAATGAGTGTGAACTATATAAAAAAATGGTATAGCCAAACATTACAGTAATGTTATAGCCTAAAAAATATACAAAAGAATGAATTTAAATTAATAAATAATAAATAATTGCTCTCAATATGAAATCATTAATTATATGAGCCTCATAAAATGTAACACGAGTGTCTTGGATCAATTTCATATATTTATCCAATGAATCCTAATAGAAATAAATATCATTACATTTTTGTTTTTTAATGTTATAAATATATACTACAAAATATATATTTTTGAAATGAATGGACATGGTGGAAGGATATAAATTACCAACAAAACCCGCCTTGTAATGTGAGTACTAATTCGAAAAATAATAGGACTTACTCCTTCTTTAGATAATGCAAGTCAAGGATTTCTTGTCTTGTTTACAACATCAGTTTACTCATAATAAATATTTATCCACTGAGTATAGTTTGTGGGGTGTCATATATTACCATATTCAATTCATATATCTGTGTTCCATGAAACTTTTCTAATGATTTCCTAACATCAATTGAGACGTATGAACATTGGGATGATAAGAATGTACCATAAACATTTTGACATAATTTATTTGTATTTATTTTATCATTCCATGAAAAACCCAGTAGATGTTATCAGTTAATGATGGTCCATATAAAAAAATATTCCATCATTTGGACATTCATGTATTTATTCATAGATCATACACATTAAACATTTAATTCACATAGAACCTTCTATTATGCAAGGAAGATCATTTTAATCTTGTAACAAATCAATCATGTGACCAATTTAATTAGTAAATATGGTGTCACTCCACATAATTCCAACCTTAAATTTATATAACACTAATAAATATTAAAATGTTTTATATATAGAACAAATAATATAAAGTTGTGTCATTTCATATATATTTTACTTCTCGAACAACATTTTACAATCATGAAGGTCATATTTAATGGTCATTTTAATTTCTTCCATATGATTTCTATCATCAATTTACACTAGAAATCATATCAATTGATCCATAAATCACAAAATCCTTTGGGTTAGTATTTACAATATGTTTTTCTAAAATTTAATCCAACATTTATAAATTTGATCTATTTCATGTCCAGTATGATATTCATATAACTTTTGTAATGAATTAATCTTGAATAACAACAATGTTAACAAGGATAAATGATTTTATAAGGTTCAAATTTAGTCTCTTTTACAATATTGGTGAAATTTTTGACAGCATCCTAAAGTTACTTTTTCATTTTATTATCATCCATCTTGTTTTGATTAATATATATTTACTATTATGTTCAGTAATTATAATTTTTTACAAAAATAAATAAATACACCTATGGTATTAATAATCAAAAGATATATTTAGATAAACTTTGATGAAAGTTGATAACTTTTCTAAGAAAAAAATTATATTCACTTTGGAAATCCAATGAAGAACCAAAAATATCATAATGATAAAATGATATAATTCATCAAAATTTGAATATTAGACTCTCTATGATAATGTTTCACAGTGATGAAATCCTATTAAAACATACTTTTTTATTATATGAAAATAATTTGGACTTGGTGTTTATAATTAAAGTGAGAAATTCATAATTGTTGAATTATTTAAAGGAATGTGGTCCTGGTTGAAGTTAAATTACAATAAGGGAATCTTATAGGGGATGATATCCATCGTGATGTAATTTTCCCCATTAGTATATTGTAATATTGATTGTATAATAATTATCATACTGGAGTACTAATGTTGAGTGAATCTCAACATGACAATGTTATTTGTGATGATTCTTTACAAGTTATGATATTACAAAATTTTAACATGAAATGAAACAAACTAAGGTGGTTGTAGGGGTATACATTCAAAAATACTGGGAATGGGTGTTAGAACACTCCTAAAGAATCAGTTATGTAACACGATGTAATTATAATATGATAATAATATTTGAATTTTGTGTATTGAAATTGTCTGGCAGTGGTGGAAATAATTTATGGATTGGAATGTGATATAACTATAGTGTTAAGAAGAGTGTAATTAAGTTTTCATATATTTAAAAATAAAGATATCAACAATGTTCATTAAAAAAATTTAATTGTTATTATTTAGGGTGAACATTCAAAGGATAATTATGTTTTTGGTGAGAAACCATAAAATAGTATATGTGATAAAAATTAATTTTATTTCTATATAATAATTTAAGGATACTATAACCATAAAACAAAATATTTGAGGAGTATAATGAATTAAAATTGCCACTAGACACTACATGATGTCATGTTAGTCAAGGATGCAACACCTATTGGTTATAAAAAACATTTATGTTATTCATTTGAGATTAGTTTTTCACTAAAAATTTACAATTATTGGTTACAACATTGGTGGAGGAAGTCATACTTTTTCAGTTAGATCATTTCATTATAAGTAATACGGGGAAGTAAAAATTATTTGGAGCTATAAAAATTCAATATTTTATTAACAAATTGCTTTAATTATTCGAAGACTATTGGATACATGAAGTATTCATTTTTTTTTGTTAGAACAAAAACAATATACACTCATTTTAATTTTAAAAAAACTCATCCAATAAAAAAATTTACTTATGTATTGGACTTTAATAAATTATGGTAACGTTATTTAAATAAAAAAATTTATAAAAAATTTCAATTAGAAAATAACATGATCACAAAATTGATTTTAGGATGTTGTTTGTTATAACTATTTCACCAACATCAAGAATGTATAAGGAGTGAGAAAAAGTTATTAGTAATGGATATTATTGAAAATTGAGATACTAAAGACATTTACGTATAACAATCTGATTATGTTAATAATGTATTAAGGTGGTATCTATTTAGACGTCTCAAACATGTAAGAGTTAAATTATGTAACAACTTTAATCTATGAGTTAACATATCTGCTATCTATTAATTTTTTATAGACTTTATGAATAATATTATTTATTTTAATAAATAAAATAGGAGGGGGTGTTCTAAAGGTTTGTGTAGGTCCAAATTTGGCTAAAGAATGTTAAATACATTGATTATGTCTTTTAGCATTCTTGAGCATCGGAATGGTGATATTCTTTTATATATTTCATTGTGTTTTTTGGAAATAAAATAAGATTTATCATTAGAAATTGTTACGATTTCTATATGTAGGTGGCTCTTTTGAGCACACCCATACAAGGTTGTCTATATGTAATTTCATGTTTTCTTTCCCTAGAAAAATATAGTTTGTTTGTATATATATATATATTTTTTTAATTCTTGTTATTTTCCTGGCTTTTTTTATGTCAGTATATATATAAGTAGATAACATAATTAATATTTTCATATTAAACATAATGAGTAAATTAAAAAATTAAATAAATATTTTTTCAAAATTAAAACTAATTTATTCATAACATATTTAAATACAGAATAATATCATATTTAATAATATAATTAATATTAAACCTATTTATTCGAGTTGTGCACCCTTTAAATAGGTACCCATTATTAGTGTTATGTTTTATTGATGAAGACATTTTTATTTTATAGGTGATTGGTTTATTTATTTTTAATATTACAATAGCTGAAATTAATGATTGGATTTATATTTCAATAATGAATATTTGATATTTATCAGTGCTTTATATATGAACACTATAATAGAGATCACCATTAATAGGGTAAGAATTAGATTTGTTAACACAAAAAAATATGCATCCTTTATTCAGATAAAGATAACCCTTTTACATTAGTGTTGAAAAAAGTTATGGTTGGTGTTCTGAATGTCACTTCTAGTGAGATTGTTCTCCTATGGTTTTTTGGGTTTGAGAACTCATTGGTTTTCCTTGGACGTGTGCAGTTTTCTTGGTGTTGTGGCATTTCATATTCCCTGCCCCCCCCCGTTAGTCTATTCAGTCAGGCTTTCCTTATTTTTTTTACGGGAAAATAACATATTAACGACAACAAAGATGATGAAGAGGTTTTTTATCACAAGGGGTGTTTGTTCCTTTAAGGGGGTAGAGATTTGATTAATTGAGGAAATGGGGTAGTACAGCGCCACTACAAGTGGTGCTTTATCCCCACCAAATTTACTCCCCCATCCCCTTATATATATATATATATATATTATAAATAAATATAATAAATGTAGTTATAAATTTTACAACAAATATAATAAATATATAATTATAAATATTTAATGTATTTATTATATTTATTATATTTATATATTGTAATAAATAAATATATTATAAATTTAATAAGTTTGTTATAAATATAAAACATTATAAATATATAATTAAAATTTTAATAACCATAATAAATATGTAATTATAAACATAATGAATATATAATTTTAAATATAATTAATATATTATAATAAATATATTATAAATATAATAAACTTATTATTAATATAAAAGAAGAATAAATATAAGAATAAATATAATATATTTATTATAAAAATAAAATAAAATAAATATTAAATTAAAAATATAATACCATGGCCCATGGCTCCATGGGAATGAATCAAGGATTCTATTCATTTTAGAAGCCGGAAGACAATTTTATAGGGAAAATATTTCCAAGGACTTTAGTTTGAAATCAACCTCCTCTCAAGGGAAGTAAATTCTTAATGTAACATCATCAACTAATATGGCGTGTGGCTCTATGAAAATAAAACACGGATGCTCTTCTATCAAGAAACACTGAGTTAATTAGATCATGAATTTATTCCAATGCCTTTACTTTGAAACTAGCCTTAATCCCTCAAAAATATTTCATTATAAGTACACTTTCTACTATTATAGATCTAATCTACATTGTTCACCCATACATCCCTATATCTAAACAACCATCCTCATTACTTAAATCCAATAGATACCACATAATCACATCGATAAACCTTCATCAAGGACTACCACCCTGGTTACCTACTCCCCCAACAGACAAATGTCACCACATGCCCCCACCTACCCCAAAACCCATTCATCATGGACCATAATACCCATATGGGACATCCTACTAATACATAAACATTTTCCCCAAAAATTTATTAAAAAAACATATTAAACTAACTAAAAATGTTCCAAAAATTAACTAAACATCATGGAGTAAATTTAATGGTGAATATAAAATCAACCCCCCTACATAAGAACCTAGTAAATCAAAAAGAACCCATGAGACTTCACTAGCATGGAAGTGATTACTGGAGAGAGGGAAGATGGTGGAGGATGGTTATTTAATCAAATAAACGTATGTGGATATTGTTTTAATCCAGCCTCTCCTATCATAACGAAAATATTGTGATGGTATTTCCATGGGCTATGTAACCAATAGAAAATTAAAATGCTTCAGTTCCAGAGTGATAAAAGTTCCCCTAGCATTTGTTTTCTATCCGACTACATGATAACAAATTAGGTCATATGTGGAATCTATTCAAAGGAGGGATTTCAAGGATATTTCAAAGTCTCTCACCCAGACAACACTCATATCCTCAGCCTCTTATTGAAGGAATAATATATTAGGATAACCATATTCACCCCTTATAATATTTCTTCCTCAATCCACTATCATGGTGTGCCCTCCTGGGATTTTTTGTGTTTCCATCTGTGGCCCTCAAAAACAAATATTTGATGTAATGGGATCTCCAATGGTTGACTAAGAGTGTTCTTTTGGGGCATTTCTCATAGGTGGGGACTTTAATAAAAAAATTCTCCACCGAGAAAAGGCAGGGGTTTCATCATATCCTCTTCCCATATGAGTGAAATCATATAGGTGGTTCTTGTCACAAGTCTATTAGACATGGGATATAATGGTATCCATTTCAAATGGTTCCATTGTTTCTCAGAGAACTCCCTTATTACTGAATGTTGGGATATATTATTTCCTTCTTTAAATTGGATTTATATCTTTATCCTCTTCCATGTTTATCAATTCCCCCCTCATGTGAAATCCTTTCTGGAATAACCTCCCTAAGAAATTATCCTAATAATCCTCCCAAAAAGAAATAAATCTACCAGATAATGTGTGCATGTTGAATCCAAATTTATGATTTTCATATAAATACACATTATTTCCATCGAAACAAATTTGGGGGGAAATTTATGAACCTCATTTCCTGTTTGAACTCTCCAAAAGAGAATACTATCTCGAAGAAGGATGATATCGCTGGCTTTATCTTGCGTTTTTTCTAAGATCTCATCTATAACAACCCAAAATTTTATAAATAAAATCGTTATTTCGTTTTAATCAAATGGATTATTATATATTATTGATATAGAAAATACATGAACTTATTTAATTTAATTTTACCCTATCTAATTTAAAAGATTCATAGAAAACATTACCATTGAAAATATACTTGTTTAACGGTGATCATGTGATTAGTATAAAGAGTGGTTTTTGATAAATCGCAATTGACACAGAAAAATGATGTGATTTCCTCTATAAGTAGGATCATTCTATATGAACCCCAATTATCATATATTTTGAGGGAGATAGAATATCTATGCTTTCGCCTTGACCACACCAAAGATGATATCCAACAACATAACCATGATCAAATCCATTCATATGTGAAGTACAAGATCAATGAGATTGTGGCTCAAACTATGTACGTTAAACCACCACTTGAAAGCATCATTTTCCCACAACATAACCTTAGGCGTTTCTGGGTGTTTTAATGGGATATGTATCATGACCATAATAATTTAAATATTAATATTTTATTTTTAGAAGAATAATTTTCATATTTTCTTTCATTGATTAATATAAAAATTATTTTTATTTTTATTCAATAAAACCAAAATTGTATTATTAATTATTATTCAATTTTAAATAAAACATTTATTTTTATTAATTAATGGTTTTTTAAATATATAATAATATATTTTTTAAAAAAATTATTATATACAAATTATCATACAAATTTAATAAAGTCAAAATTTATTTTTTATAAATGTTTAAAAAATATTACTGTTTAAAAAACACATTATTTCTCAATAAATTTAAATATTACATTAAAAGTCCAAATTAGAATATTTATAAAATTACTTTTTGAAAATAAATATTATTTTCAGAATATAAAAATTGTAATTATCCGGTAGTTATTTTTTCTTTATTTTACGAGACAATTGATTTTTTAGAAAAAAAATAAATTCATTATAAATATATATTGTGTATTATAACATTATAATGAACAAAAAGTGACGTAATAAATACAATAAAAATTATCCATCACAAAATATTTATTTTACCTTTAACATAGTTTGGTTTTATTTTTATTTGATTAATCCTATAATTCTATTACAAATCCTCCAGAACCATTAATATATTTTATGGTATTAAAATAATTTCATTAAGTGTGTGAATCATTTCCACATAAGTAAGGGGAATTATTTTATTATGGTTGGCCCTTTTCCTTATAAAATAATTATAACAACTCTTATTTTGAAGAGTCCATGGGAAAAAAACCATGATAATGTTTGTGGTATTGATTATTATACTACATAGAGTCCAAAAACAATGTTTGAGAAATAATAAATAATTCCCCACTCATGTCCTATATAAACCCACCCAATCTTCCATTTATCTTCACTCAGAATCTTTGTATCACATTATTAATCTTCCTTCCACTCTTTATATTCCACCCAAGGTTCCTAAATCTCTCAAAAATCCCCTCCCAAGCATTTGAAATCACACTCTCAAGGTAAGTGTTCTTATCCTTCTTTTTATTCATGTATCTTCATTATCTTTTACCTAATATATTCATTTTATAACACTAGGATACGTTCATACATATCCCTCGTACTTCCATTATGATTTAAAATTAATTATAGTCCCCTTTTCTCTCTCATTAATCCCTCCCATGAACATTTATACCTCCCGTTATACTGCCGGGACTTCACCATGATTTTTCATGTCATACAATTGTGTAGTGAATAACCAAACCCATTACCTATAATGGGTGTTCACCTTTATGCACATGTTCATCATGATTGGGCACAAAAATGTATTTCTTATACACTTTTGTACCATGGAATAATATTTTATGATGAATGAATCCATGTTGTATGATATATGTGGCAAACATAAGTATGATAATGAGATAAAAAAGACGGGTACTCCTAGAATTATATAGCTCTCCAATGAAATGGGTAATGTTTTTTATCACGATACATCATGTTGGTATATGTAATAAAAATTACTATATTATAGGACCTTGTCCATCATTATATCTAGGTATTAATCCTTAACATATATTTATAATTCTTTGTTTTGAGTTGTTTCCACATTCCCAATGTAGCCTTTATGATTATCATGATATATCATGTCTCATTATTTTTTATGATTACTACCCCTTTTATGCCCAATTTATTTGAATATGGTGTAAAATTATTATTTTCTTCATTTTACTCTATGTTTATTCCCTTTCTGGGCTTTATATCTCATATCATTCTTATTTTTGTCCCTAAGATATCCCATGTAGTTTTAAGTATGATAATGTTATGGATGTTTTAAATAAAGATGATTTATCCCTTGTTTTAAGTTGTTATATAATGTACCCTTTTAATAAATACACTATAATTACCATTCATTTGGGTTGTATAAATTTTAATGTTATTTAATAAAAAATGTATCAATGTGAAATAATGGCCAGGTTTTCCATACCTGGAATCAAAGGAAAAGTATATTTATTATTTGTGATTTGGATTAGAAAACACAAGCCAAACCCATAGGAATAAGAATATGTATGAGAAAACATCCCGAATTTTTGGTAACCATATAGTAAATTTTTTATTAAGAAAATAAATCAATGTTTTCCTACTACAACTTGGTGTAGATCTGGTACAAATGTAGACAGGTGTAAAAACCAAAAATACCGCATTGATCTAGACTCAACCTAGAATGGGTTCACAATAATGGGCCTTACAACACACTTAGTTTGACACACACTATGGATTTGATTTTATTAATTCACATGTTTATTACAGACCATTATTAAGGGAAAAAGACACATAAGAATATTTTTTAGGAAATAGGACATTGATAATATAGATTGTAGCCTAAATTTTCTTAAATAAATAAAATTCATATATTAAAAATGTGGTCTATTTAATATCATTAGATTATGGTTTAAATGATTTATAGTTTAATAAAACATATCCCATACTTTCTCGTTATTCTATCTAATGACATGAAATAGGAATAGTTAGGTAAATGATCATTGTGACATGAAATATCATAGGTTCCCCAATGAGATTCCCAACTCGATGTGAGTGAGAATCATGAAATTTGTGATGATACATTCTCAGATAACATTGTATATAAATAGAAACCTAGATCATGGGGAGAACCCAAATAGTCCTATGAAATAACAAGATGCAATTGAGAGATTTATGTGGCAATGTACCCCGAATATCAATGTATAATATGATACATTAATTGAAGAACAATGTATTAACTCAATTGAAATGATATTCTCTATCAAACAATGATCCGAGTAAGAGAAACTTTTAATGGATATTTATCAAGTGGATGTAGAATCTAATCAGTAGAGAAAATTAATTAATAATTCAATTATTAAAGAATAGATCAAAGAGTTGGGGTGGAAGGAATTATAGAATATGTTTTTGATAAATATTTTCCTCACACTCTCTAACTTAAAACTGAAATGTATCTTCTTTCCCTCATGAAAAAGGATGATGAATATATCATGTCAAACTTTGAAAATATCAAAAGACATTCATGATACCCCTCTAGTTGTGTTTTTTTCTTAAATGAAAGTATTACCACATCATTGGTGTGTTAAAACCATGTCTACGGATATCTGAAGTGATATGAGACTTCGATAGCTATGATGAAATTGTAAAATGTTCTTTCAAAGAAGAAATATAGATCTGTGAATCTCAATGGTATAAATGTGTTAAAATAATAAAGTGGAGTTTAAATCTAGAAGTCTGATGGAGAAATATAAGGGTGATAATAAATTTCAACATGCCTCTTCCCAAATGTGCAAAAAGAAGCACCCCAGAAATTTCCTAAGGGGAAGGAGGAAATGATATAGGTGTGTCAAGGAAGGGAATATATATAGTGATTCATAAAAGAAGAAACTCTCCAATGTGATAGAAGAAAGAAATCCTCTTGTCAACCATTGGTGTATTTTTAATTAATTCAACAACAAGGATCCATTGAACTTTGCAGACCAGTGCACCACACCATGGGAATTTTGATACA
Organism: Viscum album; assembly: GCA_963277665.1. NCBI lineage: Eukaryota > Viridiplantae > Streptophyta > Magnoliopsida > Santalales > Viscaceae > Viscum > Viscum album. The sequence continues at coordinate 360,122,325 of OY728158.1, read as the reverse complement.
ACCAGCAACCTCCATGGCAGAAAGTGAGATATTTATCAACTACAATCACTGGGGTGGATCACATTAATGATTTTATTAAAGGTACACTTGTTATTAATTCTATTATATTGAATTTTGTGTTTTTATTCTAGGTCCACTCACTCCTTAATAACATAGAATTTGAGTAGAACTATTCAAACACCGCTGAAAAGTAGGGAAGTGGAGTTGTTGGTGAAAAATACAAATTGAGAAATTATTTCATCCAATGTAAACAAATCCTCTCTTATCAATTTTTTTTGTAGTTACTTCCCATATAACCTTATCATAATACCTTTAGTAAAATGTGATGAAATTATGGGTATGGATTGGATTTCCCTATCTAGATATATCATAAATTTGATCAAGAGGTAAATCACTCTCTGTATTCTGAATCGTCCTCCAATTCTATAAAAGTGAAAGAATGGTGATGAACCTTATTTATAACCAAAATCTCAAGAATAAATATTATTTACCTAATTGAAATAATATCTCTCACAAATGATCGAGTTTATGGAAATAATCATCCTTGAATACATTCCCATTATGAGGGAAAACAATAATGTGTTTCCTGGGGAATTTCCTCATCTTTCTCCTAGCTGAGAGGTTTAATTTTCAATTGAGCATATACCTGGGTTGTTACCATTATCAATGAATCTATATAGAATATCTATTGAGGAACATAATGAGATAATAAAACTATCGATGAATCGGGATAAAGGGTTCATACACCAAAGTGCTTCCCCATGGGGTGCACTAGTACTCTTTTTCAAGAAAAATGATGGGTCAATGCAGTTTTTCATTGATTATCAGGATCTCAAAAGGATCAAAATAAATAAAAAGTATCATTTTCAATGTATTTATGACTTGTTTGATCAACTATGTCATGCATAATACTTCGGCAAAGTGGATATGTTTTTGTGCTATTACAATGTTTGGGTGAAGAAAGCGGATATCCCTAATACGGATTTTAACACAAGGTACTGGCACTATGAGTTCATAATAGTGCCATTATAATTAATTAATTACCCAACAATATTCATGGACATTATTAATATAGTATATAGGGATCATCTAAATAAAACTATGCTAGTCTTTATAGAAGATATTTTAGAGACCCGAAGCTTGACATACATTGACATTACATTACATTTGCGGAATACTTAGTACATAACAAAAACACACACACAAGGATCGTAATAGTTTAGTGTCTTTGGAAACTCGAAATATAATCTTCTAATCCTGGTGAAAGATCTTCAACATCTCCCATAAAGATCTTCCTTTTTTTACCTAAAACCTTTCTTTATATCCTGGGGAAAAGAATACATAAAATGGCGAGCTGAAATGCTCAGTAAGGGTAAACAAACAAAATATCAATCACATCATATTCATAATAACATAACATTTTGGAAATCTTAACCTGTAAAAGAGAGCATAATTTCATAACATGGGATAAATCATGGCAGTGAAATGTAATCACAATAATAATAACATAAAACATGAAACTTTGTGGAATACACACATAATCATAGAGAATCATTTCTTGTTAGTCAAGACTCATTTCCAAGACTATCTTAGTGGACATAGTACCTTTCTGAACCGAGTCACCCTCATTTCAGTCCTGTTTCACTGAACCGGTATAACCTACCATTCCAGCCATGTCTATCTCATGAGATATAAATTCTTTACCCAATGCATTGGAGGGAGATATAGGTCCCACCCATCTCATAATGATACCATTCTTATGTGTGCCACAAAATCATAAATCATACATCATTGCATAACCAATGTAATAAAAATGGGATTGTTAAACAACATGACATCAAAAAACAATTCATATAAGATAAATGAATTCATAAAAATAATTCCATCACAACATAATCAAATCAATGTAATAATAGGGATAGAAACAGAACCCTATATTATCTTAGATGGAAAATAATTTTGATAAAACACTTGAACTCCATTCTTGAGGAAAATATCCTTTCTACTTCAAAAAAACTTTTGCTTTCTTAACATGTCATACAATTTTAAACTAAATGAAGTTCATTAAAAATAAACATGAAAACTTGTAAAGGAAGCTTCGTGGAAATAATTTTTTAAATATCCATTAATGCCTTATAAGTTAAAAAAACATTCTACTCGTACTTTTTTCAGAAAAGTCAAAAAAGTACCTCGTACGAAAATCGACAAAAGATTCCTTTTATATATTATAACAAAAACTCACCGAAGGGTAAAATTGGATTTAAAAAATTTTAGGTGGATGAAAATAATATTACATATTGAGGAAACATGTATGTGGATGATAAAATACACCCCAGTAAATACAAAAGTATAAACAATCTCGGATAAAAATGAGATTGTGATATTTCCCTTACCTTAGGTCTGATTTGCTTCGTAAATGTCCGAACCTCCTATATAATGATTTAAATAATGTCATTGACTTATTACAGAATCATATTCATTGTTATGATATCATATATGGTTCACTTATGACTTTATATTACCTGTTCTTTTATAAATTCCATGTTAAAGAGCGTTTTGGGTAAAATTGTTTCATTTGTCGTCCGTGTTTTATCTTGTAATTATTCCTATGACTACTTAGATCATGATTACATAATTCCAGAATATAAAACATGATTTATATATATATATATTTATATTCATAATATACATATATATAATAAATTAGTAAATGCAAAGAAATACACCGTTCATGGAGACGGTAGGCCGTATGTACGCATAAACGATGTTTTCGTTTCCTTATTGAGTTGAATGAAATTAAGTAGAATAAATTAATATATATATATAAACATAAATCTATTATCATTATTATGTCATAGATTTCATGATTACTTATTATTTATACTTTATAATCATTCATGAATGGTTTAAAGTGGAGAATGAATCTCATCGCGTCGTGGAGACGGTAGTCCGTACGTACGCACGAGCGATGATATCGTTCTCATGATCGTGGGACTGTATTGGAGTGTATGTATACTATTTCAGAATCAATATCACATTAATATAATAATATATAGTTATTATTTACACCATTATACCCATCCAAGTAAGGTGGTGGTGGAAAATAGATTTCACCACGGCGTGGAGACGGTATTCCGTACGTACGCACGCGCGGTGATTTCGTTTTCCGTAGGATGGATAGATGGTTAAATAGGATTGTTTCATACATATAATAACATATCAGTATATGAGTGATACTGATGTTATTACTTAATAATGAAACAACCTAAAAAGAAGAAGTGGAAGAAGAAATAAAGGTGAAAGAATCGGTAACAGAAATTACCTCTTCTTTGAAGCGCCTATTTGTGACCTCCTCTTAGGGCACTAAAATTGGTCTTTGAGGAAGACAAGAACCTCTAGGATGTTTCTCGGGAATTGGAGAAGAGAATTTGGTAGGGTTTGGCCGATCCTGAAGGCTCAAAGTTGTGTGAGGAAGAGAGGGAGGAGGTGCCCTTTTATAAGGGAGGAGAGGGGCACCTTTGAAATAACTAAAAATATTATTTTATTATAAAGTCAAGTTCGGTTTTAAATAGCTCCAAATTGATTTATTTCGAGGCTAAGGTGGGGATGGGTCGAAACCTCTCATCCAATAGAATTTAGACAATTTTAGGTTCCTAGTTTAACCATATCATTTAGATTTAACATTAAGTTAAATAATTTTACATTTACCGTGTCTTCTTGTGTTCTTACACTATAAGGTTAATAAACTTACTATAAGAAGCCAAACGAACCCCAAATTGTTTATTATTAATATATATAACCTTATCTATGTTTTTTAGCCGAACCGTAATATTTTAGGAATAAAATAACAATTAATAATATAATATTTGTTTTAAAAACTATTTTATGTCAATTTTGAAACTATTTAGTAATTGATTTTTGTGAAAATAATAACAGAATTATAAGTTCTAAAAAAGTTATTTAAATCAATAATAACATGTAATATTAACCTATAAAATTAGTGGAATTCCTAAAAAGTCTAAAATTACATTTAGTTGGGTATTTATAACATCAATTATGTCAATATTTCATTAATAAGATAATTATGCATCATCTTTGTGTCATAATAAATGATAATTATTTAATCCCTAAAAATTCTAAATAAATTCCTATGATGTAGATAATTGTATTAGATTTCTGGAGACTATTCATTTTCGATGTTTCATGTAGTTTATCACAAGATTAAAATTATTATTCTTATAAGATTTAAGAAAGTGACATGTTGTCACATTCTTTGGTTTTAATAATAATTAAATTATTTTCATTGAAAAAATTTAATTAAATGAATCTAATCCGACCCATAGGTGATATGGGTCGACTTTTAGTCATCCAATAGGATTTTGAAATTTGTTAGGATAATTTTAAAATATTATATTTACCCTTAATTACCCGATTTACCTTTAACTATGGTAAATAAAATTTACCGTAGTTACTATTCATAATTCCCAAAAATAAAAAGTAGCATATTAACATAATTTGGACACACTGATTCCAAATATGGAATCAATTTTTTAAAATTCAACACACAGTAGTTGCAGAAATTAAATTAAAATTAATCATGTTGTCGAATAAAAATGGGTTTTTGTTTAAAACATTGCAAAAGATTGAATTGATTTAACCTACGAATTCAAGGTAAAATCAATGCTAATGAAATTAATTATATTAAATGGTAAAAATATATTCTATTTATACTTTAAAACCATTCAATATTATAATTTAACAACATAAGATATTACAATGAAAAAAGTTGTTTTTAATTAAAATATAGCATGTTTTTACTATTCATTAAAATATGAAAGTTATCGGAAAAATATCAAAACCTTATCTAATGTAAATTTTTATGTCCTGATTCAAAAGAAGAATTTTATTTTGTCAAATTGAACATATAAACATGTCAAAAACTAGATTTAATGTGGGTGTGCCATCAAAAGGAGGCAAAACAGCATTTTTTGAAAAATTCTTATTTTACCCGAAAAATTTATTTTGTTCTTATACCATGTTCTAGAAATGTGTAAGATGAATATGTTATAAAATTCAAAATTTAGTTAACACTATTCATAACGGCTAGATCATGACAATATTATAATAATATATCGTTGTTTATTAAAACCCAGTATTACGCACAACACACGCTATCGAGGAAGGTCGCGATTGCGTGTAATGCAAGCCAAGTCAGGGTTGGGTGTTGTGAAAGAATCCTTCATTGTTTCGTATAACAGAATCCAACCATATTTCATTTATACATTGAATATATATATATATATATACTCAATGTTTCATAGATTAACTATTATCAAAATTGTGTGTAACACGATCCAAGAATAGTGTTGCGTATACTGCAAGCTAATACGGTGTTGCGTATAGCGCAAGGTAATATTGGTGTAGAATAAAACACAAGACATTAATGAAATTAAAAGAATATTTTTCATAAAATCTCGGGGTGTCACATTCTACCCCCATTAAAATGAATTTCTCCCTCAAAATTCGTTGGGGTTATAAATGGTTTACTATTCGAAAGTTTCATTAATAGAAACCCACATTTTAAAAAGGAATACCAAAACCAATCTTTAAAAACAAAAGTATGAAAAGTAACGGTTACCCAAATTAACTAATCATTGGGTTTCCACATAGGTGAAAATATGGATATGGAAGAAAAATCTAACCATCATGTTCTGATGGAGAGTGGTAGAGAACATGGCTATGGAAAAGCTAGCAATCACAAAGCCATAAATTTGTGAAGATCGTAGGTACCATCTGATTCATCAGTTATAAGAGAACTAAGACAACATTTTTAGTTTTCAATATTATTTCCCTAAAGATGATGAAATTGTAATTAGAAGAAATACTTTCGTGATTTTGGTATAGTCTCACCGTTTGTCATTCTTTGGACAATTTCCACTTCATCTCTTAAAAAAATGAAGTTGAATTTTTCATTCGTGATGTGTTAGCAGATCATGTGGTAGAATGATGGGTCATTCCATCTCTTTCAAACAAAAGGTTTGAAAAAGATATAAGTCAGTCTTATGGTTAATCGTATATGGTTCCAAAAATGAACTTATACTTCATATATCATATCTCTTAATAAAATAAAACTAGTTTCTACTAAACAATGACTTCCTGTAGGCCAGTGGTAGGCAATAAAGGCCAGTCATACTTCAGTTGTGGGTAGGATTCCCACAGCCTTGTTCGACGCGATGGGCTGTCGCCCGTCCTGCAGGTTGTCCTTTTTTTAAAGCTATTTTACTATAACATCCCATCAATAATATCGAAAAAAAATGTTTTATCCTTACTTATGTCCAACATAATCCATTCTAATATTTAGGCTTATCTAAAATCCTTCGGTCCAAGCTCATAGTATAAAGAAAATGATTACTTGAAATGTCATCAACCAAGCATGTGAATACCATCATTTATCCCCCATATATCTTGTTGGTCACATTCCAATCAAGTGAATACCTTAATGATGTATTCTCTTGAAAAATGAAAACCCATTAAACCTTAGTGAAAACATGAATGCTATCAAAATTTAACTCTTTCCACATACCACAACCCAAAAATTCTATATACTCAAACCATGATATAACCTTCTCCTTATATCAGTCATGAGCTCATGAATACTATCAAACATTTAATTTTCTTATAATCCCTTCATTATGCGCATATCATCTACATTCCAAAAATATCTAAATAACCTTTCATGGATACTGGTAACATTAATCATACACTTTCAAAACTCAAGGAAAGGCAACAGTGTAACAATCCATAGATGTTTCTTTATTCCATAGTACCATGAGATTACTTATACAATATTACACATGATAAACATGTAATCATTCCACTACATTCTTAAACCATTGACCGAGCTTTAACAATTCTTTCATCTCAAATATCATTTGTAGTCTCTTCATCATCATCAACATAAATACTACCCATGCAACCATACTGATTCTCTTCATAAGACTTTACCATAGGGCATTGGTTTTCATAATGCCCATACATTCCACATTTAAAACATTTAACCATTGTTGATGTCATAGAAATACCATTATCATCATCCCTGGTGTTAATTGAACCATTTCCTTTTCACTTACTGGCTTTGTGTCCTTCTTTTCCACACCCAAAGCATCTTCCAGTTCATTTGAAACATTCTCCTTGATACCTCTTCCCACATGATTTACATAGGGGAAATTGAACTTTCTTTCCTCTATGATCATCATGAAACGCCATCTTTCTCTTATTAGCCGAGTCAGGAAACTTACCAAATTTTACTTTATTGATCATATTATGAGATTTCTGACTCGGCATAATAATTATGTTTGGACTTCCAAATCCCATTTCATTTGATTTCTCATGAAGAATATCATTCAATTGTCCATCATATCCTCCATTATCGTGAATCGTCTTGTTTGCAGCCATTTTCTAAAACCCAAAAGGAATAGTGTGAGATGAAAAAATCATGCTAGGGAAAACAACATAATAAAAGAACGAGTAACCTTAATATATAACATCTTAGGTTAAATTCTAATATCTTTAGCGCAATTCTAGGACTATAACCTATACGTATACTTAACCTTAGAGACATCCCTAGAAATACCTTAGAAATATCTCTAGGGATCTCACTAACGTTTTCGCATCTTACTATCCAAAGGTTGACTAAACCTTTCCTCTGATACCAACTGTAGAGACCCGAAGCTTGACGTACATTGACATTACATTACATTTGCAGAATACATAGTTCAAAACAAAAACATACACACAAGGAGCGTAATAGTTTAGTGTCTTTGGAAACTCGGAATATAATATTCTAATCCTGGTGAAAGATCTTCAAAATCTCCCATAAAGATCTTCCTTTTTTTACCTAGAACATTTCTTTATATCCTGGGGAACAGAAAACATAAAAGGGTGAGCTCAAATGCTCAGTAAGGGTAAACAAAAGAAATATCAATCACATCATATTCATCAGAACATAACATTTTGGAAATCTTAAACTGCAAAAGAGAGCATAATTTCATAAAATGGGATAATCATGGCAGTGAAATGTAATCACAATAATCATAACTTAAAACATGAAACTTTTTGGCACACAAACATAATCATATAGAATCATTTATTTTTAGTCAAGACTCATTGCCAAGACTATCTTAGTGGACAAAGTCCCTTTCTGAACCGAGTCTCCCTCATTTCAGTCCTGTTTCACTGAACCGGTATAACCTACCATTCCAGCCATGTCTATCTCATGATATATAAAATCTTTACCCAATTCATTGGAGGGATATATAGGTCCCACCCATCTCATAATGATACCTTTCTTATGTGTGCCATAAAATCATTAATCATACATCATTGCATAACCCATGTAATAAAAATGGGATTCTTAAACAACATGACATTAAAAAACAATTCATATAAGATAAAGGAATTCATAAAAATAATTCCATCACAACCTAATCAAATCAATGTAATAATAGGGATAGAAACAGAACCCTATATTATCTTAGATGGAAAATAATTTTGATAAAACACTTGAACTCCATTCTTGAGGAAAATATCCTTTCTACTTCAAAAACACTTTTCCTTTCTTAACATGTCATACAATTTTAAACTAAATGAAGTTGAATAAAAATGAACTTGAAAACTTGTAAAGGAAGCTTCTTGGAAGTAATGTTTTAAAAATCCATTCATGCCGTATAATTTAAAAAAACATTCTTCTCATACTTTTGTCGAAAAAGTCAAAAAAGTACCTCGTACGAAAATCGACCAAAGATTCCTTTTATATCTTTTAATAAAAACTCACCGAACGGTAAAATTGGATTTAAAAAATTGTAGGTGGATGGAAATAATATTACATATTGAGGAAACATGGATTTGGATGATAAAATACACCCCAGTAAATACCAAAGTATAAACAATCTCAGATAAAAATGAGATTGTGATATTTCCCTTACCTTAGGTCTGATTTGCTTCGTAAGTGTCCGAACCTCCTATATAATGATTTAAATAATGTCATTGACTTATTACAGAATCATATTCATTGTTATGATATCATATATGGTTCACTTATGACTTTATATTAGATGTTCTTTTGTAAATTCCATGTTAAAGAGCGTTTTGGGTAATTGTTTCATTTGTCGTCTTGTAATTATTCATATGATTACTTAGATAATGATTACATAATTCCAGAATATAAAACATGATTTATATATATATATATATATATTCAGAATATACATATATATAATAAATCACTAAATGGAAAGAAATACACCGTTCATGGAGACGGTAGGCCGTACGTACGCATGAACGCTGTTTTCATTTCCTTATTGAGTTGAATGGAATTAATTAGATGAAATTCATATATATATACAAATAAATCCAGTATCATTATTATACCATATATTTCATGATTACTTATTATATATACCTTATAATCATTCATGAATGGTTTAAAGTGGAGAATGAATCTCATCACGTCGTGGAGACGGTAGTTCGTTCGTACGCACGAACGATGATATCATTCTCATGATCGTGGGACTGTATTGGAGTGTATTAATACTATTTTAGAATCAAAATCACTTTAAAATAATAATATATAGTTATTATTTACACCATTTAACCCATCCAAGTAAGGTGGTGTGGGAAAATAGATTTCACCACGGCGTGGAGACGGTATTCTGTACGTACGCACGCGCGGTGATTTCGTTTTCCGTAGGATCGATATATGGTGAAATAGGATTGTTTCATACTTATAATAACATATCAGTATATGACTGTTACTAATGCTATTACTTCATAATGAAAAAACCTAATAAGAAGAAGTGGAATAAGAAATAAAGGTGAATGAATCGGTAACGGAAATTATCTCTTCTTTGAAGCACCTCTTTGAGACCCCCTCTTAGGGCACTAAAATTGGTCTTTGAGGAAGACCAGAACCTCTAGGATGTTGCTAGGGAATTTGAGAAGTGAATTTTTCTGGTTTTGGCCAAGCTTGAAGTCTCAAAGTTGTGTGAAGAAGACAGGGAGGAGGTTCCCTTTTATAAGGGAGGAGAGGGGCACCATTGGAATAACTAAAAATATTATTTTATTATAAAGTCAAGTTCGGTTTTAAATAACTCCAAATTGATTTATTTCTTGTATAAGGTGGGTATGGGTCGAAATACTGTCATAAAATAGAATTTAGACAATTTTAGGTTCCTATTGTATCCTTATCATCTAGATTTTACATTAAGTTAAATAATTTTACTTTTACCGTGTCTTCTTGTGTTCTTACACTATATGGTTAATAAACTTACTATAAGAAGCCAAATGAACACCAAATTGTTTTTTATTAATATATATTACCATATCTAAGTAATTTGGCTGAACCTTAGATTTTTAGGAATAAAATAACAAATAATAATATAATATTTGTTTTAAAAAATATTTATGTCAATTTTGACACAATTTAGTAATTGATTTTTGTTAAAATCATAACAGAATGATAAGTTCGAAAAAAAGTTAATTAAATCAATAATAACATGACATATTAACCAATAAAATTAGTAGAATTCATAAAAAGTCTCAAATTACATTTATTTGGGTATTTATAACATCAATTATGTCAATATTTCATTAGTAAGATAATTACTGCATCATCTATGTGTAATAATAAATGATAATTATTTAATCCTTAAAAATTCTAAATAAATTCCCATGATGTATATAATTGTATTATCTTTCTGGAGACTTTTCATTTTCGAATGTTAATGATGTTTATCACTAGATTAAAATTATTATACTTATAAGATTCAAGAAAGTGACATGTTGTCACATTCTTTGGTTTTAATAATAATTAAATTATTTTCATTGACAAAATTTAATTAAATGAATCTAATATGACCCTTAGGTAATATGGGTCGACTTTTAGTCATCCAATAGTATTTTGAAATTTGTTATGGTAATTTTGAAATATTATATTTACCCTTAATTACCCAATTTACCTTTAACTATGGTAAATAAAATTTACCGTAGTTACTATTCATAATTCCCCAAAAAAAAGTAGCCTATTAACATAATTTGGACCCAATGATTCCAAATATGGAATTAATTTTTTAAAATTCAATACATTGAATTTGATGAAATTAAATTAAAATTAATCCCATTGTTGAATAAAAACGGGTTTTTGTTTAAAACATTGCAAAAGATTGAATTTATTTAACCTACGAATTCATGGTAAAATCAATGATAATAAACATTCATTATATTAAATGGTAAAAATATATTATATTTATACTTTAAAACCATTCAATATTATAATTTAACCACATAAGATATTACGATGAAAAAATTTGTTTTTAATTAAAATATAGCGTGTTTTTACTATTCATTAAAATTTGAAAGTTATCGGAAAAATATCAAAACGTTATCTAATGTAAATTTTTATATCCTTATTCAAAAGAAGAAATTAATTTTGTCAAATTGAAAATATAAAAATGTCAAAAACTAGATTTAATGTGGGTGTGCCATCAAAAGACGGCAAAACTGCATTTTTTGAAAAATACTTATTTTACTCAAAAAATTTATTTTGTTCTTATACCGTGTTCGAGAAATGTGTAAGATGAATAATAATGTTATAAAATTCAAAATTTAGTTAACACTTTTCACAACGGCTAGTTCATGACAATATTATAATAATATATCTTTGTTTATTAAAACCCAGTATTGCGCACAACACACGCTATCGAGGAAGGTCGCGATTGCGTGTAATGCAAGCCACGTCAAGGTTGCGTGTTGTGAAAGAATCTTTCGTTGTTTTGTATAACAGAATCCAACCATATTTCATTTATACATTTAATATATATATATACTCAATGTTTCGTAGAATAACTTTTATCAAAATTTTGTGTAACACGATCCAAGAATAGTGTTGTGTATACTGCAAGCTAATACGGTGTTGCGTATAGCGCAAGGTAATATTGGTGTAGAATACAACAGAAGACATTAATGAAATTAAAAGAATATTTTTCATAAAATTTCGGGGTGTTACAGATATTATTATATACTCTAAAAGCAAGGAGGAGCATGATGAGTATCTGATTATTGAACAAAATTCCTTGAGAAACATTGTGGAATGTAAATGGAATGTGATTTATTAATGAAATAATTATAATTCTTGGTTCATATAATTAAAATAAATAAGATATATTTGGACCCTTAAAATGAAAAAAATGAAATATGGAAGTGTCCAACATCTATGTCAGATATACAGACTTTAGTAGTATTAGCTGGGTATTATCGTCGTTTTGTGAGAAATTTATTGTCATTATCAAAACCCTTTAACCAAGATAACTCTGAATGTAGTCATGTTTTCTTTAAATGATTAATGTTATGAGTGATTTATATAGTTGAAAGGGAGGATTATCACCACACATATACCCACAAAACCCACATATGGATAAATTTTTATAGTATTAATTGTTTCTTTGAATAAGGTATTGGGATTTTTGATAATGAAAAATGAATATTTAATAAATTAATCTTAACATAAATTGAATTTTTTTAATAGAACTACCCAATGAGTGATTTTTAGTTCTATGTAGTGATTTTCCCTTTCAAAATATGGAGGCATTTTCTATATTTAGTGAAGTGTGAAGTATTGAAAGATCTCAAAAGACTCAAGTATATATTAAAAAATAAATAGATGAATATGTTACAACAATTATGGTTAGATATGATCATGGAATATGACTACTCAATTCACTACCATCCTTGGAAAGATAATAATGTGGAAAAAAGTTTTATGTAAAAATGATCGAATAATCCTATCATTAATGAAAATTGAGAAAAATATGATATTCTAATATTTGAAAAGGCTGTGAATGCGAATATTAAATTATGTAACAACATCAATCCTTTCACAAATGATATCTCAAACATACCTACATGATAAGGAAAAGGAGGGTCAACGAGATGGAGATAGAATTCTGAAAAAATTGAAAGCTATAAAAGATAATAAAATCCAAAACATCAAAAAAATAAATAAGGATTTGTAAGATTTGGGTCATGGTTATGTCTACCATCAAAGACCAGGTTAACGAAGGATTTATTGGATGATTTATATAATTTGACTTTTTACATCCATTATGGAACCAAAAAGATGTATCAAGATCTCTAATAGATCTATTTGTGGGACAACATGAAGAATGAGATAAAAAATATACATTGAGATGTCTTGTTTGTATGCAAGTGAAGGATGAATGAAAAATTAATGGGGATGATGCAACCATTACTCATACCTTTATTGAAATGGAGAAACATCACTATAGAAATTTTCAATGGTCTTTTGAATACATAAAGAAGAAGAATTCTATTTGGTTTGTGGTGGGTCATCGTACAAATATTTCACACTTCATTACTATTCAATAGGACTTCTCACTCAATTAATATGAAACTATATACATTAGACAAGTGGTGTGGTTGCATGGAACACCAATATCAGTTATATCAGATTGAGACCCACGATTTTCCTCTATGTTCTAGAAGTGTCTCTAACATTTTATAAATATTGATTAGAAATTTAGCATTTATTGTAACCCTAAAACTGATTTCCAATCTTGGTAGACTATTCATAATCTTGTAAAACTATTGATAGGATTTTCAATTAACATGAATGAAGGATTGGACCAACATTTTTTTCTAGTCGAGTTCCATATAATAACAATTTCCACTAACGAATACAACTTCCTCCTTATGTATCCCTTTATGGTAATAGGTGTAGAACACCTGTATGTTTTTATGATGTTGGGGAATAAAAACTAATAAGTCTTGAAATATTCATAGAAATGTTGAAAAAAGGGTAAAATCATTTAGCAGCTGATCAAGGCCTCTCAGTGTTAAAAAATATATATACGCAAAACCATTAACAATACATAGATTTTGATGGCGGAAATATGGTATTACTCTATATTTCCCCAAGGAATAAATTAATGAGCTCTTGGAATAATAGAAATCTTATTTCAAGACACATCAACCTCACTCAGATCATTGATCACGTTGGAGCAGGGGATTATCGACTAGAACTAACATATATCCAATCTCAATCACATGATCTATTCCATGTATCCATCTAGAAGATGTACCTACCAAACCAATCAGATGTACTTAATCCAATAGTGGTACCATGGGGGAATGATCTCTCATATGTGGAGAATCTAGTGAAAATATTATATTGTAAAGACAATGTTCTAAAAAATAATAAAATTCACTTTGCCAAAGTGTTGGGGAGAGACCACATGTTTGAAGAAGCGATGTTGGATCCAAAGGAATCAATGAAAAAAATAACCCTAATCTGGTTTATTGTGGGTAAAATAAAATCTATTGTGGGAATTTTTTAAAGGGTGAATATTGTAATGACCCAAAATTTTCAAAATAAAATTACCATTTCATTTTAATACAATTTCTTATTATATATTACAAATATATAAAACCCATGTCCTTATTTAGTTTCATTATAATCTATCAGATTTAGTACACCATTAATATTATTTAAAATTGATAAAATAGAAGTTTAGTAGGGATAATATTATTAGTATAAATATAGTGTTTTGATATATACAATTGGAATAGACAAAGAATATGATGGGCTCAACCAATAGGATCATAACCTATGAATCCCATTTATCAAATATTATAAGGGAGATATCATCTCTAGCCTTTTACCTTGACTAATATCTTGATGTGATCCAACAACTTATGAATGAGATAAATTGTTTATTGGAGAAGTTCAATGTCATTAAGATTGCGAATGAAACAATGTACATTAAACCACTAAATGAAAGTATCACCATCACGTACCATACCATTAGGGTGTTTTTTGGTATATTAATGGATATGTTTCTTGACCATAATAATATTAATATATATATATATATATTATTTTCAAAAGATTAATGTTAACACATTATTATTATCATTAATTTATAAATGATTTTCATTTTTATACAATAAAACACAAATTATTTTGTTAATTAGTATTCAATTGAGAATAATATGTTTATTTTGACGAAATAATGGATTCATGAAATAAATAATCAAATATTATTTTGAAATATATTTTATTAAATATAAGTGGTCATATAATTTGTATGAATTCAAATATAAATATTGTAAGTGTTTGAAAACTGTTACTGTCAAAAAACCCAAAATTTATTAATAAATAGAAATTTTATTTTAAAATAAAAAATTGACACATTAATGAAATTAATTTTTTAGAATTAATATTATTTTTTGAATTTGAACATTGAAATTTTCCAATGGTTGCTTTTTCATAAATTTATAAGGTAGTCAAAGTTTCGGGTATAAATTAAATACAGTATAAATTAATTATGTATATTATGACCTCATAATGACACAAAATAACTGTAATAAATAAAATAAAAGGTATAAAATATATAATATATGATATTTTCATTAAAATATTATGATTTTATGTTTATTTAATAATTTTCATAAAGACATTATGAATCTTGTAAAACCATTAATATATTTTCTAATTTTAAAATCATTTCATTAAGAGTATGACTCACTTTCACATCAACAATGATATTATTATATTATTTTTGTCCCATGGATTTATAAAACTACAAAAACCACTCCACTATGGCAGGAACCATGGAAAAAACCACGGGATGATATATGGTGTTGTTTAATTTAATATATAGAGTCCAAATCCTATGTTTGATAAATAATAAAGTATTTCCAAGTGATTTCCTATATTTACCCACCCTTGACCACATTTTTATTCACTAAAAATATATGGAACAAATATTTACTCTACTGTACCCTATCTAGAGTCACCCAAAGGTGTCTCAATCTATCAATAATCCACTCCCAATCATTTGTATTCAAATTCTTAAGGAAGGGGCTCTTTTCCTTCTCCTCTTTATTCAATCATGTTCATTATTTTGTGCCACTTATCTCTATATTATAGAATTGGGATATGTTATTTAATTTCAATCATACTACCCTTAAAATTAATAAATAATGGTAGACCCAATTCTTTATCAATAATCCCTCCCCAGAACATTTATACACCCCCACTGTGCAACTGAAATTTCACTATGATTTTCCATGAAAAAAAATTGTGTAGTGACTACCCATAACGATTTCCTATCAAGGGTGTTCAACTTTATAAACATATAATTATTTAATTGGTATTTTCATATAATTATTGAATTTTTCAAGATCATGGAATAAAATTTTATGAATAATTAATCCAGGTTGTATGATCTATGTGGCACACATAAGGATGAGAATAAAATGAATGTGACGGGTGCACCCAGAATTATATAGAACCATAATGGATTGGTTAATGTTTAGTATCATGAGACATCATGTTGTGATAGATAGTAAACCAAGTTCGTTTATGGGACATCTTCCATCATTATTTCATTCCAATTATACATGACCATTGATTATTATGCTATGTTTTATGTTGTTTATACATTTCCCATATTTCCATTTTAATTATCATTTTATATCACGCCACATTGTTCATTTTTTGATTAATAATACTAATATGACCCATTGATATAAATATTTTCAAACATTTATTATACTATGATTTCTAAAAAATCATTTTCCTTAAATATGATTTATTGCTCACACATTTCTTATGTTTGTTCTAATGTTATCCCACTAACTTTAATGTAAGAGCATGTTAAAAAAGTTTATAGTAAATATGATGTATTCTATAATTTATGTTGTTATGTGATGTAACTTAATCCTAAATACACAAGTCTTCTTGATCTTATAGGTTATATTAAGTATAATGTTACATCATAAATCATGTACTAAAGTTAAATATAAAGCACTACTTTCATATCTATCTATATGGAGAATCATGCACCCCAAGTAAGAGTTCCTCATGCATCATGATAGTTGTGATGAACTCTATGAACCGCAAGCTCACCAATGAAATCATAGATTAAAAATCTTTCATACACTCATTAAAGTCCATTCCACCAAATCCTTAATGCTTTTTGGATTCAATTCTCTCTACTTTAAAAAATTATAGCATGTCATAGAACCTAATATTAAGGGCCTAATAAAACACCCACGGAATAGAAAATATAACCTTTCATATATTGATGAAACACTCCTTAATATCATTTCCAATGTCTACAAACCCTCTCTAGTATCTGATTTTAGACCAAAAAGAGTTTTCAACATAACATATAAAACCTTCTCAAGTATTATAGTGAATTGCTTGTGGCTTTGGATCCCTTCAACTATCTCAAAAAACCAAAGTCATTTGGTTCCCCAAAAGATTATTTATGGAATTAAAATTATTACCAATGAAATCGTTAAATTACATTACAACTACAATACACCAAAAGTGTATCATGTTCTTGAAACTAGAAAAGAAAAAACTCATCGACAGAGAGAAATTCCTTTTCATCATGTTTTTACTGATCAGGATGGGAATCTTTTCTAGATGGGTCGATGTGGTTATTTAATGTGTCACTTCCATCTCATTTAGAATTCACATCAATTGTAGAATTACATTATGCTACTACCCCACCAGGGGCATTCCCCATGGGGACCCCATTTCCCCTTCCATCTACATTTTAATAAATGTTATTTTTTCTATTATAATTTCAACAGAAACAAAGGATAATATCATTCAGGGGGAAGGTTAGTCTCTACGGGCTTCCCATCTGTCACATATTCTTCATTGATTATTTTCTAAACTTCTATATATCCACTTTAGAATAAATAAAGTATATTTTTAATAAAAGTAACATCTATAAGAATGCATTGGGGTATGTGTTCAATCTCTCTATAAAAATATCTCTCAAAACTGGAATCCTCTCTTGAAGGAAGAGAACCCTCAACATGTGTTCGATATTCAGATGGCAAAAAAACAACAACAAAACTATCACATAATTACTACAATATTTATATCATAAAGGAATTATTCTATAGAAAACCTGGAATATTGAAAAAGCAATCCAAGGATGGAATTGGAAAATGGTTTCCAATTAAAGAATATAAATTATAGTTATTGCAGTCACATAGTCCATCCCCTATTATTTTGTTGGAGTCTTAATATTCCCCAAAATAATCATTGAATAAAATTCATTCCACTCATACCAACAAATGGTGGGGGGGATAAACAACAAGGTAAAAAATATTCAATGTATAGCATGGGATATGATCTAGAAACCCAAAAAAATGTGGGAATGGGGTTTAGGTATCTACGTCTCTTCAATGACGCATCATGTTAGGTTACTTGGGCCCCCACCATAGCTTCTTTTATGGTAGAATGTGGGGTGTGTACATGTTCCATATGATTGGGAGTCACTAGAGAATAGGCTACGGAGTATTTGTTACATTTTGGAACATCATATGGGTACTCAATGCTAATTGAAATAATGCAACATACCCTTCCCCTGGAGGACTAGAATATAAAATTGACATCTTTTTCACAATATGGCCCATAATGGTTGGTGAACTGAGAAAATATTCTCATAGTTTAATGATATAGAGAGTAATATTATCAATAGTTTCATGACATCGATATATATGGGTATAGATCACCTCCGCTTGAGTAGGTCAATAACATGCATTTATAAGATAAAATCAAGTAATTCTATAGATATTTGTGCATTAGTTATGGAGGTATGTATTATTTATAAAAACATCTATAACTTCACGATCCCACCCAAAGAAAGTTATTTTTGGTTGTATTCCTACATCAGAAGCCTCTCCCTTATATAGAGTTCCAATCATCTCACCATTAAAAGGAGAAACCAATGTGTTCAATATGCATGACGATACATTCCTTCCATCTTTCACTATCCCAGAACTAGGGACATCTGGTGTACCTAAAATCCTAACATTCATCAACTCTTGGAAATGTCCCACAGTTTCACTTCTCATCCCACAAAATGGTTATAACATCTTCCCATTGATGAACTCAGTTCCATTTTCATAATAGAATGGATTATTTAGGTTTGAAGGTATGGTATTATCTTTAACTAGGTTATAAAACCATGAACATATGTTACCGACTATGTTACCCACTGTTTATCCATGTGGATCCATGATGATCATTAGTTTGATGACCATATGGTCATGATTGATCTATGAACCTTGAAACCTACCATAATAGGAATCCTGGAAATTAATTTTGACAATTCTCCCACAGAAAAAAGCATCACCAGTTTCAGTGTTGTTTTCAATGACACTTCTGGATTGATCATTATTGTAATCAAACATTATTTTAGGGATTAATTCTCACCAATAGTAATGTATGAACAAGAAATCATAATTTTCATGTAATTCTCTATTGAGAATGGGTGGGTTTATCTGACCCTTGATTCCCACATAAAAAATAATTTTATCTCTTATTTGGAGGTAAGACCCAAACTATTTTTTATATTAGTCTTGAAGATAAATCCCCCTAGAATTGCTTCTAATTTTGCTCCATAATTTTTTACCATGTCATCGTAATATAGATGCTCATCATATGGTTACCATGATTCTTGTTGATTATGTCTTGCTGGATTTTTCCCTTTTTGGCTCTCATACCATGGTTTATAAAAAAATATAATCTATTAATATATGTGCCCTCTTTTCTCCTAAAAAATAAAGGTTATGGTAGATGTTTTAAAATATGAAATCTTGCATCAACCCTAGATCAGAACCTGATTATAAAAAAAATCCAATTGTAATAAAAATATTATATAAAATTGGAATAAAATAATAAATTTATATTCAGAAATTAATTCAATTCCAAATTTCAGTAAAAAATATTTTCATTGAAGTGATATTTGTAATTAATTTAAAAAAATTACAATCCAATATACAAAACATTTATAAAATTATTTTTTCAAAAATCAACCAACATAAAAAAGCATGTACGTATAATAAAACTAATTATTTTTTAGTAACAATATATAAAAAAATTATAAATTTCATATAATTTAACTATGATTAATTACATTTTTAATAAATAAATATAGCAATTATTCCCCACTATTATTGGTGGGTAGTTAAGGTTGGTGGGGAGGCAGGTAAGGTCACGGGGTATGTGCATGGATTGCCTATTTAAATTCATTTCATCCTTGCCTTGAGTTTCGTGGTGGGGAATGCAATTGACCTGTTACTAAATATATCAATCATATTATCATCTATTCTAATCATAATAATATTATTTATTACATTATTAATTTTTTATTAATAATTTTTTATTAATAATTAATTATATTATGTATTATTATATATATTTTTAGTTAATAATATGTATAAATTTTAGAGTTTAAAAATGATTATTTTAATGATGTTATTAGTTATTAACTATTTTATGTACATTAATAGTTGATTATAATTATATAAATTAAACTAAAATGAAATTTTTATATTTGTATCACACAATTTGAGTCAAACAGGGCACATCTGTTTTCAAATTGATTTGTAGTATATTCTGTCCCATCAAAAATAAATTTTGGATCATTAACTTAACGTTTAAAAATAATATGAGCTCATTTTGTTTGTTTTGATAATGTGACATTCATTTTAAAATAAAATGACTCTATAATATTGAAATCACCCAATTGGATTCATACCAGCCACATCATTTATCAGATATATGTGTCACTGATTCATACTCTTCACAAACAAATTGTGGCCAGTGGTCATAAAAAAAAATAGATCTTCTATATTATATTTTGACAATGTGGTGATTATTTTAAACTAAAATGACACTTTTATATTGAAAA
The DNA here is from genome assembly GCA_963277665.1 of Viscum album. Classification (NCBI taxonomy): domain Eukaryota; kingdom Viridiplantae; phylum Streptophyta; class Magnoliopsida; order Santalales; family Viscaceae; genus Viscum; species Viscum album. The sequence goes on along the minus strand of OY728158.1, from coordinate 360,101,527 downwards.
CACACACTTTTTGTCCTAACAGAAACATCATGGGTCATATTGACAAGTGATTCATTCATATACATCAAAAATGACATATGGATAATTGTCTTAATGTTTCAAAAAATGTGAATTTTGTTTCTCATTTTTGACAATGTGATCCATATTTTAAACTAATATTACACATTTATATTAAAACTACTCTATTTGTGTCACACTAAAAATATAGTGTGTTAAATTGGCAGGAATGTTATTCCTACTCCTCAAAAATGAATAATAGATAATTTTACTAATGTTTACAATTATACTGATATCATTCTCTAACCTTTGTCTATGTAATGTATGTTTCTTTCTAAAATGACACTTTCAAATGGAAAAAAGTACTCAGAATCATAATAACCACTTCATGTGATAAATTAAAATCTAGATGATTTCAATATGTCACGAATCAATTTTGGATCATTCTCCTAAATTAAAAAAATGAAAATCATTTACCTAGTTTTGACATTGTGATATCTGTTTTAAACTAAAATGTAACTTTAAAATGAAAACAAACACATTATGTCATATGAACCACATCATTTGTCATATAATAATGTGGCTGAATAATAAAACAAGAAAATGAATTATGTATCATAGTCTTAATTTTTGTAAACAATTTGGGATTTTTTCTGATGTACTATATGTGATCCACATTTTAAACGAAAATTACACTTTGATATTGAAAATAAACAATTTGAGTAGTACCAACCACATCATGATTTAGATTGACATGTGGTCGATTCCTTTACATCAAAAAATAAATATGAATCATTTTATTAATCATTAATATTAATATGATATCGTTTTATTTTTTTTCTTATGTGATGTATGTTTTAAAACAAAATGGATGTTTTAAATCGAAAACACACACTAAGAGTTATACCGACCACATAGTGTATCAGATAAACATTGTTCAATTACTGGATGATGTAAATAAGTTGTGGAATGTTTTAATAATGTTTTAAAAAATTCAACTTCATTTATATGTTTTGGATATGTAACATGAATCTTAAAATAAAATGACACTTTTAAAATAAAAACAGACACTTCTATTCAGACATGCCACATCATGTGTCAAATTGATGTGTTGCAAACTCTTATATATCAAAAATAAATTATGGATTTTTTTCATATTTTTTTTAATAAATATGAGATTATTATAAATATTTTCGATGTAACAAATGATTTAATCTGAAAAAAATCTTTTAATTTGTAAATATTCACCTTGTGTCATATAGACCAAATCCTGAGTTGGATTTTCAAGCTGTCAGTTTCTAGAAAACTCAAATGAATTATGGATCCCTTTAGAAATGTTGGAAAAAATTTGATCTTGTTTTATTGTTATTGTCTATGTGATACGTGTTTTAAAAAAATGAAACATTTATATAAAAAACATGAAATTTCATTTATATTGTCCACATCATGTGTTTGATTAAAGTTCAATTGATTCCAACACATCCCACATTAATTATAGATCAATTTAAAAAAAATTCAAAATTAATTATATTTTTTATTAGTTTTGGATATGTGACACATTTTTTAAACTTAAATGAAACTTTATATGGAAAACATGCAATTTGAGTTATACCGGCCAAATTATGTTTTATATTGATCCATGGTTTATTCCTACATTTCACAAATGAAATTCGTATTATTTAGAAAATGTTTGTAATAAAATATGATCTCATTTTATTTTTTTCCTAGAGTAACATGTGATTTGAACTTAAAGGAAAATTTTATACTGAAAACACACACTTTGAGTCATACTGACCACATCATGCGTCAAATTTACATTATGTTGATTCTTATATATCTCAAATAAATTACATAAAATTTTGAAATGTTTGAAGACAATATGTCTATTTTCTTTGTTTTTTCATTGTGATGATCATTTAAAAAAATGAATCGTTTATTTTGGAAATGTGAAGTTTGATTAATATTTATCCAAACATGAGTTAGATTGATGTGATGTCAATTCCTACACATAAAAAAATATTTAACAAATATTTTTCTAATTTTTTAAAACATGTTAAGATTTTTCCAAAATCTGGTTGTGTGACACATGTTATTATGTAAAATAAAAGTTTTATATAAAAAACACACACTTGGAGATATCAGTAACATAATGTGTTGGATTGATGTTTGTATCATTATTATATTCCGAAAAAAAAATTATTGATCATTTATCTAATGATTCAAGACAATTAGAGATCATTTACATTGTGTTGGCCATGTAAGATTATTATTACACTAATTTTCCAATTGAAAATACATACTTTGAGTCATACCGGCCATATCATGTGTCAGATTTACATGAATTCCATATCTATATATGAAAAATGATTTTGGATCATTTTCCTCAGGATTGAAAACAATCAAAGTATATTTTTTTAGTTTTTTCTATCTTAATCATTTTTAAACTAAAAGTATGGTTTTATATTTAAAATATTCAATTTTAATTATATTATCCACATCATGTGTATGAATGAATTTATTTGTATTCCTACACATTACACATGAATTATTGATCATTTTCAAGTATTTTAAAAGTAATTCACATTAGTTATCTTTGTTTGGGCCATGATATGTGAGGTTTAAACTAAAATGAAACTTTTAGATTAAAAACATGAATTCATTTCTTACCGACAATATAATGAGTTAAATTGATGTGAGGTCGCTTCCTACATGTCACAAATGAAATTTGGATAGTTTTAAAAAATTTTGAGAACATTATGATATCCCAATGTTAGTTTTTGATATATGAAGTACTTTTTAAACTTATACCACACATTCTTATTAAAAACACACATTTTGAGTCATACATACCACATTGTGTTTTAGAATAAAATAACATCAATAACTATTTTTATAAAATAAATTAAGAATAATTTTTCAAATGTTTGAAATCAATTTGACATTTAATTACCTGTTTTGGGTACGTGACATGTGTTTTATACTAATATAAAACATTTATAATGAAAATGTTCACATTGAGTCATACTGATCCAATTGTGTGATAAATTGATTTGAGGTCAAATATTATACATCCAATATAAATTATGGATAATTTTATAAATTTTTAGAAACAATATATTCTTATTTTATCTATTTTGTAGTGTGACACAAGTTCTATACTAAAATAAATCTTTTATAAAAAAATAATCACTTGGAATCATAACATCCAGATAATGTGTTGGAATGATTTGTAGATAATTATTACATTCAAAAAATGAATTATGGATCAGTTTCATTATTATAAATGATAATATGAACTTGTTTACATAGTTTTGGATATGTGACATGTGTCTTAAGATAATTTTTCACTTAAAAACACACACTTTGAGTAATATCAGACACATCATGTATTGAATTTACATGAATTCAATTACTACACATGAAAATAGATTTTTTGATAATTTCACTACTGATTTAAACAATCAAAGATCATTTTCTTGGTTTTTATATGTGGTGTGCATTTGAAACTAAAATGTATCATTTATATTGAAAAAATATACTTTAAATCATATTTTCCAAATCATGTTTCATATTGATGTACAATATATTCCTATAAGTCACATATTAATTATAGATCATTTTTATGGTTTGATAACAATTCGAGCTCATTTTCTTGATTTTTTCTAAGTGACACGTGTTGTGAACAAAAACTATAATTTTATATTAAAAATACACACTTTGAGTAATATTGGCTACATTATGTGTTGGATTGATGTGTGTTCCAATTCTTACTCAACATTATTGAATTAAATATAATTTTCCTAAATTATGACGATAATATGATGTTTTTTTGTTTCAGATAAACCGATTCCTTTTTTAAACTAAAATGATAATTTTACTATAAAAAATACACACTGTGTCATTGGATCCTTGTCATGCGTCAGAATGATTCATAATCAATTCATATATGTCCAAAATGAGTTATAGAATTTTTTTAATCATGTTGTTTAATAATATGGGGTTTTTAAATAGTTTTTAAATTGTGACATGTGTTTTGAACTAATATCACATATTTATATTATAAACATGAACATGGAGTAATTATGGTCAAATTGTGAGTCATATTGAAATGTGGTTAACTCTAACATATCAAAATGAATTATGGATTATTTTCTAGACTTTTTAGGTCAATCGATGATGATATTTTTTTTGTTATTATAATGTGATTTTTTAGACTAAAGTGATACCATTAATGTGAAGACCTGATCTTTGAGTAATAATAATGATATAATGTTCCATATTGATGTTAAATCCATTCAAATACATCTCAAAAATAATTATGATTAATTTTCTTAATATTGGAAAATAATATGAGCTCATTTTATTGATATTGAAAATATGATGAATATTTTAAATGAAAATTACACATTTATATTGAAAACATGAACATTGAGTCATAATGACTACCTAATTCACCAGATTGATGTAAAAACATTTCTTGCATATCAAAAATGATTTAAGGACCATTTTCATGATTTTTGTAATAATGCTGAACTCATTTTCACATTTATGACAATTTGAAATGAGTTTTAAACTAAAATGGTTGTTTTATATTATAGACATTAACTTTGAGTCATACTAGACACATAATATGTTATATTAATATTTGGCCCATCCCAACTTTTCAAAAATGAATTATGGATTATTTTCGTTAATTTTGTAAACAATCTAAGCTCATTTGATCAGTTTTAAAAATGTCATACTTTTTTAAACTAAATTGTTAGGTAAAGATCATCTGACATCTCAATAGTTTAAACTTCAACCCCATGTACAATTTTATTCACAACAAGTTACTCACTTATACTCTTATAGTTTTATTAGGATACCAGTTAGGAATCATTATTCAAATTTTAGTATTAATCAGTTTATGTATTTTATTGAATCAAACTTGAATGTAATGAGATTCGACATGATTCTTTATCAGGGGGTGAGAGTGAATACAATAGGACCCATACCATTTTTAAAATTCATCAAAATATATAAAGTCATAAAATTAAGTTGAAGAGTCTTTTTATATGGAAGTACCTTTTCCAAGTGTTTGGAATATTTCTTCAGATTTGTGAGTAGAAGGATCCTTGAACTACTTACCTCTCACCATTATCTCAGTTGTAGCCTCAATTTCCAATATCTCATGAACTCTATGAGATTAAGATATGTTACTAGATCTAATAGAAACTTTAGAGCATAATTTTCCATAGTATTAATCCTTGAAAATTTACTAAATTTTTTTTTATTTATAGGTCATCACTAATGAATTTTGTAGATTTTAATGACTCATATAAATCCCAAAATAAAGGAAATTAATTAAATGTTTAAAAAAAATCATGGAAAATTAGTGGATGTGAATATGTTCATTAAATGAAATTATATATTATAGTAAAAATAGTAAAATTAATTTCATCACATTAGATGGTTTTTTAGTAAATGTATCAGATATGTTGAATTGAACATCCTCAATGTCCATATATGTAGGTGGAATGGAATGTTTCTAAAATAATTTGCAATCAATTTGGATCATGTTATTGAGATATTGTTTTGGTTTTTACCACATACAACACCCCCAGTCAAATCATTGAATCCGTTGTCATTAAGAATATGATCCATGGGCTAGTAGGATCACAAAGTCTATATCCATGCTCAAGAGGGAATAATCTACGGTGGAATTCAAATTTTTTGAATTTATGGTTCGATCAAATATAAAAAATAAATTGGATTGTAATTAAAAATTTTATATTAGACTAATAATGAAACTAAAATATTATCAATAGAAAATGAAATTTAATTTATGAAAAAAAATATATGCACTGCGATGTTAATGCTTCACATACCAAATATATCTTTATTGTCATAACCTCTAGTAGATCAAAAATATAATAGCTAATCAAATGAACTTTATGTTAGCTAACCTTCAGACATTTTTTACTTTTCATTTTCATCTATCGATAAAATCATCTTCTTTTGATTACATAAACATTTAAAAATCCAGGAAGTATATAGAAAATATAGATATAAAAACTATTAAAAATATTATTTTTGATGTTTTATTTACATTTAGGTATTAAATTTTTGGGAATACTAATTTGTTGATCTAATTTAATATCCTTTATCAATTCCGAAATATAATATCCACAATCATTATAAGTAATTTTTTTCAAATGCTGATGAAAAAATCTGCAAAATAAGTATTTAATTGCCTTTGCTATGGGAATTCCAATAAAAATGGACAGTCCCACTAAATATGTGATGTTTGGTAAATATTCAACGGTCCTGGTTGAATTGGATCTAAGTTCTTTTCTGATTCATAATATTTGTTTGCCTGCATTGGATGATGACATCTCTCTAAAAATTGATTATGAATGATTACCAGATTACATCATAGACTATAATTTAATTGATTATGTCAAATATAAGTGCTTTAAAAACATTATATTCTCTTTTTTCTCACAAAAAGGAAATCATTAGGTTTCTTGTAAGAATAATTTGATGATACAAACAATGTGTAACAATGGTGATGAAAATGGTATTTGTTTTACTGATGGTTGTACTCTACAAGTGGTGGAATATATTCCTTTTGAATTGCAACAAGAGCCTGAAGTGAATTAGGAGACATAAACCAACATTCATGTGCATGAAAGGGATTATAGGACTGACTTTATGGGATCACATCTAGTTGGGGACATAGTGTTGGTTTATGATAATGGGGTTAATGGATTCATGATCTCATGACTGGAGTAGCATGAATTTGGACCTGCACTCTTGGGGAAGAAAAATACAAGTGATGTTAAAAATCATTCAAATTTCCAGGAGGAAATTACCAAAATATGAGAAACACAAGGCATCCGCAGATGGTGGGATGATGTTGAAGAGGATTCCCAGAGAAATTTAACATATTGTCAAACATTATCGAAAGGAAAAGTTGTTGTTAATGGTGAATGATGACAACCTATTCCTATTATGAAATCAAGATGGAGGGAAGACTACTCATATTTAAATCCAACTACACTTACTCAGTCCCATTGTCATTTTTATTATGATTTTCATTAGGATTGTGAAAATGATTCTACCTACTATGACTACGATTTTGGATGTTTTCTCTTCTGCTAGGCATGAAGGCATGTATGCTTGTATGACCCCATCTATCAACAATTTTTCTTTACATTCTTCTTAATAAAAATGGATCTTCCCTAACTTTTAGATATTACTATATATACCACAATCTATTTCCTTTTTTATTAACCATTATTCTTATTATGTTTAGTTATAAACCTCAAACTACAATTTAGTTAATATTTATTGATCACCATATCATAAAAAAATTCTTGCTAAAAAAGATACAAAATAAAATAATATGAACTTTATCAGCAAAATATTGATTGCATGGCCTTAAAAATTAACAATGGACATCATGTGTGATCATTTTGTTTTGGAATGCATCCTTTGAATAGAAAAAAAATTTGGTGTATTCAAGTTGATTTGGCCATGAATCCAGTGCATTCAAAAAAACAAAAAAGTAATGTGAAAACAAATATAAATATTTTTTATAATTGGATTCTAGATATTTACACTTGAATTATATCCACCATGATAATTATTTCATCTATTATTTTCCTTCCAAATGAAACATTTAATTAATTTAATAACTTTTTTAGTTTTTCATATTGAAAAAAAATGTTTACTATATAAATTATAGAGGGATTAATGAGTCAATATCTATTTTATAGGGATTTATATATATATACTAGTAATATATAATCCTATAGAAAATATGAATAGTTTTTAATTATATTGAACAAACTAGAAATTTTTTTGGAAAAACATATTTTGAAAATTTAACTCATGTATTTATTCAAAAATAAGACTCATAGCCATTCAAACATGTTAATTTTATTTGTAATCTTGATACCAACCATGTCTCCAAAGGCCTATCAAAATATATATTTTCATATTAATTGGAGTACATAATTTAAACCTTAAATACTCTCTGTGTATGAATTATTAATGTTAATATATAGTGTAGGGGAACTTTTCGGTTGAATTTGTTCTCAAATCATCTATTAGATTTCTTGGTCGATTTACTACATTTTCTTGATCTGACCTTACATTTATAATTAATTTTTCCAATTTGTGATACAATATTCCATTTATTACATTTTTATATAAATTTATTATGGAATTTTAGTTGAAATTTTTTATGGACATAAATTGTGTTTTTTTATAGGATTTAATGACAATTAAATAGAAATTACAATAGAATTATTAATGATGTTAACATACTGGTCATCTAATAGGATAAGAAAATCAGTGTCGTACTCATGAGCAACATGAATCCAAAATATAATGTGTTATTTTGTGATTTTTTTATCGTGTAACATGTCTCCAAGGGTATTAGACATTATAATTCTCATTACAAGGTGATGTGTGTGTGTGTGTGTTCATAAATATAAATATCAAACAATTTCACTATATGGTTTTTTAAAAATATAATGCTATTAGAAGTACTTTGATTCACATTTAAGCTAACGAGTTTTGATAAAATTAGTTACCAAAGGTAATACATGAACATGAGGGGATGGTCTATTCTCATTGACTCTGGGGTTATGTGTCTCTTCATGTACAAATCATTATTCAGGTATTGGTTTATATTGATCCTTTCATAAATAGTGTTCAATAAAACTAGTCTGTATAATAATATGTTTTGAGGCATAGATATTTTTCTAATTTTAATTAATCATCTCATATGTTTCTCCTAAAGGAATTATATTGTCAAAATATTTTTATGGTGGCACTACAAATCCTACACCTATAATGTAGCTATATTGTTCTGTATGATTCAAAGCTATTGAATGTAGTTTTTATTCAAGTAAAGTTTATATTGATCATGTGTCTAAATAAGATAAAAATATATGAAGGTTAATTTATATTTTTATGTTATAATATTATAATTAATTACAAACTATTACTATTCAATACATATAAATGTTTCCTATACTACTTGTATGTTTTAATCTACTAGTATTCCCTCTTAATTTATACAATCCTCCTTCAATAGTACATGGTGTGGGATGGAACTGACACTGATGTGCAATTCGTCAATTTGTTTATAAATAAAGGAACCTATGTTGTTTCATATCACAAAAGACAGTTAATATATATTAAAAATATATACTATTTTTTTCGAGTGATGAATACTCCATCCGTTCTTACAATAGGGGAACATTGGTTTTGATGCACACTTATTATTTTCAACACTTCTTTTTTGTTTCATAATTTAAAATTTTATATTAGAGTAAATAAATTATATATTTTCAAATAAAATATTATCGATAAAAAATCACTCGAAATTATTCCTCCACATAAAGTGTAATGAATGATTTATTTGTGTCTTGGTTTATAATGTGATCAAACATTGCTGGTGGGTGGGGGTTTTCATTCCCTCTAATATATCTATTTTGATTCTTTTCTATAAGTGTTTATAAATATATATTAGATTTTTCCGTGACCACTATGAAAAATTTCCCATTAAAATTATCTAAAATTAACATAATATGCAATGGGAAATGAAAATTAAATAAATGATTCATTGTATAATTCTTTGGTAAAATAGAGAATGTATATCGTAGTATTTTTATAATATCTTCCCTTATGGTTGTCTTCAATTTGTTCTATGTATCAATATCAATTTGATTATTCATTATCATTGTGACGTTAATATAACTAATGATCATTAACCTAATGGGGTAAATAGGTTGTTCTAAATGACCATATCCAATGTCAAAGTTTATTCCTTTTCTTATTTCTTTGATAACATTAGTTAACATAGTGATACTACAATACTATTTTTCCATCCACATGTTTTTGATCCCCTAATTATTCAATAGTTTTAGCAGTGATCTTGTGTTATTCCATGATAATGGTTACATCATCATGTCGAGAAGTAATTTTTTTGCAAGAGTTGTTTAAAATTATATTTAGATTATGTAATTGTATTATAAAAAACAAAATATTATATGGAAAATATAGTATATTAAAAATAGTTTAACATATTTATTGAAATACCATTATTTTATTTAAAAGTACTAGGGATTTTTATTCTCTATTGAGTATACAAATAATATCCTTATGTTACACAACAATTCACAATTCCATGTATAAATTGGTACCACTGTCAAATGATTGTGATCTAACAATGAAAGAGCCATCTTAAATTGATTTTTATTCTGAACCTGTAATTATTTGAATCTTCAAAAGAAAAATTGACCAATTCCAATTGAAGATATAGAGTACATAAAATACTTTCACTACTTTGAATTATATTATAAATTGTTTTTCCTTATACCATTCCTTAATAAAATTCACCTTCATGGAGACGAATTCATCAAATTTAACTAAACATATATTATCAAACAATATAAAATTTAAATTAATAGCTTCAAATGTTTTATAATAAAACCCATAATTGTTTTTCAACGATTCTGACATTTTTTATATTTGGATATATTCATTTTCTATCCATGGAACCAGAAACATGCATCACCTCATACATAATCATAAATCCACTCTTTTCATCAAAAAATGTTTATTTTATTACTTATAATAAATTTATTACCATTAATTACAAAAATTGAGTGAGTTATAAAATTTATATTTGTTCCACTACAATCCATTGATGTCATTCTGTAATTGAAATCAAATATTCATATTTCTTCTTATAAATATTATCTCAAACCCCTTTATGAACTCTAGATAATAGTATTTGGTATCCAGAATTCATCTATCGATGGATTCAAATATCTATGAATTAATATTTGGACTTAAATATTTGGATAATCATTTATACTATTATGTAAAATGTAAAGGTGGTCTAGATAATCCTCAGTATTGGTAATTGTAACAAAATATCTTATCGAAATCCATTTTCTTATTTGGATTATGTTGGGATGAGATTTTGGGATACCAATTATATCAACATCTAATATGTACATGGATTAAAATTTAATATGTTATTAATTAATATATCACTCTAATATAACACCTTCTAGGTGAATTTGAATCTAGATTTACCTTCTAAAAATATTCACATATCGTTCATTGGGGAACATCTATCCTTAAGGGACATGACTGCAAAGTTGAATATCTATAATAGAGTGAACCTTTAGATTGAATTTTTTATAATATAATTTTGATTGAGATAGTGAAACATTATGGATTTCATACATTTCTTGGTAGAGTGAAACATAATTCTATAAGAATTATGTCATACGTCAAGACATGAAAATAAGTTAATTTTACACCTTCTGTCTTAAAATTAATCATTAACTGATATTCTTGATATTTTATGAATACCCCTATAAAAGATTCAAACAATTATGGATGTTGTATAATTGTAAATTTTCATGTCTAGATAGAGTGTATTAGATGGGAGGAAGACAAGTTCATCTTTTAGCATTCACTAAGGCCAACACTCCCCTTATCTACATATTTTTCTTGTCTATAATTTCCTTAATTCCATATTTTTCTATATATAGTAAATTTATTAACCTGTTAATAATACCATAACATATTTTTTTATGTGAATGAAATGACGAAAACATCTAATATATAAACAATTATTATATGGTAATTCAAATAAAAAGTACTCCTTTTTCCCAAAGATTTCATAATATTTTTTGATATTGTTTTTCAAAAATAAGTTTCAATGTAATTTTTTCAGTAATAGTTGATCAAACATTAATTGTGATGGTAATTTACATTATTCTTTATTTCTACTTAATGATGTCATCCAGGATCAATATATTTTTCATAAATGATAAAATTTTATATGACCTAAAAAAGTCAAAAAGTAATGTTTCAAACTAAATTATTGTGTACCATCTTCACAAATGGGACACACACACATTCCATTAATGCTATTTCCAAAAAAAGTTCAATAGGTAGGAAAATCATTTATCGTCCTATAAAACATGTCTCTTAATGTAAAATGTGCAATTCTATAAGCCGCATACAGTGTAAAAATATTAACCCAAATAAATTATATATCATAAATGTGTGCTTCCAAATAGAAATAAGTATTATTTTCAAGTTGATTTTTCTTGTATATATGTATAGAAAACATAATGTCTTTTCACATCATGTAAAACCACAATTAAAAGTTATAAATTTTCTCAATAACTCTCCATGTTCTATGTATAATAATCTGTACACCAAGAGAATTAATTCCAACCATTGATTACAGAAGATGATAGTTTATTGGGTTTCTTTAAAATTTTGGATACCCAAAATAAATTTCTACCACTTAGGTGAGTCTATAGGTTAACGAAGATTCTCATATTTGATTATTATACATTCATTCCATGAATTTTTTAATAGTTTCCTTAAATACATATAGTCATATATACATTTCATTGATAGAAAAGTACAATAATTATTTTAATGTAATTGATTCATCTTTCTTGTATCGATTTATTCAAAAAATAGAGAATATTGTGACTGATTCATATCACATGATGGATGAAAATATTATCATCTTAGTCAGCATTTACATTATGGGTTTTTTCCAACATTTAGTCTATTATTTATTTATTTGATTTCTTATTTTTAAAAAAATTCTTACTACATTTTTGGTTGAATTAATCTTTAATAACAACAGTTTATATAGATAAAAAGGATTTAGGATGGTTAATATGCTTTCTCTATTGCAGACTCACTATAACTTGTAACGCTACCATCATAATCCATTGTCATATGATTAACATCCATAATTATTTATTTCATATCCATCCTATTATGATTAAAAAAATAATTTTAAAATAAATTAATAAATACAAAGAATGCATTAAATATCAATGTAGAAACTTATAGATGATATTAATATATTTTATTATTTCTTAATTAAAAATTCATACCCACTTTGGAAACTAAAATATGAAATAAAAACAAAATTTATAAAATAAAATGTTTAGAAGTTATTGAAATTTCAATATTATAATTCTTATGAGAAGGCTTCACATTGATAATTTCCTCTAATAAAAATAATGTTGAGTGTCTAAAAAAATGTTTGATGGTTTTTGGTAGCACTAAATTAGGTAATTTATTATGAATGAATTCATTATTGTTGAGATATCATGATTGATGCTAAATTACTATAAGGGGAACCCACAAGGGATGATATCCACCATGATTATTTTTTCAACATTTATATATTTTAATATTAATTGAATAATCATCATCATCTTGAAATAATATTGTTGAATGAATGTTATAATACAAAAGTTATTGGTGATGATTACTAAAATGTTCAAATTTTATAAAAGGGAGAAATAATAATAAGCAAATAATAGTAGTAGAAGGTTTATATACACCCAAAATTAGTGAATAAGTATTAGAAAATATTAATGTAACAAATTATCCAATAGAAATCAATTTTTCTATGATAATCCATTCTTAATGATGTGTATTAATATTGTTTTTTAGTTTTCGGTATCATTGAAAGAAGGAACTATGTGATATATATAATGTAATAAAGATTATAATTAAATTTAATCCAGTGCAGCATATATAGTACAATAATGATCACTCACCAAGTTATTAATGGTTATTAGTTATGATGAAATTGTTAAGGATAATGATGTTTTTGGTGAGAAACCTTCAGACACAATATGTGTAAAAAGTTATTTTATTTATATATAATCGATTTTTAATGACTATAAATATGGAAATCAATTTTTTGGGAGTGTAGTTAATTTAAATTTATACAAGACACTCAATGATTTTATCTTAGTCAAGATTAGAACAACTATTTGATATTATAAGCTTTTATATACTTTAGTTGAGATGCATTATACATTGAAAATCTACAAAAAAATGTTTTCAAAATTCTCAAGGAACATCATCATTTTTAGAATAATCATTAAATTATATATAATACTAGGAAGTGATAATTATTTTGATATGATAAAAATCAATTATTTATACATGGATTTATCTTAGTTTTAGAGGACTGTCAAAAAAATGTAATCATTGATGTTTTCTAGAAAAACAATTATATACCCTGATTAAAATAAGGAAAAGAAGAAAATTAAATAAACAATACAATTTATTGATTTAGTAGTGTAACACACCAATATTTCATTGTAACATCCCAAGTAAGTAATGAATAATAGATATTTTTATCTATGTCTATTAATAATTAAGATAGTGTTATAGAGGCTTAAAATGAAAATAAATACAATCTTATGCATGGAATACACTAATATTCTGAAAAGATTGTTTTGGTGCCTTTTGATGGAAAACCATTTTTGAATCTATATTTTGACAATTTTATAAACTATGTTTGTCAAAATAAACTTATTCTTTATGATTGGGACATCAAAATTTACCTTGTGTGAATTTTTGGTATTTTTCTGACAATGTTCATTTTTCAATGAATAGTGAAAAATACTGCATTTTAAATCAAAACTGATTTTTAATCTAATTTATTTATATGATTATATTATGTTTTGAATTGGTTTTGAAGTGAAATTAGAATATATTTTTACCATTTTATCCAATGGTGGTCATTGGAATCAATTTCACTTTGAAATTAGACTTAAACTAATGTCAATCTTTCGATACTTATTGTTTTGTAAAAACACGCTATTTGCTCTGGCAGTGGGAATTAATTATTAAATTAATTAATGTGACTTATATGATTTGAATTTTGTAAAATAGACTTCATTTTTTAATTCGGAATATCAAATATAGCTTAGGGTGAATTTTTTGTAATTTTCTGAAAAACTTCAATTTTTGATGAATAGTGAAACCACTAAGTGGTAATCAAGCAAACTGATTTTTCAGTTAAATGAAAGTTTACCACTAATGTGTACTGAATTTTGAAAATCCGACATACATGGTTGTAATTATGAAGTAAAATGTGGTTCAATGAGATTATAATAATTTTTTGGTGAATAGTAACTTATTAAGTTCTTAATCACGATTAGTGGTAATTAGGGTAGTTTAAGGTTTAAATAATACTTTAATAAAATGAAATGACCTAGACACATGTCCCAACCTCATTGTTTGTGTCATTGCCGACCATGAAATGACATGGGTCAACTTGGGGACCCCATGGATCCACTTTTGTTGGGAAATGACATAAATTACTTTTTATTTAATGTTAAAGTGAAAATGACACAAACATTATATGTTTTATGAAAACAATTTTTAAGTGGGGTTATACAAGTCCAAATTTTGATTATAAATAGTAATTGGAAAGCTAAACAGATTTCCTACATCATAGTATTTTTTTATGATTTTTAGACATTAACTAAATTAAATTATTTATGACATAATATTGATGCAGCGATGACATCATTATTTGAAGATTTAAATAAAATGGAAAGATAATATAAAATCTATGAACTACACATGTCCAAAACCAATTGGACGAGTGAATTTCGAACCCTTATCAACTTATCCATGAATTATATCAATTTGGTACCTTTTAAAACCGAAACACATTTTCAAATAAAGTAATGTTTCTTTACATTCCAAAAGTGCCCCTCCTCTCCTCTTATAAAAGGCCCCCACCTCTACCTCATTTCACACACTCTTCAAGCCTTTGGATCAGACAACCCCTATCCATTTGCTCTCTCCACATCCCTCCCCGCATCCTAGAGGATTCCCTTTGGGCAGAATCCTTTCAAAGGAAGCCTTTAGGCTCAACTCAAAAGGAGTTACACTTTTAAAGGTAATTCATTCTCTCATGTTCATTTGTTTTATTTTGCTTCTCCAACCCCCTAAACTCTTTTTATTCACTTCTTTTGTAACAACGCCAGTATCATCAATATAATATGATGTTCTTATAAGATTTATTTGAGCTACACTCTCACACAACTACATCAAATGGTTAAAGAACATACAGTTTCCGTGGATGGCGAAATTCTGCCTCCCGAAACGATGATTGTTCAATACTCATTAAACACCTTCAAAGGTGGCCATTACGATGTCACTATTTTTATAAATGATATATAGTATGTTTATGTTTTCCTTAAGCTTCTGTTTTTTTTCATTTTGGGCATACCTTTATGGTTTCCATTATGGGTAAACACGATATCTTCATTTTAGGAAGTGCGGACTACCGCCCCCTCAAAGTGATCTGATTCGTTAAATACCATATGTGGGACATATAAAGGATGGAACTATGATATTATATATGATATTATACTGGAATTATAATATACCTTTATATCATTATGATTCCATTCTATAAAATACGAAATAGAAATGAAAGTAGCGTTCATGCGTACGTACGGCTTACCGTCTCCATGAACGGTGCATTTCATTTCTTACCTCTAAATGATTATGTAATATTATAAATGCATGTATGTACTGGATATATATGACATATATGATATCTACATCATGAATACCATTCTGGATATATTGAACCTTTGACCAAATTAACAACATGTAAGTGTAAGAAGTCCATTTTTGACTTAAGAACCAAATACCGACAAAATGAACATTAATAACTTAACTGATTACATGATGTTCATAACATGGTATAAAATGAATAATGAACTTGAAAAAGATTCATAATAAAGTAGAGATTAACTCAAGTTTATTATTCATGAGATTAAAGAACGGTCGGGTCAAGTCGGATACGAGGTATGGGACTTTGTCTCAATCTCCTTTCATTGAGGCATATTTTATTTTATACACAACTTTCTTTTATACGGTGTATAAACCCCTTTGACTTTTATGTTTATTCAAAAGGAATCTTGTTTATACGAAGTGTTTAATAAACGACAAAAGGGAATGATTTTGTCGTACGTATGCGGCGACAATTACTTCTCCGCCGTCGTGACCGTTATTTGAGTTTCGGCTTCCTCTACAAGCCATACCTTTTTTTAAATGAAAAATAAATACCATGTTTTACATTGGTATTGAAAATGGTTTTCATAATGTTTTTATTATATCAATGTGTTGTATTGATATCTCGTGATTGAAATGTGGAAATGTTATGTTTTCTTTATTCATGTTTTATGTGATATGATTATGTTATGGTTCTTGGGCATTATTATGAAGACGGGTGGTTCCGTGATAAACTAAGGGCGGGTGAGCCCGTTATAGCTCTCCAATGCATTGGGTAACGCGAAGGAGTGAAACGTTAAGGTTTCTCCGAATAGATTTTCGGGAATATACTGTGATGGGTATTCCAAAACGTAACTAAGAGGGTTACTCCCTACGTAAGAATGTTATGAATGCCACAAGTTACCTTTATGTCTTATCATTTCTATGATTTATTCATGATTTTATGAGGTATGTTAAAGTGCCTTTGTTTTATGGGTAAAGTATGATTTCATTCTTATGTATATATGAACTCATGTTTCCTTTCCATGTTTTTTTTATAACCCATACTGAGTTTTTATGCTCATCCCAAGTTTTTGAAATGTTTTTCACAGGTCAAGGGAAAGGTACATGATAAGATGATAGAGTCAAGGATGTGTCAAGAAATAATCCATGTTTTATTTTAAATATGTTTCCATTGATGGGAATGAAGAATACTATCTTTATGTAACCACTTTGTTTATATGTGGAATGTAATGCATGTTTTATGATCTAATTCCCTAAAACACTAAACCTGAAAAGATCCTCAATGTGTAATCTTGTAATAACTCAAGATTAAGTAAGGTTTAAGGCTGGGGCCTTATAGTTGGTATCAGAGGTCGGTTTAGATAACTTTAGGAGTTAGAATTCTATTAAATGATTATCCAAAAATATATTTTTTGAAATGATATAGCATTTACATATTACCATGTTGCTTCAACAAAGATATGTCTGTGTTAAGAATTATTTTTCATAATGGAAATAGGGCTGCTTTTCTATGAAGGCATACAGAGTTGAATGACTTTCCGAATCAGCAACCAGAAATGGTCAGAATCAGAATTGATCAGTTTACTGTAGTGGTGACTCAGTTGAATCAAGTGATAAATGGTTGTTGTGTTTATTGATGATATTTTGGTGTTTTTTTAAAAGTAAAGAGGAGCATGAATGATATTTAAGGGTTATCTTGAAAACCTTAAAAGAAAAGAAACTATATGGGAAATTCAGCAAGTGTGAGTTTTGGTTGCAACAGATTTCTTTCCTTGGACACATTGTTTCTAAAGATGGAATAACTGTTGATCCTGCAAAAACAAAACTTGTGGAAGAATGGCCAAGACCCACAAATGTAATCGAGATTCGTATCTTCCTTGGTTTGGAGGGCTATTACCGAAGGTTTGTTAGAAATTTTTCACGGTTATCTAGTCCTATGACTAAGCTAACTCGGAAGGGTGTTAAGTTTATCTGGACAAAAGAATGTGATGATTGTTTTCAGGAATTGAAAAGAAGATTGGTGAATGCTCCAGTTTTGGCACTACATTACAGGAATGGTGAGTTTGTTATATACAGTGATGCTTCATTGAAAGGACTTGGTTGCGTCCTAATGCAGAATGATCAGGTAATTGCTTATGCTTCACGACAGTTGAAAACTCATGAGGTAAATTACCCTACATATGATTTGGAATTAGCTGTTGTTGTTTTTGCTTTAAAAATTTGGAGGCATCATTTGTATGGAGTAAAGTGTGAAATATATACCGATCACAAAAGATTAAAGTATATATTCACTCAGAAAGAGTTAAACATGAGACAAAGGAGATGGCTAGAATTAATCAAGGATTATGATTATAAAATTCATTACCATCCGGGAAAAGCAAATAAAGTGGCTGATGCTTTGAGTCGAAAAAGTAATGCTTCATTAACAATGTTGCGTTTGGAACGTGATCCTTTGGTTAAGGATTTGATGAACTTTGGCATAGAAGTTGTTGGTGCAGGAAGACCTTCTGTTTTGTTTCAGGTATCAGTGAGATCTTCTCTATCAGATAGAATCAAGCAAGAATAGATGCAAGTCAGTGAGTTGCAGAAAAAGGTAGAGCTGGTTCAGAAATGTAAGTTTCCTGAATTCAACATTGATAATGATTGTGTTTTGAGATTTGGGAAGAGATTGTGTGTGCCTTGTGATTCACAGTTGAAGAGAGAGTTGTTATGTGAAGCTCATAGTTCTCCGTTTTCAGTTCATCCGGGCAGTACTAAGATGTATAGATATCTGCGGGAGTATTACTGGTGGGATGGAATGAAAAGAGACATTGCAGATTTTACTGTGAAGTGTTTGACTTTTCAGCAGGTTAAAGCAGAGCGGCAGTTACCGAAAGGGATGCTTCAGCCTTTACCAGTGCCAGAGTGGAAATGGGAGAATATATCCATGGACTTTGTTATTGGATTACCGAATACATCTCAAGGTAATAATGCAATCTGGGTTATTGTTGATCGCTTGACCAAATCTGCTAATTTCCTTGCTATACGAGATACTTTCTCTCTTGATAAACTTTCCCGTTTGTATCTTAAAGAGATAGTCAGGTTACATGGAGTTCCTCTCTCCATTGTATCGGATCGTGATCCTAGGTTTACTTCTAACTTTTGGAAAGGCCTTCAGAAGTCGTTGGGTACTGAATTAAATTTTAGTACAGCTTTTCATCCTCAATCAGATGGGCAGTCAGAACGAACAATTCAGACATTGGAGGATATGCTACGAGCTTGTTCTATGGATTATTAGGAAAGTTGGGACCAACATCTTTCTTTAGTTGAATTTTCATATAATAACAGATTTCATTCCAGTATACAGATGGCACCATTTCAGGAATTATATGGGAAGCGGTGTCGAACTCCAGCTTTCTGGGATGAAGTGGGTGAAAGAAAGTTGATGGGACCAGAATTGGTAGAAGAGATGGCAGAAAAAGTTCAACTGATTCAGAAACACATGAGAACAGCTCAGAGCAGGCAGAAGAGTTATGCGGACAACCGGAGGAAGGATCTATCTTTCGAGGTAGGTGATCATGTTTTTCTCAAGGTTTCTCCTTGGAAAAGTGTGATGAGATTTGGTAAGAAAGGAAAGTTGAGTCCAAGGTTCATTGGACCATACGAAATTCTGGAAAGAGTTTGATCAGTTGCATACCGAGTGGCTTTACCTCTGAGTTTATCTCAGGTACACAATGTTTTTCACGTTTCGATGTTGAGAAAGTATATGCCAGATCCATCTCATGTTTTGAGCCCAGAGGTAGTTCAGCTGGAAGAGAACCTATCTTATGAGGAACAACCGGTCCATATTCTTGACCACAGGGAGAAAGTGTTATGAAATAAGGTGATTAATCAGGTAATGGTTTTGTGGAAAAACCACATGATTGAAAAGGCAACATGGGAATCTGAAAATGCAATGAGGGATAAGTACCCCCATTTATTCGATAAGTAAATAAATTGCGGGGACACAATTTTCTAAAGGGGGGAAGGATGTAACATCCCAAGTAAGTAATGAATAATAGATATTTTTATCTATGTCTATTAATGATTAAGATAGTGTTATAGAGGCTTAAAATGAAAATAAATACAATCTTATGCATGGAATACACTAATATTCTTAAAAGATTGTTTTGGTGCCTTTTGATGGAAAACCATTTTTGAATCTATATATTGACAATTTTATAAACTATGTTTGTCAAAATAAACTTATTCTTTATGATTGGGACATCAAAATTTACCTTGTGTGAATTTTTGGTATTTTTCTGACAATGTTCATTTTTCAATGAATAGTGAAAAATACTGCATTTTACATCAAAACTGATTTTTAATCTAATTTATTTATATGATTATATTATGTTTTGAATTGGTTTTGAAGTGAAATTAGAATATATTTTTACCATTTTATCCAATGGTGGTCATTGGAATCAATTTCACTTTGAAATTAGACTTAAACTAATGTCAATCTTTCGATACTTATTGTTTTGTAAAAACACGCTATTTGCTCTGGCAGTGGGAATTAATTATTAAATTAATTAATGTGACTTATATGATTTGAATTTTGTAAAATAGACTTCATTTTTGAATTCGGAATATCAAATATAGCTTAGGGTGAATTTTTTGTAATTTTCTGAAAAACATCAATTTTTGATGAATAGTGAAACCACTAAGTGGTAATCAAGCAAACTGATTTTTCAGTTAAATGAAAGTTTACCACTAATGTGTACTGAATTTTGAAAATCCGACATACATGGTTTTCATTATGAAGTAAAATGTGGTTCAATGAGATTATAATAATTTTTTGGTGAATAGTAACTTATTAAGTTCTTAATCACGATTAGTGGTAATTAGGGTAGTTTAAGGTATAAATAATACTTTAATAAAATGAAATGACCTAGAAACATGTCCCAACCTCATTGTTTGTGTCATGGCCGACCATGACATGCCATGGGTCAACTTGGGGACCCCATGGATCCACTTTTGTTGGGAAATGACATAAATTACTTTTTATTTAATGTTAAAGTGAAAATGACACAAACATAATATGTTTTATGAAAACAATTTTTAAGTGGGGTTATACAAGTCCAAATTTTGATTATAAATATTAATTGGAAAGATAAAAAGATTTCCTACATCATAGTATTTTTATTATTATTTTTAGACATTAACTAAATTAAATTATTTCTGACATAATAATGATGCAGTGATGACATCATTATTTGACGATTTAAATAAAATGGAAAGATAATATAAAATCTATGAACTACAACTGTCCAAAACCAATTGGACGAGTGGATTTCGAACCCTTATCACCTTATCCACGAATTATTTCAATGTGGTACCTTTTAAAACCGAAAAACATTTTCAAATAAAGTAATGTTTCTTTACTTTCCAAAAGTGCCCCTCCTCTCCTCTTATAAAAGGCCCCCACCTCTACCTCATTTCACACACTCTTCAAGCCTTTGACTCGGCCAACCCCTGCCCATTTGCTCTCTCCACATCCCTCCCCTCATCCTAGAGGATTCCCTTTGGGCAGAATCCTTTCAAAGGAAGCCTTTAGGCTCATCTCAAAAGGAGTTACACTTTTAAAGGTAATTCATTCTCTCATGTTCATTTGTTTTATTTTGCTTCTCCAACCCCCTAATCTCATTTTATTTACTTCTTTTGTAACAACACCAGTATCATCAATATACTAGGATGTTGTTATAAGATTTATTTGAGCTACACTCTCACACAACTACATCAAATGGTTAAAGAACATACGGTTTCTGTGGATGGCGAAATTCTGCCTCCCGAAACGATGATTGTTCAATACTCATTAAACACCTTCAAAGGTAGCCATTATGATGTCACTATTTTTATAAATGATATATAGTATGTTTAGGTTTTCCTTAAGCTTCTGTTTTTTTCATTTTGGGCATACCTTTATGGTTTCCATTTGGGTAAACACGATATTTTCATTTTAGTAAGTGCGGACTACCGCACCTTCAATGTGATTTGATTCGTTAAATACCATATGTGGGACATATAAAGGATGGAACTATGATATTATACATTATATTATACTGGAATTATAATATACCTTTATATAATTATGATTCCATTCTATAAAATACGAAATATAAATGAAAGTAGCGTTCATACGTACGTACGGCTTACCGTCTCCATGAACGGTGCATTTCATTTCTTACCTCTAAATGATTATGTAATATTATAAATGCATGTATGTACTGGATATATATGACATACATGATATCTACATCATTAATACCATTCTGGATATATTTAACCTTTGACCAAATTAACAACATGTAAGTGTAAGAAGTCTATTTTTGACTTAAGAACCAAATACCGACAAAATGAACATTACTAACTTAACTGATTACATGATGTTCATAACATGTTATAAAAAGAATAATGAACTTGAAAAATATTCATAATCAAGTAGAGATTAACTCAAGTTTATTATTCAGGAGATTAAAGAAGGGTTGGGTCAAGTCGGATACGAGGTATGGGACTTTGTCTCAATCTCCTTTCATTGAGGTATATTTTATTTTATACACAACTTTCTTTTATACGGTGTATAAACCCCTTTGACTTTTGTGTTTATTCAAAAGGAATCTTTTTTATACGAAGCGTTTACTAAACGACAAAAGGGAATTTTTTTGTCGTACGTATGTGGCGACAACGACTTCTCCGCCGTCGTGACCATTATTTGAGTTTCGACTTCCTCTACAAGCCATACCTTATTTTTAAAATGAAAAATAAATACCATGTTTTACTTTGGTATTGAAAATGGTTTTCATAATGTTTTTATTATATCAATGTGTTGTATTGATATCTCCTGATTGAAATGTGGAAATGTTATGTTTCCTTTATGCATGTTTTATGTGATATGATTATGTTATGGTTCTTGGGCATTATTATGAAGACGGGTGGTTCCGTGATAAACTAAGGGCGGGTGAGCCCGTTATAGCTCTCCAATGCATTGGGTAACGCGAAGGAGTGAAACGTTAAGGTTTCTCTGAAGAGATTTTACGGAATATACTGTGATGGGTATTCCAAAACGTAACCAAGAGGGTTACTCCCTACGTAAGAATGTTATGAATGCCTCAAGTTACCTTTATGTCTTATGATTTCTATGATTTATTCATGATTTTATGAGGTATGTTAAAGTGCCTATGTTTTATGGGTAAAGTATGATTTCATTCTTATGTATATATTAACTCATGTTTCCTTTCCATGTTTTTTTTATAACCCATACTGAATTTTTATGCTCATCCCAAGTTTTTGAAAAGTTTTTCATGGGTCAAGGGAAAGGTACATAATAAAATGATAGAGTCAAGGATGTGTCAAGAAATAATCCATGTTTTATTTTAAATGTGTTTCCATTGATGGGAATGAATAATACTATCTTTATGTAACCACTTTGTTTATATGTGGAATGTAATGCATGTTTTATGATCTAATTCTCTAAAACTCTAAACCTGAAAAGATCCTCAATGTGTAATCTTGTAATAACTCAAGATTATGTAAGGTTTAAGGCTGGGGCCTTATATTCATAGTACGTTATTTCTTCAAACTAATTCAATAACTAGAACTACATTGAACACTGTGTTCAAGAACACCATGACTTACCAAACAACCCGTTCAAAAGCAGTTATGAATAGTATTAACTGAATTTTGAAGTTTATATAATCTTTATAATTTTAGAATACATGTTATGACTTTCTTAGACATAATGTAAGAACAAATTCATTTTTTTCAGAAAGAAACAGTATTTTTCAAAAAATGATATTTTACTACATTTTAATGGACAACCCTTTTTAAATCCATAATTTTAAAAATTTATATATTCAATTGGAAAACATAAAATTTTTCTTTAGTGTAATGTCCCAGACATTCATGGCCATTTACTTTTCCAAAACACGGCTCCACTGAGACGATGGCATCATGATGGTGGGACCAGTCATGGTGGCGCAGTGTCCTTTCTAAGCCCTGTGTTATTTTTCCATTCCCCAAACATTCTGCTCCCACAATGTTTCGTTTGACATAAATAAATTTTAATACCCTTTTTAAAGTCATTTAATGCCCATAATTAATTCTTAAAAATCCCTAGAATCCTCCCCGAAGGGGGTATTAAATAACACCTTAATATCATCATGTGTAACTAACCGCCCACATAGAAAACAGTGATCCAACATTCCCAGTGTTCAAAATTCCATATCCCGTAACAGTATGATCTTCTCTTTATATCTCACGCTAGAGTTTCCTTCTTTTTTTCTCGGCTGGTTTTCTACTTTCTTCCTTGTGTGCCTGGAGTACCTCCTTACCGAGGCTTGTGGTGCACTTGTGCTGAAGTTTTCTATTTGTCCTTAGAGTCCCTGATGTTCCTCACATGCAAGCCGCACATCCCCTGTTCTTGGCACGTGGAGAAAAACATTGATCCATGATCAACCAGGTAGGGTATTTCCTCTATCTTTCCTTACTGTTTATCATTAGGGTTGGATATGAAATTTTTTCTGTGGGGATTGATGAAACCAAACCTAATAAAGATAATGAACGAGACTTTAATGAATGAAGGGGGTGTGAACGATGTCATGTTGTACTCTTTTATGTATATATATGTTGTGAACTTTATGGGATCGTGCTCACTGAAAATCATGGCTGTTGGAGGAATTTCCATGCATCCTAATGAATCCTTTTATTTTTTGATGACTATATAACTGTAACATGGATTTGGTTAGTCACCTAAACATAGTATGGTTTAAATGGATGTTCAGTAAAACAAGAATCCCTTTGTGATCACCCCGGTTAAAGAACATAAAGAAGGACTAAATGAATAATGTGCATGAACCTGGATGTTTCCCTACTTTGTTTTTGTAGTAGGTGGGTTGTTCTATATGATTTCTTATGGGTTCATGTGGGAGAGGATGGGATCCTCCTGGTTGTGAGTCGAAAACTGTGTGGTTACTCTACTTATGATATGAACTGGGGTGGAATTCTTTCCTGTTGGCATATCATTAGTTCATGGATTTGGAGATGTGGGGCTGTATCTCGAGGCTTGGTTTGGTTCCAGTAATTTGTGGAATCTCATTTATTTCTTTGTTTTTGTAACCTCAAAAGAGAACCGGGTGTCAATACTTAAATTACAGTTTGGTTGTTTCCCATTCTCTGGCTCGTGGTTATGCCTGTTACTTTCCCAGTAGTGTAGATTTTACTTAAATGTGATCACTCAAACATGAAACTAAGAATTGGTTAAACGGGGAATAGGTTTTGGGAACGAGTTGTGACTCGGCTATGAGTAGTATGCTTTCAATGAATAGTAACCAGGGTGTTATACTTAGGTTGGATTTGGAAACCCTAGGTTTGGATGAGTGTTTTTTAACTATACATATATCTGTCATTTTTTTGTTTTCTTACTCATTCCCCGACCAAGTTGAGCACTTAGTCCCAAACACCCCCATTTCATGGGGGAGGGTGTTTTCCCCAACACTCGTATGAGTGGCGGGTTGTTAACTTATTTTATGCTCCCTTTCCCGAATACCCTAAGACTCTTCAGGTAGGCTGTGATGGCCTGAAGTCCATTATTAGCCGATGAAACTTTTGGTAGGGTAGTGTGGTGGTTGGTCCAAGTGTTTTCGGGTAGGTTGTTTCCCATGAATCTTCGGGATGAGGCCCAGCTGTCTTCGGGCATGAAAATCGTTTTTTGGACCAGGTGTCATTGGGCATGGCAATGGTTGTTCTGGCCTAGGTTTTTTCGAGAAAGGTTATATGTGGTTGTTGTGGCCCAGGTGTCTGCGGTCGGGATGACGATTGTGGCCCAGTTGTGTTTGCGGGTGGCATGTGTGGTTGTGGCCCAGGTGTGTGCGGGTGGGGTGTGGCAGTGGGACTGCGGTGATAATGGCAGGATGGGTACGATGCGTCGGATGTCTTCAATAACCATTGGGAAAGTAGAGCGGGGAACCCAAACATCGATTTTCTATTACTATACCTTACATGACATGCGCTATTTGGAGAGTGTTCCTTGGTGAGGCTTGGGTGGATATTTTTCCTTGCTAGGTGCTTTGGTTATCACTTTCTCACAGGGATTTAGAATACCTCCCCACTTGGGCCTGAGAGTCTTTTTTTTCCCTACTGAGTATACTTGTATTCTCAACCTATGTATATAAACTGTTTTCAGGTTTCCAGGAGGACTTTAGGGATCCTATAGGTCCATACTAGCTTGGACCTTGGGGTTGTTGCTGTTGTCGTTTTCCTTTTTCTTGTTACTTTACCTTTGGTGTTCTTGTGACTTATAACTCTTACTTTTGTAACATGCATTTGGGAATGGTTTACATTGGGATTTACATTTACCTTCAGCTTTTGGTGTTATTTGGGATTTACTATATTATCTCCCGATCCTATTAAAATAAAATGGGGGAATGCCTTCCATCTTGTATGAGATTTTATACCTTTGGTGCTAGTCGCCACTCCATGACAAATTGAAGGCTGGTCTCGGGGGTCATTATCTCTCCTTCAACTTAAAGAAGGAAGGGTCTAGAAATCTGTTGTCCCTTCCCTCATTTTAGGAATGTCTGGTCAAGACAGAATAGTATCAGAGGGCGGGGTTGAGAGATAGGATGGAGTCCAGAGTTAGGAATAGTGAGGATTGCATGGTATGGTAGGGAAACAGTGTTGGGTGATCTTTTTGAATGAAATAGGCCAGGGAAGACCGGATAGGAGATGCGATTTTAGGACCCCCATGATCTGATTCAAGGATTCTGGACCTATCGAACAACCATGTGAGGATACACTGGTTGTAGGGTAGAGACCCTAGGAAAGGTAGATGCATCATAATGGCTTTTATTCTTGTGTTTCTGGGATGTTTTGGTGATTTAAATAAGTCTAAGAAAAAAATCAAGAACAATATTCCACGCTACTCGGGCTTAGGAATTCCTTGTTTATCTTGTAGTTATGGGACCTAGGAGAAAAACACGAGTAGTGAGGATGATTGAAGCCCATGGGGTTGAATTGGACGATCTACAGAGGATGGACCGAGAAGAGGAGGACGATCAGTGGCAGGAGACGCTTCAAGCCTTTCAGCGGCAGACCCTTGGGAAGTACAAGGGTAGTGTCTTAGATGTGGAGATAGAGAGCTGGATCGAAGAGCTAGTGATAGATTTCGTCTTGATTCGGGCTCCGACAGAGTATTGGGTTCCTTTGGCTATGATCTAGATGCGGGGAGAGGCGCGTTAGTGGTGGATTCTTTACCTTGGGAGAAGAGGAAGATTAAGTTGACGTGGACTGATTTCGAGAAGGAGTTCCAGGAGGAATTCCTCTCTTCCATGATGAAGGATGAAAAGATGTAGGAGAAGCTCTACCTATAGCAGGGAAATTTTAGTAAGAGAGATGGGGATAATGTTCAAGGATCACATTCACTTTTCTCAAGACCTCTTTCTAGATGATGAGTCTTGGACGAGACATTTGGAGGAGCCTCTTCGACCTTCTCTCCAGTATGATGTTACTACCTTCACCATACAGATGAACATGGAGGTCAAGAAGGAGGATGAGGTGGTGGAGAGGATGCAAACGTTGGGGAGTGTATCGCGAGAGGGAATCCAGTGGGGTTCGTCGAAGGGGAAGGCCGTCAGAAGCACACCTCCAGCATCAGGGCCCTCTAGGTTTAGACTAGTAGGTAACATGCCTTAGTAGTTCCAATTCTGATATCCAGACCATCGAACATTAATTTTGGGCCAAGGGCCGAAATAATTCATATGTGGAATCCATGGGAACCTTTGGAATAAGTGCCCAGATAGAGTACAGAATGGCGGTGGTGGGCAGGTTCAGCGTCCACTTCAGCAGCAGCAGTTTCCAGCTAGTCCATTTTAGCATCAGCAGTAGGGTCAGTGAGCTTCCACTCCTCCGAGGGCAGACATTCTAGGGGGAGGCCGACCTCAAAGCTTTCCTCAGGGACCTTGACCCGGACGTGGTCGGGGAGGTGGATGACAGGTGAGAGGTAGGGGAGCTGGGCATGGGCAGTTGCACGCCGCAGAGGCAGTAGTTCCAACAGGGACAGAGGTCGTCTGAGGTATGATCATCTTGTTTAGTACCCTGGCTTATGCCTTGTTCAATACAGGAGCTTCTCACTCCTTTGTTGCAGCCAATCTGGCCCATGGTCTGGGTTTAGAAGCTGAGAGACTTGCAATGCCCCTGGCGTTGAGCATAGTAGTCAGAGGTCAGACCAACTTGTTTTATGTTTTCTAGGGGTGTAGACTAGTGATAGGGCCACATCAATCAGTCAGGGATCTTCTAATGTTTCAGATGCATCCATATGATGTCATCCTAGGAATTGAATGGTTTTTCTCTATATATTCCATCATTGACTGCTTCTGGGGAAGGGTCATGTTTTCAGACATGGGTAGCCGACATGTAACTTATATTGGCGAGCAGGGTGGCCAGAAGAGAAGCGGGTGAGAGGAACCCCTCCTTTCCTTGTTAGCTGAGCTGTCAGTGGAGTCGGTGGATGCAGAGATGGTGGAAGTTCCAGGGGTCGTCAGTGAGTTTATGGAGGACTTCCCTAAAGAGGTGACAACTATACCCCCTCGATGTGATGTTGAGTTAAGGATATACATGCAACCTGGTGCCCATCCAATTTTGATGGCCCCCTACCAGATGGCACCATATGAGTTACGGGAGTTGCGTATTAAGATTGCTGATCTGATGAAGAAGGGTTTTGTTCAAACAAGTGCATCGCCATGGGGTGCTCCAGTCTTGTTCGCGAAGAAGGCGGATGGTGGTCTCCGGCTGTGCGTAGACTACAGGAGACTGAATCTTGTGATGGTCAAGAATCGCTGCCCTCTTCCAAGGATAGATGATCTCTTTGACCATTTCAAGGGGGCAGCATTGTTCTCTAAGATCGATCTGCGGTCTGGATATCACCAGTTGAGGTTGAAAGAGGGCGCCATCTCTAAGACTGCCTTCTGGTGTAGATACGGGAACATTGAGTCTTTAGTCATGCCATTCGGCATTATGAACTCTCCAGCTGTGTTCATGGGACTCATAAACTCCATCTAATGGGAATACCTGGATCTGTTCATAGTCGTGTTCATTTATGACATCCTGATCTACTCAAGATCAGAGGAGGATCATGCTGAGCACCTGAAAATGGTTTTAGAAGTCCTCCGGTGGAACCAACTCTATGGGAAGTTGTCCAAGTGCTAGTTCTACATGTGATAGGTTCACTTCCTTGGGCATGTGGTGTCCGAGTAGGGGATAGTAGGGGACCCATCGATGTTCGAGACAGTTGTTTCTTGGACAGCCCCCAAGAACATGGTAGAGGTTCATAGTTTCCTCGGGATGTTAGGTTACTACCGAAGGTTTGTACCCAACTTTTATCGAGTTGCAGAACCTTTGATATCTTTGACCAAGAAGGACCAGGCTTTTGTGTGGAACAGGAAGTGTGAGGCAGCCTTCTGCTATCTGAAGGAGGAGTTGGTTAGTTCTCCAGTACTGAGATTTCCAGAAGAAGGGGCGATGTATGAGATGTTCTATGACATTTCTGGACAAGGCCTCGGGTGTGTGTGGATGCAACGACAAGGGGTGATCTCTTATGGTTCTAGGAAGTTACATTTTCATGTGTGTAATTATGCCACCCATGATATGGAGCTTGCGGCGGTTATTTTGTCACTAAATTTTTGGCTGCATTACCTCATCGGGGAGCACTTTGTCGTCTTCACGGATCACAGAAGCTTGAATTATATCTTCTCCCAATGGGACCTGAACATACAGACGCGAAGGTGAATGTATTTTCTTCACAAATATGACTTCAAAATTTCCTAAAAATCAGGAAAAGGGAATTTGGTGGCCGATTCCTTGAGCAGGAAGTCACAGAAGAGTGTGGTTCGAGATTCGACAGATGCATTGAAGGAGATAGAGGAGTTGTCTGCCCTACACCTGGATGCGAGGATGGATAGTGGAAGTGGTTTCCTATATTAGATGATAGTGAAATCCTCTCTTCTGCCTAAGGTGGAGTATCCCCAATGGGTATATTCTGAAAGTGATGTGTTTCATGACCGGGTTGCCCAAGGCAATGCCTTGGAATGGAGGACAGAGGATGGTCAGAATCAGATGATTTTCCGAGGAATGTTTTTTGTCCCAGAGGCGGTGCATGGAAGAGTTTATGGTGATTTCCACAACTCACCCCTAGTAGTGCACCCGGGATCTTCCAAGATGTATCGGGGCTTAAGGGGTTAATTCTGGTGGCCCAGGGTAAAGCGGGTGGTGGAAGAATTTGTGGCCAGGTGCCTAGTGTGTTAGCAGGTGAAGGCTAAACACCATGTTCCAGGTGGTTTGTTGCATCCTTTAGAGGTCCCCTACTGGAAGTGGGACGAAATCTCGAAGGAATTAATCATAGGGCTACCCAAGGTTCAAGGATGTTGTGATGCTATCTAGGTAGTGGTGGACGGGTTGATGAAATCAGCTCACTTTCTAGTGATCATGGAGACGGGTGCAGTGGATGAGGTGGTGTGGTTACAGGGATTTCCAAGGACCATAGTCTCAGATAGGGATGCACAGTTCACCTCACGAGTCTGGAGAGGATTGCAGCATTCTTTTGGCACCCAACTATGTATTAGCACTACTTTCCACCACTAGACAGATGGGAAGATGGAGCACACCATATAGACAATGGATGATATGCTACGGGCATGTATCATGGACTTTGGAGGATCGTGGGAGTGACAATTGCCTCCAGTAGAGTTTTCCTACAATAATATTTTTCACTCTATGATTGGAATGGCTCCATTCTATGCCTTGTACGGGAGGCCATGTCGCTCACCAATGTGATGGACCGAAGATGGGGAAGTAGGTGCTCTTGGCCCAAAAGTAGTGTAGAGCATGATAGAGAAGGTGCAGCATATACGAGAGAGGATGAAGGTGGACCAGGATCGGCAGAAGTCATATGTCAAATATAGGAGGAGGCTCTTGGAGTTTGGGGTTGAGGACCACGTATTCATGATGGTTTCCCCCTAGCGTGGGCAGTAGAGGTTTGGCAGAGGGAGTAAGCTTTCCCCCAGGTTTGTTTGGCCGTTCGAAGTGCTGCAGCAGATCGGCGAGGTGGCTTATCAGATTGCGTTTCCACCACAGCTACAAAAGGTGCACGATGTCTTTCATGTGTCTCAGCTCTGTTGGTATCTTCATGATGTTTCACACATCCAATTCTGGGGAGAGCTAGATATCAGAGATGATGCAACCATCATGGGGCAACCCGTGATGAATGAAGGTCATCATGAGAAAGTGCTTCGTGGGCGAACCATTACATTGGTTCGTGTGTTGTGGAGACAGTGTGGGCTTGAGGAGAGTACCTGGGAATGGGAAGTGAAGTGAGCACCGAGTACCCAAAGTTGTTTTATGTTTTGTTCTATTTTGTTTGTACATTGTTGAGGAAATGCTTTACCTTGTTAACTAAAGAATGTGTGGTTTTCTTTTCCATTGTATGTGTGTGAAGTGTCCTGAGATGTTGGGAGGGGAGGACTTGAACCCTAGTTAAGACGCATTAATGTGAATGCACATAAAATCGGGCAGGTGAGTCAGTGCCACCCAAAGCGGATAGTATCTTAACATGGAGGAAGGGAAACCCCTCACCCACATGACCGGACAGTTTAATCTTTTGTTTTGTGTGGTTTCACGTGGGAGTGGAGTAGTATGGTTGTGATTGTTCAAGAGATAGATGAGGTAGGGGGCATTCCATGGTAACAAGGAGGTCTACTCCTGAGAGGTATCTTTCAAGGTGGTTGTTCGGACCCCTCTCTTTTCATCAGGTCTAGTCTTAATTATCGAGGGAGATAATAGCTTGAGAGGTATTTGATGTAATGGCCCGAACTTGCATGGCCATTTCCATTTCCAAAACACGGCTCCACCAGGACGATGGAACCATGATGGTGGCACCGTGTCCTTGCTGATCCCTTTGTTCTTTTTCCAGTACCCGACCTTTCCACTCCCGCAACTTATCGCTTGTCATAAATTAATTTTAATAAACTTTTTAAATACATTTAATGCCCATAATTAATTCATAAAAATCTCAATAAACTTCTTCGACATGGGGGTATTAAATAACACCTTAATATCATCATGTGTAACTAACCACCCACATAGGAAACCACGATCCGACTTTCCAGGCGTTCAAAATTCCATATCCTATAACAGTAGGATCTTTTCTTTATATATCATGTTACAGTTTCTATCTTTTGTTTCTCCGTAGGATTTCTTCTTTCTTCCTTGTGCGCCTAGAGTCCCTCCTTCCAAAGGTTTTTTGTGCGCTTGTGATGATGTTTATTGTTCGTTCTTGGAGTCCCCAACGATCCTCCCCTACAAGCCGCACATCCCCTATTCTTTGCGTGTGGAGAAAAACTTTGATCCTTGATCAACCAGGTAGGGTATTTCCTTCATCTCCCCTTACTGTGTATCATGCGGGGTGGGTATGCTATTATTTCTGTAGGGATTGATGAAACCAAACATAATGAAGATAATGAATGGACCTTTAAAGAATGAAGGGGGTGTGATCGATGTTCTATTGTACTCCTTTATATTTATACATGTTGTGAAATGTATGGGATTGTGCTCACTGAAAATCATAGCTGTTGGTGATATTTACTTGTGTCCTAATGAATCCTTGTATTTTGTGATGACTATGTAACTATAACAAGGATTTGGTTAGTCACCTAAACTCAGTTTGATTTAAATTGATGTTCAAAAAAACAAGAATCCATGTGTAATAACCCCGGTTAACGAACATAAAGAAGAACTTATTGAATGATGTGCTTGAACCTGGATGTTTCCCTACTATGTTTTGGTAGTAGGTGTGTTGTTTTGTTGGATTGCTTTTGTGGTGATGTTAGAGAGGATGGGATCCTCTTGGTTGTGAGTCTGAAACTGTGTGGTTTCTCTACTTATGATATGAATTGGGGTGGAATCCTCTACTGTTGGAATATTGTTGGTTCATGATTTTGGGGATGTGGGGTTGTATCTCGAGACTTGGTTTGGTTCTAGTAATTTAATAGATCTCACTTATTCCTTTGTTGTTGTGACTTCCAAAGAGAACTAGGTGTGAATGCTTAAATTACTGTTTGGATGTTTCTCTCTCTCTACCTTGTGGTTATTCTAGTTAGTTGCCCAATAGTGCATAATTTACTTAAATGGGATCACTCGAACATGAAACTAAGAATGGGTTAAATGGGTAATAGGTTTTGGGAAAGAGTTGTGACTCAGCTTTGAGTAGTGTTCTTTATATGAATAGTAACAAGGGTGTTATGCTTAGGTTGGCTTTGGGATCCCTAGGATGTGATGAGTGTTTTTTAACTATACATATATATGTAGTTTTTTTTTCTTATACACGCACCACCCATGTTGATAACTTAGTGCCGAACACCCCCCATTTCATGGGGAAAGGTATTTTTCTCAACACTCCTATGAGTGGCTGGTTGTTAGATCCTTTTCTACTCCCTTTCCTAAATACCACAAGACTCTTTGGGTAGGTTATGATGGCCTAATGTCCATTATTAGCCGATGAACCTTCGGGCAGAGTAGTGTGGTTATTGACCCAGGTGTTTTTGGGAATGTTGTTACCTAAGAGTCTTTGGGATGAGGCCCAGGTGTCTTCGGGCGTGACAGTAGTTTTCTGGCCCATGTGTCTTTGGGCGTGGTAGTGGTTGTTCTGGCCTAGGTGTTTTCGGGCATGGTTACATGTGGTTGTTGTGGCACAGGTGTCTATGGTCGGGATGTGTGGTTTTGGCCCAGGTGTGTGCGGGTGGGGTGTGGCAGTGGGACTACGGTGAGAATGGAAGGATTGGTCTGATGCATAAAATGTCTTCAATAACCATTGGGAAAGTGGATCAAGGTACTCAAACATCGATGTTCTATTACTATACCTTACTTGACTTGCGTTATTTAGGGAGTGTGCCTTGGTGAGGCTTGGGCGGATAGTTTTCTTTGATAGGAGCTTTGGTTATCTCTTTCTCACAGGGTATTAGAATGCCTCCCCACTTGTGTACGAGAGTCTTTGTTTTCGCTTCTGAGTATACATGTATGCTAACCCTACATATACAAACAAAATTCAGGTTTCCAGGGGGACTTCAGGGGTCATGCAGGGTCGTACTAGCTTTGACATTGGGGTAGTTGTTGTTGTCGTTTTCCTTTTTCCTTGTACTTTGCCTTTGGAGTTTTTGTGGCTTGTAACTCTTACTTTTGTAACATGCATTTGGGAATGGTTTACTTTGGGTTTTACCATTAACATTAGGTATTGGTGTTTTTTTGGGATTTACTATCTTATCTCACGGTCCTATTAAAATAAAAAGGGTAATTCGTTCCATCTTCTGTCTGATTCTATACCCTTGGTGATAGTCGACACTCTGGGACCTATTGAAGGCGGGTCTCGGGGGTCATTATCTCCCCTTCAACTTAAAGAAGAAAGGTTCTGGAAATGTATTTTTCCTTCCCTCTTTTTGGTGAAGGTGAGTCGTGACATTTAGAATCAGGACATAAGAATTTAGTTTCAATAAATATTTGGTGTTTTTCTGATAACTTTCATATTTGGGTGAACAGTGAAATATACCATATTTAAACTGAAAACCACTTTATTAATCAAAATAATTTGTTGTGTTAAATTATATATATTAATTTTTTTGAATTATAAATAGATTATATTTTTACCATTTAATCCAATGTCATTAATTTGAAATAATTTCACTTCGAAATTGAACATAATAAAATATCAATCTTTTTTTAGTTATTATTTCTTAAAAACACGTTTTTTGGTTTTAACAATGGGAAGTTATTTTAAATTAATAAATTTTCCTTCTATGATTTGAATATGGTAAAATAGACACAATTGTTTAATTCAGAATACCAAAATTATCTTAGGGTAAAATTTTGGTATTTTTCTGAAAAATTCAAAATTTTTATAAATAGTGAAAAACAATGAGTTATTGGTTAATATCGACTTTGTATTTAAATAATTATTTATTTTATTTAAAAAAATTAAGTCAAAATAGATAAATAATACCTATATAAACTAAATATAATTTATTTGATTAATTTTATAATAAGTTTAGATATGTGAAAATTTTATTAAACTTTTTACAGTCTTTTAACCACCTCATTCAACAATTTGAAAATTTGCATAAAACATAATTTTACTATTTCTGTGAGTTGAATTTCAATAATCCAAGAGACACAGTAAACCTAAGTGTAAAATTTGGTTCAATAAGTCGAAAATAATTTTTGGTGAATAGTATCTTTTGACTTTTATTTACCTCGGTTAAAGGTAAATATGATAATTCAAGGTAAAAATAATATTATAATGATTCAAAATTACCTTAAAATTTGTAATAACCTTATTTTATGATACATGAACGACTATGGACATCCTTGGGTTGATTTTGGGACCCCATGGAGCCACTTCTAAGTGATAATGAAACTTTATATTAATTAAGTTAAATTAATACAAAAATGGCATAAACATATATCTTTTAGTAAAATAATTTTTACATAAGGTTATACATGTTATATATTCAACTGTAAATATTAATTAGAAAGATAAAAATATTTCCTAAATAATGTAATTTTATTTATAATAGTTATATTTTGAATAACTAAAATTATTTATCACACAATGATGATAAAATGTTATCCTTATTAATGAAAGAATCAAATAAATGATATTATAAATGTTAAAATAAATATAATTTGAAAATTTTGATGACATCTACAAATTTTATAGATTAATATTAAGTTCTATAATTTATTAAATAAATTTATTTTTAATAAATAACTTTATTAGGACTTTAACAAAAATCAATTATTAAATAGTGTCACAATTGACATTAAGGTGTCTTTAAAAACAATTTATATTATTAATTGATATAATATTCCAAAAAATATAAGGTTTAACCAAATTACATATATAATTATAGATGTATCATTAATGACCCACTTGGGGTTCTCTTTAATGTATATAGTATGTTTAATAACCAGATAATATAAAAATACAATGAGACATGGTAAATGTCAAACTATTTGAATAAGAGTTGTATCTATAAGATAAGGTTAATATAGTGACACAAACCTGTATAAAAAAATTTGTTGGGTGGTTTTAGACCCATACCAACCTTATAAATTAAATAATATATTTTGGATCCATTATAAATCGAAAATGAATTTATTATAAAATAAAATATTAAGTTTTTCCTAAGGTACCCCTCACCCCTCTTATAAAAAGGAACTCCCCGTTATCTCTAATTCACACCTTCAATGCCATTTGGGTTGGCCAAACCCAGCCCAAATACCCTCTAAATTGTCCTCCCTTCATCATATAGGCCTTATTGTAATCATAATGTCAACTTAAAGAACCCCTTTGATCAAATCAAAAAGAAAGAACCCGAAGAAGAGGAAAATATTTCATCACATATTTCAAGTTCCTTTCTTCTTCCACTTCCTCTTTCTTTGCCGTTTCCATTCTAAATTAAAAACTCCAGTATATTATATATACTGTGATGTTATTATAAATGTGTTACAACCATATTCATTATTCTATCTATCATTTTAATTACATGTCACCATATGTGCATACGTACGACTTGCCGTCTCCACGTCGTGGTGTTGTTGTTATTCAATAAATTATTATTTGGACGAGTTTAATAATGATGTGTAATTGATATGAATAATAAATATAACATGATAATGATTATTTATATATAATATACCATCCAATTATATATTATTTTAATATAAAAAGAATGATATTGTCGCTCTTCATAAGTACGGATTATCGTCTCTACAAACGCGATGAAATTCATTCCCCATCGTACCCATTCAAGACTAATTTTCATTAGAAGATAAAATAAAATTTTTAACAACATAATATAATTCTGAATATAAATAAGATACATCCTATCCATAACAAACATTACCTACATAACAAATCATAGAAAGGAGAAGAAATTATTTAACACCCAAAACGTCTATAATATTTAGATATTATTAGCAAAGAAATATTAAAATATCATATATTATTTCATATTAATGTATTTGATTTATGTTTAATTTATTAACCATTATTTCACCATTATACAGGAGGTTAAACTACCCTCATCCAAGGAAATGTACAAGTTAAGGGTTAATGTCACAATCTCTTTATTATCTGATGTTGTTTTTAAGTAAGTATCTACGGGGACATCTTTATCATCTACATCAATATTTCTTTAAAATGTATTTCAAAACATTATTAATAATTTATAGACTATGGGTTAATGACATTTATACCCTTGTTTGAATTTTATTATTTGGTTATAAAGGAATATTTCGGTCGTTTTCCAAACAACGTACTTCATTACCTTCTTGAAAAAATTAAGGTAAGGATGTTTTTTAACTTATACGATCGGTGCAGATATTTTCTATTTTAATAACATCGTCAAAGATTACCCTCAAATAATATAAAAATATTCTCAAAATAAATATTTTTTTTATAATTATAATACTTTTAAATTATTTCAAAATATAAAATTGAAATTTCTCTAAAAAAATGTTTTGATTTCATCTATGTCAACATCCTTTGATAGATTTTATGCTTATTTGAAGTTGATTTACTATGATACAAAACTACCATATTGTAATGAATGTTTTGTGATATGTTTCACTATGGATGTGTTATTTTTACACCATTCGTGGTTTATGGATAAATTATTTACATTTCGTATGCATGTTCTAATACGAATGTTTATGTTATGTTTAAACCTTTTCATATGAGTAATTTATTGGACTTAGAAAGGGATAGGTGGAGTCCGCTATACCTCCTCGATGCATCAGCATGTATCATGAGGAAAACTAGTTTCTTGACACAAGGCCTTAACAAAATCCTATTTTTAGTCTTCATACAAGGCTCTGACTATGTGATTATGAATGTCTGGCATTATGCATTCCATCATTATGAATGTGCTTATTGATATAGCATGTGATTATTCGACTAGTAGAATATCATTGTGAGTAATTAAATAGCAATATTTTGATTTATATTTTCTATATTATGATGAATTTAATGTTGAAAAGGATTTTGTTCTAGTTATATATACTGGCTTAAATGTTTATGCTTATTTATGAAAGTTTGTCCTATATTGTTATCCTTACTAAGCATCTAAGCTCACCCATTTCTATGTTTTATTTTTTCCAGGATGCGAAGACGTATATTATGATTGACCTGCAGGGATAGTCTATGGGATATCGGTTTTTTCTATGGAAATAATTTTGTTTTAGTTTTCTATTTTATGATGTAATGTAAATGTTATGAATATATTTAGCACTTTCAAGTCTACTAAACTATTTTTTCTTTTGAGACATGATATTTTGTGATCATGCCAATGATATGTAACAATTCACCAACTCTGGGATTCTAGGGTTAGGGCGTTATAGTTGGTATTATTGGAAGTTTAGTACAAACAATAGAAACTAGATTTAGATAAACACTGATTAAATCATATTACCCTAGGATATAAATTGAGGATTCATATAGATGATCTTCTTAGAATTCTAGTACTGTAGAGATTTGGTTATTTTTCCTAGCAAATACATCCTTGTCTATATACGAGTTGGTAGAGGAGGCTCTGGCACAGATGTAACTAGCGTTAAAACCCAAAAACACCACATTGAGCTCGACTCGAATGGGAACTGGTGAACGACAATGGTCTTTGCTACAATCTTGGTTATGACACTCGTAGGGGATATTCTTAGGATAATTCACATTTTCATTACAAGTCATTATGAATGATTTAAGATTAAATAATTTCTCAAAGAATACATTTTATGATTATAGATTATATACATAGTATTTTCAATTGATGTTATGTATTTTACAATTTTGGAATTATTCATTTCCAATCATAAACTAACCTAGTGTATGCCATTATTTAGAAATGGCGCCTATTAGAAGGAATGAGAGCTATAACAATATGCATGATCCAATGAGTAAGAAGGATCATATCTTTAATCTTATTAAGACAGCATTTGGAAAGAAAATAATCTCCCACGTATTATCATCATATGATGAAATAATATCATGTGTTAATAAGACAAGTAAATATTTATTCGAGTCCTATGGATTTGAAGGGAATCCATAGAAGAAAATGATGGTAGAAATAATGATGGATAAAGGTAATAAGGGAAAGAAGGATTTCCCCATATGTTATAATTGTGGAAAGAATCACCTTGGTAAATGCTTGAATGGAATGAGAGTTTTTTATAAGTGTTGAGAAAAGGACACCCAGAACGTGATTGAAAAAATAAGATAAAGTTTATAAATTTACAGTGCTTCATCTACAAATAGTTGGGACACTATATGAATCAATGTCCAAATCATCAGAGTATACCCCAAATGCTGCTATTGGATAATAATAAAATTATGATACTACCGAAGATAAAGTGAAATGATTAAGAGTTTGTATGTTGTTATTAATGTATTGTATCATTTGAGTATTGTATTAATGATTACATGTTATAAGAATTATACATTGTATAAGGATTGTACTACAGTACTATTTCATTAAGGACTTGAGATTGTGTGAAACCAAGAAAATTGACTCAATGGAAAGTTAAACTTTTTGGAAAATACACAGTTTAAGTAAAGGAAAAACATTAATATGGTCTTAATACCGAGGTAGTTATTTTTGAATAAGAGATAGCTGATTTGGATAAATTATATTAGATATTCTTGACCTACTTGGAAGTGATTAATAGTTTTTTTGTTTCATCGTTATTGGAATATTCTATATTATTTGATATAAGGAATATGTCCAATATTATATAAAGGATAAGGGAGCGTGAATGTAATCAATAAGGTTTTATGGTAATTATGGGTGTTACCATGTTTTAAAATAATACACGATGAAGGTATTCAAATTTTATTATGTAGAAAAAAGGATATTTTTTTAACTTCCTTATAAATTTTGGACTATGAGTTTGGATAGAAGTATTTTGGTTAACTCTAAAGGATGGAATAGATTTAGATTGAAATTGGACACTATTTTTAAGGTTATTTTTTTGATTATTATCAAAAGGACAACACACAGACCGTGTGACAACCCATCGCGTTGGACAAATCTGTGGGAATAGAACCCACAACCATAGTGGGAATGGGATTTATCGCCTACCACTACACAACGTGAAGTCCCTAGACTGAATAATGTATTTTTTAAAGGGTTTTATAGGTGAATTATAAATTATTTTTTTTGGAAACCTATACGCATAGGATAAGTAGAATATATTTTTTATGTTCTATTGTCTTTTAGAGGGAAAGATGACATTGTTGTCGAGATTAGATAAATAATGGAAATCTACTTGGAAATTACAAATATTTTTATTCTTCTTGTATTCTATGATGAAATTGATTCTTAAAAATTGGGTAAGGGATCATAAAAATGTGTTATCCTAAAACCCTATGTTTTTTTGAACTGATGATATTTTAAATCATCATAGATTGATGGAATTGGGGCCCTCAATTCTAAGATTTTTTTTGACTGATGAACTCAATCACTCCCTATAAATAGTTATGTTTTTCCTCCAATTATGTTTCTTTAATTTCTATTAATGTTCTCTTAATCGAGATAATAATTTCATGGTGACTTTTTCATTCCCCTTTTCCTCTTATTAAGACTAAATTTTATTAACCTAATTTCTGATGTGGGTTTCCCACAAAGGTATTCTCTATTTTCCTCCATTTATTTTCAAAGAACAATTTCAAATTGCGAGGATTCAATTTATTTAATGAGGGAATAATGTAACATCCCCATATTTCATAGTACATTATTTCTTCAAAGTAATTCAATAACTTGAACTACACACAACACTGAGTTCAAGCACACGACGTCTTACCAAACTATCCGTTCAAAAGCATTTATAAATTTTATTAACTGAATTTTGAACTTTATATAGTCCTTATAATTTTAGAATCCATATTATGATTTTCTTAGACATAGTTCAAGAACAAATTTATTTTTTTAGATAAAAGAAGTATTTTTTTA
The DNA here is from genome assembly GCA_963277665.1 of Viscum album. Taxonomy (NCBI): domain Eukaryota; kingdom Viridiplantae; phylum Streptophyta; class Magnoliopsida; order Santalales; family Viscaceae; genus Viscum; species Viscum album. The sequence goes on along the minus strand of OY728158.1, from coordinate 360,060,080 downwards.
AAAATGAAATTTTACCGCCTTTTAATGGAGAACCCTTTTTAAATCAAATAGGTGAAACTTTTATATATTCAATTGTACAATATAAACTCTTTCATTAGAATTGGGACATAAGAATTTAGTTTCAATAATTTTTTTGTGTTTTTCTGATAACTTTCATATTTTGGTGAATAGTGAAATATACTATATTTTAACTGAAACCAACTTTTTTAATCAAAATAATATGTAATGTAAATTTATATATTTTAATGGGTTGTAAGTATAAATAGATTATATTTTTATCATTTAATCCAATTTCATTCATTTTAAATAATTTCACATTGAAATTGAACGTAAACAAATATCAATCTATTGTTAGTTATTATTTCTTAAAAACACCCATTTTGGTTTTAACAACGAGAATTAGTTTTAAACTAATAACTGAGACCTCTATGTTTTTAGTTTCGAAAAATAGACTTAATTTTTGAATTCATTATATCAAAATTTTCTTGGGGTGAAATTATGGTATTTTTATGAAAACATTCAATTTTTGATGAATAATATAAAAATCAGTTATTGGTTATAACAGACTTTTTATTTAAATAATTATTTATTTTATTTAAAATTATTTTAGTTCAAAATAGATACATAATACCTATATAAGTTTAATAAAATTTATTAGAGTCATTTTATAATAATTATATATATATATATATAAATTTTATTGAACTTTTTACCGTCTTTTAACCACCTCTTATGAAAATTTTCAAATATGCATAAAACATAATTTTACCATTTATCTAAGTTGAATTTAAAAATACAAGAGACATAGTTAACCTCAGTAAGTAAAATTTGGTTCCATAAGATGAAAAAAATTTTTGGTGAGTAGTAACTTTTGACTTTTATTTATCGCGGTTAATGATAAATAAGGTAATTCAATGTAAAAAGAATATTATAATAATACAAAATTATCGTAACACTTGTCTTAACATTATTTGATGATACATTTCCGACCATGGGAATATTTGGGTCGATTTTCGAACCCCATGGAGCCACTTGTATGTGATAATGACACTTTATATTAATTAAGTTGAAGTAAATACAAAAATGACAAAAGCATATATCTTTTAGTAAAACAATTTTTACATAGGTTTATACATGTCATCTCTTCAAATATAAAAATTCATTAGAAAGATAAACATATTTTCTACATAATGGTATTTTATTTATAAATTTTAGTCAATGAATAATTAAAATTAATTTTGACATAATGACGATGTGGTATTTTCTCATTAATGAATGATTCAAATGAATGATATTATAAATGTTAAAATAAATATAATTTGATAGTTTTGATTCCATAAACAGTTTTATAGGTTAATATGACACGTTAGAATTTATTAAATGAATTTAGTTCAAAATAATAAAGTTTTTAGGACTTTAACAATAATCAATTATTAAATAGTGTCAAAATTGACATAAAAGAGTTCTTAAATTCAATATTATATTATTAATTGATATAATATTCATAAAAATATATGTTTTGGCCAGATTACTTATATAATGATAGGTGTATCATTACTGAACGACATTAAGTTCTCTTCAATTTATATAGTACATTTATTAAAGATATAATATAAAAATACAAAGAGAAACGGTAAATGTCAAACTATTTAACTTAGAGTTATTTCTAAAAGATTAGGTTGATATAGTGACCCAAAATTGTCTAAAACCTATTTGTTGGGTGATTTTAAACCCATATCCACCATAGTCTCTAAAAATTTTATTTTGGAGCCATAATAAATTGAAAATAAATTTATTATAAAATAATATTTTAAGTTTTTTCTAAGGTGCCCCTCACCCATTTTATAAAAGGGAACTCCCCCTTCTCCGTAATTCACACCTTCAATGCAATGTTCCTCAGATAAACCATACCCAAATACCCTCTCATTGTACTACCTTCATCTTAAAAGCCTTAATTTAGTCAGAAATCTAACCAATGGAGCCCCTTTGATCAAATCAAAAGGATGAACCAGAAGAAGAGGTAAATATTTCATCACTGCTTTCAAGTTCCTTTCTTCTTCCTCATGTATTTTTTTGGTGTTTACATTCTAAAATAATAACTCCATTATCTAATATATAATGTGATTTTATTATAGATATGGTACAACCATATTCATTCTTCTATCTATCCTTCAAATTAAATGTCATCATACATGTGTATGTATGGCTTACCGTCTCCACGTCGAGGTGTAATTGGTATTCAATACATTATTTTTTGGATGGGTATAATAATGATGTGTAATTGATGTAAATAATAAATATAATATGATAATTATTTTTTATATATTATATACCATACAATTATATATTATTTTAATATCAAAAGAATTATATTGTCTCTCATTCGTACGTACGGATTACCATCTCCACGAACACGATGAGATTCATTACCCATCGTCTCCATTCATGACTAATTTTCATTATAAGATTAAATATAATGTTTAGAGACTTAATATCATTCTAAATATGAATATGATATATTCTATCCATAACAAACATTACTTATGTACAAATCATATAAAGGAAAACGAATTAGTTAAACCCCGAAACGATGATAATACTAAGATATTATTAACAAAGCAATATTAAAAGATCATATATGATATCATATTAATGTATATGATTCTTTTATAATTTAATAAAAATTATTTCAACATTATAAAAGAGTTTAACCAACGATCCACCAACTAAATGTACAATCTAAGGGTTAATTTCACAATCAATTTATTATCTTAGGTGGTTTTTACATAAGTATCTACTACGACCTCTTTATCATCAACATCAATGTTTATTAAAAATGTATTTCAGAAAATTCTTACTATTTTATAATCTATTGGTAAAATTCATTTATACCCTTGTTTGACGTTTATAAGATGTTTATAAAGGAATCCTCTCATCATTTTCCAAACAATGTACTTTATGACCTTTTCGAAAAAAATTAAGGTAAGGATATTTTTTAACGTATACGTCGGGTGCCGCTATTTTATGCCATTATAAAATCATCTAAGATTCCCATAAAATCTTATAGGAATATTCTCAAAAGAAATTTTTTCTTTTATAATTATAAAACATTTAAATTATTTCAAAATAAAAAAGTGATATTTTTCTAATTTTTTTTTATTTCATCTATGTCAATATCCTTTGATATATTTTAAGATTATTTGAATTCTTTATATTATGATACAAAAAGTCCATATTGTAATAAAGGTTTTATGTTATGTTTGAATGTGGATGTGTTATTTTAACACCATTCATAGTTTATGTATAATGTATTGAAATTTCGTATTCTAGTTCTAATACAAATGTTTATGTTATATTTAAACCTTTTTAAATGATGAATGCATTGGACTTAGTAAGTGAAGGGTGGAGCCCGCTATAGCTTCTTGATGCATCAGTAGGTCTCATGAGACAAACTAGTGTCTTGTCACAACGAAATTTTCCATAACTTATTTTTAGTCTTGGACAACAAATTGACTATGTGGTAATGAAATTATGGCATTATTAATTCCATCATTATGAAAGTGTATATTGGTATTGCATGTGATTATTCGACTACTAGAATATCCATGTGAGTAAGTAAATTGATTTATTAGGAAATATAGTTGACATATTATGATAATTTTTAGGCTCAAAAATATTTTTTTAGTTCCATACATTCCCTTAAATGTTTATGATTATTTATGAATGTTTCTACTATATTGTTATCCTTACTGAGCATCTGATCTCACCCATTTCTATGTTTTATTTTTCTGAGGATGCGAAGAAGTATATTATGACTGACCTGTAGGGATAATCTATGGTATCTCATTGTTGTCAATGGAAACAATTTTGTTGTAGTTTCTATTTTATGATTTAATGTAAACCTTATGAATGTATCTAGTAATTCCAAGGCTACTAAACTAATAAGTCTTTTGAGACTTGTTCTTTTGTGATCATTCCAATGTTATGTAATAATGCACAAACTCTGAGTATCATGGGTGGGGGCGTTACAAGTAGACTTAAATATTAAAATATCTGATTATTCAAACAAAATAATATTAAAAAAACCTATTTTAGAATATAACATGATCTAAAATTAATTTTTAGGATGATTTTTCCCATAAATATTGCACCAATATCAATTTGATCAGGATAGTCCAAAAAAGATATTAGGAATGTGTTTAATATGGAATAGTGAGACTAAATTCGTGTATTTTTTCAAAATGTGATTATGTTAATAATTTGAAAACATGGGAGTTTTTGGTGCATCTTAAACAATTACACATTCCTTTATGTCACCAATTTAATCTTTCCCATACCCTATCTCATAACTATAAAATATAATGTATCCCTTATGAATAATATTAATTATGCTAATATTTTCAATAGTTTTTTAGTGTCGTAATTTTTTTTAACTTAGTGTAGATATTAGGAACCTATACTATAAGTGAATTTTTTTTCAATTATCCAAGTTATGATTATTATAATCTTATGAATGATTTATCATTTGGACACATTTTCTTGGATTTTCATAAATGATAGGTAGGTCTATTTCCTATAGTGGGTATGATAAACATGACCTAACTTAATGAGGATTGTACCGTTAGATAGCTTATATGGTCATGTACATCATTCAAGATTGTTATATTCTGGTTATATTATTTTTATTAAGAAAAAAAAGAAGTCGTGGGGTTACTATCCTTATTTTTGGAACAAATTATACTAAATTATATTAAATACATTCATTCCATATTTTATATTTCTACATCTTGGGGATCATGGTATTCATTTCAGCTTTTAATTGGGTTTTTGATATAAAAGATAATTTATCATAAAAAATCGTATTTTTGGTTATAAGTTAGTGGATCCTTTGAGAACACCAAAGAAAGGATCTCTATAATAAATATAATTAAATAATTATTCATGTATTTCTTTCTAAATTTGGTTTCACTTTTTGATGACTCAAATATATGATATAATGATCACACAAAAAAATATTTATTTACCTTTTTATGAAAAAAGTATCGATCTCATGAATCATGTAGTATTGTTATATGGCATAAAAACAACAAAAATTGATTTGTGATAAATTCACCTATAACAATTTCATAAATGGGTTTTCCATGAAACATACTGGTTGCACCCAAATTTACCCTAGTTATATCGTGTAAGTGGTCGCTTGTATTATAGCTTCTGATATCGAATCTATAGGGACTGAAGAAGAAACCTATAGATACTATTTTTTGGTAGATAGATTGGATATGGTGGCAAACATGGGGGTTGATTTTCTTTGAATAACTAATTATTTAATTTAGAGTACAAAAATTTTAATTTTATAAAGAAATTAATTAATATGAGTCAATCTAATGTTGTCTCTTGGGGTAGATTGGATCTATTTATTTTATTAGAAAATATCATATTTTTTATTAAAGATGTATCCTAACAACAGGGTCATTCTCAAAAATCATTCCCCAATTTAATCCCTACAAAATTAGAATTAGAATCACTAATTCACTTATAGGATCACTTTAATGACCCCACCAAGTAATTGGATCATAAAAACACTCAGAATGTTTCATCATTATTGTTATTAAAGAAACATAAGAATGTAACTCATCAAATGGAAATCTTAAAATAATAAAAAGATTTAAATATTAAGTACATGATATAACATTCAATCCATAACCTATCTATAATCTTGGATAAATGAAAAAGAGTTTATCCTTCCATTAATACTATTATACTAGTAGAAGTAATAATTATAATTATTGGGGTGTAATCAAAGAAGAATAAAAACATTAAAATAAGGGAACACTCCACCGTTGTGTGGTTGAATTCACAAGTGCAGGTGTGAATAAATTCACACCTTAATTCAATGGTATCAATCTGTTAATATAAAGGAATAAATAAATTTAAAAAATAAAGAAATATTAATTTGGAAAATAACATGAACGAAAAAACATACATGGAAAAAAATGAAAGTTTGATTACAAAATGAAAGCATGAAATTACGATTTAATGAAAAACTTTCACATAAAGAAAAGAATGAATAAAAAGGAAATATATAGATAGAAAGGAAAAACATGCAGGATAATTCCCTTCACCACCATATCTTTATATAGGAATATAATGATCCTTAGGTATACCCACCATCAATAAATTCATTCCCCATTAATTGAGATAGTCAAAAGGAGTGTGGAGAAATCTAGAGAAATTTGACATTTCAAAGTAGACCATGAAAATCGTCCAGATTCATCCCACATGTTGAAATGTAAAATTTTAACTAAATATGGTTTAATCTGTAGGGGACATAGAGAAAAACAATCTTTATCCATTCATCCTCTAACAGATTTTGAAATTTTAGGACAATTGATCCATCCATTAAGATGTTATGCTCGATCAAGTGGGATGACTTTATGGGCGTTCAAATCTTACCCACCATTTTAATATCAACTTGGGATACCTTTATCTCCCTGAAAACATCATAATTATATCCAAAAATAGTTTAATGAAATTATCCAAATATGTTGATATTTATATAGTTAAAATTTTATTTTTATTGGGCTTATATTGTGGGCCCCACATTTTTATTATGTGCCTTAGGCCAATTATGCTTTTTCCATAAAATTTCTATATTCATTCCCAAATATCATCACCTTCCCTTGAGATTCATCCATCGATCCTAAAATTTAAAATTATCCAAAAATAGTTTTAAATATTATACCAAAATATTCATTTCAAATTATAAAGATAACTAATTCTACATGTAGTTGATTGATTGGCGCTAAATTCTCACTTTAATCATGAATTAAACTTTTGATGAGAAACGAAGTTCAATTTATAAATTTTACTAAAATTCATGTTTATGGACTTTAAAACACATGATTAAAAAATATAATCATTGAACATTATAATCATTTAGTGGATAATCACACCGCCAAACTTTAGTTTTTGTTGTCCTGAGAAAAAATTATCACAAATATATGAAATTGAATTTCGGTTTTCAAAAACATTTTAACATTCATTTCTCTCCAAAACACACCGTGCCAAAAAAACATGAATCCTATCGAAATCATTTCACAAAATATAGGTTCACAAGCATATATGTAGCCCAATCCCATTCATTTATTCGAATTCATTGACACACTTCATCCAATTTCAATTAACCATGATGATGTGTTGTGTATCTCAAATTACAATTGGAATATTTTATTTTTTAATGGGAAACAATTTGAAGTGATTTGTGTATATAACATAAAACCTTATGAGGTGTATCAATTTTTTTTATTTTTGTTTTTTCTTTTTTGAACAAAAATATATTAGAAAATAATAACTATGGGAAAGAAAAATATTGATTCAGGATCCCCATGTGTTGGAAACCACACATATTGTCAATTTCATGCTCTACAATAGAGATATAAAGGGTAACTCTGTGAAAGAAAACTATGGATTAATGATCCCCAAGTGTCGTACGACACACTTTTTGATAAAACATTGCTCTATGTGGTCATTATTTTAATTTTAGGGATACTACAATTAAACTAAAATTGACCCCAAATACTATGCTATGATGAGTGGGGTCAAAGAAGTCAAATTTACACCAACGATCTAATGGACACACATTGTGGAATTTAGATTAAGAGGATTAAAATATAATCATTCACAATCACATTTGACAACATCAATTTCCAGACACTATGTTCATGTACTTAAAATGACATTAAAATCATAATAAAGGAATTAAAATGATTTGAATTTCATTTTTCATGTTTCACATGGCATTTTAATTCATCTACAGAAACTGAATTGATTTTTTTCATTTAATTTACCTTTTATAATAAAAGACCATTCCTTTCGAAATCCTAGATTTTCACTCCACCCACTATAGAATAAAACTGCCCCAAGTTTTGAATGAGAAGAGAAGAGAGAAAATACAATATGTAAGAAATAGTGGAGATGTGATTTGTAATTAAATCATTGAATAAAACCACCTAGTTTTAATTTTATTTCCCATCAACAAAAAAGCGAACAATTTTTGTTCTTATCACATGTAGACCCCTCAGTTATTATTGATGGATGGGTTTGAACATTATAAAAAAATGATTTATTTAGAAGAATTTAAATTTTTCAACTAATAAATTTCAAAAACAATATCCATTATATGACATTGTAAACCATAAGGGGTTCCATTAAAAAAACTAAAACATGAAAAGAAAAAACAAAAAAAAATGAAGAAGTTGAGTTGCCTATAGGAAAGTGCTTAATTTAAAGTATTTTTCTTGACTTAGACCCACAAACATGTCCAATACAAAATTTAGAAAATTTGAGGACCTAATTATTCTCGAAATATACGTGATTGAGATTGATTTTTTTTATAATATACTTTATATGAAAACCCATGTTCAACAATGAGTGTGAAATCCCTTGAAATATCATAAATTCGTGATATGGTTGCTTCAGTTATATTGCCTAAGTCATCAAGGATCATTATTAAATTATTGGTTCTAAGAGAGGATGAAATGATGAAAAAATATATTTGAATATCCCCTTTAAAATAAGAGTCCATAGTGAATTTATAAACCATTTATTTGAGCTTGGGTTGGCTTACACATTCAGAAACAGTTAAGGAAATTTGAATCGAACATACTTTTCATTGAATGATTACTTAACAGAATTGGTTCCTTTTGAATTAATGTTTCTACCAGAAAATTGGAAAAATAAGTGTTCAAAATGCATATAGTCTCAACATTTGAGGTTTCTCTTATTGGTTCAGTGATTGTTGGTCCTAAGAAACTGTTAATGGAGAAATATTCGGGTCATTGAATCCACAATGAAAAATTTTATCCTTGTGAATACAAAAAACATTTTTCCTCTTGATTTAAGAAAAATAAACATATGCATCATGTTTTCCAAGTCCCAATGATTAAATAGTTGGTTCATTATTAAATTCAATAGATATTTGTGGGAAACAAGATTCTTCTATCAATATTGAGGTAGATAAATTTTAGTGAGATTGGGTTATAAAATGGTTTTAAAGCATTTTATTTCAACTATCAAGGATAAAACATCCAAATACATTTTATCCATCTTTTCAGACAATTGTTCAAGTAATTTTTGTGGATTTGTCTTGAAAAGTCTTTTTAAATCATGTACATCTCTATGATTGATCTCATTAATCATCTTTGATTGGTCAGAAAATTGATCCTTGAAACAATCATCATCCAAGTGATTTTTCATCTCATTATGTACGGTGCAATCAATACAACATTGATAAATGAAACACTCTAGGTGAGGTGCTTCCCAATAATAATTTCCTATTTGATTTAAACCATAGTTTTTGTTTGGGTACTGTTCGAGATATTCTATTAGAGAAGATTGATGTTTTGATTTGCGATTTTTTTAGACACAAGAAAATAGAAAAGGGAATAAATAAGATAAATGGTGGTGAGGAAATATAATTTGGGTAAGAAAGAATATTGGTGTCTAAGAAACATAAATTGGTACCAACAATGGAACCAATATATGGTTGCACCCAAATTTACCCCAGTTATATGGTGTAATCAGTCTCTTGTAGTATATCATGGGTTAAAAAATCCATAAGGACTGAAGAAGGAACCTATAGATACTATGATTTTGTCGATGAAATGGCTATAAAGTGGAAATCATGGTTGTTGATTTGATTTGAATAACTAATGATCTAATATAAAGAATAAATAAAAAATAATTACTTGGTATATAGAAATTAATTAAAATTTGATGATCCTATGTTTTCTATTGGGATATATTCGATGTATTTATTTTCATAGAAGATTTCATATCATTTTTTCAAGATGTATCCTAGCAATGAGATAAATATCAAAAAAAACATTCACGAAATTAATTCATACACAATACCAAGTTAAATAAAAAATTTCACTTATAGGATGAATCCAAGAAATTGGATCATAATGGAACTCCTAATGTATCACATTTAAAGTGGAAAAATACAAAGAAGAATGTAACTCATTAAATGGAAATATTAAAATAATGAAAAGCTTTAAATGATAAGTACATGAAATGACATTTAATCTATAACATTTATACTCGTTTGGATCACCCCAAAAGAGATTATCCCTACATTGATGGTATTATACCAATGGAAGTGGGATGTACACTTATAGGGGAAGAATTAATCAAAATATGAAGAACATTTAATTATAAAAATAACATGAAAAAAATACCTGAAAAAATGAATGTGTGATTAAAAAATGAATACAAGAAATTACAATTTAAAGAAAAACACACATAGAATAGAAAAAATAGATAGAAAGGAAAAACATAGATAGAATGAAAAAACACAGGTGTTAATTCACATCAACCCCATATTTTTATATAGGCATATTTTGAGCCTTAGGTTTACCAACCATCAATACATTCCTTCCCCATTAATTGAGAGGGTAAAAAATGTGAGAATATAAAGGTAAATTTGATGTTTCAAAGTTGACCAAGAAAATTCTATAGATTCATCCCCCATGATGATGTGTAAATTTGTAACTGAAGATGGATAAATTTAAAGAGGTTGTATAAGACATGTATCGTATTCCATGTGTCTTATAACAGCTGTCAAAATTTTAGGAAAATTGGACCAACCATCTTGATATTTTCTTGATCAAGTGGGATGGATTTATGGGCATTAAAATCATGCCAATCATTTAAATCTCAACTTGGACTCCCTTCCAACCCATCAAAACATCATTTTATTATTATCCAAAATCAATTTTTGGGAAAAAGTGATAAACCCCTAAAAAATTAAAATTATTATAATTTTATTTTCATTTGGATTTTATGGTGGGCCTCGCATTGGTTTGATGGGTCCTAGGAAAGTTATTATTTGTCCAGAAAATTTATGCATTCGTGCCTAAATATCATCATCCTCCCTTGAGTTTCATGTATCGATCTTAAAAGATTTAATGTTCCAAAAAAAGTGATAATTCATATAAAAAATATCAATTTCAAATAATGAATGGAATTATTTCTATAAGAAGATGATTGATTGGGACCAAATTTTCACTTTAAACATGAATTGCACTTGTGATGAGAAATGAATTTCAAATTATAAAATGAACTAAATTGGATGTTTATGGACATTGAAACACATTAATATTAAAATATAATCATTGAATATTAGCATCTTTCACCATATAATCACAAACTTCTATAGGTGATATCTTATTATATAATCCACTGCTCCCCGCTGGGGTTTAGAATCACACTCACCCACTCCCTAGTTGTTCCAATACTTGAATCATTCCATGATGTACATTGGAATATTTTACCTAGACTTGTAGCTCATGATGGCCCTACTCCACGCATAACCCATCCAAGCATCTAATGTTGAAAAATCCACCACTTCCTCTCATCTTGATTCTTCAACACTAGCTATGGAACCTTAGAACCCACCAGTAAGGGAGCCATAATTGGTGATGGGGTGAAATAATTTTTTTCCACCCCCATAGGCATACCAAAACTATGAAATTCTAAAAGATAGATATTTTCCCATTCATCTCTTAGCTAATAAATATATTTTCTTAGTACTATTTTGGTTGTTCAATGTTTTCCATGTTTTAATTTTTTTGGTTTTTCTTGTTTTACATCCTCATCACTATGTTTTGTCCCCCCAAAAATAAATTCATAAATGTGGAATTAATTTTCACAAGTCACCTATTATTATTTGTGTTTATAATTATTATTTTTTCTCTAATAACAACTATAAAAAACTTATTTAATAATACTAGAAAATATAATTATAAATGAATCAAAATGTTAACAATATAATCAATGATAAAATCAGGAATAATTTTTAGTACTAAGAATAACAGAGAAAAAGGCCCAATTTATAAGAGAAAAAAGAAAGTGATGATCAAGTCCCCATTACAAGTACTAAAATAAATCAATGATAAAGTGGTAAATTTATAATATTTTATTTTAGTGCTAATATTTGTGTATTTTATCAATTATTTACATTATAATATGGAAATAGTTTTTTACTGTGGTTTCTTATCACTAATAAAGGTTATAATTATCACGAATATTGGTTGCATGAATAAAGACTATGAAACTACTATAAAGATGTAATAGCCTGACATCATCCCAATTACAGCAAACCAAATCTGAAAATAAATAGATATATGTAAAAATATAGTGAAAATATAATTTAAATAAAAATATATATTTCACTGCCACTTCAATACAAACATTACATACACAATATTTATATTGAATTATTGTATAAAATTAATCAAAAAAATTACAAATAATATATATAATAGAATCTCTTATAGTAGTCTTTCCACAAAGATCAAACACTATATATAATATTTACCCTTTTATAAAATCAATGATTCTTTTAGTAATAATAAAAAATTAAAAAATTAATTTTAATAGTTTATTATTTACATTAAAAAAATTCTATTATTCATTACTATATATATGATAACAATATTATCAGTTAATCATCCTTCATATTTATGTGTAGTATAATCCTACACATAACAAATGAATTATGGATCATTTTACAAATATTTCATAATAAAAAAAATTATTGAATTTTTCTATTTGATACGTGTTTCAAAATACAATGATATTTTTATACTTAAATCGTGAAATTTGAGCCACACCAACCATATCCTGTGTTGAGATTAAAATTGGTTATTTCATACACATCACAATGGAATTATTGATCATAGTCTTAATGTATCAAAACACTATGAGAATGGCTTCTTTGTTTTGACTATGTGACCAAATTTTTTAATCTAAATTTGTTTTCTATTGAAAAAATAGAATACAAGTCATACCTGACCACATCAAGTGTTGGATTTATGTATGGTCAATTACTAAATTTCAAAAATGAATTATGGATAATTGTATTAATGTTTGAACAAAATATGATATTTTGTTCTCATTTTTGTCCCATGATTCTAATTTTAAACAAAAATGATATTTTTATATTGAAAACTTGTACATAAAGTCATGAATATCACATAATTCCTTGGATTTTCATGATCCCAATTAATATACATTGAAAAAGAATTATTGATAATTTACATAATTTTTAAAAACATTCAGGGCTAATTTTCTTAATTTTGGATTTGTGATGAATGTTTTAAAATAAACTGTAACTTATATATATATAATAAATTCAAAACAAGTCATACTAAACACATATTGTTTCATATTTATGTTAATTCAATTCCTACGTATCAAAAATGAAATATGGAAAATTTCACTAAAACATTGAAAACCATTTAGGCTTATTTTTAATTGTTTTTTCTAGTGAGGTGCCTTTTAAATTAAAATAAATCATTTATATTTAATGTACACACTTCACATTATAACAGAGATATAATGAATAATATTTTGTGCTATTAATTAGTAAATTTAAAAAATGAATTATGAATGGTTTTACTAAAATTTTAAACTATTCTGAGCTCGTTTTCATTGTTTTTCCATTATGATGATCCTTTTAATCTAAAATGGAACATTTATATTGAAAAAACATACTTATAGTCATACCAACACCATCACGGGTTGTACTGATTTGTGTTTGATTCCTACATATCACAATTTCATCATGGATCATTTCCCAAATGATTAAAAATAATCCATCATTATTTTCATTAATTTGTGTATGTGATGTGAAACTCAAAAAATAATGTTCACTTTATATTTTAATCAATCACATCGATTCATATCAACTAAATTCTATGCCATAATGATCTGTGGTCAATTAATACATATCAAAAATGAATTATCAATCCCTTTCCTAATGTTTGTTAACAATCTAGGATCTTTTTCATGGGATTTCCTATGTGATTCTTGTTTTAATCTAAAATGAACCATCTATAATGAAAACAATCACTTAATTTCATACCTGCCACATAAGAATTTATATAGAAATGTTCTTGTTTACTAGATCCTATAAATAAATTATGGAACATTTTCTAAATGTTTTAAAAAATATTTTCTCATTTTCTTAGTTTCAGCTATGTGACATGTTTTAACATAAAATTAAAAGATTTTATTTAATACATGTACTTCATTTCATATGGACCTCATCGTGTGTCAATTTTATGAGTTTATGATTCCTATATATCAAAAACTAATTAGGTATTTTTTCTTAATGATTGAAAAAATCCAAGCTGGTGTTCTTTGGTTTGGCTATGTGACGTGTGTATTAATCTAAAATAGTACTTCAATAATAAAAATAGTTACTTCATTTCATACGAAACAAAATTTGTTTGGATTGATCGTATTTAAATTCCTACATGTCACCAATGAAATATGTATTGTTTTATTAATGTATCAAAATCGTAAGTATGTGTTTTCTTGGATTTGAGTTTTTCTTGTGTGTTTTTCTCTAAAACGTAAATTTTAAAGTGAAAACCACCCATTCAAGTCATATTGAGAAAACCAGTTATCAAATTGATGTGAAATAAACTCCTACACAACAAAAATATAATATTTATCATTTTAATAATGTTTGAAAACAATACCGTCACATTTATGTTGTTTTTCTGATGATGATTTTGTTTTAAACTCAAACTGAACCTCTATATTGAAAGCCCAAACATTATTTTTATACATTCCACATCATGTTCCAAATTGACATTGGATCAATTAGTACACTTAAAAAGTGAATTTTTTGTCATTTTTATCATGTTTGAAAACAATTTTAGGTATTATTCTAAATTGTTTCTAATGATGCTTATTTTAAACTAAAATTAAAATTATATATTGAATATATGCACTTAGATTTATACCAAAATAATGATGTTTTTTATCAACATGTTGTCTATTTTTATACATTATAAATAAATTATTTATCATTTCAAAAAATATAGAAAATAATATGGGTTAGTTTACTCAGTTTTTTCTAGTGACATGTGTTCTAAAATAATTTCACACATTAATATTATAAACAAAAACATGGAGTAGTACTAGCCCCATCATGTGTTGGATTAATGTGAGGTCAGTTAGTACATGCCAAAAATAATCATGGATCATTATACTAATGTTTTAGAAAATAAATTGAGATTTTTCCTCATTTTGGAATATATGACAAATGTGTAACATGAAAATGACTATTAAAAACTTGTTATTTGAGTAAGAGTAGCCATGTCATGTGTTAGAATTATGTGTGGTCATTTTTGATACATAATAAATGAATCATGGATAATTTTAATAAGGTTTAAATAATATCATATATGGTTTTATATTTTTTTCCTATGGGATGTGTTTTTAACCAAAAATGACAATTTTATATTGAAAAGAATAACATTCAGTTATACCAGAAACACCATGTGTTAGAGTTAAATGTAGTATATTCATACATGACATACATTTAATATAAATCATTATCATATGTTTTCAAATAAATGGGATATTTTTTATCATTGTCATGGATTTTTGGTGCATGTTTTTAAATAAAATGACAATTTTATATTGAGAGCATTCAATTTAGGTTATTGTGGCCACATCACATGTCAGATTATTTTTCAGTTGATTCATATAAGAAAATAATGAATCATAGATCATTTTCTGTATTTTAAATACAATATGATCTATTTTTCTCATTTTTATCCATGTGTAACATATTTGAAACAAATATGACATTTTTAATATATAAAACATAATCTTTGAGTCGTACTAGCCAAATATTGTGTCATATTATTACACGATTAATTCATAGATGTCAGAAATAAATAATGGTCAATTTTACTGATTCTAGAAAAAAATATCATATTCTTTACTCAATTTGAAAAATGTATTATTAATTTTAATCTAAAATAAAACCTTAATATTGAAAAAATACAATTGTACTCATTACGATCACATTGTGTATAAGATTTATGTCCATTCAATTATTACCAATAAGAATGAATTATGGATTATTTTTCTACATTTTTAAAATAATCTGATCTCGTATACTCTCTTTTTTCTTTGGGATATTTGTTTTAGAGTAAAATTATACCTTTATTTTGAAGAGAAGTATTTGGAGTCATACTGGCCAGATCATGTGTCGAATTAATGTGTAGTTGATTCCTACTTCTCCCACATGAATTATAGATCATTGTCATAATATTTTAATACAATGTAATATTTTTTTGATAGTTATTTTAATTTTATTAAACTTTTAAACTGAAATAAACATTTATATTGAAAATAAATACTTTAATTAATACATAAAAATCGTGTTTCAAATTTATTTTCAGTGAATTCTTACATATCAAAAGTCAGTTATGGATAAAAGTGCATAATTTTTTAAAAAATATGAATATATTTGATTTTTTTTGAAAATATTACACATATTTTCTCTCAAAAAAAATAAATTTTATATCAAAAACATGAACATTGAGTCATTCCAGCAAAATCATATGTTAGATTTATTTCCATTTGGATCATATATAGAAAAAATAAGATTGATCACACTGCCCAATCCTTTGGGAAATTTAAGAACCCCAAAATAAGAACTAAGAATGAAAAAATAATGAATGATCATGAAAGCAAGATCAAAAGTAAAAAATATATGGGGTTTTTATGTATTGATTTATCCAAGGAGTTCAATGGATAGATGCGTCAATTGTTTAGTTCCACGAGAGCGTGAAAACACAATGGATGGGGTCCTCTGTTGGGGTACAATTTAAATGATCATGAAGGCTTAATCTGTTCTATTATTAAAAATCGACAAAGAACTATATTTTTTAGTAAAAAAATTGTAATTGATGATAAAACAACTCATTATGAGTTCTACCTCTTAGCATTGATAAAGAATATATTTTATCAAAAATTTCCCAATTATTGTGATAAAAATAGGTTTTCTATGTATATTATATTTGGGTACATAAAAAATATTAGTAATCATTGGAAAGAGATGTTAAAGATATATATTTTATAACCTAGAAGGTGATGGTCGCTGAGACCATCCCTCCCCCAATGGACTAGGAGGGGCCTTTTTCATCCATCAAGGATACTCAACCTCTCTCCATCTATCCATTTTATATACATAAATTTATTCCTTTATTACCCCAGATCTCACTTATCTTTAATGTTTAATATTTATTTGATAGATTCCCAAAACATTCACTCGCATCCTCAGACTTCAATGATAAATCATTGCATCTGAAACTGATATTGATAGCATGTTTCAAACAACATAATCCATAAATGGATTCATTTGATAGGATTGTTTTCAGATTTTAGAGTTTGCAAGATTGATTAATTATGGGTCTTCTTAAAAATAGACACATCACGACCCAGTTGGCTTATGAGAAAGACTTGGACCAACCCTTGTCCAGTGCCCCCCACCGCTGAAACAAATTATGTTTCTCTACAGTCATGTGAAATTTTGATTTCAAAATTAAACGAGATACCTTGGCAACAATGATTTTGGTTGGTTTTACATATAACCATCATCCTTTTAGAGACCTTTAATTGTTTAAATGCTTGGTAATTTTGATGATAGATATTTATGTTATGATAGTTATAACTAGAACCTATTTCCATCTTATTTCTCCACAAATTTTTATTGAATTTGATGTTTTAAGAACTCTTGTAGTGAGTGTTTGAATTACAGTGGGGTAATTGTTCCTCTACAATAAACATATTTCTCTTATGTAATGGATTTATTTTTTCTCTTCATCCAAGATAAAGTCTCACTTGATATAAGTTCATAGGCATGGGTAAATGAATCACTAATAGAAAACTATGAAATATTGTGATGCAATGGAAAGGGTATGATGTCTATTTATGGTGCAGTTTTGAATGAACATGTTCAAATTGGTGTTTTTATTGACCAGAGAAGTAATTCAGAGGTAGTTAAATTTGGATCACTTGAGGGTGGGGAGTCGAATTGGACGAAAAATCATGTTGTTCTCATAGACAAATTTTTGATATCCAACAGAATAGAAAACGATGTAACTATCTAAAAAGAGACATGACTGTTAATCCACGAATCAAGAGAAGTTGACATATATGGTAGATTGATATGTGATTTTGGGGTGGTGTTTAGAATAAGGCTCTTAGAAATTAAAATAAATGTATCTACAGAGGCATCCAATGAAAAGGCATTGAGAATTGTTACTAAAGCTAAACACAAGGCGATGTAATAGGCGACATGTGTGGCTAATTTAACGATTTTTATTACTAATGCTGGTTTCTACGGCTGGGTGAATGAAACACGTAAGGGAAGTCGTAGAGGGTTGAAGGGGATGAAATACAAGAAATAATTGGAATCCAAACCCCAATACAAAAAGTGAACATCTATTATGAAAAAAAAGAATTTATGTGCTAGATTAAATGGATGAGATATGTTTCTATGTTTTAGTGGATAGTGACATTGGGGTTTATGTAAGAAGCCTACATAACCCAAGAAGGAGGAGGGGAAGAATGAAAAAAAAGATATTTAGGGAGATGAATTATGTTAAAGGAAAAGGGGTATAAATGATATAAGGACTACTATAAGATTCATAAATCGACCGAAACAAGGTCATACGGAAGGAATTAGGTTATAGATAGTTAACCCATGTCTCATGGATTTAAAGGCAAGAAGTGATTGAATCTTTACAGTGAAAATCAGATAATTGATTTCGGTGAGTCCAAGGAACAATAAATGGGATGTTGTATAATGTATGATCCAATTTAGGAATGAGAGGTATTTAATACTAAGGTTAGGTCTGTAGATAATGAGGATGGGAAAAAGAGGAGGCATTTTATCTTATTATTTATATCAATTAAGAAATTTTAAAGGAGGCATATGAGGTCAATGCAACATAATAGGAGGTCCACATGATGGATGGGGGTTAATTGAAGAAGAAACTAAAAAGTAACAATGTGTATGGATCAATAATCAAGATTCTATATTGTAACAATGATTCAACAAAAGGAAGATTAGTGTGGATGATTATATCTAGACTTTTGACAAGATGACATGCATTTTTGAAAACCTCGTCGAGGATGATCGTGACATAAAGGCCATCGCTCTTTAATAAAAGCTATACAAAGGTAAGGATTCTAATGGGATAAAAAATTCTTTCAATGATTCAGTTATTTATTATGTTGCCTTTTGATTCAATGTTCAAAACATAAAATATTTCCAATTTTTTCCATAAATGTGCTTGCATAATAAAAAGTTAATTTTTAGTTATCTAATAAAGACAATATAAAATAAATTATAAAATATTAAGTGAATATATATTAAAAATGATTAAATATTAGAAAATGAAAATATTATTTAACATTATTAATGAATATATAATCCTAAGTTCAATAATGTAATAAGAGAGTGAAATTTGATAAAAAATAAATAGACTTCTGAATTATTTAAAAAATGCATGAGTTTTATTAAGTATATAAATTATTAAAAAAAAAATTAATTTATATTTATTTTAAATGAACACATATTAAATATTTACATAAAATATATAATATAAACATTAAACGATAAAGAATATATATGTATAAATAAATAGTAAAAATAAAAAACATATAATAAAAATAAAAGATTAAATATTGAAATCGAAATTGTTTTAGGGAAATATTAAAACAAAGTAGCATGACTACTGAATATATAATACTAAATAATATTATATGAAAGAATTTTAAAAAAGATTCAAATTAAATAATTAAAAAATCTATAGATTTTAAAAATATTAAAAAATAAAAATGTATTATGAATTATTTAAATTATCTAAAAAGGAAAAAATGAAGATATCATAAAATCAAAATGAATAAATATTAATAATATAAATTGAAAGCATATTAAAATAATTAAATATTAATAAATGAACATTAATAAATAAATATTATATTAGATAAAATTAAAAAAAATTAAATTAAAAATGGAACATTGAAATGGAATAAATTGAAAAAAAAATTGAAAAAAATTAAGATTATTATTTATTAAATAATAAATAAAATTATTAAATCCGAAAAAATATTTAAAAGTAATGAATATTATATTTTTATTAGTAATATAAATAATGAATAATAATTATTTTTTAAAAACAATACATATAAGTATATATATTATAGTATGTTAATAAATATACTTATAATATAATTACTAAAAATTGAATGAATCGAAGAAATATTATATGTGTGTACGTTCTATATAAAAATTAATTAATTACATATGTGTATATTTTATATTAATGTAACACATGTTTGATATATGTTAAATTGAAAAAAATAACATTTAATTAAATGTCCATTACCTGATACAATTAGTTTATAGTTTTTATTAATATTAATTGTTAATTATAAACCATTTTTCACTAAGTACAAGACTTATTTAACATAAATATAGATATTTTGAATTATATAAATCATATATAAGGAAATATTATATTTATATATTGAAATATATATATATATATATATATATGAATATATTTCAATATTAAAAAGGATAAATATATAAATAAAAACTATTTATAAAGAAAGAAATGATTAATAAATTCAAAAATATTAAATAAAAAATATTTAAAATCATTACATTATTAAAATGAAAAAATAGATAAAAAAGAAAACAACGATTATTTATGATTAATAAATCTAAAAAAACATTCATTGAATCTAAAATGGTCAATTTCATTTATAAAAAAGCATGAAACCATTATCATCATAGATTAAAGACCCCTTTATTATGGCTGAAAAGAGACCCAATTTTTTGTTCTTTTGTTATCACTTATATAGTCATAGAAGATACCGAAAAATATACAGATCTTCATGATCCCTATAGCAAAACGAATATTAGAAACATAAAATCAAATTTGTATATAAAATATTATAGATAACCTGAATGAAAGATAAATATTACTTTGTACTATCATTTCAATTAACAAAATAAAATTTAAGATATTTTCATTGATGTGACATTTACAATTAATTAAGTAAAAATTAAATCCAATATTCAAAATTAAAAATTTTATATCATGTATTTTTCAATAATCAATATCCATAAAATCCTTGTCCATGCAATTAAATCAATATTTTTTGGTAACGGTAAATAAAAAAATTAAAAAAATTATAATTCTCATATAATACATATATGATAAGTTATATTTTTAACTACTCTATATTTCAATGATATCACCAGTTATCCTATTAATTGTATTATTAATTCTTTATTTGTTAATTTTATATCACCTAGTATTTATTAAATAAACCTTTAAATAATTATTATATTTTGAATTATTTATTACATTATTAATAAATAACGTAAATAAATTATATTGTTAATTATAAAAATAATCTAATAATATTATCAATTTCTTAATATTTTAATTATCTAATTTTTTGTTAAAAATCATATCCATAAAAAAATTTAGAATTTTTTAATTGAAAACAAGAACATTGATAATACTGGGAGCATTGTTTGTCAGATTGAAGCAGGGACAATTCTCACATGTCATTAATTATTTATAGATCATTGTCCAAATGATTGAAAATAATATGAGATCATTTACTCTATTTTTAAAATGTGACACATGTTTTAAACATAAAAAACATTTGTATTGAAAACACTTGGAGTCATACCTGGCACATTATATGTCGGACTAATGAGAATTTGATTCCCACATGTCATAAATGAAAATTATCCCATCATGATAAGTTTTTAAAATAATTGGAGCTCATTTAATTTATTGTGATAATATGATTCCCATTTTTAACTAAAATTAAACATTTTATTTAAAACACACACATTGAGTCATACTAAAAAATGTGTTAGATTGACATGAGGTTCATTGCTATAAATCATGACCATTTTATATATCATTGTCCTATAGTTTGAAAACAATCTAATATTTATTGCTCAGTTTTGGCTATGTGATAAATGTTTTAAACTAAAATTACACTTTTATATTGAAAATAAACACATGGAGTCTTACAGAACACAATGTGTATCAGATTAATTTGAACTCATTTACTATAATCACAAATTAATTATGGGTTTTTTTACTCATGTTAAAATATAATTAGTGATTTTTTTAATGAGTTAGTCTATGTGATGCATATTTTAAACTAAAATGCCACTTTTATATTGAAATAATTAAAATATAGTCATGTTGGACACATCATGGGATATATTGAGATGCAGTTGATTGTAAAATGTCATGTATGAATTATGGATTGTTTTACTATTGTTTTAAAAAATAAAAGATCCTTTGATCAATTTTGGGTTTGTGACACATTTTTAAAAATAAAATGAAAGATTTATATTTAAAACATTCATGTTACGTAATAAATACCATATCCTATGTTTCTTTAACAATATGTGCATTACTATAAATCTTAAATATATTATGGGTTTTTACCAATGATTTATAAAACATCAAAACAATTTCATGGTTTTGGCTATGTGAAACATGTTTTAAACAATAATTACACATTTTTATACAAAACGAATGATTTTAATCATAACTAGAACATCATGTTTCAGATTGACATGTGTTCAATTCCACCTCATCAAAAATGAAATGTGTATAATTTTCTGATATTTTGTAAAATAATAAAATTTTATTTTTATGGTTTCGAATATGTTATGCAAATTTTAATGAAAAATTAATCTTTTATAATAAATTCATTCCCTTATAGTCAAACTAGCCAAATTATATATCAAAATGACATGTAGTCAGTTTATACACATCAAAAATGAAATAATGATCATTATAGTAATGTGGTAAAAAAATTAGATCTCATTGGTTGATTATTCTAGAAAACATGTGTTTTAAACTAAAATAAATCTTTTATATAAAAAACATGAACATAGAGTCATATCAAGCACATCACAGATTGGATAAACATGAAATTGATTCATTAATATAAAAATTGAAATATTTATCTTTTTCACAGTGTTTGAAAACAACCCGAGATCATTTTCTAATTTCTCTCTATGTGACATGAGTTTTAAACTAAAATTACACTTTTATATTGAAAACACACACTGCGAATCACCCCAAACACATCGTGTGTTGGTTTGATATCAATTCAATTTCTATATTTGTCTGATGAATTATGTATCATTTTTAAAATATTATAAAACAAACATAGATTGTTTTCTCTATTTGGGATATGTGACACATGTTTTTTAATAAAAATAACAATTTTAAATTGAAAAGGTGGAATTTGAGACATACCAACTACATCATGTGTTTGATTTATGTGTTTTCAATTACAATAAAACTAAAATTAATTATTTTCCATTTTCTAATTTATAAAAAAAATTGAGCATTTTATCTTGGTTTTCACACTGTGAAGATAATTTTAAACAAAAAAATGACACATTTCTGTCCAAAACATACACTTAGAATCATACTAGACACATCATGTATTATATTTATTTTTGATCCATTGTTAGATTAAAAAAATGAATCATGTATCATTTTCCTAATCTTTCAAGACAATATAAACTTATTTATTAAGTTTTGTGTATTTGATGCATGTGTTACACTGAAATGACACTTAAAATCATGTACTTTTTGTAATACCGAACACATCATGTGTCAGATTTATGTGAAGTGAATTCCTAAATATGAAAAATTAATTATGGATCACTTCCATAAGGTTTCAAAATATTCATAGATTTATTTCATTATTTTTTCTATATAACATGTGATATAAACTAAAAAGACACTATAAAATTGAAAACACATACATTCAATTATACCAAACAAATCATTTGTTAGCTTGAAAAGTATTCAATTCATATATGTCCGTGTGAAATATGTATTGTAATAATACGGTTTGAAAAATATATGATTATTTACATGGTTTTGGATAAGTGACACATTTTTTAAACTGAAATTAAGATTTTATATAGAAAACTCACACATTAAGTCATATTTGACACATCGAGTGTTTAATTCAAATTCAGCCAATTCATACACACACAAAATTAATTATAGATCATTTTTGTGATTTAGCAGGACAATTTGTGATCATATTCTTATTTTTGTCTATGATATGTGTTTTTTAAACTAAAATGAAACATGTAATTAGAAGAATATGCAAAATTTTTCAAACCATCCACAAAGTGTCTGAAATTGATTTTTGGTCAATTCTTATAAGTGAAAAATAAAAAATGGATCATTTTTCTAATGTTTTAAAATAATATTAGATATTTTAATATATTTTTACAATATGATGTGTGTTTTAATCTAAAATGAAACTTTTATATTGAAAGCTAGATAAATTGAATAATTTGGGTCACATCATGTGTCAGATAGACCTTTTCTCAATTCCTATACATCAAATATATATTATATATTGCCTTACTAATATTTTTGGAGAGTTTGATCTCATTTACTTGGTTTTGGATTTGTGTTGTTTTAGAGTAATATGATTCTTATAATTTGAATACATGGAATTCTATTCATAATAGCCACATTTAATGTTAGATTGATTGGAAGTTGGTTCATACATATCCCACATGAATTATTTATCATTTTCGTATAGTTTGAAAACCATACAAGATTGTTTTCAGGGTATTGATAATGTTATTTTCATTTTAAACTAAATTGAAATTATTTATTCAAAACACACACAATTATTCATACCAACCACATCGTGTGTCAGATTGATGTTCATTAAATTCCTAATTTTTAAAAATGAATTATGTATTTTTTTTCCATAATTTTGAAAATAATAGAATCTCATTAGTTCATCTTTAAAAATGTGACAAATTTTTTAATCTAAAATAAATCATTTATAATGAAGACAAGATGTTTGAATAATTCTACACACATCGTATGAAATATTGATATATGATATGACGAAAAATTACAGAATTTTTATTAATTAATTTTGAAATCGCACAATACAAAAAAAAATTCATGGCCGAAAAATGTGATGAAGCTTGAGGGGACCTCCTCATACAATAATAGAACAATCAATTAGAAGATAACCAGTATAATAAAACAACATTAAACTATTATCCTCATTATGTTTTGATTAAAGAATATTCGATAATATGTTACCCTTATTCCATGTATGTAGAACCGATATACAATGAAAAATAGTATCGCTACAAGCATGTTTGTGATAAATAATAATCCAAGGGAAATGTGTCTGAACTTTCAAGGCATTTACAATAATAGCAGAATATGATTCAAGAATAGTTATTTTAATATCTATTTCTTTTATTATTTGATTCCATAAAGAATCATTGATGCTTCTACTACCACTAGAGTACCCTACCCATATAATGTGGAAAAAACCATAATAACTGATCCTCTACCTTCATAAGAAACTCCACCTCGGTGAATGATCCCTTGAAAGAAAAAACAACCCACATTTAATTTAATACCATATGTACGATGATGTCATAACAACCAAACACCAGGAGACCTCCACCCAGAAACATATTCCTCATTCAAACTACCAGGAAACATGAATGAATGTTGAACCATGAAGATTCATAAAATTTTACAGTGCTTCATAAATGAAGAGGGATAATCCAAAAACATGCGCCTAATATAATGTACATTAGGCTTGACACCATGATAAAATTAAGCATTACACATCTCCTATAAAATAAAACATTTATCAATGATTAAAAAGGTCCATATACTATTTTCTTCACCATCCCTAACTTGCGAATCCCAATATAGTTGCAAGAAAACATCCACATATATTACACATCCACTGAAATATTTAAGTCCCGCAGAATTAACCCACAAATTCATAGCCCAATTAAAAATGCAATACACATGAACAATTTATTCAAATTTAAAATTAACACAACACTTTTATTTAGATGTAAGAGGAATAATAATTTGTTGGAGATTATCATTATTGGGAATTGGAAAATTTCAAATTCTCCAAAGAAGAAAAATGAATTTTGGAGAAAAATATATATAGATTATCCTATTGAAAATATTATCCATGTTATAAACTAGATAAATCATGGAAAAGGATCATAGAAAGAAATATATATATATATATATATGATTAATTCCTACACATCATAAATAACTTATTCATCATTTATATAAATTTTGAAAACAATTCAATTTCATTATCTATTTTTTGACAATGTGACATGTGTTTTAAACTAAATTACATTTAAGAGATATATCTTTCACATAAAATATTCAACTTCCAACACTCATTCAAATTCCTTCACATATAATTCCATGATTATATATTCAATATTGGATAAATTATTATAGAGGAATCACTATTATTATTTATAGTATCATTCATTAGAATATATTTGGGTGAATAAAATGTTAATGTGAAGGAATTAATCTTGAATTTCAATCATTGTTGTGGAGGTGATTATAAAAGAGTTGTGAAACTTTTTACATACTCATAAAAAGATATAAATACAAAAAATTAAAATGATATGTCTAGGAGCATGGAAGTAACATCCCTAGAATTTGGTAATATGCCGCTTGATTTGTTGGTAAAGGTATCATTTTCAAATTTCTCTCTCACCATTATATTTACTATAGCCTCATTGTACAACCACTCATTAGAAAAAATATCTTCTTATTTATTACTAGATTAACAAAAATTTGTATAGTGTAACCCCCCACGATATATCTCCTTGAGAAATCACAAAAATCATTCTATCATTATAGCATCATTACTTAATTATTTTATATTTTCAACCCATGAAAAGTAACACCTAAAGTAATTAAATTAGTGAAAAGTTGAAAAAAAATGTATGTCTATTAAGGGAATTATTATATACTACATAGAATAATTTATGAATTATAAAAAAAATGTTTTGATTGAGTTTATGAGATGCATTTTTAATAAATATATCATACATGTCGAACTGATGTTAGAACGCATCTATAGATTCAAGTGGATTTGGATGTGTCTGAAAATATTTCCCATCTATTTGGGCCCTATTATAATGATTATTTTTTTATTTCACCCATATGAAACTCCATTAATCAATCCATTCATATTATTTTTATTTAGAGATGGAAAAATATATTGGGGAGGATCATCAACTCTATAACCTCACTCAATAGTTGAAAAAAAATCTATGGTGGGGTTTAAATTTATTTGGAATGTCAGGAAAATCAAATAAAAAAATTTATGGTAATTACAAATGTATAATTAAAAATTATATAAATAAAATATTTCAAGTATTATATGAAATTTAGTTTACGATATTGATTCTTCAAATTCCAAATGTATCGCAAAGGTCATTGCATATAAAGTATCAAATTCACAATTGGTAACAACCTCATCTTGATGTTAAAAATCATTCTTGAGACCACATAATCTTCCAACTCACTTATACTTTTTTTATCTTCATTTTTTATACTTTTAATTTATTCTAGTAATATAGAGAAAATATTGGAAAAAAACTAGAAGAAATATTTAAATTAAAATTCTAAATACCTTTAAAAATTACATGTTTGAAAATGTTAGCTTGTTGATGGTATATAAAACATCAAATTAGTCACTTTTATGAAGATAAATTTACTGACTTTTATTATAGCTCTATTGTCAACCCATTTACAATTTAACATAATCTCTTGAAATATTGAACTATATAACATGTATATTTTTTCAATTATGATGTAGTATGACATATTCACAGAAATTGGTTTCAATCTATGGAACTGAATATTTGCACCACTGGATCTATAAGCCTAAGACAAATATTTCACAGTAAACTGTGTTCATCATGTTCCTTCATATAGAATGTATATCAATTAATTAAAAAACTAGTTTAAGAGAAAAAAATTACAATTGGTCCCTAGGATAAGCAATGAAGTTGTTCAGCGATTGGATTTGAATTTACAGATAACCCATTATAAATATGATCTTAAAAGGATATTATAAAATATTGACTATGAGTAACTGATATCCATATTTCAACTCTTGAGAGATTAAAATTTTTAAGAATTATTCTATGGGATCCATTATATAAAAAAACTAAAAAATATTATTTAAAATGTAAAGGTGAGTCCGCTCATGCCTTGTAATGGTAATTATAATAACAAATCCTCAAGAAATTTATTATCCCATAAAGATTCTACTATTATTTGATTTTGGGAGACCAATTCTATCACCACATAGGAGGTAATCAATAGATAATTCAACTGCTTCATCAAAAGTAAATCAAACTTCAATACAACCTTTTATCTAACATCAATTCATGATGTGACCCTTCAAAATTATGATATATCATTCAGTGGGATACATTCCCCATAAATTTTCATGACAACATAGTTGGATATATATATAACCTAGTGTACCATTAGATAGAAAATTATACTAATGAATTATGGTTGTAAGAATAACTACACTTATTATAATATGACAGTGATTTATTTATTAATTATTGGAAACTTTGTTGGTTCTATTAGATTACTGGATATATATTTTAAAAGGAAGAGAATATTTGTTAATATATGTTGTACATTTTTGGGCAGAATGATATATAATTCTATAAGAATTAAATCTTAATCAGAACATGACAATCATGTTATTGTAGTCCATGTAACATAAAATTATTTATTTAAATGATATTCTTGTTATTTTATGGATACCCTCTAGAAAAATTTACACAATTAAGAAAGATTCCTAATTGAAATTTTTCTTGTCAAGAAAAAGTGTAAGCTGGTGAATGAATTGTAGTTTTCATTTCTCCCTTCACTGTTCCCAACACATCCTTTATCCCCATGTTAGTCTTGTCAAAAACATCTTTATATCTATATTATATTATCTCTGGTATAATTTTTTATTGTGAAAATAAAAATATAACATTTTTTTTGATATTCATGATATCAATAAAAAATATGAAAAAAAAGAAATTATAGTATAGTAATTCAATAAAATTCATATATTTTTTCCAACCATACATTGTATGGTTTTTTAAAAAATTATTTCAAAAATCAATTTCCTTATATTAGACTTTCTTCATAAGTACATCACTCGTTAATTATAATGGTGTGGTACAATGTTCTATATGGCCATTGAATTAGATCATCCTTGATGAGTATTTATGTATTAAGGGTAAAAATTAACAAAGTCCTAAAAAGACAACCTTAAAAGAATGTTTCAACCTAAATTAGTGTGTACATATAAAAAATGGGACACCAAAACATATAACCAATGTTATAGCTTAAAAAATTTCCCTTAGAATAAAATTCAATTATCAACCTATAAACCATGGTTATCAATATGAAATCATCAATTATATGACATTATGAAATTCAACACATGTGTCTGACATCAATTTTAAAACATCTATCAATGAATCCAAATGGATATCAAAATCATTACTAGGTTTTTGTGTCTAAATATAAAGAGAGAAAACATAATGTATTTTCACTTCATGTGTGGAAATGGTGGAAAGCTATAAATTACAAACATTACTATCCATGTAATTTGCGTACTAAATTTCATACCAATATGATATATTTTATTTATAGATAACATAAGTCAAATGTTTTATGTATTTTTTCCAAATTCGGGATACTCATAATCAACTTTACTCCACTAAGGAGAGTTCATTTGGTGTCGTATTTTACCATCTACAATTTTTGTATATACATCCCATGAAAAGTTTAAAATAGTTTCAACATATCCTTATAGATTTATTAACACTATAATAATAGATGAAGACCATACAAATTTTGATTTACTTGATTTAAATTTTTTTTATCGATATATGAAAAACACAATTAATGTTATGAGTGATTCATGGTCCTTGGAAAAAAATATATAATCACTTTTACATGCTTTTATTTTTTATAGATCATACCCATTGAATATATAATTCTCTTAGAGTCATATTTTTTTACAAGGAAGATAATTCTATTGTAGTAACTAATCAATTAAGAGACCATATAAACCAGTAAATCTAGTGTCACTAAATCTGGTGCCAACATTTAAATTATAAAACATTAATAGAATTGAATGTATCATTTATTTATTAAAAATGGAATACAATGATGTCCTTTCATATATATAAAAATTCAAAAAAACTTATTTTATTATCATGATGGTCATATTTAATTTTCATTTTCTTTTCTTCCTTATGATCTTCGACATCATTTTTACAAGCATTTATATCACGTTATCCATAAACTAAAATATCATACTAGTAATTATGTACATTTTCCCCCAACATTTAGTAAAAAATTATTAAGTTGGATGAATTTTATTACAAATAAAATATTATTTCAACTCTTATGAGTTAATTAATCTTGATATACAACAACATAAACATGGATAAATGATTTTAGAAGGGGAATATGTATTCACTAATGCAATTTTGATGAACATTTTGACTCCATATTCATTGTTTTTTTCATATGATTTGCATCAATCGAGTATCAATTAATATCCATCCTATTATGTTCAACAGTATTCATTTTATAAAATATTAAATAAATACACAGATGGTATTAATAATCAAAGGATAAAGTTAAAGATACTTTTATGAAATATGATAATTTTCTTATGAAAAAATTATAATCTCTTTAGACACTCAATGAAGAAAAAAATGTTATAGTGATAAGATGATATAATTAAATGAAATGGGAATATTAAACTATTTTTTATAATTTTTCAAATTTATAACCTCAAATTCAAAATATAATTTTGATTGTCTAAAATAATTCTTGATTGCGTGTATAGAATTAAACAAAGTAATTGATTATGTATAGAAGCTTTGAAGCAAAGAGTTCAATGTTAAAGATACCTTAAAATAAGTGGAACTCACTTGGGGTGATAACCACCACAATAATATTTCACCCTTTGGTGGATTGTTATCAAGATTTTATAATAATGATCATCATAGACAACTAAATTTTAATTAATCTCAACATTCTAATGTTATTGGTAATGATTCCTAACATGTTATATTTTTTTTAAAAAGATAACAGAAAAAAAACCTATTCCGATTGGAGGGTTATATGTTCCTCAATATGGGCAATATATATTTGAATAATCATAAAGAATCATTTAAGAAACATGAAGTTATTGATCTAAGATAATAAGAGTCAAATTATATGTATTTAGATTGTTTTTTTACTCATGGAAATAATTTATTGAAGGCAATGTGTTATATCTGTAAAGTTACGAACTGTATAATTAAATTGTAAACTATTGAAAAAGACAGAGATTAATAATTTTCACTCACCAAATTATTAATGGTTAATATTTAGTGTATAATTATGAATGATAATGATTTTTTTTATGAGAAACCATAAAACATTATGTGTGATAAATAGTAATTCAATTTCAATTTTATCAATTAAAGAAGACTATAACCAAATGACTTATGAAAATTAAAAATACCCAAAGATTATTTAAAATTTAGAAATAATGAAAGGTCTTGAATGGAAGATTACTATTAGAAAATTCAGTTTATAATATGTTGATTTATCCATGTAGTTCAAGGGAGAGAATAAAAAAAATATTCAAGTCCACGATAGTGTGAATAACATGAGGGATGGTCACTCTTCTGGAGTTCTCTTTAAAGATCATAATGATATTATGACTTATTTTAAAAAAAACCGTGATAATTAACCATATTTATCATCACTAAAATAGAATTTGATGATAAAACCACTATTTTTGAGTACTAACATATAACAATGATGAAGATGTGATTTTTTCATCACTTTATTAAGAATGTTTATAAAGATAGTTTATTAGTACATTCTTTTTTAGCACATAAAACTCTATATTTATCTCTAATATTTGGAATTTGGTGATAATGTTTGTAACATCCCAAGTAAATAATGAATAATAGATATTATTATCTTTGTTTATTAATTATTAATATAGTGTTTTAGAGGCTTAAAATCAAAATAAATACAATCTTATGCATGAAATACACTAATATTCTTAAAAGATTGTTTTACTGCCTTTTGATGGAAAACCCTTTTTAAATCTATCTTTTGACAATTTTATAAGCTATGCTTGTCAAAATAAACTTATTCTTTATGATTGGGACATCAAAATTTACTTTGTGTGAATTTTTGGTATTTTTCTGACAATGTTAATTTTTTTAATGAATAATGAAAAATACTGCATTTTACATCAAAACTGCTTCTTAATATATTTTATTTATATGATTAGATTATCTTTTTAATTGGTATTAATGTGTAATATTAATATATTTTTACCATTTAATCCAATGGTGGTCATTTGAATCAATTTCACTTTGAAATTAGACTTAAACTGGTGTCAATCTTTTGATACTTATTGTTTTATAAAAACACGCTATTTGCTCTGACAGCTGGAATTAATTATTAAATTAATTAATATGACTAATATGTTTTGAATTTGGTAAAATAGACTTCATTTTTGAATTCGGAATATCAAATATAGCTTAGGATGAATTTTTGGTAATTTTCTGAAAAACATCAATTTTTGATGAATAGTGAAACCACTAAGTGGTACTTATAAAACTGATTTTCCGTTTAAATGGAATTTTGCCATCATTGGGTTTTGAATTTCAAAAATCCGACATACATGGTTGTCATTAAGAAGTAAAATGTGGTTCAATGAGATTAAAATAATTTTTTGGTGAATAGTAACTTAGTAAGTTTTTAATCGCGATTAGTGGTAATTAGTGTAGTTTAAGGTAAAAATAATGCTTTAATAAAATAAGATGAGCTTAAAACATGTCCTACCCTCATTGGTTGTGTCATGGCCGACCAAGGCAAGCCATGAGTCAACGTTGGGACCCCATGGAGCCACTTTGGTTGGGAAATGACATAAATAACTTTTTATTTAATGTAAAAGTAAAAATGACACAAACATCATATGTTTTACAAAAACAATTTTTACATGGGGTTATAAAGATCAGATTTTTTATTATAAATATTAATTGGAAATCAAAAAATATTTCCTACATCATAGTAGTTTTTTTATAATTTTTAGACTTTAAATAAATTAAATTATTTATGACATCATGATGATATAGTGATGACCTCATTATTTAACGATTTAAATAAAATGGAAAGATAATGTAATATCTAAAACCTACACATGTCCAAAACATATTGGTTGGATAGATTTCGAAGCCTTATCATATTATCTTAGAAATATATCAATGTGGGACCTCATAAATTCGAAACACTTTTGAAAATATAATAATAGTTTCATGATTTCCAAAAGTGCCCCTCCTCTCCTCTTATAAAAGGCCCCCACCTCTACCTCATTTCACACACTCCTCAAGCCTTTGGCTCGGCCATACCCTGCCCATTTACTCTGTCCAAATCCCTCTCCTCATCCTAGAGGATTCCCTTTGGGCATAATTCTTTCAAAGGAAGCCTTTAGGCTCAAATCAGAAAAAGGTACACGTTTAAAAGTAATTCATTCTCTCATGTTCATTTGTTTTATTTTGCATCTCCAACCCCCTAAACTCTTTTTATTTAATTATTTTGTAACAACAACAGTATCTTCAATATACTAGGATGTTTTTATAATATTTATTCGAGATAAACTCTCACACAACTACATAAAATGGTTAAAGAACATACGGTTTCCGTGGATGGAGAAATTCTGCCTCCCGAAACGATGATTGTTCAATACTAATTTAACACCTTCAAAGGTGGACATTATGATGTCACTATTTTTATATATGATATATAATATGTTTATTCTTTCCTTAAGCTTTTGTATTTTTCATTTATGGCATACCATTATTGTTTCCATTATGGGTAAACACGATATCTTCATTTTAGGAAGTGCGGACTACCGCCCCCTGAAAGTGATTTGATTCGTTAATACCATATGTGGGATGTGAAAAGGATAAATTTAATGATATTATATATGTTATTATACTGGAATTATAATATACTCTTATATCATTTTGATTCCATTCCAGAAAATACTAAATAGAAATGGAAGTAGCGTTCATGCGTACGTACGGCTTACTGTCTCCATGAACGGTGCATTTCATTTCTTACCTCTAAATGTGATGTAATATTATAAATACATGTATAATATGAATATATATGATATATATGTTATCCAAATCATTAATATCATTATGTATATAACGAACCTTTGACCAAATTAACAACATGCAAGTGTAAGAAGTCTATTTTTGACTTAAGAACCAAATACAGACAAAATGAACATTATTAACTTAAATGATTTCATGATGTTCATAACATGGTATAAAAGGGATAATGAACTTGAAAAAGGTTCTTAAACAAGTAGAAAATTACTCAATTTTATTATTCAGGACATTAAATAACGATCGATTCAAGTCGGACCCGAGGTATGGGACTTCGTCTCAATCTCCTTTCATTGAGGCATATTTTGTTTTATACACAACCTTTTCTCTTATACGGTGTATAAACCCCTTTGACTGTTACATTTATCCAAAAGGAATATTTCTAATACGAAGCGTTTACCAAACGACAAAAGGGAATGTTTTTGTTGTATGTATTCGGCGACAACAACTTCTCTGCCGCCGTGACAGTTATTTGAGTTTCAGCTTCCTCTACAAGCCATACATTTTTTTAAAAAGAAAAATAAATATCATGTTTTACTTTTCTTTTATTTTGGTATTGAAAATTGTTTTCATAATGTTTTTATATCAATGTGTTGTATTGATATCTTGTTATTGAAAGATGGAAATGTTATGTTTCCTTTATGCATGTTTTATGTGATACGATTATGTTGAGGTTCTTGGGCATTATTATGAAGACAGGTGGTTCCGTGATAGACTAAGGGAGGGTGAGCCCTATATAGCTCTCCAATGCATTGGGTAACGCGAAGGAGTGTAACGTTACGGTTTCTCCGAAGAGATTTAGGGAATATACTGTGATGGGTATTCCAAACTTAACCAAGAGGGTTACTCCCTACGTAAGAATGTTGAGAATGTATCAAGTTACCTTTATGTCTTATGATTTCTATGATTTATTCATGATTTGATGAGGTATGTTAAAATGATTATGTTTTACGGGTAACGTATGATCTCATTATTATGTATATATGTACCCATGTTTCCATTCCATATTTTTATATCCTTTACTGAGCTTTTTATGCTCATCCCAAGTTTTTTTGAAATGTTTTTCACAGGTCGAGGGAAAGGTACATGATATGATGATAATGTCAAGGAAGTGTCAAGAAATAATCCATGTTTTATTTTAAAAATGTTTCCATTGATGGGAATGAATAATACTATCTTTATGTAACCACTTTGTTTATATGTGGAACGTAATGAATTTTTTATGATGTAATTCTCTAAAAGTCTAAACCCAAAAAGATCCTCAATGAGTAATCTTGTAATAACTCAAGATTAAGTAAGGTTTATGGTTGGGGCCTTATAGTTGGTATCAAAGGTTGGTTTAGGAATCTTTAGGAGTTAGAAAATTGTTAAATTATAAATTAGTTTATGGTATGATTGAAATGATATAGCATTTACAGATTACCATGTTACTTCGCATAAGATATTTCTGTGTTAAGAATGATATTTCATAGAGGAAACAGAACAGATTTTCTGGGAAGGAATACAGTGGGAAATGACCTTTCAAATCAGTATCCTGAGATGGTCAGAATCAGAACTAAACATTTTTTTGCAGTGATGGATCAGTTGACTCAGGTGAAAAATGTTGGTTTTTTTCATTGATGATATTTTGGTGTTTTCTAAAAGTAAAGAGGAGCATGAAATACATTTAAGGGTTATCTTGCAAACCTTAAAAGAAAAGAAACTATATGGAAAATTCAGCAAGTGTGAGTTTTGGTTGCAACAAAATTTATTTCCTTGGTCATATTGTTTCTAATTATGGGATAACTATTGATCCTGCAAAAACAAAAGTTGTGGAAGAATGGCCAAGAACCACAAATGTAACTGGGATTCGTAGCTTCCTTGGTTTGGCAGGCTATTACAGAAGGTTTGTTAGAAAATTTTCACGGTTATCTATTCCAATGACTAAGCTAACTCGGAAGGGTGTTAAGTTTATCTAGACAAATGAATGTGATGATTGTTTTCAGGAATTGAAATGAATATTGGTGAATGCTACAGTTTTGGCACTACTTTCAAGGAATGGTGAGTTTGTTATCTACATTGATGCTTCATTGAATGGACTTGGTTGCGTTCTAATGCAGAATGATCAGGTAATTGCTTATGCTTCACGAAAATTGAAAACTCATGAGGTAAATTACCCTACACATGATTTGGAATTAGCTGCTATTATTTTTGCTTTAAAAATTTGGAGGCATCATTTGTATGGAGTAAAGTGTAAAATATATACCGATCACAAAAGTCTAAAGTATATATTCACTCAGAAATAATTGAACATGAGACAAAGGAGATGGCTAGAATTAATCAAGGATTATGATTGTACGATTCATTACTATCCGAGAAAAGAAAAAAAAGTGGTTGATGCTTTGAGTTGAAAAATAAATTCTTCATTAGCAATGTTGCATTTGGAACTTGATCCTTTGGTTAAGGATTTGATGAAATTTGGCATATAAGTTGGTGGTGCAGGATGTTCTTCTGTTTTGTTTAAGGTATCATTGAGATCATCTCTATCAGACAGAATCAAGCAAGCACAGAAGCAAGACAGTGAGTTGCAGAAAAATGTAGAGCTGGTATAGAAAGGTAAGTTTCCTGAATTCAACATTGATAATGATTGTGTTTTGAGATTTGGGAAGAGATTGTGTGGGCCTTGTGATTCATAGTTGAAGATAGAGTTGTTATGTGAAGCTCATATATCTCCATTTTTAGTTCATCTTGGAAGTACTAAGATGTAGAGAGATCTGCGAGAGTATTACTGGTGGGATGGAATGAAAAGAGATATTGCTAATTTTATTGTGAAGTGTTTGACATGTCAACATGTTAAAGTAGAGCGGAAGTTACCGAAAGGGATGATTCAGTCTTTACCAGTGTCAGAGTGGAAATGGGAGAATGTATCCATGGACTTTGTTGTGGGATTACTGAAGATATCTTGAGGTAATAATGCAATCTGGGTTATTGTTGATCGCTTGACCAAATCTGCTCATTTCCTTGCTATACGAGATAATTTTCTCTTGATAAACTTTCCCGTTTGTATCTTAAAGAGATAGTAAGGTTACATGGAGTTCCTTTCTCCATTGTATCTGATCGTGATCCCAGGTTCACTTCTAACTTTTGGAAAGGCCTTCAGAAGTCGTTGGGTACTGAATTAAATTTTAGTACAGCTTTTCATCCTCAATCAGATGGGCAGTCAGAACGAAAAATTAAGACCATGGAGGATATGCTACGAGCTTGTTCTATGGATTATTAGGGAAGTTGGGGCCTACATCTTTCTTTGGTTGAATTTTCATATAATAACATTTTTCATTCCAGTATACAGATGGAACCATTTCAGGCATTATATGGGTAGCGGTGTCGAACTCCAGATTTATGGGATGAAGTGGGTGAAAGGATGTTGATGGGACCAGAATTGGCAGAAGAGATGGAAGAAATAGTTCAGCTGATTCAGAAGCACATGTGAACAGCTCAGAGTAGGCAGAAGAGTTATGCAGATAACAGGAGGAAGGATCTAACTTTTGAGGTAGGTGATCATGTTTTTCTCAAAGTCTCGCCATGGAAAAGTGTGATGCGATTTGGTAAGAAATGAAAGCTGAGTCCATAGTTAATTGGACAATATGAAATTCTGGAGAGAGTTGGATCAGTTGCATTCCGGGTGGCTTTACCTCCGAGTTTATCTCAGGTACACAATGTTTTTCACGTTTCGATGTTGAGAAAGTATATGCCACATCCATCTCATGTTTTTAGTCCAGAGGTAGTTCAGCTGGAAGAGAACCTATCTTATGAGGAACAACTAGTCCAGATTCTTGACCACATGGAGCAAGTGTTACGGAATAAGGTGATTAAGCAGGTAAAGGTTTTGTGGAAAAACCACATGATGAAAGAGGCAACATGGGAATATAAAAATGCAATGAGGGATAAGTACCCCCATTTATTCGATAAGTAAATAAATTGCATGGATGCAATTTTCTAAAGGGGGGAAGGATTAACATCCCAAGTAAGTAATGAATAATAGATATTTTTATCTATGTTTATTAATTATTAATATTGTGTTTTAGAGGCTGTAAATCAAAAAAATACAATCTTATGCATGGAATACACTAATATTCTTAAAAGATTGTTTTAATGCCTTTTTATGGCAAACCCTTTTTAAATATATCCTTTGACAATTTTATAAGCTATGTTTGTCAAAATAAACTTATTATTTATGATTGGGACATCAAAATTTACTTTGTATGAATTTTTGGTATTTTTCTGACAATGTTCATTTTTTAATGAATAGTAAAAATTACTGCATTTTACATCAAAACTGCTTCTTAATATAATTTATTTATTTGATTAGATTATCTTTTGAATTGGCCTTAATGTGTAATCTGAATATATTTTTACCATTTAATCCAATGGTGGTCATTGGAATCAATTTCACTTTTAAATTAGACTTAAACTGGTGTCAATCTTTTGATACTTATTGTTTTATAAAAACAAGCTATTTGCTCTGACAGCGGGAATTAAGTATTAAATTAATTAATGTGGCTTATATGTTTTGAATTTGGTAAAATAGACTTCATTTTTGAATTCGGAATATCAAATATAGTTTAGGGTAAATTTTTGGTAATTTTCTGAAAAACGTCAATTTTTGATGAATAGTGAAACCACTAAGTGGTACTTATAAAAACTGATTTTCCATTTTAATGAAATTTTTCCATCATTGTGTTTTGAATTTCAAAAATCCGACATACATGGTTGTCATTAAGAAGTAAAATGTGGTTCAATGAGATTAAAATAATTTTTTGGTGAATAGTAACTTATTAAGTTTTTAATCACGATTAGTGGTAATTAGTGTAGTTTAAGGTAAAAATAATGTTTTAATAAAATAAGATGAGCTTGAAACATGTCCTACCCTCATTGGTTGTGTCATGGCAGACCAAGATAAGCCATGGGTAAACTTGGGGACCCCATGGAGCCACTTTGGTTGGGAAATGACATAAATAACTTTTTATTTAATGTAAAAGTAAAAATGACACAAACATCATATGTTTTACGAAAACAATTTTTAAATGGGGTTATAAAGATCATATTTTTTATTATAAATAGTAATTGGAAAGATAAAAAGATTTCCAACATCATAGTATTTTTTTTATAATTTATAGACTTTAAATAAATTAAATTATTTATGACATCATGATGATGCAGTGATGACCTCATTATTTAACGATTTAAATAAAATGGAAATATAATGTAATATCTAAAACATACACATGTCCAAAACCTATTGGTTGGGTATATTTAGAGGCCTTATCGTCTTATCTTCGAAATATACCAATGTGGGACCTTAGAAATTCGAAACAATTTTGAAAATAAAATAATAGTTTCATGATTTCCAAAAGTGCCCCACCTCTCCTCTTATAAAAGGCCCCCACCTCTACCTCATTTCACACACTCCTCAAGACTTTGGCTCGGCCATACCCTGCCCATTTACTCTCCCCACATCCCTCTCCTCATCCTAGATGATTCCCTTTGGGCAGAATCCTTTCAAAGGAATACTTTATGCTCAAATCAACAGGAGTTACACTTTTAAAGGTAATTCATTCTCTCATGTTCATTTGTTTTATTTTGCTTCTCCAACCCCCTAAACTCTTTTTATTTAATTCTTATGTAACAAAAAAAGTATCTTCAATATACTAGGATGTTGTTATAATATTTATTCGAGCTACACTCTCACAAAACTACATCAAATGGTTAAAGAACATACGGTTTCTATGGTTGGTGAAATTCTGCCTCCCGAAACGATGACTGTTCAATACTCATTTAACACCTTCAAAGGCGGCCATTATGATGTCACTATTTTTATATATGATATATAATATGTTTATTCTTTCCTTAAGCTTCTTTATTTTTCATTTATGGCATACCATTATTGTTTCCATTATGCATAAACACGATATCTTCATTTTAGGAAGTGCGGACAACCGCCCCCTGAAAGTGATTTGATTCGTTAATACCATATGTGGGATGTGTAAAGGATAAAATTAATGATATTATATATGTTATTATAATTTAATTATAATATAATCTTATATCATTATGATTCCATTCTAGAAAATACGAAATAGAAATGGATGTAGCGTTCATGCATACGTACGGCTTACCGTCTCCATGAACAGTGCATTTCATTTCTTACCTCTCAATGTGATGTAATATTATAAATACATGTATATGATGAATATATGTGATATATATTTTATCCAAATCATTAATATAAATCTGGATATAAAGAACCTTGGACCAAATTAACAACATGTAAGTGTAAGATGTCTATTTT
The DNA here is from genome assembly GCA_963277665.1 of Viscum album. NCBI lineage: Eukaryota > Viridiplantae > Streptophyta > Magnoliopsida > Santalales > Viscaceae > Viscum > Viscum album. Next base: position 360,019,743 of record OY728158.1, on the reverse strand, counting down.
TGACTTAAGAACCAAATACTGACAAAATGAACATTATTAACTTAAATGATTACATGATGTTAATAACATGGTATAAAAGGAATAATAAACTTGAAATATGTTATTAAAAAATTAGAAATTAACTCAATTTTATTATTCAGGACATTAAAGAATGATCGAGTCCAGTCGGGCCCGAGGTATGAGACTTCGTCTCAATCTCCTTTCATTGAGGCATATTTTGTTTTATACACAACCTTTTCTTTTATACGGTGTATAAACCTCTTTTACATTTACGTTTATTCAAAATGAATCTTTTTTATACGAAGCGTTTACTAAATGACAAAAGGGAATGTTTTTTTCATACTTATGTGACGACAACGACTTCTCTGTCGTCGTGACCGTTATTTGAGTTTCGGCTTCCTCTACAAGCCATACCTTTTTTTAAAAGAAAAATAAAACCATGTTTTAATTTTATTTTATTTTGGTATTGAAAATTGTTTTCATAATGTTTTTATATCAATGTATTGTATTGATATCTTGTTATTGAAATGTGGAAATGTTATGTTTCCTTTATGCATGATTTATGTGATACGATTACGTTGAGGTTTTTGGGCATTATTATGAAGACGGGTGGTTCTGTGATAGACTAAGGTCGGGTGAGCCCGATATAGCTCTCCTATGCATTGGGTTACGTGAAGGAGTGAAACGTTAAGGCTTCTCTGAAGAGATTTAGGGAATATATTGTGTTGGGTATTCCAAACGTAACCAAGAGGGTTACTCCCTACGTAAGAATGTTGTGAATGTCTCAAGTTACCTTTATGTCTTTGATTTCTATAATTTATTCATGATTTGATGAGGTATGTTAAAATGCTTATGTTTTATAGGTAAAGTATGATCTCATTATTATGTATATATTTACCCAAGTTTCCTTTCCATATTTTTATATCCCTTACTGATCTTTTTATGCTCATCCCAAGTTTTTTTGAAATGTTTTTCACAGGTCAAGGAAAAGGTACATGATATGATGATAGTGTCAATAAATAATCCATGATTTATTTTAAATATGTTTCCATTGATGGGAATGTAGAATACTATCTTTATGTAACCACATTGTTTATATGTGGAATGTAATGCATGTTCTATGATCTAATTCTCTAAAAATATAATCCCGAAAATATCCTCAATGCGTAATCTTGTAATAACTAAAGATTAAGTAAGGTTAAAGGCTGGGGCCTTATAATGTTACTGATTTATTGACCTAGGAGGTGAGGCTTTTTGAACTCATAGCTCACCCAATAGAGTCGGAGTGACCACTATCAACCTTTAAGGGAACTCATCATATCTCCTCCTATCCCATTTATATCCTTAATTTTATTCATTCTTTCCTTAGTTATTTATTCTCCATAATGTTACACATTTTTTTGATGGACTTCTAAAACTCTTCTCTCATCCTCAGAGTTCAGTAATACATTATTACTTCTGAACCTGAGTTGATACCATGTTTCAAACTATGTCTTCCAACTCTGTATTCATTTTATAGGTTTGCTTTTAGGTATTAGGGTATATATTAATGACTAAATAAGAGTATTATGATCAAAATAACATATGGATTAAGTTATTTTGAGAGAACAACTTAGTCCATGCCTGGTCTAGTTCCCCCCATATCCAGAATGGTTCATGTTTCTCTTAATTCAGGTAGACATATGATTTAAAAATGAAATGAGATTCCTCAAAATTGTGATTTCTGTATGTTTTCCAAAGAGCCCTCCTACTTTTTAGAATCCTTACATTATTTTAATGTTTCATAATTTTGTTGGTATATATTTATGTTTGAACATTATTACTATAACTATTTTCCATCTAATTTATCTACAAATTTTTATTGAGTTTGATGTGCTAAGAATTCTAGAAGAGGAAGTATGGATTGTTGTTGGAGTAGAGTTATACTATTTGAAATATCTTTCTTTTGATTCATATATCTATTTTTATCTTCATTAAAGAAAATGTTTCACTTGATGGAAGTGTGTAGGTTTGGGTGCATAAATCACATCCAAATGGTAGATGAAATATTAAGATGAATTTTAAAGGATATGGTGTCCATTTTTTGTACGGTTCTAAAATAATAGGTTAAAATTGGTGTGGTTATTGATAGAACCAATAATTCAAATTTAGTTCACTTTAGATTACCTGGGGAAGTGGAGTAAAATTGGAATAAACTACATGCTGACATCATAGTCAAAATGTTGAATCTTAAGGAAATATAAAAGGGTTTCACCATCAAAAAAGAGGGTCGAATATTAATCCATGATTCGAGATTAGTAGATATTTTTTGTAGATTGAGTTGTGATTTTGAGGGGGAGTGTGTGCAATATTCCCTATGGAAATTAAAATAAATACAACTATGGAGGCACATAATAAGTTGGTATGGAGAATTATTGATAAAGATAGACACAAGGAGTTCTTATCGGCAGCATATGAGGAAGATGCAATGGTATGTAAAAACAGTGGAGGAAGATGCGGCTTGGTGAATACAATATATAGGGTGATCCCGAGAAAGACTACATCAACAATTAATATTTCTAATCACTTTGACGATCTAGAGGTTGAATTTTTGGTTCAGGGAAATGGGGATGAAATATAGGAAGGAATGGGAATACAAACACCGATACCATTAGAGAACTTCTCTAACGGTGAAAGATATTATGAAACAGATTATGAGGATGAAATATCTAGCAATGTTTTGGTTGTAAATGTTGATATAGTGAATGTAAGAATCCTATATAGCCCAAGGAGGAGGAAGGGGAGGAAAGGAAAATGAATTTATGTATATGTAATGTGTCAAAGGAAAATTGTACTAAATGATTTAAGGAGTAATATTAGTTACCTAAGATGATGGAAAAAAAGTCATCCAAAAAGAATAAGGTGATGGATAGTGAACTCATGGCTCATGGCCAGGATGCAAGAAGAGTCTGAATCATCATAGTGAAAAACATGTATCATAGAGTGGTGAGGCCAGTGAACAGGAATATGGTGCTGGAAAAATGGACAATCTGAATTAGGAATAATAGGTATCTAATATTAATGTTAGGGTAGAACATACAAAGGATGGGGAAAAGTGGAGGAATGGGAGTCTATTATTCATTTCAATGTAGAAATGTTAGAGGAGGAATCTGAGGTCAATTCTACATTGGAAGAGGTCCAAAGGATTACTGATAGGATGATTCACGGATACATTAATAATTAATCATGTGTACAAATAAATTATCTAGATTATATTTTGACATGTGGCCTCAAAAAAGGAATATTAGTGTGGAAGAGTATATCCAAATATTGGACAAGACGACCAATAGTTTTTATGAACTCATCGTGGGTGACCAAGACACGAAGGCCACTACTCTTCAATAGAGATTATAAAAAGTTAAGGGTTCTAATATAATTAAACATGATTCAAATGATTTGGTAAAATTTTATGGTGTTTGTTGTTTTCATGTTCTGAACAAGAATAGTTTCCCACATTTTTCATAACTATACTTTTCATTGAAAAAAGTATACTTTCAATCCGCTATAAAAAGAATATATGAAATAAATTATAAAATATTAATCGAATAAAAATTAAAAATTAATAAATAATAAAAAGGTAAATATTAATTAACATTATTAATTAATAGACAATCTTAAATGCAAGAATAAAACAAATTATGAAATTTAATAAATAAAAATAAATAGACCTCAAAATTATTCAAAAACCATTAGTTTGATTAATTATACAAATTATTTAAAATTGAAAATGAATATATATTAGTATAAAATAAATAAAAAAATATATATAAATTACATCCATATTATAAACCAAAAATGCTAAAGAATAAATTTGTACAACTGAATATTAAAAATAATAAAATTATTTTATTATTAAAACCAAATAAATTATAAATTAAATTTAAAAAAATTAATATTTGTCGTGAGTAAATAGTAACAAATAATATTAATTGAATGCATTTTAAGAAAAAGTGAAATTCAGTAAATAAAAATTTGTAGATTGGTAAAATATTACTTTGTGACCATTTATTAGTAATTATTTAAATTATTAAAAAAAGTTAATACGGATTAATGATAAAATGAAAGAGAAATAATTATTAATTTTATAAATTACAACCATATTTAAATAATTTAATATTAATGAATAATAATATATAAATAATTATTCGAAATGGGAAGAATTACAAAAAAAATTAACAACGAAACTTTAACAATGAATAAAATGAGGAAAATTTGTAAATAAATTACGATTTGTATTGATTACATAATATATAAAATAAATAAATTTGAAAATTATTAATTTTTATTGAATATATATATATATAGTATGATAATAAATATAATTCTTAAATAAATATCATAAATTGAAGAAATTAAATATTTATTATGTGTTTGTAGGTTCTGTATAAAAATAAATAAATTAAATAAATCTATGTGTCAAATTATCAAAACCCACATTTTATATATGTTAAATTAAAAAAATAACATTTAATAAAATTTTCATTACATGATTAAATAAATATATATTTTTAATTAATATTATATTTTATTTATATTTCATTTATCACAAAATATATGAATTATTTAATGTAAATATATATATTCCATATAATATAAATCATTTAGAAGGATACATTATAAATATTGATATATATATATATATATTAATATTGAATGGAATAAATATATTAATGGACAATAATGTTTAAATAAATTAATGATTACTAAAATAAAAAAATTTAATAAAGAAAATTTAAAATATATAAACTATAAATAATTAAAAATTTAATATAAAAAATTTTGCGAAAATGAATGAAACTATTATTTATGAACACTAATTTTGACAACACATTCATTGGGTAATGAGTGGTTTTTTAATTTCTAAAAAACATACAACCTTTATCATCACTTATAGAGGACCACTTTATCAATGTTGATAAAGGACCTATTTAATGGAAATTTTGTTAGTGCTAGTAAAGGCTATAATAGCTGGTGAAAAAATATGCAATCTTGAACCATCTCTATAACATAACCAGATTAGAAACATAAAATAAAAAATGAATATAAATATTATAGAAAACAAAAATGATATATAAATATAAAATTTCACTACAATTTCAATTAAAATTTTACATAAAAATAATTTCATTGATGTGATATTTATAAATAATTAAATAAAATTACACTTCAATATACAAAAACATAAGTTTTATAACATGGTTTTTTCAATAATCGTCTCTTATAAAAACCAATTCTCTACAATAAAAGAACTATTTATTTAGTAATCATACAAAAAATAATAAACAAATTATGATTTTAATATAATCTATATTTTATAAATTATATTTTTAATAACAATGTATCTCGATGATATTATCATTTATACTAATAACTTTATTATTATTTCCCTTATTGTTAATTTTATATTAACAAATACGTATCAAATATAAAATTAATTAATAATTATATTATGAATGATCAATTACATTGTTATTTAGTTAATTAAAGAAATTATTGTAAATTACTTAATTTTTTAATGATATTATGAGTTATTAATTAATCTAATTACCTAAATTATTCGTAATATTTTTATCATTAAACAAAATTATCATTTTTAAATTGAATGAAAGCTCTTTGATAATATCAGGCACATTGTGTGTCAGATTGAAGCTGGGTAAATTCATATAGGTCATTAATTATTTACGGATCATTGACTTAATGTTTAAAAATATGAGTTAAATTACTCTATCATGACAATGTTACATGTGTTTTAAACTTAAATGAATGATTTATATTGAAAAAAACTCATTTGGAGTCATATCGACCACTTCATATGTTCGATTAACATAAAGTTGATTCCTACATTGTAACACCCGAGACTTTTATGTGAAATATTTTGTTTTTATGTTATATAAATCATCAAAGGAATCTTTTACTACACACAACACTAGCTTGTATTTCTTTACACGCAATCGCGACCTTCCTCGATAGTTTGCATCGTACGCAATACCGAGTTTCACTAAACAACGATATACTATTAAAATATTATTAAAACTAGCCACTATGAATTGTAATAACCACTTTTTGAAATTTTATAATTTTTATTTTTTAAAATGGGCATCATTATTGGATTCGTAATGTCGAAATTAGCATAGGGTGAAATTCTGGTATTTTTCTGAAAAGTTTCTATTTTTGATGAATAGTGAAACCACTAAGTGGTAGTTAAAAAAACTGAATTTTTCATAAAACATAATTTTACCGCTTCTATGAGTGGAATTTAGAAAATCCGAGAGACACAGTTAATATCAAGGACTAAAATGTTGTTCAATGAGATGAAAATTATTTTTGGTGAATAGCAACTTTTTACTTTTATTTACCACGGTTAAAAGTAAATAGGGTAATTAAGGGTAACAATAATATTATTATTACCCTAAAACATGTCCTAATTATATTGGAAAAGTGTAATTCAACCAAAAACAATGTTAGGAATAAAATATGACCATTTAGGCCCACTTGGATTAGATTTGGACATTTATTATTAATTTATTTAAAGAGGGGTTAAATAGTTAAAAATCAAAGTCTAATAAGTAAATAATTTTTAATATGGGGTTATAAATAAGATAAATTCGACTATAAATATTCATTAGAAAGATAAAACTATTTCCTACATAATGGTATTTTATTTGTAATTTTTAGACATTAAATAATTTAATTTATTTATGACACAATGATGATGCAGTAATTATCTTATTAATGAAATATTGACATAATTGATGTTATAAATACCCAAATAAATGTAATATGAGACTTTTTATGAATTACACTAATTTTCTAGGTTAATATGAAATGTTAGTATTGATTTGAGTAACTTTTTTAGTACTAATCATTTTGTTATGATTTTCACAAAAAAAATTACTAAATAGTGTCAAAATTGACATAAAATAGTTTTTTAAACAAAATATTATATTATTAATTGTTATTTTATTCATAAAAATATAAGGTTCATCCAAATGACTTAGATAAGGTTATATATATTAATAATAAACATCTTGGGGTTCGTTTGGCTTGATATAGTAAGTTTATAAACCTTATAATATAAGTAAACAAGAGGACACGGTAAAAGTTAAATTATCTAACTTAAAGTTAAATATAAATGATAAGGTTAAAATTGATACCTAAACTTGTCTAAATTCTATTTGATGAGATTATTTCGACCCATCCCCACCTTATCCTAGAAATAAATCAATTTGGAGCTATTTAAAACCGAACTTGACTTTATAATAAAATAATAGTGTTAGTTATTCCAAAGGTGCCCCTCTCCTCCCTTATAAAAGGGCACCTCCTCCCTCTCTTCCTCACACCACATTGAGCCTTCAAGCTCAGAAAACACCTGCCAATTTCTCCTCTCCACTTTCCTAGAGACATCTTAGATGTCCTGGTCTTCTTCAAAGACCAGTTTTAGTGCCCTAAAGGAAGGTCTCAAAGAAGCACTTCAAAGAAGAGGTAATGTCCGTTACCGATTCTTTCATCTATATTTCTTCTTCCACTTATTATTCTTTTGTTGTTTCATTATGAAGTAATAACATGAGTATCAATAATATACGGATATGTTATTATAAGTATAAAACAACCATATTTCACCATCTATCCATCCTACGGAAAAAGAAATCACCGCGCGTGCGTACGTACGGAATACCGTCTCCACACCGTGGTGTAATCTATTTCCCACCACCACCGTACTTGGATGGGTATAATGGTGTAAATAATGACTATATATGACTATTATAAAGTTATACTTCTTCTGAAATAGTATACATACACTCCAATACAATTCTATGATAATAGGAACGATATCATCACTCGTGCGTACGTACGGAATACCGTCTCCACGATGTGATGCGACTCGTTCTACATGATCTTCATTTCATAATGATTATATAAATGAATTCAATGAATGAATATGATATATATTACACTAATAAAATTCTGGAAATGAGGTATCTATAACCTAAATATAATAATAAGAATTTATTCGACAAAACACGCATAAGAACAAAAAGTTATAAACACCCGAATAACAAGTAGCAATGAAATATTACTACTAAGAAGCTATGAATATGACCATATATGATATCATAACAATAATTATGATTCATTAATAAGTCAATAACATTATTTAAATCATTATATAGGTGGTTCGGACACGTACAAAGCATATCAGACCTAAGGTAAGGGAAAATCTCACAATCTCAATTTTTATCCGAGATTGTTTATACTTTGGTATTTACTGTGGTGTATTTTATCATCCAAATCCATGTTCCCTCAATATGTAATGTTATTTCCATCCACCTACAACTGTTTAAATCCAAATTTACCCATCTGTGAGTTTTTAGTAAAAGATATGAAAGGACTCTTTTGTCATTTTTCGTGTGAGGTACTTTTTGACTTTTCCGACAAAAGTACAAGAAGAATGTTTTCTTTTAACTTATACAGCATGAATGGATTTTTAAAAAATTATTTACAAGAAGCTTCCCTTATAAGATTTAATGTTTATTTTTAACCAACTTCTTTTAGTTTATAATTGTATGACATGTTATGAAAGGAAAAGTGTTTTTGAAGAAGAAAGGATATTTTCCTCAAGAATGGAGTTCAAGTGTTTTATCAAAATTATTTTCCATCTAAGATAATAAAGGGTTGTTTTTCTATCCCCATTTTTACATTGATTTTATTATGTTGTGATGTAATTATTTATATGGATTCCTTTATCTTATATGAATTGTTTTATGATGTCACGATGTTTAAGAATTCCATTTTTATTACATGGATTTTGCTATGATGTATGGTTTATGATTTTGTGGCACACATAAGAATGGTATCATTATGAGATAGGTGGGACCTATATATTCCTCCAATTAATTGGGTAAATATTTTATATCTCAAGAGATTGACATGGATGGAACGGTAGGTTATACCGGTTCAGTGAAACATGACTAAAATGGAGAGTGAACTCGGTTCAGAAATAGACTTTGTCAACTATGATAGTCTCGACAATGAGTCTTGAGTAATAAAAATGATTCTCTATGATTATGTGTGTATGCCAAAAAGTTTCATGTTTTATGTTATGATTATTGGGATTTCATTTCACTACTATGATTTATCCCATGTTATGAAATTATTCTCTCTTTTGCAAGTTATGATTTCCAAAAGTTATGTTCTTATGAATATGATGTGATTGATATTTCTTTTGTTACCTTTATTGAGAAATTGAGCTCACCCTTTTGTATGTTTTCCTACCCCAGGCCAGGAAGAAGGTTATTAAGTAAGATATGCCAAAAGGGACTATAGATATGATGAAATAAATGGGAGATAGTCTAGACACTTTATGAACCGTTTGTTTATGTTTCCCAGTTTCTAAAGACACTATACCTATACGGTCCTTTCATGGTTTTGTTATATGATGTAATAAGTACGCTTCAATTTTGAAGTATTAACAATGTATGTAAAGTATGGGCTGTTATAGTTGGTATCAGAGGAAAGGTATAGTCAACCTTTGGAAACTAGGATGTGAAAGCCTTAGTAAGAACCCTAAGGATAATTCAGAGCATAGAACACAATCTTAGTTTTTAAGAAATGGCTGTGAATAACCTATGATAAGACCTTAAGTGTGAAATTTTTTTCTTGATTATGTGGTTTTCCTATTATAATTAGTGTTCCTCACATTATTATTCTTGGTTTTAGTCAATGGCTGGAACCCGAATGAACCGTGTTAATGCGGAATGCGACGGGCAATGCAATGATTGTCCCCTGAGCAAACAAACATTATGGGAGATGGAATGAAAAATCTTATAGCCATGCTCACACATCTTTCTCAAGCTATGAATCATGCAGTACTTCCAAACAAGCAAAGGAAGGAGCAACATTCTGTTGAATCCGTCATGAGACAGTGTCCACCTTCATTCAGCGGGTCTACTGATCCATTAGTTTCTGAACAATGGATTAGTACTACTGAAAAGATATTTTCAGTTCTTAAATGTTCTGAGAATGATAAAGTTATCTTATCAGTGTATCGTTTGGAAGGTGATGCTGATCAACGATGGAATCTTATTAAGAATACGAGGAAAACGGATGAAATTGAGTCCATGGAATGGGACGAGTTCAAGAACTTATTTTTCAATATGTACATCCCTCGTATTCTCCTAACAAAGATGGAGAAAGAGTTTCTTGAACTGAAGAAAATGGATGATGAATCTGTTGGTACTTATGAAGAAAATTTTACAATACTTGCAAGGTACGCCTCTGGTATTATTATCCAAACTGAGAGTAAGATCGATAGATTCTTTAGTGGATTAAAACCATGTCTTCGAAGGGCCTTATCCATAAGGGACTTCAATAGCTATGAGTAAATCGTTCAATGTGATCTCAAAGTTGAGATGGAGATTGGAGTAACCCATCAGTCATATGGGTTTGATAAGAAGAGGAAAATGGAATTCAAAGGGAAATCTAAAGAGCACATTGAAAAGAAGATGAGCCTTCCCTTATGCTCAAAGTGTGGAAATAAACATGGAGGGAGTTGTCTTAATGGGACAGATAAAAGTTTCAAATGTGGAAAGGAAGGTCATCAAGCATTTGAATTCCGCGATGATGGGAAGAAGATGTTTAGTGATGCAAACAAAGTAAGGGATACACAGAATGAACCTACTACACATCAATGTTTCAAGTGCAAGGAGATGGGTCATTATGCTAATAAATGCCCAAATCCAAGGGTTGATGATGATGATCGACGTCAAAAAACTCTTAAGGCTAAAGAAAAAGGAAAGTCACATGCAATTTCTATTAGCGATGTGGAGTACGATAACGATGTGGTGAAAGGTACACTTACCATCCACTCTAAAGTAGCACATGTTTTATTTGATTCCGGATCCACACACTCTTTTATTTATGAATAATTTTCTAAGGGTATCACCGTATTACCTCAACAATTAGATGTTGAGTTTGCTTTGACAACACCTAATGGCACAACAGTCGCATCAAAAGTTTATAATTCTTCTCCGATTGATGTTTGTGGGAATGTGCTTCCTTCAAATCATGTGATTCTTCCTATAGTGGAATTTGATGTGATTCATGGCATGTATTGTCTTTCTCTACATGGAGCTCATATCAATTTCCAAAGAAGGGAAGTCACATTTCATAATCCAGATCAATCTATGATCGTCTATCGATGCAAGGATGAACATAAACTTCCAGTGGAAATCCCTTCCATCTTATGGCTCTTGATTCCACTAAATGAAGGTTATTTATCTCAAATGGTTGGTGAGAAACTCACGATTACGAATATGCCCATTGTACGGGAGTTTGATGATGTCTTTCTGGAGGAATTACCGGGTCTTCCACCAAATCGGGAAGTTGATTTCTCAATAGAACTCGTACCGGGTGCTTTGCCTATTTCAAAGACACCTTATAGAATGGCCCCAATTGAGTAGCATGAATTGAAGAAGAAACTCCAAGAGAATCTTGATAAGGGATTCATACGCCCTAGTGCGTCACCTTGGGGAGCACCTGTTCTATTTGTTAATAAGAAAGATGGATCAATGAGACTATGCATTGATTATCGAGAACTTAACAAGATCACTATCAAGAAAAAATATCCTCTCCCACGCATTGATGACTTATTTGACCAACTACGCAGATCTCAATACTTTTCCAAGATTGATCTTCGTTCAGGGTATCATCAATTAGGGGTCAAAAGGGAGGATATACCAAAGACGGATTTCCGTACAAGGTATGGACACTATGAATTTATAGTAATGCCATTTGGTCTTACTAATGCCCTGTTATCTTCATGGATCTGATTAATAGAGTATTTAGAGACTATCTTGATCAGTTTTTGGTAGTCTTTATAGACGATATTCTTTTATATTCAAAGAGCATGGAATAACATGAAGATCACTTGAGAATTATATTGAAGACCCTGAGAAAGGAGAATCTTTATGCCAAATTTATCAAGTGTGAATTTTGGCTTCAAAAAGTTGCATTTTTAGACCACATAATCTCAAAAGAGGGGATATCTGTGGATCCAGCAAAACAGAGGTTATCGAAAGATGGTTGAGACCAATAATAGTAACTGAGATCCAATGTTTTCTTGGTTTGGCTGGATATTATCGACGTTTTGTGAAAGATTTTTCATGATTATCTAATCCACTCACCATGTTGACTTGGAAAGGAGTTATGTTTGACTGGACGGAAGAATGTGAAGAGAATTTCAAGGATTTGAAAAGAAGGTTATCCAGTGCACATGTGCTCACACTTCCTTGTAGTGGAGAAAGGTTTGTGATCTACAGTGATGCATCCACGACGGGATTGGGGTGTGTTCTTATGCAAAATGATATGGTGATAGCTTATGCCTAATGAAAGTTGAAAATCTATGAGCAAAATTACCCCACACATGATTTGGAGTTAGCTACGGTAATCTTTGCATTAAATATTTAGTGGAATTATATTTATGGAGAAAGGTGTGACATTTATACTGATCATAAAAGTTAAAAGATTATTTTCACACAAAAGGAGATGAATATGCATCAGAGAAGATGGTTGGAGTTGATTAAGGATTATGACTGCTCAATCCATTACCATCCTGGGAAAGCAAACAAGGTGGAAGATGCATTAAGTCGACAATACCGTGCTAGTTTATCCATGATGAGGATCACAAAAGATCCAATATTTATGGATTTACAAAGGATGGATCTTGGAATTATAATGGAAGGGGAAAAATCTTATCTTTCACAAATGAATGTTCAACCATCTATACATGTGAAGATTAAAGAGGCTCAGAAAGAAGATGTCGAGTTACAAAAGAAGGTGACAAATGTTTCTAAATTCAACCTTGATTGTGATGGGATAATAATGTTCAGGAATCGGGATTGTGTTCCTCCCATCCCCAAATTATAGAAGGAGCTGTTGGATGAGGCTCATAGTTCTTCATTCTCTATTCATCATGGAAGCACGAAGATGTATAGGGACCTGAAAGTGTACTTCTGGTGGGATGGCATGAAAAGAGATGTTACTGAATATTTCTATCGATGCTTGGTTTGTCAGCAAGTTAATGATGAGAGATAGAAGTCTATGGGGATGTTACAACCATTACCCGTACCCGAATGGAAATGGGAAAACATCACTATGGACTTTGTCACAAGACTTCCTAAAACTTCCAAAGGCAATAACGCTACCAGGGTCATAGTTGATCATCTTACAAAGTCTGCACACTTCATTTCTATTAGAGAGGATTTCTCTCTGGATCAGTTTTCCAGGATATATGTAAAGGAAGTGGTAAGATGACATGGAGTACAACTTTCTATTATATCTGATCGGGATCCGAGATTTACCTTGAAGTTATGGTGAATCCTTCATCATACTCTGGATACAGAGTTGAGTTTCAGCACTTCTTATCATCCTCAGACAGACGGTCAGTATGAGAGAAAAATTCAAACTCTAGAAGATATGTTCAGAGCATGCTCTATGGATTTCAAAGGTGGTTGGGATCAACAAATACCTTTGGTGGAATTTTCCTATAATAATAGATTTCACTCCAGTATTCAGATGGCTCCTTATGAAGCTCTCTGTGGAAAGAAAAGCAGGACTCCAACTTGCTGGGATGAAGTTTGGGAAAGAAAGCTATTAGGACCTGATCTCGTTGATGAAATGGAAGAAAAGGTCAGATCTATTCAGCAACACATAAGAGCATCTCAGTGTCGATAGAAAATTTATGCCGACAACAGAAGAAAATACCTATAGATTTAAGTGGGTCCTAAAGTGTTCTTACGAATATCTCCCTGGAAGAGGGTCATGAGATTTGGAAAGAAGGGGAAGTTGATCCCTAGATATATCGGTCCTTTAAAAATAATGGATTGTGTTGGGAAGGTAGCTTACCGATTGACACTTCCACCTAATCTCTATCAAGTTCACGATGTGTTACATGTATCTCTCTTGATAAAGTACATACCTAATCCTTCACATGTACATAGCTCAGAAGTTGTACCGCTGGAGAAAGAACTTTCTTATGAAGAACAACCGATAGAGATTCTGGATCATAGAGAAAAAGTCCTACGAAAAAAGACCACTCGACTGGTGAAAGTTTTATGGAGGAACTACCAATTAGAAGAAGCTACGTGGGAGCTTGAGGATATGATTAGGGATAGGTATCCTCATCTGTTTGTTACAAAGTGACGAATTTCGAGGGCGAAATTCATTTTAAGGGGGGTAGAATGTAACACCCGAGACTTTTATGTGAAATATTTTGTTTTTTATGTTATATAAATCATCAAAGGAATATTTTACTACACACAACACTAGCTTATCTTTCTTTACATGCAATCGCGACCTTCCTCGATAGCTTGTGTCGTACGCAATACCGAGTTTCACTAAACAACGATATACAATTAAAATATTATTAAAACTAGCCTCTATGAACAGTAATAACCACTTTTAGAAATTTTATAATTTTTATTTTTCAAAATGGACTTCATTTTTTGATTTGGAATGTCGAAATTATCCTAGGGTGAAATTTTGGTATTTTTCTGAAAACTTTCAATTTTTGATGAATAGTGAAACCACTAAGTGGTAGTTAAAAAAACTGAATTTTTCATAAAACATTATTTTACCGCTTCTGTGAGTGGAATTTCGAAACTCCAAGAGACACGGTTAATATCAAGGACTAAAATTTGGTTCAATGAGATGAAAATAATTTTTGGTCAATAGTAACTTTTTACTTTTATTTACCACAGTTAAAAGTAAATAGGGTAATTAAGGGTAAAAATGATATTATTATTACACTAACACATGTCCTATTTCTATTGAACAAATGTAATTCTACCAAAAACAACCTTAGGAATAAAATATGACCATTTAGGCCCACTTGGATTAGATTAGGACATTTATTATTAATTTATTTAAAGAAGGGTTAAATAGTTAAAAATCAAAGTTTAATAGGTAAATCATTTTTAATATGAGGTTATACATAAGATAAATTCGACTATAAATATTCATTAGAAATATAAAAATATTTTCTACATAATTGTATTTTATTTGTAATTTTTAGACATTAAATAATTTAATTTATTTATGACACATCGATGATGCAGTAATTATCTTATTAATGAAATATTGACATAATTGATGTTATAAATACCCATATAAATGTAATTTGGTACTTTTTTTGAATTAAAATAATATTATAGGTTAATATGCCATGTTAGTATTGATTTATTTAACTTGGTTAGAACTAAACATTCTGTTATGATTTTCACAAAAATCAATTACTAAATAGTGTCAAAATTGACATAAAATAGTTTTTAAAACAAATATTATATTTTTAGTTGTTATTTTATTCCTAAAAATCTATGGTTCTGCCAAATGACTTAGATAAGGTTATATATATTAATAATAAACAACTTGGGGTTCTTTTGGCTTGATATAGTAGGTTTATTAACCTTATAGTATAAGAAAACAAGAAGAAACGGTAAAAGTTAAATTATCTAACTTAAAGATAAATATAAATGATAAGGTAAATATTGATACCGATAATTGTCTAAATTATACTGGATGAGATGATTTCGACCCATCCCCACCTTAGTCTCGAAATAAATCAATTTGGATCTATTTAAAACCGAAATTAACTTTATAATAAAATAATATTTTTAGTTATTCCAAAGGTGCCCCTCTCCTCCCTTATAAAAAGGCACTTCCTCCCTCTCTTCATCACACCACATTAAGCCATCAATCTCGGAAAACCCCTGCCACTTTCTCCTCTCCACTTCCCTAGAGACATCCTAGAGGTCCTGGTCTTCTTCAAAGACCAATTTTAGTGCCCTAAAAGAAGGTCTCAAAGAAGCACTTCAAAGAAGAGGTAATGTCTGTTACCGATTCTCTCATCTTTATTTCTTCTTTCGCTTCTTCTTCTTTAGTTGTTTCATTATGAAGTAATAAAATCAGTATCAATCATATACTGATATGTTATTATAGGTATAAAACAACCCTATTTCACCATCTATCCATCCTATGGAAAAATAAATCACCGCGTGTGCGTACGTACAAGAATACCGTCTCCACGCTGTGGTGTAATCTATTTTCCACCACCACCCTACTTGGTTGGGTATAATGGTGTAAATAATGACTATATATGACTATTATAAAGTTATACTTATTCTGAAATAGTATACATACACTCCAATACAATTCCATGATCATAGGAATGATATCATCACTCGTGCATACGTACGGAATACCGTCTCCACGTCGTGATGCGACTCGTTCTACATGATCTTCATTTCATAATGATTATATAAATGAATTGAATGAATTAATATGATATATATTACACAAATAACATTCTGAAAATGAGATATCTATAACCTAAAGGGAAGAATAAGAATTTATTCAACAAAACACGCATAAGAACAAAAAGTTATAAACACCCGAATAACAAGTAGCAATGAAATATTACTACTAAGAAGCTAAGAATATGACCATATATGATATCATAAAAATAATTATGATTATGTAATAAGTCAATAACATTATTTAAATCATTATAATGGAGGTTCGGTCACGTACAAATCATCTCGGACCTAAGGTAAGGGAAAATCTCACAATCTCAATTTTTATCCGAGATTGTTTATACTTTTGTATTTACTGGGGTGTATTTCATCATCCACATCCATGTTCCCTAAATATGTAATGTTATATCCATGCACCTACAATTTTTTAAATCCAAATTTACCCTTTGGTGAGTTTTTAGTAAAAGATATGAAAGGAATATTTTGTCATTTTTTGTACGAGGTACGTTTTGACTTTTCCGACAAAAGTACGAGAAGAATGTTTTCTTTTAACTTATATGGCATGAATGGATTTTGAAAACATTATTTCCAAGAATCTTCCCTTACAATATTTCAAGTTTATTTTTAACCAAATTCTTTTAGTTTATAATTGTATGACATGTTATGAAAGGAAAAGTGTTTTTGAAGAAGAAATGATATTTTCCTCAAGAATGGAGTTCAAGTGTTTTATCAAAATTATTTTCAATATAAGATAATAAAGGGTTCTGTTTCTATCCCTATTATTACATTGATTTGATTATGTTTTGATGGAATTATTTTTATGGATTCTTTTATCTTATATGAATTGTTTTATGATGTCACGATGTTTAAGAATTCCATTTTTATTACATGGGTTATGCTATGATGTATGGTTTATTATTTTGTGGCACATATAAGAATGGAATCATTATGAGATGGGTGGGACCTATATCTCCCTTCAATGCATTGGGTAAAGATTTTGTATATCATGAGATAGACATGTCTGGAACGGTAGGTTATACTGGTTCAGTGAAACAGGACTGAATCGGGGAGTTAACTCGGTTCAGAAATGGACTTTGTCCACTAAGAAAGTCTTGGCAATGAGTCTGGACTAATAAGAAATGATTCTCTATGATTATGTGTGTATGCCACAAAGTTTCATGTTTTAAGTTATGATTATTGGGATTCCATTTCACTACAATGATTTATCCCATGTTTTGAAATTATGCTCTCTTTTGCAGGTTAAGATTTCCAAAAGTTATGTTCTTATGAATATGATGTGATTGATATTTCTTTTGTTACCCTTATTAAGCATTTGAGATCACCCTTTTGTATGTTTTATTTCCCTAGGACAGGAAGAAGGTTATTAATTAAGATATGCCAAAAGGGACTATAGATATAATGAAATAAATGGGAGACATTCTATATGATTTATGAACCAGTTGTTTATGTTTCCCAGTTTCTAAAGACACTACACCTATACGGTCCTTTCATGGTTTTGTTATATGATTTAATAAGTACGCTTCAATATTGAAGTATTAACAATGTATGTAAAGTATGGGTCGTTATATACATGTCATAAATAAATTATAGACCATCTTGCTAAATTTTTAAAATTGGTAGAGCTCATTTACTCGATTGTGATAATTTAATGTTCATTTTAAACTAAAATCAAATATTTATATTTAAAACACACACTTTGAGTCAAAAAATTCTCAACATGTGTCAGATTGACATGAGTTTGACTCTTATACATCAAGAATTTATTATGTATCATTGACCAAAAGTTTGAAAAAATATTAATTTTTTTTGTTTTGGATATGTGATGTATATTTTAAACTAAAATTACACTTTTATATAAAAAAATATCACTGAGTCAAACATACCACATTATTTGTCAGATTAATATGTGATCATCTACTATAATTAAAAATGAATTGTGGATAATTTTTCTAATGCTAAAAAAATATTCAATATTTTTTTCATGATTTTTATTATATTACACCAATTTTAAAATAAAATTCAACTTTTACATGGAATGTTATATATTATAGTAATGTTTAACAGATAGTTTATCGGATTGACCTATGATTTATTCCAACATGTCACATATGAATTTTAAATAATTTTCCTAATTTCAAAAAATCAAAGGTTATTATATCAATATTGTATAAGTGAATCATGTTTCAAACTGAAAAGAAACTTTATTATTGAAAATGTGAATGGTGATTTATAAAGACCATATCATGATTTTGATTGAAATGTAGTGAATTACTGTACATCTTAAATGGTTTTTGTTTGTTTTATTGATGTTTGAAAAAACAATTTGAGCTTTTTTCTAGGTTTTGGATCTAGGATAGGCGTTTTAAACTAAAATGACACATTTATATTGAAAGCATATAATTTGAATCCTATCGAGTAACCCATGTTTCAAATTGATGTGTGGTTGATTCCAACTCATCAAAAATAAATTTTTAAAAATTTTCTAAAATTATCAAAACTATCTAATCTCATTTTCATGGTTTTGACAATGTGATATATGTTTTATGCTAAAATGAATAATTTATATTGAATGAATTCCCTTTGAGTAATACTAGAAAAATATTGTGTTTTAATGATGTGTAGTTAATTTCTACATATAAAAAATGGATTATGGATAATTGAAATATTTTTTTAAGAAAGTTATATATCATTTGTCTATTTTTTCTATGTTAGATGTATTTTAAACTAAAATTAATCTTGTATATCAAAACATGTTCTTTGAACCATATCAGCACATCATGTGTCATATTAACATGTGATTGATTTATAAATGTGGTAGATGAAATATATATACTTTTCCATAACTTTTAAAATAATCAGAGCTCATTTTCTAATTTTTGGCAATGTGATGTGTGTTTTAAATTTAAATTACACTTTTACATTATAAACTCACACTATGATTCATACCAACCGCACCATGTGTTTGGGTGACATGAATTAAATATCTATATTTCTTATATTAATTATAGATCTTTTCATATTTTTATAAAACAATCATATCTTATTTTCTCTGTTTTGGATATGTGATGCATGTTTGTAACTAAAAGAAAATTTTTATATTGAATACACGCACTTTGAATCATAGAAACTACGTCATGTGTTGGATTGATATGCTGTCAATTCCCACACCACAAAAATTAATTATTTATTATTTTCAAGGATTTGAAAACAAATTTCATCTCTTTTTCATAGGTTTCTCTGTGTGATTCGTGTTTTTTAAAAATTTGATACATTTATATTGAAAACACAAACATGGAGTCATATCGGACACATTGTGTTTTATATTAATATGTGATTCATTAATACATGAAAAAAATTAATTGTGGATCATTTTCATAAAGTTTAATGATAATATGATAATGTTTATAGAGTGTTGTCAATGTGATGTGTGTGTTATAAATAAATTAAAATTAAATACACGCACTTTGTGTAATACCAAACACATCATGTGTAAAATTTATATAAATCTAATTCTTATAGGTCACAAATAAAATATCAATCATTTCCATGAGGTTAAAAATTAGTCAAATACATTTTTCTTAGTTTTTTCAAGGTGACAGGAAATCTAAACTAAAACGAATCTTTTATATTGAAAACACGTATATTAAGTCATACCAGCCACATTGTGATTTCATGACATGTATTCAATTATTATATGTTAGAGAAAAATATGTTTTATAATAATAATAGTTGAAAATAATTCAATCATATTTACAGGTTTTTAGAAAAGTAATGCATGTTTTAAATGAAAATAAAACTTTTATAAATAAATCACATATTATGTCATACTAGACACATCATGTGTCAGATTAAAATTCATTGGATTCATACACACCTGAAATGAATTATGAATTTTTTTTCATTAATTATCAAGAAAATATACTATCGTATTCATTTTTTGGCCATGATATGAGATTTTAAACTTAAATAGCACTTTTAATGTTATAATGATTCACATTAAGTCATAAAATCTACATCATGTGTTAGATTGATGTACATCCAAATTCCTAAATGTAAAAAATAAATTATAGGACATTTTCCAAATTTTTGAAAAAGTATGATATTTTTTACTCATTTATACAACATGATATGTGTTTTAATATAAAATGACACTTTTATATTGAAAACACACACATTGATCCATTATTTTCACATCATGTTTTATATTTCCCTCAGTCAATTATTATACATTAAAAATCAATTACGTATTATTTTACTAAGGATTTTGGATTGATTATTCTCATTTACTTGGTTTTGGATATGTGAAGTTTTTTAGAGTAAAATGAAACTTTAAATTAGAAGATGCTCACATTAATTCATAATGGTCACATCATGTGTTAGTTTGATTTTTAGTTGATTCATACACATCCCACTTGAATTATCATTCGTCTTCATAAATATTGAAAACATTGTAAGATCATTTTCTTGGAATTGATAAAGTGAATTTCATTTTAAAATAGAGTGAAAAAAATATATATTAAAAACATTCTCTTGGATTCCTACCAACTACATTGTGTTTCATATTGAAGTGAATTAAATTCCCACTTGTAAAAAATGAGTTATGGATTGTATTCTAAATTTTTTAAAACAATATGAACTCATTTATTCAGATTTGACAATGTGGAAAGCGTTTTAAACTAAGTTAATACATTTAAATTTAATACATAGTCATTGAATCATTATGGACAAATCGTATATAATATTGATATATGATCAATTACAACACATCATAAATAAATTATTGATCATTTACATAAATTTTTAAAACAATTTATTTTTTTCTATGTTCTAAATAATTAAAATGTGTTTTAAACTAAAATAATTTGTAGAGGTCAATCTTCCTCACAATAATTCAACTTTGAAACCACGTTCAACTTCATCCACATATATTTCTATGATTCTACTTTGGACACTTGATCAGAATATTAGATACAAAAAACTATTATTATTTATAGTAACATTAATTAGAATGTATTTGGTTGAATAAATTGTGAAAGTTAAAAAAAATCATCTTAAATTTTCATTAATGGTTGTGGCAGTGATTATAAAAGATCCAAGACCCTTTTTATGTACTCAGAAAAAGACAACAAGAGATAAAATAAAAATGATATGTCCAGGAGAAATGAAGTAACTTCCTTTGAATTTTCTAATATTACTTTACCTTTTTTGGGTATAAAGATCTTCTCACATTTCTAACTTTCTATTATCTTTACTACAACCTCAATGTACAATATCTCATGAGAAAAAGACTCTTAATACATGTTACAAGCTAAAACAAAATTTGTAAAGTGTATCCCTCCATTATAAATATCCTTGATTAATCAATAAAATATTTCATTCTTTGAATCTTTATCACTAAATCCTTTTATTGTGTAATCAAACTCAAACTAAAACTAGAATGAAGGAAATTAGTTAAAAGTTGAAAAGAAATGCGTGGACAATATGGGGATGATAATGTAAATTTTAAAATCATTGTTGAATTATATAAAAATGTTATTATTTAATTTATCACATGAGATTTAGATTTAGTAAATATATTATACACGATGAATTGAAGTTGGACTTTATCTATAGATGCAAGTAGATTTGGATGTATCTAAAATTATTTCTCATCAATTTTGGGGCCTATCATAATGTTGTTTTTTCTATTTCTCCAAGATGAAATGACCTAAATAAAAACATTCATACTATTTTCATCAGTAAAAGGAACCATATGTGGGTGAGGATCAACAACTCAATATCCACACAGAAGAGTGAAAAAATATATATGGCGGGGTTCAAATATATTTTGTTTTATGGGGGGTGGGGTCAAATCATAATAATTTCATTTGGTAATTACAAATATATGATTAGAATAAATATATAACTTAAATATTTTGAATATTAAATGATTCTTATTTCCAATAATGAAATATATATGTATAACAATTATGATTCTTGAAATACCAAATGTATCTCTAAGGTCGTAGAATGTACAATATCACATGAACAATCAGAAATCACCTCAACATGATGTCGAAAATCATTTTGATACCGTGTACTCGTCCCACTCACCTCTAAAAACAATATTTATTCTTTTATTATTGTATTTTATAGTTTATCCTAGAATTATATACAAAATATAGACAAAAAACTATGAAAAATATTTTAATTGAAATTGTAATTACCTTGGAAAATCACGTTTTTGGGAATTCTTGTTTTTTGATAGTATATAATATCATTGATAAATTTTCCAAAATATCTTCAATAGTAATTTTTGTAATTTTCTTGGACTCTAAAGAAACCTGTACCAATGTAGTTATATAGCTTTAAATATTCTTTCATAGAAAAATATTACTATATAAACCAGAATCTATTTATTTTTGAAGAAATCATTAGGATTCATATGTTTACTACATGACCTAATACTGTAATTTAGCTTATATTTATAAATCAACCAATCATAAAAAATTCTAATTAATAGAAATTAAAAGGAATAATTTAAATTTTTTTATATAAAATATTGATTTTCGTGCAATAAGAATTCACAATTGACATTATGTTCGGTTTTTTTTATGGAAATACAAGTTTGAAACATAAAAAATAAATCATTATTGTATAAAATTTGAGTTATTTTATTATCCAAATGATCTTAAAAAAATATTAAATTTATTTATATATATAGTTTATAAGATTAGATTGCACATTTGTATCACTCAATTTTAGCAGTCAAGATATGTTCTTCATCTATTATTTTGTTTTCAATAAAAGTGATTAGTTAATCATTTTTTACTTTATTTTTTTCTTATTAAAAAAAAATTTATATATGAATGATAGAAAAAATAATGATTTCAACTATTACATCATAGAGTTATCCCTATATATAATAGTAATATATACACCAATTGAAAAAACAAATCGTTATTAATTATAATGAGCATAGTAAATAATTTTTTGGAAAAAAACAATATGAAAATGCACCTCATTTATGTTGAAGCTGGAATCCTAGGACAAACTATTAGTACATTAATTACAAGTATTTTTAAATTATTTAATACTAATTAAACATCTTATTATATGTTTTTCTATATTATGCATGAGCATAATGTAATAATTTCCATGATTACTTTTTGTATTGATAAAGTCATAGAAGTTCCCCACTGTAATGAGAACTATAAAGTGATATGACATTATTCTTAATATGGATCTATGCTTGGATAAAATACTATTAAGGGACATATAGTATTTAGACAAAAATCAAATATTACTCCTAAGAAGATGACGATTATTCTTATTATGTTTTCACATGGTAATCTCCAAGATGAGAAATTATGAAAAAGAATCACCAATTAGAATCCCTCATGTTTTGGTGTCATAGAATATTCATATTTTTTATCATGTGTAATGTCCCATATAAAGTAATATTGTCATTATATTATTTCATGACATTCACACTTATATTATATGGTTAAAACCATAATATCATTTATTCGTAGTGAGGTTGGGTATGACAGGTGCATCACGATTATCATGTCATTAATGGATAATTAAATGAAGTATCTATACCTTACATATTTATGGATATTGATAAATGATCCACATGATTAGAATATTACAATTATATTAAATTTCATTGAAATTTTGTATTGATGTGTTTATTTCAAATGGTAAAAGAAAGTCAAATCAAGTATATAGTTTGGTGACATGAATGTGAAAACTAATTATTGAGCTATTGTGACAAGTGGATTATATTACATATTGATCATTCATATGTGTTTTTCATTATTGAAAAATTAAGATATCAGTATTAGGTTCCATGAACTTTTTCTAGATAATAATTTAAGACTTTAGTCAACCCCACCTAATGCCAATGAGATTGAATCCTATAGGTCCATACACTAAGTCATTTCATTGATTATAATTGAATTTTTTTTGAATTTAATTAATGGAATAAATAATATTATCAAGGATGATGAATAATTTTCATTCACATTTCATTTAACAAATAATTTCAATAAATATTTATTCATCAGATTTTGAAAAAATGTATTTATTTAATTTATTTAAAATTTAATAAATATTTATTTATTGGTTTTTGAAAAAAAATATATTTATCTATGAGAATAAAATATTTTATTTGGATATTAAATATTTGATAGAGGAGTTCAAACAGGTGGAAACCTCTTTTGATGCCACATATTAATTAACAAACTGATTAAACAATACTTCTTATTATACTAGATGGATTGCACGAAAAACTAATATAATCATTATTTTATGATGTGTCATTTTGTTTATTAATGGTTATTATATAATTTATATTTCGAAAAGAATTAAATAATTATTTTAACATAATCCCTTTCACTATAAAAATACAATTATACCTATAGTGTATATTATCAATTAGTGTAATAAAAATACATAAGTCACCCTAATTGTTTCCTCTAAAATCCTCATTTTATATCCCTATCGTGAATGAGAAAAACGAGAGATGTTTTATTAATTACTAAATAACCAATGGAAAAAAATTAACAACACATGACATTTTATTTTCTATACTAGCAACCAGAGATCGAGTGACATTTCATGAAGATCATAAGAACATTAGTGGATCACATTTAGAGTAAAAATAGATCCTCAGAGAAGAATGAAGGAAATATAGAAGGGTAACATCAGATTATCAATATTAATCAATGAAGAAAGAAACCAATCCTTCAAATTATTTTATTAATATATTAAATAAATATATTATATATTTTATGTGAAATATCCCATCTTGTTGTTTAATGAAATGGTAATTAAAATAATTATTAGTTTATCACCCACCACCACTTTCTTCTACTACATCCAGAACCAAAAAGTGGTATCAAAGTGGTCACATTTAAATTTATAATTTTTTATTTGATTGTTTGTATATGTAGAATTGTGGTATTATTTTCATTTTACATTATTCATTATTTATTTTAATTAAAATTATCAATCATTAATATATTTATCATGATTAATTTTTTGTTTAATTTTTATAATGGTTTAAGAAAAGATGATGAATTATAATATTTTCCTTGAGAAATGACTATTTTTTCCAAGTAATGCAGGGTTACACATTGTGTTCTCTTAATTACATATCATGTTCCCTTGGGAGCTGCATCTAGATACACTTAGGGATTTATAGTGTGCCATGCTGTAATTAAATGTGGCGTATGCCACATGTAAACTAGACAACATGAGAAATGGTTTTTGGATTATAAGGAATGTATTAGTATACATACAATGTGGTATAAACATGTTTGTGGTGTAGATCATACAATCTATATGGTCATTATACACAGCCACAACCATGTGAGACTGACAATTGAGAGAATTTATGATATACACGGTATGTATGTGGTGTACACAATGTCTATTTTATCAATTACCTCATCTCAAACATATGCTAATGACCCAGGTGTGCATCACCAAGACATGGAATGTGTGGCACACAATTTGTAGCTGGTCCTTACTCATGGTTTTGTTTTTCCGAGGTACCCTAGATACATAAAAATCGAGATACATGTCGTTTGGATGGTCTATAAATTCCATGTAGTCTAATATTAATGGAAATAATTAAATATTACATCAAATTGATAACTACAAAATTAGAACATGATTTTATTGACTGGAACACCAATTTGTGTTTGAAAATTTAATAATAGATTTAAAATATATTAAATGATCAGTTAATTTTCTACAATTAATTTTTAATTATTGGTTCTCCCATACATATTACAGGTGTTCCATAAATTATGCATACCTTTAATTATTTTTATACGATGATTAAGATTAAATAGGTCCCATTAATTATTTCATTAACTAATTAGTGCAAGATCATCCATCTTAATAATAAAGAACCTATAATAAAATGACTGCTATCTAGTTACTTTGGCGTATACGTTGCATGCACGACTGTTCATGAGCGTGACCAAGACCTATGTATGTGTTTAATGATTTAATTTAATTTATTTCAAGTGTTTTCAATTATTTATTATTATTTTAAATATTATTTTCTAAGATTCATCCCTTCCTCAAATATTATGTAGTACATGTGTGTCCAAGAATGTTTATGTAATCAAATGTAAACTTATCCTCCGGTTCCCATCAATACACGTGAGTCATAAATATGTGTAATTGATGGATTGTCTAAAGGTTTTTGGAGGATTTTCTCGAATAAACCATTATGTTAATAACTATCATGATACACAGGTGGATAGGTGGTATTCCATAACTCATGCCATGACTAACAATAGATGTCATTTCGCCGATGTCAAAAGTTGATTTAATGTCTTCATGTTCAATCAACCACATAATAATGATCATGAATGGGTCATTTAATTATTTAATTATTTTATTCTATATAATTATTTTTTGTAGGGATGAATGGTCATGATAACATAAATAAATGAATTAAAGTGAAAAGAAAGAAATTAAATAAATGGATTATTCATTAATCTTTTAGTAATAATTGTTAATTAATTATGAAATAACCATTTAATATTAACAGGAAATGAAAAAGGACAGAACAAGATAAAAATTTATTCATACTTAATTAAAACACATAAATTAAATATTATGTCAGACATGGCCTTCCAATACTTGATTTGGAATGTAATAATTTAAACTAGGTTTTTTAACAACCCTAATTGGGAAGACTACTTTTAATGTGGATTTCTTATGAACTTTATGGGCTGAAATAACCATCTTACATCAAGATAAATAGTCATCACTATAATTTATGTGACTTGGAGGCAAGTGTTGAGGAATTCCAAGTCAGAATTTCATGATTGAGAAGTCAACTCAATGGATTAAGGAGCTACAAGATAGTAGATAGTGAAAGACTAGATACCTAAAAACCTTCTACTATCCTGACCATCCCACATTGAGGTTATAAAAAGGGGAATACAGATCCTTTACAAAATAATTTCATTGAAACTAGAAAATCCAATTTCAATGGTGATGGATGTTGGGACTTGATAAAATAGTTTCTTATTCAATACATATTAATATAATTAAATTTGTTTATTTTTTCTCACATAATTTTTAATCAAGACATGTACTAATAATATAATCTTTTAATTATTGATTAAAATGGTAATCTCATCATCCAAATTATCCCTTCAATCAATATTTAAGAAATAAAACCACCTCACTTGCAATAATATCTACGAGGGGTTTAGATTCCTTCGAGTTATATTACACCATGAATGATAATATTTTTTTCTAGAAGACACAATTCCATATCCTCCCAACAAAGAGGTGAGTGATAAAGATATATTAGTCTCCAAAAATAATTTAAGAGATGTGGTTTATTTTATATGTTTTTTTATTTCATATATGTCTAGTGAACTCACTAATTATTATAAAAACGTTCATGCATATAAATTTATAGGGAAATTATACAGTATTTACAATGAGAGAGATAAAAGGTAATAGTGTGATATATATATGGAAATCATTCCTAATAATATTGGATTGGGTTCCCTATACGGGCCTCCCATAGTCAATCTTATTGGCTACATTGAGATCCAATAGTTTCTATGGTTTATACTCTCTGAAGAATTGGGCATCAGTATCATTAGGGAATCACTCCCTCAGAGCTTCGATGTCTTTTTTGTAAATTTTAATATAAATAACATTGAGATGTCCCTGCTAGATCGACTAACTCTCCTTCACCAAGTCAATAAGGATACGAAGAATGAATTTCCTTCTATCCTCATGGTGAAAAAACTAAAATGGAAATGGGATTTCTTTAATCCCAAATATTCTTTATAATTGTCCAAGAAGAATAATATCAAGGGGAAAGAAAGGGAAAAAGATTTTTCCTATTTCACATGTGGTAAGAAGGTCCACTAGAAGAAAAAAAGGAAACAACAAAAGAAGTAAGAGGAATATTCAAGTGTGTTTTCTATAAAGTGAAATTTTTATATTTCTAAAAATTGTGTATTATATACATATTTTGGTGCTCACATATTTATTCAAATATTAGATATAAGTAGATTAAATATGACTGATTGAGGGTAGGATGATTTTTGAGTCACCAACAGATATAAACATGATGTTGTTATTATTAGTGACAACAACCTCATATTTCCAAATGGGATGATAATGGTATTAATGAGTTTTTATTATGTCACATTAGTTACCAAAAACATTAAATTTGTATCCAAACATGATCGATATGGTTTTATTTTCAAATGAAGAATTAATTATTTATTCTTTTATAAATTGTTTTATAGTAAATAACAATTAAACAATTGTCTTTATGTGGTGGAATACATAAACCATGTAATTTCAATAGATAAAGAATCAAACTCCCATGACTCAAACCACACCCAACATTAGAATCATTGGCTAGGTAATGTAAATGAAATGTGAAAGGGCTAAATATATTCAGGAATTAGTTCATACTGTTGACTGTGGACAATTTCTTATTGAAGAATAGTGTCATTATTCATACATCATAAATTTTAAAAATGATTTTAATAACGTTGAATTTTTCTATATTATGAGTCATAGGTCCCATTATATTTATAAATTGAAGGAATAAAAGAATGATTTTTAGAACCATCATGGAAATAGGGTTTAAAAAATCACATATACCATGGTGGAGAATTTCTTTATCAAGAAATAATTGATCATTTTGGGGAGTTTGAGATACTATCTCAACACACTATTCATTATATGTCTCATTGTAATGGTGTAAGATAAGGGTATAAAAACAACTTGGTGGAAATGGTGGGATCAAGGAAGTGTCATTCGAGTTTTCTATTATCCTTTTAGGGATACACATTACAAAAAATAGTGAAAATAATAAAACCTTATTCTAACTAAAGAAGAAGATGGTACACTATACAAATTATCTAATGGAATGAAACATGTGTTGTCATAATTGTATGTGTGGGGTTTCAAAGAATTATTTTTGGACTCTTTAGGATAGAAACATAGATAGTATGACACAATTTACACCGTTATAGGATATTCTAAAGTCGTGTGAAACGCCCCGACCCTAGATACCCAGAGTCGGTTCATTATTACATAACATTGGCATGATCACAAAGGATCATGTCTCGAAAGACCGATTAGTTTAGTAGTCTTGGAAACACTAGATATATTCATTAGTCTTACATTACATCATAATGTAAAAAAATTAATACAACATCTTGTCTTCATATCCCCTCATACTATCCCTGCAGGTCATTCATAAATTACTTCATCACATCCTGGGAAAAATGAAACATTGAAAGGGGTGAGTTCAGATGATCAGTAAGGATAACATTATAAGAGAAGCTTTCAAAGATAATCTTAAACACTTAAATCAATTTATAACTAAAACAAAAGCATTTTAAACTTGAGTTTCTGCATAATATGGCGAAGACAAAATGAAATAATTCCATTTACATATTCAAATGGATATTCTACTAGTATAACAATCACATGCAATATCAATAACCACTTTCATAATTATGGAATGCATAATTCCAGACTATCATAACCAGAGAGACAAGTCCTCGTGCCAAGACTACAAATAAGATTTTTTCAAGGCCTTGTGCCAAGACACTAGTTTGTCTCATGAGACCTACCGATGCATCGAGGAGCTATAGTGGGCTCCACCTGTCACTTACTAAGTCCAATGCATTCCTCATATTAAAAGTTTTAAACATAACATAAACATTCGTATTAAACTAGCATACTAAATGTAAATATATTATCCACAACCCATGAATGGTATAAAAATAGCACATGTACAGTCAAACAAAACTAATTTGATACAATATTGATGATTTTATTGTATCATATTCACCTCAATAGAGAATGATGAAGGATATTGACATAGATGAAAATAATCATCAAAACAATTAGAGTGAAATATCCCCATTTTTCTTGAAATCATTTAAAAGTCACACTATTTGTCAAGAATCCATTTAAAATATATTTTAGAATCAAAGTGTCCCATACCACTTTGAAACTTTTAAAAGTAATTTTTTTTTAAAAACTTTAATGTCTATATAAATAAATCCTTAAAACCATTTTTAAAACATGGACATTAATGAGAATGATTTAGAATAACCAATCTTTAAAACACATAAAAATGTATTTTAGTTAGAGTTTCTAACCAAAAGAGAGACAGTTGAATAAAAAGAATTAAGGTAAAAAAAACTTTATAATATCATGAGAATAAAGGGATTCATGATATACTATGTCAAAGTACATTATATACACCATATAAATGTTATTTGCTGTATAAAAACAAAGAAGTCTCAATGGAATGTAATTTGAGATGAATTCTCTTATAAAAACCATATCCATTGGTTAAGGATAAATCAACGACATAATTATGTTTGAAAAATAGAAATACACTCAATATGATTGGATATTTAGTTTAAATAAATCATATGACATTCACACATATTCTTGTAAAACCAATACCAATGAATTGGATATTTAACTCAACAAATGGATATTGAGTTAGAATTACTCTTATTAAGTTCATACCAATGTCATGAGAATTTATCAATGGAGTGATTATGTGTATAAAAATTATATCCACAGAATGGGGAGTGAAAATTATGACATAATCAAATGAATAGTGATTCTAAACATAATCTTGGAGTAAAATAATCAATGAAGTATGCGTAAAGCCGAATGAGTGGAAATTGAAATTTCAAATTCCCACATTGATTTGGTAACATAAAAAACATACACCCATTAAAAAGGATCATACAATGATGATGTAAGTATAAATGAATTAATGTATATAACACAATGAATACAAACATGGGCAGTACACACACCACGTGTAATAAATAAGTGGTGAACAATGGAATTCTCACGGAATTAAAAGTGAGATAAGAAACCCCTTACTTTGTACTTTTTCCTTGGTCGAAGGTAGTTTATCATCCTGTATAATGGTGAAATAATTGTTATTTAATTATACAATAACCATTTACATTAATATGATATCATATATGATCTTTTAACATTGATTTGTTAATAATATCTTAGTATTATCGTCATTTCGGGTGTTAACTTACTTGTTTTCCTTTATATTCTTTGTAATGTAAGCAATGTTTGTTATGGATAGGTTGTATATTATTAATATCCAGAATTATATCAAGTCCTTAAAAATTATTTTTAATTCATAAAATTATAATTATTTTTGAATGGATACGATGGAGAATGAATCTCATCGCTTTCATGGAGACGGTAGTCCGTACGTACGCATTAGCGACAATATCATTCTTTTGATGTTAAAATAATATATAATTGGATGGTATATCATATAGACAGAATAATTATCATATTATATTTATTATTTACATGAATTACACATCATTATTATACCCATCCAAATAAAAATTTATTGAATAACAATTACACCACGACGTGGAGACAGTAAGCCGTACGTACACACGTATGGTGACAGGTTATTCAAAGGATGGATAGAATATTGAATATGGTTGTACCATATTTATAATAAAATAATAGTATATATAAGATACTGGTGTTATTATTTTAGAATTTTAATAACAAAGAAAGAAGAAGTGGATGATGAAAGGAACTTGAAAAAGGGTGGTAAATCATTACCTCTTCTTCGGGTTCTTTCTTTTTATTTGATCAAAAGGGATCTTAGGTTGGATTTCTGGACAAACTAAGGCCTCTGGGAACAGGTTGGCCGAACCAAAAAGTTTTGAAGGTGTGATTTAATGAGAAGGGAGAGTTCCCTTTTATAAGAGGGGTTAGGGGCACCTTTGGAAAAGCTAGAAATATTATTTTATAATAAATTAATATGCAGTTTCTAATGGCTCCAAAGTGGATTATTAAAATTTTAATGTGGGGATAGTTCGAAAACCACTCAACCAATAATATTTATACAGGTTTGGGTTACTATATTAACCTTATCATTAAGTATTAACTCTTAGTTAATTAGTTTCACTTTTACAATATCTTTTTCTATTTTTATATTATATGGTTAATAAACATACTATATAAATCTAAGAGACCCCCAAGTGGTCCATTAATGATACACCTATCATGATATATGTCTCTTGGTGGAATCTTAGATTTTTAGGAATTTAATATCAATTAATAATATAATATTTGTTTTAAAAACTCTTTTATGTCCATTTTGACACTATTCAATAATTGATTTTTTTGAAACTCATAGTAGAATTATTACTTCAAAAAAAGTAAATTAAATCAATCCTAATAAGTCATATTAACCTATAAAATAAGTTTAATTCATAAAAATTCTCAAATTATATTTATTTGGGTATCTACAATATCAATCATTTTAATTTTTCACTATTATGGTAATTACTGCATCACCATTGCGTCATAACTAAATTAAATTATTTAATGTCTAAAAATTATAAATAAAATACCATTATAGAGGAAATACTTTTATCTTCTTAATGAATATTTTTAGTCGAAAATCAAACATATATAACCCTATGTAACAATTTTTTCTCTAAAAGATATATTCTTATGTCAATTTTTTTATTCATCTTAACTTAATTAAAATAAAGTGTCCCTATCACTTAAAAGTGGCTCCATGGGGTCCCAAAATCGACCCAAAGATTCCCATGGTCGGAAATGTATCAAAAAATAAGTTTAGGACACGTTTTAGGGTAATTTTGTATTACTATAATATTATTTTTTATCCCTTATTTACCGGATTTACCTTTTAACCATGGTAAATAAAATATTTAACGAAGTAATTATTCAAAATGTATAAAAATAAAAGTTACCTATTTACAAAATTTTAATATCCTGATTCCAAATATGGAATCCATTTTTCCAAATTCAAAACACAGAAGTGGCATAAATTTATTTAAAATTAATTCCCGTTGTTAAAACAAAAAGCGTGTTTTTAAGAGATAATAACGATCAAAAGATTGGCACTTGTTTATGTCTGGTTTAATTGTGAAATTATGTCCAATGACAAACATTGAATTAAATGGAAAAATATATTCTAAATATACTTTAAAACCACTCAAATTCATAAATTATCAATATTAATTATTTCGATTAAAAAAGTTATTATTTAAAATTTAGTAATTTTCACTATTCATCAAAATATGCAAGTTATCCGAAAAGTACCAAAATTTCACCCTAGGATAATTTCGATATTATGAATCCAAAATTGAACTCTATTTTGAGATATAGAATTTATAAAATTTCAAAAATTGGGTATTACTATTCATAACGGCTAGTTTTATTGGTTGTGGTTTGTTAGAATCTTGAAGTTGCGTACAATGCACGACATTGCATTATTCAAAGGGAAACATACCCTGGAAGCTTGGGGTGTTACATTCTCCCATCCTTAAATAAATTTCATCCTAGAAAATTTTTCAAAATTGGGATTTATAATATAATGGAATGTCCCACATTAGAAAAAGTTTCAATAAAACTATTGCTTTAAAAAGAAAGGAAGAGAGGTATAAAGGTCACCCAAGATAACCCATAATAGGATTCCATGTAGTAAAACATGGATATGGATGATAAACTAAGTGTTCTGTTCTGATGGAGAGGGATGGAAAACATGATCAGGAGAAAGTTAACAATAAAAAAATCACAAACTTGTGTTGGGACAAACATTCCTTAGTCTCCCAGAAGGAAAAGTAAACTGACAACATTTTTTTTATTTTAAGTTACATTACATAAGGATGAGGAATTAATTTATGATATTGACTAAGAACATAAAGAGATATAATTACTTTTTAAGTAGAGTTTCATTCTTTAATAAATTTTTACCACTAACTCATTTTTTTTAACAATGAGTATTCAATAAGACGTGGTCACAATGGAAGATCTAGAATAAACTTCTATATAAATACATGATCCATGTAGGAAATACTATATATTTACCTTGTATTTAGAGATTAATCAAAACCAAAATGGTTAGTATAATATCTGATGACCCCCCAAATGGATATTCCATTAGAGAAAAAAAACACTAATCTTAATTTAAAAAATTAAACCATCAATACCCCAATGTTATATAAATACCATTCAATAATCAGTTGTCCTTAAAATCCATCAATATAATCCAAACTAATATTGAAACTCAAAACATATAAGAATGTAGACTTCCACGTTAAATTTTATCTCTAAATGAAATTAATTACTCTTAAAGTCACATACTTATAAGTAATTGACATAATCATTTCCATAAACAACCCAAATCACTATAAATCCACAATAAAAACATAGATAAAAATACAGCATTACTCCTCTATTGAAATCCCATACTATTCTGTTTTCCATACAACAAAGCGAACAACTTCCAAAATAACATCTATCACTTAATTACCAAATCATTTTCATACACTAAGGGTATTCATTTGATAAGACATAAGATCCCAATTCAAATTATTAATGATCAATGAAATAATTTAACTAAAAATAATAGTCACACTAACCAGGGACTTCACGTAGTCCAGTGGTAGGTGATAAATCTCAATCGCACATTGGTTGTGGGTTCGATTCCCACAACATTTCCCAACGTGATGGGTTGACACATGGTCTGCGTGTTGTCCTTTTTCAAAAACTATATTTTATAACATTAACAAAATGAGATAAATTCCTCAAAATAACCATAAAGTAATTTAACCACAAATCTTATCTCATACCTTGCATTTTCATCCCACATTATAATAACTTATAATATCCTCAAACCCAATGATCATATAAGAACAAATGGTTATTTATAACTATATCCGCAACATAAAAGATAATTCTTCCTCAAATATCATTTTCACATGATTAATTGCAGGTTTACACATATAGGAAAAAATTATTCCAATGTAATCCCATCAATAAAGAGCACTAACACATTTAAAAATACCACCATCCATTTATTTCCACATAGGTTGTTCATCATATGTTCCTCGGGTTCCCACAATGCCTCTACCATCTTATGATTTCTCCATATAACTTTTACCAGATGAGTCATCCGGTTTCTCAAAAAGTGATCTTTGGTATGAAGAATTCTTATATGCTCTCCACATTAAGATAGATCGGGTTCCAGTTCTAATTCTTCATAGGTGAGCTCATGCGTTGGGTCAGGCATGTATTTTGTCACTAGAGATATGTGGATCACAACATGAACTCTGGAGAGACTAGGAGGATTTCCCTTTTGGTAGAATGCATTCATGTGTCACAATGGTACCTCAAGA
Source organism: Viscum album (assembly GCA_963277665.1). Taxonomy (NCBI): domain Eukaryota; kingdom Viridiplantae; phylum Streptophyta; class Magnoliopsida; order Santalales; family Viscaceae; genus Viscum; species Viscum album. Next base: position 359,984,147 of record OY728158.1, on the reverse strand, counting down.
ATTTTTCAAAATCATCTACTTCCTTTACCCAAAACTCCTCATCCATCTTGGATTATATTGATGGAATCATCGATGCATCATAAAAAAATGGGTATTTCTTATATATAATTTTGAGACATCATCTTTAACATGTTTTTTAGAAAACTTCTCACTGATTCATCTTAAAATATTTCAAAATAAGGTTTTGGTAAATCAGTTTTCGTATATCCCAAAAGACATAAATATATAATTTGATACATATAGGCTTCTCGAAGGTCTCCCTGTTCTACAACATCTAAGAAATCATTTAGTGCATCGTAATTTTGAGATAAAGTGAATAATTTGAAAATACCCTGATGGTACTTCCCACACATAGCGTGGAAAGAAAGTTGAGAGCGCAGAATTATCCCATAGCCGGTACTTGATCCTTGAAAGAATTGTGCAATGATAGAGGTATCGGATGTCTCGTAAATTTGTTTGCATGTAACATGGACATTTGAAAAGGTTTCAACATCGTCTGCACATGACTGCTGGATAATAATTATAAGTATTTCTTTAGGAAGAGATAGAATATTTGTTCTTGATCTTGCTCCCTCCATGTTTCAACTAACAAAAAGAAAATACAATTAAAGTTTTTGAATACTTATCTAATAAGAATGTAAAAAATAGACATAATAGGATAATTGTGTAATTGAACAATATATCCTAACTTGGGGTACCCTATGTTAAAATCTAGGTTATCCACTATCTATTTACCGACATATATTGTAAGGGGATTTTTTTTGTATTCCCTCAATAGTGGTTCATACTAATCTTGTGAATTTACCAAAGCATATCCCCCATGAGTGTCGTAATCAAGAGTACAGTAAGGCCTGTTGTCGTGCACCAGGTCATGTTTGAGTCCATCTCAAAGTGGTGTTTTCGGGTTTTACCCCTAGGTATATCTGTGCCAGAGCCGCCTCTACCTATTCGTATCCAGACATGGATGTATTGCTTGGAAAACTCAAAAAATATCTACAATACCAAAATTATAGTATGTTCCTCTATACTAATCATAAAATTCTCTCTTAGGGCTATGTGATCTAATCAGAGTTTATCTAATTCTAGCTTCCAACGTTTGTACTAAACTTCCTTTAATACCAAAAGTAATTCCCCTCCCCTAGATACCCAGTGTCAGTGCATTATTACATAACATTTCCATGATCACAAAGGATCACGTCTCGAAAGACCGATTAGTTTAGTAGTCTTGGAAACCCTATATATATTCATATGTCTTACATTACAACATAAGGTAAATAAACTACAACAACATCTTGTCTTCATATCCCCTCATACTATCCCTACAGGCCCTTTATAAATTACTTCTTCACATCCTGAGAAAAATAAAACATTGATAGGGGTGATCTCAGATTCTCAGTAAGGATAAAAATAGAGCAGAAGCTTTCATAGATAACCATAAACACTTAAAGTATTTTATAACTACAACAAAAGCTTTTTAAACATGAACTTTCACATAATATGGCAAAGATAAAATGAAATAATAACATTTACTTATTCACATGGATATTCTACTAGTCGAACAATCACATGCAATATTAATAACCACTTTCATTATGATGGAATGCATAATGCCAGACAATCATAACCACATAGCCAAGGCCTCGTGCCAAGACTACAAATAAGATTTTTCCATGGCCTTGTGACAAGACACTAGTTTGTCTCATGAGACCTACCGATGCATTGGGAAGCTATAGCGGGCTCCACCCATCACTTACTAAGTCCAATGCATTCCTCATATGAAATGTTTTAAACATAACATAAACATTCCTATTAAAACTAGCATACGAAATGTAAATACTTTATCCACAAACCATGAATGGTATAAAAATAGCACATCCACAGTCAAAAATAACTCATTTGATACAATATCTAAGATTTTATTGTATAATATTAACCTCAATCGAGAATGATGAAGGATATTGACATTGATGAAAATAATCATCAAAACAATTAGAGTGAAATATCCCCCTTTTCTTGAAATCATTTAAAAGTCACACTATTTGTCAAAAATCCATTTAAAATAGATTTTAGAATAAAAGTGTCTCATACCACTTTGAAACTTTCAAAAGGAATTTTGATTTTAAAACATTAATGTCCATATAAATAAATCCTTAAAATCATTTTTAAAACATGGACATTATTGAGAAAGATTTAGAATAATCAATCTTTAAAACACTTCAAAATGTATTTTAGTAAGAGTTTCTAACCAAAACAGTGACAATAGAATACAAATAATTGAGTTAATAAAAACATTATAATATCATGAGAATAAATGGATTCATGATATACTATGTCAAAGTACATTATATAAACCATATAAAAATGATTTGGTGTATAACAACAAATAAGTCTCAATGAAATGTAAATTGAGATGAATTCTCTTATAAAGACCATATACTTTGGTTAAGGATAAATCAAAGACATAATTATGTGTGAAAAATATAAATACACTCAATATGATTGTATAATTAGTAAAATCAATCATATGACAGTCACACATATTCTTGTAAAAAGAAAACCAATGAATTCGATATTTAACTCAACAAATGGAGATGGAGTTAAAATTACTCTTATCAAGTTCATACCGATTACTTGAGAATTTATCAATAGAGTGATTATGTGTATAAAAATAATATCCACAGAAAGGGGAGTGGAAATAATGACATAATAAAATGAATAGTGATTCTATACATAATATTGGAGTAAAATAATAAATATAGTATGCGTAAAGCCGAATGAGTGGAAATTGAAATTTCAAATTCCCTTATTGATTTGGTATCGTAAAAAACATACAACCATGAAAGAAGGATCATACAATGATGATTTAAATATAAATGAATTAAATTATATTACACAATCAATACAAACATGGGTAGTACACACACTACATTTAATAAATAAGTGGTGAATAATGGAATTCTCATGGAATTAAAAGTGAGATAAGAAACCCCTTACTTTGTACTTTTTCTTTGGTAGAAGGTAGGTTAACCTCCTGTATAATGGTAAAATAATTGTTTTTGAATTATACAAGAATCATTTTCATTAATATTATATCATATATGCTCTTTTAAAATTGATTTGTTAATAATATATTAGTATTATCGTCATTTCTGGTGTTAACTTACTCGTTTTCCTTTATATTCTTTGTTACATATGCCATGTTTGTTATGTATAGGTTGTATATTATTCATTTCCAAAATTATATCAAGTCCTTAAAAATTATTTTTAAATCATGAAATGATAATTATACTTGAATGGATACGATAGAGAACGAATCTCATCACTTTCGTGGAGACGGTAGTCCGTACGTACGCACGAGCGACAATATTATTCTTTTGATGTTAAAATAATATATAATTGGATGGTATATCATATAGACATAATACTTATCATTTTATATTTATTATTTAAATGAATTAAACTTCATTATTATACCCATCCATATAATAATTCATTGAATAACAATTACACCACGACGTGGAGATGGTAAGCCGTACATACGCACGTATGGTGACATGTTATTCAAAGGATGGATAGAATAATGAATATGGTTGTACCATATTTATAATAACATCATAGTATATATAAGATACTGGAGTTATTATTTTATAATGGTAATAACAAATAATGACGAAGTGGAAGAAGAAACGAACTTGAAAAAGGGTGGTGAAATCATTTACTCTTCTTCGAGTTCTTCCTTTTGATTTGATCAAAAGAGATATTAGGTTGGATTTATGATCAAACTAAGGCCTCTAGGTTGTAGATATGGAAGTTGAGAGAGTATTTGGGCAGAGTTTGGCCGAGCGAAAAAGCTTTGAAGGTGTGAGTTAATGAGAAGTAAGAGTTCCCTTTTATAAGAGGGGTGAGGGGCACCTTCGGAAAAGCTAGAAATATTATTTTATAATAAATTAATATTCGGTTTATAATGGCTACAAAGTTTATTATTTAAATGTTAAGGTAAGGATAGGTCGAAAACCACTCAACAAATATAATTTAGACAGTTTTGGGTTACTATATTAACCTTATCATTAATTATTAACTCTTAGTTAATTAGTTTTAATTTTACAATGTCTCTTTGTATTTTTATATTATATGGATAATAAACTTACTATATACATCCAAGAGACCCCAAAGTGGTCCATTGATGATACACCTATCACGATATAAGTCTCTTGGCCGATCCTTAAATTTTTAAAAATTTAATATCAATTAATAATATAATATTACTTTTAAATGTCTTTTATGTCAATTTTGAGACTATTTAATAAATGATTTTTTTGAAACTCATAAAAGAATGATTACTTCAAAAAAAGTGAATTAAATCACTCTTAATATGTAATGTTAACCTAGAAAATTAGTTTAATTCATAAAAAGTCTCAAATTATATTTATTTGTGTATCTACAATATCAATCATTTTAATTATTCAATATTATGGTAATTACTGCATCACCATTGTGTCATAACTAAATTAATTTATTTAATTTAAAAAAATTAAAAATAAAATAACAGTATGTATGAAATCGTATTATATTTCTAATTAATATTTATAGTCTAAAATCCATCATATATAACCCTATGTAACAATTGTTTTTTTAAAAGATATATTCTTGTGTCATTTTTGTATTAATTTTAACATAATAAAAAGAAAGTGTCCCTATCACTTAAAAGTGGCTCCATTGGGTCCCAAAATAGACCCAAAGATTCCCATGGTCGGAATTGTATCAACCAATAAAGTTAGGACACGTTTTAGGGTAATTTAATATTATTATAATATTATTTGTTAACCCTTATTTACCGGATTTACACTTTAACCATGGTAAATAAAATATTTACCGAAGTAATTATTCAAAATGTCTAAAAATAAATGTTACCTATTTACACAATTTGAACATACTAATTCCAAATATGGAATCCATTTTCAAAATCAAAACATAGAAGTGGAAGAAATTAATTTAAAATTAATTCCCTTTGTTAAAACAAAAAATGTTTTTTAAGAGATAATAACTATAAAAAGATTGCCACTTGTTTATGTCTGGTTTAATTGTGAAATTATGTCCAATTAAAAACATTGAATTAAATGGTAAAAATATATTATAAATATACTCAAAAACCACTCAAATTTATAATTTATCAATATTAATTATTTTGATTAAAATAGTTGTTTTTAATTAAAATTTAGTAATTTTCAGTATTCTTCAAAATATGAAAGTTATCCGAAAAGTACCAAAATTTTACCCTAGGATAATTTCGATATTCCGAATCCATAAATGAAGTCCATTTTGAGAGATATAATTTATAAAATTTCAAAAATTGGGTATTACTATTCATAACGGCTAGTTTGATTGGTTGTGGTGTGTTAGAATCTCGAAGTTGCGTACAATGCACGCCATTGCGTTATTCAAAGGGAAAAATACCATGGAAGCTTGGGGTGTTACATCATAAAGTGATATTACATATATTAATCCTTAGAAAAAATGGTTATAGTGACAAGAAAAACCTTATTCCTTGAGTGGGACCACATCTCTAGAAGATATAGTAAGAGTAACAGAGGCTTTGATGAAGTTGATGTTCAAGGTACACAAGAGTTGGTACACAAAAATATTACACAAATCCAAATGGAATAAGAATCTTTTCCAGATATAATTACCCTGAATGATTACAATAGATGTTATAGAACTATAAAGTTATTGATTTATAGTCTCTATGGATGGAGACTCATTATTAGTTTCTAATAATGATATTGTAACCTAAAATGATTCATTAAGTGTCATAGATGTTTCCATGTAGAAAGAGTCTAGGAATTCTATATTATATTCCATGTACTGAAACCAAATCTATATTTTGGAAGATCCTCTAGTATCTGTAAGAAAAATTTGATGTAGATGGGTATTTAAGAAGATATGAGACATGGAATCACTAGTCGGTACCTATAAGGTACAACATGTTGAAAAAGTGTTCAAATAGTGTAAATTCATTGACTACTATGAAAACATTTCACTAGTTTCAACGAAAAAATTAATCAAAATTAAACATGAAATTATGGATTTCCATGACTTTGATATTTGAAATGAAGATATTAAAATAGCCTTCATTAATGGGATCATTCAGGAAGATGTCAATATGAATAAACCGGAATGGTTTGTGACTCAAAAGTAAGCAAGTAATATATGAAAATTTAAAAGGAAACCATTTATAAATTAATGAAATCACATCGTTCATCGAACATTAATTTTTTAAAGGCCGTAACATAATTTTTTTTTATAATGAACGAGTTTGATTCATGTATATTCAAATGGTTTAGTTGGAGTGAAATCATTTTCTTAATAGAATTTGTTGAAAACATATTAATAGTTGGAATCAAAATACTAGTCATAATGTCTATTAATGAATGGATGAATAAATCCTTCTCTATGGTGGCCTTGGGAGAGGAACCATATATTCTTGGGGGTCAGGATCCATCATGATAGATCTATTAGTATTCTTATCCTAATTCATAGTATACACATTGACACGATAGTGAAGAGATTCAGTTTGTAAGAATCAAACAGGGGATGTTTTCAAACATCAAATGGAATTCATATTTATAGGAAATGTGTCCTCAAATACATAGGGAATGAAATACAGTGAAAATGATTAGATATGAATCAGATATTGGGTCATTAATGTTTGTTATGTTATGTACTATGATAGATGTTTCATATGCATTAAGTGAAGTAGGACGATATCATGTTCATCTAGGTCACCTATAATGGATGGCAGTCAAGACTATCAATATGTTTATTATAAATATTAATGAAATGTTTATCATTTATAGATTAGATGATGAACTAGTAATTATAGCACATGAATATTCTAGTTTCCAAATTGATCATGGGGACATGATGTCAGAAACAGGATAACTCCAAATCCCTTTATTCATTTTATTTGTAAATAACTATAAGGATGAATGGGAAACCTAAAATAAAAGATACCAATTAACAAATTTTAAACTCCCCAATCATAAAAGGAATTAGATCTTCAAAATCCACTGAAAGACATCAAAAATAAACTTCATATTTCAAAATTAAATACACACTGAAAAAAAACACACATCAACACCTTAGACTATGTCCCGCTTGAGCTACACTCCCTAAATCATAAGCCTAATTGAAAATTAAACAATCATCGAAATCAAAATCTCTAGAAATCAATTCCATAAATGTATATCCCCATCCCAATTACCCAAAATTGATGAACATTGATATATGATTTGGCGAAATCTCCCAAAAAAATGAAAATAGAGCAATAGATAACTATCAACAAAAAATAAATAAACATCACCTGACACTGCGACCTCATGTAATGCCATCAACCATTTGAACTCACCTAAAAAAAACCTAGAAAACCACAATAAAAATCTATTTGGGAGTAGAATATAGGAATCCCGGAGCATGAGCAGAGTAAGAATATACATAGACGAACACCAACACTGAAAACTTCTTATTGTCACCGGGGATGAAATCCATGCACAAATTTATAAAATCACAAGTCCCATAATAAATAGTGACTGAAAATACAACCTTAGTCAAAATACCTTCAAATAATAGATGGTAACAAAATGTAACAAAGGAAGGGTATTGAATCCCTAGGATGGGGGAGAAGCATCACGAATCAAAGATCATAGAATGTAGATTACTATGAACCAACACATCTCAAACCCCACACGTGATCCACTACATTAGACCAAAATAGAGTATAGTGAAATAGAATTTTGAGGAAGAGCATAGAGTGAGAAGAATAAGGACTCTACAATGATCCATTATCATGGGGAGATAGATATGCCTAAACAATATGGATGAAAACAGATCAGAAGAGAGAAGAAAAGGAATTGTGAAGAGGAAAACCTCAGAGAAAAACCAGGTCCCAGAAGGAGAGATCCCCATATGAGAAATTAAATCATGAAAGAAAGTTAAAAAACATGAAATGAAACAAATATGAGGGAATGAATATAGTGAAAAATTATCATCTGAATCTAGAAGAGTACATACCATCACTAGGAGATGAAACCCTATATAAAGGAGATGTGCGACACTCTTAGAATAGCTCAGAGTAGGATGTAGTCATGGGTTCTATAGTATATTCTAAGTATATTGAAGATTCAATGTATTATAAAAAAGTGTTATTAATGTACAACCACATCAAAGATAATTATGTTGTACTTAGATGTAAAAATACTATCACAGTCTACTATGATGATAATGTAGCGTTTGATCTTGAAAAATATTGTAGGTCACATAATTAGCTGAAGCACATACTTTGGAATTATCATATCTTGATAGATGTTTCAAAGAGTGCTCAGGTTTCAGTGAGAATTAATCATATTGAAGAAAAAATGACAACCCCCTAAAATAAAGATGTGACTAAATAGAAACATGATTATAATGTGAGGTACAAGTTCTGTTAGAGTTGGTTTCCTAGAACCAACTATTTTTGCATTGATTACATGTATATTTTATGAATTGAATATTAACTAATCATAATTAGTTCTTTTTCTATGTTCGACATCTATTTAATGTAATAATTTACAATAGTATTTTTCACATTGATATGATCATAGAAGTTCCCCACAATGATGAGAAACATGGAGTACTAGGAAAAAAATTTTAATATAGTTATTTGGTTGTATAATGTACTTTTGTTAGACATAAAATACTAATATTGTCGGGTATTGGTACTCATAAGAGGAAGAGACTTCCTCTTATGATGTTCTCAGATGGTAATCTCCATGAAAATAGATTATTAAAACAAAACCACCGGGCGGAATTCAACATGATTTGGTTTAATAGGGTATTTCTATTAGGGAGAATGTATAATAGTACATATATATTATGATTATCATTAATGCATGTCATGAATCACACAATAATGTTTTCTGATGAAAACTGTAATGAAATTTTTTTCACGGTGAGGTATGGTGCATTGGGTGATTGATTATTGAAATTTTATTAATGGATATGTTGAAGAATGATTTTTCACTCACATATTTATGGAGACTAATATCCTGAACCTTTTATTAGAGTAGAAATATCTCCCTAAATTCCATAGCCCCTGTGTAATGTCATATTTATTTCAGATAGTCAAAGAATGGTGTATCAACAATATAGGTTTGTGGCATGGATGTGCAACCTGTTTTATGAGATATTTTGAAAAAATGAATATATTACATGGTCATAATTTGTATATTGTTTTTTCATTGATATATTACATTCTATATCAAGGGTTCCTTGACCAATTTCTAGATAGTAATCTTGGACATTGCCCATGAAATACTAATGCTAATTGGAAATAATCTTAGAGGGTTTCACACTATGTGTTTCAATTAATCTCTATTATATTCTTTGGGAATTTAGTTAATGGAATAAATATTATTCTCAAGAAAAGGGATTAATTTTTACACATGATTTATTTATTGAATAAATTAAATAAATATTTATTCATGAGATTGTGAAAAAAATATATTAATTTATTTTAATGAATATTTAATAAATACTTATATAATATTTTAGCAATATAATATTTATTCAAGTAAATAAAATATTTTAATTGGGTGTTCAATAAATTCTAGTGGAGTTTAAATGTACCAAGACAGCCTCCAGTGAAAAATACTATTAACAAGACGATTAAATTACACTTATTATTTCCAATGTTGGAATGCACCAAAAATTAATATTATTATTATTTTATTTTGTGGAGTGGGTTTTATTAAATTTTATTATATTATTTAATGTATGGAATGAATAAAATAATTATTTTATCCTAAACCATAGATTTATAAATTGTTGGTTAGGTCTATTGTCATGTGTATCGATCGATGCAATCCAAATTGAATTTTTTTTTCACAATGAATTCTCTACCAACTGTTTCTTTTGTATCCCAATCAAAAATGAGAAATTTAATAGAAAATTATTCAAGTCCAAATAATGAGATATCAATTGAAAAAAATCAACACATTTATTTCACCGTTCTATAACAAGGAGATCATGTGGAATTTCTCAGAGTTTATAGGATCACCTATGGTTCACTACCAGAAGGACTTGATCCTTTGACCCTCACAATGTAATAAATAAAATCAATAAGGGAATTTTTAAATGATCAAAATTCATCAATGGAGAAATATTATAATTATATGAATTCATTTTTTAGATATTAAATCAATAAAATAAAATTTCTATATACAAGATCATAACTCATGGTTTTAGGAAACAATAAATAAAATAAATTTTAATTCTTCACCCACCATCGCATGCATCCACTACACTAGAAACCAATATAGTATTTATCCATAACTTAGAGTCAAATCCATTAAAACAACATAATTTATTTTATAATATTGAGACCAACCTCATTTTTAATGGCCTCTCCAAATATTTATTCCTTGTATTAAATGTATGACATAATTAGACCATTGAATGTTGTATCTTAATGTACTTGTAATTTAATTATATGTCGTATATGAAATAGTATGGTGAATGCACTATCAAAAGGTAATTTTTATTTCTTGGATGATTAATATGATTCTCTTGATATGAACTTATGTTTCTCTTCATTTTTTCTATTTGTAATACTATAAATCATTTCAAACCTATTTATCAATATAATAAAATTATTAAAATCATGTTCTTCTTAAAAGGATGGGGAAGAAGCTTTAATTTATTACTAAACAAAATAAAATGAATCTTTTTTTTGGGTAGAGGAAGTCCCATTAAATATCCCAAAGCCCCAAGGGCCTGAAATTTCATGTACAATGCTATGAAGACTATTTTTTGGACCAATGGTCCCTCCGGTGAATTGTATTGCTACAAACCTGGTATTCTATCTTCTGTAGATGCTATAGTACCACACAAGTTCACTATTATAGTAACTCAATAATTTTGTCCATGCTCAAAATTGATCCTGGATCTTTCGGATGCCAAACAGGATCCTTTACCTTGTGGGTATATGCTCATTTTCAAGTTAAAAAATGGTTACATAAATTAATTATGTAAAATTATAAGATTACATGAACAAACTATAGAATGACCAAAAATATAATTAGCCATTGTAACATCTAGATCATCAAGAGTAACAAGAAACTCAATGTTAGGCTCATGTGATACATAAATCCACACTCTCATGTGATATTTTGGTAATTTTTTTATATTTTGTATTTTCATGTATACTTTACACCATGCACCACACAACATGGTGATGTGTGGGTTTTGATATATATAAATGTCATAAAATTTTTCCCAATATAATATTAGTAATTTAAAGAGACCACATTTTTTTGATTCACATTTAAGAGAAAGTGGTTTGATAAAATTAATTATCTTAGTCAGCGAATGTAGGTGATGGGAATGGATAGCCTTAATGATAGTGGGGTCATGTGGCTATTCATTAACTTATAATTATTCTACTATTAGTTATATTTGATCATTTTTCATACACTAGATTGCAAAACCAAGCCAAAAAATTATATCTTTTAATGTATATATTTGTACATATATTACTTTCATCATCTCATATGTATCTCCATGTGTCTTTATATTCTTGAAATACGTAAGAGGTAACCCCCCAAAAATGAAACTTTTAACACGACCATACTGTTCTAGCAGATTCAAAGTGGTTGAATTTCGTTTTTCTTTACATACAATCAGTTTCAACTATTTTGTATTAATCTTATAAATACATATAATTATAAACGAATATTTTAATGTAGTACTATTATAAAGCACACAAAATTATAATTTGTTCATACTTACACTTGAATCTCATTATTCATGTGTTTTTTTATCATCCAGTTTTCCTTATATTTATATGATGTACCTTCCATTATACACAATGTGGGAAGGAAGCGTCTTCAAAGTAAAATTCTTCAATCTTTATATAAACAAATAACCCTATGTTTTTTTATATCATATAAATTGTTTTCTAAAGATTTAAATTACATAGATTTTTCTTTTTGAGTAAACTTTACCCCCTTCATTATTTTATGGTAGGGGTACATTGGTTTTGATATACATTACTTATATTCAGAACACCATTTTTGTTTAATAAATTATCAATTTTGATTGAAAATGGATAAATATATATTTTCAAATAAAATATTCTCGATTACAATAGAGAAAAAATGATTTCTCTTCCTTGTGACTAATGAGTGATTTCATTGTTTCATGTTTTATAATGCGTGTATAAATATATCTGGGGTGGGGTTTACTTTCAACTTATCATACTTATTATTAGGTTCTATTAAAAGTGTTTAGAAGGATCTAAATTATTTTATAGTGAACATTATGAGAAATATATTATAAATATCATCTAAAATAAATTAAATCTATAAGGGATAATGAAAATTAATTTAGTGTTCCATTATATATATTTTTTTTTAAAATAAAAAATTTATATATTAACATTTCCATGATATATTCCCACAAGGTTATCCTTAATTAAAAAATTTCATTATTCCTCCTTTCTATGAAAATTAGATCATATAATATTTTCGCAACTCCATATTATCTAATAAACATTGAATTGTTGGGTCTAAAAGGATATCCATATTTATTCCATCCAAACTAAAATATAAAATGTTTTATTCATACCTTCATAACATTAGTTAACATGATTATTCTTTGATGCACTTTATTTTTTCATCCACATGTTTCTGATCCCCTAGTAATTCCATAGTTTTAGCATTGACAGGGTGTTCTTCCTTAGGATTGGTGACATCAGCATGTGGGGGATTCATTTTCTATTTGAGTAGTTCAAATTTGAATTTATATTATTTTAATGTATTATAGAACTAATAATATTATAATTAAAATAATTTTATATTAAAAAATAGATTAACCTATTCATTGAACTCTTTTTCATTTCATTAATGATTGATAGGATTTGGATCATTTATTGAATATCTAAATTCCATCCTTATGATCCCCATTAATGAATAAGAATCTATCTACTTTAGGACCTTCATGAATTTATTCTGATCTCCCAATGAATGGTTCATCTTTAGTTAAAAATTAATCAGACAAGGTAGTTGTTTTAGTCAATAAAAAAATTGACCAATTCTATTTGACTATATCTAGGGAATATAATACTTCCAGTTATTATAATTTCATTATGAATTATTTTTCCTTATACTCATCGACGCTAAAATTTACTTTCATAATGCTCAATTTGATGACATTACAATAGATTTTTTTTCAACCCATTTCCAATTAAAAAAATTAACTTTAAATGTTATACTATTTAACTATTTTATTTGTTCTATTATGAAAAAGTATGAAATATTCTCATAAATTGGATTTCAATCCATGGAGCTAAATACATTCATAACTTGCTATATAAGCCTAACTAAACTATTTTTAGTCATACTACATTCATTGTGTTCAATTATATAGAATGTATAACCACATATTACAAAACAAGTGTAAAAGATAACATTTGCATTTGGTCCCATGGACTGAAAATGAGACTGATCTATAATAGATTTGGGATTCAAAGATAACTCCGTATATAAAGGATCCTAGAACTATCATATAAACAATTTATTAGTTTTAATTTATATCCATATTTCATCCCTTGATGGATTCAATTTTCTAAGAATTACTCTATTGTAGTCATCATAGAGAGGAAACTCTAAACTCTAATTTAAAATGTAATGTAGAGTATTCTTGTTCTCTATAATAGTAATTCTAACAACAACACATCAAGAAATTTCTTCTCCCAAAAGGTATCTACTACATTTAGCATTGGGTATACTAATGCTATCAATATCTGAGAGATAATTGGTTCAGAATTCAATAGCCTCGTCAACCATATATCAATCATTAATACAACCTTTTAATTAACATCAATTCATTATATAACCTTTCAAAATAATTATATATCATTCAGTGGGGTAAATTCTTCAAAAATGCTCATGACCACATAATTGAACATATATAACCTAGAGAACCATTAGGTTGAAAATTTTATCAATGGCATATGGTTGGATGAATTACTACATAGATCATAATATGAGAACAATTTCATTTTTCATGATTGGAAACATCATATGGTCTATTACATTACTACATATGGATTTGAAATGGCAGTAATGTTTGGTTAATATATGTTGTACATTTTTATAAAGAATGAAACATAATTCTATAAGAATTAAATCTTCATCATAATATGACTATCATGTTATTATAGCAATTGTAACATCAAATTATTCATTTAAATGATATTCTTGATATTTTTTGGATATCCCACTAAAATTTTCACAACGTTAAGAATGATTCATAATGGAAATTTTTCTTATCAATATTAAGTGTAAGCTGGTGAAAGAATAATATTATTTCTTTAACCCTTCAAATGTGCCAACACATCACGTTTCCCCTTGTTAGTCATGTACAACTTATCCTAATTTTTTATATTATTATCTCTATTTCATTTTATTACATGACAATAATAGAATCACAAATATATTTTTTATGATCTTGAAATAAAAATATATCTCACGTATAAAAAATTACATTATCGTAATTCAACCCAAATATAACTATTTATTCAAATCATATTTTGTTTGATATTTCAAAAAATGATTTCAAATATTTGTGTCAATATATTTTACTTTCTTGGGAAGTTTCTCACCCTTGAATTTGGATATTTTTAGATAGTTTTCAATATTTTCTTTGGATGATGTCATTCATCATTAGTATTCTTGTATTCAGGGTAAACCATTACAATTTCATAAATACACATGGATCAAGGCTTGTTTCAATATAACTGAGTGTGTACCATCTACAAAAATGGGACAACCAAAAATTTCATTACTGTTATAGTCTAAACATTTTTTATAAGAAGGAATGTCAATTTTCAACCTATAATACATGGATGTCAATCTAAAATCATCAATTCTATGATCCTCATAAAATGTAACACTTTTTTCCAGTGTCAATATTATATCTTCAATCAATGAATCCAAATAGATATCAATATCATTACCTGGTTGTTTTTTGTATGAATATAAAAAAAGACAATATAATGTATTTGTGATTTATGAATGACCATGATGGAATGCTATAAATTACCAATATAACTAGCCATGTAATGTGAGTACTAATTTTCCCACCAATATAACATATTCCAATAGTAGATAATTATATTCATAGGTTTCTTGGATTGTTTCCAAATTCAAGATACTCATAATCATTTTCATCCACAAAGGAGAGTTTGTTGGGTGTCATATTTTACCATCTACAATCCCAATATTTGCACGCCAGGAAAAGTTTCAAATAGGTTTTTGAAATTCATAATGAAATATGAACATTGGAATTATCGTAATGTATTATACAACTTTTAAGGTACTTGATATATTTTTCTTGTATCGATATATTCCTAACCATCAGATGTTATGTGTTATTCACAGTCCTCATAAAAATTAATTCAATAATTTGGGTATGCAATGATTTTTCAGATAACATACCCATTTAGCATATAATTTTCTTAGCTCAATCAATAATATAAGTAATATTATTATTCTATTGAAACATATCAATCAGCAGACCATGTACATCAGTACATCCGGTGTCACTCATTTTGCTACAAACTTTCAAATTATATAATATCAATATAGCTAGAAATGTTTTCTATTTAGTATAAATGATATATAATGACGTCTTTTCATTGATACATAACATCTCAAACAACATTTTAAAATCATGAAGGTCATATAGAATTTTCATTTTCATTTATTCCATATGATTTCCATCATCATTTAATGTTTTATTACTATCCATTGGTCCATAAATCACAATATCATACAAATCAGTATGTACATTCTTGTTTCACGATGTTTTTACAACATATAAAGATTCATTTTATTATCAAACAAATAATTTATTCCTGAAACTTTTCTAAGTGAATTCATCTTTAATAAAAATAACATCAGCTTGTATAAATGATTTGAAAAGGGTCAAATACATGCTCTATTATAATCACGATGATCTTTTCACATTCCATCCTCGTATCTCTTTTTCCATCTAATTAGTAACCATCCTATTTTAATTGATATCCATCCTATTGTGTTAAATAATATGTATTTTTTAAAAAATATATAAAAACACATAAGTTGTTAACAATAAAAGGATAAATTAGTATATACCTCAAAAAAATTTCTAATTTTCCTAAGAATAAATTCATACTCACTTTGGACACCCAATGTAGAAATAAAATAGGATGTAATGATAAAATTATAGAATTATATGAAATTGTAAAATTTTACCCCTTCTGATAACCTATCTCATTAATAAAATGAAATTAAAACAAGAATTTTGATTGTCTGAAAAAATTTTGTATGGATTCTGTAGCATTAAAGTATTGAATTGATAATGGATGAAAACATTGAAAAACATGGTCATGGTTGAATCAAAATTATAATAAGGGGTACGCACATGGGATGATATCCACTATAATACAGTTTCCCACTTTGGTAAATATTAATATTGATTTTATAATAATGATCATATTGTACTAATAATGATGAAGGAATCTCATCAAGCCATTGTTTTTTGTGATGATTTATAACAAGTTATTTATTTTTTTAAATAGTATTATGAAAAGAAACAACAAATAATTAATAAAGGACTATATGTTCCTCATTGAATTTAATAATTATTAGAGCACTCCTAAAAATTATTTAAACTACATGATGTTATCGATATATGATAATAAAATCTAAATTAGGTGTATTGAGCATGTTTTTTAGTGATGGAAGTTTTTTTGGAAGGTAATGCAATATATCTATAAAATTAATAAGAGTTTAATTTAGTTTCCATTTATTCAAAAGTAAACATGTAAATAATGTTCACTCAAAAAAATTTAATGTTTATTAGTTAGTGTTAAATTTTTAAGGATAATAATGTTTGTGGTGAGAAATCATGATAAATTATTTGCGATAAAAAATATTTTATTTTATATAATCGATTGATGGTGACTATAACCAGAACAAAAACATTTTTTTTAGTATAATGAATTAACATTTCCCTCAGATAGTACATGATGTCATCTTACTCAAGTAAGAAACAACTTTTGGATATAAGAAACTTCTATATAATTTATTTGAGATGCATTATTCTTGGGACATTTACATATATTGGATACAACATTGGTGGAGGACATCATCATTTTTAGTTGGATCATTACAAATACGTAATGAAGGGAAGTGAAAATTATTTGGATATATAAAAACTCAATAAGATAAATGTGGATTTTTTTTAGTATTGGAATAATGTAGAAAATAAGAATCATTAATTGATGTTTTGATAGAATAGAAAATAACATACACCAATGTTTGTATGAACATAAATGTGTCTATTTATTTAATTAATAATTAAACCTATATAAGAAAATATGTTCAAAACATCATTAAATAACAAAGATCTACATGAACTTTCTCACTTAACACACATACCTTTTTGAAGGTTAAATAATAACCCCCTTATATACACACTCATATTTCTTTTAAAGAAAAACATCAAAAAACCTGTTTGATTCTTGATGAAACCCCAAATTATGAAAATATGAGAACACAGAGGCCCAAAATATCCTAAATGAAATTAAAAAATAATAATTAAAAAACCTAAATCGACTTGGGTCGTAGAGGGTTGGTCACAAAAAATTATGAAACTCAATATCGTCTTCCTTCAGGAGTCAAAGTCATCTACTTGATTTTGGGTTCTCCACTATGAATAAACATTATATTTCTCATTTAAATAGAACAAGTATATCCTCTGATTTAGTGAATTTAATTGACACCCATGATTATGAATCAACACACAAGCTGATCTTGGACTTCTTCACTCTATGTTTATTAGTCAGTTTCTGATTCTCATTGATACCTAGATTTGACCTGTTCTATGGTGGATGATTTGATAATATTATAGATTAATTTGAGTAGAAATATCTCATCATCATTTCATGAAAAATTATATAAATTCATGTCATCATTAAATAATTACACTTTTTCAGAATAACAGATAGAAGAATGAATGTAGATTTCTTCTCTACACTGATGGTAGCTGACCAATAACAAGTGTAATTGTAGTTGATCCCTCAATGGTAGCAGAATTTGAAACTATAGAATAATATTCAACATTCAAAAAACTGCCATTCCTTGTAATGAATTTCAATATTCTTCATGCCTGAAAAAGAATGTTAACTTCTAAATGACTACATATTTATGACAACAAAACATCTTCCACAAGGAATATTCCATAATTTTTTCCATCTTGTAACTAAATCTATGTGGTGTCTCTTTTACATTCACACCAACATCAATGTGCTAATCTAATCCTTCAAAAAATAATTAGTCAATAAGGTTCTTCACCTATGCACAACTATTAAATCATATGATAGCTTCTCTGCATACTTAAATAATTTCATGTTACATATACCCATAGTGTGTCTAGTCTTTCCACAAAAATAGCACTGAACCTCCATAAATTTTTGGTGGCCACTGACATTAGTTTTAATATGTCTGGGGATTTTTACACCAACTAATTGAGTTCTTGAATCCTGAATTGTTAACTTTTCACTCTATTTATATGAACCTTGTGAGACACCTTAGTATTTGAAACATTCCTCATAATTTCAATCTCTTTCTAAACTTTTTAATCAATTCATTATTTTAATTTACTAGTCACTCTAAATTATCAATCAGGGAATCTATTTCACTTAATGTAGTCTTCACCCATTCATTATATTGTTCACTTGGAAATTTCATGAATACTTCATGGTTCTTCTTTGTTTCCATGCTAACCATAAACTCATTAATCAGTTAATCAATCACACCACTTTTATCTTTTCTATTAATATCAATTTTTGTAATGATTTCATACAAATTTTTATGTGATTAAAACTTATTTTTACCTTCATCCTTCAAGTGTTGAACTTCATCTCTCAAAGCATGCGTCTCATCTTGTTGTTTTCAAAAAAAATCTAGATTTCACTTAATATGTTGTTTATATTTCCTCAACACATTCCATTGATATAAAATATTTATTTTCATATTTATAAGAGATGTCTTGTTTTGTGTTATACTTTGATATAAACAATGGGTCATTTTTTTACTTGAATGTGTGAACACAATTAACTGGACTTGTAATTATTCTTCTTTTAGTTCTTGGATAAGTGACACTCCTCTTAAAGATACATCAAAATATGATATTTATCATATTCATACATAGACATAATGATAGGTTATTTATTGTATAGATCTCCCAACCTTACCCATATTTCATTTGATGTAGTGAAATAAAGTCAAAAACATTACAATCACTTAAATCATATTTGGAAAAATATTTTAAATAATATTAAGTTGATAAACCAAAGAATAATTGGAAGGAGATAAAAATATAAAAATCATTAAAAATATACTCTTGTAATCCTCTTATACTTTTTGTGATATCTCATACTATGAATGTGAGACACACCTTCCATCATCTAAAATCATAGTATAATGTTCTAATACTCAGATATTGAGTATTATCAATATGATGTCAAAAAACATAAATTGTATTCTTAATGCATTGTATCTTTAGTTTAGATATATAAAAGTATCCATTTTCACCGAGATCTATCTATATACATGGATCCTTATCTTTCATGAATTCTCTAAAATTGTGGCCCGGTTTCTAGTTATGCCGAAGAATATATGCTTGTTTCATGTGATCGGTATTATATAAATTTACAAATATAATTGGTAAGGCATGAATTTCATTATGATTTACTACCATGTGATATAAGATATAGTAAATCATGCATATTATTCTACATACAATGAATGTTTCCTCTAGTTATTATAGTTTATGTGATATCTACTTATTATAGTTTTACTATCATGTGTAGTAGGAATATGTTTATAGGGATAAAACATCAATATTTCCTTAGGTTAATTCATCAAGTGGAACCCTTTCTTCAAGTATACATTATTTTGTTATAGAAATATGTACATGAGTCCCTTCATATTCTGAATCCTTATGATATGGTTTCTTACAAGAGATTTATCATCTTGAGTTGAAACCACTAGCCTGCAGTTACATCTTTACACAAAGATGAGTTATATTTTGTATAATTATGGTTTATTCATCCATTCTATTAGGAATTCCAAGTCATGTATCAGTACGTTCTAGCTTAATGAATTTCTAGATCAAGTTCATTTCATCAATATGATTCATTTTTCTTTATAGTAAGTATCATTCTTGTATTTGTAAAATACCTTCCTCAAAAATATTAATTCTACTCTTTAGTGAACAAATTGTTCATTTTGTTTACTCTTATTTCTTTTTATTTTCTGTTTTTGATTTCTACTAGCTATTTTTTTTATTTTGTGTCACCCAACTGTAGGATTTTAAAAAAAAATATTATGGCCAGTGATCGTCAATAGTAGTCACTAATTATTTAAATAATCAAAGAGTACTAGTGACCAATTTTGGAATTTTTTTCGTCACTACAACCCATTAGAGACAACTTTTTATGGTATCTAAAGGGAGATTTTTTACTAGTGATCACCATTTTAAGTACATAGTCTATATGTTTTCTCGCCATAGCACATGACTGTTTGTTTTCTATAATATTTTGGTTATGATTATATTTCTTTCTTGTTTTTTAGTAATTCCAGTCTATATATATATAAGTTAAAAACATAATTAATGTTATATTATTTATTTTATATTTGAAAAACAATTAGTTAGTGTTCATATTTACTCATTAAAACTAATTTATAAATAAACAAATGAAATATATAGTATTTAAAAATTAATATTAATTTATTAATATCATATCTAAATAAATAATAAAAATTATATACTAAATAATATAATTAACATAAATGTGATTAAATTGAGTCTCATACCATTCAAATAGGATTGGGCCACCTGATCATTGAATTCACGTATGGAAATGAAAAGTGAAAGGTTCTACTCGAAAGACTCTAATAATTTGACTATCACCTTATCATAATGGTGAACCTAAAAAAGGAAGTCAATTTCAAGAGTATCACCTTCAAAAAAATAGTGTTATGGGCCCCCTTCAATGGAAGATCAATCCAAAATTTTATGAATATTTATAACCATGTAAATTTTGTTATTAATTGTTATTTCTAAAATACAGAAATTTGGGGACCGTAATCATGTATCAATGTACTCAATAATGTGACACAACCTCTTGTTGGGTGATTGTTTATTTTTATGGGGGATCATTAGCTATGGATCCCATTTGAATAATAAGATTATCATATATGTGTTTTTTTAATCAATCAGATATGTGGAAAAAGAGTGTTTCTACAAGGCAATGATGATGAAGGTTACATCAACCTCTAGTATGGACCATGGAGTCGTGCGAATAAAGAACGATTTCCCTTTATTCAATAAATGGAAAGAGAAATGGGTAGGGAAAATATTTCCAAGTCCTTTACATTGAAATCAACCATGAATCTATCAAAATATTTCTTTCTAGATACAATGCCTGCTATCTTAGAAAAAAGATACATAGATCACCGAAAAATACCTATATCCAAAAAACCATCCACATGCTAGAAATCCTATAGATACCTCATAATTGCATCAAAAAACCTAGATGAAGGACTACCAATACTCTTACATACACCTCCAAATCAACAAATGTCACCCCTTTCCCCACCAATCCCAAAACCCATTCATAATAAAGCATCGGTATCCACTGATAATTCCCTACTAAAACATCAACTTTTTCAATCCATTATTCTCAAAAATACCATCAAAACTGAGTAAAAATTTTCTAAAAAATTATTGACTATAGAGGATGAAATTTAAATGTTAAAATGACATCGACCTCCTTGCGCTGGATCCCAGTGAATCCAAAATATCCATTAAGACTTTACATTCAAGGCAATGAATATCGAAGAGATATAAGATTGTAGATGATGGTTATTTTATCTAGTACACATAAGTGGATGTTTTCTCGATCTATACCCTCCTATATTAACGAAAATATTATTCTGGAATTTCCATGGGCCTTGAAACCAATATACATTTTGAATGATTCAGTTCCAGATTTGTAAAAGCTTCCATAGCACTAGTTTTCTTTCTGAATCCATGATAAAAAATAATTAAATGTGTGGAATATAATATATGAATGGTTTTCAAGTATATTTCATAGTCTCTAACCATGGTCATGCTGAAAAACTATTAATATTATGGGTGTATAAAAATATTAGGATTTCTTTATTCACTCTCAACTATATTCCAACCACTATAGATTGGTATGACATGCCTTCCAGGGCTTTTGTGGGTTTCCATTGGTGGCCCTGAAGACAAAAAGACAATTTAATGTCCTTATTTCACCAATAGTTTATTAGAAGTGTTATTTTGGGGCCTTTTTTCATTCTTGGGGTCTTTATTGGAATTATGCTTCATATATAATAGAGTGGGGGTTCCTAAAAATCCATCACTCATATGAGTGACTTATTGTTGGTGGTTTAATTCATGGGTTTCAATGATAAGGGACATGATGGTATCCTTTCCACATGGTTCCATGGGCGCTCATAGAACACCCACATTATATATCATTGGGATATATTCTTGTCTTTTTCTAACTGAATATCCATCTTCAACCCCTACCATTTTTCTCATTTTACCCCAACCATATATACTACTTAACTATTCTCATCAAAAATTATACTAACCACAGTAATATAATACAAGAGAGGCCTTACAGATTTTAAATCCATTAGATTATGGAAAATTATTGTGATGTTGTGATTAAATTTGGATGTAATATTAAAGTCTCTAGTGTTCACAATATAATCCACCAGGTCTACTCCAACTATAAGTAGTAGAGTTGTAGTCAGTTTCACCAATCAGATCATCAATGCATTGCAATCGATAGAAGACTCAAAAATCTCCACTTACTTAAACTATCATGTGCAACCTTATCTTGAATACCTACACAGAAAAATGTTTTTTATAATGTTATCAAAAAGAAGGAAATATATTTTCTAATATGTGTGTGTATGTGATATCCACATTAAAGTGCGTGACAAAAATACATATTTTTTCTTTCGAAATGAATTTAGGAGGTGATGTAAGAACATTATTTCTTATATAACCTCTCTAAAAGGTACTACTATTCAGAAGGAGGATGATATCCATGGGCTTGTCTTTCACTTTATCAAAGATCTCTTCTGTTACAACCTGAACATTTATAAAGAAAATTATCCATTAAATTTACTCAAATGTTTTATTATATGTTATTGATATTGAAAAAAATGAACTTATTTGGTTTTATATTAACCTATTGGATTTAAATTACCAATAATCATATTAAATGATGATAATATGACCATTTAAAAGTGATCATATGATTATTTTAAATATAGGATTTTTGTAAATCCAATTGATGCAGACAAGGGATATGATGAACTTAATGTGTAGGATTGTTCCATAAGAAGCACAATTATCAAATCTTTTGTAGGATAGAGCATCTATGGGGATTCATTTGACCACATCAATGTTGATATATAAGAAAATAATCATTTCTGAAACCATTTACATGATAATTTCATGCTCAATGAGATCATGACACACACTATGTACACCGAACCACTCTATGAAAGTCTCATCGTAGGACACCTTAACCTATAGATGTTTACTGGTGTATTAAATGTATATGTATCTAGAATATAATAAAAAAATATGAATATTGTATTTTTAATAAAATAATGTTCATATTTTCCTCTTATCATTTCATTTAATATGATTTTTATGTTTATGCAATAAAACACAAATTGTATTATTAATTAGTATTAAATTTCAAATAAGAGGTTTATTTTAATTAATTAATGTATTTTTTATGTAAATGAAAAAAATGTATTATTTTTAAATAATTTTTACAAAATATAAATGATATTACAGTTTATATGATGTCAAAATATAATTTTTTAATGGTATTAAAACTATTATAGTAAAAAAACCCATCATTTCTCAATAAATTTAGATTTTATTTTTAAAGTAAAAATTAAAATATTTATAAAAGTACTTTTCAAATAAAAATATTATTTTTAGAATGGGAATATTTAAATTTTTGAACATTGAATTTTTCATAAGATTCTGAGACAATAAAATTGCCAGGTAAAAATAATATACCGTATTAATAGATGATGTGTATTATAACATCCTACAGAACCAAATGTGATGTAATAATTATTTCAAATATTATCCATGTAAAAATTATTTTTACCTTTTAAATTATGTAATTTTACTTTTATTGAATTTATTTTATAAATCCTTTATCAATCCTGTAAAACCATTAATATATATTTGGTGTCATAAAATCAATTATTTAAGAGTATGAATTACTTCAACATGTGAAAGGGTTTTATTTTATTATTTTTGTACATTGAAATTAAATAATAATGGAAAAAACTTATTTTTGGAAGAAACCATGGGTGAAAACAATAAAAGGTTTGTGGTTTTGTTTATTTTATTACATAGTGTCCAAAACCTATGTTTTAGAAAAAATAAATAATTCCCCACTCATGCACTATATAATACCCCCGAATCTCCCACTTACCTACACGAAAAAATTAAGGACCACATGATTACACTTACCTTCCCCCTCTTATGTTCCCCCAATCTCTCTCGAAGCCCCTCCCAAGCATTTGGAGTCACAATCTGAAGGCAATGGATTTTTTCCTTCCCCTCTTTATTGAAGTATATTCAAAATAATATACCACTTTTCTCAATTTGATAACATTGGGATATTTTCTTCATATACTCCTTAATTCCCTTATGATTTATAAATAATGATTTAACCATGTATCTCTCATTAATCCTTCCCATATACACTTATACGCCCCTGTTATGCTACTGAAATTTCACCATGATTTTTCATGCCAATAAAATGTGTAGTGAATAACCCTAAAAATTGATTATAAAGGGTGTTCAACATTATTAACTTATACATAATTATTAGGTACATAAATTTAAGTATAATACATTACTTGATCATGGAATAAAATATAATGATGAACAAATCCATGTTGTATGATCTATGTGCCACACTTATGTGTGAGAATAAAATGAAAGTGATAGATGCACCAGGAATTATATAGCTCTCCAATGAAATGGGTAATGTTATTATCATGAGATTTCATGTGAGAATTGGTATTAAACATTATTTATTTACTTTAATTTAACCATCATTATATCTTTCCAGTTATCTATGGACCATGTTTATGATAATGTGTTTTAAGATGTTTCCACATTTCTCATTCTGTCATTATGATTATCATACTATACCATGAATAATTATTCATGTTTACGATTCAAACTTATTTTTTGCCCCATGGATATTGTATGGTCTTGAATTTAATATTATCTTCATGTTTCTCATTGTTTATTCTATTCTGGGGCTTTATATATGACCCCTTTCTTTTGTATATCCCTATGTAATCCCATGCGTTTTTAAGTATGAGCATTTAAGGAAGTTTTCAAAAAAGATGATGTATTACTTGTTTCACATTGTTATATAATGTGTCTCATTAACAAAGACACTAGAATTAAAAATATTCTCCATTTAATTAAGTTTATTTCTATTTAATAAATAATCTATAAATGTTAAATCAATATCAACTTATCCATAGTTGGCATCAAATGATTTTTTTTCTTTTTGGGATTAGGATTAAAATACACTAGCCAAAGACATAGGGATATGACTAATTATGAGAAAACATCCATAAATTTTTGTAACCATATAATATGTTTTTTATCAGGAAAATAAATTAATATTTGGATTCTATAATTGGATGTGGCTATATCATAGATGTACATAGAGGTAAAACCAAAAAACATTGCATTGAACTAGACTCTACTAAGAATTGGTACATGATAATGCGCCTTACTAGACACCTGGTCTATCACACTCGGTGGACATTCTTTCATAATTCATAAGATCATTATAAATCATTATTAAGGGGGAAAATACCCATAAAAATATATGATACGAATTAGATCATAGATAACATAAATTAAAGCCTATATATTAAAAAGTTACCAAAATACATGTAAATTAAAATTTATATATTTAATATAATTAGATTACCATTTATATGATTAATAGTTTTTAAAAAATCATCCCTTATTTTTGTTTTATTATATTTAGTGGGTGTAAATAGGAGGAATTAGTTAAAAAAACTAACGGTAGGAGACGTTCTATGATTACCCCATTGAGGTCCCCAAATCGATGGGAGTGGGAATCAAAAAGTTTATGATGATTTTGTCTCATTTGACATTGGTTCTGAATGGAACCCTAGATCAAGAGAATCACCAAAACACTCCAAATAAAAAAAATATGTAATCGGGAGATTTATGTGACAGAGACCCCTATATTCAATAGATCTTTTGATCCATTAATCATGATATAATAGATCAAATACATTGAGATGATATTCCACATCCTTCAAGCATCTGAGTAAGATAAGGTTTTAAGTGGAAGTATATCGTATGGGGAGAGAATCTGATCAATGGTGGACATTGATCAAGAATACAAATAATGAGGAAGAGATCAAAGTGGTGGGGTGGAAGGAATTCTAGAATATGTTTTTTGATAAATATTTTTCTTCACACTCCCTGAATTAAAATTCAATGATATTTTCTTTCCCTCCTGAATAAAATGATAAATATATCAGTTTGTACATAAAAATAGATCAAAATACATTTATGACATGCCTTTGTATTTTTCCCCCTGAATGAATGGTTTACAACTTCTTTTTTGGGATAAAACATAGTCTTTATAAAGCACCAGCGATTCAATACTTTGATAACTATGAGGAAATTTTATGATATGACCTCGATATAAAAATAAAGTTATGTGAATATCAAGGTTATCCTAGGGATAATAAGTAAAAAATAGTGTTTAATAATAGTATTCTGATCGATAAATCTAATGACCCTTTGAAATTTCAGTATCCCACATTCCAAATGTGTAGAAAGAAGCACCTAGGAAATCACAAAAGATTGATGAGGAAATTATTTTTGTACATAAAAGAAGGGAACCAGTCCAGTGATTTATGATAGGAGAAAACCACTAATTCAATGGTGATATGAAATCCTATAGTAAACCCACAATGAATTTTTCATTACTTCAACTGCAAGGACCTAGAAAATTTTGAAAACTAGTTCACTAAGACAATGGTATTCTGAGACATCGAACAAACTCAAGGTCATAAATGGAGTATTTTTTCATCATAACCATTGAGGGTATCTCAAAAATCAAATTTTGATAGGTACACTAGTTAATAATTCAATAATAGGGAACATGCATTGTTATTATG
Organism: Viscum album; assembly: GCA_963277665.1. NCBI lineage: Eukaryota > Viridiplantae > Streptophyta > Magnoliopsida > Santalales > Viscaceae > Viscum > Viscum album. Next base: position 359,956,734 of record OY728158.1, on the reverse strand, counting down.
GTTCTACACATTCTTTAATATCACAAAATTTTAGTATAACTATTAAAACACCACAAAAAATCATGGAAGATGTGTTTTCAGTGAAACAAATGGGGAAACTATTTCATCCTTAGTATAATACTACTCCCCTATCAAAATTTGTGGGATGAACATCCCAAAGAACCTTTTCATACTCCCTTTCATGAAATTTGATTCAATTCTGGGTATGGATTGTCTTTCCCTGTATAGATCTAATAGAAATTGCGTCAAAAAGGACATAAATCATGGTATCGTGAATCTTCCTCTAATTATATACAAGTGAAAAGAGGAGGATGAATCTTATTTTGAACCAACATCTCATCAATGGATATTATTCCCCTTAGAGAAATAATACCTTTCTTAATTTATTTATTTGAATGAAATAATCATCCATGAATATATGCTCATTATAAAGGGAATACACTGATGTGTTTAATAAGGAATTACTAGGTCTTTCCACTACCTAAGATATTGAATTTTAAATCGATCATATATTTGTATTTTTACCATTATCCAAAAAACTGAATATAATGACTATTGTGTAACTTAAAATATGAAAACAAAACTACATAATAATCAATATAATGTGTTCATAGGGTGAGATTTTTCACCATGGGGTGCACGAGTCCTCATCATAATCACAAATATGGGTTAATGTGGATTTTTATTCATTATCTTGATCTCAATAAGATCACAATAATGAAGAAGTATCATATTTTAAGGATTAATTAAATGTTCGATCAGCTACGTTATAAAAAATTGTAACATCCTGGGTAAATAAAGAATATGACATATTCATATTTAATAATATTTTCAAATTAAATATTAATTTTACTCTAAAGGGGATGCTATGTTCGATAGAGTACCTGATACGCAGCATTGAGTTTCTTTGAAATCTTACGTTCCACACTAACAATATAATATTATAATTTTAAATGTTAGTAAACGCCTAGACATTTTAATAGCGATAATGAACAGAACTACCTATAAAATGATTATATATGTGTGTTAAATATTTTTACATTTATCTAATAAATGTTATGTTCTTAAAATGCGAATGAACCCAATTTTAAGCATAAATATTCTAATATACTTTAAAAGATCGATTAATTTCCTTTTGATGGAGAATCCTTTTTAAAACTATTTTTTTTCAATTTTATGTGTTATATTTGACAAAATAAAATCATTATTTTTAATTGGGACATCAAAATTTACTTTCTGTAATTTTTTGTTATTTTTTCGATAAAGGTCATTTTTAATGAATAGTGAAAAGGTTGTATTTTAATTGAAATCATCCTTTTGATATAATTTATTTGTATGGTTATATTATCTTTTTAATTGGTATTAAAGTTTATTTGAAATATATTTTTACCATTTAATCCAATGGTGGTCCTTGGAATTAATTTCACTTTGAAATTGGACATAAACAGGTGTAAATATTTTAATAGATATTGTTTCATAAAAACACGCTATTTTCTTTGACAGTAGAAATTAATTATAAAATTAATTAGTGCAACTTATATGTTTGGGATTTGGTAAAATGGACATCATTTTTGAATTTGAAATATCAAATCTAGTTTAGATAAACTTTTGGTATTTTTCTGGAAAATGTTCATTTGTAATGAATACTTAAAAATACTACATTTTACTTCAAAACTACCTTTTCATCTAATTTAATTATTTAGTTATATGATCGTTTTAATTGGTCTTAAAGTGTAATTGAGTTTTTTTTTATCTCTAAATAAAATTTTATTCATTTTAATTAATTGCACTTTTCAATTGGATGTAAAAACAAGTCAATATTTTGATAAATTTTTACTTCCTAAAAACTCTTCTTTTCTTGTGACAACGAGAACTATTTTTAAATTATTTACTGAAATTTCTTTGTTTGGAATTTGGTAAAATTGATTCCATATTTTGAATCAGAAGGTCCAAATTATGTAATTAATATTCTTTTATTTTTGGACATTATGAATAGTAATGATGGTAATTATCATTAATTAATATGATTAATTAGTAATCGGGTAGTTAAAGGTAATAAAATAATATCACAATAATATAAAATGACAACACCATGTGTCAAAAGCTTCTTGTTTGATTCATGTCAGACCATGGTAAGCTTTTTACCAAAATTGAGGGCTCATGGAGCCACATGGGTGTGATAGTGAAATTTATGACATTATTTTTAAAAAGAAGAGAATTATAAAAAAGGTTTGTATATCCTAAGTAAAAAAAAATTTAATTTTGTTTACATAAATGATATCTTAGACTATAAATAATAATTAAAATGCTAAAATTATTTCTTACTTCATGGTATTTTTTTATAATTTTTATACATGAAATAAATAATTGTATTTAGGACACCATGATGATGCAATGATTACCTAATTAATGAATGATTTAAATAAAATGAAAATATAATGTAAAATATAAGACTTACACTTGTCTAAAACTGATTGAATGGGTAGATTTAGAACCCTTATCACCTTATCCTATAAATATATCATTTTGGTACCTTTAAAATCCTAAAATCATTTTATAATAAAGTAACATTGTGGTTATTCTCAACCAACTATCTAGAGTAATGATTGACTACCTAAAACTTAGTGATTTTTCTAAGGCATCATATATGCGAGAAAAAAATCCCAATATAAGTTCAGGTAATAATCATAAAGTTATGTGTGTTCAAAAACCTATGTGTCAAAGATGTGGAAAGAAACACCTAAAAAATGTTTCAAATCATCCAGTTGACTCTATGAAAGGGAACGAAGTTGTTTCTGAAGGATCAATTGAATGTTTTAAATGTAGTGAGCATAGTCATTATGCAAACACCTGTCCTACGAAGATGTTTTGGAATGGGATCACCAGGATCGTATAAATATTCGTTTACCAATACCTAATGCCATTCCAATTGAGGATGAAGAAACTGATAATGACCAATGAATGGTAATTGTTATTTCTCAACACATGTTTTCTTATTAATGAAATTTTTGGATATGATTCTTGATTTTGTTAGTAGGAAGGATGTATTTCAGTATAAGTTGGAATGGAATGGTTAATGGATCATGGAGTATAAGGCCCCAGCCTTAAACCTTACTTAATCTTTAGTTATTACAAGATTACACATTGAGGATCTTTTCGGGTTTAGAGTTTTAGAGAATTAGATCATAAAACTTGCATTACATTCCACATATAAACAATGTGGTTACATAAACATAGTATTCTTCATTCCCACCAATGGAAACATATTTAAAATAACCATGGATTCTTTCTTGACACTTCCTTGACACTATCATCATATCATGTACCTTTCCCTTGACCTGTGAAAAATATTTCAAAAAAACATGGGATGAGCATAAAAAGCTCAGTAAGGGATATAAAAATATGGAAAGGAAACATGGGTAAATATATACATAAGTATGAGATCATACTTTACCCATAAAACATAAGCACTTTAACATACCTCATCAAATCATGAATAAATCATAGAAATCATAAGACATAAAGGTAACTTGAGGCATTCATAACATTCTTAAGTAGGGAGTAACCCTCTTGGTTACGTTTGGAATACCCATCACATTATATTCCCTAAAATCTCTTCGGAGAAACCATAACGTTTAACTCCTTCGCATTACCCAATGCATTGGAGAGCTATATCGGGCTCACCCGCCCTTAGTTTATCACTGGACCACCCGTCTTCATAATAATTCCCAAGAACCTCAGCATAATCGTATCACATAAAACATGCATAAAGGAAACATAAAATTTCCACCTTTCAATCACAAGATATCAATACAACACATTGATATAAAAACATTATGAAATCCATTTTCAATACCAAAAAAAAAATTAAAACATGGTATTTATTTTTCTTTTAAAAAGAAGGTATGGCTTGTAGAGGAAGCCGAAACTCAAATAAAAGTCATGGTGGCAGAAAAGTCGTTTTTGCCGCATACATACGACAAAAACATTCCGTTTTGTCGTTTAGTAAAATGCTTCGTATAAAAAATATTCCATTTGGATAAACGTAAAATTCAAAGGGGTTTATACACCGTATAAAATAAGGTTGTGTATAAAACAAAATATGCCTCAATGAAAGGAGATTGAGACGAAGTCCCATACCTCGTATCCGACTTGACCCAACCGTTCTTTAATCTCCTGAATAATAAACTTGAGTTAATCTCTACTTGGTTAAGAACCTTTTTCAAGTTCATTATTCCTTTTATACCATTTTATGAACATCATGCAATCATTTAAGTTAATAATGTTCATTTTGTCAGTATTTGGTTCTTAAGTCAAAAATAGACTTCTTACACTTACAAGTTGTTAATTTGATCAAATGTTCGTTATATCCATAATGATATTAATGATTTGGATAACATATATATCATATATATTCATCATATACATGTATTTATAATATTACATCACATTTAGAGGTATGAAATGAAATGCACCGTTCCTGGAGACGGTAAGCCGTACGTACGCATGAACGCTACTTCCATTTCTATTTCATATTTTCTGGAATGGAATCATAATGATATAAGAATATATTATAATTCCATTATAATAACATATATAATATCATTAACTTTATCCTTTACACATCCCACATATGGTATTAACGAATCAAATCACTTTCAGGGGGTGGTAGTCCGCACTTCCTAAAATGAAGATATTGTGTTTACCCATAATGGAAACAATAATGGTATGCCATAAATGAAAAATACAGAAGCTTAAGGAAAGAATAAACATATTATATATCATATATAAAAATAGTGACATCATAATGGCCACCTTTGAAGGTTTTAAATGAGTATTGAACAATTATCGTTTCGGGAGGCAGAATTTCGCCATCCACAGAAACCGTATGTTCTTTAACCATTTGATTTAGTTGTGTGATAGTGTAGCTCGAATAAATCTTATAACAACATCCTATTATATTGGAGAAACTGGTTTTGTTACAAAAGAATTAAATAAAAAGTTTTTAGGAGGTTGGAGAAGAAAAATAAAACAAATGAACATTAGGGAATGAATTATCTTTAAAAGTGTAACTCCTTTTGATTTGAGCCTAAAGGCTTCATTTGAAAGAATTCTGCCCAAAGGGAATCCCCTAGGATGAGTAGAGGGATGTGGAGAGAGTAAATGGGCAGGGTATGGAAGAGACAAAGGCTTGAGGAGTGTTTGAAATGAGGTAAAGGTGGGGGCCTTTTATAAGAGGAGAGGAGGGGCACTTTTGGAAATCATGAAACTATTATATTATTTTCAAATGTGTTTCGAATTTCTAAGGTCCCACATTGATATATTTCTAAGATAAGATGATAAGGCTTCGAAATATACCCATCCAATAGGTTTTGGACATGTGTAGGTATTAAATATTATATTATCTTTCCATTTTATTTAAATCGTTAAATAATGAGGTCATCGCTGCATCATCATCATGACATAAATAATTTAACTTATTTAAAGTATAAAAATTATAAAAAAAATACTAAGATGTAGGAAATATTTTTAGATTTCCAATTACTATTTATAATCAAAAATATGATCTTTATAACCCCATGTAAATTTTTTTTCGTAAAACATATGATATTTGTGTCATTTTAACTTTTACATTAAATAAAAAGTTATTTATGTCATTTCCCAAACAAAGTGGCTCGATGGGGTCCTGAAGTTGACCCATGGCTTGTCTTGGTCGGCCATGACACAACCGATGAGGGTAGGACATGTGTCAAGCTCATCTCATACTATTTAAACATTGTTTTTACCTTAAACTACACTAATTACAACTAATCGCGATTAAGAACATAATAAGTTACTATTCACAAAAAAATTATTATAATCTCATTGAACCACATTTTACTTCTTAATGAAAACCATATATGTCGGATTTTTGAAAAAAAAACACAATGATGGAAAAATGTCATTTAAACGGAAAAATCAGTTTTTATAAGACCAGTTAGTGGTTTCACTATTCATCAAAAATTGTAGTTTTTCAGAAAATTTAAAAAAAAATCACCCTAAGCTATATTTGATATTCCGAATTCAAAAATGAAGTCCATTTTAGAAAATTCAGAACATATAATTCACATCAATTAATTTAATAATTAATTCCCGATGTCATGACAAATAGCGTGTTTTTATGAAACAATAAGTATCAAAAGATTAACACCTGTTTAAGTCCAATTTCAAAGTGAAATTGATTCCAATGACCACCATTGGATTAATTGGTAAAAATATATTATAATTCCACTTGAAAATAAATTGAAAAGATAATCTAATCATATAAATAAATTAGATAAAAAAACAGTTTTGATGTAAAATGCAGTATTTTTCACTATTCATTAAAAAATGAACATTGTCTGAAAAATACCAAAAATTCACATAAAGTAAATTTTGATGTCCCAATCATAAAAAATAAGTTTATTTTGACAACATAGATTATAAAATTTTCAAAAGATAGCTTTAAAAATGGTTTTCCATTAAAAGGCAATAAAACAATCTTTTAAGAATATTAGTGTATTCCATGCATAAGATTGTATTTATTTTCATTTTAAGCCTCTAAAACCCTATCTTAATCATTAATAGACATAGATAAAAATATCTATTATTCATTACTTACTTGGGATGTTACATCCTTCCCCCCTTTTGAAAATTGCTTCCCCGCAATTTATTTACTTATCGAATAAATGGGGGTACTTATCCCTCATTGCATTTTGACATTCCCATGTTGCCTCTTCAATCATGTGGTTTTTCCATAAAACCATTACCTGCTTAATCACCTTATTCCGAAACACTTGATCCCTGTGGTCAAGAATCTGGACCGGTTGTTCCTCATAAGATAGGTTCTCTTCCAACTGAACTACCTCTGGACTCAAAACATGAGATGGATATGGCATATACTTTCTCAACATCGAAACGTGAAAAACATTGTGTACCTGAGATAAAATCGGAGGTAAAGCCACCCGGAAAGCAACTGATCCAAATCTCTCCAGAATTTCATATGGTCCAATAAAACTTGGACTCAACATTCCTTTCTTACCAAATCACATTACACTTTTCCATGGTGATACTTTGAGAAAAACATGATCACCTACCTCAAAAGAGAGATCCTTCCTCCTGTTTTCCGCATAACTCTTCTTCCTGCTCTGAGCTGTTCTCTTGTGTTTCTGAATCGGCTAAAAATTTTCTGCCATCTCTCCTACCAATTCTAGTCCCATCAACTTCCTTTCACCCACTTCATCCCAGAAAGCTGGAGTTCGACACCGCTTCCCATATAATGCCTAAAATGGTGCCATCTGTATACTAGAAAGAAAACTGTTATTATATGAAAATTCAACCAAAGAAAGATGTTGGTCCCAACTTCCCTGATAATCCATAGAACAAGCTTGTAGCATATCCTCCATGGTCTGAATTGTTCGTTCTGAATGCCCATCTGATTGAGGATGAAAAGCTGTACTAAAATTTAATTCAGTACCCAACGACTTCTGAAGGCCTTTCCAAAAGATAGAAGTGAACCTGGGATCATGATCCGATAAAATGGAGAGAGTAACTCCATGTAACCTGATTATCTCTTTATGATACAAAAGGGAAATTTGATCAAGAGAGAAAGTATCTCGTATAGCAATGAAATGAGCAGATTTGGTCAAGCGATCAACAATAACCTAGATTTCATTATTACCTCGAGATGTCTTCGGTAATCCCACAAAAAAGTCCATGGAGATATTCTCCCATTTCCACTCTGGCACTGGTAAAGACTGAAGCATCCCTTTCGATAACTGCCGCTCTGCTTTATCCTATTGACATGTCAAACACTTCACAATAAAATCAGCAATATCTCTTTTCATTCCATCCCACCAGTAATACTCCCGCAGATCACTGTACATCTTAGTACTGCCAGGATGAACAAAAAATGGAGAACTATGAGCTTCACATAACAACTCTCTCTTCAACTGTGAATCACAAGGCACACACAATCTCTTCCCAAATATCAAAACACAATCATTGTCAATGTTGAATTTAGGAAACTTACCTTTCTGAACCAGCTCTAACTTTTTCTGCAACTCACTGTCTTTCTTCTGTGTGTGCTTGATTCTGTCTGATAGAGATGATCTCAATGATACATGAAACAAAACAGAAGAACATCCTGCACAAAAAACTTCTATGCCAATGTTCATCAAATCCTTAACCAAAGGATCACGTTCCAAACGCAACATTGCTAATGAATCATTACTTTTTTGACTCAAAGCATCAGCCACTTTATTTGCTTTCCCCTGATGGTAATGAATAGTACAATCATAATCCTTGATTAATTCTAGCCATCTCCTTTGTCTCAAGTTCAATTCATTCTGAGTGAATATATACATTAAACTTTTGTGATCGGAATATATTTCACACTTTACTCCATACAAATGATGCCTCCAAATTTTTAAAGCAAAAACAAGAGCAGCTAATTCCAAATCATGTGTAGGGTAATTTACCTCATGAGTTCTCAACTGTCGTGAAGCAAAGAAATTACCTGATCATTCTACATTAGGACGCAACCAAGTCCTTTCAATTAAGCATCACTATATATAACAAACTCACCATTCCTGGAAGGTAGTGCCAAAACTGGAGCATTCACCAATCTTCATTTCAATTCATGAAAACTATCATCACATTCTTTTGTCCAAATAAACTTAACAGCCTTCCGAGTTTTCTTAGTCATTGGACTAGATAACCGTGAAAAATTTCTAACAAACCTTCTGTAATAGCCTGCCAAACCATGGAAGCTACGAATCTCAGTTAAATTTGTGGTTCTTGGCCATTCTTCAACAACTTTTTTTTTTGCAGGATCAACGGTTATCCCATCTTTAGAAAAAATGTGACCATGGAAAGAAATCTGTTGCAACCAAAACTCACACTTGCTGAATTTCCCATACAATTTCATTTCTTTTAAGGTTTGCAAAATGTCCCTTAAATGTCTTTCATGCTCTTCTTTACTTTTAGAAAACAAAAAAATATCATCAATGAAAACCACCACAAACTTATCCAAGAACTCATGAAAAATTCTATTCATTAAGTCCATGAATACAGCAGGTGCATTGGTTAGCCCAAAAGGCATTACTACAAATTCATAATGGCCATAACTCGTACGGAACGCGGTCTTCAGAATATCTGCCTCCTTTACCTTCAGCTGATGGTACCCCGATCTCAAGTCAATCTTTGAAAAAAAACTGAGCTCCCTGGAGCTGATCGAACAAATAATCTATATGAGGCAAAGGATATTTGTTCTTAACAGTGATATTATTCAAGGCCCTATAATCAATGCAAAGTCTCATAGAACCATCTTTCTTCTTAACAAATAAAATAGTAGCACCCCATGGTGATGTGCTAGGTCGAATGAAACCTTTCTCTAATAAATATTGCAATTCCCCTTCAACTCTAAAAGTTCAATTTGAGCCATTTGATAAGGGGGTTTTTAAATTGGCTTAGCATCAGGAACTAAGTCAACAGTAAACTCAACTTCCCGATCTGGTATTATTCCAGGCAACTCATCAGGAAAAACATCAGGATACTCATTTACCACTGGCACATCATTAATTTAAACAGTTCCTTTATTTTCAATGATGTGTGCAAGGCAATATTCATTTCCATATTTTACAAGTTTCTTGGCCTTTTGATAAGTTATCAACAGTAAGGGTTCATTCTTGTACACAAACTGAATGTATTTCTGAAAAGAAACTTCTTTATCTCTACAGTGAATCTTATCAAGGTAAATAGAGGGCCAATCCATACCCAGGGTAACATCAAATTCTACTAGAGGTTGAACAATAAGGTTTTCAAGTAGGTTCTTTCCACAGATAAGGATAGGAAGAATCTTATAAATTCTTTTTGCCTCAACATTTCCCCCAGGTGTTTTTACCATAAGTTTAGGAGTCATTTCTTGTGATGGAATTCCCATTTTACTAGAATGGGTTTCAGAGAAGAAATAATGTGTAGACCCCGAATAAAACAACACACTGGAATAATCTGAAAAAACCAACAAAGTACCTGATACAACTTCATTTGATGGCCCGACATCTGCTGAAGTAGTTTCAAAGGATTTCACGACCTCTTTCTGCTTGTAGTCTAACTGCTTCCCATCACTCAAGCTCTTTGTCGGACACTCATTTGCATAGTGACACATCTCATTGCACTTATAACATTTCACTAACTATAAATCGAATTTGGTCTTACCTTAACCTTGATCTTTTTCAGTGCAATCACGAGCCATATGTCCCATCTTACCACATCGGTAGCACTTTCCAGAATTCTGAAGACATACCCCAGCATGCCTTTTTCCACATTTATCACAAACTGGAAACTTAGTTTTCTTACCATCAGACATTTTTGAAGAATTCTTACCTTTCTCCTGCCACCTCGGTCTCTTCTTCTATTGGTTGTTATAGAACACTTGATCATCGGAAAACACCATTTCCACCTTCTCAGCACATCAAACAAGATTTTCATAACTTTTAAACTCACGAGAAGCTAATGCCCTTCGATATTTTGGCATTAATCCTGAGTAAAAAGGAATGATTTTACTATCAAGGTCTCGGATAAAATTTGGTGCATACCTTGCCAATCGAGTGAACCTTTCTTCTTAGGTAGCCACTGATTCTTCCTCTTGCCTCAATTCCAAGAATTTCTTTTCCATCCTATGTCGAAAAGCCTTAGGAAAATACTTCTCCCGAAACCTACCTTTGAATTCATCCTAGTCAAGAGCACCAATATCATCGGCGTCCCTGATATTTTTAACCATAGACCACCACTGATCTGTCTCACCCTCCAAACGGTAAATAGCAAGACTAACCTTTTGATTTTCAGAGCACCCCATGACATTGAAAATCTTCTCCAGTGATTTAATCCACCATTCAGCTGGCACAAGGTCAGATGCTCCTCTAAATGATGGGGGATGTTGCCTCATGAAATGTTCCACCACAGACATGTTCCTCTACGGTTGATCTGGCTGATCTCGTTCATGGATACCACCACCATTTATAGCCTGAGTCAACTGCACCATTACTGCAACAAACTGTTCAGTTCCAATTCCAACCATCTCAGGATGCTGATTCGGAAGGTTATTTCCTTCTGTATTCCTTCCTACCACTGCTTCCCTGTTTCCTCTGCGGAAAACCATTTTGAAAAAACATGTCTTAGATGATGCAACATGGTAATCTTTAAATCCTATATCATTTGGAAAAAAAATATTTTTGGATAATCATTTAATAGAATTCTAACTCCTAAAGTTATCTAAACTGACCTCTGATACCAACTATAAGGCCCCAGCCTTAAACCTTACTTAATCTTGAGTTATTACAAGATTACACATTGAAGATCTTTTCGGGATTAGAGTTTTATAGAATTAGATCATAAAACTTGCATTACATTCCACATATAAACAAAGTGGTTACATAATGATAGTATTCTACAATCCCATCAATGGAAACATATTTAAAATAAACATGGATTCTTTCATGACACTTCCTTGACATTATCATCATATCATATACCTTTCCCTTGACCTGTGAAAAAAATTTCAAAAAAACATGGGATGAGCATAACAAGCTCAGTAAGGGATATAAAAATATGGAAAGGAAACATGGGTATATAAATACATAAGGATGAGATTATACTTTACCCATAAAAAATAATCACTTTAACATACCTCATCAAATCATGAATAAATCATAGAAATCATAAGACATAAAGGTAACTTGAGGCATTCATAACATTCTTACGTAGGGAGTAACACTCATGGTTACGTTTGGAATTCCCATCACAGTATATTCCCTAAAATCTCTTCGGAGAAACCATAACGTTACATTCCTTCACGTTACCCAATGCATTGGAGAGATATATCGGGCTCACCCACCCTTAGTTTATCACGGAACCACACGTCTTCATAATAATGCCCAAGAACCTCAACATAATCGTATGACATAAAACATGCATAAAGAAAACATAAAATTTCCACCTTTGAATCACAAGATATCAATACAACACATTGATATAAAAACATTATGAAAACCATTTTCAATACCAAAAAAAAGAAAATTAAAACATGGTATTTATTTTTCTTTTAAATATAAGGTATGCCTTGTAGAGGAAGTCGAATCTCAAATAACGGTCACGGCGGCGGAAAAGACGTTGTTGCCGCATATGTATGGCACAAACATTCCCTTTTGTCATTTAGTAAAACTCTTCGTATAAAAAAGATTCCTTTTGGATAAACCTAAAAGACAAAGGGGTTTATACAGCGTATAAAATAAGTTTGTGTATAAAACAAAATATTCCTCAATTAAAGGAGATTGAGACGAAGTCCCATACCTCATATCCGACATTACCCGACCGTTCTTTAATCTCATGAATAATAAACTTGAGTTAATATCTACTTGCTTAAGAACCTTTTCCAAGTTCATTATTCCTTTTATACCATGTTATAAACATCATGTAATCATTTAAGTTAATAATGTTCATTTTGTCGGTATTTGGTTCTTAAGTCAAAAATAGACTTCTTACACTTACATGTTGTTAATTTGGTCAATGGTTCGTTATATACAGAATTATATTAATTATTTGGATAACATATATATCATATATATTCATCATATACATGTATTTATAATTTTACATCACATTTAGCGGTAAGAAATGAAATGCACCGTTCCTGGAGACGGTAAGCCGTACGTACGCATGAATGCTACTTCCATTTCTATTTCGTATTTTCTGGAACAGAATCATAATGATATAAGAGTATATTATAATTCCAGTATAATAACATATATAATATCATTAACTTTATCCTTTACACATCCCACATATGGTATTAACGAATCAAATCACTTTCAGGGGGCGGTAGTCCGCACTTCCTAAAATGAAGATATCGTGTTTACCCATAATGGAAATAATAATGGTATTCCATAAATGAAAAATACATAATCTTAAGGAAAGAATAAACATATTATATATCATATATAAAAATAGTGACATCATAATGGCCACCATTGAAGGTGTTAAATGAGTATTGAACAATCATCGTTTCGGGAGGCAGAATTTCGCCATCCACGGAAACCGTATGTTCCTTAACCATTTGATGTAGTTGTGTGAGAGTGTAGCTCGAATAAATATTATAAAAACATCCTAGTATATTGAATATACGGGTGTTGTTACAAAAGAATTAAATAAAAATAGTTTAGGGGGTTGGAGAAGAAAAATAAAACAAATGAAAATGAGAGAATGAATTACCTTTAAAAGTGTAACTCCTTTTGATTTGAGCCTAAAGAATTCTGCCAAAATTGAATCCTCTAGGATGAGGAGAGGGATTTTGAAAGAGTAAATGGGCAGGGTATGGCCGAGCCAAAGGCTTGAGGAGTGTGTGAAATGAGGTAGAGGTGGGGGCCTTTTATAAGAGGAGAGGAGGGGCACTTTTGGAAATCATGAAACTATTATTTTATTTTCAAACGTGTTTCGAATTTCTAAGGTCCCAAATTGATATATTTCTAATATAAGATGATAAGTCTTCGAAATCAACTCATCCAATAGGTTTTGGACAGGTTTATGTTTTAGATATTACATTATATTTCCATTTTATTTAAATCGTTAAATAATGAGGTCATCGCTGCATCATCATGATGTCATAAATAATTTAATTTATTTAATGTCAAAAAATTATAAAAAAACCACTATGATGTAGGAAATCGTTTTAGCTTTCCAATGACTATTTATAATCAAAAATCGGATCTTTATAATACCATGTAAAAATTGTTTTCGTAAAACATATGATGTTTGTGTCATTTTTTACTTTTACATTAAATAAAAAGTTATTTATGTCATTTCCCAACCAAAGTGGCTGCATGGGGTCCCCAAGTTGACCCATGGATTTTCATGGTCGGCCATGACACAACCAATGAGGGTAGGACATGTGTCAAGCTCATCTCATACTATTAAAACATTATTTTTACCTTAAACTACACCAATTACCACTAATCGTGATTAAGAACTTAATAAGTTACTATTCACCAAAAAATTATTATAATCTCATTGAACCACATTTTACATCTTAATGACAACCATGTATGTCCGATTTTTTAAAATCAAAACACAATGATGGAAAAATTTCATTTAAATGGAAAAATCAGTTTTTATAAGTACAACTTAGTGGTTTCACTATTCATCAAAAATTGATGTTTTTCAGAAAATTACCAAAAATTCACCCTATGCTATATTTGATATTCCGAATTCAAAAATGAATTCCATTTTACAAAATTCAAAACATATAAGTCACATTAATTAATTTAATAATTAATTCCTGCTGTCATGACAAATTGCGTGTTTTTTATGAAACAATAAGTATCAAAAGATTGACACCAGTTTAAGTCCAATTTCAAAGTGAAATTGATTCCAATGACCACCATTCGATTAAATGGTAACAATATATTATAATTACACTTCAAAACCAATTCAAAATATAATCTAATCATATAAATAAATTTGATAAAAAAACAGTTTTGATGTAAAATGCGGTATTTTTCACTATTCATTAAAAAAATGAACATTGTCTGAAAAATACCAAAAATTCACACAAAGAAAATATTGATGGCCCAATCATAAAAAAGAAGTTTAGTTTTACAACATAGCTTATAAAATTGTCAAAATATATCTTTAAAAACGGTTTGCCATTAAAAGACAGTAAAACAATCTTTTAAGAATATTAGTGTATTCGATGCATAAGATAGTATTTATTTTCATTTTAAGCCTCTAAAACACTATCTAAATCATTAATAGACATAGATAAAAATATCTATTATTCATTACTTAATTGGTATGTTACATGGAGAATGATTAATGAGTAATAAGTCAACATATAATACGATTCAAGAGTTATGGTAGATTTTTGGATGGTGAAATGCTTAAAAGTATTAAGGCTCTTCTGATGATGTGATTACATTAGAAGAATTTTTATAGTATGTGTATCCCTGAAGTTTGATATATGAAAATTTTATTCAAGGAATAATTATCTTTTCATTTTTGGATATAGTTATATAGAAACATTTTGTTTTATATGATTTGTAACGCCCTAACCATAGTTACCCAGAGTCAGTGCATTATTACATAACATTGGCATGATCACAAAGGATCATGTCCCAAAAGACCGATTAGTTTAGTAATCTTGGAAAAAGTAGATATATTCAAAAGTCTTACATTACATCATAAGGTAAAAAAACTAAAACAACATCTTGTCTTTATATCCCTTCATACTATCCCTGTAGGTCATTCATAAATTACTTCTTCACATCCTGGAAAAAATAAAACATTGAAAGGGGTGAGCTCAGGTGCTCAGTAAGGATAACAATATAGCAGAAGCTTTCATAGATAAGCATAAACACTTAAAAAAATTTATATAATAAAACAAAAGCCTTTTAAACTTTAGCTTCCACATAATATGGAAAAGATAAAATGAAATAATGCCATTTACTTATTCACATAGATATTCTACTAGTTAAACAATCACATGCAATATCAATAACCACTTTCATAATGATGGAATGCATAATGACATACTATCATAACCACATAGCCAAGGCCTCGTGCCAAGACTACAAATAAGATTTTTCCAAGGCCTTGTGCTAAGACACTAGTTTGTCCCATGAGACCTACCGATGCATCGCGGAGCTATAGCGGGCTCCACCCATCACTTACTAAGTCCAATGCATTTCTCATATGAAAAGATTGGAAATAACATAATCATTCATATTAAAACTAGCATACGAAATGTCAATACTTTAACAACAAACCATGAATGGTATAAAAATAACAAATCCACAATCAAACATAACTCATTCGATACAATATGGAAGATTGTATTGTATCTGATTAACCTCAATCGAGAATAATGAAGGATATTGACATATATTAAAATAATCATCAAACTATTGAGAGAAATATCACCCTTTTTCTTGAAAACAATTAAAAGCCACACTATTTTTCAGGAATCCATTTAAAATAGATTTTTGAATAAAAGTGTCCCATAACACTTTGAATCTTTTAAAAGGAGTTTTTATTTTAAAACATTAATGTCCTTATAAATAAATCCTTAAAACGATTTTTAAAACATGGACATTAATGAGAATGATTTAGAAGAATAAATCTATAAAACATTTAAAAATTATATTTTAGTTACAGTTTCTAACCAAAAGAGAGAAACTTGAATAAAAATAATAGAGGTAATCAAAACTGTATAATATCATGAGAATAATGAAATTCATGATATACTATGTCAAAGTACATTATATACACCTTATAAAAGTGATTTGGTGTATAATAACAAAGAAGTCTCAATTGGATGTAAATTGAGATTAAGTCTCTTATAAAGACCGTATCCTTAGGATAAAGATAAATCAATGACATAATTATGTGTGAAAAGTATAAATACAATCAATATGATTGGGTATTCATTGTAAATAAATCAAAGGACATTCACACATATTCTGGAAAAAACAACCCCAATGAATTGGATATTTAACTCAACAAATGGATATTGAGTTGAAATTACTCTTATCATTTTCAAATAAATTACTTGAAAATTTATCAATGGAGTGATTATTTGTATCAAAAGTATATCCATAGATAGTTGAGTGGATGTTTTGACATAATCAAATTAACAGTGATTCTATACATAATCTTGGAGTAAAATAATCAATGAAGTATGCGTAAAGCCGAATGAGTGGAAATTGAAATTTCAAATTCCCTTATTGATTTAGTAACATACAAAACGTACACCCATGAAAAAAGTATCATAAAATGATGATGTAAATATACATGAATTAATGTATATTACCAAATGAATACTAACATGGGCAGTACACACACCACATGTAATAAATAAGTGGTGAACAATGGAATTCTCACGGAATTAAAAGTGAGATAAGAAACCCCTTAAATTGTACTCTTTCCTTGGTCGAAGGTAGGTTAACCTCCTGTATAATGGTGAAATAATTGTTATTGAATTATTCAAGAATAATTTACATTAATATGATATCATATATGATCTTTTAACATTGATTTGTTAATAATATCTTAGTATTATCGTCATTTCGGGTGTTAACTTACTCATTTTCCTTTATATTCTTTGTTACGTAAGCCGTGTTTGTTATGAATATGTTGTATCTTATTCATATCCAGAATTATATAAAGTCCATAATTATTATTTTTAAATCATCAAATGATAATTATACTTGAATGGATACGATGGAGAATGAATCTCATCGCTTTCGTGGAGAAGGTAGTCCGTATGTACGCACGAGCGACAATATCATTTTTTGATGATAATATAATATATAATTGGATGTTATATCATATAGACAGAATAATTATCATGTTATATTTATTATTTACATGAACTAAACATCATTATTATACCCATCCAAATAATAATTTATTGAATGACAATTACACCACGACGTGGAGACGGTAAGCCGTACATACGCATGTATGGTGACATCTCATTCAAAGGATGAATAGAATACTAAATATGGTTGTACCATATTTATAATAATATTAAATTATATAATAGATACTAGATTCATTAATTTAAAATGGTATTAAAAAAGAAAGAAGAAGTTGATGAAAAAATGAATTTGAAAAAGTGTGGTAAAAACATTACCTCTTTTTTGAGTTCTTCCTTTTGATTTGATCAAAAGGGATCCATAGGTTTAATTTCTGATCAAAATAAGGCATATATCTTGTAGTGAAGGAAGTTTAGAGTGTATTTGGGCAGGGGTTGGCTGAACCAAAAGGCTTTTAAGGTGTGAAGTAATGAGAAGGGTGAGTGCCCTTTTTTAAGAGGGGTGAGGGGCATCATGGGAAAAGATAAAAATATTATTTTATAATAAATTCATATTCTGTTTCTAATGGCTCCAAAGTGGAGTATTTAAAGGTTAAGGTGGGTATAGGTCAAAAAACACTCAACCAATAGAATTTTGACAGGCTTGGGTCATTATATTAACCTTTTCTCTAAGTATTAACTCTTTGTTAATTAGTTTCACTTTTACAATGTCTCTTTGTATTTTTATATTATATGGTTACTAAACATACTATATACATCCAAGAGACCCCCCAAGTGGTCTATTAATGATACACCGATAATGATATAAGTCTCCCGGCTGATCCTTAGGTTTTAAAAAATTTAATATCAATTAATAATATAATATTTGTTTTAAAAACTCTTTTATGTCAATTTTGAAACTATTCAATAATTGATTTTTTTGAAACTAATAACAGAATGATTACTTCGAAAAAAGTAAATTAAATCAATCATAATATGTCATATTGACCTATAAAATTAGTTTAATTCAATAAAATTCTCCAATTTTATTTATTTGGGTATTTATAATATCAATTATTTTAATTTTTCACTATTATTGTAATTACGGCATCATCATTGTGTCATAAATAAATTATATTATTTAATGTCTAAAAATTATAAATAAAATATCATTATGTAGGAAATCGTTTTAGATTTCTAATTAATATTTATAATTGAATTCATCTTATGTTTATCCCTATATAAAAAAGTTTTAGTAAATAAACTTTGATTTTAACTCTTTTAACTCTTCTTTGAATTAAATAATAATAAATGTCCAAATCTCATCCAAGTGGACCTAAATGATAATATTTTATTCCTATGGTTGTTTTTGGTCGAGATACACTTGTCCAATAGAATTAGGACATGTGTTAGGGTAATATTAATATCATTTTTACCCTTAATTACCCTATTTACTTTTAACCGTGGTAAATAAAAGTAAAAAGTTACTATTCACCAAAAATTATTTTCATCTCAATGAACACAATTTTACCTCTTAATATTAACTATGTCTCTCAGATTTTCTAAATTCCACTCCGAGAAGCGGTAAAATTATGTTTTATGAAAAATTCAGTTTTTTAACTACTACTTAATGGTTTCACAATTCATCAAAAAATGAAAGTTTCCCGGCAAATACCAAAAATTACGCCTAAGCTATTTTTGATATTATGAATTCAAAAATGATGTCTATTTTACCAAATTCAAAACATATAATTTTCATTAATTAATTTAAAAATTAATTCCCATCGTCAAAACAAATAGCGTGTTTTTAAGAGATATTTACAATCAAATGATTGACACTTGTTTATGTCTGGTTTAAATGTGAAATCTCATCCAATGACCAACATTGTATTAATTGGTAAAAATATATTCTAAATATACTTTAAAACCACTCAAATTAATAATTTATCACTATTAATTATTTCGATTAAAAAAGTTGTTTTTAATTAAAATTTAGTAATTTTCACTATTCATCAAAATATGAAAGTTATCCAAAAAGTTCCAAAATTTCACCCTAAGTTAATTTCGATATTATGAATCCAAAACTGAAGTCCATTTTGAACGATAAAATTTAGAAAATTTCAAAAAGTAGGTATTACTATTCATAACGGCTAGTTTGATTGGTTATGGTGTGTTAGAACTTGAAGTTGCGTACAACACACGCTACTATATTATTAAGAGAGAAGTGTACCGTGGAAGCATGGGGTGTTACATTCTCCCCTCCTTCAACAAATTGTGTCCTCGCAATTTTTAAAATTGGTCTGGGGAATATAATGGAAAGTCCCACATCGGAAAAAGAGTCAATATAACTATCACTTTAAGAGAAAGAAATATAAGTACAAAGGTCACCTGAGATAACCTATACTAGTATTCCATGTATAAAAACATGGATATGGATGATAAACTAAGTTTCAAGTTATGATTGATAGGGATATAGAACCTGATCAGGAGAAAGTTAACAATAAGAAAACCACAAACTTGTGATGGGACAAACGATCATTAGTTTCCCAGTATGAAAATTAAACGGACAACATTTTTTGTTTTAAGTTACATTACATAAGGACGAGGAATTAATTTATGATATTGACTAAGAACATAAAGAGATATAATTACTTTTTATGTAGAGTTTCATTCTTTAATAAATTTTTACCACTAACTCATTTTTTTTGAACAATGAGTATTCAAGAAGACTTGGTCACAATGGAAGAGCTATAATAAACTTCTATAGAAATACATGATCCACGTAGAATAACCTATATATTTACCTTGTCATTAGAGATTAATCAAAACCAAAATGGTTAGTATAATATCTGCTGATCCCCAAATGTATATTCGATTAGAGAGAAAAAGAACACTAATCTTAATTTCTAAAATTAAACCATCAATACCCCAAAGTAAAATAAATACCATTCAATAATCAATTGTCCTTAAAATCCTTCAATATAATCCAAGCTAATATTGAAACCCAAAAGTTATTAAGAATTTAGTCTTCCACGTTTAATTGTTTCTCTAAATGACATTAATTACTCTTAAAGTCACATACGTAATGTAATTAACCTAATCATTTCCATAAATAACCCAAATCACTATAAATACACAATAAAAACATATATAAAAATCCACCATTACTCCTCAATTGAAATCTCATACTATTATATTTTCCTTGGGAATATAGTGTTCTCAAAAAAAAGTGAACAACTTCCAAAATAACATTTATCACTTAATCACCAAATCATTTTCCTATACTAAGGGTATTCATTTGATAAGACATAAGATCCCAAATCAAATTATTATTGATCAATAAAATCATTTAACTAAAAATAATAGTCACACTAACTAGGGACTTCACGTAGTCCAGTGGTAGGCAATAAATCCCAATCGCACTTTGGTTGTGGGTTTGAATCCCATAGCAATGTCCGACGCAACAGGTTGTCACACGGTCTGCGAGTTGTCCTTTTCCAAAAACTATATTTTATAAAATTACCAAAATGAGATAAATTCCTCAAAAAAACCATAACATAATTTAACCACAAATTTTATCTCATACCTTGCATTTTCATCCCAAATTATAATAACTTATAATTACCTCAAACCCAATGATCATATAAGACCAAATGGTTATTTATAACTATATCCGCAACAAAAAAGATAATTCTTCCTCAAATATAATTTTTCACATGATAAATTGCTGGTTTACACATACATGAGAAAATTATTCCAAAGTAATCCCATCAATAAATAGCACTAACACATTTAAACATTTCACCATCCATTTATTTCCACATAGGTTCTTCATCATATGTTCCTTGGGTTCCCACATTGCCTCTTCCAACTTATGATTTCTCCATAGAACTTTTTCGATACAAGTCATCCAGTTTCTCAACACTTGATATTTGTTATTAAGAATTCAAATAGGCTCTCCACAATAAGATAGATCGGGTTCCAGTTCTAATTCTTCACAGGTGAGTACATGAGTTTGGTCAGGAATGTATTCTTTCACTAGAGATATGTGGATCACAACATGAACTCTGTAGAGACTAGGCAGATTTGCCTTTTGGTAGAATGCGTTAATGTGTCACAATGGTACCTTAGGAATTTTTCAAAATCATCCACTTCCTTTTCCCAAAAACTCCTCATACATCTTGGATTATATTGATGGAAGCATCGATGCATCATAAAAAATAGGTATTTCTTATATATAATTTTGAGACATCATCTTTAACATATCTTTTTAGAAAACTTATCACTGATTCATCTTCAAATATTTCAAAATAAGGTTTTGGTAAATCAATTTCCATATATCTCAAAAGACATAAATATATAATTTGATACATATAGGCTGCTCGAAGTTCTCCCTCTTCTGCATCATCTACAAAATAATTTAGTGCAACGTAATTTTGAGATAAAGTGAATAATTTGAAAAGACCCTAATGGTACTTCCCACGCTTCGTGTGGTAAGAAAGTCGAGAGCGCAACATTATCCCATTGTCGGTACTTGATCCTTGAAAGAATCGTGCAATGCTAGAGGTATTGGATGTCTCAAAAAGTTGTTTTCATGTAACTCAGACATTTGAAAAAGTTTCAACATCGTCTGCGCATGACTTCTGGATAATAATTGTAAGTAATTCTTCAAGAAGAGAGAGAAGAGTTGTTCGTGATCTTTCTCCCTCCATGATTCAACTAACAAAATGAAAATACAATTAGGGTTTTTGAATACTTATCTATTAAGAATGTAAAAAAATAGACATAATAGGCTAATCTTGTAATTTAACAATATATCCTAACTTGGGGTACCCTATGTTAAAATCTAGGTTATCCACTATCTATTTGCCGATATATATTCGTAGGGGAAATTTTTTTATTCCCTTAATAATGGTCCATACTAATCTTGTGAATTTACCAAAGCATATCCCCTGGGAGGGTCGTAACCAAGAGTGCAGCATGGTTTGATGTCTTGCACAGGTTGCCGTTTGAGTCTAGCTCAAAGAAGTGTTTTCGGGTTTTACCCCTAGGTACATCTGTGCCAGAGCCACCTCTACCTGCTCATATCCAGAAAGGGATGTATTTCTCATAAAACACACAAAATATCTACAATACCAAAATTCTAGTATGTTCTTCTATACTAATCCTCAAATTCTCTCTTAGGGCTATGTGATCTAATCAGAGTTTATCTAAATCTAGCTTCCAAGGTTTGTACTAAAATTCCTCTGATACCAACTGTAACGCCCTGACCCTAGATACCCAGAGTCAGTGCATTATTACATAACATTGGCATGATCACAGAGGATCAAGTCTTGAAAGACCGATTAGTTTAGTAGTCTTGGAAACACTAGATATATTCATAAGTCTTACATTACATCATAAGGTAAAAAAACTACAACAACATCTTGTCTTCATATCACCTAATACTATCCATGCAGGTCATTTATAAATTACTTCTTCACATCCTGGGAAAAATAAAACATTGAAAGGGGTGATCTCAGGTGCTCAGTAAGGATAACAATATAGAACAAGCTTTCATAGATAAGCATAAAGACATAAAGCAATTTATAACCAAAACAAAAGCCTTTTAATCGTGAACATACACATAATATGGCAAAGATAAAATGAAATAATTCCATTTACTTATTCACATAGATATTCGACTATTCGAACAATCACATGAAATATCAATAAGCACTTTCATAATGATGGAATGCATAATGCCAAACTATAATAACCACATAGCCAAGGCCTCGTGCCAAGACTACAAATAAGATTTTTCCATGGCCCTGTTCCAAGACACTAGTTTGTCTCATGAGACCTACCGATACATCGAGGAGCTATAGCGGGCTCCACCCATCACTTACTAAGTCTAATGCATTTCTCATATGAAAATATTGAAACATAACATAAAAATTCGTATTAAAACTAGCATACGAAATGTCAATACGTTAATCACAAACAATGAATGGTATAAAAATAGCACATCCACAATCAAACATAACTCATTCGATACAATATGGAATATTGTATTGTATCAGATTAACCTCAATCAAGAATAATGAAGGATATTGACATAGATTAAAATAATCATCAAACTATTGAGAGAAATATCCCCCTTTTTCTTGAAAACACTTAAATGTCACACTATTTGTCAAGAAGCAATTTAAAATATATTTTTGAATAAAAGTGTCCCATTACACTTTGAAACTTTTAAAAGGATTTTTAATTTTAAAAATTTAATGTCCATATAAATAAATCCTTAAAACCATTTTTAAAACATGGACATTAATGAGAATGATTCAGAAGAATAAATCATTAAAACATTTAAAAATGATATTTTAGTTAGAGTTTTTAACTAAAAGAGAGACACTTGAATAAAAATAATTTAGGTAATAAAAAAATTATAATATCATTAGAATAATGGTATTCGTGATATACTATGTAAAAGTACATTATATAAACCTTATAAAAGTGATTTGGTGTATAACAACATAGAAGTCTCAATTGGATGTAAATTGAGATTAAGTCTCTTATAAAGACCGTATCCTTAGGTTAAGGATAAACCAACGAAATAATTATGTGTGACAAATATAAATACACTCAATATGATTGGGTATTCAGTGTAAATCAATCAGAGTACATTCACACATATTCTTGTAAAAATACCCCCGAGGAATTGGATATTTAACTCAACAAATGGATTTTGAGTTGAAATTACTCTTATCATGTTCAAATCGATGACATGAGAATTTATCAATGGAGTGATTATGTGTATCAAAAGTATATCCACCGATATGTTAGTGGAAATTTTGACATAATGAAATGAATATTGATTCTACACATAATCTTGGAGTAAAATAATCAATGAAGTATGCGTAAAGACGAATGAGTGGAAATTGAAATTTCTAATTCACTTATTGATTTGGTAACATACAAAACATACACCCACGAAAGAAGGATCATACAATGATGATGTAAATATATATTAATTAATTTATATTATACAATTAATACATACATGGTCAGTACACACACCACATGTAATAAATAAGTGGTGAATAATGGAATTCTCACGGAATTAAAAGTGAGATAAGAAACCCCTTACATTGTACTTTTTCCTTGGTATACGATAGGTTAAACACTTGTATAATGGTGAAATAATTGTTATTGAATTATACAAGATTAATTTACATTAATATGATATCATATATCATCTTTTAACATTGATTTGTTAATAATATGTTAGTATTATCGTCATTTCAGTTGTTAACTTACTCGTTTAACTTTATATTCTTTGTTATGTAAGCCGTGTTTGTTATGGATAGGTTTTTTCTTATTCATATCCATAATAAAATCAAGTCCTTAAAAATTATTTTTAAATCATCAAAGGATAATTATACTTGAGTGGATACAATGGAGAATGAATCTCATCACTTTCGTGGGGACGGTAGTCCGTACGTACGCACGAGCGATAATATCATTCTTTTGATGATAAAATAATATATAATTGGATGGTATATCATATATAAAGAACAATTATCAAGTTATATTTATTATTTACATTAATTACACATCATTATTATACCAATCCAAATAATAATTTATTGAATGACAATTACACCCCGATGTGGAGACGGTAATCCGTACGTACGCACATATGGTGACATGTCATTCAAAGGATGGATAGAATAATGAATATGGTTGTACCATATTTATAATAATATTACAGTATATAGTAGATACTGTATTCATTAATTTAGAATGGGAATAACAAATAAAGAAGAAGTTGAAGAATAAAAGAATTTGAAAAAGGGTGGTACAAACATTACCTCTTCTTCGGGTTCTTCTTTTGATTTGATCAAAAGGGCTCCATAGGTTGGATTTATGATCAAAATAAGGCCTCTAGGTTGTAATGAGGTATGTTTAGAGAGTATTTACGCAGGTGTTGGTCGAACCAAAAGGCTTTGAAGTTGTGAAGTAATGAGAAGGGTGAGTGCCTTTTTTAAGAGGTGTCAGGGGCACCTTTGGAAAAGCTAAAAATATAATTTTATAATAAATTCATATTAGTTTTATAATGGATACAAAGTGTATTTTTTAAAGTTTAAGGTTGGGATAGGTCGAAAACCATTCAACCAATAAAATTTAGACAGGTTGGGGTCATTATATTAACCTTATCATTAAGTATTAACTCTTAGTTAATTAGTTTCCCTTTTACAATGTCTCTTTGTATTTTTATATTATATGGTTAATAAACATAATATATACATCCAAGCGACCCACAAGTGGTCCATTAATGATACACCTATCATGATATAAGTCTCTTGGCCGAACCTTAGGTTTTTATGAATTTAATAAAAATTAATAATATAATATTTGTTTTAAAAAATATTTTATGTCAATTTTGACACAATTCAATAATTGATTTCTTTGAAACTTATAACAGAATGATTACTTCTAAAAAAGCCAATTAAATCAATCCTAATATGTCATATTATCCTATAAAATTATTTAAATTCAATAAAAGTCTCCAATTATATTTATTTTTATATTTATAATATCAATTAATTTATTTTTTCACTATTATGGTAATTACTACATCATCATTGTGTCATAAATAAATTAAATTATATAATGTCTAAAAATTATAAATAAAATATAATTATGTAGGAAATCGTTTTATATTTCTAATTAATATTTATAATAGAATTTATCTTATGTGTAGACCTATATTAAAAATGTTTCAGTAAATAAACTTTGATTTAACTCTTTTAACTCTTCTTTGAATTAAATAACAATAAATGTCCAAATCTAATCCAAGTGGACCTAAATGATAATATTTTCTTCCTAAGGTTTTTTTTGGTCTAGATACACTTGTACAATAGAATTAGAATATGTGTTAGGGTAATATTAATATCATTTTTACCCTTAATTACCCTATTTACTTTTAACCGTGGTAAATAAAAGTAAAAAGTTACTATTCACCAAGAATTATTTTCATCTCAATGAACCACATTTTACCTCTTGGTATTAACCCTGTCTCTCGGATTTTCGAAATTCCACTCAACTAAGCGGTAAAATTATGTTTTGTGAAAAATTCAATTTTTTAACTACCACTTAGTGGTTCCACTATTCATCAAAAAATGAAAGTTTCCAGAAAAATACCAAAAATTAGGCCCAAGCTATATTTGATATTAGGAATTCAAAAATGATGTCTATTTTACCAAATTTAAAACATATCAGTTTCATTAATTAATTTAAAATTTAATTCCCGTTGTCAAAACAAATAACGTGTTTTTAAGAGATAATTACTATCAAAATATTGACACTTGTTTATGTCTGGTTTAAATCTAAAATCTCATCCATTGACCAAAATTGTATTAAATGGTAAAAATATATTCTAAATATACTTTAAAACAACTCAAATTAATAATTTATCACTATTAATTATTTTGATTAAAAATGTTTTTTTAATTAAAATTTAGTAATTTTCACTATTCATAAAAATAAGAAAGTTATCTGAAAAGTACCAAAATTTCACCCTAAGTTAATTTCGATATTACAAATCCAAAACTGAAGTCCATTTCGAAAGATAAAATTTATAAAATTTTAAAAAGTAGGTATTACTATTCATAAAGGCTAGTTTTATTGGTTGTGGTGTGCTAGAACTTGAAGTTGTGTACAACACGTGCTACTGTATTACTAAGAGAGAAGCGTACCGTGGAAGCATGGGGTGTTACATGTTCCTTGAATTTGAGGTAATTACTGGTTAATACATTTTGGGATGAAAAAAGAAAGTTATTAGATAAACATTGTAGGTAAAATATGTTATTGTTATTTTTGATGAATTTATCACTTTTTGGGAATATTATAAAATTATATAGTTTTAAAAAAGGGACAACACACAAACTGTGTGGCAACCCGTCACGTTGGACAACACTGTGGGAATCGAACCCACATCAAAAGTGCGACTAGTATTTATCGCCTACCATTGTACTACATGAATTACCTAGTTAGAATGACTAATTATTTTTAGTTAGATGATCTTATGAATCATGAATAAGTTGGTTTTTGGGAAATTATTAACCTATCATGGATGATATTTGATTAGGTTAAATATTTTTCAGTATGAGACTTTAAGAGTAACTGATGTTATTTGGAGATAAATGGTAAGATTTACCTTGGAAGACTATCTGATTAAATCCTTCGGAGAATTGGTTTTCAATATTAGTTTGGATTACTTAGAATAATTTTATGGATAGGTGTTTATATAATGCTATTTCTTGAACCATGGGGTTTTTTATTGAATTTTGGAGATTAATAGTAGTTTTTCTTTTTGTAAAAGATTATTATTTTTCGAGATTATCTAATCTTGTAATAACAATTTTGGGTTTGGTTAAGGTCTAAATAATGAGAAATATATAGTTCATCTTTTTTGGATTATGTGATTCTCAAGAAGTTGATTATAGTGCACTTAATGTGAACAAGTCATCCTAAATACTAATCTTTTGGGTAAAATATGAGTTTCTGTCAGAAATCTAGTATGAGATGAAAGTCCACATTACAAGTAAGTATGTTTCCTAATTATTTAGTTAAGCTCATAAACAAATTTCTCAATTAAAAGTAACTTAAAACATAAATGTTTTTTGTTAACTTTTACGACTGGGGAATCAAATACAATTTAACCCATCACATGTCTGTGATTTTCTGGTGGTTAGCTTTCTCCAAAACATGTTTTCTATCACTCTCTATCAGAACATGTCCCATTTTTTTCTCTTCCATATCCATGTTTTCATGGAATCCTAGAATCTTTTGTCTCGGGTGACATTTGTACTTCTCTTTTCTTCTATTAAATTTATTGTTTTATTGACTACATTTCTGATGTCGGGCTTTCAATGAAGTTTCTAAGCCCAATTTTAAAATTGCAAGAATGCAATTCCCAAAAGGGGGAACATTGTTACATCCAGAGTAAATAAAGAATATGACATTATCATATTTAATAATATTTTAGAATTAAATATTAATTTTACTATAAAGGGGACACTATGTTCGATAGCGTACATGATACGCAAAAATGAGTTTCTTTGAAATCATACATTCCACACTAATAATATAATACTATTATTTTGAATGGTAGTTAATGCCTAGCCTTTTTAATGGCAGAAATGAAAATAACTAACTACAAAATTATTATATATGTGTGTTAAATATATTTACATTTATCCAATAAATGATAGAGGCTTAAAATATGAAGGAATCAAATTTTAAGCATAAATATTCTAATATTCTTTAAAAGGTCGATTAACCGCCTTTTGATGGAGAACCCTTTTTAAAACTACTTTTTGTCAATTTTATATGTTATATTTGAAAAATTAAATCCTTCTTTATAATCGGGAAATCAAAATTTACTTTGTGTAATTTTTTGTTATTTTTCCGATAAAGATCATTTTTTTAATTAATAGTGAAAATACGGTATTTTAATTCAAAACCTTCTTTTAATATAATTTATTTATATGGACAGATTATCTTATTAATTATTATTAATGTTTAGTTGAAATATATTTTTACCATTTAATCTAATGGTGGTCATTGGAAATAATTTCACTTTGAAATTAGACCTAAATAGGTGTCAATCTTTTGATAGATATTGTTTCATAAAATCACGCTATTTGTTTTGACCGCAAGAATTAATTATAAAATTAATTAATGAAACATATATTTTTTGAATTTGGTAAAATGGACATCATTTTTTAATTTTTAATATCAAATTTACTTCAGATAAATTTTTGGTATTTTTCTGACAAATGTTCATTTGTAATGAATAGTGAAAAATACTGCATTTTTCTTCAAAACTGATTTTTTATCTAATTTAATTATAGTATTAGATGGACCTTTTAATTGTTTTTAAAAGGTTAATTGAATTATGTTTTAATCACTTAATACAATGTTGTTCCATAGAAGTAATTTCTCTTTTCAATTGGATGTCAAAACAAGTCAATCTTTGATAAATATTTACTTCTTAAAAACACGTCATTGGTTGTGACATAGGGAATTATTTTAAATTAATTACTACATTTTCTTTGTTTTGAATTTTTTAAAATGGATTCCATATTTGGAATCAAAATTTCCTAATTATTTAACTAATACTCTTTTGTTTTTGTACATTATGAATATTAAGGACGGTAATTATCTTTAATTATCATGATTATTTATTAATCGGGTAGTTAAGGGTAATATAATAATATAAAAATAATGTTAACTAATACCACCATGTGTCAAAATCCTCTTTTTTGACTCATTTCCAACCATGGGAAACTTTTTTCCAAACATTAGTGCCCATGGAGTCCCATGGGTGTGATAGTGATATTTATGACATTATATTTAAAAAGAACAGAAATATAACAATGGTTTGTATATCATAAGTAAAATAAATTTACATTTCATTAGATAAATGATCTATTAGACTATAAATATGAATTGGAATGAAAAAATATTTCCTACATCATGGTATTTTAATAAAATTTTTAGACATTAAATAAATAAATTTATTTATGACACCATGATGATGCGGTGACTACCTCATTAATGATCGATTTAAATAAAATGAAAAGATAAGGTAAAATATAAAACACAAACTTGACAAAAACATATTGTATGGGTCTATTTCGAACCCTTATCACCTTATCATTGAAATATATCATTTTGGGACCTTTAAAATTAGAAAATAATTTTCTAATAAAGTAACATTTCAAGACATCCCAAAAGTGACCCTCCTCCCACTTATAAAAGGCCCCCACCTCTACCCTATTACCCACACCTATGAAGCCCTTGGTTCGTCCAAAATATTCTCATATTATCTTTTCACATCCCTATCTCACTCCTAGAAGCCTCACTTTTCGTAGAAGGCATTCCATGGAAGCCTTTGGCTCAAATAAAAATGAGTTACCCGATTTAGAGGTAATGTCTTCTCTTGAGTTTCTTTCTTTAATTTTCATTCTTCACTCCCCAAAATATTATTATTACTTGATCCCATTATAATACCAGTATCCTCAATATACTAGGATGTTGTTATGATGAGGATTATAACTACACGTACACACACCTTCATCTAATGGTTAAAGAACATACTGTTTCTATTGGTGGCGAATTACTGCCTCACGAAACGATGATTGTTCAATATTTTTTTAACACCTCTCATGGTGGCCATTATTACGGAAATATATTTATATATGATATATATTATATTTATATCCTCTCTATTCTTCTGTATTTTATATTTTAAACATACCATTATGCTTTGTATGTTTTGCAAATGCGATAATTTCATATAAGGAAGTGTGGACAACCGCCCCCTCAAGTGATGTGACTTATTCATTCCAAAAATGGAATTTATAAATAATTTTATTAATAAAATTATGTTAGCTATATAACATATATATTATACTGTAATTATGATATAGATATGTCTCATTTACTTTTAATTCCTTTAATATGACTAAAAATGAAAGTAGCGTTCATGCGTACGCACAACATACCGTGTCCATGAACGGTACATTTCACTTTTTATATCCAAATGTTATGGAATATTATAAGATAAATATATAATGGATATATATGATATTTAAATCATTAATTCCATTCTGGATATGATGTACTTATAACTACATGGGAAATTAGTTTCAAACATGTTCATTTTTGACTCTTGTACCGAATATTGACAAAACGTGTGATATAAACTGGAATAATTAACTAGTTATTATAACATGATAATATGTGATGTTAATTGAATAATAAACATTTAAGAAATTCCGTAATAAATTATAAATTGAACAAGGATTATTATACCGAAAGAAAAATAAACGAATAAGTCAAGTCGGACTTGAGGTAGGGGGATTTCTTATCTCACTTTTAATTCCATGAGGTTTACATTGTTCTCCACTTATTTATTGCATATGGTGTTTTGTGTACGTCCATTTGAAATATATTATCATGATTTTATTTATATTCATGGTATTCTGAGATTCATTTGGTGCTTTTTATCTTTTGTTCATACGACTCGATTTATTACAATGAGGTAAGAGGTTTTTATCTCACTTTTTATTCCCGTGAAAATAATGCTATATTTGTCACTATCTCCTTTCAATGGTGTATGTACTTCCCATTATTCTACTATCTTTGTAATATAATTTCTATCATGGGTATTTACATCAACATTGTATAGTCCTTCATTCATTGGGTGTATGTTTAAAATGTTACCCAAATATGTAAAGGAACCTTGCACCCTCCTCTTTTTAAAAGACTTATTTTTGATAGGTATTTTAATTTAAATAATCTTAATATTGGGATATGTTCTTATATATACTTGTTGATGTAAATTTTATTTCCAAGTGATGAGATACCGTTTTTATCTTTCATCAACTCATTTTCATAATTTTAAAGTGACACCGTTAGGCTATCAAATTTCTGGAACAGTAGTTCGTAACGCAATTACAATTATTTGGGATAAGACACTACTTCTTGATTATGTCATACTATGAATATGTGTGGATGACCTCTGATTGTTTTACACTTAATATCCACTTATATAGGGTGTATTTATATTTTTCACACATAATTATGTAATTGATTTATCCTTAATCTAATGATAGTGTCTTTGTTCGGGACTTCGTCTCAATCTCTTTTCGTTGAGTCATACATCAATTTATATGCGACCTTATTTTAATAGTTGTATAATAAACCCTTTTCACTTTAAATTTCATTAAAAAATAAATCTTTTTAGACAAAGAGTTTTACTAAATGACAAAAGGGAATGTTTTGGTCTTACCTATGCGGCGACAATGACATCTCCACCGCCAAGACCATTATTTAGTCTCATCTTCCTCTACAAGCCATAAATTTTTTAAATGAAAAAGAAATACCATGTTTTAATTTTCTTTCATTTTGGAATTTAAAATGGTTTTGATAATGTTATGATTATATCAATGTGTTGTATTGATATCTTGTGATTGAAAAGTGGAAATGTTATGTTTTCTTTATGCATGTTTTATGTGATACGCTTATGTTGTGGTTCTTGGGAATTGTTTATGAAGTCGGGTGGTTCTATGATAAAATAAATGTGGCTGAGCCGAGATAGCTCTCCAATGCATTGGGTAACGCGAAGGACTAAAACAATAAGGTTTCTCCTAATATTGTTTTGGAAATATACTATGATGGGTATTCCAAATGTAACCATGAGGGGTAATCCCTATGTAAGAATGTTATGAATGCCTCAAGTTACCATTATGTCTTATGATTTCTATGAGTTTTTCATTAATCTTATGATTTCATGAGGTATGTTAAAGTGCTTATGATATATGAGTAAAGTATTATATCATTGATTCTTTTGTATACATGGACTAATGTTTTCATTGTGTATTTTATTTTTCCCTTACTGAGCATTTTATTCTCATCCCATGTTTTTGAAATGGTTTTTGCAGGACATAAATTGGAATACAGCTAAAGATGGGATCGAGGAAATTTTATTCTGTCTAAAACATAGAACTAGACATGACTCTTTTGTTAACATGTTTTTATTTTTTGAAAAATTGGATACTTAGTAGATGTGTCTGCTTTCTAATCATTGAGATGTAATAGTTATGTCCTAATTCACTAAAACACTAAACTTGAAAAGATCCTCAGTGTGAATTATTCATTTAATTGAAGATTTTCTAATGTTCTAAGGTCGGGTCCTTATAGTTTGTATCAGAGGTCGGTTTAGAAAACAGTATAGGTTAGGGTATTCTTTATGCTTAAGTGAAATTACCATAATGGTTAGGATTTCAGAAAGAGTCATAGTTTTATTTTTATAAATTTTATGAGTTTAAGATGACATGGATAATTATATATTAGTATTATATGATGATTTTACTGTTATACTAGCACTAAAATTTTTGGTTTTAGTAAATGGATGGATCTAAAAGGCACCAAAGTAACTGTGGCTGTGAAGAAAACTATGATGGTTTTCTAAAAGAGAAACTGAATGATATGGGGGCTGTAATGAGAACACTTGTGGTTATTCTCAACCAACTATCTAGAGTCATGATTGACCACCTAATCCTTAGTGATTTTTATAAGGCATCATATATGCGAGAGACAAATATCTACGGAATTTCAGGTAATATTCATAAAGATAAATGTGTTCAAAAACCTATGTGTCAAAGATGTGGAAAGAAACACCTAGGAAATTTTTTCAAATGGACATAAAGATGCTACAGATGTGGAAATGATGGTCATAAAGAAAAAACCTGCCATGGAAAAATGAAGCATCCAGTTGACTCTGGGAAAGGGAAAGAAGTTCTTTTTAAAGGATCAATTGAATGTTTTAAATGTGGTGTGCATGGTCATTATGCAAACACATGTCCTATGAAGAAGTTTCAGGAATGGGATCACCAGGATCGTACAAATATTCTTTTACCATTACCTAATTCCATTCTTAATGAGGATGGGGAAAATGATAATGATGAATGAAAGGTATGGATTATTTCATAACATATGATTTCCTATTATTGAAATCTTAGGATGTGATTCATGATTTTGTTTATAGGAAAGAAGTATTTCAGAATAATTTGGAAAGGAATGGTTAGTGGATCATGAAAAATGGTGATTGAGTAAGATGTCAACATATAAGGGATTCATGAGTTATGGTAGATTTTAGGATGGTGAAATGCTTATAAGTATCAAGGCTCTTCTAATGATGGGATTACATTAGAAGACTTTTTATAGTATGTGTAGACATGATGTTTGATATATGAAAATTTTATTCAAGGAATAATTATCTTTTCTTTTGTGGATATAGTTATAAAGAACCATTTTAGTTTATATGATCCTTGAATTTGAGATAATTGCTGGGTAAAACATTTTGGGATGAAAAAAAGAAGTTATTATATAACCTTTGTGGTAAAAATATGTTATGGTTAATTTGGATGAATTTATCTCTTTTTGGAATATTATAAAATTATGTAGTTTTTAAAAAGGGACAACATGAAAAACATGTGGTAACATGTTGCTTCAGAAGAATCTGCGAGAATCGAACCCACAACCAAAGTGCAACTAGTATTTATCAGCTACGACTGGAATACGTGAAGTCCCTAGTTAGTATGACTAAGTATTTTTAGATAGATGATCATATGAATCACGAATAAGTTGGTTTTTGGGAAATGATTAACCTATCTTGTAGGATATGTGGTTAGGTTAATTACTTTTCAGTACAAGACTTTAAGAGTAACTGATATTATTTGGAGATAAATGTTAAGATTTACCATGGAAGACTATGTGATTAAATCCTTCAGAGATTTGGGTTTCAATATTAGTTTGTATTACTATGAAGAATTTTATGGATAACTGTTTATTTAATGGTCTTTCTTGAAACTTGTGTTATTTTTGTTGAGTTGTTGAGATTAAGAGTAGTTTATCTTTTTGTAAAAGATTATTATTTTCATGGATTATCTAATCTTGTAATAAAAATATTGGTTTTGGTTGATGTCTAAAGACAAGTTAAAAATATAGTTCATCTTTTGTGGATTAGGAGACTCTCAAGAAGTTGATTATAGCTACCTTAATGTGAATAAGTCATCCTAAATACTCATATTTTGGGAAAAATATGATTTTTTTAAGAAATATAGAATGAGATGAAAGTATAATTGACAAGTAAGTATGTTTCCTTATGATTTAGTTAATCTCATAAATAAATTGCTCAATGAAAAGTAACTTAAAACAAAAACATTGTCTGCTATCTTTTCGTACTAGGTATTCAAATACCGTTTAACCCGTCACAAGTATGAAATTTTATGGTCGTTAACTTTCTCCTAAATAAGTTTTCTATCACACTCCATCAGAACATGACACATTGTTTTCTCTTCCATATCCATGTCTTCATGGAATCCTTGTATCTATTGTCTCAGGTGATCTTTTCACTTCTCTTTCCATATTTTAAATTGAAGGTTTTGTTGGCTAATTTTATGATGTGGGGATTTCAATGATGTTTCCGAGCCCGATTTTGAAATTGCGAGGACGCAGTTCCCAAAAGGGGGGAAGGATGTAACATACTAGGTAAATAAAGAATATGAAATTTTCATATTTAATAATATTTGAATATGAAATATTAATTTTACTCTAAAGGGTATGTTATGTTCGATAGTGTACCGAATATGCAGTAATGAGTTTCTTTGAAATCTTTTGTTCCACAGTAACAATATAATATTATTATTTTAATTGGTTGTTAAAACCTAGCCATTGTAATGGCGGGAATGAAAAAAACTAACTACAAAATGATTATATATGTGATTTAAATATTTTTACATTTATCTAATAAATTATAGAGGCTTAAAATGAGAATGAATCCAATTTTAAGCATAAATATCCCAATATTCTTTAAAAGGTAGATTAACAACCTTTTGATGGAGAAACCTTTTTAAAACTACATTTTTTCAATTTTATAAGTTATATATGACAAAATAAAATTCTTCTTTATAATCGGGACATCAAAATTTTCTTTGTGTAAATTTTTGTTATTTTTCCGATAAAGTTTTTTTTAATGAATAGTGAAAATATTGTATTTTAATTCAAAACCTCCTTTTAATATAATTTATTTACATGGTTAGATTATATATTTAATTGGGTTTAAAGTTTATTTGAAATATATTTATAACATTTAATCCAATGGTGGTCATTGGAATTAATTTCACTGTGAAATTGGACATAAACAGATGTCAATCATTTGATAGGTATTGTTTCATAAAAAGGCTATTTTTTCGGACAGCGAGAATTAATTATAAAATTAATTATTGAAACATCTATGTTTTAAATTTTTTAAAATGTATATCATTTTTCAATTTGGAATATCAAATTTACTTTGGATATATTTTTTGTATTTTTCTAACAAATGTTCATTTGTAATGAATAGTGAAAAATACTGCATTTTACTTCAAAACTGCTTTTTCATCTAATTTAATTATATATTTAGATTTTATTTTTAATTGTTTTTAAAGTTTAATTGAATTATTTTTATCACTTATTAAAATTTTGTTTATTGGAAGTAATTTTACTTTTCAATTAGATGTAAAAACAAGTCAATCTTTTGATAAATTTTAACTTCTTAAAAACCCATCTTTGGCTGTGATAATGAGAATTATTTTTTAATTAATTATTCCAATTCATGTGTTTAGAATTTGGTTAAATTTATTCCATATTTGTAATCATAAGGACCAAATTATGTAATTAATACTCGTTTGTTTTTGGAAATTATTAATAGTAACGACGGTAATTATCTTTAAATATCTTGATTAATTTCTAATCGGGTACTTAAGGGGAATAAAATAATATCATAATAATATAAAATGACCCCCCATGTGTCCAAATCCACTTTTATGAGTCATGTAAGACCATGGGAAGCTTTTTACAAAACTTGAGGGCCCAGGGAGTCACATGGGTGTGATTGTGAAATTTATGACATTATTTTTCAAAAGAAGAGAAATATAAGAACGATTTGTATATCCTAAGTAAAAAAATTTTAATTTTGATTACATAAATGATCACTTAGACTATAAATATTCATTGGAACGTTTAAAATAAATCCTAAATCATGGTATTTTTTTATAATCATTAGACATTAAATAAAAAAAATTATTTATGACACCATGATGATGCAGTGATTACCTCATTAATGAATGATATAAATAAAATGAAAAGATAAGGTGAAATATAAGACATAAACATTTCTAAAACCTATTGGATCGGTGGATTTATAACCCTTATCACCTTATAGTAGAAATATATCATTGTGGGATATTAACATCTGAAAATAATTTTATAATAAAGTCTTATTTCAAGACAACCCAAAAGTGACCCTCCTCCCTCTTATAAAAGGCCCCCATCTCTACCCCCTTTCCCATACCTCTCAAGCCCTTGAATCATCCAAAATCTTCTCATATTATCTCTCAATATCTCTCTCTCAATCCTAGAATCTTAACTTTGGGATTAAGTCTTCCAAAGGAAGCCTTTGGCTCAAATCAAAAATAGTTACCCAATTTTAGAGGTAATGTCTTATCTTGAGTTTCTTTATTTTATTTTACTTTTCACTTACCACTATCTTCTTCTTATTTTATCCCATAATAAAACCAGTATACAAAATATACTAGGATGTTTTTATGATATGTATTCTACCTAAACATACACACACCTCCATCAAATGGTTAGAGAACATACTGTTTCTGTGGATGGTGAAGTACTGCCTCACGAAACGATGATTGTTCAATCTTCTTTTAACACCTCTAATGGTGTCTATTATGATGGAACTATATTTATATATGGTATATATTATATTTATTTCCTCTATATTCTTCTCTATTTTATATTTAAAACATACCTTTTTGTTTTTCATGTTTTTCAAATGTGATAATTTCATATGAGGAACTGTGGACAACCTCCCCCACAAGTGATGTGAATCATTCATGAAAAACATGGAATTTATAAAGAATTTAATTAATGAACTTATATAACCAATATAACATATTTATTATACTGTAATTATAATATATATATGTCTCATTTAGTTTTAATTCCATTAATATGACAAAAATGAATGTAGTGTTCATGCGTACGCATGGCCTACCGTCTCCATGAACGGTACATTTCATTTTTTATCTCCAAATGTTATGTAATATTATATGATGAATATATACTGGATATATATGATATTTAAATCATTAATACCATTCTTGAGATGATGTAATTATAACTACATGGGCAATTCTTTTCAAACAAGTTCATTTTTAACTCATGTACCAAACATCGACAAACTGTATGATATGAACTGACATTATTAACTAATTATTATAACATGATAATATGTGATGTGAATTTAATAATAAATTTTCATGTAATTTCTTAATAAATTATAAATTTTCCAAGGATCATTATTTAGGAATATAATGAAACGAACAAGATAATTCGGACTTAAGGTAAGGGGATTTTTTATCTCACTTTTAATTCCTTGAGATTTCCATTGTTCGCCACATATTTATTAAATGTGGTGTATTGTGTAATGAAATTTTATATATATTATAATGATTATATTTAAATTCATGGTATATTGAGATTAATTTGGTTTTTGTTATCTTTTGGTCATACAACTTTATTAATTTCAATGAGGTTAGGGGTTTTTATCTCACTTTTTATTCACGTGAGATTCAAGCTATATTTGACACTATCTCCTTTGTGTGGTGTATATACTTCCCATTATTATACTCTTTGTGTAATATTCTTTCAGTCGTGGGTATTTACATCAACATTATATAGTCCTTATTTCATGGGGTGTACGTTTCGAATGTTACCCAAATCGGTAAGGGAACCTTTCATCCTGCTCTTTTTAAAAGACTTCTTTTTGTTAGGTATTTTAATTTAAATATTCTTATTGTTGGGATATGTTATTATATATCCTTATTTTTGTAAATTTTATGTCCATGTGATGAGATACCCTTTTTATCTCTCATCATAACATTTTCTGAATGTTAAAGTGATGATGTTATGCTGTCGAATTTCTGTAACGGAACTTCTTAACCCAATTTCAATTTTCTTGGTTTAAGCATGTGCTTCATGAGTATGTCGTACTATGAATATTTGTGGATGTCCTCTGATTGTTTTACACTTAATATCCACTTATATAGGGTGTATCTATATTTTTCACACATAATTATGTAATTGATTTATCCTTAATCTAAGGATACCATCATTGTTTGGGAATTCATGTAAATCTCCTTTTGTTGAGGCATACATAAATTTATATATGACCATATTTTATTAGTTGTATAATTAACCCTTTTCACTTTTAATTTAATGAAAAAAGAAATATTTTTACATGAAGTGTTTTACTAAATGAAAAAAGGGAATGTTTCGGTCTTACGTATGTGGCGACAACGACTTCTTTATCATCGTGACCATCATTTGAGATTCAGCTTCATCTACAAGCCATAACTTTTTAAAATGAAAAATAAATACCATGTTTTACTTTTATTTTATTTTGGTATTGAAAATGGTTTTGATAATTTTTTGATTATATCAATGTGTTTTATTGATATCTTGTGATTGAAATATGGAAATGTTATATTTTCATTATGCATGTTTTTTATGATACGATTATGTTATGGTTCTTGGGAATTGTTTATAAAGTTGGGTGGTTCTATGATAATCTAAGGGTAGGTGAGCCCGAGACATCTCTCCAATTCATTGGGTAATGTGATGGAGTTAAACGCTATGGTTTCTCCGAAAAGATTTAGGGAATATACTGTGTTGGGTATTCCAAACGTAACCATGATGGTTACTCCTTACATAAGAATGTTATGAATTCCTCAAGTTTCCTTTATGTATTATTATTTCTATAAGTTATTCATAAATCTTATGATTTCATGAGGTATGTTGAAGTGTTTATGTTTTATGGTTAAACTGTGATTTCATTGATTTTTTATGTATACATGGACTAATGTTTTCTTTCCGTATTTTTTAGAACCCTTACTGAGCTTTTTATGCTCATCCCATGTTTTTGAAATTTTT
This sequence comes from Viscum album, assembly GCA_963277665.1. Classification (NCBI taxonomy): domain Eukaryota; kingdom Viridiplantae; phylum Streptophyta; class Magnoliopsida; order Santalales; family Viscaceae; genus Viscum; species Viscum album. The sequence goes on along the minus strand of OY728158.1, from coordinate 359,916,764 downwards.
TCACAGGACATAAATTTGAATAGGTTCAAGGATAGGATCAAGGAAATGTCATGCTGTCTAAAACATGGAAATTTCATGCTGTCTGAAACATGAATCTTTTGTTCATGATTTTTTATTTTGTGAAAAAATGGAAATTGAGTAGATGATTTTACTTTCCAATCATTGAGATGTAATAGTTATGTCCTAATTGTATAAAAATAATAAAATAAAAATATCATTAATGTGAATTATTCATTTAATTAAATATTATGTAATGTTTTAAAGCCATGTCCTTATAAGAATACTTCACCATGGAAGATCTGTGGTCAGGTTAGTACAATGTTTGGGTAAAGAATGAGTATATCTGAAGAATTAATTTTTCACAACGTATTGTCACTATGAGTTCGTAGTAATTCCATTAGATATCAAAAATGATCTATAAATCTTCATGGACATCATTAATTGAGAATTTAGGGATCAAATCAACAAATATCTTGTTGTATTTATGGATGAAATTCTATTATACTTTAAAATCAAGGAGGAGCATGATGGGAATCAGAGCACTGTGATAAAGAACAGGAGAAGCTTTATGCAATGTAAGTAAATTGTGAGTTTTTATTTATGGAAGTCTCATTAATGGTGCCTGTAATCATAAGAAATGGGATATATCTGGACCCTTCAATGATAGTAGCAATTGAATGATAGACGAGGCCAATATTTGTGTCATATATAAATTGATTCTTTAGCTTACCTGTGTAATATAATTAATTTGTGAGAAATTTATCACAATTATCAAACCCTACAAAGAAGCTAACTCAAAATGTATTCAAGATTACTTGGTATGAGGAATTTGAAGTGTTATTTAAGGAGTTGAAAAAGAATCTTATCTTGACACATGTACTCACAACACCCACAAGTGGATAACTTATCATGGTATTTAGTGATTTTTTTAAGACGAAACTCAGCTGTGTGTTAATAGAAAATGAAAAAGTGATGGCCTATTCTTTATAGAAGATGAAATTTCACAATCATAACCACCCAATGAAATATCTTAAGTTGGATACAATGATATTTAATTAGAAAACATGGTAGCATTATCTATTTGTGGAGAAGTGTGAAATATATACATTTCTCAAAACATATAAGTATATATTAAAACATAAAGAGATAAATATGCACCAACGAATATTGTTAGATATGATCAAGTACTATAAATTATCAATTCAGAACCATCATAGGAAAGAAAATACAGTGTATGATTTTTTATTTAGAATGGATCCATCAATTCTCTCATTGATGAAAATTTAAAAGGATTAAATCTTATTAGATTTGAAAAGGATGGACATTGGAATCATAAATTAAGGAACTCATCAATACTTTCAAAAATTATTTATCACACACCCCTTATAGATGTTAAAATGGTTGCTTAGAGAGATGATGTGGGAATTCAGAAAAAAGTGGTAGATATAAGAATAGGGAAATTCATAGACTTCAATTCTAATGAAGAAATAGTTGTAGGATTTGGGTTATTTCTATGTGTATCATCAAATCCCGAATTAAAGAAGAAATTATTGGATGTTGTACATATTTCAAATTTCTCCATCCATCAAAGAAGAACAAAGATGAAACAAGATATCAGACAGATCTATTGGTTGGACAATATAAAAAAGGATACTGAAGAATATACATCAAGATGTCTTGTATGTAATAAAGTGAATGATGAAATGAAAAAATACATGGGTATGATAAAACCATTATCCATATAGATATAGAAATGGGAAAACATTAATGTAGACGTTTTCAGTAATCTTATGAAAATATAAATAGGAAATGATGCCATCTAGTTTGGGGTTGATCATCTTACTAATACTGCAGGCTTCATTACAATTCATTTGTAATTATAACTTGATATCCTTCAATGATATACATTAGAGAAGAGGTGAGCTTGCATGGAATACCAATATTTATTATATCAGATCATGACCCAATATTTTCCTCTCTGTTCCAGAAGTGTATCAAACAAGATCTAATTATAGAGTTGAACTTCAGCCCAGATTATCACCCTCAGACCGATGGCCAATCTAAGCGGGCTATTTAGACACTTGTGGACATGTTGAGATGATACTAAATTGACTTCAAAGTAGTATGGGACCAAATAATTCCTATGGTTGAGATCTCATTAAATAATAGAATCCACTCAATCAACCAAATGGATCCTTATGAACCCCTTTATGGGAATAGTTTTAGAGCACCTATATGTTAGGATTAAGTTGGGGAACCAAAACTAATTGGTCCTAAAATGGTAAAGTAAATGATTTAAAAGATGAAGGCCATTATGAATCAAATTAGGGATTCATATATTCAAAAATTGATCTATGCTAATAATCATTTAAGAGACCTAGAGTTTGATGTTGGAAACATAGTATTACTCTTTATATCTTCATGAAATAAATTAATGAGATTTTGGAGGTAGGGAAATATTAGTTCACGATATATTACACCCGTTCATATCCTTGATCCCACTATAGTGGTTTCATATCTACTAGAACTTCTACCTAACCAATCTCAAGTACATGGTGTATTCTATGTATCTCTTTTGAAGAATTAAATACCAGACCCATCACAAGTACTCAATTCATATGTGGTCCCACAAGAGAATTATCTCTCATATGAGGAGTATCCAGTGAAGATATTTGATTATAGATACAATGTTATAAAAAATAATACAATTCATCCATTCAATCAATTTTGGATAGACCGCATATTTAAAGAAGTGATGTGGGATCCAGAAGAACTGATGAAATAAAATTTCTTTAATATTTTTTAGTTTGGAGAACATAAAAATATGAGGGGGAAATTTTTGAAGGGGGGATATTTTAATGACCTGAATTTTTTTAAATAAAACCCCCTTGAATTTTAATATTGTGACTTTATATATATTAAAGATATATAAAACACATAAAATAATTTAGTTTTATTATATCCTATGAATTTTTAAATATTTTTATGCATCTTTACCATTGATAATGTAGTTATTGAATAGTGGTCATATGATTAGTATAAATATAATGTTTCGATAAATAAAATTTTCATAGGAAAATGATGTGATGGCCTCAATAATTTGATCATACCCTATGAAGCCCATATATCATAGATTCTAATGAAGATTGAATCTCTGGGATTTTCTCTTATTGAGATCCCTAATCATAAGAATTAGTGAAACTTTTTGAGGAGAAGATCAATCTCATTGAGATCAAAAAATAAACCATGTATGCTGAAAACCCCCATGAAAGTATCACCATCACATTCCACACCCTTCGGTCATTTTTCTATTTTATTATATTTTTATGAATCAAGACCAAAATAATATGAATTTATAAACTGTATTTTAAATACAATAATGTTCATATTTTCTTCTAATAAATACATTATAAATTACTATATATTTTATACAATAAAATAAAAATTATATTATTAATTAGTATTAAATTTAAAATAAAATTTTCATTTTGATGTAAGAAAATATTATTTAAATTAATAATAAAATATTTTTTTTAAATTGATTATTAAATATAAATTATTAAATAAATTAGATGAGTCAAATGTAAATTTTAATAGGGTTCAAAAAATGGAATTTTCAACAAACACCCATCATTTCTCAATAAATGTTGATATTATTTTAAAATATTTATAATCATATTTTGTTAAAATAAATATTATTTTTTGATTCTTAATGTCAGAATTATCCAATGGTGAATTTTTCAAAATTATCTAAGTGAGTATAAATTTTGGGATAAATAAAATATCGTATTAATATACGGTGTGTGCTATGACATCATAATGACCAAAATTGATACAATAGATAAATTAAAGGGTATAAAATACAAAATATAAGTATACTTCTTCAAATTAATGTGATTTTATTTTTATTTGAAAATTTTTATAAATCATTTATCAATCGTTTAAAATAATTAATATATTTTAAGGTTTTGAAATCTTTTCATTAAGAGTATGACCCTCCCTAGTATCTTATTTTAGGTTATTCATTTTGTTCAATGTAACGTATAAAATTTTCTCACATATTCTGGTAAACTGCTTGTGTCTCTGACTCCCTTCCATTATCTAAAAAAACCAAAAGAACTTTAAATCCCCACAAGATTATTTCGATATTTAAAACCATTTCCAATGACACTTTTAATTCTATGAAAATCTACACTACAACCAAATGTGGTATCATGGTATAGAAACCGGGTAAGAATAAATCATTTGACAGAGTAAAATGGCTATTCCTTGGGTTCATGTTGATCAATATTTGAATCTTACCTAGATTGTTTGACATGGTTATTCAATTTGTTTCTTATGTCTCCTCAAAATCCATATCAATGGTGGAATCACAGGGATCTCCTATACCACTAGGTAACATTCCCAAGGATACCCACTTTCCCCTTTCCTCTTTATTTTAATGGATGATGTGTTTTATATTACAATTTTAATATCATCAAAGGATAATCTCTTTTATGGGGTGACGAACTATCTTTGGCCCCCCAATATCTCTCTTCTTTTGCATCAATAATTTTTTACTTTTCTCCAGATCCACGTTGGATGAATTCCAGGATATATATATTCTAATTTACCAGTATGAGAATTTGTTGGGGGTAAGTGGTCAATATATCCATGGAAATAACATTCAACACAAAAATTATTTCTATTTGGAATAGAACCTCCAATATGCATTAGATATTGATATTGTCAAAAAACACTAAATATAACTCCTACTTCTTATGATCATCTGATGATACGAAATTAGGTATTCTTGAGAATCCATTACTAATTGAACATAAGAACTACAGATGGAATTTTACAATGATTTCAAATATAGAAAAACAAATTCTAGTTATGTAAGTCACATAGTCTATCCCCTTTTATTTTATTACTATCATCATATTCCCCAAAATAAGCAATGAAAAATCCAGGAACATCTCACCAAATTCTTGTAGGGGATCAACAATAGGGTAAAAAATACTCATTTGATATTGGGGTATAAGACCTGGAAACGCAAAACATTTGGGGGGAATTTTTTTAGGTATTTGTGTCTCTTCATTGATGTATCCTCTTAGGTTCCTTAGTTCTCCACCCTAGATTTTTCTAGCATAAAATATGGGGTTTGGAGAAGATAATTATGAGGGGTATTTTCTGGATAATAGGTGATGAAGAATTTGTTATGTTTTTGATAAACATGTGGCTAGCCGACAATAATGGAAAAAAATGAAATTTTCTATACCACTAAAGGTCTAAAAGATGAAATTTCCCTTTATGTACATAATGTGTGCCATTATGGTTGGTTCAATAAGAAAATATTCTCCAAAATTAATTTTAGATAGATGAATAATCTCTATAGATTCATGATTGTGAGATATATGGGTCCAAATAACCTCTACTAGAGTATAAAGATAATTTTAAACTATATTGTAAAATCTATTTATTGTATATAAATTGGTACATCTATTTTGGAGGATATTGATATATGGAAAACCATCTTTAACCTCATGATCCTAACAAAATCATAGTATTTCTAGTGGTATATCTAATTTGGAATCCTCTCCCTTATATGGAGATCCTTTCAATCTTCTATACAACGGAGAACCAATTGGGTGCAATATGAATGACAATGGATTAATTCAATATGCATTCAATAAATAAAGATACTAGAACTAGAGAAATATAATTCACATAAAATCCTAACATTGATCACCTCTTAGAAATGGACCCTAGATTCACCTCTCTTCTCACAATATTACCATAACGTCACACCATTGAGAACATGAGTGCCATTTTTAAGGAGGCATAGATTATTTTAGTTAAGAGGAATGTCATTATCAGTAAGTAGGTTTTCAAACCATGAACCTCTAGGATCGATTATGATAACCGATGGTTCTCCATGTGAATCAATAATGAAAATCTATTTGACGACCCTATGGTCATTCTTAATCCATGGACCTAGAACTCTACCATAATATGAATCTTATAAATTAATGTTCATGCATCACCATTAGAAAAATGCCACTACAATTTTGATGTTGTTTTCCATGAATCTTCTTGAATGATAAATGTTGTAATCCAAAATTATTTCAGGGTATACTACTCAGCATTTGTTATAGAAGGAAAAGAAATCATAATTTTCATGGAATTCTATGTTGATAGTGGGTGTTATTATATAACCCTTGAGGCTGAATACCTCATAATTATTAATGATATTATTTAGAGGATGTACTCCATCCTTTTGGATTATTAGTCTTGAATATTCTTTTCTTCTAGTGTTTCTTCTCATCTTAATCCATATTTTTTTAGTAAAACATTGGGTAATACAGAGGCTCGTCATTTGGCTACCATGATTCTTGCATAGGATCCTCATGTTTTGTTTTATTTTTTCCTTAGATGGATGGAATACGATGGTTTAAATGAACTATGATTTCCTAACATATGATTCATTCATTCTCCTCCCAAAAATAATGGTTTTGGTAGCTGTTTCAAAATATGAAATGCTACATCAGCTCTAGAACAAAACCAGATTGTTAACAAAAAATTAAATTAGAATTTAAATATTAAAGAAAAGAATAATGAAATATTAAAATTATATTTCAATATCATTTCAATTCAGAATTTCCTTGAAAAATATTTTCATTGAAGTGATATTTATAATTAGTTAAAAATAAATTAAAATTTAATACACTAAACACTTAAAACATTCTTTTTTCAATCATCCACCTACATAAAAAAGTGTGTCCCTATAATAATAGAAATGTGGTTTTAGTAAAAATAAGTAAAAAATAATATTTTTAATTCAAAAAATTATTAATTATTACCCACCATTACTGGTTTGTGTTAAGGTTTGGGGGAGACAACACAATTTTTAGGATGATGTCCTCAGGCATTCCAATTTATAGTGATTTTTGACCTAGCTATATGTTCTGTAATGGGAAATGAAATCAAACTATTACTTAATATATTTATGATATTAATATTTATACAATTAATTATATTATTATTTATTATAGTAATAATTTTATATTAATTTTTAATAATTATATTTATTATTAATTATATTATGAATTATTAAAAAAATCACTTAATTGTGTTTAAATATTATATAGTTTATAAATTATTATAATAAGAAAATAAGAAGTTATTAATTATTTTATTTACATAATTAGTTATTAATAATTATATCATTAAACTAAAATGTAATTTTTATATAGGGAACACACACTTTGATTCATACCAGGCACATTGTTTGTTAGATTTATGGATATAGATTCTCACCCATCACAAATGATTTATTGATCATTAAACTAGAGTCTAAAAGAAATCTGATGTAATTTACCTTGTTATGATAATGTGAAACTAATTTTAAACTAAAATGACACTATAATATCAAAAACATTAAATTCGATTTGTACTAGACACATTGTTTTTTTGATTAATGTGTGGTCAATTCTTACACTTCAAAAATGAATTATAGAATGTTGTCCTATATTTTAAAAATAATTGAATCTTTTTTATATATTTTGATTATGTGATGATCATTCTAAAATAAAATGAAACCTTTATATTGAAAACACACACTTTGAGTTCCAAAAAAATCATTTTTCTTTTGGACGTGTGGTTGATTCTAATGCATAAAAAAATAATTATTTATCATTTTAATAATGCTTTAAAAAATTGGAATATTTTTTTGTTTTTGACTATGTAATGAAAATATTAAATAGAAATTAAAATTTTATATCTAAATCATAGATTTTTCACAATTTGAAAACATCAAGTGTCAAATTGGTATGATGTAGATTCATACACATCAGACATGAATAATGGATCATTTTAATAATGTTTAAAAAGGGTATGAGCTTGTTCATAGATTCTGTCTATGAGAGGGATGTTTTAATCAAAAATGAAACTTTTAAATTCAAAACACACAATTAGATTCATAATGATCACTTCATGTGCTAGATTTAAATTGAGATGATTCCTATATTTCATAAATTATTTAGTGATAATTTTTATAAAATTTAAAAAAATGCGAAGCTTATTCACATGGTTTTGATAATGTGACATTGACTATAAAATAAACAGCCACTTATTTTATTTAAAACAAACACTTGAAGTCATAATGACCACATCATGCAACATATAGTCACATACTATATTCTTATACATAAAATAGGAATTTCTATTCATCACATTATTTTTTCAAAGAAATAGTGATTTTTATTGATTTTGGCTATGTGATCCCCATTTTAAAATAAAATTAAAGTTTTATATTGAAAATACCAATTTTTAGTCATACTGACCATATCGTGTTTCAAACTGATGTTCAGTCGATTCATAGACATAAAAATCTAAATATGAATCATATTCATAATTTTCAATATTAATAAGAGCTCATTTTATTTTTTTGTCAATGTGATGTATGTTGTGAAATTGATTGAATGCTGATTGAAATCGTGATACATTTAGAAATTGGAAAATCTAAAATCGGTCATTGGTGAAGAGGATCATTGACGAAGCGATCATTGATTTTTCATATGGAAATGATAATTAAAAATGAAAATAAAAATACAAAATAAATACAACAAGTGTAGAACACAATGTAGAGCCAAAAATCCATCACATTTCATTAACATATCACCATATTTATATATTACATGAGATCTGATCCAATGGTGATAATATGAAAGGTTAACCATTAATAGGGGAATTAATTAGGATTGAGGAGTCATCATTATTTTCATAATTATGATATCCATTAATTACATTTCATAACACTCACCCATAGATGTCATAATTTGATGGAACCTTATTTAATCATCACTTAAAAACCATGTGGGATAAATAAGTGATCCCAAAATAAAAGAATTCCATGTCATTATTAGAATCATTATGAGGAAAACACGATGGGAAAAACCTGATGAAGCAAAAAAGAGTGCGACATTCCCAACTCCCCTTGATTATTTCATTTAGTTGTGTCTTTAGGACATCAATTAATATTATTATATTATTATTTATTTAGGACATGAGAGGAACACAATAAGTAAATGGTCTCCTTAAAAATTAAAACTCATGTGGTTGACCAACAATTTCCATTAATTATAGATATCCATAAAAAATTTTAACATTCCCTTGTATATCTCTTATGATGTGTGATTGTCTCATTAAAAACCTCGTCAATGAAAAGCCCTTAATGGGAAAACACTTGATTAGGGAATAATAGTACAATAACATCAGGTACCCAGAGTTTCACCTCATAAAAAACCTTATCACGAAAAACCAGTGGGGAAAATGTTTCTAATGGAAAAACAGTACAACAATTACATCTCCCATTCATAGTGATCATCAATAAATATAACTCATAGAATTTCCATGATTAATTCATAACCAAAACATTCAGTTTTGAATTTTGGAATAATAATAACATATACCCTTTAGATTTCAATGAATGGTGAAACACAATAACATGCATCAAAATATTATGTATTTTTATTTTCAAGGTACATTTTTACATGTACAAGTATATCCTTTATAAATAAATAAAATGAGCATTTATATATAATCCTTATGGGCTAAGTGTGTTATTCATCAAACCCTTATGTATGAAATATCTAACTCTTGGAATTAAGATATTCAATAATTAATTAAGGGTAAAACCATTCCAAAATTTAATATTTCATCTTCAAGATGATTAATTCAAAATACCAGGACATTACATGTAATATCATGATCAAATAATTCATTTATTTTTGAACTCTTCAAGAGTTTAGATGTTTTTCAAAACACCTTAATAATAAAATGAATATAATGATTCATAAAAACCATGGGATGATAAATTCAATTTGTATTATTCCTTAACATAATATGGATAAATATTATTCAATTCACCGGATAATCTATCATATTGGGTGATACTTCTAAAATTTTGAATATGCATCAGGAATTCGAAACCCTTCTTGGATTAATATAAATATCCAAATATATGAGGAAGAGTATTTATTATAATAAGATAATTGATATTAAATAATCTTTATACTTTGGATAATCAATCCCGAACTTTATATGTTGAACATTTAATAAGTTTCATTAATAATTTAGGCCACTTATTGTGATGTCGACATATATCAAAATCCATTGTAATCAATGAGTTTAAAAATAATTCAAAGAAAATATACCATCAACAACATTTGATTGAGATCTCATAATTTTTATGGTACCTGTGTCACTTCCGAGAAAATATCTAAAAAGATATAATGTTGTCGATATATTCATTTTCCTTTTAAAGGGAAAATTAATTTATTGATTTCTACTCATGATGAAAAAATGTTTTATATAATCAGTTTGACCACACTTCAGGTGTGTATAATTAGACTATTGATTTCCAACACATTACATTCATGTATGTGTTGTGAGCATCTTGTCAATGGTTCTGCAAAACCATATAATATATGATACTTCGTATTTCTTTTAATCAACATGCATAGCATGAAATGTATACTCACCAATAGAAAATAACACATTTGATCATTTAGTGGATGCATATTTCATGTAGATGGGTCACATGGTGGGTGGGAACTCCCATATATACTTCTTCAAAAGTATATAGGAAATATATTTCCATAATAGCTTCTAATGATATTGATAATTTATCTCAAAAATGGGTACCTCATGGTAAAATATCATACAAGGGGAATTCATAATGACTTAATGATAATAAATTCATTGATAATTTTTTAGACTTGTATCCATTAATTAATTTCATCATTCCCCCCTGATGTATTTATACTATGTTATTAATAAATCGATGCTCATGTATATTTGAATCAATATCATTATTTATAATTAATCCAAGATGGCCAAAATCATCCTGTCATATAATTGAAGTTCTAGGATCAGTAAACATTTGGTTTACCATTATTTATACGATTGTACATAACAAATTATTTATAATCACATTTATGAAATCTTGTTACATATCGAGGCACCTCTTTTGTCTCCATATGATATTCATTTTCATCAATACCATTAATTTATCTCCCGGAGATATTAGATATAACAAAGAATAAAACATTTTTACTACCAGGTTGGAATATATTCGCTCTTCTGTAGTCGTTTATTACTTTTCAATAACAGTAAATGTACTAATATGAGCATATACTAACGCATATATGAGTTATTTTAAAGAATTTAATTAAAATAACATAATATCTATATAATATTTTATTGTGAAAAATCATATTTGTAATTATAATTTCCACTTATGGTGTTTGATGAATTCATAACATTATTATAATGGGTTAGGCCCATCACCAAGAGGATTATTGCATAATTTAGAACTTCTGTCGAAAGTTTTTTCGAACATTGGGCCAAAATATTATTTGAAAATACATCCAACTAGGATAGAATCCCCCACGTCTTTTGAATATGGTGAATGTGGTAGTGAGAACCTATGTGTAAGAATATCTTGGATTCACAACACACCTTACCTCCATCAAAAATTATAATTCATAAACAACATTCACTTTATCAAATGAATGATAAATCATTTGATCAAAGCACATCAAATCTCAAATATTCATGATATCATATAATTTGTTTCAGGAATAATTTCATTCTCTTCAAAGAATAAGATATAGTAATTAATTCTACATTCACATAGGGGAATTCATTTATTCACAGGATTTCATGATCCAAGAATAACAATTTATTATTTGTCAATAATGATCATCTTGTATAAAATATAAATTTTATTGACTATGATGATAATTGTTTTAACCACTTTATATTGTAAGATAATTTTCATATTATATATCATATTATCCAAAATATGTAATTCAATATTTCATTAATGAATTATATGAACAACAATATCCACTTCAGGGGATAGATGAATTACATGATATGATATTGATAATCCAAAAGAATATGATAAATAATATTGTTTCCCTTGATATTGTTAATGCAGGAAAAATAAAAGATAAATGAAAATATTCTTCAATATAATTTCAAAAGACATTATTTTCATATTATCCTTGAGGTATGCAATATTTTATAAATAACAATAAAATTCATTGTGCTCTTTAAATATTTACTATCATCAAACAACTTTTGGTGGTTAAATTTTTATTATTTTATATAAACAAATATAACACAATGATCATTCGCAAAACAACATATTCCCCATGATAATGATTTATAATAAAATCATGTATATTTTCATTCACATCGAGGAATGAAATAAATCATTTTCAATAAATATTACCATTAACTCTTGGGAATAGAATAAAATAATTTTTTTGAGTTTTATAGCGTCTTCGAGATGATTACATGAATATTCAATTCAACAATTTCAAAAATTTCATTAACTTGTGGGTATTAATATATATAAAGTATATTTATTCTTGTTCATCAAGAATATTTAATTTCTCTAAAACAATTTATAAGAAATAAAAGAAATAGATGAAATAAAACAAATATATACAAATATTTAAATTAAACATCATCTCTATGATGAATCTTTATATATCATAATCAAACATGACACGTTCTGGGTGAACATGAAATTAGAGGAATTAAATTTCATGGGTCATGGAATGATTAGAAAACTTCATATCGATGTACGATAGGTACGTGATGATCATCAAACATCAGCTCGACGTATGACGGGTAAGATATGTTCATCAAACTTCGTCTTGACATACGATGAGTTCACGATGTTCGTCAAATTTTTGCTCGATGTACGATGGGTACATGATGTAAATCATTCAACAGCTCGATGTAAAATGGGTATGTTATGTTCATCATTCAACCAGTTTTGGTGGTGAATTTTTTTATTCCATTTATGAAATATTTTTGTCTCAACATTGACCACATCTATTATTAATCAAACACATTCTCTCTTGGGAATGAAGTGAAATTTGTCAACCGTGAATCATTACAGCTCTTTAAGAGCTCATCATTTTCCCCACAACAAAATATTAAGAAAATAATAAATTATTATCAGATTTATCAAGAGGGGAAGAATAAATTTAACAATATATTAAATATAAAATAAAACTCACCTTTTGATGTAGCTCATCGAATGAGTGGAGTGAATGCGCATATGAAAGAGTATGTCAAAATAAAAATGTTTATAGAAACATGTGACATGCCATTTTCCAATGAGTTTTTTATTATACTAGTGATGGGGATGAAGACAGTGACGTCATGATGTGCAATGCGGAGAAGACGATCGTGCTGAAAACATGTTGTGAAATTGACCGAATGTAGATTAAAAACGTGAAGCATTTTGAAATCAGAAAATGTATGATTGATCTTAGGAGAAGCGCATCGTTGATGAAGAGAGCTTTGAATTTGTGTATGAAGCTGATAATAACAAATGAAAATAAAAATTCAAAAGAACTACAACAAGTAGAGACCAGAATGTAGATCCAAACGTCCTTCACATTTCCTTAACATATAACCATATTTATAGAGTACATGATATCTGATTCGACTGTGAAAATAAGAAAGGTTTCCCATTAAGAGGTTAATTAATGGAAATTTAGGAGTCATTATTATTGTCATAATTATGACATCCATTAATAACAATTCATAAAAATGTATGTTTTAATACAAAATGTCACTTTAAAATTTAGTACACACAATGGGAGTCATACTGACCACATTGTATGTCATACAAACATGTAGAGAATTCATGGATGTCAGAAATAAGTTATCTAATATTTCCATGAGGTTGAAAAAATATAAATTCATTTTCTTTGGTATGGGTATGTAACATGAATTTAAAACTAAAAGGAAAATTTTATATTAAAAACACACACATCGAGTCATACATGATACATATGTGGAAGATTGATGTGTGGTTAGATCCTATAAAACATAAATGAATTATGGATTGTTTTACTCTAACAACCAAGAAATTATTTAAATGAATTATGATTTAAATAGATAAATTTATATATGATTTAATTTAATCAATATATCATGTATTTATGAACATTAAAATTGTAAATCTTTTTTATAGTGACCTAAATTATTTTTCATAATGATATATTCATTTTTTTAAACACATGAGTATGATGTTTTAATAAAAATTATTTTTACTTTGAATTATATATATTATAAAAAAAGTTAATGTTTTACAATAAAAAAAATTGTACAAATTATAATAAATATGAAAATTATTTTTATTTTAATATATATTACAATTATTAATTTAATTTATAAAATTTTATTTATACAATATGACATATATATATATATATTATATATTAATTTAATAATAAAATCATTGACTTTTTAAAAAGTATTGATAAAATAATTTTTAATATATTATTGGTTTAAATAATTGTTTACATTTTAAATTTATTAAAAATAATATATATGATAATAATGTATGATAATAAAGTTGTAAAAATATAATGAAATAATAATAATAGAGTTGACAAAAATCAGGTGAATAGGATAATGAAAGGGGGCGTTAGGGTTCACAGGGGAGTGTTGAGTGGGCCACTATACGATATAGTGTAGTGGGTGTGCGGGTCTTAGGTCGTCGATTTAGGGTTGAGGTACAATACATCAGAGTCAAACTGTATGAAGGAAAGTCCTAGTTGAGTAGGGTGAGGCTATGAGCGGGAAGTTGGGTGTGTCATGGTGGTCGAGTCTAATGCCGATGAGGAATCACGTGTGTCGATCAATCTCTGGTGTGGATGAATGGCCAGTTGCGGCTTTTTTTAGTGGTGTTAATTGACATCCAAGCTTCGTATTGTTGGTTCACTCACAGATAGGGTTTCAAACATGAATCACTTAATCTGTTTGGATTTTCCTGATCTGCATTGAGGTAGGTGTTTATCTACTTTAGTCCCTTGGTGGAGAAATTTCATTGACTACATTGTTAGTCATTTTTAATAGGATTTCTCCTTTAATAATGAAATCATTTTTTTAATCATGATGAAAATCATTTTTTCTCCTTCCACATAATTATTCACGAAATTATTTTGACTACATCATAATTTTACCTTCTATTTTTGGCTATTTATCCACTTTTTATGTTTTAATTATTAATCATACGGGGGTCCTTTTTTATTTCTATTTTTATTTTCTTTTAACCTGTTTCTTTCAATTTCAATTTTTTTCAATGAACTTTGTTGGCTGGATCTGCTTTTGAGAATGCACGACAAGATTATGATATGATTCTTTTTAAACAGTGGGGTTTTGGTTATAAAGATCCTTAAACGAAAATGAAAATTTGAATTTTTCAAAACCTCTTGTGTTGTGTCTCGAGAATGTCAGTTCAATTCACATCTATTTTTCATCCAGCTTTTTAGTAGGGGATATTTTTTATGATCTATATTGTGTTTTGAGAATCTGTTATAAGGGATATATTAATTTTATTTCATTAACTTCATTTTAGTATTTTAGTTCTGCTTCAAAAATTTGATTATTATTTTCTGTCATGACCTCTTGATTTACTTTTCAAATTATTTTTATATTAAAAACCACATCTTTAATTAGAAATTATTTGTCCATTGATGTTTTTATATTATAAGAGGGTTTTCTCTAATTAAAACTAATATGAATGAACCTTTTCAAGTTGAAGTTCAAATGTGAAAATATATTCCTTGCAATCTGTCCTAAATATTATAATTCTAAATGAATATTTTTTTATAAATTTATGAATTGTAATGTTAAACTTTCAATAATATGTATATATATTACATCATATTACTATACCAATAATTATTTCAAGATTGAATATATTTATATTTCAAGACATTGAATTTCATATAGATATTTATATATATTTTCCATTATTATATAATTTGAAATGAACAGGTAATTTATCATGATATCCCACAAATTTATATTAATCAAGGAAGAATTGTTATTATTTTTAAACAATTATCATATAATTTATGTGTGGTATATGATCTTGCATTCAAATTTATAAGTGAAGGTTATATTCTCATTTCATTAAATTATTCCAAGTAAATATATAAATATATATAATTATATATATATATATATATCAACGAATTTATGAAATAGTGCATGATTTGGATGTGCAAAAAAATCTTGTATAGTTATGGGTAAAAATTAATATCAAAATATTATACAAGACCTTACTTGAAATTTAATCATGGATGAAATGATTGATGACATGTTATAGTTTTTTTTATAGTCACATTTGAAAAACAATGTTCATAGCATATTAATATTTCAAACTAAAATTATGTACGTTGTATATGTAAATAATAATTTCCATGTGTTTATTCATTATATCGACATCCGTTGCATTTATAATAAGTTCATGTTTTAATTTAAATTTTACGGTTTAATTCCAAAAATAAATATTACTTTGGTATCATTGAAAATATTTTATTGTAAATGTTTCTATTATAATTTTATAATTAATTATTACAATCAATTGTTGAAAATGTATTTCACAAAAAATATTAAATACCTAGATATTCCAGGAAAAGAATACGTGGTAGAATTTTTAGTTATAACCAAACATGTAATATGTGAAATGGATGTTCTTGTATTTATATATATATAAATATTAAAGTAAATTTAAAAGCAGCAACATATTTTAAATATTGAAAACTCCAGTAAAAAGATATATATATATATATATATGTAAACCAGACAAAAAATGTTATTAAAAAATCTAGTGCTTGATCGTTGTAAATATTGAAGGTCATTGGTGACTAAACCAATCCTTCACTAAGTGGGTAGGCCCAGATAGCCTTCAGCGATTCAACTGACCTCAAAAAGTTTTTTTTTCAGAATCTTTCATTTTTTTTGGAAAAACACTGAATTATGTCTATTCATTTTTGAGCCTTAGTACTTTCTAAACTGACATAGTATTTTAATACCGTATGTAATTTAATTTTGAATTTTTAAAAAAGGTATTTCATAATGTATTTATCAAAATTAACATTAAAGAATATTTTAAAGGGTATTTATTAATGATTTTTAAACCCCTTAATAGGAATATTTAATGCACCCCCCTTGTTTTGATTATTTTTCAAAGGTCACTTTGTAGTCTAATGTTAGACATCATCGATTTGTTTTTTCACGCATGAAATGATGTTTGCCTATTACTTTGTTTAATTTTGTTTCAACTCTAATATTTTGTATGTTTGTATGTTTTCTCCAGAATTTTGATAGGTAATATGTCCTCTAATATGTAATTTATGTCATCCCTAGCTCCCAAGTACCCAAAGATGATACCTTACAGAGGATCAAATTCGGTTCAGGCTATGAGGAACCAGCTACTTCTAAAAACTTGTTTAGTAAAAGTCCATAACAAAAATATTTTAATTAAAAATATAGTGTGAGTATAGGAATGCCCAGTACGAGGTTTTAAAATAAACCAATATAACTTTTGAGAACTTTTTTTACAACCTTCCATAAAAAATTTTCTTAAAAGAGCTATTACACATTTAACATACCATGAAAATTTTCAAAGAGATATAAATGCACAATTTAAAACATACTAACATTATCATAATTCATTTACAGACATGCTCCTACAGAGTAATAAGTATTGGATATATCATTCTAAAATGTAAGTCAAAATTAATAACTAAGTGTAATGAAATATCATAGCTGCACTTTAAAAATAATAACATCAGTTTCATCATATACTATTGGCCATTAAATTTCTAGATATTTCATAAATAATAAATATGTCATAACTAAACTTCTATTGAATCTCAAAATCATAAGATCATTAACAAAGAATTTTTTACTAGTTGAGTAATCCTCTGGTTAATTAATTTGCATAGTCTTAATAAGGAAAGTACATATGTCAGAAGGTGTCAAGGCCCCAGCCTAAATGTCTAATGATTAAGGCCTCGGTTGAAATCCATAACTCATAAATGGGAATGGCCTCAGCCAATTCTAGTACTAGTAGTCTCATGAGACCTACCAATGCATCGATGGGCTATAGCAGGCCCCACCTGTAACATACTACATCCAATGCATTTTTAATACCTCTAAATCAATGTGCACTTCCCACATTGATTTATTAAAATAACTTTTCACATATCAAACCAAGTGTACAAATAAATTTGTTTCTTACATCACCTTTCATTTTATTCAAGGTTTCCCACACAACCTTGAACAATTAAATCCATATACTTAGAAAATGGCATAAATGTATAATATTACAATATTTCACATTTATGCATATGTAGTGAGTATGGCACCAAACTATGAATTATGTGGTCAAGTCATAAGTTGGTACATAATATAAGAGTACTTGTGATTACAACTATGATACAACAAATACCAACATGACCACATAAAATGAAAAAGTCTAGAACTATGTTATTCTAGAACATTCATGATTAAATTATGAGGTGAAATTAACATAATAAATAAAGAGGTAACTTAACATTTCATGTGGGGTAATAAACCCACATTATCTCATACATTATATGATAAGACACGAAAGTATAAAACTCAACCTTAAACATTATCCTTTAATATAATGTGTGAAGTGTATTTAGTACATATGAATATGAAGTCATGAGCTTCCAATATCTATACTCATGAACTAAGAAAATTAAAAGAAAGCATTTGGAAAACCATGATTATGGATTCATGTTTTGTAAAATATTCATTCAATGGGGTGTTCATTAATGTATTGTTTGGTCAAGCCAAAAACATTTAAAATGTATGTTTAGTACTTTCTTCGCAAAACATAGAATTTTATAAATAAAAAATGGGAAACAATGATGGCACATGTACCCACATACCCGATTACACACAAAAATTATATACAAGGTTCTCATTCTATGTTAGTTTGACACTTGAAAATTAATTAAAACATGGATTTAATTATTATGGTATAATTATTAAATTGTTTTGAAAAAATACATTTATATTATGTGTTTTCACATATAAGAACATAAATGTTTAGATGTAAAACATTCCTACACAAAATGACTCCATGCATTGTTGTCCTTAATTATCTCCCAATTAAAACCTAAAAATCCTTAATCTGAGCTTATGATGTTTATGCAAATCAGATAGTCGTTTATTTTATACTTATATATTTTCATATACATATGTATATATATAACTGATTTCATGTTTTAGGCATAAAATAAATGTGCATAGGTCACCCTACCGCTCATGATTAAACCACAATCTGTAAATGATGTATACTTCTTACAAGTATATATATACACACATATATATATATATATAGCCACAATTTAAAACCCATCATGAAAGACAAAATTAAATCCCCTTCCATAGCTCATGGAGGAAGAGAGGCTCGAGAGATGCTGGGGAAACTTGGAGGACATGATGAGGTCTGTTGGATTCTTGGGTGCAAGGAACCGGGAGGTACTTCGGATGCCTTAGATGTTTTTTTAAAACTAACCTGTTAAATATATATATATTTTTAATACAATTTGTATGTTATCCACAACTAACATGGATTATAAAAAGACTATAGGGAGATGTCTCTGCGGAAATCGTGTGAGGGAGGGACAATGACTAAAAAGGTGAAGATAAAAATTAATAAATAGGGTATAGGGTTACTGGTTCAGGGCACACCTCGAAGAAGAAGACAACACCTCATGTAGAAACTGGAAGGTATTTCAACGGCCCGTATCACATCTATCTTGAAAGCAAGAGCTGAGATGCATCTTTGTTTTATAAAGGTATTGGAGGGATTGGATTAAGTCCAATTCTAATCGGATGACACGATATCAATGCGGAATTTTTTAAAAACATCGAATGACCACGATTAGATCGTGCCTGATCAAACAGACCAGAAAACCCAGGGATGCACCACGGTTGATGATGGTCAAACAAGGAGTCGATATTGACGGCCCGGATCACGAAATATGTGATCCAACGGCCACGATCTCGTTTCTCCTGAAAAAAAGCTTTCCACATCGAAATGGTGTGATGTTCACACCTCCTTTATATGCCTTGGCCAACGATGCAACACTCAGAAATCACACAGAACACACCTAGGGGGCCTTACACACGGGCCCCTACCTCCCCCACAGGCCTCGGCCTACCCGTTCTCATAGTGGCCTTACGCCCGCACTACACACACATGCACCCCCACGCTACCATAAACTTTTTCACCCCTCGGGAGACCTTGCCTGAGCTCGGGCTAGCCCGGGCTTGGGCTGAGGGCTAGGCTCGACCACCTTGAGTGAGCTTCCTCCATTGGACCAGCCAAAAAGGGATGGCCCTAGAGGGTCCTAGTTTTTTTATAAAAACTAACCAAAATATAATTTGTCTTAAAGGAAAATAATAGCACATTGTAATTTTTTTATTTAAACATGGCCTTTATTAGACAATAGATGGTTAATGTGTAAAAATTAGACTTCTTTATAAAATTATTTTCTAAGGATTATTATAAATACAAAACCATTAAAATAAAGTCATACATTGAAGGATAATTCTTATTCTAGTGTCATATTGGTCAAAACATAGTTTAATTAAAAATATAATTCAATCTCAACGAAATTATACATATTTTAAGACACTGAATAAAAATAATTACGATACATTTGAATTAATTGCTACATGCATTGAATTCCTTATTACATTTCAAAAACACCAACGTATAATTCAAACAATTCTCTATGTCCTTTTATATTTAATGGTTATGAGTAGTTTTTTTATAATTTTTCTAGTTATAACCTAATTACATGGTGGTCTAGAATATACGTATATGTTTTCAATTAATTTTCCAATGACGACAACATCAATATTTATAGCCATTATAGTTACATGGTTTCCCAAGGCAACAATCACAATAGTTTCTTATAAATCCAAGACATAGGGTGTCCTAAAACACAAGTTGATTCAAAAATATGGTTCACATCATACCATTGGTGCTTAGTGTGGTTTTGGTGGCATAGGCCATTCTTATGTTCATTATGGAAAATTTTAAGGACCCATATCAATTCCTCAGTGTTTTTATTGTATTAATTTGTCTCCCTTTAATTATGATAGGGTTCTTAAAAGTTATTTTTTGTTAGTATGATTAATCTTTTGATTTTGGTGTATTGTAAATGCTATGAGTTTTTTAAATGAAATGTCTTGTATCCACTTTTGTGTTTTACTCGGTTGCATTCTTATAAATTAAAACCAAATTACTACCCTCTCATGAGAAACAAGTTTTCTTTAGTTATTCAAACAAATGTAACCATGACTTATAAATACATAAGTTTCGGGTCTTGTGGTGTTACAACATTCCCCCTACAAGGAATTGTGTCCTTAAAATTCGTTCCACGTATGAATAAGAGAAATAATCCTTTATCATATTCACAACAACCTCCATCATAGAGGGTCCTCCAGTGTGGCAAGGTGAATTCCCACATTTATGTTCAACTCTTCTGCTTCCCTAGCCCATATAAATTTTGAGTAGGAAGGGTTTAACCTCTGCATAGTGCATTCGGTCTTCCACAAAGATGTTCGAGTGGTGGAAAGTTAGGAGATTTCCAAATGGACTATCTCTCGAAGAATTCACCGGAATGAATCTCGATTGAGAATATCAATGCCATAGGAATTATCATATAAACTAATGCTAAGGAGTTGGTACAAGTATGTTGCACAAAGGTCATCCTCCAATGCAGCCTCTTGAAATATCTCTCTGGTCGTGATGTTCTGACCCAGAATAAAGCATAGAAATAGTTCTTTGTTATATTTACCTCTTCATCTGTACTTGGACAACTATGTTGGGGATATTATATGGTAAATTTAGGCATTATCCTAATAGGAATGGAGAATTTTAGGGCTGTTAGGCACTTCATAGATCTTCTTGCATGTTTTTTTAAAATTTGCGAAAGGTATGTACTCCTCTTCACAGGTCCTGACAAAGATAGTCTCTAGTATCTCAGTAAGGAGTGACACTATGTGATTCAGTCCTTCTATCTGAAAATTAATCCTGAAGGATCAATTGTTGAAACCTATTCATAAACAATAAAATATACAAGATAGAAAAAGGAGACAGTGGATAACATATTGTGCTCTCATATCATGAATTTTTCATATAAAAAAAGACCAGCTAATGGTTTCCCCAGTTCCTTAATACAAGAATCCCCAAAACTAGTTCAAAAATCTTGATCTCCCATGGCCATATGAAAAATGAGAAATCTAATTCGATATCCTGGGTTTACTTGTGTTGTCTCTAGAGTCTGGCATGTGGGGTGTATAACTATGAAACGTCTATATATAATTGAAGTATGTATACCAAACGGATGGCTTCGTACTCAAGGATTTCGAAGTCCATTACCTGACCAAAATGGCCATAGGACAGAAATTGACACATATATGCCACGTAGAGGTCTCCCACTACTATATCATCTTGAATGGTTTCGAGGTATTGGATGCCTTCTGCTACGAGGAAGAATCTAAAAAGTCCCTCATAGTATTTTCCTCGTCGTATATAGGATGGTAATTGAGCTTGCATCATAAAGATGTAATCTAGACCCACTCCTCAGTAGAGTTGAAGTACTCCGGGAGAATTGGATATGTAATAGAGATATTTGCATGACATATAGATATGGGAATAATTTATATAATTTTCATGGTTAGATATTGAAATTGTAGTTTCTAGGGCCTCGCTGGGATAGGACAACAGATTAGTACCTTCATTTTCCATCTAAAAATTAAGAAAAAATCATTCCTAGTATTTCTTAAGTCAGTTTATTTTTTATTATTAAGTTATGGTTCTCCAGAGTTAACCAAACCAAATACTCTAATACCAACGGTCATTCCCCATCTCTCGAGTACACGGAGCCGGTGCCTTATAGAGAATGAAATTCAGTTCAGGCTCTGAGAAACCAGTTACTTTGAAAATTTATTTAGTTAAAGGCCATACCTGAGAAAAGTTAATTAAAAACATAGGGTGAGCATACGAATTCTTAGTAAGGGGTTTCAAAATAAACCAATATAACTTTTGAGAAGTTTCTTTAAAACCATCCATAAAACATTTTCTTATAAGAGATGTAACACATTTTACATACCATGAAAATTGTCTAAGAGATATAAATGCACAATTTAATTCATACTAACATTATAATTATTCAATTACAGACATGCTCCTTCCGAATAATAAGTAAAAGACATATCATGATAAAATGTAAGTCAAAAGTAATAACCAATTGTAATGCAAGGTCAGAGCAGCGCTTTAAAAATAATAACTTCAATTTCATCATTCACTATTGGCCATTAAATTTCTGAATATTGCATAAATAATAAATGTGTCATACATAAACTTATTCTGATTCCCATTATTATAAGCTCATTAACTAGGAATATTATACTAGATGAATAATCCTATGGTTAGTTAATTTACACAGTCTTAATGAGGAATGTTCATATGTCGGACGGTGTTAAGGCCTCAGTCAGTATGTCTAATGATGAAGGCCTCGTCCGAAATCCATAACTCATAATTGGGAAAGGCCTCAGCCAATTCTGCTATTAGTTGTCTCATGAGACCTGCTGATTCATCGAGGGGATATAGAAGGCCCCACCCATCACATACTATGAACAATTCATTCTTCATTCCTCTAAATCAACGTTCACATCCCACTTTAATTTATTATAATTACTTATCACATATCAAACCAAGTGTACAAATTACTTGGTTTCTCACTTCACCGTTCATTTTATTCAAGGTGTCCCACACCACCTTGAGCAATTAAATCCATTTACTCAAAAAAGGTTATAAAAGTTTAATATTACAATCTTTCACAATTATGCATATGTAGTGAGTCGGGCACAAAACTATGAATTCTGTGCTCAAGTCATTAGTCACCACATAAGTTAAGAGTACATGTGATAACAACTAACACAAAAGAAATACCAACTTGACCACATTAAATGACAAAGTCTGGAACTATATTATTCAAGAACATTCATGATTTAATAATGAGATGAACATAATGTAATAAATAATGAGGTAACATAACATTTCATATGGGCTACTAAACTAACATTATCTCAAACATTACATATTAAAACATGAATGTATAAAAATAAACATTTAACATTATACTTTAAAATAATGTGTGATGAGTTATTAGTACATATGAATATGTATTCATGAGCTTCCAATATCTATACATATGAACTAATAATATTAAAAGAAAGAATTTGGAAAACCATGATTAGGTTTTCATGTGGTGTAAAATATTAATTCAATATGGAATGCATAAAAGTAGTGTTTAGTGAATCCAAAAACATTTAAAATTTATTTTTCTTACTTTCTTCACAAACCATATAATTTTATATAAAATAATAGAAAACAATTTGGCACACGTACCCACATACCTGATTACACACAACAAGTATATGAAATGTTCTTATTCTACGTTAGTTTGAAACTTGTGAATTACTTAAAACATGGATTTAATTATTAGTGTGAAATTATTAAATTGTTTAAAAATTAATTTATATTATGTGTGCTGATATATAAGAACATACATCATTAGATGTAAAACGTCCCTATTTAAAATGACTCTATGCATTGTAGTCCTTCATTATCTCACAATTCAATCATAAAAATCATTAATCTGTGATTATGAAGTTTATGAAAATCAGAGAGTTGTGTATTTTATACTTATATATTTTCATATACATATGTATATATATAACTGATTGTAAGTTTGAGGCATAAAATAAAATTTCATGGGTCACCCTACAACTCAAGATTAAACTACGATCTATAAATGATGTATACTTCTTAAAAGTATATATATGTACATATATATATATATCCACAACTTAAAACCCCGCAGGAAAGACAAAATCCAGTCCCCTACCTTAGATCATGGAGGAAGAGAGGCTTGGGAGACATTGGGGAATCATGGAAGACTCGATGAGGTTCGATGGATGCATGGGTGTAAAAAACCATGAGGTTCCTCAGATGCCTCAAATATTTTTTACAAACTAACCTATACAGTATATATATATATTTTTTTTAATACAAGTTGCAAGGGATCTGAGGCCAACATGGATTATAAAAATACTAAAGGGAGCGGTCTCTGTGGAAACCATGTGAAGGAGGGTCCAGCGACTTAAAAGGTGAAGAAAAAGGTAATAAATAGTGTATAGGGTTACAGGATTGGGTCATGTCATCGGGAAGAGGACAACACCACATGTAGAAAACTAGGAGGGATTTCAACAGTGAGGATTAGAACTGGCTTGAAATCAAGGTATGAGATGCATCCATGCATTATAAAGGGAGTGGATGGCTCATATTAAGTTCAAGTATGATCGGACAGAATGAGATCGATGCTGTATTTTTTAAAAGCTCTGAACAGCCACAATTAAATCGTGCTTGATCGAATGGACCAAAAAAACCTGCTGATGTGTCGCTGTTTCTGAAGGTTGAACGAGGGGTCGAGATCGACGGCCCAGATCACGGAATATGTGATCCAACAACCACAATCTCTTTTCACCTAGAAAAATGATTCCAACATCGAAATGGTGGGATTTTCACGCCTCCTTTATGAGACTTATCCTCCAATTCAACACTCAAAAATCACCAAGCAGACACCTAGGGGGCCTTACACACGGGCTCCCGCCTCCCCCGTAGGCCTCGGCCTACCCTTCCTCCCCGCGGCCTTATGCCCGCACTGTGCACACATGCACCCCCACACTCCCAAGATCATGTGCACCCCTCAAGAGACCTATACCCATGCTCAGGTAGGCCCAGGATTGGGCTGAGGGATAGGGTTAGCCACCACGAGTGACCTGCCTCCCTTGGCCAAGTTATAATGGGTTGGCCCTAGTGGGTCCAATTTTGTTTATAAAAACTAACCTAAATATTTGATGTCTTAAAGGAAAATAATAGCACATAGGAATTGGTTTCCTTTAAACATGGCCATTATTAGACATTAGAAGGATAATGTGGAAAAATTAGACTTCGTCTTAAAATTATTTTCTATGTTTGTTTATAAATATTAATCCTTTAACATAACGTCATAAATTGAATGATAATTATTATTCTAGTGTCATAGTGGTAAAATCACAGTTTAATTAAAAATATAATACAATCCCAAAGATATTAAACATAGTTTATTACAATGAATAAAAATCATTACAATACATTTTAATTAAGTTCTACATGGTTGGAAATCTTTACTACATTTCAGAAACACCAATGTATAATTCAAAACATTTCACTATGTCCTTTTAAAGTTAATGATTAGGAGTAATTTTTTTTATAATTTATTAATTTATAACCTAATTACATGGTGGTATAAAATATACTTAAAAGTTTTCAATTAATTTTCTAATGAGGCCAATGACTATATTTGTAGCCATTAGAGTTCTGTGGTTTCCCAAGGCAACGATCACATTTTTGTCTAATAAATCCAAGACATAGGTTGTCCTAAAACTCATGTTGAATGATTAAAATGGTTCACATCAAACCATTGGTCCTTAGTGTGGCCGCGGTGGCTTCATCCATTCTTATGTTCATTATATAATATTCTAAGGACGCATATTACCTCATTGTGGTTCTCATTGTTTTCAGTTGTCTCCCTATAAATCTAATAGGGTTCTTAATATGTATTTTTGGTCAGCATGATTACTCTTTTGATTTCGTTTTATTGTAAATGCTATGGTGTTTTTATTTAAATGAAAAGTCTTGTATCCACTTGTGTGTTTTACACGGTTTCATTCTAATAAATTAAAACCATATTATTACCCTCTCATGAGAAAAAAGTTTTGTTCAGTTATTCAATCAAATGTAACCATATTTTATCAATACATATGGTTCAGGTTTCGGGGTGATACAATGTTAATGTCTACGGCCTTATAATTGTTATCAAAGCCACAATTTAGTTAAATATGGAGAATGGATGTTGTCATCTAAGAGGCAGAGTTTAGAAGTCTTTAATTTCTTGATTATGTAATTCTGAAGACGGAAATCCAAAATTGTTTTTTCAGATGAAACGAATTGTGGGGGATGAATTATTTTATTGGGGGAGATAATGTAATATACCATAAAATATTTAAATGACTTATAATTTAAATAAATAAAGTTATATATCATTTCATTTAATCAAAAATGAAATTTTTTTATCTTTATATGTAGTATTTTTTCAAAAATAACACTTTCTAGTATGAATATTTTTATTGAAATAATTTTTTTACCCATAAATTTTTTTAATGGATAAAAATGATTAAGAGTAATATATTATTTTTATTTTTATTTTAAAGAAATAATATTTTCAATTTATCATGTATGTCTGAACTTCTTTATAATTATAATTTTTTATTATAGTTATCTAAATTTTTTTTAATGATGTATTTGCTATTTTTAAAACACTTAAGTATGATGTTTTAATAAAAATTATTGTTACATTTAATTATATATATATATATTATTTAAATTTTTTAAAGTTTCAAAATTACAAATAATTTGTAAAATTATCATAATTATTATTTTCATTTTTAGGTAAATATATATTTAAATTATTATTTCAATTTATATCATTTTAAGAACATAATATGAAATATATAAATGTGTGTGTGTGTGTGTTAGTGTGTTTTATAAAAAATTTTACTATGAAAAACATGTGTTTTTTAAAAATTATTGATAACATAATGTTTAATATATTATTATTTTTATATAAATTTTGACTTTTTATAATTGTAAATAATAAAATATATGATAATAATAGAAGATAATAAGGATAAATAATATAACAATGTTATAAAAATTGAGTTGAAAAAAATTATGCTAAATAGGAGAATGAAATGGGGATTTAGGGTTCATTGAGGACTGTTGAGCATGCCACTAGGGTAGGTAAGGTAGGGTTGTGTGGGTGTCATATCATGGGATTAGGGTTGAGATGTGCCACATTAGAGTTACTCTACAAGGAGGCAAGGTTACGTTGAGCAGGGTGAGGCTGTGAGTGGGATGTAGGGTGAGTCATGGTTGTCAAATCGAACACTGGTGAGGGACCGCATGTGTCGATTGATCTTGGAATGGGATGAATGGTTGGACACATGTTTTTTCATGCAGCGTTAATGGGGATCCAAGCTTCGTCTTGTTGGTTCAATTGAGGTTGGGGTTTCAAACCTGAATTGCCTCATCTGTTTGGATTTTCATTATCTTCATTGAGCTATGTGTTTTTCTGCTTTGGTCCCTAGGTGTCTGAATTTTTATGACTACAATGTTCCTTAGTTTTCATTGGACTTCTTAAATAGTGACCTTATTTTTTCTAATAATTCTATAATCTATTTTCACTCCTTCCATGAATGGATTCATGAAAGTATTTTGTTTGCATCTTGATTTTATCCTCTATTTTTGTTATCACTCAAATTTTTATGTTTTAATTATTAATCTTCATTTGGTTATTTAATTAATTGATGTTAGATTTTTTATTTTAGTCTATTTCCTTCAATTTCAACTTGTTTCTATCCATTTTGTTGGTTAGCTCTGTGTTTGGGCTTGCATGTCAAGCTTATGTTGTGCCGCTATTTACACAGTGTGGTTTTTTTTTAATAATCATTAAAAAAACCTGAAATGTGAATTTTGAAAACCTTCTTGTGTTTATTTTGGATAATGGGAGTTCAACGTACCTCTTGTTTTGTTCTAATTTTTTGGTAAGGGGAATTTTCTATTATTTGTATTCTTTTTTGGGAATCTTTTATAAGGGATATATTGAGTTTATTTCATTAACTTCATTTTAGTGTTTTAGTTATGCTTCAAACATTTGATTATTATTTTATTTCAAGAAATTTTAATTTATTTTTCAAATGAAGATTCTATTAAAATACACATCTTTAATTTGAAATTATTTTTATGTTAGAGTTTTTATTTTATAAGAGGGTGTTCTCTAATTTAAATTAATATGAATGAACCATTTCATGTCGAATCTCATGTAAGAACTTACATTATTTTCCATATCTCATAAATATTATAATTCTGAATGAGTGTTTTTATTTTTTAAATTTATGAATGGTAATATTTGACATTCAATAATATGTCCATATAATACATCGTAATACTATACCTGTAATTATTTCATGTTTGTGTTTAATTATATTTTAGGAAATCGAATTTCATGTCAATATATATATATAAATATTTTTCCATTATTATATAATTTGAAATGAATGGGTAATTTATCATGACATCACTCAAATTTATATTAAGGAATAATTATTATTATTCTTAAATGATTATCTTATAATTTTATGTGTGGCATATGATATTCAATTCAAAATTATAAGTGAATGTTATATTTTCATTGCTTGAAATTGATCCAAGTAAAATTATATATATATATATATACCAACGAATCTATGAATTATCCCATGATTTCAATGTGCAAAAAATCGTGTATTAATATGAGTTAAAATTAATATCAATATCTTATACAATACCTTAATTGAAATTTACTCATGGATGAAATGATTTATGACGTGTTGTAAATTTTCATCTATTGTAACATTACAAAAAAAATTCACATAGACTATTAATATTTCAAACTCAAATTATAAAAATCACATATATAAATAATCATTACAATGTTTCCATGCATTATATCGACATCTATTCCATTTATAATAACATCATAATTTAATTTAAATTTTAAGGTTTAATTCAAAAAATAACAAGTACTTGGATATCATTGAAAATATTTTATTTTAAATGTTTCCATTAAAATGTTATAATTAATTATTATAATCAATTATCGAAAATGTATTTCATGGAAAAGGGATTAAATACCTGGATAGTCTATGAAAATTCTATGTGGTATATGTTTATTTTGTTACCAATATTGTATGAAATGGAATAGAATTATTGTATCTATATATATAACTATGAATGTGCATTGTAAGGTAGAAACATGTTATCAAAATTAAAAACTCCAATGAAAAGGTACATATATAGGCTAAAGAGGATTAAAAAGTTTTCAGAAAATCTGGAGCTTGATCATTGTAAATATGGAAGGTCATTAGGGAGTGAACCCATCATTCGCTAACTTTGTAGGCCCATATAGCCTTCAGTGATTCAAGTGACCTCTAAATAGTGTCTTTTTTTCAGACGCTTGCGTATTGTTTTTTGAATAAAATTGGCTTGTGTTTAATAAATTTTGATCATATGTATTTTCTAAAACAACCTAGCATTTTAAATCACTATGTAATTTCAAATTGTATTTTTTTAAAATGTATTTGATTATGTATTTACTAATATAATTTCAAATAATATTTTTTGAAGGATTTATCGAAGTTTTTTAAACCCCTTAATGGGCATATTTAATTATCACTCCTTATTTTAATTATCTTTTATAGGTCACATTGAAGTCAAATGTTTGACGTTGTTGATTTTTTTTACACGCGTGAAAGAGAAGTTTGGATTTTACATTGTTTAATTTTTTTACAACTATAATATTTTCTAAGATTGTATTTTTTTCTCTGGAACCTAGATCAGTAAAAGTTCCTATTCTTGGTAATGTACAAGGCTAGGTCCTTATATTTACTAATTTTTTTTAAATAATATTATGTTGTTTTCTAGAATATTCTTATGGAATAAGTTTTTAAACTAAAATGACATGTTTACTTTGTAAACATGCAACTTGAGTCATATCGTAGACACAATGAGTATGATTTTCATGAAGTCAATTTCTATATAACTCAAAGGAATCGTGTATCCCTTCCCTAATGTTTGAAAAATATGATTCTTTTTTCTTGGTTTGGATATGTGACACATGGTTTAAAAAAATGAAGCATTTATTTTTCAAATGCGCATTTTCATTAATACATGCCACTTAATGTGTTTGATTAATGTGTGATGTATTCCAACAAACCACACAGAAATTATGGATTTTTTACTAATGCATGAAAATAATTATTGTTTTTTATTGTTTTGGGATATCTGACATGTGTTTTGAACTAAAATGAAAATTTATATTTAAAACTTTCACATTGAATATTACTGGCCACATCATGTTTTATATTGATCAGTGGTATATTCCTACATGTCCAAAATGCAATTTTTATTGTTTCCCTAATGCTTTAGAAAAATATTGTCTTGTTTTATTGGTTTAGGTGGTTTGATATGTGCTTTAAACTGAAACAAAACTTCTATATTGAAAACATAGACTTTGAGTCATACCATCCACATCAGGTGTCATATTGACATAATGTTGATTCATATATATCTAAAGTGAATTAAAAAAAATTCCTAAAGTTTGAATACAATATGATTTTTTTTCCTTTGTTTTTTCTTTGTGACATTAAATTTAAGAAATAAAACTACACTTTCATAACAAAATCATAAAGTTCGAGTCATATTGATCACAACTTGTGTTATATTGATGGGAGGTCAATTACAACACATAAAAAAACTAATTACTATTCATTTACATAATATTTTTATAGAATCTAATCAATTTGCACAACTTTTGGTAGTGTGAAACATGTTTTGAACTAAAATGCAACTTTTATATTGAAAACACACACATAGAGTCATATCAGAAACATCATGCATTACATTAATGTTTGGTAAACTATAATACTCAAAAAATTAAATATGGATCATTTTACTAATGTTTCAAGAGAATCGTTGCTCATTTACTTAGTTTTTTCCATGTGAAAATATATTTACAGTAATTTAACCACTGAAAAACACTCTTTTAGTCATACCAGTCACATCATGTGTTATATTTACATAAATTTAGTTCCTTTATCTGAAAAATGATTTTTGGATCAGTTTCTTATGAATGAAAATAATAAAATAAAATTTATTTAGTTTTTTCAATTTGAAGCACATTTTTTAAAAAATGACACTACTATATTTGAAAAATGAACTTTGATTCACACTATCCACATAATGTGTAGGAATGACTGGATTTTGATTCCTACATGTTAAATGGGATTTATGGATTATTTTTAAATGTTTTGAAAATAATTAGTGTTTGTTAAATTGGTTTGGGCTAAGTGATGTGATTTTTATACTAAAATGAAACTTTTATATTGAAAACATGAACATTTCAACTTACTGACATCATGTTGTTTCAAATTGATGTGTTTTCAATCCCTAAGTGTCAAAAATGAAATTTGGAAAATTTTCTAAAATTTTGAGAAAATTTTGATATCTCATTATTGGTTTTGGCTTTGTGAAGTGTACTTTCAAATAACACGACAACTTCATATTGAAAACTCACACTTTGAGTCATACAGAACACATTGGATTTTTGATTGACGTGACATTGATTGTTATATTTCAAAAATGAATTATGAATCATTTTCCTAATGATTGAAATAAATATGATTTTTTCCCTATTTTGGCTATGTGATAGGTGTTATATACTAAAAAGAAACATTTATAATGATTATGTTCACAATGCGTCATACTGATCAAATCATCTAGTATATTTATGTGAGGTAAATTACTATACATTATAAATTAATTATGGATTATTTTACTTCTGTTTGAAAAAAATTTAATCAATTTTTATCTATTTTTTAGTGTGACATATATTCTGAACTAAAATGAATCTTTTATAATAAAACACACACTTAGAGTCATATCATCTAGATCATGTGTTTGATTGATGTGAAGTCAATTATTACATTACAAAAATGAATTATGGATATGTTTCCAAAATATTCAAGATAATATTAGCTTGTTTACTCTATTTTGGATATCTGACTTGTGTCTTAAACTAATTTTACACTTAATAAAAAAGATATTTGAGTAATATTAGACACATCATATGTCATATTTACATGAATTAAATTCATACACACAAAAAATAATTTGTTTGATCATTTCACATAGGATTGAAAAAACACGAGGTCATTTTCATTTTTTTGTCTATGTGATGCTATTTTAGACTAAAAATACACTTTTATATTAAAAACATTCATTTTCAATAATATTATCCAATTCATGTGTTAGATTGATGTGAGAAATATTCCTAAAATTCATATATTAATTTTGGATCATTTTAAATGTTTGTAAACAATTCCATTACATTTTAATAGTTTATCTTAGTGAAGCATGCATAAACAAAAATTATAATTTTAAATCAAAATAATGAAAATTGATTCATATTGGACACATAATTTATTGTATTGGTATGTGTTCAATCTATACACAATAATAATAAATTATAGACTATTTTATTAAATTATGAAGATAATAAAATATTGTTTTCTTTTTTGGTATATACGGTGCATTTCTTAAACTAAAATAAGGCTTTTACTATAAAAACACAAACTTTGTGTCATAGGATCCATGTCATGGGTTAGATTGATTCACAGTTAATTCCTATATATTAGAAATGAACTATGTGTTATTGTGATACTGTTTAAAAATAATATGATCTGTTTTACATAGTTTTTAAAACGTGACATGTGTTTTAAACGAAAATTACATTTTTATATTTAAAATTTTATTTTGGAGTTATTTTGATAAAATTGTGAGACATATTTACCATTGGTTGATTCCTATACATTCAAAATTAATTATGGATTATTTTCTAAAAGTTTATAGAAAATACATGATGCTTTTCTTGATTATGGCTCTACAATGTTTGTTTTAGAGTAAAGTGATACTTTGATTATGAAGACATGAATGTTGAGTCATACTGACCACATCATGTTAAAAATTGAAATGAAATAAATCACAATATAATAGACAATAATTATGGATAATTTTATTAATTTTTGGAAAAAATATGAGTTCATTTTCTTGATATTTACAATTTTATTCACATTTTAAACTAAAATGATAAAATTATGTTAAAATCATGCACATTGAGTCAGAATGACCACATCTTTTTAGATATTGATGTGAAAACATTTATGGCACAACCAAAATTAATGATGGATCATTTTTTAGAATTTTGTAAACCAAATGAACAAATTTTCTAATTTTTTAAAATATGAAGTGTGTTTTAAACTAAATTGGTTGTTTTATATTAAAAACTTGAATATTAAGTCATTCTAGCCATATAATAAGTTTTATTGACGTTTTGATGGTTCGAACATGTCACAAATAAATTATAGGACATTATCCTATTTTTTTAAAACAATATGAGCTGACTCGAACATGTTTGAAAATGTGATACGTTTTTAAAATAAATTTTTATGTAAATATCAACCGAACACTCAAAATTTCCATCTTCCAATACTAGTACAACTTCCTTCAAAACTAATTAATCACTTTATATTTATTCATATTTTTAGAATATCATTGAAGAATATTTGTTAGTATTTATAATATCAATCATTTCATGTATTTTATTAAATCTGACATGAATGTAAAGAAATTCAACATTCTTCTTCATTTGGGTGTGGAAGTATTTATTATATGGCCCAGGCCAATTTTAATAACTCATAAAAATATAGAAAGATAAAAAAGTAAAAAATATGAGGCCTTGTGTATTGAATTACCCTCCCTAAAAGTTGATAATATGTCTTTATATTTGTGGGTATAAGGATCCTTGAATTATTTTCCTCTCAACATTATCTCAGTTGTACCTCAATGTCTAAAATCTCATGAGCTCGAGTAGCTTCTGACATCTTACTAGATCTACTGGAATATTTATATCATAACCATCCATAGTACTTCTCCTTGAGAAATTTCTAAAATATATCATTATCTTTTGGTCATCACCAAGGAATTTTGAAGTTTTTACCAACTCATATGAACCCCTAAAGGATGAGAATTATAGAAAAGTTGAAAATAAATGAATTTTAAATTGGGGAATGAAAATATGCTCTGTAAAATAATTTAAATATTATTGCAAAAATAGTAAAATAATTTCATCACAGAATATAGACTTTTAGTAAATGTATCAGTCATGATGAATTGAACATAGACTACATCCACATATATAGGTGTAATGGAATGTATCTAAAATAATATACCATCAAGGTTGGCCTATTATTGAGATACTTGTGTTGTTTCTCCTAGATACAACAACCTCAATCAAATCATTTATACTGTTATCATCAGGAAGAGGAACCTAGATCTGGGAGGATCACCAAATCTATATCTCTTTTCAAGATGGGAGAAAAATATATGGTGTTTTTAGAATTTCATTAAATTCATGAGTACATAAAATCTCAAAAAAAATTATTGTAATTAAAATTTTATTATTAGATTAAAAATATAAATAAAATATTTTCAATAGTACATGAATTTTATTTTTTAAAATAAAATATCATTGAATTTAAATGTTTATTCTTCACATCCCAAATGTATTACAAAGACAAAGCCTCTACTATATCATAATATTAATAGGTATTCACTTAAACCTAAAGTTAGAAAACATTTTGACACCATGTACTCTTCAGGTCTATCTCTAAAAACAATTTATTTCTTTATTTTAGTACAGAGAGATGTGGATGTCTTGGAAGTACATATAAAATATAGACAAAGTAACTATTAAAAATATTATAATTGAAATTTTAATTACCATCCTAAATCACAGGTTTATGATTACTAATTTGTTGATGGTATATAATATCCTTCATAAATTTGGAAATGTATTATCCTCAACCATTATAATTTTTTTTTCAAAGACTGAAGAATCCTTTACCAAAATATGAATTTTTTTTGAAATATATTTTTATTGATAAATATTACTATATATACCATAATATTTTTCCATTTGATGAAATACATAATATTTTTATGTTTAGTCATCGACCCCAATCTATAATTTTGATAATATTTGTATATGACTCAATAAGGAAAAAACTATTGTCAAGGAAAAAAAATTCAATAACAAGAATTTTATAAAAAAATTGATTATAGGGCATTAAATATTCACAATGGACATCATGTGTTTTCAATTTGGTAAGAATTCATTCTTTGGATCCCAAAAAATAAACAAATTTTGTATTCAAGTTATTTTTGACTAGCATCGAGTGATTTCATAATCAAAATAAGTAATGTAAAAAAGAAATTTTTTTTTAAGATTGGATTGTTTATATTTATATAATAATTGTATTCATGATGACATAGTCATCCATCTGTTATTTTGTTCTCAAATTCCACGCTTATTTCATATTTTATCACTTTATATTTTTTGAATTCCAAACAATATTTTACTATAGGAATGATATAGGGATTAATGAGTAAAAATACTTATTCTTAGGTTTTTCTATTTATATATTAGTAACATATTCAGGAATAGAAAATATGAAGTGATTAAAATTATATTCACCATACTAAATTAATTTTGGTGGAAAAACATATTTTCATAATGTTCCTTGGGTATATATTCACCACCAACACTCCTAGCCCTTAAAAAATTATAATTTATTTTATACTCTTCATACTAAACATGTCTAAAAATCCATATCCTAATATTTCATTTTTATATTCAATGAAGTATATAATATTATTTTTAACTTTTGTGTATGTATGAAGTTGTTATTTTAAAACATGATTCATTGGAACTGGTGGGTTGAGTGTGCACTTAGAAGTTCCTTTGGATATCATGGCTGATTCACTAAATTTTATTGATCTGAACATACATTTCATATTAATCTTACCCATATGTAATACCATATCTCATTTCATATTTTTTATATGAATTTATAATGGTTTTTAATCATAATATTTTTATGTACATACATCACGTATCTTTATATGATTGAATGAACAATTAGTGAATGTTACAATAGAATTATTACCATGTCAACAAACAGAACATCAAGTATAATAAGAAACTCAGTGCTTGGCTCATGAGTTATTTAAATAATCATCATCATGTGTTATTTTGGGATTATTTTTTAATGTAACTTTTCTCATTAGATATCATACATTATACACATCCCAACAGGATGTTGTGTGTGTGTTGATAGATATATAATTCACAAAAAACCATATAGATTTTTAACAATATAAAGATACTAGAAGTTATTCGATTCACTTATAAGATAAATATTTTGGATAAAATTGGACACTTCAGGTAAGGCAGAAACTTGAGGGGATAGGAACACCTTAAATATTTTTCAGTTATGGGGATCTTCATGTACTAATAATTTATTGTGGAATTG
Source organism: Viscum album (assembly GCA_963277665.1). Classification (NCBI taxonomy): domain Eukaryota; kingdom Viridiplantae; phylum Streptophyta; class Magnoliopsida; order Santalales; family Viscaceae; genus Viscum; species Viscum album. Next base: position 359,879,705 of record OY728158.1, on the reverse strand, counting down.
GTTCATGTTGATCCTCTCATATGTATTGTTCCAAAACAATATCCTAAATAATAATATATTTTTAACCATCTATTTTTTCCTACATGGATTTCATCATATCATATGTTTCTCTAATAGGTATTATATACTCAAAACATCTTTGAGGTGACACTAGAAATCCCACACCTCTAATGCATTCATATTGTTCTGTCTGATTCAAATCTTTTAAAGGTAGTTTTTAATTTGGTAAAATTCATACAAACCATGTGTCTAAATAAATTAAAAAACATATGAAAATTAATATATATTTTTAAGCAATACTATAATAAATAAATAAATTTTTTTATTATTCAATACTTACACAAGACTCCTATACTACTTTTTTTCTTCTTCTACTATTTTTCTATCTTAATTTATACGAGCCTCCATTTATAATACATGATGTGGTATAGAAGTGGCTACAAAATCAGATTCATTAATCTGTATATAAATAAAGAAAACTAATTTTTTTCTTATCATAAAAAAATATACTATATTTTTAAAAAACATTCTATTATTTTTAATTTATGAATATCACATCTATGATTTATAGTAGGGGAACATTTGTTTCGATGCATGCTTCTTATTTTCAACACTCCTTTTTTGTTTCATAAATGGATAAATTTAAATGAAATTTGATAAAATAAATATTTTTTAATATAATATTATCAATAAAAATTCAATCTAAATGATTCCTTGACATTAAGAGTAATGATATTTTTACATGTTTTCTAGTTTAAAATTCCAGCAAACATTACTGGTGGGTGGAGGTTTACCTTCCCCCAACCTATCTATTATGGTGCTTTGTTATAATTTCTCGGAAATCTTTACAATAATTTAAAGTGACCATTATGAAAAAATTATTTTTTAAATAATATAACATTATGAAAATATTCAAGTGAAAATGAAAATTAAATCAATATTTCATTATATTGTTTTTGTAAAATAGAGAATGTATATCATAGTGTTACTATATTAGCTTCCCACATGGTTGTCTGTAATATAAGAATGGAATTGTTCCATGTATCTATATTGATTTGAATAAGTATTCTCATTTCAACACTAATGTAACTAATGATCATTAACATAATTGGGAAAATAGGTCGGTCTCATTGATTCTATACAACCTCAAACATTTTTCCTTTTATTCTTTCCTTGATAACATTAGTTAACATAGTGATTCTACACTACTCTTGTTTTTTTTGTCCACATGATCTTGATCCCCTAATAATTACATATGTTATCATTGATTATGTTTTATTCCTTGATATTGGTAAAATCAACTTGGGTTGAAGTCACTATAAGCATGAGAAGTTAAAAATTTATTTTATATTATCTAATAGATGAATAGAATATGTAATATTATGATAAAAATGTAGTATATTAAAAACACATTAACCTATTAATTGAAATCACTTTATTTTCATTAATGGTTGAAGGTGTTTGGCTCCTCTGTTGAGTATACAACTCTCATCCTTATGTTCCACCTTAATGTTCAATAAAATGTATACATGGGAACCAATGTCAAATGATTATGATATAAAAATAAGAGGGCCTTCCTAAATTGAATTTTATTCTGAACCTATAGTGGTTTTAGTCTCTAATAGAACAATTGAACAATTCATGTTTGTGGGATATGGGACATAAAATACTTTCAGTACTTATGATTACATTATGAACAATTTTTCATTATACCCTTCCACACTGAAATACACCTTAATGGGGAAAAACTCACCAACCTTAACAACACTTAAAAAATCAAACCATATGAAATTAAAAATAAAAACAGAACTGTTTTATAATATAAGACATATATTTTTTCGATGATGCTAATGATTTATATATTTTTTTATAAATTGGATTTCTATCCATTGAACCAGATACATACATCACTTCTTCCAGAATCCTAACTCCACTATTTTTATTATATAATGATCATTGTGTGCTTTCAAATAGAGTGTATTACAATTAATTTTAAAAAATGTTTAAGAGATAACATTTATATTTGGTCCCCTAGAAAAAATTGATGTCATTTGGTAATTGAAATCAAATTTGTGGATAAATCCTTATAAAAATATTCTCAAAACCATCTTATACACTATATATTATGGAATGTGGTGTCCATAATTCATAAATTTAAGGAATAAAATGTCTATGAATTACTTTGTGGGATTAAAATTATTGAGAAATTTTTTTCTTTTATATAAAATGTAAAGATGATCTAGATCCTACTCCATAATGGTAATTGTAACATCATTATATCTAGAAATATTTTCCCCTATTTTCATTCCGATGTGATAAGATTTTGGGATACCAATTATATCAACATATTATATGTAATTGGTATAAAATTTAATATATTATTCAATTATAAATATCTCGAAAATATCAATTTTTGGATGAATTCAATTTTATATGTACCGTTTTAAAATATTCATATAACATTCATTGGCGCACATCTATATTTAATAGACATGACCACATGTTTGAATTTGTATAATAGAGTGAACAGTTAGGTGAACTTTTTTATAAAAAATTTATCGTTGGAATAATATATCTAATTAACATAATATAATTAACATTTATTTATTGACGATTGAAAATGATGTTGGCCTATTACATTACCACATACAACTTTTAAAAAGATTCAATTAATGGTTAATGTATGTCGTTCATTTTTACGAAGAGTGAAACATAAATATATACGAATTTAATAATATATCAAGATAATAAATTCAGGTTATTTTAGACCCCATATCTTCTAATTAGGCTTTAGAAATATATACTTGATATTTTATAAAAACCCTTATAATTGTTTTACACCATTAAAAAGTTATATAACTGTAATTTTTTATTTCCAGATATAGTGTTAACTTCTAGAGGAAAAAAATATCATATTTCACCATACACTAGGGATAACACAACCATTATATTCATTTCAATCATATGCAAACAATACTTAATTTAATTTTTTTTATCTCAAGAAAATTTATTGTCCTATTAAAAATACAATCACTAATATTTTTTTTCCGTGTATAAGGAATGAAGAAAACATCTGATATAAAAAATATTTTAATATTGTAATTAAAAAAAATAACTTCTTTTTTAACAAAATTTAATATAGTTTTCCTATTTTATTTTATTCAAAACATAGGTTAAATATCTGTTAATTTATTAAAATGTTAATCAACCATAAATTGAGATTGTCAAATACATTTTTCAATATTTCCATAGAATTATGTCAACCATGGAAGATATTTATTTCACGAGAGTAATAATATAAATGAACTGAAAAAAGGATTCAAGGAATGTTTAAACCTAAATATGTGAGTACCATATTCACAAATGGGACACCCCGACATTAAATTATTTTTATTTCTTAAAAAAATTTAATAGGATGAAAAATAATTTATCATCTTATAAAACATGGATCTAAATGTGAACTTTTAACTTATATTAGCCTCACATAACATGAAATTTTAACCCAAATTAATTTCATATATTAAATTAATGTGGAAAAAGATAAATAAATAGCATTATTGTGTTGTTTTTGTTTATATATAAGTAAATAAAGAAAATTTCATTTTCACTTCATATAAAACCATGTTGGAATGTAATAAATTACCACCAAAAGAATCCATGTACTATGTGTACTAACTTATACGCTAAAAGGATTTTGTCCATCCTTTTATAGCACAAGATGAATGTTTAATGGATTGTTATAAAATTTGAGATACCAAAATTAACTTTCTTCAACTTAAGAGGGTATATTGGTTAACATAGTTTCCCATATTTGATTATTATAAATGCATTACATGAAACTTTTTAACAGTATCTTGAAAAAAATATAGTCATCTATAGAATTTAATGATAGAAAAGTACCATAAAAATTATAAAGTACACTATTAATCATTCTTTTTTCGATCTATTCCAATTATAGGAAATTTTATGAGGGATTCATATCACATGATACATAAATCATTGTATCATCCTAGTCAGTATATACAAACATCAATTTCAGAACATTTAATCCAATATTTATTGATTTGATCTATTCTATGAAAAAATAATTTCTTTCCACTCTTTTGGATGAATTCATCTTGAATAAAAACAATTTATATAGAGAAAATGGTATTGAGAATGATCAAATGGATTCTTTTTTGATAAGTTGATAAAACATTTAAATCCATCATCACAATCGACTATAATTTAATTAATATACATCCATTTTATATTAATATATATCCTCTAATGTTAAATGATTTTCATTTTTAAAATATATAAATTAACATAGTTAAGGTATTAATTATCATTGTATAAACTTATAGATACTTTGAATAAATTTGATTATTTTTCTAATAAAAAAACCATACCCCCTTTATACACTCAAGGAAGAAATAAAAAAAATTATAATAAAAAATATTCATATTTATTGAAATTTATGTATTCGACTTCTTATGAGAATATTTCACATTGATAACATCCTCATAGAAAAAGAAAATCTACGTTTCTGAGATAATGCTGGATGATGTTTCTTAGCACTGAAGTAGCCAACTAATTATGGATGAAATCAGTAATGATGTGATATCATGGTTGATGATAAATTCCAATAAAGAGAACCCACATGGGAATATATCCACCATGATTCTATTTTCACCTTTGGTATATTGTAATATTTATTGAAAAATAGTCTTAATCTTGGAATATGATAGTTGAATGAATGTAAAAATATGAATTTTATTGGTTATGATTATAAAAATATTATAATTTTGCAGAAGGGTAACATTAAACGATTCAAATCATAGTGGAAGAATGTTTATATAAAACCCAATATAGTGAATAAGTAGTAAAATATATTAAAAGAATAATTGAACCAATATAAATAAATTTTTATAAGATAATATGTTCTTGAGTATGTCTATTATTATTGTTTTGTAATGATGGGAATAATTAATGGAATGGAATTATATATATATATAATATTCTAATTAAATTTAGTCTATTTTAATACATAGAAACCAATAATTGTCACTCACAAAATTATTTCTGGTTATCATTTGGGATGAAATTTCAATGGATAATGATATTATTTGAGAGAAAACTTAAAACATTATATGTGTTAAATTGTTATTTTATTTATATATATTTTTAATTCATATAAATAGAAAAATGAAAATAATTTTTTTTGGAGTATAGTGAAATAGAATACCCACTAGAAACATAATTTTGAAATGTTAGTCAAGAATTAAACACCTATTGGGTCTGTGGAACGTTTAGGTACTTTATTTTTGAGGCATTATACATGGAAAATTTACAAAAAACGATTTTAACATTGGAGATGAAAATCATCACCTTTCGGATAATCATTAAATTATATATACTGCGACAAAGTGACAATTATTTGTAGATATTAAAACTCAATAACTTATACATGAATTTATTTTATTATTGGGTAGTTTTTAGGAACATGAAGTAATCATTGATGTTTTGTTAGAAAAAAATAAAATAGACATATTAAAAGAAGGAAATGAATAAAATTAAATCAATATTGAAATTTATTGGGGTTGTAGACTGAAATACTTAATAATATTGTTATTAAAATAAAATATTTTTACAAAAAATTTGTATTTATAAAATAACATTAAATAAAAATTGTTTTTAGGAAACTTTTTTAAAAAAATATTGCACCAATATAAATATTATCATGATAGTCCAAAAATGTTGTTAGAAAATTATTTTATTTGAAATAGGGATAGTAAAGCCATATATGTGTTAAAACATGGTTATATCAATAATTTTTAACATGGGTTTTATTGTGGAATATTATGCTTTTATGCCTTCCTCTTGATCACAAATTTAATCTTTCCCTTACCCTACATGATAACAATTAAATCTAATGTAACTATTATGAATAATATATATTATGAAAATATTATCAACACTCTTATGTGTTTTTTAGATTTTTCCATGAATTGAGTGTTGGTATTGAGGAATGATACAACAAGTTTTTTTACCTATTCCTAGTACTAAACATTAGAATATTATGTTAGATTTGTGCTTTAGGTGAATTTTGTTAGTTTGTACCAGAATACAGGGAGCTCAATTTCTTGTTGTGGATTTGATCATCATGACCTAGATCAATGAGGATTGTTTCTTCAAATACCCTATGTGGTCCTTTACATCTTCTTAATTTCTTATATTCTGGTTATTTTCTTTTCCATAGTAATGAATATAAGAGGTCTTCTTACTATCACTATTGTAGGTCTAAACATGACTTAAGGATGTTAAATACCTTCATTCCATCTTTTATTTTTCTAAAGATTGTTTATCGTGATATTCAAGAAAATTTTTAATTATTTTTTGTTCTAAAATATGATTTATCATTAAAAAATTAAATGGTTTTTATAATTCGTAGGTTCCTTTCATCCCATCCATGAAAGGATATCCGCAAAGAAAATATTGAAATCAAAATTTATGTTATTTTCTAAATTCGGATGGAATTTATGATGACTTAAATATTTGAGATAATGATCCCAAAAACCACGTTTTATTTAAATTTTAAAAAAATTGTTGACCTAATAAATATTGTACTGTTGGTATGTGGAATAAAAACAACAAAAAATTATTGTGATAAATTATATGTAAATATTTGAAAAATGAGGGTGCCACATGGAACACTGTTATCGGTGATACCTTACAATATATGCCATCGCACCCTGCTAAGGTTTACCATCACAATCACCCACTCCCTAGTTGTTTCAGTCCTTGATTCACTCCATGATGTACACTTGCAGAGTTTCCACAGCCCTACTAATCCCCATGGCCCTCCTCTCTATAACCACTATACAAATATCTCGTGTTGAAGGATCAACGTCTACCATTCTACTTTATGGTCCAACATTAGTTATAGAACCTTAGACCTCGCAAGTAGGGGTTCCCCAACTAGAGAAGAGTGGAAATTACTATTTCCACACCCACAATCTAGTACATAGACCATAAACTTCTAAAAGATCGGTAGTTTCCCGTGCATTTTGGATTATCAGCCACATTGATATGTATTTTTTTTGTTATATATTTTCCATGTATTAATTAGTTTTGATTTTTATGTTTTAATACTTCATATCCATTTTATCTCCCCTCCCCAGCAATGAAAGATTAAATGTAGTATGAATTTTCTCCTATTTCTTATTTTTCTTTGTGGTTAAAAATATTCCTTATTATCAAATCTCTAATACATATAAATTCATTAACAGTACTAGGAAAGATATTTTAATTGAAAAAAGAGTTAACAATGTAATTGATGATAAAATTATGCATTATTTTTAGTGATAGGAACACCACTAACAAATAGCCACTTTTTAAGTGAAAAAGGAAAGTGGTGATTAGGGCCCCCTTTATTAGTACTAAAATAACGAGATAATAAAGGGGTACTTTATCAATGTTCTATTTTAGTGCTAATAATGGGGACTTTTATCATTGATTTATTTTATAATTGATAAAGGGTTCATTTTTCAGTTCTATTCTATCACTAATAAAGGAGACCATTATTATAACTTTTGGTAGCACTGCTAAAGATCATGGAAATACTGTAAAGATGATATTTCCTTGCATCATCCATATAACAACAAACCCAATTATAAAATAAATAGATAGAAGTAAAAATATATAGAAAATATGATTCAAATAAAAATATATCATTTCAATATAATTTCAATTTAAAATTTACAAACAAAATATTTATATTTTTGTGTTACATAAAACTAATAAAAAAATTACAACCAATATACAAAATAGTAACTATTATAGTAGGCTTTTTCCAAAGATCAAACTCTATACATAATCATTCCTCTTCAATAAAATCAATGTTGATTTTAGTAATAGTAAATAAAAAAAATTAATGGATTATAATCCATATATGATATATTATATTATTAATTAATATATATATGAAAAATATCATCACTTAATAATGTGTCAGATTGATGTGTAGTAAATTCATACACATTAAGAATGAATTATGGATCATTTTAATAACGTTTGATAACAATAAGAACTTGTTTTAATAGATTTGGCAATGCAATAATTATTTCATAATAAAAGGAAAATTTTATATTGAAAACATGCACATTGATTCATACCAACCACATCATGTGTTTGATTGAAAAGTGGTCAATTCACTCACATCAAAAAGAAATTATTGATTATAGTCCTATGTTTGGAAATAGTATCATCTTTTTTTTATGTTTTGAGTATACTACACATGCTTTAATCTAAAATTGGTTTTCTATTGAAAACATACACTTTGATTCATACTAGTCACATAATTTTTTGGAATTACTTTCGGTCGATTCCTAAATTTGAAAAAATAATTGTTGATAATTGTATTACTGTTTGAAAAAAACAGGTGCTTGTTTTCTCATTTTTCCCATGATGATCATTTTAAACTAAAACAGAACTTCTATATTGAAAATATTTACATCGTTTAAAGTCAGACACATGAAGAATCATATTGGCATGATCCCAATTCATATACATCAAAAAAATATTGATAATATTTATAATGTAGGCAAATATTCTAAGCTCATTTTCATAGTTTTTTCTTTTTGATGCATGTTTTAAAAAAATGTAACTTATTTATATAAAACATGAACTTTATGTAATACTAACCACATCGTGTATCATATTGATGTTAATTAAATCCCTACTTGTCAAAAATTAATTATACATTATTTTACTAAAATTTGAATACAATCTGAGTTCATTTTAAAAATTTTCGCTAGTGAGTTGCGTTTTCAACTAAAATGAATTTTTTTATTAAATACATGAACTTTATGTTATAGTAGAGACATTAAGAATCATATAGATCTATGGTTAATTCATACACCAAAAGAAATATATGGATTGTTTTCCTAAATTTTTAAAAATGTCTGAAATCATTTTCCAGTTTTTGGAATTATGATGAGAATTTTAATATAAAATGACACTTTTATATTGAAAACACACACATTGTGTCACTGAAACCACATAATGTGTTGTATTGATTTTTTGTTGATTACAACATGTCATAATTAAATAATGGATCAATTTTTTAAGGATTGAATATAATCCCAGACTGTTTTCATGGTTTTGCTTATGTGATGTTAATATCAAACAATAATGCCCCTTATATATTGAAAAATAGAACACCAATTAATTCCAACTACATCATGTGCCATAATCATGTGTGTTTAATTACAATATGTCAAAAACAAATTATCAACCACTTTCCTAATTTTTGATAACAATATTTGATCATTTTCATGGGATTTTCATATGTGATGATAGTTATAAACTAAAATAGAGCATCAATATTGAAAACAGAGACTTCAAATAATACATATTGCATCATCTTTCATATTTAAATATGGTGAGTTGTTATATGTCATAAATAATATATAGATCATTTTCCTATTTTTTTTTAAAAATATTTCCTCGTTTTCTCTGTGTTTGCAATGTGACATGTTTGAAACATAAATCCAAATTTTATATTAAAAACATATACTTCATGTTATATGGAACACATCAGGTGTCGTTTTGATGTGGGGGTTATTCCCATATATCACAAATAAATTATAGTTTTCTTCATAATGTTTGAAAATAATCAAATATGGTTTTCTTGGTTTTGGTTATGTGATGTGTGTTTAAAACTAAAATAGTACGTCTATATTTAAAACATGATACTCTAGTCATACCATAAAAATTGATTTTTAGGTTGATGGGGAAAAAATTCATACATATCAAAAATAGATTATGGAATGTTTTACTAATGTATTTAAATAATATGAATTTGCCTTATGGTATTTGACTATGTCTACTGTGTTTTCCATTAAAATATAAAATTTAATTTGAAAACCTGCATTTCATTCCCTATTGGTCAAACCTTGTATATAATTGATGTGAAATAAACTACAACCCATCAAAAATAAAATATACATCATATTTATAATGTTTGAAATCAACATGATCTCATTTTTAATGTTATTCTAATGTGACATGTTTTTTAAATACAAATGGATGCCATATTTTTTAAAACAGAAAAATTAATTTTATATTCGCCACATAAAGTTCCAAATTGACATGCGATAAATTCATACACATAACTGATTTTTTATAAGTTCTATAATGTTTGAAAACAATTTGGCATTATACTCTAAAATTTACAAATGATACAAATTTTAAACTAAAATTAATTTTATATATTAAAATCATGCACATAGAGTCCTACCAACAACATCATGTGAAAAATCCTTATGAAATAATTTTATATTCATTAAAAATAAATTATGGGTCATATCCATAAATATTAAAAATGATATGATTTATTTTTCTCAATTATTTAATGTGACATGTTTTTTAATCTAATATGTCACATTTATTTTATGAACATAGACATGGAGATTTGTTGGCCACATCATGTGTTGGATTGATTTGTGGTCAATTATTACCTGAAAAAACGAATAATGGGTCATTTCATTAAACATTTAAGTCAATTTTAGATTTTTTTGTTAGTTTTGCATATATCATGTCTATGTTACATGAAAATGGAACTTAAAAACAAGAAATTTGAGTCATATCGGGAAAATCATGTGTTATATTTAGGTGTGGGCATTTCATACACATAAAAAATAAAAAATAAATTATTTTACTAATGGATGAATAAATTTAGAGTACCTTACAAGGTTTTTTCAATGTGATGCATGTTTTAATCTAAAATCAAAATTTTATGTTAAAAATAAGAACCTTCTGTAATACCGGCCACATCATGTGTAATAGTGACATGAGGTAGATCCCTACATGTCACACACATAACATGGATAATTATTATATATTTGAAAAATAGTGAGAGTTTTTTCTAAGAATTTTCAATAACGCACATTTTGTAAACTAAAATAAAGATTCTATTTTTAAAACATCCACTTCAAGTCATTCTTTCTACATCTTGTGTCAGATTATTGTTTATTAGATTCATAAACACAAAAAATTAAATATAAAAACGTTTCTATATTTTTCATGTTGATATGAGCTTGTTTTATCAGTTTTATCTATATAACATATTTTTTAAACTAAAATGACAAATTTAATGTGAAAAACATGTAGATTGAGTTATAGTAGACAAATACTATGTCAGAATTATTCACAGTTGATTCATAGACATCAAAAATGATTTATGAATCATTTTATAAAATTTTGAAAACAACATGATTTTGTTCACTCAGTTTTGATAATGTGTTTTTAATTTTAATCTAAAATAACAATTTTATATTTAAATAAAACACTTTGAGTCATTACAGTCACATCATGTGATATACTGATGTTCAGTAAATTCATTCATATAAAAAATTAATTATGGATTATTTTGATATATTTTTAACTTAATACAATCTTGTATACTCTCTTTTTTCTATGTGATGGTTTTCTAGAGTAAACTGATACATTAATTTTTATTAAATACATGTTAAGTCATACAGGAAAGATCATCTTTCATATTAATGTGTAGTTGATTCCAACATGCCACACAAAATTCATCATTGTCCAAAATTTTGAAAACAATATAATCTTTCATTCAAGGTATTTATAATTTGGTTGATGTTTTAAAATAAAATAATTCATTTATATTGAAAACAAAAACATTAATTTACCCAAAAAACGTCATCTTTTTATTGATTTTTAGTCAATTCCTACACAACAAAAATAAATTAAGGATAAAATTATAGAATTTTGAAAATAAACTGAACATATTTGATTAGTTTTGACAAGGTTACAAATGTTTTTAACTAAAATGGATCTTTTATAAGTAAAAAATGAATTTTCCATCATACCAACAGTAACTAATGTTAGGTTTGTATCAATTTTTTATCATACACAAGACAAATAAGATCACTCACATCGTTCAAATCCTTTAAAAAATTAGAAACAACCAAATTAGAACTAAAAATGTTAAAATATTGAAAAATAATGAATGTAAGATCACAATTAAAAAAAATTAGATTTTTAAAGTGTTGATTTTTCCAGGGGTTTCAATGGATATGGGTGTCGAAGATTCAATTCCTCCATACAATGAACCAAATGAGGGATAGGGTCCTATGATGGGGTTCTATTTGACATATCATAATGGTTTTATTAGTCTTTTTTAACAAACATTAAACAAGACCAATATTTTCCATTGCTAAAATATAAATTGATGAAAAAATCACTCTTTATAATTCCTAACTCTTAAAACATATAAATATAGGATATTTTCAAAACATTCTAGAAAAATTTGATAATGATTTGTTATGTAAGTACTTTCAATTTTAGCACAGAAAAAACCTATTTTTTCAAAAATATTTGCAATGAGATGATAATGATTCATATTTCATAACCAGGGAGGTGATGGCCATTGAGATCATCCCTCACCCTACAGAATGGGAGGGACCTCAATCATTATTCATGATAACTTTAACTCTATCATTCTATAATTTTTATATCATATATTTTCTTCCTTATTTCTCTCATATTTCACTTATTCGAAAAGTATTATAATTGTTTGATGGCTTCTTAGAACATTCTCTCTCGTACTCAGACATTACTAATGCCTCGTTTCTTCTTAAACAGATGTTGATACTATTTTTCAAATAATGTTTTCTATTGGTGTATTCATTTGGTGGGTTTGTTTTCAGATATTTTGGACTACAGGAATGATTAACTATGGGTATACTCAATAATAAGAAAATCATGATTCGGTTCCCTTTAAAGAATGATTTATTCTGGCCTTGGTTTAGTGCACCCCACATCTAGAAATGAAATTGTTTCTCCTTATTTAAGTGGAATTATGATTTAAACATGAAACGAGATACCCTGAGTACAATGATTTGGGTTACTTATCCAGACTACCCTCTTCTTTTTCATAATCCTGACATTATTCAAATTCTAGGTAATTTGGTTGGTATATATTTATGCTCTGGTAGTGTAACTATAATTATTTTCCATCCTATTTCTCCGAAAAATTAAATTGAATTAAATTTTTTTAAAAATATGTCAAAGAATGTTTGGATTATAGTTTGGGGAATATTTCTGCTACAAGAAACCTATTTCTCTTGAGTCGTGATTTTATTTTTCTCCTCATTCAAAAAAAGTGTTACTTGATGGTAGTGTGTTGTCATCGGTGCATGAATCACTTCTAGAAGACAGATGCAATATTGGGATATAGTGCTAAGGGTATGGTTTCCATTTTTTTGTAGGTCTGAAGAATCATTTTCAAATTGGTGTTTCTATTGACCAAATGATTGATTCAGTGGTAGTTCAATTTGGATCCCTTGAGGGTGGGGAGTCGAATGAGACATATTTTCTTGTTGGTATCATAGAAAAATAGTTGATTCCAAACATAACAGAAATGGTAGTCCCCATCCAAAATTACGCGCATATATTAATCCCTTATTCAAGATTTTTAGACATATATTGTAGACTGTGATGTGATTTTGAGGTGGCGTGTGGAACATGGCCCATGGAAATTAAAATAAATGCAGTTAAAGAGGAATCCAATAAATAGGCTATGAGAATTGGTGCTAATGGTAATCAAAAGGTGTTGTTATATGTGAAATGTGAGGAAGATGAAAAGGAATGTATAACTAGTGGACACAGTTGGGGATGGGTGAAATCAACATGAAGGTAGAGGTAAATAGTGAGTAGAATGACTATTAATATTAGTATTCTCTTTGATGATTTGGAGGTTTAATGTTTGGTTCAAGGATGGGGGTATTAAATACAAACAAGAATGGAAATCCAACCCCCAATACTATTAGAGAACTTATCTGACGACCAAAGCCTTTATGAGATAGATTAGAAGGATGATATATCTAGCCAGGTATTGGTGAATAGTTCTGATGGAGTGCATGTAAGAAGAATATACATCCTAAGAAATAGGAAAGGGTGGAAATAAAAAATGGATTTAGTGATATTCATTTTGTTAAAGAAAATAAGGTCTAAAGGATGCAAGGACTACTCTCAGTTACCTAATACAATGGAAACAAGGTCATCCAAATAGAATATGATGATGGGTAGTGAACCCTTGTCCCATGTATAGGAGCGAAAGAAGAGTAAAAATCATTATAGTGAAAATCAGATAATGGAAATTTTTGAGACCAAGAAACAATAACAGGGTAGCGGTATAGTGGAAATCGGATTTAGGAATATGTGGTATTTAATAGTATGGTCACGGTAGAATATAAGTAGGATGTGGAAATAAGGAAGTTATTGCGGGTTATTATTCATTTTAATGATGAAATGTTAGTGGATAAATCTATGATCAATGTTACATAGGAGGAAGTAGAGGATGAATGAGAGGACAATTCATGTGGAAATTAATAAAGAATAGTGTGTATGGATTAATAATCACGATTTTGTTTTGATATGGGTCTTCAAAAAAAGGAAGATTACCGTGGAATAGTGTATCCAAACTTTAGATAAGACAACCTACAATTTTGAAGACCTCATCATGGATGACACAAACACGAAGGCCACTGTTCTTCAATGGAGGTTATGTAGAGGTAAGGTTTCCAATAGACTTATACTTGATTTCAATGCTTTAGTGATTTCTTATGGTGTATTTTGATTGCATGTTCGTAACATAAAAGTCTTCCCATATTTTCCATAATAGTGATTTTCATAATAAATTTATCTGATAAATATTATATAAAATAAATTATATAATATTAAATAAATATTTAATAAAAATGAATAAATAATAAAAAATGTAAAAAATAATTAACATCATTAATGAAATGATAATATTAAATGCATTAATGTAATAAGTTAATTTTTATTACAAATTAAAAAAATATGTATATATATGACATAATATGTTAATAAATCTAAATATAAAATAAATATTAAAAATTTAACAAATTAAAGAAATATTATTTTTTGTGTACGTTCTATATAAAAATGAATTAACTACATATATGTATGTTTCAAAAAAAATATAACACACCTTTGATATGTGTTAAATTGAAAAAAAATCATTTAATTAAATGTTCATTACATGATACAATTATTTTATATTTTTAATTAATATTGATTGTTATTTATAAATAATTTTTCATTAAGTATATGTCATATTTAATAATGATATACATATTTTGTGTTATATAAATCATATATAAGGAAATATTATATATATAAATATTGATATATATATAAATATATGACTATAATTCAATATTAAAAAAAAATATTAATGAATAAATATTTTTTAAATTAATTAAAGATTAATATATTACAAAATTTTTATATAGAAAATATTTAAAATCAATAAGTTATAAAAAAATTAATAAAATATTTATTGCTAAAAAAGTACACAACCATTATTTATGAATACAAATATAGAAAGTACATTCATTAGTGCTAAAATGGGGCTTTTAATTTCTAAAAAATCATGTAACCTTTATCATCATAGATAAATAACCCCTTGATCAGTGCTTCTATTAGCACTGGTAAGGGCCATGGAAGATAGTCAAAAATATACAGTCCTGCACCACCCCATAACGTAACTGGATTAGAATCACAATACCCAATTGGAATATAAATATTATAGAAAACCGAAATAAAATATAAATATTACATTCCACTACCATTTCAATTCAAATTTTACATTTATGATCTCTTCATTGATATGGTATTTATAATTATTTAAATAATATTACAATCTAATATACAAAATCAAAATAAATATAAAATGAGTTTTTTGACAATCAACAACTATATAAACCGAGCATGTTCAATAAAACCAACATTATACCGTAACCATACACAAAAAATAAACATATTATGATGTTAATACAATCCATATATGATAATTTATATTGTTAATTATAATATATGAAAATGATATCAATATTTATCCTATTAATTTTATTATTAATTCTTGAATTGTTAATTTTATATTAGTAAATGATTACAAAATATACCATTAATTAATAATTATATTACAAATTATTAATTACATTTTAAATTAATTATCAATAAAAATTATTAAGTCAAATAGATAATTTCTTAATGATATTATCAGCTACTAAATATTTGATTACCTGATTTTTGAAAAATTATATCATTAAACAAAATCACCATTTTTAAATTAAAATATTGGACTTTGATAATAAAGGCCACATTGTGAGTCATATTTATGTGTGGTAAATTTTTAAAAGTCATTGATTATTTACAGGTCAATTTCCTAATGTTTGAAAATAATTTGATCTTGTTTACTCAATTTTGATGTTATGACACAAGTTTCAAACTTAAATGAATTTTTAATATTGAAAATACTCAGTTGGAGTCCTACCGATAACATCATATATCATATTGATGTGTTGTTGATTCCTACAAGTCATAAATGAATTATGAACCATCTTACTAAATGTTGGAAATAATTGGAGGTCATTTACTCAATTGTGGTAATTTACTGCTCAATTTAATCTAAAATAACAAATTTTATTTTAATCACACACATTGAGTCATACTGACAACAACATATGTTATATTGACATGAGGTTGATTACTATACATCAAAAATTAATTATGGATCATCTACCTAAATTTTGAAAACAATATTAGATTTATTTCTCGTTTTTGGCTATCTTATGTATGATTTAAACTAAAATTACACTTTTTTAATGAAAAAAAATTGAGTCATATGGACTACATTATTTTTTAGATTAATGTGTAATCATTTACTATAATCATCAATGAATTATATATATTTTTTCATGTTAAAAAATATTTAGTGATTTTTCAATTATTTTTTTTATGTCAAGCACATTTTATACTGAAATTCCACTTTTATATTCAATGCAATACAATGGAGTCATGATGGAAACATCATGTGCTATATCGACATGTGGTTGATTATAGCATTTCATGTATAAATTATGGATTATTTAACTACTGCTTAAAAATAATCAAGGGATATTTTCTCAATTTTGGTTCTTAGACGTGCGTTTTAAACTAAAATGAAACATTCCTATTGAAAACATCCATGTTTAGACAAAAATACCATATCAAGAGTATGATTGAAATGTAGTATATTATTATCCCTCTTAAATTTATTATGGTTTGTAAATAGTGTTTCAAAAGTATTAGTGATTTTTTCTTGGTATTGTCTATGTGACACATGTCTTACATTAAAATGGTAATTTTCTATTTAAAACACCACAATTTCAATCATATCAAGAACATCATGTTTCATTTTGATGTTTGGTCGATTCCAATTCATCAGAAAAACGAATTATGGATCATTTTATCTAATTTTGAAAACAATCCAATATCATTTTCTTTGATTTGACAATGTGAATCACATTTTAAGATAAAACGTATATTTTATATTGAATATAATCCCTTTGATTCACACTAGTACAGAAAACGTTTTTTACATTTGTTATTTTTCATTTTTTACGTTGGTTTCTAGTAGAGGTTAATACGGGCGACGTTATAAATAACATTTTTGACGTTGGTTATTTAAAAATTGACGTCAAAAACATAAAATTGTGATGTTTATGACGTCGGTTATTTTATAACTAACGTGATAAATAAAATGGGAAGGGTTTATCACATCGGTTATTTAACAACCGATGTGATAAAAGGCCTGGAAAATGGTTTATCACGTCAGTTATTAAAAAACCGACGATATAAAAGGATGGGGAAATGGTCTATCACGTCGGTTATTAAAGAACCGACGTAATAAACCGGGGGAAGGGGGGTTTATCACGTCGGGTATTATAGAACCGCTGTGATAAACCGGGGGGGGTTTATCATGTCGGTTATTAAACAACCGACATGATAAACCGTGGGGCAGAGGTTTTATCATGTCAGTTTTTTAATAACCAACGTGATAAACCAGGGGAGGGGTGTTTATCACGTCAGTTATTATAGAACCGCCGTGATAAACCAGGGGGAGGGGGTTTATCACGTCGGTTATTAAACAACCAATGTGATAAACTGGGGGGCGGAGGATTTATCACGTCGGTTTTTTATTAACCGACGTGATAAACCGGGGGGAGGGGGGTTTATCACGTCGGTTATTATATAACCACCGTGATAAACCGGGGGAGGTTGTTTATCACGTTGGTTATTAAATAACTGACGTGATAAAACAATTTTAAGGCCTTTTATCTTGTCGGTTATTAAATAACCAACGTGATAAACCATTTTCCAGGCCTTTAATCACATTGGTTATTAAATAACCAACGTGATAAACAATTTCACAGGCCTTTTATCACGTCAGTTATTAAATAACTGACGTGATAAACCATTTCCCAGGCCTTTTATCACATCGGTTTTTAAATAACCGACGTGATAAACACAATTTTTTTTTAAAATTGAATGCATTCATCTGCTTTCCACTAGAATCAACCAGAAAACAAATCAAGAAATCGTACCACAAAAACTGAAGTAGATCAAAATTAAGAATATGCATTTATAACATATAAAACAAACCCCCTAGACAGCCCCCAACCTCATGTATACCCCATGGACATCCCTCCCCCACCCCATTGAAGCCCTCACCCTCATGTATACCCCTTGGACAACCCTCCCCCACCCCATTGGAGCCCCCACCACACTCATGGACTGCCCCCGACCCCCGGACAGCCCCAAACACCCCTCGACAACCCCCACCTGCATGAACAACACCCCCTCACCCCACTTGACAACCCCCACCACACCCCCGAACAACCCCCCACCCTCTTGTTTACCCCCCCACCCCCACCCCTGGACCGCCTTCCCACACCCCTGGACAGCCCTACCACCCCCTGGACTGTCCCCCCAACCCAACGTAAATCCCTCCCAGACCGCTGGACGCCCCCCAACCCCACTGAACACACCCCCACAACCTTGGAACCCCTCCCCCACAGACCCAAATCCATACCAGAAAAACCATCATAAGTAAACCAAAACAAGAAGTAGAGAAAAATTAAACATTCACTTATATAACATTCAAAACATACACTGTCAACTTCAAAAAAAAATAAATCCAACCTAAACAACTACCAAATACACAATTACAACGACAATATTCAAAATTACATTTTACATTACAAACAACTAAAAGTCAATCAAACCTGTAAAATAATTTGACCACTCCACTTGTAAGTGTTTGATGTCTTCAGCAGTATAGGGTTTAGGGTCATCAAAAAGCTATAAATGAAAAAGAAAGTAGTTAACGTGTATAATGAATAAATCAAATTGAAATATTTTGGCAATGTTTAAGAGGAAATCGTACCAGGTCAAAATTCACAATTGTCCCAGTTGTTATTATTTCATACATAAATCATAACATATAATATCCACATTCGATGAGGCCTTGTTGTTCATGAAAATTTTGTTTGAATGAGTGTAAATTCAATATATTATTTTTATGTAATAAATCAAAAAGTACAAATTATAAATGGATATTTACCTTCGTATTTACATATTTGATCATTGCACCTATTTTCTTTTTCTTTTTTTCAAAATTAGGCCCATGCACTGTTAGAAAATAATACGAATGGGGTAAATTTAAAATTCAATATAATATATAAAACTATTGAGAAATTGAAACTTAATTTTCCAATATATTCTTAAAACACTCCCTCACATCACCATGGACATAGCATATCCAATAAAGGGCTTTCTCCCTTGGGCAAAAAACACCTAAAATCCAATGATCACTGATAAAAGGAAATTTGACGTTAGTGGTTTTTTATGTTAAAAGATAATTAAATCTTTGAGAGAAATGTGTTTCATACCTCTCACAAAAAAAGGCATCATCCAACATTTTGTGATTATATTCTTTTCAAATCCTTCATCAATATAAACCATTCTTTGTTCCTCATTCAATGCACATGCTTAAGGGGAAATCAATTTCGGGTCCATGAATCCATATACATCTGTCAGCTCATTCCTCTCACAAATTTTATAAAGATACCTAGTACAATACATACATAAGTATACATTTTTAATATATATAACGCAGGGAAAAGCTGTTAAGACTTACATGGAAATAATTTTCACCACTTTGATTCCCAACTTATCTCCTGTAACAAGCTCCATGATATCAGTTTTTATAATCCCCACTCTTATTTCACGTCCACAAACACAAGCTTCCATTGGAAACTCATAATAACCCGACAACAAATGTGAATATTTTGACAATCTGTCAAGACCATTTGAATCTGTATCTGATGTCATAGCCATTTGTCTTTGTTGTTGTCTATACAATATTTCATTACCTTTGAAGTATTCCTGTTAAAAAAATTGAAAAATATATTTTTTTTCAAATGATAAAAAAACTTTAATAACAAAATAAAATAAAAGATATAACATTCATACCTCTATGGTAATGAGTCAAAGAAGTCTGGATGGCCAAATTAAAAAATGGCCGATACTTTGTCCAACTGTTGCCCCATCATCTGTAGGTATTGTTACCTGGATGATCTATCTAAAATATCCTATACAGTGACACTCTGATTCTCTACCTCTAATTGTTGATGATGAAATTTACTCCTATACAATATACCAACCCAAATGCTAATATATGATGTTGAGAATCATCAACATACAACTCGCAATAAGTAGGAAGTTTCGGCGGAGGCATAGGATAAAAAATGGGGTCCACAGACTGAGGTGGGGGAGTGGGAGCTACTGGTAGAGGTGGAGGATATATAATGGGGTCTGCAGGGGGAGGTGGAGGAGTGGGAGCTGTAGTCTGAAATTTTCTTTTCATTTCTCCAAACATAGATTGCACCGACTCTATAATCTTGTCCTCCATCATCTCATTAATATTATTAACTTTAGCCTCCAAGGATTCTATTTTTTTTATAAACCCCCTCAATGTTAGAAGTTGAAGAATGTTGAAACATTTTTCTTACCGATACATCTACCGGATATCCTCTTACATGAGCAGGATGTTCGGGCCTTCCCAATGATGCAAATAAAATATCTTCCCTCCCAGTAGCTGTAAATGTCCCCTCTAAACTCTGCTCCTCAAGAGAGTCATGTGTTAATTAATTGAACATTTCTGTAATGATTGAAATTATATGAAGAAAATGGCTAACTTAAATAAATAAAATAGATATCTTTCAATCATCTTACTACAATTATCGATTCTTCCGAAATATATTGCCCTTTTTTCCCTTCCGAGCTCTCTTCCATTTTTCATGTCTAGATGGAGGGGATGGAGGGGCCACCTCTCCAGAGCTTGAAGACTCAACTATTAGTTGTTGAAATTTTTCCTACATCATTTGTTCTTCCAATAATGCATACCCTCCCCGAGATAAACAATGAGGGTATAAATTTTAAGATTGGATCTCCAGATGAGCGTTCCTTGTTTTCTGTAATTTAAGAATATAAAATCATTAAAAATACATTAATAAAATCATTTATATAAGAATGTTTATAAAAGTTTACTTTGCCCTTATCAGAAATGACTCTTTTCATCTAATTTCAAAAAACTGTCTCCATGTGACTTCATCTATAAAAGGATATATACGACATGGATTGTCATGAATCCTATGACCATAAATGAAATCAGATGAGAGGGTTGATTTTAAATCCCTCCATCTCTTGGCAGCCAATGATAAGCATTTCTTCCTGACTCCTCTAGTGTCAGGAATATCAAATGTCACCTGATAAAGAAGATGTTAAACATATTATATATACTAGAAACATTAAAAGAATAGTCAAACAATGACAAAAGATCTTACCAAAATCGTCTCCCATAACTGAGAGATAATCTCTTTATCTACACTTCTCCAATCATCATATAGAATGCTTACTTTTCTCTTATCCTGTGTTGCTACAAAACTCTTAAATTCTTTTGCATTTGGACCTCTAGTAATATCATCATCATCGAACTCAACGACTGTCCTCTGATCCTGCGTACGGGCAAGTGATAATTTTGGTAATATTGTGCACCCACGTTTACCAACCTTTGAACTCTTTGTCGTAATAGGAGCATGCGAATGTTCATCCCCAGAGCTATGACCAGAAATATGCTCCTCTCCAGAATCATGTGGTTGATCATCTGAATGATCTGTCATTATCCTTCACATCAAAAAAACAAAAGTCAGTTCCCAAATATATAAATTCAAATATTTTAATAATACTGTAATCAGAAAATAGAAAAGTGTAAAAAGTTATATAATAAACATTGGTAATATGGTAAGCATGTTAAACAATGGTAAAGATGGTAAAGATGGTCATGATGGTCAAGATGTTCAATATGGTAAACATGGTAAAAATGGTAAACCTGGTAAACAAGGTAAACATGGTAAAGTAATTGTAAGTGAAAAAAATAATAGATATATAATTCATGTAACAGTTATAAACATGATAATGTAAAATAAACAAACTGAAAACAAACAAAAACATATACTTATTCAGTTTTAAAACATGTTTTAATAAATAAAAAACTTAAAATATCTAGCATTTATGGAAAAAATAAATACAAACAAGAAATAAATATATGTTACCTGTAATTTTTGGAATGTACAAATGGATTGTTTTCCCAAATTCCTTCGGCGTGATCGTTCATTATGGCACAAACTATGTCCTCAACATGATCATCATTATGTTATGTTAATCTTTCCATGGAATTAGGGATCTCACATAAATCAGCATATTCATCAACTTCATCCTCACCAACATATTTTTTTTCCCGTGTAAAACAAAAACCCACTGCATATCTTATTGATCTACTAAATAGAAAATTTGTTTTTCATGTGTTGCCATTATAAAAGAATCAGCTGTGTCTTCTAATCTATTCAGATTAACAAGTGTCATTCCAAATTCATCGTGTATGACATTGTTGTTACCATTAAACCATTTACAGTTAAAAAAGGGAACATTAATTTTAAAGTAATCAACCTCCCATATGTCTTCAATCACTCCATAATATACACTTGATGCAGAAATTGGGTTTCTGTCCTCAGCACTCAAAAAATTCATTTCTTCGGCAAACACCAATACACCACTGTTCTGAACTTCACTTCTGTTGTCCTGAGCTTTCATATGAAACATATAACCATTAATGTCATAACCGGACCATGTTATTAAATTTCAACATGGACCACCCACTATCCATTTTAATGTCTCTGATACATCTGATCTACCAAGAAAAGTCTTTTTAATCCATGGAAAAAATGTTTTGTTGTGATAATTCAAAATCAACATTTATTTCTTCATTGGATGACATTGTTTCAACTCATTAATATGCAATGTGATATACTGTTGAGCATCAGCTATGTTATTCAAGATGTAGGATTCTAACTTCTTCATCTATTCAGCTGACAATGCTTTGAATTTCAAGTTGTGAATCCCCTTTCCCTCGTTATTAACTCGTTCATGGCGAGATAGAGGGAAACCTATGTGTTTCGACGTAGCCAAGTAGCTCATAAAAAACTCTTCTACCTCCTCAAAAATATACATTTCAATAATGGAGGCTTCAGTTCGATATATATTTTTTACACACCCCTTAAATATTTTCATATACCTTTCAAAAGGATACATCCAACGAAGATATACAGGTCCATAAAGCTTTATCTCTCAAACCAGATGAATCATTAAATGAACCATTATATCAAAAAATGATGGAGGAAAATACATTTCAATTTGACAAAGTATAAAAATTGCATCTTTTTCCAAAATGTTCAAAGCATTCACATCAATCGCCTTGTTACAAATTGAATTGAAAAAATAACACAACTTCATTATAGTCTTTCTGACACGAATGGGAAATATTCCACTCAATGCAACTTGTAGAATTTGTTGCATCATGATGTGACAATCATGTGATGTCATACCTATCAACTTATGGTCCTTCAATGAGACAAATTTTTTTACATTAGATGAATAACCTTGAGGCACTATGTTATCATGAAGACACTGACAGAAGCTAATTTTCTCCCTCTTCGATAATGTATGACAAGTCGGGGAAGAAATTTTTGTATTCCATTAGGAGTGGGAGCTAACTCCAAACATATTCCCATTTATAGTAAGTCAAATCTTGCATTCAACCCATATTTAGTCTTTCCTTTAATATCTAACAATGTTCCAATCAAATAATCACAGATATTTTTCTCCACATGCATGACATCAATATTATGTTTAACTTCACGATTCCTCCAATACGGAAGATCAAAAAAAGTGACCTTTTCTTCCAAATATGTCTATCATTACCCGATTTCTGTGTCTTTCCCTTTGTCA
Organism: Viscum album; assembly: GCA_963277665.1. Lineage (NCBI taxonomy): Eukaryota > Viridiplantae > Streptophyta > Magnoliopsida > Santalales > Viscaceae > Viscum > Viscum album. Next base: position 359,855,438 of record OY728158.1, on the reverse strand, counting down.
CATCAAGGTTTTTTACCCTCTCAAAATACAAATCAGGGGATAAAGGTTTTGGATAAGTATCAAATTCTTGTGAGCCATTGAATGCCTTTTTAGTGTTCTATAAGGGTGTTCCATAGGCAAAAACTTTCGATGACCCATGTACATTGTTTTCCTCCCATGATGCAATTTAAAATATGATGTCTGTTGTTCGCAAATTAGACATGCTTTATTCCCTTTAACACTGTATCCAGACAAATTTCCATATGTTGGGATGTCATTTATAGTGAACATATGCACTGCATGTAGTTGAAAATATTCTATTTTATAAGAATCATACACCCTAATACCATCAGCCCATAACAGTTTCAAATCATCAATCAACGGTGACAAGTAAACAACAATATCATTACCGGGTTGCTTTGGACCAGAGATCATTATACTCAACATGACTTATTTGCACTTCATACAAACATCAGGAGAGAGGTTGTAAATTAACAATAAAACAGGCCATGAACTTTGTGTGCTACTAAGGGTTCGGTATGGATTGATTCCATCTGTGCACAACCCTAGTCTGAGATTTCTAATTTCATTTCCAAATGTAGAATACTGCGCATCAATTTTCATCCATTATGGACAATCAGCTAGATGACGTATTTTTCCATCACATAACCTCTCTTCAGCATGCCATCTTAACCTTTCTTCATCATGTGAATTAGCAAATGAACGTTTGAAATGATTAATTATAGGAAGATACCAAAATAACTTTGAAGGGAGCTTTGTAATCTCTAAACCAGCCTGTGATTTTTCGTTCACATTATACCGTGATGTCCCACATTTGAGACACTCTGACAGAAATTCATATTCATTCATATATATAATGCAGTCATTCGGACAGGCATGCATTTTCTTGTATCCCAATCCCATCGGGCATAATATTTTCTTGGCTTTGTAATGTGAATCCGGAAGATCATTATGTTTTGGAAGAATGCCTTTCATAAATTGTAGCAGCTCTGTAAAATTTTTGTCACTCCATCCATGTTTCGCCTTCAGGTTAATCAATTTTAACACCGTTGAAAAAACCATAAAATTTGTACAACTAGGATATAATGGTTTTTCAGCATCACCATATAGACGTGCAACTGTCTGTTCAATCTCAATTTGTTCTGCTACAATATCGCGAATCATTTCTTCAATTCTATCAGTGTTACCATCTTGTGAATCATCATCATTAGTGAAATTCCATCCAGTTTCACCATTCCAAATACAAGGGCTATAACTCGGATTAAAACCATGGCAAATCAGTTGATCTTTTATCTCTCTACTTTTCAACTTCTTCATATTCAAACATTTCAGGCATGGACAGTAAAAAATGTCACTACTTGGAACATTTCATTTTGAAAATTCCAAAAAGTCATCAACACCTTCCTCAAATTCATTTCTCATTTGATGTGACTTAATCCAACATCGACTCATTATTACCTACAACAAAAACCAACAAAAAATATATATTTTTAAGATAAGAAAAATATATGTTTATAGGAAAAAAATTATAATTTGATTGTAAAACAATTTAAAATATAAAACAAATCTATGGGTATTTAAGAAAATATGCTTGAATATTATTTTTAAAACAAAATATAGTTAGATATAACAGTTTTAAATTTCATTGAATCAAAGAAAACCATGTCGCCTACATAGTTGATAGAAAATTGGAGAAAATGGAGTAAACCTGAGAATCACCCCCACCCCCCCCCCAGAACAACCACCAAAACTCTCTGGACAGGCCCCCACCCCCTTGGACATCTCCCCCACACCTTCTCACCCCCATGGACCACCCCTGGACACCCCCAACCCTCCGAAAAGCCACCCACCCCTCTATACAGCACCCCCACCCCTCCTGGACACCACCCCCCACCCCAACCCCTTCAACACCCCCCCTGGACACCCCCTACCCTCTAGAGAGCCCCCACCCCCTGGAAAACCCCCAAAACCCTCTGTATAGGCCCCCACCCCCATGGAAAACCACTCACACCCACCCACCCCCTTGGACACCCCCCGAACACCACCTGTTTCCACATCTTGGATATTACATTTTTTTTAAAAAAACATGACATTATTAAAAACGTTTCATGAAATAAGATGAAGAGTCCAATCGTATTTCATATGAAATTTTTCTTACTAGAAAGGGTCATAGTATTAGATAGAATAATAAATATTGTGGCATAGAACAGCAATATAATCCTAAAAAATTCATATAATCCAGCTTAAATATTTGAATAAGTATGTTTGTAATCAACCATCAAATCCAAAAGGTGTATGAGAGAACTATTAGAGAAAAACTGGAAATTAGAGATCATAGTCATTGAAGGGGGATTGTGTCAAAGGAAACACAAAATCAAATGAACCGAGACCACTTTATGAGGTAATCCAGGAAAAAGAACAACCTACATCAAATAAAATCGTGAAACATCAAAAAACAAACAAATACCCATTTGAAATAGAATCTAGTATCTTGATTCAGAAACTCTAAAAAATAAATAAATCACAATCTCATTGATTGAATCCTGAATTTCTAAAATAGAACAATACATTGGTTTCACTTTGGGTGGTGGTGCAATTATTTGTTGTATTCGATCATCAATTAGTTTTGTGACATAAAATCAAAAAATCTTGTGAAATACATATAAGTAACATTCATTATTCATGTTCGCATTCTTTTTATAAAATTACCCATGTATATATTATCATTAATAATAAACATTATCATTATTCTCAACTAAAATCATGAGAATTGTGATATTCCCATTTTTATAAACATATATTAATAATGTTATGAAAGATTTTATCATAACTAATAATATAAAAATGGTATAAATATCTATAGTAGAGTCTTATAAGACAAAATGGATGCATGATATTCCTTTGAAATTTAGACTTTTAAAGGGATATAATGATGTTTAATACTTCCCAGAAGGGTGAAATTATAAGGGAGTTTAGTGTCTTCTAAAAATAAATAGTGGGTAAAAGTGAATTTGTTTCCATTAAAGAAAACAAATGGTTTATCATAGATTTATTAGACTCTATGAGGGTGAATGATAAATATATATTTTATTATGTTCCATTATAACTCATGTGTAAATATTTATTTTAGTTCAATTAATGAATGATAAATGGTTTACATTAATGTTTTTTGTTTTCAAAAAAAATGACATCTTCAATATGGATGATTGATTCATATTCTATGATAAGACACTCAACAAGGATGATTCACTGTATATGATGATAATTTCTTTTAATTCTCTAATCACAAAAAAATTATTGGTTATCCCACTACAAAATTGTTAGATGAACCTGAGCATTAAATGAAATATAGGATAAAAGGAATGGATGAATCAATCCCACCTCAAATTTCTTTTTGATAATGAAATTCAAACCGGTCAAATCAGGAAATATTCCAAATCTTTCCTTAATCACGCCATATTCCATCAATAAATAACCCCAAATATGTTTCCAACATAGGAAGAATTTGAGTCATTAAATTGAAGGTAATATATCAAAATTTGTTTTATAAATAAATACAGAAACAAGACACTCAAGATAAAAATGAATGCCCGGTTCCAAAGATATTCAAAAAGATGTAATAGGGTTCGAAATGGAATAATCTAACCTAGTTTAAACAAAAAAAAATCACAAAACATAAATATAGACTATTCGGGAAAAAAAAACAAACGAAATAAATTCGTGGAATGCTTACTTGAGTGTTGCAAGTTGAGATGATAGATCCGAGGAGACTAAAGATGATAAATGATGATGCCAAAATGAGTTTAACGCAGGTCGATCAATGAGCCGATTAGGGTTTACAGCATGAGATAGACGAGCCGACAGACTGTCGATCGAAAAAACGTAAATGACCGTCCATGGGGCTTTAATTTTTTAAATGTTTTATAATGTCGGTTATTATATAACAGACGTTATAAACTATTTATTAAATTTAGAACGTCAGTTATTTGAAAACCAGCGTAAACCCCCCCCCCCCCCCCGCAATTTTGGTTGTTTACGTCGGTTATAAAATAACCGACGTAAAAAACTCGTAGATATCTCGTTTTTTAAGTCGGTTATTTTATAAACGACGTAAAAAACCCGTAGATAACTCGTTTTTTACGTTGGTTATTTTATAACTGACGTAAAAAACCCCCTGCACTTTGGTTTTTTACGTCGGTTATAAAATAACCGATGTAAAAGACGCCTAGATATCTATTTTTTTACGTCGATTATCAAATAACCAATGTAGAAAACATATGCGCTTTGTTTTTTTATGTCAGTTATAATATAAAAGACCTAAAAACTGAACACGCGTGATTTGTAACATCGGTTATTAAAATAACCAACGTTAAACAGCTACTCAACGCATTTGTTAAGTCTGTTATTAAATAACCGACATAAAAAACCATGTTTCACAGATTATCATGTCGGTTATATATAACCGACGTAATAAATGGTGACGTAAATAACGTTTTCTTCACTAGTGTCTTATTGGCCAAATCATTTTTCAGAGGGATGTGTAGTAAATTTCATCACATCAAAAATGAATAATGGATAATTTTACTAATTTTTTAAGAAATTCATATCACATTTGTTTATGTGTCATGTGTTTAAAACTAAAATGAAAATTTAATATTTAAAAAATCAAACTTTGAGTCATACTGGACAGATCGTGTTCCGGAGTAACATGTGATTAATTAATAAATATCACATATAAAATATGCATGTTTTTTATATTGTCTGAAAACTACCCAATATTATTTTTACATTTATGGATATGTGGTATGGGCATAAAACTAAAATTACCCTTGTATATTGAAAATACACACTATGTGTCATACTAGGCACATTATGTGTTAGGTTGACATGAATTCAATTTATATATTTCTATGATTAATTATGGATCATTTTCACAATATTATAATGCTTTGGTAACTTGTTTTATCTATTTTGGATATGTGATTCATTTTTTTTACTAAAATAACAATTTTATATTGAAAACGTGAAGTTTGAGTCATACTATGTAAATTAGGTGTTGGATTGATGTGTCATAAATTCATACCCAACAAACATGAATTTTTTTATATTTTATTATTGTTTAAAAACAATTTGATCTTGTTTTCTCAGTTTTTTTAGTCTGATGAGTATTTTATACACAATGACACATTTCAATTGAAAACATACATTTGGAGTCATACCGAACACATATTGTATTATATTAATATATGATCAAATATTACATGAAAAAATAAATAATTGATGATTTTACTAAACATTCAATAAAATATGATCTTTTTAATATAGTTTTGTCCATGTGATGTGTTTCTTATACTAAAATCACACATAAAAACAAGCAATTTGGGTAATACCAGGAACATCGTGTGTTGGACTTATGTTCAGTCAATTATTACATATCAAAAAAAGAATTATAGATCATTTCCATAAGTTTTTAAAATAATTAGATATTTATTTCATAGTTTTACTACGTGATGTGTGATCTATATTAAGATGCTAATTTTATATTGAAAATATGTACTTTTAGTCATATTGACCACATCGTTCGTTAGCTTGACATGTAGTCAATTAATATATGTCACACTAGACTTATATTTTTTAATCGTATGTTTTTAAAACAATTCAAGATTTTTTCGATGGTTTTGGATTAGTGATGCATGTTTTAAACAAAAATAAAACATTTATATTGAAAACTCTCACATTGAGTCATACATGACACATGATTTGTTTGATTGAAATTCAGTCAATAGATACTCACCAAAAATAAATTATAGATCATTTTCTTGAATTATTAGGGAAATATAAGATCATATTCTCATTATTGGATATGATATGTGTTTGTAAAATAAAATGATACTTTTAATGATAAAAATATGCACTCTGAGTCATACCATCCCCTTCTTGTATCACATTGATGTGTAGTCCAAACCTATATTTCAAAAATATTTTATGGATCATTTTTCTAAAGATTAAAAATAATATATGATATTTTATTTTATTTTTGTTGTATGTTGTGTCTTTTAATCTAAGCTGACACATTTATATTGAAAACATGCTCATAGAGTCATTAGGGTCACATCTTGTGTCAGATGGACCTTCAATAAATTATTATACCTGAAAAACTAATTATTGATTTTTTTTTCTATAGTTTTTGGATAGTGTGATATCATACACTAGTTTTAGGCTATGTGACGTTTATTAGAGTAAAATGATACTTTTAATTTGAATATTTTTACTTTGATTCATAATGGTCATATCGTCTATTAGGTTGATTGGTGGTGGATTCTAACACATCCCACAAGAATTATAAATTGTTTTCCGAAAGTTTAAATAATATATAATCTAGTTTTAATGGAATATTTAATGTGATTTTTATTTAAATATAAAATTAAAATTTTATATTGAAAACAAAAACATCGATTCATACAAACCACATTGTGTGTCTGACTATTGTGCATTAAATTATTACTTTTATAAAATAAATTATGGATTGTTTTCCTCTATTTTGAAAACAATATGATTTCATTTGTGCTGTTTTGAAAATGTTAAAATCATTTTAAACTAAAATTATAATATTATAATGAAAAAATGATCTTTGAATCATTCTGGAAAGTTTGTATATTAGATTTTTATGTGGTCTGACTGACAATTTTAACATTTTTATTAATTAATGTGAAAAATAACAACATAAAATTAAATGTTCACAAGGGAAAATAACAATATAGACCAAGGGTATCACCATGAACAGTCAAATAATTATCAATTATAAGAGAAATAGTAGAAGAAAAAACATTAACATGTTTTCCTAGTTACCTTTTGATGAAAGATGATCCGCCGACATGTTTCCATCACAGCATGTATATAGAACCGATATACTAGGAAAAATAATTTCCATGTATTAATGTATGAGGTAAATAATATTAGAAGGGAAATTTATCTGATCTATTAAAGAATTAATGATAATATAAAAATATGATTCAATAATATTTATCTGAATATCTTTTTCTTTACAGAATGTGAGCCCTTGAATCATCACTGATGTAACATCCCGGTTCCAGAATCCACCTGGAGGCGCCCCGTACCCGGTTGTACAGATGACCTCAAGCACACTTCCCCGAATTCAAGAGGCTTCCGATTAGAAGTGAGGGTCATTGGTGTGATAGTGGGGAAACTATGCCCTCATTGGAAGAGTACACAACGGAAGTGAACAACACATAAAATAGCGGATGCAGTAAATATCCAACAATAGTAAATCGTGGAAGTCTATAATAGTAAACAACTAGAGAACATATATATATATATATATATATATATATATGAAATGATGAATGATACATATATCTAAGAAACCAGCCAAATAATTCACAATGATGGAATACAAATTTTCAAAACTAAAGTACAAAAATAATGATAAATATATAAACTCTTCATCATCGCAAGTCATAGCTTGGCCCCATGCTCTCCAGCTCCACAGCAAGTCAAGTACCTGAAGTAGAAGGGCTCTTTCCCTTATCTATTCCTGAAACAATATAATATTCTTGGGCCTAACTCAAACAAGGTGTGAGACTAAATCCTAGTAGTCAACCCCCCAAAGTATTGTGCCTAAAACTTAGTGAGTATATGGTAGGTAAAAGTATATATAATAGTAAAAATAAAACAGAATACCGGACAGTACTCAATAGTAAACAATCAAAATTTTAATCAAGAAATAGTGAGGCAAACCGCTTTCCAGAAGTAGGTAACCCTCTAAGAAGTACTCACAACCATCCCCTATGGTCCTACCTAAAAAGTACAGATAACCCTCTGGGAACCACACTCGGTCTAACCCCTCAGGTTGTATATTGGAATTTAATAAAGACTCTCTGAGGAAACACTCACAGTCTATCACTTTATAGTCATAGTAATGTAAGACTCTCTCAGGAATCTCACATGGTCCATTCCTCGCAAAGTCTAAGGTAGTACAGGACTCTATGAGAAAGCTCACATTTCAATTCAACTTATATTTCCAAGGTCTAGGATTGTCTGAAGAAGCTCACACAGTCAATTCCTCTTATAACCTAGGTCGTTCAATAAAAATTATGACTCTCTGAGGAAGCTCCCATAGTCACTCCCTTTTTAGTCTAAAATAATCGAGGACTCTCTTAGAAAGCTCATTTGGTAAATTCCCCTTATAGCCTTAGGTGGTTCTTGGCTCTCTGAGGATACTCACTCAGTCAATCCACCATTATAGCTTACTACACTAGGTTTTAACAGCCCTGTGTAGGTCAACGAGCATAGCAGTGTAACATAGCCAAAGTAAACCTACATTACCACTTTGCTAAACAGTCTACATCATAACAAGAATTTTAGAATACAACTCTCCACCCTACAACAACTAGAATTGAAATCAAGAAACGCAACCAAAGGCCAAATAGGACCAAACGGTCGTAAACAGAACAATGAATGGGAAAAACATCTAAATCATAGAAATCAACCCAAATTCATATCCAATTTACCATTACACAGGCATAAAAGAATGGCATGAAAACAACACGGGTAAAAGGGTAAACACGCAATACCCCGCTCAAGGGTATTGGTTTAATTTACACGTAATACCCAATGAATTCAAACAGAAACGAAAAAATCACATACCTCGGGGTAAGGAGATCAATATAATTAAACCACGAAGCTTGAATCTCCTTTGAATGTCGTAGATCTAAGAAAACATCCAAAACGTTCAACCCACGATAACAAAGAAAATAAGAGGAATTGGATAACAAGGATAAAGCAGAAGAGAGAACTCACTGATATGATTCCAATGCAATAAACGGTGCTCGAATCAGAGGATGGAAGGAGGATAGGGGTCTCGTTGAGGATCTGTGGATGCTCAGTGCTCTCAGATGAACAAAACCTATAAGGAGTGGTTTCTGTCTGTCAAACGCGACCCCAGTGCATTTAATGAAAAAAAAGTACACGACGTGTACTTGCCTTCTCCATACTCCTCTTTAAGTGGCCTCCAGTCACTCCCATACAGTCGTGTGTACATCGACTACACGCCCATCACACGGCATGCTGCTGCAAAGAAGTACACGACGTGTACTCATAATGAACATGGTGAGTACTTAGAAAATTTCCAAAAAATCCTATTTTCTCCAAAAACGACTAGAAAGGAAAAACATACCTGGAAAGATGTTCTGTGTTCTTACTACTGATTCCTCTACCACTATTGAAGTACCATACCCATAGAATGCAGAAAAAGATAAAATAATCAATCCCACACCTTCACAAACACCACCACCAATGTGCATGATCACTTGAAATAAATAACCATACATATTTAATTTAATCCCATATACATGAGGCTTCTATCTAACCCAAACACCAGGTGACCTCTTCCCAAAAACAATAGCCTCAATCAAATAGGTAGTCGACACAGAAGAATGTCAAACCATGGAGATTTTTTTATTTTCAAAGTTATTCACAAAAACCTAGTGTGTCTCCATAAAATTTCACTTAATATAATGAATATTATTCTGAAAACATGAAGAAATGTAGGATTACACATCCACCATAAAATCCCACCATGCAGTGGTGATGAAAAAGAACAATCCCTTTGATTCTGCCACAACTAATTCTAGTGAATCCCAATGAAGCTATAAAAAACATCCATATATGTTACACATCCACAGAAATATATAAATCCATCTACATGAACCCACAAATACATATCCCATTAATTTATACAAAATATATTAACAACATGTTTATATTTGGAGTTAACACAACACTATAATTTCAATTCAATAGGAATACTAATTGTTTAGATATTATCGGCAGTAGCAATCGAAATATACAAAATTATTTAAAGAAGAAAACTAAAATTTGGGAAAAATAATTAACCCATTGTCTAATTCTCATATAATCAAAGTTATAACTTGAATAAATCATGGTGAAAAAAGAAGAGAAAAACAATTAAATATACATATATACATGATTGATTTTTACACACTGTAAATTAACTATGGATGATTTCTATAAATTTTAAAAAAATCATGTTCATTTTCAATGTTTTTACAATGTTACTTTTTTTAAACAAAATTACCATCTATAGATCTATCCTCCACATAAAAGTTTTATCTTCCATCCCTCATTCAACTTCCTTCACATAAAATTACATGATTCTACATTGAAAATTCGATCAGAATATCAGAGAAAAATATCTGTTAGTATTTAATTTATCATTCATTGGAATGAATTCTAGTGAATAAAATGGAAATGTGATTGAATTAATATTTCATTCTTATCATGGTTGTGGATGTTATTATAATAGTTTTGAGACCATTTTTACATAATCATAAAAATACATCAAAACAAAAAATGAAAATAATAATTATAGGACCACGGAAGTACATTCCCTATCATTTGGAAATATGACATCATATTTTTGGGTAAAATGATCATGTACACATTTCACTCTCATCATTATATTTACTGTAGGCTCATTGTACAATATCTCATGAGAAAAACTAACTTCATTCATGTTACAAGCTCAACCAATATTTGTATACTGTAGCCCTCCAAGATACATCTCATGGAAAAATCACTCAAATAGTTATTTAATTTTAGCTACATCAATACATAATTGTTTAGTTTCAAATAACTCAAACTAACACCCATTGGATGTAATTAGTGAAATGTTGAAAATAAATGCATGTCAATTTGGGAAATTATAATATACTATTTAGAAATATTCAAGAAATATAGTAAGAGTTATATTATTTAATTTATTAGAAGTAGCCTTAGTTAATATATTATACATGTTTAACTAAAGTTATAATGCATCTATATATGTAATTGGATTTGAATGTATCTAAAATTATTTCTCGTCATGTTATAGCCTATTATAAAAATTATTTTTCTATTTATCTTAAATTAAAACCACATAATCAATACATTCATACAATTTTCATCAAGTGGAGGTATTATATGTTATCGAGGATCATCAAATTTATCTCCTCAATCAATAGAGAAAAAATATCTATGGATGGGTTGAAAATTATATTTAATGATGGGATGGTCAAATCATAAAAAACTTTTTATATGTTAATTAAAATGTATATCTATAATTAATATAGCACTAAAATATTTAAATAGTATAAGAATTTTATTATATATAAAGTAATTTAGATGTATTATTGTGATAAATCATAAAATCCCAAAGTATCTCAAAGGTCATAGCATGTACAAGATGACATGAATAATCATTAATGACAGCAACTTGATGTCAAAAATAATTCTGACCCCACGCACTCTTCCCACTCAATGATAAAAGATATTTATTTTTTTTGGTATTTATACATTTATGTTATCCTGATATTATATATAAAATATTAAAAAAACTTCTAAAAAATATTATCAGTGAAATTTTAATTACCATGGAAAATTACATATTTGTGGGGTGCAAGTCTGTTGATGGTATATAAACCATATAATTATTCATGTTTTCAAGTCTCAATTTTTTATGTTAACTATAGATCTATTTTCACCCCTTCCTAAATTAAAAATATTCACCTGAAATGTCAAATTATCAAACTTTTATATATGTCCAATTGAATTAAAGTATGAAATATTCACATAAATTGGATATCTATACTTATAACCGAATATGTGTATCACATGCTCCATTATCCTAAATCAACTATTTATTATCATACTATGTTCAATGTGTTACTTCATATAGAATGTATAACCACTAACTAAAAAACCAGTGTATGAGATAACATTTTCATTTGTTCTCCTGGATTGCCAATGATGTAGTTCTAAAATAGAATTGGTATTGGAAGATAACTCCTCAAAAATATTATCATAGAACCATATTATAAAAAATGATTATGGGTAATTGATAAAGATATCTTTTCCCTTGATGGATTCAATTGTCTATGAATTACTCTATGTGAGTCTTTATATGGAGGGAAATCTAAAACATTATATAAATTGTAATGTTGAGTCTGAACATACTTTGTAATGGTAATTATAACAACACAAATTCCATAAATTTCTCATGAAATAAGGTTTCCACTATGATGCAATTTTAGGAGATAAATTCTACTAACATCTGGATGGTAATTAGTTCAAAAATGGGACATCCAAACATTCCATTAATGTTATACCCTAAAAAATTTCAATAATAAGTAAAGTAAATTATCAATTGATAAAACAAAGTTCTATATATATGAAAAATTCAATTCTAAAATCCTAATACAATGTAACACTTTTATTCAAATAAATTTCATTTCATTAATAAATGAATCCAAATATGTACTAATTTCATTAATAGGTTGTTTTTTTAATATATAAACAGAGGAAACATAATGTATTATTGATTCATTCTAGACCATGGTGGAAATCTATAAATTACAAACATAACTATCCATGTAATATATGTACTAAATTTTACACCAATTGGACATATTCAATATGTAGATAATGCAAGTGAAATGATTCTTGCTTTATATCCCATTTTAGGATACTCATAATATACTTTCACCCACTAATTAGTGTTTCTTGGGTGTAATATTTTTTCATCTTCAATTGTTGTATCTTCCTTTCTTGGAAATTTTCTAACATATTCCTAGCATTTGTGGAGAAGTATAAACATTGTAATAATATGGAAATACCATAAAAATTTTGATGTACTGGATTTATTTTTCTTGTATTGTTTTATGAAAAACCCTAAAGATGTTGTGATGGATTCATGGTCCTCTAAAAAATATACATTCATTTGGAAATTCATGTATTCTCTAAGATATCATACCCATTGAACATGAAATTTTCGAGTTTCCATATTTTTTATAAGGAATACCATTTTATTCTGATAGTTAACATATCAATCATGAGAATGAGTAAATTAGTAAAGCTGGTTTCACTCCTTATGCTACCAACTTATAAATTATATATCATTAATAAATCTGACAACATTATATATTTACAACATTTGATATACAATGGTGTCAATTATAAGATATTTAACTTCTCAAACAGCAGTGTATAATCATGAAGATCATCTTGAATTGAATGTTTTAATTTTTCCTATATGACCTCTGTTATCATTTACTCTATCATTTATATAAACTGGTCCCTAAATTACAATATCATACTAATATGTATGTAAATTATTAAATTTTCAATTTTTAATAAAAATGATTAGATTCCTAATGTTTCGTGACAAATAAAATATTCTATCAACACATCGGAGTGAATATATCTTCAAAACCCACAATGTTATTAAGGAAAAATTATTTTATAAGGGTCATATGCATGCTCCATTGTAATCTTGATAAACATTTTTTTTTCATCCTCATACTAATTTTTTATACGATTAGCATCCATCCATATTATATTTATATCCATAATATTATGTTGAATAATATTGATATTGAACAGAAATAAACAAATAAACATAAGGTATTAATATTCAAAGGATAAAGGTATAGATACATAATATAAATTTGATAATTTTTCAATGAAGAAAATTTATACTCACTTTAGAACCTAAATGAAGAAAGAAAAAGGTTGTAATGATAATATAATATAATTCGTTAAACTTTTAATATTATACTACTTATAAGATTGTCTCACCTTGATATCCTCTAACTAAAACAAAAAAAAAATATTGCCTAAAACAATTTAGGATGGTGTTTATAGAATTAAAGCGGATATTTGATGATGGATTGAAGATTTGAGGCAAAGAGTTCGTGGTTGAAGATAAATTATAATAAGGGGAACCAACATGGGATGACTCCCACCATGATTCTATTTCCAACACTGGTTTATTATAATCTTGATTACATAATAATTATCATACTAGACTACTATATTTTAATGAATCTCAACATTAAAATGTCATTGGTGAGGGTTCCTAACAAGTAATATTTTCCCAAAATAGTAACGTGAAAATAGAAAACATATTGTGGTAGAAGGTTTATACATTCTATAATAGAGGGATTAAGTATTATAATATTCTAAATGAATCACTTATGATACAAGATGATTTTTTATAAGATAATAAGAATAGAATTATCTGTATTGAGATTGTTTTTTTGTGGTGAAAATAATTTACGGGAGGAAATGTGTTATATCTATAAATTTATCAATAGTATAATAAAATATTCATCTATTGAAAAAGGTATAAATAAACAATTTTAACTCACAAAATTATTAATGGTTTTTAGTTAGTTTTAATTTATAAAAGACAATGATTTCTGTTGTTAGAACCCTCAAAACATTATATGTGCTAAAAAGTAATTTTATTTCTAAATAATTGATTGAAGGTGACTATAATCAATCCATTGGGTAATTTCCAAATATCCAATGAAGAACTAAAAATGAAAAAAAAATTAAAGATCATTAATGGAATATCACAAGTTAAAAATATGGGGTTCTAAAGAATTGATTATTCCAAGGAGTTCCATAGAGAGAATAAAAAATGTTTTAGTTCGATGAGAGATTGAATGAATATATTGATGGGGTACTCTATTGGGTTTATGTTTAAAGATCATAATGTTATTATGAGTTTTTTAAAAAAATCCTAATAAAAAATATTTATCAGCACTAATATTTAAATTTATGATAAAACTACTCTTAACGAGTTCTAAATCTCATAGATGATAAAGATGGTATATTATTAGTAATTTCTAGAAAAATGTTATTAAAGATAGGTTTTGTATGTAATTTCTATTTTATCACTTAAAAAACCTATATTTATAATAAATATTTCAAAATAGATGATAGTGTTCCATATTTCTTGACCTTAGAGGTGATGGCCGCAGAGCTCATCCCTCCCCTTATAGAGTGAATGGTACCTCTATCATCCTTCGAGGGAACTAAACCTCTCTCCTTCTCTCCCATTTCTATCCTCTATTTTTTCAATTCATTCCATAAATATTTCTTATCCCAAAAGTTAGAAATTTTTTCAATGGCATCCTGAAACGTTTTCTCTCATCCTTCGGGTTCTCTTATGCCAGATGTCATCTGAAACAGATGTTGATATCATGTTTCAAACAACATTGTATATCATTGGATTTATTTGACTTATTTTTTTAGATATTCATGGCTATATGAACAATTAAATATGGGTCTTCCAAAAAAAGGCACATCATGATTCGATTCTCTTTATGGAATGACTGAGTCCAGCCCTTGTTTAGTTCCCCCTACAACAGGAATGGATCTTGTTTCTCCATGTTTTGGTAGAATTTTGACTTCCACAAGAAATGGGATACACTAACTATAGCTGTTTTTTTGTTATCCCATATCACCCTCATACTTTTTAGAATCCTTCAATTATTGGAATGGTAGATAATTATTTTGGTAGATATTTATATTCTGTTAGTATAACTACTATTATTTTCGATCCTAATTCTCCTAATATTTGTGTTTAAGTTGATGTTTTTAGAACACCAACTGATAATGTTTGGATTGTAGTTAGGAATGAGTTCTACTGCAATAAACCTATTTCTTTTGAGTATTTGATCGATTTTTTCTCATCATTCAAAAAATGTGTTACTTGATTGTAGTTTGTAGGAATAAGGTCACAAATCTCATTTTAAAGATGGATGTAATATTGGGATGTAGTGGTAGGGTTATTGGGTACATTGTTTGGTGTAACTATATAGTAATAGATTCAAATTAGTGTTTTTATTGTCTCGTTTAGTTATTCAGAGGTAGTCCACTTTGGATCACAAGAGGTCGGGGAGTTGAATGAGACAGAACAACCAGTTAGCCTCAAAACAAAATAGTTGACTCTTAAGGGAATAGAAAAGGTTATCATCATCCCAACGAAGGTATAAATTTCAATTCCATATTCTAGAGTATTAGAAATATATCATATATTGAGATGTGATTTTGAGGGGGTGTGAGCAACATGGACTATGGATATTAAAATAAATATAGCGAAGGAGGTATCCAATGAGGAGGTAGTGAGAATTGTAGATGAATCTATACACAAAGAGGAGCTATATGTGGTAGTTGATGATGATGAAATTGTTTGTATAACCAGTGGAGGTATCTATGGCTGGGTAAATGCAACAAGAAGGATGGGGCCGAGAGGGATTACCTCGACTATTAATATTTATAATATATTTAAAATTCTAGAGCTGGAAAGTCTAGTTCATGGATAAGGGGATGAAATACAGGATGTAATGGGTATCCAAACACCAATACCAGTAGAGAAATTCTCTGACAACCACAGACATTATGGGAATGATTAGGTTGAGGATATATTTATCCTTGTTTTGGTGGATAGTGTCAAAAAAGTGCATGTTAGGATACGAAACAACCTAAGGAGGAGGAAAGGGTCAAAATGATAAAGGGATCTATGGAGATGTGTTATGTTAAAGGTATATAGGTCTATAGGATGTTGGGACTAATCTTAGTTACAAAAATATTATGGAATAAAGGACAGCCCAAAAAGAAAAAGGTGATGGATAGGTAACCCATGTCTCAAGCCCAAGAAGGCAAGAAGGGTTCAAATATTCATAGAGATAATTAGACTGTAGAGTACAGTGAGGCCAATGAACAAGAATAGGTTGGTGGTATAATAGAAAATCATATTTAGTAATATGAGGAATCTAATAGTAAGGCCAAGAAAAAAATAATAGGAGGATGAGGAATAGAAAAAGGCATTGATGTTTATTAGTCATTTCAATGAATGAAATTTTAGAGGAGGCATCTATGATCAATGCAACATATGAGGTGGGCCAAAGGATGAATGAGAGGATGATTAGAGTGGATAATGACATGGAATATTGTGTATAGATCAATAAAAATCATTTTATTTTTATATATATATTCAACAAAAGGAAGACTAGTGTAGAAGAGTATATCCATGATTTGGGCAAGACAACCTATAATTTTTAAGAAATCATCAAGGATGACCTAGACATGAAGGTTCCTACTCTTCAAGGGAGGATATATAGATTTGACGTGTCTAATAGAGATAAAATAAATTTCTATAATTCAGTGATTTCTTATGGTGTTTTTTGATTTTATGTTCCGAACATGAAATGTTTCCCACTTTTCCTTAAATGTTCTTTGCATATAAAAAAGTTAATTTTCAATCAGACTCTAAAGAATATATAAAATAAAAATTAATAAATTACAATAATATATATTAAAAATGAGTGAAAAATAAAAATTGTAACGTTTTATTAACATTATTGATGAACAGATAATCTTAAATGCAATAATGTAATAAATGAGATAAATTTAATAAAAAAACGAATAGGCTTCAAAAACAATCTAAAAATGCTTCTGTTTTATTATTTATATAATTTTTTAAGAAATAAAATAAATATATATTTAAATGAAATGAATACATATTAAACATATAAATTTAAACCATATTAGAAACCTTAAATTCAAAATAAAAACTATTAATGCCTTATCATTAAAGATAATGAAATTATAATAAAACTAAAACTGAATAAATTATAAATAAATTTTAACAAATTGTTAACATTAGTTGTTAATAAATAATACTAAATACTATAATTCAATGAATGTTAAAAAAGATTGAAAATAAATAATTAAAAATATTTATGTTGAAAAATATTACAAAATGATCAAGTATTATTTATTATTTTTATTATTTAAAAAAGTTAATATTAATATATGATAAATATTAATTTTATAAACTAAAAAAATATTAAAATCATTAAATATTAATGAACAAAAATGTATAAATAAATATTAAAAAGGGATAAAATTACAAAAAAAAATTAAAAATGAATCTCTAAAAATGAATAAATTTCAAAAAAATATAAAAGAAATATTATTATTGACTAGAAAATATATAAAATTAATAAATTAGAAAAAAAATATTTAATAGAAATAAATAGTATATTTTTAATTATAATATAAAGAATTAATAAACTTTACAGATTAAATATATATATATATATAATATAATAGGTTAATAAATATAATTATAAAATAATTATTAAAAATTGATTAATCTAAATAAATATTATGTGTGAAAATTCTATATAAAAATAAATTAACTAAATATATTTATTTGTAAAACTATTTTAACACGCATTTGATATATTTTAAACTGAATAAAATAACATTTAATTACATGTTTTTTAATTGATATGATTACTTTATATTTTTAATTAATATTAATTGTTAATTATAAATTGTTTTTCTCTATGTATATGACTTATTTGATGAAAAATATACAAATTATGTATTATATAAATCATATCTATGTAAATATTATATATATATATGATATATATATATATATATGAATATATTTCAATATAAAAAAAGATTAAATATATTAATGAACAATGTTTTATAGAGGAAGTAAAGATTAAACCATTGCAAAAAAAAAAATAAAAACAATTTAAAATCAAAAAATTAAAATAAATTAAAAAAATAATTATTTCTAAAAAACATGCAACCATTTTTTGTGATCGTTAATATAGAAAGTACATTAATTAGTGATAAATGGGATTTCTATTTTTAAAAATCATGGATCTTTTACCATAACTAATAATGGACCCCTTTATTAGCATTGATAAAGAACCCCATTGTTGGCAATTTTGTTAGCGCTCGTAAAGACCATGATTGCTGGTGAAAAATATTAATTCATGCACCATCAATATAACATTAATAGATTTGAGGCATATAATAAAATTGGAAAATAAATATTATGGAAAAAATGAAATATAAATATTAAATTTCACTATCATTTCAATTAAAAATATACAAACAAGATATTTTCATTAATGTGATATTTAAAACTAATTTAATAAAATGAATAACAAATATAAAAAACTAAAACTTTTATAGCATGATTTTTTTCAACAATCTTCCCCAATAAAAACCTTATCCAAGCAACAAAATTGTTGTTTTTTAATAAATGTGCATAACACAATAAACAAATAATGATTTTAATATAATCCATATATGAAAAATTATATTCATAATTACTATGTATGTTAAGAATTTTATTAGTTATACTATTAATTTTATTATTAGTTGTTTTATTGTTAATTTTACATTATTTAATATTTATTAAATATACCATTAATTAATAATTACACTATGAATTATTAATTATGTTGTTAATTAATAATAAAAATAAATTAAATTGTAAATTTCATAATATTTTAATGATATTATCATTTATTGATTATTTTAATTACCTAAATTGTTTCCAAAAAATATATCATTAAAAAATTTAAATTTTTTAAATTGTAAGCATGAACATTGATAATAGCAGGCACATTGAGAGTCAGATTGATGCACAATTATTTCTTAATGGTCATTAATTATTTACTGATCATTATCCTAATGCTTTAAAATATTATGATCACCTATACAAAATTTTGAAAATGTGACACATATTTTTAACATAAATGAATCTTTTATATCGAAACACTTAGTTTGAATTGTACATGCCTCATCATATGTCATATTGATGTGGAGTTGATTACTATATTTTATATTTTAATTATGTACTGTCTTGATAGATTTTTAAAATAATTGGAGGTCATTTTCTCAATTTTTACAATATGATGCTCATTATAAACTTAAATAAAACAATTATACATTAAACATACACATTGATTCATACTGAAAAAAATTGTGTCAGATTGACATGAGGTTGATTCTTATACATCAAGAATGAATTATAGATCATAATCTTAATGTTTGAAAAAAAATGTTTCTTCTCGGTATTGGCTATGTGATGTATGTTTTACAATAAAATTACATTATAATATTGAAACAAAACATAGAGTCATACAAAAAAAGTAGTGTGTCAGATTAATTTCCAATAGTTTACAATAATCTCATATAAATTATGGATCATTTTAATAATGTTAAAAAATATTCAATAATTCTTAACAAGATTTTGTCAATGTGACATGAATTTTATACTAAAATGAAACATTTATACTAAAATTACTAAATTAGTGTAATGTTGGGAACATCATGTGTCATATTGATAGGTGGTTGGTTCCAAAAAGTTGCATTTCAGTTATGGATCATTGTCCTAATGTTTAAAAATAATTAATGGTCATTTTCTCAATTTTGGCTATGTGACATTTCTTTTACACTAAAATGACACTTTAATAATGATAACCTGCATCTTAGGTCATCAAGATCCTATCATGAGTTTGATTGACATGTATCCAATTATTACACATCTCAAATGTATTATATTATTTACTAATATTTTAAAACAATTCAATATTTTTTGGTTTTTTCTTCGTGACACAAATTTTAAATTGAAATGAAACTTTTATATAGAAAATTTTTAACATGAATCATATCTAGAAAATCATGTTTCATATTTATGTTTCATCAATTCCAACTCATCAAAAATGTATCAAGGAACATTTTCTAAATTTTTTAAAACATTCCAATCGCATTTTCATGGTTTTTAAAATTTCAAAAAAAAATACAATATAAAATGACTCTTTTATATTGAATACATGTCCTTAGAGTATTACTGTAAAAATAATGTTTAGAAATGATGTGTAGTAAATATATACAAATCAAAAATAAATTATGGATCATTGTATTAATTTTTTTAAACAATAATAGCTCATTTTTTTAATTTTTTCTATGTCAGCTATGTTTTAAACTAAAATGAAACATTTATATTGAATCAGTTCACTGTGAATCAAATCAGCCACATCAATTGTTGAATTAACATATTATTTATTTATAAATTCCAAAAATTAAATATGGATCTTCTTTCTAATGTTTGAAAATAATCCGAGATCATTTTATCATTTTTGGATAAGTTATGTGTGTTTTAAAACTAAAATTGCACTTTTTTATTTAAAACACACACTATGAGACACACCAACCACACCATGTGTCGGGTTGAGATGAAGTCAATTTATATACTTCATAGATGAATTATATATCATTTTCACAATTTTAGAAAATAATCATATATTTTTCTCTATATTTTAGATATGTGATTAAAATATTTTGCTAAAAAAATGAATATTGAAAACATGAACATTGAGTCATACCAACTACATCATCTGTTGGATTGATATTCAGTAAATTCCTAGACAAAAAAATTATTTATTTATCATTTTCCTAAATTTTTTAAACAATTATATCTCGCATTGTCATATTTCACAATGTGACACATTTTAAATAAAAATGTCACATTTCTATTGAAAATACACTCTTGTATTCATACAGGACACATAGTGTATTATATTAATAGATTATTCATTATTACAAGACAAAAAATGAATCATGGATAATTTTAAAAATAATATATGACAATATTATCGTTTTTTATAGTTTTGCGCATTTGATGAATGTGTTACACTTAAAATAAATGGGAAAAAAAGCAGTTTGTCTAATACCAAAGACATCAGGTGTTAGATTTATATTCAGTCAATTATTACATTTCACAAATTAATAATGGATAATTTCCATAATGTTTGAAAATAATCATATATATTTTTATTATATTTTTCTATGTGATATTCGTTATGAACTAAAATGATACTTTTATATGGAAAATTCATACTTTCAGTCATATCATCCACATCATGTGTTAGAATAAATTGTAGCCTATTCCATTTTTATTACACATGAATTATGTATTTAAATCATAGTTTTTTTAAAAAATTAAGATTTTTTCATTTTTTTGGATAAGTGACACATTTTTAAACTAAAATGACACTTTTTAATGAAAATTCACACAATAATTCATATTGGACACATAACGTTTTGGTTTGAAATTAAGACATTTCATACACATGATAAACAAATTTATAATTTTATTGATTTATCAGGACAATCATGGATCATATTATCTTTTTTGGCTATGATAATTTTTTTAAACTAAATTTACACCTTTAATGAGATAAAGATTCACTTTGAGTCATAACATCCACATCATGTGTCAGATTCATGCGCGATCAATTCCGATATGTCAAAAAAATAATGGATCATTCTCCTAATCTTTGAAAATAATATTAGAATTTATACTAATTTTTTACAATATGATGTTTGTTTTAATATATAAAGAAAAATTTATATTTAAACAAAAGACATGGAGTTATTCATGTCACATCATGTTTTAGATTAGCATTTGGTCAATTCCTATAAATCCAAAACTAATTATGGATTTTTTTCTCGAATTTCTTCGATAGTTTGATCGCATTTACTTGGTTTCGGATTTGTGAAATGTCTTTATAATAAAATTATAAATTTAATGTGATGATTCTTATAATGATTCTTAATGGCCACATCATGTGTTAGGTTGATTTTCAGTTGATTCTGACACATCCGACATGAATTATCTAGCACATTCCTAAAGTTTGAAACAATTATAATCATGTTTTCTTTGTATTAATATTGTGATTTTAATGTTATATTATAATTACTAATCAATATTTATAAAACAAACATTGATTCATAATAAACAGATTGGTTTTTTTATTGATGTTCATTAAATTCCTACTTTTCAAAAATAAATTATAGACTATTTTCTTGAATTTTGAAAACAGTATGATCTCATTCATTCTGTTTTGACAATGTGACAAGCGTTTTAAACTAAAATGACACTTTTATATTGAAAACATGATAATTTAATCTTTATTACAACATCATATATAATATTGATATGTGATTAATTCCTACAAGTCAATAATAAATTATGATCCATTTATAATATAATTGAAAAAATTTGTAGTTTCTTTTATATATTTTGACAATGTGTCTTCTGTTTTAAATTAAATTACCTTTTTTAGATCAATTTTTAAAAAAAATTCAACTTCCAACCCCCATTAATCTACATTGACATATAATTCCATGAATATACTTTGATCATTGAATCATAATATTTTTGAGGAATCACTATTAGTATTTATAGTAACATTCATTTACATGTCATTGGTAGAATAAAATTTGAATGTGCAGGAATTCATCTTGAATTTTCAACAGAGTTCTAGAAGTGATTATAATAGATTCGGGACCCTTTTCATAATCTCATAAAAGAATAGAAATAAACCAAATTAATATGTTATTTTTAGGATCACGTAATTATAATCCCCAGAATTCGATATTATAACATCATATTTTTGAACAAATAGATCCTTTAACCATTTCACTCTTTCTATTATCTTTAGTACAGTCTTAATTTAAAATCCCTCTTGAAAAAACTAGCTTCTATACATGTTAAAAGCTCAATCATATTTTTTACAGTGTAATACTCCATAATAAATCTCCTTGAGAAATCACTCATATCATTATTTCCTTCCCAATTTCTTACTAAATAATTTTTTACTGTCAACCAACTAAAATAAGGAAATAAATAAAAATATAAAAATAATTTAATAGATAATTGGGGTATGATAATGTACCTTTTAGAATCATTGAGTAATTATAGCAATAAAGGTATGATGGAATTTTCACATGATATGAAGGATTAATAAATATGTAAAACATGATAAATTATATTTGGACTGTATCTATAGATTCTATTTGATTTAAATGTATCAAAAATTATTTTCCATCATGTTGGGGACTATTATAAACATGGTTTTTCTATTTCTCCTTGGTTAAACACCCTTAATCAAAACATTTAGACTATTTTTATTAGGAACTGGAACCCTATGTTGAAGGATCATCATCTATAAATCCTCACTCAATAGAGCGAAAATATCTATGGTGGGGTTCAAATTTATTTGTAATTATCGTACTATTAAATCATAAAAATTGTTTCTTCGGTAATTAAAAATGTATGTTTAGAATAAATAAATAATTAAAATAGTTTTAATAGTATATGAAAATTATTTTAGAGAATGTAATTTATATGAATTATGATAATGATTCTTTAAATCCCAAATTCATCTCTATGGTCATAGCCTATACAAGATCACATACATAATCAGAAATCACCTCAAATTGATGCCAAAAATCATTCAAACATCATGTACTCTTCCCACTCACCTATAAAAAACATTTCTTCTTTTCAATATATAGAATTTTAGTTATCCTAGTATCACTAGGAAAATATATTCAAAAAATCATTAAAATAGATTTTAATTGAAATTGTCATTACCTTGTAAAATTACATGTCTCGGGATTCTATTTTGTTGATGGTATATAATATCCTTTTTAAATTTTAAAAAATACTATCAACAAACATTTTTGTTATTTTTTTATGATTCTATAGAAATAATGACTAAAATAAGTAAAAAATTTTCAAAGATATTTTGATAGATAAATATTAATATATAAACAATTATATATTTCCATTTGAAGAAATCCATAGGTTTTTTGTGTTTTCTTCATAACCGCATACCCTGATTTAGTTTATATTTATATATCATTCTACTATAAAAATAATCACATTAAAATGTAAAATTAAAATGAATAATTTTAATTTTATCTATAAAATATTGATTGTCATGAATTAAAATTTCACAATTGACATCATGTGTGGTTATTTTTATAGAAATCCACAATTTGGATCCAAAAAACAAACATTCGATGAATCCAATTTGATTTATATTATCATTCATTACTTCATAAGAATATTAATGAAATAGATATATATATTTATATATGATTAGATTATAGAGTTTTACCAGTGCATTTTAGTCGTTAAGAGAAGTTCGTCGTATGTTATGTTCTTTTAAAACAATGAGATTAGTTCATCATTTTTATTATTAGCTTATTATTTTTACAAAAATACATTTTATATATAATGGATATAGGTATTAATGATTTAAACTCTTATATCAAATATTTATCCATTTATATAATAGTAATATATTCACAATTTGAAAATATGAATCCTTAATATCTATAATGAACATAGAATATCATATTTTTGATAAAAATTATATGAAAATGTACCTCATTTTTGTTGGATTTTTTTTCCTATGACCAATTTTTTTTACTTCTATTACATGTATATTATATTTATTTAATATTATTTAAACATATTTTTATATATTTATAATATTATGAATGACTTTAGTAGAATAATGTCCAGGATTATTTTTTCATTGATAAAGACATCACAGTTCCCCACAATGATGAGAACATTGAAGTGATATGAAAATATTCCTAATATGGTTATACGGTTGGATAACATAATATGACGAGACACATAGTCTTTATACCATCAAGTGTAATTACTTGTATGAATACGGGGACACTTCTTATAGAGGTCACACATGGTACTCTCTAGGAAGGAAGATAATAAAAATAGAACAAAAAATTTTAATTACACCTATTTTGGTGTCATATAATATTTTTATTTTTGAGTTTTTTAATGGTCCTTATATATTAATATAATCATTTATTCATGTCATGACTAGCACACATTGATTTCTTGATGAAAACAATGACAACATATGTTCGCAGGAAGGTAGGGTATGTCAGGTGCATCATGATTGACATATCAATAATTCAGAATTTAATGAAGTGTTTTACCATCCATTCATATGAATATTCATAATATATAAAAATTTATTAGAATATAACCATTGTCCTAAATTCTACAGAAATGGTGTAATGTGTTTATTCCAAATGGGAAAATAAATACATGGAAAACATTTAGTTTTGTTACATAGTTGTTTGAACTTATTTTTTAGATATTGTGGTAAGGGGATTTTTTTAAATATTGATCATTCATATGTGTTTTTCATTATTTAAAAATTAATATATTCCTCTTGGGTTTCGTAACCCATTGCAAGAGAATAATTTTGTAAATTATAAAAGACCGGGTAATGAAAATGAAAAAGAATCCTATAAGGTCACACACTATGTATTTCATTGATCTCAATTATAATTATATTAGAATTTAATTTATAGAATGAGTATTATTTTCAAGGACAATGAATAATTCTTATTCACAATTTATTTATCAGAGAAATTAAAATAATATTTATTCAGTGGATTGAGAAAAATATTTATTTATTTTCATTAATATATCATAAATATTTATTTACTGGTTTGTGTATATATTAATTATCTATGAAAATAAAATAATTTATTTTGGTATTCAATAAATGATAGAGGAGTTCATATCAGCCGAGACTGCACTTGTTGAAAAATATTAATTAACAGGATGGTTAAATAATAATAATTATTGATAATGTTCATGTGCACCAAAAATTAATAATAATAATATTTTATAGTGTTTTGTGGTGTTAATTAATTGTTATTGTATAATTTAATTCTATAAAAGCATTAACAAATTATTTTAACATAAACCCTTACAACATAAAAAAGACAATTATGCCTGTTATATATAGTATCAACTAGTTTAATTAAAATTGATAATTTTGGCACAGGAATAATTCCCTGTCATCTTTTCCTTATATCTCACTCTCAAGAATGAGAAATAAAAGATATATTTTCTTCAAAACTAAATAATTAGTGTTTAATAACTAACAACACATGAAATTTCATTCACCGTACTAGGAGTTGGATATTGAGGGTCGTTGAGAAAAGATAATAAAAACATGTGTGGATTACTGTTAGAGTATTTATAGATCCAAAAAACATAGAAAAAGTAAATATGGAAAGGTATTTTAAATAGATGAACATTAATCAATAATGAATGAAACCGAACATATTATTAATTCCTTCATATATCAGAGAAGTAAATTATAATGTTTTAGTAGTATATCCTTCCACATGGTGTGAGGAAATGATAAATAAAATAAATTTTAATTTATAACCCACCATTGTACGCTTCTACAGCATAGAGGACCAACAAGTGGTATCAGAGTAGTCACATTTAAATTTATAATAATTGTTATGATTTTTTATCTATGTATAATTGTGGTTATATATTCATTTCATATTATTCATTCTTTAATGGGATTTAAATCAAAAATGTTCAACATATTTATCACAATTAATTTAGTGTTTCATTTTTATAAATTCATTATAATATATGAAAAATGACAGATGATTCCACTGGGAAACTATTGATTGTTTCTGGTAAGATAGGGTTACATGATGCGTACTCCAAATTACATATTGAATACCCATTGGAGTTGTATATAGACGCACCAAAGGATTTATTGTGTGTAATGTAATAATGGCATGCGGTCTGTGCCACATTTGGACTGTCCAACCTAGGACATGGTGTTCAGATTACACGGTGTGTATTGGTGTACACACCATTTATAATACACAAGTTAGAAGTGTAAATCATGCAATATTTGTTGTCATTATACACATTAAAACCCATGTAATACCAAAAATAGAGATAATTAATTATATAAATGGTATGTATGTAGTGTGAACAATGTGTAGATCATTAATTCTCATATCTAAAACACATGACAAAGGCCTAGGTGTGCATCCCAGACAAATAGAATGTAAAACAAACAACCTGTAGCTAGACATCAATCACCATGTTGTTCAGATGAGTTACACACTATAGACCCGGGCTTGTACATTGGATACATAACAACTAAGATACAGGTCATGTGGATGGGATATACATTCCAGGTAGTCTACCATTAATGGAAAGAATTAAATATTACATTAATTTGATAATTACATATTTAAACCCAAATTTTATTGTTTGTCACACCAATGTGTGTTTGAAAATTTTATAATGTTTTTAAAAAATATTAAAATATTAAATAATTTTTTATAAATAATCTTAAATTATTATTTTTTCTATATATTTTCCATGGGTTGCATCAATTATGGGTATATCTAAATATGTTAAGTTTATCACTAATATGAAAAGGTTCTTATTAATTATTTCATTAATTAATTAATTCACATTAAATAATATTAATAATAAAGAGAGAACATTAATGAGAATTCTGGATAGTTACTTTTTCATATTAATTTCATGTATTACCATTAAAGAGATTGATCGTGACTTGTGTTTCTGTTGAATGTTTATAATTAATTTATTTCATGTGTTTGTAACTATTTATTGTTAATGTAAATATGATTTACTATGATTCAACCCCCATAAATTATTATGTAAGACCTACAAGTCAAAGAATATTTATGTAATCCTATCAAAAAATATTATTTGGTTCCCCTCAACTACATGTGAGTAATAAATAAATTCAACTGATGTATTATCCAAAGTAATGGGGAGGTTGTTCAAGATAAAAAACATTTTTTTACTAACTATAGTGATACACAAGTGGCCAACTGTAATTTAGTAACCAAGGGAATCACTGCCAATAAATGTTATTTCTCTAAGGATAAAGGTTTTTTTAATATATTTCTATTAAATAAACCAATAAATAAATCTCATGAATGGGTCATTTAATTATTATTTAATTTTAATCTATTTAAATGTTTTTTATTTATACATCATCATAACCAAATAAATAAATGAATTAATGTGAAAAGAATAAAATTAAATAAATGAATTTTTCATAATTGTTTTATCTATCATGATTAATTAATTAATTAACATCCATTTAAAATTAACAAGACATGTAAATGATACGGAATGATTAAAAAATAATTTATAATTAATTAAAATCAATAAATTAAATATAATTTATACTTCACCTTCCACAACATAATTGGGAATCAATTTTTTGAAACTAAGTGTTTTAACAACCCTCATTGGGACACTTACTTCTAATTTGGAGTTATTATGAATGATATGGGTTTATTTAACCATCATACATTAGGATAAGCATCCCTCACTAGACATGTTGTTAAATAGAGGCATTTTATAGAAAATCCAAGACAATTATTAATGAAAAGGGAGTCCACTCAATGGATTATGGAGCTACAAGCCCATAGTTTAAAATGGAATAACTACCTAAAAACATTAAATTAGCTCGACCATCCTGCATTGGGGTTATGAGAAAATGAATATAGATCCATTCCACTAGAATTTCATAAAAACTAGTCATTACAATTTAATTTTTGATGGATATTGGGACATGATAAAATATTTGTAATATTAATAAAAATTAACAATATTAAATTTATATATTTTTTATCACATAAATTATAATCAAGAAATATATTGATAATTTTATCTTTTTATGGTAGAATTAAATGGTAAGGTAATCATACACATTATCTCTACAATCAATATTTTAGAAATAAAGCAACCTCACATACATTAATGTCTTGAAGTTGTTATGACTCTTTCTGGTTACACTACATCATAATTGAAAATTATACATTCTTGAATCATAAATGAATGATATTTCTCCTAAATAAGTGAGTGATGATGATTTATTGTTCTACAAAAAACATTTGAGATATGTAGTTGATGTTCTAT
Organism: Viscum album; assembly: GCA_963277665.1. Lineage (NCBI taxonomy): Eukaryota > Viridiplantae > Streptophyta > Magnoliopsida > Santalales > Viscaceae > Viscum > Viscum album. Next base: position 359,826,127 of record OY728158.1, on the reverse strand, counting down.
TTTTGATGATTTCTTATATGTCTAGTTAACCCATGATGTCTAGTGAAATCATGTATGGATAGAAAATTCTTGAGAACCACTATCATATTTACCATGAGATAGATTGAAAAAAATGGTTGGATATATCCAAGAAATTCTTTCTTATAAATTTTGTAGAGGTTTCCCCAACTAGGCCTCACGTAGTCATTCTAATTGTCCATATTGAGCACCTAGAATTTCTAGGGATTAAAGACTCTATTGATATTTGCACCGATAGCATTCTATAATCCCTCCCTCAGTGCTTATATATCTTTAATTTAAATTTTAATACATACAACATTGAGATGTCTCTACGAGATCTACTAACTCTCTGTCACCAAGTCAATAAGGATAAAAAGAATGAGAATGCATCTATCATTATGATGAAGAAAATGAATGGTAAATGGGATATCATTAACCCAAAATATTCATCATACTATTCCACAAGGAATAATATCTTGGGGAAGAAGGGGGAATATAATTTTTTTTATTTAGAAAGTGGAAAGAAGGACCATTAGAAAAAAAACATCTAAGCGATGAAGTAAGCGGAAGCTTCTGGTGTGTTTGTCATCAAGTTCTATTTTTATATTTTTCTAAATTGGGTATTATATAAATCTTTTTGTTCTCACAAATGTATTATAATATAAGAAATGTGTATATCTAAGAATATTTATTGAGGATATTATGATCAATGGGGAACTAAGAGAGCAAAACATAGTGTTGTAGCTTTCATTGACTACCATCTCTCATTTACAAGTTGGATGATCTTAGTATTAATGATTTTTATTATGTGACTTCACATGCCAAAAACATTTTATTGGTATCCAAAATAGACGTAGATGGTTATATTTTCAAATTATGAATTAAATTTTGCGTCTTTTACAAAAATGATTTTTTAATTGTATGGAAGAATTAAATAATTGTCTTTCTGTTGGACTACACAAACCATGTAATTTAAATAGAAAAAGAAAAAAACTCACATGACACAGACCACAACTAAAATTGGCATCACTGGCTAGCTCATGTAAACAAAAATAACGTGACTAAACTACATCAAGATGGATATTTAGATTATTTTGAACTAAAACCACATGTTGTTCATCACTCTTTCTTATAAGGTAAAATGATAATAAACTCATTTAGTGGAAAAGGTGGATGTTCTAAATAGATTTATAAAGTAATTCATACCGATGTGTGGGGAAAATTCCTAATGATGTAATGGGTGATTTCTCAAACATTGTAAATTTTATTGATGATTTTAGTAGATATGGATATCTCTATGTAATGATTTATATGTATCATTCTATTGATAAATTTAAGAAATATGATAATGATGTTCAGAACCATCTTGTTAATATGATTAAAAAACTCCACTTAGACCATGGAGGATAATATCTTAATACATACTTCATTGATCACTTGTGGGAAATTTTGATTCCCTCTCAACTCACTCCAACCTATATGCCTTACTGGATTGGTGTTAGATAAAGGATTAATCTTACTCTACTGGAAATGGTGATATAAAGAAAGAGCCATGTGATACGTCCATTATAATTTTGTGGATACAAATTACAAATAGCAGTACAAATACTAAAACCAAGATCCAACAAAAGAGTAAGGTGGTATAATATAACAATTATGGAAATGAAAAAAACATGTGTTGTCAAAAAATCATGTGTGGGGTCATATAGATTTATTATTTTGAACATTAGGTAAAAAACTAGGAATTTATGGATAAAAATATACATTTATACGATTTAATAAATTAATAATGGGTTAATATCTATATGACCCCTCATAAAAAAATTTATAGTAACAAGACGCATTTTATTGATTTAGAAGGAGAACATTCCTAAAAGATATTGTATGAGGGAGATAGATGTTGATGATGTTTAGTATCTATGTACACAAGAGTTGGTACAAGAATTGATTCCACAAATCCTAGTGGATGATGAAACATTTCTATATAAACAAGGACTTTATAGGTGTACAATATTGGTTATAGAAATAGAATGTTATGTATTTATGGTCACTAAAGATGGTGACTCATTATTAGTTGATAAAAATGATTCCCTAAACTAAAATAATTTATTACCTGTAATAGATTTTTCCATATTTAAATATTAAAAGTATTCTATAATGGATTTCGTGTACAGTAGCCAAATGTTGATGTTGGTAGATCCTCTAGTGGATGTTATGCAGGTTGGAATAAAATGAGAAATTAAGAAGAAACTGCACATGGATGGAAAATTTATTAACTATATAGAAAAACTTGTTGAAAGGGGGGTTTAAATAGTATTAAATGAGTGAATATGATGAAACATGTTCACTAAATTGAGTGAACAAATCCATTCAAATTATAAAATACATTTCAGCTTACCATGTCTATGAGATTTAGAAAATATATGATAAAACATCCTTTTTAAGAGGTTACATCAATAATATGTCTGTATGAAATACCCAGAAGGGATTTTTACTCCAAATAATGAATGTAAGATGTAATTTTTTAAATAAATAATTTATGTATTAATGAAATAATCTCAGTCATGGAACATTCATTTTCATGAAGCCGTAATAGAATTTTGTTTCATAATGACTGAGAGTGATTATTGTATTTTTAAACGGTTTAGTTAGAGTTTATTCATTTTTATATTATTATATTTCTATAGAATATTATTAATTGGAATTGAAAAACCATTAATATAGTATAAATGGTTGAAAAAATTACTCTCTATGATGGACTAGGGAGAGGGAGAATATATACTTGGTATTAGGATCCATCGTGATAGATCTAAGAGGTTTCTCAGCCAAATTCAAAGTATACACATTGATAATATGCAAAAGAGATTTAGTATAGAATAATCAAATAGAGTATTTTTGAAAGAAGCTAAATTAATTCATCATTATTTTAAATTTTCTCTTAGACACATGGGTAGATAAATATAATTTATAGGATTCCATATGCATTAGTGATTAGGACATTCAGGTATTCTATGTTATGTACAATACAAGATGTTTCCTACAAATTATGTGAGATAAGAATATATAATGTTATTCAAGGTTACCTCCATTGGATGTCAATCAGGCTATCATTAATTGTCTCAAACATATTAAGGAAATTTCATATTTTATAGATGTGATGAGGAACTTGTCATTATAGGATATGAATATTCTGGTTTCTAAACTGATCAAGGTGACATAATATCACAATTTGGATAACTGCAAACCCAATTTTTCATTTTTTTCATAAACCACATTATGGTTGTATGGGATCCATAATATAAAAGATATGAAATACCCAATTTTAAACACCACAAACATAAAACGTATACAAGAATCAAAATCCAACGAAAACAATCAAAATTAAATATCACATTTCAAATTCAACCACACATTCAAAAAACCCACAGGTCAACACCTCAGGTTGTGTCCGCGTTGAGCCACAATCTGTGAATCATCACTCAGATTCACAATCAAGCAACTACCAAAATCAGCCTCATGGTAAATTATATTCCTTCAATGAAGATCATTGTCACTATTAGAAAAAATTAAGGAACATTGATATATGTTTTGGGACATCTCCCCCGAACAAATAAATAGAACATTTTATAACCAGAATGAAAACAATTAACATCACAGTGTACTAAGACCTAGTTGAATTCCTTAAACCATTGAAACTAACCTCCCAATACACCTTCAAAACCACCATGGAAATTTTACTTGGAGGCAAGTGGATGAATCATGGAGAAAGAGGAGAGTAAGAATAGATTTTGTCGAGTAGAATGGCAATCAAAAAAACATATGTTGTCACTGAGGATGAAATCCATGAACTAATAAAGAACTTCATGGGTCCAAACATCAACCATGAAAAAAATTAACCTTACGGAAATACCTCCAAATAATAGAATAGTCTAAATTGAAACCAATGTAGGGGACTGAAACCCTAAGGCAATAGAGAGACAACCTGAATTGAGACTTTGAGAAAAACAATGATTCTCAACCCACACATTCCAAACAAAAAATTAGAGCCATATCATTATAAAAAAATGGAATCTAGTGAAATAAATTTTGGATTAAGACTAAATACTGAGATGAATAAGCCCTGGACAGTGAGCCATAATCATAGAGAGATAGAAACAATCGAACAATATGGATGTAAAAAGAGTGGAATAGAGAAACAAAGGAATGAAGGGAAACTATGGAGAAAAACCAAGTCCCCAAAAGAGATAAACCCATATAAGATATTTAATCAAGAATGAAAGGCGAAACATAGAAACAGAACAATGAGGAAAGGAGCTAGATGAAGGAAAAAGTAACAGCTGAAGCAAGAAGAGGATGACCATATCTATGGGAAAAAACACAAGAATAATGAGAGGTGTGGTATTATTAGAAGAGATAAAATTAGTATTTATTGGTAGGTTCAATAGTATAGTCCATGTATATTTTGGATTATATGTTTTTAAATAATTAGTAATGATGTAAAACATCATCCAAGATCCTGATGTGGTACCTAGAATTAAAGATCACATCACACTCTACTGTGATAATAATGTAGTTATGGAACATAAAAAATATCCAAGGTCTCATCATCAGACTATGAAGATGAATTGGATGTATCATCTCTTGATATATTTTTCTAACATTGTTCAGGTTATAGTGAGAATTATTTCCTTGGAAGACAACATGGTAGACCCCTCTAATAATTCCATAACTCAAGAGAAACATGATTATCATTTTATGTCTAGTAAACATATATTAATAAGTTGTTGGCTCTAGTCCACATGGGGATTTGACAGAATTTTTTACCAAGGACCAACTATTTGCACATTTACTACATTTATATTTGTTGTATTCAATATTAATTAAACATTTTATTACTTATTCTTCTTTGTTCAACATAAATTTAATGTAATAATTCCCAAGAGTATTTTCCACATTGATGTGGTCATAGAATTTACCCACTACGACGAGAGACGTGGTGTTCTATAAAAACATTAGTAATATAGATTATGGTTGAATATTATACATTGATGATAAATATATTATTTAGAATATCATTTATGGGGACTCATTATTAGATGAGGCTTCTTCTCCTGAAGTTCTCTCTTGGAAATTTCCAAGAAGGGAGATTATAAAAATATAACCACGAGTAAGAATTCCACATGTTTTGGTGTCATCAGGTATTCCTATTAGCGAGCATGTGTGATGATATATATAATTTAAGAATATCATTAATTTAGGGAAGGACTCACACACTAATATTTTATAATTAAAACTGTGATGACATATATTCACGTTGAGGTAGGGTGAATTAGAAGAATAGGAATTGGCATGACATTAATGGACATGTTGAGGAAGGATTTTTCACTTCCACATTTATGGAATCTAATATCTCGAAACTATTTTTTATTAGAACTCTCTCCATAAATTCAATATACATTGTGAACCAACGAAAGTGGTATCAAGAATATATGTTTGTGAAATTAAGGTGCAACATGCGTGATGAGATATTATGAAAAAATTAATTATATTACACAATTATCATTTTTATGTGGTTTTGATCGTTGAGAAATTGAGTTCTTTCCTTGGGCTGCCTTGGACCATTTCTAGATAGTAATCTTGAACATTACACATACCTACATAATTCCAGTGGTAAAAAATCTTATAGGGTTGCATGCTATGTTTTTTCCATGATCTCTATTATATTCTAATGGTATTTAATTAATGTAATTACTATTATTCTCAAGACTACGTAATAATATATAATAATGTTTTGTTGATTGAATAAATTAAATAAATATTTATTTTCTATATTGTAAAGAAAATATATTCATTTGTTTTAATGAATATTTAAAAAATATTAATATAATAGTTTATGAATAAAATTTTAATAAGGTAAATATAATATTTTATTTAGGTATTCAATAAATACTAGAAGATTTTGATGGACCAAGACCGAGTCTAGTAAAATATATTAATTAAAAAGTCAATTTAATAATACATGTGATTTTTTAAGATGTTGAGCACCAAAAATTAATATTTTTATTATTTTATTATATGGTATGTGGTTTTAAAATGGTATTATATTACTTAATTTTTGGATTGAATTAAATATTTATTTTATCCTAAACCATTGATATATAAATAAAGAGTTTTGCATATTATGTAGAGTATCAACTAGTGCAATAATAATAGAAATTTTTTTCACAAAATGAATCAAATTTTGACATCCTCTTCTCTCCCATGCTCAAGAACATGAAAGGATAGGGAGATTTATTCCAGACCAAAGAATAAGATATCAATAGTAAACATGGAAATACATTCAATTCATTGTGTTATCACTAAGAGATCAAGTGTCATTTCTCAAAGATCATAGGAGCATGTGTGGATAACCACTAGGAGTATAGGATCCTTAGATCCTCATAGTGTAATGAAGGAAAACTGGAAGGGTTTTTTTGGACGATCAATATTCATCCATGAATAAATTTTATAATTCTGTTAATTATTTTTTTTAGATAATAAATCAATAAAAAATAAAGATGACGTAGAAGATCATCCCGCATGGTTTTAGGAAATAGTAATTAAAATAAAATTTCATTTATTTCCCACAACTACATGGATATAATATACCCAGAACCAAAAATGTATGTATACATAACTAAGACTCCTAGCTATTCAAACATCATAATTTCATTTATAATCTCGAGATCAATTCCATTTTTAATGGCCTCTCAAAATATTTAATCATTATATTAAATGTAAGACATAATTTCACCATTGAATGTTGTATTTTCGTGAAATTTGAATGTGAATATATGTTAAGGTGGAAGTATTGGGTTGATTGTACTCTTAGATGGTATTTTTGATTTCTTGGTTGATTTACGTGATTTTCTTAATCTGGTCTATTATTTCCCCTAATTTTTTCTGTTTCTAATACTATAACCCATTTTAGACCATTTTTATCAATTTTAAAATGTTTTTAATTTAACAATCTATTAAAGACATTAATCATGTATCATTATAAGATTACATGACCATTATAGTGTATTCCCAACAATATTATCAACCATTGTAACATCTAGATCTTCAAGAGGAACTGAAAAATAAATGCTCGGCTCACATGATACATAAATCCACACATTCATTTGATATGTAGGACATTATTTTTTTATTTTATGTCCCCTAGGACACATTACACCATAAACAAAGAAAAAAAGTGATGTGTGGGTATTGATGGATATAAATCCCTTTAAATTTCACCCAATGTAATTTTTTTAATTTAATGTTATCTCATGTTGATTGATTCACATTTAGGAGAAACAGTTATGATGAAATTAGTTACTCAGTTAGGTAATATACTTTATGGGAATGTCTAGTCTTAAAGCTATTGGGGTCATGTTCCTCTTCATGAACTGGGTATTGTTCTACTATTATTTAACCTTGATCCCTTTTCATATACTAGCCTACAAAACCAAAGTGAACTATAATCTATTTTTATGTATCTATATGTGCCTAAATTCCTTTCATCAACTCATTTGTATCTTCATGTGGATTTATATTCTCAGAATATGTAATATTCTAAACACAAAAACCCAAACTATTAATACGAAAATATTGTTCTAGCTGATTCAAAGTTAATATAATTAGTTTTTAGTTAGCAACAATCCATTTTCATTTTGAGTTATGTGTACCAATTTCATTATTTTACTATAGGGGTACATTGGTTTTGATGAAAAATACTTATTTTTAGAAATCCCTTGTTGTTTAATAAATTACCATTTTTTTTCAAAACAGATAAAATAAATATTTTCAAACAAAACATTCTTGATTACAATACAAAAAAATGATTCCTCAGAACAGGGACTAATGAATGATTTCAATATTTCATGGTTTATAATACGTGTATATATATATAGTGTGTTTGGTTCCCTTTCCCCTCAACATAAATAAGATCATGTTTTTTTACATGTGTCATGAAGGATCTATAATAATTTCTAGTGACTATTATGACAAATATCCTATAGATATCTTCTAAAATAAATGAAAAATTAAAGGGATAATAAAAATTATATCAATGTTATATTTTATGGATTTTTTGTAAAATAGATAAAGTATATCATAAAATTACAGTATTATATTTCAATGTGGTTATATTAAATAAAATCATGAAATTATTCCATATATATGTGATAATTAGAATATAAATTCTTGTTTTCAACCCAAATTAACTAATGACCATTGAATTGTTTTTCAAAAATCTTTTCAATGTTGACACCATCTGACCTAAAATTTTAATAATTGTTTACCTACCTATATAACATTAGTTAAAACATTGATTCTATGATGCTCTTGTTTTTCTTCTTCCACATGTTGGTGATCCCATAATAATTCCATAATTTTCACATCAACTGTATGTTTTTTAAAAGGATTGGTAACATCAACATGTGGAGGATTCAATATCAATGTGTATAGGTAAAATTTAAATTTAAATTATGTAAATATTTTATAGAAAACATAATATTTATATAAAATCATAGTTTAAAAAATACATTAACCTATACATTTAAATATCTTTATTTTCTTTAAATATTGATTGGATTTGGCATATTTATTTATTATAAAAATCACATCATTTTGGTTCCCTTTAATGTAAGGACACTCTCTATATTGGTACCTTCATTAGTTGATTATGATCTCCCTATGAAAGGTACATCATCAATTAAATTTTAGTCCGACCCTTTAGTTGTTTTGGTCACCAAAAAAGTAACCAATTCAATTTTACTAGATCTATGATATAGAATAATTTCAATGATTCTATTTCCATTATGAATGGTTCTTCCTTATACCCATCCTCACTAAAACACACATTTATGAAGATCAAATTGTAGGCTTTAACTACATCTTTATTTCCAACACAATTGCAATTAAAAAATATTGGTTGATATGTCGTATTATCAAAATCATATATTTGTTCAATTATGATGATGTGTGTCATATTACCATAAATTTTATTTATATAATTGGAACAAAATATGTCCACCACATCCTCCATAATCCAAACTCAACTATTTTACATCACACTACGTTCATCGTGTTTCTTTATATGGAATGAAAAACTATTAATTACAAAACTAATGTAAGAAAAAAAATTTAAATTTGGCTCCCTCAATAGCCAATGAGGTTTTTAGGAACTAGAAATGGGATTTACAGATAATTCCTAATAAAAATGTTCATATGATCATAATCTAAAAAATTAATTATTTTTAATTAATATCCATATTTCAGCCCTTGATGGATTAAACTGCCTATAAATTACTCTGTGGGATTCATCATAGGGAGGAAAATCTAGTCTATTATATTAAATTGATTGGTAAAACTATTCATTCCCAGAAATGATAATTTTAAAAACACCTAAGAGATAAGTTTTTCCCCCAAAAGGTTCCTACTATGATGAGATTTTGGGAGACCAAAGCTATCAACATCTGGGAGGGAATCAGTATAGAATTGAACACCTTCATCCAAAATAAATAACTCCTAAATAAATACTCCTAAATAAAATTAATTTATTATTTACCCTGTGAAAATACTCATATATTGTTCAATGGGTTACATCCATAAAAAATTTTCATGACCACATAGTTGAATCTATAAATCCTAGTGAACCATCATGTGGAAAATTATATTAATAAATTATTTTAAGAATAATTACTCCACTTATCATAGCATTACAGAAATTTATTTCTTCATGGTTGGAAACATTGTTGGGTCTATTCTCCAATTGCCCAAAGGCCATTATTTTTTATTGATTTTTGATAATCCACCTTTCAAGGGGTTTTTTAGGGCCCTTATAAGGGCTGTAGTCATAAGTATTACATGGCATGTACCCCATAGAATAATTCATTGCCCGTAGGCTTCAGACATTACATTCAACCCAGAGTAACTACTTGGAACTGATCCTCCCCATCATCTTCATCGAGAAATCATCTCTCCACCTTCGTATAGCTGTTCGACTAGGCTTTCCCATGCATACACAATCTTATCCTGATGGTAGGTGTCTTACCCTCTCATTCTTGAAATCTGTTTAGCTTCTACTATGGTGAGAGATCATTGCTCATCCTCCTTCGGAAGCTTTTTCTAGTAGTTTTTCTCATTTTCATCTATACTAAAGGTGGCCTGAAAACCTTTACGTGGCCAGAAGGCCTTACTGACCTGAAGGCCTTGGGGGGCCAAAGGCCTTAAAGGACATGAGGACCAAATTGGTGGCCCGAAGGCCCAAACAGGGCAATATTTTCAGCTACTACAGTGCCATATAGTTCCTACTACAGTTCTTGATACTATACCTACTACAGTTCTGTACAGTTCTTGCTACAGTACATGTAATAGTACTTCTACAGTATTAAAAATTAGCCTCATCCTGAATGAAATCTAATTCTACAATAATTACATTTTCATAAAAACAAGTCAATAATGTTATTTGAGTCCCCAAAACGTCATATTATTCATTTAAATTTTATTCTTGATATTTCATGGATACCCCTCTAATGAATTTACATGATTAATGATGTTTCATAATATAAATATTTATTGTCATGATAGAGTGTAAGTTGGTGGAAGTATAATTGTTGTCCTTCCACCCTTAAATGGTTCCAACACATCCCTTATCCCCCTGTATATAATTTCAATCATTTCCTTAATTCTATATTTTATGATATCTAGTACATTTTTTAATGTGACAACAACAACATCGGTTATATATTTTTTAATATTCATGACATCAAAAAAAATAAATGATGTAAAAACAATTCCAGTATAATAATTCAATTACAATTAATCCATTTTTTCCAAAAATATTTTCTATGGATTTTAAAAAATGTATTTCTAGAATTAGTTTCATTATCATTAACTGTATTGAGAATTTTATCACTTATTAATTGAGACGATGTTGTACATTTTTCAGTATTTATGTTTAATGTTGTCTTATCAGAACAATATTTATGTCTTCAAGGAAATAATTTACAATATCTAAAAAATACAATCTTTGAGGAATGTTTCAACATAATGGGGTGTGTACCATCTACACTAATGTTCCCAAATCACTGTGAATCCCTGAGAGAAGGAGGGATGGATCAGTGATCCCTTTACTCTTTTTACAAAACTGATTCTTTCAAATTAAACCACTATTGATAATAAAAGTCTTGATCTAATCTAATTATTTCTCTCATCCTTACCTCAAATGATGATGTAAATATAAAGGCACTAAACACAAGGATTTACAAGGTTTCTTTTAAAGAAATAATCCTTGATGTGTTAGTTATTTACCCCAACACAAATTATCCTCTATAATATTATTATCAATTAAAATGGTTGATTTGAAGTCTAAATGTATCTCTCTTGTGTCCTACATGAGGGTCTTTATATTGCATCCTATAGAGTTTCAAGAATCCACTGACCACTTTCGGACACTACTAGAATTATATATATTTGTGACGACCTATTTTCAATGGCATCCCATTGTAGAAAACGGCGTCACAAATACATTTATTTGCGATGGGCCCATCGCAAAACATGGAATTTGCAACGAGATTTTTTTCCGTTTCAAATAAGCCTCTGATTATTTACATTATATATCAATCAACTGTTTGTGATGGGTCTGTCACAAATAACCGTTAGATTATATTCATTATATATATAAAAACATTTTGAGATGGGTCTGTCACAAATAATATTTGCGACGGACCGGGTGCCCCGTCACAAATATTATTTCGAAAAAATTATATTTAGATTATTTGTGATGGGATCCTGTCGCAAAAGGTGTTGTCACAAATATTAATCATAATAAAAAAATAAAGAAATTATGATTAATGAAAAAATTATATTATTATTATTAAAATAATAAAAAATTAAAAAATATTATTATTAGTAAAATAAACAAACATATAAAAATATAATAGTAGAAAAATATATTTAATAAAATTAATATTATTTATAAATTAATACTAATATTATTAAAAAATATAAGAATAAAAATTTATTAAAATTCTCAATGTTTTGAAAAAAATATTAAAAAATCGTAAAATATTATTACTATTAATAAAATAAAAAAAATATTAAAAAATATAATAATAATAATAAATAATAAAGTATTAAAAATAAAAAAACAAATTATGCAATAGTTTCACCAATATAAAAGACAGAAACTGTAAATAGTTCATATTACTACAAATCGGGAATTCAAATGTTATTAACATAAAAAAATCACAGGGGGATCGTTTATTGGAGGAGGTTGGGGAGGTGGAGGAGATGGTGGAGGAAACTCTATCCCTAAACTATGACTTAGATAGCGCATGTACTCGATTTGATCGTGATGCAACTGTTTCCGCTGCAGCTCCCATCGACGCATCTCCTCCTCGTGCTGCTACTACTACTTCTACTTTCGCTGTCACATCTTTTCATGCTTCTTCTGCAAACTCTCTATAACCTTAGCCTGAGTTTGCAACTGCTCCTGATACTATGAGGTAGAAGATGATTCCTCTCCACGACCTCCTCTGGAGCTGGACACCGACATCATAGTAGTACCATAATAAGTACCATGAATCAAATGAGATCTGATACCAACTACTCGGCCCTTCTCAAAGCCATACGGACTAACCTGCATATATGCCACCTCATCGAAATGGTGGGCACTGGTCTGCTCAGTCATCTCATCATGTCTCTCAGCTTGTGCCTGAGATGTCGCAGACTCATATGACTCCTTTAGTTCCAATTTGAAATTAAAATGGTGAAAATATAATATGTAGTTAATAATAAATAGAAAAAATTAATACAAACCACATTCTGACGCTGGAGATCATCTCTAATCTCTCCAGTGGCAGGATCACCCTACGTCTACTGATAAATGTCAAACTCTATAATATCAGGATACTTTACTCCCTACAGAAATATAAAATTAACTGTTTATATTTAAATTTATATAAAATATTTAAAAAAATATACTTACCATATGTTCTCTATGAATATTGAATGTATGGATACCAACTTGATGTTACACCTCCTGTCTCCCTCGATTCTATCGTCCCACTAAATAACTTCTCTAATATCCACCACCCAACCAGTGTAAACATAATCCATCACAAACGTGAGATAAAATGTAATCTGGTTGGTGGGATCTATAGGACTCATTAAATTTTGTCACTCCTGCTTTATTAATGGTTATTCTCCTCCAATTGTGTAAAAACTAATGGAAAAAGTCACGCATACACACCTGGAAGGCCTGGAGGATAGCTTCATGCATGCTATCAACAATGGGATACCACAAACATTACAAATAATTTATAATATAAAGTTATTAATAAAATATTTTTTTCAATAAATATTCTTTATTTACATACCAACCAATGATCTAACATATCGCGCTGCACACCAACGGAAATCTGTTCCCATGTGATCCATGGCTGATAAAAATAATTGTGCAAGATAGCTCTCCCCTTTCCAATATCTATATGCACAAAACAATGAAAAAGGAATAAATGATCAAAAAAATTATATATTTATATAAATTAATGAAATATAACTAAAATATACATGTTACCATTTCTCTGTGTGCGTGGATCGAAGCCAAGACATGGACGCCACTTGGGGATAAGGTTAGGAATCATCAGTCATGAAAGACTTCACCCCCTCCACATATGCCCTGATCCTCCAGAAGTCTAAGGGACAGATGATCCAAAATCCCCATCATCCGGTGGTAGATTAGCCTCCTGCAACACGAGAAATATATCAAGATCCATCTGAAAACAAAATTATTATTGTTATGAGATTGTTGAAAATAACCATTTTATATAGATATATATTAGTTAGGATTATAACCAGCAATTAAATGTCGCAATGTTGATCTTCATCCACATCTTCGTAGCAGTCCATGTCAATGTCTTTATCTTCCTCCTTACCATCATTAATATCCATATGAGTTTCAGTTTCTTCATCTCTTGTAATTTCAGATTCATTTGTAACATCATTAACATCTTCATCATCATAGATCCTTAACTGTGGGGTGTCATAATCAATATTCATGTCTCTCTGTGAAAAAAGATGGATTTTGTGCAGTCTCTTGAAAATTTTCAATTCCTTACACTTTAGTGGAACCACATTCAGTTTGAGTAAACTGATTTTCCCAAGATTTCATTTTTAGTATGCTTTACCAATCACTCAAGTCTCTTGAAGTAGTAGTGTACTTTGTGTAATAAATTTGAAGTGCCTATTGAGCTAGTAAAAAATGGTTCATTTAATGGAATAATACTTGTATATTTATTATCGATGATTCCATGAGTCAGATGAACATGCAAGCCTCACTCAGTATTCAACCACCGATATTTAAACATCATTATGTAATTTGGTATTAGATAACACAGCTCGATAATTTCATCCAGAATGCCATAAAATTCAACTTTAGTTTCTCTGTGATGTGATCCTCTCAAGAAAACTCCATTTTTCATTGTTTTTTTTATTCCCCATATACACGTTCAGGAAATCTAAAAACATTCATCACATATGCATTATAAGATTTAACCATTTTGGATGTTGGGTTACTCAATATACACAATCACTTATCAATTTTATCAGAATATTTAGACACCATAAAATTTGATAAAAAATTATCCAAATAATAAATAATAATTAGAATTGATATTAAACCATCAATAACTTATGTTACCAGTTTTTGAAACCATTGAGAAATTTTATTTCTGTGTTCTTCAAGAACAGCTGCTTTAATTTGTGGAAGTTATTTCATGGTATGATTATCATACAACCAACAAATAGAATAAGTTTACATGATTCAACATAAATTATAGAATATGTGATAGATTCACTCACAGTGCAATTGATGTCATTTCATCCCAGTTGAGAAGAACATATGTACGAGATCTGTGATGTTCATCATCTGAAAGCCACCGTTCATTATCTCCCCCAAAACCAAGATTTGGCTGATTAAAACTAGTAAATTATTGTCCATTTTTTCATTAAAATTACCCTCATTTCATCCCATGTGATTGTATTTTGATTGATATTGAGAATCAAAATAATCAGAGCAGAAAAAATAATTTCCTCTTGAAAATAAGCTTCAGCAATTGAGCCTTCAACTGATTTTTTGGTATGTACTTTTTCCGTCAATTTTTTCTTGCAT
Organism: Viscum album; assembly: GCA_963277665.1. Taxonomy (NCBI): domain Eukaryota; kingdom Viridiplantae; phylum Streptophyta; class Magnoliopsida; order Santalales; family Viscaceae; genus Viscum; species Viscum album. The sequence continues at coordinate 359,810,928 of OY728158.1, read as the reverse complement.
CTCTCGAATGGGTAAATCCATTGAAATGTTATGGGACCTTCACATTTGGCTTAATGTGGAAAATTTTATATCAGATGATCCATTGAGTAAAACAAAGCTGGTGGAAATATTTTTTTCAGTTTATATATAATTACAACAACATCTTATTCTAGTTTTCTTAGGGCATCGTTATCTTTTGACGCTGCATAAATGTCTCGAAAAAAATATGATATGTCTGTTATCGAATCCCAAATCATAGAATTCAGAAAACCTATGAATCCATTCAGTATAATTATTTCCATTATAACATAACAATCATGACTTATTAATCTGATAATATAACCATTATTAACACATCTACCCAAATTGGAAGCATAACCATCTAAATGTCTAAAATCTATAATCCGCTGACAAAATAATAATAGACTCTCTTTGGACAGTGTATAAGCTGTTGTTGTCTTTATTAACCTCTGTCATCTGACATTTTCTTATATTTCATGTTCTAGTCACCTACAAATTATGGAAACATCTAACCAATCCTTTACTGTATATTTGGTCTTACCTAGTGTATCCAAAACTGTATGAAATAAATTACCAAAACAGTTTTTCTCAATATTCATGACATCTATCATGTGGTGGACCAACAAATCAGACCAATATAGATGAACCCAAAAAATGCTTCATTTTATCCAATTATATTCATTCCCAAAGCCATCAATTTTTTGATGGCTTACTGTTGGCCCATATGTGGTGGAAGTTAATGAAAATACAAATGATTTTAACTCTGTACCTGAGATCATCTTTGGAGGTTCATCCCTTTCAATTGTACCTTTTATGAAATGAGATTTGTTCCTTCAAAAAGGAAGATCAGTTTGATGAAATATACGATGACAGTCATAATAGCATGGTTTTTTCTTTTAACAAGTATAAAGGCTTTGTTGTCTTTCATACAGTAGGGACATGATTTCGGACAATGTGTACTCCTTCTAGATGACATGCCATATGTCATAATATTAATAATCGTCCACCTCAATGTAGCTTTTAATATAAAATTTTGTTTTGCAGCAATATCATATGTACTAACACCATCACTCTATAATGCATTTAACTAATCAATCAATGGATTAAAATGAACATAAATATTCTCTTCTCGATGTCCTGAGATTAATAGGGTAAAAAAGATATAGGGCTGCTTCATCAATATCCATGTACGTAAATTTTACGGAGTTATAAAGATAGTACAACATGAATACTGACAACCATAATAACCAAACGAACATAAACTGCTATTAGGAAGACCCAATCGCACGTTTTGGCCTTCTAAAGAAAATAAAGGATGCAGATGGTCAAGATGCTTCCATGAATCACCATTAGATGGATGGTTCAATGTTTTATAAGTTAAAATCATAGTTTTGTTCCTTGACATCATTGGCCATGTGTTCTGAGATATAAATAAATGCTGCAACTTGGGTGTAATGGGAAATATCTCAACTGTTTTATTAGAATCAATCCGGACATCCATGGTTGAGATTCTTTATACCTTGATTGTCCACATGTGGTAAAACTATCCAATTACTAATTTTCATGAATATATAAGATTCAATCATTTGGACATGCATGAATCTTTTGATAACTAAGGACTAGATTACGAAGCAGCCTCATGCTCTCACAGTAATTTATAGGTAACACATTTCCTTTAGGTTATAGTGTTTTAACCAAAGAAAATATCTGATCAAAACAGTCGTTTAAAATTGCATTATCTGATTTAATAGCCATAAATTTTGCAACCACTTCGAATATGCTTATCTTTCAACTGTGATATAATATATCCTCTGTAGACCTCAACAACTCATAAAATATGGATGTTTCCAACTTAGGAGTTAAATCACTATCATCATGAGTTTCAGTTTTAGAATAGATGGAACTGTAACATCAAGTACAAAATTTTGAAACTGTGATAGCTCCGAAATCAAGTTATTACTATCTTCTCTAGAACTCTGTCACTGTGTTGATACCAGAAAACATAATCTGGTTGAAAACAAAACCGCAAGAGATGTCCCCCAACCATTTCGAATGTGTCAAACATTCTCAGAGAACATTCTTTACAAGGAAACTTAATTGTGCCTTCTAAAGCATATTCTTGTTTTGATGATGCAAATGATAATAATGCTTCAGCATAGTTAATATATATAGGATTTAAACTATAACCATTTGGATTTCTACGGTGATTTATCCAAGCGCGATCATCTAATAAAGACTGATGTCAATTTCCTTATTCTATATTTTTCTACAAAATATAAATCATCATTTTTTATGAATAATTTTAAATTATAAAAACACTATCTGAAAAAAGAATATAATTAATAACAACTACTTCTTAATAATTCCCATTAAATTTTGGCGACACAATTTCCATTATATTGGGGGCTACTCTTTTTTCCGACAGCTCATTTAATTGCATCTTTCTCACATTGAAATCACAATGATTAATTTTCTAGGAGGTACGCATATTCATTCTCGTGCATATGAGAATATATCAGCATACCTTCTAGAAGTTTCTTCATTGTGATTTTTGTGTGAGAAAGATGCAAGTAAATGAGCCGTCAGACAAAAGAGCCTAGTTTTCGTTGATGAATCATCTTCTTGCAACTATCACCACCTGAACACATTAAAAAAGTGTGGTCTTATGAATGCATATTCAGACTCATGCATACTAGATTGGATATGAATACGTAGAAGCATACTTTTCATTAAGTTATGAGTCAGTGAAAGTTAAAAGTTGGATAGTCATTGAGAAAAAAGAGCGTCGTCAATCCACATGAAATTGTTCCATGTTATTACAAGTTATTAGAATTTATTCCAATTTATTCCTATTTATTCTTATTTATTACTATTTATTTCTAATATCTCGTATTTATTACTAATTATTCATATTTATCAGTAATTATTACTATTTATTTCTAATTATTACTATTTATTCATAATTATAAATATTTATTGCTATTTATAAATATTTATTACTAATTATTACTAAATAAACATATTTATTACTAATTATTCTTAATTATTACTAATTATTACTAATTATTACAATTTGATCTAATTTATTACTAATTATTCCTAAATATTCCTGTTTATTAATATTTATTAATATTTATTCATATTTATTACTCATTATTTCTATTTATTACTATTTATGTCTAAATACTACTATTTTTTGCTAATTATAAATATGTATTGGTAATAATAAATATTTATTATTTCTAATTATTCTTATTTATTTCTAATTATTCATATTTATTACTAATTGTTCTTAATTATTCCTATTTATTAGTATTTTTTATTATTTATTCCCATTTATTACTATTTATTTTTAAATATTACTATTTATCATTAATTGTAAATATTTATTACTAATTATAAATATATATTATTTCTAATTATTCTTATTTATTTCTAATTATTATTATTTATTTCTAATTATTCCTAATTATTCCTAATTATTAGAATTTATTAGTATTTATTCTTATTTATTACTAATTATTTCTAAATATTACTCTTTATTGCTAATTTTTAATTTTTTTTGCTAATTATAAATATTTATTCCTAAAAATTCTTTTTTATTTATAATTATTCCTAATAATTCCTAATTATGCCTAATTTTTCCTAATTATTCTTAATTTTTCCTAATTTTTCCTAATTATTCCTAATTATTCCTAATTATTACTAATTTTTTCTATTATTTCTATGTATTTATATTTATTCGTTATTATTCCTATTTATTACTATTTATTACTAATTATTCCTATTTATTTCTTATTATTCATATTAATTTCCAATTATTACTATTAGTTACTAATTATTCCCATTTATTATAAATTATACCTATTTATTACTAATTATTTCTATTTATTAGTATTTATTCTTATTTATTATTATTTATTATTATTTATTCCTATTTATTATTAATTATTCCAATTTATATTAATTATTTCAATTTATTACTAATTATTAATATTTTTTACTAATTATTCTTATTTAATAGTAATTATCCCAAACTGTTACTAATTTTTTCTAATTGTTAATATTTATTGCTAATAATAAAAATTTATTCATATTTATTCCTAATTTTTATTAATTATTTACAATTATTCAAAATTATTCCTAATTATTGCTATTTATTCTAAATTATTCTTAATTATTCTTATTGTTCCTAATTATTCCTAATTATTTATAATTATTCCTAATTATTACTATTTATTACTATTTATTCTTATTTATTCGTAATTATTGTTATTTATTACTATTTATTGCTAATTATTCCTATTTTTGGATAATTATTCCTATTTATTTCTAATTATTAATATTTATTAAACATTATTTCTCTTTATTACTAATTATTCCTACGTATTAATATTTATTCCTATTTATTAGTATTTGTTGTTATATATTCCTATTTATTCCTATTTATTGTTATTTATTCCTAATTATTTTTAATTATTTCTATTTATTATTAATTATTCCTATTTATTACTAATTATTCATATTTATTACTAATTATTTCTAATTGTTAGTAATTATTCCTAATTGTTACTAATTATTCCTAATTGTTTCTAATGATTTTTAATTGTTACTATTTATTGATAATTATTCCTAATTATTCATAATTATTCATAATTATTCCTAATTATTCTGAAATATTCTTAATTATTCGTAATTATTCCTAATTCTTTTTAATTATTCCAAAATATTCTTAATTATTCTGAATTATTTCTAATTATTCCTAATTATTCCTAATTTTTCTTAATTATTACTAATTATTCCTAATTACTAGTAAGTATTTTTATTTATTACTAATTATTATTATTTATTATTATTTATTTCTGTTTCTTACAATTTATTTGTATTTATTACAATTTATTGCTAATTATTTCTATTTATTGTTAATTATTCCTATTTATTGTTAATTATTATTATTTATTGCTAATTATTCATACATATTGCTAATTATTCCTATTTATTAGTATTTATTCTTATTTATTAGAATTTATTGTTATTTAATTCTAATTTATTCTATTTATTAGTATTTATTCCTATTTATTACTATGTGATCCTATTTATTAGTATTTATTATTATTTATTCCTATTTATTAGTAATTATTCCTATTTATTAATAATTAATCATATTTATTATTAATTATTTCTATTTATTAGTAATTATTCTTATTTTTTTATTAATTCTTCCAATTTAATATTAATTATTCCTATTTATTACTAATTATTCATATTTATTACTAATTATTCATATTTATATTTAATTATTCGTATTTATTAAAAAATAGTATTAATACATTCAATTTATTATTACAAATAACTACTATTAACAAAAAAATTTAAATCTAATTAAATTAAAACTAATAAAAAAATTAAAATTAATATTAAAAAAAATTAAATAAAAGATATAAACCTTGAAACATGATCTTCTTTTGATGTGGACGACTTCAAACAAATTCCATAAATAAAAACTAACTCAAACAAATTCTCACTCTGAAAATAGGGTTGAGAGAGATAGAGAAAGTGAGAATTGAGAGGAGGATTTGAAAAGGCAAATGTGGGTATATAAAGGATAGATAAGTTGCGATGGGACTACCATCGCAATAGATACCTTTTGCGATGGGCCCCGTCACAAATATCTTAGCCAACATTAATTGGTGTCGGCGGTAAAAAGGGTATTTGCGATAGGCCATGTCGCAAAAGGTATCTGTCGACACACGTTTTGCAACAGGGTATCATCCCATCGCAAAAACTCATTTACCACCGTCGGGTATTTGCGACGGGACCAGTCTCAAATAACCTCTGAGTGACGAACCATTTGCGAAGGGGAAATTCCCCTTCCCAAATAACCTTTCCATCCTTAAAAAACCATTTACCGCTACCGGGTATTTGTGACGGGACCTATCACAAATACCTCAGAGCAACGAACTATTTGCGACGGGAATATTCCTCCTGTCGCAAATAAGCTTCTAGCGTTTTGGTGTGCAATCCGCACCAAACCACAAATTACTTTTTGAGACGGGGCACGAAAACGCGTCATAAATAACAAGTTATTTGTGATGGGACTACTCCCCTGTCCCAAATATTCCCTGGACTAGACTATTTTCCAAGTGATATTATCCCATCAGTAATAACCCGTGGCAACATGTTGTTTTTCCTGTAGTGCGAGTCCCACTAAAGACTTCTTCTCCGCCCTGAATCCAAGAGGTTTCTCTAAGATCTTGAATCACATGATCAAATATCTTATTTGTTCATTTTATTCAATTAATATTGATTTTATTCTCTCCCCGTGTGATCTTGCTGAATCAAATATAACTGTGTAACTCTTCAACAGTCTTCACCAGCCATTGGTAATGTCTGTTTCCCTTTCTCAGTAATTCTAAAAACTTGTTCTGATTAGTCCTTAGTGCTACAATGTCCAGGTAATTCTTTCTTCTTTGGATGAAGACTGGCCTCACTTATGTGTGTACAAATGATGCACATAACTTATTAAAGAATATTGATAGGAAATAATGATCTTGCACTATGTCATCTCTGTCTATCTTGAATACTCAATCATTGCCAACTCAGTTATAATATCTTCTTTAACTCTTCCCCTACATCAGTCTCAAAACTCATTCACGTCATGCTTGGGTTTCATGGAATACAATACCTCTCATCAAGGGTATCTCAAATGCTTCTAACACGTGTATGTAATTATGCAAGATTACATTCATGTATATTATGTTTTTATTAAGTATAAATACAAACTCTTCACAGGTATCAATATCTCAGCTTCAATGTGTTTGTATCATGCATGTACTATCCAATTAGTTCTTCTCTAAATATCCACACATTAAATTCATTATTCATTCGGTTTTTTCATACACACACATGTTTTGTTTAATTTGGGTTCATTATAGGTGTTTTATGAATGTTCACGTACCCCCTTCTGGGTGAAACTCACATTCCATTTTCAATTTCTCAATACACACACAATTCGCCTCTTCTTGATTCTATTCTCACTCTTATCTTATCTTTGAATTTGGTTAAAATGTATTTAGATTTTATGTATGTTCTTCTTAAAAATGAATGCATTTTTACCTTTGGATAAGTTTTCCTTGAGTCTTCTTCTTTCTTCACTTGTGCACATACACTTCCTCTAGATGGTCATAATTCATGTGCACCATGTATGTAACCTCCTGCATTCTCTATAAACCCAAGAGTCCTTGGGTTTCTTCAAAGAGGTGCATTCGTGTTTTCATGTGCATACATCCTTTCACCATGAAAACATATTCTTCAATAAACACAGTCCCCTGCAAGTAGTATATAAATAATGTGTAAAACCGAATGGTGATATTTTTTTTTAAACTAACAGGTTCACGACTCTTCTCCTTGCAAAACAGAGGATCACAGGTAATTCTTCTTCAACCAAAGGGTGGGATTGGATATCTCAACCAAATAAACAGCGAGAGAGGCTTTGAGCTTCTGGATGTACCACACAAATAAGGGAGATGCAATGTACTGTACATATTTGGTTTCAAACACCATTTTCTTCACGAGCCACGACAAGGGTTTATTAAACCAATCATGTGTTTCTGGGTTTCCTTCACATCGAGAGAGTGTGGTCATCCTTTCATCACAATGACAGTTCGATAGTGAATTGCAGTAATTGAATTCCTATGGGGAACATTGTTCCTTCACATAGAGATATGGTTATGGAGTGCTATATTTCGGAGAAACACGAACACCCAATTCAATGTGAATGGCATCACCATCAATGGGATCAGTGCTTCTACTTTTATTTCAATGATCGTAGCTTTTAAAATGATAAAATTCCTTATGATATTATATGAAGATTAATTATTTGAATTCCCGATATCTCTAGAATTTAAATATATTTAAATTTGGATAAGAGATTTGCGTATCATGTTTTGATTCTATTCAATTTTGGCTTCTCAATTTATAGTGAAATCATTTCGTGTCTTCGCTGAATGTCGTATGAAAGTCTCTATCATGAACCCATGTGATATATGGCCTTTTGAAACGCCATTTTCCTCATACAATCATGAGTTCTTAATTTTATTCACATTCATGTAAATGTCATTGCATTCATGAGTTCATGACCTGATGAAGATACTCATGATGTGGATTTGATCGACAATGATGGTCGTCAATGGGATTACGGAGGTGAATCTTCATCTCTAGAATTATACGGTGTCGGGTGATCCGTTGGTTCAAGACGACGCGGTTGTGGATAATAGTATGGTCGTGGTTCAAACAGATGTTGTGCGAGATGCATGGATGACTCTGATTGAATTGTAGGATACGTGATGAGACTTGCGGTCGTGATCACTCATGAGATCAGATAGAGGGAATGAATTCCTTTCGTGTTTTTAAAATATTTACCCACATCTAAACCGAGACATGTCTTCATTACTATTTAAATATCATGTCGCTCTGCTATACTTTCTGAATACTCCTACCCCCTCCAGGTTACCACTCTATACCATGTTCTTTTTGTGGGCACGCTCTGTGCCAACCCAATTCCCTTCTATCATTCAACCCTTCATGGTGGTTCGCCACATTGCCCTCCCATATGCTCTTATGGGCTATCATGTGTGCCCCATGCACTTGACAATGGCTGGTCATACTGGCTGGCAGGTTGTTGTCAAGCTTAACCACCCACTCCTGTTGTTCGTGCTGCTTCCCTGACTTGGCTGGTTGGCTGGCTATCCAAGCCGATTATTTTTTTAAATAAATCTATATAAATACTTTGTAAAAACCAAAGTATACATATAATGTAATTTCAACATGAAATTCATGACACATGGCCTTCTTATCATCTTCATTCTCAACCATCGGCCTTCTTCTTCTTCAATTATTTTTTTTCATACCTCTAAAACAGTAAAGATCAGCACACTCTTTTCAATCACTTCATCCAATTAGAAACCAGTGGATGGATCTTCTAAATGCATCGGGAAATCAAGTAATTCATGTACTTAATCAAATTTTTTATCAATGATTCATTCATTGACACATTTCTTGGAACTTAAAATTACTTCAATAATAATCAGAATTAACTATAGAGAAATATTATGGATGACATCTAATGTCCCATCTCATTTCTCACTATTTCTCAATAAAATTCATGATCAATGTGGGCTCTTCAATGAGTTAATAATATTACTTTTAGCATCACCACTTCAATCATCATCACCACTTCAATCATTACCATCCCATACACATATTGAAACATTATTGATAACAAATTCAACACTATGATAAAAAATCCACCCTTTTGTATTTTTTGTCAATATCACCTATGCACACTTTGTATTGGTCAATATGTGTGAAAAATATTTTCCCCCCTTATTTGAAACCAAATAAAAAGGTTCAGTGGGGTATATTCAGAAACATGTTCTCCTCCCATTAAATAATATCTTCTTGAATATTTCTAAGATAGGGATGATGTCACATGGTTTACATAGCAAAGATATTTTAGTTTGTCAACTCTAAGTCTATTTGGTCTATCCTAGTGTATAAAACAAGAGATAAATGACCAAGGTTTTCAATGATGTCTATAAACAACCATACAAGTTAAATCATGATCAGAATGTATCAATTCTTTACCTACGTAATAGATATAGTAAGATTTATCCACAAAATGTTAAATCCTACGTATACATCAAAAAACATATTAATGAGTTAAAATTCAAAGATAAACCTCTACCTTCATTCCATCATGTCATCAATCATACACTCCGCTTTAATCTACATGATAAATACCATTAAAAATAAGGGATAAATGTGTGATTTGAATACCTCAAGATTCAACATCATGAGATGATATGAATTTTATGATTTTTCATGATATAATCCTTAATATCATCTCCTTCATATTTTCTCCCTCTTCGGGGAGAAAACCATTTGATTTACCATGGTGTAAAATATCATCATATTATTATCATGATATTCATGTTGATAATATTCCACTATGGAACATTCCAAATATTTATCAAACCATGAATAATTATTCCAAAATGTTGTTCTCCACATTGATTATACATTTCTCATCATAAAAATTTCCTTCACCATTAATTCCACATTTGAGCTTCTTAATAGGGGTAAGAGGGATGAGAATTTCATCTCAACCCAAGAACTTCATTCCCGGTAGCTCTAATGTTTCTGGTACTCTTCATGCTATTGTGTCCTCTAAATTTAACTTTTTCATCATTCATTGTCATCATGTAACCTTTAATTCCATTCACCTTCAAATTGTGTGGATTGTTTGTCCATACTTATTATGGTAGTGAATAAGTTTCCACATGTGCATTTTTTATTTCAATTTTCAACATATCCATTTCACCTGATAAAATAATAGTAATTTTTTTTCTATGATTTCCATCCTTCGTGAACCTTCCACCCAATACTTTTAAGACACTTGGGTTGTCATCGGATGATAACCTCTCAAGAAAATTTAATTCATCTTTATGTGGACTGATTTGTTTCCCCTTTTCCTTATCTTTAGCTAGTACATTATCTTTAACTCCATGAAGTTATCTAGAAATTATCTATTGATAAGGCCAGATAACTAAACAATACTTCTTATCATATTCCTGTATGGAGCTTCCACAAGGATTCATTAATTTTTTTTCAAGTTACCTTTCTTAGGAAACATATAAATGTCATCTTTAGAATGTCTTCAATCAATCCTAACTTCTCATGGATTGATCATTTTTTAAATTTTATATTGCATATATTCATTTCATTTTCTTGTTAGTATTCATCTAGGATATGAATTTCCCTTTCATAGTAAAATCATCTTTTCTTGGTTGAAATGACATTCTTGGACTCCATATTACACTTTTTCTTGGGAATAGATTCTTTCACAATTTTCCTGACATTAGTGTTTTTCATATTCCCAATGGAATGCTTTTTAACTATTGTTACTTTTTTATTCATTTTTTGTGGCCTTTTATTATTATCAAATATGATTTATATATGGTGGGACTAAAATAGAACTCATAATATATGTGAACACTTCTGTTGCAATTATCACAAAAGTCTTCAAGATATTCAAATCTATTCTGGATATACATATTCATCTTCATCAATGTATTATTCGTTGGTTTTTTAGGTTTCTCTATTTCTCCAAATATACATTACTTGAATGTAGACCTTCCATAATTTTCCTATGTAGTAACATTATTCCATCAATCATTGGCCTAATTCCTAAACTTCCAACAACACAAATAATATCCAATAAATCTCTTTCTTTTTATTGTAGTATCATTTTCGCTAGATTTAGTGTAGTTTTTTCTAGAATTATCCTAATTTATTTAGAGCATACATTTGGGATTTATTCATGTTAATCATACTAGTATCCATCCTTGAATATTTAATGGGTGTATTATCATTTTTATCTTTTTATATCTTCTATGATTTTAACATTGAACCTATAATTTCTGATGAAACTACATTAGTAGAAACAAAGATTACATGGTTCTAGAATACCTTCTTTGTAACTCCATATCCCCATTTACGCAGAGTCGGTGCATTATTACATAACATTGACATGATCACAAGGGAATCACGTCCTAATAGACAGATTAGTTTAGTATTGTTGGAAAAATATTCATACATAAGTTCAACTTTATAACTTGAAAATAAATACAACACTAATTTATTCAATTAGAAACATCCAAGCCTCTTATGTTATTCCTGCATGTCACTCATAAACAACATCTTCATATCCTCAAAAAATAGAACATAAGAAAGGGGTGAGCTCAAATGCTTAGTAAGGGTACGAAATAAAACAGAAGATAACATAAATATTAAGCATGATGAATAATTGAAAACACATGACTTTAACGATATTAAAAATGAAAACTTTTAGGGCATGGATATGAGTTGAGTAAATAATTCCATAATAAAACATAATCATGGGTATTTTACTAATATAATGACCACATGAACCATCAATATTATTTTCATAATGTGGGAATGTATAATGAAGGACATTTTGAAACATTTTGTCAAGGCCCCGACCAAGATGTCTAAAAATGATTGAGGCCTCAACCAAAACCATATACCCAATTGAAAAAGGCCTCAGACAATTCCATGTCTAGTTGTCTCATGAGACCTACTGATGCATCGAGGAGCTATAGCGGTCTCCACCTGTCACTTACTAAGTCCAATACATTCCTCATGTGAAATATATGAAATATAACATAAACATTTGTATTAAAACTAGCATATGAAATGTCAATACTTCAACCATAAACCATGAATGGTATAAAAATAATACATCCACAATAATACATCTCACAAAACTTTCAATATAATATGGAAGATATGTATCATAATGAATCAACTTCAAATAAGTATAAAATCCATCAATTAATGATGACATATATGAAATCAAAACTATTTGAGAGAAATATCTCTTTTTTTAATCATTTTCATAATTATAAAATAAAACATTTATTTTGAAAATATTCTTATAATCTTTTAAAGAAAGCTTTGATGATGATATAATGGAGAGAATAACTGCACCCGCCGTATAAGTTAAAAAATTCATTCTTGCCTTAATTTTTTCTAAAAGGTCGTAAAGTACATTGTTTGGAAAACGACTGAAAAATAACTTTAAATAACATAAAAGTTAAAATAAGGGTATAAATTTCTTTAACCCATTGTCTAGTAAATTGTAAAAATGTTTTGAAATACATTTTTACGAAACATGGATGTGGATGATAAATATGTCCCAGTAGATACGTAAAAACAACCTTGGATAATAAAGAGATAATATAATTAACCATTACCTTATAATTTTCCTTGGTCGAGGGTATTTTAACATCCTGTGTAATGGTTAAATAATTGTTATTAATTTATAAAAAATACATATACAATAATATGATATCATATATGATCTTTTAATATTTTCTATAAAAATATTTTATTATTATCGTCATTTTGGGTGTTAACTAATTCATTTTCCTTTAAATGCTTTGTTATGTCAGTAATGTTTGTTATGGGTAAGATGTATCTTATTCATATTCAGAACAATATTATGTCTTTAAACATTATTTTTAAAAATAAAATGAGAATTATTCTTGAATAGATACGATGGGAAATGAATCTCATTGTGTTCATGGAGACGGTAATCCGTACGTAAGCGCGAGTTAAAACATACTTCTTTTGATATTAAAATCGTATACAATTGGATGTTATATCATATATAAAAAATAATTATCATATTATATTTAATATTTACATTAATTATACATCATTATTATTCCAATCAAAATACTAATGTATTGGATAACAACCACACCATGACGTGGAGACGGTAAGACATATGTACGCACATATGGTGACATGTCATTCAAAGGATGGAAATAACAATGAATGAGGTTGTAACATATTTATAATAACACCATAGTATATATAAGAGTATGAATGTATTGTTTTGGAATGAAAACAACAAGGAAAGAAGAAGTGGAAGAAGAAAAAACATTGAAGAGGTGATGAAATATTTACCTCTTCTTCGGGTTCTTCCTTTTGATTTGATAAAAAGGCCTCCATAGGATGGATTTGTGACTAAAGTAAGGCCTATAGGATGAAGTTAGGATAGTGGGGAGGATATATGGGCAGGGGTTGGACGATCCAAATGGCTTTGAAGGTGTGAATTTGAGATAAGGGTATGTTCCCTTTTATAAGTGGGGTGAGGGCACCTTAGGAAAAGATTAAAATATTATTTTGTAATAATATAATTTCGACTTCTAATGGCTCCAAAATAATTTATTTCTAGGATAATGTGGGTATGGGAAGAAATAATCTCAATCAATAGGTTTTAGACATGTTTAGGTTACCCTTTTATCTTTATCATTTAGATTTAACTCTTAGTTAAATATTTTGACATTTACCATGTCTCTTTAAATTTTTATATTATATTAGTTAATAAACTTATTAAAAAATTCAAAGATAACCCCAAATGGTTTATTATTAATATATATAACCATATATAAGTCATTTTGAGGATCCTTTTATTTTTAGTTATATTATATCAATTAATAATATAATAATTTTTTAAAAAGCAGTTTTATGTCAATTTTGTCACTATTTGGTATTTTGTTTTTCCTAAATTTTAAACACCATTATTACTTTGAAATAAATTCATATAATCGACCATCACATTTCATTTTATCCTAGAAAATTATTTTAATTTATAAAAAGTCTCAAATTACATTTATTTGGGTATTAATAATATCAATTATTTTAATATTTCATTAATAAGGTAATTATTGCATCATCATTGTGTCATAAATAAACTAAATTATATAATCTCTAAAAATTATTAATAAAATACAATTATGTATTAAATCTATTTATATTTCTAATTAATACTTATATTCTAATTTATCTTATGTATAACCCTATATTAAAAATGGTTTATTTATTAAGATTTGATTTTAGCACTTTTAACTCTTCTTTGAATTAAATAATAATTAATGTCCTAATCTAATCCACGTAGAGCAAAAGGATCATATATTATTTATAAGGTTGTTTTTGGTCGAATTAAATGTATCCAATCGAATTAAAACATGTGTTAGGGTAATAATATTATTAATTTTATTCTTAATTTCCATATTTACATTTAATCGTGGTAAATAAAACCAAAAGTTATTATTCAGAAAAATTACTTTTATATTATTGAACTGCATTTTACATACTGATATCAACAATGTCTCTCATATTTTTAAAATTCAATTCATATAAGAGTTAAATTTATGTTTTCTACAAATTTTCAAATTCTCCTAGGAGGTGGGTAAAATATGTTAAAAAGTTCGATATTTTTTTTATATATCTAAAATTATTATATAATAATCCAATTAATTACATTGAACTTATATAGGTATTATGTATCTATTTTTACCTAAAATTAATGTAAATAAAATAAATATTTATTTAAATATAAAGTTTGTTTTATACTATAACCTGGTGTTTTTCACCATTCATCAAAAGTTGAATGTTTTCAGAAAAATTACAAAAATTCACCAAAGGATAATTTTGATATTCCGAATCCAAAAATTAAGTCCATTTTGAAAAATAAAATTTATAAAATTTCGAAAACTAGGTATTACTATTCATAAATTCTAGTTTTATTGGTCACGGTGTGTTATAATTTCGAAGTTGCGTAAAATTTAAGCTATTGTGTTATTCAAAGGGAAACATATCGTAGAAGCTTGGGGT
Source organism: Viscum album (assembly GCA_963277665.1). Lineage (NCBI taxonomy): Eukaryota > Viridiplantae > Streptophyta > Magnoliopsida > Santalales > Viscaceae > Viscum > Viscum album. The sequence continues at coordinate 359,795,661 of OY728158.1, read as the reverse complement.
GTTACATTATATCATATTTCAAATAATTTCATCCTTGAAATTTCAAGAATACTACTTTATAAAAATATTTGGGTGGTTCTTCATTATAATTTCATCAGGTTCCCACGTTTCCTATTCCATTTTATGGTTTCTTAATAGAAATTTTACTAGACAAGTTGTCCAATTTTTCAACACATATTATCTTGTAACAAGAATCTTGGCAGGCCCTTTGCAATATGAAAGATCATGTTCCAGTTCTAATTCCTCATAAGATAGCACATGCATTCGGTCAGACAAGTATTTCCTCAACAGAAAAACATGGAACACATCATGAACTTTTGAGAGACTTGGAAGCATTGACAAATTGTAAGATACAACCCCAATTCGTATTAGAATTTTGAAACGTCGGTTGTACGTTGGACTTAATTTACCCTTCTTACCAAATCCTATAACTCCCCTCCATGGATATACCTTCAATATAACATGATCTCCTACATGAAATTTCAAATACTTCCTTCGGTTATCGGCATAGCTCTTCTACCGACATTGAGATTCTTTGATGTGGGTTTTTACATCCTTCACCTTCTCCATCATTTCCTCCACAAGTTTTAGGCCTATGAGTTTTTTTTTCACCAACATCATCCAAACAGGTTGGTGTGTGACACCTCTTTCTATATAACTCTTCATATGGAGCCATCTGAATACTTGAATGGAATCTATTATTATAGGAAAATTCTACCAGAGGTAAATATTTATCCCACATACCTAGAATGTCAAGGGAGCAAGATCCCTACATGTCCTTTTAGGTTTGAATTGTTCATTTTGATTGTCCATCAGTTTGAGGGTGGTAGGCAGTGCTCAAAAAAAGTTCAGTATCCAGGGATTTCTGAGGACTTTTCCAAAATCATGATCTAAAACATTGATCCTGATCAAAAACATTTGATAGGGTTACTCCCAGATAACTTACAACTTCATTAACATACAGTCTTTCTAAACGTTCAAGTGGTAAATCTTGTCGTATAGCACAAAATTGTGCTGACTTGGTAAGACAATCAACAATGACCCATATTGCATCATTATTTCTAGGATTATTTGGTAGTCCAATGACAATGTCCATCGTAATATTATCCCATTTCTACTCAGGTATTGGTATAGGTTGCATGAATCATCTGGGCTGTTTCTATCCAGCTTTCACTTGTTGACAAACCATACATCTTGACATGAAATCAGTAATCTCCCTCTTCATGTTGTCCCAGAAAAAATGTTCCTTCAAATTTTTATACATCATTGTGCTCACATGGTGTATAGTGAAATTGGTGCTATGAGCATCATCTAACAATTTAGATTTTAGATCAGGTAGATCGGGAACACAAAGTCTCTTCCCTAATTTCAAAATTCCATTTTTATGTACGAAGTTGATCAATCTCCCATCGTTCATAGATTTAACCCTCTTTCGAAATTCCTCATCATCAGCCTGAGAACTTTTTATCTTATCTAGTAAAGATGGTTTTCAAACCATTTGAAAAAGCAGTGACATTTCACCTTCCATGGTTATTCCCATATCCATATTTACTAGATCTATAAAAATAGAATCCCTTTCAACTCTCATTTTGTTGAAAACTCTATGATACTTTCTGCTCAAAGCATATTACACCTTATTTTCCTTCCCCAGGTGGTAGTGTATCGTGCAATCGTAATCCTGGAGTAGTTCAAGCCATCTCCATTGCCTCATGTTGAGTTCCATCTGGGAGAAAATATACTTCAAACTCTTGTGATCAGTATGAATCGAAAAAAAATCACCATAGAGATAGTGTCTCTAAATATTCAAATAAAAGATTACAGATGTTAACTCAAGATCATGAGTAAGATATTTTTTCTCATGAATTTTCAGCGGTCGTGATGCATAGGAAATAACTCTATCATTCTGCATAAGGACACAACCAAGTCCTTTATTTGAAGCATCACTTTAAAAAACAAACCCATAATTCCTGGATGGTAGATTCATGATAGGAGAATTGACTAATATTCTATTCAGTTCTTTGAAACATTCTTCAGACTCTTTTTTACAAACAAATTTAACCCCATTACATGTGATCTTAGTTAATGGGTTAGCCAATCAAGAAAAATTCTGGATGAAACGTCAATAATAACCTGCTAAACCAATAAAATAGCGTACCTCAGTTATACTTGTCGGTGTGGGCCATTCATGGATTACCTTTTTTTTAGAAGGGTCAACAAAGATTATATCCTTAGAGACAATATAGCCATGAAAAGAAATCTCCTGAAGCCAAAATTCACACTTTCGAAACTTCCCGTATTATTAGTTTCATCTAAGGGTTTTCAAAATGGTGCACAAGTGATTTTCATGGTCTTCATAGCTTTTAGAGTATACTAGGATATCATAAATAGATACCACTACAAATTCATCAAGATATTACAAGAAATATATGTTCATTAGATCCATGAAAAAAGAGGGTGCATTATTCTGCCCGGAATGCATTACTGTGAACTCATAATTCCCTTACCTAGTTCGATATGCTATTTTAGAAATGTCTTCCTTGTTCACACACAACTGATGTTATCCAGATCGAAGATCAATCATTTAAAAATATTTTTCTCCATGATGTTGCTCGAAAAAATCATCAATGCGAGTAAGGGGATACATGTTCATTATTGTTTTAGCATTGATCTCCTTGTATTCAATACACAACCACATAGATCCATATTTCTTCTTAACAAAAAGAACATGGGATCCCCATGGATAAAAACTATGGAAAATAAATCCCTTATTACTCAATTCCTCTTGAAGTTTCTTTAGTTCAACTAATAACACAATGGCCATTCAATATGGGGTATTCGAATTGGGCCTTGAACCAGGAATTAAATCAATGGAAAACTCAATTTTTCATTCTAGAGGATGTCTGTGTAAATCCTCTAGAAACATATAAACATATTCTTGAATAATAGGTACATCCTCTATTTGAACTTTCTATTCCTCACCCACAATTATTTCATTATCAGCCTCCCCAATATTTGAATTTAGTTGAGCTAATAAGGGTGGATATAGATAATAATGAGGTGGGTAAATTTTTGCACTAAACATATGGTACTATTTATCATCATTGAAAATTGTAAACTCCTTCTTCTTATAATAAATTTTCATATCTTGGTCCAAATACCAATACATTCCAAGGATTATATCAAATTCAATCATAGGTATGATGATGATATCAGCAGATAAAGGGTATTTATATTCCCTAATGGGAACAGATTCACAAAACATGTTGCAATGATTCTTCCCTTAAGAGTTTTTACTGACAACTCCCTTGTTAAATCAAATTACAAATATCTAATTTTCATAGAAAAATAGAATGATATGAGATAATGTGATGATCTAGAATCAAGTAAAGCATTGGCTAAACATGAGGAAACCCTTAAATTACTTACCACCACATCTTTCAGAGCTTCAACCGCAGCAGTAGTGATCGCATAAGATTGTCCTTGACCCCATTCTATTTTCTAAGGTAAGTTTCCCTAAAACATCAAAAATTAATTTTCATAATGTCCCATATCCCTAAAATTATAGCATTGAATATTGGTAGCATCTTTCTTTACCTTACAATCACCAGCAAGATGACCTTTCTATACACATTTGTAGCATACTCTTTTTACTTTTAGACAGGCACCAAGGTCATTCCTTCCAAAATTATCACATGGTGGAAATTCAATTCATCCCTTCTTCCATGCTTTTGTATTTCCTTTTCCTGATTGTTCAGCAGGTCTCTTCTTCTCTTTCTTTTCATCAAAGTTGTATGATATATTGAATTATGTTTCTATCTTGATAGCACACGAGACTATATCTTCGTATGATGGGAAGGATTGTGATACTAATTCTTGAAGTATAAATGGTTTTAACCCATCAATTTAATAGTGAATATTACTTATTGGGTTATTTATATAATCTACATCATTCCTTACTAACCTTGTAAAGTTAGCTTCATACTTTGTGACATTCTCATCCTATTTTTTAATCAGACACAGAAATTGCATTTCTATATCCTCTCGATGGTCACGAGGAAACTTTTTTTCTAATAAAATATATTTATACTCCCTCTATTCCATACTGAACACTTCTTCATCATCCTTTGTGTTTCGAATCAATGACCACCACTGATTAGCATCTCCAGTGAGGTGATAAACTCCCATGACAAATTTTTCCCTTGGGCTACTCCCAAAAGCATTAAATATTTTCTCAAAGAAATTTATCCTTATTAATCCACAAATGGATTTGTACTCCCATTTAATGTTGGTGGATGTTTCTTCATGAATCTGTCTAACATTAATCCTCTGCATTGTGGATTAGGGTGCTCCATACAGGTAAGGTTATTATTCATAACCTTTGTGAGTTGTCCCAGTATGGTGATAAGCTGATCAACACCAGTTGAATCGCCACCTCCGCTATAAATAACATTAGTATGATGGAAATAACTACATGGATTACATGCATTGATACGGTTTCCATTCCTTCCATTAGGAACCATTTCTAGAAAATGGAATACCTTAAATTAGTTTATGAATCGCAATACATAAATCCAAATATCTAAAACACTTAACATAAATTGAACAGTTTATGGATATAAACCTTAATCATAAAATAGTTTTTATTTGAGAAGTATATACTCATAAACCCTTAATAATGGTTTGTAAATAAAATGATAATTATCCTAATCATATCCCCGAAGAGTTTCATAACCAATAGTGTAGCAAGACCTGTTGTCGTGCAGTAGTTACCATTATAGTCTAGCTTATAATGGGGTTTTTGGGTTTTACCCCTAGGTACATTTTTTCCAGAGCCGCCTCTACCTGCTCGTATACATATAGGGATGTATTGCTTGGAAAAATTAAAAAATATATACAGTAAAAACATTCTAGGAAGTTCTTCTATACAAATCCTCAAATCCTATCTTAGGTTTATGGGCTCTAATCAGCATTTATCTAAATATAGTTTCCAAGGATTGTACAATTCTTCCTCTGATACAGCTATCATGCCCTGACCCCAGTTACACAGATTCAGCGCATTATTACATAACATTAGCATTATAAAAAGGAAATAATGTCCTGAAAGAAATATCAGTTTGTAATTATTGGAAACAGCATTTGTACATAAGTTAATCATTAAAACATGAAAAGAAATACAACACTAATTTATTCCATTAGAAATATCCAATCCTCCTAGATTATGTCTAAATTCATTCATAACTAAATTTTTCATGTCCTCGGAAAATTAAACAAAATAAAGTGGTGAGCTCAAACGCTCAGTAAGGGTAAGAAATACAGTGGAAGATAACATAAATATTAATCATGGTGAATAATTGTAAACACGTGCCTTTACCAATATTAAACATTAACAATTTTATGGCAGGAATATGAGCTGTGTAAATAATTCCATAATAAAACATAATCATGGTTATTCTACTAGTCATATGACCACATTCACCATGAATATTATTTTCATAATAAGAGAATGTATACTGCTGGACATTCAGAAACATTTTGTCAGGGCCTCGGCAAAGATGTTTAAAAATGATTAAGGCCTTGGCCAAAACCATATATCAAATTGGGAAATTACTTGGCCAATTCCATGTCTAGTTGTCACATGAGACCTATCGATGCATCGAGGAGCTATAGCGGGCTCCACCTGTCAAATAAAAAGTCCAATACATTCCTCATATGAAAAGATTGAAATATAACATAGACATTCATATTAAAACTATCATATCAAATGTCGATAAATTAACCTGAAACCATGAATGGTATAAAAATAACCCATCCACATTCAATCATATCACAAAACCTTCAATACAATATGGAATATTTGTATCATAATGAAACAACTTCAAACAAGTATAAAATCAATCAAAGGATGTTCACATAGGTGAAATCAAAACTATTTGGGAGAAATATCTCTTCAATTTTTTTAAACCATTTAAAGATACGTAATTATAAAAGAAAAATATTTGAAAATATTTTTATAAGATTGTAAGGGAAACTTTGATGATGTTATAATGGTGGCTTATAACCGCACCCGGAGTATAAGTTAAAAAAGACATTCTTACCTTTATTTTGTCGAAAAGGTCGTAAAGTACCTTGTTTAGAAAATGACTATAAGATTCCTTTAAAAAAATAGTTCAAATAAGGGTGTAAATGAATTTAACCAATTTTCAATAAAATATTAAAAAAAATTAAATACATTTTTAAGAGACAAGGATGTGGATGACAAAGAGGTCCCAATAGATACTTACCTAAAAACAACCTCGGACAATAAAGAGTTTGTAGAATTAACCCTTACCTTTAATTTTCTTGGGATGAGGGTAGGTTAACCTCCTGTATAATGGTGAAATAATTGTTATTAAATTATACATTAACCATATACATTAATATGATATCATATATGATCTTTTAATATTTCTTTGTTAATAATATTTTAGTATTATTGTTGTTTTGGTTGTTAACTGATATGTTTTCCTTTATATGCTTTGTTACGTATGCAATGTTTGTTATGGATAGGATGTAGCTTATTCATATAAAAAATGATATTATGTGTTTAGAAATTATTTTTAATCATCAAATAAAAATTATTCTTGAGTGGATATGATGGAGAATGCATCTCATCGTTTTTGTGTAAACGATAATTCGTACGTATGAACGAGTGACAATATCACTATTTTGATATTTAAATAATTTATAATTGGATGGTATATAGTTTATAAAAATAATTATCATTTTATATTGATTATTTAAATAAATTATACATCATTATTATACCCTTCCGAATAATAATGTATTGAATAACAACTACAGCACGATGTGGAGACGGTAAGCTGTACGTACGCATATATGGTGACATGTAATTCAAAGGATAGATAGAATAATAAAAATGGTTGTAACATATTTATAATAATTTCATATTATATAGAAGTTACTAGAGTTATTATTTTAGAACGTAAACAACAAGGAATGAAGAAGTGGAAGAAGAATAAACTTGAAAGGGGTGATGAAATAATTACCTCTTTTTGGGTTCTTCCTTAGATTTGATCAAAAGGGCTCTATAGGTAGGCTTTCTGACTAAAGTAATACCTCTAGAATGAAGGGTGGATAGTGTAGTGGAAAATTTGGTAGGGTTTGGCAGACCCAAATAGTTTTGAATGTATGAATTTGTGTTAAGGGCATTTCCCTTTTATAATAGGGGTGAGCGGCAAGTTAGGAAAATATTGAAATTTTATTTTATAATAAACTAATTTTTCGGTTTCTAATGGATCCAAAATAACTTATATCAAGGATAAAGTTGGTATGGGTCTAAATCCTCTTAACCAATACGTTTTAGACATGTTTAGGTCACCATATTAACCTTATCATTTAGATTTAACTCTAAGTTAACTAGTTTGACATTTACCATGTCTCTTTGTATTTTTATATTAAATGGTTAATATTCATACTATAAACATCCAAGAGAACCCCAAATTGATAATTATTAATATATATAACTTTATCTAACTCATTTTTCCTATCCATAGATTTTTTGAAATATTATATCAATTAGTAATGTAATATTTGTTTTAAAAACTCTTTTATGTCAATTTTGACACTATTTGGTATTTGGATTTTTCTAAATTCATTACAGAATTATTACATCAAAATAATTTATTATTCAACCCTAACATGTCATATTAACCTATAAAAATAGTTTAATTCATAAAATCCTCAAATTACATTTATTTGGGTGTTTATAATATCAATTATTTTATGATTTCAATAATAAGGTAATTACTACATCATCATTGTGTCATTAATAAATTAAATTTTTTTAATGTATAAAAATTATAAATAAAATACAAATATGTATTAAATCAATTTATCTTTATAATGAATATTTATTGTTGAATTTATCTTATGTATAACCCTATATTAAAAATGGTTTAGTTATTAAACACTGATTTTAACACATTTAACTCTTCTTTGAATTAAATAATAATAAATGTCCTAATCTAATCCAGGTGGATCTATAGAATCATATTTTATTCGTAAGGTTTATTTGGTCATATAAACTTATATAATAGAATGGGGACATGTTTTAGGGTAATATTAATATCATTTTTACCCCTAATTACCCAATTTACTTTTTACCTTGGTAAATAAAAATCAAAGTTACTATTCATCAAAAATAATTTTTATCTTATTGAAATACAATTTACTTACTGATATCAACCATATTTGTATGATTTTTGAAATTCAATTCACTGATGTGGTAAAATTATGGTTTATGCAAATATGCAAATGCTTCTAAGAGGTGGGTAAATGATGGTAAGAAGTTCGATAAATTTTTTATATATATAATATTTTTATAAGCTGACTCAAATGAATTACATCAAACTTATATAGGTAATATGTTTATATTTTGAACTAAATTAAATTTAAATAAAATAAATAATTGTTTAAATAAAATGTCGATTTTAAACTATAACTCAGTGTTTTTTCACTATTCATCAAAAATTGATGTTTTTCAGAAAAATACCAAAAATTCACCCTAAGCTAATTTCAATATTTCAAATCCAAAAATAAACTCCATTTTGAAAAATAAATTTATAAAATTTTAAAAAGTGGTTACTACTGTTCATAAAAATTATTTTTATTGGTCACAGTGTGTTAAAATCTTGAAGTTGCGTACAATGAAAGCTATTGCATTATTCAATAGGAAATGTACCATAGAAGATTGGAGTGTTACATTATTCATGGAGTATGTTTCCATTAGATTATAGGATTATCTAATACTACTTTCGGAATCATTGTTCTCAATGAATACTTGAGTGGAAACATCTCTACTTCTACCTATTTTGGATGTTACATCTTTGAGTGATTGTTGATTATTTAATTTTACCTCCAGCTCTAGACACTTCTTGTTGAGGGAGTTCTTCTCATCCTCAACTGATCTCAACATACTTTCCTATTTCTCCTTCAACTTTATCATTCATTATTCATTCACATTTTTTTTATTCTTTCAATGAAATGTCAATATCCTTTACCTTGTAATCTTTGTCATCCAGTTTATCATCTTTTACAACCTTATAAGCTTTGTGAAACTTTTCAAATGCATGGAATTCTTTTAAAAATACAATCTCAAAGAATTATTTATCAAAAATTCTTCTTTCAAATTAGTCGTCAACTATATCATATCTTTCACTTCAAAAAGAAATGGTTTCTTCTTTTCCTTTAGATGATTTGTTATAGTGTTAGATTTGCCAACCCTTTCAGCCAATCCCTCTTCCATGGAACATGCTTATTCATCCAGCTGTAATTTTTCAGCATGATGACCACTAATGATTGAACACATATGTCTTTCCACTACTCTAGTTATTTACATAATATGATATTTAAGTCTATACTGAAGAGCACTAATTAATCTTTCATCGGCACATTTTGAACATGCTTTATCAGAAGAGTAATAATAAAATAAATTATTACATGTTGTACCTTTAATATTACCTTCTGTAGAAGGTTTCTCCCCATTAACAGTAAGATTCTTCTTCATCTACCATGGATGTTTCTTATTTCTGTTCTTTTGAGTCTTCGATGATATCTTTATTTGAGGATGTTCACTCATCTCATGAAATATGAACTTCATAAAGACTTCCTCAGATCATTAGAGGTGATCTTCCCTCTCATACCAATTGAAGTTCTCAAATCAGTGTGAATCACTGAGATGAAGAGGGGATGAATCAGTCATCCCATAAACTTTTTAAAAAATGATTATTTTAAATTGAAACTGTATGGATGGTTAAATCCTATAAAAAATCCCCCTATGCCTCTCATATTTTCTTCTAATGATGATGTAAATATAAAGGCACTGAACACAAGGTTTTAAAATGTTTGGTTGAAAGACCCACTCCTTGCAGTTTTGGTTATTCCCCCCAACATCGATTATCTACTCTAATATTATTACCAATTACAATTGTCTATATAGAGTACCACTATATATCTCATGATTCCCACATGAGGGTATGTATAGTGCATCCCATAGTGCTACCATAATCAACTAGCCTACTACAAGGTCCCACTAAAGGCTTCTTCTCCTCCTTGAATCTCAAAGGGTTCTTATAGCTCTGGAGTCACATGTGCATCATCCTTATTTGTTCAATTGATTCACTATAGATATGTCTTATGGTCTTCCACACAATATTTCTGAATCAAACCTACCCATGTATCTCTTCAAGAATATTAAACATCCTTTGGAAAGGTCTATTGGCCTTGATCAAAAAAATTTGATCACTTGTTCTAATAAGTCCTTAGTGCAACAATGATCAGGAGATAATTTCTTATTCTGATGAATATGCAGCCTCACTTATGTGTTTAAAAATTATGCACACAACATATTCAAGAATATTGATTGGTAATAATGATTCGGCTCTATGTCAGCTCTATCTATCTTTAATATTCAATCAATGTCATCTCTATTATACAATATTCCTTAACCCTGCACTGACTTTAGTCGCAATACTCATTCACTGCATGCATGGGTTTCATGGAATTCAATACCTCGTGTCATGGGTATCTCAAAGAGATTTCACACGTGCATGTTATTATGCACGAAGGAATGCATGTATGTTATGTTTCTCATATGTCCAAACACACACTCTTCACTTGTATCAATATCTTAGGTTCAATGTGTTTACATCGGGCATGTATTGTCCACTTAGTTATTCTATCAATAAGAACACTTTCAATTCCTTCTTATTTTGGCTCTTTTCACCCACACACTTGTTCCTTTTAATTTGGGTTAATTTTATGTGTTTTATGCATGTTCATGTACTCCCTTCGGGGTGAAACTCACTTTCCACTTTGTATTTCTCAATGAACTAGAAATCTACCTATTCTTTATTTTCTTCTACATATTTATTTTCCGTTCACATAGTTCGGGTGTCTTTAAGTTTTATGTCTACTATTCTTCAAACCCAAATGGGTTGGTACGTTTGGATAGGTTCTCCTTCATTCTTTTTATTTCTTCACATACGCACACTCACTTTCTCTGGATGGTCTTAATGAATGTGAAGCATGTATGTAACCTCCACCATTCTTTTAAAACAAACGAGCACTCAGGTTTATTCAAATGGGGTGGATTTGTGCTTGCATGTGTGTACTACCTCTCACCATGAAAACTCCTTCTTCACTAAATAGAATCCCTTAAAATATTATATCTATAACATGTAAAATATAAGGGTGATATTATTATTTTGTGAAATCAATGGGTTAACAACTCTTCTTCTTTGTGAAAACCAGAGGGTCATGGGTTCCTGTTCTTCATGCAATGGGTGAGCATGGATATATCATCCAAATCCATGAACCAGAGAAGCTGTCTGATTCTGGATGTGTCACACAAATAAGAGTGGTGAAATGAATTGTACCTTCTTGGTTTCACAGACTATTTTCTTCATGAGGCATGATGAGTGTTTTTTAAACTAATCGTGTGTTAATAGTTTTCCTTTTAAGAGAGATAGTGTGGTGTTATCTTCATTGAAAGGATGGTTCAAGGATTCATTTACCAACTGATCACATGTAGGAAATATTGATCCTTCATGTAAATAGTAGATTATGTCGTTCTCTATTTCTGAGAAATTACAACACCCAATGTAATGTGAATGGAAGCACCTCCAATGGGATCAATGATTCTCCTTTTATAGAGAGGATTATAGACTTTTACACATTCAAATTTATTGTGATATTCTATGATGATCAAGGCTTTGAATGCCTAAAATCTTAAAAATTTAAATATTTGTTATACTCCGATAATAGATATGAAAATATTGGTTTGATTCTATTTAATGTAGGATCCTCATTTCATTTCATATTCCTCACATGAATGCACTGAGAGTCTCATTCAATTCTCAATAATAGACCCCAGAGCTCAGTGGCCTCCAGAAACTCCATTTTCTTCAATCAATCACAAGTTCTTAATTTTATTCACATGCATGAATATTTAATTGCATTCATTTGATCATGACGTGCAGACTATACTAATGATGTGGATTTGATCGACAATAGTGGCCAGAAATTGGATTATGGAGGTGTGGCATAATCTCTGAAGGTCAACAGAATCAAGTGATCTAGAGATTGGAGATGACATGGTTGCATATCAATAGACTGTCATGGTTCAAAAAATATGAGGCACGGGATGGATTGATGGCTCTGATTGAATTGATTGATGCTGGATGAGATGTGAAGCTGCGATCTCTCATGAGATCATATGGATGATGTGGATTGCGTCTATGGTGTTAAAATTTTCACACACAACAAAATAGAGGCATGGCTTTTTTGAGGTTTAAATATCTAGTTTCCCCACTATACCTCCATAATACTCTTTCCCCCTCCACGGTACTTCCACATACCATGTTATCCTTATAGGAACTCTATGATACCACCCTATGTTATGAAATCATGCCTCCCCACACTGTGGATCTCTACATTTATCTCTCATGCACTCATGTGGGAGCTCATGTGTTCCCCATTCACTCGACTATATCTGGTCACACCAGTATCTCGTTTGGTGTCAAGCTCAACCACCCCCTCCTTTGGTGTGTTATTCTTCTCTAGCATGGCTAGTTAGCTGGCTAGGAAAGTCAATTTTTTTACATAAAAACATATAATTAATTTGGAAAACCAAATGTATACATATAATGAAATTTGAAAAATAAATTCATGCCACATGTCCTTCTTTTCACCTTCACTCTTTTCATGCTCTTCATCCAATAAGAAACTAGTTATTGGATCATCCAAATGCATCAGGAAATAAAGTATTTTATGGCCTTATTTATATGTTGTAACAAAGTGTCATTAATTGACACATGTCTTAGAACATAATATTAGTTCAACAATTGTCATAATTAACTATGGATAATGGCCAGGGATGACATCCAATGTCCCATGTCATTGCTCACCATTTCTGTGTAGAATTAATGATCAATGTGGGATATTCACTGAGTTAATAATACTAATTTAAGAATCACCACTTAATTCCTCATCACCACTTAAATAATTACCTATTTATACACGTATATACAAATTATTGGAAAAAAATGCAAGACTATGATCAACATACACAAATGGTTCACACAAACATTTTATTAATGACACAGCCTCAAAATTTCCATAATAAGTAATGTCAATTATCAACCTATAAAACATGGCTTTCAATAATAATGATTAAATTATATGATCCTCATAAAATGTGACAATGGAATCCTATGTCAATTTCAGGTATTCAATAAATGAATCCAACAATGTGTTAATATTATTATAGGAGTGTTTTTATTCAAATATAAAAAAAGAAAACATAACATATATGAGCATCAAGCATGAACTTATTCGAAGTCTCTAAATTACCAACATAACTATAAGTGTTATGTGATAACTAATTTTCAAACCAATATTACTTATTCCATATATAGATAATACAAGTCAAAATTTTCTAGGAATTTTCTCAAATTCAAGATAATTATAATAAATTTTCACCCACTGAGGAGAGATCATTGGGTGTCTTATATTACCATCTTTAATTACTGTATCAAAATGCCATGAAAATTTTCTAATGGTTTCTTGACATCCATAGATATTCTTAAACAACAAAATGAAATTAAATTACAATACAATATTTCATGTAATTGGAAAAATTGTCTTGTATAAATCTGTGTAAAACCCATCACATGTTATGAGTGATTCATGGTCCTTAAAAAATACAATCATTTTTACATGAATGTATTTTATTTAAAAATCATTTACATTGAACATAGGACTGACATAGTTTCATCTATTATACAGGGTAGATAATTTTTTTATGGTAATATATCAATCAAGATACCATGTAAATCAGTAATGTTGGTTCTACATTTTATGTTTTTATATTTCAAATTCTATATAATTAATATAGATAACAATTTTTTATATTAATTACAACTGGTATACAATGATATCTTTTCATTGATTTTTAACTTCTAAAACAAAATTTTACAATTATGAAGTTCATCTTAAATTTTCTTTTAAATTTTTTTATTATGGTATCTATTATCATTTGCGCTATCATTAAAATCAGCTGATCCATAAATCACAATATCATACCAGTAAAAATGTAATTTTTTTATGTTTAATCCAAAATTTATAGATTCGATCTATTTCATGAAAAATTAAATATTATTGTATCTTTTCTAAGAGAAATATTCTTGAATAACAATAATTTTAACACAGATGAATTATTTCAGAAGTGTCAAATTTATACTATATTTAAATCTAGATGAAAATTTTAATGCCATCATCATAATCATTCTCCATCAGATTAAAATTCATTCAGGTTTGATTCATATAAATCGTATTATCTTCAATAATATTCATCTTTTAAAAAAATAAAAAAATATAAAAAAGGTATTTATAATAAGAGGAAACTTTTATGGGTACTTTGATAAAATTTGATAATTTTTCCAAGAAAACATTTATACTAAATTCAAACAAAAATGATGAAATTAAAATGTTTATAATGATAAAATGATATAATTCATTAAAATTGGAATATTAGACTCAAAATGAGAATGTTTAAAATTGATAAACTCTAAATAAAACAAGATTTTTTATTTTCTGAATCAAATTAGGATGGTGTGTGTCATTAAAGTAATAAATTGATGATGGATAAAAGATTTGAAGAAAAGTGGTCAATGATGAAGCTAAATTATAATAAGGAAAACCCACATAGGATGATATCCACCATGATGTTGTTTCACCCTTTATTCGATTGTAGTTGTGATTGTATAATAATGATCCTACTGGACTCCGAATGTTGAAACAATATGAACATGCCAATGTTATTGGTGATGATTTATTTTGTTTCAAAAAATAGTATCATTCAAAGAAACATCCTACGATGGTTTTAGGGGTACAAGATCTATAATAGAGATAATAAGTATTAGAACACACTTAAATAATATTTTAAGATACATTAATTAATTAATCTAAGATAATAAGAGTATAATTATGTGTTTTGATATAGTTTTGTAGTGTTGTATATCATTTAGGGAATGAATTTTTTATATCTATAATGATACGATGAGTAAAATTAAGTTTTCATATATTGAAAGAGATGTAGATCAAAAATGTTCATTTAGAAATGTATTAATGGTTATTAGTTAGTTTTAAATATTGAAGGATATTTATGGTTTTCGAAATAATCTTTATAACATTATATGTTTTAAAAGTAATTTTATTACTATATATTAAATGTAAGGTGACTAAAACCATAAAAGTTATTTTCATAGGATTATAAAGAATTAAAATTAACACTAGACACTACATGATATAATATTTTTCAATTATGCAACAACTATTAACTCTAAGAAAATATTATGTAGTTCATTTTAGATACATTATATGTGGCAAATTTTCAAATATAAGTTAAAACATTAGAGGATGACATCATCGTTTTTAGTTGGATCATTGCATTATAAGTAATGAAGGGAATTGAAAATTATTTGGTGCTATAAAAACACAATATATTATTCATGGATTTTTTTAATTATTGGAAGAATATAGGAAACTATTAGAATTCATTGATGTCTTGTTAATCAAAAAAAATGTTCACTAATTTAGACATGGAAGGGAAAAATTCATTCAATAATAACATTTATTTGCCTACTAGACATCAGTTGGAAATGATCGTGATATTAAAAGAAAATCCATTTATAAAAAATGTTTAATTACATAATAACATGATAAAAAAATATTTTTATAGATATTTTTTTCTATAAATACTGCACAAACATAAAGAATATATGGAAAATGAAAACAATTATATGGAATGGTTGTTATTAGAAATTGAGAGTCTAAATTCAATTGATTTTCACAATGTGATTTTGTTAAAAGTGTATTAAAGTGGTATCTATCATATCATCTTGAATTTTTAAACATTCATTTATGTAACCTCTTTAATCTATGAGTTACCCTATCCACTAACTATTAATGTGTTGTAGCCTTTATGAAAACAATTACTTAAGCTATTAAATAGAATATGAGGTTTTGTTCTTATGGTTAGTGTAGGTCCAAATCAGGCTAATGGATGTTAAATACATCAATTCCTTCCATTAATTTCATAGAGCTTATGAATGGTTATATTCTAGTACATCTTTCATTATGTTTTTGTAATCAAACAAAATTTATCATTACAAATTGTTTTGATTTTTATAAGTAGGTGGCTCCTTTTTTCACACCCATTTAATGTTGTCCACAAGTACTTCTATTTTTTATGTCCTTTGCAAAAGACTATTTATTTTTATTTTTATTTTTATTTTTTATTTATAGTCTCTTTATGTCATTGTACATATATATGTCAATAACATAACTAATATTATATATTATATATTATATATTAAATATAGTTAGTAATAATTAATATTTACATTTTAAAAATTATATATAAATTATAAAATTAAATAAGTTGTTTTTTAAAATTAAAAATGATTTTTTATCATATTTAAAAAAATATTAATAATATCATTAATATGAATTCGATTTAATCGAGTAGGGTACCATTTAAATAGGTATTGATTATTAGTGTTATGTTTTATTGATGAAGACATTGTTTCTTGATAGATGTCTTCTGATGAGAGGGTTCCCTTAGGGTTTCCTAGGTCTGGGTAGTGTTAGGTTTTCCTAGGATGGTTGTTGTCTTAGCAGTGTTACTACATTTCTTCTTCCTTATCTGTCCTCCCCCACCTGTCTGTTCAGTCACCATTTCTACTTATGTATTGTTGAAAAAGGAGAACTTTAGTTCCAAAATAGATGATAAAAACTTTTTGTGTACATAGGATATCTATATTAAAGGTGGGTAAACTCATAGAAACTAACCATTTGACCTAAATGCGCTAAAAACCTGATGCCATACATTTTGCACCAGGAAGAAAGTGTGGCCCCAAGAGAAATATGATTAGTACACCTGATCTTCATGTTCTTCTATAAAAAAGATAAGTGAAAGGTTCTACTTGAAACACCATGTTCATTCAAAAGTTACCTAATATTAATGGAATACCTGAAAATGAATTCAATTTATAGAGTATCATCACTTTGAAAGTAGTCTTATGGGTCCTCCATAAAGACATCCCCTTTATCATAAGATCGAAACTAACTTTTCAGAATATTGATATCCCCATACAATGTTTTATTAATTAGGATTGATCAGATCCAATCCTATAGGGGACATAAAATTGGATAAAAGTAATCATCAATGCATAACAACCTATTATGATGAGAGCATTTCATTCCAAGGAGGATCGTCAGATATGGATACTATTTGAATTGGAAAAACATCATATCTTATATTTTTTGGACGGATCAAACATGATGAAAAATAGTGCTTATTTTGGGTAAAATATGTTTAAGGTAACATCCTCCTTTAGTGTATCCCATGGATCAAGGTAAATAAATATATGATTCACATCATTCGAGAAGTCGAAAGGCAATTGGAAAGGGAATATATTTAAAAGGAAATTAGTTTGTACTCATCCCCAACTCTAGGGTAGTAGATGCAGAAGGAAACATGATCCTCCTGTATGGCCCATCCCTCCATGAAAATAACAAAAGGATGCTCTTTTTTCTAGACATAGAAATTCAATTGCATAGAGAAAATATTTCAAAGGCCATTTGTTTGCAATCATCCCTGAATCCCTCAACAGATTTAATTCTAGGTACTCATCCTTCTATCATATATAAAAACTACCTTGATCCAAAGAAATCCCTATATCTAATTGGACAAAATCATGCTTGAAATCCTATAGACACCATGTACTCTCATAAAAAAATCATTATCAAGGACTACAATCCATCTTACCTACACCCCAAACTGATAAATATAATCACATCCCCCCACCTAGACCAAAACATATTCATCATGAACCATCATCCCCTGATACATACCCATCAATATGTCCACATTTTCCACCCACTATTCTCAACAAAATACCATTCAAAATGACTACAAATATCCCTAAAAATAACTGACCTTGGATGAGAAAATCTAATCGTGAATATGACATCGATATCTATATACTGAAAGATAGTGAGTCCAAAAGAACCCCTGATACTTCACTTTCATGAAAATGACCAAAAAAGAGATGGAAGATGATGAAGGATAGTTATTTTATCTGATAAACATAAATTAATGTTGTCTCAATCCATACATTCTTATATTAATGAAAATATTGTGCTAGAATTTTCATGGGCTATGTAACCAACAGATAGTTCTAAGCATTCAGTGAAAGTGCTATAAAAGTGGTCGTAGCACTGTTTTTCTATCCAAATACATTAAAAAAATAAAAACATTCATGGAATCTCTTAAATGGTGGGTTTTTAAGTATATTTCTCAGTTTCTCTCCAAGTCCATGCTAACATCTTCTTCCTCATATAGAAGGAGGTGTATATTAGGATTATAAATATTACTCTAAACAATTTTGTGACATCTATCAAATGGTATAGTGCACCCACCTGGGAATTTGTGGGTTTCCTTCGATGTCCCTAAAAAAAGAAAATTTATTATCCTATGATCTTCATTGGTCGATTTGGAGTGTTCTTTTAGGGAATCTTCTCTAGGGTGGGGACTTCAATGATGTTATTCTTCACAGAGAAAAGAGAAGTGGTTCATGAATATCCTCTCCTCATATGAGTGACTTCTTATAAGTGGTTTAAGTCACAGGTCTCCCTGACATGAGTCATTCTGGTATACCTTCCACATTGTTCTATGTGTTCTCTATGAACCCATGCACTGTGAAAAATTTATAAATTTTCTTGGATTCTTCCATTTGGATCACCATAATCACCCTCTAATTTGTTTATCATCTTACAAATGACATCTGGACCATTGGTCTCTTCTCATCAAAAATAATACAAAACATATTAATAAGAAAAAATA
Organism: Viscum album; assembly: GCA_963277665.1. NCBI lineage: Eukaryota > Viridiplantae > Streptophyta > Magnoliopsida > Santalales > Viscaceae > Viscum > Viscum album. The sequence continues at coordinate 359,776,694 of OY728158.1, read as the reverse complement.
TATTCCTATTATATTTTTAAGCTATAGGATGATGGAAAGATAATTTGATTATATAATTAAATCAAGATGGAATATGGAAGGCCCTAGTGTTCCAAATAAAATCCATCAGCTATCTTACAACCTTATGTACTACTGTTGTAATCGATATCACCAACCAGATCATCAATTCAATTCATTAATTTAAAGGATCGATAATCTTTACTCACTTCCCTGCTCATGTGAAACCCTCTATAGAATACCCACCATTGAAAATTATCTTAATAAACAATTCAAAATTAAATAAATTTTTTGGCTAATGTGTGTCTGAGACATCAAAAATAAAGAGGGTGACACAAATACACATTATTTTCAATAAAAAAATATGGGAGGGCATGCATGAACCTCATTTCTTGTTTGACATATCCAAAAGGGAATACCATCTCTAAGGAGGATGATATAAATGGCCATATCTTGTGTTTTTTCAGGATCTCTACTATATTGTCCCAAATTTTTATAAATAAAATTCTACTTGAATTTTAATAAAATGTATTATTATATATTATGGATATTTAAAATGCATGAACTTATTCAGTTTTATTTTATCCCACTCAATTTAAATTACTATCAACAATTTTACAATTGATAATATAGATGTGTAACAGTGATCATATGATTAATATAAATATATGGTTTTGTTAAATCTGAATTTAAACAAAAAAAGGATGTGATGGACTCTACCAGTATGATCATTCCTTATAAATCCAAATTATCAAATCTTTTGACGGAGATATCATCTATAATATTTTCCCTTCACCACACCCAATTTTTTATCCAACAACATACACATGAGAGAAATCATTTACAAGATATGTTGAAGCTCATCGAGATCACGACTCAACCATTTTACGCTGAACCAACACATAAAAAGGCTAATCATAACACACTATACCCTTAGTGTATTTTCTATTGTATTAAACTGATATGAATCATGAACATAATAATATGAATATGAATATTTTATTTTTAATAGAATAAGGTTCATATTTTTTTCTTATCATTACTTTATAAAAAATTATTTTTAAATAAAAAACACCAATTGGATTATAATTAGTATTAAATTTTAAAGATTCCTTTTGTTTTGATTAGTTAATATATTTTTGAAATGAATAATAAAATACTATTTTTAAATAATATTTATATATACAGATAATCATATATTTCTATGAATTCAAAATATAATTTTTTTAAGGGTCAAAAACTATTATTTTTTTAAAAATAATTTCTCAATAAAAATTTATTTTATTTGAAAATTGAATATTCATATATTTATAAAATTATTTATTAATAATAAATATATTTTTTTTGGAATCCAAAATTGGAATTATCCAACAATAAATTTTTCATAATTTTATGACAATGTCAAATTTTCGATAAAAAATTATATACTGTATAAATATATTGTGTGTACTATAACAACAAAATGAACTAAAAGTGATGTAATAAATAATATAAAAGGTATCCATGCCCAAAAATATTTTTTACCTTAAAAATAATTTTATTTTTTTTATTTTATTAACTTAAAAAATTATTAATAATCATCCAAAGCCATTAATAAATTTTATGTTTTTAAAATAATTTCTTTCAGAGTATGACTCACATACACATAATCAAGGGTATTATTTTATTATGATAGGACATTATAATTATAATATAATGAAAACCACTACTATTTAGAAGAATCCATTGTCAAAACCGGGATAAGGTTTGTTGTTTAATTAAATAGAGGCCAAAACCTATGTTTGAGAAATAACAAAGAATTCCCCACTAATGTCCCTTATAAACCCACCCATTCTACCCTTTATATTGACTAAAAATATATTCATCACATATTTAATCTTTCTTCACCACCCTAGAGTCATCCAAAGGTTCCCTAGACCCTCGAGAATCCTCTCCTATGCATTTTCGAGTCACACTTTCAAGGTAAGGGTTCTTTTCCTATTTTTTATTTTGGTGTATTCATAATATTATTCCTCTAATATACATTTTTTATCATTGGGATATGTTCATACATATCCCTTATACTTCCATTATGATATATAAATAATTATAGACTAATTTCTCTCTCATTAATCCCTCCCATGAACATTTATATTCCCCCGTTATGCACCTGAAATTTCACTGTGATTTTTCATGCTAAACATTTGGGTAGTGAATAACTATACCAACTTCATACCAAGGGTGTTCACATTTATTGAAATTTTACATATATATTGGGGACATAAATGAATATATTATACACTCTTTGTCCATGGAAGAAAATATTATTATGTATAAATTCATTTTGTATGATATATGTGGCACACTTAAGTAAGAGAGTGAAATGAAAGTGATCGGTGATCCCAAAATTATATAGCTCTCCAATGAAATGGGTAATATTTATTTTCATGAGACGTCATGTTGGGATAGGGTGTAAACCCCATTATTTTGTGGGAATTTTTCCATCATTATGTCTTGGAAGTTATCGTTACCCTTTGTTTATGATCCAGTGTTTTAAGGTGTTTCCACATTTCCTATGAAACCATTATGATTTATGATATATGATATCTAATTGTTCATGTTTATGATTACTACTCCTTTTATGCCACATTTATTATCCTATGGTCTAATTTTTTTATTCTATGTAGGTTACTCCATGTTAACTAACATTCTAGACATTATATATAACCCCATTATTATGTATGATCCTAAGATATCCCATGCATTTTTATGTATGGGAATGTTAAGGATGTTTTCAATAAGTATGATGTATTCTTTTTTTAGTTGTTATATAATGTTCCTAATTCCCAAATACACAATACTTCAAAATATTATAGGATGTATTAGGTCTAATTTTATGTAATATATAATTTTTCAATTTGAAATAAAGACAATGGCTTCCATAGTTAGAAATAAAGGAAATTTTTAGTTATTTTTGGGATTAGGATTAGAAAACTATAGGAAAAACCTTGGTGATGCAGCTAATTATGATTAAACATCATTAATTTTTTTAAGAATATAATAATTGTTTTATCAAGAAAATATATACCTATTTGGATACTACTTTTGGATATGGCTCTGGTATAGATTTCCATAGGGGTAAGACCCAAAATCACTACTTTTATCCATACTCAACTGATAAACTGTGCACATCAATGATCCTAACTACACACCTGGTTTGACAAACTTGGTGGATATGGTTATCTTAATTTATAAATTCATTATAAAACATTATTAAGGAAAAAATACTCATAAAAATATTTGTTAAAAAATAGATCATGTATAACATATATTGAAGCCTATAAATTCATAAATCAAAATTATACATATAATTTATTAGTTACCTATATTATTACATTTTATTCTTATTTATACTCTTAATAGTTAAAAAATAATCATCCCTAATTTTCCATTTATTCAATCTAATTTCCTAAAATAGGAGGAATTAGGTAAACAATCAATGTGATGGGAAATGTGATGACTGTCACAATGATATTTTGAAATCGATGGGAGGGGGAATCAAAATCTTTTTCCTCATAATTTCTCAGCTGAATAGAGTTTAGAATATAATCTATTATCAAGAAGAGAACCCAATAACTTCTAATAAAGAACAAGAAGAAATTTAGAGCTTTATAAGACAAGGTCCAATGATTTTTAAGGGATATTATGATCCAATAATCATGGAAAATTGGTTCAAATCCATTGAGAAGATCATATCCATCCTTCAATTATTTGAGTGAGGGAATGTTTTTCTATTTATCATATATAGGGATAAGCTAATTAGTGGTGGATATTAATCAGGACTAAAAATATTGAGGAATAGATAAAATCATGAGGGGGAAGGAATTACAAATTTTTTTTGATAAATATTTTCCACATACTAGCTGAATTAAAATTGAAAAGGAAACCATTTCCCTCAAGAAATAATTTGACTAATTTATGAGATCGTATGTGGAAAACATCACAATACATTCATGGTACAACTATGGAATTATTTTTTCCCATGATTTAAATTTTCACCACATCTTTGTTGTGTTAAAATATAGTCTATAGAAATCCCTTGTGATTGAGACATTGATAGCTACGAGGAAATAGTACAATTTTCACCCAAAGTCAAAATAGTGATCTGTGAATCTAATGGTTATCATGATTATATGAAGTGAAAATTGAAGTTTAATTGTATTGTTCTAATGTAAATAAATAATGGTGTTAATATATTTCAACATATCACTTTTCAAATGTGTCGATAGAAGCACCCAGAAAATAGCCTAAGAGGGGCATGGAAATGATTTAGGTGTAGTAAGGAAGGGCACATGGCTAGTTATTTTTGGAAGGAAAAACCCACTGATATGATAGAGGGAATAAATCATCAAGTCAATGCTCATCACATCTTTCTGTACATCAAATTCAAGGAACCATGGAACTCTAAAAACTAGTGCATTGATCCACGGGTATTGAAAGACAACCAACAACCTCCAACGAAAAAAAGTGATATTTGTCCATCAACACCATAGAGGTGAATCCTAGTAATGAAGTGGTGGAAGGTATACTAGTTATTCATTCATTAATAGTGAATGTTATTTTTTATTTTAGTTATATGCATTCTTTAATATCACAAAATTTTTGTAGAACTATTCAAACACCACCAAAAATCATGGATGTAGAGTTGTTGGTGAAAATGAAAAATAGGAAAAAAATTTGAATCTTTAGTATATAACTCCTCCCCTATCAAAATTTATTGTATGAATATCCTTTTGAACCTATTAAAAACAATTTATTTGAATTTTATGTAATTATTTTAATGGATTTGATTTCCTTATATAGATCCATCATAAATTACTTCAAGAAGAAAATCACTCTCCACATCACGAATCATCCTCCAATTCCATACAAGTGAAAGGAGAAGGGTTAATCTTTTTTAAAACCCAAATCTCAAGAATGGATATTATTTCCCTATGATAAATCATATCTATCTTTAATTATTGAGTTTAAGTAATTAATTGTTCTTTAATACATTCCCATTGTGAGGAAATACACTGATGTTTTTCCTAAGGAATTGTCTCGTCTTTCTTCTAACCGAGTGGTTTAATTTTAAATCAAGATTATACCTGGGGAATTACCATTATAAATGAATCTATATAGAATGTCTAATGAGAAACATTAAGTGATGAATAATGACTACAGAAAAATCTTGATAAAGTGTGCATACACCCATGTGATTCACTATGGGGTCCACCTGACCTCTTCATCAAGAAGAAATATGGGATAATGTGACTTTTCATTGATTATATTGATCTCAAAATGTTCACAATAAATAAAATGTAACCTATGGAATGGATTTATGAATTTTTTGATCAGCTATGTGGAGAATAATAATTTTCCATGGTGGATTTTTGATTGAGGTATTACCATGTTTGGGTGAAGAAGGAGGATGTCACCAATACTGCTTTTCTCAAAAGGTACTGGAACTATGAATTAATATTATTTCCTTTAAGACTCACTAATGATCTAGAAATCATCATGGAATTTATTATTACAGTATTTAAATACTTATTAATCAAATATATGGTAGTATTTATTGATTATATTCTAATATACTCCAAACGTAAGGAGGTTCATGATGAGTATGTTATCATTGTGCTAAAGACCTTGAGAAGTTTTATGAAAATGTGAGTTCATGTTAAAGGAAGTATAATTATTGGAGAATATCATCACAAGAAATGGGATATCTTTGGACCCTTCAAAGACATAGAAATTTAAGGATGGATGAGGCCCACATCTGTGTCATATATACAATGTTTACATGGACTAGATCAGTAATATTGTTGATATATGAGAAATTTGATGTGATTAGAAAACCATATAATCTAGATAACTCAGAAGGGAGTCACATTTTATTGGAATCATTAATGTGAAGATATATTCATGGAGTTAAAATTAGATTTATCACGACCCCTATAATCACACTACCCATAAGAGGATAACTTTTCATGGTACATAGTGTTGATTTGAAAAAAAGAATGGGTTGTGTGTTAATGAAAAAAGAACAATTGATAGCCTATGCTTCATGTAAGATGAAATTTCACAAACAAAACTACCCAATGCTTGATCTTGATTTGTATGTAGTAATCATAACATTAAAAATATAGTGTAATTATCTATTTGGAGAGATGTGTAAAATATAGAAGGATCTCAAAATCCACATGAATATATTCACATAGAAATAAATGAAAATTTACTAAAGTATGTGGTTAAAGATGGTCAAGGAATGCGACTAGTCAATTCACTATCATCCGAAGAAAGTGGATTAAGTGGATGATGTTCTATGTAGAAAAGATCCAACAATTCTATCACTAATGAAAATTGATATGGATCGCATCTTCTCATATTTAAAACAGATGCACATGAGATTCTTAATAGAAGTAGCATCATCAGTCATGTCACAAATGGTTCATCAAATTCCCCTTTTGGAGAAGAAAAAGGAAGCTCAATGTGATGATTTGGGAATTTAGAAAAAATTCGTAGCTATAAGAAAAATGAAATTCTAAATCTTCAATATTAATAAAGAAGGAGTTGTAAGATTTGAATAATGGATATTCATACCATAAAATATAGAGATAAAGAAGGATGTATTGGATGGTGTACATTGTTTATATTCCTCTTTACATATAGAAAACACATATTGTTATTGAGATTTTTGAGATATCTTCTAGTGGTACAACATGAAGAAGGATATAACAGAATATAAATCAAGACGTCTTGTTTAATAGCAGGTGAAGTATGAAAAGAAAAAATACATAGGGCCAATGAAACCATTACCCATACGTAAATTGAAATGTGAAAACATCACCATATACATTATCAATTCTCTTTGAAAGACATAAAAATGAATTATTTCTATCTAGGTTGTTATAGATAATATTAATAATACTTCACATTTCATTATAATTAAATTGGAATTATCAAATGATCAAAATGAAAGGATATAAAACAGAGAAGTGGTGAGGCTGCAGGGAAATCAAATATTGTTTGTATCTGATTGAGACCAAAGATGTACCACTATGTTATATAAGTGTATCCAACAAGCTCTATATATAGAGTCGACCTTCAGTACAGATTATCACCCTAAAACTAATAGCCAATCTGAGCAGACTATTTCGAAACTTGTGGACATGTTTAGAGGATTCATAATTCAATTGAATAAGGATGAGACCAACATCTTTCTATGTTCATGTTATCATACAATAATAGTTTACACTCAAGCATCAAAATGGATCCCTTCAAATCATTTTATGGGAAGAGGTGGAAAACACCTATATGAATGGATGAATATTTGGAACAAAAACATATAGGTCATGAAATTGTCAAGTAAATTGTAGAAAAAGATAATACCATTTGGAAAAACATCAAGACTAATCAGAGTCAACAATATATCTATTATCAAAATCATTAATGAGACCCAGAGTTTGATATTAGAAACATGGTGTTCCTATTCATATCTATATGGAATAAATTCATGAGATTTTTGATGAAGGAAGAGCTTATTTAAAGATACATCACCCCTATGGGATCCTTGACCTATTAGAGTGGTGGATTATAGACTAGCAATACCACCTAAAATATATCATGTACATGATGTATTCCATGTATTCCTCTTAAATATGTACATACCAGACCCACCACATGTGCTCAATTCAAATGTGATGTCATTAGAAAATGATATATCATACTTGGATCAATCCATGAAGATATTAGATTGTAGATACATAGTTATATAAAATAATCCAATGTACATTATCAAGGTTTTGTGGATCTACTGTATGTTTTAAGAAGAGATGTGGGAACCATAAGAAGTGGTGAAATAAAATTACCCTAATCGCTTTTAATGTGGAGAAAAGAAATTATAAGGGAAATTTGTTGAAATGTGGGAGATTGTATAAAACCTATCTTTTATATTTTTATTATATTATATCAGATTTAGAATAACATCATGCATATTTACCATTGATAATATAGTTATTGAACAATGACCATATTATTGGTATAAATATTGGGTTTTAATAAACCAATTGTCATTGAAAAAGGATTTGATGGGAACAACCAGAAGAATCATACTTTATGAGGCCCATTTATAAAATATTCCAACAGAGATAGAATATATAGCCTTTTACATTTGACAAGACCTTGCTGAGATCCAAAAAAATTAAGAATGAGAGAAACTATTTATTGGAAAAGTTCACTGTCATTGAGAACAAAACCCCAACCAAATATGTCGAACCACCCCGGGAAAGTATCACCATTGTGCACCATACCCATAGGGATTTTATGGTGTATTAAATAGATATGTATCAAGAAAATAATTATATGATTATGTATATTAAACTTTAAATAGAATAATGTTCATGTATTCTTCTAATCATCTAATTATAGATGGTTTTCATTTTATATAATTAAACACAAAAAGGTTTTTCAATTAGTATTAAATTTCAAATAAGATTTTTATTTCAATGAAAAAATGTATTTTTAAAATAAATAATAAATTATTATTTTAAAATAATGTTTAATAAATATAAATGATCTTATAATTTCTATTAAGTACAATGTAAATTTTATAAGGGTTCAAAAAAAATTGTCAAAAAAACACACATTTATAAATTTATGTCAATTTAATTATATAATATGAAATTTAAAAACTTATAAAATTAATCTGTTAAAATAAAAACTATTTTTTGAATCTAGATGTAAAAATTATCCAATGTTTGATTTCTCATAATTTTTCGAGAAGGTCAAAATTTTGGGTAAAAAAATATCATATAAATATACAGGGTGTATTACGACATCATAATGACCCAATAGTATTATAATAAATAAAATAAAGGGTGTCTCATTAAAAATATATGTATTCATGTAAAATATTGAGGTTTTATGTTTATTTTATTTATTTAATAAATCTTTTTCCAATCCTCTAAAACCATTAATTTATTTTGTGGTTTTAAAATGATTTCATTAAGAGTATGACTCACTTCCACAAAAGGAATGATATTAATTCATTCTCTAAGGAACATGAATTTATAAAATAATAAAAACCAATCCCCTTTAAATGTATCCATATAAAAACCCCTATGATGGTTTTTGGTTTTCTTTCCTTTAATATAGAGAGTCCAAAACCTCAGTTGGATAAACAATAAAGAATTCCCCACACATTTCTTATATATAACCACCCATGAACCCATTTTTCATAACTAAAAAAATCTGGAGAACGTCTTTATTATGCTCTCCTTTTTCTATATTCCTCCCAAGGAGAATAATGCTCTTAAAAATCTCATCCTAAGCATTTGGATTCAAACTCTCAATGAAATGGTTCATTTTTTTCTCATCTTTATTCAAGCATCTTAATTATCATGTGCCTCTTAGCTGCATTTTACAACTCTGGGATAAGTTATTTCATATCATCATTACTAAAAATATTATTTATAAATAATTATAGATCCATTTCTTTATCATTAATCTCCTCCCTGATCATTTATACGTACCCATCTTACTGCTAAAATTTAACTTTGATTTTTAATGATAAACAATTGTGTAGGGAATACCCACACTACTTATCTATCAATGGGGCTCACCTTTATACACATATACTTGTTGAATGAGTAAATACATGTATTTATTTCACACTTCTCAATCATGTATGAATATTTTATGATGAATTAATCCTTGTCGTATGATCTGTTTGGCACACATAAGCATGAGAATGAAATGAATGTGATGATTTTTTCTAGAATTATATAGCACCCTAATAGATTAGTTAATGTTTAGTCTCATTCAAAATCATGTTGGAATAGGGATTAAACCTAATTTATTTGGGATAATTTTTCCATCATGATATCTTCCCTGTTAGACATGCCCTATGATTATGATAGAGTGTTTTAAGTTGATTCCACATTTCCCATGTTGTGTTTTTGATTATCAGGCTATATCATGTCTCATTGTTCATGATTATGTTTCATACTCTTTTTATTCCCTATTTATATACCTATTTTCTAACATATTTCTTTTCTATTCTTATTAAAAAAACTCTTTACTCAGATTTATAGATCAGACATTTCTTATGTATTTTCCTTTGTTATCCCATGTATTTTTAAGTACAACAATGTTAAAGAGGTTTTCTAAAACTATGATGTATTCCTTATTATATGTTATGTAATGTAGATAATTATAAAATACATAAGAATTATCAATATTACTGGTTTAATAAAGTGTAATTTAATGTTATAAAGCATGTATTAAAGTGAAATAAAGAGCAAGGTTGTGATATCTACACAGCAGGTGAATCTTGTATCCCTAGTAAAATTACCTCATATATCAATCTAGTAGAGAAAAAATCTATGAGCCACAATCTCACACTAAACATCCTAGAATTAGAAATCATTTTTATACTAATGAAAATACATTCCTCTAAATCCATGGACTCTTTTGGATTTAACACCCTCTCTTTAAATTATCTTGCATATCATAGGACCAGATATTTAGGGTCTGATAAGAGACTGATGGAATAGAAAATATAAACTATCCTCCAACAATAAAATGATAAAATCTATCATTTCATATTTCTATACACCCTAAGTAATATCAAATTTTATTCCAATAATACTTTTCAATGTATCCTATAAAATCATCTCAGATATTCTATTAAACTACTTGTGCCTCTGGCTCATATCTATTATCTCAGAATATCGAAGCACATTTGTCCCCAACAAGATAATTTTAGGTATTAAAATTATTTCCAATGAAACGATTCATTCCATGAAAACATAAACTAAGAACAAAAAGTGTATTATGATCTAGAAACTATAATAGAAAAATGTTTTTGACGTAGTGGAATGTCCCTTCTTCAGGTTCGTGCGGATCAAGATGGACATCTTCTCTAAATCTGGGGTTTTTGTTATTCAATATTTCTCTTTTGTTTCCTAAAAAATCTACAACAATAGTGGAATAAAACATAGATTTTCTCCACAAGGGCCTTCCCTAGGGAGACACCCCTTCCCCTTCCCTATTAATTTTAAAGGTTTATGTGTTTTCTATAATAATTTCAATAAGAACAAATGATAATATCAATCATGGGATGAAGGCGTGTCTATGGGGGCCTCTCATCTTTAACCTCTTCTACTTTGATGATTGTCTACTCATATGCAATCCAATTCGAATTAATTAAAGGATATATAACTTCAAATAAACCTTAATTAAAATGTATTGTGGTAAACATTCAATATATCAATAAAATAAACCTTCAACATTAGAATTCCTTCAAGTATGAAGATAACCTTTATCATGTGTTTGGTATTCAGATGATGAAAAACACAAAAAATATCTCATACTTCTGGTGATATTTGGATTTTTGAAAATGATGTATTCTCTATAATCCATGAATTATTGAAAAATAATTACAATGATGGAATTTCAAAATGGTTTCCAAATAATGATAAAAAATTCTATTTAAAGTAGTAAAATATTACATACCCTCATATTTTATTATTGTCTTCATATTCCCAAAAATAATAATAAAAAAAATCTTGGAACATCTCACCAATATATAGGGGTGGGGGATCAACAATAAGGTAAAACATATTCACTAGATGGTGGGTGAGATGATTTGGAATCCCAGAAATCATGGTGAATGGGGTCCATGTATTTAGTCTCTTCAATGACACAGCAGGTTGGGTTCCTTAGGCCCCTGCCCTAGATTCTTCTAGCCTAGATTGTTGGGTCTCAATGAACTCATTATAAGGGGTATTTACTAGATAATTGGTTATGTATAATTTTTTATGTTTTTTAATGACATGTGGATAGTCGATGAAACTGGAAACAATACAACTTACCCTACCCTGGAAGGCCTGGAAGTTTTAATTTTCCTATATTTATTCAATGTGGAATATAATGGTTGGTGAAATAAAAAAATATTTTACTAAATTAAGGATAAAGAGAGGAATATTATTTAGAGATTCCCTATTGTGAGAGATATGGGTTTAGATCACCTCTATTGGATCAGGAGAATAACATGCTCATATAGTGTAAAATCTTGTTAATTTTTTTCGAAATTATTGAATCAGTTTTAGAGGTCAATGTTTATTGGAAATCCATCAACAAACCCATGATCCCACATAAACCATGGTATTTCTAGTTTAAGGCCTACTTCAAAATCCTCAACCTTATATAAAGTTCCATTAATTTCACCTTGTAAAGGAGAAACCTTGGTGTTCAATATGAATGACCATGGATAAGTCTTGTATGAAATTCATCTTTCACTATCCCAGAACAGGGGACATCTGGCATGCCTAACATATTAGCATTGATTACCTCCTAGAAATGGACCCCATATTAACTTATCATAACAAAAAATTGTCATAACTTCTACCCGTTCAGGGCATGAAAGTCATTTTTATAGTCAAACAGATTATTTGGGTAAGGTGGGTGACATTATCTTTAATTAGGTTTCAACATGATGAATATATTGAATTGATCATGAAAACCACTGATTATCTGTGTGGACAGATAATGATCAGCATCTTTAAGACCTTGTTGTAATTCTTGATCCATAATCCTAGAACCCTACCCTAATAGGGCTCCTAGAAATTAATGTTTCTATATCAACCTCAGAAAAAGGAATCACCAGTTTTAGTGTTATTTTCAAGTAATCTTTCGGAATGATTGTTACAGCAACCCAATATTCCTTCAAGGAATAATTCCCAATAGTTGTGATGGAAGAACAATAAATCATAATTGGAATGGACCACTATATTGAAAATCGGTGGGACTATATAACCCTTGAGTCAGAATGCCTCAAAATAATTACTGTTATCTCTTATTTGGAGGTTGGCCTCAAGCTGCCTTGTCTGTTATTCTTGCATATCATTTTTCTATAATGTTTCTTCTCATCTTTCTCCATATTTTCTATCAAATTAGCAGCTAATACATAGGATCATAATTTTTCTACCATGATTCTTGTAGATGATCATCATGTCTCATTGGATTTTTCCCTTGTTGGCCAACATACCATGGTTAATATAAACTATGATATCTTAATATATGAGTCCTCCATTATCCTCCAAAAAATATTAGATAAGTTAGATGTTGTAAAATATTTAATCCTTCCGTATCCCTAGTATATAACCTTATTATAAAAAAATATAAATTGGAATACAAATGTTATAGAAAATAAAAATGAAATACTAACGGTATATTTCAATTCAACATTTCAATAAATAATATTTTCATTGAATTGATATTCACAATTAATTTTAAAAATGACAATCCAATATACAAAACACTTATAACTTTATTTTTTTCAACAATCAACTTACATACAAAATCTTAACCCTATAATTAAACCAATGGGTTTTTAGTAACAATGCATAAAAAATTAAAAAATTATAATTTTTATATTATTTACATATGTTATTTTATATTTTTAATTACCAAATATAGTAATAATTACCTGTGTTATGGGAGGGTTGTTATGGATGGAGGGAGGCTGCACGTGTCACGTGGTGAAGTCCTCAGGCTTGCGTATTTACAATTTTTTTCTTTCTTTTTGTTCTGCAATGGGGGACGTAATCGACCTACTACTAAATATATTAATGATATTATATGTTATTTTATTAGTCGTACTATTATTTATTATATTTTTATAATATATTAATTAGTAATTATTAATTATTTTATTAATTATTAATTGTATTATGAATTATTAAATACATTTTTAGTTAATAATATATATAAATTATATAGTTTATAAATGATTATGTTAAAGGTATTTTCAGTTATTAAGTATTTTTTTACTTAAATAGTTAATAATTATATCATTAATGTAAAATTTCATTTTTATATTGAGATCATTCACTTTGAGCCATATCAGACACATCTATTTTTGGATTGATATAAGGTAGATTTTGACCCATCACAAATGAATTATGTATCGTTAACCTAATGGTTAAAAACAATCTGATCTCGTTTACTTGTTTTTGATAATGTGAAATTCATATTAAAATTAAAATACACTATTAATTTTTAAGAAGGTAATTCGAGACATACTGGCCACATCATTTAGCAGATTGATGTGTGGTTGATTCCAACACTTCACTAAGGAATTATGGAAAGTTGTCCTAATTTTTCAAAACTATAAGTGATTGTCTACTATATTTTTCCTATTTTATTATAATTTTAAACAAAAATTATACTTGTATATTTAAAACACACACTTCTTTTTCAAACAACCACATCATGTATCCTATTGATATGTGGTTGATTCTTATACATCCAAAATGAATTACGGATCATTGTCCTAATGTTTGAAAAAATTATAAATTTTTTGTCATTTTTTACAAGGTGATTCACACTTTAAACAAAAATTACACTTTTATATTGAAATAACACTCTATGTGTAAAAAAACATAGAATGATAAAATGCCTATAAGTCGATTACTACACATCACAAATGTATAATGGATTGTTTTCTTAATGTTTCGAAATAATTTGATCATGTTCTCTCACATGTGCCTATGTGATGAATGTTTAAATCTGAAATGACACTTTCAAATTAAAAGCACACTCTTATAGACATAACAACCACTTCATGTGCAATATTTAAAGGTTGATGATACCTATATATTATAAATGAATTATGCATCATTGTCCTAAATTTTGAAAAAAAGATGCATATTTACCTTGTTTTTATAATGTGACAACCATTTTAAACTAAAATGAATCGTTATTTTGAAAACACAAACATTTAGTTATATTGAAAATATCATGCAATATATTATCTTGTGGCAGGTTCCTATAAATCAAAAATTATTTATGGATCATTTTTGAAATCTTTTAAAAAATAGTGATTTTCATGATTTTGTCAATGAGATCCACATTTTAAACTAAAATAACAATTATATATTTAAAATACAAAATTTGTGTCATAACGACCTCATCTTTCTCAAATGGAAATGTGGTCGATTCCTTCAGATAAAAATTTAAATATGCTTAATTTTCTTAAAGCTAAACATTAATCTGAGCACATTTTATTTGTTTTTACTATTTGAAATATTTTTTAACACAAAAAGACTATTTTAATTGAAATCACACACTAAGAGTCATACCGACCACATCGTGTGTTATATTAACATGTGGTGAATTCTTGGATGTAAAAAAAATTTATGTAATGTTTATTTGATGTTTAAAAATATTACAACTTCATTTTATTTTTTTTTACATAAAATACATTTTAATCAAAAATGCCTCTTTTCTATTAAAAACATGCACTTCATGTCATACAGGAGACATCGTGTGTCGGATTGATGTGTGGTCAATTATTATAAAACAAAAATTAATTATGTTTTGTATTCCTTGTGATTTTAAAATAAAATGTGTTTTACTAGAATTTTCTTATTTATCAAGTCTTTTTAAATAAAAAAATCATTATTTTGTAAAAATACACCTTCGATCATATTTTCTACATCATGAGTTGGATTTTTTGATGTTTATTTCAGTAATACACAAACTAATTATGTTTCTATTTCCTATTTCATAAAAAAATATGATTTATTTTATTCATTTTCGTTATGTGACTAATATTTTAAACAAAAATTACAATTTTATATTGAAAACACACATTTCATTTATACTGGCTACATCATGTGTTTGATAAACATAATGATTATTCCAATAACTTAAACATGAATTATGGATCATTTTAATAAGGTTTAAAAATAATTATATATTTTATATGTGTGGGATATGTGACTTGTTTTTTATATAAAATTACACTTTATATTGAAAACAATCATTTTAAATCTGACCAGGCACATCATGTTTCAGATTGATCCGTGGTCTATTCCATCATGTCACAAATAATATTCGTATCATTTCCCTAATTTTTGAGAAAAATATGATCTTTTTTATTGGTTTTGGAATATGATAAGTTCTATAAACTAAAACAAAAATTTTATATTGAAAAAACACACCTTGATTCATATTGACCACACAATGTGTTGGATTAACATGAAGTTGATTACAATAAATTTCAAATAAATAAGAACAATTTTACTAATGTTTGAAGGAAGTCTAACCTTTTTTTCTCTGTTTTCTATTTATGACATTCATTTTGTATAAAGAATAAACTTTTTTTTGAAAACATACAGATTGATTCATATTGATCACAACATGTGTTAGATTGATGTGAGGTCAATATCTACACATTTAAAATGAATTAACAATCATTTTTTAATGATTGAAAAAAAATTGGATTCTTTTTTTGGAAGTATGACACATGGTTTGAAATAATATGGCACTTTTATATATATAAACACTCTCCTAGAGTCAAATAAACAACATCATGTGTTAGATTGATGTCCGATCAATTATTATATATCAAAAACTAATTATGGATCATTTTCATAAATATTTAAGGGTTTTTGAACTCATTTAATTAGTTTTGTCCATATGGTATTTTTGTACACTAATTTGACAATTGAAAGTAGACACTTTTGATTCATACCGGCCAAATCATATGTAAGATTTACATGAATTCCATTTTTATATCTCAAAAATAATTTTTCTATCACTTTCATAAGGATTGAAATCAATCAATTCTTCTTTTATTATTTTTGTTTATGTGACATGCATTTTAAACTAAAACACCACTTCTATATTTAAAACATCAAATTTTATTGATATTTCTCACATCATGTGTATGAATGATTTACATTTTATTCATATATGTTAAACCATAAATAATGAACATTTTCATATGTTTTGAAAATAATTCATGTCTTTATCTTGGTTTTTCCCATGTGATGTGACTTTTGGACTAAAATGAAACTTTTATACTCAAAACATGCACCTTGCATCTTTTCGACAACATCATGTGTAAAATTAATGTGAGATGAATTCCTATATGACCCAAATGAAATTTGGATCATTTACTTAAATATTAAGAACATTATGATCTCACATTTTTTTGGATCTATGATGCCTTATTTAAACTAACATGACACATTCATATTGAAACACGCGCTTTGAGTCATATAGACCACATTCTATTTCCGATAGAAATGAAATTTATTATTATATGTATCAAATGTATTATGAATTATTTTTGAAATGTTTTAAAACATTCTGATATTTTTTCCCATTATTGGCTATGTGACATGTATTTTAAACTAAAATCAAACATTAATAATGAAAATATCAACATTGAGTCATACTGATCACATCATACGGTAGATTGATCTGTGGTTAATTTTTATATAGGAAAAACTAATTATGGATCAGTTTCATATTGTTTAAAAACAATATAAGCTCATCTGATCTATTTTTGTAGTGTAAATTTTTTTTAAACTAAAATGATATTTTTATAATAAAACACAAAATTTGATTCAAACCATCGAGATCACGTGTTGTATTGATGTGAAGTAAATTATTACATTACAAAAACAATATATGGGTCAATTTCCTAAATATTATAGATAATATGATCTTGTTTACTCAGTTTTGGATCTGTGATATGTGTCTTAAATTAATTTGATAGTTGAAAACACACACTTTCAGTAAAATCATACAAATCATGTGTTGAATTTACATGCATTCAATTCAGATACATATAAAGTATTTTTTGATCATTTCACACATGATTAAAAATGATCAGAGTCCATTTTCATGGTCTTTTCTATGTGATGCGTGTTTTAAACTAAAATGACACTTTTATATTGAATACATGCACTTTCAATCATATTTTCCAAATCTTTCTTCTTGTTAATGTGTTGTATATTCCTATAAGTCACATATAAATTATGAATCATTTTTCAGGATTGAAAACAATTCCAACTAATTTTATTTTTCATTGATATGTGATAGGTGTTATTAACTAAAATGATAATTTTATATTGAAAACACAAACATCCAGTCATATTGGATACATCATGTGTTGTGTTGATGTGTGTTCAATTCTAGCACACCAACAATTAATTATAGATCATTTCCAAAAATTATGAAATAAAATGGTATTTTTTATATGTGATACATTTTAAAACTATAATGAAACGTATACTATAAAAACACACACTTTGGGTCATACGATACATGTATTGTGTCAGAATGATGAAAGATCAATTACTATATGTCAAAAATGAATTATTGATCGTTGTGATAATGGTTTAGTTAAATTTGATCTTTTTCTTTGTTTTTGAAATGTGACATGGTTTTTAAGCTATAATTACATATTTATATTAAAAACATGAACTTTGATTCATTCTTGTCAAATTGTGAGTCAGATTGTCATTTGGTTGATTCCTAAACACCTAAAATAAATTATGGATTATTCTAAACTAACTTTAGGACAATCCTTGCAAGTTTTCCCCATTATGGCTATATTATGTTTGTTTTATATTAAAGTGATACTTTTAAGGTGAGGACATGAACTTTGAGTCATACTAACCAAATCATGTGTTGGATTGATGTGAAATAAATTCTAACACACATGTGTGGAAACAATGTGAAATCAATTCCAACACATTTCATAGGAATTATGGATCAATTTCATAATGTTTGTGAATAATATTTGTTCATTTTCTTAATATTGGTAATGCGATGGATATTTTAATCTAAAATGAAACATTTATATTGAAAAAATTAACATTTTTTCATAATGATTCCATATTGTTCTATATTGATGTGGAGATATTTATTACACATCAAAAATTGAATTAGGGATCATTTCTATAAATTTTATACAAAAACTATACTAATTTGATCATTTTTGACATTATCAAGTGAGTTTTAAAGAAAAATAGAAGTTTTATATTAAAAATATTCACTTTAACTCACACTATCTACAATATATATTGTATTGTTGTTTTTACTATCCCTAAATTTCAAAAATAAATTATAGATCATTTTACTAAATTTCAATAATTATTTGAGATCAATTGATTTGTTTGGAAGGTTTGATGCGTTTTTAAAAAACAAATTCCATTTAAAGAACAACTAGTCTCTCAATATTTTAAAATTCCACCCCTGGCACAACTTTCAGGAAAACTAATTCATCACTTATAAATTTATAAATGTATCAGGTTATCAATTAAACATCATTATTAATATTTATACTATCAATAATTCCATGTATTTTGTTTAATAAAATATGAATGTGATGAAATAATTGTTTATTCACCATCGTGGGTGTGGAAGTGATTACAGTAGGACCCAATTTTTTTTTAAAATTTCATCATTAGATATAAAGACACAAAATGAAAATTTGGATCATTTTTGTATAACTGTACCTTCCACAAAATTTGGTAATATTTCTTCAAATTTGTGGGTTGAAGGAACCTTAAACTATTTATCTCTCGCAATTATCATAGTTGTAGCTTCATGGTCCAATATATCATGAGCTCAAGAATCTTTAGATATGTTATAAGATCTACCAAAATATTATGAAAATAACACTACATGATACTTATCCTTTACAAGTTGCACAAATAATTTTTTATTTACAGATTATCTCCAATTAATTTTACAGTTTTTACCAACTCAGCTGAACTACTAAAGGATGGAAATTAGTGAAATGTTGAAATTAAATGTATGTTAAATTAGGTAATTAAATTATATAGCATAAAATAATTTAAATATTATGGAAAAAATAGTAAAATTAATTTCATCACAAAATGTGGAGTTTTAGTAAATATATCAGACTTGAGGAATTGAAAATGAACTACATCCATATATGTATGTTGATTAGACTGTATCGTAAATTATTTAACATCATGATGGGGCATGTTATTAAGACAATTTTTCTTTTTCTCCCATATTCAACACCCTCAATCAAACCTTTATACTGTTGTCATCTGGAAGAGAAACCAGGATCTGGGAGGCTCAACAAAATTATATCCATTATCGAGAGGGAAAAAAATCTATGGTGGAGTTAAATTGTATTTGGATTTTTGGTTAGATAAAAATTCAAAAAAAATTATGTATTTTAATTCAAAATTTATGATTAGAATATAAATATAACTAAAGTTTTTTCAACAGTACATGAATTTTATTTTATGAAAAATAATATATATGAATTGTGATGTTAATTCCTCACAAACTATGTTTATCTCTAGGGAAATGGCCTCTAATATATCAAAAACATAATAGGTAATCACTTCAACATGATGTGAGAAAACATTCTGACATCGTGTACTCTTCTTATTCATTACTAGAAAAAGATACTTATTCTTTTGAGTGGTTAGGAATTTGGACATCATGGTAGTATATTGAATATATAGACAAATAAAGTATTATAAATATTCTATTTGAAATTATAATTACCTTCAAAAATTAATTTTTTGAGGATGATATTATGTTGATGGTATATAATAACCTTTATAAATTTAGAATTTTATTATCCAAAATCTTTATTATTATTTAGTTTCCAGCACAGAAAAAACATTGAACAAAATAAGTAGTTTTTTAAATATTATTTTATAGTTAAATATTACTATATCTACATTAATAAATTTCCTTTTGAAGAAATTCTTAGGCTTATTATGCTTAGTCATCAACCGGAAAATATAATTTATATAATAATTATATATCACCATATCAGAACAAAATTATTGTTAAAACAAAAATAAGTAGAATAATATGAATTTTATCATCAAAATATAGATTTTAGAGCATTAAAATTTCACAATGGACATCATGTGTAGTCAATTATGATGAAATACATTCATTGGATCCAAAAAATAAAAACATGGTGCATCCTATTTTTTTTATTAGAATCTAGTTGATTATTAGAAACAAATATATAATTGTAAAAAATAATGTATATATTTTTTATGATTATATAGCAGAGATTTACACAGTCATTGTATCCACCAAGAGAAACCTTCCATCAATTATTTTCTATTCAAATTACACTCATAATTCATATTTTGTCTTTTGTCTTTTTTTATTTTTTAAATCAAGGAAGAATTTACTATAGAAATGATAGAGGGGGTAATGAGGTCAAATATTTCATCATAGGGTTTTTTATTTATAAATTAGTAATATATACACCTACAGGATATATTAATATATATTAATGATAATGAACCGAATATATCAATATTTTTGTACAAGATAATTTTGAAAATATACCTCATTTATATATTCACAACTAAGACTACTGGCTATTCAAAAATTATAATTTCATTTATAATCTTGAGACCAACAATGTATAAAAAGGCCTACCCAAATATTTATTATTCATTTTTAATGTAGTATATAATTTCATCTTTAAATGTTTTATCTATTTGATGTTGTGATGTTAATACATGATATAGTGAAAGTGGTGTGTTGAGTGTTCTCTCAGAAGTTAATTTTGATTTATTGGTTGATTCACTACATTGTATTGATCTAAAATTTCATTACTCATTCATTTTTTCCCATTTAAACAACCATATCTTATTTATAGATTTTTATATCAATTTATAATGGTTTTAATTTGAATTTTTTTAATGGCATTCCTCATGTACCTTTATAAGATTGAATGAAAATTCCATGAATGTTACAACAGAAATATCAACCATGTTAACATACAAGACATCAATAGATATAGAAAACTTAGTGCTTGTCTCATGAGCAACTTAAATCCAAATTATCAAGTGATATTTTGGGGTTTTTATCATGTAACATGTCTTGTAGGATATTATACACTATACACATCGCAAAAAGGCTATGTGTGTGTGTGTTGATATATATAAATCACATACAGTTTCGCCATATTAATTTTTAATAATATAATTCTATTATAAGTTGTCCTATATACATATAGGATAAAGAGTTATGATAAAATTGGTTACCTTTGGTAAGGGATGCAGTTGAGGGGATTGGTGTAACATCCCAGCTAAATAAATAATATTACATTCTAATGTTTATCAATATTTATGAATAAAATGTTAATACTACATTAAAGGGAATACTATGCTCGATGGCGTACCCAATACGCAACAATGAGTATCTTTGAAATCTTACGTTGGACACTAATAATATAATAATATTATAATAGTTAACACCTAGGCGTTGTAATGGAGGGAATGAACATAACTGACTAAAAACTAATTATATGTGTTTGTAAAATATTTTTACTTTTTACAATAAATTTTAAAGGATTAAAAATGTGAATGAATCCAATTTTAAGCGTAAACATTCTAATATTCTTTAAAGGGTCGATTAACCGCCTTTTGATGGAGAACCTCTTTTAAATCCACTTTTTGACAATTTTATGTGATATATTCATCAAAATAAAATTCTTCTTTAGAATCAGGACATCAAAATTTACTTTGTGTATATTTTTGGTATTTTTCCGATAAAGTTCATTTTTTAATGAATAGTGGAAAATATTGTATTTTAATTCAAAACCTCATTTTAATCTAATTTATTTATATGATTAGATTATATTTTGAATTGGTTTTAAAGTGAAATTAAAATATATTTTTACCATTTAATCCAATATTGGTCCTTATAATTAATTTCACTTTGAAATTGGACTTAAACTAGTGTCAATATTTTGATATATATTGTTTCATAAAAACACGCTATTTGTTCTGACAGCGGGAGTTAATTATTAAATTAATTAATGAAACTTATATGTTTTTAATTTTGTAAAATAGACATCATTTTTGAATTTGTAATATCAAATATAGCTTATGGTGAATTTTTGGTAATTTTCTGAAAAACATCAATTTTTGATGAATAGTGAAACCACTAAGTGGTAGTTTAAAAAAGGATTTTTCATTTAAATGAAGCTTTACCACTTCTGTGGTTTGAAATTAAAAAATCTAACATACATGGATCTCATTATGATGTAATATGTGGTTCAATGTGATTAAAATAATTTTTTGGTGAATAGTAACTCTTAAGTTTTTAATCGCGATTAGAGGTAATTAGTGTAATTTAAGGTAAAGATGATGTTATAATAATATGAAATAACCATGAAACATGTTATACCCTTATTTGATGATTCATGGACGACCACAACAATTCATGGGTCAACTTGGGTACCCCATGGAGCCACTTTGGTGGGAAAATGACATTAATACCTTTTTATTTAAAGTTAAAATTAAAATGTCACAAACATGTGTTATTTTACTAAAACAACTTTTACATCGGGTTATGTAAGTTATATTTTTTACTATAAATATTAATTATAAATATGAAAATATTTCCTACATCATGATATTTTTTTATAAGTTTGAGACATTAAGTAAATTAATTAATTTATGACACCGTGATGATGCAGTGATTACCTCATAAATGAACGATTTAAATAAAATGAGATGATAGGGTGAAATATAGGCCTTACACTTGTCACAATCCTATTTGATGGGTGTATATAGAAACCTTATCACCATATCCTCGAAATATATCCTTTTGGGACCTTTAAAATCCGAAAATCATTTTATAATAAAGAAACATTTTATAACATTCCAAGAGTTCCCCTCCTCTACTCTTATAAAAGGCCCCCACCTCTACCTCCTTACCCACACCATTGAAGCCTTTGGATCGTCCATGCTCTGATAATTTTGCCTCTCCACATCCCTCTTCTCATCCTAGAAGCCTCACCTTTGGAAGAATTCTTTTCATGAAACCCTTTTGGTTCAAACCAAGAGGAGTTACCTGAATTTACGGTAATGTTTACACTTGTGTTCTTTTGTATTATTTTGATTCTCCAACCCCCTAAACTATTTTTATTAATTTCTTTTGTAACAGATCCAGTATCTTCAATATACTAGGATGTTTTTATAAGAATTATTCTATCTACAGTTACACTCACCTACATATAATTGTAAAAGAACATACTGTTTCTGTGGATGGTGAATTTCTGCCTCACGAAACGATGATTGTTCAATATTCTTTTAACACTTTAAAAGGTGTCCATTAAGATATCACTATATTTATATATTATATATAATATGTTTATGTTTTCCTTAAGCTTCAGTATTTTTCATTTATGGCATTCCTTTATGGTTTCCATTATGGGTAAACGCGATATCATTATTTTAGAAAATGCCGACTACCACCCCTCAAAGTGATTTGATTCGTTAATACCATATGTGGTATGTTTAAAGTATAGATTTAATGATATTATATATGATACCATACTGTAATTATAATACTATTATGTATCATAATTTTTTAATTCCATTAAATATGAAATTGAAATGGAAGTAGTGTTCATGCGTACGTACGGATTACCGTCTCCATGAACGGTGCATTTCATTTCTTACCTCTAAATGTTATGTAATATTATAAATGCATGTATATAATGGATGTATATTATATATATTATATCTACATAATGAATATAATTCTGGATATAATGAATATATTACCCCATGACAAACGTCTAATTATAAAGACTTTACTTTTTACTCAAGTAGCAATGATCGAAAAAACGGCCATTATTAACTTAAATAATTACATATTGTTAATAACAAGGTAATAAGTGATATAAATGTAATAATGAAATTGAAAAAGGTTCTTAAGAAAGTATAAATTAACTCAAGTTTATTATTCAGGAGGTTAAAGAATGATCGAGTAATGTTGGACCCAAGGTAATGGATCCTACCCCTCTCTTTCTGTTTAAGTACACTCTTTTATGTCATTCCTTTTAAAACCATCATTCTAATGATTGGGATGTTCTTTTATATTACTCTTACTGTAATTTTTTTTGTTCATATGATGATACACCCTATTTTCTCTCATCAATCCATTTTGGAAGTTTTGAGTGGCGCCGTTAGGCTGCCGAATTTTCGTAAGGGATCCTACCTCTCTCTTTCTTTTTAAGTACTCTCTTTTATGTAGTTTCTTTTAAGCTCCTATTTATAAGTTGGGGGATGTTATTTTATAATCCTATTACTGAAATTTCTATGTTTATATGATTATATACCCTATTTTATTTCATCAACACATTTTTTTTGGATGTTTTATGTGGCGCCGCTAGGCTGCCGAATTTTCGTAAGGGATTCTTCATCTCACTTTTATTCCCGTGAGATTTATACTACATTTTCCACCATTTCCATTTAGTGGTATATTTAATTCCCATTATTCTACTCTTTGTGTAATATAATTTCATTTATGAGTATTGACATCAATGTTGAATTGTCCTTCTTTCATGGGGTGTATGTTTCGAAAGATACCCAAGTCGGTAAGGGAACCTTTCACCCTCCTCTTTTTAAAAGACTTCTTTTGTTGGGTCTTTTAATTTACATATTTTAATGTTGTATTATGTTCTTATATATCCTTATTGATGTAAATTTTATGTCCAAGTGATGAGTTACCATTTTTATCTCTCATCAACTCATTTTCTGATTTTTGAAGTGACGTCGTTACGCTGTCGAATTTTTGCAAGGGAACTTCTTAACCAAATTTTGATTCTTTGGGATAAACTTGCACTCCTTGAATATGTAATTCTATGAATATGTGTGAATAACCTCTGATTGTTTTACACTTAATATCCACTTATATTTATTGTATTCGTTTTTCACACATAATTATGTAATATATTTATCCTTAATCCAAGGATACCATCTATGTATGGGACTTCGTCTCAATCTCCTTTCATTGAGGCATATTTTGTTTTATACACAACCTTCTTTTATACGGTGTATAAACCCCTTTTTTTTACATTTATCCAAAAATAATATTTTTATACAAAGTGTTTTACTAAACAACAAAAGGGAATGTTTTTGTCGTACGTATGCGGCGACAACAACTTCTCTGCCGCCGTGACCATTATTTCAGTTTCGGATTCCTCTACAAGCCATAACTTTTTTTATCAAAACTAATTACCATGTTTTTCTTTTATTTTATTTTGGTATTGAAAATGGTTATCATAATGTTATTATATCAATGTGTTGTATTGATATATTATGATTGAAAATTGGAAATGTTATGTTTCTTTTATGCATGTTTTATGTGATACGATTATGTTATGGTTATTTGGCATTATTATAAAGATGGGTGGTTCCATGATAAACTAAGGGCGGGTGAGCCCGATATAGATCTCCAATGCATTGGGTAATGTGAAGGAGTTAAACATTAAGGTTTCTTCTAAGAGATTTAGGGAATGGATTTTTTCGGCAATAGAATTTTGATTTTCATGAAACTCTTTATAAATAAGATCATAGAACCATCTTATAAAATATAGATTATGGGTAATCAATATCCATATTTCATCCCATGATGGATTCAAATGTCTATGAATTAATCTATGGGATCCATCATATGGAGGAAACACTGAACCATTATTTAAATATAAAGGTGAGTCTTATCATGCTCCATAATGGTAATTCTAACAAGTCTTCACGAAATTTCATATCCCATAAGGCTTCAACAATAGTGACATTTTGGGAGAACAATTATATCAAAATCTAGGTGTTAATCGGTAGATAATTCAACTTCTTCTTAAAAAAATCACACTTCAATAAAACCTTCTAAATTACTTCATTTCATTATGTTTCCCTTAAAAATATTCATATATCATTCAATGGGGTACATCCATCAACATTATTGATTACCACATAGTTTAATCTATCTAATATAGTGAACCATCAGGTAGACAATTATATCAATGAATTATTGTTAGAAGAATAACTCCACATATCGTAATATGATAGAAATTTCCATATCAATGATTGGAAAGTTAGTTGGGTATATTACTTTACCACATATGGATTTGAAAATGATGAAAAGTTTGGTTAATATATTTTGTGAATTTTTTGGCAAAATACAACATAATTCAAAAATAATTAAATATTCGTTGAAACAGGAAAATAATTTTACTTTAGTCCCAATAAAATCAAATTATTAATTTTAATGATATTATTTATATTTGATGGATACCCTCTGAAAATGTGACACCATAATGATGTTTTATAATTAAAATTGTTCTTTTCAAGATTGTCTAGTGTAGGAATAATTGTTTTCCATTAACCCTTGAATGGGGCCAACACAACCCTTATCCTCTCGTTGGTCATTGTCTATATTTCCTTAATTTCATATTTTATTATATCTAGTACATTTTGTAACATGTCAACAACAATATAACATATTTTTTTATACTAATGAAATTAATAAAATATCTATCATATAAATACCTAGTGCATTAATTTAATAAAAATTCAACTATTTTTTCAAACATATTTTGTATGGTTTTTCAAAAATTGATTTCCAAAGACTGTTTCATTATCATTTAATTTCATGCGATGTTGAAAACTAATTAATAAGATTTTTTTCTAGCTTTTTTTATTTCCATTGAAAGATATCATACAAGATAGGTATTTTTGTATTCAGGGTAAAAATTTACAACGTCCAAAAAACACATTCTTCTATGAATGTTTCAACCTAATTGAGAGTGAACCATCTATAAAAATGGGTTACCCAATCATTCCATTAATGTTATTGTCCAAAACATTTCCATAATAATGAAATTCAATAATGACCATATAAAAAATGGTTCTTAATATGATATATTGAATTTTATTTGCCTCATACAATGTAACAATTTTATCCCACATCAATTTTAGATATTCAATCAAGGAATCCAAATGGATATCAATATAATTACCCAGGTGTTTGAGTCTAGATATAAAGAAATAAACCATAATTTATATATTCATCATGCATGAGTACGGTGGAAACATATAAATTACCAACATAACTATCCATGTAATATTATTACTACTTTTCACAAAAATAGGTCTTATTCTATATATAGATAACTCGAGTGAAATGTTTCTTGTATTTTTTCAAAATTCAGGATAATCCTAAATAATATTCATCTAATACATAAAGTTTATTGGTTTTCATAATTTACCACATTAATCAATTGTATCTTCATGACACAAAACGTTTTTAACAGTTTCCTGAAATCTATAGAGATGTACAAACATTGGTATGAAAGGAAAATCCAGAAAATTTTTGATGTAATTGACTAATTTCTCTTGTATTGATCTATAAAAAAACCCAGAAAGTGTTATGAGTGCTTCATGGTCCTTGAAAAAAAATACAATCACTTCGATAGGAATGTATTTTCTCAGAGATCATACTCATTAAACATATAATTAACTATGTTACATATTTTGTAAAAATAATGTATTTTTATTCTAGTAACATATCAATTAGGGGACCATGTAAATCCATAAATCTGGCGTTATGCCTTCTTCTGCCTACTATAATATTTTATAACAATAATAGAGCTAAAAATATTGTATATTTTTTAAAAATGGTGTAAAATGGTGTCTTTTCATATATATTTAACTAATCAAACTACATAATACAGTCATTAAGGACATCTTGAATTGTCATTTTTACTTCTTTCATATGATCTCAATCATAATTTATTCTAGAGTTCATATCAGCTAATCCATAAATAATAATATCATACCAGTCATTATGTACATTCCTTTTTTCTGATGTTTAGTCCAAAATTTATAGATTTTATGTATTTCGTAAAGTATGAAATATTATTTCATCTCTTCATAGTGAATTCATCTTGATTAAAAACATTGTAAACATGTATAAATGATTTCCAAAAATTCATATTCATGATCCAATGCAATATTGAGGAGAATTTTGACACAATCCCTAGAATCCTTTTTTCGTACAATTAGCATCTATATATATTTCTTTAATATCCATTCTTTTATATTCAATAATAATAATTTTTTACAAAAATAAATAAATACACATATGATATTAATAATCAAAGTACAAAGTTATAGATACTTCGATGAAATTTGATAATTTTCTTAAGAAATAAATTATAATCACTTTGCACACTCAATGATGAAATAAAAAAATATAAAATGTTGATTTGATTTAATTTATTGAAATTTCAATATTATTCTCCTTATGAGAATTTTTCATAGTGATAACTCCAACTAAAACAGGAATTTTTATTCTCTAAAACAAAGTAGTTTGGTGTGTGTGGAATTAAAGTAGGAACGTTTTGATGTATTAAATCATTTAATAATGTAGGTTAAGGTTGAAGAAAAATTCTTATAAGGGGAACCCATATGGGAAGATTTCCACCATGATTCTATTTCCCCTTTTAAGAATTATAATATTTATTTTATAATAATGATCATATTTGACTACTAAAGTTGAATAAATCTGAACATTCCAATGTTATTGGTGATGATTCCTAATGTGTTAAATTTTTTTAAAAACGGGAATATGAAATGAAACATCCAATAGTGTTTAGAAGGTTATAAATTATGTAATATATGTAATAAGTATTAGAACACCCTTAAAGAATCTTTTAATCTACATGAAGTTATTATTCTATAATAATATGAGTCAAATTATGTGTACTAATATTGTTTTGTAGTGGTGGGAATCATTTATGGAAGGGAATGTTTAATATATATAAATTTATGAAGAATATAATTAAATTTTCATATATTAATAAATAAAAAGATCAAAAAAAATTACCCAACAAATTATTAATGGTTAATAGTTAGTGTTATATTAAGAAGGATAATGATGTGTGTGGTGAGAAACCTTAAAAAAATTTATGTGATAAAAAGTAATTTTATTTCTATATAATTTATTGAAGGTGACTGTAACCAAAAAAATTGGGAAAATAAAAACACCTAAATAAAAACTAAAAATGTTTAAGTAATGAAAGATCTTGAATGAAAGATCACAACTAAAAATACGGTGGGTTTTTCAAGTGTTTATTTGTCCAAGGAATTCAAGGGGAGGGAGAAAAATGTTTTTATTCCATGATAGTTTGAATGACTTGATGGATAGGGTCCTCTACTAGGTTTACATTTAAGGATCATAAAGGTTTTGTCATTTATTTTTTAAAATAATTGATAATGACCCATATTTTATATCACTAAAATAGAAATTAATGATAAAGTCAATATTTTTGAGTTCTTACTCTTAGTGTTGGGAAAAATGTGTAACACCCAAAGATTTTATGAGAAGTAGTAGATTAAATTTATTTGATGTCTTTTGTTGTATGCTACACCACGATTATATTGCGCTATAAGCAACACCGTATTAGCTTTCATTATACGCAACACTATTCATGGATCGTGTTACACACAATTTCATGTTCATTTGATAGAACTTATTCTACGTAACATTAAGTATATATTTTGTTTAATGTATAAATGATATAATTTATGATTATGTTATACACAACACAAATAGAGCTTTCACTACACACAGCCCTGACTTGGCTTGCGTTACACGAAATCAAGACCTTCTTCGATAGTGTCTGTTGTACGCAGAACCAAGTTTTACTAAACGAGATATTATTACAATATTATTATGAACTAGCATGTAAGAATAGTAATACCCACTTTTTGAAATTTTATAAATTTTATCTATCAAAATGGAATTATTTTTTGGATTTGGAATATTGAAATTATACTTAGGTGAATTTTTGGTATTTTTCTGAAAACATTCAATTTTTTTTGATGAATAGTGAAAACATTGGGTTACTATTTAAAAACCGACTTTTTATTTAAATAATTATTTATTTTATTGAAATTTATTTTATGCCAAAATTGATACATAATACCTATATAAGTTCAATTTAATTCATTTAAGTCATTTTATAATAGTTTTAGATATATAAAATTTTTTATTGAACTTTTCACCGTCTTTTACCCACCTACTAGAAGAATTTGCAATATTACATAAAACATAATTTTAAAACTTTTTTGAGTTGAATTTCAAAAAACAGAGAGACATGGATAATAACAAGGAGCAAAAATGTTGTTCAATGAGATAAAAATAATTTTTGGTGAATAGTAACTTTTTACTTTTATTTACCACGGTTAGAAGTAAATAGGGAAATTAAGGGTAAAAATGATATTATTATTACCCTAACACATATCATAATTCTATTTGAAAAATTTTATTCGACCAAAAACAACCTTAGAAATAAAATATGACCTTTTAGGTCCACTTGTATTAGATTAGGACACTTGTTATTTTTTTATTTAAAGAAGAGTTAAAAGAGTTAAAATAAAAGTTTAATAAATAAAAGAATTTTAATATAGGGTTATACATAATATAAATTAGAGAATAAATATTAATTATAGAGATGAAAAGATTTCCTACATAATAGTATTTTATTTATAATTTTTTGACATTAAATAATTTAATTTATTTATGACACAAGGATGATGCAGTAATTACCTTATTAATGAAATAGTAACATAATTAATATTATAAATACCCAAATAAATGTAATTTGCGACTTTTTATGAATTACAATAGTTTTATAGGTTATTATGACATGTTATTATTTATTTAATTAACTTTTTTGGAACTACTCATGCTGTAATGAGTTTCAAAAAAATAAATTACCAAATAGTGTCAAAATTGACATAAAATTGTTTTTAAACAAATATATATTATTAATTGTTATTCTATTCATAAAAATCTAAGGGTTGGAATAATTACTTAGATAAGGTTATATATATTAATAATGAACCACTTGGGGTTCTTTTGGATTGTTACAGTATGTTTACTAGCCATATAGTGTAAGAAAACAAGAAGACACAGTAAAAGAAAAATTATTTAACTAAGAGTTAAATCTAAATGATATGGTTAAAATAGTAACCTAAACTTGTATAAATCCTATTGTTTGAGAGTATTTTGACCCATCCCCACATTATCTTCTAAATAAATTAATTTTGATCTATTATATTCCAAATATTACATTATTATAAAATAATATTTTAAGTTTTCCTAAGGTGCCCCTCTCCTCCCTTATAAAAGGGCTCCTCCTCCCTCTCCTCATCACAATACATTTAGCCTTCAAGCTGGGCCAAACCCTGACCATTTCTCTTATCCACTTCCCTATAAACATTCTAGAGTTTCTATTATTCTCAAAATAAAACTCTAGTCCCTTAAGAGGAAGCTTAAACGAGGTGCATTGAAAAAGAGGTAATCTTTTCTACTGATTCTTTCAAGTTTCATTCTTCTTCAACTTATTTTTCTTTATTTTTTCATTATAAAGTAATATAATTAGTATCACTAATATAATGATATGTTATTATAAATATGAAACAACCACATTTCACCTTCTATCCATCCTATGAAAAACAAAATCACCACGCGTGCCTACGTACGGAATATCGTCTTCACATTGTGGTGTAATCTGTTTTCCACCACCACCTTACTTGGATGGGTATAATGGTGTAAAGAATAAATATATATGTTTATTATAACATCATACTGCTTATGAGATATTATATCATCCAATCCAATTAAATTCAATAATTATGGGAATGATATCACCGCTCGTGTGTGCGTACGGATTACCATCTCCATGACGCAATGAGATTCGTTCTCCATGATAACCATTCAAGAATAATTTTAAAGTATATATAATTAATAATAATGAGTTCTATGACATAATTATTCTACTGGATTTATTTATATATATATATGTCGTCTACTTACTTCCATTCAAGTCAATAAGGAAAGGAAAACAACGTTCATGGGTATGTACGACCTACCGTCTCCATGAGTGGTGTATTTCATTTCATTGATCTATATTATATATATATATATACTGAATATATATGATATATAAACCATTATTTACATTCTGGAAGTAATTAAATCATGATATAAGTAATAATAATATCAAGAACAACAAGTCGAAACACGTACGATAAATAAAATAATTTTACCCAAAACGCTGCTTTAACATAGAATTTACAAAAGAATGGGTAATATAACGTCATAAGTGAAACATATATGATATCATAACAATGAATATTATTCTTTAATAAGTCAATAATATTATTTAAATCATTATAAAGTATGTTTGGATACGTACGTAGCATATCAGACCTAAGGTAAGGGATAATTTTTCAATCTCATTTTACTCTGAGATTGCTTATATGTAAGAATTTACTAGAGTTATATTTTTTATCCATGTCCATAAAAATGTTTTTCATAGATTTTTTAATATTCTAAAATTTATTTTTAATGTAATTTTTACCCCTCTTTGACTTTTACTTTGTGTTATGGAAGAAATCTTTATTTTTTTTACCATATGTGGAACTTTTTGACTTTTCCGAAAAAGTACAATGAGAATGTTTTTTTAACTTGTATGGCATGAATAGATTTTTATGGTTTCATAATTCCTAATATTCATTAATATTATTATACAATATTTCATTATTATATTAAAAAAAATCCTTTTATTTTAATATTTCATGTCATTTTGATAAAAGAAAATGATTTTGAAGAAGAAAGTATATTTTCCTCAAGAATTCATTTCAGGTGTTTTATAAAAACTATTTTCCATCTAAGAGGACATTATTAAGTATTTTTATGTTTCAAGTATAGTGTATCTATTGTTTACTTGGTTTGAATTTTTTAATGATGAAATTATATCCTTTTATTTTATATGAATTATGTAATGATGGGATGATGTTTCTGAAAGCCATTTTATTCGTTGGGTTATTAAGAATAATGTATGTGTATTTTGTGGAACCTAAAAGAATGATTTAATTATGAGTTGTGTGGGACCTATATCTACCTCCAATGAATTGGGTAATGATTTATATCTCATGAGATAGACATGGCTAGAATGGTAAGTTAATCTGGTTCAGTGATACA
Organism: Viscum album; assembly: GCA_963277665.1. Lineage (NCBI taxonomy): Eukaryota > Viridiplantae > Streptophyta > Magnoliopsida > Santalales > Viscaceae > Viscum > Viscum album. The sequence goes on along the minus strand of OY728158.1, from coordinate 359,743,007 downwards.
GGACTGAACGAGGAGTGAACTCGATTCAGAATTGGAATTTTTCCACTAAGATGGTCTTGGATGTAATTCCTTGGCTACTATAGAAATAATATCATGTGATTAATGGTTTCCACAATTACATGTTCTATTCCCATTCAATTTTATCATGATTTATTTTCCTTTATGATATATTCCTTATGTACTTCCAAGATTTATGTCATTGCTCAAGATTTTGATGTTTAGATTTTATGTTCATGTTTTGTCATTCAAATATTTATGGATTGTTTTACATTCCCTATGTTTACCTTTACTGAGCATTTGTGCTCACCATTTTTATTTTTTCTTTTCCTCGGGATATAATGAAAGGTTTTAGGTAAGAAAACAAAAGCAGAATATCTTCATGGGAGATGTTAAAGTTCTTTCACCACAATTAGAAGATTATATTCTGAGTTTCCAAAGACAGTAAAATATTACGGTCCTTTAGTGTATGTTTTTGTTATGTATTAAGTCTTCCACAAAAGAAGTTTAATGTCTATGTACATCAAGTACGGGTCTCTACAGTTTCTATCAGAGGAAAGGTTAATCTAACCTTTGGAAACTAGGATCCGAAAAACTTTAGTGAGATCCCTAGAGATATTTCGAATGTATGTCTAGGGATGTCCCTAAGGCTAAGTATAAGTATAGGTTATAGTCCTAGAATTATGGTAACAATATAAAATTAAACATAAGATGATAGATATTGAAGCTACTCCCCCTTGATTTGGATTTTTGCCTCTCACGCTATTCTTTTTGGGTTTTAGAAAATGGCTGGAAACATGAAGATTCAAGATAATGGAAGATATTATGGATAGTGATATTATATTCTTCATGAGAAACCACATGAATTTGTATTTGGAAGTCAATATATCGTTATTATTCCAAATCAGAAATCTCAAAATATTATCAATAATCTTAGCTTTGGTATGTTTCCTAACTCGTCTAATAAGAGAAAGATGGAGTTTCATGATGATCATAGAGAAATGAAAGTTCAATTTCCCTCATGTAAATCATGTGTGAAGAGGTATCAGGGAGAATGTTTCAAAGGAACTGGAAGATGCTTTGGTTGTGGAAAAGAAGGACACAAAGCTAGTGATTGTAAAGTAAAAGGTTCAGTTAACAGCATGGGCCAGGATAATGGTATTGATAAGACATCAACAACAGTTAAATGTTTTAAATGTGGAATGTACGGGCATTATACAAGCCAATGGCATAAGGGAAAATCTCATTAAGAGAATCATCATGGTCATATAAGTTGTATTTATGTGGATGATGATGAAGATACTACAAATTATATATGAGATGAAAGAAATGATGAATCTCAGTAATTAGTTTTAGAAGGTAGTGGAATTATTGTATGTTTATCAAGAATAATGTATGGTACTATAGAATAAAAAAAATATAAGGATTGTTACACTATTGTCTTTCCTTGAGTATTTGAAAGTATATGATGAATGGTAACGGTAACCATGAAAATTGATTGAAATATTTTTGGAAAGAAGATGATTTGCGCATAATGAAGGGATAAGGAGAAAATAATATGTCTGATAATATTAATGATCTCATGACTGATATGAGGACAAAATGATATCATGGTTTGAGTATATAGAATTTTTTTGGATTTTTGTATGTGGAAAGAGTTAACATTTTACAGAATTCATGTTTCCACTAAGGTTCAATGGGTATTCATATTTCACGAGAATTCATTATTATGGTATTCACATGTTTGGAATGCGATCAACAAGATATATCTTATGATATATGGGGGATAAATGATGGTATTCACGTTCTTATTATGTGACTTTTCCAGTAATCATTTTCGTTATACTATGAGATTGGACATATGTATTTTTGATAAGTCTAATGAATGGAATGGAATATGTTGGACATCAGATAGTATTGTTTAAGGCTAGAACATTTTTCGATATTTTATCTATAATGTTAGAATAGTGTAGTTCTAGAAAAAGGGCAACCTGCAGGACAGACAACAACTCGTCGCATCGGACAAGGTTGCGGGAATCGAACCCACAACCAGAGTTCCTCAGGCCTTTATCGCTTACCAATGGCCTACAGGAAGTCCCTAGTTAGTGGAAACTAGTATTATTTTATTAAGTAGTATGATAGATGAAGTATAATTCCATTTTTGGAATCATATAAGATTAATCTCACAATAGATGTACTTATGTATATTTGATAACTTTTTCTAACCTTTTCGAGACAGATGGAATGACCCATCATTCTATCACATGATCTTCTAACAATTAACAAATGTCAAATTCCACATCATTTATTTAAGATATGAAGTGGAAATTATTCATGGAACGACCAATGTCAAGATTGTACCAAAATACAATAAGTATTTCTTTTAATTCAAAAATTCTTCAACATTTGGAAAATGATCTTGAAAACCAAAAATGTTTTCCTAGTGTCCTTATATCTCATGAATCAGATGGTACCTTAGATCATCACAAATTTATTGCTTTGTGATTGTTGTCTTTTTCATACCCATGGTCTCTACCACTCTCCATCAAAACATGATGGTTATATTTTCATCCATATCCATATTTTCACCTATGTTGTCCTATGTCAAAACATAGTGCTGAGTTACTTTGGGTGACTGTTATGATTCTAATTTTCTTTTTTAAAATGAAACCTTAGTATTCCTTTTTACGATGTGGGTTTCTATGAATGAAACTTTCAAGTAGTAAACGATTTATAACCCCGACGAATTTCGTGGGCGAAATTCATTTTTAGGGGGGTAAAATGTAACACCCCAAGATTTTATGAGAAGTAATCTTTTAAATTTATTTGATGTCTTGTGTTTTATGCTACACCAAGATTATCTTACGTTATACGCAACACTATTCGTGGATCGTGTTACACACAATTTCAAGTTCGATTGATAGAAGTTATTCTACAAAACATTAAGTATAGATTTTGATTAATGTATAAATGAATTAAGTTTTGATTATTTTATACAAAATACCAAATAGTGATTTCACTACATGCAGCCCTGACTTGGCTTGAATTACACGAAATCAAGACCTTCTTCGATAGCTTGTGTAGTACGCAATACCGAGTTTCACTATATGAGATATTATTATAATATTAGTATGAACTAACTGTTATGAATTGTAATACCAACTTTTTGAAATTTTATAAATTTTATCTTTCAAAATGGACTTCATTTTTGGATTTGGAATATCAAAATTAGCCTCGAGTGAATTTTTGGTATTTTTCTAAAAACATTCAATTTTTGATGAATAGTGAAAACACTAGGTTACTAATTAAAATCCGAATTTTTATCTAAATAATTATTTATTTTATTTAAAATTATTTTAGGAAAAAATTTATATATAATACCTATATAAGTTAAATGTAATTCATTTGAGTCATTTTAAAATAATTCTAGATATATAAAAACTTTTATTGAACTATTCACAATCTTTTTCCCACCTCCTAGGAGCATTTTTAATTGTACATAAAACATAATTTTACTGCATCTGTGAGTTTAATTTTGAAAATTCGAGAGACACGGTTAATATCAAGGAGTACAATGTGGTTCAATAAAATAATAATAATTTTTGGTGAATAGTAACTTTTACTTTAATTTACCACTGTTAAAAGTAAATAGAATAATTAAAGGTAAAAATGATATTATTATTACCCTAACACTTGTCCTAATTCTATTTAAGAGGTTTAATTCGACCAAAAACAACTTTAGGAATAAAATATGACCATTTAGATCAACTTGGATTAGATTAGGACACCTATAATTATTTTATTTAAGGAATTGTTAAAAGAGTTAAAATCAATGTTTAATAAGTTAAAAAATTAATATAGGGTTATACATAAGATAAATTCGACTATAAGTATTAATTAGAAATATAAGAATATTTCCTATATAATGGTATTTTATTTATAATTTTTAGACCTTAAATATAATATTTTATTTATGGCACAATGATGATTCAGTAAGTACCTTATTAATGAAATATTAACATAATTAATATTATAAATACCCAAATAAATGTAATTTGAGACTTTTTATGAATTAAACTTATTTAATAGGATAATATGAATTTTCAGTAATGATTAAATTAACTTTTTTCGAACTAATAATTCTGTTATAAGTTTCAAAAAAATCAATTACCAAATACTGTCAAAATTGACAGAAAATAGTTTTTAAAACAAATATTATATTATTAATTGTTATTCTATTACTAAAAATCTAAGGATTGGCCAAATTAATTATATAAGGTTATATATATTAATAATTAACCACTTGGGGTTCTTTTGTCTTTTTATAGTAATTTTATTTACCATATAGTGAAAGAAAACAAGAATACACGGTAAAAGATAATATATTTAACTTAGAGTTAAATCTAAATGATAAGGTCAAAATAGTAACATAAACTTGTCTAAAACCTATTGGTTGATAGTATTTAAACCCATACCCACATTATCTTAGATATAAATTAATTTGGAGCTACAATAACATGAATATGACCTTATTATAAAATAATATTTTATGTTTTTTTGAAGGTGCCCCTCCCCTCCCTTATAAAAGGGAACCTCCTCCCTCTCCTCTTCACAACACCATGAGCCTTAAAATTCGTCCAACACCTACCCATTTCTCTTCTCCACTTCCGTAAAAATATTCTGGAGGTTCTGGTCTTCTCAAAATACCAACTCTAGTCCATTAAGAGGAAGCTTAAAAGAGGTGCGTCGAAGAGGAGGTAATCTCTTCTACCTATTTTTTCATGTTTTTTTCTTCTTCAAATTCTTCTTCTTAAGTTGTTTAATTATAAAGAAATAAAATAAGTATCAATAATATACTTATATGTTATTATAAATATGAAAAAACTCCATTTCACCTTCTATCAGTCCTACGAAAAACAAAATCACCATGCGTGCGTACGGACAAAATACAGTCTACACACCGTTGTGTAATTTATTTTTCCACCACCACCTTACTTGGATGGGTATAATGGTGTAAATAATAAAAATATATGGTTATTATAACATCATACTGATTATGATATATTATATCATTCAATCCAATTCCATTCAATAATTATGGGAAAGATATCACCGCTCGTGCGTACGTTCGGATTACCGTCTCCACGACGTGATGAGATTCGTTCTCCATGTTAACCATTAAAGAATAATTATAATGTATGTATAATGAATAATAATGATATATATGACATAATAATGATACTGGATATATATATATGTGTGTCATCTAATTACTTCCATTCATTTCAACAAGGAAAGGAAAACAACGTTCATTCGTATGTACGGCCTACCGTCTCCATGAACGGTGTATTTAATTTCATTAATCTATCTATTAAATATATATATACTGAATATATATGATATATAAACCATTATTTACATTCTGGAAGTAATTAAATCATGATATCTTTAATTACAATATCGAGAACAAAATGTCTAAACACGTACGATAAATAAAACGATTTTACCAAAAATGCTGCTTTAACATGGAATTTACAAAAGAACGGGTAATAAAAAGTCATAAGTGAATCATATATGATATCATAACAATGAATATGATTCTTTAATAATTCAATGACATTACTTCAATCATTATAAAGGGGGTTCGGATATGTATGAAGCATATCAGGCCTAAGGTAAGGGATAATTTTTCAATCTCATTTTTATCCGAGATTGCTTATATGTAAGTATTTACTGGGGTTATATTTTTCATCAATGTACATAAATTGGTTTTTTATAAAGTGTTTAATATTCATACAAGTATTCTTAAAGTAATTTTTACCCCTCATTGACTTTTACTTTGTGTTATGGAATGAATCTTTCTTTTGTTTACCATATGTGGTACTTTTTGACTTTTCTGACAAAAGTACGAGGAGAATGTTTTTTTAACTTATATGGCATGAATGGATTTTTACAATTTCATAACACCTAATTTTCATTATGATTCTTCAAAATGTTTTCATGATTATTTTCAACAAAATCCATTTATTTTAAAATTTCATGGCATTTTGAGAAAAGAAAATGATTTTGAAGAAGAAAAGATCTTTTCCTCAAAAATTCATTTCAAGTATTTTATAAAAACTATTTTCCATCTAAGATGACATTATTAATTATGTCTATGTTTCAAGTATAATGTATCTATTATTTACATGGTTTGATTTTTCTTATGATTAAATGATATCTATTTATTTTATATGGATTATGTTAGGATGGGATTATGTTTATGAAACCCATTTTATTCGTTGGGTTGTTATGAATAATGTATGTTTATTTTGTGGCATACAAAAGAATGATTTCATTATGAGATAGGTGGGACCTATATCTCCCTCCAATGAATTGGGTAATGATTTATATCTCATGAGATAGACATGGATGGAACGGTAATTTAATCTAGTTCAGGGATAAATGAATCGAACGAGGAGTGAACTCGATTCAGAAAGGGACTTTCTCCACTAAGATGGTCTTGGAAGCAATGCCTTGGCTACTATATAAATCATATCATGTACTTAATGGTTTCCACAATTACATGTTTTATTCCCATTCTATTTTATCATGATTGAAGTTCCTTTATGATATTTTTCTTACGTACTTCCAAGATTTATGTCATTGCTCAATATTTTGATGTTTAGATTTTATGTTCAAGTTTTTGCATTCAAATATTTGTGGATTATTTTACATTCCCTATGTTTACCCTTATTGAGCATTTGATCTCACACTTTTTATGATTTATTTTCCCCATCATATAAAGAATGGTTTTATGTACGAAAAAAAAGGGGAATATTTTTATGGGAGATGTTGAAGATCTTTCACCATGATAAGAAGATTACATTCCAAGTTTCCAAATACACTAAACTATTACAGTACTTTGGTGTCAGTTTTTGTTATATATTAAGTTTTCCATAAAAGTAATGTAATGTCTATTTACATCTAGTAAGGGTCTCTAAAAAATGAGATTATATCCACACTTTTATGAAAAAATTCATAATTATATGTTTTTTGGAAATTTTTATTTTAGTTCTCAAGATACCTATATTTATTAGCAATATTTAGTAAGTGCTGATAATATCCGTATTTCATAGCCTAGAAATTGATGGTTGTTGAGCCTGTACATACTCCTATAGAGTGGGAGGGACCTCTATCATCTTTCGAGGGAGCTCATCCTCTCTCACTCTCTCCCTTTTCTGTCCTTTACTTTCATCCTTCATTCCATCATATATTTCTTATTCCTAAATTTGTACATTTGTTTGATGACTTCATAAAACATTCATTCTCGTCCCAGACATTCACTTATGACTCGTTGCATCTGAACCTAATGTTGATATCACTTTTTAAATAATGTTTTCCATCAGTGCATTCATTTGACTAGTTTGTTTTCAAATATTGGGGACTTCATGAATGATTAATTGTGGGTCTTCTCAAGAACATGAACATCCTCATTCGGTTCTCTTTGGAGAATGACTTGGCCCATCCCTAGTTTAGTGCCCCCACATCTACAAAGGTTCTTGTTTCTCCTTATTCTGGTAGACATATGATTTTCTTATTAACTATGATACCCCAAATATAGTGATTTTGGTAATTTATCTAAATCACCATATTAATTTTCATAATCCTTACATTATTCAAATGCCAAAAAAAAATTTTGGTAGATATTTATGTTCAGATAGTAGAACTTGAACAATTTTCCATCCTATTTCTCCAAAAATTGGTATTGAAGGAAATGTTATAAGAGTGACAGATGAGAATGTTTGGATTGATGTTGTGGAAGATTTTTACTAAAATAAACCTATTTCTTTTGAGTCTTTGATCTATTTTTTCTCTTCATTCAATAAAATGTGTCACTTTATGGTGGTGCGAAGGCATGGGAGAATAAATTACTTCTATAAGACAGATGAAGTATTGGGATGAAATGGTATATGTATGGTGTCCATTTTTGTTGTAGGTTAGAAGGAACAAATTCAAATTGATGTTTTTATTGACTCAATCATTAATTATAAGGTAGTTCACTTTGGATCACATAAGTGAGAGGAGTTGAATGAGACCAAACCCCTTATTAGCCTCACAGCCAAACCGCTGACTCTGAACAGAATAGAAGATGTTTGTCACCATATAGAAGGATGCATGACTTTTAAACCCTGATTCAGTAGTATTATAAATATATGGTAGATTGAGATGTGATTTTTAGTGATGTGTGTGAAATAAGTCATGTGGAAATTTAAATAAATATAGCTAAGGAGGCATCTAATGAGAATGTTGGGAGAATTGGTCATGGAGATAAACACAATGAGGTGTTATGGGTGGAAGGGGGGAAGATTAAATGTTCTGTATAACTAGTGGAGGTAGGTGGGGAGGGGTTAATGAAACAACTAGGGTGTATCCAAGAGGTAATAGATCGACTATTAATATTAGTAATATCTTTGAAGATCTGTAGGTTGAATGTTTGATTCAGGGACAAGGGGATGAAATACATGAAGGAATGGAAATCCAAAACACAATACCATTAAAGAACTTCTCTAATGGCCAAAGCCTGTATGGGACAGATTGGGAAGATAAAATATGTAGCCATGTTTTGGTGGACAGTGTTGATGGACAACATTTAAGAAGCCTATTTATCTAAAGGAGGAGGAAGGGGAGAAAAGGAAAAATAGATTTAAGGAGATATATTGTGTTAAAGGTAAATACATATAAAGTATTTAATGACTAAACATAGTTACATAATTTGATGGAAACAAGGTCATCCAAAAAGAATAGGGTGATGTATAAGGAACTCATGTCTCATGGCCATGAAGGGGAGAAGAGTTCAAATATTCATTGTGAATATCAAATAGTAGTGTGTGGTGAGCAAAATAATCAAGAGTATGTTGGTGGTATAATAGAATATCCGATTTTGGAAAAAGATGTATCTAATTGTAAGGTTAGGGAAATATATAGGGTGGATGGGGGAAAAGGGAAGGAAAGGTAGATTATTATACAATCCACTGAAGAAATGTTAGAGGAGGCATCTAAGATCATTGATACATAGGAGGAGTCCCACATGATGAATGGTAAGATGATTGAAGTGGATTATAATAATGAAAAATGTGTATGCATCTACAATCAAGATTGTATTTTGATATGTGGCTTCAATAAATGGAAGATTGTCGTAGAAGTGTATATCCAATAATTGGACTACATGACCTATTGATTTGAATACCTCCTCGAGGATGACCAAGACATGAAGTCCATTTCTCTTCAATGGAGGTTATACAAAGGTAAGGTGTCTAATAGTCATAAACTTGATTTCAACGATTCGGTGATTTCATAGGGTGTTTGTAGATTGCATGTTCCAAACATGAATTTTTTCCCACTTTTTCCTTAAATGTGCATTGCATAATAAAAAGTTAATTTTCAATAATCTACTAAAGACTATATAAATAAATTATAAAATATTAAACGATTATATATTAAAAATGAATAAATAATAAAAAGGTGAAAATTTATTTAAATTATTAATGAATATATAAAATTAAATACATGAATGTAATAAAATAGTGAAATTTAATAAATAAAAATATATAGGCATAAAAATTATTCAAAAAATGCATGTGTTAAAGTAATTGTATAAAATATTTTAAAATAAAAATGAATATATATTTAAATGAAATGAATACATACTAAATATATACATTAAGACCATATTAGAAACCTTAAATGTTGAAGAATAAATTTTTATAACTTAATATTAAAAATAATAAATTACATTAATATTAAAAATGAATCAATTATAATGAATTTTTAAAAATAAGTAACATTAGTAGTGAATAAATAATACTAAATAATATATAATTTAACAAATTGTAAAATTCAATAATTAAAAATATCTAGATTACAAAAAGATTAACAAAGGATAAAAAATAGTATTTACTTAAATTATTGAAAAAATAAAAATAAATATATGATAAAATGAAAATAAATAAATATTAATTATATAAATTAATATAAGATTAAAATAAATTAATATTAATTAATAAATATATATATGTAATAATTATTAAAAATAGAATAAATATCAAAATAAATTAACAATGAAACTTTAAAATTTATTAAATTTAAAAAAAATTATAAAATTAAAATTATTATTGATCAGGTAATATAAATAATGAATAAATTCAAAACCAATATTTAAAAGTAATAAATAGTATTTTTATTTATAATTATATAAATAATGAATAATATTTACTGATTAAAAATAATATATATATATATATATATATAATTTTTGGTGTTAAAAAATATAACTCTCAATTATATATAAAAAATTAAAAAAATTATTAAAAATTTGTCTGTGTGTGAATTCTATATAAAAATGAATTAATTAAATATATGTATGATTCACATTTTTGTAACACACTTTCGATATGTGTTAAAATGAAAAGAACACCTTTAATTTAATTTACATTACATGATATAATTAAAATATATTTTTAGTTAATATTAACTGTTAATTATATACTTTTTTCACTTATTATATGACTTATTTAATGTAAATATCAATATTTTGTATTATATAAATTATATATGAGGAAATATTATATATATTGATATATATATATATATATATGTGAATATATTTGAATATTAAAATGATTAAATATATTGATGAACAATTATGTATAAAGAAAGTAATGTTAATTAAATTACAAAAACATTAAATATAAAATATTTAAAATCTATAATTTATAAGAAGATTAAAAAAATAATTATTATTAAAAAAAGAACTCAACCTTTTTTTGAACACTAATATATAAAGCACATTCATTATGACTAAAATGGGATTTTCCTTTCTAAAAAAGCAAGAAACCTTTATCATCACTAATAAAGGACCACTTTATAAGTGCTGATAAAGGACCCCTTTATTGGTGCTTTTGTTAGCACTGGTAAGAGCCATGAGAGATAGTAAAAAATATGAAATCCAAAACCATACCTATAACATAACCATATTACAAGCATTAAATAAAATTGGAAATTATGTTTTACAGAAAACCAAATTGAAATGCAGATATTAAATTGCTCTACACTTTCAATTCAAAATTTACATACAATATATATTCATTGATGTGATATTTATAATTAATTAATTAAAATTATAATTCAATGTACCAACTAAAAAAAATTATAGCATGATTTGTTCAACAATAATTCCGGATAAAAAACTTTTCCCACTATGAAAACTAATTTATTTTTGTAACCATATATAAAATAATAAAAATTTATGATTTTAATATATAATGCATATATGATAAGTTATAAATTTAATTACTATGTACAATAATGATATTATTAATTATAATATTAATTATGTTATTAGTTCTTTTATTTTTTATTTTTTATTAGTTAATATTTATTAAATATTTCATTAATTAGTTCTTTTATTTTTTATTTTTTATTAGTTAATATTTATTAAATATACCATTAATTAATATTTATATTATTAATTATTAATTACACTGCAAATTAATAATCTAAATAAATTATTTTGTTAAATAAATAATATTTCATTAATTTTATCATATATTAAATATATTAATTGCATAATTTGTTTTTAAAAATTATATCATTAATCAAAATTAACATTATTAAATTGAAAACACGAACTTTGATAATATCGAGAACATTTTGTCTGAGATTGACACTCAGTCAATTCATATAGGTCACTAATTATTAAAAAATAATTATCCTTATGATTGAATATAATATGTGTAACACCTGAAGATTTCATAGTACATTATCTCATCAATTTAATTAAATAACATGTGCTACATGGAACACCGAGTTTGAGCGTAACATGACTTACTAAACTAGCCGTTCAAAAAGAAGTTATGAATAATATTAACTGAATTTTGAATTTTATATAATCTACAAAATATTAGAATCCATATTCTGTATTTATTAGACATAATATAAGAACAAATTCATTTGTTTAGATAAAAGAAATTTTTTTAAAAAAAATGCAATTTTACCGCCTTTTAATGGAGAACCCTTTTTAAAACCAATATTTGCCACATTAATATATTCAATTTAATTAAATTAAATTCTCATTTATAATTAGGACATAAAAATTTATTTTGGATAAATTTATGGAATTTTTCTGATAACTTTCAAATTTTGATGAATAGTGAAAAATATTATATTTTAATTAAAAACAACTTTTTTAATAAAAATAATTTATAATGTTACATTATAATTTTGAGTGATTTTAAACTATAATTTGATTATATTTTTACCATTTAATGCAATTTTTTCCATTTAATTTAATTTTACATTTAAACTGAACATAAACATGTGTCAATCGTTTGATAGTTATTATTTTCTAAAAACATGCTTTTTGTTTTGACAGTGGGAATTAATTTTAAATTAATTTTGGCCCCTTATATGTTTTAAATTTTCAAAAATGGATTCCATATTTGGAATCAGTTGGTAAAAATTGTGTAAATAGGTATCTTTTATTTTTAGACATTTTAAATATTTATTTCGGTAAATATTTTATTTACCGTGGTAAAAGGGTAAATCCAGTAAAAAAGGGTAAAAAAATAATATTATAATAATACTAAATTACCCAAAAATGTGTCTTATTCCTATTTGTTGATTACATTCCGACCATGGGCATCCTTGTTATGACTTTGTGACCCCATCGAGCCACATGGGTGTGATAATGAAATTTTATATTAAATAATCTAAAGTAATGACAAATATAACAAATGAAAATATCTTTTAGTAAAACAATTTTTATATGAGGATATATAATTGATATATTCGATTATAAATAATCATTATAAATCCAAAAGTATTTAATACATCATGATATTTTATTTATAATTTTTAGACATAAAATAAATATATTTATATTTGACACAATAATGAAGAAGTATTTTACTTATTAATGAAAGAATCCAAAAATGATATTAAAAATATTAAAATAAATATAATTTGAATGTTTGGATTCCATCAAAAAAATTTACTGGTTAATATTACATGTTATGGTTGATTAAGTGAATTTGTTTTGATGTAATAATGATTTTATGACTTTAACAAAAATAAATTATTAAATAATGTCAAAATTGACATAATTGAGTTTTTAAAACAAATACTATATTATTGGTTGATATAATATTACTAAAATTCTAAGGTGCGGAAAAAGGGACTAAATAATATTATAAGTGTTATTAATTATCCTATTGGGTTTCTCTTGGTAGTTTATAGTATGTTTATTAATCATATAATATAAAAACACAAAGGGACATGGTTAATGTCAATCTATTTAACTAAGAGTTAAATCTAAATGATAAAGTAAATATGGCGACCTAAACCTTTATAAAACATATTTTTTGAGATAATTTCGACCCATAACCACCATATTCTCAAAATAAACCATTTTGGAGCTATTAGAATGCGAAAATTATTTTATTATAAAATAATATTTCATGTTTTTTCTAAAGTGACCTTCACCACTCTTACAAAAGGGTACTCCCCCTACTCTAAATTTCACACATCCAAAGCCTTTTTGATTGTCCAAACCCTGCCCAAATATCCTCTGAAATATCATCCCTTTATCCTAGAGGCATTCCCTTGGTCAGAAAGCCAATCTAAAGAGCCATTTTGATCAAATCAAAAAAAGAACCTGAAGAATAAGTAAATACTTCATCACCTCTTTCAAGTTCTTTTCATCTTACACTTACTCATTCATTGTAGTTTCCATTATAAAATAATTACTTCAGTGTCTTTTATATACTGTGATGTCATTAAAAATATGGTACAACCCTATTCCTTATTCTATCCATCCTATGAATGACATGTCACTATACGTGCGTATGTACGGCTTACCGTCTCCATGCCGTGGTGTACTTGTTCTTCAATTAACATTATAATTTGTATTGGAATAATATTGAGTATAACTGATGTAAATAATAAATATAACATGATAATGATTATGTATATAGGATATACCACTCAATAATATTATATTTTAATAAAAAAATGATATTATCACTCGTGCGTATGTACGGATTACCGTCTCCACAAACGCAATAAGATTAATTCTCCATCATATTTAATCAAGAATAATTTTCGTTTCATTATTAAAAATAATTATTAAGAACATAATATCATTCTGGATATGAATCAAATACATCCTATCCATAATAAACACAGTTTATGTATCAAAACATATAATGTAAAATGAATCAGTTAAAACCTGAAACGAAAATACTACCGAAATATCATTATCAAATAAATATTATAATATCATATATGATATCATATTAATGTATATGGTTCTTCTAAAATTTAATAACAATTATTTCACCATTATATAGGAGGTTAACCTACCCTCGACCAAGTAAATGTTTAAGGTAAGGTTTAATTTCAAAATCTCTTTATTATCTGAGGTTGTTTTTAAGTATGTATCTACTGGGACCTCTTTACCATCCTCATCAGTGTTTTCGTAAAAATGTATTTCAAAAAAATTATTGTTTACTAGACTATGGGTTAAATACATTTATACAATTATTTGACCTTATATGATTCGAATAAAATCTTTCCATCATTTTCCAAATAATGTTACTTACGACCTTTTCGAAAAAAATAAGGTAAGAATGTTTTTTAACTTATACGGAGGGTACAATTATTATCTTCCCTATAACAACGTAGAAGCTTACCTTACAATATTATAAGAATATTTTCACAATAAATGTTTTCTTTTATAATTATGTGACTTAAAATGATTTCAAAAAAATAAAGAGATATTTCTGTCAAATAGTTTTGATTTCATCTATGTCAGCATCCTTTTATGAATTTTATACTTTTTTGAAATCGATTCATTATAATAAAAATCATCCACATTTTATTGAAGTTTTTGTGATATGTTTTAATTTGGATGTGTTATTTTTATACCATTCATGGTTTATGGTTAAAGTATTGACATTTTGTATGCTAGTTTTAACATGAATGTTTATGTTATGTTTCACCCTTTTCTTATGAGGAATTTATTTTAATTAGATTGTGATGGGTGGAGCCCGCTATAGCTACTCAGTGCATTGGTAGGTCTCATGAGACAACTACATGTGGAATGTTTTGAGGCCTTTCCCAATTTGATATATGGTTTTGGTCGAGGCCCAAATCATTTTTAGACTTCTTGGCCAAGGCCTATACAAAATGTTTCAGAATGTCGGGCATTATACATTCCTTCATTTTGAAAATAATATTGATGGTTCATGTGGTTATTAAAATAGTATATTACCCATGACTATGTTTTATTATGGAATTATTTACTCAGCTTATATTCCTTCCATAAAAGTGATCCTATTTATTATTTTTAATGGAATGTATTTTCAATTATTCATCATGCCTAATATTTATGTTTTCTTCCGCTATATTTCTTACCCTTACTGAGCATTTGAGCTCACCCCTTTCTTATGTTTAATTTTCCCAGGATATGAAGAAGTTATTTATGAGTGACTTTTAGTGATAATATATGGGTATTTAATGTTTCTAATGGAATAAATTAGTGTTGAATTTCTTTTCAAGTTATAAAGTTGAACATATGTATGAATCATCTTTCCAAGGATACTAAATTGATCGGTCTTTCGGTACATGATTTCCTCGTATCATGCCAATATTATTTAATAATATATCAACTCTGGGAAACTAGGGTCAGGGAATTACAGTTTGTATCGGAGGAAGTTTAGTACAAACCTTGGAAACTAGATTTAGATAAACTCTAATTAAAGCACATTACATGAAGATAGACATTGTGGATTAGTATAAAAAACATCCTAGAATATCTGTAATGTAGATATTTTGTGTATTTTCCATGAAATACATCCCTGTCTAGATTTGAGCAGGTAGAGGCATCTCTGGCACAGATATACCAAGGGGTTAAACCCAAACACACCGCTGTGAGCTAGACTCGAACGGGAACAGGTGCATGACAATGGGCCTTTCCACACTTTTTATTACAACACTCTCAGGGGATATGCCTAGGATAATTCTCATTTTCATTAAAAACCATTATGAAGGGTTTATGATTATATACTTCCTCAAGGAAGACATTTTTATGACAATGGATATATCCATAAACTATTCAATTTATGTTAAGTGTTTTACAAGAATGTAATTATGTAATTCGATTCATAAACTAATCTAGTTTATGCCTTTGTTTATAAATGGTTCCTAGTGGAAATAATGGAAACAATATAAATGCACGCAATCCATGTAGAAATTTCCCTCTGACTAAAGAGTATTATAGCGGAGCTAGTGATGTAACTGTTGTTGATCATATTATCATCATACTTGGACAACTCAATCAGGTTATGAATAATATCCTTACCCATATGGAGCACCCTAATCCACAATGTGGAGGACAAATGTTAGATCTCTTCATGAGGAAACATCCACCAACATTCAATGGGATTAAAAATCCATTAGTAGCTGAGAAATGTATAAATTATTTAGAGAAAATATTTTATGCTTTGAGGAGTAGTTAAAGGGAAAACATTTTCAAGGCAGTTTGTCGCCTCACAGGAGATGCAGATCAATGGTTGTCATTGATACAAAACACAAATTAGGATGAATCACCTACCACTGGCTGACGTGATGTCCTGGTTTGTATAATGTATTTGTTTAAACAATCTCACTAATGAATTAAAAATTCATTATTTTGGAACCTTATACGATTAATATTAATAGAGTATTTTTATGTTTTATTATCTTATGGAGTGAAAGATGAGTTTGTGGTATAAATTAGTTAAAGTATAGAACTTTACTTGTCTTGTATATTTTTTTTCACTCTTATTCTATGAATAAATTAATTCATAATATTTATTTAAGGGATCTTAAAACAAAAAATTTATATTCCTAATACCTTATTTTTTCTTGAACTGATGATATTTGAAATCATCATAGATAGATGGCTTTAAGGCCCTTAATTTTATAATTGTTTGGGATTGATGACCTCAATCACTCCCTATAAATATTTACACTTTTCCTATAATTATGTGCCTCTAATTTCCACCAATCTTCTCTTAATAGAGATAATAATTTGGTGGTGAATTTTACTTTCCTTTCCCTCTTACTAAGACTAAATTTTATAAACCCAATTTCTGATGTGGGTCTTCCGCAATGGAATTTTCTATTTTTAACCCTATATTTTCGATGATAAATTTCAAATTGTGAGGAAACAATTTATTGTAGGTGGGGGAAAATGTAATACCATAAGATTTAATATAACATTATCTCTTCAAAGCAATTAAATAACTTGCGCTACACGCAACACGGAGTTCGAGCGTAACACGACTTACTAAACTAGCTGTTCAAAAAGAAGTTATGAATAGTATTAACTAAATTTTTAATTTAATAAAATCTATATAATTTTAGAATCCATATTCTGTGTTTATTAGACATAATATAATAAAAAATTCATTTTTTAGATAAAAGAATTGTTTTTCAAAAAATTCAATTTTACTGCCATTTAATGTTGAACCCTTTTTAAAAACAATATTTGACAGTTTTATATGTTCAATTTAATGAAAAAAATTTCTTCTTTATATTCATGATATATAAATTTAGTCAAGATAATTTTTTGGAATTTTTTTGATAACATTATTATTTTGATGAATATTGAAAATTACTGAATTTTATTTAAAAAATACGTTTTTAATAGAAATAATATATAGTGTCAAATTATAATTTTGAGTTGTTTTAAAGAATAATTATAATATATTTTTACCATTTAATCCAATTTTGGTCATTGGATGTAACGTCACATTTTAACTGGACATAAACAAGTGTCAATCTTTTGATATTTATTATTTCGTAAAAACAAGCTTTTTGTTTTGAGAGCGGGAATTAATTTTAAATTAATTTCTTCCACTTTTGTGTTTCAAAATTTGAAAAATTGGATTCCATATTTTGAATCTGTAGGTCCAAACTATGTAAATAGTTAAATTTTATTTTTAATCATTTTAAATATTTATTTCTGTAAATATTTTATTAACCATGGTTAAAGTGTAAATCCGACAAATAAGTTTAAAAAATTATAATAATACTAAATTACACTAACATGTTTCCTATTATTATTGGTTTATTAATTTATGACCATGTGAATCCTTTGAATTTCATTGGGACCCCCTGGAGCCACATTGGTGTGATAATGAAATTTTATATTAAATAATCTAAAGTAAGGACAAAAATAACAAAAGAAAATCTCTTTTAGTAAAACAGTTTTTATATGAGGATATATAATTGATATATTCTTATATAAATAGTCATTATAAATATAAAAATATTTCCTACATCATGATATTTTATTTATAATTTTTGACATAAAATAAATATATTTATATATGACACAATAATGATGTTGTATTTTTCTTATTAATGGATGAATCAAATAAATTATAATATATACAATAGAATAAATATAATTTTAATGTTTTGATTCCATGAAAGAATTTTATATTTTAATATGACATGTTAAATTGTATTCAATGAATTTTTGTCGAAGTAATAATTTTTTTATGACAATACCAAAAATAAATTATTAAATAATGTCAAAATTAACATAATTTTGTTTTAAAAATAATAATATATTATTTGTTAATATAATATTCCTAAAAGCCTAAGGTTCTTAAAAAGGCCTAAATAATATTATATGTATCATAAATGAACCTATTGGGGTTTTCATGGCAGGTCATAGTTAGTTTATTACCCATATAATATAAAAATACAAAGGGGCATGGTAAAAGTCAAGCTATTTAACAAAGAGTTAAATGTAAATGATAATGTTAATATGGTTACATAAACTTATCTAAACCTATATTTTGATGGAATTTAGACCTATATCCACCCTATACTCGAAATAAACCATTTTGTATCCATTTGTAACCGAAAAATATTTTATTATAAAATAATATATCAAGATTTTCCTAAAGTGACCTTCACCTCTTTTATAAAAGGGCACTCACCCTTCTCTTAATTTCACACCCCCGAAGCCTTTTTTTAGCCAACACCTGCCAAAATATCCTCTAAACTATCCTCAATCCATCACAGAGGCATTAATTTGGTATGAAATCCATCCTAAGGATCCATTTTGATCAAATGAAAAGGAAGAACCCGAAGAAGAGGTAAGTACTTCATCACCTCTTTCATGTTATTTTATTCTTCCACTTCCTCATTCTTTGTTGTTTCCATTATAAAATAATAACTTCGGTAACTTCTATATATTGTGATGTCATTATAAATATGGTACAACTATATTCATTATTCTATCCATCCTATGAATGACATGTCACCATATTTGCATACGTATGACTTACCGTCTCCATGTCGTGGTGTAGTTGTTATTCAAATAAAATTATTATTTGGATGGGTAAAATAATGATTATAACTAATGTAAATAATAAAGTTTACATGATAATTATTATTTATATATGATATACCACCCATTTATATACTATTTTAATATCAAAATAATGATATTGTCACTCGTGCGTACATACAGATTACCATCTCCACGAACGCGATAAGATTCATTCCACATTGTAACCATTCAAGAATAATTTTCATGTGGTTATTAAAAATAATTATGAAGAACATAATATCCTTCTGGATATGATTAAAATACATCCTATCCATAACAAACAAAAATTATGTATCCAAACATATAAAGTAAAACGAATCAGTTAACACCCGAAACGACGATACTACTGAAATATCATTATCAAAGCAATATTAGAAGATCAAATATGATATCATATTAATGTATATTTTTATTATATACATTAATAAAAATTATTTCACCATTATAAAATAGGTTAACCTACCCTCTACAAAGGAAATTTACAAGGTAAGGGTTAATTTCACAATATTTTTATTATCCGAGGTTGTTTTTACGTAAGTATATACTGGGACCTATTTATCATCCTCATCCGAGTTTTTTTTAATGTACTTCAAAACATTCTTATTTTTTACTAGAATATGGTTTAAATTCATTTATACCCTTCTTGGACCTTATATGTTTCTAGAGGAATCTTTCTATCATTTACCTAACAAGGTACTTTATGACCTTTTAAACGAAATTAAGGTAAGAATGTTTTTTAACTTATACGGAGGGTACAATTATTCTTCATCTTATTATATAATAGATGCTTCTATTACAATATTATAAGAATATTTTCAAAATAAATGTTTTCTTTTATAAATATGTGACTTTAAATTATTTCAAAAAAAATAATGAGATATTTTTGTCAAATAGTTTTGATTTCATCTATGTCAACATCCTTTGTTGGATTTTATACTTGTTTGACTTCGAATAATTATGATACAAATCGTGTATATTTTATTGAATTATTTGTGATATGTTTGAATGTGGATGTGTTATTTTTATAACAATCATTTTTTATGTTTAAGGTATTGACATTTCGTATGCTAGTTTTAAAATAAATGTTAATGTTATGTTTCAACATTTTCATATGAGGAATGTAATGGACTTAGTATGTGATTGGTGGAGCCCTCTATACCTGATCCGTGCATCGTTTTGTATCATGAGACAAATAGACATGGAATTGGCCGAGGCCTTTTCTAAATTTGATATATGGTTTTGGCTGAGGCCTTGATCATTTTTAGACGTCTTGGTTGAGGCCCTGACAAAATGTTTTAGAAAGTCCGGAATTATTAATTCCCTCATTATGAAATAATATTGATGGATCATGTGGTTATATGACTAGTAGAATTCAATGACTATGTTTTATTATGACATTATTTACTCAACTCATATTCCTACCATAAAAGTGATCATGTTTATTTATTTTGAAGGAATGTGTTTTCAATTATTCCCCATGCCTAATATTTATGTTATCTTCCACTGTATCTCTTACCCTTACTGAGTTTTTGAGCTCACCTCTTTCTTATATATCAATTTCCCAGGATATGAAGAAGTTAGTAATGAGTCACTTACAGTCATAATCTAGGAGTCTTGGATGTTTATAATGTAATAAATTAGTGTTGTATTTCTTTTTAAGTAGTAAAGTTGAACTTATTTATGAATCTTGTTTCCAATGCTACTAAACTGATCAGTCTTTCGGGACATGATTTCCTCGTGTCATGCCAATTTTATGTAATAATGCACTGACTCTGGGTAACTAGCGTCGGGGCATTACAGAATGAGCTCATTTGATCTATTTTGAAAATGTGACACATGTTTTAAATATAAATTAATAATTTATATTTAAAAAATAATAATTTGGAGTCACATTGGTCGCATCATATGTTAGATCAACATGCTAGTTGATACTTATATTTCATAAATTAATCATGTACCATGATACAAAAAATTTAAAATAATTGGGGATCAATTAGTTAGTTTTGATAATGTGATGCTCATTTTAAACTAAAGTCAAACATTTTTATTTCAGAAATATACTTTGAGTCATACCAATGACAATATATGTCAGATTCACATGAGGTTGATTTCTATACATCCAGAATAAATCATAGTTCATTGTCCTAATGATTGAAAACAAATCTGAGTTTTTTTCTCAATTTTGTCTACGTGATGTATGTATTAACCTAATATTACGAATTTATATTGAAAAAAAAGTCATTGTTTCGTACAGACCACATTGTGTTTTGGATTAATATATGATATTTTACTATAATTACATATGAATTATGGATCATTTTACTAATGTTAAAAAATATTTAATGCTTCTTTCCTGATTTTTGATATGTGATAGACATTTTAAACTAAAATTTTACTTCTATATTGAAATAACTAAATTATAGTCATGATAGACACATCGTGTGTCAGATTGACATACAGAAGATTCCAACATGTCACATACAAATTATATATCATTATCCTTTTGCTTAAAATTAATCATAGGTCATTTTCTCAATTTTTTCATTGTGATGCTGGTTTTAATCTAAAATGACCCTTTAATTTTCAAAAAAAGTATTGTTTAGTATTAAATACTATATCATGAGTCTGATTGACATGTAGTACAATATTATATATATTAAATGTATTATAATTTTAAATATTGTTTTAAAATAATTCAAGATTTTTATTTATTTTTTCTCAATGAAATTAGTTTTAAACTAAAATTACATTTTTATATTGAAAACATATAATTTGAATCATATCAAGAAATTAATGTTTCAAATTGATTTGTGGTTGATTATGACTCAACAAAAATGAATTATGGAATGTTTTCTGAATTTTTTCAAAAAATATAATCTCGGTTGCTTAGTTTTGACAATGTGACACACATTTTAATCTAAAATGAATATTTTATATTTAATGCTTTCCCTTGGAGTCATACAAGCTAAATCAAGTGTCAGAATGATGTGTTGTCAATTTATAATCATCCAGAATAAATTATAGATCATTGTACTGAGGGTTTAAGAAAATTCTAGGTCATTGGTCTATTTTTTTTCTATCTTGCATGTGTTTTATACTAAAATTAAACTTTTATATTGAAAAAAATCACATTAAGACATATCAGCCACATAATGTGTTGGATTAACATGTGATTGATCCACAAATGTCTCAAGTGAAATAAGCACTGGTTTCCTAATGTTTGAAAACAATCCAAGATAATTTTCTCATTTTTGGACATGTGATGTTCATTTTAATGTAAAATTACACATTCATATTGAGAACACACGCTATGATTCATACGAACCACATTTTGTGTCGGGGTTAAAGTAAGTCAATTTCAATATTTCCTTGATGAATTATGTATCATTTTCATAATGTTATAAAATAATCATAGTTTTTTTCTCTATTTTAGTTATGTGATGCATGTTTTCAACCAAAATTACAACATCCTATTGAAAACATGAACATTGAGTCATATTAATGACACCATGTGTTAGATGGATGTGTGTCAAATTACCAAATAATAAAAAGAATTATTTATAATTTTATTAATGATTGGAAAAAAATTTATCTCAATTTTTCTATTTTTTTAGTGAGATGCTTGTTTTAAAAAAAATACACATTTCTATTAAAAACAGAGAAATAGAGTCATACCAGACACATCGGGTATGATCTTAATTTGTAATCAATTATTACATGACAAAAATGAATCACAGATAATGTTCCAAATTTTTTAAGAAAAAATGAGTTTTTTATTTAGTTTTTTTATGTGATGTGTGTTTTACACTTAAAAACAGACATTTTGTGTAATATCATACACAACATGTGTCATATTTATATGCAGTCAATTCTTAAATGTTAAAAATGAATTATGGATCATTTTCAAAATGTTTGAAAATAATGATAGACTATTTTCTTATTTTTTATATGTGACATGCTATCTAAACTAAAACTACACTTTTATATTGAAAACACATACTTTTAGTCATACTGGCCACATCGTCTGTTAGAGTGACATGCAGTCAATTCTTATATGTGACACTTGAAATACGAATTGTAATAATAATTTTTGAAAATAATTCATGACTTTTTCCATGGTTTTGGATAAGTGATGCAAATTTTAAACTAAAATAATAATTTTATAATGAAAACTCTCATATTATGTCCTACAGGACAAATCATGTCTTGGATTGAAATTCAGTCAATTCCCATACAACAAAAATGAATAATAGATCTTTTTCTTGAATTTTCATAACAATAAAAGATATTATTATTATTTTTAAATGATATGTGTTTTTTAAACTTAAATTAAATTATTAATGAGATAATGATGCACTTTGAGTCGTACTATCAACATCGTGAGTCAGATTGATGTGAGGTCAATTCTAATATGCTAAAGAAAAATCAAGGATCATTTTCTTAATGTTTTAAAACAATATAGACTTTTTACTCAATTTTTACAATATTATGTGTTTTTAAATATAAAATGACACTTTTATTTTGAAAACACAGATAGTGTCAATCTGGTCAAATCATTTTTTAGATTGACCTTCTGCCAATTCATATACATCAAAAATTTATTATGAATTATTTTCTTATTGGTTTTGGATAGTTTAATCTCATTTATGTGGGTTGGGATATTTTATGTTTAATGGACTAAAATGATACTTTTTATGTTAATATGTACACATTGATTATAAATGGCCACATCATTTGTCATGTTGATTTGTAGTTTATTCCTATACATCCCACATGAATTATCGATCATTTTCCAACAGTTTATAAACTGTATAAGATTGTTTTTATGTTATTTAAAATGAGATTTTCATTTAAAAAAGGAAAATGTTATATTGAAAACATGCAATTTGATTCAAACCAAGAACATTGTGTTTTAGATTTATGTGATTTAAATTCCTACTTATCAAAAATTAATTATAGATTTTTTTCAACAATTTTAAAAGTAATACGAACTAATTTATTTTGTTTTTTACAATGTGATAATCATTTCAAACTAAAATGAATCATTTATGTTGAAAATAGGTTCCTTGAATCATTCTAGCCATATATTATGTTAGATATATATGTGATATATTCGTACACATCAAAAATAAATTATCGATCATTTCCAAAAAAATAAAACAATCCATGTTTGTTTTTTTAGTTTTGAATGTTTGACATGTGTATTAAAGTAGATTACCTTGTAGATATCAATCACCAATCACATATTTTTAACTTCCAACAATCGTTTAACTTACTTCAAATATAATTTAAGGATTATAATTTAAAAATTGGATCAAAATATTATAGAGGGTTCACTATTAGTATTTATGGTAACATTCATTGTAATGAAATTGTTTGAAAAAAATGTGAATATAAGGAATTAATCTTTCATTTTCATCATGGATGTGGTACTGATTATGAATGATCTAGGTCTCTTTTTAAATACTCATAATGACTGAAATATGACAAATAAAAATGATTAGACTATGAGCATGGAATTACCTTCCCAATAATTTGGTAATATGACTTGAGATTTGTGGGTAAAAGTATCATTTACTCATTTATCTTGTGCCATTATCATTACTACATCCTCAATGTACAATCTCTCATGATAAAAAGTTGTTTCATGCATGTTACTAGATTAACATGAATTTTTATAGTGTAACCATCCATGATACATCTCCTTGATAAATCATTCAAATCATTATTTATTTATAACATCATCAGTAAATCATTTTTAAGGGTCAACCAACTCAAACTAACACCTAGATGGAAGGAAATTAGTGATATGGTGATAAGAAAATCGTTGCTAATTGGGGAATGATATTTCCATTTAGAATCAATTAATAATTATAGTAACAATGAAATTATTGAATTTATAACATGATATTCATGATTAGAAAATATATCATACATGCTGACTTGAAGTTGGACTGTATTAATAGATACATATTTTTTTGAATGTATCTGAATTTATTTACCATCATGTTGGGGCCTATTATAAACATGAATTTTCTATTTCTCCTAAATGCAACACCCTCAATAAAAAAATTCGTACTATTTTCATCTGGTAGAGGATCCATATGGGGGGAAAATCATCATATTTTTATCCTCACTCAAGAGTGGAATGATATCTATGATTGTGATCGAATTTATTTGTAATTATTTGAGGGTCAAATAATAAAAAAAATATTTATGGTTATTTACAATTTATTCTTAGAATAAATATATAAATAAAATATTTCTTATTTGTATCAAATTTATTTTAGGAAAAGTAATATATATATATATTATGATGATGATGCATCAAATCCCCAATGTATCTGTATGGTCATAGCATGTAATATATATCAAACATAATCCGAAATCACCCTAAACTGATGTCGAAAATCATTCTGATGTCATGTACTCTACCAACAGTCCTTTAAAAATCATATTTTTAGTATGTTGAATTTATGTTATTCTAGTAGTACTAATAAAATATAGAAAAAAACTATTAAAAATTCCTTAATTGAAATTTTAATTACCATGGAAAACTACATGTTTGGGGATTCTAGTTTGTTGATGGTATATAATATCCTCTATAAATTTTAATAAACAATATCAATAAACACTGTTTTTATTTTTTTTTAATTCTATATAAACATTTACCTCAATAATTTAATAGTTTCCAAATATGTTTTCCTAGATAAATATTACGATGTAAACCATAATCTATTTCCATTTGAAGAAATCTATTGGCTTCTTATGTTTACATCATGACCTTATACCCTAGTTTATCTGAAATTTATAAATCAACCTATAATAATATTGTTTTTGTTAAAAAAATAATTAAAACAAAAAATTAAAATTTTACCTATAAAGTATTGATTTTAGTGAAATAAAAATTCACAATTGACATTATTTGTCGTTATTTTGATGTAAATCAATGCTTTGTACCTAAGAAATAACCATTCAATGTATCCAATTTTATTTATATTTTCATCATGTTCTTTTTACAAAATAACTAATGAAATATATGTATACATATATATATATTATATGATTAGATTATTGGGTTTTATTCCCTTTATTTTATCCATCAAGAGAAGTTCAGTATATATATTATTTTCAAACACTGTGATTAGTTAATCATTTTTCTTGTTAGTTTCTTCTTATTTTAAAAAAAAGTTTATATTGGATTCATAGAGGGATTAATGATTTCAATGCTTACTTCCCAGAGTTTTCCCTTTATATTATAGTAATATATACACCACATTAAAATATGTATTGTTATTATCTATAATGAACATATTATATAACGTTTTTGACAAAAAAAATATGAAAATGTAAGTAATTTTTGTTGGAATTGGATACCTAGTAAACAATGTTTTTTTACATTTATTAATCATGTATTAAAATAAATTATTACAAATTAAACAACTTATTAAATATTGTTCGATATTATGAACTTCTGTAATGTAATAATTTCCAAGTGTATTTTTTCACTAAGAAGGTCATACCAGTTCCTCACAATGATGAGAACCCTGATGTGATATGAAGGTGTTCTTAATATTGTTTTGTGGTTGGCTTCCATACAATGATGGGACAAATAGTAATTATACCATGAAGTGTCAATACATTTAAGAAGATGAAGATTCTTATTATAAAGTCCAAACATGGTAATATACAATATGTGAGATTCTAAAAATAGAACCACCATTTGGAAATCCATATGTTTTGGTGACATAGAATTTTCCTATTTTCGAGCATGTGTAGTGGTCCTTATATATCAATATTATCATTATTTTATGTTCTTGCTAGAACACTTATATTTTATGAAGAAAATAATTAACAAGGTTGGGTACGATGGGTGCGTCACAATTGACATGTCATTAATGGATAATTATAGGAATTATATTTACCTTCTATCTTTATGGAAGTTGATATATGGTCCCTTTGATTAAAATATAATTTTTTTCTAAATTCCATAGCAAGGCAGTAATGACGTGTTTATTCCAAATGGACAAATAAAGATATATCAAACATAATGTTTGGGGATATTGATGTGAAACCTTGTTGATGAGATATTTTTAATAGGGAATTATATTAAATAGTGATCATTCATATGTGGTTTTCATCATTTCAATCTTAAGAAATTTATTTTGGGTTCCTTGACTGGTTTCTAGATAATAATTTTGGACTTTATGCTAGCCCACCAAATGAAAATGGCAATAAATCCTATAGGGTCACACACTTTTTTTGACAGATCTTTATTAAATTGGGTTTGGATTTAGTTAATGGAATAAATATTATTCTCAATATTGAGGAATAATTTTTATTCATATTTTATTGATCACATAAATCAAATAATTATTTATTCACCAAATTGTGAAAAAATATCTGTAAATATTTTATATAATAATTAATAAATATTTATTTAGTAGTTTATGAAGAAATTATATATCTAAAAGAATAAAATATTTTATTTGGGTATTCAATAAATTTAGGTGGGTTCAAACTAGTTGAGGCTGTATTAGGTGATAATTATTAATTAACATGATCGTTAAATAATACTTGTTACTTCACAAGTTAGAAAGCCCCAAAAAATAATAATATTATTAATTTATTATGTGTAATTTTGTTTATTAAAGCATATTTTATAATGAAATTTTTGAAAATAATTAAATAATTATCTTAACCAAGTCACATGCACTATAAAAAGATGATTATGTCTATTGTGCAGAGTATCAATT
This sequence comes from Viscum album, assembly GCA_963277665.1. Classification (NCBI taxonomy): domain Eukaryota; kingdom Viridiplantae; phylum Streptophyta; class Magnoliopsida; order Santalales; family Viscaceae; genus Viscum; species Viscum album. Next base: position 359,714,825 of record OY728158.1, on the reverse strand, counting down.
AGTTTAATTGATATGAATAATTATTGCAAAAAAATATTTCTCTAGAAACTCCTTCTTCTATATCCATATCAAGTACAAGAAATACATGACATATTTTCCTCAATACTAAGGAACGAGTGGTAAATAATGAAAAAAATACATTTGAATCACCGTACTAGCTTATGTAGATCGAGTGGAATTTCACAAGGATCATAAGAGCACATTTGGATCACCGTTAGAGTATCCTTAGTTTCTCAGAGAAAAAATAAGGAAATACAGAAGGATCTTTTCAGAAGGTGAACATTAGTCAATGAAGAAATAAACAAAACCTAGTTATTCATTTTATCGTATATTAAATAAATAAAAAATAAATTTGATGTGAAAGATCCTCTATCAGGGTTTTAGGAAATAATAACTAAAATAAATTTTAATTTCTGGGAATCCATCACAAGATTCTAGTAAATCTGGAAATAAAAAGTTTGATCATAGTGGTCACATTTATATTTAAAATTATTTATTTGATTATAGATCTGTGTCGAATTGTTGTTAGATTTTTTTTACTATTAATAATTATTTATTTATATTTAAATTAACACTCATCGCCATATTTATCATGATTAATTTAATGTTTTATTTTCAGAAATGATTGAAAATAGATGTTGAATGACAAATGTATCCATCGAAAAACAACTATTTTCGGTAAGATAGGGTTACATGTTGTGTACTCTAAATTAAATATTTTGTACCCTATGGAGATGCATCTTGACACACTGGGGGATTGAATGTGTCCCATGGAAGAATTATATGTCATGTATGATGTATGTCGTATGGACAATTCGGGATGTGGTTCTTGGATTACACAACATGTATCGATGTATAAACCATTTAGTATACACAGGTCAACATTGTAAATAATGAATTTTTTGTGGTCATTATACATGGTTAAAACCTTGTGAGATAGATAACCAAGAGCATTTATGACGTACACGGCATGTATGTGGTGTACAAGGTGTGTAGTTTATCAATTCCCAAATTTGAATCACAATCTAAAGACCTATGTGTGCATCTTAGACACATGGAATGTAAAACACACAATGTGTAGATAGCCTTTACTCTCCATGTCTTTCAGATGTGTTAAACATTGTAGACATAGGCGTGTGCCCTGGATACACAAAAAACTATAAAATTTTCATTTGGATGGTCTATATATTCCGTGTAGACAACTATTAAAGTAAATAATTAAACATTACATTAAAATGATACTTACAAAATTAAAACCATGTTTTTCTGATTAGAACATTAAAATGTGTTTTAAAATTTAATAATGGTTTAAAAAACTGTTAAATTAACAATTAATTAATTGTAATTTATATGTCATTTTTAGTCCTTCATTTTATTTTCCATGAGTTCCATAATTTATGGGAATATATAATTATGTTCAGATGATCATTACTATGAAAGGGGATTTACTATTTATTTCATTAATAAATTAGTTCAAGTGAATTCACTTTAAAAATAATGAGAAAATAATGCAATGAATGTTGGCTAGTTACTTTTTGGTATACATTACCTGTATGACCACACATGAACCTTTACCAAGACCTATATATGTTTTGAATGTTTTAATATAATGTATTTCATGAGTTTCAAATATTTGTTATTAATTTAAATATTATGTCCTATGATTAATCACTCCCTCCATTATTCTGTAGGACTTGTGTGTCCAAGGATAATTATGTAATATCATGTTAACATATACTTTAGTTACCCTCCCCTACATGTGAGCCATAAATACATGTAATTGATGGAGAACCAAAGGCATGTGGAAGGTGTTCAAGATAGAACCATTTTGTTACTAACTTTGGAGTTACGGGGGGTGGACAGGTGGAATGTAGTAACTTATTCCATGAATGGAAAAATAAGTTATTTCCCTATAACAACTCTTTAATTAATGTATTATCATTATATCAAGCATTATATAAATCTTGTGAATGGTTTATTAAGTTATTTTTTATTTATTTCTATCTAAAAATTTATTTTATGGATGCAAGTTCTTGATAACATAAATAAATGAATTAATGTGCAGAGAAGGAAATTAAATAAATGAATTTTGCATAAATATTTTATCCATCATGGTTAATTAATTAAATAACATACACTTAATATTAACCAGACATGTAATGGATAAAACAAGAAAAAAAAATTACTCATAAGTAGTTAAAATAAATCAATTAAATATTTTTTCATACTTTTCCTTCTATTACATGATTAAGAATGAAATTATTGAAACTATGTGTTTTAAAAACCATGATTGTGAAATTTACTTTTAATGTGGAGTTTTTATAATGGTTAATGGTTGACTTAACCATCTTACATCAATAGAATTATTCCTTTCTAGTATTTTTTTAACTTGAAGGAACGTGTTTAGGAAATCCTAGTCAATATTTCTATATAGGGGAGTCCACACAATGGATTAGGGAGTTGCATGACCATAGTTATAAAAAACCTATCTACCTAAAAACCTGAAAGTAGCTTGACCATCCTGCATTTGCGTTATGTGAAGGAGAATATAGAACTATTTCACTAGAATGTCATAGAAACTTTAAATTCCAATTACAATGGTGATGGCTATTGGCACATGGTAAAATAGTTGGATAATTAATAAAAAATAATAATATCAAATTTATTTTTTGTTTCACACATATTTTTTAATAAAGATATATATTAATAATATTCTATTTTAATTGTAGAATATAATTGTATCCTCTTCATCCATATTATTCCTATAATACATATTTGATAAATACAACCTACTCACTTTTAGTAATGACTAAGAGCGATTTAGACACCTCTATGTTATGCTACACCATGGACTGAAATCATATGTTATTGAATCCTCAATTCCTGATCTTGTTGCTAAAGTGGTGTGTGATGAAGTGTTCTTGGAATAAAAAAAACATTTGGGAAATGTGGTTTTTGTTCTATGTTTTATGCTTTCGTACTTGTCTAGTGAACTCATACATTCTAATAAAAACATGTATGTGTACGAAATTCATGATAACCTTTATAGTATTTACCTTGAGAGAGCCATAAAGGAACAGTTTGATATAAAAAGATATCCCTTTCCTAGAAATATTGGAGATAGTGGCCAATATGGGCCTTGCATAGACAACCTCATTGGCTACATTGAGTTCCTAAAGTCCTTGTGTTTTGAACTCTCTGAATAAATGTGCACTAATATCATTTTGGTGTCACTTCCTCAGAGCTTCTATATATTTTTTTTGTAAATTTTAATATGAAAAACATTGAGAAGTATCTTAAAAATCTATTAACACTCATTCACTATGTCGGTAAGGATAAAAAGAAGGAAAATCCATCTGTCCATATGGTGAAAAAAATGAATCGGAAATGGGAGATATTTAATCCCAAATCTTCTTCATACGCTTCCAAGAAGAATAATGTTAGGGGAATGAAAGGGAATATGAATATTCCTATTTTTCATGCGGTAATAAGGTCTAATAAAAGAAATATAACACTCAAGTAAAGAAGAAAGTGTAAGCTTCATTTGTTATTTTATTGAGTGAAATTTTTATGTTTCAAATAATTCGGTATTAGCTACATCTTTTGTTGCTCACATACATATTCATATATTGGAAATAAATAGATTCTGGAAGATTGATCGATGGGAGGCTCATCTATGATCCACCAACTGAGATAAAACTGATGTTGTATCTATCAGTGACTACCACCTCACATTTCTAGATAAGCTGATAGTGGTATAAATGAGTTTTTATTATGTAAATGTAGATACCAAGAATAGTATACCAATAACTCAAATAGTTGAGAATGGTTTTATTTTTAAATTATGGTATAATTGTTTCTTATTTAATAAAAATAAACAATTTTATGGCAATGAACTATTATATAATTTTCTTTAGGTGATAGACTACAAAAACAATGCAATTTAAATATATTAAGAAACTAACTCACATGAATGAGACCACACCCAACATTGGAATCATGAGTCGGGTCATGTCTGTAAAAACTTCTTGACTAACCTACATCACAATTGATATTTAGATTCTTTTTAACTAAAACCACTTTTTTAATATCACTCATGTTTATAAGGTAAAAAATATCAAATCCCTATTTAATGTTAATGGTGAAAGGGTTAAATAGATTCATGAATTACTTCGTAATGATGTGTGTGGACAATTTCTTATTGATGAAAGCAGTGATAACTCAAACCTTGTAAATTTTACTAACGATTTTAGTAGATATGGATATGTCTACATAATGAGTTATAAGTAACATTACATTGATAAATTGAAGGAATGAAATAATGATATTGAGAATCATATTGGTAGAAGATTAAAAAACACCACTCAAAAAATGGTGGGGAATATCTTAATCAATATTTAATTGATCATTTATGGGAGTTCAATATACAATATCAACCCACTCCTCCATATATTACTCAGTGGAATGGGGAAATATTAAGGGAAAACTACACATTATTATAAATGGTGAGACTAAGGAGATCCATGTGAGTCTTCCATTATCCTTTATGGGATACAAATCACAAACATTAGAATAAATACTAAAACCAACTTCCAACTAAAGAGAAAGATGGTATACCATACCAATTATGGAATGGATCAAAACCTATGTTGTCTAACTTGCATGGTTGGGATTGTGGAGAATTATATATGGCCTCTTTAGGAAAAAACATGGACCGTATGTCACAATGTATACCATTATAAAATATATTAATGACTTAAGGGAGTATTACCTATAGGAGCCCTAATCCAAAAAATGTTATAGTGACAATACACACCTTATTCATTGAGAAGAAGTATATATCTAGATCATAAAATAAAAGTGATATAGACTTTGATGAAGTTAAGGCTCAAGGTACACAAGAGTTGATACAATAATAGATTCCCAAAATCCCAGTGCAAGAAGAAATTGTTTCAGATACATAAGTACCATGTAGGAGTAAAATTGAGGTTATAGAACTAGAATATTATGTATTTGCAGTCACTGAGGATGGTGACTCATTATTATTTGATAATTAGGATCCTCAAACCTATAACAAATAATTAATTTGTAATCATGTTTCCCAGTGAAAAGTGTCCATGAATTTTATAATGTATTCTAGGTACAAAAACCAAGTCTGGATTTTGGTAGATCCTTTGGTGGATGTGAGGCGTGTAGGCTGAAAATGGTAATTAAAGAAGAAACTAGAAATATAATTAAATGTTAGTACCTATAAGGAATTTCATGTTGATAAATATTTTGAATAGTTTGAAATCATTGAATATGATGAATCATGTTCACTAGTTTCAATGAAAAAATACATCATAATTATATTTGACATTACTACAATGACTCTGAGTTTATGAAAATAGGTGTTAAAAAGCTTTCCTTAAGGGGATTCTTCAGCGATATTTCTATATAAAAACCCCAAATGTTTTTTGAACCCGAAGTATTCATGTATGATTTGAAAATTGAAAAAATATATTTATGGATTAAATAAATAATCTGGGTCATAGAACATTTTTTTATGAATCCAAAATAGAATTTGATTTTATAATGAATGAGTGTGAGTCTTATCTCTAAAAATATTTCAGTTGGAGTGAATTTTTTTCTTAATAGTATATATTGATAACATATTACTAATTGGAATAAAAAAACTATTCATATAGTCTATTAAATCTTGTTTGAATGTATTCTTCTCTATGATGGACTTGGGAGAGGTATCATATATACTTGAAATCAAGATACATCATGATATATCCTAGAGGATTCTCAACCTAATTCAAAGTATACACATTTAAAAGACATTAAATAGATATTGTATGGAAAAATCCAAGTGTGGATTGTTTCCATAATCAAATCGAATTCAAATTTATAGGAAATTTGTCCTTATACACATGGGAAAATAATGTGAATGGAAATATTTTCGTATGCATCAGTGATTAGGTCATTCATGTATGTTATTTCATGTACTATGCTAGATGTTTTCAAGAAATAATGTGCATTATGAGGATATCAAGTTAATCTATGTCACATATATTGGATAGTTTTCAAGTCAATCATTAAGTGTATTGGGAATATTAATGATATGTTATTGGTTTATAGATGAGATGATGAACAAATCATTATAGGATATGAAGATTCTAATTTCTAAACTGATCACATTGACATTATGTAAAAAACGAGATAACTCAAAATCCATTTCTCCATTTTCATCATAATCTAATTTATGGATGAGTAGGAACCATACAATACAAGATACCAAAAATAAAATTTTAAACAATAAAATAATAAATGAAAAAAAGCATCAAAATCGACAAAAAATATCATATTACAAATTCATATTCCAAATTCAATCATATTTAAAAAACAGTCATGTCAAATCCTCAGGTTGCACCCACCTTGATCCATACCCCCTTAATCATCACCATGATTCACAATCAAACCAATGTCAAAATCAAAATTACTTGAAATAAAAAAACCATCACACTATATCATCATTTCCATTAGAAAAATTAGAATACCTTTGAGATATGCAGGGGAATCTCCCTCTATTAAACAAAAATAACATCATATTGACATCAAAAAACATTACATCACCTTGCACTATGAATAAGTTGAATACCATCAATCAATTTAAATAAACTCTAAAAACAACTGGAAAACCACCAAAAAAATCCAACTAGGAGTTCATTTGAGGAATAACGGAGAATGAGAAGAGTAGGAATGAACATGGTCGAGAAAAAACACCAAAACTAAAAACTTATCTTGTCACCGATGATGGAAAAAATTAATAAATCCAGAACATTAGGAACCCAAACATAAATCGTGATAGAAAAAACAACCTTGATCAAAATACGTCTAAATAGAATAAAGTACCAAATTTTACCAACAGAAGGGGACAAAAACCCTAAGGTGGGAGATAACCATAAAAAATTGATGATCCTAGAAAATTAATGACTCTCAACCAGTACATCTCAAACCCCACAAGAGAGCCATAACATCATGCCAAAATAGATTCTAATGAAATATATTTTAGATTAATAGTAGATATTGAGATGAAAAGGTCATTTTCAGTGAACCACGGTCACAGAGAAATATATAAACCTCAATGAGATGAATGGAAAGAGAGAAAAACAGAGCAGTGAAATAAATGTGAAGAGAGAAACCCTAGAGAAAAACTTGGTGCCCTAAAGAGAGAAACCCAACTGAGAAATTTAATAATGAATGAAAGGTGAAACCTATAAAAAATTATATAGGGAACTATAAAAATGAAAAATTAATATAGGAAGCTATAAGTGGATAAACCATCTCAATGGGAAGAAAACCGAGATGAAGAAGAGGTGTGCATGCATAGAGGTTCTCAAAGATGAATGTTTTCATAGATTCTAAAGAAGATTCCAAGTATATTTTTAATTGTATATTTTCTAAATATGTAGTATTTATCTACAAAAACATCCATGAGAACGATGTAGTTCCTAAAAATTATATTATTTCTTACTCTACTATGATAATAATGTAGTGGTGGATCTTGAAAAATAGGCAAGGTCTTCACATTTGATGAATCACATATTTTGGAAGTATCATCTCTTGATGGATTTTTATAATGGAGGTCAGGTTTCAGTGAGAAGTATTTTTGTGGAAGAAAATGTGGCATACCCCTTTATTAAATCCCTGACTCAGTAGAAACATAATTTTTAAGTGAGGTCAACTGAATTGAAATTTACAGGATGATGACTCCAGTTCATGTGGGGTTTTTTAGAGTTGGTGTCCTAGGAACAGCTATTTTTAAATTGATTTCAAGTATATTTGATGTATTGAATATTAATTAAACATATTATTACTTACAGTTCTATACTCACTATTTACTTAATGTTATAATGTCTAATAGTATTTCCACATTGATACAGTCATAGAAGCTCCCCACTATGATGAGAAACATGGAGTTCTATGAAAATATACTTAATATAGTTATATGGTTGGATAATGTACTTCGATGAGAAATATAGTATTTAAAAAATTAATTATGGGTACTCATAAGTGGATAATTCTTCTTCTCATGAAATATTCACTTGGAAGTCTCCAAGAATGGAGATTATGAAATAATAACTACCAATAAGAATTCTTCATGGTTTGGTCTCATCAAATAATCCTATTATAGATAATGTGTAATGGTAATAGGACACTAATATTATCATTAATGCATGTCAAGACTCACACAATTATATATTCTGACAAAAACAATGATGGCATATGTTTATAATTAGGTAGGGTGCGTTGGGTGAATCATGATTGACATGTCTTTAATAGATATGTCATGGAACAATTTTTCACTTCCATCATTATGTAAGCTTATATATCAATCATTTTTTTGTAATATAACTCTCTCCCTAAATCCCATGGTCATGGTGTTATGACTTTTTTATTCTAGATAGTCAAATAATGGTGAATCAAAAATATCGGTTGGTGACATTAATGTTCCACCTGCATGATGAGATATTGTAAAAATAGTTATTATATTACACAGTGATAATAAGTATGTGTTTTTCATTATTGAGAAATTACGTTCTTTCTTTGGGTTTCCTTGACCCATTTCTAGACAGTAATCTTGGTCTTTAACGAAGATTTCTTAATGAAATTGTGATATAATCCTAGAGGGTTGCACAATATGTGCTTTCATTGAAGAATATTATATTCTATTAGAATATATTTAATGGAATAAATATTATTCTGAAGAATAAAAAATAATTTTTACCCGTGTTTAATTGATGGAATAAATTAAAAAAAATATTTACTAATAATATTATGAATAAAATATATTCATTTATTTGAATGAATATTTAATAAATATTTATTTTCTAATTTATGAATAAAATATTTATTTAATAAATAAAATATTTTAGTTGGGTATTTAAAATATTATAGAGGACATTGAATGTACCAAGACTGTGTCCAATGAAATATATTTATTATCAATTTGATTAAAAAAACCTTGATATTTATCAATATGGAATGCAAAAAATATTATTATTATGATTATTGTATTATTATATTACAAGTGTGTTATAGGGTTTTTATATTATTTAATGGATGGGATGCATTAAATATTTATTTTATCCAAATCCCTAGATCAATAAATAGTTGGTTATGTCCATTATGTAGATCATCGACCGGTGCAATAAAAATAGATATTTTTTGTTCACAACGAACTCCCTCTAAAATCCTTCCCTCTTCCTCTCCAGAACGATAAATGTAAGAGAGAATTCATCATGAAGAATTAATGAGAGATCAAAAAAACAATACAACAGATTGGGTTCACCATGCTACAATCGGGAGATTGATTGAAATTGCTCGATGATCATAAGATAATGTGTGGATCACCACTATAAATATTTGATTCATGGATCATCATAGTGTAATGAAGGAAATTCAAAATTTTCTTTCTGAATGATCAACATTCATAAATAAATAAATATCAGAACGGTATGTTCTCATTTTTATAGATATTAAATCAATAAAATATTTTTATCCATATAATATCATCACTCATGGTTTTAAGAAACAATAATTAAAATAAAATTTAATTTAGCTCACAACACCTAGTCCATTCAATGCACCCATAACCAATTGAGTATATATCCATGACTGAGACACCTGGCAATTAAAACATCATAATTTGAATAATAATCATGAGACCAACCACATTTTTAATAGACTATCAAAATATTTATTTTTAATATTAAAATTTGGAAATAATTTCACCATTGAATGGTGTATCTTCATGAACATGTAATTTTATCACATGTCAAAGGGGAACTATTTGGATGAATGTACTCTGAGAAGGTATTTTGATTTATTGGTACATTTACATGATTTTCAGGATATAGAATTTTATTTCCCCTTCATTTGGTCTGTTTGTAATATCAGAACACATTTCATACCTTTTTCTTCAATTTTAAAGTGCATTTCATTTAAAAAACTATTAAGGATATTAATCATGTATCATTATAAGATTTAATTACCATTTTATGTAAGACCTAACAATATTATTGACTCTTGTAACATCATGATTTAAAATAGGATTATGAAACTCAATTCTCATCTCATGTGATACAAAAATCCAAATTGTAATGTGATATTTTTGGAGTTTTAATTATAATTTTTTATCCTGTGATACTTTATACCATACACCAAGAAATAAGGTGATGTATGGGAGTTGAAAGATATAAATCTTCTAAAATATTAACCTATGGAATATCAATAATATAAAGTTATTACATGTTCTTTGATTAACATTTAAGAGAATGTGGTATGATAAATTTGGTTATCTTTGTTAGGGAATGTAGTTTATGGGAATGGATAGCATTAATCCTAGTGGGGTCACGTGGCTCTTCATGAACATGTCTTTGTTATAATATTAGTAAACATTGACCCCTATAATATATACTAGTCTGAAAAAACAAATTGAACAATATAATCATTTATTGTATCTATTTGTTCCTACATTCTTTTCATCATCTCATATGTATCTCTTTGTGGATTTATATTCGTAAAATATTTATGACGTGACACACCAAAACACAAAACATTGACATGACCATACTGGTCTAGCTGATTCGAAGCTACTATATGTAGTTTTTATTTATGTACAATCAATTTCAACACCCATGTATAAATCCAATAAAAACCAGATGAACAAATATGTATAATTTTTTAATACTATTATAAAGAATCAAAAATTACTATTATGTCATACAGGCACATGGTTCTCATACATATTGTGTGTTTTCATATACTAGTTTTCCCAATATTTATATGATCCTCCTACCATTATACATAATGTGGAATGGAAGTGTATTTGAAGTTAGATTCATCAATATTTATATAAAAAACCTTCCTTTTTTGTTTTGTATCACGTTAATCTTTTTCTGATGATTTAAAATACATAGCATTTTATTTTTGAGTTATTTTTACACCTTCTTTATTTTATGGTATTTTTACACTGGTTTTATACACAAATGATTTTTAGAACTCCATTTTTTGATTAATATATTATCATTTTTTATTCAAAATATATGAAATAAATAGTTTAAAATAAAATATTTTCAATTACAATACACAAAAAGATATTCCTTTTCATAATGACTAATGAATTACTTCAATGTTTCATGGTCTATCATGTGTGAATACATATCTAGTGGGTGTGGTTAACTTTCCCCTCAGCATTCATATGATTTGTTTTGACATATGTGTTAGGAAGGATCTATAATATTTTCTATTGACCTCTATGAAAAATCCCTTATGGGAATCATCTAAAACAAATGAAAGCTACCATGGATAATGAAAATTAATTTAGTGATTCATTATATAGATTTCCGGTAAAATAGATAAATTAAATCTTAACATTTCCCTAATTAAATCCCACCTGGAAATAATCAATGAAATCATGAAATTATTCCATATATATGTGACAATTAGAATATACAATATTATTGTAACCCCAAATTAATTAATAAACATTGAATTAATGGGTTCAACATATTGGCCATATTTATTCCATACAACCAACAAATTTAAAACATTCATTCTTACCTTGATAAAATTAGTGACCATGGTGATTCTATGCCGCTCTTCTTCATTCATCCATATGTTTTTGATCCACTAATAATTCCATAGTTTCGACATAAGAAGTGTGTTCTTCATATGGATTAGTGAAATCAGCATATAGAGGATCGATTCTCTTCATGGGTAGTTCAAAATTTAATTTTAAATTATGTAAATGTATTAGATAGAATAAAATATTATAAGGTAAATCAATGCATATTAAAAATACATTAACCTATTAATTGAACTTTTTTTGTTTTATTTAATGATTGATAGATTTGGATCATTTATTGTGTACCTGAATCCTATATTTGTGGTCCCATTTAATGTATAAGACACTCTATATATTTGGACCTTTATTAATTGATTATTATCTCCCAATAAATTAGTCATATTTGATTAATTTTTAATCAGACTCTGCAGTTGTTTTAGTCACCAATTTTTTTTACAAATTCCTTTTTAATATATCTTGGACTTATGATACATGCACTACTTGTGATTTCATTATAAATGGTTCATCCTGATACACTTCCACAATAAAATTCTCTTTCATGAAGATCAATTTGTTGACTTTAAGAATATCTCTCTTGCAAACACATTTCAATTAAAAATATTCACTTGAAATGTCATATAATCCTACTCGTATATTTTTTCAATTAATCTCAAGTATGAAATGTTCACATAAATTTTATTTATATACATCGAACAGAAAACATTCCTCACTTCCCCATATTCCTAAATCAACTATTTCACATCATACTATGTTCATCATGTTCTTTATTATAGATTGTATAACCTTTAATTACAAAAATAGTATAAGTGACAACATTTATATTTGGTCACCTGGATATCCAATGAAGTTTTTCAGTAATAGAGTTGGGATTTACAGATAACTCCATATAAAAATTATCTTATAACCTTCATATAAACTATTGATTAGGTGTAATATATATGCATATTTGATCCATTGATGGATTCAAATGTCTAATAATTACTCTATGGGATTCATCATATGGAGGAAACTCTAAACTAATATTTAAAATGTAACGATGATTCTACTAGTTCTCTGTAATGGAAATTGTCACTACGCATCATTAAGATATTCCTTCTCTAATAAGGTTTCCACTATGATGAGATTTCGGGACACCAATTCTATGAACATCTAGGAGGTAATCAGTATATAATTAAATATCCTCATTAATAATAAATAATTCTTCAATGAAGCCTCCTAACTAACATTAATTCATGATGTACCCCTTCAAAATATTCATTTATCATTTAGTGGGTACATTAATCAACACTCTTAATGACAACCGAGTTTAATATATCTACCCTTGAAAACTATCATGTTGAAATTATATCAATATGTTATGGTTGGAATAAATAATTGACTTATCATAATATGACAATAATTTATTTCATTATGATTGGAAACTTAATAGAGTCTTTTACATTACTATATATTGATTTGAAATGGAAGAAATGTGTGTTAAATATATGTTATGAAATTTTAGGTAGAATGAAACGTAATAATATATGAATTAAATCTTCATAAAAACATTTATATCATGTTATTATAGTCCTAGTAACATTAGAATATTTATTTAAATGATATTCTTCATATTTGATGGATACCCCACTGAAAATGTTACACCATTAAGGAAGTTTCAAAATTGAATTTTTTCTTGACAATATTGATTGTTAGCTGGTGGAGTAATGATAGTTTTCCTTTCACCCTTCACTTATTCCAACACATCCATTATCCCCATATTAGTCATGTCCAACATTTCCTTAATTTCATATTTTATTATCTATATTACATTTTTAAATGTTAAAATATCAATAACACTTATATAAATTTATATGTCCATGGAAATAAAAGTATATGACATATTAAGAATATCAGTATGGTAATTCAAAGAAAAATAAAATATTTTTCCAACCATATATTGCATAGATATTCAAAAATGGATTTCCAAAATTTGTCTCATTATCTTTTTCATTCTTGAGAAGTTGATCACTCATTAATTGGGATATTTTTTTACATTATTCAATATTTCCATTGAATGATGTTTTCCAAAATTGAAATTTCTGTCTATAATGTAAAAATATACGATTTCCTAAAAAAACAATAATCAAGTAATATTTCAACCTTACTTTGTGTGTACCATCTATATAAATGATACACCAAATCCTTCTGTTAATGTTATAGACTAAAATATTTCCATAATATGGAATGTAAATTTTCAAATTATAAAACATGGATCACAATATGAAATCTTCACTTTAATAAGTCTCGTACAATATAAGACTCGTATCCCGCATCAATTTTAAATATTCAATCAATGAAATCATATAGATATCAATATCATTACATGTTTATTTTTGTGTAGATATAAACAAGGACAACATAATTTAGTTTTTCTTCATGCAAGTCCATGGTGGAAATCAATAAATTAATAACATAACTAGCCATGTAATTGTAGTACTACATTTCATAGAAATAAGACTTCTTCCATCTGTAGATAATGAAATTCAATGGATTCTTTCCTTGTTTCTAAATTTATGATACTCATAATAAATTTTGAACCACTGCGGAGAGATTTTTGGGTGTCATATTTTACCATCATTAATTCGTGTATCTTTATGCCATGAAAATTTTCTAACTATGTCTTGACATCCATAGAGATTTTTGATAATTGGAATGATAAAATAGTACCAAACATATTTTGATGTACTTGATATTTTTTTATGATTCTTTTCCTAACCCATAAAATTTTAAAAGTGATTAAAGGTCCTTATAAGAAAATATACAATCATATTGAAATGCATTTATTTTATCAGATATACTACCCATTGAAAATATAATTTTCATGGTGTCAAATATTATACAATGAAGATCATTTTCATATGGTATAATATCCATTAGGAAACTAGGTAAATTAGTAAAGCTATTGTCACTCATTATACTTCCAACATTCAAATTATATAACATTAATACACTTAACAATATTATATATTTCATACAACTGGTACACAATGGTGTCTTTCCATAGATGTTTAACTCCTCAAAGAACATTGTAAAATAATTAATTTAATCTTGAATTATCATTTTCATTTATTACATATGATCTTATTTATCATTTAAACTAGAATTCACATCATGCCTATAGATAATAACTGTCTATATAAGTCTGTTGAACCCCACTAGGGATTGGTAGCACACTCACCCACTCCCTAGTTGTCCCCATCTCGTATTCATTACATGATTAAAACTAGAAGAGTTTTCATGGCTCTCATGCCTTTAGTGGACCTCCTCACCACTACCCCAACCACACATCTCTGGCTAAATCATCCACTAATGCCGCTCCACCTACTGCTCCACCAATGAGCATGGAGCCTTACACATCAAGAGAAGGGGCACCACAGATGGCCACAAGGCTCGATTATTATATTCCCCCTACTACCCATGCACCTAGACCATAAAATTATGAATGATTGGATGTTCTCCATGAATATCCTGAAATAGAAGCCTAATTTATATGTCCTGTGTTCATTATTGAGTTTTTTCGAGGTATTAAAACTTATAGTGTTTTCTATTTTACTACCTCATCTCTATGATTTCACACCTCCCCTACAATTAATGTTTAAATTTTGAATTGATTCGTATGGGGATTCTTACATTAATTTATTTTTTAAAATTTGGTGCTTTCTCTATTTCCTTTTTTTAAAGAGTTTTTGGTCCCAAAAAACATTTTTTTAACAACATTAACTTTTTAATTACATGAACTTTATGTTTTATCTCCCTAGAAAATGATTGATTGATTGTATATATTTTTTACTTATTATTATCTTCCTTTCTTTTTTTAGTTATGTCAATGTATATATAATTGTTTGTGTGTTATTAACATAATTAATATTATATATTATATATTATATACTCGGTATAATTAGTAAGAATGGATATTAACTTATTAAAAATAATTAATAAAAAATGGAATAAGTAAAATTTGAATTTTAAATTAATTTATTAATAACATATTTAAAAAAATAAAAATACTATATTTAATAATATCATTAATATGAATCTATATTAATCAAGTCGGGTACCCTTTATATAGGATCTATCCACAAAATATTTGAATTCATATTTGATGATGATAAGCGTAGGGTTCTACTGGAAAAAATATGATAATTCAACAATCACAAAATATTAATGGAGTACCAAAAAAGGATTTCAATTTCTAGAGTATCATCGTGAAAAAATCAGTCTTATGGGTCCTCTATAAAAACATCCCCTTCAGTAGATGATCAAAAAATAATTTCAAAATACTTATAGTAAGGTCAAAAGTTTTTTTAATTGTGATTAGTCATATCCAATCCTCTAGAGGCCATATGTGTCTATCAAAGTACTCATCGATGTGACACGACCTCCTATGATGACAGTCTTTCTTTCCACAGACGATATTCATCTCTAGATCCCATTGGAATAGGAAAAACATTGTATCTTATGCTATTTTTTGTCGACAGATCTAATATACGGAAAACGAGTGTGTCTCTATGGAAGAGATGCTAAAGGTAACATCATTCAATAGTATACCTTATGTCTCAATAGGAATAAATAAAGGATGGACTTCCTTCCAAAACAATAAAGACAATTGGATATATAATATATTTCTAAGGTATTTAATTTGAAATCATCCATGAATCTCTCAAAATATTTTATTACAGGTACAAAGTCTGTTATCACAGATCAAAGCTACCATGATCACCGAAAAATACCTATATCCAAAAAACCAACCTCGTGACTGAAATCTCAGAGACACCTCATAATATCATCGATAAACATTCATCAAGGACTACCAACCCCCTTACAAGATCCTCCCAACTGATAAATGTCAGCCCATTCCCCCACCCAGCACAAAACCCATTCATCATGAACCATCAGACCCCCTAGACTTTCCCACTAATAAGTGCTTCTTTTCTTCAGAATGATAATAAAATATTCCCACAAAAACATAATACAAATGTCCTTAAATAGCTCTGACTATATGTGAGGAAATTAAAAGGTGAATATGACATCGATCTACCTATGCTAGAACCCAGTGAATCCAAATGATCCCTCGAGACTTCACTTGCAAGGAAATGAATACTGAAGAGATAGAAGATTTAAAATAATGGTTATTTTATCAAATACACCTAGGTGGATGTTTCTCAATCCATCCCCTCTCATCTTAATGAAAATATTTTTATAGAATATATGTGGGCTTTGTAATAGAGAGATTGTTCGACTCCATCAGTGTCAGAGTGGTAAAAGTTCCCCTACCATAATGTTTATATCTAAATTCATGCTGAAAAAATAAGAAAATGTTCGTGTTTGATTCCAATGAGGTTTTACATTGATATTTTCCAATCACTTTCCAAGGTCGTGCTAGCAACCTCTAAATCTTAAGGAAGGTGGAGGATATTTTTATTACAAGATTCAATCTAAAAATTATTTCTGCCTCTATCTACTGGCCCGACATGCCCACCTGGTCTTAGTTGGTTTCCATTGATGCCATAAAAAGAAAATTTATATTCAGGGGATCTCCAATGGTGGATTTGGAGTTTTCTTTGGGGGAATATTTTCAAGGGTGGGGAATTCAATGAAATTATTCTTCCTATATAAAGGGATGGGGGTTCTTGAAAATCATCCACTAATCTGAGTGAATTATTATAGGTAGTTCAATTTAAATGTATCTCTATCATGGGACATGATTGTAACCATTTCATATGGTTTCATTAGATCTCAACGAAATCCCTCATTGTATAGGAGTTGAAAATATTCTTGGCTTCTTCCAATTAGATCACCATCTTCATCTTATTACATGTTTCTCATCTTACCCCATCCATGTGGACCACTTAACTATTCTCTTCAACCATAATATTGACCACAGTAATATGATAAAAGAGGGGACTTTTAGATTTTAAAGGTACTGGATTATGGAAATAGATTATGACGATGTTATTAATTTGGGATGGAATATGGAATGCTCTGGTATCCACCAGGTCTCCTCTAATCATTAGTAGTGGATTTATTGTTGGTTTCACTAACCGGATATCAATGCACTGCTATAAATAGAAGGCTCGAGAATATGTACTAACTTTCTCCCCCATATAAAATCAACTCTAGAATACCCATCCCAGAAAATTATCTTAATAATTCTCTAAACAAATTTAATTTATAATTTGTTTGTGCAACGTCCACATCAATGAGTGCGACAAAAATACACGTTACTTCAATCAAAAAGAATTTGGGAGGCGATGTAAGAACTTCATTTCTTATCTGACCTCTATAAAAGGGAATATCTTCTTAAATGAGGATAATATCCATGTACTTATCTTTCACATTATCCATGATCTCTAATGTAATGATCAAAAAATTTAAAAATAATATTCCCCTTACATTTTAATCAAATGAATTATTATATATTATGGATATAGAAAACACATGAACTTAGTTGATTTTATTTTATCATATCATATATAAATCATTTTTAAACATTATTAATATTGAGAATATAGTTGTTTAACAGTGATCATATGATATTTACAATCATAGGGTTTTTGATAAATCCAATTGACATTGAAAAAGGATGTGATGACCTCAACTAGTAGGATTGTAAAATAAGAGGCCCAAATAATAAATCTTTTTATGGAGATAGAATCTCTATGATTTTTCGAGGACAACACCCTGGATGATATCCAACTACTTAATAATGAAAAAAACTATTTATGGTAGCAATTCAAGCTCATCAAGATAATGACCCAAACAAAGTATGTCAAACCACCCCATGAATGTCTCATCATCACACACCGTACCCTTAGAGTATTTCCCTATGTATTAAAATTATATGTATCAAGACCATTATAATTTGAATATCTATTTTGAAATTTTAAAATAATAATGTAAAGATTTTCAACTTATCATTAGTTTATAACTAATTTTTTTATATAATAAAACAAAAATTGAATTGGTTATTAATATTCAATTTCAAATAAGAAGTTTGTTATTATGAATATATTTTTTTGAAATAAATAATAATATATAATTTTTAAACAATATTTATCAAATATAATTGATCATATAATTTTTGTGAATTCAAAGGTAATTTTTGTAAGGGTTCGAAAACTATTATTGTCCAAAAACCTAAAACATTATAAATAAATGTTGATTTTATATTATATAAAAAGATATAAAATATTGAGAATAATTTAATTAATAAAATAAATTTTATTTTTGGAATAAGAACATCAAAATTATCTAATGGAGAATTTTTCATAATTTTATGAGACTGTCTAAGTTTTGGGTAAAAATTAAATACCATATAAATATACATTGTGTATTAAAACATCATAACAACCAAAAAGTGACTTAATAGAAAATATAAAAATTTTCCATAAAAATCTATGTTTTACATTTAAAATTATGTGCTTCCATTTAAATTTGATTAATTTTATAAATATATTATGAATCCTCCAAAACCATTAATATATTTTATGGTATTAATGTAATTTTTTTTAAGAGTATGACTCACATTCACATAATAAAGATATTAATTTTATTAAGATTGGTCCTTGGAATTATTAGATAATTAAAACCAATCCTATTTTGTAGAAACCATGGTCAAAACCCAGATAAGGTTTGTGGTTTTGGATATTTTATAACATAGAGTGAAAAAAAATTTAGGAGTAATTATAAAGACTTAATTATTAATGTCCAATATAATCCTACCCAATTACAATTTTAAATTAACAAAAAATACATGTAGCACATCCTCACACATCCCTACCCTATATAGAGTGCCCCAATGGTGCCCTGGTCTCTCAAGAAGCCCCTACCATTCCTTTGGAGTCACACTCTCAAATTAATTATTCATTTCCATCTTCCATTTATTCAAGTATATTTTTTAACTTATGCTATTATCTCCCTTTTATATCATTCAAATATGTTCTTCCATGTTTTTATTCCATCCTTGTTTATTTAAAGATAAAGACATACCCATTTTTCTATCATTTAGTCCTCCCAAAAACATTTATACACCATCATTATGCTGCCGATATTTCATCCTGATTTTTCATTCAAAGTAATTTTGTAGTGATTAACTATACCCATTTTCAATCAAGTGTGTTCATGTAATGGACCAAACCATTCTAGTGAATTCCTTTGTGTAAATTCATTGTTAATGTTTTTATGGGAGGTTAAGGTGACTTATTTCTAACACTTTTCAAAAAAATCAGTTCTGTGATCTGTGTTCCTAGGATGGTATGCCATCTATCAGTAGGCGTACAATGTTTCCAAAATAGTTAGTCATATCGGCGAGTCACATTGGAGACTCATACCAGTGTGTCACATTAGGGAGTATCATCGGTGACATGTGTCAGTGACTTGAATCAGTGAATCATGTCACTGACTCGAGTCTGTTACTTGCATTAGTGACTCGTATTGGCGACTTGCATTGGCGAGTCACGTCGGTGAGTCATCGATGAACAATGTTTCCATCTTCATACATTCATTCCGCTTTGAAATTATATGTGACATAAAATGAAATCAATGACATTTGTTAATGGATTTAATCCTGATTCAAATCACATATCTCTTATCTTAATTTTCTTATGTTTTTGGGTGCCTTTACATAGTCAAACCACATAATCTGGACAAGATTCGTCTTTAATGTAAAATCTAAAGCTTATCCAAACTGTTGATCAGTTTATATTTTCAAAATGGCCGAAATATATTTTTCCTTTGTTCTTCCTTATTTTTTTCCTTGTTGTGGGACACCGAGAGTTCTTTCTCTCATAAGATCTGTGTGATCGAACTGCAATCCATTGATTATTTTTCTTTTCAGTTTTATTTCTTCATGTGAACCCCCTATTTTGGTGCATCCCAGAAGTGTCGTTCCATATTCGATATAAGGTATGTTTTACATTTTTTTAGGTTACTTGACCTACTTTTACATTTTTATCCTTTCCATGT
Source organism: Viscum album (assembly GCA_963277665.1). Taxonomy (NCBI): domain Eukaryota; kingdom Viridiplantae; phylum Streptophyta; class Magnoliopsida; order Santalales; family Viscaceae; genus Viscum; species Viscum album. The sequence continues at coordinate 359,694,187 of OY728158.1, read as the reverse complement.
TATGGCATGTGATCTCCATGTTTTAAATGATGATTTCTCGGTTATTGGTTGGTGTAGTTGTGTCGTGGGGTCCTTTGGTGGATGCAGTTGTTTTGGGAGAGGCGGTCATGATCCCCTGTGTTGGGTCAGTCTTGTGAAATGAACATCAAAAATCTTTTGAATTAGGGGATTCATGGATTCTCTATTCAATTTATGTACATCCATATAGTTTTTAATATTTATCCTAATGGATCACAATGAAATTGACATAATTAATATTTCAACCAGATTAAAGAACTGGTATCGATCATATATTGTTTCTTTATACCATGAATACATTTTTTATTTTTAAATTATAGATATTGTGATATCTATGATTGATTTTTTTAGAAAGTCATTATGGATGGAATTTGGAAATAAACATAAATTTTGGATTAATTATGAAATAGTTGGCCAAATATAAAGCGATTTTTTTAATGAATCTAGTTGTTATTGTGCATTGATGATAATCAAATGGATACAGTTATGCATGTTGAAATGAATTTTTTATTCAATATGGAATAAATAATTTATTTTTCGATAAAGATAATTCCTTGTAGGGTTCTGAGTTACGCACTTTCTTGTAAAGGCCACGATCGTTATGTTGTGAAGTAGAGACTGCTCATTGTGTGTGATGTCTGGATGCCATGTTTAGGGAAAGGAGTCCAATTTCTATGTTGTTTTTTCTTAATTCTTGTGTTGTGGCATGTACCTAGGATGGATGAGGCTATACGGCTATTGTGGTATGTGGGAGCAGGGTGCCCCAGTGGTGGTGGTGGCAATAGATGACACTTGTAGTGGAGAGATGCATCAGGTTATGCATGTTGGTGTCAGGGGGGACACCAGTGATGATGGAACATGTTGATGCTGGGCTTACCTATCAATGTGAAAGTGGTTTTTGATGAACCAATTGTTTGTTAATACCCTCTATTTAGAATAGGCAAAGACACAAAGTGTATTCCTTGTGATTATCATGTTTAGCATCTTGAGGATGGATGGGTCGATGCTACAGCTATCAATTGCCATTAATCAATGGGTTGTTCATCTACTCATTTTTTTGATAACCATGTGTTTGGTAACTGAGAATTATTTCTTATAATACCTGTATAATGGAAAATAGTAATTTTATTAAATAATTAAATGAATAAGTGATGTTTAACCCATGGTTTTGGGGCTTTCTAGGACACAATGTTGAGGTTTTGACATTGAGAATCTATAGTCTCAGTTGCATTATGCCTAAGGGATATGGATATTTGTTGTGATGATAATGGAACATAATGTGGGAATGATAATGGTTAATTATAGGATAAATAATTAATTAGCATAATGTGAGACTAATTAAATTGGGTAAGATGACTTAATATATCTCTTTAAATGGTTGTGTGCTTATAGGATATCTATTCTTAGTAGTGGATGTCAAGAGTCCAAAAGACATTAATTATAGTTGAGTCTGAGATTATTTTTTTCCATAGTGTAGTTATGAGATATATTATATCATGTACTTTTTGTGTTTTTATATCCCAACCAGTCGGTTAGGGATACCCACACTCTAGAAATTCTAGGCCCTAAGGGTTGTGTTTTCCAAAATATCATTATGGAATGATGGATGGATGACTTCCCCCTTTGGACGTGACCTCTTCTATTGTTTTTGGTTGGTTCTAGTACAAATGATGGTTATTTATCCCCACATATCTGTATAGAGTTAGGTATTCGATTGTGGTTATTTCAAGCACATATATTCTTGATATAGTTTCTAAAGTTATAATATAGTTATAACGTGTATAGTTTGTAATGGTGTGAAGATCCTTAATCACCATATGGACCCTAATGGATTAATATATAACACCTGATGTATAATACATGTTATGTGGGATATGTTGGCTCCGGATAAATACCTAGTTACTTTCAGTTTTGTGGTAGTGGTGGTGAGTTGAATGAGGTACATGTTTTGGTGATATGACCAGGTGTATTTGGGCAAGCCTTTTTGGATAGAGATTCTCAGGACATGTGGTGTTGGGAAAAAGTCAAAAACTAGTGGATAAGTGGTAGCAGAGTACCCTTATATTCATTATTATATTTTCTACTCTTTCATGCAATATTTGGTGATAGTATCCATGGTGAGTCTGGGAAGATAGTATATATGATTAGGTGACAAGTTAGTTTCACTTGTTTTTCATTCTTCTTTATCATGATTTCTTTACATTTAAATGAGAGGATATGGGGAGGATCATAATAATTATACTATTATACTCACCCTATGTTATTTAAACTATTTTTCAGGTCACATGGAGTAGGATGGAGATTAGGATGATTACAAATATCTTGGGGTCGAAGGAGCTGTTTGGGCTTTGTGGTCACTACCATTTTACTTTATTTTGTTATATGTAATATATCTTTAAGAAGTATTATCCTTCACATAAAATTACATATATGTACTTGGGTTCCATTTATATATTATTATAATGAGGACTTGTTTGGTTTATATCTTATCACTCTCTTCTTCATGTTTTCTCTTAGAGGGTAATGCCTCCAATATGTGTTCTTGTTATACCCTCGGTGCTAGTCACCTACTCAGGGCCTATTGGAGGCAAGACATAGGAGTCATTATCTTTATTCTCACATTTCTAGCCCAGAAGGTGTGCACCTTGTTGGGATTGGGTAATGAAAAAGTGGTATCAGAATTTTGGTTGAGGGACATGATGGGGTTTGGAGTGAGAAATATGTGAGGTTTCAGGCGTTGGTAGGGAAATGGTGTTAGCTAAGTTAAGAAAGCACTATAAACATGGGAGACTAGCTGAGACACATGTATTTAGGACCATGGTTATCTGATCCATGTACCATTAAGCTTGAAATGGATACTAAATGAGATGATACTATTTTTAGGGAAGAGACATTAGAAAGGATCATGCATCATTCTTCTTTGAGACTTTGTTTGAATGGGTATACCTTGGGATATGTTAACCTAAAATTAATAAAAAACTAATAAATATCAAAGTCTTCTATAACCTAGTTTTAGAATCTCTGATTATTTCGTATTTTTTAGGTATGGCTCTTGGTTAGCATCCTCATTAGGTTATCACAGAATATGTTCAGCAGATTGTGCCAGCAGATCGCCACAATGTAGAGTATTCGACCATGACCATTAGAAGAGGACACTCAAAGATTTTTAGTGCCTGATTCTGCATAAGTATCAGGTATACCATTCAAATTTATTCAAGAAAGACTTGTCGTAGGATTTTCATATATATTTTTGTTCGATCTGTGCTTGGAAAGAGAATTCTGTATCGATGTTTGTGATGATGATGTGTGGGGTAGTGAGTGAGTGCCAGTTCTTTTTCCTCGAGGATCGTGAGGAGTAAAAAAATATATTGGGATGAGTTCTGTGTCTTGTTTAGAGTTGATATTCTTTATTCAACCATGTAGGGGCCTTTCTCCAAGAGTTTATTACCCTTCGATACGGGAGATCTGATGTGAGAGAGTTTGGAATCCCTTTCATGAACATTTTGTGATATGATTCAAACCTACTGCTAAATGAGGATGCCAGGGTGAGGAATTTCAAAGAGGCTTTATTTATAGAGATCCAGTGTCTGTCCACCCCTCTTATTCTAATGATATGTCATGAGGAGATGGAGGTAGAAGATTTCATTGAGAGGATGTTAGAAAAAACCTGATAATCATGATAGGAGAGTCTATAATATTCCTAATTAAGGGGATCTATGGTCCAGGGTTCTCGGTTTTTAGGGAAGAAGTCTTTCCATCTGACTGAGGTTAGGTCCTCACCCTCAATGTCATGTTTCTCTATGGGATGCAGCTCTCAAGCCTATGCAAAGGGATCATCTGATTTTTTTTTGTAGAGGCTGAGGTCATTAGTTTTGATAGTGCTCAAACAATTTGAGAAATGAGCATGCATCAGGTGTTTCTCTTCAGGTTCCTCCATTGAGGCAGTTCTTGCAATGCTTGGAGAAGCAGGTTACACTAGTTTTGGATTAGTAGAGAGAATATGTGGAATTCATGGGATATCCCTAGGATGGTCCTCATCCTCAAATATTAGAGCATGGTCATAGAGGTGGTCTCTTTTAGGGACAAAAATTTCATAGAGAAAGTCTTAGTCAGCTTCATGCCTTATCTTTGCCAATGCCAGGAAATACATATGGCGTTCATGGTACCCTCTTAATTTTCTATGCTAGGTTTCATGCCATTATTGATTCTGGAGTGATGTACTCCTTCATATCAAATTCCATTTTCCATTCATTGGGACTTTAGGTATAGATTATTTGAGTTCTCTTGGCATTGACTGCACTAGTTGGAGGCCGAGAAGACATGTTTGAAGTATATAGAGACAATAAGATAGCTCTGTGGAAAAAAATCTCTTATAGATATTTACTATGTTTACATATTCAACCAAATAATTTCATATGATGCATGTATTTTTTATTTTAAATCTAGGATATCATGGAGTTTTTCATGAGGCTGGTAGTTTTCTTCGATGATGATGGAGAGCCATCGGTTTTTTTGGTGATAATGATCATCAGATGGGTCATAGGTGTGTTTCACCTTTATCATCCTTGATGGCTAAGTTGATGTTGAGTTCATCAGAAGTTCAAAAAATGATTTTACCCAAGATCATAGAATAATACTTTGATGTCTTTCCAAAAGTGGTTGTAATGTTACCGCCTTGATGAGAGATCAAGTTTAGGATTGAGCTACAAACTAGTACGTCTCCTATGACAATGTCTCTATATATGATGGATCCTTTTGAGTGGTATGAACTACGTTTACAGATCTATGGTTTTTACCATACGGTTTTGTTTGGTCGAGTGTGTCACTATGGGGTGCCCCAATTTTTTTTGAAAAGAAGGCCGACGATAGTTTGTGGTTTCATGTCAACTATCATCAGTTAAACAAAGTGATAGTGACGAATATATTTCTTCTTATGTGGGTTAAATATTAATTTGATCAATTGAAGGGTGATAGTTGGTTTTCGATTATCATTTTTTGGTCATGATATCATCAGATGTGAGTGAAGGAGGAAGATATTCCGAAGACTTCATTTTGTTGTCTTAATCAGAATTATGCATTTTTTGGGATTCCCTTAATTGTAATGTATGCTTTATCTATGTTAATGGGGTTGATGAATGCAGTGTTCTGTGGGTTTCGGGATATGTTCATGGTTGTTTTTATCGATGACATCATTATGTACTCCACATCTGAGGAGGAGAATTATGAGCATCTGTGTGCTGTTTTGGGAGATCATCGCAAGGAGAATATATTTGGGAAGATGTTGAAGTGTGAGCTTTGGTCTTGAGATGTCTATTTCTTGGTGAATGTTGTATACCAGCAGGGGGTCACTGTAGATCTGTTGAAGATAGAATTAGTTGTGTCCTGGGTATCCCCCAAGATAGTGGAAGAGGTACGAAGCTTCCTTGGTCTTGTAGGATATTATAGGAGGTTCGTAGCTGATTTATCTTAAGTTACGACTCCTCTGACAGTGTTGACCATCAATGATAAAGAGAATTTCTTGATGGATCTGTGTTTGAAAGATTTTGTGTACCAAAAGGAGAAGTTGGTGGTTGCTCTAGTTCTTTGTCTACTGACAGAAGGAGTTCAGTTTGAGGTTTTATGTGATGCTTTACATCTAGGGTTAGTCTATGTCCAAATGCTGTAGAGATCGGTTATTTTTTATGGGTCTCGGTAATAAAATCCCCATGATAGTAACTATTCCACTCAAGATATTGAGTTGTTAGTAGTTGTTTTTTCCCTAAATTTGTGGAGACATTACCTCATTGGAGAGTGTTTTGTTGTCTTCACTGATCATAATATCCTGAAGTACGTTTTCTCAAAGCATGACTTGAACTTGTGAAACCATTAATGGATGGAGTTCATACAAGATTACGACATCAAAATTTAACATATTCTTTGAAAGGGAAATTTTTTGGCCAATGCACTGAGCATGAAGTCCTGTAGTGATGCAGTTCGGGAATCTGGTGATTCCTGGAGCTTGATGGAAGAACCCTCAACAATACATCAACATATTGAAGATGTTGGGGGAAGAAGTTTTCTTTTAAATATTATGGTATTTTAATATCTAGTGAATTAGTTAGAAGCGTACCAGTTGTGGGATCATAAGTTAGAGGTATGTAGAGACCTATATGTTTGTGGTGAGGCCCTTGATGCTTATTCAGAGGATGAACAACATCGGGTGTTGTTTCAGGGAAGGACATATATTCTGATGGAGATATATGATATGGTTCTAAAAGATATATATATGAATCCCTTAGTAGTACATCATGGAATCACAACGATGTATAGAGTTTTTAAGAGTTAGTTTTGGTGGCCTAGGTTGAAGTGTGCAGTTTGGTAGATTGTGTCTCGATGTTTGATCTACCATATGGTGAAATATGTACACTATGTTCCGAGTGGTAGTCTCTAGTCATTAGACATTCCAAGGTGGATGTGGGGGGACATCATGATGGACTTTCTAACTGGTTTAGCTCAATCTTGTAGGGGCTATGATTAAATATGGGTAGTGGTGGATCATTGGATGAAATCATCCAACCTCCTAGAAATTAAGGAATTGAGCTCAGTAGAGGTTTTGTCATTGAAATATCTGGAGGAGTTGGAGAGACTCCATGGAGTTCCGAGGAAGACCATTATTTATCAAGGTCCTTGATTTACCTCTAACGTGTCTAGATGTCTCCTTCATGATTTTGGTTCTCAGCTATTCCATAGCACAAGTTTTCTTCCACAAACAAATGATCAGACAGAGTAGACCATCCAAACTCTTCAATACATGTTGCACTCTTGTGTCCGGGATTTTGGAGGTATGTGGATAAGAAAAAAACCCCTTGTAGAGTTTGATTACAATAATATCTTCCACTATGCCCTTGTCATGGTTCTATTTTAATCCTTTTATGGGTGACCATTCTATTCTCCATTATACTAGATTTTGGTCAAAGAGTCAGAAATTCTCAGGAATGAACTACTATAGAATACAACAAAGATGGTTCGGGTGATTCACAAGAAGATGAAGGCAGTGCCGGATCATCCTATGTCCTTTACCGATCATAAGAGGAGTCTTATGGAGTTTTACATTGTGAATCACATGTCTTGGAAGGGGAATACTCATTGTGGGTATTGAAGGTTTGGTTGTGGGAGTAAGCTTTCTCCATAGTTTATTGGGTCTTTCGAAGTGCTTTCTCGTGTTGCAGTCATGGTTTATCAAGTAGCACATCCCCAATAGAAGAGTAGGATACACAATATTTTTTAGGTTTCATAGCTCTATCTTAATATTCATGATGACTCTCACATCATAAATTGTTGTGAAACTAATGTTTATAATGTTACAAAATTCTAGGGTTGGCATGTAGAGGTCCAGGACTGCAACGAGAAGGTGTTGTAGGAATACTATCCCCCCAGTTCATTTCTTATGGTGAAAGGGTGGAGAAATGGATAGTACATGGGAATTTATATTTGATAACACATGCTCATTACCCTTGAGTAGAATTATATTTATCTATTATCCTGTAACATTGATCGTTTGGTGGTTGTAGATCCTTTACATTTATAAGTTTACTTTCTTTTATTTCTTTTTGTGAATTTATCTCTTTTGAGTGGTATATCCCAGTAGAGTTTGTTTAGGATATGGTAGTGGTTGTTTCTTGGTTTAGCATATTTATTTTTATGCAGTTTTTTAGATCTTTTGGTGGCAAGGACCATGAAAGGTAACTCACAGGGTGGATGTTTGGATAACCCCTTTTATGTTTCCTCTCTAGGTTGGTTTTCGATTCTTGAGACTGAGTATGTTTTGAGAGGTGGTTGATGTAATGTCCTAGAGCTCTCGGGTCCATTCTATTATGAAACTATGGTGCTCGAAGTGTTCTGGGAGTTCAAGGTAACTTATTTCTAAAATTTTTCCAATTTTTTTATTCCTATGTATAGTGTTTACATAACTGTAGGTCATCTATCGGTAGGTCTTCTGTTGATATGTTTATAGTGATTCCAGAAGGGTGAATAATAGAACAAATATTTTCAATTGTTTTATTTTGAATTTAAATGTTTTTAATCCCACTACTGTGTTATTTAAAAGGGAAATTGTCATATTTTATTTTTTAGGCGCATTTTCTAGCCTAATTGGAAAATGGCTTATTTTGGATTAAAAAAGCTCTAATTTATTTTAATGTTTTGGATATAAAATTTTCTAAACTTGTCCGAAGTTCAAAATTATTCTTATAAAGGTTTCTACGTTCGATGACCTTAATTTTATCTTGATATACCCTAAGATCAATCAATAATTTGGAAGCTCAAATGCAGCTCACAATCCAGGCCTCAAAAACTCTGTACAGAATTGGAGAATTATATTGTAGGGACCATATCTCATAACTGGCATACCCATTTTGAGAAGAAATTTAACATGGAGCTGGAAGTAATCCAGAGGAAGAACTTTAATTAATATATCCACGTCTGTATCTTTTTATTCCAAGGACATTAATGAGTTGGAACTCGGTGTATTGGAATATGAATAGTCATCCATTCTAGATTAAAGGTCATGAGTGAGGCAACCATATCTCTCTCCAAACATTTCCACACAAGATGAAATCTCATGGGTCGATAGAGGATAAGTACAGGACTAACATTAAAGAAACACAAGTTCCCAAATTCAGTCATTAAGGAGGCCATACATGCGCCTACATTCAGAGACGATTATTGGATCCAAAATGTCCCCCCTTTCCCTATAAAAGTGTATCCCTATTTCATATCAAAGGGTTGGAAACGTAGGAATATCCTTTGTTGTCCATTTTATGTAGTTTAGTTTTTTTTATTTCATTTTCTTTCGGTAATTTCATTCCATGTTTTAATTCAAGTGGTCTCCCTTCTCTCTTTTCTTTCTCTATTTTGTTATCTTCCCCCGTTTTCTCCATCACTGTAAACTCTTATGATTGTGATCATGAGTAGATAACCCGAGGAAGTTTCTAGGGGAGTAATCCAGTGATGAACCCAAGTATTTGAACATTAATTATTAATTTTTATTATTTTCTTAGAGTTATACCAAGGGTATCATAGAGGGTAAGACTCCTTTGTGTCTCCACTTACCACCCGAGGTTTAAATTTCACTTCTGCAATATTTTCCCTCGATCAAGGAGGTCGATATGTGGTCTCTCGGAGATCATTGATAGTACCATATGCTGACAACCATATGAAGAGGAGGATTTTCATGCATTCAATATATCATGTTCATTAAGTAAATTCGAAACTAATAATGAGACGATGAAGGTTCACTCTGGGTGATGCTCTTAGTAATGTCTCCTTTCTGTCTTAACATAATTTTGTCTGCATTCATTTTGTTGCATTGCATCTGCAGATTTAATTTTAGAATTTCATTATCATTTTTCAAATATCTATTTATAGACATTTTAGTTCATATATATATATATATATACATATTGAATTAGAATTATTGAGTGATTGACAAAAGAAGGCTCCTCAAGAGATCGTCCTAGGTCAGCTACTTTGCTGCACTTAGAATAAATATTTTTGAGAGCACGCACGACAATGCTTCATCAGTGAGTCCCATCGGTGAGTGGAATCAATGAATTGGGATGGTCAGTCGCATAGGTGACATGTGTTGGTGACTCCAATAAGCAACTCTCATTGGTGACATGTGTTAGTGACTGGCGTCAGTGACTCACATCGGTGACTTCCATCTGTGACTTGCGTCAGTGACTCACATGGGTGACTCGCTTCGGTGACTCATGTCAGTCAGTTATTAGTTAACAATGTTTCCAACCTCTTATATTTTTTCCCATTTGACATTATATTTGATATAAAATGCTCTAAAATCCATGTTTTAAGGTATTTAAGGTCAATTCAAAGCCCATAAGACCTCTATTAATTTTCCTAAGGGTCTGGGTGTCTTTACTCAGTCAATCCATGTAGTATTGACTAGACCTTCCTATAATGGAAAATAAAAAACTTATCTAAACTTCTACTCCATTTAGATTTTTAGAAGGGATGAGATACCTTCCTTTCTTATTCTTACTTATTATTTTTGTTTGTATGGGATTCCTAGAGTACTTCCTCCTGTATAAGTCATGTGATCAAACTACAATCATTGGATTAGTTTCCCTATATGTTTTTGTAAAGAACCGACCCCAGTTTTCTGAATCATATGCTTTATTAAATTATATTTCCATGTTTAGAAGAAATTGTTATCCCTAAGTAAAAAATAGTTTTGTGGATTTGGAAATATATATGGATACATAAGTTCAACATTAAAACATGAAATGTAAATAAACCAATATGTCCCATTGGGAACATCCACCACTCTAATATTATCCCTGCAAGTCAATCATAATATACCACATCTCGTCGTAGGAAAAATAAAACAAAAGAATGGGTTAGATCAGATGCTTAGTAAGGGTAAAAATTATAGTGGAAGATAACACAAACATTAAGCATAGAGAATAAATGAAAACACAATCCTTTAAAAAAAATATGAACCAAATGTGGCAGGAATAAGAGATGAGTAAATATTACCGAATAAAACATAATCAAAGGTATTTTACAAGTTGAATAACCTCATGAACATTGAATTTATAGCTTAAAAAATAGGCGAATTAATATGTTATACATTCTGAAACATACTATCATGTAATCATCCAAGATATCTAAAAATGATTAAGGCCTCAGCCCAAACCATATATAAAAATGGGCAAGGCTTCAACCAAGTTTATATCTATTTTTCTCATAAGACAAACTGATACATCGAGGGGTTGTATCATCTCACACCCATCACATATTAATCCAAATGAATTTCTCATATGAATAAGAATAAAAGTAAACAATATATACACTTATATTGAAACTAACATATGAAACGTAAATTCCATTTCCCTAACAATAAGCATAAACACTATTCATTTAGAGTTAAATGGTGAATGGTTTTAAGATATAACATCCATAGTCAAATGAATCATAACCTATTAAATTAAATACAGTATATGGTGTCATAAATATTAATCCAAATAATATATAATAATAAATAGGATTGTCGCAATAAATTAGGATACCCTTATAAAATCATCGTGTAATTCTTGAGACAAATACTATTTTACTTTTAAAAGAGGAGTTATTTTGGAAAAATCACTTAATAAAACAATAAATGAAGTTACATGGTATTTTTATAATAAAATAATTGATTTTATAAAAGTAATTTTTTCTAAAAAAAGATTATAGAGTGATTTGAAAATGACTATAAATTTGAGAAATTCCCTTGAATTGGGATTGTATTTCAGGAAAAAAAATTAATTAATCCTTTTAAATAAAATAAATCCCCAAAAATAAAGGTATGATTCTGGTTAGAACACATATATATAACATGCATACAAAAAATTATGATCAGTACATATGAATGAATGAGAATTTAATTGATGTAAGTAGACAATAAAAGTAACCTGAATGAAAATGGAGGTTCGAGTGGAAAACCCTTACCTTAAGTCTGACGGCGTACCGTACTTGATCTTAAAAACCTGAATAATAATATTTAGGTTAACTAATTAATGATTCCATAACCTCCTCTACATTTAATCAATTTATTATAACCTTTTTATGTTCATTCATTTCCATATGATGGGTTAAGAGATTCAATTTCATTGTTTGGGAGCATTTTCTTCCTTGGTTTTCATGACCGGTTTACTTATATTTCTATATTGATAAACATGTAGAATGATAATAGATATCCTGAATTGAAGTTGTATGTAATTATTGAACAAACAGAATATTACATGGTCATAAAATTCATTTGCTTATTTGGGATTGAAGATGACTAATTATATAAATCTTTAATGACAAATGTTGGGGTTAATTGGATGTTCTTGATCACAACAGACTCATTTGGATTTATAAATTAATATCATTTGTAAAAAGGGATTCTAAAACCATAAATAATTAATAATACATATATTGTAGTCTATCTCAATAATAAAAATGGTTTCAGGACCAGAATTGAGGATGGAAATATGAATTGAAAACATGTCTTCCTTGAATGTGATAAATTAATACATCTCAGATGTTGTTTTTATTTCTAGTAAGGTACTACATTCATCACAAAAATTGGATGAATGTATGTGAGGAAAGAAAAATAAAATAAAGGAATGTGAAATAAAAGAAATGAAAAGAGGAATTTACCTCTTGAAGTAATCTTCCTTGATAGCCCCTTTAGGGAAGAGGACTAATCATTTTATGATACCATGATTTTCTAGATGTGGGGTAGGATCTTAGTAAGATATTTGATAATTATTTATACTTGGAAAAATAATTGATAGGAGTGAAGAGAAGATCCAGTGAAAGGGTGGAGGGTTATTATGGAGGATAGGAGGGTTTCCTAATTATTTTACTCATTATTTAATTTTTTTCAAAGACAACCAATAGTATTGATTATTGTGAGCAAGAATAGTAATATGGGAATGTGACTTTTATCCAAGTAATTTAACATCATCCATGATTCTTGGAATAGTGAATTTAACTAATAATGTATATATATGTTAAATTACCATATTTTACTATTCCTAAAAAAGTGAGTATTTCAGAAAAATCCAAAATATTTGCCCTAACAATTTTTTGACATGTAGAATTCGAAAATAAGCTCCATTTTTTTAAAATAGTTTTTAAATATTATTAATTTAATTTTTAAGTAAAATCATATTTTACTCAAAAAATGACAATTTTAAAACTATAATTCATTTTATATCACCTTGAAAAATTAATGAATATCTCATTATCTTATAATATTAAGACAATAAAAAAATAATTTGACTTACTATTCATTAGGGTCATATTACTATTCATAAGGGTATGTTACAATTCACTAAAAAATTATGGTTGACATATCAAACTCTAAATATCTTACTGAACACAACCGTGTATATTGGTTTTTTGAAATTCAAATCACAGAGGTTGAAAAAATATGTTTACTCACAAGTTTATAAATAATTCATGTTTTGTATAGAATTAGTGTTTCATGTATTTGATATTAAATTCATTTTCAAAATCATTGGATGTTACATTAAACCTTTCTTAAAAAAATTTCATTCCCAATGTTAATAGAATTTTACCTCACAAAAATATTCTGGTTGTTCATCATCATAAGCTCCATCGGTTCCCATGTTTCCTTTTCAATTTTATGATTTTTCCAATATATCTTTACCAGTCGAGTCGTATGATTCCCCAAAGAAATTTATTTAGTTTCCAGAATCAAGATAGTATCTTCATAGTAAGATATTTCATTTTCCAATTATATAGATTTAGAAGTGAGGAAATGCATTGGGTCTACCATGTACATTCTCAATAATGAGAAATGGAACACATTAACTACTTTAGATAGGATAGGGGTCATATCCAAATGATATGAAAAATGTCATATTCGCTGCAGAATTTCAATTGGGCATATGTACTTAGGGATCAGTTTCCCTTTAATCCAGATTCTTATAACACCCTATAATAGATATGATTTATAGAAAAAATGATCTCCCCCTTGAAACTCCAAATACATCCTTCGATTATTAGAATATATTTTTTTTCTACTTTTAGATGATTCAATGTGGCCTTGAATTGTATTTATCTTCATTATTGTTTCCTCCAAAAGCTCTGGGCCCACACGATTCCTTTCTCTATCATCATCCCAATGAGTTGGTGTACGACATCTCTTTCCATACGATGCTTCATATTGTGCCATTTGAATACTTGAATGGAATCTATTTTTGTAAGAAAACTACACTAAAGGTAAATATTGATATCACATACCTTGATAGTCATGTGAACATGATCTCAACATATCAATTAAGATTTGGATCTTCCTTTCTGATTTCCCTTCAGTTTCTGGGTGATAAGCAGTACCCAATGGAAACTCAGTATCCAAATCATTCTGAATACTTTTCTAAAATTTTGATGTCAATCCTAGATCACGACCAAAAACAATTGAGAGATGTGCACCATGAATTCTCAAAACATCGTTGATATAGATTCTTGATAGGCGCTCTAGTGGAAAATCCTCTCTTATAGTGAAGAAATGTACATATTTTGCAAGTTGATACACAATTACCTGTATTGCATCATTATTTCTTGGTGTTTTGGGTAATTGAGTGACATAATCCATGGTGATGTCATCCCATTTCCTAGTAGGAATAGTTAGTGGTTTCATGACTCCTCAAGGATGTTATCTTTTGGCACTCACTTGTTGAATGACTAATTATCTTGATACATAATCCGCAATTTCCGTCTTCATGTTATCCCACCAGAAATAATCATTCAAATCTTCACGAAATTTATTTATACAATGGTTTATTAAGAAATTTGAGTTATGAGGATCATCCAAAAACTACCTTTTCAAATTGGGTAGAGAAGGAACACAGAGCCTCTTCCCAATTTTCACAATTCCATCTTCACACATGAAGTCAGCAAACTTCCCATATTTTATAGCAATAATTTTCTTTTATAGATTTTCATCATCAGACTATGAATTTTAATATATATCTTTGAGGATCAATTTGAAAAAGTAGTGATGTTTCACCTTCTTTGATAATTTCCATATCCATCCTGACTAGATCCATGTACAAAAGAACCTTGTCAATCCTCATTTTTTTCGAGAACTCCATGATCCTTCCAACTCAATGCATCATCTACCTTATATTCATTTTCTTTAAGGTAATGTATGGAACAATCATAATCCTTGAGTAGTTTGAGCCGTACAGTTTTCCTCCTATTGAGTTCTTTCTGTGAGAAGATATATTTTTTACTCTTTTGATCTATATATATCTACATGTTTTCACCATAGAGATAATGTGTAATTATTTTCAGAGCAAACATTACCGCTGCTAACTCCAGATCATGAGTAGGATAGTTCTTTTCATTATTTTTAACTTCCTTCATGCAAAGGAAATAACTCTATCATTCTACATAAGGACACAAACAATTCCTTTCTTTGATGTATCATTATAGATCACAAACCCATAAATTACCTATTGTAGAGTTAGGATCAGATCATTCACTAATCTCCTCTTCAATTATTTAAAATATCCCTCACATTATTTTGTCTATATGAGCTCAACCCCTTTAAGTGTAAGTTTGTTCATTGGGTTGGCCAAACGAGTGAAGTTCTAAAAAAATAGATGATAATAACCTAATAAACCAATATAACTATGTACCTCAGTTATTTTTGTTGGAGTAGGCCATTCATGCACAACCTTTTTCTTCACAGGATCAAATGATATTCCATCCTTATACACAATGTGGCCAAGAAAGAAAACTAATTGAATCCAAAATTCACACATGTTAAACTTCATATATAATTCATTTGTTCCAAATGTCTTGAATATTGTATGGAAGTTATTTTAATGATATTCATAGATTTTAGATTATAAAAAGATATCATAAATAAATACCACTACAAATTTATCATGATATTCCATGAAAACTCTATTCATTAGATCCATCAAAAAAGAGGGTCCATTAGTCATTCCAAAAGACATTACATTAAACTCGTAATTCCCATACCTGGTTCAAAATGTTTTCTTAGGAATATCTTCCTTCCTCCCACACATCTAATGATATCCATATCAAAGATCAATCTTTAAAAAATATTGGGCTCTAGAAAGTTGGTCATATAAATCATCAATGTGAGGTATGGGATACATTTTCTTTACTATTATTGAATTGATCTCAATATAGCCAATGCACAACCTCAAAGATCCATATTTCTTCTAAACAAAAAAATGGGGTCTCCCCATGGAGAAACACTAGGGTGAATAAATCTTTTATCACTCAATTACTCTACCTGTTTCTTAAATTCCACTAATTCCACAGTGTCCTTTCTAAAAGGTTCTTTGATATGGGTGATGAATATGGAATTAAACTAATGGAAAACTCAATTTTTTTCTATGGAGGATATCCAAGTAAATACTATAAAAACACTTCAATGTATTCTTTCAAAATAGTTACACACTCTATTTAAACATTCCTTTCCTCACCAATTGTTATTACATTCCCTTCCTCCTAAACAACTGAATTCAGTAGAGCTACTAGGGGTGGATCTGATGAGAATCAGATCGTGATGCTTCTTCTCTAAAGTTAAGGTATTCCACATCGTCCTTAAAAATTTCCATCTCCATCTTTTACAAATAAATTTTATCATCATAGTTCTAAATAACATACAAAATAATGATTATATCAAATTCAATCATGGGTATGATAATGGAATCCCCAGATAAATAATGATTATATGTCATAATGGGGGCATCCTGACACAAATTTGTTGCAATTATACATCCCTTTGGATTTTATACTTACAACTCCCTTACTAAATAAAATTCAAAATATCTAATTTTTTTTGGAAAAATTGTAAGATAAGAATTAATTTGATGATCCAAAATCAAAAAATAATAATTGACTATGATTTAGGAAATGATTAAAGTACCCGGCACCACGTCATTATGAACTTCAATATCAGCAGTTGTGATCACATATTCATATCCCTTCTCCCTTGGCCTTTTTTGAGGCACATTTCCTTGATGATTTGGAAAATAATTATCACGGTGCCCCATCTCTCAAAAATTATATCATTGAACATTTATATCTTCCTTCTTCCCATTGAAAAAACCAACATGATAGAATTTTTTTTCCACACTTGTAGCACACCCACTTTTCCTTTTATGAATCCACTAGGGTGTTTCCTTCAAGAATTATCATAGGGTAGAAATTAATCTCTTCCCTTCATCCAAATTTTTTTATTTCATTTTCCAATGTTTTTAGGAACACACATTTTATCTTTCTTTCCATTAAATTCATAAGACATAGAGAACTGCTTTTTTGTCTAGATAACACATGAGACTATATCATCGTATGATGAGAATGTTTGGAAAACGAATGCCCGATGGAGGAAAGGATTTAGAACATCATGTAATCGATCAATGTTTCTCATTGAATTATGTATATAGTCTGTAGCATGCATTTTTATCCTTGTGAATTTGTCACCAAACTTTGCATCGTTATTATCTACCTTTTGCCTCAAATTCAGAAACTACCTTTCCATATCTTCTCTTGTTCATGAGTAAAGTATTTCACTAAGATATGTTCATTAAATTAAATCCATTCCATGTTTTCTACATCCTTATCCTCCTTTTTGTTCTAAATTAGTGACCACTAATGATTATCATCTCCCGATAGACAATAAACAACCATGAAAACCTTTTATCTTTCATAACATCCTAAGACAAGAAATTCATTCTATAAGGAACTTACCCATTTCTCTATTGTTAATTGGTTTTCAGTCCCACTAAGTTATGGAGGATGTTGTTATAGAATGAGATCCAATATAGCTCATCCATGCTGTGAATATAGATTCTCCAAATGAATACGGTTATAGTTCATAACATGATTATGATTTCTCAGTATAGTTATAAGTTTATACACATCAATCAATGCTCCAGATCCAACATCATTCTCTTACATTAGAGGGAAAAAAAACATTGGATATGCGCATTCATGCGGTTTCTTTTTCTTCAACTTAGTGCCATTACTAAATAATAGCATACAGTAGATTAGGTTAAATAATTTTTAATTTATAATCTCAATTTATAAAAAAAATTATCATAAATTCAAATTCTATAAATTGCTAATCTCATAATCATAGGCATGGATTCTTAGAATAAATATTTATATATAAATCCTACATAATGAATTGTAATAATATGTGGAGTGTTCTAATTATATCCCCTGAGAGTGTCAAACCAGGTGCGTAGAAAAAATCTATGTCATCTTCCATGAAACCCCAAATCAATTCCGAAACTTATTGTTATAATTTTTACACCTACGTACATATTTTCTAGAACCATATCCACTTGTAGTATCCAGATAGAGATGTATTTTCTATAAAGATCAAAAAAATCTATCCAATACCAAAATATCTAGGATGATCTTGTATATTCATCTACAAAGACTATATTTGGTTTTTGTTCCCTAATAATAATTTTCTAAATATATTTTCCATGTTTTCTACTAAACTTATTCTAATACCAACTATAAAGACCCAACCCTTACTTCCCAAAGTTGGTGCCTTTTTGGATAAAATAGACATGGATACAAGAAATTCGTATCCCGAAGGAACTGATATTTTAGTTGATTTGGAAATCCATATACATAAATAAGTTCAACATTTCAACTTGAAATGAAAACCACAGAGAAGTTCCATTGGGAACATCCACCATTCTAAGGTTATCATTAGAAGTCAATCATGAAATACCTCGTCATTTCCTGGAAAAAATGAAACATAAGAAGGGGTGAGATCAGATTCTCATTATGGTTAAACATTACAATGGAAGATAAAATAATCATTGTGCATGCATAATAATTGAAAAAACCATATTTTAAAAATGATCATGAACGTAATATGGAGGGAATTCGATCTGAGTAAATAATTCCATAATAAAACATAATCATGGGTATCCTACTAGTTGAATAACCACATGAACTTTGAATTTATAACTTCATAATCAGGGAAATTCATATTATGGAAATTTGGAATCATACAATCAAGGCCTCATAGAAGATGTCTAAAAATAATTAAGGCCTCTTCCAAAACCATATCTAAAAATGAAAAAGGCCTCGGCCAAACCCATATCTACTTGTCTCATGAAACCTACCGATTCATAGAGGGGCTATAGAGGTCCCCAACCATCAAATAATAATTTCAATAAATTTCTTATATGAATGGGGATAAACATAAAAAATATATACATTCATATTGAAACTAACATATGAAACATAAATAACATTCCCCAAACATTAAGCATAAACACTAATCATTCAGAGTAAAATGGTGAATAGTTTTAAGATAGAACATACACAATAAAACTAATAATAAATCATTAAATTAAATATTGTAGATGATATCATAAATATTAATTTCAATAGTTCATAATAATCAATAGGAGTGTTGAAATGGATGATGATACTCTTATGAAATCATCGAGTAATTATTGAGAAAAATACAATTTTACGATGAAAAGAAGATTTTATTTTTGGAAAATATTTGTATAAACCCTGAAGTGATGTAAGGATGTATTTTCATAATAGAATAATATATTTTATAAAAATAATGGATTCTAAAAATATATTATAAAGTTCCCTTAAAAATTGGTAAGAATTTGAGAAAACCTCCTTGAAATGGGATTGTAATTCACGAAGAAATTTTGAAAGATCCCATTAAAACATATAACTGAACATAAATAAAGGTCTGGTTCTAGTTGGAATACATATATAGAATATTCACATAGAAATTATGTGGTGTACATATTAATGAATAATAATTTAATTGAGTCTAGTAGATAATAAAATTAACCCGAATGATAATAGGGGATCGGGTGGAAAATCATTACCTTAAGTCTGGAGGTGTTCCTAAAATGATCATAACAACCTGAATAATCAAATTTCGTTTTTAAATTAATTATTACATAACATCCTATACATTTAATTGATTTATTATAACATTTTTGGTTTCCTTCATGTCCTTTTAATGGGTTAAGAGATTCAATTTCTTCGTTTGGGAGCATTTTGTTCCTTTGTTTTCTTGAAAGGTTTACTTATATTATCGTATGGATAAACATGTAGAATGAGAATGTGTATCCAAAATAAAATATGTATGTTTTTAATGAACAACCAGAAGGTTGAATAGTTATAAAATTCATTTGGTTATTTATATTGAAGATGAATCCTTATATAAAACATTAATGACAATTGTTTGTGTTAATTTGAGTTTCTTAATCACAACAAACTCATTTGGATTTATAAATTAATATACACAAATAATAAAATTAGGATATTTCCACACATATAGTGCAACGGTTTTATGAGTTGTGGACATAGATAACATTATTTCAACATTTTACAACTAAATTGTGGCAATTGCCGGGCTTTATATCCCCTCGCTCCCCCTACAACCCTAACGCATACCCCTCCCCCCCGCTCTAAGATGCTCGAACCACCCCCCCCCCCCACACACACACACAATGGAAACCTTTCCATTCCTTTCTGAGATACTTGAACCCCCCCCCCCCCCACAGTAACTCCCTTCCCTGCCTCTCTGAGGAAATCAAACCCTTTCCCACCCGAACTCCCTTCTCTACCTCTCTCGGGTGATCGATCCCCTTCCCTAAATCCACTAATGAAGAAATCGTTTTGATACCAATATAAATCACATCCCTCCCTGCTATTAGGACAATAAAACACCCTTTCCTTGCATACCTTCTCTCATTAAGAACCTGGTCGGGTCCCTTCTCTCGCGACATCGTCTCATGTAAAAGAACCCTACCGAAAACTTACTCTGGAGACATCAATTTCATCCTAATAGCTCCCTGCTCTCCCATATATCGTGACTCACTCATTCCCACTGGTAAGAAAATTCTTATTTCCATATGAATGAAATGAAAAAAATGTAATTCACCTATCGGGACAAGTACTAAATTTTTCTGTTGTTGGAAGCCTCACCCAATTATTTTTTCCCTTCTACTCTGATTTACCCTCTCATTGTATTTTACCTCTGGTTGTATTTTCCTTCTTCATAGATACCAGCTTCGGTAATTGTGAAACATTGAGGCCAATTTGGTCTTCATTCCACAAATTTGGGCAACACTCCCTGCTAGTTGTAGGTGATCTCCCTTTTTTCATCCCTTTTACCACTATTTAATTTTTCATTTCATAAAAAAAATATTCTTATTTTCAATTTAGTATGTATATTTTGTTTTTGAATATATGTTATAATCATATATTCCAACTAGATATGTTTTTCATGAATTTTGAATGTGTTTTATATTAATTTTTCATATGTTTTCTTAAAATGAATCTTTTATGGATCAATGAAAAATACTAAATTATGATGAAGAAAATAAGTTATTACCCAAAAATGTATATAAAAATTGACATTTTAATGAAAGTTTAAATGGTAATAGTGATGAATGATTTTATGAAATATTTTATCAATATGGTTTTGTTACTTATGTAGAAGGTTATAGAGATTTTATTGATGTTGGAAGTAAACATATGGATTCATTTTCTGATATCACATCAAAATCAATGTTTTCAATGCCTAAATTCCATTTTTTGTAATAGTATGTTAATTATATATAAAAACAATCAATTTTCTTCCATTAAATTTATTTTTTTTACATGCCTTCTCACCATTTTCCATCCCATTGTTCTTTAATACAAAAAAAATTATACTTATAATGGGAACTAATAATATATATTCTTTTTTATTAGGAATCATTTTATTCTATGACTTTATATAAATGAATCCATTTATCCCAATTTTTTTTATTTTTAATGATCAATTTTTATTGACCATGAATTCCATTGAAATGTTTGAAGGGGATCCTTTTTTATTAATATATGCATTGTCACTTTCTCCCACCACATTCTTTGTTTTTCTTTATGTATCTTCATTTATATGTATTATTTATTCTTCAAAGAATTTTTGTTTAAAATTATAGTTCTTAAAAAATTTATTTATAGAAAATTTATTTTTTAACAAAAAATTATAACAAATGTAAAGGATACCCATGTCCCTTATTAAATTTTTTTTCTAACTGTAAAAGAACATGTACTCTATACTCATATTTTTTATCTAAAAGTTTTCTACTTTAATTACTGTCCCATATTATTATAGTAGTGGTGAGTATCCTTTTTTACTAATATTAAAAAAATATTCATGTTCAAATTTCAGTTTTAAAATAAAATTTGAACTTTCAACTTCCTTATATAGAAATTAACTTCCTCCTTATAACGGCATCAAATACCCTTTTATAATAGTGGTAAATCTGAATTAAAAAGCAATTTTCAGATAGTTAACTACTTCTAATATCTTTTAAATATTTCTTGATTAAAAAATTATCCCTTAGATCATACAAAAATTTTAAACCACCCTATATTTATTTTATGTGTAATGATGATGATCCATTTTCTAATCTAAGTCATATTGACCAGAAAAAAATTAATTTCAAATAGTTATTTTTATGTTACTTTTCTTCTATCAAACAAAAACATTGTTTTGGTCTTGATCATGATCAATAGATAGGATATTACTTTTTCAGAAACTCGAATGACTCTTACAAAAGCATTAAATTACTGTTACATATTCTCTTTACCTATGAAGTGATTTTTCTAAATTCTAGATTGATTTTTATAAAATATCAATGTTAATCTTATGAAATTACTTTTCTTTAGTGAAAAATATTATCAAATATCATAAATACTGTTACAAAATGCCACATCATTAAAGTTGAATCTAATAAATTCTGAATGTATCTTAAGAAATCATTGATTTACTATTACTAAATCCAGTCATTCTTATATTTCCATTGGTCTGCTCATATTTACTTATTTGCAGAACATTATGCTTCTTACATTTTAATTATTTTTCTATTATCCATCTATTTTTTCCTAGTTACCCATTTGTTTTAGTATGATCGGTCTTATGTATAAAACACATTCATAAATATCCACTGAGATTGTTCAAAACTATCATTATGCACATTGGTAGGTTTTGTTATCTTAGATTATTTTCAAACTTCTTCTCAAATTGTAAATTTTGAATAAAGTACAATAATGCTTATGAATTTGAGTTACCCAATTTTTCAATCCAAATCTGATCAATTCTATAAATCCCAAGAATAATTCGAAAACACCTTCGATCATATTCTAATCAACTCTAAAATTCTTTACAACCTTCACCAAACAAAATAAACATCTTATTTGTGATTTTAAATATGAATTACATATTGAATAAAAATTCCTACATTGTTAACATATCCACTACTTTATTTCTCCAAAACTACTTCCTTAAAAAAATACTAAAACACCCCTTATATTTCAATCACATCTCCATGGGTAAAAAATATACATAAAAATATCAATTGTTCTCTATAATCCCCCTATTAGTAAATGTTTTGTCAACCCAAGAGCGTAAATTACTATCAAACTCATAAAATAAAGTAAAATATAACTATATAATAATATTAAGCTTATATGAGTGAAATCAGAGTAAGAAATAAGGAAATTGAATACTAATATAATGTTGTTCAAAAAACAGAATGCGTAAGCTCAGGGGGTGTAGTGGGAGGTAGGGGGATTAATAGGAAGTGGGGGTGAAATCATAGCATTATAATATATATATATATATATACATACATTAAGGAACACATTTTTCTATTTTCTATTATGTTTATAAAAAAATTAGATTATTTTATTATAAATATCATTTTACTAGTTTGGTTTTGGATTCAAAGAATTGTGTAATATAGAGGGATAAAAATTGGTTTTTAGAAATTGTTGGCTTTCTTAATGATTTAGTTTAGGAAACTTCAATTAATTTTTATTTTGATTGGTTTAATTAATGTTGGTTTTTATTGATTATAGTATTTTTAGTTTAATTCCATTTAATTTGGATTACTCCAAAACTATTTGGTTTAGTTTCGGTCTATAACATTAGGTTTTTATTTTAGTGAATCAATTTGGTTGGATTATATTGATTTAGTTAGAGACGAGTAGATTTTATAAAGTTTTATTTAAACTAGGTTGGTTTGTTCATTTGTATTAGTATTATTTATATGTTCTATTTGATTTTGATCATGTTACATCTATTTGGTATAGTATATGTCCATATTTTTTGGTTCTTCTTAGTTTAGTGAATCAATTTTGTTTGATTAGTTTTACTAAGTTAGAGTATTTAGATCCATATGGTTTTTATTCTTGGTTGATGTTATCATTCGTGAAAGACATTTTGGATGTTATAATCACATGGGATTTGATTAGGGTTGTCTATTGTTGGTTTAGGATTTTCTTGATTCAATGATAAAAATGGAATTTCAAGTGATGATTGGTCAGGAGTAGTGGGGTTCAGTATCATTGGTATGGAATTTTTGATGAAGGGAAGCTTATTTGAAATAGTGAGTTGATTGATATTAATGAGGATATCATAAGGGTGACAGTGATTGATGACATGGAGCTTTAGGTGTCACATGCTTTCATCTATCACATGGATCTCGAGACATGTCTAATCTATTCCCAAATCCAATAGTACATTGATGAACTACAAGATATTATTAATTTTAGAATTTGAATTTTTCATCTTGACTGAAAATTATTTGTGGATATTTTTTAATCTATTGTGTGTGTTCACACATAACCCAAAAAAGCTATTTTCTAAAAATTACAAAAAAAAGAGGAATTAGATATATCATTCAATGAATTTAAATATTTTTTTTTAGTTTAGGTTTGTTTGGTGAGGAAACCATAAGTTATTTTATATTGATTCTATTCATATTATGGTTTGCGGATAGTATGTGTGGTGACAGAGGGGGCAGGGGATAGGGTAGGTTTAGTAGGGTGGGGTGCAGTGGGGTGGAGATATTAAGGGTTAGGGGGAGTGGGGGTTAAGGAGGGGTGAAAGGGGGTGCAAGGTTGGGAAAAAGAGGGGTTCAAGTTTAGTATCTAGTGCTATGTCACCAAATTCATCCTCAATAATACTGTCCCTAATGAACCGAGTGAAATTTAGTAGGGTAGATTCAGAATGATCTGTAGCCATGACCCATGTTTCTAGAGCAGAAACATCCGAGTCTAGAACTATCTTTCCCAATAATAATATTTATGCAGCCAAACCTCATTCCCATGTACCATATAAAGTCACTTAAATGCAACCCACAATCCATTATACATAAATGAAAAATCAACCCCCTTTTTAACAGTCCTATTCAATAATCAATTACCCATTTTACATTTTCTGGATGCATTCTTGGATACATTCCAACCAAATACTCGTCCTTTCATATATTCTTCATGCATGTTTGGTACATTAGTAAAAACCTTGGCATATAATGAATCTTTCACTGTATATTTGTAAATAGGTTAAATTATTTTTTGTTAACTGTATGATCCCTGACATATAAGGCTTTCCAATTCCATACCACATAGCCCAAAATAAGCCAACAACTTCTCATTACAGTTGATATTTTTCAACTATAAACAACAACAAAAGATCATTATTGCATCCAACTCCTTCAAGCATGGAAACAACGCCTTGGGCAATTTTCAGTCCTGATTATTTCTACTCTGGTTTCCTTATTTCCTTCTAGATGTTTTACTCATGTATATCCTCTTAAAGTATTTATATTTTCACTTTGATGTAGCCACATTCTATTTTAACATCTATGAGTTAGAAAATCTTATCACATCTATTGACTCCCTCGCATAGAGATGGAAATAAACACACACAATATGAGTGATTTTACAATTTTAATTAGTAGTACCTCCCCCCACCCACAAACAAACCTATCATGTAAATATAGAATAATAAAGGGGAGGGGTGTTATTGTTGCAGCAGGGGGAGGGGGAGGGGCTTTGTAGGTTAGGGGGAGGGGGAGGGGCTAGTGTATTAGGGGGGAGGGGAGGGGAAGGTGTAGTAGGGGTGGAGGAGAGGGGCAAGTGTAGTAGGGGAGGAGGAGAGGGGTTATGTATGGGGGACGGGGAGGGGATGTGCAGGGCATTGGGAGGGGGGAGTGGGGTACAGGTTGGGGGTAGGGGATGTAGGGGTGCAAGTGGGGGTGGCGGGGGAGATGGTTGTGTGGGGTGGTGAATGGGGAAGGCAGCAAGGCAGTCTGGGTGTAGGGGCTAGGGGTGAAAGCGGCATTGGGGGTGAAGGGGGTGGGGGCTGGGGTGGGAAAAGTTGTATTCTCTTATGTGTTAGTATTCTTCTGTTGTTTCTTCTTGTTTGTGGTGGTGATGAGATTTAGGTTTTATTTTGTTTTTTATTCAATTTATTATGTTGTTAGGTTGGTAATTTTTTTGGAATGATAATTTATAGTTAGAAGATGGTGGTGATGTTAGGTTTTTTCTTCTAATGGTGGTGGCTCCTCGAAGTGTGTTGATCTCATTCCATCCCACCTAACTCTATCATGGTGGGATGGATAGTGATGGTTTTTTTATTGTTGATGTCTTCACTATGGATTTTACCTTCATTTAGATTTGGGAGGTCTGGTTCTTCACTAGGGAGTAATTATATAGCTCACTTTTGTGGGATATCTTTCATGTAGGGTTTCCAACAATGCATAGTATGGTAGTCTAGACCCTACTTTACTTTTGATTTGGATGATCTGGTTCATCTTTAACATATTGAAGTTATATAGAATCTGGATTTTTAATTTTTCCTAATGAATCTTTTGTGTGATTATAAACAAATATGCAAAATGGATCATTTTTTAGGTAGATAGGAGTATCTAATTTCTTTTTCTCCCTCTACTTGATCTTCTTCATATTAATTTTAGACAAATGAAATTCTTAGGATCTATATAAACGTAAATTTAGTTATTGGTCTATGTATTATTTTTGGCTTTGGAGGGGTGTGAAGGGGTTGTTCTGGGGTTGTGTAAGGGTGTGTGAGGGTGTGAAGGGGGTGGCGGGGGTTTAGGGTGTGTGAAGGGTGTGTGTGAAGTGGGTGTGTGCAGGGGGTGTGCTTGGTATAGGGGCAGTGGGTGGGCAGGGTATATGGGAAGGGGGTGTGTACAATACATGGGTAGGGGGTGTGCAGTGTATAGGGGTAGGGGTATTCAGTTTATAGGGGTCAGGATGTGTGTAGTGGGAGGAGTTAGTGAGTGCAGGGGGTGTTCGGGGTGTAGGGGAGGAGAGAGTGTGTAATGGGGGATGGAAGTTTGCATTGGAGGGGAGAGGGGTTGTGCTGGGGTTGTGTTGTGGTGTGTAGGGGGTATGTGATGGGTTTGTGAAGGGGTTGTGTAATGTACAGGGGTAGGGGATGTGTGGGAGAGTGTGTAGGGGTTGTAGGGAGTGTGTGCATGGGTCAAGAAGTGTGTAGTGGAGGGGGAGGGGTGTGCAGTGGTTGTGTTGGGTGTGTGATTTGTGTGCAGGGGGGAGAAGATAGGTTCACCATGCCATGTTTTTCAAACATGTGTTTCAAGAAAAATGTTTTTATTCCTTTTGTAATTTAGTTGTTTTTAACGAGAATGTATACTTTTATAAATTCATTGTTTTGGGATGTGTTTTTCATTGATGAATTGGTGTTTTTCAAATTTTTCTCTTTATTAATGATTGTGTTTTTTAGTATTGGGATGTACATATCAATATGAATCTTATTTTTTTCATTGTTGGTTATGAATTGATGTATCATTTCTCATGCATATTTGAAAAAATGATCATATATATATATAAGAAGTAATTATATCTCATTTTTTACCACTATTTCTTTATAGCTGGTTTCTTATGATGAGTTTCGCTCTGTCGACCACCATCAATAAAAGTGAGATCAACATCGTATTTGGGTATGTTTTATTCCATTTATATTCTTTGGTCCAATTCTAATTTAGGATTTTGTGTTTTTTTTGGTTCCTTATATTTTTATGGTGCATTTTGGATCTCGTTGAGGAGAATAACCTCACATGCCCTAACTCTCATGACCTAACATTGAAAACCTAGTCTCTCACACCATGCTATGGATCCCTTGACATATAACAATCTGAACCCTATATATCCAACTACCATTCCCTTAGATGAACTTATAAATTTCATCCACAAATCTACTAATGACAAAACCCATACCTAGGTGTTTTTAGTTCCCATGATTGGTTACAGATAATGGATGCATTCCCATGATTGTTTTTTTCTATCAAAAGACCCCATGCATGGGTGTGTTGGGTGGTGCAAGGGGTTGTCCAGGAGGGGGTGGTCAGTGCATGGGCGTGCTGGGGGTTGCAAGGGGATGTCTAGGGGGTGCAAGGGGCGTATCTTGGAGGGGGATGCAAGGGGCATGGGTGCGTTCGGGGGGAGGTGGGGGTGTCCAGGTTAGAGGGGCTATCCAGGAGGGGGTATAGGGGAGGATGGGTGTCCAGGTGGGTGTGGGGGTCCAGAAGGGAGAGGGTGTCTAGGTGGGAGGGGGTGTACATGAGGGGGGCATGGGTGTGAAGGGGGTGTGCAAGGGGATGTTCAGGACGTGGTTCCGGGTCATGGGTGTGTAGGGGTGTTCAAGGGGGGGGGGGGGGTTGTCTAGGGGGTGCTAGCGGGTCTATCTTGGGGGGTGAAAGGGGGCATGGGTGTGTATGGGTGTGTTCTAGGGGTATGTCCAGGGCGGTGCAAGGGGGTGTCTAGGAGGGGAAGTCTGGAAGCGGAGGGTGTCTGGGAGGATGTCTAAGAGGAAGGGGGTGTCTAGGGGATGTCAAAAAGGGATGGGTTGTCTAGGTGGGAGGTTGTTTCCAGGAGGGGGTGCTGTCCAGGAGGCTTTGTAGGGGGTGGGCTATTGTAGGGGTAGGGGGATAATGTAGGGTGTATTCAAGGGAGTGCAAGGGGGGTTGTCCTGGGGGTGGGCTACTACATGGGGTGTGTTCTGGGGGGTGGGTCGGTCAAGGGGGGTTTTTCAGGGGGTGGTCTACTTCAGGGGTGGGGGCTACTATAGATGGGGTGCAAGGGGGTGTTCAAGGGGGTGATAGGGGTTTTCTGGGGGGTGGGAAACTGCATGGGCTGCTAGGGGGTTTCTAGAGGGTAGGCTACTACATGGGGGTGTCTATGGGGTGGGCTACTGCATGGGGGTGTCTAGGGGGTGGGCTACTACATGGGGGTGAAAGGGAGTGTTCAATGGGGTGAAAGGGGGCTCTCTAGGGGGTGGTATACTATAAGGGGGGTGTTCAGAGGAGGGGCAAGGGGGTTGTCCACAGGGGTTGCTATGGGATGTTAGAGTGGAGGCAAGGTGTGTCTATGGGGTGAAAGGGGTGTCTAGGAGGGTGGTAGTGTCCAGGATGGAGGGGGTTTCCGGGAGGGGGGTCGGGGCATGGGGGTGGAGGGGTGCAGGGGTGCAGGGGTGTTTTCAAGGGGTGAAAGGGGATCTCAAGGGGGGAAATGGTGTTGTCCGGGGGGTATTGGGATATAGGGGGTGTTAAAGGGGGTTGTGGGGATATCATGGGATGGGAATGGGGGTGCATGGGGGTGTTCAAGGTTGTAAAAGTGGGATTTACAGGGGTGAATGATGGTTTCCCAGGGGGCATGGGGTTGGAGGGGTGTTGTTCAAGGGGGTGAAAGGGGCTTCCAGGGGGCACGGTGTGTCATGGGGGTGAAAGGGTATTGTCTAGGGGGCATGGGGGTGCAGGGGGATTTCTAGAGGGTGCACGGGGGTTATCCAGTGGGGTCATGTGGGTTTATGGGGTTGTCCTGGGGGTGAAAAGGGCTATCTAGGGGTGCAGGGGGTTGTCCAATGGATGAAAGGGGCTATCCAGGGGGTATGGGGTGTAGAGGGTGGGGAACTAAGAGGAACCGAATTAATTTTGTATACCATATAAATGATGTAGGCACAATTTTAACCATGTAAGTAGGGCCCTAGTTCCATGGTTGAATCATGAAAGTCGTCCAAGCCTACTACCACGGTGATAGCAGCCATGGTTTTCCAAAACCGGGGCCATAGCCTGTTACCACAGTTTCTTGAACTACGACCACAATTCCAAACTGTGGCCGTATGTTAATTTTCTAGTTGTGATCATGTGCCCAAAAGGATTCAAGAACCTTAAGTTATAATAAATATATTATATTTTGGTTCAACCATCAAATTGGTTTTTGTCTAGAATTGAATATGGTACTAGCAATTGAAAACACATGTTCCATGAATGTGATAAATTAACACATCTCATATGGTGTTTTCATTTATATTATAAAATAATGGGAAATAAGAAATCCTGAAGAATTATTCATTTATCCTAAAAACATTCAAGTACATGTATGGTACTGGAATCATCAAAAAAAATTGATGAATGGAGTTGATGAATGAAAAATAAAAGAAAGGAACTTGAAATTAAAGAAATGGAAAGTGGAATTTACCTCATTAAGTAATATTCGTTCAGATCCGTTTTAAAGGATAAGTTTTGATGTTTTTATGATAAAATGGGCTTCTGGACATGGGGGAGGAGATTGGGAGCTTATTTGATTATAATTTAGATAAGTCACAAGTCTGGATAAGAGTGAATAGAAGAGGTATTGAGGGGGTTTTATAGTGGAGGAGAGGAGGGCGTTCCCATTTTTTTACTCTATATTTTATTATTTTACAAAAAAAATAGTATTTATACATATTTCCAAGAATATTAATATTTGAATGTGAGTTCAAACCAATTTTTCTTCATAATCCATAATTCTAGGAATAGTGAATTTAACTAATAATTTATATATACAGTAAATTACCGTATTTTAATATTCATATTTTTTTAGTATTTTTAAAAAAAACAACAAATTCACCCTAACAATTTTTTGACATGTATAATTCAAAATGAACTCCAATTCTTGAAAATATTTTTTTAAATTTTATTTATTTATTTATTAGATAAAATAATATTTTATTTGAAAAATAACAACATTAAAACTATAATTTTTTTATATCGGTTTGAAAAATAAATGAAGATCTCATTGTCTTGAAATCTTATGAAAATAAAACAATAATATTATTTACTATTAATAAGGGAAATATTACTATTAATATTACTATTTATAAGGTTATGTTATTATTCACAAAAAAATAAGTTTCTTTTAACATACTCTAAATATCTTACTAACCAAAAATGGGTATGTTAGTTTTTTTAAATTCAAATCTCAGAGGTGGAGAAATTATGTTTACTGGATAGGTTATAAAAAAGTGTTGTTTTTTAGAGACTCAGTGTTTCAAGCATTCTGTATTAAATAAATTTTCAAAATTTTGGGCTGTTATAGATTTCATATTGAATGCACACCCCTTTTTTGTACTACTAGGAAGTTTAGATCTATCTTCGATATAAGGTATTTTTTACCTCCATTTTTATAGGTTCCTCGATCGGTTTCCTCTCATTTCTCCTTTAAATATGATGACAGTTGATCTCTATGTTTCTAATGGATCTTTTTTAGTTGTTGTTTGGTGCGGTTTTGTTGTGTTTTCCTCAGGTGGATACAACTATCACAAGAGAGGTGATTGTCATCCACTATGTTGGCCTTTTCTTATACAAATATCTTCGAATAAAATTTGATGTAGGGGATTCATGGATTCTCTATTATATTTACATGCAGTTATAGATTTATCATGATTTATCCTACTAGATTAAAAATAAATAAACATACTAAATATTTTAACTCGATTTACGAGTTGGGATCAACCATATGTTATTACTTTACACATTAAAAATGATTTTCCTCTTTATTTTATAGATGGTGTGATGTCTATTTATTGTTTGTTTACCATTTCATTATTGATGGAATTTGGAAAATATTGTAAATATTATATTAATTTTGAATTAAATATCCATATATAAATAAGAATGTTTAATTAATTCAGTTGTTGTTGTTTTTGTTTGATGATAATAAAATTGAAGAAGTTATGCATATTGAAATGAATCAGTTTATTTAATATAGAATAAAAAATTAGTTGCGTGGTAAAGATAATTCCTTGTAGGGTTATCAGTTACCTGATTTATTGTAAAGGCAAAGAGCCTTTTGATTTGTAGGTTTGAGTTCATGTTGTGTGTGAAAGTTGAATGCCTTGTTTAGGGCCAAGATCCCAGTTATGTTATTTTTCTAGTACTTGTGTTGTAGTGTGCACATGGGATGGCTAATCCTAGAAGCCTATTGTGGTATGTGGGTGAAGGGTTTCCCTGTGATGGTGGTGGAAGTATTTGACTCTTAGAGAGAAGTGATGCATTGGGTTATTCATGTGGGTGCCTAGGAGGACACATGGGATGCTAGATGAGGTTAAAGTTGGGTTTAACCATCGACATGAAAGTGGTTTCTGATGAACCTAATTTCTATTAATCTATTTTTCCATCCCTAGTATAAGTGGTTTATCGTCTCTCTTACCATCCTCCCATAAGAGGCGAATACATGTGGGTGTATTCCACTTTCTTTTCTTGTTTAGATTCTCAAGGATGGATGGGTCTATGCTCATGTTATCTGTGGAAAAGACGCAGTGGGTTGTTCATCTACTCACCGTATTGATCACCTAGAATTTAGTATATTAGAATTCTTTCTTTGAATACCTAGATTATGAAAAGTGGTAATGTTTCTTAAATATATTAATTAGTAAATGATGTTGGACTCGTGGGGTTGCAGGATTTTGGGATGAAATGTTGAGGTTATGACTTTGAGAAGCCATGGACTCGGTTTGGTTATGCCTGGAGGGAATGAAACATTTTTATGATGCTAATGAAATGTAATTTGGAAATGATAATAGTTAATTAATGGTTAAATAATTAATTCATGTAATTTGAAACTGATTAAAATGGATAGTGTGAGTTAATATAGCTCTTTAATTGGTTGTGTGCTTATAGGATATCTAGACTTAGTAGTGGTAGTTGAATTTATGAGAGATGTTAGTTGTATTTGAGTCTATGATTATGTGTTTTCCATAGTTTAGTTGTGAGATATATTATATCATGTACGGTTTTTTATCTTTGTTCTACCCCACCCTATAAGTTAGGGAGACTCACACCTTAGGTATTCTAATCCCTGTGGGTGTTTTCCCCAACAGTCTTGTGGTAGGATAGATGTTTGTCTTCCCCAATTGGCCCCACTATCTTCTCATGGTAGTGACTTGTGCTGGTATGCATGGAGATCAGTATTCACCATATATGTCTATAGAGGGATTTAATTTATTTTGGTTAATTCACTCCCATATATTCTAGATATAGTTTCTTAGGTGTTAAATTTAGTATAACATGTATAGGTTGTCATGGATTATGGATCATTACTCAGCGTATGTGTTGTAATAGATTAAGGTATAACACCTGATGTATGGTACATGTTATGTGGGATGTGGTGGATCCTGATAACATCCTAGTTAATTATTCTGTGTGGTATTGGTGGTGAGTTGAACAAGGTGGATGTTGTGGTACTACACCCATGTGTTTTTAGGTAGCCTTTTAGAGAGGGACGATTAGAACATCTGATGCTGGGGGAAAGTATAAAACTAGTGGGGAATTGGTAATAAGGTACAATTAATATTATTTATAATATTATATACTCTTGAATTTGATACTTTTTGAGAGTATCCATGGTCAGGCTGGGAACATGGTTTACTTGTTTAGGTGATGGGTTTGTTTTTATTTTTTTTCACTGTTCTTTGTCATGTTTTCATTACTTTTTCATGAGAGGATTTAGAGAGGATCCTACTAAGTATACTGTTATACTCACCCTAGGATATGTTAACTATTTTTAGGTCACTTCTATTAGGTTGGATATCATGATGGTTACTACTCACATGGTGTTCCAGGAGTTGTTTAGGTTTCTTGGTTGTTGTCGTTTTACTTTCTTTTGGTATTTAGAGATTTTCCCAGTCAGTTGTAGTAGCCTTTCCATGACATTACATATATTTACATGAGTTAATTTTATACTTTAGACTGAGAAGGATTTCATTGGTGTCTATTTTATATCTCTATTTTTCATTATTTATCTTTGAGGGTAATGCCTCTCATCTTTGTGCTTGTTATACTCTTAGTCCTAGTCGCAAAACCCGGGCTTATAGAGGATGGAATCGGGGTTCAATATCCATTTTCTCATTTTTCCAACCTAGGATAGGTACACCTTGTGGGGAGGGGGTCAGGACAATTAAGATTTATAGACATATACTACATGATTTTTTTATTACATGAATTAATTACACACTCCTTTATCAAAGAATAAAATATGATGATTAATGAATCCATTATTGTATGATCTATGTGGAAAACTTATATATGATAATGATTTGAATGTGACGGGGGTGCCCAAAATTATATATCTCTCTAATTAATTAGGTAATGTTTAGTCTAATGATTTGTCATGATGAGATATGGACTAAACCCAGTTCCTTTATGGAAATATTTTCAATCAAAATGTCATGGCATTTATCTGTGACAGAAGTTTATGAGGCAGTGTTTTATGTTGTATCCACATTTCCCTTTCTTCTTTTATGACTATAATTCTATATCATGTCACATCGTTCTTGTTTATGATTCATACTCCTTTTCCCCATTGATATGTGTACGGTCTAACATGTTTTATTCTATTCATGTTACATCATGTTTATTCCCTTACTGTGGTTTATAGATCACCCCTTTTTTATATATGTACCTTTGTGATCCCATGCAGTTTTAGGTACGATCATGTTAAGGATGTTTTTAATAATGATGATTTATTATTTGTTTTAGGTTGTTATATAATGTACCTAATTTACAAAGAAACTAGATTTACCTATCTTATAGGTTTAATTATGTTAATTTTATGTAATAAATCATGTATAAATGTGAAAATAATATCAAGATTTCCATAGTTTTAATTAATGGAAAATTTTTCTTATTTTTTGGGTGAGTTTTTGAAAACTCATTCCAATGCCTTGGCGATAAGACTAAGTATAAGAAAAAAATAACTAATTTATTTTCAGAATATAGTAAGTGATTTATCATGAAAATCCATCCTAGTTTGGATACTACAAGTGGATGTGTCTTTGGCATAGATGTACATATGGATAAAACACAAAAACACTACGTTGAGCTAGACTCGATAGAGAATTGATGCATAATAATGGGCATTCCTGCACACCCGGTTTGACACACATTATGGATTTGATTTTCATAATTTATAATTTTATTATGATCCATTCCTAAGGGGGGAAACTCATAAAAATATATTTTAATAAATATATCATGGATAACATAGATTTAAGCCTATAAATTCATTAGTCCAAATAATACATGTAATTTATATTTATTTTCATTAATCTCATTGTATTTTTATTTATATGATTAATATATTAAAAACACTCATCCTTAATTTTCCTATTATTCTATCCAATGGATACAAATAGTGTGAATTAGGTAAATAATCAATGTGATGGGATATATGTGACTTCCCTAGGTTCATTTGAAACAAGATGGGAGTGGGAATCACGATTTTTTTATGATACTATCTCAACTAATTCAGGTTTTGAATAGAAACCTGGATCAGGGGGATCACCCAAACACTCTTAATAAATAACAAGATGCAATTAGGAGATGTATCATACAAATCCCATGACATTTAATGGAACATCTAATCCATATATCATGAAAAAATGGAACAAATCCATTGAAAATATCTTATATATCCTTTAATTCCTGAGAAAGAGAATGTGTTTTTGCCTATTCATCATACGAATAGAGATTCCTATCCATAAGTCCCCATCCTAAAACATTACATAATATTAATTTTTTATTAGGAATGAAATTTCATTCACATGGAGGATCTTTTCAGGTTTTGAGTTTTAGAAAATTAGGCCATTAATATTACATCTGAAATATTAAAAGTAGTCTCTTTTACTATATACAATTTTTTAAAAACAATATAATGCCTTAAAAAACAATACATTTTTTCTTCAAAATAATATTTTTGAATTATTACTTTCTCTTACCCTTCCTTATACCCTGTGATAAATATTTAAGAAACATGGGATGAGACTAAAAATCTCAGTAAGCATTTTAAAATAAAGAAATAAAACACTATTCCATAAATACATAAAAATTAATGAAATCATACATTTCCCTCATAAAACATAATATCTATAACATAAATCACAAAATCATAATATTTGTGAATAACTCATAGAAATAATAAATCATAAAGGTAACATGTGGCATCCATAACATACTTACATTGTGATTTTTACAACTACATTGGGAGTAACCTTCATGGTTATATTGGGATTACCCATTACAGAATATTCCCTAAATCTATTATTAGAAACCATAACATTTACCTCTGAGAAAGTTATCCAATGTATTAGAGAGCTATATCAAGCTCACCCTCCCTCTGTTTATCACAGAACCACCTGTATACATAAACAATTACCATGAACCATAACATAATCATAACACATGAAACAAGCATAAAAGAATGATAACATTTCCACATGGCAATATAATTTTAAGATATTTACATTATCAATGCTTTCTAAAAACTATTTTAAATACCATAATATAGAAAAATGTTATATGGTATTTATTTTTATTTTAAAAACATTACAACTTGTTAAGAAAGCCAAATATCAAATAATTCTCGTGGTGGTAGAATGGTCTTTTTCACCACATATGTTAAAATGAAACAATACTTTTTTTCATTTAGTAAAACGATTGATAAAAAAATATTCCATTTTAAAACTATTTTGGGATTTTAAAAGTCAAAAGTTTTTATTATAAATAGTATGATATAAGTTCGTATATAAATCAAAATATTCATTAATGAAAGGAGTTTGAGAGGAAGTCCTTTACTTTGAGTGTGACTTGTCTCATTCTTTCTTCATATTTCTAAATAATAAAATTTTGTTAATTTATACATGTTTCAGAATACTTTTCAATTTTCTTATTCATTTCATATTAATTATCATCATGTTATAAAAACTACATTATTATTATAATTTTTATCGGTTGGTTTGTTGATATTCGGTACTTGAGTCGAAAATGAACTTGTTTGATGTAAATTATAAATGTGGTAAAAATTAAATCATCTCCATATTATTATTCATGATTTAAATATCATATATATCCAGTATATAAAATTTATAAGTTTCATAATATTGGGAGACAATAAATGAAATTCATCGTCCATGGAGACAGTAGGTCATATGTATGATTGAATGTTACTTTCATTTCAGTGTCATATTAAATGATAAGTAATAAAATGATATAAATTTATTTTATAATAGTTTTATTATATTTATTTCATGTATATATCATAGGTTTAATTAAACTATCATTTATATGTTCCATGTATTGCATGAACGAGTCTTATCACTTTGACTGGGCAGTAGTCCACACTTCCTTAAAGAAAATTGTCGTATTTACCCATCATGGAAATCATAATAGTAGGTGGTAAATAAAAAGTTTAGAAGAAAATAAACAATATAAATATAATATATATCAAATATAAAGATATTTAAATCATAATGGCTACCATGATAGGTCTTAGGGGAAAATTGAACAATCATTGTTTCATGAGTTAGTAGTTTTCCGTATACAGAAGCAGTATGTTCGTATCCATTAGATGGAGGTGTGTGTATATGTACATCAAAAAATTATCATAAAAACACCCTAATATATTGTGGTTGTTGGTGTTCTTATGTAACCATAGAATAATAGGATCATAGGGAGTGTAGAAGAAAAATAAAAGAAATGAACTTGAGAGAAGATGTTACCTCTAAATCACGTAACTTCTTCAGATTTCAGTCAAAAGAATTTCTTGAATTTCCATCTGCCCAAGGTATAGATTCTAAGTGGAAGGGATAGATTTTTGGAGATTATTTGAGCTGATTTTTGATGATCCATGGGCTTTATAGTTGTTAATATGTGGGTAGATGTAGTGGCCTTTTATAAGAGGGAGGAGGGGAACTTTTGGAGAGTCATGAAATATTATTTTTTATAAATATAATTTCGATTAAAAATAATCCAAAACTCATTTAATTCAAATATAATATGATTATGGTTCAAATAAAAATCATCTAAAATTTTTTAGAAATGTTTTGAATTTTTTATTATCCATATCTTTTTTGTTTTAACACTTATTTTACCCTTTTTAATATTATAACGATATCATGTAATTTATACAGTGTGGGTTAATTTAATTACCATACCATGTCAAAAGAAAACAAATTATGACATATTTGTACATATATTAACCATTTTACCAAATCATAGGTTTTTAGGATTTAATACCATTTAATAAACTATATTATATTTTATGTTTCTAAATATGTCAATTTTATACACTATTTATTTGTCTTTTTTTCAAATTCATAACTAATTGATTACATCGAACAAAAAAATTAATCAATCATAACATGTCATATTCACATATAGAATTTTTTTATTTCATTAATTGTGTAAAATAATATGTATTGTAATATTTATAATATAATTTATTTGAAAACATTATTAATGAAATAATCACTACATTATCATTGTGTCATAAATAAAATTATTTATTTAAAATATAAAATTTTAAAAAAATACCATGATTTAATAAATATTATTATATTTATAATGAATATTTATTGTCAAATAGATCAGTTATACAACAATATATAAAAAAAATTAGTAAAAGATACAAGTTTATTTTATATTTCTTATCAAATTAAATTATTTATTATAACATGTTATTGTCACGTCCAAGTGGCTCTATAGGGTCCAAAAATCGACCCAATGATGTACATGGTTGGACATATCTCATAAAATAGTATTATTACATGTGTTAGTGTTGTTTAATATTAATATAATATTATTTTTTTACCCTTATTTACTAGATTTACACTTTAATAATTGTAAATAAAATAATTACAGAAGTTACTATAAATAATGTCCAAAAATCAAAGGCACCTATTCAAAGAATTCAGAACATCTGATTCCAAATATGGAATCCATTTTTTGATATTAAAAACACATAATTCAAAGAAATTAATTAAAATTTAAATCACATTATCAAAACCAAAAAACATGTTTTTAAGAAGTAATAACTTTCAAAATATTGAAATGTGTTTATGTCCAATTTTAATGGGATATTACTTCCAATGACCATAATTGGATTAAATGATAAAAACATAATCAAATTATACTTTAAAACTAATTATAATTACAATGTAACAATCTAAATAAATTATATGAAAAGACGGTATTGAATTAAAATGAAGTATTTTCCACTATTCATTAAAATTTGAATTTCATCAGAAAAATAACAAAATTTCAACAAAGGTAAATTTTTATGTCCTAATTCATGAATAAGAAGTTTATTTTTATCAAAATTAACATATAAAAGTGAAAAAACATTATTTAAATAGTGTTCTCTATCAAATGTGGTAAAAAAAAACTTTTTAAAACTACTAGAGTATATTGTGCTTAAAATTGGATTCATTATCATTTTAGGCCACTAAAATTTATTGGATAAATATAATTTTTTTTGAAATATGTAAAATCATAATATAATTAATTATATTCATTCCCTCCAATAAATTTTCTTCACATTAACTACCATTTAAAATAATAATATTATTAATGTATTTTTCGGATATAACTCAACATTGTGTGCAACTTACGATTTCAGATAAACCCTTTGTTGTGTGTCGAGTACGCAATCGGAATAAGTGTCATATTTAACAAAAAATTAATATCTTATTCCTAAATATTAGTAGATATGAAAATGTATTAGTCATAAATACCTTGGTTGTTACATCTTTCCCCATTTTGGGAATTAGATCCCCACAATTTTATTCACATATCCAATAAGGAGGGGGTATTTATCCCTCATAGAATTTTAAAATTCCTACATTGCCTCTTCAACCAAATGGTTTTCACAAAAAAAACATTTACCTAATGAATTATATTATTCTGCAACACATTCTCTCTATAGTCCTGAATATGGGCTGGCTATTCCTCATAAGAAATATTCTATTCCAAGAAAACTACCTCTGCACTCAAAGCATGAGATATAACTAAGATATTTTATTTAAGATTGAAACATGAAAAACATCAAGTACCTAGGAAAAACATGGAGGTAATGAAACTCTGTAGGAAACTGATCCAAAATTCTCTAGGATTTTATATGGTTTAATAAACCTCACACTTATCTTTCCATTCTCACCAAAATGCATCACAGTCTTCCATGGAGAATCTTTGAAAAATATATGATCACCTACTTCAAAAGAAAGATAATTGATCTAGTTATCCACATAACATTTCTTCATGCTCTGGTTTGTTATCATGTGATTCTGAATCAACTGAACTTTTTCTACCATCTCTGCTACC
Organism: Viscum album; assembly: GCA_963277665.1. NCBI lineage: Eukaryota > Viridiplantae > Streptophyta > Magnoliopsida > Santalales > Viscaceae > Viscum > Viscum album. The sequence continues at coordinate 359,654,330 of OY728158.1, read as the reverse complement.
AATTCTGGTCCCATCAACTTCTTTTTTTCTAATTATCTCCAAAAAGTTGGAGTTCGACACTAATTTATATATAATACATCAAATGATGCCATATGTATATTGGAATGAAAAAAATTATCATAAGAAAACTCAACCATAAAAATATATTGACCCAAACATCCCCAGTAATCGATTGATCAAGCACGTGGCATATCCCCCAACATCTGAATTTTTTGTTCTGACTGCCCATCTTATTGAGGATGAAATGATGTAATGAAATTTTATTCAGTACCCAAAGAATTTGTAAGGACCATCTAAAAGTTAGAAGTGAACATGAGATCACGGTCAGATATAATATAGAGGATAACTCCATCTAACCTGAATAAATCTTTAATATACAATTGAGAAAGTTTATCTTGAGATAGAGTATCTCGAATAGAATGAAAATGAGTAGATTTAGTAAATTGATCTACAATAACCCAAATTGCATTGTTACCTAGATAATTATTTGGTAATCCCACTATGAAATCAATAGATATATATTTTTAATTTCCACTTCGGCATTGGAAAAGGCTGAAGCATCCCTTTCGGTAACCGTTTTTATCCTATAACATGTTGAAAATTAAAACTCTTCATAGTAAAGTCAGCAATATCTATATTCATTCCTTCCCATTAGTAATACTCCTGAAAATATCATTGCATCTTAGTACTCCCAGGGTGAACAGAAAATGGAGAAATATGAGCTTCACATAAATAATATTTCATAAAATGTGAATCACAAGGCACACATAATCTCTTTCCAAACCTTAAAAACATTCGTTATCAATGCAAAATTCTGGTAACTTACCCTACTAAACTAATTATTACTTTTTATGAAACTAAATGTCTTTTTTCTGGGATTTCTTTATTCTGTCTACTAGAGAGGATTGTACTAAAACCCAAAACAAAATAGTGGAATTCCCTTCACCAACAATATCCAATCCAAAATTCATCAAATAAAAAACCAAAGAATCTCATTACAAACGTATCATGGTTAATATGGCATTCGTCTTTTGACTCAAAGAGTAAGCAACTTTATTTTCCTTTCTTGGATGGTAATGAATTTTGAAATCATAATCCTTAATTAATTCCATCCATCTTTTCTATATCATAGTTAATTATTTTTTAGTGAATATATACTTCAATATTTTGTGATAATTATATATTTCACATTGTATTCCATACAAATGAATCCTCCAAATTTTTAAATAAAAAACAACAACAACTAATTCCTAATCATGTGTTGGGTAATTTAACTCATGAGTATTCAAATGAACTAAAGAATAATAAATTACATGATTAGTCTTCATTAGGAAGAATCCAATTTATTTCAATGAAGCATTATTATATATAACAAATTCACCATTTCTAAAAGGCACTTCCATCACCGTATCATTCAACAATCTTCTTTTCGATTCTTGAATACATTCATCACAATCTAATGTCCAAATGAACTTAAAACTCTTTTGAGTTAACTAAGTCAGTGGGTTAGATGACAATGAACTATTTTCAGAAAAAACGTCTGGTAATAATCTAAAAAACCAAAATACTATGAATCTCAATTATATTTCTTGTACTTCTTCATTCCTCAACAACTTTTTATTTAGTAGGATCAACAGTTATGCTAAAATTAGAAAAAATTTGACCATGGAATGAAATTATTTGAAACCAAAACTCTCAATTTATTAATTTTCCATACATATGCTTTTCTTTTAACGTTTTTAAGATAACCATTAAATTATTTTCATGCCCCTATTTAATTTTATAATATTCCAAGATATCATCAATAAATAAAACCACAAATGTAGTAAAGAATTCAAGGAAAATTTTATTGATAAGATCCATGAATACAGTATTTGAGTTGGTAAACCCAAAATACATACCTACAAATTCATAATGGTCATATCATGGAAGAAATTCAGTCTTTGGATCCTTTACCTCCTTTACTTTCAAATGATGGTACCCCGACCTCATGTCAATATTCGAAAAATACTAAGCTCCCTAGACTTCATCAAATAAATCATCGATTTGTAGAAAATGATACTTTTTATTAATAGTGATGTTATTTAAGGTTCTATAATCAATCAAAAGTCTCATTTAACCATATTTATTTTTAACAAACAAGATAATGGCACCCCATGGTGATGTGTTAGGTATAATGTATCCTTTATCAAGAAATTAGTGAAACAATGTTTTGAACTCTAAATGTTAAATATGATCCATTTGGTAAGGGGGTTTTGAAATTGTCTTATCATTAGGATCCAATTTAACAATAAATTCAACTTCTAGATTACGTATTATACCAGGAAAATCATTAGAAAAAACATCAAGATACTCTTTGACCACTGAAACATCATTTATCTAAATAGTTTGTTTGTTTTAAACAATATATGCAAGGTAACATTAATTTTCTTCTATTACTAGTTTCTCATCTTCTGGATATGTGATCAGAAATAAGGGTTCATTCTTGTTCAGAAAATAATGTTATTTCCAAAAAGAAGCTTATTTAGCCCTATAGTAAATTTCAGCATGATAAAAGGAAATCCATTCAATACCCAAAATAAAATCAAACTCTACTAAAGTCAAAATAATATGTTTTACAGGTAGATTTATTCTACACACATGGAAATGAAGGTTCTTATAATATCTTTTTGTCTAAAAATTTCCACCAGGTGTTTTACCATAAGTTCTAGATTCATATATTAGGATAGAATTCCAAATTTAATTGAAAAATTTTCACAAATAATATAATGTGTAGACCATGAAGAAAACAACACATTAGCATAATCAGAATAAAAAAATAATGTAATTGATACAACTTCATATGATGTCCCAACATCTATTTAAGTATTTTCAATGGATTTTACCAAACCTTTCTCCTTGTAATCCATATAATTTCCATACTTTGAGTTCTTTGTCAGAAACTCATTTTTATAATGACCCATTTCATTGAACATAACACATTAAGATGTCTGTATATTTGATTTTATCTTACCACTACCCTATTCTTTTTCAATAAAATTATGTTTCTTATGTCCCATTTTACCACATCGAAAATAACTTGCCAAAATTAAAAAGGAATTCCCTAGTGTGCTCTAGACCACAATTTTCACAAACTATAAAATTCATTTTATTACCATCAGACTTTTTTGAAGAGTTCTTATATTTCGTCTACCCCCTTGATCTCTTATTCTTTTGTTTGTCAAAGAACACATGATCATTGGAAAACTCCATTTCCACCTTTTCTGCACATCAAACAAGTTTCTCATAAATTTTGACCTCTCTAAAATCTATTCCCAATTGATTCTTTGGATTTAATCATGAGTAAAAAGAATTGATTTAACTATCAAGATCCCTTTTAAAATTTGTAGCATACCTTATGAATCGAGTTCATTTTACTTCATAAGTAGGCACTAATTCATCGTAATGCCTCAATTACAATAATTGTTTTTTCATTATTATTCAAATCCCCTTAGGAAAATATTTCTCAAGGAACATACCTTTGAATGAATCTTGATCAAGAGCATAAATATCCTCACTATCCCTGATATTTTAAACATCGACCACCCCTGATCATCCTCACCTTTAAAATGGTAAACAATAAGACAAAACATTTGACGGTCGGAACACACCATGACATCAAAAATCATTTCCAGTGCTTTGATCCACCCTTTAGATATCACATGGTCTGGTTATCCTTTTACTGATGGGAATGTGGCCTCATGAAATGCTACACTACTGACATATTCCATTGTGTCTTATCGGGATAATCTTGTTCATGTATATCACCCCCAGTTATAGCATGATTCTATTATGCTATCACCACATCAAATTGCCCAGATTTGATTTTGACCATCTCATGTTTCTGATTTGGAAGGTTGTTTTCCACTTGATGGCATCCAATCATATCTTCCAAGTTTCCTCTGTGGAAATCCATTATGAATGGAAACATATTTTAGACAAAGCAACATGATAATATTTAAATGATATATCATTTCAATCTTACATAATGTAGAAATAATTTATGGATATTAAATTAATAATATCCTAACTCCAAAATTTATCTAAACCGACCTATGATACCAACTATAAGTACCAATTCTTAAAAATTACATAATCTTGTTTTTTGATCAAGAATTTACTTCCTTTCACATTGAAAATCTTTTTAGGGTAATAGTTTTATGTAGTTAGGACATAACTATTACATCTCAAATATTACATCGTAGTCACTTTTATGATATCCAACGTTCTCAAAATAATAAAATTCCTTAAAAAACAATATTTATATTCATGATAAAAATATTCTTGAATTATTCTTTTTTCTTACCCTTTCATATAACCTATGAAATACATTTAAAAAATAAGGGATGAGCATAAAAAGCTCAGTAAGGGTTATAAAATAAGGAAATAAAATATTATTCCATGAATACATACAAATAAATGAAATCATACTTTTCACTAATAACACATAAGCTCTTTAACATACCTCATGAAATCATAAAGTTTATGAATAAATCCTAGAAATCATAAATGATAAAGGTAAGTTGTGGCATTCATAACATAATAACAATTTCCCTTTCACACCTACAAAGGTAGTAACCTTTATGGTTACGTTGGGAATACCAATCACAATATATTCCTTAAATATGTTTGGATAAACCTTACTGTTTACCTCCATAACATTACCCAATGTATTGGAGGGCTATCTCAGGCTCACCTACCCTTGGTTTATCACTAAACCACCCATATACGTAAGAAATTCCCAAGAACCATAACATAATCATAACAGATAAAACAATTATAAAAGAATTATAACATTTCCACATTACAATATCATTTCAATATACTGAAATAATCAATGCTTTCTCAAAACCATTTTCAATACCAAAATATATAAAAACGGTATATGGTAGTTATTTTCCTCTTAAAACACTATATATTTTTAAGGAATCTAAATATAAAATAATTCTTGTTATAGTGGAATGCTTATTGTCACCACATACTTTAAGAAGAAAAATTCTTTTTTCCATTTATCAAAACACTTCATAAAAAAGGATTCCCTTTTGAAAAAAATTGAATTAAATTAAAATTCAAAAGTTTATATTATATATCATATAAGTTAAATTCTTATATAAATCAAAATATTCCTCAATGAAAGGAGATTGAGACGAAGTCCCTTACCATGAGTCTGACTTGTATTGGTCGTTCTTTATATTCATGAATTATAAACATAGGTAATTTTATTATATATTATGATCCTATTTCTACTTTATAAATCATTTTATATTAATTATCTCTATTTTATAAAAATTACATAATTATTTGAGCTCATATCGGTTGGTTTGTTGATATTTGATAATTGAGTCAAAAATGAAGTTGTTTGATGTAAATTGTCTATGTTGAAAAAATTCCATCATCTCTAAATTATTATTCATGATGTTGATATCATATATATCCAATATATATAAATTTATAATTTCCAAAATATTATTATATATGAAATGAAATTCACCATTGATGGATACAGTAGACCGTATGTACACTTGAATGCTACTTTCATTTCATAGTCATATTAAAAGAATAATAATCAAATGATATAAATGTATAATATAATAATAATATTATATTTATTTCATTTATTTAACATAGTTTTAATAATACTATATTTTATACATTCCATGTATAGTATGGACGAGTCATATCACTTTGAGGGGTGGTAGTCCACATTTCCTCAAATGAAATTATCGTATTTACACTTCATGAAAATCATAATGTTATATTGAAAATAAAAATTTCAGACGCATATAGAAAATATAAATATAATATATATAATATATTAATACATGTGCTTTCTAATGTCCCCCATGATAGGTGGTAGGGAAAAATTGATCAATCATCCTTTCGTGAGGAAGTTGTTCGATATACACATAAACATTATGTATGAATCCATTAGATGGAGGTGTGTGTAAGTGTAGTTAAAATTATTCTCATAAAAAAATAATTTTGTTTTTAGGATATTGGTGTGGTTTTTTAATCAAAGAACATGAAAATAATAGGTAGTTGAGAATGAATATAAAGGAAAAAAACTTGAGAGAAGATGTTACATCTAAATCGAGTAAATTATTTTGATTTGATCCAAAAGGCCTTCTTGAATAGCCATATTCCCAGGATAAGGATTATATTAGTAAGGGGGATGTTGAGAGATTATTTGAGTAGAATATGGATGAGAAAATAGAATTTATAGGTGTGATTAAGTGGATAAAGTTAGTGGCCTTTTATTAGAGGTAGGGTCACATTAATAAATTCTTGAAATATTAATTTATTATAAATTATATTTTGATTAAAAATGGTCCAAAAATCATATAATTAGAATATAATAGGATTTTAGTTAGAATAAACATAATTAAATAATTTTTATAAAAGTTTTTAAAATTTATTTATCCATATATTCTTGGTTTAACCCTTATTTCCCCTTTTTAATCTCAAAGTAATATCTGGTTATTTACAAATTGCGGGTTAATGTAATTACTATATCTTGTCAAAAAACCCAAAAAAAAGAAATTTATAATATATATGGACTTATATTAACCATTTTTTAGAATATAAGATTTTTAAGAATTTAATATCATTTAATAAATGATTTTATATTTTATGATATGAATTATGTTAATTTTAGAAACTATTCATACTTGTGTTTTTTACAAATTTATAACTTGATTCCTTTGAAAAAAATATATAATCAATCCTAAAATGTCATATTCACCTATATAATTCTGGTATGACATTAATTATTTCAAAAATATTGATTTTAATATTTATAATATCATTTATTTGAATCCTTTATTAATTAAACCATCACTGCATCATCATTCTGTCATATATAAATTTTTTAATTAATATGTAAAAATTATAAATAAAATAACATTATTTAAGAAATATTATTCGATTTATATTTAATTTTTATAGTCAAATATGTATGTTATATAACCCTATATTAATTTGTTTTAGTAAAATATACATGTTTATGTTATACTGCTCATTACATTAAATTAATTATTATAACATGTCATTATCACACCCAAGTGGATCCATGGAATATCAAAAGCATCTAAAGGATAAAAATGGTAATACATATCTCATCCAATAGAATTGTGACACGTTTTAGGATATTAGAATATTATTATAATATTATTTTTACCCTTATATACCATATTTACCCTTTAACCATGGTAAATAAAATAATAACTTAAGTTGTTATACATAATGACCAAAAATAAAAGGTGACTATTCAATAAATTTAGACATTATTATTATATACATGGAATCAATTTTTCTAAATTCAAAACAAATATTTCTATGAAATTAATTAAAAAATAATTCCCGATGTCAAAACCAAAAAAGGGTTTTTAAGAATTAATAACTTTCAAAAGATTGGAATGTGTTAATGTCCAATTTCAATGGGAAATTCCTTCCAATGAGAAAATTTGGATTAAATGTTAGAAAAATAATCTAATTTAACATTAAAAATAAAATAAAATTGTAATCTAACTATATAAATAAATTAGATAAAATTGCATTTTTTTATTTAAAATGCAGTATTTTTCAATATTCCTTAAAATAGGAATTTCATTAGAAAAATAACAAAATTTCTAAAAAGGAAAATTTTAATATCCTTATTCTAATAGTGAATTTTATTTTTTTCAAATTTAACATATAAAAGTGACAAAACTAGATTGAAAAAGGTTTCTCCAATAATGTCAGAAAAAAAGCCTTTTAAAAATATTAGGGTATTTTATGCATAAAATTGGATTCATTCTTATTTTAAGAATCTAAAATTTATTGGATAGATTTAAAAACATTTAAAAACATTTAAAATAATAATATAGTTAAATATTGTTCATTCCCACCAATACAACGGCTAGGCATGAACTACCATTTAAAATAATAATAATATTATTCTATTACATTCTTGGTAAAACACAATGTTGTGTCCGACGTAAGATTTAGAAGAAACCCATTTTTGGGTGTTTAGTAATCTATCCTAAAAATCATCCCCTTTAATGTAAAATTAATATGTTTTTCATAAATATTAACAGATATGATAAAAATCTATAAATACCTAGTTGTTACACTATTTGTGGTGGAAATTGATCCAGAATACAAAGCTTTTGAAAGAGATCGATGCAGTGCGGGGGCGGGGGGGGGGGGGGTGAATTTTGGAAGATGTTTTTTGATAAGTATTTTACTTTCACTATATTAATAATAATTGAATGTTTTTTATTTTACCTCAATAAAAAAGTATTACTAATCTATCGGGGTAATTGTAAAAAACATCACAAGGCATGATTGACAAACCACTGGATTTTTTGTTTCCTTTGAATGAAAGGATTTCCCCATATTTGGTGGGGTAAAACAAAGTCTATGAAAATCCCCAGAGAACCAAGATATTGATTGGTATGATGAAATTGTATTATGTTCTATAAAAGATAAAATAATGATCTTCTAATCATAAGGGAATTATTGGGATAAGAAGTATAAATTGGAGTTTAATTCTAGCAATCTGATGGATAAATATAATAGTGCAAGGAAATTTCAACGTACCAATTTAAAAATTTGTACAAATAAGAACCCATATATTTTAAAAATGGGTATGAGGAAATGATTTAGTTTTTGGAAAGAAGGGTACCTAGCTAGTGATAACTGATAGGAGAAGACCACCAATTTGATGGTGGAATGAAATCATTTGGTAAATGCTATATGCATTGTTCATTACATCATCAATAAGGAACCATGTTACATTGCAAACTAGTACACTAAGACAAGGGTATTTGGATACAACCAACAACTTCCAAGGAATATAGGGAGTGATTTTTTTATCACTACTACTGAGGAATTATGTGGTAACTTGTACAATAGTTATTCTTGAAATATTAGTGAAACTAATTTTCAATTTTGGTTCTACACATTCCTCCATATCATGAAATTTTAGTATAAATATTAAAACGCCACCCTAAAACAAGGAAGTAAAATTTTTAGTGAAAAAAATTTTGGGAATTTTTTTTGGTTTAGAATATAACTCCTCTCCAGTGAAAATTTGTGAAATGAACTTCCTAGTGAACCATTTAATACTCTAATAGGTGGAATTTCTAGAATTTTGGGTATTTATTGGCTTTCCATCTATAGATATATCATAAATTTACACTAGAAGAAAATCACTATTGACATAGAGAATCATCCTCTAAATATGTACAAGTGAAAGAAGGAGGTTGAATATTATTTTTCAGTAACATTTCAAGAATGTATGTTATTTTCTTATGATAAAACAAATCTAGATCAAATGATTAATTCTATGGGATGAATCATCTTTGAATATATTCCCATTGTGAGAGAATATGTTGATGTGTTTCCTGAGGAATTTTCTATTATTCTTCCTAATCGAGAGGTCGAATTTCCAATCGTGTTTATACCTAGGGTGTTACAATTTTCCCAGAATCTATATAGAGTGAATTTTATAGAACATGAAGATATCAAGAAACAGATACAATATAATCTAGATAAACAGTTCATATTACCAAGTGTTTCACCATGGGGTGCACCAATCATCTTCCTCGAGAAGAAGGATAGGAAAATGAGTCATTTCATTGATTATCATAATCTGAACAAGATAACAATAAAGAAAAAGTATCATCTTCCTTGGATTAATGAATTTTTTGATCATCTATGGAGAGCACAATACATCACCAAGGTTGATCATTGGTAGGGGTGTTTCCAAGTTTGGGTGAAGAAGGAGGGTATATCCAAGATTACTTTTCACACAAGGTATTGGCACCTTGAGTTCATAGTAATTCCATTTAGACTCAATAATCATCCATAAATAATCATTTACATGATTAATAGATTATTTATGGATTATCTTGACAAATTTTTTATAGTCAATATATATGATATTCAATTAAACTCTAAAAGCAAGGTCTTGTATGATGACCCGATGAGCACTATGCTAAAGACCTCGAGAAGATTTATGATATGTAAATAAAATATTATTTTTTTAAGTAAGTCTCATTCATGAAGAATACCATAATAGGAAATGGTATATCCATGGTATCATCAATGATATAAGTAATTGAATGGTGGATAAGGCCAACAATTGTGGAGAATATACATAGTTTCCTTTGATTATATGGGTATTATCATCGATTTGTGAGAAATTTATTAGTATTATCAAACCCTATAACCAAGCTAACTCTAGAAGGTAGTCATTTTTTCCCAGGAATGATGAATGTGAATATTGCTTCAAGGAGTGGAAAATGAGGCTTATCACTACACCTATACTCACACTACCCAAAAGTGGAGAAATTTTCATGGTATCCAGCGATTCATTAAAGAAGGTATTGGTCTTTGTGTTAATTAAAAATGAAAAAGTGATAGCATATGCTTCACCGATGTTTACATTTCCTGAACATAAGTACCAAATGCATGATCTTGAGTTGGTTATTGAAAGAGCGTTGTCGCACGCGCTCTCAAAAGAACTTCAAAAGTGAGTTACGTTGGATAAAACTCCAAGCACAACACTCTATGAAGCTAATGTTTAGTTTACTTGGTGTAGCATAGGGGGCTAACCAAGGTCGTCTCTCAAAGGAGGAAGTGAATTTAACAACTTATTAGAGGTATTATAAAAAATAAAATAAAATAGAATAGAATAAAAACACTACTTTAAAGGATTGGGTTTATTTTTGTAGTTTGTGAATCTAGAAGAAGTTTGCTGGAAGAAGATTGTATAATTTTTTTTTGTTTTTAGTTTTGAAATGAATTTCAATTTAAATGACACAACAAGAAGATGTTTTTTTAGAAATATATTTAAAAAGCGTAATCGATCTAACTCTACCTCTTCACTTTATTATTAATCATTATCATTTAAATTAACATTCACTTAATTATGATCCCTTAATTTTTTAAATCCCGAACCCTACGAGAATTAACTTTACCACAAAGATGATGTGAATTTAAACCTAGGCTAACTTTGGAACGTGCAATCGCAGCACCCTGCTTTGATTGATGTTCTAAGATTAGCTTATGATCAGTGGTAAATTAAGGCACATATCCATTCTGGAAATGAGGATGAATTGTGTTTAGGGATTATATTTGAACTCTACAAATTTATCCCGTGTGGTCTTGTATTACCGATTAAGATCGCGCTCTCACAATTTACACAAAATCCCGACCTCGCGTGTTTTTGTGTTAATTGTTCAATTGCTTGCTTAGTTTCTTACAATTTAAAAACACAATTCATGGATCATATTAAGTGAATTACAGTAGCTCATTGATTCAAAATAATTAAATGAAGAGGGTAGAAGATAGATCGATTACTAAAAGACTACTCTTCTATGGGTGGCGTAATCATCGTAGAAGCGTTTTGCATGTGCAAAGGTTTAAAATGGGTATAACCCAATAACGCTTCTACTCAAGAATTCCAGACCAATTAGGAAGATTAAGAGAAGAAGAAGTTTAAACAAAACATAAGAAAAGAGAAGAAATATAAGAAGAACAATGAAGTTTATTATACAAATGAAAACATTACAAAATGAAGAAGAGAAAGAGGCTTCGATGAGGGGATCCTTGCTTCAAGAGCTACCCCTCTTACAATGGTTGGATAATTTGGGTGAAACAAATTCTCCTCTGCCTCCAATCTCCCAATTCACGTCCCAACCCCTCCAAATGAGAAAAACTCCAATTTATAGAGGGGAGGGGAGGAGAGGTTACAAGTGGTTTCAAGTGTGAATGTGGAAATTCGGCCAAATATTTTATTCCAACTTGCACCGCCCGTTTGACCACCAAAACGCCTGAATTGTCCGGCCTTCCAGAAGGATGATTTGTGCCAAATCATATCCCCGAGCGTTCCTCAAAATTTGGGCTCAATTCAAGCCGGTTTGTAGAGGATATGGCCCAAATACAGAACCTTCTCCATTCTGGCGAGCCCAGCCCAACTTTGACTTCATGGCCCAATTTCAACAACCAAATGAACTCTTTAGCTCTAGTGTACTGAATAAAAGTTGTAGATAATTAAGTTAGGAACACTGTTACAAAATTTAAAATTCAAATAAAATTTATAAAAATATTTATCTTCGAAATACTACAGTGCACTATTAAGGGTAAAACTGGAATTTTCACCAAATTTTCAAATGAATGATCAAATCCCAAATATTTTATAAATAAACATATTTAACACAATGTGAGGAAATTATATCATTTATTATCAATAAAATATTCAATAAAATAGTGTTTTATCAACTCCCCCACACTTACCCTTTTGCACACCTGGGCAAAACCTCATATCAAGTAAACATCAATATCAAATCAAAACCAATTTTAAAACACATATCTTTAAGATCAATCAATTTCACACCAAGAATAAAAAAAGAAATCATGCCTCATAAAAAACCTTATTTCAAGTTCTCCATTTATATCATTCAATATATTTCCACTTCATTTATCCGCCCATGCACAAAACACTTACCTCGCTTGAATTTTCTCTCATCACTCAAATATCAATTTTTTTGCAATGTCTTTCTCATCCAAACTCATACAAGGGTCACCATAGGCTTGATAGATTCCTACATCGCTACCCAATGTGAGTCATAGACATATGATTATCATGAGGACTTTTCAGGGTTGTTCTGTGGCTTTCGGTTGGTAGGATTAAGATGTGAAAAACTCTGAGGCTGAATGAGGAGGGCTTGACTCTTTTAAAGCAAAATTGCATTAATCTAATTTTCACTTAAATATGGTCTTCTCTTCAATCCCCATAGTATCAATTCAGCTCCATCATCATGAAAAGTCATGAAAGGTTTACACCATTCATCATTTCAGCATAAAAAATGTCAATCTTCTAGAACATGATTTTCTTGAAAGCTCCAAATGGGCACAGCTTTCCACCTCAATTAGAAGCTCCAGAAAAGGCACAGCTTCACTTGTCATGAAAGCTCCAGAAAAGGCACAGCTTTCAATATAATGACTTTATTTAGCAGCAAACACATCTCTTCAGAATTTAATTTTCCACCCAAAGTATCACATAATGTGGTGGCACAACACAAGACAGCTTCCCCCACACTTAAGCTCAACTAGATTATGCAATTTCACTTCAAGAGTTGGTTGGATAGGGAAAATTGGCTTGTAATGTGGCTTAACCTAACAGTATGTGCATGGCTTCTAAGGGCTACAAGGATTAAATATTCAAGGTAGGCCATTATAAAAAAAGGATTATTTGAAATAGGGGTTTTAATACCAAACAAATGCCTCAATCATTTAAACACAAGTACCTCAAACCCTCAAGTTTTGACAGGAATAGATCAAATTATGGTTAAATCAAGTATGGTTTGGCTCTCTCAAGAAGTGAGGTGAATGTAAAGAATATGAAAATAATGGTTTAGAAGCCTCATAGGAAAGTGATTTCAAATATAAAGACAGTGAGATTGGCATGGGATTCAAAATTCAGCGTACTTTGCATGAAATTACTAAATATTTGAACTTGAAACAAAGTCATTTCAGCATTCATTTAAGCTTAGTTTCAAGGGGTAAATTGTTTCACTTATTGATATGGATTTAAAAATGGCGATGAGAATCATTTCAGATCAAAAGTTTCAGAAACACACAGAAAATTGTAAAATAAACACACAAATTTTAAAAAACACACAATTTTTGTTTTTTGGTTTTTTTTTAACAGGAAAACAATTGAAATTACTAAACTAAAAGGTTCCCTCCCCCACACTTAAAATATTGCATTGTCCTCAATGTGAACCCATGTGATGATATATGCACATGAAATGCAGAATTTTTAAATAGGACAAATAATATAAAAGTGAAAGGGTTAGGAACAGCCTGATGTGATCAAGTGATGATGGGGTCATGCAGTGTGATAAAATCCACTGCATCAGTAGGATGTCCCTCAATGTATCTCTTAAAACGTTGCGCATTGACTGTAAAGCTCCTTCCAGTTTCCTCTTGTGTGATCTCCACTGCACCATAAGGAAAAACATTAGACACAATATAAGGACCTAACCATCTGGAACACAACTTACCAGGCATCAACTTCAGTCGTGAACTATAGAGAAGGACTTTCTCTCCAATATGAAACTCCCTCTGTTGGATCATTTTGTCATGAGATGCTTTTGATATTTCCTTATAGAGCCTTGAGTTCTCATATGATGACAGGCGAATCTCCTCAAGCTCTTGAATTTGCAACTTCCTTTGAATTCCAGCTTGGGCCAAATCCATGTTACATTTCTTTATAGCCCAATATGCCTGATTCTCGACTTCTGCGGGGAGATGACACGCTTTCCCAAAAACAATCCGAAATGGGGACATACCAATGGGTGTCTTGTATGCTGTCCTATAAGCCCACAATGCATCATCCAAGCGCTTGCTCCAATCCTTCCTATTTGGCTGCACGGTTTTCTCCAAGATTTGTTTCAACTCACGATTTGAAACCTCAGCCTGGCCATTTGTTTGTGGGTGGTATGGTGTTGATGTTTTGTGAGTCACCCCATACTTCCGAAGGAGGGAAGCAAAATTCCTATTGCAAAAGTGTGTCCCTTGGTAACTGATAATGGCCTTTGGTACTCCAAACCTGCAAAAAATATGTGCTTTGACAAAATCCACAACAACATGAGAATCGTCAGTCCTGGGGGCCTTGGCCTCCACCCATTTACTCACATAATCGACAGCAACAAGGATATACAAGAAACCAAATGAACTAGGAAAAGGTCCCATAAAATCAATTCCCCAAACGTCAAAAATCTCACAGAATAAAATGGGTTGTTGGGGCATCTCGTGTCTTCTTGAAATGTTTCCAGTGTGTTGGCAACGAGAGCATGACTTACAAAATACATGGGAATCATGGAATAAACTAGGCCAATATAATCCTGAGTCTAAAACCTTCCTAGCTGTCCGTTGGGCTCCAAAGTGTCCACCACAAGCAAGTGTATGACAGAAATGAAAAACAGACTCAAACTCATGATCGGGAACACACCTCCTAATGACTTGGTCACTACACATGCGCCAGAGGTATGGATCAACCCACACATAATACCTAGACTCACTTTTTAATTTTTGGACTTGATGCTTCTTCAAATTTACTGGGATTTCAGAGCCAACAATGTAATTAACTAAATCAGCATACCAAGGATGCTTACCTGAGATGGTATAGAGATGCTCATCGGGGAAAGTGTCCCGAAGTGGTACCTGGTCCAAGGTGTCACCCTCTAGAGTGTGAGTAAGCCTACTCATGTGGTCTGCCACCAAATACTCTGACCCCTTCTTGTCCTTTATCTCAAGGTCAAACTCTTGAAGAAGTAGCATCCAACGGATAAGTCGTGGCTTTGCATCTGGCTTCTTTAAGAGGTACCTCAAAGCTGCATGGTCAGAAAAAACAACTACATTAGAGCCCAATAAATATGAACGAAATTTATCTAAAGCAAATATAACAGCAAGAAACTCCTTTTCTGTTGTGGTGTAGTTTGATTGGGATGAATCTAGTGTCCTCGATGCATAGGCGATCACATGTGAACGTCCCTCCACCCTCTGAGATAAGACAGCTCCAACCGCGAAGTTGGAGGTGTCACACATAAGCTCAAAAGGAATCTCCCACCGTGGGGGCTGTATGATCGGTGGAGTGGTCAGACACTTCTTTAGCTCATCATATGATACCCTGCATGAATCATCAAAATTGAAGTCAATATCTTTTTGAAGCAATCGAGATAAGGGTAGAGCGATCTTACTAAAATCTCTGATGAAGCGTCGATAAAATCCAGCATGTCCAAGGAATGATCGAACATCACGCACACATGAAGGGTAGGGTAAGGATGAAATGATGTCTACCTTAGATCTATCAACCTCTATCCCATGTTTTGACACTACATGCCCTAAGACAATGCCATGCTCTACCATGAAATGACACTTTTCAAAGTTCCGGACTAGATTCTTCTCAATACAACGATTCAACACATTTTCCAAACAACTTAGACATTCATCAAATGAAGATCCATACACTGTAAAATCATCCATAAATACCTCCATGCAGGTCTCAATAAAATCAGAAAAAATACTCACCATGCATCTCTGGAAGGTACCTGGGGCATTGCAAAGTCCAAATGGCATCCTCCGATAGGCAAATGTCCCAAAGGGACAGGTGAATGTAGTCCTCTCCTGATCCTCCGGAGCTATAGGAACCTGAAAATATCCAGAAAATCCATCCAAGAAACAATAGTGTGTCTTCCCAGCTAGTCTCTCAAGCATCTGATCAATAAATGGGAGGGGGAAATGATCTTTGCGAGTGGAATGATTTAGTTTCCTATAATCAATACACACGCGCCAACTGTTTTGTACCCTCATTGGAACTAACTCATCTTTATCATTTTTAACAACAGTAACACCACTTTTCTTAGGCACAACCTGAATAGGACTTACCCACCGAGAATCTAAAATGGGATAGATTATACCTGCCTCGAGCAATTTTTCAACCTCTTTTCTAACAACCTCCAGAAGGGTTGGATTGAGTCTCCTTTGTGGTTGCCTCACCGGTTTAGCTCCATCTTCCAAAAGAATCCTATGCATGCAAATGGAGGGGCTAATACCTGATATGTTAGCCAAGGTCCACCCGATTGGCCTGATGTTCTCCCTCAAAAGATTCAAAAGTTTTTCTTCATGTTCAAAAGAGAGATTGTTAGCAATGATAACAGGTAATTTTTCACCACTTAACAAGTATGAGTATTTGAGATTTGGTGTCAATGGCTTTAGTTCCAGTGATGGTGGCTGCTGAATGGATGGAAGCATGAGTGGCGTAGACATCTGTGCACAATCATACATATCATCTGAATGAGAGAACAATGCATCAAATCCATCAGAAAAATTAGCAGCCATATCATAATCAGAGTATACATGCTCAGAATTCGAATATGATTGGACAAATGAACCAATCCCAAGATCAGAAAGATCATGAATTAAAGGGTATGAAGTAGAATGAGACATCAAGTTGGACCCAATACTCATTATTTCATTAAGAAGTGAATAGTCCCCAAGAGATTGGGAATCAAAAATAGAGGGACTATCACATGGAGACTCAGAATGAGAGAGAAAGAATGCTGAGTGTTCCTCTGGTGGGTACTTCATAGAATCCAGGATTTTAAACCTCACGATTTCATCCCCGAATTCCATGGAAAGAGTACCCTCATGAACATTGATAATGGTCTTAGCTGTTTTGAGGAAGGGTCTACCAAGAATGATAGGGGCATGAGAACTTACCTGGTCATCTTCCATGTTTAGTACATAGAAATCAGCAGGGAAGATCATGTCCTTTACCTTTACCAACACATCTTCAAGGACACCAGCCGGATATGTTGTAGCTCTATTCGCTAGCTGCACCACTACCCTTGTAGGCTTGAGCTCACCAATCTGCAATGAAGAGAAAACAGAGTGAGGCATCACATTTATTGAAGCTCCTAAATCACAAAGAGCATCAGAGAAGTGAAACTCCCCTATGGTGCATGGGATGGTGAATGTCCCGGGATCCTTGCACTTTGTTGGCATTGCTATAGTTGGTGTAATGAGTGTTGAGACATTCCTTCCAAGGTTGATCCTCTCATTTCCCTTGAGCCCTCTTCGATTGGTACAAAGTTCTTTTAAGAATTTGGCATACCTTGGGATTTTCTTAATGGCTTCGAGTAGAGGAATGTTGATCTCCACACGCTTGAATGTGTCCAAAACATCCTTTTGCATTGCTTCTTCAACCATCTTCTTGGTTTGAACAACCCTGTTTGGAAAAGGAAGTGGTTTAGGAGGAACATCATCAATCTTTTTCTTACCTTTATCTTTCTCCTTGGATTGTTCATCAGTTGGTATGGAATGTGGCTTCTCTGAAGTTGAGGTGAATCCCGGTGGAATGGTAGGTACAACTGTATCGTTCATTTTCTTCCCACTTCTCAATGTTATGGCACTAACATTCCCCTTTGGATTTGGAGTGGGTTGGGAAGGTAGATTTCCAGAATTCTTACTCACAAGTTCATGGAGGGCGGTGGCAATCTGGCTCATTTGAGTCTTCAACTCCCTCAGCTCCGAACCTTGACTTTTCCGCTCATTCTGTTGATTAAGAACAATTTGTTTCAAAAGATCATCAGTGTTAGAGTCTACCTTGGGTTGGAGATTCCCTTGTTGCTGACTTGTTGATGTTTGAGCTTCAAATCTCCTTTGGGGTTGTTGGAAACCCTGTTGGTAAGGTGGAGGCTGCTGGAAGTTTGGTTGAAAAGGGGGCCTTTGTTGTTGTCCAGAGCCATACCTCATGTCCGCTAGATCTTTCCACCCTTGGTTGTATGTTGGATCAAACTTCTTTTGGGGATATGGTTGTTGTTGTTGCTGCTGAAATGGTCTCCCAGGGAACACTGCTGCACAATCTTCTGTTTCTTGGAGTTGTGGGCAACAGTCAGTCGGGTGGCTTGTCTCAGTGCAAATACCACAAGGCCTTGAGGGAGGGGGTTGGGATGTCATTTGAGCCAATGCAATCTGCCTCACCATAGTTGTCAATTCTTCTAACTTAGTATCAATCAAATGACTTTCAAGAGAAGAAGGACTTACTTGATGTACTCCTCGAACATGTGGTGTACCTCTATCACCAAATTGTTGGGAGTTTTGGGCCATCTTGTCGATCAATGCTCGTGCAGCTACTGGTGTCTTGTCCACCAATGCTCCTCCAGCTGCAGCATCCACCATGCTCCTCTCCATGGGTGAGAGTCCTTCATAGAAGTACTGGATGAGTAATTGCTCACTGATTTGGTGATGCGGACAGCTTGCACACAACTTCTTGAATCTCTCCCAGTACTCATACATTGACTCCCCTTGGGCTTGATTGATCCCCGATATCTCCTTTCGAATGGATGTGGTCCTTGATGCTGGAAAAAATCTCTGCAAGAAAAGACGTTTCAAATCGTTCCAACAAGTTTACTCTTCGGGTTGTAAATAATACATCCAATCTTTCGCAGCCCCATCAAGTGAGAATGGGAATGCTCTTAGTTTAATTTGATCTTCAGAGACATTTCTAGGTTTTAGGGTTGAGAAAACCACATTAAATTCTTTCAAATGTTTATTAGGATCCTCACCAGAGAGGCCATGAAACTTTGGAAGTAAGTGAATTAACCCAGATTTCAGTTCGAAGTCCGATTCGAGATTTGGGTATGCAATACAATTTGGTTGATAGTTAATATCAGGTGCAGCGAATTCTCGAATGGTTCTATTAAGTTCATTTCCATTGTTTCCAGCCATTGGTTCTTGTTTTATGGTTGAATTTGAATTGCTTCCAATTTCAATGTTCTGATATTGGAGTAATTCTCCAACTGGTTGAATGTTGAAACTTCCCGTAGACTGAGAATGTCTGATTCGTTCCCTAAGGCTACGTTCAATCTCAGGGTCAAGATCTAAGAGATCTTCGGGATTAGTTCGTGTCATCAATCAATGAAAGATGAAAAGAAGGAATGTGGACCATAGTAAAATAAAAATTTGAAGTTTGAGTTGATGGTCCAAAAAGAAGTAGAAGAAAATAAAAGAAGAAGAAGAAAAATCAGATTGGGTAAAGAAGGAAGAAAGAAGAGAGGAAGAGAATAAAATCTAAAATAAAATAAATACCTCTAATTGGTTGAAATAATTACTTGCCTCCCCGGAAACGGCGCCAATTTGAAAGAGCGTTGTCGCACGCGCTCTCAAAAGAACTTCAAAAGTGAGTTACGTTGGATAAAACTCCAAGCACAACACTCTATGAAGCTAATGTTTAGTTTACTTGGTGTAGCATAGGGGGCTAACCAAGGTCGTCTCTCAAAGGAGGAAGTGAATTTAACAACTTATTAGAGGTATTCTAAAAAATAAAATAAAATAGAATAGAATAAAAACACTACTTTAAAGGATTGGGTTTTTTTTTGTAGTTTGTGAATCTAGAAGAAGTTTTCTGGAAGAAGATTGTATAATTTTTTTTTGTTTTTAGTTTTGAAATGAATTTCAATTTAAATGACACAACAAGAAGATGTTTTTTTTAGAAATATATTTAAAAAGCATAATCGATCTAACTCTACCTCTTCACTTTATTATTAATCATTATAATTTAAATTAACATTCACTTAATTATGATCCATTAATTTTTTAAATCCCGAACCCTACGAGAATTAACTTTACCACAAAGATGATGTGAATTTAAACCTAGGCTAACTTTGGAATGTGCAATCCCAGCACCCTACTTTGATTGATGTTCTAAGATTAGCTTATGATCAGTGGTAAATTAAGGCACATATCCATTCTGGAAATGAGGATGAATTGTGTTTAGGGATTATATTTGAACTCTACAAATTTATCCCGTGTGGTCTTGTATTACCGATTAAGATCGCGCTCTCACAATTTACACAAAATCCCGACCTCGCGTGTTTTTGTGTTAATTGTTAAATTGCTTGCTTAGTTTCTTACAATTTAAAAACACAATTCATGGATCATATTAAGTGAATTACAGTAGCTCATTGATTCAAAATAATTAAATGAAGAGGGTAGAAGATAGATCGATTACTAAAAGACTACTCTTCCATGGGTGGCGTAATCATCGTAGAAGCGTTTTGCATGTGCAAAGGTTTAAAATGGGTATAACCCAATAACGCTTCTACTCAAGAATTCCAGACCAATTAGGAAGATTAAGAGAAGAATATGTTTAAACAAAACATAAGAAAAGAGAAGAAATATAAGAAGAGCAATGAAGTTTATTATACAAATGAAAACATTACAAAATGAAGAAGAGAAAGAGGCTTCGATGAGGGGATCCTTGCTTCAAGAGCTACCCCTCTTACAATGGTTGGAGAATTTGGGTGAAACAAATTCTCCTCTGCCTCCAATCTCCCAATTCACGTCCCAACCCCTCCAAATGAGAAAAACTCCAATTTATAGAGGGGAGGGGAGGAGAGGTTACAAGTGGTTTCAAGTGTGAATGTGGAAATTCGGCCAAATATTTTATTCCAACTTGCACCGCCCGTTTGACCACCAAAACGCGTGCATTGTCCGGCCTTCAAGAAGGATGATTTGTGCCACATCATGTCCCCGAGCTTTCCTCAAAATTTGGGCTCAATCCAAGCCGGTTTGTAGAGGATATGGCCCAAATACAGAACCTTCTCCATTCTGGCGAGCCCAGCCCAACTTTGACTTCATGGCCCAATTTCAACAACCAAATGAACTATTTAGCTCTAGTGTCCTGAATAAAAGTTGTATATTATTAAGTTAGGAACACTGTTACAAAATTTCAAATTCAAATAAAATTTATAAAAATATGTATCTTCGAAATACTACAGTGCACTATTAAGGGTAAAACTGGAATTTTCACCAAATTTTCAAATGAATGATCAAATCCCAAATATTTTATAAATAAACATACTTAACACAATGTGAGGAAATTAAATCATTTATTATCAATAAAATATTCAATAAAATAGTGTTTTATCAGTTATATTGATCTTCAGTTTTAAAATATAATGGTATTACCTTTTTGGATAGATGTGTGAAATATAGATGAATCTCAAATGCCACAACTATATATTAACCTAGAAAGAGATGAATACGAGATAATGACGATGGTTAGAGACGATCAATAAATATGAATTATCAATTCACTACCATCCATATAAGGTGAAAAAAATGTATGATATTCTGAGTAAAAAGAATCCATAAATTCAATCATTGATAATAATTGATAAGGATTGGATCTTATTAATTTTTAAAAGTATGGGTATGGGAATTATAACCGATGGAAAAAATATTCATCCTTTCAAAAATTATTTCTCAACAAACCTTATTGAGAATAAAATGGGGGCTCAAAGACTTGATATGGTAATTTAGAAAAAAGTAGAATATATAAGAAAAAGTACATTTTTAGAGTTCAATATTAATGAATAAAGAGTGATAAGATTTGGGTCATGGATTTTTTTAGAAAGAAATCTATATTTAACTAGGGATCTATTGGATTATATACATAGTTCAACTTTATCCAACCATATAGGAAGTAAAAATATGTATCGAGATATACAAGACCTTTATTGGTTGGAAAACATGGAGAATGAGATTTCAGAATATACAAAAAAATTCATGTATGGTATCAATTAAGAAATGAATGGAAAAAAATACATTTGGATAATGTAACCAATACCCATACCTATATGGAAATGGGTAAATTTTACCATAGACATTTACACATGTCTTATTAGTACATAAATAGGATATAATGCTATCTGGGTTGTGGTGGATCGTCTTACAAATACATCCAACTTCATTAAAATTCAAGTGGACTTCTAACATCAACAACATGAAAGGATATGAATTAGAGAATTTGTGAAGCTGCATGGAACACCAATATAAATTGTATCTGATCAAGACCCATGATCTACCTACATGTTCAAGAAGAGTCTATAACATTATCTAAATAATGAGTTGAACATCAACATTGATTATCACCCTCAAAATGATGTCCAATATGAGAAGACTATTTAGAAAATTGGGATAATTTTGAATGGATAGTCAATTAAAATAAAATAAGGATACAACCAACAACTTCCTATTATGAGTTCACATAAACTAACTCCTTCCTCTAAAACATTCAAATGGATCACAAAGAATCCCTTTCTAGGAGGAGGTACATGACACCTATATTTTTGGATAATGTTGGGAAATGAAAACTACTAGGTCTTAAAATTGTAAAGTAAATGGGGGAAAAGGTAATGACCATTTGTCTACACATCAAGTCTACTTTGAGGCAAAAAAGTGCAATGCCAAAAATCATTGATGATACCAAGATTTTGGTGTTAGAAACATGGTATTTCTCTATATATCTCCATGGAATAAATTCATTATATTTTCAAATAAAGAAATCAATTTTTCATGATACATAACCCCTTTTAGATCATTCATCACATTATAGTAGTGTCCTATCGACTATCACTCCCTACTAACCTATATAAAGAACATGATTTATTCCATTTACCAATCGTAAAAAAGTGAATATCTGATCCATTACATTTACTCAATCTAGAGATGGTACTATTGAAGAATGATCTCTCATATGTGCAGCAACCAATAAAGATCTCAGATTATAGAGACAATGTTCTATAAAATAAGTCAATGAACTTGGTCAAAGTGTTTTGGAGAGACCAAATGATTGAAGAAGTGATTTGGGAACTGGAGAATGTGATGAAGAAAAAATTCACTAATCTATCTTAGTAGGGGGAGAGGAAAATTTGTGTGTGGGAGGGGGTTAAGGGGGATATTGTAAAGACCAATATTTTTATAAATAAAATTCCCCTTGAATTTTAATAAAATGCCTAATTATATATTATTTATATTGTAAAAAATTGAACTTTATTAATTTTATTATATCCTATAATATTTAAATATATTGTTAATCATCTTTACCATTCATGATATAGCTATCGAATAGTGACCATATGATCCATATAAATATAGGGATATGATAAGTCAAATTATCAAAGATAATGGATACGGTGGACTCAAATATTTGGATTACACCCTATGAGGCCCATTTATCAAAGATTCCAAGGGAGATATCATATTTGAGATTTTCACTTTACAAATCTCGTTCTTATATAAGAAAACATAAGAATGAGAGAAACAATTAACGAGGGAAGTCCAATCTCATTGAGATCACGACCTAAACCATGTATGTAGAACCACCCCATGAAAGTATCACAATTTAATACTATACCCTTAAAGAGTTTTATAGATTATTAAATGGATATGTATCACTACCATAAAAAAATATGTATTTTTGTATTTCAAGAAATCAATGTCCATATTTTCTTCTTATCATTAAATTATAAATGAAATTTAATTTTATAGAATAAAATACAAATTGGATTGAAAATTATATTCAATTTCCAATAAGATGGTTACTTTTATTATTTAATATATTATTTAAAAATAAAATTTATTTTTCAGAAATTTTTATTAAATATCAATTATCATATAATTTTGATGAATTCTAATTTATATTTAATAAGGGTTTGAAACCCGTTATTGTTAAAAAAAACCCAGCATTTCTTAATAAATTTCAATTTTATTTTAAAAAAGAAAACTGAAATATTTATAAAATTAATTTTAAAAAATAAATATTATTTTTTAAATCTGAATGTTGAATTTATCATATATTAAATTTTTCATAACATTCTAGAGAGTAAAATTTTAATGTAAAAATTAAATACCGTATAAATTTTTGATGTGTATTATGACATAATAATGACCAAAATGTGTTGTAACAAATAAAATAAAGTGTATCCAAGAAAACATTCATATTTTTCATTTAAATAATTTAATTTTATGGTTATTAGATTAATTTTATAAATCTTCTATGAATCCTCTAAAACCAATAATAAATTTCAAGGATTTAAAATCATTTATTTAATAGTATAACTCTTTTCCACATCAGAAATTTTATTGTATTATTATGTTCATACCTTTAAAAAATGAAATAATTAAAACCACTCTCATTGGTTAGAAACCATTTAAAAAACAATGGTAATATTTCTGGTGCAAGTTACTTTAATATATAGAGTCCAAAAACGAAGTTAAATAAATAACAATGATTTTCCCAAACATTTGTTACATATACCCACCATTTATCACATTAATATTCACTAAAAATACTTAAATCATGTAATTACTCTTATATACCCTCTTTATATTCCCCTCAATGTTCCCAAAACTCTCAAGAATACCCTCCCAAGAATTTCGAGTCAAAGTCTCCAGGTAAGAGTTTTTTCCCTTCTCTTCTTTATTCAAGTATGTGTATTACCATATTCTATTTATATTGATTTTATATAATTTTCATATGTTATTCTATATATCCCTTACCAAAATTATGATATATCAATAATTATAAATCCATTTATATCTCATTAATCCCTCCTAGAAAAATTTATATTCCCCTATTATCCTACTGAAATTTCATTATTATTTTTCATGTCAAACAATTGTGTAGTGGATACCCATAACCATTTCCTATCAAGGGTGTTCTCCGTTATAAACATATTCTTATTTTTTGGGGACATTAATGTATTTATCCCAAAATACCTAATCATGGAATAAAATATGAAGGTGAATGAAAATATATGGTATGATCTATGTGGCACACTTAAGCATGAGAATGAAATCCAAGTGATGGGAGTACCAGTAATTATATCGAACTATAATGGAGTGGGTAATGCTTAGTCTCATGATAAATCATGTTGGGATAAAGAGTAAAAACAATTACTTTATGGTAATTTTTCAATTATTATTTCCTAGAATTCATTCATGACCTATGTTGATTCCTATGTTTGTGAAAGATTCAGAAATATTAAGTTATTTCAGGACTCATTGTTCAGGTTTATGATTCCTACTATTTTTATGAACCACTGATATTTCTATTTTAAAGCATGTATTATTATTTTCTTTTAAAACCATTTTTATTCCCATACTGGATTTTTTTGTCCCCAACATTCTTATGTATCGCCCCGACCCTAGTTACCCAGAGTCGGTGCATTATTACATAACATTGGCGTGATCACAAGAAAGATCAAGTCTCGAAAGACAGATTAGTTTAGTAGCCTTGGAAACACTATATATATTCATAAGTCTTACATTACATCATAAAAATGAAAACTATAACAAAATATTTTCTTCATATTACACACTCATATCCCCACATACTATCCCTGTAGGTCATTCAGAAATTACTTCTTCACATCCTGGGAAAAATAAAACATTGAAAGGGGTGAGCTCAAATGCCCAGTAAGGATAACAATATAGCGGAAACTTTCATAAATAAAAATATACATATAAGGAAATTTATAACTAAAACAAAATCCCTTTAAACTTGAACTTCAACATAGTATGGAAAAAATGAAATTAAATAATTTCATTTACTTATTCACATGGATATTATATTAATCGAATAATCACTTGCAATATCAATAACCACTTTCATAATTATGGAATGCATAATGCCAGACTATCATAACCACATATCCAAGGCCTTGTTCCAAGACTACAAAAGGATTTTTTCAAGGACTTGTGAAAAGACACTAGTTTATCTCATGATAGCTACCGATGCATCGAGGAGCTATAGCAGGCTCCACCCGTCACATATTAAGTCCAATGCATTCCTCATATGAACAGGTTTAAACATAACATAAACATTAGTATTAAAACTAGCATACTAAATGTAAATACTTTATCCATAAACCATGAATGGTATAAAAATATCACATCTATATTCAAACATATCACAAAACCTTCAATACAATATATAAGTTTTGTATCATAATAAATCAACTTCAAATAAGTGTAAAATCCATCAAAAGATGCTGACATAGACGAAATCAAAACTCTTTTTAGAGTAATATCTCTTTTTATTTTGAAATCATTAAAGAGTCATATATTTATAAAATATAATATTTTCATTGAAAATATTCTTATATTATTATATGGGAAGCTTCGAAGATTTTATAACGGCATAAAATAGCCGCACTCGCCGTATAAGTTAAAAAAACATTCTTACCTTAATTCTGTCGAAAAGGTAAAAAAGCACCTTGTTTGGAAAATGACGGAAAGATTTCTTTATAAACCTCTTATAAAAAGTCAAACAAGGGTATAAATGACTTTAACCCATATTCTAGTAAATAGTAAAAAAATTTGAAATACATTTTTATGAAAACATGGATGTGGACTATAAAGAAGCCCCAATAGATTATTACGTATAAACAACCTCGGATAATGAAGAGATTGCGAAATAAACCCTTACCTTGTACTTTTCCTTGGTTGGGGGTAGGTTAACCTCCTGTATAATGGTGAAATAATTGTTATTAAATTATACAATAATCATATACATCAATATGATAACATATATGATCTTTTAACATTGATTTGTTAATAATATCTTAGTATTATTATTGTTTCGGGTGTTAACTTAGTCGTTTTATTTTATATGTTTTGTTACGTAAGACATTTTTGTCATGGATAGTTTGTATCTTATTCATATCCAGAATGATATCAAGTCCTTATATACTATTATTAATCATCAAATGATATTTAGACTTGAATAGATACGAAGGAGAATGAATCTCATCGCGTTCGTGGAGACGGTAGTCCGTACGTACGCACGAGCGACAATATCATTCTTTTGATATTAAAATATTATATAATTGGATGGTATATCATATATACATAGTCATTATCATGTTATATGTATTATTTAAATGAATTTCACATAATTATTATACCCATCCAAAAAATAATTTATTGAATAACAATTACACCATGACGTGGAGACGGTAAGCCGTACGTACGCATGTATAGTGACATGTTATTCAAAGGATGGATAGAATACTGAAATATGGTTATAAAATGTTTATAATAACATCAAATTATATATAATATACTGAAGTTATTATTTTATAATGGTAATAACAACTAAAGATGAAGTGGAAGAATAAAGGAACTTGAAAAGGGGTGGTGAAATCATTACCTCTTCTTCGTGTTCTTCCTTTTGATTTGATCAAAAGGGCTTTTTAAGTTGGAATTATGACTGAAGTAAGGCATATATGATCAAGTGAGTGAATTTTAGAGAGTATTTGGGAAGAGGTTTGCCGAACCAAATGGCTTTGAAGGTGTGAGTTAATTAGAAGGGCGAGTGCCCTTTTATAAGAGGGGTGAGGGGCACCTTTGGAAAAGCTAGAAATATTATTTTTTAATAAATTCATATTCGGTTTCTAATGGATCTAAAGTGGATTATTTAAATTTTAAGGTGGTTATGGGTAGAAAACCACTCAACCAATAGAATGTAGATAGGTTTGGGTTACTATATTAACCTTATATTTAAGTATTAACTCTTAGTTAATTAGTTTAACTTTTACAATGTCTCTTTGTATTTTTATATTATATGGTTAATAATCTTACTATATACATCCAAGAAACCCAAAATTGGTCCATTAATGATACACCTATCATGATATAAGTATCTTGGCCAATCATTATATTTTTAAGAATTTAATATCAATTAATAATATAATATTTGTTTAAAACACTCTTTTATGTCAATTTTGACATTATTCAATAAGTGATTTTTGTAAAAATTATAACATAATTATAACTTTGCAAAAAGTTAATTAAATAAATTCTAACATGTCATATTAACCTATAAATTTAGTTTTATTCCTATAAAGTCTCAAAATATATTTATTTGGATATTTATAATATCAATTATTCTAATTTTTTATTAATTATATAATTACTCCATCATCATTGTGTCATAAATAAATTAGATTATTTAACTTCTAAAAATTATAAATAATATATCATTATGTAGTAAAGATTCTTATCTTTTTAATGAATATTTATAGTTGAAAATCCAACATATATAACCCTATGTGAAAATTGTTTTTCTAAAAGATATATGCTTATTTCATTTTTGTATTTATTTTAACTTAATTAATATAAAGTGTTATTATCACATAAAAGTGGCTCCATGGGGTCCAAAAATCGACCGAAAGATTCCCACGGTCGAACATGTATCAACCAATAAAGTTAGGACACATTTTAAGGTAATTCGTTATTATTATAAAATTTTTTAACCCGTATTTACCGGATTTACCCTTAACCATGGTAAATAAGATATTTACCGAAGTAATTATTCAAAATGTCTAAAAATAAAAGTTACCTATTTACACAATATGAACATCCTGATTCCAAATATGGAATCCATTTTTTTCAAATTCAAAACACATAAGTGGAAGAAATTAATTTAAAATTAATTCCCGTTGTTCAAACAAAACGCGTGTTTTTAAGAGATAATAACTATCAAAAGATTGACACTTGTTTATGTCCGGTTTAATTGTAAAATTATCTAAAATGACAAAAATTGTATTAAATGGTAAAAATATATTATAAATATACTTTAAAACCGTTGAAATTCATAATTTATCAATATAAATTATTTCGATTGAAAATTTTTTTTAATTAAAATTTAGTAATTTTAACTATTCATCAAAATATAAATGTTATCCGAAAAGTTCCAAACATTCACCCAAGGCTAAATTTGATATTCCAAATCCAAAAATGAAGTCAATTTTGAGAGATAAAATTTATAAAATTTCAAAACGTTGGTATTAATATTCATAACGGCTAGTTTGATTGGTTGTGGTGTGTTAGAACTCGATGTTGCGTAAAACATACGCTATCGCATTATTCAAAGAGAAGCGTATCGTAGAAGCTTGGGGTGTTAGATTATACCCTCCTTCAAATAATTTCTTCCTCAAAATTTATAGAATAATACCACATGAAAAGACTTGGGTGGTTCTTCATCATACGTCCCTCGGGTTCCCACGTTGCCTCTTCCATCTTATGATTTCTCTACAAGAATTTTACAAGACGAGTCGTCCGGTTTCTCAGTACTTGTTCTCTCAGATCAAGAATCCTGATGGGCTCTTAAAAATAAAATAAATCGGGTTCCAATTCTAATTCATCATAGGTGAGTACATGCATTGGTTTAGGCATGTTTTTCCTCAACAGAGATACATGGAACACATCGTGAACTTTGGAGAGACTTGGCAGCATTGCCAATCAGTAAGCTACAGCCCCAATTCGTTCTAGAATTTCGAAAGGTCCGATGTACCTGGGACTCAATTTAACTTTCTTACCAAAACGTATGAATCCCTTCCATGGATATAACTTCAGTTAAACATGATCACTGACTTGAAATTCAAAATCCTTACTTTGATTATCGGCATAGCTCTTCTGCCTACTTTGAGATGCTTTGATGTGATTTTGGATTACCTTCACCTTTTCCAACGTTTTCTCCACCAGTTCTGGACTTACAAGTTTTCTTTCAACAACGTCATCCCAACAGGTTGGTGTGCGACATCCCTTTCCGTATAATGTTTCATATGGTGCCTTCGGAATTCTCTAATGGAATCTATTATTATAGGAAAATTCTACCAGAGGTAAATATTGATCCCTAATACCCTGAAAGTCACATGAGCAAGATCTCAACAAGTCCTCTAAGGTTTGAATACACCGTTCTGATTTTCCGTCTGTCTGATGGTGGTAGGCAGTGCTCAAATGAATTTTAGTATCCAGATATTTCTGAAAACTCTTCTTGAATCATGATGTAAAATGGGGATCACGATCTGAAACAATCAATAGGGGTACTCCATGAAGTCTCACAACTTCATTAATATATAGTCTTTCTAGACGATCCAGTGGTTTATCTTCTCTTATAGCAATAAAATGTGTTGAATTGGTAAGACGATAAAAAATAACCCATATTGCATCGTTCCTTCTAGGAGTCTTTGGTAGCCCCATGACAAAGTCTATCGTAATATTGTACCATTTCCACTCCGTTATGGGAAGAGGTTTGATGACTCTTCCAGGTTGTTGCCTTTAAGCTTTCACTTGTTGAAAAACTATACATCTTGACACAAAATTAGTAATCCCCTTCTTCATGTTATCCCACCAAAAATTTTCCTTCAAATCTCTATACATTTTGGTGCTCCTAGGGTGTATAGAGAAATTGGAACTATGAGAATCATCCAGTAATTCCTTTTTTTAGATCAGGTATATCGGGAAAACAAAGTCTCTTCTTGAATATCAAAATTCCTTCTTCATACACAAAGTCTCTCAATCTCCCATCATTCATAGCTTTAATCTTCTTTTGAAATTCTTCATCATCGGTTTGAGAAATCTCAATATTTTATAGTAAATATGGTTTGGAAACCATTTGAAAAAGAATTGATGTTTCACCTTCCAGGGTTATTCCCATGTTCATCATCACTAGATTCATGAAAATTGGAGCCCTTTAAATTCTCATATTTTTCAAAACTCCATGATATTTTCTATTCAAAGCATCTACCACCTTGTTTGCTTTCCCCGGTTGGTAGTGTATCGTGCAATCATAATCCTTGAGTAATTCAATCCATCTACTTTGCCTCATGTTGAGTTCTTTTTGTGAGAAAATATACTTCAATGTCTTTTGATCAGTATAAATATCACATTTTTACCATAGAGGTAGTGCCTCTATATCTTCAAATCTAAGATCATAGCTGCTAACTCAAGATAATGAGTAGGATAGTTTTGTTCATGAGTTTTCAACTTTCGTGATTCATAGGAAATAACCCTATCATTCTGCATAAGGACACAACCAATCCTTTCTTTGATGCATCTCTATAAATAACGAACCCATCATTCCCCGATGGTAGAGACAATATAGGATCACTGACTAATTTTCTATTCAGTTCTTTGAAAAATTCTTCACACTCTTTTGTTCAAACAAATTTAACCCCTTTACATGTGAGATTTGTTAATGGGTTAGCCAACCAGGAAAAATTCTGGACGAAATGTCGATAATAACCTGATAAACCAATAAAACTACGTACCTCAGTTATACTCGTCGGTGCTGGCCATTCTTGGATTGCCTTTGTCTTAGAAGAATCAACAGAGATTCCATATTTAGAGTCAATATTGCCAAGAAAAGAAATCTCTTGAAGCCAGAATTCACACTTGCTAAACTTCCCATATAATTCATGTCTTCTCAGAGTCTCCAGGATAATGCGCAAGTGATTTTCATGATCTTCAGAGATTTTGGAGCATACCAAGATATCATCAATAAATACCACCACAAATTCATCGAGATATTCCTTGAAAACTCTATTCATCAGATCCATAAATATAGAGGCTGCATTAGTCAATCCAAAAGGCATTACTGTAAACTCATAATGCCCGTACCTAGTTCGAAATGTTGTCTTTGGAATGTCTTCCTTCTTCACACACAACTAATTGTATCTATATCAAAGGTCAATATTTGAAAAGTATTGAGCTCTATTCAGTTAGTAAAATAAATCATCAATACGAGGTAGGGGATACTTGTTCATTATTGTTATAGCATTGATCTCCCTGTAGTCAATACATAACCTCATAGATCCATCTTTCTTTTTATCAAAAAGAACACGGGCTCCCCATTGAGAAACACTAGGGAGAATAAATCCCTTATTACTCAGTTACTCTAGTTGTTTCTTTAGTTAGACTAATTCTACCGTGGTCATTCTCTAAGGGGTCTTCGATATAGGCCTTGATCTACGAATTAAATCAATGAAAAACTCAACTTCTCGTTCTGGAGGATGTCCATGTAAATCATCCGGAAATACATCTACATATTCGTTCACAACAGGTACATCCTCTATTTGAACCTTCCTTTCCTCACCCATAGTCATTTCATTCTCCTCCTCTCCAATAATTGAATTTTCTTGAGCTACTGGGGATGGATCTACAAAATAATTAGGTGGTGATGATTCTGCTATAAAGATAAGGTGTTCCTTATCATCATCATAAAAAATAGTAACCTCCTTATTCATAAAATAAATTCTCACATCATAGTCTGAAAGCCAATCCATACCGAGGAATATATCAAACTCAATCATACTTATGATGATGAGATCAACATATAATGAACATTTTTGTGCTCTAATGGGGACTGATTCACAAAAATTTGTTTCAATGATACTTCCCTTAAGAGTTTTAACTGACAACTCCCTTGTTAAATAAAATTGGAAATATCTAATTTTCTTAGCAAACTAGTAAGATATGAAACAATTTGACGATCCAGAATCAAATAATGCATTTTCTAAACTTGAGTAAGCCATTAAATTACCTGCCACCACGTCTTTAGGAGCTTCTACCTCAGCAGTAGTGATAGCATAAGCATGGCATTGATCCCATCACCTTTTATGAGAAAAGTTACCTTGACGCTTACGACATTCATTTTCATAATGTCCCATCTCCCTGCAATTTTAGCGTTGAACATTGGTAGCTTCCTTCTTCCCTTTGCAATCATGAGCTTGGTGGCCTTTTTCACCACACTTGTAACAGACACCCATTCCCTTTAAGAAAGTACCGGGGTGTTTCTTCCCACATTTACCAAAGGATGGATATTCAACCTTTCCCTTCTTCCCCTTATTTCCATTCCCAAATTGTTCAGCAGATCTCTTATTCTCTTGCTTTTCTTTAAAGTCATAATACATAGAGAATTCCTTTTCAGTCTTGATATTAGACAATGTCTTCGTACGATGAAAAGGATTGTGAGACTAATGCTTGATGGAGAAATGGTTTAAACCCATCAAAGAAATGATCAATCTTATTTCTAGGGTTATGTATATAATCTCCAGTATACCTTTCAAACCTTGTAACGTTAGCCTCATACATTGCAACATTCTCATCCTCCTTTTGTCTCAGACTCAGAAATTTCCTTTCTGTATCTGCTCGATGGTCACAAGGAAAGTATTTTTCTAAAAACAGATCTTTGAACCACCTCCATTCCATATTTGATACTTCATCATCTTCCTTCGTGTTTTGAATCAATGACCACCATTGATCAACATCTCCAGTGAGGTGGTAAACTTCCATGATAACTTTTTCCCTTTCACTACTCCCCAAAGCCTGAAATATTTTCTCTAGAGAATTTATCCATTTCTTAGATACTAAGGTATTTCTACTCCCATTGAACATTGGTGGTTGTTTCCTCATGAATTGATCTATCATTGATCCTCCACACTGTGGATCAGGGTGCTCCATACGGGTAAGGTTATTATTCATAACCGGAGTGAGTTGTCCCAGTATGGTGATTAGCTGATCGACACCAATTGCATCACCATATCCACTATAATTATCTTGAGCATGAGATAAATCCCTACATGGAGTGCATGCATTGATACGGTTTCCATTTCTTCCACTAGGCGCCATTTCTAAACAATGGCATAAACTATATCAGTTTATGAATCAAAATACATAATCCCATACTTATAAAACACTTATCATAAATTGAACTATTTATGGATATAATCCATAATCATAAAAATGTTCTCTTTGAGTAAGTATATACTCATTAACCCTTCATAATGACTTGTAAACAAAATGAGAGTTATCCTAAGCATATCCCCCAGGAGTTTTGTAACCAAGAGTGCACCAAGGCCCGTTGTCGTGCACCCGTTCCCATTCAAGTCTAGCTCAAAGCGGTGTTTTTGGGTTTTACCCCTAGGTACATCTGTGCAAGAGCCGCCTCTACCTGCTCGTATCCAGACAGGCATGTATTTCTCGGAAAACTCACAAAATCTATAAAATACCAAAATTCTAGGAAGTTCTTCTATACTAATCCGCAAATTCCATCTTAAATCTATGTTCTATAATCAGAGTTTATCTAAATCTAGCTTCCAAGGTTTGTACTAAACTTCCTCTGATACCAACTGTAATGCCCCGAACCCAGTTACCCAGAGTCGGTCCATTATTACATAACATTGGCATGATCACATGAAAGATCAAGTCTCGAAAGACCGATTAGTTTACTAGCCTTGGAAACACTAGATATATTCAAAATTCTTACCTTACATCATAAAAATGAAAACTACAACAACATATTTTCTTCATAGTCCACACTCAAATCCCCACATATTATCGCAGCAGGTCATTCATAAATCACTTCTTCACATCCTGTGAAAAATAAAACATTGAAAGGGGTGAGCTCAAATTCCCAGTAAGGATAACAATATAGAGGAAACATTCATAAATAAGAATAAACATTTAAGAAAATGTATAACTAAAACAAAAGCCTTTTAAACTTGAACTTAAACATAGTATGGAAAAAATAAATTGAAATAATTCCATTTACTTATTCACATGGATATTCTACTAATCTAATAATCACATGAAATATCAATAACAACTTTCATAATGATGGAATGCATAATTCCAGAGTATCATAACCACGTAGCCAAGCCCTCGTGCCAAGACTACAAATAATATTTTGTCAAGGTCTTGTGCCAAGACACTAGTTTGTCTCATGAGACCTACCGATGCATCGAGGTGTTATATCGGGCTCCACCGTCACATATTAAGTCAAATGCATTCCTTATATGAACAGGATTAAACATAACATAAACATTCGTTTTAAAAATAGCATAAGAAATGTAAATACTTCATCCATAAACCATGAATGGTTTAAAAATAGCACATCGACAGTCAAACATATCACAAAACCTTCAATACAATATAGATGTTTTGTATCATAATAAATCAACTTCAAATAATCATAAAATCCATCAAAGGATGTTGACATAGATGAAATCAAAACTCTTTTTAGAGTAATATCTCTTTTTATTTTGAAATAATTTAAGAGTCATATATTTATAAAATATTACATTTTCTTTGAAAATATTCTTATAAGATTGTAAGTGAATCTTCAAAGATTTTATAATGGTGGAAAATAGTCACACCCGCCATATAAGTTAAAAAAACATTCTTACCTTAATTTTGTCGAAAAGGTTAAAAAGCACCTTGTTTGGAAAACGACGGAATGAATCCTTTATAAACCTATTATAAAAAGTAAAAAAGGGTATAAATGACATTAACCCATATTCTAGTAAATAGTAAAAAAAAATTGAAATACATTTTTGAGAAACATGGATGTGGATGATAAAGATGTCCCAGTAGATTATTACATATAAACAACCTTTGATAATGAAGAGATTGTGAAATAAAACCTTATCTTTTAATTTTCCTTGGTTGGGGGTAGGTTATCCTCCTGTATAATGGTGAAAAAATTGTTATTAAATTATAAAAGAATCATATACATCAATATGATATCATATATGATTTTGTAACATTGATTTGTTAATAATATCTTAGTATTATAATTGTTTCGGGTGTTCAATTACTCATTTTCTTTTATATGTTTTGTTACATAAGATGTGTTTTTCATGGATAGATTGTATATTATTAATATCCAGAATTATATCAAGTCCTTAGATACTATTATTAATTATTAAATGATATTTAGACTTGAATGGATACGATGGATAATGAATCTCATCATGTTCGTGGAGACGGTAGTCCGTACGTACGCACGAGCGACAATATCATTCTTTTGATATTAAAATAATATTTAATTGGATAGTATTTCATATGTAAAGAATCATTATCATGTTATATTTATTATTTACATGACTTACACATCACTATTATACCCATCCAAATAATAATTTATTGAATAACAATTACACCACGATGTGGAGACAGTAAGTCGTACGTACGCACGTATGGTGATATGTTATTCATAGGATCGATAGAATACTGAAATATGGATGTAAAATTTTTATAATAACATCAATGTATATATAATATACTAGAGTTGTTATTTTATAAAGGTAATAACAAATAATGAAGTAGTGGAAGAAGAAAGGAACGTGAAAAAGGGTGGTGAAATCATTACCTCTTCTTCGGGTTCTTCCTTTTCATTTGATCAAAATGGCACTTTAAGTTGGATTTCTGACTAAAGGAAGCCCTATAGGATGAATTTAGGGAAGTTTAGAGAGTATTTTGGAAGAGGTTGGATGAACCAAAAGGCTTTGATGGTGTGAGTTAATTTGAAGGGAGAGTGCCCTTTTCTAAGAGGCAGAGGTGTACCTTTGGAAAAGCTAGAAATATTATTTTATAATAAATTCATATTCGGTTTCTAATGGCTCCAAAGTGGATTAATTAAAGTTTAAGGTGGGTATGGGTAGAAACCCACTCAACCAATAGAATTTATACAGGTTTGGGTTACTATATTAACCTTATCATTAATTATTAACTCTTACTTAATTAGTTTCACCGTTTCAACGTCTCTTTGTATTTTTATATTATATGGTTAATAAACATACAATATACATCTAAGAGACCCCCAATTGTTCCATTACTGATACACCTATCATAATATAAGTCTCTTATCCGAACCTTATATTTTTTTTGAATTTAATATCAATTAATAATATAATATTTCTTTTATAAACTCTTTTATGTCAATTTTGACACTATTCAATAAATGTTTTTTGTAAAATTCATAACAGAATTATTACTTCTAAAAGAGTTAATTATATCAATCCTAACATGTCATATTAACCTGAAAAATTAGTTTAATTCATAAAAAGTCTAAAATTATAATTATTTGGGTATTTATAATATCACTTATTCTAATATTTTATTATTTATGTAATTACTGCATCATCATTGTGTCATACATAAATTAAATTATTTAATATCTAAAAATTTTAAATAAACAATAATTATGTATTAATTAGTTTTATCTTTCTAATAAATATTTATAGTCGAAAATCCAACATATATAACCCTATGTAAAAATTGTTTTTCTAAAAGATATATGTTTATGTCATTTTTGTATTTATTTTAACTTAAATAATATAAAGTGTCATTATCACTTACAAGTGGCTCCATGGGGTCCAAAAATATACCAATGTAATTCCATGGTCAGACATGAATAAACCAATAAGGTTAGGACATGTTTTAGGGTAATTTTTTATTATTATAATATTTTTTAACCCTTATTTACCGGATTTACCCTTAACCATGGTAAATAAAATATTTAACGAAGTAATTATTCAAAATTTATAAAAATAAAAGTTACCTATTTACACAATATTAACATCCTGATTAGAAATATGAATTTCATTTTTCCAAATTCAAAACACAGAAGTGGCAGAAATTAATTTAAATTTAATTCTCGTTGTTTAAACACAAAGTGTGTTTTTAAGAGATAATAACTATCAAAAGATTGACAAATGTTTACATCCGGTTTAATTGTAAAATTATGTACAATGAACAACATTGTATTAAATGGTAAAAATATATTCTAAATATACTTTAACACCAATCAAATTCATAATTTGTCGATATAAATTATTTCGATTGAAAAGGTTGTTTTTAATTAAAATTTAGTAATTTTCACTATTCATAAAAATATAAATGTTATCCGAAAAGTTCCAAAATTTTACCATAAGCTAAATTCAATATTCCGAATAAAAAAATGAAGTCCATTTTGAGAGATAAATTTTATAAAATTTCAATAGGTAGGTATTACTATTCATAACGGCTAGTTTGATTGGTTGTGGTGTGTTAGAACTCGATGTTGCGTACAACATACGCTATCGCATTATTCAAAGATAAGCGTACCATAAAATCTTGGGTTGTTACATGTTATGTATGTACGAAGGTTATCCCATGAAGTTTTAGGTATGAACCTGTTAAATAAGTTTTCAATAAATATGATGTATTGCTTATTTTATGTTTTTATTTTCTGTAACTAATTCCCAAAGAAACTATAATTATCAATCATCAAATATATACTAAGTGTAATTGTATGTAATAATTCATGAATTAATGTGAAATAAAGAAAAGGGATGGAATGTATACTCAGCCGGTGAATCATACATCCCCACTAAGATTTACACTTCTATCAATCCACTAGTGAAAGGATCTATGAACCTCAAGCTCATCCTAGAAGTAATATATTCATAAATACATCTTAAAATCATGAAAATACATTCCAACAAATCCTAGACCCCTTTTGGATTCAACACCCTTTTATTTAAAAAATTCAAGCATATCGTAGAACCGGATATTTCAGACCTAATTAGAGATATATGGAAAATAATATTTAACCCCACATCCATCAAAGAAGCACTCATTAATATCATTATCAAAATCATGAAACCCTCGCTGGTATCTGATTTTGGATAATATGTCTTTTTAATGTCACCAACATAATATTCTCAAATATTCTGGTAAACCACTTATGCCTCAGGCTCCCTTCCATTATATCATAAAAACAAACATCTTCAGTCCAAAAAAGATTATTTTTTGTATAAAAGTTATTTCCAATGAAACCATTAATTTGGAGACAAAATAAACTATATCCAAAAGGGTATCATGTTATAGAAACTAGAAATGAAAAAAAAATCCTCTAGTAGTGTGGAATGGCCTTTCCTTGGGTTTGTGCTGATCAATATGGGAATATTATCTATATGTGTGAATGTGATTATTAAATGTGTCTCTTATATATCCATCAAAATACACATGAATGTTCGAAGAACACAATGCTTCTCTACCGCTAGTGGCCTTCCCTATAGATCCCCCCTTTCCTCTTCTATCTTCATTTCAATGTATTATGTGTTTTCTATTATTATTTCAATAGAAGCAAGGGATAATCTCATTCATGGGGTGATGGTCGGACTCAGGGGGCCTCCCATCTTTCACCTCTTCTTCGTTGATAATTTTCTACTCTTCTCTCAATTCACATTGGAATAATTCAAGGTTATCTATCTCTGAATTTAACTTTGTGACAAATTTTTTGGGAAAGTGGTCAATATATCTATGGAAATATCCTTCATAACTCTAATTCCCTCTTATAGGAATGGAACCTCTAACATGACTTCTATATTTAAATGGTCAAAAAACACCAAAAATACCCTAGACTTCCTATCATTATCAGATGGTAAAAAAGGATGTATTCTCTAGAATCAATGAAATATTGAAACAAAAAATGCAAGGATAGAATTTAAAAATGGTTTTCAATGTAGGTAAAAATATATAAGTAAGGAACTCACATTGTCCATCACCTCCTATTTTATGACCATCTTCATATTCCCAAAAATAATCATCGAAAATATCCATGCAGGTCTCACAAACTTCTTGGGGGTTTGGGAGATCAACAACATGTTAAAAAATATTCAGTAGGGAGTGAGGGAAAAGATCTAAAAAACAAAACATTATAGTGGGATGTGGTTCAGGTATCTACATCTCTTTAGTGACTCATTCTTGTGGGTTCTCTAGGCCCTCACCCAAGATTCTTTTGGTATAGCTAGTGGGGTTCGCATGAGCACCTTGTGATGGAGATTTAAAAGATAACAAGTGATGGAGCATTTTTTATGTTTTGTAAAGTCCTATGTATAGTCTAAAATAATAGAAAAAATGATACCTAACCAACCCATGAAGGCATAAAAGATCTAATTATCCATTAT
Source organism: Viscum album (assembly GCA_963277665.1). NCBI lineage: Eukaryota > Viridiplantae > Streptophyta > Magnoliopsida > Santalales > Viscaceae > Viscum > Viscum album. The sequence goes on along the minus strand of OY728158.1, from coordinate 359,614,371 downwards.
TCACTTAATGTATCTTGTAACGGATGGTGCACATATAAAATATTCTCCTAGTTTAATGATAGGGAGAGGAATATTATCTAGGTATTTCAAATTTTGCGATATATGGGTCTGCATCACCTATATTGGGGCAAGGAAATAACATGCATCTATATTTTAAAATATTGTTATTCTATATAAATTAGTGCATCAGTTTTGGAAGACAGTGTTCATTTGAAAACCATGTAGAACCTCATGATCCCACCCAATGCACAATATTTCTTGTTGCAGGACTATATAGAAAGCCTCTCCCTTATATGGATTTCCTTTCACTTACACATGAAAAAAAGTATCAAATATGTACATATGAATGACCATGGATGAATCCAACATGCATTCCATATTTCACTATCTTAGAACTAGGGACATTTGGCGTGCCTAAAATTATAATGTTGATCGCCTTATAGAAATGGCTTCCAAATTCACTTCTATTCCCTCAAAATGGCCATAAATTATCCTAGTTGAGGAAATGTGTGTCGTTTTCACATTATCATAGATTATTTGGGTTTGGACGAAAGACATTATAATTAATTAGGTTTTCATACCATGAACCACTTGGATTGATCATCCTACCCAATGTCTTTCTATGTGGTGGAAAAATCGTCATCATATTGACAAACCTATGGGCATGCTTTATCCATACACCTAGAACCCTACCATAATATGCATCCTATAAATTAATGTTGACACATCATCTTCATCCAAAGGAATCACTAGTTTTTGTGCAGTTTTCCATTACTATTTTGAATGGGCCGCTACTGCAAACCAACATTCTTTTAGGGCATAATTCTCAGTAGTGGTGATGGAATAACATAAATTACAATTATCATGGAGTTATATATTATGAATGGGTGGGATTCTATCATCCTTGAGTCACACTACCTATATATTATTAATTTTATCTCTTCTTTGTAGTTTTGACTCTAGCTATTTGGTCAGTCAGTCTTTAATATCCTTTTCTTGGAGCATTGCTTCTCATCTTTCTTCATCTATTTTACCAAAAGGTATGGTAATATAGAGGCTCATCATTTGGCTAGCATAATTCTTGTAGACGTTCATCATGTATTCTTGGATTTTCCCCTAGTTAGAAAAAATACCATGGGTTACATGATCTATGATCTCTTAATATATGATTCCTCTTTTCTCCTCAAAAAATAATGGTAAAGGTAGCTATTGAAAAATGTGAAATATTATATTATCCATATAGATGACCAAAAATATAAAAAAAAAATTGAAATAAAAATATTACAGAAAAATAATAATTAAATTATATTATAATATCTCAATATCATTTCGAGTAAATTTTTTGAAAAAAAACATTTTCATCGAAGTGATATTTACAATTAATTAAAAATATTCCAAACCATTATACCAAACACTTATACTGTGATTTTTTCAACAATTGTACTATATATAAAAGATTTTCTATATAATAAAACCAATGTTATTTAGTAACAATTCATAGAAATTAAACAAATTATAATTATTTTTATAAATTACATATAATAAATTATTTTTTTAGTTACCAAATATATTATTGATTCTCTACCATCTGTGGTTGGTGGTACGGGTTGGGGGGAGGCAGGGTAGGTCGTGGGGAGAAGTCCCTAGGCTTTCCTATTTATAGTGACTATTTTTTTCTTTATGTTTTGTGGTGGGGAATGCAACCAACCTATTACTAAATATATTAATGATATTATCAGTTATTTTCTTAATCACATTATTATTGAATATATTTTTAATTTTATATTTATTATTAAATTAATAGTTAATTATATTTGTGTATTATTAAATTCATTTTTAGTTAGTAATTTATATAAACTATACAGTTTATAAATGATTATGTTAATCATATTATCTATCATTAATTATTTTAATTACTTAAATAGTTTTTAATAATTATGTCATTAAACTAAAATGAAATTTTTTTTATTGAGAACATGTACTTTGAGTCATACCTAAAAAATTGTGTTTTGAATTGTTGTGTGGAAGATTCTGACCCATCACAAATGAATTATGGATCATAATCAAAAATATTTAAAATCATATGATCTCGTTTTCATAGTTTTAAAAATGTGACATTAGTTTTAAACTAAAATGACAATATAATATTGAAAACATGCAATTAGAGTAATACTCACCTCATAATTTTTTAGATTAATGTGTTTTGGAGTCCTATACTTCACAAATATATTAGGGACAGTTGTCCAAAATTTTAAAAACTATCAGAGCTCATTTACTATATTTTGACATTACATTGATCATTTTAAACAGAAATGACAATTTTATATTGAAAACACACACATTGATTCCTAATAACCACATAATGTGTAAGATCTATGTGTGGTTGATTCCATTAAATAAAATATTATATATGGATCATTTTTATATTGTTTAGAAAAATTGGAATTTTGTACTCATTTTTTACTATGGGATACAATTTTTAAACTAAAATTACTTTTTTATATTGAAAGAACAAAATTTATGTCGAACTAAATGAATCATCTATTAAATTCATCTGAATTTAATTCACACACATAAAAATTAAGTATGGATCATTTTCTTAAAGATTAAAAATATTTTGAGCTCATTATCTCACTTTTGTCAATGTGACACCAATTTTACTCTAAAATGAAAGTAACAAATTGAAAACATGAACATAGAGACATAAAAACAAATTCTTGTAAAAGATTTAAATGAGGATTATTCCTATATATTACAAATAAATTTGTGATCATTACTTAAAATGTTGAAACAATCAAATCTTAGTTACTTGGTTTTTATAATGTGACATCTATTTTATTAAAAAATGCCACTTTTATATTGCTATCAAAAACTTTGATTCATAGAAACCACATCATTGGTCATATTATCAGGTGGTAGATTTATATACATCAAAAATGAATTATGTATCATAATCTTAATTTTTTCAATAAATTAGTGTTCTTCTATTGATTTTGAATATGTGATCATATTTTAAGTAAAATATTACACTTTTAAATTGAATATACAAACTTTGAGTCATACCAACTACCTTGTTTTTCATATAGATGTGGGTTTTATACTTGTACATCAAAAATTAAAAATTTAACATTATATTTAAGTTAAATATTAATATGATCATGTTTTATTTTTCATGTGTATGTGATTTATGTTTTAAAAAAATTACACTTTTATATTGAAAAATGCACACAGGGAGTCATACCGCCCACATCATATGTCAGATTAACATGTGGTCATTTCATATTTAACAAATAATTCAGGGAAACTATTCCTAATGTTTAAAAATAATCCATCATAATTATCTATTTTTTTCTATCTAACATGCATTTTAATATAAAATTGCACTTTTATATTGAAATCACATACTTCAAGTCATACAAGACATATCGTGTGTCAAATTTATGCATGGTCAATTTCTATACAACAAAAATTAATCATGGATTGTTTTTTAATGTTTTTAGAAGAATATGTGGTTATATTATAATAATTTCCAATGTAACAATATTTTTAAACTAATATGAAATTTTTATTTTTCAAGAACACACCTTGAGTCATATCGACCAAATCATGGGTTGGATTTTCGTGCAACCGATTTCTATAAAACTGAAATGAATTATTATTCCCTTTCTTAATGCTTGAAAACAACATGATCATTTTTTTGGTTTTGTCAATGTGACACATGTTTTGAACAAAAAAGACACTTATATTGAAAACATGAACATTAATTCATATTGATCACATAATATGTTTGATTAACGTGTGTTTGATTCAAACACATCCAATATTAATTAGGGATAATTTTACTAATTTTGGAAAATAATTAGAACTTTTCATTGGTTTGAGATAGGTGGCACATGTTTTAATATAAATGAAACTTTATATAAAAAACACATACTTTGAGTCTTACTGATCATATAGTGTTTTAGATTGATCATTGGTCTATTTTTACATGTCATAAATGAAATTTTGATCATTTTTCGAATGTTTGAGAAAAATATGATCTCATTTTTTCTGTTTTGGTAGTGTGACATGTGATTTAAAATTAAAAAACATTGACATTGAAAACACGTACTTTGAGTCATACCAACCACATCATGTCTCATATTGACATGATGTTTATTCTTAATATATCTCAAATGAATTAGAACAATTTTCCTAATGTTTGAAGATAATTTGATTTTTTTCTCTATTTTCTCTCTATGACATTCATTTTAAACAAAAATGACACTTTCATTTTAAAAACGTGTGGTTTGAGACATACTAGTCACAACGTGTGTTATATTGATGTGAGGTAAATTTCTATACGAAAAAATGAATTACTAATCATTTTCTAAATTTCATAAAATAACATAAGGTTGTTTTAATAATTTTGTTAGTGTGACACATGTTTTGATCTAAAATAGAAATTTTATATTAAAAACCCAAACCTAGAGTCGTATTAGCCACATCATGTGTTGGATTGATGTGAGGTCAATTATTACATTTGAAAAATAATGTATAGATCGTTTTCCTAAATATTAAAGACAATATGAGCTCATTTAATTTTTCATAGCCATGTGACATGATTTTTTCACTAATTTTACAATTTAAAATACACACATTGAGTCATAAAAGCCACATAATGTGTCATATTTACATAAATTCAGATCCTATATCACATAAAAAATATTTTTTGACAATTTTCCTAAGGATTGAAAACAATAAAAAAAATTTTATTTGTTTCGTTTATGTGATGCATGTTTTAAGATAAAATAACCCTATATTATTAACAACATTCATTTTTATTCATATTTCACACATCATGTGTATGAATGAATTACTATTTTTTTATAAATGTTACACAAGATCAATGGATCATTTTCTTATGGTATGAAAATAATTCAGGTTTATTTTATTGGTTTTGGATAAGTGGATTGTGTTTTAAACTAAAATTAAACTTTTATATTGAGAATGTGAACTTTGGATCATACCGACAACATCATATGTGAAATTGATGTGAGGTCGATTCGTACATGTAAAAAATAAAATCTCTATATTTTTCCTAAATTTTGAGATCATTATGGACTTTCATTCTTAGATTTGGATCTGTGATGTGCTCTTTAAACTAAAAAAACACTTTCATATTAAAAACACAAACATTGAGTCATGAAAACCACATTGTGTTTAAGGTTGAAAGGAATTTAATAACTATATGTCTCAAGGGAATTATCAACCATTTTCCTAATATTTGAAAACTGTCTGATATTGTATTCCATATTTTGGCTATGTGACATGGGTTTTTATATTAAAATAAATCTTTTATAATGAAACATGCACTTTGTGTCATGATAATCACATCATGGGATATATTGATGTGAGGTCAATTTCTATACATCAAAAATTAATTATTAATAATATTCCTAATTTTTGAACATAAGATAAGATCATTTTATATATTTTTGTAGTGTGACACAAGTTTTATACCAAAATGAAACATTTGAAATAAAAGAGAAAATTTGAGTAATACAATACAAATCATGTGTTGTATTGATTTGGAGTCCACTATTACATTCTAAAAATGAATTACGGATCATTTTACTAAATATTTAATACAATATGAGATCATTTACTCAATTTTGGCTATGAGATAGTTTTGATAAACTAATTTGACACTTGAAAGGAATCACTTTGACTAATATTGAAAAGATCATGTGACAAATCTACATGAATTTGTTACCTACACATAAAAAGGTATCGTTTTTTAATTTCAATAATCATTGAAAACAATCAGAGGACATTTTCATGGTTTTCTCTATGTGAAGCATGTTTTAAACTAAAATGACACTTTTATATTGAAAACACGAACTTTCAAAAAAATCATTTAAATCATGTGTCAAATTGATGTTTGGTCTATTCATACAAGTGAAAAATTAATTTTGGATAATTATTAATGTTTAAAAACAATTTGAGCTCATTTTATCTGTTTTGTCAATGTATCAATTGATCTAAACAAAAATGATAATTTTATATTTAAAATCTTCACATTGATTCATATTAGCTACATAATGTGTTGGATTTGTCCTATACACCAATAATAAATTATAGAAAAATTTATTAAATTTTAAAGACAATAAAATCTAGTTTTATTTGTTTTTTATATGTGATGAATTTTTAAACTAAAATGAAAATATTAATATAAAAACACACACAATGTGTCATATGATCCAAGTCATGTGTCAGATAGGTGCATGATTATATCTTATATGTCAGAATTGAATTATGGATCAGATTGAAATTGTCTGAAAACAATTTGATCTTTTTTACATAATTATTAAAATGTGGCATTCTTTTTAAACTAAAATTACATAATTATATTAAAAACAAGAAATTAGAGTCGTTATGGTTAAATTTTGAGTCAGATTGATATGTGGTTGATTCATACACATAAAAAATTAGTTGTGCCTTTTTTTGTAAATGTTTTAGGAAAATAAATGCTATTTATCTCAGTTATGGATATGTGATGTCTTTTTTAGAGTAATGTGATACTTTTAATCTGAATAAATGAACTCTGAATCATAAAAACCACATCATGTTTCAGATTGATGTGAAATAAATTCCAATATATCACATAGAAATTATGGATCATTATTTTAATGTTTGAAAATAACATGAGATCATTTTATTGATATTTATATTATGATGGATATTTTAAACTAAAATGAAACATTTATATTAGAGACATTCACATTGTGTCATAATTACCACATCATGTTCATATTCTTGTGAAGACATTTCTTACACATCCAAAATAAATTATGAATCATTCCCTATAATTTTATAAACAAAATAAACTCATTTTCTCAATATTGACAATATGAACTGTGTTTTAAACTAATTTTTTTTATATTAAAAATAAGAAATTTTAGTCTTACTAGATAGATAATATGTTGTATTGAGACTACTAGAAATGGGATCTAATCAAACCGATCTATACCCATGGTTTGGAAAAACCCTAGGTATAAAGAATTTGATCGAACCAATACCTGTAGTTTTTTTAAATAACAATTGTGGTTATATTCCCTTATATATCCATCCTTACTCAGGATACTCCTCCCCCTACTAGTTCCACAAGCCCTAATAACCCTTCCTACGAGCTATTGACTCCCCGACCTCCCTATCCCTCCCTACCTCAGCCTCGACCTCTTCCTCCTAGCCCTCACCTCAACCTCCATGGATACTCTTCATCCTTGACCTCCCTACCTCTACCTCCCAGCATGTACTTCAATCTCAACCTCCCTATCTCTACCTCCACCTCAACCTTTCATCTTCCACCTCTTTCTTGACCTCCCAAAATTCACCTCCTAGCCCTGCCTCTCATCATCCACCTTCTTGGCTATGAGTTTGCATCGGCCTCTACATCCCTACCTCCGCCTCCCTACCTCCACCTATCAGTAGTCGCCTCCACCTCCCATAATACACCTCCCCCTCTGTCTCCTTTGTATCTACCACACCGCATCACCTTTAACTCAACATCTCCACCTCCCTATCTCAGAATCTCTGTTTTCCATCCTCAAGCGGTTGTCTATCTATCCTTGGTATGTATTTATTTTACATAGATTTTGGGATTTCTGGGTCCAAACCCTAATTCCATTTCCTATTTTTCGCTTTTATTATTTCTATAGGAATGGTGAATAGGGATTCATTGAGTATAAATTGGTTGATAAATCTAAATAAGTTCACCTCTATTGGTTCTCCCTTCCATAATAATTTTGAATTTTATTAATCTCTTATCTATGTTCTTTAATTTTCTTTAATTACGTCGATTTTTGGCTACCCAAATAATCCGAATAGTTTTTCAAAAATTATTATTCATTAAAAAAATTATTTCTCATTATATTCATTATCATGATCTAAAACCAAATTTTATATTTCTTTATATTTCTTTTTATAATATAATATGATATTTCATATTCAACTGTTCTGAAATTGAAGTTTACATTTCAATTAATATTTCCAAGTATTGAATTCTTTATATTGCAGTTTATCTTGAATATTATATTGAATTATCATGTAATAAATTTTCATTTTTATTACAGTTTATATTGAAGTTTATATTAATATAATTTTTATTTCCATGAGTAAATGTAAATTTATTTATGTATTCATTATCATGTATTGAAAGTGCTGTTTATATTCAATATATATGAAATTTTATTTTCTTATTATACAATCCATTTCTATAAATTCATGAAGTTTCATTTAATAAACATGTGAGAAATATTACTTATTAATCATGTTATACATTTGATATTTTTCAAACCCATGTTTTTATGGTCTTTGAAGTAGCAGGTTCATCATCTTAGAATACGTTAGTTGAGCATGAGATTGAATGTGATATAAGATATTTTTCATTAGATTATAAAACATCATGACATCCTGAAATGACTGGTTACCCTAAAAAATATATTAATTCACCTATAATAAATATCTAAACATGACTCTTCATTTAGTTAGAAATATATTCATAATAATTTCATCTATCACCTATAAAAATACTTTCGTCAACAAAATACTATGATAATAATAGTCCTTATGGATAACTCCTTCACATATATATTATTATCGACAATGAATTTAAAAATAAAATACTCTTTAAGAACCTATAGATCCTGTAATACCTATATCTAGGAACCTTATTTAGCTTATATAAATAATTCTTAATCTTAAACAACATGCTTTCAAATTTACCAAAAAGAAAATGCTCTGGTATTTCAATGAATACCTCTCTCAAATGATCTCCAATTAAGAAGTTAGATTTCAAATCTATTTGTTATATTTTTTTAATTCAAATAGATTCTACTCGAATGAAATTTTGAATGGTCTCATGTATTTCCAATATTGTAATGCTTAAATTAATGTTTTCACCTTCCACTTTAGAGATCTCATTGAAGACCAGCCTTTACTTATCCTTATGACTTCAACTCTCTGATTCTGTTTATTTTAAAAAACCATTTTTTTAATATTGTTTGTTTATATATTAATCATGGAACCAAATCTATATTATGTTTCATCTGGATTAGAATAAATCTTATTTAATATTATTAATCTATTTTTTTATGATTAACTTTCCCAGAAAGAGTTTGAGGTTCAAATTTCAAAATAATTGTATTTTTGTTTCTTAACATAAACTTTTTATAGTTTTGGATAGGAGCATCATGGTGGATAATGAAATTATCCATATTAAAAAAATTATTTAAATTTGATGGCTCTGCATATGATTTTCTGATCATCTTCATTATGGGTCTTATATGACTTAACATTGACCGCAAATTTCTCATTTTTAAATTATTCTTCAATTTGATTTTCTTAATTCTACAGTATTGAATATTCATAAATTTTATATTCTTGGTTTATGATCACATATTTTTTATGAAAATTCTAATTTATTTTTATATATAAACATTCGTCTATTTTTTATAATTTTTCTATCCATTATTTTATCAATTTCCATTTGAATGATAGATGATAACAATCCATTATTCAACTATTTCTTTAAATATTTCCATTTATATTCTTAATCATCATGTAATAAGGGAATACAAATATTTTGGAGTATTTGATAGTAGGATTTCTATAGAAAAATATACCATATATAGTCTTTAGATTCACTAGTCTCAATGAACATATATTCTGAATTTGCACATACGTCCTCATTTATTCAGTCCAAATGAAATATTAAGACATGTGTTTTTCTACCATGGTACATACCATGTCCACAATACTACTTTTATTCCACTTAGTAACACAATTTTGTTAAGGGTTGTATAGTTTTATATATTAATGCATAATTATTTTCTTTATTAAAAATATATTAAATTAATTACATATCTATTTATTTCTATTTACATATCTCTCGCTTTTGATTTGAACGCCAAGATTCTTTTGAAATTTTCTTTTGAATATTTTTTTCATTTATGTAGCCTTAAATTTATTCCCCATATGGAGTAGTATAATCATATAGAAATATAAAAATTAAATAAAAAACCTTTTTTGACTTGGGCCTCATTAGACTACACACATTTGAGTTTATAAAATCTATCGTGGTATAATGATTGAATATCCACTTTCTAATTTATCTAAAGTACCACATTCCCTTTTATTGAGGTGTCGCAAACTGATTCTCTATACCCCTTTAGTTTGGGAATATCCTTCACATGTTATTGTTTATAACCACTCCTCCTTCATGAACATCCATATCCTTCATGATTTTAGTGTCTCCAGTTATGTGAGAATAACACTCACTATCAATGATATAAAGTCATCCCCTCTTGATCACCACTAATGCCACTTCCCTTATAAATTAATTATATTATTGATTATTTTTTAAAAAATATTTACATTTTTCATTATATTAAAAACATCCATAATAATTTGTAACTTATTTTTCCATACAGTGCATCAGTCTCTCATATCTTCTAAAATATTTTCTTACTCTTTATGATCAATTATCAGTAGGGAAACTTGTGGTACTTCAGTTCACAATCGTCTTCTTTAATGACTCATTATTTTTCACATTAGGATTTATCCACCTTGATTCATGATTTATTTAAGGTAATCACATATTGTAATAGTATGTGTGATATTTTTTTTTCCAAAAATACCATATCACCAAAAATATCCACATACTTTGAATATTTTATTAAAGTAATAATATTATAAAAAACATTAAATTATAGATTCGTTACTTTTCTATCTAAATATTAGTTTATATTTCTTATAATTCATAGAGGTTTTATTTTCATGTATTTTTATTGACTCACTGAATGTTCAAGTGGTTTCTCATCATTTTCTACCCCATAAATATCTAGATTTTATTTTAAAACATACATTTTTAGGAGAAAAATATTATAATTTTTGAATAATTTGATGTATGGTCAAAACTAGTCTTTATGATATAGAAATATTATATTTTTAGGATAAATAATCATTCAATTAAATTTTTTTGATGTTTTATTTTACCCTTTTTCATATTAATTTACCTATTAGTTGTTTTGATTCTATCTTGGTCAATTTTTTTTAAATTTGATAGACGTTTTCTTCCAGGATCCTCATTTCTATTTTCATGATCAGTAACCTTCACCATTAATTTATTAAGAACATCAATGTTTTTTTATCTCTCTGTTGAGATATTCCTCATTTGGTTCAAAATTCCTCCCATCAACATTCCATAAATTTATAGCTTCACTATTTTACTTGGTATTTAATTCAATTTGGGCCTCTAACTTAGACATGAGCTTGTATTCTGTATTTTATTCTTCACCAATATCTTATTCATACATAAATTTTTTTTCTTTACATTACACATAGTCAATGGAATTGGTAATTTTCTCCAGTTATTCATCCAATAATTGTTTTCTTGAGGAAGTCTATTAGTCTTTTTATTTACACATCAAAAGTTTTCTATTTCTTTCATGGAATTTCTTCTTGATGAACCTATACATGTACACTATTTTATAGGTGGATGTCTGCAATATCATGTTTGTGATATGATGTGGATTTTTATTTTCTAAACAGTCATTCCAATATAATCTATTTCTTCCTTGATTGTAAGAACATCTTTTGACCGATGGGGAATTGTGGTTAATATATTGGGGTAGTGATGTGTATGGTCCCAAGAGAAAGGTATATTCTAGTATATTGTTTATTTTATATTCCTTATCAAATCATCCACTAAGTCATTTTACTACTTTCTGCAGATGGAGGGATGTTATAGTATGTGATGAGGGCAGGAAGGGCACTGGAGGTGGCTATACAGTTTTCTTTGCAGGGGAGGGAGATCAGGGAAATTGAGAAATTTATTAGTGTGTTTATTTTTTTCAACATGTCTACTGATATATTTTTGTTTATTTTATTTTCCTTTGGTGTGGACGTCCAACATATGGAAGATTCATGGTGATGTTTTATTTATTTTTTCATCTATTTTAAATAATTTTTTAGGGTGAAATCATTCTTGAGTGGTGATTCCTTGATTCTCGAACACTTGTGTGAGCCTGTTGGAATAACACATCCACCTTTGTCTGTCATAGTATTCTTATATTATATTTTTTGTCCAAACCATGGGAGGTCTAATGAAACATGGTTATGTAAGGAGGGATTGAAAATGTATAGGAATGAATTTTGAATTTCCATGAATAAGGATTGAGAAAATTGAAATTTATATTGAGAATATATGGGAGAATATGTAATATATATATATGAATTCCAAACAAACAATACAATGTGTGAAATGTCAAATAAATAAGATATAAGAACATGAATGATTTTTATAAGTATTATCCCCTCTGTGTAAATAGACTCTGAGTTGTGTCTACATATAATATCAGAAAAATATTATATTGATAATGTAGAAATGTGTTTAATATTGGTTTATTTGGTATCATGTTATACGCAACACATATACTGGTGGTCAGAAGGTATCATCCTTGTGCCATTGATTTTTCATGACAGTATCTATCACATGTATTGATTTAGTATTATAGTTGTTATAGAAATATGTATATTATATCTCTCTATTATTATAATATCATCATACACTCGTGAAAAATTTCAATCTTTGGCTCCCGGATGTCACTGTACCAATTACAATAAATAATTATTCAATAGAAGATCTACAGCTACCACAAAATGAAAAAAATAAACTGAATTCACATCATTCATTTTCCCACAATATTCATAATGATTAAATTCATATTATATAAGTTCATTAAAGTTTTCATCTTCTACAAATTATGGAATATTTATAATATGTATCTTCTAAAACAACAAACTGAACTTCCTCAACATAGGAGATGCATTGGAACATATAGGTTAGACGCACTATCTTCTTGTTTCTTTATTATTATACACTGAAATTTATAAAGTATATAAACCTTTGAAACTTAGTTTATTTTATAAAAAACATTGGTCTTATATAGTAACTTATAGTTTCATAACATCTAAAATTCACACACCGATGATTTGGAACTTGAATCTCCAGACCCTCAAAATCTTCATCCCTAATAATATTTGGAACTCATGGGTTGAAAATCATCTGATATTTATCAATTGTTTTAATATAGATTTTTTCATGTATTATTATTCTCAATTATCAATTAAATATCTATTGATTGGATTGGTAAAAAAATTTATATGAACATGAGCCTCCACTGATCCCCTTTTTATTCTAGAAAACACACCACAATTCATTCAATTTTATTATTGGGTCCACCCTGCTTGAGTTACACACTGCATTAATCACATGAAACTCAAGATACATTGGATATATAATCCTTCCTTTTTCCAAAAATAACATTAAAAATATGCAATCCCACATCTAAGATTCTCTATATCTGGATATGTGAACTTCTTCACGTTTTATTTTTATTACAATCCTATCTTCTCAACATAGGAAAATTATCATCTTGATACCACTTTCAAAATCAAATTAATTTTATTATTTCACAAATATTTATTTTCAATAGTTATTCCTTCATAAATATCCCAATATTCAGAATTATGATTACTTATATTATACACATATTCTAATCATTTAACATAAGAATAATTTTGTTTTCATTACTTTTGATCCTCAAACAATTAGATGATTATATTATAATAATAAATATATTCAACATCTAAATGAGTTAATAAAACATTCAATACTCAATTAAATTCATATTTACCTCAACTAAAGTATGTAGCATTAATAACATCACCTATATGTAGTCATCCACATCAACCTCTTCAATTTCTACATCAGCATTTCAAATTTTTTTCTATTCCATGATTATCTGAGAGAATACTTTTCACATGTTGATATAATTTATAGATTAACACTACAAAATAGTTATCCCTCATGTTTTTTATTCATTTTTTATACTCAAAACATTCATATAATTCTTCATCAGTCATAGAAAAAACCATCTTTCTTACTCAGAATAAACCATGACCTACTTTTATAAAATTATGATGGTTGTTACATTAAATGATCAATATAGATTAGTCTTATGTAACATCTTTAATATTATTCAAGAAACTAAAAATTATTAATAATATATAATCATAATGTATCAAAATTATTCTAATAAATAAATATTATTTTCCTAGCTATTACATAAGAACGAATGAATCTTATATATCATTAAGAGAAGTTTATTCATTCCATATTATTAAGATCTTTTTTCTTCTAGTAAAGTCTTATGAACCTTTAAAAGGTTTTATAATTTAACTACCATTGTTTCCTCTAATTATGGTTCTTAATACATTATATTTTATATAAAAAATATATTTTGTCTTCAAATCATATGTTGAAAATTTGTCTACATTTTTTATTCACTTCAACATATCTTCCAAATGTGAATATTCAAGATTCAGTTCATATTTTCATAAATAACTCATCTTTTAACATTGGGAAAATAAATTATATAATAATTCATTCCTTATGTAAGGTAAATATTTTAGAAATAATTCATCAAAACATCATTTCTAGATGTTTCTGCATTATCCCTTGTACTATGCACCTTGCTGCAATAATTGGTGGTATATTATTTCTGGTGTGATAAACATGGGTATATTATGTCTGGTGTTATAATATATACCCATATTTTAGTAAACTATAGGTATAGATATATTCCCATGGTTTAAATAAATCAATGGGTATTATGGAAATTTACAGGGTTATACCCAATGTTTCAATTAAACTGTGGGTATAGATCTATACTGACACCTTAGTAGCCTATAGTTTATAGAACCATGGGTATAGCTTATACCCATGGTTTTTGGGGATATACCCACAGTTCTAAAACATGGGTATATATGATTTTTTCCAGTACTGTGACGTCTGGAGAATTCCTATGTGTCACAAATGATGTAGGGATCATTGTCCAAATTTTTGAAAACAAACTAAGATCATTTGATCAGTTTTGAAAATGTGATACTTTTTTAAACTAAATTTAAATGTTAATATCAACCGAACTCTCAACATTTTCAACCTCCAGCCTTGGTACAAGTTCCTTCAGAACAAATTCCTCACTTATGATTTGATCATTATATTTGGATGTCAATTGTGAACCATTATTAGAATTTATAGTATCAATTGTTTCTTGTAATTTTTTGAATTAAACATTAATGTAAATAAAATAAAATTTATTCATCATCATATTGGTGGAATTGATTATAGAAGTACCCATACCATTATTAAAAACTCATAAAAAGATAGAAATACACAAAATAAAACATTCAAGGAATTTTTAAAGGAAGTGTCGTCCCCAAATGTTGGTAATATGACTTTATATTTTTTGTTAGAAGGATCCTAGAACCACTTACCTCTCACTGTTATATCTGTTCTAGACTCTAATTCCAATATCTCATGAACTCAAGTAAAATTATACATGTCAATAGCTCTATCAAAAATATAAAGAGTGTAACCCCCTATGATACTTATCCTTGAGAAATCACTCTAATTTTTCATTATTTATAGGTCTTCAATAATGAATTTTTTTAGTTTATACCAACTCATTTGAACTCTTAAAGGGAGGAAATTAGTGATAATTTGAAAATAAATGCATGGAGAATTGGGGAATGAAAATATATGTTTTAAAATCATTTAAATATTATAGTAACAATAGTACAATTACTTTCATCACATAAGAAATAGTTTTAGTAAATGTATTAGGCAGGATGAATTTAACATAGACTACATCCATATATATAAGTGGATTAGAATGTATCTGAAATAATTTCCCATCAATTTGGGGTTTCTTATTGAGACGTTTTTTCTGTTTATCCATAACATAACACCCTAAACAAAATCTTTCATACTGTTGTCACAAGGCAGAGGAACCATAAGCTGGTTGGATAACTACCTTTATATCCTTATTTCATAAGGGAAAAATATATGGTGGTGTTCAAATTTATTTGGATTTATGTGTGTATCAAATATCAAAAAATGTTTGGAATGTAATTAAAAATATAATATTAGATTAAAAATATAACTAAAAAATTTTCAATCATACTTCAATTATATTTTATGAAAAATAATATCAATGAACTAAAATATTAATACTTCGCATCCAAAATGTATCTCTAAGAACATATCCTCTTCAAGATCACAAACATAATAGGTATTATCTTCAACTTGATGTTAGAAAACATTGTAACACCAATTACTTTGTCCGTTCATCTCTAAAATAATTCACTTCTTATTTGGAGTATATAGGCATTTGGATATCATGGTATTACATAAAAAATATATATAAACAATATTTTAATAATATTAAAATTTAAATTTTAATGACCTTTGGGAATTACTTGTTTTGGGATGATAATTTGTTGATGGTATATAATATCCTTCATAAATTTTGATATGTTATATCCAGAATCATTATTATTATTTTGTTTCAAACACTGAACATACATTGAAAAAAATAAGTAATTTATTTCAAATTTTTTTTGATTGTTAATATATGACTGTATATACATTAATCTATTTCCTTCTAAAGAAATCCATAGGATTCTTATGATTATTCATCTACCCCAAACTATAATTTAGATGTAATGTATAGATCACCCTATCATAAAACAATTGTTATTACGAACACAAAAAAATTAATAATATGATTTTAATAATAATAATATTGATTTAAGTGCATTAAAAATTCACAATAGACATCATGTGTGGTCAATTTTATTTACATACATTCTTGGGATCTAGAAAATAAAAATGTGGTGTATCTGAATTTTTTATGATTATCATCTGGTGATTTCATAAAAACAAACATGTAATGTAAAAAAATATATATTATTTTATGATTAGACTATAGAGATTTACACCTACATTGTATCCACAAATATAAGCCTTCTATTTATTACTTTCTTTTCAAATTTAATTCTTAGTCTATATTATATCTTTTTATTTTTTTTATTTCAAAAAATCATTTACTATAGATATAATAGAAAAAATAATGAGTCAATATTTTCCTTCTTTGGATTTTCCATTTATATATTAGTAATATATACACAAATCGAAAATATTAATAGTTATTAATTATAATTAAAAAACTATTTCAATATTTTTGGACAAAAATATTTTAATAATATACCTCGTGTATGTATTCACAACTAAGACTCCATGCAATTAAAACACGGTAATTTAATTTTTATTATTGAGACCAAACATGTATAAAAATTTATATCCAAATATTTTTACTTTTAATTCAATGTATGAAATAATTTCACCTTTAAATTTTGTGTGTGTGAAAATTTGTAATGTTAATAAATGATGTAGTGGAACTGGTGGGATGAATGTTATCTTAGAAGATCCGTTTGTTTTCTTGGATGATTCACTACATTTTCTTGATGTGAACTCCATTTCGAATTCATTTTTTTCATTTAGAAAACCATATCTCATTCTATAAATTTTTATATAAATTTATAATGTTTATTTATATAAAAAAAATTAAGGAAAAACATTATGTATCATTTGAAGATTTAATGAACCTTCAATGACAGTTACAATGGCATTATCAACAGTGTTCTCATATAGGACATCAAGCATAATAGGAAACTCGATTCATAGATCATATTATACATGAATAAAAATATCATGTGTTCTTTTGGAATTTGTTTTAACATGTAAAATTTCACCTAGGATATTATAAAATATGAAACTCACAAGAAGGTGATGTGTGTTGGTTCATAGATATAAATCACATACAATTTCACCATACATATTTTTTATAATATAAAGATATTAAAAGTTTTTAGATACATATTTAGGAGAACTAATTTGAATAAATTGGTAACACTAAGTAGGATAGGTAGTTGGGTAGATTGGAAAGGCTAAAATCTTGTCAGGTTATGTGGATCTTCATGTAGATATCATTGTTCTGGTATTGGATCATACTCATCCATTAATGTATACAGTTCCACAAAAATATATTGGATAATAATATATTTTGAAGAATCTATCCTTTACTACATTAATTACATCATATCATATGTATCACCTAGAGGAATTATATTCTAAAAATAGGTTTGAGGTCACACTACAAAGCATGCACCTCTAATGAAACCATATGGTTCTATCTAAGTGAAAGCTACTAGAAATAGATTTTATTTAGGTAAATTTGATACTAATAATGTTTCCAAATCACATATAATACATTGGAAGATAAATCAATATATTTATGTAATAAAATTTTAAAATATTAAAATTAATTATTATTCCATACTTACACATGATTCCTACAGCACTTGTATGTTTTCATATACTATTTTTTTCACTTTATTTATATGAACCTCCTTTAAGTATACATGATGTGGGATGGAAGTGACATTTAGGTATAATTAATCAATTTGTATATAAATAAATAAACCTATGTTGTTTCATATGACATATAAATTTACTAAATATTTAAATTTTATACAATTTCTTCATGAGAAGAATAACCCATCATTGCTGGATGATTAGGGTACATTGGTTTTGATACATGATACATATTTTAAACACACTTTTGTTGGTTCATAAATTAAAATTTTAAATTACCATAGATAATTAAAATATTTTCAAATAAAATATTGTTAGTATAAATTAACTAGAAATTATTCCTCATCATGAATAGTAATGAATGGATTACATGTTTCATGGTGTTTAATGTGATAAAACATTACTAGTGGGTGGAGTTTTATATTTCCCCCAACATATCTATTATAATTAATTGTAATAGGTGTTTGGAAATCTCTATGTGATTTCACATGGACCATTAAGAAAAATTTTGTAATGAAATTAACAAAAATAAAAAAAATCTTCAAGAGAAAATGAAAATTGAATCAATGTTTCATTATATAATTTTTGGTAAAATAAAAAAAATTATATCATAATTTTACTATAATATCTTCCCACAAGAAAGTCTTAAATATAGTCATGACATTTTTCCATGTATATCAATCAATTTTTCACAAGAATTATAACTATAACCCTAATGTAACTGATGATCCTTAACATGATGTGGTAAAAAATTATACCTCATTGATTCCATCACCAACCCCACACTTTAGACCTTTTCTTATTTCCTTGATAGATTTAGTTATCATATTGATGCTACACTGCTCTTATTTTTTTCATCGACATGATTTTGATCCCCTAATAATTCCATACTTTTAGAATTGATCATGTGTTATTCCTTGATATCGGTAACATTAGAATATGGATGATTTATTATCTACATGAGAAGTTAAAATTTTAATTTATATTATATAACAACCATAGAGAACACATGCTATTATGAGAAAGGAAATAGTATATTAAAAAAAATTAACATATTAATTGATCTTCAATTTTTTTTAATGGTTGAAGGGATTGGTCTCCTCCATTGAGTATCCAAATATCTTCTTTATGTTAAAAATTAATGTACAAGTCAATGTCTATATTGTATCCACTATCCAATGATGGTGATATTTCGAGGAATGGTTTGTCCTATATTGAAATTTATTCTGAACTTGTAGTTTTCTAGTCTCTAACAAAATAATTGGCCAATTACTATTTTTGAGATATGGGACATAAAATAATTTCACTAATTTTAATTAAATTATGAATAATTTATCATTATACATTTCCACACTAAAATTCACCTTCATAGAGACCAATACGTCAATATTAAATACAATTATATTATCAAATGATGTGAAATTAAAAATAAAAACATTAAATGTTTCATAATATAACCCATAAATTTATTCAATAATGCTTAAGTTTTATGTATTTTGAGAAATTAGATATCTATCCATGGAACCAGATATATGCATCACTTCCTTCATAATCTTAAATCCATTGTTTTAATCATAAAATTTTCATTATGTTCCATCTAATAGAATTTATGACCATTATTTATAAAACTATTGTGAGAGAAAACATATATATATGGTCTCCTAGATATCCATTGAAGTCATTTATTAATTGAAATCAAATTTATACCAACACCTTATATTTGGTCTCCCAAATGTACCCATTAAAATTATTTATAAAACATTCATTAGGATATATATACATTTAATAGATATGAAAACATAGTTGAATCTCTATAACATAGTGAATCTTTTGGTTGAATATTTTATAAAATAATTGTGGTGGGAATAATATCTCTAATTAAAATAATATAACAGAAATTTCATTATTTATGATTGAAAACATTGTGTTGCCAATAACATTACTACATTAAACATTGAAAATGAGTCAATGTTTGGTTAATATATGTCGTGTATTTTTTGTCACAGTGAAAAATAATTCTATAAGAATTAATGCCTACCAGAATACATGAATATAATGTTATTTTAGACCTATTATATTCAAATTAGTCATTGACATTGTATTATTTATCACATATATTTTTTCTATGTGTATGATATAAAGAAAACATATTATGTACAAACAATTATAATATATAAATTTAAATAAAATTTATCCTTTTTTTCAACCCAATATTATATGGTGTTTCGATAATGTTCTTCTAAAATCTGTTTAAATGTATTTTAGTGTCTTTTCTAGTTGATCTACCATTAATCTAGTTGGTATTTTAGAATATTATTTATTTCCATCAAATGATGTCATTTGTGGTCGATATTTATTTATTCAGAGTAAAAAAAAATTAGATGACCAAAAAAAACATTTTCAATAAATAATTAAACCTAAAATAGTGTCTACCATATTCACAAATGAGGACACCCAACATTCCATTAATTATATTTCTTAAAAAAATTCAATATTCATGAAAATCACTTATAATCCTATAAAACATAGCTCTCAATGTGAACTCTTCACTTCTATGATCGCCATACAATTTCACAATTGTAAACTAAATCAATTTCATATATTAAATTAATTGGTCCAAATATAAATAAATATCATTATCTGGTTGTTTTGGTTTAGTTATATGTAGATAAATCAAAATATATTTTCACTTAATGTATAATCATGATGTATTGTTATAAATTACCACCAAAATTACACAAGTACTATGTGTGCTAAATTGTACACCAAAAGGATTTATTAAATCAACTGATAACACAATAAGAAGGTTTCATTGATTGTTTCAAAATTCAGGATATCCAAAATACATTTCTTCCACTGAGGAGTGTCTATTGGTTGAAATAGTTTCCCATAATCAATTATTATATATTCATTCCATGATTGTCTTTTAACGATTTCATGAAATACATATAGTCAACTATAAATTTTAATGATTGGAAAGTACCATATTAATTTTAACATATTTGATTAATCTATCATGTATCCATCAATTCAAAAAATAGGGAATTTTTTGAGTGATCAACATAAAGTGATATTTAAATCATAGTTTCATCCCATTTAGTATGTACAACCTATTTTTTCCCATAATTTAGTCCAACATTTATTTATATGATATTTTCTATGAAAAATAAAATTTTTCTTACGAATCATTTTGATGAATTCAACGAGAATAAAAAAAAATTAAACTAGGAAAAACAATTTGAGAATGGTAATATTCATGCTCTATTAAAAACTCAATAAACTCTATAACTCTATTTACATAATTTGCTTTCTTATAATCATAATCCATCTATTTTTTATTCATATACATCTTATTCATATTAATAATTTGCATTTTTTATATAAACAAATTAATAACCATAAGGTATTAATTACAAATTTAGAAACATATATATACTTTCAATACGTTTTATATTCTCCTAATGAAGAATTCATACCAACTTTGGAATATAAAAGAAGAAATAAAAAAAATTAAAACAAAAAATGATAGAACATATTTAAATTCAAATATTATACTTTTTAAGAGAAGGTTTTACATTGATAAACTCCTCCTAAAAAAGATTTTTGAATATATGAGAAACATTAGGATGGTGTTTGGTAGTATTAAAGTTGTAATTTTAGTATAAAGGAAGTCATTAATGTTGAGAAATAAATTTTGAGGCTAAATTACTATAGGTGGAACCCACATGGAATGATATCCTTCATTATTGTTTTTTCACCTTTGGAATATTGTAATCATAATTGAATAATAATTATCATCATTGAATACTATAGTTGAATGAATGTAAAAATTGAAAGGTTATTGGAGATAATTCCTAAAATTTTATCATTTTAAATAGGGTTAATATGTAAATAAACAACAAATACTTATTGAAGGGTTATGGGCACCCAAAAAGAGTGAATAAGTATTATAACATTATAAAAGAATAATTTAACTTACATAAATTAATATTTCTAAGATAATAATTTCATAATAATGTGTTTTTATATTGTTTTTAGTGGTGGAAATCATTAAAGGAAGGGAATGTGTGATATATAATAATTTATAGTGATTATTATTACATTTAATCTAATACAATTCATTGAGGGAAGTAATGATCATTCACCAAATTATTAATTGTTATCAATTTGTATAAAATTTAAAAGTAAAATGATGTTTTTCATGATAATACATCAATCATTATATTTGTTAATATTTTATTTTATTTATATATAATCGACTTCTGATGACAATAAAAATGAAAATCAATTTTTTTGGAGTATAGTAAAATAAAATCATGAATAGTAACTTAGTAATTCTATATTATTCAAGAGTAAATACCCATTAGATCTATGAATATTTTATTTACATCATTTGAGATGCATGAAATATTAAATATTTATGCAAATTTGTTTCAAAATATTTGGAAAACATCATCATTTTTGGAATACTAATTCCATTATAAGTAATGAAAGGATGTGAAAATTATTTGGAGATGTTATAATTCAATAAGTTTTATTTGGATATATATTATTAATAGAGGATCTAGGAAACATGAATTAATCATTTGTGTTTTATTAAAAAAATAGAGTACACTAATTACAAAAAAGAAGAAAATTAAATCAGAAATAAAATTTATTTTAGTAGTAGACTTACATATTTCATGATCTTGTTTTTAAAATAAAATTATTTTATAAATATATTTTATTAGAAAATAAAATGATCTAGAAAAATTAGAATCTATTTTCGTACAAATAACACACCAATATCAATTTTATATATATATTACAACAAATTTTTTAGGAATGTAATTTCTTTTCAAAAGGGAGACTAAAGTCACTAATGTGTTAAATTTGAAAATGTAACTAATTTATTAGTATGGTATTTTTTTGGGCATCTTAAACTTTTACGCATTCTATTAGGTCACCAATATAATCATTTCCTTACATAGTCTGATAACTATTATGTGTCTTATAGTTTGTTTATAAATGATAGTAGGTACTGAGAGTTGATGTTATAAGTGAGTTTTTTCCTTTTCCTAGTTCTGTCCATTGTAATATTATGTATGATTTATTCTTTGGGTTTATTTTTTTGGTTTCCCCAGGAGACAAGGAGGTCAATTTCTTGTAGCTGGTTTGATAATCATGACCTATATCAATGAGGATTGTTTATTACAATAGTTTGTGTGGTCTATTACTTATTATGACTATCTTATATTCTAGTTGTTTTATTTTCCATAATAAATAAAATAATAATTGGTGTTATTATCAATGATGTATGTCCAAATAAGACTAAAAGATGTTAAATACATTCATTCCTTCTTTTATTTTTGTTAATATTTTGAATCATGATATTTCATTCAACTTTTCATTATGAATTTGTTATAAAATTAGATTTATATTTAAAAATTTTTATTGTCGTTATAAGTTGGTGCCTTCTTTGTTCACGCCCATTCATGGATAACCCAAAAAATTACAATGGAATCATTATTTATGATTCTTTTTTCCATTTTTTAGAATTTTTAATTACTCAAATATATGACATAAATATCCCACTAATCAAGATTTATTTAGTTTTTGAAGAAAAATAGTATTGAAATCATGAATCATTTAGTCTTGGTATATGGAATAAAAACAATAAAATATGCTAACTTCCTTATAACTATTTAAAAATTGGGGATGCCACACTGCATACTACTGTAGTTTATACCTTCCCATATAATCCAATGCACCCTGTTGGGATTTATAAGTACACTTACCCACTATCTAGTTATTCCAGTCCTTGGTTCATTACATGATGTTCACTAGTAGTGTTTTTGTGGCCCTAGTCCTCATGATGTCCATCCTCACCCAAACACCCATCCAAACCTCTCTTGTAGAATCATCCACCATATATTCTCTACTTTATTCTCCTCCATTAGCCATGGAACATTATAACTCGCCAGCAGGGGTTTCATAACTGAGTATGAGGTGAAATTACTATTTTCCCACCCCACCCCAGTTCATCGACCATGAATTCATAAAGTATTGATAGTTTCCCATGTATCTTCTTGCTAATGAGATGAATTTTTAAATCTCTTGTTAGTTGTTATGTATTTTATATGTATTAATTGTTAATTTTTTTCTTCTTCCACTGCCTCATCAATATATTCTCCCACCTCCCCAACAATATAATCTTAAATATGGAATGATTTTTCTTATGTTTCTTATTTTTTTGTGTTTAAAAATATTATTCTTTATCTACTCACTACTTCTTCTATGGTCATTAACAATACAAGAAACAATATTTTTCATTGAAAAAAAATATTTTGAAAATATAATTGATGATAAAATCATGAAGTCATTTTAGCTCTAGGAGCATCGCTAATAATAATATTCTTCTCATAGAAGGCTCTCCCCAAAGATCTAACTCTATAAAGAAAAATTTCTCTTCAATAAAATCAATGACAATTTTATTAATAGTAAATAAAAATAATAATAAATCATTTTAATGGTATAAAATCAACATATGATAAATTATTTTGTTAATTACTATATAAATTAAATATATTATCAATTAATCATGCATCGGATTCATGTGTAGTAAATTTTTACACACCAAAAATGAATAATGGATAATTTTACTAATGTTTAAAAACAATATGAGATTTTTTTTCTTTTATTTGGTCATCTGATACTTATATCAAAATGAAATTAAACTTTTATATTGAAAAAATGTACTTTGTGTCATACCAAAAACCTGATGTGTTGGATTGAAATTTATTCAATTCATACTCATCACAAAGAAATTTTTGATCATAGTTCTAATGTTTGAAAATTATCTAATCTTACCTATTTTTTTACAATATTACATACAATTTAATATAAAAATGTTTTTATATTAGAAACATACACTTCATGTCATACTGACTACATTATATATGGGATTTATGTTTATTCTATTCCTAAATTTCATAAATTAAACATGGATAATTTTATTGATGATTGAAAAAAATCTGATCTGATTTCCAAATTTCTCCCATGATGCCCATTTAAATCTAAAATGAAACTTCTATATTTAAAACATGTACATAAATTTGTTCTCACAAAATCATGTATCATATTATAATGATCCCAATCCATATAAAATGTAATGGAATTAAAAAAATTCACAATGTTTCAAAAAAGTGTCCTCATTTTCAAAGTTTGTGATTTATGGTGTATGTTTTAAAATAAACTATGACATATATATAAACCACGCACATCAAGTCATATTGACCACATCTTGTGTCATATAGATTTTATGTCAATTCCAACAAGATAAAAATTAATTGTGTATAATTTTACTAACGTTTTAAAATAATTAGAGCTCATTTTAGAATTTTTTGATAATGAGGTGCATTTTAAACAAAAAATACAGTTTTACAATTAATACTTGCACTTCTTGTTATTTTAGTGAGACCATGTATTATATTTATGTGTGAATAATTCATAGACATCAAAAATGAATTATGGATTATTTTTCTAAATTTTGAAAATATTCTCAGCTTGTTTTCTTTATTTTGGCATTGTGAGGAGCGTTTAAATCTAAAAAGGCAATTTTATATTAAGGACACACACTTTGAGTCATATCATACACATTTTTTGTTGTATTGATATGTGGTTTATTCCTATATATCATAATTAAATTTTGTATCATTTTCTTAATGATTGATAATAATCCAATATCATTTTTTTGGTTTTTTCTATGTGATGTGCATCTTAAACAATAATGTCCCTTTTATATGGAAGACATGAACATTGTTTCATAAAAACTACATCATGTGCCATAATGACATGTCATTAATTAAAATATATAAAAAATCAATTATCAATCACTTTTTTAATGTTTGATAACAATCCAGGATCATTTTATTGGGTTTTCCTATATAA
The DNA here is from genome assembly GCA_963277665.1 of Viscum album. Taxonomy (NCBI): domain Eukaryota; kingdom Viridiplantae; phylum Streptophyta; class Magnoliopsida; order Santalales; family Viscaceae; genus Viscum; species Viscum album. The sequence continues at coordinate 359,588,120 of OY728158.1, read as the reverse complement.
TGCTTATTTTAAACTAAAATTGAACATCAATATTGAAAATAGGCACAACAAGTCATACCTACAACATCATATTTCATAATGAAATTTTTTAAGTTCCTACATGTTATAAATGAATTCTGGATCATTCTTATAACTTTTGAAAATAACAGTAGTTCGTTTTCTCAATTTGAGCTATGTAAGATTTTTTAAACTAAAATGAAAATATTATATTAAAAACCTATAATTCAAGTTACATAGACCAGATAAGGTGTTAATTTTATGTGAGAATGATTCCAATATAAAAAATCTAAAATATGGATTCTTGTACCAATTTTTAAAAACAATACACGTTTTTCTTTTTATATTGGCTATGTGAGAAGCATTTTTAACTAAAATGGTGCTTCTATATTGAAAATTGGAACATCATCTCATACCGAAAAGATCAATGTTTGGATTGATGGGAGGCCAATTCTTATATTTCACAAATTATATATTGATTCTTTTACTAAAGTATTAAAACCATATGAATATCTATTCTTGGATTTGAGTATGTCCTATGTCATTTCACTAACATGTAAATTTGAAATTAAAAACCAATATATAAAGACATATTGGTCATAAAATGTATCAAATTGATGTGAAATCAACTCTTATAGATCAAAAATAAAATATGAAGCATTTCCATAATGTTTGAAAATAACATGATCTCATTTTACTAGTTTTGGTGATGTGACATGTGTTTTAATGTTTAATGGAAACTCTATATTGAAAAAAAAATCAATTTTATACCAACCATATGATGTGAAAATTATACATGTGATCAATTTATAAGAATAAAAAATTAATTATGGATCATATTTATAATGTTTGAAAAAATATTGTTCTTGTATTATTAATTTTTTTTCATGATGATAATTTAAAACTAAAATGACACCTATATATTGAAAGCATGAACTTAGAATCCTACCGACAACATCGTGTGCTAGATCGAGATGTGGTCAATTTCTATAAATTATTAATAAATTATGGATCATTTCTATAAATACTGAAAATAATCTGAGTTCATTTGCTTATTTTTTTAAAGTGACATGTGTTTTAAACAGAAATTTCACTTTATATTGGGAACACACACATGGAGTAGTACTGCCCACATCATATTATGGATTTATTTAAGGTCAATTATTATCTGAAATAAATTAATCATTGATCATTTTCTTAATGTTTCAGAATAGTCTATGATTTTTTACATAGTTTTGGATATATAAAACGTGTTTTGCATGAAAATGAAACATAAAAACATGCACTTTGCATCATACCAGCCAATTCATGTGTCAAATTTATATGTGGTCACTTCCAAAACATAAAAAATGAATTATTGGTCATTTTACTATGGGTTGAATAAAATCATATATTTTTTTCTTAGTTTTTTCTATTTAATTCATGTTTTAATCTAAAATGACAATTTTATATTTAAAAGAAGAACATTCAGCAATATCGACCACATCATCTTCCAGAGTGACATTTGGTAGATTCCTATATTTCACAAACGTAATATGGAATATTATCATAAGTTCTGAAATAATGAGAGTTTTTTCATCATGTTGTCTATGTGAAGTCTGTTTTAAACTAAAATGACACTTTTAAATCAAAAACAAGCACTTTATGTCATTCTAGCCACATCATGTTTCATATTACTATTCAGTTGATTCATCCACACCAAAATGAATTATAAATCATTTTTGTGAATTTTCAAGACAATATGAAATCTTTTACTATGTTTTATCTATGTGACATATTTTATAAACTAAAGTGACAATTTTAATTTGAGAATCATGAACATTTAATCATACCATCCAAATAGTGTTTTAGATTTATACATGATTGATTATTAAATGGAAAAATTGAATTATGTATTAGTTATCCTAAATTTTTTCAATTGTATGAGTTGTTTTAATCAGCTTTGAAATTTTTTTGTGAATTATAAACTAAAATAAATATTTTATATTGAAAAATATACTTGGAGTCATTATGGTCACATCAGGTGTTATATTGGTGTTCATTCAATTCCTATAAATAAAAAATGAATTATGGATTATTTTTTAAACTTCTTAAGATAATCCGATCTCATTTGCTCTTTTTTGGATATATGATTTATATTTTAGTGTAAAATGATACTTATAATTTAAAGATTTTCAATTTTAGTCATAATGTAAAGTTCATGTCTCTTATATATGTGTAGATGATTCTTAGCCATCACACATGTATTTTGGATCATTTTCCTAAATTTTGAATATTAAAATATTTTCATTTCTTGGTATTTATAATTTTATTCATGTTTTAAACTAAAAAAACATTTATATTGGAAACACATACATTAATTAAAACAAAAAACATCATGTTTTAGACTGATTTCTAGTCAATTCATACACATCAAAAATTAATTATGGATAAATGTCTATGATTTTGAAAACATTCTGAACTTATTTGATTATTTTTTACAGTGAAAAATGTTTTTTAACAAAAATAGAACATTTAAAATGTCTGTTATTCCATTTAGTTCAAGGGATAGAGGTGTCAATGATTCCATTCCATGAGATCTAAAATAACACAGGAGATGGGGTCCTCTTCTGGGGTTCTATTTAAAAGAACGTAAATGTTTTGTTAGTGAAATAAAAAAAGATTAATAAACACCTATATTTATTAGAACTAAAATATAAATTGATGATAAACCAACTTTTTATGACTTATAACTCTTCGAATATAATAAAGATGGAATTTTATGAGTACATTTAAGAAAAAGTTGAGAAAAATACATTTCAGATGTACTTTCAATTTAAACATTGAAAACCCCTATATTTACCAGCAATCATCAGAAAGTGTTGACAAAGTTCCAGATTTATTTACCTAGGAGGTGATGGATGCTAAGAATTTACCCCTCATAGATTAGTACATGGATCTATAATTCTTCAAGAGAACTCATCCTCTCTCTTTGTCTCCCTTATCTATCCCCTATTTTGTTCTTTCTTTCCCTCAGATCTCACTTATCTCTAAAGTATCATATTTTTTTGATGGAATCCAAAAAAATTTATTATCAACCTCAGAGTTCACTGTTTCCTCATTTCGTCTTATCCTGATGTTAATTTCATGTTTTAAATTATTTATTCCATCGGTGGATTCATTTGGACGGTTTTTTAAGATATTTTGGACTACCGAAAACAATTTTATGGGTCTTCCCAACAAAAGGCACATCATAATTCCATTATCTTTGGAGAACAACTTGGTATATCCCAGGTCAAGTACCCCCCCACATCAGAAATGGATTTTCTTCTCCCAATTCAGGTGGAATTATGATTTCCACCTAAAATGATATACCTCAATTATGGAGATTTGGGATGGTTTTCTAGATCACCCATTTCTTTTTCAAGATCCTTATATTATTCTAATTTTTGGTAATTCAATTTTTATATATTTATGTTCTGATATTCGAACTAGTACAATTTTAAATCCTATTTCTCCATAAATTTTTACTGAAGGTGATGTTTTATGAACTACAAAAAATTATATATGGATTGAAGTTTGGGAATACTTACATTATAAGAAAGAGGTTTCTTTTGAGTTGTGGATTTATTTTTTATCTTCGTTAATGAAAATGTGTCACTTGGTGGTAGTGCATAAGAATAAGTATATGAATCACTAATATGAGACAGATATAGGACTAGGATGTAGTGGTAACGGTATAATGTCTTTTTATGGTGCAGTTATTAAAGAACATGTTCAAATTTATGTTTCTATTGGCGAAATCATTAAACATAGGTAGTTCACTTTGGATGACATAAGGGTGGGTAGTTTAATGATAGATAATTTCCTTCTGGTCTCACCAAAAAATAATTGGCTCTGAACATAACAGAAAATATTTTCCCCGTCCATAAAAAAGTATGACTATTAATCATTGATTCAAGAGTAGTAGACTTATATGGTAGATTGAGATGTGATTTTGAGGGGCTTTGTACAACAGGGCCTATGGAAATTAATAAAAATACCACTAAATATGCATCCAATGAGTAAGAAATTAGAATTTATGAAGAATCTAAACATAGGTTGGTGTTATAGGTGGATGGGGATGAAGATGGAACATACAATATAACCAGTGCAGGCATCTGGGGGTGGGTGAATGTAACAAGTCGGGAGAGGCTGAGAGGCACAATATCGACTACTAATATTAGTAATTTCTTCAAATATTTTAAGGTTGAATGTTCAATTAAGGAAAATGGAATGAAATAAAAAAACAATAATGGGAATCCATACCCCCAATACTAATAGATAACTTATCTAATGGCCAAAGCCTTTATGGGAACGATTTGGAGGATGAGATATCTAGATATGTTTTAGTGGACATTGTTGATAGAGTGCGTGTAAGAAGAATATATATCCCAAGGATAAGGAATAGGTAGAAAGGGAAAATGGATTTAGGGAGATGCATTGTGTTAAAGGTAAATATGTATAAAGGACAAAAGGACAACTCTCAATTACTTAAGCGAATAGAAAAAAATGGTCATCTAAAAAGAATATGGTGATGGATAGTGAACCCATGTCTCATGTCTAGGAAGTTAATAAGAGTTCAAATATTCATATTGAAAATTAGATAATGGAGTGTGGTGAGGGAAAGGAACAAGAACTTTTTGTTGGTATAAAGGAAGATCTGATTTATGCACATGAGGTATCAAATATTAAGGTCAGGGAAGCAGATAAAAATGATGGGGAAATGGGGAGTCATGGGATAGTATTGTTCATTTCATTCGAGAAGTATTAGAGGAGGAATCTAGGATCAATGCTGCAAAGGTTGAGGTCCACAGGATGAATGAGAGGATGATTCAAGTTGACAATAATAAGGAACAATGTGTATAAATCAATAATCGAGAGTGTATTTTTGATATGTTGATTGAACAAAATTGTGATTTGTTTTGAAGGGTAAATCCAAACATTGGATAAGACATCTTATAGTTTTGATGACCTCATCGAAGATGACCCGAACACGAAGGCCAATGCTTTTCAATGGAGGTTATACAAACGTATGGTTTCTACTAGAATTAAACTCGATTTCAATGATTTGGTGATTTATTATGGTGACATTTTATTTCATGTTCCGAACAGGAATGGTTTCCCACTTTTTCCATAAAATTGATTTTCATAATAAAAACTTAATTTTTAGTCAACTGATAAATACTTTGTAAAATAAATTATAAAATATGAAATTAATATATATTGAAAATGAATAAACTATAAGAGGTAAAATTTAATTATCATTAATAATTAATAGTTAATCTTAAATGAATAAATGTAATAAATGATTGAAATTTAATAAAATAAAATGAATAGACTTTAAAATTATTAAAAAAATGCACGAGTTTTATTATTTATATAAATTATTAAAAATGAAAATGAATATATAGTAAATTGAAGTGAATAGATATTATGTATGTACATTACAACCATATTATAAACCATAAATGTTAATGAATAAATATGTATAAATAAATATTAAAAATTAAATTTCTATCATATTAAATGAATAAGTATTAAAACCTAATAAATAATAAAGAAAAGTTAATAAATAAATAAAATTAGATGTGAATATATAATAGTAAATACTATTAATTGAATTATTGTCAAAAAAGTCAAATTAAATAATTAAAATATCTGTAGAATGCAAAAATATTATAAAATAAACAAGTATGATTAATTATTTAATTTATTTCAAAATGTAAAAATAAATATTTCATAAAATGAAAATGAATAAATTTAACTTATATCAATTACAATCACATTAAAATCATTTAATATTATTGAATAAACATATATAAATAAATAATAAAATAGATAACATTACAAAATATTCAAATCAATCTTTAGAAATGAATAAATAAAAAATAAAAAAATTAAGATAATTATTTGTTATCTAATATTTAAAATGAATAAATTCAAAAAAAAATTTAAAATAACAAATAATATATTTTTAAAAATAATAGAAAAATGATTAATATTTAACAATTAATAAATATGTATATATACATAATACTGTGTGTTAATAAATTTAATTATAAAATAAATATTAAAAATTGAATAAATTAAAGAAATATTATGTGTGTGTACGTTCTATATAAAAATGAATTAATTACATATATGTATGTTTAAAATTAATGAAAATAAATTTTTATATATGTTTAATTGTAAAAACAACCTTAAATTAAATACCAATTACAAGATACAATTAATTTATATTTGTAATTATGATTATTTATTAATTATAAACAATTTTCACTATGTATATTCTTTATTGAATGTAAATATATATATATATTTTGTTTCAAATAAATCATATATAGAGATATTATATATATATGTGTGAATATATTTCAATATTAAAAATATTATATATATTAATGAATAATTATTTATAAAGAAAGTAAAAAATAATAAATTACAAAAATAATAAATAAAAATATCTAAAATTAATAAATTATAAAAAAATAAAATCATTTATAAAAAAGAATAAAACCATTATTTATCAATACTAATCCAGAAATCACATTCATTCAATCTAAAATTTTATTTTTCATTTACAAATAAGCATGAAACCTTTATCATCACATATAAATTACTACTTTATTAACACTGATAATTGACCCCCATTATTGGTGCTTTTGTCGCCAGAAGTAATGTCTATGTCAGTTGGTGAAAGATATAAAGTTTTTCACCATCCTTATAACATAACCATACTAGAAACATAAAATTTCATAGAAATATAATTATTATAGAACTTGATAATTAAATATAATTATTACATTACACTATTATTTCAATTAAATATTTTCATACAAGTTATTTACATTGAGGTGATATTTATAATTAATTATATAAAATTATAATTCAGTATACAAAATAAAAAAAAATTATAGCATGACTTTTCCAACAACCAACCCCATAAAAACCATTTTTGTTAAATAAAAAAAAATTTTTTTTGTAACCATACATAATAAATAAAAAAATTATGAAATTAATATAATCCATATATGATAAGTTATATAGTTATTTACTATTTATGTCAACGATATCATCAATTATCCAATTAATTGTATTGCTAATTCTTTTATTGTTAATTTTATATTAGTTAAAATTTATTAAATATACCATAAATTTATAATTATATTTGGAATTATTAATTACATTATTAGTTAATAATATAAATAATTATATTGTTAATGGAATAATATGATAATTATATTACAAGATACAAAATATTTTAATTACCTATATTTTAAAAAAATTATATCATTATACAAAATTAACATTTTCAAATTGAAAACATGAACTTTAATAATACTGGTCAACTTTTGTGTTCGATTGATGTGTGCTGAATTCGTAGATGTCATTATTTATAGATCATTGTATAAAATTTTTAAATTAATATGATATCATTTACTCTATTTTGACAATGTGACACACGTTTTAAAATATAAAAATTAATTATTATTCCATACTTACACATTATTCCTACAGAACTTGTATGTTTTCATATACTATTTTTTTCACTTTATTTGTATGAACCTCCTTTAATTATACATGATGTGGGATGTAAGTTACATTGAAGTATAATTAATCAATTTGTATATAAATAAATAAACCTATGTTGTTTCATATGACATAGAAATTTACTAAATATTTAAATTTTATACAATTTATTCATGTGAAGAATACCCCATCATTGCTTGATGATTAGGGTGCATTGGTTTTGATACATTCTACATATTTTAGACACTCTTATGTTGGTTCATAAATTAAATTTTTTAAATTACCATACATAAATTAAATATTTTCAAATAAAATATTGTCAATATAAATTAACTAGAAATTATTCCTCATCATGAATAGTAAGGAATGGATTACATGTTTCATGGTGTTTAATGTGATAAAACATTATTAGTGGGTGGAGGTTTATATTTCCCCCAATATATCTATTATAATTAATTGTAATAGGTGTTTGGAAATCTCTATGTGATTTCACATTGACCATTAAGAAAAATTTTGTAATGAAATTATCAAAAATAAAAATAAAATCTTCAAGAGAAAATGAAAATTTAATCAATGTTTCATTATATAATTTTTTGGTAAAATAAAAAAAAGTATATCATAATTTTACTATAATATCTTCCCACAAGAATGTCTTCAATATAGTCATGACATTTCTCCATGTATCTCAATCAATTTGAACAAGAATTCTCACTATAATCCTAATGTAACTGATGATCCTTAACATGATGAGTTAAAAAATTATACCTCATTGATTCCATCCCCAACCTCACACTTTAGACCTTTTCTTCTTTCCTTGATAGATTTAGTTATCATATTGACGCTACACTGCTCTTATTTTTTTCATCGACATGATTTTGATCCCCTAAAAATTCCATACTTTTAGAATTGATCATGTATTATTCCTTGATATTGGTAACATTATAATATAGATGATTCATTATCTACATGAGAAGGTAAAATTTTAATATAGATTATATAACAACCACAGAGAACACATGCTATTATGAGAGAGGAAATAGTATATTAAAAAAATTAACATATTAATTGATTTTCAATTTTTTTAATTGTTGAAGGGATTGGTCTCCTCCATTGAGTATCCAAATATCTTATTTATGTTACACATTAATGTACAAGTCAATGTATATATTGGATCCACTGTCAAATGATGGTGATCTTTCGAGGAAAGGTTTGTACTCTATTGAAATTTATTCTGAACTTGTAGTTGTTCGAGTCTCTAACAAAACAATTGGCTAATTACTATTTTTGAGATATGGGACATAAAATAATATCACTAATTTTAATTAAATTATGAATAATTTCTCAGTATGCATTTCCACACTAAAATTCACCTTCATAGAGACCAATACGTCAATATTAAATACACTTATATTATCAAATGATGTGAAATTAAAAATAAAAACATTAAGTGTTTCATAATATAACCCATATATTTATTCAATAATGATGAATTTTTATGTATTTTGATAAATTAGATATCTATCCATGGAACCAGATATATGCATCACTTCTTTCATAATCCTAAATCCATTGTTTTCATCATAAAGTGTTCATTGTGTTCCATCTAGTAGAATTTATTACCATTATTTATAAAACTAGTGTGAGAGAAAACATATATATATGGTCTCCTAGATATCCATTGAAGTCATTTATTAATTGAAATCAAATTTATACATAACACCTTATATTTGGTCTCCAAGATGTCCCCATTAAAATTATTTATATAACACTCATTAGGCTATATCTACATTTAATAGATATGAAAACATAATTGAATATCTATAAAATTGTGAATGTTTTGGTTGAATATTTTATAAAATAATTGTGGTGGGAATAATATCTCTAATTAAAAAAATATAATAGAAATTTATTTATTTATGATTGAAAACATTGTGTGGGCAATAACATTACTACATTAAACATTGAAAATGAGTCAATGTTTGGTTAATATATGTCGTGTATTTTTTGTCACAATGAAACATAATTCTATAAGAATTAAAGCCTACCAGAATACATGAATATAATGTTATTTTAGACCTATTATATTCAAATTAGTCATTGACATGGTAATATTTATCACATATATTTTTTTCTATGTGTATGATATAAAGAAAACATATTATGTACAAACAATTATAATATACAAATTTAAATAAAATGTATCCTTTGTTTCAACCCAATTTTATATGGTGTTTCGATATTGTTCTTCTAAAATCCATTTCAATGTATTTTAGTGTCTTTACTAGTTGATCTACCATTAATTTAGCTGGTATTTTAGAATGTTCTTTATTTCCATCAAATGATGTCATTTGTGGTCGATATTTATTTATTCAGATTTAAATAATTAGATGACCAAAAAACAACGTTTTCAATAAATGATTCAACCTAAAATAGTGTCTACCATATTCACAAGTGTGGACACCCAACATTCCATTAATTATATTTCTTAAACAATTTCAATATTCATGAAAATCACTTATAATCCTATAAAACATAGCTCTCAATGTGAACTCTTCACTTCTATGATCGCCATACAATGTCACAATTGTAAACTGCATCAATTTCATATATTAAATTAATTGGTCCAAATATAAATTAATATCATTATCTGGTTGTTTTGGTTTAGTTATATGTAGAGAAATCAAAATATATTTTCACTTAATATATAACCATGTTGTATTGTTATAAATTACCACCAAAATTGGACAAGTACTATGTGTACTAAATTGTACACCAAAAGGATTTATTAAATCAACTGATAACACAATAAGAAGGTTTCATTGATTATTACAAAATTCAGGATATCCAAAATACATTTCTTCCACTGAGGAGTGTCTATTGGTTGAAATAGTTTCCCATAGTCAATTATTATATATTCATTCCATGATTGTCTTTTAACGATTTCATGAAATACATATAGTCAACTATAAATTTTAATGATTGGAAAGTATCATATTAATTTTAACGTACTTGATTAATCTATCATGTATCGATCAATTCAAAAAATAGGTAATTTTGTGAGTGATCCACATAAAGTGATATTTAAATCGTAGTTTCATCCCATTTAGTATGTACAACCTATTTTTTCCCATAATTTAGTTCAAAATTTATTTATTTGATCTTTTCTATGAAGAAATACAATTTTCTTACGAATCATTTGGATGAATTCAACAAGAATAAAAACAATTTAAACAGGGAAAACAATTTGAGAATGGTAATATTCATGCTCTATTAAAAACTCAATAAACTCTATAACTCTATTTACATATTCTGCTTTCATATAATTATAATCCATCTAATTTTTATTCATATACATCTTATTCATATTAATAATTTTCATTTTTTATGTAAACAAATTAATACCCATAAGGTATTAATTACAAATTTAGAAACATATATATACATTCAATAAGTTTTATTATTCTCCTAATGAAAAATTCATACCCACTTTGGACAATAAAACAAGAAATAAAAAAGAAATTTGTAAAACAAAAAATGATAGAACTTATTTAAATTGAAATATAATACTTGTTAAGAGAAGGTTTTACATTGATAAACTCCTCCTAAAAAAGAATTTTGAATTCATTAGAAAAATTAGGATGTTTTTTGGTAGTATTAAAGTTGGAATTTGAGTATGAAGGAAGTCATTAATGTTGAGAAATCAATTTTAAGGCTAAATTACTATAGGTGGAACCCACATGGAATGATATCCTTCATTATTGTTTTTTCACCATTGGAATATTGTAATAATAATTGAATAATAATTACCATCATTGAATACTATAGTTGAATGACTATAAAAATTGAATGGTTATTGGAGATAATTCCTAAAATCATATCATTTTAAATAGGGTTAATATGTAAATAAACAACAAGTACTTATTGAAGGGTTATGTGCACCCAAAAAGAGTGAATAAGTATTATAACATTATAAAAGAATAATTTAACTTACATAAATTAATATTTCTAAGATAATAATTTAATAATAATGTGTTTTTATATTGTTTTTAGTGGTGGAAATCATTAAAGGAAGGGAATGTGTGATATATAATAATTTATAGTGATTATTATTACATTTAATCTAATACAATGCATAGAGGGAAGTAATTATCATTCAACAAATTATTAATGGTTATCAATTTGTATAAAATTTAAAAGTATAACAATGTTATTCATGATAATACTTCAATCATTATATTTGTTAAAATTTTATTTTATTTATATATAATAGACTTCTAATGACAATTAAAATGAAAATCCATTTTTTTGGAGTATAGTGAAATAAAATCATGACTAGTAACTTAGTAATTCTATATTATTCAAGAGTAAAACACCCATTAGATCTATGAATATTTTATTTACATCATTTTAGTCCCATGAAATATTAAATATTTATGCAAATTTGTTTCAAAATATTTGGAAAACATCATCATTTTTTGAATTCTAGTTCCATTATAAGTAATGAAAGGATGTAAAAATTATTTGGAGATATTATAATTCAGTAAGTTTTATTTGGATATATATTATTACTAGAGGATCTAGGGAACATGAATTAATCATTAGTGTTTTATTAAAAAAATAGAGTACACTAATTAAAAAGAAGAAGAAAATTAAATCAGAAATAAAATTTATTTTAGTAGAAGAATTAATATTTCATGATCTTGTTTTTAAAATAAAATGATTTTATAAATATATTTTATTAGAAAATAAAATGATCTAGAAAAATTAGGATCTATTTTCTTACAAATAACACACCAATATCAATTATATATATATAAAAAAAATTTTGGAATTTAATTTCTTTTCAATAGGGAGACTAAAGTCACTAATGTGTTAAATTTGAAAATGTAAATAATTTATTAATATGGTATTTTTTGGGTAATCTTAAACTTTTACGCATTCTATTAGGTCACCAATATAATCATTTCCTTACCTAGTCCGATAACTATTATGTGTCTTCTAGTTTGTTTATAAATGATTGTAGGTACTGAGAGTTGATGTTATAAGTGAGTTTTTTCCTTTTCCTAGTTCTGTCTATTGTAATATTATGTATGATTTATTCTTTGGGTTTATTTTTTTTGTTTTCCCCAGGAGACATGGAGGTCAATTTCTTGTAGTCAGTTTGATAATCATGACCTATATCAATGAGGATTGTTTGTTACAACAGTTTATGTGGTCTATTACTTATTATGACTGTTTTATATTCTAGTTATTTTATTTTACATAATAAATAAAATAATAATTGGTGTTGTTATCATTGGTGTATGTCCAAATAAGATTAAACGATGTTAAATACATTCATTCCTTCTTTTATTTTTGTTAATATTTTGAATCATGATATTTCATTCAACTTTTCATTATGATTTTGTTATAAAATTAGATTTATATTTAAAAAATTTAATGGTCATTATAAGTTGGTGCCTTCATTGTTCACACACATTCATGGATAACCCCAAAAAATACAATGGATACATTATTTATGATTCATTTATCCATTTTTTTAGAATTTTTAATTACTCAAATATATGAAAGAACTATCCCACTAATCAAGATTTATTTAGTTTTTGAAGAAAAATAGAATTGAAATCATGAATCATGTAGTCTTGGTATATGGAATAAAAACAATAAAATATGCTAACTTCCTTATAACTATTTAAAAATTGGGGATGCCACACTGCATACTATTATAGTTTATACCTTCCCATATAATCCAATGCACCCCGTTGGGCTTTATAAGTACACTTACCCACTATCTAGTTATTCCAGTCCTTGGTTCATTCCATGATGTGCACTAGTAGTGTTTTTGTGGCCCTAGTCATCATGATGTCCCTCCTCACCCAAACACCCATCCAAACCTCTGTTGTAGAAGCATCCACCATAGATGCTCTACTTTATTCACCTACATTAGCCATGGAACATTATAACTCGCCATTAGGGGTGTTATAACTGAGTATGAGGTAAAATTACTATTTTCCCACCCCACCCCAGTTCATCGACCATGAATTCATAAAGTATTGATAGTTTCCCATGTATCTTATCTCTAATGAGATGAATTTTTGAATCTCTTATTAGTTGTTATGTATTTTATATGTATTAATTCTTTGGTTTTTTCTTCTTCCACTGCCTCATCTATATATTCTCCCATCTCCCCAACAATAAAATCATAAAAATGGAATGATTTTTCTTATGTTTCATATTTTTTTGTGTTTAAAAATATTATTCTTTAACTACTCACTACTGCTTATAAGGTCATTAACAATACAAGAAACAATATTTTTCATTGAAAAAAATATTTTGAAAATATAATTGATGATAAAATCATGAAGTCATTTTAGCTCTAGGAGCATCACTAATAATAATATTCTTCTCATAGAAGGCTCTCCCCAAAGATCGAACTCTATAAAGAAACATTCATCTTCAATAAAATCAATGACAATTTTATTAATAGTAAATAAAAAAATAAATAATCATTTTAATGGTAGAAAATCAACATATGATAAATTATTTTGTTAATTACTATATAAATTAAATATATTATCAATTAATCATGCATCAGATTCATGTGTAGTAAATTTTTACACCTCAAAAATGAATAATGGATAATTTTACTAATGTTTAAAAACAATATGAGATTTTATTTCTTTTATTTGGTCATCTGATACTTATTTCAAAATGAAATGAAACTTTTATATTGAAAAAATGCACTTTGTGTCATACCAAAAACATAATGTGTTGGATTGAAATTTATTCAATTCATACTAATCACAAAGAAATTTTTGATCATAGTCCTAATGTTTGAAAATAATCGAATCTTTCCTATTTTTTTACAATATTACATACAATTTAATATAAAGATGGTTTCATATTAGAAACATACACTTCATGTCATACTGACCACGTTATATATGGGATTTATGTTTATTCTATTCCTAAATTTATGAAATTAATTATGGAAAATTTTATTGATGATTGAAAAAAATCTGATCTTGTTTCCAATTTTTTCCCATGATGCTCATTTTAAACTAAAATGAAACTTCTCTATTTAAAACATGTACATAAATTTGTTCTCACAAAATCATGTATCATATTATAATTATCCCAATCCATATACAATGTAAGGGAATTAAAAAAAATTCACAATGTTTCAAAAAAATGTCCTCATTTTCTTAGTTTGTGATTTATGGTGTATGTTTTAAAATAAACTATTACATATATATAAACCACGCACATCAAGTCATATTGACCACATCCTGTTTCATGTAGATGTTAAGTCAATTCCAACAAGATAAAAATTAATTGTGTATAATTTTACTAACGTTTGAAAATAATCAGAGCTCATTTTCAATTTTTTTGATAATGAGGTGCATTTTAAACAAAAATTACACTTTTACAATTAATACTTGCACATCTAGTTATTTTAGTGAGACCATGTATTATATTGATGTGTGAATAATTCATAGACATTAAAAATGAATTATGGATAATTTTTCTAAATTTTGAAAATATTTTCAGCTTTTTTTCATTGTTTTGGCATTGTGATGAGCGTTTAAATCTAAAAAGGCAATTTTATATTAAAGACACACACTTTGAGTCATATCATCCACATTTTTTGTTGTATTGATATGTGGTTGATTCCTATATATCATAATTAATATTTGGATCATTTTCTTAATGTTTGATAATAATCCAATATCATTTTTTTGGTTTTTTCTATGTGATGTGCATTTTAAACAATAATGCCCCTTTTATATCGAAGACATGCACATTGTTTCATAAAAACTATATCATGTTCCATAATGACATATCTTCAATTAAAATATATAAAAAATGAATTATGAATCACTTTTTTAATGTTTGATAAGAATCCAGGATCATTTTATTGGGTTTTCTTATATAATGCTTCTTTCAAACTAAAAGTGAACATCAATATTGAAAATAGACATATCATGTCATACCTACAACATCTTCTTTCAGAATGAAACTTTTTAAGTCCCTACATGATAGAAATGAATTCCGAATCATTCTTCTAACTTTTGAAAATAACAGTAGTTCATTTTCTCAAATTGATCTATGTAAGATTTTTTAAACTAAAATGAAAATTTTATATTAAAAACCTATAATTCAAGTTACACAGACCAGATAAGGTGTTGGTTTAATGTGAGAATGATTCCAATATAAAAAAACTAAAATATGGATTCTTGTACCAATTTTTAAAAATAATAAAATGTTGTTTTTTTATATGGGATATGTGAGAAGCATTTTTAACTAAAATGGTGCTTCTATATTGAAAATTGGAACATCATCTCGTACCAAAAATGTTCATTGTTCGGATTGATGGGAGGCCAATTATTATATGTCACAAATGATATATGGATTATTTTACTAAAGTATTAATACCATATGAATATCTATTCATGGATTTTAGTATGTCTTATGTCTTCTCACTAACATGTAAATTTGAAATTAAAAACCAATATATAAAGACATATTGGCCATAACATGTATCAAATTGATGTGAAATCAACTCTTATAGATCAAAAATGAAATATGAAGCATTTCTTTAATGTTTGAAAATAACATGATCTCATTTTACTAGTTTTGGTGATGTGACATGTGTTTTAAAGTTTAATGGAAACTCTATATTGAAAAAAATTTCAATTTTATACCAACCATATGATGTGAAAAATATACATGTGATCAATTTATAAGCATAAAAAATTATTTATGGATCATTTTTATAATGTTTGAAAAAATATTGTTCTTGTAATATTAATTTTTTTCCATGATGATAATTTAAAACTAAAATGACACCTATAAATTGAAAGCATGAACTTAGAATCCTACTGACAACATCATGTTCTACATCGAGATGTGGTCAATTTCTATAAATTATTAAAAATTATGGATCATTTCTATAAATACTGAAAATAATATAAGTTCATTTGCTTATTTTTTTATAGTGACATGTGTTTCCAACAGAAATTTCACTTTATATTGGGAACACACACATGGAGTAGTACTGCCCACATCATATTATGGATTTATTTAAGGTCAATTATTATCTAAAATAAATTAATCATGGATCATTTTCTTAATGTTTCAGAATAGTCCATGATTTTTTACATAGTTTTGGATCTATGAAACGTGTTTTTCATGAAAATGAAATATAAAAACATGCACTTTGCATCATACCAGCCAATTCATGTGTCAAATTTATATGTGGTCACTTCCAAAACATCAAAAATGAATTATTGGTCATTTTACTAAGGGTTGAATAAAATAATATATTTTTTTCATAGTTTTGTCTATGTAATTCATATTTTAATCTAAAATGACAATTTTTTTTTAAAGAAGATCATTCAGTAATATCGACCACATCATCTGCCAGAGTGACATTTTGTAGTTTCCTATATGTCACAAACGTAATATGGAATATTATCAGAAGTTCTAAAAATAATGAGAGTTTTTTCGTCATGTTGTCTATGTGAATTCTGTTTTAAACTAAAATGACACTTTCAAATAAAAAACAAGCACTTTATGTCATTCTAGCCACATCATGTTTCATATTATTATTCAGTTGATTCATCCACACCAAAAAGAATTATAAATCATTTTTGTGAATTTTCAAGACAATATGAACTCTTTTACTATGTTTTATCTATGTGACATATTTTAAAAACTAAACTGACAATTTGAATTTGAGAATCATGAACATTTAATCATACCATCCAAATAGTGTTTCAGATTTATACACGGTTGATTATTAAATGGAAAAACTGAATAATGTATTAGTTTTCCGAAATTTTGTATATTGTATGAGTTTTTTTACATATATTTGAAAATGTTTTTTGAATTATAAACTAAAATAAATATTTTATATTGAAAAATATACTTGGAGTTATTATGGTCACATCAGGTGTTATATTGGTGTTCATTAAATTCCTATAAATAAAAAATGAATTACGTATTATTTTTTAAAATTCATAAGATAATCCGATTTCATTTGCTCTTTTTTGGATATGTGATTTATATTTTAGTGTAAAATGATACGTATAATTTAAGGATGTTCAATTTGAGTCATAATGGAAACTTCATGTCTCTTATATATGTGTAGATGATTCTTAGCCATCACACATATATTTTGGATCATTTTCCTAAATTTTGAATGTTAAAATATTTTCATTTCTTGGTATTTATAATTTTATTCATGTTTTAAACTAAAAAAACATTTATATTAGAGACACATACATTAATTAAAACAAAAAACATCAAGTTTTAGATTTATTTTTAGTCAATACATACATATCCAAAATTAATTATGGATAAATGTCCATGATTTTGAAAACATTCTGAACTTATTTGATTATTTTTTATAGTGAAAATTGTTTTTTAACAAAAATAGAACATTTAAAATGTCTGTTTGTCCATTTAGTTCAAGGGATAGAGGTGTCAATGATTCCATTCCATGAGATATAAAATAAGATGGGTGATGGGGTCCTCTTCTGGGGTTCTATTTAAAAGAACGTAAAGGTTTTGTCAGTGAATTAAAAAAAGATTAATAAACACCTATATTTATTAGCACTAAAATATAAATTGATGATAAACCAACTTTTTATGAGTTATAACTCTTAGAATATAATAAAGATAGAATTTTATGAGTACATTTATGAAAAAGTTGATAAAAATACATTTCGGAAGTACTTTAAATTTAAACATTGAAAGACCCTATATTTACCAGCAATCATCAGAAAGTGTTGACAAAGTTCCAGATTGATTTACCAAGGAGGTGATGGATGCTAAGAATCTCCCCCTCATAGATTAAGACATGGATCTATAATTCTTCACGAGAACTCATCCTCTCTCTTTCTCTCCCTTATCTATCCCCTATTTTGTTCTTTCTTTCCCTCAGATCTCACTTATCTCTAAAGTATCATATTTGTTTGATGGAATCGAAAAACAATTATTATCATCCTCAGAGTTCACTGATGCCTCATTACATCTTATCCTGATTTTAATTTCATGTTTTAAATGATTTATTCCATCGGTGGATTCATTTGGCTGGTTTTTTTAGATATTTTGGACTATCGAAAACATTTATTTTGGGTCTTCCCAACAAAAGGCACATCATGATTCCATTATCTTTGGAGAACAACTTGATCTATCCAAGGTCAAGTACCCCCCACATCAGAAATGGATCATTATTTTCCCAATTCAGGTTGAATTATGATTTCCTCCTAAAATGAGACACCTCAATTATAGAGATTTGGGATAGTTTTTGAGACCACCCATTTCTTTTTCAGGATACTTATATTATTCTAATTTTTGGTAATTCAATTTTTATATATTTATGTTCTGATATTACAACTAGAATAATTTTACCTCCTATTTCTCCATAAATTTTCACTGAAGGTGATGTTTTATGAACTACAAAAAATTATATATGGATTGAAGTTTGGGATACTTACATTATAAGAAACATGTTTCTTTTGAGTTGTGGATTTATTTTTTATCTTCGTTAATGAAAATGTGTCACTTGAAGGTAGTGCATAAGAATAAGTATATGAATCACTAATATGAGACAAATATAGGACTAGGATGTAGTGGTAATGGTATAATGTATTTTTATGGTGCAGTTATTAAAGACCATGTTCAAATTGATGTTTCTATTGGCGAAATCATTAAACTTAGGTAGTTAACTTTGGATGACATAAGAGTGGGGAGTTTAATGATAGATAATTTCCTTCTGGTCTCACCATAAAATAATTGGCTCTGAACATAACAGAAAATCTTTTCCCCTTCCATAAAAAAGTATGACTATTAATCATTGATTCAAGAGATGTAGACTTATATGGTAGATTGAGATGTGATTTTGAGGGTGTTTTTACAACAGGGCCTATGGAAATTGATACAAATACCACTAAATATGAATCCAATGAGTAGGAAATTAGAATTTATGAAGATTCTAAACATAGGTTGGTGTTATATGTGGATGGGGAGGAAGATGGAACATACTATATAACCAGTGCAGGCATATGGGGGTGGGTGAATGTAAGAAGTCGGGAGAGGCCGAGAGGCACTATCTCAACTACTAATATTAGTAATTTCTTCAAATATCTTGAGGTTGAATGTTCAGTTAAGGAAAATTGAATGAAATAAAAAAACAATAATGGGAATCCATACCCCCAATACCAATAGATAACTTATCTAATGGCCAAAGCCTTTATGTGAAAGATTTGGAGGATGAGATATCTAGATATGTTTTATTGGACATAGTTGATAGAGTGCATGTAAGAAGACTATACATCCCAAGGATAAGGAATAGGTAGAAAGGGAAAATGGATTTAGGGAGATGCATTTTGTTAAAGGTAAATATGTATAAAGGACAAAAGGACAACTCTCAATTACTTAAGCGAATGGAAAAAAGGTCATCCAAAAATAATATGGTGATGGATAGTGAACCCATGTCTCATGTCTAGGAAGTTAATAAGAATTCAAATATTCATATTGAAAATTAGATAATGGAGTGTGTTGAGGCCAAGGAACATGAACAGTGTGTTGGTATAATGGAAGATCTGATTTGTGCACATGAGGTATCAAATATTAAGGTCAGGGAAGAAGATAAAAAGGATGGGGATATGGGGAGTCAGGGGAGATTAGTGTTCATTTCATTGGAGAATTATTAGAGGGGGAATCTCAGATCAATGCTGCAAAGGTTGAGGTCCATAGGATGAATGAGAGTGTGATTCAAGTTGACAATAATAAGGAACAGTGTGTACAAATCAATAATCGAGAGTGTATTTTTGATATGTCGATTGAACAAAATTATTATTTGTTTTGAAGATTAAATCAAAACATTGGATAAGACATCTTATAGTTTTGAAAACCTCATCGAAGATGACCCAAACACGAAGGCCAATGCTTTTCAATGGAGGTTATACAAACATATGGTTTCTACTAGAATTAAACTTTATTTCAATGATTTTTGATTTCTTATGGGGACATTTGATTTCATGTTCCGAACAGTAATGGTTTCCCACTTTTTCAATAAAAGTGATTTTCATAATAAAAACTTAATTTTTAGTCAGCTGATAAATACTTTGAAAAATAAATTATAAAATATGAAATGAAAATATATTAAAAATGAATAAATTATAAGAGGTAAAATTTAATTATCATTAATAATTAATATTTAATCTTAAATGCATAAATGTAATAAATGATTGAAATTTAATAAAATAAAATGAATAGACTTCAAAATTATTAAAAAAATGCATGAGTTTTATTATTTATATAAATTATTAAAAATGAAAATGAATATGTAGTAAAATGAAGTGAATAGATATTATGTATGTACATTACAACCATACTATATACCTTAAATGCTAAAGAATAAATATGTATAAATAAATATTAAAAATTAAATTTCTATAATTTTAAATGAATAAGTATTAAAAACCTAATAAATAATAAAGAAAAGATAATAAGTAAATAAAATTATATGTGAATACATAATAGTAAATACTATTAATTGAATTATTGTCAAAAAGGTCAAATTAAATAATTAAAATATCTGTAGAATGCAAAAATATTATAAAATAAACAAGTATGATTAATTATTTAATTTATTTCAAAATGTAAAAATTAATATTTCATGAAATGAAAATGAATAAATTTAACTTATATCAATTACAATCACATTAAAATAATTAAATATTATTGAATAAACATATATAAATAAATAATAAAATAGATAAAATTACAAAAAATTAAAATCAATCTTTGGAAATGACTAAATAAAAAATAAAAAAATTAAGATTATTATTTTTTAGCTAATATTTAAAATGAATAAATTCAAAAAAAATATTTAAAATAACAAATAGTATATTTTTAAAAAT
Organism: Viscum album; assembly: GCA_963277665.1. NCBI lineage: Eukaryota > Viridiplantae > Streptophyta > Magnoliopsida > Santalales > Viscaceae > Viscum > Viscum album. Next base: position 359,566,638 of record OY728158.1, on the reverse strand, counting down.
AATATAAAATTGATTAATATTTAATGATTAATAAATATGTATATATACATAATACTGTGTGTTAATAAATTTAATTATAAAATAAATATTAAAAATTGAATTAATTAAAGAAATATTATGTGTGTGTACGTTCTATATAAAAATGAATTAATTACATATATGTATGTTTAAAATTAATGAAAATAACTTTTTATATATTTTTAATTGTAAAAAAACCTTAAATTAAATACCCATTAAAAGATACAATTATTTTATATTTGTAATTATGATTATTTATTAATTATAAACAATTTTCACTATGTATATTCTTTATTGAATGTAAATATATATATATATATTGTGTCAACTAAATCATATATAGAGATATTATATATATGTGTGTGAATATATTCCAATATTAAAAATATTATATATATTAATGAATAATTATTTAAAAAGAATGTAAAAAATAATAAATTACAAAAATAATAAATAAAAATATCTAAAATTAATAAATTATAAAAAACATAAAATCATTTATAAAAAAGAATAAAACCATTATTTATCAATACTAATACAGAAATCGCATTCATTAAATCTAAAATTTTATTTTTCATTTACAAATAAGCATGAAACCTTTATCATCACATATAAATTACCACTTTATTAGCACTGATAATTGACCCCCATTATTGGTGCTTTTGTCACCAGAAGTAAGGTCTATGTCAATTGGTGAAAGATATAAAGTTTTTCACCATCCTTATAACATAACCATACTAGAAACATAAAATTTAGTTGAAATATAATTATTATAGAACGTGATAATTAAATATAAATATTACATTACACTATCATTTCAATTAAATATTTTCGTACAAGATATTTACATTGAGGTGATATTTATAATTAATTATATAAAATTATAATTCAGTATACAAAATAAAAAAAATTATAGCATGACTTTTCCAATAACCAACCCCATAAAAATCATTTTTGATCAATAAAAAAATATTTCTTGTAACCATACATAATAAATAAAAAAATTATGAAATTAATATAATTCATATATGATAAATTATATAGTTATTTACTATTTATGTCAACAATATCATCAATTATCCAATTAATTGTATTGTTAATTCTTTTATTGTTAATTTTATATTAGTTAAAATTTATTAAATATACCATAAATTTATAATTATATTATGAATTATTAATTACATTATTAGTTAATAATATAAATAATTATATTGTTAATGGAATAATATGATAATGATATTACAAGATACAAAATATTTTAATTACCTATATTTTAAAAAAATTATATCATTATACAAAATTAACATTTTTAAATTGAAAACTTGAACTTTAATAATACTGGTCAACTTTTGTGTTCGATTGATGTGTGTTGAATTCGTAGATGTCATTATTTATACATCATTGTACAAAATTTTTAAATTAATATGAGATCATTTACTCTATTTTGACAATGTAACACACGTTATAAACATAAATGAATCTTTTATATTGAAATCACTCTATTGTAATGATATTGTAACAACCGAAAGTTTTATCAATGTAGTTTCACCCTTCTTATAGTAATTTCATAGAGTAAAAATAACATGAAATCACTTAGAGACAATAATGAAGACATTATAAATGATGAATTAATAAAATAAGAAGTATTTACAGAAGTTAAGGATCCAATTGTAACTTTACCTTTGGAATATGAATATGGCCCTTATAAATATTAAACTAGCCAAATAAATTATAGCCTTGCCTAGGATATTATAAATATAATTTTGGAATTTTATAATCTAATGAATTAAATAATAAAAAAATACACCTCTCCCCCACTATAAATACCACCCCTCGTCCCCTCTTCTCCTTACACCTACCAAACATTGGGAATTATACAAATATTATACAAAATCTCCAAAATATCCTATCCCATGCCTTGGATCTATTGGTCTAATCAAAAAATCAAAACCTTTTCCCTAAAGAAGCTCTCAAGGTAGATATATTTAAGAGATAAAATCCTCTACCTGTTTCTTTTAATTTCTTTTCAATTTTATTCCTTACCTTATCTTATAATCACCTTATCTTATACAAATGTCATCATAACTTCATTATGTTTGATATTCTATAATTATATCACGTTAATTAAAGATTCATAATCAAACTCTTTTTTCTCTCTCTTTTATTCTGAAAATAAAATCATTGTCTTTGATGTGTTAATTTACCAACAACGTGTTCGATGTACATTCATTTTCCATTTACACCTTCAAGAATGTTAATAAAACCATTAATTGGATGAAAACATATTATTAATGTTATGTTATAACAATTTCAATGTTCTGTATGTATCATTTATACATAATACTAAATGATAAATCAAAATTAATTTGTTGTGATAGAAAACCTGCCAAAATTAACCTAAAACGATTATCATTAACATTCGTCTAATTATTCATCATCATTACATATAAAAAAGTTATTTATAAGATAGATTAAAATATTGGATGATCATTAATGCCATATAATATCAATTTTGGGAATTTCTTCACATTTTACACAAACTTCCATTCATGTATACAGATGAACCGATCTTGAAAACATTGAAAACAAACACTACCGAGTAATTAAATTAAAATATAAAAATCATCAAAAAGATCATAAATGAGCTTAAAAGACCACAATGAATAAAATTCATGTATAAAAATTTATTTAATTTTAATTAATAAATCTAATGTTATTATATTGTATATTAACATTAATGAATCTTCTACACATAAGGTAAGGGAAGTTATCCAATCCAACTCTCTTTATTTATTTTTTGCCTCTTTAACCCCATTTCTAGTATGGTTACTCCATAAAAATAATTCTTTAATCATTATCTTAACCTTAATAGGATTTAGAAGTTTTCTATATGATTTTAAAATAAACACAATAATTTTCAAATGAACTATTCTTTCAAAATAACAGACATTTTACCTCTCAAGATTGTTTCTTCATCACTCAAGGTTGATGATTCTTAAATCAAGTATGGTAATCAATATTTCATTTGATAAACCATTTTTTATGAAACTATTATTAATGAAATGAAACCCATTCCTTCCCATTGGTTATTTTATGTCCAATATTGATATACATCCATTTTTTCATGCATGATGATGTAAATGTTATGATGTGACAGGTGCACCTAGAATTATATAGCGGAACATAAATGTTAGGATGTGACGTGTGTTCCATGAATAATATAGTGCTCCAATGAATTGGTTAATGTGATTTATCTCATGGAAACCTTGAAATATACATGAACATTATTCTAGTTTTGTTCACAACTATGTGTGGTAGTTGACCACTAAGACATGATGTTTAACTCTTATGGATTGCCACATTCCAAGCCTCTTATTAATTATTCCTCTCATGATTATGACCATATGCCTATGTAATGATGATAATGATAATTCTCACCCCATTTTATATTTTTTCATGTTATTATCATTCCTCCTACTATGATTTTATCTCACATATTTTTAATGTATATCACCATGTGATCACTTATAATAAGGAGAATGAGAAGACATCTAATAATCTAAATAAGAGGGAATTAAATAAATGATTGTGTTTTATTTCGAAAAAGGTGAGTATTTTCTTAATGTTTCCAAGGCAGTAAACCTTTAGATCCAGGATGGGTTACTTTTTTTCATCAATAAAATGATGTAAAAATAATCTAAAAAAATCATGGTCTTTATAGTTTCTATCAGACCATGGCTTAGATTATTTAGAAATTAGGATTAGATAACCTTATTGAAATCCCATATTATGATACTATATATAATAAAGAACCCAAGAAGATTTGTTTTCCAAAATTCTAAACAATGAGATCTCATACTATATTCCTTTATAGAAAGTTTTAAAAAGGGGTATATTATTGATGACTTGTTGATTCATGTTTTATTCTAATCTTTTCTATTTTTGAAGATGGTGGGAACCAAGAGAAACCAGGCCAACACCCATGTAAGGGACAATGCATTGACTCATAAAATGACATCACCAATTCATTGGGATGTAGAGTTCAAAATTTAATTGTGATTATTACATAGTTGTATCATTTTATGAATAATAAGTTGAATAATGTGGAACATCCTCCTTCCCTAAAGAAGAAGCAACTGGCTATCAAGTTATTTTTTGTGGAAGAAACCACATATTCTTAGTAGGTCTTCTCATCCAAAAGTGGCAGAATTTTAGGAAAACATTATGGATAATATAATATATTTTCCTCAATATTATAAGATAAAGAATGTTAGTATCACTGTTTATCTTCTAGATAGAGAGGTCGATCAATGGAGGGCGTCGATTAAGAATGCCAATCTAAAGGAGGAAATTGAAGAGATGGAGTGGGAAAAATTAATATAATTTTTCATATCAAGTATTTCCCTCAAAATATTCATCTAAATATGGAGAGATAAATCATATAGCAAATTAAAAATGGAATAAAATGTTTCACGACCTACTTGTAGATTTTTACAAGTCTTTCAAGGTATGATTCGGGTTTATTTACCTACAATGATAGAAAAATTGATAGATTATGTAGTGCTTTAAAGCCACACATTTAAAAGGATCTAGAAATTAGTGTCATTGGGAGTTATTAATAATTTGTTCAATGTGTTCTCAAATTGGACATGGAGTTTTAAAAATGGCCCAATTTCTATGGTGATAAGAAATGAATGATGTAGTTTCAAGCTATAGGATCTGATGAGGAAGGTGGAAAGAAAACTCAACCTCCAAGATGTTAAAATTTCGGATGAAGAATCACTGGAAATATCTCAAAGGGATGGGGAAAAGCTCAAGTGTCGGGGAAAAGGCCACCAAGCTCATTAATTTCTAAAAGAAATGAGGAAGCATGACAATGTGGTGGAAGAAAGCAGAGAACCACCCATGGTACAATGCTACTATTGTAGGGATAAAGGGAACTATGAAATCCAGTTTACGAAACCTTGAGTGCTCAAGAATAATCAAAAAAAATAGACAAAAATACAAATGATCAAGGTATGTCTTATTCAATCACTACTGTTGAAGTGGATATAGAAAATAAAGTTTTATATGGTACACTTCCTAGTCACTCAAGAATGGGAAAAGTTTTATTTGATCATGGGCATACATATTTCTTTATGTCTTGAATGTTTATAGAACTATTGAATTGAATCCTAAAAACCTTGTAGAATAAATTTGTGTGAAAACAATAGTATTTCAATATTTATGACATATGTTTTGGACTCTTCTTCTACTAGTGTATATGGTAACATTATTCCAATGAATATCAAAATACTTACCTTTGTGGAATTCGATACTATACTAGGGATTCGTTAGCTCTATTTATATAGAGAACATATCTACTATCTGGAAAATGAAATATAATTTCATATTCTAAACAATCCCATTATTATCTACAGATGTAAGGATGATCATGAATCTCCATTGGAAAATCCTTCAACAACATGGGTTTTTATTCCATATGATAAATCATAACACGCTTGAATGGTTGAGTCAATGGAAGGTATCAACCGAGGGGAAATTTTCATCATGGGGGAATTGATTGATATGTTTCCTAAATAGTGACCCAGACATCCCCATGATCATGTTGTCTAGTTCTTAATAGAACTCATACCCAAAAAAACTGTTATCTCAAATTGTCTATATTGGACGGATCCTATTGAACTGCAGGAGTTAAAGATATAGATGCAAGAGAATTTTGAAAAATGGTTCATACACCCAAGTGCATCACCTTTGGACGTTTCAGTGCTCTTTATCAAGATTAAGGATGGATCAAATGGATGTATATTTATTATCAAAAACTGAGAAATATCTCCATAAATAATATGGATACTATTACAAGGATTTATGACTTGATCAATCAGTTGTGAGGAGCTCAATACATCTCAATGTTGGATCTTTATTCTGGATATCATGAGATAAAGGTGAATAAGAATGTTATTCAGGCGACTTCCATCTATATAGGGTATGAGAACTATGAGTTTTTGGTGATTCCATTCAGACATAATAATGATCCTACAATCATCATGAATTTTTTGAATACAGTCTTTAGACATTACCTCAATAAATTTTTGCTAGTTTTTAGCAATGATATTCTCATCTACTCGAAGGGAAAGGATAATCATGAATAAACTCTTAGGATTTCATTGGAAACATTAGGGAAGAATAATTTGTAATCCAAGTTTAGAAAGTGTGAATTTTGGATGAAGAAAGTCACTTTCTAGGGACATGTGATCACAGGTGATGGAATCTATATAGACCCTTATAAACAAAGGCTATTGAAGAATGGACCAAACCCTCTAGTGTCATAGAAATCCGTATTTTTCATATCTTAGCACCATATTATTTATGTTTTGTGATAAATTTATCATGATTTTACAGACTACTAAATAAGTTAACAAGGAAAGGGGTAAAGAATATCTAGACGGAAGAATGTGATGAATGCTTCAAGGAGCTAAAGAGAAGCTTAATCACTGTACCTACACTCACATTACCAAAAATTGAAGAAGGTTTTTTGATATACCGTAATTCATAAAAGAGATGATTAGGTAGTGTACTCATGAAAATTTATAATTTGATAGCCTATGTCTCACATATGTTGAAGATCCATGAGAATAACTACCCGATGCATGTTATGGAGCTGGCAACTATAAGTTTCTGCTTTAATATCTGGCAGAACTATGTCTATGGTCATAAGTGTAACATATATACTGATCAAAAGATACAAAATTATATATTCACATAAAAGGATCCCAAAATGCATCAATGGAGATGGTTAGATCTAGTAAAAGACTATGATTGATCCATTCACTATCATCTTGGCAATGCGAACAAGGTAGTTGATGCTCATAACATAAAAGAACCCGCTACTCTATCCAATATTCTGGTCGAGATATACCCTATCTTCATGGATATTAAATGGATGAATTTTAAAATCCTAGTGGTAGGGAATAAATCATTCCTTCCCAAATTATTTCTCAACCAACTATCTAAGATAAAATTATGGAGGTACAAAGGGATGATCCTGAGTTACAAAACAAGGTGAATTTAGTAATGGAAGGGAAGGTGCAAGAAGTCCATATCAATGATGACGTTGTTATTCAGTTTGTAATAAGGATTTTTGTGCCATACATACCTATTATAAAGAAAGATATACTTGATAATTCACATAGATCACCTTTCTTTATCCATCACGTGAGTACCAAGATGTACGGGGATCTTTGAGAACACTTTTTGTGGGACAATAGGAAGAAGGAGATTGTAGAGTATATGTCATGGTGATTGATATGTAATCAAGTTAAATCCGAGTAAATTAAGTACAAAAGGATGATGAAACCATTTCTTATACCCACGTGGAAATGGTAGAATTCAACTATGGACTTTTTTAGAGTTCCTATGAAGAAATCCAAAGGAAATAATGTGATATGGGTTTTGGTGGACCAACTCTCCATGGCTTCCCACTTTATCACTATTTAGGAATATCTCTCAGCTTAAAAATGATTAGAGATATATGTGAAGGTACTTGTGATACTATATGGAATTCCACACTTTATTTTCTCATATTTGGATCCTTGATACACATCGAAATTCTGGAGGAGTCTTCAATATTCTTTAAGTACTAAATTAATTTTCAGCATTTACTATCACCCTCAAACAGGTCGCCAATCTAAATGTAAAATTCATATTCTCGAGGATATTATAATAACTTTATATTTATAATTCAAATTTGGATGGGATCATCATATCCCACTCTTTGATTTCTCATAAAATAGCATCTTTATCTTGAGTATTCAGATGGATCCATATGAAGCTCTATAGGGAAAGAGATATTGAACTCCAACCTATTTGGATGAATTGGTGAGAATATATACTTGGATCATGTCCTATTATAGAGATGATAGATAAGGTTTAGTCCATAAAAAGCTATCAACGCTACTTCAGTTTGGAGAAAGATCAAATCTAACAATCGTCAAAGGGACTTGGATTATGATGTTAGAGATAATGTCTTCCTTCGAATATCATAGTGGAAGAAGTCATGAGGATTGGAAAGAAAGGGAAGTTAATCCCATGGTATATTGATCCCATTGAGTTACTTTTTCTCATATAATTTATGGCCTATCAGCTTTCAATTACATAGAATATGGATGATGTTCATGATGTGTTCCACATATCACTCCTGGGGAACTACAAACTAGATCCCTCACGTGTACTGAACTCTGAGGTGGTACAACTGGTAGTTAATCTCTCTTTTGAGGAGAAGCCAGTAATGTTTCTTACCCACAGATATAATGTTCTACACATCAAGACAACTCACCTTATCAATGATTATTTGTGGAACCATATATTTGAATAATATAGTTGGGAACTAGAAGAGGTGATGAAGCAGAAGTACCCTCACCTGTTTATGTAAAATGAAATATTGAGGGAGAAATTTCAAAAGGGGGTGAATATAAGGACTCATACCTTTACCAATTTTATTTATCCCTTTTTATATTAGTTTCATATAGTAAAAATGTAGGGACATGAACTTTTACAAGGGAAATTTCCCTTTTGATTTAATTAAATGTCTTATTTTGAAAAATTGATATAGAAAAAACAAGATATCAATTTGTTTTATTATATCCAATTGTATTTAAAAGACTGTTAAGAATCATTACCATCGATAATATAGTCATTTAATAGTGATCACATAACTAGTATAAATATAGGATTTTAGCAAATCCATTCGACAAAGACAAAAGAGATGATGGACTAAACCACTAGGGTCATTCCCTATAAAGCCAATTTATTTGAGCTTCTGAGGGAGACAACATTTCTAGTCTTTTCCCTAGACCAATCGCAAGATTCGATCCAACAACTGAAGCATTAGATTAACAATTTAAGAGAGAAGTTCAGGATCATTGATATCATGAACCAAAACATGTACACCGAATGGCCCCATGAAATCCCCAACATCACACAAATTACTATTAGGGGGTATGATAGTTTAATAAAGGGATATGTATAAAGACCCTATAATTACGATTACGTACATTATTTTTGTATCAAATAATAAATACACTTTTATTCTATTAATTTTTTTAAAGCCCAAAAAATATAATTGGTTAATATTAAAATTCAAATAATAAATCTATTTTGGTGAATTATAGGATTTTTTAAATAAAAAATATTTCAAAAAATATTATCATTAAATTACTTCTATTCAATATAAATTATCAAATAATTTTTAGGATGTCAAAGGTAATCTTTCTTATGGGTAGAAAAATACTTTTTTTCAAAACTGATCAATTTTCAATAAATATAGGTTTTAATTTTAAAAGTGAAAATTTAAATATATATAAAATTATTTAGATAAAATGAATATTATTTTTGGAATCAAGATGTCTAATTGATCCAATGGTAAATTTTACATAATTTTCTAAGACAGTCGAATTTTTCGCCAAAAATTAAATGCCATATAAATATGTTGGGTGTTTTATGACATCATAATGGTGTAATAGTGATGTAATAAACACGATAAAAGGTATATTAGGACAATTATTTACTTTAACTTTAAAATATTTTGATTTTATATTTTTATTACTTATTTTATACAGCCTTAGTGAATCCACAAAAAAGTAAAATATATTTTATGATTTAAAATCATTTCTTTTATAATGTGACTCACTTCCACATAAAAAAGGTATATATTTTAATATATTTGTCCCCTATCCATATAAAATAAATTTTTACACTTTCCTTTGGATGAAACCATGGGATGGTTTGGGGTTTGAATATTTAATTATATATATTCCAATAATAAAGCCTATAAAATATTAAAGAAATCCCCTCTCATTTCCTATATAAACCCACCCATTCTCCCACTTAACTTGACTAAAAATAATTAGATCATGTCCTTGATATATCCTCCCCTGTATATAGTTCCCTAAAGGTACCTGATTCCCTCAATAAGTCTATCTTCAACCTTGTCAGGTCACACACTCAATTAAGGGTTCCTTCAATTTTCATTTTTATCCATGTATCTTTATATAGTTACACAGTTTTATTTTCATTTAAAAATGATGGGGTATTTTTTTAACATCCCCCATTATTCCTTTATTGTGTTATATTTATGATAGGCTCTTTTCTCTCTAATTAATCTCACCGATATAAACATATTACCAGGCCAAAATTTCGTAATAGTTATTCTATTTCTCTTCTTTAATCAAGTTTCATTGTTATGTTACACTTTCTATTTCAAAATTAATTATGTTGGGAAATTTATTTTTATAAACCAATAACATTACATTTCATTTATATATGATTATATACCCCTTTCACTCATGTCAACCCTTTTTATGAATTCTTATGTCATTCTGTTAGGCTATCGATATTGTACCCCAAATTTCCATTCTAAAACGACTGTGCAGTAAATTCCATACTTATTCCCTATCAATGTTGTTAACTTTTATAAAAATATACCAATTTATTGAGCAATTAAATTTATTTATTCTACACCTCTTGATCTTTAAATAAATTATTATTATGAATGAATACATTTTTAATGGTATATATGAAACACTTAAGCATGAGAATGAAATAAAAGTGACAGGTGTGCTCGGAATTAAATAGCCCTCCAATGTATTGGGTAATGTTTAGTGTCATGATATTCCATAATGGGATATGGGTTTACCTAATTAATTTTTTGAATTTTTACAATATGATGTCTTATTAGTTTATCCTTGACCTATGATGTAGTGTGTTATGTTGTTGTGACATTTTCATATTGTGATTATCATGCTAAATCATGCCTTTATGCTCATGATTCTTTTATGATACAATGATTTTCATATTTTCTAACATGTGGTTTCTTACTCATGTTAATAAATTTTTCTTCCCATAATATTCTTTATAGATCACCCAATTCTAATGTATGACCTCACGTTATCCCATGAAATGTTAAGTATGAAGGAATGGTGTGCTCTTGTAAAGGAATTTTTCAATAATGATGGCGTATTTCATGTTTTAAGTTGTTATGTAATATTCATAATTGACCCACACAATAGAAATATTAATCCTTAGGGATTTAGTAAGTGTAATTTTAGTTCATTAATTCATGTATGAATGTAATAAAAATAATGGGGTCTATATAGTTTGTATTAGATATATTTTTAGTAATTTTTGGGATTAGGATTAAATATATCTTGTGAAAACCTTATGTATAAGACTAAGTAGAATAAAAAATCCATAAATGTTGGTTATTATAGATTAAGTGGTTAATAAAATTAATATATATTCTTGTATGGATATGAAGAAGTGGATTTAGATTTGTCTCATATGTATCTAGGTGTAAAACCTGAAAACACCACTTTGAGCTAGAGTCGAATAGGAATAGGTGCACAACAATGGCCCTTGATGAAATCATATTTTCACACTCTCAGGGGATATGAGTTGGTAAATTCAAAATCTTATAATGAACCATTATTATGGGAAAAAACCCCATAAGAATGTATGATTGGGAATAGATCATGGAAAACATAGATTGAATCCTTGAAATTCATAAGTTAAGGAAATAAATGTAATTTATAAGATATCCCTTTAATTTCGTCAGATTCTTATTTATTTGTTCAATATTTTAAAATACTTTCTATAATATTAATTTTATTCTATCCAATGGCAGGTAATGGGAGAAATAATTTTAACAACCTATGTGAAGATCAATGTAATGACTACCCTAATTAAATTCCCAATCTGATACGAGCAGAAATCGAAAAAATGTTCATGATCCTATTTTAGCTAACTGAATTTTTGAATTGAAACCGAGAAAAAGTGGACACTCTAAACCCCTAAGAAAGAAAAAGTTTCCATCATGTTCTATATAAAACAATGGCCTCATACATTTAATGGATCATATGATCCATCAATCATAAACAGTCGATAAACTCCATTATTATGATCTTCTCTATCCTTCAATGCTCCGAACAAGAGATGGTTCTTATGGTTTATTATAATATAGATGGTAAAGCTTATAAATGGTGGACACTGATCAAAACTAAAAATCATGAGGAAGAGATCGAGCCAATGGGATGGATGGATTTCAAAAAATGTATTTAGTTAAACATTTTACTCACACTATTCTACTTAAGATGGAAATGGATTTCCTTTCCCTTAAAAAAATACGACTAATCCATTGGAGAGTACATGGGAAATTTCAAAAGTCTTTCACAATAGGCCTAATGAGTTTTTGTTACCCCCGAATGCATGGATGAACACTTTTTTAGTGGGATAAAACCTTGCCTATGGAAATCCCTGATGATCTATGAGTTTGGTAGATATGATGAAATTGTATAATGTGACCTCAATGTTGAAATAGAGATTGTATAATCTCAGGGGTATCATGGGGAAAGGAGGCGAAATGTGGAATCAAATTATAGCAGTCCAATAGACACATCTAATGGTGCTAGGAAATTTAAAAACCCCACTTTCCAAAGGTGAGGAAAGAGGCACCCAATAAATTTCTTTTAGGGGGTGAGTAAATTCTTTAGGTGCATGAATGGAGGGCACCTATCGAATTATTATTGGAAAGAATAACCTGCTACTATGACGGAGGGAAAGAATTCTCCAACAAACCTTCAGTTAATTGTTCATTGTTACAACTATAAGGGAAAACTGAATTTCTCAAATCAATGCACCAATCCAAGTGTTTTAGGAGGCAACCAACAACCTCCAAGGTATCAAGGGTGATATTTTCCAATCACTACCATAGAATTGATTCCTGAAAATAATGTGGTGCAAGGTATGCTATTTATTCATTCATGAATAGTGAAAGTATTTTCTTATTCTAGTTCTAAGCATACTTTTATTTCACAAAAGTTTTGTAGAACAATCCAAACAGCACAATAAATAATGTATGTAGAGATGTTGGTAAAATGAAAAATGGGGAAATTATATTATTCCTTGTATATAACTCCTCCCTTCACACAATTTTTTTATTAAACCTCATAGAGAACCATATAATAAGTTCCTTGGTAGAACTTTATGCAATTCATGGCATGGATTGTATTTCCCTATATATAACCAAAATAAACTTCCATGGGATTTAAATAACTATCCATATTGAAAATCCACACCTAATTCAATATAGGTGCAAGGAGGAGGATGAATCTTCTTTAGCACTATCATCCCAATAATGGATATTACTTCCATATGAGCACGAATTTATTTCTTGGATGATAGATTCTGAGGAAGATACCATCCTCAAATACATGACTATTTTGATGAGATTCTGTGATGTGTTTCTTGAGGAATTTACTGGTCTTCCTCTTTGTAGAGATGTTGAATTATCAATAGATCTTATACCTGGGGAATTTACAATATCCAATACTCCATATATAATAGATATTATGGAACTTGGGGAGATAAAAACAACTAAATGAGAATCTAGATAAAGTCTTTATAAACCCATCTACTTCACCATGAGGTTCACTAAAACTCTTCGTCAATAAGAAGGTCAGGTCAATGCACCATTGCATTGATTATCATGAGCTAAAAAATCACAATAAATAACAAGTATCTTTTTCCATAAATTGATAACTTGTCTGATCGAACAAGTAGAGAAAAATACTTATCCAAGGTGGATGGTCAGTCATGATATTATCAAGTATGGGTGAAGAAGGTGGATATCCCAAATATTTCATTTTGTACAAGGTAAATGCATTATTAGTTCATAGGGATTTCATTAAGACTCACAAATTCTTCAAATATTATCATCAACTTTATTAATTGAGTCATTAGAGATTACCTTGTCAAATTTTTAGTAGTATTAATTGATGAAAATCTAATATACATCAAAAGTATGTAGTATCATGAGGATAATTTAATTACTATGCTAAAGACCATGCGAAAGGAAAAGCAATATTCCATTTAAAGAAAATGTGAGTTCTTGTTGAAAGAAGCATTTTCATGGGGTATATCATCACATGAAATAGGATATATGTAGACCCTTAAAAGAATGATAAAATTAAAGTAAATATGAGGCCACATATATGATAGATATTTATAGTTTTCAATGATTATCTAGGTATTATTTTTGATTTGTGATAAATTTATATTTATTTTCATACCCCTCTAACAAAGCTAACTTGGAAGGGAGTCAAGTTATCTTGGAATGATGATTGTAAAGAGAGCTTCATGGAGTTAAAAATGAGTCTTATCCTTTTGCTTGTACTTAGACTACCCACATGTGTAGAGATTTTTGTTGTATTTTGTGATGATTTGAAGAAGGGATCAATACTTTTGGTGTTACAAAATGGAAAATTCATTTCCTAAGCTTCATGGATGTTTAAATTTCATGAGTATAACAATACAATAAATGATTTGGAGTTGGATGTAGTGATATTCTCTTTGAAATTTTTGTTTCATTACCACTTTGGTGAGAATGATGGAATATATACGTATCACACAATACTCATGTATAAAATCATAGAAAAAGATGGGAATATGAGCAAACGAAGATGTTTAGAGCTGCTCAAAGACTATGAATTCTTAATTCACTACCATCTTATGAAAGAAAATAAAGTGGAAGATGCTATAAGTAGAAAGGATCTAGCAACCCTTTTAATGATGAGAATTGAGAAGGATATAATATTTTTAAACAAGAAGATTATGTACATGAGAATCATAATGGAAGGAATATCATCAATCCTTTCACAAATGATTTCTCAACCATCTCTTATGGAGAGGTTAAAGGATGATCAAAAAGATGATGTGGGAATTCAGAAAAAAAAAATTATACTTTTAGAATAGGAAAATCCACATAGTTCAATGTAAATGAATAAGGTTTTATAAGATTTGGGTTAAGACTACATGTACCATCAAATCATATGTTATAGGAGGGGATGTTGGATGATGCACATAAATCAACCATCTCTAATAACCCTGGAAGCATAAAGATGTATCGAGATCTCTAGGAACACTATTGGTGGGACAATATGAATATGGAGATCATAGAATATAGATCGAGATGTCTCATATGTCATCAAGTGAAGGCGGAAAGACAATAATCTAAGGGGATGAGTCAACCATTACCCACACCTAAATGGAAATGGTAAAACATTATTATGGACATTGTGACTGGGCTTCTTAAGACATCTTGAGGAAATAATGTTATCTTTATAAGATTTCACAGATATACATCCGATAAGTGGTGAGGTTTCATGGTGTACCAATAGATATTGTATCCAATTGAGATCCATGATTCACCTCTATTTTCTGGAAGATTCTCCAATATGATATTAATATTGAGTTAAACCCCATCATGTCATATCGCACTCAAACTGATGGCCAATATAAGAATACTATCCAAACACATGAGAACATGTTGAGATGATTCTCAATAGACATGAAAAGAGGATGAGATCAACATATTCCTCTGATTCAGTTCCCTTGCTACAACAGTTTCAACTCAAGTATACAAATGTCTCCCTATGAAGACCATTATGGAAAGATGAGTAGAACACCTTCATGTTGGCATGAAGTTCGGGAACAAAAATTCCTAGGTCTTGAAAAGATCGAGTAAATGATGGATAAGGTTAAGACCATTTGTAATCACCTCAAGGATTCTGAGAGTTGACAAAAAAGATGTGATGAAAACCATCGACACGACCAAAGGATTGATGTTGGAGACTTGGTATTACTCAACATTTCTCCATTCCAGAGAGTAATGATATTTGGGAAGAATGGGAGGCTTAGTCCATGGTACATCAGCCCTTTTAAGATCCTTGATTCCATTGGAGTGGTGACCTACCAACTATCACTCCTACCAAACACATTTCATGTACATGATGTATTTCATGTATCAATATTTAGAAAGTAGATACCATACCCCTCTCATGTACTCAATCTAGACGTGGTACCATTGGAGAATGACCTCTCTTATGAGGAGAATTCATTAAAGATATTATAACTTAGGGGAAATTTTCTAAGGAATAGGAAAATAAACTTTGAAAATATATTGTGGATAAACAATAAGTTTGATGATGTATTGTAGGAACCAGAGGAGGTGATGAAATAGAGTTACCCTCATCAGTTTTAATGTGTGAAATGAAATTTTTGAGGGAAATTATTTTTAAGGGGTGACGATTGTAACAACCTGAACAAATATAAGTGAAATTTCCATTTTGATTTAATTAAATGCCTTATTTTGAAAAATGGATAAATAATAAACACATGGACACTGCTTGTTTTGTTATATCCATTTGGATTTAAATGAATTTTAAGTATAATTACCATTGATAATATAGTCATTTAATAGTTCTCAAATAACTTGTATAAATATTGTATTTTAGTAAATCCTTTAGACACAGACAAAAGATGTGATGGCCACAGCCACAAAGATCATTCCCTATGAATCCCATTAATCAGAGCATCTGAGGGAGATATAATTTCACGTATTTTTTCTAGACTAAGAAAATATAAGATCCAACAATTTAAGAATAAGTAAAATCATTTATGGGAGATGTTCAAGCTCAACGAGATCATGAACCAAACCATGTTCACCGAACGACCCCATGAAAGCCCCACAATCACACACCTTACTCTTAGGCCGTATGATGGTGTAATAAAGGGATATCTATCAAGACCTGATAATTATGATTATGTACATTATTTTTGTATAGATTAATGAATATACTTTCATTATATTATTTTTTAAATGGACAAATAGTAGCTTTGAATAATATTCAAATTCAATTATGAAATATATTTTTGGAAATTTATGGGTTTTTAAAATAAATAATATTTTAGTAAAGTATTATCATTAAATTAATTTTATTAAAAATAAATGATCATATAATTTTGATGAATTCAAATGTAATATTTATTAAGGTTTGAAACCTTTTTTTTTCAAAACCAGTTAATTTTAAATAAATGTCAGTTTTCCTTTTAAATGAGAAAATTCACATATTTAGAAAAAAAATTTGATAAATTTAATATTATTTTTGAATCATGATGTTGAAATTATCCAACATTGAATTTTTCATAATTCTCTGAGAAAGTCGAATTTTTGGGTAAAAATTAAAGACCATTTAAATATATAGGGTGTTTTATGACATCATAATGGCCTAATAGGGATGTAATAAACACTATAAAAGGGATATTAGAAAATTTATATGTTTTTCCTTTAAAATAATATAATTTATCATTTCTTTGACTTATTTTATAAATATTTAGTGAATTCAACAGAATGTATAATATATTTTAGGTTTTAAAATTCATTTCTTTAATAATGTGACACATCTATACAAAAGAAAGGATAATATATTGATATCATCAGCCCTTGGACTTTTAAAATCATGTTTTACCATATTTTTTGGAAGAAACCATGGTTAAAAATCAAGATATGGTTTTTGGTTTTTAATATTTAATTATATAGATTCCAAAACCAATGTTTGTCAAATATTAAAGAATTTCCCTTTCATTAGCCATATAAACCGACCAAGATCCCACTTATCATCACTAAAAATCATTGGATATTGTCTTTACTTATTCCTCCCCTCTATAAAATCATCTCTAGGGGCCCCAAGCTCCCATGAATCCCCCCTTCATGCATTTGAGTCCCACACTAAAGTAAGTGTTCCTTCGATTATCATTTTTATCAAACTTTCTTTATATTGATACAACCGTTTATTTTCATTTAAAAATGATGGAATATATTTTTTAAAATCTTACATAATAACTTTATTATGTTTGAGTGATTAAAGACCCATGACTCACTCATTAATCTCTATCATATAAACTAGTTTTCATGCGGAAATTTCGTAAGAGTTATTCCATTTGTCTTATTTATTCAAGTTTCATTATTATGTTACACCTTCTATTTTCAAATTCATTATTTAGGGACATGTATTTATATGACCCTATTACTATCCATTAAGTATATATATATATATATTATGATAACCCCTTTCTCTCTCATCAACCCTATTTATGAATTCTTATGTCACACCGTTAGGCTTCTGAAATTGCACCGCAAATTTTGCATTCCAAAACAATTATGTATTGAATAACATATATATTCCCTATCAATAGTGTTGACTTTTATGAACATATACCTTTTTAATGAATAATTAAACGTATTTATTCCACAAACCTTTATCATGAAATAAATTATGATGATGAATGAATCCATTTTTTGATCTATGTGGAACACTTAAGCATGAGAATGAAACGAAAGTGACGGCTGAACCCATAATTTTATAGTGCTCCAATGCATTGGGTAATTTTTAGAATCATGATACATTATGTTGGGATAGGGGTTTACCAGATTCCTTTGTGGGACTTTATCTACTATTATTTCTTGGATGTTTATCCTTGACCTATGGTGTAGTGCTTTAAGTTGTTTCCACGTTTCCATGTTTTGATTATCATGTTATATTATGAAATTATGTTCATGTTTCATTTATGGTCCATTGATATGCCTACTATCTAACATATTTTATCTTCCTCATTTCAATCCATGTTTATTCCCATAATGTGATTTATAGCTCACCCCTTTCAATGTATTCCCTCAGTTTATCCCATGAATTGTTATGTATGATGGAATGTTGTGGTCTTGTAATGGATTTTTTCAATAATAATATTATATTTCATGTTTTAAGTTGTTATGTAATGTTACTAATTTCCTAAGACACAAGACTTATCGATAATTCTGGTTGTATTAAGTTTACCTTTATGTCATTAAATCATGTATGAATGTACTAAAAAGAATTGGGATATTATAATAATTAATATAAAAACATTTAAAGACCATAAAAACATTATAAATGAAGAATTAATGAAATAATAATTATTTCTAGAAGTTAATGATCTAATAGTTACATGACCTTATGAATACTAAAATTACCATTTAAGAATAGTAAACCAGCCAAATTAATAGTATCCTTACCCATGAATGTATAAATAAAATATAGGGAACTTATAAATTAAATAATGGTATAATTATATCATAGTCTGAGTAAATAAACGCGGTAATATTTATTAATTTAGTGTTGGAATATTTTTAATTCATAAATACTTAATTGAAATTTTATGATTAATTTAATAATTTAAAAAAAATCATAAAATTTATTCATAACTGAATATTTTTATTTCTTATGATTTTATGATAATTTTATAAGACCTTAAATAATTTTTAATACTGTTATAAAATCAGTTATAATTTTAAAATCTGTATTTTCCAATTAAATGGTGATTTAAAATAAAAATTAAATTACTCATATTTATAAAATTATTTTCATAAAATAGAGTTCATTTTTTATTTCTGCACATTAAAAAATGGTTATGATGAATGTGTGGTGTTTTTCTAAAATACGTGATGTTTTTTCTGAATAGTACAAAAACAATATTTTTATGTTTAAATACATTATAAATTAAATACACTATTATTTGAGTCCTTGATTATATAAGAACCATTTTTTCTAACATTAATGATCCAATTAAAATATTTTTTCTGAATAATCATCATTTTTTCTTTTCTTAATCAAAATAATAAACTAATGAATTAAATAATTAGAAAACACCCGTCCTCTCCACTATAAATACCACCCCTCACCCATCTTCTCCTCACACCTCTCATTATTTCATAATTATCAAAATTATGCTCAAAATTCTCCCCAAGACCCTTTGTCACATCCTAGATCTCTTTGTTTTATAAAATTACCAAAACCTTTTCCTGAAGGAGGTTCTCAAGGATGAGAGATTTAAGAGGAAAAATCACTTACCTTTTTCTTTTTCCTCTTTTCAATTTCAATTAATTTATTCTATTCACCTCACCTTATCTTGTCCAAAAGGCATGATAACTCTAGTATGTTTTATAGACATGGAATATATCATTTTAATGGATGATCTATCATCAAAATTCGCTTTCTCTCACTCTCTCTCTCTCTGACTTTTATTCTAAAAATAAAATTGTCCCCCGTGATGTGCCAATTTGCCGACATCGATGGTGATGCACTATAATTATCAAATAATTCTTTCAAGTATGTTAAAAAACAATTAAATGGTTGAACAAGTATTCTAAATTTTATTATATAACCCTTTTATTTTATTAATGTAACCATTTTATATAATAATAAATGATAAAATAAATCAATCTATTGTGATCAAAAACCCGGAAAGAAAATAACCTAAAATGATCATCAATAACTTTTATATATTCATAAATCCACATACATTATAACAAAATTATTTATAAGATCATATAAACATATATATGATCATTAATATAACATAATAAATTTTATATACATTTATCCGAATTTTACATGGACTTCCATTCATGTATATAGGTGAATCGATCATGAAAACTATGAAAAAAAATACTTTCGAGAGATGAAAGTAAACAATATTATTCATCAAAAATATCATAAATGGACATAATAAAGACCTATTGAATCAAATTCTTGTATAATTTTTTTTTGAAATTTTAAATAATGAATAAAATGTGACTGTACATGATATTAATGTGAAGGAATCTTTTTGATGTATTGTATGGGGAATTCCTGAACCCAACTCTCTTTCTTTATTCTTTAACTCTTTCACCCCATTTTTTGTATTTTTATTCATTAAAAATACTTTCATCATCATTATGTTATATTTTGTGGGATATATATGTTTTATAATTATGTTTATGAAAAACAGAATGTTTTTCAAAAGAACTCTTCTTTGAAAAAAACACATATTTTACATCTCGAGATTATTTATTCTTCACTCAATGATGATTATTCTTATATCAATTATGTTATTCCCTATTCAATTTGGGAACCCAATGTTTTTAAATTTATTCTTTATGAAATGAAATTCATTCTTTTGTATGGTTTATTTTATGTACAAGAATGGTATAATTTCTATTTGTCATGCATGATAATTTAAATGTTATAATGTGATCGATGCACCAAGAAATATATAGGACAATGTAAATGTTATGATGTGATGGGTGTGCCCAAAAATATACAACTCTAAAATGAATTTGGTAATGTGATGTATCTCATGAAAATGTGAAATATGCATGAAAATTATGCTTACTTTGTTCACAATTATGTGTGGTACATGACCAATAAGACATTATGTTTCATTTATTATGCATTATCACATTACATGCATTTTATTAGTGCTTTCTCACATGATTATGAAAATGTTCCTATATTATGATGATAATGATTATTCTCACCCAATGTTATTTTGTTTTAGGATATTATATATCCTCTTTTTGGGATTTTATATCTCCCCTTTTTGATGTATATCCTCATATGATTACATGTCTTAAAGAAAATGTGATGACCTCTAAAAATCTAGATAAGAAACAATTAAATAAATGTTTAACTCTTATTATTTAAAATTTGGGTATGGTATAATTATTTCCAATACAATAAACCTTTGGATCATGGTTGTGTAACTCTTTATGTTTTTCATATATAAAATGATGCAATAATATTGTAACAAATTCTTGGTTGTTATACATACCGACCACAACATTTGTCGGATTGATGTGTTGTTGATTCATACTTGTCTTAAATTAATTATGGACCATCATGATAAATTTTTAAAATAATTGATTCTCGTTTCATCTATTTTGATAATATTATGCTCATTTTAAATGAAGATAAAACATTTATATTTTAAACACATGATTTGAGTCATATCGACAACAACATTTGTTATATTGACTAGTGGTTGATTCCTATATATCAATATTGAATTATGGTTCATTGTACTAATGATTGAAAACAATATGAGTCTGTTTTCTCAGTTTTGGACATGTGATCTATGTTTAATTATAATATAAAAACATTATAATGAATACAATCTCTAGAGACCCATACTTTAAGTACATGGACATTACATTACTTTTGTGGAATACTTAATACATAACAAAAAAACACCGAAGGAAAGTAATAGTTTAGTATCTTTGGAAACTCGGGATATAATCTTCTAAACATGGTGAATAATCTTCAACATCTCTCATGAAGATATTCCCCTTTTTTTTCTTATCTAAAAACTTTCATTATATCCTGGGGAAAAAACATAAAAAGGGTGAGCTCAAATGCTTCGTAAGGGTGAACATAGGAAATGTAAAACAATACAAAAACATTTGAATGCCAAAACTTGAACGTAAAATCTAAACATCAAAATCTTGAGTAATGACATAAATTATTGAAGTAAGTAAGGAATATATCATAAAGGAACATAAATCATGATAAAATTACATGGGGATAAAACATGTAATTGTGGTAACCGTTATGAACATGATATGATTTCCATAGTAGCCAAGGCATTGTTGCCAAGACCATCTTTGTAGACAAAGTCCCTTTCTGAATCTAGTTCTCTCCTAGTTCCAGTCCTATATCGCTGAACCAGATTAACTTACCATTCCATCCATGTATATCTCATGAGATATAAATCACTACCGAATGCATTTCAGGGAGATATAGGTCCCACCCATCTCCTAATTAAATCATTCTTACGTGTTCCACAACAAAAACATAAATCATTCATCACAACCCAAAAAATAAAATGGGTTTCACAAATATCATTTCATCATAACATAATCCATATAAAACAAATGGATATCATTTAATCATAATAAAAGTGAAACCATGTAAATAATAGAGAATTTATACTTGAAACATAAACATATTAAATAATGTCATCTTAGATGGAAAATGGTTTTGATAAAACACTTGAAATGAATTCTTGATGAAAATATCCATTCATCTTCAAAATAATTTCCTTTTCACAAAATTACAAGATATTTTAAATGAAAATAATTTTCTTGAAAATAGTCATGAAATCTTCTATAAGAAGCTTCATGAAAAGTATGCATTATGAAACCATCAAAATCCATTCACGCCATACAAGTAAAAAAAACATTCTCCTCTTACTTTTGTCGGAAAAGTCAAAACGTTCGTTGTGTGGTTAACAAAAGTAATATTCCTTTCATAACATGTGGTAAATTTAAATAATGGTTAAAAAGGACTTTAAAAATACCTGAAAACATTTTTAGAAATCTTGGGCAGGGATGAAAAATATAACCCCAGTTAATACTTACGTATAAGTAATCTCGGATAAAAATGAGATTTGAAAAATTAACAGTTACCTTAGTTCCCATATGCTTCGTACGTATTTGAACCTAATGTATAATGATTTCATAATGTCATTTACTTATTACAGAATCATATTCACTGTTATGATATCATTTATGGTTCACTTATGGCTTTATATTACCCGTTCTTTTGTAAATTCCATGTTAACGTAGCGTTTTGGGTAAAATCGTTTTATTTATCGTACGTGTTTGGACTTGTTGTTCATGATATTATTATTAATTATATCATGATTTACATAATTCTAGAATTTAAATCATGATTTATCTATCTTATATATTCAGTATATATATATATAATAGATAGATGAATGAAATGAAATACACCATTCATGGAGACGGCAGGCCGTACGTACGCATGAACGATGTTTTCCTTACCTTATTGACTTCAATGGAAGTAAGTAGTTGACATATAAATATATAAATAAAGTATCTTAATTATTTAATATATTTCATTATCATTCATTAAATATACTTTTTAATCATTCTTGATTGGTTAACATGGATAATGAATCTCATCGCGTTGTGGAGACGGTAATCCGTACGTACGCATGAGCCATGATATTGTTCCCATAACTATTGAATGGAATTGGAGTGGATGATATAATATATCAGAATTAGTATGATGTTATAATAACCATATATAGTTATTCTTTACACAATTATAACCATCCAAGTAAGGTGGTGGTGGAAAAATAGATTACACCACGGCGTGGAGACGGTATTCCGTACGTACGCACGTGGGGTGATTTCGTTTTCTGTAGGATGGATAGAAGGTGAAATTGGATTGTTTCATATTTATAATAACATATAAGTATATTACTGATACTGATGTTATTACTTCATAATGAAACAACTAAAAAATAATAAGTTGAAGATGAAACAAAACTTGAATGAATCGGTAGAAGAGATTACCTCTTCTTTGACGCACCTCTTTTAAGCTTCCTCTTAAGGAACTGGAGTTGGTATTTTGAGGAGACCAGAACCTCTATAATGTTTCTATGGAATTTGATAAGAGAAATGGGCATGTTTGGGCCGAGATTGGAAGCTCAAAATTTTTTAAATAGAAGAGGGAGGAGGTTCCCTTTTATAAGGGAGGAGAGGGGCACTTTAGGAAAAACTTAAAATATTATTTTATAATATACTCATATTCGATTTATAATGGTACCAAAGTGACTTATTTCGAATCTAAAGTGTGTGTGGATCGATATCCTTTTAACCAATAGGTTTTGGACAAGTTTAGGTTACTATTTTGACCTTATCATTTAAATTTAACTCTAAGTTAAATAATATAACTTTTACTGTGTCTTCTTGTTTTCTTACACTATATTGTTAATAAACATACTATAACAAGTCAAACGAACCCCAACTGTTTTATTTTTAATATATATAACCTTATATATGTCATGTGTCTGAACCTTAGATTATTATGAATATGATAACAATTAATAATATAATATTTGTTTTAAAGACTACTTTATGTCAATCCTGACACTATTTGGTAATTGATTTTTGTTAAACTCATACCAGCATGATTAGTTCGAAAAAAGTAAATTTAATCAATAATAACATGTCATATTAACCTAAAAAATTATTTTAATTTATAAAAAGTCTCAAAGTACATTTATTTGGGTATTTATAACATTAATTATGTTAATATTTCATTAATAAGATAATTACTGCAACATTATTGTACCATAAATAAATTAAATTAGTTAAAGTCTAAAAATTATAAATAAAATACCATTATGTATGAAATATTTTTTTCATTCTAGAGAATATTTATAGTCAAATTTGTCTTATATATAACCAAATATTTAAAATGGTTTAGTTATTATACTTTGATTTTAAATATTTTAACTCTTCTTTAAATAAAATAATAATAAATATCATAATCTAATCCAAGTGTACCTAAAGGGTAATATTTTATTCCTATGGTTTTTTGGTCGAATTACACATATCAAATAGAATTAGGACATGTGTTAGGGTAATAATAATTTCATTTTTATCTTTAATTACCCTATTTACTTTTAACCGTTGTAAATAAAAGTAAGAAGTTACCAAAAAATTATTTTTATCTTAATGAACCACATTTAACACCATTATATTAACCGTGTCTCTCATATTTTTGAAATTCAACTCGCAGAAGGGGTAAAATTATATTTTATGTACAATTTCAAATGCTCCTATGAGGTGGGTAAAAGATAGTAAAATGTTCAATAAAATATTTATATATCTATATTATTATAAAATTACATCAATGAATTACATTGAACTTATATAGGTATTATGTATCTATTTTGATGTAAAATAAATTTAAATAAAATAAATGATTATTTAAATAAAAAGTCCGTTTTTAAATAGTAACCCAGTGTTTTCACTATTCATCAAAATTTGAAAGTTTTCAGAATAATCCCAAAAATTCACATTAGGATAATTTAGATATTCAGAATCCAAAAATGAAGACTATTTTGAAAGATAAAATTTATAAAATTTCAAAAATTGGGTATTACTATTCATAACGGCTAGTTCATAATAATATTATAATAATATCTCATTTAGTGAAACTTGGTATTGCGTACAACACACGCTATCGAGAAAGGTTTCTCTGGCATGAAACACAAGCCTGGAATAGTGTTTGTGTATACTATAAGAAAATATGGTGTTGCTTATAGCACAAGTTAATCTTAGTGTAGTATACAACACAAGACATAAAAGTAACTAAAAATAATATTTCTCATAAAATTTCGAGGTGTTTCATTTTATCCCCTTTAAAATGAATTTCACTCTCAAAATTCATCGGGGTTGTAAATTGTTTTCTACTTGAAATTTTCTTTAATAGATACCCACATCGTAAAAATGAATACCAAAACATCATTCTAAAATGGAAAGTTAGAATCATAATGGTCACCCAGTGTAACTCAGCATTTGGTTTCCACATAGGACAACATAGGTGCAAATATGGATATGGAAGAGAAATTTAACAATCAATTTCTGATGGAGGGTGGTAGAGAACATGTCTATAAAAATGACAACAATCTCAAAGACATAAATTTGTGATGATCTAAGGTACCTTCTGATTAATCATATATGAGGGCAATAGGAATACATTTTTGGTTTTCAAGATCATTTCCCTAATATTGACAAATTTTTTAACTAAAAGAAATACTTACTTGATTTTGGTACAATATCATCGTTGTTTGTTCCTTGAACAATTCCCACTTCTTCTATTAAAGAAATAAAGTTGAATTTGTCTTCTGTGAAATATTAGTGGATCATGTGATAGAATGATATGTCATTCCATCTATCCCAAACCAAAGGTTAGCAAATGTTATAAGTCCATCATATGGTGAGATTAATCGTATATGGTTCCAAAAATGGACTTATACTTAATTTATAATAGCGCTTAATAAAATAAAACCAGTTTCTACTAACCAGAGATTCATATAGGACAATGGTGGGCGATAAAGGCATGTCGCACTTCGATTGTGGGTTCCATTCTCACAACCTTGTGTGACACGACGAGTAGTCGCCCATCTTACAGGTTTTCATTTTTCTAAAACTATACTATTAGAAAATTCCAGAAATAATATCAAAAATTTCTAGCCTTAAAAATACTATCTGATGTCCAACTTAATGCATTCCTACCTTTAGGCTTATCTGAAATTATTTCGTCTAATATCATTGTATAAAGAAAACAACTACAATAAAGGTCATCTACAAAGCATTGAATACAATCATTTATCGCCTGTATATCATAAAATATATATATCTTATTGGTCACATTCTAAACATGATTATACCTTAATCATGTATTTTCTTCAATCTTGAGCACCCACTAAACCTTAGTGAAAAAATGAATTTGTTCAAAAGTTAACTCTTTCCATATACCAAAATCCCAAAATTCTGTTTAATCAAACCATGATATCACTTTGTCCTTATACCAGTCATGATCTCATTAATACTATCAAACATATCATTATCTCGTTATCCCTTCATTATGTGCATATCATCTTATTTCCAAAAATATCTGAATAACCATTCATGGTTACTGGTATCATTCAACATATACATTCAAATAATTTAGGATAAACAATAGTGTCACATTCCTTAGATAATTCTTTATTCCACAGTACAATTAAATTACTTATAAAACATAACTCTTGATAAACAAAAAATCATTCCACTACCATCTTAAACCATTGAATGAGATTCAACATTTTATTCCTCAACACTTCATTCATCTCATATATAATTTTTAGTCTCTCCATCATCATCAACATAAATACTACCCATACGACCATGTTGATTCTATTCATGAAATTTTCTCTTAGAGCATTGGTTTTCATAATGCCCGTACATTCCACATTTAAAACATTGAATCATTGTTGATGTCTTATCAATACAATTGTCCTTGTCCATGGTGTTAACTGAACCTTTTCCGTTACAATTACTGGCATTGAGTCCCTCTTTTCCACACCCAAAGTATCTTCCAGTTACTTTGAAACATTTTACCTGATTCCACTTCCCACATGATTTACCTAAGGGAAATTGAACCTTCATTCCTCTATGATCATTATGAAACTCCATCTTTCTCTTATTAGATGAGTCAGGAAACTTACAAAATTTGAGATTATTGATCATATTATGAGATTGATGATTAGGAATAATAATGTTGTTTGGACTTCCCAATCCAATTTAATTTGGTTTCTCATGAAGAATATCATTCCATTGTCCATCATATCCTCCATTATCGTGAATCTTCCTATTTCCAGCCATTTTCTAAAAACCAAAAAGAATAGTCTCAGAGGAAAAAATCATAATCAACGTGGAGTAACATAAATATCTAAGATCTTAGGTTTAATTATTATATCATTACTATAATTATAAGACTATAACCTATACTTTTACTTAACCTTTGGGAAATCCCTAGAAATACCTTAGAAATATCTCCAGGGATCTCACTAATGTTTTTCGGATCCCAGTTTCCAAAGGTTAACTAAACATTTCCTCTGATACCAACTGTAGAGATCCATACTTTACGTACATGGAAATTACATTACTTTTGAGGAATACTACATTACATTACTTTTGAGGAATACTTAATACATAATAAAAACAAACACTAAAGTACCGTAATAGATTAGTGTCTCTGGAAACTCGGAATATAATATTCTAAACGTTGTGAAAGATCTTCAACATCTCCCATAAAGATGTTTCCCTTTTTTTCTTAACTAAATCCTTTTTTATATCCTACGGAAAATAAAACATAAAAAGGGTGAGCTCAAATTCTCAGTAAGGGTAAACATAGAGAACGTAAAAGAATCCATAAACATTTGAATGCAAAAACATGAACATAAAATCTAAAAATCAAAATCATGAGCAATGACATAAATTTTGGAAGTACGTAAGGAATATATCATAAAAGAACATCAATCATGATAAAATAGCATGGGGATAAAACATGTAATTGGGGAAACCATTAATCACATGATTTGATTTCCATAGTATCCAAGGTATTGTTGGCAAGACCATCTTAGCTGACAAAGTCCCTTTCTTAATCGAGTTCACTCCTCGTTCCAGTCATGTATCATTGAACCGGGTTAACTTACCATTCCATCCATGTCTATATCATGATATATAAATCTTTACCCAATGCATTTGAGTGATATATAGGTCCCACCCATCTCATAATGAAATCATTTTTACATGTCCCACAACATAAACATAAATCATTCATCATAACCTAAAGAATAAAATGGGTTTCATAAACATCATTCCATCATAACATAATCCATATAAAATAAATGGATATCATTTCATCATAAGAAAAGTGAAACCATATAAATTATAAAGACATTATACATGAAACATACACATATGAAATAATTTCATCTTATATGGAAAATGGTTTTGATAAATCACTTGAAATGAATTTTTGATGAAAATATCCTTTCTTCTTCAAAATCATTTTCTCTTCCCAAAATGCCAAGAAATTTTAAAAGAAATAGATTTTTTTGAAATTAGACATGAAATATTGTATACGAAGCTTCATGAAAATTTGGCATCATGAAACCATCAAAATCCATTCATGTCATATAAGTTAAAAAAACATTATCCTCGTACTTTTTTCAGAAAAGTTAAAATCTTACTCGTGTGGTAAAAAAAGTAAAATTCCTTTTATAACAAGTGGTAAATTTAAAAAATTGATAAAAAAGTCTGTAAACATAAATGAACACATTTTAATAAAACATGGGAATGGATGAAAAATATAACCCCAGTAAATACTTACGTATAATCAATCTCAGATAAAAATGAGATTTGAAACATTATCCCTTACCATAGGTTCGATATGATTTGTACGTATCTGAACCTCCTTTATAATGATTTAAATAATGTCATTTACTTAGTACAGAATCATATTAATTGTTATGATATCATATATGGTTCACTTATGACTTTATATTACCCGTTCTTTTTTAAATTACAGGTTAAAGCAGCGTTTTGGGTAAAATCGTTTTTTTATCGTACATGTTTTGACTAGTTGTTCATGATATTATTATTACTTATATAATGATTTACTTACTTCTAGAATTTAAATCATGATATATATATCATATATATTCATTATATATTTATATATATAATATATAGATGAATGAAATGAAATACACCGTTTATGGAGACGTTATGTTGTACGTACGCATGAACGTTGTTTTCCTTTCCTTATTGACATGAATGGAAGTAAGTAGATGAAATATATATATATATATATATATATATCCATTAGCTTAATTATGACATATATTTCATTATAATTCATTATATATACTTTATAATCATTCGTGAATGGTTAACATGGACAATGAATCTCATCTCGTTGTGGAGACGGTAATCCGTACGTACACACGAGCGATGATATTATTCCCATAATTATTGAATGGAATTGGAGTGGATGATATAATATCTCAGAATAATTATGATGTTATAATAACCATATATAGTTATTTTATACACCATTATACCAATCCAAGTAAGGTGGTGGTGGAAAAACAGATTACACCACGGTGTGGAGACGGTATTTCGTACGTACGCACGCACGGTGATATCGTTTCCATAGGATGGTTAGAAGGTGAAATGGGTTTGTTTAATATTTATAATAACATATAAGTATATTATTGATACTGATATTATTACTTTATAATGAAACAACTAAGGAAGAAGAAGTTGAAGAAACAACAGAACTTGAAAGAATCAGTATAAGAGATTACCTCTTCTTCGACACACCTCTTTTAAGCATCCTCTTATGGAACTAGAGTTGGTTTTTGGGGAGACCAGAACCTCTATAATATTTATATGGTATTTTATAACGTAAATATTCAGGTTTTTTCAGATATTTAAGGCTCAAAATTGTGAAAAGATAAGACAGAGGAGGTGCCCTTTTATAAGGGAGGAGAGGGGAACTTTAGGAAAAACAGAAAATATTATTTCATAATAAAGTCATATTGGGTTTATAATGGCTTCAAAGTGACTTTTTTAGAAGATAAAGTGTTTTTGGGTATAAATAATCATAAAAAATAGGTTTTATACATTTTTAGGCTACTATTTTAATCATATAATTTAGATTTAACTCTAAGTTAAATAATTTAACTTTTACCATGTCTTCTTGTTTTCTTACACTATAAGGTTAATAAACATACTATAACAAGCCCAAATAACCCCAAGTGGTTCATTATTAATATATATAACCTTATCTATGTCATTCGGACGAACCTTATATTTTTAGAAAGATAATTACAATTAATAATATAATATGTTTTTAAAAACTATTTTATGTCAATTTTTACAATATTTGGTAATTAATTTTTATGAAAATCATACCAGCATGATTAGTTCAAAAAACGTTAATTTAGTAATTAATAACATGTCATATTAACCTAATAAATTAGTGTAATTTATAAAAAGTCCCAAATTACATTTATTTGGGTATTTATAACATCAATTATGTTAATATTTCATTAATAAGGTAATTACTGCATCATCATTCTGTCGTAAATAAATTAAATTATCTAAAGTATAAAAATTATAAATAAAATACCATTATTTAGGAAATATATTTTTATTTCTATCTAATATTTATCGTTGAATTTACCTTATGTATAACCATATATTAAAAAAAAATTAGTTACTAAACATTGATTTTAACTATTTTAACTCTTCTTTAAATAAAATAATAATAAATGTCTTAATGTAATCCAAGTTGACCTAAAGGGTAATATTTTATTCCTAAGGTTGATTTTTTTTAGAATTACACTGATCTAATATAATTAGGACATGTTTTAGGGTAATAATAATATCATTTTTATCCTTAATTACCCTATTAACTTTTACCCGTGGTAAATAAAAGTAAGAAGTCACTATTCACCAAAAAAAATTATCGTATTGAACCAAATTTTACTCCTTGAAATTAAATGTCTCTCTTGGATTTTTGAAATTAAACTCATAGAAGCAGTAAAGTTATGTTTTATGTATAATTTCCAATGCTCCTAGGAGGTGGGTAAAAGACGGTTAAAAGTTCAATAAAATTTTTATATATCTATATTATTATAAAATGAATCCAATCAATTAAATTGATATTATATAGGTATTATGTATCTATTTTGACCTAAAATGAAATTAAATAAAATAAATTATTATTTAAATAAAAATTCGGTCTTTAAATAGTTACCTAGTGTTCTCACTATTCATCAAATATTGAACGTTTTCAAAAAAATACCAAAAAATCAACCTAGGCGAATTTTGATATTCCTGATCCAAAAATGAAGTCCATTTTGAAAGATAAAATTAATAAAATTTCATAATGTGGGTATTACTATTCATAATGGCTAGTTCATAATAATATTATAATAATATCTCATTTAGTGAAACTTGGTATTGTGTACAACACAAACTATTGAGGAAGGTTGCGCTGGCATGCAACACAAGCCTAGAATAGTGTTTGCGTATACTGTAAGATAATATGGTGTTGCGTATAGGACAAGATAATCTTGGTGTAGCGTACAACACAAGACATCAAAGTAATTAAAAATAATATTTCTTATAAAATCTCTAGGTGTTACATTCTACCCCCCTTAAAATGAATTTCTCCCTCGAAATTCATTAGAGTTATAAATGGTTTTTTTACTTGAAAGTTTCTTTAATAGAACCACACATCATAAAAAGGAATACCAAAACTTCATTTTAAAAAGGAAATTTTGAATCATAATGGTCACCCGAAGTAAATCAGCACTGGGTTTCCAAATAGGACAATATAGGTGAAAATGTGGATATGGAAGAGAAATATATCAATCAAGTACTGATGGAGAGTGGTAGAGAATATGGCTATGAAAAATCCAATAATCAACAAGCCATAAATTTTTGATGATCTAAGGTACCATCTGATTCATCAGATATGAGGGAAATAGGACCACATTTTTGGTTTTCAATATCTTTCCCCTAATGTTGAAAATTTTTTGAATTAAAAGAAATAATTACTTGATTTTGGAACAATCTCATCGTTGTTTGTGCCTTGACCAATTTGAACTTCATATATTAAAGAACTGAAGTTGAATTTGTCTTCCATGAAGTATTAGTGGATCATGCGATGCAATGAAAGTTCATTCCATCTATCTAAAACATAAGGTTACCAAAAGTTATAATTCCATCTTATGGTGAGATTAATCCTATATAGTTCCAAAAATGGACTTATACTTCATCCATCATATCGCTTAATAAAATAAAACTAGTTTCTACTAACCAAGGACTACTTATAGGCCAATGGTAGGAGATAAAGGCATGTCGCACTTCGGTTGTGGGTTCGATTCTCGCATCCTTGTCCAACGCGACGGGTTTTCTCCCATCTTACGGGTTTTCCGTTTTGTAAAACTATACTATTTTAATATTCCAGATATAATATCAAAAATTTCTTTCCTTAAAAAATAATATCTTATGTCCAACATAATTCATTCCAACCTGTAGGGTTATCCAAAATACTTCTGTCTAATCTCATAGTATAATTGAAACAACTACTAGAAAGTTCATCTACCAAGCATTGAATACAATCATTTATTGCCTGTATATCAAAAAATATACATATCTTTTTGGTCACATTCCAAACATGTGAATTCCTTAATCATGTATTCTCTTGAAACATGGGTACCCATTGAAACTTAGTGAAAACATGAATGTTGTCAGAAGTTAACTCTTTCCACATACCAAAATCCCAAAATTTTGTATACTCAAACCATGATATCACTTTCTCCTTTACCAGTCATGAGCTCATTAATTCTATCAAACATTCCATTATATCTTTATCCCTTTATTATACGCATATCATCTTCTGTCCAAAAATTTCTGAATATCCTTTCATGGTTACCGGTACCATTCAACATATACTATCAAATAATTTAGGAAAAAAATTGTGTAACAATCATTAGATGATTCTTTATTCCATAGTACCATTAAATTACATATACAACATAACTCTGGATAAACATACAATAATTCCACTACCTTCTTAAACCATTGAACGAGCTTTATCATTTTATTCCTCAACACTTCTTTCATATCATATATCATTTTTAGTCTCTTCATCATCATCCACATAAACACTACCCATATGACCATGTTGATTCTCTTCATGAAATTTTCTCTTAGAGAATTCGTTTTCATAATGCCTGTACAATCCATATTTAAAATATTTAACCATTGTTGATGACTTAGAAATACCATTATCCTTTTCCATGGTTTTAACTGAACCTTTTCCTTTACAAATACTGGCTTTGTGTCCATATTTTCGATACCCAAATCATCTTCCAGTTACTTTGAAACATTCTACTTGATTCCTCTTCCCACATGATTTACATGAGGGAAATTGAACTTTCATTCCTCTATGATCATCATGAAACTTCATATTTCTCTTATTAGGTGAGTCGGGATACATACAAAAGATGGGATTATTGATCATATTATGAGATTTCTGATTAGGAATAATAATGAAGCTTGGAATTCCAAATCCCATATCATTTGGTTGCTCATGAAGAATATCATTCTGTTCTCTGTCATATCCTCTATTATTATGAATCTTCCTGTTTCCATCCATTTTCTAAAACCCAAAAAGAATTGTGTGTGAGGAAGAAATCATAATCAAGGAGGATTACCCTCAATAAATAACATCATAGGTTTAATTATAATATCGTTACCGTAATTCTAGGACTATAGCCAATACTTGTACGTAACCTTTGGGAAATCCCTAGACATACCTTAGAAATATCTCTAGGGATCTCACTAAAGTTTTTCAGATCCTAGTTTCCAAAGGTTAACTAAACAATTCCTTTGATACCAACTGTAGAGATCCATACTTGACATACATGGATATTACATTACATTTTTGGAATAATTAATACATAACAAAAACCAACACTGAAGGACCGTAATAGTTTAGTGTCTTTGGAAACTCGAAATATAATCTTCTAAACATGGTGAATGATCTTCAACATCTCCCATAAATATCTTCCCCTTTTGTTTTCTTTCCTAAAACGTTTCTTTATATCCTGGGGAAAATAAAACCTAAAAAGGGTGAGCAAAAATTCTCAGTAAGGGGTAACATAGATAAAGTAAAACATTCCATAAACATTTGAATGCCAAAACATGAACATAAAATCTAAACATCAAAATCTTGAGCAATGACATAAATATTGGAAGTACGTAAGGCATATATCATAAAGGAATAGAAATCATGATAAAATAGAATAGAGATAAAACATGTAATTTTGGAAACCATTATTAACATGATATGATTTCCATAGTATCCAATGCATGGCTTCCAATACAATCTAAGTGGACAAAGTCCCTTTCCGAATCGAGTTCACTCCCCGTTCCAGTCATGTATCACTGAACCAGATTAACTCGTCGTTCCAGCCAGGTCTATCTCATGAGATTTAAATCTTTACCCAATTCATTGGAGGGATATATAGGTCCCACCCATCTCATAATGAAATCATTATTACGTGTGCCACAACATAAACATAAATCATTCATCATAACCCAAAGAATAAAATGGGTTTCATAAACATCATTCCATCATAACATAATCCATATAAAACAAATGGATATAATTTCATCATATTAAAATTGAAATCATGTAAATAATAGAGACATTATAATTTAAACATGAACATATTAAATAATGTCATCTTAGATGGAAAATGGTTTTGATAAAACACTTGAAAGGAATTGTTGATGAAAATATATTTTCTTCATCAAAATCGTTTTCTTTCCACAAAATGCCATGAAATTTTAAAAGAATATGATTTTTTGAAAATTATCATTAAATATTGTATATTAAGATTCATGAAAATTAGGCGTTATGAAACCATAAAAATATATTCACACCATATAAGTTAACAAAACATTATCATAGTACTTTTTTCGGAAAAATCAAAACGTTCCTCATGTGGTAAACAAAAGCAAGATTCCTTTCATAACATGTGCTAAATTTAAAATATGGGTAAAAAGGAAATTAAACATACGTGAAATTTTTTTTATAAAACATGGGCATGGATGAAAAATATAACCAGAGTAAATACTTAAGTATAAGAAATCTCGGATAAATATGAGATTTGCATAATTATCCCTTACCTTAGGTCCGATATGATTCATACGTTTACGAACCTCCGGTATAATGATTTAAAAAATTTCATTTACTTATTACATAATCATATTTATTGTTATGATATCATATATGGTTCACTTATGACTTTATATTACCCGTTCTTTTGTAAATTCCATGTTAAAGCAGCGTTTTGGGTAAAATCGTTTTATTTATCGTACGTGTTTGGACTTGTTGTTCATGATATTATTATTACTTATATCATGATTTATTACTTATAGAATTTAAATCATGATTTATATATCATATATATTCAGTATATATATATATATATAATAGATAGATGAATAAAATGAAATACACCATTCATGGAGACGGTAGGTCGTATGTACGCATGAACGTTGTTTTCCTTTCCTTATTGACATGAATGGAAGTAAGTAGATAACATATATATATATATACATAAATCCAGTAGCTTAATTATGTCATATATTTCATTATCATTCATTATATATACTTTATAATCATTCTTGAATGGTTAACATGGAGAATGATTCTCATCGCGTTGTGGACATGGTAATTCGTACGTATGCACGCGCGATGATATTGGTCCCATAGTTATTGAATGGAATTTGAGTGGATGATATAATATCTCAGAATCAGTATGATGTTATAATAACCATATATAGTTATTCTTTACACCATTATACCCATCCATGTAAGGTGGTGGTGGAAAAAAAGATTACACCACGCTGTGGAGACAGTATTCTGTACGTACGCACACACGGTGATTTCATTTTCCGTAGGATGGATAGAAGGTGAAATGGGGTTGTTTCATATTTATAATAACATATAAATATATTTGTGATACTGGTGTTATTACATTATAATTAAAAATCAAAATAAGAATAAGTTGAAGAAGAAACAAAACTTGAATGAATCAGTAGAAGAGATTACCTCTTCTTCGATGCACCTCTTTTAAGCTTCCTCTTAAGGCACTAGAGTTTGTCTTTTAAGGATACCAGAACCTCTATAATGTTTCTATCGAAGTTGAGAAGGTAAATATGCAATGTTTAGCCGATCTTGAACAACATATTACACCTTGATATTAACGTTGTCTCTCGTATTTTCTAATTTAAACTCATAGAAGCGGTAACATTATGTTTTATGTACAATTGCAAATTCTATTAGGAGGTGGGTAAAAGACGGTAAAAAGATAAATAAAATTTTTATATATCTATATTATTATAAAATGTCTCCAATGAATTAAATTGTACTTATATAGGTATTATGTGTCTATTTTGACCTACAATTAATTTAAATAAAATAAATTATTATTTAAATAAAAAGTCGGTCATTAAATAGTAACCTGGTGTTTTCACTATTCATCAAATATTGAAAGTATTCAAAATAAATAACAAAAATTCACCCTATTCTATTTTTGATATTACAAATCCAAAAATGAAGTCCATTTTGAAATATAAATTTTAAAAAAATTTAACAAGTGGGTATTACTATTCATAATGGCAAGTTCATAATAATATTATAATAATATCTCATTTAGTGAAACTCAGTATTGTGTACAACACACGCTATCGAGGAAGGTTGATCTAGCATGCAACACAATCCTAGAATAGTTTTTTCGTATACTATAAGATAATATGGTGTTGTGTATAGCGTAAGCTAATCTTGTGTAGCGTAAAACACAAGACATCAATGTAATTAAAAATAATATTTCTCATAAAATCACAGCGTGTTACATTCTACCCCTCTTAAAATAAATTGTGTCCCCGAAATTTGTTGGGGTTATAAATTGTTTTCAACTTGAAAGTTTCTTTAATAAGAACCCGCATCGTAAAAAGGAATACCAAAACATCATTTTAAAATGGAAATTTTGATTCATAACGGTCACCCAACGAAACTCAGCACATGGTTTCCACATAGGACAATATAGGTGAAAATATGGATATGGAAGATAAATCCAACCATCAGGTTCTGATGGAGAGTGGTAGAGAACATGGCTATGAAATAGCCAACAATCACAAAGCGATATTTTTTTTATGATCTAAGGCACATTCTGATTCATCAGATATGAGGGCAATAGGACAACATTTTTGGTTTTCAATATCATTTCCCTAATGTTAAAAAAAATTTGAATTAAAAGATATAATTACTTGATTTTGGTACAATCATACCGTTGTTTGTGCCTTGAACAATTCCCACTACATCTATTAAAGAAATGATGTTGAATTTGTCTTTCGTGAAGTATTACCAGATCATGCGATGGAATGATAGGTCATTCCATCTATCTCAAACATAAGGTTAGCAAAAGTTATAAGTCAATATTATGGTGAGATTAATTGTATATGGTTCCAAAAATGGACTTATACTTCATCTATCATAGTGCTTAATAAACTAAAACTAGTTTCTACTAACCAGGGACTTCATATAGGCCAATGGTAGGAGATAAAGTCTCGTCGCACTTCGGTTGGGGGTGCGATTCTCTCAACCTTGTCCGACGCGACGAGTTGTCACCCATCTTACGAGTTTTCCATTTTATAAAACTATACTATTTCAATATTCCAAAAATAAAATCAAAAATTTCTAACCATAAACAATAATATATGATGTCCCACTTAATGCATTCCAACCATTAGGCTTATCCAAAATACTTCTCTCAAATCTCATAGTATAAAGAAAACAACTACTAGAAATGTCATCTACCAAGCATTGAATACAATCATTTATCGCCCGTATATCATAATATATATATATCTTGCTGGTAACATTCCAAACATGTGAATGCCTTAATCATGTATATTCTTAAAACATGAGTACCCATTGAACCTTAGTGAAAACATGAATGTTTTCAAAAGTTAACTCTTTCCACATACCAAAATACCAATATTCTGTATAAACAAACCACGATATCACTTTTTCCTTATACCAGTCTTGAGATCATTAATACTATAAACATTTCATTATCTCTTTATCCCTTCATTATGTGCATATCATCTTCTTTCCAAAAATATCTGAATATCCTTTCATGGTTACCGGTACCATTCAACATATAATATCAAATACATTAGAAAAAACAATAGTGTAACAATCATTAGATGATTCATTATTCCATGGTACCATTAAATTACCTATACAACATAACTCTTGATAAACATACAATCATTCCACTGCCTTCTAAAACCATTGAACGAGATTCATCATTTTATTCCTCAACACATCTTTTATCTCATATATCATTTGTAGTCTCTTCATCATCATCCACATAAATAATACCCATATGACCATGTTGATTCTCTTCATTACATTTTCTCTTAGAGTATTGGTTTGCATAATGCTCGTACATTCCACATTTAAAACATTTAACCATTGTTTATGTCTTAGCAATAACATTATCCTTGTCCATGGTGTTAACTGAACCTTTTATTTTATAATTACTAGATTTGTGTCCATCTTTTCTACACCCAAATCATCTTCTAGTTCCTTTGAAACATTCTCCCTAATTCCTCTTCCCACATGATTTACATGAGGTAAATTGAACGTTCATTCCTCTATGATCATCATGAAACTATATATTTCTCTTATTATGGGAGTCTGGAAACCTTCCAAAGTTGAGATTATGGATCATATTATGAGATTTTTTATTAGGAATAATAAAGATGTTTGGACTTCCAAATCCCATTTCATTTGGTTGCTCATGAAGAATATCATTCCATTGTTTATCATATCCTCTATTATCATTAATCATCCTATTTCCAGCCATTTTCTAAAACCCAAAAAGAATGTTGTGAGAGGAAAAAATCATAATCAAGGTGGAGTACCTTCAATATATAACATCTTGGGTTTAATTCCAATATCGTTACCATAATTCTAGGACTATAGCCTATACTTGTACATAACCTTAATGAAATCCCTAGACATACCTTAGAAATATCTCTAGGGATCTCACTAATGTTTTTCAGATCCTAGTTTCCAAAGGTTAACTAAAAAATTCTTCTAATACAAACTGTGGAGATCCATACTTCACGTAAATGGACATTACAATACTTTTTTGTAATACTTAACACATAACAAAAACAAACACCGAAGGACCATAATAGTTTAGTGTCTTTGGAAACTCGGAATATAATCTTCTAAACTTTGTGAAAGATCTTCAATATCTCCCATAAAGATATTCCCCTTTTGTTTTCGTACCTAAAACATTTTTTTATATGCTGGGGAAAATAAAACATAAAAAGGGTGAGCTCAAATTCTCAGTAAGGGTAAACAAAGAGAACGTAAAATAATCAATAAACATTTGAATGCAAAAACATGAACACAAAATCTAAACATCAAAATTTTGAGCAATGACATAAATTTTGGAAGTACGTAAGGCATATATCATAAAGGAACATCAATAATGATAAAATATAATGGGGATAAAACATGTAATTGTGGGAACCATAAATCACATGATATGATTTCCATAGTAGCCAAGGTATTGCTGTCAAGACAATCTTAGTTGACAAAGTCCCTTTCTGAATCGAGTTCACTCCTCGTTCTAGTCTTGTATCCCTGAACCGGATTAACTTACCGTTCCGGCCATGTCTATCTCATGAGATATAAATCTTTACCCATTGCATTGGAGTGATATATATGTCCCACCCATCTCATAATGAAATCATTTTCACATGTTCCCCAACATAAACATAAATCACTCATTATAACCCAAAGAATAAAATGGGTTTCATAAACATCATTCCATCATAACATAATCCATATAAAATAAATGGATATCATTTCATCATATGAAAAGTGATACCATGTAAATTATAGATACATTATACTTGAAACATAAAAATATGAAATAATGTCATCTTATATGGAAAATGGTTTTGATAAAAAGATTGAAATGAATTCTTGATGAAAATATACTTTCTTCTTCAAAATAATTTTCCTTTCACAAAATGCCAAGAAATTTTAAAAGAAAAGGATTTTTTTGAAATTAGACTTGAAATATTGTATATGATGCTTCAGGAAAATTAGGCATTATGAAAACATCAAAATCCATTCACGCCATATAAGTTAAAAGAACATTTTCCTCGTACTTTTTTCAGAAAAGTCAAAATATTCCTCGTGTGGTAAACAAAAGATAGATTCCTTTCTTAACATGTGGTAAATTTAAAAAATGGGTAAAAAGGACATTAAACACACATGAAAACATTTTTCGAAAACATGGGCATTGATGAAAATTTTAACCCCAGTATATAATTACGTATAAGAAATCTCGGATAAAAATGAGATTTAAAAAATTATCCCTTACCATAGTTCTGATATGCTTCGTACGTATCTAAACATCCTTTATAATGATTTAAATAATGTCATTTACTTATTACAGAATCATATTCATTGTTATGATATCATATATGGTTCACTATTACTTTATATTACCCCTTCTTTTTTAAATTACATGTTAAAGCAGCGTTTTGGGTAAAATCGTTTTATTTATCGTACATGTTTGGAATTGTTGTTCATGATATTATTATTACTTATATAATGATTTACCTAATTCTAGAATTTAAATCATGATTTATATATCATATATATTCAGTATATATGTATATATGTAATAGATAGATGAATGAAATGAAATACACCGTTCATGGAGACGGTAGGCGTTACGTACGCATTAACGCTGTTTTCCATTCCTTATTGACTTGAATGGATGTATGTAGATGAAATATATATATATATATATACATAAATTCAGTTGATTAATTATGTCATATATTTAATTATCATTCATTATATATACTTTATAATCATTCATGAATAGTTAACATGGACAATGAATCTCATCGCGTTGTGGAGACGGTAATCCATACGTACGCACGAGCGATGATATTGTTCCCATAATTATTGAATGGAATTGGAGTGGATGATATAATATCTCAGAATCAGTATGATGTTATAATAACCATATATAGTTATTATTTACACCATTATACCCATCCAAGTAAGGTGGTGGTGGAAAAAACATATTACACCATGGTGTGGAGACGGTATTCCGTACGTACGCACGCGCGGTGATTTCGTTTTCCGTACGATGGATAGAAGGTGAAATGGGGTTGTTTCATATTTATAATAAAATATCAGTATATTAGTGATACTGATATTATTACTTTACAATGAAACAACTAAAGGAGAAGAAGTTGAAGAAAAAACAAAACATGAAAGAATCAGTAGAAGAGATTACCTCTTCTTCGAAAAACCTCTTTTAAGCATCCATTTATGGCACTATAGTTGGACTTTTGAGGAGACCAGAACCTCTATAATGTTTCTATGGAAGTTTAGAATG
Organism: Viscum album; assembly: GCA_963277665.1. Classification (NCBI taxonomy): domain Eukaryota; kingdom Viridiplantae; phylum Streptophyta; class Magnoliopsida; order Santalales; family Viscaceae; genus Viscum; species Viscum album. Next base: position 359,524,461 of record OY728158.1, on the reverse strand, counting down.
GAAATATTCAGGTTTTGGCCGAGCATTAAGGCTCAAATTTGTGTAAATAAAAGGAGGAGGTGCCCTTTTATAAGGGAGGAGAGGGGAACTTTAAGAAAAACATAAATTAATATTTTAAAATAAAGTCATATTGGGTTTATAATGGCTCCAAAGTGACTTATTTAGAAGATAAAGTGTGTTTGGGTATAAATACTCTTAACAAATAGGTTTTAGAAAAGTTTACGCTACTATTTTAATCTTATCATTTAGATTTAACTCTAAGTTAAATAATTTAACTTTTACAGTGTCTTCTTGTTTTCTTACACTATATGGTTAATAAACTTACTATAACAAGCCAAAAGAACCCCAAGTGGGTCATTATTAATATATATAACCTTATATATGTCATTTTGTCGAATATTAGATTTTTAGGAATATAATAACAATTAATAATATAATATTTGTTTTAAAAACTATTTTATGTCAATTTTTACACTATTTGGTAATTGATTTTTATGAAACTCATACCAGCATGATTAGTTAAAAAACGATAATTTAATCAGTAATAACATGTCATATTAAAATAAAAAATTAGTGTAATTTATAAAAATTCATAAATTACATTTATTTGGATATTTATAACATCAATTATGTTAATATTTCATTAATAAGGAAATTACTTCATCATCATTCTATCGTAAATAAATTAAATTATATAAAGTCTAAAAATTATAAATAAAATACCATTATGTAGAAAATATTTTTATATTTCTATCGAATATTTAAAGTCAAATTTATCTTATTTATAACCATGTATTGAAAATTATTTAGTTATTAAAATTTGATTTTAACTATTTTAAATCTTCTTTAAATAAAATTGTAATAAATGTACTAATCTAATCCAAGTGGACATAAAGGGTAATATTTTATTTATAAGGTTTATTTTGGTCGAATCACACTTATCCAATAGAATTATAATATGTGTTAGGGTAATAATAATATCATTTTTACACTTAATTACCCTATTTACTTTTAACAGTGGTAAATAAAAGTGAGAAGTTACTATTCACCAAAAATTATTTTTATCCTATTGAACCACATCTTACTCCTTGATATTAACCGTTTCTCTTAGATTTTCTAAATTCAGCTCACAAAAGCTGTAAAATTGTGTTTTATGTACAATTGCAAATGCTCTTAGGAAGTGGGTAAAAGACGGTAAAAAGTTCAATAAATTTTTTATATATCTATATTATTATAAAATAAATCCAATGAATTACATTTAACTTATATAGGTGTTATATATCTATTTTAACCTAAGATAAATTTAAATAAAATAAATGAATATTTAAATAAAAATTCAGTTTTTAAATAGTAACCCAGTTTTTTCACTATTCATTAAAAATTGAACGTTTTCAGAAAAATACCAAAAATTCACCCTAGGCTAATTTCGATATTCTGAATCCAACAATTAAGTCCATTTTGAAAGATAATATTTATAAAATTTCAAAAAAGTGTGTATTACTATTCATAACGGCTAGTTCATAATAATATTATAATAATATCTCATTTAGTGAAACTCGGTATTGCGTACAACACATGCTATCGAGGAAGGTTGCTCTGGCGTGCAACAGAAGCCTAGAATAGTGTTTGCGTATACTGTAATCTAATATGGTGTTGCGTATAGCACAAGATAATCTTGGTGTAGCATACAACAAAAGACATCAAAGTAATAAAAAAATATTTTTCATAAAATCTCAGGTTATTACACAAACACATTGAGTCATATCAACTATATTGTGTGTCGTATTAACGTGTGATCGTTTACTATAATGAAAAATGAATTATGAATCATTTTAGCAATGTTAAAAAATATTCAATGATTTGTTTCATAATTTTGGCTTCGTGATGATCATTTTAAACTAAAAGGCCACTTTTATATTTAAATCAATAAAACAAATTCATTTTGGACACATCATGTGTCAGATTGACATGTTTTTTATTCCAACATGTCAAAGATTCAGGATGAATTTTACAAATTAAGTGAAACACAAGGAATCTAAGGAATGTGGATGGATGTACAGGATGATTCCCCAAAAAACTATATTTAATCCTTATGCAAATGGAATGATTTTTTTAATGACGATGGTTTTAAACCCACTCATCCTAGGAAAGAACGGCCAACAAAAGACTACTCATATATAAACCCAATTATGGTTTCTATGTCCCATTGTCCTTTATATTATTAATCTGATAGGGATGGTGATTATGATGTCTCTTACTATGACTATGTTCTTTGATTTTTTATCCCTTCTTGGAATGAGGGAATGTATGATTGTATGACCCCAACCACCATCTTTCTATATTTTCATTTCTTTTTAATAATGAGGGCTCTAGTCTAATCTTTTCGGTGTGGATTTTTTTCGTAATGTTTAAAAATAATAAAAGGACATTTTCAAGATTTTTGTAATGTGATTAGTGTTTGATACTAAAATAAAACTTTTATATTAAAAAATGAATTTTGATTCATAAATACTGTATCAAAGTCTTATTTACATGAATTCCATTAATATAAATCTTAAATGTATTATGGGTTTTTACTAATGTTTCAAAATAATCAGAACATTTTTCTTGGATTTTTCTATGTGATACATGTCTCAACTTAAATGAAAATTTAATGTTAATAACACACAATTTGAATCAAATAAATCACATCATGTTTCAGAATAACATGTGATTAATTCGAACTCATCAAAAATTAATTATTTATCCTTTTCTTAATTTTTAAAAACAATCCAACCATATATTCTTTGTTTTTACAATGTCACACATGTTTCAAGATAAAATGATTCTTTTATAATGAATGCATTCCCTTAGAGCCATGCAGGCCAAATTTTTCATTGTAATGATGTGTAGTCAATTTCAACATATCATAAATGAGTTATGGATCGTGATACTAATATTTTAATAAAAGCATAGATCATTTTTTTGTTTCTACATTGTGCATGTGTTTTAAACTGAAAGGAAAATTTTATATTGAAAAAATGAAATTTTAGTCACAATGGCCTCGTTGTGCATTGGATTAACATGTGATTGATTCATAAATATCACAAATGAAATACTTAACTTATTCCTAATGTTTGAAAACAATCGAATATCATTTTTTTCATTTTTGGCTATGTGTCATGAGAATAAAAATAAAAATAATCTTTATTATTTAAAACAAACACTATGATTCTTAAAAACCACATCATGTGTCGAGTTCATATAAAGTCAATGACTATATTTCATAGATAAAAAATGGATCATTTTCATAATGTTATAGAATGAAGATATATTATTTTCTCTATTTTGGATATGTGACACATGTTACAAACAAAAATAACAATTTTATATTCAAAGAATACACTTTGAGTCATACCAACAACATCATGTCTTGGATTGATGTGCGGTTAATTACCACACAAAAAAATGATTTATTTAACATTTTACTAATGTTTGAAATTAATTTGAACTAGTTTCCTCATTTCTCATAGATTAATGAGTGTTTCAATAAAAAATGAAACATTTCTACTGAAAAAACACAAATAGTGTCATACAAGACATATGGTGTATTATATTAATATACAATCCATTATTACAAATTAAAAATTAATCATGGATCATTTTCTTATGGTTTCAGGACAATATGAGATTTTTATATAGTTTTTTCCATGTGATGTTCATATCACACAAAAATGATACATAAAAAATAAAATTTCTGTAATACGGGACACATCATGTGTCATATTTTTGTGCAGTCAATTCATTCCTTTCAAAAATGAATTATAGACCATTTATGAAAGGTTTGAAAATAATAAAAGGCTTATTTCTTAGTTTTTTCTATGTGGCATGTGATCTAATCTAAAATTTATCTTTTATATATAAAATTTGTAAGTTCAGTCATAATTTCCAAATTATGTGTTGGATTAACATGTCGTCAATCTGTATATGTCACACATGAAATATGTATTATAATCATAATTGTTGAAAAAAATCAAATTTTATTCCACGGTTATGCATAATTGATGAACGTTTTAAACTAAAATGATGCTTTTATATTGAAAAATCAAATATAAATTCATACTTGACACATCATGTATTGGATTGATATTCAATCTATTTATACCCACCAAGAATGAATTATAGAAATTTTTTACAAATTATCGGGAAAATATAAGATCATATTCCAATTTTTGGCTATTCTATTTGTTTTGTAAACTAAAATGACACCTATAATGAGAAAACATGATCTTTGAGTCATATTATCCACATCGTGTTTCAGATTGATGTGTGGTCTATTTAAATATATCAAAAATAAATTTTTGGATCATTTTCCAAAAGATTGAAAAAAAGAGATCTTTTAATAGATTTTTACAATATAATGTGTGTTTTAAACTAAAATGGCACTTTTATATTGAAAACACACACATGGAGTCATTTGGGTCACATTGTGTGTTAGATGGACCTTATGTCAATTCCTATACCTCAGAAAGTAATTATTGATTGTTTTTATACTTTTTTGTATAGTTTGATCTCATTTAATTGGTTTTGGTTACGTGATATTTTTAGAGTAAATTTATACTTTTAATGAGTAAATATTAACTTTGACTCAAAATGGCCACATCATGTGTTAGGTTGTTTGGTAGTTGATTCAAAAACATCCCACGTGAATTATCAATCATTTTATTAAAGATTGAAACAGTATAAGGTTTTTTCATGGTATTGATAATGTAATTTAAATTTTAAACTAAGATGAAAATTTTATATTGAAAACACACAATTTGAATCATACCAAATACATCATGTGTAATATTTTTGTACATGAAATACTTACTTTTAAAAAATCATTTATGTATTTTGTTTTCTAGAATTAGGAAAACAATATTATATAACTTGTTATTTTTGGTGTTTCAAAGTTTTTGATATATTATTGTTGTTGGGAATGGACTTGGATTTTTTTATTTCGTTTTGGGATGATCTATGTTTTTTGGATCTAGTGCTGCTATGGATTTGTTGCGCATGGTTGATTCTGGTATTTGGGATCACTGATGATTTTGGATTTGCTACTCATAGTTGTTTTTGAATGTTATGAAGTCTATGGAGGATGTTAAGGTTTGATGTTATGAATAGGTAATGGTTATCATTATACAGTTGGTTTTTTTGACCTCGGTGTTCTATGGATCAAGGATTCTGCAATGAGATCATCAACATGAGGATGCTCTCGATGAGGTTTAGGGAAAAGGGTTTCCACTGAACCTCTCCTTTCAGAAATTGGATTCTTGAGAGGGTATGAATATGTCTATCATTACGAGGTCGGTGAAATTTTTCATGGGATAGCTAGCTGTGAAGCTGTGGAATGTGTAAGCTGGATTTTATGTTTTTTGATGATGGGAAGGGCTTTTCACAAGTAGATTGGGTTTTTTGGTCTTCGTCTTTTGGACCGTTGGGGAATTTTTGTCTTTTATGTGTATTCAATGTCATATTGGCTTCCCTATTTTCCCTTAAAATGGGGTTTATATTAAAAAAATTAATTTTCTATAAAATATAAATTAAGGAACATTCCGCTAAATTTTGAAAACAATCCATGATTTTTTTACAATGATACATGTGCTTTAAAATAAATTACTTTGTAGAGATCAATTGTCTACACAAAAGATTCAAGTTCCAACCCTCATTTAATTACCTTCACATATAATTCCATGATTCTACATTGATCAATGGATCAAAATATAATAATAAAAATCACTATTTGTATTTATAGTGTCTATAATTAGTATGTATTTGGGTGAATAAAATTTGAATGTGAAGGAATTCCTCTTTAATTTTCATAATGGATGTGGATGTGATTATTACAGAGCTGAGAAAATTTTTACATACAAATAAAAATATTGCAAGACACAAAATGAAAATTTAAATTCTTTTAGAATAGAAATACCTTCTCTAGAAACTTGTAATATGACATTATATTTGGTTGTAATAGGATACTTTACCCATATCCATCAAACCATTATCTTTACTAAAGCCTCATTGTACAATGTATCATGATAATAACAAGATTAATTCCTGTTACTAGACCAACCATAATTTCTCTAGTGTAATCCATCATGATATGTGTCCTCGATAAATCACTCAAATCATTCTTTCTTTGTAGATTCATTACTAAATCGTTTTTTAGATTCAACCAAATCAAATTAAAACCTTAAGGAAGGAAATTATTGAAAAGATGAAAATGAATACATGTCCAATTGGTGAGTTATATTATACCCTTTAGAATAATTTAATAACTATAGTAATAATGATATGATTGAATTTATCACATGAGGTGGAGGTTTGGTAGATATATCATATGTGTTAAATTGAAGTTGGAATGAATCTATAGATGAAAGTAGGTTTTAATGTATCTAAAATCCATCAAGTTAGACCATATTATAAAGATGATTTTTTTAATTTATCTTAGATGCAACACCCTTAATAAATGTAATCATACAATTTTTATCGGGTGTAGGAAAAATATATTGGGGAGGATCATCAACTCTACAGCCTCACTCAAGAGTGGGAAATATCTATGGTAGGGTTCATATTTTATTAGAATGATGGGAGGGTCAATCAAAAAAAATGTTTTTATGGTAATTTAAAATTTATATTTAGAATAAATATATAACTAAAACATTTTTAATAGTATATGAAATTTATTTTTAAGGAAATTAATTTCTATGTATTATGATGTTGATGCATCAAATACCAAATCTATTTTAATGTTCATGGCATGTACATGATCACATACATAATCAGTAATCACCTTAACATGATGTTGAAAATCATTCTGACACCATGTACTCTACCCACTCACCCCTAAAAATTATTTCATCTTTTCAATATGTAGAAATTTATGTAATTCTTATAGTATAGAGAAAATAAAAAAAACTTATTAAGACAAATTTTAATTGAAATTGTAATTACCTATAAAAATTACATGTTTATGGATTCTAGTTTGTTGATGGTATTTAAAATATTAAATTATTCACCTTCACAAAGATCACTTCTATGACATAAACTATAGCACGGTTGTCAACCCATTTTCAATTAAAAATATTAACTTGAAATGTTAAATTATCTAAATCATCTATATTTTCAATTAAATAGATGTATGACATATTCCGATAAATTATATTTACATCCTTTAAATTGAATTTGTGCATCACTTCCTCCATAATACTAACTCAACTATTTCACATCATACTATTTTTATCATGTTACTTTATATAGAATGTATAACAATTAATTAAAAATTTAGTAAGAGATAACATTTACATTCTGTCCACTGGATAGCCAGTGAAGTTATTCGACAATATAATTGGGATTTTCATAGAACTACTTAAAAATGTGATCACAAAACCATATTATAAACTATTTATTTTGGGTAATTGATATAAATATTTCATCCCAAGATGGATTAAAATATCTAAGAATTACTCTATGGGATTCATCAAATGGAGGAAACACTAAATTATTATTTAAAATGTAATGGTCTGTCTACTCGTGCTCTATAATGGAAATTATAACAACACCAATTCTAGAAATTTATTATCTCGTAAGGCTTCCACTATGTTGAGATTTTGGGAGAACAATTATATCAAAATCTAGGAGTTATTTGGAACTAAATTCAATAGCTTCATCAATAATAAATCACCCTTCAATACATCCTTCAAACAAATTTTCATTCATGATTTTCCTATACAAAATATTCATATATCATTCACTAGGGTATATCCATCAAAAATTTTCATGACCACATAGTTAAATCTATATAACCTAATGAACCATCAGGTACGAAATTATATGAATGAAATATGGTTGGATGAATAAATCCACATATCATAATAAGCAACCAATTTTAATATTCATGATTGGAAAGTTCATAGGGTCTATTACATTACAACCAATGGATTTGAAAATGATGAAATGTTTTTATAATATATGATTTAAATTTTTATGAAGAAGTCAACGTAAGGATATAATAATTAATTCTTCATCAAACAGAACTATCATGTTATTGTTTTCCTAGTAACATTAAATTATTCCTTTAAATGATATCCATGATATTTGATGGATACTCCTCTTTAGATTTTACAACATTAAAGAAGGTTCATAATTCAAATTATTATTATTAGGATTGAGTTTAATCTAGGGGGTGAATAATAGTTTACTTTCACCCTTCACTAGTGCCAACACATCCCTTATACCAACGTTAGTCATTTCCAACATTTCCTAAATTCTATATTTTATTATCTCTAATACAATTTGTAATGTGACAAAAAAATATAACTTATAATTTTTTGCTTTCCATGACATCAAAAAATATATGAAATATAAATAGTTCTATTATAGTAATTAATAGAAAATTATTTTTTTTCAACAGTATTTTATAAGGTTTTTCAAATACTTTTTTTCAAAATTAGTGTAATTTTCATTTACTTTCTTGGGAAGTTGATCACTCTGTAATTTGGATAGTTTTGTATAGTATTCTATATTTCCTTTGAATTATTTCATGAAAGATCACTATTTATGTCATTACGGTAATAATTTATATTTTCTTAATAAAAATGTCTTCTAGGACTGTTTCAACCTAACCGAGTGTGTATCATCTACAAAAAATGGGAAACCCAAACATTCCATTAATGTTATATACTAAAATAATTTCATAAAAAAAATTCAATTATCAACCTATAAAATATAGTTCTCAATCTGAAATATTAAATTCTATGAGCCTCATACAATGTCACAATTGTATTCTTCATCAATTTCATATCTTCAATTAGTGAATATTAATTCATTTCAATATCATTATCGATTTGTTTGTGTCCGGATATTAATGTAGACAACATAACATATGTGTTCTTAATTCATGACCACAGTGGAATGATATAAATTAACAGTATTACTATCCATTTAATATGAGTACTAATTTTCACACCAATATGACATACTCCATGTATAGATAAAGAAAGTCAAAGGTTTCCTGGCATTTTTCCAATTTCAGGATCCTCACAAACAATTTTCATCAACTAAGGAGATCTCACTCTGTGTCATATTTTACCATCTTCAATTATTTTATCTTCATTCCATGAAAAGTTTCAAATAGTTAACTGAAATATATATATATATATATATAGATTTCCAAACATTTTAATTATATTAAAATACCATACACATTTTGAATTACTTGATTTATTTTTCTTGTGTCGATCTGTGAAAAACAAAGAAGATGTTATGAGTGATTCATGTTCCTTACAAAGAAACATACAATTATATGGATATTCAAAATTTTTTTTAAAATATCATACCCATTAAACATATTTTATGTTTGGTGCCATATTTTTTAGAAGTAATATCATTTTCCTCTTTTATCATATCAATCTCGATACCAAGTAAATTAGTAAATCAAGTTCCACTCCTTCTATTTCAAAATTTAAAATTATATAACATTAATAAAACTGATAATGCTGAATATTTAGTACAACTGGTATACAATGGTTTCATTCATAGATATTTAACTTCTCAAAAAACATTATAAAATCATGACGGTCACCTTGAATTGACATTTAAAATTCTTCCATATAATATCATTCATAATTTACATAGTCATTCATATCTAATGATCCATAAATCACAATATCATACATATTAATAAGTAAATACTTTTTTCCTTGTATTTAGTAACAAATTTATAGATTATATATATTTCCTAACAAATAAAATATTCTTTATACTCTTCTTAGGGAATTCATGACGGATAAAAACAATTTAAACATGGGTAAATAAATTTAGAAGAGTCATATTCATGCACTATTGAAATCTTGATGAAACTTTTGACATCTTCCTCATACACTTTTTTATTAAATTAGCCTCCATTCAGTTTTTATTCATATCCATTTTATTATATTCAATAACATTCATTCTGTACAAAAAAACTAACACACATATGGTATTAATAATAAATGAATAATGTTATAGATACTTCAAAAAAAATTATAATTTTTATAAGAAAAAAAATTATACTAACATTGGAAACTCAGTGAAAATATATCAAAATTATAATGAAAAAATGATATAATTCATTGATATTGGAATATTATACTCCTTAAGAGAATTATTCAAATTGATAACCTCCAATTACAATAATAATTTTTTTCCTAATACAATTTAGGATGATTTGTGTATAATTAAAGTGTTAAATTGAGGATGGATGAAAAATTTGAAACATAGTGGTCAAGGAGGAAGTTAAATTAAAATAAAGGGCACTCACAAGGGAAGATTTCCACCATGTTGTTGTTTCCCATTTTCCAGATTGTAATCTTTATTTTATAATAATTATCATACCAGAATACTAGAGTTAAATAAATCTCAACATGCCAATGTTATTAGTGATGATTCTAAAAATTTATATTTTTATTAAATGGTAACATTTAAAGAAACAACCAATGGTGGTTCAAGGGTTATAAATTCCCCAACAGAGGGAATAAGTGTTATAAAACTCTCAAAGAATCACTTACTCTACATGAAGTTATTGTTCTACGATAATAATAGACGTATTATGTGTATGGAGATTGTTTTTATGTGTTTGAATCATTTTATTGAAGGGGTTGTGTTATATCTATAAATTTATGAAGAGTATAATTCAAGTCTCATCTATTCAAAAAGGAAATTATCAACAATTTTCACTCACCAAATTGTTAATGGTTATTAGTTAGTGTAAAATATGATTGATAATGTTGTTTGCGGTTTCAAAACATAAAACATTGTATATGATAAAATTTAATTTTGTTTCTATACAGTCTATTAAAGGTGAATATAAACAAATCCTTTTGGAAAATTAAAAACTGCCAAAGAAGCAAAAAAAATGTTGAAATAATGAAATGTAAAGACACAAATGAAAATTTTTTCATAAATATATTGGAAATTTATGAGTCTAAAAAAACCGAAAGCGTGTGATACTGAGGCCCAGAGTACCCGGAATAAATTTCTGAACTTTTGTTCGGGTAGGTTCAGAAAATGTACAAGCGGTTTTTTCTAACTTTTGAATAGGTGCTCGGAATTGAAATCCAAGGACACCGTTGAACTCGCAGCACCGGTATTCACCTAAGGAGACCTTCACCTCGACCACAGTAGGTTGAGGGTGGAATATATATTTTAACATATTCGTGAATGAATAAAATAAAATAAAATGGTTTAACTTTTTATTTTATTTTACATTGGATTTTCTCAATGTGAATATTTCACAGGTGGGGGCCACTGCAACTAAAACCTCCCATGCGAGGTTATATATGTGGGGTCCACCGAGCCTAATCTCTCATGATAGGTTATAGTGGTGGGGACCACCTGAGTATAAACCCCCCTTGAAATCCCCTTTAATGGGAGAAACCCTCAATCTTCCTATTAAAATTGGGGGGCCTCTTTAGAACCTCCAACATTTATTTTACCCACTCATTGTAATTAATTAAGCCAATTTGAAATTTTTTCCAACAAATAAATTGGAAAAACATAACTTAATTGGCTACGTTGCATTTTTGGTGGAATTGGGGAGAGAGGAACTATAGGGAGGATTATAATTCTCCCAAAAAGAACTTCTTCCACGAAGAGCGCCATCTTTAAATTCTTCTTCAAGACATCCTCCAATGTTGGACATCTTCAACAACGAAGGACCACCTACATCGAAGAGCAGTTATCTGACAAATGAGCTCAGGATTGGAGGCCGGTGATGGGCGCGATGAACGTCGACAACTTCGACTTCTCTCTTAAAGTCAACAATCGAATGACGTTGTCTTGTTGTTTGAAATTATTCCCATTTTTGTTTTTATTGACTCTTTGTAATTCAAAGAGTGTTTATAGCTGATTGATACAGCTCTAATGCAGAGAGTGCAGGACAAAAAAACATGACATGTCATCTCTGTAATTCTTGTAATGTTTTTGGTGTTCATCACGATGGAGGAGGTCAGTGACCAACCACGAAGGGGCATGAGAAAAGCGGTCGGCCTCACCCCATGTCGTGCCGAAGGTGACGACGCACAACACCTCCCTGCAGCTGCCGCCGCCCGTGGTCACTCCTACTTCGCAGCCGCCTCCGCCACTCCAGTCGAGCTGCCCCATGTCGCTCCTTCATGGCACCCCCAGGATGAGCTGCTCCAGCCGAGCCGCCTGTGCCACACGCTCGTGCCACCCAGTGGCATGTCCGCCCCATGTTGTTCCCTCACGGCACCCCATGGCCGAGCCGCCCAACACCTCGCCCTCACAGCACCTCGCGGTTGCGCCGCTCTGGCCGAGCCGCCCCGTTCCACTCCCTCACAGCACCTAACAGCTGGGCCGCTCGGGCCGATCCACCCTTGCGTCGTTTCCCCAGGGCAACCCGAGGTCGAGTCGCTCATGCCGAGCAGCCCCGCAGTGCACCCTCAATGCACCATAAGGTCGAGCCACTCCGGCCGAGCCACCCCGCACCGCGCCCTCATGGAACCCCCGTTGCCGCGTGTCCCTCACGGCCTGCCGGCTGGACCCAGCAGGCCAAGCCGTCTGGCAGTTCGGGCTAGGCCCAATGGTTCGGGCCATCCAGTGGGTCGTGCCAGACCCAACGGGTCAGGCCGGGTCAACCCGAACTCAGTCGACCCATGCTGGGTCGGGATGGGTCGGTCTGATCGAGTTGGACTAGACCCAAACCAGATACGACCCTATACTTTACATGGGACATAACTTTGTCACCAGACGTCTGATTCAAAAAACACCAGTGTCGATGGAAACCTTGGAGCGAGACTGTCCCTTTCGTATACCCCACTAAATATTTCGATAAGGACGGGGTAAAGTCATGTTGGATTGAGCATGAATCCAACCGGGCCCTCAGGACTAAAAGGCTAATAACTGACAGACCGAGCGTCCGATTGACGCATCGTCTGTTGTGATGAAACCCCAATGACGTGGAAGTCCTTTGAGATACTTCTTTGTGTGATAGCGTGGTAGTTGGACAATCGACCAGTGATGTGGGAAAAAAAATCTTCCAGAGATGAGAAAGCTAGTGTGGATACCCAGTAGCTGGCTATGATGAGAAGAGTGCTCCTAACTATCCTATGTGGGTCATCTCCTAGCAATCCTCTATGGGTTAGCTCCAAGAGATATTGTGTGGGTCAGCTCTAGCGATCATGTGTGGGTGATCTCCTTGCAATCCTATGTGGGTCAGCTCCTAGTGATCCTGTGTGGGTCAGCTCCAGCGATCCTGTGTGGGTCAGCTCCAGCAATCCTGTGTGGGATAGCTCAGAGCAATCCTGTGTGGGTTAGCTCCGAGCTATCCTATGTGGATCAGCTCCTAGATATCATCTATGGGTCAGCTCCAGCAATCCTGTGCGGGTCATCTATTAGCGATTCTGTGCAGTTTAGTAGCAAATCCTCTTAACGGAATAAGATTATTTAGTATTTATAACTAGTTAACTCTTCTACTATACCTAAAGATATACCTGGTGTTAGTTGAGTCAGTACCTCAATGATTTCCTCATGATTGATATGTATTACTTGATAACTCCGAGATATGTATGGTTATATACCTATGTAGGGTTATCTATTTATTTCATACTTTTTGGTTTATCCTTGGTGGTTTTTTTGAGACCTTGAGAGTGTCAGGGTCCCTACTGAGTATCGTTATACTCACCCCTGCATGGTCCATGCCCGCACATTGTTGTGTTTCGTGAATATGACGGACAGTTTTGATCAAGGCTGACTGTACCAGGTCTGGATGGTAGTCGGAGGTGGACCATATGGCGTATTGGTACGCATGGGAGATGGGTGGTTGTGGAGTGCTAAGGTGGCGATTTGTATCCACCCTTCAGGTAGGATTATCATGGGACAATTTAGTATTTTTCTTTCTCTTTCTTTAGTTTTATTGTATTTCAGTTTAACTTGTACATTTTCTGGGGGGGCTTGTATTCTGGACCCTTTTACTTTCATAACTCTTTCAGTTATATAGTTTTCTTGTGTTCGTATCTTGTTGTGTGATTGGTTACGTGAGTTTACCGGTTATAAAGGAAATTCCTTCCTAGTTTTAGTGGATACACCTTTCAGTGTTGGTTGCCAGCCCCTGGCCAATAGAAGGCGGGCTTGGGGTAGTCACAACATGGGCCCCGGGGGATGGGTTATCACAAATTATTATCAAAGGAGTTGGTTCTACCGCAGAACATAAGACTCTGATCATTATTTTTAATGTAAATAGTTTTATGTTTAGTGAGTGTGGTTATTAGTTTAGGGAATCTAGTGTTAGATCATCGGACAATGTATCCATACACCAGGACCCTGACATCTGATTTTTGACTCAGTTCACGATAACACTGATTACGTGTGTGTTTCCAAGAGTTTTCTTTATGATCTCTTAAGTCAGCTCACTAGGTATAACTTACTAACCATGGACACCCGTTTCTTATTAAAATACATTCATGAAGACAGCTAGCTAGGGGTTCAAGGGTTGTGCGCACTGATAGCCCACTGAGTGACGAGGCCTCAGTGCAAGGCCCTTTTCTAGTAGAGGAACCAGTGGAGGCCCCATCGGTACCATTCCCCATTGGTCCATTGATTCCACCTGCCCTAGCCGCAGACGGTGTATGCTGCTTGAGCGTGTTGCATGATTCCCAATTCCATAGGCCACCCAGGTTCAGGGGAGAGACAGACCCATAGGTAGCTGATGATTTTCTAGACGCCATGGTTAGAGTTTTACAACTAGTAGGGACACCAGCTGATCTCATGATGATCTTTTCCGCTAGCCTTCTACAGGAAGCAGCAGGAAGATGGTTGATCTTGATGCTCCAATTTCAGGACGAGGTGACACTTTTCGGGGCATACTTGGAGAGATTGTTTTAGGAAGAGTTTGTCCCAATGACTCTTCATATAGTACGCATACAGTAGCATCTTCATCTGCAGCAAGGCAGTATGAATATAGCTCAGTAACCAGCGAGGTTCACTAACCTCTCACATTACTCTACAGATATGGTTTGAGACCCATTCTTCAGGGCTCGGACCTTCACGAAGGGGTTCAGGTGAGAGATTAGGGCTTAGATGATCTCACTCATCATCCCAACATATGCGGAGGTGTTAGAGAGAGCCATCTTAGTGGAGAGTTTCCTTACTGAGCAATCACCAATAGTGAGACCCACCACCAGTCGTCACATAGCAGAGTCTTCTGCAGCTGACACCAGACAGACATCACAGAGGTCCAGGAGGACCAGACCAACAGGTGGATGACCACATGATTCAGGATCAATTGTGCGGGGAATCCAAGGAAGATACAAAAATTCTAAGAGCGAGCGGTGTTACATATGTAGAAGGCAGGGTCACATGGCATGTGACTATCTAACATGTCATACAGATGATCAGAAGGTGGTCGAAGGACTGCCTAGGCAGAGACAGAGATTTGACCGAAAAGTTCCATAGAGAGTAGGCGGACGTGGCAGAGGAGTTGGTCGTGCCGATGGCGGTGGGCTATGATTGGATATGTTACTGCCACCACCAGCAGAATTTCTACCCCGACTATAGGGAGTAGGTGGACATGGGAGATCTCGGCTCCATGCAGCTGAGGCTTACGATCATGGCACTCCAGATATGATACGAGGTACTATCTGTGTCTACTCCACCTTAGATGCAGTACGTATAGACACATGTTCTAGTAATTCTTTAATTTACATTGCCCTCTTTAGGAGATCAGAGCTTCTGACAGAGCCTTTAGCTCACTTTTTACTGCTAGAGACTCATACGGGAGCAGATTCAACGATTATGCACTAATTTCAGCAGTGTGAGTTTACTCCAGGATGGGAAAGCTTCGGCTGGGATCTCCAAGTACCATCATTGAGGCCTTACGACGCCATCTTGGTTATGGACTAGTTATCTACATTCCATGCTTAGATAGACTATATTAGGAACAAAGTGTGGTGTGTCCGCATGGATGGGACCAGGTTTACCTTCACCGGTGAGAAGGGATCATTTGCAGCATAAGAGGGAATTACCTAGAAGAGGGTGCAGACGATTACACATAACTTGGGTAGAATTACCCTCAGAGTAGTTGATGTGGAGAGTCCGAATTATCCTATAGTGTTGGAATAGTATGAAAATGTCTTATATGATGATATCCTAGGTCTACCACTTTGCGGAGAGGTGGAATTTTACATTGACTTGTTCCCCAGGATGGCACTGATATCTACAGCAGCATATCGGATGGCTCCCGCGGAGCTTCGTGAGCTATGGGTACAGCTTGAGGACATGTAGGGGAAGGGATTCATTCATCATAGTGTTTCTCCTTTGGTAGCCCTGATTCTGTTTTCCAAGAAGGAAGATGGGATCTTGAGGATTTGTGTTGACTATCGGCACCTGAACTAGGTGACCATGAAGAACAAATACCCACTCTCGAGGATTGACGATCTCTTTGATCAGCTGAAGGGATCACGGTGGTTCTCAAAGATATACCTCAGATCAGGTTATCACCAGATCAGAGTACGATGTGAGGATGTGCAGAAGATGGCCTTCAGATGTCGGTATGGCCATTATGAGTTCTTGGTTATGCCATTCTATGTAACCAATGCTCCGGCAGTGTTCATTGGACTCATTAATAGGATCTTTTAGCCTTACCTTGATCTCTTTGTAGTAGTCTTCATCGATGACATTTTGATCTACTCGGCTACTGAGGATGAGAATGGCTATCATTGGCAGGTAGTTCTGGACACACTCAAAGAGCACCGCTTTATGGCAAGCTCTCGAGGTGCGAGTTCTATATCTTAGAGGTTTACATTCTAGGACATGTCATCTCGGAGGCTAGAGTTGCAGTGGATCCAGCGATGATTGAGGAGGTAATTTCCTTGGAGCCACCCAAGAGTGTGATAGATGTACGGAGTTTCCTAGGCTTGGATTGATACTACCAGAGGTTTGTTCCAGATTTCTCCAGAGTTGCAGCACCACAATCAGCATTGATGAAAATGGGACAACCCTTCTTGTTGTCAAAGTGATGCTAGCAGAGTTTTCAGGAGCTGAGGCAATGGTTGACTAGTGCCCCCATCTTGAGGCTTCCAGAGGAGGGCGTAGTGTACATAGTCTACTACGATGCATCAAGGACCGGTCTTGGATGTGTACTGATGTAAGAGTGGTAAATGATTTCATATGGTTCTCGATAGATGAGACATCATGAGAAGAACTACACTACCCATGACCGAGATTTTGCATCAGTGGTCTTCACCTTGAAGATGTGGTGACATTACTTGATGGTCGATCATTTTAGAGTATATTCTGATCAGAAGAGTCTCAGGTATATCTTCTCCCATAAGGACCTGAACCTAAGACATCAATGTTGGATTGAGTTCCTCCAGGACTATGAATTTGAGATAGTCTATACTCTTGGGAAGAGGAATGTTGTAGCAGATGAACTCAGTAGCAGGACTGGTATACAGCGGCTTGGTGAGGTGATGGAGTAGTTGGATGCTTTGTATATATCCTTTGTGGATCGGGAAGAATTAGCTTTTCTTCAGTCTCTTACAGTTACTCCCCAAAATCTTTATTGATTCAGGGAGGTGCAGCATGGGGACTCTTACTACGAGGATTTATGTGCTTATATATCCAAAGGATAGGCACCTAATGGATTTTCTGAAGGTTGGGAGAACATCATCCTCTTCAGAGGGCGTACCATGGTACCAGTGTTGCTTCAGGAGGATGTGATGAGGGAGTTCTACACATCCCCTCTAGAGGAACATCCAGGAGTGGAGAAGATGTACCAGGATCTCTAACGACAACACTAGTGGTAGAGAATGAAGAAAGCAATTGTAGAGTTTGTCTCTCGATGCCTCACTTGTCAGAAAGTGAAGGTGGAACATTAGGTACCAGCATGCTCGGTTCAGCCTTTAGAGGTCCCAGAGTGGAAGTGGGATGGGATATAATTGGTCTTCATGACAGGACTTCCATGTAAATCCAGGGGACATGAATCTATCTAGGTTATCATCGATCGTCTCACCAAGTCGGCCCACTTCCTACCGATTAGAGAACAGAGGTCAGTAGAGAGCTTAGGGAACCTCAATGTACTGGGGATTGTACAACTACCTAGAGTACCCTCGACTATTGTTCCCAATTGTGATGCACATTTTCTTTTCGGATATGAAAGGGGTTGCCGAAGGCTTTCAAGATGCAACTTCATTTGAGAACCGCCTTCTATACTCAGACGGATAGTCAGACTGAGCGGACGATTCAAACCCTCTAGGAAAAGTTGTGTGTTTGTGTCCTCTACTTCGGACATAGCTTAGAGGATCACATTCCTTTGTTGGAGTTTTCATGAAACAACATCTATCACTCCACCTTTTGGATTACACCTTTGGAGGGGTTGTATAGGAAAACTTGCAGATCACCCTTGTGTTGAACTGACCCAGGGGAGTTAGCACTAGTGGGACTAGGGATGGTACGATTGACCACAAAGAAAGTTCATATTATCCAGGAGTGGATGAAGACTACATAGAGTAGGAAGAAGTCTTATGTCGACCGAATACGGGGACCTCAGGGGATCGAGGATGGGGACCACATATTTCTTCAGGTCTCACCTCGATGAGGTTTTCAGATATTTAGCCGAGGCAGAATGTTATCTCTGAGATTCATCGGACCTTTTCAGGTCCTTAGCAGATTTGGTGAGGTGGAATACCGCTTACCTCTTCCACCGCAGATACTCCAGGATCATGATGCATTCCATGTATCCCAGGTGAAGATATACATGCACACCCCTTCCCAAATCATTAACCACGGAGAGCTGGATGTCGACGATCAGGAGACTTTTATAGGGGATCCAGTAGAGATTGAGGATCGATAGGTGGGGGTCCTTTATGGACTTTTGATACCTCTAGTGCATGTTTTTTGGTAGCACAGGATCCTCTAGGACATCAAATGGGAGTGGGAGGCTCAGATGCATTCTCAGTACCCCCACCTCTTCCCTTAGTTTGAGTTGTGGCTTATGGGGACGTAAATCTCTATGGTGGGGAGAATATAAAAACCTGGAATTTTCCATGAAATTTTTTTAATATATAGTAATTTTACGAGTTTGTGAAAATTGATGTTGTGTGATGCAGAGGCCCAGAGTGCCGGGAATAAATTTTTGATCTTTTTTCGGGAATGTTAAGTAAATGTACGAGTGGGTTTTTATACCTTTTGAACCATTTCTCTCAATTGAAATACAAGGAAATTGTTGAACTCGTAGTGCTGGTATTCTCCTATGGAGACCTTAACCCTGACCACAATAGGTTGATGGCGGAATTTAGCTTTTCACATATACCTGAAAGAATAAAATAATATAAAATGGTGTAACCTTTTATTTTACTTTTCTTTGGATTTCCCCCATGTGGATATTTCACAGGTGGGGGCCACCTAAACTAAAACCTTCCATGAAAGGTTATGGAGGTGGGGACCACCGACCCTAACCTCCCATGACTGGTTATGGTGGTGGGGACCACCTAAGTATAAACATCCCTTGAACTCCCCTTTAATGGGAGAAACCTGCAATCTTCCTATTTAATGTGGCAGAGCCTATTCAACTCCTTCAACATTAATTGTACCAACTCAATGTAATTAATTAATCTAGTCTGAAATTTGTGCCAACAATTATAATGGGGAATCAAAAATTAATTGGACACTTTTAATTTTTGGTGGAATTGGGGAGAGAAAAACTGTTGGGAGGATTATACTTCTCCCATGAATACCTTCTTCAACGAAGAATGAAGACTTAGACTTCTTCCACAAGACATCCTCCAATGGTGGAAATATTAAACAATAAATAACCACCTCCATCGAAGAGTGTTTATCCAATGAATGATCTAGGGATCGGAGTCATTTGAAGGGTACGACGAACGACAAAAACTTCGACTTCTCCCTTCGACGTAAAAAATCGAACGAGGTAGGGTGCTTGTTTGAAATTATTATTTTATTCATTCTTGATGACTCTTTTTAATTAAAAGATAGTTTATAGCTTCTTGCTACAAATCTAATTTGGAGAGTGTGGTCCAAAAAAACATTGCTCGTCCCCTTAGTAATTCTTATAATATTTTTTGGTGTTCTTCATGATGGAGGATTTAGGCAACCAACCAAGATTGGGCATGAGAA
Organism: Viscum album; assembly: GCA_963277665.1. Lineage (NCBI taxonomy): Eukaryota > Viridiplantae > Streptophyta > Magnoliopsida > Santalales > Viscaceae > Viscum > Viscum album. The sequence goes on along the minus strand of OY728158.1, from coordinate 359,504,307 downwards.
CAGCGGCCGACATCACCACCATCTGTGGCCACCGTCGCTCTGTGGTCGCTGCCGCCTGCGGTTCCCACCGTCTATGGCCACTGCCGCCCATGGCCTCCGCCGCTCCGGCCAAGCCACCCCATGCCGCAATCTCGGGGCACCTCGCGGCTGAGCCACTCTGGCCGAGCCGCCCCACGTCGCGCCCTCCCAGCACCCCACGGCTGAGCCGCTCCAGCAGTCCCACCCTGCGCCATGCCCTCACAGCAGCCTAAGGCCAATCCACCCGTCGTCGCGCCCTCGCATGAAACCATGATTGAGTCAACATGCGGTGTGCCATCGTGTCACCCTGGTGTTGAGCCTCTCAAGACGAGCTACCCTGTGTTGTGCCCTTGCGGAAACCCCATGGCCTCACGACCATCGCGGCCTCCAAGGCCAAACCTAGCAGGCTAGGCCATCTGGTAGGCCAGGCTAGGCCTAGTGGGTCAGGTCGGCTAGCGGGTTGGGTCGAGTCGACCGAAACTGGGTCTACCCAGGAGGGGTCGGGCCGGGTCGGTCCGACCGAGTCAGACCGAACCCGAACCAGATAATACCCTATACATTACATGGTCCATAAATTTGGCATCGAATGCCCGATTGATGAACCTCTAGTGGTGATGGAAACCTTGTAGTAAGATGGTCCGTTTCGTATACCATGTTGGAGATTTGGATAAGGATGGGGTATGGTCGGGTAGGATCGATCATGAATCCAACCAGACCCTCGGGACTAAAAGGCTAATAAATCATAGATCTGGTGTACAATTGGTGCATCATATCTTACTTTGAGACCCCTATGATGTTGCGGTCCTTTGAGGTACTTCTGTGTGGGACAGTGTGGTAGATAGAGAATCAACCAGTGGCTTGGGATACAAACTCTCATAGAGATGAGAAAGCCTAGTGCTGAAACCCAGTAGCTAGCTGGGATGATAAGAGTTCTCCTAGATATCCTATGCAGGTCAGCTACTAGAGATCCTATGTGGTCAGCTTCAAGCAATCCTATGTGGGTCAAATCCAGTGATCCTGTGTGGGTCATCTATTAGAAATCTTGTGTGGGTCAACTCTTAGCGATCCTATTTGGGTCTGCTCGAGCGATCTTTTGTGGGTCACCTCCTAGCGATACTGTGTGGTTGAGCTCCTAGCTATCCTATGTGGGTCATCTCCTAGATATCCTATGTGGGTTAGCTCCAGCGATCTTGTGTTGGTCATCTTCTAGGGATTATGGGCTGGTTAGTAGCAGAGCCTCTTAACGGAATAAGATTATTTAGTATTTATAACTAATAACCTCTTCTACCATACCTAAATATATACTTGGTTTGAGATGAGTCAGTACCTATGTGTTTTCCTCTTGATTGATATGGATTAGATGAAAACCAAGGCATATGTATGGGCATATACCTATGTTTTATTATCTGTTGATTTCATACTTTTTGGTTTATCCTTAGTGGATTTTGTGAGACCTTGAGGGTCTCAGGGTCCCAACTGACTATCGTTATACTCGACCCTTCACAGGCTATGCCCGCACATCGTTGTGTTTTGCGCAGGTGACAGACAGTGTTGATTGAGGCTGAGATTACAAGGTCTTGACGGTACCAGGAGGTGGACCATACAGTGTGTCAGTATGCAGAGGAGAGGGGTGGAAGTGGAGTGGTGAAAAGGGGATCTGTACCTACCCTTCAGGTAGAAATCTCGGAGGATGATCCAGTAGTTGTCTTTCTCTTTCATTAATTGTATTTTATTTTAGTTGTACTTGTACCTTTACTGTTGGTCTTGTATTTCGGCCCCTTTTACATTCAGCACTCTTTTGGTTATACAGTTTTCTTGTGTTTGTATCTTTTCATGTGCTTAGTTACGTGAGTTTACTGGTTATAAAGACTTTGCCTTCTTAGATTTAGGGAATAATGCATTTCGGTGCAAGTCTCCAGCCCCTGGACTATAGAAGTCGGGCTTGAGGTAGTCATGGAACAGGCCTCGGGGGATGGGTCGTTACATGAAATACCTTGAATGGAATATAACTAGTAAAAAATGTGGGTTTTTAAAGTGTTTATTTGTCTAAGGAATTTAATGGAGAGATAAAAAAATGATTCAGTTCCACGAAATTTTGAACAACATGGGGTATGGGGTCCTATAATGTGGTTCTATTTAAGATAGAATAATGTTTTTATCAATTATTTATAAAAAACATTAATAAAGATGAATATTTATCATTACTAAGATATAAATTGATGATAAAACTATTATTTATGATATATAACTCTTAGAACTGATAACGATGATATTTTATCATCACTTTTTAGAAAAATTTTATTATGATAGGTTTTATATGTACATTCTATTTTTTTCAATGAAACACAAATATTTATCTGAAATCATTAAAAAGGGTTGATAATGTTCTTGATTTATTAAACTATGAGGTAACGGATACTAAGCCCATCCCTCCCCATATGGATTGCGAGGGACCTCTATCATCCTTGGATATGACTCAGCCTATCCCCTTCACTCCCATTCATATCCATTATTTTTTTCCATATTTCTACTAGATATTTCTTATCCTTAAAGTTCATTATTTTTTTGATGGCTTCCCAAAATGTTTTATCTCATCCTTGGAGTTCATTGATTCCTCGTCGCTTTAGAACCTGATTTTTATAGCGTGTTTTAAATAATTTCATCCATCGGTGAATTTATTTGAACAATTTTTTAGCTATTGGGGAATATAGGAATGGTTAACTATAGGTATTCTAAATTATAGGCACGTCATGATTTAGTTCCCTTCAGAGAATTTCTTTTTCCATCCCTGGTCTAGTGCCCCCCACATCCTCAACAGATCATGTTTCTCCTTATTTAGGTGGAATTTCGATTTACAAGTCAAATGAGGTAAACCACCTATGGTGATTTGGGTTATTTTTCATATCACCCTCTTCCTTTTTAGAATCATTCCATTATAAGAATGTTAGATAATTTGGTTGGTAGATATTTATGTTCTGATAGTATAACTATAATTATTTTACATCATATGTCTAAGAATCTTTTTGTTGAAGTCAATGCTTTAAGAACCCCAGTAGAGAGAGTTTCGATTGTAGTTGGGGTAGAGTTGTACAGTATAAAAACTATTTCTTTTTTGTCATGGATCGATTTTTTATCTTTATTGAAGAAAAGGTATCACTTAATGGTAGTCCAAAGGCAAGGGTGAAAAAATCAATTCTAATATATGAATGCACTATTTAGATGTAGTTCTAGGGATATAATGTCCATTTTTGGTGCAGGTCTAAAGGAAAAGGCTCATATTGGTTATTTTAATGATTGATGTAGTAATTTGAAAGTAGTGCACTTTGAATCACTTGAGGGTAGTGAGTCAAATGGGTCAAAACCACCTACAAGCCTCACACCCAAAAAAATGACTTCAAAATGAATAGAAAAAGTCATCACCATCTATTAGTAGTCATTAGTATTAATCGCTGATTCGATAGTAGTCGGCATCTATGGAAAATTAAGATGTTATTTTGAGTGGGTGCGTGCATCAGGGGTAATGGAAATTAAAATATATTTAATATCCCAGGTAAATAAAGAATGTGACATTTTCATATTTATTAATATTTTTGAATTAAATATTAATTTTACTTTGAAGGGGATGCTATTTTCAATGGCATGCATGGAATGAAACAATGGGTTTCTTATAAATCTTATGTTTCACATGATGTGGAGTCATACAGAAAAAATAATAACATAATATTTTTATTTTGAATGGTAGTTAGTCTTTCCATTGTAATGGTAAAAATGAAAAGAACAAACTATATTCGGATTAAAATGTTTTTTATATTTTTTATTATTTATAGAATAAATTTTAGTGGCTTAAAATTGGAATGAATCCAATTTTAATCATAAAATGCTCTAATAATTTTAAAAGGTCGATTTACCACCTTTTGGTGGAGAAAACTTTTAAAATCTATTTTTGTCACTTTTATGTTCTCCATTTTAAAAAATAATCTTCTTCTTTAGAATTAGGACATCAAAATTTACTTTGGGTAAATTTTTGATATTTTTCCGATAAGGATCATTTTTAAATGAATAGTGAAAAATACCGCATTTTGTGTCAAATTTATATTTTCATATGATTTATTTATATGGATAGATAATTTTGTTTAATTGGTTTTAAAGGGTAATTATATTGTGTTTTTATATTTTAATACAATTTTTTTCATTTTAAGTAATTTAACATTGATATTGGACAAAATCACATTTCAATATTTTGGTAGTTTTTTATTTTTAAAAACACGCTTTTTGGTTTTGGAACCAAAAATTATTTTTAAATTAATTTCGTAAGCTTATGTCTTTTGAATTTGGAGAAATTGATTCCATATTTCGAACTATGAGGTCAAAATTTTGAAAATATATACCTTTTATTTTTAGACATTGTGAATTGTAACATCTGTAATTATTTTGTTTTCTAAGGTTAAAGGTTAAATCTGGTAAATAAGGGTAAAAAATAATATTATAATAATATTAAATTACCGTAAAACATGTATTAACCATATTGAATGAGATATTTCAAACCATAGTCATTCTTGGGTCGATTTCAGGACCCCATAGAGCCACTTGTGTGTGAAAATGACCTTTAATTACTTGTAATTTAATGTTAAGGAAAATATAACCTAAACATGTATCTTTTAGTAAAACAATTATTAGATTGGGTTATATACGTTATATTTTAAACTATAAATAGTCATTATAAATCAAAAACTAATTCCTAAATCATGGTATTTTAATTATAATTTTTATAAATTAAATAAATTTATTTATTTATGACACAATGGTGATGTAGTGATTTCCTTATTAATGAATGATTTAAATAAATGAGATTATAAATATTAAAATAAATTTATTTTGAAACATTTTATATGATAAACTAATTTTATGGATGATTATTACTTAATATATTTTAATTAATAATTTTTTTTCAAATGAATCACTTTGTTATGGAATTTTAAAAAGTTATGATATGAATAGTTTAAAAATTAACATAAATGAGTTTTTAAAACAAATACTATTTTATTAAATTATATAATAGTCCTAAAAATATATGATTCTACCAAATAACTTATATATTTTTTTACATGTCATTAATTAAATATTTGAGGTTCTAATGGAATTTTTTTAACTATATTTACTATATAGTATGCATATGCTGGAAGACGTTGTAAGAGTTAAATTAGTTAACTTAGGGTTAAAGGTTAATAATATGGTAAAATATGAAAGCAAAACATGTCTATAAACTTTTTGATGAGAATATTTCAAAAAATAATCATCATATATTCTAATTAAATGAGTTTTTAATCATTTTAAATTCTATATTTAGTTTATAATAAAATAATATTTCAATACATTCATAATGTACTCCTCCTCCATCTTATAAAATTCCACCACCTCTAACCCATTATTCACACATCTCAAGCCGCTTTTATAGACCAAAATCTACCTAAATAAGTTCCCAACATCCCTATATTCCTATTATAATCATTACCTTATGCAAAATTCAATTCAAGAAATCCATTTTCCTTAAATCAAAAGGAGTTACCCGATTTGAGGTAATGTCTTCTCTCAATCTTATTACAATTATATTCCTTATACAACCCCCTAAACCCTCATTATTCAATTATTTAATAAAATCACATGTATCATAAATATACTATGATTTTCTTATGATAATTATTCAATCTACACTTACACACACCTCCATCTAATAGAAACTAACATACTATTTTTGTGTACGGTGAATTACTACCTCACGAATCGATGATTGTTCGATTTTCGCCTACCACCTCTCATGGTGGCCATTCTGATGGAACTGTATATATAAATGATATATATTATGTTTTTTTATTTATGATTCTCTAATATTTATTTTCAATATACCTTTATGATTTTCATGACGTGTAAACGTGATAATTTCATTTGAGGAAGTGCGGACTACCGCACCCTCAATGTGATATGACTTGTTCATGCCATACATGGGACGTATAAAGGATTGAATTAATTTATATATATAACATATATATCATATGATATTATACAACAATTATAATATAATTATGTATCATTTATTTTTCATTTCATTAAATATGAAACTGAAATGAAAGTTAATACGTACACACGACTTACCATCTCCAAGAACGGTGCATTTCATTTCTTGTCTCCAAATATTATGGAAAATTATAAATACATTTATACAATATATATATGATATATATATATGAATAATATTCTAGAGAAAATGGAATTTTTACCACATGGAAAATTTGTAATTATAACAAGTTCATTTTTGACTCATGTACGGAATATCGAAAAAACATCTGATATTAACATAAAAAATTATATAATTTTAATAATGTTTTAATAATTGACATAAAAGGAATAAAAAAATTTAAAATGGTTATAAATAATGTAGAAATCAACTTATGTTTATTATTCAAAAAATTATATAATGAACGAGTCATGTTGGACATGAGGTAATGGACTTCACCTCAATCTCCTTTCATTGAGGCATATTTTGATAATATAAACCTCCTTCTTTTAAACAGTGTATAATAATACCATTTGACATTCACATTCATTAAAATGTAATATTTTATCTACAAATTATTTTAAAAAATGACAAAAGGAATTATTTTAACATTTGGATACACAATGGCATCTTTGCCACCGTAATCGTTATTTGGCTTCCTCTATAAACCTTAATGTTTTTAAAAGGAAAAGAAATCCCTTATACCCTTTTGGAGTTTTTTCATATTGAAAATGGTTTTTGAAATGGATTGATTATATCAATATCTTGAAATTATTTCTTGTGATTGAAAATGAAATGTTATTATTGAAATATTTATATTTTTAATATTTTGTGTTTTATGATTATATAATGGTACTTCAACAATTTACGTGTTTTTACGTGATTAACCAATGATGTGTGGTCATGTGATTAAACAAATTATGGGTGGTTCTGTGATAAACCAAGGATGGTTGGTCACATTATGACCTCCAATGCATTGGGTATGGAAGTCATTCATATGGCTATACTATTTAGTGGTATGTGTGCAAGTTGACCGTATGGTCATTCCATTTAAGTATGTTTATTTCTCAAGTTACCTTTATATACTATATGTTTCTTTCTATGGGTTTTATGGTAATATTTTGGTTATAAAAAAGGTTAATCAATGAGATTATATTCAGTGAAGTGTTTTCGCTACTACTTTAAGGTGAAAATTATTAATTTAGGATAATGTATTCATGATTTATATGATGTTTTGAAAACAAACAATTTTCCTTCTTTATGCATCCCTTACTGAGCTTTTTATGATCACCCTAAGTTTTTGAAATGTATTTTGCAGCAATTAAAGTGGAATAGGTTTATGGATGGGATCAAGGAAAAGTCATGCTGTTTAAAACATGGAACTAACAATGTTTCATTTTTTTAAGAGTTTCTATTTTATGAAAAAATGGATACTGAGTAGAAGTGTCTTCATGTAATATTAAAGTTGTTATGTATGTGTTATGACCTAATTCTCTAAATATTTGAACCTGATAAAATCCTAGATTTGAAATATTTACTTAATTCAAGATTATGTAATTTTTAAGGTAGGGTTCTTATAATAAGAGTAGGTGAGGAGGAATCCAATTAGTAGGAAGTGAGAATTAATGATGAAGCTAAGCACAATGAGGTCTTATAGGTGGAAGGTGAGGAAAATGCAATGGTCTGTATAACCATCGGTGGAAACTGGGTATGAGTGAATGCAATAAGAAGGGTGAGTCCAAGAGAAAAACTACTAGAAATCTGACTTTTCCCAATGCTTCTATACCAATGGTTTGTAAAAACTGTTGGTATAGGTCCCCATTCCCAACAGTTAGCCCAAAACGTTGGGAAAGCCCACTTTGAGGCCACCTTTCCCAACGGTTTTCGCAAACCATTGGGATAGGGTATGGATTTCCCAACGGTTTGGCCAAACCATTGGGAAAAGTCCACTTTGTGGCCACCTTTCCCAATGGTTTGGCCAAACTGTTGGGATAGGTATACCCTTTCCCAACGGTTTTCAAAAACCTACCCCAACGTTTTGCCAAAACCGTTAGGAAAGGTCCCCCAAAAATCAACATCCACCCAGAAATGAATCCAGAATCTGGAACTATACCAACGGTTGTCAAAACCATTGGTATAGACCTATACCAATGGTTTTGACAAGAGTTGGTATAGGTGCTTTGAATTTTTGTCAGATCTTCTCACAAAGAACATTAAATAAATCAAAATTTAAAATAATTATGACAATAAATATATATATATATATATATATATATATATATTTATGTAATTATATTCACAAAAGTCATGTTAGGTTAGAGGTTATGTCGTTCAATGATAATGTTGGGGTCCTGGGATCAAATCCCATTGAATGTTTTTTTTTGAAATACATATACCAATGGTTCCATAACCATTGGTATAGATTTTCATATTACTTATACCAACGGTTTCCAAAATAGTTGGGATAGGTCTATACCAACAGTTTTCCCAAAACCGTTGGTATAGACCTATCCCAACGGCTTACTTGGAATTGGTTCTCCAAACTGTTGGTATAGGCTATACCAATGGTTTGGAGGCCTATACCAACAGTTCCAAACCGTTGGTATAGGTCAGTTTTCCAGTAGTGAGACTAGCTCAACTATTAAGACTAGTAATCACTTTGATAATATAATGGTTGAACATTCGGTTCAAGGACTAAGGGATGAAATATAAGGAGGAATGGGAATCCAAACCCCAATACTAGAAGTGAGCATCTATGGAGGCTAAATAATTTATTGAAAAGATGAAGAGGATGAGATATCTAGCCGTGTTTTGGTTTAAAGTGTTGATGGAGTGAATGTTAGAAGCCAATACAACCAAAGGAGGAGGAAGGTGAGAAAAGTAAAAGGTGATTTAGAGAGACAAATTATGTTAAAGGGAAAGAGGTCTAAAAGATGTAAGGACTAATCTTAGTTACCAAAGTCAATGGAATCATGTTCAGGCAAAAGAATAAGGTCATGGATAGTGAACCCATGTCTCATGGATAAAAAGTCAAGAAGAGTTCAAATATTCGTAGTGAAAATTAGATAGTAAAGTGCGGTGAGGCCACTGAACAATAATAAGATTGTGGTATAATGGAAGATCTATTTTTGGAATAGGATTAACTAATAGTATGGTCATGGAATCAGATAAAGAGGATGGGGAAAGGAGATGCATGGGAGATAATTATTCATTTTGATAAAGAAATGTTAGATGAGGCATCTGAGATCAATGCTACATGGGAGGAGGTCCACAGATGAATGAGAGGAGGATTCAAGTGGACACTAATAAAGAATAGTGTGTATGGATCAATAGTCAATATTTTATTTTGATGTGTCACTTTAAAAAAAGATAATTAGTGTGGAAGAATATATCCATTCATTGGACAAGACAAGCTAATGTTTTGAAGACCACATTGAGGATGACCTAGACATGAGGGCCACTACTATTCCATGGAGGCTATATAGAGGTATGGTTACTAATATAATTAAACTAAATTTCAATGATTCTGTGATTTCTTATGTTTTATTTTTATTGCACATTCCGAAAATGAACGGTTTCCCACATCTTCCGTAAAAGTGCGTTGTATAATAAAAAGTAAATTTTCAATCACCAACTAAAGACTATATAAAATAAATTATAAAATACTAAACAAATATATATTAAAAATGGTAAAAATTAATTAAAATTTTTGATGAACAGATAATCCTAAATGTATGAATTTAGTAAATGAGTGAAATTTAATAACTAAATATAAATAGACTACTAAATTATTCAAAAAAGCATGAGTTTTATTAATTATATTAATTATTAAATAAATTAAAATGAATATATATTAAAATAAAATGAATACCTATTAAATATGTTCTTTACAAATATATTAGATACCTTAAATGATAAATATTAAATATATATAAAAAAATATTAAAAATAATGAAATTACAATAATATTAAAATCAAATAAATTTTAATGAAAATTGAAAAATATGTAAAATTATTAGTGATAAAATAGTACTAAAAATAATAAAAGAAAAAAAGTTAAAAAAGTAAATTCAAATAATTAAAATTCAATAGATTTGAAAAATATTAAAAATCACAATTATTATAAATTATTTAAATTATTAAAACAGTAAAACTTGAATAGATGATAAAATTAATATGAAAAATTATTAATTATATAAAATAAAACCATGTTAAAATCAATCAATATCAATGAATAAAAATATATAAATAAATAGTAATAATTATAAAATTAGGAAAAAATTATGATTTGAACATTGGAAATGAATAAATTTAAAAGGAATAAAAAATTAGATTATTATTGATTAGATAATATATAAAATGAATAAATTATAAAAAAAATTAAAATTAGTAAAAAGTATATCATTAATAATAATATGAAGAAAAAATAATGATTATTTATTACTAAAAATTTATATATAATATAGCATTTTAATAAAAATAATTCTAAATTAAATATTAAAAATTGTATAAAATAAATAAATACTATCTGTGTAAATGTTCTATATAAAAATTAATTATTTAAATATATGTATGTGTTAAATTAATGGAACACACATTTGAAATATGTGAAATTGAAAAAAGATAAATTTAATTAAATGTAAAATACATGATAAAATTAATTTAAATTATTAATTCATAACATTTGTTAATTATAAACCATTTTTCAGTAAGTAAATAAATTGTTTAATATAAATATACATATTTTGTATTATATAAATTATATATAAGGAAATATTATACATATTGATATATATATATATATAAATATATTTCAATATTAAAAAAATTAAATATATTAATGAATAATTATGTATAATGAAAGTAAAAATTAATATATTACAAAAATATTAAATAAAATCTATTTAAATTTAATAAATTATTAAAAAAATATTTCTAAAAAAGTGCGCAACATTTATTTATGAACAATAATATTAAAATCACATTCATTAAGGATAATATGGGATTATAATTTCTAAATGAGCTTGAAACCTTTATCATCTCTCAAAAGGACACCTTTATGAGCACTTTTAAAGCACTACTTTATTGGAACATTTTCATGTGCTTGCTAATTCCATAACAGGTGGGGAAAAATATGTAGTCTTGTACCATTCTAATAACACAACTAGATTATAAACATAAAATCATATTGGAACACACATATTACAGAAAACTAGAATAAAATAAATATATCACATTTCACTATCATTTCAGTTCCAAATTTACATACCAGATTTTTTCCTTAATTTTATTTTTACGATTCATTAAATAAAATTAAAATCCAACCTAAAAAATAAAATCTTTTATAGCATGATTTTTTCAAAATTCATCCCCTATTAAAACTTAGTCTCTACAATAAAAGCAAGGTTTTTAGTAACTATACATAAAAATTGAACAAATTAAGATTTTAAAATAATACATATATGATAAATTTTAATTTTAATTACTATGAATGATAATGATATTACGAGTTATACTATTAATTGTATTATTGGTTATCTTATTGTTAATTTATTATTATTTAATATTTATTAAATAAACCATTAATTAATAATTATATTATTATTTATTAATTGCATTGTTAATTAACAATATAAATAAATTATAATATTAATTACATAATATTTTAATGATATTATCAATAATTTAATATTTTGATAACCTAAAGTTTTGTTAAAAATTATTTCATTAACCAAAACTAACATTTTTAAATTCAGAACAAGTACATTGTTAATAATAGGCACATTGTGTTTTGGATGGATGTGCGGTCAATTCTTAAAGGTTGTTAATTATTTACGGATCATTTTCAAAATTTTTGAAAATAATATGAACTCAATTAATCTAGTTTTACTATGTGACACATGTTTTAAACTTAAATTAACCTTTTATATTGAAATCAATAAGTTGGAGTCATTCAAGCCACGTCATATGTCAGATTGACATGTATTTGATTTCTATATGTAATAAATGAATTATGGGTTATCTCTCTAAATTTTATAAATAATTGGAGCTATTCTAATCGATTGTGATAATATAATTCTCATTTTAAACTAAAAAAAATTAAAAAACACACTTTGAGTAATATTGAAAACAACATGTGTTAGATTGACATAAGGTTCATTCATATACATCAAGAATAAATTAGGGATCATCATCTTAATGTTTGGAAACAATATTAGTTTCTTTTCCTAGTTTTGGAATTTTTATTTATGATTTAAACTAAAATTACACTTTTATTTTAAAAGAAAAACCAGTGTGTCATATGGAACAAATTTTTTGTCAGATTCATGGGTGGTCGTATAATATAATCAAAATATAATTATGAATCATTTTACCAATTTTAAAAAATATTCAATTATTCTTATAGGATTTTGGCTATGTGATGTGAATATAAAACTAAAATGTTTCTTTTAAATTGGATGTGCTAAATTAGAGTCATAATGGATACATTTTGTGTCATATTGACATATGGTTGATTCCACTATGTCACATATGAAATATAGATATGTTTTATAATGTTTATAAATAATCAAAGGTTGTTTTATCAATATTTGATATGTGATGCCTATTTTAAACTAAAATGACACTTTAATATTGAAAGAATGCATGTTGAGTCATAAATACCATGTCATGGGTCTGATTTAAATGCCATCCATTACTATAAATGGTTAAGTTATTATGGTTTTTTTAATAATTTTTTAAAAAATCAAGCTTTTGTTGTGGTTTTGGCTATATGGAATGAATTTCAAACTAAAATAGCACTATTATGTTTAGAAACAAAAAATTGAACCATATTGGGAACATACTATTTTAAATTTATGTGTGGTTCATTCCAACTCATCAAAAATGAATTATGGCACATTTTAAAAAAATTCAAAAACAATCCAATCTAATTTTTCTAGGTTTTGACAATATGAAATGCATTTTAATCTAAAAATGACTCATCTTTATAGAATACATGCCCTTGGAGTCAAACTAGCCAAATAATGTGTTGGAATGATGTGTAGTCATTTTGATAAAAATTAGTGGATAATTTTTCTAATTTTATAAGAAAATTGTAGCTCGTTTATCTATTTATGCTATGTGACATATGTTTTAATCTAAAATGAAACTTTTTTTTGAAACAATACACATTGAATAATATCAGCCGCATCATGTGTGGGATTAACATGTGATTGATTGATAAATTTCGAAAATGATATATGGATTGTTTTCCAAATGTTTGAAAAAAATCTAAGACCATTTTATAATTTTTGCATATGCGAAAAGCGTTTTAAATGAAAATTCCACTTTTATATTGAAAACACAAACATTGAGTCATACCAAGAACATCATGTGTCGTAATGACAATAAGTAAATTTATATATTTCATAGAATAATTATAAATCATTTTATTTGATAGGTCCACTAGGTTAGATACCCTAAGAGGGGGGTGAATCAGGGTATGACATATTAAAACAACTTTTCCTTTTGATATTGTCTCTTTGTTAAGCATGTCTCTCTTCTCTCTCTTTCCTGGAGCAAAGTAAATACAAAAACTAAATCATGCACAGGATAGAACGATTTTTAATTTATTTTCCCTCACTGGGATATGTCCAAGGAGCATACACCAGAGATGTGCCGATGTACCAAATCCACTAATAGCACACTGTTGTTTACAAAGTTTGGGATAGATCACTTCTATTCCATGAATCACTGCCTTTACAATGTTTAGGGTCAGCTCACTGCTTTCCCAAGGGTCACTCCCTAATTTTCTCTCTCTGGCTCACTGCTGGTGGAGAGGATCACCTTCTTCATCTTTCTTTTCTCACTGCTCTGGAAAGGACCCACCCACAGTTTATAGACCTATAGGTCTCTTCATTATCACTAATGAATACATCCTCTATTGAATATAGATGCTCTATTGAAGTCCATCTTTCACTCTTAGACGAATATGACTTTGCACCGAAGGTATGAGGCAATCTTCCAGCTTTCGCACAACCCTAAAATTATTGGCATGCTTCTACCATACCTGGCGCACTTCTCCAAGCCAGCATGCAAGTTCAAGCCCTTGCATGAAACCTCACCTCAACCACTTGTGTTACACTCACTTCTTCAACTCCAAACTTGGGAGACTCACTCCCTTTTACGCCCAAACCAATTTTGGCAGTCAACTACCAATTGTCGCGCTACATCAAATCCTGGTGTGCAAGGATCACAAAACCACCTGTGCGAAAACCCCTGCTTCAACTCTAAACTTGGGTGACTCACACCCTTTCTCACCCAAACCACTTTGGGTGTGCAACTATCAACTAGCGTGCAACTTCTGAATATCTTTATACTTGCGCGACCACACCACCACTTGCGTGACCACAACACCTGCGCGACGGGAGCTCTGATTTTCTCTAATTGTTGGAATAATGCTGAATGAAGAAGGGTTGACCTATATTTATAGGCATTTTGACACCCTGAGTGATGGCGTACAAGTCTTTTCTCAGCGTGAAAGTCCAGCCGCCCTAGTCTCTACCACGCTAGTCACTTGAGCGGACAAACCCAAAACTTGGGTGCCCCTTTTTTCCTTTGCCATATTTTGATGTTCTAATCTTTAAAAACATATGACGCGCATGTTTACAAGACACCAAGACACTGGTGTGCAAGTCCCTTTTCCAAAAACACTTTTCTCCATTTTTCGATTTTGAGGTCCAAAAATATGGAAATCACTAGAAAACGGCGCCACCTTGTTTCTGAACTTTTTGAACTGCCTCCAGATCGACCATTCCTTTATCAATGTTCTTGAATCAATCATGGATCGTTAAAAACATCCCTTACACTCAACATGTCACTATGAAATACCCTTTGCCAACAAATTTGAATTTCATGGTTTCCTTTTTCAACAAACACAACACGAAGTCCTACTTTGTCAACAAACAAAATCACCTCAGTAATGCTTCAATGATACCTTGAGGGATTTTTTCCCAACATTATTAATGTTATAAAACCATCATAGATTATTTTATTTATTTTTTATATGTGATGAATATTTAAACTAAAATAACAATTTTATATTTAAAACACACACTTGGAATCAAACCAACTACATTGTGTGTTGGATTGATGTGAGCTAAATTACTACACAAAAAAATAATTATTTGTCATTTAACTAATGTTTGAAAACAATTTCATCTCCTTTTATTCATTCTTAATGTTTGATGCACATGTTAAACAAAAATGGAATTGTTCTATTGAAAATAATCACTTAGAGCCATACCGAACAAATATTTTATTATACTAATATTTATATGTTATGACATGATGAGAATTAATCCTAGATCATCTTCAAAATGATACAAGACATTATGATCTTTTTTATATAGCTTTGACTATGTGATGCTTGAGATACACTTTCATGACACTTAAGAACATGTACTTTGTATAATACGAGACATGTCATGTGTTTTATTTATATACAATCAATTTTTACATTTCAAAAATGAATTATGGATCATTTCCATAAGATTTGAAAATAATCAGATATTTTTCACATAGTTTTTTCTATTTGATATGAGATCTAAACAAAAATGGAAATTTTATATTGAAAAAACATACTTTCAATCATACATACCACATTCTGTGTTAGTATGACATACAGTAAATTACTATTTATAACACATGAAATATGTATTGTAATCATAAGGATTGACAAAAATTCAATATTTTTTCTATGGTTTTGGTTAAGTGAGAAATTTATCAGCTAAAATAAAAATTTTATAATGAAAACTTGCACATTAAGTCATACTGAAAAAATCATGTGTTGGAATTAAATTTAGTATATTCATTCAAAACAAAAATGAATTATAGGGTGTTTTATTGAATTATCAAGATAATATATGATAATATTCCCGTTTCTTCTATGATGTGTGTTTTTTTAAACTTAAATGAGATTTTAAATGAGAAAAAAGGTACTTCCAGTTATACCATCAACTTCTTGTTTTAGATTGATGTGTGGTGACTTCTTATATGTCAAAAATAAATTATGGAAATCTTTTCTAATTTTTGAAAACAATCTGAGATTGTTTACTCACATTTTACTATATTATGCATGTGTTAATCTAAAATGAAACTTTTATATTGAAAACACACATATGGATTCAATCAAGTCGCATCATGTTTTATATTTACCTTCAGTTAGTACCAATGAATCAAAAATTAATTATAGATTATTTTCTTAATTTTTTTTATATAGTTTGATCTCATTTACATTTTTTGATGTGCCATATTTTTTAGAGTAAAATGATACTTTTAATGTGAAGATGTTCACATTGATTTATAATGGACACATCATGTGGCAGGTTGATTTCAGCTATTTCTTACACATCCCACATAAATTATCGATCATTTTCCAGAAGATTAAAATAATATAATATTGTTTTAATATTATTGATAATTTGAGTTTCAATTTAAATTAAAATGACAATTTTATATTGAAATAACACACATTTATTCATACCAAACACATTTTGTGGGAGATTTATCTAAATTAAATTCCTACTTGTCAAAAATGTATTATGGGTTATTTTCTAAAATTTTGAAACCAATGTGTACTCATTTGTTTCATTTTGAAAATGTGTCAAGATTTCAAAAAAATGACAGTTTTATATTTAAAAATGATCTTTTAATTATTATATCTACATAGTATATATAATTTATATGTGCTCGATTGATAAACTTAATAAATAATCTTCGGATCGTTTCCATAAATTTCAAAACCAATCCAAGTTCTTTTCCTATGTTTTGACAATGTGACATGTTTTTTAAAATAAATTACATTTTAGATATCAATAATATACATAAAATTTTCAATTCCAACCCTTATTCAACTCCCTGCATATATAATTCCATGATTCTGCTGTGAGAATTGGATCAGAATATCAATGTGGAATCACATGTAGTATTTATAGTAAATTTCATTGGCATGTGTTTGATTGATTGAAATGTGAATGTAATGGAATTCATCTTTAATTTTCATCATGGTTGTCGAAGTGATTATAACAGATTCGAGACCATTTTACATACTCATAAAAAGACAAAAAGATATAAAATAAAAATAGTAATTCATGGAGCATGAAAGTACCTTCCCTAGAATTTCTGGAATATAACTTCAGATTTGTGGGTAAAAATATCCTTCACCCATTTCCCTCTCACCATTATCTTTTCTATATCCTCAATGTATAATCTATCATTAGAAAAATTATCTTCATGCATATTACTAGCTCAAAAATAATTTGTAAAATGTAACCCTTTATGATTCATCTCCTTGAAATATCACTCAAATCATTATTTCTTTATAGCTTCATCACTAAATCATTTTACAGTGTCAACCAACTCAAACTAACATGTTAAGGAAGAAAATTTGTGAAATGTGGGAAGAATGAATGGATTACTGTATAATAACAATATACCTTTTATAATCCTTGAATAATTATAGTAAAAATTGTATGATTGAATTTATAAAATGAGTTGTATTTTTATTAAATATATCATACATGATTAATTAACATTGGACATTATCTATAGATTCAAGTGGATTTGATTTTATATGAAATTGTTTCCCATCAACTTGTGGCCTATTATAAATATGTTTTTTCTATTTCTGCAATATGGAAGACCCTCAATTAAAACATTTATAATATTTTTATCAAGTAGAGGAACCATATGTGGGAGAGAATCATCAACTCCATAGCCTCACTCAATAGTGAAATAATATCTATGGTGGGGTTTAATTTTTATTATTATGGAAGGTTCATAAAATAAAATAAATCTTTTTATGGAAATTAAAAATATATGTTTAGAATAAATATATAACTAATATATTCTTAATAGTATATGAATCTTATTTTAGGGAAAGTAATTTATATGTTTTACAATAATGATACTTCAAATCCAAAATGTATCTCTAAGGTCATAGCATGTAAAAGATCACGTACATAATCAAAAATCCCATCAACATTGTGTCAAAAATAATTCTGAGACCATTTATTATACTCGGTCCCCTCAAAAAAATATTTCTTCATTTTAATATGTATACTTTAGGTTATAATGGTAATTATGAGAAAGTATATACAAATAATTATTAAAAATTATTTTAATTGAAATATTAATTATCATATAAATTATATTTTGGGGAATTCTATTTTGTTTATTGTATATAATATATTTATAAATTTTCAACAAAAAAATATAAGAAACATTTTTGAAATTTTGTTTTGGATTCTATAGAAACATTGACTAAAAGATATAAATAGTTTTTAATTATGTTTTGACAGAAAAATATTACTATATAAGCTATAATCTATTTCCATTAAAAGAAATCCTAAAGATTATTATGTTTCCTTCATGACCTCATACCCAAATTTAGTTGATATTTATAGATAATCCTATCAAAAAAATATTGTTAAAAAAATATAACTGATAATTTTATTTTTTTTCCTATAAAATTTTGATTTTAGTTCATTAAATATTCACAATTGACATCTTGTGAGGTTATTTTGATGGAAATAAATGATTTAGATCTAAAAAATGAACATTTGTGGTAGGCAATTTTGTTTATATTTTCAACCATTACTTCTTAAAAACTAAAATAATTAATGAGTTATTTGTATATATATATTATGATTAGATTCTAGAGTTTAACCTCTACATTGTTCCGTCAAGAGAAGCTTTTTTTCCATTATTTCCTTTTCAAACACCATGATTAGTTCATCATTTTCCTTGTCATATTCTTCTTTTAACAAACAAATGTTATCTTTATAATTCATAAAGGGATAAATGATTTCAAATCTTACTTCCCAGATTTTTCACTTTAAATAATAGTAATATATAAATGAGTTGAAAATGTAAATAGTTATTAACTATAATGAATAGAGTATATCATTTTTTAGGAAATAATAATCTGAAAATTTAACTCATTTATGTTAGAGTTGGTTCCCTAGGACAAACTCTTTGTACTTTTATTACATTTGTATTCAAAGTATATAAAACAAATTAGACATCTTGTTACATATTGTTCAACATTCTATATAGATTTAATGTAATATTACCCAAGAGTATTTTTCACATTGATAAAGATATATAAATTCTCAAATATGATGAGAACCATGATGTAATATGACAGTATTCATAATATTGTTCTACGGTTTGATAACCTACTATGATGACACACATAATATTTTTACCTTCTTGTTTGGTTACTTGTAAGAAGATGAGGATTCTTCTTATAATGTTCGCACATGGTAATATCTATGTTGGGAAGTCATGAAAATAGACCCACAAATTGAAATTCTACATTTTTTCGTGTCCTAGAATATTTTTATATTTTAGAATTTTTAATAGTCCTTATACTTTAATATTATAATTAGGGCATGTCAGGACTAGTGAACATATATTTCATGAAGAAAATTATGACAACATATGTTCACATTGGGGTAGGGTATGATGGGTGTATCCCGATTGACATTCCATTAATGGATATTTCATGTATGTAATTTTACCTTCAATCTTTATGGAAATTGATATAGGGTCCCTTTGATTTGAAAATAATTTCTATCCTAAATTTCATGGTATTGGTGTAACGAAATGTTTATTCAAAATAGAAAATAAAGACATATCAAGCATATAGTTGTGTGAAACGGATGTGAAAAATTATTGATGAGATATTTCGAAAAATAGATTATATTACATAGTGAGAATTCATAAGTGGTTTTCATCATTTTGATGTTAAGATATTTCTCATGGGTTCTTTAAACTGTTGCAATACAATAATTTTGGACTTTTTGCAAGCCCACCTAATGCCAATGTGAAAAAGTCCTACAGGGTTACACACTATGTTTTTTCATTGATCTTGATTAATGTATATTTTAATTTAATTAATCTAATAAATATTTCTCTCAAGGACAAGGAATAATTTTTTTACATTTTATTGACTGTATAAATTAAATGAGTATTTATTCACCAGATTGTGAAACAAATATCTTAATTTATTTTAGTTCATATTTAATAAATAGTTATTTACAGTTGTTTGAATAAAATATTTATCTAAGACAACAAAATATTTTATTTGGGACTTTAATAAATTCTATAAGAGTTCAAACTAGAAAACACCGCATTCAGTGACTAATATTAATTTAAAAATCGGTTAAAAAATAGTTGGTATTTTATAAGTTGGTGTGCGCCAAAAAATTAAAATATTATTATTTTATTATGTTTCATGATGATTATTAAAGTTTATTATATAATTTAATGTCTAAAAACATTAAATAATTATTTTTACCAAAACCCTTCCACTATAATCAAACAATTAAGCATATTGTGTATATTGTAGATTAGTGAAATTGAAATATATGATTGTTTCAAAAAATAAATTATCTCTCCACTACTTATATATAAATCTCATGAATGATAAATTAATGAGATATTTCATTCAATACTAAATAATGAGTGGTCATGAACAAACAACACAAGACATTTGATTTTTGTAATCACACCCCAAGATCGAGTGGAATTATGAAGAGATCATAAGAGATCATTTGGATCACCATTAGAGTATCCTTAGATACTCATAATGCAATGAAGGAAACAAGAAATAGTTTGTTTAAAATCTCATTATCAATCAAGACAAAAATAACATAAACCTAGGTATTTATTTCTTTAGATTTGAAATAAACAAATTATAAATTTGATATGAAAGATCCTCTCTCATGGTTTCAGGAAATGATAATTGAAATAAATTTTAATTTTACTCCCACTAATGCCCACTTATGATATATTCATACACAACAAGTGGTATTAGAGTGGTCATATTTAAATTTAAAATTATTTATTTGATTGTTAATCAATAAAAAAAATTTGGTTAGGTTTTCATTTTATATTATTAATTCCTTATTTTGATTTAAATAAACACTCTTCCACATATTTATCAGGATTAATTCAGCTTTTATTTTTCATAGATTTTTTACAATATATGATGAAATAAAACAATTTCTATTGGGAAACTACTCTTGTTTTGTTAAGATAGGGTTACAAGCCATTTACTACGAATTATACACTTTGCACCCAAGGGAGTTGCATATGGATGCACCGATGGATTTATAGTGTTTCATGTAGTAAATACATGTGGTGTATTCTATATGATGACTGGCTAACATGAGGCATGGTTGTCAGATTACATGGCATGTATTGATGTACAAACTGTGTAGCATACCTGGGTTAGCGATGTATATCATGCAATCTATGTGGTCATTGTACACAGTCAAAACCACATGAGACTGACAACATATGGAATTTATAGTATACATGGAATGTATGTGGTATACATAGTGTATATTTCATTAATTCCAACATCTAAGACTCTCTCTAAATACCTAGGCATGTATCCCAGAAACATGGAATGTTGAACACATAATGTGATGATGGTCTGTACTCATTCTATTGTTCAACTGAGGTACACACTACAAATCCGAGTGTGTATCCTAGATACACAAAAACCAAGATACATGTTGTTTGGATGTTCTCTTCATTCCACGTACTCATCCATTAATGTAAACAATTAAATATTACCTTAAATTGATAATTATTGAATTAAAACATTATTTTATATATTATAACACCATTATTTGTTTGAAAATTCAATAATGGTTTTAAAAAATATTAAATGATCACTTAATTTACTATAATTAATATGTCATTATTACTTTTGTCATTTATTTTCCTTGAGTTACATACATTATGGGTATCTGAAATTATTTTCGAATGATCATTATAATGAAAATAGACTTATTAATTTTTTTATGAATTAATTAATTCAAGTTTATTCAACTTAATAATAAAGAGAGAATAATAATATGAATGTTTTTCAGTTACTTTTGTGTATTCATTATATGTATGACCATTCATGAGAATGACCAAGACATGATTATGTCTTAGATATATTAATATAATTTATTTCATGGTTCAAAATTAATTATTATTAAATTAAATTTGATGGAATATGAGACATCCCTCCTTCTGTTATTATGTAGGATCTATGTATCCATAGATATTTATGTAATACCATTTTAACATATCCTTTCTTTCCCCTCACCTGCATGTGAGTCATAAATACATGTAATTGATGGATTATCTAAAGGTGTGTGGAGGTTGTTCCAGATAGAACCATTATGTTACTAACTATGGTGACACAAAGGTGGATAGGTGGAATGAAATAACTCATTCCATGACTAGAAATCAGATTTATTTCCCTTATATGAAAGTTAAATTCAAGCACAAGAGCCTCATCACATTTGTTGAGAACTCTACAAGTTCACCCAAGAGACCCAAGTTCAAAACTGGGTGGAGGAGAATATCCAGGTTTCCGTATCGATACATTAGTAGGCACTGTAGTAGGTACTATTTGGTAATGTAGCAACCAGAAATATTCATCCATTTGGGCATTTGGGCCACTAGTTTTTTCATCGGGTCCTTCAAGCCCTTCGAGCCACCCAAGGCCTTGAAGACAGTAAGGATTCCAGTCCACCTCAAGGCCTTCGGGCCACCGTAACGACCTCAAGATACATCAAGGCCTTGGGTCCACCTGATATTTTGATTAATAGACCAAGAAGACTCTACAAGGAGTAGACACCATATGACGATCCATAGAAGATTTATTCACCAGAGTAGAAGCTAGTCAATGTGGAAGAATGAGAGGGTATGGCATTGCCATCAGGTCTCACCTATGCATTCATAGAAAGCATAGCCGAACATACATGTGAAGGTGAAGAGATTATATCACGATGCATATGCTATGGAGGAGTTGTTCCATGTAGTTAGAGTCTATATATTTCCTCTAAGATCTACAGGTCATGTAATCTCTAAGCCAACAGGCCCTATATGGGTTCCCCCTCATCCCTTGAAAGGGGGGTTATAAAAAATCACTAAAAAAGGCCTTCGGGCCATTAGGGAAAAAGAATAATTTAATGTCTTCTCATTAAATCAACCATTGGATAATGATCATAAACGAGTCATTTAATTATTTTTTATTTATTGGTATCAAATTATTTATTTTATGGATGCATTGTCAAGAACACATAAATAAATAAATTAATGTTCAATAAATGAAATTAAATAATTGAATTATGTGTAAACGTTTTATCCATCTTGATTAATGATTTAAGTAACACCGAATTAATAGTAACAAGATATGTAAAGGATAAAACAAGTTAAAAAATTATTTATAATTTATTAAAATCAATCAATTAATTATTATGTCATAATTGGCCTTCCATTACTTTATTAGGAATGAATTTTTGAAACTAAGTGTTTTAAAACCCCCCATTTGGACACATAACATTAATATAGAGTTATTATAAAGGTTGTGGGTTAATGTAACCATGATAGATTATGATAATTATCCCTCATTAGACATGATGTAAAAAAGTAGGAAAGTTTTGAGGAAATACAAGTCAAGATTTCATGATAGTGGTTCCACTCAATGGATTATGGAGTTGTAAGACCCTAGTTGTAAAATACCTAGCTACCCAAAAACCTTCAAGTAGCTTTACCATCCCACATTGGGATTATGTGAAGGGGAATAAAGATAATTTACACTATAATATCGTAGAACTATACTTTCCATGTTCAATGGTGATGGATATTGGGACTTGATAAAATGGTTGTAGATTTGATAACAATTAATAAAGTCAAATTAGTTTATTTTTTCTCACATATTTTTTAATCAAGAAAAATTATAATAATATACTCATTTAGTTGTATAATAAAACATTTATCTCACCATCTAAATTATCCATATAGTCAATATTTGATAAATATAACCACCTCACTTTTAGTATCATCCAAGAGTGTTTTAGAAAGAGTTGGGTTATCCTTAACACTAAATATAGATCATATGTTCTAGAATCTTCAATGTATGATCCATCTGCTAAAAAGGTGGGTGATTAAGAGTTCTCGGTATCTAGAAACTATTTGATAAATGTGGACGATTTTCTGTGTTTGACGATTTCATATTTGTACAGTGAACTCATGAAGTTTCATGAAAACATGTATGTGTATAAAATTCTTGAGAACCTCTAGATTATTTACCAGGAGATAAATAAAAAGGAATGGTTTCAGATATCCAAGGCACTCTTTCCTAGAAATCTTGGAGCAGCTTCCCTAGTTGGGCCTCACGTAGTCAATCTCATTGGAAACATTGAGTGCCTAGAGGTTCTATGGTTTATACTCTATAGTGAACTGGGTGATGATATCATTCAACAATCACCCCCTCATAGCTTTTATTTATTTTTTTAACTTTTAAAATGAAAAATATTGAGAAGTATCTGCTAGATCAACTAACTATCCTACACCAAGTCGATAAGGACATGATGCATAAAAATCCATTCATCTTTGTAGAGAAAAATCTAAATGGGGGATTATTAAACTCAACTCTTCTTTATACCCTTTCAAGAAGAATAATATCAAGGGGAATGAAAAGGAACATGATGGTGCTAATTTCATATATGAAAAGGTGGTCCCCTAGAAGAAAAATATCACCCAACCAAATATGAAATGGGAAGCATCATGTGTGTTTTTTTTCGAGTGAAATGTTTATATTTCTCTAAACTGAGTATTATATAAACATATTTTTTTTCTCACAAATGTATTTAAATATAAGAAATATGTAGATTTAGGAATATTTATTGAGGAGAGTTTAATCTATGAGCCGCCAATAGAGATAAACTTGTTGTTATAAATATCAGTGACTTCCACCTCACATTTCCATATAAAATGATTGTGGTTTTAATTATTTTTTATTATGTGACTTTAGTTAGTATAAAAACAATATTACTATCCATACTAGATGAATACAGTTTTATTTTCATATTAGGAAATGTTTCTTTCTTTTTTATAAAAAAAATTGAGTAACAATTCAAAAAAATAATTTATGTGTTGGTCTACACAAACCAAGTAATTTAAATATATAAAGAAACTAACTCACTTGAATCATGTCACACTGAACATTGGAATCATCCACTATGTCATGAAAATGAAAGTTTCTCGACAAAACTACATCAAGATGGAAATTTATATTCTTTTGAACTAAAACCACTTGTTGTATATTAGTCATGTTTATAATGTAAAGTCACTAAGTCCTTATTTTGTTGGAAATGCTAAAGGGAAAAATAGATTCATGAATTAGCTCATACTAATGAGTATGGACCTTTTCCAATTGAATTAATTGGTGATTACTCATAAATCATAAATTTTACTCATGGTTTTAGTAGATACGAATATGACTACATAGTGAGTTATAAGTTTAATTATATTGATAAATCGAAAGAATACAAGAATTATGATCAGAAACATGTTTGTAAAAAATTAAAAAACACTCAAACCATGGAAGATAATATCTTAATTAGGACTTCATTTATTATTTATGGGAGTCCAAGATACTATCCTTACTCACTCTTACTTATATTCCTCATTGGAATGGTGTAAGATAAAGGAGGAGAAGAATATTTTTTTTAAGTGGTCAGATCAATGAAGAACCATGAGATTCTTTTATTATCCTTATGGGGATAAAAATTATGAATAGTAGTAAAAAAATAATATAATAAAGTTCCAACTAAAGCAGATGATATAATATCATACCAATTTTTGAATGGAAGGAAACCCGTGTTAAAATACTTGCATATTAGGGGTTGAGAAGTATTTTTTATAGCCTCTTTAGCTAACAAACATGGATCGTATGGGAAAATGTATACCTTTATAGGATATCATAAAGATATAAGGTGATATTAATTAAACGAACCCTCATTCAAAAAGGTTATTGTGAAAATATAGACCTTTTTCCATTATAGGGATCACATCTCTAGAAGATATAGTAGAAGTGAGATATAGTTAGATAAAGTTGAGGCTTGAGGTATACAAGAGTTGGTAGAAGAATAAATTCCAAAAATTCCAATGGAAGAAAAAACTATTCTAGATACTGAAGTTCTATGTAGAAGAACAATATAGGTCAACGAACTATAACATCATGTATTTAAATCCACTAAAGATGGTGACTCTTTATTAGTTAATAATAATGATCATATAACCTACAATGAATCATTAAGTTTAATATATATTTCCAACTGGAAAGAATCCATGAATTCTAAAATTGATTTCATGTACCAAAACAAAATGTGTATTTTGGTATATCTTCTGGTGGATGTAATTATCATTTGATGCAAATGAGTATTTAAAAATAAACTAGACATGGAGGGATAGGTTATTACCTATAAGGAATGACATGTTACAAAACGGTTTAAATTATATCAATTCATTGACTATGATGTATCCTTTTCACTAGGTTCAATGAAAAAATACATCATAATTCTACATGAAATTTTAACATCCCATGACTATGATATTTGGAAAATAGATGCTAAAAAATCCTTTCTTAGGGAGATCCTTTAAGAATATTTCTCTATGAAAAACCCCAAATGGTTTGCGACTCTAAATTATTCAAGTAAGATATGAAAATTGAAAAAACTAATCCATTTATAGACTAAATAATGCATCTCAATCATGGAACATTAATTTTTATGAATCCACAATTGAATTAGGTTTTATAATGAATTAGTGTGATTCTTGTATATATAAATTATTAAGATTGAGTATAATAATTTTTTTAATTGTATATGTTGATAAAATATAAAAAATTTGAATTGAAATACCAATCATATAGTCTATTAAATAATTGCTAAATACATTCATCCCTACGATGTACTTGGGAGAGGCATCATATATACATGGGATTAAGAATAATCAAAATATATCCAAGTGTTTTCTCAACCTAATTCAAAGTATACACATTGATAAGACACTCAAGAGATTTAGTATGAAACAAAATAATAGGGAAATATAGCTAGCATCAAATGGAATTCATATTTATAGGAAGTGTGTCCTCAATCACATGGGGATAATAATATAATGGAAAGGATTCCATGTGAATCAATGATTGGATCAATCATGTATACTATGTTATTTCTTTTACTGGATGTTGCATACACATTAAGTGTCGTATGAAGATATCAGGTTAATATAAATTACCTCCATTGGATGTTAGTCAGGATTATCATTAAATTACATGATCATATTAATGATATATTCCTTTTTTATAGATGAGATGAGTAACTAGTCATTATATGGTATAAATATTCAAGCTTCCAAACTGATCAAGGTGACATGATTTCACAAACGAGATAAATCTGAATCCATTTTTTTATTTTTTCATAAACCAAATTAATATTGAGTTGTAATTTTTGAATAAAAGATAAATAATACCAATTATTAAACAAAAAAACTTAAATTTAATAAAATCTTAAAAATCTACCACAAAACATCAAAATTAAACATTAGAATTCAAATTTAAACACACATTCAAAAAAACCTGATATCACCTCGGGCTACATCTGTCTTGAGCCATGATCCTTGATTGATCACCTAAATTCATAGAAAAACCATAATCAACATCAAAATCATTGGAAATTAAAATCCATTAGTTCAGATCATCATTTTTATAAGAAAAAATTAAAGACCATTGAGATATGCAAGAGGATATCTCCCTAAAATAGAAAACAAAACATCAGATAACCAGTAAAAAAAGAAATAAATATCACCTGGCATTGATACCTCATGTAATTATATAAAACATTCAAAATAACCTCCCATGATACCTCTAAAACCACCATGAGATGTTTATTGGGTGGATAGTGGAGGAATCCTAGATCATGAGTTGTGTTGGAACAAATGTCTTCTTGTAGAAACACCCACACCAAAAACTTATGTTTTCAACAAGGATGAAAGCCATGAAAAAATCAAGAAAATCACAAGTCCAAAAATAAATCAGGACAAAAAAAACCCCACCCTAATTAAAATACTTCAAAATAATTGAAATGACCAAAATAAAATTATTGAATGTGACTGAAACCCAAAGGCGAGAGAGAACCAACATGAATCGCAGCTCTAGTAAAACTAATGTCTCTCAACCAAAACATCCAAAACACATAAGAGATACACTAATTATTAATAAAATAGATTTTGTTGAAATGAATATTTGAGTAAGATAATATATTAAGATTACCAAGGCCTCTATTGTGATCCCTGGTCGCAGAGAGACAGAAACACCCAAACATGGAATATGGAAGGAGTACAGAAGAGAGTAGTGAAGGAAAGCTGAAGATATAAATCCTCGTGAAAAACTTCATCAACAAATAATAGAGATTTAATTGAGAAATTGAATAAATAAAGAAATGATAAACCAATAATGAAAAAAATAGGCAGCAACCCATATGGAGGATGAAGAAATATCTGAAGCTAGAAGAGGATGGACAATCTTTAGGGGAAGAAACCATTGTTTAAAGAGAGTTTTGGAACACTATTAAGATCTCAAATAAGGATGTATTCAGAGATTCTAATGTAGAGTCCAATTATATTGTGTATTATATGTTTTTTAATGAATCTTTTTTGATGTAAAACTTCATCCAAAAGCATGATGTTTACCTAGAAGTAAAGATCCTATCACAATATACTATGGTAATAATTTTGTGGTGGATCTTGCAAATGTTACAAGGTAATATCATTGGACTAATTACATACATTTCAAGTAACATATATTTTTGGATTTTTTCTAAAATACTTTATGTTTCATTAAGAAGTATTTCAATGGGATACACCGTAGAAAACCCCTGGAATAAATCATTGACTCAGCTAAAACATGATTATCATGTAAAGTCTAGAAAACTAAAATTTATTGGTAGCTGGTTCTAGTCTATGTATGGTTTTGTTGGATTAGGTGTCCTAGGACCAACTATTTGTACATTTATTACATGTATATTTTTTGTATTGAATATTAATTAAACTTATTATTACCGATTGTTCTATATTTGAAATTTATTTAATGTAATAGTGTCCAAGAGTATTTTTCACATTAATAGTGTCATATAAGTTCCCCACTATGATGATAAACATGGAGTGTTATGAAAATATTATTAATATTTTTTAGGTTTTCTTAATGTACTATGATGAGTAATATAGTTTTTATACTATCAGTTATGGGAATTCAACAGTGGATGAGGCTCCTTCTCATGAAGTTCTCACCTTCTAATCCTTATTAAGGGAGACTATGAAAACATAACTTTCAATAATAATTCTTCTTGTTTTGGTTTAATTGGGTATTCCTATTAGTGAGAATTTTTAATGGTATATAAACATTAATATTGTCATTAATTCCTGTCATGACTCACATAAATAAATTTTATGATGAAAAACGTGATGATAAAATTTTCACGGTATGGTACCGAGCGTTGAATGAATAATGATTGACTTGTCATTAATTGATATGTTGAAGAAGTATTTTTCACTTCCATATTTATGGAAGATAATAACTCAACCCTATTATTTGAATATAACTATCTCCCTAAGTTTCATGGCCATGGTGTGACGAAATTTATATTCTATTTAGTCAGAGAAAACCGAATCAATAATATTGGTTGGTGAAATAGATGTGCAACCTATTTGATGTGATACTGTGAAAAAGTGATTATATTACACAATGAGAATTTTTATGTGGTTATCATCATTTTTAAATTACATTATTTCTCTAGTGTTCCTTGAACCATTATTAGGGAGTAATCTTGGAATTTAAACAATCCTTTATAATTCCAATGGGAATAAATCCAAGAGGGTCACACAAAATGCGTTTTCATTGATCTCTATTATTGTAACATCCCATGTAAGTAATGAATAATAGATATTTTTATCTATGTCTATTAATGATTAAGATAGTGTTATAGAGGCTTAAAATGAAAATAAATACAATCTTATGCATGGAATACACTAATATTCTTAAAAGATTGTTTTACTGCCTTTTGATGGAAAACCATTTTTGAATCTATATTTTGACAATTTTATAAACTATGTTTGTCAAAATAAACTTATTCTTTATGGTTGGGACATCAAAATTTACCTTGTGTGAATTTTTGGTATTTTTCTGACAATGTTCATTTTTTAATGAATAGTGAAAAATACTGCATTTTACATCAAAACTGCTTTTTAATCTAATTTATTTATATGACTAGATTATGTTTTGAATTGGTTTTGAAGTGAAATTAGAATATATTTTTACCATTTTATCCAATGGTGTTCATTGGAATCAATTTCACTTTGAAATTAGATTTAAACTGGTGTCAATCTTTTGATACTTATTGTTTTGTAAAAACACGCTATTTTCTCTGGCAGCGGGAATTAATTATTAAATTAATTAATGTGACTAATATGATTTGAATTTTGTAAAAAAGACTTCATTTTTGAATTCGGCATATCAAATATAGCTTAGGGTGAATTTTTGGTAATTTTCTGAAAAACTTCAAGTTTTGATGAATAGTGAAACCAATAAGTGGTAATCAAGCAAACTGATTTTTCAGTTAAATGAAAGTTTACCACTAATGTGTATTTAATTTTGAAAATACGATATACATGGTTGTCATTAAGAAGTAAAATGTGGTTCAATGGGATAAAAATAATTTTTTTGGTGAATAGTAACTTATTAAGTTTTTAATCGCGATTAGTGGTAATTAGTGTAGTTTAAGGTAAAAATGATATTATAAGAATGTGAAAACACCATGACACTTGTCCTACACCTATTGGGTGAGTCATGGACGACCAAGACAAGCCATGGGCCAACTTGGGGACCCCATGGAGCCACTTTAGTTGGAAAATGACAATAATATACTTTTATTTAATGGAAAAGTAAAATTGACACAAACATGATATGTTTTACTAAAACAATTTTTAACTAGGGTTGTACAAGTAATATTTTTGATTATAAATATTCATTGGAAAGCTAAAAGATTTCCTACATCATAGTATTTTTTTATGATATTTATTCATTAAATAAATTAAATTATTTATGACATAATAATGATGCAGCGATGACATCATTATTTGACGATTTAAATAAAATGGAAAGATAATCTAAAATCTATGAACTACACATTTCCAAAACCAATTGGATGAGTGGATTTCGAACCCTTATCACCTTATCCACGAATTATATCAATGTGCGACCTTTTAAAACCGAAACACATTTTCAAATAAAGTAATATTTCTTTAATTTCCAAAAGTGCCCCTCCTCTCCTCTTATAAAAGGCCCCCACCTCTACCTCATTTTGCACACTCCTCAAGCCTTTGTCTCGGCCATCCCCTGCCCATTTACTCTCTCCACATCCCTTTAATCATCCTAGAGGATTCCCATTGGGCAGAATCCTTTCAAAGGAAGCCTTTAGGCTCAAATCAAAAGGAGTTACACTTTTAAAGGTAATTCATTCTCTCATGTTCATTTGTTTTATTTTTCTTCTCCAACCCCCTAAACTCTTTTTATTTACTTATTTTTCTAAAAAACCATTATCTTCAATATACTAGGATGTTTTTATAAGATTTATTTGAGCTACACTCTCACACAACTACATCAAATGGTTAAAGAACATACAGTTTCCGTGGATGGCGAAATTCTGCCTCCCGAAACTATGACTTTTCAATACTCATTTAACACCTTCAAAGGTGGCCATTATGATGTCACTATTTTTATATATGATATATGATATGTTTATGTTTTCCTTAAGCTTCTGTGTTTTTTCATTTTGGGCATACCTTTATGGTTTCCATTATGGGTAAACACGATATCTTCATTTTAGGAAGTGCGGACTACCGCCCCCTGAAAGTGATTTGATTCGTTAATACCATATGTGGGATGTGTAAAGGATAAAGTTAATGATATTATATATGTTATTATACTGGAATTATAATATACTCTTATATCATTATGATTCAATTCCGGAAAATATGAAATAGAAATGGAAGTAGCGTTCATGCGTACGTACGGCTTACCGTCTCCATGAACGGTGCATTTCATTTCTTACCTCTAAATGTGATGTAATATTATAAATACATGTATATGATGTATATATATGATATATATGTTATCCAAATCATTAATATCATTCTGGATATAATGAACCTTTGACCAAATTAACAACATGTAAGTGTAAGAAGTCTATTTTTGACTTAAGAACCAAATACCGACAAAATGAACATTATTAACTTAACTGATTACATGATGTTCATAACATGGTATAAAAGGAATAATTAACTTGAAAAAGATTCATAAGAAAGTATAGATTAACTCAAGTTTATTATTCAGGAGACTAATGAACGGTCGGGTCAAGTCGGATACGAGGTATGGGACTTCGTCTCAATCTCCTTTCGTTGAGGCATATTTTATTTTATACACAACTTTCTTTTATACGGTATATAAACCCCTTTGACTTTTACGTTTATTCAAAAGGAATATTTTTTATACGAAGCGTTTACTAAACGACAAAAGGGAATGTTTTTGTCGTACGTATGCGACGACAACGACTTCTCCGCCGTCGTGACCGTTATTTGAGTTTCGGCTTCCTCTACAAGCCATACCGTCTTTTTAAAAGAAAAATAATTACCATATTTTAATTTTCTTTTATTTTAGTATTGAAAATGGTTTTAATAATGTTTTTATATCAATATGTTGTATTGATATCTCTTGATTGAAATGTGGAAATTTTATGTTTCCTTTATTCATGTTTTATGTGATATGATTATGTTGTGGTTCTTGGGCATTATTATGAAGACGGCTGGTTCCATGATAAACTAAGGGAGGGTGAGCCCGTTATAGCTCTCCAATGCATTGGGTAACATGAAGGAGTGAAATGTTAAGGTTTCTCCGAAGAGATTTTAGGGAATATATTGTGATGGGTATTCCAAATGTAACCAAGAGGGTTACTCCCTACGTAAGAATGTTATGAATGCCTCAAGATACCTTTATGTCTTATGATTTCTATGATTTATTCATGATTTTATGAGGTATGTTAAAGTGCCTATGTTTTATGGGTAAAGTATGATTTCATTCGTATGTATATATGAACTCATATTTCCTTTCCATGTTTTTTATAACCCATACTGAGTTTTTATGCTCATCCCAAGTTTTTGAAATGTTTTTCACAGGTCAAGGGAAAGGTACATGATAAGATGATAGAGTCAAGGATGTGTCAAGAAATAATCCATGTTTTATTTTAAATGTGTTTCCATTGATGGGAATGAAGAATACTATCTTTATGTAACCACTTTGTTTATATGTGGAATGTAATGAAAGTTTTATGATCTAATTCTCGAAAACTCTAAGCCTGAAAAGATCCTCAATGTGTAATCATGTAATAACTCAAGATTAAGTATGGTTTAAGGCTGGGGCCTTATAGTTGGTATCATATGTCGGTTTAGATAACTTTAAGAGTTAGAATTCTATTAAATGATTATCCAAAAAATATTTTTTTTCAAAATAATATAGCATTTAAAGATTACCATGTTGCTTCATCTAAGACATGTTTGTTCAGAATGGTTTTCTGCAGAGGAAACAGGGAAGTAGTGCTAGGAAGGCATACAGAAGGAAATAACCTTCCGAATCAGCATCCAGAAATGGTCGGAATTGGAACTGAACAGTTTGTTGCAGTAATGGCGCAGTTGACTCAAGCGATAAATGGAGGTGGTATACATGCACGAGATCAGCCAGATCAACCGCAGAGGAACATGTCAGTGGTGGAACATTTCATGGGGCAACATCCACCATCATTCAGAGGATCATCTGACCCTGTGCTAGCTGAAAGGTGGATTAAATCACTGGAGAAGATTTTTGATGTCATGGGGTGTTCAGACAATCAAAAGGTTAGTCTTGCTATTTACCGTTTGGAGGGTGAAGCAGATCAGTGGTGGTCTATGGTTAAAAATATCAGGGACACCGATGAGATTGATGCTCTTGACTGGGATGAATTCAAAGGTATGTTTCTTGAGAAGTATTTTCCTAAGGTTGTTCGACTTAGGATGGAAAATAAATTCTTGGAATTGAGGCAAGAGGAAGACTTAGTGGCTGCCTATGAAGAAAGGTTCACTCGATTGGCAAGGTATGCTCCAAATTTTATCCGAGACCTTGATAGTAAAATCATTTGTTTTTACTCAGGATTAAAGCCAAAATATTGAAGGGAATTAGCTTCTAGTGAGTTTAAAAGTTATGAAGAGCCTGTTTGTTGTGCTGAGAAGGTGGAAATGGAGTTTGTCGATGACCAAGTTTTCTATAACAACCAGCAGAAGAAGAGACCGAGGTGGCAGGAGAAAGGTAAGAATTCTTCAAAAAAATCTGATGGTAGGAGAACTAAGTTTCCAGTTTGTGATAAATGTGGCAAAAGGCATACTGGGGAATGTCTTCTGAATTCTGGGAAGTGCTACCGATGTGGTAAGATGGGACATAAGGCTCATGATTGCACTGAAGAGGATCAAGGTGAAGATAAGAACAAATTTGATTTACAATTAGTTAAATGTTATAAGTTCAATGAGATGGGTCACTATGCAAACGAGTGTTCGACAAGGAGCTTGAGTGATGGGAAGCAGTTAGACTACAAGTAGAAAGGGGTGGTGAAATCCTTTGCAACTACTTCAGCAGATGTCGGGCCATCAAATGAAGTTGTATCAGCTCCAGGGAGCTCAGTTTTTTTCAAAGATTGACTTGAGATCGGGGTAACATCATCTGAAGGTAAAGGAGGCAGATATTCCGAAGACCGCGTTCCGTACGAGATATGGCCATTATGAATTTGTAGTAATGCCTTTTGGGCTAACCAATGCACCGCTGTATTCATGGACTTAATGAATAGAATTTTCCATGAGTTCCTGGATAAGTTTTTGGTGGTTTTCATTGATGATATTTTGGTGTTTTCTAAAAGTAAAGAGGAGCATGAAAAACATTTAAGGGTTATCTTGCAAACCTTAAAAGAAAAGAAACTGTATGGGAAATTCAGCAAGTGTGAGTTGCAAAAAATTTCTTTCCTTGGTCACATTGTTTCTAAAGATGGAATAACTGTTGATCCTGCAAAAACAAAAGTTGTGGAAGAATGGCCAAGACCCACAAAAGTAACCGAGATTCGTAGATTCCTTGGTTTGGAAGGCTATTACCGAAGGTTTTTTAGAAATTTTTCACGGTTATCTAGTCCAATGACTAAGCTAACTCGGAAGGGTGTTATGTTTATATGGACAAAAGAATGTGATGATTGTTTTCTAGAATTGAAAAGAAGATTGGTGAATGCTCCAGTTTTGGCACTACCT
Source organism: Viscum album (assembly GCA_963277665.1). Classification (NCBI taxonomy): domain Eukaryota; kingdom Viridiplantae; phylum Streptophyta; class Magnoliopsida; order Santalales; family Viscaceae; genus Viscum; species Viscum album. The sequence goes on along the minus strand of OY728158.1, from coordinate 359,468,969 downwards.
TCCAGGAATGGTGAGTTTGTTATATACAGTGATGCTTCATTGAAAGGACCTGGTTGCGTCCTAATGCAGAATGATCAGGTAATTTCTTATGCTTCACGACAGTTGAAAACTCATGAGGTAAATTACCCTATACATGATTTGGAATTAGCTGCTGTTGTTTTTGCTTTAAAAATTTGGAGGCATCATTTGTATGGAGTAAAGTCTGAAATATATACCGATCACAAAAGATTAAAGTATATGTATTCACTCAGAAAGAGTTAAACATGAGACAATGGAGATGGCTGGAATTAATCAAAGATTATGATTGTACAATTCATTACCATCCGGGAAAAGCAAATAAAGTGGCTGATGCTTTGAGTCGAAAAAGTAATGCTTCATTAACAATGTTGTGTTTGGAACGTGATCCTTTGGTTAAGGATTTGATGAACTTTGGCATAGAAGTTGTTGGTGCAGGAATTCCTTCTGTTTTGTTTTAGGTATCAGTGAGATCATCTCTATTAGATAGAATCAAGCAAGCACAGAAGCAAGATAGTGAGTTGCAGAAAAAGGTAGAGCTGGTTCAGAAAGGTAAGTTGCCTGAATTCAACATTGATAATGATTGTGTTTTGAGATTTGGGAAGATATTGTGTGTGCCTTGTGATTCACAGTTGAAGAGAGAGCTGTTATGTGAAGCTCATAGTTCTCCGTTTTCAGTTCATCCGGGCAGTACTAAGATGTATAGAGTTCTGCAGGAGTATTACTGGTGGGATGGAATGAAAAGAGATATTGCTGATTTTACTGTGAAGTGTTTGACTTGTCAGCAGGTTAAAGCAGAGCATAAGTTACCGAAAGGGATGCTTCAGCCTTTACAAGTGCCAGAGTGGAAATGGGAGAATATATCCATGTACTTTGTTGTTGGATTACCGAAGACATCTCGAGGTAATAATGCAATCTGGGTTATTGTTGATCGCTTGACCAAATCTTCTCATTTCTTTGCTATATGAGATACTTTCTCTCTTGATCAACTTTCCTGTTTGTATCTTAAAGAGATAGTCAGGTTACATGGAGTTCCTCTCTCCATTGCATCGGATCGTGATCCCAGGTTTACTTATAACTTTTGGAAAGGCCTTCAGAAGTCGTTGGGTACTGAATTAAATTTTAGTACATCTTTTCATCCTCAATCAGATGGGCAGTCAGAACGAACAATTCAGACATTGGAGGATATGCTACGAGCTTGTTCTATGGATTATTAGGGAAGTTGGGACCAACATCTTTCTTTGGTTGAGTTTTCATATAATAACAGTTTTCATTCCAGTATAAAGATGGAACCATTTCAGGCATTATATGGGAAGCGGTGTCGCACTCCAGCTTTCTGGGATGAAGTGGGTGAAAGTAAGTTGATGGGACCAGAATTGGTAGAAGAGATGGCAGAAAAAGTTCAGCTGATACAAAAACACATGAGAACAGCTCAGAGCAGGCAGAAGAGTTATGGAGATAACCGGAGGAAAGCTCTATCTTTCGAGGTAGGTGATCATGTTTTTCTCAAGGTTTCTCCCTGGAAAAGTGTGATGAGATTTGGTAAGAAAGGAAAGTTGAGTCCAAGGTTTATTGGACCATATGAAATTCTGGAGAGAGTTGGATCAGTTGCATACCGGGTGGCTTTACCTCCGAGTTTATCTCAGGTACACAATGTTTTTCACGTTTCGATGTTGAGAAAGTATATGCCAGATCCATCTCATGTTTTGAGTCCAGAGGTAGTTCAGCTGGAAGAGAACCTATCTTATGAGGAACAACGGGTCCAGATTCTTGACCATAGGGAGCAATTGTTACGGAATAAGGTTATTAAGCAGGTAAAGGTTTTGTGGAAAAACCACATGATTGAAGAGGCAACATGGGAATCTGAAAATGCAATGAGGGATAAGTACCCTCATTTATTCGATAAGTCAATAAATTGCGGGGACGCGATTTTCTAAAGGGGGGAAGGATGTAACATCCCAAGTGAGTAATGAATAATATATATTTTTATCTATGTCTATTAATGATTAAGAAAGTGTTATAGAGGCTTAAAATGAAAATAAATACAATCTTATGCATGGAATACACTAATATTCTTAAAAGATTGTTTTACTGCCTTTTGATGGAAAACCATTTTTGAATCTATATTTTGACAATTTTATAAACTATTTTTGTCAAAATAAACTTATTCTTTATGATTTGGACATCAAAATTTACCTTGTGTGAATTTTCGGTATTTTTCTGACAATGTTCATTTTTTAATGAATAGTGAAAAATACTGCATTTTACATCAAAACTGCTTTTCAATCTAATTTATTTATATGACTAGATTATGATTTGAATTGGATTTGAAGTGAAATTAGAATATATTTTTACCATTTTATCCAGTGGTGGTCATTGGAATCAATTTCACTTTGAAATTAGATTTAAACTGGTGTCAATCTTTTGATACTTATTGTTTTGTAAAAACACGCTATTTTCTCTGGCAGCGGGAATTAATTATTAAATTAATTAATGTGACTTATATGATTTGAATTTTGTAAAAAATACTTCATTTTTGAATTCGGCATATCAAATATATCTTAGGGTGAATTTTTGGTAATTTTCTGAAAAACTTCAATTTTTGATGAATAGTGAAACCACTAAGTGGTAATCAAGCAAACTGATTTTTCAATTAAATGATAGTTTACCACTAATGTGTATTGAATTTTGAAAATCCGACATACATGGTTGTCATTAAAAGTAAAATGTGGTTCAATGGGATAAAAATAATTTTTTTGGTGAATAGTAACATATTAAGTTTTTAATCGCGATTAGTGGTAATTAGTGTAGTTTAAGGTAAAAATGATATTATAATAATGTGAAAACACCATGACACTTGTCCTACACCTATTGGGTGAGTCATGGCCGACCAAGACAATCCATGAGCCAACTTGTGGACCCCATGGAGCCACTTTAGTTGGAAAATGACAATAATATACTTTTATTTAATGGAAAAGTAAAATTGACACAAACATGATATTTTTACTAAAACAATTTTTAAGTAGGGTTATACAAGTCATATTTTTTATTATAAATATTCATTGGAAAGATAAAATATTTCCTACATCATAGTTTTTTTTTATGATTTTTAGACATTAAATAAATTAAATTATTTATGACATAATAATGATGCAGCGATGACATCATTATTTGACGATTTAAATAAAATGGAAAGATAATCTAAAATATATGAACTACACATGGCCAAAACAAATTGGATGAGTGGATTTAGAACCCTTATCACCTCATCCACGAATTATATCAATGTGGGACCTTTTAAAACCGAAACACATTTTCAAATAAAGTAATATTTCTTTACTTTCCAAAAGTGCCCCTCCTCTCCTCTTATAAAAGGCCCCCACCTCTACCTCATTTTGCACACTCCTTAAGCCTTTGGCTCGGCCAACCCCTGCCCATTTACTCTCTCCACATCCCTCTCCTCATCCTAGAGGATTCCCATTGGGCAGAATCCTTTCAAAAGAAGCCTTTAGTCTCAAATCAAAAGGAGTTACACTTTTAAAGGTAATTCATTCTCTCATGTTCATTTGTATTATTTTTATTCTCCAACCCCCTAAACTCTTTTTACTTACTTATTTTGTAAAAACACCATTATCTTCAATATACTAGGATGTTTTTATAAGATTTATTTGAGCTACACTCTCACACAACTACATCAAATGGTTAAAGAACATACGGTTTCCATGGATGGCGAAATTCTGCCTCCCGAAACGATGATTGTTCAATACTCATTTAACACCTTCAAAGGTGGCCATTATGATGTCACTATTTTTATATATGATATATGATATGTTTATGTTTTCCTTAAGCTTCTGTGTTTTTTCATTTTGGGCATACCTTTATGTTTTCCATTATGGGTAAACACGATATCTTCATTTTAGGAAGTGCGGACTACCGCCCCCTGAAAGTGATTTGATTCGTTAATACCATATGTGGGATGTGTAAAGGATAATGTTAATGATATTATATATGTTATTATACTGGAATTATAATATACTCTTATATCATTATGATTCCATTCCGGAAAATATGAAATAGAAATGGAAGTAGCGTTCATGCGTACGTACGGCTTACCGTCTCCATGAACGGTGCATTTCATTTCTTACCTCTAAATGTGATGTAATATTATAAATACATGTATATGATGAATATATATGATATATATGTTATCCAAATCATTAATATAATTCTGAATATAATGAACCTTTGACCAAATTAACAACATGTAAGTGTAAGAAGTCTATTTTTGACTTAAGAACCAAATACCGACAAAATGAACATTATTAACTTAACTGATTACTTGATGTTCATAACATGGTATAAAAGGAATAATGAACTTGAAAAAGATTAATAAGAAAGTAGAGATTAACTCATGTTTATTATTCAGGAGATTAAAGAACGGTCGGGTCATGTCGGATACGAGGTATGGGACTTCGTCTCAATCTCCTTTCGTTGAGGCATATTTTATTTTATACACAACTTTCTTTTATACGGTGTATAAACCCCTTTGACATTTACGTTTATTCAAAAGGAATATTTTTTATACGAAGCGTTTACTAAACCACAAAAGGGAATGTTTTTGTCGTACGTATGCGGTGACAACGACTTCTCCGCCGTCGTGACCGTTATTTGAGTTTCGACTACCTCTACAAGCCATACCTTCTTTTTAAAAGAAAAATAAATACCATATTTTAATTTTCTTTTATTTTAGTATTGAAAATGGTTTTCATAATGTTTTTATACAATATCTTGTATTGATATCTCGTGATTGAAATGTGGAAATTTTATGTTTCCTTTATGCATGTTTTATGTGATATGACTATGTTGTGGTTCTTGGGCATTATTATGAAGACGGGTGGTTCCGTGATAAACTAAGGGCGGGTGAGCCCGTTATAGATCTCCAATGCATTGGGTAACGTGAAGGAGTGAAACGTTAAGGTTTCTCCGAGGAGATTTTAGGGAATATACTGTGATGGGTATTCCAAACGTAACCTAGAGGGTTACTCCCTACGTAAGAATGTTATGAATGCCTCAAGATACCTTTATGTCTTATGATTTCTATGATTTATTCATGATTTTATGAGGTATGTTAAAGTGCCTATGTTTTATGGGTAAATTATGATTTCATTCTTATGTATATATGAACTCATGTTTCCTTTCCATGTTTTTTATAACCCATACTGAGTTTTTATGCTCATCCCAAGTTTTTGAAATGTTTTTCACAGGTCAAGGGAAAGGTACATGATAAGATGATAGAGTCAAGGATGTGTCAAGAAATAATCCATGTTTTATTTTAAATGTGTTTCCATTGATGGGAATGAAGAATACTATCTTTATGTAACCACTTTGTTTATATGTGGAATGTAATGAAAGTTTTGTGATCTAATTCTCTAAAACTCTAAAACCGAAAAGATCCTCAATGTGTAATCTTGTAATAACTCAAGATTAAGTAAGGTTTAAGGCTAGGGCCTTATAATTATATACTATTGTAATTTCATTAATGGAATAAATATTATTTTCATGAATAATGAATAATATTTACTCATGTTTTATTTATAAAATAAATTAAATAAATAATTATTCACCAAATTGTGAACAAAATATATTCATATATTTTAATGAGTATTTAATAAATTATTATTTACTAGTTTATTAATAAAAGTTTTATCTAAATGTATAAAATATTATATTTTAGTATTCAATAAATTTTAGGGGAGTCTTAATGGACCAAGACTGAATTCAGTGAAAAATATTAATTAACATGTAGATTAAATAATACTTTTTATTTGCCAGGTTGGTGTGCACCAATAATTAATATTAAAATTATTTTTTGTGGAATGGGGTTTATTAAAGGTTAGTGTATTATTTATTTGATTAAATGAATTAAATAGTTATTTTATCATAAACCATAGATCTACAAATAATCAATTATGTCTATTGTGTGGAGTATCAATCAATGTAATTGAAATAGTGAATTTGTGTGAATAATAAATTATCACCCGACTCATTCTTCTCACTCTCTATCAAGAACAAGAAATGTAAAATATAATTCTTCAAAACTAGATAATTATATATCATGAGAAATAAATGCAACATATTATATTCACCATGCTAGTAGTAAGAGGTAGAGTGGCATTAGTCAGATATCATAGGGGCACGTATGGATCACAACTAGAAGGATTTGATCCATGGATCCTCAAAGTACAATGAAATAAATCCAGTAGGATTTTTTAGACAATCAAAATTAATCAATGAATAAATATCAAAATTATATATACTAATTTTTAAGATATTACATGAATAATGTATAAGTTTGATGTATGAGATCCTCTCACAAGGTTTCATGAAATAATAAATAAAAGAAATTTTAATTTATCTCTCACTCCTGCATGCATCCACTACACCTGGAACTGATAAATTATGTATCTGTAATTGAGACACTAATCCATTCAAACATAAAAATTTCATTTATAATATTGAGACCAAACACATTTTTAATTGACTCTCTAAATATTTATTCTTCATATTAAATGTAGAACATAATTTTACCATTTAATGTTGTATCTTAGTGACCTTGTAATGTTAATATATGATGAAGTCGAACTAGAGGGAATGTACTCATAAAAGTTATTTATATTTCTTGGTTGATTTACATGATCTTATTGATCTAAACTTATGTTTCCCATTTATTTTTTTTCTTTAATACCATAACTCATTTCAAACGTTTTTCATCAATTTTAAAATGTTGTTCATTTGAAAAAAATTGTTAAGGACATTAGTCATGCATCATTATAAGATTACTTTACCATGCTATGGAAGTACTAAAAATAATATCAACCGTTGTAGCATCTAGATATTCAAGGGGAACATGAAACTCAATGCTCGGCTCATCTGATACTTAAATCCATAGTCTCAAGTTATATTTTTGGAGTTTCAATTATATTTTATATCTCCTAGGATACATTACACCATATAACAGGAAACAGGTGGATTTATGGGTGGTGATATATATAAATCCAATAAAATTCGCCCTATGTAATTTTAGTAATATAAATTATTCACATGTTGTTTGGTTTACATTTACGAGAAATTGGTATGCTAAAATAAATTATCTCAGTTATGGAATGTATTTGCTGGGAATGGATCTCCTTAAAGCTAGTAGGTTCATGTGCCTCTTCATGAACTTTTCATTATTCTACTTTTAGTTAAATTTTGATCCCTTTACATATACTAGTATAAAAATGCAAATTGATCTATAATATCTATGGATGTATATATCTATGACTACATTCATTTCATTATGTCACGCATATCTCCTTTTGTCTTTAAATTATTAAAATATGTTAGAGGAAACACTCCAAACCACAAACCATTAATGTGACTATATTGTAATAAAAAATTCAACGCTACTAAGAGTACTTTTTTTAGGTACAATAAATTTCAACTCTTCTGTATAAATATTATAAAAATCATATGAACCTAAATGTATCTTTTTCTTGTAGTACTTTTTTAATGAACACAAAATTACTATGCTTACACATGATTCACATACTTCTTGTGTGTTTTAATATATAGGTTTTTAATTTATTTATATGAACCTCCATCTATTGTATATAGTTTGGGATGGATGTTTCGTCGATGTCAGATTCATCAATATTCATTCAAACAAAGCATCCTATGTTGTTTTATATCACATAAATATTTTTCTAATTATTTAAATAACATAACATTTTATTTTTGAGTAATGTGTACTCCTTCCTTATTTTACGGTAGGGGTACATTGTTTTTGATGGATAGTATTTAATTTCATTAATCCCTTTTTGTTTCATAAATTATGAATTTTGATTCAAAATAGACAAAATTAATATTTTGAAATAATATATTCTTGATTAAAATACAAAATAAAAATTGATTCCTCATCACGGTGACTAATGAATTCTTTCAATGTTTCATTTTTTATAATTCATGAATACATATCTAATTGGTGGGGTTCACATTCCCCTCAACATACATATGATTATGTTTTGTTACATGTGTTAGGAAGGCTCTATAATATTTTCTAGTGACCATTATTACTAATCTCTTATGAAAATCATCTAAAATAAATGACAAATATATGGGATAATGAAATTTAATTTGTTGTTTTAAAATTTATATTTTGTTAAATTAGATAAATAATATCTTAATATTTCTCTAAAATCTTCCCTCATTGTTATCTTTAATGAAATTATGAAATTATTCCACATATAAATGATAATTAGAACATACATTCTTTTTTGTAACCCTAAATTAACTAATAATAATTGAATCTTTTGGGTCCATCTAATATAAAATTTTAAACCTATTTTTCATAACATGATAACATTATTTAACATGGTGATTATATATTTGTCTTTTTTTTTCGTCCACATGATGTCGGTCCCCTAATAATTCCACAATTTCATCATTGACTCTGTGTTGGTCCTAATGATTGAAAGCATCATCATGTTGATAATTCATTATCTTAGTGGGTAGTACAATATTTAATTTATATTATGTAAATGTATTATACAACAAAATATATTATAAGGATAATCATAGTATATTAAAAATTAACACTAAATTATTCATTGAATTCACTTTTTTTTATTTAAATATTGACGTGATTTGGATAATCTATTTAGTATCCAAAACCCATCCTTATGTTCACATTTAATGTATATTTCACTCTCTAAATTTCAACATCATTAATATACTATGATCTTCCAATAAATAAGTCATCTTAAATTAAATTTTAATCAGAAACTTCAATAATTATAGTTGCAAAAAAAATTACTAGTTCCATTTTACTAGATATTGTATATATAATACATGAATTTCATGTGATATAATTATGAATGGGTCATACTTATAACCATCCACAATAAAATTCTCCTTAATAAAGATCAATTTTTTCACGTTAACTATCAAACTGTTTCCAACCCATTTTAAATTAATAATATTCACTTGAAATGGAATATTATCTAAGTCGTATATTTTATCACTTAGGATAAAACATGAAATATTCACGTAAATTGTATTTCTATCTTTGGAATAGAATATATGAATTACTTCATCCATAATCCTAACTCAACTATTTCTCATCATACTATATTCATCTTGTTCCTTCATATAGATTTTATAACGATTAATTAAAAAACCAGTGTAATAGATAACATTTACATTTGGTCCCCTGGAAATACAAGGATGTTGTTTGGAAGTAGAATTGGGATTTACAGATAACTATTTATAAAAGTGATATGAGAACCATCAAATAAATTGTTTGTTATGTGTGACTGATATCCATCTGTTAGCCATTTATGGATTCAAATTTATAATAATTACTCTATGAGATTCCTCATATGGAAGAAACTCTAAACTAATATTTATAATGTAATGGTGAGTCTGTTCATTCTCTATAATGGTAAATGAAACAACACCTATTCCAAAAATTTATTATATCATATGGTTTTCACTATGATAATATTTTGGGAGACTGATTCTATCAGCATTTGAGTTTTAATTTGTAAAAAAATCAACAACTACATAAATAATAAATCACTATTCCATACAATCTTCCAACTAACATCAATTCTTAGTGCACTCATTCAAAATATTCATATATCATTTAGGTGGGAAGATACATCAGGAATGTTTTTGACCACATAATTGAATCTATCTAACATAATGAACTATTAATTGGACAGTTATATCAATAAATTATGGTATCAACAATTACTCCACTTATCATAATATGACAGAAATTTCATATTTCAGGATTGGAAACTTCAGAGGGTCTATTACTTTACAACATATGTTTTTGGAAAGGAAGCAAAGTTTGGTTAATATATGTTGTACATTTTAAGAAGAATGAAATGTAATTCTATAAAAATTAAATATTCATAAAAACATGAATATCTTATTATTTTAGTCTCAGTAAAATCAAATTATTCATTTATATAATATTATTTATATTTTAAGGATACCACTTTGGAAAATTTCAGCATTTATGAAGTTTCATAATTGAATTTTCTCTATAAAATATATAGTGTATGCTAGTAGAGGAATAATACATTTCATTCCACCCTTCACTAGTGCCAACACACCCATTATCCCTATGTTAGTCATGTCCAAAATTTCCTAAATTCCCTATTTTATTATCTCTAGTACATATTGTCACATGATACTAACAATATCTCTTTTATATATATTTTTATTTTCCAAAAATTAAAAAAATATATGATGTATAAAAAGTTATAGAATGGTATTTTATAGAAAATTAATCTATTTTTTTCAACCGTATTTTTTGAGGTCTTTAAAAAAATGGTTTTCCAAAATTAGTGTCATTATAATTTATATTATATAGAATTTGATCACTCATTAATTGAGATGGTGTTGTACATTGTTCTTTATTTCCACTGAATGATGTCATACAAGACTGGTATTTATGTCTTCAGGGTAAAAATTTACAATGAAAAAAACCACACAATCTGAATGGAATGTTTCAACATTACTAAGTGTCTACCATCTTCAAAAATGGTACACCCAGACATTCCATTATTTTTATAGCCTAAAAAATTCATAATAAGGAATGTAAATTATTAACTTGTAAAACCTGGAACTCAATTTGAAGTCTTAAATAATATGATCCTCGTATAATTTAACACTTGTATCCCACATCAATTTCGGATCATCAATCAATGATTCCAAATAAATATCAATATCCTTACCTAGTTCTTTTTTACATATATAAAAAGAGACAACAAAATGTATTTATTCTTCGGAAATGACCATGGTGGAAAGCTAAAAATTACCAAAAATAACTATACATTTAATGTGAATACTACTTTCCACCCAAATAGAAATTATTCTATTATTACACAACACATTTCAAAGGTTTCTTGTCTTGTTTCCAAATTAAGGGTACTCATAATCAATTCCTATCCACTAAGGAGAGTTTTTTGTGTGTCTTATTTTACCATCTTCAACCCCTATATTTTCATTCCCTAAAAAATTACTAACATGTTGGACCCTCTGTGAGATGGTTGTTTTAATAATCACAAATCATTGCACTTTATAGATCATCTTAATTCACATATTATGTTATAACTACTATTAATCATGCAAATGACTAATTATAAATGAATAAATTATGTCATATTGTATAATACATTTCAATAACTCAATAAATTATGGATATTTGTGTTTCAATATATTTAAAAGTTTATATTTACATGTAATTATGGATTTCACTTAATCTGATATTGTTCTGCTTAAGACAGACACTTTTTATGCTTTTCAAAGTTCCTTGCACTGATTAGTTTGAGGATTCACTGATGGATAACTCACTAATGAGGTCTCACTGATCAAAGATGACACCAATTAAGGACTCCCCAATAGAACATACATCACACCAATGGAAAAATCACCAATGATAAGTCACATCGATAGTTCAAGTGATTCAACGATGAATGACTCGTCGATGGGTGATGCACCAATAGATCAAAATACGTTGCGATGCAAAAGTTTCTAATGGGAGAGTCACCAGTTGTTCAAAATGAGTCACTGATGACGACTCACCGATGCCTAGACAGACTGATAGAACAAATGATTCGATGATTCCTGGAGTCACTAATACCGATAGAAAGGACTCACCGATATAGAGCGTCACTAATGTTGATAGACCGATTATATTGACTCACTAATACTTATGAATCACATAGATTCATAAATTTTTTTTTAATTATTTAATTAAAATTTATATCTAACAGCCATATTTAGAAAAGTTAATGTTTCTGACATTATTAAATGTATTTTGTACAATATTCATAGGATAGTACGAGGTACGTGAATTCAGAGAGATCATTATGTCTGGTAGACCTCAAATTATAAAACAATTACAAGATGAATCATTAAAATGGGGAGAAAACGCATTGAATAATAGAATGAAAAGAACCTTTAAACCCCTTAAACTCTCAAGAATACTTCCAAAACCCACGAAATCAAAAATATGAACATTTGGGGAGATAAAGGAGACAATATAAACATGTGGATCTAAGATAAACATCTTCTGCTCTTGGAAGCCAAAACACGGAGACTATGATACTTTGTTTTTTATTCAACTTCTAAAGAGGACTTGAAATTCAGTTCCATGAAATCAACCAAGTTTAGATCTCCACTTCATAACACACAGAGCCTTCTAAACCAAACTCTACTTATTTAGCTTTTTTGTGTCCATTTACATATAGTTAGAAGCAGTGTGTGTATCTGTTTGTTAAAAATTTATTTTATCCTCTACATAACTAGAGGATAAATTATATCCTCAAATCTCACATTCTATTTATTCTTTTGTATCCCACATAGAACAGGGGAAGAGGTAATGTGAGACCAGTTTTGTTTTCACGAATAATTGTGGTACTGGTCAAGTGTGACCTGGATAGCCTTTTGTGCTGTTGTGATCCCCAAACCATAGTGTGGATCAAACTATTTATTAATTTAAATTACTTGGTGGAAGGTTATCACCAAGTGGAGAAGATTAAGTCTCTACTTGAGACTAAACCTCATGTTTCACTTCCACTGTTTTTTAGTTTTAGTATGTCTTTTATTGCATATTTCATAAAACTAAATTAAAAATTTATAGTTAGTTTAGAAAGTGTTTATAACTATTTTTTACCTGTAATTTAGTTTCAAAAGTTATATTAATCTTTATATTAGTATAGATGAGAACTAATCAATGGTTTGAGGAATTAATTGAACTTTATGGACTCTTCTAAATTCAATACAAACTGAATTAGATTATATTTTTAATTGTGTGAAATTTTAAACTAACGAATTCATAAAAATTTTTTTTTATAGATATTCAATTCACCCCCCCCCCTCTTGAGTATTCTACACTAACCAATATTTGGTAACAAAGGATTTTGAATTTTTTCAGTTTTCAATGCTTTTTCTGAATTTTTCAACTGTGACTGTCGTTGTATCTAAAATATCATACAATTTATGTTATTTCTAATATTTTATCTTATTTTCATCCTTCCCATATTTATATTATAAACACTATGTTATAAGGGGATATTGCAAATAGACTACCTTTTTTAATAGATTAAAATATGCTCAGTGGAATCTTAAAATGAAAACACATTTAGAAATCATGGGATTCAAAATCTGGACTTCAATTGAAAGTAATTATGCAATCCTTAAACTTTTTGCAACACTTGAGATGAAGCTACCAATATTGTCTATAAAAATAATGGTAAAGCAATGAATGTTCTATATTATTCACTAAGAGATGAATAATTTACTAAAATTTCTTCATGTAAAATTATTCATGGGATTTGGGACACTTTGTTTGGTTCCCATAAGGGAACATCTAATGTGAAATTGATGAGATGAAATACATATACACTTAAATATAAAAAATATAGAATAAAGCCAAATGAATCTATTTCTGATATGTATCTCAGGTTCAATGATATTGTGAACACTATTATTTCATTAGGAATAGTTGTCATAGAAAATGAATAGATCATGAGGATTCTATGATTCTTACTAGAGAGATGGAGAGGGACATCAGTATCCATAAAAAGTCATGTTACATTAATAAAATTACAGTGAATGATGTAATTGTAAAATTAATTATGTATTAATATAAACTAAAGGTCAATCCAGAGGTGGTATATCCAAATTAAAAAATATGAAAACAAAGGCACATGGAAAAAATAATGGAAGAAGAATAAAAATCAGAATAAATTGTTCTCTATTATTGAAAAAATAGAGTTCATGTCAAAGATGAAAATCCTCAATTAATTTCAAAAATAAATATGAGAATAAATATAGGAAATATAAGAATGAAATGAGGGCCACTAAAAGTACATCTAAAGACAAATCTAATGAATTATCTTCTTCTAAAAATTAGAAATTCGATATGGAAAACATGTTCTTTATAAAAAATTCATTTGAGGTACTTTTTAACTCTCCTCGTCCAGTTGAATATTATTCTAGACATGAATATAAAACTGGGAATATGAAAAATGATGAATTGTTTGAGTATTGAAATATGCGAGAATAAACTTGTAATGAACTGAAGGATAATTATAAATCATTAAAGAAACATCATGCCCTCTCTACAAATATTAAACATAATCTTACTATTGATAAAGAGAAAATGCACAATTGCTAAAGGAAAATAATGACCAAATGTTATTTAATCATCAATTAAAGAATGATTGGGGAAAAGATTCCCAATGGGAAGAATACACTTACTCAACTACATGGTCAACAGATAGATCCTTGTAATACTATTGGAATATGATATCAGTCAAGAAAAATAAAAGTATCTAAAATGCCTTTTATAACTAAATATATAGAATCTACTTCTAGGTCAACAAATCAAGATTTTAATGCAAGTTCTAGTTCAAAAAAATCTATTACTAAATCAAGTATTTATGTACCAAACAAAGTGTATTTTTCAAATACTTTATATTCTACATATATTAAACCAATAAGACAATTTTGGGTTCTAAAATATTTTATTACTAATTTTTTGGACCCATAAATATATGGGTACAAAAATCATTCCTTGGATGAATTATTTTGTAGGTAAATTGTCTAAAGAGTTCATGTAGAAATATTTGGTACATAGAAATAGGTTGTTCAAGACACATTATTGGAGACCACCCAAACATCAAGAATATAATCAATATTGATGGAGGAAATATCACATTTGGTGACAATGGTGAAAGAAAAATTGTCGGCTAAGGTAAAATTGGTAAACATAACTCTATTTTAATTTCCAAATTACTCAATGTTGATGGATTAAAGTATAAAATGATAGAATATCACATCTGTGTGATGACAGATTTAATTTTAAATTAAACTATGTTCCATTCCCTATTTTTTATTCAAATAATAACATAGTATTTACTGCTCTTAGAAGTGATAATGCATATGTTGTAAACATAGAAACAATAGAATCACAGAATTTTTCATGTCTAAGTTTCATTTACAACGATTCTTGGCTCTGGAACAGAAAAATGGGACATTGTAATGTAAAATACCTTATGAAATTAATAATAAAATTTATTTAAGGACATATATAAACTAGAGTTTCTAGAAAATAGAGTGTCAAATCCTTGTCAATAGTAAAGAAACATAAAATCTATTCCTAACTAAAGAGAAATGTTACAACTTCTAAACCTCTCTAGTTTGTTCACATGGACTTTTTTGGACCATCTAGAGTTCCAAGTCTCAATGGGATGTAGTATTTTTATGTTCCTGGAGATGAATACTCTATGTATACTTGGATCTTTTTTATAGCTCACAAAATTGAAGCTTGCTCTAATTTTACCAAGTATTCTAGGACTGTAGAAAATATTAGTGGAATTAAAATATAATCCTTAAGAAGTAGCCATGGCTGTGAGTTTGAAAATTAGGACTCTGAATATTTTTTCCCACAAAAATGAAAAAGGAATAACTTCTCTTCACCTAGGACACCTCAACGGAATGGTGTCGTAGAAATAAGAAATATAACCCTACATGAAATTGCACAAAATATTCTCAATGAATATGACCTACCAATTTTTTTAGGGATAAATATCTTAATACATATTATTATATAATAAATAAATTCTTAATCATACCTATACTTAAGAAAACTTTTTATGAGTTTTGAAATAATAGGAATCCCAAGAAAAATTAATTAAAACTATTTGGATTCAAAACATATATTCTATACACTAAATATAATCAAGAAAAATTTGCCTCGAAAAGTGATAAAGTAATTATCATTAGATATTCAACATCAATAAAATATTATGGAGTCCTTAATAAGATAACCAATTATGTGGATGAATATGTACATGTCATGTTTGATGAAACCGATCCACATGAACCTAAGACCTCATTAGGGAATCTTGAAGAGGATATGTCAAATATGGACATTAATGCAAAAAAATCTAAATATCCTATAAAAATTTCTGTTAAAACTTCAAGTTCTAGAAGTTCAATAGATTCTATCCATAACGAACCAGAACCAAATTGTGAACCTGAAGTATCTACCACTACTTTTATTAGACCAAATATAACCCTTAAAAACCATACCATATATGATGTAGTTGGATATTTAGATAGATGAAAAAAACTAGTTATCCTTTGAGAAATCAGGCTGAACATCAATAATTCTTGTCACAACAGGAACCTAAAAATATCATTGATTCAATCAATGATGAACTTTGGGTGACGGCTATTCAAGAATAGATTATTCAGTTTGAGATAAATAAATTCAAGAAGCTTGTTTATAAACCCAAAGACACCTTGACAAATTAGAATTAAATGGGTCTTTAATAATAAAGAAAATGATGTTAGAAATATAATTATAATCAAAGATATATTATTTGCACAATGATATAATCAAGGAGAAAGAAATTATTATGAGGATACCTTTTGACCAGAATCTAGGCTTCAAGAAATTAGAATCTAACTTGCCTATGAAACAAACATGGATTTCAATATTTATCAATTTGATGTTAAAAGTGAATTATTAAATGGTTATATAATTGAGGTTGTTTTTTATCAAACCCCAGGTTTTAAAAATCTACATTTTCTGAATAATGTATTCAAATTAAATAAAGCATAATATGGTTTGAAACTAGCTCCAAGAGCTTGGTATGATATATTAAGTAATTTTATTATTTCTAATGGTTTTAACAAAGGAGTTGAAGATCATAATTTTTTTATAAAAATAATATATAAAGAAGTTTTCATATCTTAAATATATTTATATGATATTATTTTTGGTTCTTATAAAACTTATTTGTGTAATAATTTTTAAAAAATGAGGCAATGTCAGTTTAAAATGAGATTAATGGTTAAACTTAAATATTTTCTTGGATTTAAAATATTTAAAAATAAATAAGGTATTATATTAAATAAAAGTAAATATACTAAATATATTTTGAAAAGATAAGGATTGGAAAGCATTAAGAGTAGTGAAACACCTATGAGTTCTACATGTATGCTGGATGTTGATGAATATGATAAACTTTATGATCAAACTTCTTATATAGGAATGATTGGGAGTTTTCATTACATAACTACTAGTTGGATAGATGTCATGTTTAGTCTGTGTATGTGTACATGTTCTCATGCTAAACAAAAAGATCCGCATTCAAATTCTGTTAAAAGTGTTTTCAAATACCTCGAATATATAACCAATTTAGGATTCTTCTACCGAAGAGGACTACCATTTAATATGGTTAGTTATTCTAATTATGACATTGGTGGTTGTAAGTTAGATATAAAAAACACCTCTAGAACTTTCCACTTTTTCGGAAAGTCTCTAATTTCATGGTGTAGTAAAAAGAAAAATTTGTTTTCTATATCAACTACTGAAGGAGAGTACATTGCTGCTCATAGTTATTGTGCACAAATTTTGTGGATAAAACACACTTCATTAGACTATGGATTTCAATTCATACATATCCCTATAAATTGGGATAATAAAAGTACTATTAACAATTCTAAGAATCCAATTTCTCATTCTATAACAATACATATTGATGTAAGACATTACTTTTTGAGACATCACTATCCAAAAGGTGATGTGACTATTGAGTTTATTGGGACTGGGCATCAACTTGCTGAAATCATTACCAAACCCTTAAACTCTGAGAATGAGATACACCATACATGAACATGGATTGTTAAATCTATAAAGATTGTCTAATATTATCCCCTTTGAAAAAATTTGTTTGTTGGTGAAACCGATCAGGTGAAACCGATCAGTGAAACTAATCAGGTGAAACAAATCAGTTGAAACCCATCAGGTGAAACCAGTCCGGTGAGATAGATCAGATCAAACTAATCAGTGAAATCGATCAGGTAAAACTGATTTGGTGAAGTTGATCAGGTGAAACCTATTAGGTGAAACTGATCAGATGAAACTGATCAATGAAACCGATCAGTTGAAACCGATCAGGTGAAACTAATCATAGAAACTAATCAGGTGAAAGTAATATGGTGAAACCGATCAGGTGAAACCGATCAGGTGAAACCGATCAGGTGAAACCAATCAGTTGAAACCGATCTGGTGAAACCGATCTGGTGAAACCCATTCAGTGAAACTATTCTAGTGAAACTGATTAGATAAATCGGATCATGTAATACCTATCAAGTGAGACCGATATTGTTATTTTAAAACTGATACAGATAGGGAAATGCTTATAAATATATGTTTTTGTATATTTTAAAACAAAACGAAACTTTTTACTTATTTTTATTTTAACTTTATAATATTTTATGTATTTATGATCATAAAATCCCTAAATTATAAAATCAATTCGATCCACACTACTTCTACACTTAAACACTTTACTAAACACACTCTACATTGAGCCATCGAACTTTAAACTTCCTTTGAACCTGAACCTTCAGAATTGTAAGGACGAAGTGCATAATGGAAGGACCAAGTTAATAATCATCCTCCAAGCATCAAAAAAGGTAATCTAACAGTGCCACAGCTTTTATGAAGCCAGTATTGGGAATCCTCATATTGAATTTCGATAAATAAGTATTTTCTGAGTAGTTGTTATCGAGAAATTCCTTCCTACTGAGGGTTTTGAAATCTCATATGTGGATTAGATGGTGTGCAAAAAATGAGAGGTATTTCTATACCCAACTAGTACACCAATTCTCTCTCAACATGATTGTGTCTTTGTAAGGTGTCGAGGATGGTATGATGAAGTCAGTGGTAAAATTCAAAGAGATCTATTTTTCTTCAAAAGGATGGGCTGAATTCTTAGAGATGTCACTTGAGGGAATTTATTAAGATTACCAGGGTAAAATTCCACCAACCTAAGATTTGTTTTCTTATGAAAATGAATTGAAATAGTTGAATTGAAATGAGTAATAAAGAAGATAAAAAGATAAAGAATCATATGGAGAGGCCAGATTACTTTTTAAGTTCATACAACAACAAATCTACCCAAGGAATGGAGATTTTGCTGTTTTGAAGTATCAAGTTATCCTCCTGGATTATCTTCTAAGGAATAGGGTGAATGTAAATTTATGTAGGCACCTTATGGTTCATATTTATTATATGATCAAACCTTCCATGAAATAAACCTATTTACACTACCCAAGGATTCTTTCTACAATGTTAAAGAAGCTAAAATGTGTGGAGGATGGAGATGACGTAATCACTCCATGTAGTGGCTTTTTCCTGCACATGGATATTTGAAAACAATAAAAATATTTTGGAACCCTAGGAAGAGATATTGGGTAGCAGATGAAGAAAATATATATGAGGATTATAATCCCATTGATCATTCTATGAGACCAAGGGATCATGAGTATCCAGGTCTTAAATCTGGTGAGCATGCGGTTTATTATTTTGTGGAACAAGTTTAGCCTATGCTTCCAAGAGAAGAGTGTTCTCTTATAAATGATATGAGTGACCGATATATAGTTGAGAGTCCTGAATACATTTCATATGGAACTACTAGTCCACTCTTAGATTTAATTTCCTGAGAACATTTGTTAGGTTACAAAGATTAGGAATAGACTGAAGTCTCTAGAGTTAAACTATATATGAGAAAGACTGATGGGGATGATAAGGATGATGATGTGGATGAGGATTATGAAGGTGAGAATGTGAGTGAATCACTAAAATCTAGACAAGTAACAGTTAGTTTAGTAGAATAGTTTGTGCATATAGATAATGATGCTCTATGTATCATTCAGTAGCTTAATGATGTTATGGAAGGAGGTCAAGAGGAAAAGCATGAAGCTCAGAATGCACCTATGCATCAGAATGAGTAAGATCCTTAAGTGGATCAATTGGATGGAGTGGTTGGATTTCATGTAGAACCTGAATTTCAGTTCGTACTAGTGCCTCAGAATGTCATTTTGGCTGGAGGACAGGAAGAGGAAGATGAAGTTGAGGATAAGGGAGATACTCAAGGTAGGAGAGTGATAATTGATATTGTGGATCCTAGAGATTGGACCTATTTTGGTGACTGGAATAGGAATCTAGGTTATATCATGTTTGTGCTGGATTTCAACTCAGATGAGGAGATGTATGCTCCTCCTACTGCACAAGATGATATTGAACCGATTATTCATGCTTCACCTATCTTACCTAATGTTGATGATCTTGTTATACCTTCAGTTCATAGCGACTAAAACCCCAAGGATGATCTCGAAAAATTCAAAGTTAAATTTTTTAATCTTTGAGATCCTCTATTTGAGTCAGAATTGAAGCATTAACTTCTATGAGTATTTCATTAGAAGATGCTACTAAAATTACAAGAATGGTGGTTTAGGAGATACAACCCAACCTAATCTCTACAACCGAGACCATTATAAGAAATAATACAGTGATGATAGATGGTGTGAAAATAGTGAATCAAGAATTGGAATATTTGTCCAATTATTTCAAGGTTAAACTTGGTGGTTTTATGGAGGTTATTAGGAACCTAATTACACATCTTCGGAGTGTAGACTTGAAGAAGTTCAAGGAGGATCATTGCAAGATAATTTTTGGTACCTCTAGTTCTAAAGGTACAGAGCCTATTACTACTAATATAGAGTCCCTTGGGACTGTGATGAGTGAAGGGCCGAGGTCTATTTAGAATAAATCTGATAAAGAAACTCTATCCATAGATTACAAAAACACAGACCTTTTCTATTACATGGTAAGACAGTGTACAAATGAGGCATCTGCTTCTCAAAAATTAATTAGATAAAAATTGAACAATTATTTCCTGAAAATCTACACAAAGTACGATCTAATTAAAAAATTCACATACTTGGATGAGATCCTTAAGATTCCACAAGTAATAGATTACTTCAAGAGGTTAGTGGGTCAACTAAAAGAGTTTACACTCAGTTTGTAAAAAATCATGGAGAACAAAGAGGATTTTAAAAAGGCTATGAAGTATGGGGTGAAGTCATAAATTATTTTATCAATATTTTGAATCCTTACCTGCATGTTTATGCAAAAGAAATACTAGTCCCTATAGCTCCTTCCATTGGACCTGGTTCTTTGCCTCCTGCTCAGATTTCAATATCTCAAGTTTTATCTCAGGTCAGGCTAGTGTTCTAAGAGCAACCTCCAAGTTGTGTTCTATCAGAAAGAAGACCAACCCTTGAATCTACAATTCCAATAGGCGTTCCTTTACCTGGTGTTTCCATTTGATCATCCCTTCCTACATCCACAACACCACCTGATGAACCCCCTCATGAAACTTTAGACAAATGGAATTCTCCTAAAAATCCCAAGCCTTAGTTTTGGATCATTTATTTGATAGGTCATTGTACTTTGTTTTGATGGTTATACTCTCTATACTTTAATAAATCTCAATTTGACATCACTGTGTTCCAAATTTCATTATGTTATTTGTCTATATTCTTTATATTTATTTTCACCTTTTCACTGATTTCAAAAGGGGGTGAAATATATGGATGATGCCCTCTCTTAAACTAATGGGGATCCTAACTGTAGAATAGGAAAGATAACATGTAATCAATAGAATATATATATATGTACATCCCACATATGATAGTTATCGGATATAACTCTAGTAAAAGGAACCTTCTATATATATCCTCTAATACAATAATTGAGGGGGAGCATAAAACTAAAGACAATATAGTTATATTCAGAATTCACACTCACTTTTTTATATGTAAGTAATGTCATTTTTATTTCTTCACATCTTGTATAACTCATTTATACCATGATTTGTGATTATCAAAAGGGGAGATTTTTTGACCCTCTGTGAGATATATTTTTTATAATCACAAATCATTCCACATTATAGATTATGATAATTCACATATTAAGTTATAACTAATGTTAATCATGTCAATGACTATTTATAAATGAATAAATTATCTCACATGATATAATACATTTAAATAAGTCAATAAATTATGGATATTTCTGTTTTAATATATTTTAAATTGTTTATTTACATGTAATTATAAATTTCACAGAATATGATAATGTTCTGTCTAAGACAGACACTTTGTTAGTTTTTCAATGTCCCTGACACTGATTGGTTTAAGGAGATATAGATGGTTGACTCACCGATGAGGACTCACTGATTAAAGAATACATCGATGCAAGACTCACTGATAGAACATTTGTCACACTGATGGACAAGTCACCAATGATCATTCCCATCAACAGTTCAAGAGACTCACCAATGAATGATTATTTAATGGGAGATGCACCATTAGTTAAATGAAAATACCGATGGGTGAGTCACTGATATGAGACTCACTAACAGTTTAAAATGAGTCATTAATGACAACTCATCGATGCCTAGAAAGTCTGATATCACAAACCACTCACTGATGCAAAGAGTCACTGATACTGATGGAAAGGAACCACCGATACAGAGAGTCACCGATACTCATAGACCTACTATATTGACTCACTGATACTTATGACTCATCGAGAGTCATAAAAACTATTTTTAATATATTAAATAAAATTTATATATAACATCCATATTTAGACAAATTAATGTTTCTAAAATTATTTAATGTTTTATGTAGGATATTCAAAGGACATTACAAGGTACATGCACATGGAGAGATCATCTTATCTACTGGACCTCGAGGTATAAAATAATTATAAGATGGATCCTTAAAATGGGGAGAAAACACATAGAATAATAGAAAAAAAACTTGCAATCTATTGTAACTCATGAGAATACATCCAAAACCCAAGAACTCCTAAATAAAAACATATGGGGTGATCAAGTAGTCAAGAAAAACTTCTCTAGCTAGGATAAACATCTTATTCTCCTAGAAGCCAAAACATAGAGACAATGACACTCTTTTTTTTAGTCAAATTCTAGAAGAAGGCTCAAAATTCAGTTCCACTACATCAACCAAGTCCATATCTACACTACATAACACATAGATCCTTATAACCCTAACTCTACATCTTTATCTCTATTGTGATCATTTATTTACACTTCTGAAAAGTGTGTGTATCTGTTTGTTACAGACCCATTGTCTCTTATGCATAACTAGAGGATATATGATATCCTAAAATATCACACTCTATTTTTTATTTTATATCCCATGTAGAATAGTGAAATAGGTCATGTTTGACATGTTGTTGTTTTTTCCAATGAATAAGTGTGGTAGAGGTCATGTGTGACCAGAACGGCCTTGTGTGCTATTATGAATCTTGATCCATGGTGTGGATCAAACTGTTTATTAATTTAAACTGTTTAGTGGCAGGTGATCAACAAGTGGAGAGAATTAAGTCTCTTATTGATACTGAACCTCTTGTTTCATTTTTTCTATGATTTTTTCTTTTATTTTTACTCTGACTTCGATCACATATTTCCTAAAACTAAATTGAACTTTGATAGTTAGTTTAGAAATTTTTTATAATTGTTTTGAAAAAGTATGTTATTTTAAAAATTTTATTAATCTTTATATTAGTATAGCTGAGAAATAATCAATCATGATAAATTAATTTAATATTTTAGGCACTTATAAATTCACTACAAACTAAATAAGATTATATTTTCAATTGGGGTAAAATTTTGAAAGAACCAATTCTTAACAGAAATTTTTATAGATACTCAAATCACCCCCTCCTGAGTATTCTACTCCGACCAACATACTGGTTTCCTGACATCCATATAGACATCTGAACGTTGGGATGATATAAAAGAACCATATATATTTTAGAATTACTTGAATTATTTTTCTTGTATCGATCTATGCAAAACCCAACAAATTTTATGAGTGATTCATAGTCCTTATAAAAAATACAATCAATTGGTCATGCATGTATTTTTCTCAAACATCATACCCATTGATCATATGAATTATCTTGGTGCCATATATTATAAAAGTAAGATAATTTTCTTATGGTAACATATCAATCAAGAGACCACATAAATTAGTAAAGCTAGTGTCACTCCTTCTTCTAGCTTTCATATTATAAAACATTAATACGGCTGACAATGTTGTGTTTTTAGTACAACTGGTATACAATGGTCCCTTTTTTATATATTTTACTTCTCAAACAACATTTTTAAATCATTAAGGTAATCATGAATTGTCATTTTGCATCTTCCATACAATCATTGTCATCATTTACACTTGCATTCATATAATATGACCCATAAATTACTATATCATACAAGTTAGTACGTACATTCTTTCTTTCCCAATGATTTGTCCAACATTTTTATATTTGTTCTATTCCATGAAAAATAAAATATTATTACAACTCTTATGAGTGGTTTCATCTTGAGTAACAACAACATAAACATGGATAACTGATTTGAGAAGGGTAAAATGCAGGCTCTATTGTAATCTTGTTGATCATTTTGATACCATCCTCACACTCCATTTTCACACGATTAGCATCCATCCAGTTTTGATTCATATCCAACATAGTATGTTCTATAATACTCATTTTTTAGAAAAAAAATACACATAATGTATTAATAATAAAAGGATTTATGTGTTGATACTTCTAGAAAATGTTTAATTTTTCATAGAAAAAATTATACTCACATTGGACACCCAATGAATAAATAAAAACTTTTTTAATGATGAAATGATATAATTCATTGAATTTAGAATATAAGTCTCCTTATGAAAAGTTTTTAAATTCATAATCTCCAATTCAAACAAGAATTTCAATTGTATGAAACAAAGTAGGATGGTGTGTGTAGTATTAAATTAGGAAATTGATGGTGGATGAAAGCTTTAAAGAAAAGTGGTCAGGGTTAAAGCTAAATTAAAATTTGGGGATCCCATGTGGGGTGAAATCCATCATGATTTGGTTTCACCCATTGATATATTGTAATATAGATGGTATAAAAAATATCATATAGTACTACTAAAGATGAATGAATCTCAACTTGTTAATGTTATTGGTGATGATTCCTAACAAGTGACATTTTTACAAAATGGTAAAATGAAAAAAATAATATATGATGGTTGGAGGGTTATATGTTCCCTAATAGAGGGAATATGTATTAGTAAACTCTTAAAGAAACATTTATGCTATATTAAGTTATTTTTCAATGATATAAAGAGTCTAATTGTGTGTATTGAGATTTTTTCTAGTAGTGGAAGAAATTTATTTAAGGGAATCTGTTATATCTATGTAATTATTAAGAGTATAATTAGTTTATAATCTATTGAAAAATATAGAGATAAACAATGTTCACTCACAAAATTGTTAATGCTTATTAGTTAGTATGAAATTTTTAAGGATAATAATGTTTTCAGTGAACAACCTTAGAACATTATATGTGTTGAAAAGTAATTTGATTTTAATATAATTGATTGTTGGTTACTATAACCATCAAAATTAATTTTTGAATAGTATAATGAGATAAAATTTCTAGTAGACACTACATTATGTCATATTATTCATGTATGAAACACCTATTGGATTGAAGAAACATTTATTTAATTCATTTAAGGTGAATTATTCACAAAAAATTTACAAATATTGGTTACAACATTGGTGGAGTACATCATAATTTCTAGTAGGATAATTTCATTATAAGTATTGTAGGGAAGTGATAACTATTTGGAGATATAAACAATCAATAATTTATTCATGGATTTTTTTAATTATTGGATAACTATAGTAAATAAGAATAATTCATTGATGTATTCCTAGACCAAAAACAATATACACTGATATAGAGATGAAAAAGAAAAAAACAATCAAAAATAAAATTTATTCAGGTAGTAGACTTAAATATGTGATGGTCACATTATTCAAATAAAATTCTTTTTTTTATAATTTTATAATGATAAAATTACTTGATCACAAAATAATTATTTGGATTTTTTTGCCTATAACTACAACACCAATGTCAATAATATCTTGATAGTCAAAAAAGGTATTAGGAATGGATGTTATTGAAAATTGAGTGACTAAATTCATTTATGTGTCATAATGTGATTATGAAAATAGTGTATCAAAGTGGTATTTATTTATACATCTCAAAAACATGACAATTACTTTATATGACCAATTTAATCAATTGGTTTCCCTGTTCACTATCTATTAAGGTGGTATACCTTGTATTAATAAGATTCATTATGCCAATAGAGAACATAGGATGTGGGGTTCTTATGGGTGGTGTAGGTCCAAATTAGGCTAAAGAATGTTAAATACTTCACTTCCTTCCTTTAGTTTTCTAGAGCTTTTAAATGGTGATATTTCAGTAGACTTTTCAATTTGTTTTAGTAATGAAATAAGATTTATGTTTATAAATTGTAATGATTTTTATATATATCTGGATCCTTTGTGCAAACCCATGCAAGGTTCTCCACAAGAAATTCAATGTTTTCTCTCCCTAACGTAAGACTTCTTTTTTATATGTTTTTTAATTCTTAATATTTCTCTTTCTTGTTTTCTTGTTATGTATCTATATATATGTAATTTATTAACGTAATTTATATAATATATTATATGTTTTATGTTATATATTATTAGTAATAATTCATATTTACTTATTAATCATAATATATAAATAATTAATTACATAAATAGTATTTCTAAATTAAAATTAATTTGTTAATAACATATTTAAAAAAAGAATAATAATATATTTTATAATATCATTAATATGAAACTGATTTAATGGAGTGAGGTACCCTTTAAATAGGTACCCATTTTTATTGTTATATTAGATTGATGAAGACATCGTTAGTTGATAAATCTTTATTTTTGTTTGTTTTTAATATGACAATACTTCGGATTATTGATTGAATTTAAATTTCAATACGGGATATTTGAAATTTATTGATTCTTTATCTAGGAACACTACAATATAAAAAACCATTATGATGGAAAGAATGGGATTTTTCAAGACTAAAAAATGTATAGCCTTTATCCAGAGAAAAACACCACTTTTCTGTTAGCACAGTCAAAGGTTAAGGTAGGTGTTCAGAGTCTATCCACAAGTGAGAGGGTGCTCCTATGGTTTCTTGGGTTTGGTCACTACTAGGTTTTCCAACGTTGGTCGGTTTTTTGGCAGTGTTGCAACATTTCACCTTCTCTATCCTTCTTCCCCCATCAGTCCGTTCAGTCCCCATTTCCAACTATTTTTTGATGGAAAAATTACCCATTAACGCCAACATGGATGATGAACCCATATTGCATCATAGGATATCTATTTTAATGCTGGGTAAACTCATAGAAAAATAACCATTTTACCTGAATGCACTAAAAAACATGCTGCCATTTTTTTGGAGCCTGGAATAAGCCACGACCATAAGATAAGTAGGATTGGGCAACCAAATCATGGTATTCTTCAGCGATAAATATAAGAGAAATGTTTTACTCAGAAGACCCTGGTCATTATACAATCACATAATCTTAATGGAGAACCTAAAAATTTAAGTCAATTTATAATGTATCACTATCACAAAAGAAGTCTTAAGGGTCCCCATAAAAACACCCCCTTCACCAGAATGTCAAAACAAACTTTTCAGAATACCTGTAGCCGCATTAAAAATTTTATTAATTGGGATCACTCAAATCCAATTCTATGGGGGATATACGTTCATATCAATGTACACATCGATATGAACCAACATCTTGCGATGGGATCATTTCTTTCCATGGATGATCATTGGCTATGGGTCCCATTCGAATAGGAGAAACATCATATCTTCTATTTTTTGTGGATAGATCAAACATGCACAAAAAGAGTGTGTCTTCAGTGAATCGGATGTTGAAGGTAACAACATACTCTAGTATGGCCCGTGGATTAGGGTGAATAAAGAAAGGATTCTCTTTATTCTAGGAGTAGAAATGAAATTGGATATGTAAATTATTTCCAAGGCCTGTAGTTTGAATTCTACCTCATATCTAGGGAAGAAAATGAAAAATGAAACATCATCCTTCAGTATAAAATGTTTATCCTTGAAAATAAATAAGGATCGCCGTTATTCCAGGAGAAGAAAGAAAATATAATAGAGAAAATGTTTCTAAGGCCTTTAGTGTTCAATCATCCCTGAATCTCTAAAATTATTACATTCTAGATACTCTGAATGCTATCACAAATCAAAGCTACATTGATCAACCAAAAATTCCTATATACAAAAAATAAACCCTTGGACTAAAATGTTGGTACCGTAAATGATTTTCCAGGTGGTGCAATGATAATTATGAGATAAAATAAAGTGAAAATGAGAAAATAAATGGACACCAGATGTAATGTGGAAAACCCCCAAATAGAAGCGGTAAAAACAATGGGAAAATAGTAGGATCACTATTGGTAAAAGTGGGTACATACTCGCTCACCATTTACAAGGATAAAATCACTCATAAAATTCTCTCTTGAATATGGTGGGGAAACAGCCTCATAGATACCACTCGAATAGGATAATCGGTGATGATATTTCTAGTGAAGTTGATTCTATCTATCAGGATGGAGAACCCCCTTTTATAGGCCTCCTCCCCCTACCTACTGCATTCTCCCACTGGGAGATTTGGTGGAGTTTTCCACCAACCAACTACCACAGGACACCCTCTTTGAAAAAACATGGGGTGGATACCATCCGTGGAGAAAAAAATTATGCTGACACATCTCTCAGTTGAAGATTTTATTGGGAACCAATCACATATCCACATCCTTTCAATCTGCCAAACATGCTGCTCAAGTCTCTGTAAGGCCGCTCGAGGATCTACACCATATGAACTTATCAAAGTTAATTTCCTTCATTAGGAAATCTTCTAGATTTTCTTTAGTGTGAATCATTTTCATGTCCACACTTCTTTCCTCCACCACATCTCAAGTAAAGGGATATTGTACCCCAATGTGCTTCATCCTGGAATGAACAAATGGATTCTTTGCAATATGTAAGGAACTCTAATTATCACAAAACAATAGAATATTATCCTGGATGTTCCCAAGATCCTCTAGAAACTTTCTCATCCAAATAGCCTCTTTCCTAGCCTATGTAGCTACCATGTACTCTGCCTCTGTCGTGGATAATGACACAACTGACTATAACTTTGAAATCCAGCTCACAGATCCTCCTACAAGAGTAAACACATAACCAGTAGTGGATTTCCTCCAGTTAGAATAACCTACAAAATCTGAACCAACATTTCCTCTGATAGTGTAATTCGATCCTCCATGACATAATGCATCATTTGAGGTCTCGTTGATCTATCTCAGGATCTTCGTCATTCTGTTCTAATGCTCTGGTCCTGGATTCTCAATGTACTGATTAACTGCTCCCACTGCATGTGCAATGTCTGGTTTTGTACAAACTGTAGCGAACATCATACTTCCCACTACATATGCATACTGTTCTTGAGACATCTCATTCCACTGTACTTCACTACTAGGACTCACCATTGAGGATAACTTAATATTAATGGATAGTGGGTTATAGGTTGGCTTACAGTCTTGCATGTTGAAGCATTTCCAGACACTCTGTATGTAACTCTTCTATGGTAGCCAAATCATCACATTATTTTGGTCTCGGTAAATCTGTATCCTAAGAATCTTGTTTTCTAGACATAAGTCCTTCATATCAAACTATATAACCGACCATTCCATCGTCTACTGAATCTAGTCATTATTGGGGCATGAAACCAACATTTCATCCACATACAATAGAATAATGTTGAAATAATAATTATCTAAACCCTTAAAATATGCACAGTGATATGAATGAAGTATGTTGTATCCAACGCTCATGATATAGGAATCAAATCCCTTGTACCAACACCTCAATGCCTATTTGAGACTGTACAAGGATTTTTTCAAACTGCAAACCAATTTCTCTTTACCTACTTCAGAATAACCTTCTAATTGGACTATATATATTTCTTTATCTAGATCACCATAGTAAAAATAAATATTTATATCCAATATATCTATATGTAATTTGTTTGTAGCCAAAATTTCCAGAACTAACTGAACAGTCGTCAGTCTAACAACAAGAGAAAATATTTAATTGAAATCAATACCTTATTCTTGAGTAAATACATTGACCACCAACAGTGCACGATATCTTTACACATGGTCTTTTTCATCCCGTTTGATCTTAAAGACCCATTTGTTTCTGATAGCCTCGCTGCCATGAGGTAATGGAACTAGATCCCATGTCTTGTTTCGGTGCAAGGATTGATGTTCCTTCTGCATCACCGCTATCCATGAGGACACATATGGACACTGGGTCACCTCTACAAAAAAAAAGATGGCTCTCCATTCCTCTGTCAATAAGCATTACGCAATATTTATCACAGTGACCTAGTCTGACTGCCATACTGGTGCTCTTTTCTCCCGAGTTGATCGTCACGATTCAGACTCAACTGGTACTTGATCATCGTGATCTGGTAATATCTCAGAGGAATCTACTTTTTCCTTGGATTTTTCCTCTACTTTGACTATTTTAGTTTCTTTATTCTTATTTTCTGTGTCTTGATCAGTTTTTACCTCCAACTTATCTATTTCTAAAATGAAATCTTTGTTGATGATAAATTTGTGGTCATTGAGGTCACACAAATGAGACCCCTTCATTCCATCAGTGTACCCCAACAAGATACATTTCCTGGATCTAGAATCCAACTTTGATCTTTCATGATCATTAAACATTTCATAAACAGGACATCCAAATGTATGTAACAGAGAATAGTTAGTGGGTTTACCGGTCCAAATCTCCATTTGTGTCTTCAGATCAATTGCCTTTGTAGGATATCGATTGATCACATAACAAGAGGTATTCAATTCCTCTACCCAAAACATTTTTTCCATTCCTACAGTCATGAACATTGACCTTATTCTATCCAACATGTTTCTGTTCATCTGCTCTACAACTCCATTCTATTGAGAAGTTTACACCACTATGAACTGTCTCAGGATTCTTTCATGTTGAAAAAAAGTTTCAAACTCCTCGCTAGTATATTTTCTACCTTTTTTAGTCCTTAGATACTTGATTTGCTTTCCAGAGTCAATCTCCTTCTACTGTTTCAATGTTTTGAAGATATCAAAAACATCTTCCTTTTTCTTGATTGGGTACACCCAGCATCTCTTGAAATAATCATCAATAAAGGATACAAAGTACCTTTCTCCTCCCAAGGATATAACTAGTTCTTTACAAACTTTAAAATATATCGACACTAAGATCTCTTTGCTTCGTGATGTTGACTCCCGGAACATTAACCAGTGTTTCTTACTCAAAACACAATGCTCAGAAAATGGTAAGGATACCTCTGTAAGCCCAGGCAGCAACCTCTGATCCAGAAGAATGTTTAGGCCTTGTTCTGACATAGGGCCAATCACTTGATGCCATATCTTCGTCAATGCTTACATCGAGGGAGTTGAGGAAACAACTATCTCCACCTCCTTGTACGTTTCACCCCTAAGAAAGTTCGAGTTATTTGAGATCTTCTATACCTTCATTACCACAAGTGCGCCCTTCAAAATTATCATCACTCCATTACTATTGCAAGTATAGCATCCGATATCATCAAATTGTCCCAAAGGCAATATGTTCTTCTTTAGGCCCTTCAAATGATGTACTACTTGGATAGTCCATATTATTCTATCATGCATCTTTAATTTGATGGTACTGACCCCAATGATCTTCAGAGTGTGATCATTCCCCATGTACATAAGTCCTTCAGGGATGGTTTCATATTGGTCAAACCATTCCCATTGATACGTCATGTTCCATGCTTTTCCTGAGTCGATAATCCATGCATCGTCGAGATACTACATGCTTCTAGTAGTCGTTGCCACTTCATTGGATAGTATATCTCCTTTTCCATAAGTACTTACAACATTCCCTTGAGAGTTTTTTTCACTACTCTTATTATTCCATCCATCCTTCTTGATGCGCCCCTTCTTGCCACAATTGAAACATGTGACACTCTTCTTGTTACTCCTTGTTTTAGACGTACCCTGATTTTGGCTCCCACTAGAACCACACTTCGTCATCCTTCCTCTCTCCATTAACAGAGCCTCTGCTTGGTTCAAAGTTTTCTCTCTGTGTAACA
Organism: Viscum album; assembly: GCA_963277665.1. Taxonomy (NCBI): domain Eukaryota; kingdom Viridiplantae; phylum Streptophyta; class Magnoliopsida; order Santalales; family Viscaceae; genus Viscum; species Viscum album. The sequence goes on along the minus strand of OY728158.1, from coordinate 359,436,871 downwards.
CCCCAATCTTCCATGATACATTTCCTTTTAAATAATGCAGTATCTTGCGTTGTACGCAACTTGGAGTTTTAACACAAAACGACCAATCAAACTATCCGTTATGAATAGTAATACCATCTTTTTGAAATTTTAAAAATTTTATTTTTCAAAATGGACTTTGTTTTTTGGATTCAAAATATTAAAATTAGCTTAGGGTGAATTTTTTGTATTTTTCTAAAAACATTCAATTTTTAATGAATAGTGAAAAAGATTACTTTATTGTTTAAACGAGAGTTTTTATTTCAAAAATTTAGTTATTTTATTTTAATTAATTTTATGTAAAAATAGAAACATAATACATATATATGTTAAATTTAATTTAATGTAGTCATTTTATAATAAGTTTAGATATATAAAATTTTATTGAACTGTTTACCGTCTTTTACCAAACTTATAGGAGCATTTTCAAATTTGCATAAAACATAATTTTACCTCTTCTATTAGTTGAATTTCTAAAAACCAAGAGACACAGTTGACATCAGTACATAAAATGTAGTTCAATAAGATCAAAATAATTTTCGGTGAATAGTAACTTTTGACTTTTATTCACCATGGTTACAAGTAAATAGGGTAATTAAAGGTAAAGATGATATTGTAATTACCCTAACTGTAATGGCGCAGACCTCTCTGGTCCATTCCTTTGTTGAAATCGATGTGGTCAACACGGCGCGCATAACAATGATAATTATTAATGATAAAAACGAAGAAGAATTTATAAAAAAATTAAAAGATGATATGTCAGTTTATTATATTAAATAATAAAGATGGTGATATAAAGTGTGTGATTAATTAAATTAAAAGGGGTTTTAATTCTAAATAAGAATTTAAAAAATAAGGCCTTTAGTGTAATATTAATTGAGAAATTGTTGGAATTAAATTAGAATAATAATAATAGGTGTTGTGTTATTAATATTATTCATAATATTAATGAGAAGTTAATAAAATGAGTTATGATATTTATTGCAAACAAATGAAGATGCACAATGGAAGCATGGTGGTGCGTTAATAAAATTAAAGGTGAGTTCGTTATTATTATTATGTTAAATAATAATAATAATGGTGGTGTAAAAATATGTTGCGTTTATTAAATTGAATGACTTTAATTTAAGAAAAGTGGTTTCAATTTAATCAGTGTGAAATAAAAATAAATATAATTAAATAATTAAATTGATGGATGTTACGCGACATTGATGTGGCATGGTTGGATTCAGATATCCAACGCAGTGGTTTAATGTAGTCAATGCGATGAGCATAAATGTTATTGTTATTAAAAATAATAATGGTGATGAGTTAATAAAATAAGTTGATGAATTGTTATTATTATTGAAAAACAATAAATAACAATGATGACGTAAAACTATGTGTGAGAGGTTAATGAAATTAAATGTATTAAAAAGGGGTTGAATATGTAAGTTAAATTAATTTTGTTTTGACATTTAATTCAATTAAATGAAATGGTTTTGAGTCGCATGGAATGATTTTAGTTTAATATGAGAATAATTATAGTAATCTAATTTCATGGGATTAAATTAGAACATTAATGATGGGTGTTATTATTAATTTTATTAATAATAAAATTAAAAAAGATTGGAGAGAGAAAGAGTTAAAGGAAATAAAGATTTAAAAAAAATAATGCAATAAAACAAATAAGTTAAATTAAAAAGGAAATCAATAAGGGGTGGGGCGTGGTTGACATGGAGCCAAGGAGGCGCCACTTTTGTGGTGGCATGGGATTGAGGAGGTTCTTTTGTAATTCATCATTATTATATATTATAATAATGAATATAAGGTATTAATGGGAATAAAATTAAAAGATAAATAAATGTAAACGGAGGGACTGTTTGTTTCCAACGTGAAAGGGACCAAATCACGTTTGATTTGGAGTTATAAAAATAAATAAATAAGTAATTATTATAATAATAAAATAATATTATTATTATTTCGGGTGATCAAAACTTTAAAAGTCTATAACTTCTTCATATGGTGTCGGAATGACGAACCGTCAGCGGCAGTGTAATCCTGTAGTTAAGACGGTCATTTTAAGACCAGTGATGGATACCTTTTTATGAGTTATGTCTCGGGTCAACGAAACACACATATTAATAAAATTAACGTCTTTTTTTAAAACGCGTGGAAACTGCGTGACGTGTCGTGTGTTGACCAGTCAAAACACGTAACGGGTGTACAGTCACACCGTGTATTCATCAATACACGCTGAATACTGTTTTACCTATTCGTTGGCTATATAAGAAAGGGTCGCGGATTATTTCCAGACCAATCGCTTCTTCTCCGCACAACGACACTCTTGGATGATCAAGAAGTCTTCCTCCTCTAACTTCTTTGTCCGAGCTCCGAATTACGATCCGTCAGCGGCCACAGGATCGTAGCGACGAGACAAAGCTTCTATGCCTGGACTTGTCACCTTTCCTTCCGGCCTTCCTTCTCCAGCTTCCATCATAGGAGGCGTTTTTCGGGTTGGCGAAGGCGGAGGACACCGAAGGACGTCATCGGAAGCGGCGTGATCGGGACCTTTTGAGGAAGGGATCTCACCTTTGTCTCTCTAATTGGTGTCTCATGTGTGGCGGGTATCCTTTTGTTTTCATGAGAAATGCATGAAACTTTAAATAATGATAATAACTGGTTAATGAATGGGGCTGGGAAGTTAGTGATTGTTGTTACCTTACTTTTTATATATCCTATGATATTATATTTGTGAATTGAATGAGCTTCTACCTACTGAAAATCACAGTCTTTGGGGGCCTTTGCTTACGCAATTAAATGGTGCCCTCTCCTTCTGTATTTTATTATGGATGGAAACTTCATGAAATGTGGAAATTGGTTAATCACGTAAAGTTGGCTTTTTAAACGAAAATCTAGAACCCTTGTGTGATCACCTCGGTTGAACCAAAATAGAATAATGAACATGTGGGTGTTGGCTTTGTTACGTGGCATGTGTTGGGGGTGTTTTGTGGGATGTTGTGGTTTGGGTGAGCAGCGGGGCTGCGACGTTTGGGTGGTGATCTTATTGGAATGGTTGATGGTGGAAACGTGGAGGTGTGAAATGTTTTGTAAACGATGGGGTTGAAATGGGAAGTGGTTGGTTGTGGAAAATGCCTTTATTTATGAAAAGTGTTTTTATTATGAAAAGTGTTTTGAAGTAAAAAGGTGTTTTCAAATGCGGAAATGTTTTGTGTGTGGAAAGGGTTTTATGTGTGGAACATTGAAATAAATTAATGATGGAATGTTGTATGGTTGTGATAATCTTCTGTAAATGAAATGGCATGTGGTTGCTTGCGTTTTACCTAACCATGGTTGTGGATGGCAGGGATATGTTTGTGAAAGGTTTTGTCTGGATGATAGTTTCCCAGTAGTAATAATTTGATTAAATCATTTCATGAAACATGGAAACCTAAATGGGGTTGGGGGATGATTTTTTGGTTGTTGATGCATGCTTCATGGTAGCAGTGCCGAGGCACATGCTCAGTTCCTCTTTTTAAGAATCCATAGGTTGGGCTATGTGTTTGGTATATGTATATATATAATTGTATCATTCTGTTTTGTCGCACCACACCCATGTCAAGAACCTAGTGCCGAACACTCCCATTTTATGGGAGAGGGTGTTCCCCCTTAGTTACTAGCTCCTTCCTGCTCCTTCTTCTATAGGCTATAATGGATTGAGGTGACCTTACACCCAAGACTCTTCGGGTAGGTCGCGGAGGCTGTGACGGCTTGAGGCGACCTTTAGCCCAAGACTCTTCGGGCAGGCTTACCATTCCCAAGAACCTTCGGGATGAGGCCCAGGTGTCTGCGGGTGGGTTATTGGTTGTGGCCCAGGTGTGTGCGGGCGAGATGCGTGGTTGTGAGGCCCAGGTGTGTGCGGGTGGGATGCGTGGTTTGGACCAGGTGTGTGTAGGCGGGAAGAGTGTGGTAGCGTCAGGACGTTTGCCGTTAGGAAGAGCAGCATCTAATTAAGTGGGAAATGGTGCGGGGTACCCAATACGTTTGTTCTATATATATATACTAAACTTGTTTTTGTTACTTGTTGAGTGTGACCAGTGTGGCTGGGTGGATAGTTTTTCCTTGCTAGTTTCTGGTTCTTCTATTTTATCACGGGACCTTAGGGTGTCTCCCCACTTGTGCACGAGATCTTTAGGTTTCCCTACTGAGTATACTTGTATGCTCACACTACGTTTACTTTCAGGTTTCCAAGAGGAATACCAGGGCCGTACGGGACCCTACTAGTCAGGCAGTTGGAGTTGTTGCAGTTGTTGTTTTCTTGTTTTCTTTAGCATTGTACATTTGAGCTTCCTTGTACTTGTACCTTGTTATAAAAATTGTTTAAACATGCATGTGGGCTTGGTTTGGGTTTATTTATATACAGTTGTTCTTTTCCCTTTTTAGTGGTTGACTTGTCCTATTTCCCAATACAAAATAATAAAAAAAGGGTAATGCCTCCCATATTTGTGAAAACTCATACCCTTGGTGCTAGTCGCCAACCCGGTGCCTATTGGAGGCGGGACTCGGGGGTCATTATCTCACTTTCACCATTGCCAGCTCAGGAGGGGCATCTTTGGTGGGAGTGGGTCGTGATAGAATGGTATCAGAGGCTGATGGTTGAGAGATAGGATGGATTCTGGAGTTAGGAATAGTGAGGATTACATGGGATGGTAGCGCAACAGTGTTCGTTAATCTTGGTGCGTGACATAGGCCAGGGAAGACCGGCTAGGAAACAGGATTTTAGGGCCCCCCGTGATCCGATGCAAGGACTCTGAGCCTACCGAACGACCAAGTGAGAATATATTGATTGCAGGGTAGAGACCCTAGGGAAGGTACATACATCATCATGTTTGTGTTTTACTTGATTTGGGTGTTCTGGGAAAGAAATTAAAATAAAATAATAATTGAAACTTTGAGTTTTTCATTACTACTTGGGCTTAGGCGTTCCCTGGTTACCGAACAACTATGGCACCTGGACGTCAACAGAATGGCAGAGGAGTGGGACACAGACAGTTTCACGCAATAGAAGTGGAAACCCTAGCAAGGCCAGAGATCGAGGGAGATGTTTCTGGTTTTACTTAAATTCTCTCACTTATGTTTTGTTTAAATTCAATATCATCACACTCCTTTGTTGGAACTCTTTTGCTCATTCTCTGGGCCTGGACCTTGTTTTTGTGAGTTTTAATTCTATGTTGTTTCCCGCTTTTCTTTAAATGTACGTGAAGAGCCCTATCATGTGGGGAGGGGAAGACTTAATCCCTAATCGAGACGCATTAATGAGGATGCGATTTAACCCGTGCCGGCGAGTCAGTGCCGCCTAAAGCGGATAATATCTCGACATGGGAGAAGGAATTCCTCAATCCATGTGTCCGGGCAGTGTGTGGGTTGTACGTTGTTGGGTGCAGTGTAAGTTGGAAAATCCTAATATATGGAAGTGGGAAGGCTCAGTCCTTAATCGAGACGCATTAATGCGGATGCAATTAAACCCGTGCAGGCAAGTCAGTGCCGCCTAAAGCGGATAATATCTCGACATAGGAGAGGGAATTCCTAACTCACATAATTAGGGTTGTCGGTTGTTTCTTGTTATGACAAGAGGCCTGAGAGGTATCTTGAGGGGTGGTTGTTCGAACCTTTCCCCCTTTTATGGGTTGGTTTTAATTCTCGAGGACGAGAATGTTTTGAGAGGTATCTGGTGTAATGGCCCGTACCTCTCCGGTCCATTCCTTTGTTGAAATCGATGTGGTCAACACGGCGCGCGTAACAATGATAATTATTAATGATAAAAACGAAGAAGCATTTATAAAAAAATTAAAAGATGATTTGTCAGTTTATTATATTAAATAATAAAGATGGTGATATAAAGTGCGTGATTAATTAAATTAAAAGGGGTTTTAATTCTAAATAAGAATTTAAAAAATAAGGCATTTAGTTTAATATTAATTGAGAAATTGTAGGAATTAAATTAGAATAATAATAATAGGTGTTGTGTTATTAATATTATTCATAATATTAATGAGAAATTAATAAAATGAGTTATTATATTTATTGCAAACAAATGAAGATGCACAATGAAAGCATGGTGGTGCGTTAATAAAATTAAAGGTGAGTTCGTTATTATTATTATGTTAAATTATAATAATAATGGTGGTGTAAAAATATGTTGCGTTTATTAAATTTAATGACTTTAATTTAATAAAAGTGGTTTCAATTTAATCAGTGTGAAATAAAAATAAATAGAATTAAATAATTCAATTGACGGATGTTACACGACATTGGTCTGGCATGGTTGGATTCAGATATCCAACGCGGTGGTTTAATGTAGTCAACGCGATGAGCATAAATGTTATTGTTATTAAAAATTATAGTGGTGATGAGTTAATAAAATAAGTTGATGAATTGTTATTATTATTGAAAAACAATAAATAACAATGATGACGTAAAACTATGTGTGAGAGGTTAATGAAATTAAATGTATTAAAAAGGGGTTGAATATGGAAGTTATATTAATTTTGTTTTGACATTTAATTCAATTAAATGAAATGGTTTTGAGTCGCATGGAATGATTTTAGTTTAATATGAGAATAATTATAGTAATCTAATTTCATGGGATTAAATTAGAACATAAATGATGGGTGTTATTATTAATTTTATTAATAATAACATTAAAGGATATTGGAGAGAGAAAGAGTTAAAGGAAATAAAGATTTAAAAAAAATTAATGCAATAAAACAAATAAGTTAAATTAAAAAGGAAATCAATAAGGGGTGGGACGTGGTTGACATGGAGCCAAGGAGGCGCCACTTTTGTGGTGGCATGGGATTGAGGAGGTTCTTTTGTAAGTCATCATTATTATATATTATAATAATGATTATAAGGTATTAATGGGAATAAAATTAAAAGAGAAATAAATGTAAAAGGAGGGAGTGTTTGTTTCCAACGTGAAAAAGACCAAATCACGTTTGATTTGGAGTTATAAAAATAAATAAATAAGTAATTATAATAATAATAAAATAATATTATTATTATTTTGGGTGATCAAAACTTAAAAAGTCTATAACTTCTTCATATTGTGTCGGAATGACGAACCGTCAGCAACAGTGTAATCCTATAATTAAGATGGTCATTTTAAGACCAGTGATGGATACCTTTTTATGAGTTATGTCTCGGGTCAAAGAAACACAGATATTAATAAAATTAACGTCTTTTTTTTAAAATGCGTGGAAACCGCGTGACGTGTCGTGTGTTGACCAGTCAAAACACGTAACAGGTGTACAGTCACACCGTGTATTCATCAATACACGCTGCATACTGTTTTACATATTCGTTGGCTATATAAGAAAGTGTCGCGGATTATTTCCAGACCAATCGCTTCTTCTCCGTACGACGACACTCTTGGATGATCAAGAAGTCTTCCTCCTCTAACTTCTTTGTCCGAGCTCCGAATTACGATCCGTCAGTGGCCACAGGATCGTAGCGACGAGACGAAGCTTCTAAGCCTGGACTTGTCACCTTTCCTTCTAGCCTTCCTTCTCCAGCTTCCATTCTATGAGGCGTTTTTTGGGTTGGCGAAGGAGGAGGACACCGAAGGACGTCGTCGGAAGGGGCGTGATCGGGACCTTTTGAGGTAGGGATCTCACCTTTGTCTCTCTAATTTGTGTATCATGTGCGGCGGGCGGGTATCCTTTTGTTTTCATGAGAAATGGTTGAACCTTTAAATAAATATAATAACTGGTTAAAGAATGGGGTTGGGAAGTTAGTGATTGTTGTTACCTTGCTTTTTATATATCTTGTGATATTATATTTGTGAATTGAATGAGCTTCTACCTACTGAAAATCACAGTCGTTGGGGGCCTTTGCTTACGAAATTAAATGTTTCCCTCTCCTTCTGTATTTTCTTATGGATGGAAACTTCATGAAATGTGGAAATTGGTTAATCACGTAAAGTTGACTTTTTAAACGAAAATCTAGAACCCTTGTGTGATCACCCCGGTTGAACCAAAATGAAATAATGAACATGTGGGTGTTGGCTTGGTTACGTGGCATGTGTTGGGGGTGTTTTGTGGGATGTTGTGGTTTGGGTGAGCAGCGGGGCTGCGATGTTTGGGTGGAGATCTTATTGGAATGGTTGATGGTGGAAACGTGGAGGTGTGAAATGTTTTGTAAACGATGGGGTTGAAATTGGAAGTGGTTGGTTGTGGAAAATGCCTTTATTTATGAAAAGTGTTTTGATTATGAAAAGTGTTTTGAAGTAAAAATGTGTTTTCAAATGCGGAAATGTTTTGTGTGTGGAAAGGGTTTTATGTGTGGAACTTTGAAATAAATGAATGATGGAATGTTGTATGGTTGTGATAATCTTTTGTAAATAAAATGGCATGTGGTTGCTTGCGTTTTACCTAACCTTGGTTGTGGATGGCAGGGATATGTTTGTGAAAGGTTTTGTCTGGATGATAGTTTCCCAGTAGTAATAATTTGATTAAACCATTGCATGAAACATGAAAACCTAAATGGGGTTGGGGGATGATTGTTTGGTTGTTGATGCATGCTTTATGGTAGCAGTGCCGAGGCACATGCTCAGTTCCTCTTTTTAAGAAGCCATAGGTTGGGCTGTGTTTTTAGTATATGTATATATATAATTGTATCTTTGTGTTTCGTCGCACCACACCCATGCCAAACACCTTGTGCCGAACACTCCCATTTTATGGGAGAGGGTGTTCCCCCTTAGTTACTAGCTCCTTCCTGATCTTTCTCCCATAGGCTATGATGGCTTGAGGTGACCTTACACCCAAGACTCTTTGGGTAGGTCTCGGAGGCTGTGATGGCTTGAGGAGACCTTTAGCCCAAGACTCTTTGGGCAGGCTTACCATTCCCAAGAACCTTCGGGATGAGGCCTAGGTGTCTGCGGGCGGGTTAGTGGTTGTGGCGCAGGTGTGTGCGGGCGAGATGCGTTGTTGTGAGGCCCAGGTGTGTGCGGGCGAGATGCGTGGTTTGGCCCAGGTGTGTTCGGGCGGGAAGAGTGTGGTAGCATCAGGACGTTTTCCGTTAGGAAGAGCAGCATCTAATTAAGTGGTAAATGGTGCGGGGTACCCAATAATTTTGGTCTATATATATATACTAAACTTGTCTGTGTTACTTGGTGAGTGTGACCAGTGAGGCTGGGTGGATAGTTTTTCCTTGTTAGTTTCTGGTTCTTCTGTTTTATCACGGGACCTTAGGGTGTCTCCCCACTTGTTCACGAGAGCTTTAGGTTTCCCTACTGAGTATACTTGTATGCTCACCCTACGTTTACTTTCAGGTTTCCAGGAGGACTACCAGGGTCGTGCGGGACCCTACTAGTCGGGAAGTTGGAGTTGGTGCAGTTGTTGTTTTCTTGTTTTCTTTGGCATTGTACTTTTGAGCTTCCTTGTACTTGTACCTTGTTATAAAAATTGTTTAAACATGCATGTGGGCTTGGTTTGGGTTTATTTTTATACACTTGTTCTTTTCCCTTTTTGGTGGTTGACTTGTCCTATTTCCCGATCCAAAATAATAAAAAAAGGGTAATTCCTCCCATATTTGTGAAAACTCATACCCTTGGTGCTAGTCGCCAACCCGGGGCCTACTGGAGGCGGGACTCGGGGGTCATTATCTCCCTTTAACCATTGCCAGCTCAGGAGGGGCATCTTTGGTGGGAGGGGGTCGTGACACTAACACATATCATAATTCTATTGGATACGTGTAATTTGACCAAAAACAACCTTAGGAATAAAATATGACCCTCTTTGGTTCATTTGGATTAGATTATGACATTTATTATTATTTTATTTAAAGAAGAGTTAAACATGTTAAATTCAAAGTTTAATAACTAAACCATTTCGAATATAGGGTTAAACATAAGATAAATTATGCTATAAATATTAATTATAAAGATAAATATATTTCCTACATGATGTTATTTTATTTATAATTTTTAGACATTAAATAATTAAATCAATTTATGATGCAATGATCATGGAGTAATTACCTTATTAATGAAAGATTAAAATAATTGATATTATAAATATCCAAATAAATGTAATTTTAGACTTTTGATGAATTCCAAATAATTTATAGGTTATTATGACATTTTAGGGTTGATTAAATAATTTTTTTTCTAAGTGATAATGTTTGTATGGCTGTCAAAAAAATAAATTACTAAATAGTGTCAAAATTGACATAATTGAGTTTCTAAAACAAATACTATATTATTTATTCATATAATATTCTTAAAAATCTAAGGTTCGGTCAAATGAAAAAAGATAATGTTATATATATTAATAATTAAACACTTGGGGTTCACTTGGATTGTTATAGTAAATTTATGAACCATATAATATAAAAATACAAAGAGACATGGTAAATGTCAAACTATTTAACTAAAAGTTGAATATAAAAGATAAGGTTGATATAGTTACCTAAACCTCTCTAAAACCAATTTGTTGAGAGTTATTTGACCCATCCCCACCTTATACTTGAAATAAATTATTTTTTATCCCTTATAAACAGAAAATAATTTTATAATAAAATAATATTTCAAGCTTTCTCTAAAGTGACCCTCACCTCTCTTATAAAAGGGTACTTACCCATATCTAAATTTCACACCTCTAAATCCATTTTTCTCGCCCAACCACTACCCAAATATCATCCCAAATTCCCCCAAATCAACATTGAGGTCTTATTTTTATTAGAAATCTAGCCTATGGAGACATTTTTATCAGCCTAAAAGGAATCACTGGAAGGAAATGTAATAATTTCACCACCCTCTTTCAAGTTCTTATCGTCTTCGACTTCCTATTTCTTTGTCGTTTCCATACAAAAATAATAACACAAGTACCTCTACCATATTGTTATGTTATTAAAAATATGGTACAACCATATTTATTATTCTATCAATCCTATGAATGAAAAAGTGGCCATACGTGCATATGTACGGCTTACCGTCTCCACTTCGTGGTGTAGTTTGTTATTAAAACACTTCATTATTTTCATGGTTATAATAATGATTATAGTTGATGTAAATAATAAATATAACACATTAATTATTATGTATATATGATATACCATCCAATTACATACGTTTTCACCATCAATATAATGATATTGTTGCCCATGCGTCAGTACGGATTATCATCTCCACGAAGGTGATGTGATTCATTCACGATTGTAATCATTCAAGAATAATTATCATTTTTTTATTTAAAATAAATTTTAAGAACAGAATTTAATTCTGGATATGAATCAAATACATCCTATCCATAACAAACATGGCTTACGTGACCAAGCATATAAAGGAAAACGAATCTGTTAACACCCGAAACAATGATACTACTGAAATATAATTAACAAATCAATATTATGAAAATTATATATGCTATCATATTTATGTATATAGTTCTTGTATAATTTAATTACAATTATTTATCAATTATACAAGAGTTTAACATACCCTTGACAAAGAAAATTTACAAGGTAAGGGTTAATTTCACTATCTTTTTATTATCCGAGGTTGTTTTTACGTAAGTTTCTACTGGGAATTTTTATCATGCACAGCCGTGTTTTCTTAAAAATGAATTTAAAAACAATTTTAATATTTAATATAAAATGGGTTAAATTCATTTATACCCTTACTTGACTTTATATGGAATCTTTCCGTCATTTTCCAAACAAGGTACTTTATTACCTTTTCGACAAAATTATGGTAACAATGTATTTTTTAACTTATACAGAGGGTGAGGCAATTATTTATCATTATAACATCATCGATGCTTCCCTTACAATCTTATAGGAATATTTTCAAAAGAAATGTTTTATTTTATAATTTGTTTACTCATAAAAAATTTTAAATTAGAAGGAGATATTTCCCTAAAATAGTTTTGATTTCATATATGTCAACATCCCTTGATAAATTTTACACTTGTTTGAAGTTGATTTATTATGATACAAACACTCCTTAATATATTTATTTTTTTTGGTATTTTTGATTGTGTATTGTTATTTTTAAAACATTCATGGTTTATAGTTAAAGAATTTACTTTCGTATGCTAGTTTTAATACGAATTTTAATGTTATGTTTCAACCTTTTCATATGAGAAATGTATTGGGCTCAGTAAATGATGGGTGGATCCCACTATAGCTCCAAAATTCATTGGTTGGTCTCATGAGACAATTATATTTGGAATTGGCTGAGGCCTTTCCCAATTTTATATATTTTTTTGGCTGGGGCCTTAATCATTTTTAGACGTCTTGGTCGAGGCCTGGTCAAAATGTTTCAGAATTTCCTCCATTATACATTCCCTCATTATGAAAATAATATTTATGTTTCATGTGGTTATTCGACTAGTAGAATACCCATGACTATATTTTATTATGTAATTATTTACTCATCTCATATTCCGACCATAAATGTTCATGTTTATTATTTGTTAAGGCATGTGTTTTCAATTATTCACCATACCTAATGTTTATGTTATCTTCTGCTATATTGCTTACTCTTACTGAGAGTTAGAGCTCACCCTTTTCTAATATTTTATTTGCCCAATATATAAAGAAGTTATTTATGAGTGACATGCAGGCATAATCTTGGAGCCTTGGATGTTTCTAATTGAATAAATTAGGGTTGTATTTATTTTCAAGTTGTAATGTTGAACATATGTATATATCCTGTTTCCAATAATACTAAACAAATCGGTATTTCATGACATGATTCCTTTTATCATGCTAATATTATGTAATAATTCACAGACTATGGGTAATTGGGGTCGGGTCATTACAGTTGGTATCAGAGAATGTTTAGTACAAACCTTGGAAACTAGATTTATATAATCTCTTATTTGAGAACCTTACCCTAAGATGGACTTTGAGGATAAGTATAAAAGAACTTCCTAAAATTTTGGTAATGTAGAGATTTGGTGAGTTTTCCAAAAAATTCATCCAGTTCTTGATACAGTTAGGTAGAGTCGGCTCTGGAACAGTTGTACCTATGAGTGAAAACTCTAACAAGGAGTTTCGGGCTTCACAAAGGGTATCCCTGTACATGACAACGGGCTTTGTTGCACTCTTGGTTACGACACTCTTAAGGGATATGCTTAGGATAATTAAAATTTTCTTTACAAAGCATTACAAATAATTTATGAGTATATATTTATTGAAAGATAACTTTTTTTATGATTATGTATTTTATCTATAAACTGTTCAATTTGTGTTAAGTGTTTTAGAAATTTGGAATTACATATTTCAATTCAAAAAACTAATCTAGTGTATGCCATGGTTTAGAAATGGAGACTAGTGGAAGGAATGTAAACTGTATCAATGCACGTAATCCATGTAGGGAATTCTATCCTACTCAAGATAATTATAGTAGAGCTGGTGATACAACTGTTGTTGATCATCTTATCACCGTACTGGGACAACTCACTAAGGTTATTAATAATAACCTTATCCATATGGAGCATCTTGATCCAAAACATGGAAGATCAATGTTTGACCACTTCATGATGCAAAACCACCAACATTCAATCGGTCTACTAATACATTTGTAGATGTGAAATGGATAAGTTCCTTAGAGAAAATATTTCATGATTTGGGGAGTAGAGAAATGGAAAAAAAATTTATGGAAGTTTATCGCCTCACAAGAGATGAAGATCAATGGGGGTCATTAAATCAAAACACAAAGGAGGATGAATAAGTATCGTTTATGTATTGGAGGGAGTATAAAAAGATTTTCTTTGAAAAATAATCTCCTCGTGACCACCGAGCAGATATGCAAAAGCAATTTCTTATTGTTAGGAAAAAATAGGATGAGAGTTTCGCAAACTATGAATCTAACATTAGAAGGTTATCAAGGCATGATAAAGATTATATATGTAACCCAATAAGTAAGATTGATCATTTCTTTGATGGGTTAAAACCATTTCTTCTTCAATAATTATTCTCGCAATCCCTCTCATCGTACAAAGATATTTTCGCATGAGCTATTAAGATAGAAAAGAAATTATCTAATCCTTACAACATGAAAGCAAATAAAAAGAAGAAGATATCTATTGAACACTCTAGGAATGTAAATAAAGAAACACGGAAGAATGGAAGAGTTGAATTTCCACCCTGTGATAATTGTGTAAGGAAGCACCCTGGTACCTATCTAAAAGAAAAATGTATATGCTATAAATGTGGATAGAAATTCCTCCTTCCTAGTGATTGTAAGGGGAATATAGAAGATAACAATGTCAAATGATACAATTTTAGGGAGATTGGACATTATGAAAATTAATTTCCTAAATGCCATGGAAGCTTACCATAGAAAAGTCCAAGGGAGAAAGGATAAGCTTATGTGATCACTACTGCGGATTTTGAATCTCTGAAAGATGTGTTAGCGCGTAATTTAATGGTTTCCTCAAGTTTAGACAATGATTTATTTGATTTTCGATCATCACATTATTTCATATCTTCCCATATTTCTATGAAAATTAGATATTTCCAATTTGAGTTAACCAGGGATTTGTCATTCAGAACTCCTAAGTGAATTATCATTGTAACAATTTGTTTTGAATCAGTACCCATTAGGGCATATAAATGTTCTTTATCCACTAATCTCATTGTCATACCCATGATTGAATTTGATATAATCCTCGGTATGGATTGTCTTTCGGACCATGATAAAAAAAATTTATTATATGAATAAGGAGGTTACAATTTTTGATTTTTTTTAAAATAGGTAGTAAAATTTTAATGATACAAAAAGGGGGGGTTACACAAGACTAAAGTATGGAATTTTGCTAACATCCCGAGCATAATAAAGGATTAATTCAGAAAGAAGATCATCCATTCAATGTAAGTCGTGAGGAATTCCAAGATTGGAAAGCCCATCAGTGATCATGATGGATTCATGGAAGGTGTGAGTGGCAATGAAGTTCAGCCCAATGTGGGAATTCAAATATTCCATTTAGCGGGCAGTAATAGGCCAAGCAAGGTAAATGGTACCATTCCAGATGGCCTAAATGATTGTAGTAGAGTCTCTCACAATCCAAATGTTGTTCTAACTTTGTAATTTGGAAAAGGTGATGGAATGGATGATTCCCATCATCTCAGCTTCCAAAGTAGAAGAGTGACCACAATATACATAGAAGCATCCAAGAATCTAGTCCAAGTGATTTCTGAAGACAGCACCACAACGCGTTGGACCAGGGTTGCCTTTTGAGGCTCCATCCACATTGATTTTAATCCATCCCAGAGGGGGGAAGCCAAAACACTTCAATAGTATAGTGGGGTCATGGTAGATCCCCTCCACCCCAACACTTCTAAGAATCCCAAAGGCATGGAAAGAATTGTTGTAGGGAGCTCTTTGGATAATGGATGCTTTGCGAATAGCTATGAGGATTCTCATTTTCACTAGATTAATTTTAAAATAATTCCTTCAGAAAATTAGGTCACTTCTACCATTGAAGATAATATGAAGATGTTCTGCAGCCACTGAAACCAATAGGTTTTTGATTTGCTGGGACGTAGACAACTCCAAGGAATTCTTAATTTTCATGTTGATGGTATCAAAAATCATCCATCTGCACTCAAAAATGTCAAGAATATAATTCAAGAGAGTGTATGTTGTGTCACAGGAGAGAAAGAGATGATTTATATCATCTATATATTGATTGCACATACGAAATTTAGAACAAAGAGTAATCCTGAAAGTTTGTAAGAAGTTATCAATGGGGATTATTTGATGGACAATCCGCCAGACTAAAGTAAATCTTGAGGGTTTTATCTAGGATTTATTGAATTTATCTAGCCATGGGTGATTATTTTCAACATTGTTGAAAAAGAACTTATAATAGTCTTTGGAGTTAAGAATCCCATTGTTTACAGGTTTCCAAATAAGTAAATCATTAGTATTAATGAAAAGATAATCATTAACAATTTGAGTAATATAATCAGGGAGATCAAGGTTATTCATATGAATGATAGAGTCAATTGAATCCTAAATATGGATAGGGGTTGGTTGTTATCTATTACGGAGATCAGGGGAATACCAGTCCAATTATCAAACCAAAATTTTAAGCTGGATTCCTCAGTGGCTATCCATCTAGAGTTAGACATAATAGACATGGAAGTACTTTTGATGGAGGACCAAATGGAGGACTTAAGAAGATAGAGACCATTGTTTCTAATCTTGTCAAGGAAATTAGCTTTGAGAAAATTCATGGAGGATGAGGTGTTGTGAATAATGTTCCATGTAAGTCTAGCTTGATGGGCCTCTTTGAACTTAGAGATATTTTTTATGCCAATCACCCCTTTATCAATAGGTTTGCAGCAAGAGGTCCAATGGATAGTCACTAGTTTCCTCTCGGTAGTGCTACCAGTCCACACAAAATGTTTAATAGAAAAATTAATGTATTTTAAAAGACTTTTTGGCCATTTATAAATCATCATTGAATAAAAAAGATTAGAAATAGTTGTAGATTTAACCAAGAAAATTCTCCCGACCATCACGAGGGACTTACCCTTCCAGGAGGAAAGGTGCCTAAGCATGTGGTCCTCAATGTGAGAGAAATAATCCGCTTTAGGTCCACCCCAAAAAATAGGCACACCAAGGTAAGTAAAGGGGAGAGATCCTTCCATGACGCCCAAGATGTTAGAAATGGAAATTTTTCGTCCCAGAAGAATGTCTATACTAAAAATGATAGAATATTTTTTCCAGTTGATGTGTTGACCAAAGACTTCCTGATAGTGGATTCGGATATCTTTAAGTTTGAGAATGTTCCTCTTGTCTCCCTGGGTAAAGAGAATAATGTCATCAGCATAAATAAGATGCGAAATAACTTGTAAATTCTTGGACTTAGAGATATGTTTAATGTTCCCTTTATCGATCTCTCAGGAGATTAACCTACTCAGGTAGTCTTCTGCAATGGAGAATAGAATAGCAGAGAGAGGGTCACCCTGCCTCACTCCTTTAGTGAAGTTCAAATAACCTCTAGGAGAGCCATTAATGAGAATGGAGATGTAGGCAGAATTGAATAAAGTTTTTATTCTAGTTATGAAAATTTCATTGAAGATGAATTGTGAAAGAAAATTATACATAAAGTTCTAATAAATGGTATCAAAGGCCTTCTCAATATCAAGTTTGATAGATACTCTTCCACCTCTAATATTTTTTGTTTAAAATATTAGTGGACTCAGAGGCCAGGTAGATGCAGTCTTGAATATATCTGACTTTTATGAAACCAAATTGGTTCCAAGAAACTATCTACAAACAAATGTAATTCATTCTAATGGAAATTAATTTTTTGATGATTTTGAATAAATAATTGATAAGAGAAATGGGTATGAAGTTCAGAATCACATCATCATTCTCCATTTTGGTAATGAGAACAAGGAATTGGGAGTTAAGTCCATGAGGAAGAATACCTTTAGAGAAGAAGACATTAACCATATGACAAACATCGCCTTGAAGAATATACCAATGATTTTGGTAGAATCCATTATTAAACTCATCCAGACCAGGAGCACTGTCAGGATTATGGTTGAAAACAGTGTCTCTGATTTCGTGGTCAAAAGGGATGATGTTCAGAAGAGTGTTATCTTCCTCAGAGACAAGCGTAGGGATGATGTAAGGTTTAAGGTCTATATCAATATTATCACCATTGAAAATATTTTCAAAATAAGAGACTAAGTGATTGGAAACTACTTCATCAGTGTCAAGAATTTGGTCCCCATTTATAAGAAAGGATAAAGGTCTATAGACTTTCTTGACCCTATGGAGAGAATTATATAATTTAGTATTCCTATCACCATCATTAATCCATTTGGATTTGAATATTTTTTTTAAGATTATCCTTAAGTTTGAGTACGGAAATAATCTTAGAGGAGATGGTAATTTTCTGTTGAGAGTCGTGATCAATGTTTGAAGAAGAATTTGTATTTTGAGGTTAGTTAAGTTCTGCTTCAAGAAGTTTGATGATATTTTCCATTTCATAAACCTTGCATTTACACCATCTTTTAATAGTATTCTTTAATATTTCTAACTTCATCAGACAAAAAAATGGGTCAAACTGACCATGAATTCTATTCCATGGGTTCTTTATGATACTTATACATTTAGGGTCAGAAGAAAAAGTAGTGTTATATCTGAAAGGATCTCTCAATTTAATTTTTTTGTTGTATAAGGAAAGAAGGATAGGATGATGGTCAGAGGCCATTATCGCAAGAGTAATGTTAGAGATATTGTCCTAACTATCCAGGGTGTGTGAATTAGTAAATTCCCTATCTAGTTTACTGGAAACATTTCTATTATAGTGTTTTCTATACCAGGTAAATATACCACCAAAGTGGTTAACCTCTGTGAGGTTGTTCATTTCAATAGAGGCATTAAATTTCCTAGTGGTAATATGAGAAGGAGGAGGACCAATTTTATCCCTCGAAGAAAGGATGGAATTAAAGTCACCAATAATAAACCAAGGATGAAAAATAGAGGCATTATAACTAGTGATATCAATTCAAAGGTCTCTCCTGCCTTGATACCTGTTATAATCATAAAAAAAGTAGTGAAAATGTGTGTGTTCTCAATGATATTGTCACAAGTAATTTCTTGACTCGAACGGCTATATATGTTAACATTTTGCAATGAAGAGTGAGCAATGATCCATAATGATTCATAAGGGGATCCACTATTTCATGCCCCTATAAAATAGTATCCAGGAGGGTCTTGATGTGAGCGCGAGGCAAAGTTAATTTTAGGTTCCGCAATAGAAATATGGTTTGGAGTGTGAGTATTGGTGAATATTTTATGAATGTTGAAGGTGTTAAGATTAGAAATTCCTTGACAATTATAAAATAGAATATTCATTTTGACCATTTGTTGGTGGGGTTGTCCCCCTTTTTTAAAAGTTGTGGTCCTAGAACAGGTGGAAGTGCTAGATGAGTGATCTTTCACAACATTCTCATGATATACCTACAGTGTTAAGCGCATGGGAAAAGAAGCATCAGCTGTATCTCTGCCATGTATGTTAGGAACAGATTTTAAAGGAAGATAAGGAGAGTTATTCTTGCTCTCAGGTGCCTTGAGAGAAGCATACTGGAGTTTTTGGTCTTATACAAGAGTAGAGTTGTGGAAAAAAGGTCATGGAGCTCCAGAAAACATGTGATTCTGTTCTGTGGGGTGTTCTACATAAGTGGAAGAATGTGGAGGAGGAATGGAAGAGGGATGCTTGAAAACAGGATCCCTATACATAGTAGAATGAGAATCCTGAGTCTGTACCAGGACAGAATTAGAACTAGCAGGTCCTGGGAGTTCCGAAGTTTTGGAACCACGTTGTGCAATGTGTGGCACAGCAGAATCTTGCTTCTTGAGAACTGCAGATTGGGGTCCCTGGTCTTCTGCAGGATCAGAAATGGGGACATGTGGTTTAGTAGCTCTATAGAGCATGTGATTCTATTTTGTAGAGTTCTCTACATTATAATCAGAGTGTATATAAGGATTGGAGTTGGGATGCTTGCAAGCAGTATCCCTAAATATAGAAGGATGAGAAACCTGGACTAGTACTGAGACAAAATTGGGGATAGTAGGTCCTGGAATTTCATAAGGCCTGGAGTCAGATATACAATTTTCAATGATGATAAGGAATACCTTATATTTAGAGGAGAAACCTCACCATCTTATTCTTATCAAGATCTTCCCCCAGTAGCTCTAATAAATTCAATTATTGGGGAGGAAGAGAATGAAATAAATATGGGTATGGAAAGGAATTTTTAAATAGAGGATGTTCCAATTGTGTATGAATTTTTTTATGTGTTTCCAGAGGATTTACCTAGACATCCTCCAGAACAAGAAATTGATTTTTCATTTGACTTAAT
The DNA here is from genome assembly GCA_963277665.1 of Viscum album. Classification (NCBI taxonomy): domain Eukaryota; kingdom Viridiplantae; phylum Streptophyta; class Magnoliopsida; order Santalales; family Viscaceae; genus Viscum; species Viscum album. The sequence continues at coordinate 359,416,978 of OY728158.1, read as the reverse complement.
TCCTAGTTCAATACCCATGTCAAAGACCCCTTATGGAATTCCCACTGTAGAATTAGTGGAACTAAAGAAACTACTAGAGGAATTAAGTAATAAGGGATTTATTCTCCCTAGTTTTTCTCCATGGTGAGCCCCTATACTTTTTTTAAGAATAAAGATGGGTCTATGATGTTGTGAATTGACTACAGGGAGATCAATGCTATAACAATAAATAACACGTATCTCCTACCTCGCATTGATGATTTATTCGATCTACTTCATGGAGCTCAATATTATTCAATGATTAACCTTAGATCTGCATACCATCATTTGTGCATGAAGAAGGAATACATTCCGAAGACAGCATTTAGAGCTATGTACGGGAATTACAGGTTTACAGTAATGCTTTTTGGGCTGACTAATGCACCCTCTGTCTTCATGGATTTAAGGAATATAGTTTTCAAGTAACATCTTGATGAAATTGTAGTGGTATTTATTGATGATATATTAGTATCCTCAAAAAGCTATGAAGATCATGAAAATCACTTTCGCACTATTCTGAAAACCCTTAGATGGAATGAATTATATGAGAAGTTTATAAAGTGTGAATTCTGTCTTTAGGAGATTTCTTTTCTTGGACATATATTTCTCTAAGTATGGAATCTTTGTTCATCCTTAAAATAAAATATCAATCAAAAAATGTCCAGAACCAATGAGTATAACATAGGTATGAATTTTTATTGGTTTATCAAGTTATTATCAGCATTTTGTCCATATGTTTTTCTTGATTGGCTAACCCATTAAGCCAGATCACACACAAAGGGGTTAAATTAGTTTGGACAAAAGAGTGAAGAATGTTTTGAATAAATGAAGAGAATATTAGTCAATTCTCTTATCTTGAATCAACCATCGGGGAATGATGGGGTTGTTATTAATTTTGATGCTTCAAAGAAAGGAATTGGTTGTGTCATTACGCAGAATGAAGGACTTATTCTCTATGAATCATGACAGCTAAAAAATTCATGAACAAAACTATCCTACTATTGATCGTGAGTTGGAACATGTATCCTTTGCATTGAATATATGGAGACACTATCTCTATGGAGAAAAATGTGAGATATATACTGATCACGAGAGTTTGGAGTATATTTTCTCACAGGCATAACTCAATATGAGGTTAAGGTGATGGGTTGAATGACTCAAAGATTATGATTTCACTATACACTACCACTCAGGGAAAGAAAATGAGGAGGGAGATTCTTTGAGAAAAAAGGATCATCGAGTTTTGAACAAGATGAGAGTTCAAAGAGATGATATATTCATGGATCTAGTAAAGATGAATATGGGAATAATCCTGGAAGGTGAAAGATCAATAATTTTTTCAAATTGTTGATAATGCATATTTAATAGAAAGGATAAAATGTTCTCAGACTGATGATGAGGTGTTTCAATATAAAATTTATAATTCCCCAACCCCAGTTACCAAGAGTCAGTGCATTGTTACATAACATTAGCATGATCACCAAAGATAATGTCAAGAAAGAAATATTTGTTTAGTAGCCTTGGAAACACAAGATACATTCCTAAGGATTACATTACATGATAAAGTGAAAAACTACAACGACATATTCTTTATAATCCACACTAATATCCCCTTAGACTATTCTTGCAGGTCAGTCATAAAAAATTTCTTCACATCCTGGGAAAAATAAAACATAGAATGTGTTGAGCTCAGATTCTCAGTAAGGATACCAATATAGCGGAAACTTTCATTAATAAGAGTAAACATTTAAGGCAACGTATAACTAAAATAAAATTATTTTAAACTTGAACTTTAGAATAATATAGAAAAAATAAAATTAAATAATTCCATTTACTTATTCACATAGATATTCTACTAGTCAAATAATCACATGCAATATCAATAACCACTTTCATAATGATGGAATGCATAATGCCAAACTATCATAACCACATAGCCAAGGCCTTATGCCAAGACTACAAATAAGATTTTGTCATGGCCTTGTGCCAAGACACTATTTTTTTCATAAGACCTACCAATGCATCAAGGAGATATAGCGGGCACCACCCATCACTTAGTAAGTCCAATGCAATCCCATATGAAAAGGTTTAAACTTAACATAAACATTCGTATTAAAACTAGAATACGAAATGTAAATATTTTCCACATAAACCATTAATGGTATAAAAATAACACATTCATGGTCAGACATACCACAAAACCTTCAATACAATATGCAAGTTTTGTATCATAGTAAATCAACTTCAAATAAGCTTAAAATCCATCAAAGGATGTTGACATGGATGAAATCATAACTATTTGAGAGAAATATCTCTTTTTTTAAATCATTTAAAAGTCACATAATTATAAAAGAAAACATTTACATTGAAAATATTTATATAAGCTTTTAATGGAAGCTTTGACGATTTTATAATGGTGGAAAATAGACGAACCCATCATATTTGTTAAAAAAAGAAATTCTTACCTTAATTTTGTCGAAAAGGTTAAAAAGGACCTAGTTTGGAAAATGATGGAAATATTCCTTTATAAACATCTTATAAAATCCAAACAAGGCTATAAATTAATTTAAGCAAATAGTCTATAAAATAGTAATAATTATTTGAAATACATTTTTAAGAAACATGGATGTGGAAGATAGAGAGGTGCCCGTAGATAATTACGTAAAAGCAATCTCGGATAATGAAGAAATTGTGAAATAAAACCTTACCTTTTACTTTTCCATGGTAGAAGGTAGGTTAACCTATTATATAATGGTGAGATGCTTTTTATTAAATTATACATGAATCATATCCATTAATATGATATCATATATGGTCTTTTAACATTGATTTATTTATAATATCTTAGTATTATTGTTGTTTCTGGTGTTAACAGATTCATTATCCTTTTATTTATTTGTTATGTGAGTCATATTTGTTTTGGATAGGATGTCTATTATTCATATCCAGAATGATATCAAGTCCTTAAACATTATTTTTAATCATCAAATGAAAATTTGTCTTAAATGGATATGATGGGGAATGAATATCATCGCGTTCATAGAGACGGTAATCTGTACGTACGCACGAGTGACAATATCATTCTTTTGATATTAAAATAGTATAAAATTGGATGTTATATGATATATAGAGAATAATTATCATGTTATATTTATTATATAAATCAATTTCACATCATTATTATACCCATCAAAATAATAATGTATTGAATAACAATTACACCATGACATGGAGACGGTAAGCCGTACGTACGCACGTATGGTGACATGCCATTCAATGGATGGATAGAATAATGAATTTTGTTGTACAATATTTATAAAAAAATCACAGTATATTGAAGATACAAGAGTTATTATTTTATAATGGAAATAACAAAGAAAAGGAAGTGGAAGAATAAAGGAACTTGAAAGAGGTGATGAAATATTTCCCTCTTCTTCGGGTTCTTCCTTTTTATTTGATCAAAAGGAGTCTTTAGGATGGCATTCAGACTAAATTATGGCCTTTAGGATTAATGGAGGATAGTTGAGAGGGTATTTGGGTAGATTTTGTCCAATCCAAAAGGCTTTGAAGTTGTGAATTTTAGGGAAGGGGGACTGCCCTTTTATAAGAGGAGTGAGGGGAACCTTAGGAAAAGCTTGAAATATTTTTCATAATAAATTAATTGTCAGTTTATAATTGATCCAAAGTGGATTATTTGAATTATAATGTAGTTATGGGTAAAAAACCACTCAACCAATAGGTTTTAGTCAGGTTGGAGTCACCATATTAACCTTATCATATAGATTTAACTCTTAGTTAAATAGTTTGACATTTACCATGTCTCTTTGAATTTTTATATTATATGATTAATAAACTTACAATAAACATCCCAGATAACCCCAAATTGTTCATTAATGAAACACCTATCATAATATAATCCATGTGGTCGAACCATATATTTTTAGGAATATTATATCAATTAATAATATAATATTTTTTTTCAAAACACCTTTATGTCAATTTTGACACTATTTAATAATTGATTTTTGTTAAAGTCTTAAAAAATTTATTAATTAGATCCAAATTAATTTGATCGATCCTAACATGTCATATTAACCTATAAAATTCGTGTATGTTATCTAAACTTTCAAATTAAATTCATTTTAACATTTATAATACCAATAATTTGATTCTTTCATTAATATAAAAATTAATGCATCATCATTGTGTCATAAATAACATTAATTATTCAATGTCTAAAAATTATAAATAAATTACGATTATGTAGGAAATATTTTTATATTTCTAATGAATATTTATAGTTGAAGATATAACATAGATAACCCTATGTAAAAATTGTTTAACTAAAAGTTATATGCCTATCTCATTTTTGTATTTACTTTAACATAATGAATATAAAGTGTCATTATCACTTACATGTGGCTCCATGGGGTCCCAAAATTTACACAAAGATGACCATGGTCGGACATGTATCATCCAATAGGGTTAAGACACGTGTTAGGGTAATTTAATATTATTATAATATTATATTGTTACCCTTATTTACCGGATTTACCCTTTAACCATTATAAATAAAATATTTACCGAAGTATTCAAAATGTCTAAAAAAAGTTACCTATTTACACAATTTGGACCTCTTGATTCAAAATATGGAATCCATTTTTCTAAATTCAAAACACATAAGTGGAAGAAATTAATTTAGAATTAATTCCCCTTTTCAAAATAAAAAGTGTGTGTTTAGAAAATAATAACAATCAAAAGATTCACACTTTCTAATGTCCAGTTTAAATGTGAAATTATGTCCAATTAACAACATTGGATTAGATGGTAAAAATATAATCTAATTATACTTTAAAACCAATAAAATTCATAATTTATCACTTTTAATTATTTTGATTAAAAAGGTTGTTTTTAATTAAAATTTAGTAATTTTCACTATTCATCAAAATATGAAAGTTATGAGAAAAGTACCAATAATTCACCCCGAGCTAACTTAAATATTTTGAATCCAAAAATGAAGTCCATTTTGAAAGATAAAATTTGTAAAATTTTAAAAAGTGGGTATTACTATTCATAACGGGTACATTGATTGGTTGCGGTGTGTTAGAAACTCGATGTTGCGTACAATGCAAGATATTACATTATTCAAAGGGAAACGTATCGTGGAAGCTTGGGGTGTTACATTATCCCCTCCTTCAAATAAATTCATCCTTGTAATTTCTAGAGTATTACTGCATAAGAAGACTCAGGTGGTTCTTCATCATAAGCTTCTTGGGTTCCCACGTTGCCTCTTCCATCTTATGGTTTCTCCATAGAACTTTTACCAGACAAGTTGTTTGGTTTCTCAATACTTGTTCTCTCCTATCAAGAATGATGACGGGCTATTCTAAATAAGACAGACCGGGTTATAGTTTTAATTCCACATAGGTGAGTACATGCGTTGGGTTAGGCATGTATTTTCTCAACAGTGATACGTCGAACACATCGTGAACTTTGGAGAGACTTGGCAGCATTTCCAAACATTAATCTACAACCCCAATTCGTTCGAGAATTTCGAAATTTCTGATGTACCTAGGAATCAATTTACCCTTCTTACCAAAATTTATGACACCCTTCTATGGAGATACCTTCAAGAAAACATGATCTCCTACCTGAAATTCCAAATACTTCCTTCGATTATCGGCATAGCTCTTCTCCCTACATTGAGGTGCTTTGATGTGGTTTTGGATTTCCTTCACCTTTTCCATCATTTCATCCACCACTTCTGGACCTACGAGTTTTCTTTCACCAACATCATCCCAACAAGTTGGTTTGTGACATCTCTTTCCGTATAATGCTTCATATGGTGCCATATGAATCCTCAAATGGAAGATATTGTTATAGGAAAATTCAACCAGAGGTAAATATTGACCCCACATACCTTGAAATTCAAGTGAGCAAGATCTCAACATGTCTTCTAAGGTTCGAATAGTCTGTTATGATTGTCCATCAGTTTGAGGGTGGTAGGTAGTACTCAAATGAAGTTCAGTATCCAGGGATTTCTGAAGACTTTTCCAGAATCATGATGTAAAATGGGGATCACGAACAGAAAAAATTGATAGGGGTACTCTATGAAGTCTCACAGCTTCATTAATATATAGTATTGCTAGAAGTTCATGTGGTAAATCTTCTCTTATAGAATGAAAATGTACTGACATGGTAAGATGATCAAAAATGACCCATATTTCATCATTCATTTTAGAAGTATTTGGTAGTCTCATGACAAAGTCCATCATAATATTACCCCATTTCCACTCAAGTATGGGAAGAGGTTGCATGATTCTTCCAGGTTGTTGCCTTCCAGCTTTCACTTGTTGACAAGCCATACATCTTGAGAAAAAATCAGCAATCTCCCTCTTCATGTTGTTCCACCAAAAATGTTCCTTCAAATCTCTAAACATCTTAGTACTACCAGGGTGTATAGAAAAATTGTAACTATGAGCATCATCCAACAATTCCCTTTTTAGATCAGGTATATCGGGAACACAAAGTCTCTTCCCAAATTTCAAAATTTCATCCTCATACACAAAGTCAATCAATCTCCCTTCATTCATAGGTTTAATCTTTTTTTGAAACTCTTCATTATCAGTCCAAGAACATTTTATCATTTCTAGTAAGGATAGTTTGGCAACCATTTGAAAAATTATGGATGTTTCACCTTCCATGGTGATCCCATGTCCATATTCACTAGATCCATATATATAGGATAATTTTCAACTCTCATCATGTTCAAAACTAAATGATACTTTCTAATCAAATAATCGGCCACCTTATTTTCCTTCCTCAGGTGATAGTGTATCATGCAATCATAATCCTTGAGTAGTTGCCTCATGTTGATTTCTCTATATGGGAAAATATAATTCAAACTCTTGTGATTAGTATAAATCTCACATTTTTCTCCATAGAGATAGTGTCTCCAAATATTCAAAGTAACGAATACATCTGCTAACTCAAGATCATGAGTAGGATAGTTTTGATCATGAATTTTCAGATGTCGTGATGCATAGGCAATAACCCTGTCATTCTTCATAAAGAAAAAAACAAGTCCTTTCTTCGATGCATCACAATAAATAACGAACCCATCATTCCTCGATGGTAGAGTCAATATTGAAGCATTGACTGGTCTTCTATTCAGTTCATCAAAACATTCTTCACACACTTTTTTCCAAACAAATTAAACCCCTTAATGTGTGAGCTTCATTAATGGGTTAGCCAATCAGGAATAATTATGGACGAAACGTCGATAATAGCCTGCTAAACCAATAAAACTGCGTACCTCGGTTATACTCGTTGGTTCTAGCCATTCTTGGATTGATCTTTTCTTAGAAGGATCAGTATTGATTCCATCCTTAGAGACAATATTTCCATGAAAAGATATCTCTTGAAGCCAGAATTCACACTGGTTAAACTTCCCATTTAATTCATGTCTTATATGAGTTTTGAGGATAATGTTCAAGTGATTTTAATGATCTTATTAGATTTTGGGGTATACTAAGATATGATCAATAAATTACACTACAAATTCATCATGATATTCCTTGAAAACTATGTTCATTAGATCCATGAAAATAGAGGGTGAGTTAGTCATCCCAAAAGGCATTACTGTAAACTCGTAATGCTCATACCTAGTTCGAAATGTTGTTTTCGGAATTTCTTCCTTCTTTACACGCAACTAATGATATCCAGATTGAAGGTCAATCTTTCAAAAGTATTGAGATCTATGAATTTGGTCGAATAAATCATCAATGTGAGGTAGGGGATTCTTGTTCTTTATTGTTATAGCATGCATCTCCCTGTAGTCAATGCACAACCTCATAGATCCATATTTCTTCTTAACAAAAATAATAGGGGCTCCCCGTGGAGAAAAAATAGGGTGAATAAATCCCTTATTACTAAATTCCTCTAGTTGTTTCTTTAGTTCCACTAATTCCACAGTGTCCATTATAAAACGGGTCTTCGATATGGGCCTTGAACTAATAATTAAGTCGATGGAAAACTCCATTTCTCATTCTGGAGGATTTCCAGGTAAATCCTCTGGAAAAACATCAACATGTTCTTGCACAATAGTTAAATCCTCTATTCGAACATTCCTTTCCTCACCCAAAGTTATTCCATTCTCTTCCTACCCAATAATTGAATTTAGTTGAGCTATTGGGGGTGGATCTAAATAATAATTACGTTGTGATGTTTCTGCTCTAAAGATAGGGTACTCCTTATCATCATCAAAAAATGTAACCTCCTTCTTCTTAAAATAAATTTTCACATCATGGTATAAAAGCCAATCCATACTGTGGATTATATCAAATTCTATCATGGGTATGATGATGAGATCAGCAGATAAATAATGTTTATATTCCTTAATGGGAACTGATTCACAAAACATTGTTGCAGTGATGCTTCCCTTAAATTTTTTGACTGACAACTCCCTTGTTAAATCAAATGTAAATGAACTAATTTTCTTAGCAAACTGGGAAGATATGAAACAATGGGACGATCCGTATTCAAATAAAGCATTTGATAAACTTGAGGAAACCATTAAATTACCTGCCACCACGTCTTTTGGAGCTTCAACCTCGGTAGTAGTGATTGCATAAGCTTGGTCTTGATACCTTGGCCTTTTCTGAGGTACGTTTCCTTGATGCTTAGGACATTCCTTTGTATAATGTCTCATCTCCCTACAATTTTAGCATTGAACATCGGTATATTATTTCTTCCCCTTGCAATAATGAGCTTGGGGGCCTTTTTCACCTCACTTGTAACAGACTCCCATTTCCTTGAAGCAAGTATCGGGGTGTTTCTTATCACATTTACTACAGGATGGATATTCAACTTTTCCCTTCTTCCCATTATTTCCATTTCCAGGGTGATCAGCTGATCTCTTCTTCTCTTTCTTTTCTTTAAAGTTGTAAGACATAGGGAATTTCTTTTCTATCTTGATAGCACATGAGACAATATCTTTGTATGATGAGAAGGATTGTGAGACTAATGATCGACAGAGAAATGGTTTTAACCCATAAAAGAAATGATCAATATTACTTCTTTAGTTACATATATAATCTACATCATGCCTTTCTAACCTTGTGAATTTAGACTCATACTTTGCAACATTCTCGTCCTCGTTTTGCCTCAGGCTCAGAAATTGTCTTTCCATATCTGCTCGATGGTCATGAGGAATGTATTTTTCAAAGAAAAACTTTTTAAACTCCCTTCATTCCATATTTTATACTTAATCATATTTTTTTGTGTTTTGATTCAATGACCACCATTGATCAGCATCTCCGGTGAGGTGGAAAACTACATTACAACTTTTTCCCATTCACTACTCCCCAAGGCATAAAATATTTTCTCTAAGGAATTTATCCACTGCTCAGATACTAATGGATTTGTACTCCAATTGAATGTTGCTGGTTATTGCCTCATGATGAGATCTTACATTGATCATCAATGCTGCAGATCAGGGTGATTTATACGGGTAATGTTATTATTGAAAAACCTGAGTGAGTTGTCCCAGTATAGTGATAAGATGATCAAAACCAGTTATATCACCAGCTCCACTATAATTATCTTGATCATGAGGGAAATCCTTATATGGAGTGCGTGCATTGATACAGTTTCCATTCCTTCCACTAGCCCCCCTTTCTAAACAATGGCATAAACTAGATTAGTTTATGAATAGAAATACATAAATCCCAACTTGTAAAACACTTAACATAATCCAAAAAATTTATGGATAGAATCCATAATCATAAAAAAAATCTTTTAACATGAATATACTCTTAAACCCTTCATAATGGTTTGTAAAAAAATGAGAATTATCCTAAGCATATCCCCCGGGAGTGTCATAACCAAGAGTGCAGCAAGACCCGTTGTCGTGATCTAGTTCACATTCGAGTCTAGCTCAAAGCGGTGTTTTTGGGTTTTACCCCTAGGTAAATCTATGCCAGATCCACCTCTACCCGTACGTATCCAGACAGGGGTGTATTTCTTGGAAAACTCACAAAATCTCTACAAATACCAAAATTCTAGGAAGTTATTCTATACTAATCCTCAAAGTATGTCTTAAGGATATGTGCACTAATCAGAGTTTATCTAAATCTAGTTTACAAGGTTTGTACTAAATGTCCGCTAATACCAACTATAATGCCCTGACCCCAGTAACCTAGAGTCGTTGAATTATTACATAATATTTGCATGATCACAAAAGATCAAGTCTCTAAATACCTATTAGTTTAGTAGCCCTGGAAACACTAGATACATTCATAAGGTTTACATTACATGATAAAGTGAAAAACTAAAACAAAATAGTCTCCATATTTCACACTCATATCCCCTTCAACTATCCCTGGAGGTCTGTCATAAAATACTTCTTCACGTCCTAGGAAAAATAAAACATAGAAATAGGTGAGCTTTGATCCTTAGTAAGGATAACAATATAACGGAAACTTTTATAAATAAGAATAAACATTTAAGGAAATGTATAACTAAAACAAAAGACTTTTAAACCAGAACTTCAGAATAATTTGGAAAAAATAAAATGAAATAATTTCATTTAATTATTCACATAGATATTCTACCAGTCCAATAATCACATGCAATATCAATAAACAATTACATAATGATGGAATGCATAATTCCAGACTATCAAAACCACATAGTCAAGGCCTTGTGCAAAGAATACATATAAGATTTTGTCAGGTCATTGTGCCAAGACACTAGTTTGTCTCCTGAGACCTACCGATGCATCGAGGAGCTATAACAGGCTCCACCCATCACTTACTAAGTCCAATGCATTCCCATATGAAAGGGTTTAAACATAACGTAAACATTGGTATTAAAACTATCATAAGAAATGTCAATACTTTCTCCCTAAACCATGAATGGTATAAAAATAACACATCCACAGTCACACATATCACAAAATCTTCAATAGAATATGGAAGTTTTGTATCATAATAAATCAACTTTAAATAAGCTTAAAATCCATCAAAGGATGTTGACATAGATGAAATCAAAACTATTTGAGAGAAATATATCTTTTTTTGAAATCTTTTGAAAGTCACATAATTATAAAACAAAACATTTACTTTGAAAATATTATTATAATCTTATAAGGTAAGCTTTGATGATCTTATAGCAGTGGAAAATAGGTGCACCCGCAGTATATGTTAAAAAAAATACATTCTTACATTATTTTTTTCGAAAGGGTTAAAAAGTACCATATTTAAAAAAAATGGAAAGATTCCTTTATAAACATATTCTAAATTTCAAAAAAGGGTATAAATGGATTTAACCCATAGTCTATAAAATTATAAGAATGTTTTGAAATACATTTTTAAGAAACGTGGATGTGGATGATAAAGAGGTCCCGTAGATAATTATGTATAAACAATCTCAGATAATGAAGAGATTGTGAAATAAACCCTTACCTTGTACATTTCCTTGGTTGAGGATAGGTTAACCTCTTTTATAATTGAGAAATAATTTTTATTAAATTATAAAAGAATCACATACATTAATATGATATCATATATGATCTTTTAGCATTGCTTTATTAATAATATATTAGTATTATTGTTGTTTCAGGTATTAACGGATTTGTTTTCCTTTATATTATTTGTTATGTGAGTCATATTTGTTGTGAATGGGATATATCATATTAATATATAGAATTATATCAAGTTCTTAAACATGATTTTTAATCATCAAATGAAAATTAGTCTTGAATAGAAACGATAGGGAATTAATCTCATCGCGTTCGTGGAGACGGTAATCCGTACGTACACACGAGCGACAATATCATTATTTTGATATTAAAATATTATATAATTGGATGGTATATCATATATAAAGAATCATTATCATGTAATATTTTATATTTACATCATTTTCACATCATTATTATACCCATCCAAATAATAATTTATTGAATAACAATTACACCATGACAAGGAGATGGTAAGTTGTACGTACGCACGTATGATGACATGTCATTCAAAGGATGGATAGAATAATGAATATGTTTGTACAATATTTATAAAAACATCATAGTATATATAATATACTTGAGTTATTATTTTATAATGGAAACAACAAATAAAAAGGAAGTGTAAGAAGAAAGGAACTTGAAAGAGGTGATGAAATATTTACCTCTTCTTCCGGTTCTTCCTTTTGATTTGATCAAAAGGGATCCATAGGTTGGCCTTATGACTAAAGGAAGGACATTAGGATGAATTTAGGAAAGTTGAGAGGGTATTTGGGATGATTTTGGCTGAGCCAAACGGCTTTTAAGGTGTTAATTTGAGGGAAGGGGGTGTTCCCTTTCATAAGAGGAGTGAGGGGAACCTTAAGAAAAGCTAGAAATATTATAATATAATAAAATAATTTTCGATTTATAATGGCTAAAAAGTTAATTGTTTAAATTATAAGGTGGGGATAGGGCTAAACCCACTCAAACAATACATTTTATATAGGTTTGTTTCACTATATTAACATTATCTTTTATATTTTACTCTTAGTTAAACAGTTTGACATTTACAATGTCTTTTTGTATTTTTATATTATATGGTTAATAAATGTACTATAAAATTCCAAGAGAACCTCAAGTGGTTCATTAATGATAAACCTATCATTATATAATTCATTTAGTCGAAACTTATATTTTTATGAATATTATATCAATTAATAATATAATATTTGTTTTAAAAACTCGTTTATGTAAATTTTGACACTATTTAATAACTGATTTTTTTAAGTCTTAACAACTTTATTAATTCGAAAAAAAATTATTTAATCAATCCTAAAATGTGATATGAACCTATAAAATTCTCTAATGGCATCAAAGATTTCAAATTATATTTATTTTAACATTTATAATAACAATTATTTTATTCTTTCATTAATAAAGAAAATATTGCATCATCATTGTGTCATAAGTAAATTTAATTATTCAATGTATAAAAATTATAAATAAAGCACCATTATGTAGGAAATATTTTTATATTTTTAATTAATATTTATAGTTTAAGATATAACAAGTATAACCTTATGAAAAAATATTACTAAAATATATATGCTTATGTCATTTTTTATTTACTTTAACATAATTAATATAAAGTGTCATTATCACTTACAAGTGGCTCCATGGGGTCCCAAAATCGATCCAAAGATTCCCATCATCAGAAATGTATCATACCATAGGGTTATAACACGTTTTAGGGTAATTTAATATTACTAAAATATGATTTTCGTACCATTATTTACCGGATTTACCCATTAACCATGGTAAATAAAATATTTACTAAAGTAATTATTAAAAATTTCTAAAAGTAAAAGTTACCTATTTAGACAATTTATACATCATGAATATAAATATGGAATCCATTTTTCTAAATTAAATTCACAGAAGTGGCAGTAATTAATTTAAAATTATTTCCCATTGTCAAAAGAAAAAGTGTGTTTTTAAGAAATAATAAATATCAAAAGACTGACACTTTCTTATGTCCAGTTTAATGGTGAAATTATTTTTGATGACAAAAATTAGATTAAATGGAAAAAATATAATCTAGTTATACTTTAAGACCACTCAAATGCATAATTTATCACTATTAATTATTTCTATTAAAAAAATTCTTCTAATTAAAAGTTAATAAGATTCACTATTCATCAAAATAAGAAAGTTATCAGAAAAGTACCAAAAATTCACCATAAAGCTATTTTCAATATTCAAAATCTAAAAATAAAGTCCATTTTGAAAGAAAAAATTTGTAAAATTTTAAAAAGTAGGTATTACTATTCATAACGGCTACTTTGATTGGTCACGGTGTGTTAGAAACTCGAAGTTGCGTACAATGAAAGCTATTACATTATTCAAAGAGAAACATACCGTGGAAGCTTGGGGTAATACAAAATAAAGGCTATTAATAATTGGAGATTTATTTACATCGTATATAAAGATGGAATTTTGAAATTTGGGAAGAGACTTTGTGTTCCTGTTATACCAGATCTAAAAAGGGAATTGTTGGACTATGCTCATATCTCCAATTTTTCTGTACACCATGGTAGAACTAATATTAATAGAGATTTAAATGAACATTTATTGTGGGACAACAGGAATAGATAGATTTCTAATTATGTGTCAGGATGTATGGTTTTTTGACAAGTGAAAGCTGGAAGGAAACATCCTTGAGGAGCCATGAAACATCTTCCCATACCTGAGTGGAAGTGGGATGATATTACGATGGACATTGTCATGGGACTACCAAGGACTCCTAGAACAAATGATGCAATATGGGTCATTTTTTATCATCTTACCATTTAAGCTTGTCTTATTTCTAATAATGAACATTTACCACTTGAACATCTGGAAAGACTATATATTAATAATGTTTTAATACTTCACGGTGTACCCTTATCGATTGTTTCTGATCGTGACCCCATTTTACATCAAGATTCATGAACAGTCTTCAGAAGGCCTTGGATACTAAACTTTATTTCAGCACTTCCTACCACCCTCAAACAGATGGAATGTCAGAATGGACTATTCAAACCGTAGAAGACATGTTGAGATCTTGATCACATGACTTTCAAGGTATGTAGGATAAATATTTACCTCTGGTAGAATTTTCCAATTACAATAGATTCCATTCAAGTATTCAGATGGAACTATATGAAGCATTATATGGAAATAGATGTCACACACCAACTTGTTGGGATGATGTTGGTGAAATAAAACTCATAGGCCCATAACATGTTGGGGAACCAATAGAAAAAGTGAATATTATCCAAACCCACATTAAAGTAGCCCAAAGAAGGCCAAAGAGATATGCCGATAATCGAAGGAAGGATTTGGAATTTCATGTAGGTGATCATGTTTTCATAAAGGTATATCCATGGATAGGTGATATAATTTTTGGTAAGAAGAGTAAATTGAGTCCCAGGTATATCGGACCTTTCAAAATTCTAGAACGAATTAGAGTTGTAGCTTATCATTTGGAAATGCCTCCAAGTCTCTCCAAAGTTGATGATGTGTTCCACATATCACTGTTGAGAAAATATATTCCTGACCCAACACATGTACTCACCTATGAAGAAATAGAACTAAACTCGATCTGTCTTATTGCGAAGATCCTGTCAATATTTTTGATACCTGAGAACATGTGTTGAGAAATCGGACAACTCGTCTGGTGAATGTTTTAAGGAGAAATCATAATATGGAAGAGGTAGCTTGGGAACCTGAGGAACATATGATAATGAACCAACCAAATATTTTTATGTAGAATTATTTTAGAAATTTTGAGGAAAAATTTATTTGGTGGATTCAAGAATGCAACACCATAAGTTTCCATGGTACATTTCCTTTTGAAAAAATGTAGTAGCTTGCGTTGTACGCAACTTGGAGTTTTAACACACCATATCCAATCAAACTAACCATTATGAATGGTAATACCCACTTTTTGAAAATTGATAATTTTATTATTCAAAATGGAATTCATTTTTGGGTACAAAATAAAAAAATTATCTTAGGGTGAATTTTTGGTATTTTTCTGAAAACATTCAATTTTTGATGAATAGTGGAAAACACTATGTAATTGTTTAAAACTGACATTTTATTTAAATAATTAGTTTTTTATTTGAATTTATTTTATGTTAAAATATATACTTAATACCTATATATGTTAAATTTATTTAATTTTAGTCATTTTATAATAAGTTTAGATATATGAAATCTTGTTGGACGTTTTACCATCTTTTACCCACCTTCTTGAAGCATTTAAAAATTTGCATAAAACATATTTTTTCGCTTATGTGAGTTGAATTTCAAAAATCCAAGAGAAATTAATGACATCAGTAAGTAAAATGTGGTTCAATAAGATGAAAATAATTTTTGGTGAATAGTAACTTCTGACTTTTACTTACCACGGTTAAAAGTAAATTTGGTAATTAAGGGTAAAAATGATATTATAATTACACTAAAACATGTCCTAATTCTATTGAAAAAGCTTAATTCGACCAAAAACAACCTTAGGAATAAAATATTATCCTTTTTGGTCCACTTTTATTAAATTAGTACTTTTATTATTATTTTATTTAAAAGAGTCAAAAGTGTTAAATTCAATGTTTAATAACTAAACCATTTTTAATATAGTTTTACACATAAGATATATTAGACTATAAATATTCATTAGAAATATAAAAATATTTCCTAAATAATTATATTTTATTAGTAATTTTTTGTCATTAAATAATTAAATTTATTTATTACACAATGATGATAAGGTAATTGTCTTGTTAATGAAAGATTAAAATAATTGATATTATAAATATCCAAATAAATGTAATTTGATACTTTTGATTAATTACACTAATTTTATAGGTTAGTATAACATGTTAGGGTTTATTAATTAAATTTTATTCGATGTGATAAAGTTTTAATGGCTTTCAAAAAAATAAAATACTAAATATTGTCAAAATTGACATAATTGAGTTTTTAAAACAAATACTGTATTATTAATTGATATAGTATTTATAAAAATATAAGGTTCGTATAAAGGTCATAGATATGGTTATATATATTAATAATTAACCACTTTGTGTTCTCTTGGCTTTTTATAGTAAGTTTATTGACCATATAATATTATAATACAAAGAGGCATGGAAAATGTCAACCTATTTACCAAAGAGTTAAATCTGAAAGGTAAGAATATTATGGTAACCTAAACATATCTAAAACATATTGGTTGATTTATTTACGACCCATCCCCAGATAATATACGAAATTAATTATTTTTTATCCATTAGAGACTGAAAATAATTTTATAATAAAATAATATTTCAATCTTTTCATAAAGTGACCCTCACCTCTCTTATAAAAGGGTACATCCCTTCTCTTTATTTCACACCACCAAAGCCATTTGGATCCTCCAAACCCTACCCAAATATATTCCCAACTTCCCTCACAACAAAAAAGAGGCCTTAATTTTATCATACAGCCAGCCTATGGAGAATGTTTCATCAACTCAAAAGGAAACACCTGAAAAAGAGGTAATAATTTCACCACACTCTTTCATGTTCTTTTCTACTTTCACTTCCTATTACATTGTAGTTTCCATACCAAAATAATAAATCTAGTAACTCCTACATACTGTGTTGTTATTATAAATATGGTAAAACAATATTCATTATTCTATACATCCTATAAATGACAATGTTTCCATACGTGCCTACGTACGACTTACCGTCTCCACGTCGCGGTGTAGTTTGTTATTCAGACACTTAATTATTTTTATTGGTTTAATAATGAGTATAATTGATATAAATAATAAATATAAATTTTTAATGATTCTTTATATATGATATAACATCCAATTAAATATTATTTCACCATCAATATAATGATATTGTCGCTCGGGCGTTTGTACGGATTACCGTCTCGACAAACGCAATGAGATTCATTCCCCATCATAGTCATTCATGAATAATTTTCATTTTATGATTTAAAATAGTGTTTAATAAATTAATATTATTATTTATATAAATCAAATACATCCTATCTATAACAAACATGGCTTACATAACCAATTATATAAAGGAAAACGAATCTTTTTACACCTGAAATGTTGATACTACTAAAATATTATTAACAAAGCAATATTAGAGGACCATATATGATATCATATTTATGTATATAGTTATTCTATAATGTAATAACAGTGATTTAATTATTATACAGGAGGTTAACATACCCTCTTCAAAGGAAAAAGTACAAGGTAAGTGGTAATTTCACTATCTCTTTATTATTCGAGGTTGTTTCTACGTAAGTATCCACGGGGACCTCTTTATCATCCACACACGTGTTTTCTTGACAATGTATTTCAAAACATTTTACTATTTACTAGAAAATGGGCTAAATTAATTTATACCTTAATTGACCTTATATGGAATCTTTCCATCATTTTCCAAACAATTTACTTTATGACCATTTCAAAAAAATTAAGGAAACAATGTCTTTTTTTAACTTATACGGTGGTTTCAGCTATTTTCCATCAATATAACATCATTGAAACTTCCCTTAAAATCTTATAAAAAAATTTTAAAAATAGATTTTTTCTTCTATAATTATGTGACTCTTAAATGATTTCAAAATGGAATGATATATTTCTCTCAAATAGTTTTGATTTCATCTATATCAACATCCTTTGATAAATTTTACACTTGTTTGAATTTGATTTGTTATGATAAAAATATCCCATAGTGTATATAAGGTTTTGTGACATGTATGACTCTGGATGTGTTATTTTGAAACCATTCATTGTTTATGGTCAAAGTATTTTCATTTCGTATGCTAGTTTTAATAGGAATGTTTATGTTATGTTTCAACCTTTTCATATGAGAAATGTATTGGACATCGGAAGTGATGGGTGGGGCCTGATATAGTTCCTCAATGCATCAGTTTGTCTCATGAGAGAATTAGACATCGAATTGGGTGAGGCCTTTCCCAATTTTATATATGGTTTTGGATGAGGCTTTAATCATTTTTAGATGTCTTGGCTGAGGCCTTGATAAAATGTTTTTGAATGTCACGCATTATAAATTCCCTCATTATGAAAATAATATTGACGGTTCATATGGTTATTAAACTATTAGAATACCCATGACGATTATTTATTATGTCATTATTTTCTCATCTCATATTCCTACCATAAAGTGTTCGTGTTTATTATTTGTAAAGGCATGTGTTTTCAATTATTCACCATGCCTAATGTTTATGTTATCTTCTGCTATATTGTTTACTCTTACTGAGAATTTGATCTCACTCCTTTCTTATGTTTCGTTTTCCTAGGATATGAAGAAGTTAGTTATGAGTGACTTAAAGGCATAATCTAGGATGTTGGGATGTTTCTAATGGAATAAATTAGTTCTATATTTATTTTAAAGTTGTAATGTTGAGCTTATGTATATATCGTGTTTCCAATAATACTAAACAGATCGGTCATTCAAGACATGATTCCTTATATCATCCCAATATTATGTAATAATGCACCAACTATGGGTAATTGTGGTCGGGGATTTATAGTTTGTCCTCCTTGTTCTTGGTCCAACATTCATCTTTGAGAACCACAGCTGCAACATCATTAAAGATTAGTATATCATTGAGGATATTGTTGGTGAGGTTGATAATGAGTTGGTCATACGAATCTGGAAAACTCTGTTGTAGAATCGTCACACGTTCAGTATCCATAATTTTATATCCCAATATCAATAGCTAATTGAATAGGGTATTGATATTGTTGATGTGGTAAGTCACCAATGATGACTCTACCATCCAAAAAGTGTACATTTGTATCTTCAATAATTTTTTTTTGTGAAATGACTTGGCCTCGTATAGCTTCGTTAGAGTTTCCAATATTTCCTTTTCTGTCTTTTTCTCTAAAATTCTCGATAGGACCTTATCTACCAAAGCCAAATGGATGTTGTCAATGACATTCTCATCCATGTCTATCCATTTCTCATATGTCACACCCACCAGATTCTCTCAAATTTCCAGTAGGAAATTGTCCTTTTACAGCATTGCATGCATCTTCATTATCCACACCAAAAAATTATTCCCTTTGAATTTTTTGATCTCCAATTTTGCCACCATTTGGACATGTCGTCATTCTAGAACCTCCTCCATTTTTCAACAGTGTATTTAATATTCTTAATAAAAATTTTCTGATGTGGAAAATAAATAGGAGTTTCCATCACAAAGAATACTCAAATTTACAATATTTATTAGTACCTGAATATGTGAACAAAATTGTTCCACATCCTTGCCGCTAATACCACTTGTTGGGACCGTAAATTATTGGGCCACAGGTGCAATGATAATCATGAGATAAAATAAACTGAAAATGTGAAAATAAATGGGCACCAGATTAAATGTGGAAAAAAACCCTAAATGGAAGGGGTAACAAACCATGGGAAAATGGAAGGATCTATATGGGTAAAATTTCTTACACACTCGCTCACTTATTGAAAGGATAAAAATACTCATAATAATATCTCTTGAATATAGTAGGGAAACTGACTCACAAATACTACTCGAATAGGATAAGTGGTGATAAGATTTCAGGTGAAGTTGATACCCTCTGTTAAGATGGAGAACCTCCTTTTATAGGCCTCCTCTCCCCCTTCCTATTGCCTTCTCCTGTTGGGAGGTTTGGTGGAGTTGGCCACCAACCACCTACCACAGGCCACCCCCTTTGAGAAAACATGGGGCGGACACCGTCCGTGGAGAAAAAAATATATCGACATTAAATCCCATATATACCTCATAATAACATCGATAAACCTTAATCAAGGACTACCACCCCACTTACCTACTTCCTCTAACGGACAAATGTCACCTCATGCCCACACTATCCCAAAACACATTCATCTTGAATCATCAGACTCCTGTCGAGATATCCCCACTAATACTCCCACCATATCCACCCATTATTCTTAACGAAATATAATTAAAAATGACTACTTATGTTCTTAAAAATAACTGACCATAGAGGAGGAAATTTAAAGGTGAATATGACATCAACCTCAATTCTACGGAACATAGTGAATTGATCTGGACTGTCATTGAATTTGGTCAAAGTTTAATATTTATATTCCTACAAACTACTATATATGTGGAAAGCAGAGTCGAACCAACAGGGAAGGCTATTTTGACCACTAGTCTTCTAAAAACTAACTAAAGATCCCACTGTTGTCAGCAGTGGAATAGATTTTCTATTTATTTCATATTTTATTTATTTTTTTTATGAACACTAATGAAACACTACAGTATTTTTGAGTTTTTGTTCTAAACTATTATGAAACAAGAAACAAACTAATAATAGTGAGAAATAGAGATATAAAATGTTGATAAGTGAATAATCAAGTATGACGGTTGGGTAAAAGTAACCATTCAACTGGTTTTATAAGTATTCAAATTCACTTTAATGTTACTACTTTGCACCACTATAAAGAGAGTGAATTGTCTCTCTCACCAAGAGTTAAGTCACACAGGCTAATTGATTTCGGATTTCGCCACTCCAAAGCAAATCAAGTGTGAAAATTTCAAAAAGATAATGGCCACAGGAAGAACTCACCATAAGTCCCAAAGTAATTGTGAATTGTTTATTTTTTTAAGATCTTTCCACGAGCAATATTGCCTATTTGATTGTGGAGTTTTGAAAATTTAGTTATAGTGGTGAAACGAAATTTAATGAACTCATCATCTATCTCGTCGATTGATACTGAACACATTAATGTATGAAAGTAGAAAGGAAGAAAATTAACCAATAGAAGTCGTAATTCCCTAAGATCAATGGTTTAGCCAATTAATTTTTGCATTACCAACATAGGTAATGAAGAAATGCTAGAAAAGAGTACAATAATTCCAACATGAAGCAAAAAAGAGCTCCCCTAATAAAACTCTTCACTCGGGATCCAAGGCCTCCAACTCATCTCCAGAGCTGCTCTACTATCGCGTCTGGTGTGTTCGTCAAATGAATGAGAGTCTCCCCCTCCATAATTCAATTCTGTTGTTGCGCTGCTTTAAGTAGCCGACGTCTTTTATTTCATGTCACCTGAAACTCTTCACCGACTTGAATTCATCTTTACCTATAGCACCGCACATGTGTGTGTGTTCGCAACTAGCACATCATGCTAGTTTTACCTCAGTAACTAACTTCTATTAAGTTAGTTTCATGAACCTGGACATATCTTCAACTTTGGTAAGAACCCGAACATATAAAATAGAATAAAAAAGTAAATAAATGTGAACTAAAATAAAGAAAAATATATATTTAATAAGTTCAGTGTTATATTATTCGTCACAAGTTAACAAAAGTTAATTAATAAACATTTTAATTGATAATTATTATTTAATTATATATTATTTATAAAAATTATTCACTTAACAATACTTTGGTAATACATAAATTTATTTAAAAGTTGTTAATTTTAAATAAATATAGATACTAACTTTTTTAAGTTTATCATTTTTTGAACTAATTTATTAAAATTTGTCAAAATTAATAAAAAAGTAATTAAAATATATAAATAAGTAGATTTTTTTAGTAATTTTATTATTACTATTTAAGAAATTAAATTGCTATATTAATTCATTAATTAGTTTATTTTAATTTAATAATTATAATTAATACTTATGTTTAAAATATTTTTAATAAGAATATTTTTAATTTATTTATAATTATTATAATTATATAATTATACTATTAACAGTATATTAATTAATTATTAACACTTATTATTAATTTAGTTTTATATTTTAATTTATCATTTATCTATTTATTAATATTATAATTGTTTAAATTTATAACTTAAACAAAAACAATTATATTTATTTGACTTCTTAAAGTTTACTTTTACTTTTAACTTTAACTTTTATTTTTATTTTTCTTTTTTTAATTTACTTTTATTATTATTTTTCTTATAATATTTTTTAGCTAATTTTTTTTAACTTCCCCCTCCCCGAATTTCTGACGCACAGGGGGAGGTAGGGTTTTCAGTCTTCTTCCTCTACAACTCCGCAGCGGACAGCTCCAGCCCTTCGGTCCAGCGTGGCACAACGATCTCCCAGTAGTAGCGGCCTTCCATCAGCGGCGAACCTCCCCTCTTGACACAGTAACGCGACATCCTGGATCCTTACAGCAGAAAACAGCAGCTACCATACGGACCTCCTCTTCACAGAGCAGCGCGGACCTCCTCTGCACTTAGCATCACGGACCTCGGCCTCGGCTACAGTGGCGTCCTTCCTCTGCACTTAGCAGCGCAGAAATTCTATGCACTTAGCAGCGCGGACAGATGCGGTGTGGCTCACTTGCTCCAGCGGCATCTAGCAGCGACGCTCAGAGGGGTCCACCGACATGGGCGAAGGGATTTAGTAAGTGGTGTGGCACAACTTGGATCCAACAAACTCCAGCAGCTCCACCACATGAGTACCGACGGACTTCAATAAGAGGATCAATAGAGGCTAGCGCTGAGGTATAAATAACAGTGAGGTAGAGAAGAGGCTAGCGGCGAGGAATGAGTAAAGGTGGCTGTGAGGGTTTGAAATAACATTGAGGTGTGGGAATTGTCTAATAGTGAGGTGGTTACTGATATAGTAAATAAATAAAACAAGGCCAAAGTCACTATTAGAGAAAAAGGGTCACCGATAGTTTTAAAGGACGAGTCATTGTTATGAATAAAAATAAATCCAGGCCACAAGTGCAATAATAAAAATAAGAGTCACCGGTTCAAAATGAAAATAAAATAGATTACCATTATAATATGAAATAATAAGCTCACCGTTAGTATAAAATTAACAGGTCATCTCTACAATGATGTAACAGTAAGGTGTGGGGGTCACCGTTACATATAAAGAAATGAGTCACCATTAACACTAAGATAAATATCTAACGGTGACCTTAAAAAAATAAAAACACATAATTTAAACATAAAATTAAAACTTATGTAAACTAAATAAATGATTTAAAATAATTAGTGAAAAGAAAACTAAACGCCATTAATTTAAAATTGGATTTTTCATAAACTTCAAAAAATTAAAACCACAACTAAAATTATTAATTTGATAACACTTAAATTAAGAACTGAATAATTATTGAAATAAATTGATAAAAGACTAAACATTAAAATAACTAAAAAAATTTATTAATTTCAAGGTAGTAGTGAATTATAAAAGTTAGCATCAGTGACCTAGATAAGTCACCGCTAGTTATAGTCTACCTCACCGACAGACTAAAACCAATAAAAAATGAATTAATAATCAATCTGCATACATAAAACAATACAATTAATGTTTAAAAACTCTTAATTAATTAATTAAACAACTAATTGAACAAATAAAATCAAAAGAGAACTGTTTAATTTAACATAAAACACAATTTATTTACTTAAATAATTAGCAGGATGAAAAAAAAATTAATAAATATTGTTAACCTATTCTAATGTAATGAAATTAAAAGATAAAATATAAAAATATAGACTAACTTAATTAAATAGAATTACATTGATTAATAATTGTTTTATAAAAATGTCAGTTAATTAAAAAGTCAGGAAGACATAAATTAACCAAAATAAATAATAATTAATTAAATTAGAAAAGTTTAGTAAGATTAAAATTAATATTATGATGACTAAAAATACACAATTAATTATAAAAATTGATTAATTAAAAAAGTTAACTATAAAAAAAATTAAAATTATTTAGTATAAAATGATTAAATAATTAATTAAATCATTAAAAATTAAGTAAAATGATGTGGAAAAACTGTCTAAAAATAGAGCCACATGAAATTCCCCCACACTTAAACATTGTTTGTCCTCAATGAATTTCATGTTTTATTGTCTTTGAAAAATAGTAAAATGTATTTATGATTAAGATAACACTGAAACATGTCCAGCATTCAAAACAAAGGACAATACATAACATTAAGCTTTAAGAAAATGAATTAATCCTATGAATCATGCCTATAACAAATACTCAAGGTTAATTAAGAACACAAAGATCATCCATCAAAGAAGATTTCATGCCTCATATGTGATACCACTTAATGAATCACTTCAATCCAATCTCAGGTTCTACGTCCATGAATGATAGGAGATAAAATATCAATGTAATTAAGATCTTAACCAAGGAACTTTGTACTTTGACTTTTTTACCTAGGTTCAAAAAATAATTTATTTTTTTTGAATCACCTCAATGATAAAACCTAAATAACTCCCATATAAACCAATCGATCGCTTCTTCATCTGGAGTTCATCATTCCCCTCACCTTAATGAGCTCATTTTTTACCCTAGAAACTTTATTAACTTTTCCCAATCCATGTATCATTGTGATTAGCACTGTGTAATATGCACTTATACATGGTGTACAGAGGGCTTATAGTAAATTGAAACGCACCTAGAATCTAGGGTCTTAGAGACTCACCGTGGGATCCCAGATGCCCAAATTACTATAGTTTCAAAAGATTTATATAGAAACCATTTAAATTTTCTCATTAAATCATTTACTTTTAATAATTAAAATGCGAATGAGGCCCCTAGAATCAGAATCAAACATCCAATTCCAAAGGTTATGATCATAATTTCATTAAAAGGGTACCCATATTACCCTAAATTTTAGAATCTAAACAACATGTCCACTAAATCTCTAAGAAATACCACTCAGAAATCATCCATTATCACTAATTTCAGATTCAATGCAAATCTTATCTTCAAGCATGGTCTTGTCTTAAGGCAAGACCCATTTGAATACAGTGTAAAGCCTGAAATAATGCGCAATTTTTGAAAAAATTTAACCATTTTTTATCAAAAAAAATAAGTTACAGTGGGAATTGACGGACTTTTCATTAAAAACAGTTTAGTAAAGTCAATAATTGACCCCCTCCCCCACACTTAAAACCCAACTTTATCACCAAAGTTGACTTCTAAATATGTAGATGAAAAATTATTCAATTAAGGTTCAAAACTAATTTTCAATTTAGCAGATTTATGACATGTATAAATGGTCTCAATGAAGTTCAAAGATATTATTTTCCACAATGAATAAATAATCAGCAAATTCATTTGCAATTATATGCATTAACGTTTATTTCAAGTGGAATATAAGGTATGGGTGAACAATTAATTGGGTGTAAGTAAGTTTAGAAAACATTATTTAGTTAGATATTCAATAAAGCACACAATGTTCATGCTAAGCACCCCAAAATTAATCAGATTTAAAAGGACATCATCATGTACCACCTACACTTAATTTCATACAGTGCAATATTATTTTAATATTTAACAACTAATTCAGATTTAAGAAAGAGGCACGTACAGAATCTTTTCAAACACAACATAGTGACATGTAGCAACAGTTTTTATGCAATATATGCAGTAGATTTTCAGCAAATATGTAGAAAAAAATTTCAATAGTCATGAAAAATTTCTTAGAAAAGAAATTTTTTTGAAGTAAGGATAATTTTATTAGCAAAAACAAGAGAAGACATAAATTCAAGAAGTTGAAATACTTCCCTAACTAAGATCTTATCAAAATATGATCATGGGAATTCAACTTCATTATTGCACAGCAGTAGTATCCTAAAAACACTAAACATAAAAACCAATAAAAAAAATTCAGCAGAGACATAGCAGACAGTTGTCAACAAAGCTTCACATTATTTAGCACAAAACTGTACAAAAATTAATGTAAAGAACGAGCATGGGTTGACTCCCAATAAGAACTTAATTTAAAGTCTTTAGTTAGACTTTATTTAATCACAATTTTTTATTTATTAACAAAAAAACCATGGGTTGCCTCCCATGCAGCGCTAGGTTTAATGTCCCTAGCCAGACTCGATTTACCTATATATTTCTAACCATGATCAATTAATGGGAATGAATTATTTATAATTTGAAACTCACTATTATCTAATGATTCAAGAATAGGATCAACCAAAACATTCTCATATACCGTATTAAACAATATTCTCAAACGTTCCTTTAACAACACCATTACTAATATATTGTCCATCCCATTTAGGCCTCTGAAGGCCACTTCCTCAGCTCTAAAAATGTCAGCTCTAACCCAGAATCAGAAGAAAAAACATCAGAATATTCTTCAGTATTTTCATCAAATGTTCCCAGCACAACTTTCACAAAAGACAACTAAGAAAACTCTTGGAAGGTGGAATCATATTTAGGATCAAACAGGTGGTATCCAATGTCCAAAGATGACTCAAATGAAGTCATTTTTTCAATTTCAGGTTGGATGTCATCACAATCAACATCATACTAGGAAAAATAGGAAATTCCCAGAAAATACACTTGCTCATAATGGGCATGATTTAGTTTTTCATCAAGACTCCACCCAGAACCTTCTCCAACTTCAAAACCCATAGACATTTGACTTTATAAGGAAAACATTCAAAAATGGGTTTAGACAGTTCTGGATAAGAATGTGACTCACTCTCTAGAATGGGTTCTAGGGAACGATTTTGCTCATCTAGGGGAGGGAGTGGGACATGAATAGAATCTCGAAGAAAAGTTTCAATATGCAGGTCAATCAAAATCTCTATGAACTCAAGAGAAAAAGAACCATACTCAGCTCGAACCTCAATTTTAGAATATTGGTTCTCAGCAACATCTATCAAATCACAACCAACTACATGTTGAGGCTTTTCATACACTAAAAACTCCTTCACAACATCAATGGCTTAGAGAGTGAGTTTCCCCTTAGAAGCATCTATGACAGCACCAGATGTAGCAAGGAATGTTCTCCCTAAGATGATTGGGACTTTTTCATCACACTCTATATCTAAAATAAGGAAGTCTATGGGTAGTTTCTGTTTGCTTATACTCACTAATAGATCATCCACCCTCCTTGAATGGTGTCTGAGTGACCTTTAAGAAAGTGGAAGACAAACAGAAGTTGGTTTTATGTCCTAAGACCCAAACTTATAAACATTGAGTAAGGAATAATATTGATGCTTTCCCCTAAGTCGCACAAACAATTAAGTTTCTCACTTGCTCCAATTTTTCATTGAATAATAAAGCTACCAGGATCCTTCAATTTTGGAGGTGACTTCTTTAACAAGATTGCACTACATTCCTCATTGAGATTAACATTATCTAATATCTTCCAATCATTTTTTCTTTTTAGAATCATTTTGGTAAAATCAACATATGAAGGGATTTTATCTATGGCTTCTACAAATGGCATGTTAAAACTAATGTTTCGAATCATTTTAAGAAACCTCAAATAATCAGGTTTATTGTTCTTCTTTTCTCTTTCATGGAAGGGAATGGGAGGGGAATAATTTTAGAGAACATGTTGATTATTCACCTTCTCCTCAATTCCATTTTTTTTCTTTTCTTCTTTAATTAATTCCCACTTTATTTTTTCGGTTCTTGAACTTTTTCAGATGTAAATTCATCATTCTATTTAGGTTGAACAAAGCTGTCCAGATTCCTAGATTCTGTTTCAAGAAGACTTCTCTTTCCAGATTCATTTTTTTCACCAATTTTATTTTTCCCATAGTTAAGCATAACTTTTTCTTGGGTTTGAAGGCTAGATCTAGTATTTACAGCCATGATATTTTCTCTTTGATTAATAATTGAATTGTTTGGAAGCTTACCCTTTTCATTATCACCTTTATCCTTAGCCATTTGAATTATTTAATGTTCTAAATTTTGAATCATACCATTTGTTTCCTTCCAAAAAGAATTTATTTCTCCCAAAACTTGTTGTAATAGCCCCTTTAACTCCCCTTGAGAATTAAAATATTCACACCCATATTTATTTGAGTTAAAAATTCTAGGGTGTGATTGGTAGTTTGGGGTTGTGGTCTATTTAATTATAGCTTGTTCATTCCAGGAAATGTTTCGGTGATTTTGATAACTAGAAGTGTACTGATTAGAGTATTGATCATTTTCCCTTGGTGCGTAGTTCTAAAATCCTCAAATTCGGCACTCTCGTCAAACTGGATAGGTAGATCAAAATTAGGAAAACATGTATGAGTGTGACTGAACATCCCACAATGATTAAATTGCTCCCTTAGGACCATATCACTAACAACAGCAGCCTAAGGATTGTCTTCACCTCTATAGACAACCCTCTTCCTAGAACACCTGTGTTGAGATTTTTGAGCAAGCTTTTCATACACAAGTTTTATCTCATCAGCAATGGAGTCAGAAAAATCACCCCCACAGAATTGATGAACTAAATTTTGGTTATAAGGGGTGAGAGCATTATAGAAAGGATCCATGGGTAGATGGAGAGCAAACTGGTGATTGGGACTTTGTCTTAGGAGACTTCTAAACCTATCCCATGCCTCATGAAATAACTCTCACTCATCCTGAAGAAACCCAATAATTTTGTGCTAAATCTCATAGGTGGTGTTCTTAGGATAGAATTTTGATATAAATGCAGTAAACACCTCTTCCCAGGTCTCAAAAATTTCTTCATCTATGTTCTGAAACCAAGTCCTAGCCCTCCCCTTCCGACAAAATGAAAACATCCCCAATCTCAACACCTTCTCACAAAGCTCTATCAAAGGTATTTGTTCTACAGAACTATAGAACTATCTAATGAATTCAAGTGAATCCTCTCCTAGAAGACCATTGAATTAAGGAAGTTGAGAATGGTGAGAATTATTAATTTCATAGTTCCTAGACCTAGGGTTCAACCAGATACAAGATGGGTTACTTGATACTATTGGATTTTGAAACTCCCTAAGTCTAGGTAACGGATGGGCGGGAACTACGGGTTGTGGAACATTCATGTTTTGATCAACTCTATTATCCTGATTCTCTATTATAGTGTTTTTAGGAGTTGTTAAATGTTTGACTAATTCTGAGTTCTAAGACTCTAATATAACAATGAATTATCTAGTGCAAATGAAAAGTGCAATAACAGTTCAAAATAGCACAATAGTGAAACTAATAGGAGTTCATCAATATAGAAATTAGTAGTAATTCAGTAGTAAATGCATCAAATTTCCTTTTATAATTGTAAATTTTTTTCAATTTTTTTTGGTGTTTTCAGTTTTCTGTTTTTATCCGCTTTTAAAAAAAATAATGGCTCATGTCTTCCCTATAAATAGCGCCAAAAACGTGACATGGACTGTCGTTAAAATTCTTTAATGTTTAATATTTATATTCGTACAAACTACAGTATAAGTGAAACATAGGGTCGAAACCACCGCGAAGGCTATTTTGAGCACTAGTCTTCTAAAAACTAACTAAAGATCCCACTGTTGTCAGTAGTGGAATAGATTTTCTATTTCTTTCATATTTTTTAATTTTTTTATTGAACACTAATGAAAAACTACAGTATTTTTGAGTTTTTGTTATAAACTACTATGAAACAAGAAACATACTATGAACAGTGAGAAACAAAGATATAAAATGCTGATAAGTGAACAATCAAGTAAGATGCCCGAGGAAAAGTCTCTATTCTACTGGTTTTATAAGAATTCTTATTCACTTTAAAGTAATTGATTTTCACCACCATAAATAGAGTGACTTGTCTCCCTCACCAAGAGTTAAGTCACACAGGCTGAATGATTTTGGAGTTCTCCAAGACTTGTCTCCCTCGCTACGAGTTAAGTCACCTTCAAAAAATATTATTTTTGGAATTTTAACAATGAAATTATCCAATAGTGAGTTTTTCATAATTTTTTTAGGCATTTGACTTTTTGTGTAATAATAAAATATTGTATAAATATACAGTCTGTATTATAAAATCATAATGAACCAAAAGGGATGTAATAAACAATATTAATGGTATCCAAGACCAAGTCAATTTTTTAACATTACAATAATATGATTTTATTTTTATCTAAATAATTTTATAAATCCTTTATGAATCATCCCAAACAATTAATATATTTTAAGGTTTCAAAATCATTTATTAAAGAGTATGACCCACTTCAACATAATAAAGGTTATTATTTTATTATTTTATGACCTTTCCATTATATGATAATGAAAACCACTATTATTTTGAAAAACCATGGGGAAAACCCAATATATGTTTTATGGTTTTGGTAACATTATTAAAGATTTTAAACCCTATGTTTGACAAAGAATAAATAATTCTCCACTCATGTCCTATATAAACCCAACCAATCTCACATTAATCATCACTCCAAATCCATGGATCTTTTCCTTACACTTCCCTCCCCCTCTATAGTCCTCCCAAGGTTCCCTAATATCTCCATAATCCCCTCCCAGTAATTTGGAATCGCACTATCAAGGTAATGATTCTTTTCCTTCTCATTATTCAAGTAACTTCATTATTTTATTCCTCTTATATACATTTTATAACATTGGGATATGTTCTTCCATACCCCCATTACATACCTTATGATTTATAAATAATGATAGACCCATTTTTATTTCATTATTCCCTCCCATTAACATTTTTACTTCCCTGTTATGCTGCTGACATTTCAACATGATTTTTCATGGAAAAAATTGTGTTGTGAAAAACCATACCCATTTCCTATCAAGGGTGTTCACCTTTATGAACTTATACTTATTGATTGAGGAAATACATGTATTAATTTTACACTCCTTTATTGTGGAATATAATATGATGATGAATGAATACATGTTGTATGATCTATATGGGATACTTAAGTATGAGAATGAAATGAATGTGACATGTGTTCCTAGAATTTTATATCTATTCAATGTAATGGGTAATCTTTATTCTCACGAGCAATCATGTTGGGATAGAGACGAAACCCGATTCCTTTATGGAACTTTTTCCATCATTATTTCAATGGATTTATCCTTGACCTATGTTTATAACACTTTGTTTTAAGTCGCTTCCACATTTCTCAAGTAGACATTATGATTATCATGTTATATCTTGTCTCATTCTTCATGATTATGATTCCTACTCATTTTATGCCCCATTGATCTACCTATTGTCTAACGTGTATTATTATCTTCCTGTTATGCCATTTAATTACATTTATGAGATTTATAGTTCACCCCTTTCTTGTATATGTCCCTAGTATATCCTATGTAATTTTAAGTGCGAGCATGTTAAGAATTTTGTCAATAAAGATTATGTATTCGTTCTTTTAAGTTGTTATATAATGTACCTAATTTCTAGAAGAACTATACTTCCTAATATTATTGGTTTTATTAAGTTTAATGTTATGTAATAAATTTTTTATCAATGTGAAATAATGATTAGGGTTTTTGTATTTGGATTCAAAGTCAAAGTTTAGTTATTTTTGGGATTAGGATTACAATACACTTTCCAAAACCTTAGGGATAACACTATGTATGAGAAAACATCCAAAATATTTGGTAAGCATATAGTAAGTTTGTTATCGAAAAAATATATCACTATTTGGATACTACAAATGGATGTTTCTCTAGCAAAAATGCACATAGGGGTAAAACCCAAAAAAAACATCGCTAATCTAGACTCCACTAAGAACTAGTGCACAAAAACATGCCTTACTGCACACCTGGTTTGACACTCAGGGTTGATGTTATTTTCCTAATTCATAAGTTCATTACAAACCATTAATAATGGAAAAATACTCATAAGAATATATGTTATTATATAGATCATGGATAACATAGATTGAATCCAAGAAATTCATAAATCAAAAAAATGAATGTAATTTATAAGTTATCTCCTCAATGTCATTGGATTCCCATTCACATGATTAATATTTTATAAACACCCATCCATAATTTTCACAATATTCTATCTAATGGCCTAAAATAGAAGGAATTCGGTAAACAATACATTTAACAGGAAATGTGATGAATGCCCTAATGAAATTCCAAACTCGATAGGAGCAGAAATCACGAACATTGGGACGATACTATCTCAGTTGGATCAGGTTTTGAATAGAACCCTAAATAAAGACGAACACAAAAACACTCTAAAAACATAACAAGATGTACTTGAGGGATTTATGATCCAAATTCCACAAAATTTCAATGGTTAATATGACCCATTAATCATAGAACAATGGATCAACTCTATTGATAAGATCATATCCATCCTTCAATGTAATGAGAAAAAGTATGTTTTACTAGCTATTTATAATTTGGATGGGGACGCTCATCAATGGTGGATGTTGACCAGGAATACAAATCTTGGGGAAGATACTGAAGTGGTGGGGTGGGAATAATTCCAAAAGATAATTTTTGATAAAAAAATTCCTCAAACTCTCTGACTTAAAATGGAAATGGATTCCCATTCCATCAAGAAAAAAGATGTTGAATTTATTGGGGCATATACCTAAAATATCACATGACATGAATGATTTTCCTATGACTTTTTTGTTTCCCTGAATGAAAGGTTGGAAACTTCTTAGGTGGGTTAAAATCTAGTCTATGAAAATCCCTAGAGATCTGAGACTTTGATAGCTCTGAGGAAATAGTAAGATGTACCCTCAAAGTTAAAATAGAGATATGAGAATTTCATGGGTATCACAGTTATAAGAAGAGGAATGTTGAATTTATTTCTAGTAGTATTATGGATAAATCTAATGCTGTCATGAAATTTCAACATCCCACTTTCCAAATGAAGATAAAAAACAACCCCAGAAATTTCATAAAGGGGATGAGAAAATGATTTAGGTCTAGGAAGGAAGGGCACCTAGCTAGTGATTTCCTAAAAAAGAAACTCACCAGTGTGATGGTGGAAACATATCCTCTGGTCAACCCTCAGTGCATTGTTCATTACTTCAACTACATGGAACCATGGAACTTTCAAAACTAGTGCACTAATCCAAGGGAATTAAGAGACAACAAACAACCTCCATTTTGTAAAGGGAAATCTCTTTCCATCAGAAAAATAGATATGGATCTCAGTAATTATGTGGGGATTGGTAAACTAGATATAAATTCTACTATAGTGAAAAAAAATTGATTCTGGTTCTAAAAATTCCTTTATATCATGAAATGTTAGTATATCTATTCAAACACCACCACAATGCAAGGAATTTGAGCATCTTTGAAAACAAAAAGTGGTGAAATTATTTTATCCAAATTATATAACACCCCCCCATCAAAAATTTTGACATAAACTTCCCATTAAACCATTTTGTAATCCCTTTGGTTGAATTTTATTCAATTATGGGTATAGATTGGATTTCCCTATGTAGATAAAGCATAAATTTCCTCAAGAAGGAAATCACTCTTTGTATCAACAATAATCCTCTGACTCTATAGAAGTTAAGGTGAGAAGATGAATTTTATTCATCACCCACATCTCAAGTATGGATATTATTTCCCCATGAGTAATCATATATACCTTAAATTATTAAGTATATGTGAAGAATCACCCTTGAATACATTCCAAATATGAGCGAATATGATGATGTGTTTTCCAAGGAATTTCTTGGTCTTACACCTAGAAAATAGGTTTAATTTTTAATCGAGCTTATACCTAGGGAGTTTCTATTTTTTGAGACTCTGTATAGAATTTATATTTTGGCACATTAAGAGATGAATAAAATTCTACATAAGAAAATGAATAAAGGGTTTTTACACCCATCTGCTTCATCATGGGGTGCATTAATACTCTCCATCAAGAAGATGGATGGGTCAATGTGGATTTTCATTGAATATCAAGATCTCAAAAAAAAATAACATAAAGGACAAGTATTATATTCCATAGATTTCCGACTTGTTCAGTCAACTATGTGGAGAACAATATATTATCAAAGTGGATCTATGGTTACGGTATTACCATGTTTGGTGAAGAAGTAGGATATCCCCAAGATTTCTTTTCACACAAGGTACTGGCATTATGAGTTCATAGTAATTCCATTTTGAATTAATAATTCTACATAAATATTTGTAGACTTGATTGATATAATAAATTGGTATTTCCTAAAAAAATATTGTTATATTTATATATCATATTCTAATATACTCCGAAATCTATGTGGATTATGATGAGTACCTTTTAACTATAAAAAATACCTTTAGAAGCTATATGAAATTTAAATAAGATGTGATTTATTATTGAAGGAAGTTTCATTCAAGGATAATATCATCACATGCAATGCAATATCTATAGACCCTTAAATGATAGAAGCAATTGAAGGATTGAAGATGCTAACATATGTGTCGACTATGCATTCTTTCCTTGGATAATTTCAATACAATCTTTAATTTTTTTAAAAATTTATCATGATTATTATCACACCTGAGTTTTGGGTTTTACCCATTTTGTCACGACCCGCCATCGGGGCCCGTGCCGTGACTACCCCAAGCCCGCCTTCCATAGGCCAGGGGCTGGCGACTAGCACCAAGGTGTAAAATCCCAGTAAAAAGGGAAGGCATTGCCTTAATAAAGTAAACAAGCACCTCAGAGTAACAAGCGGAAGTAAAGCAGTACACAAAACTAGAACAACTGTGCTGAAGTAAAGGGGCCGGAAATACAAGCCCAACTGTAAAGTAAAGTACAACTAAAAAGGGAAAAACAACAACTGAAGGTACAAGCGGCTCCTGGGACGTCCTCCTCGATTCCTACCTGAAGGGTAGGTACAGATAGCTCCACAACTCCTCGGTCCAACGGTCCGCTCCGAGCACGTCCCGCTCAGTGGTCCTCCTCCGGATATCGACCTACTCCGTAAGCCTCAACCGCAGTCAGCGCTGTCCATCATCTGCAACCAACACAACGAAGTGCGGGCATAGCCCGTGCAGGGGTGAGTATAAGATACTCAGTAGGGACCCCGAGACCCCCCGAAGGTCTCCTGAAATCCACAAAGGATAAACCACAAGAAGATACAATCACAAAGTAACACCCGACGTTGATTAGGTATATGCCCATACATATACCTATGTCACCAATTTCCGTTCGGCTCCAACACCGATCCCAAGAACAACCCAATCCACAAAGAAGAGTAAACAGTAAATCCACACAGGATAACAGTACAAGTCCACACAGTTTAAAATAAGTTTATGAAATCAACGGATAACCATTACCCAGGTATATGCCCATACATATACCTAAGTTATCAAGCGACCCATTTCAATCATGAGGAAACACAAAGATCATTGACTCAGCTCAAACCAGGATTTTTATTATCGAAACCGTAACTACTGAAGAGCTCCGTCTCTAGAGTGTACAGTGGTTCTGTCTCGACTCCGAGGCCGCCGCTCACTAACCTAAGACTACTGAAGTACTCCTCCTGTTGAGTACCGCGGGTATGCTGCCAACTACCGGGCGCTCCGTCCGCTGAGGGTCTGCTGCCAAATACCGGGCACTCACCTAGATAGCCTACTGAGGTACTCCTCCTGTCGAGTACCGCGGGTTTGCTGCCAACTACCAGGCGCTCCGTCCGCCGTGGGTCTGCTGCCAACTACTGGGCTCTCCGTCCACTGGGCTAGTCGACTCACTCCAAGTCGAGTCGGTCAAGCAGTCATCAGATCTCAGTCGGCTACACGGTCTCCGTACTCCGCACGCACGTCTCCACCGTCGCGGGTCTGTCGCTACAACCAAGCATACACACTCCGTAGAGTATCGCGGGTCCGCCGCTACAACGAAGCGCTCCACCGCCAAGGGTCTGCTGCTGCATCCAAGCGCACCACCACTGTCAAGTACCACGGGTCCGCCGCTACACCCAAGCGCTCCCCCGCCCGCTCGTCTCCGAGAGGGTCCACTCCACGAGCTACTGGTCGATACTCCAAGTATCTCAAAGACCAACGAAGAAGTGCCACATACGTCCGCTTCGTCAAAGGAGTCTCAACGCAACAGACGGCGCATCAATCGGACGCCCGGTCTGTGAGTTATTAGCCTTTTTGTCCCGAGGGCCCGGTTGGTTTCGTGAGCGAACCAAACCCGGCCATATCTCAACTGTATCCAAAACTCGGGCGGAGTATGTCAAAAGTTCCGTCCCACTTAGAGGATTCCATCAAAGTCGATGGCACGTCAATCGGACGTCCGGAACTCAAGATATGAGTGTTTCCGCTCCGAGGGCCCGGTTGGTTTCGTGAACGAACCAACCCGGACGTACACCACTTGCATCCAAACCTCGGGCGGAGTATACCAAAAGATCCGTCTCACTAAGAGGAACACAACACGGCTGACGGCACGTCAATCGGACGTCCGTAGCTCAAGATATGAGCGTTTCCGCTCCGAAGGCCCGGTTGGTTTCGTGAACGAACCAACCCGGCCGAACTCAAAGTAATCCGAAACCTTGAGTGCGATATACTGAAACGACCGTCTCGATCCAAGGATCGCGTTGCCGCAGACGGTTCGTCATTCGGAGCTCCGAGGCTCAAGTTATGGCCCAAAGACCGGAACAGGTTCGAAACGGGGGGGTCTGGGTCCGGGCCGACCCGGCCCGACCCCCCCCTGGGGTGGCGCGGCGGCGGCGCGGGGGCCGCGGCGGCCTGCCGCCGCAAGGAGGCCACGCGGGGGGATCATTCCCCCGCTTTTCCAAGTGGCGGCGCGGCTTAGCCGCGCTGTTTTTATTAAAAAAGCCCCCCCCCCCACACGTGGGGGGCCTGCTGGTGCGGAACCGAGGGGGCCGGCTGCCCCCCTCCTTCAAAGAACCGCCCCCCTCATAAAGAGGGGGGTTTTTAAGAGGTGGCCGGGGGATTAATTCCACCGGTTTTAATGGTATCCGGCCGGCCAGCTGGCCGGCCGGTTTTCTCTAACGGGACCGGAAATTCCAGTCCCCCCTTCGGCTTACGACACCGGCGGCCCGGCCTCCGGTCTTCTCTTCCGCCGCGGCCCGGAACCGGCCGCGGTCTCCTCGTCCCGCCGCGGCCCGGAACCGGCCGCGGCGTTCATCATCCGGCGCGGTGCGACGACACCGCGCCCCTTCGCCGTGCCTTGATTCCATTCAACGCGGCGCGACGGCGTCGCGTTCATGAAGATTCTTCCTCAGCGTGGCGCGACGGCGCCGCGTAAAATATTTGCACGATCATCCGCGTGGTGCGACGGCACCACGCCACTTGCTCCCACCCGCAAGAATAAACAAGAAACGATGGAGGGGGGGTTCGGCCGTGTTCGTGCGGACCGGCCCCCTCACGTTAAAAATAATAACGCAACTTAAAATAATTCAAGCCACACGTTAGTCTTGCTAAAATCACGATCAAGAATAAAATAAGGAAACCAAAAAGAAAACGACAATCCCCTACCTCGGGTATATGGTTCGAAGATTGTAAACGTTCCGCGGAAGACGACGTCGCGGAGGTCGGGCGTCGCGGTAGCCATTCGTCAAATCCGATGACGAAGAGGTGCGTCCGATGTGATACGTCGTTGGTGAAACCTCGTACGCCGACGAAGGTTTTCCGAGGAAGAAGCGGTGTTCTCTCTCGTTGACACGGAAGACGAAGAAGAGCGGAGCGGCGTTCTTCGTCGGAACTTGAGTGTTCTTCGTCAAGTCTTGAGGAAAGTCAAATAAAAAGAAAACAACGAACTAAAGAACCCCTACCTCGATAGTCGCACGTTGACGTAGTCGTGGAATATCAGTGTCGATTCCTTTGACGTCGGAGGAAGAGTCGTCGTCGATGGCCTTCGTCGCGGAAAACCGTCGCGGAAGAGATGACGCGGAAGAAGTACGTCACGTCGCGGATACGGCGTCGCAGATGGACCGTGTTCTTCGGCGGAGAAGTTCTTCGTTGAAGAACGGCGTTCTTCGCGTTCTTCATTGAGTTTGAAGAAGATGAAGAAGACTTCCCTACTCTCTCAAGGAGATAAAATTCTAACAAAATAAAATAATACTCTTTCTTATTTTATTCACACAACCCAACCTCTTTGAATTTCAAAGGTTTGAAATTCAATAACCACACACAACTCACCTCATTAACTCATTACATTTAAGTCATAGGTTTATAACTTAAGTTAACATAATTTAAGTGGGAGTTGAGGGGGTTTTAGAGGATATGAAGGGGTGGGGTTCGTGTGGGCCCCACCACCCTCATAACCTCCCATGGGAGGTTGGGTGGTTACCCAACTTCCAACAAGAGATAATATTTAGAGTAAAATAATAAAAATTGTAGTGTAATTACAAGTAAACAACCACAATTTTTATTATCAACACTCGCAAGTACGCAACTCCAGAACATGAGTTCCAAAGCGTAAACCGGCGCTACGGTTCCATCGGTGCCCTCAGAATTCGATTCTGGGCACCGGTTCACAAGGTAGAAAAACCCGCTCGTTCGTTCACTGAACGTACCCGAGCCAAACTTCGTAAAATGATTCAGGGCACTCCGGGCCTCGGAATCAGGTGCCGTCTGAAACCGCGCTCTTGTAAAATTCTAAAGAAAATTAAGAAAAAAAATTTCCCTTGAATTTTACGGGTCTTTACATTACTCCCACCTCAGGGCTTTACGTCCCCGTAAAGCTTCAACTCACACTTAAGGGAAACAAAGTAGTACTGAGCACGCAACTGAGCTTTATGCTCCCATATGCTCACCTGAAGATCTCGTGCTACCCGTGAAGCACCCCAGAGGAAGCAACCGTTCACGTAGAACCTGCTCCTGTCGATCCTCGTTCTCTACTAGATCCTCTGTTCTTGTTGCCCTGTCATCGATGTCCAACTCCCCGAGGTCGATGACGTGTG
Organism: Viscum album; assembly: GCA_963277665.1. Taxonomy (NCBI): domain Eukaryota; kingdom Viridiplantae; phylum Streptophyta; class Magnoliopsida; order Santalales; family Viscaceae; genus Viscum; species Viscum album. The sequence goes on along the minus strand of OY728158.1, from coordinate 359,377,828 downwards.
AAGAAACATACACTTATCTCCACAGCTGTGACACGTGGTGGACATTATGCACCCGGTGTGACTGAGGTGGTAGGTTCAAGCGGTAAACCTCTTCGCCTACCCTGCTGAAGATCAAAAGGGTCCATTGAACTTCGGAGATAACATGCCGCCTAGGCCACATCTCCGAAACCTCATCGGGTTGAGACCGTATAAGAACGTGTTCGTCACCCTCGAATTCAAGAGGTTTCCCTTTTTAGGTTAGAACTGAAACTCAAAACTCCTGCTGCCACAAGGGTAGGGTTGACCAACTCAAGAGTGATCGGTCACACCCTCTTATGCCTGAGTTTAACATGTGCTGCCCAGGGTTTCCTTTTCGCCGACCAAGGAAAACCCATTCCGACGTTTGCCTAAAACAGTCAACCGGGGTATGATTTGTGAATCAAAACCATACCCAGATCAACGTCGTAAGGCCTCTACGCTGCCACCAAGAGATTCCAACCGAAACTCTCGCCTCGAGGTCAAATCACACTGTCGGCGTAAGTGTGATTATCGAGTCTCCTCCCAAAGGTATCTCCAGACGTGAGGGTCAAGTCTACGGCTTACCCGGAACCTCTAGGTCTGGGACATGATTCGTGGAAGGGTAGAATGATTGGTTCCTATGTCTATAGATATGGAAGCTCGTAGTAGACATAATTCGTACCCCGAATCATTCTTAGAGATCTTGGGTCACACTCTTTGACCGCAATGCAGCTACTCCCCACCCCAGCCCTCCTGCTCCCTGAGCCTGGCGGGGAAAATACTAAGTCGGGTGGTCGTAACATGTCAAAATGTACACCACCACATGTTGCTCTCCAAGATCCGCGTCCACATCTGCTACCCTGCAGATTCATCTGTCCTTAGCACTTCCTCCTCCTGAAACATTTTACACGCCCGAGTCTCTGAGACTGGCGCTACTTTCCTGCCTTTAACGTTCACAACCACAAAGGTTCTCCCTAGCATCCTAGCATAGGTAGAAATGCATAGAGGAAAAGTAATGGTTCGGATGTCCTTTAGACACACTTTTCTCAGAAGTTCGAGTCTAAAGAACTGATCACAACGTAACCAACGAGTACCAAGATTGATTGGTAAGCCACGTTGAGTGCTCTGCTTCCGACATGTCGTACTGTCGAAGCTGTATTAGCTCCAGAAAACTCACAACCACCTCCTCAAGCCAGTCCTCAGCCGCCTACGAGTCAGGCTCACCTCGAAACTTGAGGGATATCTGGTGCTAAAACATATGTAAGGCACTAAGCCTGTGAGTCTCTGCTACCGGTACCGCCGGTAGTGTCTGCTGACCAACAGGTAGTGACATAGCTGGCGCACTACCCGTAGGTACTATCCCAGGTATCGGTTCGCGTACCGAAGCCTCATTACTATAAGGACCAACCTCATGGTCACTCACTGGAAACAACAGGAGCTAAGATCCTCATCCGCTCTACTAGTATCCAAGCAAGGCGTAGAACTCTAGCAACCGCCTCCATCCAGTCCACTGCTGCCTGGGAAATCTGTCTCGCCTCGTATCCTCAGAGGCCTCTACTGCTGGAACTCGTGCATCGCGCTCTGCTAGCGTGCACCGTCAGCTAGTGGCATCTGCTGCCTAACGGGAGGTGGTGCTGCTGGTACACCACCCGAAGGTGCCAACACTGAAAAAAAGGGGCCCTGCACCGGAGTCTCGCTGCTCGGTGGGCCATTATCGAGAACTCTCTCGGAACTCCAGCTAACTATCTGCATGGTGACATCCTGAACAGTTGTGTCACGGTCAACGATTTATACCTGGTGAGCTGACCTGGTTTGAGCTGACTTAAAACCTTTTGGGAAACACACACGCAATCAATGTTTTCGTGCATTAAGTCGGAAATCAGAAGTCAGGGTCCTGGTGTCCGGATACGTCGGCCGCCGCACCAACACTGGACTCCCTGGACTGATAACCACACTCAATACGCTAAACATTATTGCTTCACATAGAAAAGATCAGAGTTTGCGGTAGAACCGAACTCCTCTGATACCAATTTGTCACGACCCGCCCTCGGGGCCCGTGCCGTGACTACCCCAAACCCGCCTTCCATAGGCCAGGGGCTGGCGACTAGCACCAAGGCGTAAAATCCCAGTAAAAAGGGAAGGCATTGCCTTAATAAAGTAAACAAGCACCTCAGAGTAACAAGCAGAAGTAAAGCAGTACACAAAACTAGAACAATTGTGCTGAAGTAAAGGGGCCGGAAATACAAGCCCAACTGTAAAGTAAAGTACAACTACAAAGGGAAAAACAGCAACTGAAGGTACAAGCGGCTCCTGGGACGTCCTCCTCGATTCCTACCTGAAGGGTAGGTACAGATAGCTCCACAACTCCTCGGTCCAACTGTCCGCTCCGAGCACGTCCCGCTCAGTGGTCCTCCTCCGGATACCGACCTACTCCGTAAGCCTCAACCGCAGTCAGCGCTGTCCATCGTCTGCAACCAACACAACGAAGTGCGGGCATAGCCCGTGTAGGGGTGAGTATAAGATACTCAGTAGGGACCCCGAGAACCCCCCGAAGGTCTCCTGAAATCCACAAAGGATAAACCACAAGAAGATACAATCACAAAGTAACATCTGACGTTGATTAGGTATATGCCCATACATATACCTATGTCACCAATTTCCGTTCGGCTCCAACACCGAGCCCAAGAACAACCCAATCCACAAAGAAGAGTAAACAGTAAATCCACACAGGATAACAGTACAAGTCCACACAGTTTAAAATAAGTTTATGAAATCAACGGATAACCATTACCCAGGTATATGCCCATACATATACCTAAGTTATCAAGCGACCCATCTCAATCATGAGGAAACACAAAGATCATTGACTCAGCTCAAACCAGGATTTTTATTATCGAAACCGTAACTGCTGAAGAGCTCCGTCTCTAGAGTGTACAGTGGTCCTGTCTCGACTCTGAGGCCGCCGCTCACTAACCTAAGACTGCTGAAGTACTCCTCCTGTCGAGTACCGCGGGTCTGCTGCCAACTACCGGGCGCTCCGTCCGCTGAGGGTCTGCTGCCAAATACCGGGCGCTCACCCAGATAGCCTACTGACGTACTCCTCCTGTCGAGTACCGCGGGTTTGCTGCCATCTACCAGGTGCTCCGTCCGCCGTGGGTCTGCTGCCAACTACTGGGCGCTCCGTCCACTGGGCTAGTCGACTCACTCCAAGTCGAGTCGGTCAAGCAGTCATCAGATCTCAGTCGGCTACACGGTCTCCGTACTCCGCACGCACGTCTCCACCGTCGCGGGTCTGTCGCTACAACCAAGCATACACACTCCGTAGAGTATCGCGGGTCCGCCGCTACAACCAAGCGCTCCACCGCCAAGGGTCTGCTGCTGCATCCAAGCGAACCACCACTGTCAAGTACAACGGGTCCGCCGCTACACCCAAGCGCTCCCCCGCCCGCTAGTCTCCGGGAGGGTCCACTCCACGAGCTACTGGTCGATACTCCAAGTATCTCAAAGTCCAACGAAGAAGTGCCACATACGTCCGCTTCGTCAAAGGAGTCTCAACGCAACTGACGTCGCGTCAATCGGACGCCCGGTCTGTGAGTTATTAGCCTTTTTGTCCCGAGGGCCCGGTTGGTTTCGTGAGCGAACCAAACCCGGCCATATCTCAATTGTATCCAAAACTGGGGCGGAGTATGTCAAAAGTTCCGTCCCACTTAGAGGATTCCATCAAAGTCGACGGCACGTCAATCAGACGTCCGGAACTCAAGATATGAGCGTTTCTGCTCCGAGGGCCCGGTTGGTTTCGTGAACGAACCAACCCGGCCGTACTCCACTTTCATACAAACCTCGGGCGGAGTATACCAAAAGATCCGTCTCACTAAGAGAACACAACACGGCTGACGGCACGTCAATCGGACGTCCGTAGCTCAAGATATGAGCGTTTCCGCTCCGAAGGCCCGGTTGGTTTCGTGAACGAACCAACCCCGCCGAACTCAAAGTAATCCGAAACCTTGAGTGCGATATACCTAAACGACCAGCTCGATCCAAGGATCGCGTTGCCGCAGACGGTTCGTCATTCGGAGCTTTGAGGCTCAAGTTATGGCCCAAAGACCGGAACAGGTTCGAAACGGGGGGGTCCGGGTCCGGGCCGACCCGGCCCAACCCCCCCCCCCCCCCCCTGGGGCGGCGCGGGGGCGCGGCGGTGCGGGGGCCGTGGGGGTCGCGGCGGCCTGTCGCTGCAAGGAGGCCGCGCGGGGGGATCATTCCCCCGCTTTTCCAAGTGGCGGCACGACATAGCCGCGCCGTTTTTTTTAAAAAAGCGACCCCCCCCCCCCCACGTGGGGGCCCTGCTGGTGCGGAACCGAGGGGGCCGGCTGCCCCCCTCCTTCAAAGAACCGCCCCCCTCATAAAGAGGGGGGGTTTTAAGAGGTGGCCGGGGGATTAATTCCCCCGGTTTTAATGGTATCCAGCCGGCCAGCTGGCCGGCCGGTTTTCTCTAACGGGACCGCAAATTCCGGTCCCCCCTTCGGCTTCCGACGCCGGCGGTCCGGCCGCCGGTCTTCTCTTCCGCCGCGGCCCGGAACCGGCCGCGGTCTCCTCGTCCCGCCGCGGCCCGGAACCGGCCGCGGCGTTCATCATCCGACGCGGTGTGACGGCATGGCGCCCCTTCGCCGTGCCTTGATTCCATTCAACGCGGCGCGACGGCGTCGCGTTCTTGAAGATTCTTCCTCGGCGTGGCGCGACGGCGCCGCGTAAAATATTTGCACGATCATCCGCGTGGTGCGACGACACCACGCCACTTGCTCCCACCCCCAAGAATAAACAAGAAACGATGGAGGGGGGGTTCGGCCGTGTTCGTGCGGACCGGCCCCCTCACGTTAAAAATAATAACGCAACATAAAATAATTCAAGCCACACGTTAGTCTTGCTAAAATCACGATCAAGAATAAAATAAGGAAACCAAAAAGAAAACGACAATCCCCTACCTCGGGTATAAGGTTCTAAGATTGTCAACGTTCCGCGGAAGACGACGTCGCGGAGGTCGGGCGTCGCGGTAGCCGTTCGTCAAATCCGATGACGAAGAGGTGCGTCCGATGTGATACGTCGTTGGCGAAACCTCGTACGCCGACGAACGTTGTCCGAGGAAGAAGCGGTGTTCTCTCTCGTTGACACGGAAGACGAAGAAGAGTGGAGCGGCGTTCTTCATCGGAACTTGAGTGTTCTTCGTCAAGTCTTGAGGAAAGTCAAATAAAAAGAAAACAACGAACTAAAGAACCCCTACCTCGATAGTCGCACGTTGACGTAGTCGTGGAATATCGGTGTCGATTCCTTTGACATCGGAGGAAGAGTCGTCGTCGATGGGGTTCGTCGCGGAAAACCGTCGCGGAAGAGATGACGCAGAATAAGTACGTCGCGTCGCGGATACGGCGTCGCGGATGGACCATGTTCTTCGACGGAGAAGTTCTTCGTTGAAGAACGGCATTCTTCGCGTTCTTCGTTGAGTTTGAAGAAGATGAAGAAGACTTCCCTACTCTCTCATGGAGATAAAATTCTAACAAAATAAAATAAGACACTTTCTTATTTTATTCACACAACCCAACCTCTTTGAATTTCAAAGGTTTGAAATTCAATAACCACACACAACTCACCTCATTAACTCATTACATTTAAGACATAGGTTTATAACTTAAGTTAACATAATTTAAGTGGGAGTTGAGGGGGTTTTAGAGGATATGAAGGGGTGGGGTTCGTGTGGGCCCCACCACCCTCATAACCTCCCATGGGAGGTTGGGTGGTTACCCAACTTCCAACAAGAGATAATATTTAGAGTAAAATAATAAAAATTGTAGTGTAATTACAAGTAAACAACCACAATTTTTATTATCAACACTCGCAAGTACGCAACTCCAGAACAGGAGTTCCTAAGCATAAACCGGCGCTACGGTTCCATCGGTGCCCTCAGAATTCGATTCCGGGCACCGGTTCACAAGTTAGAAAAACCCGCTCGTTCGTTCACTGAACGTACCCGAGCCAAACTTCGTAAAATGATTCCGGGCACTCCGGGCCTCGGAATCAGGTGCCGTCTGAAACCGTGCTCTTGTAAAATTCTAAAGAAAATTAAGAAAAAAAAATTTCCCTTGAATTTTACGGGTCTTTACACATTTTTCCTATTTAGTTTTGGTTATTGGTTATTTTCTCAGGAACCAGGTGTGATAAGTTTGAAATTTGGGGTATTTTCTCTTTGGTTATTCTTATTATAGTCCTTTTCCTTGGGGTTTCCCTTGATTTTTTCAAGAAAATGTATGAAATGGGTGGATAGTGTATCCTGCATGGTTGGAACATGGTTAGTAGTAATGGTGTTCCCTATGTAGGTAATTGTGTGATATGTTTCTGATTGGTAAAAACGCTATTGCAGAGCTGGTACATGGTCATGCTCCTCAGCCCCAAAATGGTGTGGTAGGTATGGGTCTCAGCTAGAAGCAACCACATGGCTTCTGCATAGTAATACTGACCATCCATATCAACCATGTGATAGGTTCCCACTTTGGATGAAATGGGTGTACAGTTGTCACAAGTTTTGAAAAACCATGTGGGCTAACCATGCTACATGTCCTGGTCATGAAAAAGGTTTTCTTTGTTTTTATCTATCCCCAATTTTAACCCCCTTATCCCCTCTTTATCAACCCATATGGTCTTCCCAGCCCTAGGTGTGCCACCATCCTTCTTCTACCCTCATTGGGCTTCAATGTTTTGGGGGTTTTGGCAAACATTCTTTAAATAATCTCCATGTATGTCTCTCATCACTTGATTTTTCTTCTATTCTAGGGTTTCTATCCTTTATATTTGGGGTTTAGTTCTTTCAATGGGTAAGGTGGTTGATTTAGGGTTTGTTCTTGTTTAATAGGTTTATATCTTGATGTTATTGGTAGGATATTTCCTTGCTAGCGATCGGTTGAGGTGTGGCTATAGTTTTTTACCATTTTACGAAAGCCTCTTGGTTCAAGGCAGGTGGATCCATGCTCAATCATTTTTAAGTGATATGATTCGATTACTTGGTAAATTGTTAAATGTTCTATGTCTTATTTTTGTCATTTAAAATGTGTTTTAGAAGTGTTTGACCTGATTATGTTATTGGAATAGATTTTATAAAAGAAAATGGGTATGTTTTTTTGTCATTTATTTTACTGTTTCGTGGAGGTGTTTGACGGGTTGTTTGATGGGTGAAAAGAGTTTTTTCAAAGGAACATTGTGTGTGAATGAGTTTGGAAGTAGTTATTTTAAATGTAATAATATGAAATATTGGTTTTTATTGTGAACCTTTAAATATTTATATTTAATTATCCAAATAATGAAAAGTATGTTTTAAATATGATCTTGGTTTAAGTGTGGATTTAAAAAGGGGATTGGCCCATGGAATTGGTTGATCAATGGTGTGATTTTATTGTACATTGCTAAATTAGTATTTATGAATTGTGTAAGTGATGTAAAATTTATTTGAAATCATTTTTTGGTGTGTGTAAAATAGAATGTGGATTGGTTTATGGAAAATGGTGATTTCTTGTCATGTTTATATTGTTTGGAATGTGTACGTAAAAAAGGGTGTTTTATGTATCAAGTGAAATGGGAAAAAGCATAAGAGAATATAGTGTATCTGTAATGAACTAATGTTTTATCAATAGAAATTCCATTCTTATAAATATGTCATATAATCACATTAAATCACAACACAATGAATTACTAAGTACTGTGTGAAATTTAAATATTATATTGGCAATTCTCTGTTTTGAATTTTGAAAATCTGATATACACTGTTGCGATCTGTACGTTTTTTTGTATCTAATAAGACAATCATAATTTTTGGTGAATAGTATCATTCCCTTATGAATAGTTACATACCCTTATGAATAGAAATATAACTGTTATGAATAGTTAATTTTCCAAAACAATAGAAACATCACCCTTGAAAGTATAAATAAAATTTAGGTATATTATAAGTGATATTATAACCATAGTAAATATATTGGTATTTTTTTAAGTAATTAATAATTAATTACAGTAAATTAATTAATTTAAAATAAAATATATTTTCCTAGAATGTGTTATTAAATTAAAAATTTTATGTCTTCTAGTTTTATGATAATTTTATAAGACATCATGTAATTTTTTTAAGCATTATATAATCGGTTATAATATTAAAATCTATATTTTCAAGTAAATTATTGTTTTAATTAAAAATTAAATTAATTATATTTAGAAAATAATTTTCTAAAAATTATGTAAATTTTTGGATTCTACTTGTCAAAAAATGGTTAGGGTGAATTTTTGACATTTTTCTGAAATACTTGAATTTTTTTGTGAAAACTAAAATACATTAATTTACCATATAAATAAATAATAATGTAATTTCACTATTCTTGACATCATAAGTGATGTAAGCAATCAAATATCCAAATCAAAAAAAAATATTACTATTCTTGGTTATGGAATCATCACTGTTTCTTCTCATATGGAAAAATAATAAACTAGTGATTAAAATATTAAGAAAACCCTTCTCCCTGCCACTATAAAATCCACCCACACTCCCCTCTTTTCTTCACTCCTCTAAATCCTTGTTACTTCCCTAAATTATGCCGAAATATCCCCATGATTCTCCCCCACATCCAGAATCCCTTTTTCTCCTCAAAAGGAAAAATCCTTTCCCCTTAAAAAGTTCTCAAAGGAGATAAACTCAAGATGAAAATTTCTCTTTCTGATTCTTTTTTATTCATTCATGTTTCGTTATTTTTGTTTGTATATCCTAACCTCCCTTCGCCCTAATGGTATGATAACTAAAGTAATAATCATTTACTTTAATGTTTTTATGATAATGTGATAATTCATTATCATCTCTCTTTTCCCATTCTGTTATACAAGGGAAATGAAAACACCATCTGAAATGTGTCAATTTATCACATTCAAGGATAACGGTTTATCAATTTATATTACCATCATATATTATAGTCATGAAACTATTTTTTATGGTTGAAAAATAATATTAAATATTTTTTTTTTATTATTTATAGTTATACAATTTTTTTTCATAGTTGATATAAAATAATAATACAAAACAAGTTAATTATGAACAAAATCCCCAAGTTAGTCCAAGCGATTAACATAAATGTTATATATAATGATTCACATTCACTCCAAATAAAAAATTGTGTTTTATAACAATTTAATCTTATTTATGATCACTAAGGTTATAAAAATTCAATTCTCGACAACCACCTTAATCATTCAACTGTGTCCGAACATGAATATAAGTGAACCGATCATTAAAACCAAGGAAACAAATAAACCCAAACAATGAAATTAAACCTCATAACCAATCAAAAAAGGATATGAATGAACACAAAAATGTTATAATAAATCATTTAAATTAAAATTAAATTCATTATTTATTAATTATTGAACCTAATTTAATTATTCAGGTCATTAATATCATGTGGAGAACACCATCGAACTCATGGCAACGGATCCTCTTTATTCCACTTTTATTCAAGAATGTATTCTATGTTATGCCCTTTTATGTGTAATTTCTAATAATATGGTATGATTTCGCACCTACCCCATACTCCCCTAAAAATTTATGAAATATTATTAACTCCTTATTATCACATTAATCCCTATTAAGTACACATGATACAATGCCAATAGTTTGTAAGTGATTCTACCTGAACCTCATATATTCATTCAGGTTTCCTTATCTTAATTTTTATCCAAATGACGTTGTCTTTTAAATTTTATTTAAAACTTCTTCATACTGTTTATATGCACCATACTCATGTTTTAGTATCCATCCCTCATTCAATTTTGATGATATACTTGTTTCTACGTGATTCCATCCCCAATACTTCTCGATAAGAAAACTTGTTTTAAGGGAACTTCTAGAATTCATACCCAATTTCAAGTGCACTCTATCCTTTTTTTAAGCCACCATTATCTTAATAAAATAATAATTTTTATTATGAAATCCTTTTTGGTTCACTTCTGGTTTTATATAAAATATTTTCCTTTTTTCTGTTTTAAAGGCTCTATAGTATTTTCCTTAAAACTACACAAAACTGTTTTAATGGTAACATTTATTTAATAGTTTTCTTAAATGTTTTCACTTCTACATGAGATCACTTGCCCTAATACATGACTATTTTTCCATATTAGTGTACATTTATATTTTAGTTCCTTTCTTTCATGGACACTTTTATGATATGCCTATTTTTTATGATTTATGACATGATTATGGTACCCAATTCTTTTCATGGGTAACCCTTATATTTATGTAATATTGTATTATGTATGATTTATTATGTGGAAAACATATTCATGGAAAGATAATATAGGTTTTCCTGAATAGTGATTCAATTAATTGGGTAAAGTGGAGTCTCAAGAGGCGTTATGTGCGACGGTCTTGGCGGTTAGCCTTAGCTTTTTTCTGTCATGTGAGATGGTCTTGGCAGTTAGCCTTGGCTTGTGCTAACTATACGAAAGTCTTGGTTCTTATGCTTGACTTGTGTTGAAGACATGTATTATGTTGGTTACACATTACTACGACTCCATGATTTATTATTATATGTTTATATGTTAAGATTCCATATGTTATGTAACTTTTTATATCAACATGCCATGCCCTCTCTCCCATGTGTTAATGATTTTATCTTATGGTTATTATCTTACAAGGCTATTTAGCTCATCCATTTTGTCATGTGTTTCCCAGGGTACCCTATGCAAATTTTTGAGTAAAATGGATTTTAGGATCTCAATTTTAAGATTAAATAATGATATTTTTTATTTATTTCCTTTTTTTACTATATGTACCCAATATTCACAACTAATATAATTTACAATCCTTGGATTGTACTCTTATGTATAATTATACATAAAATCAAGTAAGGTTATATTTAAAAGGATGGGGTCTTTATAGTTGGTATTAGAGGATGGTCTAGTTATTTTTTAATATTAGAAATAAATCACTTTAGTAAGAACCTTATGGTTGAGACTATGTATAAGAAAACATCCCTAAATTTTGGTAAGTATATTATAAGTTGTTTATCAAATAAATAAATTCATGATGGGATAAAAACAAGTAGAGGTTGATCTAGCATAGATGTATTTAATGGTAAAACCCAAAAACTCCATTTTGAGCTAGACTCGAATGGGAACCGTTGCATGACAGCAGGCCTTGCTACACCATTGGTTTGACTCTCCCAGGGGATATGCTTTGGTGAATTCATGAGCTTAGTACATTCCATTATTAAGGGAATAAAAAAAGATCCCATAATAATAGAAGCTAAAAAATAGATCAAGGATAAATGAGATTTAAACATAGGGAATCAGAAGTAAGGACATGCTTCTCCTTTACATGATTATCCTTTTATGTTCAAAGTTTCCTTCTTATTCTCAATAGCTAAGTATTCAAGACCTTTAATTGTAAATTAGTTTTATTAGTTAATGGTCAGAAATATAATAACGTGTTCCAACAATTAATGTGATAGTGAATGTGAATATTTTCTTACTGATATGCCTTATATGATGGGAACGGGTGCTCAAAACATCATGACAGTACTTGATCAGCTAGCTCAAGTTATGAATAATAACATGATTTGTATAGAAACCCCCCCCCCCTCACACATGAACCTCATCCCAGTTGGTGAGGTATCCAAAAGTGCATCCACAAGACCTAGGTTCAAAACCAGGTAGAGGCATATTTTCGGGGTATTGTAGTAGTACTGTAGAAAAAATGTACACTGTACAGGGACTATAGTAGAACTATACACAATATAGGTACTATAGAAGGTACTGTAGCAGGTACTATTCGATACTGTAGATGCTTGAATTATTCACCTTGGGCCACTGGTTTGGGCTTGGAGTCTTTAAGGATTTTGGGCCACCCATTCCTTCAGGTCAATAAGGCTTTCGGGCATCCTTTAAGGCCTTCGAGCTGTTAGGCGGAGAAAAACGGGAAGTGATGGCAAGAGGGGGGGTGAATTGCCTTTTAAAAAAAGATTAACAAATTAAAATCAAAGTTGAAAGTGCAGCGGAAATAAAGAGGCAAGACACAAGAATTGATAACGGAGTTCGGCCAAAAACCCGGCCTACGTCTCCGCTCCCAACTCAACCGTTGAGAGATTCCTACCGCTTGCTTTTCAATGGTTTTAGCAAGAAACCCACTAGGCTTTGAGGTAGCACTAGGACCTATTACAGCTTGCTTTTGGTGGTTTAGCAAGAACCCACTTGCTTTCAATGGAATAGCAAGAACCCACTAGCCTTTTTAACGGGTGAAGGCTAGCTCACCGAAACACAAGCCTTTTAAAAGGAAAGGCTTGAAAAAACCTCTTCACACCTTAATGGTGGTGTGAGAACCCAAAGAAAGGGGGATGAGAAAAGGGGTTGGGGTTTGTAGGCACAAACCCAATTTTAAGCTCAAAATAAATAAAACAATGAAAAACCGTATTTGAGGAAGTCTTGGGCGCCTTTGATTGATTGGAGATGTTGAAAGCCGCTTCCAAGCTTCTTTGATGGAGCTCCTTGGATGTGGAAGTTGTTGGAGCAAGGTGGGTTCCTTTGAAGGAAGTCCGCCGGAGGTACGCCAAAGATGGAAAATGTGTACGGTGGCTTTGTATATGATCCGGTAGATGTCCGGGGCTTCCTTGGCCTTTATTTATAGGCATGGAACCCTTGGGGAGGCTTCGGAGCCGTTGGAGAGGCTAAAAGAGCCATTGGGAGCCAAGTGGGCAGGCTGGTCAACAGCCCAACGGCTAGTTTGACTGTGTCCACCGGCTGGCCGGTACAGTCCCACCGGCTGGCCGGTGTGTGCAAAAAGGCATAGGATTCTTGTCCAGGGTCCACCGGCTGACCGGTGCCAGAGCCACCGGCTGGCCGGTGCCTTGGTAGAGAAGAAGAGTCTTGATCCAGGATCTACCGGTCGACCGGTGGAGGAGCCACCGGCTGGCCGGTGGCAAGACAGTAGCAAATACTATTTGGGCTGGGTGCCACAGGTCGACCGGTGACAGAGCCACGGGTCGACCGGTGGAACCTGGCAGTGGGCAATCCCTCTGCCAGTTCCACCGGCTGGCCGGTGCTATCACACCGGTTGGCCGGTGGACTGAATTTCAGTCCATTTCTTGTCCATTCTTGGGCCAATCCTTTGGCAATCTTTTTCCTATCATCCACAACACTTAAAAACAAAGTTAAACATATATGAAAGTGATTGTGATCATGAAAATCAAAGAGTGTGGGGTACAACAATCTCCCCCTATTTTGATGATCACAATCACTTATCTAAGCAATGTAAAAACTTAAATGAAAGGCCTGCCTAAATGATAAATTGAAAATAAATACTAAGCATGAGAGAAAGGATTCTCCCCCAATCAATCAAGAAATTTCTCCCCCTTTGTGATTATCAAAATAGAATGGGGCATAAAACTTGATTGAGGGAATGGGTTTGAAAAACTAGATATGAGAATTTGAAATGAAAATTGTAAATACAAATTGAATTGAAAAATGAATTGAAAATTGAATAACAGTTTGAATTGAAAGTTTTGAATCAAAATTCGAATTGAAATTTGAAATTTGAAACCAAATTTGAAATTGAGAGTTTTAAAACCAAGTGTTGAAATTGAAAGGAAAAATTTTGAATACACAAAAAAGCTTAAAAGATCCTAACTCCCCCTAAATAAAAACAAAAAGTCACCGGGGAGAGGGATTTTGAAAAGAGATGATTTTAGGCCCGGAGAGACTCGCTAAGAAGGATTTTTCAATCCACACTTGCCTTGTAGCGGGTCTTCTCCTATAGAATTCATCCGAATAAAAAATCGATTTGGGCCTACCATACCGGGCGTTTTTGCAATTACATTCATAAATTAGGTGCTCGGGTTTTTTGCAATAGTTACAAAATTTAAAGCTAGAGCTCCCCCTTACAAAAACAGTGGGTGCATGGGAGGAGGAGGCTTGGTTGGTGTAGCCAAGTCCATGAGTGGTCCTAGAAACCCTTTGAGAACCCAGCAAATTTGAAAGATTTTGTTCCCCTTGGGTGAACTTAGCTAGGGTCTCCCTTAGGTCTTTGATGGTTGATTCCATGGAATCAACATTTGGGAAATTTTGGATTTTGAGGGACAGTTCCTCCTTCTCTTTGAGAAGTTGGTCTTTTTCGGAGGAAAGTTTTTTGAAATTCTTTTTTAAAGCGACAAATTTTGAAGAAAGTTCATGAAAACCATTTTCAAGTTGGTCTCTAGCATGTGAGAGTTCTTCATAGGATAGATGATTTAAAGAATTTGAATTTGAAGAACAAGAGGAAGAGGAGTCAGAAGAAGTTACCTCATGGAATGCCATTAGGCATTTTGTACCTTGGTCGCTTGAGGAGGAGGAGGAGGATGATGAAGAGGAGGTGTCACTCCATGTGGCCTTGAGGACCTTCTTCTTTCCTTTTTCCTTGGCCCGTTTCTTGTTGAGTGGGAAATCGGGCTTGTAATGGCCCTTTTCGCCGCACCCGTAGCATTTCACCTTGGGCTCGGATCTTGCGGTGGGTTCTTGCTTTCGATGCTTGCGGGATTTCTTCTTCTTCTTGTGCTTCTTCATAAACTTGTGCATTTGGCGGGCGAGATTCTCCATTTCCGAGTCGCCGCTTGATGATGAAGGAGATGAGGAAGATGAAGATGAGGAGGAGCTTACTTCTTTTTGTACCTTGAGGGCGATGTTCTTTGGTGTCTTGATTGATGTGCCCTCCTTTTGAGCTTGCCTCCTCATCGTGATCTCATACGTCATGAGAGATCCAATGAGCTCCTCTACCGGCATATTTTTGACGTCCTTAGCTTCTTGGATCGCCGTCACCTTTGGTGCCCATGAGCTCGGAAGGACCCATAAGATCTTCTTGACCATCGTCTCGGCTGAAACATCATCACCAAGAGATTTCCTTCCATTGCACACGTCAGTAAAGCGAGTAAACATTTCAGAAATTGATTCATTTGGGTGCATGGAAAAACTTTCAAAATCTTTCCTATACATGTCTAACCGAGTATCCTTAACTTTGTTAGTGCCCTCATGGGTCACTTCCAATAGTTTCCAAATTTCATGAGATGAGGTGCAAGTGGAAACTCGGTTGAACTCATTTCGGTCAAGGCCGCAATGTAGAGCATTCATGGCTTTGCCATCAAGCTCAAAGTTTCTAATATCGGCGGGGGTCCATTTGGATTCGTCGGGGTTAGACAAAGTATAACCTTGCATGACAATTTTATATATGGGATATCCTATGCTCCTAAGGAAAGTAGTCATGCGGGTTTTCCAATAATTGTAGTCGGTCCCATCAAAAAATGGAGCCCGACCCAAAGAAAAGCCTTCGGGGGCGAAAGAGGTTGATGCCATCTTAATGGATCTTAAATTTGAAACCGGGTTAGGGTATTACTCAAATTTCCCTCTGATACCAATTGTTAGGCGGAGAAAAACGGGAAGTGATGGCAAGAGGGGGGTGAATTGCCTTTTAAAAAAAGATTAACAAATTAAAATCAAAGTTGAAAGTGCAGCGGAAATAAAGAGGCAAGACACAAGAATTGATAACGGAGTTCGGCCAAAAACCCGGCCTACGTCTCCGCTCCCAACTCAACCGTTGAGAGATTCCTACCGCTTGCTTTTCAATGGTTTTAGCAAGAAACCCACTAGGCTTTGAGGTAGCACTAGGACCTATTACAGCTTGCTTTTGGTGGTTTAGCAAGAACCCACTTGCTTTCAATGGAATAGCAAGAACCCACTAGCCTTTTTAACGGGTGAAGGCTAGCTCACCGAAACACAAGCCTTTTAAAAGGAAAGGCTTGAAGAAACCTCTTCACACCTTAATGGTGGTGTGAGAACCCAACGAAAGGGGGATGAGAAAAGGGGTTGGGGTTTGTAGGCACAAACCCAATTTTAAGTTCAAAATAAATAAAACAATGAAAACCCGTATTTGAGGAAGTCTTGGGCGCCTTTGATTGATTGGAGATGTTGAAGGCCGCTTCCAAGCTTCTTTGATGGAGCTCCTTGGATGTGGAAGTTGTTGGAGCAAGGTGGGTTCCTTTGAAGGAAGTCCGCCGGAGGTACGCCAAAGATGGAAAATGTGTACGGTGGCTTTGTATATGATCCGGTAGATGTCCGGGGCTTCCTTGGCCTTTATTTATAGGCATGGAACCCTTGGGGAGGCTTCGGAGCCGTTGGAGAGGCTAAAAGAGCCGTTGGGAGCCAAGTGGGCAGGCTGGTCAACAGCCCAACGACTAGTTTGACTGTGTCCACCGGCTGGCCGGTACAGTCCCACCGGCTGGCCGGTGTGTGCAAAAAGGCATAGGATTCTTGTCCAGGGTCCACCGGCTGACCGGTGCCAGAGCCACCGGCTGGCCGGTGCCTTGGTAGAGAAGAAGAGTCTTGATCCAGGATCTACCGGTCGACCGGTGGAGGAGCCACCGGCTGGCCGGTGGCAAGACAGTAGCAAATACTATTTGGGCTGGGTGCCACAGGTCGACCGGTGACAGAGCCACAGGTCGACCGGTGGAACCTGGCAGTGGGCAATCCCTCTGCCAGTTCCACCGGCTGGCCGGTGCTATCACACCGGTTGGCCGGTGGACTGAATTTCAGTCCATTTCTTGTCCATTCTTGGGCCAATCCTTTGGCAATCTTTTTCCTATCATCCACAACACTTAAAAACAAAGTTAAACATATATGAAAGTGATTGTGATCATGAAAATCAAAGAGTGTGGGGTACAACACGAGCTACCTCAAGGCCTTCAGGCCACATGCAGTTTCCCCAGACACACTACAAAAAAGGAGAAAGCCCCAGAAGAAGATTTAGAGTTGGTGCAGTCACCAGAGCGGATCCAAATGGATTTTTCAGAATGAGATGGTATGGCTATGCCATTGGGACCAGCCTATGCTTGCACAAGAAGCTTAGCCAAATGACCATGTGAAGGTGGAGAGATACTATAATGATGCAGATAATAGGGAGGGGCAATTACTTATAGATAGTTTGGTTCAATTCTCTAAGACCTTCGGGTCATGTAATCTCCTAAGCTTGTGGGCCATGTAATCTTTGAGCCTACAGGCCTTGTAAGGGTCCTCCCTCATCCCTTGAAATGGGGGTTATCAAAAATAAATAAAAATGAATTCCTTTGGGCCATTTTAGGTATAGAAACCCCCCCCCTCCTCCAAATAAAGAGAAAGTTATTGATGAATCCAACATGCAGAAACTTCCTTTAATGTTTTGTGGAACTTCTGATCCCCTCCATGTAGAACAGTGTATTAACTCCATTGAAAAGATATTATCTATCCTCTTGTCATAAAAAAAGTGAAATTTGTGTTGGTGGTATATCATTTTGATGTAAAAGATGTTTAGTGGTGGATACTGATCGTGAATAAGAATCCCCATGATGAAATAGATTTCATGGTTTGGGAGGAATTCAAGAGAATGTTTTTCAATAAATATGTTCCCCAAACCCTCCATATCAATATGGAAATAGTGTTCCTACAATTCAAACATAAGTAAGATGAGTCCATCGGGCCATGTGAAGCAAACATCACAAGGATTTCTGTAGGTTTCGAGCGCAGTAGAAGCGCGTTGGTGGGTCTCCCAACATTAGTTTTAATGTTAACAATGATCAATCTGAGATCCATCACGATGTAAAATGCCGGATATTCGGAATAGAATGAAGAACGAAAAACAAAAGGGGGATTCCCGTAACCATAGAGATAGAATCATCATATGTTATTTATAATTAATTTAATTAATTCACAAGAATTGCCTTGGTGGAATTATTTCTCTGTTGATGTCTCCAGTCACGATCAAGTGATCTGTCGTTTCTTCATAGAATCTAAGTGTAGGATTCCTCTAGCGGTGATCTAAAAATGTGTCACGTATCTCCAGACGTCACTGAAGGGATATCCGGGTGCAAGAGCAGAAGAACCTTCGCTTATGATGTCCTACTTTGATCACCTTGATCTCTCGGTCTTGAGAGCGTTCTTGGAGGAATGAGTTCTTTCTGCCTTGAAAGAATTCTCCAGAATTTTTGTGCACAACAATTATTTATGGAAAAGTTTTTGGGTTGTGGGGATATTTATAATTGGTTTTGAGGTTATAGAGTTATGATAATAAATAAATGTGTTACATGTTTTATTTATTTCATTAACTGTTATTGAATACCCCCATGTCGAATTATTAATTCCTTGACATGCGCCCATGCTGATTGTAATAAATATCATTTAATAAAACAATATTATATCCTCAAAATCCAGACTAGAAAAACTATACGGTGGGTAATAATTAATACACGGCGTGTACTCATTTTCCATAAAACTACACGGTGTGTATACTTAATATACATGGCATGTACTTTTATTTTCCATTTTTATTTATTTCCTCCACCACATTTATTAGACCTTGAGTATTGGCTATTTATTTCTTAAATAAATATAACTTCATAACTCGCTAATAAATATATATTATTTCATCCACAATATATTCTCTCGAATAACTAGTGTCGAAATAAATGCGATCATACATCCTTAAATAATTATTAAACCATAGTTGGGAATAATCTTTATTTAAATTATTAAAGTAATATTTAACTAAGATACATGGGCACACTTAGTGTGTGTCCCTCTAGGTCTATTTCTTGTTGGCATTAGGCGGGGTTTCCTAAAGTCCAAGATTATTTTATAGAAACTGTTCAAGGCACCCAAGAGAAATAAGTTGAAACCGCATTGATGTGTCACCTCATACGAATGCTTACCATGTCATATAATCCCTTTCTCTCAATATCTCTAATCAAGCGGGTTTCATGCTAGTGCCATCAACCCATGTGCTCGATTATTCTCTCATTGACTTTCCAAAATTGAACTTTCCCATTCCCTACTATGGCCATGGATTTACTTAGGCTATATCAATTCCATCAAAGGGCCTAATATATCTACTTCTTTTATGGAATAGAAGGGAAAAATCCTTTCTCGCATTATCTATTAATGCAGTATTACTCATGACACACGCAACGTATCCTACCTCGCTACGAATAGTGTGTCGTCACAGTTTTCGTCAATACATCTAAGTGTGCGAGTTGTAATACACATTAATAATAATCTTAATTTCTAAGGACCAATACACATGTCCACAGATAGGAACATCCAATGACACTATTAAATGTGGATTTCCTATTGGCGGGTCTCATTCTCATAATATCATCCTGGATATTACTAAAGGCACACACCATGAGAAGGTGCCTCAATGTTTTATGTGTCATCACCCCTAATGGTCTGTATTATTTGTGTCCCTCAAATAACATCATCTGGCAATAGAACATATATTCAAGAAGAATGTTATGAAGCTTCAAGGTTCTCATCATAGCATGGATCCGCTATGACCCTTTAATGTAATAGCTATCCTTAAGACATTATAAAATGCATTGTCACGCAGAAGAACAATCAAGATTTGATAAGGTATTCATTAATGAATAAAGTAAAAAGTATTTGGTTCTAGGCCACCAACTCCAACAGAATCCCACTTGGACTAGAGCCAACTGCTAACAACCTTTAACCCGCTAGCTCTCACATGATATTCATGCTTCTGCCGAGATAGGCCTTTAGTCATGGAGTTTTCCACGTTCTCTTCCGTGGACACTCTGCTTATTGAAACTTCACCCCTTTGATAGAAATCCCTCAAGAGGAGATACTTTAATAGTATTTTCTTTGTCTGTTGATGTGACCTTGGTTATTTTGCAAGAGCCATCACTGTAGTATTATCACAATACAATGTGATAGGATCCTTACTGCTATGAACCAAATCAAGATCCTGGACAATGTTCTGAATCAAAATGGCTTCCTTGGCTGCATCAGAAGCCGCTATATAGTTGGACTCCATAGTAGAATCGGCAACAACTGGTTGCTTTGAACTCTTCCAGCTCACAGCTCCTCCATTGAAACAGAAAACATATCCAGCGCGGGACTTCAGATCATTCTGATCTGCCTAAAAATTAGCATCAATATACCCTCTGATGACAAGCTCTTAATCTCCTCCATACACCAGGATCATATCCTTATTTCTTCTCAGATACTTAAGGATAGTCTTAACAGTAGTCTAATGTTGTTCTCTTAGATTTTCTTGATATCTTCCTACCATGGTCAGTGCATAGGCAATATCAATCCTAGTACATAACATGGCATGCATGATGGATCCTATAGTCGATGTGTATGGGATCTTACTCATTATATCATTCCCTTGTTGTTTCTGGGGACATATTTCCTTGGAAAGACATAAGAAATATGACACTGGAACCAATCCCCTCTTGGATTATTCCATACTAAATCTATTTAATATCAGGTCAATGTATGTACTCTAACTTAGTCCAAGAAGCCTCTGGGATCTATCACGAATGATCTTGATCCCAAGAATGTAGGCTACTTCACCCAATTCCTTCATAGAGAAAAACTTGTTCAATCAGTCCTTAACTGACTGTAAGACTGGTACATCGTTTCCAATAAGCAATATGTCGTCAACATATACTACTAGGATAACGATCACATTCCCGTTAAACCGCTTATAAACACATGGCTCACATTCGTTCTTAATGAACCCAATTTATTTTATGGCTTCATAGAACCGAATGTTCCATGACATGGATGATTTCCTTAATCCATAAATGGACTTCTATAGCTTGAAAAAACGTTTTTCTTCATCTGTTGTCACAAACACTTCTGGTTGTTTCATATAGATACTTCCTGAAAGTTCCCGTTAAGGAATGTTGTTTTGACATCCATCGGCCAAATCTTGTAGACATGGTAAGTTGCTATGGAATGTATGATTTTTATGGATTTAAACATGGAAACTAGCGAGAAGATTTCATCATAGTCAATTCCTTCACGTTGTTTGAATCCTTTAGCCATTATCCTTGCTTTATAGGTGATAAATTGACCTTCCATGTCCAATTTTATCTTGAATACCCATTTTCATCCAATAGGCATTACATCAACAGTCTCATCGACCAGAACCCATAATTGGTTTTGATACATGGAATCCATCTTATAATTCATAGCCTCTAGCCATATTGCAGCTTCCGTGCTTTCTACTACATCCTTATAGGAGAGAGGTTCATCATTGTCCTACAATAATAATTCACCATCCTCGGTGACTAGGAAACCAAATCTCTCTAGTTCCCTTACCTCTCTTGAGCTCCTACACAGTACCTGTGTTTCATGAACCTCTTCCACGGGGACCTATGGAACTTGTTCCTGTACCAACTCATGTGTATCTTGAGCATCAACCTTATTGAAGTCAATCTTGCTCCCACTATCCTTCTTGAGGGTGTGCTCCCTCTTAAGAAAGAAAGCATGTCTGGAGATAGTCACTTTTTTATCTGAAGGGTTATATATGTAATATCCTTTCATTTACTTGGGATATCCTATAAAGATACACCTTGTGCCATGGGGTGCTACTTTTTTTCCTCATAAGGCCTTAACAAAAGCCTCGCATCTCCATAAACGTGTGCGCGACAAAGTGGGATTCCTTCAATTCCATAACTCGAATGGAATTCCATTTGTCGCCTTAGTTGGTACTCAGTTTAATGTTTATGATACAGTTTGTAATGCATATCCACAAAATGATAATGCAAGATCTTCATGACTCATCATTGACCTCACCATGTCCAACATGGTGTGGTTCCTCCTTTTACTAACACTGTTCCATTGTGGTGTATAAGGAGGAGTGAGATGAAATAGAATCCCAGACTCTCATAGAATATTGATGAACTCTTGGTTCACATATTCTCCACCTCGATCCGATTGAAGTTTCATTATCTTCTTACCAAGCTGATTCTCTACTTCATTCATGAATTACTTAATTTTCTCTAAGGCCTCTGACTTATACCTCATTAAGTATATATATCCATATCTACTCAAATCATTAGTAAAAGTGATGAAGTAAGAATATCCACTTATAGCATCTACTGGAAATGGTCCATACACATCCGTGTGTACCAATCCTAGAAGATATGTGGCCCTTTCACCCCATCCACCTAAAGGTGGCTTGGTCATTTTCTTGTCGTTTCCACAAATTATGATGAGAAAATGTTTAGTACTTTATTACAAAACTGAGACAAATATATAAATTAATACTTATTAGTCTCCCACTATTTTATCGAAGTCCAATATCCCTCACCATTGACTTCGGAATATTCTGTTTCCTGAATATTCTAGTGGCAAGGATCCATATATCCCTTCTCATTACCCCAACTACGGTTGGTCAAGAAACATGAAGGGTTTTGGGTTGGCATTCCAAATTCCCACTGCATTAACTTGCAGCTTCTTGATCTGCTGAGTGGAATCCCCAATCCTAAAATCCTTTTTATTTTGGATTTCCTCAACCTTTTCTTCTTAGTCACACCAAGTCCTACTGTAGAAGTCAACACTTGATGTGAACCAATTTAATTCAACCCAAAACCTTCAATTATAATTCCCTGATAATTTAAAGCACCCCAACTAGAGATGGTCAAGCACTTTGAACTATGTTTCGATTCTAACCAAGATTATGTAAGGCTATACCTACTTAATATATATTTGATGGATTTTTTACTTATACGTAAATTTCAAATTTATTATCTTTGACTTCATGCTTTTTGAAATTAAGTGGGATATACTTAAGTGATTAATCATGTCTAAGATAATATTTACGCATAAGCTGGTTTTGTTTTAGTTCCATCTTGCATGCTCATTTAATTAATTAATTGTGTCATCGTGACAACACACCCACAATTAATAAACCATGAAACTGGCAGAAATAAAATACATGGTATGATCATTATCTTGTTATATTGGTTTGTTTATCTAGCGGTTGATAAACTAACCCAAGACCTTGGGGAGAAACAACTTGAACCTTTCAGGTTCTTGTTTACAGCTTTCAACCTATCCACCTTTGTATCCCCTTGGATTGGTTTCGCCTTGGCTCCTGACTTTAGCCACCTCCACTAGCTTGGGAGCTCCATACATTACATGTTCATTTATCTCACACGCAGGTGAGGGGTAAAAAATGGCTTTTTATATAAATGAAGCTTTGGGCAGGCAGGCCCTTCATATTAATGAGGACAAGGCTCGCAGGCCAACAAATTTAATTTAAATAAATAAATTAAAAGAAACCATTCACATACAAAGGTCTTGGTCTAGCTCATGATCAATCATACATGCGATGATATTATGCATAAATAATACTAGAATTCTATTATTTAATCTTTCTTTTTTTACATAAATCATGCTGGAATCAATTAATTATCCTTAATTAATCAATCCTTTTATATTCAATCCATTTTCTGAATTTCATTGAGACTCTCATCCATCATAATTTTAAGCAAATAAATTGGTTTAAAATTATCCTTATATGTTACTTGTACCTTAGAGGCAACCCGGTGAATTTCCATTAATATGTAGATGTTAAATTAAAAACATATATATAAAACACCAATCACGTGTTGTGCCTTAGATTTATGCTTGGACTATGGTACACATCTAAAGGGTTTGTATAATATAATAATAAATTTTAATAAATCTGCATAATTTGGGTGAGTACAGGGCGTGTAGTTCCGACTACATGGCATGTAATTTTATTCACTATTCATCCGAAGAACATGCCTGGGGACATGGTGTGTTAATTTACTTCAGAAATTTTCGGAGTATACAGTGTGTTCAGTGGGACACACACTGTGTAGTTTCTGTGTTACACGGTTTACAGTCGGGCAAACCGTGTACGGGGTACACGGTCCAACCCTAACCGAATGAGACTACACGTTTTTTTTCATTAGACCACACAGCGTGTAATCCGGATACTGTGTGCCACCTGTTCCTGGTCAACACATGCTGTTGTAAATGACTTAGATAGGATCAATACATGTCCGGATTTGGAGGAACATTCAGATGCATGAACCTAGACTACACGACGTGTACTTCCGAATACACGCTATGTATTCTCATGTTGTATGGCCAGGAACGTTCGGATCCTCTGGATGAGTTCTTCTATTTTATTTTAATGAAAATTAAATGAAAAAAATCATTTTTGTAAGGTGAATGAGAAACGAGAGTGGAGGAACAGATCTCGAGATTCATATTTTAAAGAACGATTAACTTCAATTGAAAGGACTAAATTATTAAATGCGTATATCACCAATGAAAAATTGAATATTTATAATCAATGATATAACCTCCCTTTGATACCACTTATAGGTTTCGGGCATAGTGGAAGTGCATTGGTGGGTCACCCAACATTATTTTTAACGTTAACAACAATCAATCCGAGATCCATCACGATGTAAAACACCGGATATTCGGAATAAAAAGAAAAATTAAAAACAAAACAGGGGGTCCCGGAACCATAGAGATAGGATCATCATATGTTGGTTATAATTAATTTATTTAATTCACAAGAATTACCTTTGTGGAATTATTTCTTCGTTGATGTCTCTGGTCATGATCATGTGATCTGTCGTTGCATCGTAGAATCCAAGTGTAGGATTCCTCTAGAGGTGATCCACATGTGTGTCACGTATCTCTGGACGTCACCGAAGGGATCTCTAGGTGTTTGCGTGGAAGAACCTTCGCTTTCAATTTCTGCCTTCGATCGCCTTGATCTATCGGTCTTGAGAGCATTCATAGAGGAATGAGTTCTTTCATCCTTGAACGAATTCTCCATAATTGTTTTTCACAATGATTCTCAATGGAAAAGTGTTGTGGTTGTGATGATTTTTATAATCGGGTATGAGGTTATAGAGTTATGACAATAAATAAACGTGTTACGCGTTTTATTTATTTCATTAACTCTTATTGAAAACCACCATGTTGGATTATTAATTCCTTAACATGCTCCCATGTGGATTATAATAAATATGATTTAATAAAACAATATTATATCCTCAAAATCCCGACTGGACAAACTACACGGTGTGTAATCATTAATACACAGCGTGTACTCATTTTCCATAAAACTACATTACATGTATATTTAATATACACGGTGTGTACTTTTATTTTCCATTTTTCTTTATTTCCTCCACCTAAATTATTAGACCTTGAGTAATGGATATTTATTTCTTAAATAAATGTAAATTCATTACTCACTGAAACATATATATTATTTCATCCACAATATATTCTCTCAAATAACTAGTGTCGAAATAAATGCAATTAAGAATCCTTAAATAATTATTAAACCACAGTCAGGAATAATCTTTATTTAACTTGTTAAATTAATATTTAACTAAGTTACATAGACACAGTTAGTGTGTGACCCTCTAGGCCTCTTTCTCGTTGGAATTAAGCGGGCTTGCCTAAAGTCCAAGATAACTATCTAGCAATGGGTCAATTCACCCAAGAGAAATAAGTTGACACGGCATTGACGTTTCACCTCATATGAACGCTTACCGTGTAGTATAATCCCTTTGTCTCGATATCTCTAATCAAGCGGGTTTCATACTAGTGCCATCAACCCATGTGCTCGATTATTCTTTAATTGACTTTCTGGAATTGAACTTTCCCATTCCTTACCATGGCCATAGATTTAATTAGGAAATATTAGTTCCATCAAAGGGCCTGAGATATCTACTTATATTATGGAACAAAAGAAACAAATCCTTTCTCTCATTATCTATTAATGCAACATTACTCTTGGCGCACCCAACGTATCCTATCTCATTGCGAACTGTGTGTCGTCGTAGTTTTCATCAATAAATATAAGTGCGCAAGTTGTAATACACATTAATAATAATCTTAAACTCTAAGGACCAATACACATATTCGTAGATAAGCACATCCAATGACACTATGAAATGTTTATTTCTTACTGGAGGGTTTCATTCTCATAATATCCTCCTTGATATTACCAAGGGCGCGCACCATGAGAAGGTGACTCAAAGTATTATGAGTCATCACCCATAATGTCCTGTAATATTTGTGTCCCTCAAATAACATAATTTGGCCATAGAACATATATTCAAGAACATTGTTATGGAACTTCCGGGTTCTCATCATAGCAGGGATCCGCTATGACCCTTTAATGAAATAGTTGTCCTTAAGACATTATCACATGCATTGTCACGCATAAGAACAATAAAGATATAATAAGGTATTCATTAATGAATAAAGTAAAAAGAAGTTAGTTCTAGGCCACCAACTCCAACAATTTCATGGTACGCCTATGGCCTTTTCATGAACATCATAAGAATGGTGGATCACTTCTGTAGAAGACTAATGTTGAGTCTATGAAAATTGTTGGTGATTCGAGACTTTGGCATTTATAAGAACATTTTTTATTTTCCCTCAGGGTTAAAATGGTAATTAGAGACTCTCTGTGGTATCATGGGCTATGTCACAAGAATAGGAAAATGGAATCTAATGTGGGTAGTTCCACAAATAAATTCCATAATGGAAATAATCCTAACCATCCCACATGTAAAAATTGTTGGAAGAAGAATCCTAGGAATTGTCTAAAAGGAACAGGGAATTACTTCAAAAGTGGAATGTTGGGGCATCTGGATAAAAAATTTCGATGAGATATGAAGAATACAAATAATGTGGAAGAAGAAAGTAAGGTTTAGATCCACACTCAGACTGTAGTGAAGTGTTACAACTTCAAGGATCATGGGAATTATGAGAACAATTGTCCTATGCTGAGGGTTGTCAGAGGCAATCAACAACAACTTCCAAGGATAAAAGGAAGGACTTATACTATCACTACTGCTGAGGTGGGGACGAAAAATGATGTGGTGATGAGTATTCTAGTTATTCATTCAAGAATATCAAACATACTATTTGATTCTGGTTCAACACATTCTTTTATATCATGCAAGTTTAGTAGAACTATTTAAGAACCACCTAAAAATTAGGAGGAAAAGTTATCTGTGAGAATAGAGAATAGGGAAATTATTGAATACGTGGTTTATACCTCTTCCATAATTAAAGTTTGTGGAATGAACCTCCCATAAAATCTCATCATAATTCTTTTATTCGAGTTCGATGCTATCTTGGGCATGGATTGCCTATATTTATACAAATCCAACATCAAATTTAGGAAAATGTATATCACTCTTCACATCCTGAAGCATACAATAATTCTTTACAAGTGCTAGGAGAAAGATTAATCATCTTTAGAATCAGGGTCCCAGGTGTGGATATTAATTCCTTGTGAGCAAGAATTACTAGCTCAAATGATTGAGAGAAAAGAAGATAATCGTGTTTGAAGACATGACCATCATGAGGGTTTACAGTTATGTATTCCCTAAAGAGTTTCTTGGTATTCCTCCTGGTCGAGAGGTTGAGTCCTCAATTGAACTTATTCCTAGACCTCTACCTATATCAAATACACATTATTGAATGAACACCATAGATCTGTAAGAGCTGAATAAGCAACAACAAGATGATATGGATAAGGGTTTTATATTCTCAAGTGCTTCACCATGGGGTGTGTGAGTCCTCTTTGTCATGGAAAAGGATGGATCAATATGACTATGCATTGATTATCATGATCTTAATAAAATCACAATAAATAACAAGTATCCCCAAGAACGGATATATGACTTGTTAAATCAGATTCATGGAGCTAGTTATTTCTCTAAGGTGGACCTTCAGTCGGGATATCACCAATTAAAGGTGATGAAGGATCCCAAAACTTCCTTTTGAACAAGGTATGAACACTATGAATTCATAGTGATTCCCTTCAGACTCAATAATGCATCAATGATTTTCATGTATTTAATGATTAGAGTCTTTAGGGATTACATCGACTAATTTTTGGCAGTCTTTATCAATTATATTCTAATATAATCCAATAGCAAGGAGAAATATGAGAATAATTTGAATAATGTGTTAATTATTTTTTGAATAGAGAATTTGTATGAAAAGTGCAGTAAATGTGAGTTCTAAAAGGTGGAAGTATCATTCTTGGGGCATGTTATCATTAATAAATGGATATCCGTGGACCCTTCCAAGATAAAGGCAATTGAAGAGTGGACCAGGCCAACAACTGTAATGGATATCTATAGATTTCTAGGTCTAGTTGGGTATTATCAATGATTTGAGAAGAACGTATCATGATTTTCAAACCCATTGACCAAATTTACAAAGAAGGAAGTAATATTTTTCTGGACTCAAGAATGTGAAGACAACTTTAAAGTGTTAAAAAATAGGCTTACCACTACACTAGTACTAACAATCTCATCAAGTGGATAACTCTTTATCATGTACAATGATTATTTAAATAAAATACTATTATGTGTACTGATGCAAAATTATTATGTGATATCTTATGCCTCGAGGCAGTTGAAAATCTATGACAAAAACTATCATATGCTTGATCTATTGTAGGTGGTTGTGATTTTGCATTAAAAATCTGGCATCATTATCTCTATGGGGAGAAGTGTGAGATATATACTGATAACAAGAGACTCAAATATATATTAACAAAAAAATAGATTAATATGTACCAGTGAATATGGATAAAACTCATCAAGTGTTATGACTTCTCAATCCACTACCATCCCAGTAAGAAAAATAAGGCGGAAAATGCTCTAAATAGAAAGTACCATGCATCATTATGAGTGATGATAATTGAGAAGGATCCAATCATCTTACATTTTAAGAGGATGGACAGGGGAATAATAAAGGGATGGACATCATAAATCCTTTCTCAAATGATTAATCCACCACCCCTCATGGAGAAAATAAAGGATGCTCTAAGAATGTATGTGGAAATTTTGAAAAGGGTGGAAGATATTAGAAATGAAAAATCATCTGAGTTCATTATTGATGACGAAGGATTCGTAAGATTGGTGATACAATTTTCTATACCATATAATCCAAATATAAAGAATGATATTTTAAATGATGCACATAGCTCAACCTTCTCTATTCACCCATGGAGCACAATGATGTATTGAGATCTCTAAGAGAACTTTTTGTGGGACAATATAAAGAAGGAGATTGTTTAGTATACATCAATGTACCTAGTATGTCAACAAGTGAAGGCTGAAAGACAAACTTTAATGGAGATGATGAAAGCACTACCCAAACCAACATGGAAGTGTGAGAAAATAACTATGGACTTTGTCATTGTACTTCCAAGGTTATCCAGAGGAAACAATGCTAAATAGGTCATTGTGGATAGTCTTACAAAGATAACTCACTTTATCACGATTCAACATGACTTTTCATTAGATAAAATTTCACAAATATTTATCAAAGAGGTGGTAAGGCTATATGGAGTACCACTATATATGGAATCTGATCGATATTCGAGACTCACCTTGATGTTATGGAAAAGTATCAAACATTCTCTAAGCATTGAACTGAACTTCAGTATGGCCTATCATCCTCGAACTAATAGCCAATATTAGCAGACTATTCAGACACTGAATGAAATTTTGAGATCATTTTATATGGAATTCAAAGGAGGATGGTACCAACTTCTTCCACTTGATGAATTCTCCTATAACAACAGTTTCCACTCGATCATCTGAATGGAACCATAAGAATCCCTTTATAGGAAAAGGTGAAGAACACTTGTGTGTTAGGATGATGTTGGGGGTAGTAAGCCATTAGGACATGAAATGTTCAATGAAATAGTGGATAAGGTGAAACCCATTCAGCATTACCTCAAGGCAGCCTAAAGTCAACAGAAGAGTTATGCAGACAACCTTCGATGAGACCATGAGTTCAAAATTCAAGATATGGTATTTCTATGCATATCTCCATGGAAGAAGATCAGAGGTTTGGGAAGAAATTAAAAATAATTCCTATGTACATAGTCCCCCTAAATATTCTTGATTGTGTTATAGTTGTATCCTATCAACTATCACTTCCACCTACCATGGCCAAAGTACACGATGTTTTCAATGTATCCCAGTTAAAAAAGTACATACCAGATCCTTCAAATGTACCCTCTTAAGAGGTGGTATAGTTGGAAAATGATCTGTCTTACAAGGAGCGGCCAGTGAAGATCTTGGATCATAGAGATTAAGTTCTACAAAACAAGACTACTCACATGTTCAAAATACTCTAGTGGAACCATATGTACGAAGAGGCAACATGGGAACTTGAAGAGAGATTGAAGGAAAATTACTCACACCAGTTTAACACTTATAATGTATGTCATAAAAAATTAATTAAAATTAATTAATTAATTTAAAATAAATACATTTTTCCAAAAAGGTGTTCATAAATTAAAATTTTTAGGCCTTCTGGTTTTATGATAATGTTATAAGACCTTTTTTAATTTTTGAAAGCATTATAAAATCTATTATAGTTTTAAAATCTGTATTTTTCAGGTAAATTATGATTATAATTAAAAATGAAATTATTTATATTTATAAAATTATTTTTAAGAAATTGAGTTCATTTATGGATTCGAATCATAAAAAAATTACGAGGGCTAAGCTTTTTTTCAAAAATACATGAATTTTTAGTGAGTAGTAAAATACCTTAATTATGGCATAAATACTTTATAATGGAAATCCACTATTCCTAACATCATAAGTGATTTCAGCACAAAAATTTTTCACTCACATGATTTAATTACTATTCACTGTCGTTAAATCATCACTATTTCTTATCTTATAGAAAAAATAATAAACTATTGATTAAAAAATTAAGAAATCTCCCCTCCCCTATACTATAAAAAGCTCCCACACTCCCCTCTTCTCTTCACTCTTCTCAAGCCTTGTCCCTTCCCTAAATTATGCCCAGATATCCCCCAAGCTTTTCCCCTACATAAAGAATCCCCTGGTCACATCTAAATACCAAATCCTCTCCCTTTAAGAGGTTCTCATAGGAGATAAACTCAAAAGGTAAATTCCTCTTCTGGATTCTTTTATCTCCTTTCATGTTCTTTTAATTTATTTGTTCATTACTCACCTCCCTTAACCCAAATGGTATGATAAATATAGTTACATAAATGTGTTGTAATTTTGTTATTATAATGGAATAATTCACTATCATCTCTCATTTCCCTTTTTTATACGAAATAAATGAAAACACCGCCTGAGATGTGTTAATTTATCACATTCAAGGACAACAATTTATCATTTTCTCTTACCATCTAATATTCTGGTTGTAAAACCATTTTTATGGTTTAACCAGACTTTTAAATATGTATTTTATATTATTTTTTGTTCTATAATCCTTTTTCACACTTGATGTAAAATAATAATACAAAATAAGTATATTATGAACAAAATCGCTAAGGTAATCTAAGCGTTTAACATTAATGTTTTATATAATGATTCACCTTCACTAAAAATAGCCAAATGAATTTTATAACCATGTAATATTCAGGATGATCACTATTGTCATGTAAAATAAATTTTGGACAACCACATTTATCATATATTTATTTTTGTACATGAATGTAAGTGAATCGATCATTAAAACAAAGGAAACAAATGAACCCAAATAATGAAATTGAACCTCATAACCAATAAAAAAGGTTATGAACGAAGGTAAAAATTTTATACTAAATAATTTAAATGTAAACTAGGTTATTTAATTATTAATTAGTGATCCAAATATTATTATTCAGGTCATTAATATCAATTTGAGAACACCATCAGACTTAATGTAAGGGATCCTCTCTTTGTCACTTTAATTCGAGAATCTCCTCTATGTTATTCATTTTACGTGTAATTACTAATGATGGGTACAATTTAGAACCTCTCCCATACTGCCCTTATGATCTATAAAATATGATAAAACTTTTTATCTCACATTAATCCCTCTTATGTATAGTCAATACTATTCCTCTATTCTGTAAGGGATTTTACCAGAACCTCTTATATTCCTTCGAGTTGCTCTATCATTATTTTTATCCAAATAAAGCTATCATTTTCTTTTGTGTAAAAATTATACATACTGTTTATATTCTCTAAACTCAGTTTCAATATCCATCACTCAATCTCTTTTTGGGATTTATTTTTTTTTAATTGTTTCCCTCCTCAATACTTTTTGATAAGCAAATTTTCTTTTAGGGGAACTTCTTGAATTTTTACCCGATATCAGGTGCACTTTATCCTCACATTTAAGCCACCATTGTCTTTATAAAATCTGTATTTTCTTATGAAAACATTATTGGTTCAAATATAATTTTATATTTATTATTGTTCCCTTTTCTATTTTAAAGGCTCTATTGTATTTCCCTTAAAAATGCACAAAAATGTATTAATGCTAAAATTCCCTGAATAATTTTTTTATATGTTATCATTATTACATGAAAAAACATACCATGATACATACTTATTTTTCCTTTTTAATTTCCATGTATATTTTAGTTCCATTCTTTCATGGACACTTTTATTATAAACCCATTTCTAATGCTTTATGACTTGATTATGGTACCCAATTCTTTCCATGGGTAACCCTTATGTTTATGTAAGATTGATTATGTATGATTATTTATGTTAAAACATATTCATAAAATGTTAAGATGTGTGAGCCCAGATAGTGCTCCAAATAATTGGGTAATGTTGAGTATCATGAGATATTATGTGCAATGATCTTGGTGGTTAGCCATGGCTTGTGCTACCATGTGCGACAGTCTTGGAGGTTAGCATTGGCTTGTGCTACCATGTGCAACAGTATTGCTGGTTATCCTTGACATGTTATAATGTCATGTTTTATGTTACTACAACATTAATATGACTCTATGTTTATATGATTATGTGTTTATATGTTATTATTCCATATGTTACATGAATTTTTATATTGTCATGTCATGACTTCTATCCCATGTGTTAATGCATTGTTCTTATGGTTAATCCCTTAAAGGGACATTTAGCTTATCTCTTTGTTCATGTGTTCCCCAGGGTTCCATATAAATATCTTTTAGCCCCATGGAATTTAGGAGCTCAATTTGATTATTAAATAAATAAATGTTTTATTTAGTTCATTGTTTTTAGTTTTATGCACAGAGTCTTCCAAGACACTAGACATTATGATCCATACCTTGTAATCGGATATATAATTTTTCTTAAAATCATGTAAGGTTATATGTAAAAGGATAGGGTTTCTATATTATCTAAGTGGGAATACTAGAAATAGTGTTATATTTATATTGAAGTAGCTTGTCCCAGTTTCACTTAGTATTATTGACAATTAAAACACTAACTAAACTATGATGATGATTGATCACTACCGGAATTTTGGATTTTTCTCATCTATAGTGGGTCGTGCATGAGGATGTTGACATATTTAGTTACTATACCATGTTTCACGGAGGTACGAGGTTCTGATGACTCAATTAAGCTAGATAACCCTTGTGGATTTGTCCATGGTTATCTCGTGTGACATTAGACTTATGTGATGTGGTTCCATCCGTCGGTAACTGGTGGAGCATGAGTTTATTTAATTTTAAAGAAAGATTATTTTAGTTAAATTTTATTTTTTGTAATTATAACAATAAATGTGTGGTTTTAAAAATGTTTCCTTATTCCGATAGATTCATTCAAAGGTGTTTTCCCCTAAGCATGGTTTTTCTCATAAACATTTTATTTAAAAATGATTTAAAGTATTTTACATGAATGATCCTGTTAATTTATATTTTCATGTTATAGCATGAAATCCTTATTTTTGGTTGTCAAAATACTGGTCTTTAGATACCACCCTATATACACCTTTGGGTGTATGTAGACATTGTTTTAATGACCAAGTTTGAGGCTAGATGCATCATGGTGGATTTGGTTTCCAGAGTTCCATCTCATGAAGGTGTTAGTGGTGTTGGCTTGAGGGTGATTCCCCTATTGTCACATAGAGACCTTGGGATAGCATTGAGTTCCCTTTTTAGTTGTCATATTTTATGTTTATTTTTATAATTGTTAAACCTTGACTCTAAACATTTACATACCTTTTTTGTATCCGATCATTTATGGTTGACTTGTTTATTTATTTTTTTTCGTAATCTATGCTTGTATAAATGGGGGAAATTGTTCCCAATGCATAATTTGGATTCCCAAGAAGTAGTTTCCAGCCCATGGGGATGGGGCTAACCCTCAATAAATTCAATGGACTAGGTTGGGTATTGGGTTAAATGAAACTCTATCCTAGTTCATGAAAATTTCCAAACCCTCTAACCTAGATTACATTGGAGGGATTCATGTTTTCTTACAATGATTAAGATGAATAGATAATCAAGGAGTTAAAAATGAGTCTTATTTATTTAATTGTACTCACAACACCCCTAATTGGAGAACTATTTGTGGTATTTAGTGATGTTTTTAATATGTTATTTGGATGTGGGTAAATGAAAAACGAATAAGCAATAGCCTATGGTTCATAGAAGTTGAAATTTCATGAATAGATCTATGAAAAGCATGATCTTGATTTGGCTTCAGTGATATTCACTTTGAAAATATAGTTCCATTATCTCTTTGGATATAAGTGTGAAATATATATAGATCTAAAAATACCTAAGTATGTATTAAAATAGAAATAGAAGAATATTCACCAACAATGATGGTTATTGATGATCAGGGAATATGAATTCTCAATTCACTACCATCCAAAGAAAGAAAAAAAATTGGATGTTATTCTGATTAGAATGGATTTAGAAATTATATCATTGATGAAAATTAAGAAGGATGTGATCTTATTAGATTTGAAAAGTATGGTCATGGAAATCATAAAGGAAGGAATATAATTTATCCTTTCAAAAATGATTACTCAACATCCTCTTCTGTATAAGAAAAAGGAAGCTCAAAGGGATGATGTGAGAATTCATAAAAAAATTGAATCTGTAAGAAAAGTGAAATTCTCAAACATAAATATTAATGGACAAGGAGTTGTAAGATTTGTTTCATGTATATGTGTACCATCAAATCCTCAGATAAAGAATGAGTTAATAGACGATGCATGTAGCTCAACATTCTCCATCCATCTAGGAATCACAAATATGTATAGTGATCTTTGAGAGTTTTATTAATGGGACAACATGAAGAAGAATATTACAAAATATACATC
Organism: Viscum album; assembly: GCA_963277665.1. NCBI lineage: Eukaryota > Viridiplantae > Streptophyta > Magnoliopsida > Santalales > Viscaceae > Viscum > Viscum album. The sequence continues at coordinate 359,342,827 of OY728158.1, read as the reverse complement.
AACATGTCTTATATTTCATAAATATAAGTATGAATAGGAAACCTATATAGGGATGATGAAACCATTATTCATACCTACATTGAAATGGGAAAACACCACCATAGACATTGTCACTAGCCTTCCGAAGAAAAATAGATGAAATAATGCTATCTGGGCTTTGGTGTATTTTCATACAGATATTGCACACTTCATTGCAATTAATGTGGAATTCTCAATAAATCAACATAAAATGAAATGCATTAGAGAAGTGGTGAGTTTGGATGGAACATAAATATCAATTGTATCTGATCGAGACTCAAGATTTTGCTTTATCCTCTAGAATAATATCCAACATGATCTATATACAGAGTTGAACTTTAACACATATTATCACCATAAAACTGGTGAACTGTCTTAGCAAACTATTCAGACACTTGTGGGAATGTTTAGAGGATGATCAATTGACATAAAAAAGGGATCGGACCAATATATTCATTTGGTTGAGTTCTCAAACTATAATATTCTCCACTCAAGCATCCAAGTGGAACCATTTGGAAAACATTACGGGAAGAGGTGTAGAAAACCTATAATTTGGGATGAAGTTGGGGAATGAAAACAGCTAGGTCCTAAAAATGGACAAAGAAAATGGTGGAAAGGGTTATGACCACTTAGTAGCACAAAAATCCTACTCAGAGTCAATAAAAGGTCTATAGTGATAATTATAAACGAGACCCGTTTTTTGTTGTTAGGAACATATTATTCCATTGAATATCTCCAGGGAAAAAATTCCTGATATTTTGGAAAAAGGGAAAGATTAGTTCAATATACAACATCACCTTTGATATCCCTAATCACATTGGAGCTGTGGATTATTGACTAGTAATCCCACCTAACATACATAACTTACATGATGTAATCCTTGGATCCCTATTGAATAAATATATACCAGACCCATCACATGTACTCAATCCAGAGGTGGTACTATTAGATAATGATATCTAATATGAGGAACATCCAGTGAATATCCAAGATTGTAAAGACAAATTTATATTAAATAATATAACACAATTTTTCAAATTGTTTTGGAGGAACCAAAATCTTGAAGAAGAAATGTGGGATCAGAAGGAAGTGATGAAACAAAAAATACCCTAATATTTTTTATGAGGAAATGGAAATTTCTAGTGGATAAATTCTAAATGGGGGAATGTTTTAATGACCCAAAATTTTATAAATAAAATTCCCCTTGCATTTTAATTGAATTTATTATTATAAAATATGGATATAAAAAATACATGAACTTATATAGTTCTATTATATCCTATCATATTTGAAATACTATTAAGAATACTTACCAATGATAATATAGCCATTGAACAGTGATCATATGATTAGTAAAAATATTGGGTTTTGATAAATTTTATTTTCAAAAATAAAGGATTTGATGGCCTCAACCAGTAGGATTGTACCCTATAAAGACCATTTATTATTGATTCTAAGGGACATAGAATATCAATAATTTTTCCATGAATAAGGACATGTTCAGATCCAACAACTTAAGAATGATACAAACTATTTATTGGACAAGATAAATCCAATCGAGATCACGACCCAAACCATGTACATCAAACCACCCCATGAAAGTATCCCCATCACGGACCATACCCTTAGGGAGATTTCTGGTTTATTAAATTAACATTTATCAATACCATAACAATATGAATATTTATATTTTATTTTCAGTAGAATAATGTTCATATTTTCATCTTATCATTACTTTATAAATGATTTTCATTTTAATAAGATAAAAACCAAATTGTATTGTTAATTTGTATCCAATTTCAAATAAAATGTCTATTTTGATGAATTGATGTATTTTTTAAATAAATAAATAAATATTAATATTATGTAAATTTTATTAAATATAATTGATCATATAATTTTTATCAAGTCAATTTTAATCTTGATAAGGATTCAAAAATTGTTACTATCAAAAACCCCAAAATTTCCCAATAAATGTCAATTTTATTTAAAAAACATAAATTAACATATTTATAAAAATAATTTGTTAAAAAAATTGATTCCAAATTTCGATATTATCCAATTTTGAATTTTTTATTATTTTCATAAATAGTCAAATTTTTGGGTAAAAATTCCATACTATATAAATATACGGTGTGTATTATGAAATCATAATGACCCAAAAATATTGTAATAAACAATATAATGTGTATAAAATACCAAATATATGATTTTTATTTAAAATAATGTGATTTTATGCTTATTTTATACATCTTGTATATCTATAAGGAATCCTCTAAAACCATAAATATATTTTAAGGTTTTAAAATAATATTCTTAAGAGAGTGACTCACTTCCACATAATCAACGGTATTATTTTAAAATGTTCTACCATTGGCCTTATAAAATAATTAAACCCACTCCCCTTTGGCATAATACACGGGTAAAAACAATGGGATGGTTTGTGTTTTTTATTACTTTATAACATAGATTCCAAAAACCTAAGTTGGATAAATAATAAAGAACTCCCCTCTAATTTCCTATATATACCGACCCATGCCCCAATTCTTCATCACTAAAAATCTTTGGACCATGTATTTATTCATCTCTACCATCTCTAGATTCCTAACAAGGTTCCTTAATCTCTCAATAATTCCCTACTAATAATTTGTATTCAAACTCTAAAGGTATGGGTTCTTTTCGTTATCCTGTTTATGCACGTATTTTCATTATCTTATGACTCTTATCTCCATTTAATAGAATTGGGATATGTTATTCTATACCCCCATTACTATAATTATTTTTATAAATATTTACAGTACCATTTATCTCTCATTAATCCCTCTCATAAACATTTATACGACCCCATTATGCTGCCAAAATTTCACCATGATTTTTCATGCCCAATAATTATAAAGTGAATACCGATACACATTTGTTATCAACGATGTTCAAATTTATGCACTTATAAATATTGAATGGGTACTTACTTGTATTTATTCCAGACTCCCTGATCATGGAATTTAATATGATTATGAATGAATCCATGTTTTATGATCTATATGGCACACAAAAAAATGATAATGAAAATAAAGTGATGGGTGTGCCCATAATTATATAGCACTCTTATTGATTGGGTAATGTTTAGTCTCATGAGACATAATTTTGGAACAAGGAGTAAGCCTAATTCATTTATGGTAGATTTTACAACATTATGTCTTTCCAATCATCCATGTCCTATGTTTATGATGTAGTGTTTTAAGTTGTTTCTAAATTTATAATGTTGCATTTATGATTATCATGTTATATCATGCCTTGTTATTCATGTTTATGATTACTACTCTTTTTCTGCCCCAGTAATATGCCAATTTTATAACATGTAATATCCTATTCTTTTTACACCATTTATATTCCATTACTAGGCTTTATAGATCACCCCTTTTTTATGTATGTTCCCAAGTTATCCCATGTAGTTTAATGTACGATCATGTTAAGGATGTTTTCAATAAATATGATGTATTCCCTATTCTAAGTTGTTATGTAATGTAATTAAATACAAAATACACTAGACATCTAGATATTTTTGGTTTTATTAATTATAATATTATGTTATAAATCATATATTAATTTTAAATAAAGAGAAGGGATGCCATATCTACTCGTCTGGTGAATCTTGCATCCCCAATAAGATTTCCAAATGTATCATGGCAATAGTGAAAAACTATATAAATTGAAATCTCACCCTCAACATAATATATTTATAAATCCTTGTTACACTCATGAAAAAACATTACACCAAATCCTTGGCCTGGATGACTTAGAAACCCACTTCTTTAAAAAAAATTAACATATCATAGGACCAAATATCTCGGGCCAGATAAGAGACTCATGGAATAGGAAAGATAACCTCTTCTCCAAGAATGAAACACTCATTAAAATCATTCCCAAATTACCAAAACCCTCTCTAGTATCTGATTTTTGGATAATAAAACTTTTCAATGTAATATATAAAATCTTCCCAAATATACTAGTAATCCACTTGTGCCTTTATCTTCATTTCATTATTCCGAGAAAACAAAATTTAATTTTCCCCCAATAAGATGATTTTAGGCATTAAAATTATTTCTAATGAAACCCAAAATTCCATGAAAACTACACTAAAACCAAAAGGGGTATCATGGTCTAGAAACTATGCAAGAAAAAAATCATTTGATAGAGTCTAATGGCCCTTCCTCTGGTTCAGACAGATCATGATTGGCATTTTCTCTAGAAAGGATGATGTGGTTATTTAATGTGTATCTTATATCTTCTTCAAAATCAACATCAATGGTGGAATAAGGTGGATATTCTCTCCCACCAGGGTTCTTCCCCAGTGAGACCCCCTTTCCCCTTCACCATTTATTTTAATAGATGATGTGTTTTCTATTATAATTTTAATAGAAGAAAAGGATAATCTCATTCATGGGGCGAAGGTCTGCCGTAGAGGGCCTTCCATCTCTCACCTCTTATTTTTATATGATTATATACTCTCCTCTAGATACACTTTAGAATAATTAAAGGTTATATGTCTAATAATTATCCTCTATGAGAAATTATTGGGGTAAGTTTCCAATATCATTATGGAAATAACCATAAGCACTCGAATTCCCTCTTATAGGAAGAGAACCTTCAACAAGAGTTCGGTATTGAGATTGTAAAAAACTCCAGATTTATCATAGACTTCCAATGATTGTAAATGAACAAAAAGGAATTATTCCCAAGAATCTATGAAATATTGAAAGAAATAAAAGGATGTAATTTCAACAGGGTTTCCAATGTATGAAAACAAAATCTAATTAAAAAATTCACATATCCCTTCCCATATTATTTTATTACAGTCTTAATATTTCCCAAAAAAAACATTGAACAAAGCCATGTGAATATCACCAATATCTGGGGGTTGGGATCAAAAATAGGGTAATCCATATTCACTAGATAGTAGGGAACACAATCTGAAAAACCAAACATTATGGGGGAATGGGGTTTAGGTATCTACGTCTCTTCAATGACGCAACATGTTGGGTTACTTAAGCCCCCTCCCTAGCTTATTCTAGAATATCTTGTGGGGTTTTTACAAGCTCATTAAGAGGGTGATATACTAAATAATATGATATGGATAATTTTTTATGCTTTGGATAGACTTGTGGATAGTCGATTACCATAGAAACAATGGAACGTTCCCTACCTATGAAGTCCTAGATGATGAAATTTTCCTCTATTTACTCAATGTGTCTTGTAAATATTAGTGCACTGATAAAATATTCTTCTATTTTAAGGATGGAGAGTGGAATATCATCCTGGGATTCCTGATTATGAGAGATATAGTTCCAGATTACCTCCACTAGTGGATGTAAAGAACCTGAACCTATATTGTAAAATATAGTTATTCTTTATAAATTAGTGCATTGGTTTGACAGGCCAATGTTCATTGGAAAACCATCTGGAACCTAAATATCCAACTGAAAGCATGGTATTTTTGGTGGTATGCCTACTTCGGAACCCTATCATGTATATAGTGTTCCTTTTATTTCACCATGGAAAGGAGAACCCAATGTGTTCAATATGCATGGCCATGGAGGAATCCTACTTGCATGCTATGTTTTACTATTTCAGAACTAGGGACATATAGCGTGCCTAAAATCATAATGTTGATCATCTCCAAGAAATGGCACCCAGATTAAATATTTTTCTTACACTATGGTCATGAATTCTCCCCATTGAGGACATTAGTTCCATTTACATAGTGGCATAGATTATTTTGTATAGTAGGAATGACATTATATTTATCCAAGATTTAAAACTATAAACCTATCGGATCGATCATGTTGTTGAGTCAACAAGGTTTTCTTATGAAGTTTATATTACATTATGTATTTAAAATCATAAACACTCTATCTCAAGGAAAATTTTATTTCCCCAAAGATTTATCTTAATAAGGAAATTTTCCTTCCCCATGGAAATTTTCACTTTAACTTTGATTTCAATGTTCAAATTATAGTTTCTCGAAATCTAACTCATTTTATTTCTATGTGTAAAATTTAGTTTCATATCTAAAACCCCAGAATCCTATAAATCCATAGACATAGAGTATTCTGTTTTCAAATTCTTATATCATGTTCCAAATTCAGATTCCGAGTTCTCAAAAATTCAGATTCTGAATTCTCTGAAATTCAGATTCCAAATTCTCTAAAATTCATGTTCCAAATTCTCTGAAATTCAGGTTCCAAATTCTATGAAATTCAGGATCAGAATTCTCTGAAATTTCGATTCTGAATTCTCTGAAATTTGAATTCAGAATTCTCAGAAATTTGGATTCTGAATTCCTTAGAATTTGGACTCTGAATTCCTCAAAATTCATACTCCCAATTCCTCAAAATTCATACCCTGAATTCCTTAGAATCAGGATTCTGAATCCATTGGAATTTAGACTCTAAATGTAACACCCCAGGTAAATAAAGAATAGAAATTTTCATATTTATCCATATTTGTGGATAAAATATTAATATGACTTTAAAGGGGATGCTATGCTCGATGGCATACCCAACACGCAACAACGAGTTTCTTGGGAATCTTACGTTTCACTCTAATAACAAAATAGTATTATTTTAAATGGTAGTTAACATGTAGCCATTGTATTGGAGGGAATGGATAGAAAGAACTAAAATATCCTTATATATGTACTTAAATATTTTTACATTTATACAATAAAAGATAAAGGCTTAAAATACGGAAAGAATTCAATTTTTGGCGTATATGCCCTAGTTTTCACTAAAGGTTCACTTATCACCTTTTAATGGAGAACCGTTATTAAATATAGTTTTGTTCACTCTTAAACATTATTTTGTACCAAATAAAACTCTTATTAAGAATGGGGACATCAAAATTTACTTTGTGTAAATTTTTGGTATCTTTCTGATAATGTTCTTTTTTTTAATGAATAGTGTAGAATGTTGTGTTTTAATTCAAAACCACTTTTTAATCTAATTTATTTATATGATTAGATAATATTTTGAATTGGTTTTAAAGTTAAATTAGAAAATATTTTTACCATTAAATCGAATAGTGGTCATTGGAATTAATTTCACTTTGAAATCAGACTTAAACTAGTATCAATCTTTTGATACTTATTGTTTTATAAAAACACGCTATTTGCTCTGACAGCGGGAATTAATTATTAATTTAATTAATGTGACTAATATGTTTTGAATTTTGTAAAATAGACTTCATTTTTGAATTCGGAATATCAAATATAGCTTAGGGTGAATTTTTGGTAATTTTCTGAAAAACTTCAATTTTTGATGAATAGTGAAACCACTAAGTGGTACTTTTAAAAACTGATTTTTCATTTAAATGAAATTCTGCCATAATTGTGTTTTGATTTTCAAAAATCCGACATACATGGTTGTCATTAAGAAGTAAAATGTGGTTCAATGAGATTAAAATAATTTTTTGGTGAATAGTAACTTATTAAGTTTTTAATCGCGATTAGTGGTAATTAGTGTAGTTTAAGGTAAAAATGATATTATAAGAATGTGAAAATACCATGACACTTGTCCTACACATATTGGGTGAGTCATGGCCGACCAAGACAAGCCATGGGCCAACTTGGGGACCCCATGGATCCACTTTTGTTGGGAAATGACATAAATTACTTTTTATTTAATGTTGAAGTGAAAATGACACAAACATAATATGTTTTACGAAAACAATTTTTAAGTGGGGTTATACAAGTCCCAATTTTGATTATAAATAGTCATTGGAAAGATAAAACGATTTCCTATATCATAGTATTTTTTTATAATTTTTAGACATTAAAGAAATTAAATTATTTATGAGATAATAATGATGCAGCGATGACATCATTATTTGACGATTTAATTAAAATGGAAAGATAATGAAACATCTACAAACTACACATGGGAAAACCCAATTGGATGAGTGGATTTCGAAGCCTTATCACCTTATCCACGAATTCAATCAATGTGGGTCCTTTTAAAACCGAAACACATTTTCAAATAAAGTAATATTTCTTACTTTCCAAAAGTACCCCTCCTCTCCTCTTATAAAAGGCCCCCACCTCTACCTCATTTAACACACTTCTCAAGCCTTTGTCTCGGACAACCCCTGCCCATTTACTCTCTCCACATCCCTATACTCATCCTAGAGGACTCCCGTTGGGCATAATCCTTTCAAAGTAAGCCTTTAGGCTTAAATCAAAAGGAGTTACACTTTTAAAGGTAATTCATTCTCTCATGTTCATTTGTTTTATTTTGCTTCTCCAACCCCCTAAACTCTTTTTATTTACTTCTTTTGTAACAACACCAGTATCTTCAATATACTAGGATGTTGTCATAAGATTTATTCATGCTACACTATCACACAACTACATCAAAAGGTTAAAGAACATACGGTTTCCGTGGATGGTGAAATTCTGCCTCCCGAAACGATGATTGTTTAATACACATTTAACACCTTCAAAGGTGGCCATTATGATGTCACTATTTTTATATATGATATATAATATGTTTATGTTTTATTTATGCTTCTGTATTTTTCATTTTTGTCTTACCTTTGTGGCTTCCATTATGGGTATACGCGATATCTTCATTTAAGGAAGTGCGGACTACCGCCCCCTCAAAGTGATTTGATTCGTTAAATACCATATGTGGGATGTATAAAGGATGGAAATATGATATTATATATGATATTATACTTAAATTATAATATACCTTTATATCATTATTATTCCATTCTATAAAATACGAAATAGAAATGAAAGTAGCGTTCATGCGTACGTACGGCTTACCGTCTCCATGAACGATGCATTTCATTTCTTACCTCTAAATGATTATGTAATGTTATAAATGCATGCATGTACTGGATATATATGACATATATGATATCTACATAATAAATACAATTCAGGATATAATAAACATTTGGCCACATGAACAACATGTAATTGAAAGAAGACCACTTTCGACTTAAGAACCAAATATCGGCAAAACAAATATTATTAACATAAATGATTACATAATGTTTGTGACATGGTAATAAGTGGTATAAAAGTAATAATGAACTTGAAAAAGGGTTCTTAAGGAATTATAAATTAACTCAAGTTTATTATTCAGGAGAATAAGGAACGATCGAGTCAAGTCGGACCCGAGGTAAGGGATCCTACAACTCTCTTTCTTTTTAAGTACACTCTTTTATGTAATTTCTTTTAAGCTCATATTTATTATGATTGGGATGTTATTTTATATTACTCCTACTGTAATTTTTATGTTCATGTGATGAGAGACCCTATTCTCTCTCATCAATCCTTTTGGAAGTTTTGAGTGGCGCCGTTAGGCTGCCGAATTTTCGTAAGGGATTTTTCATCTCGCTTTTCTTCTCGTGAGATTTATGCTACATTTTCCACAAATTCCATTGAGTGGTGTATATACTTCCCATTATTATACTCTATGTGTAATATAAATTCATTTATGAGTATTTACATCAATGATCTATTGTCCTTCTTTCATGGGGTGTATGTTTTGAAAGATACCCAAGTCAGTAAGGGAACCTTTCACCCTCCTTTTTTTTAAAAGACTTCTTTTGTTGGGTCTTTTAATTTAAATATTGTTATGTTGGGATATGATCTCATATATCCTTATTGATTTAAATTTTATGTCCAAGTGATGAGATACACTTTTTATCTCTCATCAACTCATTTTGATGTGATGCCGTTAGGCTGTCAAGGGAACTTTTTAACCCAATTTCGATTTCTATGGGTTCAACATGTAGTAATTGAATATGTCATCCATTGAATATGTGTGAATGAAATTTTATTGTTTTACACTTAATATCTACTTATATTGGGTGTATTTATATTTGTCACACATATTTTGAGATTGATTTGTCCTTAATTTAAGGATACCTTCTTTATAAGCGATTTCATCAGATTTGACATTTCTATTGAGGGTTCATTGTTGTTATGCAACAATTCACTCTTATATGGTGTATATATTGTACTTTGGAGTATTATATCATGAATCCTTTTATTCTCATGATATTATAAAGTTCTGACTTAATGTTATTCCTCAATTATTGTATTCAAGTGTCTTTAATTTTGGTGAAACCCCTTTTACCAGAATATCGTTTTAAATGTTTTAATTATTTGTTCTTATTAATATCCATGTTTTCAAAATGGTTTTAAGGATTTATTTATATGGATATTAATGGTTTAAAATTTTAAAAGATTCAAGGTGGTATGGGACACTTTGATTCAAAAATCTCTTTATTAAATGTTTTAAATAGTTTTGGAAATGGTTTCTTTTTTGGATTCATTATTTCAATATCCTAAAATGTTATATTGTGATTGAAATGTGGAAATGTTATGTCTCCTTTATTCATGTTTTATGTGATACGATTATGTTATGGTTCTTGGGAATTGTTATGAAGAACGGGTGGTTCCGTGATAAACTAAGGGCGGGTGAGCCCGATATAGCTCTCCAATGCATTGGGTAACGCGAAGGAGTGAAACGTTAAGGTTTCTCCGAAGAGATTTAGGGAATATACTATAATGGGTATTCCAAACGTAACCAAGAGGGGTACTCCCTACGTAAGAATGTTATGAATGCCTCAAGTTACCTTTATGTCTTATGATTTCTATGATTTATTCTTGATTTGATGAGGTAGGTTAAAGTGCCTATGTTTTATGGGTAAATTATGATTTCATTCTTGTGTATATATGAACTCATGTTTCCTTTCCATATTTTTATATCCCTTACTGAGCTTTTTATTCTCATCCCAAGTTTTTGAAATGTTTTTTTCAGGTCAAGGGAAAGGTACATGATAAGATGATAGATTCAAGGATGTGTTAATAAAGATTCCATGTTTTATTTTCAATACGTTTCCGTTGATGGGAAGAATGGATACTATCTTTTATGTAACCACTTTGTTTAAATGTGGAATGTAATGCAAGTTTCATGATCTAATTCTCTAAAACTCTAAACCTGAAAAGATCCTCAATGTGTAATCTTGTAATAACTCATGATTAAGTAAGTTTTAAGGTTGGGGCCTTATAGTTGGTATCAAAGGTCGGTTTAGATAACTTTAGAGGTTAGGGTACTCTTTAGGCATAAGTGAAATTACCATAATGGTTAGGATTTCAGAAAGAGTCATAGTTTTAGATAAAGTGAATGAGTAAGTGTATCATAGTGTTTATCTTCCTCATTAGTACATGATGGTTTTGTTGATATACTCACACTGACCTTTTTGGTTTTAGTAAATGGCTGGATCTAGCAGGCACCAAAGTAACAGTGGATGTGAAGGAAACTGTGACAGTTTTTTGAGCAAGCAACTGAATGATATGGGAGATGCAATGAGAACTCTTCTGATTATCCTCAACCAACTATCTGGATTCATGATTGACCACCTAAACCTTGGAGTTTTCTCTAAGGCATCATATATGCAAGAAACAAATCCCTACGGAAGTACAGGTAATAATCATAAAGGTATGTGTGTTCAAAAACCTATGTGTCAAAGATGTGGAAAGAAACACCTAGGAAAATGTTTCAAAGGGACAGAAATATGCTATAGATGTGGAAATGAAGGTCATAAAGCTAGAACCTGCCATGGAAAAAGGAAGCATCCAGTTGACTCGAGGAAAGGGAAAGAAGTTCTTTCTGAGGGATCAATTGAATGTTTTAAATGTGGTGTGCATTGTCACTATGCAAACACATGTTCTATGAAGAAGTTTCGTGAATGGGGTCACCAAGAGCGTAAAAATGTTCGTTTACCAATACCTAATGCCATTCCTATTGAGGATGAAGAAACTGACAATGACCAATCAAAGGTATGTACTATTTCGTGACTATTGTTTTCCTATTTTGGAATCTTAGGATATGATTCATGATTTTATTTGTAGGAAAGAGGTATTTAGGAATCGGTTGGAAAGGAATGGATAATGGATCATGAAGAATGTTGAATGAGTAAGATGTCAACATATAAGGGCTTCAAGAGTTATGGTGAAATTCTTAGGATTATCAAGTCTCTTTTGATGATGGGGTTACATTAGAATACTTTTTATATTATGTGTAACCCTGATGTTTAATATTGGAAAATTTTATCCAAGTAATAGTTATCTTTTCTTTTGTGGACATAGTTATAAAGAACCATTTGGGTTTATATGATCCTTACTTTTGAAGAAATTATGGGTTACTAAATGCTATGATTGAAGTGGAAGGCATGAGATAAAATTGAGGTTAAAATATGTTATGAATATTTTTGAAGATTTTATCTCGTTTTGGGGAATGTTTTGAGAATTATATAGTTTTGAAAAAAGGAAAACACGCAGACCGTGTGACAACCCGTCGCGTCGGACAAAGCTGTGAGAATCGAACCCACAACCAAAGTGCGAATGGTGTTTATCGCCTACCACTGGACTACGTGAAGTCCCTGGTTAGTTTGACTGATTCATTTTGGTTATATGATTTTATGAATTAAGAGTAAGGTGATTTTGGGTTATTTATGAAAAATATTAACCTATCATGGAGGATATGTGATTAGGATAATTACTTTTCAATACGAGACTTTAGGAGCAACTGATGTTGTTTGGAGACAAATGTTACGATTTAACTTGGAAGACTATGTGACTAAATCCTTCAAATATTTGGGTTTCAATCTTATATTGGTTTACTTTGAAGAATTTTATGGACAAATTGTTTATCGGATGGTCCTCGTTGAACTTTGGGTTTTGTTGGACAAATTATGGAGATTAAGCATAGATTTTCTTTTTAATGGGTTATCCTTTTCTGGATTATCTGACCTTGTACTAACCTTTTTGGTTTTAGTTTTTGTTAAAGTCTAAAGACATGGGAGGTATATAGTTCTATTTTTGGATTAGGTGATTTTCTAAAAGTTTATTATAGTACTCTTAATGTGAACAAGTCTTCCTAAATACTTGCCTTCAGGAGAAAATATGAGTTTGTGTAAGGAATCTAATAAAAGTAGAAAGTCAATATGATAAGTGATTATGTTTCCTTATGAATAAATTCCTCAATAAAAAGTAACTTAAAACAAAAATGTTGTCTATTAACTTTTCCTACTGGGGAATCGAATACCGTTTAACCCATCACAAGTTTGTGATTTTCTCGTGGTTAACTTTCTCCTAAACATGTTTTCTGTCACTCTCCATCAGAACATGACCCTATGTTTTCTCCTCCATGTCCATATTTTCATACTTGGAATCATAGTATGGGTTAACTCGGGCGACCTCTATGCTTATCTTTCTTTATTTTAAAGTGATTGTTTTACCGACTCTTGTTCCGATGTGGGACGTTCAAGGATGTTTCCAAGTGCAATTTTAAAATTGCGAGGACGCAATTCCCAAAAGGGGGGAAGGATGTAACACCCCAAGTAAATAAAGAATAGAAATTTTCATATTTATCCATATTTGTGGATAAAATATTAATATTAATTTAAAGGGGATGCTATGCTCGATGGCGTACCCAACACGCAACAACGAGTTTCTTGGGAATCTTACGTTGCACTCTAATAATAAAATAATATTATTCTAAATCGTAGTTAACATGTAGCCGTTGTATTGGCGGGAATGGATAGAAATAATTAAAATATGATTATATATGTACTTAAATATTTTTACATTTATACAATAAAAGACAAAGGCTTAAAATACGGAAATAATTCAATTTTTGGCGTATAGGCCCTAGTTTTCACTAAAGGTTCACTTATCACCTTTTAATGGAGAACCATCATTAAATATAGTTTTTTTCACTCTTAAACATTCTTTTGGACCAAATAAAACTCTTATTAAGAATCGGGACATCAAAATTTACTTTGTGTAAATTTTTGGTATCTTTCTGATAATGTTCTTTTTTTTAATGAATAGTGTAGAATGTTGTGTTTTAATTCAAAACCACTTTTTAATATAATTTATTTATATGATTAGATAATATTTTGAATTGGTTTTAAATTTAAATTAGAAAATATTTTTACCATTAAATCCAATAATGGTCATTGGAATTAATTTCACTTTGAAATCAGACTTAAACTAGTGTCAATCTTTTGATACTTATTGTTTTATAAAAACACGCTATTTGCTCTGACAGCAGGAATTAATTATTAAATTAATTAATGTGACTAATATGTTTTGAATTTTGTAAAATAGACTTAATTTTTGAATTCGGAATATCATATATAGCTTAGGGTGAATTTTTGGTAATTTTCTGAAAAACTTCAATTTTTGATGAATAGTGAAACCACTAAGTGGTACTTATAAAAACTGATTTTTCATTTAAATGAAATTTTGCCATAATTGTGTTTTGATTTTCAAAAATCCGACATACATGGTTGTCATTAAGAAGTAAAATGTGGTTCAATGAGATTAAAATAATTTTTTGGTGAATAGTAACTTATTAAGTTTTTAATCGCGATTAGTGGTAATTAGTGTAGTTTAAGGTAAAAATGATATTATAAGAATGTGAAAACACCATGACACTTTTCCTACACCTATTGGGTGAGTCATGGCCGACCAGGAAAAGCCATGGGCCAACTTGGGGACCCCATGGATCCACTTTTGTTGGGAAATGACATAAATTACTTTTTATTTAATGTTGAAGTGAAAATGACACAAACATAATATGTTTTACGAAAACAATTTTTAAGTGGGGTTATACAAGTCCAAATTTTGATTATAAATAGTAATTGGAAAGCTAAAACGATTTCCTATATCGTAGTATTTTTTTATAATTTTTAGACATTAAAGAAATTAAATTATTTATGAGATAATAATGATGCAGCGATGACATCATTATTTGACGATTTAATTAAAATGGAAAGATAATGAAACATCTACAAACTACACATGGGAAAAACCAATTGTATGAGTTGATTTCGTAGCCTTATCACCTTATCCACGAATTAAATCAATATGTGACCTTTTAAAACCGAAACACATTTTCAAATAAAGTAATATTTCTTACTTTCCAAAAGTACCCCTCCTCTCCTCTTATAAAAGGCCCCCACCTTTTCCTCATTTCACACACTTCTCAAGCCTTTGGCTCGGCCAACCCCTGCCCATTTACTCTCTCCACATCCCTCTCCTCATCCTAGTGGACTCCCTTTGGGTATAATCCTTTCAAAGTAAGCCTTTAGGCTTAAATCAAAAGGAGTTACACTTTTAAAGGTAATTCATTCTCTCATGTTCATTTGTTTTATTTTGCTTCTCCAACCCCCTAAACTCTTTTTATTTACTAGTTTTGTAACAACACCAGTATCTTCAATATACTAGGATGTTGTTATAATATTTATTCATGATACACTATCACACAACTACATCAAATGGTTAAAGAACATACGGTTTCCGTGGATGGTGAAATTCTGCCTCCCGAAATGATGATTGTTCAATACTCATTTAACACCTTCAAAGGTAGCCATTATGATGTCACTATTTTTATATATGATATATAATATGTTTATGTTTTATTTATGCTTCTGTATTTTTCATTTTTGTCTTACCTTTGTGGCTTCCATTATGGGTATACGCGATATCTTCATTTAAGGAAGTGCGGACTACCGCCCCCTCAAAGTGATTTGATTCGTTAAATACCATATGTGGGATGTATAAAGGATGGAAATATGATATTATATATGATATTATAGTGGAATTTTAATATACCTTTATATCATTATTATTCCATTCTATAAAATACGAAATAGAAATGAAAGTAGCATTCATGGGTACGTACGGCTTACCGTCTCCATGAACGGTGCATTTCATTTCTTACCACTAAATGATTATGTAATGTTATAAATGCATGCATGTACTGGATATATATGAAATATATGATATCTACATAATGAATACAATTCAGGATATAATAAACATTTGGCCACATGAACAACATGTAATTGAAAGAAGACCACTTTCGACTTAAGAACCAAATATCGGCAAAACAAATATTATTAACTTAAATGATTACATAATGTTTGTGACATGGTAATAAGTGGTATAAAAGTAATAATGAACTTGAAAAAGGGTTCTTAAGGAATTATAAATTAACTAAACTTTATTATTCAGGAGATTAAGGAACGATCGAGTCAAGTCGGACCCGAGGTAAGGGATCCTACAACTCTCTTTCTTTTTAAGTACACTCTTTTATGTAATTTCTTTTAATCTCATCTTTCTTATGATTGGTATGTTATTTTATATTACTCCTACTTTAATTTTTATGTTCATGTGATGAGAGACCCTATTCTCTCTCATCAATCCTTTTGGAAGTTTTGAGTGGTGCCGTTAGGCTGCCGAATTTTCGTAAGGGATTTTTCATCTCGCTTTTATTCTCGTGAGATTTATGCTACATTTTCCACAAATTCCATTGATTGGTGTATATACTGCCCATTATTATACTCTTTGTGTAATATAAATTCATTTATGAGTATTTACATCAATGATCTATTGTCCTTCTTTCATGGGGTGTATGTTTTGAAAGATACCGAAGTCAGTAAGGGAACCTTTCACCCTCCTTTTTTTAAAAGACTTCTTTTGTTGGGTCTTTTAATTTAAATATTGTTATGTTGGGATATGATCTCATATATCCTTATTGATGTAAATTTTATGTCCATGTGATGAGATACACTTTTTATCTCTCATCAACTCATTTTTCTGTGATGCCGTTAGGCTGTCAAGGGAACTTTTTAACCAAATTTCGATTTCTATGGGTTCAACATGTAGTCATTGAATATGTCATCCATTGAATCTGTGTGAATGAACTTTTATTGTTTTACACTTAATATCCACTTATATTGGGTGTATTTATATTTGTCACACATATTTTGAGATTGATTTGTCCTTAATTTAAGGATACCTTCTTTATAAGGGATTTCATCAGATTTGACATTTCTATTGAGGGTTCGTTGTTGTTATGCACCAATTCACTCTTATATGGTGTATATATTGTCCTTTGGAGTATTATATCATGAATCCTTTTATTCTCATGATATTATAAAGTTCTGACTAAATGTTATTCCTCAATTATTGTATTCAAGTGTCTTTAATTTTGGTGAAACCCCTTTTACCATAATATCGTTTTAAATGTTTTAATTATTTGTTCTTATTAATATCCATGTTTTCAAAATGGTTTTAAGGATTTATTTATATGGATATTAATGGATTAAAATGTTAAAAGATTCAAGGTGGTATG
Organism: Viscum album; assembly: GCA_963277665.1. Taxonomy (NCBI): domain Eukaryota; kingdom Viridiplantae; phylum Streptophyta; class Magnoliopsida; order Santalales; family Viscaceae; genus Viscum; species Viscum album. Next base: position 359,325,584 of record OY728158.1, on the reverse strand, counting down.
GGACACTTTGATTCAAAAATCTCTTTATTAAATGTTTTAAATAGTTTTGAAAATGGTTTCTTTTTTGGATTCATTATTTCAATATCCTAAAATGTTATATTGTGATTGAAATGTGGAAATGTTATGTCTCCTTTATTCATGTTTTATGTGATACGATTATGTTATGGTTCTTGGGCATTGTTATGAAGAACGGGTGGTTCTGTGATAAACTAAGGGCGGGTGAGCCCGATATAGCTCTCCAATGCATTGGGTAACGCGAATGAGTGAAACGTTAAGGTTTCTCCGAAGTGATTTAGGGAATATACTGTGATGGGTATTCCAAATGTAACCAAGAGGGTTACTCCCTACGTAAGAATGTTATGAATGCCTCAAGTTACCTTTCTGTCTTATGATTTCTATGATTTATTCATGATTTGATGAGGTAGGTTAAAGTGCCTATGTTTTATGGGTAAATTATGATTCCATTCTTGTGTATATATGAACTCATGTTTCCTTTCCATATTTTTATATCCCTTACTGAGCTTTTTATGCTCATCCCAAGTTTTTGAAATGTTTTTTTCAGGTCAAGGGAAAGGTACATGATAAGATGATAGAGTCAATGATGTGTTAAGAAAGATTCCATGTTTTATTTTCAATACGTTTCCGTTAATGGGAAAAATGGATACTATCTTTTATGTAACCACTTTGTTTAAATGTGGAATGTAATGCAAGTTTCATGATCTAATTCTCTAAAACTCTAAACCTGAAAAGATCCTCAATGTGTAATCTTGTAATAACTCAAGATTAAGTAAGTTTTAAGGCTGGGGCCTTATTGTAAAGTCTATAGAATTCAGGTTCCTAATTTCATGAAAAACAAAATCCGGATATTTATTATTTATATTCTCCAAGTTTTTATTTTTTATGAATCCGAACTATTTTTACTAGACTCTAAAAAATATATTTGGTTAAGCAGCATTATTTTTTTACTCTTGTTATAGTTATGAAATGATGTCGTACATTATATTTCTAATTAAAAGTTATTTGAGTGACACCTGTATTGGTCCCTCCTAGATTCAAGGAAAAATATGACTCTTGGAGGAGGGAGCCGACCATTGGATAAATTTCATATAAATAGGATCTCATTTGAACTATCTCATAAAAACTGGTAGAAGTTGATTACTCTAGAGATTACTTGCTGCTGAATTAATTTCTGGATGGAGACTCTCATGACTTGTGCGTACTGAACATCTTGTTTAGCTTGCTTCGTGTGACTCCGATTGTTGCTATGTACAATCAAGGACTTCTAGGGATATAAAGACAGAGATTCCGACTACCTTAAAGTTCGAGTACTTCCTTGATAAGAAAGACAGAGGTGCCGATAACCTTGAAGTTCGAGGGCTTGCAGGGATAATAAGACAGACTCTGATATTCTTATTGAGTGCTTACCCTAGTGTGGGTAAGACAAACTTTCATGAAAGTATAAATCAAGGGACATTTATCCGAGGTTTTTGGATACACTATGATTTGGTTTAAAGGATTTCATAATTGCTACTTGTATTGGTTCAAGTTTTTTCCAATGTATTTTGATTAATAAGGAATGTATAACTATCTTATACTTTCTATTACTTGTATACTCTAATTAAGAATATTCTATAAGCTTTAAGGTATAAACTTCTTCCTTTTAAACTTTTCTTAAGTTTCAATTCTAGAACCATATATCCAAAACCAGGAAAGTTTTTAGAACTAAGAGGTCTTGTCAATTTACCTTTTTAACATTGTTAAACATAGTTTTTCTAAAGGTTAAAAACAAAAGCTTTATATCAACTTTAAAGGTTCCAAATGAACTTTTAAAGGATGAAATTCACCTTCCCTCTTTTATATTGTGCATCTACATCATATTTCAATCCTATACATGCTACCCACTAGTTATACATGTGGATCAACAATTATCATAAGCTTGATGAACATCTGGTCATTCTTAATCCATGAACCTAGAACCCTACCAGAATAGGCATTATAGAAACAGATATTAACTTGTCACCCTTATAATAAAGCATCACCAGTTTCATTTTTGATTTCCAATAATCTTCTGGAATGATCACTACTGCAATCCAAAATTCATTTAGGGCATACTTCTGACCATCGGTGATGGAAGCACAAGTTATATTAATTGGAGTTGAGTTTTTTATTTTGTGTGGGTGTGATTCCATCACCCTTTGGTCAGAATAACTCTGAATTATTAATGTTATTTTTCCATTGGAGTATAGAATCCATCCAGTTATTCTGTTAGTATAGATGGTCCTTTCCCAAAAACAATGTTTCTCATCTTGCACCATCTTTTTTACCAAAAGGAAGGGTAAAACAGTGGCTCATCATTTGGATACCATGAGTCTTTTAAAAGATCCTCGTGTACGGTTGTATTTTTCCCCAGTTTGTTGACATACCATGGTTTACATGAACTATTCTTTGGTAATATATGAGTCATTTTTTCTTCTAAAAAATAACATTTGAGGTATTCATTGCAAAATTTGAAATCCTATATCAGGCCTAAAATATGAGAAGATTATAAAAAAATAAAATTTGAATAAAAATATTATATAAAAGAATAATTAAATACTAATACTATATTGTAATATCATTTTAATTCAAAATTTTCATAAAAAATATTTTCATTGAAGTAATATTTACAATTAATTAAAAAATTACAATCCAATAGACAAAACACTTTAAAATTATTTTTTCAATGATCAACATAAGCACAAAAACTTGTCTCTATAACAAAACAATTTTTTTTAGAAAAAATACATAAAAAATAAATATATTATAATCATAATATAATTTAATTATGATAAATTATATTATTACTTACCAAATATAATAATGATTCCCCACTATTATTGGTGGGTGGTAAGGCTTGGTGGAGGTAGGGCAGGTCATAAGGTGAAGTCCCCGGGCTTGCCTTTTTATAGTTATTTTATTCCTTGATTTGTGTTCTGTATTTGGGAATGTAATCAAACTATTACTAAATATATTACTCATATTATCAATTATTATATTAATCAAATTATTATTGATTATATTGTTAATTTATATTAATTATTTATTATCAAGTATTCTATAAATTATTAATTATTTAATGAATTATTAAATACATTTTTAGTTAATAATATATAAAAATTATATAGTTTAGAAATGATTATGATAATGATATCATCAGTTATTAATAATTTTCAACACATAAATAGTTGTTAATAATTATATCATTAAACTAAAATGAAATTTTTTATACTAATAATATCCACATTGAGTCATGTATAGCACATCGTGTGTCATATTTATGTGCGGTAGATTCAGTCCCATCAAAAATGAATTATGGATCATTAACATAATGGTTAAAAATATTCTGGGATCGTTAACTTAGTTTTGACCATGTGGAATGAGTTTTGAACTAAAATTAAACTATAGAATTGAAAGCACACAGTTGGAGTCATACCACCCACATCTTTTTTCAAGTTGATGTGTGGTTGATTCCTACACTTCAGAAATGAATTATGGATAGTCTTCCTAAATTTTGAAAACAATTGGATCTCTCCTACAATATTTTTGATAATTTGATGGTTGTTTTAAAGTAAAATTATACTTTTATATTAAAAAAGCACACATTGAGTCCTACCAAGCACATCATTTTTCTGATTGACATGTGGTAGATTCATGTAAATCAAAAATAAATTATGGATCATTGTCCTAATGTTTAAAAAAATTATTTTCTTTTCGCATTTATGGCTATGTGATTGATATTTTAAACTAAAATTACAATTTTTTATTGAAATCACACTCTTTGTGTCAAAATGAGAAAACTAGATGTTAAATTTGTGTCAATTCTATTTTTACACATAAAAAATGAATAATGGATCATTTTACAAAATTTTAAAAATAGTTTGAGCTTATTCTCTCAATTTTGTCTATATAATGAATGTCTCAATCTAAAATGACCATTTCAAATTGAAAACCCACACTTAGAGTCATAAATAATGCATTCAGTGCTCTATTGAAATTTGGGTGATTCATATATATCACAAATGAATTAGGGATCATTTTCCAATATTTTGAAAGAACACAAAAGCTCAGTTACATGATTTTTACAATGGGACATCCAGTTTAAACTATAATTCCACTCTTATATTGAAAACATGCATTGTAAGTCATATTAACCACATCATGTATCATATTACCGCGTAGTAGATTCCTGTACATCAAGAATAAATTATGTATCATCAATAAAGTTTTTTCAAATAATTAGTTTTTTTCTTGATTTTGCCAATGTGATCCACGTTTTAAACTAAAATTACACTTTTATATTAAAAATACAACTTTGAAGAATACTCACCACATCATGTTTCAGAATGACATGCGATAAAATCTTATAAATCCCAAATTAAATATGGATTATTTTATTTATGTTACAATCTAATCTTGGATAACATTATTTGTTTGGTCTATGTGGCATACATTTAAAATCAAAATGAAAATTCTAAATTAAAACAGAACACTGGGAGTCACGCTAACCACATCAAGTTTCAAATTAACATGTGGTCAATTCCTAGATGTCAAAAATAAATTAGGGAAGGTTTTTATTATGTTTAAAAACAATAAAACTCTATTTTATATGTTTTCTCTATGTAACATGCATTTTAAACTAAAATTTAACATTTAAAATGAAAACACACACTTGAGTCATTTATGCCACATCGTGTGTCATATTGATGCGTGGTCAATTATTATACAACATAAATGAATTATGGATTGGTTTATTAAATTTTTTAGAAGAATATTAATTTTTTTCTAGAATTTTTCACATGACAGAAGTGTTTTAAACTAAAATAACACTTTTATTTTGTAAACAAACACTTTGAGTCATATCGACCACATCATGAGTTGGATATTGTTGCAGGTGATTTCTAAAATAATAAAATGAATTATGGATCCCTTTAATAATGTTTGAAAGCAGTAATATCTTGTTTTCTTGGTTTTGGATATGTGTCACATGTTTGAAATAAAAATGAAACCTTAATATTGAAAGCACACACCTTCATTCATAATGGCCACATATTTTTTTATTAATTGGTTATTGATTCCAACACATCATACATAAAGTGTGTATTTTTTACTAATGTTTAAAGATTATTCATATTTTTTTATTGGTTTGGAATATATTACAAAAAATTTAATAAAAAATAAAACTTTATATTTAAAACACACACTTTTTGTCTTACCACCCACATCATGTTTTAGATTTATCTATGGTCTATAACTACAAGTAAAAAATAAAATTTCGATCATTTTTTAGAATGTTTGAGCAAAATATGTTCTAATTTTATTGTTTTTGGTAGTGTGGTGTGTTATTTAAACTAAAATGACTCTTTTATATTAAAACCACACACATTGAGTCATACCGACCACATCATGTGTCATACTAACATGAATTTGATTCGTATATATCTCAAATGAATTAGAAGCTTTCTCAAAATTTTTTAAAAAAATTATGAATTTTTTCAGTATTTTCTATTTGTAACATTCATTTGAAACAAAAAAAAATACCCTTACAGATTGAAAACATTCAGTTTGAGTCATACTGATCACAGCGTGTGATAGATTGATTTTATGTCAATTATTGCATAGAAAAAATGAATTACCAATTGTTATCCTAATGATTGAAAACAAGATAAGATAGTGTTCCTACTTGTTGTAGTTTGAAACAAGTTTTGAACAAAAATGGAATTTAATATTAAAAAACAAACGTAATGTTCTATTTGCCACATCATGTGTTGTATTGATGTGTGGTCGATTATTATATTATAAAAATTAATTATGGATCATTTTCATAAATATTCAAGAGAATATGATCTTATTTACTTTGTTTTGTCCATGTGATGTGCATTTTAGACTAATTTGACAACTAAAAACAAGCACTTTGAGTCATACTTACCACATAATTTTTCAAATTTACATGAATTGTCCTATATCTCAAAAATAATTTTTAGATCACTTATTTGAGGATTGAAAAAATTTAAATATTGTTTTATTATTTTTTCTATGTGACACACATTTTAAACTAAAATGAAACAATTATATTTAAAACATGCTCTTTAATTCATATTTTCCATATCAGGTGTATGATTGACTTTTGGTTGATTCCTATAAGTTACATAAGAATTATGTATCATTTTCCCAATTTTTAAAAATAATTCATGTTTTTTTTGGTTTTGTATTTGTGATGTGATTTTAAAACAGAAATGACACTTTTATATAGAAAACATGCACATTGATCCTTACCAATTGCATCATGTGTCAGATTGACGTGTGTTCGATTTCTACATATCAGAAAAGAAATTTGGATGATTTATCTAATGTTTGGGAACATTATGATTTCGCTTTTTTGGTTTTGGATATTTTAAGTGCTCTTTAAATGAAAATGAAACTTTCCTATTGAAAACACACAATTTGATTCATACAGAACAAATTGTGTTTAATACTAACATGAAGTTGATAACTATATGTATTAATTGAATTAGGACTCATTTTCCTAATTTTTTAAAATAATATTATATTGTTTTCCCTCTTTTGGTAATGTGACTTATGTTTTAAACTAAAATGAAACATTAATGATGAAAAAATGCACTATAAACCATACAGATCACATCGTGTGATATATTTAGGTGATGTTAATTACTATACATCATAATTCAATTGTGGATAAATTTCATAATGTTTGAAAACAAGATAAGATAGTTTTATCTGTTTCTATAGTGTGACACAAGTTTTAATCTAAAATGAAACTTTTATAATAAAACATACACTTGGAGTAATATTATCCAGATCTTGTACTAGATTGATGATAATTCAATTTACACATTTTTAAAATTAATTATGGATTATTTTCTTTAATATAAATGATATATTATATTTTTTACTCAATTTTGGCTATGTGGAATGTCATAAACAAATTTTACACTTCAAAATGTGGACTTTGACTAATATCGGACACATCGTGTGTCGAATTTACAATAATTTAATAACTATACAAATTAAATTTATTTTTAGATCATTTTACTAATCATTTAAAACAATCATAGGCCATTTTAGTGGTTTTTTCTATGTGATGTGATTTTTAAACTAAAACGACACTTTTATATTCAAAACATGCTCTTTCAATAATATTTTCCAATTTGTGTTTTAGATTGATATGTGGATGATTCCTAAAAGTCAGATATTAATTATGGATCATTTTATGGTTTGAAAAAAATTAGACATCATTTTCACGGTTTTGGCTATGTGATACATGTTATAAAGTAAAATGATAATTTTATATTGAAAACAGACACATTGATTAATATCGGCCACATCATATTTTGGATTGATATGTGTTCAATTATTATACACCAATAATTAATTATAAATATTTTTTAAAACTTATACATATAATACGATCCTTTTTTCTTTATTGAGGATATGTGATCCATTTTTTAAACTAAAATAAAGCTTTTATTATAAAAAACATTCTATCAAATGATAAATGACATGTGTCAGATTAATTCATGATCACTAAATATATTTAAAAAATGAATTATGTATCATTGTGATAATGTTTGAAAACAATATTATCTTTTTTACATAGTTTTTAAAATGTGATATGTTTTTTAAACTCAAAATAAACATTAAATTAAAAAGATGCACTTTGGTTCATTATTATCAAATTGTGTGTCATATTTACTTAAAGGTGATTAATAAAAATAAAAAATTATTTATGGAATATTTTATTAATGTTTTAAAAAAATGGATGATGGTTTTTTAATTTATGTATTTTTATGTTTTTTGAGAGAAAAGTTATACTTTTAATTTGAAGACATGATATTTGAGTCATACTAACAAAAGAATGTGCTAGATTCATGTGAAATCGAATCCAATGCATCGAAAAAGAATTATTGATCATTTATTAAATGTTCGAAAATTATATGTTTTTATTTTCATGATATTGATAAAGTAATATACATTATAAACTAAGATAACACATTTATATTAAAAACATGCACATTGATTCATAATGACCACATTATGTGCTATATTTACGTGAAGTCATTTCCTAAAAATTCAAATATAATTACTAACTATTTTCTAGAATTTTCTAATCAAACTTAAATCATTTTCTCAGTTTTAAAAATGTGAGGAGTTTTTTCAACTAAAATGATAGTTTTATATTAATAACATGTACTTTTAGTCATAATAGCCGCATTGTATATTTAATTAATGTCTGGATGAACCATACATGTCAAAAATGAATTATGGATCGTTGTCCTAAATTTTGTGAACAATGTCATCATATTTGATTAGTTTTGAAAATGTGATACCTTTTTGCTTAATTTTCCTTGTAGAGGTCAACTGACCTCTACAATTTTTCAAAATCCAACTCTTGTAAAACATCCTTCACAACTAATTTCCAACTTTTAATATGATAATTGTATTGGAATATTAGTTAGGGATCATTATTGGTATTTATATTATTAATCATATCATGTATTTTTTTGAATCAAATCTCAATGTGAAGGAATTCGACTTTAATCCTCGTTGTGAGGGTAAAAGTGATTAAAAAAGACCCATACCATTTTTAAAAACTCAAAAAAATATATAAATATAAAAAATGAAAAGGACAAGGATTTTTTCATGTAATTACTTTCCCTAAATTTTAGTAATATGTCTTTAGATTTTTGGGTTAAACAATTCTTGACCTATTTCCCTCTCACCATTATCCCAATTGTAGCCTCGAAGTACAATATCTCACAAGATCCAATAGCTTCAGACATATTACTATCACTACAAGAATCTATTGATCATAACCTTTTATGATACATCTCTTAGATAAATTCATAAAATATTTCATTATTTTTACTTCATCACCAATAAAGTTTTCAGTTTTTACAAAATCATCTGAACCACTACAGGAAGGAAATTAGTGAATTGTTGAAAATAATTTCATGGTTAATTGGGTAATGAGAATTTATGATTTAAAATAATTTAAATATTATAGTAACAATAGTAAAATTAATCTCATCACACAAGATGGAGTTTTAATAAATATATCAAAAATTTTGAATTAAACATGGACTAAAACCATATATATAGCTAGATTGGAATGTATCTGAAATAATTTCCCATCAGTTTTAGGCTTATTATTGACATTCTTTTATTTTTTCTCATAGATACAACAATTTAAGTCAAATAATTCATAATGATGTCATCATTTAGAGGAACCATGGGTTTGTAAGATCACAAACTCTATATCATTTCTTGAGAGGGGAAAAATCTATGTTGGGGTTCAAATTTCTTTAGATTGATCGGTGGATAAAATCTAAAAAAATGTTTTTATTTTAATTTCAAATTTGTGATTATATTAAAAATATAACTAAAATATATTCAATTTTACATGATTTTTATTTTATAAAAAATAATATATATACACATTGATGTTAATTCTTTACATCCCAAATGTATCTCTAAGGACATAACCTATACTTGGTCAAAAACATAACAGGTAATCACTTCAACTTGATATTAGAAAAAATACTAACACTGTGTACTCTGAGCATTCATCTCTAAAAAAAGTTCTCCTTCTTTTGAGTTCATAGGTATTTGGACTTCTATATAGTTCATTGAAAATATATACAAAGAAACTATTAAAAATATTATAAATGAACTTTTAATTAACATCATGAATTACATGATTGGGGATGCTAATTTTTTTATGGTATATAATATCCTTCATAAATTTGGAAATGTAAAATCCACATTCATTATAATTTTTTTGTTTCAAAAACTGAATAAACATTATCCAAAATAAGTGAATTGTTTTGAAATTATTTTTGATAGTTAAATATTACAATATATACCTTAATCTATTTCCTTTTGAAGAAATCCATAGGCTTATTATGTTTTGTCATCGACCACAAAATATAAATTGTCTAATATTTTTAGATCAACTTATCATAACAAAAATCTTATTTAAAATAAACTATGTTGAATAATATGAATTATTTCTGAAAAATATTGATTGTAGTTCATTAAAAATTCAAAATGAACATCATGTGTGATCAATTTTATTGAAATACAATATTTGAGACAAAAAAATAAAAAATTAGTGTATCCAAATTGATAGTTATTAGCATTTAGTGCTTTCTTAAAAAAAATAAGTAGTGGAAAAAGAAATTGTATATCTTTTTTATGATTAGATTATACATATTTACACTTTTTTTGTATCCACCAAGATAATTTTTCAGTCTATTATTTTCTTTTCAAATTCCATTCTTAGATAATATTTTTTCATTTTATGTTTTTGGAATTCAAAACAAAAGATTAATATAGAAATGATAGAGGGATTAATGAGTCAAAATATTTATTCTAAGGGTTTTCTATTTATATATTAGTTATATATACACCTATATAGAATATGAATATTCATTCATTATAATGAACATACTTGATCAATTTTTTTGATAAAGAGATATTGAAAATGAAACTCATGTATGTATTCAAAACTAAGACTTCAAGCCATTTAAACAAGATAATTTCATTTATACTCAAGTTAGAACCATGTCTATAAAGGCCTATCTAAATATTTATTCTTCATATTAAATCCAGGATATAATTTCATCATTAAATGTTTTATATCTATGAATTTGTAATATTAATACATGATTTATTGTAATTTTTTGCTCGAATGTTCTCTACAAATTTTCTTTTGATTTATTTGTCGATTCACTACATATTCATGAACTGAACATCTATATATCTTTAATTTTTTCCATCTATAATACCAAATATCATTTGTGACTTTTTTATATAAATTTATACAGGTATTTTATTTGATATTTTTTAAGTACATACATCATCAATAATTATATGATTCAATGAATATTCAATGAATGTTACAATAGAACTATAAACCATGTTATCATACAGGATATCAAGAGGAATAAGAAACATGGAACTCGGCTCAGGAGCTACATCAATCCATAATATCTTTTTTTCTTTTGGTATTTTTTTTATCATGTAACGTGTCTCCTAAAATATTATACACTATACACCTCACAACAAGGTGATGTTTTTGTAGATAAATATCAATCAAATACAATTTCACTATATATTTTTTTAGTAATATAAAGCTATTTGAAGTAATTTTATTCACATTTAGGAGAAAGAGTTACAATAATATTGGTTACCTTATTTAGGGTAGGTGGTTGTGGGGATTGTAAATCCTCAAAGCATTTTGTGTTATGTATATCTACATGTACTGATCATTAATCTAGTATTGGTTCATATTTATCCTTTTATATATATTGTTCCTCAATACTAGACTGGATAATAATGAATTTTGATGAATCTAAATTTTCCTACATGCCTTTCATCATCAAGAATTTTATCACCTAGACGAATTATATTCTGAAAATATCATTTAAGTAACACTATAAAGCCTATACCTCTAATGTAGTCATATTGTTCTACATGATCCAAAGATATTAAAATTAGTTTTTATTCATGTAAAATTGGTACTGATCCTGTGTCTAAATCACAAAAAATGATATGAAAATTAATATATATATTTATGTAAAACTAATATAAACAATTTAATATTATTATTATTCCATACTTACACCTGATTCATGTAATACTTGTGTGTTTTCATCTACTGGTATTTCCTCTTAATTTATACAATCCTCTTTCAATAATATATGTTGTCATATGGAAGTGACTTCGATGTATGATTCATCAATATATATATAAATAAAAGAACCTATTTTGGTTCATATCACATAAAACAATTTCCATATATTTAAATTAAATTAAATTTTTTGATGTTAATAATAACCCTTCATTACTTTATGGTAGGGGTACATTGGTTTTGATGCATGTTTTTTGTTTTCAACACTCCTTTTTTGTTTGATGAATTGAAAATTTTAATGGAATGTATGTAAAATTAATATTTTCAAATAAATATTATCGATAAAAATTTAATTGAACTTATTCCTCAACATGAAAAGTAATGAATGATTTACATGTGTCCTACATTATAATATGTGCAAACATTACTAGTGGCTAGAGGTTTATATTCCCCCCCCAACATATCTATTATGAATCTTTGTTATAAGTGTTCAGAAATATCAATGTAGGAATGATATCATTCCATGTATCAATATAAATTTGAACAAGAATTTCCATTATGAAAATAATGTTACTAATGATCATTAGTATTATGGGGTAAACATGTTGGCCTCATTGATTTCATCCAACCTCAAATACTATACATTTTCTTTTATCCTTTATAACTATAGTTAATACAGTGATGATACAATACTCTTGTTTTTTTCATCCACAGTTGGTTGATCCCATAATAATTCCATAGTTTCAGAATTGATAATGTGTTATTACTCGATATTTGTTACATCAATATGTGAAGGAATAATTATATGAATGAGTAGTTAGATTTTTAATTTAGATTATGTAATGGAAATAGAGAACACGTGATATTATAAGGAAAAACACAGTATATTTAATAAAAATTATCATATTTATTTAAAACCCTCTATTTTCTTTAAAAGTTATAGGGATTTGGATCCTCCATTGACTATCCAAATCAACTCTTTATATTACACTCTAATATAAAATTCACTATCTACATTTTCACAAATATCAAATGATTGTGATCTCCCAATAAAAAGGTTATCCTCAATTGAAATTTATTCAAAACTTGTAGTTTTTTTGTCTCCAGTAGATCAATTAAAATTTTACTTTTTTCGGGATATGGGACATAAAATAATCACACTACATGTAATGCCATTATGCATAATTTCTCCTTGATACCCTTCCACTCTGAAATTCACCTTTATATAGACCAATTAGTCAACATTTAAAACACTTATATTTATAAATCCATATTAAATTGAAAGTAAAAACTTTAAAATTATTATAATGTAACCCGTATAATTTTTTAATCAACTTAATGTTTTATATATTTGAATAAATTGTATTTATATCAATGGAACCATATACATGCATCGCTTTTTTTATAATCCTAACATAACAATTTAATTCTTACAATGTACATTGTTTTCATTGTAATGTGATATATTACCAATAATTATAATACTATTGGAAGATGTAACATTTATATGTGGTCCCCTAGATTTCCATTGAAGTCATTCGATAATTGAAAATAAATTTTCAAATAACTACTCATAAATATTATCTTAAAACAATCTTATAAACTACTAATTATGGAATTTTGTATCCATCATTCATAAATTTATGGACTCAAATGTATATATATTACATAATAAGATAAAAGTAATGTAGAAAACTTTATACTATTATGTAAAATGTAATGTTGATCTGGATCCTGCTTTGTGATGGTAATTGTAAACCCATCTCATTAATAAATCCATTTTCCCATTTGGATTCCACTGTAATTATATTTTGTGATAGCAATTCTATCATCATATAAAATGTAATTGGAATAGAATTTAACTTTATATTCAATAATATATCTCTCTAAAATAAAACATTCTAGATAAATTCAATTATAGATATACCCTTTCAAAATATTCATATATCATTCATTGGGGCACATGTATCTTTAATGTACATGACCACATATTTGAATCTCTATAATAGAGTTATCCTTTTGGTGGGATATTTATAAAATAATTATGGGGGGAGGAATATCTCTAATTAACATAATGTAATTAAAACTATCTTATTTTGGATTGAAAACATTGTGTGGCCTATAACAGTATTCCATATAACTTTTAAAAAGAGTCAATGTATAGTTAATATATGTCGTACATTTTTAGGAAGAGTGAAACATAATTTTATAAGAATTAAATCCTACCAAAAGATATGAATATCAGGCTATTTTAGACATTATAGAATCAAAATTTTCATTGAGATGATATTATTGATATAAAATGAATACCTCTATATAAGTCTTTCACCATAAAGGAAGTTTTATAACTAAAACAGTTTCATATCTTGATAGATTGTAAGCGATTGGAGTAAGATAAGTTCATTTTTCACCATTCACTAGGGCCAAATATCCCCTTATATACATTTCAATAAAGTCTAACATATCCTTAATTCTATATTTTTTTACCTCTAGTAAAACCTGTTAATAATAATATGAAATTTATTTTTTTCTATATACATAACATGAAGAAAAAGTATGATGTAGAAACAAATATCATATGGTAATTAAAACAAAAATTATCTCTTTCTACAACCAAATTTCATAATGTTTTATGATATTTGTTTTCCAAAATTATATTCAATATTTTTTAATTTATTGAATGGTTGATTAACCATTAATTGAGATGGTATTTACAGTATTCTATATTTCTATAGAATGATGTCATCCACGGTCGATATTTATTTCTTTATAGTAAAAATTTAAGATTACCTAAAAAAAATCATTAAGGAATGATATAACCAAAATTTGTGTGTACCATTTTCACAAATGGTACACCCCAACATTATATTAATTTTATATCCAAACCAAGTTCAACCAATAAGTAAATCATTTATACTCCTATAAAACACGGCTTTTAATGTGAAATCATCACTTATATGAGCCTCATATAGTGTAACCATTGTAACCCACGTCAATTTCATAACATAAATGAATGGGGCCAAATAGAAATCAATGTAATTGTTATGATTTTTTGCTTTAGATATAAGTAGAGAAAATATAATGTATTTTTACTTCATGTTAAACCATGATGGAAAGTTTTAAATTACCATAAAAACTATCCACATTTTGTGTGTACTAATTTGAACACCAAAAAGGGTTTATTCCATCAATTGATAACACAATATGAAGGTTTATTTGATTGTTTTAAAATTAAAGACACCCAAAAAAATATTACACTTATGAGAGTCTATTGGTTGACATAGTTTCCTATATTCTATTATTATATCTTTATTATATGAAATTATTTTAATATTTTCCTGAAATATATATAGTCAAGTAAAAAATTTAATTATAAGAATGTAACATAAAAAATTTAATGGAATAGATTCAACTTTCTTATGTCGATCTATTCCAAATATAGGGAATTTTTTGAGTGATTCATATCACGGGAAATATAAATCATAGTATCATCCATGTTTAAGTATGTGCATCCAATTTTTTCCCAACTATTAGCACAATATTTAATGATTTTATCTATTCTGATAAAAATAAAAAATTTATTTCAACTCATTTTGATGAATTCAACATCCATAACAATAATTTGGATAGAGAAAATGGATTTGATAAGGGTCATATACCTGCTCTATTGCAAACTCGATAAACTCTTTAACTTCATTATTGTACTCCATTGTCATATAATTAATATCCATCCATTTTCAATTCATATCCTTCACAATAAGTTTTATAATATTCATTTATAATATAAATAAATAAAAACCTATAAGGTATTATTTATTAATAGAAAAACTTATAGAACCTTTGAATTAATTTGATTATTTTCCAAATAAAAAATTCATACCAACTTTAGACACTAAAAGAAGAAATAAAATAAAAATATTGTAAAAAATGAAAGAAGTTATTGAAATTGAAATATTATACTCCTTATAAGAATGTCTCACATTGATATCCTCTTCTTAAAAAATATTTTTTTGTGTCTGAAATAAATTAGGATGGTGTTTGGTATTATTAAAGTAGGTAATTGATTATGTATGAAAGAATTAAAGTTGGGAGATCAAGACTGAGGCTAAAATCCTATAAAGGGAACCCACTTGGGATGATATCAACCCTGATTTTGTTATCACCTTTGGTAGATTTAATTATTAATGGAATTATAATGATCATCTGGGAATACTAGAGCTAAATGGATGTCAACATCTAAATGTTATTGGTGATGATTCCTAAAAAGTTCACATTTTTCAGAGGGGTGACATGCAATCAAACAATTTATATAGGCGGGAGTGTTATATGCACACCCCAAAATATTTAATATGTATTAGAACATTATAAAAGAATAATTTAACCGACATAAATAAATTTTTCTAATATAATATGTTCTTAATGATGCGTATTGATATAGTTTTGTATCGATGGAAATCATTTTAGGAAGGGAATGTGTAATATATAAAAAGTTATAAAGAATATAATTATATTTTATATATTAAAATACAAAGATATAAATAGTGCTCACTCACCAAATTATTAATGGTTATCAATTAGGTTGAAATTTTAAAGGATAATAATGATTTTTTTAGAGATACCATAAAACATTATTTATTTTAAAATGTAATATTATTTATATATAATTTATTGGAGATGGATATAAAAAATATTTAGTTGAGTACAGTGAATTAAAATTTCCACGAGACACTAAATAATTTCATATTTTTCAAGATTACAACACCTATTGGATCTAAAAAACTTTTATGTACATCATTTTAGATTCATTATATATTGAGAATTTATACATATTTTTTTCAAAATTAGTGGAAAACATCATCATTTTTTGAGTAATTATTCTATTATAAGTAATGAAAGGATGTGACAATTATTTAGAGACGTTAAAACTCAATAAGTTATACATGGATTAATATTATTTTTGGCGGAATTTATAAAACATGAAGTAATCCTTGATGTTTTGTTAGAAAAAAATAATGTACGTTGAATTGAAGAAGAAGAATAAGAAAATTAAATCAATAAGAGAATTTATTTTGGTAGTAGGTAAAACTATTTTGTGATCTTTTTATTCAAATAAAATCATTTTATAATCAATTTTTATTTATAAAATAACATGATCTAAAAATAATTTTCTGGGTTCTTTCCAAATAATATTATAAAAATGTCAATAATATTGAGATAGTCCAAAACAAGAGTTAGGAATGTATTTTATTTGAAATAGGGAGGCTGAAGTATTATATATATTAAAATGTGATTATGTTAATAATTTATTAAATCGGTATTTTTTAAGGAATATTAAGCTTTTTGGCATTCTTCTCCGTCACCAATTTAATCTTTTTGTTACCCTTTCCCTAAACTATTAACTCTCATGTATCCCTTAGGAATAAATTTTTTTATTCCAATATTATCGACACTCTTATGTGGGTTTTAGTTCCTCTATAAACGACTGTAGGTATTAAGACCAGATACTATAGGTGAAATTTTCTTCATTTCTTAGTTATGTATATTGTATTCTTATGTATTCTTTATGCTTTGTGTTAATTTTTTTGGTTGTTCTTTAAGGATATAGAGGTTCATTTCTCATAGTGGTTTTGATCACTAGGACCTGGATCAATGAGGGTCATTTCATTGGATATCATATGTAGTCCATTACTTCTTTTGAGTTTCTTATATTCTATATATTTTCTTTTCTATAATGATGAATATATGAGTTGTTACTATTTTAATTGGTGTAGGTCCAAATCACACCAAAGGAAGTTAAATAGTTTCATTATTAAATTTATTTTTTAAGTCTTATGAATCATGATTTTATATTCCACTTTTCATTATATTTTTTTATAAAATTTTATTTATATTTTAACATTTTATTGGTTGTTATAAGTTGGAATCTTCATTGTGCACACTCATTTATGTATATCCAAAACAAATACAACGAAATCACTATTTATCATTCTGTTTTCCAAAATTGGATGGAATTTTTTATCACTCAAATATTGGAGAGAATGGTCCCCCTTATCAATATTTATTTAATTTTAGAAAAAACGTTATTTACCTCATGAATCATATAGTCTTGTTATATGGAATAAAAACAAACAAAAATAAAAAATTTGAGGACCTCCATATAACTATTTAAAAATGTGTGGGCTATGTGGTGTACTTCTATATGTGATAGCTTCTTATATAATCCAATTAATCCTTATTTGGATTAGTAGCACACTCACCCACTTTGTAGTTGTGCCATTCAATGATTAATTCAATGATTTACACTAGTAGAGTTTCCATTTCCATACTAATCATGATGTCCCTCCTCTCAACAACCACCATCCAAACCACACTTGTTGAAGCATCCACCATTTTTGGTGTAATTAATTCTACACCGTTAGATATAGAACCTCGCTAATATGGGTGAAACAACTGGTGATCTGTTGAAATTAATATTTTTCTACCCCCACCCCAGTACCCTAACCATGAACTTATAGTGGATCAATAATTTACCATGCATATCCCAGATATTCCATGTAATTTATAAGTCATGTGTTGGTTATTCTATGATTTACATGTATTAATTATTTTTTGTTTTTCTTTCTTAACTACTTCATATCAATATTTTATCCCCTTCCCAATAATGATAGCTTAAATGTGAAATGATTTTTATCCAGTTTTTTTATTTGTGTTTAAAATATTCTTCTATCTCTAATCACTACTATAGATAAGGTTCTTAATAGTACTAGAAAATATATTTTTCAATGAAAAAAGTACCGAAAATATAATTGAAGATAAATTCATTAAACCTTTTTACAACTAGGAAGATAACTATTAAAGGAAAACTTTATGATCACAATTAGAAAGTGGTGATAAAGGACCCCTATATCAACAATAAAAGAAAACAATGATAAAGGGTTCCTTTATCAATATTTTATTTTAGTGCTCATATTTGAGTCATTTGTCAAAAATTTATTTCATAATTAATAAAGGGTTCATTTTTCATTAATTTTTTATTGTTGATAAAGATGATATTTATGAGTGCTTTTGGTAGTGTTGGTAAAGAACATGCAACTGTTTCAAATTCACAATAGCCTCGCATCAGCCGTATAATATAAAACCAAATCAAAAACTAAATAGATATAAGTAAAAATCTATTTAAAAGGTGATTGAAATAAAAATATAACATTTCACTATCATTTAAATTCAAAATTTACATACACGATATTTATATTTATGTGTTCTATACAATAAATCAAAAAAATTACAACTAATATACAAAATATCAACTCTTATAGTGGGATTTCCCTAAAAGATCAAACGACATACACAATCTTTTCCCTTCATTAAAAACAACATTAATTTTAGTAATAATAAATAAAAAATGAGAAGAAAATATAATTTTATTGGTTTACAATACACATAATAGAAATTATATTGTTAATATATATATATATATATATTACCATCATTATCAGTTAATTGTGTCTCAAATTTGGGGGTAGTTAATTTCTATATATCAAAAATGAATTACGCATCATTTTAATAAAGATTCACAAAAATAAGATCTTTTTTCTTGTATTTGGCTATGTGATACTTATTTCAAACTAAAACTAAAGTTTTATATTTAAAACAAGCACTTTGATTCATACAAACCACATCATGTGTTGTATTGAAAAGTGTTCAATTCATACACATCCTAAAAGAATTATTGATCATAGTCTTAATATTTGAAATCTATCTGAAATTATTTTCATTGTTATGACTATGTGAGAAACATTGTAATCTAAAATGGGTTTTCTATTTAAAACATACACTTTAATTCATACCAGCTGTATAATGTGTTGGATTTATATGAGGTCAATTACTAAATTTTAAAAAATAAATTATGGAACATTATATTAATGTTTGAATAAAATATGATTTTGTTTTCTCATTTTTTTCTCATGATGCTCATTTTTAACTAAAATGATTCTTTTATATTTAAATCATGTACATCGAGTCATGATGACCACATCATGAAACATATTGGCACGATCCCACTTCATATACATCAAAAACCAATTATAGATCATTTTAATAATTCATAAAAAAATCTAATCTCATTTTCATAGTTTTGATTTTGTGATGAATGTTTTATAATAAATTGTATCATATATATAAACCACACATGTTATGTCATAATAACCACATCAAGAGTCATATTGATGTTAATTCAATTCCTAAATGTCACAAATTAATTTTAGAGCATTTTTACTGAGGTTTATAAACAATTTGAGATCATTTTTTAATTTTTATCTAGTGAGGTATATTTTAAACAAAAATGAAACTTTTATATTAAATATGTCCAAAAAATGGTATAACAACGACATCATGTATCATATTGATGTGAACTTAATTCCAACACATCAAAAATAAATTAGGGATGTCTTTCCAAATTTTCAAAATAATATGAGCTCATTTTATTGGTTTTGGAATTTTGATGAGCATTTTATTCCAAAATGGCACATTTATATTGAAAACACACACATTGAGTCATACCAACAACATCGTGTGTAGTATTGACATGTCGTTTATTCCTACATTCCATAATTAAATTATAGACTATTTTAAAAAAATAATATAATCAAAGATCATTTTCCTAGTTTTCTAAATGTGATGTTCATATTAATCAATAATTTCCCCTTTATATTGAAAACATGCACTTCAACTCGTACCAACTCCATCATTTGGCATAATGAAATGAAATCAATTAAAATTTATAAAAATAATAATTATCAATCAATTTACTAATTTTTTATAAAAATATACGATATTTTTCTTGGGTTTTCTAATGGGATACTTATTTTAAACTCAAATGGAATATCTATATTGAAAATAGAAATTCCCTGTCATACATTCCACATCATCATTCATATTGAAGTATGGATAGTTCTTACTTGTCAGAAATGAATTATGGATCATTATTATACTATTTGAATACAAAATTAGCTTTTTTTGTTTCATCTATCTGACACATTTTAAACATAAATGAAAATTTTATGTTGAAAACATGAAGTTAAAGTCATACAGACCATGTCATAGATCGGTTTGATGTGCGAATGATTCCTATATATCACAAATGAAATATAGATTCTTGTACAGATGTTTTCAAATAATCCATATTGGTTTTCTTGGTTTTGGATATACGACATGCGCTTTAATAAAAAATGGTACATCAATATTTAAAACAGGAACTTCATGTCATAAAAGACTCTATGTTTTTTTAATTGAGGGGAGGTCAATTATTACATGTCAATAATCACTTATGGATTGTTTTACTAAACTATAAAAAAATATGAATTTGTCTTATTGTATTTGAGTATTTCTTTGGGGTTTTTCAGTAAACTGTCAATTTTATATTGAAATACCTCATTTCAAGTCATATTTTTAATACCATGTATCAAATTGATGTGCCATTAACTCTAACACATCAAATAAAATATATGAATCATTTTTCTAATGTTTGAAAACAAAAAGAGCTCATTTTAATGGTTTTGGTAATGTGGAAAGTACTTCAAACTTAAATTAAACCTCTATATTGAAAACACACACTTCAATTCATAACAACCACATCATTTTCCAAATTGACATGTGATCAATACATATACATAAAAATGAATTGTAGATCATTTTTCTAATGTTTGAAAACAATTTTATATTGTATTCTCGTTTTTCTTATGATTATCATTTAAAATAAAATGAAAGTTATATATTGAAAACATGCACTTAGTATACTACCAAAAACATCATGTGACATATTTACATGATTTAAATTAATATTGATTATAAATAAATTATGGATCATTTCCCTAAATATTGAAAATAATATATGATTTTTTGGTTAGTTTTTTCAAGTGACATGTGTTTTAAACTAAAATGGAATTGTTATCTTGGGAATACGTACATGGAGTAGTACTGGACACATCATGTTCCAGATTAATGTGAGATTAATTTTTACAGGAAAAAAATAATCCTGAATCATTTTCCTAATGTTTCAGGACAATATAATAATTTTACTCAGTTTGGGACATATTACATGTGTATACATTAAAATAACACTTAAAACCTTAACATTGAGTCATATCGGCTTAATCATGTGTCATATTTATGTCTAGTCATTTACTAAGCATAAAAAATGAATTATGGATCATTTTACTGAGGGTTGAATAAAATTGAAGCTCATTTTATCAGTTCTTCCTCCTTGATGTGTGTTTTATCCTAAAATGATAATTTTATATTGAAAAGAATACCTTTTAGAATTACCATCCAAATCTTGTGTGAGAGTGACATGCGGTAAATTCCGACATGTCACACATGTAATATGTATCACTATAAATTTTTTTGAAAAATATGGGATTATTTTCCTAGTCTTGGCCATGTGGCAGGTGTTTTAAACTAAAATGGAACTTTTATATTGATATAATACACATTAAGCCATTCGGGCCGCATCATGTTTCATACTGTTGTTAGGCCAATTCATACACACCAAAATTGATTTGTAGATATTTTTTGGAATTTCTAGGACAACGTGAGCTAGTTTTCTCAATTTTCTCTATTTGAGACATTTTTAATCTTAAATGAAACTTTTAATGTAATGAAAATGAACATTGATTCATACAACCCAAATAGTGTGTCAGATTGATACACGGTTGGTTTCTAGATGTTAAAAATTAATTATGGATTAATTTTTGAAATTTTGAGTCAATATGTTCTTATTTAATTAGTTATTACAATATGTTGTGAATTTGAATCTAAATAAACACTTTTATATTTAAAACCAATTTAGAGTCGTTACAGAAACATTGTGTAAGAGATTGATGTCAAGTAAATTCCTAAACATAAAAAAATTAATTATGGATTATTTTTCTTATTTTTCAGATAATCTGATCTCATATACTATCTTTTAGCTATGTGTTTTTTTTAGAGTAAAATGATACTTTTAAATTGATGACACGAATGTTGAGTCATGCTAACCATGTTGTCTGTTGTATTGATGTGTATTTGATTCCTACCCATCACACATGAATTATGGATCATTTTCTTAATTTTTAAAAACAATATGATCTTTTTCGAAGTATTTATAATTTCATTCAGGTTTTAAACAAAAATAAAACATATTAAAAGAGCACAATTTAAGTCATAATGAAAACATCATATTTTGTATTTATTTTTAGCCAATTCCAAGACATCAAAAATAAATTATGGATAATAGTAAATAATTTTGAAACCAATCTGAACATATTTGATTAGTTTTGACAATGTTACAATTTTTTTTAAAAAATGAACTTTCATTTTGAAAACATGAACTTCAATTCATATAAGCCACAAAATTTGTTAGATTAATATATGTTTGAATCATACACATAAAAATAAGATCACTGACATTGTTCAAATATTTTGGGAAAACTAAAAATAACCAAATAATATCCAAAAATGTTGATGTAATGAAATATATTGAATTGTACATCAAAAGTAAAACAATTATGGGGTTTTGAAGTGTTGATTTGTCCAAGGATTTTAAGGGATAGTGAAGACAATGTTTTAGTTCCATGATAGCTTGAACAACACAAGGGGTGGGGTCCTCATTTAGGGTTCTATTTAGTATATCATTAAATTTTTATTAGTTCTTTTTAAAAGAATTAATAAAGACCCATATTTATCAGCACTAAAATAGAAATTGAAGATAAAATCATACTTTATGAGTTCTAACTCTTATTACTGATAAATATGGGATTATATCATCACATTTTAGAAAAATTTAGTAATGATTTTTTTGTGAGTACTTTCTATTTTAGCATTGAAAAAACTATATTTATCATCAATCTTTGGATGGAGCTGATAAAGTTCCAGATTTATTGACCAAGGAGGTGATGGAAACATAGCTCGTCTCCCACCCTATAGAGTGGGATGGACATCTATCATCCTTTGAGTAAACTAATCCTCTCTCTATATATCCCTTTTTATCCCCTATTTTTTTTATTCTTTCCCTCAGATATTTATTATTCCTAAAGTTTCATATTTATTTAATGGATTCCAAAAAATATCACTCTCATCCTCATAGTTCAGAGATTCCATGTTTCTTCTGAACCTAATATTGATATAATGTTTTAAAAAACGTCACCATTAGAAGATTCAATTGAAAGGATTGTTGTCATATATTAGGGACTATAGGTCCAATTATATATGGGTCCCCTCAACAACATGAAAACCATGATTTTGTTCTCTTTAGAGAACAAATTTTCCAACCCAATTCTAGTGACCCCCCCCCATTTAAAATAGACTATGTTTCTCCTTATTTTGGTGCACATATGATTTCTACATGAAATGAGATACCTTGAGTACAATGATTTGTCTTAGTTTTCCAGAACAAACTCTTCATTTTCAATATTTTTACTTTATTAAAATTTTTGGTAATTTTGTTGGTTGATATTTTTGTTCCGATAGTAGAACTAGAAATATTTTTTCCTATTTCTCTTCAAATTTTCATTAAATTTGATATTTTAATAAATTCTGTAGAGAATGTTTGGATTGCAGTTGGGGAAAAAATTCTCTATAAGAAACCTTTTTCTTTTGAGTCATGGATTTATTTTTTCTCTTCATTCATGAATGTGTCACTTCATGGTATTTCATAGGCATTGGTGCATGAATGACTACCAGAAGACATATGCAAGATTGGGCTGTTGTGGTAAGATTATGGTGTCTATTTATGGGGTAGGTCTGAAAGAACATGTTAACAGTGGTTTTCTATTCACGAATTAGTAATTAAGAGGTATTTTCCTTAAGATCACTTGATGGTGGCGATTCAATTGGGACATTACTTCCTTCTAGTCTCATATCCAAATAGTTCACTTCGAATGGAACATAAAAGGTTGTTAACCTCTAGAAGGAGGCATGGTTATTGATCCATGATTTGAGAGAAGTAGAGATGTTTTATATATAGAGATGTGATTTTGATGGGTTTTCTGCAATAGGTCTCATAGAAATTAAAATAAATACTTCTAATGAGGCATGTAATGAAGAGGAAGTGATAATTGGTGATGAATCTAAATAGAAGGAGATGTTATAGGTGGTAGGTGAGGGATATGTGATGGTATGTAAAATCAGTGGAGATAGTAGGTGCTTGGTGATTGCTGTAAGCTAGGTGAGGCAGAGAGGGACTATATTGACTTTTAATATTTGTAATCGCTTTAAAATTTAGAGATTAAATGTTTGGTTTAGAGACAAGTGAATGAAATATAAGAAATAATGGTCATAGAAACCCCAATACTAGTAGAGAACTTATATGATGGTCGAATAATTTATGGGAAGGATTAGGAGGAAGAGATATATTTCCATGTTTCAGGGGACAATGTCGATGGATTGGATGTAGGAAGCCTATATAGTCCAAGGATGAGGAAAGGGTTGATTGGAAAAAAGGATTTGGGAAGATATATTGTGTTGAATGGAAAGAGGTCTAAAGGATGTAAGAGCTACCATGAGTTATATAAGCCAATACAAATAAGGTTATCCTAAAAGAATAAGTTGATGGATAGTGAACCTATATCTCGTGGCTATGAAGGCAAGAGGAGTTCAAACCATTATAGTGAAAATCAGATAATGGAGTGTGGTGAGGCCAGAGAATAAGAATATGGTCATGGTATATTGGAAGATATGATTTCGGAAAAGGAGGTAATGAATAGTAAGGTTAGTGTAGTAGATAATGATGGTGGGGAAAAGGGGGAGGCATGGATTCTTATTATTCATTTCAAGAAAAAAAATGTTAGATGATACATTTCAGATCAATTCTACATTGGAGGAGGTCCATATGATTAATCATTGGATGATTCAAGTGGAAACTAATAAGGAAATGTTTGTATGGATCAATAATCAAGATATTATTTCAATATGTGGCTTCATTAAGAGGAATATTAGTGTAGAATAGTTTATCCAACAAATGCACAAGTTGACCTACAGTTTTGAAGACCTCATTTAGGATGAACCAAGAATAAAGTCCAATTCTATTCAATGGAGGTTCTACAGAGGTACAACTTCTAATAGACGTAAACATGATCTTAATGATTTGGTGATTTCTTATGGTGTCTTTTTATTACATGTTCAAAAAATGGATGGTTTTTAACTTTTTCCATAAAATTGATTTTGATAACAAAAAGTTAATTTTTAGTCTGCTGGTATATACTATATAAAATAAATTATAAAATATTAAATGAATATATATTAAAAATAAATAAATAATAAAAAAGTTAAAAATTAATTAACATTTTTAATGAATAGATAATATTAAATGCATGAATGTAATAAATAAGTTAAATTTAATGAACAAGACAATGAGCCTATACCCAAGTGGTGTTGGCTCTTGCTTGGCATCCAAAATACCCAGGATCAAATCTGGGTAAGGACGATTTTTCCAGGTATGGTAGCAGTATTGTAGTATGGAACTGTAGCAGTACTGTAGCAGTGGAATAACTATAGCAGTGATGGCACTGTAGCAGTGGAGGCACTGTAGCAGGGATTGTAGCAGTGGCAGTACAATTGTAGTGCGAGTACTATAACAATATTGTTCACCGATGGGTACTTTGGGCAACAAAAAAAGGGCTCTCAAGCCTTGTATTCAGGCCACTTGGCCTTGGGCCATCTGGCTATGTAATGGGTCTCCCTCTACCCAGTCTTACAGAGGTCATTTCATTAAATAATAAATTGAGGCTTCGGCCCCAACCTTTTGAAAAAAATTAACAAAAACTAATAGGCTTCAAAATAATTAAAAAATAAAAATGATTATATATTAAAATGAAATGAATACATATTAGATATTTACATTACAATCATATTAGAAACCTTAAATGATAAATAATAAATATGTATAAATAAATATTAAAAATTATGAAATTACAATAATATTAAAAAAATATTAAAACTAAATAAATTATAATGAAAAGATAAAAATTAGTAATATTAGTAGTAAATAAATATACAAAATAATATTAATTTAATGAATGTTATAAAAAATGGCATTTGAATAATTAAAAAATTTGTACATTGATAAAATGTAATGCCCTAACCCCAGTTACCCAGAATCGGTGCATTATTTTAATACATTGGCATGATTACAAGGAATCAAGTCCCAAAGGACCGATTAGTTTAGTAGTCTTGGAAAATAGATTACATACATGAATGTTACATTACACTTCATAAAATACAAAACAACATAAATAATTATTTATGAATGCCATTATTCCCTTGTCTTAACCCTGCATATCAATCACAGTATACTTCTTGGAATCCTGGGAAAAATAAAACATAAAAAGGGGTGAGCTCAAATGCTCTATAAGGGTAAGCAATACAGCGGAAACATTCATAAATAAGCATAAACATTTAGGGCACTGTATAACTAAAACAAAATCCTTTTAAACTTAAACTTCAACATAGTATGGAAAAAATAAAATGAAATAATTCCATTTACTTATTCACATGGATATTATACTATTCGAATAATAACATGAAATATCAATAACCACTTTCATAATGATGAAATGCAAAATGCCAGACTATCATAACCACATAGTCAAGGCCTCCTGCCAAGACTACAAATAATATTTTGTCAACGCCTTGTACCAAGACACTAGTTTGTCTCATGAGACCTACCGATTCATCGAGGAGCTATAGCAGGCTCCACCCGTCACGTACTAAGTCCAATGCATTCCCATATAAAAAGATTTAACCATAACATAACCATTCGTATTAAAACTAGCATACAAAATGTCAATGCTTTCTCCATAAACCATGAATGGTATAAAAATAACACATCCACAGTAAAACATTTCACAAAACCTTCAATACAATACAACAGTTTTGTATCATAATAAATCAACACTAAATAAGCTTAAAATCCATCAAAGGATGTTGACATAGATGAAATAAAAACTATTTGAGAGAATTATATCTTTTCTCAAAATCATTGAAAAGTCACACATTTATAAAGGAAGTAATTTAAAAGAGATTTTTTAATCAAAGTGTCCCATACCACTTTTAAAATTTTAAAATGAAATATCATTTCAAAATATTCATGTCCATATAAATAAATCCTTAAAATCATTCTAAAAACATGGACATTAATTGAAAATATTTAGAAAGATAAATCATTAAAACATTTAAAATTATGATCATGATAAAGATTAACTTTAAAAAATTCTTAAAATATTCATTTTGAAATCATTTAAAAGTCACATAATTATAAAATCAAACATTTACTGTGAAAATAATCTTATAAGCTTGTAAGGGAAGATTCAGCGATTTTATAACGGTGGAAAATAACTGCACCCGCCATATAAGTTTAAAAAGACACTCTTACCTTCAATTTGTTGAAAATGTTAAAAAGTACCCTGTTTGGAAAACGACGGAAAGATTCCATTCAAAACACATAATGGTAAAAATGACTTTAACCCATTCTCTAGTAAATAGTAATAAAAATTTAAATACATTTCTATGGAACCTGGATGTGGATGATAAAAAGGTCCCAGTATATAATTATGTATAAACATCTTCGTATAATGATGAGATTGTGAAATAACCCTTATTTACTGGATTTACCCTTTAACCATGGCAAATAAAATATTTACCGAAGTAATTATTCAAAATTTATAAAAAGAAAAGTTACCTATTTACACAATTTGAAAATACAGATTCCAAATATGGAATCCATTTTTTCAAATTCAAAACACATAATTGGAAGAAATTAATTTAAATTTAATTCTCGTTGTTAAAACAAAATGCGTGTTTTTAAGAGATAATAACTATCAAAAGATTGACACTTGTTTATGTTCTCTTTAAGTGTGAAATTGTGTCCAATGAACAACATTGTATTAAATGGTAAAAATATATTCTAAATATACTTTAAAACCACTCAAATTCATAATTTATCACTACAAATTATTTTGATTAAAAAAGTTTTTTTTAATTAAAATTTAGTAATTTTCACTATTCATCAAAATATAAAAGTTATCCGAAAAGTACCAAAATTTTACCCTAGGATAAATTTGATATTCCAAATCCAAAAATGAAGTCCATTTTGAGAGATTAAATTTATAAAATTTTTAAAATTATGTTTTACTATTCATTACGGCGAGTTTGATTGGTTGTAGTGTGAGTTTGAACTCGAAGTTGCGTACAAAACACGCTCTTGTATTATCCAAAGATAAGCGTACCGTGGAAGATTGAGGTTTTAAATTGTAAATTTTTTTATGTCCCCATTATAAATAATAAATTTATTTAGTCAAATTGAATATATAAAAGTTTAAAATATTAGATTTAAAAAGGTTTCACTATTAAATTTGGTAAAAGTTCATTTTCGAAAAATACTTCTTTTATCTAAAAAAGGAACATGTTCTTACATTATGTCTAATAATCTCAGAATAAGGATTCTAAAATTATAATGATTATATAAGGTTAAAAATGTAGTAAATACTATTCATAACCTCTTTTGAGTGTCTTGTTTGGTAAGTCATAGTGCGCTTGAACTCGGTGTTACGTGTAGTGAAAGTAATTTAATTGTTTTGAAGAATTACATACTATGAAATCTAGGGGTGTTACATTCTTCCCTCCTTCAATAAATTGTGTCCTTGCAATTTTATATTCTTCTTCGAAAATATAGGTTGAAAATAGAAAATTTTATTGTGGGAAACCCCACATCATAAATTTGGTTAATAAAATTTAGTCTTAATAAGAGGAAATGACAAATGAAAGGGTCACCACTAAATGATGATCTCGATTAGGAGAACATTTGTGGAAATTATATTCATTTAATTGGAGGAAAAACGTAAATATTTATAGGTGGTGATTGAGGTCATCAATTTTAAACAAGTTTAAAATTGAGGTCCTTAAATTCAATTATCTAGGAGGATTTAAAATACCATTGGTTCAACAAAACATAAGGTATTAGGATAACACATTTTTCATTTTAAGATCCCTTCAATAAAGTAGAAGAATTAATTTCTTCATAGAATAAGAGGAGAAGAAAAATATATACTTGAAAACTATAGTACCATCTTTTAACTAATTTATACCACAAACTCATATTTTACTCTAAAAGATAATAGAACTTAAAAAATATTCTATTTATCCTATTCATTTGGGGTTTAAAAAATGAATTTATACTTCATATACTAGACCTCCTAAAAATAAACTACATTATTTAATCCAGGACATCTTGTGAGCCAGTGGTAGGTGATACACCCTTGTCACCCTTCAGTTGCGGGTTCAAGTCTCGCGGCCTTACCGGTCGCGACAGGTTGCTGGCTGACCTCCGGGTTGTCCTTTTATGGAAATCCAAAATTAATCTCAAACTCGAATTATCCAAAATACATCTGTCCATACTCACAGTCCAACATTTATAAGGAAGTTAAACATAATGTAGATCATTTTTACCCCGCAATAGAATATGAATACCTTCATCATGTATTCTTTTAAAACACTGAGACATCCTGAATTACCATAATCCTTATTGATTAAATTCATGCTCCCTTATTCTATATAGAATGATGGATATACTTCATCCATCCAAAAAATGTTGTAAACTCCAACAATTATGGAATATACAAATCTTTAAACGTTTTCAAGGCAGTCAAGAATATCCAATATAATTTACCCAAATCAACCATATCTTATTCCAAAATAATTACCTCAATATTAGGACCATATTAAGGTTTATCTTTCCTTCAACCATGTAATTTCCAAAAAAAATTAACTTGCTGTAGAGTCACTTTTTGTAGTACCATTAAATCTCAAATCCTTAATGAAATAGTACTACAGTACAATCCTTATATACTCCATAATTATTATAACAAGTACATTGCTGATACAACACTGAAATGACATAATCAAAATAAGACCTCTAATCATTCATCTTCATATTTGGTAGTATCATAACATTATTGTTATCCAATCACATCATTTTCAGCATAGTCTGATGATAGGTTCACGTAGTGTCCAAACTCCTTGAAAATGAAGCATTGTACATTTGAAACCATTTTCTTACCCTTGCAGTCACGTACTTAGTTCCCTTTTTCCTACACACTTATAACAAACTCTCATTCTTTTCAGAAAAGTTCCAGGGTGTTTCTTCCCATAGTTATCACATATGGGGAAATTCTTCTTTTCCCTCTTCCCTTTATCCATCTTTCTCTCTTCCATCCTTTTCTTCTCTTGCTTCTCTTCAAAGCCGTAGGACTCAGCAAAATCTATAGTTATCTTATCCACACATGATACTATTTCTTCATATGATGATAATATATGGGAGACTATTTCCCTTATAAATGATGGCTTAATACAATGAAAGATATGATCCTTCTTACTCTTTGGATCATACATATTACTGGATATCACATTCCTTCTACTGGGTGCCATTTCTATAAAATAGAATAAAATAGGTCAGTTTATGAATTGCAATGAATAATTCCAAACTTGTAAAATACCTAATGCAAAATAAACAGCTTATGGATATAATCAAAAATCATACAAATGTTTTCTTTGAGTAAGTATATACTCAGGATCAATTCATAATGGTTTGTAAAGAAAATGAGAATTATCCTAAGCATATCCCCCGGGAGTGTCGTAACCAAGAGTGCAGCAAGGCCCATTGTCATGCACCAGTTTCTGTTTGAGTCTTGCTCAAAGTAGTGTTTTCGGGATTTACCCCTAGGTACATATGTGCTAGAGCCTCCTCTACCTGCTTGTATCCAGACATGGATGTATTGCTCAGAAAACTCACAAAATATCTACAATACCAAAATTCTAGGAATTTCTTCTATACTAATCCTCAAAGTCAATCTTAGGGCTTTGTGCTCTAATCAGATTTTATCTAAATCTAGTTTCAATGGTTATTACTAAACTTCCTCTGATACCAAGTGTAACGCCCCGACCCCAGTTACCCAGAGTCGGTGCATTATTTCAATATATTGGCATGATTACAAAGAATCATGTCCCAAAGGACCGATTAGTTTAGCAGTCTTGGAAATTAGATTACATACATGAATGTTACATTACACTTCATAACATACAAAACAACATAAATAATCCTTTATGAATTCCATTATTCCCTTGTCTTAACCCTACATATCAATCACAATATACTTCTTGGAATCCTGGGAAAAATAAAAAATAGAAAGGTGTGAGCTCAAACGCTCTATAAGGGTATGAAATATAGTGGAAACATTCATAAATAAGCATAAACATTTAAGGAAATGTATAACTAAAACAAAAGCCTTTTAAACATAAACTTCAACATAGTATGGAAAAAATAAAATGAAATATTTCCATTTACTTATTCACATGGATATTCTACTAATCGAATAATCACATTCAATATCAATAACCACTTTCATAATGATGCAATGCATAATGTCAGACTATCATAACAACATAGCCAATGCCTTGTGCCAGGACTACAAATAATATTTCGTCAAGGCCTTGTGCTAAGACACTATTTTGTCTAATGAGACCTACCTATGCATCGAGGATCTATAGTGGGTTCCACCCGTCACTTACTATGTCCAATGCATTCCCATATGAAAGGGTTTAAACATAACATAAACATTCGTATTAAAACTAGCATACAAAATGTCAATACTTTCCCCATAAACCATGAATGGTATAAAAATAACACATATATAATAAAACATATCACAAAACCTTCAACACAATACAAAAGTTTTCTATCATAATAGATCAACTTCAAATAAGCTTAAAATCCATCAAAGTATGTTGACATAGATGAAATCAAAACTATTTGAGAGAAGTATCTCTTTTCTCAAAATCATTGAAAAGTCACACATTTATAAAGGAAGTAATTTAAAAGAGATTTTTGAATCAAAGTGTCCCATACCACTTTGAAACTTTTGAAAAGAAATATCATTTCAAAACATTCATGTCCATATAAATAAATCCTTAAAATCATTTTGAAAACATGGAAATTAATTAAAAAGATTTAGAAAGATAAATATTTAAACCATTTAAAATTATGATCTTGGTAAAGAGTACCTTTCAAAAATTCTTAAAATATTCATTTTGAAATCATTTAAAAGTCACATAATTATAAAATAAAACATTTACTTTGAAAATTTTCTTATAATCTTGTATGGGAAGTTTCAGCAATTTTATAATGGCGGAAAATAACTGCACCCTCCGTATAAGTTTAAAAAGACATTCTTACCTTAAATTTGTTGAAAAGGATAAAAAGTACCTTTTTTGGAAAATGACTGAAAGATTCCATTCAAAACACATAATGGTATAAATGACTTTAACACATTGTCTAGAAAATAGTAAAAATGTTTTTAAATACATTTTTAAGGAACATGGATGTGGATGATAAAGAGGTCTTTGTAGATAATTATGTATAAACAACCTCGGATAATGAAGAGATTGTGAAATAACCCCTATTTACCAGATTTACCCTTTAACCATGGTAAATAAAATATTTACCTAAGTAATTATTCAAAATGTCTAAAAATAAAAGTTACCTATTTAAACAATTTGAACATCCTGATTCCAAATATGGAATCCATTTTTCAAATTGAAAACACAGAAGTGGAACAAATTAATTTAAAATTAATTCTCGTTGTTAAAACAAAAAACGTGTTTTTAAAAGATAATAACTATCAAAAGATTGACACTTGTTTATGTTCTGTTTAATTGTGAAATTATGTCCAATGAACAAAATTGTATTAAATGGTAAAAATATATTCTAAATATACTTTAAAACAACTCAAATTCGTAATTTATCACTACTAATTATTTTTATTAAAAAAGTTGTTATTAATTAAAATTTAATAATTTTCACAATTCATCAAAATATAAAAGTTATACGAAAAGTACCAAAATTTTACCCTAGGATAAATTTGATATTCTGAATCCAAAAATGAAGTCCATTTTGAGAGATGAAATTTATAAACTTTTTAAAAGTAGATTTACTATTCATTACAGCTAGTTTGATTGGTTGTAGTGTGTGTTAGAACTCAAAGTTGCGTACAACATACGCTGTTGTATTATCCAAAGAGAAGCGTACCATGGAAGCTTGAGGTGTTACATTGTAAATTTTTTTATGTCCCAATTATAAAGAATAAATTTATTTAGTCATATTGAATATATAAAAGTTTAAAATATTATATTTAAAAAGGGTTCACTATTAAAGTTGGTAAAAGTGCATTTTTTTAAAATACTTCATTTATCTGAAAAAAAAGGAATTTGTTCTTACATTATGTCTAATAAACTCAAAATATGGATTCTAAAATTATAATGATTATATAAGGTTAAAAATTTAGTTAATACTATTCATAACCTCTTTTGAACGGCTTGTTTGGTAAGTCATAGTGTGCTTGAACTCGGTGTTACGTGTAGTGTAAGTTATTGAATTGTTTTGACAAAGTACATACTATGAAATCTTGGGGTGTTACATAAAATATTAAAAAATGTACATGTATTTATAATTATTTAAATTATTGAAAAAAGTAAACAAGAATATTTGATAAAATAAAAATAAATGAATATTAATTATATTAATTAAAATAATATTGGAATCATTTAAAATTATGGAATAAAAATATAAAAATAAATATTAAAAATGGATAAAATTACAAAAAAAATTAAAAATGAATATTTGAAAAAGATTAATTTAAAAAAAATAAAAAAAAGTAAGATTATTTTTGATTAGGTAATTATTAAAATGAATAAATTTGAAAAAAAATATATTGAAAAGTAATAAATAGTATATTTTAATATTAATATAAAAAATGAATAAAGTTTACTAATTAAAGACAATATATCTATATATAACATAATATGTTAATACATATAATTCCAATATAAAAAATAAAAATTGAATAAATTAATGAAATATTATGTGTGTGTCTATTATATATAAAATGAACTAATTAGATATATGTATATTTCAAATTAATGTGACGCAAATTTGATATCTGTTAAATTGAAAAAAAACATATTAATTTAAATTTACATTACATGATATATTTAGTTTATATTATTACTTAATAGTAATTTTTAATTATAAACTATTTTTCAATAATTATATGACTTATTTACTATAAATATACATATTTTTTATTATATAAATCATATATAAGAAAATATTATATATATATATATATTTATATATATATATATATATGAATATATTTAAATATTAAAAAGAGTAAATATATTATTGAACAAATATTTATAAATAAAGCAACGATTAATCTATTAAAAAAATAAAATAAAAAATATTTAAAATTACTAAATTATAAAAAAAGTTAAAAAATAAACATAATTTCTAAAAAATCATGAAAATTTAATTTATGAATACTAATATAAATATCACATTCATTAGGAATAAAAGCGTTTTTTTATTTTTTAAAAAGTATTAAACATTTATCATCGCAGATTAAGTGCCCCATTATCAGCACTAATAAAGGATCCCTTTATTGGTGCTTTTGTTTGCATTGGTAAAGGCCATGGTAGCTGGTTAAAAATATACAGTCCTGCACCACCCCTCTAACATAACGAGATTATAAACATAAAATAAAATTAGAATATAAATATTATTGAAAACCAGAATGAAATATAAATATTTCATTTCATTATCATTTCAATTCAAAATTTTCATACACGATATTGTCATTGATGTGAAATTTATAATTAATTAAATAAAATTACAATCCAATACACAAAATAAAAACATTTATAAAATTATTTTTTAAGCAATCAACCTCCATAAAAACCTTGTCCCTCTAATAAAACCAATTGTTTTTGTAATTGTTCATAAAAAATATACAAATATTGATTTTTAATATAATCCATATATGATAAATTATATTGTTAATTACTATGTAAGATAATGGGTTTATAAGTTATCTTATTAATTTTATTATTAATTATAGTATTTTTAATTTTATATTAGTTAAAATTTATAAACATACCATTAATTAAATATTATATTATAAATTTTTTTTATATTATTAATTAATAATCAAAATAAATTATATTGTTAATTAAAAAATATGTTAATGATATTATCCATTAATAAATATTTTAATTACATAAATTATTGTTATAAATTATATGATCAAACAAAATCAATATTTTTAAATTGAAAGCATGCACTTTTATAATAGTGAGAACATTGTGTGTTAGATTGTCGTTCGTTCAATTCATTCATGATATTAATTATTTACAGGCCATTTTCCAAATGTTTGAAAGTAATATGATCTCATTTACTCTATTTTGACAATGTGAAAAATGTATTAATCTTAAATGTATCATTTATACTTAAAACACTCAGTTGGAGTCATACAAACCAAATAATTTATTATATTGGCGTGAAGATGATTCTTATGTTTCATAAATGAATTATGGGCCATATTTATAGATTTTAATAATCATTAGAGATCATATTATGGATTGTGATAATATGATAGTAATTTTAAACCGAAATAAAATATTTATATTTAAAACACACACTTTGATTCATACTGACAATAACAAGTGTTAGATTGACCTAAGGTTGATTCTTATACATCAAGAATTAATTATGGATCATCATCTAAAATTAGAGAACAATATGAGTTTGTTTTCTCCGTTTTAGTTTTGTGTTGTATGTTTTAAACTAAAATTACACTTTTTTATTTAAAATAATCACGTTGAATTATATAGACTGCATTGTGTGTCATAATAATTTTCAATTATTTAATATAATCACAAATTTTTAATGGATCATTTTACAAATGTTATAAAATATTAAATGGTTTTTTTAATAATTTTTATTATGTGACGCGCATTTCAAACTTCAGTGTCACTTTTATATTGAATGCACTAAATTATAGTCATAAAAGACACATCTTGTGTCAGATTCACATGTGGTTGATTCCAACATGTCGTGTATAAATTATTCATTATTTTTCTAATGATTAAAAATAACCTAAGGTCATATTTTTATTTTTGGCGATTTGACGTGTATTTTAAACTAGAAAGACTGTTAGATTTTGAAAACATCCATGTTGAATCATAAAGACCATATCATGAGTCTGATTGAAATGTAGTTCATTACTATACATCTTTAATGTATTATGGTCTTTTATAATGTTTCAAAGAAAACCGAACATTTATCTTGTTTTTGGATATGTTACTCAGGTTTTAAACTAAAAAGAAACATTTATATTGAAAAATGAAAATTTTAATCATATCAAGAACATCATTTTTTAGATTTATGTGTTGTCGATTCCAACTCATAAAATTTTTATTATGGATCAATTTATAAAATTTTAAAAACAATCCAATCTCATTTTACTTATTTTGAATATTTGGTACATGTTTTGAGCTAAAATTCCCCTTTTATAATTAATATGTGACCTTGGGGTCATACTGGAAAAAGCATGTGTCATAATGATGTGTAGTCAATTTCCAGACATCAAAAATTAATTATGGATCAGTGTACTATTTTTTTAAGAAAATCAGATCTCATATGCCTATTTTCGCTATGTGACATAGGTTTTAAAATAAAATAAAACATTTATATTAAAAAATAACTTTGAGTCATATTGGACACATAATGGGTTGGATTAACATGTGATTGATTCATGAATATCACAAATGAAATATGTATATTTTTCTTAATGTTTTAAAACAATCTTAGATCATTTTCCCAATTTTGGCTATGTGAAATTTATTTTAAACTAAAATTACACATTTATATATAAAACACACACTATGAGTCATACCAACCACATTGTGTGTCGAGTTGACATTAATTCAATTGATATATTTCCCAGATTAATTTTTTATCATTTTCATAATTTTGTAAATCAAACAGAGCTTGTTTTATCTATTTTAGATTTGTGACGCGTGTTTTAAACTAAAATAACTATTTTATATTGAAAACGTGCACTTTAAGTCATACCAACTAAATCATGTGTCAGTCAGATGTTTTTTTAATTTATACAATGAAAATATGAATTATTTAACATTTTCCTAATGAATTAAAACAATTTGAGCTCATTTTATTTGTTTTTATTGTGTTATTCATATTTTAAAAGAAGTGACACATTTATATTGAAAACACACACTTAGAGTAAAACAAGCTACATTGTGTATTATATTAAGATGTGATCCATTATTACATGACAATCATGAATTAATGATCATTTACCTAAAGTTTCAAGATAATGTGACATTTTTTTATATTGTTTTGTCTATGTGATGCATGTGTTAGAATAAAATGACACTTAAAAACATGAACTTTGTTTAATTTCAAGCACATCATGTGTCATATTTATATACAGTCAATTCTTAAAAGTTAAAAATTAATTATGGATAATTTACATAAGGTTTGAAAATAACTATTTTATTAGTCTTTTCTATGTGACATAGGATCTAAACTAAAATGACAATTTTATATTTTAAACAAGTACTTTCTTCCATATAGGCCACATCGTGTGTTAGTTTAACATATAGTCAATTTGTTTATGAAACACATGAAGTATTTATTATAAAGATATGTTTTTTAAATAGTTCAAGATATTTTCCTTTTTTTAATAAGTGATGCATGTTTTAAACTCAAACGACACTTTTCTATAAAAAACACACACATTAAGTATTAATGGTCATATCATGTGTTGGATTGAAATTTAATATATTCATACACATAAAAAATGACTTATAAATAATTTTTCTTGAAATATCAATACATTATAAGATCATATTATCATTTTTGGATATGATAGGTGTTTTTTAAACTAAAATGAAAATTTTAATGGTAAAAAGATGCACTTTGATTCACACCATTCACATCATGTTTCAGATTGATGTGAGTCAATTCCTATGTTTCAAAAATAAATTAAGGATTATTTTACTTATGTTTGAAAAGAAATATGTTTTCTTTTAAAATAATTTTACAATATGATGTGTGTTTTAATATAAATGGGCACTTTTATTTTGAAAACACACATATGGAGTCATTCAAATCACATCATGTGTCATATGGACCTTCAGTAAATTCCAATACATCAAAAATTAATAATGAGTTATTTATATATTTTTTTGGATAGATTCATCTCATTTACTTGGTTTTGGATATGAAAAATTTTTTTAGTGTAAAATGATACTTTTTATGTGAATACGTGCAGGATGATTCATAATGTCCACATCGTGTGTCAGGTTGACTGGAAGTTGATTCCTACAAATCTCAAAATAATTATCCATAATTTTTATAATTTTTTAAAATAATATAATATTTTCTACTTGGTATTGATAATTTTATTTTCATTTTAAACTGAAATGAAAATTTTATATTGAAGAAATTCACTTTGATTCATACCAATCACATCATGTCTCAAATTGAGATGTATTAAATTCCTACTTTTCAAAAATGAATTATGGATTGTTTTCCAGAATTTTGAAAACAATATGAAATCATTTGTTCATTTATTTCAATTTGAAAAATGTTTTAAACTAAAATGAAACATTTATATTTAAAACATAATATTTTATTCACTCTCACCATATCATATGTAAGATTAATTTGTGATTAATTCCTATAAATCATAAATAAATTATAAAATCATTTACCCAATTTTTTAAAACATTTCAAGTTTTTTTTTCTATGTTTTGACATTGTATAATGTGTTATAAACTAAATTAACTTGAAGATATCAATCATCCACAAAATAATTTCAACTTCCAACCCTATTTAATCTTCCTTAACATATAATTCCATGATTCTACATTGATCATTGAATTACAAAATCAGAGAGGTGTAACGTTTAGTAATTATTGTATCTTTAATTTTCATATATTTGGTTAAATAAAATGTGAATGTGGAAGAATTATTCATTCATTTTAATCATAGATGTGGAACTTATTATATCATAACTGATGTTGAGTCTAAATGTGTTTTGACTTTCCCATTCATCTTTTTGTTTTGGAAATCACAAATTTCATGTTTCTCATCATAACCATATATGTTGTTTTCCTTTTTAATAATTTGATGTTGTTTTACATCATAATAATATAACATTGTTTTACATCATAATCATATATGTTGTTTTCAATCATAACTAGATATGTTTTTTCTGTCATAACCACATATTTTTTTTCTCATCGTAATCACATATATTGTTTTATTCACAAAATATTATTTTATAATCGTAACCACATATGATGTTTTCAAAACCATATGTATCATAATCATGATATGCATCATATTCATGTAATTAATCATAACCATGTATCATATCCATGATATACATCATAATTATGTTACGCATCATAATCACATTATGCATCATAACCATGATATGCATCGTAATCATAATATTAATCGTATTCATGTTATGCATCAAAACCATGTATCTTAACCATTATATACATCGTAATTATGCTACGCATTGTAATCACATTATGCATCATAACCATGTTATGTTTCGTAACTATGATATGCATCATAACTATGTTATGATTCATACTTATGTTTCAATCTAATACTGCATACATGTTTCTCATTGTAATTCATCATAACTAATTTTTTATACTTTTTAACTTATTATCTTGTAAAAAAATGATGTTGTGAAGTTATTTATATACCAATCAAAATGATGTCATGTATTTTGTTTTTTTACCATTAATGCTAGTTTTCCAAGTCACATCGAATTTAATGGGGAAATATGATCTTGAAGAAAATGTGACTGTTAGAACTTGAGGCCTATAAATATGAGGTCATTCGAACCAGAGAAATCAACTTTTGTATCTTCGAACATCTAGAGAGAGACTTTGTGACATCTATCTTGCGTCATGAGAAAATACTTGATGATAGAACATGTGAAATCCTTTTACTTAGTTCTTGTATTTCAATAAGTGCTTTGAATTTCTTTATGAGACCGATCATTGCGATAACGATTGAGGTATTCCAGGGATATGAAGACGGTGTTGTCTATCGTTCAATCTATGGATTTCAAGTATTTGAAAGACAAAGGTATTGATTACCTTCTTAATTGGGGGCTTCTGTGGGTAGAGATATATTTTTTCTGATCATCGTATCAAGGGCTTACCTAGGTGGTGGTAAGATAGGCCTATTTTCATAAGTGAAAGGATACCCTACTATTTGGGATAAAATAATTATAATACCTTTTATTTGTTCACTGTTATTTGTAATATAAAAGAAATAAGATTATTTCCCATTTCTATTTATGTTATTTTCTATTGTAATTTTTTTAATTACAATACATTCATTACATATTGTATTAAAAGATTCTATACGACTTATGGTAGAATCATGTACTTTTTTTATACTCTAATCATTGTATTCAGTTCAAATACAATTTTTTTAATTACTTGTGGTATCATATCATGTTTTATCCATCAAATCGAGGACAATTATGATCATTTGTATTATTTGTTAATTGTATTAGTTTAAGAGATCTTAAACTAAGATTCGTCTTAAGAGTTTAAATATAAGGTTTGTAAACATACATTTAACTCCCCTATTGTATTGTTCCATCTCATATACATTTAAATATATATTTCGATCCAAAAATTGGTATCAGAGAAGGTTTCCACTGATTTTTTACTTGCTTTATTTGTTTTTATAATACTGCTATATTTTTTTTATAAAAAATTAGATTATATTTACTTACTACACTAACATGTGCTGTGGAAAAGTGTTGTTTCATAAGATAGTAGGAATGATTATTGGGTCAATTGATAATCTAAACCCAACAAGACCACCTATTATTGATGGGAATGGTTATGAGTACTAGATATATCGAATGAATACTTTTCTTATTAATAATAGATTTGATAATTTTGTGATTGTCATTGGAGATTACAAAATTCCAAATAAGGAAGTCAGAACTTCTACCAACCAAGGGAAACTATAATTTCAACTAAATTACAAGGTATACAATACTTTTTTATTTTCATTGAC
This sequence comes from Viscum album, assembly GCA_963277665.1. NCBI lineage: Eukaryota > Viridiplantae > Streptophyta > Magnoliopsida > Santalales > Viscaceae > Viscum > Viscum album. The sequence goes on along the minus strand of OY728158.1, from coordinate 359,283,879 downwards.
TAGGAATATATATAGTTAGATATAATCATGTGAAGCATCCAACTGTATCTAGATGAAACTGGAAGTCACACATTCTGGTACATCTAAACATATAGAAACAAGAAAATTCATGATTCGAGATAAATATCATGGTTTTGTTTTTTCCTATGGAGAACCGGGATGAAAAATTCAGCAGTGATTTAGGAAAATTTTCAAAAGCCTTTAATCTATGGGAAATATGGTCTCGATGATAAATTTCATTTGTAAAATATAATATATATCATGCCCAGTGAGTGGGATTCAAAAAGGGGAGGTATTGATAAGAATATGAAAGTTACTCAAATCACTCTTGATGAATTATTTGGTACTCCATTAAGACATGAGACACGAATGAAAACATATGAAGATTTTAACAAGAAGAAGAATGGAAATGGATGTATAGCTTTTACTACTACATCTAAGGCCAATACACCAAAAGGGTAATAAGATCCAATTCTATGAAAGTTGTTGTTATATTAGTTTCCATTAAAAGTGATCATTCATAGAATGAAAAATCCAATATTACTCAAAGAATGAACAAGATTGTGGTAAAGAATGATTTTCAGTACAGAATAAAAAATAAAGATAGAAAGGACAATAAAGACTCAAAATTAACCTTTTGTGAATGTAAAAGATCAGGTTATATTAGACTAGATTGTTTTTTTATTCAATGAAAAAAATAGGAAGGATAAACATTCTGAAAAAAATAATAAAAAGTATTAAAATTATAAGACTAAGAAATTATTAAAAGAAAATAATACTTGCAGTTTAAGTGATGATGATTTATCAGACAAATCTTCTGAATATGAATCTTTTGGTCAGAAGCATATAGGACTTATAGCCATACTACCCATTGAAAATAATTGTCTCATGGATAAGGTACCTAATATATAATCTCTTAAAATTTATCTCTAAATTCCAATTATCTTAATGGAAATATTCTTACTCTTTAGATGAATATTCTTCCTCAGAAAAGGATAATTTACATTCTTTTGAAGAAGTATACAGATTTTCCAAACAACGAGATAATGATAATTTAAAACTCAATTATAATATTGATAAAGAAAATTATAGAATAACTATATTTACAAAAGATGTATCATATCTCTCAAAAGATCTTGATCAGAATAATATTTATATAGGAAATATTTCAACAAAACCCTACAGAAGTAAATTCTGAGAAGGATAAACATTATATAGTCATTGAAAACCTTTTTATAGAAATGTTTTTGGTGAAAAACGATTCCAATAATAACTTATTTTGAAAATGGAAATTTAGTCATTAGACTAAAATCTGAAATATTTTCTCATAAGAATATTTTATCAAATTTTACTTCTGTAATAAAAGAATTTGATAAAATTTATTCACAAATTCTTTATCTAAGGAATAGTTCTACAATTAGTTATACTCATTCAAAACCTATTTTCATTCATAATTTTTTTGTTCCCCAAAGTGCTCCATTTTTTCACCAAGTGTCAATGTAGTGGACATTATGAAATAAAGTGTTTCATTAATAAAACACAATATTTAGGATTTTATAATTCTCACTTTTCAAAACAAATGTGGATTCCTAAATTTTTTTTATCTAATATTTCGGGATCAAATAAAGTTTCAGTTTTGAAAATCTAACTGTTTCTTATTTAGGAAAACCAAAAGTTTACCCGCAATAAAAATATTTGGTACATGGATAGTGGATGCTCATGGAATATGACTAGAAATAAATATTCCTTTGAAAATATCATTGAAATGAATAGCGGAAGAGTGACCTTTAGAGATAATGCTCAAGGAAATATCATAGGTATAGGTAATATTTTTCTTTTGGGAAATGTTTTAATTTCAAATGTTTCATTTGTTAAAGTTATTAAGCACAACATTATAATCATAATTCAATTATGTGATGAAGATTACCTTGTGAATTTTAGGAATGATAAATTTTAGTTCACAATTCAAAAGATGATTTCATTTTCTATGTCCATGGGCATGAGAATGTATACATACTTAACTTAGAATACCATGGGAGCCAAGACTTACCTTTCTTCAGTGCAATGGAAGACCAATAAAGGTTATGGAACAAAAGGTTATGACATTGTTACCTTAGGAACCTTTGTAAAGTCTCTAAGAAAATACTTTTTAATTATCTACCAGATCTCAAGTTTGATTCTTCAAAATTTTGTGCTCCTTGTCACTATGGAAAGAAATATAAAACTAGATTTAAAACAATTAGTGAAGTTTTAACTAGTAGTGCATTACAGTTAGTTAACATGGATATTTTTGGTCCAACACAAACTGGAAGTATTAGAGGAAAATACTATGAATTTGTTTTAATTAATTAATACACCAGATTTAAATGGGTCTATTTTCTAGCAAAGAAATCTGAAGACATTTCGTATTTAGAAACTTTTAGAGTACAAGTTAAAAATGAGAAAAACCTACCAATAATAACTATTCAAACTAATCATGGTAGATAATTTCCAAATTGTGATTTTTTTTAAAAAAATTAATATGAAAGGTATTACTCACAACTTTTCAGATCTATGAACCCCTTAAAAAATGGTGTTGTTGAATTAAGAAATCGTATTATTCAGAAAATGCAAAAAATTATGTTGAGAGAAAACATAATTGATAAGCATTTCTAGGATGATGTTGTAAGTAATGGATGTTATACTATAAATTGAGTTTTAACTCTAACCTGTCTTAATAAAACACCTTATGAATTATGGACTGGCTAAAAACCTAATTTTTCTTACTTCAGAGTAATAGGATGAAAATTATTCATTTTAAATACTAAATATAACTTACATAAATATGCACCCAAATCTGATGGAGTATTTCTAGGTTATTTCACTACATCTAAGTCTTGTTGATTTTTTAACAAAAACTCTTGTACTATTGAGGAAACTATCCATGATAAAATTGATAAAATTGATGCTTTTATTTTTAAACATTTCCTAGCTACAACAACAAATGTGGTTTCACAAACTGATTATCAAACATTGATTGAAAACTCTTATGAAAAGGGAAATACTCAGGAAAATGTTTCTGAAATATTTACTTCAAAAGACTTTGTACCATATGTTGATGAAACACACACTCATTGATAATGGAACGTGTTTCTTCAAAACTCAAATACTATGTGATAAAACTAGTTCCATTGCTCTTAGTAAAAACCTTGCACATCACTCACATGAAAAACACATAGATATTAGGCATCACTTTTTAGAGATCAAAACACAAAAAGGATATATTAGGTTACAATTCATCAGAATGATAGAACAGCTTACTGATATTTTCAAAAAAACATTATATTCTGATAGATTTGAATACATTAAATATAATCTAAGAATTAATCCTTTATAGTAATCATTCACATCAACTTATTGTTTAAACCATCTCTTTAAATTAATTTAATCCTTTTCAAAGGGGGAGTATACATGATTTAATCATATTTACATTTTTTTGGATTTACATTTTATCATTTTTACATTTTATCAGTTTTACATTTTATAGGTTTTACATTTTATCAGTTTTATATTTTATTGGTTTTACATTTTATTAGTTTTACATTTTATTAGTTTTATATTTTATCGGTGTCAGGACTATAGGATTCACTTTTATCGATTTCATGGTTATGGTTTTCATGTTTTAACGGTATTAGATTATTTTTTTGGAATTAGAATATTCTTTTGGTATTAGTATAAGGCCCCAGCCTTAAACCTTACTTAATATTGATTTATTACAAGATTACACATTGAGGATCTTTTCAGGTTTAGAGTTTTAGAGAATTAGATCATGAAACTTGCATTACATTCCACATTTAAATCAAGTGGTTACATAAAAGATAGTATTCATTCTTCCCATCAACGGAATCATATTGAAACTAAAACATGGATTCTTTATTGACACATCCTTGACACTATCATCACATCATGTACCATTCCCTTGACCTGTGAAAAACATTTCAAAAACTTGGGATGAGCATAAAAATCTCAGTAAGGGTTATAAAAATATGTAAAGGAAACATGAGTTCATATATACATAAGAATGAAATCATACTTTACCCATAAAACAAAGGCACTTTAACATACCTCATCAAACAATGAATAAATCATAGAAAACATAAGACATAAAGGTAACTTGAGGCATTCATAACATTCTTACGTAGGGAGTAACCCTATTGGTTATGTTTGGAATACCCATCATAGTATATTCCCTAGATCTCTTCGGAGAAACCTTAACATTTCACTCCTTCGCATTACCCAATGCATTGGAGATCTATATCGGGCTCACCCGCCCTTAGTCTATCACGGAACCACCCGTCTTCATAACAATACCCAAGAACAATAACATAATCTTATCACATAAAACATGCATAAAGGAAACATAACATTTCCACCTTTCAATAACAAGATGTCAATACAACACATTGATATAAATACACTATGAAAACCATTTTCAATACCAAAATAAAAGAAAAGTAAAACATGGTTTTTATTTTTCTTTCAAAAAGATGGTGTGGCTTGTAGAGGAAGCTGAAACTCAAATAATGTTCACGGCGGCGGAGAAGTCATTGTCGCCACATACGTACGACAAAAACATTCCCTTTTGTCATTTAATAAACACTTCGTATAAAAAAGATTCCTTTTGAAAAAATGTAAATTTCAAAGGGGTTTATACACCGTATATAAGAAGGTTGTGTATAAAACAGAATATGCCTCAATGAGAGGAGATTGAGACGAAGTCCCTTACCAAGACGGTATCCTTGGTTTAATGATAAATAAATTACATAATTATGTGTGAAAAACTAATACACCAAATATAAGTGGATATTAAGTGTAAAATAATAAAAGGTCACTCACACATATTCAAAGGATGACATATTCAATAACTACATGTTGAACCCAAAGAAATCTAAATTGGGTTAAAACGTTCCCTTGACTGCCTAACGGCGTCACATAAAAAAAGGGTATATCATCACTTGGAAATATAATTTACATCAATAAAGATATATGAGAACATATCCCAACATAAAAATATGTAAATTAAAAGACCCAACAAAATAAGTCTTTTAAAAAGAGGAGAGTGAAAGGTTCCCTTACCGATATGGGTATCTTTCGAAACATACAACCCGTGAAAGAAGGACAATACAACATTGATGTAAATACTCATAAACGAAAGTATATTACACAAAGAGTAGAATAATGGATATTAAATACACCACTCAATCGAAATTGTGGCAAATGTAGAATAAATCTCACAGGAATAAAAGTGAGATGAAAAATCCCTTATGAAAACTCGGTAGCCTAACGGCGCCAATTAAAACATCCAAAAATGGATTGATGAGATAAAATAGGGTCTCTCATCATATTAAAATAAAATGTACATCAAGATTAATATAAAATAACACCACCCATCATAACAAATAGGAGATTAAAATATGTGACATAAAGGAGAGTACTTAAAAATAAAGAGAGAGGTTAGATCTCTTACGAAAATTCGGCAGCCTAACGACACCACTAAAAACTTCCAAAATGGATTGATGAGAGAGAATAGGGTCCCTCATCACTTGAAAATAAAAATTACTGTAATAGTAATATAAAAGATCATCCCAATAATAATAAAGATGAGATTTAAAAGGAATGACATAAAAGTGTGTACTTAAAAAGAAAGAGAGTAGTAGGATCCCTTACCTCATGTCCAACTTGTCTTGTTCGTTTCTTTATATTCCTGATTAATAAACTTTGGTCAATTAATAATTGCCTAATTACCTCCTTTATATATTATTATTCAGTTCATATCACATATTATAATTTTATAATAATTGTTGAATAATGTTAGTTCATATCAGACATTTTTGCCGATGTTTGGTACATGAGTCAAAAATGAACTTGTTTGAAAAAAGATTGCCCATGTAGTTATAAGTAAATAATATCCAGAATAGTATTAACGATTAAAATATCACATATATCCAGTAAATATCCATTTCATACTATTCCATATCATTTGGAGATAAAAACAAAAAGCACCGTTCATGGAGACGGTAGGCCGTACGTATGCATGAACGCTGCTTTCATTTTTTGTCATATTAATAGAAAAACAAAATGAGATAGATATATATATGTTATAATCCCAGAATGATATCCATAATTTTGATTTAATATATTACATATATATCCATTATATATATGTACTTATAATATTACATAACATTTTGAGATAAGAAATTAAATGTACCGTTCATGGAGACGGTAAGCCGTACGTACGCATGAACGCTACTTCCATTTCTATTTCATATATAATGGAATTAAAACATAATGATACATAATAGTATTTAAATTCCAGTATGGTATCATATATAATATTATTAAATATATTCTTTATACATACCACATATGGTATTAACGAATCAAATCACTTTGAGGGGGCAGTAGTCCGCACTTCCTTAAATGAAGATATCGTGTTTACCCATGATGGAAACCATAAAGGTATGCCCAAAATGAAAAATACATAAGTTTAAGGAAATCATAAACATATTATGTATCATATATAAATATATTGTCATCTTAATGGCCACCTTTTAATGTGTTAAAAGAATGTTGAACAATCATCGTTTCGGGAGGCTGAAATTCGCCATCCACGGAAACAGTATGTTCATTAACCATTAGATGTAGGTGTGTGAAGTTTTCGCTCGAATACTTATTATAACAACTTCATAGTATATTGATGATACTGTATTTGTTACAAAATAAATGAATAAAAAGAGTTTAGGGGGTTGGAGAAGCAAAATAAAACAAAAGTACTCAAGTGAACACATTACTTTAAAATCGGGTAACTCCCTTTGGTTTGAGCTCAAAGGCTTCCTTGGGAAGACTTATTCCCCAATTTAGGCTTCAAGGAGTAAGAGAGGGAAGTTGAGAGACAAAATGGGAATATTTTGGCCGAGACAAAGGCTTTGGGAGTGTGGGTAAGGAGGTAGGGGTGGGGGCCCTTTATAAGAGGAGAGGAGTGGCACTCTTGTAAAGTTACAAAAGGATACTTTATTTTCAAACGGGTTTCGGATTTTAAAGGTCCCACATTGATGTATTTCGAGGATAAGGTGATAAGGGTTCTAAATCCACCCATCCAATAGGTTGTGGACATGTTTAGGTCTTAGATATTACATTACCTTTCCATTTTATTTAAATCGTTAAATAATGAGGTCATCGCTGCATCATTATGATGTCATAAATAATTAAATTTATTTAATGTCTAAAAATTATAAAAAAACCACTATGATGTAGGAAATATTTTTATCTTTCCAATGAATATTTATAGTCAAAAATATGATTTGTATAAACCCATGTAAAAATTGTTTTAGTAAAACATTTCATGTTTGTCTCATTTTTACTTTAACTTTAAATAAAAAGATATTAATGTCATTTTACAACCAAAGTGGCTTCATGGGGTCCCCAAGTTGACCCATGGATTTTCATGGTCGTCCATGACACATCCAATGAGGTTAGGACATGTGTCAAGTTCATTTCATATTATTAAAACATTATTTTTACCTTAAACTACACTAATTACCTCTAATCGCGAATAAAAACTTCATAAGTTACTATTCACCAAAAAATTATTTTTATCCTATTGAAACACATTTTAATTCTTAATGAAAACCATTTATGTCATATTTTTGAAATTCAAAACACAAAGATGGAAAATTTCATTTAAACGGAAAAATCAGTTTTTATAAGTACCACTTAGTGGTTTCACTATTCATCAAAAATTGAAGTTTTTCAGAAAAATCCCAAAAATTCACCCTAAGCTATATTTGTTATTCTGAATTAAAAAATTAAGTACATTTTACAAAATTCAAAACATATAAGTCACATTAATTAATTTAATAATTAATTCCCACTGTCAGAGCAAATAGCGTGTTTTTATGAAATAATAAGTATCAAAATATTGACACTAGTTTAAGTCTGATTTCAAAGTGAAAGTAATTCCAACGACCACTATTGGATTAAACGGTAAAAATATATTATAATTTCACTTTAAAACCAATTCAAAAGATAATCTAATAATATAAATAAATTAGATTAAAAAGAGGTTTTGAATTAAAATACAACATTTTACACTATTCATTAAAAAAATGAACTTTATCGGAAAGATACCAAAAATTTACACAAAGTAAATTTTGATGTCCCAATTCTTAAGAAGAGTTTTATTTGGTCCAAAAAGATGTATAAGAGTGAACAAAACTATATTTAATGACGGTTTTCCATCAAGAGGCGATAAGTGAACCTTTAGTGAAAACTAGGGCATATACGCCTAAAATCGAATTATTTCTTTATTTTATGCCTCTATCCTTTATTGGATAAATGTAAAAACATTTAAAAACATATATAATCATATTTTAGTAATTTATATCCATTCCCTCCATTACAACGGCTACATGTTAACTACCATTTAAAATAATATTATATTATTATTAGATTGCAACGTAAGATTTCCAAGAAACTCGTTGTTGCGTGTTGGGTACACCATTGAGAATAGCGTCCCCTTTAAAGTCATATTAATACTTTATTCACAAATATGGATAAATATGAAAAAGTAATATTCTTTATTTACCTGGGGTGTTACATCCTTCCCCCCTTTCTGGGAATTGCGTCCTCGAAATTTTTAAAATTGAGCTTGGAAACATCCTTGAAAGTCCCACATCGGAACAAGAGCCGGTAAAACAATCACTTTAAAACAAAGAAAGATAAGTACAAAGGTCACCAAAGTTAACCCATAATAGGATTTCATGTAGAAAAATATGGACATGGAGGAGAAAATATAGGGTCATGTTCTGATGGAGAGTTATAGAAAACATGTTTAGGAGAAAGTTAACCACAAGAAAATCACAAACTTGTGATGGGTTAAACGGTATTCGATTCCCCAGTAGGAAAAGTTAATAGACAATATTTTTGTATTAAGTTACTTTTTATTGAGTAATTTATTCATAGGGAAACATAATCACTTATCATGTTGACTTTCAACTTTTACACAAACTCATATTTTCTCCAAAAGATGAGTATTTAGGAAGACTTGATCACATTAAGAGTACTATAATCAACTCTTAGAGAATCACCTAATCCACCAAAGAGAACTATATACATCCTATGTCTTTACGCTTTAACCAAAACCAAAACCAGAAAGGTTAGTACAAGGTCAGATAATCCAGAAATGTTTAACCCTTTAAAAAGAAAATCTATCTCCAAAATGTGTCCAACAAAACCCAAAGTTCAAAGAGGACCATCCGATAAACAATTTGCCCATAAAATTATTCAAAATGAGCCAATATAAGATTTAAACCCAAATATATGAAGGATTTATTCACATAGTCTTCCAAGTTAAATCGTAAAATTTATCTCCAAACAATATCAGTTGCCCCTAAAGTCTCGTATTGAAAAGTAATTAACCTAATCACATATCCTCCATGATAGGTTAATCATTTTCATAAATAAACCAAAATCAACTTACTCTTAATTAATAAAATCATATAACTAAAAAAAATCAGTCAAACTAACCAGGGACTTCACGTAGTCCAGTGGTAGGCGATAAATACCAGTCGCAATTTGGTTGTGGGTTCGATTCCCGCAGCTTTGTCCGATGCGACGAGTAATCAAATGGTCTGCATGTTGTCCTTTTTCCAAAACTATATAATTCTCAAATGATTCCCCAAAAAGGGATAAAATCATCAAAAATAACCATAACATAATTTAACCTCAATTTTATCTAATTCCTTTCACTTCAATCATAACATATAGTAACCCATAATTACCTCAAAAGTAAGGATCATATAAACCCAAATGGATCTTTATAACTATGTCCACAAAAGAAAATATAACTATTCCTTGAATAAAATTTTCCTATATTAAACATCACGGTTACACATAATATAAAAATTCTTCTAATGTAACCCCATCATCAAAAGAGACTTAATACTTTTAAGAATTTCACCATAACTCTTGAAGCCCTTATATGTTGACATCTTACTCATTCAACATTCTTCATGATCCATTAACCATTACCTTCCAACTTATTCCGAAATACCTCTTTCCTACAAACAAAATCATGAATCATATCCTAAGATTCCAAAATAGGAAAACAATAGTAATGAAATAATACATACCTTTGATTGGTCGTTGTCAGTATCTTCATCCTCAATCGGAATGGCATTAGGTATTGGTAAACGAACATTTGTACGCTCTTGGTGATCCCATTCACAAAACTTCTTCATAGGACATGTGTTTGCATAATGACCATGCACACCACATTTAAAACATTCAATTGATCCCTCAAAAAGTAATTCTTTCCCTTTCCTCGAGTCAATTGGATGTTTCCTTTTTCCATGGAAGGTTCTTGCTTTATGAACTTCATTTCCACATCTATTTCATATTTCTGTCCCTTTGAAACATTTTCCTAGGTGTTTCTTTCCACATCTTTGACACATAGGATTTTGAACACACTTACCTTTATGATTATTACCTGTACTTTCGTAGGGATTTGTTTCTTGAATATATGATGCCTTAGAGAAATCACCAAGGTTTAGGTTGTCAATCATGACTCCAGATAGTTGGTTGAGGACAATCACAAGATTTCTCATTGGAGCTCCCATATCATTCAGTTTCTTGCTCAAAAAACTGTCACAGTTTCCTTCACATCCACTGTTACTTTGGTGCCTGCTAGATCCATCCATTTACTAAAACCAAAAAGGTCAGTGTGAGTATATCAAAAAAAACCATCATGTACTAATGAATAAGAAAAACACTAAGATATACTTACTCGTTCACTTTATCTAAAACTAGGACTCTTTCTGAAATCCTAACCATTATGGTAATGCCACGTATGCTTAAAGAATACCATAACCTCTAAAGTTATCTAAACCGACCTTTGGTACCAACTATAAGGCCCCAGCCTTAAACCTTACTTAATCTTGAGTTATTACAAGATTACACTTTGAGGATCATTTCAGGTTTAGAGTTTTAGAGAATTAGATCATGAAACATGAATTACATTCCACATTTAAACAAAGTGGTTACATAAAAGACAGAATTCATTCTTCCCATCAACGGAAACAAATTGAAAATAAAACTTGGATTCTTTCTTGACACATACTTGACACTATCATCACATCATGTACATTTCCCTTGACCTGTGAAAAACATTTCAAAAACTTGGGATGCGCATAAAACGCACAGTAAGGGTTATAAAAATATTGAAAGGAAACATGAGTTCATATATACATAAGAATGAAATCATACTTTACCCATAAAACATAGGAACTTTAACATAACTCATCAAACCATGAATAAATCATATAAAACATAAGACATAAAGGTAACTTGAGGCATTCATAACATTCTTACGTAGGGAGTAACCCTCTTGGTTACTTTTGGAATACCCATCACAGTATATTTCCTAGATCTCTTCGGAGAAACCTTAACGTTTCACTCCTTCGCGTTACCCAATGCATTGAAGAGCTATATCGGGCTCACCCACCCTTAGTTTATCACGAAACCACTCGTATTCATAACAATGCACAAGAACCATAACATAATCTTATCACATAAAACATGCATAAAGGAAACATAACACTTCCACATTTCAATAACAAGATATCAATACAACATATTGATATAAATACATTATGAAAAACATTTTCAATACCAAAATAAAAGAAAATTAAAACATGGTTTTTATTTTTCTTTTCAAAAGATGGTATGTCTTGTAGAGGAAGCCGAAACTCAAATAATGGTCACGGCGGCAGAGAAGTCATTGTCGCCGCATACGTACGACAAAAACATTCCCTTTTGTCGTTTAATAAACAATTAGTATAGAAAAGATTCCTTTTGAATAAATGTAAAAGTCAAAGGGTTTTATACACCGTATAAAAGAAGGTTGTGTATAAAACAGAATATGCCTCAATGAAAGGAGATTGAGACGAAGTCCCTTATAAATATGGTATCCTTGGATTAAGGATAAATTAATTACATAATTATGTGTGACAAAATAATACACCAAATATAATTGGATATTAAGTGTAAAATAATCAAAGGTAATTCACACATATTCAAAGAATGAAATATTCAATAACTACATGTTGAACCCAAAGAAATCGAAGTTGGGTTAAGAAGTTCCCTTGACAGCCTAACGGCGTCACATAAAAAAAGGGTATCTCATCACTTGGACATAAAATTTACATAAATAAGGATATATGAGAACACATCCCAACATAACAATATGTAAATTAAAAGACCCATCAAAATAAGTCTTTTAAAAAAGAGGATTGTGAAAGGTTCCCTTACCGACATGGGTATCTTTCGAAACATACGCCCCGTGAAAGAAGGACAATACAACATTGATGTAAATACTCATAAACAAAAGTATATTACAAAAAGAGTAGAATAATGGATAGTAAATACACCACTCAAAGGAAATTTTGGCAAATGTATCATAAATCTCACCGGAATAAATGTGAGATGAAAAATCCCTTACGAAAACTCGGTAGCCTAACGACGCCACTTAAAACTTCCAAAAATGGATTGATGAGATCAAATAGGGTCTCTCATCATCTTAAAATAAAACGTACAGAAAGAGGAATATAAAATAAAACCCCCCATCATAACAAATAGGAGCTTAAAATAAGTGACATAAAAGCGAGTACTTAAAAATAAAGAGAGAGGTTCGATCTCTTACGAAAATTCGGCAGCCTGATGGTGCCACTCAAAACTTCCAAAATGGATTGATGAGAGAGAATATGGTCTCTCATCACATGACAATAAAAATTACAGTAATAGTAATATAAAAGATAATCCCAATAATAAGAAATATGAGCTTTAAAAGGAATGACATAAAAGTGTGTACTTAAAAAGAAATAGAGGTGTAGGATCCCTTACCTCAAGTCCAACTTGTCTTGTTCGTTTCTTTATATTCCTAAATAATAAACTTTGGTCAATTAATAATTGACTATGTAACTCCTTTAGAGATTATTATTCAGTTAATATCACATATAATAATGATATAATAATTGTTTAATAATTTTAGTTCATATCAGACGTTTTTGCCGATGTTTGGTACATGAGTCAAAAATAAACTTGTTTGAAAAAAGATTTCCCATGTAGTTATAAGTAAATAATTTCCAGAATAGTATTAATGATTAAAATATCATATATATCCAGTAAATATTCATTTCATACTATTCCATATCATTTGGAGATAAAAACGAAAATCACCGTTCATGGAGACGGTAGGTCGTACGTACGCATGAACGCTACTTTCTTTTTTTGTCATATTAATGGAAAAACAAAATGAGAGATATATATATATATTTTATAATCCCAGAATGATATCCATAATTTTGATGTAATATATTACATATATATCCATTATATATATGTATTATAATATTACATAACATTTTGTGATAAGAAATGAAATGTACCGTTCATGGAGACGGTAAGCCGTACATACGCATCAACACTACTTCCATTTCTATTTCATATTTAATGGAATTAAAAAAAAAATATACATATAAGTATTTTAATTCCATTATGGTATCATATATAATATTACTAAATATATCCTTTATACGTACCACATATGGTATTAACGAATCAAATCACTTTGAGGGGGCGGTAGTCCGCACTTCCTTAAATGAAGATATCGCGTTTACCCATAATGGAAACATAAAGGTATGCCCAAAATGAAAAATACAGAAGATTAATGAAATCATAAACATATTATATATCATATATAAATATAGTGTCATCTTGATGGCCACCTTTGAAGGTGTTAAAATAGTTTTGAACAATCATTGTTTCGGGAGGCCGAAATTCACCATCCACGGAAACAGTATGTTCTTTAACCATTAGATGTAGGTGTGTGAAAGTGTAGCTAGAATCCTTATTATAAAAAAATCCTAGTATATTTATTATAATGGATTTGTTACAAAAGAAATGAATAAAAAGAGTTTAGGGGGTTGGAGAAGCAAAATAAAACAAAAGTACTCAAGTGAAGACATTACCTTAAAATCGGGTAACTCCCTTTGGTTTGAGCTCAAAGGCTTCCTTGGGAAGACTTATTCCCAAATTGAGTCTTCAAGGAGTAAGAGAGGTAAGTGGAGAGACAAAATGGGCAGAGGTTGGCCGAGCCAAAGGCTTTGTGTGTGTGGTTATGGAGGTAGGGGTGGGGGCCCTTTATAAGAGCAGAGGAGGGGCACTCTTGTAAAGTTAAAAAAGGTTACTTTATTTTCAAAAGGGTTTCAGATTTTAAAGGTCCCAGATTAATGTATTTCAAGGCTAACGTTATAAGGGTTCTAAATCCACTCATCCAATAGGTTTTGTACATGTTTAGGTCTTAGATATTACATTATCTTTCCATTTTATATAAATCGTTAAATAATGAGGTCATCACTGCATCATTATGATGTCAAAAATAATTTAATTTATTTAATGTCCAAAAATTATAAAACAAATACTATGATGTATAAAATCTTTTTATCTTTCCAATGAATATTTATAGTCAAAAATATGATTTGTATAACCCCATGTAAAAATTGTTTTAGTAAAACATTTCATGTTTGTCTCATTTTTACTTTAACTTTAAATAAAAAGATATTAATGTCATTTTCCAACCAAAGTGGCTTCATGGGGTCCCCAAGTTGACCCATGGGTTTTCTTGGTCGGCCATGACACTTCCAATGATGTTAGGACATGTGTCAAGTTCATTTCATATTATTAAAACATTATTTTTTCCTTAAACTACACTAATTACCTCTAATCGCGATTAAAAACTAAATAAGTTACTATTCACCAAAAAATTAATTTTATCCCATTGAACCACATTTTACTTCTTAATGAGAACAATGTATGTCGGATTTTTGAAATTAAAAACACAAAGATCGAAAAATTTCATTTAAATGGAAAAATCAGTTTTTATAAGTACCACTTAGTGGTTTCACTATTCATCAAAAATTGAAGTTTTTCAGAAAAATCCCAAAAATTCACCCTAAGCAATATATGATATTCCGAATTCAAAAATTAAGTCCATTTTACAAAATTTAAAACATATAAGTCACATTAATTAATTTAATAATTAATTCCCGCTGTCAGAGCAAATAGTATGTTTTTATGAAACAATAAGTATCAAAAGATTGACACTAGTTTAAGTCTGATTTCAATGTGAAATTAATTCCAATGACAAATATTGGATTAAATGGTAAAAATATATTATAATTTAACTTTAAAACCAATTCAAAAGATAATCTAATCATATAAATAAATTATATTAAAAAGAGGTTTTGAATTAAAATACAACATTTTACACTATTCATTAAAAAAATGAACTTTATCGGAAAGATACCAAAAATTTACACAAAATAAATTTTGATGTAACAATTCTTAAGAAGAGTTTTATTTGGTCCAAAAGGATGTATAAGAATGAACAAAACTATATTTAATTACGGTTCTCCATCAAAAGGCGATAAGTGAAACTTTAGTGAAAACTAGGGCATATACGCCTAAAATCGAATTATTTCTATATTTTATGCCTTTAACTTTTATTGGATAAATGTAAAAACATTTAAAAACATATATAATCATATTTTAGTTATTTCTATCCATTCCCGCCATTACAAAGGCTACATGTTAACTACCATTTAAAATAATATTATTTTATTATTAGAGTGCAACGTAAGATTTCCAAGAAACTCTTCGTTGCGTGTTGGGTAACCCATCGAGCATAGCATCCCCTTTAAATTCATATTAATACATTATTCAAAAATATGGATAAATATGAAAATGTCATATTCTTTATTTACCTGGGGTGTAACAATTAGATTATTTTTTTGGAATTAGAAAATTTTATCGATATTAGAATATTTTATTGGTATTATAATATCTAATTGGCAGTAGAATATTTTTTGGGATTTATAATTATTATCGGTTTCATATGATTTATGGTATTACAATTTTCTTGGTTTTATTATCATAATAATAATATACTAAAACCAATTTATCTATCCTAATACTATGATAGGTACAATTTCTAAAACCTTATTCTTTCCATTATATTTTAAATTGTTGGTATTTCAATTCTTTATTTTAACCTCTAGTAGAATTCATTTGAATCTGATTTTATATTAAGGAAAACCTCAAGAGTTAAAAGTCATTCTTGACTATTTGATATTTTAGATCTAATCTTGACCATCAAATTAATTTTTAAAAGTACCACTCCCTACCCATCCCCCATTGAATTCTTTTAAATTTATCCAAAGTTATGATTCCCTATGAATACCCATCATAGTAAATAATTAGTGTTTACCATGGTTCATGAAGTCAGAAAAGTCCCCATATTTCATAACAAGTAAAAACCTTAGTGTTCACAATTGTTTTTCAAATCATAAATGACTGAGTAAACTACTCCATCTCCAAAGCAATTGTCTCCAAAATATTTCTTTTCTATGACCTTTCGATGTGAAAGTTCAGTCTCTCAATATTTTTATGAGACTTTTGATTCATTATTGGAAAGGATAATAAATTTACAAGGTTTGGAATCCATCTATGTTAAAATACCAGAATCATATAATGACTTTGTGTTTTATGAGGAAGTGTTACAATTATATAAAACAATAGAGATAGATAATGGACTCAAGATCTCGTTTATGTTGTATTATAAGTAATACACAACCTCAATAAAACAAGTAACTTATTTCCTAAGAGTTCTATTATAGGGATATACTATTTATCCATCACAAAAATTACCAGATCATGATAGGACTTCTGATAAAAGGAAAGAAGTTAAATCTCCTTTTTAGATTCATGATGATAATAGGAAAGTAAATCATCAATCAAACGACAATCAACTCATTGCCCTATGGATTCAAGGTTTATTATTTCTCAGAAAGGCTGATAAGAAAACTCAATAATTATCTGATGTCTATGTGCTTGATTACCTAGTGAATATGTGGAATTTCAATCTTATGGGTTTTATTCTTTTGAGCATCAAGATACTTATGTCTGGTGAAATAAAGTCTCATCTGATCATGTTTCCCGCTATAATAAGTATTTTTTGAAAAAATTAATATTTTTTTCAATGTCTCAATTATGTCAAATCAATAAAACATTCAAGGAGCCTCTCATTAGTAAGGATACTATCAAGAGACTCAAGTTACGATTTAACCCTGAATCCAAAAAAATGAGAATGATTCTGAAGCTTAGAAAATAAAATAAATAGATTAAGGGAGTAAAAAAATCAAATATATCCAAATAAACTTCATGAAAAATAATGGTAACTAAGGTTACAACCCACTAAAATCAAAGAAACAAAAAATCTGTATCGAATGAGGTTGAGGCTGAGTGTGGGAAGAAGAAGGAACAAAGGAACGAAGGTAATCCTCAATTTGGTTTGGATCATGATGAAGACCTGGTAGTGAAAATAATAATCAAGGGAACCATAAAAGAATAATAATGGAAGATAATAATGAATAAAAAATGGCTAAAGATATTGAATTGATAATCTTATTAAAATAGATGAGAAATCTTGAACAATAATTGCCATAAGCGAACCACCTGTTCAAACTCAATCGGATCTAGCAGAGAAATTGAAAGAGAAACAGGCATCTGAACAATCGTCTTCACAGAGTCTCAATCAAAATACTAAAGAAGATGAATAACAAGGTGAATAAGAACAATGAACAGTAGAAGAAGAAGTGGAATAAAATGAATCTACAAACTAGAGAAATATTTTAGTAGAATAGTGAAAAAATCCATCTTTTATGTTTCCATCTCTTCATCCTCATATTTATAAAGATGTTTCTCAAATGATTTCTTCCAAGAAAGTCATTAAAATATTATATAAATAATAACAATAACATTCTAATAAGATTCAAGATCAACTAGATTCTTTTGTTGGCACTGAAACTCATTTTGAAGATCTACTAGAATACAGTAAAGATAAATATTTAGAAAATATGATCACAATGAAGGGAATTTAATACATTGAATAAGACTTGAACATATTGGAAAATATTATCCCCTTATTTCAAAAAAAAATAAGATAGGCTATAAATCATTGACGATAGTGATAATGAAATAATATATTATTTCCAGACTCTGATGGACATGTTTTTGAATCTCGAAGTTGATTTCAAAGTCTTAAAAGAACGTTCTTTTGATCACTACAAGGCTTGTGAAAAGTTTTTCAAGTGGTTGTAAAAAATTTATGATAATCTCAACTATCATATGGAAAATCTTAATGAATTGGTGAAACATTTAAATGATATCAATTAAGTTATTCAAATGTTGTTCACTAATTTGAATAAAAAAGTAGAATCCTTTCACGGACTGGGTACCTAAAAAGGAAGATCCTCAAAAAAACTTTTCATCTAAAGGAAAATATGGAAAATGTTTTCAATGAGATTTATTTTTAATCAAATAGAGTTGTAATATTAGAGAAGGACTACAGAACCAGAGTGGATCATTTTAATTCTCATGAATTAGGCTTAAATCACAGGAAGCAATCAATCAGCTTTGTGGAAAAAGGCTCCATAAACCAGAAAGGATTATTGAAGAATATGGTTTGAAGTATAAATCTTAACAATAATCTCTTTACAAAATTATGGAGGATAGAAAAGAGTTCAAGAAGATAAATCACTCTGTATTCAATATCTTTCGAAAAAAAGGAGAAAGAATGAATTTTTGAACTTTGGTTGTAATGAAAACTTATTTCATTACAAGAAATTTCTATTGTTTTGTACTTTGTTTATGTAACTCTTTAAAGGAAAAGAATTATTTCCCGTATTCTTTTTGAAAATCAAAAATAAGGAGAATAATTTAGAAAAGAAGAAATTTCTTTCATAAAAATGAACAGGGTGAATACATTATAAAGAGGGATAAATCACAAGTAAAAGTAAATAGAATATGATCCATAGAGATAATATTTATCCTAAGAAAGAATTAGTAATATTCACTATTATTTTCAGAAGAGTTACTAAACTCAAGGTAAGATACGCCTTTATTGTTTTTTTTTGATTTGTGCTTCAAAAAAAGGGGGACATTGTTCAGTCTAAATGTGTTTTTCCTTTCCCATTCATATTTTTCTTTTAAAAATCACAAATTTAATGTTTCTCATCATAAACATATATGTTGTTTTCAACTGTAATCATATTCAGTTGTTTTACATTATAATCTGATATTGTTGTTTTACATAGTAATCATATATGTTTTTTTCCATCGTAACCAGATAAGTTGTTTTCCATCTAACAAAATATATTGTTTCTCATCATAATCACATATGTTTTTTAGTCATATAAATTTTTTTACAATCGTAACCAAATTTGTTGTTTTTGTAATCATATATATTTTAATCATGATATGCATTGTATTTCTGTTATCCACCATAATCATGTATTGTATCCACAATATACACCTTAATTATGTACCACATTGTAATCATGTTGTGCATCGTAACCATGATATGCATTGTATTCCTATTATTCATCATAACCACATATCGTATCCAGGATATACTTTGTAATTATGTTACGCATCGTAATAACGTTATGTATTATAAGTATGTTATGTTTCATAACTCTGATATGCATTTTAACTACATTATGAATCATACTCATGATTCACTCTAATACCACAAACATGTTTCTCATTTTAATTCACCATAATTCATTCTTTCATACTTTTGTACTTACTTCATCTAACCAGAACGAAGTCAAGATGTTATTTATATTTCAATAAAAATGATGTCGTCAATTCTGTTTTGTATTATCCGTTCTAATTCTCGGTGTCCAAGTCCATCTGAATATTCTAAAGAAATATTATTATTACAGGAAATGTGAATGATGGAACCTGGGTCCTATAAACAATTGGTCATTTTATCTAGACAAATATACTTTTGTATTTTCCTTGTTCTATAGGGTGACTATGTGTTGTATCTCCTAATTCGAGTAAAAATCATTTAAGATACAAGATGTTAAAATCTTGTTCCAAGTTCTTGTATTTCAATAAGTGATTTGTATTTATTTGTGAGACAGATCATTGTTATAATAATCAAGGGATTCTGAGGATATGATGATGGTGTTGTTGATCATTGAATCAAGTGATTTCAAGTATTTAAAAGTCAGATGTTCTGATAACCTTTTTAATTGGGGACTTGTGTGGATAGGAAGACAGTAATGTCGATCATCGTATCAAGGGAATACCCGGGTGGTGGTAAAATAGAACTTTTATCCTTGGTGAAAGGATGCCCTACTCTATGAGATAAAATAATTCCAATACCTTTTTTCCGCTTCTATTTTCAATAGAAATGGAATCATTTCATTTCCCATTTCTATTCACAATATTTTATATTGTAATTGTTTTAATTAAGATACATTCATTACATATTTTATTATGAGATTCTATACAATATATGGTATAATCATTTAAATTTGTTATACTCTATTCATTGTACTCAATTCAAATACAGTTGTTTTTTATTACTTGTGGTATTATATCATATTTTATCCATCAGTTCAAGGACTGGTCTGATCATTTGTATTGTTAGTGAATTGTGTAAGTTTTATATATCTTAAACTAAGGTTCTTCTTAAGAGTATAAATGAATTTTTTTTAAACCTACAATTCACCCCCTCTTGTATTGTGCCACATCATATATATTTACATACATATTTCTATCCAATACTGAGACCCTTTTTACATACTCATAAAAAGTTAATAAGACATAAAATGAAAATGATATGTCTTGGAGCATGGAAATACCTTCCCTTGGATTTGGAAATATGACTTTAGATTTTTGGGTAAAAGGATCCTTTACCCATTTCCCTCTAGCCTTAATCTTTACTACAGCCTCATTATACAGTCTCTCATGAGAAAAATGAGCTTAAATAATTTTACTTACTCAACCAAAATTTGTAAACTGTAACCATCAATGATACATCTCCTTGAGAAATCACTCAAATATTTATCTCTTTGCAACAACACCACTAAATAATTTTAGAGTTTTAACCAACTCAAACTAACACCTAACAAAAAAATTTGTGAAATGTTGAAAATATATTCATGGCCAATTGGGAAATGATAATATACCCATTAGAATAATTTAATAATTATATTTACAATGGTGTGATTGAATTTATCACATGAGATGTAGGATTAGTAAATATATAATACATGTCAAATTGAAGGCTGACTGAATGTATAGATGCAAGTGGATTTCAATGTGTCTGAAATTATTTCCTATCATATTGGGGCCTATTATAAGGACGTGTTATCTATTTCTCCAAGATTCAACACCCACGATCAAAACATTTATACTATTTTCATTGGGAAAAGGAACCACATGTTTGGGAGGATCATCAACTCTATAGTCTCACTCAATAGTAGGAAAATATCTATGGTGGGGTTCAAATCACATAGGAATGATGGGAGGGAGAAATCAAAAAAAATGTTTTTATGGTAATTAAAAATGTATATTGAGAATAAATATATAAGAAAAATATTTCAAATAATATATGAAATTTATTTCAGGGAAATTAATATCTATTAATTAGGAACCAGGTGCTTCAAATCCCAAATTTATCTCAAATTTCAATGAATATACAAGATTATATACATAATTGGTAATCACATGAACATGATGTCGAAAATCATTCTGACACCATATACTCTACCCACTCATCTCTAAAAAATATTTCTTCTTTTCAGCATGTAGAATCTTTTGTTATATAGGAATTAATGAAAAAATATTGAAAAAAACATATTAAAAATATATTAATTGAAATTTTAATTACCTTGGTGAATTATATGTTTGGAGATGCTATTTTGTTGAAGGTATATAAACCATCAAATTATTCACCTTCTTAAATCTCAATTTGTTGACTTTAACTATAGCTATATTATAAACCCATTTGTAATTAAAAACATTCACTTTTAATTTTTTATTATCTAACTTATGGATTTTTTCAATTATGATGACTTATGAAATATTCACATAAATTTGATTTCTATCATTGGGACAAAATACGTTAATCTCTTACGCCATAAGCATAACCCAAATATTTCACATCATACTATGTCCATCATGTTCTATCATATTTAATGTATAACCATTAATTACAAAACAAGTATAAGAGATAACATTTACATTTAGTCCCATGGATAACCAATTAAGTTGATCTACAATAGAATTAGTATTTACAGATAACTCCATATAAATATGATCTTAGAACTATCTTATTAACTATTTATTATGGTAACCTGATATCAATATTTCATCCCTTGATGGATTTAAATGTCTAATAATTACACTATGGGATTCATTATATGGAAGAAACTATAAAATAAAATTTAAAATGTAAATTTGAGTCTTCTCATTCCATGTAATGATAATTCTTGAAACATCTATTCGATAAATTTCTTCTCCCATAAGGCTTTAACTATGATGGGATTTTGGAAAAACAATTCTAACAACATATGGGTTCTAATCAGTACAGAATTAAAAAATTTCATAAAAAATAAATTAATCTTCAATACAACTTTCAAACTAACTTAAATTTTTGATATACCCCTTCAAATTATACATCTATCATTCAATGGGGTACATCCATCAATGATGTTAATGACCACCTAGTTGAATCTATCTAACCTAGTGAACCATTAGGTGGGAAATTATATCAATGAATTATGGTTGGAATAATAATGCCACATTTCATAATATTACATGAATTTCCTTATTCACGATTGAAAAACATGTAGGGTCTATTACATTACAGCATATGGATTTGAAAAGAATGAAAATTTGGGTTAATATATGTCGTACATTTTTAAGCAGAATGAAATGTAATGACATAAAAATTAAATCTTCAATAAAACCTTACTATATTGTTATTGTAGTCCCAATAACATCAAATTATTAATTTAATTGATGGTATTGATATTTTATGTATCCCTCTCTTGAAACTTTACATCATTAACGAGTTTAATAATTGAAATTGTTCTTGTCTAGATATTGTGTAATATGGTAGGGAAATTATATTTTTTTTCTTTCACTCATCATTGGTGTTGACACATCCCTTATCCCCATGTTAGTCATGTCTAACATTTCCTTAATTCCATATTTTATTATCTCTAGTACATTTTATAACATGAAAATAAAAATATCACATATATATTTTTCTATGTTCATGATATAAAAAATAACTGACATATAAACAATTCCAATATGGTAATTCAAAATAATCATCTATTTTTTTCCAACTGTATTTTATAAGGGTTTTCAAAAATGGTTTTCTACAATTAGTTTCATTATCTTTTACTTTTATAATAAGTTCATCACTCGTTAATTGGGACGGTGTTGTACATTTTTCTATATTTTAATTGAATGATTTTGTCCAATATCAATCTTTGTGTCTTCAGGGTAAAATTTTTCAATGTTTTCAAAACAATCTTAGAAGAATGTTTCAACCTAACTATGTGTCAACCATCAACACAAATGGTACATCCAAGAATTCTATTAATTTTATATCCTAAAAAATTTCCATAATAAGGAAATTCAATTATCAATTAATAAATCATGTTTCTCAATCTAAAATATTAGATTCTATGAACCTCATAAAATGTATCACTTATATCCCATATCAATTTATGATCATCCATCAATGAATCCAAATAGACATATATATCATTACTAGGTTATTTGTGTCCATATATAAACAGATGGAACAAAGTGTATTTTTTCTTCATGCATGACCACAATGGAAAGCTATAAACTACCAACATAACTATCCATATAATTTGGGTACTAATTCTCAAATTAAAAGGACTTATTACATAATTAGTTAATGTAATACAATGATTTATTTTCTTCTTTCCAAATTTAGGATACTCATAATCAATTTTCATCCACTGAGGTGATATTTTTGGTGTCGTATTTTACCATATTCAATTGTTGTATCTACATTCCATGAAATTTTTTTAATGGATTTATGAAATCCATAGAGATATATAAACATTTGAATGATAGGAAACTACCAAAAATATATTGATGTACATGATTTATTTTTCTTCTATTGATTAGTGAAAAACCTAGTGGATGTTAGGAGTGATTCATGGTCCTTGCAAAAAGATATTCAATCATTTGGACATGCTTGTATGTTATCAGAGATCATAACCTTTCAATATAGAATTTAGTTAGTGAGACCTATTTTACATGAAAATTCATTTTCTTCTAGTAACACATCATTCAGGAGACTAAGTTATTAATTAAATATGGTTTCACTCCTTTTACTACGAACTTTAAAATTATATAACATTAATAAAACGACAAATGTTGTATATTTAGGTAAATTAGTATACAATGTTGTATTTTTCCTAGATATTTAAATTCTCAAAAAAAATTACAATCAAGAAGGTCATCTTGAATTATCATTTTCATTTATTCCATACGATCTCTATTTTCATTTACACTAGCATTCATATCAATTGATCTATAAATCATAATATAATACCAGTCAGTATATACATTATTTTTTCCTAACATTTGTCCAAAATTTATAGATTCATCCTATTTCTTGTTAAATAAAATATTATTTCAACTTATTTGAGTGAATTAATATTTAATAAAAATAATTTAAATATGGATAAATGATTTTATAAGGGTCATATACATGATCTATTGCAATATTGATGATCTTTTTGATGTCATCCTTGTACTCATTTTTCATATAATTAGCATCTGTCTAGTTTTGATTCATATACACTATATTATATTAACTCATATTCATTTTTACAAAAATAAAAAAAATACACATAATATATTTATAATCAAATGGTAAAGTTATCGATACATTAATGAAATTTTATAAATTTCCTATGAAAAAATTTATACTCACTTTGGACACTCAATAAAGAAATAAAAAAATAGTGATAAAATGATAGAATTCAATGAAATTGTAATATTTGACTCCTTATGATAATGTTTAACATTGATAACCTATAATTAAAATAATAATTATGATTGTATGAAAAAATGTAGGATGGTGTGTGTATCATTAAAGAAATAATTTGAGGATGGATGAGTGTTCTGAAGCAATGTAGTCAATATTGTAGCTAAATTCCAATAAGGGTAACCCACATGGGATGATTTCCAACATGATGTTGTTCCCCACTTTTGTATATTGTAATATTGATTTTATAATAATGATCATACCAGACTGCTAAATTTGAATGAATCTCAACAATCCAATGTTATTGGTGATGATTCCAAACATGTAATTTTTTTACAAAATGGTTACATGAAAAGAAACAAACTATGGTGATTAAATGGTTATACATTCCCCAATAGAGAAAAATCATTTAAAATAAATGAAGTTATTATTCTAAGATAATAAGAGTTTAATTATATGTATTGATATTATTTTTCAATGTTCTAAATCATTTATGGAATGGAATGTTTTATATCTATAAATTTATGAAGATTATAATTAAATGTTTATCTTTTGAAAAATACACATATAATCAATTTTCACTCACCAAATTATCATTGGTTTTTAGTTCTTTTAAAATTTTTAAGGATAATGATATTTTTTTTGAGAAACCATTATATATTCTAAAATGTAATTTTATTTCTATATAATCGATTGAAGGTGACTATAACCAAACCCCGTGGAAAAAATAAAAACACAAAAAGAAGAACTAAAAATGTAGAAATAATGAAAGATATTGAATGAAAAATAATAATTAAAAAATTGTGGGTTTTTTAATTGTTTATTTTATAAGTAATTTAAGGGAGATTTGTGAAAATTTCAAGTTCCATGAGTGTTTGAATGACACAAGGTAAATAGTAATCTTCTAGGGTTTTATTTAAATGATTGTAACAGTTTTATCAGTTCTTTTTAAAAAAACATTGATAAATACCCATATTCATTAGAACTAAAATATAAATTGATGATAAAACCACTCTTTATGAGTTCAAACTATTAGCGATGATAAATATGGGATTTTATTAACACTTTCCAAAAAAGATGATAAATTTGGGTTTTGTAAGTACATTATCTTTTAACGCTAAAAACATTTATTTATCAAAAATCATTGAAAGATCATAATTTTCCATATTTCTTAACCTAGGAGGTGATGGATGCTGAGCCCATCTCTACCCCAATAGAGTGGGAGGGACCTCTGTCATTTTTTTGGGAACTCAACCTCTCTCCTTCTCTCCACTTGCTATCCCCAATTCTCTTCCTTAACTCCCTTAGATCTTGTTTATTCTTAAGGTTCCATATTTGTTTTATGGATTCCTAAAACATTCTCTCATGTCCTCAAAGTTAACTAATGCCTCATTGCTTCTAAACCTGATGTTGATAAGAAGTTTTAGGCAACATTTTCCCTCAGTGGCTTCATTTTATCTGTTTGCTTTCAGAAATTGGGGTCTACAAGAACGATTAACTATGGGTATTCTCAGAAACATGCACATCATAATTTGGTTCTCTTTGGAGAACAATATAGTCTAGCCCTGATCTAGTTCCCTCGCATCTACAATGGATCTTATTTATCCTTATTTAGGTGGAATTATGATTTCTAGATTAAATAATATAAAGTGACTACGGTGATTTAGGTTATTTTTCTAGAGAACCCCCTTACGTTTCAAAATCCTTCCATTATTCTTATGTTAGGTAATTTTTTATAGATATTTATGTTTTGATAGAATAACAAGAACAATATTCTATCCTATTTCTCCAAAATAAAATATTGAAGTTCATTTTTTATGAAATCCAATGAATAAAGATTGTATTGCAATTGGGGAGGATTTATAATACAAGAAAACTATTTCTTTTATGTTGTAGATTGATTTTTTCTCTTCATTCAATAAAATCTGTCACTTAATGGAAGTGTGTAGGTATGCGTTAATGAGTCCCTACCAAAAGACAAATGTAATATTGTGATGCAGTGGTAAGGTTATGATATCTATTTCTGGTGCAGTTTCGAAGGAACATGTTCAAATTGGTGTTTCTATTGACTGAAGTAGTAATTTAGAGGTAGTGTACTTTCAACCACTTGAGGGAGGGTATTAGAATTGGATATAACTTATTCGTGGACACACATAAAAATAGTTGAATCTGAATAGAACAAAAAAATTCACCATCCAGAAGTATGCATTCATGTTTATCCCTAAGTTGAGTGTAGTAGACATATAAGGTAGACTGGGATGTGATTTTGAGGGGGTGTGTGCAATAGGCCCAATGGAAATTAAAATAAATGTAGCTAAGGAGGCATATAATGATGAGTAAGTGAGAATTGGTGATGTACCTAAACAAAATTATGATTTATTGGTGGAATGTGAGAAATATGCAATGGTCACTATAACTAGCTGAGGCAGATGGGGCTAGGTGAATGAAAAAAGCATGGTGAGGAATAGAGGGACTTCCATAACTATTAATAATTGCAATCTCTTTGAAGATATGGAGGCTCAATTTGTGGTTTAGGGACAAAGGGATGAAATACAAACAGGAATGGGCATCCAAACACCATTACAAGTAGAGTACATCTCTAAGGATCAATGCCTTTATAGGAAATATTAGGAGGAAAATATATCTAGCCACGTTTTGGTGGACAGTGTTAATGGAGTGCATCTAAGAATCATATACATCCCAATGAGGGGGAATGGATTAAAATGGAAAATAGATTTATGGAGATGCATTGTATTAAAGGGAATGCGGTATAAAGGACATAAGGACTATTTTCAGTTACTTAAGAAGATGTGAACAAGTTCAACCATAAAGAATAATGTGATGGGTAGTGAACCCATCTCTCATGGCTAGGAAGGTAAGAAGAGATTGAATATTCATAGTGAAAATTCGATAATATAGTGTGGTGAGGCCAATGAACTAGAATAGGGTGGTGGTATAATGGAAGATCTAATTCAGTAATAAAAGTTTTCTAATAGTAAGGTTAGAGTAGCAGATAAAAAGGTTAGAGAAAAAGGGAGGCATTGGAGATTGTAATTCATTTCAATGAAGACAGGTTATCAGATGTATTTGAGATTATCCCACATAGGAGGAGGTCCACAAGATGAATGAGATGATTATTCAAGTAGACTCTAATAAGGAACAATGCGTATGTATCAATAATAGAGATCTTATTTTGATATGTGGATTCAACAAAAGGAAGATTAGTGTGGAGGATTATATCCAAACATTGGATAACATGACCTATAGTTTTGAAGACCTCGTTGAGGATGACCCAGTCACGAAAGATACTACTCTTCAATGGAGGTTATACAGAGGTAATGTTCCTAATATACTTAAACTTGATTTCAATGATTCAGTGATTTTTTATGGTGTTTATTGATTACACAATTAGAACATGAAAGGTTTCCCACTTTTTCCATAAATGTGTTTTGGATAATAAGAAGTTAATTTCCAGTCAGCTGATAAATACTATATAAAATAAATTATAAATTATTAAATTAATATGTATTAAAATTGAATAAATAGTGAAAAAGGTAAAAATTAATTAACATTATCATCGAACAGATAATATTAAATGCATGAATCTAATAAATGAGTGAAATATAATAAATAAAAATGAATAAACATCAATATTATTAAAAAATGAATGAGTTTTATTAGTTGTATAAGTTATTGAAAAATGAAAATAAATATATATTAAAATGAAATGAATACATATTAAATATCAATGTTACAATCATACTAAAAACCTTAAATACTAAATAATCAATATGTATTAATGATGATTAAAACAAAACAAATTACAATAATATTAAAACAATAAATATTAAAACCAGAGAAATTATAAAGAAAACTTATAAATAAGAAACATTATTATTGGATAAATAATATTAAATAATATTAATTGAATAAATGTCAAAAATGGTGAAATTTAATAATTAAAATTTTTTAGATTAAAAAGATAGTAAATAATGTACATGAATTATTAATTATTTAATTTATTTAAATGAAAGTAAATGTGAATGTATTATGAAATAAAAATGAATAAATATTAATTATATAAATTAAAAAAATTAAAAAAAAATTAAATATTAAAGAATAAAAATATACAAGTTAATATTAAAAATTGAAAAAATTGAGAAAAAATAACAATGAAACATTTAAAATTAAAAAATTAAAAAAATTAAAAAAATTGAGATCATTATTGATTAGATAATATATAAAATGAATAAATTTTAATAAAATATTTAAAATCCCAAAATAGTATATTATTAATAACAATATAAAGGATGGTTAATATTGACTAATTAAAAACAATATATATATATAGTATGTTAATAAATAAATTTCTTATATAAATATTAAAAATTGAATAAATTAAATAAAGATTATTTCTGTGTACGTTTTATATAAAAATAAATTAAACACATACATATATGTTTCAAACTAATGTAAAACACATTTGACATATGTTAAATTGGAAAAAATCACATTTAATTAAAAGTCTATTACTTGATACAATTACTTTATATTTTTAATTTACATTAATTGTTAATTTTATACCATTTTTCACTAAGTATGTGACTTATTTAATTTAATTGTACTTACTTTTTATTAAATGGGTCATATATAAGGAAATATTATATATATTGACATATATGTACCAATATTAAAAAGATTAAATATATTAATGTACAATTATGTATAAAAAAAGTAAAGATTAATAAATTCTAAAAATATTAAATTAAAAATATTTAAAATCAATAAATTATAAATACATAAAAAAATAACCTTTATTTCCATATAATCCCATAAACATAATTTAATAACACTATTATATAAATTCAATTCATTAGGACTAAAATGGGAATTTTAATTTCTAAAAAAGTATGCAACATTTATCATCACTAATAAAAGACCCCTTTATGAGTGTTGATAATGGACCCCTTTAATGGAAATTTTTTGAGCGTTGGTAATCGCCATGAAATATTGTGAAAAATATTATGTCCTACACCATCCATATAAATTAAATATATTAGAAAAATAAAATAAAATTGGAATATATATATTCTAGATAACCAGAATGAAATATAAATAATACATTGACTATAATTTCAATTCAAAATTTACATACAAGATATTTTCAGTGATGTGATATTTAGAATTAATTAAATAAAATTTCAATTCAATATAAAAAATCAGAACATTTGTAGAATACTTTTTTCAACAATCATCCTCTATAAAAACATCGTCACTGCAATAAAACCAATGTTTTTTATTAACCGTACATAAAAAACAAATTTTGATTTTAATATAATCCATATATGATAAATTATATTGTTAATTACTGTTTATGTCACTGATTTTATTAGTTATAGTATTAATTGTATTATTAGTTCTTGTATTGTTAGATTTATATTAGTTAATATTTATTAAATATACCATTAATTAATAATAATAGTATTTATTTTAAATTACACTGTTAATAAATAATATAAATTAATTATATTGGTAATTAGAAAATATTTTAATGATATTATCTGTTATTAGATATTCTAATTAAATAAATTTTTGTTAAAAATAATTTCATTAAAACAAAATTAACAGTTTTAAATTGTAAACATGCACTTTGATAATATTGGGAACATTGAGTGTTAGATTCACACATGGTCAATTCTTACAGGTCATTAATTATTTACAAACCATTATCCTAATGTTTGAAAATAATATTATCTATTTTAATGTATTTTCACAATGTGACATGTGTTTTAAACATAGATGAATCTTTAATACTAAAAATACTCAGTTGGAGTCATACTAGCCACATCATATATCTAATTGATGTTAAGTTTATTCCTACATATCATAAATGAATTATGGACTATCTTACTAAAATTTTAAAATAATTGGCGTTCATTTACTCAATTGTGATAATACGATTCTCATTTTAAACTAAAATAAAACATTTATATTTAGAACATACTTTTATTTATACTGACAATAACATGTGTCATATTGATATTTGGTTGATTCCTATACATCAAGAATGAATTATGGATCATCTTCCTAATGTTTGAAAATAATATGAGTTTTTTTCTTGATTTTTTCTATTTTTTGTATGTTTGAAACTAAACATACACTTTTATATTTGAAACAAACAGATTTAGTCATAAACACTACATTGTGTTTCAGATTAACATCTGGTCGTTTACTATAATCACCAATGAATTATGGATCATTTTAGTAATGTTGAAAAATATTTAGTGATTTTTTTCATTATTTTGTCTCTTTGATACACATTTTAAATGAAAATGATACTTTTATATTGAAAGAACTAAATATGAGTCATGATGAACACATTGTCTGTCATATTGACATGTAATTGATTCAAACATGTCATGTATGGATTGTGGATCATTTCATTATTTTTAAAAATAATAAAAGGTAATTTGGTCTTTTTTTACATTTAACGCATGTTTTAAAATAAAATTAAACATGTATATTGAAAACATGGATGTCGATTCATAAAGGCTACACCATGATTCTAATTCACATGAAAACCATTACTATTCCCCTTCAATGTATTGTGATTTTTTTTACTAATGTTTGAAAACAATCTATGATTTTTTCTTGGTTTTGGATTTATGACAAACATTGAAAACTAAAATGAAACTTTTACATTTAAAACAAAAAAAATTGAATCATATTGAGCACATCATGATTCATATTGACATGTGGTTGATTCCAACATGTCAAAAAGTAATTATTGTTCTATTTTAAAAAATTTAAAAACCATCCAATCTCGTTTTCTTTGTTTTGACAATGTGACACGTGTTTTAATCTAAAATGATTCTTTTCTATTGAATACATGCCCATGGAACCATATTGGAAAAATTGTGTATCGGAATGATGTATAGTCAATTTATACACAAAAAAATGAATCATGGATCATTATACTAATGTTTTTTTAAAATCATTACTCATTTGTCTATTTTTTTATGTGACATGTGTTTGAAACTAACCAGAAACTTTTTTATTGAAAAAAGTTACTTTGAGTCATATTGGCCACATTGTGTTTAATATTGACCTGTAATTGATTATTTAATGTCGCAAATGAAAAATGCATCTTTTTTAAAATGTTTGAAAACAATCCAAGATCATTTTATCATTTTTTGATATGTGACGTGCAGTTCAAACTAAAATTACACTTCTATATTAATAACACACACTATGATTCATACCAACCACATCATGTGTTAGGTTGACATGAAGCCAATTTCTATATTCATTAGATAAATCATGTATAAATATCATAATGTAAAAAAAATCATAGCTTTTTTCACTATTTTGGATATTTGATGTATGTTTTTAACTAAAATAACAATTTTTATTGAAAACACGCACTATGAGTCATACAAAATACATAATGTGATGGATTGATATTTGGTCAATTATTACAAAAAAATATATTAATTATCAACTTCTGAAATTTTGAGAATAATTTTTCCTCATTTTCCCATTTTTCACAGTGTGGTGAACATTTTAAAAAAATACACATTTCTATTGAAAACAAAAAATTGGGGTCATACTAGAAATATTGTTTGTTATATTAATATTTGATCCATTATTACAAGACAACGACGAATCATTGATCATTTTCCTAAAATTTTAAGATACTATTAATATGGTTATATATTTTTCTTATGTGATGTGTGTTTTACACAAAAAAAAACACAAAAACATGTGCTTTGTGTAATTCAGGACACATCATGTGTTAGATTTATATGCAGTAAATTCATACATGTCACAAATGAATTTTGGATCATTTACATAAGGGTTGAGAATAATCAGAGTCTATATTGTTAGTTTTTCCATGTGATGTGTGATCTAGAATTAAATGACACATTATATTAGAAACATGTACTTTCAGTCATACCAGCCACATCGTGTGTTATCTTGACATGTAGTCAATTATTATACATCACATATGAAATATGTATTTTAATCATAAGGTTTGAAAAAAAATCATCATTTTTCTATGGTTTTGGGTAAGTGACACACTTTTTAATCTAAAATGAAACTTTAATAATGAAAACCCTACTCATTAACTTATACTGTACAAATCATAAGTTGGATTGAAATTCAGTCAATTAATACACACCAAAAATGAGTTATAGGTCATTTTATTGAATTTTTAACATAATATAAGGTCATATTCTCATTTTTTCTATGTTATGTGTTTCTATAATTATATTGACACTTTTAATGAAAAAAAGATACACTTAGAGTCATACCATCGGCATTTTGTATCAAAATGATTTGCAGTTAACTCATATATATAAAAAATAAATCTCATAACATCCACATCGTGTGTCAGAATGATGTGCGGTCAATTCTTATATATAAAAAATAAATCTTAGATCATTTTCCTAAAGTTTTAAAACATTATTATATGTTTTACTGAAAAAATTAATATTATGTGTGTTTTCATATAATATGACAATTTATATTTAAAACACACACCTGGAGTCTTTCGGGTCACATCATGTGTCATATTGACCTTCAGTAATTCCTATAAATAAACAATTAATAATGGATTATTTTCCAAATGTTTATTATAGTTTGATATCATTTAATTGGTTTGGGATATGTGAAATTTTTTAGAGTAATATGATACTTTTAATGTAAATATGTGCACTTTGAATCATAATGGCCACATCGTGTGTCAGGTTGATTTGAAGTTGATTCCTACACATCCAACATAAATTATCGATCATTTTCCAAAAGTATTAAAACAACATAAGATCGTTTTTTTGGTATTGATAATGTGATTTTTATTTTAAACAAAAATTACAAACACAATTGGATTCACACCAACCACATTTTGTGTAAACTTTATGAGCATTAAATTCATACTTGTCAAAAATAAATTATGGAGTGTTTTCTATAATTTTGAAAAAATTATGAACTCATTTATTTGATTTTGACAATTTGATAAGTGTTTTAATCTCAAAATTTCACTTTAATACTAAAAAAATATCATTGAATCATTCTATTCACATCGAATGTAAGGTAGATATATGATCAACCTCTACACATAATAAATAAATTATTGATCATTTCCCTAAATTTTTAAAACAATCCATGTTTATTTTTTATGTTTTTACAATGTGACATGTGTATTAAAGTAAATTACATTGTAGAGATCGATTGTCCAAATAAAATATTCAACTTACAATCCCCATTCAACTTCATTAACATATAATTCGATGATTCTACTTTGACCATTGAATCAGAATATCAGAGAAGAATAACTCTTAGTAATTATTGTAACTTTTTTTGGTCATGTATTCGGTTGAAAAAAATTTTAATGTGAAGGAATTCATCTTGAATTTTAATCATGGTTGTGTAAGTGATTATTATAGCGTCGGAAACCATTTTACATAATCATAAAAAGATAGTAAGAGACAAAATGAAAATTAGTGAAAAGATCAAAATAAATGCAAATCTAATTAAGGAATGATAATATATCCTTTATAATCATATAATAATTATAGTAACAATGGAATTATTGAATTTATTACAAGAGACGCAGGTTTAGTAAATATATCATACATGGTTAATTGAGGTTGGATTGAATCTATAGAAGCAAGTGGATTTTAATGTATCTGAAATTATTTACCATCATGTTGTGGACTATTATAAATATGATTATTCTATTTCTCCCAAATGAAATATACTTAATAAAAACATTAATAATATTTTTATCAGGCATAGGAACCATATGTGGGGGAGGATCATCAACTCCATTATCACTATCAAGAGTGGAAAAATATCAATGGTGGGGTTAGATTATTTTGGAATGATAGGTGGGTCAAATCATAAAAAATGTTTGTATGGTAATAAGAGATGTATGATTATAATAAATATATAACTAAACTATTTTCAATAGTATATGAAATTTATATTAGGGAAATAAAATTTTTTATTAGGATGATGATGCTTCAAATCCCAAATTTATATCTAAGGCCATAACATGTATAAGATCACATACATAATCAGAAATCACCTCAACTTGATACAAAAAATCATTCTAACACCATTTACTCTAACCACTCACCTCTATAAAATAATTATTATTTTTAGTATATAGGATTTAGGTTTTCTTGGTATTACATATAAAATATAAAAAATATGTCACAACCCACCCCACGAGGCCCGTGTCGTGACTACCCCAAGCTTTCCTTCCATAGGCCAATGGCTGGAAACTAGCACCAAAGGCATAATTCCCTAAAACTAGGAAGGCATTGACTTTATAACCTTTAAACACACACAATAGATATAAACATGAGTAAACTATATAACCATGTACAGTAAGTAAAAAGGGGCCAAAATACAAGCCCAATTGGAAAGTACAAGAAACTGAAAGTACAAGTACAACTGAAGAAAAAAGGGAAAATAGCTACTGGGTCATCCTCTGAGGTTCATACCTAAAGGGTAGGTACAGATCAACTCCTCAGCACTCCACATACATCTTTATCCTCTGTGTACCAACACACCATATGGTCCACCTCCGTGTACCATCCAGTCCTGGTACTCTCAGCCTCTGTCAGCGTTGTCTATCGTCTGCATCCAACACAACGGGGTGCGGGCATAGCCTGTGTAGGGGTGAGTATAACGATACTCAGTAGGGTCACTGAGACCCTCAAGGTCTCACAAAATCCAACAACTATAAACCACAATGTATGAAATCAATAGATAAACTTACTTAGGTATATGACCATACATATAGCTAAGTAATCAAGTGATCCATCTCAATCATGATGAAAAACACAAAAGTACTGACTCAGCTCAACCAGGATTTTATTTTAGGGGTAGGAACATTTCAAAACCTTGTCTATTGAATAACTCCTCCTCTATCGAGTACAGTGGGAATGCCCCCACAACCAGGAGCATCCCACTAACCTTGGACTCCTAAGGTACTCCTCCTGTCGAGTACCATGGGTCTGCTATGTCACACAGAGACACTCCCCATCGTGGGTCAGCCACCACAAATAAGTGCTCCCCCTCATAGCCTGTAGAGGTACTCCTCTGGTCGAGTACCGCGAGTTTGCCACCACAACCAAGTGCTCCTCTGTCGTGGTTCTGCCGCCACAACCAGGCACTCCCCATAGGACTAGTCGAGTCACTCCAAGTCAATCGGTCAACAGTCATCAATTCTCAGCCTGCTACTAGGTCCCCACACAAATGCTCTCTCATCTTTGGAGGATCCACACCACAAGCTACTGTTTGATGATACAACTACCACGGAGTCCCACGAAAAATATCCCAAAGGTCTGCCACATCATAGGGGTATCAATGCAACTAACGGTGTGTCGATAAGACGCTCGGTTTGTGAGTTATTAGTCATTTAGTCCAGGGGTCCTGGTTGGATTCGTGCACAATCCAACCTGGCTGTATCTCAACTATACCACAAAATTTAGTGGGGTATACTCAAAGGGACCTCCACGCTCCCAGATTACTAGTTCCGCTGATGGTCCATAAAATGGACGACCGTTGCCAAAGATATGTCCAAAAGAAAGAAAAGGGTCATTGTGGGCTCGGGTCCGGTCTAACCCAGTCGGACCGACCCGGCCGGACCCAGTCGGCGCCAAGATGGTTTGGGTCGACCCGTCCTGACCTATTGGGTATGGACCATATCTGCCCTCTACTCCTAGACCAGTAGTCCACGATGGTTGTTCCACCCGAAGGGCACCGCGTCGGCGGTTCGACCTAGAAATGCGGAGGCGGTTCGGCCCGGAGTTCCACGAGGGCGCGGCCGGTTTGGCCGAAGGTAGCACGGTCAAAGCGTGGCCGGAAGGGTGGCACAACCAGTGAGGGCGGTGCGGCCGATGATGGTGGTTCGGTCGGCAGGGCGGCGTGACCGGTGACGTAGTGAGGGAGGCACGGCCAAGGCACTCGGGACGGTTCTACCAGCGATCAGAATGATGCGGGGGCGGCGCGGGTCGCAGTGGTCGCGGGTGGTGGCGTCGTTGCCTTAGTCACCTTCAAAGATGTTTTGAAGAACACCACAAAGAAGATCGGGGGGTCGAGCCATGTTAGTTTGTCCCGCACCCTCCACGTTTAGGGTGGTAGAAATTGATTCATCAAGAACATAAACAAATAATGAACATAGAAGATATATTAAAAACATCAATTTTCATAATCCCTCATTAACAATATATTCCCAACCCACAAGAAAAACATCATTGGATCATCTTGATAATAATTTGGTCCATGTTATTTGTTTTAGAAGGAAAAGTATCAAGGGAATAATATCATACATAAATAAAATCACTACATTGTTCATTGTTCGTTGACGGAGTCATAGAAAGAAGACGAATCGTTGGGAAAAGAAGGACGTCGGTGTCATCGGCGTTTTCCTCGATCGTCATTTTGTGCACCGGCTCATCGTAGTCAAAGATGTCCTATGTTGGAGGAAGTCCCGAGGAAGAATGTCGAAGTCGGGGTCGACATTCTTCGTCGGGGGAGCGTTCTTCGTGGAGGAATCATTCTTTGTTGGAGAGTTTTCTCTCAAGAGATATAATCTTCCTTTTCCAACCTTTTTCCAAAAAATGAAGAGAGTGCCCCTCCAAATATTAGATTATCTATTTTTTAGTTTGATGGGTTTAAAATTCAAATTGTACCATTTAATTAAATGAGATGGCTCAATTAATTAAAGGGGGAGGGTTGACACCATTAAAAGAGGGGGGTGGTGGCACCAATGAGTTAAGGGATTTCAAGAGACTCTCCCTCATTTATGAGGCAGTTGATAGGTTTTCCTCAATTAATTGGGGGGGGGGGGGTTTCCTGGGTGATCCCCACATCGTAACCTCTCGTGGGAGGTTAGGTTCGGGTGGGCCCCACCACCATAACCTCTCATGGAGGTTAATGTGTAGCGGTCCCTACCTCCAATATCCACATGGGTGGTTATAGAAGATAAAATAAAATAAAACATGTGTTTATTTTATTTTATTATTTCCATAAAAAACCCCAAAAACTAACTTTCACCCACAACTAACTGCCATCGAGGTGACTGTCTTCTTAAGAGAATATCAACTATGTGACTTCAATGGTGTCCTCAGATTTCAATTCCAAGCACTGTTTCAAAATTTATAAAAACCCGCTCGAACATTCACTGAATGTACCCGAACAAATCTTCAGAAATTGATTCTGGGCACAACGGGCCTTAGAATCACACGTCGTTAACTTTCACAGACTCGTAAAATTCCCATATATTTAAGAAAACATTACATGGAAATTCCAAATATTTATAAAATATATATTAAAAAACATTAATTGTAATTGTAATTATCATGGGAATTACATAGTTGGGGATGCTAGTTTTTTTATGGTATATAATATCCGTTATAAATTTCCAAAAATAATATCAACTAATTATTATTTTTTTGATTCTATAGAAACATTGAAAAAAATTAATTTTTTTTCATTTATGTTTTGATAGATAAATATTATTATATAAACCATAATCAATTTCCATTTGAATAAATAATTAGGAGTATTATATTTTCTTCATGGAAGCATACCCTTATTTACATGATATTTAAGAATCACCCTATCAAAAAAACATGTTAAAAAAATAAAAATTAATAATTTGAATTTTATCTATAAAATATTGATTATAGTGCATTTAAATTTCAGAATTGACATCATGTGTGGTTATTTTTATGGAAATACATCCATTGGATCTAAAAAATTATTTAGTGTATCAAATTTTATTTAGATTATCATAAATTTATTCTTAAAAAAACAAATAATTAATAAAATATAGGTATATATATTTTATATGATTAGATTGTAGAGTTTTACCCTTGAATTTTACCGATAAATAAAAGTTTTCTATCTATTTTTTTCAAACAACACGCTTAATTCCCCATTTTTCATATTAGTTTCTTATTATTATAAACAATATTTATCTATTTAAATAATAGAGGGATTAATGATTTCAACTCTTACTTGACATAATTTTCCCAATTTAAAATGGTAATATATACAGTAGTCAAAAATGTGTATATTTATTAACCATAATGAACATAGTATATCATTTTTTGGACATAAATACTATTAAAATGTACCTCATTATTATAGAGTCTGTGTCCAATGGCCAAATATGTGTAAATTGATTAAATTTATATTTAGTGTATCGAATACTAATTAAACATCTTATTATATATTGTTCAATATTCTACATTTCTTTTCCATAATAATATCATTGAGTTTTTTTCGCACTGATAAGAACATAAAAGTTCAGCATTATGATGAGAACCTTAAAGTGATATGATAGTATACTTAATATAGTTCGGTATTTGGATAATGTAATATTATGGGACACATAGTATTTATACTATCATGTTTGGGTAGTCATAGTAGGATGATGATTTG
The DNA here is from genome assembly GCA_963277665.1 of Viscum album. Taxonomy (NCBI): domain Eukaryota; kingdom Viridiplantae; phylum Streptophyta; class Magnoliopsida; order Santalales; family Viscaceae; genus Viscum; species Viscum album. The sequence continues at coordinate 359,244,419 of OY728158.1, read as the reverse complement.
TCTCATAAAGTTCGCACATGGTAATCTCCAAGATGGGAGATTATGAAAATAGATCCACCAATTTGAATTTTGCATATTTTTTTGTCATGGAATATTCCTATTTTTTTGGAATTTTTAATGGTCCTTAAACAATAATATTATCATTAATTCATGTTAGGATAATTACACTTAGATTTGATGGTACAGACCATGACCCCATATGTTTGAAGCAATGTGGGCTACGTTGGGTGCGTCACAATTGACATTTCATTAATGGGTATGTCAAGGAATTATTTTTATCTTCCATATTTATGAATGTTGATATAAGGTACTTTTTATTAGAATATAATTTTTGTCTTCAATTGTATGGAAATGGTGTAACAAAATGATTATTCCAAATGGACAAAGATATACATATCAAGTATATAGGTTGGTGACATGGATGTTTAACCTTATTGATGAGATATTGTGACAAGGGGATTATACTACACATTGATCATTTATATGTGGTTGTGATCATTGTGAAATTAAGATATTTATCTTGGTTTCCTTGACCCGTTTCTATACAATAGTTTTGGATTTTAGGAAATCCCACCTATGAAAATGAGAAACAATAATAGATTGTAACACACTATGTTTTTTCATTGATATTGATTAAATTATATTTAAATTAATAAATGGAAGAAATATTATTCTCAAGGCTGAGGAATAATTTTTATTCACTTTTTATTGATCGTATATATTAAATAAATATTTATTCACAAAATTTTGAAAAAAATACATATCTTTATATATTTTATATTATATTTAATAAATATTTCTTTACTATTTTTTGAATAAAATATTTATCTAAGAGAATAAAATATTTTACATGGGTATTCAACAAATGATAGAGAAGATCAAACCAACAGAGACCGCATTAATGAAAAATATTAATTAATAAGATGGTTAAATAATACTTGTCATTGTTCATGTTGGCATATGCCACAAAATAAAAAAATTATTATTTTATGATGTTCCATGATTTTTATTAAAGGTTATTATATAATTTAATATCTAAAAGGAGTTAAAAATTTATTTTAACCTAAACCCCTTCACTATAAATAGATGATTATGCCTATTGTGTGTAGTATTTATTAGTGTAATCGAAATAGATAATTATTAGACACATTTGATTTTCTCTCAACTCCTTCTATCATCCCCTAAATGATGAGAAATTTAAGAGATTTTTTATTTAACACTAATGAATGAGTGGTTAAGATCAAAAAACACAAGGCACTTTATTTACCATACTAACACCCAAAGATCATTTGGCATTTGTGGAGTTCATAAGTGTTAGGACAAAGCTGAAGGAAGAGTTGGTTTGTATGGATTGTCTTTTGTGGATCTTAAGGAAGTTTTTATAAAGGTAAGACACCTTGAATTTCTAAGAATTCGGAACCAAGAATATTTAACATTCAGAACCTAGTGTTCAAAGAATTCGGAGTCTGGAAAATGAGATGTCAGAACCTAAGCAGGCTGATAGGAGATGTGAAGGCACATATTGTGATGATGATTTGTTGTTTTGTAACTCTAAAATTGTGTGTGTATGCAATTACTCATGATGGAAGCAAAATTTGGGTGGTGAAGTCATACCAAGATCTGGAGAAGTCATTCCGATAATTCAAAATCTCTCGTATCGATGATTGAAGAAGTTGTATCGAGAACCTGAAGTTCGTAGTGGGAAGTTCAGAGTCGACTTGTTGAATAAGAAGTTCGTAGCAAGAAGTTCGGAGTCTACTTTCTAAAAAAAAGTTCAAAGACGAATTCCTCTATTAGAAGTTCAGAGTCAGAAGTTAGGAGTCAAAGAAGATGTTCATAGCGAGAAGTTCGGAGTCAACTTACTGAAAAAGAAGTTTTAAGAGAGAATCTAGGAGTCGACTTGCTGAAGAAGAAGTTCGTAGCGTGAAGTTTTTAGTCGACTTCCTGAGTCAGAAGTTCGTAGCGGGAAGTTTAGAGTCAACTTGCTTAGTCAGAAGATCGGAGTGAAGAAGTTCAGAGTCGACTTTCTGAGTTAGCAGTTCGGAGTATAGAAGTTTGGAGTCGACTTCATGAACCTGATGATCGTAGCCAGAATTATAGAGCTATACCGAGAATCCGGTGAGCTATTCTGAGAACCATAAGTCATACCGAAGAATCAAGAAGTGAATCCGAGATTGTGATTATGAGAAGTCAGAAGAGAGGATCCGAGAAATTAATACCGATAATCTTGTGTAACAAAGCTAGATCTGAAAAAAATAACAAAGTTCTAAATCAAGATAAGTGGAAGAATATTCTAGAAGATTCTATAAGAGTTGAAAATTTCTTAATCACACTGAGATTTCCGGAGAAATTGTGATTTGGGTCAATTTATGTGAGCGGGAAAATTTTTTGGTTTCCTGCCTCAGCACACTTTGGAGCACCTATAAAAGGAGATTAAGGTGCTAAGTAAGTAAGTGATGAAAAAGTAGAGAGAAAAACTCTAATAATCTAGAGAGAGAAACAAGAGCTCAGCCCACTGATTTTCATTGTGGTTTTAATCGAAACGATAATTTGATACCGGTTGACACCATATTGAGTTTCTCAGATTGAAGAAAATTCGGATTGAAGATTCTGAGTGGAGAAGGATTCAGAGTGGAGAAGAATCTGGAGTGGATAATTTGGAGTGGATATTCAGAATGGGGAATCAGTACTGGCTGTCATCGTATTGAGTTTCTCAGACTGAGGAAGACTCGGATTGAAGATTCACAGTGGAGAAAAAAATTAAGAGTGAGGAATTCAGAGTGGAGATTCGAAATGAGATGTTCGGACTGTAATTGATCTATCTCAAGTCCAAAGAGTCCTTTACTTTCTTCTGGGTAAGGGAGTAATGATTTGTTCTCAAAATTATTACACATGTGTATTTTAAAGGAAGTGAAGTTAACATAAGTTGTTACAAGAAAAGAGACGTTTCCCTATTGTTCTATGTGGGTGCACACACACTGGAGTGATTGTTTCACAGTGCTTCACGAGTGTAAGGGTATATCCAACTCGTTGTAATCTAATGATTTTTTTCATAGTGGATTGTATTGTGCTGGATTGTTTCCAACCATACCAAGGACGTAGCTATTCTTATTGAATAGTGAACCTTGTAAATTGTTGTGTTCCTTTGGATGTGTTCTTGTTTGTTTTTACACCATGGAATTTTATCTCTAATAGGAAATAAAGGTTGTTCTCAATTATAATGGAACATAAAAAGGAAGAAAGGGGTACCACTAATTCACCCCCCCCCCTCAGTGGTTCATTGCTCTAACTGGGTCCTTACAAGTTGTATCAGAGGGAGGTTTCCTTTGTTTTCCTTGCTGATGGAGAATCTGAATTGTGTGAACAGTAAAGGAATTCCGGTATTTGATGGAAATAACTATCACATCTGGAAGTATAGAATGCTACCGTATCTCATGTCTATTAGTTATGAAGTTCTTGAAGCTTCAAATGTTGGGTTTCCCCCCATTGAAGACAATGTTCCACTTACACCTGTTGACAAGAAGTTTCTTGAGAATGATAGAAGAGCCAAGAATGCTATATTGTATTCACTTTCTGAAAGTGAATTCTTGAGAGTAAAAGGAGTGGCCACATCCAAAGGTATATGGGAAAAACTGAAAAACATATACGAAGGCAATACAAAAGTTGAAAAGGAAAAACATCAAATCTGGAGATTGAAGTATGAAGATCTGAAGATGGGAGAGCAAGAATCTATTGGGGATTTCTTCACCATGGTATATGATATTGTTAGTACCATCAGATGTCTTGGAGAAGAGCTGAAAGAATCTACTATGGTGGAAAAGATCTTGAGGATTCTTCCTGATAAATTTGATATTAAGGTATCCTCATTAGAAGACAGAGATTCAGAGACTCTATCTCTTGATGATTTTCATAGCACTCTCATTACTTATGAGATGAGAAGGGAAAAGGATTTGAAGACCAAGACAAAGGTTGATAGAGAATTATCTTACAAATCCATGAAGAAAGAAAAATCTATGAAGATCTTGATTGAAGAAGATGGTGGTGACTTTGACTCTGCAAGTGAGGTATGTAAAAATCATAACAATATTTTATCCTTGTTTTCAAAAAAATGCTAAAATAGGAACAGGTAAATACAAGGGAAAACTTCCCATGAAATTTTTTGAATGTGGAGGAATTGGACACTTTATGGCTAACTTTCCTTGAAAAGAGAATGAGGAATATGGTGATGAAGAAGAAAGAAATCCAAGAATGTTATGGAAGAAGCAGGATGGAAAAGAAAATTTGGGGAAAGAAAAAAGGTTCCTCAAATCAAAGAGAAAAAACATCCTATCCATAAATGAAGAAGATGAAGAAAGTGATGATGAATCCTAAAAATCACTTGATCATGGTGTTGAAAATACATCCATTGCAACAATGAATGATGAAGATTTTGGAAGCAGCAGCTCAGAAGAAGAAGAAACTCAGCTTGAGATGCATCTGAAAGAATAATTGAAGGAATTTTTAAGAAAGATCGGAAGGCTGGAGAAACTTAACAAAAAGTTTGGAATATGAATGTTCCTCAACATGAAATAAAGCTAGTGTTGAAGAAGAAATTTATAAGTAACTTGAATACTTGAAGAAGTCTCTTGAAGATGAGAAAAATCAAAATGCGCATATGAAAGTTAAGCTAAAGGAAAAAAGAGGAATAATTAGAGCTTGTTCAACAGAATCTCTCAAAAGTTGAATCAAGAATCATTTTTTTTCAAAACACAACTACTGATGTTCGTGAAAGATCTCAACAAGAACATTCTTATGATATTCAAAAGAAGAATAAAGTGGTTTTTTTGAAGAAGAAATCTGTGAAAGTTACTTATGTGGCCAAGACCAGTGTTGCTGGGAACCTTGAAGTTTCAAGGAGACCTAAGTCTAACACTGGTGAAAAGCAAGCAAAATCAAAGAAGGCAGAATTCCAGAAGAGCAATCGTTCTAATAGAAGAATGGTTGGTGGGGCTGAAGAAATATCAACAAAGAAGTATCAGTACAAAAGATTTAGAGGAAGGTACTTCTTCTATGGGTACTGTTGGTATTGTGGTGGATTCAGGCATACAGAAAATATGTGTTGGTTCAATAAAAATTATTTCTGACACCCCAAAAGTTGTGAAAGAAAGAGATCGAGGGGGATTCAATCTCCCAAATTAAGAAGGGTGAAAAGGTTTTCTAAAAGATAGTTGAGAAGAATGAAGTCAAGACAGAAAATAGGTTCCAGCTTATGGAGACCATTTGTGAAAGGTGTGAACAACCTGGACACCTTGCAAAAGGATTCCTTGTGCTGTTACCGGCTCAAAAAAAATTCTTCATTTTCATAAGCCGAAGGTGAAGAAAGGTGTGAAAGAATAAAAAGTACTTGTATTTGAAACTGCTCTAAAATTTACAAAGGAAGAAGGACCATGGAAACTTGATAGTGGTCATTCTTCACATATGACAGGAGACATAAAGTTTCTAAAGAATATGAAGGCACAATGAAATTTGGCAATGATGAATCTTTAAAAATCAAAGGTGTTGGATCAGCCATCATTGGGAAGGAAAATTGAATTCCAAGAAAACTCAGCATGTTGATGGGCAGAAGAACAACTTGTTGAGTGTATCACAAATGCGTGATGAGGGTAACAAAGTTATCTTCACGAAAGATGGGTTTATTTTGAAAAGTGAAGATGATGGTAAGATTGTCACAAGAGGCCAAAGAACCAAAAGAAATATGTTCTAGGTTGGAAATTCACAAAACTCTTATTACATGTGCTTAGTATAGGAAAATCAGTTGTGGCACAGAAGACTTGGACACATGTGTCAGAGAAATATGAGCAAGCTATCTTAGAGGGATAGTGTTCGAGATATTCCATATTTTCCAAGAAGAAGAGATTGGTGTTGCACTACCTATCATAAAAGAAAGATTACAAGTGTTTTGCATAAGAAGGTTGACTTTTGTTCTAAACAACCCCCTGAACTAATACAATCTGATATATGTGGGCCAATGATAAAACTATAAAAAATGGAGACAAGTGCATCATCACCTTCATTGATTATTTTACCCGCATTACATGTGTTATGTTTATGAAACACAAGTCAGATTCCCTGAAAATGTCTAAAAGCATCAGAAGGAAAGATAAAAAAGAATGTGAGTACTCTGTGAAGAAGTTGAGAATAGATAATGGTGGTGAGTATAGAAGAGAATAATTTGAAGAATATCTTGAGAATCCTGGGATTCATCATCAATATAGTGCTCCATATACACCCCAGAAAAATGGGGTTACTGAAAGGAAGAATAGAAGTTTGGTGTAAATGGGAAGAACCATGTTACATGAACATGGCCTTACTCATTACTTTTGGAGGCAAGCTACAAGCACAACTATTTATATTCAAAATTAATGTTTCTAAAGGCCTCAATAAAACAAGACTCTTTATGAACTTTTCTATGGCATTACTCCACATATGAAGCATGTTAATGTTTTTGGGAGCCCATGCATCATAAAGAAGAAAGGTGAAAGCAGTGGAAAATTCTAGCAGAAAGGAGAAGATGGAATTTTTTGTTGATATTCACCATAAAGAATAGTTTATAGATTCTTTTACAAAGAAACGGGAAGAATTGAGGATTAAGTTGATGTAAAAGTCATTGGAAATCCAGGGAAAGATAAGCATGTCTGGACAGACAAGGAAGATAAGGAAGATGAAGTTGACGATTCTAATAAGGATGCAATGAATTGTAATCCTATTCAAGATGAAGAATCGGATACAACCATATCAAGTGATGAGGAAGGAACATGAAAAACTTATCCAAGGCTGATGAAACAAGTGCAAGCTCAGAATATTATTGGTGATCAACGTCACATGGTTCAAACAAGAAAAACAATTAATTCTATATCACATACTTCCTTGTATTCCAAAGTGGAACCAAATGATGTTAAAGAAGCCTTTGAGTATCCGGAATGGGTTCAAGCCATGAATGAAGAATAAGATAAAATTGAAAATAATGACACATGGTAACTCATACCCAAGACTGAGAATAAGAACATAATTGGCACCAAATGGGTCTTTTGAAACAAGTTGAATAATTATGGTGAAGTTATCATAAATAAAGAAAGATTGGTTTGCAAACGCTACTCTCAGATTGAAGGAATTGGCTTTGAAGAAACTTTTCATCCAGTCCCCAGATTAGAGACTATCCAAATATTTATTGCTATTGCTGCACAACGTGGCTACAAAATCATTCAAATGGATGTCAAATCCAAATGTCTTAATAGTGATCTCAAAGAATAATTTTATATTGAGAAACCATGTGGTTTTGTTGTTGGGATGAATGAAAGTTATGTGTACAGGTTGAAGAAAGCGTTGAATGGGCTAAATCAAACTCCAAGAGCATGGTATTCCAAAATGGATACCTGCTTAAAGGAGATGAACTTCACGAAAGGAAGAGTTGACAGCAATATGTACATCAAGGAAAGCCAATATCTTTCTCCGAATGTGATTGTCTATGTTGAAGACATTATTTTCGCTAGCAATGATGAAAAAATCTATGAAAGGTTTGCTGAAGAAATGAATAATGTATTTGAGATGTCCATGTTGGGTGAAATGAGATATTTTCTTGGGTTACAAATCATGCAACAAAAAGAATTCATTTTTATCTCTCAATAAAATTATGCTAAGGAACTTCTTAAGAAGTTTGGGATGGAAAACTAAAAACATGTATCAACAATTATCGCAGTGGGAACAAAGATAAGAAAATATGATGAAGGAAAAGAAGTTGATCAGAAAGAGTATCTAAAGCTGATTGGAAGTTTATTATGCTTGAATACATCATGCCCAGATATTGTTTTTGTTGTCACCTTATGTGAAAGATAACAGAGTGCTCCTAAAGAATCATATCTTGTTGCGGGAAAAAGAATTCTCAGATACATAAAAGGCATAGCAGAGTTTGGAATCAAGTATAGTGGCTCAAATAACATTGATCTGTTTTGGCTATTCAGATGCAGATTGGGAATGAAATGTTGATGATAGAAGATCCACATCTGGTGGAGTGTTCTTTATGGGAAAAAGTTGTGTTGGCTAGCACTCGAAGAAGCAAAATTCTGTGACACTTAGTACAGCTGAATCTGAATATTTTGCTGCACCCATGGCTTCTACTCAACTTATCTGGATGAAATCACAGTTGGAAGATTTGTTAGTTGAAGTGTTGTTGCCCTTGCTCTTGGACTGTGATAATCAAAGCACAATTAACCTTACCAAGAATCCAGTCCAACATTCACGTTCGAAGCATGTTGACATCAAATATAATTTCATCAAAGAGAATGTGGAAAAAATGAACTTAAACATGAATATGTTTCATCTGCTGAACAAGTTGCTAATATTTTCACGAAACCCTTGCCGAAAGAATCATTCTCTTGTTCAAAGAGAGAGTTGTGTGTAAGCTATGATCTCAGAATTGTTTGTGTTTGTGAACTATTCTAACTATTTTTTGGAGTGGTTATAGAAAATAAAATGAAGTTGTTTACAGGATGTATGAATCTGAAGATGTATGAAGTTGAAGATTTCATTTTCACTACCTATGGACAACATGGTTTTCTATCAGTAATTCTTGTTTCATACAATGAGTTTTCTCAAGTAGGCTTAGAATTATTGATAAGTAATCCATTTCTTGAGGTTACAAAGTTTGGTGATTTATGAAAACATGGTTGACAACAAAATCCAAAGGGGGATATTGTTAGGACCAAGCCGAAGCAAGAGTTGGTTATCAGGGATTGTCTTTTGTTGATCTTAATGAATTTTACATAAATTTAAGACACCTTGAATTTATTAGAATTCGGAACCAAGAATATTGAACATTCAGAACCTGGTGTTCGAAGAATTCGGAGTCTGGAAATTGAGAAGTTCGGAACCTAAGCAGGATGATAGGAGATGTGAAGGCACCTATTGTGATGATGCTTTGTTGTTTTGTAACTCTAAAATTGTGATTATATGAAATTACTCACGATGCAAGACAAATTTGGGAGGTGAAGTCATACTGTGATCCTGAGGAGTCATTCCAAGAATTCCAAATCTCTGGTATCGATGATTGAAGAAGTCGTATCGAGAACCTGAAGTTCGTAGAGGTATGTTCGGAGTCAACTTGCTGAAGAAGATGTTTGTAGAGAGATTTTCAGAGTCTACTTCATGAATAGAAGTTTGAAGTTGACTTCCTATATCAGAAGTTTAGAGTCAGAAGTTAGGAATCTAAGAAGAATTTCATAGCGAGAAGTTCGGAGTCCACTTACTGAAAAAGAAGTTCGAAGAGATAATCTCAGAGTCAACTTGCTGAAGAAGAAGTTTGTAGTGAGAAGTTTGTAGTCGACTTCCTGAGTCAAAAGTTCATAGTGGGAAGTTCGGAGTCCACTTACTGAGTCAGAAGTTCAGAGTGAAGACGTTCTGAGTCGACTTGCTGAGACAGAAGTTCGGAGTAAAAAGGTTTGGAGTCGATTTCCTGAACCTGAAGTTCGTAGCCAGAAGTGCGGAGCCATATCGAGAATCTCGTGATCTGTTCCGAGAACTATAAGTTGTATCGAAGAATCAAGAAGTGAATCTGAGATTGTGATTACGAGAATTCAGAAGAGCGGATCCAAGAAAGTGATACCGAGAATCTTATGTAACAAAGTCAGATCCGGAAAAGGCCAAAGTTCTAAATCCAGAGAAGTGGAAGAAGATTCAAGAAGATTCTAGAAGCATAGACAATGTATTAATTACACCGAGATTTCACAAGAAATTATGATTTGGGTGAATTTAAGTGAGCGGGAATTTTTTTTGGTTTCCCGCCTAAGCGCACTTTAGGGCACCTATAAAAGGAAATCATGGTGCTAAATAAGTAAGTGATGAAAAAGTAAAGAGAGAAGATCTGATAATCTAGAGAGAGGAAGAAGAGATCGGCCAACTGGGATTCATTGTGGTTTTAATCGAAACAAGAATTTGATACTGGTTGACACCGTATTGAGTCTCTCGGATTGGAGAAAATTCAGATTGAAGATTCAGAGTGGAGAAGAATTCAGAGTGGAGAAGAATCTGGAGTGGAGAATTTAGAGTTGATATTTGGAATGGGGAATCAGTAATGGCTGTCACTGTATTGGGTTTCTCAGACTGAGGAAGACTCGTATTGAAGATTTTGAGTGCAGAAGAAAATTCGGAGTGAGGAATTCGGAGTGGAGATTCGGAATGAGAAGTTTGGACTGTAATTGATCTCTCTCAATTCCAAGGAGTCCTTTCATTTCTTCAGGGTATGGGATTGAAGATTTGAGCTGAAATTTCTTACACTTGTGTATTTGAAAGGAAGTGTAGGTAACATAAGTTGTTACAAGAAAAAGGACGTTTCTCTATTATCCTAATAGGGTGCACATGCACTGGAGTGATTGTTTCATAGTGCTTCACGAGTGTAAGGGTATATCCTACTCGTTGTAATACAAGGATTGTTTTCATAGTGGACTGTATGGTACTGGATTGTTTCCAACCATACCAAGGACGTAGCTATTATTATTTAATAGTGAACATTGTAAATTGTTGTGTTCTTTTAGATGTGTGCTTGTTTGTTTTCTCAGAAAGTAATTTTATCTCCAACAGGAAACAAAGGTTGTTCTAAATTGTAAGGAAATTAAAAAGGAAGAAAGGGGTACCACTGATTCAACCCCCTCCCCCCTCTCAGTGGTTCATTGATCCAACTGGGTCCCTACAATAAGATAATATGTGGATCACCATTTGAGTATCCTTAGATCGTCAGACCATAATGATGGAAAAACAAAAGGGTATTTTTAGAAGTTCAACATTAATAAATAAATAAATAACCTAATCATAGGTATTAATTTCATCGGATATTAAATAATTAAACTATAAATTTGATGTGACTGATCCTCGCTCATGGATTTGAGAAATGATAATTAAAATAATTTTTAAAATATAACCTACCAATGAATTCTTCTTCCACATATAAAACAAACAAGTGGTCTCAGAGTGGTCACATTTAAATTTAAAATTATTTATTAGATTGTTGATCTATGTATAATTGTTGTTATAATTTCATTTCATATTATTAAATCATTAATTTATTTTATATTAACATGATTCAAAATATTTATCAAGGTTAATCATGTGATTCATTTTCATAATGGTTTTAGAATAGGTGATGAATGAAAAAAAAATCAATCTGGAAACTGTTAATTGGTTTCCAATAATATAGGGTTATAAAACATGTACTCCAAATTACACATTGTTTAAAATACGGAGATGAATCTGGATGCACCAAGTGATTCATAGTGTTCCACATTTTAATTACATGTGGTTTATATCACATGTTGATTGTCCAAACTAGGGCATGTTTTTTGGATTACTGGTTGTGTATCGGTGTACACACTATGTAGTATACATGGGCTAGTAGTTTAAATCATGCAATATGTGTGGTCATTGTACATGGTCAAAACCGCATGAGACTGAAAACTAAGATAATTTAGGATATAAAATTAATGTGTATGGTGTGCATAGTGTGTATTTTATTAATTCTCACATATTAAACACACACACAAAACATAGGAATGCAACCAAGACACATGAAAGGGGGAACACAGAGTGTGTAGCTGGCCTGTTCTCACTGTGTTGTTCATCTGAGGTGCACACTGCAGACTTGGACATGTACCCTGGATACAAAAAAACCAAGATTCACATCCTATGGAAGGATTTTAAATGCCATGTATTCTACCATTAAAGGGAAAAAATTAAATATTTCATTCAATTGATAATTAAAGTATTAAAACGTCATTTTATTGATTGGCACACCAATGTGTCTTTGAAAAATTAATAATGATTTTAAAAAATATTCAATGCTCAATTAATTTATTGTAATTAATATGACATTTTTAGTTATATTATTCATTTTCCATGCGTTACATAAATTATGGGTATCTCTAATTTTTTTCATATGACCATTGAGATCAATGGGGGCTTATTAATTATTTCGTTAATTAATTAATGCAAGAGCATTAACCTTAAGAATAAAGAATAAATAATAAAATGAATTTAAACCTATTACTTTTTTATATTCATTATATGCATGATCGTTCATGATCATTACCAAGACTTGTGTATGTGTTGGATGTTTTAGCTTAATTTATTTCATGGGTTTTTAGTTATTTATTATTAAATTAAATTTGACGGCCTATGAAATCCCTCCCTCTATTATTTTCTAGGACCTTAATGTACAAGGATATTTATGTAATCTGCAATTAACAGATCCTTTGGTTCCCCTCACATTTTTTTGAGTCATAAATACATGTAATTTATGGTGTTTCCAATGGTGTGGGGAGGTTTTATCAAGAACGAACCATTATGTAACTAACTATAGTATTACACAGGTGGATAGGTGGAATGTAATAAATCATTCCATAACCAGCAATAGATTTTATTTTCCCTAGGTCTAACTTTAATTTAATATCTTCTCATTAAACCAACCAATAGATAAATCACATGAATAGATCATTTAATTATTATTTTATTTCTTTCAATATAATTATTTGTTTTATGAATGCAAGGTAGTTATCGCATAAATACATCAATTAATGTGAAAATAAAGAAATTGAATCAGTGAATTGTTCATAAAAATTTTATTCATTATAGGTTATTAATTGAGGAAAATATAATTCATATCAACAAGACATGTAAAGGATAAAACAAGATAAACATTTATTCATAATTAATTAAAATACATCAGTTACATATTATGTCATACTTAGACTTCCATTACTTGATTTGGAATTAAATCATTCAAACTAATTGTTTTAATAACCCTCATTGGGACACTTACTTTTAATATGGAGTTCTTATAAAGGTTATGGGTTAACATAACCATATTACATCAAGAGAAGTATCCCTTATTATACTTGATGAAACGTGGAGGCAAGAGTTGAAGAAATGCAGGTCATGATTTCTTGATAGGGGAATCCACTCAATAGATTAGGGAGCTGCAAGCCTATAGTTCAAAAATACCTAGCTAACTAAAAACCATCATGTAGCATGGACAGCCCACATTGGGGTTATTAAAAAGGGAATATAGATCCTTCCCAATAGAATGTCATAGAAACTAGAATTTCCATGTTCAATGGTAATGACTATTGGGACATGATAAAATAGTTGGATATTTGATAAAAATTAATAAAATAAAATAAATTTATATTTTGTCAAATATTTTTTAATCAAGAAAGGTACTAATAATCAACCCTTTTAATTGTCAAACAAAATTGTAAGATTATCATCCAAATTATCCCTATAATCAATAATTAAGAAATACAACAACCACATTTGTAGTAATGTCCTGGACTGATTTAGACACATTCTGGTTATACTACACCATGAGTGGAAATAATATGATCTAGGATCCTCAATTCCTAACATACTTGCTAAAGGGTTGAATGATAAAGAGTTCTTGATCTAAAAAAATGTTTGAGAGTCATGGGATATGTTCTATGTTTGATTCTTTTGTATATGTCTAGTTAACACATGATGTCTCAGGAAAAAAAGTATTAATATAAAATTAATGATAACCTCTATAATATTTAACATGATAGAGATATAAAGGAACAATTTTCAGATATCCAAGGTACACATTCCTAGAAATATTGGATAAGGTGCCCCAGATGAGCCTTGTGTAGTCAATCTCATTGGCTACATTGAAGGCCTAGAGGTTATAGTGTTTAAACTCTATGAAGAACTGTGAACTAGTATCATTATGGAAACAATTCCTCGTAGATTCTATATTTATTTTTTAAATTTTAATATGAACAACATTGAGAATAATCAAACAGATCTACTATCTTTCATTCACGATGTCAATAAGGATAAAAATCATGAAAATCCTTCGGTCCTAATGGTGAAGAAAATTAATTGAAAATGGGATATCTTTAAACCTAATTCCTCTTCTTACCCTTACAAGAATAATAATATCATGGGAAAAGAAATGGAATAGGATGTTGTCTATTTCGCCAGTGAAAAAACGTTCCACTGGAAGAAAAATAGAACCCAACCAAGGAATAAGAAATAATCTTCATGTGTGTTTGTTATCAAGTGAAATATTCACAGTTCAACAATTTGGGTGTTGTATACATTTTTTGGTGCTCACATTTGCATTTAAATATAGGATCTAAATATATTCAAGAGGATATATTGAGGGGAGGCTGATCTATGGGCATCCAACAGAGCTAAAATTGATGTTGGCTTATCTGTGACTACCACCTAACACTTCCAAATGGGATGATATTGGTATTAATTGTTTATTATTATGTGACGTTAGTTACAAAAAAACATTATATTAGTATCTAGACTAGATGCAGATGGTTTTATTTTAAAATTAGAAAATAATTGTTGCTTATTTTATAAAAATACAATTTTTATGGTAACGAACAATTAAATAATATTCCTTATGTGTTATAATAGACAAACTGAGTTATTTAAGTATATAAAGAAACTAAATCACATCACTCGCACCACACCTTATATTGGAATCACCGACTAGGTCATGTAATTGAGAAGTGCTTGACTAAACTACATCAAGATAGATATTTTTATTATTTTGAACAAAAAACACTTGGTGTATATAATTCATATTTATAAGGTAAAATGACCAAAGTCCCATTTAGTGGGAAAGGTAAAATGGATTAATATATTCATTAATTAGTTAATACCAATGTATGTGGACCATTTCCTGTTGAAGTAAGGGGTGAGTACTCATACATTATAAATTTTAGTGATGATTTTAGTATATATGGATATGCCTACATATTGAGTTATATTTCTTCTTCTATTGATAAATTGAATTAATTCAATAATAAAGTTGAGAAACATCTTGGAAATATTAAAAAACTCAACTCAAACCAAGTTGGAGAATATCTTACTCAAGAAATCGTTGATTATTTAGTGGAGTTTAAGATTCTACCTCAAATTAGACCTCCTTATATGCCTTAGTGGAATTGTGTAATTGATATGAGGAACTAAACCTTATTTGAAATTTTGAGATAAAGGAAGATCCATGTGAGTCTTCCATTATGCTTTTGGATATACACACTATAAACAACAGTACGAATACTAAAACCAAGATCCAACTAATTTGGAAGATGGTATACCATACCAATTATGGAATGGGAAGAAGCCTATGTTTTTATACTTGTATGTGTGGGGTTGTGAAGAATTAATTAAGGCCTCTTTAGGTAACAAAAATGGACTTTATGGAAAAATTATACCTTTATAGGATATCCTAATGAAATGAGAGGATATTACTGATACAATCCCTCAAAAAAATGTTATTGTGATAAGACACACTTATTACACCGGAGGAATCATATCTATAAAAGATGTATTAGGAGTGAGATAAACATATATGAAGTTGAGGTTAAAGGTATATAATTTTTTGTAAAAGAATGGATTCCCCAAAGCCTAGTGAAGAAGAAATTTTTTTCTCATGCAATAGTACTATGTAAGAGTACAATAGATTTTTGAGAACTAGAAAATTATGTATTTCTTGTCAAAAAGGATGGTGACTCAATATTAGTTGATAATAATGATCCACTAACCTATTTTGAAGTATTAAGTGGCACAAATGTCTCCAAGTGGAATGAATCCATGAATTAAAAAATGGATTCCATGTACCAAAACCGAATCTGTATTTTGGAAGATCCCAATGGGATAAAAGGCATGTTGGATGAAAATGTGTATTCAAGAAGACACTAGACATGGAATTAAAAGTTCTACCTATAAACCATGGATATTTCCAAATGGGTTTAAATAGTTTCAATTCGTTGACTAAGATGCAACATTTTAACTAATTTTAATAAAGAAATACTTCATAATTATAATTGACATTCTGGATAACCATGATAAAGATGTTTGGAAAATATATTTCTAAATATCCTTCCTTAAGGGGATCCTTTAAAAATATGCCTATATGAAAAATCCCAAAGGGTTTTTTACTCAAAAGTATGCAAGTGAGATATAAAAATTTAAAAAAATAATTAATTTAATAAATAAAAAATATCAATCATGAATCAAAAATTTTGATGAAGCCATAAAGTTATTATAATGAATGAGTGTGAGTACTATATCTATAAATGGTTCAGTTGTATTACAATCGTTTTCTTAACTATATATGTTGATGACATATTACTAATTGGAATCTAAATACCGATCATATATCATGTTAAATCATGGTAGAATAAATTCTTCTCTATGATGGACTTCGGAAACGTAGCGTATATAATTCGGATCAGGATACATCATGATATATCCAACAGGTTTCTCGAACAAATTAAATGTGTACACATTGATAGGATACTGAATATATTTAGTGTGGAATAATCCAAGAGGGGATTGTTTCTAGCATAAAATTTAAGCCATATTTCTTGGAAAATGTATCCTCAGACACATGGAGAAAGCAATAGAATGGAAATAATTCCATATTCCTTAGTGATTGGGTTATTTATTCATTCTATGTTATATGTTATGCTAGAGGTTTCCAAAACATTAAGTATAGTAGGAAGATATCAAGTTAATCCAGGTGACCACCAATAGATGGAAGTTAAGACTATCATTAGATGTCTCATGAGTATTAAAGATATGTTATTAACTTATATATTAGATATGGAACTAGTAAGTTAAGGATATGAAAATTCTTATTTATAAACTAATCATGATTAAAAGATGTCAAAAATATGATAACTTTAAATCCCTTTATTTAATATTTTTCATAAACCACTTTATGGTTATGTGGGAAACTCACAATAAAAGTTACTAAATACCAAATTATAAAAAAAATGGAATAAAATCTTCAAAATCCACTAAAAATATCAAAACATATCTTTAGATTTCAAATTCAAACACACATTCAATAAACACACAAGTCAACACCTCAGGAAGCGTCCACCTCAAGCCACGCTCAATGAATCATCACCATAATTCACAATCAAACAATTATTGACATAAAAATCACCATAAATACAAATCCATAAAATAAAATCACCATAATCATTAGAAAAAAATGAGGTATTTTAAGATATTTTGAGAATAACTTCACCAAACCAATAAACAGAACATCCAATAACTAGAAACAAAAAAAATCAACATCACCTTGAACTATGACCTCCTGGAATGCTTTCAACCATTCTAACTCACCTCCCTAAACACCTTTAAATCCACAACACAAGTATATATCTTCAACAGGAATATAAAACTCAATGATTGGATCATGGGATAATTATATCAACACTATCATGTGATATTTTGGGAGTTTTTATTATATTTCATGTCTCATAAGATGATTTACACCAAACACCATACAACAAGGTGATGTGTGGGTGTTGATAGATATAAATATTATAAAATATTACCCTATATAATTTTATTAATATAAATTCATCACATGTAATATGATTCAAATTTATGAGAAAGAGGTACGATAAAAATAATTACCTCTATTAGGGAATGTAGTAGATGGGAATGGATAGCCTTAATTCTAGTGGGACTATGTGCGTCTTCATCAACTAATCAGTTTTCTAAAATTAGTTCACTTTGATTCTTTTTCATATACTGGTTTAGAAAACCAAAATGAAATATAATATCTATTAATGTATTTATTTGTTCCTATATTCCTTTCATCATCTCATACAAATCTCATAGTGTCTTTATATTCTCAAAATATGTAAGAGGTGACACTCTAAAACCCAATCCAATAATGCGGCCATATTGTTCTAAATTATTCTAATATACTAAAATTAGTTTTTCTTTAGGTACAATATATATAAAATCATATGGGTAAATCTTATAAAAACCATATGAACATAAATGTATATTTTTATGTTGTAAAATTATAAATCACCAAAATTTACTATTATTTCATACTACACATGATTCTCATACTTATTGTGTGTTTTCATCCACTAGTTTTTCCTCTATTTATATGATCCTACATCCATTATACACGATGTAAAAAAGAAGTGTCTTAAAACTCAGATTTATAAATGTTCATGTAAATAAAGCCTCTTATGTTGTTTTATATCACATTACATACCATTTTATATTTGAGTAATGTGTACCCCTTCTTTATTTTACGATAGGGGTACATTTGTTTTTATGCAAGCTACTTATTTTTAAAACTCCCTTTTCGTTTCATAAATTATCATTTTTTGATTCAAAATAGATAAAAAAAATATTTTCATATAAAATATTATCGATTACAACACACACAAAATGATTCCTCGTCATGGTGACTAATGAATTATTTCAAATTTTCATGGTTTATAATGTGTGCATACATATCTAGTCTGTGGGGGTTCACTTTCCTCACAACATCCATATCATTGTGATTTGTTTGATGTGTGAGGAAGACTATATAATATATTCTAGTGACCATTATGACAATTCTCTTATATAAATCATCTAAAATAAATGAAATATACAAGGGATAAGGAAAATTAATTTAATGTTTCATTGTATAGTTATTTGGTAAAATAAATAAAGTATATCATAACATTTCCTTAATATCTTCCCACATGGTTATATTCAATTAATTAAATATTTTATTCTCTATATATATTAAAATTATAATTTAAATTCTTGTTGAAATCCAAAATTAAAAAATAAACATTGAATTTTTGGGCTCAAAAGGTTGTCCATGTCGATTCCACCCAGCTTATAATGTTAAAACATTTATCCATACCTTGAAAACATTAGTTAAAATGGTGATTCTATACTACTCTTGTTCTTTCATCAACATGTTGTTGATACCCTAATAATTCTACAGTTTCAACATCGATGGTTTGTTCTTACAAATTATTTGTAACATCCACATGTGAATAATTCAATATATACTTGGGTAGCTTAAAATTTAATTTATATTATATAAATTTATTATAGAACTCATAATATTTTTTGGAAAATCATAGTATATTAAAAACACATTAACCAATTCATTGAACTCTTTATTTTTCTTTAAATATTAATGGGATTTTTCTCATATATTGAGTACCAAAATCCAATCCGAGTGGTCTTTTATAATGTATATTACACTCTCTACATTAGAACCCTCATGAAATGATTATGATCTACTAATAAATGGGTAATATTTAAATAAATTTTAATGGGACTTTGTAGTTTTTTTAATCGCCAATTTTTTTCCCTATTCCATTTTACTAGATTTGGGACATGTAATACTTACACTACTTGTGATGTCATTGTGAATGGTTCATCCTTAAACCCATACACACATAAATTCACCATCATCAAGGAATTCCTTTTTATTTTAATTATACTTTTATTATAACCCCATTTGAAATTGAAAATATTCACATGAAATTCTATATTATCTAACTCGTATATTTATTCAATTATGTTGCAGTATGAAATATTCACATAAATTGGAATTCTATCCTTTGATATAAATATGTGAATCACTTCTTCAATTAGTCCAACTCAACTATTTCATATAATACTATGTTCATCATATTCCTTCATATAGAATATATAACTATTAATTACAAAACTGGTGTAAGATATAACATTTATATTTAGTCCCCTGGATAACCAATGAAGTTGTTCGGCAATATAATAGGGATTTGCAGATAAATACTTGTAAATATGATCAAAAGACCATCATATAAACTATCTATTATGGTTAATTGATATCCATATTTCAGCCTTTGATGGATTCAAATGTCTAAGAATTACTTAATGGGATTCATCATATGGAGGAAACTTTAAACTATTATTTAAAATTTAAAGGTGATTTTGCTCATGATCGTTAATGGTAATTGTAAAAATGCCTCCTCTATAAATTTTTTCTTCAATAAGGCTTCTACATTGCTAATATTTTCGGTGACTAATGATATCAACATCTAGGAGGTAACCAATACAAAATTCAACAACTTCATCAATAATAAATTACTCTTCAATACAACCTTCTAACTAACATCAATTCATGATATCCCACCTCAAAATATTCATATAGAATTTAGTGGGGTATATTCATGAAAAATGTTCATGATTCGTAGTTGAAACTATCAAATCTATAAAACCATTAGGTGTAAAATTATACCAATGAATTATGTTAGGAATAATTACTCTACTTATCATAATATGATAGAAAATTCATTATTTATTATTGCAAACTTTGTAGGATATATTACTTTACACTATATATATTTTAAAAGGAATAAAAGTTTAGTTAATATATATTGTACATTTTTTAGGCAGAATGATACGTAATCCTATAAGAATTAAATCTTTATCAAAATATGAAAATAATGTTATTGTTGTCCCGTTAACATAAAATTATTCATTCAAATGATATTCGTTATATTTAATGGATACCCCTCTATATTTGGGGTTTGTCTTAGTGGTAAACACCCCATAATACTACACGAAAAAAGGGCTTAAAACCCATTGGGAAAAGGTTACAGTAGCAGTACTGTAGTGTACTGTAGCAGTGGTGGGACTGTAGCAACGGAGGGCACTATAGTGGTGGCAGGTCACTGTAGTAGTGGCAGGGCACTGTAGCAACAGCAGGTACTGTGTAATAAGGTAGAAGTACTATTCACATAATGGGATTTGGGCCAAAATATTGGGTCTGCAGTCTATAATTGGTTAAATTCTCACTGGGCCTTTGGGCTATGTAATTGGACTCCCTCTACCGGATTAAAAGAGGTCTTTTCATTGATTTAATAATAAATGAGGCTTTGGCCATAAACATTAAAAAAATGGATACCCCTCTGAAAATTTTACACCATTAAGGATGTTTCATAATTGAAATTATTCTTGTCAAGATAGAGTATAATTTGGCAGACGAATAACAGTTCTTCTTTCACCATTCACTCATGCCAACACATCCATTATCTCCTTGTTAGTCATTTCCAACATTTCATTAATTCCATAATTTATTACATATATTAAATTTTGTAACATGAAAATAACAATATCACTTATAGATATTTATACATTCAGGACATCAAGAAAATTATCTAACGTATAAATAATTCTAATATGGTAATTCAAAGAAAACACATCTATTTTTTCCAGACATATTTTTTAAGATTTATCCAAAATGGTTCTCCAAAATTGGTGTCATTATATTTTAATTTTTTTAAAATATTATGCTCATTAATTTGGATATTGTTGTATATTGTTATGTAATTCTATTGAATGATATCTTCCATGATCAGTATTTATGCCTTTAGGGAAAACATTTATAATGTCTTAAAAGCATAGTCTTTGAGGAATGTTTTCACCAAATGGAATGTGTTCCATCTACTCAAATGTGACAACAAATCATTAAATTAATTTTGTATCCTAAATAATTTAGATAAGAAGGAATATTAATTATAAACCAATAAAACATTGATCTCAATCTAAAATATTTAATTTTATGCTCCTTATACAATGTAACACTTGTATCCCATATAGATTTTAGATCATAAATCAATGAATCCAAATATATATCTATATCATTAAAAGGTTTTTTTGTCTACATATAAATAGAGAAAACGTAATGTATTTATTCTTCATACATAACCACAATGGTATGTTTTAAATTACCAACATAACTAGCCATATAATGTGATTAATACTTTTCAAACCATTATGAGTCATTGTATCTATAGATAAAATAAGTAAAAGGTTTCATGGATCATTTCAAAATTTTGGATTCTCATAATCAATTTTCATCCACTAAAGAGAGTTTTTTGTGTATCGTATTTTACCATATTCAATTCCTTTATCGGAATGAAATGAAAATTTTCTAACAGTTTCCTAACATCTATAGAGACGTCTAACCATTTGGTTAATAGGAAACTACCATACACATTTTGAAGCAATTTATTTTTTTTCTTTTATCAATCATCACAAAACATGTTGGATGTTATGAGTGATTCATGGTACATGCAAAAATATATACAATCATTAAGAAAAGAATGTATTTTTTCAGAGATCATACCAATTTAAATTAAAATTCACTTAGTTCCATCTATTCCTCAAGGAAGACCATTTTCTTCTACTGACATGTCAATCAAGAGACCAAGTAAATCAGTAAATATAGTGTCACTCATTCTGTCGCCAATATTAAAATTATATAACATTAATAAAACTACAAATATTGTATATTCAATACAACTAGTATGCAATGGTGTCTTTTAATAGATACTTAAATTCTTAAACAATATTTTACAATCATGATGGTCATCTTGAATTTTCATTTTTATTTCTTTTATATGATCTCTATCACCATTTATACGAGCATTCTTATCAACTGATCTATAAATCACAATATGAGTTCAGTCGGTATGTAGATTCTTTTTTCTCAACATTTAATCTAAAATTTATATATTCGGTATACTTGATAAAAATTAAATATTATTTCATCTCTTTTGAGAGAATTCACCGTGAATATAAAAATAAACCTGGATAAAAGATTTTAGAAGTGTTGTATGCATTCTCTATTGTATATTTGATGAAATTTTTGACACCATCCTCCTACATCTTTTTCATTCTATTAGAATCCATTTAGTTTGGATTAATATCCATCCAATTATGTTCAATAAAATTTATTTTTTAAAAAATGAAAAAATAAACATAAGTTATTAGTAATGAAAGGATAAATTTATAGATAGGATGAATAAAATTAATAATTTTCTTAAGAAAAAATTGAACTCACATTGGAAACTCAATGAAGAAATATAAAAAATTTTGTAATGATAAAATGGTAGAATTCATTGAAATTGGTATATTAGACTCTTTATTAGAATCTTTCACATTGATAACATCCAATTAAAATAATAATCATGATTGTATAAAAAAAATTATGATGGAGTGTGTAGCATTAAAGTAGTAAATTAATGATGGATGCAATATTTGAATCAAAGAGGTAAAGGTTAAAGATAAATTACCATAAGGGGAACAAACATGAGATGATAGACTCCATTATTCTATTTCTCCTTTTGTGGATTATAATCTTGAATTCATAATAATGATCACACTGGATTACTAATGTTGAATAAATATCAACAAGACAATGTTAATAGTGATGATTACTAACAAGTTATATTTTAACAAAATAGTAATATGGGAAGAAACAATTTACGGTGGTTGAAGGGTTATACATTCCCTAATAGAGGGAAAAAGTATTAGAAAACTATTAAATAGTCTTTTAAGCTACATGATGTTATTGTTCTAAGATATCAAGAGGTGAATTATGTGTATTAATATTTGTTTTTTTGTTTTGAAAATCTTTTATGGAATGTAATGTGTTATATATAAAAATATAAAAAGAGTAAAATAATTTTTAATCTATGGAAAATGATAGAGATCAACATTGTTCACTCACCACATTAATAATAGTAATTAGTTAGTGTGAAATTGTGAAGGATATTGATATTTGTGGTGAGAAACCAGAAAACATTATATGTGCTAAAAAGTAATTTTATTAATTTGTTTGTTATTTAGTGTTTTCCCTGTATTACTAATTTTAGTTTTTCCTATTTGACTACCTCGTATCTGTGTTTCCTCACCTCCACCATAGTGAAAGAGTTTTAAACATAGAATGAGTTTTCCCAAGTTTCTTCATTTTTTTTTATTTTTTAAAATTTGGTTCTTTATATATTTCCTTTTCACTAATAATTTTTTTTAATAACATCAACTTTTAAGTACCCGATATCTTTGCTTTCTCACCATAGCACATAAATTTTTCTAATATTTTTAATTACTATTTTTTTATTTGTTGTTTTATTTGTTTTTTAAGTGTATATAAAAATCTTAATAACATTATTAATATTATAAATTTTATAATATATATTAAATATAATTAGTAATAATGTATATTTACTAATTCAACATAATTAAATAATAAAAAATGAAATAATTATTATATAAATGTAAAATTAATTTATTATTAATATATTTAAATAAAGAATAATAATATATTTAAAAATATCATTAATATGAATCTGATTTAATTGATTCGGGTACCTTTTAAACTAGTACCCAGTGTCAGTGTTTAGTTTGATTGATAAAAACATTGTTAGTTAATAGACGTTTTGTTCATTTGTTTTTTTAATATTACAATACCTCAAATAATTAATTGAATTTAAATTTTAATAAGGGATATTTTCACTTTCTCAATTATTTATCTATAAAAACTATAATAGAAATCCCCATTATCAGGGAAAGAATGGAATTTTTCAACACTAAAAAACATGCAAACTTTATACAGAGAAAAACACCCCTTTTATGTTATCATAAATATAGATTAAGGCACGTTCTCAGAGTCTCTCTTCTAGGGAGTGGGTTCATCTAGGGATTCATGGGTTTGGGAACACCAAGGTTCTCCTAGGATTGGTGTTGTTTTAGCCATGTTATGGCGTTTCATCTTCCATGTCTACCCTCCCCCATCAGTTTGTTCAGTATCTATTTCTTCTTATGTTTCAATGGATTAATCATCCATTAACAACAACATAGATGATTACCCCTTAAAAGTTCATAGTATATCCCTTTTATGGTGGTTAAACTCATTGAAGACTAACTATTCAACATGAATTTGCTAGAAAACATACCACCATCTCTTTGGCACCTGCAAGAATCCATGGCCATATGAGAAGTAGAATCAAGCCACAAAATCCTTATATTATTTTGTTAAAAAAATATATAATTAAAATTTTCTAATTGAAAGACCCTAGTCATTCGAAAATCACCTAATCTTAATAGAGGACCTGAAAATGAAGTTGATTTCTAGAGTATCACCTTCACAATATTAGTCTTATGATTCCTTTAAAGAGTAATGTTTTTTATCAGTTTTCTAGAAAATAATATTAAAAAAATTCCAGGTCAAAAATGTTTTAAGAAATATTTATATAAGGATGCATGAGTTCAAGTGCCTTTCGGATAAGTCGAAAGGTGACAGGCTCCCGGAAGCTTTTCAGCCAAAAAATTACTGACATTAAATATTGTTTTTTGTATATTTAAAAATTTTATTTTGTATTGTTTTTATTATATATATATAACATAATATTTCAATAGAATTTATCTTCTATTTAATATCTATCATTACTATCATTACAGAAGTCTAGAATTATGACAAAAACCCTCTCCCAAGGCTTTCTTTTATTTGAGGTATTTCACTAGAAATCATTCCGCATTTCTAATGTGGTATTTTGGTTCTCCCTTTGCTATGCAGAATTACCAATATATTATTATTAGTCGTTTTTAATCAATTAATTAATATATTTAAATAATATTTAATAATATTTTTAATCAACTAATCAATTTCTAAATATTTAATAATATTTAATATGTTTTAATTAATTAGAAATTAAACAATATATTATTAATAAAAAATAATCTTAATAATAAATATATTACGTATAATTAACAAAAAAAATAATACAATTATTAATTATTAATTACTTTGTAAGAATAAATATTTATTCACTTATGAAAATAATTAGATAATAATTAATTATTTAATTAGTGCTATAATTATTAATGGTAGTAAAGATGACTATGATCAGTGGAGGAAGAAATGGTCTGTTGATGATCTTAATGGTAGTAAACAAGTTTTCAAAAGGAAGGACCCTCCTATTATTGGTAATTTCTCCATTTTTGTGGTTGTCAAGCAAGGTCGGTCAAAGGTTCCTATTGGATTTAAAGAAGTTAATTTGTAGGAATCATCTCAGAACACAGTAAATATTACTACTCTAGTCAATAATAGTGGATCTCTAATTCAGGCTATTAATAGATTTTCTAGAGGTTTAGATGGTTTTAAGAAACCATGGGTTGATGTGGTTGATGAGGAGGAAGATAATCAAACAGAGTATGAGGATGTTATCCAGGATGAAGTCAATGTTGATTTTGATCATGTTGAGCAAGCTTCAACTTGAAGGAAGGGTAAAATGAAGGTTTTTGATGACAAAAGATTTCAGTTGGTGATGCCTAAGAAATTGAGGGCCATTCCAAATCTACCTTCTTCTCTCCATGATGAGCATGTGGCTAAGGTGGTTGTTTGTATAGAAATAGTGCCTCCAATTATGGGTAATGTCGATGATGTATGTATTGTAAATGCACAAGTTAATTCCCAGCTGGGGGTTTATGATGATGCGGCTATGGTCGGATATGTTGCAAGTGAGTAGGTTGGTGATCAGCATGTGGATCGAGGGGGTGCAAGTATTGCCCGATCTACTACAACTTACCATCATGGTGCTGAAAATGTTGTGCCTCATATGGGAGGATATTATATGTTGTAAGAAGCTAGTACTTTTAGGTATTTTCAGTTAGTCCTAGTGTTGTTCAGGACTTCACATAGTCTTATCTAATGGTTGAGGTTTAGGGGGTTCCCTCTAAAGGTTTCTGCTAAAAAGGATGCCTCTAGCAATGTGGTTTTGCTAGGATATGATAATCCAACCACTATTCTTTCATGTTAGATTCTATTAAGACACTTGAGTTTGATTTTCTTATTCATTAAGGCCTTGAGAATGCAGGATGCAATAATCAAAAGAATTCATCTTCAAA
The DNA here is from genome assembly GCA_963277665.1 of Viscum album. Classification (NCBI taxonomy): domain Eukaryota; kingdom Viridiplantae; phylum Streptophyta; class Magnoliopsida; order Santalales; family Viscaceae; genus Viscum; species Viscum album. The sequence continues at coordinate 359,217,854 of OY728158.1, read as the reverse complement.
ACATGCTTATATTGATGGATTAGAGTCATCAAGGGAGATGGACCAACCTGCCCAGGATGATATATCACCCTCTAGTGAGGTAGTGCATGGATTAAATGTTTCACAAGGAGAATATCCTCATGAAGAAGCTATATAGGGTGATATATCACCCTCTATGGTGGTTGTTCATGACTCCAAAGATGCACATGGAGAAGCTCCTCATGGAGAAGCTGCTCGGGATGATATATTACCCTCTAATGACGTTGTTCATGGCTCTAAATATGCACATGAATAAGCTGTTAATGGTGATGCATCCTTACCAACTATGGAGGATCTAGTGATGGATGAGGAAGCCAATTTTCTTAACATGACGCGTAATGGAGAAGTAGGCATCACCTCGCTAACCAGAGAGGATCTCGGAGTTGAGGTCAGTATTAGAAGAGGTAATATCTGGTTATCTAATGTGATTGTTTCTTAATCGTGTTATCCTAGAGTGGTGTGTTGCGTGTAAACATTTCCTCTAAACCCTTTTGTTTTTCTACTCCTTTTCACACAAAAATGGAGCCATGGGTTTGGATTTCTAAACACGTGGCTAAGTCGTTCTTGTTAATTATATAATATGTAATTAGTAATATATTAGTTAATTATATAATTATTAAATATATAACAATCAATTAGTTACTTACTAATATAACTATTAATTATAATTATTAATTATTAATTTTTTAATAATTAATTTTTTAATTAGTTATTTAATTATTAATTATTAATTATTAATTATTAATTATTAATTATTTCATTATTAATTGTTTAATAATTAATATTTAATAATTAATTATTTAATAATTAATTATTTAATAATTAATTATTTAATTAGTTATATAATTATTAATTTTTAGTTATTGACTTTTTATTATTAATTACTATTTATTTATTATTTATTATATAACAATTAATTATTTAGTTAGTAATATAATTATGAATTATATAATAATTAATTAGTTAATTAGTATTATAATTATATATTAAAATGATTAATTATTAATTACATTATAATTAATTAGTTAATTAGTACTAAAATTAATAATTATAATATAATTAATTCGTAATGTAATTATTAATTATAAAATTATTAATTTTATAATTATTAATTTTATAATTATTAATTTTATAATAATTAGTTTGTTAATTAGTAACATAATTATTAATTATGTAATAAATAATTTGTTAATTTGTAATATAATTATTATTTATTATTTATATAATAATTAATTAGTTAATTAGTAATGTTATTATTAATTATATAATAATTAATTAGTAATGTAATTATTAATTATATAACTAAATTTTATAATAACAAAAAGTTCTAGGAGCCAGGCGAACCTCCTCCTACCAAATATATTGAAAAATAATGGACAAACATGAAAGATAATGAATGGGGTCAAACAAAGGACAAACCCTCATCCAAAATAGAAGAAACTAAAAATCAGAACCAACTCTGTAATCAGGGATGTCATCATAAAACTCCCGTTTTAACTTTGAATTCTTCTAATTAAAAATAATAAAATACTTTTCCCTGAGTTTAATCTGCTCCTGAGTGAGCTCCTTGGAATAAGACCTGGAAGACCGGCCACACCCATCTCTTCCATGTCCTTGGCCACAATTTTTTGGATGATGACAATGACACCAAGTCTTAGTTTGTTTCCAAGCCCCTTCTGTTTATTCCCTATCTGAAAAAAGACTATTTTCTATAGTATAATACCCCAAGTGAGGGAATTCCCCATGTGAAAGATCCTTTATAATAGGGGAGACAACTGCCTCCATCTTTATCTTTACTTGTCCAGAAATGGAACACTCCTTCCTCATTTTTTCATCCACATCATTCTACACATCCTGTTAAAAATCAAATTGACCAAAGTCAATAGTGTCCTGCACTATCCCATCAATTAACGTTGGTCTTTCTTTGGATCCAATAAGGACTTCCTTGAATGAAACACCATCTGTAATTCATTGACTACATTTATTCCTTTTTCAACAGTAACAGGATACCCAAAATTCATTCCTTAAGTTTATTCATCATTTTTTAGGTCTGATACTAGTATATTATTCCCATTCAAGACAACATCTACAGTTCTTATCCTCTCAACAATGATGTGATTATTCACATTGTCTTTCTTCAAAGTTTTCTTACCATAAGGCTGACAAGTACCTTCATGTTTGACTTGGATGTTTTGAGTATTCCTGTAGTTGGAGACTTCATGCCCTAGAACCTTGAGAAACAGAAATAATGATGAGATGAATTCATATTCAAATTGAACATAAATTTTTCACTGTTTTTTACAAGAGATATAGAATTAGGAAAGGGATTTATCATGTCAATATCCACCAGGACTCTAGCGAATTTCCCAAATTTCCTTTCAATAGTGTTCTCGTCCATCTTAATGGTTGTACTAATATAGGAGACAAGATCATTAATAATTATAAGATACCAAAGTTCCTAACTAATACCATGAATTCTAGATTTAATCTTTTTAGTTTTATGTATTTTTGCATGTGAATTGAAACTCAAATCCTAGGAAGAAACATGAAGGATTTCTAGATTAAGCACATAAAAACTCAAACGCCAAGAACAATCTCTATCACCCGCATTAGTGAATAATAAATTAAAATACCTTATTCCAATAATATCTATCCACATATTTGAAATCCCAAAATCTGTGAGAGACTTGATTTAACCTTCTTAGTATTCAATGGATTATCATTCTTTCCAAGAATCATACACCCAATATGGGAACATTTACACACTTTTAACCTCTCCTTAAGAGAATGAATATTTTCAATGAATGGGAAGTTCCTATTTTTAGATCTGGAAATATGGGGCACCATAGATGCTTGAGTCCCTTCCTCAAAATTCTTCTACATAAGGGCCTTAGAAAAAGAACAACCCTTATATCGGGGATTGAAAACAAGACGCACGAGATCTAAAAGACTCGACACCATTCCATTACTCACAGTATCACCTGGAGAAAAATTGGGCCTTCCAGAAATCATCTTTAAACCCACATCCACTCTATTCCTCATTGTGCCATTAGATATAGACAAATCAGGCCCTCTCGATCTCTCTAGTATACCCACAATTGCACCATACCTCACCACACTGTTAGATGAATCAGGCCCTCCAAAACTCACCGATAAGACAATCCCCACCATGGATCCCTGAACAACTTCATTTTTAGAGGCTTTGGCATCTTGTAAGGTCAAAGAAGAAGGCCTCAACTGAGAAACACTAACAACATCACCATCATCAGGCACTCTGAAACTCTCTTATCCATACATCCAAATTTATTAATTACATAATTGTTAATTTGTAATCTAATTTTTAATTATATAATTAACCAATATTTTTTAGTTATTATTATGATTATTTTTTATTAATAATATATTATTTAATTTTTAATTAATTAAAACCTATTAAATACTATTAACTATTTGTAAATAATTAGTTGTTTAATAATGTTATTAAATAGTAATTAATAATATTACTTTATTGATTGAAATGATTAATAATAATTTATCTATATTTCTACACAGGAAAGGGAGAACCAGAATCCCACATCAAAAATGCATAATGAATTCTATGGTAAGCCCTCTTATAAAAAGAATCCCTTAGTGTGGGTTTATGTCAAAATTCCGGACTTCGGTAATAGAAGTAATGATGGATATTAAATAGCAGATAATTTCTATTGAAAAAAATGCATTTTATTTATATATATATATATATATATATATAATGAAAATTAAAATATAAATATAAATTTGTAATATAAAAAAATAATATTTAAAATAAGTATTTTTTTTGTTTGTTGGATGAAATGTAAAAGGGTTTTTACCACCTTTAAACTTATCTAAAAGGAGGCATCACCACTATTTCCTTTTATACATTTTTTAAAAATATTTTTGATAGAGATGTTTTTTTGAAAATACTAACAAACATAAAAAAAATATCCTTAAATTAATCCCATTCAGAGGAAGATGAAAAAAAACATTTCAGAATATCATTAGTTGAGTTAAAGGTTATCTTAATTAGGATCACTCAGATGAAATCCTTTAGGGGCCATATGTTTAGATCAAAGTACTCATCCATTTGAAAAAAACTTTTATGATGGAAGAGTTTCAATCAATGGAGGATCATTAGTTATGGATCCCATTAAAATAGGATAAACATCATATCATGTTTTTTTTTGTGGATAGATCATACATATAGAAAATGATTGAATCTTCATTGTAGCTGATGATAAAGGTAACATCATCCTTCATTATGGCCCATGGCACCATTCAAATAAATAAAGTATCTCCATAGTTCCAGAAGAAGAATGAAAATTAGATATGGGAAATATTTCAAAGGACTTTAGTGTTGAATGTTGACAAATAAATTCACTTCCCATAGAATAAGTGATGTGGTGGTCGGCCGAAAAAATAAGGCTTCATGGGTTTGGTGCCACCCAGTGATAACCTCAAGATGGTGGTTCCACCGAAGTAGACTCAAAGAATGAGTTAGTGACCTCCTGAAGATATTTTGAAGTGAAACTTTTAAATTTATCCTCTATTATGGCTATAAATATATGGATTCCATATTGTGAGATATATGTGAAATCTAAGGAATTTTTAATATGTGTATTCCTATTTGAATAATAGTATGTGATTATTTCCCTATAGATGTAGGTCATCTGATTGAACCCCATAAATACTTGGGTGCTCTAATTATTCCTATTTCGTTTACCTATTTTTGTGTGTGATTCTTGAGAGCATAAGAATTTTCAAACAAAAAAGTGGTATTATAGGGTGTTCGGTTACCTAGGAAAGAACTGAATTTATCTCTACATATGTAAACTTGAACCTGATAAGCTCCATGCTTCCTGTTGGTAGCTGTTTTTCACACATCTACAACACGAAATTGGGATATTCCCATGTATGTGCATTTGAACCCACTACAGTCTGTAACTCTTTAACTACTCGCCCCGGTGTGGGCATCACTATAGATTTTATGTAACTATTGTCAGTGAGTTGGAGTTCATTAGTTTGATCATTTTTCCATGTCCTATCTCTTATGATTGTTTTTTCAAATATTTGGGTGTTATTAGATCTGGAAAACTAGGTGGTGCAAGTATAAAGGTATGGTAGTGAGGATTTTTGTTGTGCATAGAAGGAAAAAGGGCAAAAAAAATTATCCAAGTACATGTGAAGAATGAAAATATGAAAATGAGTTATGTTCATGTGGGGTGTGGGGTGTGGAAAAAAGAAATGGTGGGGTTTTTTATATTTTTCTTAATTTATTTTTATTTTTGGATCTTTGTGTATGTGAATGTAAAAAGGGGAAAGGAGACTTAGGGAAAAAATTATTAGGGGTGTCATGAGAAAAAAATGTGATATGTTTTTGTTTAATAATATAATTATTTATTTTTTGTATTTTTTTAAAAAAAATACTCTGATTAAAATTCGGATTTCATTTGGAATATGATTTTAGGAATTAAATAGTCAATTTTTGAATTTTATACAATCCGGGATTCATCAATTTTGTCTATCTTTATAAACTATGATCTCTTTTTTGTGATGGAGATTCCCCAAGTAGAAATTAGTATGGTAGCATCCTAAGAGTGTATTCCAGCTACATATTCTATTACTATGATAACGTATGAAAATAGAAGTATTGTGTTCAGTACCAAATTTTAGGTGGAAAATTTTGATGGGAAGAACAACATCGGCATACAGAAATTTGATGCTTTGGATATTATAACTCAACATTAGATAGATATAACCTTGTATAAAAATCCCGTAACATCTATGATGATGATTATAAGAGACTAAACTATCAATCCTATGATACGATCCATATCTGTTTGGTTAAATATCCAAAATATAGTGTGGTGTGAGAAACCTATATAAAAATATTGTAGAATATTTTTGGAGAATATTTATATGGCCAAAATAATTGAAAGTTGATTATACCTGAAAAATAAATTGTTTAGATTTCATTAAAAGTAAGGTATATTAATGATTTAGCACCATGACTATTCTAAAAAAATCCTAAAATATTTGAAAAGTTTGGAAGTAAATATTAGAGATGAATATAAGGCTCTGTTGATGTTTAACTCTCTAATGGATAGTTATGATCACCATACAATAATGTTGTTGTATGGTAAGGATGAGTTAAAAAATTTTATGTTTCAAATTCCTTAGTTATAATGATTACAGGTAGAAGGACAAGTATGAACATTGGGATCCCGGAGTAGATTAATTGATGGAAACTAGTTGAAGATCATCTACTAGGAAATCCAAAAGATTCAAAATATATGAATCACAATTGATGTGAAAAGAATATTCTAGTATTAGATGTCCAATTAAATATGAGTGTTCCTACTGTCATCAAAAAGGGTAATAGAAGAAGTTTTTTTTGAAAATCGGGAAACTGAAGTCAAATTTTGTAAATAGAACTGGGGAAGCTGAAGATACTATCCTCATTTCCTTGAGAGTCACCCATTCAAAAGTTTGAATTCTTTATTTAGGTTATTAATTCCATATCTGTAGGAATTGAGGTTGGTTTCTGGACCTCATGGATCCAGATAAAGGTGTGGTTCTTTTGGGAAATAACCAATGTTTCCATAAAAGAGGTATTGAAATGATATGGTTGAAGATATATGATGTTAAAACATGATGTCTTACAGATGTAAAATATGTACCATAATTGGAGAAGAAACATATATCACTTCTATTTTTGGATAAAAATGGTTACCAGATAACCATTGGAAGATGGATTCATGAAAGTTATCCAAGTTTCACTCCTTGTGATGAAAGGTATTAGAAAATGTTTTTTGTATTATTTGAATTTTGAGAAAATTATAGGTGGAGCAGTGATATTAGAGAAGAGTATCACCACTGATAGAACATAAAAGATCACATAGAGAACATCCATGTATGTAAAATCAGTTTTTTATTCTCTCTATGTAGATGAATATAGTGTTCTTGATAGATATCAAGATGTTTTGGATAAAAAAGAAATGAACTAGTGGAAGTCTATTGTAGTGGAATAAATAAATTCACTGCATAAAAATATGGTATGGGATCTAATTCATGCTCATAAGTACAATAAACATACTACAATGAGAAAGTTACAAAAAATTTTGCACTTGATAAATATCTCTAGGACATGAGATGCCCATGAGAATTAGGAAGGTTGCAGCAGTTGGAAATTTATTTAGCACCATGAATTTTTTATTGAATTGAAACATGGTGAATTTTTTTGTCAAGGTGGAGATTTTTTATGTTTGAAAAATGAAATCTCCAACCACATAATTGGTGATGTAGTATTTGATTGAGAAAAGAAAGTTTCATGGGTGTGGTGCCTCCTGGTGATGACCTGCAGATGGTGGTGCTGCTGAAGAAGTATTATAGAAAGAGTTAGTGACCACCTGAAGATATTTTGATGCGTCCACTGGAATTTTATTCTCCAATATGGCTATAAATATATGGGTTCCATTTTGTAGGATATATGATAAATCTGTTTAATTTTTAATATGTGTATTCATGTTCGAATATTATTATTTTTTTCTTTCCCCATGGATATAGGTCACCGTAACGAACCACATAAATATTTGTGTGTTCCTGTTCTTTCTGCTTTGTTTCCCTATTTTTGAGTGTGATTCTTGATGGGGTGATCATTTCTGCACAACATTTAGTTTTCAATTATCCCCATCTCTAGGGAAGCGGAGGTTGAAGTTAACATCATCCTCTATTATGGACCCTAGATCCCTATCAAAAAGTAAATTATGCCCATCGTCCCAGAAGAAGAAAGACAATTGGATAGAGAAACTATTTCCGTGGTCTTTAGTTTGTAATCGGCCTCAAATCTATCAAAATATCTCATTCTAGGTACTCTACCTACTATCACATATCAAATCTACCTTGATCACCCAAAAATCCCTATTTTCAAACAACCAACCTCATGCATAAAATCCCATAGATATCTCATAATATCATAGACAAAACTTCATCAAGAACTTACACCCCTCTTACCTTCTCCCCCAACCAAAAAATGTAACCCCATTCCCCTACCTAGACAAAAACCCCTTCATTATGAACCATCGGACCCCCCCCCCCTCTAAAGACTTCTCCACTAATACTTCCACCTTTTCCAGCCACTATTCTTAACAAAATCCCATTAAATCTATCTATTAATGGACTTAAAATGCACCAACCATATAGGATGAAATTTAAATGTGAATATGACATTGACCTCTCTACTCCAAAACCATTGAATCAAAAGGAAACCCTGAGACTTCACCTATAGGGAAATGACTACTGAAGAGATGGAAGACCACATAGGATGGGTATTTTATCTAACAGACATTTGTGGATTTTGTCATAATCTACCCACACCTATTTTAATTAAAATATTTTTCTATAATTTCCATGAACGTTTCAACCTATATATAGATATAATTCTTTAGCACCGGAGTGGTTAAAGTGGCATTAGCATACTTTTTCTCACCAAATACAATATAAAAAAATAAGTACATGTGTGGAATCTCTTATAAGGAATGATTTTGAGGATATTTACCACAATCTCTCCAAGGCCACACTAACAGCCTCTACCTCCTATGGAAGGAGGATGATATTTGGATTACAATGTTCACTTCTAACAATATTTCTTCCTCTATCAACTGGTTTGGCGCGCCATCCTGGGATTTTTTAGGTTTCCATAAGTGGCACTCAAAATAAGTAAATTTAATGTCCAAGTATCTCCAATGGTCAATTATAAGTGTTCTTTTCGGGCCTCTTCTCAGGGTTGGGGGCATAAATGAAATTATTCTTCATATAGAAAAGAGAGGGGGATCCTGCATATCCTTTTTCCATTTATGTGACCTCTCATAGCTGGTTCAAGTCATGGGTCTCTCTGACACGGGACATGATGGTATCATTTTCACATGGTTCCATGGGTGCTCAGAGAACACCCACATTGTAAATCATTTTGACATGTTCTTGGCTTCTTCTTGTTGGCTCACCATCTTCATCCTCTTCAATGTTTCTCATCTTACCCTATCTATATGGACCACTGACCTATTCTCATCAACCCTAATATTGAAAATAGTAATATGAGACAAGAGATTCATGTTAGATATGAATGATACCACATGATAGAAAGATACTATGGTGATGTGATTAAATCATGATGGAATATGGAAGGCCTTGGTGTTCACAATAAAATTCACCAGGTCTCCTCTAATATTAAGTAGTGGAGTTATAGTCAGTTTCATCTATCATATAATCAATTAATTGTTATTTGTAGAAGTATATAGAATCTTTTCTCCCTTATTCCATCATTTGAAACCCTCTATAAAATAACTGAGTTGGAAAATTATCTAAATAATTCTCTCAAAATGAAAGAAATATGCTGGTTAATGTGTGTGTGCGACATCCACATTATTGATGGTGACTCAAATACATGTTATTTCCATCAAAAATCATCTGGGGGAATTTTAAGAACTTCATTTCTTGTTTGAAATCTCCATAAGGTAATTTTGTCTTAAAGGAAGAGGATATTATTGGCCTAATCTTACACTTATCTATGATCTCTATTGTAACGACCAAAACTTTTATCAATAAATTTACCCTTGCATTTCAATAAAATGTTCTGTTATATGTTTTGCATATAGAAAACACATGCACTAATTTGGTTTTATATTATCCTATTGGACTTTAATTACCATTAATAATCTTTATTGTTGATAATATATTCATTGAACATTAATAATATGATTAGTATAAATATAGGGTTTTGATAAATCCAATTGACAAAAACAAAGGAGTGATGGCTTCAAAAAGTAGGAGTGTACCATTTAAAGCACAAATATTAGATCTTTTTATAGAGATAGTAGCTATAGGATTTTCCCTTAACCACACCTAATATTATATCCAATAAATTAATCATGAACAAAAAAATTTATGGGAGAAGTTCAAGCTCATCGAGATCACGGCCCAAACCATGTATGTCAAACCACCCCATGAAAGTTTCATCAACATGCACCTTACCCATAGAGAATTTCATGGTGTATTGAAGGGGTATGTATCAAGATCATAAAAATATGAATATTTATATTTTATTTTTAATATAATAAATTAAATATTTTCTTCTTATCGTTTCTTTATAAATGATTTTGATTTTAATAAAATAAAATGGAAATTATATTGTTTAATAGTTTTTAATTTCAAATGATATGTTTATTTTGATTTTTCAACATTTTTTCAAAATAAATAATAAAATATTATTTTTAAATAATTATTATTAAATATATGTGATCATATAATTTATATTAAGTCATATGTAATTTTTGTAAGGGTTCAAAAACTATTATTGTCAAAAAAATCCCATCATTTCTCCATAAATGACAATTTTATTTTAAAAATGAAAATTCAGGTATTTATAAAATTATTTGGTTACAAAAATATTATTATAATTAGAACATTGAAATTATCTAACAGTGGATCTTTTATAATTTTCTGAGACAGTCAAATTTTTTGATAACAATTAAATACTATATAAATGTACAATGTGTATTATAACATCCTAATGACCCAAAAGTGATGTAATAAATACTATAAATGGTAACAACATCTAAATATGTTTTTTTAACTTTAAAATATTGTTATTTTATTTTTATTTTATTAATTTTATAAATCCTTTATTAATCCTCAAAAACCATTGATATATTTTAATTATTTAAAATCATTTCTTTAGAGTATGACTCACTTCCATATAAGAAAGTGTATTATTTTTTTAAGTTGTGACCTTAGAATTATGAAATATCAAAAACCACTATTATTTTTCAGAAACCATAGGGAAAACCCATGCTAAGCTTTTTTTTGGTTATTTTGTTACATAGATTCCAAAACCAATGTTTGAGAAATAATGAAACATTCCCCACTAATGTCCTATATAATCAAACCCAATAACCAATTTTTCAACAATCAAAGCCGAGGGAGCACTTCCTTACTCATTTATCCTATATATAGAGTCCCCTTAAGGTTCCCTAATCTCTTAAAAATATCCTCCCAAGCATTTTAAGTCACACTCTCAAGGTAATTTTTCTTTTCCTTCTCTTATTTATTCAAGTATATTCAATACCATATGCCTCTTACCTACCATTTATAACATTCATATGTGTTCTTCCATATCACCCATACATCCCTTTTGATTTATAAATAATGATATAACCCTTTTTATCTCATTAAGTCCTCCTATAAAGAATTATGCGCCCCTGTTATGTGGCCGAAATTTCATTGTGATTTTTCATACCAAATAATTTTGTTATGAATAACCATACACATTTCCTATCACGGTTTTTCACCATTATGCACATATAATTCTAGATTGGGGGATTAAATGTATTTATTATACACTCCTTGATCATGGAATAAAATATTAGGATTAATGAATCCATGTAGTAGGATCTATGTGGCACGCTGAAGTATGATAATGAAATACAAGTGACTGGTGCACCCGAAAACATATAGCACTCCAATGCATTGGGTAATGTTTTGTCCCATGAGACATCATGTTGGGACAATGAGTAAACCTGGTTACATTATGGGACTTCTTCCATAATTATGTCTTGTAAATTAAGAATAACCTATGTTTATGACACAGTGTTTTAAGTTATTTTCACATTTAAAATGTTGCCTCTATGATTTTTATGTTTTATCATGTCTCCTTGTTCATGTTTATGATTTATACCCCTAATATGACCCAATGATATGTGTATGGTCTATCAGGTATTATTCTATTCATGTTATGCCTTTTTTATTCTCTTACTAGACTTTATATCTCACCCATTTATTATGTATGTTCCCAGTTTATCCCATTCAGTTTTAATAATGAGCATGTTAAGAAAAGTTTCAGTAAATATGATGTATTCCTTGTTTTATGTTCTTATATAATGTACCTAATTCCAAATGACTCTATAATTTCAAATAATCTACAATATATTATGTTTAATTTTTTGTAATAAATCATGTATCAATGTGAAATAAAGACTAATATATCCATAGTTGGAATAAAGGACACTAGTACAAAAAATGTTTTTTACGTCGTTATATTTGACATCAGTTATAAATAACTGATGTGAAAAGAAATAAAATTGATTTAACACATTGGTTTTATTATAAGTGACATGACAAATCAACTATCTCACTTTATCACGTCGATTATAAAATAACCAACATTATAAATCCAATTTTTTTGTAGATTATATAATTACTGATGTAAAAAATGATTTTATGTCGGTTTAAAAAAAATCAACGTGAAAGTTAAAATTTCGAATCATACCAATAATCCGTTCAACTTTTTTATAATGACGAGATGAAATTATCAATTGTTGCTTAAAATTTTGTACACTATAGTTTCATTTTCAATTGATTTTAACTGATTTTTAACATTGGTTATATGATAACCAACGTGAAAAATAAATTGTTATGACTTTTTCATGTTGGTCATATAAGAACCAATGTGAGAAATACATTTTTATTCTTTTTTCACGTCATTTATTAATTAACCTATATGAAAAATAGATAAAAAAACATGTAGTTCATTTCCCATTATTCTATCTTACGGGTCCAGAAGGTCAAATGGAGAAACAGATCAAACATTATGGTCATCAGAAGTTGATCACCTCTGAACGAAGTCTTAAAGAATGTCAACTTCTGATGGCCATAACATTTGATCTATAACTCCATTTGAGATCTGTGACCAGGAAAATCGAAGATTAAAAAACTATCTACATGTTTTTAAACATTATTCACATCGGTTATTAAATAACTTATGTGAAAAATGACTTTTAACTTTTGTTATTTAATAACTGACATGAAAAATCAATTTTCAATTGCTTTTTAACATCGGTTGTTAAATAACTGATGTTAAATATCAATTTTCAAATCATTTTCATAATACTGATAGGAAAAATGATTAAAAAAATCATTATATTTTTCCAATCTTTGATTTTACTAGTTTTAGAGCTCAAACGGTGTTACAGATCAAAAGTTATGGCCATCAAAAGTTGATATTATTTAAGACTTTATTTAGAGGTGATCAACTTTTGATGGACATAACTTTTTATCTATAACTCCATTTGAGCTCTCGATGGAATGAAAAAGTAGATTAGGAAATTAACTACATGTTTTTTATCGATTTTTTATGTCGGTTATTAAATAACTGATGTTAAAAGGCATTTTTCTTGTCGGTTATTAAATAAACGATGTAAAAAATTGATTTTTATATCCCTCTATTGTGGAAATTTTAATATCTTTTTTTGACGGTTATCATAAAACCGATATGAAGGATAATTTTTATATCCCGCTAACTCGGAATTTCAATTTTTTTATAGTGTGACATCTACATATTCTATTTCCACCTAAAACGTTTAATACTGCATTTTATTTTACCATCTCATTTATATGGTTTCATTATACCCATATGGTTAACAATTTTTATGATCATTTCATTCAACCATGATTATTCCACTGATTCGACTTGTATGATCATCAACGTGAATCCATTATTTCTCTATTCCGTATTTTCATGAAGGTATTTGTTATTATTTTTCCATGATTTATGTTTTGTATTATTATTTTTCATAATTCTTATATCAATTAATGATTATTATTTTATTATAAGGAAGAATAATTTTTTGTATCATGGTAAAACTACAACACCTCCTTCAGATTCAACAATTCCTTTTAAGTCGAAGTTCTTCATTCCACGATCTCATCAATGTATTTTTTATTATTTTACCATGATTTTTTTTGATTAGTTTTCTTAATTCATATACCATTTAGTTATTATTATTTTATTATAATGAATAATATTTCTTTTTATCAGGGTAAAACTACAAATCCCCCTTCATATTTAAAAACTCCTTTTAAGACGAAGCTTTGGTTGGCTCATTCGATGTATCCTCAGAAATAAATATATCAATTCTAGATCAATGCAATGTTATTGGTTTTTAAAAAATCTACATTAAAAATAACATTTAATCATAGTTATTAAAAAAATGACATAAAATTTTCTTTTTAACAACGGTTTTTTAAAAACCGATGTGAAAAATATAGTTTTAACAAAAAAAATTAAAATGGATGTTATTTCATGTCAGTTCTTAAATAACTGATGTGAAAAAAACATTATTTATTTAATAACCGATGTTAAGAAATTATTCTTTTATGATTTTTCACGTCAGTTATTTAAAAACCAATGTGAAAAATATAGTTTTCAATACATTTTTTCGAAAAATGGATAGTCTTTCCTTTCAGTTATCAAATAGATAACGTCAAAAATCATGATTTTTTTTAACATCGGTTAATAAATAACCGACGTCAAAAAAATTTATTTTTAATGTCACATGAAAAAAAGTTGATTCAAAACTGACGTGAAAAAACTAAAATAACTGATGTAAAAAATTATTTTTGTACTAGTGGGAAATATTTTTCTTATTTTTGAGATTAGGATTAGAAAACCCTAGATAAAAACTTGGGAATAAGACTAATTTTTAGAAAACATAACTAGATTTTGATAAGCATATATTGATTGGTTTATCCAGAAAATACATCCCTATTTTGATACTATAAGTGGATGTCACTCTAGAACATATGTATATAGGTGTAAAACCCAAAAACATTGAATTGAGCTAGACTTGATCGAGAACTAGAGTAGGATAACGAGCCTTGATGTAGGCCTGTTTTAACATAATTAGTGGATATTATTTAAATATTTAATAATATCATTATAAACCATTATTAAGGGGTAAAATATCCATAATAATATATGTTAGAAATTAGATCATGGATAACATAGATTAAAGCCTAAAAATTCATAAGTAATGAAAATCAAGTAATTTATAAGTTATCTATTTACTATCATTGGATTATCATTTATATGTTCAATAGTTTAAAAACACGTATCCCTAATTTTCCCTTCATTCTATCCAATGGATTGATATTAGAGGATGTAGGTAAACAATCAATGTGATGACTGTCCTAATGAGATTCTCAACCCAATGGGAGTGGGAGTCGAGAACATTGTGATGATACTGTCTTAGATGAATCAGTTCTGAATAGATAGATGGATCATGATGGGCCCCCAGATACTCAGAAGATAGAACAATGTGAAATTAAAATCTTTATACAATAAATGCCCCATGAATTTCACTAGATTCGCATTTGTGAATCAAAATATCATGACTAAACTACATCAAGATGGATATTTATATTATTTTGAACCAAACCCAATTGTTTCTTTTTTCTAATGTTTATAAGATAAAATGAAAAAATATACATTTAGTTGGAAATGTAAAAGGGTTAAAGAGATTCAATAATTAGTTCATACCGATGTGTGTGGACCATTTCCTATTGAATCAAGTGGTGATTACTCATACATCATAAATTATACTGATGATTTTATTATATGCGTATATGTATACATAATGAGTTATAAGTCGCATTATATTGATAAATTAAAGGAATACAAGAATGAATTTGATAAAAAAACATGGTAAGAAGATTAAAAGAATCCACTAAAACCATGGGGGAGAATATCTTAATCAATACTTCATTGATTATTTATTGAATTTTGAGATAATATCTCAACTCACTCCTCATTATATGACTCAGGGGAATGGTGTAAGATAAAGGAAGAACTATACCTTTTTTTGGAAATGGTGAGATCAAGGAAGAGCCATGTGACTCTTCTATTATCTTTTTTGGGATACACATTACAAATAGTAGTATAAAAACTAAAACCAAGATCCAACTAAAGAGAAATATGGTATACCATAACAATTGTGGAATTGAATGAAACTCTTGTTTTCATGCCTTCGTGTGTGGTGTTGTGAAGAATTATTTATAGCCTATTTAGATAAAAAACTTTGATTGTATGGTACAAAGTATACCATTATTGGACATTCTAAAACAATAAGGGTATATTACTGATACTACCCCTCATAAAAAAAGGTTATAGTGATAGTAAATACCTTATTTCTTGAGAGGGATCACATCTCTAGAAGATATGGTAGGAGTGAGATAGACCTCAATGAAAATAATTCTAAAGGTATATGAGAGTTTGTGAAAGAGTAGATTATATAAAGCCCTATGGAAGAAGAAATTTTTGAAGAAACACATGCACTATAAAAGAGTACAATATAGGTTATAAAACTATAATTTTATATATTTATATGCACTATGGATGGTGATGGATTATTAATTAATAATAATGATCCTATAAATTACATTGAATCATTATATGTCATGGTTATTTCCATGTTCCAAGAATCCATGAATTCTTAAATGGATTCCTTATACCAAAACCAAATATAGATTTTTGTAGATCCTCTAATGAATATAAGGAATGTTGGATGAAAATTGGTATTCAAGAAAAAAATTGACATGTATGGAAAATTTAGTACCTATAAGGAATGACTTGATGCAAAAGGGTTTAAATAGTGTCAAACCATTGACTATGATGAAACCATTTCAATATTTTCAATGAAAAAATATATCTGATTTCTACTTAACATTATGTCTTACCAGGACAATGATATTTGGAAAATAGATGTCAAAACCTCATTCCTTAAATATGCCCTTTTGGAAAAAGTATATAAGACAAAACCCGAAGGTTTTGTGACTCCAGTGTATGAAAGTAAGATATGAAAATTGAAAAAAACACCATTTATACATTAAATAAATAATATCAATCCTGGAACTTTCATTTTTATAAATCCATAACAGAATTTGTTTTTATAATTAATGTGATTGATTATTGTATCTACAAACGATTAATTAGAGTACAATAATTTTCTTAATAGTATATATTGATAACATATTTCTAGTTTGAATCGAAATACCAGTCATATAGTCTGTTAAATCATGGTTCAACAAATTATTTTCTATGATGGACTTGGGTAATGAAACATATATACTTAGTATCAGGATCCATCAGGAAAATCCAAGAGGTTTCTCTGACTAATTCATAGTATACACATTGACAAGATACAGAAGGGATTTAGTATGGAACAATCCAAGAGGGGATTTTTGCAAACATAAAATGGAATTCATCATTCAATAGAATATGTCCTAATACACATGGGGAAATAAATATGATATATGGGATTCCATATGCATCAGTGATTGGTTCAATCATATGTGTTATGTTATGTACTGTGGTATATGTTGCTTACACATTAAGTGTGGTAAGAAGATATCATGTTTATCCAGCTTAACTCTTTTGGATAGAAGTCAAGAATATCATTAAGTGTCTATTGAATATTAAGGATATTTTCTTAGTTTATATATGATATGAGGAACTAGTCATTAGAGGATATGAAGATTCTATTTTCCAAACTAATTAAGGTGACATTATTACACAAACGGCATAACACCAAATCTCTATTCTCGTATTTTCTATAAACCACTTTAAGGTTCAGTGGGAAACTTATAATACAAGATACCAAATAGAAACATTTAAACAAAAAAAAAGTTAAATGAAATAAAATATTCAAAATCCACTGAAAAACATCAAAATTCAACATTAGATATTAAATTCTAACACAAATTCATGAAACACACACGTCAACACCTTGGGCTGCATCCGAATTGATCCATACTCTATGAATTATCCCAAAAATTCAAAATCAAACAAAATTTTACAAAAAACACTAGGAATTATAATCCATTAGATAATATCATCATTGATGTTATAAAAAATTGAACATCTTTAAGATATTAAAGGGGATATCTCCCCTGAACCAGAAAATTGAACATCTGAAAACCGCCAACAAACAAAATCAAAATCAACTAGAACATAGAACTCGTGGAACATAGTCAACCATTAGAAATCACCTCCCATGAAACCAGGAAAACCACCATGAAAATATGATTGGGAGGACATTTTTTGAATCATGGAGTATAAGGATAGTAGGAACATACATTTTTTATTATAAACACCAAAACCAAAAACTTTTGTTGTTTCCGAGGATAAAATCTATGAAAAAATATAGAACATCACAAGTCCAAATATCAATCATGACCAAAAACCCCCAAACAAAATGAAATAACTCTAAATAATAGAATAGATTAAAATGAAACCAATGAATGTTACTTAAACCCTAAGGTGGGAGAGAACCATCATGAATTGCGGCTCCTAGAAAAATGTTGACTCTCAAACAACACATCCTAACACCCCCCCCCCCCCCACCCCACACGCACGAGAGCTGCTATATCATACCAAAATGGAGTCTAGTGCAATATATCTGGGAGTATGAGTAGATATTGAGATGAACACAGTCCCAATATTGATCCAAAATCGCAAAGTGATAGAAACACTCAAACAAGACGAATGGAAAGGGAGTGGATGACATTAGTGAAGGAAAGCTGAAGAGAGAAACCATAGAAAAAATCAGGTCACCGATGGATATAAAACCAATCTGAAAATTGAATTAAGAAATAAATGAGAAATCTAAAAACAAAACAAATATGTAGGGATACTGATGGAGGAAAAACCAACATTTGAAGCTAGAAGAGGATAAATCATTGTCATGAGAGGAAACCTTAGATTATGGAGAGGTGTGGCATGTTCAAAAGAGCTCAAATAAGTATGTAGTCATATTTTTTATAGCATATTCCAAGTACACTGGGTATTAAAAGTTTACTAAGGAATAAATATTGATGTAAAACTTCATATAAGAGCATGATGTGGTACCTAAAAGTAAATATCCTATCACACTTTACTATGATAATAATGTAGTGGCGACTCTTGCAAAAGATCCAAGGATAAATCATCATATTAATCAAATAAAATAAAAGTATCATATCTTTAAGGATTTATCTAAGATATTTCTGGTCTAATTGAGAAGTATTTCCATAGAAGAAAGAATTAAAGACATATTGAATAAATCCTTGACTCAGCAGAAACATGATTATCATGTGAAGTCTAGCACACTAAAATTTATAGTTAGTTGTCTATAGTCCATGTGGGATTTTGTTGGAGTTGGTGTCCTAGGACAAACTATTTTTACATTTATTAGATGTATATTTTATGTATTTGATATTAATTAAACATCATATTAATAATTTTTTAATGTTCAACATCTATTTAATTTAATAATTTCAAAGAGTATTTTTCATATTGATATGGTCATTGGAATTCCACGCTATGATGAGAAACATGGAGTAATATAAAAATATTCTTAATATAATTTTATGGTTGGATAACATACAATGATGAATATATAGAATTTAAACAATAAGGTATGTGTACTCATAAAATTATGAGGCTTCCTCTCATGAATTTCTCACTTGGTAATATTCATGAGGGGAGATTAAGAGAACCAAATTGCTAGTAGAAATTCTAAATGTCTTGGGATTATCATTTATTCCTATTATCGAGTATGTGTAATGTTATATACACTTTAAGATTATCCTTAATCCATGTCAGGAATCCCATACTTATATTTTCTGATGAAAAAGATGATGACATTTTCCAGGGTGAAGTACGGTGTGTTGGGAGAAACATGATTGACATGTAATAATGGATATTTCGAGGAAAGTTTTGTCACCTCTATATTTATGGAAGTCGGTATCTCTAACCTTTTATTATAACAGAACTATCTCCCTAAATTCAATGGCTATGGTGTAATGATATGATTTTCTAGATACTCAAAGAATGGCCTATCAAGAATATAGGTTTTTGACATGGGTGTGAAAACTTCTTGATGATATATTTTGAAAAAGTAATTATATTACACAATGAGAATTTGTATGTGGTTTTCATCATTGTGAAATTACATTATTTATCTAGGGTTCCTTAAACCATTGTTAGACAGTAATCTAGGACTTTAAGAAAGCATGCCTAATTCTAATGGGAAATAATCCTAGAGGGTCACGTACTATGTTTTTTCAATGATCTCTATTATATTTTATTATATTTTAATTAATGGAATAAATATTATTTTCATGACTAAGAAATTATTTTTACTCAAGTTTTATTGATAAAATAAATTAAATAATTATTTATTTACTAGATTTTGAATAAACTATATTCATTTATTTTAATGAATATTTAATAAATATATATTTACTAGTTTATGAATAAAATAATTATTTAAGTGAATAAAATATTTTATTTTGGTATTAAATAAATTCTAGAGGAGTTTGAATGGACCAAGGATTCCTCCAATGAAAAATATTAATTAATAGGTCAATTAAATAATACTTTTTATTTCGCAAGTTGGCATACACCATAAATTAATATTATTATAATTTCATTATGTGGAATGGGGTTTATTAAATTTTGTTATATTATTTAATAGATTCAATGAATTAAATAGTTATTTTATCTTAAAACATAGATCTATACATAGAATGTTATGTCTATTGTGTAGAGTACCAATCGATGAAATCGAAATAGAGACTTATTGTGCACAATGAATTCACTCTTGAATTCTTCTCTCTCACTCTTAAGAACACGAAATTTAAGAGATGATTCTTCAAGACCAAAGAATTAAAGATCAAGAGAATATAATGCAACACATTCGATTCACCATCCTGATACTAGGAGATTGAGTGGCATTTCTCAATGATCATAGGAGCATGTGTGGATCACCACTAGAAGGATTTGATCCTTGGATCCTCACAGTGTAATAAAGGAAATCCAGAAGGGTCTCTTCGGATGATAAACATTCATCATTGAAAAAATATGATAATACTAGGTAATAATTTTTTTAGATATTAAATCAATAAAATGCAAGTTTGACATACCAGATCCTTTCTCATAGTTTCAAGAAAGAATAATTAAGAGAAAAATTAATTTGTCTCCCACCACCTCATGCATCCACTACACTCATAACCAAAAAAGTATGTGTATATAACTAATACTCTTAGCCATTCGAACATCATAATTTTATTTATAATAATCAGAACAACCACATTTTTAGTGGTCTATCCAAATATTTCTTCTTCACATTAAATGCAGGATATAATTTCACCATTTAATTTTTTATCTTCATGAACTCGTAATATTAATATATTCTGAAGTCAAACTATTGCGGTGAATGTACTATCAAAAGGTATTTTTGATTTCTTGGTTTATTTACATGAAATTTTTGATATGAACTTATATTTCCACTTCATTTTATCTTTCTGTAATACCATAACTCATTTCATAACTTTTAGATTGATTTTAAAAAAATAATTTGAAAAAAAAATGTTAAGGACTTCAATCGTGTATCATTATAAGATTACGTGACAATGCTACGGAATTCAAAATAATATTATCAACCATTGTAAAATCTAGATATTAAATATGAATGTGAAACTAAATAATTTTCTCATGTGATACTTAAATCCCCACTCTCATGTGATATTTTGGGATTTTTTATTATATTTCAAATCTCTAGGGATACATTACACCATACAGCATGAAACAATGTGATGTTCGGGGTTGATACATATAAATATCATAAAATATCGTGTTATGTTAATTAGTAATATAAAGTTATCACATGTTATTTTATTCACATTTAGTATAAAGTGGTATGATAAAATTAATTATCTCAATTAGGGAATGTAGTTAACAGGAATGGATCACCTTAAAGCTGGTGGGGTTCTGTGGCTCTTCATGAACTAATCATTGTTCTATAATTAGTTCTCTTTGATTTTTTTTCGTGTACTATTTTTTAAAACCAAACTAAACTAAACTATATTCTAATGTATATATCTATACCTACATTCCCTTCATCATCTCATATTAATCTTTTTGTGCCTATATATTCTTGAAATATGTAAGGGGTGACACTCCAAAACCCAATCCATTAACGTGAACATATTTTTCTATCTGATTTGAAGCTACTGAAAGTATTTTTTCATTAGCTATAATCAATTTTGACCCTTGTGTATAAATATTATATAAACCATTTGGTCATAAATGTATATTTTTTATAGTAAAATTATAAAGCACAAAAAATTAATATTATGACATACATACACATGATTCTCGGACTTCTTGTGTGTTTTCATCTACTATTTTTTCCAAATTTATATGAGACTCCTTTTATTATACAAAATTTGAGATGGAAGTGTATTCATATTGAGATTCATCAATATTCATATAAAAAATTAGCCTATGTTATTTTACATCACGTAAATTTTTTTCGAAAGATTTCAAATACACACCATTTTCTTTTTCAGTAAAGTGTATCTATTCCTTATTTTACAATAAGAGTACAATGGTTTTTAATCATATTACATATTTTCATAAATACCTTATTTTTTCATAAATTACCATTTTTACTCAAAATAGATAAAAAATATATTTTCAAATAAAATATTTTTGATTACATTACACAAAAAATGATTCCTCGCCAGGATAACTAATCAATTATTTCAATGTTTCTTGGTTTATAATGCATGAATACATATCTAGTTGGTGGTGTTCACTTTCCCTTCTATATCCTTGTTATTATGTCTTTTAGATGTGTCTATAAGGCTCTATAATCCTTTCCAGTGACCAATATGACAAATCTTTTATAGAAATCATCTAAATTTAATGAAATATACTAGGGTAATGAAAATTAATTAAATGTTTCAATATATATATATATATATATATATATATTAAATAGTCCATGTATATTTTAACAATTCACTAATATCTTCCCACGTGATTATCTTCAATTCAATCTTGACATTATTCCGAATATCTATGAAGATTAGGCCAAAAATTCTTATTTTAACCCAAAATTTACTAATAAACATTGAATCTTTTAGGTAAAATGGTTTTCCAAGTTGATTCCATCCAACCTAAAATTCCATACATTTTATTCTTTCATTGATAAATTTAATTAACATGGTTATTCAATGATTCTCTATTTTTTTCATCCACATTTTATTGATCCCCTAAAGGTTTCGTAGTTTCAAAATCTATGGTGTGTTCTTCCTAAGGATCGGTAACATAAACATGCGCAAAATTAATTATCATCATGGGTAGTTAAAATTTTAATTTAGATTATGTAAAAATTTTATATAAAACATAATATTATAAATAAAATCATATTGTATTAAAAACTCATTAACCTATTCATTGAATTCTCTTTCTTTTCATTTAAGATTGATGGAATTTGGATCATCTATTGAGTATCAAAATCCTGTACTTGTAGTCCCCTTTAATATATAATACACTATCTACATTGGGACCTTGATAAATTAATTATGATCTCCCAATAAATGGGTTATCCTCAATTATATGTTAATTGGACCCTGTAGTTATTTTAGTCGTAATAAAAATTGAGCAATTCCCTTTTACTTGATATGGGACATATAATACTGTCACTGAATGTGGTGTAATTATGAATGGATCCTTATAACCTTTTACACTAAAATTTACCTTCACGATGTTCAATTTCTTGACTTTAACTATAGCTCTGTTCTCAACCCATTTGTAATTTAAAATATTCTCTTTAAATTTCATATTATATAACTTGTATATTTGTTCATTCATACTGAATTATGATATATTCACATAAATCGTATTTCTATATTTTTAATTTAATATGTTCATAACTTCCTTCATAATCCTAAATCAACTATTTCACATCATAATTTTTTCATCATGTTCCGTCATATAGAATTTATAACCATTAATTACAAAACTAGTGTAAGAGATAACATTTAAATTTAGTCCCCTAGATAGCCAATGATGTTGTTTGGAAATAGAATTGGGATTTACAGATAACTGATTATAAAAAATTATCTTATAACCATAATATAAACTATTTATTATGTGTCATGGATAATCATATATCATCTGTAGATGGATTTAAATGTCAAATAATTACTCTATTGGATTCATCATATAGAGGAAACTCTAAACTACTATTTAAAATTCAATGGTGATTCTGGTCATTCTCTATAATGGTAATTGTAACAACACCTATTCTATAAATTTCTTCTCTTATAAGGTGTACACTATGATGAAATTTTTGAATACTAATGATATCAACATCTGGGAGGAAATCAGTATAGAATTCAACAGCTTAATCAACAATAAATCATTATCCCATAAAACCTTATAATTAACTTCAATTCATGATGAAACGCTTCAAAATATTCATATAACATTCAGTGGGATAAATCCATCAACAATTTTCATGACCACATAGTTGAACCTATATAACCTAGTGAACCATTAGGTGGAAAATTATATCAATGATTTATGGTTAGAATAGTTTCTCCAGTTATCATAATATCACAACAATTTCCTTATCCATGGTTGAAAACTTAGTAGGGTCTATTAATTCACTACATAAAGATTTATAAAGGAAGAAATTTTTTGTTAATATATGTTGTACATTTTTAGTCAAAATAAAACCTAATGTTTTTATAATTAAATCATCATAAAAACATGACTATCATGTTATTATATTCCCAGTAGCATCAAATTATTCATTTAAATGATATTATTGGTCATTGGTAGATACCCCTCTAGAAATTTTACACCTTTAAGGTAGTTTCATAATTGAAATTATTATTGTCAACATATAGTTTAAGTTGATGGAGCAATAACTTTTTTATTTCACCCTTCACTGGATCCAACACAAACCTTATCTTTATGTTATCCATGTCCAACATATCCTTAATTCCATATTTTATTATATCTAGTACATTTTTTAATGTGACAATAAAAATAACCCTTATATACTTTTTTAGGTTCATGAAATTAAAAAAAATATTGGACATACAAACAATTTCATTATGGTAATTCAAATAAAATTCCTCTATTTTTTCTAACCATATTTTTTTGGTTTTCCAAAAATTGTTTTCCAAATTTAGTGTCATAATATTTTATTTTCTTAAAAATTTGATCACTTGTTATTTGGGATGGATATGTACATTATTATGTATTTACTTTGGATGATTTCATTCAAGATAGGTATTTATATCTTTGGGGTAAAAATTTTCAAATAGCCTAAAGACAAAGTCATTTAAGATTTTTTCAACGTAATGAGTATGTACCATCTACACAAATGTGACACCCAAACATTCCATTAATGTTATAGCCTAAACATATTCCCATATAAAGGAATATTAATTATCAACCAATAATACATGGCTCGCAGTCTGAAATATTCAATTCTATGAACCTCATACACTGTAACACATATATCCCCCGCCAATTTCATATCTTCAATCAATGATGCCAATTAAATATCAATATCATTACCTATCGGTTTTTGTTTAGATATAAAGAGAGACAAAATAATGTATTTGTTCTTTATGCACGACCATGGTGGAAATATATAAATTACCAAAATAATTATACATGTAATGTGAGTACTAATTTACATACCAATATGCCTTTTTCCATCTCTAGATAATGTAATTGAAAGGTATCATGGATTTTTTCCACACCCAGGATACTTATAAATAACTTTCATACACTGCGTAATGTTTGTTGGGTGTTGTATTTTACAATCATCAATTCTGGTATCTCTATGTCCTAAAAATTTTCTACTGGATTCTGGACATCCATAGAGACGTGTGAACATTAGGATTATAGGAAATTACCACACACATTTTTAATCTCTTGATTTATTTTTCTTGTATCTATCTGTGAAAAACCCCGCAGATGTAATGAGTGACACATGGTCCTTATAAAAAAATACAATAAATTATACATAATGTATTTTTTAAAATATCATACCCATTGAACATACAATTCCCTAAGCACCATATATTATACATGGAATATCTTCCTCATATCCTAACATATAAATTAGTAAAGTCGGTATCACCCCTCCTGCTGCCAACATTCAAATTATATAACATGAATAAAGATGACAATGTTTTATATCTTAGATAACTGGTATACAATAGAGTCATTTCATAGATATTAAACTCCTAAAAATAATTTTTAAATCATGAAGGTCATTTTTAGTTGTCATTTTTATTTATTCTATATGATATCCATCATCATTTACACTAGCATTCATATCAACTGGTCCATAAATCACAATATCAAACCATAAAGTAGGTACATTTCTTATTTCCTGATCTTTAGTCCAATATTTATTGATTTGATATATTTTATAACAAATAAAATATTCTTTCAACTCTTATAATATAATTAATCTTGAAAAAAAACAACATAAACCTGGATAAATGATTTGAGAAGGGTCAATTCTGTGATCTATTGCAATCTTCATGAACATTTTGACACCATCCTTATACAACTTTTTTATTCAATTAGCATCCAGAGATATTTGATTCATATCCATCATTTTATGTTAAAAAATATTCATTTTTTATAAAAATAATTAAATATACATATGTTATTAATAATTAAATTAGAATGTATTGTTACTTTGAAATTATTTGATAGTTTTTCTATGAAAAACATTATACTCACTTTCGACACCTTGTGAACAAATAAAAAAAATTGTAATGATAAAATGATAGAATTATTGGAAATTGAAATTTTAGACTCCTTATAAGAATGTTTCACATTGATAACATCTAATTAAAATAAGAACTTTGAGTGTCTCAAACAATGTAGGTTGGTGTGTGTAGCATTAAAGTAGGCAATTGATGATGGATGAAAGATATGAAGCAAAGTGGTCAAGGTTGAAGCTGAATTCTAATAATGGGAACCCACATGGGATGATATACACCATGATG
Organism: Viscum album; assembly: GCA_963277665.1. Classification (NCBI taxonomy): domain Eukaryota; kingdom Viridiplantae; phylum Streptophyta; class Magnoliopsida; order Santalales; family Viscaceae; genus Viscum; species Viscum album. The sequence goes on along the minus strand of OY728158.1, from coordinate 359,191,112 downwards.
TGGTTTCACCCTTTGGTAGATTGTAATAATGGTTGTGTAATAATGATCATACTAGACTACTAAATTTGAATGAATCTCAACAAGACCATGTTATTGGTGATGCTTCATGACATGTTTTATTTTTACAAAATGGTAACATGAAAAGAAACAACCTATGAGGGTGAAGGATTATACAATCCCCAATACTGGGAAGTAGTACTAGAACACTCTTAAATAATAATTTTCAAAAAATAAATTTATTATTCTAAGAAAATAAGGGTCGAATTATGTGTATTTAGACTGTTTTCTAGTGGTGTAAATAATTTATTGAAGATAATGTTTAATGCCCTGAGCCCACTCTTTCAGACATAGTGCTTAATAACGTTGGTTAATTTTATTATTATAAGAAAACTATATAATTACATGAAATATTGAACAAGAAAGTACATTTTAATGGTCTGGGTTCTAGAGAAATTAGAATACATTTCCCAATTTATAAGAGTGAAAAATAACTAGCAGAACGTTCACTATCTTTATGTTGCCCACTTACTCTAAAAGGGAAGAAAACTGAATTCAAACTTTTATAAAACTTGTGAAAATCATTTAAAAATAATGGCATGAGAATTAATTTGATCAGTAAGAGGTTTTAAAACCATTTAAATCTTTTTTAATAGAAAATTTATTCTAAAAAAACTTTTTGTAATATCACTGAAGACACTAGTACTTGAACATATTATACCTTTAAAATGGATTTAAAATAATCCAGTGAATTCCATAAAATATTAACTAATTTTTTTAAAAAAAACACTATATAAACTTATAATTTTGAAGGATAAATTGAGCCTACCCACATTTTTAGGGGTTGGGTTCACTCCCTACTACCCTACCATATTTACAGCGTTTTAATTGCATAGTTTTATAAAAAAACAAGCTTAAATTATATATGTATATCTCTTTTTCAATGGGATAGTATTTCTTATAAAACATTAAAATATTATATGATATATATATATATACCTTCAAAAATAAATACCCCATTAATAGGATTGATATAATCAAATCCCACGTCATTATGTCTTTGCCTAATATGAAAGCCAACTGTCATTCATAATCCTTACCAACAGATTTACAATAAGAACATTTAAGCATTTAACATTCATATAAATAGTAAAACATGCATGATTTGTAACATGTTATAAGGTGTGTCCATAACTCATAAGGATATTTACATACATGCGTGAAAATGAAACTGATGCACATAATATGATAATAATGGATTAATAAAAACTACATAAAATAATGATGTTCTATGTACGTAAGATGAAAATTTTATTAACATATGATGGTAGGTTTTTAAACCCATAATTTTTTTAAGTAAATGAAAGAAATTCCTTTAAAAATTTGTTAAAACTTTCCAAATTGAAAATAAAAATTCCTTTAATTATTTATTGATATATATATATATATCAATAACCATAATAAAATATTGTATCAAAAAATGAGGATTATTACTTAAAAATAATTATACAAAGGTCCATCACAAATTAATTTTCACCATGAAAATAAAATCATAATTTTAAAAGGTTTAAGAAAATACCAATATCATTTTATTAAAATGTAAGTTGAAATATCAAATAAGTATAAAATAATTCCCCTTACATTTTTTTATCAAACAGTAAGGATCTTAAGGGTGATGGTGAGGTGTGTGTTTTTATTAGAGGATTCATCTATTTTTATAGGAATTATACCATTTCTTATGATAGGTAGGTATTGTCAAGATTATAATTGGATGAAGGGTTTTAATATGCATGTCTAATTGAATATTTATTTTCTCAGTAATTATTTAAATAGATTGAAATGGATATACATATATAATGCATATTTTTGGATTTATTTGGGATTAGATAAGATTTTATTAGATATCAGGGAATATCATTTATAAACTAAAAGAGTTCATATATTTATATTTTAAATTTTTGATGTATCATGTAGTGTGGATATTGTTTTGAGATATGTTTCTTTAATCGGTATGATCGTGTCATTGTAGGTTTTTTTTGGTGGTTATAATTTTTTTATCATTCCAATAGATTCTATCGAGCCATGAATTTAAGGGAATTGGCCATGGGAGGGTGAGACAGAAGCACCTTCATCTGAAAATAAAACTTGCATCAATATTTGTCCAGGTTTCGATTAGGTGGAAGATCATGAAAATGTTTTTGAACCGAATGGAATCCTCGATCAAGATTTAACTTAACCGGAGTGTGATATCTGGTATGTAGATGAGATCAAGGGTTCAAGGCATAATTCAAATCCCCAAATGAGATCAATAGCGTGAAGGAGGAGTAGCACATTCAATGGTATGTGGAAATGATGGTGTAATAAAAAATTCAAACAGCGTGGATTGTAGGGTCGTTGGATCAGACGGATGATAAAGCAATGGTCTATTTTGGAAGTTACGACCCTCATTGATTGATTTCCAATATTTTATTTAAATTTAAATTATTTAATATATTTTATTCCAATTTTAATTTATTAGATTAGATATAAAAAGAAAGTTAGTTTGTAACACTCATATATATTTTTATAAAATTTGTATTTGGAAATAAATTAAATATATAATTCCCTACAAAATTATAATTCAAAATAAATTAAATGTTCAAAATAAAATTTAATCCCTAATACTAAAAAAATAGATACATAAATCCAGAAATTAATTAATCTCATACTAATTTTCATCTAATAGTTTAGATATTTTAAATTTCATAATAATAATTTAAATATATTAATCATAAAAATATACCCATAATACCTTACTTTTTCATGTACAAAAATACTATTAATTTAAATATTTGGAATCAAAACTTTCATTTTTTTATTGTAAGAAAAATAAAATTAATATAAAAATAAATATTGTTTCAATATATGTATATTTATTTATTTATTTTATTTATATATCAACGGTTATCATATGTCATTTTTCAACTTTAATTTAAATGTTCTAATAGAATTTTTTTTAATGGTCAGATAAAAAATATAAAAATATCAATATCTAAGGGCATTCAAACACACACAAAAAATAACTTGATGCTCACAACACATCTTTTGAATGGTTTTATATGTTCTTATTCTTAGTTTCATTGTTATAGTTCATTCTATAACCTTTGTGCTTAGAATAGATCGAAGGGATGTGAACTGCCTAGTCAGCATCGTTGTCTTCCTAAGAGGAATTCAAGTTGTTTTATTATCAATAGTAGTGGGTTTAATGGGTTCATTCTTGTGTGTTAGAGATGTATTAAATATTTTCATCAATAAAATTCTTACTACTTATATTTTTGCATTCAGAGATTTGTGTATTTTATATCATTTTGTAATGTTGATAATAAAAAAACTTACTTTTAAACTGGAGTTATTACATTACCCCCTCCCCCCCCCCAAATTGAATCACACCCTTGAAATTCGTTGACACATACCACTTCTAATTTTCATCTACTCTGAGTCTTGCATGATATCCCCAAGGTTTGTAAAGTTTTCCTCCATGGTTACCATCATATCTTCCAATGAGATTAAAGTCCAAGGTGGATTCAAAATAATCCACATCCTTTTCCCAAACACAGCTTGTGAAAGAGGAGTTGTATGATTATAATCACTAAAAGATAATCCTTAATGAAGGATAATCAACATAGTACTCCAAAATGTCATTTTGAAATTGATTCCTATATGAACGTCTTATGGCTTCATCTTTAAATTTTTCAAATTCATCATAAATTATTCCTGTGAAACAAAAACTTAAGAGTTGACACATATAAGATGCACCGATGTTTCCTTATTATATTTATCTAAAATGATGAGATGGATTCAGGTTTCTCAAACATGGTAAATCACCTAAAATTTCCTTTAGGATACTCCCCTTGGCGTCTATATAAGCGATATTTAATTTGTATGATATCTTTGAAGACAAACCCCGAACTGTGATGAAGATGAAGTCTATAAGGTGTACCTGATACATTGTAATTTTTTTACATGTGTGCATCATGGATTTGTAGGGATCATATTATGCATTTCATGATTTTTCCATGATCATAGCATGTAATTCAATCAGAAGATATAAGAGACTGGTTTGACATCTCTATCATTCCATCTAAAATTAAAGAGATATGTTTACTAATAATGAATACTCAATCTATCAAAGGGTTCTAATTTTCCAATGTTATCTAGATCGTTCCTTTGATACCAATTATAACTCCTCAAGCCCACTCTTCTGGACTCAGTTTTTAAAAAATTTATTTTTTTCTTATAAAAAAACTGAATAATTACATTACATATTGCACAATTGAGGAACTTTTACTAGTCTGGGTTATAGATAAATTAGAACACATTTCTTGATTTATTAGAGTGAAAAATAACTTACAGAACATCCACTATGCTTCTACTGCGCACTAACTCCAAAAGTATAGAAAATGGAATTTGAACTTTTGTGATACATGTGAAAATTCATTAAAAATAATGGTATGAGAAATCATTTTCTCAGTAAGAGGTTTTGAAACCATTTAATGTATTTTTAGGAAAAAAATTCTTCTAAAATGACTTATGATAACATCACTAAAGACACTAGTTCTAGATCAAATTATACCTTAAAAATAATTTAAAATAATCCGGTGAATTTCAAAAAAAATTAAGAAATTTTTTAAAATAAAAATATTGTAGAAACTTAGAACATTGAAGGATATCTTAGGCCTAACCACTTGTTGAGGGGTTGGGTTTACTCCCTACAAACCTACCATATTTGCAACGTTTTAATTTTTGGGTTTCATAAAAAAACAAGCTTTCATTATATATGTATATCTCTTTTCCACTCAGATCTTCTTTCTTAAAAAACATAAAAATATTCTAAGACATATATATATATATAATTTCATAAATAAATACCCCATTAAAGGGTTTTATATAATCAAACCCCACATCGTCAAGTCTTTACCTAATCTGAAAGCCATTGGTAATTCATAATCCTTACCAATTGTTTGACGAGACGAATTATTAAGAATTTAACATTAATATAAATAGTAACATGTGTATGATTTGTCGCATGTTATAAAATATGGCCATAACTAATAATGAAATTGACATACATGCATTAAAATAAAACTGATGAAAAAAAATGATAACAATGGATTAATAAAAACTGTATAAAATAATGGTGTTCTACATACATAAGATCAAAATTTTATTAATATATGATCGTAGGTTTTTAAACCCATAAATTTTTTAACTAAAAAAATAAATTTGTTTAATGTTTTGTTAAACCTTTTTAAATAAAAAATGAAAAATCCTTTTCTTATTAATCGATATATATATATATATAAATAATGATATCCATAATAAAATCTTACATCGAACAATATAGATTATTACATGAAAATAATAAGACAAAGGTCTATCATAAATTAATTTTGACCATGAAATGAAAATCATAATTTTATAAGTTAAAAAAACCAATATAATTTGATTAAAATGTAAGACGAAATATCAAATAAGCATAAAATAATTCCCCTTGTAATTGTTTTGTCGAATGAAAAGGATATCAAGGGTGTTGGCGAGGTGTGTGTTTTTATTATAGGAGTTTTCTCTTTTTATAGGTACAGGACCTTTTCTTACGATAGGCAGGTATTGTCAAAATTAATGTTAGATGATGGGTTTTGATATGCATTTCTTATTGAAGTTTTATTTTATCACAACTTATTTAAATAGAATGAAATGGATATATATATATATATTATTCATATTGTTGAAAGTATTTGAGATTTAATGTGATTTTATTAGATCTCAAGGTGCATCAATTAAAAACAGAAAGAGTGCATATATTTATATTTCAAATTGATGATGTATCGTGGAGTGTGGATGTGGTTTTGATATATGTTTCTTCAATTGGTAAGATCACGTCATTACAGGGAATTCTTGGTGTTTAAAAGTTTTTTATCATTTCAACGGATTCGTTCATGTCATGAATTTAAGGGAATGGGCCATGGGTGAGTGATACAGTACGACCTTCATCCGAGAAGAATGCATGTGTCAATAGTTTTCCTAGATTCGATGAGGTATAATATGATGAAAACGTTTTAGAATAAAAAGGAATACAGGATCCAGATTTAATCTGACCGGAGTGAGATATATGGTCTGTAGATGAGACCAGGGGTTCAAGGCATAAGGCAGATCCCTAAACGAGATAGACTGTGTGAAGGAGGAGTATCATGTTTAGTGGGATGTGGAAATGAGGGTGTACCGAAAAAGTCAGATGATGTGGATTGCAAGCCACCGGATCAGACAGATAATAAAGGAGAGGTCTATTTTAGATGTTACGACCCTCATTGATTGATTTCAAATATTTTATTTAAATAAAAATTATTTGATATATTGTATTCGTATTTTCATTTATTAGATTAGATATAAAAATAATTTTATTTTATAACACTCATATATTTTTTTGTAAAATTACTATTTAAAAATAAATTAAATATACAATTCCCTACAAAATTATAATTCAAAATGAAATATTTGTTCAAAATAAAAGTGAAACCCTAATAATAAAAAAGAATTAGATATATAAATCAAGAAATTAATTAATCTCATACTAATTTTCATCTAATAGTTTAAATATTTTAAATTTCATAACAGTACATCAAATATAGTAATTAGAAAAAAATACATGTACTACCTTACTTTGTCACATAAAAAGGTACTATTAATTTCATTATTTGGAATCTAAACTTTCATTTTTTATTTTAAGACAAATAATAATAATATATAAATCAATATTGTTTCTATATATGAATATTTATTTATTTAATTTATTTATATATCAACGATTATCATATGAAGTTCTTAAACTTTAATTTAAAAGTTCTAACAGATATTTTTTATAACATTCGGAAAAAAAATTATAAATATCCATATCTAAGGGCATTTAAACACACACAAAAATACTTTGACACTTACAAAACATCATTCAAAATTGTTTTTATGTTCCCCTTATTCTTAGTTTCATTTCTATAGTTCTTTATATAACCTTTCTGCTTATAACAGATCCAAGAGATGTCAACTACCCAGTTGGCATCATTGTGTTCCTCAGAGGAATTCCAGTTGTTTTGTTATCAATGTAAGTTGGTTTAATGGGTTAGTTATTGTGATTAAAAGATGTATTAGAGTATTTGTATAAATAAAATCTTTACTATATATATCTTTGAGTTCAGATATTTATATATTTTATTGCATTTTGTAATGTTGATAATACATAAAACATACTTTTAAACCAGGGGTGTTACAGAATGTGTGATATCTATAAAATTATGCTGATTATAGTTACGTTTTCATCTATTAAAAAATATATAGATCAAAAAATTTCACTCACCAAATTTTTAATTCTTATTAGTTTGTGTTAAATTGTGAATGATAATGATGTTTGTTGTGAGAAACCTTAAAAAATTATATGATCTAAAAAGTAATTTTATTTATATATTATTGATTGAAGTTTCCTATAACCATAAAAATCAATTTTTGAGGAGTATAATGAATTGAATATTCCATTAGAAACTACATGATCTCATCTTAGTCAAGTATGCAGCACCTATTGGCTCTAATAAAAAATTTTGTAATTTATTTAAGATGCATTACGCATGGACAATTTACAAATATTAGTTACGACATTGGTGAAGGAAATCATAATTTTTATTAATATAATTTCATTATAAGTAATCCGTGGAATTGAAAATTATTTGGAGCAATAAAAACATAATAAATTATTCATGGATTTTTTTAATTATTAGAATACAATAGAAAATATGAAGCGTTCGTTGATGTTTTTCTACACCAAAAACAATGTATATCAATTTAAATATGGAAATGAAAAAAAATCAGAAAATCAGAAAATTTATTTTGGGTAGTATACTTCTATATGTAATGGTCTTGTTATTAATAAAAAATCCCTTTATAAAAAATTCTCAATTATAAAATAACATGATCACAAAATAGTTTTTAGGTTGTTGTTTCCTACTATTAATACTCCAACATCAAGAATATCTAGATAGCGAAATAAAATTTATTAGGAATGGGTATTATTGAAAATTTATGGACTAAAGTCATCTATGTGTCACAATGTGGTTATTTTAATAATGTATTAAAGTGATATTTTTTTTAACATCTCAAACTTTTAATCATTCCATTATGTAACCACTTTAATCTATCGGTTACCCTATCTGCTAACTTTTAATGTGTTGTACCTTTTACGAATAATATTCCTTATTCTCATAAAGTACATAACAGGTTTTGTTCTTATGGTTAGTGTATGTCCAAATTGGGCTAAAGGATGTTAAATAATTCAGTTCCTTTATATTTACAGAGCTTCTTAATGGTGATATTCCATTAGACTTTTTGTTGTGTTTTTTGTAATAAAATAAGATTTATATTTACAAATTGTAAAAATTATTATAAGTATGTGGATCCTTTGTGAACACCCATTCAAGGATTTCCATATGAAATTCTATGTTTTCTCACCCTAGGATAGGTCAGTTTGTTTTATATATTTTTTAATTCTTATTATTTTTCTTTCTTGTATTTATTTGTTATGTAAGTGTGTATATGTAGGGTAATAACCTAATTAATATTATATATTATATGTTATATGTTATATATAATGGGTAATAATTCATATTTACTTATTAATCATAGTAAATAAATTCAATAAACAGTATTTCAAACATAAAATTAATTTATTAATAACACATATAAATATAAATAACAATTTATTTGATAATATCATTAATAGGAATCTGATTTGATCTAGTCAGGTACCCTCTAAATAGGTACCCATTATTAGAGTTATTTTGATTTATGAAGACATTGTCAGTTGATAGATGTTTTGTTTATTTATTTTGAATGTTACCATACCTCAAATTATTAATTGAATTTAAATTTCTATAAGGGATATTTGAAATTTCCCAATGCCTTATCTATGAACACTAAAACAGAAAGAACTTTATCATGGAAATAGTGACCTTTGTCAACACGAGAAAATGTATTGCCTTTATCCAGAGAAAAACACCCCTTTTATGTTAGCATAGATAAATGTTAAGGAAAGTGTTCAGAGTCTCTCCACTAGTGAGAGGGTTCTCCTAGGGTTTCATGGGTTTGAGAAATCCTAGGTTTTCTTAAGTTGGGTGTTGTTTTAGAATTGTTGTATCATTTTTTCTTCCATGTCTATCCTCCCCCATCGGTCTGTTCAATCCCCATTCCTGCCTATGTTTCGATAGAAAAATCACCCATTAATGCCAGCATAGACGATTAACCCTTAGTAGTTCATAGGATATCTATTTTAATGGTAGTTAAACTCATTGAAAAGTGATTGTTTGACCTAAATGCACTAAAAAACATGTTCCCATATTTTTTCACCAGGAAGAATGTGTGGATAGAAGAGAAGTAGGATCGGGCCACCAGATCATTGAATTCTTCAATGACAAATATAAGCAAAATGATCTACTCAAAATCCCCTGGTCATTTGACAATCATATAATCTTAATGGAGGAACTAAAAAATGAATTCAATTTCTAGAGTATCACCTTAAAAATAGTCATCTTATGGGTCCTCATTAAAAACATCCCCTTCAGCAGAAGATCCAAACAATCTTTTTAGAATATCGTTATCTGCTTCAAAAGTTTTATTAATTGAAATCACTTAGATCCAATCCTCTGGGGACCATACATGAATATCAATGTACTCATCGATGTGACACAACCTCTTATGAGGGGATCATTTCCTTCCATGGGCGATCATCAGCTATGGATATTCAAATAAAAAAAATTCATATTTTCTATTTTTTTGTTGATGGATAAAACATGTAGAAAAAGATTGTGTCCTCCGGGATGTAGATGATAAAGGTATCATCATCCTCCAGTATGGACTATGGCTCTATGCGAATATAGCAAGGATTCCCATCATTCGAAAAGAAAAAAGACTATTGAATAGGGAAAATATTTCCAGGGCCTTTAGTTTGCAATCTGATCCATCTTTAGCGTAGTAGATACTTAAGGTAACATCATCCTCCAGTATGTCACAGGGATCTAAGATAATAAAGAAAGGATTCCCTTTATTCCATAAGAAGAAACACAATTGGATAGAGAAAATATTTCTAAGGCCTTTAGTTTTTAATCAACCCAGAATCTCTCAAAAAATCATTCTAGGTACTCTGCATGATATTACAGATCAAGGATAACTTGATCAACAAAAAATACTTATTTCCAAACAACCAACCCCATGCCAAAAATCCTAGATATACCTCATAATCACATCGAAAACTCTTCATCAAGGACCAAAAACCCTCTTACCTACTCCCACCAACCGAAAAATGTCACCTTGTTCCCCCACCTAGCCCAAAACACATTCATCATGAACCATCAGACCCCACCTGATAATTCACCATTAATACTTCCACATTTTGCACCAATTTTTCTTAACAAAATACTATTAAAACAAACTAATAATTTAACTAAAAATCATTGATCATGGAGGTGTAAATTTAATGGTTAATATGACATTGACCTCCCTACTCCAAAACCCAGCGAATCCAAAAGAACCCCCTATACTTCAATTTCATTGAAATGACTACCGAAGAGATAAAAGATAAAGGGGGATAGTTATTTTATCTAATAATCATAGGTGGATATTATATCAATCCATCCCCACAAATCTTAATGGAAAAATTGTGATGTAATTTTCATAAACATTGTAACCTACATATAGCACGAATGATTTAGTTCTTAAGTGGAAAAAGATTCACTGGCATGGTTTTTCAATCCGAATACATGCTAAAAAATAAGGAAATGGGTGGAATAGCTTTAAAAGAGGGTTTGAAAGGGTTTTTCCTAGTCATTCACCATGGCCATGCTTACATACTCTGCCTCCTATTGATGGAGGATGATATTAGGATTACAAGACTCACTCTGAACAATATTATTGCATCTATCCAATGGCATGGAACACCCACCTGGGATTTTCTGGGTTTCCATCTATGGCCCTCAAAAAAGACAATTTAAGGTCATAGGATCCCCAATGATTGATTAAGAGTGTTGTTTTTTGGAATCTTCCATTGGGTGTGGACTTCAATGAAATTATGTTTCATAGGAAAAGAGAAGGGGTTCCTACAGATCATTTACTCTTATGAGTGAATTCTTGTAGAGAGTTCAAGTCACGGGTCTCTATAACATGGTACATGATGGTAACCCTTTAGCATAGTTCCATGGGTTCTCAGAGAACACTAAAATTATAGATATTTTGGATATATTCTTGTATTATTTCAATTGGATCCCCATTTTCAACCTCTTCGGTGTTTCTCATCTTACCCCAGCCATGTGGACTACTAACCTATTCTCATCAACCATAATAATGACCACAGTAATATGATATAATAGAGGCCTTTTATTTTTGAATGATAAATGATGATGGAATGTGACTAGGATGATGTGATTAAATCATTATGGGATATAAAGGTTCTTGATATTTATAATAAAATGCAACAGGTCTCCTCTATCCTTAAGTAGCGGAGTTGTAGTCGATTTGACCAAACAAATTGTCAATGTATTTCTATCAATATAAGGCTCAAGAATATTTAATCACTTCCTCCCTCATGTGAAACCCTCTCTAAAATACCCACCTTGGAAAATAATCTTAATAATTCTCTCAAATGGAAGGAATGATACTAGATAATGTGGGCATGAAACATCCACATTAAAGAGGGTGACGCAAATACACATTATTTCCTTAAAAAGCTTATAAGATGGGATGTCATAAATTGATTTCTTTTCTAACTTCATTATAATGGAATAACATCTCAAAGAAGGATGATATCCGTGTCATTATATTTAAATTTTCTAGGATCTCTACTATAATGACCCAAACTTTTGTAAATAAAATTCCCCTTTAATTTTAATCAAATGTCTTATTATGTATTCGGGATTGAGAAAAAGCATTCACTTATTTGGTTTTATTTTATCCTATTAAATATAAATGAAGATTAAGAATATTTAACATTGATAATATAGTCATTTAATAGTGATCATATGATTAGTATAATTATAGGGTTTTGATACATCCCAACTGACACAATGGATGTGAAGGCCTCAACTAGTAGGATCATTCCACATGAAGCCCAATTATTGGCACTTTTAATGGAGATAGAATCTATGGTATTTTCCCTAGACTACACCCAATATGAGATCCAACAACTTAATTATAGGGGAAATTGTTTACAGAAGATTTCAAGATCGTCGAGATCATGGCTCAAACCATGTACGCCGAACCACCCCATGAAAGTCTTATCATCTCACACCTTACCCTTAGAGACTTTTTTGGTGTATTAAAGGGATATATGTGAAGACCATAATAATATGAATATTTAAATTGAATTTTTAATATAATAATGTTCATATTTTCTTCTTATCATTATTTTATAAATGATTTCTATTTCTATATAATAAAACACAAATTGTATTATTAATTTGTATTCAATTTCAAATTAGGCATTTTCTTTGATTAATAAATGTATTTTTAAAATAAATAATAAAACATTAATTGTAAATAATTTTTATGAAATATAAATGATCATATATTTTTTATGAAGTTGAAATATAATTTTTGTATGGTTTTGAAAACTGTTGTTGTCAAAAAAACCCAACATTTATCAATAAGTGTAAATTTTATTTTAAAAGTGAAAACTCACGTATTTATAAAATTATTTGTTACATATAAATACTATTTTTGGAATAATTACATTGAAATTATCCAATGGTGAATTAATCATTATTTTATGAGATGGTCAATTTTTTGAGTAACAATTAAATATCGTATAAATATACGGTGTGTGTTATAACATCATAATGAACCAAAAGTAATATAATAAACACTATTAACGGTATCCATGGCCAAATATATTTTTTAACGTTGAAATTATTTTATTTTATTTTTATTTTATAAATTTTATAAATCCTTTATGAATCCTCCAAAACCATTAATATATTTTAAGGTTTTAAAAACATTCAATACTAGAAATACTATTATTTGTGACAGGTTGACCAACCCGTTGTAAATAACCAATTATTTGAGACGGGAATAGCCGCTCCATTGCAAAAACATACGCGCGGTTTGCGCAGAAAACCGCACAAAATGGTATTTGTGACGGGTTCGCAGTGCATGTCGCAAATATCGGGAGGTGGTATGACCGAGTTATGATGGGGGGATCCCCCGTCGCAACTAGTTTGACCTCGGAGGGTATTTGCGACGGGACCCGTCGTAGATAACCGGCGGCGGAAAAAAACTATTTGGGACAGGATGTTGTCTTGTCGCAAAAAGTGTATCGGTAGGTCACTTTTTGCGACGGGCCCCATCTTAAATAATCTTTTAACCTCCGAACATAATTAATGTGGATGAAGGTATTTGGGATAGCTCTCTTCGTAAAAAGTACTATTAGCAATGGGAATCTTGTCGCTAATAGTCCCGTCGCAAATAATGTAACCTATATATCCCTTCCCCCTCCATTTTTTCTTCTCTCCGCCTGAATTTCTTGTTCATCTCCTTCTATAAACTCTAATTTTAGAGTGAAATTTTTTGAAGGTTAGCTTTTTTTTACGAAGAAGTTGTGAAGCTGCCTGCAATTATAAGAGATCATGTTTAAAGGTATTTATGTTTTATTTAATTTAGGATTTATTTCCATTCTTTATATTAATTTTCATTATTGCTGACTAGTTATAATTAAGTTAGATTTAAATTCTTTGTCATCACTATTTATTTGTAATAATAAAATTAAATTATTAGTATTAATTCTTAGTAATTAGTAATAATTAATAATCATTAATGATAATTAGTAATGTATATAAATAATTAATGGTAATTAGTAATTAGTAGATGTATTTTGCAATAATTAATAGTAATTAACAATAATTAGTAATAATTAGAAATAAATAGTAATAATTAGAAAAAAGTAGTAATAAATATTAATAATTAGTAATAAATAGTATTAATTAGTAATAATTGGTAATAAATACTAATAAATAGTAATAAATACTAATAAATAGTAATAAATACTAATAAATACTAATAAATAGTAATAAATACTAATAAATACTAATAATTAGTAATAAATACTAATAATTAGTAATAAATACTAATTAATAGTAATAAATAGTAATAAATAATAATAAATACTAATAAATAGTAATAAATACTAATAAATAGTAATAAATATAATAAATACTAATAAAAACTAATAAATAGTAATAATTTGTAATAAATAGTAATAAATAGTAATAATTAATAATAAATACTAATAAATATTAATAAATACTAATAAATTGTAACAAATTGTAATAAATACTAACAAATAAATAATATATAGAAATAAATAGAAATAAATACTAATAAATAGAAATAAATAGTATTAAATAGTAATAAATACTAATAGTTACTAATAAATAGTATTAAATACTAATAATTGTAATAAATACTAATAAATACTAATAAATACTAATAAATAGTAATAAATACAAATAAATACTATTAAATAGTAATAAATACTAACAAATTGTAATAAATTTTAATAAATAGAAATTAATAGTAAAAATTCGTATTGAATACTAATAAATATTAATAAATAATAATATATACTAATAAATAGTAATAAATACTAATAAATACTAATAAATAGTAATAAATGCAAATAAAAGCTAATAAATAGAAATAAATAGTAATAATTAGTAATAATTAGTAATAAATAGTAATAAATAGTAATAAATAGTAATAAATAGAAATAAATAGTAATAAAATGTAATAATTAGTAATAATTAGTAACAATTAGTAATTATTAGTAATAATTAGTAATAATTGGTAATAATTATTAAAAATTATTAATAATTAGTAATAATTAGTAATAATTAGTAATAATTAGTAATAATTAGTAATAATTAGTAATAATTAGTAATAATTAGTAATAATTAGTAATAGTTAGTAATTAATCGTAATAATTACAAATAAATACTCATAATTAGTAATAAATTGTAATAAATAATAATATATACTAATAAATAGAAATAAATACAAATAAATAGTAAAAAATAGAAATAAATAAAAATAAATAGAAACAAATACTAATAAATACTAATAAATACTAATAAATACAAATAAACACTAATAAATACTAGTAATTAGGTATAATTAGTAATAATTAGTAATAATTAGTAATTAATTGTTAAATATTTGAATAAATTGTAATAAATTAGAATAAATTGGAATAAATTTGAATAAATAGTAATAAATATCAATAAATAGAAATAATTAGCAATAAATTGCAATAATTAGAAGTAATTGGTAATAATTAGAAATAATTAACAATAATTATCAATAAATAGTAATAAATAACAATAATTAGAAATAATTAACAATAATTAGCAATAATTAGCAATAATTTGCAATAATTAGTAATAAATTAATATAAATAGCAATAATTAGAAATAATTAGAATTAATTAAAAATAATTAGCAATAATTAGTAATAAATATCATTAAATAGAAATAATTAGCGATAATTAGAGATAATTAACAGTAATTAGAAATAAAATAAATGGTAATAACTTAGCATAATTTTTAGTGGATTGATGGCACTCCTTTTTCTCGATGACTCTTCTCCTTTCAACTCTCACTGACTCAAAACATTATAAAAAGTATGCTTCTACGTATGCATATTCAATCGCGTATGCACGAGTTTGATTATGAGTTCGTAGGACCACATTTTTTCTAATATTTTCATGTGGTGACAATTGAAAGAAGAAGATTAGTCGACGAAAAGTGGGTGAAGACTAATTTACTTCCATATTTTCCACACTGAAATAACAAAGAAGAATATGCTCGCAGGTAGGCTTATGCATTCTCGTGTGCACAAGAATGAATAAGCCTACCTATAAGAAGACTCTTCATTGTGATTTCAGTGTGAGAAAGTTTCAAGTAAATGAGTCTTCAGAAAAAAGAGTATTTGTCAATCTACTGGAAATTGTGTCACCCATAATTAATGGTAATTATTAAGAAGTAGTTGTAATTATTTATCTTCTTTTTCTAGATAGTTTTTTTCTAATTTCAAATTATTCAAAAATATTAATAATTTTATATTTTTTTTAAAAAATATGGAACAAGGAAGTTCAAAACAGTCATTATTAGATGATCACATTTGGATAAATCAGTGCATAAATCCAAAACATTCTTGGTTTAAATTCTATATATATTGAGGGTGTTGAATCTTTCTTATCATTTTCGTTATCAAAACAAGAATTTGTTTAAGAAGGCACAATTAAGTGTCCTTGTAAAAAATGTGCTCTGAGAATATTTGACACATTTGACAAGGTTTTGGGACATCTCTTGTGGTTTGGTTTTAAACCAGATTATGTTTTTTGGTATGAACACGATGAATGTAGTTCCATATTAGATACTAATAACTTGATTCTGGATCCATCATGGTTTAAAAATTTAGTAAATGATGTTTGAGGTCCATTTTTCAACAAACTAAAATCCAGGATGCTATTTATTTAACTTCTAAGTTGGAACCATCCGAATTTTATGAGTCGTTGAGGTTTGATGAGGATTCATTATATCCTGGTTACAAGATATGAAAATTATAAGATGTTGAAAAATTTATAGCTATTAATTCAGATAATGCAATATCAAACAACTATTTTGATCAAATATTTTCTTTGGTTAAAACACTATTACCTAAAGGAAATGTCTTTCTTGAAAATTACTATGAGAGCAAGAGGCTGGTTCATAATTTAGGCCTTCGTTATCAGAAGATTCATTTATATGAAAATGATTTCATCTTATATTCTGGTAAAAATAATTCATTGGATAGTTGTCCCACATGTGGAAAATAAAGGTATAAAGAAGCTCATATGGGGAAGTCTGGATCGATTCTTGTGAAATAGTTGAGATATTTCCCCCTTACACCCATGTTGCAGCATTTTTTTATGTCTCATAACACAGCGTCAATGATTTCATAGCAAAAAACCTATATTTCAACTGATAAAATCTTGTTACATCTATCTGATGGTGATTCATGGAAAAAATTTGACCGATTGCATCCATCATTTGCTTTAGAAGCCGGAAACGTGTGATTGGGTCATTCTACTGAGGGTTTCTGTTGGTTTGGTTCTTATGGTAGTCAGTATTTATATTGGTCTATCTTTATAACTCCATATAATTTAACTCTATGGATGTTGATGAAGGTGCCCAATATTTTTTTTACCTTATTAATCCCAGGACATCTGAAATAGAATATTGATTTTTATTTGGCAATATTAATTGATGAGTTAAATTCATTGTTGAGTAATAGTGTTAGTAAATATGATTTTGTTTTGAAAAATCATATTAAAAGTTGCATTTAAGTTTACTATTAGTGAATTATCGGCATATGGAATTTTATCTGGCTGGACAACACATGGCATGAAATCATGTCCTTACTGTATGAAAGAAAAAAAAAACCTTTATGCTTTTCAATAGAAAAAAACCATTCTATTTTGACTATCATCGAATATTTGTTTCAACCGATCATCCTTTTCGGAGGAACAAATCTCATTTCAGAAAAGGAACAATTGAATGTGATGAACCTCCAAAAATGATCTCAGGTACAGTGTTAAAGTCAGTTGTATTTTCATTACATCCCATCACATTTGGGCTAACTATAAACCAACAAAAAATTCATGGCTTTGAGAAAGAGCATAATTGGATAAAACAAAGCATTTTTTGGGATCTTCCATATTGCTCTGATTTGTTGGTCCACCACATGTTGGATGTCATGCATATTGAGAAGAACTTTTTTAATAATTTATTTTATATAGTTTTGATGAATCCAAAATCAGCTTATACACTACCAATGAGGGACACTTATTATTTTGTCAGTGGATTAAATATTTGAGACTTCCAGATGTCTATACTTCTAATTTGGGAATATGTGTTAAAAATGGCCATATTACCAGATTAAAAGGTCGTGATTTTGATGTTATAATGGAAAGAATTATGCCTATTGGATTCAAGGGTTTGTTGAATTCTATGAGTTGGGATTCGATAAAAGACATATCATATTTTTTTGAGATATTTGTGTGGCAACAACAGACTATGATGCACTAAGTAAACTGGAAGAATATGTTGTTTTCATTATATGTATACTGGAACAAATATTCTCTCCAAATTTATTTGACTCAATGGAACATTTGATGTTGGGAAAAAATCCCTCAAGACATCATTGAAGCATTTTTGAGGTGATTGTGTTTGTTCACAATGTGGAAAACTGTGTTGTGATTATTGAGAAAGAAAACCATGACATACAAATTTGTTGACAAAGGGGATTTCATGGTGGAATGTCGAGTTCAAGAGCTGTGGTCAACGATCCATGTTTTATTCAAGAAATTCAACAAAGGAATGAATGATCTTGTGGCGGCATAAAAAGAACAATTAAAAGGTGGTGTCGTTTTCCATTGTTTGCCAAATTTTTGGGCCTAAAAATCGACAAATGAAGAAAAGTGGTTTTTGGGAATGGGACTTGCGTACTGTGTACATGAAGGCTTGGAAACATGCATGCTATATGTTTTTCATGATCAGATCATCATAATATGTCAAAGGGATAAGGTTCGCGCAAGTTTGGAATTAGGTCGCGCAAGTGACTTGCAGGAGAAGAGACATGCGCGCCGAGACTTGCCCGCCGAGGAGAGAGTTGTGCGCCGTCATGCCGGGGTGAAAAAATGCCTATAAATACTAGACCACCCCTCGTCATTCTTCACCGTAGTTCAACACTTTGAAGATTCAGATCTCCCTTCTCACAGGTGTGGTGGTCGCACAAGTGGGTGTGTGTCACGCAAGTGGCTTGCACGATAGTGTTGGAAGTTGCGTGCCAAGTGTGAGTTGCACATCTAAGGTGGTTTAGGCGAGGAAGGAAGTGAGTCGTGCAAGTTTGGAGTTGGAAAATCTTGTGTCGCACAAGTGTGTGAGGTGGAATTTCTTTCTAGTTGTGACTTGCATGCCGATACTTGCGCGCTGAGATAGACTTGCGCGCCAAGTAAGGTTTATTTCCAGCAGTGATTTTCGGGTTGCGTGGAAGCTGTAAGTTTTCCCGATACCTTCGGTGCAAAGAGATATTCATCTATGGGTGAAAGTTTTACTTCAACAGAGCATCTACATAGAAAGGAAAATGCATTCTTTAATTCAATTGAAGAGACTTACAGGTCTATAAACTGTGTGTGGATCCTTTCCGACGTAGTGAGCAAAGGAAGAGGAAGAAGGTGATCTTTCCACCGGAAGTGAGCCAGAGAGAGAGAAACAGGGAGTATCCCTTGGGAAAGCAGTGAGATAACCCTAAAACATGTAATGTCAATGATCCTGGGCATAGAAGTGATCTAGCACAAACCATTGTATCCACATCTAGTGAATAATAGTGGAATTTGGTATGACCCGCAACTTTTCAGTGTATGCTCCTTGGACATAGCCCAGTGAGGGTGAACTAAGTAAAAATCTTTGTGTCTGCCTGCGTACTTCCCTGAATTGTATTTAAAGCATCATCATCAGATAAAGAATAAAATAACTGATTATAATAGACACACAAGTGAAAAAAAAGTGACCCTTTTAATAAAGAGTTCAAGATCCAGTGGGGCAGAAATAACTTTGAAAACGAATATCCATACCCTGATTCACCCCCCCCCCCCCCCTTCAGGGTATGTAGGCCCCTATTGGTCCTAACATTTGATATTACATTTTCTAAATAAAGCTAAATGTAGAGGTATGGTACAGTTTCTATGGATGTACCCATTCAAGAGATGCATGAAGAAATTGAAGAAAAAAGTACGTAACAAAGCATCAATTGAAGACTCAATTGTTGTAGCTTATTTGCAAGAGGAAATTTCTTTTTTCTACAACCGTTATTTTGAATCTAAATATCCCTCAAAACAAATATGTATAAGACAGAATGAGGGGAATACTGATAATTAAATGGAAAATCAATTATTAGTTTTTAATCAGCGAGAGCATGGCTTCGATGAAGTTCATGAATGATGAATTTTAGATGATGAACGTCATAGAGCTCATATATATGTTCTGGTTAACTATGATTAAATGAAATTTTTTTTATTGTGAGTGATTTTATCACTTATTATATAATTTATGTTACAGTAAGTAAAATTATTTTATTTTTAGGTGATAGGATAATCATATTAAGAATCTGCTTCCACAAATTACAGCATCTGCTCTTGAAGAATGCCAACCGAAAACTTTTCCCAATGGTTTCAAAAACCGGTAACATCAATTATTGATGGTTTAACATAAAAATTCATTTTATTATTTATTATATTGATAATTTTTTTAAATATTTACATGTGTCTGAACATGCTGATAAAAATGATAAGAGACTGTGTATATTGAGTAACCCACCATCCAAAATGGTTTAATCTTACAATGCATATGTGGCGAATATTTTCTAATTTCATACAGGTGCATATGGGGAATCAAAAAAACACTGAAGAGTGGAGTTTTCTTGAGAGAATCACATAATAGAAAAACTAATGTTGTCCTTTATAGAATGCTGGATGAAATTATTGAATTGTGATATCTGGGGAAAATCACATAAAAATGTTAAAATGTCTATGGTTAGATACTAAAATTGGCTTGCGTGTTCATCCAATTCATGGAATTGTAAATATTAAATATAAAAGTCTTCTTGCAGTAAATGAACTATTTTTACTCGCTCAACAGGAATATAAAATATATTATCCAAAGTGCTATTCTAATTCAAGAGACCTGAGTGATTGGTGGAGCATAATAAAAATGAAATCTTGGGAAAATCAGTTTACTCAAACTGAATATGGTTCAGATGAAGTAAAAGGAATTGATATTTTTCAAGAGACTACTCAAAATCCATCCTTTTCACAATGAGACATGTATATTGATTATGACACCCCACAATTAAGGGTCGATGGTGATGATGATGTTAATGATGTTACAAATGAATTTTAAATGGAAAGAGATGATGAAACTGAAACTCATATGGATATTAATGATGTCGATGATGAATATGAAGACATTGACATCGTTAGATATGAATACATTGACATCTTTAGATATGAATATGATGATGAAGGTGAACATTTACACAATTAAATGCTTCTTATAATCATAACTAATATATATCTATATGTAATACTTATTTTCATCTATTTGATAACAAAAATAACTTTGTGTTTCAGAAGGACCCTGATCTACTTCGTGAGTTGGAGAAGGCTGAGCTACCTTTGGATGAGGAGGATTTGGGATCATCTGACCCTCATGCTACTGGCAATTCAAGGGTTACGCAGAGGGGGCACTGTCTTGCGCGACTTTTAATTCTTGACCCTATCCTCGATCAGTGTCCACATCATTATTTCAATCCACACACTCAGAGATATGATAACCTATGTATTTTAGTTATCTTAAAATAATTTATTTATATACTAATTGTTGGATTATTTGTTATTTTTTCACAGTTTTTTACATGTAACTGTAGAAAATTGGAGCGATATCTTGTCCTATTATTTTTCTTATCCATGGATCACATGGGAACAGATTCTCGTTGATGTGCAGCTTGGAATGTTTATTCATTGGCTGGTACGTAAATAAATAATATTTATTTAGAAATTTATTTCATTAATAAATTTATATTATAAATTATTTGTAGGGTCTATTGTATCCCATCGATGATAGCATACTTGGCGCTATCTACGAGGCAAGGGGTGTTTATGTGTGAGTGTTTCCATCACTTTTGGCACAATTTGAGAAGGAAATCCATTAAGAAAGCAGGATCGATAGTATTTGAAGAGTCATCTAGAGCCCACTGACTAGAGTACATTTCATCTCACATTTGTGATGGATTATGTTAACACTAGTTGAGTGGTGGATTTCAGTGGAGATATTTATTGGGTCGGCATAGCAGGGGGAGACAAGAGGTGATACATCGAGCTGGTAGTCGTACATTTAGTATGCATAGGGATCATTTGGTAAGTATATTTTTTAAATATTTTATATAACATTAAGTATAAACATATTATTATATTTTCATGTTGGTAGTAGAGCATCCCGATATAATAGAGTATGAAGTTTATTAGAGGATGTACAGTGATCCAGGCACTGGAGAGATTAGATGCGATCGCCAGCATCAGATTTTAGTCAGTATTATTTCTTTTTCAATTTGAAAATTAACTGCATATAATATTTTCAATATTTAAATTTTAAATTGAAACTAAAGGAATTATATGAGGTCACAAACTCTCAGACACGGGCTGAGATTTAGGTCGAGACGGACGATCAGACTAGTTCCCACCATTTCAATGAGGCAACATAGATGTAGGCAACATAGTATGCCTTCAAAAGAGGGACGAGTAGTTGGTATCGGCTCTCATTTGACTCCTAGGACTTATTATGGTACTAATGCGATGTCGGAGTCCAGATCAGGAGGAGTTCATGGAGACGTATCACTTTCTGTCTCATAGTATCAAGAGCAGTTGCGAGCTCAAACTGAGCTTATAGAGAGTATGCAGAAGTAGCAGGAAGAGATGTGTCAGCAGCACCAACCCTAGCAGCAGTAGCACGAGAATGACATGTGTTGATGGCAGCAACAGTAGCAGTAGCAGCACGAGGATGACATGCATCGATGGCAGCAGAAGCAACAGTAGCAACACGAGGAGGACATGCATCAATGGCAGCAGCAACAACATGATCAGATAGAGTACATGCATCATCAGACTCATAGTTTAGGGATGGATTTTTCTCCACCATCTCCTCTAGTTCCTGTAGAAGACTATCCCCCCAGGGATTTTTTTTTGTTCTATTAAAAACACTTGAAGTGAACATTTTTTGTAATATGAACTATTTATAGTTTTTGTATTTTATATTGGTGCGAATATTGAATAATTTGTTTTTATTTTTAATATGTTATTTATTAGTATAATATTTTTTAGTATTTGTTTATTTTACTAATAATAATAATATTTTATGACTTTTTATATTTTTTTCTGAATGTTGAGAATTTTAATATTTTTTATTTTTTACTATTATTTTAATAATATTAATATCATTTTTTCATTAATCACAATTTTACTATTTTCCTTATTTTATTAGGTATTTTCAAATATTGAGAATTTTAATATTTTTTATTTTTTATATTATTTTTTTAATATTAATATTTTTTTATTAAGTATTTATGACGGGGCCATTTGCGATGGGGTCACATCACAAATAGATTATATATATATTTTTTAAAAGTTTTTTTGATGGGTTCATTTATTGTCCCAATAACTTTGTTGCGACGGGCCCATCGCAACAGGTTTATAACAAATAAGCTATTGGCGATGGGTTGGTGTCCCGTCCCAAAAAAAATTACGTATGGATCATCGTGAAAGGTTCTTGTATATATAATGTATTTAATCAAACATCTATTTCGGACGATCCTTCTTCCAGTCACAGGTATTATTTTTTGTGATGGGACCGTCACAAAAAAAATACTTTTTGCAACGCCGTTTTTTTTTCAATGGGTTATTTGCAACGGGACCCCATCACAAAACTCTGAAATTCCAATAGTTATTTCTTTAAGAGTATGACTCACTTCCACATACCCAAGGGTATTATTTTATTAATTTATACCCTTGAAATTATATGATAATTAAAACCACTTCTATTTTTTAGAAACCATGGGAAAACCCATGATAAGTTTTGTGGTTTTGTTTATTTTATTACACATAGTCCAAAACCTATGTTTGAGAAACAATAATGAATTGTCCACTCATTACCTATATAAACCCCACAAATATTGCATTAATAATTACTCAAAATCCATGTATCATGTCCTTACTCTTTTATCACCTCTCTTGAGTCCTCTAAAGGTGCCCCAATCTCTCAAGAATCCCATCCCAAGCACTTAGAGTCACACTATCAAGGTAAGGATTCTTTTCCTCCTCTTTCTTCATGTATCTTAATTATCTTATTCCACTTATCTCTATTTTATAACATTGGGATATATTATTCCATATCCACTAACTTACCTTATGATTTATAAATAATGACATACCCTTTTATCTTTTATTAATCCCTCCCATGAACATTTATTCACCCAAGTTATGTTGTCGAAATTTCACCGTGATTTTTCATGCCAAACAATTGTGTAGTGAAGAAACATACATGTTTCTTATCAAGGGTGTTCACATTTATATACTTGTTCATAATTATTTCAGACCTAAATTCATTTATTTTACACTCCTTGACTGTGGAATACAATATTATGGTGAATGAATCGATGTTTTATGATCTATGTGGCATAATTATGTATGTCAATAAAATGAAATTTATGGTGCCCCAAGAATTATATAGTTCTCCAACAAAATGGGTAATGTTTATTCTCATGTGATTTTAAATAGGGAAGTTGTGTAAATATGGTTCCTTTATGGTAATTTTTTCGTCATTATGACTAAGAAGTTATCTCAGACCTATGTTTATGAAGTATTATTTTAAGATGTTTCCACATTTCCCAGGTGGCATTTATGATTATCATGTTATATCATGTCACATTATTCATGTTTATGATTTATACTCCATTAATGCCCCATTCATATGCCTATGGTCTAAAATGTATTATTCTATTCATTTTATGCCATGTTTATTCCCTTTATGGGCTTTATAGATCACCTATTTCTTATATATGTCCCTGGTATATCTCATGTTGTTTTATGTATGAGCATATTAAGGGAGTTTACAATAAAGGTGATGTATTCCTTATTTTATGTTGTTATATAATGTACCTAATTACCAAAGACACTATACTTCTCAATATTATAACTTGTATTAAGTTTAATTTTATTTAATAATTTGTGTATCAATATGAAATAAATATCAGGGTTTCCATATATGGTATAAAATGAAAATTTTAGTTATTTTTGGGATAAATATTAAAAAACTTTATCTAAAACCATAGGGTAAGACAATGTATGAGAAATCATTCCTAAATTTTGGTTGGAATATAGAAAGTGGTTTGTCAATAAAATACATCCATTTTTAGATACTACAAGTAGATATGGAACCAGAATATATGTACATTTCTGTAAAACCCAAAAACACCTCATTGAGCTAGACTAGACCAAGAACCGGTGCATGACAACAATCTCTGTTGCACATCTGGTATAACACTCTTGGTGGATATGATTTTATTAATTTATATGTTCATTACAACCCATTATTAATCGGAAAAATACCTATAAAAATATAGGTTTGGAAATAGAATATGGATAACATATATTCAATCATCAAAATTCATAAGTCAAGAAAATGAATTTAATTTATAAGTTATCTATTTAATTCCATTGATTTCCCATTTTTATGCATAGTAGTATAAAAACACCCATCCCTATTTTTTTCCTTTATTTTTTCTAATGTCCAAAACTATGAGTAATTATATAAATAATCAATGTGACGGAAAATGTGATGACTTCCCTAATGAGATTTCCAACTAGATGGGAGTGGGAATCACAAACTTTGTGATGATACTGTCTCAACAGAATCAGGTTCTGAATAAAAACATGGATCTGGAAGAGCACCCAAATACTCCTAGGAATGAACAAGAAGCAATTGAGAACTTTATGTGATAAAGGACCCCAACTTTCAATAGATTGTCTGATCTATTAATCTTATAAAAATGGATCAACACCATTTATAAGATCTTCTCCATCCTTCAATGATCTGATAAAGATAAGGTTTTATTGGATATTTATCATATAGAGGAATAAGTTTATTATTGGTGTACATTGATTAATAATACAATGATTGAGGAAGATATTGAATCAGTGGGGTGGAAGTAATTCCATAAGATTTTTTTATAAATATTTTCCTCAAAGTCTCTAACATAAAATGGAGAGGGATTTACATTCCCATAAGAAAAAATATGATAAATCTATTAGAGAGTATGCAGAAAATAACAAAAGACGTGAATGATACACCTAATACTTTTTTGTTTCCCTAAATCAAAGGTTAACTACTTCTTTGGTGGATTAAAAACCATTCTATAAAAATACCTAGAGATTTGAGACCCTGATAGCTATGAGTAAATTGTAAGATGTGACCTCAAAGATAAATTAGAGATCTGTGAATATGAAGGGTATCATAGTGATAATAAGTGGAAAGTGTAGTTTCATTTTGGTCATCTGATGGAGAAATAAAACAAATCCAATAAATTTCAACATCCCACCTTCCAAATGTCTAGAAAGAAGCAACCTAGAAATTGCCTAAGAGAGATGAGGAAATGATTTTGGTGTAGGATAAAAGGGAACCTAGATAGTGATTGTTGATAAGATAAACCCATTAATTTGATGGTGGAACGATATCTTGTTGTCAACCCTTATCACATTTATCATTAAATAAACTTCAAGGAACCATAGAACTTTTCAAATCAGTGCATTAATTTAAGGGTATTCAGAGATAACAAACATCCTCCAAGGCAGAAAGAGAGATATTTTCCATCACAAACACTAAGGTGGATCCCATTAATGAAGTGTTGATAGGTACACTAGTTACTCATTCAAGAATAGTGGACATACTTTTTGATTTTCGTTATATGCATTCCTTCAAATCACGAAATTTTAGGAAACAATTCAAATACCACTAAAAATAATTGAAGTAGAGATCGTGAAAATAGAAAATGGGGACATTATCGAATCCTAAGTATATAACTACTCCCCTATAAAAAAATTTGGGATAAACTTCCAATAAAACCATTTCATTATCCCTTAAGTGGAATTTGATTCAACTCTGGGTATAGATTGGATTTCCCTATATAGATCCAACATAAATTTCCTCAAGAATAAAATCACTCTCGATATCACGAATCATCCTCTAATTCTATACATGTTAAAGGAAGAGGATGAATCTTCTTTATCACCCACATCTCAAGAATGAATATTATTTCCCTATGATAAATCATATCGATCCCAAATTATTGAGTCTATGGAAAGAATCATCCTTGAATACATGCCCACTGTGAGGGAATATGCCAATGATTTTCCCATAGAATTTCTTCATCTTCCTCCCAGCTAAGAGGATTAATTCTCATTTGACCTTATACCTTAGGTGTTACCATTATCAAAGATTCTGTATTGAATTTATGTTTTGGAATATGAAGAGCTGAAAAAACAACTACAGAAGAATCTGGATAAAGGGTTCATACACCCAAAGTGCTTCACCATGAGGTGCATCAGTCCTCTTTAATATGAAGAACAATGGGTTAGTGTGGATTTTAATTGATTATCGTGATCTCAACTGGATCACAATAAAGAACATGTGTCCTCTTCCATTTATTTATTATGTGTTCGATCAGTTATGTGGACCACAATACTTTTCTGAGGAGGATCTATGGTCAAGTTATTACCAAATTTGGATGGAAAAGGTATATATCCTCAAGATGACTTTTGGCATAAGGTATTGGCACTATGAGTTCGTATTAATTCCATTAGAACTCACTAATTCTAAAAAAATATTCATGTAATTAATTAATAAATTATTTTGGGATTATATAAACAAATCTATGGTAGTATTTATAGATGATATTCTAATATATACTCTAAAATCAAGGAGGAGCATGATTAGTATCAGATCACAATCCTAAAGACCTTCAAAAGCTTTATGAAATGTAAATAAAATGAGATTTTTTACTGAAGGAAGTATCATTCATGGTTAATATCATAAATGAAACGGGATATATGTGGACCCGTAAAACAAAGAAGAAAATGGAGGGATTTAAAAGAATAAAATTTGTGGTAGATAAATATAGTTTTCTTAGATTTCATAGTCACTATAATCAATTTGTGATAAATTTATCATGATTATAAAACCCTCTAACTAAGATAACCTAGAAGGGAGTCATGTTTTAATGGAATAATTAATGTGCAGAGAGCTTCAAGAAGTTTAGAAGGAGGCTTATCACTTCACATTTAATCATACTACCCACAAGTATAAAAATTTTCTTTGTATTTAGTGATGCTTTGAAGAAGGGATTGGTAAGAGTGTTAATGTAAAATGAAAAAATGATATCCTATTCTTCATGGAAGTTGAAATTTCATGAAAAAAACTACCCAATGCATGATCCTGACTTGGATGTAGTAATATTAAATTTGAAAATATTGTATCATTAGGTCTTTGAAGGTAAATGTGAAATATATATGGATCACAAAATCATTAAGTATATATTCACACATAAATAGAAGAATATGCACCAAAGAATGTGGTTAGATATGATCAAGGAAGATGAATACTCAATTCACTATTGTCTTAGGAAAGAGAATAAAGTGGAAGATGTTATAAGAAGAAAGGATCCAATAATTCTTTCATTGATGAAAATTGAGAAAGATTAGATCTTATTATATTTAAAAAGGATGGACATGGGAATCATAATGGAAAGAACACCATCAATCCCTTCACAAATTATTTCTCATCCAGCCCTTTTGGAGAAGAAAAAATAATCTCAAAGGGATGATATGGGATTTCAGAAAACAAAATGGAAGCTATAAAAAAGGAAAATTGCAAGACTTCAATATTAATGATGAAGTAATTGTAATATTTGGTTCATGGCTATGTGTACCATAAAATCATGAGTTAAAGAATGATCTATTAGATTATTCACATAGCTCTACATTCTCCATCCATCTAGGAAGCACAAAGATGTGTCAAGATCTTCAAGAGGTCTATTGGTTCGACAAAATGAAGAAGGATATCACAAAATATACCTCAAGATGGCTTGTATGTTAGAAATTGAAGAATGAAAGGAAAAAATACATGATGATGATGCCACCATTACCCATACCTACATTGATATGATAAAACATCACCATATACACTTTCACTGGTCTTCTGAAGATATAAAGATCAAATAATTCTATCTGGGTTGTGGTGGATCATCTTAAAAATATTTCACACTTCATTGCAATTCATGTGGACTTCTCACTTGATCAATGTGCATAGATATACACTTTAGAAGTGGTGAGGTTGCATGGAACACCAATATCAATTGTATCGAGTCGAGATACAAGATTTACCTCTATGTAATAGAAGAGTCTCTGACATGATCGAGATACATAGTTGAACATCAACATGGATTATCACCCTCAAACTAATGTCTAATCTGAGTGAAATATTCATACAATTGTGGACATATTGAGAGGATTCTCAATTGACTTCAAAGAAGGATGGGACCAACATCATCCTCTGGTCGAGTTATCATACAATAACATTTTCCACTGAAGCATCCAAATGGATGCTTATGAATCCTTTTATGGGAAGAGGTAAAAAAACCATTATCTTGGGATGAAGTTTGGGAATGAAAACTAATAAGTATTAAATTGGTCAAGGAAATTGTGGAAAATGTTAAGATCATTCAGTGGAACATCAAGGAATCTTAGATTCAAAAAAATATATATGCTAAATATAATTAATTAGACCAAGATTTTGAAGTTATAAACATGGTATTCCTCTTCATATCTACATGGAAGAAATTCAATAGATTTCGCAAGAAGGTAAATCTTAGTTCAATATACATAATCTTATTTGAGATCCCTGATCGTATTTGAGCGGGGTCTTATGAACTAACACTAATACCAAACCAATCTAAAGTACATGATGTATTCCATATATCCCTCTTAAAGATTTATGTACCGGAACCATCACATGTACTCAATCCATAGGTGGTATTGTTGGATAATGATCTCTTATATAAGGAGAATAAGTTGAAGATATTAAATTGTAGAGAAAACATTATATGAAATAAGATAGTGAACTTTGTAAAAGTATTATCGAGAGACCAAAAATTTCAAGAAGTGATGTGGGAACTGGAGGAAGAGATGAAATAAAATTACCCTAATTTATTTTATTATGGGGAAAAGAAAGTTTATAGGGAAAAATTTCTGAAGGGGGAAAGATTATAACGACCTTGAATTTTATAAATAAAATTTCCATTGCATTTTAATCAAATTTATTATTATACCTTATGGATATAGAAAACACATGAACTTATATTGTTTTATAATATCCTATCATATTTAATATACTATTAATAATACTTACAATATATACTATATCCATTGAATAGTTATCATATGATTAGTATAAATATAAGGTTTTGAAAAATTCAATTATTACATACAAAATATGTGATGGACCCAACTAGTGTGATCATACCCTATGAATCCCATTTATTAAGGATTTAGATGGAAATAGCATGTCTTGAATTTTACCATGACTAATCCCATGTTGAGATCCAACAACATAAGAATGAGAGGCACTATTTATGGAGTAATTTCAATCTCATTTAGATCACGACCCAAACTATATATACTAAACCACCCCATGAAATTTTCACCATCCCACAAAAAATGTTTTGTTAATTACTGTTCAATTTCAAATGATATTTTTATTCTGATCAATTAATGAATTATTTAAATAAATATTAAAATATTATTTTTAATTAATTTTTATTAAATATAAATGTTCA
Source organism: Viscum album (assembly GCA_963277665.1). Lineage (NCBI taxonomy): Eukaryota > Viridiplantae > Streptophyta > Magnoliopsida > Santalales > Viscaceae > Viscum > Viscum album. The sequence goes on along the minus strand of OY728158.1, from coordinate 359,160,524 downwards.
TAAAATTTTTATGAAATCAAACATAAATTTTATACGTGTTCAAAAATTGTTATTTTCAAAAAAACATATCAATTCTCAATATATGTCAATTTTATCTAAAAACAAAAAAAATTAAATTATTTATAAAATTATTTTGTTAAAATAATTATTATTTTTGGAATCTTAACATCTAAATTATCCAATGGTTAATTTTTAATAATTTTTTTTAGATAACAAAATTTTTCAGGTAAAAATTAATTACCCTATAAATATATGATATATATTATGACATCATAAGGGCCCAAATTGATTGTAATAAATATAATAAAGGGTATATAATTTAAAATAATTGTTTTTACATTATAATAATGAGATTTTGTGTTTAGTCTTTTTAATTTTACAAAACCATTACGAGTCTTATAAAACCATAAATATATTTTAAGGATTTAAAATTATTTTTATAATATTATGACTCAATTACACATTAGCAACGGTATTATTTTATTATGTTGTGACCTTTTCCATAAAAAATAATTTAAACCACTTCCCTTTAGAAGAAAACACAGGTAAAAAATGGGGTGTTTTGTGGTTTATGATACTTTAATATATAGAGTTCAAAACCTAAGTTGGAGAAATAATAAAGAATTCTCAACCCATTTCCCATATATACCCACCCATTACCACATTTATCTTCACTAAAAATATTTGGATAATGTCCTTGATCTTCTCTCCCAACTCTATATTCCTCACAAGGTGTCCCAATCTCTCAATAATACCCTCCCAATAATTTGAAGTCAAACTCTCAAGGTAAGGGTTCTTTTACTTCTCCTCTTTATTCAAGTATCTTCATTGTCATGTGCCTCTTATATCCATTTTATAGCTTTGTTACATGTTATTTTATATCCCCCTTACTACCCTTATTATTTATAAATAATTATAGACCCATTTCTCTCTACGTAATGCCTCCCATGAATATTTATATGCCCCCATTATCCTGTTGAAATTTCACCATGATTTTTTAGGCCAAACAATTGTGCAGTCAATACCAATACACATTTCTTATCTAGGGTGTTCATCTTTATGCACATATAATTATTGAACGGGGACTTAAATTTATATATTCCACACTCCTTGAATAGGGAGTAAAATATTATAATGAATTCATCTATGTTGTATTATATATGAGGCACACATAAGCATGATAATGAAATGAATGTGATGGGTGCGACCGGAATTATAAATCAATCTAATGGATTAGTAATGTTTATTCTCATGATACATTAGGTTGGAATAGTGAGTAAACATATTTCTCATATGGGAAATTTTCCATCGTGATGTATTTCTATTCATCCATGACCTATGTTTATGATGTTTTGTTTTAAGTTATTCCCATATTTCTAATGTTACATTTATGATTACCATGTTATATCATATCTCAATGTTCATGTTTATGATTCCCAATCCTTTTATTCCCCTTTGATATGCCTATTATATAACATGTATTATTCTATTATTTTTATACCATATTTATTCCTTTACTGGGCTTTATATCTCACTCATTTCTTATGTATGTTCCCTGGTTATCCCATGTAGTTCTAAGTACAAGCATGTTAAGGAATTTTTCAATAAATATTATGCATTCATTATTTTATGTGGTTATGTAATGTAACTAATTCAAAATGACACTATAATTCTAGATCTTATCTATTTTATTAAGTGTAATGTTATGTTATAAATCATGTATTAATGTGAAATAAAGGGAATGGTTTTCATATCTACTCTATCCGTGAATATTGCATTCCCACTTAGATTGAATCATGTATCAAACCAGTAGTAATGAACTCTATGAACTAAAATCTCACCATTGAAATCATAAATTCAAAAATCCTTCTTACACTCATGAAAATACATTCCACTAAATAACCATCCTTTGATGGATTAAATAACCTATTCTTTAAAAAATATAGCATATCATAGGACTAGATATTTCGGCCCTGATAAATGACTCATGGAATAGAAAATATAACTACTCATTCATCAATGAAAAACTCATTACTATCATTCCCATAGTATAGAAACCCTATATATTATTCTATTTTAGTACAATAAGTCTTTTCAATTTAACCGACAAAATATATTCAAATATTCAAGTAAACAGCTTGTGCCTCTGGCTCCTTACCATTATCACATAAAACCAAATCTTCTTTCCCCTAATAATATTATTTTAGGAATTAAAATTATTTTCAATTAAACCTTTAATTCCATGAAAACTGACACTACATCTAAAAGGGTAATCATGGTCTAGAAACTAGAAAAGAAAAAATCCTTCGACAAAGTGTAATTGACCTTCATTAGGTTTGTGATTATCTATTTTGGCATCTTCTATAGATGGGTTGATGTTGTTATTAAATTTGCCTCTTATTTATCCTTAAATATCCAGATCAATTGTGGAATAATGCATAGCTTCTCTCTCACCAAGGTTCTTCCCCTAGGAGACCCCCTTTGCACTTCCCTCTTCATTTTAATTGATGATGTGTTTTCTTTTATAATTTCAATAGAAGTGGAGGATAATCTCATTCATGGGTTGAAAGCTTATCTATTGGGGCCTCCAATATCTCACCTCTTCTTCATCAATGATTTCTTTCTCTTCTCTAGATCCAATTTAGAAAAATTAAAGGAAGTTTTTCTTCTAATTAACCTTTATAAGAAATATTTGGGGTAAGAGGTCAATCTTTATATTAAAATAGATTTTATATCTTGAATTACCTATTGTAGGAATAGAACCTTCAACATGTTTTCAATATTAAGAAGGTCAGAAACCACCAAATATATCTTAGACATCCTATGATATTTGGTGCAAAAAAATGTGGTATTCTCTAGAATCCAAGAATGATTGAAAAAAATCCAAGGATGGAATTTAAAAAGGGTTTCCAAAGGAGGAAAAAAATTCTAATTACGACAGCCATATAGTCCATCCCCACTTATTTTATGATCGTCTTCATATTCCACAAAATATCCATCGACAAATCCATGCACATCTCACCAACATTTTGGGTGTGGGGGCTCAAAAATAGGGTAAAAAATATTCACATTCTAGTGGGGAGGAAGATATGGAAAACCAAACTATATGGGAGAATGGGGTTCATGTATCTACGTCTCTTCAATGACGTAGCATGTTGGGTTCCTTATTCCCCCACCCTAGCTTCTTCTAGCACACCCTGTGGGGTCTTCATGATCTCCTTCTTATGGTTTTTTACTGGATAAGAGTTTATGGAGTGTTTTTTATGTTTTGGAAGGACATGTGGCTAGTGAACGACAATTGAAACAATGAATCTTACCCTACCCCTGAAGGCCTAGAAGATAAAATTATCCTCTATTTACTCAATGTGGAAAATAATGATTGTTTCACTGAGAAAATGTTCTCTTATTTTAAAGAAATAGATAGGAATATTGTCAGTGATTTCTTATTGTGAGAGATATGGATCTAGATCACCTGCGCTAGAGGATGAGAAAAACACGTAACTATATTGTAAAATCTAGTTGTTGTCTAGAAATTAGTGTGTCGGGTTTGGAGGCTAGTGTTATTTTAAAACTCATCTAGAACGTCATGATCCCACCCAAATAAATTTATTTATATTGGGATGACTACTTTGGAACCATCTCCCTTATATGGAGTTCCTTACATTACACCATGAAAAAGAGAACCCAATGAGTTCAATAAGCATGACTATGGTTTAATCCTATATTCATGCCATCTTTTACTTTCCTAGAACTAGGGACATATGGTGTTCCTAAAATCCTAACATTGATCACCTCCTAGAAATGTCCCCGATATTAACTTCTCTTAACACAAAATGGTCATAAATTCTATTCTTTGAGGACCTAAGTTCCATTTTCATAGTGGCATTGATTATTTGGGTTAGGAGGAATGACATTATATTTAACTAGTTTTTAAAACCATGAACAGATTTGATTAGTCATTCTATCCACTGGTCATTTTGGCGGATCTACAATGATGATCAGTTTGATGACCATGTGGTCATGCTCGATCCATTGACCTGGAATCCTTCTATAATAGCCATCCTAGAAATTAATATTGAAACATCACCCTCAGACAAAGGCGTCACTAGTTTTGGTGTTATTTTCTATGAATCTTATTGAATGATAGTTGTTGAAATCCAACATTATTTTTGGGTGTAATTATCACCAATGGTGATGGAAGAAAAATAAATAATAATCGGCATGGAATTTTCTATTGTGTGTGGGTGTGATACTATCACCCTTAAATCAGACTCCCTCACAATTATAAATGATATCGCTTCATTGGAGGCTGGACTCCATCTATTTATTCTATTATTCTTGAAGTTATTTTCCCAACAGTTTTTATTCTAATCTTTCACCATATTTTTTAACAAAGGGAGGTGTAATATAGAGGCTCGTCATTTGGATACAATAAGCCTTGCATATGATTCTCATGTATGGTTGGATTTTTTCATCAGTTGACTTACATACCATAGATTATATGAACTACAATCTGTTAAAATAATAGCCTTTTTTCCTTAAAAATAATGGTTAAGGTAGGTAATGCAAAACTTGAAATCAGGCATCATCCCAAGAAAAAACTAGATTATAATCAAAAAATCAAATTGGAATACAAATATTATGGAAAAGAATAATTAAATACTAAAGTTATATTTCAATATCATTTCAATTCAAAATTTCCATAAAACATATTTTCATTGAAGTGAAGTTTAAAATAAATTAAAAAAAATTACAATCCAATATAAAAACACTTATAACATTATTTTTTCAACAATCAACCTATGTACATAATATTATCCCTATAATAAAACCAATTGTTTTTTAGTAACTATATATGAAAAACAAATTATTTTTTTTATATATTTACATATGATAAATGATATTTTTAATTACTAAATATAGTAATGATTCCCCAACATTAGTGGTGGGTGGTAAGGGTTGGTGGGGAGAGAGGGCAGGTCGCAGGGTAAAGTCCTAGGGATTACCTATTCACAGTGATTTTATTCCTTACTTTGTATTTCACCATAGAAACTTTTATCAACAAATTACTAAATATATTAAATTTATTATCATTTATTCTATTAGTCACATTATTATTTATTATATTGTTAATTTAATTTAATTATTCATTATTCATTATTATATTAATTATTAATTATATTATGAATTATTAAATACATTGTTAGTAAATAATTTATATAAATTACAAAGTGTATATATTATTATGTTAGTTATATTATCGGTTAATAATTATTTTATGTACATAAGTAGTTGTTAATAATTGTATCATTAAACTAAAATGGCATTTTTATATTTAGAATGTCCACATTGAGTCATACTGGGAACATCGTGTGTCATATTGATGTGAAGTAGATTCTAACACATAAAAATGAAATATGGATCTTAACCTAATGTTTAAAAACAATCAGATCTCGTTTAAATTATGTTTACAATATGTCATGTGTTTTAAACTAAAATGAAACTATAATATTGAAAACATTCAATTGGGGTAATACCATCCACATCATTTATTGAATTGATGTGTGGTGATTTCTAAAATTCACAAATGAATTATGAATAGTTTTCCTAACTTTTTAAAACAATCGGATACCGCTTACTATATTTTGATAATGTAATGATATTTTCAAACCAAAATGATACTTTTATATTGAAAAAATGAACTTTGATTCCTACTAAACACATCTTATATAAGATTTAAATGTTGTTGAATCATATACATCATAAATAAATTATGGTTCAATTTTCTAATGTTTGAAAAAATTGGAATTTGTTTTCTCATTTTTGGCTATGTGATTCACATTTAAAACTAAAATTGAACTTTTATATTGAATTAACACTATTTTTATCAAACTAAAAACATATTGTCTTCAATTTTAGTTTAGTCAATTCATACATATCATGTTAAGTCAAAAGTTTTCTTTTTTACTTCTATATCATGTTTTGGAAATCACAAATGTATTCTATCATATGTTTATTGCCTTTTATCATGTTTATCGTATCGTACGATGTTGATCGTACCGACCAAAACGTATCGTACTGACTCTGTCAATCGTATCGTATTGACTCTGTCAATCGTATCGTACTGACTCTGCTATTCAGATGATCATTATTTGTTTTGGTACTTTGTCAAAAACTCTCTCTGCATATGAATCGTACTCATGTTTTACATTTCTATATATCTCTTGTCCTAACAAAACGATGTCGTTGAGTTAGTTACAAACTAATCAAAACGATGTCGTGCTTTCTATTTCAATATGACCGTTGGAGGCAATATGACCGTTGGAACCCGAGGCCTATAAATAGGAGGTCATTTGAAGCTGAGAACACAACAATGAACAAAGAGAACGAAAAAAGAGACTCTGTGAACTACGAAGATTCTAGAGAGAGACACTGTGACTTCTCTCATCAGCTTTGTGCGACCGATCATCGTATCGAGGGCTTTCAAGTAATTGAAAGACAGAGGTGCCGATTACCTGCAAAATCGAGGGCTGCCGGGGATAGGCAGACAGACATGCCGATCATCGTATCGAGGGCTGCCGGGGAGAGGCAGACAGACGTGCCGATCATCGTATCGAGGGCTGCCGGGGATAGGCAGACAGACGTGCCGATAATCGTATCGAGGGCTCACCAAGGTGTTGGTGAGACAGACCTTTTATCCTAGGTGAAAGGATAACCCTTCTCTTTGGGTTAAAAGAATTGTATTACTTTTACATTTCTGCTATTGTATTAGAAAGGGATTTGTATTGTTTCATTTCTTCTTTACATATTCAATTGTAATTGTTTCAATTACAATCATTACATTACATATTGTATTGATTGGTTCTATACGCTTTAAGGTAGAATCATTCATATCTGTATTACTCTGATTATTGTGTTCATCTTGAATACAATTGTTTTACATAACATTAGTATTACAATACATCATACCTTTTACAATTGTATTTGTATTAGTTTAAGTTCATTTAAACTAATCTCTTTGTTACTAAAACTCAAAGGTATTTAAACCTACAATTCACCCCCCCTCTTGTATTGTTCCATCTAATAGACTTTTATATCTACTATTCGATCCAACAATTGGTATCAGAGGAGGTTTTCCACTGACTTGTATTACTAGTTTTATTTCTTATTACTATCTTGAATACTTACTACACTAACGTGTGGAGTGGAAAAGTTGTTTTTGTGATATTAGATGGCAGGAATGAATATCGGATCAATAGATAATCTGAATCCTTCTAGACCACCAATTTTCGATGGGAATGATTATGAGTATTGGAGAGATCGTATGAAGACTTTCGTTATCAATACTGGTGTAGACAATTTTATTATGCTTACTGGGGGTTACAAAATTCCTGACAAAGAAGTTAGCACTTTCACAAATCAAGAGAAGCAAGAATATCAACTGAATTACAAGGTACGCAATACTTTATTATGCTCTATGACCAGGAATATATATAGTCAGATATCTTCATGTGAAGAAGCCAATTTTATTTGGAAAAAATTAGAAGTCACTCATTTTGGTACATCCAAAGTTATCGAAACAAGGAGAGCAATGCTTCGAGCAGAGTATCATGGATTTGTTTTTCCTTATGGAGAGCCAGTATGTAAAGTTCAACAAAGGTTCATGACAATTTTCAACAGCTTACAATCTATGGGAGAAAAAGGTCTTGATGATGAAGCTCTTGTTGATAAGATTATAGATATTATGCCAAATGAATGGGAGTCAAAAAGAACAGCTATTGAGGAAAATAGAAAAGTTTCCCAGATTACTCTTGATGAACTCTTTGGAACTCTTCTACAGCACGAGACAAGAATGAAGAGAGATGCTGATTTCAATAAGAAGAAGAATGGGAATGGAAGTGTAGCTTTTGCATCTAAAGCTAAAACACCTGAAAGGGTCACAAGGTCTAAATCCAAGAAAGTTGTTATATCTGATTCAAGTGATTGTAATCTTTCAGACAATGAGTTAGCTAATCTTGCTCGGAGGATGAACAAGATTGTGGGAAAGAAAGATTTTCAATATAGATTCAAAAATAAAGACAGGAAAGATAGGAAAGATTCAGAGGTAACTTGTTATGAATGCAAGAAAGCAGGACATATAAGGCCTGATTGTCCTTTACTAAAGAGGAAAGATAGAAAAGAGAAACACTCTGAAAGAAACAAGAAAAGGTTTTATAAGACAAAGAAAGGCTTGAAAGCAAATGATACATAGAGTGCAAGTGGTAGTGATTCCTCAGATGATTCTTCAGAATATGAGACGTCAGGACAAAGGAATATTGGACTTCTAGCCAGATTACCATTTGAAGATCATTGTCTCATGGCTAAGGTACATAATGCTGAAGCTGTTACAAATGTCTCTTTAAATGCAAATTATGTTGATAATAGATATTATGAATCTTCAAATGATGAACCCTCATCATCAGAAGATGATACTTTACCTTCTTTTGAAGAAGTTTCTAGATTTGCTAAATTACTTGAAAATGAAAATTCTAAACTCAAAAAGAGATTTGAAAAAGAAAATTCTAGAATTTCTATTTTGACTAAAGAAGTATCAGATCTTTCTAAAGATATTGATGGAAAAACTTCTGATTTTGAAAGTATTTTGAAAACCCTTGAGAAAGTCAAATCTGAAAAGGATAAACTTTCTAAGGATCTTGAAACTGCTATTTCAAAGAAAAATATTTTAGAGTCTAATTCTAGTTCAAATTCATATGTTTTAGAAAACAAAAATTTGGTTTTAAAACTAAAGTCAGAGATTTTATCCTTGAAAAAGTGTTTGTCAAACTTTACTCATGGAAAAGAAAACTTTGATAGGATGTACTCTCAAATAAGACCTTTGAGAAATCATTCTGGTCTTGGTTATACTTATTCCAAACCTGTTTTTAGTAATAACTATTTTGTTCCTCAAAAAACCATTTTCTGTTCCAAGTGTCAATGTGGTGGACATTGGAGAAGAGATTGTTCTCTTAACAAAACTCAATCCTTAGGATTTCATAAAGCTCATTTTGCTAAACAAATGTGTATTCCTAAAATTATTTTATCTAACCCTTCTGGATCCAAACAAGTTTGGATTCCAAAAATCTAATTGTTTCTTTTTCAGGGAAACGAGAAGTGTATCAATAAGAACATTTGGTACATGGATAGTGGTTGTTCTCGACATATGACTGGAAACAAAGATTTCTTTGAAAAGGATATCAAAACCAAAGGTGGAAAAGTTACTTTCGGAGATAATGCTCAAGGAAAAATTGTTGGTATAGGTAATATCGTTTTTCTTGGAAAAGTTCTTATTTCAAATGTTTTATTTGTTAAAGGTCTTAGGCACAATCTCATCAGCATAAGTCAATTATGTGATGAAGGTTACCTTGTGAATTTTAGAAATGATAAGTGTCTAGTTCACAATTCCAAGGATGAATTCATTCTATCTGCCCATAGGCAAGAGAATGTTTACACTATTAACTTAGAAGACCTTAGGAACCAAAACTTACCTTGCTTAAGTGTAATAGAAGACCAATCGTGGTTATGGCATAGGAGACTAGGACACTGTAATTTGAGAAACCTAAGAAAACTCTCAAAGAAAGGACTTGTAAAAGGGCTACCGGATCTTAGATATGATTCTTCAAAAGTCTATGATCCTTGTCAATTTGGCAAGCAACATAAAACTAGCTTTAAACCAATTAATGAAGTTTCAACTTCTAATGCATTACAGCTTGTGCATATGGATCTGTTTGGTCCTTCACAATCTGGAAGCATTGGAGGCAAATACTATGTATTTGTTTTAGTTGATGACTTTACTAGATTTACATGGGTCTACTTTCTCACAAAGAAATCTGAATCCTTTTCCTATTTCAAAACTTTTAGAGCCCAAGTTAAAAATGAGAAAAACCTACCATTGATAACTATTCATAGTGATCATGGTGGTGAATTTCAAAATTCAGATTTTGAAACTTTTTGTAGTAAGAAAGGTATTACTCACAATTTCTCAGCTCCAAGAACTCCTCAGCAAAATGGGGTTGTTGAAAGAAGAAATCGTATTCTTCAGGAAATGACTCGAACCATGTTGAGTGAATACTCAATTGCTAAGCACTTTTGGGCTGAAGCTGTTAGTACTGCCTGTTATACTATAAATCGTGTTTTAACTAGACCATTTCTTAATAAAACTCCTTACGAGTTATGGACTAGCCGAAAACCTAAAGTTTCTTACTTCAAAGTTTTTGGATGAAAAGTATTCATTCTGAATACAAAAGATAATTTACACAAATTTGCACCAAAATCTGATGAAGGAATATTTCTAGGCTATTCCACAACCTCTAAGGCTTATAGAGTTTTCAATAAAAACACTTGTACTGTTGAAGAAACAGTACATGTAAAATTTGATGAAACTGACCCTTTTGTTTTCAACCAACCCAATCCTACATCCTCAGATGTGTTTTCCAAAAATGTTTATCAACCTATATTAGAAGAACATTCTGATAAGGAAAATGTTCAAGAAAGTGTTCCTAAACATTTACCACAGAAGATTTTCTACCATATGTTGATGAACAGGTTTTACAAAACCCAAATCAATTGTTTCTTAGGAATCATCCCAGTGATAATATCATTGGTGATAAAAATCAACCTGTAAGGACCAGAAATTCCTTAAGAAATGAAATAGAACATCTTGCTTTTCTTTCCCAATTTGAACCTAAAAGTCCAAGTGAGGCTTTAGGTGATAATGATTGGATCAAAGCAATGCAGGATGAACTAAATGAATTTGAAAGGAATCAAGTCTGGAATTTAGTTGAAAGACCTAAAGAAACAACTGTAATTGGTGTAAAATGGGTTTTCAGAAACAAGTGTAATGAAAATGGAATCATTGTAAGAAAAAAAGCAAGACTTGTTGCTAAAGGCTATAATCAACAAGAGGGAATAGACTATGAAGAAAAATATGCTCCTGTAGCTAGACTTGAATCTATTCGCATTCTATTAGCCTTCGCAGCATATTTCAATTTCAAACTATTTCAAATGGATGTCAAATGTGCCTTTTTAAATGGTTTTGTTCAAGAAGAAGTTTTTGTCGAACAACCTCCTGGTTTTCAAGACCCAAAACATCCTGATCATGTTTTTAAACTTACCAAGGCTCTATATGGTCTTAAACAAGCCCCTAGAGCATGGTATGATAGACTTACAGGATTTCTTTTACAAAACAATTATAGAAAAGGTACAGCTGATCCAACTCTTTTTATCAAAATGGAAAACAAAAATGTTTTGGTTGTCCAAATCTATGTTGATGACATCATATTTGGATCAACTCAGAAATCTTTAACCGATTCTTTTGCAAATTTAATGAAATCTGAGTTTGAAATGAGTATGATGGGTGAGTTAACATTCTTTCTAGGTTTTCAAATATCTCGAAAACCAGAAGGAACTTATATATCTCAACAAAAGTATATTAAAGACTTACTCAAAAAGTATGGATTTGACAAAACTAAAAGTATTAGCACCCCAATTGGTACCTCAAATACTCTTGATCTTGATGAAACTGGGAAACCAGTCGATCAAACAATTTTTAGAGGTATGATAGGGAGTTTTCTATACTTGACATCTAGTCGACCCGACTTGATGTTTTCTGTATGCTTATGTGCACGATATCAATCTAATCCAAAAGAGTCTCACTTAAGATCCGTAAAGAGAATCTTTCGGTATTTAAAAGACACTATGGATTTAGGACTTTTCTACTCTTCTGGAAATGATTTTGTTTTAAAAAGTTTTTCAGATGCTGACTTTGGTGGTTGTAGAATGGATAGAAAAAGTACATCTGGAACATGTTATTTCTTAGGAGACTCTTTGGTTTCTTGGTCCTGCAAGAAACAACACTCAGTAGCACTCTCCACTGCTGAAGCTGAATATGTAGCAGCTGGTAGTTGCTGTGCTCAAGTATTGTGGATGCAGCACACACTCACTGACTATGGTTTGAGATTCTCCAAAACTCAAATTCTTTGTGATAATACAAGTGCCATAGCTATTAGTAAAAACCCAGCACATCACTCTCGTGCAAAACACATAGATGTTAGGCATCACTTTCTTAGGGATCACACACAGAAAGGGGATATTGTTTTACAATTCATCGGAATGCAAGAACAACTTGCTGACATTTTTACAAAACCTTTACCTTCCGATAGATTTGATTGTATAAAACAGAAGCTAGGAATGATTACATTAAAATAATCATTCATATCTACTTCCTGTTTTACATCTCTCCTAATAGTAAGAAACTCCTCGTAGAAAGGGGGAGGACATTTCTTTCTGTCTATGTTTATTTTATGTTTCTGTTCTTTAACTATTTACTCTATTTATATATGTTTCTTTTTCTGTTTATCGTATTGACAGTTTTAACGTTTCATTTTAGTTTTCCTGTTTATCGTATTGACCATTTCATATTTTCTGTATCGTATTGAAATTCTTTTCCATCGTACCATTCAATAGTTTTTGAATCGACTGATGATAGTATTGAAATTATTTTCCATCGTACCATTCAATAGTTTTTGAATCGACCGATGATAGTATTGAAATTCTTTTCCATCGTACCATTCAATAGTTTTTGAATCGACCGATGATAGTATTGAAATTCTTTTTCATCGTATCATTCAATTTTTTTTGTATCAACCGATGATAGTATTGAGATTGTTTTCCATCGTACTGTCAGTTAATGGTAACAACTGTTATTCCATCGTACGATACGATCATAGTAATGACTTTGTTTTCCATCGGCATCATGATTTTTTTCTCCTTACGATTGTGTTTACTTTTGATTCATACCAAAACCAGCAATCACCTTATGTTCTCCGACAGGTTTCTTTTCATTTTTTTTTAAAAAAAATTTCTTTAATCCTAACCATTGATCTGGTATTATCTAATCTTGACCGTAGAATATCAACGGTCATCTCTTTATTACCTATAAATACCCCCCTCCCCTCCCCAAACCCACATTGATTGTTCAGAAATTGAGGCGAAGATCTGCTCCACCAGCTATAAACAATCGTACGATCTTCTCATCGGCAGAACCTTTATGTCTCAATCTTCTGCTAATACTCCTGCCGAAATGTCTTCAAAGACTTTTACAGAGAAAGACTTTCACAGAGAAAGGTTAGTATCCCGAGAATTTTTTGATACATACGATTCTACAATCAAGAGGATTATTTTGTTTCCAGGATGGGAACATCTCTGTGTGGAAAATCCTGATATTCAAGATCTAGTTCTTTTTGATGAAGTTTGTCAGTTTTACAAAACTGTTTCTTTCGACAAAGATATGACTATAAACTTTGCTGTGTACGATAGAAAATTATCTATGTCTGTGAAACAAGCGGCACATTTTCTGAATGTTTCTATAGAAGGCGATGCATTCTGTCCATCTCACAAACTACCAGAGGAAGTTGGTACTTTTAATAGAGAAAGTTCTGAAAAAACATTGTTTGTTATTAATGAGGAAAAGAGGAAAGTTTCTCATCTTTCACCGGACAATCGGTTTGTTACTTTGTGGATGCAAGGTTTTCTTATCCCAAGGAAAGGGGATAGATAAACCCTTAAAGTTTCTGATGTCTTTATGCTCGACTATATTGTGAATATGAGGAAAGTAAATCTCATGGGATATGTTTTTGAAACCATCAAGAATGTCAAGAAAGGAGGGATTAAATCTCAGATAATAATGTATCCAGCCATCCTTACGAAATTCATTCTTGAGAGTATGATGTTTTGTAACATTCTTTTGAAAGGAGAACCTATGGATTTGAGGCCATCTTTGATTAATAAGAGTACGATGAAAAAGCTGAATGTTTGTTTTGATTCAAATTCAAAACTTTTTGTCAGAGATGTAGAAGCTGAATTGGCTCAAAATCAATCGGCACCTATGCCAGCCAAGGACAATCAATCCACCGGTGTTACTCGAAAGTCTGATCCTCAAACTAGTTCAAAACCAAAGAAGAAGCCGAGGTACAGTAAGGAAGTTGTAGCCAAATGGAGAAAGGAAAAGGAACAGAGAAATGAAGGTGATCCAAAGTTTGGTCTTGATCCTGCTGAGGCATTTGCAGAAAGAATAATGGTAGATGAAACCCTTCAAGCTGAAAAGAAAAAGAAGACTCTTTTGAAAAGAAAGGCTCAGGACTTTGATATCTCTAAAGTCTTGAAAGCAGTTGAAGATGCTAGTGCTCAACTAACTGTGGAAGTGCACCAAGAGCCCATCGTACAGAGTCTGCCTGAGAAAGGAAAAGGAAAACAAGTGATAGAAGAAGTGGAAGTAGAAGAAGGAGATTTTCTGTTATAATTTCTTCAAAGTTCAAAGAAAAGTAGAGAGGAATCACTTCAAAAGCTGAGCGAAGGTGTTCAACAAACTCCTCATGCCGATCAGGAAAGATCTCCGGACAGGATGTCATCTCGAGAAAAGCAAGATGCTCAATCTTCTCAGTCTGATAAAGTAGTTGTCATTAGTGACAAAGTAGAAGAAGAAAGAAAGCTGAAAGAAAAAGAAAAAGGGAAACAGCCAGTTGTTGATTCAAGCAGATCGTATGAACTAGCATCGTACGATGAAGATACTGATTCAGAGCATACAATCTCTCTCAAGAAGAGTGATTACATTGTTCATGTTTTGAGAAGTGTGGAGAAAACAATTCCTTATTTCCCGAGGCTGGAAGGGAAGATTGATTTTATTACTGAAAATCAAAGAAAAAAGTTTGGATCTGTAAAAGAATTGAGAAAGAATGTTGTGTCAGTAGAAGCCGATCTGAAAGTTCTTTCGGAAAGCTCAGTTTCTCATAAGAAAGCTTGCAATAAGATGACCAAGTGGTCATACAAAACAGAGAGCTCAATCAATGATCATGAAATAGCTATTGAAGATATAAGGAGGTTATCAAATGAGCTAGCAATTGCTTTCAACAAGATTGATAAAGAAACGGTTGAAAGGCTGAACCTTTTATCTTCTCAAAGAGCCGATGTTCCTTCAGTAAAAGACTTGCAAGATAGGATGAATGTTTTCCAATCTGAATTCTCGAAGGTTTCATCTTTCAAAGATGAAATGGTTTTATTGAAGAATCAAAATTCTGTGTTGTCCAAGGATAACAAGACTCTGCAAATCAGAATTGATACTCTTGAAGAAGTAATCAGAGTCCAGGAGGAAACCATCAGAAATCAAGATCAGATTTTTGCGGATCAACAGGAGCTTCTCAAAACTCAGGGTGAATCAATTTCTGAAGACAAGAAGGAGATCAAGAAGATGAAAGCTGTGCTTCATGAGCTTATAAAGAAAGAGAAGGAAAGAGAAAACAAATGATTGTTGTATTTGTTTCTTTTGGAACTTGTCTGTTTTGTAATAACTTTTATGATCCTTTTATCCATTGTCTTGGATTGCTTCACTAACTCTTTCAGAAAAATCAAGATTACTCCTTTCTTTTTGTAAATCACAAAGGGGGAGAATATTTACAAAGCAAAGATTGTTTTACAAAGGGGGAGAATGCATTACAATTATCTTAAGGAAAATCTACGAATACAATCCTTAGGAAAGTCAATACCTAAGGGGGAGTTAGTTGTATTCAATTTTTTTTTTCAGAAGAGTTTTAAACTCAGGGGGAGATAAGTATTTCTTGTTACATTTACTTTGTGTGTTGTGCTTTCCAAAAAGGGGGAGATTGTTAAGTCAAAAGTTTTCTTTTTTACTTCTATATCATGTTTTGGAAATCACAAATGTATTCTATCATATGTTTATTGTCTTTTATCATGTTTATTGTATCGTACGATGTTGATCGTACCGACCAAAACGTATCGTACTGACTCTGTCAATCGTATCGTATTGACTCTGTCAATCGTATCGTACTGACTCTGTCAATCGTATCGTACTGACTCTACTATTCAGATGATCATTATTTGTTTTGGTACTTTGTCAAAAACACTCTCTGCATAGGAATCGTACTCGTGTTTTACATTTCTATATATATCTTGTCCTAACAAAACGATGTCGTTGAGTTAGTTACAAACTAATCAAAACGATGTCGTGATTTCGGTTTCAATATGACCATTGGAGGCAATATGACCGTTGGAACCCGAGGCCTATAAATAGGAGGTCATTTGAAGCTGAGAACACAACGATGAACAAAGAGAACGAAAAAAGAGACTCTGTGAACTACGAAGATTCTAGAGAGAGACACTGTGACTTCTCTCATCAGCTTTGTGCGACCGATCATCGTATCGAGGGCTTTCAAGTAATTGAAAGACAGAGGTGCCGATTACCTGCAAAATCGAGGGCTGCCGGGGATAGGCAGACAGACGTGCCGATCATCGTATCGAGGGCTGCCGGGGATAGGCAGACAGACGTGCCGATCATCGTATCGAGGGCTGCCAGGGATAGGCAGACAGACGTGCCGATAATCGTATCGAGGGCTCACCAAGGTGTTGGTGAGACAGACCTTTTATCCTAGGTGAAAGGATAACCCTTCTCTTTGGGTTAAAAGAATTGTATTACTTTTACATTTCCGCTGTTGTATTAGAAAGGGATTTTTATTGTTTCCTTTCTTCTTTACATATTAAATTGTAATTGTTTCAATTACAATCATTCCATTACATATTGTATTGATTGGTTCTACACGCTTTAAGGTAGAATCATTCATATCTGTATTACTCTGATTATTGAGTTCATCTTGAATACAATTGTTTTACATAACATTAGTATTACAATACATCATACCTTTTACAATTGTATTTGTATTAGTTTAAGTTCATTTAAACTAATCTCTTTGTTACTAAAACTCAAAGGTTTTTAAACCTACAATTCACCCCCCCTCTTGTATTG
Source organism: Viscum album (assembly GCA_963277665.1). Taxonomy (NCBI): domain Eukaryota; kingdom Viridiplantae; phylum Streptophyta; class Magnoliopsida; order Santalales; family Viscaceae; genus Viscum; species Viscum album. The sequence continues at coordinate 359,143,675 of OY728158.1, read as the reverse complement.
TTCCATCTAATAGACTTTTATATATACTATTCGATCCAACATATCACATATGTATAATGGCTCATTTTCCTACAGTTTAAAAATATTATGAGCTAATTCCCTCAATTTTTTCTATGTGACACATGTTTTCTTCTGATATGAAACATTCAAATTGAAAAACCACACATAGAGTCACAATGAACACTTCATGTGCTATATTGAAATTTGGATTATTCTTATATTTCACCAATGAATTTGTGATCATTGTCTTAAATATTTTAAAAATTCAAAGCTATTTTACTTGGTTTTGACAATGTGGCATCTGTTATAATCTAAAATGCCATTTTTATACTGAAAACACACACTTTGAGTCATATTGACCACAACAATCATCGTATTATCATGTGGTAGATTCCAATAAATGAAAAAATTAATTATGGATCATATTTCTAATTTTTTCAAACAATTAGTGTTTGTTTATTGATTTGGGAGATGTGAGCCACGTTTTAAACTAAAAATCCACATTTATATTGAAAATATACACTTTGAGTCATATCGACCACATTGTGCTTTAGATTTATGTTTGTTTGATTCCTATACATCAAAAATTAAATATAGACCATTTTATTAGATTTAAATTCTAATGTGGTCAAATTTTATTTTATTTTTTATATGTGACGAATCTTTTAAAACAAATTGTCACTTTTAAATTGAAAGCACACACTGGCAGTCATACCAACCACATCGTGTATCAGATTAACATGTGGTTAATTCTTAGATGTCAAAAATAAGTTATGGAATGTTTCAATGATGTTTAAAAATAATCCAACTTAATTTTCTATGATTTCATTATATACACACATTTTAAACTAAAATGATACTTTTATATTGAAAACACATTCTTTGAATCATACAGGTCACATCGTGTGTCAGATTGATTTGTGGTCAATTCATATTAAATAGAAATGAATTATTGGTTATTTTTTAATGTTTTTAAAATAATATGAAGGTTTTTCTTGAATTTTCCTATGACACAAGTGTTTTAAACTAAAATTACATTTTTATTTTGTAAATATGAACCTTGAGTCATATCAACCAAATAGTGAGTTTAATTTTCATTCTATTGATTTCTATAAAAATCAAATTAATTATGGATACCATTGATACTATTTGAAAAAAAGTTATTTTTCCTTGGTTTTGGATATGTGATGATTGTTTTAAAGAAAAATGACACTTTTATATTGAAAACATGCACATTTCTTCATGTTGGCCACATCAGGTGTTTGATTAATGTGTGGTTGATTACATCACATCACACATGAAGTATGGATATTTTTACTGTTGTTTGAAAATAATTCATGTTTTTTTATTGGTTTGGAATATGTGACATAATTTTTAAACCAAAATGACACTTTATATTTAAAACATACAATTTGATTCTAACCGGCCACATTATGTTTGAGATTGATATGTGGTATATTCCAACATATCAAAAATAAAATTAGGTTACTTTTTCAAATGTTTGAGAAAAATATGATTTTTTTATTGGTTTTTCCAATTTGGCATGTGATTAAAACTAAAATGACACTTTTATATTTAAAACACACAATTTAATTCATACCGAACACATCGTCTTCCAGATTGATGTGAAGTTGATTCTAATATGCCTTAAATGAATTAGAACCATTTTCCTAATGTTTGAAAATAATATGAGATTTTTTCTCTAGTTTCTCTTTGAGACATGAATTTTAAAAACATTACAATTACATATTGAAAATGATGAGTTTGATTCATACTATACACAATGTGTGTTATATTGATGTGAGGTCAATTCGTAAACATAAAAAATTAATTGTCGATAATTTTTTTAATTTTTTAAAACATGACTATTTTATTTTTCATACTTTTGGTAGTGTGACACATGTTTTGAACTAAAATGATACTTTTAAATTAAAACACACAATGAGAGTCATATTGGACACATCATGTCTTGGATTGATGTGTGGTCTATTATTATGTACCAAAAATGTACTCGGGATCATTTTCAGAAATATGAAAGACTATATGAGCTCATTTACATAGTTTTGGCCATGTGATGTGAATTTTTACACTAATTCAAATATTACAAATATGCACATTGATTCATATTAGCCACATCATTTCTCAAAATTTACATGAATTGAATTTCTATATCTCAAAATTGATTTTTGGATCATTTTTTTAAGGATTGAAAACAATCAAAGAGAATTTTATTATTATTTTTCTATATGACACACATTTTAAACATAAATGACACAATTATATTTAAAACATGAACTTTTATTCATACTAACTACATTGGGAGTATGATTGATTTTTTGTTGATTCCTACATATTAAAAAATAATTATAGATCATTTTACTGTGTATTGAAATTAATACAAATCTTTTTTCTTGGTTTTTGATATGCGATGTCAGTTTTAAACTAAAATTACACTTTTATATTAAAAAATGTAATTTGATTCTTACCGACAACATCATGTCTCATATTTACATGTGGTCGATTCCTAAATTTCAAAAAATTAAATTTGGACAATTTTCACCATGTTTGGGAAAATTATGATCTCACATTATCGGTTTTGGCTATGTGAAGTTCACTTTAAACTAAAAAGAAATTTTCATATTAAAAACACACACTTTGAATCATATATACCACATTGTGTTTTAGATTGTCATAAAGTTGATTACAAAATGTCTCAAATGAATTATGAATCATTTTTCTAATGTTTTAAAAAAATATGATCTTTTTATCCCTATTTTGGATATGTTTCATGCGTTTTAAACTAAAATGACACTTTTATAACGAAAGTGTGCACTTTGAACCATATTGTTCACATTGTGTGGTAGATTGATGTGAGGTAAATTCCTATACATCAAAAATTAATTAATAATCATTTTCTTAATTTTTTAATACCCAATAATATCATTTTATCTATTTTTATAGTGGGACACAAGTTTTAATCTAAAATTAAACATTTATAATAAAATAAACACTTTGAGATATACTATCCAAATCATGTGTTGGATTGATGTGAAGTCAATTAAAACCTTCCAAATATTAATTATGGATTTTTCTTCCTAAATATTCAAGATAATATGAGCTCATTTACTCAAGTAATGATATGTGACATTTGTCTTAAACTAATTTTATACATAAAACACACACATTGAGTAATATCAGACATATATTCTGTTGAATTTACATGCATTAAATTCCTACACATGAAAAATGATTTTTGGATCATTTTAATAAGGATTAAAAGCAATCATAGTTCGTTTTCACGGTTTTTTCTATGTGATGTGTGTTTTTAACTAAAATAACACTTTTATATTGAAAAAATAAACTTTTAATCATATTTTCCAAATCTTGTGTTAGATTGATGTGCAGTCGATTCCTATAAGTCCCATGTTAATTATAGATCATTTTAAAGTTTGAAATAAATTCAACCTTATTTTCTGGGTTTTGGATATATGACACATGTCGTAAACTAAAATGATAATTTTATATTGAAAACACACACATTGAGTCACATCATCCACATAATGTATTGGATTTATGTGTGTTTAATTCCAAAACACCAATAAATAATTATATATCATTTTTCTAATTATGGAGACAATATGATCCTGATATTTTTTGATATGTGATGAATTTTTTAAACTACAATGAAAATTTTACTATAAAAACACACTTTCTATCATCTGATCCATTCTATGTATCAGATTGATGAAAAATCAATTCCTATATATAAAAAATGAATTATGGCTCATTGTGATAACTTTTGAAACCAATGTAATACGTTTACTTGGTTTTGAAAATGCTTCATCTGTTTTATAATAAAATTAAAAATTTATATTAAAAACATTCACTTGGAGTCATTCTAGTCAAATTGGGAGTAATATTTACCTATAGTTTATTCTTACACATCTAAAATTAATAATTAATTATTTTTTAAATTTTATAAAAAAAAATCCATGATGGTTTTCTCTATTATGGAAATGTGATGTTTATTTTAGAGTAAAGTGATGAATTTAATTTGAAGACATGAACTTTGAGTCATACTAACCCCATCATGTGCCAATTTTATTTGAAATTGATTCTAATAAATCATATAAAAATTATGGATCATAGTATTAATGTTTGAAAATAATATGAGCTCATTTTATTGATATTGATATTATGATGCACATTTTAAATTAAATTGAAACATTTATATTGGAAACATTCACATTGAGTCATAATGACCACATCGTGTGCTCGATTGATTTGTGGTCATTAATTAAACATCCAAAATTAATTAGGATATTTTTCTTGAATTTATAATCAAAATAAACTCATTTTCTCGTTTTTGATAATGTGAAGCAATTTTTAAACTAAAATGATAGTTTATATTAAGAACATGCACTTGGAGTCATACTAGCCACATAATATATTGTGTGGATGTATGGATGATCCCTACATGTCATAAATGAATTATGTATCATTTTCCTAACGTTTGATAGGAATCTTATTTCATTTGAATGGTTTTGAAAATTTGAGACGTTTTTTAAAATAATTTCCTTGTAGAGATCAACCGACCTCTCAAAATTTTAAAATTCCAAGCCTGGTAAAACAGCCTTCACAACTGATTACTCACTTATTCTTTAATCGTTTTATTAGGACATCAGTTAGGAATCTTTATTAGTATTTATAGTACCAATAATTTCATGTATTTTGTTGATTCAAATATTAATGTAATGGAATTAAAAGTTATTATTCATAGTTGGGGTGGAAGTGATTATAAAAGGACTCAGACAATTTTTAAAAACTCATCAAAAAATATAAAGACACAAAATGCAAGTAAAAAATGGATTTTTTCATGGAATTACCTTGACTAAAAGTTGTTAATATGTCTTTAGATTTGGGCATTAAAGGATCCTTAACCTATTTTTCAAACACCATTATATCATTTGTAGGCTCAGAGTCCACTACCTCATGACCTCAAAAAACATCGGAAATGTTAGTATCTCTACTTGATTTTTTTGAATATAACCCACCATGATACTTATCCTTGAAAATTTTCTCAAATATTTCTTTATTAATAGCTCATCACCAAAAAAAATTGTAGTTTCTAACATCTCATCTAATCCTCTAAAGGAAGGTAATTAGTGAACAGTTGAAAACAAATTCATGGTCAATTGGGGAATATGATTGTATGAATCAAATGAATTTAAATATTGTTTTAATAATAGTGAAATTAGTTTCATCAAACAGGATAGAATTTTATTAAATGTATCAGACATGTTGAATTAAACATGGAATACATCAATATATGTAGGTGGATTGGAATGGATATGAAATAATTTCCCTTTATGCTAATGCTTATTATTGAGATTCTTTTTTAATTTCTCCTATATATGACACCCTCAATCATGTCTTTCATACTTTTTCATCACGTAGAGGAACCATGGGTGGATAGGATTACCAACTCTATATCTTTTTTTAAGAGGCGAAAAATATATTGTCGCATTAAAATTTCCTAGGATTGATGGGTAGATCACTTATCAAAAATGTTTGGATTGTAATTACCAATTAAATATTAGATTAAAAATATAACAAAAATTTTATCTATAGTACGTGAATTTCATTTTATTGATTATAATATATATGCATTTTAATGTAAATTATTCACATTACAATTTTATATTTAAGGACATAGACTCTACTAGAATATAAATATAATAGGTAACAACTTCATCTAAATTTCATCAAAATTCTAACACGGTGTACTCTACACATTAATCTATAAAAAATTACTTCTTCTTTTGAGTAAAAATTCATTTGGATGTCCTAGTAGTACATAAAATAATATAGACAAACAAAATATTAAAAAAATAAAAATTGGAACTATAATTAACTTTGAGAATAACTTATTTGGGGATGTTAAATTGTTGAATGTATATAATATCCTTCATAAATTTGGAAATGTAATATCCATAATCAATATAATTATTTTGATTCAAAAACTATAGAAACATTGACCAAAATAAGTAAATTGTTTTGAAATATTTTTTGATAGTTAAATAATACTATATATTCCTTAATATATTACCTTTTAATAAAATACTTAGGAATCTTATGTTTAGTCTTCGATACCAAAATGTAATTTATATAATATTTTTATATCTCTCAATCATAACAAAATTCTTGTTAAAACAAAAACAAAATTGAATAATATGAATTTTATAAATAAAATTCTAATTTTAGTGCATTAAAATTTCACAATGGATATCATGTGTGATCAATTTTATTTAAATACATTCTTTGGATACAAAAAACAAAAATTTGGTGTATTCAAATTGATTGTGACTAGCGTTTAGTGCTTTCTTTAAATAAATAAGTAATGGAAAAAAATAAATAATATATTTTTCATGATTAGATTGTAGGTATTTATAGCTATATTATATCTACTAAGGGAATTATTCCTTATAATATTTTATTTACAAATTACATACTTAGGTCATACTTTATTTTTTATGTTTTTTGAATTCAAAATAAATTTTTACTATGGAAATGATAGAGGGATTAATGAGTAAAAATATTCCTTTGAAGGGTTTTCTATTTATATATTAATAATATATACACCTATAGAAAAATATAAATAGTTATTAATTATAATGAACATAATAGATCTTTTTCTAGACAAACAGATTTTGAAAATTAACCTCATGTATGTATTCACAACTAAGAATCCAAGCTATTCAAACATGATAATTTCATTTATATTCTTGAGACCAACCATGTCTAAAAAGGGATGTCCAAAGATTTCTTCTTAATATTCAATGTAGGAAATAATTTCATCTTTAAATGTTGTATATATATGAATCTGTATATTTAATACATCATGTAGTGGAATTGGTGAGTTGAATGTTTTCTTAGAAGTTCCTTTTGATTTCTTGGTCGATTCGCTACATTTTCATGATCAGAACTTCCACTTCTGATTCATTTTTTCCATCTGTAATACCATAACTCATTTCAGACATTTTTATATCAATTTATAATTGTTTTTGTTAATTAGTTTAAGGAAATTCAGAATGTATCTTTATAATATTGAAAGAACATTCCATGAATGTTATAAAAGCATTATCAACCACATTAACATACAGGACATCAAGAAGAATAAGATGCTTGGGGCTCAGATCATGAGCTACCTGAATGCATAATATAATGTTTTATTTTGGGATTTTTTTACCTTTTACCATGTATTATTGGATATTATACACTATACACCTCAAAATAAGGTGACGTGTGTGTGTTGGTAGATATAAATCACAAAAAAATTACCATATAGATTTTTAGTAATATAAAGCTACTAGATGTTATTCAATTTGAATTTAAGAGAAATTGTTATGATAAAATTGGTTACCGTGTGTAGGTAAGGTAGTTGGGGGATTGGAAAGCCTCAAATATTTTGGGGTTATGTGGCTCTTCAGGTACTGACCATTGTTATGGTAATGGTATATATTTATCCTTTCGTATATATACTATTCCAAAAAACTATACTGGATAATAATATATTTTGAAGAATATATATTCACATACATGACTTTAATCATCTCATATGTATCTCCTAGATTCATTATATTCTCAAAATAAGTTTGAGGTGACACTACAAAGCCTAAACCTCTAATTCAGGCATATTGTTATATCTGATTCATAGCTATTGAAAGTAGTTTTCATTTAGGTAAAATCGATATCGATCGTGTGTCTAAATCACATAATAACATATGAAAATTGTTATATATTTTAATGTAATACTATTACAATGAATTAAAAATTATTAGTATTTCATATGTACACATGATTCCTGTAGTACTTGTGTGTTTTCATCAACAAGTTTTCCATCTAAATTTATAATATTCTCCATCAATAATACTTGCTGTGGGATAGACGTGACTTCAAAGTCTGGTTCATCAATCTATATATAAATAAATAAACCTATGTTATTTTATGTCACATAAAATATTTTCTATATATTTAAAATAGATACTATTTTTTTGTTAAGAATACCCCATCCTTTCTTTTCGGTAGGGGTACATTGGTTTTGATATATGCTGATTATTTTTAACGCTCTTTTGTTGTATCGTAAATTTAAAATTTTAAATGAAAGTAGATAAAATAAATAATTTTTATAAAATTTAATTTTAAATGGCTCGTTAACATGAAGAGTAATTAATTATTTACATGTTCCTGGTTTATAATGTGTGAAAACATTGATGGTATGTGGAGGTTTACTTTCCCCCTAATGTATCTATTATGATTCTTCATTATGAGTGCTCAGGAATATCTATGAGAATTTTCAAAAACCAAAAGAAATTTTTTTATTGAAATAATCTTAAATAAACAAAAATAAAAAATGTAAGATGAAAATTAAATCAATGTTTTATTGTAAAATTATTTAGTAAAATAGCTAATCTATATTGTAACATTACGATAATATCTTCCCACATGGTTGTCTTCAATATAGGCATGAAATTGTTCCAAGTATCTATATAAATTTGAAAAATAATTCTCATTGAGAAACTAAAGTAACTAATGATCATTAATATGATGGCGTAAACAAGTTTTCCTCATTGATTCCATCAAACCTCAAACTTTATACCTTTTCTTCTTACCTTTATAACTTTAGTTAACATAGTGATTCTTAGTACTCTTGTTTTGTTAATCCACCTATTTTTGATCCCCCTAATAATTCCATAGTTTCATCATTGATCATGTTTTATTCCTTGATATTTTTAACATCATCATGAGAAGAAATAATAATCTACATGTGTAATTAAAATTTTAATTTTAATTGTGTAATGGAAGTAGAGAACACATAATATTATGATGAAAAATGTAGTATATTAAAAATACATTAACCCATTCCTTGAAATCCCTTCATTTTCTTTAAATATTGATTGGTTTTTTATCCTATATTTAATATCCAAATCCCACCCTTATGTTCCACTCTAATGTAAACGTCACTGTCTACATGGAAAAACTATCAGATGATTGTGATATTCCAGGGAAAGGGTCATCTCTAAATGAATTTTATTCTAAACATATTTTTCCCTAGAAGAACAATTGAATAATTTTGTTTTGTGGGGTATGGAAAATAAAATACTTGCACTACTAGTAATTCCATTATGAATTGTTTTTCCATATACCCTTCCACTCTAAAATTCACCTTCATGTAGAACAATTCACCAACTTTAACTACACTTATATTATCAAAACATGTGAAATTGACAATAAAAATGTAAAATGTATTCTAATATAACCCATATATTTGTTAGATTATGCTGAAGTTTTATATATTTTGATAAATTATATTTCAATCCATGGAACCAGATACATGCATCGCTTCCCTCATAATCCTAACTCCACTATTTTCATCATATAATGTTCATTGTGTTCCTTATAATAGAATGTATTACCATTTATTAAAAAAAGCGTAAGAGATAACATTTACATTTGTTCCCCTAGATATCCATCGAAGTTATTTAGTAAATGAAATCAAATTTCTAGATAACTCCTTATAAATATAATCTCACAACAATCTTATAAACTACTGATTATGGTATTTGGTATCCTTCATTTATCGATTGATGGATTCAAATGTCTATTAATTACTTTATGGAATTAAATATATGGATAAACCTTTATACAACTATGTAAAATGGAAAGGTGATTTTGATCATGTTCAGTAATGGTAATTGAAATTTCATCTCTTTTAGAAATCCATTTTTCTATTTGGTTTCACTAAAATGATATTTTGGGATACCGATCTATCAAAATCTTATAGTTAATTGGTATTGATTTTAATATATTTATCAATAATTTATCTATCTAAAATAAAACCTTCTCGATGAATTTGATTCTAGTGTACCCTTTCAAAATATTCATATACCATTAGTTGGGGAACATCTATCTTTAATGGACATGACCAAAAAGTTGAATATTTATAACAGAGTGAACCTTTTGGTGGACTATTTTATAAAATAATTAATGAGGGAAAAATATCTCTAATTAACATAATATAAATAAAATTACCTTATTCATGATTTAAAAGATTTTGTGTCCTATAACAATATTGCACATGACATTGGAAAAAATTAAAAGTTTGGTAAAAGTATGTAGTGCATTTATAGGCAGAGTGAAACATAATTCTATAAGAATTAAATCCTACCACACGACATGAATATCATGTTATTTTAGACATTTTATATTCAAATTAGTCATTAGATCATATTATTAATATTTTATGAATATCCCTCCAGAAGCTTTACACAATTAAAGAAGTTGTATAATTGAAATTTTTCTTATATTGATAGATTTTCTACTACTAGATGAAAATAATTTCATATTTCACTATTCACTAGGACTAAATCTCTCTTTATTTTCATGTCAATCATGAAAAAAATTTCCTTAATTCCATATTTTTTTAACTTTGTAAATTTATTAACCTTTGAATAATACTATGAAATATTTTTTTCTTCATGACATGAAGAAAACATCAAATGTACAAACAATTCTAATATGGTAATTCAAATAAAAATTATCTCTTTTTCAAACCAAATTTCATAAGGTTTTTTATAATGTTTTTCTAAAACCAATGTAAATATCTTTTTATTTATTGAATATTTTATCAACCATTGATTGAGAATGTATTTTAAATTATTCTATATTTCCATCGAATGATGTCATCCATGGTCGATATTTATTTATTTAGAGTACAAATTGTTAATGACATAAAAACAATGTCTTTAAGGAATATTTCAACCTAAATGTGTGTGTAAAATCTTCAAAAATGAGACACCCCAACATTACTGACTGAAAATTATTATTTTTTATTATCATATACACCCTTTTAAGGGATGAAGGGGAACCCGACATGACTTCAATGACATAAAACATCTAAATGACCACGGTACATGAGTTCAAGACCAAACAAATCATTCAAGCCTATGTGGAAGAGCCCCTACCCAGTATTAAAAGCATTAAGAACATCCTTTTATAACTCATAGCTACTCAGTTAGTTGTCTTGTGTATGAATGCATGGGCCTCGTATCTATGGAAAATCCATAAACTCTAAAATATTCAATTCTAGATAGAAATGACCATAAGAAAACTCTCTTTCATAAACCCCATCTCGTGAAATCCCTTGTAAGAGACAATTTCAATTCCTCAAACCATGAACCGTAGGGCCATAGGAAATCACTATCTCAAAAATCATAACACGATGTAAATATTTAGAATCATCAAAAAGAACTTCATGAGACAACTTTCACTAAGACAACAACTATGACGAACCCCTCCATGCTTATCATGACTCTCATCCACCACTATAATCATCGGAGCCACCATAAGATGATCCAAAGAACATGGAGCTAGGACATCATCTCTTATGAAAGGATGTCCCAAAACCACACTATAGGTGCGTCACTGATGAAGGGGTCCAGGTCTCTCGAGACCATAAACGCCACTCTAGGCATGGATCCACTTGGAACTGGACTGCAGACACACCCTCACCAAAATCGGATGCAAACAGACCACAGGAAATGGGGGAGAAAACATGAGGAACGATATAGATGAAGAAAATCAATTATCATCTAGTAAAACAAGGATCTCAATGTGAACACTTAAATTCTTTGAGCCTCAAAAAAATATAACAATTGATAGTTTCATAAATTTATTATCATAAATGAATGGGGTTAAATATAAAACAATGTAATTATCGAGTTGTTTTGGTTTGGATATAAGTATATAAAACATAATGTATTTTCCATTCATGTAAAACCATGATGGAAAGTTATAAATTACCATCAAAACGTTCTATATACTATGAGTACTAACTTCTACACCAAAAGGATTTATTCCATCTATTGATAACAAAAAATGAAGGTTTCATGGATTGTTTTAAAATTCAGAATACCTAAAATAAATTCCTTCCATTGAAGAGAGTCTATTAGTTGATGTGGTTTCATATATTAGATTATTATATCTGCATTCCATGAAATTTTTTTAACAGTTTCCTAAAATAAATATAGTCAAATATACATTTTAACAATAGTAAAGTACCATACAAATTTTAATGGACATAATTCATCTTTCTTTTATCGATATATTCCAAACATAGGGAATTTTTTGAGTGATTTATATCACATGAATCATATATCATAGTATGTTCATTTTCTGTATGTGAATCCTATTTTTTTCCAGAATTTAGTGAAATATATATTATTTAAAACTATTCTTTAAATTAATTCAACTTTAATAACAACAATTTGGATAAATAAATATGATTTTAAAAGGGTCATATGCATGCTCTATTGAAAATTCTATAAACTCTTAAACTCTATCATTATACTCCACTATCATATGATAAGCATCCTTATATTTACAATTAAAATAAATACTGTTAGGATTAATAATTTTCATTTCTTAACTAAATAAATAAATACCCATTAGGTGTTGATTATCAATGGAGTAACTTATAGATACTTTGAATAAATTTGTTTATTTTCCAAATTAAAAAGTCATGCCCACTTTGGGCACTCAATGAAGAAATAAAATTGAAATTTGTGGTAAAAATGGATTGAAGTTATTGAAATGGAAATATTAGATTCATTATTATAATGTTTCACAATGATATCCACCTCTTAAAAAATAATTAGGAGTGTTTGAAATTATTTAGGATAATGTTTAGTAGAATTAAAGTAGAAAATTGATTATGTATGGAAAAATTAAGGATGAGAGATCAATATTGAGGCTAAATTCTTATAAGGGGAACCCACATGGGATAATATCCACCATGATTATTTTTTCAACATTGGTATAATTAATTCTTAATTAAATAATAATGATCATCTTGGAATAATATAGCTAAATGAATATCAACATCTGAATGTTATTGGGGAGGATTCCTAAAAAGTTAACATTATACACAAGGGTAACATGAATAGAAAACAATTGAAACTAGTTAAAGGGTTTTATTCACCCCAAAAGAGTGAATAATTATTACAATACTATAAAAGAATAATTTAACCTACATAAATCAATTTTTCTAATATAATTCATTCTTAATGATGTGTATTGATATTGTTTTGTAGTGGTGGGAATTATTGATGGAAGAGAATTTGTGATATATATAAAGATATAAATATTTTAATTAAATTTCAACTATTGAAATACATAGATATCAAAAGATATCAGTCACCAAATTATTAATGGTTGTCAATTAGGATGAAATTGAAATGGATAATGATGTTTTGGGTGAGAACAACTCAAATATTTTATGTGTTAAAATGTTATTTTATTGATATATAATCAATTATTGATGACTATAAAAATAAAAATCAATTGTTTTTTAGTACAGTGAATTAAAATTTCAACAAGACACAAAATGATGTCATGTTAGTCAAGATTACATCACCAATTGGATCAAATAAACTTTTGTGTGCTTCATTTGAGATGCATTATACATTGACAATTTACATATATTGCCCGAATGGCCTGAAGGCCTTCTTTTTTATTGATTTTTGATAAAACACCTTTCAAGGGATGAGGGGGAACCCTTACAAGGCCTCTAGGCTCAGAGATTACAAGGACCATATGATTAGGATTTTACATGACCCGAAGGTCTTAGGGAATTCAATCAGACTATCTACAAGGAACTGCCCCTCCCTAGCATCTGTATCGTGATAGTAGATCTACACCTTCGCATGGCTATCTTGTTAGGCTTCACATGCAAGCACATGCTAGTCCTGATGGCATAGTCATACCCTCTCATTTTGACAATCCATTTGGCTCAACTCTGGTGACTGCACCTGTTCTCAATCCTCTTCTGGGGATGCTCCTTTTTTGTAGAGTTTTTCTGGGGAAACTGCATGTGGCCCGAAGTCCTTGAGGTTGATCGAATGCCTTAAAGGTGGCCCGAAATCCCTACAGACCTGATTCCCTAGGTGGACCGAAATCCTTAAGGGCTCCAAGACCAAACTGATGGCCCAAGGTGAATAGTTCCATCTATTATAGTACTGAACAGTACCTTCTACAGTAATTGCAACAGTTCCTACTACAGTACCTACACAGTGTGTAGTTCTCCTACAGTACCTACATAGTGTATAGTCTACTACAGTACCACACAGTGTACAGTCTCCTACAGTACTGTTACAGTACCAAAATATGCCTCTGCCTAGTTTTGAACCTGGGTCTCATGGATGAACTTAAGGATACCTCACCAATTTGGTTATGGATCTTGTGCAAAAATTTACATATATTGGTTTCAAAATTAGTGGAGAACATTATAATTTTTTGAATAATCATTCTATTATAAGTAATAAATGGGTGTGATAATTATTTCGAGATGTTAAAACTCAATAAGTTATACATGGATTAATATTATTATTATAGGAATTGGGGAAACATGATTTAATGATTGATGTTTTTTTAGAAAATAAATAATGTATATTTTTATAAAGAAGGAAAAGATGAAAATTCAATCAATAATAAAATTTATTTGGGTAGTAGACTTAAATATTTCATGATCCACTTATTCAAATAACATCATTTTATAAAAAAATTTATTTAGAAAATAACATGTTCTAGAAATAGTGTATAGGATGTTTTTTTCTAAAAATATTGTACCACTATCAATAATATCTAGATAGTTTATAAAAGTTGTTAGGAATGTATTTTATTTGAAATAGGGAGACTAAATTCATTTATGTGTTAAAATGTAATTATGTTAATAATTTATTAATGTGGGATTTATTGGGGAATATTAAACTTTTAAATATTTATTTAAGTCACCAATTTAATCATTCCCTTACCCTATCTTAAAACTATTAAATATAATATATCCTTTATAAATAATATTTCTTATTCCAATATTGTCGTAACTCTTTTGTGTGTTTTATTTTTTCTATAAATGAGTGTAGATATTACGACCCAAAACTAGAGGTGAGTTTTTTCTATTTTCCTAGTTCTATATATTGTAATGTTATGTATGCTATATGCTTTTGGTGTATTTTTTTGGTTTTTCCAAGATGAGAAGGAGGTCAATTTATTGTAGTGGTTTTGATCATATTGACCTAACTAAATGAGGGTTTTTTCTTTGGATATTTTATGCGGTCCTTTACTTATTTTTAGTTTCTTGTATTTTTTTATTTTCTTTTCCATATTTAATAATATAAGTGGTGATGTTATTATAATTGGTGTAGGTCCAGATCAGACAAAAGGATGTTAAATACATTCATTATTTCTTTTATTTTTATGAATCTTGTGAATCATTATATTAAAGTCAACTTTTCATTATGGTTTTGTTATAAAATATTATTTACAATTAAATATTGTATTTGTTGTTATAAGTTTTTTTTCACTTTTTTACACAACCATTCATGTCTATCCACAAAAAAATAAAATTAAATCATTATTTATTTTTTTGTTTTTAAAAAATTGGTTCGGATTTTTTATGACACAAATATTTTAGAGAATGATCCCAAAAATCAATAGTTATTTACTTTTTGAAAAAAAAATATTGACCTCATGAATTATGTAGTCTTGGTATATAGAATAAAAACAAAAAAAACAATTTTTTCATGACTTATCTGTAACTATTTAAAAAATGGGCATGTCATGTGGAATACTATTATAGTTGATAGCATCCTATATAATCTAGCACACCCCAATAGGGTTTAGTAGAACACTCACCCACTCTCCCACTCTGTAGTTGCACTAGTCCTTGATTAACTCTAGGATATACACTGGTAGAGTTTACATGGCCCTACTGCTCACAATGGCCCTCTTCACCACAACCACCATCCAAACCTCTCTTGCTGAAGCATCCACCACCGCTGATGTACTGGATTCTACACCATTAGCTATGGAACAATAGAAATCACCATTAGGGGTTCCAAAACTGGAGAGGAGGTGAAATAACTATTTTCACACCACCACCCCAGTACATGTACCATGAACCTATAATGCATTGAAATTTTACCATGCATCTCGTGGATCATCAACTAAATTTCTAAGTCCTGTGTTGGTTGTTCTATGTTTTTCATGTATTTATTATTATTTTTTTCTTATTTTATAAGATAAGATATTTGTTTTCTACCCTCTACAATAATGAAATCTTAAATGTGGGATATGTTTTCGTCAAAAAAAATTAATTGTGTTTAAAAATATTATTTTTTCACTAATCACTACTATAGATGAGGTCATTAATATTACTAGAATATTTATTTTTTAATAAAAATAATGGATAAAAATCTAGTTGATGATAAATTCATGAAACCTTTTTAGATTTAGGAACAACACTACTAAAGTTCCAATTTATAATCATAAAAATAAAGTGATGATAAATTCCCCCTTTATCATCACTAAAAGAAAATGATGATAAAGGTTTCCTTTATCAATGTTTTATTCTAGTGATAATATTGGAGGTGTTTATCAGTGATTTATTTTAGAATTTATAAATAGTTTATTTTTTGATTTTTTTCTATCACTAATAAAGGTTACCTTTATCAGTTCTTTTGGTATCACTAATAAAGATAATGCAACTATGGAAAAGATATAATAGCCTTGCATCATCCCTATAACAGCAAACCCAATCAGAAACTAAATAGATTGAAGTAAAAAATCAACAGAAAATATGATTTAAATAAAAATATAACATTTCACTATCATTTCAATTCAAAATTTATATACACAATATTTATATATATGTTTTCTATATAATTAATAAAAAAATACAAACAATATAAAAAATAGTTACTCTTATAACAGAATTTATCCAAAGAAAAAACTCTATATAGAAGCTTTCCCCTTCATTAAAACCAATGTTGATTTTAGTAATAACAAATAAAAATGAAAAAATGATAATTTTAATGGTTTATAATCCATATATGGAAATTTATATTGTTAAGTACTATATATATTAATAATATTATTAGTTAATCATGAGTCAAATTGATGTTTAGTAAATTCATACACATCAAAAATGAATTATGGATCATTTTAATATTGTTTTACAACAATACAAACTTGTTTTCTTAGATTTGGCTAAGTGATACATGTTTCAAAATAAAATTAAACTTTTATATTAAAAACATTCACTTTGATTCATATTAACCACGTCATGTGTTGGATTGAAAAGTCATTAATTCATACACATCACAAAGGAATTATCAATCATAGTCCTAAAGTTTGAAAACAATCTGAGCCTGTTTACATAGTTTTGACTATGTGACACATGCTTAAATGTTAAATGTGTTTTCAATTGATAACATACTCTTCGAGTAATACAGAACACATAATATTTTGGATTTATTTGTGTTAGATTCCTAAATTTAAAAAAGTTATTATGGATAATTGTATTAATGTTTCTAAAAAATCAGAGCTCGCTTTCTCATTTTTGTCCCATGATGCTCATTTTAATATAACATGATGCTTTTATATTGAAAAAAATACATAAATTCATGATGACCACATCATGTATCATATTGGAATGTGATGAATTTATATACATCATAAACTTATTATAGATCATTTTCCTAATGTTTGAAAACATTTTGTGTTTATTTATTTAGTTTTGGATTTCTGATTCATGTTTTAAAATAAACTATAACACATATATATTAACCATTCACTTCAAGTCATACTAACAAAACCATGTGTCTTATTGATTTCAAGTTAATTCATACTTGCCAAAAATTAATTATGAGGGAATTTTACTAAGTTTGAAAACAATATGAGATAATTTTCTAATTTTCCACAAGTGAGGTGTGTTTTAAAATAAAGTAAAACATTTAAATTAAATACACACACTTCATGTTATTGAAGTGAAAACATGAATCATATTATCGTACAGTCAATTCCAAGACATCAAAAATGAATTATTAATGGTTTTCTTAAATTTTATAAATAATTTAAACTAGTTTTATTGGTTTTGTAATTGTGATGAGCATTTTATTCTAAAATAAAAAAATTATGTTGAAAACGCACACTTTGTGCCATACTAACAATATGATGTGTTTTATTATCATGTTTTCATTTATATATGTCACAATTAAATTATGGATTATTTTACTAATGTTTGAATATAATCCAAGATCCTTTTCATGGTTTTTTCTATGTGATATGAATCTTAAACAATAATTTCCCTTTTATATTTAAAACATGCAATTTGATTCATACCAATTCCATTGAGTTCCATAGTTATGTGTGGTGAATTAAAAAATGTCAAAATGAATTATCAATCAGTTTTCTAATGTTTGATAAAAATCTAGGATCCTTTTTCTTGGGTTTTTCTATGTGATTATTATTTCAAACTAAAATATAAAATCTACATTTAAAATTGGAACTTCAATTAATACCTATTACATCATCTTTCAGATTGAAATATGGCTAGTTCCTACATGTCAGAAATGACTTATAGATCATTTTTATAAATTTTGAAAACAATATTTTCTCAGTTTCAACTATGTGATGTGTTTTAAACTAAAATGAAAATTATATGTTTCAAATATGTAGTTCAAGTCACACTGAATACATCATGTATTGTTTTGATGTGTGTATTATCCCAATGAATCAAAAATTAAATATGGATTTTCTCCTACTTTTTTGAAAATAATCCAAGATAGTTTTCTCAGTTTTGGTTTTTTGACATTCATTTGAAACTAAAATTGTACTTCTATATTGAAAATAGGAACTTTATGTCATACCAGACACATAATTTTTTGGATTTATGGGAGTTCAATTATTACATGTAACAAAGGACTTATGGATTGTTTTTTACTAAATTATCAAAACAATATGAATGTGTCTTCTTTTATCTTTGTATGTCTTCTATTTTTTCACTAAAATGTTAGTTTTAAATTGAATACCCACATTCCAAGACATATTGGTCATACCATGTATCAAATTGATTTTCAATCAACTCCTACACATCAAAAATAAAATATAGAGCATTTTATTAATGTTTAAAAACAACATGATCTCATTTTCATGTTTTTTGTGAAGTGAAATGTGTTTTAAACTTAAATGGAACCTCAATATTGAAAACACGTACTTCAATTCAAACCAGCCACATCATGTAACAAATGAACATGCGATCAACTCCTAAATATAGAAAATTGATATATGGATCATTTTTCTAATGTTTGAAAACAATTTGTGATTTTATTCTCATTTTTTTTGGATGAATCTCATTTTAAACTAATATGACACATATATTATGAAAACATGAACTTAGACTCCAATTGAAAACATTGTGTGCTATATCGACATGAGGTCAATTAATATACATTATATATAAATTATGGATCATTTCTCTAAATATTTAAAAAAACATGAGTTCATTTGCCTTGTTTTTTTCTAGTGACATGGTTTTTAAACATAAAAATAAATTTTATATTGGGAACATGAAAATCGAGTAGTATTGGCCACATCATGTGTTGGATTTATGTGAGGTAAATTGTTACATGACAAAAATAAATATTTGATCATTTTCCTAATGTTTTAGGATAATATGGTATTTTACTCAGTTTTGGATATATGACACATGTGTTACAAGAAAATTACACTAAAAACAATCACTTTGTGTCATATCGTCCACATCATGTGATAGATTTATGTGTGGTCATTTCCTACACATCAAAAATGAATTATTGATTATTTTACTAAGGGTTGAATAAAATCAGAGATAATTTTCTCATATTTATCTATGTGATTCATGTATTAATCTAAAATGAAAAATTTATAAGGGACATAATAACTTTTAGTAAAACTGACCACATCTATTGTTAGTGTGACTTGTGGTAGATTACGACATGTCACACATGTAATATGGATCCTTATCATATGTTTTGAAAACAATGGGGTTTTTTATTAGTATTGTCTAGGTGGTCGGTGATTTAAACTAAAAAAACTTTTATACTTAAAAAATTCAATTTATGTCATTCTTGACCCATCATGGATCATATTTTTGTCCAGTATATTCATACACAATAAAAATGAATTATCTATCATTTTTTAGGATTTTCAAGACAATATGAGATTTTCTTATTAGTTTTATTGATGACACAAATTTTTAAAATAGAAATGACACTTTTAATGTAAATAGAATGAACTTGGAGTCAAAACGAACAAAGAGTGGGTTTGATTGATACACGGTTGATTCCTAGAAGTCAAAAATGAATTATGGATAATTTTCTTTAATTTTGAATGAAATATGAGCTTGTTTACTCTATTTTGAATTTTTTTGGCATTTCAATTTAAAATAACACTATTATATTGAAAAAATAATTTGATTCACTATGGTCACATCATGTGTCAGATTCATGTCCAGTTAATTCCAACACATAAAAAATTTATTTTGGATTATTTTTCTAAATTTTCATGATAATCTGATCTTTTATACTCTCTTCTGGATATGTGTTGTTTTTTAGAGTAAAATTATACTTTTAAATTAAATACATTCACATTACTTCATACACGCCCGATCGTGTGTCGTATTGATGTGTAGTTAATTTCTACCTGCCACACGTGAATTATGGATCACTGTGTTAATTTTTGGAAACAATATGATCTTGTTTTCTTGATATTTATATATTGATTCATATTTTAAAGTAAAATAAATCTTTTTTTATTGAAAACACAAACTTTATTTCATACCAAAAATGTCATGTTTTCTAAAGATTTTTCGTCAATTACTACACATCAAAAATGAAATATGGATAAAAGCATAGAATTTTGAAGAAAATATGAACTTATTGGATTAGTTTTTACGATGTTTCACATTTTTTAACAAAAATGGAACTTTTATATTAATAACATGAACATTGAGTCATATTAGCAACGTTATATGTCATATTTATATATTTTTTTATAATAAGCATCACAAATAAGGTCACTCACACCATTAAAGTCTTTTGGGAATATAAAAACATGAAAATAAGAACTAAAAATTTTGAAATAATGAAAGTGAAGGAATGGAATATTGCAATTAAAAAATTTGGGTTTTTAAAGTGTTAATTTTTCAAGGAGTTCGTTTCATAGGCTTTTACGCCGGGGTGTGCGCGTGTGTCCCGGCGTAAAAGCATCGGAAATAGAAAATAGTGAACCCAACGTGAAGTTATTCTCCTCAATATGGGGACTGGTAGCGTTTATGGAGTCGGAAGATTAGCATGTCACTATGTCTGGGAAACTAGCACTGGGACATGAAACCTGCCAGGGGTTGAGGTAGTCAGGATGTTGAGCACTCCGTTCTACGATGCCGTTAGCGTGGATCACTCTCGCCTACCACAGAAGACTGAGTGATGTTGGGATATTGGTTTTCGATTTCTTTTTCTATTAGTGCTAATGGGTTCATCTCCCTACTTCCATGAATCAGATCACTGCATCCGGAGCTCGATCACCATCTACCCACTGGCATAGGGGCAGGGGTAGTACCGACGCGGCCACCCCACATGGTCTCTCCTTTTCCACAGCTACTTCGGCTCTGATTGTCGTGACTTCCGGTTTATCATGCCTCTATCCTTGTCAGAGATCATCCAACGAAGGGTGATCAACAACCTGGTTCGTAGGTATGAGGAGGAAGGGTTCATCCCCACCAGGGACATGGCCCGTTTGGATCTAGAGGCAGCTTCTCCTCACCACCATCACCGCCCACGAGGGCCGTGCAGGGAGCCACAGCTCCCCACTCCGACATTCATCTGTTTCGGGAGCCTACCCCCGGAACGCCTCGACACCGCCCTCCCCTACGCCAATAAGGTGGGGGTTGTCCGGGTTTGCCCGATCAGAGACTCGTCCCAGGGGTTCATGGAAAGATCCCCGACAAGGATTCATCGATGCCAACGCCCAACTCCCGGGGCCAAGGAGTAGGCAATCTCTGTGCCCGCACCACCGGCTCTAACCCACCTGACCTGACGCTGGCATTGGGCGCGAGCGGAAGAGAATGCCCGCCCTGGGGCACCAACATCAGCAACCATTGTGGCCTAAGCCAATATTGACCCCTGTTGTCAGACCCCCGCACACATTGACTAGGGGCAGTTACATGCCAGACCCGGATCAAGGCCTCGACCGCCCCGCAGGCTGGTTGGGTCGACTCTCCCCATCACCGATACAGGCAATGGCCACTTCGGACCAAGTTGCAGTAGGTCCATCCAGCATGAAGTCCCACTCCATGCCACTGATCTGGACAGAAAAAGACTTCCACGTGACAGCTACATTCCGGGTATGGCACTTTCCAGCGCCCACTGCACTGGGTACGGGGTCGCCTCCCCTATCGCTGGCTGTGAGTATGGAGTCGTTGCATATCCGGTCACTCACCCATATAGAGGTACTCCCCATATCCCTTTCGACATCTGTCCTGGTGCTCCTCATACCCCAGCCTCCAGTCCTCCCATCCCCAACACTATTGCAGCCAAAGGACTCTGTGAAGAAAATCAGCCTTGCCCTGAGGAGCCACCTAGGGGCAGCAAGGCGGGACGTCGTCGCCGCAAGAGATATGTCAGGGAAGTTCGGATGGAAATTAGACCAGTCTGTTCCTCAGACTCTGAGGCGGAGTACGACTAGGCGATCGAACCTTCCCCCAACCCTTTGAGTCAAGGGCAGGGATAGGGACACGACGCTTCAGTCTCGTACTCCCCGAATGCGAGATCTGCATGATTCCTACCTCCCTCCTAAGTTATGTCCAGGAGGACAAGGACCTGGCGTTCCCCCAGGGGTCAAACCCGTAGTTACCACTGGACTCCCCAGAAGAACCTTCCACCTCAGTCAGAGAGGGTGGGGAACTTTTATGTGGAACAATGGAAGAGTCGCGACATAACACACCCTCGGAAAGTACCAGCAATGTGATAGGAGGCTTGTTTTCCAGCCCATCCTTTCGCAATGTGGCATCCAAGACACTGCATCCCTTGGAGGACGACTTAGGGATCGGTGGCCAATCGACATGTTCGCCGTATTCTCTGTCGGCCAGCCCACCGGCCCCGCGGCCTACCTCGGCACCACTACCAGTTCCCCGGCACTTCTCGGTTGATGAGTAGGGGTATCAAGGGCCGGATCCCGAACCAAAGTTGTGGAGCTTTTGGACCATCCTCGCAGCAGGCCACTTCCCCAAGAAGATTCGGCTGGTCGCAGGATCGGATTTTGATATACCAGAATTGCTCACCTCGAGAGAGTTTGAATGTTTCCGCCAGACACTCCGGGTGACTCACTCTCGTCTTCTCCATCAGCGAGAGCCTTATCCTGGCATTCAAGCACATCTCAAGGATATCGGTGAGCAATGCCATTGGGTCGACCTAGCTGCGCTCCCCGCGGTTCGGCACCCCGAGTCAGTTGGACACCACAGGGCCCTCCAGCAACAATGTGTCCAAAGTTTTCAAGTACTCCGCAAAGTTATCGAGGAGGTCACCCCCCACGTGCACGTCCATGGATGGGGGAAGTACTCTAGCCTTATTTTCAGCATGATTCGCCCACAGCCCGACTCACTGGGCGGCTCTGAAAGAATGTCGCCAAGGGTAGCCGCGGTCAACATGGCTGACCTTTCGGGAGAGGAAAACAGTGTGGAACTCCTCAATGGGGACTCACCCCCTGAGGAAAAACCACTACTGGATCCATCAAGGAGTTATGCTTCAGTAGAGGAAACTCTTGGGCCTCCCCACGCCCACTGAATCCATAACACTAAGCCGAAATTTCGGCAATGGTAAAGAGAATGTCGGGGCTGTCCAGCTCACCGACCCATCTGCCTCATTGTAGAAGGTAGAGGAATATCTCGTGAAGGCCATGCTGCACCAATAGCTTGCTGAGCAGAATAGGTTGGTTGATGAGCTCTTGACCGAACACATTACAGAGTGGCGGACTGACTACGGTGATCCTAGGCCAGGACAGCAGGGGCAGGAACAACTACCCCTCGATGAGATTCTACTAGGAAACCGAGATGATGTCATGTTCGCTGACAGAGGAGAGGTTGTAACTCATGGAAAGAGGGCACGATATGTTTCTACAAACCCTCCTATGCGGTGTGATCACCCGAGGGACCCCACTCAGTTCCCTCCCGCTACCCATAGAGTCGCTCCACCAGCCGCCCCGCGAGTTACTAAGCTTGACTACCGGATTGAAGAGCATGACAATGTGCTTGTGGTTAGGGATCCTTGTCCAGACAGGAACCCACATCCAGACGATCCTATGGAAGCGCTCATCGCCTGCTTTGAGGCTTTGGAAACTTGGAAGGTGGCAATCCCACCAAAAGGCAAGCCATACCCATCATGGGTGGATGACAGGCCAGCCCCGTTAGGATTTGGGAACCCCAATTTCGCCCCCTTTAACGTGACTGGAGACCTGCCACATCACTTGGTCCACATCAACTCGAGGTGAAGGCCTATGTTAGGGACTCTGGTGCAGTAAGAGGCCGCCATGCTCCATTGCTTCTTTCAGACACTGGAAGGACCAACATTCGTCTGGTACAGCTAGCTCCCTGTCAGATCTGTGACTAGCTGGGAGGACCTTCGCTGAAAATTCCTCTATCAGTTCAGTTCCACAACCCGAAAGATGAACATCACAGACCTCTTCAGGTGAAAACAAAGGCCTGATGAGCGAGTCGTGGACTTCATCGCCCGGTGGAAGGGGCTCACATACTCCATTGACATTCCACTAAATCAGAAGAAATTACTGACAATGTGTGTAGGGAACGTCAAGGTAGAGATGGTTCCTTATCTGATCACTCAGAATTACCTCAGAGGGTTCGGACTTCTCAGACAAGGCTCAGTGTCTCGAAGAATCCCTACAACAGGCCAGACAGACACGTCTTCTGCCTCCTGTAATCCCTACATGGAGAGCCGCCAGAGCCAATCCCACTATTGTGGCCCAGATAGAGGCCACCAGGCAGCTAGAGTTGCTACCAGTGAGGCCAGCTCCGCAACCACATAGGGTTCCACCCCCACGGGAACAGCCTTCGGCCCAGCAGCGACCGCCTAAAAATCGGAAGGTGTCTCTGCATAACGCACCGCCACCAACTAGGCGAGATAATCAGGCTCCGTCTCCTTGACATGCTCCTCCGGCCCCTCGTCTACGCCAGCCTCCTAGAGCCCCCTTTCCAGACAGAAGGAATCAGTCATACTCGTTCGACGAGGCTCAGGTCCCTGGTTATTTCCATAGTGATCTAGAGCATAGAATAGTGTGGTTTCCTGAGTGCCGGAAGCCAGAAGAGGCATGTCTCACTTATCACCCTTACTACTGCCCTTATCACCGGACCATGGGGCACACCATCCAGTGATGCTACGTGTTTAAGTACTGGCTCCAAGACTAAATTGAAAATAATATAGTCAGGTTGGGCCCAGCCCCGGTGCATGTAGCAGGTGTCTTTGTGAGACCAGAGGGCAGTAGTGGCAATGAGGATGAGTGGCTGCAGGTTTCCGACCGTGGGTCCTGGAAGAATAACGATTGGATGGACTACAAGACGGTCGCCCATCCCATGGAATCATCTGTTTCCACCTAAATCAGCTAGATCCCTCAGAATATGCGATCTCTACCTCGGCATCGCCATCCCAGCCAACCTCTTCCCAGAAGAGCAAGCGGTGGCGCAAGAAGAAAGAACACGCCCTGCCAATGTCGTTGTTATCCTGCACTCTTGGCGATTTTATGCCCCCAGAAATGGGGATCCCTCCGAGACTCCGTCCGATAGAGGATGAATCCTTGAGATAAAGAATGGGGTATGCTTCGGTTAACACCGTAGAGTTGGTAAATCCCTTTTTGACTCTCGACAATGAGGAACGCCAGGTGGACCTTCTCAATGTCCCCAACTATCACCAACGTCGGCAGAGCCAAAGCTACATGAATCGTCGGGTCATGGCAGTTGGATCCTCGAGCCAGGTCGTGCAAGCCACTGAAACTAGGAAGCAAGCCCAATACAGAGCTCAGCACATGCGGCCCCTTCATCTGGTGCCAACATGTTCACCTCTACCACTGTTCGTGTTGCTGGATCAGGTAGAACCGCCTTGACCATGCTGCGACTGGCTATACCCTGCCACCAGCCGACCCCAGCTATTTGGTCCTAATCCGGAAGCCACTTTTCGGGCTTCAACTAGTGAATAGCCAGACGTGCCTAGTACCAGTCAGACATTATTCCCACTGGCAGGGCCCGTCATACCTCTAATCGCAGAGTGGACTCCTATAAGCAGTAGCTCACGTTTGGCCTGAAAGCATGACGTTCTGAAGAACCTGGCTGGCATTCTAGCAAGGCTTTCTATCCTTGAGTCTCTTCTCCTATAGTCTGAAATTCGTGAGGCACTCGTCGAGGCCCTAAAGAGCCCCCTCCAGTTAAAGACGGAAGTAGCGGTTGAAGAATCCTTCCACGCAGAGGTGATTGAGAACGCCGAATATCAGGTGGTTATCTCATTCTCCGGTGAAGATGAATACCCTCCCATACATGGGAACATTTTACCACTGTACATCACCAGCCGGTTCAATGGTGTGGAAGTCTGACGCTGTCTTGTCGACACAGGTTCTAGGATTAACCTAATCCTAACTCGGATGTTGCGGAAGTTGGGATTGTCTGAGGATGATTTAACTCCCTCTGACCTCAGGATCCAGGGGTATGACTAGACCGAGAAAACTCCACTCAGCAATATTCGCTTGAATACCCAGTTCGGTGGCCTAGTTTCCAACATTGAATTCATGGTTGTGTCTCACGACACAGCCTACAACGCGTTGATGGGTAGGTCATGGCTCCACATTCACGCAGTGGTCCCCTCACTGTATCACCAGTCCCTCAAATACTCCCTTATTGGTCAAGTAGGCGTGATCTAAGGATATTTGTCTCCTTTTGCCTCTTGTGAAGTCCCTTATCTAGACACTGACTATTACAAGAGCAAGTACAAGAAGTTTATGTTAGGTGGGGTCGAGCCCGCCACTGTTACAAGTGATCCCTAGGCAGGTTTCGATGACGCTTATGTCTTCCCAATCCATCGGTTGGAGGCCACAACCCCTAACATGGGGCAGTGCTTTGTTGTTTTGGGTACCATAGGATGTCATATTTCTGGGTCCAAGCGACGGTGGGAAATCACCT
Organism: Viscum album; assembly: GCA_963277665.1. Classification (NCBI taxonomy): domain Eukaryota; kingdom Viridiplantae; phylum Streptophyta; class Magnoliopsida; order Santalales; family Viscaceae; genus Viscum; species Viscum album. The sequence continues at coordinate 359,116,569 of OY728158.1, read as the reverse complement.
CATACTCCTACACCAACCAGGCTCAGGTGATCTCTGATCCTCCTACCCCTGTATGGTATCGGGACGTCAGGATCATGGAAACGGCAGTGCGTCATACATGTCTCTTCTGCTGGGCTGGAATTGACTTGCTCAAGGCGATGTGCCACTACTGCTTTGATTTCATAAAGCGTGGCCCCTTGGGCCAAAGGCCAGATGGGATTGGATCAACCACCGTTGTCTCCATGGTCTCCGTAGTGCATGAGCCTCCGGACAAGATGACCACTCCCGCCCAAGCCGGCACCAGCTTCCCACCAGGGCCTGGCAGCCCCGAAATGGCTCCCCCCAAGGATGATCCCTCCACAAGTAGAGAGGAGGACATGGAAGGTGCACCCCCTACCTTTGAGGAGGGCGTCTCCACCACGGTCGACGAGTTAGTGAAGGTGAGCCTTAATAGCTAGGCTGACCCAAGACCCACATTGGTCAACGCCGTTATGCCCCCCGAGGAGCGGAAACAGTACGTAGACTTTCTTAGACAGCACAGTGATGTGTTCACTTGGAGTTACGATGAGATTCTAGGACTAGATCCTCAGGTAGTTGTCCACCACTTTGGCCTTCCAGCAAACCATCACGGGTTCAAACAGCCTCCCAGATTGATGCACCCTTCTCATGGTTCCATGGTTGAGGACGAAGTTGATAAGCTCATAAAATCCAACTTTGTCAAAGAATTTTAGTACCCCCGGGGGCTAGCCAACATTGTACCGGTTAGGAAGAAGAATGGAAATATTAGGGTCTGTATCGACATCTTTGACCTCAATCGCCACTGTCTAAAGGACGATTTTCCCCTTCTAATGACAGAGTTGTTGATCGATGCCACTGTTGGTTTCCAGGACCTCTTCTTCATGGATGGGTATTCCGGGTACAACCAGATCTGGATGGCCCCTGAGAATGTATATTTCACTACCTTCAGGGCCCCCAAGGCATTTTCTGCTACCAGGTTATGCCCTTCGGCCTAGAAAATGCAGGTGCCACCTATCAATTGGCCATGCATCGCATATTCAATCTAATTCTTGGGACGCTAGTGGAGTGCTACCTAGATGTCCTAGTGGTTAAATATCTCCAGTTCCAGGACCCTCACAAAGACCTTGAGAAAGTGTTCGGCTTCTTTCATTCTCACCACTTGAAGATGAACTCGTTGAAATGCGCATTCGGGGTCACCTCCGGAAAGATTCTTGGCTTCTTTGTCAGATACCAAGGCATCGAGATCGACCCAGAGAAGATCAAGGCCATCATCTAGATGCCTCCCCTGAGTAATATTCGGGAGCTCAGAGGCCTCCAAGACCACTTAGCCTATATACACCAATTCCTTGTGAATCTAGCCAATAAGTGTAAGCCCTTTTCCCAGATCATGAAGAAAGGCTCCGCCTATGAATGGTACGAAGAGTGTCAGATCACCATTGAACAAATCAATCAGTATCTACTCCAACCTCCGGTCTTCATGCCACCCATTTCTGGAAAGTCATTGGTCCTTTATGTGACCGCCCTAGAATGATCTGTCGGCACACTTCACGCCCATAAGAACAATGAGGGAACATAGAATAGCCTCTACTACCTCAGTTTCATGCTCCTTGATATGGAAATTAGATATTCTCCCATAAAGAAGAGCTGCCTAGCGCTCGTATTTTTCATGCAAAAATTGTGGCACTACATGCAGCACCACGAGGTACAGCTGGTTACTCAGGTAGACCCGTTGAAATACATCCTGAATCGACCTATGTTGACTGTCTACTGGCGCGCTGGGAGGTGATCCTCCTGTAGTTTGACATCAGGTTCGTACCTCAGAAGGCTATCAAAGGACAGGCATTGGAAGACTTCATAGCTGCCCACCCAAACTCTGCAGATCAACCACTGGATCTAGGCATTCCTGATGAGTTAATCCTCTCAGTAGATCATGCCATCCCATGCTAGAAGATGCACTTTGATGGTGCCTCCTGGATCCCCACCGGTAGAAGGCTCAACGATCCTAGCCTCAACAGAGTGGGCCTGGGTGTCATCATCATCACCCCGAAGCAAGTCGTTCTACTGTATTCATTCCTGTTGTCAGAAGGCTGCACCAACAATGAGGCAGAATATCATGCCCTCATCATTGTCCTCGAGTTGGATCTTGAGATTGACTTGCCCCATCTGCATGTGAAAGGGGACTCTGACCTAGTCATCAAGTAGTTCAATGGTGACTATGTTTTCAGAAATCCAGAACTCATGCCATTGCTGGAGTGCACCCTCCGTCTAATGGCTAAGTTCCCTTCTACGCTAGAGGTCGTTCATATTCCCCGGTCGCAGAACAGTCGAGTAGATGCTTTGGATAGCCTGGCTGTGTCACTTTCAGAGCCCAAACAGGATGACCTGATTATCCACATGGCACACTGGAGATTCATTACTCCCGTTATCCCAGAGGATGATCGTGTCCTGTGGGTGAACCATCTCACCATTGGTTCCCCTATGTCAGGAGCCCGAGGGACTTCAGATGCGATAATAGAAATAGTTCCTAACTGGAGGAAGCCCTTGGTTGAATACCTCAAACATGGAAATATTTTGTCGGATCGAGCTAAGCACGAGCGAATCCGACGCTGTGCGCTGCAGTTTACCCTTCAGAGCACTCCCATCCTTGAGCAGGTCCTTTACAGATGCGTATTTGATGGTGTTATCCTCTGTTTCCTTCAAGGATTCGAGATCCCTTAGGTCATGCAAGAAGTTCATGATGGTTCCTATGGCACCCATCAGGCCAGGTCGAAGTTGTCCCACCAGATTCAGAGGCTTGGGTACTTCTGGCCCTCCATGTTCTATGACCGCATTGAGTTTGCCAAGAGCTGTCACGCGAGCCAAGTTCATGCTAACTTTGTGCATCGGCCACCGGAGCCTCTCCACACTACCAAGTATTTTTTGCCCATTTCAGGATGGGGGTTAGATGTCGTAGGACATTACCTTCCGGCGATGACCCGCTAGTGCCAGTTCATTCTAACCGCTAAGGATTTCTATTCTAAGTGGGCAGAGGAAATTCCGCTCAAATAAGTCAAAGCTCGTTCTATCACTGACTTCGGGAGCTCCAAAATCATCTATCAATTTGGAGTACCTCACTCTATCCTCACGGATAATGGAACCAACATCCAAGCAACTGAGCTGAAGAAACTGTACTCCAAGTATAGAATTTCTTCTAACCATACCTCCCGCTATCACACGCAGGTGAATGGACAGATCGAGGCATTTAACAAAACCCTCTCTAACATTATGAAAAATTTGGTTGGTCAGAATAAGAAAAGTTGGCCGGAAAATCTCCCCAACGCTCTTTGGGCTTATCAGACGACGACTTTTAATTCCACCCAGGTGACTCCGTATTCCCTGGTGTACGGAGCTGAGGTCGTCCTTCCATCGAGATTCAGTTTCCCTCATTGCGCACGGCGGTCTATGACCAGCAAGTGCCAGATAGAGTTTTTGAAGTCCTCCTAGCTGAATTGGAAGCGCTGGAAGAGAATAGGCTTCGCGCTTTACATAACTTGGAAAGGCATCAGATCAGGATGGCTCGAGCTTTCACCAAGAAGGTCCGCCTTTGCCCTTTCCTGCAAGGTAACCTGGTACTGGCTCTCATAGAACCAATGATTCCAATTAGGAAACCACCCAAGTTGGAGCCAAAATGGGAGGTGCCTTTCAACGTCCATAAGGTCTATCCCAATGGCGCGTAATACTTGGTGACTATGGATGGTGAGCGTGTCACTCCTCCCACCAACGCCAGGTTCCTCAAACTTTATTTTTCCTGAGGCCCCTTCGGTCCGAGTTCTAATACCTAAAACTAAAATGCTTTCAGGGTCCCGCATGACCCTAAACTGCACTCTATCCTGCACGACCTTAAACTACACTTGGCCCCACATCTGGGCCTCTAGGCTCCGATTTCTAAGACCTAAAACTAAGATCCTTTCAGGGTCCTGCATGACCCTAAACTGCACACGGTCCTGCACGACCTTAAACTACACTTGGACCCACATCTGGGCCCCTTGGGTATGAGTTCTAAGACCTAAAACTAAGATCCTTTTGGGGTACCTCATGACCCTAAACTGAACATGGTCCAACATGACCTTAAACTACACTTGTCCCCACATCTGGGCCCCTTCGGTCCGAGTTCTAAGACCTAAAACTAAGATCCTTTCGGGGTCCCGCATGACCCTAAACTGCACACGGTACATCATGACCTTAAACTACATTTTTCCAACATTTGGGCCCCTCCGGTCCGAGTTCTAGGACCTTAAACTAAGACTCTTATGGTCTAGCATGACCCTAAACTACATGCTCATCCTCACTGCAAGACGCTAAACTGCAAGCTGGTTAGGCATCCCTGACCAATGCATAGCCTCAGGCCCCTTGGCTTTCTCAGTACTCTCAGCCCCATCCTTCACCCAGATCATGCGGTGCGGTGTAGGATCATGTCCTCATTCACGGAAGATTATTCAGCGCGCCATGCGCACTCCCTGGAAGAAATACCTCTTATCGTATTACATGACGTTAAACTATGCATTAAGAACTACGTGTGGCTTGATTCTCATCCTTATGGGATACGTAGGACCGCCTGAACACCTAGATTTAAGGTCCATCCCCATATCTTAAGAGATCCCACGTTCTCATGGTCACCTCGGTGTTGTGGCCTATCCCCCCCCCCCCATGGGGGGATATGTAGGTGTGGTACATGGTTTTTGGCACTGTGCCCCCTTCCCCTGGGAATCCTCCATCTTTTGGCCACTCTCAGACTACGCCCTTCAACACTTTCCAGTGGTTTGCTAATGTGTTCAGAGTACTCTGGTCTAGGAACTGGAGTGTCAGGTTCGACTTAGACAAGTTTTTGTCCACTTGTCAAGCTTCGTGCACCCCTTCATTCGGGCCCCCAATATCTTTCGTACCCGGAGGGACTCCCAAAAAACAGCATAGATACAATGCCTAAGGTCACTCCTACCGTCAGGGGCCAATGCCCCTGACGGTTTCGGGAAACAAATTGAAACAAATTGGGTGTTTCAAATATGGTCAGCGGTTGATACTCATATTTTTGCCCCTATCTTTAGGCTAATGCCACAGGATGCTGTGTTGCTAACATGGTCAGCAGTAATCCTCATTCATCACACCGGCTCCTTTGGGCCCTGAATGTTGGTTTCATGATTCACATTATGTTCCACCCTACCGTTTCAAGGTGGAATCTTAACACTCCTTGCACTAGCCCTCAGTGCACATCCACACGTTAGACAGAAAAAGCTACATAACTGTGTCTTTCAGGGCTCTCGTGATCCGAGCGCTAAGATTATGGGCTTGGGTATTCTCTAGGAGCCACGCATGGCTTGACCCTCATCCCCATGGGATATGAGGAGTCACCCAGACATTGTGTCCTGGGCCTAGCTCAGCTGGAAGCTAGCCTCTCCTTTCCCTTATTGTTGGACCCACATAGGACCCTTAGCCTGAGACCCCTCCCCCAGAATCGCATGTAGTGACTATATGAGGATATGCCCTCATCCACACCGGGTACGCCTCACCGCATTATGCATATTTCTCAGGTCCAAGCCATATGACCTTAAACTATGCTGTTTGGTCCCACCACATGACCATAAACTGTGATGATATCATCCTGGCTGCACGATGAAAAATGGCACTGCATTGTGGTGACCTCTCCAAAGGGGACATCACGTAGGGTATTGGTCAATTTCCATACCATTTTTCAATGCCTGTTACGGCTTGATTATTGTGGCCACTCTAGGTATTCCTGACCTAGGCACGTCTCCCTTGTCCTCTGCGCAGGCGCCATGTCATGCCACACCACCTCTCAGGAACTACATATGGCTTTATTCTCATCCTTATGAGATACGTAGGAGCTCCTTGGTACTTCCCCGCAGGCCCAGCCTAACTTTCGTGTTCGGTCCTGTGGCCTAAACACTTTTCCAAGGAACGCATGGTAAGCAGGACTTCGTCCTCATTCACAATGGGTGTCTTTGGTCACTTTACTATGCGTCTCCTATCCTTCTTACTGATCCTTGGTCCGAGCTCTAAGACCATAAACTAAGATCACTTAAGAACTACGTCTGGCTTGATTCCCATCCAAAAGGTATAGGTAGGAACGCCCAAACCTCCTGTCTTTGGGTCCAACTCAAGTTCAGCTAGTTTGTCTCTTTGGTCCCACCTTTGGGACCCCCGACCATGGGACTGCGTGGCGTAGTGCGGGATCATGTCCTTATTCACGTCGGGTTTGCGTCGACTGCACCCCATGCACCCCGTTCTAAGAATTATCCTTCTCATCTTATCGTCCTACACGATGTTAAACTATGCTTCTAGAAATACGTGTGTCTTTGTTCTTATCCTTATAAGATACATAAGAACGCCTAGACATTCCGTCTTGGGTCCAGCCCCAGGGATTACCAAATCTCACCGCCCCCTTACTTTCGGCCCCTCGGCCTGACTTCTTGGGGAGTGGTGTAATCGCAACATCTACCCCAAATAAGTTCGGGATGCCCCATAGTAATGTTGGGAAGCGACAGTTCTCTTGCCAGAGAGGTCCTGTCTGAAAATTGGGATGATCCGTGACAAGATTTGTGTGTCTGCCTATTGCGCCTCCACCACGGTGGCACAATTTTGGGATTGTCGGATTCTGTTCAAACAAACCACCACTCCACTTTCCACGGTTCGTGTGCCCATTTATTCGGATCTTCACCCTCTGTCATGTTTGATGGGACCCCCTAACAGTATGGATGATAGACTTTGGTCCGCTTGCTACCACAATATAGATGATAGACCTTTGGTCCGCCAATTGTAGCAATATGGATGATTGACCCATGGTCCACCTACTGTCCTGGGCCAACGTCCTGGAGGACTGGTCATGTTTGATGGGACCCCTAACAGTATGGATGATAGACTTTGGTCTGCCTATTGTGGCAATATGTATGATAGACCTTTGGTCCGCCTTTTATAGCAATATGGATGATATACCTATAGTCCGCCTGCTGTCCTGGGCCAACGTTCCGGAAGACTGATCGGCGATATTTGAGTTTGGCCCTGTGTTTCGAACATGGTTAGTGGTCATCCCTCATTTATTGTCTCCATTTCAGGACAATGCGATATGGATGCTGCATTTCCACCGCGGTTAACAGTTATCCTCCATCGTTGTGCCCCCATAGTGTTCCGAATTCAGGTAACGTGATACACCTTGTTCATTTCCCTATGTTCAAATAGATTTCAATGCCCCGGTGTTGCACCGCTCGTGTGTTAGGACATGTGGAGGAGAAGATACATCGATCAGTCTGAGGTCCCCTCCCATCGGTTGGACCTCCCTCTTCTCCTCAGAAATCTGTGCCCGATTTTGGACCCCTGAAGCTTGGTTGACGCTCTCACAATGTGATAGATCATGGTTGAGCATATTAAACTAATGGTACAGATAAATAGATTGCTCCATACATTGGGTCAAAATTTTGAGCAGTGAAAGAAAAAAAGTTCATGAGATGGCCAAAACAAAGCCCTTAAGGATTAGCGTGCTGGATTGATCTTTCCAAAGACGTTACCCTTTGGATGGTAGCCTCCAGGACTACTTTTCACTCCTCGAAGACTCTCTCTTCATCAGAAGCCACAGAGCGCAGCTCTCCAACCTTAGCTTCTGCTTGCACCCGCTCGGTTTGAAGTATGGACATTTGGTGATTCGCCTCCATCAATTGCTCTTGGGCGTTAGCCAGCTGGGCCGTCAGTTGTTCCAGAAGCTCAGAGCACACTGCAATGAAGGCCTCCTTCTCTTCCCCCTGCCCTTCGAGGCGTCAGACCTCCTGTTCCGCCCTCAGAAACGCTCTGGTGCTCACCGATATTTCCCGAAACTAGGCAACGTCGGTGCACTGGCTGCTCTCGCATATCATCTCATCCATGTAATCACATACCTTCATATGAAGGTGTTGAGAATCATCCCCTCCAATGCATAGGATGCGCAGCCAGTTCTGGAGTGATTCCATCCGCCTCATCCATTCCGACTGGGGCTGCTTGAGAAAGCACTGGATACACTTCCACCCTTTGTGTCGTGTCATCCGGCTCTCCTCGGCCGCTTCTGAGTCTAATTTGTATATATCTCCTCAGGATCAACGAGTCAATATGCAGGAAAGGCAACCAGTAGGTCAGCAATAGGATCTTCCTCAGGGATGTTTTCATGAGGAATAGGATCCTTGGCGTCCGGGTGACCTTCCTCTCTCGCCCCGATAGCAACGGTGCCTCCTTCAGCTTCCGACCTCACCCCAAGGATAGTGCCACTGATGTCTTCCACCCCCTGCTCACCAATTTCCGGGGCCGACTTTGTGGCGGAAGTATATTCTGGATGAGGTGGTATGTCTTCCACTGGTCCGCTCACGGACGGCCCGGGCTATGCAGCCCGACGAGCCTCCAATGTTGAGATCACTACGCAAGACGCACCCTGATTAGTTGGGATCTTTTGATGGTGAGTGCAGGTAGTGAAGCATGGGACTTACAAAAACCCAGGGCGTCGGCCTCCAGTGTTCTGGCCGCTACAAGAGTTTCCATGACAGGAGACCCCTCTGTGCATCTCAATTCAATGATGGGTGTCGGAGCCCCATCCTTTGCCACTGGTTCTCCCGCTCCTCTATTGGGGACTCCAGATCAGCACCTAGGTACTCCTGAGTGATATAGAGAGATGAATTAGAAATTTTATAGGAGAATATACAAAGAAGGAAAATGAATGAAGATAGAGATAGACCTGGAGTATCTCAGTTATGTCGATATCAGAGCCGACAATCTCGCAGCTCTCCCGGAGACTCCCTTGGTAGGTCTCCCCCTGCGAACCCTCATCTCCGTGTTATCCTTCTCCACCTCCATCTTCTCCTTCGCCTTCATCTTCTCATGTTTCCTCCTCTCCCTCAGACTCCTCGTCATTATCGCCTTCTCCCGGCGGCATCACTTCCAGATCATGCTCTTGGCAAAGCATCACTTTCACTAAGAAAGATGGCTTCGCATGCTGATCCCTTTGGTGCGTGTATGTTTCCATGGTCGTTAGATATGCATGCCGCTGATGGAAGTTCACTCTGTCGGTAACTTGAATGAGTTCGACCTCTAGCAGCTGGATCCCATTCGGCATTATCTTCTGCCAGACGGCTTCAACATTCAGTGATTGTCGCAGGTTCATCCAGGCCGACCACAGTGCTGGGAAAATTGCATCTTGGGAAGGTTCGAGCAGGTATCTTATCTACTTCCCGGGTAGTTCCTTGGCCACCTCGTGTGACCCCCCTACAGGCAACGAGGTCGCGGCGGCACCGTGTGATGTCCCCGCTGCTAAAGTCCTGGCCTACGCAGGCCTCGCTGCCTGGCGCGCCCCTGGTTCCCCCCTTCCAACATCACCTTGCCTCCTCCCCCATCGCCTAGTTTCCACGTGAGTAGTCTTGAGTTGTCGTACTTTCTTGCGCAGAAGCCCCTCAGGGTATGCAATAATCCAGTTTCTGGTATACTCGGATGATAACAGGCGTCGACCCCAGTGGGAGTAAGGGAAATGACCTTTCCAGATCCAAAAGTGGCAAACATCAACCACACTAGGCGCAAGAAGTAGGGATTGTTCTCCTCCTAGACGGTCGTGAATACCTTCTTCGTCATTCGTTGGAGGCACCCGAATTGCCTGGAGAATTGGGATGGCACGTAAGGCTCGCAAATCACCTTCCCATAGATCCAATCCATGAGCAACCCTACCCGGAAGCTCTGAAAATACTCCTGATGCTCTAGTGAGCATCGCACATTGTCCACCATCTAGCCGACCGAGGTGGGGAACGGGCTGAAGTTGAAATTGGTGTGATTACCGATTCGGATCCTTACGCCCTCCTTGTTGAGCATCATCAGCGCCACCCCGGCTATGTTCTGTAGAGATGGTTGTAGGCCGTTCCTCGGAGGACGGATGGCGTTCGGGAAATTATACCTGCCGAGATGAGCCGCCACCCAGCCGTGAAAGATCTGGAAGGGACCACATACCCTCCGAGGTGACCCCCCTCATGAGACGCGTCCCAGAATGGGGACCCCTAAGTTGAACCTTTTGTTGGCGCCCATGGTGCCTGCCATCACCATTGTTGCTGGACGGAATCCCATCCTTGCGTCCCGCACCGGCAGGAGCCACCCGCTCAGGATGGCAGCAAGGAACCCAGTGTACCAGACGTTTGGGTCCCGGGCCTCAATGACACAGTATCCCCACTATTGGTATTTCCCCGCCTCCAGGGTATTCCAATACGACCCATCCTTGCTCCTATGAGTCGCGGTTGGGCACCGTTTACCCCATCCCATCATCTTGATCGTCGGGTCCTTCTCCAGGAACTGGCTAAACCAGCCCTTGTAGGGAATGTCCTTCAGGAAGTTCTTGACCCCCAGCCTCTCTTTGTCCAGATCCAGCGGGTGCCACGTCATCACGGGGGTTCGTGACCTAGGTTTCCAGGTTTTCTTTAAAGGAAAAAACTCATCATATTGGCAGCCCTCCAGTGGGATACCTCCGATGCAGTGAACGTCCCAAAGGATGATGCCAACTTCCCCATGGTGAAGGTGGAATGTGTTAGTATCAGGGGACCACCTGGTGAATAGTTATGGCCTGAGCTCATGTTGATGGTGGAAGTGGAACTGTGACATTCATACCGCCTCAAATAGGCCAATATGCCATAGCTCGTCCCCAAACTGGTCGCAAGTATGGCAAACCCAGAATTCCCAAGCCCACTCACTGGTAAAGTTTCCCCTAGACCGCAGGTCCCAATCTTTCATCCAGCCCTTAGTGTCATTCGTGACACTCTGACAGAACATGCTTGCGTAGACGGCCTAAGAATCCTCCGCAGTAGGCTCATCCCCGGTAATGGTCCTGGTCCTCAGGTTCATGGAATATACGTTCATGTGCCTGGTTTTCTTGGCAGGATGGCCGTTGTTGGTGATGTTGTAGCGAGGAATCTCGTCCTCTCGGGTCACCCATGACCACGGTGTGTCCACCTCAAAGCCCAGCAGAGGAACCTCCTCTAGGATGCCGAAGTTCCAGAGAGGGAGGTTGTCAGACAGAGGATACTCCTTCTTGGCCGGGGTTAGCAGGTTGAACAAGGTTAGGATGTTGGAAACAACCATCTTGGAACCATAAACCTCCTCATTCGCCTCCATTTCGGCTCTACAATCGGCGGATTCCCCCTCATCAACTTGGTTTGCAGCCATCTCGAATATTTTGGGAGTTGGGCGAAATCAGGATTGAGTGCACGGAATAGGAGATAGTTGCATGAAATCTGAAGATGTGGCACGAAATCCAGGTGTTGGGCACGCAATCAGCACACGAGGCAAGGAATATCCTGAGTAGGCGCATAAATACGACCGAGATTCGGAGGGAATCACGCATTGCCAAATCATTTTTGCGCGCAGCCGCGGAAGAAATTTTGCAAACAAGAGCATTGATCCTATCGTACAAAAAATCTTGAGTATGGAAAATAGGACCCAGTGCCCCTTTTTATAGGCAAGGACTGGGTTCCACGCCGCACGGAAAGAGAATTCCGAGCGGAGCTAGAGTTTTGCGCGCCCGTTGGGAATTTGCGTGCAAAATTCCTAAGAGATGCACCGCTTTGCGTTTCGGCATTTCCCTCGGAATCGGATCGTTGCGACCTCTCACTGATCCAATTCTGAGGGGGGCATTTTTAGATGCAGAAATAGTCTGTAACTCCTAGAGGAAGTTTCGAACGGATGAAGTGAAGTCATATTCGGACTCAAAGGCCCGGTCCGGAGGACCTAGAAGTGGTGCGCGGAATTAAAGGGCACTAACATGAAAAAATTTTGTTCATGCGAAGGGCTCCCGAGATTCATGAAAAGGAATTGGCGCGGCACGCAATTTTACGCGCCCGGTCCCGCGCGGGGAAGCCTTGCGTGTCTACGGTCCCTGGCGAGGAAGATTTTGCGCACCGCCCTGTTTCCGTGACGGTGAATGTCTATAAATAGAAGGTGACCCCAACCGTTTCGGGGTTGAGGAATTCGGACAAGCTCCCATGCGCGCAATTCAGACTCCCGCACGTGCAATATTTTTTCCAAGTAATACACCTTTTTACGCAACCTTGCCTCGAGGTTCGACTTTGCACGCAACCCCACTGGCTTAAGTGAATTTACCAACTCCTCCTGGTTCTTCCTTTGTACGCAATCCCCTCCAATTGAGCGCAATACCTTATAAATTGTGCGCAATCCCTCTATTAGGTTTCTCCATGACTTAGGGATCTTCCATTGCCCCTGCGTGCAATCAAAGCCCTTTTCACGCAATCCCCTATCCGCGTGCAATCCTCTGACCCTATTGCGCTCCATCCCAGTGTTTTGTGCGCAAACCTTCTCTTTGCGCGTAAAACACAGCACCCATCACTTTGACGCACCCGGGTGCCTCTCTACGTCGGCACCCGATGTCTTCCATACCGAGTGTGCACGCCATGCATTATTTTCTCATACGGCCTTCCAGGCTCGTACGAAGTAACCTCAAGGTCCATTGGGAGGTGTTTCCCTTTTCATTTCGTTGCCTTATGCTTCTTCACATAGGCACGCTAATAGCTATTTATTCTTCACATATCCACTCTAACGTGGAACCCAAGATGGTTCGCCCTGTGGCCCCCCGTCACTACGGTCATGCCGATGCCTTCCCTCCCACAAGGGGTAGAGGGTGTTGGGAATGTAATCCCTAGGGGTGTGGAGAAAACCCACCTCGTCCGAGATGCAGGACGTTAAACTGCCAAGTACCTTGTCCTCAACACATGACGTTAAACTGTTGTCTGACCCCATGCCTCGCACGCAGGGTCCCCCCGGCTCGGACATTATTTACGCCTCTCATCTCCACGGGAATGGAATCTTCTTCACATGGAATGATATATTCCTTTTGAAGTAGAATTTTTTCACGGGGGAGGGCTGCCTCAGAGCGTAATCCCCTAGCCTCTCTTGTGGAAGGTTGCACCCATGCACCTCCGTACTTCCCCACTTCCAAGGCCAATGGAGTCACTCTCCCACTGTGCCTTATCGCACCACGGGCCTCCATCCTGGAGTAAGTCCCAGCACTAAGGGCTGTTAACCATGCGTAAGCCCCTATTTCCTCTTTGGGCCGCTCAATGTGTAAGCCCCTTTCCGCTTCTCACGGACGCACCCTTTGCGACGTGATCGTCTGGTCCCTACCGCCTCTTGTTTCTCACACCGAGAATGAATCACGTGGGCTTAGAGTGAGCATCGACCATGAAATCCTCCTATGGGCCACCTCAGAGCGTAAGCACCATCCCAGCAAACTACGTGGACTTTGATCCATGCAAACGCATGGTGCGTTGGAAGCCTCCACGAGGTTCAAGCCCACCACCTGGTCATTCCGACTTCTTCACGTCGGTTTGCCAACACTTTGGGCTGCCCTAGAGTGTAAGCCCCAAATTCCTCATCCCGCATGATTTTAAACTGTATGCCCTCATCCCGCATGATGTTAAACTGTATTCCCTCATCCCACATGACGTTAAACTATATCTCATCCTGCATGACGTTAAACTGTATGCCCTCGTCTTGCATGATGTTAAACTGTATGTCCTCGTCCCACATGACGTTAAACTGTATGCCCTCATCCCGCATGATGTTAAACTGTATCCCATCCCACATGACATTAAACTATATTCCCTAAAAATATGTGGACTTTGATCCATGCTAACACATGGTACGTAGGAATCCTCCACGAGGTTCAATCCCATCACTCAGTTGTTCCGACCCCTCCGCGTCCATTCACAACCACCATCATGGGTCATCTCAGAGCGTAAGCCCTATACCCCACACCCACATCTCATCCCGACCTCTCCCTCGAGCCCACGTGCATTGGGAAGATCATTTCCTAGCCTGGAGGTCTTTCCTCCTCCAAGATTCAATCCATGCGTTCATTCTCACGGGTCGCCTCTTCACGTGTCCCACCATATCACCGAACTACACAGACATTGATTCCCTGCCATGGGGATACGTAGGAAGCCTTCATGGGGTTCAAGTCCCTCCACACTACATTACCCATCCAGAACCTTACCCGGGCCGCCACATCCCGGTGGGATCATGCCACCTCATTCCACTCTATAGTATTCGGGAAGTTTCCCATGTGCTGGCCCCAATATCGGTGTTCCCCCCTAGGGGGGTCCTTTAATCTAATCCACATTCAGTGTTCCGATCAGTCTGATCCATGTCTGAAAGATGTTGAACTCATGGCATACCCCATATTAAACATGGGAAGATGAGGAAAACCTCAGATGGCACACAATTCCTCGTGTTTGATGTGGGATTCCTCGGGCTTCTGGGCCCTCGAGAAGTGCTATAATAAGGGATAGAAGACAGACATGCCAATCCCCAGCGTCAAGGCACACCAACGACACCCCAGCGTGACCATTCTTCTCACCGAAGGTTGCTGCCCCGACCAGACCCCTTGGAGCATCTCGACAAAAGAAACATAATTAACTAGTATCCATACAGATATGTCACTGGGAACGAGCTTCAGGAACCCGTCTTAAATCTATGAGGGAGACTCGGACTAGGTGACGAGCTCTAAGGATGAATCCAAGAAAGGAAGAACCGAAGTCCCATCATCCCGGTTTCGATCAAGGTGAAAATGTCCCTGAACAAGGAATAGATACCACCCACCTTTGGAAATCGAGAATGCGGGGCAACAAGTCGCACGTCCTCCCATGCGTGACGGACGCGCGCGCGCGCCGGGGTAAAAGCATCAAAAACAGAGTTCAATGATAACAACATTAATGTTTCCATTACATGAGCTCATGAAAGACATGAGGAATGAGGTCCTCTATTATGGTTCTATTTAATGGAATGTAAAGGTTTTATGAGTGATTCTAAAAAAATATTAATAAAGACCCATATTTACTAAAATATAAATTGGTGATAAAACCACTCTTTATGAGTTAGAACTCCTAGCACTGATAAAGATGGGATTTTATCAGAAAATTACATTAAAAATTGATAAGGATTGGTTTTGTAAGTAATTTCTATTTTATAGTTTAAAAACCCAATATTTATTAGATATATTTAAAATGATATGACAATGTTCCAGATTTCGTAACGTATGAGATTATGGCTACTAAGCCCATCCCCCCCCCCCCTATGGAGTGGGAGGGACCTCTATAATCCTTCGAGGGAACTCAACCTCTCTCATTCTACCCATTTTTTATCCCATATTTTCTTTATTTTGTCCCCTAGATCTCACTTATCCCTAGTGTTTAATATTTGATTTATGAATTCCAAAAAAGTTATCTCTCTTCCTCATAGTTCAATGATTCCTTATTTCTTATTGAACCTGCATTTCATAGAATGTTTTAAACAAATTCTTCCATTAATGGATTCATTTGATCTATTTGTTTTTAGATATTAGGGACTATAAGAACAATTAACTATTGGTCTTCTGAACAACATGCACATAAAGATCCAGTTATCTTCAGAGAATGACTTGGTACATCCCTAGTTCAATGCCCCCTACATCTTCAATAGATATTTTTTCTTTTTATTTAGGTGGAATTATGATTTCCACTTGAAATGAGATACCTTTCCTACGATGATTTGGGTTAGTTTTCCAGACCACCCTCTTACTTTTCAGAATCCTTTAACTATTCAAATGTTTTATAATTTTTTTGGTATATATTTATGTTTTGATAGTATAACTAGAACTATTTTCTATCTTATTTATTCAAAAAAATCGTTGAAGTTGATGTTTTAAGAACACCTATAGTTGATGTTTGGATTACAGTTGGGTAAGAGTTATGCGGTAAGAAACATGTTTCTTTTTAGTCATGGATTGATTTTTTCTCTTCATTCAAGAAAATCTGTCCCTTGATGGTTGTGCATAGGCATCGGTGCATGAAGAACTACCAAAATACATATGAAATATTGGGATGTATTTGTAATGGTACGGTATCCATTTATGGTGTATATCTTAAGGAACATGTTAAAATTGTTGTTCTATTGGAAGAAGCATTAATTCATAGGTAGTTCAATTATGATCACTTGAAGATGGGTAGGTGAATGGGTCATAACTGCCTACTGGTCTCACAGCCAAACAGTTTACTTAAAACTAAATAGAAAATCTTTTTACCATCAAGGAGTCTCATTTTTTAGTCCTTGGTTCAATATTCATGGACATATATGGTATATTGAGATGTTATTTTGAGGGGTTATGTACAAAAGGGCCCATGGAAATTAAAATAAATACAAATAAAGAGGAATCTAATGAGGAGTCAAAGATATTTGGTGACTAAGATAAATACAATGAGGTGTTATAGGTGGTAGGTGAGGAAGATTCAATGGTATGTACAACCAGGAGTGGAAGCTGGGGTTGGGTGAATGCAATAAGTAGGGTAAAGTTGAGAGGGACTCGCTTGACTTTTAATATAATAATCTCTTTAAAGATCTAGATATTGAATGTTTGGTTTAGTTACAGAGGTGAAATATAAACAATAATTTGAATCAAAATCCCAATACCAATAGAGAACTTCTCCGATGGTCAAATCCTTTATGGGAAAAATTAAGATGATGACATATCTGGCCATGTTTTGGTGAACAGTGTTGATGGAGTGCATGTAATAATCTTCTATAACCCAAGTATGAGGAAGGGGTAGAAAGGGAAAATGGATTTAGGGAGATGCATTGTGTTAAAGGTAAATAGGTCTAACGGCCAAAAGTGCTACCCTTAGTTACCTAAGATGATGGAAACAAAGTCAGCCATAAAGAATAAGTCGATGGATAATGAACTCATGTCTCATGGTTAGGAAGGTGATAGGAGTTCAAATCTTCATAGTGAAAATCTAATAATGGAGTGTGATGAGGCCAAGGAACAAGAATAGGGTCGTGGTATAATGGAAGATATGATTTAGAAAACGTAGGTATTTAATAGTAAGCTCAGGTCATCACATAATGAGGATGGGAGAAAGAGGGAGGAATGGGTGATTATTATTCATTTTAATAAAGAAATGTTAGTGGAGTCACTCGACATCAATTCTACATCGGAGGAGATCCATAGGATGAATTAGAGGATGATTCAAGTGGAAACTAATAAGGAAAAGTATATATGGATCAATAATAAATATTTTATTTTGATATGTGGATTAGACAAAAAGAAACATTAGTGTGGAATAGTTTATCCAAAAATTAGACAAGAAGGGTTGCAGTTTTAATGACCTCATCGAGGATGACCCGGACATGAAGGCCACTTCTCTTCAACATAGGTTATATAGAGGTATGGTTTTTAACCGACCTAACCTCAATTTCAATGATTCAATGATTTATTATAGTGGTTGTTGATTGAATGATCAGAACATGAATGGTTTCCAACTTTTTC
The DNA here is from genome assembly GCA_963277665.1 of Viscum album. Taxonomy (NCBI): domain Eukaryota; kingdom Viridiplantae; phylum Streptophyta; class Magnoliopsida; order Santalales; family Viscaceae; genus Viscum; species Viscum album. The sequence continues at coordinate 359,099,222 of OY728158.1, read as the reverse complement.
TATTAAATTTCTTCTCATTATAGAAAGTTAATTCTCATTCATCTAATAAAGACTATATAAAATAAATTATAAAATATTAAACGAATATATATTAAAAATAAATAAATAATAAAAAAATGTATCTTTTAATTAAAATTATTAATTAACAGATAATATTTAATGCCTGAATGTAATTAATGAGTGAAATTTAATAAATAAAAATTAATAAACTAAAAAATTATTAAAAAAATCTTGACTTTTATTAATTATATAAATTATTAAAAATGAATATGAATATATATTAAAATAAGATGAATACATATGAAATATGTACATTACAAGCATATTAGAAACCTTATATGCTATAGAATAAATATTTATAAATAAATATTAAAAATTAAATAATTACAACAATATTAAAAGAATAAATATTAAAACTGAATAAATTATAAAGAAAAATTAAAAATAAGTAACATAAGTAGTGAATAAATAATAATATGTAATATTAATGGAATGAATGTTAAAAAATAGTAAAATTCAACAATTAAAAAATATATAGATTGTAAAAATATTAAAAAAATGAACAAGTATTATTAATTATTGAAATTATTAAAAAAAATAAAAATGAATATATGATAAAATGAAAATGAATAAATATTAATTATATTAATTAAAACCATATTAAAATAATTTAATACTAATTAATAAACATATATAAATAAATATTAAAAATAGATAAAATAAAAAAACAAAGGAACTTTGGAAGTGAATAAATTAAAAAAAATTATTATTGATTACATAATATTTAAAAATAAAAAATTTGAAAAAAAATATTTAAAAGAAATAAATAGTATATTTTTAACAATAATATAAAAATATAATAATATTTACTAATAAAAAACATTATATATATATATATAACATGTCAATAAATATAATTCATAAATAAATATTAAAAATTGAATAAAATAAAGAAATATTATTTCTATGTAATTTATATATAAAATAAATTAATTATATATATTATGTTTAAAATTAATGTAACACACATTTGATATATGTTAAATTAAAAAAAACGCTTTTAATTAAATGTACATTACTTGATACAATTATTTTATATTTTTAGTTAATAATAATGGGTAATTATAAACCATTTTTCACTAACTATACGACTTATTTAATGTAAATATACAAATTTTTTATTATATAAACCATATATAAGTAAATATTATATATATTGATATATATATATATATATTGATATATATATATATATATTGATATATATATATATATTTCAATATTAAAAAGATTAAATGTATTAATGAATAATTATTTATAAAGAAAGTAAAGATTGACATATTAAAAAAATATTAAATAAAAAATATTTAAAATAAAAAAATTATAAAAAATTAAAAAATATTATTGAATAAAAAGAATGAAACTTTTATTTCTGGATACTATTATAGAAAGAACATTTATTAGGGCCAAAATGGCCTTTTTCATTTCTAAAAAAGAATGCATCATTTATCATCATAGATAAAAGATCACTTTATCAGCACTAATAAAGTACCCCTTTATTGGTGATTTTGTTAGCACTAGTAAAGGACATGGTAGCTGGTGAAAAATATATAGTCTTGCACCATCCCTATAACAAAACCACATTAGAAACATAAAATCATATTGGAATATAAATATTACAGAAAAACAGAATGAAATATAAATATTACATTACACTATCATTTCATTTCATAATTTAAATACAATATATATTTTAATTGATGTGATATTTATAATTAATTAAATAAAATTAAAATCCAATATAAAAAATAAAAACTTTTATTCAATTATTTTTTCAGAAATCGACCTCCATAAAAACCTTGTCCCTACAATAAAACCAATGTTTTTTTTGTAACCATACATAGAAAAATTAAAAAAAAGATTTAAATATAATCCACATATAATAAATTATTTTATTAATTACTTTGTATGAAAATGTTCTTATCAATTATCCAATTAATTTTATTATTGGTTCTTGTATTGTTAATTTTATATTAGTTACCACTTATTAAATATACCATTAATTAATAATTATATTACTAATTGTTAATTACGTTATTAATTAATAATATAAATAAATTATATTGTTAATTACATAATATGTTAATGATATTATCAGTTACTATATATTTTAATTAACTAAATTATTGTTAAAAATGATATCATTAAACAAAATTAACATTTTTAAATTGAAAACATGCGCTTTAATCATACTGGGAACATTTTGTGTCATATTGATGTGTGTTCAATTCTTACACATCATTAATTATTTACGGATCTTTTTCCTAATGATTGAAAATAATATGAGCTCATTTAATCTATTTTGACAATGTGGATCATGTTTTATACCTAAATGAATATTTTGTATTAAAAACACTTAGTTGGAGTCATATCTGCTACATAATATGTTAGATTGAAGTGTAGTTGATTCCTACATGTGATAAATGAAATATGGACCATCATTCAAAAAATTTAAAATAATTGGAGTTTATTTACTATATTGTGATAATTTCATGCTCATTTTAAACAAAAAATAAAACTTTTATACTTAAAATAAAAACATTGTGTCATACTGAAAACAACATGCATTATATTGACATGAGTTTGATTCCTACACATCAATAATGAATTATGCATCATTGTCGTAATGTTTGAAAACAATATGAGTCTATTTGATTAGTTTTGGCTATGTGATGTTTGTTTTAAACAAATATTACAATTTTATAATGAAGAAAAACACATTGAGTCATGTAGAACACATTGTGTATCAGATTAATGTGTGATCATTTACTATAATCAAAAATGAATTATGAATCATATTACTAATGTTTAAAAAAATCAATGATTTTTTTCGTTATTTTATCTATGACACAGTAATTTAAACTAAAATACCACTTTTACATTGAAATAAATAAATTATAGGCATGTTGGATACATCATTGTCAGATTTATATACGGTTGAATGCAACATTTCATGTTTTAATTATGGATTGTCTTCCTAATGTTTAAAAATAATCAAAGGTCATTTTCTCAATTTTTTCTATGTGATGCATGTTTTAAACTAGAATGACACTTTTATATTGAAAACATGCATATTGAGTAATAAAGACCATATCACGATTCGGATTGACATGAATTCCATTACTATACATCTTAAATATATTATGGTCTTTTACAAATTTTTGAAAAAAATGATCTTTCATTTTGGTTTTGGCCATGTGACTCATCTTTTAATCTAAAATGATACTTCTATATTGAAAATACACAATTTGAATAATATTAATAAAATCATGTTTTAGATTGATGGGTGGTTTATTTCAACTCATCAAAAATGAATTGTGGATTTTTATCTAAAATTTTGGAAACAATTCAATCTCATTTTCTTGGTTTTTAAAATGTGACACATGTTTTAAAATAAAATGACACTTTTATAATGAATAAATTCCATTTGAGTCATACTGGCCAAATCTTGTTCCAGAGTGATGTGTAGTAAATTTACTCACATAAAAAATAAATTATATATCACTTTAATATTATTTTATTAAAATTAGATCTCATTTGTGTATTTTTTCTATGTGACATGTGTTTTAAACTAGAATAAAACTTTTATATCGAAAAAATGAACTTTGAGTCATATCTGCCACATCATGCTTTGGATTAACATTTGATTGATTAATAAATGACAGAAATGAAATATGTATCTTTTTTCTTAATGTTTAAAAACAATCTATGATCATTTTATAAGTTTTGTCTATGTGATGTCAGTTTTAAGCTAAAATTATACTTTTATATTGAAAGCACACACTATGAGTCATACCAACCACATCGTGTGTCTAGTTGACATGATTTCAATCGATATATTTCTCAGGTGAATTAGGTAGCAATTTCAAAATTTGATAAAACAAACATAGCTTTTTGTATCTATTTTAGATGTACGACACGTGTTTTTAACTAAAATAACTATTTTATATTGAAAACGTGCACTTTGAGTCATAACAACTACATCATGCGTTGGATTGATGTGTGGTAAATTCCTACACACAAAAAATGAATTATTTATCAATGTTTTAAAATAATTTGAACTTGTATTTTCAGTTTTCATTGTGTGATATGCATTTTAAACAAAAATGACTTATTTCAATTGAAAACACGCACTTAGAGTCATAATAGATACATCATGTATTATATTAATATGTGATCCATTATTACATGAAAAAAATGAATCATGGATCATTTTCATAAAATTTCATGATAAGATGATATTTTTTTTATAGTTTTTTCTATGTGATGCATGTGTTACACTAAAATAGAACTTAAAAACACACACTTTGTGTAATATCATACACATCATGTTTCATATTTATGTGCAGTCAAATCTTACATGTCACAAATGAATTATATATCATTTTGACAAGGTTTGAAAATAATCAGACACTTTTTTCTTTTTTTATCTATGAGACATGTGATATAAACTAAAATGTCACTTTTATATTCAAAACACGTACTTTCAATCATACCAGCTGCATTGTGTGTTATCTTGACATATAGTTAATTCATATATGTAACACATGAAAAATTTATTATAGTTTTATAGTTTGAAAGAAAAATATATTTTTTCCATGGTTTTGGATTATTGACTCATGTTTTAAACTAAAATTACACTTTTGTATTAAAAACTCGCACATTAAGTCATACTAGACACATCATGTTTGGATTGAAACTAAGTTGATTCATACACACGAAAAATGAATTATATATAATTTTCATGAATTATCAAAACAATATAAGATCATATTCTCAATTTTTTCAATGATATGTGTTTTTTAATATAAAATGAATGTTTTAATGAGAAAAGGATGCACTTTGAGTCATACCATCTACATTGTGTGTCAGATTGATGTGTTGTAAATTCCTATATATAAAAAATAATTTATAAATCATTTTACTAATTCTTGAAAGCAATATGATATATTTTACAATATTTATACAATATTATCTGTGTTTTAATCTAAAGTGAGACTTTTATATTGATAAAATTCACATGGAGTCATTCAGGTCACATCATGTGTCAGATGGACCTTCGGTGAATTCCTATATATGAAAAAATTAATTATGGATTATTTTCTTAATTTTATTTAATAGTTTGATCTCATATTTATAGTTTTATATATGTGATGTTTTTTAGAGTAAAATAATACATTAATGTGAAGATGTTCATGTGATTCATAAGGGAAACATCGTGTGTTAGGTTGATTGGTATTTTATTCCTACACATCCCAAAAAAATTATTGATCATTTTCCTAAATATTGAAAAAAAAATAAGCTTATTTTATTGGTTTTGACAATGTGATTTTAATTTTAAACAAAAATTAAAAATATATATTGAAAACATGCGCTTTGATTCATAACAACCACATCATGGGTTAGATTGACGTGAATTAAATTCCTACTTTTCAAAAACTAATTATGGTTTTTTTCTAGATTTTCAAAAATAATATAAACTAATTTGTTAATTTTTTATAATGTGACAGGATTTTCAAACTAAAATGACACTTTTATATTGAAAACATGATCTATGAGTCATTATGGATAAATTTTATGCAATTTTGATAAACGATCAATTCCTACAAATCATAAATAAATTATTAAATCATTTCCCTTAATTTTGAAAAAAATATTTGTTTGTTTTCTATGTTTTGACAACGTGACATTTGTTTTAAACTAAATTTCCTTAGATGTATCAATCACCCACACAAAATTTTCATCTTCCAAGCATCGTTAATCTTCCATCACATATAATTCCATGATTCTACTTTGAGCATTGGATTAGAATATCCGAGTGGAATTACTATTAGTATCTAAAGTGTCATTTATCAATATATATTGAGATGAATAAATGTGAATGTGAAGTAATTCATCTTTAATTTTCATCATTTTTGTGGAACTTATTATAATAGAGTCGAGACCCTTTTTACATAATCATAAAAATAAATCAAGACACAGAATAAAAATGATAATTCTAGGAGCATGGAAGTAACTTCCCTAGAAACTATTATTTTGACTTCAGATTTGAGGGTAAAAATATCCATTTCCCATTTCCTTATGGTCAATATATTTACTATAGCCTCATTATACAATCTCTCATGAGAAAATGTAGCTTTATTCATGTTACTTGATTAACCAAAATTTGTATAGTGTAACCATCCATAATAAATATCCTTAAAAAATCACTCAAATCATTCTTATTATGATTCTTCGTCACTATATTATTTTTTAGTTTTAAACCACTCAAACTAACACATAGAGGAATGAAATTACTGAAAAGTGGGAAATAAATTCATGGCCAATTTGGGAATGATAATATTCCCTTTATAATCATTTAATAAATATAATAAAAATGGTATAACTGAATTTATCACATGATATTCTAGTTTAGAAAATATATTATACTTGTTGAATTGAATTTCGACTACATCTATAGATGCAAGTAGATTTCAATGTATCTAAAATTATTTCCCATCATGTAGAGGCCTATTATAAAGATGTTTTTTTCTGTTTCTCCTAGATAAAACACCCTCAATCAAAACATTAAAAATATTTTCATCAAGTAGAGGAACCATATGTGGGGGATTTCCATCAACTCTATATCCTCACTCCATAATGGAAAAATATATATAGTGGGGTCCAAATTTATTTGGAATGATGGGAGGTTCAAATCATAAAAAAACGTTTGTGTAGAAATTAAAAACGTATATTTAGAATAAAGATATAACTAAAATATTTCCAATAGTAAATGAAATTTATATTATGAAAATTAATTTATATGTATTATTATCCTCATACTTCAAATCTCAAATGTATCTCAACGGATATAGCATGTACAAGAATACATACAAATCTGTAATCACCTCAACTTGATGTAAAACATTCATTAAGGCACTATGTACTCTACCCACTCACCTCTAAAGAAAATATTTCTTCTTTTTAGTGTGTATAAAATTATGTTATCCTAGTATTAAAGAGAAAATATAGAAAAAACTATTAACAATATTTTAATTGAAATTTTAATTACCTTTGAAAATTATATGTTTGGGTATGATAGTTTTTTTTGGTATATAAACCATAAAATTATTCATCTTCATAAAGATAAATTTGTTGACTTTAACTATATCTCAGTTTTCAACCTATTTCTAATTAAAAATATTCACTTGAAATGTCTTATTATTTAACTTTTATTTATTTTTGATTATGATGAAGTATAAAATATTCACATAAATTGTATTTCAATCCTTGAACTGAATATGTGCATCACTTCCTCCAAAATCCAAAATCAACTATTTCACATCATACATTGTTTATAATTTTCCTTTATATAGAATATATAACAATAATTACAAAACTAGTGTATGCGATAACATTTACATTTGGTCCCTTGGATTTCCAATGAAGTTGTTCAGAAATAGAATTGGGATTTGTAGATAAATGCATATAAATATAATCATAGAACTATCTTATAAACTATTGATTATGGGTAATTGATATCCATATTTAATCCCTTGATGGATTAAAATTTCTATGATTTAATCTATGGGATTCATCAAATAGAGGAAACTCTAAACTATTATTTAAAATGAAAAGCCGAGTCTATTCATTCTTTACAATGGTAATTCTAACAACACCTCTTCATTAAATTTCTTCTCCCATAAGGTTTGCACTATAATGAGATTTTGGGAGACCAATTATATCAACATCTCATAGGTAATCGGTATAGAATTAAACATCTTCATCAACAATAAATCACTCTTTAATAAAACATTCTAACTAACTTCAATTCATGATGTACCGCATAAAAATATTCATATACCATTCAGGGGGTATATCCAAATTTCATGACCACATAGATGAATCTTTCTAAATTAATGAACCAATAGGTGGAAAATTATATCAATGAATTATGGTTGGAATAATAACTCCAAATATCATAATATGACATTAATTTCAAAATTCATCCTTAGAAACATTGTAGGGTGTATTTCATTACTGCGAATGTTTTTGAAAAGGAAGAAAAGTTTAGTTATTATATATTGTACATTTCTAGATATAATTCAAATAAATTGTATTTCATCCACTGAGGAGAGTTCATACTTTATCCTAATCAAAAAAAATATATGAGTTAGAAATAGTTTTCCTTTCATCCATCACTAGTTCCAATACATCCCATATCCTCATGTTAGTCATGTCCAACATTTCCTTAAATTTGTATTTTATTTTCACTAGTGAATTTTTTAAAGTGACAATAATAATATCACTTATATATTTTTCTATGTTCATGACATCAAAAAAAATATCTAACATATAAAAAAAATACAGTTTTTTAATTTAAAGAAAAATCATCTATTTTTTCCAACCATATTTTTTAAATTTTTTCAAAAATGGTTTTCCAAAAATAGTTTCATTATCTTTGAATTTATTAAGAAGTTTATCACTCGTTAATTGGGATATTGTTATACATTGTTGTGTATTACCATTGAATTATGTCATCCATGATTGGTATTTCTGTCTTTAGGGAAAAAATTTAGATTGTCCTAAAAACATATTCTTCAAGAAATGTTTCAACCAAACTAAGTGTGTACTATCTATAAAAATGGGATGCCCAAAAATTCCATTAATTTTATAGCCTAAAATTTTTCCATAAGAACAAAATTCAATTATCAACTTATAAAAAATGGTTCTTAATATAAAATCTTTATTTCTAAAAGCCTCATAAAATGTTACACTTGTATCTCACATCAATTTCAAATCATCAACACACTAATCCAAATAGATATCAATATCATTACCAGGTTGTTTGTGTCTAGATAAAAATTAAGACAACACAGTGTATTTATGATTCAGGTATGACTATAGTGGCAGGCAATAAATTACCAACATAACTAGCCATGTAATTTGACTACAAATTTGCACACCAATAGGACTTATTCCATTTCTAGATAATATAACTCAAATATTTAGTGGATTGTTTCCAAATTCAAGATACTCATAATAAATTTTCATCCACTAAGGAGAGTTAATTTTGTGTTGTATTTAACCATCTTCAATTTCTTTATCTGCATGGCATGAAAATTTTATAATGGTTTCTTGGCAACCATATAGATTTCAAAACATCATAATTATAGGAATGTAACAAACAAATTTTGATGTACTTGATTAATTTTTCTTGAATTGATCTGTGGACAACCCAGTGTATGTTAGAGTGATTCATGGTCCATGAAAAAAAATACAATCATTTTGACCTGATATTGTTTTATTAGATATCATACTCATTGTACATATAATTCTCTTAGTGAAATATATTTTACAAAAAAATCATTTTTTATGGTAACATATCAATCAAGAGACCATGTAAATCAGTAAATATGGTGTCACTCCTTCTACTGCAACCTTTAAAATTATATAACATTAATACCCCTGACAATGTTGTATATTTAGTAAAACTGGTATATAGTGGTGTCTTTTCATAGATATTTATCTTCTCAAAAACATTATACAATTAGGAAGTTAATATTGAATTGTCATTTTCATTTCGTCCATATGATGTCTGTTATCATTTATACTAGAAGTGATATCAACTTATCCATAAATCAAAATAGAAAACTAGTTATTATGTACACTATTTTTTCCCTGATGTTTAGTCCAAAATTTAAAGATTCGATCTATTTTGTGATAAAAAAATTCTTATTGAAACTTTTATAAGTGAATTAATATTGAATAAAAAACGTAAACATGGATAAATGATTTTAAAAAGGTCATATGCATGATCTATTTCAACATTGATGAACTTTTTGATTCCATCATCATACTCCATTTTCATACAATTAGAATCCATCAAGTTTTGATTCATATCTATCATATTATGTTCAATAATATTAATTTTGTACAAAAATAAATAAAAAAACATAAGGTATTGATAATCAAAGGAGAAATTTATAGATAGTTTCAAGAAATTTGATAATTTTCCTATGAAAAAATTTATACCCACTTGGAACACTCATTGAAAAAATAAAAAATGTTTTAGTGATAAAAGGATAGAATTCATTAAAATTGGAATACTGGACACCATATGAGAATGTTTAACATAGATACCCTCCAATTAAAAAAAGAATTCGGATTGTGTGAAACAACGTAGGATGGTGTGTGTAGCATTAAAGTAGGTATTTCATGATGGATGGATTCATTAAAGAAAAGAGGTCAAGGTTGAAAATAAATTTCACTAAGGGGAACCCATATGAGATAACTTCCACCATGAATTTATTTCCCATTTTGGTATATTTTAATATTGACTATATAATAATGAACATACAAGACAACTAAAGTTGAATGAATCTCAACATGCCAATGTTATTGGTGATGATTCCTAACAAGTTAAATATGGGTCTTTTGTGGTGAGAAATCTTAAAACATTATATGTGATAAAAAGTATTTTATTTATATATAATTGAATGAATGTGACTATAAAAAAATCATTAGGGAAATATAAAAACACCCAAGGAAGAACTCAAAATGTTGAAATAAAGAAAGAGCTTGAATAGATTATCACAAGTAAAAAAACCATGGGTTTTTAAAGTGTTAATTTGTCTAAGGAGTTCAAGGGAGAGAGTTGAAAAAGTTTCAGTTCCATGAGAGCTTGAACGAAATGAGGGATAAGGTCCTCTTCTAGTGTTCTATTAAAATGATTATAAAGGATTTATCAGTTATTTTTTAAAAAATGTTGATAAAGACCCATATTTATCAGCACCAATTTATAAATTGATGATAACCCCACTCTTTATAAATTCAAATGCTTAGTGCTGATAAAGATGGGAATTTATCAGCACCTTCCAAAAAAAGTTGATAAAGATAGGTCTTGTAAGTACTTTCTATGTTAGTGCTGAAAAAACATATATTTATCAGCAATCATTGGAAGCTGATAATTTTATATATTTCATAACCTAGGAGGTGATGGCCAATGATCACATCCCTCCCTCAATGGAGTATAGTGACCTCTACGATTCTTTTAAGAAACTCAGCCTCTCTCCTTCTCTCCATTTTCTATCCTCGATTTTATTCCCAAATTCTCTTAGATATTTCTTATCTCTAAAGTTCTATATTGGTTTGATGTATTCCCAAAACTTTTTCTCTTCTCCTTAGAGTTCATTGATGCCTCATTACTTCTGAACCTGATGTAGATAACATGTTTCAAACAACATCATCCATCGGTGGATTCATTTGACCGGTTTTTTTAGATATTGACATCTATATGAATGATTAACTATGGGTATTATCAACAACAGGCGCATCATGATTCAGTTATCTTTGAAGAATGACTTGGTCTTGCCCTGGTGTAGTGCCCCTATATCTGAAATGGATCATTTTTCTCCTTATTCAATTGGAATTATAATTTACACATGAAACAAGAGACCATGACTATGGAGATTTTGGTTAGTTTTCCATAGAACCAACTTTTTTTTAGAATCTTTACATTATTAAAATGTTTGGTAATTTGGTTGGTGGGTATTTATGTTCTGATTGTAAAAATAGAAATATTTTCCAATCTATTTCTATGCAAATTTTCATTAAATTTTATGTTTTAATAACACCGTCATAGATTTATTGGATTTCAGTTGGGAAAGATTTATAAAACAAAAAACATGTTTCTTTAGAATCATGGTTTTATTTTCTCTATTTATTCAATATAATGTGTCACATTATGGTATTTCGTAGGCATGGGTACATAAATCACTACTATAAGACAGATTCAAGATTGGGATTCATTTTTAATGGTATGTTGTCTATTTTTAGTAAAGGTTAAAAAGAACAGGTTCGAATTGGTGTCTCTATTGATCAAAGCAGTAATTCGGAGGTAGTCAGGTTTGGATCACTTGAGGGAGGTGAGTAGAATAAGATAGAAATTATTTTTAACCATGTGACCACACATTTGACTCTGAAAGGAACAATAAAGGTTTTCACCATCCAACGGTAGGGTTGGTTTTTAATCTATGATTCGAGTGTAGTGCACATATATTCTATATTGGGTTGTGATTTTGAGGGGGTTTGTACAACAGGTTCATTGGAAATTAAAATAAATGTAGCTAAGAAGGAATCCAATGGAGAAGAAGTGAGAATTTGTGATGAAGATAAACACAATAAGGTTTTATTGGTGGTAGTTGAAGATGGTGTAATTTTCTGTAAAACCAATGAAGGCAACTGGTGATGGGTGAATGAAACAATCAGGGTGAATCCTTGAGGGACTAGCTCGACTAGTAATATTAAAAATTGTTTTTAAGATCTGAAGTTTGAATGTATTGTTCAGGTAAAAGGGAATGAAATACAAGATGTAATGGAAATCCAAGCCCCAATACCAGCAAAGAAATTCTTTGATGTCTAAATTCATTATGTGATAGATTAGGAGGACAAGATATCTAGCCATGTTTTGGTGGACAGTGTTGATTGAGATCATGTAAGAATACAAAAAAACCATGGAGGAGGAATGGGTGGAATAGAAAAGGGATTTAGGGATATAAATTTTTTTAAATGTAGAGAGGTATAAAAGACATAAGGACTACTATCGGTAACCTATGTTGATGGGAACAATGTAAGACAAAAGGAATAAGGTGGTGGATAGTGAACTCATGTCTCATGACCATGATATTAAGAAGAGATTCAAAATTCATAGTGAAAATTAGATAATGGAGAGTGGTGATGCCAGTGAAATAGAATAGGGTGGTTTAATAATGGAAGATCCAATTTAGGAATATGAGGTATTTAATAGTAAGTTCAGGGCAGCGGATATAGAGGATGTGGAAAAAGAGGAGGCATGGGAGTTTATTATTAATTTCAATGAAAAAAGTTATAAGAGGTATATGGGACCAATGATACATAAGATTAGGTCTACAAGATCAATGGGAGAATGATTCATGTGGAATATAAAAAAGAAATGTTTGTATAGATCAATAATCATGTTCGTATTTTGATACATGGCATCTAAAAAAGGGATATTAGTGTAGAAGAGTATATCCAAAATTTTGATAAGATGGCCTACAGTTTTGAAGGCCTCATTGAGGATGACACAGATACAAAGTCCACTACTCTTCGATGGAGTTTATTAAGAGGTAAGGTTCCTAATAGACTTAAACTCAATTTCAAGGATTCAATGATTTCTTATGGTGTCTACTAATTGAATGTTCAGAACATGAAATGTTTAACAATTTTTCCATAAAACTTATTTTCATAATAATAAGTTAATTTTTAGTCATTTGATAAAGAATATATAAAATAAATTAAAAAATATTAAATGAATATATATTGAAGTTCCCAGATCAGTGTGAATCACTAAGAGAAAGAGGGGGTGAATCATTCACCCCTTTAAATCATTTTACTAATGGATTATTTTCAATTAAACCTCTATAGATGGTTAAAGCCTTGATATTCTCTTCTTGTGTCTCTCAGCCTCACCTCAAATGATGCAGTTAATATAAAGGCACTAAACACAAGGATTTACAAGGTTCGGTTCAAATACCTACTCCTTGATATGTTGGTTATTCTCCCCAACATAGATTCTCCAATATAATCCTATTAACAATTACAATGGTCGATACAGAGTCCCAATGAATCTCTCATGATTACCATAGGAGGTTATTTATACTTCTTCCCATTATGTTACCAGATTCTCACTGGCATGCTTCAGAGTCCCACTAAAGGATTATTCTCCTCCCTAAATCACACAGGTTTCTTCTAGCTCTCAAGTCACACGAGCAGCTTCCTTATTTGAGTTCTCTCTTGTTTCACTGTAGATTCATATTTTTCTCTTCCCACACAAGCTTGATGAATAACACTTGCCTATGTATCTCTTCAAGAATCTTAAATAGCCTTTGGTAAGGTATGTTGGTGTTGCTTAACAACTCTGATCACTTTTCTGATCAGTCCTTAGTTTCACAATTCTTGGTAAATTCATTCTTTATATGATGAATACTTGGCCTCACTAGTGAGTTTAAAAATGATACACAAAACTTCTTTAATAATATTTATAGTCAAGAATGATGTTTCATAATGTCATCACTGTCTCACTTCATGAATCCTCAAATACTATCAACTCAGATACAATATCTTCTTTTAATTATATCTCGCTTCAGTCTCAATTCTCATCTACTTCATGCATGGATTCCATGGAATCCAAACATATTCTTTTTGGATATCTCAATGACTTTTTACATGTGAATGTGTTCATGAATGATTGTAGGAATGTATAACATGTAGTTTGTCAACCTGAGAACACACTATTCTAGTTTAGGTTCAATTAGTGTGTCTCATGAAATTTACACATGTTTTGTAAACATGATTGTTTTTTCACACATTCACTTATTTTCTTTTGATATTTTTCACACAGACACTTGTTCCTTTTATTTTGTTTCAATTTATAAGTGTGTTATTCATGTGCATGTACTCCCTTCTTGGTTCAACTCATTATCACTTCTTTATCTTGTTTTCTTTATCTCTCTTTTCATGCACATGGTTCGGGTGACTTTAATTTTTATGTGTGTTATTCTTCAAACCCAAATGGGTGTGCGCCTTTTATTATGTTCTCCCCTTTTCTTCCTATTTCTTCACATGTGCACACACATTATCTATTGTTTTCTTGGTATCAACTCATGCACATGAATTCATGTTCACCATGAATGCAACCATCATTCCCCTTTGTGAAAACATGATGCCTCTGGTTTCTTCAAAAAAAAAGATCATGAGTTCATATGATTAATGCATGCACACACAATATCTTACCTCAATGAAATTTTCTTATTCAAAAAACCCCTAAAAAGTATATGTTAAAGATGAAAACATGATGGAATTCTTCTTCATGGGAGAATAGAGCTCCAAAAGAACTCGATATCACTAGACGTGTGTTTCTTCTTCACAGAACCAAGAAATGTTTGTGGTTCTATCTTCGCAATTCACAATAATGGTGTAGTTACACTGATTGAGTACCAGTGGGATGCTCCTCATGAAACACAAGGAGGGTTCATGTGAACCTATAACATGCTCGTACATATCCTTCACACAGAAGGTGTGGGTTATTTCATTCATCACAAGGACAATTCAAGAGTGTGTTACAATTTTTGAATTCATGTGGATATCTCTTCTCCTTCGTGTAGTAGAGCTGTGCAAAACCTCTCTGTGTATGGTGCTCTATTTCTCTAAAAACAATATCTTTTCTCAACTATTTCAACAACACAAACCCTCACTCTAGGTCCCTCTATTTATAGGCAAGGATCAACTTGTTTCACCATATTCAAAACCCATAAGATATGTTATGAGATAGGGGCTTTGAATGTCAAATATTATTGTCTTCAAAATATTTAAACACACGTAAAAGATAATTCGATAATCGTGGGATGTTATTTTCGAACGCAAACTTCTTGTTTTTGGTATAATCCTTACGTTCATGTGTTTATGAATTCATGAAAATCATATACTCGAATGTCAAATGACTTGGACTCCGGAAACTATGTTTGCCTCGGCCTATGCTTGATCCTTATGTTGTGTTGAATGCATGAAAAGATACTCGCATGAATGTGTTAATGACTTCCAGAAAATGATCATGCATTAGGTTTGATCGACAATGGAAGTTTGATATTAATCAAAGAGGTTTAGCTTCATATCTATTGATTTGTGGCGTCAGGAGGTTCAGAGGTTGAAGATGACGGTGTGGTTGATCACTGACCATTGGATTGGCTTAGATCAGATAGTAGACAACCCTAATCATATAGTGGAGAAAATATTTTGATAAGTAGCTCAGATTAGTCATGATATTAGATGAATGGTGGGGATTTCTTCCATGGGTAAAAAACCCATCCCATATAGAAATGAACATGTGGTTTTCTCATGGTTTAAGTATCATGTTGCAGAAGAATCGGCTCATAATTCTACCTCTCCCTCCACGGTACCTCCCCATATTGTGTTCAACTTTTGGGAACACTCTACTCCCACCCTATGATTCCTTCCACCATTCCTCCCCACATGGTAGTGCATTGCGTTGGTTCTCCCTTGCACTCTAACAGGCTTGTACACATCCCATTCATGCCTATTTCGGGATGACTCAACTGGCCTCCCTTGGGAATGGTCAACCATGTGTGTCTCACATGTGCCTTGAGATAGAGGCTATCAAGTATCTTTCTTAGATGGCCATTTATTTTTTAGTAATCCACAGTCACTTTTTTAACAACGTTTCAATACAAAATTTAACTGCATGGTCACCTTCAAATCATGCATGGATTCCTTGGTTAATTCCAAACCAATGCATGGTTTATTTTTCTTTTCTATTCTTCATTTTCTTTTTGGAACATTAATCCCAAAGCATGTTAACATCTTCCTTCGTCCAACCATAGATGGATCTCTTCTTCTACTCCTCATGCATTGAAACACAACGCATGGAATCATTCATGTAAATATTGTGTTCTCCATGACATGTGTCTTGGTCCTTGATGATCAGCAAAACCAATCATCTTCATTTGTTCACTAACTTCATACAATAATAAAATATTGGATGAATATTCCAAATTAACCATGAAATAAAGTATTGCATGACCTTAATTAAATATTGTAACAAAGTATCATTTATTAAAACATGTCTAGAAACATCAGACCAGTTCAAAAATCTTCTGAATTGGTTGTAGATAATGTCCAAGCATGACATCTAATTTCATTTCTTACTAATTCTCTAAGTTACATAAGCTTTGGAACAACTTCCCCTCTTCAATAATCATCACATTTCCTTACAAATATTGACACCTTATTGAAAAAAATACAACACTATTCTCAACAATCTCCCCATTTATATTTTGTTGTCTATATCACTTAATCACAGCTTGTATGGGTCAATATGTGTGTTAATATTTTCTACACCTTATTGGAAACCAAATGAAAAGGTTTAGTGATGTCTGTTCAAAAACATGTTATCCTCCCATTAAAGTATATCTTCTTAAAAATTTCTAAGAGATTGATGATTTCATATGGTTAACATAGCAAAGAGCCTTTATATAATCAAATCTATGTCTACCTGGGAAAACCCCGTTTATAAAACAAGAGAGATATGACTAAATTTGTCAATGTTGTCCATAAACAACCATACATGTTAAATAATGCTCAAACTGTATCAATTATTAACCAAGGGTTTAGAGATAATTTTATTTATCAATGAAATTCTAAATCCTACACATACTTTTCCAAACATATTAAATAGTTCAAGTTAAAAGATAAAGCTCCCCCTTTAATCCTATCTTGTCTTCAATCAAGCACTCCCCCTTAATTGATAGGATAAATACAATTAAAAACATGGGATGAATGTGTTATTGGAATACCTCATGTTTCAGATTCCTTAGATGATGTAAATTTAAATATTTTTCCTGACATAATCCTTCACGCCATCTCCTTCATATTTTCTCCCCCTCAAAAGGTTAAATCCCTTTAATTCATCATGGTGGAAAATATCATCATATAATCTTTAACATATTCATGTTTATAATAATCCACTATAGAACACTTCAAGTGATTATCAAATCATGAATAATTAGTCCAAGTTTTTATTCTCCTCTTTGATCATCAAATTCTCATCTTGAGAATAATATTCATCATAAATTACCTTTAATTTTATCACACATATATTACCAAAATATAAGGGAATATAATGGAACAAATGTGAGCATATTAATAGAAGCAATAAGGAAAAAAAATTCTCTCAACCCAAGAACTCCTTTCCTAGTAACTCTAATGTGTACTATTCATGCTGGTGTTTCCTATTTATTTAACATTTTGATCTTTCATTATTATCATTGACCCCTTACTTGCATTCACATTCAACTTGAGCAGATTGATTTTTTTTATTCTTTCAGTAGTGAAGTAGCCTCCACTGGTGCATGTTTTTTTATTTTCAACATCTCTATTTGACATCGTAAAGCAGTTATACCTTTGTTTACATGATTTCTAGCCTACTTTCACCTTCCACTCATAGCTTCTAGGACACTTGGATTTTCATGTGATGACAACCTCCCATGAAATTTGTATTCATATTCATGTGGAATAATATATTTCCCCTTTTCCTTTTCTTTATCTAGTACCTCCTCTTCATCTTCTTGTAGTTATCTAGCAATTTATAATTTATTAGGACAAATAACTAAAAAATTTCTTAAAATATTTTGGTTTGGATCTTCCACATGAATTTTTCAAACCTTTCAAGTTACATTTCTATGGAAACTTATCAAATTTGACTTCAGGGATGTCTTCAATCAATCCTGGATTCTCCTAGATTGATCCTCTTTTCAATTTAATCTTGGTTCCATTCATTTACATGGTTTTTTTGTATTGATACATGGTATGACCTTTATTTCTACAGTAGAAGCATATTTTTTTATTTTAATTACATTATTTGATTCCAACATAAACATATTCTTGGGAATAGTTTGTTTCACAGTTTTCTTGACTTCAGTGTTTTGTATATTCCCAATGGAGGATTCTCAAACTATTATTTCTTTCTTCTAAATTTTTTGTGTAATTTTATTCTTATCAACATGAGTATGATTCATGGTTGGACTAAACCATAATTCATCATTATTTTGACCAATTCCATTGCATACATCACATATGTTATCAACTATTCTAAATCTATTTGTAGTATACATATTCATTTGGATCTATGGATTTTTCCTCTTCTTATCTAGCCTTCTCCCCCTTGATATGGACTTCCTTTAAGGTTTTTGATTTTGGGTATTGTACCAACAATCTAATGCACAATTCCCAAACATGTTCCATAACAAAAATTGACCCAAAAACCGTGACTTATTAATATCTTTTTCATAATATTATCGGGTCTTCTTCTTGTAGTGTAGTGCTTTTTGTGGGGAATCATCTTATAACTTCTTATTCCTATCCACCCTAGTCATGTTGGTAGGTTTCTCATCACCGTTCCTCATCCATACTTGTTTAGAATTTTTCTAGCAACCTACACTTTTTGTGGAAACATATTTAAAAACATGATTAAAAGATGGTATGGATGGTACCATTTTCTTAGATGATGTTTCCATTAGATTAATGGATGATCTATTAATCCTTTTGGAATCATATTACAAAATGAAATAATGAGTGTAAACATATCTTCTTATAGTTGTTTGGGATGTTCCATCTTTGGGTGATTACTGATTCTTCAATATCACCTCCATCTCTATACATTTGATGTTGAGGGAGTTATTCTAATCCTTAACTATTCTCACCTTACTTTTCCAATTCTCATTCATCCTTTCCATTTGTTCTTTATGCACATTACTTAATTATTAAAAAGTTATGTCAAGCTGCTTTACCTTTTTTTATTTGTCTTCTAGTTGAGAAGCTTTGACAACCATAGAAACATTGTGAAACTTTTCAAATGAATGGATAGCTTCTACAAATAAAATATCAAAGAATTATATCTCACAAATAATTCCTTGAAATTATTCAGTAATTTTAGAAAATATTTTATTGTAAAGAGAAGTTGTTTCTTCTTTCTCTTTCACAAGTTTTGTGAGAGTGTTGGACATACCAAATCTTTTATCCAATGCTTATTCCAGGGAATTATCTTCTTCTTGCAACTTTAATTTTTCTTCTTGAAGAGCACTAATGCTTCCAACAATATACCTTTCCAATTCTCTATGGATTTTCATCAGATGATATTTGAGTACAGAATGAAGATCACTAATTGATATATCATCATCACAGCTTGAACAGGCTTCATCAGAAGAGGAATAAATAAAATAGTTATCACATGTTGTACCTTTCATGTTAACTTCTGTAGAAGGTGTCTCCCCATTAGCAGTAATAGTATTCTCCATCTTCATTGCATGTTTCATCATTATATTATTCTGTGTCTTGGTATATATCTATATTTAATTTTTCTCACTCATTTACGAAAATCAAAACTTCATAAATACTCCCTTAGTTATTTTAGAGGTAACCTTCACTCTGATACCAATTGAACTGCCCAGATCAGTTTGAATCACTGATAGGGGGAGGGTGAATCAATAATCCCTTTAAATCATTTTACTAATTGATTCCTTTCAATTAAACCTCTATATCTAGTTAAATCCCCAATCCACTCTTCTTGTGTATCTCCGACTCACCTTGAATGTTGTTGTAAATATAAAGGCACTGGATACATGGATTTACAAGGTTCAGTTCAAATACCTACTCCTTGTTTTGTTGGTTATTATAACCAACAAATATTCTCATCTATAATCTTATTATCAATTACAATGGTTGATATAGATTCACATTGTATCTCTCCTACATCCCACATGAGGTTCTTTGTACTACTTCCCATAGTGTTAACAGAGTCCCACTGGCCTACTTCAGAGTCCCATTGAATACTTCTTCTCCTACCTAAATCACACAGGGTTCTTCTAGCTCTCGAGTCACACAAGAAGCTTCCTTTTTGAATTCTCTCTTGATTCACTATAGATTGATGTTATAATCTTCCCCCACATTATTTCTAAATCACACTTACCTTTGTATCTCTTCATGAATCTTCAATAGCATTTGGTAAGGTTTTTCCTTTCTCAATAACTCTGATCACATTTCTGATTAGTCCTTAGTTTCACAATGCTTGGGAAATTCTTTATTCTTATGATGAAGACTCGACATCACTAGTGTGTGCACAAATTATGCATACAACTTCTTCAAGAATATTGATAGGTAAGAATGATATTTCACAATGTCATCACTATCTCACTTGAATCCTAAAATTATTTCAATACAGATACATGTTTTTCTTTTAATTCTATCCGGCTTCAGTCTCAGTTCTCATCTAATTCATGCATGGATTTCATGGAGTCTAAATTTATTTTTTTTGGATATCTAAATTACTTCTTACATGTGCATGTGTTCATTCATGATTCCATGCATGTATAACATGTAATTTGTCAACCCAAGAACAAACTATTATAGTTTAGGTTTAATGAGTATTTCTCATAAAATTTACACATGCACTATAAACTTTATTCTTTTTCACACAATCACTTCTTTTATTTTGATATTTTTCCCACACAAAGACACTTGTTCCTTTGATTTGGGTTCAATTCAAAAGTTTGTTATTCATGTGCATGTATTCCCTTCTTGGTGCAACTCATTATCTCTTCTTTATCATTTTCTCTTTCTCTCTCTTTTCATGCACATGGTTCAGGTGACTTTATTTTTTATGTGTGTTCTTCTTCAAACACTAATGGGTGTGTGCATTTGGATATTTACTCATAATTTATTGCTCTTTCTTTGCATGCACACACACATGGTCTATTGTTTTCATTGCCTGCAGATGGTCTCAAATCATGCCCATGTATTCCTATGCACCATGCATGCAACCTCCCTTATCCTTTGTGAAAACATGATTCTTTCAGTGTCTTCAAAGAAATAAAATGAGTAAATATGTTCAATGCATGCACACACAATATCCTTCCTTCATTAAATTTTCTTCTTAAAAAAAAAAGAACCCCTGAAATAGTGTATATTAAAGGTGTAAACCCAAGGGAATTATTCTTCATGGGAGCAGAGAGCTCCATGGATCTCCTTTGTTCTAGACGTGCATCTCTTCTTCACAGAACCAAGAAAGGTTCATGGTTCTATCATCAAAAATAAAAAAAGGGTGTGGTTTCACCAATTGAGTACCAGCGGGATGCTCCTCATGAAACATAATGAGGGTTCATGAGAACCTATCACATGCTCATAGGTTTCCTTCACACTAAGGGTGTTGGTTCTTTCCTTATTAACATAGAAAATTCATGAGTCTGTTTCACTTGTTGAATGCCTCCAAATCTCTCTTCTCCTTCGAGTAGCAGGAATACACAGAACCTCTCTATGTACGGTGATATGTTTCTCTAAAAACAAGAGCTTTTCTCAGTTGTTTCAACAACTCAAAACCTCACTCGAGGGAACTATATTTATAGGTGAGGATCAACGCATTGCACTATGTTCAAAACTTGTATGATACTCCATGAGATAAGGTTTTTGAATTCATGATATATTTGGCTTTAAAATCTTCAAATGTGCGTAAAAGATAAGATGATAATTTTGGGAGATTATTTCAAACGTGGAATTCTTCTTTGTGGTATAATCCTCACATGCATCCATTTATGAATGCATGAAAATCATATCCTCAAACATAAAATAACCCGGCCTCTAGAAATTATGTTTTCCTTGGCCTATGCTTGATCTTCATGTTGTGTTTCATGCATGGAAATATAATTTCATCAATGTGTTCGTGGCGTCCAAACAATGCTCATGAATTAGGTCTGATTTACAATGGGGGGCGGAGATCAATCAAGGAGGTTCAGCTTCATCTCTGGCATGTTGTGGCGTCGGGAGGTTTGGGGGTTGAAGATGATGACGTGGTTGATCACAGACCATTGGATCGTCTTAGATCAGATAGTGGATTCCCCTGATTAGATGCTTGTTTATGGAAGAGATGAGAGGCACAGATTAGTCGCAAGATTAGATGAATGGCAGGGATTGATTCTGTGGGTTAAAAAAACCTGTACCAAATTGAAACAAACATGTGGGTTTCTCAGGGTTCAACTATCAAGTTGCAGTAGCATATGCTCAGAATTCTCCCTCTCCCTCTATGGTACTGCCCTGTACTGTTTTCACCTTATGGGCGTGCTCTGCACCCACCCTATGCTTCCTACCTGCATCCCCCCTCCCCCACAAAGTGGCACACTATGCTAGTTCTCTTATGCCCCAGACATAGCCCGGTCATGCCTCTTGCGGGATGACTCAGCTGGACTCCATTAGGTGTGGTCGACCCTTTGTGTCCCGTATGTGCCTTGAGGTTGAGACTCGCCAGTAGCTTTTTTGGTTGGCCATATATTTTTGATTAATCCACATGCACTTGGTTTAATAAAGGTGCAATAAAAAATGTAAGTTCATGGACACATTCAAGTCATGCATGGATTCATTAGTTAATTCGAAACTCGTGAATGGTTTCATTTTCTTTCCTCTTTAGTTTCTTTTTGGAACATGAATACCAAATAAAATTCCCCATCTTCCTTCATCGAACCATAGATGGAGTTCTTCTTCTACTCCTCATGCATTGAAACCAATTCATGGAAACACTATAGTAAACAATGTGTTCTCCATGACACATGTCTTTTTCATTGAAGATCAACACAACCAATCATCTTCTTTTGTTCACTAACTTCATGCAATTAGAATATGTTGGATGAATCTTTAAAATTCACCATGCAATCAAGTATTGCATGACATTCTTCAAATGTTGTAACAAAGTATCATTCATTGACACATGTCTTGGAACTTAGGACAAGTTCAACAATTATCTGAATTGGTTATGGTGAATATCCAAGAATGGCATATAATTTCATTTCTTACTGATTTTCAAAGTGAATTAAGCATTGGAACAACTTCCCCTATTCAATCATCGTCACCTTTCCATTCACATATTGACACCTTATTAACAAAAAATTGAACACTATTAACAAAATGTATTAAAAATGAATAAATAATAAAATATTTTAAAATTAATTAACATTATAACAAAAAGGATGATATTAAATGCATGAATGTAATAAATGAGCGGAATTTAATAAATAAAAATGAAAACAATTCAAAATTATTAAAAAAATCACGAGTTTTATTAATTATATAAATTATTAAAAAAATAAATATGAATATATATTAAAATCAAATGAATGGATATTAAATATGTACATTACAACCATATTATAAACCTTAAATAAAAATAATAAATGTTGATATAGGAATATTAAAAATAGTGAAATTACAATATTATTAAAAGAATAAATATTAAAACCGAATAAATTATAAAAAAGTTACAAATAAGTTACATTAGTAGTGAATAAACAATACTAAATAATACTAAATAATATTAATTGAATGAATTTTAAAAAAGAGTGAAATTCAATGACTAAAAATTTCTAGATTGAAAAAATATTAAAAATGAACAAGTATTATTAATAATATAAATTATTAGAAAAAGTAAAAGTGAATATATGATAAAATGAAAATGAATAAATATTAAT
Organism: Viscum album; assembly: GCA_963277665.1. Lineage (NCBI taxonomy): Eukaryota > Viridiplantae > Streptophyta > Magnoliopsida > Santalales > Viscaceae > Viscum > Viscum album. The sequence continues at coordinate 359,075,082 of OY728158.1, read as the reverse complement.
TATATAAATTAAAACAATATTAAAATAATTAAATATTAATGAAGAAAAATATATAAATAAATATCAAAAAAGGATAAAATTACAAAAAAAAAATAACAATGAATCATTGAAGATGAATAAAAAAAATAAAAATAATTAAGGTTATTATTGATTAGATAATATATTAAATGAATAAATTTGAAAAAAAAAATAAAAGTAATAAATAGTATATTTTTAATAATAATATAAAGAATGAATAATATCTACAAATTAAAAACAATATATATATAATATATAGTATGTTAATAAATATAATTCTAAAATAAATATATAAAATTTAATAAATTAAAGAAATATTATGTGTGTCCGCGTTCTATATAAAAATGAATTAATTACATATATGTATGTGTAAAATTAATGTAACACACATTTGATATATGTTAAATTGGAAAAAATCACATATAATTAAATGTCCATTACTTGATTTAATTGCTTTATATTTTTAATTAATATCAATTTTATATTATAAACCATTTTTCACTTAGTATGTGACTTATTAAATGTAATTATAAATATTTTGTATTATATGAATCATATATAAGGAAACATTATATATATTGACACACACACACACAGATATATATATATATATATGAATATATTTTAATATTAAAAAGAATAAATATATCTATCAAAACACATGTATTAATAATTTAAAGATTAATAAATTAAAAAAATATTAAATACGAAATATTTAAAATCAGTAACTAATAAAAAGGTTAAAAACAGACATTATTTATAATGAAGTAAACAACCTTTATTTATGAACATTAATATAGAAAGCACAGTCATTAGGTCTAAAATGGGAACTTTTAGTTCTAAAAAAGCATGCAGCCTTTGTCATCACTAATAAAGGACCCTTATTCAGTGCTAATAAAGGATCCTTTTGAGGGAACATTTGTTAGCACTAGTAAAGACTGTGATAGAATGTGGAAAATATATAGTCTTGCCCCATCCCTATAACATAACCATATTAGAAAAATAAAATCAAATTGGAATATAAATATTATAGAAAACCATGATGAAATATAAATATTACATTGCACAATCATCGTAATTCAGAATTTACATACAATATATTTTCATTGATGTGATATTTTTAATTAGAGAAATAAAATTAAAATCCATTATAAAAAATCAAAACTTTTATAGAATACCTTTTTCAACAATCACCCTATCTATAAGTTTTTATTTTTTAGTAACCGTACAGAAAAAAATAAAAAAATTATGATTTTTTATGATCCATATATAATCAATTATATTGGTAATTACTATGTATGTCAATGATATTATCAGGTATACTATTAATTGTTTTTTTAGTTCTCATTTTTTTAATTCTATATTAGTTAATATTTATTAAAAACACCATTAATTAGTAATTATATTATGAATTTTTAATTAAATTGTCAATTAATAAAATAAAATAAGTTATATTTTTAATTAAATTATATTTTAATGATATTAGCTGTTATTAAATAAATTAATTACATAAATTGTTGTTAAATAAATATATTATTAAATAAAATTAACATTTTTAAATTGAGAACATTAACTTTGATAATACTGGGCACTTTGTGTTTCAGATTGATGTGTGGTCAATTCATATAGGTCATAAATTATATACAGATCATTTTCTTAATGTTTGAAAATAATATGAACTCGTTTAATCTTTTTTTGACAATGTGACATGTGTTTTAAACTTAAATGAATCATGTTTATTGAAAACACTCAGTTGGAGTAATATCAGACACATCATATATTGAATTGATGTGTCTTTGATTCCTACATATCATAAATGAATTATGGACCGTCTTGCTATATTTTTAAAATAATTTGACCTCATTTACTCATTTGTGATAATATGATGCTCATTTTAAACTAAAATAAATCATTTATATTTAAAACACATACTTTGAGTCATACCGACAAAAACATGTTTTGGATTGACATGAATTTGTTTCATATACATCAAGAATTAATTATAGATCATCTTCCTAATGCTTGAAAACAATATGAGTTTGATTTCTCAGTTTTGGATATGTGATGTATGTTTTAAACAAAAATTACACTTTTATACTGAAAACAAACACATTGAGTCATAAAGACCACATTTTATGTCATATTAACATGTGATCATTTACTATAATCACAAATGAATTATGGATCATTTTACTAATATTAAAAAATATTCAATAAAGTTTTTTCATGATTTTGGCTTTGTGATGCGCATTTTAAACTAAAATTCTACTTTTATATTGAAAGCACTAAATTAGAGTAATGATGGACACATCGTGTGTCATATTGACATCAAGTTAATTCCAACATGTCACATATACATTATGGATCATTTTCCTAATGGTTAAAAATAATCCGAGTTTGTTTTCTCAATTTTGGCTATGTGGAATGTGTTTTAAACTAAAATGAAACTTTTATATTGAAAACATGCATATTGAGTCATAAATACAACATAATGATTCTACTTGAAATGAAATCCATTACTATTCCTCTTAAATGTTGTATGTTTTTTTACTAATGTTTGAAAACAATTCTTTCTTCTTCCTTAGTTTTGGTTCTATGACATGCATTGCAAACCAAAATGATATTTTTATATTGAAAATGCACAGTTTGAATCATATCAAGCACTTAATGCTTCATATTGATGTGTGGTTGATTCCAAATAATTAGAAATGAATTATGGATTGTTTTTATATTTTTTAAAAACAATCAAATCTCATGTTCTTGGTTTTGACAATGTGACACACATTTTAAGCAAAAGGGACTCTTTTATAATGAATACATTCCCTTAGAGTCATACTGGACAAACCATTTGTGAAAATGATATGTAGTCAATTTCTACATAGAAAAAAATGAATTATGGATCATTGTACTAATGTTTAAAAAAAATCATAGCTCATTTATCAATTTTTTCTATGAGACATATGTTTTAAAAAAAATGAAACTTCAATATTGAAAAACAGCACTTTGAGTCATATTGGCCAAATAATTTGTTGGATTGACATGTGATTGATTCACAAATGTCACAAATGAAATATTGATCTTTTTTCCTAATTTTTTAAAACAATTTGAGGTCATTTTCACCTTTTTTTCTATGTGACGTTCATTTTAAACTAAAAATACACATTTATATTAAAAACGCACACTATGAGTCATACCAAACACATCATATGTTGGGTTTAAATGAAGTCAATTTCTATATTCATTAGATGAATTATGAATAAATTTCATAATGTTATAAAAACATCATAGCTTTTTTCACTATTTTGGATATGTGATGCATGTTTTTAACTAAAATATAAATTTTATATTGAAAACACGCACTTTAGTCATACCATGTATATCATCTGTTGGATTTATGTTAGGTCAATTCTTAGAAAACAAAAATGAATTATTTATCATTTTCCTAATGTTTTAAAACAATTTGATCTCATTTATCAGTTTTCAAAGTTTGATGTGCATTTTAAAATAAAATGGAACATTTATATTGAAAAAACACACTTGGAGTCATACTAGATACATCTTGTATTATATTAATATGTGATCTATTATTACATGACAAGAATTAATCATGGATCATTCTTTTAATTTTTCAAGACAATATGTTCTTGTTTATATAGTTTTTTCTATGTGATTCATGTGTTATACTAAAATAACACTAAGAACATGAACTTTGTGGAATACCAGACACATCACGTGTTAGATTTATGTGCAGTAAATTTTTACATGTGAAAAATGAATTTCATATCATTTTCATATGGTTTGAAAATAATCAGAGACTGTTTTCTTAGTTTTGCCTATGTGACGTGCGATCTAAACTAAAATGAAAATTCAATATCAAAGACATGTTCTTTCAGTCATATCGGCCATATAGTGTGTTGTCTTAACATGTATTCAATTATTTTATGTCACACATTAAATATGTATTTTAATCATATGTTTTGTTTTCAGGACACTTGTCCTTGGGCCTTCGGGTTATGTAATGGGTCTCCCTCTACCCACACTAAAGAGGTCTTTGATTTAAATAATAAATTGTGGCTTCGGCCCCAACCTTTATAAAAAAATCATTCTTTTTCCATGTTTTTGGATAAGTGATGCACATTTTAATCTAAAATTACACTTTTATAATTAAAACTCACACATTAAGTCATATTGGACATATCATGTGTTGGTTTCAAATTTAGTCAATTCATACACACCAAAAATGAATTATAGATAATTTTCATGAATTATCAAGACAATTTATGATCATATTATCATTTATGGATATGATATGTTTTTTTAAAATACAACTACATTTTAATGAGAAAAATATGCACTCTTAGTCATACTATCTACATCGTGTGTCAGATAGATGTGAAGTTAATATTTATATGTCAAAAATAAATTATGGATAATTTTCCTAAAGATTGAGAACAATATGAGAATTTTTAATCAATTTTTACAATATTGTATATTTTTTTAATCAAAAGTGACACTTTTATATTGAAAACACAAACATGGTGTCATTTCGGTCACATTGTGTGTCATATTTACCTTCGGTCAATTCCTATGCATCAAAAATTAATTATGGATTATTTTCTTAATCATTTTAGATAGATTTATCTAATTTACTTGGTTTTGGGTATTTATCATTTTCTAGAGTAAATTCAAACTTTTAATGTGAAGATGTGAAATTTGATTCATAATTTCAACATCATGTGCTAGGTCGACTTGCAATTGATTCCCATACATCCCACATGAATTATCAATTGTTTTCCTAACGTTTGAAAAAAATAGCTTTTTTCCCTGGTATTGATAATGTGATTTTTATTTTAAACTAAAATGATAATGTTTTATTGAAAACATGTACATTGAGTTATACCAACCACATTTTGTTTCAGATTGATGTGCATTAAATTCTTACTTGTCAAAAATGAATTATGGATTGTTTTTTGGAATTTCAAAAATAATGTGAACTCATTTGTTAATTTTTTAAATTGTGACAAGTGTTTTAAACTAAAATTATACTTTTATATTGAAAAAAATACATTTTAATCATTCTGGACACAATGTATATAATATTGATAGGTGATCAATTCCTACACATAATAAATAAATTATGGAACATTTATATAAATTGTGAAAACAATACAAGTTTTTTTATGTCTTGATAGTGTGAGATTTTTTGGAAACCAAATTACCTTGTAGAGATCAATTTTCCTCACAAAAAGATCAGCCTCAAATCCTCGTTCATCTTCATTCACATATAATTACACAATTCTAATTTGAGCATTGTATCATAATATTATAGACAAATCACTATTAGTATTTATAATAACTTTCATTGGCAAGAGTTTAGTTATATAAAATGTGAATGTGGAGTAATTTTTCTTTCACTTCCATGATGGCTATGGAAGTGATTATAATAGAGTTGGGACCCTTTATACATACTCATAAAAAGATAGTATGACACAAAATTAAAATTATGTGCCTAGGATCATTGAAGTACCTTCCCTATAATTTGGTAATATGAATTTAGATTTGTGGGAAAGAGGATCCTTTACCTATTCCCCTCTCAAAATTATCTTCATTACATCCTCAATGTAAAATCATTCTTGAGAAAAAAGTAACAACATTCATGTTACTAGATCAACAAAAATTTGTAGTGTAACCCTCTATGATACATATCATTGAGAAATAACTCAAATAAATATTTATTTTTAGCTTCATCAACAAATCATTTCACAGTTTTAACCAATTTAAACTAACACCTAAACGAAGGAAATTAATGAAAAGTTGAAAATAAATGCATGGCCAATTAGGGAATGATAGTATACCCTTTATAATCATTTAATAAATATAGTTACAATGGTGTGATTTTATTTATCACATGAGATAATGTTTTAGTAAATATATCATACATGTTGAATTGAAGTTGGACTGTATCTATAGATACAAGTGTATTTGAATGTATCTAAAATTATTTCCCATCAAGTTAGGGCCTATTAAAAAGATGTTTTTTCTTTTTATCCCAGATGAAACACCCACAATCAAAACATTCATAATGTTTTCATCACATAGAGGAACCAAATGTGTAATGGAGTATCATCAACTCTATAATCTCACTCAAGAGTGGAGAAATATCTATGGTGGGGTTCAAATTTATTTGGAATTTTGGGAGGGTCAAATCATAAAATAATGTTTTTATGGTAATAAAAAAAATTATATAAAATATGTCACTAAAATATTTCCAATAGTATATAAAATTTATTTTAGGGAAAGTAATTTCTATTTATTATGATGTTAAGGCTTCAAATTCCAAATGTATCTCTAAGGTCATAACATGTACAAGATCACATACATAATCGGAAATCATCTCAACTTGATGTCAAAAATTACTCTAACACTATGTTCTCTTCACAGTCACCTCTATAAAAATATTTATTCTTTTCAGTGTGTATACATTATGTAATCTTGGTAGTACAAAAAAAATATAGATAAAGAATCTATTAAAAAATATTTTAATTAAAATTGTAAGTACCTTGTAAAATTACATGTTTTCGGATGTAACTTTTTTAATGGTATATAATATCCTTTATCAATTTTCAAAAATAATATCAACAAAAAATTTTGTTATTTTGTTTTGGATTCTATATAATCATAGAAATAAAATAAGTAAGTAGTTTTAATAATATGTTTTGGAAGATAAATATTATTATATTAACTATTATCTATTTTGACTTGAAGAAATCCTTAGGCTTCTTATGTTTAATTCATGGACTCAAACCCTGATTTAGGCAATATTTATAGATCACCCTATGATAAAAAATTATTTTTGAAAAAAATTAAAATGAAATTTTGAATTTTATTGATAAAATATTGATTTTAGAGCATTACAAATTCAAAATTGACATCATGTGCGATTATTTCGAGGAAAATCCATGCTTTGGATCTAAAAAAAATAAACATTCGGTGTATCCAGTATTATTTACATTATCATCTAGTGCTTCTTAAATAAAAATAATAATAAATGAAATATATGTATATATTTTTTATATGATTTGATTGTAGAGTTTTACTCTTGCATTTTAGCCATCAAGAGAACTTCGTCATCTATTTTTTTTCAAACTGATTTCCACGTTAACCATTTTTTTTAGTTTCTACTTATTACAAAAAAATAAATAGAAATAATAGGGGGATTAATGAATTCAACTCTTACTTCACAGAGTGTTCCATTTATATAATTGTAATATATACTATAGTTGAAAATATGAATGTTAATTACCGATAATGAACATAGTATATCATTTTTTGGACAAAAATAAAATGAAAATGTACCCAATTTATGTTGGATTTGATTCCCTAGGACAAAATTTTTATACTTTTATTACGTGTATATTAAAATTATTGAATACTAATTAAACATCTTATTACATATTGTTCAAAATTTTACACAAATTTAATTTAATAATGTCCAAGAGTATTTGTCGCATTGATAAGGTCATAGGAGTTCCACACTATGATGAGAAACATGAAATGATATGATTGTATTCTTAATATAGTTTTGTGGTTTGATAACATAATATGATGGTACACGTAGTATTTAGACCATCAAGTGTGATTACTCCTAAGAGGATGATGATTCGTCTTATAAAATTCCCACATGGTACTCTCCAATATGGGAGATTATGAAAACAGAACCACAAATCAGAATTTCACATATTTTGGTGTCATTGAATATTCCTATTTTTGAGCATGTTTAATGGTCAGTTGACATTAATATTACCATAAATGCATGTCAGTACTAGCACACTTATATTTTCTGATGAAAACTGCTACAACATATGTTCGCGATAGGGTAGGGTATTTTGGGTGCATCACAATTGACCTGACATTAATGGATAAGTCAAGGAAGTATTTTTACATTTCATATTTATGTAAGTTGATATATATTACCATTGATTATAATATAATTTTAGTCTTAGATTACATGGAAATGGTGTAACATCATGTTTATTAAAAATGGACAAAGAAAGACATATGATGTATATAGGTTGGTGACATAGATGTGAACCCTTCATGATGATATATTGGGACTAGGGGATTACATTACACAGTGATCATTCATATGTGGTTATCACCATTGAAAAATTAATATATTTTTCTTGTTTTTATTAACACATTTCTAGACAATAATTTTGGACTTTAGGAAATCCCACCAAATGCCAATGAGAAATAATTCTAGAGGGTCACACACAAAGTTTTTTCATTGATCATGATTAAATTATATTTTGATTTAATTAATGGAATAAATATTATTCTCAAGGATGAGGAATAATTTTTATTTACATTATATTGATTTCATAAATTAAAACCCTGGTTAAAAAATAATTTTTATTGTTCGAGTTTGTGTTCTTCAAAAAAATAATAATATTATTATTTCATTATGTGGAATAGTGTTTATGAAAGGTTATTGTATAATTTAATTTTTGAAAATAATAAAAAAAAATTTTAACTTAAACCCTTGAACTATAAATAGACGATTATGCCTATTATTTATAGTATCGATTAGAGTAATCGAAATAGATAATTTTTGCACAAGAACTAATTCTATCTTAACTCCTCCTTCTCTCTTCCTCTCAAAAATGATAAATTCTAGATATATTTTCTTCCACACTAAAGAATGATAAGTTAAGAACGAACAACATAATAAATTTGATTTTTCATACTGGCACACAAAGAATGAGTGGAATTTCATAGAGATCATAAGAGCACATGTGGACCACTATTAGAGTATCCTTAGATCCTCACAGCACAATGAAAAAAATAAGAAAGATCTTTTCTGATATTAAACATTAATCTATCAAGAAATAACCTAATATTAGGTATTTATTTCATTAGTTATTAAATAAATAATTTATTAATTTTATGTGAATGATCCATGCTCACGATTTCAAGAAATGATAATTAAAATAAATTTAAATTTATAGCCCACCATTGCACACTTCTTCTTCATCTGAAACCAATAAGTGGGATCATAGTGGTCACATTTAAATTTAAAATTATTTATTTGATTTTTGATCTATGTGGAATTGTGGCTAGATTTTCATTTCATATTATTTATTATTTAATTCTATTTAAATAACACTCTTCAACATATTTATCACAATTCATTCAGTGTTTCATTTTCAAAATGGTTTTAGAATAGATGACGAATGACAAAAGTTTTCATTAGGAAACAACTAATTTTTTTCTTGTTAGACAGGGTTACAAAATATGTACTCCAAATTAGACATTGTGTTCCCAAGGGAGATACATAAGGATGCACTGAGGGATTCATAGTTTGGCATGAAGTAATTATATGTGGTGTATGTTGCATGTTGAATGATCAACCTAGGACATGGTTGTTGGATTACATGGTGTGTATCGGTGTACACACAGTGAAGTATACATGGGTTATCCGTGTAAGTCTACAATTTATGTGGTCATTATACATGGTAAAAAACACATGAGAATGAAAACCTCAAGCATTTATGATATACATGACATGTATGCATTGTACACCATGTGTAGTTAGTCAATTCCTACATCTGAAACATGCACCAAAGACTCAAGCATTCATCCCTAACACATGGAAGGTGGGGCACACAGTGTGTAGCTAGTCTATACTCATCATGTTGTTCATCCAAGATACACACTATAGACCTGGTCATGTAACCTGGATACACAAAAACCAAGATACATGTCTTATGGATGGCATGTACACACCTTGTATTCAACCATTAAAGTAAAAAAAATTAAATATTACATAAAATTGATAATTACATTATTAAAACATTATTTTAATGATAGGAACACCAATTTGTGTTTTAATAATTAATAATGGTTTTAAATAATATTAAATAATCAATTAATTTATTGTTATTAATATGTCATTATTAGTTCTGCCATTTATTTTTCATGAGTTCCATAAATTATGGAAATCTCTAATATGTTTGGATGATCATTAAGATGAAAGGGAAATTTTTATTTATTTCATTAATTAATTAATTCAAGTTCATTTACCTTAATAATAATTAATTAATAATAAAACGAATTCTAGCCACCTAATTTTGTGTATTCATTTCATGTATGACCATTCATGAGCTTGACCAAGACCTATGTAAGTGTTGGATGTTCTAACATAATTTATTTCATGGTTTTGGAATTATTTATTTTTAAATTAAATATAACAGAATATGATTTATCCCTCCCACCATGATTATTTAGGACCTATGTGTCCAAGCATATTTATGTAAACCCTTTTTAACTTGTCCTTTTGTTCCCCTCACCTACACTTGAGGATTAAATACATGTAATTGATGGAGTATCCAAAGGTCTATGGAGGTTGTTCAAGAAAGAACCATTATGTTACTAGCTCTCATGATACAGAAGTGGATAGGTGGAACAAAATAAATCATGTCATTACTGGAAATAGAATTTATTTCCCCTAGCTCAAAGGTTGATTTAATGTCTTCTCATTAAATCAACTATTGGATAAAGCTCCTGAACAAATCATTTGGTTATTTATTTATTTATTTCTATCTCATTATTTATTTTATGGTTACAAGTTTATGATCAGATAAATAAATAAATTAATTTAAAAATAATGAAATTAAATAAATGAGTTATGTGTAAACATTTTTCCATCATGGGTTATTAATTAAATAACATCCACTTAATATCAACAAGACATTTAAAGGATAAAATAAGATAAAAATTTATTCATAATTAATTAAAATCCATAAATTAAATATTATGTTATACATGGACTTCCATTACTTGATTAGGAATGAAATTGCTAAAACTATGTTTTTTAAAAACCCTTATTAGGACACATAATTTTAATTAGGAGTTATTATGAAGGTTATGGGTTGACTTAACCATCAAACATCAAGAGAAGTATCCCTCCATAGATTTTATATAACTTTGAGGAAAGTGTTTAGGAAATACCAGTCAATATTTCATGAGAGGGGAGTCTACTCAATGGATTAGGGAGTCGCAAGCCCATAGTTGGAAAAAAAACCTCGCTACCTAAAAAAATTAAAATAGCTTGAACAGACCTTGTTGGGTTTATGAAAAGGGGAATATGGATCTTTTACACTATAATTGTAAAGAAACAATACATTCCATGTTAAATAGTGATGGATATTGAGAATTGATGAAATATTCTGATATTTAATAAAAATTAATAAAATTAATTTATTTTATTTTTTCTCACATAATTTGAAATCATGAAAGGTACTTATAATATAATATTTTTATTGTATAATAAAATTTTAAGCTCATAATTCAACATTATCACTAAAATTAATAATTGATAAATACAACCACCTCACTTGTAGTAACATCCAGTAGTGGTTTAGACACCTTTGGGTTATGTTACACCATGAATGAAAATAATATGTTCTAGAATCCTCAATGCCTAATCCTCTTACAAAAGTGGTGAGTGATGAAGAGTTCATGGTCTACAAAACATCAATTGAGAGACATGGTCGATGTTTTATGTTTGATTCTTTCATGTATATATAATAGAGTCATGAATTCTCATGAAAACATAAATTCATATAAAATTATTGAGAACCTCTATAGTATTTAACATCAGAGAGATATAAAGGAACAAATTAAGATATCCAAGAAACTCTTTCCTATAAATCTTATAGAGGGTTCCCCCGTCGGGCCACATGTATTTAATCTCATTTCCTACATTGAGCACCTATAGGTTATAGGTTTTAAACTCTCGGATGAATTGGGAACTGATATCATTCTGACATCACTCCCTCAGATATTCTATATCTTTTTTTAAATTTTAAAATGAACAACATTGAGAAATCTCTGCTATATCTATTAACCCTCCTTCAACATGTCGATAAGGATACAAAGTATGAAAATCCTTCTATCCTTATGGTGAAAAAAATGAAAGGTAAAGGGAATATATTTAAACCCATATCTTATTCATACCCTTCAAATAAGAATAATACCATGTGGAAAGATACAGAATAGGATGTTGTCTATTTCACATGTGACAAGAAGGTCCACTAAAAGAAAAACAAAACCCAGCCTAATTTTAAAGTGGAAGTTTCATGTGTGTTTTTTATCGATTGAAATTTTTATATTTCTACAAATTGGGTATTATATAAATCTTTTGGTTCTCACATATATATAAAAATATTGGAACTACAAATATTTAATAATATTGATTGAGTGGAGGTTGATCTATTAGCAGTCAGTAAAGCTAAACATGATGTTGTAGCTATCAGTGACTGCCACCTCACATTACCAAATAGGATTATCCTGGTATTAATGATTTTTTATTATTTTACTTCAGTAACCAAAAATAATATATTAGTATCCAAACTTGATTTAGATGGTTTTATTTTTAAATTAGGAAATAATTGTTGCTTCTTTTAAAAAAAATTGTATGGTAAGGAACAATTATATAACAGTCATTATGTGTTGGACTACACAAACCATGTAATATTGATACATAATGAAACTAACTCATATGAATCCGACCACACCTAGCATTGGCATAACCATCAAGGTCATGTAAAAAAATCACTTTACTAAACTACGTCAAAACATATATTTAAATTATTTTGAACTAAAACCACTTGTTGTATATCAATCATGTTTATAAGGAAAAATGACCAAATTCCCATTTAGTGGGAGAGGTTAAAGAGATAATTATATTCATGAATTAGTTCATATTGATGTGTGTGGACAATATCCTTTTAAAGTAAGGGGTCATTAATCATACATCATAAATTTTAATGATGATTTTACTAGATATGGATATGTCTACATAATGAGTTATAAGTCTCTTTCTATTGATAAGTTTAAGGTATGTAAGATTTAAGTTGAGAACCATCTTGGTAAGAAGATTAAAAAACATTACTCCGACCATGATGGAGAATATCTTAATCAAGACTTCATTGATTATTTATGGGAGTTCAAGGTAATATCTCAACTCACTCCTCTTTATATGGCTCAGTGGAATGGTTTAATATAAATGAAGAATTTTACCTTGTTGAAAATGGTGAGATCAAGGAAGGGCTATGTGAGTCTTCTATTATTCTATTGGGGATAAACATTACAAACAAAAATAAAAATACTAAACCCAAGATCCAACTAAAGAGGAAGATGGAATACCATGCCAATTATGGAATAGAACGAAATCTGTGCTATTATACTTTCATGTGTGGGGTTGTAATGAATTCATTAAGGCCTCTTTAGGTAACAAACATCGACCGTATGGCACAAAGTATACCTTTATATTATATCCTAAAGAAATAATGAGATATTATCTATAATAAACCTCATATGAAAAGGTTTTAGTGACAAGAGAATCCTTATTCTTTCAATAGGATCACATCTCTAGAATATATAGTAGGAGTTAGATAAACTTCAATGAAGTTGAAGCTCAAGGTACAAAAGAGTTGGTACAAGAATAAATTCCAAAAATCCCAGTGGAAGAGGAAAATTTTCCAGATACACAAGTACTGTGAGGAGTAAAATAGAGGTTAGAGAACTAGAATGTTATGTATTTTTAGTCAATGAGGATGGTGACTCATTATTAGTTGATAATAACGATCCTATAAAATATAATGAAGAATTAACTAGAACATATGATTCCATGTAGAAAGAATCCATGACTTCTAAAATGGATTCCAGGTACCAAAACCCAATATGGATTTTGGTAGATCATCTGGTGGATTTAAGGAACGTTGGATGAAAATGGTTATTCAATAAGAAACTAGACATAGAAATAAATGATAGTACCTATAAGGAATGTCTTGTTGAAAAATGGTTTAAATAGTGTCATTTCATTGACTATGATGAAACCTTTTCACTCGTTTCAATGAAGAAATCCATCATAATTCTACTTGACATTGCAGCATTCCATGACTATGATATTTGGAAAATTGATTTCAAAACATCCTTCTTTAAGGTGTTCCTTTTGAAATATGTCTATATAAAAAACCTAAAGGGTTTGTGGCTCCAAAGTACACAAGTAAGATATGAAAATTTAAAAAAAAAATACATTTATTTATTAAATCAAGTATATCGGTCATGGAACATTCATTTTGATGAATCCATAATATTTTTTTAATGCATTAGTGTGATTATACTGTCTAAAAATGGTTTAGTTGGAGTTTTGTCATTTTATTGATAGTTTATGTCGATAACATATTACTAATTGGAATCAAAATATGAGTAATATTGTCTGTTAAATAATGGTTGAATAAATTGTTCTCTATGATGGACTTGGGAGAGGTAGCATATATACTTGGGATAAAGATCTATCATGATATATCCAAGTGGTTTCTTTTCATCATTCAAGGTATACACATGGAAAAGATACTGAAGATATTTAGTATGGAACAATCTAATTGGGGATTTTCTTTCTAGCATCAAATGGAATTCATCTGTCTAGGTGAATGTGTTATCAGACACATGGGGAAAGAAATATAATTGAAATTATTCCACATGCATCATCTATTGGTTCTTTTTTTTAATCTATGTTATGAAGTATTCAATATGTTTTCTACACGTTAAGTTTGGTATGAAGAAATCATGTTAATCCAGGTGACCTCTACTGTATGAAAGTAAAGACAATCATTAAGTGTATCATTCATATTAATGGTATGTTCCTAGTTTATTGATGAGATGAGGAACTAGTCATTTGAGGATATGAAGATTCTAATTTCCAAACTGATCAAGGTGACATGATGTCACAAATAGTATAGCCCCAAATATATTTTTTCATTTTCTATATAATCCACTTTATGGTTGAGTGGGAATATCACCATAAAAGTTAACAAATGCCATTTTTTAAGCACCAAAAACATAAATGACATAAAATCGTTAAAATACACTATAAAACATCAAAACATAACTTCTGGTTTCAAATTAAAACACACATTCAAAAAACACACACATCAACACTTCATGTCGCATCTTTCTTGATCCATGCTCCTAGAAACATCACCCTATTTCACCATAAAACTATAATTGACATAAACATAAACAGAAATTATATTCCACTAGATTAGATGATCATATATGTTAGAAATAATTGAATACCTTGAGATTTGAATGGAACAACTCTCGCGAACCAGCAAAAAGAACACATGCTAACCAGAAACAAACAAAATCAATATCACCTTGCACTATGACCTCCTGGAATTATTTAAAACATTCAAACTCACCTCCCAATAAAACTTTAAAACAACCACATAAATCTGAATGTGAGGAGAGTAGAGGAATCTTGGAGCAAGATAAGAGTAGGAAAAGACACCATTGAACCGAAACACCAACACCAAAAACTTATATTGTCATCAAGGATGAAGGTCATGAAAAAATACAGAACTTCATGAGTCTAACCATTAATCATGTCCAAAAAACACCACCCTAATTGAAATACTTCCAAATAATAGAAGGTCACAAAATGAAACCAATGAAGGGGACTGAATCCATAAGGCGATACAGAACCAAAACAAATCACAACTCCTGGAAAACTTATGACTCTCAACCAACACATCCCAAACCCCAATGAGATCCACTACATCAAACCAAAATGGATTATAGTGAAATAGATATGGGATTAGGAGAATATATTAAGACGAATAAGGACTTGTCAGTGATCCACAATTGTTGAGAGGCAGAAACACCCGAACGAGATGGGTGGAAAGAGAGAAAAAGAGAGCGATGAAGGAAAGCCGAAGAGGGAAACCCTAGAAAAAAATTGGGTCTCCTAAGGTGAGAAACCTAACCGATAAATTTAGTAAATCAGTAAAGTATAAAACAATAAATGAAACAAGTATAAAAGTATCTAGATAGAAAAAAAAATCCAGCATATGAAGCTGGAATAGGATGGGCCATCACTAGGGGAAGAAACCCAAGCTGAAGGAGTGGTGAGACGCCCTCATAAGTGCTCAAAAAGGATGTAGTCATAGATTCTATATCATTGTCCTAGTTTTTTATGGCTTATAAGTTTTCTAAAGAAGAATTATTTATGTAACAATTCATCCAAGAGCATGATTTGGTACCTAGAATTAAAGATCTTATCATAATCTATTATGATAATAATGTTGTGGTAGCTCATACAAAAGAGCCAAGGTCACATCATCGGATGAATCCCATACATTATAAGTATCATCTCTTGGTGAATTTTTATAATAGAGGTAATGTTTTAGTGAGAAGTATTTACATGGAATCAATCATGTAGAACCCATTTAATAGGTCCTTGACTCAGCAAAAACATGATTAACATGTGAGGTCTAGCAGACTGGAATTTCTTGTCAGTAGGCTCTAGTACATATGGGGTTTTGTTCGAGTTGGTGTCCAAAGACCAACTGTTTTTAAATTTATTACATTTATATTTGATAAATTTAATAATAATTAAAAATATTATTACTTATTGTTCTATGTTCAACATACATTTAATGTAATAATGTCCCAGAGTACATTTCAAATTGATATGGTCGTAGAAGTTCCCCCCTCTGATGAGAACTATGAAGTGTTATGAAAATATTATTAATATAGTTTTATGGTTGGATAATGTACTATGATGAGAAATATAGTATTTATACCATCAGGTGTGAGTAATCATAAGTAAATGAGGATTCTTCTCATGAAGTTCATACTTGGTAATCTTCAATAAGAGAGATTATGAGAAAATAACCGCCAACAGGAATTATGCATGTTTTAGTGTCATTGAGTATTCTTATTAGCAAGTATGTGTAATAGTACATAGACTTTAATATTATCATTAATGTGTGTCATGACTTGCAATCTTATATTTTCTGATGAAATCTGTGATGATATATGTTCACAATGAGGTAGATTACATTGGGTGAATCATGATCGACATGTCATTAATCGATATGTCAATGAAGGATTTTTCACTTACATATTTATGGAAACTAGTATCTTGACCCTTTTATTGGAAAAATATTTATCTCCCTAAATTCCATGGACATGGTGTAACGACGTGTTTATTCTAGATAGTCAAAGAAAGGTGTATCAAGAATATAGGTTAGCGATATGGATGTGCAAATTTCTTGATGAGATATTGTGAAAAAATGATTATATTACACAATTATAAATTGTATGTGGTTTTAATTATTGAGAAATTGTGGTCTTCTATGGGGTTCCTTGGCCCTTTTCTAGGTAGTAATCTTGGACTTTAAGAAAGCCTACCTACTTCCAAATGGGAAATAATCCTATAGGGTCACACACAATGTGTTTTAATTAATCACTAATATATTCAATTAGAATTTAATAAATGAAATAAATATTATTCTCAATAAAAAGGAATAATTTTTACTCAAGTATTATTAATCAAATAAATTAAATAAATATTAATTCACCAGATTTTGAATAAAATTTATTTATTTATTTTATTTAATATTTAATAAATATTTATTTAATATTTTTTGAATAAAATATTTATTTAAGTGAATAGAATATTTTATTTTGGTATTCAATAAATTATATATGAGTTTTAATGGACTAAGACCGCATCAGGTGACAAATATTAATTTACAAGTCAATTAAATAATACCTTTTCATTCCCAAGTTGGTGTGCACAAAAAATTAATATTATTATTATTTTACTATGTGGCATGGGGTTTACTAAAAGTTATTATAGTATGTAATGGCTCGCATGCATTAAATAGTTATTTTATTATAAACCCTAGATCTATAAATAGAAGGTTATATCTATTGTGTAGAGTATCGATTGTCGTAATCTACCACACAATCATTTTTTTAAATCCCACTTTCAAGGTAAATGGGAACCTACTAATCCAGTCTTTCACATCAAGTCACAACCCCACAAATAGGCATTACAGAATTCAAAAATAAACATTAAAACAAAACCAAGTCACCAGGAACCCTCACAAATAGACATTACAGAATTCAAAAATCAACAGTAAAACAGAACCAAGTCACCACACTATCTATGGTCACGCACCAGTTTCAAAATTCAAACCATCACCGAAAATCATGAAAAAAAACATCAAGTCCAGAGACAACTGAAAATCTGGTAGCACCTTGAAGCCCTTCGAATTCTAAACCACAAATCCCAAAACCATGTAGTTTCTATTGCGCCAGTTCCAACTAGGAGAGTCAAATAGAATCCTGGGGTCAGAGCAGGACGAGCAGCCAAGGAGCTTCAGCACACAACTGTCATCGGGCTCAAGGAAACTTCTTGAAAACCATCATCATCAACACAAATGTGAATCAGATCTCTATTCCAGATCCATCTAAAAGATGTGCATCAGCACTTAGGGTCAGAGCAGGTTAAGCTGACAAGGACCTCTTCAGCACAAAATATATGTCGGGCCTGCAAAACCACTATGAAAACAGACGTCATCATCATAAAATTGAAACGAAACTCCATTGAAGATGAGTAGAAAAAATAATGAAAAAAGGAGGAAGAAGGAGAACGAAGTTCTAAGGGATGAGAGGAGGAGAGAGAGCCGAGAGAGAAAGGGGGAAGCTCACTGGAAGCATCCGAGCAAGGGGAAAAAAATAGAATATTTTTGCGCATAATTAATTTTATCTTGAATAATTCTTCTCTCTCCCTCTCAAAAATAAGAAATGTAAGATATATTTCTTCAAGACTAAAGAATGAGTGATCAATAAGAAATTTTAAAATGCATTTGATTCACTATGCTAGCTCCAAAATTTTGAGTGGCATTTCTTGGAGATCATATGTGCACATTTGGATCACCACTATAAGGATTCGATCCTTGGATCCACCTAGTGTAATGAAGTAAATCTAGAAGGTTCATTTTAGACTATCAACATTCATCAATGAATAAATATAATAATTATAGTTATTTATTTATTTAGATATTAAATTAATAAAATATAATTTTGACATACAAAATTCAGGCTCATGGTTTCAGAAAAAAAAAATTAAAAGAAATTATAATTATCTCCCACCACTGCATGCATCTACTACACCCAGAATCAATGAAGTATGTATCCATATCTAAGACTCCTAATCATTAGAAAAAAATTATTTTATTTATAATATTGAGACCAACCACATCTGTAATGGCCTCTCTAAATATTTCATTTTCATATTAAATGTCAAAATAATTTCACCATTTAATGTTGTATCTTCATGAACTTGTAATTTTAACATATGTCGAAGTAGAACTACTAGGGTGAACGTAATCTCATAGGGTATTTTTTATTTCTTGGTTGATTTACATTATTGTCTTGATCTGAACTTATGTTTCCTCTTTGATTTGTCTGTCTGTAATACCATAAAGAATTTTAGACACTTTTTATCAATTTTAAAATGTTTTTAATTTGAAAAAATGTTGTTAAAGACATTAATAATTTATCAATATATGATTACATGACCATGTTATGGAAGTCTCAACACTATTATCGGTCATTGTAACATCTAGATCTTTAAGTGGAATAGGAAACTCAATGATCGACTTAGGGGATACTTAAATCCACTCTCTCATGTGAATTTTTGGGAGTTATTATTATATTTAATGTCTCCAAGGATACATTACACCATGCACCACAAAATAATGTGATGTGTTGGTGTTGATAGATATAAATCTTATAAAATTTTACCCTATGGAATTTTAGTAATATAAATTTGTCACATGTTGTTTGATTCAAATTTAAGAGAAAGAGGTATGATAAAAATAATTATCTCAGTTAGGGAATGTAGTAGATGGAAATGGATAGACTTAAATCTATTAGGGTCATGTGGCTCTTCATGAATTGATCATTGTTCTACTATTAGTTTAATATGATCATTCGGAATATACTAGTTTGGAAAACCAAAATGAACAATAATATCTTTTAATTTATCTATCTATTTATATGTACCTTTAATCATCTCATACGTATCTCATTGAGTCTTTATATTCTCGAAATATGTAATAGGTGACACTCCAAAACCCAAACCATTAATATGACTATATTGTTCTAGCAGATTTGAAGCTACTAAAAGTAGTTTTTCTTTAGATAAAATAAATTTTGACTTTTTTGTGTAAATATTGTAAAAAATATATTAACATAAATGTATATTTTTATGTAGTACTATTATAAGTCACCAAAAAATTACTATTATGTCATACATACACATGATTTTCATACTTCATGTGTGTTTTCATCCACTAGTTTTCCTTATACAAATACAAGCCTCCTTCCATTATACACAATGTGGGATGAAAGTGTCTTCGAAGTCATATTCATCAATTTTCATATAAATACTGTAGCCTATGTTGTTTTATATCACATAAATATTTTTTGGAAGATTTAAAATACATACCATTTTCCTTTTAAGTAAAGTGCACCCATTCCTTTTTTTATGGTAAGGTTACATTGGTTTTGATACGCAATACTTATTTTCATAACTCCCTTTTCATTTCATAAATTATCATTTTTTATTCAACATAGATAAAATAAATACTTTCAAATAAAATTTTCTCGATTAAAATACACAAAATATTATTCCTCATTATGGTGACTAATGAATTATTTTAATGCTTCATGGATTAAAATGCGTCCATACATATCTAGTGGGTGGGGTTTCAATTTCCCCACAACATTTATGTGATCATGATTTGTTAGATGTGTTAGGAAGACTCTATAATATTTTTTTAGTTACCATTATGACAAATCGCTTATAGAAATCATCTAAAATAAATGAAATCTATAAGGGATAATGAAAATTAATTCAACATTTCATTATATAGTTTTTTGGTAAAATAGATAAATTATATTGTAGCATTTCCCAAATATCTTCCCACATGGTTATCTTCAATTAAAGCATGGTATTAGTATACATTTCTATGAAAATTAGAACCTACATTCTTGTTGTTACCCCAAATTAACTAATAAAAATTGAATTTTTGGGTTTAAAAGGTTTTCCATGTTTATTCTATACAATCTAATATTTTAAAACATTTATTATTACCAATATAACTTTAGTTAACATGGTGATTCTATGTTGCTCTTATTTTTTTCATCCACATGTTGTTGATTCCCTTATAATTCCACAGTTTCAACATCGACGGTGTGTTCTTCATAAGTATTAGTAACATCATAATGTAGACAATTAATTATCTAAATTGGTAGTTCAAAATTTAATTTATATTATATACATGTAATAGATAACACATAATATTATTGGGAAAATCATAGTATATTAAAAAACACATTAACCTATTCATTGAACTCTCTTTCTTTTCATTAAATATTAATGGAACTTGGAACATATATTGAGTATCCAAATCCCATAGTTTTGGTCTCCTTTAATTTATAATAAACTCTCTTCATTAGGACCTTCATGAAATGATTATGATCTCCCAATAAATGGGTCATATGCAATTAAATTTTTAACATATTTTTCAATTGTTTTAGGGACCAAAAAAATTAACCAATTCCATTTTAGTATATCTGGTACATATAATACTTTCACTTCTTATGGTGTAATTATGATGGGTTTTTCCTTATACCCCTCCAAAATAAAATTGACCTTCACGAAGCTCAATTTATTGTCTTTAACTATATCTCTGTTCTCAACCCATTTTCTATTAAAAATATTCACTTGAAATTTCATATTATTTAACTCATATATTTGTTCAATTATAATAGAGTATGACATATTCACATAAATTAGATTTCTATCCTTGGAACTGAATACATGCATTACTTCTACCATAAGACCAACTCAACTATTTTTCATCATACTATGTTCATCATATTCTTTCATATAGAATATATAACCATTAATTACAAAACCAGTGTAAGAGATAACATTTACATTTGGTCCCCTAGATAGTCAATGAAGTTTTCGAGAAATATAATTGGGATTTTTAGATGACTCCTTAAAAATATGATCCTAAAATAATCATATAAACTATTGATTATGGGTAAATGATGTCTGTATTTCAGCCCTTCATGGATTCAAATTTCTAAAATGACTTGGTAAGATCTATCATATGGATGAAAAATTAGACTATTATTTCAAATGTAAAGGTTATTCTCATCATGATCTGTAATAATAATTGTAACAACACCTATTCCAAAAATTTCTTCTCCTATAATTCTTCCACTTTGCTATGATTTTGGGAGACCTATGCTATAAACATCCGAGAGGAAATTGGTATAGAATTCAACATCTTCATCAAAAATAAATCACTCTTCAATACAACCCTATAACTAACTTCAATTCATAATTTTCCCCTTAAAAATATTCATATAGATTTCAGTGGGGTACATCCATCAATAATGTTCATGACGACCTAGATAAATCTATCTAACCTAGTGAACCATCAGGTGGAAAATTATATCAATGAATTGTGGTTAGAAGAATTACTCCTATTATCATGATATGACAAAAATTTCATTATTCATGGTTGGAAACTTTATAAGGTCTATTACTTCACTACATATGGATTTGAAAAGGAAGAAGATTTTGGTTAATATATGTCGTATAATTTTAGGCAGAATGCAACCTAATGCTATAAGAATTAAATCTTCATCAAAACATTACTATCATGTTATTATAGCCCCAGTAACATCAAATTGTTCATTTAAATGATATTCCTAATATTTTATGGATACCCCTCTGTAATTTTACACAATTAGGTAAGTTTCATAATTGAGATTGTTCTTTTCAAGATAGAGTGTAAGTTGATGGAGGAATAATATTTTTCCTTTCACCCTTCACTGGTGGCAACACATCTGTTATCCCCATGTTAGTCCTGTCCAACATTTCATTAATTACATATTTTATTACCTCTAATAAATTTTGTAATGTGACAATAACAATATCAGTTATATATTTTTCTACGTTCATGAAATCACAAAAATATCTAACATATAAATAATTCAAATATAGTAATTCATAAAAAATTCATCTCTTTTTCTCAAAAATATTTTGTATGGTTTTTTAAAATTGGTTTTCCAAAATTAGTGTCACTAACTTGTACCTTATTGGGAATTTGATGACTCGTTAATTGGGATAGTGTTGTACATTGTTATGTATTTCCATTAAATGATGTCATCCAAGATTAGTATTTATGTCTTAAGGGTAAAAATTTACAATGTACAAAAAAATAGTATTCAAAAAAAATTTCAACCAAACTGAGTATGTACCATATATACATATGGGACACCCAAACATTTTATTATATTTATAACATAATTGATTTCTATAAGAATTAATGTCAATTATCAACCTATAAAACATGGCTCTCAATCTGAAATCATAACTTCTATGAGCCTCATACAATGTAAAACTTGTATCCCACTTCAATTTCATATCTTCAATCAATGAAGAAAAATAGAAATCAATATCATTACTAGGTTTTTTTCTCCAAATATAAGCATATACAACATAATGTATTTTTTATTCATGCATGACCACGATGGAAATCTATAAATTACCAACATAACTAGACATTTAATGTAAATACTACTTTTCACACCAAAAGGACTTATTCAACCTATAGATAATACAAGTCAATGGTTTCTTGGCCTATTTCTAAATTCAGGATACTCGTAAACAATTCTCATCCACTGAGGAGGGTTCGTTGGGTGTCATATTTTACCCTATTCAATTCCTATATCTTCATGCCATGAAAATTTTCTTATGGTTTTTTGACATCAATAAAGACGTCTAAAAATTGGAATGATTGGAATTTACCATACACATTCTGAATTACATGACTTATTTTTCTTATATTGATATGCGAAAATCCCTATAGATGTTTTGAGAGATTCTTTGTCCTTGCAAAAACATATACAATCATTTGGACATGCATGTATTTTTTTAGAGATCATACCCATTGAACATAGAATCCACATAGGACCATCTATTCTACAAGGAATGTCATTTTTTTGGTAACATATCAATCAGGAGAAAAAGTAAATCAGTAAAGCTGGTGTCACTTCTTCTTATTCCAACTTTCAAATTATATAATATTAATACAACAGAAAATTTTGTATATTTAGCATAACTGGTATAAAATGGTGTTGTTTTGTATATATTTAACTTCCCAAACAAAATTGTATAGTCATGAAGGTCATTTTGAATTGTTATTTTCCTTTCTTCTATATGATCTCCATCATAATTTACACTATCATTCATATAAACTGATCCATAAATCACAATATCATTCCATTAAGTATGTACATTCTTTTTTTCCGGACATTTAGTCCAAAATTTATAAATTCGATCTATTTCATGAAAAATAAAATATTCTTACAACTCTTCTGAGTGAATTCATCTATAATAACGAAAAAATTAACATTGATAAATGATTTGAGAAGGGTCATATACATTCTTTATTGTTATATTGATGAAATTGTTTATCCCATCCTTATACTCTTTTTTCATATGATTATAATCCATCCAGTTTTGATTCATATCTATCCTATTATGTTCAATAAAATTCATTTTTTACAAAAAAATAAATACACATAAGGTATTAATAATGAAATGATAAATTTTTAAATACATTGAATAAATTTGATGATTTTCCAAAGAAAATTTTAAACTCACTTTGGACACTCAATGAAGAAATAAAAAATCTTGTTATGATAAAGTGATCCAATTCATTGAAATTGGAATATTAAACTCCTTATGAGAAAATTTCACATTGATAACCTCCAATTCAAACAAGAATTATTATTGTTTGAAACAATATAGGATGTTGGGTGTATCATTAAATTAGGAAATTGAAGGTTGATGAAATATTTGAAGCAAATAGGTAACAGTTGAAGCTAAATTCCAATAAAGGGATCCCACATAGGATTATAACCACTATGATGTTGTTTCCCCCTTCGATGGATTGTAATCTTCATTGCATCATAATGATCACACTAGACTACTAAATTTGAATGAATCTAAACATTCCAATGTTAATGATGATGATTCATAATAACTTATATTTTTACAAAATGGTAACATGCAATGAAACTACCTATAATGGTTGAAAGGTTATACATTCAACAAAAGAGGGAATAAGTATTATAACACTCTTAAATAATAATTTAAGATACATGATGTTATTTTCCTAAGTTAATAAGAGTCAAATTATATTTATTAGGATTTCTTTTTAGTGGTGGAAATCATTTATGTAAGGGAATGTGTTATATCTAAAATGTTACAAAGAGTATAATTAATTTTTCATCTATTGAAATGACAGAGATCAAAAATATTCACTGACTAAATTATTAATGGTTATTAGTTAGTGTGAAATTGGAAAGGATAATGATGTTTGTGGTGACAAACCTTTAAACATTATATGTGCTAAAAAGTTATTTTATTTATATATGCTGAAGATATCACACCCATGTAAGGCACTCCACAAGAAATAAATTAAAATATTAATTATTATTATTATTATTAGTATTCTCAATTTGGTTGGACTTTTCAGTGAATGTAAAAATGAAGAGAATGATCCCACAAATTAAGAATTATTTACTTAATGATAAACAATAATTGACCTTGTGAATTCTGTTGTCTTGGTATTTGGAATTGAAATATTGGAAAACACAAATTTCAGACTTGTCTGTTACTATATAAAAAATGGGGGTGTTACGTGGCTTTTTGAAATAGGTACGGGTTGCCTTGATAAGAACACCACACCCCGATGGGGGATTATCTGAACACTCACCCACTCCCTAGTTGTCCTCATTTTGGATTCATTTCATGATGAAAACTGGTGGAGTTGGCATGGATCTCCTGCTTGTGGTGGCCCTCCTCGCCACTTCCCCCATCCACACATCCCTTACTGAAGCATCCATCGATGTTGATCTGTATGATGCTCCACCTCAGAGAATGATGCCTTCTACATTGCCAGTGGAGGAGCCACGACTGGTGATGACAGTGAATTACTATATTCCCACCACTACCCAAGCACCTGTACCATGAACTTTCCAAGGATCGGGGGTTCCCCTTCCATCTCCTAGTGGATTATCCATATTTTTATGTCATGTGTTCATTATTAAGTAGTTTTCCTATATTACTGCTTCTAGTTTTCCTTATTTTACTACATCATCTTTTATTTTCTCACCTCCACCACAATGAAAGAAGATTAAACATCGAAGTATTTTTCTCATGTTGCTTGATTTTATTTATTTTTTAAAATTGTTGGGGAAGAAGAGTTTTGTGACAAAGAAATAGACACAAATGAGGAAGAAAAATGGAAGAACACAATTAATTGTGTTGTTTGGAAATGATTCATATATCCAAGGGAGAAGGGTCTAAATCATCTATTCCTCTCCGAATAAAGATTCAGAGGATAATACATAGTGTTATAGGAAGTTTCATAATTATTAAAAATCATGGGATTGAATCCCACTTTATAGATGGGAGGGAACTCAACATTCAAGGGAGGTTTCCACCCTCATCTACCCGTGATAATTCCTTATTGTCAGCTGTTGTCCACCACATTTGCTGCTAACCATGCATAAGTTTTATTCATGGTGTTTTTGTTGATAGAAAACTTATTCCTTCCACAGATTTCTCCCAAAATAGAAGTGGCCCCCAAAAATATCCCCCTCATGTCCAATATGAGGTAGAAGAAAGTCTTGTAGTCTCCTTTCAAGTGTCCAACATCTCTTTCAATAGAACCTTTTTCACCATGTCTTCTCCATTATCATTAGTGTGGATTTTCTCATCTTTCAACAATATTTCTTCAAAAACATTTTGGATCTAGTGATATCGCATATCGATGTGATCGGACCAGGAATGAAATTTCAGGTTCTTTCTAAGATGAATAGTTCTATAACTATCATAATAGATAATATAATTCTCCTAAATCTATCCCACCTCCTATAAAAACTTCTTCATCCACAACATCTTCTTACAACCCTCAGTGACTGTAACATATTTTTCTTCTATGGAGGGTAAAGCAACACACTTATAATGTCATGATTTCCATGATACTTCTCCCCTTGAAAATGATATCAGGTACCCATATATGGATTTCCTCATGTCTATATCTCTAACTATATATTAATTTGTGTATCATTTTAAAATAGTTTTATCAGTTCCAATAGATAAAAAGTGACTAGGTGTACCTTGGAGAAACCTCAATATCCATTTGAACGATTACCAATGATCCTTTCTGGTATCTGATAATATTTTCTCTCAATCCCAACAGCATGTACAATATCTAGTCTGGTTCACACCATGACATATATAAGACTTCCAACTGATGAGTGATAAAGAAATTTTTCTATCTCTACTTTGTCCTTCTCAGTTGACGGACTCTAGCATGTCATGAACTTGAAATGACTCACAAGTAGAGTATTAACTGGTTTCACCTTTCTCATGTTGAACCTTTCAAGAACCTTGTAAGTGCACTGCTGTTGAGATATCCAAATATTGTGATTCCTTCTATCATGATTAATCACCATATCAATAATCTAGGTAGCATCTCCCAAGTCCTTCATTTCAAAAAACTATTTCAAATCCTTTATAAACCTACCAATCACGGTGATATATCTTCCAATAATTATCATACCATCAAAATAAATCAATAAGATAATAAAATCACCATCAGCAAACATTTTGATGAAAATAGATTGATCATCAGTCATCCTCCGGTACTCATTTTTTCTCAATGAATGACTCAACTTTTCTATACCACTCTCTTAATGCCTGTTTCAAACTATATAAACTTTTCTTAAGCATGAATACCATGTTTTCATTTCCTTTCACAAAAAATACATTTGGTTGCTCCATGTATATCTCCTCATAAATAACACCGTGTAAGAACGTTGTCTTTACATCTAGTTATTGAACCTCCAGGTTTAGACTAGCCACTAATCCAAGTAAAACTCAGATAGAATACATTTTAACCCCAGGGTAAAACATTTCATCAAATTCAGTACCTTTATTTTGGCTGAATCCCTTTACAACAATTCTAGATTTATATCACGGTTGTGAGCTTCCATATTTTCCTTTAATTCTGTACACCCAATTGTTCTTGAGTTCCTTCTTTCCATGTGGTAACTCTACCAAATTAAATGTACATTTCTTATACAAGGATCTATTCTCCTCTTGAATGGACTTCTTTTATTTTATCTTCTACTAACTCCTGATTGCATAATCATACCTATCTGGCTCTCCCCCATTAGCGAGGATCACATACTCATGTGGTGAGTTTCTACGACTCAGTTTTCATTCTCTAGTGGATCTACTCAACTATGATTTGGGAGAAATATACTCTAAAAAATCATTATATGGATACATATCAGTAGATGGAGATATATTACCTGGTAGTGATGTATCATCTGTTTCGCGTATCTATCTCACACTAGATGGTACTGATGGTTGTGAGACTATTTTCAGACTGACTGGAATTTCCTTAGAGTGTGACTTCTCTGAATTTTCTAGCTTCTCAAAATATTCAATCGTCTAATCCTCATGAAACACCACATATTTTCTTCTGAAGATCATCCTACTGATAGGATACCAGAGTCGGTATCCAAACTCTTCATGATCATATCCCAAAAAGATACAATTCTTTCCTTTTCCATCCATCTTCGCTCACTCATCTTCCGAGATGTGAAAAAATTCCCTACATCCAAATACTCTCATGTTTTTGTAATAATCATATTTACCTATCTAGACACTTTCTGGAATATTGTAGTTTAGTGTAACTTATGGAGAAAGGTTGATAAGATCAATTATAGTCATCATTTCCTCCATACATAAGTTGTTTGGAAGATTTTCATTTGAGATCATAAATATAATTCTCTTTTAAATTGTTCTATTAATCCTCTCAGTAGTACTTTTATGTTGAGGAATATTCGGTATTGGTTTTTCCATCATGATGTCGAAACTCCTGCAGTACTCCTCAAATAGACCATGGTACTCTCCTCTATTGTCTGGCCATATGCACTTTAACCATCTTTCAGATTCTTTTTCTAGCTTCACTTGAAACTATTTGAAAACATCCTACCCCAGATCTTTAGCTTTCAATGCAAAGGAAAAAAAAATTATAGAATGGTCATATATAAAGGTAAAAAAATAAATATCACCTCCCATCAACATAGTTCCCATCATGTAGACATCAGTGTGAATAAAATCTAAAACATTTTCTTTTTTGGATTGTATATAACCATGAGACGACACTTTGTGTTGTTTTTCATGATGCTATAAATCAATGTATCCAAATGTGTATATTTTATTCTTGGTAATAGATCCTCACTATAGAGAATTTTAATTCCTCTCTCACTCATGTGACCCAGCCGCCTGGGCCAAACTTTTGCAAGAACATATTTCCAAGCTACATTTACTTCTACTTTACATGATCTTACATTTGTGGGATAAAGATAAGTATCTTTATTGACTTTTTCAATTAACAAGATACATATGGTAAGCTTCCATTTACCAACCCAAAAGAAACTAACATATCCATCATCGTCAAGAATTCTGGTGGATATCGTATTGAGGTGAATATCAAGAACATGCTTCACATCCTTTAACAATAAATTACATCCAATATTATTTTCCATAAAAATATTACCAATACCAATAATTTTGGATACACCATCATTTATCATCTTCACATGTCTAAAACTCCCTGAATGGTAAGATGATAAGAAATATCTTCTGGAAATGACATGATAGGGGTGCCAGAATTGATCACCCATGTTAAGTTTTGGATTGAATGACTGACATGATTTTTTCCCTGAACAATTATGATTTATTCATTAATAATTGTTGAATAATTAGTTTTGGGTATTACATTCCTGATTCTTCTACTCAACCTATAAATTTCTACACTCCTGGATGAAGTGTCCAATAATGACATAATGGTGGCAATTTATGTCATATATCAATCAACATTTCAATCAATTCCTTATTTGGAAATTTTGTTCATGGTGATATCTTCCTCTACTTCTTCCCTCCCATTTATGATTCCTTTTTATTTTAATGAAAAGGGCCTCTAATTCAGGGGCATTCCCCTCATATTTTCTTCTAGACTCTTTATTCAGCACTCTATCTTTCACCATCTCCATTGTGAGATTTCAATCCGGATTTTAATTGCTAACCAACACAACTAATGGGTCCCACATCTTTATTAAATAACTAAACATTAACCATGACTAAAACTCATCATCAATCATCAATTTCCTATAATTTTGTTGATCAATAGTACCTTGGAACTCACTCATGTTCTCTAATATGTTGGTCCCATCTTTTATTTTATGTTTGAAATACGATGTATCAGGTTTTATTTATTCTGTTTAGTTGTCCTCTAATACATATTTTCCAATTTTTAACAAAGGAAGAATTGTATTTTTTGGAAAAAAATTGTAAATACTTTTGTTGATTCATTGTCTGATTTGGGTAGTGCACTTTTCATTGAGTACGAACCACACTTCATTAACTTGTTGGGAACCAGCTGATGTCTTCTCACCGATTTTACTTTTTTTTAGGTTTCCTCCACTTGAACTACAATGGGATTAGTGGTATCCACTATTGGTTTCTAAGAATTGTTAATATATAAATGATATTCCATTTTGGGTTTCCATATGGAATAATTAAACGTGTTAAGTATAATCATATTACTGGTACTTCCATACATTTATGGAGTGAGAATTTTGAAAATCTAATAGTACGGATGTGTTTAAAATGGTTGAAATGGATAGAATGGACTCATGGATCATTGGAAATAGACTCTGATTGGTTGAGAAATTGGAAAAATAGTTTCAATGGTCCAGATTGATCGATGAGGAGGTGCTGACGTGGCATTCCATAATAGCCACAAAAAAACTCGCCGAAAAGTTACCATCGGTGTGAACAATTCCTTCTTCTCCGGCTCATGGGTACTATATCCCCTGTAGTTTAACTGAAACATTGACAGGCTCTACCGGATTCATTTTATCTCTATTTTTGACGTGGCTTTTGCCGTTGAAATTGTCTCATCATTCTCTTCACATATCTCACCACAAAAATTTTTTGAACAACTTTAATTTTCCATTCACCAGAAAACGTTATTGTTGCTTCTTTGTTTCACACACAAACCCTCTGATACCACTTTTTTAGGTCATGGGAGCTTCGTGGTGAATAAATAAACATGAATGAGGAATAAAAATGGATGAGCATGAAGAATTACATTGTTCAAAAATGATGCTTATATATACATGAGAAGGGTCCAAATATTATATTCCTCTCGAGATGAAACTTCATAGGATAATACAGTGTTATAGTAGGTTTTTTAATTGTTAAAAATCATGGGATTGAATCTTGTTTTATAGATGGGAGGAAACTCAACCTTCAAGGGTAGTTTTCCAACTTCATCTACACTTGACGATTCCTTTTCATCAGCTACTGTCCACCGTGTTGGCTACAAACCATGAAGATGTTGTTGTGTGGAGTTGTTGATGAACGAATAATTGTTCCTTCTGCTGATTTCTCCCAAAATGGTAGTTTCCCCCAAAAAAGTTGGTTCTTTATCTATTTATTTTTCGTTAACAATGCATTTTAAAAAAAACTTTTTATGTACTTGATCTCTGGGTTTTCTTTCCCTAGCATAAGACTGTTTGTTTCTACATATTTTTTAATTCTTATTATTTTTCTTTATTTTTTTTGTTATGTCAGTGTATATGTATAATTTAGTAACATAATTAATATTATATATTATATATTATATATTATATATAATTAGTAATAATTCATATTTATTAATTAAAATTGATTAATAAATAAAAAATAAAATATAAAAAATAGTTTATTAATAACATGTTTAAATAAAGAATAATAATATATTTAATAATATCATTAATATGAATCTAATTTAATTGACCTTGGTACCCTTTAAAATGGTACCCATTGTTAGTGTTAAGTATGATTGATGAAGACATTATTAGTTAATAGATGTTTTGTTTGTTTGTTTTGAATATTACAATACCTCACATTTTGGGTTGAATTTAAATTTTAACAAATGATATTTTTAGTTCATAAATGATTTATCTATAAACACTACAACAGAGAGAACCTTTATAAATCCTTTATCCGTAGATAAACGCCCATTTTAAGGCAAGTGTGGTCCGCCAGTGAGAGGGTGCTTCTAGGGTTTCTTGGGTTTTGGCACACCCAGGTTTTCATAGTCTGGGTATTGTTTTAGAGATTCCATGGCATTTTGTCTTCCCTACCCATCCTGTTAGAAATTCCAGACCAAAATAAATGACTTCATTGGGTTTTTCATCTTCCCATGAGACACTATTTCTCCATGCAGTTTTTCCCATGTGTTTTTTCTCTCTCATATAAAGAATCCATTTATTTTAACTATGCATGAATTTAATATTTCTTTGGTTTGTGTTCCTTTCATTAAATGTAATTTGGATATCTAGTTTGGTGTATTTTCATAGCCTATATATTGGTTCATGTGTAGTCTGCGAAAGATAGATTTGAAAAAAAGTTTGAAAGTTTCCTGTGATTGTTGTTCCATTTTTCTTTCTCACTTTCCTAGCTTGTAAATCCAACAGACTAGTATTATAGGTGGTACCAAGGAATCCTCAATTTTTTCCAAGATGGCCACCGTAATCTAGACGCAAGTTATGAGGAAGTCTAAAGACAACTATGAAAGGTGGTGTATCCAAATGAAGGTGTTGTTTGGATCATAAGAATTAAGGGAGATCTTCACCGATGGGTATATAGTACCCACTACAGAGGAATAAGTCGCCTTCACAAATAAAGAAAATATAGCCCTCAAATATCAAAGGAAGAACGAAAAAAAGGCATTGTTTCTCCTATACCAAGGGTAGGATGAATCAAATTTTTTAAAACTTTCTAAAGCAGTATCTAGAAAGAAAGCTTGGGATACCCTTGGAACCATCTTCAAATGTGTTGATTGAGTGAAGTGGGTTCATATTCAAAAACAAAGAGCATAGTTTGAAGTATCACATGTGAAATATGGTGAGAGTATCTCTGATTACATATCAAAGTTAATTGTTATTGACAATAATTTGAAAAGAAATGGTGAAACAATGCGGGAAATTTGAGCCATTGAAAAAGCACTTTGATCTCTGACAACCAAGTTTAAACATGTGGTTTTGGAAATTTAATAATCAAAAGATTTGGAAAAAAATTCCATTGAATAATTGATGGGGTCGTTGCAAGTGAATGAGTTACAAATGTATATGAATGCAGGTTCAAATCTGAAGCATGACTTAGAGTTTATGTTGACTCTACAAGAACAAAATAATGTCCAAACGCAATGAGTCTGTCATCATGAAAGAGGTAAAGGATATGGATTCCATCCAAGCCATAAACCTAACCAAACAAAATTACTAGATTCTATGGAAGAGGAAATGGTGGAGGCCAATTCACGCATGGTCGTGGAAACACAATGAATGTCCAATGCCATAATTGAATGAAATTTTTCTATTATACTTCCGAGTGTTGGAAAAAAATTGGTAAATATGAACAATCCAACTACGTTAAAGTGTCTCACCATGTATAAGAAGTCATAACACTCCTCCTCACACAATAAAATTCATGTTAATGACTAGATGTATGGTATCTGGACATAGGTTCAAGGAACCACATGAGTGATAACAAATAGTTGTTCAAGGAAGTCACTGAAGAAGTTTGTGGCGATGTAATATTCAGTGATGCATTGAAGGTACCCATGATTTGAAAAGGTAAAATCAAAATCAATCATAAGAATGGTGAGCCAAATTATATCTCTAATGTGTATTATGTGCCAAACATGAAAAATAATATCATCGGTATTGGCCAACTCCTTGAGAAGGGGTATGTCATACACATGGAAAACTATTCTTTGACTATAAGTGATGCTCATAAGAGACTTGTTTCTCAAGTAAAAATGAAAAATAATTTCATGTTTCTGCTACATATCAACACAATGGTTAAGGAGTGTCTCTTCGGACACATGAAAAATGACTCATGGAGTTGGCATCTACACTTTGGGAATCTCCATTTAAGCAGGATTAAATATTTATCCTCATCAAGAATGGTTCGTGGATTACTAGTGATTGAAGTTCCAAATCATGTGTGCGAGGCGTGTACACTCAATAAGAAACAAAGAAACTCCTTCCCTAGTTGAGTGTCTAGAAGAGAAAATGGACCACTTCAGCTGGTTCACAATGATATTTCTGGACCACTTAAAACATAGTAACTTGGAGGTAATAGGTATTATATTACCCTCATTGATGATTTCAGTAGATATATTTGGGTGTATTACATCAAAGAAAAATCTTCTGCATTCACGATCCTTAAAACATTCAAAGCTCATGTTGAAGTTGAAAGTGGATACAGAATCAAAGTACTCATATCTAAAAGAGGTGGAAAATACACTTAAAATGTATTTAAATATTTTTTCAGGTAACAAGGAATAAAGAAATAATATATTTCTACCTACACACCACAATATAATGGAATTTTAGAAATGATGAACAACACCATCCTCGACATGATGAGGAGCATGCTGAAGGAGAATGGTCTGCCAAAGATCTTTTGAGAATATGCATTGGCATGTATTTCTTACCTATTTAATCGATTTACAATGAAGAGTGTAAGAAATATGACACCACAAGAGGTGTGAATAGGCTACAAAACAAGTGTGGCACACCTAAGAATCTTTGGGTGTGTCACCTATGCTCAAGTTCTAGAATCAAGAAGGAAGCTTGATAATCCTGGTGAAAAGTGCATCTTCATCGACTGCAGTGAAGAGTCTAAAGCCTATAATCTCTATAATACACCAACTAATAAATTATTCATGAGTAGAGATGTTTTCTTTAGTGAGTAAGAAGCGTGGAAATGGAAGGATGAATAATTAAACAAAAAATGACATTCAAAATAGAAGATCTAGAATAAATACATGATCATCAAGAGAAAATGCCCGCAACACCTTCCTTGGGTGCATCATCAGTACACAGGAGTCCATGAGGACATTCCAGCACTCCTGAAATCACTCCATCATGTCAAATTTTGGCCATATTGCCCTCACCTATGTAGCCTATAAAAATGAAAAACATGAGTGGCATCTATGAGAAGACCTAAGAGGTAAATCTTTTTTATTGTATGCATAGCATGAGTTTTTGATATTTCATGAATCCATATGGGAAGAATGTTAGAGAATGGACATGGAAAAATAAATTCATTCCAC
This sequence comes from Viscum album, assembly GCA_963277665.1. Classification (NCBI taxonomy): domain Eukaryota; kingdom Viridiplantae; phylum Streptophyta; class Magnoliopsida; order Santalales; family Viscaceae; genus Viscum; species Viscum album. Next base: position 359,039,854 of record OY728158.1, on the reverse strand, counting down.
AGAGAAAAATGACACATGGGAGATGAACACACTTCCTAATAGCAATAAAAACAATGGTGTCAAAATTGGTGTACAAGATCAAGTGAAATTCTGATGGAAAGATCGATCGATTCAAAAAAAGGATCATAGTAAAGGGGTATAAATAAAAGTACTGGGTGGACTATGAAGAATTCTTTGCTCTTATTTATCTCCTAGATATTGTGAGGATGATTATCTCCCTTTTTGTTCATCACAGTTGGATGATCTACCAACTATATGGGAATTATGTGTTCTTAAATTCAATTCTCGAAGAAGAGTTCTATGTTGACCATCCTGAAGGCTTTGTTATGCAAGGGGAGGAAGACAAGGGGTATCAAATGAATAAATCTCTCTATGGATTGAAGAAAGCTCCATGTTCTTGGAATTGACGCATCTAAAACTATATTTCGGAGAATTTATTATCCCAATGTCCATATGAGCATTCAATTTACATCAAGAAGAAGGATCCAAGCGATATACTTATTGCATGATTGTATGTTGATGAATTTTTGTTTGCAGGGAATATTTGACTGATGTTCGATAAATTCAATGGGGCCATGTTCAAGGAGTTCGAGATGACCAATGGAGTTAACATGACCTTTTTTCTGGGTATTGATGTAAAGTAACAATATAGAAGCACTTATATATCTCAAAATAAGGACGCCAGGGAGTTAATTGAAAAAATAAAGATGTCCAATTGCAATGTTGGAAACACACCTATAGCAATAAGCTTAAAATTGAAATAACAATGAGAAAGAAAAATCATTAACTCAAATTTGTTCTGGAGTCTAATTGGAAGCCTAAGGTATCTCACAATCACAAGGCTATATATTCTATATAGTGTTGGGCTTATAAGTAGGTACATGGAAGCACAAAAAGAGTCACACTGGCTAGCAGCAAAACGAATCCACATGTAAGTCAAAGAAACTTTGGATTGTGGTATTTTTTATCTATATAATGAAGAATAAAAGATATACGGTTACTCAGAAAATGATTTGGGAGGTGACCAAGATGAAAAAAAAATCACTTCTTGGTATGTATTTTTTCTTGGCTTGACTGTTTTCCTGTGGAATTCAAGAAAGAAAAGTGTAGTCTCCTTATCCACCTGTGATGCAGCGTACGTGGCAGCATCATCCATTATCTGTGAGTGAATTTAGTTAAGAAAATTGATGAAGGAGCTAAATAATCTATAGGATGGTCCTACATTGATATATGTGAATAATAATTCGACAATTGAACATGCCAAAAAATGATGCATCATGGAAGAATCAAACACATTAATACTCAATTTCATTTTCTGAGAGATCATGTGAAATAGAAAATGAAAAAATTGGATTATTTCCTTACAATGGAACATGTGGAAGATATCTTCACAAAGGCATTACCAATAGATGCATTCAAAAAACTCATAATGATACTCAGAAAGAAACTAGTTTTTGTTTGAAGGGGAGTGGGGGAAATTAAAAACTAAAATAAATGATGTCGGTTAGGTTTCAGGTCTTCCCATGTGGAACCATTTATCTATGTGGTTTCTTTATCATGCATTTTTTCTCTCTTTTTCCAAAGAATCCATTTATTTTTCCTATGAATTCACTAAATATTTCTTTTTTTCTTTCATTATATGTAATGTGGTTTCCATTTTGGTGTATTTTCATAGCCTATATGTTTGTGCATGTGTAGTCCATTGAAGATAAATGTGGAAAAAAAACATCAAAGCTGCCTATGATTGTTGTTCCGTTTTTCTTTCTCACATTCTTGGCCTGTATATCCAAAAGACTAGTATTAGAGGTTGTAAAAAGGCATCCTCAATTTTTACCAACATGGCCACTGCAATCGAGATGCAAGTTCTGAGGAAATCTAAAGACAACTATGAAAAGTGGTGCATCCAAATGAAGGTGTTGTTTGGATCATAAGAATTAATGGAGATCTTCACTAATGGGTATATAGTACCCAATACAGATAATGAATACTCCTTCATGAATGAAGAAAACATAACCCTCAAAAATCAAAGTAAGAAAGACAAAAATGCATTTTTTATCCTCTACCAAGGGTAGGATGAATCAACTTCTAAAAAATTCCATGAAGCTACATCAACCAAGAAAGATTGGGATACAATTGGCGCCATCTTCAAATGTGTTGATTGAGTGAAGTGTGTTCATCTTCAAACACTAAGAGAAAAGTTCGAAGAAGCGCATATGAAAGCAGGTGAGAGTATCTCTGATTAGTTCTCTTGTTTAATTATTATTATTATTAATTTGCAATGAAATGGTGAAAAGTTGGGGAAATTTGAGCCATTGAAAAAGCACTTCGATCTCTGACAACAAATTTTAGGTATGTGGTTGTGGAAATCAAAGAATCAAAATATTTTGAAACATTTTATATTGAATAATTGATGGGTTTGTAGAAAGTGTATGAATAAATAATACAAAAAAATGTAGGTTCAAACCTAGAGAAAACCTTAGAATTTAAGTTGAATATTCAAGAACAAAAGGATGGACAATGGAAATGAGGTGTTAATCATGAAAGAGGTAGAGGGTATGGATACCATCCAAGCCGTCAATAAAAAAATTATTAGATTCTATGGAAGTGGAAATGCTGGAGGCCGATTCACGCATTGTCTTGGAAATGCAAATAATGTTCAATGTCATAATTGCGAAATATTTTTCCATTATGATTCCATGTATTGGAGAAAAATTGGTCAAGATGAACAATCCAACTATGTTGAAGTATCTCACAATGAATAAGAAGTCATCACACTCCTCCTGCATAAGAAAAGTCTTGTTAATGACCAGATGCATGGTATCTAGACATAGGTGATAGCAACTGCATGAGTGGTAACAAAGATATTTTCAAGGAACTCACTAAATAAGTTCATGGAGGCGTGAGATTTGGTGAATCGTCAATGGCACCCTTGAATTTAAAAGTTAAAATCAAAATATATCATAATAATGGTGATCCATATTACATCTCTAATTTGTATTATGTACTAAACATGGAAAATAATATCATCAGTATTGGCCAACTCCTTGAGAAGGGGTATGTCATACACATAGAAAACTCTTATTTGTCTATAACCGATGCTCACAAGATACTTTTTACTCAAGTCCAAATGAAAAATAATTGCATGTTTCTACTTTATATCAACACAAAGGATGAAGAGTGTCTCTTTGGACTCATGAAAAATGACTCGTGGAGTTGGAATATTCGCTTTGGGCATCTCCATTTAAGAAAGATTAATATATTATCCTCATTAAGCATGGTATGTGGCTTACTAGCGATTGAAGTTACAAATCATGTGTGTGAGGCATGTACACTCAATAAGCAACAAAGAAACTCCTTCCCTAGTGTAGTGTCCAGAAGAGAAAATGAACCACTTCAGTTGGTTCACATTGATATTTACGGACCACTTAAAACACCCTCAATTAAAGGTAATAGGTATTTTATTACCCTCATTGATAATTTTAGTAGAACAATTTGGGTGTATTTCATCAAATAAAAATTATATCCATTCATGATCTTTAAAACATTAAAAGCTTATGTTGAAGCTGGATGTGGCTACAGAATCAAAGTACTCATATCTGACAAAGGTAGATAATACACTTCAAATGAATTTCAAGATTTTTGAAGGGAAAAAGGCATAAAGAAATAATATATTTCTTCCTACACATCACAACAATATGGAATTGCAGAAAGGAAGAACCTCGCCATCCTCTACATGAAGAGGACTATGCTGAAGAAGAATGGTTTGCCAAAGATCTTTTGGGAAGATGTAGTGGCATGTATTGCATACCTGTTCAATCGATTTCCAATTAAGAGTGTCATAAATATAACACCAAAAGAGGCATGAAGGGGATACAAACTAGGTGTGCCACACCTAAAAATATTTGGGTGTGTCACCTATGCTCAAGTTCCAGAAGCAAAAAAAAGGAATCTTGATGATCATAGTGAAAAGTTCATCCTCATCAGCTACAGTGAAGAGTCTAAATCCTATAATCTCTATAATGCACTAAATATTAAATTAGTGGTGATTAGAGATGTGTTATTTAGTGAGGAATAATCGTAAAAATGGAATTATGAATAATCAAACAAAAAATTACATTCAAAACAGAAGATCTAGAGGAAAGACATGATCATCAAGGTAAAATTCCCATAACAACTTCTTTGTGAACTTCATCAGTATACATGAGTCCAAAAAGACATTCCATCACTCCTTAAATCACTCCATCAAGTCAAAATTTAGTTAGATCATCCTTGCTTATAGAGCCTATAAAGATGAAAAATTTGAGTGACATCTATGAGAAGACCAAATAGGTAAATATTTTTTGATTTTATGCATATCATGAGCCCCTGAAATTTCAAGAATATATATTGGAAGAATGTTAGATAATGTCCATGGAATAATAAATTTGTTCCATAGAGAAAAATGACACAAGGGAGCTAACCACACTTCCTAACAGCCAGAAAAATAATGGATTCAAATTGGTGTACAAGATCAAGCAAAATGTTGATGGAAAGATCGATTGATACAAGGAAAGGCTTGTAGTAAAGGGGTATTAACAAAAGTACAGAGTTGACTATGAAGAAGTCTTTTCTCCTATTGCTCACCATGATACTGTGAGGATGATTATCTCCCTTGATGTTCATTAGAGATGGATGATCCACCAACTATATGTTTATTATACATTCCTAAATGGTATTCTATTAGAAGATTTGTAGTTGACCATCCTAAAGGCTTTGTTAGGAAAGGGGAGGAAGACAAGGGGTGTCGACTGAAGAAATCTCTCTATGGGTGGAATCAAGCTCCACAAGTTCGGAATGAATGCATCGACAACTATATTTAAGATAATGGATACGCCCAATGTCTATATGAGCATGCAGTTTACATCAAGAAGAATGATCACGGAGAAATACTTATTGCATGATTATATGTTGATGATTTTTTGTTTGCAGGGAATAGTTGACCAATGTTAGATGAATTAAAGGGGGCCATGTTTAAGGAGTTTGAGATGACTGATAGAGGTCTCATGTCCTTTTTTCTGGGCATTGAAGTAAAGAAACAATATAAAAGAATATATATATCTCAAAATTAGTATACCAAGGAGTTACTTGAAAAAATAAAGATGGAAAATTGAAATTTTATAATCACACATATAGTTATAAGATTATAATTGAAAAAACAAGGAGAAGTAAGAATCATTAACTCACCTTTATTCATGATTATGATTGGAAGCCAAAGGTATCTCACAATCATAAGGAAATATATTTTGTATAGTGTTGGGCTTCTAATTAGGTACATGGAAGCACCAAAAGAGTCACACTGGATAACAGCAAAATGAATCCTTAGTTAATTCAAAGGAACTATGGATTTTGGTATTTTTTATCCATGAAATAAAGAAGAAAATATATATGGTTACTCAGAAAATGACTGGGGAGGTGACCATGATGAAATAAAAATCACTACTTGGTATGTATTTTTTCTTGGCTTGAATGCTTTCATGTAGAATTCAAGAAATCAGAGTGTGGTCACCTTATCCACATGTGATGAAGCGTACATGGTGGAATCATCCAGTATTTGTGAGGGAATTTGGTTGAGAAAATTGATGAATGAGATGAATCATCCATAGGATGGTCCCATACTGATATATTTGGATATTAATTCGGCACTTGAACTTTCCAAAAATCTGATGCATCATGGAAGATTCAAACACATTAATACACAATTCCATTTTTTGAGAGATCATGTGAAATAGAAAATGATAAAATTGGAATATTTTATTACAAAGGAACAGTTGGAAGATATATCACACAGTCATTACCAAAAGATTCATTCAAAACACTCATAATGATACTCAGAATTAAATTGGTTTTGGTTTGATGGGGAGTGTGGAAAATTAAAAACCAAAATAAATGATGTTGGTTGGGTTTTCTGTCTTCCCATGAAACACCATTTATCTATGCGTTTTCTTTCCCATGCATTTTTCTCTCTTCTCCAAAGCATCCATTTATTTTTCCTATGAATTAACTAAATATTTCTTTGTTTTTTGTTCCTTTCATTAAATGTAATGGGTATTTCCATTTTGGTGTATTTTTATATCCTATATATTGGTGCATGTGTAGTCTATTGAAGATAAATGTGAAGAAAAACTTAAAGGATTACTATGTTTCTTGTTCCATTTTTCTTTCTCACTTTCCTGGCTTGTATATCCAACACGTCCCCCACCCCCTTTAGTGTATTAATTTCCCGTTTATTCCTATGTTATGATGGAAAAATTTCCCTTTAATTCCAAAATAGATGATTCACCCTAATTGGTTCATCAGATATCTCTTTTAATGGTGGGTAAATTCATTGAAAAGTAACTATTCAACCTGAATGTGCTAAAAAAATGCTTCCATATGTTTGACACCTGGAAGAAGGTGTGGTCATTTGAGACGTAATATAGGCCACCTGATCTTTGAATTCTTCTTTGAAAAATATAAGCAAAAGGTTCTTCTCTAAATACCTTAGTCATTCAAAAATCACCAAATCTTAAAGGAGGACCTAAAAAATGAAATTTATTTCTAGATAATCACCTTCAAAAAATCTATCTTCTGAGCCCTTAAAAACATCATGCTTAGTAGAAGATAAGAACAAACATTTCATAATAACCATAGCTATTTCAATGGTTTTATTAATTGGGATTTTTCATATCCAATCCTCTTGGCGCCATATGTGCAGATCAATGTAATCATCGATGTGACACAACCTCTTATGAGGGGAGAATTTCTTTCCATGGAGGATTGTCTCTTATGGATCTCACTCAAACGAGAAAAGATATTTTTTCATAATTCAATGAAAGGGACATTTTTTCAAAATTTGATAGAAGGTATTCTTAAGATGAGGAAATTTTTTCATAATTCAATAGAAGGGATTCCTAAGTCAAATAAAATTTTCCATGATTCGATTAAAGAGATTCATTAGAAATTAATGGTATAATTAAGTCAAAGACATGTTTTCATAATTTGATAGAAGGGAATCAACATGGATGTCTTAGAAATATACATAAAACCAATATTTTTTCATCTCGTGTTATGTTATTATGGAGGTTATTTCATTGAAAACTCCCTGTCAGTGTCTTTCTACAAGCTATTGGTATCTCAATATCCCCAAGATGTGATCTTTGTCACCATTATAGAGAATATATCAACCATTTATTCCTGAGTTTTTTCACTTCCACAACACTATGTAACTTTATCATCAATATCTTTTTCAAAATTCCATGGACTTGCTCTATTCTGGTTTGTTTACATAAATGTTTTAATGCTTCCCTATCAATGTACCTTTTTTTCTATTTTAGGTTACTTGTGCTAAAACAATTCACCTGATATAGAAGAGTTGTAATGATGCGAGACATAACAATTATAATTTCATTATCCATGCTACCCGACTACAAATTGCTACAGCTACTAGAATTGAAAACTTGATAAAGTTGGGTAGTTGCAGCAGTTCGGTGAATGACCTTGTAGTGTTAATTCATCTTGGTATTAAAGATTATTTCCCATTTCCGAATGGCATGCTCAATGTTCTATGGATCTCACCATTCATGAACTAGATCAAATGTAATATAGACAAGTCATCCAGGGGTAATCCCAGATCTATTGGTTTTTGTGACACCTTCATGAATTCCAATACTAAACTTTTTGGATGACTTTGTGGATCTGGTGGTTTTTATACAGCCTTGGAAGTAGAGATGTTGGCACTCATAAATGTAATGATCATGTCTAAGCAACGTGGTGGGCACAAAATCAGGTTTTAATGTGACTCTACCCTCCTAGTATAGGTAGTAAGAAATTGAAAACAACATATATCATGGAAACTCACTGAAAAATGGATTAACTATATTGAGTCCCAATCAAAAAAGTTCTTCTTTATCACCCATGTCAACCATGAAGTGAATTATCTGGCCGATGGTCTTGAAAATAAGGGAGTTGAGACTGATTGTTTTTTTTCTCTGAATATATCCCTAATGAGATTATTCCCCAGTTCCAAAGGGGTTTTCATAAAATTTCATCTTTTCGAATATTATAATCCTTTTTATTTCTCTAATAAAAGAGGCTTTCCCTTGGGATATGTACTCACCTTTTTAGTAATATCCAACAAGTGAGATTATGATAATAGAACTTCCAATGGGAATTCTTCGTGTTTTACTATCATCAGGTATTACTGTTATCAAGCATGTGTAATGGTAAATAGACTTAATTCATTTCATGACTCTCACACTTATATTTTCTAACAAAATTTATTATGACATATGTTTATGGTGAGGTGGGATACATTGGGTGAATCACGATTGACATATCATTAATGGATATGTTGAGTTAGGATTTTTCACATCCATCTTTATAGGTTCTGATATCTCAACCCTTTGATTGGAATATAACAATCACCTTAAATTCCATGGACATGTTGTAATGATATATTTATTCCAGATAGTCAAAGAAAGACATATAAATCAAATAGGTTTTTGAAATGGATGTGCAACCTATTTGATGATATATTTGTAAAAATTGATTCTATTACAAAGTGAAAAAATTATGTGCATTTCATCATTATGACATTATGTTCTTTATCTCGGGTTTCTTGACCCATTGCTTGACAGTAATCTGGGAATTTAAGAAAACCTACCTAATGTAAATGGGAAATAATACTAAAGCTTCATAGACTACGTGTTGTCATTGATCTATATTATATTTTATTTGAGTTTAATTAATGTAATAAGTATTTTTATAATACTAAGGAATAATTTTTATTCATGTTTTATTGATCAAATAAATTTAATAAATATTTTATAAATGGATTGTGAATAAAATATATTTATTTATTTTATTGAATATTTAATAAATAATTATTTACTTGTTTGTGAATAAAATATTTATCTAAGTAAATAAAATATTTCATTTCAGTTTTTGATAAATGATAGATGAGTTTGAATGGATCAAGACTGTATCCAATGACAACTATTAATTAATAAGTCCACTAAATAATATTTTTTATTTCCCATGTTGGTGTGCCCCACAAATTATTATTATTATAATTTTATTATGTGGAATAGGGTTTATTAAAGGTTATTATATTATTTACTGGATGACATGCATAAATATTTATTTTATCTTTAAGCCTATATCATTAAATAGACGGTTATGTGTATTTTGTAGAGTATTGATCGGTGCAATTCAAATATATAACTTTTTTGCACAATGAATTCTATCTCGACTCCTTCTTGTCTCCCCCTCTCAAGAATGAGAAATGTATGATATATTTCCTCAAGACCAAAGAATGAGTGGTCAAGGAAGAACAACAAAACACATTCGATTCACCATGCTAGCATAAGGAGATCATGTGGCACTTCTTAGATATCATATGATCACGTGTGGATCACTACTAGAAGGATTCAATCCTTGTATCTTTACTGTGTAATGAAGGAAATTCAAAAGGTTGTTTTCAGATGATCAACATTCATCAATGAATAAATATCCCAATACTAGGTATTCATTTTATAGATATTGAATCAATAAAATATAAATTTGACGTTAATTATCCTCACTCATGGTTTCAGGAAACAATAATTAAATGAAATATTAATTTATCTCCTACCACTTCATGCTTCCACTGCACCCGTAATCATCAAAGTACATATCCATAACTGGGACTCCTATCCATTCAAACATCATAATTTTATTTGTAATCTTGATACCAACCACATTTATAATGGTCTCTCCAAATATTTCTTAAAAATATTAAATTTAGGACATACTTTTACCATTGAATGTTGTGTCTACATAAACATGTAATATTATTATATGCGGGAGTGTAACTGGTGGTGTGAATGTACTCTCAAAATGTCCTTTTGATTTCATGGTTGATTTACATGATTAACTTGATCTGAATATCTGTTTCCCCTTCACTTTTTCTATCATAAATAGTATAACTCATTTTATGCCTTTTTGTCAATTTTAAAATGTATTTAATTTGAGAAAGAATTGTTAAGGAAATAAATCATGTATCACTATAAGATTACATGACCATTCTATGGAAATCCCAACAATATTATCAATCATTGTAACATCTAGATCATCAAGAGGAATAGTAAAATCAATGCTTGCCTCACGGGATACTTAAATCCACACTATCATATGATATTTTGGGCATTTTTTTATTATATTTCATGTCTCCTAGGATAATTTACACCATGCCCCGCTCGAAATGGTTATGTGTGGGTGTTGATAGATATAATTCTCATAAACTTTCACCCTATAGAATTTTAGTAATATAAAGTTAGCAGATGTTAACTGATTCACATTTAGAAAAAATGTGTATGATAAAATGGATTATAATAGTTAAGTAATGAATTTGATGGGAATGGATATCCTTAAGGATTTTGGGGTCATGTGGATCTTCATGAACTGGTCATTTTTCTTCTACTAGTTCACTTTGATATTTTTTCATATAATAGTCTTTAAAAACAAACAGAATAAAAATGTTTTTTAAATTATATATATTAACCTACATTCCTTTCATCTTATCATAGGTATTTTTTTGTGGATTTATATTCTCAAAATATATAATAGGTGACAATCTAAAACCCAAACCACTAACACAGACATATTGTTCTAGTTGATTTGAAGCTAATGATAGTAGTTTATCATTATGTATAATCAATTTAGATTCTTTTTTATAAATCATATAAAAAAATATGAACATAAATGTATATTTTTTGTAGTACTATTATAAATCACAAAAATTACTATTATGTCATACATACACATGATTCTCATACTTCTTGTGTGTTTTCATCTACTAGTTTTCCCTCTCTTTATATGATCATCCTTCCATTATACACAATTTAGGATGGAAGTGTCTTCAAATTTAGAATCATCAATTTACATATAAATAAATAATAATATGTTGTTTTATATCACATAAATCTTTTTCTAAAGATTGAAAATACATAACATTTTATTTTTTTGTAATGTGTGCCCCTTCAATATTTTACAGCAGGGGTATATTGGTTTTAATGAACACTATTTACTTTTATAACTCCCTTGTTGTTTCATAAATAATTATTTCTTGATTCAGACTAGATAAAATAAATATTTTCAAAAAAATATCCTCGATTACAATGCATAAAAATGATTCCTTGCCATGGTGACTAATGAATGATTTCAATGTTTCATGGTTTATAATTCATTCATACATATCTAGTGGTAAGGGGTTCACTTTCCTCTTAATATCAATTGATTATGATTTTTTATAAGTGTTTGGAAGGCTCTGTGATCTTTTCTAGTGACCATTATTGCAAATCTCTTATGAAAATCATCTAAAATAAATGAAATATATAATGGGATAATTAAAGTTAATTAAATGTTTCATTACATGTTTTTATGGTAAAATAGATAAATTATATCATAACATTGACCTAATATCTTCCCACATGGTTATCTTCAATGAAATAATGACATTATTTCACATATCTATGACAATTAACACATTCATTCTTATTATATCCCCAAATTAACTAATAAACGTTGAATTGTTGGGGTCAAAATGTTGTTCATGTTGAATCCATCCAACAAAAAAATTTAAACGTTTTATTCTTAGCTTGATAACTATTGTTAACATGGTGACGCTACACTACACTTATTTTCCTCAACATGTTTTTTATCCTCTAATAATTCCACAGTTTCAGCATCGATAGTGTGTTCTTCCCTAGGATGTGTAACATCATCATATAAATAATTCATTGTCTTCTTGGGTAGTTAATGATTTTATTTATATTATTTATATTTATCATAAAACATATAATATTATAAAGAATATAATATAATATAAAAAAACAATAACCTTATCATTGAACTCTCTTTATTTTTATTAAATATTGATGGGATTTGGCTCATCTATTGAGTATCCAAATCCCATCCTTGTGGTACCCTTTAGTGCATAATACACCCTCTACATTTCTACCTTTATGAAATTATTATGACCTTCCAATATCCAGTTTATCTTAAATTAAATTTTAATTGGACCTTGTAGTTGTTTTAGTTTCCAAAAAAAATTGACCAATTCCCTTTTACTGGATCTGGGACGTATAATAATTGCACTTATTGTGATGTCATTCTGAATGGTTCATCCTTAAACCCTTCAACAGTAAAATTCATCATAATGAAGATCAATTTTTTGACTTTAACTATAGTACTATTGGAATCCCATTTGAAAATAAGAAAAGTTAATTGAAATTTCGTATTATCTAACTTGTATATTTGTTCAGTTATACTATAGTATTACATATTCACAAAAAATGTATTTTTATCCTTGGAACTGAATACTTGAATCACTTCCTCCATAATCCTAACTCAACTACTTTTCATTATACTATGTTCATCATGTTCCTTCATATCAAATGTATAACCATTAATTAAAAAATCATTTTAAGAGATAACATTTACATTTGGTCCCTTGGATAGCCAATGAAGTTGTTCTTCAATAGAATTTGGATTTGAAGATAACTCCTTATAAATATTTTATTAGAACCATATTATAAATTATTGATTACTGGTAATTGATATCCATCTGTCATCCCTTGATGGATTCAAATGTCTAAGAATTACTTTGTGGGCTTCATTGTATGGAGAAACCTCTAAAAAATTATTTAAAATTTAAAGTTGATTCTGATCGCACTTTTTAATAGTGTTTGTAACAACACATCTTCTATAAATTTCTTCTCTCATAAGGATTCCACACTAATGATATTTTGGAAGACCAATGATATCAACATCTAGGAGGTAATTAGGGCAGAATTCAGCTACTTAATCAACAATATATCACTCTTCAATAAAACCTTCTAACTAACTTCGATTCATATTGTACCCCTTCAAAATATTCATCTATTGTTCAATGGGGTACATAAATCTATAATTTTCATGACCACATATTTAAATATATCTAACCCAATGAACCATATGGTAGGAAATTATATCAATGAATTATGGTTATAAGAATAACTCCACTTATCATAATATGAAATCAATTTCCTTATTCAATATTGGATACATTGTAGGGTCTATTACTTTACAAAATATATATTTGAAAAGGAAGAAAAGTTTGGTTAATGTAAAATGTAAATATTTAGGAAAAATCAATTTAATTCTATAATAATTAAATCTTTCATAAAAACATGACTATCTTGTTATTGTAGTCCCAGTAACATCAAATTATTCATTTAAATGATATTCTTGATATTTGACGGATACACCTCTGAAAATTTTACACTATTAATTATGTTTCATAATTGATATTTTTCTTTTCAATATATAGTGTATGGTGGTGGAGGGATAATAGTTTTCCTTTCACCCCTCACTGGGACCAACAAATCCCTTATCCCAATGTTAGTCATGTCCAACATTTCATTAATTCCAGGTTTTTTTATCTCTAGTACATTTTGAAATGAAAAAATAATAATATAACTTATATATTTTTCTATATGAATTACATAAAAAATATATGATGTATAAAATATTCTTGTATGGTAATTCCATGAAATTAGTTTTGACATCTTTTACTTTCATGAAAAGTTCATCACTCATTATTTGGGATGGTGTTGTATATTATTTTTTATTTCCATTGAATGATGTAATCCAAGATTGGTATTTATGTATTCACGGTAAAGATTTACAATGTTCTAAAAACATAGTCTTGGAGAAATTTTTTATCATAACTGAGTGTGTACCATCTATAAAACTAGGACACCCAAACATTCCATTGATGTTATAGCCTAAAAATTTCACATAAGAAGGAAAGTCAATTATAAACTTATAAAACATGGCACTCAATGTAAAATATATAGTTTTATGAACCTCATACAATGTAACACTTTTATCTTGCATCAATTTTAGATCTATAGTCAATGAATCTAAATAGATATAAATATCATTACCAGGTTTTTTTCAGATATAAATATAGACAACATAATGTATTGGTGCTTCATGCATGAGCACGGTGGACATCTATTAATTACCAACATAACTAGATATGTAATGTGATTACTAATTTATAAACCAATAGAATTTATTCCATCTCTAGATAAAATAAGTAAAAGGTTTTAGGGATTGCTTCCAAATTCAGGATAATTATAATTAATTTTCTTCCAATGAGGAGAGTTCATTGGGTGTCATATTTTCCCATCTTTAATTCTTGTATCTGCATTCCATGAAAATTATCTAACAGTTTCCTAAAATCCATAGAGATGTATAAAAATTGGAAAAATAGGAATGTTCCATACAAATTTTGAAGTATTGATTTATTTTTCTTATATCAATCGGTGCCAAACCCAGCTAATGTTATGAGTGATTCATGGTCCATGAAAAAAAAGTATAAAATCATTTTTTCATGCATGTATTTTTTTCAAAGATCATACCCACTATATATCATTCTCTTGGATCTATCAATTCCACACAGATGATCATTTTCTTATGGTATCATATCAATCAGGAACCTAAGAAAATCAGTAAATATGGTGTCACTCCTTCTACAGCCAACTTTCAAATTATATAACATTAATACTGTTGAAAATGTTGTATATTTACTACAACTGGTATTCAATGGTGTCTTTTAATAGATATTTAACTTTTAAAAAAACATTTTACAATCATTAAGGTCATCTTGAATTTTCATTTTCATTTCTTTCATAGGATCTTCGTCTTCATTTACACTAGCATTCATATCAACTGATCCATTAATCACAATATCATACCATTCAGTAGGTACATTCTTTTTTCCCCGATGTTTAGTAAAAAATTTATATATTCAATAAATTTTGTAAAAACTCAAATATTCTTTCAAATATTATAAATGAATTAATCTTTAATAACAACAACGTAAACTTGGATAAATGATTTTATAAGGGTCATATACATTCTTTAATGTAATTTTGATGAACTTTTTGACTCCATCCTCATAATCCTTTTTCATATGATTTGCATCCATCAAATTTTGATTCATATTAATCCTATTATGTTCAACAATATTCATTTTTCATGAAAATAAATAAATACACATAAGGTATTAATAAAAAAATTAAAATTTATAGATACTATGAGGAAACATTATTGTTTTACAAAGAAAAAAATTATAATCACTTGAAAACTCAATGAAGAAAATAAAATTGTAATGATAAAATGATATAATTAATTAAAATTGGAATATTAGACTCATTATGATAAAGTTTCACATTGATAACCTCCTCTTAAAAAAGAATTTTGAGTGTCAAAAACAATATCAGATGGTGTGTGGCAGCATTAAAGTAGGTAGTTGATAATGGATGAATTATTTAAAGAAGATATATGAATATTGAAGAAAAAATACTATAAGGGGAACCCAAAATGGGTGATATCCACCATGATGTTGTTTTCCCCTTTGGTATATTTTAATCTTAATTGAATAATAATGATCACATTGGACTACTAAAGTTTAATGAATCTCAACATTTGAATTTTATTGGTGTTGATTCCTAACAAGTTATATTTTTACAAATGGGTAAGATGAAAATAAACAACCAATGGTGGTTTAAGGGTTATATGCTCCCCAAAAAAATTAATAAGTATTATAACACTATTAAAGAACCATTTAATATACATATAGCTATTTCTATAAGATAATAAGATTCAAATGATTTGTATTGATATTTTTCTGTAGTGGTGTAAATCATTTAAGAAGCAGATTGTGTTATATTTATAAATTTGCAAAATACATAATTAAATTTTCATTTATTCAAAAAACATAATGATCAACAATTTTCAATCACAAAATTATTAATGGTTATCAATTAGTGTCAAATTTTGAAGGATAATGATGTTTGTGGTGAGAGACCATAAAATAGTATATGTGTTAAAAAGTTATTTGATTTCTATATAGTCGATGTTTTGTGACTATAACCATAAAAATACATTTTTGAGGAGTAAAATGAATTAAAATTTCCACTAGATACAACATGATTTAATATTAGTCAAGAATGCAACACCAATTGGCTCTAAGAATCATTTACGTAATTCATTTGAGATACATTATGCATGGACAATTTAGAAATATTGGTTTCAACATTGGTGGAGACCATCATCATTATTAGTAGGGTCATTGCATTATAAGTAATGTCAGAAAGTGGAAATTATTTGGAGATATAAAATCATAATAAGTCATTCATGGATTGTTTCATGTATTGGAAGACTATATGAAAAAAAAACTGGATGTTAAAATGAGTTATATAGATATTAGGATCAAAATAAGATGCTCTTGATTACTCAATTACAATAGGGGGGGTGAATTGTAGTTAAAAAAACTTTAGTTTAAAATAATTACACTAAACATTCACAAAATTTTGGCCATTAGCCCAATTACTAATGTATTGTAATTAATATGATTATAGTATATC
Organism: Viscum album; assembly: GCA_963277665.1. NCBI lineage: Eukaryota > Viridiplantae > Streptophyta > Magnoliopsida > Santalales > Viscaceae > Viscum > Viscum album. Next base: position 359,023,379 of record OY728158.1, on the reverse strand, counting down.
ATAGTATAATAATTGTAATCATATAAGATTCAATTATATCAAAGTAAATAAATCATATTCTTTAAAGATCTTATTAACATATAAACATTTATCATATTCAGATAGGTTATGATAAAAAATTACAAAAAAAGACAATGGAATATATAAATTGTAAGAAACAAATAATTTAATAGCTATAACAAATTAAGAATGACATAAAATAATTAAAATGAATATATTTCTTTCAACATTAAGAGTAAGGTAGCTACAAACCTTTTCAAATGGTATCCCTTATTTTATACTTACAAGAATGTCAGTATTTCCACACCAAGAAATCCATCGATACAAATATTGGATTCTCTATCTACCTAGCATCGGTATACCTTGATCTGATGGATTGACTCTATCTTGTTATTCTAGAAATCCCTCAATAAAAATATTGGATTCTCTATCTTGATATCCACACCAGGCCTCAATCGTAATCACAACAAATAAATACATGATTACAAAGGAAATAAATTTTTAAGGGTAAAACATAACAATATTCCCTAAAGAATAAAAAAACTCAAAAACAATTACAAAATACTAGAAACAAGTTGTTCATTATTTGAGATCTTCATATCTCTTGCACAGGGGATAAATTCAAAGTGAATCAAAAGAAAACTCTTCAAATGACTAGGTATTTATAGGTATTTATTTAGTGGTCATCTTAATCGTCAAATAATCATATATTCTATAAGTTTGTTGAAACCCCTTGGACACGTGACACTTATAATATAAAGTCTCACATCATATTCTTTTATATGTTTATAGTGTAAAAAGGATTCCTTAAATTAGAAAGAAGTTTACTATATTTTGGTTATAAACTTATGTCAGTCTAATGGACTTACATAATATGGTCAATACGATTATCATAATTTGGTTTAATCCAATTTTATCACTATTAATACCAGTTTTATGATGAATACCTTTGGCAGTACCATGATAAGATAAGGTATTTCACCTGTCTGACAAAATATGGGTCTGATAAATCATATCCAAACTCATTAAGATTCATATAATGAAGAAATATATGTTTATAGATATAATACTTTAAAACTTCTTCTTTGTATGGTAAAAAGTAATGTATTATAGAAAAACATTATAAATATCTTTGGACATAAAAAGATAGTAAAGAAAGTATAAATAAAGTTTTTTTTATTTCTAAAATAAAAGGAATGGAAAATTTAGAAGTATAACATCTGACTCAAAAATATCCCCCTTTATGGAAAGAACAACTCCAAAACATCAATCAAATTAGACTTTAAAAACTAAAATCCTTTCCAGTTATAATAACTTCATATTCAAAATTTTTCTTTAAATCCTTAACTCACCCTGGGTTTTTAAGTATTCTAAATACAATGGAGAGAATGATGAATATGAAAAATTTCGTTTATGTATAATCTTACCAGGAGAAATATATTCTCCCCATTTTTGAAAAAAATATCTCCCCCTTTCTATAAGAAATATCCTTTTGGAGAAATATCTCCCCATTTATGATTTACAAAAATATTTGGAGACTCAATTATAATGTGCTTGAAAAGTTCTTGAATGGAAAATTTTAAGAAACAATTTAATGAATTTACAAATCAACTAAAAAATTAGGAAATAACATTCAACCAATTGTATTGGAGAAATGTTCAAACAATCATATTTGGAAAGAAGATTAATTCATTTTTCAACAGAGATTTCAAAATTTTATCAAAATAAATTTACAACAAGAGTTCAAAAATTATGAATATTTATACATAAGAGTTTTTACAACCAAATTTATCTTCTTGAATTATTTACGATCTTTTTTTATCTCCATCATTTTATATTTAAGACTTTTATTCTCATATTTGAGTTTCTTTAATTCTTCAACAAGCTCCTTGTTTTGATATTTTAGAATTGCAACACCATTTTAACAAAGACATGCTCTATACGTTTCCAACATTATGTATTAGATTTTTAATTTGAGTGCATCCACTTCTTCAGTCCAGTCATTAGTCAAGTATTTGAAATCTTTAAAAAATTTAACCCATAATTCATATTCTTAGATAACTGATTAAAATATTCAGATGATTCAGTCAACAACTTATTTTTCTCTTGAATCTGATCATTGTGAGATCGAACATCAACATCAACAACATTTGACCATTTCATCATTGGATTACAAGATTTTTGGGGTTATTAGAACATTCTTGTAAGGTTTTAAATCTTTCTTAAATATATTACTAATTTAGTTAGCATTTTTATAGTCCATATTTTTTGAAAGACAATCATGAAGTAATTAACCTCTTGCTTCCAGTCTCGAGAAGTAATGTATATCCATTCTAATATTTTAAAATATGAAAATATTTAATCAAAACAAATTTTTGTAATGGTTCTTGTAAATTATGGTAAATTTGGATCAAGATGTGGACATTTTGATCATCTTTTACTAACAACATCATCTTTTCTTTTCTTCTTATTAACTTTTTTCACATGCTTTTAAACCATTTCATCTCTCTTAGGAATAAATTTTCCAGAATATATTTCAATAATGTGAACATCTTTGGTGTCAGGTTTTGAAATTGAAACTTGATCTTCCTCATCCATATTAGATAAAGACTCTTCTTCTTCTTCTGATAAGGATTCTTCTTCTGATCTTTTGGATTCTTAATCATAATCTATTGAAAGAAAATATTATGAGGATGTATTTTTTTATTTTTCAGATTGAGTTTCTTCCTCGTCACTTTCTTTTTTATCTTTTTATTCCTTATCCTTTTTTATCCTATTTTCTCTCTAACTTCAACTTCTTCTTCAATGTATTCTTATTTTGATTCTTCTTGTTCAACTTATTTTCATTATTATTGTTCTTTCTCTTCTTTCTTATTACCATAATTTTCTTCTAATTGGTTTTCATCTACCTTATTAGGAATTAGTTTTTGATGAACTTCAACCAAATAATTGTCTTCCTTATAAATTTACTTTTCATATTTTCAATAAGCACTGATTATTTATTTTCCTAAATAAATTTGTGTAAATTATTTATCTGCTGATGATGCTGCCGATTAACTTTGCAGTGTCACTACTAGAAGAGATTATTTTTCTTTTGAAGTTATATCTAATCCTTCAAGATTTTATTTCTTTTCTCTTTTCTATCAAAATAAGAACAATATAATATATGAGTGATGTTTCTTGAAATACCAACCCTCCATCTGGGTTTTCTTTTCTAATATTCTTAGAGTTAAATTATACTCCTATAAAAAGATTTTGAGATAAAGAGAAATCTTAGAGTCTCTTATTTTACTTCTTCTTTTTATCTTCTTCATCAATATTTTCATCACCAAGAAACCTTAAATAATTATACTCATAAGGTTCAAATCATATTTTAGTTAGTCCATGATTCTTATCAGCTTCTAATCTCATCCATTCCTCATGAACATCATCAAGGACCTTATTTTTGTTATTTTATTTCTTCATTTCTTTATGAGGTGAGGTTTTAGCCTTCATTTTCTATTTATTCTTCTTTTATAAATTATTTTATGGTTTTTCCCCCAATGAAGAATCCTCAGGTTTTTGAATAAACATTTTAAATTTTTATCAAACATCAGCTTCATTTTTTTATTGTATCTTCACTAATGAATGAAACCTTTTCCCTCATTTCATATGACTTGTTATAAAATTTTATAAACATAAAAAAATTTCCAAAATTATCTTACTCAAGAAGGTTGAAAACATTATAATATTTGACATGATGGAATTATTTTTTATGTTCTTTACGGGCAAAAGAACAAAATTTACAAGGTCAATCATTCTCATGTTAATCAAATAGTCCAATGTAATGAGAATATCTCTGTCTCCATTCCTAGGTCTTAAAAAAATTCATGCACAAAGAAATGAGAAGATTTTTTTGGGAGAGATGATAAAATTTTATGAATTTCTTGTAATGATAAAACAATGAATCCTCAGCCCTTATTTTGTAAAAGGTTATAAGGGTTTTAGGCAGTTTGTATCATTTAAAATTCACATCACTACCAGATAGAACTCCAACTAATTCTGATAATTTTATTTGTGAGAATTTATGTCATTTTACATACATCTTGAAATAAAACTTATCCTTTTGTTTGATAAATTTCATTGAGGCATAAAATTCATGAACAATTTTAGGATAATACTTATCAACATTATGATCTTATTTTTCTACAAAAAATGATTCCCATCCTTAAAAAGTAATAGCCCTCTTAAGAGTAGAATCATATTTAAAAATGAAATAACTTTCCAATGACCTTTATATAAACAAAACCAATCATTTTAATCTTGTTTTTTAGTCAATGGAAATAGAATGAATATAATCGGTCCAAAGGAAAGAAAAACATCCATACTGATCAACTTATAGGCAGTAGCAGGTCGGTGCAAAAACTCTAGATAAATCGATGTGGGACATTGGGATCCCTCTATTATATAGGGGATTGGGGAGATGGTTGAGTTACCAAAATAGATCCAATGGTTGAGATGGAAATGATCTAATATAAAGACTGATAATCACTCAAAGATAGTTCTAAGTTATTTTTGAACTCTTAAGGTTTTATAAAAACTTTTATCATATTGAATGTAAATATAATAAAAAAATAAAAAATTGAAAACTAAAATAATTGTAACAACAAAAAAGATATATAATTGTAATGAAATAGTAAAAAATAAAAGATAAGAATAATACCTTCCAGAGTGAAAATTTGCATCGGTATGAATAACACATTCTTGTTGAATTTTGTAAACTAATTACATTTTACTAGTTTTAGGAAACTAAATGTGATTTTACAAAAAAAACTAAGTGAAATGGATTTAAAAGAAAAATAAAAAAAAATTAGGGGTAAATTGAATATGATATTTTATAAATAATATATTATTATGAAAATTTATTGAATTCCAAAATTTTAAGAATCCATGACTCTGAAAAAATTTGTAACATTTTAAGTGTCCAATTTTCGTTTTGAGAATACTCACTATAAAAATTTTATAAAGAAGTATGAGTTTGGAACTTTAATACAAAAATATTATTAAAACTAAAAATTGGAAAAACTAAAAGTTTTGAAAAACAACAAACATATGTACTCCCCCTATGAAGAGGAGTAAATCAAAGTAAAAACATGGGTAAAAAATAAGTAGATATAAACGACCATTTAACATTGATCATTCCTAACTTCTATTTAATATATTCAAATCTATCAGAAGGTAAAGGTTTTGTAAAAATATAATAAAGTTGATCTTTCATTCTGATAACTTGTAAAATTATATCTCCTTTAAGTTTGTGATCCCTAATAAATTAATGCTTAATATCTATGAGTTTTACATGGTAGTGATGCGAAGGGTTCATACTTAAAGTAATGGAACTGGTATTATATCATAGTATTTGAGTTTTGTAAAACTCATACCATAGAGTGTGTGTTGCATCCACAAAACTTGAGCACAACAACGTCTAGTTTCTACATATTTGGCTTTAGCAGTGGAAAGTTCTACTGAATTTTGTTTCTTATGCGACCAAGAAAATAGTGAATCACCAAAGAAATTAAAAGCTTCAGATGTGTTTTTTATCCATTCTACAAGCACAAAATTCAGTATCCAAAAAACATTTTAGTTCAAAAACTTTTCTCAAAGAATAAAAATTCAATAAATTCATAGTTCTTTTAAGCTAATGAAATTTTTTTTAACAAATATTATATGGTACTCCTTTGGATTGGCTTTTATCTTGCATATAAGCATATAAGAAGCATTACATTTGGAGGACTTGTTGTTAAGTAAAGTAAACTTCCTATCATATGTCTAAAAATATTTTGATCATATTGTTTCCCAATATCATCATGATCGAAAATATTTGATGTACCAATAGGAGTACTATTACTTTTAGTTTTATAATATCCATAATTTTTAACAACTTATTTTATATTCTTATGTTCAGATTCAAAAGTTCCTTTTGGTTTTTTTGAAATTTTAAAACAAAAAAAAAATGTTAACTCACCCATCATACTCGTTTGAGACTCATATTTCAAAATATCTGTAAATGAATTTGTTAGAGATTGTTGATTTGGTCTGAATATAATGTCATCAACATAAATTTGGAAAATCATAATATTTTTATTAACTTATTTTATAAAAAGTGTTGTATCCACATATCCATTAACAGAAAAAATTGTAACAAAAATACTATTAATCAATCATACCATGCTTTAGTTTATTTTTATTTCTGTATAAATATTTTATAAGTTTACAAATGTGTTCAGGATGATTTTTATTTTCAAAACCATGGTTTTTTTTCAATAAAAACATCCTCCTAAACATATCCATTAAGAAAATAACACTTCACGTCCATTGGAAAAGTTTAAAATTAAAGAATTATACAAAGGAAGAATAGCTTCTCATCTTGCTACAAGTGTATAGGTTTCTTCATTTTTCATGATTTATTATTGGTTTTAACCTTTAGTAACAAGTATTTCTTTATTTCTAACAATTATTCAATTTTCATCACATTTGTTTCTAAAAACCCATTTTACACCAACTAGAAAAGTTTGTTTAGGTTATTCAACAAGTTTCTAGACTTTGTTTCTCTGAATTTCATTTAGCTAATATTGAATATCCTTAATCTAATCCACATCACCTAAATCCTCATCAGGATTTTTAGGTTCAAATTTTGAAAGGAAGGAAGATGTTATATTTCATTCCATAAGTAACTTATACTCCTAACAGGTTGATCAACATCATCAATGATACTATCAATTGGATTATTCCTAAGAAACAATTGATTTCTTGGGTTTTAAAAACTCTGTTCATCAACATAAGGTATAAAATATTCTTAATTAAATACTTCTAAAACTATTTCGTGGTTAATTTATCATAAAAATAATTTTCTAAAAAAGGTTGAAAATTAGTTTCTGAAATAACATCTGAGTCTGTTGGTTGATGCTTTTTAAAAACAAAACAAATTATTTCATCAACCATGAAATATACATGGTATTTTCCCCCAGTACTATTAGTTTATGTAGGACCTCATAAATCCATATGTAGTAACTGTAAAGAATCACTAGTTGAGACTTCACTAATAGATTTAAAAATATACTTATATTTCTTACCATATTGACAAGGGTTACAAACTTTTGAAGAATAAAACCTAAGTTCATGTAGATATTTAACAAGTCTTTTATTAGTAAATTTAAATAAATTTATAAGGTTATAATGTCTTAATATTATCTTACATAACCATGATTGATCTTCTATATCACTAGGGGATGTTATTTCTTAGATCCTAAGGTCTTATATTATAAGTGTATATAAATTCTCATGCCAATTGGGAGAAATAATTATTCATCCTTGGAATTTTGTAATATACATTTATCATTTCTAAAATTAATAAGCTAACCTTCATTACCTAATTGGATTATGATTATAATGTTGTGTTGAATAAATTTAACAAAAAATTGAAATTAATGCTTTACTAGGAAGAATTATGTTTCCTATATCGAAAATCCCTCCTTGAGAATTATCACCAAAAGTAACCTTTCAACCTTTCATATTAATAATATTTTTGAAAAAATATTTGTTAACAGTCATATTCCTAGGACAACCACGATCAACGTACCATGTATTCTTTTGGTTGGTACTTTATTTGTTTTCCTAAAAATAAAAACATTAGACTTTCGTCTCCAAAAACATGCTTGGGTATGGTAGTGTTAGAAAAAAAATTGGAATCCGCAATTGTTTTAGAAAATAGGATTTTTGTAACTATAAGGACTAAACATTATGAAGAGAAAAATTATTTTTACAATGACATCCACTTTGACACTTAATGAAAAATGGTGCAGTTTTAGGAACAAATTAATTGTTACTAAAAACTGGTTTTTTATTGGTATAGCCATTCGAGAACCAGTACCATGAGAACAAGTTTTTTTATGAATCTTATCAAAGTCCTCTTTAGCAGTGGTAAAGTTTGATAAGATTTTATTCAAAGAAGAAGTTTCAGACTTTAGTTTTATAACTAAATTCTTATCCTCTATAGTTCTAGTTTTAAAACTATGTTTTTCAAAACTAGTTTGTAAGAAATTTGTTTTAGAAATTAAATTTTGTAAATATTTTGAAAAAAGTATCCTTTTTGGAATTATATTTATTAAGATCCTCATAGAGATATGAAATTTATTTTTTTAAGTATATATTCTTGTATTATACTTATCTTGTTTTATTCTAAATTTAAAATTTTCATTCTCATTTAATTTAGCAAAGCGTGAAACTTTTTCATAAGAAGGAAGAGTATTATCCTCTACTGAGAAATATTCTTCATATGAGTATGCATAATTTTTTTCATTAGGGTAATTGGAACTTAAACTCATATTATTTAATTTTTTTACAGTTCATACCTTGTCCATGAAATAATATTTTTCATTATGTTCTCTGAAAAAATTCCTAAGTTCTATTGTTGGGATATTTCATTATCAAAAGAGTTAACTAAGGAATATTCTCCACCTGCACTCCAAAAATCATTAGCTTTAATGACTTTCTTACCCATAGATTTTTAAAATCTCTTGGTATTACTTTCTGAATTTCTATCTTTTCTAACTTTCCTTTTCATCATAAGAATATATAGTTTGATATTTTCATTGTTCTTGATTTCATAACAAGTGACTTCATCCTTCTTGTCTCTTCTGTCCTTATTACCTTTATTATATCGGTATTGAAAATCCTTTTTACCAAAAATCTTGTTCATCCTAATATTGAGATTTTTTATTTGATTTTTAGAATGATCAAAATTACTAGAATCATATTGAATATTAAATTTCTTCTTTCATGAAGATCTAACAACCTTTTCAGGATTTTGAGTTTTAGTAGGAAAATTAGTTGTAGAAAAACCAACTCCATCATTCTTCTTTTTCGATCCCTCAACATCCCTTTTTAAACATCCGTTTTTAAACATCCCTTGTACTACATACAGTTTCCAATAAGATTATCCAAAGTAAGATTGTCTAACTTTTTAGTCTCATCCACATCAATTCTCTTGGAATCCGATTCATTGGGTATGATATATATTATCTTCTCAATAAGAATTTCATCGTCCATGCCTTTCTCACCAATAGATTATAAACTATTAATAATCGTCATAAATCTTAGGTGCATATTGAAGACATATTCTCTAAAAATAAAATCAAATGCGTAATACTCAGCTCTCAACATAGCTCTCCTGTTTTCTACAACTTTTGAAATTCCAAAATGTGTAACCTCAAGATTTTTTCGAATACTGTTAAGAGTTTCACAATATGATATTTTACTATAGACGCTTCTTGCCATGGAGCATAACAATATATTTCTTACTCTGTAATTAAGATGATATTCATGTTTCTATGGATTTGTAAACGCAGTGACTTCCTTCTCAGGAATTTTATAACTTCTAGTGAGCATCACAAAGTATCAACCCCAATTTTGATAACAAATGTCTTAATTTTTTCTCCCCAATATTCATAGTCAGCACTATCAAAAATCGTTGGTCTAATGGGATTTAGATTTTCTACAAATCTGATATTCATTCCATTCATTTTAAAAGAAAAAATTTCTTTTCCAAAAACATGATAGTGTAGTTTTTTTATAAAAAAAATCATAATAAAATTTTACAAAATTACAATAGTAAAAGAAGTAAAAACACAGCAAGTATATGAGCAGTGGAATCCTTATCTGATATTAATTGTTTGTTACCAATATGAGTTATAATTATATTAGGATCAAAAGAATATGTTTTTCATGGATCAATTACAAGAGGGGGATGAATTAATGTTTAAAAAAGTTTAGTTTAAAAGAATTAAAAAAAAAATTACAAAACCACTTTTAGTAAAAATATCGGATTCAGACTTGGCCCTCAATCTGATTATCAATGTATCATAATCAAGATGATTTCGGTATATTTGAGTATAATAATCATAATCATATATAACTCAATAATATCAATGTAAACAGATCGGATTCACGAAAGATATGATTAACATATTAATGTTTATTGTATTTTGAAAAGTAATGATAAAACAATTACAAACAAGAACAATGGAATATAAAACATGTAAAAAAATTAAGGCAATAGTTATAACAAATTAAGAATGATTTACAACAATTAAAATGAATAGATCTCTTTTAACCTTAAGAGTAAGGTAGCTAAAAACCTTGGCTAAAGGTACCTCTTGTTTTATACTTATAAGAAAGTATGTCTTACCTCAGTAAAGAAATCCCCTGATACAAATATCAGATTCTCTATCTACCTACCCTCAGTAGCAATCAATTTAATGGATAAACACTATCTTGTTATCCCTACAAGACCTCAATCAAAAGACCAGATTCTCTGTCTTTCTGTCCCTACAAACACTCGATCACAATCACAATAACCGGATGCACGATTACAATGCAAATAAATCCTTAAAGGGACAGCCTAACAAGGTTCCCTTAAAAAGAGGAAACTCTAAAACAATTACAAAAGACTATGAAAAAGACATGCGTGCTTTGTAATCTCCAGAGCTCTCACACAAATGAGAAATTGCAAAGTGGATCAGCAACAATCTCTTTGAATGAATAGCTATTTATAGTCACGGCTTCAACGATCATCTTGATCGTCCAACAGTCTTATCTTTTATGAGTTTTCTGTAACGACTTGGCCATGTGACACTTGTAAGAGAAAGTCTGACATCGTAATCTTTTACACCCTTATAGTGTAAAAGGGTTTATTTACATTAGAAACAACTCCATCGTAATATGGTTATAAACTTAAGTCAGTCTGATGGACTGCCTTACTATTGAAAAAATGATTATCATAATCGGGGTAAATCAAATTTTTTCAGTATTAATATCAGTCTAATGATAAAGACCTTTAGATGTATAAATACAAGACAAAGTATTTCATCTGTTTGATAAAAGTGTAGTCTGTTGAATTGGATCCAAACTCATTATGATCCCCATAATGAAGAAATATAAGTTTATAAACATAATACTTTAGAGAACACTCTATGTACAGCAAAAAAGTAATGTTTTCTACACAAATAGTCTAGAACACTATAGATATAAAAAGTCAGTGATGTACATATAAATAAAGTGTTTGTGATTTCCAATATAAAAGGAATGGAAATGTTAGAAGTAGGACTTTATAATTAACAACAAGAAGAAATAATTAATGTTTTCTTAGACCAAAAACAATGTACATAAATTTAAAGACAGAAAAGAAAAAAAAATCAGCCAATAAAAACATTACTTTGGGTAGTAGACTTCCATTTTTCATGGACACGATATTCAAATAAAATCCTCTTATAAACAATTTTCAATTAGAAAATAACATGATCACAAAATGGTTTTTAGGATGTTGTTTCCTACAACTAATGCACCAACATCAAGAATATCTAGATAGTGCAAAAAAGTTATCATGAATGGATATTATGGGAAATTGAGAGACTAAAGTCATTTATGTGACACAAAGTCATTATGTTAATAATGTATTAAAGTGTTATCTATTTGAACATCTCAAACTTTTAAGCATTTATTTATGTCACCGCGTATACTATCGGTTACCCTATCTGCTAACTATTAATGTGTTTTGTAGCCTTTTTGAATAAAATTCCTTATGCCAATAAAGAACATTGGAGGTGGTGTTCTTATGGTTGGTGTAGCTCACTACCATAAAAACAGGTTTTCGTATCGCTAACTTTTATCTACGGTAAAAAAAGCGTTGATAAATGGGACTTTTAACAGCACTAAAAAAAGTGTTGTTAAATGTTCTCCTTTATCAATACTTTTTTTAGTGTTGATAAAGATACCCCATTTAGCAGTACTTTTTTAACACTTTTAAAGGGACCACTTTATTATCGTTTTTTTAGTAGCGCTGATAAAGGGGGTCTTTATCAGCACTTTTTTACTAGCGCTGATAAAAGATATATTTCAAAAAAATATTTCATTAAAAATAATATATTTATATATAAATATATAAATATATTTATATTGAAATAAATATAATATATTTATTTATTTATTTATTTAATATGTTTTAGATAAGTATAAATAAACATTTACAATAAATAAATAAGATATCCAGTGAAAATGACTTATAAAATATTTTAAATATTATTATTAATTAATAATTTGAAAATTAACATTGATTAATAATCATTTCATAATAATTTTAAGACAAAAAATTCAAAAAATTAAAAAAATATCTAAAATAAGTTGAAAACATAACTCAAACATCAAACGGCCACAACTGTTGATCTCTGTGTTCGTTTGGGCTCTACCACAAAACAAATCGAAGCCTGGGACGATATACACACCCAAAGATGTTGGGTTAAACCCTTTTTCACATTTTTCGAGGCTAAAAAAGGCCCATATGACCAACAAAACTGATTTTTTAGTCAAGGTACTCCAATTTTTTAATATTCGCTAGAATTTCAGCCCTGTTTAAAGGGATCTTTTTCCCTTTTTCAATGACTACTTAATTTATTCCGATGGATTATTTTCATATTGATATTTTTTCTTTGAAATTTTTTTGTTTTTCACATTGTACTATTATTTATAATGATATATATTAGAATATATACATATTTTTTATATATTCACACATAAAAATTCAATTTTATAAACAAATGATTAAACATATTTACATATAAAATATATTTCTCAATATATAAACTTTATCTAACTAAAAAATAATATCCATTTTTTAAAAAATACAAATATATGAATATTTATATACCTATACAAACTGGTATATATTATTTATATATTCTAACTTATGTATATACATATTAATATATAATATTTGTAAATACATATAAATATGTATAATTATATTTATAGATACACATGTAATATATGTGTGTGTGTGTGTTTCTGTATGTTGTATATATGTATTTATTTATTTATTTAACACAAAAAACATATTATATAAATGTATTTAGAACTGATCTGATAAATATATTTTAATATACGAATAATTTTAGGGAAAAAAAATATAACTAAACATATATAAATAAATAGATATAAATATACATTAATATATAAATAAATATATAAATATATAAATATAAATAACTCAATATATATTTTAATATACGAATAAATATATAAATATATAAATTTATAAATATAACTATATATGTATATATATTTTAATATATATTTATATATGAATAAATATAACTATATATACATATCATTAAATGGAGGATAAAGCAACATGGAGGAGTGGTAAAGGGTCAGGGCGCGTATAGGGAAGGTCTCGAGTTCGAATATTGGGGAGGTAGGGGCGCACACGCGGGTGAAATTGGGGTTAGCACTGTTAAAGGGTGGATGGGTGGCTTGTGTGTGTGAGCAGGGGTGACTGGGGCGTGCAGGGTGTGTGGGCAGGGGTGGGGGCTTCATATAGTGATGTTGAAAGGGGTCAATCGTTGTTAAAACCCTCCTATTTGTAGAATTATTTATTTATTTTTTTATCTTTTATCCGTGCTAAAAAAATATGGAGATAAAGGACCCTTTTATCAGAGTTTTTTTAGCGCAGACTAATTTTATCATTGCTTTTTTAGCGTTGATAAAAAACTGATTTCATTAGTTTTTTTAGCATTGATAAAAGTGATCTTTATCAATGTTATTTTAGCACTGATAAAAGAAATCCTCCTTTTAATAAGGTCTTGATTATCATTGTTTTCTTATCACTAATAAATGTCTTTTTTTAACGCTGATAATACCATGTTTTGGAGTAGTGGGTCCAAATCGAGCTAAAGGAGGTTAAAAACTTTACTTCCATTAGTTTTGTGGACCTTGTGAATGGTGATATTCCAATCGACTATTCATTGTGTTTTTGTAATCAAATAAGATGTCCGTACAAATTGTAACCATTGTTATAAGTAGGTGGATCCTTTGTCCACACCCATGCAATGGTGTCCACAAGAAATACAATGAAATCTTTATTATTATTATTATTATTATTTATTTATTTTTTTGGTTTTCCCAATTAGGTGGGAGCTATCCGTGAATGGAAAAATGGAGATAATGAACCCACAAATCAGGCTTTATTTACTTTATGAAAAACAAGAATTGACCTCGCGGATCATGCAGTCTTGGTCTTTGAAATGGAAACAATGAAAAACACAAATTTGCGACGACTTCTCTGTCTGTAACTGTATAAAAACTACGGGTTCCATGCGGCGTACTGCTCTAGGAAATGGCTGCATATATATAAGCCCACCGCACCCCACAAAGAATTGGCAGTGCACTAACCCATTGCCCCGAGTTGTCCCAGTCCGGGATTCATTCCCTGATGAAAACAGGTGGAGTTGGCATGGCTCTCCTGCTTGTAGTGGCAATCCTCGCCACCACCCTCGGCCACCCTTTTCTTACTGAAGCATCCACCGACGCTGCTCCGCAGGCTGCTCCACTGATGACCACGCCGCCTTCCACATCGCCAGTAGGGGTTCCGCAGCTGTTGACGAGGCTGAATTACTATATTCCAACGGCTGCCCCAGCACCCGGACCATGAACTTCTCAAGGATCGGGGGTGCCCCATGCATCTCCCGGCGGAGCTGCCTGATTTATATATGTCCTGTGTTGGTTATACTGTGATTTCCCTGTATTATTTCTTCTGGTTTTTCTTGTTTTACCACCTCATCTCTTTGTTTTCTCACCTCCACAGCAATGAAATAAGATTAAAGGTCAGGTTGGTTGATTTTATTTCAGTTTTAAAAGTTGGTTCATAAAGTAATTATTTTTCCTTAACAATGCCTTTTTAACAACATCAACATTTTATTAATGATAATTATTAAATATATATATATATATATGTTTTGTATCATCATGAATGTTGATTTATATAATAACTATATTTCTATAATTATAAAATTATAATAAATATATATTGTAACGTCCCAAATCCGGGTGCCACTAAACGGTGCTCCGTACCCAGTTGGTCACATGGCCTCAAGCGTATTATCCCAAACGCAAGAGGTTGCCGAATAGTAGCGAGAGACTATGATGTGATAGTGCGGAAACTATTCCCTTGTTGATAAAGTGTAGCACAACGGAATAAAGAATGACAATAATGGAGGCAGTAAACAACAAGATACATTGCAATCAAGAACAATACAATACCAAAGTACAATAAAACAAAATGAAGCTCAGTAGCATCGTAAGCCAAGGCTTGGTCCCATGCTCTCTTGCTCATAAGCAGTAATCAAGTACCTATGTAGGGAGCATTCCCCCTATCAACATCTACATCAAATAATCTGTTTGGGCCGAAAAACATGACTGAAACAGGGTGTGACAAATAAATCCCAGTAGGCAACCACCAAAGGTCGGTGTCAATCTGTCAGTGAGTATATGAAACAGTGGTGTACAATAGTGAAATGCAGAAAGTAAACAATCCTACACGTACTTCCATTCATTTAAATTCATATCATGTTCTTTAATCAATTAAAATTCAGTGAATTATCTAAGTCTCAGGATCTGACCTAAGCCTGTCAATCCCCTATATAAAGTAACTGCAACAGATACCTCAGCAGGCTATCTAAGAAAAGAAGTACAAACTGAATCCATGCTTGTGCTTTGTCTTGGCAGACGCGTCGTCAATCAGTCCAGTTCAATATGCTCAGGGCCAAGCCCGATGTATAAGCATTTCAGCATATTCTAATCAGGACAAGTCCAGTGTATCCACATTTTAGCATATTATAATAAGGGACAAGCTCGATATATCATCATTTCAGCATATTATAATCAGGTACAAGCCTGGTGTATCAGCATTTCAACATATTATAATCAAGGACAAGCCCAGTGTATTTGTATTTCAACATATTATAATCAACACATGTAATTTACACTAATACATGGTTTTAATCATAACAAATCATGTTGGCATTTCATATAACAATACATCATTCTAATCAAACCCAAAAAAGGGAAAACATTCACAAGCCTCAAAGGCGTTCTTTCCAAACGGCTAACCACAGGAAACACAGTCATGGGGTGTCCCTAAATCAAACAACCAACAATATCATGCTTCAATTTTATATAACCAAATACCTAAACATCATTTGGAATCTACATGTTTCAATTATTGAGAGAAACCATACCCAAAAAATGGTTTCATATCAACTTGAAAATATAATCAACTCGACATTTAACTAAAGGCACAAGACCACCTACCTCAATATCATATAACTGATATAAACCAACGCCAGCCCTTGAATCAGCCCAGAACGGCGTAGATCTAAGAAAATAGATAAATCATTCAACCACAAATAACTCTATTGAGAGACAAAATCCCCAATAATGACTCTAAAAAAAAAGACCTTACCAATTTGGTTCTAACGTGACCGACAACACTTGAATCGAGTTCCGGACAACAAAACGGGAAAAGGAAATGATCTTGTGGCACCTTGTTCTTCACTTGGCGGCTCTTCTATCCAGAAAATGGGAAACCGATACAACTACCCGTTTTAAGCTGAATTTTAGGAGTACACGACGATTAAGTTTTTATACATGACATGTATATCATTTTACTATTCACAAGTTCACCGACTTACTTTATACGTCCGGCACTGACCTTGACGATATGACTACACGGCGTGTACTAAGAAGTGGCATGTAATGACTTTTTCTTATCTCCCTGGCCAACAAAAGCACACATTGTGTATCCCTATCCTACATGTGCATACTACATGACGTGTACATGAGATTACACAGCGTGTTCTACTAAAACATAACATTTTTCGAGTTTTCCTCGTTTTCTCAAAAACAACCCAAAAGAAAAAAAAGAATCCCATACCTCATAAGAAGAATCGGGTTCTTACAAACTTCCCCCCTTAAATCATTTCCTCCCCGAATTTCTCTTCTAATGGTGGTGAAGGAATATTTGAGAATAACTCCAGCCACTGAGCACGTTTGTCGGCATCACTCTTCCAAGTCTCTTCCTGTACTCGACCGCACTGCCATAACACCCATTCGACAGGAAATGACCAGCCTCAGAGAACCTTTGTCCTTCAATCAACTATATGAATCAGATGTTCCTGAAAGGATGCATCAACCTAAAGCTCAACCTTATCAGGCTGAAAATTTTGAGACAAGTCTGAGTGATAGCGGCGCAGCTAAGATATGTGGAAGACGTCATGCATGGATCAGTACCTCTGAAGAAACTGTAACTGATAGGCAACCGACCAACTCGTTCCAAAATAACAAACGGTCTGACATATCGTGGTGAGATCTTACCCTGTCTCCTAATCCTCTTGTGTACCAATCTCGGTGCGACACGTAGGAAAACTCAATCCCCAACTTCAAACTCCAAGGGTCATCTACAATGATCGGCATCAAATTTTTGACGATACTGCGCAATAGCAATTCATCTCTAAATCAAGTGAACCTGCTCAATAGTCTCCTAGACAAGATGAGGTCACAGCATAGCTGCCTCTCCTACATCCATCCAACACATGGGTGATCGGCTTGGCTTGCCATAAAAACCCTCATATAGCACCATCTGAATTGTATCCTGGAAGCAATTATTATAGGAGAACTCAACTATGGGTATGTGTCCCTCCCAAGAACACCCAAAATCAAGGACACGTGAACATAACATGTCCTCTAGAACCTGTATTGTACGCTCTGACTGGACATCAGCATGAGGGTGGTATGTAATACCCAGAAGCACCTGTTTACCCAGTGCCTTCTGAAAAATCTGCTAGATACGAGATGTAAATTGGGCATCCCAATCTGAAATGATAGAACGAGGGAACCCATGAAGTCGTGCCACCTCTCGAATACAAAGATTTCTGATCTCATCTACACCAAAGGTCTCCATGATTGACAAAAATGTGAGTGACCTCCTTTAGCGTATCAACAACGACCCATATAGCATTGTTTTCTTTAGGTGAACTCGGTAACCCCATCACGAAATCAATTGAAAAATCATCCCATTTCCACTCATGAATGGATAACTGCTGTAAAATTCTAGCTGACCGCTGATGTTACGCATTCACCTGCTGATAGGTGGAAAACCTCGTAACAAAACTAGCTACTTCTCACTTCATTCCTGGACACCAGTACTGGTGGCGGAAGTCGCAATACATCTTGGTGGCTTCAGGATGCACTTACCAAGATGAAGCATAAAACTCCCGCATCATCTCCTCGCGTATATCCCCTATAACCCACACACATCCATGGATACATATATCTCCATCATCACCTATCGTTTATCTAAGAGGAGGGTCCTCTCCTGCCACACTCACTCGGAGGACTAGGCCTTCAGAATCTGATTGTTGCCTCATTCTCACTCTTTCCAGTAGGGTAGAGGTAATTTCCAAAGATGAAAGATAATTTTTCCCCTGACTATCATGCACCTATAAATGCATCTCAGAGAACAATTCCATCAGCTGCCACTCACCACTAGCCTCCTGCACTGCTTGTATTTGAGTCCTCTTGCTTAGTGCATCAACCACTTCGTTTCCTTTTCTAGGTGTATAAGCAAGATCAAAGTTAGAGTAATAAACTAAAAAATTTTTATCCCAATAAATAATGTATCCAATAGTAAAAAACATTGACAACTGAAGCCAACTCGAGATCATGCGTTGAGTAATTTCTCTCATGTGGCCTAAACTACTGAGAACCATGCACAACTACTCGATCTCCCTACATAAGCACTGCTCCCATCCCAACACCTGATGCATCATAGTACACAGGGTAACTCTTTCCTGGATATGGAAATATCAGTATTAGGGTTGAATTCAAATGTCCCTACAACTCTTAAAAGTCTATTTCACAAGAATCTAACCATTCAAACATCACACCTTTCTTATTCAAGCCTTTCATTGGGGCTGCTAAGCGTGAGAAGTCCCGTATAAAGCGCATGTAGTAACTAGCTGGCCCAAAGAAACTCCACACCTAAAAAAAATCTTCTGCTTCTCCCAGGTAACTATTGTTCTCACCTTCTCTGGGTCCATTGATACTTCAGTCTCTGAGATGACATTACCCAGGAAGTGAATCTGATCCATCTAGAAGTGTCATTTTGCGAGCTTAGCACCTAACAGATTCTCTCTCAGTGTATTCAAAACAATCTCAATGTGTTTTTCATGGTTGTGTCGATTATGAGAATACACCAAGATATCATCGAAAAAAACCACCATAAAAGAATTTAGGTATGGATGAAACACTCAGTTCATCAGCACCATGAAAACTACGGGCACAATCCTGAGACCCAACGACATAACCAAGTACCCATAGAGACCATACCTGTAATGAAAGGTTGTACGAGGTACGTCTACTGGTCAAACACGCACCTGGTGATATCCTGGCCTCAATTCAATCTTCGAGAACACTCAATCTCCTCGAATATGATCAAATAAGTTTTCAATCCATGGTAAGGGATATTGATTTTTAATCGTCAACTGGTTCAATTTTGATAGTCCACACATAGCCTGAGAGTACCATCCACAATTTTCTTGAAAAATACCGGTGAAACCTAAGGAGAAGTACTAGGTCGGATAAAACCCTTAGCTTCTAGCTCATCCAACTACCTCTTAAGTCCTTGTAACTCCGCCGTAGACATCCTGTAAGGAATAATGGATACCGGTGAAACTCCTAGCACAAGCTCGATAGTGAACTCCACCTCTCTAACTAGAGGTAATCCTGAGAAGTTTTTTGGGAAAATGTCCCTGAAATGATCAACCACTAGAAGAAAATATGCTAGACATGTTCCTTAATCATCTAGGTATAAAATTTCAATATGGGATATCATTCCTCCCAGCCCTTAATGCTTGGGTCGAGCTCGGATCGCCTGGACATCCCATTATCCCTTGTATAGAAAATACCCACCCTCTGATGACGTAAAACTCACCGTGCGGTGATAGTAGTCAATAAAGGCTCGAAAGGAAACCAACCAGTTCAGTCTAAGAATGACATCGAATCCCATCATCTCTAAGACATAGAGGTTTCATAAAAAGTGACACCCACCAATATCAAGGGTCGCTCCTTTCAATGATGTACACAAGTCGTTCTAATCCTCAACGGAGTGTCTAGCATCATAAAATCAAAAGTAGTATAAACACAGATCCCAAGGCTTTCCACATCGGCAAAAATATAAAACTCTATATTACACCATTATCAAAAAGTACAGAAGATAAAATAGAGGCAACTAGAATAGTACCTCTGATAGTAGATGGTTCGGGATTCTGCTCCTGTTGGGTATGTTGCACTGTATATGTCTGACATGTACCATGAACCTGTGACACAACTTGGCTACCCTATGCTAACCCGCCCTACTGTCCTTGAGATCCTGAGGTCTAGCTACCCTGACCATGACCACATCCTTGGCCTACACACCCCGATGTATTCCAGTTTCTAGACTCATGAGAAGCTATTGACCCTGCTCTTGTATATGGAGTCAGTACAGAACCTCTCTCACTAGCCACTAGTGGAAACGTCCTACAGAAGCGCTATAGATGACCCATCGTGCCACAATCTCAAAACTCAAATGGGTATTTCAGGCACTGAGGTTTAGTTTTCCCAAGATTTATGCACAGTTAGCACCTCACCTGGATACCGAAAGAGAGGTTCTAATTGCTCGTATCCCGGTGAAAAAGCTCCATACGATACTTCTTGCCTTCGGTCGAGATAATACCAGATATCAATGATGAACTATCCTGGCTCGCACCCCTAGATTTTTGTTTATTGTGCTTGGTGATCACTGCATGATTCACAATGGAATGTATAGATGGAAACCTGAAAATGTTCACCTGAGCTCGGATTTCGCACCGAAGAACATCCTCAAAGCACCTAGCTCTCAACTCATCGTCACCCATCAGAACAGGTGCGAATCATTGAATCTATTTAAAGCGGACAGAATAGTCCTTCACTGACATTGTACTCTACTCCAGATTCATGAACTCCTGGGCTCGATCGGTCCTGATGGTCCCAGGAATGAAGTAGTCGTAGAAGACTGTCTGGAAGTCTCCTCATGCCATATCCCGATGGCACTCTGTCTGCGTGATAACATCCTACCACCTTTTGGTGGAATCTCATAGCATATAAGTCACGAGCTTGACCCTCCTCTCAGGAGGTGTCTCAAGATGCTCAAAGATAGTAAGAACTAATTCTAGATAGGACTCCTCAGCCTGTGGTCTTCCATCCTCTAAAAAATTAGGCGAATGTTGCTGCTGGAATATATGCATCAGCTCTGCTATAGAAGTGGCAGCCTGCGGTGCTCCCTGGAAGGTCTGTATGAACCTCACAAAACCTATCAGAATTTTGAATCTGCACTCGCGTCTCATGTAAAAACTAGTGTCACAGCTGGCACCACATGAGGATCCATCAGAAGACCATGGCCCACCATTTCTAGAGTATGCTCATTGCCGCTCTCCTGGAATATAACTCGTAGTATTTGTGGTGGCATGACTCTAAAAATTCCATCATACATGCCTCAATTCCAACTTAATGAATAAGTAATTATCACTCAGAAGAGTGAACGAATAGAACAGATTAAGGAAAACACTCATGTTTTTTAAAATATGTGTACACAATGTGTATTAACCCTTACACGATGTGTCTTCCTAGGCCTTTACATGGGTGCTTACTTTTTCCCAACAAGGCTGTGTAACAATCCATGTACACGATGTGTTTCTCAAGAGACACGACGTGTACTTGATTTTCCTTCCTGCCCAGGTACTAATACACGGCTATAACTGCATGGTCTATTTGTTTACAACTACACATCGTCTTCATCCTTAATATGGCGTGTACCTCTATGTTTTCATCCAGTCTTTTTGTTAGTCACACAGTAGGATACACGATCAACTCATACATGACATGTATTCCCAAATACATGACATGTTCTACTAAAAGTTCAACAACCCATGTTCCCTCCATACATGGAAGGTTACACGGTCAAAGACTACATGGCGTGTACACGAGATACACGATGTGTTCTTCTTAAAATTTGGAACATGTTCTCCCCCAAACAGGAAGAACACACAACGTGTTAGGCTAGAGTACACGCCATGTATACTGGGTTTTTTGGGACAGAAACTCCAAATTTTCCAAAAAACCCTGGTTCTGTAGAAAAACCAACCATCGAGATGCCAAATTCTGATCTGTGAAGGACCACACTCCCCACAAATCAATGTTTGGAACCCAAGTAGAACATATCATAGTACATTTAAAGATAAAAATATGGGTCATTATCTTCCAAATTCCAATCTAAGAGGGACCATATACCTTAGGAACCAATGTTTGACATCCATTCCATCAAAACCATATCACGTACCAATACACCTATCATAACAACAAACATAGCTATTACATCATCTATCACAACAACATGTGATAACTAATGCATCCTAGATGATATGGCATAATGTATAGCATGTGATTCTAACAAGTGCCTATATGATTCTTGGGATGACATACCCTCATCTCATTGGGTTTCAACAAACTAGAACCTCAATTTCATAAATAGTAATAGTAGAAATCAAGTGTGTCACCCAACAGTAAAATAAAATCAACTATAATAGCTCAATATCTAAAAGCACAAGTCAATTAGAGGCAATTTGGATTTTCCCTATATGTGGGGTACCTACTATCGAACATAGATAATTACCAAATAACCATTTCATCCTATCCCTATCTATAAGCTCCAAATAGATATACAAAGTAGAAAAGAAACCCCTATGATACTACTTTGTAACGTCCTGGATTCAGGTTCCACTAAATGGTGCCTCAAACCCGGTTAGCCACATGACCTCAATCCCACTTCCCCAAATGCCAAAGGATGCGGACTAGTAGCAAGGGCCTGGGGTGTGATAGTGGGTAAACTATGCCCTAATTAAAAGAGTGTAGCATAACAGAAAAAATAATGACAATAGCGGAAGAAGTAAACAACATGCAACTAGAGTAAACAACTAAAGACTAAAGATCAAGATAGCCAGAAAATATATAATAACAAATGATGTAGCATGTCACATGTTCTAAAAAAATAGAAAAAACAAGATACACTACAATAAAGTACAATACAATACCAAATTATAGTAAAACAAAATGAATCTCAACAGCATCGCAAACCAAGGTTTGGTCCCATGCTCTCCTGCTACTAAGCAGCAATAAACTACTTGTGTAGGGAGCCTTTCCCCTATCAACACCTACGGCAATATAGTCTGTTTGGGCCGAAAAAACATGACTCAAATAGGGTGTGAGAAATAAATCCCAGTAGGAAACCACCAAAGGTCGGTGTCGATCTGTCAGTGAGTATATGCAATAGTGGTGTACAATAGTGAAATGCAATAAACCAACAAGTACTCAAAAGTAAAAAATCCTACACGTACTTGCATTCATTTACATTAATTTCATGTTCTTTAAA
Source organism: Viscum album (assembly GCA_963277665.1). Lineage (NCBI taxonomy): Eukaryota > Viridiplantae > Streptophyta > Magnoliopsida > Santalales > Viscaceae > Viscum > Viscum album. The sequence continues at coordinate 359,000,011 of OY728158.1, read as the reverse complement.
TAATTCAAATTCAGTGAATTATATAAGTCTCAGGATCTGACCTAATCCCATCAGCCCCTATATAAATTAACCACAACAGATACCTCATCATGCTATATAAGAAAAGAAGTATATACCGAATCCAAGCATGTGATTTGGCTTTAAAGACGCATTTTCTGTCATTCCAGTTCAATATGTCTCAGGCCCAAGCCCGATGTATATGCATTTCAACATATTCTAATTTGGGACAATCCCGATGTATCAGTATTTCAGCATATTATAATCAGGGACATGCTCGGTGTATCAACATTTCAGCATATTATAATCAGGGAAAAGCCTGGTGTATTAGCATTTCATCATATTATAATCAGGTACAAGCCCAGTTATCCACATTTCAAAATATTATAATTAGGGACAAGCCTGGTGTATCATCATTTCATCATATTATAATCAGGGACAAGCCCTGTGTATCAGCATTTCAATATATTATAATCAATACATGTAATTTACACTAATACATGGTTTTAATCATAACAACTCATGTGGTAATTTCATATAGCAATATATCATTCTAATCAAACCCAAAAAGGGAAAACATTCACAAGCCTCAAAGGTGTTCTGTCCAAATGGCTAACCATGGGAAACACACCCATGGGGTGTCCCTAAATCAAATAATCAGCAATCTAATGCTTCAATTTCATATAACCAAATACCTATACATCATTAGGCATATAAAAGTTTCAATTATAGAGCAAAACAATACCCAAAAAATGGTTTCATACCAAAATGGAACATATAATCAACTCGACATTTAATGAATGGCACAAGAGCACCTACCTCAATGTTGTATAACCGATATAAACTGACGTTGGCCCTTGAATCGGCCTAGAACGACATCGATCTAAGAAAAGAGATAAATCATTCAACCTTAAATAAGTCTATCGAGAGAATTAATCACCAATAATGGATCTGGAAGAATAAATCCTTTACTGATTGGGTTTAAACGTGACCTATGGCACTTGAATCGAGTTCCGGACGATGAAACAAGAGAAGGAAATGATCTCATGGCTCCTTATTCTTCACCCGATGGCTCTTCTATCTAGAATAAGAGAAAATGAGGCTAATAAACATTTTAAGCTGAATTTTAGCATTACACGGAATGTATTTTTGTATACACAGCGTGTATATCATTTTACTGTTCACAAGTTCATCGACTTACTTTACACGTCTTGCACCGATCTTGAAGACATGATTATAAGGTGTGTATTAGAAAGTACATGGCGTGTAGTGGTTTTTCTTATATTTCTAGCAAAAAAAAGCACACATCATGTATCACCATCCTACACGGCCAGACCACACGGCATGTATATGAGATTACATGACATGTTCTACAAAAACTTAACATTTTTCCAGTTTTCCTGGTTTTCTCATAAACAACTCAAAGGAAACTAAAAAAAAGAAACCCATACCTCGTAAAAAGAACCAGGTTCTTACATATTTATTATTTTACTTATATAGTTATAAAAATATAAATATATAAATATATTTATAAATATTTGTAAACATTTTTAAATAAATACAAATATTTATATTTATAATTCCTAATAAATATAAATATACTTAAATAATTAATTTTATAAAAACATATATTAATTATATGTATTTATAAACAAATATTAATAAATAAATACAAATTATTATAAATATAATTCTAAATAAATGATGATATATTTAAATAATTAGAAAATTGTACTTATTATATTAATTATTTATATTTATAAAATTATAAATATTTTTTTTATAATTTTATAATTATATATATATATATAATTTCAATAATAAATAAATATTTATTTATTATAATTTTTAATTAATAATAAATATATATATATATATATATTAGTTATAAATATAAATAAATATTTATTTATTTTAGAAATTATTAATTTATAACAAATATATTTATTATTTTCATATATAATGTTATATATAATTAAATAAATATATTTATAAATATATAGAAATATTGATAAATAAATAAAAATAATAATATTTATAGTTATAAATAAATACAGATATATTTAAATAATTATAAAATTATAATAAATATAATAATAAAATTATAAATATTAGAAATATATATAGGGGTTTTTCAGAGCATCTCTTTGACCTCATGATGCTCTCTTCCCTCTGGTGACGACGGCGGCTGGGACGCCGTCTCCTCCCCCCTTGATGGGGGAGGTGGATTCACTGTCTCACGAGAGAGCTCGGTCATTTCAGCCTTTCTCTAACCCGTCATATCTACCTCCTTTTCCAAAAGATTTGATTAACTCTAAGGTGCCTGATCTAATTGATGGAGCACCAAATCTTCCTCTCTCTCCCTCTATCTGAGTTCACAGAGTCTTCGGCCTTGCTGAATCTCACCCTGGTGGCTCGTTTCAAGAACAGAAGGCCTTCGATGGATGGTTTTGATCGTTTTTTATTTGGTTTGTGGGATCTTCACGAACGAGCGGTCGTGGGTTTATTGGATAACAAGAAAATCATGATTTGATGTGAGTCAGAGACATACCTCATCCAGGCTTGGGCTAGGGCGCCTCACATATTCAAAGGCATCCGTTTTATGCTCCTGCAATGGTCGTTTGATCTCCATATGAATTGGGATCCCCCTCCATCGGGGTTTGGGTCAGTTTTACTAACTTACATTTACCGTTTCAAAACCCATCTGTTATTTGTTTATTAGGAAACATGGTAGGAAGATACCTTTGTTCCGATTTTCGCACGAAAGCGGTTTTCCATCTGGTAAATCCCAGGGTGTGTGTTGAAATGGATGCATCACGCGTCCCTTTTGATTATATTTGGATTACAGTCAGGGAGGAGTATAGATGTAAACAGAGGGTTGTATATGAAAGTTGGACAAATTTATGTGGTTTCTGCAAGTGGTTGGGGCATCCGATTGAAGTTTGTCATGCGATGAGGGCCAACCATAGTGGAAAGGAGGCTAGGATAAGCTCTGAGGAGGGTATACGACACAATGAACTGGGAAAAGATTTGAGAATGGGTCCGGATTCGAAGATGAAGGGGGTAGCTGAAATAGGGAGGGGTCCTCAGATGAGCCCTTTATAAGGGGAAAACCTCAGCTCCGGTTCTGGTGTTCTTTCCTTGGAGGAAGATCAATCAATTCGTAATACCAGCATTGGGTTGAACCTGGATGAGGAAGGATCTGTTCAGTCTCCTACTACTACGGGTCCCGAACAGGTTGGAAAGGAACGAAAAGGCAGTTCTGTGGAGGTGGTTAACATGGCCAGACCGATTAAAGGTCTGGATCCTTTGGCCAAGCCCTTTATGGATTTGAATAACAGGTTTGATGTCCTAGTAGAGGATAATGTGGATGAGGTTCTGGAGGATGAGGTCCTTTCAGGGGGCGAGGGTGATGTTTTGTTGGTGGAGAATAGGCAGGAGGATTGCTTGGGGTTGGAACCGGTGACAGGCCCTGTTGAAATTGCTGAGCAGGTACTTCCTGTAGAACTTGTTGGGGGGATAAGCCTCCTAAGGTCAATTTGGATGAAAATATGGGGAAGGAGGCAACAATTATGGCCGGTGAGGAACTTCCCATGCAGGAAAGGCGACAACACTTGACAGAATGTCATCTTGCTGAACAGAGGATGAGCAGTTCTGTTGTAGGTCATAAATTTGGGCTGAATGAACAATCTGGGGTGGGGAAGAAGAGCTCCATGGGAGAAAATGAGAACTAGAGTCCCCCTGACGTGTGGTCTTTTAGAGATATTGTTCAAGATGGGATCCACAAGGGGTCTTCTGGTGTTAGACCTCCATCTGCAACCTCATCAAGGAGGCCAAGAAGAGACTACTAATATCTCTCGAGCCCAATGTGGACAAGGTCTACTTCTAAAAGGAATATCCAGGTGGTCCTTTCCCTCAAAAAGGTAAGTGGGGTTAAGAAGGCAGCATTTGTTATGACTAATTTGGAAATAATTGACAATCGGGTTCAAAGCGCCAATTTCTGGAGAAATCCGGAATGGGAATTGGCTATAGGAGAAGATGAATCATATTTGGGATACGAGGATGATTGTGGTTATTATGATGTTTAATTCTATGTTGGTTTTGGTTGTTTGTTGTTTTGGTTACTGTTGTACTGGATTGGCGTTGTATTTTGGGCACCAGTCACCCATAATCTGGCTTTTCTAAAATTTAAAAAAAATTATTGTCCATTCATATATATTTTTATAATTTTATAATTATTAAAATAAATAAATAAATATTAATTTATAATTTTAATTATAAATAATTATATGTTCATATTAATATTTATAAAAATTGAAGAAATATAGTTATATATTTCTAAGATAATAACAATAATAACTATATTTCTTATAATTTTATAATTTTTTAAATTATAATTTTATAAATATATTTATATTTATTTATTTATACTTATAGATACAAATAAATAAATAAATATTTATCATATATATAATTTTATAAACATATATAATAATATAAATAAATTATTAATGTTATATCTTTTTCAGCACTAAAAAGGTGATGAAAAAGGTATGTTTTATCAGCGCTTTCTATTTTAGTGCTAATAAAACATAACTTTATCAATGATTTTTTATCTAGCATAGATAAAAGTTTCACCATGTTTTATAAAGAAACCCAAACTTTATCCTCCTTCCTCGCACCCCACAAGCTCTCATGGAAGCCGATCCCTACCGCCACCACCGCCTCCTCCACTCCTGCTGACTCCTCTGCCACCGTTAATCCATCCGCCACGAAACCACATTTTTTACGCGCCTCTCCTCCATCATACGCCTCTTTTCCGTTGAATGCCTCTACTCCATTGGAAGAATCCTCCACTGCATGCCTCTCCTCTACTGTGAACCCCTTCTCTTCAAACCCACCTTCACTGCGCACCTCCCCTCCTTTGTATGCCTCTCCTCTACTGCATGCCTCTCCTCCGTCGCGTTCCTCTCCTCTGTAGGAGGACTCCTCCTCTATGCACCTATCTTCCACTATGAAATCACCTCTATCGCATGCTAAAACACACCTTCGCGGCGAGTTTTATCCTCTTTTTCATTTATTTCCTCTTTTTCATTCCCCATAATTCATTGTTGCATTGCAGTTTCGCTTGAGTTTCATGTTTAAGAAGTGTTTTGATAATCTTCTACTATAGAATTGGTTGATCCACATTTCTAGAAGTGTAGTTTTCATGTGAGGGAATCCTACTTTTCCTTGTGGTACACAGATGAGATAAAAAAGTTCTTTGTGCTAGGGATTCTCCTTAGTTTCTCTTTGTTTGTGTATCATGTGTAAGGGATTTACTCTTTCTTTTCTATAGTTCATATTTTATCCACACTAATCAAATATAAGAAACAGATAATTAAATTGAAAAGGAAAATTGGGTTTGTTTATTACAGTTTCATATCGATAGTGATGTTGTGAAATGTATGGGATAAACACCCCACTAAAAATCATGGTCATTGTGGTTTTGGTTTTCACACTAAATGAATTGCATGTTTGTCGGTTCATGTTAACATTTAAACATAAAAATTGGTAATTTATATAAAATTGGATAATGAATGAATACCCCAGGATGATACAACTTCTATGATAACCCCATAATTAACAAGTGGAATTGAATAAGGGATGCATTATAAAATTTGAAATTGTGATTTCTTGGTTTGTATGGTATTGTGGTTGTGGGAAAGGTTGTGTGTCGTGACCTTTATTTTGATGCATCCATCAAAGGTACCTAACCTAGATTTTTTTATGAAATTTTCTTTAAAATTTTCTAGACTATTTTGGGACTTTATGTTGTTAACATCATGAATGATTTTTAGAGAGGTAAGAATTCTCTTGAGACTTATAGTGATACTCTCATCACATTGATTCTAGAGGTTACTAATATGAGTTTAGATAAATATTTTAGAGTGACTAGTATTTGTAATGTCATTTATAAAGTATTTTTGAAGATTTTAGAAAATATAATATGGAAAATCATACCATCTATTAGTTTAGTACCATAGTTCTTTTCTTGTATTGAAGAGTTATAGGATACTGTAGTCTCCATGAAGTAGTCTTAAAGCATGAAAAATATCTGGAATGTAATCCTTACTCATTTTATGATTAATTCAACCAAAACGAGAGGCTCTAAAACATAGCCTCATTTTTTAATATAGGAAGTAGATAATGAAATATCTTATAGATGTGGTAATTTTGAAATATATTATTTTTAGAAGTGGATGGGTTCATGGTAAGTAGTCCAGAAGTTATGAATAAAAGTTGTGGGTTTTTTAATGGTGATATGTTAGGGTATTCTCGTCATTTTATTGAGAATTTTTTTGGAATGTAAGATTAATTCATTGAAAAGAATGAGTGACATTAAATATTTAACAAAAGTGAAAGGTTTTATCTAGACACGTTATAGGTGTTAGAAATTCCACATGTTCAATAGGGATACTTCTATGAAATTTTGGAACTCAGTGAAACTGGACGAATTGATGAAACTTACTATAAGAATGTGGGAAAACATGCACAAGAAACATGTTATAGAGGTGTTTTTGGAATACTCATTGAGAATAAAAATCATTTCACAAGAATATTTGGAACATGAAATGAGAATTTTTTATGGTGGTTTTGCTAAGGCTTCATTTTTATTACTAGAGGGTCAATTGGGATTTTTTCTGACCGGAAGCGCTAATAAGGCCTTAACCAAGAATGTGGTATGGTTCCTTTTCTTAAATTTTCATGAGAGATACTTCTAAGATCTTAATGAGAGATTTATGAAAATAGTAATCTTTACCATAAATGATGTGGGTAACGAGTATGGATTATATTGTGATGTATCAAGAGTCAGGATTTGAACAGTTCCTGTCCATGAGGGTCATGTGGTTGCTTATGTGTCCAAACAGTTAAGAATACATAAGAGAAACTTCCCAAATATTTTACTAGATTTGTAAATAGTGGTTTTTTCCCTTAGGTGTTATTGTAATACACTAAAAAAGTGATTGAAATATATTTAATCGCAAAGTGAAATGAACCATTGATAGTAGAGAAGGTATGAGTGCCTATAGTCCATTAACATTGAATTAATGTATACCCTCAAGAAGGGGAACATTTTTTCTAATATACCATATTGGAAGGATCAATCTTAGGTACTACATCATTCAAGAATCAAGTGAAAGATGGTTACACACTTTGAAGAGATATTACATTATGTTCCAAAGTATCATTATCAAGTGACAATTTGGTTTTTATCTATCACTTCGTCACTCCTCAATAGTATTATGAGGGTAAACTATAGGATTCAAACTATTTATTCAAGAAAGACATTATAAACCTTTTATAGATTGACATTTTATAAAATGTTGGTTATTTTTTATTCATGTATCCTTTTTAAAGTACCTCTTTTGGGATTTATGTATTTGTGAAAATGCCTAAGTGGAACTTTTAAAACGATTAAAGTGTTTCTAATTGTTTCGAACAAAATTATATGTCTTCAAAATACCTTTTCTGGGGTTTAAATACTTTTAAAATGATTTAAAAACTTGGCATGGTTATAGGTTTCATTCTAAGTGTTTGTTAACTCATTTGGTTAGCTTTCAGAAAGGGATATGAATGTTTATAAATTGTATGTAACGTTGGTTTCATTTTAACATGGGGTGTGTGAAGTTTTAAATGAAAATTTGTAAAATATATAGGGTTGTAATTCAATTTAAGTGATTAAGATTATTGGGTCATGAATTTTCCATTACTGTTTTAAAAAATCCAATTGGGGCTTTGATAAATAGTATTTGAAACTGATCGGTTTATTTTAAAAAGGGTGTGTTATTTAAAAGTGGAATTCGTGTAAATGATTGGTTTTTTTAATGGGATTTCAATTGTGTTTTGATAAATATTTTTCAAAAGAGACTTAAAGCCTATATTTTTTTAGCCTTGGTTAATTTTTATATTAACATTTTGTGTATTTATTTTTTTAAATACTAATATCACCAAATAAAATAGGATGAATATGAATAAATAATGGATGGATTTCAATTGTTTGACAAAAGAGTACAAAGATGGAGTGAAATAGTAAATCATGTTTGTAAAAGATCACACATATGATCCTTATCAAATCCTTTGTACGCATTTTTTCTATTGTTATTCAAGAAAAGTTAATTCAGATGAGTTGGAAGAACACTTGATCTGTCAAGGAATGGATCAAAGTTATAAATGTTGAAATAATCACAGGAAACAAGAGAATGTAGCTAGTGGGTGAGATAAAACTGCATTTTATGGATCATATGATATGATTAAAAGTATGGAAAATGAATAAGACTATATTCAGGACAGGATTATATATGTGAATGATGATTAAGATTGTATTGAATAAATTACAATGTCAATTGAAGATGAACAACGTGATTTCCCAAAATTGTTTGACCAGATAAAAAGGTGTGAAAAGACGCCATTGTGTGGTGGTTTCACTAAATGTACAACATTGTCATCCATACTGAAGATGTATAATTTGAAAGTAAGAAATGGATGGAGTGATGCCAATTTTACTAAATTACATTCTCTCTTGAATGACATGTTCTTAAAAGTTAATGAGCTCCCGATCCGAAAATACAATGCAAAATGAATACTATACTCGATGGGTATGATCTTTGAAAAAATATGTACCTGCATGAATTGTTGTATAGAACATCACAAGGACCAAAAATCACTTAGAGAGTTCCCAATGTGTGGTTATTCATAATACAAAGAATATGAATATGGTCATAAGAAGGTTGTATGGTACTTTCCAATCATCATAAGGTTTAGGCCCCTATATGGAAGTGAGGAGACTATAGGGAAATTGACATGGCACACAGATAGAAAAAATAAATATGGGATACTATGTCACCAGATAGACTCTCTATAGTGGAAGAAAATTGATCACGAGTATCCTGACTTTGGAAAAATGCCAAGAAACGTTCATCTTGCATTATCTATATATGGAGTGAATCCTTTTGTTTTTCAATGTAGCACTCATAGTATATGGCCGATTATGTTTTTAAATAATAAATTTCCACCATGGTTATGCATGAAAAAAACACATCATGTTATCTAGGCTTATATCAGGACCAGAACAACGGGGTGATGATATCGATGTTTATTTTTCTCCATTGATTGAGGAATTGAAATTATAATGGGATTCATGTGTTACGTGGTATGATGCTTATAGAAATGAAGATTTCATGTTGAGATACATGTTTTATTGGATGATAAATGACTTTCTTGCTTATGAAAAATTGTCAAGATATAGAATTAAAGGAACTCATGGGTGTCCCATCTTCAAACAAAGTGCATAGTCAATTAGGTTGAAACATTCATCGAAAACCGTGTTTCTAGGACATCACAGATTTATACCCCGATAACATAAGTATCAATCCTTTACAACAAAATTATATGGATGTTTAGAATAATGTATAGAACCATGTCCTCTAACAGGTGATTAACTGTTTGAGAAAGTAAAATATGCGGACACTTTTTTTGATAAACTGTTATAAAAAAACCTAACGAAAACTAGTAGGAAGAAGATATCAATTTTTTTGGAATTTCCATACTGGAATTGTCTATACATCAGAAAATTTATTGATGATATGTATATTGAAAAAAAATTTATGTGATAGATTCATCGACATATTTCTAAATACACCATAAAAAAGTATGGAATTAAGGCTAGGTTGGACATGGTTGACATGGAAATATGAGAAGAGTTGGTGCCCGTGAAGGGTGAAAAATGAACTTTTCTTATTCCAGACACTTACACTTTTTCTAGACAAGAGAGATATCAGTTTTTCATCTTCTTGATTTATGTAAAGGTTCTATAGTGGTATTCATCAAATATCAAGAACATGGTGTCAATGACAGATTTAAAGTTAAAGGGTTTGAAATCACATGAGTGCCATGTTTTGATGAAATATCTAATTACTATATGATAGAAAAAATATTTTCAAATATTTTATTATTAATTTTATTGTTTTTAATCTCACCAATGTGTTATTTTAAGGACAATTTTCACATTTTATGTTTTAGAAGCATTTTTGAGCTTAATTGCTAAAATGCCTTATTTTGGATTTAAATAGTTTTAATTTATTTTAATGTTTCGGGCATAACATTTTCTAAACTAATAAAATTTTTAAAATGAATCTTTAATAGTTTTATATGTTCTATGGGATTTATTTTATCCTTCTGTACCCATAGCTCAATCTATCATTTGGAAGCTCAAATATAGCTCACAAGTCAGGCCTCAAAAACTATGCACAGAAATGGATAATTTTGTTGTTGGGCCCATATATCATAAATAACCAAACCAAAGGATCTGATATTATACATGAATCTAGAATACATCCAGATGAATGAATTTCATTAATATGGGAGAGCATTATTATTTCATTTCGAAGTCCATAAATGCATTGGAACTCTGTGTATTGGAATACAAACAATCTGCCTAGACATATTAAATGTCATGAGTACATCCCCCATATCTCTCTCTCCACTTGGACAATGAATATGAAAAGTAATGATTCAAAATAGGATAAATATTGGAACAAATTTCAATAAAAAACAATTTCCAAATTATGTCATTAAGGAGGAAATAAATGCTGATTATTTCAGAAGAATATTTTAGGAGCCATGTTTTCATTCCCTCTCCCTATAAAATACTGTCCCTTTTCATTTCAAAGGGTTGGAAAATTAGAGGTAGCCTTTGTTGGCCATTTTATGTAGTTTAATCTTGTATTTTATTTTCTTTTCATTATATAATTTCATTTAATATTTTAATTTAATTTTTCTTTCTCTTCATTTCATTCACTCTTTCATTTTCTTCCCCCATTTGCTTCATCACTGTGAACTCTTATGCTCGTGATCAGGAGTACCTAACCCGAGGAAGTTCCGAGGGGAGTATTATAGTGATTAAACTAAGTATTTGAGCTATCATTTTTAATTTTTATTATTTTCTTATAGTTATACTAAGGGGATCTTAGTGGGCAAGGCGCCTTCGTACCTCCACTTTCCACCCGAGGTTTAGCTTTCGGTTCTGCAACATTTTCCCTTGATCGAGGAGGTGGATGTGTGGTCTCTTAGCGATCTTGAGTGTAACATATATTCACAACCATATGAAGGGGAGGATTCTCACACAAATAATGGACTGTGTTCATTAAGTAAATTAAAAACTAATAATGAGACGATGAAGGTTCATTATGGTCGATTATCTCGAGAATGTCACCTTTCTTCTAACATTATTATGTTTGCATTCATTCTGTTTTCAATACATATGCATATTTAATTTTTGTATTTCATTCTCATATTTCAGATATCTATTTATGTTCATTTTTTTCATAAATATACACATATGTATAAATTTAATTCTAAGTAGTGAGTGATTGATCACAAAAGGCTCCTCAAGAGATCGACCTAGGTCAGCTATTGTGCTGCACTTAGTATAAATTTTTTTGAGAGGATGAACAAAAATGATTCATCAAATTTGATCCATTTCTATGGATATAAGTGGTATTCACTCATTAATTTTATTCACATTTTGTAGATAAATTTAATTTCATTTAAAAAAATACAAAAAAATCATAAATGTTAAAAACACTAAAAAAATCTTTTTGTTAATGATATCTATAAATTAAAATTTTTACGCATGGAAGGATGAATATCAGGTGAAAGAAAAAGGTTTAAATGATATTGATGATAAGTATTAAAGGATTAGTAATATAGTTGAAAAATTGAAGATTCAAATAGATTTGATTGCTGAATACGTAATGCTTTTCAAGAGAAACCCGAACCGGAACCTAAACCAGAACGAGTGGTGAAATAGATTTCACCAATCATTTTTTGTTAAATAACCTAAGTAGGGTTAGAAAGATCTTATTAAAGAATTAATCATATCATCCCGTACTCAACCATTTATTGAGAAGGTCCCTGAAGTACACATGCTATCTCATGAACTTATATGAGATCAACAATTTTTTGAAGAAACCTGGAATATCTTTGTTGAAGATAACCTAAAACTTGATCTTCCCATAATTGATATCGAACAATCAGAAACATTTGACCTCTATTTTGCTTTGTAATATGATTAATAAAGTTCATATTATGAGATGTAATTTCCAATTGTCTTGCCTGAAGAGATCAATTTCTAAGCTGACTTACTTGAATGGGAATATTTCTTTATTGATTCGTCATGTTTTAATCTTATTCAAACTGAATTGTTTTCTGACCTCTCCTTTCCTAAAATTCATGATACAAAAAATTTGGAGTAGGTCATGTATGATACTAAAGAGACTAAAAAAGAGGTGTTGATCAGGGAAGAAGATTTGGAGAAGATGGTGTTGGTGAGACTACCTCCTCTACAACAACTTTCATACCATTTGGAGGAGGAAACCATAGAAGTTCACAGGAAGCACACCAATTTTCTTTTCCCTCCAACACTAGAACTTAAATTCTATAATTATTATTTCTTGGGGGTTGGGAACATTCTTATATTATTTGGGGTTCTCTATTCTTGGTTTTTACCGATGGACACTAGGAAAATTCACATGTGGTGGTTCATCTCAAAGAAACCACACCAACCTTCTAATTGGGGATAATCTACTACAACTGCCGAACTAGGGGAATAAAAACTTAGCACCAACTTGGGGGGTCAAACCAAGAATTATAATTTTTTCTACCCCCTTCCTATTTATTTTTATTTTTTTATTATTTTGTGTCATTTCTTTCTTGTAGTTTTAATGTGGTAGCAGCTAAGAGATTAACTCAAGGCTGCCACTGAAAAATAAATCAGGTTGTATCTTTCCTTTTCTTTATTTTGTTTACTTCCCAATTTAAATACTGTGTAAAAATATTTCTTAATCTGATTTGAGATAAAATGGGGTTAGTAAATGGAATAATTGTGGGGGATGGGTTTTCAACTTTTTTTAGATATTTGTTGTGTGCTTTCATTTTATTTTTCTTTTTGTTTTTTGAAATTTTCTTGTTTTCCTTTTTCATTTTTTGGTGTGTTTTTAGGAATCTTGAGCTAAATAGAATATATTGGAAAATTAACACAATATTGGTATTTTTTTGTAGATATCTTAATTTTAGTATTTTAGGTTTTAAATTATTTCTTAACAGATTTTGTTTCTTGATTTCTTAACTTTTCATTTGAAGAAGTTTGGTTGATTGTGAAACTCATGTGCACTAGTGCTGTCTAAATTGAAAATCTTTTCCCAACCCTAGAGATTTATAAACCTGTTTGACATATTCTTATAATTATATTTTTCTTGAGAGTCTTGAGACATTTCTTATGATCCATAATTTTCTATTTTTATCATTTTCAAATCTATTAGATTTCATGGAATGTGTTATGTATGATTGAGGCACCACTTTGAAAGCCCATTTGCATTGAACTTTTATTTTGGACTACCTTTACATCTGGCCTTCATTAATCCCATAGTATACATGAAATAACTTGTTTTTTAGCCAAAATAAAATCCATTTATAACTTTATAACCTTCTCTAGATGTTAAATTCATGATTATTATTGAACTCAAGTGTGGGGGAGGGAGAATATGGGCTGCATTTTTCATTCCTGAAGAATCTATTTGAGTTGAATTGAAAGTGGTTCCATACATATTGTTTCATGGGTGGATGAAATTTCATGATATAAATATGTATGGTTAGTCCAAAATATCATTACACATATGGTCTGGGTGTTCACCAATTTTTGAAGATCAAAAGTTGCCTCTCTTTTCCTAAAAAACATGATTCTGAAGAGAAATCTAAATCTCAATTTAAGATAAAACAATGATAAAATTGGGGGAAAGAGGGATGAAAATCATTGATTCTGAAATTTCAAGTGTGAACTTCCCAAATTTCTAGATTTTTTGAGGTGAATCATTTTCGAGCTGATTGAGGATCATCCATTCTTGAGAAAAACTATTTTCAAACATTTACTTTACATTTGAGCTTAACCCTCCTCAGTCTGCCTCATATGTTTTTACATTTTAAACCTTCCAAAACTCATCCTAAAAACAACCCATGAAAAAAATATCATGATTTATATATTTGTGACTCTATGAAGTCGATATAATTGGAGGATAGAAAGCCTATGGAGATCACACATGTTATTGGGAATGAGAAAAACTCTACATTAAATATCCTTGAGTAAAGAGAGAAATATTTTTCCTGGGAGGTAGGTACGACATGAATGTGAGGATTAACATGATATTTAATGGATTCATATGATTTTGAGGAGTTATGAAATTTGTATCCATTTAGGAGGCATGATATTTTCTCAAATATGATAATTGAGTTCTGTTGTCATTTATGCTTTGAGAAGTTTGTTTTGACCTCGGTATATGATGATTGCCCAAAAGTGAAATGTTTAAGTGTGAGGGAATTTATAGAACACATATTTTAAATTATTTTATTCTGAATTTAATTGTTTTTAATCCCACCAATGTGTTATTTTTAGGGAAATTGTCACATTTTATGTTTTAGAAGCATTTTTGAGCTTAATTGCTAAAATGACTTATTTTGGATTTAAACAGTTTTAATTTATTTTAATGTTTCAGCAATAAAATTTTATACAATGATATAAATTTAAAAATTCTTCTTTTATATATTTCTATTTTATATGGGATTCATTTTAACCTTATATACCCAAATCTCAATCCATCATTTGGATTCTCAAATCTAGATCACAAGTCAGGCCTCAAAAACTGTGCACAGAACTGAATAAATTTATTTTTGGGACCATATATCATAAATAACCAAACCAAAAGAGATGATATTTTACATGAATATAGAATAAATCCATATGAACAACTTCAATTCATATGGGAGCGCATTATTCTTTCATTTTTAAGGCCATAAATGCGTTGGAACCCAGTGTATTGGAATATGAACAGTCAGCCCGACCAGATTAAATGTCATGAGTACATCCGCCATATATCTATCCCCACATAGCCAATGAATATAAAATTTCATGAGTCGATAGAGGAGAAATATGGGAAAAATTTAAAGAAGTAACAATATCCAAATTCTATCATTAAGGAGTAAATACACACTCATTATTTAATAATAAGATTTTAGGATCCAAATTTTCATTCCCTCTCCCTATAAGAGAGTGTCCCTTTTCATTTCAAAGTGTTGGAAACTTATGGGTACCCTTTGTTGGCCATTTTATGTAGTTTAGTATTTTATTTTATTTTCTTTTCTTTTCATTATGTAATATAATTTCATATTTTATTTTAAGTGTTCTCCTTTCTCTCCATTTCATTCTCTCTTTTGTTTTCTTCCTCAGTTTTCTTCACCACTGTAAACAATTATGCTCGTGATCATGAGTAGCTAACCCGAGGAAGTTCCAGAGGGAGTATTATAGTGATGAAACCAAGTCTTTGAGATATAATTTTTAGTGTTTCTTGTTTTATTATATTTATTCTGAGGGGGATCTTAGTGGGCACGATGCATTTGTGTTTCCACTTGCCACACGAGGTTTAGCTTTCACTTCTGCAATATTTTCCCTCAATCGAGGAGGTGGATGTGTGGTCTCTCGACGATTGTTGAGTGTACCATATATTCACAACTATATGTAGAGGATGATTCTTACACATACAACATAGTGTGTTCATTAAGTAAATTAGAAACCAATAATGGGATGATGAAGGTTCACTCTGGGTGATGATCTCGGGAATGTCTCCTTTCTTCGAACATCATTCTGTTTTCATTGCATCTGCATATTTAATTTTACTATTTCATTATCATTTTTCAAATATCTATTTCTGGTCACTTTGTTTCATAAATAAATAAATATATAAAAATTTAATTATAATTAGTGAGTGAATGATCGCAAAAGGATCCTCAAAAGATCCACCTGGGTTAGCTATTGTGCTGCACTTAGTATAAATATTTTCGAGAGTGTGGACGACAACGCTTCATCACTAAAGATTTACGTTTAATTTTTCCCAAGAATTTCTATCATACATTAACCAAACTCTATTTCTTATTCAAATATATATTCATTAATCTTATAGACCTCGTGAAATTTATGAGTATGGAAAAAAAATTTCCATCATATTATGTGAATAGGAAATGTTATTCCCTCTAATATTATTTGATATGATGGTTAATTTGATGGTTCACTTGGTGAGAGAGATTGAAATATGTGGTTCTATAAACTATAGATAGATGTACCCCATTTAATGGTATATGAAGATTTTGAAAGGGTATATCAAACATTGAAGTTGTCCATAGGGTTGTATTGTAGAGAGATACATTATAAAAGAATCCATTGAATTTTGTACTGAATAATTTTCTAGTGCATAAAGCATTGGTCTACCAAAATCTCATCACACTGGGCATCTTGTGGGTGAATTAATAACTAGAAGAGATGTTTTCACAATCAATATTACAGATCAGGAGCAGTACCACCTTTATGTTTTTCCTAACAGTTTGGAGGTTTCACCATATGTCAAAATCCACAAATAAATTTTTAGGAACTTGAATGTATCAAGGGATGAAATATGAAAATCAAATATACATAATCAATAGTTTATAAGATGGTTTCTAGACCATATTTTAAAGGAGTCAGATGAAAATCTAGATTCTATTTCTGAATGGATTAAGTGGCTAGTCATATGACAAGTGTATATGCATTTTATTACAATGGTTATGTAATTAATGGTTATATGCTATATACAAATGATCATGATGAATATAGTACAATGATATATTGTGGAGTTACACTCGTGGCTGAAGCGATGCATGTTTCTGGTATAACAACCCTACTCTTTATTTCATATTTAAACATGAGTTATTACATAAAACCTTAACTTAATAAAAATTAGATGATTGATAGGTCTAGTGTATTTGGGGCATAATTACATTATATAACAAAATGAAACATGAAATTCAAATCTTTATTAAAAACTTATTTTACATGACCATAACATTCCTCTATACATAGAAATGCATCGGATAACATGAGGCCATAAATAAGAAAAGGCTGAGTTATAAAGACTAGTAAGGGAAAAACATGGCATAAAATGAGGAAGAAAATACATGTTAGTCAATAGGAACATCAATGGAGAACAAAAAAAATGAACATAAATGCATGATATATCATGACATTCATAACATGGAAATGTGGAAAAACATACCACATGATATTAACACGAGAAAACGATTATTTCACAAGTATTAGCATGAGTAAACCCTCATTGCACATGAATTATCATGAGTAAACCCTAATTTCACCTGAATTTTCATGAGTAAACCCTCATTTCACATGGAATATTGTAATGCCCCAATCCCAATTACCCAGAGTTGGTGCATTATTACATAACACTGGCATGATACAAGGAATCATTTCCTGAAAGACCAATCAGTTTAGTATCCTTGGAAGTACTAGACACATTCATAAGTTTTACATTGAATTATAAAATGAAAACTAAAACAACAATATTTTCATGGACAACACTGAGATCCCATAGACTATCCCAACAGGTCAGTCATAATATACTTCCTCACATCCTGGGAAAAATAAAACATAGAAAGGCGTGATCTCATATGCTTAGTAAGGATAACAATATAGCTGAAACGTTCATACATAAGCATAAACATTTAAGTCAATGTATAGAACTAAAAAAATCCTTTTCAACATAAACTTCATTATAATATGGAAAATATAAATCAAAATAATTTCATTTACTTACTCCCAGGGATATTCTAGTAGTTGAATAATCACATGCAATATCAATATCCACTTTCATAATGATGGAACGCATAATTCCAGACTTTCATAACCACATAGTCAAGGCGTTTCCCCAAGACTACAAATAAAATTTTGTCAAGGCCTTATGAAAATACACTAGTTTGTCTCATGAGACCTATCGATGCATCGAGGAGCTATAGAAAGCTCCACCCGTCACTTACTAAGTCCAATGGATTCCTCATATGAAAAGGATTAAACATAACATAAACATTCGTATTAAAATTGGCATAAAAATGTCAATACTTTATCCATAAACCATGAATGGTAAGAAAATAACACAAAAACAATCAAACATAACTAATTCAATACAATGTGGAAGATTTTATTATAACAAATCAACATCAATCGAGAATAATGAAGGATATTGACATAAATGAAGTTAATCATCAAAACTATTTGAGAGAAATATCACCCTTTTTCATTAAAACATTTAAAAGTCTCACTATTTATCAAAAAGTTGTTTAAAATAGATTTTTTATTCAAAGTGTCCCATTAAACATTTAAACTTTTAAAAGGAATTTTAGTTTTAAAAAATTAATGTCCATATAAATAAAACCTTAAAACCATTTTTAAAACATGGACATTAATGAGAATGATTTAGAAGAATAAATTTTTAAAACATTTAAAATGATATTTTAGTTAGAATACCTAACCAAATGAGAGACACTTGAATACAAATAATTGAGGAAATAAAAACTTTATAATATCATGAGAATAAAGGGATTTATGATATACCATGTCAAAGTATAGTATATACACCAAATAGAATCAGATTGGTGCATAACAACAATGAAGTCTCAATGGAATGTAAGATGGGATGAATTCCTTTATAAAGACCGTATCATTAGGTTAAGGATAAATCAATGAAATAATTATGTGTGACAAATATAAATACACTGAATATGATTGTATATTAAGTGTAAATCAATCATAGGACATTCAAACAAATTCTTGTAAAAAAACACCAATGGTTTGGATGTTTATCTCAATGAATAGAAATTGAGTTAAAATTACTCTTACCAAGTTTATATCGATGACTTGAGAATTTATCAATGGAGTTATTATGTGTATAAAAAGTATATCCATGCAAAGGGGAGTGGAAATTACTATATAAGATAATAAATAGTGATTTCACACATAATCTTGGGGTAATGTAATCAATGAAGTTTGTGTAAAACCGAATGAGTGGAAATTGAAATTTGAAATTCCCTTGTCGATTTGGTAACTTAAGAAATATAAACCCCATGAAAGAAGGATCATCCAATGATGATATAAATACCCATAAATTAAATTATATTACACAAACAATACAATCATGAGTAGTACACACACCACAAAAAAGGTAACAGTGGAAAATATAGCATGAATCTCACGGGAATAAAAGTGAGATGAAAAACCATTACCTTGTAATTTTCCTTGGTTGAGGGTAAGTTAACCTCCTGTATAATAGTTAAATCATTTTTATTAAATTATACAAGAACTATATACATAAATATGATATCATATATGATTATCTAATATTGCTTTGTTAATAATATTTTAGTAGTATCATCATTTTGGGTGTTAACTAATTTGTTTTCCTTTATATTCTTTGTTATGTGAGTCATATTTTTTATGTATGGGATGTATCTAATTCATATCCAGACTGATATCAAGTCTTTAAAAATTATTTTAAATCATAAAATGAAAATTATTCTTGAATGGACACGATGGGGAATGAAACTCATCGCGTTCCTGGAGACAGTAATCTGTACGTACGCCCGAGCGACAATATCATTCTTTTGATATTAAAATAATATATAATTGATGGTATATCATATATAAAGAATAATTATCATGTTATATTTATTATTTACACCAATTATACATCATTATTATACCTATCCAAATAATAATTTATTGAATAACAACAACACCACGACGTGGAGACGGTAAGTCGTACGTACGCACGTATGGTGAAATGTCATTCAAAGGATGGATAGAATAGTGAATATGGTAGTACCATATTTATAATAACATAATATTATATAGAATATAATGGGGTTATTGTTTTAAAATGGAAATAACAGAAAGAGGAAGTGGAAGAAGAAAGGAACTTGAAAGAGGTGATGAAATATTTACCTCTTCTTCGGTTTTTCATTTTGATTTCATCAAAAGGACTCCATAGGTTGGATTTATGACTTAAGGAAGTCCTCTAGGATGAAGATAGGACAATTTAGAGGGTATTTGGTCAATCTTTTGCTGAGCCAAATTTCTTTGAAGGTGTGAATTTGAGAGAAGGGGGAGTTCCCTTTTATAAGAGGGGTGAGGGGCACCTTAGGAAAAGCTAGAAATATTATTTTATAATAAAATAATTTTCGGTTTATAATGGCTTCAAAATAGATTATTTAAAGGATAATATGGGTATGGGTCGAAAAATAGTCAACCAATAGGATTTATATTGGTTTGGGTCACTATATTAACATTTTCTTTTAGATTTAACTGTTAGTTAAATAGTTTGACATTTACCATTTCTCTTTGTATTTTTATATTATATGGTTAATAGAATTACTATACAATTCTAAGATAACCCCAAGTGGTTTATTAATGATACAGATATCATTATATAAGTCGTTTGGCTGAACCTTAGATTTTTATGAATATAATATCAATGAATAATATATTATTTGTTTTTAAAACTTTTTATGCCAATTTTGGAACTATTTGGTATTTTGTTTTTTCTAAATTCATAACAACATTATTACTTTGAAAAAAATTCATCTAACAAACCATAAAAAGTCATTTTAACCTTTAAAATTAGTTTAATTGATAAAAAGTCTCAAATTACATTTATTTGGATATTTATAATATCAATTATTTTAATATTTCATTAATTATGTAATTACTTCATCATCATTGTGTCATAAATAAATTTAATTATATAATGTCTAAAAATTATAAATAAAATTCCATTATGTAGGAAATAGTTTTATCTTTCTAATTAATATTTATAGTTTAATTTATATTGTGTGTAACCCTATATTAAAAATAGTTTAGTCATTAAACCTTGAATTTAACTCTTTTAACTCTTCTTTAAATAAAATAATAATAAATGTCCTAATCTAATCCAAGTGGACCTAAAGGATCATATTTTATTCCTATGGTTGTTTTTGGTCGAATTATGCTTATCCAATAGAATTAGAACATGTGTAATGGTAATAATAATATCATTTTTACCCTTAATTACCCTATTTACTTTTAACCGTGGTAAATAAAAGTAAAAAGTTACTATTCACCAAAAATTATTTTCATCTTATTAAACCACATTTTTCTTACTGATAATAAATGCGTCTCTCGGATTTTTGAAATTTCACTCACAGAATCAGTAAAATTAAGTTTTATGTGAATTTGAAAATTCTCCTAGGAGGTGGGTAAAATAGGTTACAAAGTTCAATAAATTATATACGTCTAATTTTATTATAAAATGAATCCAATGAATTAAATTGAACTTATATAGGTATTATATGTCCATTTTGACTTAAAATAAATTTAAATAAAATAAATAATTATTTAAATAAAATGTTGGTTTTAAATAATAACGCATTATTTTTCACTATTCATCAAAAATTGAAAGTTTTCAAAAAATTTCAAAAAATTCACCATAAGATAATTTTGATATTCCAAATTCAAAAATGAAGTATATTTTAATAAATTCAAAATATATAAGTTGCATTTATTAATTTAAAATTAATTTCCATTGTCAAAACCAAATAGCGAGTTTTTATAAAAAATATCAACTATCAAAAGATTGACACTTGTTTATGTGAAATTTCAAAGTGAATTTAATTAAAATGACTGGTATTAGATTAAATAGTAAAAATATAATCTATTTATACTTCCAAACCATTAAAATGTATAATTTCACACTATATATTATTTTGATTAATTTTTTTCAGTTAAAATATAGTATTTTTCGCTATTCACCCAAATATGAAAGTTATCAGAAAACCACAAAAAATGAATTGAAACTAAATTCTTGTGTCCCGATTCTAAATAAGAAGTTTATTTTGTTAAATTGAATGTATAAATGTTTCAAATATTGGATTTAAATAGTGTTCTCCATCAAAAGGCGGTAAAATTGCATTTTAAAAAAATACTTCTTTTATCTAAAAAATGAATTTGTTCTTATATTATGTCTAAGAAACTCGCAATATGGTTTCTAAAATTATAAGGATTATATAAAGTTCAAAATTCAGTTAACATTATTCATAACTGCTTTTGAATGGGTAGTTTTGTAATTCGTGGTGCGCTTGAACTCGGTGTTGCGTGTAGTGCAAGTTATTAAATTACATTGAAGAAATAATGTAATATGAAATCATGGGGTGTTACATTATTCCCCCCTTTTGGAAATTGCATCCTCACAATTTTTAAAATTAGGCTTAGGAACTTCATTGAAAGTCTCACATAGGAAAAAGAGTCAATAAAACTATCACTTTAAAAGAA
The DNA here is from genome assembly GCA_963277665.1 of Viscum album. Classification (NCBI taxonomy): domain Eukaryota; kingdom Viridiplantae; phylum Streptophyta; class Magnoliopsida; order Santalales; family Viscaceae; genus Viscum; species Viscum album. The sequence goes on along the minus strand of OY728158.1, from coordinate 358,977,744 downwards.
AGGAAGAGAAGTACACAGGTCACCCCAGATAACCCATACTAGAATTCCATGTAAGAAAACATGGATATGGATGATAAACTAAGTGTCAAGTTATAATGGAGAGGGATAGAAAACATGATCAGGAGAAAGTTAACAACATGAAAACCACAAACTTGTGATGAGATAAACGGTCATTAGTTTCCCAGTAGGAAAAGTAAATGGACAACGTTTTTTTAAGTTTTGTTTCATAAAGTTGAAGAATTTATTTATGATATTGACTAAGAACATAAAGATATATACTTACTTTTTACGTAGAGTTTCATCCTTTTATAAATTTCTAACACTAACTCATTTTTTTTTCAAACGATGAGTATTCAAGATGACTTGGTCACACCTAAAGTGCTATAATCAACTCTAAAGAATCACATAATCCACAAAGGATAAACTCTATATATTTACATTGTCTTTAGAGATTAACCAAAACCAAAATGGCTAGTACAAGATCAGATGATCCCCAAAAAGGATAATACTTTAGAGAAAGAAATACTTATCTTATTTTCTAAAATTAAACCAACAATACCCAAAGTTCAATAAATACCATTCAATAAACAATTTTTCTTAAAATCCATCAATATAATCCAAAATAATACTGAAACCCAAAACATAGAAGAATTTTATTACACATTCTTCCATGTTAAATTGTATTTCCAAATAACATCGAATACTCTTAAATTCACAAACTTAAAATTAATTAACCTAATCACATATTCTCTATAATTGGTTAATCATTTCCATAAATAACCAAAATCAATATAAATCCACAATAAAAATATAGATAAAAATCCACCATTACTCCTCAAATTAAATCCCATAGTATTCTATTTTCCTTAGGCATATAGTATTCCCAACAGAGTGAACGTCTTCCTAAATAACATTTATCACTAAATCACCAAATCATTTTTCTATACTAAAGGTATCCATTTGATAAGACATAAGATCCCAAATCAACATATGATTGATCAATAAAATCATTTAACTAAAAATAATTAGTCACACTATCTAGGTACTTCACGTAGTCCGGTGGTAGGTGACAAATCCCAACCACACTCTTGTTGTGGGTTCGATTCCCACATCTTTGTCCGACGCGATGGGTTGTCCCATGGTCTGTTTGTTGTCAGTTTTCAAAAACAATATTTTATAACATTACCAAAATGAGATAAATTCTTCAAAATAACCATAACATAATTTAACCACAAATGTTATCTCATACCTTGCATTTTCATCCCAAAATATAATAACTTGTAATTACCTCAAACTCATTGATCATATAAAACCAAATTGTTATTTATAACTATATCCACAAGAGAAAAGATAATTATTCCTCAAATATCATTTTCACATGAATAACTACAGGGTTACAAATAAAATAGAAAATTATTCCAAAGTAATCCCATCAACCAAGAGCACTAATACTTTTAAACATTTCTCTAACCATTTATTTCCACATATCTTCTTCTTTGACCAAGAAAATATCCTATAGAATAGGGCATTCACTTGGGTAATGGCCAGGTTCCCTACATTTATAAAAAATGACTATAAATGGATTCTTGGGACCATTCTTATTTTCTCCCATAGTACTCTTCATTTTTACTCTGTAATTCTTTACTTAATATACTTCTTTCCCACATGTAAAGCATTTCTTTGTTCCATTGAGATAATTTCCTAAGTGTTTCCTTCCACATTTCTTACATGATGTAAATTGAGGATTCTTTTCTCCATGGTCTCCACTGTTGGAGCTCTTATTATTCATCACCTTTCTCTTCTTTGTTGAGTCTGGGAGTTGGTTAATATATATGTTGTTGATTATAGTTTTTGGAAAACTGATTTGGCATAAACACGATATGTTTTATGCCTATCAAAATTCCATTTTTTTGCTCATTTCCACCACTGTTCCTACCTTGTACATCATTATAAAAGTTAGTATGACTTATTTGGAATCCAGCCATTTACTAAAACCAGAAATCATTGTGTGAGTAACAGTAGTTATAAAATCATTTAGAGAATATCATGACACCATATTTTCAATTTGAAACACCTCAGGATTAACCAAGGTCATTTATTCACATATTATATTAAAATCCTTCAGATCAATTTGTAAATAAAATAAAAATTATCCTAAGCATATCCCTTAGGAGTGTCGTAACCAAGAGTGCAGCAAGGCCCATTTTCGTGCACCCATTCCCGTTCGAGTCTAGCTTAAAGTGGTGTTTTGGTTTTTACCCCAAGGTACAGCTGTGCCAGAGCCGCCTCTACCTGCTCGTATCTAGACATGAATGTATTTCTTAGAAAACTCACAAAATCTCTACAATACCAAAATTTTAAGATGTTATTATATAATAATACTCAAAATCTATCTTAGGGTTATGTGTTCTAATCAGAGTTTATCTAAATCTAGTTTCCAATGTTTGTACTAAACATCCTCTGTTACCAACTGTAACTCCCTGACCCCAGTTACCCAGATTCGGTGCATTATTACATAACATTGTCATGATACAAGGAATCATGTCCCGAAAGACCGATCATTTTAGTATCCTTGGAAGTACTAAACACATTCATAAGTATTACATTACTTTATAAAATGGAAAACTAAAACAAAAATGCTTCCATGGACAACAGTGAGATCCCATAGACTATCCCTGCAGGTTTTTCATAATATACTTCTTCGTATCCTGGGAAAAATAAAACATAGAAGGGGGTGAGATCAGATGCTTAGTAAAAATAACAATATAGCCAAAAAATTTATAAATAAGCATAAACATTGAAGGAAATATGTAGAACTAAAACAAAATCCTTTTCAACATAAACTTCATTATAATATGAAAAATATAAATCAAAATAATTCCATTTACTTACTCACATGGATATTATACTAGTATAATAATCACATTCAATATCAATAGCCACTTTCATAATGATGGAATGTATAATGCCAGACTTTCATAACCACATAGTCAAGGCCTCATGCCAAGACTACAAATAATATTTTGTCAAGGCCTTATTCCAAGATAATAGTTTGTCTCATGAGACCTACCTATGCATCGAGGAGCTATAGCGGGCTCCACCAATCACTTACTAAGTCTAATGCATTCCTCAAATGAAAATGTTTAAACACAACATAAACATTCGTATTAAAAATGGCATACGAAATGTCAATAATTTATCCATAAACCATTAATGGTATAAAAATAACACATCCACAGTCAAACATAACTCATTAAATACAATTTGGAAGATTGTATTATATTAAATCAACCTCAATCAAGAATAATTATGGACATTTACATAAATTAAGTTAATCATCAAAACTATTTGAGAGAAATACCCCCCTTTTTCATTAAAACATTTAAAAGTCTCACTTTTTATCAAAAAGATGTTTAAAATAGATTTTTTATTCAAAGTGTCTCATACCACTTTGAAACTTTTAAAAGGAATTTTAATTTTAAAACATTAATGTCTATATAAATAAAACCTTAAAACCATTCTTAAAACATGGACATTAATGAGAATGATTTAGAAGAATAAAATTTTAAAACATTTAAAATGATATTTTAGTTAGAGTTCCTAACCAAATGAAAGACGCTTGAATAAAAATAATTGAGGTAATCAAAACTTTATAATATCATGAGAATAAATAGATTCATGATATACCATTTCAAATTATATTATATACACCAAATAAAAGTGGATTGGCGCATAACAACAAAGAAGTCTCAATGGAATGTAAGATGGGATGAATCTTTTATAAAGACTGTATCCTTAGGTTAAGGATAAATCAATGAAATAATTATATGTGACAAATATAAATACACTCAATATGGTTGGATATTATGTTTAAATCAATCATTGGACATTCACACATATTCTTGTAAAAACAACACCAATGACTTGGATGTTAAAGTCAATGAATATAAATTGAGTTAAAATTAATCTTATCAAGTCTATATCGATGAATTAAGAATTTATCAATGGAGTGATTATGTGTATCAAAATTATATCCACGAAAAGGGGATTAGAGATTACTATAAGTAAATAAATAGTGATTTGACACATAATCTTGGGGTAAAGTAATCAATGAAGTTTTCATAAAACCGAATGGATGGAAATTGAAATTTGAAATTCCCTTATTTATTTGTTAACTTACAAAACATACACCCCATGAAGGAATTATCATACAATGATGATGTAAATACCCATAAATTATGTTATATTACAAAAACAATACAATCATGAGTAGTACATACACCACACAAATGGCATCAGTTGAAAATATAGCATGAATCTCAGAGAGATAAAAGTGAGATGAAAACCCATTACCTTTAATTTTCCTTGGTTGAGGGTATGTTAACCTCCTGTATAATAGTTAAATAATTCTTATTAAATTATAAAAGAACTATATACATAAATATGTTATCATATATGATTCTCTAATATTGTTTTGTTAGTAATATTTTAGTAGTATTATCGTTTTGGGTGTTAACTGATTCGTTTTACTTTATATTATTTGTTATGTGAGTCATATTGTTTAAGTATGGGATGTATTTTATTCATATCCATCCTGATATCAAGTCTTTAAACATTATATTTGATCAGAAAACTGAAAATTATTCTTGAATGGATACTATGGGGAATGAATCTCATCGAGTTCATGGAGACGGTAATCCATACGTATGCACGAGCGACAATATAATTATTTTGATATTAAAATAATATATAATTGGATGGTATATAAAATATACAGAATAATTATCATGTTACATTTATTATTTACACCAATTATACATCATTATTAGTCCCATCCAAATAATAATGTATTGAATAACAACAACAACACGACGTGGAGATGGTAAGTCGTACGTACGCACGTATGGTGACATGTCATTAAAAGGATGGATAGAATAGTGAATATGGTTGTACCATAGTTATAATAACATCACAGTATATAAAAGATACTAGAGTTCTTATTTTAGAATTGAAATAACAGAAAGAAGAAGTGGACGAAGAAATGAACTTGAACGAGGTGATGAAATATTTACCTTTTCTTCGGGTTCTTCTTTTTGATTTGATCAAAAGGGCTCATTATGTTGGATTTATGACTAAAGTAATGCCTCTAGGATGAAGTAAGTATAGTTGAGAGGGTATTTGGTCAGGTTTTGGCCGAGCCAAATGGATTTGAAGGTGTGAATTAGAGATAAGGGTGAGTGCCTTTTTATAAGAGGGGTGAGGGGCACCTTAGGAAAAGCTAGAAATATTATTTTATAATAAAATAATTTTTGGTTTATAATGTCTAAAAAATATATTATTTAAATGATAAGGTGGGGATGGTTCGAAAACCACTCAACCAATAGGTTTTATACAATTTTGGGTAACTATATTAACCTTATCTTCTAGATTTAACTCTTAGTTAAATAGTTTAACATTTACCATGTGTCTTTGTATTTTTATATTATATGGTTAATAAAGTTACCATATACTTCCAAGAGAACTCAAAGTGGTTCATTATTGATACACCTATAATTATATAATTCTTTTGGCTGAACCTTAGATTTTTAAGAATAGAATATCAATTAATAATATAATATTTTTTTAAAATAAACTCTTTTATGTAAATTTTGACACTATTTAGTATTTTGTTTTTTTGAAATTCATAACAACATTATTACTTCGAACAAAATTCATCTAACAAACCATATCATGTCATATTAACCATGAAAATTATTGGAATTTATAAAAAGTCTCAAATTACATTTATTTGGATATTTATAATATCAATTATTTTAATATTTCATTAATTAGGTAATTACCACATCATCATTATGTCAAAAATAAATTTTGTTATTTAATGTAAAGAAATTATATTTAAAATACCATTATGTAGGAAATCATTATATATTTCTAATTAATATTTATAGTCTAATTTATATAGTGTGTAACCCTATATTAACAATGGTTTAGTTATTAAACTTTGAATTTAACTCTTTTTACTCTTCTTTAAATAAAATAATAATAAATGTCCTAATATAATCCAAGTGGACCTAAAGGATCATATTTTATTCCTAAGGTTGTTTTTGGTCAAATTACACTTATCCAATAGAATTAGGACATGTGTTGGGGTAATAATAATATCATTTTTACCCTTAATTACCCTATTTACTTTTAGCCGTGGAAAATAAAAGTAATAAGTTACTATTCACAAAAAATTATTTTCATCTTATTGAACCACATTTTTCTTACTGATATCAACTGTGTCTCTAGGTTTTTTAAAATTCCACCCACACAAGTGGTAAAATTATGTTTTATGCAAATTTACAAATGCTCCTAAGAGGTGGGTAACATATGTTAAAAAGTTCAATAAAATTTTATACATCTAATTTTATTATAAAATGACTCCAATGAATTAAATTGAACTTATATAGGTATTATATTTCCATTTTGAATTAAAATAAATTTAAAAAAAATAAATAATTATTTAAATAAAATCTCGGTTTTAAATAATAATGTAGTGTTTTTCACAATTCATCAAAAATTGGAAGTTTTTCGAAAAATTTAAAACATTTACCCTAAGATAATTTTGATATTCCAAATTCAATAATTAAGTCTATTTTACTAAATTAAAAATATATAAGTTTCATTTATTAATTTAAAATTAATTCCCATTGTCAAAACCAAAAAGTGGGTTTTAAAAAAAATGATAACTATCAAAAGATTGACACTTGTTTATATCCAATTTCAAAGTAAAATTACTTACAATGACCAGTATTGGATTAAATGGTAAAAATATAATCTATTTATACTTTAACACCATTAAAATGTATAATTTAACACTATAAAATATTTTGATTAAAAAATTTGTTTTCAGTTAAAATATAGTATTTTTCACTATTCACCCAAAAATGAAAGTTATCAAAAAAAACACCAAAAATGAATTGAAACTAAATTATTATGTCCCAATTCTAAAGAAGAAGTTTATTTTGTCAAATTGAATTTATAAAAGTTTCAAATATTGGATTTAAAGAGGGTTCCCCATCAAATGTCGGTAAAATTGCATTTAAAAAAATACTTCTTTTATCTGAAAAATAAACTTTTTTCTTAAATTTTGTCTAAAAAACTGACAATATGGTTTCTAAAATTATAAGGATTATATAAAGTTCAAAATTTAGTTAACACTATTCATAACTGCTTTTGAACGGCTAGTTTGGTAAGTCGTGGTGTGTTTGACCTCAGTGTTGCGTGTAGTGTGAGTTATTAAATTACATTGAAGAAATAACGTACTATGAAATCATGGGGTGTTACGCATATAATGATACTAAACATTACCCTGTTAATTGGAGCACTATCAAGGATCACCCTTCATAAACATTTCATTTCATGCCCAAGTGTGCCACATAGATCATATAACATGGAATCATTCAACATCCTAAGTTATTACATGATAAAAAAAATGTGGAGTAAATACATGTAAGTCCCTAATAAATATTTACATTAGAATAAAGGTGAATACACTTGATAAAGAAATGGGAACGATATTGACTACTTGATAATTTTAGCTTGGAAAATCTTGGTGCAATTTCGGCAGCATAACAACATCAAATAAAAGTTTATAAAATGGGTTGATGAGATAAAAAGGGGTCTACCATATTTTATACATGAAATGTATAGTAAGAGGATCATGGAACATAAAATCTCAACATATTAAAATAAATTTATATGATTAATTTAAACTAAATTCTTTAATGGAAATGAGAAGAGATAAATATCTTACAGAATTTTGGCATAGTAACGGGTGGGATTAAGGAATCACAGGGGGGATTAATGGGAGTGAATGTAAGATCCCATAATGTATAAATCAAATTTATAACAAGTATTTATGTAATAAAATATCCCAAATCAAGGAAATGTAAATTAAAAGGCATGACATAAAATTGGTGCTTAAAGAAAAAGGAGAGAGGGAGATCCCTTACTTGGATGTGTGATCCCAAAGGATTGGGAGAGGCTTCCTGAGAACTTGATATCACCTTGGGAGGACTCTAGGGAGTATATGTTAGAGTTTGGCCTGACTTAAAAGAGTTTGAGTGAAGAGAAATGGGTTCTTGGGTGGTTTTATATAGAAAAGGTGGGGTAATTCTTTATTGTTTTGGTTTTGGACACTACACACTAAAATATTGAAAACAACAAACCATACCATAGTTTTTGCCCATGTTTTATGAAAGAGGGGAGTGGTATATATTTTTTAAAGTCTAAGTACAATATATAAAAATATTTCCCTTGATTATGTAGAGGCAAGTCATACTTTTGAGAAAATAATTTTAAATTCATACTTGTTTGTATGTCTTGGAATATTCACTAAGGCTTTATAAAATAAGTCAAATAAAACTAAAATTACATTATTTTAAATGAAAAACATATATTTTTTCGAATATACATTTTATAGTATTTTATCACATTACTAATGGGTCATTATGATGTCATAAAGCATATTATATATTTATATGGTATTTAATATTTACCCAAACATTCTACTACCTCAGAAAATTATGAAAAAATAATCGTTTGATAATTTCAACATCCAAATTCCAAAAATAATATTCATTTTATCTATATAATTTAATAAATATGTGAATTTTTACTTTAAAAATAAATACTAACATTTATTGAAAATTGACAGGTTTTGACAAAACAATTTTCAAACCTTAATAAAAATTACATTTGAATTCATAAAAATTATACAATCATTTATAATTAATTAAAGTAATTTAATAATAATATTTTATTAAAATAGATGATGGTAACTTTTCTTCATCACTTCCTCCAATTCCCATGTTGCTTCTTCAGACATGTGGTTTCACTACAACACCTTGACAAGGGGCAGCGTCTTATTTCGTAGAAATTTTTATCTACGATCTAAGATCTTCACAAACTTATCCTTATATGAGATGTCTATATAAAATAGTACCACCTTTGGATTGAGTAAATTTTATGGGTTAGGTATATACTTCCTCAAGGGTGATACATGGAACACATCTTGTACTTGATATAAGTTCGGTGGATGTGCTGGTCGATTGGCCACTACCCCAATGCAATCAAGGATATCAAAAGGGATGATGTAACTTAGACTAAGATTACATTTATTCCCAAAGATAATAACTATATTCCCTGGAGATATGTAGAGGAATACTATTTCTCCAACATCAAACTCTAGGTCTCGTCGATGATTGGCTCTTTTGTCGACTCTGAGAAGCATTGATGTGCTACTAAATAGTATTAACCTTATCCACAATTTCTTCAACCATTTCCGGACCTAGAAGTTTTTGTTCCATAATTTCATCCCAACATGCCAGTGTTCTACACCTATTCCACTAAACGGGTTCATAAAGGGCAATTTGGATTCTTGAGTGGAAACTATTTTTGTAAGAGAACTCCACCAAATGAATATGTTGATCCCATCTGAATTAAAAGTCCATTGAGAAAACTCTCAAAATTTCCTCAAGTGTCTGGATAGTATGATCAGATTGGACATTATTTTGAGGGTGATAGGCCATGCTAAAGTTTAACTCAGTGTTAAGATCATAACGGAGAAACTTCTAGAACTTATAGGTGAATCTTGTATCTCAATCAGAAACAATCAATAGTGGTACTCCATGTAGCCTTACCACTTCTTTGATATATATCTGTGCTAGTTGATCCACTATGAAATCTTCTCGAATTTAAATGAAGTGTTTAGTATTTTTTAGATGATCCAAAACAACCCAGATAGCATTGTTTCCTTTGGATGTCTTCAAAATTTTAGTGACTAAGTCCATTGCGATGTTTTCTCATTTCTATGTTGGTATGGTTAATGGTTGCATCATAACCTTATAATTCTGCCTCTCAGCCTTCACTTGATGACATACTAGACACCTTAATGTATATTTAGAGATCTCTTTATTCATGTTATCCCACTAGTAGTGCTCCTTGAGAACTTGATACATCTTTGTATTTCCTAGGTGAATGGAGAAATTTGAACTATTTGCATCATCCAAAAGTTCTTTCTTTAACTCTTGATTTGATGGAACACATAATCTTGACCCAAATCTAACAATTAATTCTTCATTAACATTGAAAATTAATGATTTCAATTTTTTTGATTGTTTACACTTTCTTCTAAATTCCCACATCATCTTTTTATCATCCATAAACATTTCTAAAAGAGACAGTAGAGAAATCATTTTTGAAAGGATTGATGAAGTTTTTTTCTTTATGATTCCCATGTCTATATTCATCATATTTAAGAATATTTGATCCTTTTCAATTCTCATTAATGATAGCATTTTTGGGTCCTTTCAACTTAGAGAATCTGACACCTTGTTCGCTTTACCAGGGTGGTAATTAATTGATCAGTCATAAATCCTTGATGATCTCTTGCCATCTTTGTAGGAAGGTATTCATCTATTTCTACGTGAATATATATCTAATACTTTTGTGATCCATATATATTTCAAACTTATCCCCAAAGAGATAATGCTACAAAAAATTTCAACAAAAAGATCACATCATCTAACTCTAGATCATGCGTAGGATAGTTTTTCTCATGAAATTTCAACTGCATTATGTCATAGGTAATGACTTTGTCATTCTACATCATCAAACAGCCCATACCCTTCTTTGAAGAATCATTAAAGATTACGAAATTCTCCATACTTGTGGGTAGTGTGAGCATAAGGGAAGTGACAAGCCTCTTCTTCAACTCCATGAATCTTTCTTCTCATTCATCATTCCAAGATAACATAAATCCCTTCTGAGTTAGCTTGGTACGACGGTTTGATAATCTTTAGAAGTTTCTCACAAATTGGTAGTAACATCCTGCTAACCCCAGGAACTTATGGATATCCGTCAAAGATTTTGGCCTCGTCCATCCCTCAATTGCTTTTATTTTGGAAGGATCCATAGATATCCCATTGTTTGTGATGATATTCTCTAAGAATGAGACATTCTTTAACCAAAACTCACACTTTCTTTACTTTCCATATAGCTTCTCCTTTCGCAAGGTCTCTAGAATAGTGTTTAGAGGATCCTCATGCTTATATATGGTTTTGGTGTATATTAGAATATCATCTGTATATACTACCACATATTTTTATTGGTAATCACTAAAGACTCTATTTATCAATTACATGAATATTTCTAGATCATTGTTGAGTCCAAAAGTCATTACTATGAATTCATAGTGCCCGTAACTTGTACGAGAAGCAGTCTTGGGGATATCCTCCTTCTTCACCCTAACTTGGTAATATCATAACTACAAATCCACCTTGTAGAAGTATTTTTCTCCACATAGTTTATCAAAGAATTCATCAATTCTTGGAAAATGATACTTGTTCTCTATCATGATTCTTTGAACTCGCGATAATAAATGAAAAGGTGCATTGACCCATCATTCTTTTTGATGAAGAGGATTGTTCCACCCCATGGTGAAGAACTTGGGCATATAAACCCTTTATCTAGATTCTACTATAGTAGTTTATTTAGCTCCTCAATATCCACAACATCCATTCTATATGGAGTCTTGGATCATGAAAATACCACAGGTATAAGATCGATCGATAATTCAACATCTCTCCTAAGAGGAAGACCATGAAATTTCTCGGGAAACATGCCAACGAATTCCCTCATAATAGGCATGTCTTCAAGGATGGTTCTTTCCATAGACTCAATCATATGATAATAATATGCATGCTCTAGGGTATTAATATCCATGCATGAGATGATGGTGCTAAAGAAGACTCATCCTCCTCCTTTCACTTATATTTAATTGGGGGTCGATTCTCCATATGGAGAGTGATTTCCTAACATAGATATTTATGTTGGCTCTATATAGGTAAATACATTTCATGCTAATAATTGCATCAAATTCCACCAGAGGGATTATGATGAGGTTCTCCACGAAGTTCAATCCAGAAATTCTGATAAGGGAAGAGTTATATACATAGCATGCAATAATTTATCCATTTTCCATTTTTAGCGACATCTCTACTTCCATAATTTGTGGCGGTGTTTGGATTATTTTACTAAACCTTTGGGATATAAAAGAATGTGTAGAACTATAATAAAAATAATGTTTTATTATTCTTGAATGAAGAACCACCATACCTTTATCCATGTCATTTTTAGGATTCACTTTGGTGATAATGATGGAAAAAGATCACTCTTTCCGCCTTGTAGATTGTTGGTTACCTCTAATTACCCTTGGATAGGGAACTGGTTCACCAATTTTCATGGTTCCTCATAGTTTTAGTAATGAACAACATGCTTAGGGTCAATCATAGAATTTTTTTCCTCTGTCACATTGAGGGGTTTATCCTATTGGAAATTATTATCTAGGTTCCCTTCTGCTCCAAACCTATAGAATTTCCTTGACCCCCTTAGGCAATTTCTGGGGTGCTTCTTTCTACACTTTTGAATAGAGAAGTGTTGTAATTTTTTAGCATTATTGGATTTATCGATCAGAAAACTATAATTAAAGACCAATTTTTCATTCTTATCCCCTTAAAACCCCTGAGATTCAATGATCTCTATCTCAATTTTGAGGGTACATCATCCAATTTCCTCATATATATCAAATCCACAGATTTCAACAGCTTTTCATAGACTAGGATTTTACCCACCAAAGAAGTGATCAACTTTTCATTCAGGGGTGACGATAAAATCAGAGGCTTACCATGAAAGTCATCTGAATTTTTCCTCATATTCTCTGATGAATTCTTCATCTTTTTTCTTGAGAAAAAGTAAGTAAATTTCTATCTTAAGTCAGAGGGTGTGGGGAAAATATTTATCGATTTTTTTCTGGAAATCCTTCTATCCCATCTCCTTGATCTCTTCCTTAAGATTTGTATTTTTGATCAATGTCCACCACATATCAGCTTCACCCTCCATATGATAAGTATCCAGAAGAACCTTCTCTTGTTCAAAACATTTTATGTAGAGAAGATATTCTCAATAGTGTTGATCCATTATTCAACGATTGAGGAATCATATGATCCGTTGAAATTAGGTGGCCTTTGTCTCATGAAGCTCTTGATTACGACTTGTTATTTATCAGGGGGGGATGTTCCTCTTGACCTAGGTTTCTATTCAAAGAATGAGTTAACTGAGAGAGTATCATGGAAATGTTTTCAATTCCTTCTCCCATCGTATTGGGCATCTCATTAGGGAAGTCATCACATTGATCTTCGCATCAGTTTTTAGCACGATTCATCCTATTATTGGCCATTGCCTAGAATAAAAGGAAAATTATGGATGGGTATATTAAATAGTTAAACACATAAAAGGGAATCAAATTAAATTAAAAGAATAACTTATAAATTATATTCATCTCCTTAACTCATGAATTTCTAGGCTTTGATCTATGTTATGAATGATCTACATTCTAATGTATATTCGTATGGGATTTTCCCCTAATAATGGTTCGTAATAAGCTTAAAAATTTACCAAATCATATCCCCTAGGAGTTTCAAACCAAGAGTGAAAAAAGGACCATTGTCGTTCACTAGTTTCCATTCATGTCTAGTTCAAATCAGTGTTTTTGGGTTTTACCCCTAGATACATCTATGCCAGAGCCACCTCTACTTATTCATATCTAGAGAAGGATGTATTTTCTTGATAAACCACTCACTATATACTCACAAAAATTTATTGATTATTTTCCAATAATTAGTCTTATGCTTAAGCCTTTCACTAGATTTTTCTAATCATGATCCCAAATATAACTAAACCTATCCTCTGATACCAACTATAACAACCCTTATCTTTATTTCATATTTAAATATGATTTATTATATAAAATTTCACTTAATACAACTCATAATATCAAGATGTCTAGTGTCTTTAGGGATTAGGAACATTAAATAAAAATTTAAAACACGAAATACACATCTTTATTGGAAACATTTTTTACACGACCACAACATTCATTCACACTTAGCAATTTATGAGATAACATGAGGAAATACATAAGAAAAGGGTGAGTTATATAGCCCAGTAGTGGAATAAACATGTCATAACATGATGAAGATAATAAATTTTAGTCAATAGGAATATTAATAGAGATAAAAAGAAACATGAACATCAAGGGATGATATAACATGATATTCATGACATAGAAATGTGGCAACAACATACAACATGATATTATAATGAGCCAAGGCTCATTGCACATGGATTAGCATGATTAAACCCTTATTGCGCCTGAATTATCATGAGTAAACCATCATTTTACATGAATTATAATGATTAAATCTTAATTACACATAGAATATACAGATACTAAACATTATCCAATGCATTAAAGTGCTATTCAGGCAGACCCTTCATAAACATTTCATTTCATGCATAAGTGGGAGACATAGATCATATAACATGAAATCATTCAAAATCATAAGTTAATACATGAACAAGGAATGTGAAATAAATACATTTAAGTCCCAAATAAATAAGTACATGGGCATAAAGGAGAATACCCTTGATAGAGAAATGAGAATGGTATTCCCAACACAATGATTTTGGCATGGAAAATTGTTGTGCAATTTCAACAGCACAACGACGTCAAATAGAAGTCTGTAAAATGGGTTGATGAGAGAAAAATGGGTCTATAATAATTTATAAATTAAATTTATAGTAAGAGGATCATGGAACATAAAATCCTAATATATTAAATGGAATTTATATTCCTAATATAAATGAAATTCTTGAATAGAAATTAGAAGAGAAAAATACATTACAGAATTTTTGCATAGTAACGGGTGGGATTAACGGATCATAAGGGGGATTAATGGGAGTTAAAGGAAGATAACATCATGTATACATAAAATTTATAGAAATTAGTTATGGAATAACATATCACAAAAAAAATAAAATGGAATTTAAAAGGCTTGATATAAAAGAGGTGCTTGAAGAAAAATGAGAAAGGGATATCCCTAACTTGGATGTGTGATCCAAAAGGCTTGGGAAAAGATTTTGGGGAGTTTGGGGATGACTTGGGAGGAATATAGGGAGTATGGGGAAGAGGTTTATAGAACTTAAAATATATTTAATGAAGATAAATGGGTTCTTTGGTGGGTTTATAAAGGAAAGATGGGGGAATTATTTATTATTTTGATTTTGGACACTACACACTAAAATATGGAAAACCAAAAACCATCCTATGGGTTTTCCCAAAATTTCAAGAAACGAGGAGTGATATATATTATTTTAAAAGTCTAAGGGATTATGATATTAAAATATTTCCCTTACTTATGTGGAGGTGAGTCACACTTTAAAGGAAATGATTTTTAAATTTTAAAATATTTTATATGCCTTGAGGATTCACTAAGGCTTTATAAAATAAATAAAATAAACAAAAAATTACATTATTTTAAAGGAAAAATATATATCTAGTAGAATATACCTTTTATAGTATTTTATTAAATCACTATTAGGTCATTATGATGTCATAAACATATTATATATTTATACGGTATTTAATTTTTACCCAAAAATTCAACTATCTTAGAAAATTAGGAAAAATTAATCATTGGATAATTTCGACATCTTGATTCCAAAAGTAATATTAATTTTATCTAAATAATTTTGTAAATATGTGAATTTTTATTTTTAAAATAAAAATGACATTTATTGAAAATTTATGGGTTTGGATAAAAGAGTTTTCAAACCTTAATAAAAATTACATTTGACTTGATTAAAATTATAAGATAATTTATATTTAATAAAAGAAATTTAATAGTAATATTTTATTAAAATATTATTTAATTTAAAAATCCATTAATTCATCCAAATATAATTCTTAATTGAATTTTAATATTAACAAAAAATACTATTTGTGATATAAAAATCATTTGCAGAGTAACAATAATAAAATAAAAGTATATTAATTATTTTATAAAAAAAATGCACATAATCATAATGCTAGGGTCATGTTACCTATACATTTATTACACCAACATATTCCCTAAGAGTACGGTGTGTGGTGGTGGGGCTTTTATATGGTTGTTCGATGAACATGGTTTGGGGCGTGATGTCGATGAGCTTGAACTTCTCCCGTAAACAGTTTTTCTCATGATTAAGTTGTTGGATCTCAGCTTGGGCTTGGTTTAGGGGAAATTCCAAAAATTCTATCTCTCTTGGATGCTCTGATAAATGGGATTCATAGGGAATGACCCTACTAGTTGAGGTCATCACTTCCTTTTTCTGTGTCAAAATGATTTGTTAAAACCCTATATTTATACTAGTCATGTGATCATTGTTCAAAGATTATATTATAAACATTAAGGATACATAATGGTCATTTAAATCCAATTGGATATAATAAAACAAAAGGAGTGCATGTTTTTTTATATCCATAAGACATTTAAATAATATAAAGGGAATTTTATTCATAAATGTTTGGGTCCTTACATCTTGTAATAAGGAAAAAAATCAAATTTAAGTGAATATGTAATAATTTGGAATCATCAAAAAAATATGGGAGTTGGATTATATAACATTCCAAGTGCCATTTTTTTAATTCAAGTGGGTTAATAATAAGAGTTCCATTAAAATAAATGAAACTGAATTTTTGAAAGTTAATTTTAGTAAGGAAAGGTACAAAGATGAACTATTTATAATGACATCATATAAAGTACAAGTATTTTATGTTATAGATCATACAAAACAAAATTGGTCAATTGTTATGTTATCAACCAGAACCACTGATGTTTCAAATGAAAATTCAACTGAGGATGACCTTTTAATTTGTATGTCACAAAAATTTTATAGAAGTCCCAATGTAGATGGCATTTTTTATGTCATAGGAGACCAAAATTAAGGAATTTTGATTGTCAATAGAGGGGTCAAATCCCTTCATCCATTAAAAAATAAGGAGAGAGTTCAATAAGAATGTTACATTTTTTCATAATATATATTGTATTATCTCTTGTTATTATCAATTTGTTTTTGCATTTATGTACTCTAAATTAAATGTTAAACCACTTTGGTAGATAATGAATTCTGCACATGATAGTGCTCATAATCCCAAGGAACAATAGGTCTCTCAACCTGCTACTATTCGCAGTGTAGAGGACTAACCTTCAACATGTGTTGGTGCTCCCAATCCCAAGGAACATCAAGTCTCTCAACCTACTGCTACTCACAGTGTAGCGATAAAACAACCATCTGTAAGTGCCAATGACAACTCTCTATAGGAACATATTGATGATGTTGAATCTTGGGAAATGGTGGGTGATGAAGGAATGACGTCGCATAAAAAAAAGAGCATCGTAGTTTGACAGTGTTAGAAAAAAATCTTATAGAGAAATCCAATGGAATCAAATATGAGGTCGGATGGAATGCATGGGGTCAGCATATTCACCCCAACAAGGTCATGTTCAGTAGTTATATTAGAATCATCACTCAATAATACGTACCTATTGACAAAGATTCATGGAACCATGTTGTGACCGGGATTACGACAATAATGTGAGAAGAGATTATGGTAAAATTATGATATCAATTATTTATTTTACTGGAAAAAAATACAATGAAACATTGACTTACTCTTCATCACCCATTGAAGAGTGAATTTATTATTGATGGCTCCCATAAAAAACATGTATTAATGCTTGTTGGAAGGATTCACCGAGGATTTCAGACAATAATAACAATACATCATCTTGAAGGTACAGAAGGTAAAATAAACCCTTTCCCACCAATTATCTATGCACAGCTAATAACCTAAGAAGCGTGGGATGCATTTACTGGTCATCGCGCATATGTTTATTTTCAGGTACATTGTGGCTAGTAATACATTGTTTGATAATATGTGTATTCGTCACTTTTATTGAAAAAATTTTATTTATTAAATAGCAACTGAGTGTAGAAAATAAGGAAAAATCATCAAAACCAGTGTACCTCTACTGTAAAGAAAGGATGGGGTACACTTCATTTGAAAAAAAAATTGGTATGTATTTTAATTCTATTTTAATACTTTTATGTAACATGAATCAACACCAAAATTATGTTCCTCTATTTATATTTAGATTTGTGAATTTAAATCCAAATACACTTCCATACCATGCCATGTGTTATGGAAGGAGGCACGTTTAAATAAATACGGAATACTAATAGATGAGAACACAAAAAATTGTGGGAATCATGTGTAAGTATTATATTATAATTCTTTTGCTTTACAACTCTATTACATTACAATGATCACTTCTTGTAGTACCCTCGGTTTCTAGTATGTAAACCTTTTTTGATGCCTTTCATGGTTTTAAAGTTAAGGGTGCTGAAAGGTAGAGTCGGGAGAATATTAACTGATGTTTTAAGGCAAAGGGGAAGTTGCATGGATGGCGCACAGTTTGTCTAAACTGTGTGGTAAAACAGTGCGTAGTTGGTCTTGGAGGAAGTAGCTTCCACACGGGCGGCACATGGTTTGTCTAACCGTGCGGCCAAACTGTGCATGGAGGGTCTACCGAGGCAGTGGCTAACGCACACTTAGCACACAGTTTGTCTAACCATCCGAGAAAACTGTGCGGCCACTTAAACGAGATCCTATAAAGGTGGATATCACGCATTTTTGCCTCTAAGATGATCGTTTTTCCTTATAAGTGGCCCTAACATGGGATTTTTATCTACTAAGGTCAAAGAAGGTTCTCTCATCATTCTGGAGGTGATCTGAATGCTTCTCATGGTGAATCAAAGCTATTTTCTTGAGGTATGTGATCGTTCTTCATAATTCTTGATCGGTTTCTTAGATCTACTTAGATCTACTTCTCCTCTTCTCTCGGTTTATTAAATCTACACCTGTTATGGGTATATCTAAGTGTATAAATGGAAAATATGATGAGATTTGGTCTTGATCTTACTAGGAGAAGTGATCTAAGGTGGGTTTTTGGAGTTTTGACCCGGTTTTCTTGAGCGCTCTTTGACTGTTGTGGTTTTCATCAAAACCTTTGAGGTAGGAGGCTTCACTCTCAACTCCTCTTGTTAATATTGACTGATTTAGTTTTAAATTGGTTTTTTTAATGGATTTGATTGTGAAAATCATGGAATAAATATTATTTAGTGATGATTTATGGTTTTGAGGAAATTGTGAAATCTTGGTGAAATTTTGTGCAAAGTGATTTCGATTATTGAATTTAAAATGTTGATTCTAAATTATAGATTTGATGAAATTGTAAATTGTTTGATGAAAAAATGGTATTTCAATAAAAAGGGAATTTTATTGAAACAATTTGAGATGGAAATTACTTTGATGGATTGATTTTCAATAAAAAGGCAGTTTTATTGAAATGGTCTGAATTGGTTTATCGCACTTGGTAGTTGACATGATGGTTGTGTGTGTTGAAGGGTATGTGGGACAGATAAGGTTTAGGGGTCTCCCCCATTAGTGTTGGGATGGATAAGGGTTAGGGATCTCCCCTGTCAAACATTTATATTACATTCAAGACGGATAAGGGTTAGGGGTCTCCCCCATCAGTGTTGGGATGGATAAGGGTTAGGGCTCTCCCCCATCAAGAATTCATGTGCATTTGGGTTGGATAAGGGTAAGAAGTCTCCCCCATCTTGGTTGGGATGGATAAGGGTTAGAGTATCTCCCCTCTTCCATGTAGCATGCATGGTTGGTTGCATGGGTTTGTGGAATGGTTGGGTATTCCAAAAAGGAATGTTTGTGAAATGGTTCTAAAGATTGTTTGATTATTTTTCTAGAAAATAACTTCCTGGAAAATTTGTTTAAATTGATCTTGGAATTCCTTTGGTTATGAATGGATTTGGAAACTTTCTTATATTCAGTTATAAACTACTTTTGAGAAAATGTTATATATAAATTGTTTTTATATAAATGTTGCTAACTCTTCATTCCTAGTGGCATGAGTAGGGAAGTCATTGGGGAAATCCTGCTGAGTTTTATACTCACCCTTGATTTAGTATGTTGGTGATTTTGTAGATGTTGTATTCCGGGACACAGGTAAAGGTAAAACATCTCATTACAAGTGGATTGTGGTGATGCTTGGGAGATGTTCTAGAGCTTGGAGCTTATGGATCATGGAGTTTTAGTATACTTTTAGAGTATTGAGTTGTTCATCTATTGTGTAATTTGATGCTTAGTTTGGTCTTCTGCTGTTGTGTACTTTCATGTAGTTTGATATAAATGAAGTGTTTCTTGGTCTTTCATTTGTTCATGCATCATATAGTGAATTTTTGGTTATGGTTGGATTATGGGTTTATTTCTTAAATGATAAATCATCCACCACTTTTACTTGGAACCCTTCGTTCGAAATTTTAAACAGGAGTAGTATTGTCAGAACGTGAAATGTATAGCATAAAAGGATGTAGCTAACCCATTTATGCTGAACTTCAAGTTACAAGGGTGTTGGGTACATAAGTGTTTTGGATACACTTATAGAATTTTGGAAATCTCATTTTCATGGGTTTAGCTAATGAGATGATCATCACATGAATAATATAATAATGAATTCCCAATTGGATTTCATGTCTCATTGTGAGGAATGAGTAAGGATGCTGTGCAAGGTGTGAATTTTTGAAAAATGAAAAAATTCTTTTCAAGTAAAATATTTTGAAAAAAGGGTATTTGGTGTATTTTGAAAATGTGTTGACTTTCATAAGGCATGAGGAATGTTTTCAAAAATGTTTGAACATGGGAAGAGGTCATTTTGAAAACAATGTTGTGATAAAATTTGAAATGTTAAACCATCAATTACTAGAGAGTGAGATTGATGAAGGATGTTGTTGGTTTAGAAAATGGCACCCGGTAGGTGTTTTTAGAACCAATCCGAAGAAGCTGCAGAGAATGTGGTTTCACCAGAACCACGTGTGAACCAAGAGTTAGTTTAGAGTATTTTCCGAGCTTTTCATGTTGTGGATACGGTGAACCGGAAGAATAAACCAAGGAATATGGATCATACCGTCCAGTTCATGAATCATAATCCACCAAACACTCGGGGTGATGTTGAACCCGAAAAGGAAGAGGTGTGGCTAAGTAGGATGAATCGTATCTTTGATTTCATCGGCACACCATCATAGATCAAGGTCAAGTTGACGACGTATATGCTCGAGGATCTTGCACATCAGTGGTGGGATTTAGCAGTGCATGCTAAATTGGATGAAGGACTTACTTGGGAGGACTTTGAAGAATTGTTCAACAAACACGTCTATCCTCACATGTTCAAGATCTAGAAAACGACATACTTCTTCATCCTGACACAAGAGAGTATCTCTGTCACATAGTATGCGGTTAAATTCATGGATTTAGTCAGTTTTACACCAAAGGTTGCAGAAATTGCATCATTGATGGCACGTATATTCGAATCAGGGCTAAGGAAAGAGATTCGATCAAATATTGCGGTGCTCTGTATTGAGGATTATGCAAAGATGGTGAACATAGAGACTATTTATGAATGTGATATCTCAGGATCGATCTGATGAGTATTGATTATACCTATGGGAAACAGTGGGAACTTAACTTCTAGGAACAAGAATAAAAGGGACACCTATTTCAATAGTGCAAGTGGAAATCACTATCAGACAACGAGATCAGTGAACCTTCCTCCATGACCCCAGAAAAAAGCAAGTTGTTTTCAATGTGGTTCACTTGACCACAAAAGGTGATATTGTACGACGCAACCTAGGGCATGTCACAATTGTAAGAAGATGGGGCATCTACGTCACTATTGTAGGAATGCTCCGAGATCGGGTGCATGTGACACTTCTCAGGCATCGCAAGCATCGTATTCTTCGACAATATGAGGTTATCATAATCAGTATCTTCAACATAACAAAGCTAGCCATAGTGATTCTCGAAATACCATAACTCCTCAACCAGGGCAATCTTAGTAAGGCAACAAGGAGAACAATGCAGCGATGACGAAATTGTATGAATCTGAGAAGATGATGGTCAATGATTAGGCTGGACCATGTATGGTGAGAGGTATGATTCTTTTGAATTCTACCCTTGTGCTAGTGTTGTTTGATACTAATGCACCACATTCCTTTATTTCTTCTCATTCTATTTACTTTCTATGTTTAAAACTGAAAATGATTCCTTCTTTTTTGAAACTGAAAACTCCTCTTGGTGAAAGAGAATATCAAGACTTTGTGTGTAGAGCATGTTCTATAACTGTTGATGGAGCTAAGTTAAATGGTACTTCTTGATGATGGACATGGATTTCTATGATGTTATCCTGGGTATGGATTGGTTGAAAATGTTTAAGGCTCACATCAACTGTTATAGGATAACGGTTAGTTTCACGACTGAGGACGACATCAAACATCTCTTCAGAGGAGAGAGGATGGTAAATAAAGGTTCAAAGAGTTTGTTGGAACCAATAGTGGGAACAATATCTTACCAACTGACAGAGATGACTTTATCATCAATGGAAGAGATTGAGGAAAATAGTTTTCCAACTGTTGTGGATCAATTTCCAGATGTCTTTCCCAATAACTTCTCAGGGTTACCACCTCTAAGGGAAGTGGAGTTTATGGTTGATCTCCATCTGGGGACCATTCCTATATCCCTTCCGTAATATAGGATAGCACCAAGAGAGTTGTGGGAATTGAATGTGTAGTTAGAGGATCTTGAAAGCAAGGGTTTCATTTGACCAAGTACTTCTCTGTGGGCAACACCGGTGTTTCTTGTGAAGAAGGTAGATGGAACTCTTCAGGTGTGTATTGATTATAGTAAGCTTAAACAAGTTACAAAAAAGAATAGATATCAACTTCCACGCATTGATGATTTGTTCAATCAATTAATGGGAGATCAGTGGTTCTCCAAGATTGACATGCAATCAGGATATCACTAATTGCGAGTTCAGAAGGAGGATATTTCAAAGACAACTTTTAGGAGAATATATGGCCACTATGAATATGTAGTAATTCCTTTCGGTCTAATGAATGCACCAGTGGCCTTCATGGATTTTATGAATCATATATTTCATAAATATTTGGATTCTTTTGTTGTGGTGTTTGTGGACAAAATTTTGGTCTATTAAAAAATAAGGGTTGATCATGAGGTGCACCTAGAAACAGTGTTACAAATCTTAAGTGATCATTGTATGTATGCCAAACTATAAAAGTGTGATTTTTGGATACAGGAAGTATGTTTCCTTGGACATGTCATTTCTGAGAAAGGCATCTCTATTGATCCTAAAAAGATATGAATCCATTATCTCTTGGAAACCACCGAAGAATGTGTTTGAGATACAAATTTTTCTTGGTCTAGCTGGTTACTAATGATTCTTTGTGAGTGATTTCCCATGACTAGTTTCACCAATGATATCTCTGAAAAAGAATAATGCTCTATTCTAATGGATGGAGGAATGTCAGAAGTCTTTCCAGGAAATAAAAGTTCGGATTACATCAGCACTTATCTTGATCTTACCAGAACCAGGATAGGGGTTTGTGGTGTTTTGTGATGCTTTAGGATCAAGTTTGGGTTGTGTTATCATGCAAAGAGATCATGTGGTTGCTTATGGTTCAAGGAAGTTGAGGGTGCATGAGAAAAATTACCCAACACTTGAATTGGAGTTAGCTTCAGTCGTCCATTCTTTGAAAACATGGAGACATTATCTCTTTGGTGAGAAATTTACTGTGCTTACGGATCACAAATGCTTGAAACACTTTTTCCCAAAGTGAGATTTGAATCTGAGGCAAAGGAGATGGATGGAGTATCTCTAGATGTTTGAATTTAACTTGATGTACACACCAGTAAAAGGGAATTCGATGGCGGATGCATTGAGTAGAAAGTCATATGATCAATTGGCGAAAGAAACTTCAGATGAGTGACAGTTGATGTCAGTCTTAGCCGACATGCATGTGGAATGTGAAGACCGAGGTGATGTTGCAGTTTTCTTTTTCAGATACACTTGTTCATGATTTAGTAAAGATGATTAAAGAAGTAAAAACACCTGATGGAGAATGTCTGGTTGTAAGTTCAAAACTCAATGGTGCAGAGACCATTGATGGCTAGAAACTTGATGGGGGTTCAGTTTTGTGTTTCAGAGATCGGATGTTTTTAGCTATGCTTTTTCAAGAACAAATCTTTATGCTTACCACCATTGAAGATGGATTGTACATCCAGGTACACAGAAGATGTATAAGGCTTTGAAGAAACAATTTTGGTGGAGCGACATGAAAAGGATGGTGGCTGAGTTCGTTTCACGATTCTTAACTTCTTAGCAAGTTAAAGAAGAGCATCAGAGACCAGCTAGTATGTTACAATCTTTACAAATCCCAATGTGTAAATGGGATCAGATAGCAATGGATTTTGTTACAGATATTCCAAGAACGATTTGGAAACATGATGCCATTTTGGTGATAGTGGATCATATAAGCAAGTCGGCCCATTTCATCCCTATTTGTGAAACTCATACGGTGGAAGATATTTCAAAAATCTATATCTGAGAAGTGGTAAAGAGGCATGGTGTACCAGTGTCTATAGTCTCAGATAGAGATCTAAGGTTTACATCTCATTTTTGTAAATAATTAAAGCATTCCCTTGGAACTCAATTGACTATGAGCATAGCATATCATCCTTAGACAGATGGGAAATCCGAGCAGACAATACAAACTTTGGAAGATATTTTTGCAGGCTTGTGTAATGGATTTTGGTGGCTCATGGGAGGATCATATACCCTTAGTGGAGTTCTCATACAATAACTGCTATCAAGCCTTGATATGCATGGCTCCGTTTGAATCATTGTATGGGTGTCCTTGTCGTTCTACACTATGCTGGGTGGAAACGGGTGAAACTTCACTAGTTGGGCCAAGCCTTGTCCAAGAGACAACAGAGAAGATCTAGTTTATTATAAAAAGGATAAATATGGCTCAGATTCATCATAAATCTTATGAAAATCACCTCCGAAGATTGTTGTCGTTTGTTGTTGGTGATCATGTATTCTTGAAGATCTCTCCAAGCCTTGGACATCATCATTTCGGGAAGTAGTGCAATTTATCTCTTAGATACATTGGCCCTTTTGAGATACTATAATGGGATGGAGAGGTGGAATATTGGTTGACATTACCACCATGGTTCATTTTGGTGCATAATGTCTTTCATGTATCTTAGTTGAAAAAGTATCATCCTGATCATGACCATGTGATCAGATGGGATCACATAGACCTAGAGTCGGATGCTTCGTTGACACATATCCTGGTATGGATTGTGGATAGGTAAGAGAAAGTATTGCGTGGAAAAAGCATCGGTCTAGTGCAAGTTTTATGGCA
This sequence comes from Viscum album, assembly GCA_963277665.1. Taxonomy (NCBI): domain Eukaryota; kingdom Viridiplantae; phylum Streptophyta; class Magnoliopsida; order Santalales; family Viscaceae; genus Viscum; species Viscum album. The sequence continues at coordinate 358,952,460 of OY728158.1, read as the reverse complement.
GAATGGTCAGTTTCAGGAAGAGACTTGGGAACCTAAGAAGGAAATGAAAGATTAGTGACTGGAACTCTCTCAGTTGGGTGAAGGATTTCTAATTTCTGAATATGGAAAGACCAATGGTGGGGAGAATGTAGTACCCCCAGTTTCTGTTATGTAACCCTTTCTTGATGATTTTCATGGTTTTAAAGTTAAGGGTGATGAATGGGAGGGTCAGAAGAACATTAAATGATGTTTTGAGGGAAAGGGGAAGTCACACGGACGACGCACGGTTTGTCTAAACCGTGCGGTAAAACCGTGCGTAGTTGGTCTTGGAGGCAGTAGCTTCCGCACGGGCGATGCACAATTTGTCTAACCATGTGGCCAGACTATGCGTGGAGGGTCTGTCGAGGCAGTGGCTAACACACATTTAGCGCACAGTTTGTCTAACCGTGCGAGCAAACCGTGCGACCACATAAACAAGATCCTAAAAAGGTGGATATCACACGTTTTTTCCTATAAGTGGATTTTGTTTCCTCTTAAGTGGACCTAAATCATGATTTTTCTTCTCTTAAGGTTAGATAAGGTTCTACCATCATTCCGAAGGCTATCTGAATGCTTCTCTTGGCGAATCGAAGCTGGATTCTTGAGGTATGTGATCGTTCTTCATCGTTCTTGATTGGTTTCTTAAATCTACTTATATCTACATCTATTATTCTATCGTTTTCTTAGATCTACAACAGTTATGGGTAGATATAAGTGTATGGATGCCAAATATAATGATATTTGGTCTTGATCTTTCTAGGAGAAGTGATCTAAGGCGGGTTTTTGGAGTTTTGACCTGGGTTTCTTGAGCATTCTTTGACCGTTGTGGTTTCCGTCAAATCCTTTGAGGTAGGAGGCTTGACTCTCAACACCTCTTGTTATAATTGATTGTCTTAGTTTCAATTTGGTATGTTTGAATGGATTTTATTATGAAAAGCATGGAATAAATCTTCTTTAGTGATGATTTATGGTTTTGATGAAATTGTGAAATCTTGGTGAATTGTTGTGAAAAGTGACTTGGCTTCTTGAATTTAAAATGATGATTTTAAATTATGGATTTGATGAAATTGTAAATGGTTTGATGAAAAAATGGGTTTTCAATAAAAAGTGCATTTTATTGAAATAGTTTGAGATGGAAATGACTTTGGTGGATTGGTTTTCAATAAAAAGGAAGTTTTATTAAAATGGTTTGAATTGGTTGAACACACTTGGTAGTTGACATGATGGTTGTGTGTGTTGAAGGGTATGTGGGATGCATAAGGGTTAGGGGTCTCCCCCATCTTTGTTGGGATGGATAAGGGTTAGGGATCTCCACCATCAAACATTCATATTTCATTCAGGAAGGATAAGGGTTAGGGGTCTCCCGCATTTGTGTTGGGATGGATAAGGGTTAGGGCTCTCCCCCATCAAGAATTCATGTGAATTTAAGTTGGAAAAGGTTAAGAAGTCTCCCCCATCATGGTTGGGATGTATAAGGGTTAGGGATTCTCCCCTCTTCCAGGTAGCATGCATGGTTGGTTGCATGGGTTTGTGGAATGGTTGGGTATGCCAAAAACGAATGTTTGTGAAATTGTTCTAAAGCTTGTTTGGTTATTTCTATAGAAAATAACTTGCTGGAAAATTGGTTAAAATTGATCTTGGAATTCCTTTGGTTATGAAAGGTTTTGGAAACTTGTAAATATTCAGTTATAAACTGCTTTTGAGAAAATGTTATATTTAAATTGTTTTTATATAAATGTTGCTAACTTTTCTATCCTAGTGGTGTGAGTACGGAAGTCATTGGGTAAAACCTATTGAGTTTTATACTCACCCAAACTTTGGAATGTTGGTGCTTTTGCAGATGTCATATTCCAAGACACAATTAAAGGCAATTCATCTTATTTCTAGTGTCTTGTGGTGATTCTTAGGAGATGTTGTGGGTCTTGGAGCTTATGGAGCATGGAGTTGTAGTGTCTTTTGAGAGTCTTGAGTTGTTCATCCAATGTGTACTTTGATTCTTAGTTTGGTCTTTCGCTATTCTATTCTTTGATTTAGTTTGATATAAATAAAGTGTTTCTTGGTCTTTCATTTGTTCATGCATCATATAGTGAATTTTTGGTTATGGTTGGTTTATGGGTTTATTTCATAAAGGTTAAATCATCCCCCACTTGTACTTGGAACCCTTCGGCATTTATTACTAGCCTTTGGTGCTTTGGGGATGTTTCTTAAGGCCTAGTAATGACTCGTTGTACTCTCAAGACAATAAGAATTGGTGGGTCATTACACTTCTCTTCCTATATTTTGTTTCTGACATAGTCATAGGAATCAACATCACCTGTTCCATATGAACACAAACTATTTGTGGCATTGAAGAGGCTAGAATAGTATGAAAATGTCATAGGTGAGGGATTTGGAGTGACACCCTGAACATATTTTGATAAAAAAAAGGGGATGATCAAAGTGAATTAATAAAATAAATAAGGGAAAAGTAGATTCTCATGAAGGAAAATTCTAATAGAATATGGATATGAGGGAAATTTTATTGAGAGATAAGAAAAGTGAAGAAGCAACTCATGAAAAACAACTGTGTGAAGATCCTACCCCACCCCCACCAGCTATGGATAGAATGATTCTCCTCAAAGAGATGTCTTAGCAGAGGTAATAAATGTTACAAAATTTTTATGTGAAATGTGAATAAGAAAGACACTGATACCTTTCCTATATTTCAATTATACTGGGTGATAATGGCTATGATTTACATCTTGAAACACCCACCCATCACCATGTGGTGAGGGATATAATTTTCAATATTCAAAAGGACACACTACACAACAGACCACATAAAACGGTTCATGTGCAAGTGCTGATCAACATAGCCCATGAGCCGAGCGAAGAGATACTTGTTCCAATTAAATAGGGTGATGTTAATATGGTCAAAAAAGATATTGGAATATTCATCCCATGGCCATCACATCTTGTAAAACAGCATGTCAACAAGGAGGTTTTCATTTCTAATTTACTTTTCCTGATAAACCTTTAATAGTTAATGAAAAATGTCTGAACCAATGAATTTTATTACACATAGACAAAGAGAAGGGGATAACGTCAAAGACCATCTCAAAACCATCTAATGTATCGACCAACTGATAAAAAAGATCAACTAAAAGAAAAAATACCCCACCCGTTCTATATCCAAATATACTATCATTTAAGGCTGGTGTGGATACAAAGTTAAAAGATGGTGGAAACCACAGAGTTGAACTTGAAGAAAATATATATGAATAGAAAGGTCTAGAAATAATTGGTCTTGAGATTGCAATTGAAATCCTCGACTATGGCTGGCTAGGGGTCTCAATTTTAAATCTATACATGAGGTATGTTATCATGATTTCATTTTACAAAAGATGATATACTGTGTTAATTATGACTAAATACATTTAATATTTTAGGTAGGCATATATATGAAAAAAAACAAGGGATTTCCCCATGAGAAAAATTTCGTACTCGTTAGTCCTCATGTCACCTCAATAATAGAAGATAAAATTGAACCCAACAAAAAGGATGAAATAGTGGTGGGTCTGATCAAATACTTTGAAAGAAAAATTTTGGATGGCAGACACTATTTAATACCTACGTTTCAGGGGTAATAATCTAAAATTTAATCATATAAAATTTATTTTCATTTCATTCATTACATATTCCTTTTTTTAGGTAGAATTGGATGCTCATTTTAGTAAATTTGGACACTCTAAATATTTATTTCTTGGATTCATTGCATGGATATTCAACAAACCATCCACACATGGTGGCGATTTTCAATTTTTAATACACTACATCCCATGTTTTAGAACTAAACATCAAGTTATATAATTTATATTAACTTTTAATTAGGATTCTATTATGATAGGGTGATGCATCAAAATCATCTGAAAAAAATAATGAGGCCAAGGGCTAAGGACAAGGAAGAACACAAGTACTATGGCTGGATAAGTATCTGGGTATACATATCAATATTTCACTATCCAAACACATATCAAAACAAATTACTTATTGTCCTCAATGTTTCTACAGTGTCTGAAACAAACCAATGGAAATGATTTCATTTATTATGTTTGTAAAATTATGAGTGAGATCATATTCATGAACAAACCAACATCCCTAAAGAGGTAGTTTCAAATATAATTACAATTTCATTTAAAATGTTCAATAATCCCTTATGTATTTATATTTTTCTAGTACAACTATGACTATTGAAAAGACTCATATTCGAAATACAATATAGATGCACTCAAAAATGAAATGGCATTATACCTTATGAAATAATGTACACAAATAACATGAATATGTGACTTCCATATATAGGGTGTGAATTTCTAATGTTAATATCACCTTATAACATCTTTATGCTAATGTTATCCTCATATGATCATTGATATCTCAATTTTTTAAACTAATTTAACATCTATGATCAGCTTTTCTTATATTTCATATCCTCATGTTATTATGATTTGTTTAATAAATGATTTCTAAGAACATCGGCATAACTCAAAGTGTCTCTTTTAATTTTAAATTGACATCAATTTAGTTAAAAACAAAAAGTGACCTAATGAAAACTAAGAAAAAAATTCGGATTTTATTAATATTTTAGGAAAATGATCTATTAGTCATTTGTGGTGTGCAGGGATCTTTTGCACCTTAATACGACGTACGGTGTGGTTGGTAGAACTCAAAGCATCTCTTTTTGTTTACAATTGACATTAATTTAAGTAAAAGAAACAATTGACATACTAAAAACCAAAAAAATGAATTAATATTGTTTTGGTACATTATAAAAAAGATCTATGAGTCATTTTTGTTGTATAGGAGTCAAACACACCTCAATCTGATGCACAGTGTGGCCGATACAACTCAAATTGTCTCTTTTTATTTAAAATTTGCATTAGTAACATACTGAAAACTGATCAAACACATTATGATTATTTTTATATTTTTGGAAAATTATTTATTAGTCATTTTTGATGATTAGGGACCTACCACACCTCAATACGACGCACAGTGTGGACGATATATCTCAAAGTATCTCCTTTTTAAAAAAATTGACATTAACTTTAGTAAAAACAACAAGTGACATACTTTTTTTTTGAAAAATTGTAGATAAAATTAATGAAAAAGATCAGAAGAAATACATTTGTAAAGAAATGAAGGGAAATTGTCCAACTAGAACTTGTAAGTAAAGAAAGGTCCTGAGGCCGCTAGTTGATGGGGCATGTTGTTTCCTTCCCTTTTGGTGAAGGAGAAGGTATAATAGGACAAGAATTAGAGAAGTGAGAGGATTCTCATGATGATGGTGCTAAAAGACTGGAGTCCGTCATCGTTGTGATTAATGGCATCGATCACAGTGTGATAGTCAGACTCAATGATGATATCACCCCATCCACATTCCAAAGAGAGCATCAAACCAGAAAAGATGGTTGTGGCTTTAGAAACTGCAGGTTCCCAAAATTCTTGATGTGGTTCATATTTAGTAGTAAGGATATGCCCCAGATGATTGCGGGCAAGGAGGCCGAGGGAAACAAGTCCATCCTTTGTAAGTGACGCGTCCACATTAATCTTGAGGATCTCTTCTGCTGGGGGAATCCAATGAGCGGGATGTGAGGGATAACCATCTGGCATAGAATGTTTGTTGTGGCCTTTCCAACCCTTAATCCAAGAAATGGGCCAATCAATCCAGAATTTGGGGGGTCTGTGAGCTTGATAAAAAACAGCATTGTTACGCCGGACCCAAATAATCCAAGAAAAAGTGAAAAGTGACCCGAAATCTGCTAAAGAGAGAGAGGAGCACCACCGCGTTAGTAGATCGGGAAGGTCAGAGGCCAATGCCAGTGAAGAAACTGAAACCGGGCCCCAATGATTCCAAATTTCCTTCACTCTCAGGCAGAAAATGATAGCGTGTAGAGGAGTTTCTGGAGTGTTCGGGAAGAAAGGGCATGAAACGGTACTGGTCATATGTCAGTAAGTGAGAAAGTTCATTGTTGGGAGAGTGCCCGTGCAAACCTGCCACCGGAATTGTCAGATTTTTGGGAGAACGTTGAGTTCCAAATAGATTTCCATGGTCCCTCATCCCAGCCGTCTGAATGGATTCCAAGAACAATTCTGTAGTCGGATCTCATCGTGTAGTCACCCGAGATGTCATTGATCCAGAAGAGATGGTCAGGGCCTGCGTCTAGAACCCAGGGAATGCTAAAGATAATTCTTTGATCTCGTTCATTAAACCAATCAAGGATATTTTCCAAACACCATCCTTATCCCGGGTCGGAAAATAGGTAGCTGACAGTGGTGTCTTCATGACCTGGAAGGGCGGGGGATGTAGCTCGTAAACCCTCCTTATCAATGATCCAGGGATCAGTCCAGATTTTTAATGATGAGCCAGTCCCAATCCTCCAACCTAGTCCTTTATCCATGATCTTTTTATCCCCCCAAATTCTTCTCCAGAGGAAGCTAGGGCAGGGACCAAGAGAGGACGCATGAAAGTTTGTTTGTGGAAAGTTCTTATCTCGAAGAACTCTCGCACATATAGATAATGGACGGTTAATAAGGTGCTATACCTGCTTGGATAAAAGTACGTCCTTGAAGAGAGGAAGATTCCTGGACCCCATCCCACACTCTGATTTGGGTTTATAGAGTTTCTCCTAGGCCATCCAATGGGGTCGGTTCCTTCCTTCATTGTTCAGCCACCAAAAATTGGCAGTACGTGTGTGGATATGGTTGATGATGGCTTCCAGGAGATTAAAAAGGGACATAAAGTATCTGTGGATGGATTTAATGATAGCTTTGATTAGGGTATCTTTGCCAGCTTTATAAATTCTTTTTGGGGACCAGCCTTGATTTTTTGCCTCAATCCTGTCCATAAGGGATGCAAAGATTTATTTTTTGGACCAGCTAATCACTGTGGGAGCCCGATATACTCTTTATGTTTATCAACCATATGGATGCCAGTTGATGCGCAAAGTTCATCCCTCTTAGCAAGAGTCACCCCTGCACTGAAGGATATTTCTAATTTACCATGATTGATTGTTTGGCCAGATTCCCTCTCATACTGAAGAATCTCATGACAGATCACCTGGAATTCATTAATTGTTGCTCAGAAAAAAAAAGAGGTAGTCTTCAGCGAAGAAGAGATGCGACACTGGAAGGCTAGCTCGACAGAATTTTTCCAATGAATATCCTTAGAAGAAGCAGCCCTGGAAATAATATAAGAAAACACATCATCTACCAGTATAAAGAGAAAAGGGGAGAGGGGGTCTCCCTGGTGAAGGCCTTCGGATGGGGAGAATGCTTTTGTAAGCTCCCCATTGACCTTGATTTTAATGGAGATGATCGAGACACAATTCATGACCATATCTGTCCATTTAGTGCAAAACCCCATTTTCTGCATAACGTCTCTTAAGAAGTGCCATTCAACTCTATCGTAGGCCTTGGTCATATCCAATTTCCAGGCCATGGTTCTTCTTTTCCCAGTGGAGTGTGATTTCATAGAATATAACACTTCATGGGCCACAATCTCATTATCAGTAATCAGTCTCTTGGCCATGAAGTTGCTCTGATTTTCAGAGATAATATCAGGTAACCAAGGTCGCAACCGATTGATAAGGATCTTTGAGAAGATCTTGTAAGAAATATTGCAGAGGCTGATAAGTCGAAAGTCAAGGATAGCTAGAGGTTTCATTATTTTGGGGATGAGGATGAGGGCAGTTTCATTGATGGAAGCAATTATGGTATTACTAGACCATATATTTTTAATCATATTGTAGATTTCATGACTGATTATGTGCTAGTATTTCTTAAAAAATAGGGAATGGAAGCCGTCTGGTACTGGAGCCTTAGTAGGATGAAGATTTTTCAGAGCCAGGAATATCTCGTCATCTATCACATCTTTAGTGAGATTCCTATTAATCTCTTCAGTGATCACAGGTCTAAATTGTTTTTATATTTTAATAAAATGACCCATGAGTCATTTTTGACATATAGGAGTCATTCAAAACTCAATACGATACATGCTTTGGCCGTTACAAGTCAGAGTGTCTCTTTTTATTTAAGATTGACAATAATTTATGTAAAAACAAGTGACCTACTTAAAACCAGGCAGACACATTTAGAATGTTTTGATTTTTTATGAAAATGATATATTATTCATTTTCGATGTGTATGGATCACTTTCACCACAATAAAATGAATTGTGTGGCTAGTACAACTCAAAGTGTCTCCCTTTATTTAAAATTCACATCAATTTAAGTAAAAACAACATGTGACATACTTAAAACCCAGAAAACACCTTCAGATTGTTTTAATATTTTATCATAATGATCCATGAGTCATTTTAGATGTTTAGGAGTTAACCAAAACTCAGTCTGATGCATGGTGTGGTCGTTACAACTCAATGTGAACTTTTTATTTAAAATTTATATTAATTTAAGTAAAAAAACAAGTGAAAAACTGAAAACCGACCAACACATTCGAATTATTTTTATATTTTAGGTTAATGATATATTAGTAATATGTAACATGTAGGGATCAACTAAACCTAACTACGATTCACGGTGTGGCTGGTACAACTCAAATCATCTCCTTTTATTTAAAATTGACATTAATTTAAGTAAAAACAACAAGTGATGTACTTAAAACTGAGAAAATACATTCGAATTGTTTTGATATTTTAGTAAAATGATCCATGAGTCATTTTTCTTTGTAAGAGTCAATACCATCTCAATCCAACACATGATGTGGCCGTTATAACTCAATGTGTCTCTTTTTATTTAAAATTGACATTAATTTAAGTAAAAACAACAAGTGGCATACTAAAAACTGAGCAAACACGATAATATTATTTTGATATTTTATGAAAAAAATTTATTATTCATTTATGACTCATAGTGATAATCTATACATCAATATTGTGCATGGTGTGGCTGGTAAAACTCAAAGTTTCTCCATTACTTTAAAATTGACATTAATTTAATTAAAACAAAAAATGACATACTAAAACCAATAAAATGCATTTGGATTGTTTTGATACTTTAGGAAAATGACACATGAGTCATTTATGATGTGTAGGAGTCAAACACATCTCAATCCAACACATGATGTGATCATTATGACTAAAAGTGTCAGTTATCAGTTTAAAATGGACATTTTAGTTCAAAATGTGTCACTCATTGAAAACCAAAAAAACACTCTCTGATTGCCTTGATAATTTAGTAAAGCGATTAATAAGTCATTTGTGATGTGTATGAAGAAGTCTCATGTCAAACCAATGCATGATGCATCCGGTATGACCCAAAATGCATGTTTTCAAATTGAAATTTCATTTTAGTAAAAAAAACAAAACTGACATACTGAAATCCACACAAACACATTCAGATTGTTTTGATACTTTAGGAAAATAATAAATCAGAAATTTTTGAATGGTAGGAATCAATCGCACCTCAATAAGTAGTCTGATGTGGCTGGTATAACTCCAAATGTGTCATTATTTAAAATTGACATTAATTTAATAAAAGAACAAGTGAGACACTCAAGAAAACATATTCTTATTTCTTTTATATTTTTAGAAAATGATCCATAAATAATTTTTAATTTTTTGGAATGATCCCCACTTCAATAGGACACATGGTGTGACTAGTATAACTCCAAACATGTCATTTTTATTAAATATAGATAGTTTATTAAAGTGTTATTTCATATTAATGTGTTATTTCATATTAATGTTTAATTTATTTCATTATTGTATTAATAACATAATATTTATTTTCTTATATAGGTGGAATGTTTTTCTCGGGTTGAGATGATTTGTTCAGGAATAGATACCCTGAGCATAGATTTTTTAAAGGGGATAACAGGCATCAAAAGATGAAAAATTAATATTTTAGAATGTTTGTTGCACAATTGTAAATATAATTACATAATTGTTTTTTGAAATGTAAATAATAGTGTTTATTTTTTTATATACCATGGGTGGACAATTTTGGATTCCTAATTTCAATTAAATTTATATAGTAGGTTTTCTTCTAATGTTCTGTTTAAATTGTAGTTTTCTTCTGGATGTGATATGTTTAAATTGTAGGTTGGGTGTGATGTGTTTAAATTGCAGGTGGGATGTGTTGTTATACGTGTTTAAATTGCAGGTTGGGTGTACTGTTATATAAACATCACATTATAGGAAGGTATCGCTTTATTAGCATTAAAATAGGGCTCATAAAGGCATCCTTTATCATTTCTAAAAATAGCACTAATAAAGGGGACCTTTATCAGCTCTAGAAAATCCTTAATAAAGGGGTTCCTTTATCAGTGTTTTTTTAGCATGGATGAAGGACCCCTTTATTAGTGATGCGATTAACAATACTTTTTTAGTGTTGTTAAAGGCCATTTTATGCACTGGTAAAGGCCATTTTACGGACTGTTAAAGGCCAATGGTTTGTGGTTTTATTCACCAATGAGTCGAAAAGAATATGATGAACCACATTATCAACATCTCACATGCCAGAAATTTGTGGGAGAATCTCAAGACTACCTATGCATTGAAGGCTAGAAACAATAAATTGTTTCTTCCCAAAGATATAATTTATATGAGGTACAAATAAGGTAAGTCTATATTTGATAAATATATAAAATATTAGGGAATCATTTATTAGTTGTATGGCATGAGAATTAATTTTGAAGATGAGGTTTTAGATCTTTTGTTTCTTAACACTTTACCCTATTCTTGGGAGAATTTACATGTTACTCTAACTAGTTTTGCTCCTAGTGGTGATATGACATTAAGTTTTGTTATTTCAATTGTTTTCAATGAATAGGTTAGGAGACACACTCATGAGAAATCCTATTCAAAAATTTTAATCACAGAGAACAAGGGGAGAAGCTGAGACTCGAGATAGAGCAGTCGATGTAAGAGAATAGATATAAGAAAATACATATCAAAGTGGAGCAATTTTTATTTTCATTATTGTGGTAAAAAAGAAAATGTTATGAAGTTCTATTATATATTTAAAAGAGAATATATAATTAATGAAAATCCATAGAATAAAAATGGTGATGGTGATTACCATGTCACCGTCGCTACAAGGGGTGATATAATTATTTTTTATGACTCTATTAATATTGATTATGATGATTCTTGCTGGGTTGTTAAGAGTGGTGCATGTTTTAACATGAAATCAAAGATAAAGTTATTTACATCTTAAACCTAGGTATTTTTTGTATTTTAAAGATAGGTAATGGTGGTCCTGTTGATGTTGTAGGTATCATGACTATTTTTTTAGAGTGCAGTACAAGAAGTAAACTGATTTTGAAGAATGTTCGACATGCACCAGAGGTTTTCTTGAATATTATTTCTACCCTCATTCTTGATGATGAAGGGTTTATTAGTACTTTTGGTAATTTCCAATGGAATATTTTCAGGGGTTATTTTATTGTGTCTCAAGGGAAGATGCATTCAGGTTTATATTAAATTAGAGATTCAATTTCATGTGATACTTCTTGCGTTGTTGAGTGTAGTGTTTCGTCCAAGTTGTAGTATATGAGGCTCATTCACATTAGTGAGAAAGGTATTGGTTGTTTGGAAAATAGAAATCTTCTTCCATATTTGAATAGTATTAAATTAGAAATGTGTGATTATTGTATGATAGGAAAATAGAGCAAGGTGAGTTTTAGCAGTCATCATTTACAAAGAAACAAACAGGTACTAAAATTAGTACATTCTAACGTTTGTGGTCCTTTGAAATCTATGACCATTATTGCCAGTCATTATTTTGTGACATTTATTGATGAATAATCACATATTCTATTGTTTTATGTTTTTAATGTCAAAATTCAGGTGCTCAGTGTTTTTAAGAAATTTTAGGTTTCAGCTAAAAGGGAATGTAGTAAGAAATTGAAATGTATTTGCACTAAAAATGGGAGATAATATTGTGGTTCATTTGATCAATATTGAAGGATGGATGGTATTTAAAATCAGAATATGCCTCCTAATATACCTCATATAAATGTTGTAGCTGAGAAGATAGACAATACTTTGTTGTAAAGAGTTTGTTTTTTACCTTCAGAAGCAATGTTTCCTGGACATTTTTTGGACGAGGCTTTACTTACTACTAAATTTATTATCAATTTATCACCATCTGCTGATTTTCAAACACATACTCCGGATAATTTTTGGTATGGAAAATAGATTAGGTATGATCACTTGTGTGTTTTTGGTTGCAAGGCTTTGGTTCATGTACCAAGATATGAAAGATCCAAGCTGGATGGTAAGACACGCTAGTGTATTTTCGTTAGATATGGACATGATGAGTTTTGGTACAGGTTTTATGATACGGCTTCAAAGAATCTTGTTAGAATCCATGATACAATTTTTAAGGAAGATCAGACTATTGGAGATGTTGATAAGGGAGGAAAATATACTTCTTAATATTCTGATGGCATTTCCAGTCTTGATCTAGGTTCTGATTCACATTTACCTTATATTTTTGATTTTGATGATCATGTTGATGCGTAGAATGATGTTAAGGGTGAACATGTTGAATTTGATGTTTATGATTCACCTTTTGTTTTTGATGTTTTGGTTCTAGGGGTTATTAATGAAACCATTATTCCACTCTGTAGATTATCTCATCATCATAACATTTCTACATGATATTCACCTAATGATTATGTGCTTCTCACTAAAGGGGGAGAACCAAAATCTTTTGAGGAGGTGATAGAAAGTGAAAAAAAGGATAGATGGGTTATGGAAATGGATGGTGATATGACATCATTGACTAAAAACCATACCTTTTAGCTTCTAAATTTACTAACAGGTATGATATGTTTGAAAAATCAGTGTATTTATCATATTAAAAATGAAGAATCCAATTCACTTCCACGTTACAATGTAATGTTAGTTTTAAAAGAACTTTTTCAGAAGAAATGTATTGATTTTGATGGTATTTTCTCACCTATTTTCAAAATGTCTTCCATTTGTGTTGTTCTTGGTTTGGTTTCTAGTTTGGATCTGCAGATTGAGCAGATGGATGTGAAGAAAACTTTTCTCCATGGAGATTTAGAAGAGGATATTTATATAGAGAATCCAGAGGGTTTTGTTGAAACAGGTAAAGAGAATCATGTTTGGAAGTTGAATAAAATTTTGTATGGTTTGAAGAAATCTCTAAGGCAGTAGTATAAGAAGTTTGAATCATTAATTTTTTGTTAGGGTTTTATGAATAAATCATCTAATCATTGTGTTTTTTTGATAGATTTACTGATGATGATTTTACTATAATGTTGCCTTATGTTTATGATATAATCATTGCTGGCCATGATGCTTCTACAATTGACATATTGAATAAAGATCATTGTTAGTCTTTTGCGATGAAATAATTAGGGACATCATGACATATTCTTCGCATGTTGATCTCCTATGATAAAAAGGCCACAAAATTATGGTTATCTTAAGAGAGATGCATTGATAAGGTTATTCAAAAAATTTCTAGGGATATAGAAAAGGTGGATATTACTCCTATTTATTTACACATTAAGATCAGTATTATCCATCACCTTCCATTGATAAAGAGAGATAGGAGACACAACACATACCTTATTCACATACCATTGGCTATTTGATGTATGATATGACTTGTACTAGACCCGATATAGCTTATGTAGTTGGCGTGGTTAGTAATTTTCTATCAAATCCAGGTAGATAACATTGGAGATAAGTGAAGTATATATTTTTTTTATCTTCATGGTGATTTGTATCTAAGATTGTGTTCTGGAAAAGGGGAACCTATGCTTTATGACTTTGAAGATTCAGATATGAAAAGATATATTGATTCGAGGAAGTCTACTTCAGGTTATTTAATCACTTTTTCAAGTGGATTAGTATCATGGAATTCTATATTGTAGATATGTTTTTCTTTATCTAACATGGAGTAAGAGTTTATTATAGTTACAAAGTCTTGCAATGAATTATTTTGGATGTAAAATTATCTTTGATTTCTCAATTTAAATCAGTATTGGCATGTTTTATTTTGTGAAGTAAGAGGTCTATTTTTTGGGAAAGAATTCCACTTTTCATGGTAGGCTGAAACATATAGTTGTTCAGTATCATTGGATTCGCAACATCCTTGATTAAAGATAGTTAGAGACTGATAAGATCCAAACTCATGACAATGGGTCAGACCTATTGACCAAGAGTTTTTCCAGACGTAAATTTGAGACTTTTTGACTGATTATAAGGTTGGTGGTTATCCCCATTTGAGTTATAGGGAGAGTTTGTTTGGGGGGCCTCCTCAAATGGAGCACCACGTGGGTCAAGACTGTGTTCCTCAAATATCCACCACATGGGTCAAGACCACGTGAATTAAATCATATAGAGATATGATTTTAACATAGGTCAAATAATATTTTTTTTTGAGTTATGAATCTTTATGCGGACATTTTTTCTTATAAAAGGTGGCAACACTTGGTATTTTACAACACAGTGACATACATAGATTATATTCTTTTGGTGATATCCTTTAGTTTGATGATCATTTTTCTTCACTCTCTACCTTTGATCAACTATTTTTCTAAGTATTACTTTTGATATCCCTTCTATTTTTGGGGAGACTCTACCATGTACTTCTTTACTTTCATAGATCCCTATTTGTAGACTAGGTCCCATGATTTTTCTATTTTTGGGTTTTCCACATTAAAATTTATGGTGTCAACTTTTATTTTCTGAATAATTATTTTTGGGTCACTTCACATATGCTTTTTTAGGGAAATATTTTATTTTCTTCTGCACGTTCACTTTTTTATTTTTGGTGTGTTCGTTGCTTACATTTTTTCCCAACACTTCATTCCAAAAGCAGAAACAAGACTTGATAAAGAAAATATTTCCAAGGCCTTTAGTTTGAAATTAGAATTGAATCTATCAAAATATTTCATTATAGGTACTCTTCATACTATCATAGATAAATTCTAACTTGATCATCAAAAAATCCCTATGTCCAAAAAACCAACACCATGCCTGAAATCCCAAATATATCTCATAATAACATCGAAAAACATTAATTAAGTACTACCACCCATCTTACATAGTCATTCCAATCAAAAAAAAATCACTCCATTCCCCCACCCAACCAAAAATCCATTAATCATGAACCATCAAACCACCCAAGACTTCCCAACTAATACTTCCACCTTTTCCACCCACTATTCTTAAAAAATAAAATTCAAACTAACTAAAAAAGACCCTAAAAATCACCAAACATGGATGGGGAAATTTAGAGGTGAATATCATATCGACCTCCCAACATCGGAACCCAGTGAATCAAAAAGAACACCTGAGACTTCACTTGCAAGTAAATGACTACCGACGAGATGGAAAACGACAAAGGATGGTTATTTTAAATGACCAATAAACATATTTATCATTGATAATATAAATTTTTAACAGTGATCATATAATTAGTATAAATATAGGGTTTTGATAAAACCAATTGATGCAGATAAAGGATGTGACAACCTCAACCAGTAAGATCGTTCCATATGAAGCCCAATTATTAGAGATTTTGAGGGAGATAGCATCTCTGGTCTTTTCCCTTAACCACACCCAAGTTTAGATCCAATAACATAAGCATGAGAGAAACCGTTTATGGGAGAAGTTACGATCATCAAGATTGCAACCTAAATCAAGTACGACGAATCACCCTATGAAAGTCTCATTGTCATGCACCATACCCTTAGAGCATTTTCTAGAGTATTAAAGGTATATGTATCAATACTATAATAATATGAATATTTATTTTTTATTTTTAATATAATAATGTTCATATTTCTTCCTATCAATACTTTATAAATGATTTTGATTTTTATATAATAAAACAAAAATTGTATTGTCAATTAATATTAAATTTAAAATAAGACATTTATTTTGATTAATTATCATGTTTTTTAAATAAATAATAAAATACAATTTTCAAATAATTTTTATTAAATATAAATGATCATATAATTTTTAGGATTTAAAAATATAATTCTTGTAAGGGTTCAAAAACTGTTATTGTTAAAAAAACACAACAGTTCTCAATAAATGTAGATTTAATTTTAAAAGTAAAAATTCAAATATTTATAAAATTATTTTTCAAAAATGAAAATTATTTTTGGAACTAGAACTTTGAAATTATCCAATGATGTTTTTTTCCTAATTTTCCGAGACAATTGATTTTTTGGGTAAAAATTTAATACCATATAAATATATGATTTGTATTATAACACCACAATGAAACAAAAATGATGTAATAAATACTATAAATGGTATCCATGGAAAAATATATTTTTCAACATTAAAATAATGTGATTTTATTTTTATTTGATTAATTTTATAAAGCCTTTATGAATCCACTAAAACCATTAATATATTTTAAGGATTTAAAATCAATTCATTAAGAGTATGACTCAATTACACTTAATAAAGGGTATTATTTTAATTATTTCTTCCCTAGAACATACAAGATAATGAAAAAAAATCCTATTTGGAAAAAACCATGATATGTTTTGAGGTTTTGGTTATTTTATTACAGGGTCCAAAACCTATGTTTGAGAATTAATAATGAATTCACCACTCATATCCTATATAAAACAACCTAATCAACCAATTATCTTAAGTAAAAATACATAGATAACATTATTAATCTTACCAACCATCTCTAGAGTCATCTCGATGTTTCCAAATCTCTCAAATCCACTCCCAAGCATTTGGAGTCACACTCTGATTGTAAGGGTTCTTTTCCTTCTCCTCTTTATTCATGTTTATTCATTATCTTATGCCACTTATCTCCATTTTATAACATTGGGATATGTTATTACATATCCCCCTTACTTACATTATGATTTATAAATAATTATAGAACCCTTTATCTCTCATTAATCCCTCCCATGAACATTTATATGCCCTTGTTATGCTCCGAAATTTCACCGTGATTTTTCATGCCAAAAAATCATGTAGTGAAGAACCATAACCATTTCCTATAATGGGTGTTCACCTTTATTCGGTTATACTTATTTATTTGGGAATTACATGTATTTATTATAAACTACTTGATCGTGGAATAAAATATTATGATGAATGAATCCATGTTGTATGATCCATGTGATACATTTAAGTATGAGAATGAAATGAAAGTGACGGGTGTGCCAGGAAATATATTCCTCTACAATGAAATGGGTAATGTTTAGTATAATGAGACATCATTTTGGGATAGGGAGTAAATCTAATTTCTTTATGGGAATTTTTCCATCATTATTTCTTGGTAGTTATCCTTGTACTATGTTTATGATGTAGTGTTTTAAGCTGTTTACACATTTCCCATGTTACCTTTATAATTATCATGATATATCATGTCTCATTATTCATGTTTATGATTCCGAAAAATTTTATTCCCCATTGACAGTGTATGGTCTAAAATGTACTATTCTCTTCATGTTACACCAATTTTATTCCCTCAATGAGATTTAAATATCACCCCTTTCTTATGCATGTCCCTAGGTTATCCCACGTAGTTTTAAGTACAAGCATGTTAGAGAAATTTTGAATAATGATGATTGATTCCTTGTTTTGAATTGTTATATAATGTTACTAATTACCAAGTATACTATAATTAACAATCTTCTGGGTTGTAATGATTTTAATTTTTTATAATAAATCATATATCAATGTGAAATAAAGATTAAGGTTTCCATAGTTGGCATCAAAGGAAATGTTTTGTTATTTTTGGGATTAGGTTTAAAAACTCTAGCCAAAGCCTTGGGGATAGGACTAAGTAAAATAAAAAATCCCTAAATTTTGGAAAAAATATAGTAATTGGTTTATCAAAAAAATACATCCCTGTTTGGATATTATACGTGGATGTGGATTTGGCATAGATGTACATAGTGGTAAAACCCAAAAACACCATGTTGAGATAGACTCGACCAATAACTGGTGCACGACAATGGGCCTTGCTACACACATGGATTTAAAATCTCAGTGGATATGTTTTTCATAATTCATAAGTTCATTAGAAACCATTATTAAGGTGGAAAAATACCCTTAAGAATATATATTAGGAAATAGATCAGGGATAACAAATTGTTAAAGCCTAGAAATTTAAAAGTAAATAAAATACATGTAATTTATAAATTATATATTTAAAGTCAATGGATTCCCATTTTTATGCATAATAGTTTAAAAAATTCATCCCTAATTTTTCCTTTATTATATATAATGGATGGAAATACGAAGAATTAGGTAAAAAACAATGTAACGGGCAATGTGATGACTACCCCAACATGATTCCCAATATGATGAGAGTGAGAATTGTGAACTTTGTGATGATATTGTCTTAGCTGACTTAGGTTCTGAATAGAAACCTAGATCGGTAAAAGCACCCAAAAACTCTTAACAAGGAACAATATGAAATTAAGAGCTTTATGTGACAAAGACCCCGAATTTTAATGGATCGTCTGATCCATTAATCACAGAAAAATGGATCAACTCCATTGAAAAGATCTTCTCTATCCTTCAATGGTATGAAAAAGAGAATGTTTTATTAACTATTTATCATATAGAGGGAGAATATGATCAATGGTGGACATTGATCAGGAATGAATGGATTGAGAAAGAGATCAAAGTAGTGGGGTGAATGGAATACCAGAATATGTTTTTTGATAAATATTTTCCTCACACTCTCTGATATAAAATTTAAAGGGATATCCTTTCCCTTAAGAAAAAATATGAAGAATATATTAGAGCGTACATGGAAAACATCACAAGAATTTCACGATACGCCTCCAGGTTTGTTGTTTCACCTGAATAAAAGGTTTACCACTTCTTTAGTGGGTTAAAAATTATTCTTTGAAAATCCTTAGTGATCTGAGACATTGATAGCTATGAGGAAATTGTATGATATGCTCTCAAATTTCAAATATAGATATGCGAATCTCAATGGTATAATAAGGATAAGAAGTGGAAAGTGGAGTTTAATTTTGGACGTTTTATAGAGAAATATAACAGTTCCATGAAATTTAAACCTCCCACTTTCCAAATTTGTAGAAAGGAGAACCACAAAAATTGCCTAAGGGGGAAGAGGAAATTTTTTAGGTGCAAGAAGGAAGGGAACCTATCTAGTGATTTCTGATATGATAAACTTACCAATACGATGGTCGAAATAAATCCTCCAGTCAACCCTCAGTGTATTGTTCATTACTTTAATTTCAAGGAAGCATGTAACTTTTCAAACTATTACTAAGCCAAGAATATTCATAGCAACCAAAAAAATTCAAGACAGAAAGGGACATCTTTTTTCATCACAACCATTGAGGTGGATCCCAACTATTAAGTTGTAACAGGTACACTAGTTATTAATTCAATATTAGTGACCATATTTTTTGATTATGGTAATTTTCATTCTTTCATTTCATGAAATTTTAGTATAACTATTAAAACACCACCACATAGAATAAATGTAGAGCTATCGGTCAAAATGGAAATGGGTAAATTATTTCATCCTTAGTATATAACACCTATCTCATCAAAATTCATGGGATGAAAATCCTAGAAAACATTTTCATACTCCCTTTGGTATAATTTGATTCAATTTTAGGTATTTATTGGTTTTCCTTCTATAGATCCAACACAAATTTCCGCAAGAAGGAAATCAATCTCTATATCACGGATAATCCTCCAAGTATGTACGTGTTAAAGGAGGATATTGAATTTTATTTAGCACCTAAATCTAAATAATGGATATTATTTTCCAATGATAAAGAATATCTCACTCAAATGATTGAGTCTAAAGAAAGAATAATCCTTGAATACATGTCCATTTTGAGGGAATACAATGATGTGTTTCCCATGGAATTTCCTGGTCTTCCTCCTAACCAAGAGGATGAATTTTCAATAAAGATTATATTTTTGGTGTTACCAATATCTAGAATCTGTATAGAATGACTATTGTGGATCTTGAAGATCTAAATAAACAACTATAGGAGAATCTAGATAAAGGTTTCATACACCTGTGCGCTTCACCATGTGGTGCACTAGTCCTCTTCATCAATAAGAAGGATGGGTCATTGCGGCTTTACATTGATTATCATAATCTCAACAATATCACAATAAATAAAAAGTATCCACTTCCATGGATTTATGAATTTTTCAGTCAGCTATGTGGATCACAATACTTCACCAAGGTGGATCTGCAGTTGGGGTATTACCAAGTTTGGGTGAAGGAGGATATCCCAAGTTTTCTTTTCAAACTAGGTACTAGCATTATGAGTTCACAGTAATGCAATTTGAACTCACTAATTCTACAAAAAATCATTAAGAACATGATTAATATAGTATTTAGGGATTACCTCAACAAATTTATGGTAGTATTTATAGATGATATTCTAATATTCTCTAAAACCAAAGTGGAGCATGATGAGAGTATAAGCACTATGCCAAAGACCTTGAGAAGATTTATTCAACGTAAAGAAACCATGAGTTCTTGTTTTAATACATCTCATTCTTGGTGCATATCATCACAAGAAATGGGATATATGTTGAACCTTAAAAGATCTAAGGTATTGAAGGATAGATGAGGCCAACATCTGTGTTAGGTATATGAAGTTTCCTTGGATTAGCTGGGTACTATCATCGATTTATAAAAAATTTCCCACAATAATCAAACCCTATAACCAAGCTAACTCAAAAGGGAGTCAAGATTAATTGTAATGATGAATGTGAAAAGAGCTTCAAGGAGTTGAAAAGTAGGCTTATCACGGAAAAAATACTCACACTACCCATAAGTGGATAAATATTCATGGTATTTAGTGATTCTTTAAGGAATGTATTGGGTTGTGTGGTAATGATGAATGAAAAATTGTTAGCCTATTATTCACAGAAGTTGAAATTTAACAAAAAAAATTACCCAACACATGATCTTGAGTTGGTTTCTTTGATATTAACTTTGAAAATATGGTGGAATTATATCTTTAGAGAGAAGTGTGAAATATATATGGATCTCAAAAGTTTTAAATATATATTCACACTAAAAGAGATGAATATGCACAAATGAAGATTGTAATATCTGATCAAGGACTATGACTGTTCAAATCACTATCATCTTGGGAATGCGAATAAAGTTGAATATGTTCTAAGTAGAAAGGATCCATCATTTATATCATCCAATGGCCTGAAGGCCTTCATTTTTATTGATTTTTGATAATCCACCTTTGAAGGGGTGAGGTGGAACCCTTACAATGCCCGTAGGCATAAGTATTACATGGCCAGTAGGCCTTAGAAGAATTCATTTCCCGTAAGATTTAAACATTACATGAAACCCAAACTCCCTACTTAGAACTTCTCCTCCCCAGCATATTCATCATAAAATCAGCTATCCACCTTTGCATAGCTATTCGGCTAGGCTTTCCCATGCATGCACAGGCTTGTCCCGATGTCATGTGTCGTACCCTCTCATTCTTGCAATCAGTTTAGCTTTTGCTATGGTGAAAACTCTTTGATCCTCCTCTTTTTGAAGCTTGTTCCTAGTAGGTTATCTGGTTTTCATCTGCACGTAAGGTGGCCCAAAGGCCTTGAGGTGGCCCAAAGGCTTTAGTGATCTGAAGACCTGGGTGGCCTGAAGGCCTTAAAGGACCCGAGGACCAAATTGGTGGCCCGAATGCCCAAACGGGGGAATATTCTCGGCTGTTAGAGTGCCAAAAAGTTCCTGCTACAGTACATTCTACAGTTCTGCATAGTCCTGCTATAGTTCCTGCTATAGTACCTACTACAGCCCCTGCTATAGCCCCTTCTACAGTTCTTGCTACAGTACTACTACAGTACTGCTACAATACCTGGAGATCATGAAATATACATCAATATGTCTTGTATGTCATCAAGTGAATGTGGAAAGAAAAAAATACATGGGTATGATGTAACAATTACCCATGCCTATATGAAAATGGGAAAACACCACTATAGACTTTTTCACCAGTCTTATAATGACATAAAGAAGAAATAATTCAATCTGGATTATGGTGAATCATCTTACAATTATTATAAACTTCATTACAATTCTAGAAGACTTATCTCTCAATAAACATTAATTTATATACATTAGAGAAGTGGTGAGGCTGAATGGAACACAAATATCAATTATATATAATCGAGACCCAAGATTTTCCTCTATGTTCTATAAGAGTCTCCAATGTGATCTAAATACAAAGTTGAACTTTAGAATAGATTATGACCCTCAAACTAATGGGAAATCTAAGTGAACTATTTAGACACATGTGGAAATTTTGAGAGGATACTCAATTGATTTAAAAGGAGTATGGTACCAAAAACTTCCTCTAGTTGAGTTATCAAACAATAACGGTTTCCACTCAAGTATTCAAATGGATCCTTATAAATTCCATTATGGGAAAAGGTGAATAACACCTATATGTTGGGATGAAGTTGGGGAATGAAAACTGCTAGGTCCTAAAATGGTCAAGGAAATGGTGTAAAAGGTTAATACCTTTCATCAATACATCAAGGATGCTTAGAGTCAACAAAATAGCTATGCTAAAAATCATTGACGAGACATAGAGTTTGAAATTGGAAACATGGTATTCCTCTTCATATCTCCATGTAATAAATTCATGAGATTTTGAAAGATTGGAAATCTTAGTTCAGGATACATCAGCCCCTTTGAGATCCTTAATATCATTAGAGTGGTGTCTTATCAACTAGAAATCCTACATAACCCATATTAAGTAAATGATTTATTCCATGCATCTCTATTCAAGAAGTACAAACCAGAACCATCACATTTTATCAATATACAGGTGGTACCATTACATAATGATCTCTCATATGAGGAGTAGCCAGTGAAGTTCTTAGATTGTAGAGATAGAGTTCTACAAAATAAGGCAATGAACATTGTCAAAGTGTTGTGGAGTGACCAAAAGTTTGAAGAAGCAATGTGGGAACCAGAGGAAGTGATGAAACAAAATTACCCTACTCTATTTTAGTGTGGGGGAAATAAAAATTTGAGGGGGAAATTTCTGAAGGGGGGAAGATTGTAACGACCCCAACTTTTATAAATAAAATTCCCCTTTAATTTTAATCAAATGTATTATTATATATTATGGATATTGAGAAAACAGTCACTTATTTAGTTTTATTATATCCTATAAAATTTTAAATATTGTTATGAATATTTACCATTTATAATATAGAAATTCAATAGTGATCCATATGATTAGTATAAATATAGGTCTTTGATAAATCCAATTATCACAAAAAAAAGGATGTTATGGTCTCAACTAGTTGGACCATACCCTATAAAGCCAATTTATTAGATATTCCAAGGGAGATAGAATCTATGGGATATTTCCTTTATAAATCCTATAATGAGATCTAAAAACGGATGAATGAGAGAAACTGTTTATGGGACAAGTTCAATCTCATTGAGGTCATGGCCCAAACAATGTACGTCGAACCACCCAATGAAATTATCACAATCGTGCACCATACCCTTAGGGTATTTTCTAGTTTATTAAATATATATTTATCAAGACCATAATAATATGAATATTTATATTTTATTTTCAATATAATAGTGTTCATATTTTTTTCTCATCATTACTTTATAAATGATTTTCATTTTTATACAATAAAACACAAATTATATTGTTAATTAGTATTCAATTTCAAATATGTTTTTTATTTTGGTGAAATGACAGATTTTTGATATAAGTTATAAAGTATTATTTTTAAATAAATTTTATTAAATATAAATTATCTTATAATTTCTACGATTTCAAATGTAAATTTTATTAGGGTTTGAAAACTTCTGTTGTCCAAAAAACCCAGAAATTTTTATTAAATTTAGATTTTATTTTAAAAGAGAATATTAAAATATTCATAAAATTATTTGGTCAAAATAAATATTATTTTCTGATTCCAAACTTCAAAATTATCCAATGGTTTTTTTTATAATTTTATAACACAATCAAATTTTTGGGGAAAAATTAAATACCGAATAGATATATGGTGTGTATTATGACATCATAATGACCCAAAAGTGTTGTAATAAATAAAATAATGGGTATAAAATAATAAATACTTGTTTTAATTTTAAATATTTTATTTTATGTTTATTTTATTGATTTTATTAAGCCTTTATGAATCCTATAAAACCATTAATATATTTTAATGTTTTAAAATCATTTCTCTAAGAGTATGACTCACTTCTACATCAGAAATGGTATTATTTTATTATGTTCATACCTTGGACTTATAAAATAATTAAAAACACTACCATGTAGAATAATCCATGGGGAAAAACCTAGATATGGTTTTTGGTTTTGGTAAATTTAGTATATAGAGTCAAAAACCTAAGTTTTGAGAAATAATAAATTATTCCCCACTCATTTCCTATATATACCCACCCATGCTATAATTTCTATTCACTAACAATCCTTTTATGAAATAATTAATCTTATATCCCTTCTCTAGAGTCCTACCATGGTTCCCCAAGATCTCAAGAATCCCCTCCCTAGTATTTTGATTCAAACTCTCATGGTAAGGGTTCTTTTCCATCTCCTCTTTTTTCATGTATCTTCTTTATCTTATTATTCTTATCTCTATTTTATATCATTGGGATATGTTATTTCATATAAACATTACTACTATTATTATGTATAAAAATTTATATACCCATTTAGATATCATTAATCCCTCCCATGAACATTTACACACCCACGTTATGCTGCCAAATTTTCACCATGAGTTTTCATGCCAAACAATTGTGTAGTGAATACCCATACCACTTTCCTATCAATTATATTCACCTATATGAACTTATAATTATTGAATAGGGAATTTAATTTATTTATTCCATACTCCTTGATCATGTAAAAAAATATGATTATGAATGGATCTATTTTTTTGATCTATGTGAAACAATTAAGCATGAGAATGAAATAGAAGTGACGGGTGTGCCTGGAATTATATATAACGCTAATGAATTGGTTAATGTTTAGTATGATGAGAAATCATGTTGGGATATAGATTAAACCTGAATCCTTTATCGTAATTTTACAATAATTATTTCATGGTAGTTATCTATGACCTATGTTTATGATCCATTGTTTTATGTTGTTTCCATATTTCCCAGGTTTATTTTATGATTATCATGATATATCACGTATCATTGTTCATGTTTATGATTCCTACTCCTTTTATTAACCAATAATATCACTATTATCTAAAATTTGTTATTCTCTTGTTTTTATATCATGTTTATTCCCTTATTCCGCTTTATATCTCACCCCTTTATTATGTATGTACCCAGGTTTTCCCATGATGTTTTAAGAGCGATATGTTAAGGAAGTTTTAAATAAATATGATGTATTCATTATTTTAAGTTGTTATGTAATTAACTAATTCCAAATACAACATAATTCTTGATATTACAGGTTATATTAAGTGTAATTTTATGTAATAAATCATTCATGGATTTGAAATAAAGACTAGGGTGGTCATATCTACTTAGCTGGTGAATCTTGCATCCTCACTAATATTTCCATATGTATCAAGGCAGTAGTGAGAAACTCTATAAACCTCAATATCACCCTCAATATCATAGATTCATAAATAATTATTACACTCATGAACATAAATTCCACTAAATCCTAAACCACTGATGAATTCAACACCCTATTCTTTGAAAAATTATAGCATATCATAAAACTAGATATTTGAGTCTTGATAAGAGACCTATGGAATAGAAAATCTATCCTCTTATCCATTAATTAATAACTCATTAGTATCATTACTAATGTATAGAAACCATATCTGGTATTTTATTTTAGGCTAGTAAGTCTTCTAAATATAAACTAAAAAATATTCGCAAATATTCTGGTAAAACTCTTGTGTCTCTGGCTCCCTTCCATTATCTCATAAAACCAAGGTGATTTCATCCCCAAAAACAATATTTTGGGAATTGAAATTATTTCAAAAAAACCTTCCATTATATTAAAACCTACGATATAGAAAAAAGGGGTTTCGTGGTATAGAAATTATATAATAAAAAATCATTTGACAAAGTAGAATGGACCTTTATTAAGTTCTAGATGATCAAGATGGGAATCTTCCCAAGATGGTTTGATGTGGTTATTCAATGTGTCTCTTAAATCTCTTTCAAAATCTCAATCAAAGCTAGAATCATGAATAGATTCTATACCACCAGTGGCATTTCCCATAGAGACCCCCTTTCCCCTTCCCTCTACAATTTAATGGATTATGTGGTTTGTATTATAATTCTAACAATAGAGAAGGATAATCTCATTCACATGGTGAAGGCTTATCTTCAGGGGTCTCCCATCTCTCACCTATTATTTATAGTTTATTGTATACTCTTCTCCAAAACCACTTTGGAATAAGTCAAGGATATCTATCATCTAATTCTCCTTTATGAAAAAGTGTTGGGGTAAGAGGTCAATCTCTCTATGGAAATAACCTTCAGCATTAGAATTCCCTCTTATAAAAATATAACCTATAACATGCATTCAGTATTAATATGTTCAAAAAACACCAAAAATATCTCAAAATTCCTATGATCTTAGGATGGTTAAAAAGGTGTTATTATCTAGAATCCATGAAAATTGAATAAAAAAACCATTATGGAATTTCAAAATGGTTTGAATTGAAGGGAAAAAATTCTAATTAATTAAGTCAAATATTCAATCCCCTTATATTTTATTACTATGTTCACATTCCCCAAAATAATCATCGAAAAAAAATCCATGAACGTCTCACAAACATATGAGGTGTGGGGGTGGAGGCTCAGAAATAAGGTAAAAATATTCATTGAATAGTCTGGGAAAAGATCTGGAAACCAAAACATTATTGGGGAATGGGGTTTAGGTATATGTGTCTCTTCATTAAAGGGTCCTGTTAGGCTCCTTAGGACCTCTCCGAAGCTTCCTCTAGTGAATCATGTGGGCTTTGAATGTGTTCCTTCTAAGGAGGATTTACTGAAGAATAGGTGATGAAGAATTTTTTATTTTTTGGAATGACATTTGGAAATTCAATGAAAATGGAAACAATGAAACTAACCCTACAACTAAAGGCCTATAAGATGTATTTTTCCTCTATTTACTCGATTTGGACTATAAATATTGGTGCAATAAAAAAATATTGTCCCAGTGTAATGATAGAGAGAGAAATATTATCCAAAGATTCCCAATTGTGAGAGATATAGGTCTAGATCACCTCTTCTGAAGTAGGGAATGAAAATTCACCTACATTTTAAAATCCAGTAATTCTTTAGAAATCAGTGCATCAGTTTTAGAGGCCATTGTTCTTTGGAAAACCATCTAAAACATCACAATCCCCCCCAAAGCACAGTATTTCTGTTGGTAGGACTGCTTTAGAATACTCTCCCTTATATGAAGTTCCTTTCATTTCATCATGAAAAAGAGAACCCAATGTGTTCAAAATTCCTGACCGTGGATGAATCCTACATGAATTCTATCTTTCACGACCGCATAACAAGGGACATCTTGTGTGCTTAAAATCATAATGTCAATCACCTCCAATAAATTCCCCCCATATTCACCTCTCTTCTCACATAATGGTCATAAATTATCCCCATTGAGGTTATGAGTTTCATTTTTACAATGGCATGGATTATTTGGGTTAGGTGGAATGAAATTATATTTAACTAGGTTTTCAAACCATGAACCTCTTGGATCAATCACGCTACCCACATGTTATCCGTGTAGAGCCACAATGATCATCATATTGAAGACCCTATGGTCATGTATGATCCCTGCACTTAGAACCCTACCATAATAGGCATCCAAGAAAATAATGTTGAAATGTCACCCTCAGATAGAGGCATCACCGGTTTAGGTGTAGTTTTCCCTGACTCTTCTGGAATGATCTATTAAATATCCAACTCGGATGCCACTAAACTGGTGCTCTGAGTTGGGTGGTTACATTACCTTAAGTGCACCTCCCCATATACGAAAGGTTGCTGACTAGTAGTAGGGTCAAAAATTTCAATTGGGGAGACAATACCCCCTTTTATCAGAGTAATCCACAACATAATAAATAAAAAAACAGTGTAATAATAATAAATAATTCAAGAGAATGTATAAACAACCATTCCCAAAAACAGGGTACAACCATGTCCAATAGTAAATATGACATTTCATGCTATGAGTGCAAAAGTGAACAACCCCCAAAATGAAGACACAGTGTGAAATCATAAAAATGGCCCCGACATAATTTCTAGGTCATTATCTATATACACCCATGCCAAAATAACTCCCTAGAAAGACACTTTTCTCTTCCCATGACCTGCAAACATGAAGTCTTCTCGAGTACCCAATGGCAGACTGAGCAGGGTGTGAGTACAAATTAGTAGGCCACCGCCAATGGTGTCAAAACAAATATCAGGTATAAACAATTGTGCATGCAAAGTGAAATTAATAATAAAAGAAAATGGAAAGATTAAGTTCCCTTAACCAGTTTAGATCCATTAACAACATTTATTACCATTTCCTTATCTTATAATTTCACCATATTTCCCATTACTTACCATTTCCAAAACATTTATCATGGGTTCATCAAACACAACAAGTTACATGGGATTAAAGTACACAATCACATTAAAGAGAAAAAAACACACTATTATCCTATCTCTCTAGGACTAACTTCATCATGTCAACCATATCCTCACCTCGAAGCCTCAGTCTGGGTGGATGCAACAGTTAGGGGAACCGAGCCGCAGTCCTCTTCCCTGACATGTGCATTAGGGGCAGAGTTTTGAACCTCAGTCCTACTCGACCCGTGGGCATACAACCTAAAGTTAATACCCTACTCTACCAAGCCATGTAAACATGATATATATATATATATGTATATATATGTATTTCCATCATCCATTCACACAACATTAAAACCATTTCCCAAGGAAACATAAATCATAACAATAACATGGGATTTAATACCATGACTTAACCCATTAACACATTTACCACATTTCAAATAATTTATACATTTATCCCAATTCCCTATTATTACATTTATTTCACTAATAATTCATTCATTATGCCTATCTCACTAGGCGTCATTCATTATGCCTAACTCATAAGGCTTCATTACCTGGCTCATAATCCATTCCATTATGGTCTTTAATCATTTCCACATATTAACCCAATATAACTTAGGTTATTATTAATATTAGGTACATCACCTAGCTTCTACTACAACACAATCCATCACATCAACATGTTTATCAAGGGCTCTAACTAAATACACAACAATCTCACTTGTTCTTCACAAATCCCTAGGTCTGGGAAAGTCGGCACACCCCATGGGGGGCCTAGATTAGCCTCATCACCCTTGATGCACCCCATGGGGATCTAGAGGGCTTATATTTACCTTATTAATAAAAAGGTTACCTAAAAATGCCAGCGGTGATCATAACATACCAAGAGACACCCAAGAACAAAACCACGCATGAAAAAAATCCACAAATAAACCATGGGATATAACTTGTAGACCACCTACCTTGATTCAACATGTGAACACACTCTTAATAGAGCCCTTAGATTTCACTTCATCCAACCTTTGAATCTTAATCATAAATCTCACCCATAGAGTAGGGTTTAAAGTTTATGAACAAGATGAGAAGAAGATACAAATCCTAAACTCAAAAGAGAAGCAAGGATGGGATTAGACTTACTCGGAGCTTCAATCTAAAACCAACGGCACTAAAAACTCTTTAGAAACGAGGGATATCGATCTCTTTGAGCTCTTGGTACATTTGGTTCGTTCCTAGGGTGAATAGTGAATAATGGGGAGGAAATACAGAGTTGGTTATTAAATTCCAAGAAGGGAATTTTTTTAAAATTTCAAAACATTATAGGGCCGCACGGTTTTCCAAACCGCGTGCAAACCGTTTTCATGCCAATGTCCAAGATAAAATAGGATGAACAGTTTCCCTGGGCCAGGCCGTACAATTTTTAAACCATGCACAAGTCATGTGTGCACCTCTGTCTCAGGGGTGCACAGTTTTCCCGAGAAAGCCGCATGGTTTTCTAGGTCGTGAGCAAACTGTGATCCCATCACTGTTTGTCCCGGTTTCCCATCCTTTCTTATCTCGAACCGCCAGAACACATATGAGTATCCTTAAACATACGAAAAAAATTATTTTAATCTAAACAAGGGATTCAAACCAAAACTTAAACGAGAACATACCTTTCTGAGATCCATGATATTAGATGATCACTATTGCAATCCAATATTCTTCTATGGTATACTGCTCACCAATGGTAATGTAAGCACAAGCAATCATAATTGGATTGGAATTCACTATTGAGAGTGGGTGAGATTATATCACCCCTGAGTCATAATGAATCTCAATTATTAATGTTATATATTCATTGGAGGCAATAATCCATCTGCTTGGTCTGTTAGTCTTGAAGACCGTTTCCCTACAATGTTTCTTGTCATCTTGCTCCATATTTTTGACCAAAAGTGTAGGGTAATATAGAGGCTCATCATTTGGCCACCACAATTCTTGAAGATGATCCTCATGACTAGTTGGATATTTCCATAGTTAGATGACATACCATGGTTTATATGAACTATGATCTCTTAACATATGAGTCATTTTTTCTCCTAATAAAATAAAGGTTAAGTTAGCTGTTACAAAATATTAAATCCTTCATCAACCTTAGAACATATCAATATTATAAAAAACAAATTGGAATACAAATATTATATAGATGAAGAATGAAATATTAATATTATATTGCAATATAAAAAATAATATTGTTAATTACCAAATATAGTAATTATTCCCCACCATTACTAGTGGGTGGTATGGTTTCGGGGGGAGGCAGAGTAGTTCGTGGGGTGAAGTCCCCAAGCATGCCTTTTTTACATTGATTTTCTTCCTTGATTTTTGTTCCGTGTTGGGGAATGTAATCAACATTTTACTAAATATATTATTGATATTATCAGTAATTCTATTGATCATATTATTATTGATTATATTAGTAATTTTAAATTAATTATTCTATTATTATATTAATTATATTATGAATTATTAAATACATATTTAGTTAATTATCTATATAAATTATACAGTTTATAAATGATTATTTTAGTGATATTATGAGTTATTCA
This sequence comes from Viscum album, assembly GCA_963277665.1. Taxonomy (NCBI): domain Eukaryota; kingdom Viridiplantae; phylum Streptophyta; class Magnoliopsida; order Santalales; family Viscaceae; genus Viscum; species Viscum album. The sequence continues at coordinate 358,921,235 of OY728158.1, read as the reverse complement.
TTATTTTATGTACTTAAATAGTTGTTAATAATTATAACAACAAACTAAAATGAAATTTTTATATTGAGAAAATGAAATTTGTGTTATACCGGGGACAATATTTTTCAGATTGATGTACGATAGATTCTAACCCATCACAAAAGAATTATGGATCAGTAACCTAAAGTTTAAAAACAATATGAGCCCATTTAATTGGTTTTTATAATGTGACATGAATTTTAATCTAAAATGACAATATAATATTGAAAACATGCAGTTAGAGTTATACCAGCTTCATCATTTATCAGATTGATGTGTGGTCGATTCTTACACTTCACAAATGAATTATGGACAGTTGTCCTAAATTTTAAAAATAATCATAGCTTATTTTCTATATTTTGACAATGTGGTGATTTTTTTAAACTAAAATGACACTTTAATATTGAAAAGATGCACTCTGAGTCCAACCAACCACATCATGTGTTAGATTGAAATGTGGTTTATTCTTATACATCAAAAATAAAATATGGATCATTTTACTAATGTGTTAAAAAAAATGGAATTTGTTTTATCATTTTTAAATATGTGATGCACATTTTAAACTAAAATTGCACTTTTATATTGAAAACACACTCTTTGTGTCAAAATAAAAATATTGTGTATTAAATTGGTGTGAATTTGATTCTTACATATCAAAAATGAATAATGCATCATTTTCCAAATGTTTAAAAATAGTATAAGCTTGTTCTATGACTTTTGTCTATGTTGTGCATGTTTTAATCTAAAATGACACTTTTAAATTGAAAACAAGCATTTAGAGTCATAAAGAAGACTTACTATGCAAGTTTGAAATGCAGAGGATTTCTATATGTCAAAAATGAATTAGGGATCGTTGTACTAAATTTTTGAAAAAAACCCGAAGCTCAGTTACTTGGTTTGGACAATGTGAAATCCATTTTAATCTAAAATGACACTTTTACATTATAAAGACAAATTTTGATTCATACATACCACATCATGTATCATATTATCACATGGTAGATTCCAATACATAAAAAATTAATTATGGGTCATAATCTTAATCTTTTCAAACAATTTGTGTTTTATTTTTGATTTTGTCTATGTGGTCTATGTTTTAAACTAAAAATATACTTTTTTATTGAAAATACACACTTTGAGTCATACCAACCACATCATGTTTCATATTGACATGCAGTCAATTTCTATAAATAAAAAATTAAATATAGATCATTTTCTAAAAATTCAATATTAATATGATATTGTTTTATTTGTGCTGTCTATGTGATGTACGTTTTAAAAAAACAACACTTTTAAATTGAAAATGCATACTGGGAGTCATACCGACCAAATAGTGTGTCAGATTAACATGTGGTCAATTCCTAGATTTCATAAATAAGTTATGTAATGTGTCCATGATGTTTAAAAATAATCCAAATTCATTTTATATGTTTTGGATATATAACATTAATTTTAAACTAAAATGGCACTTTTATATTAAAAACACACACTTCGAGTCATACAGGCCACATCGTGTCTAAGATTGATATGTGGTCGATTATTACACAAAAAAAGAAATTATAGATTTTTTTAATAATGTTTTTAAATAATATTAGGTTGTTTTCTTGAATTTTCCTATATAAAAAGTGTTTTAAACCTAAATGACACTTTTATATTATAAACATACACCTTGAGTCATATCGACCACATCGTGAGTTGGATTTTCATGCAATCAATTTCTGTAAAACTCAAATGAATTGTGGACCCCTTTACTAATGATAGAAAACAATATGATATTTTTTTCTTTTTTTTCTATGTGAAACATGTTTTAAATAAAAATTACACTTTTATATTAAAAACACACACTTTCATTCGTACTGGCAACATCATGTGTTTGATTAATGTGTGGTTGATTCCAACACATCACACATAAATTATGGATAATTATAATAATGTTTGAAAATAATTATAGATTTTTATTGTGTTGGGACATGTGAAATGCATTTTAAAATAAAATGAAACTTTATATTAAAAACATGACTTTGAGCCTTACGGACCATATCGTTTTTTAACGTGATCTATGGTTTATTACTACATGTCACAAATGAAATTTGGATCCTTTCCCTAATGTTTTAGAAAAATATAGTCTTGTGTAGTTGGTTTTGGTACTATGATGTGTGCTTTAAACTAAAATGATAGTTTTATATTGAAAACAAACACTTTTGGTCACACTGACCACATCAAGTATCAGATTGACATAAAGCTTATTCTTATATATATTAAATGAATTAGAATGATTTTCCTAATGTTTGAAGACAATCTGAAAATTTTACCCAATTTTCACTTTGTGACCTGAATTTTAAATAAAGATGAATATTTGATATTGAAAATGTGTAGTTTCAGTTATACTAATCACAACGTGTGTTACATTTATGTAAGATCAATTGATATAGATAAAAAATGAATTACCAACTTTATTTTTGAATTTTGAAAACAATATAATCTTGTTTTCCTACTTTTGGTATTGTGACACATGTTTTGAACAAAAATGTAAATTTTATATTAAAAACACACACTTAGAGTTGTATGAGTTGTATTGGACATATAATGTGTTGGATTGATGTATAGTTGATTATTATATTTCAAAAATGAATTATGGATCATTTTCATAAAGATTTAAGACAATATGAGAACATTTACTTAGTTTTGAACATGTGAAATTCTTTTTACACTAATTTGATAATTGAAAATACCTACTTTGAGTCATATCATCTACATCATGTTTCATATTTACATGAATTCAATTCCTATATCTCAAAAATGATTTTAGATAATTTTTCTTAGGATTTAAAACAATCATTGCACATTTTATTTGTTTTTTCAATGTGACACATGTTTTAAACTAAAATTATATTATTATGTTTAAAACATGCACTTTTATTAATACTGTCAATATCGTGTGTATGAATGGATTGTTGTTGATTCCTACATGTTACATAAGAATTATAGACCATTTTTATATTTTTTAAAAATAATTCAAGTTTATTTTCTTTGTTTTGGATATGTGATGTGTGTTTTAAACTAAAATGGAAATTTTATATTGAAAACATGCACTTTGCATCTTATCGACAACATCATGTGTCAAATTGACATTCTGCCAATTAATACATGTCACAAATTAAATTTGGATAATTTTTCTAAATTTTTTGAACAATATGATCTCTCATTATCAGTTTTGGATATGTGAAGTGTGATTTAAACTAATACGTCACTTTCATATTGAAAACTCACACATTGAGTCATAAAGACCCCATTGTGTTTTAGATTGATATGAAATTGATTACTACACATCTAAAATAAATTATGAATGATTTTCATGATGTTTGAAAACAATATGATCATGTTTTTCCTATTTTGGCTTTGTGACATAAATTATAAAAAAATGAAACTTTTATAATGAAAATATGCAATTTGAGTCATACTGATCACATCGTGTGGTAGATTGGTGTGAGGTCAATTCCTATAAATCAAAAATGAATTGTGGATTATTTTACTTATGTTTAAAACAAGATAATCTTGTTTTATCTATTTTTGTAGGGTGAAAAAACTTTTAGAATAAAATGAAACTTTTATAATAAAACACACACATAGAGTCATGCCATCCATATCAAGTGTTGGATTGATGTGAAGTCAATTATTAAATTGTAAAAATTAATTATGGATCATTTTCCTAAATAGTCAATATAATATGATCTCATTTACTTTTTTTTTCTATGTGTCATGTGTCTTAAACAAATTTGACACTTGAAAAAACACACTTTGTGTAAGAATGGACACATAGTGTTACAAATTTACATACATTCAATTCCTACACATACAAAATAATTTTTTGTATCATTTCACTAATGATTGAGAAAAAAATAGGTCATTTTAATGGTTTTTTCTATGTGATGTTCATTTTAAAATAAAACGACACTTTTATATTGAAAACACATACTTTTAATAATATTTTCCAAATCATGTCTCAGATTGATTTGAGGTCTATTCCTAAAAGTCACATATTAATTATGGATCATTTTTATGTTTTGAAAACAATTCGAACTCATTTTACCAGTTTTGGATAAGTGGCACATGTTGTAAACTAAAATGATAATTTTATTTTGAGAAAATGCATATTGGGTCATATCGGCTACATTATGTGTTGGATTGATGTGTGTTAATTCCTACACACAAATAATGAATTATAGATAATTTTCTTAGATTATAAAGATTATCTGATCTTTTTTCTTTGTTTTGGATATGTGATGCATTTTTTAAACTAAAATGAATCTTTTACTATAAAAACACACACTTTGCGTGACATGATCCATGTCATGTGTTAGATGATTCATGATCAATTATTATATGTCAAAAATGAATTATGGATCATTTGGTTAATGTTTGAAAACAATTTGATATTTTTAAATATAGTTTTTAAAATGTGAAAGGTATTTTAATTTAAAATTACACATTTAAATTAAAAACATGAACTTGGAGTCATTCTTGTCATATTGTGAGTCATATTGAGATGCAGTTGATTCATACACATCAAAAATGAATTATGGATTATTTTATATACGTTTTTGGACAATCCATGTTGTTTTTCTTGATTATGGCTACATTTTTTTGAGTAAAGTGATACTTTTAATGTGAAGATATGAACTTTGATTCACACTAACCCCATCATGTTCATGATTTATGTGAAATTAATTCCAATACATGGAACAAGATGTGTGGATCATTTTCTTAATTTTTGAAAATAATAGGATCTTATTTTCTTGATATTGATAATTTCATGTACATTTTAAATAAAAATGACACATTTATATTGAAAACATTCACATTGATTAATAATTACTACATCGTGTCTTAGATTGTTGTGAAAACATTTCGTACACATCCAAAATAAATTATGGATCATTTTATTGAATTTTGTAAACAAAATGAACACGATTTATCATTTCTAACAATTTAAAGTGAGTTTTAAACAAAAATAGAGTTTTTATATCAAAAACACAAAAAAAATTAGAAAAAAACAAATATGAAAATGATGAGGCTTTGTGTATAGAACCACGTTCCCCAAAAGTTTGTAATATTTCTTTAGATTTGAGGGTAAAAATATCTGTGAAATATTTCCCTCTCCAAAATATCTAAGTTGTATCCTCAAAGTAGAATATATCATCAGCTTGTATAGCTTTAGACATGTTACTAACTCCACTATAATCTATTGAGCATTACCCTCCATGCTACTTCTCCTTGAGAAATATATTAGATATTTCATTATTTACAGGTTATCACAAATGAATTTTTCAGTTTATACCAAATCATATGAAACACTGATGGAATGAAATTAATTAAAAGTTGAAAATAAATGCATGGTCAATTGGGTAATGAGAATATAAATTTGAAAAGAATATAAATATTATCGTAAAATAGTAAAATTAATGTCATCACACAGGATAGTAGTCTTATTAGATGTATCAGAAATGTTGAATTAAACATGAACTACATCTATATATGTAAGTGGATTAGAATGTATCTGAATTAATTTCCCATCAATTTGGGGCCTTTTATTGAGATTATTTTTTTGTTTCTCGCAGATTCAACACCCTCAATCAAATATTTCATACTGTTTTCATCAGTAAAAGGAACCATAGGTTTGGAGGATTACCAACACTTTATCCTTACATGATAGGGGAAAAATATATAGTGGTGTTAACATTTCATTGTCTTTATGGGTGGATAAAATCTCAAAAAATGTTTTGATTTTAATTACAAATTTATTATTATATTAAAAATGTAACAAATATATTTTCAATAATACATGATTTTTATTGTATAAAAAATAATATCTATGCACTACAATGTTAGTGCTTCATATACCAAATGTATCTATAAGGACATAAACTATAGTAGATCACAGAAATAATAGGTAATCACTTCAACATAATGTTAACAAACTTTCTTACACTGTGTCCTCTTCCCATTAATCTCTAAAAAAAATTACTTCTTATTTTGAGTACATAAAAATTTGGATGTTATGATAGTACATAGAAAATATAGACAAAAAATTAAAAATATTTTAATTGAAATTGTAATTAAATTTAAGAATTACTTTTTTGGGGATGTTAATTTTTTGATGCTATATGATATCATTTATAAAATTAGAAATGTAATATCCTCAATCAATATAATTATTTTGTTTGAAACACTAAAGGGAAATTGAATAAAATAAGTATTTTTTATGAAATATGTTTTGATAGTTAAATATCACTATATGTTCCTTAATATATTTTCTTTTGAATTAATCCTTATGTGTCTTATGTTTAGTCATCGACCTCAAACTATAATTTAGATAATATTTATAGATCCCCCTATCATAACATAATTCCTGTTAAAACACAAAAAAATTAAATAATATGAAATTTATTAGAAAAATATTGATTGTAGGGCATTAAATATTCACAATGGAAATAATTTGTGGTCAATGTTATTTAAACACATTCTTTGGATAAAAAAAATTGGTGTATCCAAGTTTTTTTTGATTAACATCCACTGATTTCTTAATAACAAATAAGCAATGTAAAAAAGAAAATGTATATTTTTTTAGGATTAGATTATATAGATTTAAAACTGCATTGTATCCACCATGATACGTCTTTATTCTATTATTTTCATTTCAAATTCCATAATTCTTTCACATTTTATATTTTAATGTTTTTTGAATTCCAAAGAAACTTTTACTATAGAAATTATAGGGGGATTAACAAGTCAAAATATTTCATCAGAGCATTTTCCATTTACATATTTGTTATATATACACCTATAGAAAATATGAATAGGTAATAATTATATTAAACATATTAGACAAATGGTTTTTTGAAAAATGGATTCTAAAAATTCACCTCATGTATTTATTAAAAATTGAGACTTCTAGACATTCAAACATGATAATTTCAGTTACAGTCTTCAGACTAACCATGTCTATAAAGGACTATCCAAATATTTCCTCTTCATATTCAATGTAGTACATAATTTAATCATTAAATTTTGTGTCTGTAAGAAGTTGTAATGTTAATATATGATGTAGTGGAATTGGTTTGTTGAATGTTATCTCAGAAGTTCATTTTGATTTCTTTGTCGATTCACTATATTTTATTGATACAAACATCCATTTCTCATTCATTTTTCCCATATGTCATACCATATCTCATTTCATACATTTTTATATCAATTTATTAAGTATTTTATTTGAAATTTTTTAATGAAATAAATCAGGAATCTTTAAAAGATTTAATGAACATTCATTGAAAGTTATAACAACATTATCAACCATGCTAACATACATGACATAAAGAAGAATAGAAAACTAAGTGCTCGGCTCGTGAGCTACATGAATCCACAATATCATTTTTTATTTTGGGATTTATAGAAAACTTATTGGTCGGCTCGTGAGCTACATGAATCCACAATATCATGTGTTATTTTGGGATTTGTTTTATCATCTAACATGTATCCTAGGATAGTATACACTATACACCTCACAATAAGGTGATGTGTGTGTGTTGATAGATATAAATCACATAAAATTTCACCATACAAATTTTTTACAATATAAAGCTATTAGAAGTTTTTTTATTCACATTTAAGAGAATTATTTATGATAAAATTGGTTACCTTAGGTAAGGAAGTCTGTTGAGGGGATTAGAAAGCCTCAATTCTTCTCAGGTTATGTGTCTCTTTATTTACTGGTCAATTTTTTGGTATTGGTTCATATTGATCCTTTCATATATACTATTCAATAAAACTATACTGGATAATAATATATTTTGATGCATATATCTTCTCCTACATGCCTTTCATCATTTCATATGTATATCTTAGAGTCATTATATTCTCAAAATATTTTTTACGTGACACTACAAATCCTGTACCTCTAATGAAACCATATTGTTCTGTCTAATTCAAAGCTATTGAAAGTTGTTTTTATTTAGGAAAAATTGATACTAATCATGTGTCTATATCACATAAAAAATATGAAAATTAATATTTATTTTTATGTAATAATACTATAAATAATTACAAATTATTATTATTCCATACATTCACATTGTTCCTATACTAGTTGTGTATTTTAATCTAATAGTTTTCCATATTAATTTATATGAGCCTCCTTCAATAATACGTGATATGGGATAAAAGTGACTTCACAGTCTGATTCATTGATATATATATAAATAATGGAACCTATGTTTTTTCATATCACATAAAACATTTACTATATATTTAAAATTCATAATTTGTTTTTTCAAGTGAAGAATATCTCATCCTTTCTTTACAGTAGGTGCATAATGGTTTTAAGGCATGATGGTTATTTTCAACACTCCTATTTTGTTTCATAAATTAAAAAATTTAAATAAAAGTAGATAAAATAAATATTTTCAAAAAAACTATTATCGATTAAAATTCACTGGAATTGATTCTTCAACATGAAGAGTAAAGAATGATTTACATAAATCCTTGTTTAAAATTTGTACAAACATTGCAGGTGGGTGAAGGTTTAAATTCCACTCAACATATCTATTATCATGCTTTGTTATAAGTGCTCAGATATATCTATAAGATTTTCAATTGATAATAAAGAAACATTTATTATTTAAATATTCTAAAATTGAAAAATTCTACAAGAGAAAATTAAAATTAAATAAATGCTTTATTATATATATTTTTCGTAAAATAGAGAAAGTATATCGTAACATTATTATAATTTATTCCCACATGGTTGTCTTCAATATAGACATGACATTGTGCCATTTATCTATATCAATTTGAAAAAGCATTCTAATTTTGACACTAATTTAACTAATTGTCATTAATATGGTAGGGTAAATAGGCTGGCCTCATTGATTATATCCATCCTCAAACATTATTCATTTTCTTCCTTCCTTGATAACTTTAGTTAACATAGTGATACAACACTACTCTTGTTTTTTCATCCAAACTTTGCTGATCCCCTAATAATTCCGTAGTTTCATCGTTAATCTTGTGTTATTACTTGATATTGGTAACATAATCATGTGGATAAGTCATTATCTGCATGACTGGTAAAAAATTAAATTTATAGTATGTAAAAACAGTAGATAACACATAATATTATGAGAAAAAAACGCGGTATATTTAAATCACTTTAACATATTCATTGAACTACATTTATTTTCTTTAATGGTTGAAGGGATTTGGATCCTCCATTGAGTATAAAAATACCTTCCTTATGTTCCAATATAATGTACAAGTCAATATCTACATTGGAACCAGTATCAAATGATTGTGATTTGATAATGAAAGGGATATTCTGAATTGAATTTTATTTTGAACCTATAGTTGTTTTAGTCTCCAATAGAACAATTGATCTATTCTTTTTTATTGTATATGGGACATAAAATACTTGCACTACTTGTAATACCATTTTGAATAGTTTGTCCTTATACCCTTCCACACTAAAATTCACCTTCAGGGAGACTAATTTGCCAACTTTAACTACACTTATATTATAAAACCATATGAAATTGAAAATAAAAAAATAAAATGTTTTATAATATATCCCATATATTTTTTCAATGATGCTGAAGTTTTATATGTTTGGATAAACTGAATTTCTATCCATGGAACCAGATACATGATTTGCTTCTTTTATAATCATAACTCCACTGTTTCCATCATACAATGTTCATGGTGTTCCTTCTAATAGAATTTTTTTACCAGTAATTACCAAAATAATATAATATATAACATTTATATTTGGTCCCCTAGATATAAATTGAAGTCATTCGATAATTGAAATCATAATTTTAGACATTTCCATAAAAATATGATCTGAAAACCATCATATAAACTATTGATTATAGTATTTGGCATCCATCATTCATCCATTGGAGGATTAAAATATCTATGAATTACTTTGTTGAATTAAACTCATGGAGAAACCTTTATACTATTATGTAAAATAAAAAAAGTGATCCAGATCCTACTCAGTAATATTAATTGTAAAAATATCTCTTCTAGTAATCCCTTTTCCAATTTGGATTCTACTAGGATGAGATTTTGGGATACCAATTCTATCAACATCTAATAGGTAATTGATATAGAATTTAATATCATATTCAATAATATATCACTCTAAAATACAAACATTTAGATAGATTCAATTCTAGATTTACCCATTCAAAATATTCATATATCATTCATTAGGGAACATCTACCTTTAATGGAAATGAAGAAATATTTTAATCTATATAATAGATTTAACCATTAATTGGACTATTTTATAAAAACATTATGGTGGGAATAATATCTCTAATTAACATAATATAACTAAAATTTCATTATTCATGATTGAAACTTTTTGTAGCCTATGACATTACTACATACGGCTTTGAAAAAGAGTCAAAGTATGGTAAATGTATGTTGTCAATTTTAGGTAGATTGAAACATAATTCTATAATAATTAAATCATACATCAAGACATCAATATCATGTCATTTTAGACCCTTTATATTCAAATTATTCATTGACTTGATATTCATGTTATTTTATGAACATCCCTCTAGAATTTGTACACCATTAATGAATTTTTATAATTGAAAATTTTCTTTTCTGGATAGAGTGTAAGCTACTCGAGGAAGACAAGTTCATCTTTCACCATTCACCAGGGAAACCTCTCCCCTTATCAACATGTCAATCATGTCAAACATTTCCGCAATTCAATATTTTTTTAATCTCTGGTAAATTTATTAGACAATTAACAATACTATCACATATAATTTTTTTCTATGTGCATGACATAAAAAAACCATTTGATGTACAAACAATTCTAATATTGTAATTCAAATTAAAATTTACACTTTTCCTACCAAATTTCATAATATTTTTTTATAATGTTTTCCAAATTCAGTATAAATATTTTTAATTTCTTGAATAGTTTATCAACTGTTAATTGAGATTCTACATTACATTATTCTATATTTCAATCGAATGATGTCATCCATGGTTGATATTTATTCCTTTAGAGTAAAAATTTAGATGAACTAAAAAAGTTATTCAAGGAATGTTTCAACCTAAATGAGTGTGTACCATCTTCACAAATGAGATACCCCAACATTCCATTAAATCTATTTCCTAAAAAAGTTCAATCAAAAGGAAAATCATTTATCATCCTGTAAAACATGGATCTCAATGAGAACTCTTCACCTCTATGATCCTAAAATAATATACCAATTTTAACCCAAATCAATTTCATATCTTAAACGAATGGGTCTAAATATAAATCAATATCATTATCGTGTTGTTTTGGTTCAAATATAATGTATCATCGCAGGTAAATAAAGAATATGAAATTTTCATATTTATTAATATTTTTTAATTAAATATTAATTTTATTTTAAATAGGATTCTATGTTAGATGGCTTACCCGACACGCAATAATGGGTTTCTCCGAATTCTTACAATGTTGAGTTATACTGAAAAATAATAATATAATATTATTGTTTTAAATGATAGTTAACGCCTAGACATTGTATTGGCTAGAATGAATAGAACTAACTAAAATATTATTATATATATATGTTAAATGTTTTTACATTTATCCAATAAATTTTAGAGGCTTAAAATAATAATGAATCTTGATTTTAAGCATAAATACTCTAATATTCTTTAAAAAGTCATTTTACCGCCTTTTGATGGAGAAACCTTTTTAATTTTTTTTTAATTTTATATGTTCTATTTAAAAAATGAAGTTCTTTTTTAGAATTGGGACATAAAAATTTACTTTGGGTATATTTTTTGGTATTTTGCCGATAAAATTAATTTTTTAATGAATTGTGAAAAATACTATATTTTAATTCAAAACTTCCTTTTAATTTAATATATTTATAAGGATATATTAACTTTTTAATTGGTTTTAATTTTTAATTATATTATTTGTTTACCATTTAATCCAATTTTGTTCATTGGAAGTAATTTCACTTTGAAATTGGATATAAATAAGTGTCATTCTTTTGATAGTTACTATTTCTTAAAAACACGCTTTTTGTTTTGACAGCAGGAATTGATTTTAAATTAATTTATTATAATTCTCTATTTTAAATTTTAAAAAATGGATTCCATATTTGGAATCATAAGTCCCAATATTTTTAAATAGGTAACTTTTATTTTAATACAATATGAATATTTACTTCAGTAAAATTTTTATTTAAAATGGTTAAAGGGTAAATCTTGAAAATAATGGTAAACAAATATTATAATAATAATAAAAAATTTCCCTAAAATGTGTCCTAATCCTATTGGTTAATAAATTTCCAACCATTTTCATCCTTGGGTCGATTTTGGGACCCCATAGAGCCTCTTAATAGTAATAATGACAATTTATATTAATTAATTCAAAGTAAATACAAAAATGACTTAAACATATATCTTGTAGTAAATCAATTTTTACATGGGATTATATAATTTTTCTATTTGACTATAAATATTCATTTAAAATATAAAAATATTTCCTACATCATTTTATTTCCATTTTATAATTTTTTGAAATCAAATAAATAAAATTACTTATGACACAATTATGATGCGGTGTTTACCTCATTAATGAATGATTTAAATAAATTAGATTATAAAGATTAAAAAATATCCAAAAACTATCCAATTATTATTGGATGATTTTATTTCAAACATGAGTCATATTATATTAAACATTAATGAGTTTTTTACCTTTATAATCTGAGAATCACTATATAATAAAATAATATTTTCAAACATTCTTAAAGAATCCCTCCTCCCCCTAATAAAAATCCCTCACTTCTAACCCATTCCTCACACTTCTCAAGGCCATTGGATCATCCAACCTCTACCCAGTTAATCTTCTGACATCTATATCCTCCTCCTAGAATCCTTTCCTTATGAAAAAGGCAATTCAAGTAAACCTTTTGGTTCAAACCAAATAGAGATACCTGATTTAAAGGTAACGTCTTCTCTTAAGTTCTTTTGTTTTATTTTACTTATCCAACCCCATTAAATATTCTTATTACTTTATTTTATAAAAACACCAGTATCCTCAATATACTAGGTTGTTTTTATGAGATGTATTCGAACTACACACACACACCTCCATCTAATGGGTAAAGAACATACTGTTTCTGTGGATGGCGAACTACTATCTCACGAAATGATGATTGTTCAATATTCTACTACCACCTCTCGTGGTGGCCATTATGATGGAAATTTATTTATATATGATATATATTATTATTATTTTTCTTCTATGCTTCTGTAATTTTTATTTAAAAAAATACCTTTATGCTTTCCAAAATGTGTAAATACGATAATTTCATTTGAGGAAGTGCGGACTACCTCCCCCTCAAAGTGATATGACTCGTTCATGCCATACATGGAATGTATTAAGGATAGAGTTAATGAAATTATATATGATATTATTTTTTAATTATAATATACCTATGTATCATTATGTTTTTATTCCATTAAATATGAAATAAAAATGAAAGTAGTGTTCATGCGTACGTACGACTTATCGTCTCCATGAACAGTGCATTTCATTTCTTATCTCCAAATGTTATGAAATATTATAAATACATAAATATAATAGATATATATGATATATAAGATATATAAATCATGAATATAATTCTAGAGATAATGGACTTTTGACCCCATGAACAACTTGTAACTATAAGAAGTTTATTTTTGACTTAAGTACCAAATATCGACAAAATGACCATTATTAACTTAAATGATTGAATGATGTTTATAACATGTTTATAAGAGATATAAAAGGAATAATAAACTTAAAAAGGGTTCTTAAAAAATTATAAATTAACTTTATCTTATTATTCTGGATATTGAAGAACGAATAGGTCAAGTCGGACATGAGGTAAGGGGTTTCTTATCTCACTTTTAATTTCATGAGATTTCCATTGTTTGGCACTATTTTTTTTGCATGTGGTGTATTGTGTACTGCGATTTTATATATAATATCATTATTATATTTATATTCATGGTATTATATGATTAATTTGGTGTTTATTAACTTTTGTTTATACGACTCGATTGATTACAATGTGGTAAGGGGTTTTCATCTCAACTTTTATTCTCGTGAGATTCATGATATATATGACACTATTTTCTTTGGTGTGGTGTATGTACTATCCATGATTATATTATTTGTTTAATGTAATTGAATTTATGGTAATTTATATCTTTATTGTATGTTCCTCCTTTCATGGAGTGTATGTTTTTTATGTTACCAAATCGGTAAGGGAACCTTTCACCCTCCTATTTTTAAAAGACTTCTTTTTGTTATGTCTTTCAATTTACATCTTCTTATGTGGGAATATGTTATTATATATTTTTATTTCTATAAATTTTATGTCCAACTGATGATATAACTTTTTCTCTCTCATCAAATCATTTTAGGAGTTTTAATATGACGTCGTTAGGCTGTCAAACTTCTATAAGAGAACTTCTTAACCCAATTTCAATTCTTTAGGGTTAAACTTCTACTTGTTGATTATGTCATGCTATGAATATGTGTGAATGACCTATGATTGTTTTAAATTGAATATCAAATCATATTGAGTTTATTTATATTTGTCACACATAATGATGTAATTGATTTATCGTTTATCTTAGGATATAGTTTTTATAAGGGATTTTGTCTCAATTTACATTCCATTGAGACTTCATTGTTGTTATGCACCAATTCACTCTTATATGGTGTATATAATATCCTTGGTCATATTATAACATGAATAAATTTATTCTATTGATATTATAAAGTTATGATTCAATGTTATTCCTCAATTATTTTTATTCAAGCATCTCTCATTTGGTTAAAAACTCTTTAACTAAAATATCATTTTAAATGTTTTAATGATTTATTCTTCTAAATATTTCTCAATAATGTTCATGTTTTCAAAATGGTTTTTAGGATTTATTTATATGCAAAAAAATGTCTTAAAATTTTAATTCCTTTAAAAGTTTAAAAGTGGTATGGGACACTTTGATTCAAAAAATCACTTTATTAAATGTATTAAATGGTTTTGAAAATGGTTCCATAAATCATTGTTTATTTAAATATCTTGAATTGATATATTGTGATAGGAATCTGGAAATTTTAACATTATTTTATGCTTGTGTTATGTGTTATTATTATTTTATGGTTATTGGGAATTGTTTATGTATACGGTTGGCTCTGTGATAAACCTAGGGCGGGTGAGCCTGAGATAGCTCTCCAATGCATTGGGTAACATGACAGAGGTAAACGTTAATGTTTCTCCTTGGAGATTTAGGGAATATAATGCGATGGGTATTCCAAAAGTAACTCCCCAAATATATGTGAAATCTACAATGTAATTATGTTATAAATTCCATAAGTTATCTTTATGATTTATGATTTCTGTGTATTATTCATAAATCTTGTGATTTTATGAGGTATGTTATGATCAAAAAGTATGGTTTCACTGATTTGTATTTATTGATGGTTTAATGTTTCCTTTACTTATTTTATAACCCATGGTGATCTTTTTATGCTCCTCCCATGTTTTTAAATTTTTTCCACAGGATTTAAAGATGAATAGGGTCCAGGATGGGGTCAAGGAAAAGTCATGCTGTCTAAAACATGGAACTAAACATGTTTCTTTTTAAGAGTTTATATTTTATGAAAAAAATGGATACTGAGTAGTAGTCTCTACATGTTATTTTCAAGTTGATATGTAATAGTTATGGAATAATTATCTAAAAATTTAAACCTAAAAAGATCCTCAATGTGAATTATTCATTTAATTCAAGATTATGTAATGTTTTAAGGCTGGGTCCTTATATATAAGTTAATAAAACATAATGTATGTTAGCTTCATGTAAAACCACAATGGAATGTTATAAATTACCACCAAAACTAGACATGTAAAATCTGTACTAAATTTTACACCAAAAGAATTTATTCCATCCATTTATAAATCAAGATTAAGGTTTCATGGATTGTTTTAAAATTCAAGATACCCAAAATAAATTTCTTCCACTGAGGAGTGTCTATTGGTTGATGTAGTTTCCCATATTTTATTATTATATCTACATTCCATAATTTTTTAACGATTTAATGAAATACATATAGTCATATAAACATTTTAATGATAAGAATGTAGCATAAAAATTCTAAAGGACTTTGATTCATCTTTCTTGTATTAGTCTATTGACAACATAGTTAATTTTGTGAGTGATTCACATCACTTGATACATAAATCATAGTATCATCCTAGTAAGTACATATATATATTTTTTCTCATAATTCAGTTTGACATTTATTTATTCATTCTATTATGTGAAAAATAAAAAATTTCTTAAAACTATTTTGGATGAATTTGACTTGAATAAATACAATTTATATAGATAAAAAGGATTTTAGAAGGGTCTTATGCATGCACTGTTGAAAACTCGATAAAATTTTAAACTCAATCATCATACACCACTATCATATGATTAACATCCATCCATTTTTTTCCATCTCTATCATATTAGGTTTAATAATTTTAATTTTTAAAATAAATAAATAAGTACCAAATATTTATTAATTTTTAATGTAGAAACTTATAGATACTTTGAAAAAATAAAATTATTTTTCAAAGAAAAAAGTCATACCCAGTTTGGAAACTCAAAGAAGCAATAAAAATAAAAGTTATAATTATATAAAGGATATATGTTATTGAAATTACAATACTATACTCCTTATGAGAAGGTTTCACATTGATAACCTCCTCTTAGAAAAAGAATTTTTAGTTTTTGAGATAAACTAGGAGGGTGTTCGTTAGAATTAATGTAGGAAATAGATTATGGATGAAATCAATAAAGTTGAGAGATTATGATTGAGGACAAATTCCTTTAAGGGTAACCCACATGGGATGATATCCACCATGATTCTTTTTTCCCCTTTGGTATATTGTAATATTAATTTAATAATAATTATCATTTGGAATACTATAGTTGAATGAATGTCAACATCTCAATGTTATTTTGGGAGATTCTTAAAAAATTAACATCTTACAAAAGTGTAACATGAAATGAAACAACAGATAGTGGTTTAAGGTTTATATGCACCCCAAAAGTGTGAATAAGTATTATAAAATTTCAAAATAATAATTTAACCTACATAAATCAATTTTTATAAGATAATAAGTTCTTAATGATGCGTATTGATATTATTTTTTAGTGGTGGGAATAATTCATGGAAGGGAATGTGTGATATATATAAATTAATAAATATTCTAATTAAATTTAATCAAATTAAATACATGGAGATAAAACATGCTCACTCACCATATTATTATCAGTTATCAGTTAAGATGAAATTGTAAAGGATAATGATGTTTTTGGTGAGAAATCATCAAACATTATAAGGGTCACAATGTTGTTTTGTTTATATATAATAGATTATTGATGACTATAAAAATGAGAATCAATTTTTGTGGTGTATAGTGAATTAAAATTACCACTAGACACTTAATGATGCCATCTTAGTCAATATTACAACACCCATTGGATCTAAAAAACTTTTATGTTCAACATTTGTGATGCATTATACATTGAAAATTTACACAAATTGGTTTCAAAATTTGTGAAGAACATCAAAATTTTTATAATAATAATTACATTATATGTAATTCATGTGATTGAAAATTATTTGGATATTTTAAAACTCAATAAGTTATACATGGATTTATATTATTATTGGGGGACTATGGGAAACATGAAGTAATAATTGATATTTTGTTAGACAAAAAATAATGTACACTGATTAAAATAAGTAAAGAAGAATATTCAATCAATAATAAAATTTATTAGGCTAGTAGAATTAAATATTTAATGATATTTATATTCAAATAAAATTCTTTTATAAAAAAAAATTATTTGGAAAATAAAAAGATCTAATTTTTTTAAGATGTTTTTTCCTAAAAATACTACACCAATATCAATATTATATATATAGTCCAAAAAATTTATTAGGAATGTATTTTATCTGAAATAGGGAGACTAGAGTTGTGTAATTGTTAAATTGTTTTTCTGTTAATAATTTATTAACATGGTATTTTTTGGGGCATCTTATAATTTTATGCATTCCTTTAGGTCGCCAATATAATCATTCCCTTTCCCTATCTAATAAATATTAAATATAATGTATCCCTTATGAATAAGATTAATTATTCCAATCTTTTCGACACTCTTTTGTGTGTTTTATTTTTTCTATAAATGAGTGTATGTATTGAAACATGATACTTTAAGTGAGTTTTTTTTTCATTTCCATGTTTTGTATATTATAATCTTATGTATGATTTATTATTTGCGTGCATTTTTTTGGTTTTTCCAAGAAGAAAGGGAGGTTGATTTCTTGTATTTGGATTGATCACCATGACCTGGCTCAATGAGGATTGTTTATTTGGATAGATTTTGTGTTCTTTTACTTCTTTTGAGTTTCTTATATTCTGGTTATATTATTTTCCATAATAAAAAATATAAGAGGTGGTGTTATTATCATTGGTGTAGGTCCAAATCGGACTAAAGGATGTCAAACAATTTAGTTCTTTCATTTATTTTTTTGAATCTTGAAAAATTATGATATTCCAATCAAATTTTCATTATGTTTTTTATAAAATATTATTTATCTTTTAATATCTTAATGGCTACTTTGAGCATACCCATGCAAGGATATCCACAAAAAATACAAAAAAATCATTATTTATGTTTCAAATTTTCAAATTTGGTTGGAATTTATGATGAATTGAATATTTCAGAGAATGATACCACAAATCAACACTTATTTACTTTTTCAAAAAAAATGTATTGAACTCATAAATCTGGTAGTCTTGGTATATGGAATAAAAAATTGCGATAACTTCTCTATAACTATGTAAAAAATGGGTGTTCCATGCAACATACTACTATAGGTGATAGATTCCTATATAATCCACCACTCCCAATCGGGGTTTAAGAGGACACTCACCCACTCCCAAGTTGTGCCAGTCCTTAATTCATTCCAACATGTTCACTAAAAGAGTTTTTGTGGCCCTACTGATCACAATGGCCCTCCTCACCACAACCCCAATCCAAACCTCTCTTGATAAATAATTCACCATTTCTGCTCTACTTAATGCTAAACCATTAGCTTTGGAACCTTATAACTCAATAATAGGGGTTCCAAAACTAGAGATGAGGTGAAATTACTATTACCCCCATCCCAGTACCTAGACCATGAACTTTTAAAGGATTAATAGTTTCCCATGCATCTCTTGGCTATTCAGGTGGATTTATAAGTGCTGTGTTGGTTGTTCTATGTTTTCCATGTATTTATTATTTTGGTTTTTCTTATTTTACTACCTCATATATATGTTTTCTACCCTCCCAAAAAAATGAATGATTTTCTCCACTTTCTTGTTTTTTATTGTGTTTTAAAATATTCCTATTTCTTTTATCACTACTTCAACCGAAGTCTCTAACAACACTAGAAAATGTATTTTTAAATGAAAACACGTGTTGAAAATATAATCAATGATTAAATCATGAAAACTTTTTTTCACTAGAAACAATAATTATAATAACCCACTTTTTATGCGCAAAAGGAAAGTGATGATCAAGGACCCCTTTATTAGTACTAAAATAAAGCGTTGAAAAGGGGGTCCTTTATTAATTTTTTATTTTAGTGATAATAATGGGGTCATTTATCTTTAATTTATTTTATAATTGATAAAGGGTTTCTTTTTTCAGTTATTTTTTATCACTAATAAAGGTGACCTTTATCAGTGCTCTCGGTAGCACCGATAAAGATCATGAAACGGCTGTAAAGATGCAATATCCTTGTAACATTCCTATAACAACAAACACAATCTGAAAAAAGTAGATATAACTAAAAATATACTAAAAATATGATTGAAATAAAAATATAACATTTCACTATCATTTCAATTCAAAATTTACTTAAAAAATATTTATATTGAGGTTTTGTATACAATTAATCAAAAAAAAAATACAACCAATATACAAAATATTAACTCTTATAGCTTGATTTTTCCAATGATAAATCTCTATACATAATCTTTCCCCTTCAATAAAATCAATGTTTATTTTAGTAATGGTAAATAAAAAAAATAATAATTTTAATTGTTTATAATCCACATATGATAAATTATATTGGTAATTAATATATATATATATATATATATTAACAATATTATTATTTAATCATGTGTCAGATTGGTGCGTATTAAATTACTACAAATCAAAATTAAATTATGGATCATTTTACTAAATTTTTACAACAATAGGAACTTTTTTTCTTAGGTTTGGATATGTGATACTTATTTCAGAATAAAATGAAACTTTTATATTGAAAACATGCAATTTGATTCATACCAAGCACAACATGTGTTGGATTGAAAAGTGGTCAATTTATACACATAATAATGGAATTATTGATCATAGTCCAAAAATTTGGAAATAGTATGATCTTGTTTGCTTTGTTTTGACTATATGACACACGATTTAATCTAAAATGGGATTTCTATTGAAAACATACACTTTGAGACATATCGACTACATCATGTGTTGTATTTATTTGTAGTCAATTCCTAAATTTCAAAAATGAATTATGGAAAATTGTATTACTGTTTAAAAAAAATTGAGATTGTTTTCTCATTTTTGTCTCACGATGCTCTTTTTAAAATAAAATGAAAATTTTATATTGAAAACAAGTACATAAATTCATGACAACAATATAATGAATTATATTGGAATGATCCCAATTCATATTCATCACAAATAAATTATTGATAATTTTCATAATGTTTGAAAACATTCTGTGCTCATTTACTTAGTTTTTCTCATTGTGATGCAAGTTTAAAAATAAACAATAACTTATATAAGTATACCATTCACTTCAAGTAATACTGACTACATCATGTTTTATATTGATGTTAAGTAAATTCCTATGTGTCAAAAATAAATTATGGATCATTTTACTAATGTTTGAAAACAATCTGAGCTCTTTTTCTAATTATTGGCTAGTGAGGTGCATTTTAAACTAAAACGACACTTTTATATTAAATAAAATCACTTCATGTTATAACAGCGACATCATGCATCATAATTATGTGTTATTAATTTGTACACATAAAAAATTAATTATGGATGGTTTTCCTAAATTTTGAAAATATATTGATCTTTTTTTCATGGTTTTGTTTTTGTGATGAGAATTATAATTTAAAATAATACTTTTATATTGAAAACACACACATTGAGTCATTCCAACAACATCATGTGTTGTATTGATGTGTGGATTATTCCTACATCTCATAATTAAATTATGGATCAATTTTTTAAGGTTTGAAAATAATACAATATTTTCTTCATGGTTTTGTCTCTATGATGTGCATCTCAAACAATAATGACCCTTTTATATTGAAAACATACACTTCGATTCATACCCACTGCATCATGATCCCTAAAGATATGTGGTGAATTGAAATATGCCAAAAAAAATTATCGATCATTTTCTTATTTTTTGATAACAAACCAGGATTTTTTCTTGGGTTTTACTATGTGATAGTTTTTTTAAACTCAAATAGAACATCTATATTGAAAACAATCACTTCAATTCATACCAGCCATATCATCTTTCAGATTGAAATATGGTCTATCCCTATATGCTAGAAATTAATTTTAGATCATTTTCCATTTTTTAAAAAAAGTATTAGCTTGTTTTTTCAGTTTCGGCTGTGTGACATGTTTTAAACTAAAATGAATTTTTTTATTGAAAACATGTTCTTCAAGTCATAACTACCACATCATGAGTCCATTTTATGTGAGGATGATTCCTATATATCACAAATAAAATAGGGATTGTTGTCTTAATGTTTGAAAATAATCCAAGATAGTTATCTTATTTATGGCTATGTGATGTGCATTTCAAACCAAAATTGTACTTATATATTTAAAACAAGAACTTCATGTCATACCAAACACATGATTTTTTGGATTGATGGGAGGAAAATTCTTACATGTCACAAATGAATTATAGATTCTGTTTACTAAAGTATCAAAATAATATGAATGTGTCTTCTTGGATTTGAGTATGTCTTGTGTGTTTTTCACTAAAATGTTAATTTTAAATTTTAAATCTACATTTATAGTAATATTGGTCAAACCATGTATAAAATTGATGTGAAATCAACTCCTACAAGTCAAAAATGAAATATGTATTATTTTCCTAATGTTTGAAAACAACATGAACACATTTTCTGGGTTTTGGTGATGTGAAATCTATTTTATTCTTAAATGAAAAATATATATTTAAAACACAAACTTTAATTTTATACCAACAACATCATGTACCAAATTTTAATCTGATCAATTCATTCAAATAAATTTATTATGGATCATTTTTATAATGTATGAAAACAATTTGATCTTATATTCTCAGTTTTTTCTAATGATTCTCATTTTAAACTAAAATGACACTTATATATTAAAAAAATGCTCATAGAGTCCTACCAACATTATAGTGTTATTGAATGGAATGTGATCAATTCCTATACATTGTAAATAAATTATTGATTATTTCTTTAAAAATTGAAAGTAATATTAGTTCCTTTACTCAGTTTTTTCTAGTGACACGTGTTTTAAACAGAAATGACACTTTTATATTAGGAAAACACACATGGAGTAGTACTAGACACATCATGTGTTGGACTTATGTGAGGTCAAATATCACATGAAAAAAATGAATCATGGATCATTTTTCTAAATTTTTATGAAAATATGACATTTTCACTCAATTTTGGATATATGACACGTGTGTTACAGGAAAATGATACTTAAAAACATGCACTTTGAGTCATAATAGCTATATCATGTGTCATACTTATGCGTGGTCATTTTGTACACATGAATTATGGTTCATTTTACTAAGGTTTGAATAAAATAAGAGCATGTTTTTTTTTGGGATACATGTTTTAATCTAAAATGACAATTTTATATTAAAAAGAACAACATTCAGTAATACCAGCCACATCATGTGTCAGAGTGACATGCAGTAGATTCCTACATGTCATACATGTAATATGGATCATTATTATATGTTTTAAACAAATTCGTATTTTTTTCTTAGTCATGGCTCTCTGGAGCACTTTTTAAACTAAAATGGTACTTTCATATTGAAAACATGCACTTTATGTCATTCTGGCCGCATCATGTGTTAGATTACTGTTCAGTCAATACATATAGTAAAAAATGAATTATATATCATTTCCTAGAATTTTCAATACAACATAAGTTTGTTTTCTCGGTTTTATCTATGTGACACATTTTTTTTTAAAAAAATGACACTTTTAATGTGGAAAATATAAACTTTGAGTCATAATGGCCAAGTAGAGTGTCAGATTCATACACAGTTGATTCATTGATGTCAATAATGAATTATTGATCATTTTCTGAAATTTTTATTACAATATGAAATTGTTTACTTAGTTTTGAAAATTTTTTGTGCATTTTAATATAAAATAACAGATTTATATTGAAGAAAAACACTTATAGTCATTACAGTCACATCATGTGTCATATTGATGTCCAGTCATTTCCTACACATAAAAAATGAATTATGGATTATTTTTCAAAATTTTTAGGATAATATGATATCATATAAACTCTTTTTTCTATGTGATGTTTGTTTTAGAGTAAAATTATACATTTAATTTTAGCACATACTTGTTGAGTCATACTGGTTAGATCATGTGTCTTATTGATGTGTAGTTGATTCATATCTGTCACACATGATTTATGGATCATAGTACTAAAGTTTGAAAACAATATGATCTTGTTTTATTTGAATTTATAATTTGATTCATGTTTTAAACTAAAATAAAACATTTATATTGAATTAAAGTTCATTAATTCATACAAAAAACATTGTGTTTTAGATTGATTTTCAGTCATTTCCTAGACATAAATAATCAATTATGGATACAAATAAAGAATTTTGAAAATAATATGAACTTATTTGATTAGTTTTGACAATGTTACACATGTTTTAACTAAAATAGTGGTTTTATATTCAAAACATGAATTTTGAGTCATACCAGCAACAAAGTATGTCAGATTTATATCTATTTGAATCATACACATCACAAATAAGATCACTCACACCGTTCAAATCCTTTAGGAAAATTAAAAACACCCAAATATGAACTAAAAATGTTGAAATAATGGAAGATCATGAATGTAAGATCACAAGTAAAAAATGTGGTGTTTTAAATCATTGATTCTTTCAAGGAGTTCAAGGGATAGGGGTGTCAATGTTTCAGTTCCATGAGAGCTTGAACAACATGAGGGATAGGGTCCTCTACTGGGGTTATATTTAAAAATCATAATGTTTTTATCTGTTATTTTTAATAAACATTGATAAAGACCCATATTTATCAACACTAAAATATAAATTGATGATAAAAATACTCTTTATGAGTTACAACTATTAGAGCTAATAAATATACGATTTTATCAGCACATTCTAGAAAAAGGTGATAAAGATAGGTTTAGTAAGAACATTCTATTTTAGTGTTGAAATATCCTATATTTATTAGTAATATTTGGAAATTGGTTATAAGGTTTTAGATTTCTTGTCCTATGAGGTGATTTCCACTAAGACCATCCCCCCTATAGAGTGGGTGGGACCTCTATCATTCATCGTGTGAAATTATCCTCTCTCATACTCTCCCTTTTCTATCCCTGATTTTCTTCCTTATTTCCATTAGACGTATCTTATTCCTAAACTTTCATATCTGTTTGATGGATTCCATAAACATTCTATCTTATACTTAGAGTTCGCTGATGCCTCGTTTATTTTGAACTTGATGTTGATAGCATGTTTCAAAAAATTCCATCCATTGGTGGATTTATTTGATAGTTTTGTTTTTAGATATTGGATACTATAATAATGACTATCTGTGGATCTTTTTGACAATAAGAACATCACGATTCAGTTCTCTTTAGAGATTGACTTGGTCCATCCCTGGTCTTTTCCCCCCCACATTTAGAGTGGATATTGTTTCTCATTATTCAGGTGGAATTATTATTTCAACCTAAAACGAGATACCTTGAATACAACTATTTGGATTAGTTTTCCAGACGACCCTCTTTCTTTTTCAGAATCCTTCCATTATTCAAATTCTATGTAATTTGGTTGGTAGATATTTATGTTCTGATAGTATAAGTATAACTATTTTCCATCCTATTTCTCATAAAATTTTCATTGAATTTGATGTTTTAAGAACTCTAATAGAGAATGTTTGGATTGAATTTAAGGAATAGTTACACTATAGGAAACCTGTTTCTCTTGAGTCATGGATTGATTTTTTCTCTTTATTCAAGAAAAAGGGTCACTTGATGTAAGTGCATAAAAATGGTGGCCTAAATCACTACTAAAAGTTGTATGAAATATTAGGATGCATTGGTAAGGGTATAGTCCCCATTTTTGGTGAAGTTCTGAGAACATGTTCAAATTGGTATTTCTATTAACTAAAATGGAAATTAAGAGTTAGTTCAATTTAGATCACTTGAGGGTGGGGAATAAAATGGGAAAAAACTTCCTTATGGTGTCGCAGAAAAATAGTCAACTATGAATAGAACAGAAAAGGTTGTCACCATCCAGAAGGAGGAACAACTATTAATTCTTGATTCAAGATTAATAGACATATATGGTATACTGAGATGTGAATTTTAGGTGGTGTGTGAAATAGGGCCCCTAGAAAATAAAACAAATGAAGCTAAGTAGGCATCTAATGAAAAGGCAGTGACAATTAGTGTGGAAGCTAAACACAAGGTGGTGGTATAGGAGGCATGTGAGGAAGATGCAATGGTCTATATAACCAGTGGAGGCAGCTGGGGTTGGGTGAATGAAATAATAAGGGAGTGACCGAGAGGGAGTAGATAGAATGTTAATATTAGTAATCACATTAAATATCAGTAGGTTGAATGTTCAGTTTAGGGATATGGGTATAAAATAAAACAATTAATGGGAATCCAAACCCCAATACTAGTAGGGAACTTCTGTAATGGCCAAATCCTTTATGAGACAGATTAAGAGGATGAGATATCTAGCCATGTTTTGGTGGATAGTGTTGATGTAGTGCATGTAAGAAGCCTATATAGACCAAGGAGGAGGAAGGGACGAATCGGAAAAATAGATTTATGGAGATGTATTGTGTTAAAGGGAAAGTGGTCTAAAGGATGTAAGGACTACTCTCAGTTAAAAAACCCTATGGAAACAAGGTCTTCCAAAAAGAATAAAGTCATGGATACTGAACCTCTGCCTCATGTCTTGGAAGGAAACAAGAGTTTGAATATTCATAGTGAAATATATATAATGGATTGAGGTGAGGCCAAGGAACAAGAACAGGGTGGTGGTATAATGGAATATCAGATTTAGGAACATGAGGTATCTAGTACTAAGGTCAAGGCAGTAGATAAAGAGGGTGGGGAAATAAGGGAGGCATGGAAGCTTATTATAAAATTCAATGATGAAATGTTAGAGGAGGCATCTGGGATCAATGCTACATATGGTGCGGTGGTGAAGGTGAGTTTCCAAAATAGGTTGTTCTTTGGGAGGTTCAGGATTCGAATCCTGGGAGTCCACTTTTGGGGTGAACCTCTCCCTCAGGATCCACCCACCTTTCCATGTCGCCAGGTCTCATCTGGGCGGGAAAAACGAGGAGCGACCCAAATTGATGACGGATCGCTGTGACGAACCATTGTTGTCGAGACATTACCCTTTGGGACGCTCTGCTATCTCATTTGGAAACAGCTCCTTCCCCTGCTGGGGAGTTGCCTTCAGGTACTACCCCTTCGTTGGGGAGGGGGGTTTCTCTGTGTGGAGGGTTCGAAAAAGGCCACACCGGGGAATTCCTTTTTTAAAAGAAAAAAAACCAATAAGGAATAGTGTGTACTGATTAATAATCTAGATTTTATTTTGATAGGTGTCTTTAGAAAAAGGAAGATTAGCATGGAACATTATATCCAAAATTTGGATAAGACAACCTACAATTTTGAAGGCCTCATCAAGGATGGCCCAGACACGTTGGCCACTGCTCTCCAATAGAGGTTATAAAGATACAAGGTTTTTAATAGACTTAAACTCAATTTAAATGATTCAATGATTTCTTATAGTCTCTTTTCATTTCATGTTGATAACATGAATGGTTCCCCACTTTTTCCATAAAAGAGAGTAGCATAAAAAAAATCTAATTTTCATTTAGCTGATAAAGATTATATAAAATAAATTATAAAATATTATATAAATATATATTAAAAATGAATAAATAACAAAAAATATAAAAATTAATTAACAACATTAATGATAAGATAATATTAAATTCATAAATGTAACAAATGAGTAAATTTTAATAAAAAAATTAATAGACTTCAAAATTATTATAGAATGCAAGAGTTTTATTAATTATATAAATTATTAAAAATATAAAATGAATATATATTAAAATTAAATGAATACATATTAAATATGTTCATTATAACCATATTAGTAACCATAAATACTAAAGAGAAAAAATATATAAATAATTATTAAAAATATAGAAATTAAAAAAATATTAAAAGAATAAATATTAAATCCAAATAAATTATAAAGAAAAGTTAAAAATAAGTAATATTAGTAGTGAATATATAATTATAAATAATATTAATTGAATGAATGTTAAAAAAGAGTGAAATTAAAATATTAAAAAATATATATATTTTCAAAATATTTAAAAAATAAACAGGTATTATTAATTATTTAAATTATTTTAAAAAGTAAAAATGAATATATGATAAAATGAAAATGAATAAATATTAATTATATAAACTTCTACCATATTAATATCGTTAAATATTAATGAATAAACATATATATATATATATATATATTAAAATAGATAAAATTACAAAATAATTATAATGAAACATTGAAAATGAGTAAAAAAATAACGATTATTATTGATTAAATAATATTTAAAATGAATAAATATGAAAAAAAAATATTTAAAATCAATAATTAGTATATTTTTAAAAATAATATAAAAAATGAATAATATTTATTTATTTAAAACAATATATATATATATAATATTATTTTAATAAATATAATTCTAGATTATATATTAAAAATCGAATAAAATAAAGAAATATTATGTGTGTTTATCTTCTATACAAAAATGAATTTATCATACATATGTATATTTCAAATTAATGTAACAGACATTTGATATATGTTAAATTTAAAATAAATCACGTTTAATTAAATGTAAATTAGTTGATACAATTAGTTTATTTTTTATTTAATTTTAATTGTTAATTATAAAAAAAGTTCACTAAGTATTAGATTTAGTTAATGTAAATTGATATATTTTTTATTATCTAAATCATATATAAGGAAATATTATATATATTGATATATATATATATATATATGAGTATATTTCAATATTAAAAAGATTAAATATATTAGTGAAAAATTATTTATAAACAAAGTAAAGATTAATAAACTAAAAAAAATATTAAATAAAAAACATTTAAAATCAATGAATTATAAAAAAGTAAAAAAACACTTAAAAAGCATGAAACCTTATTTTATGAATACTAATATTGAAAGAACATTCATTAGTTCTAAAAAATCATGAATTATTTATCAGTATAGATAAAGGCCCCTTTTATTGATCATTTCCCTAATGTTTGAAAATAATATGAGCTTATTTAATCCATTTTTACAATGTGACACATGTTTTAAACTTAAATGAATCCTTTATATAGAAAGCATTCACTTTGAGTCATACCGACCACATCATATGTTTGATTCACATGCAATTGATTCCTACATGTCGTAAATTAATTATGGACCTTCTTGATAAATTTTTAAATTAATTGGATATTATTTACTCGATTGTGATAATATAATGCTCATTTTAAATTAAAATAAAACATTTATATTTAAACACACATTTTGAATCATACCAATAATAATATGTGTCAGATTTAAATGAGGTTTATTCATATATATCGAGAATAAATAATGGATCATCGTCCAAATGTTTGAAAACAATCTGATTTTATTTGCTCAGTTTTGGCTATGTGATTTTTGTTTTAAAATAAAATTGCATTTTATGCTAAAAACAAAAAAATTTAGTCAAATAGACCACATTGTGGGTCGTATTAACATGTGATCATTTACAATAATCCCAAATTAATTATGGATCACTATACTAATGTTAAAAAATATTTTGGGAATTTTTTCATGATTTTGACTATGTGATGCACATTTTAAAATAAAATCATAATTTTATATTGAAAGCACTAAATTAGAGTCATGTTGGACACATCATGTGTTATATTGAAATGTGGTTCATTATGTCATGACATGTATGAGTTATGGATTTTTTCCTAATGTTTAAAATCAATAAATTGTGATTTTCTCAATATTTTTAGGTGAATAGTGTTTTAAACCAAAATGACACTTTTATATTGACAACATGCATGTTGAGTCATAACGACCATATCACGAGTCTAATTGACATTCAGTGGATTACTATACATCTTAAATGAATTATAGTTTTTTACTAATGTTTGAAAATAATGTGATCTTTTTATTGATTTTGGTTATGTGGAAGGTGTTTAAACTAAAATAAAACATTTTTTATTTAAAACACACAATTTGAATCATATTAAGAACATCATATTTTAGATTGATGTGTGGTCAATTCAAACTCATCAAAAATGAATTATTGATAGTTTTATAAAATTTTGAAAACAATCCAATCTCATTTTTTTTGTTTTAACAATGCTACACATGTTTTAAGCTAAAATTACTCTTTTATATTGAATACATTCCCTTAGAGTCATACTGGCCAAATCATGTGTTTGAATGATGTGTAGTCAATTTATACATATCAAAAAATTAATTATGGATCATTGTACTAATTTTTTAATAAAATTAGAGCTCATATGTATGTTTTTTCTATGTGAAATGTGTTTAAAACTAAAATGAAACTTTTATATTGAAAAAATAAACTTTGATTCATATCAGCAACATCTTCAATTGGATTAACATGCGATTTATTCATAATGTTCAAAAATGAAAATTAAATATTTTTCATAATGTTTGAAAACAACCTAATATCATTTTATCTTTTCTGGCTATGTGACATGAGTTTAAACTAAAATTATACTTTTATATTGAAAACACGCACTATGAGTCATATTGACCACACCGTGTGTCAGGTTGACATGGATTAAATTTATATATTTCTAATATGAATTATGGATCATTTTCATAATGTTATAAAACAAATATAGCTTGTTTTCTCTATTTTGGATTGGTGATGCTTGTTTTTTTAACTAAAATAACAATTTTATATTGAAAATGAGTACTTTGATTCATAATAATTACATCATTTGTTGGATTGATGTGCAATCAATTCCTACAAAAAAAATAAATTATTTTTTATTTTCCTAATGTTTGAAAAAATACATACTTTTTCTATTTTTTCGCGGTGTGATGACAGTTTTAAACAAAAATGACACATTTCTTTTGAAAGCACACACTTTGAGTCATACAGAAAACATCATGTATTATATTAATATGTGATCTACTATTATGTGACAAAAATGAATCATGGATCATTTTCTTAAACTTTTAGGACAATATGATCTTGTTTATATAGTTATTTCTATGTAATGCATGTTTTATACTAAAATAGAACATAAAGACATGCACTTTGTGTAATACCGGACAAACTTTGTGTCAGATTTATGTGTAGTCAATTATTATATATCAAAAATTAATTATGAATCATTTCAATAAGGTTGAAAAAAATAATAGATTTTATTTATTATTTTTTTATTTGTGATGTATGATTTAAACTAAAAAAACACTTTTATATTGAAAGCACGTACTTTCATTCATACCATACACATCGTGTGTTAGGATGACAAGTACTTAATTCATATATTCCACATATGAAATATATATTATAATCATATGGTTTGAAAAAAAATCGATATTTTTTCAATGGTTTTGGATATGTGGCACACGTTTTAAACTAAAATGAAACTTTTATATTGAAAACTCTCACATTATGTCATACTGGACACATCCTGTGTTGGATTAATATTAAGTCAGTTCAAAAATTCCAAAAATAAATTAGAGATCATTTTCCTAAATTATCAGAATAATCTAAGATCATATTCTAATTTTTTTCTATGATATGTTTTTAAACTAAAAATGACACGTTGAATGAGAAAATGATGCACTCTAAGTTGTACCATCAATATCATGTGTCAAATTGAAGTTAATTCATTTCCTATATGTCAAAAATAAATTATGGATCATTTTCTTGGTTTTGTATATGTGGTGGTTTTTAGAGTAAAATGATACTTTTAATTTTAAGATGTTCACTTTGATTCA
This sequence comes from Viscum album, assembly GCA_963277665.1. Classification (NCBI taxonomy): domain Eukaryota; kingdom Viridiplantae; phylum Streptophyta; class Magnoliopsida; order Santalales; family Viscaceae; genus Viscum; species Viscum album. The sequence goes on along the minus strand of OY728158.1, from coordinate 358,889,644 downwards.
TAATGGCCACATCATGTGTTAGGTTTATTGGTAGTTGATTCCAACACATTGTACGTAAATTATCAACCATTTTCATAAAGTTTGAAAACAATATAAGATTATTTTCTCGGTTTTTATAATGTGATTTTCATTTTAAACTAAACAGAGAAAGTTATGTTGAAACACACTATGATTCATGCCAACCACATCATGTGTCAGATTGATGTTCATTAAATTCCTACTTTAAAAAATGAATTATTGGTTATTTTCTATAATTTTGAAAACAATGTTATCTCATTTGTTTAGTTTTGAAAATGTGACAATTGTTTTAAAAAAATGAATCTTTTATATTGAAAATATGACATTTTAGTCATTCTTTCCACATCGTATGTAATAATGATACATGATCTGTTTGACAATTATAACGTTTTTATTAGTGAAAGTGAAAAACACAACATACAATAAAAATTTTATAGGGGATAAAATTGATGAAGCCCATGGGTATCCCCATTAAAAATCATAGAACTATCAATTGGAATAGAACCGGTATAATAAAATAACATTAACATGTTATCCTAGTAACCTTTGGATGAAATATGTAGAACTGATATACTATAAAAAATAAGATCCCTACAAGCACGTATAAGGTAAATAATATTACATGGGAAATTCATCTGACCTTTCAATGCATTAACTACAATAGTATAATCTGATTCAATAATAGTAAATTGAATATTAATTTCATTACATATATTCAGTCTTTGAAGAATCACCTATGCCTCTTCCACCATACAAGTATCATACCCATAAAAAGAGTAAAAATCCACAATAACCAATCCTCTACTATCACAAACAACACAAACTCCATGCATGATCCCTTTAAATAAATAACAATTCACATTTTATTTAATCCCATATGCAGGAGGCTGCCATCTCACCCAAACACCACGAGACCCTCACCTAGAAACAACAACCTCGATCGAACTACCTGGCATTAAAAATGAATGTCGAACCAAGGAGATGTTAACATTTTTACAGTGACTCACCAATTAAAAAAGAGTATCTAGAAACTTTTCATGAATATAATGAATATTAGCTCTAAAACCATTATGACATGCAACATTACAAATCTTCTATAAAATACAACATGTAGTAGTGATGAAAAAGGACCATCCATTGTTGTGTTCCCCATCCCTTTCATGAGAATCCCAATATAGGAACAAAAAACCATCAACAAACATTATACATCCACTAAAATATTGAAATCCAACAACGTGGAACCAAAAATACACAACCCAGTAACTTTTACAAAATAGATGAATTATATATTCACATTTAGATTTAACACAACACTTGCATTTTTATTCAAGAAGAATACTATTTCTCTAAAGATTATTATCAGTTAGAATAGAAAAATTTCATATTCTACAAAGAATAAACTAAATTTTGTAGAAACTATTTACACCATAGTCCACTTCTCATATTATCCAAGTTAGAACCTAGATGAATCATGGAACAAAAAAAAAGATAGACAATTAAAAATATGTTTATATTTGATCGATTCCTACAAATCATAAATAATTTATGGATCATTTTCATAATTTTTGAAAAACATTCAAGTCTATTTTTTATGTTCTGACAATGTGGCATGTGTTTTAAACTAAATTACTTTATAGAGATCAGTTTTCCACACAAAATTTTCAACATCAAACCCTCATTAAACTTCCTTCTCATAAAATTTTGTAATTCTAAATTGTCCATTGGATCAGAATATCAGAGAAGAATCACTATTAGTATTTATCATATATTTTATTGGCATGTATTTGGGTTAATAAAATGTGAATGTGAAGGAATTCATCTTGAATTTTCATTATGGTTGTGGAGGCGATTATAATATAGCTGAGACCCTTTTTATATAATCATAAAAAGAGAAAAAGACACACAATAAGATTTATAATTATAGGGTCATGGAAGTAACTTCTCTATAATTTGGTAATATGACTATATATTTGTGGGTAAAAGGATCCTTTACCAATTTCCCTCTCACTATTATCTCTATTATAGCCTCATCATACAATCTCTCATAAGAAAAACCAACTTCATGCATGTTACTTGCTTAACCAAAATTTTTATAGTTGATAAAACACATTTTTATTGAATATTTTATTGATAATAAATGATATAGTATTTTCACATTATGGAAAATTTGTTCATTTATGAAATATTTGGGATTAGATCGTTCATTTGAAAATTTGAGGAAAATTCCAGTTTTACCCTTTAAAATTCAGTATAGCATTTCAGAAATTTATGTTTTGATATGTATTTTTGAACATAAATTTTTTTAAATATGTTTATGAATTAATTTTATAAAACTTTTATTTAATAAATATGGCCTAAATTGTTCATTTTATTGGACTTAATGGGCCATGAGGTCAAAGTTGGGCTGGAATCACTGGATTGGACATTAGTTCTATATTTGACCCATAACATTTTTATCCAAGCTTTTATTAGGACCAAATTTTGAGAAGAGATCTAGGGATAATTTTTTCACTAACAATACTTATATAAGGATTTATTATTCATGCATTTTGGTTTTCAAATAAGTGGTACAATTTGGATTAATTTATTTTTATGAATTTCCCCATTCACACTTGAAACCTTTTTAAACCTATCCTCCCCTCCACTCTATAAATTGGAATTTTTATCATTTTTAGGTGTTGGGACATGAATTATTATATTTAAGGAAGATCGGATTTGGTTTCACTCAAATTATTCAACCATTTTAAGAGGGTTATCTCTTGAAACGAGGATCCCCTCATTGAAGCCTTCTTCTTCTTCTTCATGTTGTAATGTTTGTATTTTCATAAAAAAAATCTTTGTTCCCTATTTTATTTATTCTATTTTCTTCTATTTTGTTCAATTATATTATTCTTTACTCATCCTATTTGGGATGGAATCAATATTAGAAACTTAATTGGGTTATACCCTTTCTAAACATTGTCACTTGAAAAACGTTTCTACGATGACTACACTGCCCATGGATGAGTAGTTTTTTTAATAATCGATCGACCTATATCGTTATTCATTAATTTATTTTGAACCAATGAGATAATTTAATTACCTTAATATGATATGTGGATTGATGTTTTAATTTAAATGAAACTAATCAAGAAATTGAACAATTAACACAAAACACATGAGGTCAGGAATTGTGTGAATTGTGAGAGCACGATCTTAATCAGTAATGCGAGACCACATTGTATAAATTTATAGAGTTCAAATATAATACCTAAAATAAATTAATCCTCATTTATAGAGTGGATATTTTATTTAATTAACCACTGACCATAAGCTAATCTAAGAACGTCAATCAAAGAAGGGTGTTGCGATTGCATGTTCTAAAGCTAGCCTAGGGTTTAAGTAATTTCAACTTTGTAGTTAAGATAACTCCCGTAGGGTAAGAGGGTTAAAAAATTAAAGGATTATAATTATGTGGATGTAAATTTAAATTATAATGATAAATAATTGAGTTAATAGGTAGAGTTATATCTATTACACTTTCTAAAAAATACTTGTTGGGTCTTTTTAATCAAACTTCATTTCAAAATTTAAAACAAAAAAAACGAAATCTTCTTAAAAGAAACTTCTTCTAGTTTTATAAACATAAAAAAAATTTATCCTTTCAATTAGTGTGTTTATTTTATTTTATTTTATATTATTTTTAAAATACCATTTTTAAGTTGTTTTAATTACTGCCGCTTCGAGAGACAACCTAGGACAACCACCCTACTGCACCTAAATAACCCCAAACAGAACATCATTTGTTAGAAATCATGACAACAAAAATCAAATTGTAACTATTTTTGGGGGATTCATGTAATTAATTCAACCATTTAGAGGTATTGTTTTATTTTACATTTTATTCTCTTCTTCCCTTCTTTATTCCTTCTTTATCAAATCTGATTATTTTTTCTTTTTTTTGTGTTTACTTCTTCTTCTTTTTAGTCTATCAAATAAAACATCTTATATTTATTAGGGACCACTTTCCTTTATTTCATTTTTATTTTATTTATGAAATTAAATAATCTCAAGGATCTTTTAGATCTTGACCCTGAGATTAAACCCAACCTTAGGGACAAAATCCGACATTCTCAGTCTACAAGAAGTTGAAACATTCAACCAGTTGGAGAATTTATCCATTTTGGAAACAAGGAAATTGGAAACACTTCTAAATCAAACCTAAAACAAGAACCAATGGGTGAAAATAATGGAAATTAACTTAATATAATCATTCAATAATTGTTTTCACCTGATATTAACTATCAACCAAATTTTATTGTATACCCAAATCTCGAATCAGACTTTTGAACTGAAATATCTGTTAATTCATCATCTTCCAAAGTTTCATGTATTATCTGGTGAGGATCCAAGAAATCATTTAAAATAATTTAATGTGGTTTTATCAACCCTCAAACCATTAAATTTCCTTTAATATAAAATAAAACTAAGGGCATTCCCATTTTCACTTGATGGAGCTGTAAAAGACTAGATGTATTATTTACAACCTGTAGATGTAACTTATTGAAATGATTTGAAACGTCTTTTCTTGTAGATATTTTTTCCATCATCAAGGACCACTTCCATTCGCAAGGATATCTCGAGGATCAAGCAATCACAATGGGAGTCAATGTATGAGTACTAGGAGCGATTCAAGACGTTGTGTGTAAGCTTCCCCCATCACCAAATCAATGAAAAAATACTCATCCAGTACTTCTATGAAGGACTCACATATATGGAGAGAAGCATGGTATATGTCGTAGCTAGAGAGGCATTGGTAGAAGAAGTACAAGCAACTGTACATGTGTTGATCGACTAGATGGCTCAAAAAATCCCTACAATTTGGAGATCATGATATACCACATGTCTGGGGAGTACATCAGGTATGTCCATCTTCTCTTGAAAGTAATTTTATTGATATAAAGTTAGAAGAATTGAAAACTATGTTCAGATAGATTTCTTTGGCTCAAAATACATCCCAACCCCCTCCTTTAAGTCCTTGTGGTATTTGCACTGAGACAAGCCACCCAACTAATTGTTGCCCGCAACATCCAGAGACAGAAGATTGTTTGGTGGTATTTATTGGGAGACCATATCAACCGAAATAACAACCACATCCTCAAAATAAGTATGATTCCTTAACACCAACATACAACCAAGTGTGGAAGGATCAATCAAACATGATTTATGCCTCTATACAACAACAAAGGACCCCCTTTCAACAAAACTTCTAGCAGCCTCCACCTTACCAATAGGGTTTCCAAAAAACCCAATGGTGATTTAAAACTCATGAATCAACAAGTAAACAACATGGAACTTATAAAAAAAATATAGATTCTAATACTGATGATATTTTGAAAAAAATTGTTCTTAATCAGTAGAATAAACTAAAGATTCAAAGTTTAAAGCTGAAGGAGTTAAAGACTCAAATGATCCATATTTACACAGCCCTCCATGAAATGGTAAGTAAAATTTTTGAAAATCTACCTTCCCAACCTACTCCAAATCCCAATCGGAATTTTAGTTCCATCACATTGATAATTGGGAAGCTAACAAATGATGCTTCTCCACCTACCATTCCACCGGTATTCACCTCAACTTTGGAAAAGCACCATCCAATAATGATTGATGATCACCCCACAGAGAAAGAAAAAGGTAAGAAAAAGATACAAGATGTTCCTTCTAAACCCTTTCCCTTTCCAAATAGGGTTGTACAAACCAAGAAGATGATTGAGAAAGTAATTAAAAAAGAGGTTTTAGACACATTCAAGCATGTGGAGATCAGCATCCCTCTACTTGATGCCATCGAGAAAACCCACAGAATGAAAAATTCTTAAAATAACTTTGTACCAATCAAATAGGGATCAAGGGAAATGAGAGGATAAATCTTGTAAGGAATGTGTTATCACTCATTACACCAACTATAGAAATTACAACAAAGTGAAAGGATCTAGGGAAATTCACCATCCCATGCACCATAGGGGAGTCACACTTTTATATTTCTCTTTGTGATTTATGAGCTTCCATAAATGTAATTCCTTACTCTGTATTTTCTTCATTATAGGTTTGTGAGCTGAAGCCTAGGAGATTAGTGGTGTAGTGGGAAAATAGAGCTTCAACATATCCAATGAGTGTCCTTGAGGGTGTACTTTTCTGGGTAAGAGACATGATCTTTCCATTAGATTTCTACATGCATAAAATAGAGGATTATTAGGTATGTTCATGTGCTCCTATTATCTTAGGCAGGACCTTCCTAAAAATAGATAAAACAATTATAAATGTTAATTATGGTACACTTTCCATGGAGTTTGGAGATGAAGTTTTTATATTTAATGTAATAGACTCCATGAAGTACCCCTTAGAGGACCATTCTGATTCTGTTATCTCCCTTTTTGAACCACCAAATAAAAACCCCATGGAATTTTATTGTACCATGATTAGGGAGATTATGAGTATTGGTTCTAGTTTTATTTTTAAGAGTACTTCCACACCAGTTTCCAATGCAAAGAATTCTCTTAGATTTGATTTTGAAATGGACTCATATTCTGATTTTGATATTGTGAACTATGATTATTGTAACACCCCGACCCTAGTTACCCAGAGTCGGTGCATTATTACATAACATTGGCATGATCACAAGACAGATCAAATCTCGAAAGACCGTTTGGTTTAGTAGCCTTGGAAACACTAGATATATTCATAAGTTTTACATTACATCATTAAACGAAAAACTACTACAACAACATATTGTCTCCATAATCCACACTCATATCCCCACATAATATCCCTACAGGTCATTCATAACTTACTTCTTCACTTCCTGGGAAAAATAAAACATAGAAAAGGGGTGAGCTCAAATGCCCAGTAAGGATAACAATATAGCGGAAACTTTCATAAATAAGAATAAACTTTTAAGGAAATGTATAACTAAAACAAAAGCCTTTCAAACATGAACTTTCAACATGGCATGGCATAAATAAAATGAAATAATGTCATTTACTTATTCACATGGATATTCTACTAATCGAATAATCACATGCAAAAATCAATAACCACTTTCATAATGTTGGAATGCATAATGCCAGACTATCATAACCACATAGTCAAGGCCTCGTGCCAAGACTACAAATAAGATTTTTTCAAGGCATTGTGCCAAGACACTGGTTTGTCTCATGAGACCTACCGATGCATCATGGAGCTATAGCGGGCTCCACCCGTCACTTACTAAGTCCAATGCATTCCCATATGAAAAGGCTTAAACATTACATAAACATTCGTATTAAAACTAGCATACGAAATGTAAATAATTTCACCATAAACTATGAATGGTATAAAAATAGCACATCCACAGTCAAACATATCACAAAACCTTCAATACAATATAGAAGTTTTGTATCATAATAAATCACTTCAAATAATCTTAAAATCTATCAAAGGATGTTGGCATAGATGAAATCAATATTCTTTTTAAAGAAATATCTCCTTTTATTTTGAAATCATTTAAGATCCATATAAAATAAAACATTTTCCTTGAAAATATTATTATAATCTTGTAAGGGAAGCTTTGAATATTTTATAATGGCGGAAAATAGACGCACCCGCCGTATAAGTTAAAAAAAATCATTCTTACCTTAATTCTGTCGAAAAGGTTAAAAAGGACCTTGTTTTGAAAATGATCGAAAGATTCCTTTATAAACCACTTATAAAAGTCAAAAAGGGTATAAATGACTTTAACTCATATTCTAGTAAATAGTAAAAATGTTTTGAAATACATTTTTAAGAAACATGGATGTGGATGATAAAGAGATCCGAGTAGATTATTACGTATAAACAACCTCGGATAATGAAGAGATTGTGAAATAACCTTTACCTTGTACTTTTCCTTGGTTGGGGTAGATTAACCTCCTGTATAATGGTGAAATAATTGTTACTAAATTATACAAGAATCATATATATTAATATGATATCATATATGATCTTTTAATATTGATTTGATAATAATATCTTAGTATTATCGTTGTTTCGAGTGTTAACTTACTTGTTTTCTTTTAGATGTTTTGTTACGTAAGACATGTTTGTAAAGGATAGGTTTTATATTATTCATATCCAGAATGATATCAAGTCCTTAAACATCATTTTTTAAATCATCAAATGATAATTATACTTGAATGGATACGATGGAGAATGAATCTCATCGCGTTAGTGGAGACGGTAGTCCGTACGTACGTACGAGCGACAATATCATTCTTTTGATATTAAAATAATATATAAATGGATGGTATATCATATATACAGAATCCTTAACATGTTATATTTATTATTTACATGAGTTACACATCATTATTATACCCATCAAAATAATAATATATTGAATAACAATTACACCACGACGTGGAGACGGTAAGCCGTACGTACGCACGTATGGTGACATGTTATTCAAAGGGTGGATAGAATACTGAATATGGTTTTACCATATTTATAATAACATCATAGTATATGTGAGATACTAGAGTTATTATTTTATAATTGTAAGAACAAATGAAGAAGAAGTGGAAGAAGAAATGAACTTGGAGAAGGGTGGTGAAATCATTACCTCTTCTTCGGGTTCTTCCTTTTGATTTGATCAAAAGGGCTCCTTAGGTTGGCTTTATGATCAAACTAAGGCCTCTAGGTTGTAGTGAGGGATGTTGGGAGAGTATTTGGGCAGAGTTTGTCCGAACCAAAAGGCTTTAAAGGTGTGAAGAAATGAGAAGGAGGAGTGCCCTTTTATAAGAGGGTTGAGGGGCACCTTTGGAAAAGCTAGAAATATTAATTTATAATAAATTCATAATAGGTTTCCAATGGCTCCAAAGTTGACTATTAAAAGGTTAAGGTGGGTATGGGTCGAAAAAAACTCAACCAATAGAATTTAGACAGGTTTGGGTACTTATATTAACCTTATCTTTAAGTATTAACTCTAAGTTAATTAGTTTCACTTTTACAATGTCTCTTTGTATTTTTATATTATATGGTTAATAAACTTACCATATACATACAAGAGACCCCCAAGTGGTCCATTAATGATACACCTATCATGATATAAGTCTCTTGGCCGAACCTTAGATTTTTAGGAATTTAATATCAATTAATAATATAATATTTGTTTTAAAAACTCTTTTATGTCAATTTTGACACTATTCAATAGTTGATTTTTGTGAAACTCACAACAGATTGATTACTTAGAAAAAAGTCACTTAAATCAATACTAATATATCATATTATCCTAGAAAATTATATTAATTCATTAAAAGTTTCATATGATATTTATTTGGGTATTTTTAATATCAATTATTTTGATTTTTCACTATTATAGTAATTACTGCATCATCATTGTGTCATAATTAAATTAAATTATTTAAGGTCTAAAAATTATAAATAAAATATAATTATGTAGTAAATCTTTTTATCTTTCTAAGTAATATTTATAATCAAAAATCAAACATATATAACCCTCTGTAACAATTGTTTTGTTAAAAGATATATGCTTGTGTCATTTTTGTATTTATTTTAACTAAATTAAAATAAAGTGTCATTATCACTTACAAGTGGATCCATGGGGTCCCAAAATAGACCCAAAGATGCCCATGGTCGACCATGTATCAACCAATATGGTTAAGACACGTTTTAGGGTAATTTAGTATTATTATAATATTATTTTTTAACCCTTATTTACCGGATTTACCCTTAACCATCGTAAATAAAATATTTACCGCAGTAATTATTCAAAATGTCTAAAAATAAAAGTTACCTATTTACACATTTTGAACATACTGATTCCAAATATGGAATCAATTTTTCTAAATTCAAAACATAGAATTGGCAGAAATTAATTTAAAATTAATTCCCGTTGTCAAAATAAAAAGCGTGCTTTTAAGAGATAATAACTATCAAAAGATTGACACTTGTTTATGTTCGGTTTAATTGTAAAATTATGTCCAATGACCAAAATTATATTAAATGGTAAAAATATATTCTAAATATACTTTAAAACCACTCAAATTCATAGTTTATCACTATTAATTATTTTGATTAAAAAAGTTGATTTTAATTAAAATTTAGTAATTTTCACTATTCATCAAAATATGAAAGTTATCCGAAAAGTACCAAAATTTCACCTTAGGCTAAATTTGATATTCCGAATCCAAAAATGAAGTCCATTTTAAAATATAAAATATATATAACTTCAAAAAGTAGGTATTACTATTCATAACAACTAGTTTGATTGGTTACGGTGTGTTAGAACTCGGTGTTGCGTACAACACACGCTAGCGTACCGTGGAAGCTTGGGATGTTTCATTTTAAATTTTTGATGTCCCCATTTAGTCAAAAAAGTTTAAAATATAGTATCTATAAAGGGTTCACTATTAAAATTTGGTAAAAGTGCAATACTGAAAATGAATTTTTTCTTACATTATGTCTAAGAAACTCATAATATGGATTCTAAAATTATAAGGATTATATAAAGTTTAAAATTTAGTAAACACTATTCATAACCTCTTTTTAATAGCTTGTTTGGTAAGTCATGGTGCGATTGAACTTGTTGTTGCATGTAGTGAAAGTTATTGAATTATTTTGAAGAAATAACACACTACAAAATCTTGGGGTGTTACATTCTCCCCTCCTTCAATAAATTGTTTCCTCGCAATTTGAAATTGTTCTTCGAAAATAAAAGGTTGAAAATAGAAAATATCTTTGTGGGAAAACCCACATCGGAAATTGGGTTACTAAAATTTAGTCTTAATATAAGGAAAAGAGAAATGAAAGGGTCACCACCAAATTATGATCTCAATTAGGAGAACATTGGTGGCAATTAGAGACATATGATTGGAGGAAAAACGTAAATATTTATAGGTAGTGATTGAGGTCATCAATCACAAACAAGTATAAAATTGAGGTCCTTAAAAACATCAATCTATGATGATTTGAAATACCATCGGTTCAACAAAACATATGGTATTGGGATAAGACATTTTTGACGTTTCAAAATATCTTAGTTGAAATCCCACATCGAAAAATGAATTAATGAGGCCTCTATTTAAAATAAAGAGTGGAAAGTATGAAGATTACTGAAAATAACACATACTAGGGTTCCATTTAGGAAAATATGGATATGGAGAAGAAATCTAACCATCAATTATCTGATGGAGAGTGGTGGAGAACATGGCTATGAAAAGGTCAACAATCCCAAAGCCATAAATTAGTGATGATTTAAGGTACCATCTAGGACAACATTTTTGTTCTAAGTTCCTTTTATTAATGTTGAGGAATTTATTTATGAGATTGGCTAAGATCATAAGGAGATATACTTACATTAAAATTAGATTTTTATCCATTAATAAATTTCTACCACAAACTCATCTTTCACTCTAAAAGATAATAGAACGTAAAAAAAATTCTATTTATACTATTCGTACAGGGTTCCTAAATAAATGAATTTATAATTCATCTACCAAATCTTTTGAAAAAAAACTACATTATTTAATCCAGGACATCTCATGGGCCAGTGGTAGGTGATACACCCTTATCACCCTTCGGTTGCGGGTCGAAGTCGCGCAGCCTTGCCGGACGCAACGGATTGCCGCCTGACCTCCGGGTTGTCCTTTTTTGGCAATCCAAAATAATCCAAACTTGAACTATCCAAAATACTTCTGTCCAAACTCACAGTCCAACATTTATAAGGAATTTAAACATAATATAGATCCTTTTTACCCCGTAATAGCATATGAATACCTTCATCTTGTATTCTTTTAATACACTGAAACATCTTGATTTACCATATTCCTTATTGATTACATTTATGCTCCCTTATTCCATATAGAATGCTGGATATACTTCATCAATCCATAAATGTTTTAAACTCCAAAAAATGATGGAATATACAAATCATTAATCAGTTTCAAGGTAGTCAAGAATATCCAATATAATTTATCCAAATCAATCATGTATTATTCTAAAATCACTAACTCGGTATCAGAACCATATTATGGTTTATCTTTCTCTCAACCATATATTTTCCAAAAATTTATCCTACTATTGAGTCACTTTTCTTTGTTCCACACAATCTCAAGTCCTTAATGAAATAGTACTGCAGTACAATCCTTATATACTCCATAATTATTATAACAAGTACATTGTTGATACAAAACTCAATTGACATAATCAATATAAGAACTCTAATCATTCCTCTTCATCTGTGGTAGTATCATAACTTGATTATTATCCAATAGCATCATTTGCGGCATAGTCTGATGACTGGGACATAGGTTCTCGTAGTGTCCAAACTCCTTGCAAATGAAGCATTGTACATTTGAAACCATTTTCTTACCCTTGCAGTCACGTACTTTGTGCCCTTTTCCTCCACACTTATAACAAACTCCCATTCCTTTCAGTCAAGTTCCAGGGTGATTCTTTCCACAGTTACCACATATGGGAAAATTCTTCTTTTCCCTCTTCCCTTTATCCATCTTTCTCTCTTCCATCCTTTTCTTCTCTTGCTTCCCTTCAAAGCCATTGGACTCAGTAAACTCTTTACTTATCTTATCAACACATGATATTATTTCTTCATATGATGATAATACATGGGAGACTATTTCTCTTATAAATTCTAGCTTAAGACCATGAAAGATATGATCCTTCCTTCTCTTTGGATCATGTGCATTTCTGGAGTTCTCATTCCTTCTACTGGGCGCCATTTCTAAACAATGGAATACACTATATCAGTTTATGAATCAAAATACATAATCCCATACTTATAAAACACTTAACATAAATTGAACTATTTATAGATATAATCCATAATCATAAGAATGGTTTCTTTGAGGAAGTATATACTCATAAACCCTTCATAATGATTTGTAAAGAAAATGAGAGTTACCCTAATCATATCCCCCGGGAGTGTCGTAACCAAGAGTGCAGCAAGGCCCGTTGTCGTGCACCAGTTCCCGTTCAAGTCTAGCTCAAAGCGGTGTTTTTGGGTTTTACCCCTAGGTACATCTGTTCCAGAGCCGCCTCAACCTGCTCGTATCCAGACAGGGATGTATTGCTCGGAAAACTCACAAAATCTCTACAATACCAAAATTCTAGGAAGTTCTTCTATAATAATCCTCAAAGTTCATCTTAGGTCTACGTGCTCTAATCAGAGTTTATCTAAATCTAGCTTCCAAGGTTTGTACTAAACTTCCTCTGATACCAACTGTAACGCCCCGAACCTAGTTACCCAGAGTCGGTGCATTTTTACATAACATTGGCATGATCACAAGAAAGATCAAATCTCGAAAGACCGTTTGGTTTAGTAGCCTTGGAAACACTAGATATATTCATAAGTTTTACATTACATCATTAAACGAAAAACTACTACAACAACATATTGTCTCCATAATCCACACTCATATCCCCACATAATATCCCTGCAGGTCATTCATAACTTACTTCTTCACTTCCTGGGAAAAATAAAACATAGAAAAGGGGTGAGCTCAAATGCCCAGTAAGGATAACAATATACCGGAAACTTTCATAAATAATAATAAACTTTTAAGGCAATGTATAACTAAAACAAAAGCCTTTCAAACATGAACTTTCAACATGGTATGGCATAAATAAAATGAAATAATTCCATTTACTTATTCACATGGATATTCTACTAATCGAATAATCACATGCAAAAATCAATAACCAGTTTCATAATGTTGGAATGCATAATGCCAGACTATCATAACCACATAGTCAAGGCCTCGTGCCAAGACTACAAATAAGATTTTGTCAAAGCCTTGTGCCAAGACACTAGTTTGTCTCATGAGACCTACCGATGCATCGAGGAGCTATAGCGGGCTCCACCCGTCACTTACTAAGTCCAATGCATTCCCATATGAAAAGGTTTAAACATAACATAAACATTCGTATTAAAACTAGCATACGAAATGTAAATAATTTCTCCATAAACTATGAATGGTATAAAAATAGCACATCCATAGTCAAACATATCACAAAACCATCAATACAATATAGAAGATTTGTATCATAATAAATCAACTTCAAATAATCTTAAAATCTATCAAAGGATGTTGACATAGATGAAATCAATATTCTTTTTAAAGAAATATCTCCTTTTATTTTGAAATCATTTAAGATCCATATAAAATAAAACATTTTCCTTGAAAATATTCTTATAATCTTGTAAGGGAAGCTTTGAAGATTTTATAATGGCGAAAAATAGCCGCACCCACCGTATAAGTTAAAAAAATCATTCTTACCTTAATTCTGTCGAAAAGGTTAAAAAGGACCTTGTTTTGAAAATGATCGAAAGATTCCTTTATAAACCACTTATAAAAGTCAAAAAGGGTATAAATGACTTTAACTCATATTCTAGTAAATAGTAAAAAAAATTTGAAATACATTTTTAAGAAACATGGATGTGGATGATAAAGAGATCCCAGTTGATTATTACGTATAAACAACCTCGGATAATGAAGAGATTGTGAAATAACCCTTACCTTGTACTTTTCCTTGGTTGGGGTAGGTTAACCTCCTGTATAATGGTGAAATAATTGTTATTAAATTATACAAGAATCATATATATTAATATGATATCATATATGATCTTTTAATATTGATTTGATAATAATATCTTAGTATTATCGTTGTTTCGGGTGTTAACTTACTTGTTTTCTTTTATATGTTTTGTTACGTAAGACATGTTTGTAAAGTATAGGTTTTATATTATTCATACCTAGAATGATATCAAGTCCTTAAACATCATTTTTTAAATCATCAAATGATAATTACACTTGAATGGATACGATGGAGAATGAATCTCATCGCGTTCGTGGAGACGGTAGTCCGTACGTATGCACGAGCGACAATATCATTCTTTTGATATTAAAATAATATATAAATGGATGGTATATCATATATACAGAATCCTTAACATGTTATATTTATTATTTACATGAGTTACATATCATTATTATACCCATCAAAATAATAATATATTGAATAACAATTACACCACGACGTGGAGACGGTAAGCCGTACGTACGCACGTATGGTGACATGTTATTCAAAGGGTGGATAGAATACTGAATATGGTTGTACCATATTTATAATAACATCACAGTATATGTGAGATACTGGAGTTATTATTTTAGAATTGTAAGAACAAAGGAAGAAGAAGTGGAAGAAGAAATGAACTTGGAGAAGGGTGGTGAAATCATTACCTCTTCTTCGGGTTCTTCCTTTTGATTTGATCAAAAGGGCTCCTTAGGTTGTCTTTCTGATCAAAATAAGGCCTCTAGGTTGTAGTGAGGGATGTTGGGAGAGTATTTGGGCAGAGTTTGGCCGAACCAAAAGGCTTTGATGGTGTGAAGAAATGAGAAGGAGGAGTGCCCTTTTATAAGAGGGGTGAGGGGCACCTTTGGAAAAGCTAGAAATATTAATTTATAATAATTTCATAATCGGTTTAAAATGGCTCCAAAGTTGACTATTCAAAGGTTAAGGTGATTATGGGTCGAAAACAACTCAACCAATATAATTTAGACAGGTTTGGGTACTTATATTAACCATATCTTTAAGTATTAACTCTAAGTTAATTAGTTTCACTTTTACAAGGTCTCTTTGTATTTTTATATTATATGGTTAATAAACATACCATATACATACAAGAGACCCCCAATTGGTCCATTAATGATACACCTATCATGATATAAGTCTCTTGGACGAACCTTAGATTTTTAGGAATTTAATATCAATTAATTATATAATATTTTTTTTAAAAACTCTTTTATGTCAATTTTGACACTATTCAATAGTTGATTTTTGTGAAACTTATAACAGATTGATTACTTCGAACAAAGTCAATTAAATCAATAATAATATATCATATTATCCTAGAAAATTATTTTAATTCATTAAAAGTTTCATATGATATTTATTTGGGTATTTTTAATATCAATTATTTTGATTTTTCACTATTATAGTAATTACTGCATCATCATTGTGTCATAAATAAATTAAATTATTTAATGTCCAAAAATTATAAATAAAATATAATTATGTAGGAAATCTTTTTATCTTTCTAATAAATATTTATAATCTAGAAGCCAACATATATAACCCTCTTTAACAATTGTTTTGTTAAAAGATATATGCTTGTGTCATTTTTGTATTTATTTTAACTTAATTAAAATAAAGTGTCATTATCACTTACAAGTGGATCCATGGGGTCCCAAAATAGACCCAAAGATTCCCATGGTCGACCATGTATCATCCAATAGGGTTAAGACACGTTTTAGGTAATTTAGTATTATTATAATATTATTTTTTAACCCTTATTTACCGGATTTACCCTTAACCATGGTAAACAAAATATTTACCGCAGTAATTATTCAAAATTTCTAAAAATAATAGTTACCTATTTACACAATTTGAAAATCCTGATTCCAAATATGGAATCCATTTTTCTAAATTCAAAACACAGAAGTGGCAGAAATTAATTTAAAATTAATTCCCGCTGTCAAAACAAAAAGCGTGTTTTTAGGAGATAATAACTATCAAAAGATTGACACTTGTTTATGTTCGGTTTAATTGTAAAATTATGTCCAATGACCAAAATTATATTAAATGGTAAAAATATATTCTAAATATACTTTAAAACCACTCAAATTCATAGTTTATCACTATTAATTATTTTTATTAAAAAAGTTGTTTTTAATTAAAATTTAGTAATTTTCACTATTCATCAAAATATGAAAGTTATCCGAAAAGTACCAAAATTTCACCTTAGGCTAAATTTGATATTCCGAATCCAAAAATGAAGTCCATTTTAAAATATAAAATATATATAACTTCAAAAAGTAGGTATTACTATTCATAACAACTAGTTTGATTGGTTACGGTGTGTTAGAACTCGGTGTTGCGTACAACACACGCTAGCGTACCGTGGAAGCTTGGGATGTTTCATTTTAAATTTTTGATGTCCCCATTTAGTCAAAAAGTTTAAAATATAGTATCTAAAAAGGGTTCACTATTAAAATTTGGTAAAAGTTCAATACTGAAAATGAATTTTTTCTTGCATTATGTCTAAGAAACTCATAATATGGATTCTAAAATTATAAGGATTATATAAAGTTTAAAATTTAGTTAACACTATTCATAACCTCTTTTTAACAGCTTGTTTGGTAAGTCATGGTGCGATTGAACTTGGTGTTGCATGTAGTGAAAGTTATTGAATTATTTTGTAGAAATAACACACTATAAAATCTTGGGGTGTTACAATTATGACATGGTTGTTGAGAATGCTGGTGTGTTTGATGCTTTATTATCTGATTTTGATGATGTATATTTTGATAATGATGTTTATTATGAACATATTTTAGTTCCTTCAATGTCTCCATCCATACATCTCCCCCTTCATTGGAACTCAGTCCATTTCCACCAAATCTGAAATACTCATACTTGTTGAGTGGTGATAGATTTCCTGTTATCATTCCTAACAATCTCTTTTGAACTTGAAGAATCTTTTTTGAATATTTTGAGGGAAAAATCATGGAGATCAAGTGAAACTTGGGTGGAATATCAGTTATTATCGCCTTCATTTGCATGCATAGGTTTTTTTTGGAGGATGGGGATGATCCGGTAAGGCAGCCACAAAGAATATTGAACCCAAATCTTCTAGAAGTTGTGAAAAAGTGGTTGAAAATTTTCTTGAGGCAGGTATAATCTATATCATTTCAAATTCCCAGTGGGTGACTTCTATTCAGGTTGTTCCTAAGAAATGTGGTGTTACTTTTACTAAAAATGATAAAGAGGATATAGTTCTGATGAGGGTGAAAAATAGTTGGTGTGTGCTTATTGATTATAGGAAATTAAATCAAACCACCTGTAAGGACCATTTAATCCTCCCATTTATTGATCAAATGTTTGAGAGACGAGCTGGGAAGACACATTATTGTTTCTCGAATGCATTTTATGCATATTTTCAGGTTCCTATAGCTCCAGAGAATCAGGAGAAAACTTCATTCAGCTATCACTTTGGCACATTTTCCTACCTAAGGATTACATTTTGACTTTGCAATTCCCCAAGTACCTTCTAAAGATGCATGGTGAGTATTTTTTCTGATTTTATTGAGACCTGTATAGAGGTATTTATGGATGAATTTACTGTATATGTATTCTCATTTGATGAATGACTATGTATTTTGGGAAAGGTGCTGAATCATTGTATTGAGAAAAGTCTGGTCTTGAACATTGAAAAGCCTCATTTCATGGTAGATAATGGCATTGTCTTAGGGAATTTAGTGTCAAAAAATTGGATATAGTTTGATAGATATAAGATATACATTATTTAATCCTTACATTATCCTTCATGTGTGTGTAATAACAGATCATTCCTAGGGAATGAAGTCTTTTATCGGCACTTCATCAAGAATTTTAGTAATATTGCTCTTCCTTTGTTGTGATTACATCAAAAGGATTCTGATTTTATGTATGATGATTCATGCATGGTAGCATTTGATAAGATAAAGATGTTTCTATCCACTCCACCGATCATACAACCCCCACAATGGGACATTCCTTTTGAGCTTATGCCTGACATATCTAACATTTAGTTTGGAGTTGTCTTATCACAGAGGGTGGAGGGATGTTCATATGTGATTTCCTATGCATCAAGGACACTGAATTCATCATAATCAAACTACACAACCATGGAAAAGGAGTTTGTTGTTGTTATATTTTCTTTAGATAAATTCTGTTTATATTTATTGGGCTCTAATGTAGTAATTTTTTCTGACCATGCAGCTTTAAAGTACCTATTGAAGAATCTAGACACAAAGCCCAGACTTATCCGATGAATGCTCCTTCTTCAGGAATTTGATTTTGAGATAAATAACAAGAAGGTGTTAGAAAACGTGGTGGTGGACCACATGAGTAGGCTTACTCACACACTAGGGGATGATACCTTGGACCAGACACCACTTTAGGACAGTTTCCTTGATGAGCATATTTATTGAATCTTAGGTATGCATCCATGGTATGATAATTTAGTAAACTACCTTATTGCATTTGAAATCCCTATAAATTTAAAGAAACATCAAGTCCACAAATTAAAAAGTGAGTCTCTGTATTATGTCTGGGATGATCCCTACCTTTGGTGCATGTGTAGTGATCACGTCATTATGGCGTGTGTTCCTGATCATGAGTTTGATTCTATTATGCATTTTTTCCATAAAATTTTTTATGGAGAACACTTTGGACCCCAAAAGATAGCTAGGAATTTTTTAGAATCTGGATTATATTGGCCTAGCTTATTCTATGATTTTCTTCTATTTTTTAAGTTGTGCTCTCATTGCCAACATACTGGGAACATTTCTAGGAGACACAAGATGTCTCAACAACCCATACTACTTTGTGAGATTTTTGATGTACGTGGAATTGATTTTATGGGTCCTTTTCTAAGTTCTTTTGATTTCTTGTACATTTTGTTTTATATTGATTATTTAATAAAATGGGTGGAGGCTAAGGCCACAAAAAATGATGGTTCTCATTTTGTAGTGTAATTTGTCAAAGAACATATTTTTTTGTAGGTTTGGAGTACCAATGGCTATCATCAATGACCAGGGGACACACTCCTACAATTAGAATTTGGATTCCCTACTTCAGAAGTATGGGGTGACGCACAAAACATCAACACTATACCACCCCCAAACAAATGGTTAGGCTGAAGTTTCAAATTGTGAGTTGAAACAAATTTTGGATAAAACTGTGTAGCTAAATAGGAAATATTGGGGAATGTTCTTGGATGATGAATTTTAGAATTATAGGACAACATTCAAGACTCCAATTGGTATGTCCCCATTTCAGATTGTTTTTGTGAAAGCATTTCATCTCCCTATGGAAGTATAGGATCAAGCATATTGGGCTATAAAGTGATGGAACGTGGATTTGGCCCAAGCTAAAATCTAAAGGAATCTGCAAATTCAAGAGCTTGAGGATATTTTATTGTCTTCGTATGATAACTCAAGGCTTTACAAGGAAATATCAAAAGAATATCATGAAAAAAATATCCATAAAAGATAATTTCAAGTTGGAGATAACGTCTTTCTCTATAGTTCACGAATGAAGATGATGTCTAGTATATTGCATTCTAGGTGGTTAGGTCCTTATGTTGTGACTAATTTTATTCCTTATGGTGCAGTGGAGATCACACAAGAGGGCACACGAAGGATATTTATAGTTAATGGGAAACGTTTGAAGAAATGCATTGAGGGACTTTCTAC
Source organism: Viscum album (assembly GCA_963277665.1). Taxonomy (NCBI): domain Eukaryota; kingdom Viridiplantae; phylum Streptophyta; class Magnoliopsida; order Santalales; family Viscaceae; genus Viscum; species Viscum album. The sequence goes on along the minus strand of OY728158.1, from coordinate 358,869,299 downwards.
TGATGCATTGGATTCATTACACTACATGACCCCATCATCACTTCAGCATATCATGTTGTTCCTAAACCATTCACTTTTATATTCTTTATCCTATTTACAATTATACATTTCATTTGAATATATCATCTCATAGGTTCACATTGAAGACAATGCAATATTTTAGGTGTGGGGGAGGGGACAACATTTGGGTAGATATTTGGGATTTTCATTTGTGTGGTTTGTGTGTATTTTCTATTATGTTTTGGGTTAAAATTAAAAAAACAAAACAAAACAAACAAAAAATTGATAAAAAAAATATATCATGTAACATTCTCTTGTGGAACATATGTAAAATGCATGTTTTCAAAATTTAATGGTATAAATATAATAATGATTAATATTTCATCATAAAGGGTTTAATTTTATAAAAATTGAATTTATAGATGATATGAATGGTTGTTTCATTATAAAACCTTTTAGATTTTGAAATCATTATTTGTGATATTTGTTCATGGTAAATTGTGCCGTTGATTTATCCACACAGTTTTTCACTCTACTATGACTTGTGAAATTTTTCCGACTCAATTGAAGGTATAGTCATGTTAGGTAAACAAAATTCCTTGGTTGATCCATATGTTTGTTTATCTTCCGATCAGTTTCATTACTTTACCAAATTGACCTATGTGTGTGCACCTATTATCCAACTATTGTACGCCCTCAAAAAAAATATAGGTTGTGTCTTGGACATGTAAAAACCCACTCTTCATCGACCTTCGATCTTGTCATAACTATTACTGTTAGTGTTTTTAGGAGATAAAACATGGGTTTAGAGTTGAGTGTGATATTTTTTCCAAGTGAAAAAAAATAAATAAATAAATCATGGGAGTGATGAAATGTAAAACATATGGGGATATCTTAGTCGGGAGCTTAAGGTTTGACTTTCAAGAATTATTAAGTGAGTGGGTATTGAAATTAGATTACAAAGAAATGTAGAGCATGTTTGGTGAATTAATCCATGTAAGAATAATTGTTTTACTTGACCTAAATATACTAAATAAATAGTGTATTTATGAGATTATAATGGTTAGCACACACACACGTTGAGAATTAGTGGCATGGTAGACGCTTGACTTGTTTCGCTAAGATTAGTGTTATGAATATCATTGGATTTTTTTTGACACAATTTATGAGACAATGAATTTAAAATTTCTTGATATTTACTCTTGATGGGATTCTTGATTTTCCTATATTTTCACTGTGGATTGAGAAATTTGAATGTGAATATCTTGTCACAATTTTTTTGAATACATGATATAGGTTTTTTCCCATGATGGAAAAAGTGTAAGTGTGGGAGAATTGATAAAACACAGTTTTATTTAATATTTTAATTATAATAAATGATATAATTTACTCACATTGTGGTAAATTTGTTCATTTACGAAATATTTGGGATTAGATCATTTATTTGAAAATTTGATGAAAATTCCAGTTTTACCCATTAAAATTCACTGTAGCATTTCTGACATAAATATTTTTATATATATTATTTTATATTAAAATTTTGTAAATATTTTTCTTAATAAATGGGATAAAACTTTCATTCAGGACATATGATCTAAACTATTCATTTGATTGGACTTAATGGGCCATGAGGTCAAAGCTGGCCTGGACTCACCAGATTGGACATCAGTTCTGTATTTGGGACATAACGTCTTCATCCATGATTATATTAGGCCAACAGTTTGAGAGGATCTTCAATACTAATTTTAGCACATATTATCCTTATGTAAAGACAACTTATTCATGCATTTTTGTGGTCAAACATGCGGTGCAAGTTGGATTAATTTTTTGGCAGAAATTCCCCCATTCACACTTGAAACCTCTTTAAACCTAGCCTCCCCTCCACTCTATAAATTTTTGTTTTTCCCATTTAGAGGGGTTGGGACGTGAATTAAAAAGATTTATGGAATAGTAGAATTGGTTTCTCTAAAATTCTCTAACCATTTTGAAAGGGGTAGCTCATGAAACAAGGATCCCCTCATTCAAGCCTTCTTCTTCTTCTTCATGTTGTAGTGTTTTTATTTTCATAATAAAATTCTTTATTCCTCTTCTATTTATTATATTTTCTTCTATTTCATTCAACTATATTCTTTTTTATTCATCCTATTTGGGATGGAATCAAGATTATAAACTAAATTGAGTTATACCCATTCTAAACATTTTCACATGCAAAACATTTCTACGATGAACACACCGCTCATATAAGGGTAGTTTTATTAGTAATGGATCAAACCCTATCCTTCTTCATTCATTTATTTTGAATAAATGATATATTTTAATTTAATTAATATGATGTCTTAATTGAGTTTCTAATTTAAATGAAACTAATAAATAAATTAAATAATTAACACAAAACACGCGATGTTGGAATTGTTTGAATTGTGAGAGCACGATCTTAATTGGTAATACAAGACCACACAAGATAAATCTGTAGAGTTCAAATATAATATGTAAAATAATTTAATCCTTATTTTCAGAGTGTATAAGTTCTCTAATTAACCACTTACCAAAATCTAACCTAATAATTTCAATCAAAGTAGGGTGTTATGATTTCATGTTCGAAAGCTAGCTTGGGGTTTAAATAATTTCATCTTTGTGGTTAACTTAACACGTGTTGGGTTCGAGGGTTAAACAATTAGGGGATTATAATTAAGTGGATGTTAATTAAAATGATAATGATAAATAATTTATTGAATATGTATAGTTAAATCGATTATGCTTTCTAAAAAATATTTTCTAAAAAAACATCTTGTTGTTGTGTCTTTTTTATCGAACATCATTTCAAAAATAAATGCAACAGTCTTCTAGAAAACATACTCTAGTTTTATAAACATTAAGAAAACCCCAATAATTTAAATTATTATGTATATTTTAATTTCAAAATACAATTATTAATTTTTTTTAGTGACTGCCTCTTTGAGAGACGACATAGGTCATCCACCCTACTGCACCAAACTATCCCCAAACTAAACATCATTTGAGAGTGCCCATGAAAACTCAATTCAATAGTGTAACCCTCTGTGATACATATACTTTAGAAATCACTCAAATCATTCTTTATTTGTAACTTCACCACTAAAGCATTTTTGAGTTTCATATAACACAAACTAACACCTAAAAGAAATAAATTAGTGAATATTTGAAAATAAAGGAATAACCATTTTTGGAAATGATAATATACCCTTTAGAATAATTTAAGAATTATAGTCACCATCGTATGATTGAATTTATGAGATTTAGGTTTAGTAAATATATCATACATGCTGAATTGAAGTTGTAATGAATCTATATATGCAAGTGGGTTTGAATGTATTTGAAATTATTTTCTGTCAAGTTGGGGCTTATTATAAATATTCTTTTTCTATTTCTATCATATGTAACACACTCAATCAAAAAAATAAAAATATTTTCATTGGGTGGAGGAACCATATTTTGGGGAGGATGATAAACTTTATAGACTCACTCAAGAGTGGAAAGATATCTATGGTGGGGTTCAAATTTCATTAGAATTATATGAGGGTCAAATAATTAACAAAATGTTTGTATTTTAATTACTAATGTATATTTATAATAAATACATAACTAAAATATTTACAATACTACAGGAAATTTATTTTATGGAGAGTAATTTCTATGTATTATGATTTTAATTATTCAAATCACAAATGTATCTCAAAGGTCACATCATGTAAAAGATCACATACATAATCAATGATCAGCTCAATTTGATGTCAAAAATCATTCTCACACCATGTCATTTTCCTACTAACCTATAAATAAATATTTATTCTTTTTGGTATGCAGACTTTTATGTTATCCAAGTAGTATAGAGAAAATATAGGAACAAAACTGGTTAAAAATATTTTAATTGAAATCGTAATTACCTTGGAAAATTATATGTTAGGTAATTTTATTTTGTGGATTTAATATAAACCATAAAATTATTCACCTTCATAATTATAATATCATTGAATTTAACTATATATTTGTTGTAAACCTATTTTCAATTAAAAATATTTACTTTAAATGTTGATTTATCTAACTCATATATTTGTTCAATTATTCTAAGGTATGAAATATTTACATAAATTGGATTTCTATCATTGAAACTGAATATGTGCATCACTGGCTCTATAAGACTGACTCGACTATTTAGCATCATACTATATTCATTGTGTTCAGTCATAAAGACTCTATTAACATTAATTACAAAATCAGTGTAAAAGATAACATTTAGATTTTTCCCCTCGATAACCAATGAAGTTGTTCGAAAATAGAATTGGAATTTATAGATAACTGCATATAAATATGATCTTAGAACCATCTTATAAACTATTGATTATGGGTTATTGATATCCATATTTCATCCCTTGATGGATTCAAATTCATAAGAATTAATCTATGGGATTCATCATATAGAGGAAACTCTAAACCATTATTTAAAATGTAAAGGTGAGTCTGCTCTTGGTCAATAATGGTATTTCTAACTACACCACATCCATAAATTTCTTATGCCATAAGTCTTGCACTATGATGACATTTTGGGGGATAGATTATATAAATATCTGGTAGTTAATCAATATATAATTCAATAGATTTATGAAAAATAAATCATTATTCATTACAACCTTCTAACTAACTTCAATTCATGAAGTTACCCTTAAAAATATTCTTATATCATTTAGTGGAGTACATCCATCAACAATGTTCATGACCACATAGTTGAATCTATCTAACCTAGTGAACCATCAAGTGGAAAAATTATATCAAGGAATTATGGTTTCAAGAATAACCCCAGTTATCATAATACGACAACAATTTTCCTTATTCATGATTGAAATATTTTTAGGGTCTACTGCTTTATGGCATATGGATTTGAAAAGGAAGAAAAATTCGGTTAATATATGTTGTACATTTTTAGTTAGAATTCAACATAATTCTATAAGAATTAAATTTTCATAAAAAAACATGACTATACATTTATTATAGTCCCAGTAACATAAAATTATTCATTTCAATGATTTTATTGATATTTTATGTATAAAACTCTATAAATTTTAAACCATTAAGGATGTTTCATAATTGAAATTGTTCTTGTCAGGATAGAGTGTAAGCTAGTGGTGTAATAATATGTTTTCTTTCACCCTTCACTAGTGCCAACACATCCCTTATCCCCATGTTAGTCATGTCCAAAATTTCCTTAAATTCAACATTTTATTATATTTAGTACACTTTTTAATGTAAAAATAATTATATCACTTATATATTTTTAAATATTCTTAACATAAATAAAATATATGAAATATAAACCATTCCATTATGTTAATTCAATGAGAATTCATATATTTCTTCCAACCATATTTTTTAGTGGTTTTCAAATTTTTATTTCCAAAATTCATTTCATTATATTTTACATTCATGAGAAGTTGATCAATCGTTAATTGGTATAGTGTTGTACATCGTTTTGTATTACCATTGAATGATATCATCGAAGATTAGTATTTATTTCTTAAGGGAAAAAATTTACAATGTATTAAAAACACAGTATTCAAGGAATGTTTCAACCCAACTAAGTGTGTACCATCTCTAAAAATGGGACACCCAGACATTCTATTAATGTTATAGCCTAAAAAATTACTATAATAAGGACAGTCAATTATCTACCTATAAAACATGGTTGTCAACATAAAATATTTAATTTAATGACCCTCATAAAATGTAACAGTTGTATCCCATATCAATTTTAGATCTTTAACAATTTAAACCAAATAGATTTAAATATTATTATCAGGTTGTTTGTTTCTAGATATAAACTGAGACAATATAATGTATTAGTGCTTCATGCATGATCATGGTGGGAAGATATTAATTACCGACATAACTAGCCATGTAATTTGAGTATTAATTTTCCACAAATATGACTTATTAAATATGTAAATAATAAAAGTAAAATGTTACTTGGCTTGTTTCTGAATTCAGGATAATAATAATAAATTTTCATCCACTAAGGAGAGTTTGTTGGGTGTCATATTTTACCATCTTTAATTGCTATATCTACTTGCCTTGAGAATTTTCTAAGGGTTTCTTGATATCCATAGAGATATCCAAACATTGTAATGATAGGAAAATACCATAAAATTTTTTATGTATTTGATTTTTTTTCTTGTATTGATCTATGCAAAACCCATAGGATGTTATGAGGGATTCATGGACCTTGAAAAAAAATGCAATCATTTGGACATGCATGTATTGTCTTAGAGATCATACCCATTGAACATCGAATTTTATAAGTTCCATATTTTATACAAGGAAGATCATTTTCATCTAGAAACATATCAATATGGATACCTTGTTAATCAGTAAATCTGGTGTCACTCCTTCTTCTTCCAACTTCAAAATTATATAACTTTAATACAACTGACAATGTTTTATATTTAGTACAATCGGTATACAATAGTGTCTTTTAAGAGATATATATATTCTCAAAAAACATTGTACCATCATGAAGTTCATCGTGAATTTTCATTTTTCATTTCTTCTATATGATATCTATCATCATTTACACTAGCATTCATATGAAATCATCCATAAATAACAATATCATACCAGTCATAATGTACATTCTTTTTCCCCTAATGTTTAGTAAAAAATTTAAAGATTCGATCTATTTTTTGAAAAATAAAATATTCTTGAAACACTTCTGAGTGAATTCATCTTGAATAAAAAAAATGTAAACATGGATAAATTATTTTAGAAGGGTCATTTACAGAATCTATTACAATCATGATGAACATTTTGATTCCATCCTCATACTCATTTTTTATATGAGTAGAATTCATCCAATTTTTATTCTTATCCATCCTATTATGTTCAATAATATTCATTTTGTAAAAAAATAAATAAATTATCATAAGGTGTTAATAATGATAGGGGGAAATTGTAGATACTTCAAATAAATTTGAAATTTTTTCTAAGAAATAAAATTACACTCACATTGGACACTCAATGAAGAAATAAAAATAATGTTGTAATGATAAGATGATATAATTCATTTAAATTGGAATATTAGACTCCTTATGAGAAGTAATCACATTGATAACATCCAATTAATACAAGAATTTTGATTGTGTTAAATAATGTCAGATGGTGTGTGTTGTATTAAAGTGAATAATTGATGGTGGATAGAAGCTTTGATGAAAATAGGTTAAGGTTGAAACTAAACTCCAATAAGGGGAAACCACATGGGATGGTTTCCAACATGAATCTATTTCCCCCTTTTGTAGATTGAAATCTTGATTGTATAATAATGATCATATTGGACTACTAAATTTTAATGAATCTAAACATGATAATGTCATTGGTGATGATTACTAACAAGTTATATTTGTACAAAATGGTAAAATGAAAAGAAACAACCAATGGTGGTTGAAGGGCTATACATTACCCAATAGAGGGGATAAGTACTTTAACACTCTTAAAGAATCATTTAAGCTACATGAAGTTAGTGTTATAAGACAAAAATAATCGAATTATGTGTATTAAGATTATTTTTTAGTGGTGTAAATCATTTAACAATGGGAATGTTTTATATATACAAAGTTACAAAGAGTGTAGTTAAATTTTCATTTATTTGAGAATATAGAGATCAACAAATTTCACTGAAAAAATTATTAATGGTTAATAGTTAGTGTAAAATTATAATTGATAATGATATTTTTGGTAAGAGACCCTAAAACATTATATGTGCTAAAAGTAATTTTATTTCGATATAATCGACTGAAGGTGACTATAGCCAATTCCTTTGGAAAAATTAAAAACACCCAAATAATAACTAAAAATGTTGAAATATTGAATGATCTTGAATGGATGATCATAATTAAAAAACCATGGGTTTTTAAAGTATTGATTTATCCAAGGAGTTCAAGGGAGATAAGTGAGAAACTTTTTGTTCCCTGAGAGTTTGAACGACACGATGGATGGGGTCCTCTATTGGGGTTCTTTTTAAATATCGAAAAGGTTTCATCAGTTTTTTCTAAAAATCATTTATAATGACCAATATTTATAAAAACTAAAATAGAAATTGATGATAAAAACACTCTTTATGAGTCTTAACTCTTAGTGATGATAAATATGGGATTTTATCTGTACTTTATAGAATTTTTTAAAAAGATATATTTTGTAATTACTTTCTATTTTACCACTAAAAAACCTATATTTATCAAAAATCTTTAGAAAGAGTTGATATAGTTCAATATTTAATGATATAAGAGGTGATGGCCACTGAGCCCATCCCTCCCCTTATGGTGTGGGTAGGACCTATCTCATCCTTTGAGGGAACTCATCCTTTCTCATTTTCTACCTTTTCTATCCCCGATTTTCTACCTTATTTCCCTCATATATTTCTTATCTTTGAAGTTACAAATTTTTTATGGCTTCCTAAAACATTATCTTTCATCTTCAAAGTTCAATAATGCCTCACTAGTTCTCAACCTGATATTTATAGCATGTTTCAAACAACACCATCTACTAGTGGATTCATTTGACCAGTTTGCTATTAGATATTGGGGAATACATGAATACTTAACTATGGGTATTCTCAATAAAAATATAATCATTATTTAGTTCTCTTCAGATAATGACATGTTCTAGCCCTGATCTAGTTCCCCCCACATCTGTAATAGATCTTTTTTCTTCTTATTTAGGTGGACTTATTATTTCCACATGAAATGAGATACCCCAACTATGGCTATTTTGGTTAGTTTTCCAAATCACCCTCTTCATTTTTAGAAACAATTCATTATTTTAATGTTATTTAATTTGGTCGGTAGATATTTATTTTCTGATAGTAGAACTACAATTTTCCATATTATTTATCTACAAATTTACGTTGAAGTTGATTTTTTCAAAACATCAATGAAAATGTTTGGGTTCAAGTTGGAGAAGAGCTCTACTACATGAAACCTATTTCTTTGGAGTTGTTGATCAATTTTATTCTCTTAATTCAAAAAAATGTGTCACTTGATGGTTGGGCATTAGTATGGGGGTATATATAAAATCCAAAATAAGGATGCAAGATTGAGATGCAGTGGTAAGGGTATGGTGTCCATTTTTGGTATATTTCTGAAGGAACATTTTAAAATTTGTGTTTTTATTGACCGGAGTAGTAATTAGGAGGTAGAGAACTTTTGATCACGTAAGGGAAGGGAGTTGAATGGGAAATAACTACATGCTGGCCTCACAACCAAATACTTGGTTCCAAATAGAACAGAATAGGTTTTCACCATCCAGAAGGAGGCATGCCTATTAATCCTTTATTCAATAGTAGTAGACATATATGGTATATTTATATGTGATTTTGACGGTGTGTGTGAAATAGGGCCCATGGAAATTAAAATAAATTAAGATTAGAAGGCACCCAATAAGGAGGCAATGAGAATTGGTGATTAATCCAAACATAAGTAGGTGTTATACATAGTAGGTGAGGAAGATGCAATGTTTTTTATAACTAGTAGAGGAATATGGGGATGGGTGCATTCAATAAGTAGGGTGATCACGAGAGGTATAAGCATGAAAATTAATATTAGTAATTGCTTTGAATATCTGTAGATTGAATATTTTGTTTTGGGGTGAGGGGATTAAATATAATAAGTAATGTGAATCGAAACCCCAATACCAATAGAGAACTTGTATATGATAGAATAGGAGGATGAGATATCTATCCAAGAATTGGTGGGTAGTGTCGATGTATTGCATGTAAGAAGCCTATATAGCCCAAGGAGGAGGAAGGGGCAGAAATAAAAAAGGGATTTAGGTATATGTATTATGTTAAAGGTAAAGTTCTCTAAATGATGTAAGGACTAAACTACTTATGTCTCTGGATTCCTTCCATTATCTTATAAAACCAAAGAAATTTTTCCCAAACAATATTATTTCAAGAGTTAAAACTATTTACAATGAAACCTTTATTTCTGAAAAAACCTAAACTATAGTTGAAAATGGTATCATGGTCTAGAAACTAGAGAAGAAAAACGTCTACGACAAAGTTAAATGGACCCTCCCTAGTTTTGTGTTAATCAAGACGGGAATCTTCTCTAGAGGGGTTGCTGTTGTTATTCAAGGAGTCTATTTTATCTCATTAGAAATAAAAATAAATTGTGGAATAACATATAGATTATATCCCACTAGGGGCTTTCCCTAGGAAGATCCCCTTTCCCCTTCACTCTTCATTTTAATGGATGATATGTTTTCAATTATAATTTCAACATAAACAAACAATAATTTCATTCATGGGGTGAAGGCCTATCTCTAGGGGACTCTCATATCTAGCCTCTTATTATTTTATGATTGTATAATATTCCCTATATCCACTTTTGAAGAATAAAAGGACACATATATTCAAATTCACTTTTATGAGAAATATTTGGGTTATGTGGTCATCCTTTTTATAAAAATAGCCTTCAATAATGTAATTACCTCTTGTAAAAAGAGAACATTCAACATATGTTTGAAATTCATATGGTCACTAAAACACAAAAAATATCTTATACTTCCTATGATAATCGGATGCTCAAAAATAGGTATTATCTAAAATCCATTACATATTAAAAAAATAATCCTAGGATGGAATTTAAAAAGGGATTCCAAATCATGAAAAAAAATTCTAATTAAGCATGTCACATAGTCCATCCCCTATTTTTTTATTACTGTATTCATATTCCCCAAAAAATCATCAAACAAATCCAAGAAATCCTCACCAACATTTGGGGGTGGTTGGTCTCAACAATAGGGTAAAAAATATTTACTGGATAATAGGGAATACGATATGGAAACCCAGCCATTATGGGGGAATGGGATTCAGTTATCCGTGTCTCTTCAATGATGCAACCTATTGGGATCCTTAGGCCCCCACACTAGATTATTATAGTATATCCTGTGGGGTTCACAAGAGCTATTTCTGATGGAGATTTGTTAGGGAATAGACAACATAGCATTTTTTTATGTTTTGGAAAGACCAATGGATAGTTGAGAACAATGGAAACAATAAAAGTTACCCTACCACTAAATTCATTGAAGATGTTATTGTCCTCTATTAACTCAATGTGGTGTGTAACGGTTGGTGCACTGATAAAATATTCTCTTAGTTAAATTATAATGAAATGATTATATATGTATATTCCTGATTGTGAGAGATATGGGTATGGATCACCTCCACTAGAGTAGGTAAATAATATGTCCCTATATTTTAAAATCAATTTATTCTCTATAAATTAGTGGATCGATTTTAGTGGTCAATATTCTTTGGAAAACCATATGGATCCTCATGATACCACCCAAAGAATGGTATTTTTGGTTGCGTGTATAATTTTACATTCTCTCCCTTATATAGAGTTTCTTTCATGTCACCATGAAAAGGAGAAACTAATGTGTTCAAAATGCTTGACCATTATTTTATCTTACATGAATTCCATCTTTCACTACCCCAGAATTAGAGACATCTAGTGGGATTAAAATCCTAATGTTGATCACCTCCGAAAAATTTCCCCAAGATTCACTACCCTTCCCACAAAATGGTCATAACTTCTCCCCATTGTGGACCTGATGTAACATACATGGTAAATAAAGAATAATAAATTTACATATTGTTGAATTAAATATTAATTTTAATTCAAAATGTATTATATGTTCGACGGTGTACCTGATACACAAAAACGGGTTTCTTTGAAATCTTACGTTGCACACAACATTGAGTTATACTGAAAAATAACAATATTATATTATATTTTAGTTAATGCCTAGACATTGTAATAGTGGGATTGAACAGAACACTCTACAACATGATTATACATGTTGGTTAATTGTATTTACATTTATCCAATAAATTTTAGAGGCTTAAAATAAAAAAGAATCTGATTTTAAGTATAAAGACACTTATATTCATTAAAAGGTCAATTTACCACCTTTTGATGGAGAACCCTCTTTAAATATATTTTTGGTTACTTTTATAAGTTATAATTAAAAAAATAAAATTCTTCTTTAGAATTGGGACCTCAAAATTTACTTTGGGTAATTTTTTGTATTTTTCTGATAAAATTCATTTTTTAATAAATAGTGAAAAATATTTTATTTTAATTCAAAAATGCCTTTTAATATAATTTATTTATATGGATATATTATCTTTTTAACTAGTTTTAAATTTTAATTAGATTATATTTCTTCCATTTAATTCAATGTTGGCAATTCGAAGTAATTTCACTTTGAAATTAGACATAAACAAGTGTTAATCTTTTGATTGTTATTATTTCATAAAAACGTGCTTTTTGTTTTGACAACATGAATTAATTTTAAATTAATTAATTCAAATTCTATTTTTTAATTTGGTAAAATATACATCATTATTTAATTTAGAATATCAAATATAGCTTAAGCTGAATTTTTGGCATTTTTCTAAAGAACATCATTTTTTGATGAATTGTAAAAACACTCAATAGTATATAAAAAATAAACTTTTCCATTTAAATAAAATTTTAACACTTCTATGAATTTAATTTATAAAGTTTGATATACATGGTTGTTATTATTAAGTAAAATTTGGTTCAATAATATTAAAATAATTTTTGGTGAATAGTAACTTTTGACTTTTATTTACCGCTGTTAAAGGTAAATAAAGTAATTCAAGGTAAAAATAATATTATAACAATATTAAATTACCCTAACGTGTGTTCTAATCCTATTGTTTGATACATGTTCAACCATGGTCATCCTTGGGTCAATTTCGGGACCCCATAGAGCCACATGAAAGTGATAATGACATTTTATATTAATTAATTTAAAGTAAAGACAAAAATGACATAAACATATATCTTTTAGTAAATCAATTCTTACATGGGGTTATATAAGTTATTTCCTCAACTATAAATATTCATTTGAAAGATAAAAGGATTTAATAAATCATGGTATATTTTTTATAATTTTTAGACATCAAATAAATAAAATTATTTATGACACAATAATGATACAGTGTTTACCTCCTTAATAAATGATATAAATAAATGTTATTATAAAAATTAAAGCAATATAAAAAACCTATTCAATTGTTATTGGATGATTTTATTTCAAAAAGAAGACATCTTATATTCGACTTTAATGAGTTTTGGACCTTTAGAAACCAAAAATCATTATTTAATAAAATAATATTTTCAAACATTCCTAAAGAGCCCCTCCTTCTCCTTATAAAAATCCCTCACCTATAACCCATTACTCAAACCTATAAAGCCCCTTTTCTCATCCAACCTCCAGTCAAATAATCTCCTAATATCCATCTCTTCCACCTAGAATCCTTATCTTATGCAAAAGGCACTTCAAGAAATCATTTTGGTTCAAACCAAAGGATGTTACCCGGTTTAAAGGTAACATCTTCTCTTATGTTCTTTTCTTTTATTTTACTTCTCTAACCCCCTAAACTCTTTTTATTACATTATTTTATAACAAAACCAGTATCTTAAATATACTAGGTTGTTTTTATGAGAATTATTCAAACTACACTTACACACACATCTATCTAATGGGTAAAGAACATACTGTTTCTGTGGATGACGAACTACTGCATCACGAAACGATGATTGATCAATATTCTCCTACCACATATTATGGTGGACATTATTATGGAATTGTATTTTTATGTGATATATTTATTATATTTATATTGTCTATATACTTCTGTAAACATGATAATTTCTTCTGAGGAAGTGCAGACTACCGCCCCCTCAAAGTGATATGACTCATTCATGCCATACGTGGAACATATAAAGAATGGAGTTAACAAATTTATACATTATATTATACTGGAATTATAATACACTTATGTATCATTAAGTTTTCATTCCATTAAATAGAAAATATAAATTAAATTAGATTTCATGATCACGTATGACTTACCGTCTCCATGAACGGTGCATTTCATTTCTCATCTCCAATTGTTATTTACTATTATAAATACATATATATGCTAAATATATATGATATATATGATATCTAAATCAATTATATAATTCTATAGATAATGGAATTTTGATCACATGAAAAACTTGTAATTATAAGAAGTTCATTTTTGACTCAAGTACCAAATATCGACAAAACAACCATTATTAACTAAAATGATTACATAATGTTTATAACATAGTAATAAGTGATATAAAAAGAATAATAAACTTGAAAAATGTTCTTAATAAATTATAAATTAACTTTACTTTATTATTCAGGAGATTAAGGAACGAACGGGTCAAGTCAGACATGAGGTAATGGACTTCGTCTCAATCTCCTTTAATTGAGGCATAATTTGTTTTATACATGAATTTCTTTTATACAGTGTATAAACCCCTTTAAATTTTTATTTCATTCAAAGAGAATAGTTTTTCTATAATTCATTTTACTAAACTTCAAAAAAGAATGTTTCTTTTTTACAAATGCGGTGATAATGCCCTTTTTCACCGCCACAAGTATTATTTGATCTTTAGCTTCCTTAACAAGTCGTAATGTTTTTAAAACGAAAATAAATACCACATACTATTTTATGTTATTTTGTATTGAATATGGTTTTGACATTGGAATTTTTATGTCAATATATTTAAATGATATATTGTTATTGATATGTGGAAATGTTATCTTTCCTTTATATTTGTTTCCTACTTTATAAATATTTTATGTTTTTTAGGAATTGTTTAAGTATATGGGTGGTTTTGTGATAAACCTAGGGCAGGTAACCCCAATATGGATCTCCAATTAGTTGGCTATCATGACAGAGGTAAACGTTAATGTTTCTCCTAAGAGATTTAGGGAATATACTATGATGGGTATTCTAACGTAACTCTCTATGTAGTTGTGATAGCTACAATGTAAGTTTGATATGGATGCCACAAGTTACCTTTATGATTAGTCATTACTATGTGTTATTCATAAATATAATGATTTATTGAGGTATGTTAAAGTGCTTATGCTTGGTATGTATTGATGGACTAATGTTCTCTTTTCTTGTTTTATAACTTTTATTAAGCTTTTTATTCTCATTCCATGTTTTGAAATGCTTTTCACAGGAATTAAAGATGAATATGGTAAAGGATGAGATCAAGGAAAAGTCATGTTGTCTAAAAGATGAAACTAGACATGTCTCTTTTTTTAAGAGTTTTTATTTCATGAAAAAATGGAAAATTAATAGAAGTGTTTACCTTGTAATTTTTGAGATGCAATATAATAGTTAGGGCCTAATTCCCTAAAACTCTAAACCTGAAAAGATCCTCAATGTAAATTATCCATTTAATTCAAGATTTTATTGTTTTAAGGTTGGGTCCTTATAACTGAGTTCCATTTTAATAGTGGCATTGATTATTTGGGTTAGGAGGAAAGAAATTATATTTAACTAGGTTATAATACAATTAACCTATTGGATCGATCATGGTACCCACTGGTTATCCATGTGGAGACACAATGATCTTTAGCTTGATGAACTTGTGGTCATGCTTGATCTATGCAACTAGAACCTTACCAAAATAGGTATCGTAGAAATTAATGTTGACACAGTACCCTTATAAAAAGGCATCACAAATTTTGGTGTTGTTTTCTATGACCCTTCTAGAATGATCACTGTTTCAATCCAAAATTATTTCAGGTTGAAATTCTCACCAACATTGATGGAAGCCCAAGAAATCATAATTGGCATGGAATTCTCTATTTAGAGTGTGTGGGATTATATCACCCTTCATTCAGACAAACTCACAAGTATTAATGCTATATATTCTTTAGAGGCCATACTCCAACTGTTTGGTCTGTTAGTCTTGAATATCCGTTTTGTGTAAAATTTCTTCTCATATTTATCCATCTTTTTTTACCAAAAGGTAGGGTAATAAAGAGGCTCATCATTTGGATACCATGATTCTTTCATATAATTCTCATGTATGGTTGGTTTTTTCCTTAGTTGGATGACATACCATTGTTTACAAGAACTATTATCTCTTAATATATGAGTCCTCTTTTCTCCTCAAAGAATAAATGTTAAGTAACTATTGAAAAGTATAAAATATGGCATCATCCCTAAAAGATAACCATATTATAAACAAATAATCAAATCAGAATAAAAATATTATAGAAAATAATAATGAAATACTATTATTATATTGCAATATCATTTTATTTCAAAATTTCCATAAAAATATTATCATTGAAGTGATATTTATAATTAATTAAAAAAATTACATTCCAATATACAAAACACTTATAACGTTATTTTTTTGACAATCAACCCATATAACAAATCTTTTCCTTATTATAAAACCAATGTTTTTTAGTAACAATATATAAAAAATAAAAAAATTATATTTTTTATATAATTTAAATATGGTAAATTATATTGTTAATAACAAAATATAGTAATGATTCTCCACCATTATTAGTGGGTGGTAAGGGTTCGAGGGAGGTGGGGTTGGACGTGGGGTGAAGTCCTTAGGCTTTCTTATTTACAGCAATTTTCTTCTTTGATTTGTGTTCCATGGTGGGGAATGTAATTGACCTATTACTAAATATATTAATGATATTATCAGTTATTTTATTAATCATATTAATATTTATTATATTGTTAATTTTATATTAATTATTAATTATTAATTATATTATGAATTATTAAATACATTTATAGATCATAAATATATAAATTAAACTGTTTATAAATGATTATGTAAATGATATTATCAGTTATAAATTATTTTATATACATAAATAGTAGTTAATAATTATATCATTAAACTAAAATCACACTTTTATATTGATAACACACACTTTGTGTCATACCAAGCACATCATTTGTCAGATTGATGTGCGGTAGATTCTAACCCATCACAAATGAATAATAGATCGTTAAAATATTTTTTCAAAACAATCTAAGCTTGTTTTATTAGTTTTGTTAATGAGACATGCATTTTAAACTAAAGTGACTCTATAATAATAGAAATACATAGTTGGATTCATACCAGACACATTATTTATCATATTGATGTGTGGTCTATTCTTTTACTTCACAAATGAATTATGGAAAGTTTCCATAAATTTTAAAAACAACTAGAGGTTTTTTACTCTATTTTTAAAATGTGATGATCATTTAAAACTAAAATAACACATTTATATTTAAAACAAACACTTTGAGTCAAAAAACCACATCATGTTTCATATTTATGTGTGGTTGATTTCTATACATAAAATGAATTTTGGATCATTGTCCTAATGTTTGAAAAAATAGGAATTTGTTTTTTCCTTTTTGACTATGTGATGCACATTTTAATCTAATATTCCACTTTTATATTGAAATCACACTATTGGAGTCAAACTAATAACATCATGTGTTAAATTGGAATGAATTCTATTACTACACATCACAAATTATTTGTGGATAAATTCTATAATTTTTAAAAATAGTCTGATCTCATTCTATCACTTTTGTCTATGTGACACAAGTGTTAATCTAAAATAACACTTTCAAATTGAAAACACACACTTAGAACCATAAAAACCACTTCATGTGATAGATTTAAAAGAAGATGATTCATATATGTCACAAATAAATTTGGGATCATTTTATTTAATTTTGGAAAAAAAATCTCGGTTACTTGGTTTTGATAATGTGACATTCATTTTAAACTAAAATTCCACTTTTATATTGAAAACACACACTTTGATTCATATTGACCACATCATGCATCATATTATCATGTGAGAGATTACTATACATCAAAAATTAATTATAGATCATCTTACTAGGGTTCTAAAACAATTATAATTTTTTTCTTGATTTTGTTTATGTAATCCATGTTTGAAACTAAAATTATACTTTTATATTGAAAATACACACTTTCAGTCATACCGACCACATCGTGTTTCAGATTCATGTGTGGTCGATTACTATAAATCAAAAATTAAATATGGATCATTTTTATAATGTTCAATATTAATTTGATCTTGATTCATTTGTTTTTTCTATGTGACGTATGTTTTAAACCAAAAAGAAACTTTCAAATTTAAAACACACACTGGGAGTCATACCAACCACATCATGTGTCAGAATAAGATGTGGTCAATTCCTAGATGTCACAAATAAGTTATGGAATGATTCCTTGAATTTTAAAAATAATACAACTTCATTTTCCTTGTTTTGGATTTTTAACACACGTTTTAAACTAAAATGATACTTTTATATTGAAAAAATTGTACTTTGAGTCATATAGGACACATCCTATATCAGATTGATGCGTGGTCGATTCCTATACAAAAAAATGAATTATAGATCATTTACCTAATGTTTTTTAAATAATATGAAGTTTTTTTATAGATTTTTTTATGTAGAATGTTTCTAAACTAAAATGAAACTTTTATTTTGTAAACATGAACCTTATCTCATATCATCCACATTGTGAGTTGGATTTTAATGCAATCAATTTTTGTGAAACTAAATTGAATTATGGATAAATTTCTTAATATTTGAAAATAATAGGATATTTTTTTCTTGGTTTTGGATTTGTGACACATATTTTCAAAAAAATGACACTTTTATATTGAAAACATGCAGCTTCATTTATACTGGACACATCAGGTGTTTTATTAACATGTTGGTGATCCCTACACACCAAACATGAATTATGGATCATTTTTTTAATGTTTTAAGATAATTAGAGTTTTTTTATTGGGTTGGGATATGTGAATTTTTTTTAAATAAAATGAAACATAATATTAAAAACCCACACTTTGAGTCTTACTAGTCACACCATGTTTTATATTGATCCATGGTCTATTCCTATATGTCTCAAGTGAAATTTGAATCATTTACCTAATTTTTGAGAGAAATATAATCTTCTTTTATTGGTTTTGGAATCGTGATGTGTGATTTAAACTAAAACAACACTTTTATATTAAAAACACATACTTTGAATCATACTGACCACATTGTATGTTAGATTGAAATAAAGTTGATTCTTATATGTCTTAAATGAATTATATTAGTTTTCCTAATTTTTTAGGGAAATCTGAGATTTTTTATCTATTTTATTTTTGTGAAATGAATTTTAATAAAAAATGGAAATTTCATATTGAAAACATGCAGTTTGAGTCATACTAGTCACAATGTGTGTTTGATTGATATGAGGTCAATTCCTACACATACAAAAATAATTATCAATAATGTTCCTAATGTTTGAAGAAAATAATTTTTTTCTACTTTTGTTAGTGTGACCCATTTTTTGAACTAAAATAGATCTTTAATATTAAAAACACACACTTAGAGTCATATCAATCACATCTTGTGTTTAATTGATGTGTGGTCGATTATTATATTCCAAAAATGAATTATGGATCATTTTCCTAAATATTCAAGACAATCTGAGCTCATTTAATTGGTTTTGTCCATGTGAAATTCTTTTTTACACTAATTTCAGAGTTGAAAATACTCACTTTGAGTCATATTGTCCACATCACATGTAAAATTTACCTATATTCAATTCATTTATCTCAAAAAATATTTTTGGATCATTTTCACGTGGATTGAAAACAATCATGTCTTGTTTTATTAGTTTTTTCAATGTGATAGCTTTTTAAACTAAACTAACACTACAATATTGAAAACATGAACTTATATTCTTGCTATCGACATCATCTGTATGAATGACCTTATTTTTTTTGATACATGACAAATTATGGATCATTTTTCTATTTTTTGAAAATAATTCACGCTTTTTTATTGGTTTTGGCTATTTGATGTGAGTTTTAAACTAAAATGACACTTTTGTATTGAAAACAAACACTTTGAATCTTACCAACAATATCATGTGTCAAATTGAATTTTGGTTGAGTACTACATGTCATAAATGAAATTTTCATAATTTTATTAAATTTTGAGAATATTATGATCTCACATTCTTGGTTTTGGCTATGTGAATTGCACGTTAAACTAATACAACACTTTTATCTTGAAAACACACACTTTGAGTCATACAGACTACATTTTGTTTTATATTGAAATGAATTCAATTTTTATATGTATCAAATTAATTATGAATTATTCTCCTAATGTTCGAAAGCAATTTGATCTCGTTTTACCTATTTTGTTCATGTGACATGCGTTTTAAACTAAAATGAAACTTTTATAATGAAAACGTGCACTTTGAGCCATACCGATCACATTGTGTAGTTGATTGATGTGAGATAAATTCCTATACATCAAAAATGAATTATCCATCATTTTACTAATGTTTTAAAAAAAATCCCATATTATCTATTTTTTTAGTGGGGAACAAGTTTTAAACTGAAATGAAACTTTTATAATAAAACAGACAATTAGAGTCATACCATCTAGATCATGTATTGGATTCATGTGAAGTCAATTATTACATTAAAAAATGAATTATGGACTAGTTTACTAAATATTCAAGATAATATAAAGTCTTTTACTAATTGTATTTGGATATTAGTTATGCATCTTTATGAGTATTTATAGTATCAATAATTTCAGTTTTTTTAAAAAAACATGAATGTAAAGGAATTAAAATTCCACCTCGGGTACAACTTCCATCCATCTATTATTTTCTTTTCAAATTTCATGCATAGTTCATATTTACATTTTTTTGTTTTTCAAATTCTAAACAAAATTTTACTATAGAAATGATAGATGGATTAATGAGTCAAAATCTTTCCTCATGGGGTATTCTATTTAAATATTGGTAATATATACACCTATAGAAAAAATTAATAGTTATTAATTTTAATAAACATACTAGAAACATTTATGGAAAAAAATTTAAAATGTAACTCATTTATGTATTCACAACTAATACCCCTAGCCATACAAACATGATAATTTCATTTATATTCCTCAGACCAACCATGTCTCCAATATCTTATCCAAATATTTCTTCTTTATATTCAATTTAGGACATTATTTCATATTTAAATTTTTTATCTATATGAAGTTGTAATGTTAATACATTATGTAGTTGAACTAGTGGGTTGAATGTTATCTCATAAGTTCTTTTTAATTTCTTGGCCTATTTACTACATTTTCTTAATCTGGACAATCATTTTTCATTCATTTTCCCCATCTTTAATACCATATCTGATTTCATACATTTTTGTATCAATTTATAAATTTATTTTATTTGAATTTTTTTAAGGACATAAATCATGTATATTTATAATACATAATTAACATTAAATTAAAGTTACAATTTCAATATCAACCATGTTATCATACAGAACATCAAGCGGATTAAGAATCTCATTGCTCGTCTCATGAGTAACATGAATCCCTAATATCATGTGTTATTTTGGTATTTTTTTATCATGTAAAATATTTCCTAGGATATTATACACTATACACCTCACAACAAGGTGATGTGTGTGTTTTGATAGATATAAATCACACAAAATTTCACCATATGGATTTTTAATAATATAAGGATATTTGAAGTTTTCTGAATCACGTTTAAGAGAAAGAGTTATGATAAAATTGGTCACCTTAGGTAAGGAATTAAGTTTAGGGAATTGGAAATCCTCAAATATTATGGGGTTTTGTGGCTCCTCATGTACTAATCATTGTTCTGGTATTGGTTCATATTGATCCTTTCATATATATTGTTAAAAAAACTAGACTAGATAATAATATCTTTTAAAGCATCTATATTTTAATATATGCCTTTCATTATCTCATATGTATCTCATGTAGGAATTATCTTCTCAAAATATGTTTGAGGTGAAATTATAAATACTTCACCTCTAATACATCCATATTGTTCTATCTGAGTCAAATCTATTGAATGTAATTTTTTATTCTGGTAAAATTGATACTAAGGATGTGTCTAAATAAAACAAAAAATATATAAAAATTAATATATATTTTTATGTAATACTATTATAATAAATTTAAAATTATTATTATTCTATACTTACACATGCTTCCTATACTACTGGTGTGTTTTCATCTATTAGTTTTCCATCTTAATTTATATGAGCCTCCTTCAATAATACATGGTGTGGGGTGGAAGTAAATTCAAAGTCGGATTGATCAATGTATATATAAATAAAGGAACATATGTTATTTCATATCACATAAAACATTTAATATATATTTAAAATACATACTAATTTTTCGGGTGAAGAATACCCCATCCTTGATTTACAGTAGGGGAACATTGGTTTTGATGGACAAAGCTTATTTTCAAAACACTTTTGTTGTTTCATAAATTGAAATTTTTTTTTGGATGTAGATAAAATAAATATTTTTAAATAAAATATTATCGATAAAAATTCACTAGAAATGATTCCTCAACATGAAGAGTAATGAAATATTTTCATGTGGCCTTGTTTATAATGTGTGAAAATATTACTGGTGGTTGGGGGTTTCCATTCCCCACAAAATATCTATTATTATAATTTTTTATAATTGTTTGGAAATTTGTATGATCTTTTCCAGTGACCATTAATAAAAATTTCTTTTTGAGAAAATATAAAATTAACAAAATCAGCATGGTAAAATTAAAATAAAATCAATGTTTCATTATATAATTTTTTGTTAAAATAGAGAATGTATATCATAACATAACTATAATATCTTCCCACATGGTTTTCTTAAATATAGGAATGAATTGTTCCATATATCTATATAATTTTTAAAACGATTTCTCATTGTGAAACTAATGTATCTAATGATCATTAACATGATGGGGTAAATCGGTTGGCGTCATTGATTCTAACTGACCTAAAACTCTATTATTTTTCTAGTTTTGTTGATAACATTAGTTATCATAGTGATGTTATACTAATATTTTCATTTTCATCCACATGTTTTTGATCTACTAATAATCACAAAGTTTCAAAATTAATAATTTGTTATTCAACAATATTGGTAACATCAGCATATAGAGAAGTTAATATTTTCATGATTAGTTAATATTTTTATCTATATTATGTAACAAAAGTAGATAAAACATAAAAATATGAGGAAAAAATTATATTAAAAACACTTTAACCTATTAATTTAAATCACATTATATTCATTGAACGTTGAAGGGATTTGGCTCCTCCATTGAATAAAATAATCCCCTCCTTATGTTCCACTCTAATATACATGTGAATGTCTATATAGGCATCACTATCAAATTATCATGATCTGATAATGAAATGGATATTTTAAATTGAATTTTATTTCGAACCAATACTTTTTTTTGTCTCTAATATAAGAGTTGTCCAATTACTATTAGTGGGATGTGGGACATAAAATACTTGTACTATTTTTAATTAAATTATCAACAATTTGTACTTATACCCTTCCACACCAAAATTTATTATTATAGAGACCAATTTGTAAACTTTAACTACACTTATATTATCAAACCATATGCAATTTAAATTAAAAACATTAAGTGTTTTAAAATATAACACATATATTTGTTTGCTGATGCTGATGTTTTATATAATTGGATAAATTGTATTTTTATCCATGAAACCAGATATGTGCATCACTTATTTCATAATCCTAATTGCGTTGTTTTAATCATACAATGTTAATTGTATTCCTTCTAATAGAATTTATTACCATTAATTAAAAAACTCTTATAAGAGATAATATTTATATTTTTTCCCATATATAGCCATTGAAATAATTCGGTAACCGAAATAATATTTTCAGATAATTATTTATAAATATGATCCAAGAACCATTTTATAAAAAATTTATTATGAAATTCGGCATCCATCATTCATCCATTGATGGATTAAAATGTATATGAATTACTTTGTTGACTTAAACATTTATAAAAACATTTATACTATAATGTAAACAATAAATGTTATCCAGATCCTGCTCAGTAATAGTAATTGTAACAACATCTCTTCTAGAAATCTCTTTTCTTATTTAGATTCCGCTATGATGAGATTTTTGGATACTAATTCTATAAAAATCAACTATGTAATTGTTATAGAATTGTATATCTTCTCCAATAATATATCGCTCTAAAATAAATACTTCTATATTAATTTAATTCTAGATATACCCATTTAATATATTCATATATTTTTTATTGGGGAACATCTATATTTAATAGACAGGACAACATGGTTGAATATATATAATAGAGTGAAACTTTAGGTCGAATATTTTATAAAATAATTTTGGTGGGAATAATATCTCTAATTAACGTAATATAAATAAAAAAAATTTATTCATGATTGACAAATATTTGTGGCCTATGACAGTACTACATACAACATTGAAAAGGAGCCAAAGTATGGTTAATGTATATCATACAGTTTTAGGTAGAGTCCAACATAATTATATAAGAATTAAATCCAACCTCAAGACAAGAATATAATTTTATTTTAGACCTTGTATCTTTAAATTAGTCAATTACATGATCTTATTAATATTTCATGAATGCCCGTCTAGTTGTTTTACATTATTAAGGATGTTGCATAATTGAAATTTTTCTTGTTGGGATAGAGTGTAAGATATTAGAGGAATATAAGTTCATCTTTTCCATTCACCATGTCCAACTATCCCATTATCAACATGTCAATAATGTACAACAATTTTTTAATTCAATATTATATTATATTTGGTAAATATATTAACATGTTATAATATTATCACACATTTTTTATGTTCATGACATGAAGAAAACATATGATGTATAAAAAATTCTAATATGGTAATTCAAATAAAAATTATCACTTTTTAAATAAAATTTCATAATGTTTTTTGATAATTTTTTCCCAAAATAAGTTTCAATATCTTTTAATTTCTTAAATATTTGATCAGCTGTTAATTGAGATGATGCTTTACGTTATTCTATATTTAGATTGAATGATGTCATTTAGGGTTGATATTTATTTCATTAGAGTAAAAATTTTATATGACCTAAAAAAAGTCTTCAATAAATTTTCCAACCTAAATTATTGTATTCCATCTTCACAAATGAGACACCTGAACATTGCACTAATGTTATTTCCCAAAATTGGTTCTATTGGTCAAAAAATTGTTTATAATTCTATAAAACATGGATCTCAATGTAAACTCTTCACTTTTATGAGCCTCATAAAATTTAACATTTATAACACACATCAATTTCAAAACAAAAATAAATGTGGCTAAATACAAATCAATATCATTATTGGGTTGTTTTTGTTTATATATAAGTAGAGAAAAAATAATGTATTTTCACTTCATGTAAAACTACAATGGAAAGTTATAAATTACCACCACAACTAGACATGTACTTTGTGCACTACTTTATACACTAAAATGATTTATTCCATCAATTTATAACACTAGATGAATGTTTCTTAGATTGTTTTAGAATTTCGGCTACCCAAAATAAATTTCTTCTACTCAGGAGAGCTATTGGTCGACATAGTTTTCCATATTAAATTATTATATATGAATTCCATGATTTTTTGACAATTTCTTGAAATACATATAGTCATATATACATTTTAATTATAGAAAAGTACCATATAATTTTTAAAGGATTTGATTCATCTTCCTTCTATCAATCTATTCCGATCATAGGGAATTTTTGTGAGCGGTTCATATCACATGATACATAAATCATAGTATCAACCTTTTTGGTATGTATATCATGTTTTACCATAATTTACTCTAAAATTATTTATTAGATCTATTCTAGGAAAATTCAAAATTATATTGCAACTCTTTTGGATGAAATCAAATTGAATAACGATAATTTAAACCGATAATAAGGATTTGATAAGGGTCATATGAATTCTCTATTACAAACTCAATAAACGTTTTAACTCTATCATCATACTCCACTATCATATGATTAACATACATCCATTTTTTATTCATATCCATCCTATTACATTTAATAATATTCATTTTTAAAATAAATAATTAAATATCGATAAGGTATTAATTATCAGTGTATAAACTTATAGATTCTTTGAATAAATTTGATTATTTTCCTAATAAAAAAGTCATACCCACTTTGTACACTCAAAGAAGAAATAAAAACAAAATTTATAAGAACAAAAAGGATATAAGTTATTGAAATTGAAATATTATACTCTTTATGAGAAGTTTTCACATTGATAAGCACCTTTTAGAAAAATAATTTTCAGTGTCTGAGATAAAGTAGGATGGTGTTTGGTAGCATTAAAGTAAAAAATTGATTATGTATGAAATCATTAAAGTTGACAGATCAATATTGAGGCTAAATTCCTATAAGGGGAAACAACATGGGATGATATCCACCATGATTATTTTTCCACCTTTGTTATACTGTAATATTAATTGAATAAAAATCATGATCTTGGAATACAATAGTCAAATGAATGTTCACATCTGAAAAGTTAACATTTTATACAAGGGTAACATGAAAATAAATAAATGATAGTTTTTGAGGTTTATCTACACCCCAAAATAGTGAATAAGTGTTAAAATATTTTAAAAGAATAATTTAACCGACATAAATCAATTTTTTAAGATACAAATTTCTTACTTATGCATATTGATATTGTTTTTTAGTGGTGGGAATCATTGAAGGAAGGTAATGTGTGATATATATAAAGTAATAAATATTCTATTTAAATTTCATATATTTTAATACAAAGAGAGAAACAGTGCTCACTTACCCTATTATTGATGGTTATCAGTTTGGATGAAGTTGTTCAGGATAATGACATTTTAGGTGAGAAACCTTCAAACATATATGTGTTAAAATATTAATTTTTTATATAATATCTTTTTATGATGACTATAAAAATTAAAATCAATTTTTGTTGAGTATAGTGAAATAAAATTTCCACTAGACACTAAATGATGTCATCTTATTTAAGATTACAACACATATTGGATCCAATAAACTTTATTTACTTCATTTGAGATGCATTATAATTTGAAAATTTACACAAATTGGTTTCTAAATTGTCAAATAACATCGTAAATTTTAGAATAATCATTAAATTATATGTAATTCATGGAAGATACAATAATTTAGATATGTTAAAACTCAATAATTTATACATGGATTTATATTATTATTTGGGGACACTAGGAAACATGAAGTAATCCTTGATGTTTTGCTAGAAAAAAAACTAATGTACATTTATTAAAAAAAGAAAAATCAAAAAATTGAATCAATGATAAAATTTATTGGGGTAGTATAATGAAATATTAAATGATATTTCTATTACAATAAAATCCTTTTGTAAAAAAAAATTATCTATAAATTTACATGATCTATAAATGGTTTTCAGAATGTTTTTTCCTAAAATACTCCACCAATATCAATATTATCTAGAAATTAAAAACAAGTTGTTAGAGATGTATTTTATTTTAAATAGGGAGAATAAAGTCATATATGTGTTAAAATTGGATTATGTTAATAATTTATTAACATGGTATTTTTAGGAAATCTTAATCTTTTATGCATTCATTTTGGTCGCCAATTGAAACTTCCACTTATCCTATTTGATAACTATTAAATCTAATGTATCCCTTGTGAATAAGATCTATTAAGAAAATATTTTTGAAACTCTTATGTATATTGTATATTTCTATAAATTAGTTTAGGTATTGATACCTGATACTGTTAGTGAGTTTTTTTTCACTTTTTTAGTTCTTTCTATTATAATCTTATGACTGATTTATGATTTGGGTTCATTTTTATGGTTTTTTCTAGAAGGTAAAGAGGCCTATTTTCTATAGTGGGCATGATCACCATGACCTGTCTCAATGAG
The DNA here is from genome assembly GCA_963277665.1 of Viscum album. NCBI lineage: Eukaryota > Viridiplantae > Streptophyta > Magnoliopsida > Santalales > Viscaceae > Viscum > Viscum album. The sequence continues at coordinate 358,841,480 of OY728158.1, read as the reverse complement.
GATTTTTTATTTGGATATATTATGTGGTACTTTACTTCTTTCGAGTTTCTTATAATCTGGCTATTTTCTTTTCCGTAATAAAGAATATAATAGGTGGTGTTATTATCATTGGTGTAGGTCCAAATATGAATAAATGATGTTAAATACATTCATTCTTTATTTTATATTCCTTAAGCATGTGAATCATGATATTCCATTAATATTAATTATGTTTTTTTATAACACATGATTAATCTTTAAATTTTTTAATTGTTGTTATAAGTCGGTGGCTCTTTTGAGGGTACCCTTGAAAGGATGTCCACAAATAATAAAATGAAATCATTATTCATGTTTCTGTTTTCAAAATTTGGTTGGAAGTTTTTATGAATTGAATATTTGAGAGAATTATCCCACAAATAAAGATTTATTTACTTTTTGAACAAAATTATTGACTTCATGAATTGTATAGTCTGGGTATATGGAATAAATGCAATAAAAAAATATTTTTGATAAATTCTCTATAACTATTTAAAACATTGGGGTGCCACGTAACATACTATTATAGGTGATAGCTTCTTATATAAGAAACCACACCCCACTAGGGTTTAGCAGCACAATCACCCACTCCCTAGTTATGATATTCCTTAATTCATTCCATGATGTAAAGTGGACGAGTTTTCATGGACCTACTTCTCACAATAGACCTCCTCGCCACAACCCCCATCCAAACCTCTCTTGCTAAAGAATCTACCACCTCCGCTCTTCTTGAAGCTTCCCCATTAGCTATGGAACCTTAAAAGTCACCATTAGGGATGAGAAAACTTTTGATGAGGTGGAATTATTATTTTCCTACCTCCACCCTAGTACTTGAACCATGAACTTCTAAAGGATCGATAGTTTCCCATGCATCTATTGGATAATGATCTGAATTTTTTAGTATTGTGTTGGTTGTTCTACGTTTTCCATGTATTAATTATTTTGGGTTTTCTTGTTTTAATACCTCATTTATATGTTTTCTCCCCTCCCTATAAATGAAATCTTAAATGTGGAATTATTTTTCTCCTTTTTCTTGTTTTTCATTATGTTTAGAAATATTCTTCTTTCTCTAATCACTATCACAACTAAAGTCTTTAACAGTAATAGAAATGGTATTATTCAACGAAAAAAATAGTTGATAATCTAATATATTATAAAATCATGCAGCCTTTTTAGCACTCAGAACAACACTAATAAAGTCCCACATTATAAGCACAAAAATAAAGTGATGATCAAGGCCCCCATTATCAGTACTAAAATAAAATAATGATAAAAAGGTTATTTATCAATGTTTTATTTTATTGCCAATAATGGGGGAGTTTATCATTGTTTTGTTTTATAATTGATAAAAGGTTCATTTTTTAGTGCTTTTCAGTCACTAATTAAGGTGACCTTTATAAACACTTTTGGTAGCACTGATAATGATCTAGAAACTAGAAGCCATGTATACGCCCTATAATAAAAAATCCAATCAAAAACTAAATAGATATAAGTAAAAATATACTAAAAAGATGAAGGAAATAAAAATCTAACATTTCACTACCATTTAAATTCATAATATATATATATATATATAATATTTATATTGATATGTTGTGTACAATTAGTCAAAAAAATATCAACCAATATACAAAATAGTAACTCTTATAGCAATATGTTCCCAAACATCAAACATTATAGAGAGGCTTTCTCCTTCAATAAAATCAATGTTTATTTTAGTAATAGTAAATCAAAAATAAAAAATAATTATTTTAATGGTTTATAATCCACATATTATAAATTATATTGTTAATTACTATATATATATTAACAATATTATCAGTTCATCATGCATCAGATTGATGTGTATTAAATTTCAAAACATCACAAATGAATTATATATCATTTTACTAAAGTTTTATAATAATACATGATTTTTTTCATGGATTTGGATATGTGATACTATTTTTAAAATAAAATGAAACTTTTATATTGGAAACATGCACTTTGATTCATACCAACCACGTAATTTATTAGACTAAAAAGTGGTCAATTTATACACATCACAAAGGAATTTTTTATCATAGTCCTAAATTTGGAAAAAAAAATATGAGCTTGTTTTCTTGACTATGTGATATGCAGTTTAATCTAAAATGGATTTTATAATGAAAACATACACTTACAGTCTTACCAACCACATCATGTGTTGGATTTATATGAGTTCGATTTCTAAATTTCAAAAAAAATGGATAATTGTATTATTTTTTTAAAAAATATATGATCTTGTTTTCTCATTTTTTTCCCATGATTATCATTTTAAACAAAAAACATAATTTTATAGTGAAAACTTGTACACAGAGTCATGCCGACCACATCATGCATAAAATTGGCATGATCCAAATTCATATAGATCACAAATGGATTATTTATAATTAACATAATGTTGAAAACATTCTGATCTATTTTGCTTTATTTTGGATTTGTGATGAATGTTTTAAAATAAACCATAACTTATATATATATATATAACCTAGGAACTTTAAGTTATACTGAACAAATTTTGGGTCATAATGATGTTATGTCAATTCCTACATGTCACAAATAAATTGTAGATCATTTTACACAATTTTGAAATCAATTTGAGCTCATTTTCTGTTTTTTTCTAGTGAGGTGTGTTCTAAACTATAAGGACACTTTTATACTACATACACACAATTCATGTTATTACTACAACATCATGAATTTTTTTGATTTTTTTGTTAATTGTAATAAATAAAAAATTAATTATGGATGTTTTTCCTAAATTTTAAAAATATCCAGTTATCGTTTTCATAGATTTGGAATTGTGATGGAAATTTTAATCTAAAGTGATACTTTTATATTGAAAACACACAATTTGAGTCATACCGACCACATCCTGTGTTATATTGATTTGTGGTTGATTCATAAATGTCACAATTAAATTATGGATAATTTTCTTGATGTTTGAAAATAATCAATTATTATTTTCATGGGTTTTTAAAGTGACGTGCATCTTAAACAATAATAACTATTTTATATTGAAAAGTTTCTATTTGATTCATACCAACTACATCATATTCCATAATTATGTGTCACTAAATAGTATATGTCAAAAATAAATCATTGATCAGTTTCCTAATGTTTGATTACAATCTGGGATCTTTTTCTTAGGGTTTCCCTAGTGATTCTTTCTTTAAACTAAAATATAACATCTATATAAAAAAATTACTTCAAATCATACTTTACATATCATCTTTCAGATTGAAATATTCTCGGTTCTTTCATGTCTAAAATGAATTATGGATCATTTTCCTAATGTTTGAAAAAAAATATTATCTCATTTTTTTAGTTTTGGTTGTACGACATGTTTAAAAATAAAATGAAAATTTTATTTTGAAAACATGTACTTGAAGTCATTCAGACAACATCGTGTGTCAGTTTGATGTGTAGATGATTCCTATATAATGAAAATGAAATATGGATTGTTTTCCTAAAGTTTTAAAATAATATAAGATAGTTTTCTCAGTTTTTGCTGTATAACATGTGTTTCAAACTAAAATGGTACTTCTATATTGAAAACAAAAACATCAACTCATTCCAGACACATTGTTTTTTAGATTAATGGGAGTAAAATTCATAGATGTCTCAATTGGCTTATTGATAGTTTTACAAAAGTATCAAAACAATATGAATGTGTCTTCTTGGATTTGATTATGTCATGTGTTTTTTTCACAATAATGTTAACTTTAAATGGAAAACCCACATTTCAAGTCATATTGGTTAAAAAAGTATCTAATTGATGTGCAATCCACTCCTACATGTCATAAATTAAATATATATCATTTTCCTAATCATTGAAAACAACATGAACTCATTTTCATGGTTTTGGATATGTAACATGTGTTTTAAACTTAAATTGAATCTCTATATTGAAAATGAAAACATTAAATTTATCCCAGCCACATCATGTTCCAAATTGACATGTGATCAAATTATACACATAAAAATGAATTATGGATCAATTTTCTAATGTTTGAAAATAATTTGAGCCTGTAATTTCTGTTTTTTCTGATGATGTTCATTTTCAACTAAAATGAAACTTATATATTGAATATATGAAATTAGAGTTATACCAACAACATCATGTTCAAGATCTAAATGTGGTAAAATCCTTTACATTATAAATAAATTGCGGGTCATTTCCCTAAATATTGAAAATAATATGAGTTCATTTGCTAAGTTTTTTCTAGTGAAATGTGTTTTAAACTGAACTCAAACTATTATATTGGTAACATGTACATGGAGTAGTATTGTCCACATCATGTGTTGGATTGATGTGTGGTTAGTAATTACATTCATAAAATGAATCATGCATCATTTTTATAATGTTTACAGAAAATATGATATTTTTACTCAGTTTTGGATATATAATGCATGTGTTACATGAAAATGAAACTTAAAAACATGTAATTTGAATCATATTGGAAACATCATATGTCATATTTATGTGTGGTCAGTTATTACACATCAAAAATTAATTATGGATCATTTTACAAAGGGTTGAATAAAATTAGAGATTGTTTTCTCAGTTTTGTCTATGTGATGTGTGTTTTAATCTAAAATAAAAATGTTATATTGAGAAGAAGAACTTTCAATAATACAGTCCACATCATGTGTCAGAGTGACATGTGGGAGATTCTTACATGTCACACATGTAATATAGATCATTATCATATGTTTTGAAAAAATGGGAGTTTTTCCATAGTCTGGGCCATGTGTCGTGTGTTTTAAACTAAAATGGCACTTTTATATTAAAAAACATCAATTTAAGTCATTTCAAACACATCATGTTTTAGATTATTGTTCAGCTAATTCGTACACACCAAAAATGAATTATAGATCATTTTATGGAATTCTCATGACAATGTGAGCTCATTTTCTCAATTTTATCTCTATAAACAATTTTTTAAACTAAAATGACACTTTTAATGTGATGAAAATAAACATTGAGTCATATATTCCAAATAGTTTGTCAGATACATACACGGTTGATTCCTAGATATCAAAAAATAATTATGGATCATTTTTATAAATTTTAAAACCAATATGGTATTGTTTACTATATTTTGACAATGTGTTGTGAATTTTAATCTAAATTAACATTTTTATATTGAAAGAACCACTTAGAGTCATTATTGTCACATTGTGTGTCAGATTGATGTTCAGTCAATTCCTATACAAAAAAATGAATTATGGAATTTTTTTAACTTTTTAGGATAATATGATCTTGTTTACTCTCTTTTGTATTTGTGATGATTTGTTTAGAGTAAAATTATAGTTTCAATTTTAATAATTGCATGTTGAGTCACACTAGCTAGATCATGTGTCGTATTATTATGTAGTTGATTCTTACCCATCTCACATGAATTATGAATCATTTTTCTAATGTTTTAAAATAATATGATCTATTTTTATTAGTATTTATAATTTTATTCACGTTTTTAACTAAAAAAATTATATTGCAAACACATAATTTAATTTATACTAAAAACATCATGTTTCACATTGATTTTTAGTCAATTCCTACACATAAAAAAATCAATTATGGATAAAATTCCTTAATTTTAAAAACAATATGAATTATTTAATTATTTTTGAAAAATTTATATATGATTTTAACAAAAATGTAACATTTATATTAAAAACATGAACTTTGAGTAACACCAAAGACATCATATGTCATATTTATATCTTTTTGAATCGTACAGATCACAAATAAGATCACTTGCACCATTTAAATCCTATTGGAAAATTAAAAACACTCATATAAGAACTATAAATTCTTAAATAATGAAAGATCTTTAATGGAAGATCAAAAGTAATGAAATTTGAGTTTTTAATGTGATTATTTGTCTAAAGAGTTAAAAGTATAAAGGCATCAATGTTTTAGTTTCACGAGATCTTGAACAACACGAGGGATGGGGTCCTCTAGTAGGGTTCTATTTAAATGATCATAAAGGTTTTATCAGTGATTCTTAAAAAACATCCATAATGACCCCTATTTATCAAAACTAAAATATAAATTGATGATTATACCACTATATATGAGTTCTAAATCTTAATATTGATAAAGATTTAATTTTATCAGTGCTTTCCAAAAAATATTAAAAAAGATAGGTTTTGTAAGTACTTTCTATTTTAGTAATGAAAAAACCTATATTTATCAGTAAAACTTGGAAATAGATTATAAAGATCTAAATTTATTAAACTAAGAGGTGATCGATGTGGAGCCCATCCCTCCCCCTATTAATTGGTAGGGACCCCTATTATCCTTCAATGGAACTCGACCTCTCTCCTTCTCTCCCTTTTCTATGCTCAGTTTTCTTCCTTCTTTCCCTCAGATCTCACTTATCCCTAATTTTGAATATGTGTTTGATGGCTTCACAAAACATTCATTCTCATTCTCCGAGTTCACTAATTCCTTATTGCTTCTAAATCCCTTGTTGATAGCATGTTTCAAACAATGTCACCCCTCTTGGAATCTATTTTACGGGGTTGTTTTCAGATATCGATGAATACATGAACGATTAACTATGGGAGTTATCAACAATAGGCACAACATGATTTGGTTCCCTTTGGAGAATGAATCGGTCCAGCCCTATTCCAGTGCCCCCCACCCCCGCATCTGCAACAGATCTTGTTTCTCCTTATTCAAGTGGACTTATAATTTCATCATGAAATGAGATACCCCGACTACGACGATTTGGGTTAATTTTCCAGACCACCCTTTTATTTTTCAGAATACTTCAAATTATTTGAATGCTAGGTAATTTGGTTGGTAGATATTTATGTTTTTATATAGTAATTGGAACTATATTCTATCCTATTTATGCAAAAATTTTCATTGAAGTTTATGTTTTAATAAGTCTAGTAGAGAATGTGTGGATTGTAGAAGGGGAATAGTTCCTATACAAGAAACATGTTTCTCTTGAGCCGTGGATTTATTTTTTCTCTTCATTCAAGAAAATGTGTCACTTGATGTGTGTTTTTAGGAATGGGTTCATGAATAAGTACCAAGAAAATAGATTCAATATTAGGATACAATGGTAAAGGTATGTTTCCCATTTATGGTGCAGGTCCAAAGGATCAAGTTCAAATTGGTGTTTATATTGACCAATGTAGTAATTAATAGATAGTTCACTTTGGATCACTTAAGGTTAGGGAGATCAATTGGATTGAACTTCCTGCCTGTCTCGCAATAAAAAAGTTGATTTTTAATTGAATAGAAAATGTTGTCGCCGTGAAAAAGGATTCATGGTTGTTAATCCTAGATTTGAGATTAGGTGACATATATGGTTGATTGAGATATGATTTTGAGGTGGTGTGTGAAATAGGTCCCATGGAAATTAAAATTAATGTGGATAATAAGGCATCTAATGAGGAGGTGGTGAGAATTAGTTATAATGTTATGCACAACAAAGTGTTAAAGGTGGAAGGTAAAAATGATACAAAAATATGGATAACCAGTGGGGGCAGTTGGATATAGGTGAATGAAACATTTAGGGAGAGGCCAAGAGGGAGTAGCTTCACTATTAATATTAGTAATCTCTTTGAAGATCTAGAGGCTGAATATTGGATTCAGGGGGAAGGGAATGAAATACAAGCAATAATGGGAATCGTAACCCCAATACCATATAGAACTTCTCTCACTGCCAAATCCAGTATATGATAGATTTGGAGGATGATATATCTAGCTAAGTTTGAATGGAAAATGTTGATGGAGTTCATGTATTAACCTTATACATCCCAAGTACTAGAATGGGGAAGAAAGGAAAAAATGATTTAGGGAGATGCATTTTATTAAAGGGAAAGAGTTCTAAAGGATATAAGGACTACTCTCAGTTACCTAAGCCGGTGGAAACAAGGTCAGATAAATAGAATATGTCAAGGTATAGTGAACCCATGTAACCTTTCATTTAAGTAAAAAAGAGTTTGAATCTTCAAAGTGAAAATTAGATAATGCAGTTTGGTGAGAAAAAGGAATAAGAACAAAATGGTGCTATAATGGAAGACCTGATTTAGGAATAGAAGTTATCTAATAATAAGGTTTGAGAATTAGCTAATGAGGATGGGTAAAAGGGGAGGCATGGGAGATTATTATTCATTTCAATGAATAAATGTTAGAGAAGGAATGTGAGATCAATTCTATATAAGAGGGGGTCTAAAAATGAATGATAGGATGATTCAAGTAGAAACTAATAAGGAACAATGTGTGTGGATCAATAATCAAGATTGTATTTTGATACTAGAATTTAACAAATAGATGATTGGTGTGGAAGAGTATGTCCAAAATTTGGACAATAATACCTACAGTTTTGAAGAACTCATAGAGGATGACCCAGGCACGAAGGCCACTACTCCTTAATGGAGGTTATATAGAGTTAAGGTTTCTGATAGACTTAAACTTGATTTTAATGGATCATTGATTTCTTATGGTGTCTTTTGATTGCATGTTCATAACATGAAAGGTTTACCATTTTTTTCCATAAAAGTAATTTGCATAATAAAAATTTAATTTTTAGTTAGCTGATAAGGACTATATAAAATAAATAATAAAATATTAAATGAATATATGTGAAAAATAAATAGATAACTAAAATGTAAATATTAATTAACATTATTAATGAACATATAATCTTAAATACATTAATGTAATAATTGAGTGAAATTTAATAAAAAAATGAATAGACATAAAAATTATTAAAAAATGCATGGGTTGTATTATTTATATAAATTATTTAAAAAATGAAAATGAATATATATTAAAATGAAATGAATACATATTAAATATGTACATTAAAACTATATTATAATTAGTAAATGTTAAAGTATTAAGTTGTATAAATAAATATTAAAAATAACGAAATTACAACAATAATAAAAGAATAAATATTAAAATTGAATAAATTATAAAGAAAAGTTAAAAATAAGTAACATTAGTAGTGAATAAATAATAATAAATAATATTAATTTAATGAATGTCAAAAAAGAGTGAAATTCAATAATTAAAAAATCTTTAGATTGGAAAAATATTAAAAAATGAACAAGCATTATGAATGATTTAATTTATTTTAAAAAAATAAAAATGAATATATTGTAAAATAAAAATGAATAAATATTAATTATATAGATTAAAACCATATTAAAATTATTAAATATTAATGAATAAGCATACATAGATAAATATTAAAATGAATAAAATAACAAAAAAATAACAATGCAACTTTGAAAACGAATAAATTAAAAAAATGAAACCAAATTATGATTATTGTTGATTAGATAATATTTAAAACGAATAAATCCAAAAATAATAATTAAAAGTAATAAGTAGTATTTTTAAAAAATAATATAAAAAATAATAATATTTTCTAATTAAATATATATATAAATTTATATAATATTGTATGTTAATAGATATAATTCTAAAATAAATATTTAAAATTGAAAAAATTAAAGAAATATTATGTGTGTGTACGTTTTATATAAAAATTATGGGAGTTCATTTACTCAATTTTGATAATCTAATGCTGATTTTAGACTAAAACAAAACATTTATATTAAAAACACACACCTTAAGTCATGCTACCAACAATATGTGTCAGATTAACATGGGGTTGATTCTTATACATCAATAATGAATAATAGATCATCGTCCTAATGTTTTAAAACAACTTGAGTTTGTTTGCTTTTTTTGGATATGTGATGTATGTTTTAAATTAAAATTCAACTTTTATATTGAAAACAAACATACTGAGTCATATATACCGCATTGCGTGTCAAAATAATGTGCGACTCTTTATTATAATCACAAATCAATTATGGATCATTTTACTAATGTTAAAAAATATTCAGTGATTTTTTTCATGATTTTGTCTATGTGACGTGCATTTTAAACTAAAATCCCAATTTTATATTGAAAGAACTAACTTAGGGTCATGTTGGACACATCATGTGTCATATTGACATGCGGTTGATTCCAACATGTCATGTATGAATTCTGGATTTTTTTCTTAATGTTTAAAAATAATCAAAGGTCATTTGATCAATTTTAGATTTGTGGTGATTGTTTTAAACTAAAATGAAAATTTTATATTGGAAACATGCATGTTGAGTCATAAAGACCATATCATGAGTCTGATAGACATGTCGTACATTACTGTAAATCTTAAATGTATTATGGTTTTTTACTAATGTTTGAAACCAATATTAGTTTCTTTTTCTTAGTATTGGCTATGTGGAACGTGTTTTAAGTAAAAATGATACATTTATATTTAAAACACACAATTTGAGTCATATCAAGCACATCATTCTTCAGATTGATGTGTGGTCGATTCAAACTAATCAAAAATGAATTATGGATCATTTTATAAAATTTTAAAAACAATCCAATCTCATTTTCTTGGTTTTGATAATGAGACATGTGTTTTAAGATAAAATGAATATTTTATATTGAATATATTCTCTTGGATTCATACTAGAAAAATCCTATTTCCGAATAATGTGTAGTTGATTTATAAACATCAAAAAATTATTTATGGATAATTATTCTAATGTTTTATGAAAATCAGATATCATTTATCTATTTTTTCTATGTGACATGTGTTTTAGACTTTAATGAAAATTTTATATTGAAAAAATGAAATTTGATTCATATAATCCACATCATGTGTTGGATTAACATGTGAATGATTCATAAATTTAAAAATTAAAATATGGATATTTTTCATACTGTTTGAAAATAACCCGAGATTATTTTATCATTTTTTGATATGTGATGTGAGTTTTAAACTAAAATTACACTTTCATATTTAGAACACCCACTATGATTCATACCAAACACATCATGTGTCGAGTTGACATAAAGTTAATTTCTATATTTATCAGATGAAGTTTGGTTCATTTTCATAATTTTATAAAACAAACATAGTTTGTTTTCTCTATTTTGGATATGCGACACATGTTTTTTAAACTAAAATAACAATTTGATATTGAAAATGTGCACTTTGAGTCATACAAACTACATAATGTGTTGGATTTATGTGTGTTCAATCCCTACCCAAAAAATGAATTATTTTTCAATTTTCTTAATTTTTGAAAATAATTTGAGATTGTTTTCTCAATTTTCACAATGTGATGAGCATTTTAAACCAAAATGAAACATTTATATTTGAAACACACACTTGGAGTCATATTATACACATAGTTTATTATATTAATATGTGATTCATTATTACATGGAAAAAATGAATCATGGATCATTTTCTTAAACTTTCAAGACAATACAAACTTGTTTATATAGTTTTTCTATGTGATGTGCATGTTACACTAAAATGAAACTTAAAAACTTTCACTCTGTGTAATACCAGACACATTGTGTATTAGATTTATGTATAGTAAATTCTTACATATCACAAATGAATTATGGATAATGTTCATATGCTTTGTATATAATAATATATTTCTTTCTTAGTTTTTTCTATGTAACATTCTATCTAAACGAAAATGATACTTTTATATTCAAAACACATGCTTCAGTCATATCGGCCACATCGTGTGTTTTCTTGACATGAAGTCAATTCGTATATGTCACACATGAAATATTTATTGTAATCATATGGTTTGAAAAAAATTATAGTTTTTTTCCATGGTTTTGGATAAGTGACATACGTTTTAAACAAAAATAACACTTTTATATTGAAAACTCATACGTTAAGTCATACTGGACACATCATGTGTTGGATTTAAATTCAGTCGATTCATGCACACCAAAAATAAATTATAGAAAATTTTCTTGAATTATCAAGACAATATATGATCATATTCTCATTTTTTGTTATAATATGCGTTTTTACACTAAAATGAAGCTTTTAATGAGATGAATGTGAACTTTGATTCATACCATCCTCATCATGTGTTAAATTGATGTGCTATAAATTCCAATACATAAAAAAATAATTATGGATCATTTTTGTAAAGTTTGAAAATAATCTACGCTATTTTACACTATTTTTACAATACTATGTTTTTTTAATCTAAAATTACACTTTTATATTGAAAACACTCACATGGAATCATTTGGACCACATCATGTGTTAGATGGACCTTTGGTAAATTCTTATACATTAAAAAAATAATTATGGATTATTTTCCTATTATTTTTGGATTGTTTGATCTCATTTAATTGGATTTGGATATGTGATGTTTTTGGAGTAAAATGATACATTATATGTGAATACATGACTTTGATTCACAATGGCCACATCATGTGTCAGGTTGATTGGAAGTTGATTCTTACACATCCCACATGAATTATAGATCATTTTCATAAATATTGAAAATAATATAAACTTGTTTTATTGGTATTGATAATGTGATTTTCATTTTAAACTAAAATTAAAAAGTTATATTGAAAGCACACACATTGGTTCATACCAACCACATCATGTGTCATATTGATGTTCATTAAATTACTACTTTTAAAAAATAAATTATGGTTGTTTTCTAGAATTTTGAAAACAATATGATCTCATTAATTCGGTTTTGACAATATGGAAAGAGTTTTAAACTAAAACAAAACATTTATATTGAAAACATGATCTTTAAATAATTATGGACACATCATATGTAATATTGATATGTCATATGAGTGATAATTATGACCTTTTTATTAGTGAAAGTGAAAAAAAACATACAACAAAAAGTTCAAAGGGGAAAAAAGCAATGAAGCCCGTGGGAATCACCTCGAACAATCATAAAACTACCAATAAGAAGAGAACCAGAATAATAAAGAAACATTAACCTATTATCCTAGTTACATTTGGATGCAAGAATATCTGCCAAAATGTTACCCTCACACCAAGTACATATAACCGATATACTATGAAAAGTAAGATCCATGCAAAAACGTTTGAGGTAAATAATATTCCAAGGGAAATTCATCTGACCTTTCAAAGAATTAATGACAACAGAAGAATCTGATACCATAACATTTAGATTAATATCTATTTATTTACATAATTTTAGTCCTTGAAGCATCACTTCTACCTTTACCACCACTAAAGTTCCCTTCCCATAGAAAGAAGAAAAATCCAAAATAACTAAGACTCTTCCATCATGAACAACACCACCACTTTGCATGATCCATTACAAGAAAGAACAGTCCATATTTAATTTAATCTCATATGTAGGATGCTACCATATCACCCAAAAAACATGATACCTTTATCGATAAAAATCGTCCTCGATCAAACTACCATGCAACACAAATGAATGTCGAACGAAGTAGATGATAACATTTCTAGAGTGCTTAACAAATTAAGAGAGAGTTTATAATAACATTAATCTAATATAATGAATATTAATCCATAAACATTGATGACATGCAACGTCATGCATTTTCCATAAAATACAACATGCATTGGTGATGTCAGAGGACTATCCCTTAGATTGTACACTATTACCAGCCTATGAATCCCAAAATAGATGAAAAAAATAATCCACCGATGTTATGAATCCATTGAAATCTAAAAATTAAAAACACAAACCCACAAATACACAATCCAGTAACTTTTACAAAATATATGAGCAAAAAAATCAGATTTAGAGTAAACACAACACCTACTTTTCAATGTAAGAGTAATACTAATTTATTCCAGATTATCATTAGTAGGAATAGAAAAATGTCAAATTATCCAAAGATGAAAAATGAATTTTGGAGAAAATACTTTACACCATATTCTACTATTTATATTATCCAAGTTAGAACCTGGATAAATCATCGAACAAAAAGAAAAGTAAGATGATTAAAAATATATATATATGTTATCAATTCTTACACATCATAAATAAATTATGGATCTTTTCCATAAATTTTGAAAAAAATACCAGTTTGTTTTCTACGTTTTTAAAATGTGATGTGTATTCTAAACTAAATTACCTTTTAGTGATCAATATTAAACACCAATGTTTTGTCTTGAAACTCTTGTTCAACTTCCTTCCCATATAATTCCATGATTCCACTTTGAGAATTAGAAAAAATATCAGAGAGGAATCACTACTAGTATTTATGGTATCTTTCGCTGGCATGTATTTCAGTGAATAAAATGTGAATGTGAAGGAATTCATCTTGAAATTTCAGCACGGATTTGGAGGTGATTATAACAGAGTATGGAAACTTTTTATATACTCATAAAAAGAAATAATGACACAAAATAAAAATGATAATTATAAGATAATGAAATCACCTTCCCTAGAATTTTGTAATGTGACATTATATTTGTGGTTAAAGGATCCTTTACCCATTTCCTTATCACAATTATCTTTATTATAGCTTCATTGAACAATATCTCATGACAAAAACATGTTCCATGCATGTTGCTATCTCAACCAAAATTTTTATAGTGTAACCCTCCTAGATACATCTCATTGAGAAATCACTCAAATAATTATTTCTTTGTAGAATCATCACTAAATCATTTTTTAGTTTCAACCAATTCAAACTAACACCTAAAGGAAGGAAATTAATGAAATTTTGAAAAGAAATGAATGGAAATTTGGGGAATGATAACATAACCTTTAAAATCATTTAATAATTATAGCAATAATGGTATGATTGAATTTATGAGATGTGGGTTTAGTAAATAAATCATACAAGTTTAATTGAAGTTGGATTGCACCTATAGATGCATGTGGATTTTACTGTATCTGAAATTATTTCCCATCAACTTAGGGCCTATTATAAAGATGTGTTTTATATTTCTCTTAGATGCAACACCCTCAATCAAAACACACATAATATTTTCATCAGTCAGAGGAACCACATGTTTGGGTTGATCATCAACTCTGTATCCTCAATTGAGAGTGGAAAAATATATACAGCGGGGTTAAAATTTATTTGGAATGATGGGAGGGTCAAATAATTAAAAAAATTGTATGGTAAGTAAAAATGTATATTTAGAATATATATATACATATATATATAACTAGGATATTTCTTATAGTATATGAAATTTATTTTAGGTAAGGTAATTTCTATGTATTAAGATGGTGATAATTCAAAACCCAAATGTATCTTAAAGGTCATAGCATGTAAAAGATCACATATATGATTATTAATCAGCTCAGATCGATGTTGAAAATCATTAGGACACCATTTACTCCGCCCACTCACCTCTAAAAAATATTTATTCTTTTTGGTATGTAGAAGTTTATGTTATCCTAGTAGTATAGATAAAATATAGGCAAAAAAACGTTTGAAAAAGATTTTAATTTAAAATTTTAATTATTTAGGAAAATTACAAGTCTGTGGATGCTAGTTTGTTGATGTTACATAAACCATCAAATTATTCACCTTCATAAAGCTCAATTTGTTAAATTTAAATATATCTCTATTTTAAACACATTTAAAATTAAAAATATTCACCTGAAATTTCAAATTAGTTATCTTGTATATTTTTTCAATTATGTTGTAGTATTACATATTCACATAAATTGGATTTATGTCCTTGAATCTAAATACATTCATCACTCTCTCCATAAGCCTAACTCCACTATTTCACATCAATCCATGTTCATCATGTTCCTTCATATAAAATGTATAACTATTAATTAGAAAACCAGTGTAAGAGATGACATTTACATTTTGTCCCCTAGATAAGAAATGAAGTGGTTCTCCAACATAATTGGGATTTGAAGATAAATCTTTATAAATATGATCTTAGAACCATCTTATAAACTATTGATTATGGGTAATTAGTATACATATTTCAACCCTTGATGAATTCAAATATCTAAGAATTACTCTATGTGATCCATCATATATGGGAAACTCTAAAACATTATTTTAAAATGTAAAGGAGAGTCTTCTCATTCTCTCTAATGGTTATTCTAACAACACCTATTCCATAAATCTATTATCCCATAAGGCTTCCATTATGATGAGATTTTGGGAGACCAATTCAATCAACATCTGGGTGGTAATCAGTACATAATTCAACTTCTTCATCAACAACAAATAAATATTCCTTAAAACCTTCTAACTAACATTAATTCATGACATGCCCCTTCAAAATATTCATATATCATTAACTGGGGTACATCCATGAATAATGTTCATGACCACAAAATTGAATATGTCTAACATAGTGAACCATTAAGTGGACAATTATATCAATGAATTATGGTTGGAAAAATAAACCCAGTTATCATAATATGACAACAATTTCTTTATTCATGGTTGGAAACATATTAGGGTCTTTTAATTTACTTCGTATAGATTTGAAAATGAAATTTTTTTGGTTAATATATGTTTTACATTTTTAGCCAAAATCCAACATAATGCTATAATAATTAAATCTTCATCAAAACAAAACTATAGTGTTATTTTAGTCCTAATAACATAAAATTATTCATTTAAATATTATTATTTATATTTTATGGATACCCCTATGTAAATTTTCACCATTAAGGATGTTTCATAATTGAAATTATTCTATTCAAGATAGATTGTAAGCTAGTGGAGGAATAATACTTTTCCTTTTACCCTTCACTAGTTCCAACACATCCCATATACCCACGTTAGTCATGTCCAACATTTTCTTAATTCCATATTTTATTATCTCCAGTTCAATTTTTAATGTGACAATAACAATATCAATAATATATTTTTCTATATTCATGACATCAATAAAATATCTAACATTTAAACAATTCTAGTATAGAAATTCAAAGAAATTTCACCAATTTTTCCAAACCATATTTTTTATTGTTTTTCAAAAATGGATTTCCAATATTAGTTTAATTATATTTTACTTTCTTGAGAAGTTGATCACTAAATTATTAGGTTAGTTTTCTAAATTGTTCTGTATTTCTATTGAATGATATCATCCAAGATCAGTATTTATGTCTTCAGGGTAAAAATTTACAATGTCCAAAAAAAAGTCTTTGAAGAATTTTTCAACTTAACTGAGAGTGTAACATCTATAGAAATGGGACACCTAAACGTTATATTATTTGTATCTCCTAAAAAAATTCCATAAGGAGTAAATTCAATTATCGACCTATAAAACATGGTTCTCAATCTGAATTATTCAATTCTAGGAGCTTCATGAAACGTAAAACTTGTATCATGCATCAATTTTATATCTTAAATCAATGAATCTAATTGGATATCAATGTAATTACCAGGTTTTTTGTGATCATATATAAACAGAGACAACATAATGTTTTTTTTTCTTTATGCATGACTATGGCGTTAAGATATAAATTACAAACATAACTTTCCATGTAATGTGATTACTACTTTTTACAACAACAAGAATTATTCAATATCTAGATAATGTAAGTAAAAGTTTTCTTTGATTGTTTCCAAATTTAGGATCCTTATAATCAATTTTCATCCACTACAAAGAGTTTGTTGGGTGTCATATTTTACCATATTCAATTATTGTATCTGCGTGCCATGAAATTTTTCTAAACGTTTCTGAACATCCATAGATATGTCTAAAAATTTGAATGATAAGAATATATTATACATATTTTTATGTAATTGGTTTATTTTTCTTATATTAGTCTATGCAAAAACAAGAAGATGTTATGAGTGATTCACATTCCTTGAGAAAAAAATTATAAAATCACTTGGACATCAATGTATTTTCTCAGAGATCATACCCATTGAAAATATAATTCTCTAAGATCCATATTGTTTTACAAGGAAAATAATTTTCTTTTTGTAACATATCAATCAGAAGACCAAGTAAATCAATAAAGTTGGTGTCACTCCTTCTGCTACTAACTTTAAAATTATATAACATTAATACACCTGGTAATGCTATATATTTATAACAACGGGTATAAAATGGTGTATTTTCAATGATATTTAATTTCTCAGACAAAATTTTATATTCATGTATGTCATCTTGAATTTTCATTTTCATTTCTTCAATATAATCTCCATCATCATTTACAATGACATTCATATCAACTGATCCATAAATCAGAATATCATACCAGTTAGTATGTATAATATTTTTTTCTCGATTTAATGTTCAAAATTTATATATTATATATATTTCGTGACAAATAAAATATTATTTCAACATATTTGAGTGAATTCATCTTGAATAAAAACAACATAAACATGTATAAATCATTTTGGAAGGGTCATATGCATGCTCTATTGAAATCTTAATGAACATTTTGATTCCATCCTCATAATCATTTTTTTACGATTAGAATCCATCCATTTTTGATTCATATTCATCATATTATGTCCAATATTATGCATTTTACAAACAAATAAATAAATAAAAATAAGTTATTAATAGTCAAAGTATAATGTTATATATAGTTCGAAGAAATTAGATAATTTTCTGAATAAAAAAATTTATACGCACTTTGGAACCTCAAGGAAGAAATGAAAAAACGTATTAATGATAAGATGATACAATTCATTGAAATGGGAATATTTTTCACCTTATAAAAATGTTTTACAATCATAACAACCAATTAAAATATGAATTTTTATTTTCTAAAAAAAATTGGATAGTGTGTGTATAATTAAAGCATGAAAATAATGATGGAAGGAAGCTTTAAAGCAAAGAGGTTAAGGTTGAAGCTAAATTCATATAAGGGGAACCCAAATAAGATGATTTCTACCATGATTATATTTCCCCCTTTGGTAGATTATAATATTTATTGTATAATAATGATCATACTAGACTACTAAAGTTGAATGAATCACAAAATTCCAATGTTATTGGTGAGGAAACATAACATGTTATATTTTTACAAAATGGTAACATATAAAGAAAAACCCAATGGTGGTTTAAGGGTTAAACATTCCCCAATATAGGTAATAAGTATTAGAACACTATTAATGTAACATACCAAGTAAGTAATGAATAATAGATATTTTTATCTATGTCTATTAATGATTAAGATAGTGTTTTAGAGGCTTAAAATGAAAATAAATACAATCTTATGCATGGAATACACTAATATTCTTAAAAGATTGTTTTACTTCCTTTTGATGGAAAACCCTTTTTAAATCTATATTTTGAAAATTTTATAAGCTATGTTTGTCAAAATAAACTTATTCTTTATGATTGGGACATCAAAATTTTCTTTGTGTGAATTTTTGGTATTTTTCAGACAATGTTCATTGTTTAATGAATAGTGAAAAATATTGCATTTTACATCAAAACTCATTCTTAATCTAATTTATTTATATGATTAGATTATATTTTTAATTGGTCTTAATGTGTAATCTGAATATATTTTTACCATTTATTCCAATGGTGGTCATTGGAATCAATTTCAATTTGAAATTAGACTTAAACTGGTGTCAATCTTTTGATACTTATTGTTTTATAAAAACACGCTATTTGCTCTGACGGTGGGAATTAATTATTAAATTAATTAATGTGAATTATATGTTTTGAATTTTGTAAAATATTCTTCATTTTTCAATTCAGAATATCAAATATAGCTTAGGGTGAATTTTTGGTAATTTATTGAAAAACTTCAATTTTTGATGAATAGTGAAAACCACTAAGTGGTAATCAATCAAACTGATTTTTCTGATAAATGAAAGTTTACCACTAATGTGTATTGAATTTTGAAAATATGAAATACATGTTTGTCATTAGTATGTAAAATGTGGTTCAATGGGATGAAAATAATTTTTTGGTGAATAGTAACTTTTTTTTAATCGCGATTAGAGGTAATTAGTGTAGTTTAAGGTAAAAATAATGCTTTAATAAAATGAGATGATCTTGACACATGTCCTAGCCCTATTGGTTGTGTCATGGCCGACCAATATGACCCATGGGTCGATTTAGGGGACCCCATGGATCCACTTGGGTGAGATAATGACTTTAATGCCTTTTTTTAAATAAAGGTGAAAATGACACTAACATAAATTGTTTTACTAAAACAATTTTTAGAAGTGGTTATACTAATCATATTTTTGTATATAAATATTCATTAGAAAGCTAAAAATATTTCCTACATCATAGTATTTTTTTATAATTGTTATACATTAAATAAATTAAATTATTTATGACATCATGATGATGCAGCGATGACCTCATTATTTACCGATTGAAATAAAATGGAAAGATAATGTAATATCTAATACCTAAACTTGTCCAAAAACTTTTGTATGGGAATATTTCGAAGCCTTATAATCTTATATTCTAAATATATCAATTTGGGACCTTATAAATTCGAAACACGTTTGAAAATAAAATAATAGTTTCATGATTTCCAAAAGTGCCCCTCCTCTCCTCTTATAAAAGGCCCCCACCTCTACCTCATTTCACACACTCCTCAAGCCTTTGGCTCGGCCATCCCCTGCCCATTTACTATCTCCACATCCCTATACTCATCCTAGAGGATTTCCTTTGGGCATAATCCTTTCAAAGGAAGCCTTTAGGCTCAAATCAAAAGGAGTTACACTTTTAAAGGTAATTCATTCGCTCATGTTCATTTGTTTTATTTTGCTTCTCCAACCCCATAAACTCTTTTTATTTACTTCTTTTGTAACAAAACCAGTATCTTAAATATACTAGGTTGTTTTTATAAGATTTATTTTAGCTACACTCTCCCACAACTACATCAAATGGTTAAAGAACATACGGTTTCTGTGGATGGCGAAATTCTGCCTCCCGAAACGATGATTGTTCAATACTCATTTAACACCTTCAAAGGTGGACATTATGATGTCACTATTTTTATATATGATATATAATATGTTTATTCTTTAGTTAATATTCTGTATTTTTCATTTATGGAATACCATTATTGTTTCCATTATGGGTAAACACGATATCTTCATTTTAGGAAGTGTGGACTACCGCCCCCTGAAAGTGATTTGATTCGTTAATACTATATGTGGGATGTGTAAAGGATAAATTTAATGATATTATATATGTTATTATACTGTAATTATAATATAATCTTATATCATTATGATTCCATTCCAGAAAATACGAAATAGAAATGGAAGTAGCGTTCATGCGTACGTACGGCTTACCGTCTCCATGAACGGTGCATTTCATTTCTTACCTCTAAATGTGATGTAATATTATAAATACATGTATATGATGAATATATATGATATATTTGTTATCCAAATAATTAATATCATTCTGGATATAACGAACCTTTGACCAAATTAACAACATGTAAGTGTAAGAAGTCTATTTTTGACTTAAGAACCAAATACCAACAAAATGATCATTATTAACTTAAATGATTACATGATGTTCATAACATGGTATAAAAGGAATAATGAACTTGAAAAAGGTTCTTAAGCAAGTAGAGATTAACTCAGGTTTATTATTCAGGAGATTAAAGAATGGTCGAGTCAATTCGGACCCGAGGTATGGGACTTCGTCTCAATCTCCTTTCATTGGGGCATATTTTGTTTTATACACAACCTTCTTTTATACGGTGTATAAACACCTATGACATTTACATTTATTCAAAAGGAATCTTTTTTATACGAAGCGTTTACTAAATGACAAAAGGGAATGTTTTTGTCGTACGTATGCGGCGACAACGACTTCTCCGCCGTCGTGACCGTTATTTGAGTTTCGGCTTCCTCTACAAGCCATACCTTCTTTTAAAAGAAAAATAAATACCATGTTTTAATTTTCTTTTATTTTGGTATTGAAAATGGTTTTCATAATGTTTTTATATCAATTTTTTTATTGATATCTTGTGATTGAAAGGTGGAAATGTTATGTTTCCTTTATGCATGTTTTATTTGATATGATTATGTTGAGGTTCTTGGGCATTATTATGAAAACGGGTGGTTCCGTGATAAACTAAGGGCGGGTGTGCCCGATATAGCTCTCCAATTCATTGGGTAACGTGAAGGAGTGAAACGTTAAGGTTTATCCAATGAGATTTAGGGAATATACTGTGATGGGTATTCCAAACGTAACCAAGAGCGTTACTCCCTCCGTAAGAATGTTATGAATGCCTCAAGTTACCTTTATGTCTTATGATTTCTATGATTTATTCATGATTTGATGAGGTATGTTAAAGTGCTTATGTTTTATGGGTAAAGTATGATCTCATCCTTATGTATATATGTACCCATGTTTCCTTTCCATATTTTTATATTTTTTAATGAGCTTTTTATGCTCATCCCAATTTTTTTTGAAATGTTTTTCACAGGTCAAGGGAAAGGTACATGATATGATGATAGTGTCAAGGAAGTGTCAAGAATTAATCCATGTTTTATTTTAAATATGTTTCCATTGATGTGAATGAAGAATACTATCTTTATGTAACCGCTTTTTTTATATGAGGAATGTAATGCAAGTTTTATGATCTAATTCTCTAAAACTCTAAACCCGAAAAGATCCTCAATGTGTAATCTTGTAATAACTCAAGATTAAGTAAGGTTTAAGGCTGGGGATTTATAGTTGGTATCAAAGGTCGGTTTAGATAACTTTATGAGTTAGAATTATATTAAATGATTATCCAAAAAAAAAATTTGTATGGTCAAATTGAAGTGATATAGAATTTAAAGATTACCATGTTGCTTCATCTAAGACATGTTTGTTTAGAATGGTTTTCCACAGAGGAAACAGGGAAGCAGTGCTAGGAAGGCATACAGAAGGAAATAATCTTCTGAATCAGCATCCTGAGATGGTCGGAATTGGAACTGAATAGTTTGTTGCAATAATGGTGCAGTTGACTCAAGCGATAAATGGCGGTGTTATCCATACACGAGATCAGCCAGATAAACCGCAGAGGAACTTGTCAGTGGTGGAACATTTCATGAGGCAACATTCCCCATCATTCAGAGGATCATATGACCCTGTGTTAGCTGAAGGGTGGATTAAAGCACTGGAGAAGATTTTCGATGTCATGGGGTTTTCAGACAATCAAAAGTTTAGTCTTGCTAATTACCATTTGTAGGGTGAGGAAGATCAGTGGTGTTCGATGGTTAAAAATATCAGGGACGCTGATGATATTGATGCTCTCGACTGGGATGAATTCAAAGGTATGTTTCTTGAGAATTATTTTCCTATGTCTGTTCGACTTAGGATGGAAAATAAATTCTTGGAATTGAGGCAAGGGGAAGACTCAGTGGCTGCCTATGAAGAAAGGTTCACTCGATTGGCAAGGTATGCTCCAAATTTTATCCGAGACTTTGATAGTAAAATCAATCGTTTTTACTCAGGATTAAAGCCAAAATATCGAAGGGAATTAGCTTCTCGTGAGTTTAAAAGTTATGAAAATCTTGTTCTATGTGCTGAGAAGGTGGAAATGGAGTTTGTCTATGACCAAGTGTTCTATAAAAACCAGCAGAAGAAGAGACCGAGGTGGCAGGAGAAAGGTAAGAATTCTTCAAAAAAGTCTAGTGGTAAGAAAACTAAATTTCCAGTTTGTGATAAATGTGGAAAAAGGCATGCTGGGGAATGTCTTCTGAATTCTGGAAAGTGATAACGATGTGGTAAGATGGGACATAAGGCTCGTGATTGCATTGAAAAAGATCAGGGTGATGGTAAGACCAAATTTGATTTACAGTTAGTGAAATGTTATAAGTGCAATGAGATGGGTCACTATGCAAACGAGTGTTCTACAAAGAGCTTGAGTGATGGGAAGCAGTTAGACTACAAGCAGAAAGGGGTGGTGAAATCCTTTGCAACTACTTCAGCAGATTTCGGGCCGTCAAATGAAGTTGTATCAGGTACTTTGTTTGTTTTTTCAGATTATGCCAGTTTGTTGTTTGATTCGGGGTCTACACATTCTTTCATCTCTGAAAACTTTTCTAGTAAAATGGAAATACCATCTCAAGAAATGACTCCTGAACTTGTGGTAAAAACACCTAGGGTAAATGTTGAGGCAAAAAGGATTTATAAGAATCTTCATATCCTTATCTGTGGAAAGAACCTACTTGCAAACTTTATTGTTCAACCTCTAGTAGAGTTTGATGTTATCCTGGGTATGGATTGGCTCTCTATTTACCATGCTAAGATTGACTGTAGAGCTAAATAAGTTTCTTTTCAGAAAGACTTTCAGTTTGTTTACAAGAATGAACCCTTACTTTTGATAACATATCAAGAGGCCGAGAAACATGTTAAATATGGAAATGAATGTTACCTTGCACACGTCGTTGAAAATAAAGGAACAGTTCAGATTAATGATGTGCCAGTGATAAATGAGTATCCTGATGTTTTTCTTGATGAGTTTCCTGGAATAATACCAAACCAGGAAGTTGAGTTTACTGTTGACTTAGTTCCTGATGCTAATCCAATTTCAAAACCCCTTATCGAATGGCTCAAATTGAACTTTTAGAGTTGAAGGAGCAATTTCAAGATTTATTAGAGAAAGGTTTCATTCGACCTAGCACATCACCATGGGGTGCTCCTGTTTTATTTGTTAAGAAGAAATATTGTTCTATGAGACTTTTCATTGATTATAGATCCTTGAATAACATCACTGTTAAGAACAAATATCTTTTGCCTCATATCGATGATATGTTTGATCAGCTCCAGGGAGCTCAGTTTTTTTCAAAGATTGACCTGAGATCGAGGAACCATCAGCTGAAGGTAATGGAGGCAGATATTCCAAAGACCGTGTTCCATACGAGATATGGCCATTATGAATGTGTAGTAATGCCTTTTGGGCTAACCAATGCATCTACTCTATTCATGGACTTAATGAATAGAATTTTCCATGAGTTCTTGGATAAGTTTGTGGTGGTTTTCATTGATGATATTTTGGTGTTTTCTAAAAGTAAAGAGGAGCATGAAAGACATTTAAAGGTTATCTTTCAGACCTTAAAAGAAAAGAAATTGTATGGGAAATTCAGCAAGTGTGAGTTTTGGTTGCAACAAATTTCTTTCCTTGGTCACATTGTTTCTAAAGATGGAATAACTGTTGATCCTGCAAAAACAAAAGTTGTGGAAGAATGGCCAAGACCCACAAATGTAACCGAGATTCGTAGCATCCTTGGTTTGGCAGGCTATTACCGAAGGTTTGTTAGAAATTTTTCGCAGTTATCTAGTCCAATGACTAAGCTAACTTGGAAGGGTGTTAAGTTTATCTAGACAAAAGAATGTGATGATTGTTTTCAGGAATTGAAAAGAAGATTGGTGAATGATCCAGTTTTGGCACTACCTTCCAGGAATGGTGAGTTTGTTATATACTGTGATGCTTCATTGAAAGGACTTGGTTGCATCCTAATGCAGAATGATCAGGTAATTGCTTATGATTCACGACAGTTGAAAACACATGAGGTAAATTACCCTACACATGATTTGGAATTAGCTGCTGTTGTTTTTGCTTTAAAAATTTGGAGGCATCATTTGTATGGAGTAAAGTGTGAAATATATACCGATCACAAAAGTTTAAAGTATATATTCACTCAGAAAGAATTGAACATGAGACAAAGGAGATGGGTAGAATTAATCAAGGATTATGATTGTACAATTCATTACCATCCGGGAAAAGCAAATAAAGTGGCTGATGCTTTAAGTCGAAAAAGTAATGCTTCATTAGCAATGTTGCATTTGGAACTTGATCATTTGGTTAAGGATTTGATGAACTTTGGCATAGAAGTTGTTGGTGCAGGATGTTATTCTATTTTGTTTCAGGTATCAGTGAGATATTCTCTATCAGATAGAATCAACCAAGCACAGAAGCAAGACAGTGAGTTGCAGAAAAAGGTAGAGCTGGTTCAGAAAGGTAAGTTTCCTGAATTCAACATTGATAATGATTGTGTTTTGAGATTTGGGAATAGATTGTGTGTGCATTGTGATTCACAGTTGAAGAGAGAGTTGTTATGTGAAGCTCATAGTTCTCCGTTTTCAGTTCATCCAGGCAGTACTAAGATGTATAGAGATCTGCAGGAGTATTACTGGTGGGATGGAATGAAAAGAGATATTGCTGATTTTACTATGAATTGTTTGACATATCAATAGGTTAAAGCAGAGTGGAAGTTACCGAAAGGGATGCTTCAGCCTTTACCAGTGCCAGAGTGGAAATGGGAGAATATATCTATGGACTTTGTTGTGGGATTACCGAAGACATCTCGAGGTAATAATGCAATCTGGGTTATTGTAGATCGCTTGACCAAATCTGCTCATTTGCTTGCTATACGAGATACTTTTTCCCTAGATTAACTTTCCCGTTTGTATCTTAAAGAGATGGTCAGGTTACATGGAGTTCCTCTCTCCATTATATCTGATCGTGATCCCGAGTTCACTTCTAACTTTTGGAAAGTCCTTCAGAAGTCGTTGGGTACTGAATTAAATTTTAATACAGCTTTTCATCCTCAATCAGATGGGCAGTCGGAACGAACAATTCAGACCTTGGAGGATATTCTACGTTCTTGCTCTATGGATTATCAGGGAATTTGGGACCAACATCTTTCTTTGGTTGAATTTTCATATAATAACAGTTTTCATTCCAGTATACAGATGGCACCATTTTAGGCATTATATGGGAAGCGGTGTCGAACTCCAGCTTTCTGGGATGAAGTGGGTGAAAGGAAGTTGATGGGACCAGAATTGGTAGAAGAGATGGAAGAAAAAGATCAGCTGATTCAGAAGCACATGATAACAGCTCAGAGCAGGCAGAAGAGTTATGCAGATAACCGGAGGAAGGATCTATCTTTTGAGGTAGGTGATCATGTTTTTCTCAAGGTTTCTCCTTAGAAAAGTGTGATGAGATTTGGTAAGAAAGGAAAGATGAGTCCAAGGTTTATTGGACCGTATGAAATTCTGGAGAGAGTTGGATCAGTTGCTTACCGGGTGGCTTTACCTCCGATTTTATCTCAGGTACACAATGTTTTTCACGTTTCAATGTTAAGGAAGCACAAGCCAGATCCATCTCATGTTTTGAGTCCAGAGGTAGTTCAGCTGGAAGAGAACCTATCTTATGAGGAACAACCGGTCCAGATTCTTGACCACAGGGAGCAAGTGTTACGGAATAAGGTGATTAAGCAGGTAAAGGTTTTGTGGAAAAACCACATGATGGAAGAGGCAACATGGGAATCTGAAAATGCAATGAGGGATAAGTACCCCCATTTATTTGATAAGTAAATAAATTACGGGGACACAATTTTCTAAAGGGGGGAAGGATGTAACATCCCAAGTAAGTAATGAATAATAGATATTTTTATCTATGTCTATTAATGATTAAGATAGTGTTTTAGAGGCTTAAAATGAAAATAAATACAATCTTATGCATGGAATACACTAATATTCTTAAAAGATTGTTTTAATGCCTTTTGATGGAAAACCCTTTTTAAATCTATCTTTTGACAATTTTATAAGCTATGTTTGTCAAAATTAACTTATTCTTTATGATTGGGACATCAAAATTTTCTTTGTGTGAATTTTTGGTATTTTTCAGACAAAGTTCGTTTTTTAATGAATAGTGAAAAATACTGCATTTTACATCAAAACTGATTCTTAATTTAATTTATTTATATGATTAGATTATCTTTTGAATTGGTCTTAATGTGTAATCTGAATATATTTTTACCATTTAATCCAATTTTGGTCATTGGAATCAATTTCACTTTGAAATTAGACTTAAACTGGTGTCAATCTTTTGATACTTATTGTGTTATAAAAACACGCTATTTGCTCTGACAGCGGGAATTAATTATTAAATTAATTAATGTGACTTATATGTTTTGAATTTTGTAAAATAGTCTTCATTTTTGAATTCGGAATATCAAATATAGCTTAGGGTGAATTTTTGGAAATTTTCTGAAAAACTTCAATTTTTGATGAATAGTGAAACCACTAAGTGGTAATCAAGCAACCTGATTTTTCAGTTAAATGAAAGTTTACCACTAATTTGTATAGCATTTTTAAAATCTGACATACATGTTTGTCATTAGTATGTAAAATGTTGTTCAATGGGATGAAAATAATTTTTTGGTGAATAGTAACTTTTTTTTAATCGCGATTAGAGGTAATTAGTGTAGTTTAAGGTAAAAATAATGCTTTAATAAAATGAGATGAGCTTGAAATATTTCCTAACCCTATTTTTTGTGTCATGGCCGACCAAGACAACCCATGGGTCGATTTAGGGTACCCCATGGAGCCACTTGGGTGAGATAATGACTTTAATTCCTTTTTTTAAATAAAGGTGAAAATGACACTAACATAAATTGTTTTACTTAAACAATTTTTAGAAGGGGTTATACTAATCATATTTTTGTCTATAAATATTCATTATAAAGCTAAAATTATTTCCTACATCATAGTATTTTTTTTATAATTTTTAGACATTAAATAAATTAAATTATTTATGACATCATGATGATGCAGCGATGACCTCATTATTTAACGATTAAAATAAAATGGAAAGATAATGTAATATATAAGACCTACACTTGTCCAAAAACTATTGGATGGTAATATTTCGAAGCCTTATCATCTTATCGTCGAAATATATCAATGTGGGACCTTAGAAATTCGAAAAACTTTTGAAAATAAAATAATAGTTTCATGATTTCCAAAAGTGTCCCTCCTCTCCTCTTATAAAAGGCCCCCACCTCTACCTCGTTTCACACACTCATCAAGACTTTGGCTCAGAAATACCCTACCCATTTACTCTCTCCACATCCCTCTCCTCATCCTAGAGGATTCCCTTTGGGCAGAATCCTTTCAAAGGAAGCCTTTAGGCTCAAATCAAAAGGAGTTACACTTTTAAAGGTAATTCATTCTCTCATGTTCATTTGTTTTATTTTGCTTATCCAACCCCCTAAACTCTTTTTATTTACTTATTTTGTAAAAACACCAGTATCTTCAATATACTAGGATGTTGTTATAAGATTTATTCGAGCTACACTCTCACACAACTACATCAAATGGTTAATGAACATACGGTTTCCGTGGATGGCGAAATTCTGCCTCCCGAAACGATGATTGTTCAATACTCATTTAACACCTTCAAAGGTGGACATTACGATGTCACTATTTTTATATATGATATATAATATGTTTATTATTTCCTTAAGCTTCTGTATTTTTCATTTCTGGCATACCATTATTGTTTCCATTATGGGTAAACACGATATCTTCATTTTAGGAAGTGCGGACTACCGCCCCCTGAAAGTGATTTGATTCGTTAATACCATAAGTGGGATGTGTAAAGGATAACGTTAATGATATTATATATGTTATTATACTGGAATTATAATATACTCTTATATAATTATGATTCCATTCCAGAAAATACGAAATAGAAATGGAAGTAGCGTTCATGCGTATGTACGGCTTACCGTCTCCATGAACGGTGCATTTCATTTCTTTCCTCTAAATGTGATGTAATATTATAAATAAATGTATATGATGAATATATATGATATATATTTTATCCAAATAATTAATATAATTCTGGATATAACGAACCTTTGACCAAATTAACAACATGTAAGTGTAAGAAGTCTATTTTTGACTTAAGAACCAAATACCGACAAAATGAACATTATTAACTTAAATGATTACATGATGTTCATAACATGGTATAAAAGGAATAATGAACATGAAAAAGGTTCTTAAGCAAGTAGAGATTAACTCAAGTTTATTATTCTGGAGATTAAAGAACGGTCGAGTCAATTCGGACACGAGGTATGAGACTTCGTCTCAATCTCCTTTCATTGAGGCATATTTTGTTTTATACACAACCTTCTTTTATATGGTGTATAAACCCCTTTGACTTTTACGTTTATTCAAAAGGAATCTTTTTTATACGAATCGTTTACTAAACGACAAAAGGGAATGTTTTTCTCATACGTATGCGGCGACAACGACTTCTCCGCCGTTGTGATCGTTATTTGAGTTTCGGCTTCCTCTACAAGCCATACCTTCTTTTAAAAGAAAAATAAATACCATGTTTTACTTTTCATTTATTTTGGTATTGAAAATGGTTTTCATAATGTTTTTATATCAATGTGTTGTATTGATATCTTGTGATTGAAAGGTGGAAATGTTATGTTTCCTTTAGGCATGTTTTATGTGATATGATTATGTTGAGGTTCTTGGGCATTATTATGAAAACGGGTGGTTCTGTGATAAACTAAGGGTGGGTGAGCCCGATATAGCTCTCCAATGCATTGGGTAATTTGAAGGAGTGAAACGTTAAGGTTTCTACGAAGAGATTTAGTGAATATACTGTGATGTGAATTCCAAACGTAACCAAGAGGGTTACTCCCTACGTAAGAATGTTATGAATGCCTCAAGTTACCTTTATGTCTTATGATTTCTATGATTTATTCATGATTTGATGAGGTATGTTAAAGTGCTTATGTTTTATGGGTAAAGTATGATCTCATCCTTATGTATATATGTACCCATGTTTCCTTTCCATATTTTTATATCCCTTACTGAGCTTTTTATGCTCATCCCATGTTTTTTTGAAATGTTTTTCACAGGTCAAGGGAAATGTACATGATATGATGATAGTGTCAAGGAAGTGTCAAGAATGAATCCATGTTTTATTTTAAATATGTTTCCATTGATGGGAATGACGAATGCTATCTTTATGTAACCACTTTGTTTATATGTAGAATGTAATAAAAGTTTTATGATCTAATTCTCTAAAACTCTAAACCCGAAAAGATCCTCAATGTGTAATCTTGTAATAACTCAAGATTAAGTAAGGTTTAAGGCTGGGGCTTTATAATTAATGTATCATTTAAGCTACATGAAGTTATTTTTCTAAGATAATAAGAGTAAAATTATTTGTATTGAGATTTTTATGTATTGGTGGAAATAAACTATGGAAGGGAATGTGTTATATCTATAATGTTATGAAGAGTAAAATTAAATTTTCATCTATTAAAAAAGACATAGATTAACTATTTTCACTCACCAAATTATTAATAGTTGATAGTTAGTGTAAAATTATGAATAATAATGATGTTTTTGGAGAGAAACCTTAAAAATCATATGTCCTAAAAAGTAATTTTATTTCTATATAATCAATTGAAGGTGACTATAACTGAATCCTTTAGGAAAATTGAAAATGCCGAAATAAGAACTAAAAATGATGAAATAATGAAAGAGTGTAAGTGGGGGATCATAAGTAAGGAATTGTGGGTTATTAATTTATTAATTTTTCTGATTAGTTCAAGGGAGAGCAGCGAAAAAGTTTCCGTTCCATGAGATTTTGATCGACATGGGGGGATGGGGTTCTCTATTGGGGTTCTATTTAAAGATCATAAATTTTTTATCAGTTCTTTTTAAAAAAATGATAATTAACCATTATTATTATCACTAAAATATAAATTGATAATAAAACCACTCTTTATCAGTTCTAATTCTTAACACTGATAATGATGTGATTTTATCATCACTTTTCAGAAAGAGTTGATAATGAGAGATTTTGTAAGTACTTTCTATTTTAGCACTTAAAAATTTATATTTACTAACAATCTTTGGAAAGAGCTGATAAAGTTCCATATTTCTTGACCTAGGAGGTGATAGCCACTGAGCCCATCCCTCCCCCTATGGAGTGGGTGGGACCCTTATCATACTTCAACGGAACTCAGCCTCTCTCCTTCCCTCTCTTTTATATCCTCGATTTTCTTCCTTATGTCCCTAATATATTACTTATCCCTAGAGTTATACATTTGGTTGATGGCTTCCTAAAACTTTATCTCTCATCCTCATAGTTCATTGATGCCTCATTTCTTCTAAACCAGATGTTGATAGCATGTTTCAAACAACATCCTCTATCAAGGGATTCATCTTATTGGTTTTTTCAGATGTCGGGGACTACAATAATGATTTACTATGGGTATTCTCAACAATAGAAACATCAAGATTTTGATCTATTTAGATAATGATATGATCCAGTCCAAGTCTAGTCCCCCCACTTTTGCAATGGATCTTTTTTCTCTTTATTCAGGTGGATTGATGATTTTAACATGGAATGAGATACCCTGACTATGGTGATTTTGGTTAGTTTTATAGATTTCCCTTTTCGTTTTCAGAATCCTTCCATTATTTAAATGTTAGATAATATTTTTGGTAGATATTTATGTTTTAATAGTAGAACTAGAACTATTTTCCATCCTATTTCTCTGAAAATTTTTGTTGAAGTCAATGTTTTAAGAAAACCATCAAAGAATTTTTGGATTACAATTTGGGAAGATTTATATGATAAGAAAAAAAATTCTTTTGAGTCATTGATCTATATTTTCTTTTTATTAAAGAAAATTTATCCCATGATGGAAATGCATAGGCATGGGTGCATAAATAACTTTCATAAGATGGATGCAAGATTGGGATACAGTCGTAAGGGTATAATATCCATTTTTGGTGTAGGTATGAATGAACATGTTCATATTAGTGTTTTATTGACTGATGTAGTAATTGAAAGATATTTCACTAGAGAATAATTTAAGGGTGGGGAGTCGAATGGGACAAAACTTCCTACTCTCCTCAAAATAAAATAGTTGAATATGAATAGAATAGAAAAGGTTTTCACTATCTATAATGAGGCATGACTATTAATCCTTGATTCGAGAGTAGTAGACATATATGGTAAAATGAGATGTGATTTTGAGGGGGTGTGTGAAACGGGGTCTGTGTAATTTAAAATAAATTTAGCAAAGGATGCATACAATGAAGAGGCAGTGAGAATTGGGGATGAATCTAAACACAAGGAGGTGTTATAGGCAGTGCATGAGAAATATGCAATGGTCTTTATAACTAGTGGAGAAAGCTGGTCTGGGTGAATGAAATAAGCAGGATGAGGCCAAGAAGGACTAGCTTAACTATTAAAATTAGTAATTGATTTGATGATCTAGAGTTTGAATGTTCTGTTCAGGGACATGTGGATTAAATACAATAAGGAATGGGATTCCAATCCCAAATAACAGTAGAGAACTTCTCTGAAGGCCAAAGACTTTATGGGATTGATTAAAAGGATGAGATATTTTTCTATTCTTTTATGGATAGTGTCAATGGATTGCATGTAATATGCATATACAACCCATAGAAGAGAAAGGGGAGGAAAGGAAAAAAGAGATTTAGGGAGATGTATTATGTTATATGGAAATAGGTCTAAAGGATGTAAGGACTAATCTACGCTACCTAAGATGAAGGAAATAAGGTGAGCCAGAAAGAATAAGGCGATGGATAGTGAACCTATGTCTCATGGCCAGTAAGGTAAAAAGAGTTTCAATCTTCATGGTAAAAATTAGATTTTGATGTGTGGTGAGGCCAATGTACATGAATAGGTTGGTGGTATAATGCAAAAAGAATTTAGGAATATGAGGTATATAATAGTAAGGTTAGGGCAGTAAATAATGAGGATGGGAAAAATAGGGAGGCATGGGAGCTTATTATTCATTTTAATGAAGAAATGTTTGAGGAGGCATATGAGATGAATGCTACATAAGAGGAGGTCCACATGACGAATGCGAGGATGATTGAAGTGGTCACTAATAAGGAATAATGTGTATGGTTAAAAAATCAATATTTTATTTTGATATGGGGCTTCAACAAAAATAATATTTGTGTGGAATAGTATATCCAAACTTTGGACAAGACAACCAATAGTTTTGAAGAACTGATTAAGGATGACCTGAACATGAGGGACACTGCTCTTCAATTGAAGTTATATAAAAGAAAAGTCTTTAATTAACTAAAACTCGATTTCAATATTTATGTGATTTATTATGTTGTTTTTTTATTACATGTTCCGAATATAAAATGTTTCCCAGTTTTTCTATAAAAGTGATTTCCATAATAAAATGTTAATTTTCAATCAGTTGCTAAAGAATATATAAAATAAATTATAAAGTAATAAATGAATATATATTAAAAATGAATAAATAATAGGAAATGTAAAAATTAAATAACATTATTAATGAGTAGAAAATCTTAAATTCATGAATGTAATAAATGAGTGAATTTATTAAATAAAAATGAATAGACTTAAAAATTATTCTAAAAACGAATGAGTTTTATTAATTATATAAATGATTAAAAATGAAAATGAATATATATTAAAATGAAATTAATACATATTAAATATATACATTACAACCATATTATAAGCATTAAATTCTATAGAATAAATATGTATAACTAAATAATAAAAATAAAGAAATTATAATAATATTAAAACTGAATAAATTATAAATATAATTTAAAATATGTTACATTTATAGTGAATAAATAATACTAAATAATATTAATTAAATGAATGTTAAAAAAGAGTGAAATTAAATAATTAAAAAACTATAGATTTAAAAATATAAAAAATGGAAAAATGTTATTAATTATTTAAATTATTTAAAAAATTAAAAATTAATATATAATAAAATGAAAATGAATAAATATTAATTATATAAGTTACAACCACATTAAAATCATATAATATTAATGAATAAACACATATAAATAAATAATAAAATTGTTAAAAATTACAAAAAAATTAACAATAAAACATTAAAAATGAATAAATTAAAATAAAAGGAAAAATGAAGATTATTATTGATTATATAATATATAAAATGAATAAATTCAAAATAAAATTAAAATAAATAAATAGTATTTATTAATAATAATATAGATAACAAATAATATTTACTGATTAAATATATATATATATATATAATATAGTATGTTAATAAATATAATTCTAAAATTAATATTAAAAATTGAATAAATTAAATAAATATTATGTGTGTGTACATAAAAATGAATTAATTACATATATGTATGTGTAAAATTATTTTAAAAAACATTTGATATGTGTTAAATTGTAAAAAATCACATTTAATTAATTGTCCATTAATTGATACAATTATTTTATATTTTTAATTAATATTAATTGTTAATTATAAACTATTTTCACTAATTATCTAAATTATTTACGGTAAATATACATATTATGTATTATTTAAATCATATATGAAGAAACATTATATATATTGATATATATATATATATATGAATATATTTTGGTATTAAAATGATTAAATATATTAATGATCAATTATGTATAAACAACGCAAATATTAATAAATTAAAAAAAATATTACATAAAAAATATTTAAAATCAATAATTTATAATAAAAGTAAAAAACATAATCATTATTGGTAAAAATGCACACAAACTTTATTTATTAACACTAATATAGAAATCGAATTTGTTAGGGTTAAAATGGAATTTTCATTTTTTTAAAATGGAAGAAACCATTATCATCACTAATAATGGACCCCCTTTATCATCCCTAACAAATGACCCCTTTATTGTATCTTTCAATTCCATTGGTAAATTTTATGACAACATATAAAAAATATGAAATCATGTACCTTTCCAATAACACAAACAGATTAGAAACATAAAATCGAATTAGAATATATATATATATACACATAAAAAATAGATTGAAATATATATAATAAATTGCACTATCATTTCAATTCAAAATTCACATAAAATATATTTTCATTGATGTGATATTTTCATTTAATTAAATAAAATTAAAATCCAATATACAAAATCAAAACTTTTATAGAATGATTTTTTTAACAATCATCCCCTATAAAAACCTTATCCCTACAGTAAAACCAATATTTTTTAGTAACCATGTATAAAATAATTAACAAATTATGATTTTAATATAATCCATATATATTAATTTATATTGTTAATTGCATTGTATGTTAATGATATTATCAGTTATAATCTTAATTTTATTATTAGTTCTTTTATTATTAATTTTATATTAATTAATTTTTATTAAATATACCATTAATTAATAATTATATTATGAATTATTTATTGCATTGTTAATTAAAAATATAAAAAAAATATATTGTTAATTATGTAATATTTTAATGATATTATCAGTTATTGAATATTTTAATTTCCAAAATTTTTGTTAAAAATTATATCATTTAACAAAATTAACATTTTTAAATAGAAAACATGCACTTTGATAATATAGGGAACATTGTGTGTCAGAATGACGCACAATCAATTCTTACAGGTAATTAATTATTTACGGATTTTTGTCCTAATTTTTGAAAATAATATGAGCTCCTTTACTAAATTTTTACAATGTGACACATGTCTTAAACTTAAATGAGTCCTTTATATTAAAAACACTTAGTTGGAGTCATACCAGACACATAATATATCAGATTGAGGTGCAATTTATTCCTCCATGTCATAAATGAATTATGGACCATCAGGGTAAAATTTTAAAATAATTAGAGCTCATTTACTATATTTTTATAATATGATTCTCATATTAACCTAAAATCAAACATTTATATTTAAAACAGTCACTTTGAGACATACCGACAACAACATGTGTCATATGGACATGAGGTTGATTCATATACATCAATATTGAATTATGGATCATCGTCATGAATTTTAAAAATAATATTAGTTTGTTTTATTGGTTTTTTCTATGTGATGTATGTTTTAAACTAAAATTACACTTATATTGAAAACAACCTCAATGAGCTATACAGGCCACATTGTGTGTTACTTTAATGTGTGATCATTTACTATAATCACAAATGAATTATGTATCATTTTAATAATTTTAAAAAATATTCAATGATTTTTATAATGACTTTGGTTGTGTGACATGAATTTTAAACTAAAATGCCACTTTTATATTAAAAGAAACAAATTTTAATCATGCTGGACACATCATGTGTAAAATTTACATGAGGTTAATTCCCACTTGTCACCTGTGAATTACATATCATTATCTTAATGTTTTAAAATAATCAAATTACATTTTCTTAATTTTGGCTACATGATGTGTGTTTTAAACTAACATGACACTTTAATATTGAAAACATGCATGTTGAGTCATAAAGACCATATCATGAGATTGATTTAGATGTATTCTATTACTATAAATCTTAAATGTATTATGGTTTTTTATTAATGTTTTGAAAAGGTCAATATTTTTCCTTGGTTTTGGCTCTGTGACATGCATTTAAAACTAAAATAAAACTATTATATAAAAAACATACAATTATAATCAAATCGATCACATCATGTTTCAAATTAACATGAGGTCGATTCCAACTCATCAAAAATAAATTATAAAACATTTTTTATTTTTTTAAACAATCCAATATCATTTTCTTAGATTTCTACACATCAAAAATGAATTATGGATCATTATACTAATATTTTAAGAAAATTATAGCTCATTTGTCTATTTTTATAATGTCACATGTGTTTTAAACTAAAATGAAACTTTTTGATTAGAAAAATACACTTTGAGTCATATTGGTCACATTTTGTGTAAAATTAACTTGTGATTGATTCATAAATGTCGCAAATTAAATATGCATCTTTTTTCTAATGTTTTAAAACAATTGAATATCATTTTCTAATTTTTGGCTATGTGATCTGTGTTTTAAACTACAATTAAACTTTTATATTGAAAACACACATTATGAGTCATACCAACCACATCGTGTGTTGGTGTGACATGAAGTAAATTTATATATTTATAAGATTATTTATTGATCCTTTTTATAATTCTATAAAATAATCATATCTTGTTTTCTCTATTTTGGATATGTGATTCATGTTTTTAACAAAAATTATAATTTTATATTAAAAATGCACACTTTGATTCATAATAACTATAATATATATGTTGGATTGATGTGAGGTCAATTCCTACACAACAAAAAATAATTATTTATCATTTTCGTAATGTTTGAAAACAATTTGATTTCGTTTTATTAGTTTTCATAGTGTGATGTGTGTTTTAAGAAAAAATACACATATCTATTGAAAATACATAGTTGGAGTCATACCAGACTCATCGTCAATTATATTAATATTTGATCTATTATTACATGAAAAAAATGAATCATGGATCATTTTTCTAAATAATAAATATAATATGATTTTTTATAAATATTTTTTTCAATGTGATGCATGTGTTACATTTAAATGAAACTTAAAAACATGCACTTTGTGTAATACCAGAGACATCATGGTTCTGATTTATCTTCAGTAAATTCTTACACATCGCAAATTAATTATGGATTATTTTGATTAGTTTTGGAAATAATCAGAGACTATTTTATTAGTTTTGTCTGTGTGACATGTGATTTAAACTAAAATGAAACGTTTCTACTAAAAACACTTACTTTCAGTCATACCGACCACATCCTATGTTAGCTTGATATTTAGTAAATTCTTATATTCCACACACGAGATATGTATTTTGCTAAAAATGATTCAAAACAATTAAATCTTTTTTCAATGGTTTTGGATAAGAGACAATTTTTTTAAAATTAAATGACTTTTTTATGAAGAAAACTCACACATTAAGTTATAATGGACACATCATGTGTTGGATTGAAATTCAGTCGATTCATACACACCAAAAATGAATTATAGATAGTTTTCTTAATTGTAATCGTAATATAAGATGATATTCTATTTTTTGGGTATGATATATGTTTTTTTAACAAAAATGACACTTTTTACAAGATAAATATGAAATTTTAGTCATACCATCCACATCGTGTGTCATATTGATTCACGGTCAATTCTTATATGTCAAAAATAAATTATGTATCATTTTTTAATGTTTGAAAATAATATGAGATCATTTAAT
This sequence comes from Viscum album, assembly GCA_963277665.1. NCBI lineage: Eukaryota > Viridiplantae > Streptophyta > Magnoliopsida > Santalales > Viscaceae > Viscum > Viscum album. The sequence goes on along the minus strand of OY728158.1, from coordinate 358,802,785 downwards.
AAATTTATAAAGTATGTTTTTTTAAATAAAATGAAACTTATATTGAAAACACACACATTAATTCATTCGGGTCACATCATGTTTTCAATTAACTTTTAGTCAATTATTTTACAAAAAATTTAATTATGGATTATTTTCATAATGTTTTTTGGATAGTTTAATCACATTTACTTTTTTGTATATGTGACATTTTTTAGAGTAAAATGATACTTTTAATATTAAGATGTTCAGTTTGATGCATAATGGTCACATCTTGTGTCAGGTTGATTTGAATTTGATTCCTACACATCCTACATTAATTAAGGATCGGTTTCCTAATGTTTGTAAAAAATATAATATTGTTTTCTTAGTATTTATAATGAGATTTTTGTTTTAAAAAAATTAAAAGTTTATATCGACAACATTAAATTTGATTCATACAAACCACATTGTTTTTTAAGTTTATGTGAATTAAATTACAACTTGTCAAAAATTAATTATGGATTTTTTTCAAAATATTGATAATAATATGATCTCATTTGTTCATTTTTGACAGTGTGAAAAGCATTTAAAAAAATAAAACTTTTGTGTTGAAATAATAATATTTGAATCATTATAGAAACATCATATATAATATGGATATGTGATCAATTTCTATACATCATAAATAAATTATGGATCATTTACATAAATTTTAAAAACAATCCAAGTTCTTTTTCTATGTTTGGACAATATGACAAGTGTTTTAAACTAAACTACCTTGATGAGATAAATCTTCCACACTAAATTCTCAACATATATCCCTCGTTCAACTTATTTAACATATAATTCCATGATTATACAATGAACATTGGATCAAAATATTATATAGCAATCACTATTAGTATTTACAGCAACATTTATTAGCATGTATTTGGTTGAATAAAATTTTAAAGTGAAAGAATTCATCTTACATTTCATCATGGTTGTGGAAATGATTATATATATTTGTGAACCTTTTTACATACTCATAAAAATATATAAAGACACAAAATAATTACTATAAGTCTAGGAGCATGAAACTACCTTCCCTAGAATTTGGTAATATAAAATCATATTTGTGGGTAAAAGGATGATTTTCTCATTTCCTTCTCGCTATTATCTTTATTATAAACTCAATATACAATCTCTCATGATAATAAGTAGATTCATCCATATTACTAGCTTAACAATAATTTTTATAATGTAACCCTCTGTCATACATGTCCTTGAAATATCCCTCAAATCATTAATTCTTTCTAGCTTCACCACTAAATCATTTTGTAGTGTCAACCTACACAAACTACCTCCTAAAGAAAGTAAATTAGTGAAAAGCTGAAAAGAAATGCATGGAAAATTGGGGAATGATACTACACCTTTTAAAATCGTTGAATAATTATAGTAACAATGGTATTATTAAATTAATCACATGAGATTTAGGTTTTTTAAATATATAATACATGTTGAAATAATGTGGGACAACATCTATAGATATAAGTGGATTTGAATGTATCTGAAAATATTTCCCATCAAGTTAGGGCCTATTATAAATATTATTTTTCTATTTCTCTAAGATGAAACACCCTCAATAAAAATATACATACTATTTTTATAGGGTAGATGAACCATATGTGGGGATTTATTATCAACTCTATATACTCACTAAAAATTGAAAAAATATCTATGGTGGGGTTCAAATTTATTTTGAATTATGGGAGTGTCAAATCATAAAAAAAAAATTTGGTAATTAAAAAAATTTTTAGAATAAATATAGAACTAATTTTTTTTAATAGTATATGAAATTTATTTTAGGATAAGTAATTTATATGAAATATAATGATGATGCTTCAAATCCCAAGTATATCTCAAATGACATTACATGTACATGATCACATACATAATAAGAAATCACCTTAAATTAATGTAAAAATTCATTATAACACCAGGTACTCTACCCACTCACCTATAAATAACAAATTTATTCTTTTCAATATGTATAATTTAGGTCACTCTATTTGTAAAAAAAATTATAGGCAAAAAAACTCCTAAAAAATATTTTAATTGAAGTTGTAATTCCCTTGGAAAATTACATGTCTGTGGATGTTAGTTTGTTGATGGAATATAATATATTTTATAAATTTTTAAAAATAATGTCAATAAACATTGTTGTTATTTGTTTTATATTCTATATAAACATTGATCAAAATAAGTAAATAGTTTTAAAATATTTTTTGACAGATAAATCTTATTATATAAACCATAATTTATTTCCATTTGATGAAATACTTAGGCTTCTTATGTTTACTACATGACCATATACCCTGATTTAGCCAATATTTATAGATCACCCTATCAAAAAAATATATGTTAAAACAAAATTAAAAAATTAAAAATATGAATTTTATTTATACACTATTGATTTTAGTGCATTACAAATTCAAAATTGACATCATGTGTGGTTATATTGATGGAAATCCATTCTTTGTATCTAAAAAAATAAACATTTGGTGTATCCAGTTTGATATAGATTATCAACCACTGATTCCTAAAAAACAAATAATTAATGAAATATATGTATATATATATATTATATGATTATATTATAGATTTTCCCCTATATTTTGGCCATCAAGAGAAGTTCAACCTATATTATTTTATTTTCAAACACTATGATTAGTTCATCATTTTTCTTTTTAGTTTGTTCTTACTAAAAACAATATATGAAAAAATGGTATTAGTATTAATGATTTCAAATATTTCTTCATTGAAATTTCGATTTATATAAAAGTAATATATATTCCAGTTGAAAATATGAATCATTATTAACTATAAAGAACATCGTATATCATTTCTTGGACAAAAGGAATATGAAAATTTACCTCATTTATGTTGGAGTTGGGGTCCTAGGAAAAATTTCTAGTACTTTGATTACATGTATATTTAAAGTATTAAATACAAATTAAACATCTTATTTCATATTTTTCAATATTTTGCATGGATTTAATGTAATAATGTCCAAGTGTATTTTTTTTTGATTTGGTATGTTCATAGAGTTCCCCCACTACGATGAGAACCATGAAGTGATATGATTTTATTCTTAATATGGTTCTATGGTTTTATAACAAACTGTGACGGGAGACATAGTATTTAGATCGTCAAGTGCAATCACTCATAAGAAGATGAGGATTCTTCTTATAAACTAAAAATGTGGTAATCTCCAAGATGGGAGATTTTGAAATCAAAAGCACCATTTGGAATTCGACATGTTTTGGTGTCCTTGAATATTCCTATTTTTCAGTGTGTTTAATGGTCCTTATACCTTGATATTATCATTATTGCATGTCATGATTAGCGTACTTATATTTTCGGATAAAAATTGTGACAAAAAATTTTCATAGCGAGTTATGGTATGAAAAATGCATCACAATTAACATGTCATTAATATATAACTCAAGGATTTATTTTTACCTTCCATATTTATAGATTTTTTTATGGGAACTTTTATTAGAATATAAAAATTGTCCTAAATTCCATGGAAATGGTGCAATAACATGTTAATTCCAAATGGACAAAGAAATACATATCAAGAATATAGTTTGATGATATTTATGGGAAACCTTATTTATGGGATATTGTGATAAGGGAATTATATTACACAGTGATAATTCATATTTGGTTTTCATCATTTAAAATTTAAGATATTTATTTTGGGTTCCTTGACCTGTTTCTAGACAAAAAATTTAGACTTTAGGAAATCCCACCAAATGCCAATGAGAAAAAAAATCCTTGAGGCTCACACAGTATGTTTTTTCATTTATCTCGATGAAATTGTGTCTGAATTTAATTATTAGAATAAATATTATTCTCAAGGATGAGGAATAATTTTTATTCACATTTTATTGATCGCATAAATTAATTAAATATTTATTCACCGGATTGTGAAAGAAAATATATTTATTTATTTTAATTAATATTTAATAAATATTTATTTCCTATATTTTGAATAAAATAGTTATCTAATAGAATAAAATATTTTATTTGGGTATTCAATAAATTATAGAGAAGTTAAAATGGTTCGAGACCACGTTCAGTGACAAATATTAATTAACAAGTTGGTTAAATAATATTTGTTATTGCGTAAGTTAGTGTGCACCAAAAAATAATAATATAATTATTATATTATGGGGAATGGTTTTTATTAAAGTCTATTATATTATTTAATTTCTAACAATAGTAAAAAAATTATTTTTACCTAAACCCTTGCACTATAAAAATATGATTATGCTAATTGTGTATAGTATCTATTAGTGTAATAGAAATAGATAATTTTTGCACACAAATAATTCTCCCTCAACTCCTCCTTCAATCTCCCTCTCAAGAATGAGAAATATAAGAGATATTTTCTCCAATACTAAAGAATGAGTTTTCAAGAATGAACAATAAAAGACAATTGATCCACCGTACTAACATCCGTAGATCAATTGGCATCGTATGAAGATCATAGGAGCACATGCGGATCACCATTAGAGTATCCTTAGATCCTAAGAGCAAAACAAAGGTAATATAGAAGGGTATTTTTAGAAGGTCAACATTAATCAATGAATAAAGAAACTAAACTTTGGAATTCATTTCTTCGTATATTAAATAAATAAATTTCAAATTTGACCTGAAATATCTTCAATCGTGGTTTCGGGAAATGATAATTAAAATAAATTTTAAATTATTTCCCACCACTACATGCTTCTACTACATCCAGAACCAACAAGAAGTATCAGAGTGGTCACATTTATATTTACAGTTATTTATTTAATTGTGGATCAATGTTGAATTCTGGGAATATTTTCATTTCATATTATTCATTCATTAATTCTACTTAAATTAAAACTCTTTAACATATTTATCCAGATTAATTTAGTGGTTTATTTTCATAAATGTTTTACAATAAATGACGAATGAAAAAAGTTTCCATTGGGGAAATATTAATATTTTTCCAGTAAGGTAGAGTTACACGACATGTACTCCAAATGACACATTGTATACCCTAGGTAGATACATCTGGATAAACAAATAGATTCATAGTGTACCATGAATTAATTACATGTGGTTTATGCCGCATGTTGATTGTCCAACTTAAAACATGTCTATTGGATTACATGGTGTGTATCGTCGTACATGTCATGTAGTATTCATAGGTTAGCTATGTATATAATGAAATCTATGTGGTCATTATACACGGTAAAATTTATTTTAAACTAAGAAATGAGAGCATTTATGATATACACGAAATGTATGAGGTATACACAATGTGATGTTGATCATTTTTTACTTCTAAAATTCATGGAAATGACCTTGGTGTGCATCCCATACACAAGGAAAGTCGAACATTCAACGTGCTTCTGGTCTATACTCGTTGTTTTGTTCATTCGAGGTACACACAGTAGACCTGCGCGTGTACCCTAGATACATAACAACTATGATACGCGTCATATAGATGGTCAATACATTCCAAATAGTCTACCATTAAAGGAAAGAATTAAATTTTACATTAAATTGATAATTACATCATTAAAGCCTTATTTTATTGATTATCAAACCAATGTGTGTTTCAAAATTTAATAATGGTTTAAAAAATATTAAATTATCAATTAATTTATGGTAATCAACATGTCATTATTAGCGCTTTATTTTTTCTTCCACGAGTTATATAAATTATGAGTATCTCTAATTATGATCAAATGATCTTTAATAAAAAAAGGGGACATATTAATTCTTTCCTCGATTAATTAATTCATGTGAACTCATCTTAATAATAAAGAGATGATAATTAAATTAGTGTTAACCAGTCACTTTTGTGTATTCATTTCATGTATAATCATTCATGAGCTTGACCAAGACCTATGTATGTTTTGGATGTTTTAATTTAATTTATTTCAGGGGTGTGAAATTATATATTATTAAATTAAATATGATGTCATATGAGTCATACATCCCTCCATTATTATGTAGGACACCCATGTCCAAGGATATTTATATAATCCCATGTTAACTTATCCCTTGGTTCCCCTAACATACATGTGAGTCATAAATACATGTTTTTGATGGTATATCCAATGTTGTGTGGAGGCTATTCAAGACATAACCATTATGTTACTAACATTGTTGAAACACAGGTTAAAATGTGGAATGCAATAACTCCTGCCATGACCAAAAATTGAAGTTATTTCCCCTAGCTCAAAGGTTTTTTTAATGTTTTCTGATTAAATCAACCACTGGATAAATCTAATGAATAGTTCATTTAATTATTATTTTATTTCTTTCTATCTAATTATTTATTTTATGGAATCAAGGTTATGATCGTATTAATGAATGAATTGATTTGAAAATAAGGAAATTAAATAAATTAATTATGCATAAATATTTTATACATAATGTTTAATTAGTTATGTAATATCCACTTAATATTAACAATACATTTAAAAGATAAAACAAGAAAAAAATTTATTCATAACTAATTAAAATCCATCAATAAGAGATTATGTTATACTTGGCCTTCAATTACTTGATTAGGAATGATATAGTTGAAACTATGTGTTTTAATAACCAACATTGGGACTCTTACTTTTAATGTGAAGTTCATATGAAGGTTATGTGTTGACTTAACCATCTTATATTAGGATATGTAGACCTCACTAGACTTGATGTAACTTCAAGGGAAGTGTTGAGAAAATCCAAGTCATGATTTAATGATAGGGGAGTCCACTCAATGGATCAAGGATCTTCAAGCCCGTAGTTACCAAATAACAGGCTACCTAAAAACCTTCAATTATCTTGACCATCCCACATTAGGGTTATGCGAAGGTTCATTTGGATCCTTTCCACTAAAATGTCATAAAAACTAGACATTACAAGTTAAATGGCTATGGAAATTGGGACATGAAAAAATAGTTGGAGATTTAATAAAAATTAATAAAATAAAATAAATTAATTTTTTCTCACATAATTTTTAATCATGGAATTTACTAATAATATTCTCTTTTAATTATAGAATAAAATGAAAATCTCTTCATCCACATCATCCATACAATAAATATTTGTTAAATACAACCACCTCACTTACATTTATGTCCATTAGTGGTTTATATGACTTTTTGTTATCATACCCCATGAATAGAAATCCTATATTCTAAAATACTCAACGCCTAATCTTCCTGCTAAATAGGTGAGGGATGAAGACTCCTTGGTCTACAAAAAAATTTGAGAAACATGGTTGATGTTCTATGATTGATGCTTTTATATATTTATAGTGAACTCATAAAGTTTCATAAAAACATATATGCATATAAAATTCTTGAGAATCTATATATTATTTACCAAGATAAATATAAAGTAAAATAATTTGATATATCCAAGACACTCTTTCCTAGAATTATTAAAGAGGGTTCCCCAGGTTGGCCTCGCACAATCAATCTCATTGGCTACATTGAGCACCTTGAGTTTCTAGGGTTTGAAGTCTCGGAATAACTGGGCACTGATATCATTCTAGAATCACTCCATCAAAGCTTCTATATTTTAAAAAAATTAATATGAACAACATTGAGAAGTCTTTTCTAGATCTACTAAATCTCCTTCACCAAGTCGATAAGGATATGAAGAACAAAAATCCTTCCATCCTTATGGTAAAAACATGAATGGTAAATGGGAGATCTTTAATACAAAATATTCTCCATACCCTTACAAGAAGAATAATATCAAGGGGAAATAATGGGAATAAGATGTTGCCTATTTTTCATGAGGTAAAAATTTCCACTGGAAGAAAAATGGCACCCATACAAAGAAGCAAGAGGAAGCTTCAGGTGTGTTTGTTATCGAGTAAAATTTTTATGTTTATAAAAATTGAGTATTAGATAAATATTATGGTTATCACATATGTATTCAAATATAGGAACTAAGTAGATTTAAGAATATTGATTAAGGGGAGGCTGGTCTATGAGCTTCCAGCATAGCTAAACATTATGTTGTAACTATCAGGGACTACCACCTCAAATTTCCCAATGGGATGATCTTGGTATTAATGATATTTTATATTGTGACCATAGTTTCCAAAAACATTATATCAGTATCTATACTAGATGTAGATGGTTTAATTTTCAAATTACAAAATAATTATTTCATATTTTATAAAAATGAAAAATTTTATGGTAAGGATCAATTAAATAATAGTGTTTATGTAATGGACTACACAAACCAAGTAATTTAAATAGATATAAAAACTAACTCACATGAATCATACCACACCCAGAATTGGCATCATCAGATAGCTCATGTAAATTAAAAGAGCTTGACTAACCTATATCAAGATAGATATTTAGATTCTTTTTAACTAAAACCACTTTTTGTATATCACTCACGTTTATAAGGTAAAATTATCAAATACATAATTAGTGGGAGAGGTAAAAGTGATAAATAGATTCATGAATTAGTTTATATCGATGTGTTTGGAAAATTTCCTATTGAATAAAGGGGTGATTACACATACATCATAAATTTCACTGATGATTTTACTAGATACTGATATGAATATATAATGAGTTATAAGTCACATTTTATTAATAAATTTAAGGAATAAAAGAATGAAGTTGAGAACCATATTGGTAAAAATATTACAAAAATACACTAAGTCCATGGTGGAGAATATATTAATCCAGACTTCATTAGTCATTTATTGGAGTTTGAGATACTATCTCAACCCACTCCTCCTTATATGCCTTAGTGGAATGGTGAAAGATAAAGGAGGAACTGAACCTTGTTAGAAATTGTTAGATCAAGGGAGATCCATGGGAGTCTTCCATTATCCTTTTGGGGATACACATTAAAAAAATTAGTTCAAATACTAAAACCACATTCCAACTCAAGAGGAAGATGGTATACCATACCAATTATGGAATGGAATGAAACCTCTGTTGTCATACTAGCATGTATGGGGTTGTGAATAATTCTTTATGACCTCTTTAGGTAACAAACATGGACCATATCACACAATGTATACTATTACAGTATATATAAAAGACATAAGGGGATACTACATATACGAACTATTAGAAAAAAGGTTATAGTGACAAGACACACATTATTCCTTGAGAGGGAGCACATATCTAGAAGATATAGTAGGAGTGAGATAAACTTAGATGAATTTGAGGCTCAAGGTACACAAGAGTTGGTCCATGAATAAATTCTAAAAATCTAGTGGAATAAGAAACTATTCCAGATACACAAGTACTGTGTAGGATTACAATAGAGGTTATAGAACTAGAAAATTATGTATTTATAGTCACTAAGGATAGTGACTCGTTATTAGTTTATAATAATAATCCTCTAACCTAAAATGAAGAATTAATTGGAAAAAATGTTTCCAAGTGGAAAGAATCCATGAATTCTATAATGGAATCGATGTTCCAAAACCAAATATGAAATTTGGTAGATCCTATGGTGCATGTAATTTACATTGGAAGCAAATGGGTATTCAAGAAGAAACTGGACCTGGAAATAAAATTTAGTACCTATAAGGAATTAATTATTGAAAAAGGGTTTAAATAGTGTCAAATAATTGAATATAATGAATCCTTTTCAATAGTTTCAATGAAAAAATACATTATAATTCTAATTCACATTGCAGCTTACCTTGAATATGAGATTTAGAAAATAAATGTTAAAGCAACCAATTTTAATGGGATACTTTAGGAATATGTTTATATAAAAACCCTTAAGGGTTTTTGACTCCAAAGTATGCAATTAAGATATTAAAATTGAATAAATAGCCCATTTATGGGTTAAATAAATCATCTCGGTAATGGAATATCCATTTTGATGAGTTTAATATAGAATTTGGTTTTATAAGGAATGAGTTTGAGTCTTGTATCTACAAAACATTTATTTGGAGTACAATCATTTTCTTAGTAGCGTATATTGATAACATATTAGTAATTGGAATCAAAATACCAATAATATAGTCTATTAAAGGACAACTGAATAAATTCTTCCAAATAATGGACATGGGAGAGACAACATATATACTTGGGATTAGGATCCATAATGATAAATCCAAGAGGATTCTTAGCCTAATTCAAAGTATACACACTGAAAAGATAATGAAGAGATTCGGTATGGAACAATACATGAGGGTATTGTTTCCACCATAAAATGGCATTCATCTTTCTTGGAAATGTGTCCTCGGACATATGGGGAAAGAAAAATAATGGAAAGGATTACATATGCATCACTCATTGGTTCATTCATGTATGTTATGTTATGTACTATGATATATGTTTCCGACATATTATGTGTGGAAGGAAGATATCAAGTTAACCTAGGTTACCTGCATTGTATGGAATTCATGATGATCATTAAGTTTCTTAGGAATACTTAGGATATGTTCTTGTTTTATTGATAAGATGAGAAAATAGTCATTATAGGATATGATGATTATAGTTTCTAAACTAATGAAGGTGACATGAAGTCACAAACATTGTAACTCTAAATCCTTATTTTCATTTTCTACATAAACCACTTTAAGTATGAGTGGGAACCTTACAATACAATATACCAAATACTAAATTTTAAACACCCCAAACAAAAACTAAATAAAATATTCATGGTCCATATTAAAATATCAAAATTTAACTACATATTTAAAATTCAAATACACATTAAAAAACAAACATGTCAACACCTCGGGTTACGTCCACCTTGATCCATTCCCCCTGAATCATCACACTATTTTTCAATCAAACCATCATCAAAATCAACATCCATATAAATTATTATCCATAAAATCAAATCATCATTACCGTTATAAAAAAACTAATGACCTTTGAGATATGCATGGGACATCTCCCCCGAACCAGCAAACAAAACATCCGACAACCGTAAACCAACAAAATCAACATCACCTAAAACTATGATATCATGGAATGTCCTAAAACATTCAAAATAAAATCCTAATAAACCTTGAATCCCACAACATAAATCTAATTGGGGGAGAGTGGAGGAATCTTGGAGGATGACCATAGTAGGAACATGCGTCGTTGAGCAGAAAATCCAACATCGAAAACTTCTACTATCACTGAGGATGAAAGACATGAAAAAAAATCCATAACTACATGAGTCTAAACATAAATCATGACCAAAAAACACCACACTAATCAATATACCTCTAAATAATAGAAAGTTCCATGATGTAACCAACTAAGGAGACTAAGACTTAAGGTGTAAGAGAACCAATAAGAATCACGAATCCTAGAAAACCAATGAATCTCATTCAAAACATCCATAACCCTACATTAGAGACACTAAATCCGAACAAAATTGGGTATAGTGCAATATATTTGGTATTAAGAGCATAGATTGAGATGAACAAGGCGTCAGTAGTCATCCATGATCATAGAGAGATAGATACACCTGAATGAGATGGACAGAAAGAGAGTGGAATAGAGGATTTAAGGAAAGTAGAAGAAAGAATCCCTAGAGAAAAACCAGTTCCCCAAAGGAGAGAAACCCATCTAATAAATTGAATTAAGAAATAAGGATGAAATCTAGAAATGAAACAAAGAGGTACAAAACAAGATGGAGTAAAAAGTAGCATCTAATGCTGGAAGAGGATAGTCCTTCGCAAGGAGAAGAAACCCTAGATGAAGGAGAGGTGTGGTGTTCTCAGAAGAGATAAAAATAGGATGTTTTCATAGATTATATAGTAGAGTCCAAGTATTTGTGGATTCTATGTTTTCTAAAGAATCAGTATTTATTTTAAACTTCATCCAAGAGAATGATGTGGTACCTAAAAGTACTGAACATATCACACTCTACTGTGATAATAATGTAGTGGTGGATCTTGAAAAAGTTGCAGGGTCACATAATTAGATGAAGCACATAATTTGGAAGTATCTTCTCTTGATAGATTTTTCAAACAGAGGTCTAGTTTCAATGAGAATTATTTCCATGGAATACAATGTAAAAGGCCCCTTGAATAAATCCTTGACTTAGCAGAATTATGATTATTATTTGAGGTCTAGTGAACTGAAATTTGTAGATAGTTGAATCTAGTTCATGTGGGGTTTTGTTATAAACGGTGTCCTAAGACAAAATATTTTTCCATTGATTACATGTATAGTTTATTTATTTAATATTAAAAAAAATATTATTACTATTGATCTATGATAGGAATTCATTTAATGTTATAATTTCAAAGAGTATTGTTCACATTGATACATTCATAGCAGTTCCCCACTATGATGAGAAACATGTATTGATATTAAAATATTATTAGTATAGTTATATGGTTGGATAACATACTTTGATGAGAAATATAGTATTTTGACTATCAGGTATGGGTACTCATAAGTGGATGAGGATTCTTCTCAGGAAGTTCTCACTTGAAAATATCCAGGAAGAAAGATTATGAAAACATAACTACCAGTAATAATTCTTCACATATTGGTGTCATAGGGTACTACTATTAGTGAGCATTTTTAATGGTGCATAGACATTAATATTACCATTAATTCATGTCATGGATCACACAATTTTATTTTTTGACAAAATTAATGATGACATATGTTCATAGTGAGGTAGGGTGTGTTGGGTGAATCATGATTAACATGTCATTAATGGATATGTCAAGGAAGGATTTGTCACTTCTATTTTTATAGAAATTGATATCTCAAACCTTATATTAGAATAGAAATATCTCTCTAAATTCCATGGCCATGGTGTAATGACATAATTATTCCACATAGTCAAAGAAATGCTTATAAAAAATATTGTTGGGTGACATAGATGTGAATCATAATTGAGGAGAAATTGTGAAAAGGTGATTATATTACACAGGGATAATTTGTGTGTGGTTTTCATCATTGAAAAATTACATTATTTTCTTGGGGTACTTTGACCCATTTCTAGATAGAAATCATGGACTTTAACCAAGCATGCCTAATGTCAATGGGAAATAATCCTAGAAGGCCACACACTATGTTTTTTATTTGGTCTCTATTATATTAGATTAGAATTTAATTAATGTAATAAATATTATTTTCAAGACAAAGGAATAATTTTCACTCAATTATTATTGATCGAATAAATTAAATAAATATATATTCACCGAATTGTGAATAAAATATATTCATTTATTTTAATGAATATTTAATAAATAGTTATTTACTAATTTATGAATAAAATATTTATTTAAGTAAATAAAATATTTTTTTTGGAATTCAATAAATTCTAGAGTATTTTGAATGTACCAAAATTCATCCAGGTAAAAATATTAATTAACAAGTCGATAAAATAATACTAGTTATTTCTCAAGTTGGAGTGCACCAAAAATTAAAATTAAAATAATTTTAATATGTGTGATGGGGTTTATTAAATGTTATTATATTATTTAATGGTTAGAATGCATTAAATAGTTATTTTATCCAAAACCTATATCTATAAATAGATGGTTATGAATATTGTGTAGAGTATCAATCAGTGCAATCAAAATATAGAATTTTTGCACACAGTGAATTCTATATCGACTCCTTCTTCTATCTTCCCCTCAAGAACAAGAAATTTAAGATAAAGTGGTTCAATAAAAAACAATGATAGATTAATAGAAAATATTGAAACACATTTGATTCACCGTTCTAGAACACAGAGATCGAGTGGAATTGCTCATAGATTATAAGAGTACGTGTGGATCACCACTAGAAGGATTTGATCCCTGGATCCTCATAGTGTAACAAAGAAAATATAGAAGGTTATTTTTGGACAATAAAAATTAATCAATGAATAAATATCATAATGATATGTATTAATTTTTTTAGATATCAAATCAATAAAATATAATTTTTATGTACAAGATCCTCACTCGTAATTTTATGAAATAATAATTAATATAAATTTTAATTTATCACCCACCACCACATGCATCCACTAAGACCCAATCCAACAAAGTATGTATCTATAACTAAGGATCATATCCATTCAAACATTATAATTTCATTTATAATATTGACACCAACCACATTTGTAATGGCACCTCCAAATATTTCTTCTTCATATCAAATGTAGGAAATAATTTCACAATTTAATGTTGTATCTTCATGAACTTTTAATTTTAATATATGTTGAAGTGGAACTAGTTGATGAATGTAATCTCAGAAGGTATTTTTGATTTCATGGTTTATTTACATGATTGTCTTCATCTGAACTCCTATTTCTTCTTTTTTCTATCTATAATAGCATAACTCATATCAGACCTTTTTCATCTACTAGTTTTCCCTCTATTTATATGATCCCCCTTAAACTATAAACAATGTAGGATGGAAGTTTCTTTGAATCCAGCTTCATCCATCTTCATATAAACAAAGCATCCTATTTGTTTTATATCATATAAAGGTTTTTCTGAATATTTAAAATACATACCATTTTATTTTTGAGTAATTTTTACCCCTTCTTTATTTTATGGTAAGGGTACCTTGGTGTTGATGCACAATACATATTTTCAGAACTCCCTTTTTGTTTAGTAAATTATCATTTTTTATTCAAAATAGATAAAATTGACATTTTAAAATAAAATATTCTCTATTAAAATACACATAAATTTATTCCTCATCAAAATGACTAATGAATGATTTAAATGTTTCATGGTTTATAATTCAAAAACACATATCTAGTTGATGGGGCTCACTTTCCCCTCAACATCCATATGATTATGTTTTTTTAGATTTTTCAGGAAGTCTCTATAATCTTTTCTAGTGACCATTATGACAAATCTCTTTTGGTAATCATCTAAAATAAGGAAAATCTACAAGGGATAATAAAAATTAAACCAATTTTTAATTATTTAAATTTTTGGTGAAATAGATAAATCATATAGTAACATGTTCCTAATATCTTCCCACATGGTTATCCTCGATGAAAGAATTACATTATGACATATATCTATGAAAATTTGAAAACACATTCTTGTTGTAACCCCAAATTGACTAATAAACATTTAATTGTTTGATTCAAAAGGTTTTCCATGTTGATCCCCTACAACCTAAAATTTTAAAACTTTTATTCTTACCTTGATTACTTCAGTTGACACTATGATTATATGTTTATCTTTTTTTCATCCACATTTTATTGATCCCATAATAATTCCATAATTTCAGAATCGATGGTGTGTTCTTACTAAGGATTCGTGACATCAGCATGTGGAGGATTCATTACCTATATGGGTAGTTAAAAATTTAATTTATATTATGTAAATGTATTCAAGAAAAAATAATATTATAAGTAAAACCATAGAATATTAAAAAAACATTAACCTATATATTGAACCATATTTATTTTATATAAATATTAATAGGATTTGGATCACATATTGAGTTTATGAATACCATCATTGTGGTACCCTTTAATGTATAAGACACTCTCTACATTAGGGGCATTCATGAATTGATTTGATCTCCCAATAAATGGGTCATCATAAATTAAATTTTAATCAGACCTTGATGTTGTTTTAGTTTCCTAGAAAATATTTACCAATTCCCTTTCACTATATCTAGTACATATTATACATTCAGTACTTGTGATGTCATTATGAATGGTCTGTCCTTATACCCTTCAAAACTAAAATTCACCTTCATAAATCTAAATTTGTTGAATTTAACTATAGCTAGGTTTTCAACCCATTTTTAATTAAAAATATTCACTTCAACTATCATACTATCCAACTCGTATAATTGTTCAATTATATTGATGTATAAAATATTCACATGAATTGAATTTCGATTCTTATAACTGAATACATACATTACTTCATCCATTAGCCTAACTCAACTATTTCGCATCATACTATGTTCATCGTTTTTCTTCATATGTAAGGTATAACCATTAATAACAAAACTAGTGTAAGAAATAACATTGATATATGGTCCCCTAGATAGCTACTGAAGTTATTTGGAAATAGAATTGGTATTTTCACAAACACTCCTTATAAAAAAATCATAGAACCATTATATAAACTATTGATTATTTATAATTGGTTTCCATATTTCATCCCTTGATGGATCAAATGTCTAAGAATTACTCTATGGGATTCATCATATAGGGGAAACTGTAAAATTTTATTTAAAATGTAATGGTGAATCTACTCGTTCTCTAAAATGGTAATTATAACAAAACCTCATTCACAAATTTATTCTCCCATAAGGTTTCCACTATGATGAGATTTTGGGAGACCGATGCAATCAATATCTGGGAGTTAATCGGTAAAAAATTCAATAGCTTCATCAACAATAAAGAACTATTAAATAAAACCTCCTAGGTAAATTCAATTCATGGTGTACCCCTTAAAAATATTTATATATCATTCAGTGCTTCACATCCATAAAAAATGTTCATCACCGCATAGTTGAATCTGTCTAACCGAGTGAACCATCAAGTGGATAATTATATCAATGAATTATGTTTGTAATAATTACTCCACTTATCATAATATGACAACAAATTATTTCTTCATGATTGGAAACTTCATAGGGTCTATTACATTACTGCATATGGATTTGAAAATGAAAAAAATATCGGTTAAAATATGCAGTACATTTTTAGGTAGAATTCAACATAATGCTATAAAAATTAAATCTTCATCAAAACATGACTATCTTGTTATTTTTTTCCCAGTAATATCAAATTCTTAATTTAAATGATATTCATGGTACTTGATGGATACCCCTCTAAAAATTTAACACCATTAAGGAAGTAATAATTGAATTTATTTTATCAGTATAGAGTGTAAGAAGGTGGAGGAATAATAGATTTCCATTCAACCTTCACTGGTTCCAACACATCCCTTATCCCCATTTTAGTCATGTCTAATATTTACTTAATTGCATATTTTATTATCTCTAGAACATTTTTTACTGTGACAATAACAATATCACTTATATATTTTTCTATCTTCTGGACATCAAAAAAAATATAGCGTATAAAAAATTCTAGTATGGTAATTTAATGAAAATTCATCTATTTTTATCAACCATGTTTTGAATGGTTTTTCAAAAAAGTATTTCCAAAATTAGTGTCATTATCTTTTACTATCTTGAGAATTTTATCACTCATTAATTGGGACGGTGTTGTACATTTCTCTTTTTTTCCATTGAATGGTGCTGTCTAAGATTGGTATTAGGTATTCAGGGTAAAAAAATTCAATTTCCTAAAAACATAGTCTTAGAGGAATGTTTCAACTTAACTAAGTTTGTCCCAACTATAAAAATGGGATTCCTAAACATTCCATTAATTTAATAGCCTAAAACATT
The DNA here is from genome assembly GCA_963277665.1 of Viscum album. Taxonomy (NCBI): domain Eukaryota; kingdom Viridiplantae; phylum Streptophyta; class Magnoliopsida; order Santalales; family Viscaceae; genus Viscum; species Viscum album. Next base: position 358,785,449 of record OY728158.1, on the reverse strand, counting down.
TTCATAAGAAGGAATTTCAATTATCAACCTATAAAACATGGATCTCAATATGAAATTTTCCATTCTAAGAGCCTCATACAATGTAACAATTGTATCCCCCATCAATTTCAAATCTTCAATAAATGAAGCCAAATAGATTTTAATATCATTACATGGTTATTTTTGTGAAGAAATCAACATAGAAAACATAATGTATTTGTGATTCATGAATGAACTTGGTGGAAAGCTATAAATTACCAACATAAATAGACATGTAATGTGAGTAATAATTTTAAAACAAATAGGAAATATTCTATCTATTGATAACATAAGTAAAAGGTTTCTTGTTTTGTTTTTAAAAATAGGATACACATAATCAATTTTCATCCACTGAGGAGTGTTCTTTGGGTGTCGTATTTTACTATCATCAATTCTTGTATCTGCATGCCATGAAAATTTTATAACGGTGTCCTGACATCCAAAGAGATGTATGAACATCAGAATAATAGTAAAGTACCATACACATTTTTAGGTAATTGATTTATTTTTCTCCTATTGATTTCCACCTAACCCAATAAATGTTATGAGTGATTCATGGTACTTATAAAAAAATATTCAATAATTTGGACATGCATATATTTTTTTTAGATATCATACCCATTAAACATATAATTCACTTAGCGCCATCTATTCTATAAGTAATATCATTTTTCATTGGAAAAATATCAATCAAGAGACCAATTAAATTAGTAAATCTAGTGTCACTCCTTTTGCTAACAACATTCAAATTATATAACATTAATACAACTAACAATATTGTATATTTAGAAAAACTGGTACACAATGGTGTCTTTTCATAGATATTTAACTTCTCAAACAACATTGTATGATCGGGAAGGTAATATTGAATTTTCATTTAAATTTCTCCCATATTATCTACATCATAATTTACACTATCATTCATAACAACTGATTCATAAATCGCAGTATCATACCAGTCAATATGTACATTATTTTTTCCCAACAATTAGTCCAATATTTATATATTCTATCTATTTCATGACAAGTAAAATATAATTTCGAATTTTATGAGTGAATTAATCTTGAATAACAACATTGTAAACATGAATAAATGATATGATAAGTGTCAAATTCATGCTCTATTATAATCTTGATGAACGTTTTGATTCCATCCACAAAATTCTTTCTCATCTGATTAGAATTCATCCCGTTTTGATTCATTTTCATCCTATTATGTTCAATAATATTTATTTTTTACAAAAATAATGAAAAACACATAAGTTAGTAATAATAAAAGGATAAATTTATAGATACTTTGACGAAATTTGATAATTTTCCAAAGAAAAAATTATACTCAGTTTGGATACCCAATAAAGAAATAAAAAAGTTATAATGATAAAATGATATAATTAATTGAAATGGGAATATTAGACTCCATATAAAAATGTTTCACATTGATAACTTCTAATTAAAACAAGAATTTTGATTGTCTAAAATAGTGTAGGATGGTGTGTGTAGCATTAAAGTTGGTAGTTGATGATGGATGAAAGCTTTGAAGCAATGTGGTCAACGTTGAAGCTAAATTCCAATAAGGGGAACCCACATGGGATGATAGCCACCATGATGTCATTTCCCACTTCTGTAGATTGTAATATTTATTGTATAATAATGATCATACAAGACTACTAATGTTGAATGGATCACAACATTCCAATGTTATTGTTGATGATTCCTAACAAGTTATATTTTTAAAAAAAATTATCATGCAAAGAAACAACCTACGGTGGTTGAAGGTTTATAAATTCCCAAATAGAGGGAATAAGTATTATAACACTCTTAAATAATAATTTAAACTACATGAATTTATTATTCTAAGATAATAAGTGTAGAATTATTTGTATTGTGATTGTTTTGTAGTGGTGCAAATCATTTATGGAATGGAATGTGTTATATCTATAAAGTTATAAAGTGTATAATTAATTTTTCATCAATTGAAAAAGATATAGACCTAAAATTTTCACTCACCAAATTATTAATGGTTATTAGATAGTGTGAAATTGTAAAGGATAAGGATTTTTGTGGTGAGAAACCTTAAAACATTATATGTGCTAAAAATTAATTTTATTTCTATATAATCAATTGAATGTGAATATTACCATCAAAATAAATTTTTTAGAATTATAATGAATTAATATTTCCACTAGAAACTACATCATTTCATATTAGTTAGGTAGGAGACACTTATTGGCTCTAAGAAACTTTTATGTAATTCATTTTAGATGAATTATGCAAGGAATATTTAAAAATATTTCTTACAACATTGGTTGAGAACATCATCATTTTAAGTTGAATCATTACATTATTAGTAATGTGGGGAAGTGAAAATTATTTATAGCAATAAAAACTCAAAAATTTATTCATTTACTTTTTTTATTATTGGAAGAATCTATGAACAAGAAGCATTTATCGATGTTTCGTTAGACCAAAAACAATGTACATATATTTAAAGATGGAAAAGAGTAAATTCTTCCAATAAGAAAAATTATTTGGGTAGTATACTTACATATTTCCTGGATACCTTTTTCAAATAAAATCATTTTATAAACAATTTTCAATTAGAAAATAACATGATCAAAAAATATTTTTTAGGATGGTGTTGCCTATAAATACTGCACCATCATCAAGAATGTCAAGATAGTGAAAATAATCCATTAAGAATGGATATTATTAGAAATTTGAGCGATTAAATCTATTTATGTTTCAAAATGTGATTTTTTTAATAATGTATTAAAGTTTTATCTATTTGAACATCTCAAAATTTTAAGAATTTATTTATGAAACCACTTTAAGATATCAGTTACCTTATTGTAAAACTATTAACGTGTTACAGCCTTTATGAATAAGATTCATTATTCCAATAAACAACATAGTATGTGGTGTTATTATTGTTGGTTTAGGTCCGAATCAGGCTAAAAAATGGTAAAAACTTCAGTTCCTTCTTTCAGTTTCCTAGATCTTGTGAATTATGATATTCTAATTGAATTTTTATTATATATTTCTAGTCAAATACGATTTATCTTTACTGGTTATAATTATGGATTTTATTAGGTGGATATTTTGTAAACACCCATGCCAATAACTCGACAAGAAATACTGTGAAAACTGGTAGAGTGGCCTAATTTACATGTCTTGTGTTCATTATTTGGTGTTTTCACTCTATTACAACTTCTCTTTTTTCCTATTTTACTATGCAATCTCTGTGTTTTCTCACCTCCCCCATAATTAATGATTAATAATAGAGTAGAGTTTTCTTAAGTTGTTTGATTTAATTTATATTTTAAAATTTGATTCGTTCTCTATTTCATTTTCGTTGGAAAAATATTTTTTCGTCCCAATAACATGTTTTTAATGACATCAAATTTTTATGTACATGATCTTTGTGTTTTTTCTCCTTAACACATGATTGTTTTTTTATAAATTTTTTCATTCTTATTATTTTTATTTCTTTATTTTTTAGTTTGTCGATGTATATATATATATGTTAATAACATAATAAATATTATAATTTATATATTATATAATAAGTATAATTATTATGAATGCATATTCACTTATTTAACATTATTAATAAATAAAAAATGAAATAAGTAGTATTTAAATATAAAAATTAATTTATTTAGAACATATTTAAACAAATAATAATAACCCTTTAAAAAATATTGGGATACCCATCTCTGAATTAAGGTAAGATAAAGTTATGAAAAAGGTTTTACACAAAAGACCCTAAAAATTTGATAATCACCTAATCATAATGGAGGACCTATGACTTAATTTGATTTCTAGAGTATCACCTTCATAAACATAGTCTTATGTGTCCTACTTAAAAACATCCCCTTAAGTGGAAGATCAAAAAAAATTCAGAGTACCCATAGTCATGTCAAAAGTTTTATTAATTATGATCTCTTATATCTAATCCTCTAGGGGACAAACGTGCAGATCAAAGTACTAATCGATGTGAAAAATACCTCTTATTAGGGAATTTTTCTTTCGATTGAGGACTATCGATTATAGATTCCATTTGAATAGGAAAAAATTTGTATCTACTAATTTTTTTTGCACAGATCAGACATGTGAAAAATGAGTGTCTCTGTGGTAGAGATACGGAAGGTAACAACTTCCTCCAATGTGGCATGTGTCTCCATGCGAATAAAACAAGGATGAACTTTTTTATAGAAGTAGAAAGACAGTTGGATAGATAAAATATTTACAAGGCCTTTAGTCTGCAATCATTCTCTTACCTGCTCATCCCAACTGACAAAATTCCCCCATGCCACCACCCAGTCCAAAACCCATTCATCGTGAACCATCAGAGCCCCTGAGACTTCCCCACTAATACTTCCCCTATTATCACCCACTATTCTTAACAAAATACCATTCAAAATGACTAAAAATGGCCCAAAAAACACCAATATTAGAGGATGAAATTTAAAGGTGGATATGACATCGATTTTCTCGCACCTGAACCCAGTGAATCTATACGAACCCAGATACTTCACTTGCAAGGAAATGACTAACAAAGAGATGAAAGATGAAAAAGAATGATTATTTTTTCTCATACACATAGGTGGATGTTATCCTTATCCATATATACCTTTCTTAATGAATGTATTGTTCAGGAACTTCCATGGGATTTTCAACCTATATAATGTTTTAATGCTTTAGTACCGAAGTGGTAAAAGTGGCCTTAGCATGGTTTTTCTATCTAAACCCATGCTAAAAAACAATACCATAATAATATGAAAGTGTCATAACTATGTACCTTACCCTTAGTGATTTTTCTACTATATTAAATCTATATTTATCAAGACCATAATGACATGAATAGGTATATTGTATTTTTAAAAGAATAATGTTCTTATTTTCTTCTTATCATTACTTTATAAATGATTTTTTTATAAAATAAAACAAAAATTATATTGTTTATTAGTATTCAAATTAAAACATGTTTTTTATTTTTCATAATTATTTTATTTTTGAAATAAATAATAAAGTGTTGTTTTTAAATAATTTTTATTAAATATAAATGATCATATAGGTTTTATGAATTTAAAATATATTTTTTGTAAGGTTTTGAAAGCTGTTATTGTAAAAAAATATAATTTATCAATAAAAGTTGATTTCATTTTAAAAGTAAAAATTCAAATATTGATAAAATTATTTTCCAAAATAAATATTTTTTTGGAATCAAAACATTGAAATTTTCCAACCATGAATTTTTCATAATTTTATGAGACATCCAAATTTTCTGGTAAAAATTAAATACTGTATAAATATATAGTGTGTATTATAACATAATAATCAACAGAAGTGATGTAATAAATAATATAAATGGTATCCATGGAAACATATATTTTTTGACTTCAAAATAATGTGATTTTAATTTTATTTGATTAATTTTATAAAGACTTTATTAATCCTCCAGAACCATTAATATATTTTAAGGTTTTAAAATCATTTATTTAATAGTATAACTCAGTTACACATAATCAAGGGCATTCTTTTGTTAATATATGGCCCTTCATTGTAATATAATGAAAACCACTCTTATTTGGTCAAAACCATGGGCAAAACCAATAACACCCCAGGATTTTATGAGAAAGATTATTTAAATTTCTTTGATGTATTGTCTTGTACAATTCACCAATATTATCTTGCACTATATGCAACACCTTATTAGCTTGCAGTATACACAACACTATTCTTTTCTTGTGTTGCACACAAATTTATGTTCTTTTGATAGAATTAATTTCACGCAACATTGAGTATAGATTTTTTTCAATGTATAAATGAACCAAGTTTGGATTATGTTATAAAAACACCAAATGAAGCTTGCACTATAAGAAACACTGACTTGGCTTGCATTGCACACAAGAGTTACCTTCCTCAATAGCTTTCATTGTACGCGATACTGAGTTTCACTAAAAATGATATATTATTAAAATATTATTATTTAATAGAATATAAACTAGCCATTATGAATATTATTAACCAAATTATTAATTTTATATAACATTATAATTCATCTAACACATTTTCTTGAACATTGTATGAGGATAAAATCAATTTTTCGGATAAAAGAAGTATTTTTCAAAAAATACAGTTTTACGCCTTTTAATAGCGCACCCATTTTAAATCTAGTTTTTGACACTTTTATAAGATAAATTTGACAAATGAAACTTATTATTTAGAATCAAGACATCAAAATTTACTTTGGTTAATTTTTTGGTATTTTTTTGATAAAGTTCATTTTTTTAATAAATAGTGAAAATACTACATTTTAAGTCAACACTGTCTTTTCATCTAATTTATTTATATAGATATATTATACTATTAATTTGTTTTAAAAATTAATTGGGTTATATTTTAACTATTTGATCCAATTTTGGTCATTGTAAGTAATTTCACTCTTAAATTGGACATAAACACATGTCAATCTTTTGATAGTTTTTACTTCTTAAAAACAGGATTTTTTTGTTTCGACAACAGGAATTAATTTTAAATTAATTTCTACCAATTATGTGTTTTGAAATTGGTAAAATGGATTATATATTTGGAATTAGGATGTACAAATTGTGTAAATAGGTAACTTTTATTTTTAGACATTATGAATAGTAACTTAATTAAATATTTTATTTACCATGGTTAAAAGGTAAATCTAATAAATAAGGGTAAAAAATAATATTATAATAATATAAAATATCCTAACATGTGTCATAACCCTATTGCATGATAAATTCCTGACCTTGGTAATCCTTGGGTTGATTTTGGGACCCCATGGAGCAACTTGTAAGTGAAAAGAAAATTTAATTATTTTTAATTTAATGTTAAGGAAAATATATCCTAAACATATATCTTTTACTAAAACAATTTTTATATGGGGTTATATAAGTGATATCCTCGACAATAAAAAATCATTAAAAATCTAAAAGTATTTTATACATCATGATATTTTATTTTTAATTTTTTTAAATTAAATAAATAAATTTAATTATGACACAAGGATGATAAAATGATTGCTTCATTAATAAAGGATTCAAATAAATGATTTTATAAATATTAAAACAAATTTAATTTGGTTATTTTGATATCATCCAAGAATTTTTTATATGACATTGAAATATTATCTTTTATTTAATTCTTTATTGTTGAAATAATCAGGTTGTTATAAATTTTTTAAAAAGTCAAGTATAAATAGTGTCCAAAATTGACAAAATTCATAACTTAAAACATAAAACAGTTTATTAAATAATATTAAATTAAAAAAATATAATATTCTTCCAAATGGTTAATATAAGTCTAAATATGTCATAAATAACTTTTTTCAGTATGTTTGACATGATATGGTAATTAAATTAACCCAAAATGTGTAAATAACATAACATCACGGAGAGATTAAAAATGGTAAGATAAGGGTAAAACCAAAAGGATAAGTATATAAAAATATTCAAAACTTTTTCAAAAATTATTGGATAATATTTATTCAATCCAGAATCAAATTATATTAGAATTAAATATGTTTTGTACAATTTTAAATCAAAATTTAATTGATAGTAAATTGATATTTTGGAACTTTTCTAAAGTACCCCTCTCCTCTCTTATAAAAGGGCACCTAATCCCTCCCATCTTTACTCCATTTTAAGCATTAAATATCAGTCAAACCCTTCCCATTTCTCTTCTCAACCTCTCTAGTTACATTATGGAGGTTATGGTATTCTCAAAATATTAACTCTAGTTCCTTAAGAAGAAATTTAAAGGAGCTGCGTCAATGAAGAGGTAATCTCTTCTACCAAATTTTTCAAATTTATTTCTTCTTATACATATTCTTATTTAGTTTTTTCATTATAAATTTATAACATCAGTATAAATAATATAATGATATTTTATTATAAATATAAAACTACCCTATTTCACCTTCTACCCATCCTACTAAAAACGAAATCATCGTTCTTGCATAAGTACGGCTTATCGTCTCCACGCTGTGGTGTAATCTTTTTTTCACCACCACCTTACATGGATGGGTAAAATGGTAGAAATAATAACTATATATGATTATTATATCATGATACTAATTCTGAGATATTATATACCATACAATTGAATAATGTTCAACAACTATGGGAACAGTATCGTCGCTCGTGCGTGCATACGACTTACCGTCTCCACGACAGGATGAGATTCATTCTCTATTTTAACCATTCAAGAATGATTATAAAGTATATATATAATAAATAATCATTAAATATATGAAATAATAATTCTTCTGGATATATATATATATATATATATATATATATTTCATTCACTTACCTCCATTCAATTTATTAAAGAAACGAAAACAGCGTTCAGGCATACATAAGGCCCATCGTCTCCATAATAGTGTATTACATTTTATTTAACTACCTATTATATATTTATTTATATACTGAATATATAAGATATATATAAATATTGTTCTAAATTCTGTAGGTAATTAAATCCTGATATATGTAATCATATGAAGAATAAAAAGTCCAAACACATATGATTATTACCCAAAATGTTGCTTTAACATGGAATTGACAAATGAACGGGTAATTTAAAGTCAGAAGTGAATCATATATGATATCATAAATATTATTATGGTTATGTTACAAGATAATAATATGTTTAAACCCACTATACAAAAGTTTTAGACACACACAGAAGAAATCATACCTAATGTAAGGGATAACTTTTCCAATCTCGTTTTTATCCGAGATTGTTTATTCGTAACTATTTACAGGGGTTATATTTATCATCTATGTCCATGTTTTCTAAAAATGTTTTCAAAAAATGATTTATATTCTTCAATGTATGTTTAAATTCATTTTTACCCTTTGTTGACTTATACCACATGGTATGGAAGGAATCTTTCTTTTTTTTTACCATAGGAGGAACTTTTTGACTTTTATGGAAAAAGTACCAGAAGAATATTTTTTAACTTATACAGAATGAATGGATTTTTATTCTTTCATATAGAATTATTTCCACGAATATTCCTTTAAAATTTTTCATGTTTACTTTCAATTAACTTATTTTCTTTTATAATTTCCTGACAAATTGAGAAAAGAAAATGTTTTAGAAAAAGAAATAATATTTTTCTCAAGAACTAAGTTCAAGTAGTTTATCAAAATTATTTTCCATATAAGATGACATAGGGTTATGTTTCTTTATCTATTATTACATTTATTTGATTATGTTTATAATCAAATTATTTTTCTGAATTCCATTTACCTAATATAGATTATGTTATGATTAAATGATGTTTATGAATCCCATTTTACTTCATGGGTTATGCTATAATGAATTATTTATATTTTGTGGAACATGTAAGAATGATTTCATTATGAGATGGGTGGGATATATATCTCCCACCAATTCATGGGGTAAATAATTATATCTCATGAGATATACATGACTGGAATAGCAATTAAAACCAATTTAGTAATACATAGATGGAATGGCAAGTAAAATCGGTTCGGTAATGGAATTTGTCAACTATGATTGTCTTGGAAGCAATTCCTTGGATAATATGGAAATCATATTATGTCCTTATTAGTTTGACATAATTACATGTTTTATTCCAATTCTATTCTAGCATGGTTAATGTTTTTTTATGATCCATGCCTTACGTACTGCCAAGATTTATGTCATTACTCGAGATTTTTATGTTTAAAATTTATGTTCATGTTTTGACATTAAAATGTTTATGGTTTGGTTTATATTTTCCATGTTTACCCATACTGATCATTTGAGATCACCATTATTATGTTTTCTTTTCCCTAGGATATAAATAAATGTTTTAGGTAGGAAAACAAAATGAGAAGATCCTTTTGGGAGATGTTGAATATCTTTCACCATGATTAAGAGATTATGTTTCGAGTTTCCAAAGGCAATAAACTAATATTTTCTCTAGGAATTTTTTTGTGTCATGTATTAAGTATTCCGAAAAAGAAATATAATTTCCACTTATGTCATGCTTGGGTCTCTACTATGGGTATCAGAGTGAAGTTTTAGTCAACCATTGGAAACTAGGATGAAAAAACTTTAGTGAGATCCCTAGAGATATTTCTATGGTATGTCTAGGGATATCCCTAAGGTTAAGTATAAGTATAGGTTATAGGCCTAGAATTATGATAACAATCTTGAATAACCTAATATTTAATCAATGATGTTAGCGATTGAAATTAATCCCCCTTTATTATGTTGTTTTTGGAATGATTTTTTCCTCACACTGTTATTTTTGTGTTTCAGTCAATGGAGGGAACCATAAGGAATTGGGAAAAACATTTAATCTGATGAAAGAAATGGTGACTATGAGAAAAAAAATTTTGTAATGACAAGAGTTAATGATATTATGATTATTCTGAATCAGTCATCACAATATATGATTAACAAGGTGAACTTTAGTGGTATTCCTAAGTCATCGAATAAGAGGAATATGTACATTAATGAATGTTACCATGGAGGGGAACATTGAGAAATGAATATTAAGCTTCCTACATATCAAGAATAAGGGAAGAAGAATCTTGAGGAATACCTTAAATAGTGGGTAAGATTTTATCTTTGTGAAAAAAAGGGTCATTGAGTGAATTATTGTTATGGAGTTCAATGTCTCGTCTATAAAAAACATGTGCATTACCCAACTCAATGCCCAGACATAAGGATATACTTCTAATAAAAGGAATTACTTATTCCATTCCTACTATTAAAGTTGAAGGATTTAATTATTTATGTATTTGAATCCAAGAATGATGAATGGTGAATTATATAAGAGTTATTGGAATATGTTTTTCATTAAGGATTTTCAAGAATATGTTGAATAGTTATAATGGATAAGAAAATCAATTTAATGAATGGTTGATATTAAACACAAGAATAAGGGAAGGATAACCCTTAATATGAGAATTATGTTGAGATAATGATATTTTTATAAATATATGATGGGTGATATTAGTTACCTTGGAACTGGTTAATGATTTGATGAAATATGGGTTATGTTGTCATATATGAAGTATACAACTTTTCAGGACTTAAGGAGTATATCCAATATGTTTTGGAATAAAGAAACATGCATGTTTTTAATAAGGATATATGGTAATTTAGGTTATTACCATGACTCAAGATAATTCATTATGAAGTCATTAAAATATTTGGAATATGACCAACAAGATATATCTTATGATATATATGGGGGATAAATGATGGCATTGGTACTCACATTCTTGTTATATGACCTTTCTCATAATTGTTTTCTTTATACTATGATATTGTAAAAAAAGTATTTTGGATAAGCCTAAAGGTTGAAATGGATTTAGCTGGATATCATATAGTATTGTTTAAGGCTAGTACTTTTTTTATATTATTTTTTTAATGTTATAATAGTATAGTTTTCAAAAAGGAAAACCTATAGGATGGGAGACAACCTGTCACTTCAGATAAGGATGTGGGAATCTAACCCACAACCAAAGTGAGACAAGCCTTTATTGCCTACCACTAGAAAACAAGAAGTCCCTGATTAGTAGAAATTAGTTTTATTTTCTTAAGCGGTATGATAGATGAAGTATAAATCCTTTTTGGCCATATCTTGAGAAATGAGTGTTCGTTTGATGAACTATATGTGGAACCAAGATCCTTGGATCAAGACAATCCTTTTGGTATACTCTACTTGAGTTTTGGATAAGGTTGTAGTACGGTTGGGTTGGATTGAAACCGAATCTAACCAGGCCCTCGGAATAAAAATGCTAATAACTTACAGACCGGGCGTCCAATTAACGCATCGTCTATCACGTTGGGTCCTTTATGATGTGACGGACCTCCGTGATACTTCTTCATAAGAATTCATAGAATTTGAAGTATTGAATGATGGCTTGAAGAGAGGAACCTCTGGGAATCAATCATGCTTAGTGCAGGAACCCTGTGGCTGGCTGTACTTGAAGAGTGTTTAGATCATGTGTGGGTCACCTTCGAATCTTGTATGGGTCAGCACTCAGCAATCCTATGTAGTTCAGTTCATACCGATCCTGTGTGGATCATCTTTATATTCATTGTTGGTGATTTTTAGATATTGTGTGGGTCATCTTTGATCCAGTGTGGGTCAACAACAAATCTTCTCAACGATGTAAGATGATCTAGAAATACAGCTAATCATCTATACTTTCATACATAAGTTAAACATGGTTTGAACTGAGTCTTTACCTTTCTGGTACACTTATGTGTCGTGATACCTTTGTGGTATTCTTCTGTGTGGCGTTACCTTTGTGGTACTTACCTTCGTGGTGTTACCTGTGTGGTACTTCTATCTTTACAGTGTTACCTGTGTGGCTTTTCTACCTCTGTGGTGTTATCTTTGTTGTATTCTTCCCTCACGTGTGAGATGAGTATATATTGATAACTTGGGTATATGTATGGTCATATACCTAAGTTGTTTTTATGACTATTTCTTTGTGCTTTTATATTGAGGTATTTATATGTGTTTTATGCTTTGTGGATTCTGGGAGACCATTGGGGGTCTCATGGTTCCTACTAAGTATCGTTATACTCACCCCTACATGGTCTATGACCGCACCTTGTTGTGTCTTGTGCAGATGACATACAATGTTGATCGAGGACAGGGGTACCAGGGCTGGAGGCTGGTTGGGGAGGACCATAGACAAGGCATTCTGCAGAGACAACTATTCGAGATTTGTACCTACCCTTCAGGAAGGTACCTTGACAGGTGTTCCTAGGAGTTGTTTTTAGTTTTACTTGTACTTTCCAATTGGGCTTGTATTCTGGCCCCCTTTTACTTACTGTTCACACCCTGTTTACTATACAGTTTACTTTGTAATTGTATCTTGTTGTGTACTTGGTTTTTGTGAGTTTATAGGTTAAAGGGAAATGCCTTCACGATTTTAGGTATATGCCTTTCCGGTGCTATTCACCCGCCCCTGGCCTAGGAAAGGTGTTCTTGGGGTAGTCACAACACAGGCCCCGGGGGACAGGTCATGAAAAATTGGTGTCAAATGAGTCAGTTCTACAAAATAACTTGGACTCTGATCTTTTAATTTGTAATAGTGTTAAGTGTTATGAGTGTGGTTATCAGTTTGGGGAATCCAGTGTTGGTACAGTAGCCGACGTATCCACACACCAGGACACTGACATCTGATTTCTGACTCAATGCACGAAAACACTGATTGCATGTGTGTTTTTGAAAAGTTTTCTTTGTGATTACTTTGAGTCATCTAACCAGGTATAAATTAATGATTGTGGTGCACCAGTTTCTTTTCAGAATTCCTTCATGCATACAGTTATCTAGGGTTCCATGTAGAGTATGTGATGACATCCCACCGAGCGATAAGGCTTCAATGCAGGGCTCCCTTATGGTATTTGTACCATCGGGTGGTGTACCAGTAGCACCACTACTCATTGTGCAGCCGATGCCACTAGCCCCAGAAGCAGAGGGTACATGCCTCTTGAGTGTGTTTCATGAGTTTCAGTGCCAGAGTACACTGAGGTTCCGGGCCGAGATGGATCCACAGGAGGATGAGGACTTGTTGGAGGTAGTGGTTAGAAATTTTCGACTGGTAGGGACACCCGTTGATCTTATGGTCAACCTTTCCGCCAACATTCTTGAGGCGGAAATGGGCAGATGGTGGAGCTTGTTGCTCCACTTTCACGATGAGGTCACTCTCATCTTGGTGGACTTCAAGAACCTTTTCAGGACATAGTTCATCCCAGCGACCTTACACTTAGTGTGTATACAAGAGCTTCTCCACTTGCAGTAGGGTAACATGACCATGGCTTAGTATTCAGCGAGGTTCACCGACTTTTCATGCTACTCCACTAACATGGTGTGGGACCCTTTCTTCAATGCCTAGAACATCGATCAGGGGCTCATACGGGAGATTATAGATTTGATTATTTATCCTAGCATCCCAGCATAGGCGGGGGTGTTAGAGTGATTACTCTTCGTGGAGAGTTTCCTTTCTAAGCAGTCACCAACAGCGAGACCCACCAATGAACGTAATGTAACAGAGTCATCTACAGCTGGAAACTGACAGATGATGTTGGGGTCCAAGAGGACCAGACCTATAGATGGACGACCGTAGGTTACAAGGTTAGTTGTGTGAGTCTCTCGAGACAGAGTAGGACAGGTGGGGAGCAGGTAGTGTTACTCGTGCGGCGGGCAGGGTCACATGGCTCGCGACTACCCGACCTGTCATACAGATGACTAGAAGACGGTCAAATGACCGCCTGGGAAGAAGCGAAGATTCAATCGAGGAGGTCCGCAGGCAGGAGGCAGACGTGGAAGAGGAGCTGGTCATACAACAAGTGGTGGGCGGCGATACAAGGTTCTACCACCACCACCACCAGGTGGTCCACCTTGACCACAAGGAGTGGGTGGACATGGACTAGCTCGGCTCCAGGCAGCTGAGGCCTATGACCACGGTGCTCCGGAGATGATTTGAGGTATGATCAATGTCTACTACAACTTAGCTGCAGTACTTATAGACACATGTTCCAGTCACTCTTTTATTGCCACAACCCTCTTTCAAAGTTCGGAGATTCCGATGGAGCTGTTGGATCGATATTTATGGCCAGAGACTCATACGGGAGAGGATTGGAAAATTACACACTGGTGCCGGAAGTGTGAAATTTCTTTAGGAAGTGAAAGCTTCTACTGTAATCTTTTAGTGGTGGCGTCGAGGCCTTACGACATCATCTTGGTTATGGATTGATTATATATATCCCATGCTCAGATCGACTGTATTAGGTGCAAAATACAGTGTGTCCATGTAAAGGGGACAAGGGTTTCCTTCACCGGTGAGAAGAGAACCTTTGCAGAATAAGATGGACTTACCTAGAGGAGGGTGTAGCCGATCACACATCAGTTGGCTAGCCTTACCCTTCGAGTGGTTGATGTTGAGAGTCCAACCTATCCTATAGTGGTGGAAAAGTACGCTGATGTTTTCCCTGATGATGTTCCGGGTGTACCTCCTCATAGAGAGGTGGACTTTTATATCGAATTGTACCACAGGATGTCACTGATATCTACACTAGCATATTAGATGGCTCTCGTGGAGCTTTTAGAGATGTGAATGCAGCTGGAGGACATGCAGAACAAGGGATTCATTAGGCCTAGTGTTTCTCCTTGGGCAGCCCCAATTTTGTTCACCAATAAAGAAGATAGAAGTTTGAGACTCTGTGTGGACTATCGGTGCCTGAACCAGGTGACACTACTGGAAAAATAACCTACACCAACGGTTTCTAACCATTAGTATAGGCCTCCAAACCGTTGGTATAGCCTATACCAATGGTTTGGAGGACCGTTGGCAAGTAAGCCATGGGGATAGGTCTATACGAACAGTTTTTGGAAAACCGTTGGTATAGACCTATACCAACGGTTTTGAAAACCATTGGTATAAGTAATATGAAAATCTATACCAACGGTTCTATAAAACCGTTGTTATATGTATTTCAAAAAAAATATTCGGTGGGATTTGATCCCAGGACCTCTATTTTATAATTGAATGACCTAACCACTAACCTAACATGACTTTTGTGAACATAATTTCATAAATATATATATCTATTATCATAATTATTTTAAATTTTGATTTATATAATGTTCTCGGTAACAATATTTGATATAAAATCAAAGGACCTATACCAATGGTTTTGACAACCGTTGGTATAGGTCCTTTGATTTTGGGGGAAACATTGGTATATGGGGGATATTTCCCAACGGTTTGGAAAAACCGTTGGGATAGGTACCCACCCTTTCCCAACATTTTTGCCAAACTGTTGGGAAATCCATACCCTTTCCCAACCGTTTGTCCAAATCATTGGGAAAAGTGGCCTCAAAGTATACTTTTCCCAACGGTTTAGAAAACCGTTGGGAAATCCATACCCTTTCCCAACAGTTTGGCCAAACCATTGGGAAAAGCGGCCAAACTGTTGGGAAATCCATACCCTTTCCCAATGGTTTTGGATAACAATTGGGCAAAGTGACCTAAAAGTAGGATTTCCCAACGGTCTGGCCAAACCATTGGTATAGAATCATTGGTAAAGATCATATTCCCAGTAGTGTGACCATGAAGAACAAGTACCCACTACTAAGGATTGATGATATTTTTGATCAGCTAAAGGGATCACAGTGGACTTTGAAGATAGATCTCAGATCAAGTTATCACCAGCTCAGGGTACGAGACGAGGATGTGTAAAAGACGACCTTCAAATGTCAGTATGGACACTATGAGTTCTTGGTTATGCCATTCGGTGTGAGAAATGCCCTAGAAGTTTTCATATGACTCATGAACAAGATCATCCAACCACACCACAATCTCTTTATAGTAGTCTTCATTGATGACATCTTGATATACTCAGCTACAGAGGAGGAGCTTTCCTATCATCTGCAGATAGTTCTTGAGACACTTTGAGAGCACCATCTTTATGTTAATCTTTTGAAGTGCCAGTTCTGGATCCGAGAGGTTCATATTCTGGGACACATCATCTCCGAAGATGGATTTTCGGTGAATCAAATGATTATTGAGGTTATGATTGCTTGGTATCCACCCAGGAGTGTGACAGAGGTGTGCAGTTTCTTGGGTTTGGCCGATTACTACCGGAGGTTTGTGTCTGATGTGTCCAGAGTTGCAGCACCCTTATCAGCATTGAAAAATAATGGGAAACCCTTCGTGTGGTTGGAGATATGCCATCATAGTTTCTAAGAGATGAGGATGAGACTGAAGAGTGCCCCCATATTGAGGCTATCAAAGGAGGGCATTGGGTATGTAGTCTACTATGACGTATCAGGGAATGGACTCGGATGTGTCCTGATGTAGGAGCGAGCAGTGATCACATATGGTTATTGACAACTGAGATAGAATGAGTAGAATTATGCTTCCCACGACCTGGAGTTAGCATGAGTGGTCTTCACCTTGATGATGTGGAAACATTACTTGATGGGTGAGCATTTTACAGTCTAATCTGATCAAAAGAGTCTGAGGTATATCTTCTCTCAGAAGGACCTGTACCTGAGACAACGACGTTGGCTTGAGTTCCTCCAGGACTATGACTTTGAGATAGTCTATACTCCTGGGAAGGGGAACATAGTAGCAGATTCACTCAGCATGAGATCTGGTATACAGTTGCTGAGTGAGGCGATAGAGCAGCTAGACGCTTTGGGGATATCCTACATGGATCATGATGGAGCAGCTTATCTTCAGTCTCTAACAGTCGCTCCCCCACTACTTTAGTGATTTAGGGAGGCACATCTTCGAGACACTGACTGTGAGGCTCGATGTGCTTAGATATCCACAAGACAAGCACCTGATGGATTTTCTGAAGGTGGAGAGCATGTCAACCTCTTCAAATGGAATACTATGGTATCAGTGTAACTACAGGAGGAAGTGTTGAGGGAGTTCCATAAGTCCCCTCTATCGGTACATCCAGGAGTGTAAAAAATGTAACAGGACCTTCGACGTTAGTATTGGTGGTCGGGAATAAAGAAAGTAGTGGTAGATTTTGTCTAATAATGCCTCACTTTTCTGCAAGTGAAGGCAGTGCATCAGGTTCTAGCAGTCCTAGTTCATCCACTAGAGGTGCCAGAGTGGAAGTGGGTTAGAATTTCCATGGACTTCATGATAGGACTTCCACGCAAGTCCAAGGGACATGATTCCATTTGGGTAATCATGGATCAACTCACCAAGTCGATCCATTTCATACCTATCAGATAGCAGGGATCAGTAGAGAGCTTGGGATTCCTCTCCATATAGAATATTGTATGGCTTCATGGGGTACCGTCTACTATTGTCTCCAACCATGATTTACGTTTTACTTCCCGTCTATGGAAGGGGTTGCAGGAGGCGTTTGGGATAAAACTTTGATTGAGCACGGCCTTCCATCCTTTGATGGATGGTCAGATAGACCAGAACATTCAGACCCTTGAGGACATGTTGCGTGCTTGCATCCTTGATTTCAGCCATAGCTTGGAGGATCACTTTACCTTGGTGGAGTTCTCATAAAACAATTTCTATCACTCCACTATCGGTATGGCACCATTCGATGCATTGTACGGTCAACCTTGCAGATAACCTATGTGCTGAACTGACCCAGGGGAGTCAGTACTCATGGGACCAGAGATGGTATGAGAAACCACGAAGAAGGTGCAGATCATCTAGGAGCAGATGAAGACTGCACAGAGTAGGCAAAAGTCATATGCTGACAGGAGATGGAGACCTCTGGAGTTCGAGGATGGTGACCATGTCTTTCTATGGGTATCACCTCGATAAGGTTTGTAGAGATCTAGTCGGGGTAGCAAGTTATCGATGAGGTTCATAGGACCCTTCCAGGTCCTCAATAGAGTTGGTGAGGTGGCGTACCACCTAGGTCTTCCCCATAAGTTTCTCTAGGTGCATGACGTTCTCCACATATCCTAGTTGAGGAGATACGTACATGATCCATCGCACATCATTGGCAGGGGTGAGCTGCACATCGATGATGGGGCAACATTTTTAGAGGTTCCAGTGGAGATTCAGGATCGACAGGAGTGGGTCCTTTGTGGGTGGTCGATACCTCTACTGCACATTTGTTGGCAGCACAGGAATCTCCATGAGAGCACATGGGAGAAGGAGGCTCAGATGTGTGCTCAGTAACCCCACTTTTTTTTCTAGTTTCTATTGTGGCTTTTATGGATAAAAATCCCTGAGGTGGGGAGAATGTAAAGACCTGAAATTTTCCATCTAATTTTTTTTAATTATATAAAAATATTATGAGTCCGTGAAAATTAAAGACACGTGATTTCGAGGCCCGGTGTTCCCGGAATGAATTTCTGAACTTTTTTAGGTATATTCAGTAAAGGCATGAGAGGTGTTTTGTAAATTTTGAACTGGTGCTAAGAATTGAAATCTGAGGACACCGTTGAACTTGCAGTGCCGATATTTGCTGAAAGAGACCTTCACCTCGACTGCAGTAGGCCAAGGGTGGATGTTGGTTTTCTGGTTTTTTGTGGGAGAAGAAAAATAAAATAAATAACTTTTAATTTTTCTTTCTTCAATCCTCCATTTTGAATCTTGGATGTGGGACCACATGAGAGTGGTTGGGCATTTAATGTTGGGCATTAAATGCTCGGTTACACAAAATGGGTAACCACATTTTCCTTCAATTAATAGGATTCATTAATTCAAAAAATTAATGAATCAACTTGTTAATGAAAAGTTTTATTAACTCTTCTTGAGGATTGTATTTCTGTTGGTGAAAGGGAGAGGAGGATTTTTCTGGAGAATTCTTGAAGGAAGAACATCCTCCAATAAAGAACATTCTCAGGATCAATAATTAGGATGATGCACGAGCTCAGATTGGGAGTGTGTTGTGGGAGCGATGAAAATCGACGTCTTAATCATCTTCCGCATTCCAACTCCAACGAACAAATGCGGTAGGGTTTGTCTGAGATTTTTCTTTGTTAATTTATGTTGAATCATTCTTCTATAGCTGCATGCTATCGGTCTAACACGGAGGGTGCGGGCCAAAAAAATGGTCTGATCCCTCTCCAATCTTCATTGTTTGATGTGTTCCACACAGGAGACAACTGGGATGAGTGGAAGCTTGTCGGTGCCATGATGCTAGCAACTCATGTCGGCTGGCCACAAGGCGGTAGTGGTGCAACCGCGCTGCCGAAGGAGGCCGCGGCCCGTCGGCCGCAGTGGTGGAGAAGGTCGGCCGACACCCGACTGGCCGCGTAGAGGCAGGGTGGCGCGCGTCCGCACCGCCGGTAGAGAAGGAAGACGCGGATGTCAAGACGTAGTGGCACACTAGAGGGTGGTCGGCACCTGGCTACGGTTCAACTAGGCTTCGCCCTGGATGGCGGTCAACACCTAGACAACTGCGGTTCGTGCAGGCGGCACGCCCGAGAGGGCGGCGCACCCAAGATGGTGGCGCACCGGGAGGGTGGCCAGCACCCGGTCAGCTGTGAAGGCAGCAGTAGCACATGCCGACACTGCTGGAAGGGGGGAGTTGACTAGTCTTTCGGCCGATTGCATCATTCCTAGCGGGACCTCGGTGAGTCCTGCGTGCCAATAGGTGGCACCACATGGCACCGCTGGGTTGGTCGAACCGAAAGTCCATTGGACCATTTATAATACCAGGGGAAACTTCTCCCTAGGTAGCATCTAGGGCGGGCCCCGCCATGGAGGACTTCACCCATCCGAGTGGACTATACCCAGCCAGGCGGACTGCACCCAGTCGAGCGGGCCACACCGAGCGGGCTGCGCCCAACTGGCCGCGCCGCCCCCTTTGTTGGTCAGATCAGACCGTGGCCCTGCGGGCTGGGCCCAACATGAACCAACCCAACCGTGATGAAATCATACCAGGTCAGGTCAGCCCAGGCCAGGTCGGGTCGGGCCATTTCGACCGGGTCGGACCAGACCTAGGCCTATCTTGACCCATATATGCCTTTTTGGCCATATCTAAAGAATCGGGCATCCGTTTGACGAACCATCTGCGACACCCAGATCCTCAGATCGAGATTTTTATTTTGGTATAATCCATTTGAGTTCTAGATAAAGTTTTAGTATGTCTGGTTTGGATCAAACCTAAATCCAATCGGGCCCTCAGAACGGAAACACTAATAACATACAGACTGGGCATCCGATTGACGCGTTGTTTGTCACGTTGGGTTCCTTATGATGTGAAAAACCTTCGTGATAATTATTCATGGGAATTTGTGGCGGTTGAAGTATATAATTATGTATTGATGAGTAGAACCTCTCAAATTCAATCATGCTTAGTGCGGGAACCCTGTGGCTGACTGTACTTGAGGAGTCTTCAGATCCTTTGTGGGTCATCTTCGGATCCTGTGTGGGTCAGCACTCAGCGATCCTGTGTGGGTCAACGCATACTGATATTGTGTGGGTCATCTCTAGATCGTGTGTGGGTCATTTTCAGATCCTGTGTGTGTCATCTTTGATCTTGTGTGGGTCAACAACAAAGCTTCTCGATGAATTAATATGGTCTAGCAATAGAGATAATAATCAATACTTCTTGTACTTAAGTTTTACCTGGTGTGAGCTGAGTCTTTACCATTTTGGCACACTTCTGTGTGGTGATACATTCGTGGTATTCTTCTGTGTGGCATTAACTTTGTGGTACTTACTTTCGTGGTGTTACATGTGTGGTACTTCTATCTTCGTGGTGTTACCTATGTGGTACTTCTACCTCTGTGGTGTTACCTTTGTGGCATTCTTCCCTAACGTGTGAGATGAGTATATATTAATAACTTGGGTATATGTATGGTCATATACCTATGTAGTGTTGATGAATATTGATTCATGCTTTGAGATTGAGGTCTTTCTATGTGGTTTATTATTTGTGGATTATGGGAGACCTTCAGGGGTCTTGGGGTCCCAACTGAGCATCATTATACTCACCCCTGCACGGGCTACCCCCGCACTTGGCTATGTATTGTACATAAGATAGAAAACATTGATCGAGGAGCAGGGTACCAGGGCTGGACGCTGCTCAGGGGGTGGACCTTAGATGAGGCATACTGCAGAGACGATCATTCAAGAGTTGTACCTACCCTTCTGGTAGGGACCTTGGTGGGTGTTCACAGGAGCTATTTTAATTTTACTTATACTTTCTAGTTGGGCTTGTATTCTGGCCCCCTTTACTTACTGTACACACCATGTTTACAATAAATTTTACATTGTCCTTTTATCTTTTCTTGTGCTTGGTTTGTGTGGGTTTACAAGTTAAAGGGAAATGCCTTCCCGATTTTAGGGATATGTCTTTCTGGTGCTAGTCGCCAGCCCCTGGCCTATGGAAGGTGGGATTGGGGTAGTCACGACATGGGCCCTGGTGGACGGGTCATGACATCACCATAGATTGACTTATGTATATTTAATAAATTGTGCTAACCTTTTTGTGATAGAGATAGATGGAATTACCTATCATTATATCGCATGATCTACTATCACTTTAAGAATGAAAATTTTGACTTCATTTAATTAAATAAGAGATGATATGGAAATTGTTCAAGGCATTAACAATGGTGAGATTGTTCCAAAATCAAGTAAGTATTTATTTTCATGAAAAATTATTCAACATTAGGGAACAGATCTTGAAAACCAAAAATGTTATCTTAGTACCTTATTATCCTATGAATTATATGGCCCCTTAAATCATCGCAGATTTATGGATTTCTAGTAGTTAACTTTCTCCAAACCATATTCTCTATTATTATCCATCAGAACATTATGGTTATATTTCTCTTCCATATCCATGTTTTCATATCCCACTTATGTTCTCCTATATAGAAACTCTGTGATGAGTTACTTTGGTTAAACTTTATCTTTAAAACATTCCTTTTTAAAATTAAATTTTAGTATTACTTTTTATGATGTGGGTTTCTATGAAAGAAACTTTCAAGTAGAAAACCATTTAGAATCATGATGAATCTCGATGGAGAAATTCATTTTAAGGGGGTTAGAATGTACCACCCTGAGATTTTATGAGATATATTATTTTAATTTCTTTGATTTCTTATGTTTTACACGTATTATCTTGCATTATATGTAACATTTTATTATCTTTTAGTATACACAAAACTATTCATGTCTTGTTTTGCACAGAATTTTAAGTTCCTTGGAAAGAATTCATTTCACACAACAATGAGTATAGATTCTGTTCAATGTATAAATGAATAAAGTTTGGATTATGTTATAAAAACACCAAAGGAAGCTTGTTCTACAAGAAACACGGACTTGTATTGCGTTACATGCAAGAGCGATCTTCCTGGATAGCTTGTGTTGTACGTGATACCGAGTTTCACTAAAAGCTATATATTATTAAAATATTATTATTTAATGGGATAAAAACTAGCTTTTATGAATATTAATTACCAAATTTTTAATTTTATATAACATTAAAATTCATATTACACATTTTCTAGAACATTTTATGAGAACAAAAATCAATTTTCTGGATAAAAGAAGTATTTTTCAAAAAATGCAGTTTTACACCTTTTAATGAAGAACCCATTTTAAATACAGTTTCTTACACTTTTATAAGTTAAATTTGACAAAATAAACTTTTTATTTATAAGTAGGACATCAAAATTTACTTTGGGTAATTGTTTAATATTTTTTTGATAAAGTTCATTTTTTAATAAATAGTGATAAATACTGCAATTTAAGTCAAAATTGTCCTTTTATCTAATTTATTTATATAGTTTGATTGTAATTTTAATTTAATTTAAAGAGTAATTGGATTATATTTTTACCATTTAATCCAATTTTGGTCAATATAAGTAATTTCACACTTAAATTTGACATAAACACGTGTCAATCTTTTGGTAGTTTTTACTTCTTAAAAACACAATTTTTGGTTTTGACATTGAGAATTAATTTTAAATTAATTTCTTTCAATTCTGTGTTTTGAATTTAGAAAAATAGATTCTGTATTTGGAATCAGGATTTAAAAATTGTGTAAATAGGTAACTTTTATTTTTAGACATTATGAATACTAACTTAAGTAAATAATTTATTTACCATAGTTAAAGGGTAAATCTAGTAAGTAAGGGTAAAACATAATATTATAATAATATTAAATTTCTCTAAAACATGTTATAACTCTATTGGATGATACATGTTCAACCATGGAAATCCTTGGGTCGATTTTGGGACCCCATGGAGCCACTTTTAAGTGAAAATAACATTTAATTACATTTAATTTAACGTTAAGGAAAATATAACATAAACATATATCATTTTCTAAAACATTTTTTATATGGGGTTATATGACTGATATCTTCTACTATAAAAATTAATTAGAAAAATAAAAAAAAATTACATCATGATATTTTATTTGTAATATATTGACATTAAATAGATAAATTTAATTATGATACAAGAATGATGCAGTGATTACTTCATTTATAAAGGATTCACCTAAATGAATTTATAAATATTAAAACAAATGTAATTTGGTTATTTTGATATCATACACAAATTTTATGGAAGATATTGACATATTATATTTTATTTAATTCCCTATTTTTGAAGGAAGATGGTTGTTATGAATTTTTAAAAAATTCAAGTATGAATAGTGTCCAAAATTGACAGAATTCATAACTTTAAAAATAAAATAGTTTACTAAATAATATTAAATTCCTAAATATATAATATTCAGAAAAATGGTTAATATAAGTCCAAATATGTCATAAATAACTTTTTGTGGGTTTTTTGACAAGATATGGTAATTAAGTTAACCCACAATGTGTAAATAACATGATATCACATTAAGATTAAAATGGGTAAAAATAAGGGTAAAACCAAAAAGATAAGGATAAAAAAATATTCAAAACTTCTAAAATAATTATTTTATGATGGTTATTAGAACCAACATCATCATATATTATAATTAAATAATTTTTGGACCATTTTAAATAGAAATTGAATTTATAATAAATTAATATTTTGGAACTTTCCTAATGTGCCCCTCTACTCTCCTATAAAAGGGAACCTCCTCCCTCTCCTCTTAAATACAATTTATGCCTTATATCTTTTTCAAACCCTACAACTTTCTCTTCTAAAATTTCCTAGTTACATTCTATAGGTCATGGTCTTCTTAAAAGACCATCTCTAGTTCCCTAAGAGGAAATTTAAAGAAAGCACATCAGGGAAGAGGTAATCTCTTCTACCGATTCCTTCAAATTTATTTCTTCTTCCACTTTCTCTTATTTAGTTGTTTCATTATAAAGTAATAAAATAATTATCACTCATATATTGATATGCTATTATAAATATGAAACAACCCTTTTTCATCGTCTATCCATCCTACCAAAAACCAAATCACCATGCGTGCATACATTCGGCTTATCGTCTCCACGACGTGGTGTAATATATTTTTCACCACCACCTTACATGGATGAGTATAATGGTGAAAATAATAACTATATATGATTATTATAACATGATACTAATTATGAAATATTATACACCATCAACTTCAATACCGTTCAATAACTATGGGAATGATATCATCATTCGTGAGTACGTACGGCTTGTCGTCTCCACGACGCGATGAGATTCATTCTACATGTTAACTATTTAAGAATGATTATAAAGTATATATATAATAAATAATCATAAAATATATTACATAAAAATTCTACTGGATTTAGGTGTATATATATATATATTTCACTTACTAACTTCCATTCGATTTAATAAAAAAATGAAAACAATGTTCATGCGTACGTACGACATACCGTCTCCATGAACGGTGTATTCCATTTCATTTATCTACCTATTATATATGTATTTATATACTTAATATTATATATATATATATATAAAATCATGTTTTACATAATAGAAGTAAGTAAATCATAATCTAAGTAATCATTTGAAGAATAACAAGTCCAAACACATATGATTATTACCCAAAATGTTGCTTTAAATGGAATTGACAAATAAATAGGTAATATAAAGTCGTAAGTGAATCATATATGATATCATAAATATTATTATGGTTATTTTACCACTTATTAATATTTTTAAGCCCACTATATGGGAGTTTCTGACACATATAGAACAAATCAGAACTAAGGTAAAGGATAACTTTTCCAATCTCATTTTTATCATAGATTGTTTATTCTTAAGTATTTACTGGGGTTATATTTATCATCCATGTCCATGTTTTCTAAAAACATTTTCATAAAATTTTTACTATTCTTACATGTAAATTTAAATTCATTTTTACCCTTTTTGACTTTTACCACATAGTATGGAAGGAATATTTTTTTTAACATACAAGGTACTTTTTGACTTTTCCGGAAAATGTACTAAGAGATTGTTTTTTTAACTTATACAGCATGAATGGATATTTACGCTTACATAGATCATTATTTACATGAAACTTCCTTTAAAAGTTTTAAAGTTTTTTTTAAATTAACTTCTTTTCTTATAAAACTGCATGATATATTGAGAAAAGAAAATGTTTTTGAAGAACAAAGGATATTTTCCTCAGGAACTATGTTTAAGTTGTTTACAAACTTTATTTTCCATCTAAGATGATATAGGGTTATGTTTCTATCCCTATTATTACATTTATATAATTATTTTTATGATTTAATTTTTTTATGAAGTCCATTTATCTTATATGGACTATGTTATGATGAAATGATGTTTAAAAATCCCATTTTATTTCATGGGATATGCTATGATAAATGATTTATGTTTTGTGGAACATGTAATAATGATTTCATTATGAGATGGGTGGGACCTATATCTTACTCCAATGCATTGGGTAAAGATTTATATCTCATGAGATAGACATGACTGGAATACAATGTAAATCAGGTTCAGTAATACATGTCTTGAATAAGAAGTTAACCTAGTTCAGTAATAGACATTGTCCACTATGATCTTCCTGACAGCAATGTCTTGGATACAATAGAAATAATATTATGTAATTTTTATCTTTCGACAATTAAACATTTTATGTCAATGCTATTATATCATGTTTAATGTTTATTTATAATCCATGCCTTACGTACTGCCAAGATTTATGTCATTGCTCAAGATTTTGATGTTTAAACTTTATCTTCATGTTTTTACGTTCAAATTTTTATGGTTTGTTTTATATTCTCTAGGTTTACCCTTACTGAAAATTTGATCTCACCTTTTTTATGTTTTCTTTTCCCCAGGATATAAATTAAGGATTTAGGTAGGAAAACAAAATGAGAAGACCCTTAAGGGAAATGTTGAATATCTTTCACCATGATTATGAGATTATGTTCCAAGTTTACAAAGTCAATAAAATAATATAGTCTTTGGGCATTTGTTTGTGTAATTTATTTAGAATTCTGAAAAAGAAAAGTAATTCCCATGTACATCAATCTTGGTTCTCTAAAAAAACCATGAGGTTTATGTTTTTAGTTATTTTATTACATAGATTCTGAATCCCATGTTTGAGTAATAATAATGAATTACCCACTCATGTCCTATATAAAACCATCCAATTTCCAATTTATCTTAACTCAAAATCCATATATCACGTCCTTACTCATACCTAACTTCTATATATTCCTCTAAAGGTTATCCAATCTCTCAAGAAGGCCATACCAAGCATTTAGATTCACAATCTCAAGGAAAGGTTCTTTTCCTTCTTCTCTTTATTCAAGTATCTTTATTATCTTATGAAAATTATCTCTATTTTATAACATTAGTATATTTTATTACATATCCATTTATTTACTTTATGATTTATAAATTATGATAGTACCATTAATCTCTCATTAATCCCTCCCATGAACATTTATACGCACCTGTTATGTTGCCGAAATTTCGTCGTGATTTTTCATGCCAAACAATTTTGTAGTGAATAACCATTCCCATTTCCAATCAAGGGTGTTAACCATTATGAAATTGTACTTATTTATTTTTGGATTGCATTTTTTTATTATACACTCCTTTTTCTTGAAACAAAATATTATGATTAATGAATCCATATTGCATGATCCATGTGGCACACTTAAGTATGAGAATGAAATGAAAGCAACAAGTGTGCAAGGAATTATATAGCTCTCCAACGCAATGGGTAACGTTTTGTCTCATTAGAAATCATGTTGGGACAGAGAGTAAAGGTGATTTATTTATCATAATTTTTCCATCATTATGTCTTTTTAGTTATCCCTGACCTATGTTTATGATGCAGTGTTTTCAGTTGTTTACACATTTCTGATGATTCCTTTATGATTATCATTCTATACCATGTCTTGTTAATCATATTTATGATTTCTACTCCTTTTATTACCCATTGATAGAGTATGGTCTAACATGTATTATTCTATTCATGTTACACCATGGTTATTTGCTTACTAGGATTTATAGATCACCCCTTTATTATGTACTTGCCTAGGCTGTCCCTTGCATTTTTAGGTATGAGATTGTTAAGGACGTTTTCAATAGAGATGATATATTCCTTATTTTATGTTGTTATATAATGTTCCAAATTACAAGAGACACTATACATAAAAATATTTTGGGTTTTAATAAGTTTAATTTTATATAATAAATCATGTATCAATGTAAAATAAAGATCAGGGTTTCCATATATGGCATAAAAGGTAATGTTGTTTTTTTTTGGATTAGGATTAGAAAATTATATCCAAATCCTTTAGGATAATACTTTTTATGAGAAAATAGCCCTAAATTTTGGTAATCATATAGTCAGTTGTTTATCAACAAAATAAATTCATTTTTGGATACTACAAGTGTATGTGGCTCTAGAGCAAATTTACATTGCAGTAAAACCCAAAAACATTGTGTTGAGATAGACTTGACCAAAAACTACTACACGACAATGGGTCTTGATGTAGACCTAGTTTGACACTCATGATGGATATGATTTTCATAATTCATAATTTCATTGGAAACCATTATCAAGGGGGAAAATACCCATAAGAATATATTTTAAGAAATATCTCATGGATAACATAGATCGAATCCTAAAAATTCATATATCAAGAAAATACATGTAATTTATAAGTTATATATTAAATTTCATTGGATTCCCATTTATATTATTTATAGTTTAAAAAACCTATCAATAATATTCCCTTTATTCTATTCAATGGATGGAAATAGGAGGAATTAGGTAAACAAAAAATTTGATAGGAAATGTAATTACTACCCAAAAAAGATTCCCAACACGATGGGAGGGAGAATCTCTAAATTTGACATGATACTGTCTCAACTGACTCAGGTTTTGAATAGAAACCTGGATCAGGAGGATCACCCAAACACTCCTGGGAAAGAAAAATAGTTAATAGAGATATTTGTAGAAAAAAGGCCCTAATATTTCAATGGATCATTTGATCCATTAATCACGAAAAAATGGATCACCTATATTGAGAAGATCTTCCTCATCCTTCAACGATCTGAGAAAGAGATGGTTTTACTGGCTATTTATCATATGGAGAGAGAAGCTAATCATTGGTGTAAATTGATCAAGAATACAAATCTTGAGTAAGATAATGAAGAAATTGGGAGGAAGGAATTATGGATGATGTTTTTAGATAAATATTTTCCTCTTACTCTCTAACTTAAAATGGAAATTAATTTCATTTCCCTCAACAAAAAAATGATGAATATATTAGGGAATACATGGAAAAGAACACAATACTTGCATGATACGCCTTAATATTTGTTTCTTCCCCCAAATAAAAGGTTTACCACTTCTTTAGTGGGTTAAAACTATGTATATAAAAAGACCTAGTGATCCGAGACTATGATAACTATAATGAAATTGTACGAAGTTCCCTCAAAGTCAAAATATATATATGTGAATCTCAAGTTTATCACATGGAAAAGAATTCAAAAGTGAATTTTAATTCCGGTGGTCTGATGTAGAAATATAATGGATCCATGAAATTTTAACAACGCACTTTCAAAATGTGCAAAAAGAAGCCCCCTAGAAATTTCCTAAGTGGGTTGAGGAAATAATTTAGGTGTAGGACGGGAACCAAAATAGTGATTGTCAATAGGACAAACCCACCAATGAAATGGTGGAATGAAATCCTCTGGTAAACCCTCATTCCATTGTTCATTACTTTAACTACAAGTAACGATGGAACTTCTCAAACTAGTGCATTAATCTAAGGGTACTCATAAACAACCAAATACCTCCAAGACAGAAAGGGATATCTTTATTCATCACAACCATTGAGGTGGATCCCAACAATGATGTTGTGACATGTACACTAGATATTAATTCATTATTTATGGATATACTTTTTTATTCTTGTTCTATGCATTCCTTCGTATCATAATATTTTATTATAACTATTCAAAAACCTCCACAAACCATGGAAGTAAAGCAGTTGGAGAAAATGAAAAATGGGGAAATTATTTCATCCTTATAATATAACTCCTATATTATAAAAATATGTGGGTTGAACATACTAGATAACCTTTTCATACTCTCATGGTGGAATTAGATGAAATTTTAAGTATGTATTGGATTTCCATATATAGATCCAACATAAATTGCAGCAAGAAGGAAATCACGCTCTGCATCGTGAATCATCCTCCAATTCTGTACAAGTGAAAGGAAGAGGATGAATCCTCTTTAGCACCCACATATCAAGAATGTATATTATTACCCTATTAGAAATCATATATAGATCAAATGATTGTGTCTAAGAAAAGAATCATCATTGAATACATGCCCATTCTGGGGGAACACACTTATGTATTTTCCAAGGAATTATTTAGTCTTTCTTCTAACCGAGAGGTTGAATTTTAAATTGAGATTATATTTTTGGCATTTCCATTATCCAGGAATCTGTATAGAATTTTTAAGAACCCAGTTCTTCCTTGATGTATGGATCTTTTATTTTTATTTTATACATAAGGAAATGGGGGAAAGAGGTCAAGGGGCTGGTTGTTGGCCTGTTACAGGATGTGAATGGGAACTACACATCGTTTACATTTAGGTACGCACCGTGTATGAAAGGATACATGCCATGTAATCATAGTACACTACCATGTAATGGTCTGGCCATAATTTTTACAGACACATCATGTATATTCAAGTACATTTCATGTACTTTTTTATTGATTAAATCGGGAAATAACATCGTTTTACTTTAGATGGACATAAGGCTCACCCCGTTACACGAACAACAGCACCAGATGAGATTTTCCTTCCTGATTGATCATCTGAACCCTGATTCCTTCATCATCAGTTGCATTTGAACATGATTGGTGAGATCTAAATTCCACTGGAGCCTTTCCTCCTAATTTCTTATCTTGATCTAGTATTTTAATGTCAAGAATTTATATCCATTTTGTATAACCACTCTATTCTAGGGAGAATAAAAGAATGAAGCTAGATGAGCAGTGTCGTACTACAAAAAATTATTTGGTCTTGTACCTTTCACTCAATGTCGAGTTGTTTATATGTGACGTATAACTGTTCACCCATGTTTAGGGTGTATCCCTGAATGTAAATTGACCCTTTTTGTTTCCTAATGATGATTAGGTCATGAATTAAATTAATCTAAGCATGATTGAGATTGTTGGTTTATTTAAGGTCCATCCCATGGGTGTGTTTCCCTTGAGTGACCATTTTGTTTTTTGGCCAAGGATGATCATGAGGCATTCCTTGTTTTCCCATATTGGGTTTTTAAGTACGAATTACATTTATAATGGAATTGAAATTGTGGTAAATTTTGATTTATTTGATTAAAGGGTATGGGATTATTGATTGCCCAGTTTCCCCATTATATGCTAATTATCATTTAACCCTTTTGATATTATAATTCACTTATTTCTTGATATGTAAGATTCCCACATGAGTTGTTATTATGTTGACCATTTAATAGTGTAATTTACATGAGTTTTTTATTATTCTAAAATGATGATATACTAGGATTAACCCTAATTGACTGGTATGCTGGTGGGTGAGGATTTGTTATTCCTGTGGGTGAGAATATTTTAGGCCTGAGGGTCAGTATTGGTTATGCTATGAGAGAGGCTTTTCTATGCCTATGGGAATGATTTTGAGTTGAATATTAAAATAGAATGGTTTATGATGCATCTAGAAAGCCAAAGCACAAGATTGGGTTTGGACTTTACTTCTTTCTATTTAGATAGCCTATTGAGGTATCTATTGTGCCTAATTTTTATAAGGGATTGATGGGATTATGCCAAATCCCAAGACTTATGTAATTTAATGTAATTTAATTAATTAATTAACATGAACTGAATTAAAATGAATTCAGTACTTGTAGGATTGTTTAATTTCGATTACTTCTTAGTTTACTATTTTTCTTTTTTGTACACTACCTATTGCATATGTTCACTAACAGGTAGGCATAGATCTTTTGTGGTTGCCTACTAGGATTTGTTTCTCACTCCCTATTTGGTTCATGCTTTTGGACCCAAAAAGATTATATTTTTTCATGGGTCGATAAGGCAGAGCACCCTTCTATAGGTACTTGAGATGCTATTTAAGATAAGAAGAGCATGGGACCAAGCCTAGGCTTGCGATGCTTATTATTTTCCTCGCATTATTTTTCCTTTTAAAATATTTATTTTTTATTTCTACAGTGTACCTATTTAGGATGTTTTCTTAGAACATGATATACTAATTTATCTTTTATATTGAATGATTCTTGGTTATTTATCTTATCAGTCTTCCAATGCTTATTTCAGTTTTATCTTTTTTACTGCTTTTATTTTTGTATATTTTCATTCTGATGTGTTATACTCTTCCAATGAGGGCATAGTTTCCCTGCTATCACACCCCAGGCCTCACTCCTATTTATTAGGCTCTATAATTTGGGGAAATATGCTTGAGGCCATGTGGCCAACCAGGGGCGGGGCACCAGTTGAGTGGCACCCAGATCTGAGATGTTACAATGTGGTATCATAGGAGTTTTTTTCATGTTTTTATTAATTTTTGGTGACATTAGAATGGGATAGGAATTAAATGGATTTTGGAAATCAGTTTTTCTGAGGATTAGCTGCCTTGGGTATAAGTAAAATCCAAATTTCCTCAAGTTGAATTGTGATTTTTGTATTTTTAGCTATTACAGTTGATTCAATTTCACCATTTGGTGACGCAGTTTTTTTTCTATTATTATTGATGTCATTATGGTTCTATTTTGTTGAAACCTAATTATATGAGGTTGTCCCATCTCATGAATCATATAGTCACTTGTTATAAATCACATTCCATGCATTTTTTCCATAACATTTTGAGAGCATTAATAATTTCATGTTGTTACGATAGATGTCGTGATAGATATACATGTTGTTCTAATAGATGCCATGATAGATATGTATGTTGTTGTGATAGGTGTGTTGATACATATTATGGTTCAATTGGATGGATGCCAAACTTTGTTCCCTGAACAGTATAAACCCTCTTGGATTAGAATTTGGTGGATCATGTTTCAACCATGGGATATAGATTGTGTTGTTTTGTGAAATATGTGGATTACGATCATTGATTAGTGGGGAGAATGTTCCCCCGCAGATCTTAATTTGACATGCCATTTCATTATTTTTCAAAAACAGGGGTTTTGAGGAAGTTTCTAAAGCATACTATCTGGAAACCCGGATAACACGGCGTGTGATGCTATGAACACACACCATGTGTTCTTCTGTTCACGAAGAAAATAACTTTTAAAAGTAAGAATAGTGTACTCAGAGTACACTCCATGGGGTAGATAAACATGTCACCAGCCATGTGATAGAAAACATGAGTTATTGAGTTTTGATCTGAACACGTTGTGTACCTTATGTACACCTTATGTAATTTTACATAGGCAGACTAGTGTGTTTTGGCCATGTAAAAGTACATAGCCAGAAGAGAAGACCTGAGTACACTTCATGTACCTATGACTTTTTACATCACAAAAAAAGCGGAGTTTCATGCCCATTTGAGAGTTTAAAGGGGTACACCATGTGTCAGGATGACATGTTATGTACCTAGGGTGTTTACATGCCCAAGCCAACATGAGTACACAACCATGTAAGGGATTAAGTGTACACGTCATGTATGATTCCTACAGGTCGTGTACTCTTATTTTGTGAACATTAGAGTCCTTAATTCTTATTTTTAGATCATATTCTCTTGAACCACATACCTTGATATGTAATCTTATTTTTGAGATGTGTTTTCTAGACTTTACCGAGAAATTCCACCACCACAACCTCCAGTAGTACGCCATGAGAGTGGAGATGATCATACCCCAAAGGTGGAAGGACACATGCTACAGAGTCATGAATGGAGTCCATGTATATGATCTTCAAGTGTCTAGTGACTCCTTCTAAGAGGAGGGTCAAGCTCATCACTTATATGCTACATGATTCCTTCAAGAGGTGATGGAATGTTCTCACACATACATATCTTCATCGAGACATGGAATGTAGATATTTTTAGATGGTCTTCAAGGACTGCTATTTTCCTGAGACACTGAGGGTCGATAGAGATCAGGAGTTCATGCATCTGAAGCAGACCACTATGTTAGTGATGGACTAATCTACCTGTTTCATTGAGCATTAGAGATTCACACCTATTATGATGGGTGACGAGATATCGAGGGGTAGGTGATTCAAGGATGGTCTCAGGTATGACATCTAATCATAGGTGAATTATTTCAAGTTTCCATCTGTATATTCCATTATGAATCTGGTGTTGATTACTTAGCATAATCTACGGGAAGATGGACGTACAAACTAGGGTGGTTCGGCACCATGATCCGGTATTGTCTGAACTCTGAGCAAGAAGCGTCTTATGGATATTTCTTACTGTGATATGAGTAGTTAGAATGATTCTTCTGGTAGTCATGTGAGATGCTATTAGTGTGGCAGAGCTGGTAATATGAGACCGCAGTACTCGATGGACCCAGTCGAGTGCTGAGCTTATGGCAT
This sequence comes from Viscum album, assembly GCA_963277665.1. Lineage (NCBI taxonomy): Eukaryota > Viridiplantae > Streptophyta > Magnoliopsida > Santalales > Viscaceae > Viscum > Viscum album. The sequence continues at coordinate 358,750,941 of OY728158.1, read as the reverse complement.
GATGGGCCATCTATAGTGCTAACGCAGGGTGTTTCCACCAGAAACTAGTGAGAGAGGTTCTGCATAGACTCCATGTTCAGGATTAGGGTCAAGAGCTTATCACTAGTCATGGAATTAGAATAATCGAGGCCGTTCAGGCTGTGGTGTTGTTCTTGGTCATGGTATCAAAACCCTGGGATGTCAACAACAGTAGGGCGGGTCATCTCAGGGTAGCCAGACAGTGTCTCAGGGCCATAGTATAAGTCATACTTATGCAGTGTAACCAACCCAACATGAATAGGATTCAGAACCTTCTACTGTTAGAGGTATTATTCTAGTCACCTCTGTTTTAGCTTCTACACTCTTTGATATATGGGCTTTGCATATTTTTATATCAGTTCATGTTGTAGAGATCCTTATACTTTATTTTTTCTCTTATGATGATGTTATGATATTAGACACCCCATTTGGTATAATGACTATAGGTGTGCATTTTGGTAAGGTGTTCCCCCTTTAGGTTGGGGGTGTCACTTATTTTGTGATCTCTATGACTTAAAGATGACAGTCTTTGATGTCATACTTAGAATGGACTAGTTAGTCTCCTTTCAAGACCTTTTCAATTTTTATCACTGTAGGGTGAGTCTTATGTCACTATAAAGTGTATCCTTTCAATACTAGGGAGAGAAGGATGTCCAGGAAAGCCGAGATGGACCCGAGAAACATGGGTTGTGTGGTATGACAACACAGATTCTTGGTTTATATATGGAAGACTAGGGGACACATCATATGGACTTTCCCGAAGTGTTTAACCATTTTAGGTACGTCAATCTAGATGAATTTTTGGGTTTACCTATTGAAAAATATGTATAGTTATCTATTGAGATAGTACCAGAAGATGAACTAGTATCCATCCCTCCTAATAGAATGGTTACGATGAAGTTACAAGAGATCAAGAAGTAGCTAGAGGATTTTGAGGATAAGGGTTTTATCTAACCAAGTACTTCTCCTTAGGGTTCGCCGGTCTTTTTTGTGAAAAATGTGGATAGTACCCTCAGGATATGTGTGGATTATTAGATATTGAACCAGTTAATAGTAAAGAATCAGTATCCTCTTTTGTGAGCAGATGATCTCTTCAGTCAGTTGAGAGGAGCTTGGGTATTCCATAAGACTTATCTGAGATCTGGTTATCATCAAGTGTGTGTTAAAACATCATACATATCTCGCACATCTTTCTGAAGTAGATATAGTTTGTACGAGTATATGGTTATGTCATTCAGTCTCATGAATGCACCATCAATTTTAATGGCACTGATGAACTGAGTGTTCCATCCTTACATGGATTCATTTGTGGTGGTATTCATGTATGATATCTTGGTATATTCCCATAATTGACATGACCATTCCTCACATCTTGAAATAATTTTTAGTACACTGAGATATCATCAGTTATATGACAAGATCTCAAAGTTCCACTTAGGGGTGGATCAGATTCACTTCTTGGGTTAGATCATCTCTAAGATAGAAGTATTAGTGGACCCAAAGAAAGTGAGAGCGGTAGTTACTTGGGAGCATCCAAAGAACTTCTTTGAGGTGAATATTTTTTCTAGGGCTAGATTGTTACTATAGAAATTTCATATAGGACTTCTCATGCTTGGAATTGCCAATGACAGGATTGAAAAAGAAGGGTGTGAAGTATGTATGGTCATATTCTTGCGAGATAGAATTTCTGGAGCTAAAAGGGAGATTAACGTCAGCACTGATACTGATTTTTCTAGATCCAGGAATGAGTACCATTATGTACTACTACGCATCAGGTATCAGGTTATAAGCATTGCTTATATAGGGGATCGAGTCATGGTGTATGAGTCTCGATAGTTGAGGCCACATGAGTGGAACTATATAACACACAATATCGAGTTAGCCATAGTTTTTCATGCCTTACGTTGTTGGAGAAATTACTTTTTGGGAGAGAATTTTGTGGTGTACACAGACCACAAAAGTCTAAAGTAGATATTTACTCAGTGTGATCTATATTTTAGGTAAATAAGGTGGTTGGAATAACTTTAGTATTTTGATTTTGAACTTACCTACATTCCTGGTAAAGGAAATGTTGTAGCTGATGCACTGACCAGGGGGACTCTGATACAGGAAGTGAAGGAGGCCAGCAGCAAGTGGCAGCTTATGGTGTTGTTCTCTGAGATGCACTTGGAGGTTCACGACAGTCAGGTACAGACTTTCCTTTCTTCTTTGGATGTTCCTTCTACCCTCCTGGATATAGTGAGGATGAGACAACTATCTGATTAGGATGTCCTAGTAATGCAGGGGAGTGTAGCAGGTGAGGATCCACCACCTGGTTAGAGGGTACGTGATGATGATATCTTACATATCCATGGACCTATCTGGGTTCCGGTGGACATATATGAGGAGTTGATTTGTGATTTTCATGCTTCGTCTTAGTCCATATATCCCAATGTTACCAAGATATATCATGACTTGTGACATTAGAACTGGTGGTCGGGTATGAAGAGAGAGGTTTCTGATTATGTTATGAGGTGTTCCACCTTTCAGCAGTTGAAGGCAGAACATCTGCGGTCAGCCAAGATTTTATAGGAGTTACCTATTATGAAGAGGAAATGTGATGAAGTCATGATGGATTTCATGATGGTTTTACCAAGTTCACCCTGAGTTAATGATACAGTTTTTTGTTGGTTGATAGACATATAAAGGTTGCTCAATTCTTACCAGTCAAGGAGACCATTGGTGTTGATGATCTTGGGAATTTGCATATTTGTGAGGTGGTACAACTTCATGGGGTCCCTCATTATATCATTTTAGATGGGGACACCCACTTTAAGTCTCGTTTCTGGTATATTTTTTTGAGGGCATTGGGTATATAGGGGCTTCTGAGCACAGCATAATACTCTCAGACTAATGTCCAGCCAGAGTGTACAATACATGTGCCGGAGGAAATGCTACGAGCATGTGTCCTATAATTTGGGGGATCATGGGAGAAGAATATTCCCATGGTTGAATTTCCTAAAATAATAGTTCCCATGTGACTATAGATACGGCCCCTTATGAGTCTTTATATGGTAGGCTATGATGATTACCCTTGTGCTGGCTAGAGGCGAGTGAGGCAACTTAACTTGGACCACGTCTCGTGGAGGAGACTTCTAAGCAGGTCTAGTTGATTCAGAAGAATATTTCTATTGTGCAGTCTCGTTATAATTCTTATGCCTATCACCACAGATTACCCTTGTATTTTGAGGTCAGGGATTGAGTTTTCTTCTATGTTTCCCCAAGGTTGGGGCACAAGAGAACAAAGAGACAGGGTATGTTTCTGTCAAAATAGTTTGGTCTGTTTTAGATTTTGGAGAGGGTTTGGCCAGTTTTTTATCAATTTCAGTTACCTCAGAGGTATGGGGATATGCATGACATATTACACATTTCTCATTTGTGACATTACATTTTGGACCCGCCTCACACCTTTCAGTCTGAGGAAGTGGAGTTGCAGGAAGATGTGTCCATTGAGGAGCATCCCACTCGTATTGTGGATTGTAGCATGAAATTTCTGTTCATTTGGTATTGGTGCTAGGTAATCATGACCGAGTACAGGATAAGACCTGGGGGAGGGATGCCGATGTATGATCGCAATGGCCGAAGTTATTCTCTGATGTTACTTTACCACTATTGGAAGGGAAATTCATGAGAGAATTTCATTAAGGGGGGAAATTTATAAGAACTTGGGTCTTCCTTGAGGTATGGATCTTTCTTTTTTAGTTTATACATAAAAAATGGGGGAATAGAGGTTGAGGGGTTGTCTTCTGTCTTGTTACAGGAAATGAATGGGAACTACATGATGTGTACTTATAGGTACATGCTGGGTATGAAAGGATACATGCCATGTAATCTCAGTACACGGCTATGAAATGGTCTGGCTAGAATTTTTAGAGACACAGCATGTAGTCTCAAGTACACGTCATGTACTTTTTTTTATTGGTTAAATCGGGCAGTAGCATCGTTTTTCAGATGTATAGAAGGATCCCCATGTTTTGCAAACAGCAGAACCAGATGAGATTTTCCTTCTTAGTTGATCATCTCAACATCAATTCCTTCACTGTCGGTTACATTTGAACCCGATCAGTGAGCTATTGATTCCTCTTAAGCCTTTCTTCCTAATTTCTTATCTCCGTCTAATTATTTCGGTTTAAGATTTTATACCCAATTTTTATACCTACTCTGTTCTGTGGTGAATCAAATCTCAATGTTGGACGAGGAGAGTCATACTACAATGAGGTATGTGGTCTTATGACTTTCACTCAATGTAGAGTTGTTTATATTTTTCGTATTGTCATTACAACATGTTTAGGGTGTACCCTTGAATGGAAATTGAGACTTTTGGTAGACTAATGATGATTAGGTCATGAATTAAATTAATTTAATCATGTTTGAGCTTTTTCGTTGATTTAATGTCCACCCGGTGGATGTATTTCCCTCAAATAACTGTTATAGTCATTTGGCCAAGGTTTCTTATGAGGCATACCTTTTTTCTTCTATTGGGTTGTTACATATGAATTACATTTATAATAGAATCATAATTTTGGTAAATTTTTATTTATTTCATTAAAGGGTTTGGGATTAGTGATTTTCCATCTTCTCCAATGATATGCCAATTATCATTTAAGCCTTGTGATAGTTTAATTCGCTTTTTTCTTGATATGTATGACACCCGCGTGAGTTGTTATTATATTAAACATGTAATGGTGTAATTATATGTGTTGTTGTTATGCTGAAATGATGATATACTAGGTTTGAAATGGATTGACTTTTTTGCATATGGGAGAGGATTTATTATGCATATGGGCGAGGATTTATTATGCATATGGGTGAGGATTCATTAGGCTTGAGGGTGAGGATTTTTTATGCCTGTGGGAAGGGTTTTTCTTTCCCTACGGGCAAGACGTTGATTTGAATATTAAAATAGAATGACTTATGATGCAAATTCCAAACCAAAGAACAAACTGGGATTAAGTCTTCAATTTTTTATTTTTATATATCCTGTTGAGGTATCTTTTTTTCTTACTTTATACAGGATATTGACAGGTATAGGATGGATCCTAAGACTTATAAAATTCAATGTTATTTAATTAATTAAGGAACATGGACTGACTATAAATGTACATCGGTACTTGTTGGATTGTTTACTTTTGAGTAATTCCCAGTTTATTGTTTTTACTTTTTGTAAAATACCTGTTGCATATGCTCACTGAAAGATAGGAACAGATCTTTGGTGTTTTCCTACTGGGTTTTATTTCTCAACCCCTGTATGGGTCATGCTTGTAGACCCAAATAGATTATATTTTTATAGGTTTCAATAAGGAAAATCTCTCTTCTATAGGTACTTGATATTGTTTAAGAGCATGAGACAATGGGACAAAGCTGAGGTTTGCAATGCTTATTAATTTCCTTGGTTTTTTTTCTTTTGTAACATATATTGTGGATTTCTATAGTGTACCTATTTTGTTTGTTTTCTTAGAACAAGATATGTCACGTCATATTTTATATAGAATGATGTTTGGTTATTTATCTTATTAGTTTTCAATTTTTTATTTCAGTTGTATGATGTTTACTACTTCCGCTAATAAATATTATCATTTTTTTGTGTTACACTCTACCAATGAGGGCATAGTTTTCCCACTATCACACTATAGGACCTCGCTACTAGTCGGATACCTCTGGTATTTGGGAAAATGAACTTGAGGCCACATGGCCAACTAGGTATGGGGAACTAGTTGACTCAAACCTAGATTTGGGACATTACAATATTTTTGTTTTAGAACTTGAAGAGATGAAGGAACAACTATATAAGAATCTATATGATGGATTAAAACACCCAAGTGCTTTACCAGGGGGTGCACCAGTCCTCTTCATCAATAAGACGGATAGGTCAATGCATATTTTCATGGATTATCGTGATCTCACCAAGATCACAATAAATAAAAAGTATCCTCTCCCATGGATTTATGAATTTTTCAATCAGCTATATAGAGCACAGTAATTCAACAAGGTGGATCTATGGTCGGGGTATTACCAAGTTAGTGTGAAGAAGGAGGATATCCCCAAAATTGATTTTCTCACAAGGTACTAGAACTATGAGTTCATATTAATTCCATTTGGACTCACTAAAACTCCATAAATCTTCATGGGCATGATTAATAGAGTACTTTGGGATTACCTCAGCAAATTTATCGTATTCTTTATAGATGATATTCTAATGAACTCTAAAATAAAAGAAGAGCATAATGAGCATCTGAGTACTGTGCTGAAGACCATGAGAATATTTATGAAATATAAATAAAATCTGAGTTATTGTTGAAGGAATTATCATTATTAGTGTATGTCATCACAATAAATTGGATATATGTGGACCCTTCAAAGATAGTTGCAATTGAAAGACAGAAGAGGCCAACATATGTGTCAGATATACATAGTTTCCTTGGATTAGTTGGGTATTATCATCTATTTGTGATAAATTTATTGTGACTATGAAATCCTATAAACAAGATAACATAGAATGGAGTCAATATTACTTTTAATGATTAATGTTAAGAGATATTCAAGGAGTTGAAAAGGAGTCTTATCATTGAACCTATACTCACACTACCCATAAGAAGAAGTTTTCATAATATACATGAATATGTTTTGTATGTACTCAAGTGAAGGACTAAAGGAAAAAATACATGGGGATGATGTAATTAATACTCATACCTATATGGAAATTGGAAAAAATCACTATAGACTTTGTTAGTGGCCTTTAGAAGACAAAAATAGAAAATAATGATATTTGGATTATGGTGAATAATCTTACAAATACCGCAAACTTAATTGAAATTCATGTGGACTTCTCACTTGAACAATATGAACGGATATATATTAGATAAGTGGTAAGGCTACATGGAACACCAATATTGATTTTATCTAATTGAGACCCAATATTTAACTATATGTTCTAGAAGTGTCTCCAACATGCTCTAAATATAGAGTTGAACTTTAGAATAGATTATCACCCTCAAAATGATATGCAATTTGAGTGGACTATTTAGAAACATGAGGAAATGTATAGAGGATACTCAATTCAGTTTAAAGGAGGATGGGACCAAAAACTTCCTTTGGTCTAATTATCATACAATAACAGTTTCCACTCTAGCATCCAGATGGATCCTTACCAATCCCTTTATAGGAAGAGGTACAGAACACCTATATATTGGGATGTAGTTAGGGAACAAAAATTTCTAGGTCCTAAAATGGTCAAGAAAATGGTGTAAAAGGTTAAGACCATTCAGTAGCACAAAAAGGCTTCCCAGAGTTAATAATAGATCTATATTGAAAATCAATGATGGGACCAAGAGCTTAATGTTGGAAACACGATATTCCACTTCATATATCTATGGAATAAATTTATGAGATTTTGTAATAAGGGAATACTTAGTGTAAGATACATTAGACCCTTTGAGATCCTTGATCTCATTAGAGTGGTGGATTATAAACTAGCACTCCCACTTAACCTATCTCAAGTACATGATTTATTCCATTTATCTTACTTGAAGAAGTACAAACCAGACCCATCGCATGTACACAATCCAGAGGTGGTACAGTTGGAGAATGATATCTCATATGAAGAGAAACATGTGAAAATATTAGATTGTAGTGAAAAAGTTCTATGAAATAAGGAAATTCACTTTGTCAAAGTGTTATGGAGTGAACAAATGTTTGAAGAAGTAATGTGGGTACCAGAGGATGTGATGAAACAAAATTACCCTAATCTCTTTTAGTGTGGGGTAAATAAAAATTTGAGAGGGAATTTTTTGAAGGGGTAATATTGTAACAGCCCGAACTTTTATAAATAAAATTCCTATTACATTTTAATCAAATGTATTATTATAAATTATGGATATAGAAAAAACATGAACTTGTTTAGTTTCATTATATTCTATAAAATTTGAAATATTATTAAGCATCACTACCATTGATAATATATCCATTGAAGAGTGATGATATGATTAGTATAAATATAGGTTTTTGATAAATCAAATTTTCATAGACAAAGGATGTGATAACCTTAACTAGTTTGATCATACCCTATGAATCCCATTTATTAGAGATTCTAAGGGAGAGAGAATCTCTAGTCTCTATCCTTGTCCAAGACCATGCTGAGATCCAACAACTAAAGAATGAGAGAAACTATTTGCAGGAGATGTTTAATCTCATTGAGGCAAAACCTAAAAAATATATGTCGAACCACCCCATGAAAGTATCACCAGCACGCACCATACCCTTAGGGTGTTTTCTGGTGTATTAAATTGATATGTATCAAGACCATAATAATATGAATATATTTATATATATATAGTATTTTCAATAGAATAATGTTCATATTTTCTTCTTATCATTACTTTATAAATGATTTTCATTTTTATACAATCAAACAAAAATTGCATTGTTAGTTAATATTCAATTTTAGATAAGATATTTATTTTGATTAAATAATGTATTTTTGAAATAATTAATAAAATATTATTTATAAATAGTTTTTATTAAATATGAATGACCATATAATTTTTATTAAGTCAAATATAAATTTTTTATGGGTTTGAAAACTCTTATTGTCAAAAAAACCCAGCAATTTTCAATTAATGTAGATTTTATATTAAAAGGGAAAATTAACATATTTATAAAACTATTTGGTTAAAATAAATATTAATTTTGGAATAAAAATTTCAAAATTATCCAATGGTGAATATTTTAAGTTTTTCTGTAATAAACAAATTTTCAGGTAAAAATTAAATACTGAATAAATATATATTGTGTATTATGACATCATAATTATAAAAAAGTGTTTTAATAAATAAAATAAAGGGTATAAAAGACCAAATATATGTTTTTACTTCAAAATAATGTTATTTTATGTTTATTTGGTTAATTTCTTAAATCTTTTTTGAATTCTCTAAAACCGTTAATATATTATAAAAGTTTTAAAATCATTTATTTAAGAGCATGACACACTTACACATAAAAAATAGTATTATTTTGTTTTTTCAACCCTTTTACTTATAAAATAATTAAACCCACTCCCCTTTGGTATAAACCATGGGAAAAAACCATGGTATGGTTTGTAGTTTTGGAAACTTTAATATATAGAGTCCAAAACCTATGTTGGATAAAAAATAATGAATTCCCCCACTCATTTCATATATATACCCATCCATTACACTATTTATCATCATTGATAATAATTGGATCACGTATTTAATATTATATCCCCTCTCTATAGTCCCCCCAATAAGCCCCAAGTTCTTAATAATACCCTCCCTATAATTTAGAGTCAAACTCTCAAGGTAAGGGTTCTTTTCCTTCTCTTTATTCAAGTATATTTAATATCTTATGATTCGTATCTTTATTTTATAGAATTGGGATATGTTACCACATAACCCCTTACTATATTTATGATGTATAAATAATTAGAGACCCATTTATATCTCATTAATCTCTCCCATGAACATCTATACACCCCCGTTATGCTGCTAAAATTTCTTAGTGATTTTTTTGGCCAAGCAATTGTGTAGTGAATACCCATACCCATTTCCTATCAAGGGTGTTCGACTTTATGAACTTATACATATTGAATGGGGAATTAAATTTAAGTATTCCACACTCCTTGATCATAGAATAAAATATGATGATGAATGAATCAAAGTTGTATGGGCTATTTGGAACACTTAACCATTAGAATGAAATGAAAGTAATGGGTGTGCCCAAAATTATATAGCACTCTAACAGATTGAGTAATGTTTAGTCTCATTAGACATCATGTTGGGATAATAAGTAAACCTAATTTCTTTATGGTACTTTTCTCAACATGATTTCATGGTAGTTATCCATATATAATGTTTATGATATAGTATTTTATGTTGTTGCCACATTTCCCATGTTGCCTTTATGATTATCGTCCTATATTATGTATCATTGTTCATGTTTATGATTCCAACCCCTTTTATGTACAATTTATATGACTATTTTATAACATGTATTATTATCTTATTTTTAAAACATACTTATTCTATTACAGAACTTTATGACTCACCCCTTTTTTATGTTTGTACCTAGGTTATCCCATGCAGTTTTAAGTACGATCATGTTAAGAATGTTTTAAAAAAATCTGATTTATTCCATATTTTATGTTGTTGTGTAATGTAACTAATTCCCAAATAAAATAGGCTTCTCAATATTCTAGGTTTTATTAATTATAATTGTATGTAATTAATCATCTATTGATTTGAAATAAAGAGTAGGGTTGCCATATCTACTAAGCCAGTAAATCCTGCATCCCCTGTAAGATTTTCACAATTATGAAGCCAGTTGTAATGAACTCTATGAAACTTAATCTGACCCTATTCATTATAGATTTAGATATCCTTTTTAAACTCATGAATATATATTCCACCAAATCCTCAGCTTCAAATGTCTTCAACACCCTCTTCTTTAAAAATTTCTAGCATATCATAGGGCCATATATTTCGATCCTACTAAGGGACCTATGGTATAGAAAATATAAACTCTCCTCCATCAATGAAAAACTCATTAATACCATTACCAAGTTCTAGAAACCCTCGCTAGTATCTGATTTTAGGGAAATAAGCCTTAGTAATGTAACTTACAAAATATTCTCAAATATTCTGGTAAACCACTTATGCCTCTAGATCCCTTCCATTATCTCACAAAACCAAATAACTTTCATCCCCAACAAGATTATTTAGGAATTAAAATTATTTTCAATGAAACCTTTCATTCCATGAAAACCTACACTACATACAAAATGGGTATCATGGTCTAGAAACTTGATAAGAATTTTGTTTTCAATAGAGTGTAATGGCCCTTCCTCAGGTTTTTGCTGATCAAGATGGGAATCTTCTCTATATGGTTTGATGTGGTTATTCAATATGTATCTTCTGTCACATTCAAAATCCCAATCAATGGTGGAATCACTAAGAGCTTCTCTACCACAAGGGGCCTTTTTTAGGGATACCCCATTTCCCCTTCCCTCTTTATTTTAATTTATGATGTGTTTTCTATTATAATTTCATCATTAGCGAAGGATAATCTCATTCTTGGGTTGATGTCATGTCTCTGGGGGCCTCCCATCTCTCGAATCTTCTTCGTCGATGATTGTATACTCTTTTCCAGATCCAATTTGGAAGAATTAAAGTATATCTATATACTAATTCATCTTTATGAGAAAGTGTTCAGGTAAGTGGTTAACCTCTCTATAGAAATAACATCCATAACAAGATTCCATCTTGTAAGAAGAGAACCTCAAACATGTTTTTCGTATTTATATGATCAAAAAACACCAAAAATATCATAGAATTCATATGATCTTCGGATTCCCAAAAAGGATGTATTCTCATTAATCCATGAAATATTGAAAAAAAATGGAAGGATGTAATTTCCAAATGTTTTGAAATTTAGTAATACAATTTCTAATTAAGGTAGTCACATAATCCATCCCCTCCTATTTTATGACCGTCTTCATATTCCCCAAAATAATCATCGAAAAAATCTATGTTTGTATCACCAACTACTAGGGGTGGGGAATTAAAAATAGGGTAAACAATATTCACTGGATATTGGGGAAAATATCTAGAAACCCAATCATTAGGGGGGAATGGGTTTCAGGTATCTGCATCTCTTAAATGACGTAGCCCGTTGGGGTCCTTATTCCCCTGTCCTAGCTTCTTCTTGTCCTGCCTGTTGGGTCCGTGAAAACTTCTTCGGGGGGGGGGGGGGGTTTACGGGAGAATAGGCAATGGAGAATTTGTTATGTTTGGGAAAGACCTATGGCAAGTCGATGACAATGGAAACAATTCAACTTTCCCTACCCCTAAAAGCCGAGAATATAAAATTTTCCTCTATTTACTCAATGTGGCCCATAACGATGGGTGCACTAAGAAAAATATTCTCCTATTTTAATTATTAAGAGAGGAATGTTTTCCACAGATTCCCAACTATGAGAGATATGGGCCTGGATGACCTCTGTGGGAGTAGAGAAATATAATTCACTTATATTGTAAAATATGGTTATTCTCTAGAAATTAGTGCATCAATTTTGGAGGCCATTGTTATTTGGAAAACAATTTATAACCTCATGATCTCACCCAAAGAACATTATTTCTAGTGGAATCCTACATCTGAAACATCACCCTTATTTGTTGTTCCTTTCATTTCACCATAAAAAGTAGAACCCAATGTGTTCAATATGCATGACCCTGGATGAATCCTACATGAATTCTATATTTCACGGTCTAATAAATAGGGACATCTAGCAAGCCTAAAATCCTAATGTTGTCCACCTCCTAGAAATGGCCCCAATATTCACCTCTCTTCTCACAAAATGGTCATAACTTCTCCCCGTTGAGGTCCTGAGTTCCTTTTTCATAGTTTCATGCATTATTTGGTTTAGGAGGAATGAATGTTTCTTTTACTTGGTTTTAAAATCGTGGACCTCTTGGATAGATCACACTATCCATTTGTTATCAATATGGAGACCCAATGATCATCAACTTGATGACTCTATGGTCATTCTTGATACATGCACCTAGAACCCTACCATAATAGGCATCCTAGAAATTAATTTTTAAATGTCACCCTCATATAATGGAATCACTCCTTTTGGTGTAGTTTTCTATAACTCTTCTTGAATGAGCACATCTGAAATCCAATATTATTTATAGGGGTACTTCTCACCAACGGTGATGGAATCACAAGCAATCACAATTAGCATAGAATTTTCTATTGAGAGTGGGTGGGATTCTATCACCTTTGAGTTAGACTGCCTCATAATTATTAATTGTATCTCTAATTTGGAGTCTGGAATCTAGTCGTTTGGTCTGTTTTTCTTCAAGATCCAGTCTCTACGTCATTGATTCTCATATTGCTCTATCTTTTTTACCAAAAGGTAGGGTAATAGAGAGGATCTTCATTTGGATACCATGATTCTTGGAGATGATCCTCAAATATAGTTATATTTTTCCCTATTAGGATGAAATACCATGGTCTACATGAACTATGATCTCCTAACATATGAGTCCTCTTTTCTCCTAAAAAATAAAGGTTAAGGTAGCTGTTGCAAGATAAGAAATCTTACATCAGCCCTAGAACAAAACCAGATTATAAAAAAAATTAAATTGGAATATAAATATTATATAAATCAATAATGAAATACTAATATTATCTTTCTATATCATTTCAATTCAAAATTTCCAGAAAAAATATTTTCATTGAAGTGATATTTAGAATTAATTATAAAAAATTACAATCCATTATACAACACACTTATAACATGCTTTTTTCAACAATAAACCAACATACATAAGATTTTCCCTATAATAAATCCAATGGGTTTTTAGTTACAATAAATAATATATAATATTGTTAATTACTAAATATATAGTAATGATTCCCCGCCATTACTGGTAGGTTGTAATGGTTGGGGGTGGGGGGCAGGTCGCGGGGTGAAGTTGTCGGTCTTGCCTATTTACAACGATTTTCTTCCTTGCTTTGTGTTTTGTATTGGGGAATGTGATCAAACTATTAACAAATATATTAATGATATTATCAGTTATTATATTAATCTTATTATTATTGATTATATTTTAGTTTTATTTTAATTATTAATTATTAATTATATTATGAATTATTAAATACATTTTAAATAATAATATATATAAATTATAGAGTTTATAAATGATTATGTTAATGATATTATCAGTTATTAATTATTTTATATACTTAAATAGTTGATAATAATTATATAATTAAACTAAAATGATTTTTTTTATTGAGAACACACACATTGACTTATACTGGGCACATTTTTTGTCTCATTGATGTGCGGTAGATTCTGACCCATCACAAATGAATTATGAATTGTTAACCTAATGTTTTAAAAAAATTGAGCTTGTTTACTTGGTTTTGAAAATGTGACATGAATTTTAAACAAAAATAACACTATAATATTGAGAACATGCAGTTGGATTCATTCTGACCACATCATTTATCGGATTGATGTGAGTTAGATTCATACACATCACAAATGAATTATGGGCAATTGTCCAAAATTTTAAAGACAATTGGAGCTTGTTTACTATATTTTAACAATGTGAAGACTATTTTAAACTAAAATAACACTTTTATATTGAAAACACACACTTTGATTCCTACCAACTACATCATGTGTCAGATTGACATTTGGTTGATTACAATAAATCAAAAATGAATTATGGATCATTGTCCTAATGTTTGAAAAAATTGGAATTTGTTTTCTTGTTTTTTTACTATGTGATGCACATTTTAAACTAAAATTACACTTTTAAATTGAAATCAAACTTTTTGTGTCAAAATAACAATATCGTGTGTTAAACTGGAGTGAAAATGATTCCTACACATCACAAATGAATAATTGATCATTTTTCTAATGTTTAAAAATAGTCTGAGCTCGTTCTCTCACTTTTGTAACACATGTTTTAAACTAAAATGACACATTGAAATTGAAACACGCACTTAGAGTCATAATGACCACTTTGTGTGCTATATTGAAATGTAGATGATTCTTATATGTCAAAAATAAATTGGGGATCATTGTCCTAAATTTTGAAAAAAATGAAGCTCAGTTACTTGGTTTTGACAATGTGACATCCATTTCAATCTAAAATGCCACATTTATATTGAAAACACAAACTTTGAGTTATATTTACCATATCATGCGTCATATTATAGTGTGGTAGATTTCTATATATAAAAAAATTATGAATCATCATCCTAATTTTTGTAAACAATTAGTGTTTTTTGTTGATTTTGGCTATGTGATCCACATTTTAAACAAAAATTACACATTTATATTGAAAATACATACTTTGTGTAATAAAGACCACATCATGTTTCAGATTTATGTGCGGTCAATTCCTATACATCAAAAATTAAATATGGATCATTTACATAAAATTAAATCTTAATCAGATTTCATTTTATTTTTTTATCAATTTATCTACATTTTAAAACAAAATAACACTTTTAAATTGGAAACACACACTGGGAGTCGTACAGACCACATCGTGTATTAGATTAACATGTGGCCAATTCCCTGATGTTGAAAACATATTATAGAATGTTTCCATGAAGTTAAAAAATAATAATACTTTATTTTATATGTTTTGGCTATGTAACACACATTTTAACCTAAAATAAAACTTTTATATTGAAAACAAACACTTCGATTCATATAGGTCCCATCGTGTGTCAGATTGATGTGTGGTTGATTTTCATACAATAAAAATTAATTACAGATTTTTTTCAATTTTTTTTAAAAGAGTGTGTTGTTTTTATAAAATTTTCCTATATAATAAGTGTTTTAAACTAAAATGACACTTTTATTTTGTAAATATGCACCTTGAGTCATATTGACCGCATTGTGAGTTGGATTTTTATGCAGTCGATTTCTGTAAAACTCAAATGAATTTTGTATCCCTTTTTTGAGGTTTGAAAAAAATATGATCTTTTTTTTAGTTTGGACTATATAAAACATGTTTTAAACAAAAATGGCACTTTTGTATTGAAAACATACACTTTCATTCATACTGACCACATCATGTGTTTGATTAACATGCGGTTGATTACAAAATATCACTCATTAAAAATGGATCATTTTTCTAATCTTTAAAAATAATTATATTTTTTCATTGGTTTGGGATATATGACAAGAATATTAAACTAAAATGAGAATTTATATTGAAATCATGCACTTTGCGTCTTACTAATCACATCATGTTTTAGATTGATACATGGTTTATTCCTACATGTCAAAAATTTAATTTGGATCATTTACCTAATTCTTGAGAAATATATGATCTCATTTTATTTCTTTTGGCAGTGTGACCTGAAATTTAAACTAAAATGACACTTTTTTATTGAAAACACACACATTGATTCATACCGACCACATCATGTGTCAGATTGAAATAAAGTTGATTCTTATATATCTCAAACGAATTAGAACCATTTTCCTATTGTTCAAAGACAATATAAGATTTTTTTCACTTTCTTTTACCTTTAATGTGCATTTTAAACAAAAATGACACTTTCATTTTAAAAACGTGTAGTTTGAGTCAAATTAATCACAAAGTGAGTTAGATTGATTTTTTGTCAATTCCTACACATAAAAAAATGAATTGAAAATTATTTTCCTAATATTTGGAATCAAGATAATCGTGTTTTCTAAAATTTGGCAGTGTGACACAAGTTTTGAACTAAAAAAGAACTTTTATATTAAAAACACATACATAGAGTCGTATCAACCACATCCTGTGTTGGATTTATGGTTGATTGATTATTATACTCCAAAAATGAATTATGGATCATTTTCATATAGATTCAAGAAAATTGTAGCTTATTTACTTAGTTTTGGCCATGTGACATTTTTTTACACTAATTTAACAATTGGAAATACACTCTTTGAGTCATATGGACCACATCATGTGTCATATTTACATGAATTAAATTCATATATCTTATAAATAAATTTTGTATCCTTTTAATGGGTATTGAAAATAATCAAAGCTCATTTTATTAGTTTTTTCTATGTGACACACGTTTTCAACTAAAATGACACTTTTATATTTAAAACATGCACTTTTATTCACACTATTCACATCGTGTGTATGAATGACTTGATGTTGATTCCAACATGTTAGATAGAAATTTTGTATCATTTTTCTTTGTTTTGAAAATAATTAAACATTTTTTTCTTAGTTTTTGCAATGTTATGTGAGTTTTAAACTAAATGACACTTTTATATTAAAAACATGAAATTTGGGTCTTACAAACAACATCATGTGTCTAATTTACATATGTTCAATTACTAAATTTTAGAAATGAAATTTTGATAATTTTATTAAATATTGATAACATTATGATCTCACATTCCTAGTTTTGGCTATGTTAATTGAGCTAAGAACAAAGACGATACTTTCATATTGAAAAGTGATAATTTGAGTCATAGAGACCACATTGTGTTTCCAATTTAAATGAATTCAATTACTATATGTCTCAAATGAATTATGAATCATTTTTCTAATGTTTGAAAACAATCTGATCTTGTTTTCCTTATTTTGGCTATGTGACATGCGCTTTAAACAAAAATAAAACTTTCATAATGAAAACAAGAACTTTGAGTCATACTGATCACATCATATAGTATATTGATGTGAGTTCAATTTCGACACATCATAAATGAATAATGGATTAATATCCCTGTATTTAAAAACCATATAATCGATTTTAATCTGTTTTTTTAGTGTTACATATGTTTTAAACTAAAATGAAACTTTTATAATAAAATACAAACTTGGATTCATACCATACAGATCTAGTATAGGATTGATGTAAAGTCAATTATTGCATTCCAAAAATTAATTATGGGTATGTTTCTTAATTATTCATGATAATAAGAGATTTTTTTACTGATTTTGGATATGTCACATGTGTCTTAAACTAATTTGACACTTGAAAATACGCACATTGAGTTATATCAAACACATCATGTGTCTAATTTTCATGAAATAAAATCCTACACATAAAACTTATTTTTGGACCATTTAACTAATGATTAAAAACAATCAGAGGTCATTTTCATGGTAATGGCTATGTGATTAACATTTTACACTAAAACGACACTTTTATATTGAAAACATGCAATTTAAATAATATTTTCCAAATAATGTGTCATATTGATGTGCAGTCTATTACTACAAGTCATGTATTAATTATGGATAATTTTTAAGGATTGTATACAATTCAAGCTCATTTTCTCTATTTTGGATAAGTGATGCGTATTGTAAATTAAAATGAAAATTTTATATTGAAAACACACACATAGAGTCATATCAGCAATATCAAGTGTTGGATTGATGTGTCTTCAATTCTCACCAATAAGGAACTATAGATCATTTTCCTAAATTATAATGAAAATCTGATATTATTTTCTTTTTTTTTAAATATGTGATGCATTTTTTAAACTAAAATAAAACTTTTACTATAAAAACATAAACTTTCAATCATACAATCCATGTCAGGTGTCATATTTATTCACGATCAATTCCTATATTTAAAAATTGAATTATAGATCATTTTGATAATGTTTGTAAACAATCTAATATTTTTTCAAAGTTTTAAAAATGTGACATGCATTTTAAACTATAATTACACATTTATATTAAAAACATGAACATTGAGTCATTCTGGTCAAATATTGAGTGATATTGACATATAGTTTATTCCTACACATCAAAAATTAATTATGAATTATGAATTATTTTCTTAAAATTTTAGGACAATACATGTTGGTTTTCTCGATTATGGATATGTGATGTTTGTTTTAGAGTAAAGTTATACATTTAATGTGAATACATGGACTTTTAGTCATACATACCACATAATGTTTCGTATTGATGAGAAATCAATTCCAATACATCGCACAAGAATTAGGGATCATTGAAATAATGTTTCAAAATAATATGAGTTCATTTTCTTAATATTGATAGTGTGATGCACATTATAAACTAAAATGACACGTTTATATTGAAAACATGAACAGTGAGTCATAATGACCACATCATGTTCTAGATTTATGTATAGACATTTCATACACATCCAAAATAAATCATGTATTGTTTTCTTGAATGTTTTAGACAAAATAAACTCATTTTATCATTTTTGACAATGTGGAGTATGTTTTAAACTAAAATGGAAGTTTTATACTAAAAACATTCAATTTGAATTATACTAGCAACATAATATATTGTATTGATGTTTAGATGATCCCTATATGTAACAAATGAATTATAGATTATTGTACTAAATTTTTAAAACAATTTGATCTCATTTGGTCAGTTTTAAAAATGTGATACGTTTTTTGAACTAAACTGCCTTGTAAAGATCAATCGAACTCTCAAAATTTTCAACTTCCACCCCCAGTTAGACTTCATTCACAACTAATTCCTCACTTATACTTTTATAATTGTATTAGTATATCAATTAGTCATATTTAATAGTATTTATAGTATCAATAATTTCATGTATTGTGTGGAATAAAACATGAATGTAATGAAATTAAATTTTCTTTTTCATTGTGGGGGTATAAGTGATTATAAAAGTACCTAGAAATTTTTTAAAATCTCATTAAAATATAAAAAGACACAAAATGAATATGATGAGTCTTTGTGTATAGAATTACCTTCCCAAAAATTTGGTAATATGTCTTAAAATTTGTGGGTAAAAGGATCTTTGAACTATTTCCCTCTCACCATTATCTTAGTTGTAGCATCAAAGTCCAATATCTATTGATCTTGAGCTTCTTAAGACATGTGACTAGCTTTGCTAGAAT
Organism: Viscum album; assembly: GCA_963277665.1. NCBI lineage: Eukaryota > Viridiplantae > Streptophyta > Magnoliopsida > Santalales > Viscaceae > Viscum > Viscum album. The sequence continues at coordinate 358,731,470 of OY728158.1, read as the reverse complement.
ATGTAGAGAATAACTCTCCATGATAATTTTGCTTCAGAAATTTCTTAAATATTTCATTATTTATAAGTCATCACCAATGAATTCAGTAGTTTCTACCAAATCATCTGAAGCAATAAAGGAAGGAAATTAGTGAAAAGTTGAAAAAAATCACAGTAAATTAGGGAATGATAATATAAACTTGAAAAGAATTTAAATATTATAATAAAAATATTAAAATTAATTTTATCAGACAATGTGGAGTTTTATTAAATGTATCAAAAAAATTTGAATTGAACGTAGACTTCATCCATATATTTAGGTTGATTGGAATGTATCTGAGATAATTTATAATAAATTTGAATCTTTTTATTGAGATTCTTTTGGTGTTTATCCCAAATACAGCACCCTCAATAAAATCCTTCATACTATTTTCATCAATTTGAGGAACCATGGGCTAAGAGGATCACTAACTCTATATCCTTTCTCAAGAAAGAAAAAATCTATAATGGCTTTCAATTTTTTTTTTGATTTATGGTTGGAAATATCAAAAAATATTTGGATTGTAATTATATATTTAAGATTATATTAAAAATATAACTAAAATATGTTCAATAGTTAATGAATTTTATTTTGTGAAAAGAATATGTATGCACTTTGATGTTAATGTTTTACATCCCAAATGTATCTCTAAGGATATAGCCTCTACTAGATCACAAGCATAATAGGTAATCACTTAAAATTGATTTCAGAAAACATTCTGAAACTTTGTACTCTGCCCATTCATCTCTAAAAAAATTACTTATTCTGTTGAGTACATAGGCATTTGGACATCCTGGTTGTACATAGAAAATATATAAAAACAAACTATTAATGATATTATAATTTAAATTGTAATTACCTTTGGGAATTACTTATTTGGGGTTGATAATTTTTTTATAGTATATAATATTCTTCGTATATTTGGAAATGTAATATCTAGAATCATGATATGTCATGACCCGTCCTCGAGGATCGTGTTGTGACTACCCCAAGCCCACCTTCCATAGGCCAGGGGATGGTGACTAGCACGAAAGGCGTAAATCCCTAAGATGGGAAGGCATTGCCTTTATAGTAGTAACACACACACAAACAGAGTAAGCTGGAAGCAAACCACTAAGTAAGAACTGTATACAAAAAGTAGTGCTGAAAGTAAAGGGGCTAGAAATACAAGCCCAAAAGGAATGTATAGGTACAACGGAAATCAAGTATAACAGAAAAAGGGACAATAGAAGAAAAGGGCAGCTCTTGGAATGTCCGCCGAGTATCCTACCAGAAGGGTAGGTACAGAATTCCACCACATCACTCCACGTCTATCTGTCCGCTCCGAGTGCCATCTCGTTGTGTGGTCCACCTCTGGGTACCGTCTGGTCCTGGCTCGCTCTCTGCCTTTGTCAACATTATCTATCTTCTGCATCTAACACAACGAAGTGCGGGCATAGCCTGTGTAGGAGTGAGTACAACGATACTCAGTAGGGACCCCAAGACCCCCGAAGGTCTCCCAGAATCCACAAAGGATAAACTACTATATAAAGATACAACCACTAAGTATCAACTGACCCTAATTAGGTATATTCCCATACATATACCTAAGTTATCAATCTCAGTTCGGCTCCAACTCTCGAGCCCAAGCACAACCCAGTCCACACAGGAAGTAATTCAATCACATAAATGATAATGATTGAAAGTCAAGACTCATCTCACACAGGTGTACATATTTTGTATAGTGATAGATATGATCAGATATATTCACTGATTCATCTAAGCTGTCGGACCCACACAGGATACAAAACCAGTTAAGCTGTCGGACTCACACAGGATACAAGACCAGCTACTCTGTCAGACCCATAAATGATACAAGTATAATGGTCAATACTGTCGGACCCACACCGGATACAATAACAGTAGTCAACACGGTGGAACCCAAGGAGGATTCTAGTACAGTAGTCATCCCAGTCGAACCCACATAGGATCCAAGTACAGTAGTCGACACAGTCGCAGCCAGCTCTATGGTTCCCACACACAACACGCTTGATTCTGAGACGGTCTTCTCCTCGAACAGAGGGGTCGATACATCAACTATCACGAAGTCCAGATTTTATGTATCCCTAAGTTCCGTCTCATCAAAAGAAACCCAACGCGACTGACGGCGTGTCAATCAGATGCCTGGTCTAAGAGTTATTGGAATTTTTATTACAGGGGCCCAGTTAGAATTACGCTCTTTCCAAACTCGGCCGTTTTCCAAAGTTTTCCAAAACTCACTTAGATTATCTCAAAATTATTGCTTCATCGTTAGGATCCTAGTGTCGCAGACGGCGCGTCGATCAGACACATGGTCAATAAGTTATTTACGTTTAAGTGAAACGGGCCCTGCCCGTCAAGCCCAGTGGGCTGCCGGGTCGGCCCGACCCGGTTCGGCGGGTCCGACCCGACTAGGGGGTCGGCCCGGCCCTGTGGGGTACAACCCGTCCCACGGATGATCGCGGCTCGGCCAGCTGGACGAGCGGAGCCGGGGGGCACAGCCCCTCGGTTTTCTGAAATGGCGGTACCGGGCAGTGCCGCCCCTTCTGCCCAGCTGGCCAAATCCTTCTGGTCGCCTTTGGCAAGGGCGGCACCCACAGCGGGCCGTTGTCTCCTCTATGTAGCATCGCTTGGTGTCCCGGTTTCTTTCACCCGGCCGGCAGGTGGCCGACCGGTTCGCCCGCCGAAGCGGCCCACCCAGTGCGGGTTGTGGTTTCTTCCACAGAGTGGTGCCACAAGGCACCGCAGTCCTCTTGTCCGGCCAGCTACGGCCGGCTAGTTTGGATCAGCAAGCGGCCTGTGGATGCGGGCCACACCTGCTCCCCAGCGCGGCACCAAGGGCGCCACGAGTCCTTCATCCCGACTGGCTTTAGTCGGCCAGTTCTTCTTCGGCCGAGCCGCCCACGCTTGCGGGCCGTGGTTTCTTTCCTCTGACGTGGTGTGATGGAACCACGCCCTTCTGGCTCTGCCACTGTCACCAACATAAACAAGATTCAACGGAGGGACGTCGGGCCGTGTTTGTTCAGTCTGCACCCTCTGCGTTAGTTTATAACAACTTGATCACCATCAATCAAAATTAAATGCCAAGGTGTGAGGGTAAAATACACATGTAAGAGTAAATAAATATACCATAATGCCCCCTACCTCGATTCAAGGTTCGTTCATCATAGACGTGGAAAACGGCGTCACGGAAGATGGTGTTGCGGATGACGATGTCGTTCCATCAATGTTGGAGGAAGAGATATTGGCAATGTCATTCACGGGAAACGTCTTCTCCCTTGGTGCGGAGGAAGAAGAAGAAAGCTGGGAATTCTTCGTAGGAATCACTGTTCTTCATCGAGAGAGGAATTTGTTCTTCGTTGGAAGAAGGTCCTCTCTAATCTTCAAAACTCCACCAACACAACAAGTGTCATCCCACTAAAATAATAGCTTATATATTATTTTTATTCTTGACATAAATTTAAAATAATTCAAAAATTTAGAGGAGCCAATGAATTAATTGCTTATTAATTTAGAGTGTTGGAAACTTTATGAGGGAGGATGGAATGTGGAGAGTTTTAAAATTAAAGAGGAGAGGTGAGGAGTTTAGGAGTTAAAGATGGGTTTCAAGGGGGAGTTAAAGAGTTGATGTTCATGTATGCCCCACACACATTATCCTCCCATGGGTGGTTATGTGGGAGTGGGCCCCACCATCAACCTCCCTTTGGAGATAATAACCACCAACTAAAAAAGTTGTGTAACACAACAATTTATTTAATTTATTATGAATCCCCAAATTATAACTTCTACTCTCGGCTAAACGCAACTGTGGTAAAGGTCTCCCTAAGATAATATAGGCTCTGCGAGTTCATCAGTTTCCTCGGATTTCAATTCCAAGTACCGGTTCAAAATATAGAAAAACCTGATCGTATGTTTACTGAACAAACCCAAACAAAACTTCAGAAAATTATTATGGGCACACCGGGCCTCGGAATCTAGTTCCGTCAGAAACTGCATACTTGTAAAATTCCGAAGAATTTAAGAAAAAGAATTCCTAGAAATTTCTGGGTCTTTAAATTACCTCCACATCAGGGTTGTACGCCCCTATAAAGCTACAACTCACACTAGGGAAACAAATGGGGATACTGAGCACGCATCTGAGCCTCCCGCTCCCATGTGATCTCCTGGAGGTTCTCGTGCTGCCTGAGAGTGCGCACTAGAGGAATCGACCATCCACATAGGACCCACTCTTGTCGATCCTCGATCTCTACTAGGACCTCCGTGAATTTCACCCTATTGTCGATGTCCAGCTCCCCATAGTCGATGATGTGGGACGGGTCATGCACGTATCTCCTCAACTGAGATACGTGGAAGACGTTGTGCACCCGATGCAACTGAGGTAGAAGGGCCTGGCGGTACTCCACCTCGCCTACTCTTCTGAGGACTTGGAACGGTCCAATGAATCGTGGAGAAAACTTGCCGCCTCAGCCAAATCTCCATAGACCTCATCGAGGTGAGACTCATAAGAAAACATGGTCGCCCTCCTCAAACTCCAATGGTCTCCGTCTCTTATCAGAATAAGATATTTGTCTGCTATGTGCAGTCTTCATCCATTCCTGGATGATCTGCACCTTCTCCATCGTAGCTTACACCATCTTCGGTCCTACAAGTGCTGACTGCCCTGGGTCAGTCCTGCATAGAGGTGATATTCAAGGTCGGCCGTACAGTGACTCATATGGTGCCATCCCGATGGTGGATTGGTAGATTTTGTTGTACGCAAACTCCACCAAGGGTAAGTGATCCTCCCAGCTACGACCAAAGTCAAGGACACATGAAAAAAGCATGTCCTTGAGAGTTTGAATAGTCTTCTCAGTCTGTCCATCCGTATGAGGATAAAAGGCAGTTCTCAAGTGAAGCTATGTGCCAAAATCCTCCTGTAACCCCTTCCATAACCGGGAAGTGAAAATATCATCTCGATCGGAGATGATAGTCGATGGCACACCATGAAGCCATACAATCTCCTGAACATAGAGGCGTCCCAAGCTCTCTACTGAGCCCTGCTCTCTGATCGGTAGGAAGTGGTCCAACTTGGTGAGTTGTTCGACAATCACCTAGATAGAGTCGTGACTCCTAGATGTGCCTGGAATCCCTATCACAAAATCTATGTATATCCCATCCCACTTCCACTTCGGAACCTTTAAGGGTTGTACCAAGCCTGCTGGTACCTGGTTCTCTACCTTCACTTGCTGACAAGTGAGGCACCATGATACAAACTCTGCTGCAACCTTCTTCATACCCAGCCACTAGTGTTGTCGTCTGAGGTCCTGATACATCTTCACCACTCCTAGATGTACCGCTAGAGGGGAAGTGTGAAACTCCTTCAACACCTCCTCCTATAGTGCAACCGGCACCATGGTGCATCCTTTGAAGAGGATGACATGTTCCCCACCTTCAGAAAATCCATCAGGTGCCTGTATTAAGGATATCCGAGCACATCGCATCTCACAGTGAACATCCCCATGTTGTGCCTCTCTGACTCACTGAAGAAGTGGAGGAGTGACTATGAGAGACTGCAAAAAGGCTGCTCCATCTCTATCAACAAAGGAAATCTTCAACGCGTCCAATTGCTCTATCGCCTCTCATAGTAGTTGAATGCATGATCTCATGCAGAGAGTATCTGATACAACATTCCCATTCCTAGGAGTATAGACTATCTCGAAGTCATAGTCCTGGAGAAACTCGATCCATCGTTGTTGTCTCAGATTTAGGTCCTTCTGTGAGAAGATGTACCTGAGACTCTGGTGGTCAGAGTAGACTGTAAAATTATCACCCATCAGATAGTGCCTCCACATATTCAAGCCGAAGACCACTATTGCTAACTCCAGGTCATGGGTTGCATATTTCTGCTCATGTTTTCTCAATTGATGTGAACCATATGCGATCACTGCTCGCTCCTGCATCAGGACAAACCTGAGTCTAGTCTATGATGTGTCGCAATAAACTACGTACCCTACACCCTCCTCTGGTAGCCTCAAGATGGGCGCACTGGTCAATCTCTTCCTCAGCTTCTGAAAGATCTTCTGGAATCTATCTAACCATACGAAGGGTTTACCCTTCTTCATCAAAGAAGAAAGCGGTGATGAAACTCTGGAGAAGTCTATCACAAAACTCAGATAGTATCCTACTAGACCCAGGAAACTCCGTACCTCCTTCACACTTCTGGGTGGCTCCCAAGCAAGCATTGCCTCGATCTTCACTGGATCCACTACAACTCCATCCTCTGAGATGACGTGTCCCAAGAAGTGAACCTCTCGAATCCAGAACTGGAACTTCGAGAGATTACCATAAAGCTGGTGCTCTCAGAGTGTGTCGAGTACTACCTGCAAATAGTAGGTGTGATCCTCCTCAGTAGTCGAGTAAATAAGTTTGTCATCGATGAAGAATATGACAAATCAATTGAGTTAAGGACATAATATCTTATTCATGAGACTCATGAACACTACTAGAGTTTTGGTTATGCCGAAGGGCATAACCAAGAACTCATAGTGGCCATACCGACACCTGAAGGTCATCTTCTGCACATCATTATCTCGAACTCCGAGCTGGTGATATCTTGACCTAAGGTCTATCTTCGAGAACCATCATGCTCCCTTGAGCTTTTCGAAGAGGTCGTCAATTCTCGGGAGTGGGTACTTGTTCTTCACAGTCACATGATTTAGGCAACTGTATTCAACACACAATCAAAAGCTCCCATCCACCTTCTTGGAGAACAAAATCAGAGATGCTCAAGCTGAAACACTGGGTCGGATAAATCCCTTCCCCTGCAAGTCCTCCAGTTGTACATGTATCTCATGAAGCTCAGCAGGATCCATCTGATATGTTGTAGTAGATATCGGTGTTGTCTCGGGGTATAGATCAATGTAGAAGTCTACCTCTCTATAAAGAGGTAGTTCTGTAATGTCATCAAAAAAAACATCCGCATATTGATCCACCACAACAGAAAAATTTGGACTCTTCACATTAACCGCTCTGAGGATGAGACTAGCCAACTGATGTGTGATCGGATGCCATCTCCTCTGTGAAATTCCATCCTGCACTGCAAAGGATCCCTCCTCAGCGGTGAAGGTGAACCTGGTCCCATCCGTGCAGACACACTGCACTTTGCGCCTAATACAGTCAATCTAAGCATAAACCGTGGACAACCAGTCCATACCCAAGATGACGTCGCAAGGCCTCGACGCCACTACAAGAAAATCCCAGCCAAAGCTCTCACCTCCTAGAGTAACCTCACAATGCCGGCACCGGTGCATAATCATCGATTCTGCTTCCGTATGAGTCTCTAGCCGTAAGGATCGATCCAATGGCTCTATCGGAATCTCTGAGATCTGAACAAGCGCAACGGCAATAAAAGAATGACTTACACTTGTGTCTATAAGCACTGCAGCAAGGGAGGAGTAGACACAGATAGTACCTCGAATCATCTTAGGTGTGTCATGGTCGTGGACCTCGACTGCCTGAAGTTGATCCCGCCTCTATCTGCCATCTCCTTGTGGTCAGGGTGGACCTCCTGGTGGTGGTGGTGGTGGTGGTAGAGCCTCGAAACGTCGTCCACCACCCGCTACTCAGCCAGCTCCTCTTCCACGTCCGCCTGCTCCCGACGGACCACCATGGTTGAACCTCTACCTCTACTTGGGAGGTCCCCCTACTGTCTGTTTCTCTTCTTCATGGAGGGTCGGGAAGTCACGAGCCATGTGGCCCTGCCCGCAGCATGCATAGCACTTCCTGCTCCTCGTAAGGCTGGCTCTGTTTCATGTGCCCCACACAACTGAACTTGTATCCTAAAGTCACCCACATGATGGTCTGGTCTGCTTGGACCTCTGCATCAACTGTCTACTGCCGGCTGCAGAAAAATCCTCTATGTATCATCCTGCAGAATGTCTCGCCGCTGGTGACTGCTCATTGAGAAAACTCTCCACTAGAAGGGATCTCTCCAGAACCCCCGCCTGCTTTGAAATGTTGTGGGTAATCTTCGAAACCCTAATATCATTCCTGAGTCCCTGTTCGAAGGTTCAATCCCTGAGGAATTTTCCCCGTACCATATCTGTGGAGTATCATGGGAGGTCGATGAACCTCGCTGAGTACTAATCTACTGTCATGTTGCCCTGCTGCAGATGAAGTATCTCTTGAATCTGCACCGCACGAAGGGTGGCTTGAACAAACTCTGAGTGGAAGAGACTCTCAAAGTCTTTCCATAGTAAAGATGCCTCGACATGCACCTGGAGAATCAAGCTCCACCATCTACCTACTGCTGTGTGCAGAAGTCACGTGGTAAGGACCACCATAAGGTCGGATGGTGTCCCTACCAATCTGAAAACTCTGACGACAGCCTCCATCCAATCCTCAGCTGCATGTGGGTACGTCTCTTAGCGGAACCTGGGTGGCCTCTATCGTTGTAACTCTTGCAACGCAATTAGGTGGCGTGCACTCTCTACTGCTGGGGCTGGTGGTATCGGTGGCCCAAAAGGTAGTGGTACCGTTGGTGCCTCCGCTGTGATGGGGCCCTACACCAAGGCCTTATCGCTCGGTGGGCTACCATCTCGTACGTAACTCGGAACCCTAGCTGGCTGCCTTCGTGGGGCCATCCTAAAAAGAAACAGGTGTGCCACGATCAAACATTATACTGGGTGAGCTGACACAAATTAATCACAAAGAAAAAATTTTCAAAGGAAACACACATGAAATAAGTGTTTTTGTGCATTGAGTCAGAAATCAGAGGTCTAGGTCCTGGTGTATGGATACGTCAGCCGCCGCACCAACACTTGACTACCTGGACTGAAAACCACACTCAATACTCTTAACACTATTGCTTCATAGAAAAGAAGGATTAGAGTCCTGATTTCTGCAGTAGAACTGACTCCTCTGATACCAATTTTTCACGACCCATCCTCAGGGCCCGCGCTGTACCAACCCCAAACCCGCCTTCCATAGGCCAGGGACAGGCGAATAGCACCAAAGGCATAAATCCCTAAGTTGGGAAGGCATTGCCTTTATAGTAGTAACACACACACAAACAGAGTAAGGTGGAAGCAAAGCACTAAGTGAAAACTGTACACAAAAAGTAGTGCTAAAAGTAAAGGGGCCTGAAATACAAGCCCAACAGTAAAGTATAGGTACAACGGAAAGCAAGTACAACTGAAAAAGAGACAATAGCTAAAATGGGTAGCTCCTGGAATTTCCGCATAGTTTCCTACCCGAAGGGTAGGAAATGAAGTCCACCTCAGCACACCACTTCTATCGGTCCGCTTCGAGTGTCGTCTCGCCGTGTGGTCCACCTTCGGGTATCGTCTAGTCCTGGCTCGCTCTCGGCCTCCGTCAACGTTGTCCGTCATCTGCATCCAGGACAACGAAGTGCGGGCTAGCCCGTGCAGGGTTGAGTATAATGATACACATTAGGGACCCCAAGACCCCCGAAGGTCTCCCAGAATCCACAAAGGATAATCTATAGTAGAAATATACAACCACGAAGTATCAACCAACCCTACTTAGGTATATCTCATACATACACCTAAGTTATCAATATCAGTTTGGCTCCAAATCTCAATCCCAAGCACAACTCAGTCCACACAGGAAGTAAGTCAATCACATCAATGATAATGATTGAAAGTCAAGACTCAGCTCACACATGTATACATCTTTCATATAGCGATAGAGATGATCAGTTGTAGTCACTGATTAATCTAAGTTGTCGGACCCACACAAGATACAAGACCAGCTAAGTTGTTGGACCCACACAGGATACAAGACCAGCTACTCTGTTGGACCCACAGAGGATACAAGTACAGAGGTCAATACTGTCGAACCCACCCAAGATAAAAGAATAGTAGTCATCGCCTTCGAACCCATGGAAGATTCCAGTACAGTATTAGTCGTAGCTGAACCCACGTAGGATCCCAGTACAGTAGTCGATGCAGTCGCAGCCAGCTCTAGGGTTCCCGCACACAGCACGCTCGATTCCAGGAGGGTACGCTCCTCGAGTAGAGGGTTCAATACATCAATTATCACTATGTCTAGTATTTATGGATCCAAAAGTTCTATCTCATCCAAAGAAACCCAACGCAACTGACGGTGCGTCAATCGGACGCCTGGTCTGAGAGTTATTGGCTTTTCTGTTCTAGGGGCCCAGTTGGAATTACGCTACTTACAAACCCGGACGTTTTCCAAATTTGTCCAAAACTCACATAGAGTATCTAAAAAGGACCACCTCTTTGTGAGGATCCCTATGCCGTAGACAGCGTGTCGATCGGACACACGGTCTAGAAGTTATTCAAGTTTAAGTGAAACAGACCCAGCCCGTCAAGCCCAGTGGGCTGGCAGGTCTGCCCGACCCGGTTCGGCGGGTCCGACCCGGCAGGGCGCGGCCTGGCCTGGTGAGGCGTTTCCCATCATGGTCTGGCCCGCAGCAGGCCGCGCGGAGTGGGGGGGGGGGGGGGGGCGGCCCCTCGGTTTTCTGAAACGATGGCACCGCCCCTTCTGCCCGGTCGGTCTTCCCAGGTACGAGCAGCCCACACAACGGGCCGTTGTCTCCTCCACGCACCACCTCTTAGCGACGAGGTTTCTTCCACCGAGCCAGAAGGTGTCCGGCCGGTTTGACCGCTGAAGCGGCCCTCCCAGCATCAGTCGTGGTTTCTTCCGCATCGCGACACCACAATGCATCGCGGTCCTCCTGTCCAACTGGCTACGGCCGGCTGCTTCGGCTCGGCAAGTGGCCCGCGGATGCAGGCCGCACCTTTTCCGCAGTGTGGCGCCACGGGTGCCACGGGTCCTTTAGCTCAGCCAGTTTTATCCGACCGGTTCTTCTTCATCCGAGGGGCCCGTGCTTGCAGGCCGTGGTTTCTTGCCTTCGGTGCGACATAAACAATCTTCAACGGGGGGACATCGGGCCGTGTTTGTTAAGCCCACACCCTCCGCGTTAGTTGATAACAGCTTTATCACCATCAATAAAAATCAAATTCCAAGGTGCGAGGGTAAAATACAGACATAATAATAAATAAATATTCCATAATTCCCCCTACCTCGATTCAAGGTTCATTTGTCGTAGACGCGGAAAACGGTGTCGCGGAAGATGGTGTCGCGGAAGACAATGTCGTTATATCAACATCGGAGGAAGAGACGTTGGCGATGTTCTTCACGGGCTATGTCTTCTCCCTTGGTGTGGAGGAAGAAGAAGAAAGATGGGCATTCTTCATAGGCGTCACTATTCTTCGTCGATAGAGGAATTTGTTCTTTGTTGGAAGAAGGTCCTCTCTAATCTCCAAAACTCCACCAACACAACAAGTTCCAACCCCCAAAAATAATATATTAGATATTATTTTTATTCTTGACAAAAATTTAAAATAATTCAAAAATATATAGGATCAAATTAATTAATTTCTCATTAATTGAGAGTGTTGGAAACTTTATCTGGGAGGATGGAATGTGGAGAGTTTTAAAATTAAAGAGGAGAGGTAGAGAGTTTAGGAGTTAAAAGAGGGGTTTCAAGGGGGATTTAAAGAGTTGATGTTAGTGTGGGGCCCACACACATTATCCTCCCATGGGAGGTTATGTGGGAGTGGGCCCCACCATCAACCTCCCTTTGGAGATAATAACCACCAACTAAATAAATTTTGTAACACAACAATTTATTTAATTTATTATGAATCCCAAAATTATAACTTCTACTCTTGACCAAATGCAATTGCGGTAAAGGTCTCCTTAAGAGAATACAGGCGCTACGAGTTCATCGGTGTCTTCAGATTTCAATTCCGAGCACCGTTTCAAAAGATAAAAAAACACGCTTGTACGTTTACTGAACGTACCAGAACAAAACTTCAGAAAATTATTCCGGGCACCCCGGGCCTCAGAATCAGGTGCCGTCAGAAACTGTGTACTTGTAAAATTTCAAAGAATTTAAGAAAAAAAATTCCTTGAAATTTATGGGTCTTTACATGATAATTATTTTGTTTCAAATGATGAAGAACTGTTGACCAAAATAATTAATTTTTATTGAAATATGTTGTGAAATTTAAATATTATTATATATACCTTAATCTATTTCGATTTGAATAAATCTGTAGACTTCTTATTTTTAGTCATCAACTTCAAAATATAATTTAGATAATATTTATAGATCACCTTATCATAACAATATTATTATTAAAAAACTAAATTGAATAATATGGATTTTATCAAAACAAATATTGATTTCATGGCATTAAAAATTAACAATAGACATCATGTGTATTCAATATTGTTGAAATACAATCTTTGTATCCAAAAAAATAAAAATTTGGTGTATCCAAGTTTTTTTTATTAGCATCTAGTTCTTAACTAAAAACAAATGAGTAATGTAAAAAACAAAATATATTTCTTTTTATGATTATATTGTTGATATTTACACCAACATTTTATCCACAAAGATCAGTATTCCATCTAGTATTTTATATTCAAATTTCATTCTTAGTTCATATTTTATATTTTTTATATTATTTGAATTCCAAAAATAATTTTACTATAGAAATGATAGAGGGATTAATGATTCAAAATCATTCCTCACAGGGTTTTACATTTATATATTAGTGATATATACACCAATAGAAAATATGAATAGTTATTAATTATATTGAACAAACTATATCATTTTTTTGGAAAAAAATATTTTCAAAATGTACCTCATGTATATATTCAAAACTAAGACACCTAGCTATTCAAACCTGATAATTTCATTTATACTCTTGATACCAACCATGTATACAAAGGCCCACCCAAATATTTATTATTTTTATTCTATGTAGTACATAATTTCATTTTTAAATGTTGTATATATATATATGATGCTATAATGTTAGTACATGATGTAGTGCAACTTGTGGGTTGAATGTTCTCCCAAAAGTTTCTTTGTATTTCTTGGTCGATTCACTACATTTTCTTATTTTCAACTTCTATTTCCATTAATTTTCTCCATCTATAATACCATATCACATTTCATAAATTCTTATATAAATTTATAAAGGTTTTTTATTGGAAATTTGTTTAAGGACATACATCATGTATCTATATAAGATTGAATTGTCATTTGATAAAAGATAGATATAATTATCCACCATGTTAAAATATATTACATCAAGTTGAATAGGAAACTCAATACTCAGCTTGTGAGACACTTGAATCAACAACATCAAGTGCTATTTTTGGATTTTTTTATTTTGTAACATATCTCCTAGAATATTATACATTATACACCTCACAAAAAAGTGATGTGTGTGTTTATGGATATAAATCACATACAATTTCACCATATGTATTTTTAATAATATAAAGCTATTAGAAGTTGTTATATTCACATTTAGGAGGAAGAGTTTTGATAAAACTGGTTACCTCAGGTAAGGAAGGAAGATGGCAGTATTAGAAAGCCTCAAAACTTCTGGGGTTATGTGGCTCTTCATGTACTGATCATTATTATGGTATTGGTTCATATGGTTTCTTTCATATATATTATAAAACAAAACTAGACTAGATAATAATATCTCTTCTAAAATCTATATTTTCCTAAATTCTTTTAGTCATCTCATATATATCATGATTTATTAGATTCTAAAAATACTTTTTAGGTGACACTACAAATTATGAACCTCTAATCCAGCCTTATTGTTCTTTCATATTCAAATCTATTTAAAGTAGTTTTTATTCTAGTAAAATCAATACTGATCATGTGTCTAAATAAAATAAAAATATGTGAAAATTAATATACAATTTTAGTAATACTATTATAATGAATTAAAAATTATTATTATTCCATACTTAAAAATGATTCCTTTTCAACTTGTGTTTCATCATCTACTTGTTTTCCCTCTTAATTTATATGAGCCTCCTTCAATAATACATGATGTAGGATGAAAGTGACATCAAAGTTGGATTCATCAATTTGTATAAAAATAAAGATTCATATGTTGTTTCATATCACATAAAACATTTACTATGTATTTAAAATAAATACTATTTCTTCAAGTGGAGAATACCCCATCCATGCTTTACAGTAGGGGTATATCAATTTTGATGCACATTGCTTATTTTCAACACTCCTTTTAAATTTCATAAATTTAAAATTTTAAATGAAATTATAAAAAATAAATATTTTCAAATAAAATATTATCGATAAATATTAACTAGAAATGATTCATAAACATGAAGAGTAATGAATGATTTACACGTGTTATGGTTTATAATGTGTTCAAACATTTATAGTGGGTATAGGTTTAAATTATACCCATCATATCTATTTTGATGATTTTTTATAAGTGTTCATAAATCTCTATGATCTTTTATAGAGACAATTAAGAAATATTTCATCTTTAAATAATATAAAATTAACAAAATACGCAAGGGAAAATGAAAATTAAATCAAAGTTTCATTACATAATTTTTTTGTAAAATAAAGAAAGTATATCGTAACAATAGTATAATTTATTCCCACATGGTTGTCTTCAATATAGGAATGAAATTGTTTCGTGTATATATATCAATGTGAACAAAAATTCTTATAATGACATTAATGTAACCAATGATCATTAACATTATGTGGTAAATAGGTTGGCCTCATTGATTCTATCCAACCTCATACCTCATTCCATTTTTTCCTTGATAACATTATTTAACACATTAATGCTACCCTACTCTTGTTTTTTAATCCACATTTTGTTGATCCCAGAACAATTTTATAGTTTCAGAATTGATCATGGGTTATTCCTTGATATTAGTAACATCAGCATGGGGAGAAGTCATTATCTATATGATTAGTTTAAAATTTAATTTAGATCATGTAACAGCAGTGGAGAACACATAATTTTATGAGAAAAAATGTAGTGTATTAAAACACATTAACCAAGTCATTGAAATACATTTAATTTATTTAAAGGTTGAAGGGAATTGGATACTCCATTAAGTATAAAAATTCCCTCCTTATGTTCCGTTTTAATAGACCAGTCAATGTATTCATTGAAACCTCTGTAAAATTATTGTGATCTAGAAATAAAAGGGAAAACCTGAATTGAATTTTATTTTAAACTTGTATTTTTTTAGTCTCCAATAGAACAATTTACCAATTCCTATTTTTAGGGTATGGGACATAAAATACCTGCACTATATGTAATTCTATTATGAATAGTCTTTCCTTATACACTTCCACATGGATATTTACCTTTATGGAGACCAATTCATCAACTTTAGATACACTTATATTATAAAACTACATGCAATTGAAAATAAAAACATTAAACGTTTTATAATACAACCCATATATTTGTTTAATGATGCTAAAGTTTTATATATTTGGATAAATTGGATTTATATCCATGGAACCAGATATATGAATCCCTTCTTTCATAATAATAACTCTACTATTTTCATCATATAATGTTCGTTGTGTTCCTTCTAATAGATTTTATTAACATTAATTACAAAACTAGTGTAAGAGATAACATTTATATTTGATCCCTTGGATAAAAATTGATATTATTTGGTAATTGAAATCAAATTTACAGATGAATCCTTATAAATATGATATTATAAAAATCTTATAAACTATTAATTATGTTATTTTGTACCCATCATTAGTCCATTGATGGACTCGAATATCTATGAATTACTTTTTGTACATAAAATTAGGGAGAAACATTTATACTATTATGTAAAATTTAAAGTTGTTCTAGATCCTACTCAGTAGTGGTATTTGTAACAATATATCTTATAAAAATCCCTTTTATTATTTAGATTCCACTTTGATTATTTTTTGGGATACGAATTATATCAACATCTAATTTGTAATTGGTAATTAGTCTTGAATTTAATATATTATTCAGTAATATATCACTCTAAAATACAAAACTGTGGATGAATTTGATTATAGATGTACCCTTTTAAAATATTTTTATATTGGTCATTGGGGAGCACTTATCTTTAATAGAGAATACCACATGTTTGAATCTATATAATAGAGTAAAACTTTAGGTAGACTATTTTACAAAATAATTATAGTGGGAACAATATCTCTAATTAACATAATATAACTAAAATTTTGTTATTCACTATTGGGAACATTGTGTGGCATATAACATTACTACATATGACTTTCAAAAATAGTCAATGTATTTTTAATGTATGTAATACATTTTTATGTAGAGTGCAAAATAATTACATAAGAATTAAATCCTACCTCAAGACATTAATATCAGGTTATTTTAGACCCTGTATCTTAAAATTAGTCATTGACATGATATTATTGATATTTTATTAATACCCCTCTAGAAGTTTTACACCATTAATGAAGTTTTATAATTGAAATTATTCTTGTCTGAATAGAGTGTAAGATACTAGAGGAAGAAAATTTCAAATTTCACTATTCACTGGGGCCAACTCTCCCCTTATCTACATGTAAATCATGTCCAACATTTCCTCAATTTCATATTTTTTTATATCTAGAAAATTTATTAAGATTTAAATAATATTATCACATATATTTTTTTCTATGTGCATGAAATGAAGAAAATATCTGATGTACAAACAATTTTAATATGGTAATGCAAGTAAAAATTATCTCTTTTTACAACCAAATTTCATAATGTTTTTTATAATGATTTTATAAAATCAGTTTCGATATATTTTAATTTCTTGAATAGTTGATCAACTGATAATTGAGATGGTACTTTACATTATTCTTTATTTCCTGTAAATAATGTCATCCATGGGTGATATTTATTTCTTCAGAGTAAAAATTTTAGATGACACAAAAACAAAAGTCTCCATAGAATGTTTCAACCTAAATGAGTGTGTACCATCTTCCCAAATGGGGAACCCCAACATTCCATTAATTCTATTTCCTAAATAAGTTTAATAGGTAGGAAAATCATTTATTTCCCTATAAAACATGGATCTCAATGTGAACTCTTCTGTTTTACAAGCCTCATACAATGTAAAAATTCTGACCCACATCAATTTCATATCATAAATTAATGGGGCCAAATATAAATCAATATCATGATAGGGTTTTTTTGGTTTAGATACAAGTAGAGAAAACATAATGTATTTTCACTTCATGTAAAACCACCATGGATAGTTATAAATTAACACCACAAATGACCATGTACTATGTGTACTACTTTTTACACAAAAGGGATTTATTACATCCATTAATAACACAAGATGATGTTTTCTTGGATTGTTTTAAAATTTAGGATTCCAAAAATAAATTTCTTCCACTAAGGAGAGTCTATTGGTTGATGCAGTTTTCCATATTTGATTATTAGATCTATGATCCATTAAATTGTTTTAACAGTTTCATGAAATACATATATTTATCTATACATTTTGTGATTCATAATTTCCATACAAATTTTAAAGGATTTGATTCAACATTGTTGTATCAATATATTTCAAAAAAAAATTGGGAGATTAATATCATGGGATACATAAATCATAGTATCATTTTAATCAGTATGTACATCCATTTTTTCCAATCATTTAGTCAAACATTTATTTTTTTGATCTATTCTATGAAAAATCCAAATTCTCTTACAACTCTTTTAGGTGAATTTAATTTTAATAACAACAATTTATATAGAGAAAAAGGATTTGGGAAGTGTCAAATGCATTCTCTATTGCAAACTCAATAAGTATTTTAACTCCCTCATCGTACTCAAATGTTCAATGATTAACATGAATCCATTTTCAATTCATATCTATCCTATTAGGTTTAATAATTTTCAGTTTTAAAATAAATAAATAAGTACTGATAAGGTCTTAATTATCAGTGTATAAACATAGAGATACATTGAATTAATTTTATTACTTTCCTAATAAAAAATTCATGTCTACATTGGACACTCAATGAAGGAATAAAAAGAAAAGGTATCATAACAAAAATGATATAAGTTAATGAAATTGCAAAATTTGACTTCTTATGAGAAGGTTTCACATTCATAATCACCTCTTAGAAAAATAATATTGAGTGTATAAGATAATGTAGGATGGTTTTGGTTGCATAAATGTAGGAAATTGATTATGGATGTAATTATTAAAGTTAAGAGATCAAGATTGGGGATAAATTACTATAATGGGAACCCACATGGGATGATATACACCATGAATATTTTTTCACATTTTGAATATTGTAATATTAATTAAATAATAATCATTATCTTGGAATACTATAGTTCAATGAAGGTCAATATCTACATCTCATTGGTGATGATTCCTAAAAATATAACATTTTACACAAGGGTAACATGGAAAGAAAAAATTGATAATTTTTGAAGGTTTATGTGGACCCCAAAAGATGGAATAAGTATTAGAACATTTTAAAAGAATAATTTAACTAACATAAATCAATTTTTCTATGATTATAAATTTATAATGATGTGTATTGTGATTGTTTTGTAGTGGTGTTAATCATTTAAGTAAGGTAATGTGTGATATATTATGTAATAAATATTATAATTAAATTTCATTTATTTCAATAAATATAGAGAAACAATATTCACTCACAAAATAATTAATAGTTTTCAGTTTGGATGAAATTGTAAATAATAATGATGTTTTTGGTGAAAAAAACTTCAAACATTATTTGTCTTAAATTGTTGTTATATATATATATATATAATCTATTAACAATGATAATAAAAATGAAAATCCTTTTTGTAGAGTATAGTGAATTAAAATTTCCACTGGAAATTTAATGATGTCATCTTAGTCAAGATTACAACACATATTGGGTCTAAGAATATTTTATATACTTTATTGTAGATGCATTATACAATGAAAATTTATAGAAATTGGATTCAAAATTAGTGGAGAACGTCATTATTTTTAGAATAGTCATTCCATTATGTGTAATGCAAGGAAGTGAAAATTATTTACAGATGTTAAAACTCAATAACTTATACATGGATTTATATTATTTTTCGAGGAATGTTGGATACATGAAGTAATCATTGATTTTTTTAGACAAAAAATAATGTTCACTGATTAAAAGAAATAAAAGAGGTAAATTCAATCAATAATAAAATTTATTGGGGAAATAAACTTAGATATTTAATGATTTTGTTATTCAAATAAAATATTTTTATAAAACAATTATTTAGAAAATAACATGATCTAAAAATAGTTTTTTGGAAGTTTTTCCTTCAAATATTTTAGCATTATCAATATTATCTTGATAGTCTAAAAAAGAAATTAGGAATGAATTTAATTTGAAATAGGGTGACTAAAGTCATATAAGTGTTAAATTTTGATTATGTTATAATTTATTAACATGGTATTTTTTGGGCATCTTAATGTTTTATGCATTACTTTAGGTCACCAATTTAATCTTTCCCTTACCTATCCCGATAACAATTACATCTAATATAAACCTTATGAATAAGATTTATTATGCCAATATTGTTGACACTTTTATGTGTGTTGTGGTTTCTCTGTAAACAAGTGCAGGTATTGAGACCTAATAATGTCAGTGAGTTTTCCCCTTTTCCTAGTTACGTATATTATAGTATTATGTACGATTTAGGATTTGGGATCATTTTGTTGGTTTTCTCCCGAAGATGGGGAGGTTGATTTTTTATAGTGGGTTTTATCATGATGACCTGGCTCAATGATGATTGTTTCTTTGAATAACTTAGGTGTTCCTTTACTTATTTTTAGTTTCTTATATTCTGGTTATTTTCTTTTCCATAACAACGAATATAAGAGGTGATGTTATTGTCATTGATGTAGGTCCAAATGATACTAAAGTACATTGAAAACTTTCTTTCCTTATTTTATTTTTCTGAAGGTTGTGAATCATGATATTCTAGTCAATATTTTATTTTGTTTTTATTATAAAATATTATTTATCATTAAAAACTATCATGGATGTTATAAGTAAGTGGATCCTTGAAGCACACTTATTCAAGGCTATCCAAAACAAATACAATTAAATCATTATTTATTTTTTAATTTTTTTTTTAATTTTTTGATGACTTCAATATTTGAAAGAATGATCCCACAAATTAAGATTTATTTACTTTTTGAAAAAAAAATATTGACCTCATGAATATTATAGCCCTGGTATATGAAATAAAAACAAAAAAACGAATTTTGGATAACTTCTCCATAACTATTTAAAAAATGGGGGTGCCAAGAGGAATACTGCTATAGGTGATGGCTTACGATATTAGACATCGAACCCCACTAGGGTTTAATAACCACTCACCCACTCCCTAGTTATTCCAGTCCTAGATTCATTCCATGATGTACACTGGAAGAGTTTCCATGCACCTACTACTCACGATGTCCCTCCTCACCAAAACCCCCATCCAACCATTTTTTATGAATCATCCACCTCTGCCACTCAACATGATGCTCCACCATTAGCAATGTAACCTTAAAACTCACTATTAGGGGTTCCACAACTGGTGATGATGTGAAATTACTCTTTTCTCACCCCCACCCCAGTACTCGGACCATGAACTTCTAAATGATTGATGGTTTCACATGCATCTCTTGGATAATCATCATAATTTCTATGAACTTTGTTTTTTGTTGTATGCTTTCCATGTATTAATTATTTTGGTTTTTCTTGTTTTAATACCTCATCTATATGTTTTCACCCCTCACCAAAAATAAAAAAATAAATTTGGAATGAGTTTTTTCTAGTTTCTGGTTTTTTCTTTGTGTATAAAAATATTTTTCATTATAAAATAACTACTATAGTTGAAGTATTTAAAATGATTAGAAAAAAATTTTTCAATGAAAAAGTTTCTGAAAAAGTAATCAATGATAAAATCATGTAGCCTTTTTAGTGCTCGGAACATCACAATTAAAGTCCTACTTTATAAGAACAAAAGAAAAGTAATTATCAAGGCCCCCTTTATGAGTACTAAATTAATATGATGGTAAAGGGGTCATTTATCATTGTTTTATTTTAGTGATAATAATGGGGGAGTTGATTATTGATTTATTTTAGAGTTGATAAAGGTTTCCTTTTTCAGTGCCTTTCTATCACCCATAAAGGTGAATTTTATCAGCACTTTTGGTGGTGATGATAAAGATCATGAAACTATAGTAAATATAAAATAGCCTCGCATCATCCCTATAATAACAAACCCAAAAAAATTAAATAGATAGAAGTAAAAATATACTGAAAAGATAATTGAAATAAAAATATAACATTTCACTAACATTTCAATTCAAAATTTACATTCAGAATATTTATTTTTATTTTTTGTATCTAATTAATAAAAAAAATACAACCAATATAAGAAGTAGTAACTCTTATAGCAGGCTTTACCCAAAGATAAAACTGTATACCGATGATTTCCTCTTCAATAAAATCAATGTTGATTTTAGTAATAGTAAATAAAAAAATAATTTTAACAATATTTATTCCATGTATGACAAATTATATTATTAATTATTGTATATATTAACAATATTATCATTTAATAATGAATTAGATTGAGGTGTAGTAAATTACTAAACATCTCAAATCAAGTATGGATCATTTTACTAAATTTTAACAATAATGTGAGATTGTTTTCATGAATTTTGTTATGTGATACTTATTTTAAAATAAAAAGAAACATTTATATTGAAAACACACACTTTGAGTCATGCCAACCATTTCATATGTTGGATTGATAAGTGGTAAATTAATACACATCTCAATGGAATTTTTGATCATAGTTATAAGGTTTGAAAATAGTCGTAGCTTGTTTTTTTACTATATGACACACACTTTAATCTAAAATGGTTTTTCTATTGAAAATATACACTTTGAGTCCTACAGAGCACATCATGTGTTGGATTTAGGTGCAATCAATTCTAAAATTTCAAAAATTAATTATGGATAATTATATTAAAGTTTATAAATAATATAAGCTAGTTTTCTCATTTTTGTCCCATTATGATCATTTAAAAATAATATGATTCTTTTATATTGAAAAAATTTACATTGAGTCATGACTAACACATCAGACATTAGATTGGAATGACCACAATTCACATACATCGCAAATTAATGATTGATAATTTTCATAATGATTGAAAACTTTATGAGATCATTTTCTTAGTTTTGGATTTGTGATGCATGTTTTAAAATAAACCATAACATATATATATATATAAACCATGAAATTCAATTCATACTAACAATATCATGTGCCATATTGATGTTAGGTTAATTCCTACGTGTAAAAAAATAATTTTAGATAATTTTACTAAATTTTGAAAACAATATATGCTCATTTTCTAATTTTTGATAAGTGAGGTGTGTTTTAAACAAAAATGAAACTTTTATATTAAATACATGCACTACATGTTATAACAGCTACATCGTGCATCATATTGATGTCTGGTTAATTAATACACATTAAAAATGATTTATGGATGGTTTTCATAAATTTTGAAAATATTTTGTGCTCGTTTTCTTATTCTTGGAAATGTGATGATTGTTTTAATCTAAAATAAAACTTTTTTATTAAAAATACATACTTTGAGTCATACCAACCACATCATTTGTTGTATTGATGTTTGTTGGATTTCTACATTTCATAACTAAATTATCAATCATTTTTCTAATGATTGAAAATAATACAATATTGTTTTCATAGCTTTGTCTATGTGATGTGCATCTCAAACAATAATGTCCCTTTTATATTGAGAACATGCACTTTGATTCATACCAACTACATCGTGTTTTATAATGATGTGTGGTCAATTAAAATATGTCAAAAATGAATTATTGATCACTTTATTAATGTTTGATAACAATACACAATATTTTTCTTGGTATTTCCTATGTGATTATTATTTAAACTAAAATGGAACATCTATGTTGAAAATAGGAACTTCAAGTCATACCCACCACATCATCTTTTAGGTTAAAATATGGTTGGTTCCTATATGTTAAAAATGAATTATGAATCATTTTCCTAATTTTTGAAAAAAAATTATCTTGTATTCTCAGTTTCAGCTATGTGACATGTTTTAAACTAAAAGGAAAATTTTATATTGAAAACATGTACTTCATGTCATACAAACCATATCGTGTGTCAGTTTGATGTGTGGATGATTCCTATATATCACAAATGAAATATGTATTTTTTTACAAATGTTTAAAAATAATCAAAACTTGTTTTTTTGTTTTCTCTATGTGATGTGAATTTTAATCTAAAATTGTAATTCTATATTGAAAATATAAACTTCATGTCATACCAGACACATCATTTTTTGGATTGATGGGATGAAAATTCATACTTATCATAAACGACATATGTATTGTTTTACTAATGTATCAAAACAATAGGAATGTGTCTTCTTGGATTTGAGTATGTCTTGTGTGTTTTTCACTAAAATGTCAATTTTAATTTGAAAACCCCAATTTCAAGTCATATTAGTGAAACCATGTATCAAATTGATGTGAAATCAACTCCTACATGTCAAAAATGAAAAATGTACCATTTTCTTAATGCTTGAAAACAACATGAGATAATTTTCATGGTTTTGTATATGTGACATGTGTTTTGAACATAAATGGAACCTATATATTGAAAACATGAACTTTAATTTTAAAATAGCGACATAACATGCCAAAGTTTAAAGTGATCAATTCATACACATAAATGAATTATGGGTCATTTTTCTCATGTTGGAATGCAATTTGAGCTTGTTTTCTTTGTTTTTTCTTGTGATTCCTATTTTAACCTAAAATTAAACTTGTATATTAAAAACATGAACTTAGATTAATACCAACAAAATCATTTTCTAGATTGACATGCAGTCAATTACTATACATTATAAATAAAGTATGGCTCATTTCCTTCAATATTGAAAATAATATGAGTTTATTTTCTCATTTGTTTCTAGATTCATGTGTTTTAAATTGAAACGAAACTTTTATATTGGTAACAGACACCTGGAGTAGTACCGAACACATCAGGTGATGGATTGATGTGAGGTAAACTGTTACATTCCAAAAATGAATCATGGATATTTTTCCTAATGTTTCATGACAACATGATATTTTTTACTTATTTTTGGATATATGACATCTGTGTTACATGAAAATGACACTTAAAAACCTACATATTGAGTCATATGGGCCACATAATGTGTCAGATTAATGTGTGGTCATTTCCTACACATTAGAAATGATTTATGGATAATTTTACTGAGGTTTTAATAAAATTAGAGCTCATTTTCTCATTTTTGTCTATGTGATGTGTGTTTTAATCAAAAATGAATATTTTATATTGAAAAGCATAACTTTCAATAATTCCAGACAAATCATGTGTTAGAGTGACATATAGTAGATTCTTATATGTCACACATGTAATATGGATCATTATCATGTGTTTTGAAAAAAAAGGGGATTTTTTTCTTAGTCTTGAATATACGAAACATGTTTTAAACTAAAATAACGCTTTTATGTTAAAAACATGCACTTTAAGTCATTTTAGACACATCATGTGTCAGATTGTTATTCAGTCGATTCATAAACACCAAAAATGTATTATAGATCATTTTCTAGAATTTTCAAGACAATATGAGCTGGTTTTATTAGTTTTATCTATGGGATATGTTTTTTTAACTAAAATGACACTTGTATTATGAAAAACATAATCTTTGAGTCATACTAGACAAAGTGTGTGTCAGATTCATACACGGTTGATTTCTTGATGTCAACAATGAATTATGGATCATTTTCCTAAATTTTGAAAACAATTTGTTATTTATTTGTAGTTTTTGAAAAAGATTTGTCCATTTTAATCTAAAATGAAACTTTTATATTGAAAAAAACACCTGGAGTCATTACGGTCACATCGTGTGTTAGATTTATGTTCCGTCAATTACTACACATAAAAAATCAATTATGGCTTATTTTTCTATTTTTTTTGGATAATCTGATATCGTATACTCTCATTTTTCTATGTGATGTTTATTTTTGAGTAAAATGATACTTTAAATTTAAAGGCATAAAATCTAATTCAAACTGGTAAGATCATGTTTCATATTGATGTGTAGCTAATTCCTACCCATCAAACATGAATTACGGATCATTTTTCTAAATATTGAAAATAGTATGATCTTATTTTTTTTATAATTGGATTCATGTTTTAAACTAAAAAAATATTTATATTGAAATCATGTACATTAATTCATACCCAAAACATCATGTTTCAGATTGATTTTTAGTAAATTCTACACATAAAAAATCAATTATGGATAAAAGTCCATAATTTTGAAAATAATATGAACTTATTTTATTAGTTTTGACAATGTTACAAATGTTTTTAATTAAAATGGAACTTTTATATTGAAAACATTAACTTTGAGTCATACCAGCAATAAGGTATGTCATATTTATATCTTTTTTAATTTTATACCTTACAAATAAAATCACTCACATCATTCAAATCCCTTCAGAAAACTGAAACCACCCAAATAAGAACTAAAAATGTTTTAATAATGAAATATCTTGAATGGAAGATCACAACTAAAAAAATGTGTGTTTTTAAAGTGTTTATTTGTATAAGGAGTTGAAGGGATAGGGGCATTAAATTTTCAATTCTATGAGATCTTAAACAACATGAGGGATGGGGTCCTCTACTAGGGTTCTATTTACAAGATCATAAAGGTTTTATTAGTTATGTTCAAAAAACATTGATAAATACCCATATTTACCAGCACTAAAATATAAATTGATGATAAATCAACTCTTTATCATCATCATCAAATAATTTTATTGATAGGAAAAGAAATAAAAAAATAAATATAAAGAGCGAAAAGACCAAAAGAAGAGAGACCACCAAGAGAAAAACCTAAGGGGTCCCAAATAGTGTAGCATGAGCGCATCCCCTTTAATAAAATAAACCCCATTAGGTTTAATGCTACCATCCATGTGTAGAAACACATCCATTTTACCAGGGAACTCCACTGATTCCAAGTAGTCTACCACCTTGTTCCCCCCGACCATGTATGGAACACACAAACGATTCTATTGAGGAGTCTTTTGAATTTTATGGTAACACAGTAGATCAACCAAGGAGAGACACCAAACCCTTTTAAGGAGTTGTGAAAAACCAAGGAATCTATTTCAACTTCTAAAATTTCTTTCCCCTACTGCCTAAGAAGGTTGAGACTAGTGAGCATAGGCATTCCCTCTTCATGAAGAGAAGAGCCATGACCCAGCCTAGCCGAGAAAGCTAAGTAAACCAAACCATTAAAATCCTGCACCACACCTCCGTCATGCATGATCCCTTGGACACAAGAGTCGTCTGTGTTAATTTTCAAGCCACCCAATAGAGGACACCAATTGACCCAGTTTCCTGCCCGACTGCTGGAAGGAACATCCACCCTGGGTCCTGTCTTAAAACGATGAATTAAGGGTGTAATGGCCCAGACCTCTCCGGTCCATTGATTTTTAAAAATGTGGTGTTTGAGGTGTTCCAGGAAGTCAAGGTTACTTATCCCCAAAACATTTCCAAATTTATAATTCAGTGAATAGTTCTATTGGTGAGGTTCTATGAACAATTTTATCAGTGAGGTTCTGTGAACAGTTCTATCAGTGAAGTTTTGTGAACTATTCTAATGGTTGGTGTACAGTATTGGTAGGTGTACAATATTGGTAGGTATATACTAACGGTAGGTGTACAGTGTTTCTAGAATAGTGAGGTATATCGTTAACCTCTATCAATAGGTGTATAGTATCAGTAGGTGTACAGTAATAGTAGGTGTACAGTGTTTCCAGAATGGTGAGGTCTCTCGGTAACCTCTATCAGTAGGTGTACAGTATCAGTAGGTGTATAGTAACGGTAGGTGTACAGTGTTTCCAGAACAGTGTGGTCTATCGGTAACCTCTATCAATAGGTGTACAATATCGGTAGGTGTACAGTAACAGAAGGTGTACAGTGTTTTGAGAATGTTGAGGTCTATCGGTGACCTCTATCGGTAGGTGTACAATATCGGTATGTGTACAGTAACGGTAGGTTTACAGTGTTTCCAGAATGGTGAGTTCTATCGGTAACCTCTATTGGGAGGTGTACAATATCAGTAGGTGTACAGTAACAGTTGGTGTACAGTGTTTCCAGAACGGTGAGGTTTATCGGTAACCACTATCGGTAGGTGTACAGTATCAGTAGGTGTACAGTAACGGTAGCTGTATAGTGTTTCCAGAATGGTGAGGTATATCTATAACCTCTATTGGTAGGTGTACAGTATTGGTAGGTGTATAGTATCGGTAAGTGTACATGGTTTTCAGAACGGTGAGGTTTATCGGTAACCTCTATCGGTAGGTGTACAGTAACGGTAGGTGTACATTAACGGTAGGTGTATAGTGTTTCCAGAACGGTGAGGTATATCAGTAAACTCTATTAGTAGGTTTACAGTATCAGTATGTGTACAGTAACGGTAGGTGTACAGTGTTTCCAGAATTGTGAGGTCTATCGGTAACCTCTAACGGTGGGTGTACAGTAACGGTAGGTGTACAGTGTTTCTGGCTTCCTACAGTTTCACCCCTTTGATGTTTCCTTTGACGTAAAATACATTTAAAGACTTATTTTAAGGACTTTTATGCCCGATTCAAAGGACATAAATCCTATATTAATTATTCCTATGGCTCGGGATTATTTTACTTGGTCAAACCGCCTGGGTTAATGTGATCCGCTTTTAAAGGGGAATTAAGCATATCTTAAACTGTCACCCTATTAATCTTTAAAAGAGACAAGATATCTTTCTCTTTTGTCATTCCTCTTTGTTCTCATCTATGAGATGCTATAATATTTCAATCCTTCCAGTAGGAGTTGCACAATCAATCTTTACTCCTCGGTTTGGTTCCGCTCTGTTTTGATGCAACCAAGATGTATCGATCAATCTTTGATATAAGGTATATTTTATCGTCGTTAATTTAGGGTTAATCTTCTTCTATTTATCCTTTCAATATTATAGAATGTAATATCCATGATTCTAATGGGGGTTTTCTTGGGGATTGGTTGGTGCAGTCGTACCGCAGCATCCTCGGGTAGATGCAGTTGTCGCAATAGGAGGATCATGACCCGTTGTGTGGTTAAAGAATGTCAAGAACTGTTTGAGGTAGGGGATTCATTGCTTCTCTTTATTTTATGTGCAACTCTATCTTTAGCATGTTTTATCCCATTGGATGATAATTGAATTAACATAATAAATATTTGAACCCGATAAATAAATTGATATCTATCATATGTTATTGCCACTTTTTTTCTAGATTGTGTGATATTTATGCTTGTTCTTGATGGAAATCGGTAATGAATGTAAATCAGAAGTAATTGATAATTTTTGGCTATGGATAAAGTGGAATTTAAATGAATCTGGTTTTTCTTTTTTTAATTTTATTTTAATCAAATTGGCATAATAAGCATGTTTATTTATTTTTGATAGCTTGCTGATTAGGTTTTCCGAATTTGGAACCTACAAATAATAAATCTATTAATTAAAGATGGATTAAAGAACTAATTGTTTGATAATTCCTTAAAGGGTTCTAAGTTACCCTCTTGATTGTTAAAGGGCGAAGAGCCCAATTAATGTGATTCTTATTTTCTTTCTTCTTGCGCTGTGATGTGATCCTGCATGGCTGTTGTGATATGTGGGGGTATTGAGGCTTTTGGTTGTGGCAGTAGATGATGCCTAGAGTGGTGAGATGCATCGGTTTATGCATGTGGGTGTCAGGGAGGACACAAGGGATGATGGAATGGGATGAATGTGATTTTTGGATGCTTGTTGTTTCTTTGGTTTTTTATCTGCTTTACATTTCCCCACTGCTCAAGGTAGATGGTCTTACATACCCTTCTTCCGAAAGAGGTGATGACATGCAGGTTATGCCACATGATTTCTGTGTTTAGATTCTCAAGGAAGGATGGGTATATGCTCTTTTTATAAGCCGAAAAGACTCGACGGGTAGTACATCTACTCACCATATTGAGCCCCCTTGTGTTTAGTAGCATAGAATATTTTTCTAAGATGCCTGGGAATGTGGGAAAGTATTTCTGTAATGAATAATTGAATAAATGGTGTTAACCCCTGGGGTTGTAGTTTTCTATAACATAATGATGAGGTTGTAATTTTAACGAAACAGTGAACTTGGGTGTGATGCTAATGAATTTTAATGTGTAATTTTTCCTGGTTAATTAATTTTTAATGAAATAATTAACGTACAGTAGAACTAATAAAAAGGGTATGAATTAATCTAATAAGTCTCTTTAAATGGTTGTGTGCTTATAGGATACCTTGTCTTAGAGGTATCATCCCAGATTCTGAGAGAAGTTATCTGCAGTTGTGTCTAAGACGAGGTTATGCCCATAGTGTGGTTGTGAGTTATTGTATATTCTATAATTTTTGTGTTTCTATATGCTACTCCACCCTGTCAGTAAGGGAAACTGACACCCTAGGAATCTGAGCTATGGGGGGGGGGGTTCCCTAACATTCCAGTGGGAGGATTGATGGCTGACTACCCCCTTTGGCCTCGCTCACTTCTCTTGTTAGTTACTTGTGCTGGTAGGCACATTGGTTAGTTTTACCCATATATGTGTGTAGAGGGTTGTAATGGCTTGTGGATGTTCACACACATATATTCTAGATATAGTTTTCTATGGACTACTACAGGTGCAACGTGTATAGGCTGTGATGGCTTGAGGATCCTTACTCAGTTAATGGGATATGATGGCTTAAGGTATAATACCCGACGTAGGATACATGTTATCCGAGATTTATAGGCTTTCTGAAAATATCAGGTTACTTTGGTGTGTGGACGTGGTGGTTTTGTTCCATGAGGTTCATATTGTGGTGCTTCGCCCAGGTGTCTACGGGAAAGCCTTTTTGGAGAGAGATGCTCAGAGCCTGCGATATTGGGGAAAAGTGGAAAACCCTAGGGAAGTAGTAATGGGGTACCCTTGATATTATTTATTATATGATATATTCTTGTATGTGTTACTTGGTGAGAGTATCCATTTTGAGGATGGGAACATAGTATACCTATTTAGGTGATGAGTTAGTTTCACTTATTGTTCGTTGTGATTTAGCATGCTTTCTTTACTTTTGAATGAGAGGCTTTGGGTAGTATCCTAATGATTACACTATTATACTCACCCTATGTATATATAAAATGTTTTTTAGGTTACTTGGATCAGGTTGGAGATCGAGCTGATTTCTACTAGCTTGGGGTTGCAGGAGCTGTTCGGGCTTGGGGTTGCTGTTGTTTTTACTTTTTTTGTTGGGTACTTGCAGTTTTTCCCTTCCAGTTGTAGTAATTTTTCATGATATTTCATATATTCACTTGGGTTTATTTTATATTCCAGTTCTGAGTTGGAGTTGGATGGTTTCTACCTTATCTCTCTCTTCTGCATGTGTTCTCTTAGAGGGTAAGGCTTCTCATTTGTGTGTTTATTATACCCTCGGTGCTAGTCACCAACCCAGGGCCTACTAGAGGTAGGACTTAGGGGTCATTATCTCCCTTCTCACATTGCCGACCCAGGATGGGTACAATTTGTGTGGAGGGGGTTGTGACAGAGTGGTATCAGAGGTCTGGTTGAGGGATAGGATGAAGTTTGGAGTTTGGAATAGGTGAGGTTGCATGGGTTGGTAGGGAAACGGTCTCATTCATGTTTAGAAAGTGAGGTAAAGACTATAGACTGGATGAGACATAGGTGTTTATGGCCCCCTATGATCTTATGTATGGACTTTTAAGTTTACAATGGATACTAAACAAGGTGGTACTAGTTGTAGGGTAGAGACCTAGGAAAGGATCATGCATCATTCTCCTTTGTGCCTATTCTTGAATGGGTAGACCTTGGGATAGGTTAACCCAAAATGAATAAAAGAAATTAATTAATTAATTAATGTTGATTCTTCTATATTCCATGTTTAGGAGCTCTAACGGTTTGTTATTTTACAGGTATACCTCCTGTTCGACATCCTTGTCAGGTTTGCACAGAAAATATCCAGCAGGTTGTTCCAGCAGATCGTTTCAGGGTAGATGTTGATGATGATGCCACTTGTAGGAAGACACTCGAAGAATTTCACTTCCAGAGTCTGTAGAAGTATGAGGTCTCTGTTTCAGATGCATTCATGGAAGACTGGTTAGAGAAAGTCAAAATTGGCATCAGTTCGATTCGTGCTCGGAAGGAGAACTATGTGTCCTTGGTTGTGATGATGCTGCATGGAGAAGCAAGGCAGTGTTGGTTCTTGTTCCTTGGGGATTGTGAGGAGTCATCGATATCATAGGAGGAGTTCCGAGACATGTTTAGAGTCGATTTTCTTTCTTCGACTGCAAAAGAGTCCAGCCTCTAAGAGCTTCTTACCCTTCAACAGGGGAGCTCCAGTGTTCGAGAGTTTGGAATCTATTTCAGGAACCTTTTATTATATGCTTTAGACCTATTACCAGATAAGGAGGCCATGGTGAGGCATTTCAAGGAGTATTTGCATCCAGAGATCTAGCTCCAGGTCACCCCATTTACGCTGAAAACATATCTTGAGGTACTGGAAAGGGAAGAGGTTGTTGAGAGGAATTTGTCTAGGACTGGATTATCACGAGAGGGGAATCAGAATGATTCATCATAAAGCATAGTTGTGGTCTGGGGTTCTCAGTTTTCAGGGAATAAGAGTTTTCGTTTAGCTGGGAGTAGGTCCCAGCCCTTCACATCTCATTTCTCCAGAGACAGCAACTCTCAGGCCTATGCCAAGGGATCAGGTGCTTGTTTTTTTTGTGGTGTTTATGGCCATCAACATCAAGAGTGCTCGACCATTTAGAGAGGTCATCATGCACCAGGAACTACGCTCTAGGTTCCTATGTTGAGGCAGTTCCAGCTGAGGCAGCAGCAGCTATTTGCACCAACTTTGGATCAACAGAGGGTAGATGGGGTAGGCATAGGACAGCCCCATGATGCTCCCCGTACTCAGAGAGCAGAGTGCGGTCGTGGTGGTGGTCGTCATCAGGGTCACAGAGGTCATGGAGGGGGTCGTGGTCAGCTTCATGCTCAAGTGCTGCCAGCTCCAGGCAAGAAAGACGTCGTTCGAGGTACCCTTTTCTGGTTTTCTACCTTGGTGTATGCCTTGTTTGATTCAGGAGTGACACACTCCTTCATATCACCTTCCCTTTTCCATTCTTTGGGACTTGAGGTAGAGAGGCTTCCAGTGCCGTTGGCGTTGACTACACCAGTTGGAGGTCCATATGACTTGTTTGAAGTATACAGAGACTGTGAGCTAGTGTTGGGGAAACACCACTCTTGGGGATATTTTCTATTTTTACGAATACAACCATATGATGTCATCCTCTGCATGGATTGTTTGTATTTGGTGAAGGCTATCGTGGATTGATTTTGGAAGAAGGTGGTCTTAATTGGTGCGGATGGAGAGCCAGTGGTGTTAGTTGGTGAGAAAGATCCTCAGATGGGTCACAAGCACATTCCATCATTATCATCCATGATGGTTGAGATGATGTCGAGTTCTTCAGAGGTTCAGCGGTTGGTTTTTCCTAGGGTCGTAGAGGAGTACCCTGATGCCTTTCCAGAAGTGGTTGTAGCATTACCCCCTCGACGATATATCAAGTTTGGGATCGAGCTACAGCCATGAGAGTATCATATCTCTATGTCTCCATATAGGATGGCTCCTTCTAAGTTATGAGAGATACGTATTCATCTTTATGGTCTGTTGCAGTGCAGTTTTGTTCTGCCATGTGTGTTACCGTGGGGTACACCAGTTTTGTTCGTGAAGACGGCTGACGGTAGTTTGCAGTTGTGTGTCGATTATTATCTCTTAAACAAAGTTACAATAAATAATCTCTATCCTCTTCCGTAGATTGAAGATTTATTCGATCAACTAAAGGGTGAAATTTGGTTCTCTAAGATTGACTTGCAATCAGGATATCATATGATGCGTGTGAAAGATGAGGATATTTTGAAGACTACTTTCCGTTGTCATCATGGGCATTATGAGTTCGTTGTAATGTCATTTTGCGTGACGAATGATCTATTTTTATTCATGGTATTGATGAATGTTGTGTTCCTTGAGTTCTTGGAAAAGTTCGTGGTAGTTTTCATTGACGACATCCTTGTGTACTCTACATCTGAGCATACATAGCATCTACAAGTCGTTTTGGGAGTTCTTAGCCAATATCATCTATTTGGGATGTTGTCGAAGTGTGAGTTTTGGGCTCGAGAAGTCCATTTCATGGAGAACGTTGTGTCCCAACATTGATTAGTTATAGATCCATCAATGATAGAAGCGGTTGTGTCTTGTGCAGCCCCCAAGACAGTGTCAGAGGTGCGAAGTTTCCTTGGTCTCGTAGGCTACTACAGGAGATTCGTAGACGATTTCTCACGACTTGCGACTCCACTGACAGATTTGACCAGGAAGGATCAAGAATTTATATGGACTGATCAGTGTCAGGCAGATATCGAGTATCTAAAGGAGAAGTTAGTAAGTGATCCAGTCCTTTGTCTTCCAACTGAGGGAGTTCAGTTTGATGATTTTTGGGATGCTTTACATCTGGGGTTAGGTTTTGTTCTCATGCAGTAGAGGTCAGTTTTTTCTTATGGGTCTTGGAAGTTGCATCCCCATGAATGAAACTATTCCACCCATGATATTGAGTTGGTAGTTGTGTTCTGTTCTCTGAAATTGTGGATAAATTACCTCATTAGTGATCGCTTTGTGGTTTTCACTGATCATAAGAGTTTGGGGTATGTTTTCTCCCAGCGTGACTGTAACTTAAGACATCATCGGTGGATGGAGTTCTTATAGGAATACGACTCTTAAATATCGTATACACCTGGAAAGGGAATGTTGTAGCTGATGTGATGAGCCAAAAGCCACGTAGTGATGCTGTGTGTGAATCCAGTGATTCTTGGAGATTAATGGAAGAACTTTTAGTATTACATCTTGATATGGGAGAAGTTGGGGGTAGAGGTTGTCTTTTTAAGATAATGGCACGGTCATCCCTGATGCAGAAGGTGGAAGAGTCCCAGTTGTGAGATCTAGAGGTGGAGGTTTGGAGAGACCGAGTTGTTTGTGGTGAGGACCCTGATGGTTTGTTGGAGGATGGACAACACCTAGTGTTGTATCATGGAAGGATTTTTTGTTCCCATGATGATGCTTGAGACAGTTCTCAGAGAGTTCCATATTTCACCTTTAGTAGTACATCCTGGCATGAAAAAGATGCACTGATCCTTGAGGGGTCAGTTTTGGTGGAATGGGCTGAAGCGTGCGGTTATGGAGTTTCTGTCTCGATGTTTAGTCTCCCAGAAGGTGAAGTCTTAACATCGTGTTCCTGGTTGTCTTCTCTAGCCATTAGATATTCCTCAGTGGAAGTGGGAGGATATCTCAATAGACTTTGTTACCAATTTAACTCGATCTCCAAGAGGACATGATGCTATTTGGGTGGTAGTGGATCATTTAACAAAATCGGTCCACTTCATAGTGATCAAGGAGTCGAGCTAAGTGGTTGTTTTTTCGAGGCAGTATCTAGAGGAGTTGTTGAGACTTCATGGAGTCCCTAGGACGATCATTTTTGATCGATATTCTCATTTTACCTCTAGGGTATGGAGAGGTATCCAACATGCTTTCGGTTCACAACTATGCCTTAGCACTGCATTTCATCCTCAAATGGATGGTCAGACAGAGCGAACCATCCAGACTCTTGAAGACATGTTATGCTCTTGTGTTCATGATTTTGCAGGTTCATGGATGAGGCACTTACCCATGGTGGAGTTATCTTACAATAATATTTTTCACTCCACCATCGGTATAGCACCGTTTGAAGCCTTGTATGGTCGGCCTTTCCGTTCTCCATTGTGTTGGACTGGGGTCAGAGAGTCATCAATTCTCAGACCGAAACTAGTGCAGAATACAATAGAGATGATTTAGGTGATTCGATAGAGGATGAACACAGTGCAAAATCATCAAAAATCATATGATTGTCAAAGAAAGATACCCTTAGAGTTTAATGTTGGCGATCATGTGTTTCTGAAGGTGACTCTCCATCATGGGCAGCGAAGGTTTAGTCATGGAAGTAAGATTTCTCCTGGGTTTGTTGGTCCTTCTGAGGTGTTAGCTTGTTTTGGAGTTGTGGCATATCGAGTGGAACTTCCCCCCCAGATGAGTTGAATTCATGATGTTTTCCATGTATCACATATCCTTCATTATCTTCATGATGACTCTCACATCATCGATTGGAGAGAGATCGATGTTGATCAAGATGCAACCTTTGAGGAGCGACCTATGTAGATACAAGACCGTAAGGAGAAGGTGTTACGCGGGTTTTTTATTCCATTATTTTGTGTCTTCTGGCTACACGGTGGCATGGAGGAAAGTACCTAGGAATGTGAGTCAAAGATATGTCCTCAGTACCTAGAGTTGTTTGATGTTTAACTCTTTTCATGTAACGATGCTCCCTTTGTGGTTAGACCTTTCATGTTTTATTTATGATTTTTTTTCTTTTTTTTTCTTTTGTGGCTTTCTCTCTTTTGAGTGGTATCTTGATGGGTGGTTGTTTGGACCCCGTTTCTTTTTTTTCTCTTTAGGTGGGTTTTGAATTCTCGAGAACAAGAATGTTTTGAGAGGTATCTGATGTAATGGCCCGGACCTCTCCGGTCTATTACATTGTGAAAATGTGGTTTTTATGGGGTTCTAGGAGGTCAAGGTGACTTATCCCCACAAAATTTCCAAATTTCCAATTCAGTGAACAGTTCTATCGATGAGGTTCTGTGAACAGTTCTATCGGTGAGGTTTTGTGAACAGTTCTATCATTGAGGTTTTGTGAACTATTCTAACGATAGGTATACAGTATCGGTAGGTGTACAGTATTCCTAGGTGTAGAGTAACGTTATGTGTAAAATGTTCCCAGAATGATGAGATCTATCGGTAACCTCTATCAGTAGGTGTACAGTATCGATAGGTGTACAGTGACGGTAGGTTTACAGTGTTTCCATAATGGTGAGGTCTCTCGGTAACCTCTATCAGTAGGTGTACAGTATCGGTAGGTGTACAGTAATGGTATGTGTAAAGTGATTCCATAATGGTGAGGTCTATCGGTAACCTCTATCAATAGGTGTACAGTATTGATAGGTGTATAGTAACGGTAGGTGTACAGTGTTTCTAGAACAGTGAGGTCTATCAGTTACCCCTATCGGTAGATGTACAGTATTGGTAGGTGTATAGTAACGGTAGGTGTACAGTGTTTCCATAACAGTGAGGTCTATCGGTAACCTCTATTGGTAGGTGTACAGTATCAGTAGGTGTATAGTAGCGGTTTGTGTACAGTGTTTCCAGAACTGTGAGGTCTATCGGTAACCTCTATCGGTAGGTGTACAGTATCGGTAGGTGTGCAGTGTTTCCAGAATATTGAGGTCTATCAGAAACCTCTATCATTAGGTGTACAATATCGGTAGGTGTACAGTATCGATAGGTATGCGGTGTTTTCAGAATGGTGAGGTCTATCTATAACCTCTATTAGTAGGTGTACAGTATCGGTAGGTGTACAGTAATGGTAGGTGTACAATGTTTCCAGAATGGTGAGGTCTATCGGTAACCTCTATCGGTAGGTGTACAGTATCGGTAGGAGTACAGTAACGGTAGGTGTATAGTGTTTCTAGAACAGTGAGGTCTATCGGCAACCTCTATCGGTAACCTCTAACGGTAGTTCTACAGTAACGGTAGGTGTGCAGTAACGGTAGGTGTACAGTGTTTCCAGCTTCCTACAGTTTTACCCCTTTGACATTTCCTTTGACATAAAATACATTTAAAGCCTTATTTTAAGGACTCTTATGGATGATTCAAAGGCAATAAATCCAATATTAATTATTCCCATGGCTTGGTATGTTTTTACTTGGTCAAATCATGTGGGTTAATGCGATCCGCTTTTAATGGGGAATTAAGAATATCTTAAACTGTCGCCCCATTAAATCTTCAAAAGGAACAATATATCTTCCTATTTTGTTCTTCCTATTTGTTCTCGGCTATGAGATTCTATAACCTTTCAATCCTTCCCGTAGGAGTTGCATAATCACTCTTTAATCCTCAGTTTTGTTCCGCTCTGTTTTGATGCAACCAAGTTGTATCGATCAATCTTTGATATAAGGTATGTTTTATCATTGTTCTTATGGGGTTCATCTTTTCATGTTTCTCCTTTCCAAATTATAGCATGTAATATCCATGCTTCTAATGGGGTTTTTTCTTTGGTTTTGGTTGGTTCGGTCGTACTGTGGCATCCTCGGGTGGATGCAGTTGTCACGAG
Organism: Viscum album; assembly: GCA_963277665.1. Lineage (NCBI taxonomy): Eukaryota > Viridiplantae > Streptophyta > Magnoliopsida > Santalales > Viscaceae > Viscum > Viscum album. Next base: position 358,694,137 of record OY728158.1, on the reverse strand, counting down.
AGGAGGATCATGGCCCGTTGTGTGGTTAAAGAACGTCAAGAACTGTTTGAGGTAGGGGATTCATTACTTCTCTTTCTTTTATGTGAAATTGTATCTTTATCATGTTTTATCCCATTGGATGACAATGGAATTGACATAATAAATATTTGAACTGGATAAATAAATTGATATCGAACATATGTTATTGCCTCTTGTTTTTGCTAGATTGTGTGATATTTATGCTTGTTCTTGATGGAAATCGATAAAGAATGTAAACCGAAAGTAATTGATAATTTTTGGCTATTGATAAAGTGGAATTTAAATGAATCTAGTTCTTCTTGTTTTAATTTGATGTTAATAAAATTAGAGTAGTAAGCATGTTTAATTATTTGTGATAGCTTACTGATTAGGTTTCCCAAATTTAGAACCTATGAATAATAAATCTGTTAATTCAAGATGGATTAAAGAACTGATTGTTTGATAATTCCTTAAAGGGTTATGAGTTACCATCTTGATTGTTAAAGGGCCAAGATCCCAATTAATGTGATGTTTGTTTTCCTACTACTTGCGTTGTGATGTGATCATGGATGGTTGTTGTGATATGTGGGGGCATTGAGGCTTTTGGTTGTGGTAGAAAATGATGCCTAGAGTGGAGAAATACATCGGTTTTTTCATGTGGGTGTTAGGGAGGACACGAGGGATACTGGAATGGGATGGATGTGATTGTTGGATGCTTGTTGTTTCTCTTATTGTTTATCTGCATTAATTTTCCCCACTTTTCAAGGAAGTTGGTCTTATTGTTATCTCTAAAGACGCTAAGATACATAGGGTATGCCACGTTCTTTCCGTGTTTAGATTCTCAAGTAAGGATGGGTATATGCTATTTATATAAGTGGAAAAGACTCTATGGGTAGTACATCTACACACCATGTTGATCCCCCTTGTGTTTAGTAGCACAGAATATTTTTATAGAATGCCTGGGAATGTGGGAAAGTATTTCTGTAATGAATAATTGAATAAATGGTGTTAACCCATGGGGTTGGAATTTGCTAGAACATAATGATGATGATGTAATTTTGAAGGAATAGTGAACTTGGGTGTGATGCTAATGAATTTTAATATGGGATTGTTCATGGTTAATTAATGTTTAAAGAATTAATTAACATACTATGGAACTAATAAAAATGGAATGAAGTGATCTAATAAAGGTCTTTAAATGTTTGTGTGTTTATAGGATACCTAGTCTTAGAAGTAGCATCCCAGATTCTGAGAGATGTTGGTTGCGGTTGTGTCTAAGAGTAGGTTATGCCCATAGTATGGTTGTGAGTTATTGTATATTCTATACTTTTTGTGTTTCTATATGCTACTCCACCCTGTCAGTAAGGGAAATTGACACCCTAGGGATTTTGAGCCCTAGGGGTGTTTTCCCTAACATTCTGGTGGGAGGATTGATGGCTGACTACCCCCTTTTGCCCCACTTTCTTCTCTTGGTAGTTACTTGTGCTGGCAGACACATTGGTTAGTTTACCTCATATATGTGTGTAGAGGGCTATAATGGATTGTGGTTATTCACATACATATATTCTGGATATAGTTTTCTATGGACTACTATAGGTGTAACGTGTATAGGTTGTGATGGCTGGAGGATCCTTACTTGGTGTATGGGCTATGATGGCATGTGGTATAATACCCGATGTATGATACATGTTATGCGAGCCATGGTGGATCCTAAAAAATACCAGGTTACTTTGGTGTGTGGACGTGGTGCTTTCTTTGCATGAGGTGCATATTTTGGTGCTTCGCCCAGGTGTCTTCGGGCAAGCCTTTTAAGAGAGAGATGCTCAGGACGTGTGACGTTGGGGCAAAGAGGAAAACCAGTGGGGATGTAATAGTGGGGTACCCTTGATATTCTATATTATATGATATATTCTTGTATTCATTACTTGGTGAGAGTATCCATGGTGAGGATGGGAACATAGTATACCTGTTTAGGTGATGAGTTAGTTTCACTTGTTGTTCGCTGTGATTTTTCATGCTTTCTTTACTTCTGCATGAGAGGCTTCGGGGAGGATCCTACTGAGTATACTGTTATACTCACCCTATGTATATATAAACTATTTTTTAGGTTACTTAGAATAGGTTGGAGATCGAGCTGGTGTCTACTATCTTGGGGTTGCAGGAGCTTTCCGGGCTTGTGGTTGCTGCTCTTTTTACTTTTTTTGTTTGGTACTTGCAGTTTTTCTCTTCCAGTTGTAGTACTTTTGCATGACATTTCATATATGCACTTGGGTTTCTTTTATATTCAAGTTCTTAAATGGAGTTTATTGGTACCTACCTTATCTCTCTCTTATGCATGTGTTCTATTTGAGGGTAATGCCTCTCATTTGTGTGTTTATTATACCCTTGGTGCAAGTCGCCATCCCGGGGCCTACAGGAGGCGGGACTCAGGGGTCATTATCTCCCTTCTCACATTGGCGACCCAGGAGGGCTACACTTTGTGGGGAGGGGGTCGTGACAAAGGGATCCTCCTTATAAGACCTCACTACCTTCTTCCAATCAAGAGTCATATTTTCTTCCCAGACGATGATCACATGAGCCGCCACTGCCACACCCTCATCCTTCATCTTGTTTCGTGCCTTCCAAATGCACCAGCAACCCGCATCCAGCATCCCCGAATGGGCCTCCCTCTCGCTTATCCCAAAAATTTCATATATTTTTTATGGATTCCCCAAAATTTCTCTATTATATTTAGATTTCAATGATGACTAATTTCTTATGAACATTATGTTGACATCATGTTTCAAACAATGGAATCCATCAGTGGATTGACTTGATGGGTTTCTTTTCAGATACTGGGAACTATAGGAATGATTTACAATAGGTCTTCTCAATAATAGGTGCATCATTATTCAGTTCTCTTTATAGAATGACATGGTCCATCCCTAGTCCAAGCCCCACGTATTTGTAATAGACTTTGTTGTTCCTTATTCGGGTGGAATTATGATTTCAACATGAAATGAGATGCCCCAACTATAGAGATTTGGGTTAGTTTTCTAGACCACCCTTTTACTATTCAGAATCCTTCCATTATTGGAATTCTATGTAATTTGTTTAGAGGATATTTATGTTCTAATAGTATAACTAGAACTATTTTCCCGCCTATTTCTCTATAAATTTGTGTTAATGTTGATTTTTGAATAACTCTATTATAGAATGTTGGAGAATAGTTCCACTATAAGAAACATATTTCTATTGAGTTGTGGATTGATTTTTTTCCTTTATTCATTAACAAGTGTCACTTGATGGAAGTGAGTAAGCATGTGTGTATGAATCAATAGCAGAAGAATAATGAAAGATTGGGATGTAGTGTTAAGGGTTTGGAGTCAATGTTTTATGCAGGTCAAAGGAACATGTTAAAATTAGTGTTTCTTTTGACAAAAGTAGTAATTTGGAGGTAGATCACTTTGGATAAACTGAGGGTGGGGAGTTTAATGCGACAGAACTACTTTCTAATATCACGTATAAATAGTTTATTCTGAATGAAAAAAATATATGCCACCATCCAGAAGGAGGAATGACTGTTAATCCCTAATTAGAGTGTAGTAGACATATGTGGTAGATTGAGATGTGATTTTTAGGGGGTGTGTACAAAAGGGACCATGGAAATTAAAAAATATATAGCTAAGGAGGAATCTAATGAGAAGACAGTGATAATTGGTGATAAGGATAAACACAAGGTGGTGTTATATACAGTTGGTGAGAAAGATGCAATGGTCTGTATAACCAGTGGAGGCAGTTGCGGTTGGGTGAATGAAACAAGTAGGCAGGGGCCGAGAGGGAGTAGACCGACTCTTAATATTAGTAATCACTTTGATGATTTTTAGGTTGAATGTTTGATTATGGAGAAGGTGATGAAATACGAGTACGAATGGTCATCCAAACTGCATTACTGGCTAAGAATTTCTCTAATGGTGAAATCCTTTATGGGAAAAATTAGAAGGATGATATATCTATCCAAGTTTCAGTGGACAATATTGATTGAGTACTTGTAAAAATCATGTAAAGACCAAGGAGGGGGAAGGGGGAGAAAGGAAAACGGGATTTAAGTAGATGCATTTTGTTATAGGGAAAGAGGTCTAAAAGATGTAAGTAACACTCTCAGTTACCTAAGCTGATGGAAGAAAGGTCATCCAAAATGAAAAAGGTGATAGATAGTAAACCCATGTCTCATGTCTATGAAGTAAAGAAGAGTTCTAATCTTCATAGTGAAAATCGTATAATGGAGTGTGGTGAGGCCAAGAAACAATAACAGTGTCGTAGTCTAATGGAAGATCTGATTTATGAATAGGATGTATCTAATAGTGTGGTTGGGGAAGTAGATAAGGAGGATGGGAAAAAAGGAAGGTATGGGATATTATTATTCATTTCAATAAATAAATGTTAGAGGAGGAATTTGAGGTCAATGCTACTTAGGACGTGGTCTACATGATGAATGAGAGGATGATTCAAGTGAACACTAATAAGGAACAATGTGCATGGATCAATAATCAAGATTTTATTTTCATATGTGGATTCAATAAAAGTAATATTAGAGTGGAATTAAATATCCCATCTTTGGACGAGATGGCCTACATCTTTGAAGACCACATCGAGGATGGCCTGGACACGAAGGCCATTGCTCTTCAATGGAGGTTATATAGAGGTAATGTTTAAATCTAATCGACTTAACCTCGATTTCAATGATTTGGTGATTTATTATGGTGTCTTTTGATTGCATGTTCATAAAATGAAAGGTTTTCAAATTTTTCTATAAAAGTTCTTTACATAATAAAAAAATAATTTTCAGTTAGCTAATAAAGACTATATAAAATAAATTATAAAATATTAAATTAATATATATTAAAAATAAATAAATAATAAAAATGTAAACATTAGTTAACATTATTAATGAAAAGAAAATATAAAATTCATTAATGTAATAAATGAGTGATATTTAATAAAAGATGAATAGACTTCAAAATTATTTAAAAAATTCATGAGTTTTATTAATTATATAAATAATTAAAAAAAATAAAAATGAATATATATTAAAATGAAATGAATAAACATTAAATATGTTCATTAAAACGACATTAGAAACCATAATTTCTATATAATTAATATCCATAAATAAGTATTAAAAATAAATAAATTACATTAGTATTAAAAAAATAAATATTAAAACCGAATAAATTATAAAAAAAAGTTAAAAATAAGTAACATTAGTAGTGAATAAATACTACAAAATAATATTAATTGAATTAATGTTGAAAAGAGTGATATTAAGTATTTAAAAAATCCGTAGAATAAAAAATTATTAAAAAAATAAACAAGTAATATATATTATTTAAATTATTTAAAAGAGTATAATTGAATATATTATAAAATAAATATTAATAAATATTAATTATATAAATTAAAAATATATTAAAATAATTAAATAATTATTAATAAGCATATAAAAATAAATATTTGAATGGAAAAAATTATAAAGAAATTATCAATGAAACTAAAATGAATATATTAAAAAAAATTAATAAATAATAGTATTATTGATTAGATAGTATTTAAAATGTATAAATCAGAACAAAAAATATATTTAAAAGTAATAAATACTGTATTTTTATTAATAATTTAAAAAATGAATAATATTTACTGATTAAGAACTATATATATATATATATAATATAGTATGTTAATAAATATAATTCCAAAATAAATATTAAAAATTTAATGACTTAAAGAAATATTATGTGTGTGTATGTTCTATATAAAAATAAATAAATAAACTATATGTATGTTTCAAATTAATGTAACACACGTTTGATATATGTTAAATTAAAAAAATCGCATTTAATTAAATGTCGATTACTTGATACAATTAGGTTATATTTTTAATTAATATTAATTGTTAACTATAAACCATTTTTCACTAATTATATAGATTATTTAATGTAAATATACATATTTTGTATTATATAAATCATATATAATGAAATATTATATATATATATATATATCAATCTATATATATATATTTATATATATATATATATTTCAATATTAGAAAGATAAATATATTAATGGAGATTTATTTATAAAGAGAGTGATGATTAATAAATTAAAAAAGTATTGAATTGAAAATATTTAAAATAAATAAATTATAAAAAATGTAAAAAAACATCATCGGTAAAAAATCATGCAACCTTCATTTATGAATACTAATATATAAATCACATTCATTAGTGCTAAAATGGGATTTTTCATTTATAAGAAAGAATGAAACCTTTATCATCCCAAATAAAGGACCCCTTTATTAGTGCTGATAAAGGACCCCTTTATTGGCCCTTTTGTTAGTGCTGGTAAAGTCCATGGAAGCTGGTGAAGAATATACAGTCTTGCACCATCCATTTAACATAACTAGATTAGAATAATAAAATAAAATTAGAATATAACTACTAAAAAACCAAAATGAAATATAAATATTACATTGCACTATCATTTAAATTGAAAATTTACATTCTATAAGTTTTTATTTATGTGATATTTATAATTAAATAAATAAAATTACAATACAATATAAAAAATCAAAAAAATATAGCAAGATTTTTTCAATAATCAACCTTCATAAAAACCTTGTATGTCCAATAAAACCAATGTATTTTGGTAACCGTACATAAAAAAATAAACAAATTATGATTTTAATGTATTCTATATATGATAAATTATATTTTCAATTACTATGTATGTCATTGATATCATCAGTTATCCTATTAATATTGTATTTTTAATTCTTGTATTGTTAATTTTATATTATTTAATATTTATTAAATATACCATTAACAAATAATTATATTATTAATTATTAATTACATTTTAAATTAATAATCTAACTAAATTATATTGTTAATTACATAATATGTTAATGATATTATATGTTACTAAATATTTTAATTACCTAAATGTTTGTTAAAAATCATATCATTAAACAAAATTAATATTTTTAAATTGAAAACATGCACTTTGATAATACCAGACACATTATGTGTCAGATTGATGGGTGGTCAATTCATACATGTCATTAATTATTTAGGGATCATTTTCTTAATGCTTGAAAATAATATGAGTTCATTTACCCTATTTTGAAAATGTGACATATGTTTTAAACTTAAATGAATCTTTTATATAGAAAATTCTCACTTTGAGTCATAGCAGCCACATCATGTGTTGGAATGATGTGTAGTTGATTCTTGTATGTCATAAAAAAATTATGAACCATCTTTCTACTTTTTTAAAATAATTAGAGATCATTTACTCAATTGTGATAATTTCATGCTCATTTTAAACTAAAATAAAACATTTATATATAAAACACACACTTTGAGTCATAATAAAAAACCATGTGTCATATTGACATGAGGTTGATTTCTATACATCAAGAATTAATTATGGATCATCATCCTAATGTTTGAAAACAATGTGAGTTTGTTTGCTCGGTTTTGGCTTTGTGATGTATCTTTTAAACTAAAATTACACTTCAATATTGAAAACAAACAAATTGAGTCATATGGGAAAAATTGTGTGTTGGATTAACATGAAATCATTTACTATATTCCCAAATGAGATATGGATCATTTTACTAATGTCAAAAAATATTCAGTGATTTTTTTCATAATTTTTTATATGTGATGCACATTTTAAACTAAAATGCCACTTTTATATTGAACACACTAAATTAGTTCCATTCTGAAAAATCCATGTGTCAGAATTAAATGTGGTTTATTTCAATATGTCATGTATGAATTATGGATTGTTTTCATGATTTTCCAAAATAATCAATGGTCATTAGCTCAATTTTGGATATGTGATGTGTGTTTTAAACAAAAATGACACTTTTATATTGAATACATGCATGTTGAGTCATAAAGTTTATATCACGAGTATGATTGACATTTAGTCCATTATTATATATCTTAAATGTATTATGGTTTTTTTTACTAATGTTTGAAAACAATATGAGAATTTTTTCTTAGTTTTGGATACGTGACACATGATTTAAAATAAATGAAACTTTTAAATTTAAAACACACAATTTGAATCATATAGAGAACAACAAGTTTCAGATTGATGTGTGTTTGACTTAAACTCGTCAAAAAGGAATTATGGGTCATTTTACAAAACATTAAATACAACCCAATTTCAGTTTCTTAGTTTTGACAATGTGACACTCATTTTAAGCTAAAATGAATCTTTAATATCTAATATATTCCCTTGGAGTCATACTGGCCAAAATTTGTGTCAAAATGATGCATAGTCAATTTTTACACGTCAAAAATTAATTATGGATCATTGTAATAATGTTTTAATAAAATCATAGCTCATTTTTCAGTTTTTTCTCTATGACATGTGTTTTAAACAAAAATAAATCTTTTATATTGAAAAAATGAACTTTGTGTCATATAGGACATATCGCGCATTGGATTAACATGCGACTGATTCCTAAATGTAAAAAATAAAATATGTATCTTTATCATAAATTTTGAAAACAACCTGAGGTCATTTTCTCATTTTTGGCTATGTGATGTGAGTTTTAAATGAATATTACACTTTTAAATTGAAAACACAAAATATGATTCATACAAACCACATCGTGTGTTGGGCTGAAAAGAAGTCAATTTCTAAATTTCTCAGATTAATTATGGATTATTTTCATTGTGTTATAAAAAAACATAGTTTTTTGATATGGGATGCATGTTTTTTTAACTAAAATTGCAATTTTATATTGAAAACGCGCTCTTTGAGTCATACCAACTACATCATGTATTGGATTAATGTGAGGTCAATCCCAACCTAACAAAAAAGAATTATTTTTCATTTTCCTTATGTTTAAAAACAATTTGGGATTTTTTTCTCAGTTTTTTCAGTGTGATGATAATTTTAAAAAAAATGACACATTTCTTTTTAAAACACACACTTGGAGTCATACCATAAATATTATGTATTATATTTAAATATGATCAACTATTACATGAAAAAAATGAATCATGGATAATTTTTATAAACTTTAAAGGCTATATGAACTTTTTTATATACTTTTGTCTATTTGATGTGTTCGTTAAACTAAAATAACCCTCAAAAACACAATCTTTGAGTAATACCAGACACATCGTGTGTCATATAAATGTGTAGTCAATTCTTACATACGAAAAATTAATTATGGATCATTCCCATAAGGTTTGAAAAAAATCATAGATTGATTTCTTATTTTGGTATATGTGATGTGTGATCTGAACTAAGACAACACTTTTATATTGAAAACATGTTTATCAGTCATACCGGCCACATCGTGTGTTAGCTTGACATGTAGTAAATTTGTATATGTCACAAATGAAATATGTGTTGTAATAATAATTTTTTAAAATAATTCAATATTTTTTCTAATTTTTTAGTTATGTGGTGCATGTTTTAAACTAAAATGACACTTTAATATTGAAAACTAGCACATTAAGTCATACTAGACACATCAGGTGTTGGATTGAAATTCAACTAATTCATACATGCCAAAAATGAATTATATATAATTTTATTGAGTTATGATGACAATATAAGATAATATTCTCATTTTTTGATATGATATGAGATTTTTAAACTAAAATAATACATTTAATGAGAGAAATATTAACTTTGAGTCATACTATTTGCATCGTGTGTCAAATTGATGTGCGGTCAATTCCTATATGTAAAAAATAATTTATGGATTATTTTTATATAGTTTAAAAATAATATAAGTTATTTCACTTGATCTTTACAATGTGATATGTGTTTTAATCTAAAATGAAACTTTTATATTGAAAACACGGACATTGAATCATTCGGGTCACATCGTGTGTTAGATTGACCTTCAGTCAATTCCTATACATCAAAACTTAAATGGGGATTATTTTGTTAATTTTTTTGGATAGTTTGATCTCATTTACTTGGTTTTTTACATGTTATGTTTTTTGTGTAAAATGATACTTTTAATGTGAATATGTGAAATTTGATTCATAATTTCCACATCGTGTGTCGGGTTGATTAGATGTTGATTCCTACACATCCCACATGAATTATTGATCCTTTAAGTAAATTTTAAAGACAATATAATATTTTTTATTGGTATTGATAATGTGATTTTAATTTTATACTAAAATGAAAAGGTTCTATTAAAAACACATAATTTTATTCATACTAACCGTACCGTGTGTCAGATTCAAGTGCATTATATTTCTACTATTAAGAAATGGTTTGTGGATTGTTTTCTAAAATTTTTAAAATAATATCATCTCATTTGTTCAGTTTTGAAAATGTGATAATCACTTTAAACTAAAATGAATCTTTTATATTGAAAACATGATCTTTAAATCATTCTAGACACACCATATGTAAGATTGATACGTGATCTGACTAAAAATTAACACATTTTTATTAATGTAAGTGAAAAATGAAACTTCTAACAAAAAGTTCAATGGGGATGAAATTGATGAAGCCTGAGGGCATCCCCACAAAAAATCATAGAACTATCAATTGGAAGAGAACAAGTATAATAAAACAAAATTAATAGGTTATCATACTTTCCATTGAATGTAATAAGATACGCCAATATGTTACCCTCACTCCACATATGTAGAATTGATATACTAGGAAAAATAAGATCCCTACAAGTACATATGAGGTAAATAATATTACATGAGAAATTCATCTAACCATTCAAGTAATTAATGATAATAGAATAATATAATTCAATAATAGTCAGTTGAATATCTATATCATTACATAATTTGAGTCGTTGAAGCATCACTGATGCCTCTACGACCACTGAAGTACCCTTCCCATAGAAAGAAAAAAAGGATACAATAACTGAGGATCTACTATCACGAACAACACCACCTCCACACATGATCTCTTGAATGAAAGAACCACCAAAATTTAATTTAATCATATATTCAGGAGGCCGATATCTCACCCAAATTCCATGAGAAATTCTATCGAAAACATTATCCTAGACCAAAATACCATGTGACACAAATTAATGTTGAACCAAGGAGATGATAAAATTTTATAATGCTTTAAAAATGAAGAAAGTGTATCCAGAAACTTTCACCTAATATAATGAAGATTAATCCAAAAACCATTAAAATATGAAACGTTACACATATCCCATATAATCAAATAAGTAGAGGTGATGAAATGGGACCATCCCTTAGACTTCTCCTCATACCTTTCTTGTGAATCTCAATATAGCTACAAAAAATCATCCACAGACATTACGCATCCACTGAAATCCATAAATTCAACAACATAAACCCACAAATACATAGCTCAGTCACTTTTACAAAATAGATGAACAAAAAATTAAAATTTATAGTAAATAAAACACTTACATTTAGATGCAGTAGGGATACTCATTCATTGGGGAATATCATCAGTAGGATTAGAAAAATGTTGTATTATCTGACAAAAAAAAGTGAATTTTAGAGAAAATCATTACATCATAGTAAAAATCTCATATTATCTAGGTTAGAACCTGATTGAATCATGGAACACAAATCAGAGAAATAAAATAATGTGTGTGTGTGGGATCAATTCTTATACATCATAAATAAATTTTGGATCATTTCCCAAAATTTTGAATAAAAAATCCAATTTCATTTTTTATGTTTTGACAATGTGATATGTGTTTTAAACTAAATTACATTGTAGAGATCAATCATCGACACAAAAGTTTCAACTTCCAACCCTTTTTTAGCTTCATTCACATATAATTCCATGATTTTAATTTGAACACATGATAAAAATATCATAGAGTAATCACTATTATTATTTACTATATCTTTCATTAAAATGTCTTTAGTGAATAAAATTTAAATATGAAGGAATTCATCTTCAATTTTCAACATAGATGTGGATATGATTATAATAGAGTTGAGACACTTTTTACAAGCTCATAAAAATATATCAAGACAAAAAATTAAAATGATAATTATAGGATTATGGAAGTACCTTCCCAAAACATCGGTAATATGACTTCGTATTTCTGGGTAAAAGGATCCTTTACTCATTTCCCTCTCATTGTTATCTTCACTATAACCTCATTGCACAATCTCTCTTGAGAAAAACTAGCTTTATGCATCTTACTAACTCAAAAAAAAATTGTATAGTATGACCCTCCATGATACATAACTTTAATAAATCACTCAAATCATTCTTTCTTTGCATCTTCATCACTAAATCATTTTTTTATTTCAGACATCTCAAACTAACACCTCAATGAATGAAATTAGTGAAAAGTTGAAAAGAAATGAATGTAAATTTATGGAATGATAATATACCCTTTATAATAATTTAAAAATTATAGTAAAAATGGTATGATTGAATTAATGATATATAGTATTAGTAAATATATCCTACATGTGGAATTAAACTTGGAATGCATCTATTGATGAAAGTGGATTTGAATGTATCTAAAATTATTTCCCATCAAGTTGGGTACTATTATAAAGATGATTTTTCTATTTCTCTTAGATGAAACACCCTCAATAAAAAAATCATACTATTTTCATTGGGTGGATAAGCCATATGTTGGTGAGGGCCATAAACTCTATAGACTCTCTCAATAGTGGAAAAATATCTATGGTGGAATCAAATTTATTTGGAATGATGGTAGGGTAAAATAAAAAAAATGTTTTTATTGTAATTAAAAATGTATATTTAGAATAAACATATAGCTAAAATACTTCAAATATTATATGAAGTTTATTTTATGGAATGTAATTTCCATGTATTCTTATGCTAATGATTCAAATGGAAAATTTATCTCAAAGGTCATAACATTTACAAGATCACATAAATAATCGGTAATCACCTCAAATACATTTCAAAAATCATTACAACTTTAACTATAGCTCTATTGTAAACCCATTTTAATTTAAAAATATTAACTTGAAATTTTAAAATATCCAACTCTTATATTTCTTCAACAATTATTAAGTATAACATATTCTCATAAATTGTATTTCTATACTTGGAACTGAATACATGCACAACTAGTTATATAATCCTAACTCAACTATTTATAATCATACTATTTTTATCATTTTACTCAATATAGAATGTATACCCATTAATTACAAAACCAGTATAAGAGATAACATTTAAATTTGGTCCCATGGATAGCCAATGAAGTTGTTCGGTAATTGAATTGGGATTTTTAGATAACTCCTGATAAATATGATCTTTCAAGAATCTTATAAACTATTTATTATAGTTAATTTATATCCATATTTCAAACATTGATGGATTAAAATGTATAAGAATTACTTTATATGATTCATCATGTGGAGGAAACTCTAAAACCTTATTAAAAATGTTAAGGTGATTTTTCTCATGCTCAGTAATTGTAATTCTAACAACACCTCTTCTGTAAATTTCTTATCCCATAAGGCTTTCACTATGATGAGATTTTGGGCAACTAATTCTATTAACATCTTGGAGGTAATGAGTAAATAATTCAATAGCTTCATCAATAATAAATCACTCTTCAATACAACCTTCTAACTAACTTAAACTCATGATGTTCCACTTCAAAATATTCATATATTATTTATTGAGGTATATCCATCAAAAATTTGTGACCATATAGTTGAATCTATTTAACCTAGTGAACCAACAAGTGGAAAAATATATCAATGAATTATGGTTGGAAGAATAACTGCACTTATCATATTATGATAGCAATAACCTTATTCATGATTGGAAACAATGTAGGGTCTATTACTTTACTGCATATGGATTTGAAAAGGAAGAAATGTTTGGTTAATATTTTTTGTACATTTTAAGGCAGAATGAAACATTATTCTATGAGAATTAAATCTTCATAAAAACATTATTATCATTTTATTGTACTTAAAGTAACATAAAATTATTCATTTTAATGATATTCTTGGTATTTTATGGATACACCTCTAAAAATTTACACCATTAAGAAAGTTTCATGATTGAAATTGTTCTTTTCAATATAGAGTATAAGATTTTGGAGGGATAATAGTTTTCTTTTCACCCTTCACTGGTGACAAAACATCCCTTATCCCCATGTTAGTCATGTACAAGATTTCCTTAATTACAAATTTTATTATCTCTAGTACATTTTTTAATGGGACAATAATAATATCAATTATATATTTTTCTATATTCATGACATCAAAAATATATATAACATATAAAAAATTCCAGTATGTTAATTCAAATAAAATTCATCTATATTTTCCAACCATATTTTTTATGTTTTTTCAAAAATGTATTTCCAAAATTAGTTTTATAATATTTTAATTTCTTGATAAGTTTATCACTCGTTAATTGGGATGGTGTTTTACATTGTTCTATATTTCTATTTAATGATATCATCCAATATTGATATTTATGTCTTCAGGGTAAAAAATCACAATGTTTTAAAAAAAGTATTCGTGGAATGTTTCAACCAAAATGAGTGTGTACTATCTAAAAAAATGGGACACCCAAACATTCCATTAATTTTATAGCCTAAAAAATTATACAATAAGGAATTTAAATTATCAATCTATAAAACATGGTTTTGAATTTGAAATCTTCAATTCTATGATCCTTAAACAATGTAGCACATTTATCCCACATAAATTTGAGATCCATGATAAATGAATCCAAATGGATATCAATATCATTACCAGGTTGTTTGTGTCGAGATATAACCATATTTAGTGTAATGTATTTGTTCTTCATACATGACCATGGTGGAAAACTATAAATTACCAATTTAACTAGCCATGTAATGTGACTACTAATTTTCACACTAATATGACTTGTTCTATCTGTAAATAATTTAATTAAAATGTTTCTTGGATTGTTTCAAAATTCAGAATACTCATAATCAATTTTCAACCACTAAGGAGAGTTCATTGGGTGTCATATTTTACAATCTTTAATTCTCGTATCTGCGTGGCATGAAAATTTTCTAAAGGTTTACTGACATCCATAGAGATGTTTAAAAATTTTAATGATAGAAAAAAATCATACACATTTTGATGTATATGATTTATTTTTCTTTTATCGATCTATGAAAAATCCATCAGATATTATGAGTGATTCATGTTCCTTGTAAAAAAATATACAATCATTTGGACATGCATGTATTTTATTAGAAATTATACCCATTGAACATTTAATCAACTAAGTGCCACATTTTTATAAGGAATGTCATTTTATTTTGGTAACATATAAATCAGGAGACCAAGTAAATCTATAAAGATAGTGTCACTCTATCTACTACCAACTCTAAAAGTATTTGACATTAATACAGTTGAAAATGTTGTATATTTAGTAAAAATGGTATAAAATGGTGTATTTTCATAGATATTTAACTTCTCAAACAACATTGTACAATCATGAATGTAATCATGAATTTTCATTTTCATTTCTTCTATACGATCTCTGTCATAATTTACACTAGCATTCATATCAACTGATCTATAAATAAAAATATCATACTGGTGGGTATGTACAATCTTTTTTCCTGATGTTTAGACCAGAATTTATAGATTCGATCAATTTTGTGAAAAATAAAATATTCTCAAAACTCTTTTGAGTGAATTAATCTTGAATAACAACAATATAAACATGGATAAATTATTTTTTAAGGGTCATATACATTCTTTATTGCAATCTTGATGAACATTTTGACACCATCCTCATACTCCTTATTCATATGATTAGCATCCATCTAGTTTTGATTCATATCAATCATATTATGTTCAATAATATTCATTTTTTACAAAAATAAATAAATACACAGAAGGTATTAATAGTTAAAGGAGAAATTTTTAGATACTACAAATAAATTTGAAAATTTTTCTAAGAAAAAATTTCTACTCAATTTGGACACTCAACGGGCAAATAAAAAATGTTGTAATGATAAGATGATAGAATTCATTGAAACTGAAAAATTAGACCCCTTATGAGAATGTTTTGCATTGATAACCTCGAATTAAAATAAGAATTTTTTGTCTAAAAAATTTAGGATGGTGTGTGTTTCATTAAAGATGACAATTGATGATAGATACAAGATTTTATGAAATGAGGTCAAGGATGAATTTAAATTCTAATAAGGGGAACCCACATTGAATGATTTACACCATGATTCTATCTCCCCCTTTGGTAGATTGTAATCTAGATTTTATAATAATGATCATACTGGACCACTAAATTTGAATGAATCTCAATATGCCAATGTTATTGGAGATGATTTCAAAAAAGTTATATTTTTGCCAAATAGAAACATGAGAAAATAAACTAATGGTGATTGAAGGGTTATAAGTTCCCCAATATAGAGAATAATTATTATAATGCTCTTAAAGAGTCAGTTAAGCTATATGAAATTATTGTTTTAAGATAATATGAGTTTAATAGTGTGTATTGATATTGTTTTGTAGTGGTGGAAATCATTTATAGAAGAGAACTTGTTATATCTATAAATTTATGAAGTGTATGATTAAATTTTCATCTATTAAAAACGGTATAGATCAATAATTTTCACTCAGAAAATTATTAATAGTTAATATTTAGTGTAAAATTATAAAGGATGATGATGTTTGTGATGTGAAACCTTAAAACATTATGTTCACTAAAAACTAATTTTATTTATATATAATCTATTGAAGGTGACAATAACCAAATACTTCGGGAAAATTAAAAACACCCAAATAAGAACTAAAAATGTTGAAATAATAAAATATCATTAATGGAATATCACAAGTATAAAATTGTGGGTTTTTTAAGTGTTGATTTGTCCAAGGAGTTCAAGGGATACCGATGAAAAAATTTCAGTTCCACGAGAGTTTGAACAACACGAGGGATGGGCTCCTCTATTGGGGTTCTATTAAATGATTGTAAATGTTTTATTAGTGATTTTAAAAAACATTGATAATGACCCATATTTATCAACACTAAAATATAAATTGATGATAAGACCACTCATTATGATTTCTAACTCTTAGGGCTTATAAATATGGTATTTTATCTTTACTTTCCAGAAAAAGATGTTAGTTATAGGTTTTGTAAGTACATTCTATTTATGCACTTAAGAAACCTATATTTATCATCAATATTTAGAAAGATATGAAAAAGTTCCATATTTCTTGACCTAGGAGGTGATGGCCACTGATCCCATCACTCCCCCTATAAATTACGAGGGACCTCTTTCATTCTTTGAGGTAACCCAACCTCTCTTCTTATCTCCCTTTTTTACCATCAATTTTCTTCCTTATTTCCCTCAAATATTGCTTATCCCTAAAGTTTTTCATTTTCTAATGGCTTCTTAAACCATTCTCTCTCATCCTCAGAGGTCACTAATGCCTTGTTGCTTCTGAACCCAATGTTGAAAAAAAGTTTCAAACAATGTCATCCATTGGTGGATTCATTTGATCGGTTTTGTTTTCAAATATTGTGGACTAAAACAATGATGAACTATGGGACTTCTCAACAATAGAAACATCATGATTCAGTTCACTTCGGAGAATGGCTTGGTCTAGCCCTGGTCTAGTGCCTCCCATGTAACACCCCAAGATTTCATAGTACGTTATTTCTTTAAAGTAATTCAATAACTTTCACTACATGCAGCACTGTGTTCAAGCGCACCACGACTTACGAAACTAGCCGTTCAAAATTGATTATGAATAGTATTAACTAAATTTTGAACTTTATATAATCCTTATAATTTTATAATCCATATTATTAGTTTCTTATACATAATGTAAGAACAAATTCATTTTTTTAGATAAAAGAAGTATTTTTCAAAAAATTCACTTTTACCGTCTTTTAATGGAAAACCCTTTTTAAATCCAATATTTAAAATTTTATATATTTAATTTGAAAAAATAAAATTCTTATTTAGAATCGGGACATAAGAATTTAGTTTCAATAAATTTTTGGTGTTTTTCTAATAACATTCATATTTGGGTGAATAGTGAAAAATACTATATTTTAACTGAAAACAACTTTTTTAATCAAAATAATTTATAGTGTTGAGTTATACATTTTAATGGTTTTTAAGTATAATTAGATTATATTTTTACCATTTAATCCAATGATGGTCATTATAAGTAATTTCACTTTGAAATTGGACAAAAACAAGTGTCAATCTTTTGATAGTTATTATTTCTTAAAAACACGCTAGTTGTTTTGACAACGGGAATTAATTTTAAATTAATTAATGAAACTTATATGTTTTTAATTTGGTAAAATATACATCATTTTTGAATTTGTAATATCAAATATATCTTAGGCTGAAATATTTGTTATTTTTTTGAAAAGTTTTAACTTTTGATTAATTGTGAAAAACACTGAGTTTTTAGTTAAAACCAACTTATTATTTAAATAATTTTTTATTTTATTTAAATTTATTTTATGTCAAAATAGATACATAATACCTATATATGTTCAATATAATTAATTGGAGTCATTTTATAATAAGTTTAGATATAAAAAAGTTATTGAACTTTTTACTGTCTTTTACCCACCTCCTAAAAGCATTTGCAAATTTCTATAAAATATAAATTTAACGCTTCTGTGAGTTGAATTTTAAAAATCAAAGAAACACGGTTATCATCAATAAGTAAAATGTGGTTCAATAAGATGAAAATAAATTTTGGAGAATAGTAACTTTTGGCTTTTATTTACCGCGGTTAAAGGTTAATAGGGTAATTCAAGGTAAAAAGAATATTATAATAATACAAAATTACCTTAACACTTTTCATAACCTTATTGGATGAGTCATGTTCAACCATGTGCATCCATTGGTCCATTTTTGAACCCCATTTAGCTACTTATGAATGATAATGACACTTTATTTTAATTAACTTGAAGGCAAAATGACATAAACAAATATCTTTTAGTAAATCAATTTTTACATGGGGTTGTATAAGTCATCTTTTTTACTATAAATATTCATTGGAAAGATAAAAATATTTCATACATAATGGTATTTTATTTATATTTTTTATAAATTAAATAATTTAATTTATTTATGACACAATGATGATGCAGTAATTACCTTATTAATGAAATATTAAAATAATTGATATTATAAATATCCAAATAAATGTAATTTGAGACTTCTTATGAATTACACTAATTTTATATTTTAATATGACATGTTAGGGTTGATTAAATGAATTTTTTTTGAAGTAATAATGCTGTTATAAATTTAACAAAAACAAAATAGAATATAGTGTCAAAATTGACATAAAATAGTTTTTGAAAACAAATATTATATTATTAATTTATATTCTACTCCTAAAAATCTATGGTTCAGCCGAACTTCTAAAATAGTATTATATAAGTAATTAATGAACCACTTTAGGTTCTCTTAGAAGTTTATAGTGATTTTATTAACCATATAATATAAAAATACAAAGAGACATGGTAAATTTCAAACTAATTAACTAAGAGTTAAATCTAAAAGATGAGGTTAATATAGTTACACAATCCTCTGTAAAACCTATTGGTTGAGTGGTTTGCGACCCATCCCTGCCTTATCCTTTAAATAATTAATTTTATATCCATTAAAAACCTAAAATTATTTTATTATAAAATAATATTTCAATATTTTCCTAAGGTACCCCTCACCGCTCTTATAAAAGGGCACTCCCCCTTCTCTCAAATTCACACCTCCAAAGCCATTAGGCTCATCCAACCCCTGCCCAAATATCCTCAAAACTCTCCTCTTTTCATCCTATAGGCCTTCAGTTAGTCATAAATCCATCCTAAAGAGCCCTTTTGATCAAATCAAAAAGAAGAACCCGAAGAAGAGGTAAATATATTGTCACCTCTTTCAAGTTCCTTTCTTCTTCCACTTCCTCTTTATTTCTTGTTTCCGTTATAAATTAATAAATCCAATACCTTATATATAATTTAATGTTATTATAAATATGTAACACTTATATTAATTATTTTATCCATCCTATTAATGATAATGTCACCATGTGTGTGTACGTACGGCTTACCGTCTCCACACCGTGGTGTAATTTGTTATTCAAAACTGTTATTTGGATGGATATAATGATGATTAATATGTATATAAATAATGAAAATAACATGATAATGTCTCTGTAAAATAAATATACCATCTAAATCCACACCTTTAAGTAAATTATATTGTCGCTCGTGCGTACGTACGGATTACCATCTCCACGACGTGATGAGATTCATTTTCATGTTCACCATTAATTGACGATTATAAAAATATATATTACTAATAAGTATGTAATATATGACATAATAATTATAATTGAGATATATATATATTTATATATATACATGTATTTATGTACTTACATATATCTTATTCACTTACTACCGTTCAATACGATATGAAAACAGAAACATCGTTTATGCGTACGTACGGCCTACCGTCTCCATAAACGGTGCTTTCCATTTCATATATCTATCTATTATAAATATCTATATTATAAATATATATGATATATAAATCAAGTATTATATTCTAGAATTATTTAAATTATTATCTAAATGATGCGATCAAGAATAACAAGTTAAAATACTTACGATAAAGAAAGCGATTATTACCCGAAATGTTAATTTAACATGATAATCATTATTAAATGGGTAGTATAAAGTCATAAATGAATCATGTATGATATAATAAATATTAATATGGTTCATATTTAATATAATAACATTCAATGGTCATTATTCAAGAGTTCAAGCTTACCCTTGACTAAAGGAAAGTTCAAGGTAAGGGCTTTCTTATCTCACTTTTAATTTTGTGAGATTTCCAGTGTTCGCCACTTATTGCATGTGGTGTATTGTGTACTTCCATTTGATATATATTATAATTATTCTCCTAATATTCATGGTATTTTGTGAATGATTTGGTGGTTATTAACTTTTGGTCACACGACTCGGTTGATTACAACGTGGTAAGGGTTAATTCCCCAATCTCATTATTATTCGAGATTGTTTATGGGTAAGTTTTTACTGGGAAATATTTATTATCCATGTCCACATTTCATAAAAGAGTTTTCAAAAAGATACTTTTTAAGAGAAACTTTTACTAAAACATCATTTTAAATGTTTTAAAGATTTATTCTTCTAAACCATTTTCATTAATGTCCATGTTTTGAAATTTGATTTAAGGATATATTTAAATAGACATGAATGTTTTAAAATGTTAATTCCTTTCAAAAGTTTCAAAGTTGTATGGGACACTTTGATTCAAAAATGTCTTTAAATGTCTTCCTTTATAAATTTTGTGACTTTTAAATGTTTTCATGAAAAAGGGATATTCCTATCAATGAGATTTAAAAATTATTTTCATCTAGTCAACATCCATTGATGTATTTTAAAGTTGTTTGAAGTTGATTTATTATGATAAAAATATTCTATACGGTATTATGTTTGACTATGGATATGTTATCTTTATACCATTCCTTGTTTAGGGTTAATGTATTGACATTTTGTGTGCTAGTTTTAATACGAATGTTTATGTTATATTTCAAACCTTTCATATGAGTATTGTATTGGACTTAGTAAGTGACGGGTGGAGCCCGCTGTAGCTCCTCGATGCATCGGTAGGTCTCATGAGACAACTAGACGTGGAATTGGCCGAGGCATTTCCCAATTTTATATATGGTTTTGTACAATGCATTAATCATTTTTGGACGACTTGGCCGAGGCCTTGAAAAAATGTTTTAGAATGGCCGGCATTATACATTCCCTCATTATGAAAATAATATTTATGGTTCATGTGGTCATTTGACTAGTAGAATACCCATGATTATGTTTTATTATGGCATTATTTACTCATCTCAAATTCCTTCCATAAAAGTATTCATGTTTATTATTGGTAAAGGCATGTGTTTTCAATTATTCACCACAATTAATATTTATGTTATCTTTGGCTCTATTTCTTACCCTTACTGAGCGTTTGAGGTCACCCCTTTCTATGTTTTATTTATCCCAGGATTCCAAGAAGTGTATTTTGATTGATATGCTGGGTTAAGCTAAGGTAATAATGGAATTCATAAAGGATTATTTATGTTGTGTTGTATGTTATAAAGTGTAATGTAACATTCATGTATGTAATCTATTTTCCAAGAATGTTAAACTGATGGGTCCTTCAGGATTTGATTCCTTGTAATCATGATAATGTATTAAAATAATGCATCGGCTCTGGGTAAATGGGGTCGGGTAATTATAGTTGGTATCAAAGGAATTTTATCAATAACCTTGAAAACTAGATTTAGATAAACTTTGATTATGTCACATTACCCTAAGATAGACTTTGAGTATTAGTATAGAAGAACTTCCTAGAATTTTGGTACTATAGAGATTTTGTGAGTTTTCCAAGAAAATACATCCTTGTCTGGATACGAGCAGGTAGAGGCGGCTCTGGCATAGATGTACCTATGGGTAAAACCCAAAAACACTGCTTTGAGCTAGACTCGAACAGAAAATGGTGCATGATAATGGGTCTTGATGCACTCTTGGTTATGACACTCTTGGGGGATATGATTAGGATAATTCTCATTTTCTTTAAAAATCATTATGAAGGATTTATGAGTATATACCTCCTCAAAAAAAATATTTATGATTACGGATTATATCCATAAACTATTCAATTTACATTACGTATTTTACAAGTTTGGAATTATTCATTGCAATTCATAAACTAACCTAGTGTATGTCGTTGTATAGAAATGGTGCCCAGTAGAAGGAATGAGAACTCCAGTAATACATATGATCCAAAGAGTAAGAAGGATAATATATTTCATAGTATTAATCCAACACTTAGAAGAGAAATGGTCTCCCATGTATTCTCAACATATGGAGAAATAATATCATGTGTTAATAATATAAGTAAATAATTATTTGAGTCATATGGATTTGAAGGGAAGTAAGAGAAGAAAAGGATGGTAGAGAGAAAGATGGATAATGAGAAGAGGGGAAAGAAGGATTTTCCTATATGTGATAAATGTTGAAAGAAAAATCTTTGTAAATTCTTGAAAGGAATGATAGTTTTTTATATGTGTGGAGAAAAAGGACACCAAGTACATGATTGCAAGGGTGAGAAAAAGGTTTCAAATTTACAATGCTTCATCTGCAAGAAGTTGGGACAATATACTAATCAATGTCAAAATCATCAGAGTATACCCCAAATTCTTCTATTGGATAAGAATCAAGTTATGATACAAACGAAGATGAAGAGGAATGATTAAGAGTTCTTATGTTGTTATTAAAGTATTGCGTCATTTGAGTGAAGTATCAATGATGTAATGATTATATGAATTATGGAAATAAATTAGGATTATAATGAAGTACTATTTAATGGGGAATTTGAGATTATATAGTCTTGATACTTAAGGTAGTAATTTTGGAATAAGAGATGGTTGATTTGGATAAATTATATTGGATATTCTTGATTAACTTGGAACTGATTAATGGTTTGTATATTCCATAATTATTGGAGTTTAAAACCTTTTTAGACATAAGAATTATATCCAGAATTATATAAAGAATAAGGGAGAATGAAAGTAATCAATATGGTTTTACGATAATTCAGGGTGCTAATATGTTTTAAAATAATACATGATGAAGGTGTTCACATGTTATTACGTGGTAAAAAGGATCTTCATTGTGTTTAACATCCTTATAAATTTTGGAATGTGAGTTTGGATAGAAGTCTTTTGGATAAGTCTAAATGTTGGAATGAATTAAGTTTGAAATTGGATACTATTGTTAAGGTTATTTTTGTATTGTTATAAAAAGGACAACACGCAGACCGTGTGACAATATGTCGTGTCGGACAAAGCTGTGGGAATCGAACCCACAACCATAGTGTGATTGGCATTTATTGCCTACCACTGGACTACGTGAAGTCCATGGACTGTATAATCTAGCTTTTTTGGGTCTGATAGGTGAATTATAAATTAATTATTTTTGGAACCCTATATGATTAAGATAAATAGATTTATTTTTTAAATTTTTAGAGTGAAAGATGAGTTTGTGGTAGAAATTAGTTGAAGGATGAAACTCTACTTTTCAAGTGTATATATATATATATATAATTTTTTTTCCTCTTATTATATGAATAAATTAATTCTTAAACTTTAGTGAATGGATATTAAAACCAAAAATGTGTTATCCTAACACATTATGTTTTGTTGAACCGATGATATTTTAAATTATCATAGATTGATGAATTTGAGGCCTTCATTTTACACTTGTTTTTGATTGATGACCTCAATCACTCCCTATAAATATTTAAGTTTTTCCTCCAATTATGTGTCTTTAATTTCCATCAATGTTCTCATAATCAGGATCATAATTTGGTGGTGACTTTTTCATTCCCCTTTTCCTCTTATTAAGACTAAATTTTATTAACCCAATTTCCGATGTGGGTTTTCCAAAAAAGGTATATTCTATTTTCAACCTTTTATTTTCTAAGAACAATTTAAAATTGAGAGGATGAAGTTTATTATAGTATGGAAGAATGTAACACCCCAAGATTTCATAGTACGTTATTTCTTCAAAGTAATTCAATAACTTTCACTACACGCAATAATGAGTTTAAGCACACCATGACTTACCAAACTAACCATTCAAAAGTGGTTATGAATAGTATTAACTAAATTTTAAACTTTATATAATCCTTATAATTTGAGAATCCATATTATGAGTTTCTTATAAATAATGTAAGAACAAATTTCTTTTTTTAGATGAAAGAAGTATTTTTCAAAAAATGCAATTTTACCGCCTTTTAATGGCGAACCCAATTTAAATATAATATTTGATACTTTTATATATTCAATTTGACAAAATAAACTTATTATTTAAAATCAGGACAAAATAATTTAGTTTCAATAATTTTTTGGTGTTTTTCTGATAACTTTCATATTTTGGTGAATAGTGAAAATACTATATTTTAACTAAAAACAAATTTTTTAATCAAAATAATTTATAGTGTTTATTTATACAATTTAATGGTTTGAAAGTATAATTAGATTATATTTTTACCATTTAATCCAATGATGGTCTTTGTAAGTAATTTCACTTTGAAATTGGACATAAACAAGTGTCAATCTTTTGATAGTTATTATTTCTTAAAAACATGCTACTTGTTTTGACAACGTGGATTAATTTTAAATTTATTAATGAAACTTATATGTTTTTAATTTGGTAAAATATAAATCATTTTTGAATTTAGAATATCAAATATATCTTAGTCTGAAATTTTTGTATTTTTCTGAAAAGTTTCAATTTTGATGAATAGGGAAAAACACTGAGTTATTGGTTAAAACCGACTTTTTATTTAAATAATTATTGATTTTATTAAAATTTATTTTAATTAAAAATAGATACATAATACCTATATATGTTCAATATAATTCCTTGGACTCATTTTATAATAAGTTTAGATATATGAAAATTTTATTGAACTTTTTACCATCTTTTACCCACCTTTTATAAGCCTTTTCAAATTTTCATAAAACATAATTTTACCTCTTCTATGAGTTAAATTTCAAAAATCCAAGAGACAAGGTTAACCTTAATAAGTAAAATGTTGTTCAATAAGATGAAAATAAATTTTGGTGAATAGAAACTTTTGACTTTTATTTACCGCGGTTAAAGGTTAATAGGGTAATTCAAGGTAAAAAGAATATTATAATAATAAAAAATTACCCTAACACTTGTCCTAAAATTATTGGATGAGTCATGTACGACCATGTACTTACATATATTCCATTCACTTACTTCTTTTCAATATGATATGAAATCAGAAACAACGTTTATGCGTACGTACGGCCTACCATCTCCATAAACGGTGTTTTCCATTTCATATATCTATCTATTATAAATATTTATATTCTAAATATATATGATATATAAATAAAGTTTTATATTCTTTAAGTATTTAAATCTTGATCTAAATTATACGATCAAGAATAACAAGTTAAAATACTTACAATAAAGAAAGCGATTATTACCCGAAATGTTAGCTTAACATGAAAATCGTTATTTAATGGGTAGTATAAAGTCATAAATAAATCATTTATGACATAATAAATATGAATATGGTTATTTTATAATCTAATAACAAACAATGGTCATTATATAGGAGGTTAAACATACCCTTTACCAAAGTAAATTACAAGGTAAGGGGTTTCTTATCTCACTTTTAATTCTGTGAGATTTCCATTGTTCGTCACTTAATACATATGGTATATTGTGTACTTCCATTTGATATATATTATCATGATTCTCTTTATATTAATGGTATTATGTGATTTATTTGGTGGTTATAAACTTTTGGTCATATGACTCAATTGATTACAACATGGTAAGGATTAATTCCTCAATCTCATTATTATTCGAGATTGTTTATGGGTAAGTTTTTACTGGGACATATTTATTATATATGTCATTGTTTTATAAAATAGTTTTTAAAGATATCCTTTTTAAGAGAAACTTTTATTGAAACGTCATTTTAAATGTTTTTTTGATTTATTCTTCTAAACCATTCTCATTAATGTCCATGTTTTCGAAATGGTTTTAAGGATATATTTAAAAGAACATAAATGTTTTAAAATGTTAATTCCTTTCAAAAGTTTCAAAGTGGTATGGGACAATTTGATTCAAAAATGTATTTAAATGTATTCCTTTCTAAATTTTTTGACTTTTAAATGTTTTCATGAAAAATGGATATTCCTCTCAATGAGATTTACAAATCATTTTCATCTATGTCAACATCCATTGATGGATTTTAATGTTGTTTGAAGTTGAATTATTATGATAAAAATCTTCTAAAATATATTATGTTTGATTTTGGATGTGTTATTTTTATACAATTCATGGTTTAGGGTTAATGTATTGAAATTTCATATTCTAGTTTTAATACGAATGTTTATGTTATATTTCAACCCTTTAATATGAGGAATTTATTGGACTTATTAAGTGACGGGTGGAGCCCGTTATAGCTCCTCGATGCATCGATAGGTCTCATGGGACAAATAGACGTGGAATTGGATGAGGCCTTTCCCAATTTGATATATGATTTTGGTCGATTCCTTAATAATTTTTAGACATCTTGGCCAAGGCCTTGACAAAATGTTTCATAATGTCTGGCATTATATATTCCCTCATTATAAAAATAATATTAATGGTTTATGTGGTCATTCGACCAGTAGAATACCCATGATTGTGTTTTATTATGGAATTATTTACTCCTCCCATATTCCTACCATAAAATTAATCATGTTTATTATTGGTAAAGGCATGTGTTTTCAATTATTCACCATGCTTAATATTTATGTTATCTTCTATTGTATTACTTACCCTTACTGAGCGTTTGAGCTCACCCCTTTATATGTTTTATTTTTCCCAGGATTCCAAGAACTGTATTGTGATTGATATGCTGGGTTAAGATAAGGGAATAATGGCATTAATAAAGGATTATTTATGTTGTGTTATATGTTATAAAGTGTAATGTAACATTCATGTATGTAATCTATTTTCCAAGACTGCTAAACTGATCGGTCCTTCGAGACGTGATTCCTTGTAATCATTCCAATGTATTAAAATAATGCACCGGCTATGGGTAACTGGGATTAGGCCATTACACCCCACATCTGCAACTAATATCGTTAGTCCTTATTATTTAGGTGGGCTCATGATTTCCACATGAAACGAGATACCCTGAATATGGATATATTGGTGAGTTTTTTAGACTACCATCTTCATTTTTTTAATCCTTACATTATTTTAATGTTAAATAATTTGTTAGGTAGATATTTATGTTGTGATAGTAGAACAAGAACTATTTTCCATACTAATTCTCCACAAATTTTTGTTGAATTTGATGTTTTAATAATTCTAGAAGAGAATGTTTTGATTCAAGAAGGAGAAGAGTTATAATACAAGAAACCGACTTCATTTGATTCATTGATCAATATTTTCTCTTCATTCAAAAAATGTGAAACTTGATGGATGTATGTATGCATGGGGGCATAAATCACATCAAGAATACAAATGCAATTTTCAGATGCATTGGTAAGGGTATGGTGTACGTTTTTGGTGAAAGACTAAAGGAAAAGGTTTAAATTGGTTTTTTTATTATCTGATGTAGTAATACGGAAGTAGTGTACTTTGGATCACTTGAGGGCATGGAATTGAATGGGACAGAACTACATACTGACCTTAAATCCAAACAGTTGATTCCAAATGGAATAGAAAATTTTATCACCATCTAGAAGGAGTCATGATTGTTAATCTATTATTCGTGAGTAGTAGAATTATATGGTATATTAAGATGTGATTTTGCGGTTTTTGTGCAATGAGGCATGTGGAAATTAAAATAAATGTGTCTAATGGGGAATCCAAAGGGTGGCGATAAATCTAAACATAAAGAGGTATTATCGGCAGTAGGTGTGGAAGATGCAACGGTATGTATAACCAGTGGAGGCAGCTAGGGATGAGATAATGAAACAAGTAGGGTGAGGTTGAGAGGGGCTAGCTTGAATATTAAGATCAGTAATCACATTGCATATTTGGAGTTTGAATTTTTGGTTCAGGGAAAAAGGGTTGAAATATAAGAACGAATGGGAATCCAAAACCCATTACCGGAAGGGAACTTCTCTAATGGTCAAATTCTTTATGGGACAGATTAGGAGGATGAGATGTCTAGACAGGTTTTGGTGGAAAATGTCGATGGATTTCATGTAAGAAGCCTATAAATCCCAAGTAGGAGTAAGGGGCGGAAAGGAAAAAGGGATTTAGGGAGATTTATTCAATTAAAGGGAAAGATTTCTAAATGACATAAGCACTAATCTTTGTTACCTAATCTAATGGAATTAAGGACAACTAAAAAGAAATTGGTAATGGATAGTGAACACATGTCTCATAACTAGGATCATAGGAAGAGTTTGAATCTTCATAGAGAAAATTAGATAGTGTAGAGTGGTGAGGACAATTAAAAAGAATAGGTTGGTTGTATAATGGAAGATCTGATTTAGGAACATGAGGAATCTAATAGTAAGGTCAAGGTACCAGATAAAGAGGATGGGGGGAAGGGGGAGCCATGTGAGCTTATTATTCATTTGAATAAAGAAATGTTAGAGGAGGCATTTGAGATCAATGATACATAAGAGGAGGTCCACAAGATGAATGAGAGGTTGATTCTAGTGGATAGTAATAAGGAACGGTGTGTATAGATTAATAATCCAGATTATATTTTGATACACGGCTTCAGAAAACGGATGATTTGTGTGGAAGAGTATATCCAAACTTTGGAAAAAAGGTCCTACTTTGAAGAACACATCGAGGATGACTCGAACATGAATGCCACTGCTCATTACTGGAGGTTATATAGAGGTATGGTTTCTAATATACATAAACTCGATTTCAATGATTTTGTGGTTTCTTATGGTGTTTTTTGATTACATGTTCCAAACATGAAAGGTTTCCCACTTTTTCCATAAAAGTGATTTTCATAATAAAAAGTTAATTTTCCAGTTGCTAAAGACAATATAAAATATCAAAAAAATATGAAAAAAATATATTTAAATATGAATAAATTATAAAAAAGTTAAAAATTAATTAACATTATTAATGAACATATAATATTAAATGCATGAATGTAATAAATGAGTGAAATTTAATAAATAAAAATGAATAGAATTCAAAATTATTCAAAGAATGTATGAGTTTTATTATTTATATAAATTATTAAAAATGAAAATTAATATATATTAAATTGATATGAAAACGTATTAAATATATACATTGAAACCATATTAGAAACCTTAAATGCTAAAGAATAAATATGTATTTTGAAATATTAAAAATAATGAAATTACAATAATATTAAAACCGAATAAATTATAATGAAAAGTTAAAAATAAGTAACATTGGAAGTGAATAAATAATACTAAATAATATTAATTGAATAAATGTTAAAAAATAGTGAAATTAAATAATTTAAAAACTGTAGATTATAAAAATATTAAAAAATTAAATGTATTATTATTTATTTAAATTATTAAAAAAAGTAAAAAATGAATATATTAATTATATAAATTACAACCATATTAAAATAATTTAATATTAATGAATAAACATATATAATTAAATATTAGAAATGTATAAAATTAAAACAAATTAACAATGAAACTTTGAAAATGAATAAATTAAAAAAAATAAAAAAACTAGATTATTATTGATCGAATAATATATAAAATGAATAAATTCAAAAAAAATATTTAAAAGTAATAATTAATATATTTTTACGAGTAATATAAAGAATGAATCATATTTACTAATTAAAAATAAAATATTTATTTATATAATAAAGTATGTTAATAAATATAATTCTAAAATAAATATTAAAAATTGAATAAATTATATAAATATTGTGTGTGTTCTATATAAAAATGAACTAATTACATATATGTATATTTAAAATTATTGTAACACATGATTGATATATGTTAAATCAAATAAAATAAAATTTAATTAAATTTCCATTACTTGATATAATTACTTTATATTTTTAATTAATATTAATTATTAAATATAAATCATTTTTCAGTAAGTATATTACTTATTTAATATAAATATACATATTTTGTATTATATAAATTATATATAAGTAAATATTTTATAGATTGATATATATATATATAAATATATATTTCAATATTAAAATGATTAAATATATTAATGAATAATTGTGTATAAAGAATGTAAATATTAATATATTACAAAAAATATTAAATAAAAACTATTTAAAATTAATAAATTATAAAAAATTAAAAAAACATTATTGTTAAAATATAACACAACCTTTATTTATGAACACTAATATAAAAAGCACATTCATTAGTGCTAAATTAGGATTTTCATTTCTAAAAAAGGATGAAACTTTTATAATCACTAAAAAAGGATCCCATTATGAGCGCTAATATAGGACCCCTTTATTGGCGCTTTTGTAAGCGCTGGTAAAGCCAATGATAGCTAGTGAAAAATATGAAATCCTACACCATCCCTATAACATAACTAGATTAGAAACATAAAATCAAATCGGAATAAAAATATTATATAAAACCATAATGAAATATAAATATTAAATTTAACTATATTTCAATTCAAAATTTACATACAATATATTTTCATTGATGTGATATTTAAAATTAAATAAATAAAAATACAATATAATATACAAAATCAAAAGATATATAACCTATGGTTTTTAGTATTCACCCCTATAAAAACCTTGTCCATATAATAAAACCAATTTTTTTTAGTAATTGTACATAAAATAATAAACAAGTTATGATTTTAATATAATTCATATATGATAAATTGTGCTACTAATTACTATGTATGACAATGATACTATCAGTTATACTATTAATTATATTATTAGTTGTTTTATTTTTAATTATATATTAGTTAATATTTCTTAAATATACCATTAATTAATAATTATATTATGAATATTTAATTACATTTTTAATTAATAATCTAAATAAATTATATTGTAAATTACATAATATTTTAATGATATTATAAGTTATTAAATATTTTAAATACATAATTATTATTAAAAATTAAATCATTAAACAAAATTAACATTTTTAAGTTGAAAACATGCACCTTGATAGTATCAGGAACATTGTGGGTTAGACAGACATGTGGTCAATTCTTACAGGTCATTAATTATTTACGAATCATTGTCCTAATGGTTGAAAATAATATGAGCTCATTTACTCTATTTTGAAAATTTAACACTTGTTTTAAACTTAAAATGAATCTTTTATGCTGAAAACACTCAGTTAGAGTTATATTGGCCACATCATATGTTAGATTGATGTATAGTTTATTCCTACATGTCATAAGTGAATTATGGACCACCTTGCAAAAAAATTAAAATGATTGGAGCTCATTTACTCGATTATGATAATTTAATTCTCATTTTAAACTAAAATCAAATATTTATATTTAAATAGATACTTTCAGTCATACTGACAACAACATGTGTTAGATTTACATGGGGTTGATTCCTATACATCATGATTGAAATAGGTATCATTGTCCTGAAGTTTGAAAACAATGTGTGTTTTTTTCATAGTTTTGGAAATGTGATGTTTGTTTTAAACTAAAATTACACTTTTCTATTAAAAACAAACTCATTAAGTCATATGGACCACAATGTGTGTAGGATTAATGTGCGATAGTTTACTATAATCACAAATGAATTATGGATCATTTTACTAATGTTAAAAAATATTCAAGGATTTTTTTATGATTTTGGCTTTGTGAAATGAATTTTAAACTAAAATGAAACTTTTAAATTGAAACAACTAAATTAGAGTCATGCTAGGAACATCATGTGACATGTTGACCTACAATTGATTCCTACATGTCGCATATGAATTATAGAACATTTTACTAATTTTTAAAAATAATAGGAGGTCATTTTCTCAATTTTGGCTATGTGATGTGTGTTTTAAACTAAAATGACACTTTAATATTGAAAACAGGCATGTTGAGTCATAAATACCACATCATGACTCTGATTGAAATACAATCCATTACTATATATCTTAATTATATTTTGGTTTATTTACTAATTTTTGAAAACAATTTGATATTTTTTCTTGGTTTGGCTCTGTGACACGCATTTTAAATTAAATGGTACTTTTGTATTGAAAACATACTATTTGAATCATATCAAGCACATCATGTTTCAGATTGATGTGTGGTTAATTATAACTATCAAAATTGAATTATGGAATGTTTTCTAATATTTTTAAAATAATCCAATCTCATTTCCTTGGTTTTGACAACATGACACACATTTTAAGCTAAAATGACTCTTTTATATTGAATACATGCTCATGGAGTCATAATAGAAAAATTATAAGGCCCCAGCCTTAAATCTTACTTAATCTTGAGTTATTACAAGATTACACATTGAGGATCTTTTCAGGTTTAGAGTTTTAGAGAATTAGATCATGAAACTTGCATTACATTCCACATTTAAACAAAGTGGTTACATAAAAGACAATATTAATTCTTCCCATCAACGGAATCCTATTTAAAATAAAACACGGATTCTTTCTTGACACATCCTTGACACTATCATCACATCATGTACCTTTCCCTTGACCTATGAAAAACATTTCAAAAACTTGGGATGAGCATAAAAAGCTCAGTAAGGGTTATAAAAATATGGAAAGGAAACATGAGTTCATAAGAATGAAATCATACTTTACCCATAAAACATAGGCATATCAAATCATGAATAAATCATAGAAAACATAAGACATAAAGGTAACTTGAGGCATTAATAACATTCTTACGTAGGGAGTAACCCTCTTGGTTACGTTTGGAATACCCATCATAGTATATTCCCTAAATCTTTTCGGAGAAACCTTAATGTTTCACTCCTTCGCATTACCCAATGCATTGGAGAGCTATATCGGGCTCACCCGCCCTTAGTTTATCACGGAACCACCCGTTTTCATAACAATTCCCAAGAACCATAACATAAATGTATCACATAAAACATGCATAAAGGAAACATAACATTTCCACATTTTAATCACAATATAACATCTTAGTATATTTAAATAATGAATCCATTCAAAAAGAAACCACTTCCAAAACCATTTAAAACATTTAATAAAGAGATTTTTGAATCAAAGTGTCCCATACCACCTTGAAGCTTTTAACATTTTAAACCATTAATATCCATATAAATAAATCCTTAAAACCATTTTTAAAACATGGATATTAATAAGAACAAATCATTAAAACATTTAAAGCGATATTTTGGTTAAATGGGTTTTACCAAAATTAGAGACACCTGAATACAATAATTGTGGAATAACATTTAGTCATAACTTTATAATATCATGAGAATAAATGGATTCATGATATAATACTCCAAAGGACAGTATATACACCATATAAGAGTAAATTGGTGCATAACAACAATGAACCCTCAATAGAAATGTCAAATGTGATGAAATCCCTTATAAAGAAGGTATCCTTAAATTAAGGAAAAATCAATCTCAAAAATAAGTGGGAAAAATATAAATACACCCAATATAAGTGTATATTAAGTGTAAAACAATAAAAGGTCATTCACACATATTCAATGGATGACATATTCAATGACTACATGTTGAACCCAAAGAAATCGAAATTGGGTTAAAAAGTTCCCTTGACAGCCTAACGACATCACATCAAAATGAGTTGATGAGAGATAAAAAGTGTATCTCATCACTTGGACATAAAATTTACATCAATAAGGATATATGAGAACATATCCCAACATAACAACATGTAAATTGAAAGACCCAACAAAAGAAGTCTTTTAAAAAAAGAGGAGGGTGAAAGGTTCCCTTACCGACTTGGGTATCTTTCAAAACATACACCCCATGAAAGAAGGACAATAGATCATTGATGTAAATACTCATAAATGAAAGTATATTACACAAAGAGTAGAATAATGGGCAGTACATACACCACTCAATGGAATTTGTGGCAAATGTAGCATAAATCTCACGGGAATAAAAGTGAGATGAAAAAATCCCTTACGAAAACTCGGCAGCCTAACGGCGCCACATAAAACTTCCAAATATGGATTGATGAGATCAAATAGGGTATCTCATCACATTACAATAAAATGTACAGCAAGATTAATATAAAATAACATCCCCCAACATTACAAAGAGGAGCCTAAAATAAGTGACATAAAGGAGAGTACTTAAAAAGAAAGAGAGAGGTTAGATCTCTTACGAAAGTTCGGCAGCCAAACGGCGCCACTCAAAACTTTCAAAATGGATTGATGAGAGAGAATAGGGTCTCTCATCACATGAACATAAAAATTACAGTAGGAGTAATATAAAAGAACATCCCAATCATAAAAAATATGAGCTTAAAAGAAATGACATAAAAGAGTGTACTTAAAAAGAAAGAGAGTTGTAGGATCCCTTACCTCGGGTCCGACTTGACTCGATCGTTCCTTAATCTCCTGAATAATAAACTTCAGTTAATTTCTACTTACTTAAGAACCTTTTTCAAGTTCATTATTACTTTTATACCACTTATTACCATGTCATAAACATTATGTAATCATTTAAGTTAATAATATTTGTTTTGGCGATATTTAGTTCTTAAGTCGAAAGTGGACTTCTTACAATTACATGTTGTTCGTGTGGCCAAATGTTTATTATATCCAGAATTGCATTCATTATGTAGATATCATATATGTCATATATATCCTTTACATTCATTCATTTATAACATTACATAATCATTTAGAGGTAAGAAATGAAATGCACCGTTCATGGAGACGGTAAGCCGTACATACGCATGAACGCTACTTTCATTTCTATTTCGTATTTTATAGAATGGAATAATAATGATATAAAGGTATATTATAATTCCAGTATAATATCATATATAATATCATATTTCCATCCTTTATACATCCCACATATGGTATTTAACGAATCAAATCACTTTGAGGGGGCGGTAGTCCGCACTTCCTTAAATAAAGATATCGCGTATACCCAGAATGGAAGCCATAAAGGTAAGACAAAAATGAAAAATACAGAAGCATAAATAAAACATAAACATATTATATATCATATATAAAAATAGTTACATCATAATGGCCACCTTTGAAGGTGTTAAATGAGTATTGAACAATCATCGTTTCGGGAGGGAGAATTTCACCATCCACGGAAACCGTATGTTATTTAACCATTTGATGTAGTTGTGTGAGAGTGTAGCTAGAATAAATATTATAACAACATCCTAGTATATTAAATATACTGGTGTTGTTACAAAAGAAGTAAATAAAAAGAGTTTAGGGGGTTGGAGAAGCAAAATAAAACAAATGAACATGAGAGAATAAATTACCTTTAAAAGTGTAACTCCTTTTGATTTGAGCCTAAAGGCTTCCTTTGAAAGGATTATGCCCAAAGGGAATCCTCTAGGATGAGGAGAGGGATGTGGAAAGAGTAAATGGGCAGGGTTTGGCCGAGCCAAAGGCTTGAGGAGTGTGTCAAATGAGGTAGAGGTGGGGGTCTTTTATAAGAGGAGAGGAGGGGTACTTTTGGAAAGTAAAGAAATATTACTTTATTTGAAAATGTGTTTTGGTTTCAAAATGTCCCACATTGATATAATTCGTGTATAAGGTGATAAGGCTTCGAAATCCACTCATCCAATAAATTTTGGACATGTGTAGTTCATAGATTTTACATTATCTTTCCATTTTATTTAAATCGTCAAATAATGATGTCATCGCTGCATCATTATTATGTCATAAATAATTTAACTTATTTAATGTCTAAAAATTATAAAAAAAATACTATGATGTAGGAAATCTTTTTATATTTCCAATTAATATTTATAATCAAAAATATGATTTGTATAACCCCACTTAAAAATTGTTTTAGTAAAACATATCATGTTTGTGTCATTTTTACTTTTACATTAAATAAAAAGTTATTTATGTCATTTTCCAACCAAAGTGGTTCCATGGGGTCCCCAAGTTGACCCATGGCTTGTCTTGGTCGGCCATGACACAACCAATGAGGGTAAGACATGTTTCAAGCTCATCTCATTTTATTAAAGCATTATTTTTACCTTAAACTACACTAATTACCACTAACCGCGATTAAAAACTTAATAAGTTACTATTCACCAAAAAATTAATTTAATCTCATTGAACCACATTTTACTTCTTAATGACAACCATGTATGTCGGATTTTTTAAAATCAAAACACAATGAAGGAAAAATTTCATTTAAACGGAAAATCAGTTTTTATAAGTACCACTTAGTGGTTTCACTATTCATCAAAAATTGAAGTTTTTCAGAAAAATCCCAAAAATTCACCCTAAGATATATTTGATATTCTGAATTCAAAAATGAAGTCCATTTTACAAAATTCAAAACATATAATTCACATTAATTAATTTAATAATTAATTCCCGTTGTCATGACAAATAGCGTGTTTTTATTAAACAATAAGTATCAAAAGATTGACACTAGTTTAAGTCTGATTTCAAAGTGAAATTGATTCCAACGACCACTATTGGATTTAATGGTAAAAATATTTTCTAATTTCACTTTAAAACCAATTCAAAATATAATATAATCATATAAATAAATTATATTAAAAAGTGGTTTTGAATTAAAATACAAGATTTTACACTATTCATTAAAAAAATGAACTTTATCGGAATGATACCAAAAATTTACACAAAGTAAATTTTGATGTCCAGATTCTTAATAAGAGTTTTATTTGGTCCAAAAGAATTTTTAAGAGTGAAAAAAACTATATTTAATGACGGTTCACCATCAAAAGGTGATAAGTGAACCTTTAGTGAAAACTAGGGCATATACGCCTAAAATTGAATTCTTTCCGTATTTTAAGCCTTTATCTTTTATTGTATAAATGTAAAAACATTTAAGAACATATATAATCATATTTTAGTTATTTCTATCCATTCCCGCCATTACAACGGCTACATGTTAACTACCATTTAAAATAATATTATTTTATTATTAGAGTGCAACGTAAGATTCCCAAGAAACTCGTTGTTGCGTGTTGGGTACGCCATCGAGCATAGTGTCCCCTTTAACGTCATATTAATATTTTATTCACAAATATGGATAAATATGAAAATTTAATATTCTTTATTTACCTGGGGTGTTACATCCTTCCCCCCTTTTGGGAATTGCGTCCTCGCAATTTTAAAATTGCGCTTGGAAACATCCTTGAACGTCCCACATCGGAACAAGAGTCGGTAAAACAATCACTTTAAAATAAAGAAAGATAAGCATAGAGGTCATCCGAGTTAACCCATACTAGGATTCCAAGTATGAAAATATGGACATGGAGGAGAGAACATAGGGTCATGTTCTGATGGAGAGTGATAGAAAACATGTTTAGGAGATAGTTAACAATAAGAAAATCACAAACATGTGATGGGTTAAACGGTGTTGGGATCCCCAGTAAGAAAAGTTAATAGACAAAATTTTTGTTTTATGTTACTTTTTATTGAGGAATTTATCCATAAGGAAACATAATCACTTATTATGTTGACTTTCAACTTTTTTTAGATTCCTTAGTCAAACTCATATTTTTTCCAAAAGACGAGTATTTAGGGAGACTTGTTCGCATTAAGAGTACTATAATCAACTTCTAGAGAATCACCTAATCCCCAAAAGAGAACTATATACATCCCATGTATTTAGGCTTTAACCAAAACCAAAACCAAAAAGGTTAGTACAAGATCAGATAATCCAGAAAAGGATAACCCCTTATAAAAAGAAAATCTATTCTTAATCTCCAAAATTTGTCCAACAAAACCCAAAGTTCAACGAGGACCATCCGATAAACAATTTTTCCATAAAATTATTCAAAGTAAACCAATATAAGATTGAAACCCAAATATTTTGAGGATTTATTCACATAGTCTTCCAAGTTAAATCGTAACATTTATCTCCAAACAACATTAGTCGCTCCTAAAGTCTCGCATTGAAAAGTAATTATCCTAATCACATATCCTCCAAAATCAACTTACTCTTAATTCATAAAATCATATAACTAGAAAGAATCAGTCAAACTAACCAGGGACTTCACGTAGTCCAGTGGTAGGCGATAAATACCAGTCACACTTTGGTTGTGGGTTCGATTCCCGCAGCATTGTCCGACGCGACGGGTTGTCACACGGTCTGCGTGTTTTCCTTTTTCCAAAACTATATAATTCTCAAATCATTACCCAAAAAGGGATAAAATCATCAAAAATAACCATAACATAATTTAACCTCAATTTTATCTCATGCCTTTCACTTCAATCTTAACATATGGTAACCCATAATTACCTCAAAAGTAAGCATCATATAAACCCAAATGGTTCTTTATAACTATGTCCACAAATGAAAAGATAACTATTACTTGAATAAAATTTTCCTATATTAAACATCAGGGTTACACATAATATAAAAAGTCTTCTAATGTAACCCCATCATCAAAAGAGACTTAATACTCTTAAGAATTTCACCCTAACTCTTGAAGCCCTTATATATTGACATCTTACTCATTCAACATTCTTCATGATCCATTATCCATTCCATTCCAACTTATTCTGAAATACCGCTTTCCTACAATCAAAATCATGAACTATATACTAAGATTCCAAAATAAGAAAACAATAGTCATGAAATAGTACATACCTTTGATTGGTCATTGTCAGTTTCTTCATCCTCAATCGGAATGGCATTAGGTATTGGTAAACGAATATTGGTACGCTCTTGGTGACCCCATTCACGAAACTTCTTCATAGGACATGTGTTTGCATAATGACCATGCACACCACATTTAAAACATTCAATTGATCCCTCAGAAAGAACTTCTTTCCCTTTCCTCGAGTCAACTGGATGCTTCATTTTTCCATGGCAGGTTCTTGCTTTATGACCTTCATTTCCACATCTATAGCATATTTTTGTCCCTTTGAAACATTTTCCTAGGTGTTTCTTTCCACATATTTGACACATAGGTTTTTTAACACACTTTCCTTTATGATTATTACCTGTACTTCCGTAGGGATTTGTTTCTTGCATATATAATGCCTTAGAGAAATCTCCAAGGTTTAGGTGGTCAATCATGGCTCCAGATAGTTGGTTGAGGATAATCAAAAGAGTTCTCATTGCAGCTCCCATATCATTCAGTTGCTTGATCAAAAAACTGTCACAGTTTCCTTCACATCCACTGTTACTTTGGTGCCTGCTAGATCCAGCCATTTACTAAAACCAAAAAGGTCAGTGTGAGTATATCAACAAAACCATCATGTACTAATGAGTAAGATAAACAATAAGATATACTTACTCATTCACTTTATCTAAAACTAAGTATCTTTCTGAAATCCTAACCATTATGGTAATTGTCACTTATGCTTAAATAATACCCTAACCTCTAATGTTATCTAAACCGACCTTTGATACCAACTATAAGGCCCCAGCCTTAATCCTTACTTAATCTTGAGTTATTACAAGATTACACATTGAGGATCTTTTCAGGTTTAGAGTTTTAGATATTTAGATCATGAAACTTGCATTACATTCCACATTTAAACAAAGTGGTTACATAAAAGACAATATTAATTCTTCCCATCAACGGAAACCTATTTAAAATAAAACACGGATTCTTTCTTGACACATCCTTGACATTATCATCACATCATGTACCTTTCCCTTGACCTAAGAAAAACATTTCAAAAACTTGGGATGAGCATAAAAAGCTCAGTAAGGGTTATAAAAATATGGAAAGGAAACATGAGTTCATAAGAATGAAATCATACTTTACCCATAAAACATAGGCATATCAAATCATGAATAAATCATAGAAAACATAAGACATAAAGGTAACTTGAGGCATTCATAACATTCTTATGTAGGGAGTAACCCTCTTGGTTACGTTTGGAATACCCATCATAGTATATTCCCTAAATCTCTTCGGAGAAACCTTAATGTTTCACTCCTTCGCGTTACCCAATGCATTGGAGAGCTATATCGGGCTCACCCGCCCTTAGTTTATCACGGAACCACCCGTTTTCATAACAATGCCCAAGAACCATAACATAAATGTATCACATAAAACATGCATAAAAAAAACATAACATTTCTACATTTCAATCACAATATAACATCTTAGTATATTTAAATAATGAATCCATTCAAAAAGAAACCACTTCCAAAACCATTTAAAACATTTAATAAAGAGATTTTTGAATCAAAGTGTCTCATACAACCTTGAAGATTTTAACATTTTAAACCATTAATATCCATATAAATAAATCCTTAAATCCATTTTTAAAACATGTATATTAATAAGAACAAATCATTAAAACATTTAAAGCGATATTTTGGTTAAATGGGTTTTACCAAAATTAGAGACACCTGAATACAATAATTGTGGAATAACATTTAGTCAGAACTTTATAATATCATGAGAATAAATGGATTCATGATATAATACTCCAAAGGACAGTATATACACCATATAAGAGTAAATTGGTGCATAACAACAATAAACCCTCAATAGAAATGTCAAATGTGATGAAATCCCTTATAAAGAAGGTATCCTTAAATTAAGGAAAAATCAATCTCAAAAATATGTGGGAAAAATATAAATACACCTAATATAAGTGGATATTAAGTGTAAAACAATAAAATTCCATTCAAACATATTCAATGGATGACATATTCAATGACTACATGTTGAACCCAAAGAAATCGAAATTGGGTTAAAAAGTTCCCTAGACAGCCTAACGGCATCACATCAAAATGAGTTGATGAGAGATAAAAAGTGTATCTCATCACTTGGAAATAAAATTTACATCAATAAGGATATATGAGAACATATCCCAACATAACATCATGTAAATTAAAAGACCCAACAAAAGAAGTCTTTTAAAAAAAGAGGAGGGTGAAAGGTTCCCTTACCGACTTGGGTATCTTTCACAACATACACCCCATGAAAGAAGGACAATAGATAATTGATGTAAATACTCATAAAAGAAAGTTTATTACACAAAGAGTAGAATAATGGGCAGTACATACACCACTCAATGGAATTTGTGGCAAATGTAGCATAAATCTCACGGGAATAAAAGTGAGATGAAAAAATCCCTTACGAAAACTCGGCAGCCTAACGGCGCCACATAAAACTTCCAAATATGGATTGATGAGATCAAATAGGTTATCTCATCACATTACAATAAAATTTACAGAAATAGTAATATAAAAGAACATCCCCCAACATTACAAAGAGGAGCCTAAATGAAGTGACATAAAGGAGAGTACTTAAAAAGAAAGAGAGAGGTTAGATCTCTTACGAAAGTTCGGCAGCCTAACGGCGCCACTCAAAACTTACAAAATGGATTGATGAGAGAGGATAGGGTCTATCATCACATGAACATAAAAATTACAGTAGTAGTAATATAAAAGAACATCCCAATCATAATAAATATGAGCTTAAAAGAAATGACATAAAAGAGTGTACTTAAAAAGAAAGAGAGTTATAGGATCCCTTACCTCGGGTCCGACTTGACTCGATCGTTCTTTAATCTCCTGAATAATAAACTTGAGTTAATTTCTACTTCCTTATGAACCTTTTTCATGTTCATTATTACTTTTATACCACTTAATACCATGTCATAAACATTATGTAATCATTTAAGTTAATAATATTTGTTTTGCCGATATTTGGTTCTTAAGTCGAAAGTGGACTTCTTACAATTACATGTTGTTCGTGTGGCAAAATGTTTATTATATCCAGAATTGTATTAATTATGTAGATATCATATATGTCATATATATCCAGTACATGCATGCATTTATAACATTACATAATCATTTAGAGGTAAGAAATGAAACGCACCGTTCATGGAGACGGTAAGCCGTACGTACGCATGAATGCTACTTTCATTTCTATTTCGTATTTTATAGAATGGAATAATAATGATATAAAGATATATTATAATTACAGTATAATATCATATATAATATCATATTTCCATCCTTTATACATCCCACATACGGTATTTAACGAATCAAATCACTTTGAGGGGGCGGTAGTCCGCACTTCCTTAAATGAAGATATCGTGTATACCCAGAATGGAAGCCATAAAGGTAAGACAAAAATGAAAAATACAGAAGAATAAATAAAACATAAACATATTATATATAATATATAAAAATAGTGACATCATAATGGCCACCTTTGAAGGTGTTAAATAAGTATTGAACAATCATCGTTTCGGGAGGCAGAATTTCACCATCCACGGAAACCGTATGTTCGTTAACCATTTGATGTAGTTTTGTGAGAGTTTAGCTAGAATAAATATTATAAAAACATCCTAGTATATTTAATATACTGGTTTTGTTACAAAAGAAGTAAATAAAAAGAGTTTAGGGGGTTGGAGAAGCAAAATAAAACAAATGAACATGAGAGAATAAATTACCTTTAAAAGTGTAACTCCTTTTGATTTGAGCCTAAAG
This sequence comes from Viscum album, assembly GCA_963277665.1. Taxonomy (NCBI): domain Eukaryota; kingdom Viridiplantae; phylum Streptophyta; class Magnoliopsida; order Santalales; family Viscaceae; genus Viscum; species Viscum album. Next base: position 358,650,953 of record OY728158.1, on the reverse strand, counting down.
GCTTCCTTTGAAAGGATTATTCCCAAAGGTAATCCTCTAGGATGAGTAGAGGGATGTGGAGAGAGTAAATGGGCAGGGTTTGGCCGAGCCAAAGGCTTGAGGAGTGTGTGAAATGAGGTAGAGGTGGGGGCCTTTTATAAGAGGAGAGGAGGGGCACCTTTGGAAAGTAAAGAAATATTACTTTATTTGAAAATGTGTTTCGGTTTCAAAAGGTCCCACATTGATATAATTCGTGGATAAGGTGATAAGTCTTCGAAATCCACTCATCCAATAAATTTTGGACATGTGTAGTTCATAGATGTTACATTATCTTTCCATTTTATTTAAATCGTCAAATAATGATGTCATCGCTGCATCATTATTATGTCATAAATAATTTAACTTATTTAATGTCTAAAAATTATTAAAAAAAATACTATGATTTAGGAAATATTTTTAGCTTTCCAATGAATATTTATAATAAAAAATATGACTTGTATAACCCCACTTAAAAATTGTTTTAGTAAAACATATCATGTTTGTGTCATTTTAACTTTTACATTAAATAAAAAGTTATTTATGTCATTTCCCAACCAAAGTGGATCCATGAGGTCCCCAAGTTGACTCATGGCTTGTCTTGGTCGGCCATGACACAACCAATGAGGGTAAGAAATGTGTCAAGCTCATCTCATTTTATTAAAGCATTATTTTTACCTTAAACTACACTAATTACCACTAACCGCGATTAAAAACTTAATAAGTTACTATTCACCAAAAAATTATTTTAATCTCATTGAACCACATTTTACTTCTTAATGACAACCATGTATGTCGGATTTTTGAAAATCAAAACACAATGATGGAAAAATTTCATTTAAACGGAAAATCAGTTTTTATAAGTACCACTTAGTGGTTTCACTATTCATCAAAAATTGAAGTTTTTCAGAAAAATCCCAAAAATTCACCCTAAGCTATATTTGATATTCTGAATTCAAAAATGAAGTCCGTTTTACAAAATTCAAAACATATAATTCACATTAATTAATTTAATAATTAATTCCCGTTGTCATGACAAATAGCGTGTTTTTATGAAACAATAAGTATCAAAAGATTGACACTAGTTTAAGTCTGATTTCAAAGTGAAATTGATTCCAACGACCACTATTGGATTTAATGGTAAAAATATTTTCTAATTTCACTTTAAAACCAATTCAAAATATAATCTAATCATATAAATGAATTATATTAAAAATTTGTTTTGAATTAAAATACAACATTTTACACTATTCATTAAAAAAATGATCTTTATCGGAAAGATACCAAAAATTTACATAAAGTAAATTTTGATGTCCAGATTCTTAATAAGAGTTTTATTTGGTCCAAAAGAATGTTTATGAGTGAAAAAAACTATATTTAATGACGGTTCGCCATCAAAAGGTGATAAGTGAACCTTTAGTGAAAACTAGGGCATATACGCCTAAAATTGAATTCTTTCCGTATTTTAAGCCTTTATCTTTTATTGTATAAATGTAAAAACATTTAAGAACATATATAATCATATTTTAGTTATTTATATCCATTCCCGCCATTACAACGGCTAAATGTTAACTACCATTTAAAATAATATTATTTTATTATTAGAGTGCAACGTAAGATTCCCAAGAAACTCGTTGTTGCGTGTTGGGTACGCCATCGAGCATAGTGTCCCCTTTAAAGTCATATTAATATTTTATTCACAAATATGGATAAATATGAAAATGTCATATTCTTTATTTACCCGGGGTGTTAAAAAAATCATCTATCAGAATGATGTGTAGTAAGTTATACATATCAAAAATAAATTATGTATCATTGTACTAATGTTTTTAGAAAATCATAGATCATTTTTCTATTTCTTCTGTGTAACGTGTGTTTTAAACTAAAATGAAACTTTTATACTAAAAAATTCACTTTGATTCATATTAGCCATGTATTGTGTCATATTAACATGATATTGATTCATAAATGTTGAAAATAAAATAAGGATATTTTTCATAATGTTTAAAAACAACCCGAGATCATTTTCTTATTTTTGGCAATGTGAAATGTTTTTAAAACTAAAATTATACTTTTATATTGAAAACACACACTATGATTCATACCAACCACATTGTGTGTAGGTTTGACATGAAGTAAGTTTTTATATTTCTTAAATAAAGTCTGGATCATTTTCATAATGTTATAAAATAATCATACCTTGTTTTCTCAATTTTAGATATGTGATGAGGGTTTTTAACAAAAATAACAATTTTATGTTCAAAATGTGCACTTTGAGTCCTAAAAACTAGATGATGTGTTGGATTGATGTGTGATCAATTCCTAAAAAATATAAATTAATTATTAATCATTTTCCTAATGTTTGAAATAATTTTATCTTGTCTTCTTAGTTTTCACTGTGTGATGAATGTTTTAAAAAAATGATACATTTCTATTAAAAACACAAACATGGAGTCATACCGGAACATCATGTATTATATTAATATATGATTCATTATTACATGAAAAAATGAATCATGGATAATTTTCCAAAAATTTCACGACAATATAAGATTTTTTATATATTTTTGTCTATGTGATGTGTGTGTTACACTTAAATGAAACATAAAAACATGAACTTTTTGTAATACCAGAAACATCGTGTGTCAGATATATATGCATTCAATTCTTAAATGTCACAAATAAATTAAAGATGAGTGAATATTCATGATTTTGGAAAAGTGAGGAACATTTTAAACTAAAATGAGACATTTAAAATGAAAATTGCACATTAAGTTGTACTGAACCCATCATGTGTTGCATTGAAATTCAGTCAATTCATACACACCCAAAATGAATTATAGATGGATTTCTTGAATTATCAAGACAATGTAAGATCATATTCTCATTTTTGGATATGATATGTGTTTTTTAAACTAAAATGATACTTTTAATGAGATAAAGATTCACTTTGAGTCATACTATCAAAATTGTGTGTCAGATTGATGTGTGATCAATTCCCAAATGTCAAAAAAACATTATAGATAGTTTTCGTAAAGTTTGAAAAAAAATTATGAGACTGATTACTCAATTTTTACAATATGATGTGGGTTTTAATATAAAATGACACTTTTTTATTGAAAACACAAACATGGAGTCATTCTTGTCACATCATGTTTCATATTGACCTTTATTCAATTACTATAGATCAAAAATCAATTATAGATTATTTTTCTAATGCTTTTGGACAGTTTGATCCCATTTACTTGGTTTTGGATATGTGAATTTTTTTAGAGTAAAATGATACCTTTAATGTGAATATGTTTACAATGATTCATAATGGAAACATCACATTTCAGATTGATTTAAAGTTAATTATGACACATCCCACATGAATTATCAATCATTTTCCTAAATGTTTAAAACTATATTAGCTCATTTTCTTAAAATTGATAATGTGATTTTCATTTTAAACTAAAATGAAAAAGTGATTTTGAAAACACACACATTGAGTCATACCAACTGCATTGTGTTTCAGATTTATGCGCATTAAAATCCTACTTGTCAAAAATGAATTATAGATTGTTTTCTAAAATTTTGAAAATAACACGAACTCATTTGTTTAATTTTGACAATGTTACAAGCATTTTAAACTAAAATTTCACTGGTATATTTAAAGCATTAAGTTTGAATCATTCTGAACTCATCATATATAAGATTGATATGTGATCAATTACTACAAAACATAAATAAGTTATGGATAATTTCCCTAAATTTTGAAAACAGTACATGTTTTTTTTCTAGGTTTTATCAATGTGACATGGGTTTAAAACTAAATTACCTTGTAGAGATCAATCGTCCACACAAAATTTTCAACTTCAAACCCTCATTCAACTTCCTTCACATATAATTCCATGATTCTAATTTGAGCATTGGATTATAATATCATAGAGGACTCACTATTAGTATTTACCATAACATTCATTGGAATGTATTTGTTTGAATAAAATGTGAATGTGAAAGAATTCATCTTTCATTTTCAACAGGGATGTGGAAGTAATTATAATGAAGTCGGGACCCTTTTTAAATACTCATAAAAATATAGTAAGACAAAAAATAAAAATGATAAGTTTATGAGAATGTAATTACCTACTCTAGAATTTGGTAATAAGACATCATATTTTTGTGTCAAATGATCCTTTACCCATTTCCCTCTTGGAATTATCTCTATTATAGCCTCAATGTACAATCTCTCATGAGAAAAAGTATCATCATTCATGTTACTATCTCAACTAAAATTTATATAGTGTAACCCTCCATGATACATCTCCTTTGATAAAACTCTCAAATAATTATTTCTTTGCATCTTTATCACTAAATCATTTTTTAGTTTCAACCAACTCAAACTAACACCTAAATGAAGAAAATTATTGAAAATATGAAAAGAAATGTATGGGCAATTGTGGAATGATAATATACCTTTTATTATCATTTAATAATTATATTAATAATGGTATGAGTGAATTTATCACCTGATATGTAGGTTTAGTAAATATATCATTCATGATGAATTAAATTTGGACTGCATCTATAGATGAAAGTGGATTTGAATGTATCTGAAATTATTTCCCATCAAGTTGGGTCATATTATAAAGATTATTTTTATATTTCTCCCATATGTAACACCCTCAATCAAAACATTCATACTATTTTCATTGGGTAGATGAACCACGTATGGGGGAGGATCATCAACCCTATACCATTACTCAAGAGTGGAAAAATATCTATTGTGGGTTCAAATTTATTTGAAATTATGGGCGTGTAAAATAATAAAATAAATGTTTTCATGGTAATTAAAAATGTATGTTTAGAATAAATATATAACCAAAATATTTCTAATAGTAGATTAAATCTATTTAAGGTAAATTAATTTATATTTATTATGATGATGATGCTTGAAAACCCAAATGTTTCTCTAATTTACTAGCATGTACAAGATCACAAACATAATCAAAAATCACCTCAACTTGATATTGAAAATCATTCTGAAACCATGTAATCTTTCCACTAACATCTAAAAAAATATTCTTCTTTTCAGTATGTTGAATTTAGGTAATCCTATTATTACTAAGAAAATATAGACAAATTACTATTAAAATATTTTAATTGAAATTTTAATTACCTTAGAAAATTACACGTTTAAGGATGCTAGTTTGTTGATGGTATATAATATCCATTATAGATTTTCAAATTTAATATCAATAAAAATTGTTATTATATTTATTTTTACACTATAGAAACATTGGATAAAATAAGTAAATAGTTTTCAAATATGTTTTGATTGATAAATATTACTATATAAACCATAATCTATTTCCATTTGAATAAATTATCAGGCTTATTATGTTTACTTCATGACCTCATTCCCTGATTTGTCCGATATTTATAGATCACCCTATTGTAAAATATTATTTCTAAAAACAATTAAAACAAATAATTTGGATTTTATCTATAAAATATTGATTTTAGTACATCACAAATTCACATTTGACATCATGTCTAGTTATTTTGATGGAAATACATGCTTTTAATCTAAAAAAATAAATATTTGGTGTATCTAATTTGATTTATATTATCATCTAGTTCTTATTAAAAAAATAATTAATGAAATATATGTAAATTTCTATTTTATATGGTCAGATTATAGATTTTTAGCCTTACATTTTATCCGTTAAGAGAAGTTCTTCATCTATTATTTTTTCAAACACCATGTTTAGTTCATCATTTTTCTTGTTAGTTTATTATTATTACAAACAAAAATTTTCTATAGAAATGATAGCGGTATTAATTATTCCAACTCTTACTTCATAGAGTCTTCCCTTTATATAATATTAATATATACTCCCGTTAAAAATATGAATCGTTTTTAATTATAATGAACATATTATATCATTTTTTGGACAAAAATAATATGAAAATGTGCCTAATTTATATTGGAGTTGGTGTCCTAGGACCAAATATTTGTGATTTTGTTAAACTTATATTCAATTTATTTAATACTAATTAAACATCTTATTACATATTGTTCAATATTATGAAATACTTTAATGAAATAATGTACAAAAGTATTTTGTCATTAATAAGGTTATAGGAGTTCCGCACTATGATGAGAACTCTAAAGAGATATGATAGTATTCATAATACAGTTATACAGTTGGATAACATACTATGATGTGACATATAGTATTTAGGCCATCATGTGTGATTACTCATAAGAAGATGATGATTCTTATTATAAAGTTTGTATTTGGTAATCTTCAAGATTAGAGATTATGAAAATAAAACCACCAATTTGATTTATGCGTGTTTTTGTGTCATCAAATATTCCTATTTTTTATTATGTGTAATGGTCGTTATACATTAATATTCTTATTATTTCATGTTATAACTAGTGCACTTATATTTTCTGATGAAAACCATGACAACATATGTTCGCAGTACGTTAGGGTACGTTGGGTGCATCATGATTGACAAGTCATTAAGGGATAAGTCAAAGAATTATTTTTATCTTAATTCTTTACAGAAGTTGGTATATGGGAACTTTTATTAGAATATAAATGTTTTCCTAAATTGCATGGCAATGGTGTAAGGGTGTTTTTTTTCAAATGGACAAATAAATACATATCAAGCACATAGTTTGGTGACATGTATGTGTAGCCAAATTGATGTGATATTGTGGAAAGGGGATTATATTAAATTGTTATCATTTATATATGGTTTTCATCCTTAAAAAATCAAGATATTTCTCTTGGGTTCCAGGACTTATTCCCAGGCAATAATTTTAGACTTTAGGTAAGCCCACCTAATTCCAATGAGAAAAGAATCATATAGGGTCACACACTATTTTTTTCATTGATCTCGATTAAATTATATTTGAATTTAATTAATAGACTAAATATTATTCTTAAGTCTAGTGAATAATTTTTATTCAAATTTTATTAATCACGTGAATTAAATAAATATTTATTCATCAGATTGTGAAAAATATATCATTTTTTTTCAATAAATATTTATTTACTAGTTTATGAATAAAATATTTATCTAATAGAATAAAAAAATTATTTGGGTATTCAATAAACATTATAGGATTTCAAACCTCCCGAGACCACATTCAATGATATATATTAATTAACTAGATTTTTAAATAATACTTATTGTTTCGCAAGTTAGCATGTGCCAAAAAATAATAATATTATTATTTTATTTTGGGGAATGGTATATATTAGAAGTTATTATATAATTTAATGTCTAAAAACATTAAATAATTATTTTAACCTTAACCCTTGCACTATAAACGTATGATTATTTTTATTGTGTATAGTATCGATTGGTGCATTCAAAATCGATAATTCTTGCAAAAAAATAATTCCCTCTAAACTCCAACTTCTATATCCCTCTCAAGAGTGATAAATACAAGAGAAAATTTCCTCCGTACTTAATAATGAGTGGTCAACAATAAACAACACAAGATGTTTGATTCATCTTACTAGAACCTAGAGATCGAGGGTCATTGCATGAAGATCATAAGAGCAAGAGTGGATCACTGTTAGAGTATCCTTAGATCCTCATTGCACAATGAAGGAAATACGGAAGGGTCTTTTCTAAAGGTCAACATTAATCAATGAATAAAGAACCTAAACCTAGGTATTAATTTATTCAAATACTAAACAAAAAAATATAAATATTTCATGAAATATCCTAACTCATGGATTCAAAAAATGATAATTAAAATATGTTTTAATGTATATCCCACCACTACATGCTTCTACTACTATAGAACCAAAAAGTGGTATCAAAGTGGTCACATTTAAATTTATAATTATTTGTTTGATTGTTGATCTATGTATAATTTTGATTATATTTTCATTTTATATTATCTATTCTTTAATTCAATTTAAATTAACACTCTTTAACATATTTATCTTGATTTATTTAGTGTTTCATTTTCATAAAGGTTTTATAATAGATGAAGAATGGAAAAAGTTTCCATGTGGAAACTGCTAAAAAAATTTCGATAAGAAAGTGTTACATGACATGTAATCTGAATTACACACTTTCTTCCCTAGGTAGCTACATCTGGATGCACTGACGGATTCGTAGTGTGCCAAGAAGTAATTAAATGTAGTTTATGCCATATATTTACTGGCCAAACTGAGACATGATTGTCAGATTATGTGGTGTGTATCAGTGTACATACTATATAGTATACATAGGTTAGCATGTAAATCATGTAATCTATGTGGTCATTATATGTGTTCATAACCATGTGAGATAGAAAACCGAGAGGATTTATGATATACACAACATGCATGTGGTGTACACGGTGTGTAGTTCATCAATTCCCACATCTAAAACACATGAAAAAGACCTAGTTGTGAATCCCAGACACATGTAATATAGAACATGCAATGTGTAGTTGGTCTGTACTCATCGTGTTGTTCAAATGAGGTACACACTGCAGACCTGGGTGTGTACCCTGGATACACAACAATTGATATACACATCATTTGGATGTTCTATATAGTACATGCAGTCTACCTTTAAAGTAAAAAAATAAATATTACATTAAATTGATTATTATAGCATTAAAACAATATATTTATTGATTGTTACACTAATGTGTGTTTGAAAATTTAATAATTTTTAAAAAATATATAAAATTACTAATTAATTTATTGTAATTAATTTGTCATTATTAGTTTTACCATTTGTTTTCCACGAGTTCCATAAATTATGGGTATCTCTATTTATGTTCGCATTATCATTAAGAAAAATGGGGACATATTAATTATTTCATTAATTAATTAATTTAATAAAATTCACCTTAATAAAAAGGATAAAATAATAAAATGAATGATATCCAGTTACTTTTGCATATTAATTTCATGTATGACCATTTATGATCTTGACCAAGACTTGTGTATGTATTGGATATTATAATTTATTTTATTTCATGGTTTTTTCAATTATTTATTATTAAATCAAATATGAAAACCTATAATTCATCCCTCCCACCATTATTATGTGGGACCTACATGTCTAAGGATATTTATATAATCCCCTATTAACTTATCCATTGGTTAACCTCACTTACATGTGAGTCATAAATACATGTAATTGATGGAGTATCCAAATGCATGTGGAGGTTATTCAAGATAGAACGATTATGTTAATAACTCTAGTGATATACAGGTGGACAAGTGGAATACAGTAACTCATGGCAAGAATAGAAATATAATTTATTTCCCCTAGGACAATGGTTGATTTAATATCTTCTCATTAAATCAATAGTTGGATAAATATCATAAATGAGTCATTTAATTTTTATTTTATTTCCTTCTATCTAATTATTTATTTTATGGATGCAAGGTTTTGATAACATAAATAAATTAATTAATGTGAAATGAAGAAAATTAAATAAATTAATGATGTGAAAATGTTTTATCCATCATGGTTAATTAATTAAGTAACATAAACTTAATATTAAAAATATATATAAAGGATAAAACAAGATAAAAATTTATTCATAATTAATTAAAATCCATCAATTAAATATTATGTCAAACTTGGACTTCCATTACTTAATTCAGAATTAAATCATTGAAACTAAGTTCTTTAATAACCCTCATTGGGACACTTACTTTTAATGTGGAATTATAATTAAGGTTATTGGTTTAATTAACCATCTTACATCAATAAAAGTATCCCTCACGATACTTTACGTGACTTTGAGGTAGGTGTTGAGGAAATCCAAGTCAATATTTTAGGATAGGGGAGTCTACTCAATAGATCAGGGAGCTACAATCCCATAGTTGACAAAGACCTAGCTACCTAAAAACCTTCAATTACCTTGATTATCTTGCATTGGGGTTATGATAATAGACATATGGATCATTTCCACTAGAATGTCATAGACACTATACATTCCAAGTACAATGGTGATGGATATTGGGACTTGGTAAAATAGTTGTAGGTTTAATAAAAATTAATAAAATAAAATTAATTTACTTTTCTCATATAATTTATAATCAAGAAATTTACTAATAATATTCTATTTTTATTTTAGAATAAAATTTCAATCTAATCATCCAAATTATCCCTAAAATAACTATTTGAGAAATACAACCACCTCACTTGTAGTTTTTCCACTGAATGGTTTAGATTGCTTCATGTTATACTATACCCTGAACTAAAATCATACATTATAGAATCCTCAATGCCTAATATTCTTGCTAAAGAGGTTAGTGATGAAGAGTTCTTATTCTACAAAAAAACATTTGAGAGACATGGTTTATGTTTTATGTTTTATGGTTTTATATTTGTCTAGTGAACCTATAATGTATCAAGAAAACATGTATGGGTATAAAATTATTGATAACCTCTATAGTAGTTACCATGAGAGAGATAAAAAAGAATAACATGAGATATCCAAGTCACTCTTTCCTAGAAATCTTGGAGAGGGTTCCCCAACTGGCCCTCGCGTAGTCCATCTCATTGGATACATTGAGCGCCTAGAATTTCTAGGGTTTAAACACTCTGAGGAAGTATGCACCGATATCATTTTGGCATCACTCCCATAGAGCTTCTATATCATTTTTGTAAATTTTAATATGACCAACATTGACATGTCTTTTCTAGATATAGTAACTCTTATTCACAAAGTCGATAAGGATACAAAGATTTAAAATCATTCCATCCTTGTGGTGAAAACCCTTAATGGGAAATAGGATATCCTTAACCCAAAATATTATCCATACCCTTATAAGAAGAATAATATTAAGGGGAAATATTGGGAATATAATGTTCCATATTTCACATGTGGTAAAAAGGTCCACTGGAAAAAAAAACTTCACCCAACCAAAGAATCCAAGGGTATCTTTAGGTGTGTTTATTATTGATTGAAATTTTTATATTTCTAAAAATTGGGTATTAGATACATATTTTGGTTCTCACATATGTATTCAAATATAAGAACTAAGTAGATTTAGGAGGGATGATTGAGGTAATGTTGATCAATGTGTCACCAACAGATCTAAACTTGATGTTTTAGATATTAGTGACTACCACCTCTCATTTACAAATAGAATGATCTTGGTATTAATGATTTTTTATTATGTGACTTCAGTTACCAAAAACATTATATCACTATCCAAACTAGATTCAGATGGTTTTATTTTCAAATTATGAATTAATTTCTGCCTCTTTTATAAAAAAATATTTGGTAAGAAATAATTAAATAAACGTCTTTATGTGTTGGACTACATAAACCAAATAATTTCAATAGATAATGAAACTAACTCAGAAGACTCAGACCACACCCAACATTGGCATCATTGGCTAGGTCAAGTAAATGAAAAACACTTGAATAAACTACATCAAGATGGATATTTAGATGCATTTTAACTAAAACCAATTGTTGTATATTACTCATGTTTATAAGGTAAAATGAAAATATCCCCATTTAGTGGGAAAGGTGAAAGGAATAAAGATATTCATGAATTAGTTTATATTGATGTGTGTGGAATATATCTTTTTTAAGAAAGGGGTGATTACTCATATATCATAAATTTTACTGATGATTTTAGAATATATGGATACGTGTACATAATGATTTATAAGTATCATTATATTTATAAATTGAAGGAATATAATAATAATGTTAAAAAACATATTGGTAAGAAGATTAAAAAACTTCACTTAGACCATGGTGGAGAATTTCTTAATCAAGACTTGATTGGTCAGTTATGGGAGTTCAAGATTCTATCTGAACTCACTCCTCGTTATATGCCTAAGTGGAATGGTGTAAGATAAAGGAGGAATTGCACCTTGTTTTAAATGGCGAGGTCAAGGATGATCCATGCGAGTCATCTATTATCCTTTTGTGGATACACATTAGAAATAGTAGTAAAAATATTAAAATCAGGTTCCAATTAAATAAGAAGATGGTATACCATACCAATTATGGAATGGAATGATAACTATGTTGTCATACTTGCATGTGTGGGGTTCTGAAGAATTATTTATGGCCTCTTTAAGTAAAAAACTTGGATAATATGTCAAAAACTATACCTTTATAGGATATCATAAAAACATAAGGGAATATTATCTATACGGCCCCTCATGAAAAATTGTTATAGTGAAAAGACACACCTTATTCCTTTATAGAGATCACATATCTAGAAGATATAGTATGAGTTAGATAGAATTTGATAAATTTTATGCTCAAGGTACACAATAGTTGGTATAAGAATAGATTCCACAAAGCCCAGTGGAATAAGAAATTGTTCCAGAAACACAAGTACTATGTAGGAGTACAATAGAAGTTATAAAAATATAAGGTTATGTGTTTCTAGTCACTAAGGATGGTGACTCATTATTAGTTGATAATAATTCTACTTGAACCTATAATGTAGAATTGTGTGGCACAGATGTGTCCAAGTTGAAAGAATCCCTGAATTCTATAATGGATTCTATGTACCAAAACCAAATATAGATTTTGGTAGATCCTCCAGTGGATACAAAGAATGTTGGATACAAATGGTTATTCAAGAATAAACTTGACATGGAAGGAAAATTTAGTACATATAAGGCATGACTTATTGCAAAAGGTTTTAAATAGTGTCAAATGATTGACTATGATGAAACCTTTTCACTAGTTTCAATGAAAAAATATATTTTAATTCTACTTGACATTTCATCTTACCATGACTATGATATTTAAAAAATAGATGTTAAAATAACCTTCCTTAAGGGGATCCTTCAAGAATATGTCTATATGACAAAACCTGAAGGGTATGTGACTCGAAATTATGCAATTAAGATATTAATTATTGGTCATTTTCCTAAATTTTGAAAACAATATAACAGTTTTTTATTTGTATTGATAATTTGATTTTCATTTTAAACTAAAATAGGAAACTTATATTGAAAACACACACTTTGAGTCATGCTAACCACATTGTGTGTAAAATTTATTTGAATTAAATTCCTACTTGTCAAAAATGAATTATCGATTATTTTCTAGAATATTAAAAACAATATGAACTCATTTATTCAGTTTTGAACATTTGACAAGTTTTGTAAAATAAAATAACACTTTTATGTTGAAATTGAGATATTTGAATCATTCTAGACACATAGTATGTAAGAATTATATGTGATTGATTCCTATATTACATAAGTAAATTATGAATAATTTCTTTAATTTTAAAAACAATACATGTTAGTTTTCTATGTTTTGACAATTTGACATTTTTTAAATTAAATTACTTTGTGAAGATCAATAGTGCACATTAAATTTTTAAATTCCAACCCTCGTTCAACTTCCTTAACATATAATTCCATGATTCTACTTTGAACATTGGATCAGAATATAATAGAGGAATCACTATTAATATTTACAATAACATTTATTATCATGTATTTGGTTGAATAAAATGTTAATGTCAAGGAATTCATCTTTTATTTCCATCATGTATATTGTAGTGATTATAAAAAAATCCTGGCCTTTTTTACAAACTCATAAAAAGAGAGAATGAACCAAAATGAAAATGAAAAATCTAGGATCATGGAATTACCTTCCCGAGAATTTTGTAATATGACTTCATATTTGTGGGTAAAATGATCCTTTACCCATTTAACTATCTCAATTATCTTTACTACAGCCTCAACGTACAATATCTCAAGAGAAAAAGTAGCTCTGTGCATGTTACTGGCTCAACCAGAATTTGTATAATGTAACCATCTATGATACATCTCCTTGAAAAATAACTCAAATAATTGTATATTTATAGGTTCATCACTAAACCATTTTTCAATGCAAATCATCTAAAACTAACACCTAAAGAAAGGAAATTATTGAAAAGTTAAATATAAATGCATGGTCAATTGGTGAATGATAATATACCTTTTAGAATCATGGAAAAATTATAGTAGCAATGGTATAATTGAATTTATCACATGAGATAAAGGTTTAGTAAATATAGAATACATGATGAATTGAAGTTGGACTACATCTATAGATGAATGTGTATTTGAATATATCTGAAATTATTTCACATCAGGTTGGGTCCTATTATAAAGATCATTTCTATATCTCTCCCAGATGAAACACCCTCAATCAAAACATTCATACTATTTTCATCGTTTGGAGGAACTACATGTGGGGGAGGATCATCAACTCTATATCCTCACTCAATAGCAGATAAATATATATGGTGGGGTTCAAATTTATTTGGAATTATGGGAAGGTTTAATCATAAAAAATTGTTTGTATGGTAATTAAAAATGTATGTCTAGAATAAATATATAAATAAAATATTTCTAATAGTATATGAAATTTATTTTGGTTAAAGTGATTTATATTTATTATAATGATGATGCTTCAAATCCCAAAAGTATCTCTATGTTCATATAATATACAAGGTCACATACATAATCAGAAATCACCTCATCTTTATGACGAAAACCATTCTGACACCATGTACACTACCCACTCACCTCTAAAAAAATATTCCTTCTTATAAGTATGTATAATTTAGGATATTCTAGTAGTACTAACAAAATATAGACAAAAAAACTCATAAAAAATTAATTGAAATTTAAATTTCCTAGGAAAATTACATATTTGGGGATGCTGGTTTGTTGACGGTATATAATATCCTTTATAAATTTTTAAAAATAATATCAATAAAAAAATTGTTATTTTATTTTGGACACTATAGAAACATTGACCAAAATAATTAAATAGTTTTCAAATATGTTTTTATTGATAAATATTACTATATAAACCATAATCTATTTCCATTTGAAGAAATCATTAGGATTCTTATGTTTACTTCAGGACCTCATACCGAGATCTAGATGATATTTATAGATCACCCTATCATAAAAAAATATTTTTAAAAAAATTTGAAATGAATAATTTAAATTTTATCTATAAAATATTTATTGTAGTGCATTACAAATTCAAATTGACATCATGTGTGGTTATTTTGATGGAAATCAATGACTTGTATCCAAAAAACTAAACATTCTATGTATCCAATTTGATTTTTATTATCATCCAGTGCATCTTAAAAAACAAATAATTAATGAAATGTATGTATATATATTTTATATGATTACATTAAAGAGTTTTACCCCTTTATTTTAGCCATCAAGAGAAGTTAGTCATCTATTATTTTCATTTCAAAAACCATGACTAGTTCATCATTTTTTTTGTTAGTTTCTTCTTATTAAAAACAAACATTTTATGTATAAATGATAGAGGTATTAAATATTTGAACTCTTACATCGTATAGTTTTCAGTTTTTATAATAGTAATATATACACTATTTGAAAATAGGATCCGTTTTTAACTATAATGAACATAGTATATCATTTTTTGGACAAAAAAATATAAAAATGTACCTCATTTATTAATTAATTTGATCACGAAAATAAATTTAGATCATTTTTTTAATTTTTTTATTCAATTTATTAATTTAATATAGATTTTTAATTTTTCTCTCCTACTTGTGTTGTTGAATTAAATTATTTTTCTATCTTATTTAAATAATTGATATTTTAGGTTTCATATATTTAATTAAGTAAATTCAGATTTTGAATTGAATTATATAGATTAATGATAATTTTTTATTTTGCAGTCAAATGTTTTGACACTACCAATGCAATGATGACTCAAAGAGTATCTTCCACCATATCTTCCCCTATTTCATTGGTGACTCAATGACTCACATACAATTTCACATAATGGTGACACTGTCATCCCTACCTTCTCATTATTCCACCAGCCACCGTCATGCAACCCATAGTCACCGTTCACCTTGCTTCCTCATACTTCCACCGCTGCACCATCGCCCTCTTCTATCCTAGTCACCATTGAATCTTCAACGGTGACTCAACCCTTTCAAATATAAAGACATTTTCACCATCCTCCGTAATTCACTGCTAATAATTCCTTTTTTTCCACCATGAGGAATCATTGCTCCTTCCGTGACACTGCCACCATCGGCTTCACACAACGAAACACCATCGCAAACCCAATAACCCACCGTTCAGATCTACATCCACCATAAAGTTATTCAAATCATCTCACCAACACATATCCAACAAAGTAACCCATATAATCTCAATTCTCCTGGGATTTACAATTCCCCCATTGTTCCCTAACCCATTTCATGTTGTCGATGCATGCGGGTTCTCTTCGGTTGAAGATAAATGAATCCCACGATGCTTGAATCTGTCAATCCCTAGTAATGCTTGATCTGCACTGAAATCCACTTTCGAACTGCCACTAGTTGAATAAGTATTCCACACTATCGTCGATGGCTTCCATCTAGTTTTACGCTGCTGAGGGAGAGTTCAGAGTCACTGCCTTATCGGTAGTTTTCGTCGTTGAGGTCTCACCACCTCCAGATCTAAGAATTGAGAGGAGGAAGTATCCACCTTCATTGCTGAGGATAAGTGAATCACTACTGTGATACATCGAGGAGGGTATACACACCTCCACTATAGTTGTTGTGGAGGAAATAGGTAGTTGTGGCCGAAGACACCCCCCCTACGATGCTATTAAACATTGAAGAAAGAAAAAAATATTTATAATAAATAAATAATCACAATAAGATAAAATATAAAAAATTTAATGAAGTTAAAATAAATAATACTAAAATATTAATAATAATAATTTATAAAAAAATTAACTATTAAATTAAACATTAATAATAATATTAATAAATTAATTAACTCTGCAAAATAATAAAATTTAATAATATTTTGAAATAATTATTAAAGTAATTTTATTTCATTTAGTAATTTAAAACTATAATAATGATTATTAATTTAATAATAACTTTATTAAATTGTTAAATTCACACAACTAATCTTTATTATTTAATAAATAAATTTAAACTTATATTAAAAAATATATCATCTTTAATTTTTTATTCTAATTATTTTTTATTACTCTATTTTTCTTGTAGTTTTGTACATCTACAAAGGAGTCCTCCAAGTTCATGAATTCGAACTCCTGGAAGTCAGTTAGGAGAGTTCTTCTTAGCTGAAAATCAAGGTAGAGTTAAAGACACATGGATGATGAAATACAATGAAGGATAGGTTATGTTGGTGATTACAATGTGGTGACCAATTGGTGATGATAAGAAAATATGATGTATATTAAAAATGGGGTAGTAGTAGGGGGATAGGGGATTGTTCAATCATTTTTTCAATTGGTGCATTCTGGGAGACCCACCAAGCTGGAGTAGGAGACAGATTCGTGGACAAGCATCAGGAAGAAAACTTCACTATTTTTTCTAGGAGATCTTTTTTTCTCTTGTTTTTATTCCTTTTCATTTTGTTAGTCTTTTTAATTTATTGTTTTTGTTAGAATGTGAATTTTGGTTAAATATATTTTATTTTTTGGGGTTTAATTTCTTTTAGTTATTTTATTTGTTATCTACACATGATTCTTTCAAACATAGAAGCATATTCAACTCATAAGGTTGAATCTGATTCTTAAAATTAAAACAGTTTTTTCACCTCAAGAACATAATTTTAAAACTCTCTAATATTTGGGATAAAATTATAAAATATTCATATTTTCAAATCTAAAATTCACTTCTACTATATTAAATCGGTGAGATTTATTCCAGCATCTTTAACTCATTTACTTTCACATTTTCATGCTTCTAGCAGTGGTGAACTTCTATAATCACTTAATTTTATGATTAGACTCCTTATGATAGAGATTAATTGATCATTATTTAGAGTTCATGGATTTAATAGTAATTAAATAATGATATTATATTTCTAACCAGTGTAGTTAGATTCCCTAGGCTTGTCTCTTTATTCAAATTTTCTCAGTCTTTGTTCCTATTTTGGGTTCACTATATAATTTAATGTTCATCATTATACTAGTTTGAGATTTATTTTCATAGCCAAACCTTATTTCCTCTTACTATCTTCATAAAAATTAAACATAATATAAAAAAATATGTAAAAGGTAAAAAAATTATTTTCACCCACTCTTGACGATAGTGGGATTTTCTTTTGGAATGAATTGGTCACTTTACCATCCTTGTGAGATCGGCCCTACTTACCCCTATATAGTAGTTAGTAGGAGAATGAAAATTTTAAACTTAGACACTTGTTTAATGAAAAAGTTGTCAAGTTGTTGGATTTATTTCTAGAGAAGGCTTAGAGCAAACAATTTTTTTTAAACTGAAAAAAAATCATAAAAAAATATTTAAAATAATTATTTAATGAACCTACTTCATGAGTTGAGCTTCGTAATTATGTTTTTTGTATGTGAATGTCTGTGTGTTTAAATTGATTCACTGAAAATCATGAATGAATTTTAGGGTATAGATCGTGATAGTGGACTTTTTTGTGCTTGTTGTGGTTATTATGGACACACTGCATGGCATTGTGCCTATAATCAATCACAACAGATTAATTGTTTTGAACAAATTGAACATTATTTTGAGCCTAATCCTGGTTCATTAGAAAAATTTGAAAACAAATTATCTATGATAGATTCTAAAGTGGATGATAGGATAAATTCTAGGCACATCCAAAACCATGAACTTCAAATTAAAAATTCTCAATTGAAAGATCAAAAACTAAAAAAATTAGTAAACATGCTCTTAAGGTTACAAATAATGTTTAAAGAACAATAAAAAATTTAAATAAATGAAGAAGAAACCATTGTATGATAAATTGAGAGAGAAAGTGAAGTGGATTTGGAGGATGAAATAATAGAATGGCAATGCAGTATCTTTGAAGAATCTAATTCTGATAAATGGAACAATATAGAAATAATAAAATCACTGAATAAAGAAAACAACATTAAATATCCCATCAAGAAATTAAATGGAGTTGTGTTAGAAATTTTTAAATAGGATATTAAACAAATTGAAGAAGAATTCCATATTATTTACATGATCCTTATCTTTGATAAGGTTCACTATTTTAGTAATTTTCATAATGTAATCACTCGAGTTGAGAATAATATGAATAATTAGATCTTGAATGTTAAAATTCATTTTACCAAATTTTCTAAAATTTGAATAATGAAACTAAACTTGAAATTGCGAATATCCTGTAAGTGAAATACCAACCTGAAATCATAGATTGGGACAATTTTTAAACTATTAGTAAATGTGATCTTTCATATTTTAAAAGTATCAACCAAATAATCTCAGAAATGTTGTTGGATAATGAAATTTTATTTAGATAAAGGTTGATTGATTAACTTTCACTACCTTAATCTCACAATAATATTCGTTATAAAGACTTTCATTGGGAGATAGAAAGTAATGTTGGTCAACCTAGGGATAATTATTTCAATTTGAAAATTATTGAATATGAATTTATCTAAGGTGATTTAAACAATATTTTCCAAGAAATTGAACCACAATACTCAGAAAAAAATTTCTTTGGAAATGAACTTTTTGAATGTTATCATAAAGGAGTGGGTGAACACACACATATTGATTTAAAAATAGTTAATTCTCCAGAAGTAGTAGATATTAGTTTTTTATTTTGTGAAGAGAAATTAATAGAAGATATTTATCACATTGTGAAAAATATCTTTTTTTCATGAAAAAATATCGACTCTTCCCTATTTTTCACATCAATCCTCAATTGAGTTGGGTACTAAACAGCTTTGTAGGATTGAGAAAATTTTTGAGAGGAACCCTTTTTTATAATAACTAATATACTGCACATGATTCTACTCATAAGCCTCTTCTTGAACTTGATTGTCAGTACTCAGCCACTGTCACCCATAATCTCGATCTTTCTAGGAATTTTAATGAGTCGGAGAATTTTGATTATAATGTAACACCATTAGTAGAATCTACTTCACTGTTCTCCCTTCATGAAAATTTAAATTTTGTCAAATATGAACATAATCTAGAATTTGAAATAACATAATTCAAGAGTAACATTGATGTTTCTGAGCTTAAAATATTCTTGGAAAATATTTATGGGCTTAATTCTATTCCACCTATACTTAATTTCCATGAAAATAATAAAAAAATGAATTTGGGTGATGAATCTATTACATAACTTGAAGACTCCCTTGAGTGGTTCCTTAATTTCAATGGGTGTTTCTTCATAATTTTAGTAAGTATGAAGGGATCCATGTTTTACCTTAGTTCTTTAGGTTCCCAAATAATTAATTTTTCTATTATAAACATTTGGTTCAAATACTTTTGGTGGTTCCAACTTAGGAAACCACACCCACTAGGTGATTTCAGTTAGTTTCTAGGGGAGTCTAGATGGGGTCTTTAAAACTAGCATTACATGGTAGAAAAACCATGATTTTATTTCTATAAATAAAATAACTTTTTGTGCTTTCAATAAAGACTAACTGGATATTTTAAATTAAATGATTCACAGGAGTAACCCATGGTCCCTGATTTTCCTTCATTTTTTCATTTTTTTCTTTTTTTTAATAATTTTTTTCTTGCTCTATCCTTTCCATGTATATTTTTTCTGGATATATGTTCTTGGTCTTTTTGGTTCTTGATTTTTAGGATTCTACTTTTTGTTTCACTAGAGGAGAAGAATTTTCTTCAAATTACTTGGTACCATTGGTGGAGAATATTTGGAGAAAATTAATCAGGGAAGTACATTCTTTTTACTTGTACATTCATTTTTTAGGCGCCTTATTACTTTTTAAAAAAAATATATGTTAAGTCACAATTCCACTACACAACGGTGTGTCATTCATTCACCATTTCACATGATTCACTATTCCACTACTGGCAGTGATTCACCACAACGATGACTCACTGGTAAGTTAATTAGGAAAGTACCTACTGGTGGAGAATCTCTGGATAAAATTATTTAGGGAAGTACCTATATTTTTTCTTCTACATTCATATTTTCTGCTCATTATTTTTTTAAAATCTCTATTAATTCACAATTATGCTATACAACGGTGTGTCATTGACTCACCGTTGTACATGAACCACTGTTCCACTTCTGGCTGTGAGTCACCACAACGGTGACTCCCTGGTAAGTTAGTGGCAGTGAGTCCTTAATTTTCTACTACTGGTGGATAATTTTTCTTCATATGCATATTTGATGAAAATTATAATTTCACGTGTTGGATTATTGAATATTTTGTACAATAATGTTCTTAATTCACTCACTTTTGGAATAGAGTGTGGGGGAAATTCCAATGGCTGGATGTTCTTAAGTTGGGTTTTTAGTATACATTTTTTCTTTTATATTGTACAACAGTTTGAATCAAAATTTAGAAATTGATGACAACTTATTAAATGTGCACTCACATGTTTCACATGAAATTTATTGAACGTAACTGAAAAGTTTTTCCATTGGATTAAATTATAATTCATTGTTTTTTCTGTAAAATTTTTATCGTTAAAAATACATTGTTTGAGTTTCAATGAGACCCAAAAATATGTCACTAATCTACTTTAAATAAAAAAGTTATTAGCTTTAATTTTCAAATTGTCTTATCTATATTTAAATTCAACTCTAAGGATAAATTTGGGTTATAAGAATGGGGGATGGGGTCAACTTACATTGATCTAATCTATTCTTTATTGTTAGCCCATCGGAATCCTTAACTCTTTAAAAAAATCTCGCAAAAATGGTCAATTGTTTTCAAAATTCTTTCAAAATTTTAGTTTATTTAGGCAACACAATGTACTTCAAATTTTTCTTTCCTAAGGGTAATAACTTATTGGTTGTTAAGAGTTTTCATGAATCTAAATTTTTTGAAGATGAATGATTACTGAGAAAAATTTCTTATTGATATTATGAATAATATATTTAGGAACAAATTTTGAGATTGATATAGGATTATTTTTTGTTGAGTTGTGATCATAACCTTAGGAAACTAGAAGTTTGGACTTTTTCCGAGGAGACTCACCTTTTAAATATTAAAAAGAGTAATCACTTTAGTGAGCCAATTTAAATGGTATTCATATCAATCATTTGAAACTCGAGTAAAATGGGCATTTGGGAACCCACAGTGAATCTCTAAGACACTAGGCATAGTGTGTGTGTGTGTGTGTGTGTGTGTTTGTGTGTGTGTAATCCCTCTATAAAATATCTAATAAGTGTATGTGCATATTTATAAGCACAAGTTACATGGCTTGGAAAAAATCAAAAAATTAAAATAAAATAAAATGTGCCTAGTAATAAATAAAATTAATTAAGGTGTGGGGAATAATGAACGCCAGATGAAGGAGGAATTTGATTTATATGAAACCATTTAAGATGTATCAATTTTGTGATTCAAAAAAAATTATTTACTTTTTTTCATTTGGAATCTAGGATTAAGTTAAATAATAAGGTGAGTTTTTTATGTTCTTAATTCCACTTAATTTGAACCTTTTATCACTCTTAGATTTGGAACATAGGCTTGAACTGAAGTAATTTAGTAGAAAACTTCATATATAAGGCACCAAATCCTCAGTTATGAATGGTTATTTTATCTCTTCATCACCCTATATGTATTTAAAATTAGGTAGGACCACTTTTTAACATTTCATTTCAAAAGTCTATTTCAAACATTTTTTATCCTCTTGATTTTTAAACTGCTTAACATGCTTTAATTTGAGCTATTTAATAAAAATATATGCTTCTATTCCAAAAGACAATAGAGAAATTAATTAAATGAGTACAATCTATTATTGAGTATAGAGGAATTCTATGTGGCCTTAAATTTACATAATTTTCCACATCTTTTAATTTGATTTTTATTCATTTCAATAATTAATATTTTAGTTTTTGTTTAATAATTTCAGTTTAATAATTTTATATTATAATTTTTTAATTAATCCTTATTTATAATCAATTTTTTATTTTCATATTCAAATTATTTATTGGTATTTTTTTAATTTTGTAAAATATCAATTTTATTTGTTTTGGTTTTAATTGTGATTAATAATTTTTCAATTAAAACATTATTTTAGTTTTTCATTATTTAATTTTATTTTTAATCTATCAGCATTGTATTATGTTTATTATTTAACCAAAATCAATTTTATTAATTCATTTGATCTTAATAATTAATTTAGATATTTTATTTTTAAGGTTTTAATTCAATTTATTAATTCAATATCAATTTATGATTTTTCTCTTCTTCTTGTGTCGTTGGATTAAATTATTTTACTTTCTTATTTAAATTTGTTTTTATTTTATATTTCATACATTTAATTAATTAACTTCAGATTTTAAATTGATTTATTTTGAATAATGACAATTTTTAATTTTGCAATCAAATATTTGGACACTGTCGATGAGTCACCACTAGTCTCTTATAATGGTGACTCAACGAGTCACCATTACTACCACAATGGTTACACTGTCAGTCCTACCTTTTTGGTGTTCCACTATCCACAGTCGGGCAACCCATAATCACCATTCACCCCACCTCCTCATACCACCACTGTTGTACCATCACCCTCCTCTATTCCAGTCACTGTTGCATCTAAAATGGTTAATCATCCATTTCACATCACCAGACACCATCACCATCCTCTGCAAGCCACTGCCAGTAATTCCTTTATCCGCCACCATGAGGAATTTCCACTCCTTCTGTGACACACTGCCACATTCGACATCAAGAAACAAAGCTCCATCGCAAACCCAATTACCCACTTTTCAGATCTACATCTACCATAGATTTATTCAAATTATCTCACCGCCAGAGATCCAACAAAGTAACCCACTGAAACTCAATTTACTTGAGAGTTGAGATTCCACCATTTTTTCCTGACCCATTTATTGCTGATGATGTGTGAGGGTTATCCTCTATGGAGTATGACCAAAACCCACAATGCATGGATCCGTTAATCCCAAGTCGTGCTCGATCTGTTCCACAAGCTGCACCCGAACCATCGCTGGTTGAATAAGAATTCCACACATCCACCCATGGCAGCCATCCAGTTTTACACCGCCAACCAAGAGTCGGAAGTATCTTCCATGCTGGTATCCACCGCCATCAATGTCTCTCCGCCTCTAGATCTGAGAACCCTAAGGAAGATGTTGTTTCCTTCTCCGTTGAGGAGAAGCGAATCGCCACCACGAGCCGCTAAGGAGGGAGGACACACCACCACCATCGTCGCTATGGAGTCCCAAGGGAGCTGTCAGTAGAGGCTTCTAGAAAAATCTGAAGGGACGAGAATCGTCTCCGATACCCTAAATAACTATAATATCCAGTTTACCTGATATGATACCACGTTTATCAAAACAAATGATCGTTGGATTGAAATGAAATAAAAAAATACAACTGTCAGAATTTTTACAAAAAATCATTTTTACCATCTACTGTTATTAAAGCCATAAAATTATAATACATCATAAAAACAAATTAAAACATTACAAAAACGTATCAAAAACCTAAAAAAACATATCAAAAAACAAAAACACATAATAATAAAATGCTATTCAAAATTCCATAGAAACTCTATAAATTACAAAAATAAAATAATAACATATAAAAAACATTGATATAAAAAAATCATAAAAAACATTGATAAAAAACATAAACATATCAAAACCAAAAATTAGATATAAGAAACGTTGATATAAATTTCTATTTTAAAAATATCAATTTATAAAAAATTTATAACATTGAAAAATAAAAATTTCTTATAAATTTTTATTTCTAAAAATATATTAGTATTGTATTTCATAAATAATATTGTAAAAAACTATTAATCATTATATGTTTAAAAAATATATGAAAAATTTACATTAAAAAAATAATAATAATACATAAATGGAAAAAATGTAAATTAAATTTTAATTAATGTATTTATATTAAATGAAATTACATATAATATGTATTAAATTTTTTACATAAATTTTATAAAAATAATATAATTTACCATTTAAAAATATATATATTACATGAATAAAAATTTAAATAAAATGTAAATATTTAGGAAGTTTTATTGGAGATTCTAGTGAAAGTTCCAGTGAAGGTTCTAGTGGAAGTTTCAGTGGATTTTTCAGTTTCAGTGGAGGTTCTAGTGGAGGTTCTAGTGGAGGTTCCAGTAGAGGTTATAGTGGAGGTTTCAGTAGAGGTTCCAGGTTCCAGTGGAAATCCAGTGGATGTTCTAGTATACATTCCAGTGAACTTTCTAGTAGATGTTCCAGTGGAGGTTCTAGTGGACGTTCTAATGGAGGTTCCAGTAGAGGTTCCAGTGGAGGTTTTGGTGGAGGTTCCGGTGGAGGTTCCGGTGAAAGTTTCAGTGGAATTTCCAATTAAAGTTCGAATGGATGTTCCACAATACATCAAAAGTATCTATTTATAAAAGTATAGAATATTTTAATAAAAATTTAATTTTGATATATATATTTATATTAAATGCAATTATATATAATATATTTAATGTATTTTATTCAACATATATACTAATAACAATCATAAATCTATTAAAAGGAAGTTCCAGTAGAGATTCTATTGGAGGTTTCAATTGAGGTTATAGTGGAAGTTCAGGTAGGGGTTCTAGTTCCAGTGGAGGTTTCAGAGGATGTTCCAGTAGAGGTTCCAATGGATGTTCAAGTGGAGGTTTCGGTGGAGGTTTCGGCGGAGGTTCTAACGGAGGTTCTAGTGGAGGTTCCAGTGAAGGTTCCAGTGGATGTTTCAGTGGAATTTCCAATTGAAGTTTCAATGGATGTTCCACAATACAACAAAATAATATATTTATAAAACTATAAAATATATTACTAAATTTTAAATTTTAATAATCATATTTATATTAAATTCAATTTTATAATATATATGTAATATATTTTATTCAACATCTATACAAATAACAATTATAAATATATTAAGAGGAAGTTCCAGTGGAGGTTCCAGTGGAGGTTCCAGTGGAAGTTCCAGTGGAAGTTCCAGGGGATGTTCCAATTCTATTAGAGGTTTTAGTGGAGGTTTCAGTAGAGGTTCCAGTGGAGGTTCTAGTGGAGGTTTCAGGTTCTAGTAGAACTTCTAGTGGATGTTCAAGTGGAGGTTCCAGTGGAAGTTCTAGTGGAGGTTCCAGTGGATGTTCCAGTGGAGGTTCTAGTGGAGGTTCCAGTGGAGGTTCCCATGGAGGTTCCAATAGAGGTTCCAGTGGAATTTCCAATTGAAGTTTCAATGGATGTTCCACAATACAACAATGTTATATATTTATATAACTATAGAATATATTAATAAAAATTAAATTTTAATAAACATATTTATATTAAATGAAATTATATATAATATATGTAATATATTTTATTCAACATCGTTACTAATAACAATTATAAATCTATTAAGATGAAGTTTCAGTGGAGGTTCCAGTGGACGTTTCAGTGGAGGTTCCAATAGACGTTCCAGTAGAGGTTCTAGTGGATGTTCCAGTGGAGGTTCCAATGAATGTTTCAGTGGAGGTTTTAGGTTCCTGTAGAAGTTCTAGTGAAAGTTCTATTGTAGATTTTAATGGACGTTCTAGTGGACATTCCAGTGGAGGTTCCACTAGACGTTCCAGTGGAGGCTCCAGTAGAGGCTCCAGTGAACGTTCCAGTGGAATTTCCAAATGAACTTTCAATGGATATTCCACAATACAATAAAAGTATATATTTATAAAACTATAGAATATATTGATAAAAATTAAATTTTAATAAACATATTTATATTAAATTCAATTATATATAATATATGTAATATATTTTATTCAACATCTATACTAATAACAATTATAAATTTATTAAAAAGAAGTTTATGTGGAACTTAAAAAACAAATATTTTTTATACGTTTAAAAAAATTGCATGACTTTAAAAATATTAATGAAAATTTATTATTTTTAATCAAATAATTAAAAAAACCATTTTTTAAAGATAAATTATTGTCTTTTTTAAATGTCATAAAAACTTTTTTTACACAAAAAATTCATTTCATTAACAATAATAATTGTATTTATAATAAAATAAACTCAATATTCTTTTACACATTTAAAATAAATCATGACTTTAATGATATCAAATAAAATTGATTAATTTCCTCCTAAATGATTAAAAATCTATTTTTATCCCATATTTTTCAGTTCTTTTTTTAAACGTAACGTAGTTTTTTAAAAAAAACTTTTAATTACAAATATGATTTGTTTTAAAATAAAATAAACTCATTAATATTTAACATTTTTTTTAAAAATGCACACACTTAAAAATATTAACTAAAATATGTTGACTTTATTCAAATAATAAAAAAACTGAAAACACATGTTATTTGGTCAATTTTAGGAAGTGCGTAATATTTTTTTATATAGGACATATATAATTTCATTTACAAATATCTTCAGTTTAAAATATATCAAATTTCTTATTATTTGTTTAATATATAATATAATATTAAAAACTGAAAATAGGGAATTTTGTTGATTAGATAGAGGGAGATCATCTCCCGCAACATTTTTTTCCACAAGACCAATATACCCTTCATTTTGTTCCCTTACACGATCGCGTCATTTGGAAAAAATACCACCTGTCATTATCTCAGCCTATTACCAGAAGATCCATTATTTTGTGGGATTGGAGACGATAACGCAAGAATCTGAAGACACCCCCCACCGGCGCTGTTAAATAAGGGAGAAAGAAAAAAATAATGAAAATAAATAAAATATAATAATAAGATAAAATATAAAAATAAAATAAAATAAAATAAATAAAACTAAAAAATAGTAATAATAATTTATAAATAAAATTAACTATTAAAATAAACATTATTAATAGTATTAAATAATTAATTAACATGATAATATAATAAAATTTGTTAATATTTTAAAATAATTATTAGAATAGTTTTTTTTTTAGTTATATACAACTCTAATAATGATTAATAATTTAATAATAACTTTTTAAAATTTATAAATTCAAACAATTAAACTTAACTATTTAAGCAATAAATTTAAAATTATAATAATAAATAAAACATCTTTAATTTTTTTGTTCTAATCATTTTTTCTTAATCTAATTTTTCATGTAGTTTTGTACCTAGACAAAGGATTAATCCATGTTCGTGAAATTGAACTGCTGGAAGTTAGAAGAGTTTTTCTAAGGTGACAATCAAGGCGGAGTTAAAGACATGTGGACAATGAAATATAGTGAAGGGTAGGTTAAGTCGTTGATTGCTATGTGGTGACCAAATGAAAATGGCAGAAAATACAAAGTACTTTAAAAAACAGAGTAGTGGTGGGAGGACAGGGGATCGTTCAATCATTTTTTTCACTCAGGACATTCTTGGAGACCCACCAACAGGAGCAGGATACTGATTCGTGAACATGCAGTAGGAAGAAAACTTCACTATTTTTTCTAGGAGATCTCTTTTTCTTCTATTTATATTCCTTTTCATTACATTAGTCTTTGTAATTTTTTATAGTGATTTGAATATCAATTGTGGGTAGATATCTTTGACTTAGAGGGATTTAATTTCTACTGGTTATTTTATTAGTTATCTAAACTTGATTCTTTCAAACAAAGAAGCAGATTCAACTAGTGAAGTTAAATTTTATTCTACACTCCAATGGCCTGAAGTCCATCAATTTTATTTGATTTTGATAATACACCTTTTAAGTGGTGAGGTGGAACCCTTACAAGGCCCGTAGGCATAAGTATTACATGTTCCATAGGCCTTAGAGGAATTCAATTGCCCATAGGCTTCAAACATTACATACAACCAAGACTAACTACTTGGAACTGCTCCTCCCCAGCATCTTCATCGTGAAATCATCTCTCCACCTTCGCATGGCTGTTTGGCTAGGCATTTCCAAGAATGCACAGGCTTGTCCCAATGGCAGGTGTCATACCCTCTCATTCTTGAAATCCATTTAGCTTCTGTTGTGCTGAAAGCTCCTTGCTCATCCTCCTTGTAGAGATTGTTCCTTGTATGTCGTCTGGTTTTCATCTGCACTTAAGGTGTCCTGAAGGCCTTAAGGTGGCCCGACAGCCTTACTGACCCGAAGTCCTGGGTGGCCTGAAGGCCTTAAAGGACTCGGGGACCAAATCGCTGGCCCAAAGGCCCAAACAGGGGAATATTCCCAACTGCTACAGTACCAAACAGTACCTACGACAGTACCTCTACAGTACTGCATAGTTCCCGCTACATTATTACTACAGTACCCCAAAAATAATGTCTCTTCCTGCATTTTATCCCGGGTCTCCCGGATGCACTTACAGAGTCCTTACCAACCGGGCTAAGGCTCATGTGCTTAAATATGATTCTTAAAATTAAATTTTTTTTCACCTCAGGAACATAATTTTAAAACTCCCTAGTCTTTTGGAGAAAAGGATCAAGGATTCATCTTTTAAAATATAAAATTAATTTCTATTAGATTAAATAAGTGAGATTTATTCCAGCATCTTTAACTCAATTACTTTCACAGTTTGGTGGCACTAGTTGTGGTGAACTTCTAGAATCACTTAACTGCATAATTAATCTCTTAACGAGGGAGATTAATTAATCATTTTTTAGAGTTCATGGATTCAATAGTAAATAAATGAAGATGTTAGATTTTTAACCAGCAGAGTTAGATTCCCCAGGCTTGACTCTTGATTAGAATTTTCTCAGTCTTTGTCCATTTTTGTAGTTTACTATTTCCTTTACTATTAATCATTACTCTAATTTAAGATTTAGTTTCTTAGTCAAACCTTATTTCCTCTTACTATCTTCATAAAAATGACAAATTATAAAAATATGTAAAAAAGAAAAAAAAATATTTTCACCCACTATTGACAACAATGGGGTATTGTTTTTAAAATAATTGGTCACTCTACAGTCTATGTGGGTTTGACCCTACATACCTCTATACAGTAGTTTGTAGGAAAATTAAAATTGTAAACTTTGACACAAATTCAACGATATACGAGTCAGCACCCAAGACTATCACTCAGTGGCTTAGGAATATTAAGGATATGGTCCTAGTTTATAGATGAGATAAGGGTCTAGCATTATAAGATATGAATATTCTAGTTTCCAAACTGATCAAGGTGACACGATGTCACAAACGGTATAACTCCAAATCCCTTTTTCCATTTTATACATAAACCACATTTCAATTGAGTGGGAACCACACAATACAAGATACCAAATAATAAATTTTAGACACCACAAACATAAATGTAATACAATATTTAAAATCCACTGAAAAACAAAAAAAATAAACTTCAGATTTAAAATCCAAACACACATTCAAAAAATACACACATCAACACCTTGGTCCAATTATGCCTTGAGCCAGGATCCCTAAATCATCACCCTAATTTTCAATCAAATCATCATCAAAATAATCATCATTGGAAATTAGAACCCATCAAAGAATATCATTGTTGTTTTTAGAAAAAATTGAAGACCTTTGAGATATGCAGGGGGACATCTCCCCCGAACCAACAAACAAAACATCTGATAAACATCATCAAACAAAATAAATATCACCTGGAACTGAAACCTCATGAAATACCATCAACCATTCTAAATATCCTCCCAAGACACCTTCAAAACTAATATGAAAATATGACTGGGAGGAGTGTGAAGGAATCCTAGAGCATGAGCAAAGTAGGAATAGACTTCATCGAGCAAAAACATCAACACCAAAAATTTCTATTTTAATCGAGGATGAAATCCATGAACAAATCCATAAATTCATGAGTCTAAACATAAATCATGAATGAAAAACACCACCCTGATCAAAATACCAACAAATAATAGAAAGGACCAAAATGAGACCAAAGAAAGGGACTGAAACCCTAAGGTGGGAGAGAACCAATATGAATCGCTCCTCCTAGAAAATAGATGACTCTCAACCAACACATCCCAAACCCCACCCAAGAGACATCCATAAAAACAAAATAAATTATAGTGTAATATATTTTGGATTAGGAGTATATATTGAGATTAACAAGGCCTTTGTAGTGAGCCACGATCACAGAGAGATATATACACCTAAAAGAGACAGATGGAAAGAGAGAATAAGAGAATAGTGAAGGAAATACAAGGAGAGAAACCCTAGGGAAAAACCAGGTCCCAAAAGGAGAGAAACCCATCAGAGAGGTTAAATAAAGAAAGAAAGAATAAATCTAGAAACAAAACAAAGAGGCAGGGATCCATATAGAAGAAAAAGTAGCATCTGATGCTAGAATAGGATAGACCATCTCTAGGGGGAAAACCTTAGATGAATGAGAGGTTTGGCATGCTTAAAAGTTCCCCAAGAAGGATGTAGTCATATATTCTATAGTAGAGTTTAAGTATATTGTGTATTCTATGTTTTCTAAAGAATTAGTATTGATGTAAAACTTTATCTAGGAGCATGAAGTGGTACTTAAAAGTAAAGAACCAATTGCACTCTACTGTGATAATAACGTAGTGGTGCATCTTGAAAAATATCCAAGGTCACATAATTGGATAAAGCACATACTTTGGAAGTATCATATCTTGATATATTTTTCTATGAGCGGTCAAGTTCCAATGATATGTATTTCCCCAGAAGACAACATGGAGGACCCCTTGAATAAATCCTTGACCCAGTAGAAACATAATTATCATGTGTGGTCTAGTGGGCTAAAATTTATAGGTACTTATCTCTAGTCCATGTGGGGTTTTGTTGTAGATTTTTTCCTAGGACCATCTAATTGTACATTGATTAAATGTATATTTGATGTTTTGAATATTAATTAAACATATTATTACTTATTTTTATGTGTTTGACATGTATTTAATATAATAACGTCCAAGAGTATTTTTCACATTGATATGGTCATAGGCCAATGAGCCTGTACCCGAGTGGTAGAGGCTTCTACTTGGAATCCAAGAGACCCAAGACCAAATCCGGGAGGGGGTGAATTTTCTTGGTTTCTATAGTGAAACTGTAGAATTTACTATAGTAGGTATTGTTTGGTACTGTATCATCATACACTATTCACACGATTTGGGCCTTCGGGTCACTGGTTTAGGCCTATGGGTCTCAGGGCCTTCGAGCCACCAAAGGCCATCAGGCCATAGGGACTTCGGTTTGTGGACCTTCTTTCCACTAATGTAATTTAGGCCATAGGGATATCATGCCATAGAAAAGACCAAAAAGAATAGGTCGGCCACATAGAAGTAGGACCAAATAAGGATTCATATAAAAAATAAAAACCACCAGAGTAGAGCTAACCGGATTGGAAGAATGATGGGGTGTGTCAACTTCCATTGTGACCAGGCATCGTGAAGCTCTACACGGGGCAATAAAAGTCGATCAACCATGTGAGGTAGGAAGCTAGGATCTTTCAATATGAAGATTCTAGGGAGGGGTTGTTTCAAGTGTGTCAAGTATTGGTCCGTTAAGTTCATGTATTGGGTTGTGTATAGGCCTTGTGACTTGGGCATATGGGTCATTTAAGGGTTCCCATTCAACCCTTAAAAATGTATTATCCAAAAATAAATAAAAATAAGGCCTTCAGGCCATTTGGGGCAATATGTGGTCATAGAAGTTCCTCACTATGATGAGAAATATGAATTGATATTACAATATTTGTAATATAGTTCTATGGTTGGGTAACATACTTTGATGAGAAATATCATATTTATACAATTAGGTACGGGTGCTCATAAGAAGATGAGGATTTTTCTCATGAAGTTCTCACTCGGTAATCTCCAAGAAGGAAGATTATGAAAACATAATCGCCAGTAAGAATTCGGAATGTTTTGGTGTCATCGGGTATTCCTATTAGCAAGCATTTTTAATGGTACATAGACTTTAATATTATCATTAATGCATTTCATTACTCACACACATATATTTTCTGAAACAAATCGTGATAACATATGTTCACAGTGAGGTGGGGTGCATTGGGTAAATCTTGACTGACGTGTCATTAATAGATATGTCGAGGAAGGATTTGTCACTTCCAGAACTTTTATTGGTATAGATCTATATCCCTAAATTATAGGGTCATGGTGTAACAACATGTTTATTCCAGATAGTCAAATAAAGGCATATCAAGAATATAGGTAGGTGACATGGATGTGCAACCTACTTGATGAGATATTTGGAAAAGGTGATTATATTACATATTGATAATTTTTATGAGGTTTTCATTATTGAGAAATTACATTTTTTTCTTTGGGGTACCTAGATCCATTGCTAGACAGTAATCTTGGACTTTAACCAAGCTTGCACATTGCCAATGGGAAATAATCCTAGAGGTCACACGCCATGTGTTTTCATTGATCTATATTATATTCTATTAAAATTTAATTAATGTAATAAATATTATTCTCAATACTAAGGTATAATTTTTATTTATGTTTTGTTGATAAAATAAATTGAAAAAATATTTATTCTTCCGATTGTGAATAAAATATATTCATTTATTTTAATGAATATTTAATAAATAGTTACTTACTAGTTTATGAATAAAATTTATATTTAAGAAAAAAAAATATTTTATTTGGGTATTCAATAAATTAAAGAAGAGTTTGAATGTACTGAAACACATCCAGTGACTAATATTAATTAACAATTCGATTAAATAATACATGTTATATACCATGATAGAATTCCCAAAAAATTAATATTAATATTATTTTATTATGTAGCATGGGGTTTATTATAGGTTATTGTATTATTAAATGGCTGGAATTCATTAAATAGTTATTTTATCCTAAACCTTAAAACTATAAATAGGTTGCTATGTCTATTGTGTAGAGTATCAATTGGTGCAATAAAAATTGAGAATTTTTATGCACAATTAATTCTCTGTCAACTCCTTCTATCTCACTCTCAGGAACAAGAAATGTAAGAGAAATTTATTTAAGATCAAAGAATAAGAGATCAATAAAAAAATGAAACACATTTGATTCACTATGCTAGCACTAGAAGATCGAGTGGAATTGCTCATAGATCATAAGGGCACATGTGGATCACCACTAGAAGGATTTGATCCTTGGATCCTCATGGTGTAAAGAAGGAAATACAAAAGGGTATTTTCTTATGATAAACATTCATCAATGAAGAAATATCACAATGATAGGTATTTATTTTTTTATATGTTAAATTAATAAAATATAAGTTTGACATACAAGATCCTTTCTCATGGTTTTAGGCAACAATAATTAAAATAAATTTTAATT
The DNA here is from genome assembly GCA_963277665.1 of Viscum album. Lineage (NCBI taxonomy): Eukaryota > Viridiplantae > Streptophyta > Magnoliopsida > Santalales > Viscaceae > Viscum > Viscum album. Next base: position 358,616,781 of record OY728158.1, on the reverse strand, counting down.
TATCACCTACCACCACATGCATCCACTGAACCTAGAACCAAAAAAGTATGTATCCATAACTAATACTCCTAACTATTCAAACATCATAATTTAATTTATAATCTTGAGTCCATCCAAATTTGTAATGGACTATCCAAATTCTTCTTCTCAATATTCAATGTAAGGCATAATTTCACTATTGAATGTTGTATATTCAAGAACTTGTAATGTGAATATATGTCAAAGTGGTACTAGTGGGGAGAATGTATTCTATGAAGGTATTTTCGATTTCTTGGTTGATTTACATGATTGTCTCGATCTGGTATTTTGTTTCCTCTTTTTTTTCCTGTAATACCATAGCTCATTTTATACCGTTTTCATCAATTTTAAAATGTTTTTTTATTTTAAAAAAACTATTAAATAAATTAATCATGTATAATTATAGGATTACATGACCATGCTATAAAAGTACCAACAATATTATCAACTGTTCTAACATCTATATCTTCAATAAGAATAGGAAACTCAATGCTTGACTCATGTAATACTTAAATTCACGCTCTCATGTGATAGTTTGGAATTTTTTATTATATTTTATGTATCTTGGGATAATTTACACCATACACCATGCAATAAGGTTATGTGTGGGTGTTGATAGATATAAATCTCATAAAATTTAACCCTATGGAATTTTATAAATATAATATTATCACATGTTGTTTGATTCACATTTAGGAGAAAGTGGAATGATAAAATTAATTATCTCAGATAGGGAATGTAGTTGATGGTAATGGATAGCCATAATGCTAGTGGTGTAATGTGGCTCTTCATGAAATGATTTTTGTTATACTATTAGTTCACTTTGATCCCTTTTCATGTACTAGTCCACAAAACCAAACTAAACTATAATATCTTTTAATGTATCTATATATTCCTACATTCCATTCATAATCTCATACGTATATCCTTGTGGCTTTATATTCTCAAAATATTTTATAAGTGACACTTCAAAACCCAAACCATTAACACAACCATATTGTTCTAGCTAATTCAAAGCTATTGAAATTAATTTTTCTTCCGGTACAATCAATTTCAACTCTTGTGTATAAATCTTATAAAAACCATATGATTATAAATGTATATTTTTATATAGTACTGTTATGAATCACAAAAAATTACTATTATTTCATACTTATACATGATTATCGTACTTCTTGTGTGTTTTTGAATCTACTAGTTTTCCCTCTATTTTATAAGAGCTATCTTATATTATAAAAAATGTGATATGGAAGTGTATTAGAATTTAGATTCATCAATATTCATATAAACGAATAATCCTATGTTACTTTATATAACATAAATATTTTTCTGATGATTAAAAATACATACCATTTTATTTTTGAGTAAAGTGTACCCCATATTTATTTTACGATAGGGGTATATTAGTTTTGATGCAAAATACTTATTTTTAGAACTCCCTTGTTGTTAAATAAATTATAATTTTTTATTGAAAATAGTTATAATAAATATTTTCAAATAAAATATTCTTGATTACAATACACAAAAATGATTCCTCATCATGGTGACTACTAAATTATTTCAATGTTTCATGATTTATAATGCGTGCATACATATTTAGTAGATGTGATTTACTTTACCCTCAACATCCATATGATTAGGTTTTGTTATATGTGTGATGAAGTCTCTATAATATTTTTTAGTGAGAATTATGAAAAATCTATTATGGAAATCATCTAAAATAAATTAAATCTACAAGGGATAATAAAAATTAATTCAATGTTTCATTATATATATTTTTTGTAAAATAGATAATGTATATTGTAATATTTCATTAATATCTTTCTGCATGGTTATATTTAATTAAATCATGACATTATTCCACATATCTGAAAAATTTAGAACATACATTTTTTTTGTAACCCCAAATTGACTAATAAACATTGAATTTTTGGGTTCAAAAGGTTAGACATGTTTATTCCATCCAAAATAAAGTTTTAAATCTTTTATTCTTACCTTTATAACTTTAGTTAAAATGTAGATTCTATGTTTCTCTTTTTTCCATCCACATGTTGTTGATCCTCTAAAAATTCCACAATTCCAGCATCGACTGTGTGTTCTTACTAAGGATTGGGGACATTAGCATATGGATGATTCTTTATTTACATGGGAAGTTCAAAATTTAATTTAGATTGTGTAAATGTATTATAGAACACAAAATATTATATGGAAAATAATAGTATATTAAAAAACACAATAACCTATTCATTGAAATCTCTTTATTTTTTGTAAATATTGATGGGATTTGGATCCTTTATTGAGTATCTAAATCTCATCCTTGTGGTCCCCTTTAATTTATAATACACTCCCTACATTGGGACCTTTATAAATTAATTATGATCTCCCAATAAATGGTCCATCTTCAATTAAATTTTAATTGGAACCTGTGGTTTTTTTAGTCACCAATAAAAATTGACCAATTACCTTTTACTATATCTAGAACATATAATATTTTCACTTCTTTTGATGTCATTATAAATGGTTTTTCCTTATACCCTTCCAAACTAAAATTTACCTTCACGAAGCTCAATTTGTTGACCTTAACTATAGATATTTTTTTATCCCATTTTCAATTAAAAATATTGACTTGAAATGTCATACTATCTAACTTGTATATTTGTTCAATTATGTTGAATTATGATATATTCACATAAATTGGATTTCTATCCCTCGAACTGAATATTTGCATCACTTCTTCCATAATACTTACTCAACTATTTCGTATCATACTATGTTCATCATGTTCCTTCATATAGAATGTATAACCATTAATTATAAAACTAGTGTTAGAGATAACATTTAAATTTGGTCCCTTGGATATCCAATGAAGTTGATTGGAAATAGAATTGGGATTTGCAGATAAATCCTTATAAAAATGATCATAGAATCATCATACAAAATATTGATTATGTGTAATAGATATCCATATTTTATTCCTTGATGGATGCAAATGCCTTGGAATTACTCTATGTGATTCATCATATGGAGGAAACTCTAAACTATTATTTAAAATGTAATGTTGAGTATGCTCATTCTCGGTTATGGTAACTGTAAGAAAACCTCATCCAAAAATTTCTTCTCCCATAAGGTTTCCCCCATGATAAGATTTTGGGATACCAATGCTATCATCATATTGGAGGTAACCAGTACAAAATTCAAAATCATCATCAACAATAAATCACTCTTCAATAAAACCTCCTAAATAACTTCAATTCATGATGTAACCATTAAAAATATTCATATATAATTTAGTGGGGTACATCAATCAACAATGTTCATGACCACATAGTTGAATCTATCAAACCAAGGGGACCATCAGGTGGAAAGTTAAATAAATAAATTATGGTTGGAAGAATTGCTCCACTTATCATAATATGACATCAATTTCTGTCTTCATGATTGGAAACATCATAGGTTCTATTAATTTACAGCATATGGATTTGAAAAGGAATCAAAGTTTGGTTAATACATGTTGTACATTTTTAGGTATAATGTAACGTAATGATATAAGAATTAAATCTTCATCAAAACATGACTATAATTTTATGGTATTCCCAGTAACATAAAATTATTCATTTAAATTATATTATTGATATTTTATGGATACCCATCTAAAAATTGTACACTATTAAGGAAGTTTAATAATTGAAATGGTTCATTTCAAGATTGAGTGTAAGCTAGTGGAAGAATAATTGTTTTCCTTTCACCCTTCACTAGTTCCAACACATCCCTTATCCCCATGTTAGTCATGTCCAACATTCACTTAATTCCATATTTTATAATCACTAGTAAATTTTTTAATGTGAAAATAATAGTATCACTTATATATTTTTCTATGTTAATGATATCAAAAAAATATCTAACATATAAACAATTCCAGTATGTAAATTTAAATAAAATTCATCTATTTTTTCAAACTATATTTTTTAAGGTTTTTAAAAAATGGATTTCCAAAATTATTTTCATTATATTTTAATTTCTAGAGAAGTTGGTCACTCATTAATTGGTATGGTGTTGTACATTTTTATATATTTCCATTGAATAATGTTGTCCAAGATTGGTATTTATGTCTTTAGGGTAAATATTTCCAATGTCATAAAGACATGGCCTTTGAGAAATGTTTCAAACTAGCTGAGTGTGTAACATCTACACAAATGGGATACCCAAACCATCCATTAATTTTAGAACCTAAAAAATTTCCATAAGAAAGAATTTGAATTTTCAACCTATAAAACATGGCTCTAAATATAAAATCTTCAATTCTATGAGCCTCGTAAAATGTAAAACTTTTATCCCACATCAATTTAAGATCCTCTATCAATGAATCCAAAGAGATTTCAATATCATTACCTAGTTGTTTTTTTATAGATATAAATAAAGAAAACATAATGTAATTATGATTCATGCATGACCATGGTGGAACTATATTAATTACCAACATAACCATCCATGTAATGTGAGTACTAATTTTCACACCAATGGGCCCTTTATCATCTTTACATAATGCAAGACAATGTTTTCTAACATTGTTTCCAATTTCAGTATACTCATAATCAATTTTCATCCACTGATTGGGTGTCATATTTTACCATCTTTAATTCCTATATCTACATGCCATGAAAATTTTTTAATGGTTTCCTGACATCCATAGAGACATATGAACATTGGAATGATAGTAAAGTACCATACACATTTTGAGGAAATTTATTTATTTTTATCATATTGATTAGTTCCTAACCCAATAGATTTTATGACTGATTAAAGGTCCTTATAAAAAAAATATACAATCATTTGTACATGCATGTATTTTTTTATAAATCATACCCATTGAACATAGAATTCACTTAGTGTGGTCTATTCTATAATGAAGGTCATTTTCCTCTAGTAACATATCAATAATGAGACCAATTGAATTAGTAAAGTAGGTTTCACTCCTTCTCCTGCCAACATTCAACTTATATAACATTAATATAGCTAATAATGTTGTATATTTAGAATAATCGGTATATAATGTTTTCTTTTCATAGATATTTAACTTCTCAAACAACATTTTACAATCATGATGGTCTTCTTGAATTTTTTTTTTATTTATTCCATACGAACTTCATCATCATTAACACTAGAATTCATAAAAATTGATCCAAAAATAACAATATTATACCAGTCAATATGTAAATTCTTTTTTTCTTGATGTTTAGTACAACATTTATAGATTCGATCTATTTCATGAAAAATAAAATATTCTTGAATATTTAATGAGTGAATTAATCTTGAATAACAACAACATAAACATGAATAAATGATTTGAGAAGGTTCAAATAAATGTTCTATTGTAATATTGATAAACTTTTTCATGCCATCCTTGTACTCCTTTTTCATCTGATTAGCATTGTTTCTCCCAAAACGTGTGTTCTAGTTAGGAATCACTATTTCTAAATGGTTTCCAACAAATTTTTTTATAAAAATGAAAACACTAAATGGTTCTGTATCCAAAGGAACCTGTTTTCCAAAGGTAGATGCTCATTAAGGATTTTGATTGATGATGCTTAAGAACTCGCATTGGTTGAGAAGATGGGAGGTGGGTCTCATCGCACCCTTTTGAGGGGAATTATTGAATACTCTAGGATTATATTATATATTTAATATATGTTCATGAATTCTTATTATTTTACCAAGCATAATGTTGGTTTCCCTATAAATTTGAATTAAATTATTAGCATGTATGGAAATCAGAATCATCTATATGTATTGAAGGTTCTTCATTAATAATGATATCTGTATGTATTTGAGGTTCTCTATCAATGGTATACTCTCATATACTTCATATATATTCTTTGTTCATTATTACAACAATGCTAGTTTTTAAGATACTCAGTGGGGAAATCTAGAATTTATCCTCACCTAGGGAGACAGAAGTTGTTTTGATGTTGGGATCAAATCCATAAATGAGCTTCTTATGTATCCTTGTGAATGGAATCAGAACCCACATAGTTCGGTTCCACTTAATTGGAAACATAATACCTTTTACGTTCATGTGATAAGGACCTAACCATATAGTTTACTGTCATGTGGCAAGGACCTATTGGCAGAAGGTGTCGAGTCAAATCTTTGTGTGGGGTTTATGCCTATGCAGCCCAAGGAACCTAGAAAGGATATGAGTTTCCAAGATAGATTATACCCTTCTGGTAATGTTTCCCAGAGATAAAAGGGTTGATTTTTAGGTTTGGGTTTGAACTTAAGGGGGATTATTATGTATCTAGTTGGGATGGAAATCAAAACCCATGTAGTTTGGAATGTCTCGGAGGGGGGTATGGACTTTTGAGAGAAATAGGTTAAGGATTACTTCTAAATAGAATACCCTTGTAACAGGGTCTATGAGAGATTTCTTAACTCATGTATAAGGGGACTTAATTTGGGGCTTACTCCTAAAGAGGATTCCTAAATTAATGGAATTAGGGTTGGATTCTTGAGGAGGATGTCCAGTGAGCTCAGGTCATAAGTGAAGGCTTCCAATGCATCCTGGTTATGGTGGGAATTAATGTTATGATAGTTAAAGATATTAAGTGGATTGTAAAGTTGTTTTGATCATAACAAATCTCCAATCACATGTGAGTCATGATCGGTGTGAGAAACAAGTGGATTTGAAATATTCAACAAACCACACACTTTCTACTCTACTAAGAGAAGAGGTTAGGCCTATGGTGAAAGAATCTGGGGTGACAGTGGGAGAGGGTGCGGAGAAATGAACCCTTAAATGTTAAATGAAGGTGATGTTCATTGGGTCCATCCTAAAATTATAGGGGGTTACTCTAGAATTGATTCCCTAAAATGGGTCTCATAGTGGGAGGAAGATATCATTCCCTGTGGAAGGGAAATGAATGTGTGATCCTCACTCTTCTTAGTGGTGACTAGACACTTTGGGACATATAGATGATGAGGGGAAGATATAGTCCTATCCTATGAATCTTAGATTGGGAACTCCATAATATTTTCTATAGGGTAAGGGTCTATGTCACCATGTATATCCAAATCCATAGAAACTCTGAGAATCCTTACACTCAGGTAAGATGAGTGTGGAAAACCCATGACCATAGATATCCAAATTCATATGGGAGACATGATGATGTGCCATTCCAAAAGGTCTGATAAATCAGGATGTCTTTGGGCAGGTTTCAACTTGGTCTCTTTTAGGTAAGGTATCCAAGGAAGGAGAGGACCTACCATGAATGACTTAAAATAGGGCTTAAAGGATATCTCGTGTAGGTGGTACACACAGGTATTTTATGTAGGTATTTCATGTAGGTATGCCACGTAGGTATTCCACATAGGTCCTAGGAAAAACTAAAAAAATATTAATACTAAAAGGATAAGCCTGTGAAAGCTTGGTATGCCTTGAGAAGTGGACTATTGAGACAACAACACATGGGTGAGGTTTTAACTTAAGCACCCTGGGTGTCTCTTGATATCTTTGAATGAATCTTGCATAGGTATTTACATAAGGAAAGGACTGTGCATTGGTGACTTCTTCTTATATAAGGAGGGTCTTCAAAAAGTATCCTGTTTTTTAGACCCTTAAGGGACTTTAATCTAGTTTATCCCTTTAAATTATTGTTTCTATCATGTTATAGAAAGATGCCTAAGAAAATTAGGGGGACTTGTGTATAGAAACTATGTAATGAGAGCCTTGAATGTTCTTCAAAACTTTTCAGTTATTGAAATAGAGAGTCCAAGGCTCTTATTTATAGGCAAGGAGGGGGCTGGTTAAAAGGAAGATTCATGTGTAGGTCATGAGAATAGTTCTGCATCGTATCTCTTCTGCATAAAGGTGTGAAAATTAAATTTCTTGCATAGGTACCCAGTAGAGGTCCTTGGAGTAGGCCCTCAACATAGGGGGATGTGCATTAGGCTACATGGGCAGGACCTATGTTGGTCGCTTGTTGCCCAATTGGTGTGAGTAGGTGTACCACGTAGGGGGGTTAGTCAACCCACATTGGTAAACATTCTTCTCCATACTGCGGGGGTTACGTCCTCCACCCCTACTCAAGATCAGTTTCGGGATTCAGTCTCATCCCTTTGAGCCAGTGCCTTCACTACCATCACTGATCCCTATAAAAATGGAGAGTTTCACCATAAAATTTTTGAGCCCGGTTGATGACATTTTGGATCATGGAACATGAAAATCCAATCTTCTCCTTCCTCCATAAAGATGTATTTTACTCAAAATTACCATTTTGTGTCTAAGTCGGGTTCATATATTCCATTATGCAGAGATGTTCATGGAACAAATTTCATGGTTTCTACAAGCATCCATCCAATTTTGATTCATATTGATCCTATTATGTTCAATAATATTCATTTTGTACAAAAATAAATAAAAACGCATAAGGTATTAATAATCAAAGGATAAATTTATAGATACTTTGAAGAAATTTGATAAATTTATAAAGAAAAAATTTATACTCACTTTGAAGACCCAATGAATAAATAAAAAAAATGTAATGATAAAATAAGAGAATTAATTAAAATCTGAATAGTAGAGTCCTTATGATAATTTTTTACACAGATAACCTCCAATTAAGAGATGAATTTAGATTATCTAAAATAAAGAAGGATGGTGTGTGTAGCATTAAAGTTGTAAATTGGTGATGGGTGAACAATTTAAAGAAATGTGGTCAATGTTGAAGATAAATTTCAATATGGGAAACCCACATGGGATGATATCCACCATGATGTGGTTTCCCCCTTTGGTAGATTGTAATCATGATTTTATAATAATTATCATACTGTAATACTAAAGTTGAATGAATCTAAACATGCCAATGTTATTGATGATGATTCATAACAAGTTATATTTTTACAAAATAGTAACATGTAAAGAAACAACCTATTGTAGTTGAAGGGATATACATTCCCCAATGGAGGGAATAAGTATTAGAACACTCTTAAAGAATCTTTTATGCTATTTTAAGTCATTGTTAAAAGATAATAAGATCTAAATTATGTGTATTGAGAATTTTTTGTAGTGGTGGAAATCATTTATGGAAGGGAATGTGTTATATCTATAAAGTTGAGAATACTATAATTAAGTTTTCATATATTTAAAAAGGTAGATATGAACAATTTTCACTCACCAAATCATTAATGGTTATTAATTAGTGTGAAATAATGAAGGATAATGATGTTTGTGGTGAGAAACCTTAAAACATTATATGTGCTAAAAAGTAATTTTATTTCTATATAATCGATTGAAGGTGAAAATAACCATCAAAATCAATTTTTGAGGATTATAATGAATTAAAATTGCCACTATACACTACATGATGTCATCTTAGTCAGTTATGAAACACCTATTGGCTCTGAGAAAATTTTATGTAATTGATTTGAGATTTGGAGTACAATAAAACTTTCTTTTTGCATAAATTTTTATGGAAATCTATGAAATATATAGGTCTATAACCTATGGGAGTTAGGTGAAGCTACACAACACGAATAATTTAACCAACTATATGAGGTAACATATATAATGGATCATCATTACAAAGCTTTAGATGCTAATGGATTTGAGTTTCACATTAAATATGTCGATCACAAATGAGGAACACAAAATAGTGGAATTGGTTGTCCGTCTATCGAGTTTGGTTATTACTATGACCAATTGATATACATCATTGAATGTGTATATGAATATGGGTTGAAATACATGTTTTTAAAGTGTAATTATGTTTATGTAGTCTACAAGAGTAAATTTGATCAATATCAGTTTATGTTGGTGAATTTTAACATTATGTTATATAGAGATGAATGAGTTAGTAATGAACCTTTCATTTTTACATCACAAGAAGAACAAGTTTTCTTCATTACATTTCCATCTAATTAGAATTGGAAAGTTCCTATGAAAAAATTTCAAGGCGATGATTGTTTTTAATTGAATGAGATAAACCCGAGGTCATTGCCTTTGTTGCACAACAGCTTGATCAGCACACTGTATTTCAACGTGAAGAAGATATTCATTGGGTTAGAGAGATCATTGAAGGAGAAATGGTTGATTTTCATGTTTAATAAAAGGTATTATTGTTTTCCCACTCTTCGGTTTAAAACATTTTTTTTGGTTTTTTGACTTTTTATGAACCGTTTAACTTTTTTTATTGTCTCTATCTTTGATATATACATGCATGAAAAATGACATGAATTAGAGTAAAAAAATTAAAGGGATTATTTTACATAAAAATATAAAAACAAAATTTCCTATAATATTTACATGGGAAAACACATAAAACCATAAAATATATGTAAACTATGATAATAATATAATAAAAACAATATGATAATTGTATCCCCCATGTAGTGTAAATGTTTGATTTCTTATCTATGATACTACACTAATTGGTAAGCGTGGTAATGGTTTTCTATTGATGCATGATGTCTTTTCAATATCTCTTTGATCCAAATAAATGTAATCATAATTGGATGATCACCAATATTCCTCAACTATCGATAAAGGTGTGGAATCGTATGATGATCAGTTTTTTTCATTGATGCATGATGTCTTTCTTCTTCTTTTTCTTCAAAACCAAGCAGGTTTCATAGGCCAAGAATACCCTTATTTATTACTTCTCACATTTTTGGAAACTCTAATTTTTAATTATAGAAACATTTAATTTTTTCTAAGTGTTGATGATTATGTAAGCTAGCTTCAAGCCAACACTGACAGATCGATGATGATCCCGTGTGTACATTAGGATCATCACCACATGAACTCAACCTTTATCATTATTCATGTTCATATAATTGTTTACTCTCAGCCTCATTGATTCTTGTATCAATACCAATGACATCTTGAGATTTGAAACTGAATGGATCAGCATATCATCATCATATTTGTTTATTCTCTATATAAATTCATCTTATGGTTCTCAAAAAACTCAACCATCACTACCTCACTCTTTGGATACTTCAATTGGAGTTCGCAGAATCTCAAAAAAAGTTCCTATTCTTATTTTATAATTTTACCATTTGAAAAATTATTATTCATAATTTCTACAATTAATTTATTCAAATAAACTCATCTCCATTGTTTATTCAACCTAATTATATTCTGATCGACTTGTGGTCTTCATCCAAATAGATGTACAGTGTACACTGACTTCATTATTTATTTTAGGGATGAAATAACAATTATATTTTTACTGTATGTACTCATGTGTTGGATATTCATGCTAGAAATGTGAGAAAGAATAAATCGAAGGTAACGTAAAAAAGCTTTCAAGCTTTCATTTCACATACATTAATGGGCTACATTAGAACCCTATTTATAGACTATTCCCAACAAATGAAAAGACAGCAAAAACCATTGAATTAATTGACATAACAAAAATAAAATCATTATAAATGAATTGATGTACATGAAATGGATACTTGGGAAAGAGGAAAAATGCATGGGGAATATACAGTCGCATGGGGAAGACACTGCTTTGAAAAACCAATGGGTTCGGTAAGTATTTCCAACACTCCCCTTCAAACCAAAACCTACTTCATTCTGAGAATTGTTCTTAGTTTTTTGAATGTATTTTTGGATAATGCCTTTGTGAAAATATCATCCACCTATTCCATAGTATGAAAATATTCCAATTTTATTATTTTTTAATTCACATTTTCTCTCAAAAAATGAAATCTATTATCAATTTGTTTTCTTCTTCCATGTTCAACCAGATTTTTGGATAGTTTGATTTCTGACTTATTATCCACATATATGACTGTGGATTCATCTTGTAGTTGATTAATATCATTTAGAAAGTTTTTTTCTTGACCTATCCCCCAGGGCCCGTGTCATGAATACCCCATGCTCACCTTACATAGGCTAGGGGATGGAAACTAGCACAGAAAGGCATACTCTCTAAAACGGGAAGGAATTGGCTTTAATCCTGAACAAACACACGGTCTAAGAACTCAACAAAAAGAAAATGTGAAGTAAACTAATGTAGTAAAAGAGTGATAAAAGTAAAAGGGGTCAGAAGATAGTCCCAACTATAAAGGTATAAGTAAAACTAAATGAAAAATGAAAACACCTACTAACTCATCCTCTAAGGTTCCTACCTGAAGGGTAGGTACAGATCACCTCCTCAGAACTCCACGTCAGTTTGTCTCCTCCACGTCACGTCACATCGAATGGTCCACCTCTTTGCACCGTCCATTCTTGGATCCCTCAGCCTCGATCAATGTTGTACATCATCTTCACAAGACACAACAAGGTGCGGGCGAAACCTGTGTAGGGGTAAGTATAATGATACTCATTAGGGACCCCGAGACCCCGTAGGTCTCCTAAAGTTCCACAAAGGAAAACCAAAAATCAGGACATCAACTCTAATTAGGTATATGCCCATACATACACCTAAGTTATCATGATATACACATCTCATACATGAGGGAAGAATACCACAAAGGTAACACCATGAAGGTAACACCACGAAGGTAAAAATACCACACAGGTAACACCACGAAGTTAAAAGTACCACATAGATATCACCATGAAGATAGTACCATGAAGGTAAAAGTACCACATAGGTATCACCATGAAGATAGTACCACGAAGGTAAAAGTCATAGTTCAAACAAAGTATCAGCTCAATCTAGGTTTTTAGTGAAGTATATAATTACAGATGATTAGTCATGAAGCTAGATCATCTTATTCTGTTAAGAGGCACTCCTACTGATTATAAGAAGTCTGACCCACATAGGATTGATAGGTACTAACCCCCGAAATAACCCACATAGGATATAACCCCCATAGGATCGGTATGCACTAAACCACAAAGGATCGTTGAGCGCTGACGCACAGAGGATCTGACTCACACAAGATCGCTATGAATGTTGATAGTCAGTCACATATTCTCTAGGCCAAAGAAAAAGTAACATTTCAAGTCACAACGTCAAACACCTCACCTGTGGGATAAATATTCCTCTAACAAGTATAGTGGATCTTCCGCGTCACACAAAGGTGCTTCCCACTAACCTTGGATTGCTGAGGTACCCCTCTTGATGACTAACGTGGGTCTGCCGTGTCACACAGAGGCGCTCCCCACCGTGGGTCTGCTGCATCACACAGAGGAGCTCCCCCTCATGGCCTACTGAGGTACTCCTCCTGTCTAGTACTATGGGTCGTCCACATCACACAGAGGCTCTCTCCACTGTGGATCTGCCGTGTTATATAGAGGTTCTCCCCACTGGGCCTGTCGAGTCACTCCGAGTCGAAATGGTCAGCAGTCATCAAGTCTCAGCCAGTCGCAGGGTTCCATACATCGCGCGCTTGGGAGAACCGCTCCCCAAGCCATCATTCATACATCAACTGTTCTGAAGTCCCATGAAAAAGTATCGCAAATATCTATCATGTTATAAGGGACCCAACGCAATAGACGGCGCGTCAATCGAACGCCCGGTCAGTAAGTTATTAGGGATTCCGCTCCGAGGTCCTGGTTGGATTCGGGGAACGATCCAACCCAGATGTAATCCAACCTTATTCAAAACTCAAGTGGAATATACCAAATGAACCTTCTCGATCCATGTATTTTGGAGGTGTAGACGGTTTGTCGAACGGATGCTCGGTTCTCATGATATTGCCACAAAGGCGAAACTGGGTCCGGATGGGCCTGGTTCCGGTCCGACCTGATCGGACCGACCCGGCCGTACCTGGCCTAGGCCAACCCGGCTCAATTTGGGTATGACCTGGTTGGCTTGGGCCGTGGACGGCCCGGCCCGCACTGGGCATGGCCCGCTGGTGCGGACTGGTGGCACAGTCGGCCCGAGCTGGCCCCAATGGGGGAGCATCCCCCTTCCTTTCAAAATGGCAACGGGCAATGCCTTTAGGCGCTACCAGGTCACCGTGGGACCTGAGCTGGTCCCACCAAACTGCAACAGGCGGCCAGTGTTTCGGCTGGTCCTCCTCCCAGCGGCACGGTTGCGCACCGCTGCTCCACCGCGGCTGGCACGGCCGGCCGCTCTTTGGCCTCTGTTGCGGCCAAGAGGTCGCGGCCTCCTGCTCCTCTTTTGGTGCGTACAAGCGCCGCTGCTTCGCTGTCCGGCTGACCGAATGTTGGCCACCACCCTTCACCGTCACGGCTAACGGGTTGCGGCTTCCTCATCATCTGGCGGTGTGGACGTGTGCTTCCCTTCCTTCCTTGCGGTCGGCCGAGTGCTTGTCACCGCCTTATTTCGTGATCCATTACGGCTTTGTTCCAGGCCCGAAAAATAAAACAATCTCATATTCGCGATCCTTGGGTCAAGGGATCCGCATCCATATGTCGCGCTCAAAAAAATATTGTTTTTCCAGTGTCATTAAATATTTCATGTTGAAGAACGCACGAAGAACGTGCGAAGAATCAGAAGATAAGAGGCAATGTATATGCATGGGAATATGGCCATGTTAGTTTGGACATCGTCATTTTGAAACTAGAATATGAAGAATCGATAAATAAATTCAATCATATTAAAAACAAACCCCTACTTTGTTCGCCCGCAAGAGATGTCACGAGGAAGAAGATGAAGTCGATGAGATGGTGACGTCGGTGTTCGTCGCTCCCGCAAGATGTTTCCGATATGGGCTCAAGCATCATCCTTGTTCTTCGATTCTGGAGGATTCTCTTTATTAGAGAGTGTCCTTCATTGAAGAATATGATCCTCCAAAATCTCTCCCCAAAACTCCTCTCCTTTTCCAACACAAATTCCCCCACAGGAAATGAGGAGGCAAATTAATATGTTAAGTTTATTAATTAAACAATTAAAGGTTGGATCATTAATTAAGTTGAAGTTGGCACAATAAATTGGGAGGATTCCAACGGATAACTCCACATTAAAGAGGGAGTTCAAGGGGTTGGGTGGTCCCCACCACTAAATTCAAATGGGAGGTTCACAATGAAAAATAAAATAAAGATGTTTTATTTTATTTTTATTCTTTTAACACACCCACAAAAAGTCTAAAAACTAACTTTGACCCTCGACCCACTGTGGTCGAGGTGAAGGTTTCCTTAAGCGAATATTGGCACTTCGAGTTCAACAGTGCCTTTAGATTTAAATTCCAAGCACCGGTTCAAAATTTACAAAATGTCACTAGTGCGTTTACTGAACGTACCCAAAAAAAGTTCATAAAATTATTAATAGTCACCCTCGACTCGTTCCGGTCTAGGTTAGGCTCTTCCTAAGTGAGAAATGCCCCAAAAAACCTAATGGTACTCTCAGATTTCCAATCCAAGTTACTGTTTAAAAGTTATGTATTTTACAATAAAATAATTTTCACTTAATTATTTTATATAAGGACAAAAACTAACTTTCACTTGTGGCCCGCGCCACCCAATGTTAGTATCTACCTAAGGAAAGAATACCCTCATGAGTTCAACTGTGGTCTTGGATTTTTAATTTGAGTTATCGTTTGTGAGTGATAATCATTTTAAAAATAAAATAACTTTATTTAGTTATTTTATTTATAGTTATGCCATTTTTCGGGTTTTCTCATAGGAGGCATGCACCGACTAAACTTAAGTCACACCTAGGTTAAATTCACCATCCTGAGCGTAACAATGCCATCAGATTTCTTATCTGAGTAACCATTTAAGAGGTATTCCATTTTTTCAGGAAAACTGCTTACGCGCGCTAATTAAACCTTAACAAAACTTTGACGGAACATTTCGGGCTCTCCGGGTCTCAAAATCGCACGCCATCAGATTTCACAATCTCAAAATAATTTCATATAATTAAAAAAATATATGGAATTTACATGACATTAAATTCTCCCAACCTTAGATATTTACATCCCTGAAAGCCACAACAAAGGTAAAACAACCAAAATAGGGTACTGAGTATGAATCTGAGCCTCCTTCTCCCATGTGCTCTCCTAGAGGTTCTTGTGCTACCAGCGTACATGTACCAGAGGTATCAACCACCCACGAAGGACCTACTCCTGTCAATCCTCAATTTCCACTGGAACCTCTGTAAATGTCACCCCATCATCGAAGTCCAGCTCATCATGGTCGATGATGTGATATGGGTCGTGCACATATCTCCTTAGCTGGGATACGTGGAAGAAGTCGTGAACCCTCTCCAACTGCGGTGGAAGAGACAAGTGGTATGCTACCTCGCCTATCCTCTGAAGTATCAGAAAAGGACCGATAAACCTCGGTGATAACTTGTCGCCTAGGACAAATCTCTATAGTCCCCGTCAAGGAGAGACTCACAAGAATATGTGGTCCCCATCCTGGAACTCCAAGGGTCTCTGTATCTTGCCGGCATAAGACTTATGCCAACTCTGAGCAGTCTTCACTTGCTGACAAGTGATACATCGTGATACAGACTCTGCCACTGCTTCCTTCATCCCGGGCCATCAGTACTGATGTCGGAGGTCCTGGTACATCTTTTCCACTCCATGATGTACTTCCAGAGGGGATGTATGGAACTCCCTCAACACCTCCTTATTTAGTGCTACTGGTACTATGGTATGTTTTCTGAATAAGGTGAGGTTCTCCCCACCTTTAGAAAATCCATCAGGTGCCTGCCCTGAGGATATCTGAGCACATCGAGCCTCATAGTCAGTGTCCCCAAAATGTGCCTCTCAAACTTTATAAATAAGTGGGGGGAGTGACTATCATTGACTGGAGGTATGCTGATCCATATCTATCAACAAAGGATATCTTCAAAGATACCCCCACACTTTTTTGCTTCTATTGGGAACTGAAAACTCAAAACTCCTATTGCCACAAGGTTACGGCTGGCTGACTCAAGAGTGATCGACTGCACCGTCCTTTTCTTGATTTTATCATGTGCTGTCTAGGTTTCCTTTTTCCCCGACCAAGGAAAATACTATTCCAACATTGTAGGAAAACCGAAACCCTTTTACCTAATACAGTCATTCTAAGTATGAATTTTGGATGTCTAGTTCACACCCAAACTAACTTTCTAAGGCCTCGATGCTTCCACCAAGAGGTTCTAACCAAAACTCTTGCCTCAAGGGTCATATCACACCATTGGCATAAGCGTGATTATTGAGTCTCTACCCAAAGGTATCTAAAGACGTAAGGGTCAAGTCAATGGTTTAACCGGAAACTCTAGGTCTTGTACAAGATTCATGGAAGGAAAGAATGATTGGTACCTATTTCTATTAATACAACAGGTAGAAATAGACACAGACCGTTTATAGAATCATTCCTAGAGCCCTTGGGTCGCACTCCTTGACCATATGCAGCTACTCCATTCCTTTACCCTACAGCTCCCTGATCCTAGTGGGGACCACAAAGGGGGGTGGTTGTAACATGTCGAAATGTACACCACCTCATACTACTCTCCTAGATCTGCTTCTATGTCTGTAGCCCTACAGATTCATCTATCCCTAACACTTTTTCTTCCTGAAACATTTTTACATGCCCAAGTCTCTAACACTGGTGCCAGTTTCTTGATTTCCCACTACTGACATTCACTGGTTGTATCTGCTCATCCAAAGTACGTTCAACTACAAAATTTCTCTCTAGCACCCTAACATAAGTAGAAATGCATAGAAGAATAGTGATAGCTCAGATGTACCTAAATACACCTCGCTCGGAAGTCCAAGCCTAGAAGCACTGATCGTATCATATTCATCGAGTACCAGGAATGGTCGGTAAGCCTCGATGAATACTCAGTTACCCACATGTCATCCTTCCAAAGCTGTAGAAGCTATAGAGAACTCTCATCCACCTCCTCAAGACAGTCCTCAACCACCTGTGAGTCGGGCTCACCATGGAACCTGAAGGGTTTTTGATGTTGAAACTCGTGTAAGGCACTAATCCTAAATGTGTCCTCTACTGGTATTTCGGGTTGTAACTTCTGACCAACGAGCAGTGACATAGCTGGAACACTACCTGAATGTACCATCTCGATAAACAGTCCAAGTACCGAAGCCTCATTATCCTGTGGACCATCCTCATGGTCACGTACTGGAAAAGACCAGTATCTAGAATCACCATCTGCTCTACTGGTGTCTAAAATAGGTGGAAAACTTTAACCACTGCCTCTATCCAGCCCTGAACTGCTTAGGAATTTGACTCGCCTTGAAACCTCAGAGGCCTCTGTCGTTGGAACTCATGCAACACACTCAGTCGGCATGCATCCTCTACTGGTGGTGCTAGTGGCAATGCTCATCCAATAGGTAGTGGTGTTGCTGGTACACCACCCAAAGGTGCTAACGCCGTAAGAGGGCCCTGTACCGAGGCCTCATCGCTCGGTGGGCCGTCACCGTGTACTCTCTTGAGAATCCATGTTTGCCATATATGTGGTGGAATCCTGATAAGTGATAGGTGCATCGTGGTCATTAAGTTATACCTGGTGAGATGACTCTAAAGAAATCAAAAGAAAAACTTTTCAAAAACACATGCAGTCATTGTTTTCATGCGCTCAGTTGGAAATCAGAATTCAGGGTCCTGGTGTATGGATACATCAGTCGTCGCACAAACACTGGACTCCCAAAACTGAAAACCACAATCATAACACATAACAATATTGATTTACAGAAAAGATCAGAGTCATAGTTCTTCGGTAGAACCGAACTCCTCTGATACCACTTGGTCACAACCCGTCCCCCAAGGCCAGTTCTGTGACTACCCCAAGCCCACCTTCCATAGTATAGGGGCTGGTGACTAGCACTGAAAGGCATACTCACTAAAATTAGAATGTATTGCCTTTAATCCAGAAAACACATATGGTTTAAGAACACAACAAGAATCAACTGTGAAGTAAACTACTATAGTAAAAGAGTGCTGAAAGTAAAAGGGTCCGGAATAAAAGTCCAACTGGAAAGGGTCAATTATAACTAAATGAAAAAGGAAAATAGCTACTGGGTCATCCTCCGAGGTTCCTACCTGAAGTGTAGGTACATATCGCCACCTCAACACTCCATGTTTTTCCATCTCCTTCGCGTCATGTCACGCCAAATAGTCCACCTCCATGCATCGTCCAGTCCTAGCTCCCTTAGCCTCAATCAATGTTGTATGTCCTCTGCACAAGACACAATAAGGTGCGAGTGAAGCCCGTGCAGGAGTGAGTATAATGATACTCAATAGGGACCCCGAGACCCTGTAGGTCTTCTAAAGTTCCACAATGGAAAACCACAGATAAAGAAATCAACTCTACTTAGGTATATTACCATACATACACCTATTTTATCAATATATACACATCTCATACATGATGGAAGAATACCAC
Organism: Viscum album; assembly: GCA_963277665.1. Lineage (NCBI taxonomy): Eukaryota > Viridiplantae > Streptophyta > Magnoliopsida > Santalales > Viscaceae > Viscum > Viscum album. The sequence goes on along the minus strand of OY728158.1, from coordinate 358,597,510 downwards.
AAAGGTAACACCATGAAGGTAACACCACGAAGGTAAAAGTACCACACAGGTAACCCCACGAAGGTTACACCACGAAGGTAAAAGTACCACACAGATATCACCATGAAGATAGTACCACGAAGATAAAAGTACCACATAGGTATCACCATGAAGATAGTACCACGATGGTAAAAGTCTTAGTTCAAATAGAGTCTCATCTCAAACCATGTTTTTAGTGATGTATAAAAGTATAGATGATTAGTCACGAAGATAGATCGTCTTATTCTGTCAAGAGGTATTTTTTCTGATTATACAGAGTCTGACCCACATAGGATCGATAGGTACTAACCCCCAAAATGACCCACAGAGGATCTGACCCACACAAGATCACTATGAATGCTGATAGCCAGTCACAAATTCTCTAGGCCTGGGAAAAAGTAACATTCCCAGTCACAACGTCGAACACCTCGGCTGCTGGATAACTCCTCCTCTAATGAGTACAGTGGGTATGTTGTGCCACATAGAGGTTTTTCCCACTATCCTTGGACTATTGAGGTACTTCTCTATTGAGTAACGTTGGTATGTCACGTCACACAGAAGCGCTTCCCACCGTGGGTCTGTCACGTTACATAGAGGTGCTCCCCCTCATGGACTGCGGAGGTACTCCACCTGTCGAGTACCGTGGGTATGCCACATCACATAGAGGTTCTCCCCACTTTGGGTTTGCCGCATCACACAGAGGCACTCCCCACTGGGCCTATCGAGTCACTCCAAGTCAAAATGGTCAGCAGTGGTTAAGTCTCAACCAGTCGTAGGGTTCTGTATGTAGCGTACTTGGGGGGAACCACTCCCCAAGCCATTGATCATACCTCAACTGCCCCTAAGTCCCATGAAGAAGTATCCCAAATGATTATCACGTCATAAGGGACCCAACAGAAAAGATGGTGCGTCAATTGGATGCACGGTCTGTAAGTTATTAGTGTTTCCGCTCTGAGGGCCCGGTTGGATTCGGGGTCCGATCCAACCCGGTCGTACTCCAACCTTATCCAAAATTCAAGTGGAGTATACCAAAAGGACCATCTCGATACAAGGATTCTGGTGTCGCAGATGGTTCGTCAAACAGATTCACAGTTCTCATGATATGGCCACAAAGGCGAAACTGGGTCTGGATGGGCCCGGGTCCGGTCGGACCCGGTCGGACCGACCCGACCTGTTTCAGGTCAACATGGCCCGATTCAGGTCCGAATCGGTTATCTTGGGTTGTGGTGGGCCCGTCCGCTGGGCCATGGTCCAGCCTGGCCCGCGAAGGTGGCAGCCCGGCTCAACCCACTGGGCGTGGCCTAGCCCGTGCTGGGCACGGCCCGCTGGTGCGGCCAGGTGGTGTGGCCCGGTGGCGTGGCCCGCCCGAGATGGTGCCGAAAGGGAATCATCCCCCTTCCCTTAAGATTAGAAATGGGAAACGCCTTTAGGCGCTGACAAGTCACCACGGTACACGAGTGAGTCCCACCGAACCGCAACGGTCAGACAGTGTTATGGCTGGTCCTCCTCCTAGAAGCACGGTCGCGCACCGCTGCTCCACTACAGCCAGCATGACCAACAGCTCTTCAGCCTCCGCCACGGCCTCCTGCTCCTCCGGCGGCACGGACGTGCATCGCCGCTCCGCACGTGGTCAGATGGATGTCAGATGACACCATGCCCCACCACGGATAATGAGTCGTGGATTCCTCATCATCTGGTGGTGCGGACATGTTCCACCCTTCCTTCCTTACGGTCTGCCGGGTGTCAGTCGTCGTCGTATTCTGTGAGCCATTGCGGCTTCGTTCCAAGCCTGAAAAATAAAACGATCGCTTATTTGCGATCCTTGGGTCAAGGGATCTGCATCCATATGTCGCTCTCAACAAAATATTGTGTTTCCAGCATCATTAAATATTTGGCATTGAAGAACGCACGAAGAATCAGAAGATAAGAGGCAAGGTATATGCACGGGACGATGGCCATGTTAGTTTTTCCATCTTCGTTGTGAAACCAGAATATGAAAAATCTATAAATAAATTAAATCATATTAAAAAAAATACCTACTTCATTCACTCGTAAGTGATGTCACGAGGAAGAAGACGAAGTCGATGAGATTGTGATGTCGGCATTCGTCGCTCCTGCAAGATGTTTCTGATCTTGGCTCAAGTGTCATCCTTGTTCTTCGATTCCAGAGGATGATCTTTGTTGGAGAGTTTTCTTTGTTGAAGAAGATGATCCTCCAAAATCTCTCCCCAAAACTCCTCTCCTTTTCCAACACAAATTTCCCCATAGGAAATGAGGAAGAAACTTAATATGTTAAGTTTATTAATTTAACAATTAAATGTTGGCTCATTAATTAAGTTGAAGTTGGCACACTAAATTGGGAGGATTCCAAGGGTAACTCCACATTAAAGAGGGATTTCAAGGGGTCAGATGGTCCCCAATAATAAATTCAAATGGGTGGTTTCACAAAGAAAAATAAAATAAATATGTTTTATTTTATTTTTATTCTTTTAACACACCCACGAAAAGTCTGAAAACTAAATTCCACATTCGACCCACTGTGGTCGAGGTGAATGTATCCTTAAGTGAATATCGGCACTGTGAGTTCAACGGTGTCCTCATATTTCAATTCTGAGCAACGGTTCAAAAGTTAGAAAACGCCGCTCGTGCGTTTACTGAACGTACCCAAAAAAAAGTTTGAAAAATTATTAAAAGTCAGCCTCGATCCACACCAGTAGAGGTTATTCTCAACCTAAGTGAAACATGCCCCAAAAAAACTCAGTGGTACTCTCATATTTTCAATCCAAGTTACCATTTAAAAGGTATGTATTTTACAATAAAATAATTGTCACTTAATTATTTTATTTACGACCAAAAACTAACTTTCACTGGTGGCATGCGCCGGCCATTGATAGTATCTCCCTAAAGAAAGCATACCCTTGTGAGCTCAGTGGTGGTCTTGGATTTTTAATCCGAGTTAATTTTTGTGAGTTATTATCATTTGAAAAATAAAATAACTTTATTTAATTATTTTATTTACGGTTATTTCATTTTTGGGTTTTCTAACGGGAGGCCCATGCCAACTAATCTTAAGTTGAGCATAGGGTAAACCCGCCATCTTGAACGCAATGGTGCCCTCGAATTTCCGATTCGAGTAACTGTTTAAGAGTTATTCCACTTTTTTAGGAAAACTACTTACACCTGCTAATTAAACCTTAACAAAACTTCAACGGATCATTCCGGGCACTCCGGGCCTCAGAATCGCGCGCCGTCAGATTTCGCGGTCTCGAAATAATTCCATATAATTTAAAAAAATAAAGAATTTTTGGGACATTAAAATTTTTCAACCAAATTCCCTCACAAAGAGTGAATGATGATGCTACGTACTCTACTTCACATGTGGATAGGGCGACCACACTCTCCTTCATTGAATTCCATGTGAAATCAGTCTTTTCAAGAAATAATACATACCTAGTGGCGATTTTTCTTTCATCTTGGTCACTCCCCAATCACTGTATAAGTATCCATATAGATTTTATTCATAATTTTATTGATATAAAACACCAAATTACACTATTCCTTTGATGTACCTAAATATCCTTGTTGCAGCTAGTCAGTGTGTTTCTTTTGGTGCCTCCATGCACCTACTTAGAAGCCCAAAACTGTAGATAATATATGGCCTTATGATTGTGAGGTATCATAGGCTTATAATCATAATTTTTATCAAATCCGAGTAAACACTTCTTCCCTCTCCATATTTTGTCACTTTTAAGCTCGTTGCTACACGCGTTTTTACGGTACAGCAATTGGCCATTTTGAACTTTTCACAAAATTCCTTAGCATAATTTTTCGAAAATATATAGATGTCGACATGTTGTTTCCATAAGTATATTCCCATAAAAATGGACATGAGACATTTTTTATTCATCTCATAATACTTAAGTATTTCCTTCTTGAATTCATCGATCATCGGTCAGTTGTTCCCTGTAAACAGAAAATCGTCAAAATACAAGTATGCTATAAGTATATCACCATGATCATTCTTCTTGATGTAAACTGCATGACCATGTGGAAATTGGTTGAATCCATTCTTTTGAAGATAATTTTCTATTTGTTAATTCCAAGAACATGGAGCTTGATTCAACCCTAGAGCGTTGTCTTCCGTTGATTCACCTTACGTTTCACTCCTTGCATAACAAAGCCTTTAGGCTGGTCAACCTTGACCTCCTCTTCTAGAATTCCATTCAGAAATGTAGAAGGGATATAATCATCCTCACAATTTCAAGGCGAGAAACATGAGTGAATAATTCTTCATATTCCACCCCATACTTCTATTTATAACCATTGGTTATGATCATTGACTTATATTGATCGATATCTCCATTAGCATTAAGCTTGATCTTGTTCACCCATTTGATGCTTTTGGTTTTCTGGATTTTAGGAAGTGTAGTCATCTCCCATGATTCATTTTTCTCTATATAATTAATTTCTTCTTTCATAGAGATTCTCCAGCATTCTTCTCTTATAGATTCTTAAAATGTTAGAGGCTCATGATCTATATACAATCAGAAAATATTTACCTCTTCAGTTTGCTTATAGAAGTCACTTAAACTCTTAATTTTGAATAGGCTCCATGGGTGAGGTCAAGTTGTCTATATTTTGACTTTATGGAGTACTTTTAGGTGTGATGTAATATATTCCTGGACTTATTTCAATTGATGACGTGCTCTAGGAAGGTGTTGTGTGTGTTTTCACTTTATGATCATGTCTTTATTCAGGATCTTCTTTTTCGACTAGAATATCTTTGGTCGATTCTTCATCATTCCATTTCCAAGATTTTTCCTCGCTAAAGATCACCTCTATAATCGCTACTAATTTATTGGTTAGTGGATTATAGATCTTGTAGGATTTATATGCTTCAATATAGATAATGAAGATCCACTCTTTTCCACAATCATGAAGTTTCCTTCTTATTGTTTATATAACATGAGCTTTGGAAACACACCCAAATATTATTAAGTGCACCATGCTCAGTTTTTAGTCGCTCCATTCTTCTTATGGAGTCAAATTTCTGACACTTTTGGTTGGACACTGATTAAGTAGGTATGCAGTCCATGCAACTGCCTCTACCCATAAGCTCTATAGCAGGGCTTTCTCCTTCAGCATGGTCCTTATAAAGTTTATAATGGTATGATTATTTCTTTATTCAATTTCATTATATTATGGAATGTATGTTGTGGTTTATTTTTTATTGATTCCATGTTCCCTGCAAAAATATTGAAATGCATTTGAATTTTATTTTATGCCTCTGTCAGATCTGAGTACTTTGATTCTGTGACCACTTTCAGCTTTAATATGATCTTTAAAAATTTTAAATATCATTAATGTCGAAGATTATTCTTTGATAAAATACACCAAAAGTTTTTTGATGAAATCATCAATGAGGGTAATAAAATATTTATTACCTCCAAGTGATGGTGTTTCTAGTGGTCCTCAAATATCAATGTGATCCAACTAAATTGGCTCCTTTTTTATTTTGGACACCCCACTTGGGAAATAATTCCTTAGTTTCCTATTGAGTTTTCACTCCTCACGTAGATGATTTGGAACATAAATCATAAATAATCTACACACCATGCTTGATGAGGATATATGTTTAAGGCTGATAAAATGGAGATGTCAAAAATAAAGATGTCATCTCCATGATTCATTATTCATGAGTTCAAAGAGAAAATCCTTAGCCATTGTGTTAATATGTAGTGGAAACATGTGATTATTTTCCATTCAGACTTGTGCAACAAGTCTCTTGTGAGCATATCTTATAGATAGAGATGTTTTCTCTATGTGTATGAAATACCCCTTCTCAAGGATTTGGCTTATACTAATGATATTATTTTTTATTTTTGGTACATAATACACAATAGATATGTAATTCGACTCTCCATTCTTCTGATAAATTTTAATTTTACCTTTTCCAATCATGGGTACCTTTGATGAGTTTCCAAAACTCATGTCTCCATGAACTTCTTATATGAGTTCCTCAAACCGTTATTTGTTCCCACTCATATGATTTCTAGCACCCATGTCAAGATACCACACATCTAGTCATTCACATGCCTTTTCTTGTGTGAGGAGTGTGGTGAATTCTTCTTTATGAGGATATGATTCATCATAGTTGGATCATTCATATAGATCCATTTTTCTCTAACACTCAAATACATAATGGAAATATTTATTATAGTTTTGGAACTAAACGTTCTTTGGGTTTCCATGACCACACATGAATTGGCCTCCACCTATTCCTCTTCATATAAGATGGAAAAATTTTGTTTCTTCTGTTGATGGCTTGGATGATATCCATGACCTCTACCTCTTTCAAAATTACTAGTTCAATGACAGCCTCATTGTGTATGGACATTATTTTGTTCTTGAAGGGTCAACTTAGTCTCTAAGGCATGATCAATCATTGAACCCACATTATTCTACATTCGTTTCTCGTGTTCTTGCAATGATCTCGTCAATTCTTCAATGGAAATTTTTTCCAAGTCTTTTGATTCTTTGATTTCCACAACCACGTGATCAGACTTGGTTGTGAGAGATCTTAGTTCCTTTTCAATGACATGAATGTCTTCCACTTTTTCACCATTTCATTTTAAATTGTTAATAATAAAATTTAAATGTAATAATTAGTCAAATATTATCTCACCTTTCCTTATGTGTGTTGCTTCAAACATCACTCTTAGTGTTTTAAGAAAAACTCGCTTCATTTGATCAACACACTTCATGATGGTGTTAAGGGTATCCCAATATTTCTTGCTTGATGTTGCTTCTGCATTATTTTTAAAGGTTTATTCATCCAACCCTTGATAGAGGGGAAGCAACAACTTGTTGTCTTTTTTCATTTGATTTTTGGGAGCCGTCTTTTCTTCATTTGTGAAGGTGAATTCTTCCCCCATAGTGAGTACTATATACTCATCGGTGAAGATCTACCATAGTTATTGTAACCCAAAAAAATGAATTCATTTGGATACACCAACATTCATAGTTATTCTTGGACAACTTAGGAACGTGGATCTAGATTGTGGTGACCATCTTCGGAAATTGGAGGATTCCTAGGTACCAGATTTGATACCAGTTTGTTGGCTATTCAAGCAAGAAGTGGGAGAAAGAATAAATGAAATATCACGGAAAAAATATTTCAATATTACATTTCACATACATTAATGGACTACATTAGAACCCTATTTATAAAATATTCCCAACAAATGAAAAGACACAAAAATCCATAACATTAATTGGTATAACATAAAACAAAGAATCATAAATGACTTCAAGTAAATGAAATGGATACTTGGAAAGAGGAAAAACGCATGGGGAAGATCCAACCACATGGGAAAGATACTTCTTTGAAAACCCAATGTGGTTGCTTTGTATTTCTAACAGCATGAAAATAATGTTCATCCGATAATACTCTTAGTAATCGAGATATTTAAATTTGAGCTCTTTTCTTCTTCAATGGAGGAATAGGACATGGGAATTACAAGCTTGAATGTTTTATTTAAGGTGAGGAAGAAGATGATATAAAAGGAACCATTTCTTTCCTGATATCACATGGTTTTTAATCTTTGAACAGTGTGTGTTTTCCCATGTCCCAAATCAAAACATAATTGTGGTGTCTGCTTCTCTATAACATGTGGAACTCTATAGTGGATCATCAAAATCCATTAGGATCAAAATATCCAGCAGGTCTTCTTTGTCGCCCCACACAGTAGAATCTCTCTAATGTCTCCCCATACACCATATTCCAGCACTGACCTGTACTTCAAATCACTATTCATGCTGCTTATTCTCTCCTAATTTGATATTTCTCTTATGGCTTGTGAGGCCTTCAGTTGATCTTGGCCCTGTATTTAGTTAATGATAGACTATTTATTTCTTCTAATATAAATATCCTGTAAAGACCCAAATTTTTTCATGTAATTTTTTTTATTTATATGGGAATGTTATGAGTCCACGAAAATTAACGGCGTGTGATTTCGAAGCCCGGTGTGCCTACAATGAATTTCTGAACATTTTTTCAGATACGTTCAGTAAACGCGTGAGCGGCGTTTTGTAACTTTTGAACCGGTACTCAGAATTGAAATATGAGGGCACCGTTGAACTCACAGTGTCAATATTCACTTAAAGATACCTTCACCTCAACCGTAGTAGGTTGAGGGTGGAAATTAGTTTTCGGACTTGTCGTGGGAGAAAATAAAATAAACATGATTTATTTTATTTTTTAGATTGAATCCTCTAATTTTGAATTTGATGGTGGGGACCACATGAGGGTGGTCAGGCATTTATTGCTGGGCATTAAATTCCTGGTTACACAAAATGTGTAACCACATTTCTGTTCAATTAATAGAATTCATTAATTCTTAACTAAGAAATCTACTTGTTATTAAGAGTTATATTTTACTAAATATTTGAATCCCCCATTGATGTGACAACATTAAATATTAACTTATTAATTTTAAAACACACCTCTCATAGGGAAAAGTATTAGAAAAGGATATCCTTTGGAGAAACATCCTCCAAAGGAAGAACCTCTCCAACGAAGAACGTTCTCCGGATCAAGAACGAGGAACCAACTTTAGATCTTGTTTCAGGATTGAAGGACATCGGAAACTTCATCGTATTCATCTCTTTCCTCACGCCGTCTCTAATGATCAACAAGGTAGGGGATTTATTTTGAATTATGATTGAATTTATTTGATAATTCTTCATATTCTAGATTCACAATTATGATGGCCAAACTAACATGGTCATCATTCTACACATATACCTTGCCCCTTTATTTTTTGTTCTTCGCATTTTCTTTGTAAGTTCATCAATCCCAAATATTTAATGATGCTGGAAACACAGAGTTTTTTTGAGCACGACGTATGGACACGGAGCCCTCAACCCGAGGATCTTGAATAAGCGGTCGTCATATTTTTTGGGCTTGGAATGAAGTTGGAACGACTCACCGAAGAGGGTGGAATCCAACATCTGGCCGGCCATGGGGAAGGAGGGTGGCATGCGTCTGCACTGCTAGAAGAGGAGGTTGTGGCCCATCGGCCTCGGTGGGGTAGGGAGGCGGCCAGCATCCGGACGGACTCGTGGCGGAGTGGTGGCACGCGTCAGCGCCACCAGAGCAATGGGTTGCGGCTGCTTGGACACGGTGGAGGACTATGGGTGGCTCGCACCCATACATCCATAGGTAGATAGCAGCGCACATATGTGTCGTTGGGAGGGGAACCTACCGGCTTCTTTGGCCGAACGCGTCACGCCGAGCGGGATCGCTCCGGCGGTCCCGCGTGCCAGCAGGGCGACTGAACGGCCATCGGGCCATTCAGAATACTAGGGGGAACCTACCCCTGAGTTCTGTTGAGGGTAGACCCCTCAATGGCGGGCCACCCGACCACGCCCATCAGGCCGCGCCAGCGGGCCTCACTAGCAGGCCCCGCCTTTCGCGGGTCGGCCCAGACGACGTCCTTCACGGGTCGGGCTTCTCCCCTCGTAGGTCACTCCCTTAGCAGGACTCGCCCTTCCCGAGTCGGTCTAGGCCTCTCCCTTCGCGGGTCGGGCCGGACCACAGCCCATCAGTTCAGGCCCGCCGTAGCCCAGGCCAATTGGGTGAACCCGAACCTGACCCGGGCCCATCTGGACCCAAGTTTACCTTTGTGGCCATATCTTTAGAACCAAGAATCTGTTTGACGAACCATCCAATGCATCAGAATAATTGGATCGAGAATATCCTTTTGGTATCATTCACATGAGTTTTGGATAATTTTTGTGTACGTCCAGGTTGAATTGAACCCCGAATCCAACCGGGCCCTCGGAGCGGAAACGCTAATAACTTACAGACCTGGCGTCCAATTGACGCGCCGTCTATTGAGTTGGGTCCCTAATGACATGAAAGTCCTTTGAAATAAGTTTACATGGGAATTAGTGGAGGTTGAGGTATGACTGATATCTCAAGGGACAGATTATACAGAACTTGAGCGCACTAGGTGTGAGGATTCCTGTAGCTGGCAGTGAGGCGGAGGTTGGAGACGGATAATACGGAGGTTTGTTACCTATCGACTCTGGACGGTTAGAATACTGTGTGGGTCATTAAGGGGGTTAGTATATATTGATCATGTGTGGGTCAGTGCTCAGCGATCCTGTGTGGGTCAGTGCATACCGATCCTATGTGGATTAGATCCTATGTGGGTTATTGCAGGGGTTAGTACCTATCGATCCTGTGTGGGTCTGACTCTGTATAATCATCGGAAGTGCCTATCGATAGAATAAGATGATCTAGCTTCGCAACTAATCATATGTACTTCTATACTTCACTAATACCGATGTGAGCTGAGTATTGTATCTGTATGGTGTACCTGTGTGGTACAACAACTTTGTGGTGTTACCTGTGTGGTACTCTTACCTTCGCGGTGTTACCTATGTTGTACTTATATCTTCATGGTTTTACCATTGTAGTATTATTCCCTCCTGTGTGAGATGAGTATATCTTGGTAACCTAGGTATATGTATGGGCATATACCTAAGTAGGGATTGACTGTTGTTTCCATGCTCTTTGGTTTATCTTTTGTGGATTTGAGAGACCTTCAGGGGTCTCGGGGTCTCTACTGAGTATTGTTATACTCACCCCTACACGATCTACACCCACACCTTGTTGTGTCTTGTGCAGAAGATGGACAACACTGATTGAGGATGAGGGTACCAAGACTGGAGACTACTCAGAGGTGGACCTTAGACGAGATGTACCGTAGAGACAATCGTTTGAGAGTTGTACATACCATTCAGGTAGGATCCTTGGCAGGTGTTCATAGGAGCTGCTCTCAGTTTTACTTATACTTTCCAATTTTACTTGTACTTTCTAGTTTTACTTGTACTTTCCTATTGTGCTTGTATTCTGTCCCCTTTACTTCTATACATACCATGTTTAATTTATAGATTACATTGTGCTTTTATCTTTTTGTGTTCTTGGTTTGGGTGATTTTACAGGTTTAAAGTCAATGCCTTCCTAGTTTTAGGGATATTCTTTTTCGGTGCTTTTCGCCAGCCCCGAGCCTATGGAAGGCGGATTTGGGGTAGTCACGGCATGGGCCCTGAGGGATGGGTCATGAAAAAATGGTATCAAAGTAGTCGGTTCTACCGAAGAACTTGGACTCTGGTCTTTTATTCGGCAATAGTATTAAGTGTGATGGGTGTGCTTTTCGGTTTGGGAAATCCAATGTTAGTGTAGCTGCCGACGTATCCATACACCAGGACCCTAACTTCTGATTTTTGACTCAGTTCATGAAAACACTGATTGCGTATGTGTTTTTGAAATTTTTTCTTTGTGATCTCTTTGAGCCAGCTCACCAGGTATAAACTTAATGACTGTTGGAAACCTGTTTCTTTTCAGGATGCCTCCACGTAGACAACCAATTAGGGTTCTGGGTAGAGTACGTGATGATAGACCACCGAGCGGCGAGGCTTCGGTGTAGGGCCCCCTTATAAAAGTTGTTCAATTGGGTGGTGTACCAGCAACACCACTACCCATTGGGCAGTTGATGCCACCAGCCCCAGCAACAGAGGTTGCACGCCGCTTGAGCACATTGCACGAGTTCCAGCGCCAGAGGCCACTGAAGTTCCGGGGCGAGATAGATCCACATGTGGCTGAGGACTGGCTAGAGGTCGTGGTTAGAGTTTTCTGACTGGTAGGGACACCAGCCGATCTCATGGTGATCCTTGCTTCCAGTCTTCTTCAGGCAGCAGTGAACATATGGTGGAGCTTGATGCTTCAGGTTCACGATGAGGTGACTCTCATCTGGGCGGACTTTGAGAGCTTTTTTAGGGAAAAGTTTGTCTCAGGGACCTTACTCTCACTGCGTATATAAGAGATTCTCCACTTTAAGTAGGGTAGTATGAATGCGGCTCAATGTTCAGTGTGGTTCACCAACCTCTCGTGCTACTCCACTAATATGGTACGGGACCCTTTCTTCAGGGATCGGACCTTCGAGCAGGGGCTAATATGGGAGATTAGAGCTTCGGTGGTTTCTCTCAGCATCCCGACGCATGCGAGGGTGTTAGAGAGAGCACACTTAGTGGAGATCTTCCTTGCTGAGTAGTCACCAGCAGTGAGATCCGCCACTGGATGACACATAGAAAAGTCATCGCCAGCTAGTAGCAGACAGATGACGCAGAGGTCCAAGAGGACCAGACCTACAGGTGGATGATCGTAGGATACAGGGTCGATGGTGCGGGTCTCTCAAGACAGAGCAGGTCTGGCGAGGATCAAGAGGTGTTATTCGTGCGGTGGGCAGGTTTACATGGATCGTGAGTGCCCGACCTTCCGTACAGATGACCAGGATATGGTTGAACGACCACCTGGGAAGAGGTGAAGATTCGATCGAGGAGGTTCATAGGCAAGAGGAGGACATGGCAGAGGATCAGGATGTGCAACAGGCAGTGGGTGGCGATTTGAGGTTCTACCGCCACCACCTCCAGGTGGTCCACCCTGACCACATGGAGCAGGTGGACAAGGATGAGCTCAGCTCTAGGCAGCTCTGGCCTATGACCATGGCGCTCCAGAGATGATACAAGGTACGATCTGTGTCTAATCTACTCTTGATATAGTACTTATAGACACTGGTTCTAGTCGCTCATTTATTTCCACGGCCCTTGTTCGGAGTTCGGAGATTCCGGTGGAGCCGTTGGCTCGATCCTTATGGTTATGGACTCCTACGGGAGCTGATTCGACAATTACACATTGGTTCTACTAGAGTAAGATTTCTCTAGGAGGTGAGAGCTTCGGTTGGGATCTCTTAGTTGCAGCGTCGAGGCCTTACGACATCATCTTGGGTATGGACTGGTTATCCACAGTCCATACTCAGATTGACTGTATTAGGTGCAAAGTGCGGTGTTTCTGCACAGACGGGACTAGGTTTTCTTTCACCGGTGATAAGGAAACCTTTTGTAGCATTGGATGGAATTACTTGGAGGAGGGTGAAACTGATCACACATCATTTGGCTAGCCTTACCCTCGGAGCGGTTGATGTTGAGAGTCCGAGCTATCCTGTAGTGCTGGACAAGTACACTTATATTTTCCCTGATGATGTTCTAGGTCTACCTCTTCATAGAGAGATGGAATTTTACATCGATTTGTACCCCAAGGTAGCATCGATATCTACACCAGTATATTGGATAGCTCTCATAGATCTTCGAGAGCTATGGGCATAGCTGGAGGACTTGTAGAGCAAGGGATTCATCAGGCCCAGTGTTTCTACTTGGGCAGCCCCGATTTTGTTCACCAAGAAGGCGGATGGGATCATGAGACTTTGTATGAACTATCGGTGCCTGAACCAGGTGACCGTGAAGAACAAGTACCCAATCTCAAGGATTGACGATCTCTTTGATCAGCCGAAGGGAGCTCTGTGGTTTTCAAAAATAGACCTCAGATTAGGCTATCACCAGCTCAGAGTACGAGATGAGGATGTGCAGAAGATGGCCTTCAGATGTCGGTATGGCCATTATGAGTTCTTGGTTATTCCATTCAGCATGACTAATGACCCAGAAGTGTTCATGGGACTCATGAATAGGATCTTCCAGCCATACCTTGATTTCTTTATTGTAGTCTTCATCGAAGACATCCTGATATACTCAGCGACAGAGGAGGAGCAAGCCTATCATCTACAGATAGTTCTGGACACACTCTAAGAGCACCATCTTTATGGTAATCTCTCAAAGTGCCAGTTCTAGTTCCAAGAGGTTCACTTTCTGGGACATGTTATCACGGAGGCTGGAGTTGTGGTGGTTCTAGTGAAGATTGAGGTTGTTCTTGCTTGGGAGAAACCTAGGAGCATGATAGAGGTGTGGAGTTTCTTGGGTTTGGCCAGTTACTACCAGAGGTTTGTGCCTGAATTTTCATGAGCTATTGAACCTTTATCAGCATTAACGAAGAAGGTAAAACCCTTCATGTGGTCGGAGAGATGTCGGCAGAGTTTTCAGGAGATGTGGTAGAGACTGATGAGTGCCCCCATCTTGAGGCTACCGGAGGAGGGTGTTGGGTACGTAGTCTACTACGATGCATCAGGGAATGGGCTTGGATGTGTCCTGATGCAAGATCAAGCAGTGATCGCATAAGTTTCTCGACAGCTGAGATAGCATGAGTAGAACTATGATACACATGACCTGTAGTTAGTAGTAGTGGTCTTCTCCTTGAAGATGTGGCGTCATTACTTGATGGGCGAATGTTTTACAGTATACTCTGATCAAAAGAGTCTCAGGTATATCTTCTCTCAGAAGGACCTGAACCTGAGACAGTGACGTTGGCTTGAGTTCCTCTAGGACTATGACTTCGAGATAGTCTATACTCCTGGGAAGGGGAACATAGTAGAAGATGCACTCAGTAAGAGATTTGGTATACAGTTGTTGAGTGAGACAACGAAGCAGCTAGTCACTTTACAAATATCTTATGTGGATCGAGATGGAGCAACTTATCTTCAGCAGTCACTCCTCCACTCCTTCAGCAAGTCAAGGAGGTATAGCTTGGGGACACTGAGTGCAAGGCTCAACATGCTCATATATCCATAGGACAGGCACCTGATAGATTTTCTGAAGGTGGAGAGCACGTCATCTTCTTTATAGGGTGTACTATGGTACTGATGGCGCTACGGGAGGAATTGTTGAGGGAGTTCCATACATACCCTCTAGAGGTACATCCAAAAATGGAGAAGATGTACCAGGACCTTCGGTGTCAGCACTGGTGGATTGGAATGAAGAAAGTTGTTGGAGAGTTTTTCTCTCGGTACCTCACTTTTTTGCAAGTGATGTCAAAACATCAGGTTCCAGCAAGCTTAGATCAGCCACTAGAGGTGCCATAGTGTATGTGGGATGGAATATCCATGGAATTCATGATAGGACTTCCACGCACATCCAGAATTCATGATTCTATCTGTGTGATCGTTGACCGACTCACTAAGTCGGCCCACTTCCTACCTATCATAGAGAAGGGATCAGTAGAGAGATTGGTATGTCTCTATGTGTAGGAGATTATACAACTTCATAGAGTGACATCTATGATTTTCTCCAATCATGATGCACATTTTACTTCCCAGCTATGGAAGGGGTTGTAGGAGTCATTTGGAATGCAGCTTCGGTTGAGAACCGCCTTCCATCCTCAGATGGATGGTCAGAGAGAGTGGACTATTCAGACCCTCGAGGACATGATACGTGCTTGCATCCTTGATTTTGGACACAGTTGGGAGGATCCCTTGCTTTTGGTGGAGTTCGTGTACAATAACAGTTATCACTCCACTATCGGTATGACACTGTTCGAGGTGTTGTACAGACGACCTTACAGATCACCTCGGTGTTGACTGACCCAGGGGAGTCAGCACTCGTGGGACCAAAGATGGTACGGACTACCATAGAGAAGGTGCAGATCATCCAAGAGTGGATGAAGACTGCATAGAGTAGAAAAAAGTCTTATGCTGACAGGAGACGGAGACCTCTTGAGTTTGAGGATGGTGACCATGTCTTTCTATGGGTCTCACCTCGATGAGGTTTGCGGAGATTTGGCCAAGGCGAAAAGTCTTATCTAAGGTTTATCAAACCCTTTGAGGTCCTCAGCAGAGTTGGCAAGGTGGCTTACTTCTTAACACTTCCACCTCAGTTACACCGGGTGCACGATGTTTTCCACGTATCCCAGCTAAAGAGATATGTACATGATCCTTTGCACATCATTGACTAGGGAAAGATGAACATCAATGATGGGGTGACATTTTCAGAGGTTCCAAAAGAGATTGAGGATCGAGAGGAGATAGTCCTTCAAGGGTGATCGATACCTCTGGTGCATGTATGCTGGCAGTATGAGAACCTCCAGGAGAGAACATGGGAGCGGGAGGCTTAAATTCATGCTCAGTACCTCCACTTGTTTCACTAGTTCGTGTTGTGGCTTTCGGTGAAGCAAAGCCCTGGGGTGGGGAGAATGTAAAGACCTAAATGTTTTCATGTAATTTTGTTTAATTATATGGGAATATTATGAGTCTGTGAAAATTGACGGCGCATGATTCCAAGGCCCGGTGTGCCCGGAATGAATTTCTGAACTTTTTTTGGGTACGTTCATTAAACGCACAAGAAACATTTTGTAACTTTTGAACCAGTGCTCAGAATTGAAATATGAGGGAACCATTAAACTCACAATGTTGGTATTCCCTTAAAGAGACTTTTACCTCGACCGTAGTAGGTTGAGGGCGGAAATTAGTTTTTGGACATTTCGTGGGAGAAAATAAAATAAACATGCTTTATTTTATTTTTGAGATTTAAACATCCCATTTTGAATTTGAAGGTGGGTACCACATGAGGGTGGTCGAAAATTTAATGATGGGAATTAAATGTCTAGTTACACAAAATGTGTAACCACTTTTCTATTTAATTAATAGGATTCATTAATTCTGAATTAATAAATCAACTTGCTATTAAGAGTTATTTTTTATTAACTCTTGGAATCCCCCATTGATGTGCCAACATTAAATATTAACATATTAATTTGGCACCACACCTCTCACGGGGAAAGGACTGTAAAACTAGATCCTTTGGAGAAACATCCTCCAAATGAAGAAACTCTCCAAAGAAGAATGTAATCCAGATCAAGAACGAGGAACCGACTTTGGAGCTTGTTGTAGGAGCGACGAACGTCGGAGACTTCAACATCTTCATATCCTTCCTCACGCTGTCTCCAACGAGCAATAAGGTAGGGGATTTATTTTAAATTATGATTAAATTTATTTGATAATTTTTCATATTTTGGATTCACAATAACGATGGCCAAACTAACATGATCATCATCCTTCACATATACCATGCCCCTTTATTTTTTGTTCTTCACACGGTATTCATGCATTCATCAATGCCAAATATTTAATTATGCTAGAAACATAAAGTTTTGTTGAGCATGACATATGGACACGGAGCCCTCAACTTGAGGATCGAGAATAACCGGTTGTCATATTTTTCAGGCTTGGAACGAAGCTGCAATGGATTGCGAAAGAGGGTGGCGGGCAGCATCCAGTTGGCCACTTAGAAGGAGGGCGGCGTGCGTTCGTGCTGCCGAAAGAGGAGGTAGCGGCTCGTCGGCTGTGACGGAGCAGGGTGGCGGCCTGCATCCGGCCAGCTACGAGGCGGAGCGGCGGCATGCGTCCACGCCACCGGAGCAGGAGGTCACAGTGAAGGCCAGAGGGCGACCGACACCCGGCTGGCCACAGGTGGACAGCGGCGCGCGTCCGCACCGCTGGGAGAGGAACTGGGCGGCCGCTCTGGCCGGCGGCGTCACGCCAAGCGGGACCGCTCGGGCGACCCCGCATGCTAAAAGGGTGACCGAATGGCCAACGGGTCATTCAGAATACTAGGGGTGCCTCCCACCAGGTTGCGGCTAGGGTAGACCCCGCCACGGTGGGCCACCCGACGATGGGCGGCACCGTGGGCCACCCAGCAGGTTGCGCCAGTGAGCCTTGCCAGTGGGCCATGCCCAACGGGTTGGGCTGGGACAATCCCTTCATGGGCCATCCCAGACCATGGCCCATTAGGCTGGGTCCGCCACGGCCTAGGCCAACCGGGTCGAGCCGGGTCGGTCCGACTAGGTCGGACCAGACCCGAGCCCATCTAAACTCAGTTTGACCTTTGTGGCCATATCTTGAGAACCGGGCATCCGTTTGATGAACCGTCTATGGCACTAGAATCCTTTGATCGAGACTATCAATTTGGTATAGTCCAATTGAGTTTTGGATAAAGTTGGAGTATGTCTGGGTTGGATCGAACCCTGAATCCAACCGGGCCCTCGGAGTGGAAACACCAATAACAAATAGACCGGGTGTCCGATTGATGCTTCGTCTAT
Organism: Viscum album; assembly: GCA_963277665.1. Lineage (NCBI taxonomy): Eukaryota > Viridiplantae > Streptophyta > Magnoliopsida > Santalales > Viscaceae > Viscum > Viscum album. Next base: position 358,579,605 of record OY728158.1, on the reverse strand, counting down.
TGAGTTGGGTTCCTTATGAGGTGACAAACCTTTGGGATACATCTCTGTGGGACTTCATGAAGGTAGAGGTATGATCGATATTTCGAGGGATAGATTCTACGGAACTCGAACGCACCGGGTGTGAGGAATCCAGTGGCGGGCAATGAGGTGGAGGTTGGAGACTGATAATACGGAGGTTAGTTACCTATCGACTCTAGGTGGGTTGGATCATGTCTGGGTCATTGCAGGGGTTAGTACCTATCTATCCTATGTGGGTCAGCATTCAGCTATCCTGTGTGGGTCAACGCTCAGTGATCCTGTGTGGGTCAGTGCATACCGATCCTGTGTGGGTCAGATCCTATGTGGGTCAGTGCTCAGCAATCCTGTGTGGGTCGGCACATACCGATCCTGTGTGGGTCGGATCCTATGTGATTTATCACTCATTGATCCAATGTGGGATAGTGCATACCAATCCTGTGTGGATCAGATCTTGTGTGGGTCATTGCGGGGGTTAGTACCTATCGATCATGTGTAGGTTAGACTCCGTATAATCAGCAGCAGTGCCTCTTGACAGAATAAGATGATTTAGCTTTGCGACTAATCATATGTACTAATATACTTCACTAATACCTGTGTGAGTTGATCCTTCTATATTAATGGTGTACCTGTGTGGTACTATATCTTCGTGGTGTTACCTATGTGGTACTCCTACCTTCGTGGTGTTATCTGTGTGGTACTTCTATTTTCATGGTGTTACCTTTGTGGTATTCTTCCCTCCTGTGTGAGATGAGTATATCTTGCTAACTTTAGTATATGTATGGGAATATACCTAAGTACGGATTGGCTATTGTTTCAATAATCGTTGGTTTATCCTTTTTGGATTTGAGAGACCTTCGGGGGTCTCAAGGTCCCTACTGAGTATTGTTATAATCACCCCTGCACAGACTATGCCCGCACCTTGTTGTGTCTTGTGCAGATGACAGACAACACTAACTGAGGAAGAGGGTTCCAGGACTAGAGACTGAATATAGGTGGACCTTTGATTAGGTTTACCACAAATATGAACATTTTATAGTTGTACCTACCCTTTAGGTAGGATCCTTGGCGGGTGTTCACAGGAGTTATTCTCAGTTTTACTTGAACTTTCCAGTTTTACTTGTACTTTCCAGTTGGGCTTATATTCTGGCCCCTTTACTTTTGTACATACCCTGTTTACTTTATACATTACCTTGTTCTTTTATCTTGTTTTGTTCTTGGTTTGGGTGAGTTTACAGGCTTAGAGGCAATGCCTTCCTAGTTTTAGGGATATGTCTTTCCGGTGCTAGTCGACAGCCCCTAGCCTATGGAAGGCGGGCTTGGGGTAGTCCCGACACAAGCCTCGGGGGATGGGTCGTGACATATCCCATTCCCAAATTACATAGATACATTTATCAAACTAAATGACTTCAAATTCATCCTATATATATTTTTATTAATCATATTGTTACAATGATAGAACTTTTCCTTCATAAAAACCTCAAGTGATTCTCCTTTTAATTCTCCTCAAACTCCATGCAATCAATTTGTATAAACATTGTACTTTGTATCACTCTCTTATCTTTAATCAAAATATCTATAAGAGAATAGATCTATGGATTTCTTGGACACCTCCAACTAATTCTCAATAAATAACATCAAATAATTTCCAAAACTTTCTTCATTATTCATCAACATATTTCCATGTGATAACTCTTCACTTATTGACAACAAGTTTAACACAAACCCAAAGGTCAACACAACCCAAAGTGGTCTACTCACTTATTGACAACAAGTTCAAATAATTCATTCTATTTTTTCTACTCAGCATTCTATTTTTAAAACAAAATATTTACTTTGAATTCAATTATGAACAAATAATGCATTCTATTTGGTCCATTACCTATTACCACTAGATGATAGATGATACAATTAAATTTCTCTTATTTTGGTTACTTTAGATCTATATTGTATATTTCTTGGAACCCGATTGCTTCTTGTTAAGATTTTTCTGGTAGTTTTCAAAGCGCTCCATCATTTTATTATATATTATTTATGGTATAAGATCCTCATCATGCTTCTTTATCTATAATTTTTTTCTTATATATCTCTCTATATAGAAATTTTTTATAACTAGAAATAACATCATTAAAATTCAACACCCCTTTATATTTGATTAAATATGTGTGAAATAAATAAAAATTACAGGAATACAATATATTTCACATTATATGGCACTGTAATAGGAATTGAATCCTTTCTTTACTAATGTTTTCTATGACTACAGACATGTTAGGGGAACATGCACTGGATCCACATCATTCTACACAACCATCTATGTCCATGGGTTGAGGTATGTATGAGTGTAAACATGTTTATTTTTTACTTAATCGTTAAACATATGCTCATATGTCTAATTATCTAAGAAATTATTTTCAATAATATCAGACTCAACTTATTTTTCCTCTTGTAGGAGTGTCCCTGGTCGTGGAATTTCATCTTGGAATTATGACATGACACTTAACGTATAATCTAATGAGTGATACCATCTTGTAAGAGTGGGTTACCATGCATTTATTCACCTATAGGGTCATATCATACACGGCCCACATAGATTTCCATTTACTATATGTGACTGAGCTTCATTCCCCTAGGATACATTAGATCGAATATGAAGGAAAGTTCATGTAAGAAGACCATTTTAGTTTCTTAGGTATGTTTAAAAAATACTAACATGTTTTATAATTTTTTGCCTTAAATAGAATAATATGAGAGTGTGTCCTAGTGAGTTTCAACTAGTATTTATGGAAAAATGTCATAAAATGTGGCATATCATAAAGGGAGAGTCAAGATGGATAACTGGGTACCAAATGTGGGTGCCCCAGACGTTATGGATATAGTCCTAAGTGGGGTTCTCCCATCTTAGTGGCGTGAGTTAGTTACATATTGGTCCACTAAGAAAACAACAGTGAGGATATTTATTTTGTTTTACATATTTCAAAGAATTTGTAGCATTTTACGTGTTTGATATTTGAATTAATTGAATGTAGAAGGTGGCAGCACGTCCTTCTGGGAATCGTGCGTTGCAGGTACCACCTCACAGAATTGGGACTTCTCACGTGTCATAGATTTGATGTGATGTATTTATTATTAACTTTTTAAATTTATTATTTAATATGGTTTTGTTTTCTATATTTATATCTTATTAGTAAATAGGTATGGGAGAGATGTGCACTGACTGATAAAATGTCTGTGTGGATAATAACTCGTGATCGAAATGATCCAGTGGTTGCAGCTCTTATAGTATGTTATTGAACTAATTATAAATATTTAAATACATATATATATATATATATATATATTTATAAAATAAACAGGCTCAATTCAATGTTGAGTTAGTTCACCTTCTAGAGGACCACCAACAAATTTTCATGTGAAGGGATGATATATTCCATCACATTATTGGTCATGATGGACATAGATACAGTTTGACCAATAGAATGAGGATTCCTCATTCTTTAGTTTCACACACTAAGGTTTTGTCACCTTTTGTTCCTGGTATGTGATGATAGGTGATAGCTTTGGAGGCACATATTCATGCTTCTGAGGAGGTAAATGTGCAGTTGTTAGCTGAGGTTAGAGCACTTTGCAAATGTGTGCATCATGGTGATGGTGTAGGGGATCCTACGAAGCAATTTTGTATTGAATTTATTTATTTATTTATTTTATTTCATTCATTACTTTTATCTTCATAATTATTTGTTGTGGGCCCCCACTGCATCAGATGGAGGTAGAATACATGACCCCACCTAACACATCAGATTCAAGAGGTGTGTTTTTTTTGTTTTATTTTATGTTTCTTGTTCAAATTGACTAACAAATTTTGTTTTTTATCTTTTATGGGTCCATATATATTTTTATTAAAGGCACAAATCACAAAAATTATGTTGTCATAGACCCAATTAATCAAAACAATAATATATAATTCTCATTTCTTATCCATTACTACATGTATTGATAAGATGTTCTGATTTAACTAATACATGAGATCCAACATGAATCATTAATTGATACATGTCCTAAGATCACCAAGAATTCCCACCTATAAAACCTCATGAACTCCATCCATATTGAGGGTCATACCCTCCAATGGAAAATGGGTAACATACCACTCTGATTGGTCCCAATATCAAACAGGATAGGTTCCAACAATTCATGATAGGTTTCAATATCAAACATGTGTCACTCCTCACAATCTATTATCTTCCTTGTCTAGGAAACACTTTTCTAGGATCAAGTGTGAGTGAACCATGTCACCACACTCCAATCCATTTCTGATGAACCCACTCAATATTGAGGTATATTTTCCATTTCCATCAAACCTAGGGAAAACATCTACGAATTATTCTCCTAGTGAATATCAGTCTCATCTTCCTAGAAGAAGCATGGTTTATTATTTCAAAAAAATACTAAAATATCACTCTTTCTAAGGTATAGAACACAATCACCCCCACTTGGGTTTCATTACTTGAATTAAAAGCATCCACCCACAATCAAATGATCCTGTATATGACCATATAGGACCATAATATGCATCATCATTAGAAACTGTAGATGAAGACTCTATGGAAAGGCATCCAATTGATCTTTCCCACCTAAACTAACCATGATAATGAAGGAACTACAAGTGATTTACACCTAAATATTCCTAGGAATATTTATTCCTATATAATATATCTAGAAACACTATTAATTAAACTATCTCATATTATGAATAACCAACCCACACTTCTCATCTCTAAGGGAAATCAGAAGTTCAGGCTATACCTTCTTTTAAATGACCAACAATAATATCCACACACCCACTCTCAGATGACGGTTTACACATTATAGTGTGGTCCACACCTTCTCTTTATTTTACTTTTCCCTATTTTACCTAGAGAATTCTAAAACTCAAAACACCATGTGCTATGGAGTGGCTTGCGCCTACTCTCTTATTTAAAAACACCAGAATCATTCAATCTTCAATCGATCAATATCATCATGTTCATCATAATTTCATGGTTCCTAAAGGTTGATCATTTTTCTTTATCCTCCCATTTTAGAGTAGAGAGTTTCTTTCCAAACAAAGCTTCATGCATTCAGTTTTCCAAACCTCATGCATGGAAGAACCTTCAGGATTCAAGGGCCTATAGTATGTGGATGAGATCTTAGATTATTCTAAGTTTGAATGAGAGTAATATATAAATATTATTATAGTTTGTAATAGTTTTTACATTATCTTTCCATAAATTTCATCTTATAGTGTTATTTCTTCAACTCTTTATGATAATAGCATTTATATTTTATATATGTAACATCACTACAACAATTCTTCTAAAAATACTATCATTATACTCTATTGATTTTTTGCTGCATTAGGTATGGTCATAATTTCTAAATTTGTCTTCTTTTGTTTCTTTATATTTTGTTAAATACGCATCTTCTAATAAATTCATGTTTCCACAAAATAATCTATATTTACAACCCTTAATATTAACATGTTATCTCACATCCAATAACTCTTATTGTGCTTACATTCAATATTTTCCTTTTGATACCTTGAAATGGTATTCTCATGTTAATTTAATTACTTTCTAGAATGGGTTTCTAGTATATTCATACGGCCCAATATTCTTCCAATGTCATTTCCATTGTATAATGCTTCACTATTCCTCAAACATTGAAACTTTCTTATGAATTGTACATTATTCAGTACTTCTCTTCTCAAATGTTGTAATTGATTCTCACTATATCATTCTGACATCTACAAATTAAGTAAATAAACTATTTTTGTTTTTGTTCTCATCTTTCTCATTCATGAATTTGAGAAAACATCAATTAAAAAACATACATCAAATCAGTTTCTAATGTAATCAATACATTGAGTCTCAATTTTTTGGTTTATAATACTCAGTATCCTAGTCTTCTCTTTCCAGTAACCTAGGATGTGTGGCCACCAGTTTCTCATCTTTCAGTGTTCTCTGTTCTCATAATTATAAGTACTAAAATTTCTTCTAGAGATATTTTAATATATTCAAGCATGGTTGCCCTTTAAATTTTCTATTAAATATTATGCATGCACACTCCTTTTGGTAGTTTTCAACATTTGATAGCCTTCGTGTTATTTTGGTCTCAGTCTGTGTGTCTGTAACATCTTCATGCACACTCCAACTTCTTCTGGTGCACCTCATATCTATTGTCTCCTTCTGATAATAAATAAATCAATATTTTGTTGATTTCGAGTATTATTTATGAGATCATATTATTCTGATTAATTCATACATCTTCATCTTCCACACTCATAATTAATTTATGTTTTCCTCTGGATCATAAAGAGTTTTCATCAATTCATATTGTTTATACTTCTGATGTATATAAAAACAACTCATTTTCCATTTAACATTACCTAATAACATCGTTACGTTTCTCAGGGATTTCAATGAAAAAATTAATGTTCTTGACTATGAATAGTGTGTGACCAACAATAGTGGATCCCAAACTAAGCATCCCGATCCTCCAATATGAATCATAAAGACCAAGATCACTCCACCAGTAAAGTAGGAGTGTGCATCCCTAATATAAAACATGAACAAAGACCTCATATTTGTGTATCACTCGAGAACCACCATTATACCCACTCATCACTAGGATGGATCAAAACATTAGTAGTGGAGTTTCTTTCCAAAAAAAAACTTCATCATTCTGTTTTTCGAACCTCATTCATGTAAGAACCTTTGAGATTCAATTTCCTATAGTGTGGGAATGAGATCTTTGATGATTCTAGGTTTGAATGAGAGTACTGGATAAATATTATTAATGTTAATATTAATTTTTATTTTTATTTGTTTGATTTTTTTGTATCTTATCAGTAGGTTGACTAAGACATAAGATTGGAAGAGATTTGTAGCTATTTTGATCAATGGTTTGGTCAGGATTCCTATTTTCTATTTGTTGTCTTTGATTTCTGTAGGTTGTTTTATTGTTTTTTGTTATTTAGATGTTTTCATTCTGCAAATTTTGTTTTCTATTTGTTTTTTTTATTTATGATGGCTAGAAGTTATCATGTTGTAGTTATTTTAAAAAAACATGTTGATTAGAGACCACCATTGGTGGTCGCTAAATCTTTTCTAATTGGCCAGTATTAGCGACTACCATATGCGGTCTTTGTAGTCTATATATTCCTCACCCATTAGCAACTGCCGAGTTGGCCGCCAATGATGTTCCTAGTAACCGCTATTGTGTCCGTCCAAGGGGCTATAGTGATCACCTTTGGTGGTCGTTAATACTCTTTACCATCGGGCCAACTATGATCACCAAATCCAGCCGGTTGGCGGCTGCTAAAGGCCATTAGCGACTGATTTTGGCAGTCTCTAATGCCAGACATTGTAGTAGTGATGTATGCCTTAACCTCTTCTAATGTTATGGAATCAAAACCACATAGCATAAAATCTTTTAAAGAACTAAATGAGTCATCAATATAGGCTAAAATTATTAAATCTCTATCTTCATCTTTACCATTAATGTCTATATTTTCTAAATCAAGAATCACTTTTTTAAACTCATCAAGATGAACATGAACAGAAGAACTAATATTCATCTTAAAAGTATAAAGTCTCATTTTCTTGTAAATGTGATCAAAAAATGTTTTAGTCATATAAAGTCTCATTTTATTCTTGAATTCATATTTAATAGATATCAATTAAACTATTATAGGATCGGATACCAATTGTGAGGGTAGGAACGAATCTATTTTAAGGCAGTCTGATGCTCACAATGAACTAGAAAGAAATCATTTAAATGATCAGAAGTGAGAGGTTTGAAGAATAAAAAAAACAAAAGAAACCTGAATAAATAACATTAAATAAAATGTATAAAAGTACAAGACAATGTGATTATTTATGTGGTACAGACTATTTTGGTCCTACTCCATGGTAAAGACACCACCACAATCATAATTATTATGAAAAACAAACAAATAACATACAAAAGAGAAGATAAATCTGAGAAACAACACATGTGGACAACAAAATCTATCCTTGAATGAGATCCTTACCGCTTTAGCACTCATAGTGAACTCGAGTCAAAGATGGTAGCATACACCCCGAAGCAGGACATACTCACACATTCAACCTCGACACCCAGACCGAATACAAAATAAGAAATACATCACAGAAGCCCAAAAAAAAGAAACATTCTCACAAAACAGGATCCTAGAACCATTAAAGGAGAAACGACGTTTCCAGGGTTGATGAGTTTTTATGTCGGTGGGGTCCAAACATATCTCACAAGTACCGAGCTCTACACCAGAGAGGATCATCAAAACAAGGGAGGTGCGACAATGTGGAAGAATTAGAACACTTCTGTCTAGAATGAATTCAAAGGAATCATGAAGAACTGTGAGCCAAAAGTGGATGTCTCGACAAATGAAGTGAAAAAGTGAAATAAAGACGAGCAGGCGGTGAGGCGACGGATAGACAGGCAGAGTAGGCGAGGTGAACAAGTGAACAGCGGAGATCATGTGGAAAGATTGAGAAGATCAAGTCTATGTGATGGATCACATGGAACCCATGCCACATGGCAGCCTGGGAATGGAAGGGAGGCACCAGTACGAATCATTAGGGAATCAAATAAACACAAACCATAGGATTCAAAGCCACATGATCAACACCAATTGTAGAGACCCGAAGCTTGACGTACATGGACATTACATTAATTTTGCGGAATACTTAGTACATAACAAAAACACACACTAAAGGATCGTAATAGTTTAGTGTCTTTGGAAACTCGGAACGTAATCTTCTAATCGTGGTGAAAGTACTTCAATATCTCCCATGAAGGTCATCCCCTTTTTTTTTACCTAAAACCTTTCTTTATATCCTGGGGAAAAGAAAACATAAAAGGGTGAGCTCAAATGCTCAGCAAGGGCAATAAAGGAAATAAAAATCATATCATATCTTTTTTTGAAAATCATAACCTGCAAAAGAGATCATAAAATCTTAATAAATCATAGAAGTGAAAATGAGATCCCCATAATCATAACATGAAACTTGAAACTTTGTGGCATGCACACATAATCATGGAAAATCATTTCTTGTTAGTCATGACTCATTGCCAAGACTATCTTAGTGGACAAAGTCCCTTTCTGAATCGAGTAACCCTCGTTTCAGTCCTGTTTCACTGAACCGGTATAACCTACCATTTCAGCCATGTCTATCTCATGAGATATAAAATCTTTACCCAATGCATTGGAGGGAGATATAGGTCCCACCCATCTTATAATGAATCCTTTCTTATGTGTGCCACATAATCATAAATCATACATCATCGCATAACACATGTAACAAAAATGGGATTCTTGAAACATCATGACATCATAAAACAAATCATATAAGGTAAAGGAATTCATAAAAATATTTCCATCACGACATCGTCAAATAAATGTAAAAATATGGATAGAAACAGAACCCTTTATATTTTATATGGAAAATAATTTTGATAAAACACTTGAATTGAATTCTTGAGGAAAATATCCTTTCTTCTTCAAAATCAATTTCTTTTCACAAAACATCATGCAATTTTAAAAGAAAGAGATTTTATTGAAAATAGTCATGAAATATTTTAGAGGAAGCTTCATGAAAATAAGGCTTTATAAAACAGTAGAAATCCGTTCGTGCCGTATAAGTTAAAAAAAACATTCTTCGTACTTTTGTCGGAAAAGTCAAAAAGTACCTCGTATGACAAAAGATTCCTTTCATAGATATTACTAAAAACTCACCGAAGGGTAAAAATGGATTTAAACAATTGTAGGTGGATGGAAATAATATTACATATTGATGAAACATGGATGTGGATGATAAAATACACCCCAGTAAATACTTATGAATAAACAATCTCGGATAAAAATGTGATTGTGATATTTCCCTTACCTTAGGTCCAATTTGCTTCGTATGTGTCCGAACCACCTGTATAATGATTTAAATAATGTCATTGACTTATTACAGAATCATATTCATTGTTATGATATCATATATGTTTCACTTATGACATTATATTACCCGTTCTTTTGTAAATTCCATGTTAAAGAAGCGTTTTGGGTAAAATCCTTTCATTTATCGTAGGTGTTTTGACTTGTTGTTCTTGACATTATTATTACTTATATCATGATTTACATACTTCCAGAATATAAAATATTATTTATATATCATATATATTCAGTATATATATATATAATAGATAGATAAATAAAAAGAAAAACACTGTTCATGGAGACGGTAGTCCGTACGTACGCATGAACGCTGTTTTTCTTTCCTTATTGTCTTGAAATGGAAGTAAGTAGATGACATACATATGTATATATATACATAAATCCAGTAGCTTTATAATGTCATATATTTCATTATTATTTCTTATATATACATTATAATCATTCTTAAATGGTTAACATGGAGAATGAATCTCATCGCGTCGTGGAGACGGTAGTCCGTACGTACGCACGAGCGATGATATCGTTTCTATAAATATTGAATTGAATTGGAGTGGATTATACAATATATCAGAATCAATATGATGTTGTAATAACTATGTATAGTTATTCTTTACACCATTATACCCATCCATGTAAGGTGGTGGTGGAAAATAGATTACACCACGGCGTGGAGACGGTATTCCGTACGTACGCACGCGCGGTGATTTCTTTTTCCGTAAGATGGATAGATGGTGAAATAGGGTTGTTTCATACTTATAATAACATATTAGTATATGAGTGATACTGATGTTATTACTTCATAATAAAACAACCTAAGAAGAAGAAGTGGAAGAATAAATAAAGATGAAAGAATTGGTAACGGTAATTACCTCTTCTTTGAAGTGCCTCTTTGAGACTTCCTCTTAGGGCACTAGAATTGGTCTTTGAGGAAGGCCAGAACCTATAGGATGTTGCTAGGGAAGTGGAGAAGGAATTTTTTCAGGGGTTGTCCGAGCTTGAGTGCTCAAATTGGTGTGAGGAGGAGGGGGAGGAGGTGTCCTTTTATAGGGGAGGAGAGGGGCACCTTAGGAATATCTCAAAATATTATTTTATATTAAAGTCAAAATCGGTTTATAATGGTTCCAAAGGGTCTTATTTCGAAGCTAAAGTGGGGATGGGTCGAAATCCTATCAACCAATAGAATTTAGACAAGTTTAGGATATTATTTTAACCTTATCAATTAGATTTAACTCTAAGTTAAATAATTTAACTTTTACCATGTCTTTTTGTTTTCTTTCACTATATGGTTAATAAACTTACTATAACATGCCAAAAGAACCCCAAATTGTTTATTATTAATATATATATCCTTATCTAAGTCATTTGGCCGAACCTTAGATTTTTAGGAATACAATAACAATTAATAATATAATATTTGATTTAAAAACTATTTTGTGTCAATTTTGACACTATTTGATATATGATTTTTGTGAAAGTCATAACAGAATTAAATGTTCGAAACAAGTTGATTAAATCAACATTAATATATCATAGTAACCTATAAAATTAGTGGAATTCATAAAAAATCTCAAATTACATTTATTTTTGTGTTTATAACATCAATTATGTCAATATTTCATTAATAAGATAATTACCGCATCATCGTTGTGTCATATATAAATTAAATTATTTGATGTCTAAAAATTACAAATAAAATACCATCATGTAGTAAATCTTTTTAGCTTTCTAATGAATATTTACAATCGAATTTATCTTATGTATAACCCCATATTAAAAATGATTTACTTATTAAACTTTGATTTTAACTATTTTAACCTTTCTTTAAATAAATTAATAATAAATGTCCTAATCTAATCCAAGTGGGCCTAAATGGTCATATTTTATTCCTAAGTTTGTTTTTGGTCGAATTACACTTGTCCAATAGAATTAGGACATGTGTTAGGGTAATAGTAATATCATATTTACCCTTAGTTACCCTATTTACTATTAACCGCGGTAAAAAAAGTAAAAAGTTACTATTCACCAAAAATTATTTTCATCTCATTAAACCACATTTTAGTCCTTGATATTAACCGTGTCTCTCGGATTTTCTAAATTCCACTCACAGAAGCGGAAAAATTATGTTTTATGAAAAATTCGGTTTTTTTAACTACCACTTAGTAGTTTCACTATTCATCAAAAATTGATGTTTTTCAGAATAATGCCAAAATTTCATCCTATGCTATATTTCATATTCCGAATTCAAAAATGAAATCTATTTTACCAAATTCATAACCTAGAAGTTTCATTAATTAATTTTATAATTAAATCCCGCTGTTAAAATAAATAGCGTGTTTTTAGGAAACAATATATATCAAAAGATTGACACTTGATTATGTCTGGTTTAAATGTGAAATTACAACCAATGACCAACATTGTATTAAATTGTAAAAATATATTCTAAATATACTTTAAAACCACTCAAATTAATAATTTATCACTATTAATTATTTCGATTAAAAAAGTTGTTTTTAATTATAATTTAGTAATTTTTCACTATTCATCATAATATGAAAGTTATCCAAAAAGTACCAAAATTTCACCTTAGGCTAAATTCGATACTCCGAATCCAAGAATGAAGTCCATTTTGAAAAATAAGATTTACAGAATTTTAAAAAGTGGTTATTACTATTCATAACGGCTAGTTTTAATAATATTTTAATAGCACATCGTTGTTTAGTGAAACTCGGTATTGCGTATTACACACGCTATCGACGAAGGTCGCGATTGCGTGTAATGCAAGGCAAGACAAGGATGCGTGTTGTGCAATCTCCTTTTGGTGAAGCATACAACACAAGACATTAATAAAATTAAAAAGAATATTTTTTTATAAAATCTTGTGCTGTTACATTCTACCCCCCTTAAAATGAATTTCGCCCTCGAAATTCGTCGGGGTTATAAATGGTTTACTATTCGAAAGTTTCTTTAATAGAAACCCACTTCGTAAAAAGGAATATCAAAACCAATCTTTAAAAACAAAAGTATGAAACGTAACGGTTACCCAAATAAACTAATCATTGGGTTTCCACATAGGTGAAAATATGGATATGAAAGAGAAATCTAACCATCATGTTCTGATGGAGAGTGGTAGAGAACATGGCTATGGAAAAGCCAGTAATCACAAATCCATAGACTTGTGATGATATAAGGTACCATCTGATTCATCAGGTATAAGATCACTAGGACAACATTTTTGGTTTTCAAGATCATTTCCCCTATAGTTGAAAATTTGAATTAGAATAAATACTTACTTTATTTTGGTACAATCTCACTGTTGTTCGTGCCTTGAACAATTTCCACTTCATCTCTTAAATAAATGAAGTTGAATTTGTTATTCGTGAAGTGTTAGCAGATCATGTGATAGAATGACGGGTCATTCCATCTGTCTCAAACAAAAGGTTAGCAAAAATTATATGCATAAATCGATCTATAGTGAGATTAATCATATATGGTTCCTAAAATGGACTTATACTTCATATATCATACTTCTTAATATAATAAAACTAGTTTCTACTAAACAGGGACTTCCTGTAGGCCAGTGGTAGGCGATAAAGGCCAGTCGCACTTCAGTTGTGGGTTCGATTCCCACAGCCTTGTCCGACGCGATGGGATGTCGCCCGTCCTGTAGGTTGTCCTTTTTCCAAAACTATATTACTATAACATCCCATCAATAATATCGAAAAAAATTTCTATCCTTAAACAATACTAACTTACGTCCAACACAATCCATTCCAATCTTTAGGCTTATCCATAATACTGCAGTCCACTCTCATAACATAGTGAAAACAATTACCAGAGATTTAATATCATCGTTGATCCCCATATATCATAAGATATGTTTTGTTGGTCACATTCCAAACATTCAAAGTCCTTAATCATGTATACTCTTGAATACCCATTGAACCTTAGTGAAAACTTGAATGCAGTTAAAAGTTAACACTTTACACATACCAAAATCCTCAAAATTATTTATACTCAAACCATGATATCACTTAGTCCTTATATCAATCACGAGCTCATGAATACAATCAAACATCTCATTATCTTCTTATCCTTTCATTATGCACTTATCATCTACTTTCCAAAAGTATCTGAATAACCTTTCATGGTTACTGGTAACATTAATCAGACAACAATGTAACAATCCTTACATGTCTCTTTATTCCATAGTACCCTGAGATTACTTATACAACATTACACATGATAAACATGTAATCATTCCACTACATTCTTAAACCATTAACCGAGGTTCAACAATTCTTTCATCTCACATATCATTTGTAGTCTCTTCATCATCATCCACATAAATACTACCCATACGGCCATACTGATTCTCTTCATGAGTCTTTCCCTTAGGACATTGGTTTGCATAATGCCCATACATTCCACATTTAAAACGCTTAACCATTTTTGATGTAATACCATTATCCTCATCCATGGTGTTAACTGAACCTTTTCCTTTGCACTTACTTGCTTTGTGTCCTTCTTTTCCACACCCAAAGAATCTTCCAGTTCCTTTGAAACATTCTCCTTGATGCCTCTTCCCACATGAATTACATAGGGGAAATTGAACTTTCTTTCCTCTATGATCATCATGAAACTCCATCTTTCTCTTATTAGCCGAGTCAGGAAACTTACCAAATTTTACATTATTGATCATATTATGAGATTGCTGATTCGGCATAATAATGATGTTTGGACTTCCAAATCCCATTTCATTATGAAGAATATCATTCCATTGTCCATCATATCCTCCATTATTGTGAATCATCTTGTCTCCATCCATTTTCTAAAACCCAAAAAGAATAGTGTGAGAGGCAAAAAACATGATAGGGAAAACAACATAATAAAGGGGGAGTACCTTCAATATCCAACATCTTAGGTTTAATTCTATGATCGTTAGCGTAATTCTATTACTATAACCTATACGTATACTTATCCCAAGGTACATCCCTAGACATACCTTAGAAATATCTCTAGGGATCTCACTAACGTTTTCGCATCCTAGTTTCCAAAGGTTGACTAAACCTCCCTCTGATACCAACTGTAGAGACCCGAAGCTTAACGTACATGGACATTACATTAATTTTGCAGAATACTTAGTATATAACAAAAACACACACTAAAGGATCGTAATAGTTTAGTGTCTTTGGAAACTCGGAACGTAATCTTCTAATCGTGGTGAAAGTTCTTCAATATCTCCCATGAAGGTCATCCCCTTTTTTTACCTAAAACCTTTCTTTATATCCTGGGGAAAAGAAAACATAAAAGGGTGAGCTCAAATGCTCAGCAAGGGCAATAAAGGAAATAAAAATCATATCATATCTTTTTTTGAAAATCATAACCTGCAAAAGAGATCATAAAATCTTAATAAATCATAGAAGTGAAAATGAGATCCCCATAATCATAACATGAAACTTGAAAATTTGTGGCATGCACACATAATCATGGAAAATCATTTCTTGTTAGTCATGACTCATTGCCAAGACTATCTTAGTGGACAAAGTCCCTTTCTGAATCGAGTAACCCTCGTTTCAGTCCTGTTTCACTGAACCGGTATAACCTACCATTTCAGCCATGTCTATCTCATGAGATATAAAATCTTTACCCAATGCATTTGAGGGAGATATAGGTCCCACCCATCTTATAATGAATCCTTTCTTATGTGTGCCACATAATCATAAATCATACATCATCGCATAACACATGTAACAAAAATGGGATTCATGAAACATCATGACATCATAAAACAAATCATATAAGGTAAAGGAATTCATAAAAATATTTCCATCACGACATAGTCAAATCAATGTAAAAATATGGATAGAAACAGAACCCTTTATTATCTTATATGGAAAATAATTTTGATAAAACACTTGAATTGAATTCTTGAGGAAAATATCCTTTCTTCTTCAAAATCAATTTCTTTTCACAAAACATCATGCAATTTTAAAAGAAATAGATTTTATTGAAAATAGTCATGAAATATTTTAGAGGAAGCTTCATGAAAATAAGGCTTTATAAAACAGTAGAAATCCGTTCGTGCCGTATAAGTTAAAAAAAACATTCTTCATACTTTTGTCGGAAAAGTCAAAAAGTACCTCGTATGACAAAAGATTCCTTTCATAGATATTACTAAAAACTCACCGAAGGGTAAAAATGGATTTAAAAAATTGTAGGTGGATGGAAATAATATTACATATTGATGAAACATGGGTGTGGATGATAAAATACACCCCAGTAAATACTTATGAATAAACAATCTCGGATAAAAATGAGATTGTGATATTTCCCTTACCTTAGGTCCAATTTGCTTCGTATGTGTCCGAACCTCCTGTATAATGATTTAAATAATGTCATTGACTTATTACAGAATCATATTCATTGTTATGATATCATATATGGTTCACTTATGACATTATATTACCCGTTCTTTTGTAAATTCCATGTTAAAGAAGCGTTTTGGGTAAAATCGTTTCATTTATCGTAGGTGTTTTGACTTGTTGTTCTTGACATTATTATTACTTATATCATGATTTACTTACTTCCAGAATATAAAATATGATTTATATATCATATATATTCAGTATATATATATATATTAGATAGATAAATAAAAAGAAAAACACTGTTCATGGAGACGGTAGTCCGTACGTACGCATGAACGCTGTTTTTCTTTCCTTATTGTCTTGAAATGGAAGTAAGTAGATGACATAAATATGTATATATATACATAAATCCAGTAGCTTTATAATGTCATATATTTCATTATTATTTCTTATATATACATTATAATCATTCTTAAATGGTTAACATGGAGAATGAATCTCATCGCGTCGTGGAGACGGTAGTCCGTACGTACGCACGAGCGATGATATCGTTTCTATAAATATTGAATTGAATTGGAGTGGATTATACAATATATCAGAATCAATATGATGTTATAATAACTATGTATAGTTATTCTTTACACCATTATACCCATCCATGTAAGGTGGTGGTGGAAAATAGATTACACCACGGCGTGGAGACGGTATTCCGTACGTACGCACGCGCGGTGATTTCTTTTTCCGTAAGATGGATAGATGGTGAAATAGGGTTGTTTCATACTTATAATAACATATCAGTATATGAGTGATACTTATGTTATTACTTCATAATGAAACAACCTAAGAAGAAGAAGTGGAAGAAGAAATAAAGATGAAAGAATTGGTAACGGTAATTACCTCTTCTTTGAAGTGCCTCTTTGAGACTTCCTCTTAGGGCACTAGAATTGGTCTTTGAGGAAGACCAGAACCTATAGGATGTTGCTAGGGAAGTGGAGAAAGAATTTTGTCAGGGGTTGTCCGAGCTTGAGTGCTCAAATTGGTGTGAGGAGGAGGGGGAGGAGGTGTCCTTTTATAGGGGAGGAGAGGGGCACCTTAGGAATATCTCAAAATATTATTTTATATTAAAGTCAAAATCGGTTTATAATGGTTCCAAAGGGTCTTATTTCGAAGCTAAAGTGGGGATGGGTCGAAATCCTATCAACCAATAGAATTTAGACAAGTTTAGGATATTATTTTAACCTTATCAATTAGATTTAACTCTATGTTAAATAATTTAACTTTTACCATGTCTTTTTGTTTTCTTTCACTATATGGTTAATAAACTTACTATAACATGCCAAAAGAACCCCAAATTGTTTATTATTAATATATATATCCTTATCTAAGTCCTTTGGCCGAACCTTAGATTTTTAGGAATACAATAACAATTAATAATATAATATTTGATTTAAAAACTATTTTGTGTCTATTTTGACACTATTTGATATATGATTTTTGTGAAAGTCATAACAGAATTAAATGTTCGAAACAAGTTGACTAAATCAACATTAATATATCATAGTAACCTAGAAAATTAGTGGAATTCATAAAAAATCTCAAATTACATTTAATTTTGTGTTTATAACATCAATTATGTCAATATTTCATTAATAAGATAATTACCGCATCATCGTTGTGTCATAAATAAATTAAATTATTTGATGTCTAAAAATTACAAATAAAATATCATCATGTAGGAAATCTTTTTAGCTTTCTAATGAATATTTACAATATAATTTATCTTATGTATAACCCCATATTAAAAATGATTTACTTATTAAACTTTGATTTTAACTATTTTAACCTTTCTTTAAATAAATTAATAATAAATGTCCTAATCTAATCCAAGTGGGCCTAAATGGTCATATTTTATTCCTAAGTTTGTTTTTTGTCGCATTACACTTGTCCAATAGAATTAGGACATGTGTTAGGGTAATAGTAATATCATATTTACCCTTAGTTACCCTATTTACTATTAACCGCGGTAAAAAAAGTAAAAAGTTACTATTCACCAAAAATTATTTTCATCTCATTGAACCACATTTTAGTCCTTGATATTAACCGTGTCTCTCGGATTTTCGAAATTCCATTCACAGAAGCGGCAAAATTATGTTTTATGAAAAATTCGGTTTTTTTAACTACCACTTAATAGTTTCACTATTCATCAAAAATTGATGTTTTTCAGAATAATGCCAAAATTTCATCCTATGCTATATTTCATATTCCGAATTCAAAAATGAAATCTATTTTACCAAATTCATAACCTAGAAGTTGCATTAATTAATTTTATAATTAAATCCCGCTGTTAAAATAAATAGCGTGTTTTTAGGAAACAATATATATCAAAAGATTGACACTTGATTATGTCTGGTTTAAATGTGAAATTACAACCAATGACCAACATTGTATTAAATTGTAAAAATATATTCTAAATATACTTTAAAACCACTCAAATTAATAATTTATCACTATTAATTATTTCGATTAAAAAAGTTGTTTTTAATTATAATTTAGTAATTTTTCACTATTCATCAGAATATGAAAGTTATCCAAAAAGTACCAAAATTTCACCTTAGGCTAAATTCGATACTCCGAATCCAAGAATGAAGTTCATTTTGAAAAATAAGATTTACAGAATTTTAAAAAGTGGTTATTACTATTCATAACAGCTAGTTTTAATAATATTTTAATAGCACATCGTTGTTTAGTGAAACTCGGTATTGCGTATTACACACGCTATCGAGGAAGGTCGCGATTGCGTGTAATGCAAGGCAAGACAAGGATGCGTGTTGTGCAAGCTCCTTTTGGTGAAGCGTACAACACAAGACATTAATAAAATTAAAAAGAATATTTTTTTATAAAATCTTGGGCTGTTACACCAATCAACACCTAGGAGAGCACATGGGATTAATCCAGCAAAACAGGTCATGCCCACAAGCCCAGATGGCGAACAGATGCCCAATATCCATGTCTGAGTGGAGGCCCACATAGTACAACACACAGAGGAAAATCCTGAAGAAACAAAGATGCATAATTCACTACTACAAAACTGGAATTTATCACCACTAAAAAAAAGCATTTATCAGTGCTAAAAAACATTGATTGTAACTCCCCGACCCCAGTTACCAAGAGTCAGTTCATTATTACATAACATTAGCATGATATAAGTAATCATGTCCCGAAAGACCAATCATTTTAGTAGCCTTGGAAGTACTAGATACATTCATAAGTTTTACATTACATCATGGAATAGAAACATCAACAACATTTTTCCCCTTTTTAACACACTTATATCCTCATCCTATCCCTATAGGTCAACCATAAAATACTTCTTCACATCCTGGGAAAAATAAAACATAGAAAGGGGTGAGCTCAGATGCTCAGTAAGGATGACAATATAGCAGAAATTTTCATAAATAAGCATAAACATTTAAGGCAATGTATAAGACTAAAAAAAGCCTTTTAAACTTAAAATTCAGCATAAAATGGAAAATATGCAATCAAATACTTTCATTTACTTATTAACATGAATATTCTACTCCTCAAATAATTACATGAAATATCAATAGCCACTTTCATAATGATGGAATGCATAATGCCAGACTTCATAACCACATAGTCAAGGCCTTGTGCCAAGACTAAAAATAAGATTTTTTCAAGGCCTTGTTCCAAGAAACTAGTTTGTCTCATGTGACCTACTGATACATCGAGGAGCTATATCGGGCTCCACCCATCACTTACTAAGTTCAATGCATTCCTCGTATGAAAACGTCTAAACATAACATAAACATTCGTATTAAAACTTGCATATGAAATGTCAATAGTTTATCCATAAACCATGAATGGTGTAAAAATAACACATCCACAGTCAAATATATCACAAAACCTTCAATACAATATGGAATATTTGTATCATAATAAACCAACTTCAAATAAGCTTAAAATTCATCAAAGGATGTTAACATAGATGAAATCAGAACTTTTTTTAGATAAATGTATCTTTATATTTTAAAATCATTTAAAAGTCATATAATTATAAAAGAAAAAATTTATTTTGAAAATATTCTTATAAGATTTTATGGGAGGCTTAAACAATTTTATAACGACAGAAAATAGATGGACCCACCGTATAAGTTAAAAAAGACATTCTTACCTTAATTTTGTCGAAAAGGTCATAAAGTACTTTGTTTGGAAAATGACATAAAGATTCCTTTCAAACCATTTTATAAAAATTAAAATAGAGGTATAAATGACATTAACCCATAGTAAAGTAAATATTAAAAAAATGAAATACATTTTTATGAAACATGGATGTTGATGATAAAGAGGTCTCTGTAGATACTTACATAAAAACAACCTCATATAATAAAGAGATTGTAAAATTAACCCTTACCTTGTACTGTTACTTAGTCAATGGTATGTTAAAATCATGTATAATAGTTAAAACATTGTTATTAAATTATACAAAAAACTATATATATAAATATTATATCATATATGATCTTCTAATATTACTTTTTTAATAATATTTTAGTATTATCATCGTTTTGGGCGTTAACTGATTCATTTTCCTTTATATGTTTTGTTAAGAAAGTCATGATTATTATGGATATGATGTATTTGATTCATATCCAAAATAATATTATGTTCTTAAACATAATTTTTAATCAACAAATGAAAATTATTCTTGAATGATTACGATGGGGAAATGAATCTCATCACATTCATGGAGATGGTAATCTGTACGTACGCACGAGCGACAATATCCTTAAATTGATGGTGAAAACGTATGTAATTGGATGTTATATAGTATATAAAGAATAATTAACATGTTATATTTATTATTTACATAAATTATACATCATTATTATACCAATCCAAATAATGAGGTATTTTAATAACAAACTACAGCACGACGTGGAAACGGTAAGTCGTACGTACGCACGTATGGTGACTTTGTCATTCATGTGATGGATAGAATAATGAATATGGTTGTAAAATTTTTAAAATAAAATAAAATTATATAGAATATAATGGAGTTATTATTTTATAATGGAAACAACAACGAAAGAATAAGTGGAAGAAGAAAAGAACTTGAAAGAGGATATGAAATATTTACCTCTTCTTCAGGTTCTTCCTTTTGATTGGATCAAAAGGGATCCTTAGGTTAGATTTTTTATCAATGTAAGGAATCTAGGTTGATGTGAGGGAATTTTGGAGGATATTTGGGCAGGTTTTGGCTGAGCCAAATGGATTTGGAGGTGTGAAATTAAGAGAAGGGGAAGTACCCTTTTCTAAGAGAGGTGAGGTTCACTTTAGGGAAATGTTGAAATATTATTTTATAATAAAATCATTTTCGGTTTATAATGGCTCCAAAATGATTTATTTAGAGTATAAGGTGGGTATGGGTCACAAAACCACTCAAACAATAGGTTTTAGACAGTTCTGGGTCACCATATTAACCTTATCTTTTTAGATTTAACTCTTAGTAAAATAGTTTGACATTTACCATGTCTCTTTGTATTTTTATATTATATGGTTAATAAACTTACTATAATAAGACAAGCGAACCCCAAGTGGTTCATTATTAATATATATATCTTTATCTATGTACTTTGGCTGAACCATAGATTTTTAGGAATATTATATCAATTGATAATATAATATTTGTTTTTAAAACTCTATTATGTAAATTTTGACACTATTTGGTATTTTGTTTTTTGTTAAAGTCATAACAGCATAATTACTTCAAAAAGAATTATTTAATCAACCTTAACATGTCATATTAACCTATAAAATTAGTTTAATTCATCAAAAGTCTCAAATTACATTTATTTGGATATTTATAATATCAATTTTTTTAATCTTTCATTAATAAGGGAATTACTGCATCATTATTGTGTCATAAATAAATTTAATTATTTCATGTCTAAAAATTATAAATAAAATACCATTATGTAATAAATATTTTTATCTTTATAATTAATATTTATAGTTTAATTTATCTTATGTGTAATTCTATATTAAAAATGGTTTAGTTATTAAACTTTGAATTCAACACTTTTACCTCTTCTTTAAATAAAATAATAATAAATGTCCTAATCTAATCCAAGTGGACATAAGGATCATATTTTATTATTAAGGTTCTTTTTGTTAGAATTAAACTTATTCAATAGAATTAGGACATGTGTTAGGCTAATTATAATATCATTTTTACCCTTAATTACTCTATTTACTTTTAACCGTGGTAAATAAATGTCAGAAGTTGCTATTTACCAAAAATTATTTTCATCTTATTGAACCACATCTTACTTACTGATTTCAACCATGTCTCTCAGATTTTTGAAATGCAATTCATAGAAGTGGTCAAATTATGTTTTATACAAATTTGTAAATGCTCCTAGGAGGTGGGTAAAAGACAGTAAAAAGTTCCATAAAATTTTTATATATCTAAACATATTATAAAATGACTCTAATGAATTACATTGAACATATATAAGTATTATGTATCTATTTTGACGTCAAATAAATTTAAATAAAATAAATAATTATTTAAATAAAAAGTCCATTTTAAACAATAACGCGGTGTTTTTCACTATTCATCAAAAAATGAATGTTTTCAGAAAAATACCAAAAATTTACCCTAAGATAATTTTGATATTCTAAATCCAAAAATGAATTCCATTTTGAAAGTTAAAATTTATAAAATTTCCAAAAGTGGGTATTACTATTCATAACGGCTAGTTTGATTGGTTGTGGTGTGTGAACTCGATGTTGTGTACAATGCAAGCTACTACATTTTTCAAAGGAAAACGTATCGTGGAAACTTGGGTGTTACATTCTCCCCTCCTTAAAATAATTTCATCCTTGAAATTTCTAGAATATTGCTGTATAAAAATATTTAGGTGGTTTTTCATCATAAGTTCCTCGAGTTCCCACGTTGCCTCTTCCATCTAATGGTTTCTCCATAGAACTTTTACCAAACGATTAATCCGGTTTCTCAGAACTTGTTCTATGGTATCAAGAATTTTGACAGGATCTTCATAATAAGACAGATCAAGTTCCAGTTCAATTTCCTCATAGTTGAGTACATGCGTTGGGTCATGCATGTATTTTCTCAATCGTGATACGTGGAATCATGAACTTTGGAGATACTTGGAGGCATTTCCAAATGATAAGCTACAACTCTAATTTGTTCTAGAATTTCGAAAGGTTCGATGTACATGGGACTCAATTTATCCTTCATAAGGAATTGTATAACTCCCTTCCATGGAGATACCTTCAAGAAAACAAGATCTTCTACTTGAAATTCCCAATCCTTCCTTCGGTTATCAGCATAGCTCTTTTTCCTACTTTGAGCTGCTTTGATGTTGGTTTGGATAACCTTCACATTTTCCATCGTTTCCTCAAAATGTTTTGGGCCTATGAGTTTTCTTTCACCAACATCATTCCAACAAGTTGGTGTGTGACATCTCTTTCCATATAACGCTTCATATGGTGTCATCTGAATACTTGAATGGAAGCTATTGTTATAGGAAAATTCTACCAGAGGTAAATATTGATCCCATATACCTTTAAAGTCAAGTGAGAAAGATATCAACATGTCTTCTAAGGTTTGAATATTCTGTTCTGATTGTCCATCCGTTTGAGGGAGGTAAGTAGTTCTCAAATGAAGTTCAGTATTCAGGGATTTCTGAATAATTTTCCAGAATCTTGATGTTAAATGGGGATCGCAATCAGAAACAATCGATAGGGGTAATCCATGAAGTTGGTCGAATAAATCATCAATGTGAGGTAGGGGATAATTATTTGTTATTGTTATAGCATTGATCTCCCTATAGTCAATGCACAACCTCATAGATCCATCTTTCTTTTTAACAAAAAGGATAGGGGCTCCCCATAGAGAAACACTATGGAGAATAAATCCCATGTTATTCAATTCCACTAGTTGTTTCTTTAGTTCCACTAATTCCATAGTGGTCATTATATAAGGGGTCTTCGATATGGACCTTTAACCAAGAATTAAATCAATGGAAAACTCAATTTTTTTGTTCTGGAGAATGTCCAGGTAAATCCTCTAGAAAAACATCAACATATTCTTGCACAATAGGTACATCCTCTATTCGAACATTCTTTTACTCACCCATAGTTATTTCATTCTCTTCTTCCCTAATAATTGAATTTAGTAGATCTACTAGGGGTGGATCTAGATAAGAATCAGGTGGTGATGTTTCTGCTTTAAAGATAAGGTACTCCTTATCATCATAGAGAATTGTAACCTCCTTTTTCTTACAATAAATTTTCACATCATGGACTGAAATCCAATCCATTTCAAGGATTATATCAAATTCAATCATGCGTATGATGATGAGATCAGCAGATAAAGAACATTTATATTCCCTAATAGGAGCTGATTCAGAAAATATTGTTGCGATGATACTTCCCTTAGGTGTTTTTACTAACAACTCCCTTATTAAGTCAAATTGAAAATATCTAATTTTCTTAGTAAACTGGGAAGATATGAAACAATGTGATGATCCAAAGTCAAATAAAGCATTGGCCAAACTTGAGAAACCATTAAATTACCTGCAACCACATCTTTCAGAGCTTCAACCTTAGCAGTAGTGATCGCATAAGCTTAGCCTTTCTCCCTTGGCCTTTTTTGAGGTAATTTCCCTTAGAAATTAAGAAATTCATTTGCATAATGCCCCTTTTCTCTACAATTGTATCATTAAACATTGATAGCCTCTTTCTTCCCCTTGCAATCACGAGTTTTGTGGCATTTTTCACCACACTTGTAACAGACTCTCATTCCCTTCAGGCAAGTATCGGGGTGTTTCTTCCCACATTTACCATAGGATAGACATTCAAATTTTCCCTTATTCCCCTTATTTCCATTTCCCGAGTGTTCAGCAGATCTCTCTTTCTCTTACTTTGCTTTAAAGTCGTAAGACTTAGATAATTCCTTTTCTGTTTTGATAGCGCTTGAGAAAATATCTCCGTACGATGAGAAGGATTGAGAGACTAATGCTCGATAGAGAAATAGTTTTAACACATAAAAGAATCGACCAATCTTACTCCTTGGGTTACGTATATAATTTGCTGCATGACTTGCTAAACATGTAAAGTTAGCCTCATACTTCGCGACATTCTCATCCTCCTTTTGCCTCAGACTCAAAAATCGTCTTTTCATATCCTCTCGATGGTCACAAGGAAAGTATTTTTCTAAGAGAATCTCTTTAAACTCTCTCAATTCCATGTTCTGTACTTCTTCATATTATTTTGTGTTTTAAATTAATGACCATCATTGATCTACATCTCTCGTGAGGTCATAAACTGCCATGACAACTTTTTCCCTTTCGCTACTCCCCAAATCATGAAATATTTTCTCTAAAGTATTTATTCATTGCTCAGCTACTAATGGATTTGTACTCCCATTGAATGTTGGTGGTTTTTTCCTCATGAAGCGGTCTAACATTGATCCTCTACATTGTGGATCATGGTGCTCCATACGGGTAAGGTTATTATTCATAACCTGAGTGAGTTGTCCCAGTATGGTGATAAGCTGATCAGCACCAGTTGCATCACTAGATCCACTATAATTATCTTGAGTAGGAGGGAAATCCCTACATGGATTACGTGGGTTGATACGGTTTCCATTCCTTCCACTAAGCGCCATTTCTAAATAATGACATACACTAGATTAGTTTATGAATCACAATACATAATTCCAAACTTGTAAAATAGTTAACATAAATTAAACAGTTTATGGATATAATCCATAATTATAAAAATGTTTTCTTTGAGTAATTATATACTCATAAACCTTTCATAATGGTTTATAAAGAAAATGAGAACTATCCTAATCATATCTCTTGGGAGTGTCGTAACCAAGAGTGCAGCAAGGCCCGTCGTCATGCACCGGTTCCCGTTCGAGTCTAGCTCAAAGTGGTGTTTTTGGGTTTTACCCCTAGGTACATCTATACCAGAGCTGCCTCTACCTTCTCGTATCTAGACATGGATGTATTTCTTGTAAAACTCACAAAATCCATATAGTACCAAAATTCTAGGAAGTTCTTCTATACTAATCCTCAAAGTCTATCTTAGGGTAATGTTCTCTAATCAGAGTTTTTCTAAATCTAGCTTCCAAAGTTTGTGCTAAACTTCCTCTGATACCAACTGTAACGCCCCGACCCCAGTTACCCAGATTCGGTGCATTATTACATAACATTGACATGATACAAAGAATCATGTCCTAAAAGACTGATCAGTTTAGTAGCCTTGGAAGTACTAGATACATCCATAAGTTTAACATTACATCATGGAATAAAAACATCAACAAAATTTTGTCCCCTTTTGAACACACTTATATCCTTAGCCTATCCCTGCAGGTCAACCATAAAATACTTCTTCACATCCTGGTAAAAATAAAACATAGAAATGGGTGAGCTCAGATGCTCAGTAAGGATAACAATATAGCGGAAACTTTCATAAATAAGCATAAACATTTAAGGCAATGTATAAGACAAAAACAAAACGCTTTTAAACATAAAATTCAGCATAATATAGAAAATATACAATCAAATAATTCCATTTAATTATTCCCATGTATATTCTACTAGTCGAATAATCACATGCAATATCAATATCCACTTCCATAATGATGGAATGCATAATGCCAGATTTCATAACCACATAGTCAAGGCCTAGTGCCAAGACTACAAATAAGATTTTGTCAAGGCCTTGTGCCAAGACACTATTTTGTCTCATGAGACTTACCGATGTATCTAGAAGCTATAGAGGGATCCACCCATCACTTACTAAGTTCAATGCATTCCTCATATGAAAAGGTTTAAACATAACATAAACATTAGTATTAAAACTAGCATAGGAAATGTCAATAGTTTATCCATTAACCATGAATGGTGTAAAAATAACACATCCATAGTCAAATATATCATAAAAACTTCAATATAATATGGAAGATTTGTATCATAATAAATCAACTTCAAACAAGCTTAAAATCTATCAAAAATATTGACATAGATGAAATGAAAACTTTTTTTAGAGATATATATCTTTCTATTTTGAAATCATTTAAAAGACATATAATTATAAAAGAAAACATTAATTTTGAAAATATTATTATAATATTTAATTGGAATCTTCAATGATTTTATAACGGTGAAAAATATTTGTAGCCGCCGTATAAGTTAAAAAAAACATTCTTACCTTAATTTCATCGAAAAGGTCATAAAGTACCTTATTTGGAAAACAACGGAAAAATTTCATTCAAACCATTTTATAAAAATTCAAACAAGGGTATAAATGACTTTAACCTAGAGTCTAGTAAATAGTAAAAAAAATTGAAATACGTTTTTAAGAAACATGGATGTGGATGATAAAGAGGTCACAGTAGATACTTGCGTAAAAACAACCTCAAATAATAAAGAGATTGTGAAATTAACCCTTACCTTGTACTTTTCCATAGTTGATGGTTTGTTAACCTCCTGTATAATAGTTAAAACATTTTTATTAAATTATAAAAGAACTATATACATAAATATGATATCATATATGATCTTATAATATTACTTTGTTAATAATATTTTAGTATTATCGTTGTTTTGGGTGTTAACTGATTTGTTTTCCTTTATATGTTTTGTTACGTAAGTCATGTTTATTATGGATAAGATGTATTTGATTCATATCCAGAATGATATTAAGTTCTTAAACATTATTTTTAATCATCAAATGAAAATTATTCTTTAATGATTACGATGGGGAAATGAATCTCATCGTGTTCGTGGGGACGGTAATCCGTACGTACGCACGAGCAACAATATCATTATATTGATGGTTAAATTGTATATAATTGGATGTTATATCATATATACAGAATCATTAACATGTTATATTTATTATTTATATAAATTATACATCATTATTATACCTATCCAAATAATGAAGTGTTTGAATAACAAACTACACCACGACGTGGAGACGGTAAGCCATACGTACGCACGTATGGTGACTTTATCATTCATATGATGGATAGATTAATGAATATGGTTGTACCTTTTTTATAATAATGTCACAGTATATAGAATATACTAAATTTATTATTTTAGAATGAAAACAACAACGAAAGAGGAAGTGGAAGAAGAAAAGAACTTGAAAGAGGTGATGAAATATTTACCTCTTCTTCGGGTTCTTCCTTTTGATTTGATCAAAAGGGATCCTTAGGTTGGCTTTCTGATCAAAGTAAGGACTCTAGGTTAATTTGAGGGAAGTTGGGAGGATATTTGGGCAGGGTTTGGCTGAGCCAAATGGATTTGGAGGTGTGAAATTAAGAGAAGGAGAAGTACCCTTTTATAAGAGAGGTGAGTGTCACTTTAGGAAAGGCTTGAAATATTATTTTATAATAAAATCATTTTCAGTTTCTAATGGCTCCAAAATGGTTTATTTAGAGGCTAAGGTGGGGATGGGTCACAAAACCACTCATCCAATAGGTTTTAGACAGGTTTGAGTCACCATATTAACCTTATCTTTTTAGATTTAACTCTTAGTAAAATAGTTTGACATTTATCATGTCTCTTTGTATTTTTATATTATATGGTTAATAAACTTACTATAACAAGCCAAGCGAACCCCAAGTGGTTCATTATTAATATACATATCTTTATATAGGTACTTTGGCCAAACCATAGATTTTTAGGAATATTATATCAATTAATAGTATAATATTTGTTTTTAAAACTCCTTTATGTCAATTTTGACACTATTTGGTATTTTGTTTTTGTTAGTCATAACAACATGATTACTTTGAACAAAAATTATTTAATCAACTCGAACTTGTCATATTAACCTATAAAATTAGTGGAATTAATAAAAAGTATCAAATTACATTTATTTGGATATTTATAATATCGATTATTTTAATCTTTCATTAATAAGGTAATTACTACATCATAATTTGTCAAAAATATATTTCATTATTTAATGTCCAAAAATTATAAATAAAATACCATTATGTATGAAATATTTTTAGATTTATAATGAAAATTTATAGTGGAATTTATCTTATGTGTAACCCTAAATTAAAAATGGTTTAGTTATTAAACTTTGAATTTAACACTTTTAACTCTTCTTTAAATAAAATAATAATAAATATCCTAATCTGATCCAAGTGGACCTAAAGGATCATATTTTCTTCCTAAGGTTGGTTTTGGTCGAATTACACTTATCCAATAGAATTAGGACATGTGTTAGGGTAATTATAATTTCATTTTTACCATTAATTACCATATTTACTTTTAACCATGGTAAATAAAAGTCAAACGTTACTATTCATCAAAAATTATTTTCATCTTATTTAACTAAATTTTACTTATTGATGTCAACCGTGTCTCTCGTATTTTTGATATTCAATTCACATATGCGGTAAAATTATGTTTTATGCAAATTTGCAAATGCTCCTAGGAGGTGGGTAAAAGACGGTAAAAAGTTCCATAAAATTTTTATATATCTAAACTTATTATAAAATGAATTCAAAGAATTACATTGAGAATATATAGGTATTATGTACCTATTTTAACCTAAAATAAATTAAAATTAAATAAATAATTATTTAAATAAAAATTCGGTTTTAAACAATAGCACAGTGTTTTCCACTATTCATCAAAAAATGAATGTTTTTTGAAAAATGCCAAAAAATCATCCTAAGCTAATTTAGATATTCCGAATCCAAAAATGAAGTCCATTTTGAAAGTTAAAATATATAAAATTTTAAAAAGTGGTTATTACTATTCATAACGGTTAGTTTGATTGGTTGTGGTGTGTTTGAACTCGAAGTTGCGTATAACGCAAGCTACTGCATTATTCAAATGGAAACATATCGTGGAAGCTTGGGGTGTTACATTGATAATTAAGACACTATTAAAAGGGGGTCCCTTTTATCAGTGCTAAAAAAATAATAAAGGACCCTTTTATCTGTGCTAGAAAAGTGTTGATAAGGGGGTTTTTTGTCAATGCTGATAAAATGGTCTTTGATCAGTGCTTTCTTTTAGTGATGATAAAAGTCAAAAAATAAAAAATAAAACTGTAAATTGGAGGGTAGTCCCACACTCCTTTTAACAGTGCTTGACTCCCCTTTCAGCAGTGCTTGAAAGCCCTGCCCGCACAAGCCCCCGCCACCCTTTTAACAGCACCAGGCGCACCCCCACCCTTTAACAATGCTAGCCCCCTGTACCCGCCCGCACACCCCAGCCTCTACTTCGATTTGAACCCATGATCTCTCCCTTGCGCGCCTCTACCTTTACCACTCGTCCATCTTGTTTTGTTCTCCGTTTAATGATATATCAATTTTTATATATATATATATATAGTTATGACTGAAAATTCTCTTTTTTGATTTTCCAAATACCGGAATTATGGGTGAGCGGTAACCACAACAACACAATACCTAAACAAAAAACTTACACCAAATGCGGGATTCGAATTCTAAGGTTCAAAAATGAAAAATCAAAATTCAAAACATCCACAGGACAAAAGGAGACCTCGAGCCATGAGAACCCACATTTGCCAATCACGTCGCTCACCATCATCATGCATCCAGTACACCTCGTCACCTTTATAGAAAACCTCACCGACGAAGACAGCACCCCGGTTGCCGGAAAACGTCGTAGCCCCGCCGCAATGAACCCACAACCCTCCCACCGAAACCGCAGCTGCAAATCTGAGCCGAAATCGAGAAGACGCATCGGAGGCCGAATCGAGCAAGCATCCTGAAGCGGAAGAGGGGGAGACAAGAGAGGACCAAGGGCTAGGCCATACCAACACCGCGATGCCACGAAACCATCCTCGGACCATCCACCATCAAGACCACCCTGAAAAAGAACCACGAAAATTTCGGGTGCATCGCACCATAAGAACCAACACACCCCATAATGAATCACTTCACCAAACTCAACAACAGAAATCGACAGGATAGAAGAAAACCATCTACTTGACCAGAAATTAGAACCAATCTCATTCGGAATACAAAGATCCACCCAGCAAAGTCGACCCATACCAAAATCAAACCAAAAGCTGCATATGAGGAGCAAGAATCAAGAACCAGCACCGATTGAGGACCTCCCAAATATCGTCGGAAGAAGTCCTCGCCGGAGCCAGAGCTGTGGATCCCGCCGCCGCCTTCAAAGCCGCACACAGAGAGTAGCCCATCCAGCACACCCACAATCGACCCAAAGCACGACGACAACCCTGGGCCGCAGCAACTAAAGCATGAACTCCGGACCAACACCGCTCCGCCAAGAACCTGACCAGAAGCAAATGGTGGGATCTCCGAGAGTCGTGAACCCACATGATTCCGCAACAGGAAGCGGATGCATGCCGCGCACGCGTCGAGCAGAGGAGCCGAGCAGAAATCTGATCTGTGACGGTGAAGATGAAGGCGGCGCGGGGGAAACATTATCGTCGCGAGGCCCCTTACAGGCGCATCAATTTCTCTTCTTTCTTATTTAGTTATATTTATTAATATATTAATATATATTTATATTAATATATATATATATATATATATTCTTATAGTAATATATATTTATATCTATTTATTTTTATATATAATTAGTTATACTTTTTGTTTGTATATTTATTCGTATATTAACATATATTTATATGATTAGTTTAAAATACATTTATAAAATATGTTTTTTGTGTGTTTCTAAATAAATAAAAAAATACAATCATATATGCAACATACGTACAAATATATATTTATATATATATTATATGTGTGTATCTATAAGTATATTTATCCATATTTATATATATTAATATATATTTACATATATTATATATTAATATGTATATTAATATGTTATAATATATAGATAATGTAACATCCCCAAATGATAAAGGGTTAAATGACTAAATGATAAGACTCATGTCAACAAGGTGCACCTTCCTTTTCAGGAGCCTACCTGATTAGAACCCCACAGTTAAGCGTGCTTGGCCTGGAGTAGTGATCAGGACAGTGACCTCCTAGGAAGTTTCACAGAGTGTGTGTGAGTGAGGACAAAACACACTGGAAAGGACATGTGTTGGCATGTGGGGGCTATCATTAATCAGATGACCCGTTCAGACATATGGGTGGACCCTGGGGTGGGTCTCACGTGTCTGTGGGGGCAACTGGTGGTACCTGGTGGGCCAGGACCCGACGGCCATGTTAAGGCGGGGTGGTTGTGCTGTCACCGGGACCCGGTTGTCACAGATAATATAATTCAGTTTGTTAATACAAACACACACTAATACACACACACACACATTATAAAGGTGTATAAATATTCATATGTTTTTACTATAAATAAAATAGACATTAGTTTTTATTTATATAAGGGAATATGCATTCTTACTACCTCATCTCCTTGTTTTCTCACCCCCACAACAATGAAAGTAGATTAAAGGTCGGGTTGCTTGCTTTTATTTCTGTTTTAAAAGTTGGTTCTTAATCTATTTACTTTTCCTTAACAACGCCTTTTTAAGAACATCAACATTTTAAACACCTTATGTCTGGGTTTTCTCGCCCTAGCACAGGACTGTTTTTTTTTAGTATTTATCTTTCTTGTTTTTTTAGTTATGTGGATAGTGTTTGTTAAAAAAATAATAAATATTATATATTATTAATCATATATTATTTAGAGTTAGTAAGAATGCATATTCCCTTATCAAATATAATTAATAAATATTTCAATATATTTAATATTATCATTAATATGAATCTGATTTAATCGAGTCGTGTACCCTTTAAACAGGATCGAAAAAGATAAGCAGAATCTACTCAATCATTCGACAATTAGTAATATTAATGGAGGACCTAAAAACGAAGTCGATTTCCAGAGCATCACCTTCACAAAAGCAGTCGTATGGGTCCTCTTTAAAAACATCCACATTAGCGGAAGATCAAAATTTTCAGAATATCCATAGCCACCTCAAAGGTTTTACTAATTGGGGACGCTCATATCCAATCCTCTCGAGCATACATTACACATGGATGCGACACAATTTATATGTTGGTCAACAAAGCATTTTTTATGGAGTAACAAATCATGACAACATTTTTCCATATAAAAGAAGTCATCACTTGGTATTTCAGAACACACCGACATACAGAGAGCAGATTCTTTTGGTGATTGATTTTTGTTTGATCATTTTTCTTCGCTCCGCCTTTGATCCAATGTGTTTCTGAGTATTTCTTTAGAGATCCCTTTTATTTTTCATCTTAGTAATCAATTCACATTTTGTAAGGATGGACTTGAGAGTGTTAGACGTCACCCCTTGAATCGACCTAGAACGACATAGATTTAAGAAAAGAGAAATCATTCAACCTTAAAATCACCAAGAACGACTCTAGAAGAAGAAATCCCTTACCGATTGGGTTCTAACATGATTGACGACACTTGAATCGGGTTCTGGACAACAAAACGGGAAAAAGAAATGATCTCGCGGCTCCTTGTTCTTCACCCAACGGCTCTTCTATCCAGAAGAGAAATCGAGGAAAATAGCCGTTTTAAGACGAATTTTAGGAGTACACGATGTGTATATCATTTTATTGTTCACAAGTTCGCCTACTTACGTTACATGTCCTACACCGACCTTGCTGACATGACTACACGACGTGAAATAGGAAGTACACGACGTGTAATGACTTTTTCTTATCTTCCTGGACAACAAAAGCACACATCTTGTATCCCCATCCTACATGTCCAGACTACATGACGTGTACATGAGATTACATGGCGTGTTCTACTAAAACATAACGTTTTCCAGCATTCCTTGTTTTCTCAAAAACAACTTAAAAGGAAAATGAAAAGAAGAAACCCATACCTCATAAAAAAAATCAGGTTCTTAGAAACTTCCCCCCTTAAATAAATTCATCTCCGAAATTCGCTTCCAAAGGTGGTGAAGGAATAATTGAGATTAACTCCGGCCACTGAGCACATATGTCGGCCTCCCTCTCCAAAGTCTTGTCAGGTACTTGGCTGTGCTGCCATAACACCCGTACGAGAGGAAATAACCATCATCGGAGAACCTTCATGCTCCAGTCAACTATATGAATCAGATGTTCCTCAAAGGATGCATCAACCTGAAGCTCAACCTTTTTAGGCTGAAAAACATGAGACAAGTCTGAGTGATAGCGGTGCTGCTAAGATGCGTTGAAGACATCATGCATGGATCAGTATCTCTGAGGCAACTGTAACTAATAGGTAACCGACCCGACTCGTTCCAGAATCTCAAATGGTCTGACATATCATGGTGAGATCTTACCATATCTCCTAATCCTCTTGTATCCCAATCTTGGTGTGACACATAGGAAAACTCGATCCCCAACCTCAAACTCCAAGGGTCGTCTACGATGATCAACATTAGATTTCTGACGATACTGCACAGTAGCCATCCATCTCTGAATCAAGTGAACCTTCTAAGTAGTCTCCTGGAAAAGATGAGATCCCAGCATAGCTACCTCTCCTACATCCATCCAACATAGGGGTGATCGGCTTGGCTTGTCGTAAAAACCCTCATATGGCACCATCTGAATAGTATCATGGAAGAAATTTTATAGGTGAACTCATCTAGGGGTATGTGTCCCTCCCAAGAACCCCAAAATCATGGACACATGAATGCAACATATCCTCTAGAACCTGTATCGTACGTTCTGACAGTCTGAGGGTGGTATGTGGTGGTCAGAAGCACCTGTGTACCCAGCGCCCTCTGAAAACTCTGCCAGAAACGAGACATAAAGTGGGAATACCAATTTGAAACAACAGATTGAGGGACCCCATGAAGTCTTTCCACCTCTCGAATATAAATATTTCCGAGCTCATCTACACCAACTCTCCTTGATCGGAAAAAAGAGAGTGACCTTCATTAGCCTATCAACTACGACCCATACAACATTTTTGCCTCTAGGCGACCATTGTAACCCCATCATGAAATCCATCCCGAAATCATCACATTTCCACTTAGGAATGGGTAGCTGTTGTAAAAGTGTAGTCGGCCGCTGATGTTACGCCTTCACCTACTGGTAAGTGGAACACCTTGCAACCAAACTAGCTACTTCTTGCTTCATACTTGGCCACTAGGCGGCGCAAGTCACAGTACATCTTGGTGACACTGGGATTCACTTCCCAAGTTGAAGCATAAAACTCCCGCATCAGTTCCTCACATATATCCCCTAGAACCCACACACATCCATGGATACATATAACTTCATCATCACCTATCGTTCATCGAGAAGGAGGGTCCTCACCTGCCACACTCTCTCAAAGGACTAGGCCTTCAGAATCTGATAGCTGCCTCATTATCACTCTTTCTAGTAGGGTAGAGGTAACTGCCAAAGATGAAAGATAATTTTCCCCCTGACTGTAGTGCACCTCTAAATGCATCTCCGAGAACAAGGCCATAAGCAGCCACTCACCACTGGCCTCCTGCACTGCTTGTATCTGAATCCTACTGCTCAGTGCATCAACCAATTCATTGTCTTTTCCAGGTTTATAAGAGTGCTCAATGTTATACGATTGAACAAAAAAAAATTTCTCCCAATAAATAATGTATCCAACATTGCAAAGCATGGACAACTGTAGCCAACTCGAGATCATGCGTCGGGTAGTTTCTCTCATGTGACCACAACTGCCAAGACCCGTACCCAACTACTCGATCTCCCTACATAAGCACTACTCCCAGCCCAATACCTGATGCTTCATAGTACAAAGTGTAAATATTGCTCAGATCTGGAAATATCAGTATCAGTGCTGATGTCAAATATACCTTCAACTCCTGAAAGGCTATTTTAAAAGTATTTGACAATTCAAACGACACCCCATTCTTAGTCAAGCCCGACATCAGTGCATCTAAGCATGAAAAGTACCGTATAAAATACCTGTAGTAACCAGCTAGCCCAAATAAACTCTGCACCTCAAAAAAAATCTTGTGCTTCTCCCAGGTAACTACTACTCTCACCTTCTCTCGGTCAACTGATACTCCTGTCTTTGAGATGGCGTGACCCAGGAAGTTACACTACTAGAAATTTAGGCTATATCTACAGTTCTAAACTGTGGATATAGTTCCAAAAACCATGGATATAGGTTATAGCCATGGTTTCATGAACCGTGTCTAGTATTGGCATGGCTATAGGGCAGAGCCTATAGACATGATTCCAACCGTGGTTATAGACCTATTGCCACGACTCCAACAGTGGCTATAAAGCTATACCCACAGTTTCAAATCGTGGCTATAGGGTCTGCCCTATAGCCACGCCAATACCAACCATGGTTCATAAAACTGTGGCTATAATCATGTAGCCATGGTTCAAACTGTGGCTATAGGGATTTACCCATGGTTTAAAACCATGGCTAAAGGCCTTTCCATTTCATAAAAAACCATCACGGTTCACAGTGCTGGCTGTTGAGAGGACACTACCAGCACCCCCACCCCCTGCTTCTTCACACCTCCCCTACCCTCCCCCTTGCACCCCCCCGCACCATGTACCCCCTGCCCCCTCCTCACTGCACACCCCCTCCCCCTGGACAGCCCCCCTCCCTCCCCCTAAACCCCCACCACCACTCCACCTGCATCCCAACCTCCTCCCTCCTGGACAATCCCCCTCCCACCCCCGGACAACCCCCCTGCCCCCTCCTCACTACACACCCCTCCCCCTAGACAGCCCCCTCCCCTAGACAGCCCCCACCACTCTCCACCAACATCCCCCCTCCTCCTCCCTGGACACCCCCTAAACCCCCCTCCCATTTTCTGGATTCCCCCCCCCCCACCCACAACTCCCCCAAAAGACCACCTCCCCCTGGACAACCCCCCTGCCCCCACCACCCCTGGATATCCCCACCCCACCACACCCCCTACACCCCCCTTTCCCTGGATATCCCCCCTCCCCTAGACAGCCCCCTCCCGCCGCCCCCTAGACAGCCCCCTCCCTCCCCGTGGACACCCCCGTGGACCCCCCCCCCCCCCCCAATCCCCTGCATCCCCCACCCCCTCCCCCCTCCCCCTACAACCCCCTCCCCCTTTCCCTCGACAACCCCCTCCCCCCTGGACACCCCCACCCACTACTCCCCATGCATCCCCCCTCCCTCCCTTTCCTTGGACACCCCCCACTCCCCTGCAACCCCCCTTTCCCTGGACAACACCACCCCCACTCCCCCTGTAGCCCCCTTTTCCCTGGACATCACCCCCTGCAACCCCCTTCCCCCCTTCCTGGACAACCCCCCATTCCAGGATAGACCCCCCCACCTTGCACACCCCATCCTGGACATACCCCTGCCGGACAGGCCCCCACCCCACCCCCCCAACCCATCCTACACACGATTCAATTGAATTGCGAAGACCAAAAACGTGCTAATATATGGCTATTGTACAAAAAAATCCAGTCAAATGAACTACAATAATACAAAACATGCTAATATGACTAGAACTAAATCAAACATCATCAAGCCAAATTGAGTAGAGTGGAACCAAACCAAATGGTTTTGAAAAAGATAAAACAGAACCAAACTGAAAATAATGTAACCAAACTGACTCAAACATATCCAAACTGACTTCAATAAAGTGTAATTGAGCAAGAAAAAAATGAAACTAATGAAACATACCTGATTGAATCTAAAATTAATTTAATTGAACTGAATAGCCCCAAATTGAACAAAATGATCCTGTTAAAAATGGAAAAAATGAAAAAAAATGAACCCAATAAAAAATAACTTAGAAAAGCTAACCTATCTCAAACTGAACAAAGGAGACGGGCCTTGTGATGAACTTTTAGAAGGCCTAATGCCCGCAGGTTCAGAGGATATCTTAGTCATGTGGTGCTTCACTGTCCTCAATGAGATCCAAAATGCACTGCAAAATGATAGGGAACCCAAAAATCACAAAAACCCTAATTAAAATTGAGCCAAAGAATAAAAATGGAAGAAACCTTACCTGAATCCAATGTTGAAATGACTGCCTTCAATGGTGGTGGGTAGAATCGACCTCATCATAAGTAACCAACTGTAAGTGAATAATAGAAAAAAAAGTGAGATATAACAACTTATTATATACATGTGATCATTATGTCAATTGTACATGATAAATGATACATAACTCCATAACAAAAAATGAACAAAGAATATTTATATTGATATGTAAATCCCAATACTGAATAACATGATCGTAAGAAAATCTTTTTGTTCAAATGATATACAATTTCATTCAATACATACACAACAGAAGCATTGGAGTAATATTATTCTATATCTGTTGAGTATTACATAATGAAGTAGGTTGCACCACTATTGATGGGAAACATGAAAGATTTGAGGGGATAGTGATGCAGTTTTACACCCCTTGGGTTGTGTTGTATTTTTTTAAAAAATGTGTGGACTTTTCCCAAGCTGATTTGTTGAAAAGATGGGGAGATTTATGGACACCCCTAAAGTGAGTTTAGTTAGACATGTTGACAATGTTGTTGATGAGGAGTTTCAAGTTGTGAAGAAATAGATCTGATGGATATATATTAGATTTGTTGACAATGAGATGTGGTGGATGAAGAGTGATGATGGAGCTTGGCCATGTGAGGGAGTTCATATATTTAAAACTATAAATGTAGGTGTTTTCATGTCCAACATGTAATTTTACACAATATCAGGACGATTCATGTAGAAAATTATCTAAGGTGTGGAAATTTCTCAATACGCATTCAAAATGATTTCTTTTTCCTGAAGGAAACTTTAGAACCCATCAATAGGCAGATAATTCTTCCATGTTTCCCACTCCCTCTCAAATAGGGTATATATGAATCTATGGGGATGAAAAACGAAGAAGATAGTTAGGTAGCTTGTTTCATGGGGATGTAACCGCTATTTTAAAGGGTCATGCCCGGAATCATCAATATTTTCCTCTGCTTTTCAGAAATGAGAGGATTCCGTGGTGAAATACCATTTACCGGCCATATAACCTCATTTTCTGAATCTTTATCCCCCTGCAGCCCCCTTCCACACTAGATAGACTCCCCCCACTCCTTTCGGACAGACCCCCCAACCTGGATAGACCCTCCACCCCCTCCCCCACTGCAGACCCCCTACTAGACATACCCCCCACCCTGCACCCCCTGGACAGCCCTCCCTGGACATGTGTCCAGGCCCGTGCATTTTCTTGACCTTGATATTTACTAGACACAAAAAAAAAACAAAAAAACAAAACAAAACTCTACCACCTAGCATTTACATTCCCAAAAACATGAACCCACTAATCATGACAGAACCATATACACACCAATAAACCAACAACTCAGTTATCATATGCTACAATTATTAATACAGATAACAGACCTAAAAAACTAAAGGATTAATCATTCACGAAACAAATATTCCCAATATAATAATTCAATAAAATAAGGAAACTTCCATTAAAGAACCCCCATATTGATGCAAAACTTTTTCAAAATTTGTGCCACAATAATGCATTCCGTTGAAACAAAAATAGGAGGTAATGGTTTCTAATTACTTTGAATATAACCATAAAAATGCTAATCAAGTTCCCTTGAAATGTAATGAGTCTTTGGTCAAAACCCAGTTGTAAACCGGGAGATTACCAGTTTCCATTTTAATTTCTTATATATATGTCTTCAAATATATTTCTGTGGAAGGGGAACCGTTCCAGCTTCATTGAAGCACAGGGCTAGACATTGGCACTTCCAGAAATAAGAAGCCCAAGCTGTTCAGTTAGAAGATCCAGGTTCCGAGAATTCTCTTCCAGAAAGACCCCCACTCCTTCTTGGACACCCCCACCCACCCACCCCCTCCCCCACAATATAGACCCCCCTACTGAACATACCCCCCCACTTGATTTCCAAGATACTACCAAGTATTGTATACACCTATATTACCCAGAACAAAACTTACTGTATTCAATGATTGATCAATCATGAAAAAAATATTCCCAATATAATAATTCAATCAAATAAAGAAACTTCCATTAAAGAACCCCCAGCTTGATGCACAACATTTGAAAAATCTGTGCCCCAAAAATGCATTCCAATGAGCCAAAAAGAGGAGGTAATGGTTTCTAATTACTATGACTATAACCATAAAAAAGCTAACCAAATTCCCTTGAAATGTAATGAGGCTTTGGTGAACACCTAGTGGTCAATTGGGAGACTACCAGTTTCCATTTTAATTTCTTATATATATGTCTCTAAATATATTTATGTGGAAGGGGACCTATACCAGCTTCATTGTAGCACATGGCTCAACATTGGAACTTCCAAAAATAAGAATCCCAATCTGTTCGGTTAGAAGATCCATGTTCCGAGAATTATCTTCTGGATATACCCCCACTCATTCCTGGACAGCCCCCACCCACCCACACCCTCCCTCACTTCAGACCCCCCCTACTGAACATACCCCCCACATGATTTCCAAGATACTACCAAGTGTTGTATACACCTATATTACCCAGAACAAAACTGACTGCATTCAATGATTGACATGAGTTCTGACTTTTAGTAACCTAGGTGTGGGATATGAATTTTGACCTATATATTTTTTATCCCCTCATGCATTCTGCTATTTCAATCCATAGTATTTCTAATAAATGAAAAACTATGGTCAATCGCACAATGGTACCTAGATCTATCATTGATGTTGTCTTACACCACAGAGACATCTCCACACACACACTCCTTTGGGATACCAAGCGCTATCATATTCACATTGAACACATCGGTTTCCAACTATATGGGTGACCCTAAACTAAATTCCCCAGTGCCCTACTGTCACCACCTCCTTGGAGATCATCCACATAAATAGAAACATTCTCAATGGTCAGCTCACCACCTCACTTTGTCGTTTCAATGGACCCCACATGTAACCACAATGTGAATTATCATTCACCAATTCATTCACATAAAGTCATGATTACACAAATCTTTACTATAACATAGTGATTCCCCCATGAGTCAAGGACCTCCAGGCCTAGACACATATTCCACCACATTTTCCCCATTCTTACAGCCTTCAAAACACCATCAACTATCTCTGATTACTGTATCTAATATTGATATTTTTTTCTATAATATTGATCTTCCCCAAAATCATCATTAGAAGATTTTTCTTGCTCATAATTCTATCTAATATTTAGATCTTCAATCACTTCCAGTGGCAACATAAATGGACTTACCTCTTCCATTGATTTCTTTGTTTTACCATAAGATCTAGTAGCCAAGGGAATCGATAAATTTAAATAATAATATGATGCATTATTCTTTTCCCTTTACTGATTGGATAATTCCATGACTCACTGATGTTTTTATTCCAATTCCTTAAGCCAAAACCGAATGGAACTATCACATGATTATCCTACACATAGTCTAAAGAAAATTCGGAATCTACTTATTTATCACTCAGATCTAGTTCTGCTTAGATATTTGAACCAACCTGCTTCATTTTTAACCTAGGAATGACAATCTTCCCCCCTTATGGATCGTTATCAACCTCTAAATTTTCTTTAAAATCTTTGAAATGGTTGTGAATATGGATTGAGTTGGGGGGGATCACATCTTAGAAGAAAACTACATTTCAGAATCACTGGAATCTAGACCATAAAATGTATGAGGATTCAGTTCTACCACATTTTTCCAAAAAAAAACTATAATAATACCAGAAAAACCAACCTAGAATGTCGAAATATGAACTGAATCTAATGTAATTGGACTACAATAATTCAAAATTATGAAAGTAGTGATCAGAACAACACCATCATCAAGATCCTTCCCTTTGCACCCATTTATAGAAGTAGCAAATTGGGAATACGTGGATATAGTAGTGGAAGAGTTGGATCTTCCTCTCCCATGAATTGTATATCCCACTTGGATCTTTCTAAGTCATTCCTCAAACTAGAAAAGATATGTGTGACCCTTATTTCTAGTTGCAGTGACCTCACCCCCTTCTAGTGAGAATCATTTATTATGCGGCCTTTGATTTATGAGTTACCTATTGAGAGGCCTACATGATGTTAAACTTTCTCCCCATGCTAGAAATTGGAAATATCATGACCCATGTGTCTACATGATGAATAGAAGTCATCCAAAGATTCATAGCAGCCCCGTTGCTTCCAACAAAGCTCCCCTTAAACATCAATGTAGATAAAATCCATCAGTACCTTTGATACATCGATCTCAACACATATTTTAGGAGAAACAAGGTGGATGAAAGTTATGGTGTGATTATTAGTACATAAGAAGTGGCCAACATATTACCAATCAATTTAAGAATCACCAAATTCTGAAATGGGGGATGTAGGATAGGGATGGAAATCCAAATCACCATGGGGGGAAGATCTTATTTTATGTGGAACTTGAAAAACCAATAGAAAAGAGAGAAGTTTAATCTAGTGAAAGCATGTGAAGCAATCAATCAGGCAGAGATAAGGGAATCTTTAGTTGAAATATGAATAAAAAAATTACACAGATGCATAATCCCTATAATCACCAATTCAATAAAACCACATGAATCAAAATTAAACCTATCAATGGTTTCCATCGAGGTAAGACTCTTGCCGAAGTGAGCCACTAATGTGATATTCAATAGTGAAGAAGCATTTAAAAATTCTAGGGGGAAACTACAGTCTTAATAATTTCATCATCTAATGATAGAATATTAGGGCTAATTCCAATTTTGGGTGCTGGGCAAAAGGATAAGGTTGATGATGGGGGATAATGGTCAGAATTATGAATTCGGAGTAGTCGGGATGAATCCTCCCACCCACACCAAGAGAGGGGGGGACTAGAGGGGCATCCATATAGCCTATAACATTATCAAAGGAAGCCACATGATCGTAATAGGTCTAGCCATAGATGTAGACACAAATTAAAGTTCATTCAAAATAATTTCATCAAAAAATCATATTAGTGCTTCCTCCCCAATAAGCCTAAAATCTCAACCGTTCCAAGTCTAATATCAAAACCACCCATAAACTAGCATCTCCTCGAACCCTGAGCGTATAATTTTACTCTATCAATCCAAGATTAGACCATTTAAGATCATAATCATCTACCTCATCATGATTCATACCCCAAAACAGTCAGGCCAAGTATCCTACCAATCCTTCCCTTTGAAATCCAAACCTCAATACTGAAACGCCTAATGTTCTTTTCATTATGGAAGCCTAAAGAATTCCCATTCCTATACCACATACTCTATATTACCTATAATGCACCAATATCCTAATTTAAATCATCTAACCATGATTTTGTCTCTAAAGGAACTAACAATCCCAGGATAATGCCTCTATTAGGTTACTATCATATACCATATCTAATCTCAAGAATAGTACCTGAATAATCAATATCTTGAGTCCTATCTCAAGGTAATTAGGCCCTCCCACCTAGCCCAATAACTACATCTCACATAGGTCAAATCTCATAGGGAAACATCTATTTTTCAGGTTTGAAATATCTTAATGCAACTAATGTGCTAACACCCACTCTAAATTTCTCAAATATACACATATCAGGCATTAAATGCAAATCACCATCCTACTAGGGAACTGATCCTAAACTAAGGTTATACTTCATCCCCAATCCTTACGTCATCCCAATTTTCAATATCATCCAAGATATCTCAATCAATCTTGAAACTATAGGATTCTTCCTAACCTGAACCTACGATTAATGAATTATTCTCAGGTTCCCAAGCATCATGGCCACCCATGAAGTGTTTGAGTACACGAAAGTAGAGAACCATCAATGGGGTACTATGCATAAGCAGTAAATATAGTGTAGGGTTAGATGATATGCTCAGTTGAATAAATAAATAAACTATGGAAGTATAAATAAATACCAATCATTAATCCTTGGGCTATAACGTGACAATCAATATTGGTTATACCTGCTTCGGTTAGTGTCAGTGTTTTTTTATCATGTCACATGATCATTCCCACTAGTACAGAGCCCAAT
Organism: Viscum album; assembly: GCA_963277665.1. Lineage (NCBI taxonomy): Eukaryota > Viridiplantae > Streptophyta > Magnoliopsida > Santalales > Viscaceae > Viscum > Viscum album. The sequence goes on along the minus strand of OY728158.1, from coordinate 358,535,177 downwards.
AAAAATGTATTATAAGGTGAAAGCATCGATTCCTTGGAATTAATTCTAGTAAATCTAATTGTATCAAGACCATTCCTAATTCCAAAGGGTGCGTTCCAGGAGAACTTATAGTATCGAGCATATAACTGATTCCTAGGGGGATAGGCCTAGGAAATCCAGTAGTATAATTAATAGAATCGATTCCTTGGGGGATGAACCTAGCTAATCATATTGACCCAAAGATAGAATCCCAATATCCTTGTAATTATATATAAACTAAAATATTGAATATAATGGGATTTTCCAGGGCAATCATATTGTATCAGGATCAACAGCCAGAGCCTAGGAACACATCCTAGAAATCCTATTTTTACCATACAGCTAAATCTTGGGTAACCTCTTGGGTATTCCATTTAAATCTTTGAGGGTTGTGTGTCTCTCCGATAATATCTCATATAACACATTATATACAAGTTGTCAATCTTCTCAAACTCATCTCAAAAAACAAGGGTTTCCATCTCAAGTGCATGACCTATCATCATCGCTAATGCCATATCTGGATCACAGACAACTGATTTAGGTTCCAAATTGACACCTACAATCATCTATAATCCTTATTGCATGAACCCTCACAAGGGTCAAAATCACTGAGGCACCCTCATGGGTTCCCTATGTTACATTATAGCACGAACACCCTTTGTGGATTCCTTTTATCAAATTCACATCTATCATGTCAACACCCACCATTGGGTTTCACATCCCTCGAAATAGCCATAAATATCTCACGACCTCACTATACTCATAAGAAAATCCTCACTTTCATAGGTCTAAAGAGATGGAAACCTTCTCACATCGCTTTCCAAGGCACACTATGTCGGTCTGCTCACCAAACCTATCATCAATTTAGCTAAATTATACCCACCAAGGTATCTAAACCTCATTAGGGGAGGAACACCTTACTGTACTCATCTCTACTTGCATAATGTTTTTAAGGCATATTAAGGGACTTTCATGGCCTACTAGGTATAATAACTATATCTCATCACATCCCTCCACTTCAAGGTCACCAAGGAACCTACACTAAGGTCCACTATGTTTATATAATTCACTTTATTTTATATACACCCCATATCAGGTTCATGTTTCCCAAGGAATACAATTATACTTATACTCTTAGACATCTATGGTCGAGATATATAGCCAGTTCACAATGGTACATCATGGACCTTGGCACTTTACACATTTAATTCAAATGAATTCCATTATAATTAAACTAATTAATTAATTTATTTATAAAGGTTAATCTCTTGAGGTAGTGAAACTGCACACATCCCATTTCACATAAATCATGTATAAACAAAAGGGTTATGCCCAAGAAACCACTGACCATAATTGAAGTTATTTTCTTTAAAGAAGCTTGACCACCTTCTAAGCTTGTATAAGATCTAGAATCAACTGTGGCTCCTAACCTGGTACCAAAATTACAAATAATCAATTATAACATTTTATAATTAATTATCTTATCCAATTAAATTAATTATATTGATTATAATTAATTTCATAATTTACAACAAAAAGACATAAATGATTAATCAATCACTAGGTTGCCTCAATGCACCAAAACCATGAATAAACACATATGGAGGTTCCATGTATTACACCTGATACTGTCATGGGAAAATCCAAAAAATTGTATCTATTTAATAGGTGATTTCAGTAAATTTAGCTGAAAACCATAAATAAAATCATCAGGCGATGTACCTTTGATGAAACAACATGATATAACATACAGACTTTATATCAAGACATCATCTATCTACACTAGGAAAAATCCCCATCATGTGGGAGAATTTCCAGCATCCTTTGGTGGAAATTTCAAATAAACCCCAACATAAGTCTTCTAAAATTATATACTATGGATGGAAACCAAAACAAAAGGAAAGGGTTGGAATAACTCACTCGAAATCATCGTCGAATAATACCAGAAAACGATCCCCTCTCATGGTGGATCAAAGGAGGGACAGAGTGAGGTAGAACCATCAAGAGCTGGCCTTCTCCTAATATAAAAAACCCATTAAACCCAAATCACCCTGATTTCAAATAAATAGGACCACTCTCATGTAAAAAAAGAAAATTTGGCTCCATTCATGTCATGAATAGGGGGTTCATGGAATGATTTCCCTTTCACCTGAGTAGCTTTTGGGAAGGAGTAATCGCAGAAATATTCACATAAAGTATAGGGGCAGGCTCGTGCGGATCCCACTCATGGAAAATCTTTGTTCGGGTGATTCACTGATTAGTGGAGGAATGCGCAATGAAGGGGGTGGAAGAAGAGACGAACACACGAAGAAGGGGATGGGAGGGATCACACGATGGAGGGGTAAACCTAGTCGAGAATCTGTCGAGGATCGGCCGAGGGAGAATTGACCAGTTGGCGAGGAGGGAGAAAGGTTTTGTAGGTGAGAGATGAGTCCCAATGAGGGAGAGATGCAGGTGGGAGAGATGCAGGTGGGAGATGAGTCCCAACAAGGGAGAGATGCGGATGGGAGAGATTTGGGTGGGAGATGAGTCCCGATGAGGGAGAGATGTGGGTGGGAGATGAGTCCCGATGAGGGAGAGATACAGGTGGGAGATGAGACGCGGTAGAGTTAAAAAATTGAGGAACTATTGCCACGAGACTCAGTTTAGACATAGGTTTATCTATTATAATGCCATGGTTTCAAAATAATTGTGGATATATTTTAATCTATATCCATGGAAAAATTAAACCATGGCTATATGTTCTTGGCTATAGATCATTTTTCTAGTAGTGTGAATCTAATCCATCCAAATGTTTCATTTTGCGATCTTAGTACATAACTAATTCTCTCTGAGTGTATTAATAATGATCTCGAGGTGTTTTTCATGGTCGTGACAATTGTGAGAATACACCAAGTTATCTTCCACAAAACCACCAAAAATGAATCTAGTTAAGGATGGAACACTCAGTTCATCAGTGTCATGAAAACTATCGGCACATTCGTGAGACCAAACAGCATCACCAAGTACTCATAGAGACCATACCTGCAACGAAAGGCTTTACAAGGTATGTCTACTTGTCAAACACGCACCTAGTGAGATCATGGACTTAATTCAATATTTGAGAACACTCAAGCTCTTCGAAGCTGATCAAACTGGTCGTCAATCTGTGGTAAGGGATATTGATTTTTAACTATCAACTGGTTATGTTTCGATAGTCCATGCATAGCCTGAGATTATCGTCCCCCTTTTTTTTCAAAAGGACCAGTGAAACCCAAGGAGAAGGATTGGGTTGGATAAAATCCTTAGATTCCAGATCATCCAAATACCTCTTGAGTTTTTTCAACTCCTTCGTAGCCATCCTTTAAGGAATAATAGATACCGATGTAGATCCTAGAACTAGATCGATAGTGAACTCTACCTCTCTAACCAGAGGAATTTCTGAGAAGCCATCTGGGAAAACATACTTGAAATAATAAACCACTGGAAGAAAATATACTAGACATGTTCCCTGATTATCCAGATATAAACTCACAATCTAGGCTATCATCCTGCCCTACCATTAATTCTCCGGTCTAGCTCGGATCGCCTAGACATCCCATTCACCCTTGTATAAAAAATACAAGCCCTCTAGTGACGTAAAACTCACCCTACGGTGATAGAAGACAACAAAGGCTCGAAAGGAAACCAACCAGTCCATTCCGAGAATGACATCAAGGCCCATCATCTCTAAGCCATATAGGTTCCATAGAATGCGACACCCACCAAATTCAAGGTGGAACTCCATTAACTGATGCACATATATTGTTCTAATCTTTAATAGAGTGTCTAGCATCATAACATCAGAAGTAGTAGAAACACATAGCCCAATTATTTCCACATCGGCAAAAAATATAAAACTATGTGTTTCACCATTATCAAAAAGTACATAAGATAAAATAGTGGCAACTAGAATTGTACCTATGACAGTAGATGGTTCAGAATTCTACTACTGTTGGTTATGTTTCACTGTATATGTATGACATGTACCATAGCCCTATGACACAGTTTGGCTACCCTGAGTTGACCTGCCCTGCTGTCATTGAGATCATGGGGTCTAGCTACCATGGCCATGCCCACCGCCTTTGCCGGCACGCCCTAAAATATTCCAGTTTTCAGACTCATGAGAAGCTAATTACCCTTCTCATGTACATAGAGTCTGTACATAACCTCTCTCACTAACCACTGGTGGAAAAGTCTTACAGAAGAACTATAGATGGCCCATCTTGGCGCAAGCTCAACACTCAACTGGGTCTTTCGAGCACTGAGGTTTAGTATGCCCAAGATTTCAGCACACTAAGAACCTCACTTGGCTATCGAAATATAGGTTCTAACTGCTCATATCCCTGTGAGAATGATCCATATGAAGGTTCTTGCCTTAGGTCGAGACAATACCAGATATCAGTGCTGAACTGCCCTAGCTCGCACCCCCAGATTCCTATAGATTGCGCTCAGTTATCAGTGCCTGATTCATAATGGAATGTACAAAAGGAAAATTGAAAACATTCACCTAAGCTCGGATTTTTGACCAAAGACAATCCTCAAAGCACCTAGCTCTCAAATCCTCATCACCCATCAAAATAGGTGCCAATCACTGAAGCTATTTAAAGAGGATAGAATAGTCCATAACTGACATAGTACCCTACTCCAGATTCATGAACTCTGGGGCTTGATCGACCCTGAGGGTCTCAGGAAAGAAGTATCCATAGAATACTGTATAGAAGTATCCTCATTCCATGTCTTGATGGTGCTCTATCTACGTGATAACATCCCGCTACCTCTTGGTGGAATCTCATAGAATATAAGTCGGGAGCTTGACCCTCCTCTTAAGATGTGTCTCATGATTCTCAAAGATAGTCAGCACTGATTCGAGATAGGATTCTGCAGCATGTGGTCTTCCATCCCCTAAAAAAGTAGGCGAATGCTACTACTGGAATATATGCATCAGCTCTGCCATAGATGTGGTAGCCTACTGTGCTCCCTAGAAGGTCTGCATGAACCACACAAAACCTTCTCGGAACTATGCATCTGCACCCGCGTCAGGTGTAACAGCTGGGGCCACAGCTATCACCACTTTAGGATCCATCGGTAACCTATGGATCACCATTTCTGGAGTATGTTCATTGCCGCTCTCCTGAAATACAACTCGTGGTTTTCACGATGACATGAATCTATAAATTCCAGCACACACGCCTCAATGAGGACTTAATGAAAAAGTAATTATCACTTAGAAGAGTGTAAGAACAGAAAAGATTAAGGAAAACACTCATGTTTTTCAAAATAGAAGTACACAGTGTGTATTACCCTTTACACGACATGTCTTCCTAGGACTTTACTTGGATGTGTAATTCTTCCCAACATGGTCGTGTAACACCCCAAGTACACGACATGTTTCCTAAGAGACACGGTGTGTGCTTGAGTTTCCTTCCTATCCAGGTACTACTACATGGCTAGATCTACGTGGTTCTGTAGGTGTATGACTACACGACATGTTCACCCTGGACACGACGTGTACCTCTATGTTTTCATATAGTAGTGTTGTTAGTCACATGGTAGGATACATGATCGACCCATACACGATGTGTATTCCCAAATACATGGTGTGTTCTACAAAAAGTTCAACAACCCATGTTCCCTCCGTACATGGAAGGTTACATGGTCAAGGACTACATGGAGTGTACACGAGATGCACGATGTGTTATTCTTAAATTTTGGAATGTGTCCTCCCCCAAACAAGAAGAACACACGGTGTGTTAAGCTAGAGTACATGTCGTGTATACTATGTTTTTTGGGACATAAACTCAAGATTTTCCAAAAAAACCCATGTTTTACAGAAAAACCGACCAGCGGGATTCCAAATTTTGATCCGTGAAGGTGCACACTCCCCACAAATCAAAGTTTGGCACCCAAGTAGTACATATCTTAGTAAATTTTAAGATAAAAATATTGGTCATGATCTACAAAATTCAAGTCTTAGAGGGCCCATACACCTCAGGAAACAAATTTTGGTGTCTATTCCTTCCAAACCATAGCACACACCAATACACCTATCCCAAAAACATGCATAGATATCACATCATCTATCACAACATCATGCAATAACTAATGCATCCAGGATGGCATAGAATAATGCATGGAATGTGATTCTAACAAGTTCCTATATAAATCATGAGATGGAATACCCTTATCTCACTGGGTTTAAACAAACTAAAACCTCAATTTCATCAATAGTACTAGCAGAAATCAATTGCGTCACCCAACAGTGAAATCAAATCAACTGAAATAGCTCAAAATAAAAAAGCACAAGTCAATTCGAGGCAATTTGGATTTTCGCTGTATGCAGTGTACCTACTCCAAAACAAAGATAATTACCAAATACCCATTATTTCTTATCCCTATATATAAGCTCCATATAGTAAGACAAAACAGAAAAGAAACACCTCTGATTCCACTTTGTAACGTCCCAGATCTTAGTGCCACTAAATGGTGCCCCGTACCCGGTTGGCCACATGGAATCAAGTACATTTCCCAAAACTCCAGAGGATTCCAACTAGCAGAAAGGGAATAGGGTGTGATAGTGGGAAACTATTCCTTCATTGGAAGAGTGTATCACAACGGAATAAAGAATGAAAATAGCAAAAGAATTTAACAACATGCAACTGGAGTAAACAAATAAAGACTAAAGATCAAGATAGTAGAAAATATATAATAAAAAATTAAGTATCATGTCACATGTTCTAAGAAAATTGCATAAAAAAGATACACTACAATAAATTACAATACAATACCAAATTACAGTAAAAAAATGAAGCTCAACAGCATCACAAGCCAAGGCTTGGTCCCATGCTCTCCTGCTCCTAAGAACCAATCGATTACTTGTGTAGGGAGACTTTACCCTATCAACATCTATGACAATATAGTCTGTTTGGGCCGAAAAACATGACCCAAATATAGTGTGAGAAATAAATCAAAGTTGGCAACCACCAAAGGTTGGTGTTGATCTGGCAGTGAGTATATGTAACAATGGTGTACAATAGTGAAATGCAGTAAACTAGCAAGTACTCAAAAGTAAATAATACTACACTTAATTACATTCATTTACATTCATTTCATGTTCTTTAATCAATTCAATATTAGTGAATTATATAAGTATCAGGATATGACCCAATCCCATCAACCCCCTATATAAAGTAACCTCAACAGATACATCATCATGCTATCTAAGCAAAGAAGTACATACTGAATCCAGGAATGTGATTTGGATTGGCTGATGTGTCATCTGTCATTCTAGTTCAATATTTCTCTAGACCAAGCCCGATGTATAATCATTTCAGCATATTCTAATCTGGGACAATCTTGGTGTATCAGCATTTTAGAAAATTATAATCAGGGACAAGCCCGATGTATCACCATTTCAGCATATTATAATCAGGGACAATCCTGGTGTATCAGCATTTCAGTATATTATAATCAGGGACAAGCCCAATGTATCTGCATTTTAGCATATTATAATTAGGGACAAGCCTGGTGTGTCATCATTCCATCATATTATAATTAGGGAAAAGCCCAGATTATCAGCATTTCAACATATTGTAATCAACACATGTAATTTACATTAATAATTGGTTTTAATCATAAAAACTCATGTGGGAATTTTATATAACAATATATCATTCTAATAAAACCCAAGATGGTAAAACATTCACCAGCCTCAAAGTCGTTCTTTCCAAATAGTTAACCATGGGAATCACACCCACGGGGTGTCCCTAAATCCAAAAATCAGCAATCTCATGCTTTAATTTCATATAACCCAATACCTAAACATCATTAGGAATCTACAACTATCAATTATAAGGAAATACAACACCCAAAAATGGTTTCATACCAACTTGGCACATATAATCAACTCGACATTTAATGAAAGACACAATACCGCCAACCTCGATGTCGTATAACCAATGTAAACAGATGTCGACCCTTGAATCATCCTAGAACAACATAGATATAAGAAAAGAGATAAATAATTCAACCTTAAATAAGTCTATCGAGAGACATAATCATCAATAATGGACATGGAAGAAGAAATATCTTACCGATTGGGTTCTAATGTGACTGAAGACACTTGAATCGGGTTACGAATGACGAAATGGGAGAAGGAAATGATCTCGTGGATCCTTGTTCTTCACCCGGTGGTTCTTCTATTTAGAAGAAGAGAGAATGGGACAACTACCCATTTTAAGCCAAATTTTAGGATTACACGACATGTATGTTTGTATACACTACATGTATATCATTTTACTGTTCACAAGTTCACCGACTTAATTTACACATCCTGCACCGATCTTGCCAAAATGACTACAAGGTGTGTACTAGGATGTACACAGCGTGTAGTGGATTTTTCTTATCTCCTTGGCCAAAAAAGAACACACCGTGTATCCCCATCCTACACGGCCAGACTATACGGTCTGTACATGAGATTACACAACATGTTCTACTAAAACTTAACATTTTTCCAGTTTTCCTTATATTCTCAAAAACATCTCAAAGGAAACAAAAAAGAAGAAACACATACCTCATAAGAACAACCAGGTTCTTACATATTTATTATTCTACTTATATTTTTATAAAAATATAAATAAATAAATATATTTATAAATATATATAAATATTTATAAATAAATACAAATATTTATATTTTTAATTCTTAATAAATATATATATACTTAAATAATTAAAAAATTATAATAAATACATTAATTATATATATTAATATACAAATATTCTTAAATAAATAAAATTTTTTATAAATATAATTTTAAATAAATGAAGATATATTTAAATAATTAGAAAATTGTAATTATGATATTAAATATTTATATTTATAAAATTATAAATATATTTCTTATAATTTTATAATTATATATATATAAGTTCAACAATAAATAAATATTTATTTATTATAACTTTTAATTAAAAAAAAATAAATAAATATTTATTAGTTATAAATATAAATTAATATATATTTATTTTAGTAATAACTAATTTATAAAAAAATTATTTATTATATTCATATATAATGTTATATATAATTATATAAATACATTTATAAATATATATAAATATAGATAAATAAATAAAAATATTTATATTTATAGTTATAAATAAATAACGATATATTTAAATAATTATAAAATTATAATAAAAATAATAATAAATATTAGAAATACTAGAAATATTTTTTTTTATAATTTTATAAATATTTAAATAAATAAATATATATTCATTTATAATTTTAATTATAAATAAATATATGTTGATATAAATAATTATAAAATTAGAAGAAATATAGTTATATATTTCGAAGATTATAAATATAATAACTATATTTCATATAATTTTATAATTATTTAAATTATAATTTTATAAATATAAATATTTTTATTATATATACTTATTGTTATAAATAAATAAATAATTATTTATTATATATATAATTTTATAAATATATATAATAATATAAATAAATTATTAATGTTATATCTTTTTCAGCGCTAAAAAAGTGTTGAAAACGGTATGTTTATTAGCACTTTCCATTTTAGTACTGATAAAACATAACCTTATCCATGCTTTTTATCTAGAATAGATAAAAGCTTCACCGGGTTTTATAAAGAAACCCTAACTTTCTCCTCCTTCCCCGTACCCCTCAAGCTCTTGCAGAAGCCGATCCCTACTGCCACCACCATCTCCTCATCTCCAACCAACTCCTCTGCCACTGCGAATCCCTCCTCCACGGACCCACCTTCATCGCACACCTCTCCCCCATCGCACACTTCTCCTCAGATGCATTCTTCTCTTCCATTGAAGGAATCCTCCACTGCATGCCTCTCCTCTTCCATGAATCCCTCCGCCGCGAACCCACCTTCACTGCGCACCTCCCCTCGGTCGTGTGCCTATCCTTTTCCGCGTGCCTCTCCTCCTTCACATGCCTCTCTTCCATAGGAGGAATATTCCTCCGTATGCCTTTCTTCCACTGTGAATGCACCTCTATCATGAGCTAGACCACAGCTTCGCAGCGAGTTTTATCCTTTTTTTCACCCATTTCCTCTCTTTCATTCCCTAGAATCCACTGTTGCATTGTGGTTTCAATTGAGTTGCATGTTTAGGCAGTGTTTTGATAATCGTCTACTATAGAATAGGTTAATCCACATTTATAGTAGTGCAGTCGTCTCGTGCGGGCATCCTACATTTCCCTACGGTATACAGACGAGTTGAAAAGGTTCATTGTGCTAGTGATTCTCCTTACTTTGTCTTTCTGTATCATGTGGGAGGGATATAATCTTGCTTTCCTATGGTTTATATTTATGCCACACTAATGAAAGATAAGAAATAGATAATTAAATTGAAAGGGTCAATAGGTTTGGTTCGCATGTTGTTACAATCTCATATTGATTGTGATGTTGTGAAATGTATGGGCTAAACTCCCCACTGAAAATCATGGTCATTGGTGGTCATTGTTTGCACACTAAATTAATTGCATGTCTATTGGTTCCTATTGAACATTTGAATATGATGATTGGTAATTTATGTATACCTGGATAATGAACGAATACCCCAAGATAATATAACTTATATGATAACCCATGAATTAACAAGCGGAATTGAATAAGGGATGCTTTGTAAAATCTGAAATTGCATTTTCATGGTTTGTATGGTGTTTTGGTTGTGGGTATGGTTGTGTGTCGTGAAATTTAGGTAGGTGCATTTATCTAGGGTACCTATCGTAGATTTTTTTATGATAATTTCTTTAAAATGTTCTAGATTATTTTGGGACAAGATTTTGTTAACTTCATGAATGAGTTTTGGAGAGGTAAGAATTTTCTTGAGACTTATAATGATACTCTCATCACATTGATTCTATTGGTTACTAATATGAGTTCTGTTAAGGATTTTAGTGTGACTACTCTTTGTAATGTCATTTATAAAGTATTTTTTAAGATTTTAGAAAATAGACTATGGAAAATCATTCCATCTATTAATTTAGTACCATAGTTATTTTCACGTGTTGATGAGTTATAAGATATTGTACTCTCCAAGAAGTAGTCTTCAAGCATGAAAAATATTTGGAATGTGAACATTTACTCATTTTTTGATTAATTCAACCAAAAGTAGAAGCTCTAAAACATAGCCACATTATTTATATAGGAAGTAGATAATGAAATATCCTATATATGTGGTAATTTTTAAAGATATGATTTTTAGAATTGGATGGTGTATTGGTAAGTAGTTCAGAAGTTATGAATAGAAGTTGTGGGTTTTTAAATATGGGTTTTTTAGTGGTGATATTTTAAGGTATTCTCTTTATTTTATTGAGATTTTTTTGGGAATGTAAGATTCATTCATTGAAAAGTAAGAGTGACATTAACTATTTATCAAAAGTGAAATGTTTTATATGGACATGATATAGGTGTTATAAATTCCACATGTTCAATATGGATTCTTCCATGAAATTTTAGAAGTCAGTGAAACTAGAAGAATAGATGATACTTACTATAAGAAAGTAGGATAAAATGCACAGGAAACATGTGATAGAGGTGTTTTGGAATAATTATTGAGAAGAAAAATCATTTCAGAAGAATCTTTTGAAGATGAAATGAGAATTGTATTATAGTGATTTTGTTAAGGGTTCATTTTTATTACCAGAGGGTCAACTGGGATTTTTCCTGAACGGATGTGCTAAGAAGTCCTTAACCATGAATGTAGTATGGTTCCTTTTCTTAGATTTTCACGAGAGATACTTCAAATATCATAATGATATATTGACTAAAACACCAATCTTAACCATAAATGAGGTGGGTAACTAGCATGTCTTATATTGTGATGTATCAAGAGTCAAGATTTGAACAGTTCCTGTCCATGAGGGTCATGTGGTTGCTTATAGGTTCATACAGTTAAAAATACATAATAGAAATTTCCCAAATCCTTTCCTAGAATTAGAAATAGTTTTTATTTCCATGAGGTGTTATTGTAATACACTAAAAAAGTGTTTGAAATATATTAAATCACAAAGTGAAATGAACCATTAATAGTGGAGAAGGTATGAGTACCTATAGTTCATTAACATTGAATTAATGTATACCCTCAAGAAGGGGAGAATTTTTTCTAATGTACCATATTGGAAGGATCAATCTTAGGTACTACATCATTCAATAATCAAGTGAAATATGGTTACCCACTTCGAAGTGATATTACTTTATGTTCAAAAGTATCATTATAAAGTGACACTTATGTTTTTATCTATCACTTATTCACTCCTCTGTAGTATTCTGATAGTAAACTATAGGATTCATCATATTTATTCAATAAAGACATGACAAACCTTTTATAGATTTATATTTTATAAAATTTTGGTTATTTTTTATTCATGTATCCTTTGTAAAGTACCTATTTTTGGATTTATGTGTTTGTGAAAATGCCTAAGTCTCTCTTTTAAAATGATTCAATTGTTTTGAAATATTTATTAATAAATTATATGTCTTTAAAACACCTTTTCTAGGGTTTAAATTCCTTTAAAATGATTTAAAAACATGGCATGGATATATGTTTCATTCCATGTGTTTGTTAACACATTTTATTAGCTTTCAGAATGGGATGTGAATGTTGTTAAAGTGTATGCAATGATGGTTTCATTTTAACAATGGGTGTGTGAAGTTTTAAATAAAAACATGTAAAATATATAGGGTTTTCATTCAATTTAAGTGATTAAGATTATTGGTTCATTAATTTTCTTTGACTTCTTTAAAAAATTGAATTGTGTTTTTGAGAAATAGTGTTTGAAACTGATTGGTTTATTTTAAAAAGGGCATGTTATTTAAAAGAGGAATTCATGTTAATGATTGGGTTTTTAATGGAATTTCAATTGTGATTTGATAAATATTTTTCAAAGGAGACTTAAAGCCTATATTTTTTAGCCCTGATTAATTTTTATATCAACATTTTTTTAAATACTAAGATATGAATAAATAATGGTTGGATTCTAATTGTTTGATAAAAGAGTATGAAGATAGAGTGAAAGAGTAAATCATGTTTGTAAAAGATCATGCATATGACCCTTCTCAAATACTTTTTCCACATTTATGCTATTGTTATTCAAGAAATGTTATTTCAGATGAGTTGGAAGAACACTTGATCTGTCACCGAATAGATCAAAGTTATAAATGTTGAAATAAACACAAGGAACAAGAGAATATAGCTATTGGGTGGGATAACACTACATTTTATGGATCATATGATATGACTAAAAGTATTGACAATGAAGAATATTGTATTAAGGACATGATTATATATGGGAATGATGATGAAGATCGTATTAAAGAAATGATAAGGTCAATTGACGATGAACTTTGTGACTGCCCAAAATTGTTTGAGTAGTTAAAAAGGTGTGCAAAGACGCCATTGTATGGTGGTTTCACTAAATGTATATCATTGTCAGCCGTACTAAATATGTACTATTTGAAAGCAGAAAATGGATGGAGTGATGCCAGTTTTACTAAATTACTTTCTCTATTGAAAGAAATGTTCCCAAATGATAATGAGCTATCTATTTGAACATACGACACAAAACAAATTCTATCCTCGATGGGTATAATCTTTTAAAAAATATGTACCTTCCCAAATGATTGTATACTGCTTCACAAGGACCAAAAATCACTTAGAAAATTCCCAAGGTTTTGTGCTTTTTGATACAAAAAAGATGAATCTGGTCATATGAAAGTTGTATGGTACTTTCCAATCACTATAAGGTTTAGGCACCTATATGAATGTGAGGAGAATATATGGAAATTTTCATTGAACACAGACATAAGAATTAAATATGGGATACTTTGTCACCTAAAAGTCTCTCCTTAGTGGAAGAACATTGATCTCAAGTATCTTGACTTTGGAAACAGGTTGAGAAACATTCCTCTTTCATTATCTATATATGGAGTGATTCCTTTTGGTTTTCATTGTAGCACTCATAGTATATTGCCGATTATGTTGTTAAATTATAAATTGCCACTATGGTTATGCATGAAAAAAATACACATCATGTTATTTATTCTTATATGAGGACCAAAACAACCGGGTAATGATATTGATGATTATTTTTCTCCATTGATTGAGGATTTGAAATTATTGTGTGATTCATGTGTTACGTTATATGATTCTTATAGAAATGAAGATTTCATATTGAGAACCATGTTGTATGGGAAGATAAATGACTTTCTTGCTTATAGAAATTTTTCAGGATATGGCATTAAAGGAACCCTTGGGTGTCCCATTTGTGAACAAGGTACCCAGTCAATTAGGTTGAAACATTCATGAAAAAATGTGTTTCTATGACATTGAATATTTCTACCCCGATGACATAAGTACTGATCTTGGAAAACATGATTAGATGTATGTTTAGAAGAACATATATAACTATCTCCACTAACAAGTGATCAACTATTTGAGAAAGTAAAATACGGGGACACAATTTTGATAAACTGTTTTAAAAAAACATTACGAAAACTAGTTGGAAGAAGTGATTATTCTTTTTAAATTTCCATACTTGAATTGTCTGTAGGTCAGACACTTTCTTGATGTTATGAATATTGAAAAAAAATTATATGATATTGTCATCACCACATTTCTAAATACACCAGAAAAAAAGTATGGAATTAAAGCTAGATTGAAAATGGTTGACATGAGAATACGAGAAGAGTTAGTGCCAATGAAGGGTGTAAAATCAACTTTTCTTCTTCCATATAATTACACTCTTTCCAGGAAGGAGAGATATAAATTTTTCAACTTCTTGAATGATATAAAGGTTCTATATGGGTATTTATTAGAAATCAAGAACATCATGTCAATGACCGATTTAAAGTTAAAGGGTATAAAATCACATGAGTTCCATGTTTTGATGTAAGGTCTAATTCCTATAGCTTTTCATTTCATTTTCCCAATAATGTCCATCACACATTAACCAAACTCTATTTCTTATTCAAATCTATATGCATCAAACTTATAGACCTGGTGGAATTTCTGAGTACAGAAAAAAATTCAATCATTTTATGTGAATAATAAATGTCATTCCTTCCAATATTCTTTGATATGATGCTTAATTTTATTGTTCGCTTTGTGAGATAGATTCGACTATGTGGTTCTGTACACTATAGATGGATGTACTCCATTTAACAGTATATGAAGATTTTGAAAGGGTATATCAAAAATTGAAGTTGGCCAGAGGGTTGTATTGTAGAGTGATACATTGTTGAAGAAGCCATATGATTTTGCACCGAATACCTGTCTACTGCAGAAATCATTGGTCTACCAAGATCTCATCACACTAGGCATCTTGTGGGTGAAGTAATTTCTGGAAGAGTTATTTTCACAATCAATTTTATAGAGCAGAAGTAGGACCACCTTTTTGTTTTTCATAACAATTTGGAGGTTTCCCCATATGTCTAAATCCATAAAAAATAACTAGGAATTTGAATGTATCACGCGATTAATGATGGGTATCAAATACACACATTCAATAGTTTCTAGGATGGTTTCTGGACCATATTTTAAAGGAGTCAGATGAAAATCCAGATTCTATTTCTGAATGAATTAAGTGCCTAGTCATTGGACCATGGGTGTTTGTATTTTATTTAAAAGGTTATGTAATTAATAGTTATATGTTCTATACAAATTATCATGATGAATACAATACCATGATATATTGTGGACTTACACTCGTGGCTGAAGCAATGCATGTTTCTGGTATAACAATTCTGCTCTTTATTTCATATTTAAACATGGTT
Organism: Viscum album; assembly: GCA_963277665.1. NCBI lineage: Eukaryota > Viridiplantae > Streptophyta > Magnoliopsida > Santalales > Viscaceae > Viscum > Viscum album. The sequence goes on along the minus strand of OY728158.1, from coordinate 358,519,314 downwards.
TATTACCTAAACATTCACTTAATAAAAATTAGAAGATCGATAGGTATAGTGTATTTAGGGCTTAGGAACATTAATTGACAAAATGAAACATGAAATTCACATCTTTATTGAAAATCTATTTTACATGACCACAACATTACATCATACTTTGAAATGCATGGGATAACATGAGGATAAAAATAAGAAATCAGTGAGCTATAAAGCCTAGTAAGGGAATAAATATGGCATAACATGAGGAAGAAAATACATGTTAGTCAATAGGAACATAAATGGATCATAAAATAAACATGAACATAAATTCATGATATATCATGATATTCATAACATGGAAATGTTGAAATAATATACCACATGATATTAGCATTAGAAAAGGATCATTGAACAAGTATTAGCATGATTAAACCCTCATTACACATGAATTAGCATGAGTAAACCCTCGTTTTACATGAATTTTCATGAGTAAACCCTCATTTCACATGGTGTATCATGATACTAAATATTACCCAATGCATTGGAGTGCTATCAGGGCACACCCTTCATGAACATTTCATTTCATACATAAGTGTGCCGCATATATCATAAAACATGGAATCATTCAACATCATAAGTTATTAAATAATAAAAAAATGTTGAATAAATACATGTACGTCCCCAATAAATATTTATATTAGCATAAAGGTGAATACCCTTGGTAGAGAAATGGGCATGGTATTGACTACATGATGATTTTTGCATGAAAAATCTTGGTGCAATTTCAGCAGCATAACGACATCAAATAGAAGTTAATAAAATGGGTTGATTAGAGAGAAATGGGTCTACCATAATTTATACATGAAATGGATAGTCAGGGGATCATGGAACATAAAATCCCAACATATTAAATGGAATTTATATGCTTAATATAAAATAAATTCTTTAATGGAAATGAGAAGAGAGAAATCTCTTACAGTATTTTGGCATAGTAATGGGTGGGATTAAGGGATCACATGGGGGATTAATGGGAGTGAAATAAAGATCCCATAATTTATAAATCAAATTTATTACAAGCAGTTATGTAATAAAATATCCCAAATCAAAGAAATATAAATCAAAAGGTATGACATAAAAGAGGTGCTTGAAGAAAAAGGAGAGGGAGATCCCTTACTTGGATGTGTGATCCCAAAGGCTTGGGAGAGGCTTCTTGGGAACTTGGGAGCACCTTGGTAGTACTCTAGGGAGTATATGGTATAGGGTGGTCTAACTTCAAATATTTTGAGTGATGAAAAATGGGTTCTTGGGTGGTTGTATATAGAAAAGGTGGGGAAATACTTTATTATTTTGGTTTTGGGCACTACACACTAAAATATTGAAAACAATAAACCATACCATGGTTTTAGCCCATGTTTTCTGGAAGAGGGGAGTGGAATAAATTATTTTAAAAGTATAAGGACCTAATATATTAAAATATTTCTCTTGATTATGTAGAGGCAAGTCATACATTCAAGGAAATTATTTTAAAATCATAATAGTTTTTATGTCATGGAGGATTTACTAAGGCTTAATAAAATAAATCAAATAAACCAAAAAATACATTATTTTAAAGGGAAAAAATATATTTTGTTGAATATAGCTTTTATTTTATTTTATCACATCACTATTGCGTCATTATGATGTCATAAAACATAGTATATATTTATATGGTATTTAATTTTTACCCAAAAATTCTACTGCCTCAGAAAATTAAGAAAAATTAATCATTGGATAATTTCAACATCCCAATTCAAAAAATAATATAGATTTTATCTATATAATTTAATAAATATGTAAATTTTTTCTTTTAAAATAAAAACTAACATTTACTGAAAACTGACAGGTTTTGACAAAACAATTTTCAAACCTTAATAAAAATTACATTTGTAATCATAAAAATTATACAATCATTTATAATTAATAAAAGTAATTTAATAATAATATTTTATTAAAATATATGGTAGTAACTCTGCTTCATCACATCCTTCAATTCCCATGTTTCTTCTTCAAACATGTTGATTCACTACAACACATTGACAAGGGTCATAGTCTTATTTCGTAGAACTTTTTATCTACGATGTAAGATCTTTACCAACTTATCCCCATAAGAGAGGTCATTATGCAACTGTTCCACCTTTGTATTGAGTAAATGTAATGGGTTTTGTATGTACTTACTCATGAGTGATACATGGAACACCTCTTGAACTTGAGATAAGTTCGGTGGAAGTGCTAGTCGATTGGCCACTGCCCCGATGCAATCAAGGATCTCAAAAGGGCCGATGTACCTTGGACTAATATTACCTTTTTTGCAAATATCATAACTATATTCCATGGAGATAGGCATAGGAATACCATGTCTTTAACATCAAACTCTAGGTCTCATCTATGATTGTCAGAATAGATCTTTTGTCGACTCTGAGCAGCATTAATGTGCTACTGGATGGTCATAACCTTCTCCAAAATTTCTTCAACCATTTTTAGAAATAGAAGTTTGTGTTCCCCAAATTCATCCCAACATGCCATTGTTCTACACCTATTCTCATAAAGGGATTTATAATGAGAAATTTGGATGCTTGAGTGGAAACTGTTTTTGTAAGAGAACTTAACCAAGGGAATATGTTGGTCCCATCCTACTTTGAAGTCTATTGAGAAAACACTCAAAAGGTCCTCAAGTGTTTGGATAGTATGAGCCAATTGGACATTAGTTTGAGGGTGATAGGCCATGCTAACATTAAATTCAGTGTTAAAAGCCTAATGGATACTCTAATAGAACATATAGGTGATTCTTGTATCTCAATAAGACATAATCAATAGCGGTACTCTATGCAGCCTTAACACTTCTCTGATGTATATCTATGCCAGTTGATCCACTGAGAAATATTCTCGAATTGAAATGAAGTGTGCATTATTTGATAGATGATCCATGACAACCCTGATTGTTTCCTTTAGATATCTTCAAAAGCCTAGTGACTAATTCCATTGTGACGTTTTCTCATTTTCATGTTGGTATGAGTAATTGTTAACTCATAACCTTAGAATTATGCCTCTTAGCCTTCACTTGATTACATACTAGACACTTTGATGTATATTTAGAAATCTCCTTATTCATGTTATCCTGCCTATAGTGCTCATGAAGATCTTGATAAATCTTCATATTTCCTGGGTGAATGGAGAAATTTGAACTTTTGAATCATCCAAAATATCATTCTTTAACTCTGGAATTTATGGAACACATACTCTTGACCCAAATCTCACTATTACTTTATTAACATTGAACTTTAAGAATTTCCCTTTTTTGATAGTTTACACTTTCTTATGAATTCCCACATCATCTTTTTTATCAACCTTTAAACTTTCTAAAAGAGAAAGTAGAGCAATAATTTTGAAAGGATTGATGAAGTTCCTTTCTTTATGATTCCCATGTCCATCATCATAAATTTAAGAATATTGGATCCTTTATAATTATCATAAATTATAGCATTACTGGGTCCTTTCTACCAAGATAATCTGCCACCTTGTTCTCTTTACCAGGGTTGTAATTAATTGATCAATCGTAAATCCCTGATAATCTATTACCATCTTCATTGGCGCATATTCAGCTCTTTCTACATGAATATATATTTGAGACTTTTGTGATCCATATATATTTCAATATTCTCCCCAAAGAGATAATGCTGCAATTTTTTTAACACAATTATCATAACATCCAACTCCAGATCATGTGGGGGAAATTTTTTCTCCTGAAATTTTTACTACATTGAGGCATATGCAATGACTTTGTCATTCTGCATCAAAAACAGCTCAGACCCTTATTTGAAGCATCGCTAAATATTACTAAATTATCCACCCATGTGGGTAGTGTGAGCATAGGGGAAGTGACAAGCCACTGCCTCAACTCCATGAATCTTTATTCGTATTCATCATTCCAAGAAAAATTGAACCCCTTCCGAGTTATCTTGGTAAGACTATTTGATAATATTGAGAAATTTCTCACAAATCGGTGGTAATATCTAGATAACCCCAAGAACCTATAGATATCCATCAAATATATTTTCCTCACCCATACCTCAATTGCTTTTATTTTGGAAGGATCCAGAGATATCCTATTGTTTGTGATGATATTCTCTAAGAATGAGACATCCTTTAACTATAACTCACTCTTTCTATACTTTCCATAGAGCTTCTCCTTTCGCAAGGTCTCTAGAATAGTGTTCAGAAGGTCCTCATGCTTATCCTTTGTTTGGGAGTATATTAGAATATCATCTATAAATACTACCACATATTTATATGGGTAATCACTAAAGACTCTATTAATAAATTCCATTAATATTTATAGAACATTGGTGAGTCCAAAAGGCATTAATATGAATTCATATTTCCCGTAACTTGTATTAAAAGAAGTCTTGGGGATATCCTCCTTCTTCACCTTAACTTGGTAATATCCCAACCACAGATCCACCTTGTAAAAGTATTATTCTCCATGTAGTTTATCGAAGAAGTCATAAATTCATGGAAAATGATACTTATTCTCTATCATGATTTTGTTGAACTCACAATAATCAATAAAAAGGTGCATTGACCCATCATTCTTCTTGATGAATAGGACTGGTCCACCCCATGGTGAACCACTTGGGCATATAAACCCTTTATCTAGATTATCATATAGTAGTTTTTTAGCTCCTCAATTTCAACAATAGCCATTCTATATGGAGTCTTGGATATTTTAAATACCCCATGTATAAGATCAAATGAGAATTTAAAATCTATTCTAGGAGGAAGACCATAAAATTTCTTGGGAAACATGTCAGGTAATTCCCTCACTATAGGCATGTCTTCAAGGATGGTTCTTTCCTTAGACTCAATCATCTGAGAAAGATATGCATGCTCATAGGTTAGTAATATCCATTCTTGCGATGATGGTGCTAAAAAATATTCATCCTCCTCCTTTCAATTATATATAATTAGGGGTCAATTATCCATATGGATAGTGATTTCCCTATTGTGGAAATTTATGTTGGCTTTATATAGGCAAATCCATTCCATGATAAGAATTGCACCAAATTACACCAGAGGGATTTGATGAGGTTTTATAGGATGTTCAATCCAGAAATTGTGACAAGGGAGGAGTTTTATACATAGGATGCAATAATTTCCCCATTTTTTGTTTCCACCGACATCTCTACTTCCATGATTTGTGGTGGTGTTTGGATTATTCTAATCAACTTTTATGATTTAAAATAATGTATACAACTAGAATCTAAAAGCATGTTTTCTATTATTGAATAAAGAACCATAATAACTTTCACCAAATCATTTTTAGGATTCACTTCGACAGTAGGGATGAAAAAATCTCACCCTTTCTACCTTGTAGGTTGTTGGGTACATCAAATTACCTTTGGATTAGGGCACTGGTTCACAAATTTCTATGGTTCATTATAGTTTTTGTAATAAACAACACGCTTATGGCCAACCATAGAATTATTTTCCACTATCGCATTGAGGGGTTTATTCTATTGGAAATTATTATCTAGGTTCCCACCTCATCCAAACCTATATCATTTGCTTGATACCTTAGGCAATTTCTAGGGTCCTTCTTTCTGTACTTTTGAAAAGGGATGTATTGTAATTTCATAGCATTATTAGATTTATCCATCAGACCGCTAGAATTAAAGTCCAATTTCTCATTCTTATCCACATGACACCCCTGAGATTCTCGGATCTCCATCTCATCTTTGAGGTAAAATCATACAATTTTCTTATAGATATCAAATTCTCATATTTCCAAGGATTATCGTAGACTAGGATTTTACCCACCAAAGAAGAGATAAACTTTTCATTCCGGGGTGATGAAAAAATCAGAGGTGTACCATGAAAGTATTAGAAATTTTTCCTTATATGACATGATGGATTCATTGTATTTTTTCTTGAGAGAAATTAAGTACCTTTCCATATTAAGTCAGAGGGTGTAAGGAAAATGTTTATCAAAAACAATTTTCTGTAAAGCCTTATATCCCATCACCTTGATCTCTTCCTTAGGATTCGTATTTTTGATCAATGTCCACCATTGATCGGCTTCACCCTCCATATGATAAGTATCTATAAGAACCTTTTCTTGTTCGTAACATTGAATAATAGAGAATATATTCTCAATGGAGTTGATACATTGTTCAATTATTGAGGAATCAGATGATCAATTGACATTAGGAGGCCTTTGTCTCATGAAGCTCTTGATTATGACTTGTTCTTTATCAGGGGGGGTGGATGTTCATCTGGACCCAGGTTTCTATTCAAAACATGAGTTAATTGAGAGAGTATCATGGCAATGCTTTCAATTCATTCTCCCATCAGATTGGGAATCTCATTAGGATAGTCATCACATTGATCTTCGTATAATTTGTTATTTTGATTCATCCTATTATCAGCCATTGGCTAAAATAAAAGGAAAATAATGGATGAGTATATTAAAAAGTTAAACACATAAAAGGGTATCTAATGAAATTAAAGGGATAACATATAAATTTTATTCATCTCCTTAACTCCTAAATTTCTTGGCTTCGATCTAATTTATGCATGATCTACTTCCTAACGTATATTCTTATCAGATTTTTTTATTCCCCAAATAATGGTTCTTGATAAGATTATAAATTTACCAAATCATATCCCTCAAGAGTGTCTAACCAAGAGTGAAAAAAGGACCATTGTCATTCACCAATTCCCATTCATGTCTAGCTCAAAGCGGTGTTTTTGGGTTTTACCCCTAGATACATCTATTCAAGAGCCACCTCTACTTATTCGTATCAATAAAAGGATGTATTTTTATAATAAAACACTTACTATATACTCATAAAAATTTATTGATTCTTTTATTATAATTAGTATTATCCCTAAGTATTTCACTATATTTTTTTAATCCTCATACCAAATATAACTAAACCTATCCTCTGCTACCAACTATAAAAACCCTGCTCTTTATTTCATATTTAAAAATGATTTATTACATAAAATTTCACTTAATACAACTCATAATATCAAGATTTCTAGTGTCTTGGCATATTAAGAACATTAAATAAAAAAAATAAAAAATGAAATACACATCTTTATTGGAAAATTATTTTACATGATAACAACATTCTTTATCACTTATCAATGCATGAGATAACATGAGGAAATACATAAGAAAAGGGTGAACTATAAAGCATGATAATGGAATAAACATGGCATAACATGAGGAAGACAATACATGTTAGTCAATATGAATATTAATGGATCTCAAAATAAACATGAACATCAAGGCATGATATAGCATGATATTCATAACATGGAAATGTGGCAACAACATACAACATGATATTATCATGATTCGAGGCTCATTAAACATGGATTAGCTTGATTAACCCTCATTTCACATGAATTAGCATGCATAAACCCTCATTTTACATGAATTATAAATATTAAACCCTCATTACACATGGAATATAATTATACTTAACATTATCCAATGCATTGAAGTGCTATTCAGGCATACCATTCATAAACATTTCATTTCATGCATAAGTGTACCACATAGATCATATAACATTGAATCTTTCAACATCATAAGTTATTACACAACCAAGGAAGGTGGAATACATACATTTAATTCCCAAATAAATAACTACATGTGCATAAAGGTTAATACCCTTGATATATAAATGGGAATGGTATTCCCTATATGATGATTTTGGCATTGAAAATCATTGTGCAATTTCCCTTACTTGGATGTGTAATCCCAAAGGCATGGGAAAGGATTCTTGGGAGTTTGGGGGTGACTTGGGAGGACTCTGGGGAGTATGGGGAAGATGGTGGTAGAACTTAAAAGAGATTTAGTGAAGATAAATGGGTTATTGGGTGGTTTTATGAAGGAAATATGGGGGAATTATTTATTACTTTGGTTTTGGACACTACACACTAAAATATTGAAAAGCAAAAACCATCCTATGGTTTTTCCCAAATTTATAGAAACTGGGAGTGATATATATTATTTTAAAAGGATAAGGGCCTAAAGTATTAAAATATTTCCCTTTATTATGTGTAGGTGAGTTACACTTTCAAGGAAATTATTTTAAAATATTAAAATATTTTATGTCTCGAGGATTCACTAAGGATTTATAAAATAAATCAAATAAACCGAAAATTACATTATTTTAAAGGAAAAAGATATATATATTCGAATAAACCTTTTAAAGTATTTTATTACATCACTATTAAGTCATTATGATGTCATAAAACATATTAAATTTTTATACAGTATTTAAGTTTTATCCAAAAAATTAGTTGCCTCAGAAAATTATGAAAAATTCATCATTGGATAATTTTAACATCTTAATCTCAAAAGTAATATTCATTTTATCTAATTAATTTTGTAAATATGTCAATTTTTACTTTTAAAATAAAAATGACATTTATTGATAATTGATGCGTTTTGACTAAAGAGTTTTTAAGCCTTAATAAAAATTACCTTTGACATCATAAAAATTATTTGATAATTTATATTTAATAAAATTAATTTAATAATAATATTTTATTAAAGTATTATTTAATTGAAAACTACATTAATTCATGAAAATATAATTCTTAATTGAATTTTAAAATTATCCAAAAATTCTATTTGTGATTTAAAAATCATTTTCCAATTTACAATAATAAAATGAATGTATATTAATTATTTTATAAAAAAATAATTCACATAGTCATAATGCTTGGGTCATGTTACATATCCATTTATTACACTAGCATACGATCTAGGAGTAAGGTGTGTAATGGTGGAGCTTTCATGGGGTCGTTCGGTGAACATGGTTTGGGGAGTGATCTTGATGAGCTTGAACTTCCATTGTAAACGGTTTTTCTCATGCTTAAGTTATTGGATCTCAACTTGGGCTTGGTCTAGTGAAATGTCCAAAAATTCGATATATCTTAAGAAGCTATGATAAATGGGATTCATAGGGAAGGACCCTATTAGTTGAGGCCATCACTTCCTTTTTATATTTCCAAAGGATTTGTTAAAACCTTATATTTATACTAATTATGTGATCACTACTCAACAATTATATTATCAAAAGTAAGGATACTTAATGGTCATTTATATCCAATTGGATATAATAAAACAAAAGTAGTGCATGTTTATTCTATATCCATAAAACATTTAACTAATAGAAAAGGGATTTTATTCATAAATATTCGGCTCATTACATCTGGTAATTAGGACAAATATCCAATTTACGTGAATACATCATAATTTAGAATCATCAAAAAAATATGGGAGTTGGATTATGTAACATTCCAAATGCCATTTTTTCAATGAAAATGGATTGATAATAGGAGTGCCATTAATATAAATGAAATTGGATTTGTGAAATTTGATTTAAGTAAGGAAGGGTACAAAGATGTGTCATGACCCGTCCCTTGGGGCTCGTGTCGTGACTACCCCAAGTCTGCCTTCCTTAGGCTAGGGGCTGGCGACTAGAACCAATGGCTTAATTCCCTAGAATAGGGAAGGAATTGATTTTATAACCTGTAAACACACAACCAAGAAAACAACAAGATACAAACTCAAGTAAACTAAAAATTAAACAGAGTGAGAACAGTAAGTAAATGATTCCAGAATACAAGCCCAACTGGAATGTACAAGGAAAATTGAAAGGTACAAGATGACTGATAGGTGAAAAGAAGATTTGGGATCTTCCACCTCGATTCCTACCCTAAGGGTAGGTACATATCGCCTCCTAATCACTCCACATCCACCCGTCTCCTCTGCGAACCGACACACCGTATGGTCCCCCTCCGAGCACCGTCCAGTCCAGGTACCCTCGTCCCTAGTCAGCGATGTTCGTCATCTGAATCCAACACAAAAAGGTGGGGGCATAACCCATGAAGGGGTGAGTATAATGATACTCATTAGGGACCCCAAGACCCTCAAGGTCTCTGAAAATCCACCAAGGATAAACCACAAAGTATGAAATCAACAGATAACCCTACTTAAGTATATTCCTATACATATACCTAAGTTATAATGTAATACATATCAATCATGAGTAAACACAAAGGTATTAAATTAGATCACACCAGGTATATCATTAGGTATGGTAGTAGATATGATTATATGTAACCACTAAATCATCTTACTCCGTTAAGAGGCTCTACTACTAACATGAACAGAATCTCTAGGGGCTGACCCACACAGGATCACTGGAGTTGAACCACCCATGATCGCTAAGAGTTGACCCACAAAGGATTTCTAGGATCTGACCCACGTAGGATCGCTAGGATATGTCCCACATAGGATTTATGGAGCTGACCCACACAGGATCGGTAGGAGATGACCCACATCAGATCGCTAGGAGATGACCCACACAGGGTCACTAGAGCTGACCCACAGTGGATATCTAGGAGCTGACCCACAAAAGATCACTAGGAATAAACCCACAAAAGATCTCTAGGAGATGACCCACAGAGGATTGCTGTATTTGACCCACACAAGATCACTTGGAGCTGACCCACACAGGATATCTAGGAGCACTCTTCTCATCATAGCCAACTACTGGGTTTTCACACTAGGCTTGTTCGTGTTTGGGAGAGTCTGCTCCCAAAACCCCTATTCGGTTCTCCAAATACCACTAAATCCCACGAAGAAGTATCAAAAAGGTCCTCCACGTCATAGGGGTCTCAACGCAATAGACGACGTGTCAATCAGACGCCCAATCTATGAGTTTTTAGCTTTTTAGTCCCAGGGGCCCGGTTGGATTCATGCTCGATCCAACTAGACTGTACCTCAAATATTCAAAGAACTCTAGTGGGGTATACTCAAATGGACCGTCTCACTCCAATATTTCCAGCATCACTGATGGTTCATCAAATGGACGTCTGGTGCCAAAGTTATGGCCAGAAGAGCGTAAATAGGTTGTAGTGGGCCAGGGTCCAGTCCTACTCGGCCTGACCCAGCCTGGGCCAACCCGGTTCAGCTAGACCCGGCCTGACCCGCTGGGTTCAACCCAACCCATTGGGTCCAGCCTGACAGGCCATAAGGGGCCGCAGAGGGCCGTGGGTGGCCGCGAGGCCGCGGAGGTCCGCAGAGGGCGTGAGGACACGAGGCGGCTCGACCAGGGTGGTTCGGCCAGAAGGGATGCGGTAGCTCGACCCAGACAACAGTGGAGGATCGCATGGCGGCTCGGATGATGGCTTGGCCCGGTGGCAGTGGCTTGGCCTAGAGGCAGCGGCTCGGGCAGCGACTCAACTCGGACGGTGACAATGAGTCAGATGGCGGTGGTAGCTCCGGCGGCGGCTCGACTCGGTATGGCGGTGGCGGCTCGGCCCGGAGGGCGGTGGCGGCTCATCCCAGAGGGCGGTGGCAGCTCAGAAGGTGGTTTGGCTCAGCGGCAGAGCAGCGAGGCCACGGGCGGCGGAGCACCGTGAGGCACGAAGGATGCGAGCGGTGGAGCATCGTTGCCTTTGTCGCCTTCATCCATTGAAAAGAATACACCAAAGAAGCAGAACAACAGAGGGGTCGGGCCATTTTTGTTTGGCCCGCACCCTTCGCGTTAGAGCGGTAGCAACTAGTTCACAAAAATATTGAATCATGAACGTGTATGGAAGGTATTTAAAAACATCAATCCCCACAACCCTCGTCAATCTCTATTCCCAATCCTGCAAAAGAATTAGAAGGAGAGAACATGGGAAGTGATAATCATATATAAAATAAACCACAACCTTAGATTGTGTATTGACGTTGGCACGAGAAGAAAGTTGAGGTTGTCGTTGTTCGTCTCGTCCTCCACACACCTCCTACCCCGGGCTCATGCACCGGTTCATCGTAGTCAAAGACGTTCCTCGTTGGAGGGTGTCCCGAGGTATATGTCAAGTCAGCGTTCTTCATTAGAGGAGCTTTCTTTGTGGAAGAACGCGTTCTTCGTTGGAAAGTGAAATCCTCCAAGGGTTCTCCTCTCACAATCCCACCAAAAAATGAAATAGGTGACAATATAATTAACTTAAAGGATTAATTATGTGGGCATAGCCAAGTTGGCATAATTAATGTTCTGTGTTGGCACAATTAATTAGATGAATTAATTGGCCCAATTAAATGGCTCAATTTAATGGAAGTGGTGGAATATTGGGGAGTTAAGAGGTTTCTCCCCATTAAGAGGGGTCATGTGGTCCCCTCATTTAAAATTCAAATTGGGGGTTTAGGCTCGGGTGGTCCCCACCACCATAACCTCACAAGGGATGTTTTGTTCTGGTGGACCCCACCTCTTTACTTTATATGGGTGGCTTAGTTCTAGTGGTCCACACCTCCCAACATCCACATGGGTGTTTCAAATAAAAAAAAATTTCACAAAATTTAAATTTTATTTTATTCTTCCATAAAAAACCCAAAAAATAACTTTCACCCTTGACCAACTGCCGTCAAGGTGAAAGTCTCTTTAAGAGAATACTGGCGTTGCGAGTTCAACGGTGCCCTTAGATTTCAATTCTGAGCACCAGTTCAAAATTTATAAAAACCCACTCGTACATTTACTGAGCGTACCTGAAGAAAAGTTCAGAAATTCAATTCGGGCACTCTGGGCCTCAGAATCACACATTGTCAATTTTCGCAGACTCGTAAAATTCCCATTTATTTTAAAAAAAATTACATGGAAATTCCAGGTCTTTACATTCTCCCCACCTCAGGGATTTATGTCCCCATAAGACACAACTCATAACTAGGTAAACAAGTGGGGGTACTGAGCACACATCTGAGCCTCCCGCTCCCATGTGCTCTCATAGAGGTTCATGTGATGCCAGAGAACAGACACCAGAGGTATCGATCATCCACTAAGGACTGGCTCTTGTCGATCCTCAATATCTACTGGAACCTCTATAATAGTCGCCCCAACGTTGATGTCTAGCTCGCCATGGTTGATGATGTGAGAAGGGTCGTGCATGTATCTCCTCAGCTGGGATACGTGGAAGATGTCATGCACACGGTGAAACTGAGGTGGAAGAGCTAAGTGGTAAGCCCTATCTCCAACTCTGCGGAAGACCTGAAAAGGTCCAATGAACCTCGAAGATAACTTGTCGCCTCAACCAAATCTTTGTAAACCTCATCAAGTTGAGACACGTAGAAAGATGTGGTCACCATCCTCGTGCTCCAGAGGTCTCTATATTCTGTCGGCATACAACGTTTTCCTTCTCTATGCTATCTTCATCCGCTCCTGGATGATCTGCACAATATATGTGGTAGCCCGTACCATCTATGGTCCTACTAGTACTGACTCCCCTGGGTCTATCCAGCACAAAGGTGACATGCAAGGTCTCCCATACAATGCCTCAAAAGGTTCCATCCCAGTGGTGGAGTGATAGCTATTTTTGTATGAAAACTCCACAAAAGGAAACTGATCCTCCCAATTGTGACCGAAGTTGAGGACCCAAGCACACAACATGTCCTCGAGGGTCTGAATGGTCCTCTCAGTCTGACCATCCGTTTGAGGATGGAAGGCACTGCTCAAACGAAGTTGCAACCGAAAAACCTCCTTCAACCCCTTCCATAGTTGGGAATTAAAACATGCATCATGATCGGAGACAATCTTCAAGGGTACTCTATGTATCCATACAATCTTCTGCCCATAGAGGCATCCCAAGATCTCTACTGAACCCTACTCTCTGATCAGTAGGAAGTAGGCCGACTTGGTGAATCAGTCGTCGATCACCCAAATCAATTCATGACCTCTGTATGTACGTGGATGTACTTTCATGATGTCCTTGTATATCCCATTGCACTTCCACTCTGGGACCTCTAAAGGATGAACCAATCCTGCTGGTACTTGATGCTCCACCTTCACTTACTGACAAATGAGGCATCGAGAGACAACCTCTGATATTGATTTATTCATTCTCCGCCACCAGTGCTATCTTTAGTGATCCTGGTACATCTTCTCCACTCTTGGATGTAACGCTAGAGGGGATGTGTGGAACTCCCTCAACACTTGCTCCCGAAGTGACACTGGTACCATGGTATGTCCTCTGAAAAGAATGACGTTCTCCTCACCTTCATAAAATCCATCAGGTGCATGTCCTGTGGATATCTGAGCACATCGTGTCTCACAGTCAGCGTCCCCATGCTATGCCTCCTTGACTCGCTGATGAAGTGGGGCTGTGACTGTAAGAGATTGAAGGAAAGCTGCTCTATCTCTATCCACAAAGGATATATGCAAACCAGCCAGCTGCTTCGTCGCCTCATCTTGCAACTGTATTCCAGACCTCCTGTTGAGGGAATCTGCCACAACGTTCCCCTTCCCAAGAGCATAGTCTATCTCGATTTCATATTCCTGGAGGAACTCATGTCAACGTCAATGTCTCAAGTTTAGTTCCTTATGAGAGAAGATATAACTGAGACTCTTGTGATCAGAGTACACTGTAAAAAGTCCACCCATCAGATAGTGCCACCACATATTCAAGGAGAAGTCCAATGTTTCTAACTCTAGGTCATGGGTAGCATTGTTCTTCTCATGGTGTCTCAGCTATTGAGAACCATATGCGATCACTGATCGCTCCTGCATTAGGTAACATCTCCGTCCTATCCCTGATGCGTTGCAGTAGACTACGTACCCTACACCCTCCTCTGGATGCCTCAAGATGGGGGAACTAGTCATCCTCTACCTCATCTCTTGAAAAATCTGTTGGCATTTCTCATACCAAATGAAGGTTTTCCCCTTCTTTGTCAATAATAATAGTGGTGCTGAAACTTTGGAGAAGTCTGGCACAAACCTCTAGTAGTATCCATCCAAACCAAGGAAACTCCACACCTCTATTACACTTCTAGGTGGCTCTGAATCTAGTACCGCCTCAATATTCACGGGATCAACTGAAACTCCATCCTCTGATATAAAATGTCTTAGAAAGTAAACCTCTCGGATCTAGAACTGACACTTCGAGAGATTATGTAACACCCTGAGATTTTATGAAAAATATTCTTTTTAATTTCATTAATGTCTTGTGTTGTACGCTACACCAAAAGGAGCTTGCACAACATGCATCCTTGACTTTCCTTTCATTACATGCAATCGCGACCTTCCTCGATAGCGTGTGTAGTACGCAGTACCGAGTTTCACTAAACAACGATATGCTATTAAAATATTATTAACACTAGATGTTATGAATAGTAATAACCACTTTTTGAAATTTTGTAAATTTAAATTTTCAAAATGGACATCATTTTTGGATTCGTAATATCAAAATTAGCTTAGGGTGAAATTTTGGTACTTTTCGGATAAATTTAATTTTCTGATGAATAGTGAAAATTACTAAATTTTAATTAAAAACAACCTTTTTAGTCGAAATAATTAATAGTGATAAATTTTTAATTTGAGTGGTTTTAAATTATATTTAAAATATATTTTTACAATTTAATACAATGTTGTTCATTGGATGTAATTTCACATTTAAACCAGACATAAACAAGTGTCAATCTTTTGATAGTTATTATCTCTTAAGAACACGCTATTTGTTTTGACGACGGGAATTAATTTTTAAATTAATTAATGAAAATTATATGTTTTGAATTTGGTAAAATAGAAATCATTTTTGGGTTCATAATATCAAATATAGCTTAGGCCTATTTTTTGGTATTTTTCTGGAAACTTTCATTTTTTGATGAATAAGTGGTAGTTAAAAATAATAATTTTTTCATAAAACTTAATTTTACCACTTCTGTGAGTGGAATTTCAAAAATCCGAGAGACACGGTTGATGTCAGTAAGTAAAATGTGGTTCAATGAGATGAAAATAATTTTTGGTGAATAGTAACTTTTTACTTTTTTTAACCACGGTTAAAAGTAAATAGTGTAATTAATGGTACAAATGTTATTATTATTATCTTAAAACATGTCTTAATTCTATTGGATAAGTGTAATTCGACCAAAAACAACCTTAGGAATAATATATGACCATTTAGGCCAACTTGGATTAGATTAGGACATTTATTATTAATTTATTTAAAGAAGGGTTAAAATAGTTAAAATCAAAGTTTAATAACTAAATCTTTTTTTAATATAGGGTTATACATAAGATAAATTCGACTATAAATATTCATTAGAAAGATAAAAATATTTCCTAAATAATGATATTTTATTTGTAATTTTTAGACAGTAAATAATTTAATTTATTTATGACACAAAGATGATGCAGTAATTATCTTATTAATGAAATATTGACATAATTGATGTTATAAATACCACAATAAATGTAATTTGAGACTTTTTATGAATTACACTAATTTTATAGGTTAATATTACATGTTAGTATTTATTTAATTAACTTTTTTAGAACTAATCATTCTGTTATGAGTTTTACAAAAATCAATTACTAAATAGTGTCAAAATTGACATAAAATTGTTTTTAAAACAAATATTATATTATTAATTGTTATTTTATTCCTAAAAATATAAGATTCGGCCAAAGGACTTAGATAAGGTTATATATATTAATAATAAACAACTTTGGGTTCGTTTGGCTTATTATAGTATGTTTATTAACCTTATAGTGTAAGAACACAAAAAGACACGGTAAAAGTAAAATTATCTAACTTAAAGTAATATATAAATGATAAGGTTAAAATAGGAACCTAAACTTGTCTAAATTCTATTGGATGAGAGTATTTAGACCCATCCCCACCTTAGCTTCTGAATAAATCAATTTTGAGCTATTTAAAACCGAATTTGGCTTTATAATAAAATAATATTTTTAGTTTTTCCAAAAGAGCCCCTCTTCTCCCTTATAAAAGGGCACCTCCTCCCTCTCTTCCTCACACCACTTTGAGCCTTCAAGCTCGGAAAAACCCTGCCAAATTCTCCTATAAACTTCACTCGAAACATCCTAGAGGTCCTGGTCTTCTTCAAAGACCAATTTTAGTGCCCTAATAGGGGGACTCAAAGAGGCATTTCAAAGAAGAGGTAATGTCCGTTACCGATTCTTTCAACTTTATTTCTTCTTCCACTTATTCTTATTAGGTTGTTTAATTATGAAGTAATAACATCAGTATCAATCATATACTGATATGTTATTATAAGTATTAAACCACCCTATTTCACCATCTATCCATCCTACGGAAAACGAAATCACCGTGCGTGCGTACGTACGGAATACCGTCTCCACGCCGTGGTGTAATCTATTTTCCACCACCACCTTACTTAGATGGGTATAATGGTGTACATAATAACTATATATGATTATTGTATAGTGATATTGATTCTGAAATAGTATACATACACTCCAATACAATTCCACGTTCATGAGAACGATATCACCGCTCGTGCGTACGTACGAACTACCGTCTCCACGACGCGATGAGATTCATTCTCCACGTGAACCAATCATGAATGATTATAAAGTATATATAATAAGTAATCATGAAATATATGACATAATAATGATACTAGATTTATGTGTATATATATGTATGTTATCTACTTAATTCCATTCAACTCAATAAAGAAACGAAAACAACGTTCATGCGTACGTACGACCTACCATCTCCATGAACGGTGTATTTCTTTCCATTTACTGATCTATTATATATATGTATATTCTAAATATATATTATATATAAATAATGTTTTATATTCTGTAATTATGTAATCATGATCTAAGTAATCATATGAATAATTACAAGTCAAAACACGGACAATAAATAAAACGATTTTACCCAAAACGCTCTTTAACATGGAATTTACAAAAGAATGGGTAAAATAAAGTCATAAGTGAACCATATATGATATCATAACAATGAGTATGATTCTGGAATAAGTCAATGACATTATTTAAATCATTATACAGGAGGTTTGGATACTTACGAAGCAAATCAGACCTATGCTAAGGGAAATATCACAATCTCATTTTTATCCGAGATTGTTTATACTTTGGAATTTACTGGGGTGTATTTTATCATCCACATCCATGTTTCCTCAATATGTAATATTATTTCTATCCACCTAAATTTTTTTAAATCCAATTTTACCCCTCGGTGAATTTTTAGTAAATGATATGAAAGGAATCTTTTGTCGTTTTTCGTACGAGGTACTTTTTGACTTTTCCAACAAAAGTACGAGAAGAATGTTTTTTTAACTTATACGGAATGAATGGATTTTTAAAACATTATTTCCAAGAAGCTTCCCTTACATGTTTTCATGTTTATTTTTAATCAACTTCTTTTAGTTTATAATTGTATGACATGTTAAGAAAGGAAAAGTATTTTTGAATTAGAGAAGATATTTTCCTCAAGAATGGAGTTCAAGTATTTTATCAAAATTATTTTCCATCTAAGATAATAAAGGGTTCTGTTTCTATCCCTATTATTACATGTATTTGATTATGTTGTGATGGAAATATTTTTATGAATTCCTTTACCTTATATGAATTTTTTTATGATGTCACGATGTTTAAGATTCCCATTTTTATTACATGGGTTATGCTATGATGTATGGTTTATGATTTTGTGGCACACATAAGAATGGTATCATTATGAGATGGGTGGGAACTATATCTCCCTCCAATGCATTGGGTAATGATTTTATATCTCATGATATAGATATGGCTGGAACGGCAGGTTAAACCGGTTCAGTGAAACAGGACTGAAACGAGGAGTGAACTCGGTTCAGAAATAGACTTTGTCCACTAAGATATTCTTGGAAATGAGTCTTGACTAATAAGAAATGATTCTCTATGATTATGTGTGTATGCCACAAAGTTTCATGTTTTAAGTGATGATTATTGGGATTACATTTGACTATTATGATTTATCCCATGTTATGATATTATTATCTCTTTTGCAGGTTAAGATTTCCAAAATATTATGTTCTTATGAATATGATGTGATTGATATTTCTTTTGTTTACCATTACTGAGCATTTGAGCTCACCCTTTTATGTTTTATTTTCCCCAGGATATAAAGAAAGGTTTTAGGTAAAAAAAAGGAAGATATTTATGGGATATGTTGAAGATCTTTCACCACGATTAGAAGATTATATTCCGAGTTTTCAAAGACACTAAACTATTACGGTCCTTGTGTGTGTGTTTTTGTTATGTACTAAGTATTCCGCAAAAGTAATGTAATTTTCATGTACGTCAAGCTTTGGGTCTCTACAGTTGGTATCAGAAGATATGTTTAGTCAACCTTTGGAAACTAGGATGCGAGAACTTTAGTGAGATCCCTATAGATATTTCTATGGTATGTATAGGGATGTCCCTAAGGTTATGTATAAGTAGATGTTATAGTACTAGAATTACGGTAACCTAAGATGTTAGATATTGAAGGTACTCCCCCTTTATTATGTTGTTTTCCCTAACGTGATTTTTGCCTCTCACACTATTCTTTTTGGGTTTTAGACGATGGCTGGAACCCGAAGGAACCGTGTTGATCAATGTAATGGACAATGCAATGATTGTCCTCCTAAAAAAACAAATGTTATGGGAGATGGAGTACAAAATCTTATTGCTATACTTACACAAGCTATGAAGCATTCTAATCTTCCAAATGAGCAGAGAAGGGAACAATATTCTATTGAGTCCTTCATGAGGCAACGTCCACCTTCTTTCAGTGGGTCTTCTGATCCACTTGTTGCTGAACAATGGATCATTACCACTGAAAATATATTTTTAGTTCTTCAATGTTCTGATCATGATAAAGTCATCTTAGTAGTGTATTGTTTGGAAGGTGATGCTGAACAATGGTGGAATCTTATCAAGAATATGAGGCCACGAGATGAAATTGAGTCCATGGAATGGGACGAGTTCAAGAACTTATTTTTCAATAAGTACTTCTCTCGTATTCTTCGAACAAAGTTGGTGAAGTAGTTTATTGAACTAAAGAAAAAAAATGATGAATCTGTTGGTATATATGAAGCGAATTTTACAAGGCTTGCAAGGTATGCATATGGATTTATCATCCAACCTGAAAGTAAAGTTGATCGATTCTTCAGTGGCTTAAAACCAAATCTTCAAAGGGAATTAGCTATAAGAGACTTCAGTAGATATGAAGAAATTGTGTGTTGTGCTATCAAGGTAGAAATGGAAGTTGGTGTTACTTATCCATCTCATAGTTTTGACAAGAAATGAAAGATGGAGTTCAAGGAGAAATCTTAGAATAATGGTAAAAAGAAGATGAATGTTTCCTTATGCTCAAGGTGTGGAAAGAAGCATGGTGGAGATTGTATTAAAGGGACTAGAAAATGTTTTATGTGTGGAAAATAAGGTCATCGAGCAGCTGAGTGTCGAAGTAATGGAAAAAGGGTTTCTAATTATGTGAATAAAGAAAAGGCTGCAGAGAACGCACCACCAACACTTCAATGCTTCAAGTTCAAGTTAATGGGGAATTATGCTAATAAATGCCATAATCCAAGGGTTAGTGATGATCGACATGAGCAACCACTTAAGGGAAAGGACAAAGGGAAGTCACATGCGATCACTATTGGCGTTGTTGAATATGACAACGATGTGGTTGAATGATTAAGTGTTTATGTAATGGGATTCCAAAATAATGTTGTATATAGTATCGTGGAATATTGGAATATTTATGTATTGGTCTATTGTGGTTTTCAATAATTTTATGGTACCGGTAACCATGGAAAGTGATTGAGATATTTTTGGTAAGTAGATGATATGCGCATAATGAAGGGATACGAAGATAATGAGATGTTTGATTGTATTCATGAGCTCATGATTGATATAAGGACTAAGTGATATCATGGTTTGAGTATAAAGAATTTTGAGGATTTTGGTTTGTGTAAAGTGTTAACTTTTAACTGCATTCATGTTTTCACTAAGGTTCAATGGGTATACATGATTAAGTTATTCACATATTTGTAATTTGACCAACAAGATATATCTTATGATATATGGGGGATAAATGATGGCATTCACGTGATTATTATGTGACATTTCAAGTAATAATTTTCTTTATACTATGAGCTTGGACCGAAGTATTTTAGATAATCCTAAAAATTGGAATGGATTATGTTGGACATAAGTTAGTATTGTTTAAGGATAGAAGTTTTTTTGATATTATCTATGGGATGTTATAGTAATGTAGTTTTAGAAAAAGGACAACCTACAGGATGGGCGACAGCCCATCACGTCGGACAAGGCTGTGGGAATCAAACCCACAACCGAAGTGCGACTGGCCTTTATCGCCTACCACTGGCCTACATGAAGTCCCTGTTTAGTAGAAACTAGTTTTATTACATTAAGAAGTATGATATAATAAGTATAAGTCCATTTTAGGAACCATATATGATTAGTCTCACTATAGATCGACTTATGTATATTTAATAACTTTTGCTAACCTTTTGTTTGAGATAGATGGAATGACCCGTCATTCTATCACATGATCTGCTAACACTTCACGAATAACAAATTCAACTCCATTTATTTAATAGATGAAGTGGAAATTGTTCAAGGCACGAACAACAGTGAGATTGTACCAAAATAAAGTAAGTATTTATTCTAATTCAAATTCTTCAACTTTAGGGAAATGATCTTGAAAACAAAAAATGTTGTCCTAGTGCTCTTATATCTGATGAATCAGATGGTACCTTAGATCTTCACAAATTTATGGCTTTGTGATTGCTGGCTTTTCCATAGCCATGTTCTCTACCACTCTCCATCAGAACATGATGGTTATATTTCTCTTCTATATCCATATTTTCACCTATGTGGAAACCCAGCGATTAGTTTATTTGGGTAACCGTTATGTTTCATACTTTTGTTTTTAAAGATTGGTTTTGGTATTCCTTTTTACGATGTGGGTTTATATTAAAGAAACTTTCGATTAGTAAACCATTTATAACCGTGACGAATTTTGAGGGAAAAATTCATTTTAAGGGGGGTAGAATGTAACACCCTGAGATTTTATGAAAAATATTCTTTTTAATTTAATTAATGTCTTGTGTTGTACGCTACACCGAAAGGAGCTTGCACAACACACATCCTTGACTTGCCTTTCATTACACGCAATCGCGACCTTCCTCGATAGCGTGTGTAGCACGCAATACCGAGTTTCACTAAACAACGATATGCTATTAAAATATTATTAAAACTTGCCGTTATAAATAGTAATAACCACTTTTTGAAATTGTGTAAATTTTATTTTTCAAAATGGACTTCATTTTTGGATTCGGAATATCGAAATTAGCTTAGGATGAAATTTTGGTACTTTTCGGATAACTTTCATTTTCTAATGAATAGTGAAAATTACTAAATTTTAATTAAAAACAACCTTTTTAATCGAAATAATTAATAGTGATAAATTATTAATTTGAGTGTTTTTAAAGTATATTTAGAATATATTTTTACAATTTAATACAATTTTGGTCATTGGATGTAATTTCACATTTAAACAAAACATAAACAAGTGTCAATCTTTTGATAGTTATTATCTCTTAAGAACACGCTATTTGTTTTGACAACGGGAATTAATTTTTAAATTAATTAATGGTGTAAATAATAACTATATATGATTATTTTAAAGTGATATTTATTTTTAAATAGTATACATACACTCCAATACAATTACACGATCATGAGAACGATATCATCGCTCGTGCGTACGTACGGACTACCGTCTCCACGACGCGATGAGATTCATTCTCCACATCAACCATTCATGAATGATTATAAAGTATATATAATAAGTAATCATGAAATATATGACATAATAATGATACTGGATTTATGTGTATATATATGTATGTCATCTACTTAATTCCATTCAACTCAATAAGGAAACAAAAACAACGTTCATGCGTACGTACGACCTACCGTCTCCATGAATGGTGTATTTATTTCCATTTACTAATCTATTATATATATGTATATTATGAATATATATTATTTATAAATCACATTTTATATTCTGTAATTAAGTAATCATGTTCTAAGTAATCATATGAATAATTACAAGTCAAAACACAGACGACAAATAAAACAATTTTACCCAAAACGCTCTATAACATGGAATTTACAAAAGAACGAGTAAAATAAAGTCATAAGTGAACCATATATGATATCATAAAAATGAGTATGATTCTAGAATAAGTCAATGACATTATTTAAATCATTATACAGGAGGTTCAGACACTTACAAAGCAAATTGGACCTAAGGCAAGGGAAATATCACAATCTCATTTTTATCCGAGATTGTTTATACTTTGGAATTTACTGGGGTGTATTTTATCATCCACATACATGTTTCCTCAATATGTAATATTTTTTATATCGACCTACAATTGTTTAAATCCAATTTTACCCTTCGGTGAATTTTTAGTAAATGATATTAAAGGAATCTTTTGTCGTTTTTCATATGAGGTACTTTTTGACTTTTCTGACAAAAGTACGAGAAGAATGTTTTTTTTAACTTATACGGAATGAATGGATTTTTAAAACATTATTTCCAAGAAGATTACCTTACAAGTTTTAAGGTTTATTTTTAATCAACTTCTTTTAGTTTATAATAGTATGACATGTTAAGAAAGGAAAAGTGTTTTTGAAGTAGAAAGGATATTTTCCTCAAGAATGGAGTTCAAGTGTTTTATCAAAATTATTTTCCTTCTAAGATAATAAAGGGTTTTGTTTCTATACCTATTATTACATGGATTTGATTATGTTGTGATGGAAATATTTTTATGAATTCCTTTACCTTATATGAATTTTTTTATGATGTCCCGATGTTTAAGATTCCCATTTTTATTACATGGGTTATGCTATGATGTATGGTTTATGATTTTGTGGAACACATAAGAATGGTATCATTATGAGATGGGTGGGACCTATATCTCCCTCCAATACATTGGGTAAAGATTTTATATCTCATGAGATAGACATGGATGGAACGGTAGGTTAAACCGGTTCAGTGAAACAGGACTGAAACAAGGAGTGAACTCAGTTCAGAAATGGACTTTGTCCACTAAGATAGTCTTGGAAATGAGTCTTGAATAATAAGAAATGATTCTCTATGATTATGTTTGTATGCCACAATGTTTCATGTTTTAAGTGATGATTATTGGCATTACATTTCACTATTATGATTTATCCCATGTTATGATATTATGATCTCTTTTGCAGGTTAAGATTTCCAAAATATTATGTTCTTATGAATATGATGTGATTGATATTTCTTTTGTTTACCCTTATTGAGAATTTGAGCTCACCCTTTTATGTTTTATATTCCCCAGGATATAAAGAAAGGTTTTAGGTAAAAAAAAGGAAGAACTTTATGGGAGATGTTGAAGATCTTTCACCAATATTAGAAGATTATATTCTGAGTTTCCAAAGACACTAAACTATTACGGTCCTTGTGTGTGTGTTTTTGTTATGTACTAAGTATTCCGAAAAAGTAATGTAATTTTCATGTACGTCAAGCTTTGGGTCTCTACAGATTACCATAATGCTGGTACTCCCGGAGTGTGTCCAGTACTACCTGTAAATGATAGGGATTCTCCTCCTCAGTAGCTGAGTAGATCAGGAATATTGTCGATGAAGAATAATAAAAAGAGATCAAGGTGTGGCTGAATGATTATGTTCATGTGTCCCATGAATGCTTCTGGAGCATTGGTGACACCGAATGACATAAACAAGAACTCATAATGGTCGTACCGACACATGAAGGCCATCTTCTACACATCCTCATCTCGTACTCTGAGTTGGTGAGAGCCTGATCTGAGGTCTATCTTTGAGAACCACTGTTCTCCCTTCATCTGATCAAAGTGGTTGTCAATCCTTAGGAGTGGGTACTTTTTCTTCATGGTCACCTAGTTCAGCCGCTGATAGTCAATAGAAATCCTTGAGATCCCATATTCCTTCTTGGAAAAAATAATCTGGGCTTCCCATGGTGAAACACTAGGTCAGATGAACCCCTTCCCCTGTAAGTCCTACATCTATACCCATAGCTCATGAAGTTCCACTGGAGCCATCCTATTTGCTGGTGAAGATATCAGTGTTGTCCCAGGGTATAAGTCAATGTAAAATTCCACCTCTCTGCAATGAGGTAGACCCGAGAAATCATCGAGGACGACATCCGCATACTAGTCCACCACTAAAGGATAATTCAGACTCTCTACATCAACCGCCCCGAGGGTAAGGCTATCCAACTAAGGAGTGATCGGCTGCACCCTCATTTGAGAAAGTCCATCCTGCACTGCAAAGGATTTTTTCTCACCGGTGGAGGTGAACCTGGTCTCATCCTTGCAGACACACCTCATTATGTTCCAAATAAAGTCAATTTGAGCATGGACTGTAGATAAGCAGTCCATACCTAAGATGTCATCGTAAGGCCTCGATGTTGCTACTAGGAGATCCCAGCCGAAGCTCTCACCTCCTATAGGAAGCTCACATTGTCGGCACCACTATTTAATCGTCGAATCCACTCCTGTAAGATTATATAGCCGTAAAGATCGATCCAACAGATCCATAGGAATCTCCAAGCTCCAAATGAGGGTAGTGGAAATAAAATAATGACTGTCACCTATGTCTATATAAACTGCATCTAAGGTGAAGTAGACACAAATCGTACCTCGTATCATCTCCGGAGCACCATGATCGTAAGCCTTAGCTGCCTGGAGCTGAGATCTCCCCTATCCATCTACTCCCTACAGTCGGGGTGGACCTTCTCGTGGTGGTGGGAGTTACATAACAAATTGTCTCCCACTGCCAGCTGCATGACCATATCCTCTGCCACGTTCGCCTACTCTTTGCAGACCTCCTTGGTCGAACCTGTGTCTCTGCCAGGGCTATCCTTCAACTATCTGCGGACCATCCGTATGGCGGGTCAGACAGTCACGAGCCATGTTACCCTACCCACCACATGCGTAACACTGCCTGCTCCTAGTATGACAAGCTCTATCTCGGGTGCCCCACAAAAATGTTCCCAAGTGATGTGGTCGTCCACCTGTAGGTCTGGTCATCTTTGACCTTTGAGACATCTGTCTACTGCCATCTGTAGAAGACTATACTACGTGATGAATAATGGTGGATCTCGATGCCGGAGACTTCTCAACAAGAAAACTCTCCACTAGGAGGGAACTCTATAACACCCCTGCCTGTGTCAGGATGTTGAGTGAGATCATCAAAGCCTTGATCTCCTGCATGGGTCCCTGATCGAAGGTCTGTACCCTGAGGAATGGGTTCTGCACCATATCTGTGGTGTTGCGTGAGAGGTTAGTGAACCTCATTGAGTAATGATCCACAATAATGCTACCCTGCTATAGATAAAGGAGCTCCTGCATGCGCACTACACGAAGAGTCGCTGGGATAAACTCTGCCCGAAACAGGATCTCGAAGTCTGCCCTGAGATGTGTCACCTTGTCGTGAACTTGGAGCATCAAACTCTACTATATTCCTGCCGCTACCTATAGAAGGATGCCAGCAAGGATCACCATGAGATCAGTGGGTGTCCCTAACAGTCGAAAAACACTCTCTACAGCCTCCAAAAAATCCTCAGCCACCTATGGGTCTATCTCTCCCCTGAACCTAGATGGCCTCTGGAACTGGAACTCATGCAACACACTCAAGCGGCATGAAACCTCTACTTCTAGGGTTGGTGGCAGAAGTGGCACAAAAGGAAATGGTACTGCTGGTGCCTCTGCCGGTGCCTCTACTGGAAGAGGACCCTGCACTGAGGCCTCATCACTCGGTGGTTTATCAGTGCGTACTACTCTCAGAACCCTAGCTGGATGTCTACGTGGAGGCATCCGGAAAAGAAACAGGTGAACCATGGTTAATAAGTTATACCTGGTGAGCTGACTCAAAATATCACAAAGGAAACTTTTAAAAACACACATGCAATCAGTGTTTTCGTGCACTAAGTCGGAAATCAAAAGTCAGGGTCCTAGTGTATGGATACGTCGGCCTCCTCACCAATACTGGATTCCCTAAACATATAACCACACTCACTATATATAACACTATTACCATTAAAAAAATATTATAGTCGTTTGTTCTGTGGTTGAACCGACTCCTACGATACCAAATTGTCACGACCCGTCCCCCTGGGGACCATGCCATGACTACCCCAATCCCGCATTCCTTAGGTTAGGGGCTAGCGACTAGCACCAAAGGTGTAATTCCCTAGAATTGGGAAGGCATTTCCTTTATAACCTGTAAACACACAACCAAGCACTCAGCAAGATACGAACTCAAGTAAAATGAAATGTAAACAGAGTGAGTACAGTAAGTAAACAGGGCCATAATACAAGCCCAACTAGAAAGTACAAGGAAACATGAAAGGTACAAGATGGATGATATGTGAAAATCAGATCTTGGATTTCCCACCTAAATTCCTACCTTAAGGGTAGGTATAGGTCACCTCCTCAGCACTCCACGTCCACCCGTCTCCTCTGCGAACCGACATGCTGTATGGTCCACCTCCGATCACCATCCAGTCCTGGTACCCTCATCCTCAGTCAGTGTTGTCCATCATCTATATCCAACACAACAAGGTGTGGTCATATCCCATGTAGGGGTGAGTATAATGATACTCAGTAGGGACCCAAGACCCTCAAGGTCTCTCAAAATCCACCAAGGATAAACCACAAAGTATGAAATCAACAGATAACCCTACTTAGGTATATTCCCATACATATACCTATGTTATCAAGTAATCCATCTCAATCATGAGGAAACACAGAGGTATTGACTCATCTCACAAAAGTTATATCTTTACGTAAAGTAGTAGTGATGTTTAGATATAACTACTAAATCATCTTACTCCGTTAAGATGCTCCACTGCTATCCTGAACAGAATCGCTAGGAGCTGACCCACGCAGGATCGATGGAACTGACCCACACAAGATCGCTATGAGGTGAACCACACAAGATCTCTAAAATCTGACCCACATAGGATTTCTAGGAGCTGACCCACACTGGATCGCAGGAGATAACCCACATAGGATCGTTTGGAGCTCACACACACAAGATCACTAGGAGCTGACCCACAAAGGATTATTGGTGCTCACCCATACAGGATCACTAGGAGCTGACCCACACAGGATTGCTGGAGCTGACCCACACATGATCGCTAGGATCTAACCCACACAGGATATATAAGAGCACTCTTCTCGTCACAAACAACTACTGGATTTTTGCACTAGGATTGCTCTTCTCTGGGAGAATTTGCTCCCCAAGCCACTGTTTGATTTTCCAACAACCATGATTTCCCACGAAGAAGAACCACAAAGGTCCACTGTGTCATAGGGGTCGCAACGCCATAGACAGTGCGTCAATCAGACACCCGGTCTGTGAGTTATTAGCCTTTTAGTCCCGAGGGCCTGGTGGGATTTGTGCTCGATCCAACCAACCGCACCTCAACTTTACCCAAAACTCCAATGGGGTATCTTCAAAGGGACCGTCTTACTTCAAGATTTCTAGAACCGCTAAATTTTTGTCAAATGGATGTCTGGTACCAATGTTATGGCCAAAAGAGCGTAAATGGGTCGTAGTGGGCCCGGGTCTGGTATGCCCAGGTCGGACCGACCCGACTCAACTCGGACTGGGATGACCCTGTTCGGGTTGACTCAGCCTGACCCGCTACGTCCGGCTTGGCCCACGGGGTCCATCCCGGTAGGCCGCGAGGGGCTGCGGAGGGCCGCAGGTGGCTGCGAGGCTGCAGAGGGCCGTGGAGGGCGCGAGGCTGCGGGGCGGCTCAGTCGGGGCAGTTCGGCTGGAAGTGTGTCGGCGGTCTGACCCAGACGGCGGAAGCAGCTTGGACGGTGGATCAGCCTGGCGGCGACGGCTCAGCCTGGCGGTGGTGGCTCAGCCTGGCGGTGATGGCTCGAGCGGCGGCTTGGGCAGCGGCTCATCTTGGACGGTGGTGACGGTGGCTTGGGCGGCGGCTCGGCACAGCACGAAAGAGGAAACTCAGGAGGCGACTCGGATGGCGGCTCGACTCAGTGGCTCAGTTCGGCGGCAGAGTAGCAGAGGCCAGAGGGGCCACGAGGTGGTGCGGCGAGGCCGCGGGCAGCAGAGCACCATTGCCTTCATCGCCTTCATCCATTGTGAATAACTCACCAAAGAAGCATAACGATGGAGGGTTCGGGCCATGTTTGTTTGGACCGCACCCTCTACGTTAGAGTGGTAGCAAGCGGTTCAAAAAAAATTAATTATGAATGTGCAAGAAAGATATTTAAAAACATCAATCCCCACAACCCTAATCAATTTCTATTCCCAATCCTGCAAAAGAATTATAAGGAGAGAACATAATAAGTGATAATCATATAAAAAATAAACCCCTACCTTGGATTGTTCATTGATGTTGGCATGAGAAGGAAGTTGAAGTTGCCATCATTCGTCTCATCCGTCACACACCTCCAACCCTAGGCTCATGCACCAGTTCGTTTTAGTCGAAGACATTCCTCATTGGAGGGTGTCCCGAGGTAGAAGTTGAAGTCAGCATTATTCGTTGGAGGAGCGTTGTTCATGGAAGAATGCGTTCTTTGTTAGAGAAGTGTAATTCTCCAAGGGTTCTCCTCTCACAATCCCACCCAAAAATGAAAGAGGTTCCAATATAATTAACTTACAGGATTAATTATGTTGGCATAATCAAGTTGGTGTAATTAATGTACTGCATTGGCACAATTAATTAGCTTAGTTAATTGTTCCAATTTAATGGCTCAATTTAATGGAAGAGGTGGAATATTGGGGATTTGGGAGGTTTCTCCCCATTAAGAGGGGTTGGGTGGTCCCTGCCTCTAAAATTCAAATTGGGGGTTTAGGTTCGGGTGGTCCCCACCACCATAACCTCACAAGGGAGGTTTAGTTTCGATGGAACACACCTCTTAACTATCAAATGGTGGTTTAGTTATGGTGGTCTCCACCTCCCAACATCCACATGGGTGTTTCAAGTAAAAATAAATTGTTAGAATTTTTTTTATTTTTTATTCTTTCATGAAAAACCTAAAAACTTACTTTCAACCTCGACCAACTGCCTTCGAGGTGAAAGTCTCTCTAAGCGAATACCAGCGCTGCAAGTTCAACGGTGCCCTCATATTTTAATTATGAGAAACAATTCAAAAGTTATAAAATTCTGCTCCTAAGTCTACTAAACGTACCCAAACAAAAGTTCCCAAATTCATTCCAGGCACTTTGGGCCTTGGAATCACGCGCCGTCAACTTTAACAAACTCGTAAAATTCCCATTTATTTAAAAAAAATTTACCTGGAAATTCTGGGTCTTTACAAGATGAACCATTTATGACGACATCATATAAATTAATTGTATTTTATGTTATAGATCATAGAAACTGAAAGTGGTCAATTGTTATGTTATCGACCAAAACCACTGATGTTTCAGATGAAAATTCAACAGAGGATGACCTTTTAATTGGGATGTTGCAATCATTTTACAGTAGTCCCAATATTAATGGAATTTTTTTTGTCATAGGAGACCACAATGAATGGATTTGGATCGTTGATAGAGGGTTCAAATCCCATCATTCTTTAAAAATTAAAAAGGGAGTTCAATAAGTAGGTTAATTTTTTTCATAATATATATCATATTATCTCATGTTATTATCAATGTTTTGTTGCATTTATGTACTCTAAATTAAATGTTAAACCACTTAGGTAGATAATGAATTCTACATGTGATGGTGATCCAAATCCCAAGGAACAATAGGTCTCTCAACCTGCTGCTGCTCATAGTGTAGAGGACCGACCTTCGACACGTGCTTGTGCTCCCATTCCCAAGGAACGACATGTCTCTCAACCTACCGCTGCTCACAGTGTAGCGGTCCAACAGCCATCTTTACGTGCCAATTCCACTGATCCATAGGAACATATTGACGATGTTGATTCTGGGGAATTGGTGGGTGATGAAGGACTGACATTGCATAAAAAAGATCATCATTGTTTGATGGTTTTAAAAAATATCCTTAAAGAGAAAGGAAATGGAATCAAATATGAGGTTGGATGGAATGCACAGGGTCAGCATGTTAACCCCAATAAGGCCATGTTTAGTAGGTACCTATTGATGTAGATTCATGGAACAATGTTTTGACCGAGCTTAATGTACTAATGTGGGATGATAATATGGCAACATTGTGATATAATTTCTTTATTTTACTAAAAAATAGTACAATGAAACATTGACTTACTCTTTATCATCCATTGATTAGTGAATTTATAGTTGATGAATCCCATAAAAACATGTATTAATGATTGCTGGGAGGATTCTTTGAAGATTTCAAACAATAATAACAATACATCATCTTAAAGGTGATGAAGGGAAAATAAACCCCTTCCCACCAATTATCCATGCATAGCTAATAACACAAGAAGCGTGGGATGCATTTACTGGTCGTTGTGCAATTTTGTATTTTCAGGTACATTGTAGCTAATAATAAATCGTTTGACGATGCGTGTATTTGTCACTTTGATTGAATTTTATTTATTTATGAAATAGAAACTTAGTGCATAAAATAAGGAAAGAGCATCAAAACCGGTTTTCACCTATCGTAAATCAAGGATGGGGTGCATTTCATTTGAAAAAGAAATTGGTATCTATTTTAATTCTATTATAATACTTATATGTGACATGAATCAACACCATAATTATCTTCCTCTATTTATATTCACATGTATGACTTGAAATCCAAATCCACATTCATTCCATGCCATGTGCTATAGAAGGAGGCATGTGTAAATAAAGATAAAATAATAATAGATGAGAATACAAAAAAAGTGTGGGAATCATGTGTAACTATTACATTATATATTTTTTCATTTACATCTATATTAAATTACATTGATCGCTTCTATTCCTATATTTTTTATCCAACATAGTCAGAAGAATCAACATCACCTATTCCGGATGAAAAAAAACTTTTAGTGGCCATGAAGAGGATAGAACATTATGGCCACTTTAGAGGTGAGGGATTTGGGGGGACACCCTGAACATATTTTGAGAAAAAAACAAGGGGACGATCAAAGTGAATTAATAAAATAGATGAGAGAAAAATATATTCCCTTGAAGGACAATTCCAATATCATAGGGAGATGATAGAAGTTTTAATGAGGGATAGGAAAAGAGAAGAATCAACTCAAGAACAACCACCATGTGAAGATCCTACCCCACCCCCACCAGCTATGGGACTAATGATTTACCTCAAAGAGATGTCTTAGTAGAGGTAATAAACGTTACAATAAAATTTTATGTTAAATGTGAATAAGACAAACACAAATACCTTTCATGTATTTCTATTCTACTTGGGGATAATGACTGTGATTTATATCTTGAAACACCCACCCATTACCTTGTGGTGAGGGATACAGTTTTCAATATTCAAAAGGACATGCTACACAACAGTCCACTTCTAATGGGTCATGTGCAAGTTTCTATCTATGTAGCTCATGTGCCAAGCGAATAGATACCTATTCCAATTTATGCGGGTGACTTTTATACGGTCAAAAAAGATGTTGGAATATTCATCCAATGGCTGTCATATCTTGTAAAACAACATGTAGACAAAGAGGTTTTCATTTCTAATTTACTTTTCATGATAAAACTTTAATAGTTAATGAAAAAGGTCTGAAAAAAGGAATTTTATTACATACAGACAAAGGGAAGAAGATGAAACGAAAGACCATCTCAAAACAATATAAAGATCGACCAACCGATCAATATGATCGACTAAAATCACAATTACCCCACCCGTTCTATATCCACATTCACTATCATTCAAGGATAATGTGGATAAATAGTTAAAAGATAGTAGAAACCACATAGTTAAATTTAAATAAAATATGTAAGAATAGAAAGATACAGAATTCATTGGTCTTGAGAGTGCAACTGAAATCCTCAACTATGGATGGATAGGGGGCTTAGTTGTAAATGTATACATGAGGAATGTTATCATGATTTCATTTTCCAAAAGATGATATACTGTGTCAATTATGACTAAATACATTTCATATTTTTTCTAGGAGTATATATGAAAAACAATAAAGGAATTTCCCCATGGGAAAATGTTCAGACTCGTTAGTCCTCACGTCACCTAAACATCAGAAGATAAAATAGAACCCGTCAAAAAAAGATGAAATAATGGTAGGTATGATCAAATACTTTAAAAGAAAAATTTTAGATGACATACTCTATTTAATACCTACAATTTAGGGGTAATAACCTAAAATATAATCATATCAAATTTATTTTCATTTCATTCATTACTTATTCCTTTTTTTTGTTTTTAGGCAGCATTGGATGCTCATTTTAGTAAATTTGGACACTCTAAATATTTATGTTTGGATTGATTGCACGAATATTCAACAAAGCACACAAACATGATGGAGTTTTTCAATTTTTAATACACTAAATCGAATGGTTTAGAAGTAAACATCATGTTATATAATTTATATTATATTTTATTGAGGATTCTATTATGATAGGGTGGTGCATCAAAATCGTCTGAAAAAAGGAATGAGGCTAGGGGTTAAGGACAAGGAAGAATAGAATTACTACAACTGGATAAGTATCATGGTATATATAATAAAATTTTACTATCTAAACAACTATAAAAAAATTACTTATTCTCCTCTACATTTCTACAGTGTCTGAAACAAACCAATGGAAAAAAATTTCATTTATTATGATTGTTAGATTATGAGTGAGATCATATTCCATGAATAAACCAACATCCCTGAAGAAGTATTTTCAAAGACAATTACTCTTTCATTTAAAATATTCATTAATCCCTTATGTATATATATTTTTCTAGTGAAACTATGACTATTGAAAAGTATCATATTCACAAGATGATATAGATGCGCTCAGAAATGAAATAGCATCATACCTTATGAAAAATGTACACAAAAAGCATGAAGATGCGACTTCCATAGGTATGGTATAGATTTTAATGTTAATTTCACCATATAACATCTTTATGATCATGTCATCCTTATATGACCATTGATATCTCCGTTTGTTTTACTAATTTAACATCTATGATCACCCTTTCTTATGTTTCATATCCCCGTGCTATTATGAATTGTTTTGTAAATGATGTCTAAGAAGGCCATTATCACTCAAAGTGTCTCTTTTTATTTTAAATTGAAATTAATTAAAGTAAAAAAAATTGTACAAATGAAAACTAATAAAAAACATTCATATTTTATTGACATTTTAGGAAAATGATCTATTAGTCATTTATGGAATGTAGGGATCGACATCACCTCAATACGATGCATGGTATGGTCGGTAGAAGTCCAAGTCTCTTTTTTTATTTAAAATTGACTGTAATTTAAGTAAAAGAAACAAGTGAAATACTAAAAACTAAAAAAATGAATTAATATTGTTTTGATACATTAGTAAAAAGATCCATTAGTTATTTTTGTTGTATAAGAGTCAACCACACCTCAATCTGATGCACAGTGTGGCCAGTACAACTCAATGTGTCCTCTTTTTATTTAAAATTGGCATTAGTAACATACTGAAAACCAATCAAACACATTATGATTTTTTTTATATTTTAGGAAAATTATTTATTATTCATTTTTGATGAGTAGGGATATACCTCACCTCAATACGACACACAATGTGGCTGGTAAAACTCAAAGTGTCTTCTTTTATTTAAAATTGACATTAATTTTAGTAAAAAAACAAGTGACATACTTAAAACCAAGAAAACACATTTTAATAGTTTTTATATTTTAAGAAAATTATCCATGAGTCATTTTTGACATGTAGAAGTCATCCAAAACTCAATTTGAGGCGTGTTGTGGCCGTTAAAAGTCAAAGTGTCTCTTTTTATTTAGAATTGACAATAAATTAAGTAAAAACAAATGACATAATGAAAACTGGAAAGAAACATTAGAAATGTTTTTATTTTTTAAGACAATTATCTATTAGTCATTTTCGATGAGTAGGGATCATCTTTAACTCAATATAATGCAATGTGTGTCTTATACAACATAAAGTGTCTCCTTTTATTTAAAATTGAAATTAATTAAAGTAAAAAAAACATGTGACGTACTTAAAACCAAGAAAACACATTCATATTGTTTTAATATTTTATCAAAATTATCCATGAGTCATTTGAGATGTTTAAGAGTCAACCAAAACTCAATCTGATGAACAGTGTGGTCGTTACAACTCAATGTGTCTATTTTTTTAAAATTGATATTAATATAAGTAAAAAAGCAAGTGACATACTAAAAACCAACCAAAAAATTCAAATTATTTTTATATTTTAGGTTAACTATAGATTAGTAATTTTTAACATGTAGGGATCAACTAAAAATAAATACGATGCACGGTGTGGCTGGTAAAACTCAAATTGTCTCCTTTTATTTAAAATTGACATTAATTTAAGTAAAAACAACAAGTGATGTACTTAAAACTAATAAAATTCCGTTGAATTGTTTTTATATTTTAGTAAAATGGTATATGAGTCACTTTTCATGTGTATAAGTCAATCACATCTCAATACAACACATTATGTGGCCGTTCCAACTCAAAGTGTCTCTTTTTATTTAAAATTGACATTAATTTTAGTAAAAACAACAAGTGACATACTGAAAACCAAGAAAACAGAATAAGATTATTTTTATATTTTAGGAAAACGATCTATTAGTCATTTATAATGCATAGTGATCATCCATAACTCAAAATTATGCATGGTGTGGCTGATACAACTCAATGTGTCTCCATTAATATAAAATTGACATTAATTTAATTAAAACAAAAAATGACATACTGAAAACAAGAAAATACATTTGGATTATTTTGATACATTAAGTCAATGATCCATGAGTAATTTTTAATATGTTTAAGTTAAC
This sequence comes from Viscum album, assembly GCA_963277665.1. Classification (NCBI taxonomy): domain Eukaryota; kingdom Viridiplantae; phylum Streptophyta; class Magnoliopsida; order Santalales; family Viscaceae; genus Viscum; species Viscum album. The sequence goes on along the minus strand of OY728158.1, from coordinate 358,483,487 downwards.
CAAACCTCAATCCGACACATGATGTGACCATTAGGACTAACAATGTTAGTTATTAGTTTAAAATTGATATTTTAGTTCAAAACGTGTCACTCATTGAAAACCAAAGAAACACTCTCCGATTTTTTTTATAATTTAGTAAAGTGATTAATAAGTCATTTGTGATGTGTATTAATATTTTTAATATCAAACTAATGCACAATTCCACTGATGTGACTCAAAATGCATGTTTTCAATTTGAAATGACATTTTAGTAAAAAAAACTAACATACTAAAAGCCACACAAACACATTAATATTGTTTTGATACTTTAGGACATCAATAAATTAGTAATTTGTGATAGGTAGGAATAAACCTCACCTCAATAAGAAGCATGGTGTGGCTGGTATAACTCCAAATGTGTCGTTATTTAAAATGAACATTAATTTAATAAAATAACAAGTGAAACACTAAAAACGGAGAAAACACATTCTTATTTATTTGATATTTTTTGAAAAATGATCCATAACTAATTTTTAATGTTTTGAAATGAACCCCACCTCAATTGGATACATGGGTTGACCAATATTACTCCAAATGTGTCATTTTTATTAAATATAGACAATTTATTAATGTGTTCTTTCATATTAATGTACAATTTTTTTATCTGTAGTATAAGTATCATAATATTTATTTTGTTTATATAGGTGGAATATTTTTCTCAGGTTGAGGTGATTTTTCTAGAAATGGATACCATGATCAAAGATTGTTTATAGGGGATCACGAGCGTCAAAATATGGAAAATTAATGTTTTAGAATGTTTGTTGCACAATTGTAAATGAAATTACATAAAACATTTTTTGCAATGTAAATAATATTGTTTATTTTTGTATATAACATTGGTGGATAGTTTTTTGTTCCTAATGTCTATTAAATGTATATATTATGTTTTCTTATAATGTGCTGTTTAAATTGTAGTTTTCTTATTGTTGTGCTATGTTTAAATTGTAGGTTGGGTGTGCTGTGTTTAAATTGTAGGTTGGGCGTGTTGTTATATGTGTTTTAATTGCAGATTGGGTGTACTATTATATAAACATCACAATATAGGAGGGTATCCCTTTATTATCACTAGAAAAGGACTCAAAAAGGAATCATTTATCAGTGCTAAAAATAGAACTGATAAAGGGTACCTTTATTAGCAATATAAAATACCTAATAAAGGGGTTCCTTTATTAGTGCTTTTTTTAGCACACATAAAGGACCCCCTTTATCTAGGTTGCGATTAACAGTTCTTTTTTAGTTTTTCTAAAGGTGATTTTATGCACTGTTGAATGCTATATTTTTATTAGTGTGCCACTATGATGGTTTTTGGTTTCAATCACCAAGGAGTTGAATAAAATGTGATGAAAAACATTATTAACATCTCTCATGCTAGAAATTTGTGGGAGAAGCTCGAGACTAACTATGCATTGAAGACTGGAAACAATACATTGTTACTTATCAGAGAAATGATGAAAATGAGGTACAAATAAGGTATGTCTATATTTAAAAATTTAAGAAAATATTAGGGATTTCTTTATCAGTTTTATGGCAATAAAATCAATTTTGAAGTTGAGGTTTTATCTCTTTTGTTGCATTACACATTACCCAATTCTTGGGAGAATTTACGTGTTAATCTAACTGATTCTGCTCCTAGATTTGTTGTGACATTAAGTTTTGTTATTCTAATTTTTTTTAATGAATAGGTTAGGAGGAAAACTCATGAGAAATCCTCTTCAGAGATTTTATTCACGAAGGACCAGGGGAGAAGCTGAGACTTGGGATAAAGCAGTTGAGGTAAGAGCAAAGACATAAGAAAATCCATATCAAAGTAGAGAGATTTTGATTGACATAATTGTGGTAATAAAGGGCATGTTAAGAAGTTCAATTATATGTTTAAAAGATAATATAGAATGAAAAAAATCCATAGAAGAAAAATGGCTATGGATATGACCATGTCGCCACCGCTATAGGGGCTAATCTTATTATTTTTTATGACTCCATCAATGTTGATTTTGATGATTCTTGATTGGTTGTTGATAGTGTTTCATGTTTTCACGTGAAATCGAAGAATGGGTTATTTACATCTTAAACCTAGGAATTTTTTGCATTTTGAATATGGGTAATGGTGGTACTATTGATGTTCTAGGTACCAAGACCGTTAGTTTAGAGAGTAGTACAAGAAGTAAACTGATTTTGAAGAATGTTCGACATGCGCCGGAGGTTTGAATTTATTTCTACCACCATTCTTGATGATGAATGGTTTATCAGTACTTTTGGTGATTTAAAATGGAATACTTCCAAGTGTTATTTTATTGTGGATCGAGGGAAGTAGCATTCAAGTTTATATTAAACTAGAGATTCTATTTCATGTGATACTTCTTGCGGTGTTGAGTGTAGTGTTTCGTCCAAGTCGTGGTATACGAGTCTCAGTCACATTAGTGAGAAAGGTCTTGGTAGTTTGGACAATAGAAATATTCTACCAGATTTAAGAGTGTTAAATTAGACATGTGTGATTATTTTATGATAGGAAAATAGAGCAGGGTGAGTTTTACGAGTTATCCTTTACAAAGGAAGCCACAAGTACTCAAATTAGTACATTATAATGTGTGTGGTACTTTGAAATCTAAGACCATTAGTGGCAGACTTTATTTTGTGACATTTATTGATGAATACTCACTTAATATATGGTTTTATGTTTTGAATCTCAAAATTCAGGTGCTTAGTGTTTTTATGCAATTTCAGGTTTTAGTTAAGAGTAAATCTAGTAAGAAATTAAAATGTATTCTCACTGAAAATGAGGGATAATATTATGGTTCATTTGATCAGTATTGAAGGATAGATGATATTTAGAATTAGAAGACTCCTCCATATATAGCTCAACTATGTTTTGTAGTTGAGCGGATGGAAAATAATTTGTTGTATAGAGTTTGTTGTTTACCTTTAGAAGCACAGTTTCATGGACATTTTTTGGGTAAGGCTTTACTTACTCCTGCATTTATTATCAATTTATCACCTGTAGTTTCTTTTCATACAAATAATCCCAAAAAATATGACTAAATACATTAAATATTTTTTGGTAGGTGTATATATGAAAAACAGTAAAGGGATTTACCCATGGGAAAATGTCCGGACTTATCAGTCCTCATGTCACCTCAACAACTGAAGATAAAATAAAACCTGACAAAAAGGATGAAATAATGGTAGATCAGATCAAATCATTTAAAAGAAAAATTTCAGATGACATACTCTATTTAATACCTAGGATTCAGTGTTAATAATCTAAAATATAATCATATGAAATTTACTTTAATTTCATTCATTACTTATTCCTTTTTGTTTTGTTTTTAGGGACCATTGAATTCTCATTTTAGTAAATTTGGATACTCTAAAGATTTATTATTGGCTTGATTGCATGGATATTCAATAAACTATCCACACATGATGGAGTTTTTCAATTTTTAGTATACTAAATCCAATGTTTTAGAAGTAAAAATCATGTTATATAATTTATATTATCTTTTAATGAGGATTATATTATGGTAGGGTGGTTCATTACAATCGTCTGAAAAAAGGAATGAGGCCAGGGGTTAAGGACAAGGAAGAACACAAGTACTACGACTGGATAAGTATCATGGTATATATAATAATATTTAACTATCCAAAAACCTATAAAAAATTACATATTCTCCTCAACATTTCTACAGTGTCTGAAACAAACCAATGGAAAATATTTCATTTATTATGTTTGTAAAATTATGAGTGAGATCATATTCCATGAACAAACCAACATCCCTAAAGAATAATTTTCAAATACAATTACTATTTCATTTAAAATACTCAATAATACCTTATGTATTTATATTTTTATAGTTCAACTATGACTATTGAAATGTATCATATTCACAAGATGATATAGATGCGCTCAGAAATGAAATGGCATCATACCTTATGAAAGAATGTACACCAAAAGCATGAAGATGCGACTTCTATAGGCAATGTATGAATTCTAATGTTAATTTCACCTTATAACATTTTTATGCTCATGTTATCCTTATATGATAATTAATATCTCTATTTTTTTCACTAATTTAACATATATTATCACCCTTTCTTATGTATCATATCTTCGTGTTATTATGAATTGTTTGAGAAATGATGCCTTAGAAGGCCAGTATAACTCAAAGTGTATCTTTTAATTTTAAATTTAAATTAATTAAAGTAAAAACAAAAATTGTACAAATTAAAACTGATAAGAAACATTTGGATTTTATTGATATTTTAAGAAAATGATCTATTAGTCATTTATGGCGTGTAGGGATCAACTGCACGTCAATATGACGCATGGTGTGGTCAGAAGTACTCCAAGTCTCTCTTTTTATTTAAAATTGATAATAATTTTAGTAAAAGAAACAAGTGACATAGTAAAAACAAAAAAAATGAATTAATATTGTTTTGATACAATAGTAAAATGATCCGTTAGTCATTTTTTGTATATGAGTCAACCACACCTCAATCTGATGCACAGTGTGGCCGGTATAACTCAAAGTGTCTCTTTTTATTTAAAATTGGAATTAGTAACATACTGAAAACCAATCAAACACATTATGATTGTTTTTATATTTTAGGAAAATTATTTATTTTTCATTTTTGATGAGTAGGGATCTACCTCACCTCAATACGACACACAGTGTGGCTGGTACAACTCAAAGTGTCTTCTTTTATTTAAAATTGTCATTAATTTTAGTAAAAACTACAAGTGACATACTTAAAACCCATAAAACACATTTTAATAGTTTTTATATTTTAAGAAAATGATCCATGAGTCATATTTGACATGTAGGAGTCAGCCAAACGTCAATATGATGCACGTTGTGGCCGTTACAAGTCAAGGTGTCTCTTTTTTATTTAGAATTGACAATAATTTAAGTAAGAACAAGTGACATACTATAAACTAAGAAGAAACATTAAAAATGTTTTGATTTTTTAAGAAAATGATATATTATTCATTTTTGATGTGTAGGGATCATCTTCACCTCAATACAATGCACTATGTGGCCTGCACAACTCAAAGTGTCTCCTTTTATTTAAAATTGACACCAATTTAAGTAAAAACAACATGTGACGTACATAAAACCAAGAAAAAACATTTTTATTGTTTTAATATTTTATCAAAATTATCCATGAGTCATTTGAGATGTTTAAGAGTTAACCAAAAATCAATCTGATGCATGGTGTGGTCATTACAACTCAATGTGTATCTTTTTTTAAAATTGAAATTAATTTAAGTAAAAAAGAAAGTTACATACTTAAAACTGACAAAAAATTTGATATTTTTATATTTTAGGTTAACTATAGATTAGTAATTTCTAAAATTTAGGGATAAACTAAAACTAAATACGATGCACGGTGTGGCTACTACAGCTCAAAGTGTCTCTTTTTATTTAAAATTGACATTAATTTAAGTAAAAACAACAAGTGATGTACTTAAAACTAAGAAAATTCATTTGAATTGTTTTTATATTTTAATAAAATGATCCATGAGTCATTTTTGATGTGTAGGAGTCAATCACATCTCAATCCAACACATTATGTGGCTGTTCCAACTCAAAGTGTCTCTTTTTATTTAAAATTGACATTAATTTTAGTAAAAACAACAAGTGACATACTAAAAACCATGAAAACACAATAAGATTGATTTGATATTATAGAAAAATGATCTATTAGTCATTTATAATGCATAGTGATCATCAATACCTCAAAATGATGCATGGTGTGGCTGATACAACTCAATGTGTCTCCATTAATTTAAAATTGACATTAATTTAATTAAAACAAAAAATGAGATACTAAAAAGAAGAAAATTCATTTGGATTGATTTTATACTTTAGGTCAATGATCCATGAGTCATTTTTAACTTGTTTGAGTCAACCACACCTCAATCCAACACATGATGTGACCATTAGGACAAAAAGTGTTAGTTATTAGTTTAAAATTGACATTTTAGTTCAAAATGTTTCACACATTGAAACCCAAATAAACACTCTCTGATTATCATTATAATTTAGTAAAGTGATAAATAATTCATTTTTTATTTTTATTAAGAATTCTCATGTCAATCTGATGCATGATGTGACCAATATGACTCAAAATGCATGTTTTTAATTTGAAATGACATTTTAGTAAAAAACAAAACTGACATACAAAAAACCACACAAACACATTCAGATTGTTTTGATACTTTAGGGCATCAATACATCCATAATTTGTGATAGGTAGGAATCATCCTCACCTCAATAATAAGAATGGTGTGGTCGGTATAACACCAAATGTGTCATTATTTAAAATTGACATTAATTTAATAAAAGAACAAGTGACACACTCAAAACCAAGAAAACACATTCTTATTTATTTGATATTTTTTTGGAAAATGATCCATAAATAATTTTTAATGTGTTGGAATGAACCCCACCTCAATAGGAAACATGGTGTGACTAGTTTAACTCTAAATGTATCATTTTTATTAAAAATTGACAATTTATTAAGCATGGTGTGGCAGTACAAGAAGTAAACCAATTTTGAAGAATGTTCGACATGCGCCAAAGGTTTTATTGAATTTATTTATACCACCATTCTTGATGATGAAGGGTTTATCAGTATGTTTTGTGATTTCAAATGGAAAATTTCCAAGTGTTATTCTATTTTTGCTCGAGGTAAGTAGCATTCAGGTTTTTACTAAACTAGATATTTTATTTCATGTGATACTTCTTGCGGTGTTGAGTGCAGTGTTTCATCCATGTTGTGGTATATGAGGCTCAGTCACATTAGTGAGAAATATCTTGGTTTTTTGGACAATAAAAATATTCTACCATATTTTAAGAGTGTTAAATTAGACACGTTTGATTATTGTATGATAGAAAAATAGTGTAGGGTGAGTTTTAGCAGTTATCCTTTACACAGGAAGCCACATGTACTCAAATTTGTACATTATAATGTCTGTGGTACATTGAAATCTAAGACCATCAGTGGAGGTCTTTATTTTGTGACATTTATTGATGTATACTCACCTAATCTCAAGTTTTATTTTTTGAATGTCAAAATTCAGGTGCTCAGTGTTTTTAAGCAATTTCAGGTTTCTGCTAAGAGGGAATCTAGTAATAAATTGAAATGTATTCTCACTGAAAATGTGGGATAATATTGTGGCTCATTTGATCAGTATTAAAGGATGGATGATATTAAGAATTAAAATATTCCACACAATATACCTCAACTAAATTTTGTTGCTAAGAGGATGGACAATACTTTTTTTGAAAGAGTTCGTTGATTACCTTTAGAAGCAAAGTTTCTTGGAATTTTTTTGGGTAAGGCTTTACTAAATGCTGCATTTATTATCAATTTATCACCTATAGTTTATTTTCAGACACGTACTCCTGATAATTTTTGGTATGGAAAAAAGATCAGGTATGATAACTTGTGTTTTTTTGGTTGCAAGGCATTGGTTCATGTACCAAGATATGAGAGATCCTAGATGGATGGTAAGACATGCTAGTGTATTTTTATTAAAAATGGACATGATGAGTTTTGGTATAGTTTTTATGATGAAAATTTAAAGAATCTTCTTATAAACCATGATAAAATGTTCAAAGAAGATCAGACTATTGGAGATATTGATAAGGGAGAAAAATATAATTCTCAATATTTTTATGGAATTTCCAGTCTTGATCTAGGTTATGATTCACATTTACCTCATATTTTTTTTATTTTGATGATGATGTTGATGGGAAGAATGATATTTAGGGTGAACATGGATATATTGATGTTTCTGATTCACCTTTTATTTCTGATGATTTTGTTTTAGGTGATATTAATGAACCCATTATTACACTCTGTAGATCATCACATTATCATACCATTTCTACTTGATATTCATCTAATTTTTATGTGCTCCTCACTAAAGGGGGAGAACCAGAATCTTTTTACGAGGTGATAGAAAGTGAACAGATGGATAGATGGGATATGGAAATGGATTAATAGATGAAATCATTTCATGAAAATCATACATTTTAGCTTCTAAATTTTCCAAAAATTATGAGAGATTTGAAAAATCAGTGGATTTATTAGACTAAAAATGATGATTCCAATTCACTTCCATGATACAATGTAAAGTTAGTTTTAAAAGGATTTTTTCAGAAGAAAGGTATTGATTTTGATGGGATTTTCTCACATATTTTCAAAATGTTTTCCATTTTTGTTATTCTTTGTTTTTTTATAGTTTGGATCTATAGATTCAGTAGATGGATGTGAAGACAAATTTTTTCCATGGAGATTTTGAGGAGGATATTTATATAGAGAATCCAGAGGGTTTTGTTGAAATAGGTAAAGAGAATCATGTCCTCAAGTTGAATAAAAGTTTGTATGGTTTGAAGAAATTTCTAAGGTAGTGGTATAAGATGTTTGAATCTATAATTTTTTGTTTGGGTTTTAGAAAGAAATCATTTGATCATTGTGTTTTTGTTTATAGATTTACTGATGATGATTTTACTATAATATTGCCTTATGTTTATGATGCACTCATTGTTGGCCATGATGCTTCTAGAATTGAAAGATTGAAAAAGGATATTTGTCATTCTTTTGCGATTAAAGACTTGGGGCCATCATGAAATGTTCATGGCATGTCACTATCCTATGATAAAAAGGAAAGAAATTATGGTTATCTCAAGAGAGATACATTGATAAGGTTCTTTGGATATTTTCTATGGATATAGTAAAAGTGGTTAGTACTTATATTTATTTACCCATTAAGCTCAGTACTATCCAGTCTCCTTCCACTGATAATGATAGAGAAGAGACACAACACTTACCTTATTCATCTACCACTGGCTATTTGATGTATGTGATTACATGTACTAGACCCGATATAGCTTATGTAGTTTATATGGTTAGTAATTTTCTATCAAATCTAGGTAGATAACATTGGAGAAAAGTGAAGTATATTCTTCGTTAACTTTATGGTGATTATGATCTAAGATTGTGTTTTGGAAAATGGGAACCTATGAATCGTGGCTTTGAAGATTCAGATATGAAAGAAGATATTGATTTGAGGAAGTCTACTTCAAGATATTTGATCACTTTTGCAAGGGAAGCAGTATCTTAGAATTATAGATTGTAGAGATATGCTGCTTTATCTACCAAAGAGTCAGAGTTTATTGTAGTTAATGAGGATATCAATGAATTATTTTGGACGTAAAAATATATTCAAGAGATCATTGTAAATCAGTACAGGCATGTTTTATTTTGTGATAGTAAGAGTTTTATTTTTTGGGAAAGAATTACACTTTTCATGGTAGGTTGAAACATATAGTTGTTCAATATCATTGGATCCACAACATCCTTGACTCAAGATAGTTAGAAATTTAGAAGATCCACACTGATGAAAATAGGTCAAACATGTTGACCAAGAGTTTACCCGGAGGTAAATTTGAGAATTTTTGACTGATTACAAGGTTGGAGGTTATCCCCACTTGAGTTACAGGGAGAGTTTATTTGGGGGTACCTCCTCAAATGGAGCACCATGTTGGTCAAGACCGCATTTCTCAAATATAGAACCACATGGGTCAAGACCGCGTGAATTAATTCATGTGGATACATGATTTTTACATAGGTCAAAGAAGCATTTTTTGGAGATATAAATCTTTATGCGGACATTTTTTCTTATAAAAGGCGGTAACACTTGGTATTTTAGAACATAGTGACATACACAGATTATATTCTTTTGGTGACTTCCTTTGGATTGACGATAAATTTTCTTCCCTCTACACCTTTGATCCACTATTTTTATATGTATAAATTTTTAGATCCCTTACATTTTTGGGGAGTATCTTCCATATACTTCTTAATTTTCATGGAACCCTCTTTCTATACTATGTATCATGTTTTTTCCCTTTTTGGGTTTTCCAAATTAAAATTTCTGGTGTCAACTTTTATTTTTTAAATAATTATTTTTGATTCACTTCACATATTATTTTTTTAGAGAATGATTTTATTTTACACTGCACATTTACTTTTTTATTGTTTTTGTGTTCATTGCTTGCAGTCTTTCCCAACAATTGGTTCTAGAAGCAGAAACATGACTAGATAAAGAAAATATTTCCAAGGCCTTTAGTTTGATATTAGCATTGAATCTATCAAAATATTTTATTCTAGGTACTCTTCATACAATCACAGATCAATGCTACCTTGATCATTGAAAAATCCTTATGTCCAAAAAACTATCACCATGACCGAAATCCCAAATATATCTCATAATAACATCACCAAACATTAATCAAAGACTAACACCCCTCTTACCTACTCATCCCAATCAAAAAAAGTCACCCCATTCCCCCACCCAACAAAAAACCCAGTAATAATGAACCATCGAACCCCCAAGACTTTCCCACTAATACTTCCACCTTTTCCACAGACTATTCATAAAAAAATAAAATTCAAAGTCACTAAAAATGACCCAAAAAATCACTGAACGTAGAGGGGAAAATTTAGAGGGGAATTTAACATCTATATCCCTACATCAGAACCCAGTGAATCATAAAGAACCACCGAGACTTCACATTCACGTAAATTATTACTGGATTTATTAAAAATGGAAGATTATGGTTATTATATCTAATAAAAAAAGTTGGATCTTATCTCTATCAAACACCACCTATCTTAATGAATGTATTGTGTTGGAGTTTCCATGGGCTTTGAAACCTATAAGTAGTTCGAATGATTCAGTTCTAGATCAGTAAAAGTGGTCCAACCATGGTTTTTCTATCTGAATCAATGATAAAAATAATAAAATGTGTTGAATCTCTTCTAAAGAGTTTTTTCAAGGATATATCATAGTCTCTCACCATGGTCACGCGGATAGCCTCTTCCACTTATGGAAGGAGGAGGATATTTGGATAACAAATTGTATTTTCAATTAGTATTCAATTTCAATTCATGGGTATCTCTAACATGGGACGTGATGGTATCAATTTCACATTTTTCTATGGGTACACATAGAACACCTTCATTGTAGAGCATTTGAATGTATTTTTGGCTTCTTCCAATTAGCTCACAATAATTATCCTCTTTCTTATTTCTCATCTTACCCACCACCATGTGGACCATTGACCTATTATCATAAACAATAATAATGACTATAGTAATATGATACAATAGAGGATGTTTATATTTTAATGATACAAAATGATTGAAAGATATTGTGATGACGTGATTATATCCGGATGGAATTAGTAAGGCCCTAATGTTCACAATAAAATACACCAGGTCTCCTATAACCATAAGTGGTGGAGTTATAGTTAGTTTCACCAACCAGATGATCAATTCCTTTCTATCTATAGAAGGTTAGAATACATTTACTCACTTTATCTCTCATGTGAAACCATCTCTAGAATACTCGCCCTATAAAATGTCCTTAATAATTATCTCAAAAGGAAATAAATCTATTGGATAATGTCTGTGTGAGATATCCAAATTAAAGAGGGTGACTCAAATACAAATTATTCCCATCAAAAACAACTTGGCATGTTATGTAAGAACATAGTTTCTTGCCTGACGTATTCATAAGGGAATACCATCTCAAAATAGGATGACATCCATGGCCTTATCTTGTGCTTTATCCAAGATCTCTAGTGTAACGACCTGAAATTTTATAAATAAAATTCCACTTTCATTTTAATCAAATGTCTTATTATATATAATGGATATAGAAAACACATGCACTTATTTTTTTTTATCATATTGGATTTAAATGACCATTAAACATTTTTATCATTGATAATATAACTTTTTAACAATTATCATATAATTAGTATAAATATAGGGTTTTAATAAAACCAATTAATGCAGACAAAGTATGTGACGACCTCAACAGGTATCATTCCATATGAAGCCCAATTATCAGATATTTTGAGAGTCATAGCATCTCTGGTCTTTTCCCTTGACCACACCCAAGATGAGATCCAATAACATAAGCATGAGTGAAACCATTTATGGGAGAAGTTCAAGCTCATCAAGATCGCAAACAAAATCATGTACGCCGAATCACCCTGTAAAAGTCTCATTGTCGTGCACCATACCCTTATGGAATTTTCTGGTGTATTAAATGGATATGTATCAATACTATAATAATATGAATATTTATATTGTTTTTTAACCAAATAATATTCATATTTCTTCTTATCATTACTTTATAATTGATTTTTATTTTTATATACTAAAACACAAATTGTATTGTAAATTAGTATAAAATTAAAAATAAGGAATTTATTTTGATTAATTAGCATTTTTTTTAAATAAATAATAAAATACTATTTTTAAATAATTTTTATTAAATATAAATGATCATATAATTTTTAGGATTTCAAAATATAATTTTATTAAGGGTTCGAAAACTGTTATTGTCCAAAAAACACAACATTTTTCAATAAATGTAGATTTAATTTTAAAAGTATAAATTCACATATTTATAAAATTATTAAAAAAATTATTCTTGGAATTAGAACATTGAAATTTTCAAATGATGGTTTTTTCCAAATTTCTTGAGACAATTGATTTTTTGGGTAAAAATCAAATACCATATAAATATACGATGTGTATTATAACACCATAATGAACTAAAAATGATGTAATACATACAATAAATGGTATCCTTGGACAAATATATTTTTCACCTTTAAAATAATGTGATTTCATTTTTATTTGATTAATTTTATAAAGCCTTTATGAATCCTTTGAAACCATTAATATATTTTAAGGTTTTAAAATCATTTCATTAAGTGTATGACCCAATTACACATAAGTAAATGTATTATATTATTAATTTATTCCCTTGATCTTATAAGATAATGAAAAACACTCTTATTTGGCGGAAAACCATGATAATATTTGATGGTTTGGTTATTTTATTAAATAGATTCCAAAACCTATGTTTGAGAAATAATAAAGAATTCCCCACTGATGTCCTATATCAAACCACATAATATCAAAATTATCTTAAGTATAAATACATAGAGAACATTATTAATCTTACCTACAATATCTATAGTCTTCCCAATGTTCTCCAAACTCTCAAATCCCCTCCCAAGCATTGGGAGTCACACTCTCAAGGTAAGGGTTATTTTCCTTCTCCTCTTTATTCATGTTTATTCATTTTCTTATGCCACTTATATCCATTTTATAACATTTGGATATATTATTCCATATCCCCCTTACATACCCTAGTATTTATAAATAATCAAAGAACCCTTTCTCTCTCATTAATCCTTCCCATGAACATTTATATTCCCTCGTTATGCTGCTGAAATTTCACCGTGATTTTTCATGTAAAAAAAATCTTGTAGTGAATAACCATCCCCATTTCCTATAATGGGTGTTCACCATTATTCACTTATAATTATTTATTGGGGACTTACATGTATTTATTATAAACTAATTTATTGTGGAATAAAATATTATGATGAATGAATCCATGTTTTATGACCCATGTTAAACGTTTAAGTATGAGAATGAAATGAAAGTGATGAGTGCACCAAGAATTATACTGCTCTCCAATGTAATGTGTAATGTTTATTATAATGAGACATTATTTTGAGAAATTGAGTAAACCTAATTTATTTATGGTAATTTTTCCTTCCTTATTTATTGGTATTTATCCTTGTCCAATGTTTATGATGTAGTTTTTTAATTTGTTTACAAATTTCCCATGTTACTTTTATAATTATCATTCTATATCATGTCTCATTATTCATGCTTATGATTCCTACAAATTTTATGACCCATTGATATCATATGGTCTAACATTTACTATTTTTTTCATGTTACACCAAGTTTATTCCCTTACTAGGATTTACATATCACCTCTTTATTTTGTATGTCCCAAGGTTATCCCATGAAGTTTTAAGTACAAGCATGTTAAAGAAATTTATAATTAAGATGATGTATTCCTTTTTTACATTGTTATATAATGTAACTAATTACCAAATATACTAGACTTAACAAACTTCTAGTTTTTCATAAGTTTAATTTTTGTTTTGCAACAAATCATGTATGAATGTGAAATAAAGATTAGGGTTTCCATAGTTGGCATCAAAGGAAATGTTTTGTTATTTTTTGGATTAGGTTTAAAAAAATATAGCCAAAGCCTTGGGGATAAAACTAAGTATGAGAAAACATCCATAAATTTGGGTAAGAATAGAGTAATTGTTTTATCAAAAATAGACATCCTTGTTTGTATATTATACGTGGTTCTGGCTTTGGCACATATGTACATAGTTGTAAAACCCAAAAACACCATGTAGATCTAGACTCGACCAATAACTGGTGCACGAAAACAAGAATTGATTTACACCTGGCTTGAAACTCTCAGGGGATATGTTTTTCATAATTCATAAGTTCATTAGAAACCATTATTAAGGTGGAAAAATACCCTTAATAATGTACATTAGTAAATAGATCAGGGATAACATTAGATGAAGCCTAGAAATTTATAAGTAAATAAAATACAAGTAATTTATATGTTATATATTTGAAGTTATTTTATTCCCATTTGTATATTTAATATATTAATAAATTCATCCCTAATTTTCCCTTTATTATATATAATTTATGGAAATAGGAGGAATTATGTAAAAAACAATGTTATGGGCACTGTGATGACTGCCCCAATGAGATTCCCAACTCGATGAGAGTGGGAATAGTAAACTTTATGATGATACTGTCTCAGATGAATCAGGTTCTGAATAGAAACCTAAATCCATAAGATCACCCAAAAACTCCTAAGAAAGAAAAAAATATGAAATTGAGAGCTTTATGTGACAAAGGCCATTGAATTTTAATGGATCATCTGATCCATTAATCACAGAAAAATGGATCGACTCTGTTGATAAGATCTTCTCTAACTTTCAATGATATGAACACGAGAATGTTTTATTAACTATTTATCATATGGACAAAGAATATGATCAATGGTGTAAATTGATAAATAATTAAAAGCTTGAGTATGAGATCGAAGAAGTGGGATGAAAGGAATTCAAGAATATGTTTTTTGATAAATATTTTTCTCATACTCTCTGACATAAAATGGAAAAATATTTTCTTTCCCTCAAGAAAAAAGATGATGAATCTATCAGAGAGTACATGGAAAACATCACAAGAATTTCATGACACACCTCTAGGTTTGTTGCTTCACCTGAATGAAAGGATTACCAATTATTTAGTGGGTTAAAACTTAGTCTATGAAAATCCCTAGTGATCTGAGACTTTAATAGCTATGATGAAATTTTATGATATGCCCTCAAAGTTGAAATATAGATATACGAATCTCAAGGATATAATAGGGATAAGAAGTGGAAAGTGGATTTTAATTTTGGAGGTTTGATGGTTAAATATAACGGTGCCATGAAATTTAAACCTCACACTTTCCAAATGTCCAAAAATAAGAACCACGAAAATTGCCTAAGGGGGAAGAGGAAATGATATAGGTGCATAAAGGACGGGAACCTAGTTAGTGATTTCTGAGATGAGAAACCTACCAATGCGATGGTGGAAAAAAAATCCTCCAGTAAACCCTCAATTTAGTGTTCATTACTTAAATTTCAAGGAAGCATAGAACTTTTAAAACTAGTTCACTAATCCAAAGATATTCAGGGACAACCAATAAAATCCAAGGCAGAAAGAGAGATATTTTTTCATCACAACCATTGAGGTGGATCCCATCAATTAAGTTGTAACAGGTACACTAGTTATTAATTCAATACTAATGAACATATTTTTTTATTATGGTTCTTTTCATTCCTTCATATCATGAAAATTTAGTATAACTATTCAAACACCACCCCATAGCATAAAAGTAGAGCAATCGGTCAAAATGGAAATGGGGAAATTATTTCATCATTAGTAAATAGTCTTATCGTGTCAAAATTCATGGGATAAACATCCTAGAAAATTTTTTCATACTCCCTTTGGTGGTATTTTATGCAATTCTTGGTATTTATTTTCTTTCCTTCTATATATCCAACAAAAATTTTCACAAGAAGGAAATCACTCTCTATATCACAAATAATCCTCCAATTATGTACAAGTTAAAGGAGAAGGATGAATCTTATTTAGCGCCCACATATAAATAATGGATATTATTTTCCTATGATAAAGCATATCTCACTCAAATGATTGAGTCTAAAAAAAGAATAATCCTTGAATACATGCCCATTGTAAGGGAATAAAATGATGTGCTTTCCATGTAATTGCCTAGTCTTCCTCCTAACCTAGAGGTTGAATTTTCAATTGAGATTATATTTTTGGTGTTACCAACATCTATGAATCTGTATAGAATGACTATTTTGGAACTTGAAGATCTGAAGAAACAATTACTGGAGAATTTGGATAAAGGGTTCATACGTCCAAGTGATTCACCATGTGGTGCACCAGTCCTCTTCGTCAAGAAGAAGGATGGGTCAATATAGTTTTTCATTAATTATCATAATCTCAACAAGATCACAATAAATAAAAAGTATCAACTTCCATGGATTTATGAATTTTTCAATCAGCTATGTGGAGCCCAATACTTCACCATGGTGGATCTGCAGTCGGTGTATTACCATGTTTGGGTGAAGAAAGAGGATATCCCCAAGTTTTCTTTTCAAGTAAGGTACTAGCACTATGAGTTCGTAGTAATGAAATTAGAACTCACTAATGCTAAAAAATCATATGGAACATGTTTGATAGAATATATAGGTATCACCTCAACAAATTTATGGTAGTCTTTATAAATGATATTCTAATATACTCCAAAACCAAAGAGGATAATGACGAGCATCTAAGAACTATGCCAAAGACCTTGAGAAGATTTATGCAACGTAAATAATACGTGAGATATTGTTGAAGGATGACTCATTCCTGATGCATATCATCCCAAGAAATGGGATATATATTGACCCTTTAATGATCGAAGCAATTGAAGGATGGATGAGACCAATATCCATGTCAGATATACATAGTTTCCTTGGATTAGCCGGGTACTATCATCTATTTTTGAAAAATTTACCACAATTATCAAACCCTATAACAACTCTAAATCATAAGGGAGTAAAGATTAACCAAAATGATGAACGTGAAGAGATATTTAAGGATTTTATAAGTAGGCTTATCATAGAACCTGTACTCACACTACCCATAAATGGAGAAATTTCCATGGTATTTATTGATTCTTTGAAGAATGTATTCGGTTGTGTAGTAATGATGAATGAAAAATTGATCACATATTCTTAACATAAGTTTAAATTCATCAAAAATAATTACCCAATGCATGATCTTCATTTCGTTGTTGTGATCTTCACTTCGAAAATATGGTGGATTTATATCTTTGGAGAGAAGTGTGAAATATCTAAATATCTCAAAATCCTCAAGTATATATTGAAACTAAAAGAGATGAATATGATCCAATGAAGATAGTTAGATATGATAAAAGACTATGACTATTCAATTCACTACCATCCTAGGAAAGCTAATAAAGTGGAATATGTTCTAAGTATAAAGGATCCATCATTTATATCATTGATGAAAATTGAGATGGATCCGATGTTCTTATATTTTAATAAATTGGACATGAGAACCATAAATGAAGTAATATCATCAATACTTCCACAAATTATTTGTCAACCAACCATTCTAGATGAGAAAAAGTTGGCTCAAAGAGATGAAGTGGGAACTCATATAAAAATGGAAGCTATACAAAAAGAGAAATTCTCTGACATTAATGTTAATGAAGGAGTAGTATAATTTGACTCATGGCTATGTGTACTATAAAATCCCGAGTTAATGAAGAATCTATTTTATGATGTACATAGTTCATGTTTCTTCATACATCCAGCATGTACAGAGATGATCAAGATCCTTGAGGGTTCTATTAGTGGGACAACATGGAGATGGAGATCATGAAATATACATCAAGATTCTGTGTATGTCATCAAGTGAATGATGAAAGGAAAAAATACATGGGGATGATGTAACCATCACCCATACCTATATGAAAATGGAAAAACATCACTATAGACTTTGTCACCGGTCTTATAAAGACATAAAGAGGAAATAATGATATATGGGTTGTGGTTAATCATCTTACAAAAATTGTAAACTTCATTAAAATTCAATAAGACTTCTCACTCAATAAACACAAAAGTATATACATTAGAGAAGTGGTGAGGCTGCATGGAACACCAATATTGATTATATATAATCAAGACCCAATATTTTCCTCTATATTCTAGAAGATTCTCCAACGTGATCTAAATACAAAGTAAAACATCAACATGAATTATCATCCTCAAACTAATGGGCAATCTACATGGACTATTTAGACACATGTGGACATGTTGAGAGATAATCAATTGACATAAAATAAGTATGGGACAAAAAAATTCCTCTATTCGAGTTATCATACAATAACAATTTCCACTCAAGCATTCAAATGGATCCCTATAATACCCATTATAGGAAAAGGTGAAGAACACCTATATTTCTATATGAAGTTGGGGAATGAAAACTTATAGGTCATAAAATGGTCACGGGAATAGTGTAAAAGGTTAATACCCTTCAATAAAACATCAAGGCTAATTAGAGTGAAAAAAATAGCTATGCTGAAAATCATCAATGAGACCTAAATTTTGATGTTGGAAACAAGGTATTCCTCTTTATATCTCCATGGAAGAAATTCATGATATTTTTGGAGAAGGGAAATCTTAGTTCAAGATTCATCATCCCCTTTGAGATCCTTGATAGCATTAGAGTGGTGTATTATCGACTAGAAATCCTATATAATACATCTTAATTACATGATGTATTCCATGCATATATCTTCAATAAGTAAAAATTAGATTCATCACATGTTCCCAATCCATAGGTGGTACCATTAGAGAATGATCTATCATATGAGGAGCAACCGGTGAAGATCTTAGATTATAGATATAGGGTTCTACAAAATAAGGTAATGTACTTTTTCAAAGTGTTGTTGAGCGACCAAAAGTTTGAATAAGCAATGTGGAAACTAGAGGAAGTGATGAAACAAAATTTACCTACTCTGTTTTAGTGTGGGGGAAAGAAAATTTGTGGGGAAAATTTCTGAAAGGGGGAAGATTTTAATGACCCTAACTTTTATAAATAAAATTCACCTTTCATTTTAATAAAATGACTTATTAAATATTATGGATATAGAAAAACATTAAATTATTTATTTTTATTATATCCTATAATATTTTAAATATTTTTAAGCATCTTTACCATTGATTATATATCCATTTAACAGTGATCTGTATGATTAGTATAAATAAAGGTCTTTGATAA
This sequence comes from Viscum album, assembly GCA_963277665.1. Lineage (NCBI taxonomy): Eukaryota > Viridiplantae > Streptophyta > Magnoliopsida > Santalales > Viscaceae > Viscum > Viscum album. Next base: position 358,464,089 of record OY728158.1, on the reverse strand, counting down.
ATCTGATTTAAAAAAAAAAGTGATGGCCTCAACTAGTTGGATCATACCCTATTAAGAACATTTATTGGATATTAAAATGGAGATAGAATATACGGGATATTTCCTTTTATAAATCCCATAATGAGGTCCAACAACTAAAGAATGAGAGAAACTATTTATAGGATAAGTTCAGTCTCATTGAGGTCATGGCCCAAACCTTGTACGACGAACCACCCCATGAAATTATAACGATTATACACCATAACCTTAGGGTATTTTATAGTTTATTAAATGGATATATATCAAGAACATAATAATATGAATATTTATATTTTATTTTCAATATAATAATGTTCATATTTTTTTCTTATCATTACTTTATAAATGATTTTAATTTTTATACAATAAAATACAAAATATATTGTTAATTAGTATTAAATTTCAAATATGTTATTTATTTTGGTGAAATAATTGATTTTTGATATAATTTATAAATTATTATTTTTAAATAAATTTTTTTAAATATAAATTATCTTATAATTTTTATGATGTCAAAAGTAAATTTTATTAGGGTTTGAAAACTGCTATTGTCAAAATACCCCGAAATTTTCAATAAATGTAGATTTTATTTTGAAAGAGAAAATTCAAATATTTATAAAATTATTTGGTCAAAATAAATATTATTTTTTGAATCAAAACTTTAAAATTATCCAATGGTGTTTTTTTCATAATTTTATGAGACAGTCAAATTTTCAGGAAAAAATTAAATACGGTAAAAATATATGGTGTGTATTATGACATCATAATGACCCAAAAGTTTTGTAATAAATAAAATAATGGGTATCCAAGAATAAATACTTGTTTTCATTTTAAATATTTTATTTTATTTTTATTTTATTAATTTTTTTAAGTCGTTATGAATCCTATAAAACCATTAATATATGTTAATGTTTTAAAATCATTTCTTCAAGAGTATGACTCACTTCCACATCATAAATGGTACTATTTTATTATGTTCGTACCATGGCCTTATAAAATAATTAAAAAAACTCCTATTTGGAATAAACCATGGGGTAAAACCATGAGATGTTTTGTGGTTTTGGTAACTTTAGAATATAGAGTCCAAAACCTAAGTTGGAGAAATAATAAAGACTTCCCTACTCATTTCTTATATATACCAACCCATTCTCTAATATATATTCACTAATAATAATTTGATCAAATAATTAATCTTCTATATCCTCTGTTGAGTCCTCCCAAGGTTTTTGAAGATATCAAGAATCCCCTCCGTAGCATTTTGATTCAAACTCTCATGGTAAGGGTTCTTTTCCATTTCCTCTTTTTTCAAGAATCTTCATTATCTTATTATTATTATCACTATTTTATAGAATTGTGATATGTTATTACATATAAAAATTACTACTATTATGATGTATAGAAATTTATAGAACCATTTAGATATCATTAATCCCTCCCATGAATATTTACACACCCATGTTTTGCTGTCGAAATTTCACCATGATTTTTTATGCCAAACAATTGTGTAGTGAATACCCATACCCATTTCCTATCATGTATATTCACCTATATAAACTTATACTTTTTGAATGGGGAATTAAAGGTATTTATTCCACACTTCTTTGTCATGAAATAAAATATGATTATGAATGAATCCATTTTTTATGATCTATGTGAAACACTTAAGCATGATAATGAAATAGAAGTGACAGATGTGCCTGGAATTATATAAAACTATAATGGATTGGGTAATCTTTAGTATGATGATAAATCATGTTGGGATATATACTAAACCCAATTCCTTTATTGTAATTTTCCAATAATTATTTCATGGTAGTTATCTATGACTTATGTTTATGATCAAGTGTTTTAAGTTGTTTCTACATTTCCCATATTTCCTTTATGATTATCATGATATATCTTGCCTCATTATTCTTGTTTATGATTCTTAATCCTTTTATTAACCAATAATATGACTATTTTCTAACATTTATTATTATCTCCTTTTTACACCATGTTTATTCCCTTATTGGGCTTTATATCTCACCCCTTTCTTTTGTATGTACCTAGGTTATCCTATGATGTTTTAAGTGCGATCATCATAAAAACGTTTTAAATAAATATGATGTATTCATTATTTTAAGTTTTTATGTAATTAATTAATTCCAAATACAACATACTTCTAGATATTTTAGGTTGTATTAAGTTTAATTATTTTTAATAAATCATTCATTGATTTGAAAGAAATACTAGGGTTGTCATATCTACTAAGTTGGTGAATCTTGCATCCTCACTAATATTGCTATTTGTATAAAGGAAGTAGTGAAAAACTCCATGAACCTCAATATCACCCTCGACATCATATATTCAAAAATAATTCTTACATTCATGAATATACATTCCACCAGATCCTCAGACCCTGATGAATTCGACACCCTCTTATTTAACAAAATCTTGCATATCATAGGACTAGATATTTCAGTAGTGATAAGAGACCTATGGAATAAAAAATATAACATCTCCTCTATTAATCAAACGCTCATTACTATCATTACCATGGTCTATAAACCCGCACTTGTATATTATTTTAGGCTAGTATGTCTTTTAAATGTAACCTAAAAAATATTCTCAAATTTTCTGGTAAACCTCTTGTGCTTATGGACCCCTTCCATTATCTCATAAAACCAATGTGATTTCATCCCCAAAAACATTATTTTGGGAATTGAAGTTATTTCCAACGAAACCTTCCATTATATGAAAACCTATAATATAGCCAAAATGGGTGTCATTGTAAAGAAAATATATATGAAAAAATCATTTGACTGAGTGGAATGGACCTTCCTCAAGTTCTAGATGATCATGATTGGAATATTCTCTAAATGGTTTGATGTGGTTATTCAATGTGTCTCTTATGTCTCCTTCAAAATACTAATAAATTCTAGAATCATGCAGATATTCTCTACCACCAGTGGCATTTCCCAAGGATACCCCTTTCCCCTTCCCCTTAAAATTTAATGGATGATGTGGTTAGTATTATAATTCCAACAACAGTGAAGAACAATCTCATTCACGGGGTGAAGTCTTATCTTCGGGGGTCTCCCATCTCTCACCTCTTATTCATAGATGATTGTCTACTCTTCTCCAGACCCACATTGGAATAATTCAATGATATATATAATCTAATTCTCCTTTATGATAAAGTGTTGGGGTAAGAGGTAAATCACTCTATGGAAATAACCTTCAGCATTGGAATTCCCTCTTATAGGAAGAGAAACTCTAACATGCATTCGGTATTCAGATGGTCAAAAACACTAAAAATATCTCAAACTTCCTATGATCCTAAGATGTTAAAAAAGGGAATATTCTCTAGAGTCCATGAATATTGAGAAAAAAATAATATATGTAATTTCAAAATTGTTTGAAACATAGGAAAAAAATTCTAATTAATGAAGTCACATATTCAATCCCCATATATTTTTTGACTGTGTTCACAGTCCCCAAAATAATCATCGAAAAAATACATGCAAGTCTCACCAGCTCTGGAGGTGTGGGGGTGGAGGATCAAAAACAAGGTAAAAATATTCACTGGATAGTGGGGGGAAAGATTTGGAAACCAAAACATAATGGGGGAATTGGGTTTAGGTATCTGCGTCTCTTCAATGAAAGTGAATGTTAGGTTATTTAATCCCTCACCAAATCTTCTTCTAGTGAATCATGTAAGGTTTGAATGAGCTCCATCCAATGAGGATTTACTGAATAATAGGTGACAAATCATTTGTTATGTTTTTGAAAGGCCATTAGAAATTCAATGAAAATAGAAATGATGAAACATACCCTACTACTGAGGTCCTGGAAGACGCAGTTTTCCTTTATTTACTTTATGTGGCCCATAAAAATTGGTGCACTAAAAAAATATTTTCCTCTTATAATGATAGAGAGATTAATATTATCCAAATATTCCCAATTGTGAGAGATATGGGTCCAGATCACCTCTTTTGAAGTAGGGAATGAACCTTCACCTATATTTTAAAATCTAATAATTCTATAGAAATCAGTGCATCTATTTTGGATGCCATTGTTCTTTGGAAAACCATATGAATCCTCACAATCCCACCCATGGCACAATATTTATGGAGGTGGGTCTATTTCATAAGCCTCTCCCTTATATAGATTTCTTTTCATTTTGCCACGAAAAGGAGAACCCAATGTGTTCAAAATCTATGACCATGGATGAATCCTACATGAATTACATATTTCATGGCCCCATATCTAGGGACATCTGGTGTGCTTAAAATCCTAATGTCAATCACCTCCAAGAAATTCCCCACGATTAAGCTCTCATCCCCCAAAATGGTTGTAAATTTTCTCTGTTGAGGATATGAGTTCCATTATTACAATGCCATAGATTATTTGGGTTAGGAGGAATGAAATTATATTTAACTAGGTTTTTAAACCGTGAACCTATTGAATCGATCATGCTACTCACATGTCATTCGTATGGGGCCACAATGATCATCATCTTGAAGAACCTATATTCATGCTTGATCCTTTCACTTAAAACCCTACCATAATAGGCATCCTGGAAATTCATTATGATATGTCACCCTCAGACAGAGGCATCACCGGTTTAGGTGTAGTTTTCATTGACTCTTCTAGAATGATCTGTAACGTCCTCAATAGGGAATCCACTAAACCGGTGCTCCGAGCTCGGTGGTTACATGACCTTAAGTGTACCTCTCCATACAAAAAAGGTTGTAGACTAGTACCAGGGTCCAAAAGGTCAATTGGGGAGACAATACCCCCTTTTATCAGAGTAAGCCACAATAGAAGATAGATAAAATAGTGGAATAATAATCAATAATAAAATAGGATGCATAAACAACCATCCCCTAAAACGGGGTGCAACCATGTCCAACAGTAAATATGTCATGTCATGATATGAGTGCAAAAGTGAACAAATCCCTAAATGAAGACAAACTGTGAAATCCCCAAAATGGTCCTGACACAAAGTCTAGGTCCTCCTTCACGTACACCCATGCCAACCCAACTCCCTAGAAAGAGACTTTTCCCTTCCCTTGATCTGCAAAGTCTGCCCAGGTACCCAACAACAGACCGAGCAGGGTGTGAGTATAAACATAGTAGGCCATCACCAATGGTGTATACAAAATATCATGTATAAAAAATTGTGCATGAAATGGAAATTAATAATAAATGAAAAAGGAAATATTAAGTTCCCTTAACCAGTTTTGATCCATTAGCAACATTTATTATTATTTATTTCTCTTACAATTTCACCTGATTTCCCATTACATACCATTTCCAACACTTTTATCATGGGTTCATAAAACACAACAAGTTAGACAGGCTTAAAGTACACAATCACATAAAAACACACTATTATCCGATCTCACTACGACTAACTTCTTCATGTCAACCATATCCTCACCTCAAAGGTTCAGTCTAGGTGGATGCAACCGTTAGGGGAGCTGAGCCTCAGTCCTCTTCCCTAACCCATGCATTTGGGGTGGAGATTAGAACCTCAGTCCAACTCGACCCGTGGGCATAGAACCTCAAATTAATACCCCGCTATACCAATCCATGTGACCAATATATATATATATATGTATGTATGTATTTCCATCAACCATTCACACAACTTTAAAACCATTGCCCAAGGCAATATAAATCATAACAAAAATCATGAGATTTAATACCATGCCTTAAACCATTAACACATTTAATGCATTTCAAATAATTTATACATTTATCCCAATTCCATATTATTATGCTTATCTCACTAAGAATTCATTGATTATGCCTATCTCGCTATGATTCATTCATTATGCCTAACTCACTAGCCTTAATTACCAGGCTCATAATCCATTCCATTATGGTCTTTAATCATTTCCACATATTAACCCAATATACCTTAGGTTATTATTAATATTAGGTGAATCACCTATCTTATACTACAACACAATCAATCACATCAACTTGTTTATCATGGTCTCTACATAAATACACAACAATCTCACTTGTTCTTTACAAATCCCTAGGTCCAAGAAAGTCGGCACACCCCATGGGTGGCCCTAGATTAGCCTCATCAACCTTGAAATATCCCTTGGGGATCGTGAGGATTTTGATTTACCTTATTAATAAAAATTTTACCTACACATGCCAGGGGTGATCAAAACATACCAAGAGACACCCAAGAATAAAACCACACATTCACAAATCCACAAATAAACCATGGAATATAACTTGTAGACCACATACCATGATTCAATGGGTGAACACACTCTTAATAGATCCCTTAGATTTAACTTCAACCAAAATTTGAAGCTTCAACCTAAATCTCACCCAAAGAGTAGGGTTATAGAGCATCATAAAGAGAGGAGAAGAAGATACAAACCTTAAACTCAAAAGAGAGGCAAGGATGGGATTAGCCTTACCCAGAGCTTTGATCTGAAACCAATGACACCAAAAACATCTTATAAATGAAGGAGATTGTAGAGACCTGAAGCTTATCGTACATTGAAATTACATTACTTTTGCGGAATACTTAGTACATAACAAAAACACACACACAAGGATCGTAATAGTTTAGTGTCTTTGGAAACTCGGAACGTAAACTTCTAATCGTGGGGAAAGATCTTCAATATCACCCATAAAGATCTTCCCTTTTTTTTTACCTAAAAACCTTTCTTTATATCCTGGGGAAAAGAAAACATAAAAGGGTGAGCTCAAATGCTCAGTAAGGGTAAACAAAAGAAATATCAATCACATCATATACATAAGAACATAGCTTTTGGAAATCTTAACCTGCAAAAGAGCTCATAATATCATAACATGGGATAAATCATAGAAGTGAAAATGAGATCCCCATAATCATAACATAAAACTTGAAACTTTGTGGCATGCACACATAATCATGGAAAATCATTTCTTGTTAGTCATGACTCATTGCCAAGACTATCTTAGTGGACAAAGTCCCTTTCTGAACCGAGTTCATTCCTCGTTTCAGTCCTGTATCACTGAACCGAAATAACCTTCCGTTTCAGCCATGTCTATCTCATGAGATATAAAATCTTTACCCAATGCATTGGAGGGAGATATAGGTCCCACCCATCTTATAATGAATCCTTTCTTATGTGTGACACATAATCATAAAACATACATCATCGCATAACAAAAATGGGATTCTTGAAACATCATGACATCATAAATCAATTCATATATGATAAAGGAATTAATAAACATAATTCCATCACAACATAGTCAAACCAATGTAAAAATATGGATAGAAACAGAACCCTTTATTATCTTAGATGGAAAATAATTTTGATAAAACACTTGAATTGAATTCTTGAGGAAAATATCCTTTCTTCTTCAAAAACATTTTTCCTTTCATAACATGTCATACAACTTTAAAATAAAAGAAGTTGATTAAAAATAAACTTGAAAACTTGTAAAGGAAGCTTCTTTGAAGTAATGTTTTAAAAATCCATTCATGCCGTATAAGTTAAAAAAAACATTCTTCGTACTTTTGTCGGAAAAGTCAAAAAGTACCTCGTACGGAAAAACGACAAAAGATTCCTTTAATATTCTTTACTAAAAACTCACCTAAGGGTAAAATTGGATTTAAACTATTTCAAGTGGATGGAAACAATATTACATATTGAGGGAACATGGATGTGGATGATAAAATACACCCCAGTAAATACTTACGAATAAACAATCTCGGATAAAAATGAGATTGTGATATTTCCCTTACCTTATGTCCGACTTGCTTTGTAAGTGTCCGAACCTCCTGTATAATGATTTAAATCATGTTATTGACTTATTACAGAATCATATTCAATGTTATGATATCATATATGGTTCACTTATGACATTATATTACCCGTTCTTTTGTAAATTCCATGTTAAAGAAGCGTTTTGGGTAAAATCGTTCCATTTATCGTAGGTGTTTTGACTTGTTGTTCTTGACATCATTATTACTTATATCATGATTTACATACTTCCAGAATATAAAATATGATTTATATATCATATATATTCAGTATATATATATATATAATAGGTAGATAAATAAAATGAAAAACACCGTTCATGGAGACGGTAGTCCGTACGTACGCATGAACGCTGTTTTACTTTCCTTATTGTCATGAAATGGAAGTAAGTAGATGACATACATATATATATACATAAATCCAGTAGCTTTATAATGTCATATATTTCATTATTATTTCTTATATATACTTTATAATCATTCTTAAATGGTTAACATGGAGAATGAATCTCATCGCGTCGTGGAGACGGTAGTCCGTACGTACGCACGAGCGATGATATCATTTCTATAAATATTGAATTGAATTGGAGTGGATTATACAATATATCAGAATCAATATGATGTTGTAATAACTATGTATAGTTATTCTTTACACCATTATACCCATCCATGTAAGGTGGTGGTGGAAAATAGATTACAACACGGCGTGGAGACGGTATTCCGTACGTACGCACGTGCAGTGATTTCTTTTTCCGTAGGATGGATAGATGGTGAAATAGGGTTGTTTCATACTTATAATAACATATCAGTATATGAGTGATACTGATGTGATTACTTCACAATGAAACAACCTAATAAGAAGAAGTGGAAGAAGAAATAAAGAAGAAAGAATTGGTAACGGTAATTACCTCTTCTTTGAAGCGCCTTTTGGAGACCTCCTATTAGGGAACTAAAATTGGTCTTTGAGTAAGACCAGAACCTCTAGGATGTTTCTAGGGAAGTGGAGAAGAGATTTTGGCAGGGGTTGGCCGAGCTTGAGTGCTCAAATTGGTGTGAGGAGGAGGGGGAGGAGGTGTCCTTTTATAAGGGAGGAGAGGGGCACCTTAGGAATATCTCAAAATATTATTTTATATTAAAGTCAAAATCGGGTTATAATGGTTCCAAAGGGTCTTATTTTGAAGCTAAAGTGGGGATGGGTCGAAATCCTATCAACCAATAAGATTTAGACAAGTTTAGGGTATTATTTTAACCTTATCAATTAGATTTAACTCTAAGTTAAATAATTTAACTTTTACCGTGTCTTTTTGTTTTCTTTCACTATATGGTAAATAGACTTACTATAACATGCCAAAAGAACCCCAAATTGTATATTATTAATACATATATCCTTATCTAAGTCATTTGGCCGAACCTTAGATTTTTAGGAATAAAATAACAATTAATAATATAATATTTGATTTAAAAACTATTTTGTGTCAATTTTGACACTATTTGATATATGATTTTTGTGAAAGTCATAACAGAATTATATGTTCGAACCAAGTTGATTAAATCAACACTAATATATCATAGTAACCTAGAAAATTAGTTTAATTCATAAAAAGTCTTAAATTACATTTATTTTGGTGTTTATAACATCAATTATGTCAATATTTCATTAACAAGATAATTACTGCATCATCTTTGTGTCATAAATAAATTAAATTAATTGATTTCTAAAAATTACAAATAAAATACCATCATGTATTAAATCTTTTTAGCTTTCTAATGAATATTTATAGTCGAATTTATCTTTTGTATAACCTCATATTAAAAATGATTTACTTATTAAACTTTGATTTTAACTATTTTAACCCTTCTTTAAATAAATTAATAATAAATGTCCTAATCTAATCCAAGTGGGCCTAAATGGTCATATTTTATTCCTAAGTTTGTTTTTGGTCGAATTACACTTGTCCAATAGAATTAGGACATGTGTTAGGGTAATGTTAATATCATATTTACCCTTAGTTACCCTATTTACTATTAACCGTGGTAAAAAAAAGTAAAAAGTTACTATTCACCAAAAAATTATTTTCATCTCATTGAACCACATTTTAGTCCTTGATATTAACCGTGTCTCTCGGATTTTCGAAATTCCATTCACAGAAGTGGTAAAATTAAGTTTTATGCAAAATTCAGTTTTTTCACCTACCACTTAGTGGTTTCACTATTCATCAAAAATTGAAAGTTTTCAGAAAAATACCAAAATTTCACCCTAGGCTAATTTCGATATTCTGAGTCCAAAAATGAAGTCCATTTTGAAAAATAAAATTTATAAAATTTCAAAAAGTGGTTATTACTATTCATAACGGCTAGTTTTAATAATATTTTAATAGCATATCGTTGTTTAGTGAAACTCGCTATTGCGTATTACACACGCTATCGAGGAAGGTCGCGATTGCGTGTAATGCAAGTCAAGTCAAGGATGCGTGTTGTGCAAGCTCCTTTTGGTGTAGCGTACAACACAAGACATTAATAAAATTAAAAAGAATATATTTTTTTTATAAAATCTTGGGCTGTTACATTCTACCCCCCTTAAAATGAATTTCGCCCTCGAAATTCGTCGGGGTTATAAATGGTTTACTATTCGAAAGTTTCTTTAATAGAAACCCACATCGTAAAAGGGAATACCAAAACTTGGCTTTAAAAACTAAAGTATGAAATGTAACGATTACCCAAATAAACTAATCACTGGGTTTCCACATAGGTGAAAATATGGATATGGAAGAGAAATCTAACCATCATGTTCTGATGGAGAGTGGTAGAGAACATGGCTATGGAAAAGCCAGTAATCACAAATCCATAAATTTGTGACGATCTAAGGTACCATCTGATTCATCAGGTATAAGAGAACTAGGACAACATTTTTGGTTTTCAAGATCATTTCCCTAAAGTTAAAGAATTTGAATTAGAATAAATACTTACTTTATTTTGGTACAATCTCACTGTTGTTCGTGCCTTTAACAATTTCCACTTCATCTCTTAAATAAATGAAGTTGAATTTGTTATTCGTGAAGTGTTAGCAGATCATGTGATAGAATGACGGGTCATTCCATCTGTTTCAAACAAAACGTTAGCAAAATTATATACATAAGTCGATCTATAGTGAGATTAATCACATATGGTTTCTAAAATGGACTTATACTTCATATATCATACTGCTTAATATAATAAAACTAGTTTCTACTAAACAGGGACTTCCTGTAGGTCAGTGGTAGGCGATAAAGGCCAGTCGCACTTCGGTTGTGGGTTCGATTTCTACAGCCTTGTCCGAAGCGATGGGCTGTCGCCCGTCCTACAGGTTATCCCTTTTTCTAAAACTACGTTACTATAACATCCCATCAATAATATCGAAAATCTTCTATCCTTAAACAATACTAACTTATGTCCAACATAATCCAGTCTAATCTTTAGGGTTATACATAATACTGCAGTCCACTCTCATAATATAGTGACAACGATTATCAGAGATTTAATACTGTCGTTGATCCCCACATATCATAAGATATGTCTTGTTGGTCACATTCCAAACATTCAAAGTCCTTAATCGTGTATTCTCTTGAATACCTTAGTGAAAACATGAGTGCAGTTAAAAGTTAACACTTTCCACATACCAAAATCCTCAAAATTCTATATACTCAAACCATGATATCACTTAGTCCTTATATCAATCATGAGCTCATGAATACTATTAAACATTTCATTTTCTCGTCTTCATTATGCGCATATCATCTTATTTCCAAAAAATATCTCAATCACTTTGAATACCACATCAATAAATATTGCAATACTCAATGATACAACATTATTTTGGAATTCCATTACATAAACACTTAATCATTCCACCACATCGTTGTCATATTCAACATTGCCAATAGTGATCGCATGTGATTTCCCTTTGTCCTTTGCCTTCAGTGGTTGCTCATGTTGATCATCACTACCCCCTGGATTAGGGCAATTATTAGCATAATGCCCCATTTCCTTGCACTTGAAGCATTGAAGTGTTGGCGGTGCGTTCTCTGCAGTGTTTGCTTTATTCACATCATTAGAAACCCTTTTTCCATTACTTCGACACTCAGCTGCTCGATGACCTTCTTTTCCACACTTAAAACATTTTCTAGTCCCTTTTAGACAATCTCCACCATGCTTGTTTCCACACTTTGTGCATAAGGAAACATTCATCTTCTTTTCACCATTATTCTGAGATTTCTCCTTGAACACCATCTTTCGTTTCTTGTCAAAACCATGAGATGGATATGTAACACCAACTTCCATTTCTACCTTGATAGCACAACGCACAATTTCTTCATAGCTACTGAAGTCTCTTATAGCTAATGCCCTTCGAAGACTTGGTTTTAAGCCACTGAAAAATCGATCAACTTTACTTTCAGGTTGGATGATAATTCCAGAAGCATACCTTGAAAGTCTTGTAAAATTTGCTTCATAGGTACCAACAGATTCATCGTCCCTTTGCTTCAGTTCAAGAAACTCTTTCTCCATCTTTGTTCGAAGAATACGAGGGAAGTACTTATTGAAAAATAAGTTCTTGAACTCATCCCATTCCATAGACTCAATTTCATCCCTTTTCCTTGTATTCTTAATAAGATTCCACCATTGATCAGCATCACCTTCCAAACGATATACTGCTAAGATGACTTTATCATGTTCAGAACATTGAAGAACTGAAAATATCTTTTCAGTAGTACTAATCCATTGTTCAGCAACTAATGGATCAGTAGACCCACTGAAAGAAGGTGGACGTTGCCTCATGAAGGACTCAATAGAATATTGTTCCCTTCTCTGCTCATTTGGAAGTCCAGAATGATTCATAGCTTGTGTAAGTATAGCAATGAGATTTTGCACTCCATCTCCCATAACATTTGTTTGTTCAGGAGGGAAATCATTGCATTGTCCATTGCATTGATCAACACGGTTCCTTCGGGTTCCAGCCATCGTCTAAAACCCAAAAAGAATAGTGTCAGAGGAAAAAATCATGCTAGGGAAAACAACATAATAAAGGGGGAGTACCTTCAATATCCAACATCTTAGGTTTAATTCTATGATCGTTAGCGTAATTCTATTACTATAACCTATACGTATACTTATCCCTAGGGACATCCCTAGACATACCTTAGAAATATCTCTAGGGATCTCACTAACATTTTCGCATCCTAGTTTCCAAAGGTTGACTAAACCTTTCCTCTGATACCAACTGTAGAGACCCGAAGCTTATCGTACATTGAAATTACATTACTTTTGCGGAATACTTAGTACATAACAAAAACACACACACAAGGATCGTAATAGTTTAGTGTCTTTGGAAACTCGGAACGTAAACTTCTAATCGTGGGGAAAGATCTTCAATATCTCCCATAAAGATCTTCCCTTTTTTTTACCTAAAAAACTTTCTTTATATCCTGGGGAAAAGAAAACATAAAAGGGTGAGCTCAAATGCTCAGTAAGGGTAAACAAAAGAAATATCAATCACATCATATACATAAGAACATAGATTTTGGAAATCTTAACCTGCAAAAGAGCTCATAATATCATAACATGGGATAAATCATAGACGTGAAAATGAGATCCCCATAATCATAACATAAAACTTGAAACTTTGTGGCATGCACACATAATCATGGAAAATCATTTCTTGTTAGTCATGACTCATTGCCAAGACTATCTTAGTGGACAAAGTCCCTTTCTGAACCGAGTTCATTCCTCGTTTCAGTCCTGTATCACTGAACCGAAATAACCTTCCGTTTCAGCCATGTCTATCTCATGATATATAAAATCTTTACCCAATGCATTGGAGGGAGATATAGGTCCCACCCATCTTATAATGAATCCTTTCTTATGTGTGCCACATAATCATAAAACATACATCATCGCATAACAAAAATGGGATTCTTGAAACATCATGACATCATAAATCAATTCATATATGATAAAGGAATTAATAAACATAATTCCATCACAACATAGTCAAACCAATGTAAAAATATGGATAGAAACAGAACCCTTTATTATCTTAGATGGAAAATAATTTTGATAAAACACTTTAATTGAATTCTTGAGGAAAATATCCTTTCTTCTTCAAAAACATTTTTCCTTTCATAACATGTCATACAACATTAAAATAAAAGAAGTTGATTAAAAATAAACTTGAAAACTTGTAAAGGAAGCTTCTTTGAAGTAATGTTTTAAAAATCCATTCATGCCGTATAAGTTAAAAAAAACATTCTTCGTACTTTTGTCGGAAAAGTCAAAAAGTACCTCGTACGGAAAAACGACAATAGATTCCTTTCATATTCTTTACTAAAAACTCACCTAAGGGTAAAATTGGATTTAAACTATTTCAAGTGGATGGAAACAATATTACATATTGAGGGAACATGGATGTGGATGATAAAATAAACCCCAGTAAATACTTACGAATAAACAATCTCGGATAAAAATGAGATTGTGATATTTCCCTTACCTTATGTCCGACTTGCTTTGTAAGTGTCCGAACCTCCTGTATAATGATTTAAATCATGTTATTGACTTATTACAGAATCATATTCAATGTTATGATATCATATATGGTTCACTTATGACATTATATTACCCGTTCTTTTGTAAATTCCATGTTAAAGAAGCGTTTTGGGTAAAATCGTTCCATTTATCGTAGGTGTTTTGACTTGTTGTTCTTGACATCATTATTACTTATATCATGATTTACTTACTTACAGAATATAAAATCTGATTTATATATCATATATATTCAGTATATATATATATATAATAGGTAGATAAATAAAATGAAAAACACCGTTCATGGAGACGGTAGTCCGTACGTACGCATGAACGCTGTTTTACTTTCCTTATTGTCTTGAAATGGAAGTAAGTAGATGACATACATATATATATACATAAATCCAGTAGCTTTATAATGTCATATATTTCATTATTATTTCTTATATATACTTTATAATCATTCTTAAATGGTTAACATGGAGAATGAATCTCATCGCCTCGTGGAGACGGTAGTCCGTACGTACGCACGAGCAATGATATCATTTCTATAAATATTGAATTGAATTGGAGTGGATTATACAATATATCAGAATCAATATGATGTTGTAATAACTATGTATAGTTATTCTTTACACCATTATACCCATCCATGTAAGGTGGTGGTGGAAAATAGATTACACCACGGCGTGGAGACGGTATTCCGTACGTAAGCACGCGCAGTGATTTCTTTTTCCGTAGGATGGATAGATGGTGAAATAGGGTTGTTTCATACTTATAATAACATATCAGTATATGAGTGATACTGATGTTATTACTTCACAATGAAACAACCTAATAATAAGAAGTGGAAGAAGAAATAAAGAAGAAAGAATTGGTAACGGTAATTACCTCTTCTTTGAAGCGCCTTTTGGAGACCTCCTATTAGGGAACTAAAATTGGTCTTTGAGTAAGACCAGAACCTCTAGGATGTTTCTAGGGAAGTGGAGAAGAGATTTTGGCAGGGGTTGGCCGAGCTTGAGTGCTCAAATTGGTGTGAGGAGGAGGGGGAGGAGGTGTCATTTTATAAGGGAGGAGAGGGGCACCTTAGGAATATCTCAAAATATTATTTTATATTAAAGTCAAAATCGGTTTATAATGGTTCCAAAGGGTATTATTTTGAAGCTAAAGTGGGGATGGGTCGAAATCCTATCAACCAATAAGATTTAGAAAAGTTTAGGGTATTATTTTAACCTTATCAATTAGATTTAACTCTAAGTTAAATAATTTAACTTTTACCGTGTCTTTTTGTTTTCTTTCACTATATGGTAAATACACTTACTATAACATGCCAAAAGAACCCCAAATTGTATATTATTAATACATATATCCTTATCTAAGTCATTTGGCCGAACCTTAGATTTTTAGGAATAAAATAACAATTAATAATATAATATTTGATTTAAAAACTATTTTGTGTCAATTTTGACACTATTTGATATATGATTTTTGTGAAAGTCATAACAGAATTATATGTTCGAACCAAGTTGATTAAATCAACACTAATATATCATAGTAACCTAGAAAATTAGTGTAATTCATAAAAAGTCTTAAATTACATTTATTTTGGTTTTTATAACATCAATTATGTCAATATTTCATTAACAAGATAATTACTGCATCATCTTTGTGTCATAAATAAATTAAATTAATTGATTTCTAAAAATTACAAATAAAATACCATCATTTATTAAATCTTTTTAGCTTTCTAATGAATATTTATAGTCGAATTTATCTTTTGTATAACCTCATATTAAAAATGATTTACTTATTAAACTTTGATTTTAACTATTTTAACCCTTCTTTAAATAAATTAATAATAAATGTCCTAATCTAATCCAAGTGGGCCTAAATGGTCATATTTTATTCCTAAGTTTGTTTTTGGTCGAATTACACTTGTCCAATAGAATTAGGACATGTTTTAGGGTAATGTTAATATCATATTTACCCTTAGTTACCCTATTTACTATTAAACGTGGTAAAAAAAAGTAAAAAGTTACTATTCACCAAAAAATTATTTTCATCTCATTGAACCACATTTTAGTCCTTGATATTAACCGTGTCTCTCGGATTTTCGAAATTCCATTCACAGAAGTGGTAAAATTAAGTTTTATGCAAAATTCAGTTTTTTCACCTACCACTTAGTGGTTTCACTATTCATCAAAAATTGAAAGTTTTCAGAAAAATACCAAAATTTCACCCTAGGCTAATTTCGATATTCTGAGTCCAAAAATGAAGTCCATTTTGAAAAATAAAATTTATAAAATTTCAAAAAGTGGTTATTACTATTCATAACGGCTAGTTTTAATAATATTTTAATAGCATATCGTTGTTTAGTGAAACTCGGTATTGCGTATTACACACGCTATCGAGGAAGGTCGCGATTGCGTGTAATGCAAGGCAAGTCAAGGATGCGTGTTGTGCAAGCTCCTTTTGGTGTAGCGTACAACACAAGACATTAATAAAATTAAAAAGAATATATTTTTTTTATAAAATCTTGGGCTGTTACATTCTACCCCCCTTAAAATGAATTTCGCCCTCGAAATTCGTCGGGGTTATAAATGGTTTACTATTCGAAAGTTTCTTTAATAGAAACCCACATCGTAAAAGGGAATACCAAAACTTGGCTTTAAAAACTAAAGTATGAAATGTAACGATTACCCAAATAAACTAATCACTGGGTTTCCACATAGGTGAAAATATGGATATGGAAGAGAAATCTAACCATCATGTTCTGATGGAGAGTGGTAGAGAACATGGCTATGGAAAAGCCAGTAATCACAAATCCATAAATTTGTGACGATCTAAGGTACCATCTGATTCATCAGGTATAAGAGAACTAGGACAACATTTTTGGATTTCAAGATCATTTCCCTAAAGTTAAAGAATTTGAATTAGAATAAATACTTACTTTATTTTGGTACAATCTCATTGTTGTTCGTGCCTTTAACAATTTCCACTTCATCTCTTAAATAAATGAAGTTGAATTTGTTATTCGTGAAGTGTTAGCAGATCATGTGATAGAATGACGGGTCATTCCATCTGTTTCAAACAAAACGTTAGCAAAATTATATACATAAGTCGATCTATAGTGAGATTAATCACATATGGTTTCTAAAATGGACTTATACTTCATATATCATACTGCTTAATATAATAAAACTAGTTTCTACTAAACAGGGACTTCCTGTAGGTCAGTGGTAGGCGATAAAGGCCAGTCGCACTTCGGTTGTGGGTTCGATTCCTACAGCCTTGTCCGAAGCGATGGGCTGTCGCCCGTCCTACAGGTTGTCCCTTTTTCTAAAACTACGTTACTATAACATCCCATCAATAATATCGAAAATCTTCTATCCTTAAACAATACTAACTTATGTCCAACATAATCCAGTCTAATCTTTAGGGTTATACATAATACTGCAGTCCACTCTCATAATATAGTGACAACGATTACCAGAGATTTAATACTGTCGTTGATCCCCACATATCATAAGATATGTCTTGTTGGTCACATTCCAAACATTCAAAGTCCTTAATCGTGTATTCTCTTGAATACCTTAGTGAAAACATGAGTGCAGTTAAAAGTTAACACTTTCCACATACCAAAATCCTCAAAATTCTATATACTCAAACCATGATATCACTTAGTCCTTATATCAATCATGAGCTCATGAATACTATTAAACATTTCATTTTCTCGTCTTCATTATGCGCATATCATCTTATTTCCAAAAAATATCTCAATCACTTTGAATACCACATCAATAAATATTGCAATACTCAATGATACAACATTATTTTGGAATCCCATTACATAAACACTTAATCATTCCACCACATCGTTGTCATATTCAACATTGCCAATAGTGATCGCATGTGATTTCCCTTTGTCCTTTGCCTTCAGTGGTTGCTCATGTTGATCATCACTAACCCTTGGATTAGGGCAATTATTAGCATAATGCCCCATTTCCTTGCACTTGAAGCATTGAAGTGTTGGCGGTGCGTTCTCTGCAGTGTTTGCTTTATTCACATCATTAGAAACCCTTTTTCCATTACTTCGACACTCAGTTGCTCGATGACCTTCTTTTCCAAACTTAAAACATTTTCTAGTCCCTTTTAGACAATCTCCACCATGCTTCTTTCCACACTTTGTGCATAAGGAAACATTCATCTTCTTTTCACCATTATTCTGAGATTTCTCCTTGAACACCATCTTTCGTTTCTTGTCAAAACCATGAGATGGATATGTAACACCAACTTCCATTTCTACCTTGATAGCACAACGCACAATTTCTTCATAGCTACTGAAGTCTCTTATAGCTAATGCCCTTCGAAGACTTGGTTTTAAGCCACTGAAAAATCGATCAACTTTACTTTCAGGTTGGATGATAATTCCAGAAGCATACCTTGAAAGTCTTGTAAAATTTGCTTCATAGGTACCAACAGATTCATCGTCCCTTTGCTTCAGTTCAAGAAACTCTTTCTCCATCTTTGTTCGAAGAATACGAGGAAAGTACTTATTGAAAAATAAGTTCTTGAACTCGTCCCATTCCATAGACTCAATTTCATCCCTTTGCCTTGTATTCTTAATAAGATTCCACCATTGATCAGCATCACCTTCCAAACGATATACTGCTAAGATGACTTTATCATGTTCAGAACATTGAAGAACTGAAAATATCTTTTCAGTAGTACTAATCCATTGTTCAGCAACTAATGGATCAGTAGACCCACTGAAAGAAGGTGGACGTTTCCTCATGAAGGACTCAATAGAATATTGTTCCCTTCTCTGCTCATTTGGAAGTCCAGAATGATTCATAGCTTGTGTAAGTATAGCAATGAGATTTTGCACTCCATCTCCCATAACATTTGTTTGTTCAGGAGGGAAATCATTGCATTGTCCATTGCATTGATCAACACGGTTCCTCCGGGTTCCAGCCATCGTCTAAAACCCAAAAAGAATAGCGTCAGAGGAAAAAATCATGCTAGGGAAAACAACATAATAAAGGGGGAGTACCTTCAATATCCAACATCTTAGGTTTAATTCTATGATCGTTAGCATAATTCTATTACTATAACCTATACGTATACTTATCCCTAGGGACATCCCTAGACATACCTTAGAAATATCTCTAGGGATCTCACTAACATTTTCGCATCCTAGTTTCCAAAGGTTGACTAAACCTTTCCTCTGATACCAACTGTAGAGACCCGAAGCTTATCGTACATTGAAATTACATTACTTTTGCGGAATACTTAGTACATAACAAAAACACACACACAAGGATCGTAATAGTTTAGTGTCTTTGGAAACTCGGAACGTAAACTTCTAATCGTGGGGAAAGATCTTCAATATCTCCCATAAAGATCTTCCCTTTTTTTTACCTAAAAACCTTTCTTTATATCCTGGGGAAAAGAAAACATAAAAGGGTGAGCTCAAATGCTCAGTAAGGGTAAACAAAAGAAATATCAATCACATCATATACATAAGAACATAGCTTTTGGAAATCTTAACCTGCAAAAGAGCTCATAATATCATAACATGGGATAAATCATAGACGTGAAAATGAGATCCCCATAATCATAACATAAAACTTGAAACTTTGTGGCATGCACACATAATCATGGAAAATCATTTCTTGTTAGTCCTGACTCATTGCCAAGACTATCTTAGTGGAAAAGTCCCTTTCTGAACCGAGTTCATTCCTCGTTTCAGTCCTGTATCACTGAACCGAAATAACCTTCCGTTTCAGCCATGTCTATCTCATGAGATATAAAATCTTTACCCAATGCATTGGAGGGAGATATAGGTCCCACCCATCTTATAATGAATCCTTTCTTATGTGTGCCACATAATCATAAAACATACATCATCGCATAACAAAAATGGGATTCTTGAAACATCATGACATCATAAATCAATTCATATATGATAAAGGAATTAATAAACATAATTCCATCACAACATAGTCAAACCAATGTAAAAATATGGATAGAAACAGAACCCTTTATTATCTTAGATGGAAAATAATTTTGATAAAACACTTTAATTGAATTCTTGAGGAAAATATCCTTTCTTCTTCAAAAACATTTTTCCTTTCATAACATGTCATACAACTTTAAAATAAAATAAGTTGATTAAAAATAAACTTGAAAACTTGTAAAGGAAGCTTCTTTGAAGTAATTTTTTAAAAATCCATTCATGCCGTATAAGTTAAAAAAAACATTCTTCGTACTTTTGTCGGAAAAGTCAAAAAGTACCTCGTACGGAAAAACGACAAAAGATTCTTTTCATATTCTTTACTAAAAACTCACCTAAGGGTAAAATTGGATTTAAACTATTTCATGTGGATGGAAACAATATTACATATTGAGGGAACATGGATGTGGATGATAAAATACACCCCAGTAAATACTTACGAATAAACAATCTCGGATAAAAATGAGATTGTGATATTTCCCTTACCTTATGTCCGACTTGCTTTGTAAGTGTCCGAACCTCCTGTATAATGATTTAAATCATGTTATTGACTTATTACAGAATCATATTCAATGTTATGATATCATATATGGTTCACTTATGACATTATATTACCCGTTCTTTTGTAAATTCCATGTTAAAGAAGCGTTTTGGGTAAAATCGTTCCATTTATCGTAGGTGTTTTGACTTGTTGTTCTTGACATCATTATTACTTATATCATGATTTACTTACTTCCAGAATATAAAATATGATTTATATATCATATATATTCAGTATATATATATATATATAATAGGTAGATAAATAAAATGAAAAACACCGTTCATGGAGACGGTAGTCCGTACGTACGCATGAACGCTGTTTTACTTTCCTTATTGTCTTGAAATGGAAGTAAGTAGATGACATACATATATATATACATAAATCCAGTAGCTTTATAATGTCATATATTTCATTAATATTTCTTATATATACTTTATAATCATTCTTAAATGGTTAACATGGAGAATGAATCTCATCGCCTCGTGGAGACGGTAGTCCGTACGTACGCACGAGCAATGATATCATTTCTATAAATATTGAATTGAATTGGAGTGGATTATACAATATATCAGAATCAATATGATGTTGTAATAACTATGTATAGTTATTCTTTACACCATTATACCCATCCATGTAAGGTGGTGGTGGAAAATAGATTACACCACGGCGTGGAGACGGTATTCCGTACGTACGCACGCGCAGTGATTTCTTTTTCCGTAGGATGGATAGATGGTGAAATAGGGTTGTTTCATACTTATAATAACATATCAGTATATGAGTGATACTGATGTTATTACTTCACAATGAAACAACCTAATAAGAAGAAGTGGAAGAAGAAATAAAGAAGAAAGAATTGGTAACGGTAATTACCTCTTCTTTGAAGCGCCTTTTGGAGACCTCCTATTAGGGAACTAAAATTGGTCTTTGAGTAAGACCAGAACCTCTAGGATGTTTCTAGGGAAGTGGAGAAGAGATTTTGGCAGGGGTTGGCCGAGCTTGAGTGCTCAAATTGGTGTGAGGAGGAGGGGGAGGAGGTGTCCTTTTATAAGGGAGGAGAGGGGCACCTTAGGAATATCTCAAAATATTATTTTATATTAAAGTCAAAATCGGTTTATAATGGTTCCAAAGGGTCTTATTTTGAAGCTAAAGTGGGGATGGGTCGAAATCCTATCAACCAATAAGATTTAGACAAGTTTAGGGTATTATTTTAACCTTATCAATTAGATTTAACTCTATGTTAAATAATTTAACTTTTACCGTGTCTTTTTGTTTTCTTTCACTATATGGTAAATACACTTACTATAACATGCCAAAAGAACCCCAAATTGTATATTATTAATACATATATCCTTATCTAAGTCATTTGGCCGAACCTTAGATTTTTAGGAATAAAATAACAATTAATAATATAATATTTGATTTAAAAACTATTTTGTGTCAATTTTGACACTATTTGATATATGATTTTTGTGAAAGTCATAAAAGAATTATATGTTCGAACCAAGTTGATTAAATCAACACTAATATATCATAGTAACCAAGAAAATTAGTGTAATTCATAAAAAGTCTTAAATTACATTTATTTTGGTGTTTATAACATCAATTATGTCAATATTTCATTAACAAGATAATTACTGCATCATCTTTGTGTCATAAATAAATTAAACTAATTGATTTCTAAAAATTACAAATAAAATACCATCATGTAGTAAATCTTTTTAGCTTTCTAATGAATATTTATAGTCGAATTTATCTTTTGTATAACCTCATATTAAAAATGATTTACTTATTAAACTTTGATTTTAACTATTTTAACCCTTCTTTAAATAAATTAATAATAAATGTCCTAATCTAATCCAAGTGGGCCTAAATGGTCATATTTTATTCCTAAGTTTGTTTTTGGTCGAATTACACTTGTCCAATAGAATTAGGACATGTGTTAGGGTAATATTAATATCATATTTACCCTTAGTTACCCTATTTACTATTAACCGTGGTAAAAAAAAAGTAAAAAGTTACTATTCACCAAAAAATTATTTTCATCTCATTGAACCACATTTTAGTACTTGATATTAACCGTGTCTCTCGGATTTTCGAAATTCCATTCACAGAAGCGGTAAAATTAAGTTTTATGCAAAATTCAGTTTTTTCACCTACCACTTAGTGGTTTCACTATTCATCAAAAATTGAAAGTTTTCAGAAAAATACCAAAATTTCACCCTAGGCTAATTTCGATATTCTGAGTCCAAAAATGAAGTCCATTTTGAAAAATAAAATTTATAAAATTTCAAAAAGTGGTTATTACTATTCATAACTGCTAGTTTTAATAATATTTTAATAGCATATCGTTGTTTAGTGAAACTCGGTATTGCGTATTACACACGCTATCAAGGAAGGTCGCGATTGCGTGTAATGCAAGGCAAGTCAAGGATGCGTGTTGTGCAAGCTCCTTTTGGTGTAGCGTACAACACAAGACATTAATAAAATTAAAAAAAATATTTTTTTTTTATAAAATCTTGGGCTGTTACAGAGATCGATATCATTGAGCTCTTGGTACATTTGGTTCATTCCTAGAGTAAAGAGGGAAGAATAGAGAGGAATTCATGAGTTGGTTATTAAATTCCAAGAAAGGAAATTTTGTAAATTTTCAAAACATTACTGGGACGCACAGTTTTCCAAACCCTGCGCAAACCATGTGCATGCCATTGTCCAAGGGAAAATAGGATGAACAGTTTCCATGGATCAGGACACATGGTTTCTAAACCATGAATAGGCCATGTTTACACCTCTATCTCAAGGGTGCATGGTTTTTCTGGGAAATCCACACAGTTTTCCATGTCATGAGCAGACAGTGCACCCATCATTGTTTGTCCCGATTTCTCTTCCTTTTGTGTCTCGAGCCACCAGAACACCACCAAGGATCATTAAACATCCAAAAAAATTTCATCTAAACAGGGGATTCAAACAAAAACTGAAAAGAGAACATACCTTTCCAAGATTCGGGATCTTACATAATAACTGTTTTAATTCAACATTCTTCCATGGTATACTTCTCACCAATAGTAATGTAAGAACAAGAAATCATAATTGGAATGGAATTCACTATTAAGAGTGGGGGGTTCTATCACCCTTTAGTCAGAATGAATCTCAATTATTAATTTTATCTTTTCTTTGGAGGCAATAATCCATCTGTTTGGTCTGTTAGTCTTGAAGACCCTTTCCCTACATTGTTTCTTCTCATCTTGCTCGATCTTTTTTACCAAAAGGGTAGGGTAATATAGAGGCCCATCATTTGGCCACAACAATTCTTGAAGAATATCTTCATGTCTAGTTGGATTTTTCCTAGTTGGATGACATAACATGGTTTATATGAACTACGATCTCTTAACATATGAGTCCACTTTTCTCCCCCAAAAAATAAAGGTTAACATAGCTAATGAAAAAAATGAAATCCTTCATCAACCATAGAACATAACCATATAATAAAAAAACAAATTGGAATAAAAATATTGTAGAAAATAAGAATGAAATACTAATATTATATTGCAATGTCATTTCAATTCAAAATTTCCATAAAAAATGTTTTCATTTTAGTGATATTTATAATTAATTAAAAAACATTGTAGTCCAATATACAAAACATATATAACATTATTTTTTCTACAATTAACCTACATACAAAAGATTTTCCCTATAATAAAAATAATAGTTTTTTGTATGAATACATAAAAAATAATATTGTCAATTACCAAATATAGTTATTATTTCTTACAATTACTGGTGGGTGGTAAGGGTCGGGGGGAGGCAGAGGAGTTCGTGGGGTGAAGTCACCGGGATTTCCTTTTTACATTGATTTTATTCCTTTCTTTGTGTTCGATGATGGGGAATGTAATCAGCCTTTTACTAAATATATTATTGATATTATCAGTAATTCTATTGATCATACTATTATTTATTATATTAGTAATTTTAAATTAATTATTATATTAATTATTAATTATATTATGATTTATTAAATATATATTCAGTTAATTATCTATATAAATTATACAGTTTATAAATGATTATGTTAGTGATATTATGAGTTATTAATTACATAATGTAATTAAGTAGCTGTTATTAATTATAATAGTAGAATAAAATGACATTTTTATTTTGAGAAAATGATCTTTTTGTTATATCAGGGACATTATTTTTTAGATTTATTTACGGTAGATTTTGACCCATCACAAATGAATTATGGATTGGTAACCTAAAGTTTAAAAACAATCTGATCACAATTACTTGGTTTTGGAAACGTGACATAAATTTTAATCTAAAATGACAATATAATATTAAAATCATGCAGTTGGAGTCATACTAGCTGCATCATTTATCAGATTGATGTGTGGTCAATTCCTACACTTCACAAATGAATTATGGATAATTGTCTGAAATTTTAAAAATAATCTTAGATTGTTTTTTATATTTTGAAAATGTGGTGATTATTTAAACTAAAATGAAACTTTTATATTGAAATCATTCACTTAGAGTCCTACCAACCACACCATGTGTTAGATTGAGATGTGGTAGATTCTTATACATCAAAAATGAATTATGGATCATTGTACTAATGTTTTAAAAAATTGGAATTTATTTTATCATTTTTAAATATGTGATACAGATTTTAAACTAGAAATGATCTTTTATATTGAAAACACACTCTTTGTGAAAAAATAAAAACATCATGTATTAAATTGGTTTGAATTTTATTACTATAAATAAAAAATGAATAATGCATCATTTTCCAAATGTTTAAAAATATTATAATATCTTCCTCTCAGTTTTGTCTATGTGGTGCATGTTTTAATCTAAAATGACACTTTTAAATTGAAAACACGTATTTAGAGTCACAAAGGAAACTTCTTGTGAAATATTGAAATGCAGAGGATTCCTATATGTCAAAAATGAATTAAGGATCATTATAATATATTTTGAAAAAAACCAGAAGCTCAGTTACTTGGTTTTGACAATGTGACATCTATTTTAAACTAAAATGACACTTTTACATAGAAAACACAAAACTTGAGTCATACTGACCACTTCATGAATAATATTATCATGTGGTAGATTCTGATACATAGAAAATTAATTATGGACCATCATATTAATTTTTTTAAATAATTTGTGTTTAATTATTTATTTTGTCTATGTGATCCTCATTTTAAACTAAAGTTATAATTTTGTTTTGTAAATACACATTTTGAGTCATACCAAACACATCATGTTTCAGAATGACATGCAGTCAATTTCTATACACCAAAAATTAAATATGGATCATTTTTTAAAACTTCAATATAAATATGACATAATTTTATTTGTTTTGTCTATGTGACATACATTTTGAAACAGAACGACACTTTTAAATTGAAAACACATACTAGGAGTCATACCAACCACATAGTGTGTCAGATTAACATGTGGTCAATTCCTAGATTTCATAAATAAGTTATGGAATGTTTCCCTGATGTTTAAAAGTAATCCAAATTCATTTTCTTTTTCGGCTATATAACATCAATTTTATACTAAAATGACACTTTTATATTATTAACACACACTTCAAGTCATACAGGCCACATCGTGTGTAAGATTAATATATGTCCAATTATTACAAAACAAAAATGAATTATGGACTATTATAATAATGTTTTTAAATAATATTAGGTTATTTTTATGAATTTTTCTATATAACAAGTGTTTTAAACCAAAATGACAATTTTATTTTGTAAACATGCACGTTGAGTCATATCAACCACATTGTGAGTTGAATTTTCATGCAGTCAATTTATGTAAAACTCAAATAAATTACGAATCCCTTTCATAACGTTAGAAAACAATATGCCCTTTTTTATTTTTTTTTCAATGTGACACATGTATTAAATAAAAATGACACTTTTATATTAAAAACACACACTTTCATTAGTACGGGCGACATCATGTGTTTGATTAACATGCGGTTGATTCCAACACATCACACATGAATTATGGATAATTTTACTAATGATTGAAAATAATTATTACTTTTTTTGGTTGAGATATGTGAAATGTGTTTTAAACTAAAAAACTCTTTATACTGAAAACATGATCTTTGAGTATTACCAACCATGTCATTTTTCAAATTGATCTATGGTCTATTACAACACGTATCAAATGAAATTTGGATCCTTTCTTTAATGTTTTCGAAAAATATGATTTTTTTTGTTGGTTTTGGTACTGTGATGTGTGATTTAAACTAAAAGGATAGTTTTATATTGAAAACACACACTTTTGGTCATACTGACCACATCAAGTATTAGATTGACAAGAGTATTATTCTTATAAATGTTAAATGAATCAGAATAATTTTTTTAGTGTTTGAAGACAATATTAAATTTTTACCCAATTTTCTCTTTATGACATGAATTTTAAACAAAAACAACAATTTGATATTGAAAATTTGTAGTTTCAGTTATACAAATCACAAAGTGTGTTATATTTATGTAAGTTCAATTCCTAAAATGAAAAATGAATTACCAAATTTTTATCTAATTTTTGAAAACAATATAAGATTTTTTTTCTACTTTTGGTAGTGTGGAACATGTTTTGAACTAAAATGTAAATTTTATATTAAAAACACACACTTAGAGTCGTATTAGACACATCATGTGTTGGATTGATGTACGGTCGATTATTATATTCCAAAAATTAATTATGGATCATTTTCATAATGATTCAATAAAATCTGAGCACATTTACTAAGTTTTGTACATGTGGAATTTTTTTATAATTATTTGATAATTGAAAATACCCACTTTGAGACATATAATTCTCATCATGTTTCATATTTACATGAATTTGATTCCTATATCTCAAAAATGATTTTAGGATCATTTTCCCAAGGATTTAAAACAATCAATGCTTGTTTTATTAGTTTTCTCTATGTGACACATGTTTTAAACTAAAATTACATTTTTATATTTAAAACATGCACTTTTATTCATACTGTGCATATCGTGTGTATAAATGGATTGTTGTTGATTCATACCTATTACATAGGAATCATAGACCATTTTCTTATGATTTGAAAATAATTCATGTTTGTTTTCTTTGTTTTGGATATGTGATGTGAGTTTTAAATTAAAAGACACTTTTATATTGAAAACATGCACTTTGCATCTTATTGACAACATCATTTGTCAAATTGACGTGTGGACAATTAATACATGTCACAAATAAAATTAGGATAATTTTCCTAAATTTTGTGAACATTATGATCTCTCATTATTAGTTTTGGATATGTGAAGTTTTCTTTAAACTAATACGGTACTTTCATATTGAAAACTCATATTTTGAGTCATACAGACCCCATTGTGTTTCAGATTGACATGACATTGATTACTACATGTCTCAAAAGAATTATGAATAATTTTCCTAATGTTTGAAAACAACATGATCTTGTTTTCTTTATTTTGGATATGTGACATGAATTTTAAACAAAAATGAAACTTTTATAACGAAAAAATGCAATTTGAGTTATACTAACCACATTGTGTGGTATAATGATGCGAGGTAAATTCCTATAAATCAAAAATGATTTATGGAATATTTTTCTTTATGTTTGAAACAAGATAATATCATTATATCTATTTTTTGGATACCATAAGTTTTATAGTAAAATGAAACTTTTATAATAAAACACACACTTAGAGTCATAACATCCATATCATGTATAAGTCTCCAGCCTTAAACCTTACTTAATCTTGAGTCATTACAAGATTACACATTGAGAATCTTTTCAGGTTTAGAGTTTTAGGGAATTAGATCATAAAACATGCATTACATTCCACATTTAAAAAAAGTGGTTACATAAAAGATAGTATTCATTTTTCCCAACAATGGAAACATATTTAATATAAAACATGGATTCTTTCTTGACACTTCCTTAACACTATCATCACATCATGTAACTTTCCCTTGACCAGTGAAAATCATTTCAAAAACATGGGATGAGCATAAAAAGCTCAGTAAGGGATATGAAAATATGGATTGGAAACATGAGTACATGTATACATAAGAATCAATGAAATCATACTTTAATCATAAAACATAAGCACTTTAACATACCTCATCAAATCATGAATAAATCATAGAAATCATAAGACATAAAGGTAACTTGAGGAATTCATAAAATTCTTACATAGGGAGTAACCCTCTTGGTTACGTTTGGAATAAACATCACAGTATATTCACTAAATCTCTTCAGAGAAACCTTAACGTTTAACTGCTTCACGTTACCCAATGCATTGGAGATCTATATCGGGCTCACCCGCCCTTAATTTATCACGAAACCACCCGTCTTCATAACAACGCCCAAGAACTATAATATAATTGTATAACATAATACATGCATAAAGGAAACATAACATTTCCACATTTCAATCACAAGATATCAATACAACACATTGATATAAAAAACATTATGAAAACTATTTTCAATAAAAAAGTAAAATAAAAGTAAAACATGGTATTTATTTTTCATTTTAAATAAAGGTATGGCTTGTAGAGGAAGCTGAAACTCAAATAATGGTCACGGCGACGGAGAAGTCATTGTCACCACATATGTATGACAAAAAAAACTTTCCTTTTGTCGTTTAGTAAAACGATTCGTATAAAAAAAGATTCCTTTTGAATAACCATAAAAGTAAAAGGGGTTTATACACCGTATAAAAGAATGTTGTGTATAAAACAAAATATGCCTCAATGAATGGAGATTGAGATGAAGTCCCTTACCTCGGGTCCGACTTGACTCGATCGTTCTTTAATCTCCTGAATAATAAACCTGAGATAATTTATACTTGATTAAGAACCTTTTTCAAGTTCATTATTCCTTTTATATCACTTATTACCATGTCATGAACACTATTTTGTTATTTAAGTTAATAACGGTCATTTTAATGATCATTGGTACTTGAGTCAAAAATAAACTCATTATAATTACAATTTGTTCATGTGGTAAAATATCCATTATATCCATAATTATATTCATGATTTAGATATCATATATATCATATATATCCAGTATATTAATGCATTTATAATATTACATAACATTTATAGGTAAGAAATGAAATGCACCGTTCATGGAGACGGTAAGCCGTACGTACGCATGAACGCTACTTCCATTTCTATTTCATATTTAATGGAATTAAAACATAATGATACATAATAGTATTTTAATTCTAGTATGGTATCATAAATAATATCATTAAATCTATCCTTTATACGTACCACATATGGTAATAACGTATCAAATCACTTTGAGGGGGTGGTAGTCCGCACTTCCTAAAATGAAGATATCGCGTATACCCATAATGGAATCCATAAAGGTATGCCATAAATTAAAAATACAGAAGCTTAATGAAAACATAAAAATATTATATATCATATATAAATATAGTGACATCTTAATGGCCACCTTTGATGGTTTTAGAAGAATATTGAACAATCATCATTTCATGAGGCAGAAATTCACCATCCACAGAAACAGTATGTTCATTAACGATTAGAAGTAGGTGTGTGTAAGTGTAGCTCTAATTATTCTTATAATAACATCCTAGTATATTTAATATACTGGAGTTGAAACAAAAGAAATGAATAAAAAGGGTTTAGGGGGTTGGAGAAGCAAAATAAAACAAAAGAACACGAGTGAAGACATTACCTTAAAATCGGGTAACACTCTTTGATTTGAGCTCAAAGTCTTCGTTGGGAAGACTTCTACCCAGAGTTAGGCTTCTAGGAGTAATAAAGGGATTTGGAGAGACAAAATGAGCAGGGGTTGGCCGAGCCAAATGCTTTAGAGGTGTGGGTAAGGAGGTAGAGGTGGGGGCCTTTTATAAGAGGAGAGGAGGGGCACTCTTGGAAATTTACAAAATGTTACTTTATTTTCAAATGAGTTTCAGATTTTAAAGGTCCCACATTGTTGTATTTATAGGATAAGGTGATAAGGGTTCGAAATATACTCATACAATAGGTCTTTGACAAGTGTAGGTCTTAGATTTTACATTATATTTTTATTTTATTTAAGTCGTTAAATAATGAGGTAATCGCTGCATCATCATGATGTCATAAATAATTTAATTTATTTAAGGTCTAAAAATTATGAAAAAAATACTATTATGTACTAAATATTTTTATCTTTCCAATTAATATTTATAGTCTAAAATATCATCTATTTAGACAAAATTAAAAATGTTTTACTCAGGTGATACATTCTTTGTTATATTTACTTTCTTTAAAAAAAATAAATAGATAAAAAGTCACTTTCAAATAAAAGTGATTCCATGGGGTACCCAATACTGGAACAAGGAATCCCATGGTAGGGCATGATACAACCAGTAGAACTAGGACACATGTTGGTGTCATTTGTTTATTATTATGATATTATTTTATTATTCTTAACTACCCGATTACTCATTAATCAAGACAATTAAAGATAATTACCGTTGTTACTATTCATAATGTCCAAAAACAAAAGAGTCTTGATTACATAATTTAGACCATATGATTCCAAATACGTAATCCATTTTACCAAATTCCAAACAAAGAAATTTCAAAAATTAATTTAAAAATAATTCCCGTTGTCAAAACAAATAGCGGGTTTTTTGAAACAATATCTATGAAAAGTTTGGCATTAGTTTATGCCCAATTCCAAAGTGAAATTGATCCTAATTACCACCATTGGATTAAATGGTAAAAATATATTCTAATTACACTTTAAGACCAATTAAAAAAATAATCTAACCATATAATTAAATTAGATGAAAAAGCAGTTTTGATGTAAAATGCAGTATTTTTCACTATTCATAAAAAAATGAACATTGTCAAAATAATACAAAAAATTTATCCAATTTTAATTTCAATGTCCCATTCATAAAGAATATGTTTATTTTGAAAAATAGGGCTTATAAAATTGTCAAAATTTTGATTTAAAAATGGGTTTCCATTAAAAGGTATTAAAACAATCTTTTAAAAATATTAGTGTATTCCATGCTTAAGATTGGATTTATTCTCATTTTAAGCCTCTAAAACAATATCTCATTCATAAATAGACATAGATATAAATATTTATTATTCATTACTTACTTGGGATGTTACATCCTTCCACCCTTTAGAAAATTGCGCCCTCGCAATTTATTTACTTATCGAATAAGTGGGGGTATTTATCCCTCATAGCATTTTCAGATTCCCATGTTCCCTCTTCACTCATGTGGTTTTTCCACAAAACCTTTACTTGATTAATGACCTTATTCCGCAACACTTGCTCCCTGTGATCAAGAATCTGGACCGGTTGTTCCTCATAAGATATATTCTCTTCCAGCTTGACCACCTCTGGACTCAAAACATGAGATGGATCCGGCATGTACTTCCTTAACATTGAAACATGAAAAACATTGTGTACCTGAGATAAAATCGGGGGTAAAGCCACTCGTTAAGGAACTGATCCAACTCCCTCCAGAATTTTATATGGTCCAATGAAACTTGGACTCAAATTCCCTTTCTTACCAAATCACATCACACTTTTCTATGGTGATACTTTGAGAAAAACATGATCACCTACCTCAAAAGAGAGATCCTTCCTCCTATTGTCTGAATAACTCTTCTGCCTTCTCTGAGCCGTTCTCATGTGTTTTTGTATCAACTGAACTTTTTTTCCAACTCTTCTACCAATTCTAGTCCCATCAACTTCCCTTCACCCACTTCATCCGAAAAAGATGGAGTTCAACACCGCTTCTCATATAATTCCTCAAACAGTTCCATCTGTATACTGGAATGAATACTGTTATTATAAGAAAACTAAACCAAAGAAAGATGGTGGTCCCAACTTCCCTGATAATCCATCGAACAAGCATGTAGCATATCCTCAAAATTTTTGATTATTTGTTCTGAATGCCTATCTGATTGAGGATGAAAAGCTGTACTAAAATTTAATTCAGTACCCAATGACTTCTGAAGGCCTTTCCAAAAGTTAGAAGTAATCCTTGGATCACGATCAGATATAATGGATAGGGGAACTCCATGCAACCTGACTATCTCTTTTAGATACAATCGAGAAAGTTGATCTAGGTAAAAAGTATCTCGTACTGCAAGGAAATGATCAAATTTAGTCAAGCGATCAACAATAACCTAGATTGCATTATTACCTCGAGATGTCTTCAGCAATCCCACAATGAAGTCCATGGATATATTTTCCCATTTCCACTCTAGAACTAGTAAAGGATAAAGTATCCCTTTCGGGTACTACCACTCTTCTTTAACCTGTTGACATGTCAAACACTTCACAGTAAAATAAACAATATCTCTTTTCATTCCATCCCACCAGTAATACTCCCGAAGATCTCTATACATCTTAGTACTTCCAGGATGAACTAAAAATGGAAAACTATGAGCTTCACATAAAAACTCTCTTTTCAACTGTGAATCACAAGGCACAAAAAATCTCATCCCAAATCTCAAAACACAATCATTATCAATGTTGAATTCTGGCAACTTACCCTTCTAAACCATCTATACATTTTTCGGAATCTCGCTGTCTTGCTTCTGTGCTTGATTGATTCTGTCTCATAGAGAAGATTTCACTGATACCTGAAACAAAAAAGAAGGAAATCCTACACCAACAACTTCTATGCAAAAGTTCATCAAATCCCTAACCAAGGGATCACGTTCCAAATGTAACATTGTTAATGAAGAATCACTCTTGTGACTCAAAGCATCAGCCACTTTATTTGCTTTTCCCAAATGGTAATGAATTGTAAAATCATAATCCTTGATTAATTCTAGCCATCTTCTCTGTCTCATGTTCAATTCTATCTGAGTGAATATATACTTTAAACTTTTGTGATTGGTATATATTTCACACTTTACTCCATACAAATGATGCCTCCAAATTTTTAAAACGAAAACAACAACAGATAATTCCAAATCATGTGTAGGATAATTTACCTCATGAGTTTTCAACTGTCGTGAAGCATAAGAAATTACCTAATCATTTTTCATTTGGACACAACCAAGTCCTTTCAATGAAGCATAACTATAGATAACAAACTCACCATTCCTAGAAGGTAGTGCCAAAACTGGAGCATTCACCAATCTTCTTTTCAGTTCCTGAAAACAATCATCACATTCTTTTGTCTAGATAAACTTAACACCCTTCCGAGTTAGCTCAGTCATTGGACTAGATAACCGGGAAAAATTTCTAACAAACCTTCGGTAATAGCCTGTCAAACCAAGGAAGCTACGAATATCAGTTATATTTTTGGGCCTTGTCTATTCTTCAACAACCTTTGTTTTTTCAGGATCAACAGTTATGCCATCTTTAGAAACAATGTGACCAAGGAAAGAAATTTGTTGTAACCAAAACTCACACTTGCTAAATTTCCCATAAAATTTATTTTCTTTTAAGGTTTGGAAAATAAACCTTAACTGTCTTTCATGATCCTCTTTACTTTTAAAAAACACCAAAATATCATCAATGAAAATCACCAAAAACTTAACCAAGAACTCATGGAAAATTCTATTCATTAAGTCCATGAATACAACAGGTGCATTGGTTAGCCCAAAAGGCATTACTACAAATTCATAATGGCCATATCTTGTATGAAACGTGGTCTTTGGAACATCTGCTTCCTTTACCTTCAAATGATGGTACCCCGATCTTGGGTCCATCTTTGAAAAAAACTGAGCTCCCTGGAGCTGATCAAACAAATCATCGATATGAGGCAAAGGATATTTGTTCTTAACAGTGATGTTATTCAAGGCTCTATAATCAATGAAAAGTATCATAGAACCATCTTTATTTTTAACAAATAAAACAGGAGCACCCCATGGTGATGTGCTAGGTCAAATTAAACCTTTCTCTAATAAATCTTGCAATTGCTCCTTCAACTCTAAATGTTCAAATTGAGCCATTCGATAATGGGGTTTTGAAATTGGATTAGCATCAGGAACTAAGTCAATAGTAAATTCAACTTCCCGATCCGGTATTATTCTAGGAAACTCATCAGGAAAAACATCAGGATACTCATTTACCACTGGCACATCATTAATCTGAACAGTTCCTTTGTTTTCAACAATATGTGCAAGGTAACATTCATTTCCATATTTTACAAGTTTCTCGGCCTGTTGATATGTTATCAACAGTAAGGGTTCATTATTTTGCACAAACTGAAAGTATTTTTGAAACGAAACTTCTTTAGCTCTACAGTCAATCTTAGCATGGTAAATAGAGAGCCAATCCATACCCAGGAAAACATCAAACTCTACTAGAGGTAGAACAATTAAGTTTTCAAGTAGGTTCTTTCCACGGATAAGGATAAGAAGATTCTTATAAATTCTTTTTGCCTCAAAATTTTCCCCAGGTGTTTTTACCACAAGTTCAGGAGTCATTTCTTGAGATGGTATTCCCATTTTACTAGAATAGTTTTCAGAGATGAAAGAATGTGTAGACCCTAAATCAAACAACACACTGGCA
This sequence comes from Viscum album, assembly GCA_963277665.1. Taxonomy (NCBI): domain Eukaryota; kingdom Viridiplantae; phylum Streptophyta; class Magnoliopsida; order Santalales; family Viscaceae; genus Viscum; species Viscum album. Next base: position 358,428,640 of record OY728158.1, on the reverse strand, counting down.
TAATCTGAAAAAACAAAAAAAGTACCTGATACAACTTCATTTGATGGCCCGACATCTGCTGAAGTAGTTGCAAAGGATTTCACCACCCATTTCTGTTTGTAGTCTAACTGCTTCCCATCACTCAAGATCTTTGTCATACACTCGTTTTCATAGTGACCCATATCATTGCACTTAAAACATTTCACTAACTGTAAATCGAATTTGGACTTACCATCACCTTGATATTTTTCTGTGCAATCACGAGCCTTATGTCCCATTTTACCACATCGGTAGCACTTTCTATAATTCATAAGACATTCCCCAACATTCCTTTTACCACATTTATCACAAACTAGAAACATAGTTTTCTTATCGTCAGACCTTTTTGAAGAATTATTTCCTTTCTCCTGCCACCTCAGTCTCTTCTTCTGCTGGTTGTTATAGAACACTTGATCATCGGCAAACTCCATTTCCACCTTCTCAGCACATCGAACAAGATTTTAATAACCTTTAAACTCACGAGAAGCCAATGGACTTCGATATTTTGGATTTAATCCTGAGTAAAAACGATTTATTTTACTATCAATGTCTCGGATAAAATTTGGAGCATACCTTTCCAATCGAGTGAACATTTCTTCATAGGTAGCCACTGAGTCATCCTCTTGCCTCAATTCCAGGAATTGTTTTTCCATCCTATGTCGAACAACCTTAGGAAAATACTTCTCAAGAAACATACCTTTGAATTCATCCTAGTTGAGAGCATCAATCTCATCAGCGTCCCTGATATTTTTAACCATCGACCACCACTGATCTGACTCACCCTCCAAACGGTAAATTGAAAGACTAACCTTTTGATTGTCTGAACACCCCATGTCATCAAAAATATTCTCCAGTTCTTTAATCCACCCTTCAGATAGCACAAGGTCAGATGATCCTCTGAATGATGGGGGATGTTGCCTCATGAAATGTTCCACCAATGACATGTTCCTCTACGATTGATTTGGCTGATCTCGTGCATGGATACCACCACCATTTATCACTTGAGTCAACTGTGCCATTACTGCAACAAACTGTTCTGTTCCAATTCTGACCATCTTAGGATGCTGATTCAGAAGGATATTTCCTTCTATATGCCTACCTAGCACTACTTCCCTGTTTCCTCTGCGGAAAACCATTCTGAACAGACATGTATTAAAAGAAGCAACATGGTAATCTTCAAATGCTATATCATTTCAATTTGACCATAATAAAATATTTTTGGATAATAATTTAATAGAATTATAACTCTTAAAGATATCTAAACCGACCCCTGATACCAACTATAAGACCCCAGCCTTAAACCTTACTTAATCTTGAGTTATTACAAGATTACACATTGAGGATCTTTTCAGGTTTAGAGTTTTAGAAAATTATATCATAAAACTTGAATTACATTCCACATTTAAACAAAGTGGTTACATAAAATATAGTATTCATTTTTCCTATCAATGGATACATATTTAATATAAAACATGGATTCTTTCATGACACTTCCTTGATGCTATCATCACATCATGTACCTTTCCCTTGACCTGTGAAAATCATTTCAAAAACTTGGGATGAGCATAAAAACCTCAGTAATGGATATGAAAATATGGAAAGGAAACATGAGTACATGTATACATAAGAATCAATGAAATCGTACTTTTCTCATAAAACATAAGAAATTTAACATACCTCATCAAATCATGAATAAATCATAGAAATCATAAGACACAAAGGTAACTTGAGGAATTCATAACATTCTTATGTAGGGAGTAACCCTCTTGGTTATGTTTGGAATAACCATCACAGTATATTCCCTAAATATCTTTAGAGAAACCTTAACGTTTAACTCCTTCGTGTTACCCAATGCATTGGAGAGCTATATCGGGCTCACCCGCCCTTAGTTTATCACGGAACCACCCTTCTTGATAACAATGCCCAAGAACTATAATATAATCGTATCACATAATACATGCATAAATGAAAGATAACATTTCCACATTTCAATCACAAGATATCAATACAACACATTGATATAATAATCATTATGAAAAACATTTTCAAAACCATAATAAAAAAAAAGTAAAACATGGTATTTATTTTTCATTTTAAAAAAAAGGTATGGCTTGTAGAGGAAGCCGAAACTCAAATAATGGTCACGACGGCGGAGAAGTCATTGTCGCCACATACGTACGATAAAAAAAATTCCTTTTGTAATTTAGTAAAACGATTCGTATAAAAAAATATTCCTTTTGAATAAGCATAAAAGTCAAAGGGGTTTATACACCGTATAAAAGAAAGTTGTGTATAAAACAAAATATTCCTCAATGAATGGAGATTGAGACGAAGTCCCTTACCTCGGGTCCGACTTGACACGATCGTTCTTTAATCTCCTGAATAATAAACTTGAGTTAATTTCTACTTGATTAAGAACCTTTTTCAATTTCATTATTTTTTTTATATCACTTATTACCATGTCATGAACACTATGTTGTTATTTAAGTTAATAACGGTCATTTTAACGATCATTGGTACTTGAGTCAAAAATAAACTCTTTATAATTAAAATTTGTTCATGTGGTAAAATATCCATTATATCCAGAGTTATATTCATGATTTAGATATCATATATATCATATATATCCAGTATATACATGCATTTATAATATTACATAACATTTATAGGTAAGAAAGGAAATGCACCGTTCATGGAGACGGTAAGCTGTACGTATGCATGAACGCTACTTCCATTTCTATTTCATATTTAATGGAATTAAAACATAATGATACATAATAGTATTTTAATTATAGTATTGCATCATAAATAATATCATTAAATATATCCTTTATACATACCACATATGTTATTAACGAATCAAATCACTTTGAGGGGGCGGTAGTCCGCACTTCCTAAAATGAAGATATCATGTATACCCATAATGGAAGCCATAAAGGTATGCCATAAATGAAAAATACAGAAGCTTAAAGAAAACATAAACATATTATATATCATATATAAATATAGTTACTTCTTAATGGCCACCTTTTAAGGTGTTAGAAGAATATTGAACAATCATCGTTTCGTGAGGCAGAAATTCACCATCCACAGAAACAGTATGTTCTTTAACCATTAGATGTAGGTGTGTGTAATTTAACTCGAATTACTCTTATAAAAACATCCTAGTATATTGAATATACTGTATTTGTTACAAAATAAATGAATAAAAAGAGTTTAGGGGGTTGGAGAAACAAAATAAAACAAAAGAACACGAGTGAAGACATTACCTTAAAATCTGGTAACTCTCTTTGATTTGAGCTCAAAGGCTTCGTTGGGAAGACTTCTGACAAAAGTGAGCCTTCTAGGAGTAATATAGGTATGTGGAGAGACAAAATGATCAGGGGTTGGTCGAGCCAAAGGCTTGAGAGGTGTGGGTAAGGAGGTAGAGGTGGGGGCCTTTTATAAGAGGAGAGGAGGGGCACTCTTGGAAAGTTACAAAATGTTAATTTATTTTCAAATGATTTTTGGATTTTAAAGGTCCCAAATTGATGTATTTAGAGGATAAGGTAATAAGGGTTCTAAATATACTCATCCAATAGGTCTTTGATAAGTGTAGGTCTTAGATTTTATATTATCTTTTTATTTTATTTAAATTGTTAAATAATGAGGTAATCGCTGCATCATCATGATGTTATAAATAATTTAATTTATTGAATGTCTATAAATTATGAAAAAAATAATATGATGTAGGAAATATTTTTATCTTCCAAATTAATTTTTATAGTCCAAAAATATCATCTATGTAGACAAAATTAAAAATGTTTTACTCAGGTGATACATTCTTTGTTATATTTACTTTCTTTAAAAACATAAAAAGATAAAAAGTCACATTCACACAAAAGTGATTCCATGGGGTCCCCAAGATTGGCACGGGGAATCCCATGGTTGGACATGAGACAAACAGTAGAATTTGGACACATTTTGGTTTCATTTTTTTATTATTATGACATTATTTTATTATCCTTAACTACCCGATTACTTATTAATCAAGATAATTAAAGATAATTATCGTCGTTACTATTCATAATGTCCAAAAACAAAAGAGTCTTGAATAAATAATTTGGACCTTTTGATTCCAAATACGTAATCCATTTTACCAAATTTCAAACATATAAATTACAATAACTAATTTAAAAATAATTCCCGTTGTCAAAACAAATAGCGGGTTTTTTGAAACAATATCTATGAAAAGTTTGGCATTATTTTATGCCCAATTCCAAAGTGAAATTAATCCTAATGACCACCATTGGAATAAATGGTAAAAATATATTCTAATTACAATTTAAGACATATTAAAAATATTATCTGACCATATAATTAAATTAGATGAAAAAATAGTTTTGATGTAAAATGTAGTATTTTTCACTATTCATAAAAAAATGAACATTGTCAGAAAAATACCAAAAACTTATCCAATGTAAATTTAAATGTCCCAATCATAAATAATATGTTTATTTTGACAAATATGGATTATAAAAGTGTCATAAGTTTGATTTAAAAATGGTTTTCCATCAAAAGGTTGTAAAAAAATCTTTTAAAAATATTAGTGTATTCCATGCTTAAGATTGGATTTATTCTCATTTTAAGCCTCTAAAACACTATCTAATTCATAAATAGACATAGATATAAATATATATTATTAATTATTTACTTGGGATGTTACATAAAGTTTTGGATTGACATGAATTCAATTATTACATTCAAAAAATGAATTATGGATTATTTTCCTAAATATGCAATATAATATGGGCTTGTTTACTATGTTTTGTCTATATGTAACGTGTATTAATCTAATTTTACACTTGAAAAAACACACATTGAGTAAGAATGTACATAGTGTTTTAAATTTACATACATTCAATTCCTACACATAAAAATTAATTCTTTTATCATTTCACTAGTAATTAAAATCAATCAGAGGTCATTTTCATGGTTTTTTCTATGGGATGTTCATTTTAAAATAAAATGACACTTTTATATTGAAAACAAGTAATTTCAATCATATTTTATAAATCGTGTCTCATATTTTTTTGAGGTACATTCCTAAAAGTCACATATCAATTATGGATCATTTTTATGTTTTGAAAAGAATTTCAACTCATTTTATCTGTTTTGGCTAAGTGGCACATGTTTTAAACTAAAATGATAATTTTATTCTGAGAAAATGAACATTGAATCATATTGGATACATCATGTGTTGGATTAATGTGTTTAAATTTCTACACACCAATAATAAATTATAGATCATTTTCATTGATTATAATGATAATCTGATATTTTTTTCTTTGTTTTGGATATGTGATGCATTTTTTAAACTGAAATAAAACTTTTACTATAAAAACAAACACTTTGTGTGACATGATCCATTTCCTGTGTTAGATTGATGGACGATCAGTTACTATATATCAAAAATGAATTATAAATCATTGTGATAATGTTTGAAAACAATCTGATATTTTTATATAGTTTTTAAAATGTGACATGAATTTTAAATTAAAATTACACATTTAAATTAAAAACATGAACCTGGAGTTATTCTTGCCATATCGTGAGTCATATTGACATGAAATTGATTCATACAAATCAAAAATCAATTATGGGTTATTTTCTAAACGTTTTTGTACAATCCATGTTGTTTTTCTCGATTATGGCTACATATTGATTGTTTTAGAGTAAAGTGATACTTTTAATGTGTAGATGTTAACTTTGATTCTTATTAACCACATAATGTCCTGATTCATGTGAAATTAATTCCAATACATTGAACAAGAAGTATGAATCATTTTCTTAATGTTTGAAAATAATATGTGTTCATTTTATTTATATTAATAATTTGACGTACATTTTAAATAAAAGTGATACATTTATATTGAAAAATGTACATTGATTCATAATTACTACATTGTGTTCCAAATTTATGTGAAAAAATTTCTTACACATACAAAATAAATTAAGGATCATTTTATTGAATTTTTTAAACAAACTAAACTCAATTTATCATTTCTAACAATGTGTAGTGAGTTTTAATAAAAAATGGTAGTTTTAGATAAAAAACTCAGAAAATATAGAAAAACATATAATGAAAATGATGAGGCTTTATGTATGGAAGTATGTTCCCAAATTTTTTTTCATATTTAAATTCATATTTTTTGGTAAAAAGATCTGTGAAATATTTCCCTCTAAAAATATCTCAGTTGTATCCTCAAAGAACATTATATCATGAGCTCAAGAAGCATCAGACATGTTACTAACTCCACTATAATATATAAATCATAACCCTCCATGATACTTCTCCTTGAGAAATTGATTAGATATTTCTTTATTTACAGGTCATTACCAATGAATTATGTAGTTTATACCAACTCATATGAACCCCTAATAGAAGGAAATTAGTTAAAAGTTGAAAAATAAATGCATGGAAAATTGGGTAATGAGAATATAGACATTACAAGAATTTGAATATTATAGTAAAATATTAAAATTAATGTCATCACACAAGAGGGGGTTTTTTTAATTGTATTAGACATGTTGAATTAAACAAGGACTACATCCCTATATGTAGGTGGATTATAATGTATCTAAAATAATTTCCCACCAATTTGGGGCCTTTTATTTAGATTATTTTGTTTTTTTCTCACATTTAACACCCTTAATCAAATCTTTCATACTATTGTCATCAGGAAGAGGAACCATAGGTTGGGAGGATCACCAAATATTTATCCTTACTTTATAGGGGAAAACATATATGGTGGTGTTCAAATTTCATAGTATAAATGGGTGGATAAAATCTCAATAAATGTTTAGATTTTAATTAAAAATTTACTATTATATTAAAAAAGAAACTAAAATATTTTTTATAGTACATGATTTTATTGTATAAAAAATAATATCTATGCACTATAATGTTAGTGCTTCACATACCAAATGTATCTCTAAGGTCATAAACACTAATAGATCACAAAAACAATAGGTCATAACTTCAACATGATGTTAATAACCATTCTTACATTGTGTACTCTTCCCATTCATCTCTAAGAAATTACTTCTTATTTTGAGTACATAGGCATTTGGATTTCTTAATAGTACATATAAATTATAGAACAAAATTTTCAAATATTATAATTGAAATTGTTATTACATTTAGGAATTAATTATTTGTGGATTCTAATTTGTTGATGGTGTATAATATCCTTTATAAATATTGAAAAGGAATTTCCATCAATATAATTATTTTGTTTCAAACACTGAAGTGAAATTGACTAAAATAAGTATTTTTTTGAAATATGTTTTGATAGTTAAATATTACTATATATACCTTAATATATTTCCTTTTTAATTTGTGTATTATTTTTCATAATCAACCCAAACGATAATTTAGATAATATTTACAGATCACCCTATTATAGCAACATTCTTGTTAAAACACAAAAAATTGATTTATTTAAACTGTATCGATAGAATATTGATTTAAAAGCATTAAATATTCACAGTGGACATCATGTGTGGTCAATTTTATTGAAACACATTATTTGGATCCAAAAAAATAAAAATATTGGTGTATCCATGTTTTTTATTATTATCATCCAATCATTTCTTAATAACAAATAAGCAATGTAAGAAAGAAATTGTATATTTTTTATGATTAGATTATAGATGATTACACTTGAATTGTATACAAAAAAATAATTATTTAATTTATTATTTTCTTTTCACATTTCACGCATCATTAATATTTTATCTTTTTATGTTTTTTCAAATTCCAAACAAACTTTTACTATAGAAATGATAGACAGATTAAAAAGTCATAATATTTCATCAGAGAATTTTCCATTTACATATTAGTTATATATAAACCGATAGAAAATATGACAAGTTAATAATTATATTGAACATATTAGATAAATTTTTTTATGAAAAAAATATTTTGGAAATGCACCTCATGTATTTCTTCACAACTGAGACTTTTAGCCATTCATACATGATAATTTCATTTATACTCTTCATACTAACCATTACTATAAAGAACTATCCAAATATTTCTTCTTCATATTCAATGTATTACATAATTTCGTCTTTAAATATTGAATTTTTATGATGTTATAATGTTAATATATGATGTAGTAGAATTAGTGGGATGAATGTACTCTCAGAAGTTCCTTTGGATTTCTTGGTCGATTCACTAAATTTTATTGATACAAACTTCCATTTCTCATTCATTTTTCCCACATGTAATACCATATATCATTTCATAAATTTTTATATAAATTTATCATGGATTTTATTTTAATATTTTTAAGGACATAAATCATGTATCTTTTTATGATTCAATGAACATTCATTTAAATTTACAACAACATTATCAACCATGTTAACTTACATGATTTCAAGTAGCATACAAAACTCAGTGCTCATCTTGTGAGCTACCTGAGTCCACAATATCATGTGTTATTTTGGGATATTTTTTATCTTCAAACATGTGTACTAGGATATTATACACTATACACCTCCCAATAAGGTGATGTGTGTATGTTGAAAGATATAAATCACCTACAATTTCACCATACAAATTTTTAATAATATAAAGCTATTAGAAGTTTTTGTATTCACATTTATGAGAATGATTTATGATAAAATTGGTTACCATAGGTAAGGAAGTCAGTTGAGGGGATTATAAAGCCTCAATTCTTCTTAGGTTATGTGTCTCTTCATGTACTAGTCATTTTTTTGGTATTGGATCATATTGATCCTTTCATATATACTTTTCCACAAAACTATATTGGATAATAATATATTTTCTTGCATATATCTCATCCTAAATTCATTTCATCATCTCATATGTATATCTTAGAGTCATTATATTCTCAAAATATGTTTTATGTGGCACTACAAAGCCTGCACCTCTAATGAAACCATATTGTTCTGTCTAATTCAGAGCCATTGAAAGTAGTTTTTATTTAGGAATAATGAACACTAATCATTTAAAAAATATGAAAATTAATATTTATTTTTATTTAGTACTATTATAAATAATTAAAAATTATTATTATTTCATACTTACACATGATTCCTATACTAGTTTTGTGTTTTAATCTAGCAGTTTTCCCTCTTAATTTATATGAGCCTCCTTCAATAATACGTGATGTGATATAGAAGTGACTTCAAAGTCTAATTCATCGATATATATATATATAAATAATGGAACCTATTTTTCTTTATATCACATAAAACATTTACTATATATTTCAAATTCATACTATGTATTTTCATGTGAATAATATCTCATCCTTGATTTAATGTAGGTTCATATTGGTTTTGATGCATGCTGGTTATTTTCAACACTCCTTTGTTGTTTCAAAAAGTAAAAAATTTAAATAAAATTAGATAAAATAAATATTTTCAAAAAAAATATTATCAATTAAAATTCACTGGAATTGATTCCTCAACATGAAGAGTAAAGAATGATTTACATGTGTCCGTGATTAAAATGTGTGCAAACATTACTGGTGGGTGAAGGTTTACATTCCAGCCAACATATCTATAATTATGCTTTTTTATAAGTGCTCAGATATCTATATAAAAATTTCCTGTGATAATAAAGAAAAATTTATTATTTATATAATCTAAAATTGAAAAAATATACAAGGTAAAATGAAAATTAATTCAATGCTTCATTATATATATTTTTGGTTAAATAGAGAAAGTATATTGTAACATTATTATATATTCTTCCTAAATGGTTATTTTTAATATAGGAATGAAATTATGCCATTTATCAATATCAATTTTAAAAATCATTCTTATTTTGATACTAATTTAACTAATAGTCATTAACGTGATGGGGTAAATAGGCTGGCCTCATTGATTCTATCCATCCTCAAACATTTTTCATTTTCTTCCATCCTTGATAAAATTAGTTAACATAACGATGCTACACTACTCATGTTTTTTTAATCCACACGTTTTTGATCCCCAAATAATTCTATAGTTTCATCAGTAATAATGTGTTATTACTTGATATTGGTTAAATTATCGTGTGGAGAAGTCATTATCTTCATGATTAGTAAAAAATTAAATTTATGTTTTATAAAAGTAGTAGATAACACATAATATTATGAGAAAAAGGTTATATATTAAAATTTATTCAACCTATTAATTGAAATACATTTATTTTCATTAATTGTTGAAGGGATCAGGCTCACCCATTAAGTATAAAAATTCCCTCCTTATGTTCTAATATATTGTACAAGTCAATATCAACATTGGAACCACTGTTAAATGATTGTGCTATGAAAATGAAACGGCCCGTTTAAATTGAATTTTATTCTAAACCTATAGTTGTCTTAGTCTCCAACAGAACAATTGATCTATTCTTGTTTATGGTATATGGGATATAAAATACTTACACTAATTTTAATACAATTTTGAATAGTTTATCCTTATACCCTTCCAACCTAAAATTCACCTTAATGGAGACTAATTCATCAAATTTAACTACACTTATATTATCATACCATATGAAATTGAAAATAAAAAATTAAAATGTTTTATAATATAACCCATATATTTTTTCAATGATGCTGAAGTTCTATATATTTGGATAAACTGGATTTCTATCCATGGAACCAGATACATGAATTCCTTCTTTCATAATCCTAACTCCACTATTTTTATCATACAATGTTCATGGTGTTTCTTCTAATAAACTTTATTACCATTAATTACAAAAATAATATAATAGAAAACATTTATATTTAGTCCCCTAGATAAAAATTGAATTCAATCGGTAATTGAAATCATATTTTTAGATAATTCCTTAATAATATGATCTCAAAACCATCATATAAAATATTAATTATGGTATTTGGTATCCATCATTCTTCCATTTGTGGATTAAAATGTCTATTAATTACTTTGTTTAATTAAACGTATCGAGAAACCTTTATACAATTATGTAAAATAAAATGTGATCAAGATCCTACTCAATAATGTTAATTGTAACAATATCTCTTCTAGTAATCCCTTTTCATATTGGGATTCTACTGTGATGATATTTTGGGATACAACTTCTATCAAATTCTAATAGTTAATTTATATAGAATTTAATATCATATTCAATAATATATCACTCTAAAATACAAACTTTTGGATAAATTCAATTATAGATGTAATGATTCAAAATATTCATATACTATTCATTAGGGTACATCTATCTTTAATGGACAAGAACACATATTTTAATTTCTATAATAGATTGAACCTTTTGGTGGACTATTGTATGAAAAAATTATGGTGGGAATAATATCTCTAATTAACATAATATAACTAAAATTTCCTTATTCATGATTTAAAACTTTGTGAGGCCTGTTACATTACTACATACGACTTTGAAAAAGAGTCAAAGTATGGTAAATGTATGTTTTTCATTTTTAGGAAGATTGCAACACAATTCTATTAGAAATAAATCATACCACAAGATATAAATATCATTCTATTTTAGACACTTTGTCTTAAAATTATTCATTGACTTGATATTCTTGTTATTTTATGAATATACCTATAAAAGTTATACACCATTAATAGATTCTTATAATTGAAAATTTTATTTTTTGGATAGAGTGTACGCTACTTGAGGAAGACAAGTTCATATTTCACCATTCACCAGGGAAACCTCTCCCATTATCAACATGTCAATCATGTAAAACATTTCCTTAATTCCATATTTTTTTATCTCCGGTAAATTTATTAACCTATTAACAAAACTATCACATATAATTTTTTCTCGGTTCATGACATGAAGAAACCATCTGATGTACAAACAATTCTAATATTGTAATTCAAATAAAAATTTACACATTTTATAACCAAATTTCATAATATTTTTTGATAATGTTTTTGCAAAATCAGTTTCAATATCTTTTAATTTATTTAAAAGTTTATGAACTGTTAATTGAAATGGTACATTACATTATTCTATATTTCCATCGAATGATGTCATCCATGGTCAATATTTATTTCTTCAGAGTAAAATTTTAGATGACCTAAAAAAATTATTCAAGGAACGTTTGAACCTAAATGAGTGTTTACAATCTTCACAAATGAGACATCCCAACATTCAATTAATTCTATTTCCGAAAAAAGTTCAATCAGAAGGAAAATCACTTATCATCCTATAAAACATGGCTCTCAATGTGAACTCTTCACTTCTATGATCCTAATATAATGCTACATTTGTATCCAAAATCATTTTTATATCTTAAATTAATGGGTCCAAATATAAATCAATATCATTATTGGGTTGTTTTTTTCAGATATAAGTAAATAAAACATAATGTATTTTAACTTCATATAAAACAACAATAGAATGTTATAAATTACCACCAATTCAGGACATGTACTATGTGTAATAATTTTTACACCAAAAGGATTTATTCTATCCATTTATAAAACAAGATAAAGGTTTCTTGGATTGTTTTAAATTTCACGACACCGAAAATAAATTTCTTCCACTGAGGAGAGTCTATTGGTTGATGTAGTTTCGCATATTTGATTATTATATCTAAATTATAGTATTTTTTAATGGTTTATTGAAATAAATATAGTCATCAATACATTTTAATGATATAAATATAGCATAAAAATTTTAAAGTACATGATTCATCTTTCTTGTATTTATCTATTACGAACATAGTGAATTTTGTGAGTGATTCATATCATGTGATACATAAATCATAGTTTCATTCTAGTCATTATGTAAATATATTTTTCCTATAATTTAGTCCAACATTTATTGATTCAATCTATTCTATAAAACTTAAAAAATTTCGTACAACTACTTTGGATGAATTAAACTTTAATAACAACAATTTATACAGATAAAAAGGATTTGAGAAGGGTCGTATGCATGCTCTATTGAAAACTAAATAAACTTTTAAACTCTATCGTCATACTTCATTGTCATATGATTAACATCCACCCATTTTTATTCATCTCCATCCTATTAGGTTTAAAATTTTTCAATTTTAAAATAAATAAATAAATACCAAATATTTATTAATTTTGAATGTTTAAACTTATAGAGACATTGAATAAATTTAATTATTTTTCAAATCAAAAAGTCATACCCAGTTTGGAAACTCAAAGAAGTAATAAAAATAAAAGTTATAATTATAGAAAGGATAGGTGTTATTGAAATTACAATATTATACTCCTTATGAGAAGGAATCACATTGATAACCTCCTATTAGAAAAAGAATTTTGAGTTTTTGAGATAAATTAAGATGGTGTTCTATAGAATTAAAGTAGGAAATAGATTATGGATGAAATCAATAATTTTGGGAGATCCAGATTGAGGATAAATTCTTTTAAGGGGAACCCACATGGGATGATATCCACCGTGATTATTTTTTCACCTTTGGTATATTGTAATATTAATAGACTAACTACCATCATCTTGGAATACTATAATTGAATGAATGTCAACATCTCAATGTTATTAGTGAGGATTGCTAAAAAATTAACATTTTACACAAGTGTAACATGAAATTAAACAACTGATAGTGGTTTAAGGTTTATATGCACCCCAAAAGAGTTAATAATTATTATAAAATTTTAAAACAACAATTTAACGTACATAAATCAATTTTTATATGATAATATATTCTTAATGATGCATATTGATATTGTTTGGTAGTGGTGGGAATAATTGATTGTAGGGAATGTGTGATATATATAAATTAATAAAGATTATAATTAAATTTAATCTAATTAAATACATGGAGCTAAAAAATTATCACTCACCAAATTATTATTGATTATCAGTTAAGAAGAAATTGTAAAGGATAATGATGTTTTTGGTTAGAAATAATCAAACATTATAAGTGTAAAAATGTTATTTTATTTATATATAATAGATTACTGATGTCTATAAAAATGAGAATCATTTTTTGTGGAGTATAGTGAATTAAAATTACCACTAGAAACTTAATGATGTCATCTTAGTCAACATTACAACACCCATTGGATCTAAAACGTTTTTATGTAAAACATTTGAGATGCATTATACATTGAACATTTACACAAATTGGTTTCAAAATTGGTAAATATCATCATAATTTTTAGAGTAATAATTCCATTATATGTAATTCATGTGAGTGAAAATTATTTGGATAATTTAAAACTCAATAAGTTATATATGGATTTATATTATTATTGGGGAACTATGGGAAGAATGAAGTAATAATTGATGTTTTGTAAGACAAAAAGTAATGTGCACTGATTAGAATAGGTAAATAAGAATATCCAATCAACAATAAAATTTAATAGGCTAATAGAATTAAATGTTTAATTATATTTTTATTCACATAGAATTCTTTTAATTTTTTTTATTTAGAAAATCAAAATATCTAATAATTGTTTTTAGGATGTTTTTTCTTACAAATACTACACCAATATCAATATTATATAGATAGTACAAAAACGTTTTTAGGAATGTATTTTATTTGAAATAGAAAAACTAGAGTTATGTAAGTGTTAAAATTTTATTGTGTTAATAATTTATTAACAAGGTATTTGTTGGGGTATCTTATAATTTTACACATTCCTTTTGGTCACCAATTTAATATTACCCTTACCCTATCTAATAAATATTAAATATAATGTATCCTATATGAATAAGATTTATTATGACAATATTTTCGACACACTTATGTGTGTTTTATTTTTTATATAAGTTAGTGTAGGTATTGAAACATGATACTTTAAGTGAATTTTTTCCATTTATATGTTTTGTATATTATATTTTTATGTATTATTTATGCTTTGTGTGCATTTTGTTGGTTATTCCTAGAAGGCAGGGAGGTTGATTTCTTGTAGTTGGATTGATCACCATGGCCTGGCATAATGAAAATTGTTTATTGGGATTGATTATGTGATTTTTTACTTATTTTTAGTTTCTTATATTCTGGTTATATTGTTTTCCATAATAAAGAATATAAGAGGTGGTGTTTTTATCATTGGTGTAGGTCTAAATCAAACTAAAGGATGTTAAATAATATATTTATTTCTTGTATTTTTCCAAAGAATATGAATGATGATATTCCAGTCAAGTTTTCACTATGTTTTTGTTATAAAATATTATTTATCTTTTAAAATTTTAATGGCTATGATAAGTCGATGGCTAATTTGAGCACACCCATGCAAGGATATCCTAAAAAAATACAATGAAATCATTATTTATGTTTCATATTTTCAAATTGGGTTGGAATTTATGATGAATCCAATATTTGAGAGAATTATCCCACAAATCAATAATTATTTTCTTTTTGAAAAAAAAGTATTGAACTCATGAATCAGATAGTCTTGGTATATGGAATAAAAAATTGTTATATCTTCTTTATAACTATTTAAAAAATGGGGGTTCAATGCTGCATACTATTATAGGTGATAGATTCCTATATAATCTACCACTCCCCACTAGGGTTTTGGAGGATACTCACCCACACCCTTGTTGTGCCAGTCCTTGATTCACTCCAAGATGTACATTAACAGAGTTTTCATGGCCCTACTGCTCACGATGTCCCTCCTCACCACAACCCCCATCCAAAACTCTCTTTCTAAATGATCCACCATTATTGATCTACTTAATGCTCAACCATTAGATTCAGAACCTTATTACTTAATAGTAGGGTATCAAAACTAGCGATGAGGTGAAATTACTATTACCCCCACCCCATACCCAGACCATGAACTTTTAAAGGATCAATAGTTTCCCATGCATCTCCTGGCTAATCACCTAGATTTCTAAGTACTATGTCGGTTTTTATATGTTTTCCATGTATTAATTATTTTGTTTTTTCTTAATTTACTACCCAATATCTATGTTTTCTCCCCTCCCCAAATATGAATGATTTTTCTCTATTTTCTTATTTTTTATTGGGTTTTAAAATATTCTTATTTATTTAATCAGTACTTCAACTAAAGTCTCTAAAAACACTAGAAAATGTATTTTTAAATGAAAAAACGTTATGATAATCTAATGTATGATAAAATCATCAAAACTTTTTTTCACTAGTTACAATATAGCTAATGGTCCACTTGTTAAGTGGAAAAGGAAAGTGATGATCAAGGACCCCTTTATCAGTACTAAAATAAAGTGTTGAAAAAGGGTTCCTTTATTAATGTTTTATTTTAGTGCTAATAATGGGGGCATTTATCTATGATTTATTTTAGAATTGATAAAGGGTTCATTTTTCATTTCTTTTCTATCATTAATAAAGTTGACCTTTATTAGTGCATTCGGTAGCACCGATAAAGATCATGAAACTACAATAAAGATGCAATAGCCTTGCAACAAGTTCATAATAACAAAACCAATCAGAAACAAAATAGATAGAAGCAAAAAATATAAGGAAAATATGATTGAAATTAAAATATAATATTTACCAATAATTTAAATTCAAAATTTACATACAAAATATTTATATTGAAGTGTTGTATACAATTAATCAAGAAACATTACAACTAATATACAAAATAGTAACTCTTATAGTTGGATTTTCCCAAAGATCAAACTATATACAGAAGCTTTCCCCCTCAATAAAATCAATTTTTATTTGAGTATTAGTAAATAATTTTTTTAATGGTTTATAATCCACATATGTTAAATTATATTGGTAATCATTATTATATATATATATATTGACAATATTATCAGTTAATCAAGTGTTATATTGATGTGTATTATTTTTCTACACATCAAAAATAAATTATAGATCATTTTACTAAAGTTTGACAATAATAAGAGCTTGTTTTCATAGATTTGGCTATGTGATACTTATTTCAGAATATAATGAAACTTTTATATTGAAAAAATGAATATCCATTCATACAAACCAGAACATATGTTGGATTGAAAAGTCGTCAGTTTATACACATCGTAATGGAATTTTTTATCGTAGTCATAATGTTTGAAAATAGTATGAGCTTGTTTTATTTGTTTTGACTATATGACACATGATTTAATATAAAATGTGATTTTTATGGAAAACATACACTCTGAGTATTACCTACCACATCATGTCTTGTATTTATTTGTAGTGGATTCATAAATTTCAAAAATGATTTATGGGAAATAGTATTAATGTTTAAAAAAATTTGAGATTGTTTTCTCATTTTTTTTCTCATGGTGCTCTTTTTGAACTAAAATGAAAATTTTATAGTGAAAAAAAGTACATCAAGTCATAAAAACACATCAAACATTATATTGGAATGACACCAATTCATATACATCCCAAATAATTTATTGATAATTTTCATAATGTTTGAAAACATTCTGTGCTCATTTTCTTAGTTTTGGCATTGTGATGCATGTTTAAAAATAAATCGTAACTTATGTATGTAAACCATTCACTTCAAGTCATACTGACCAAATCATGTATCATGTTGATGTTAATTCAATTCCTATATGTCAAAAATTAATTATGGATCATTTTACTAATGTTTGAAAATAATCTGAGCTCTTTTTCTAATTGTTGGATAGTGAGGTGCATTTTAAACTAAAATGACACTTTCACATTAAATACAATCACTTAATGTTATAAAGGCGACATCATGAATCATAATTAAGTATTATTAATGCGTACACATCGAAAATAAATTATGGATGTTTTTCCTTTGTTTGGAAAAAATTTGATATTTTTCTCATGGTTTTGTAATTGTGATGAGAATTTTAATCTAAAATGATATTTTTATATTAAAAACACACACATTGAGTCATTCTAACAAAATATTGTATTTTATTGATGTGTGGATGATTCCTACATCTCATAATTAAATTATGGATCAATTTTACAATGTTTGAAAATAATACAAGACTATTTTCAGGGGTTTGTCTCTATAATGTGCATCTCAAACAATAATGTCCATCTTATATTGAAAACATGAACTTTGATTCATACCAACTGCAAAATGCTCCATAACGATGAATTAATCATATATATGTATGTTTCAAATTAAAATTTTAATAAAATATAACTCTAAAATATATATTAAAAATTTAATAAAATAAAAAAAATATTATGTGTGTTTACCTTCTATACAAAAATGAATTAATCATATATATGTATGTTTAAAATTAATGTTACACACATTTGATATATATTAAATTGAAAACAAATCATATTTAATTAAATGTCTATTACATGATACAATTATTTTATTTTATAAATTATTATTAATTGTTAATTATAAACAATTTTTCACTAAGTATATGACTTATTTTATAGAAATCAATATATTTTGTATTATGTAAATAATATATTAGGAAATATTATATATATTGATATATATATATATGTGAACATATTTAAATATTTAAAATATTAAATATATTAATGAACAATTATTTATAAAAAAATTAATGATTAATAAATAACAAAAATATTAAATAAAAAACATTTAAAATCAATAAATTATAAAAAAGTAAAAAATATACTAAAAAAGAAAGTAACCTTTATTTATGAACACTAATATTGAAATAACATTCATTAGTTCTAAAATATATTTATTCTTTTCTAAAAAAAGCATGAATTCTTTATCATTATATATAAAGTCCTCTTTTATCCACACTGATAAAGGAACCCTTTATTGGCGCTTTTATTAGTATTTGTAAGGGCCACACAAGCTAGTGAAAAATATATAGTCCTACATGATCCCTATAACATAACCAGATTAGAAAACTAAAATCAAATTGGAATATAAATATTACAGAAAACCTGAATAAAATAAAATATTACATTACACTATAATTTCAATTCAGAATTTACATTCACGATATTTTAATTAATGTGATACTTACAATTAATTAAATAAAATTAAAATTCAATATACAAAATCAAAAAATTTATAGAATTATTATTTCAACAACCAACCACCATAAAACATTGTCCTTGTAATAATGCCGATGTTTTTTAGTAACCATACATAAAAAACTAAACAAATTATGATTATAATATAATCCATATATGATACATTATATTGTTAATTACTGTTTATATCCATGATATCATTAGTTATCCGATTAATTGTTTTATTAATTCTGGAATTCTTAATTTAATATTTGTTAATATTTATTAAATATACCATTATTTAATAAATATATTATGAATTATTAATTATATTTCCAATTAATAATCTAAATAAAATACATTGTTAATTACATAATATGTTAATGATATTACTAGTTAATAAATATTTTAATTACATAATTTTTTGTTAAAAATTATACCATTAGAAAAACATTTTTAAATTGAAAACGCACACTTTGATAATATCGGGCACTTTGTGTGCTAGATTAATGAGCCATCAATTCTTAGACATCATTAATTATTATTGAAAATTTCCCTAATTTTATAAAATAATATGAGCTTATTTAATCTATTTTTACAATGTGAGAAATATTTTAAAGATAAACGAATCTTTTATATTGAAAACACTTACATGGAGTCATACTAACCACATTATATTTCAGATTGACATGCAGTTGATTCCTACATGTCTTAAATTAATTATGGACCATATTGATAAATTTTTAAATTTATTGGAGATTATTTACTCGATTGTGATAATATAATGCTCGTTTTAAATTAAAATAAAACATTTATATTTAAAACAAACATTTTGAATCATACCAACAATAATATGTGTCAAATAAAAATGAGGTTGATTATTATATATCAAGAATGAATTATGGATCATCGTCCTAAATTTTGAAAACAATCTGATTTTTTGCTCAATTTTGGCTATGTGATTTATGTTTTAAAATGAAATTACATTTTTTTATGTTGAAAACAAATAAATTGAGTCAAATAGACCACATTGTGGGTTTGATTAATATGTGATATTTTACTATAATCCCAAATGAATTATGGATCATTGTAATAATGTTAAAAAAAATTGGGATTGTTTTTCATGATATTGGCTATGTGATGAACATTTTAAAATAAAATACTAATTTTATATTTAAATCACCAAATTAGAGTCTTGCTGGACACATCGTGTGTCATATTGACATGCGGTTCATTTTGACATGTCATGTATGAATTATAGATTTTTTCCTAATGTTTAATATTAATAAATGGTAATTTTCCCATTTTTAGCTATAGGAATAGTGTTTTAAACCAAAATGAAACTTTCATATTGAAAACATTGACGTTGAGTAATAACGACCATATCATGAGTCTGATTGACATGCAATACATTACTATACACCTTAAATGTATTATGGTTTTTTACTAATTTTTGAAAATAATGTGTGCTTTTTTATTGGTTTTGGCTATGTGGAAGGTGTTTTAAACTAAAATGAAACTTTTTTATTTAAAGCACACAAATTGAATCATATCAAGAACATCGTGTATTATATTGAAATGTGGTAAATTCCAAATCATCAAAAATAAATTATGGATAATTTTCTAAAATTTTGAAAACAATCCAATTTTATTTTCTTAGTTTTAACAATATAACGAATGTTTTAAGATAAAATTAATCTTTTATATTGAATACATTCCCTTGGAGTCATACAGGACAAATAGTGTGTTGGGTTGATGTGTAGTCCATTTCTACATATCAAAAAATTCATTATGGATCATTGTACTAATTTTTTAATAAAATTATAGCTCATTTGTCTATTTTTTCTATGTGATATATCTTTAAAACTAAAATGAAACATTTATATTGAAAAAAAACATTGTGTCATATCAGAAACATCTTCCATTAAATTAACACATGATTGAATCATAATTCTAAAAAATGAAAATTGTATCTTTTTCATAATGTTCGAAAAAAAACTGAGATCATTTTCTCGATTTTGGCTATGTGACGTGAGTTTTAAATTAAAATTATACTTTTATATTGAAAACACACACTCTGAGTCATACCAAACCCATCGTGCATCAGTTTGACATGAATTAAACTGATATATTTCTCAGATTAATTATGGATCATTTTCATAATGTTATAAAACAAATATATATTGTTTTCTCTATTTTGGTTATATGATGCATGTTTTTTTAACTAAAATAACAATTTTATATTGAAAATGAGTAATTTTATTCATACTAATTACATACTATTTTGGACTGATGTGTGATCAATTACTACAAAATAATAAATTGTTTGTTATTTTTTTAATGTCTGAGAAAATCGATGTTTTTTTCCTTTTTCGCAGTGTGATGAGAGTTTTAAACAAAAATGACACATTTCTATTGAAAACACTCACTTTGAGTCATACAGAACACATCATATATAATATTAACATGTGATCGATTATTATATGACCAAAATGAATCATGGATCATTTTCTTAAAATTTCAGGAAAATATGATCTTGTTTTTATAGTTTTTTGTGTGTAATGCATGTGTTACACTAAAATGGCACATAAAAACAGGCACTTTGTGTAATAATGGACACACTGTGTGTCAGATTTATGTTTAGTCAATTATTACATATCAAAAATTAATTGTGGATCATTTCCATTTGTTTGGAAAACAATAACAGATTTATTAATTATTTTGGTCTTCATGATGTACGGTTTAATTTAAAATGACAGTTTTATATTGAAAACACGTACTTTCAGTCATATCGACCACATCATTTTTTAGATTGACAAGTAGTTAATTCATATATTCCACATATAAAATATACATTGTAATCATAAGGATTGAAAAAATTGATATTTTTCCATGGTTTTGGATATGTGACACGCGTTTTAAACTAAAATGAAACTATTATATTGAAAACTCTCACATTAACTCACACAGGATACATTTTGTATTGGATTGAAATTCAATCGATTCATAAATACCAAAAATAAATTATATATTATTTTCCTATATTATCAGGAAAATCTATGATCATATTTTCATTTGTTTCTATGATATGTTTTTAAAACTAAAATGACACTTTAAATGAGAAAAAGATGCACTTTGAGTCATACCATCAACATTGTGTGTCAAATTGATGTGAATTCAATTTTTATATGTCAAGAATAAATTGTGGATAAATTTTAATTTTTTTGAAAATAATATGATATATTTTACTCATTTTTTACAATATGATGTGTGTTTTTATCTAAAATGACACATTTATATCGAAAACATGCACAAGAAATCATTTTGGACACATTGTGTGTTAGATGGACATTTAGTCAATTCCTACACATCAAAAATTAATTATGTATTATTTTCATAATAGTATTTAATATTTTTATCTCATTTACTTTGTTTTGTATGTGGGATGGTTTTCGAGTAAAATGATACTTTCAATTTGAGGATGGGAACTTTGATTCATAATGTCCACCTCATGTGTTTGGTTTATTGGAAGTTGATTCATACACATCCCACGTAAATTATCGACCATTTTCATAAAGTTTGAAAAAAATATAAGATTATATTCTTGGTTTTTATAATGTGATTTTCATTTTAAATTAAAATGAAATAGTTATGTTGAAACACACACAATGATTCATACCAAACACATCATGTGTCAAATTGATGTTCATAAAATTCCTAATTTATGAAATTATTTATGGTTTAATTTCTATAATTTTGAAAACAGTATAATATCATTTGTTTAGTTTTGACAATGCGAAATGTTTTTAAAAAAATTATACTTTTATTTTGAAAATAAGATCTTTGAATCATTACTTCCACATCGTATGTAACAATGATAAATTATCTGTCTGAAAATTATAACATTTTTATTAATGATAGTGAAAAACACAACATAAAATAAAAATTTTACAGGGGATAAAAGTGATGAAGCCCATGGGTATCCCCATGAAAAATCATAGAAATATCAATTGGAATAGAACCATTAGAATAAAATAACATTAACATGTTATCGAAGTTACATTTGGATGCCAGAAGATCCTACAACATGTTACCCTCATGCCTTGTATGTATAACCGATATACTAGGAAAACTAAGATCCCTACAAGCACATATGATGTAAATAATATTCTAAGGAAAATTCATCTTACATTTCAAGTCATTAACTACAATAGTAGAATCCGCTTCAATAATAGTAAACTAAATATCTATTTCATTACATAATTTGAGTTTGTGAAGCATCAATTATACCTTTTACACCATCTAAGTATCCAACCCATAAAAAAAAATCCATAATAACCAGCCCTCTACCATCACAAGAAACACCACCTTAGTGAATAATACCTTGAATGAAATAAAAATACACATTTAATGTAATCCCATATATAGGAGACTGATATCTCACCAAAACACCACGAAACCTCCACCTAGAAACAATAACTTCGATCGAACTACCTTGCAACACAATTGAATGTTCAAAAAAATTGATGTTAACATTTTTACAGTGATTCAAAAATTAATAGAGAGTATCTATAATCTTCTACATAATATAATGAATATTAGCTCGAAAAACTTGATGGCATGAAACATTACACGTCTTCCATAAAATACCACATGCAATAGTGATGACAAAGGACCATCCATTGTTGTGTGCCCCATACCTTTCACAAGAATCCCAACATAGCTAAAAAAAATCCTCCACAACCATTATACATCCACTAAAATCTAGAAATCCAACAACATGAAAAAAATACACATCCCATTAACATTTATAAAATATATGAAGAAAATATTCAAATTTAGATTAAACACAAAACTTGCATTTTTATGCAAGAAGAATACTAATTTTATAAATATTATTATCAGTTTGGGTAGAAAAAGGACGAATTATCTAAAGAAGAAAACTGAATTTTGTAGAAAATATTTACACCATAGTCTAATTATCATATTATCCTAGTTAGAACCCATATGAATCATGGAACAAAAAGAAGATAAATACTATTAAAAATATATGTATACATGATTGATTCCTACAAATCATAAATAATTTATAGATCATTTCCATAATTTTTTTTAAAAATACAAATCAATTTTAAATGTTTTGACAATGTGGAATGTGTTTTAAACTAAATTACCTTATAAAAATCAATCTTCCACACAAAATTTTCTATTTCAAACCCTCATTAAAATTCATTCTAATAAAATAATGTGATTCTAAATTGAGCATTGGATCATAATATCATTGATGAATCACTATTAGTATTTATCATATATTTAATTAGCATGTCATTGTGTCAATAAAATATGAATGTGGAGGAACTTATTTTTCATTTTCATCATGGTTGTGGAGATTATTATAACATAGTCGAGACCCTTTTTATATAATTTAGAAAGACAAAAAGACACAAAATGAGATTTATAATTATAGGGTCAGAGAAGTAACTTCCATACAGTTTTGTAAAATAACTGTATATTTTTGGATAAAAGGATCCTTTACCAATTTCCCTCTCACCGTTATCAATACTATAGCCTCATTATACAATCTCTAATGAGAAAAACTAGCTTCATGCATATTAGTAGCTCTAAAAAAATTCATATAGTTGATAAAACACATTTTTATTGAATATTTGTTGATAATAAGTGATATAATTCCTCAATTTGTGGAAAATTTGTTCATTTATGAAATATTTGGGATTAGATTATTCATTTGAAAATTTGATGAAAATTTCAGTTTTACCCATTAAAATTCACTATAGCATTTCAGACATAAATATTTTGATATGTATTTTTTGAAAATATAATTTTGTAAAAATGTTTCTGAATTAATAGGATTAAACTTTAATTTAGGACATATGAGATAAATTGTTCATTTGATTGGACTTAATGGGCCATGAGGTCAAAGCTGAGCTGGACTCTCCAGATTAGACATCAGTTCTATATTTGGGCCATAACTTTTTCTTATTTTCTTTTATTAGAACCAAATTTTGAGAGGAGATCTAGGGATCATTTTCAAAAAAAATCATCCTTCTATAAGGGTAGATGATTCAATCACTTTTTTTTCAAACAAGCTGTCCAATTTGGATTAATTTATTTTTCTGAATTTCCCCATTCACACTTGAAACCTCATTATACCTATCCTCCCCTTGACTCTATAAATTGGTGTTTTTCTCATTATTTGTGGTTAGGAAGTGAATTAGATGATTTATGGAAGATAGGAATTGATTTCTATCATACATTACAACAATTTTAAGAGGGGTATATCTTGAAGGGAGGATCCCCTCATCGAATCCTTCTTCTTCTTCTTCTTTTTCATGTTGTAATGTTTGTATTTTAAAAAAAATTATTTGTTCCTCTTATATTTATTATATTTTATTTGGGATTTTTTAATTATATTATTATTTACTCATCCTATTTGTTCTCTAATCGAGATTATAAATGAATTTTGGTTATAACCTTTATAAACATTTGCTTATGAAAAACATTTCTACGATGACTACACTGCCCATGGATGAGTAGTTTTCTTAGTAATCAATCGAACTCTATCCTTATTCATTAATTTATTTTGAATCAATGAGATATGGTAATTCACATAATATTATATATTAATTGAGTTTTTAATTTAAATGAAACTAATCCATCAATTGAACAATTAACAAAAAACACACCAGGTTGGGAATTGTGTGTATTGTGAAAGCGTGATCTTAATCAGTAATACGAGACCAAACATGATAAATTTATAAAGTTAAAATATAATCCATAAAATCAATCAATCCTCATTTATATAGTGGATATTTACTTTAATTAAACACTTACCATAAGTTAATATAATAACTTCAATCAAAGTAGGGTGTTGCGATTTCATGTTCTGAAGCTGGCCTATGGTGTAAGTAATTTCTTATTTGTGGTTAAGTTAACTTCTGTAGGGTAAGAGGGTTAAGAAATTAAGGGATTATAATAAATTGGTTTTTAATTTAAAATATAATGATAAATTACTTAGTGAAGTTGTAGAGTAAGATCAATTACACTTTCTAAAAAATATTTTCTAAAAAACATCTTCTTGTTCTCTCTTTTTAATCGAACTTCATTTAAAAAAAATTAATTCTTCTTCTAGGAATTTTTTTTATTTTTAAAAACATAAAAACCCTTCATCCATTCACTTAGTGTGTTTATTTTATTTTATTTTCAAAATACTATTATTAAGTTGTTTTAATTACTGCCTCTTTGAGTGACAACCTAGGTCATCCACCTACTGCACCAAAATAACCCCAAACTGAACAGCATTTGAGAGAGCTCTTGATAAAACCTTTAAAATTAGAACTATTTATAGGGAGGCAAGTAATTATTTCAACTATTTAAAGGTATTTTTTTTATTTTAAATTTTATTATGTTCTTCTCTTCTTTCTTCCTTCTTTATAAAATATGTTTTTTTTCTTTTTTTGTTTTCTTCTTCTTCTTTCTATACCAGCAACTCAGAAATCTTAATTTTATTATGGTACAGTTTCTTTAATTTAATTTTTATTTGATTTATGAAATGAACTAATCTTGAGGATCATTTAGATCATTACCCAGAGATTAATCACAACCTTAGGGCTCGAATCAGACATTCTCAGTCTACATGACATTTCAACATTCAACCAGTTATAGAATTTATCCATTCTGGGAACAATAAAATTAGAAACACTTCTAAATCAAACCTAAAACAAGAAATAATGGCTTAAAACAATGGAAATTAACTTTTTATAACCATTAGATAATTGGATGCACCTAATATTAACTATCAACCTAATTGTATTGCATACCCCAATCTCAAATAAGACTTTTTAACTGAAATCTGGTTCAATTCATCTTCTTCCAAAGTTTCATATATTGTCTAGTGAGAAACCAAAAAACCAATTAAAATAATTAAATGTGGCTTTATCAACCCTCAAACTATGAAATTTCTATGAATATCAAATCAAACTAATGACATTCCTATTTTCATTTGATAGAGATGCAAAAGAATAGATGTATTATTTAAAAATTGCAGATGTAACTTGTTGGAATGATTTGAAACACTTTTTCTTGTAGAAATGTTTTCCATCATCAAGGACCACTTCCATTTTTAAGGAGATCTTGGGGATCAACCAAGCACAAGGGGTGTCAATGTATGAGTATAAGGAGTGATTCAAGAAGTTGTGTGCAAGCTTCCCCCATCACCAAATCAATGAGAAACGACTAATACGGTACATCCATGAATGACTAACACATATAGAGAGAAGCATGGGGGATGTCATCGCTAGAGGGGAATTGGTTGAAAAAACACCAGCAGCTCCACATGTGTTGATCGACAAGATGGCTCAAAAATCTGTACAATTTGGGGATCGAGATACACCACATGTCAAGGGAGTATATCAAGTAAGTCCATCTTCTATAGAAAGTAATTTTATTGATATCAAGTTGGGAGAATTTAACTCTATGGTGAGATAGATTTCTTTGGCACAAAATACAACCTAATCCCTCCTTCATGTCCTTGGGGTATTTGCATTGAGACTATCCACCAAACTGACTGTTGCCCGCAACTACAAGAGACAAAAGATTGTTCAATGGTATTTCCTGGGAGACCGTATCAGCTGCAACAACAAGCACATCTTCAATAAAAGTATGATTACTTAGCACTAACAAATAACCAAGTGTGGAAGGATCAATCAAACATGAGGTATGCCTCTAGACAACAACTATGGACCCCCTTTCAATAAAACTTCTAGATGCCTTCACCTTACCAATAGGGTTTCCAACAATCCAAAAGGTGATTTGAATCTAATGAATCAACAAGTCAACAACAAGGGACTAATCAACAAAATGTAAATTCTAACACTGATGATCTTTTGAAACAAATTGTTCTTAATCAACAGAATGATTTAAAGAGTCAAGGTTTAATGTTGAAGGATTTGAAGACTCAAATGATCCAGATTTCAACTTTCCTCCATGAAATGATAAGTAAGAATTTTGGAAATCTACCTTCCAAAACTACTCCAAATCCCAAGGGGCATGTTAGTTCCATCACATTGAGAATTGGGAAGTAAATAACTGATTATTCTCCACCTACCATTCCACTGGGATTCACCTCAACTTCAGAGAAGACCCATACAAGAACAACAGATGATCACCCCACAATGAAAACAAAAGTTAAGAAAAAGGTCGATGATGTTCCTCTTAAACCCCTTTCCATTCCAAATAGGGTTCTATAAACCACGAAGATGGCTGATGAAGAAATTAAAAATGAGGTTTTGGACAAATTCAAGCACGTGGAGGTCAATATCCCTCTACTTGAAGCCACCAAGAAAAACCCAAGGTAAATGAAATTATTAAATGAACTCTATAAGAATCAAAGAGGAATCAAGGGAAATGAGAGGATCAATCATGGAAGGAATTTTTCAGCACTCATTACACCAACTCTAGTAATTCCAACAAAGTGAAAGGATATAAGGACATTCACCATCCCATGCACCATAGGGGAGTTACACTTTAATAATACTCTGTTTGATTTAGGATCTTCCATAAATGTAATTACTCACTCTATATTTTCTTCTTTATAGGTTGGTGAGTTGAAGCCTAGGAGAGTAGTGGTGCAGTGGGAAAATAGAGCTACGACAAATCCAATGGGAGGCCTTGAGGATGTACTTGTCCGGGTAAGAGACATGATCTTTCCAGCAGATTTTTACAGGATTAAAATGGAGGATGATCATGTAAGTTCATGTGATCCTATTATCTTAGGTAGTTCCCTCCTCAATACAACTAATAAAATAATAAATTTCCATGAGTGTACACTTTCCATGGAGTTTGGAGATGAAGTTGTTATATTTAATGTTATGGACCCCAAGAAGTACCCCTTAGAGGACCATTCTGCTTTTGTTATCTCCCATTTTGAACCACCATATAAAAACCCCATGTAATTTTATTGTCCAATGCTTATGGAGGTTTTGAGTATTTGTTAGGTCTATAAGGCTGAATACCTTGATAGGGGGGGGGGGTAAATCAGGGTATGACTAATTTAAAATTAATGCCCGTTCTGATCTTGTTTCGCTGTTAAGAAAAACACTCTTCTCTCTCTTTCCTGTTGCACAATGTAAACAGAAATTAAAGCATGCATAGGACACAACAATTTTACTTGGTTCACCACAAAGGGCTTCGTTCAAGGAGCATATGCCGACAAGTTTCCGGTCGTACCAATTACACTAAACTTCACTAGCTGTTGATTAAAATGTTTGGGCTAGATCACTTATACACCCAGGATCATTGCATTTACAATGTTTAGGGTCAGATCAAGGCTTCCCTAAGGGTCACTCCCTGTTCTCTCTCTCTGGCTCACTGCTGGTGGAGAGGATCACCTTCTTTCTTTTCCTTTGCTCACTGCTCTTGGAAGGAATCCACTATCAGTTTATAGACCTATAGGTCTCTTCATTTTCATGAAGGAATGCATCTTCCTCTCTATGTAGATGCTCTGTTGAAGCCCAATTTTCAGCTTCCACACTGCCCGAAAATCACTGTTGGAACCAAACCTTACTTGGCGCGCAAGTCTAACTCGGCGCGCAAGTATTGGCGCGCAAGTCACAAATGGCGCGCAAGTCTACCTCAAAAAATTGCGCGAAACAACCTTCTTCAACTCCAAACTTGCGCGAAACACTTCCTTTTACGCCCAATCCAATATTGCCACGCAACTCCACACTAGCGCGCAACTTCAAACACTGGCGCGCAAGTCCCACATGGGTGACCACACAAACCACCTGCGCGACTACCACACCTGCGCAATGGGAGCTCTAATTTCTCAAAGTGTTGAACTCTGGTGAGGAATGAAGAGGGTTGGTCCAGTATTTATAGGCAAAATGACCACCCTTCACGACGACGCGCAAGGCACCTACGCGACCCAGTCTCGGCGCACAAGTCTTCTGTCCTTTTAGACACTTGCGCGACCAACTCCCAAACTTGTGCGAACCTATTTACTTAGCCATATTTTGATCTTCTGATCTTGAAAAACATATGGAGTGAATGTTTTCTATACTAAAAGTCCTCGGTGTGCAAGTCCCTTTTCCAAAAATACTTTTCTTCATTTGTCGATTTTCAGGCCCAAAAATTTGGCAAACACTGGAAAACGGCAGCACCTTGTATCTGTTCTTTTGTACCGCCTCCATATCATCCATTCCTTTTGTCGACGTTCTTGAATGAAAAATGGATCCTTGACCTTAGCTCTTGAACTCGACATTCCATCATGAAATCCTCTTTTTCAACAAATTTGTATGTCATTGTTTTTCTTTGTCAATAATCACCACTCAGATGTCCACTTTTTCAACAAACACAATCACCTCAAAAATGATTCAATGATGACTTGAGGGATTTTTTCCCAACAGTATTGATTCTAGTTTTATGTCTAAGAGTACTTCCACTCTAGTGTCTAATGCACAAAACTCTCTTAGTTTTGATATTGAGATAGATTCATATTATGGTTTTGATCTTTTGAACTCTGATTATGACTTGGTTGTTGAGTATGTTGATGGGTTTGATACTTTATTCTCTAATTTTGATGATTTATAATATGATAATGATGTTCATTGGGAACATATTTTAGTTCCTTCAATGTCTCCATCCATACATCTCCCCCCTTCATTGGAACTCAATCCATTATCACCAAAGCTGAAATTCTCATACTTTTTGAGTGTTCAAAGATTACCTGTTTTCATTGCTAACAATCTCCCTTTTTAAAATGAAGAAAAACTTTTGAATATTTTGAGGGAGAACATTAGAGAGATCAGGTGGACCTTGGGAGACATATCAGTTTTTATCCCCTCTATTTGTATGCATAGTATTCATTTGGAGGATGGGGCTAATTCAGGTAGGTAGCCACAAATAATATTGAACCCATCTTATCTGGAAGTTATGAAAAGGAGGTTGAAAAATTGCTCGAGGTAGGAATAATCTATCCCATTTCAGATTCCCAGTGGTTGAGTCCTATTCTGGTTGTTCCTTAGAAAACTGGTATAACTATTTCTAAATATGATAAAGAGGAGTTAGTTCTAATGAGGCTGAAAAATAGTTGGTGTGTGTGTATTGATTATGGGAAACTAAATCAAACCACTTGAAAGGACCATTTCCCCTCTCATTTATTGATAAAATTCTTGGGAGATGTGCTGGGAAGACACATTATTGTTTCTTGGATGGATTTTCTGGATATTTTTAGGTTTCTATAGATCTGGAGGATCAGAAGAGGACTTCATTCAGCTGTCCCTTTAGCACATTTTCTTACAGAAGGATTCCATTTGGACTTTGAAATTTCCCAGGCACCTTCCAAAGATGCATGGTGATTTTTATTGTTTTTATTGAGACATAAATAGATGTATTTATCGATGAATTCATAGTATATGGATCCTTATTTGATGAATTTCTTCGTATTTTGGGAAATGCATTGAATCGTTGTATTGAGAAAAATCTGGTCTTGAACATTGAAAAGCATCATTTCATGATAGATCATGGAATTGTCTTAGGGCATGTAGTGTCAAAACATTGGATAGAGGTTGATAGATATAAGATAGATATTATTTTATCCCTAACCTATACTTCATGTGTCTGTGATATTATATATTTCCTATGAAATGAAGGCTTTTATCAGTGCTTCATCAATGCTTTTAGTAAGATTGCTCTTCCGTTGTCACAATTGCTTTAAAAGGATTCTTATTTTTTGTTTGATGATTCATTCATAGTATCACTTGATTAGATGAAGAAGTTTTTGAACACTCCACCGATCATATAGCCCCCACAATAGGACATTCCTTTTGAGCTTATGTGTGACGCGTCTAACTTTTTGGTTGGATTTGTCTTTTCACAGATGGTGGAGGGACGTTCACATGAGGTTGCCTATGAATTGAGGACAATGGATTTATCCTAATAAAAAAAAGGACTTTCTTGCCGTTATATTTTTTTAGAGAAATTTTTTTCATATTTATTGGGCTCTAATGAAGTTGTTTTTTCTTACCATGTAGCTCTAAGGTGCCTCTTGAAGAATCCAGACACAAATCCTAGACTTATCTGATGGATGCTTCTTCTTCAAGAATTTGATATTGAGATAAAGTAAAAGAAGGGGTTAGAAAACCTGGTGGCAGACCACATGAGTAGGCTTACTCATACACTAGAGGATGACACCTTGGACCAGGCACTACTTCAGTTAACTTTCCCCAATGAGCATATTTATTGCCTATCTTGTACGCATCCTTGTTATGTTGATATAGTGAACTACCATGTTGCATCTAAAATCCCTAAATAAATTTAAAGAAACATCAAGTCCAAAAAAAATAATGTGAGTCTCTGTATTACGTGTTGGGTGACCACTACCTTTGACGCATGTGTAGTGATCACATCACTAAGAGGTGTGTTCCTGATCATGATTTGGAGTCAATTATGCATTTTTTCCATAAAAGTTCATGTGGAGGACTCTTTGGACCCCAACAAATAGCTATAAATGTTTTATACTTTAGATTATATTTTCCTAGCTTATTCTATGATGCTCATCTGTTTTGTAAGTCGTGCTCTTATTGCCAACATACTGAGAACATTTCTAGGAGAGGTGAGATGCCCCCAAAACCCATACTATTCTATGAGATTTTTAATGTATGGGGAATTGATTTTATGGGTCCATTTCTATGTTCTTTTAGTTTATTGGAAATATTTTTTTCTATTGATTATGTGATACAATGGGTGGAGGCTAAGGCCACAAGGAATGATGATTCACATGTTGTAGTAGAATTTATCAAAGCACATATTTTTTTGTAGGTTTGGAGTACTAAAGGCTATCATTAGTGACCAGGGGACACAATAATGCCATTTTAATTTGGCTTCCCTACTTCATAATTATAGGGTGACACAAAAAACATCAACACCATACCACCCCCAACAAAAGGGACAGGCTGTGGCTTCAAATTTTGAGTTGAAACAAATTTTGAAGAAAAACGTGAAGATAAATAATAAATAGTGGGGAATGTGTTTGGATGATGTATTGTGGAATTATAGGATAGCATACAAGACGCCCATTGGTATTTCCCCATTTCGGATTGTTTTTGGATTTGATCAATCATTTGAAAATTTGATGAAAATTCCAGTTATACCCTTTAAAATTCACTATAGCATTTCAGACATAAATATTTTGATATGTATTATTCAAAATTAATATTTTGTTAATATGTTTCTTACTAAATTTTATACAACATTCATTCAAGACATATGAGCTAAATTTTTCATTGTTTGTACATAATGGGACATGAGTTCAAAGCTGGGATAGACTTTCCAGATTGGACATTAGTTCTGTATTTGAGCCATAACATCTTCATCCATAATTATATTAGGCCAAAATATTGAAACGAGCTCTAGTAATCAATTTAGAACAAATAATTATTATGTAAGGACAGCTTATTGATGCTCTTTGTGGTCAAATAGGCAGTGCAAGTTGGATTAATTTATTTGGAAGAAATTTACCGATTAACACTTAAAACCTATTTAATACTATCCTCCCCTCCAATCAATAAATTTGTGTTTTTCACATTTTGAGGGTTTGGGACTTGAATTAAGAGATTTAATATATAGTATAATTGGTTTCACTCAAATTATCCAACCATTGTGAGAGGGGTAACTCTTGAAACAAGGATCCCCTCATCGAAGCCTTCTTCTTCTTCTTCATGTTGAAGTGTTTGAATTTTCATAATAAAATTCTTGGTTCCTCTTATATTTATTATATTTTCATCTATTTCATTAAATTATCCTCTTATTTACTCATCTTATTTGGTCTGTAATCAATATTAGAAACTAAATTGGGTTATACCTTTTCTAAACATTTTTACATCCAAAACGTTTCGACGATGACTACACCACCCGTAGAAGAGTAGTTTTCTTAGAAATCGATCGAACTATATCCCTATTCATTCATTAATTTTGACTAAATTATATACTTTAATTCAAATAATATGATATATTAATTTATTTTCTAATTTAAATTAAACTATGCAAGCAATTTTATAATTAACACAAAACACGTGAGGTCAGGATTTGTTTGAATTATGGGAGCACGATCTTAATCTGTAATACAAGACAACATGGGATAAATTTGTAGAGTCCAAATATAAAACCTAAAATCAGTTAATCCTTATTTAAAGAGTGTATATATGTTCTAATTAACCACTTACCCTAATCTAACCTAATAATGTCAATCAAATTAGGGTGATACAATTTCATGTTCCGAAGCTAGCTTAGGGTTTAAGTAGTTTCATCGTTGTGGTTAAGTTAACACCCGTAGGTTTTGAGGGTTAAAAACTTATGGAATTATAATTAAGTGGATTATAATTTAAATTATAATAACAAATAATTTAGTGAATATGTATAGTTAAATCGCTTAAACTTTTTAAAAAATATTTTCTAAAAAAAAAATCTTCTTGTTGTGTCTTTTTAATCGACCTTCATTTAAAAAATAAGAACAAAAAATAGAAATCTTATTCCAGAAAACTTCATCACGTTTCATAAACATTCAAAAAACCCCATAATAATTCCAATTATTGTGTTTATTTTATTTTATTTTAAAGATACCATTATTAATTTGTTTCAATTACTGCCTCTTTGAGAGACGACCTAGGTCAACCAACCTGCTGCAGTAAAATAACCCCAAACTGAACATCAATTGAGGGAACCCAAGAAAAAACATTTCAATATTGTAACCCCCGATACATCTCCTTGTGAAATAACTCAAATAATTCTTTCTTTGTTACTTTATCACAAAATAATATTTTAGTTTCAAACAACTCAAACTAACACCTAAAGTAGGGAAATTAGTGAATATTTGAAAAGAAAGGCATAACCATTTGATAAATGATAATATACCCTTTAGAATCATTTAATATATATAGTAATAGTGGTATTATTTAATTTATGATATGTAGGTTTAGTAGATATATCATACATGATGAATTGAAGTTGTAATGCATCTATATATGCAGCTGGGTTTGAATGTATCTGAAATTATTTCCCATCAAGTTGGGGCTTATTATAAAGAGTCTTTTTCTATTTCTATCAGATTTAAGACACTAAATCAAAATAATAAATCTATTTTCATTGGGTGGAGGAACCATATTTTATGGAATATGATCCACTCTATAGCCTCACTCAAGAGTGGACAAATATCTATGGTGAGGTTCAAATTTCATTAGAATGATTGGAGGGTCAAATAATTAATTTTTTTTGTATTGTAATTACAAATTTATATTTATAATAAATATATAACTAAAATATTTCCAATACTATATGAAATTTATTTTATGGAAATTAATTTCTATGTGTTATGATGTTAATGATTCAAATCCCAAATGTATCTCAAAGGTCATATCCTGTACAAGATCACATACATAATCAATACTCACATCAACTTGATGTCAAAAATCATTATCACAGCATGTAATTTTTCCACTCACCTTTAGTATGAATACTTTTATGTTATCCAGGTAGAATAGAGAATATATAGAAACAAAACTAGTAAAAAAAATTAATTGAAATCGTAATTACCTTGGAAAATTGTATGTCTAGGAATGATATTTTGTTGATTGTATATAAACCATTAAATTATTCACCTTCATAATTATTATTTTGACGAATTTAACTATATATATGTTTTCAACTTATTTTCAATTAAAAATATTCACTTTAAATGTTGAGTTATCTAACTCATATATTTTTTCAATTATTCCGAGGTGTGAAATATTTACATAAATTGGTTTTCTATCTTTGGAACTGAATTTGTGAATCACCGGCTCTATAAGACTAACATGACTATTTATCATCATACAATTTTAATTTTTTCCCTTTATAAATAATGTATAACCATTAATTACTAAACCAGTGTAACAGATAACATTTACATTTTGTCACCTGGATAGCTAAAGAAGTTGTTCGAAAATAGAATCATAATTTCTAGATAAATGTATATAAATATGATCTTAGAAGCATCTTATAAAGTATTTATTATGGTTAATTGATATATATCTTTCATACCTTGATGGATTCTAATGTATAATAATTACTCTATGGGATTCATCATATAGAGGAAACTCTAAACCATTATTTAAAATGTAAAGGTGAGTATGATCCTGCTCTGTAACGGTATTTATAACAACACCACACCCATAAATTTCTTATTACAAAAGGCTTGAACTATGATGATATTTTTGGAGATCGATTCTATCAATATCTAGGAGTTAATCAGTGCATAATTCAATATCCTCATTAAAAATTAATCATTATTCAATAAAACCTTCTAACTAATGTCAATTAATGATGTCCCCCTTAAAAATATTCATATATCATTTAGTGCCATACATCCATCAACAATGTTCACGACCACATAATTGAATATATCAAACCTAGTGAACCATCAGGTGAAAAAATTATATCACGGAATTATGGTTTGAAGAATAACTCCAGTTATCATAATATGAAAACAATTTTCCTTATTCATGATTGGAAACATTTTAGGGTCTATTACTTTAAGACATATGGATTTGAAAAGTAAGTAAGGTTTGGTTAATATATGTTGTACATTTTTAGTCAGAATGAAACATTATGCTATAAGTATTAAATTTTCATAAAAAACATGACTATAATTTTATTATAGTCGCAATAACATAAAATTATTCATTTCAATGATATTATTGATATTTATTGATATTTAATGTATAAACCAATAGAAATTTACACCATTAAGGATGTTTCATAATTTAAATGCTTCTTGTCAGGATAGAGTGTAAGCTGGTGGTGTAATAATATTTTTTCTTTCACAATTCACTGGTGCCAACACATCCTTGTCCCCATGTTATTCATGTCCAACATTTCCTTAAATTTCATATTTTATCATATCTAGAACATTTTTAATGTGAGAATAATTATATCACTTATATATTTTTATAAATTCATGACATCAATAAAATATATAAGATATAAACCATTACATTATGGTAATTAAATGATAATTCATTTATTTCTTCCAACTATATTTTTTAATGGTTTTTAAAAACCGATTTCCAAAATTCATGTAATTATCTTTTACTTTCTTGAGAAGTTGATCAATCATTAATTGGTATGGTGTTGTACATTTTTTGTATTACAATTGAATTATATCATCGAAGATCAGTATTTATGCCATCAGGGTAAAAATTTACAATTTATTAAAAATATAGTCTTCATGGAATGTTTCAACCCAACTAAGTGTGTACCATCTATAAAAAGGGGACACCTAGACATTCCATTAACGTTATAGCCTAGAAAATTTCTATAAGAAGAAGATTGAATTATAAACCTATAAAACACGATTATCAATATAAAATATTTAATTATATGAGCCTCATAAAATGCAATATTTGTATCCCATATCAATTTTATATTTTTAATAATTGAATCTAAATAGATATCAATATTATTACTAGGTTGTTTTTTTATAGATATTAGTAGAGACAACATAATTTATTGGTGATTCATGCATGATCATGGTTGAAAGATATAAATTACCAACATAAAGAGCCATATATTTTGAGTATTAATTTTACACAAATAGAACTTATTAAATATATAGATAATTAAAGTCAAAGGTTACATGGATTGTCTATGAATTTAGGATACTCATAATCAATTTTCATCCACTATGTAGAGTTCATTGGTTGTCATATTTTACCATCCTCAATTGCTATATCTGCATGCCATGATAATTTTCTAAGAGTTTCCTGACATCCATAGATATATGCAAACATTGTAATGATAGGAAAATAACATACACATTTTGATGTATATGATTTATTTTTCCTGTATCAATATATGCAAAACCCATAGGATGTTATGAGGAATTCGTGGATCTTGAAAATAATAGGCAATCATTTAGACATGCAAGTATTGTCTTAGAGATCATAGCCATTGGATATAGAATTTTATAAGTTCTATATTTTTTAAAAGGAATATCACTTTCATCTAGAAACATATCAATTTGAATACCATGTAAATCAGTATATCTGGTGTCACTCCTTCTTCCAACTTTAAAATTATGTAACATTAATACAACAGACAAAGTTTATATTTAGTAAAACCTGTATACATTGGTGTCTTTTAATAGATATTTAAAATCTCAAACAATATTATGTAATCATAAAGGTCATCATGAATTTTCATTTTTCATTTCTTCCATATGATCTTTGTCATCATTTACAGTAGCATTCATATCAAATGATCTATAAATCACAGTATCATACCTGTCTGAATATATATTCTTTCCCCTAATGTTTAGTCCAAAATCTAAATATTCAATCTATTTTTTGAAAAATAAAATATTTTTTAAACTCTTCTTAGTGGTTTCATCTTGAATAAAAACAATGTAATCATGGATAAATGATTTTAGAAGGGTCATTTACATACTCTATTGCAATAATGATGAACATTTTGATGCCATACTCATACTCTTTTTTCATATGATTATCATTCATCCAATTTTTATTCTTATCTATCCTATTATGTTAAATAATATTCATTTTGTAATAAAATAAATAAATACCCATAATGTATTAATAATGATAAGGGAAAATTATAGATACTTCAAATAAATTTGAAAATTTTCTTAAAACAATTTATACTCACTTTCAACACTCAATGAAGAAATAAAAAGAATGTTGTAATGATAAGATGATATAATTCAATGAAATTGGAATATTGAACTCCTTATGAGAAAGATTAACATTGTTAACCTCCAATTAATATAAGAATTTTTATTGTCTAAAATAATGTCGGATGGTGTGTGTTGTATTAAAGTGGATAATTGATGATGGATGGAAGCTTTGAAGAAAATAGGTCAATGTTGAAGCTAAACTCCAATAAGAGGAAACCACATGGGATGATTTCCAACATGATTATATTTCCCTCTTTTATAGATTATAATCTTGATTGTATAATAATGACCATATTGGACTAATAAATTTGAATGAATCTCAACATGAAAATGTTATAGGGAATGATTCCTAACAAGTTATATTTTTACAAAATGATAACATGAAAATAAACAACCAATGGTGGTTGAAGGGTTATACATTCCCCAATAGAGGGGATAAATATTTTAACACTCTTAAAGAATCATTTAAGCTACATGAAGTTATTTTTCTAAGACAATAATAGTAAAATCATGTGTATTGAGATTGTTTTTCACCGGTGTAAATCCATTAAGAAAGGGAATATGTCATATATATAGTTGTGAAAGAGTATAATTAAATTTTCATCTATTTAAAAAGAGATAGATAAACAATTATCACTAACAAAATTACTGTTGGTTAATATTTAGTGTAAAATTATGGATGATAATGATGTTTGTTGTAAGAAACCCTAAAACATTATATGTTCTAAAAAGTGATTTTATTTTGATATAAGCGATTGAAGGTGACTATAACCAAATCCTTTGGAAAAATTAATAAAACCCAAATAATAAATAAGAATTTTGAAATTATGAATGATCTTGAATGGAAGATCATAATTAAAAACCATGGGGTTTTTAAGTATTGATTTTTCTAAGGAGTTCAAGGGAGAGTGGTGAAAAAACTTTTTGTTCCATTTTAGTTTGAATGACACGAGGGATGAGGTCCTATATTGGTGTGGTATTTAAATATCGTAAAGGTTTTATCAGTGTTTTTTAAAAAACATTTATAATGACCAATATTTATAATCACTAAAATAGAAATGGATGATAAAAAAACTCTTTACGAGTCTTTACTCTTAGTGCTAATAAATATGGGATTTTATCAATTCTGTCTATAATTTTTTTAAAGATAGGTTTTGTAAGTACTTTCTATGTTTGCATTTAAAAACCTATATTTATTATAAATCTTTTGAAAGAGTTGTTATAGTTCAATATTTCATGATATAAGAGGTGATGGAAACCGATCCCGTCCCTCACCGTATGGTGTGGGAGGGACCTCTCTCATCCTTTGAGGGAACTCATCCTCTCTCATCCACTCCCTTTTCAATCCCTGATTTTCTACCTTATTTCCCTCATATATTTAATATCCCTAAAGTTACAAATTTTTTTATGGTTTCTAGCCACTTTATATCTCATCCTCAGAGTTCAATAATGCCTCATTGGATCTCAACCTAATATTGATATCATATTTCAAACAACACCATCTATCAGTGGATTCATTTGAGCAGTTTACTTTCAGATATTTGGGACTACAAGAATACTTAAGTATGGGTATTCTCAATAAAAAGAACATCATTATTCAGTTCTCTTCATATAATGACATGGTCCAACCCTGGCCAAGTTCCCCCACATCTATAATAGATATTGTTTCTCTTTATTTAGGTGGACTTATTATTTCCACATCAAATTAGATACCCCAACTATGGATATTTTTTTAGTTTTCTAAAGCACCATCTTCCTTTTCTGAAACATTCCATTATATTAATGTAAGATAATTTGGTCGGAAGATATTTGTGTTCTGATAGTAAAACTAGTACTATTTTCAATATTATTTATCTGTAAATTTATGTTGAAGTTGATTTTTTATGAACATCAGTTAAGAATGTTTGGGTTCATGATGGGGAAGAGATCTACTACTTGAAACCTATTTATTTGGAGTTGTTGATCAAATTTTCATCTTTATTCATGAAAATGTTTCACTTGATGGTTGAGCATTAGTATGGGGGCATCAATAAAATCCAAAAGAAGGTTGCAATATTGGGATGCAGTGGTAAATGTATGGTGTCCATTTTTGGTATATGTCTGAAGGAACAAGTTAAAATTTATGTTTTAATTTACCGAATAAGTAATTAGGAGGTAGTGCACTTTGGATCACTAAAGGGAAGGGAGTAGAATGGGATATAACTAGCTGTTGGCCTCAAAACTAAACAGTTGGTTCCAAATAGAATATAAAAGGTTGTCAATATCCAGAACGAGGTATAAATATTAATCTTTTATTCAAGAGTAGTAGACATATATGGTATATTTTTATGTGATATTGATGGTCTGTATGAAATAGGGCTCCTGGAAATTAAAATAAATGAAACTAAGGAGGCATCCAATGAAGAGGAAATGAGAATTTTTGATGAATCTAAACATAATTAGGTGTTATAAATAGTAGGCGAGGAAGATTAAATGGTATGTCTAACTAGTGGAGGTAGATAAGGATGGGTCAATGTAATAAGTAGGGTGAGCAATAAAGGTATAAGTATGAATATTAATATTAGTAATCTCTTTGAATATCTAGATGTTGAATGTTCTGTCCAGGGATATCAGGATTAAATATTAGAAGGAGTGTGAATCAAAACCCCAATACTAGTAGAGAAGTTTTATGGGACATATTAGGAGGATGAGATATATAGCCAAGATTTAGTGGATAATGTCGATGGAGTGCAAGAAAGAATCTTATACAACCCAAGTAGGAGGAATGGGAGGAAAGAAAAAAAAGATTTAGGTATATGTATTATGTTAAAGGGAAAGTTATCTAGATGATGTAAAAAATAAACTACTTATGCCTCCTACTCCCTTACATTATCTCAGAAAACCAAAGAACTATTTCCCCAAAAATAATATTCTAGTAGTTAAAACTATTTCAAATGAAACTGTTCAATCTCATAAAACATAAACTACAGTTGAAAAGGGTATCATGGTGTAGAAAATCGATAAGAAAAAAGTCCTCGACAAAGTGAAATGGACCTTTCCTTGGGTTTTGTTAATCAATAAGGGAATCTTATCTAGATGGGTTGATGTGGTTAT
The DNA here is from genome assembly GCA_963277665.1 of Viscum album. NCBI lineage: Eukaryota > Viridiplantae > Streptophyta > Magnoliopsida > Santalales > Viscaceae > Viscum > Viscum album. Next base: position 358,386,904 of record OY728158.1, on the reverse strand, counting down.
TCAATGTGTCTATTTTTTATCATTAAAAATACACATCAATGGTGGAATAACATATAGATTATATCCCACTAGGGGCCTTCCCTAGGGAGACCCCCTTTCCCCTAGACTCATCATTTTAATGGATGACATGTTTTCAATTATAATTTCTGCAGAAACAAAGGATAATCTCTTTAATGGGGTGAAGGCATGTCTCTAGGGGACTCTATTATCTCACCTATTATTCTTTGATGACTATATACTCTTCCCTATATCTGATTTGGAAGAATAAAAGAAAACATATATTCTAATTCACTTCTATGAGAAAGTGTTAGTTTAAGTGGAGACCTTTCTATAAAAATAACCTTCAGTAATGGAATTATATCTTAAAAAATAGAACATTCCACATATGTTCCTTATTTAAATGGTCAAAAAAAATATCAAAAATATCTCAGACATCCAAAAATCACCGGATGCTAAAAAATAGGTATTATATAAAATCCATGAAATTTTGAAAAAAGAATCAAAGTATGGAATTTAAATAGGTATTCCAAATCATGAAAAACAATTATAATTAAGTATATCACATAGTCCATAACCTATTATTTATTGACCATCTTCATATTCCCCAAAAAATTATCAATCAAATCCATGCAATCCTTACAAACATTTAGGGGTGATGTATAAGGCCCCAGCCTTAAACCTTACTTAATCTTGAGTTATTACAAGATTACACATTGAGGATCTTTTCGGGTTTAGAGTTTTAGAGAATTAGATCACAAAACATGCATTACATTCCACATATAAACAAAGTGGTTACATAAAGATAGTATTCTTGAGTTTTATATAGCATGAAATTCCCTTGATCCCATCCTTGACCTTATTCCACATTAAGTCCTGTGTAAAACATTTCAAAAAAACTTGGGGTGAGCATAAAAACTCAGTATGGGTTATAAAAAAACATGGAATGGAAACATGAGTTCATATATACATAAGAATGAAATCATACTTTACCCATAAAACATAGGCACTTTAACATACCTCATAAAATCATGAATAAATCATAGAAATCATAAGACATAAAGGTAACTTGAGGCATTAATAACATTCTTACGTAGGGAGTAACCCTCTTGGTTACGTTTGGAATACCCATCACAGTATATTCCCTAAATCTATTCGAAAAACCTTAACGTTTCACTTCTTCGTGTTACCCAATGCATTGGAGAGCTATATCGGGCTCACCCGCTTTTAGTTTATCACGGAACCACCCGTCTTCATAATAATGCCCAAGAACCATAACATAATCGTATCACATAAAACATGCATAAAGGCAACATAACATTTCCACTTTTCAATCAAAATATATCAATACAACACAAAAAACATTGTGAAAAACATTTTGAATACAAAAATAAAAGAAAAGTAAAACATGGAATTTATTTTTCTTTTAAAAAGAAGGTATGGCTTGTAGAGGAAGCCAATACTCAAATAACGGTCACAACGGCGGGGAAGTCGTTGTCGCCGCATATGTACGACAAAAACATTCCCTTTTGTCATTTAGTAAACGCTTCGTATAAAAAAGATTCCTTTTGAATAAACGTAAAAGTCAAAGGGGTTTATACACCGTATAAAAGAAAGTTGTGTATAAAATAAGATATGCCTCAATGAAAGGAGATTGAGACAAAGTCCCATACCTCGTATCCGACTTGAACCGACCGTTCTTTAATCTCCTGAATAATAAACTTGAGTTAATATCTACTTGTTTATGAAACTTTTTCAAGTTCATTATTCCTTTTATACCATGTTATGAACATCATGTAATCATTTAAGTTAATAGTGTTCATTTTGTCGGTATTTGGTTCTTAAGTCAAAAATAGACTTCTTACACTTACATGTTGTTAATTTGGTCAAAGGTTCATTATATCCAGAATGATTTGGATAACATATATATCATATATATTAATCATATACATGTATTTATAATATTACATCACATTTAGAGGTAAGAAATGAAATGCACCGTTCATGGAGACGGTAAGCCGTACGTACGCATGAACGCTACTTCCATTTCTATTTCATATTTTCTGGAATGGAATCATAATGAGATAATAGTATATTATAATTCTAGTATAATAACATATATAATATCATTAACATTATCCTTTACACATCCCACATATGGTAATAACGAATCAAATCACTTTCAGGGGGCGGTAGTCTGCACTTCCTAAAATGAAGATATCATGTTTTCCCATAATGGAAACCATAAAGGTATGCCCAAAATGAAAAAAAACAGAAGCTTAAGGAAAACATAAACATAATATATATCATATATAAAAATAGTGACATCATAATTGCCACCTTTGAAGGTGTTAAATGAGTATTGAACAATCATCGTTTCGGGAGGCAGAATTTCGCCATCCACGGAAACCGTATGTTCTTTAACCATTTGATGTAGTTGTGTGAGAGTGTAGCCCAAATAAATATTATAACAACATCCTAGTATATTTTATATACTTGTGTTGTTACAAAATAAGTAAATATAAAGATTTTAGGGGGTTGGAGAAGAAAAATAAAACAAATGAACATGAGAGAATTAATTGCCTTTAAAAGTGTAACTCCTTTTGATTTGAGCCTAAAGGCTTCCTTTGAAAAGATTCTTCCCAATGAGAATCCTCTAGGATGAGGAGAGGGATGTGGAGAGAGTAAATGGGCAGGGTTTGGCCGAGCCAAAGGCTTGAGGAGTGTGTGAAATGAGGTAGAGGTGGGGGCCTTTTATAAGAGGAGAGGAGGGGCACTTTTGGAAATTAAAGAAATATTACTTTATTTGAAAATGTGTTTCGGTTTTAAAAGGTCCCACATTGATATAATTCGTGGATAAGGTGATAAGGGTTCGAAATCCACTCATCCAATTGGTTTTGTCCATGTGTAGTTCATAGATTTTACATTATCTTTCCATTTTATTTAAATCGTCAAATAATGATGTCATCGCTGCATCATTATTATGTCATAAATAATTTAATTTATTTAATTTCTAAAAATCATAAAAAAAATACTATGATGTAGTAAATCTTTTTATATTTCCAATGACTATTTATAATCAAATATCTGATCTTTATAACCCCATGTAAAAATTGTTTTCGTAAAACGTATTATGTTTGTGTCATTTTTACTTTTACATTAAATAAAAAGTTATTTATGTCATTTCCCAACCAAAATGTCTCCATGGGGTCCCCAAGTTGACCCATGGATTGTCTTGGTCGTCCATGACACAACCAATAAGGTTGGGACATGTGTCTAGGTCATTTAATATTATTAAAGCATTATTTATACCTTAAACTACACTAATTACCACTAATCGCGATTAAAAACTTAATAAGTTACTATTCACCAAAAAAAAATTTTAATCTCATTGAACCACATTTTACTTCTTAATGACAACCATGTATATCAGATTTTCAAAATTCAATACACATTAGTGGTAAACTTTTATTTAACTGAAAAATCAGTTTTCTTGATTACCACTTAGTGGTTTCACTATTCATAAAAAATTGAAGTTTTTCAGAAAATTACCAAAAATTCACCCTAAGCTATATTTGATATTATGAATTCAAAAATGAAGTCTATTTTACAAAATTCAAATCATATAAGTCACATTAATTAATTTAATAATTAATTCCCGCTGCCAGAGCAAAAAGCGTGTTTTTACAAAACAATAAGTATCAAAAGATTGACACTAGTTTAAGTCTAATTTCAAAGTGAAATTGATTCCAATGACCACCATTGGATAAAATGGTAAAAATATAATCTAATTTCACATCAAAACGAATTCAAAACATAATCTAATCATATAAATAAATTTGGTTAAAAAGCAGTTTTGATGTAAAATGCAGTATTTTTCACTATTCATTAAAAAATGAACATTTTCAGATAAATACCAAAAATTCACACAAGGTAAATTTTGATGTCCCAATCATAAAGAATGAGTTTATTTTGACAGACATAGTTTATAAAATTGTCAAAATATAGATTCAAAAATGTTTTTCCATCAAAAGGCAGTAAAACAATCTTTTAAGAATATTAGTGTATTCCATGCATAAGATTGTATTTATTTTCATTTTAAGCCTCTATAACACTATATTAATCATTAATAGACATAGATAAAAATATCTATTATTCATTATTTACTTGGGATGTTACAGATAATGACCCAATAGTGATGTAATAAAATAATAGAAATGAGATTTTTGGCCAGTATATATTTTATCCTTAAAATAATGTGATTTTTTGTTTTTCCAATTATTTTTACAAAGTCTTAGTGGACCCTCTGAGACTTATAGAACATTTTATCATTTTAAATTGATTTTTTTAAAGTGTGACTCCCCTCCACATAAGAAACCCTAATATTTTAAGAATTTTGGTCATTGGACATATAAAATATTTTCATCACTTTCCTTTGGAAAACATAATGGGAAAAAACCATGGGTTGGTTTGTGGTTTTGATTAGTTTAATGTGTAGGGTCCAAAACCTAAATAATAATGAATTTATTACTTTTTCTTATATAAACCCACCCAATATCCCACTTCCTTTTCACTAAAACCATTTGTATCTTGACAACCCTCTTCCCTCATCTCTCTAGAATTCATTAAAGTCACCCTAATATCTCAATAAAACTCTCTCAAGACCCTCTCAAGCCATTGGAATCACACTTCCAGGTAAGGGATTTCTTCTTTCCTTATTTATGTCCATGTTTTCTTATATTGTTAAGTCTTTTTATTTTCTGTAAAACATGTTGGGGAATAATCTCTCACCTCGCCCATAATTCCCTACTTATTTTTGAATGATTATATACCTCTTTCTCTCTCATTAATTCCTCCCATGTACACCTATTACAATGCCAAAATTCCGTAAGGGATTTCTTCTTTTCTCATTTTTTCCAAATTTTATTAAGTTGTTATACACTTTTATTATTAGTTAAAAAAATTTCGGTATGATTTTTTACCTCCACCATACTACCCTATTTTGGTTTTAAATATCAGAGACCCAATTATCTCTCATTTATTCCTTCCATGTACACCTGTTAATATATCGAAATCCCATAAGGAATTTCTCTCTTCTCGTTTACATTCAAGCAGTTATTTTATAATATAAATCTAAATTCCATTTTTGGGGCATGTATATATATAAACCTTTTAATGTTAATTTCATGTACATATGACGAGACACATTTTTCTCTATCATTAACCATTTTTATGGATTCGTAGGTCACACCGTTATGCTGCCAAAATTGCACCGTGATTTTCCAAACCAAAGTCCTTGTGAAGTTAATACCATACTCATTTACCTATCAAGGGTATTCACCTTTATGAAATTTAAATTTCTATTTAATACATACATATATTTATTCCACATATCTTATTAAAGGAATAAATTATTATGTTTAATGAATCCATGTTGTATTATCCATGTGGCACACTTATGCATGAAATAAGATGACTAAGAAGGGTGTGTCTTTATAGCGCTCCAATGAATTGGGAAAAAATTAGTATCATGATACATTAAGTTAAATGAGGGTTTAATCATGCTAATTAAAGTGCAATTAGGGTTTACTCATGGTCTATGTGTAATGATCCTTGGCTCATGCTAATACCATGATAAGTGTTGTTGCCACATTTCCATGTTATCAAGCTTTATCATACCTTTCTGTTCGTGTTTCTCTTTTGATTATTTGATATTATTATTGATTAACATGTACTTTATTATTTATATTATTCTTTTTTACCCCCTTACTGTGATTTATAGATCAACCCTTTCTTATGGATTCCCTTAGGTTATCATATGCAATGAAAAGTACGAAGTTACATAGTGGTCATGTAAAGGAAGTTTTCAATAAAGATGTTGGGTTTCTATATCCTAAGATGTTATGTAATGTTTATAATTTCCAATTACACTAGACCTATAGATCCTTACATTTGTCTTAAGTTCATTTATATGTAATAAATCATGTTTATGTGTGTAATAAAAATCTGGGTTTTTATAGTTGGTATTAGAGGATTGGTTTTGTTATTTTTGGGATTAGGATTAGAAAACCCTATTAAAATATTTAGGGATAAGACTATGTATAATAAAAAAATCCCTATATTTTGGTGAGTATTTAGTAAGTGTTTTATCAAGAAAATACATCCCTCTTTGGATACGAGTAGGTAGAGGCGGCTCTGGCACAAATGTTCCTATAAGTAAAAACTCCAACAAGGAGTTTCGAGCTTGACCTGGGCTATCCTGGTACACGACAATGGGCCATGCTACATGATTAGTTTCAACACTTCTAGGGGTTATTATTTGATAAATTTATAAGATTAGTATGAACCATTTTTAATGTAATAAAAAAATTCCATTAATAATAAATATTGGGAAGTAGATCATGGATAACATAGATTGAAGCCTATAGATTAATAAGTTAAGAAAATAAAAGTTATTTATAAGTCATCTATTTTTGTCCTTGGATTACCCATTATGTCTTACCCCCATCTTTCCATTTATTCCAGACAATGGCCGATAATATGAGGAATATGGCTAACAACCAATATGAAGGGAAATGTGATGAGTTTTCTAGTTAGATTCCCAATCAAATTGGAGTTCAAGTAAGACATATTGTGATTATGCCAACCAGATATCAAAAATCAGAAATAATAATTGGTAATTTTTTGAATTCCCAAGGGAATAAAGGAAGAGAAAGGTGAAATATCATGAAATTCCATTTGATAAAGGTGATAAAGGAAATAAGACCCAATTTCATCCATGCAACAAATGTGGAAATTTGTACCAAGGGAAATTTCACAAAGGAACTAAGAGATGCTTTAAGTGTGGAAAGAAAGGGCACAATGTATCCAGTTGTCATGAAATAATGGATAATGTGATGGATGGAAACAAAGATACATATAAGGAATATTACACATTTCTATGCCTTAAATGTGGAGAAGTCAGGCATTATCCAAGACGATGCTCTATTGCAAATGCTAAAAATCATGATGAGAATCAACAATATTTTTGATCAAGGAAGCACTAGAAGTCCAATTCTAAGATGGATAATTATGGAGGAATTAAATTTAACCACTAATTTAAAGTAGTGTATATCAAAATGTATTTCAATTCATTTCCTATTAGTATATATTTTATGTTCTCTAAGAAAATTGATTCCCCTGAAGAACTGATATTAAATAATTAGGAAAAAAACCTTCTATAAGTGTTGTATCACATGTTAATGATTTTGGGAATGTTATAGAAAATTTTATAATGCTTACTTTGATTAAATTTGAGCCAAAAAGGGAGTAGTCATTGCCTATGCCTCAAGGTAGTCCCACACATGATCTCGAGTTGGAGGAAGTGATATTCTGTTAAAAAATTTAGCGACATTACCTCATTGGGGAGAAGTGTGAAGTATAAAAAGATCACAAAGGCCCCATGTATATATTCACATATAAAGAGTTTAATGTGCACCAATGAAGATGGTTAGAGTTGATCAAAACTATGGCTGCTCAATCCATTACCACCCAAGGAAAGCAAACAAGGTGGCGGATGATAAACGTAGAAAGGACCGAGTGATTCTATCATTGATGATAATTGAAAAGGATCAAATATTCTTAGAATTGATGAAGATGTAAATGATAATCATATAAAAGGAAACATAATCATTCCTTTCACAAACGATTGCTCAAACATCTCTTTTGGAAAGGATAAAGGATGCTCAAAAGGAAGATGTAGGAATTCAGAATAAGGATGAAACTATCTAAAAAGGTAAACACTTGGATTTAAATGTCAATGAAAAAGGAATTGTGAGATTTGGGTCAAGACTATGTGTTTTATTAGATCCATAGTTAATGAAGGAACGTTTGTATAATGCACATAGTGTAAATTTCTCTATTTACCCAAGAAACACAAAGATATATCAAGATCTTTGAGAGAATTATTGTTAGGATAACATGAAGAAGGAGATCACTGAGTATACAAAAAAGTGCCTATTATGTTAGCAAGTGATGGTCAAGAGGCAGAAGTGTAAGAGGATGATGTAGCCATTAACCATACCATCCGGGAAATGGGAGAACATCACCATTTAATTTCTCACCGTACTTCCAAAGACATCCAAATGAAGCAATGATATCTCAGTCGTTGTGGATCTTCTTATTAAGACATCTCACTTTATCATGATTTGAGAGGACTTTTTGTTATATCAACTAGCACAAATTTACATCAAATAAGTGGTAAGTATGCATGGAGTAACACTATCTATTGTATCTGATCATGATTCGAGATTCACCTTGATGTTCTGGAAAAGTCTCTAACATGCTCTATGAACTGAACTAAACATCAGTATAGCCTATAATCCTTAAATTGATGGCCAGTATGAGCGAACTATTAAAACACTAGAAGATATCTTATGATAATGTTCTATGCAATTAGAAGAAGTATGGGACCAACATCTTCCACTGGTGGAGTCCTCCTAGAATAAAAGTTTCCACTAAAGAATCCAAATGGAACCATATAAAGTCTTATATGGGAAGAAGGGCAGAACACCGACATGTTGGGATGATGTTGGGGAGAGAAAACATCTATGTCCAGAAATGGTCAAAGAAATGGAGGAGAGGGTTAAGACTATACAACATCACATTAATGATTCTTAGAGTTGAAAAAAAGATATACTAATAATGGTGATCAAGACCTAGGTTTTTATTTTGGATACATGGTATTCCTCCACATATCACTGTGGAAGAGAGTTATGAGATTTGGGAAGACAGGAAATCTTAGTCCAAGGTAAATCACCCATTTTGAGATCCTTGATCACATTGGAGCAGTGTCATATCGAATTACACTCCCACTAAACCTATATCAAGTACATGATGTATTCCATTTATCACTTTTGAAGAAGTACATACCTGACCCATCGCATGCGCTCAATCCAGATGTGGTACCACTAGAGAATGACCTCTCCTTTGAAGAGAATCTTGTAATGATCTTAGATCAAAAGGAAAAAGTTCTATGAAATAAGACAATTCACTTCGTGAAAGTGTTTCGGAGAAACCACAAGTAAGAAGAATCAATGTGGGGATCAGTGGAAGTGATGAAACAGAGTTACCCAAATCTATTTTATTATTGGAAAATGAAATTTTGATGTTGAAATTTCTTAAGGGGGGAAGATTGTAATGACCCAAACATTAATCAATAAAAATTCCACTTGATCTAATTAAATGTCTTATTACATAAAATGTATATATCAAATATGAACTTGCTTGGTTTTATGATTTTGGATTTTAAAATACTGTTAAGAATTGTGACCTTTGCTAATATAGTCGTTGAACAATGATCACATGATTGTATAAATATAGGGTTTTAGAAAATCTAATTTACTCAAACAAAGGAAGTGGAGGCCTGATCCATTAGGCTTGCCTCATACAAATCCCATTTTTTGAATCTCTGAAAGAAGGTAGAATCATTGGGAATAACTCTTGACCATTCCCAAGTTGAGATTAAACATGTTAGGCTTGAACGAAACTACATACAGAAGAAGTGGATGTTGATAGAGATTACCACCTGAGCAATGTTATCGGAGCCACCCCAAGAGTTTGTCACTAGCACACACCATACACTTCACTCTTATGCGAGTGTTATAAGGGGTTATGTAATGATACCCTAGTACGATGATTATGTACATTATTTATAAAATAGAGAATACACTTTCATTTTATTATTGTTACTTTGTAAATAGTTTTTTTAATGAAAAAATAAAATTTTTAGTTAATTAAAAAAATTAATTTTCATGAATTAATGGATTTTTGAGTTAAATAATATTTTAATTAATATTATTACTAAATTAATTTTTATATAATATAAATGACTGTAAAATTATTATGAATATGATTGTGATTTTTATTAAGGTTTGGAAGCTATTTTTGTCAAAACCCGTGAATTTTCAATAAATGTCACTTTCTATTAAAAAAGAAAAAATTCACATATTTAAAAAATTATTTAGATAAAATAAATATTATTTTTGGAAACAGGATGCCGAACTTATCCAATGGTGAATTTTTCATAATTTTATGAGACAGTCAAATTTTGGGGTAAAAAATAAATACTGTTTATTTACAGAATGTGTTTTATGGAATCATAATGAACCAATAGTGATGTAATAAAATACTATAAATAATATTATCGGCCAATATATGTTTTAACATTAAAATAATGTGATTTTATGTTTATTTTATTTATTTTATAATGCCTTAGTGGACCCTCCATAACTTATAGAACATTTTATCATTTTAAAATGATTTCCTTGAGAGTGTGACTCACCTCCACATAAGAAAGCCTAATATTTTAAGAAGTTCGGCCATTGGAATTATAAAATATTGTTTTCCACTACCCTATGTAAAAACACATGGGAATGAACTACAGTATGGTTTGTAGGTTTCATTAGTTTAATGTGTAGGGTAAAAAACCTAAATAATAAATAAGTTCTCCCCTTTTTTCCATATAAACCCACCCAATCTCCAACTTACTCTTCACTCAAAGACTTTTGCGATTGACCGACCTCTAACCTCCTCTCTCTATAATTCCCCCAAGGAACCACAAGCTCCTAATAGAACAATCTCAAGCCCCTCCCAAGCCTTTTGGATCATACTTCCAAGTAATGGATTTCTTCCTTCCTTTTTTTGTCCAAGTTTCCTTATATTTTTAGGCATTTTTATGTTTTGTTAAAAATGTTCGGGTATAATTTCTGCCCTCCGCCTTATTTCCATCCTTATGTTTGAATTATTAGACACCTTTTTTAACTCATATTAATTCCTCCCATGTACACCCATAACTATGTTGAAATTTTGTAAGGGATTTCTTCTTTTCTCATTTTTTTCCAAATTTTATTATGCAGTTATACCCTTTAATTTTCAGTAAAAATTGTTATGGTAATATTTTTCACCTCCACCATACTGCCCTATTTATTTTTTAATTAAGATATACCCCTTTATCTGTAATTAATTCCTTCCATGTACACCTTTTAATATGTCGAAATATCGTAAGGACGTTCTCTCTTCTAATTTACATTCAGGAAATTCTTTTATAATATGAATGTAATTTATATTTTTGGAGACATGTATCTATATTACCCCATTACTGTCCACTTAATGTACATATGTTGAGACACCCATTCCTCTCTCATAAACCATTTTTATGAATTCTAATGTCTTGATGTTATGCATCCAAAATTGCATAGTGATTTTCCAAGACAAAGTCATTATGATATGAATACCATACCCATTTATTTATCAAGGGTATTCACCTTCATGCATAGGAACATGTCTATTGAGGACATAAATTTCTTTATTACACATCTCTTATTCATGGAATAAATTTTATTTTTTAATTAATCCATGTTTAATGATCGATGCGGAAGACTTATGCATGAAATGAGATGGCTAAGAAGGGTGCACCCTGATAGCACTCCAATGAATTGGGTAAAGATTAGTATCATGATACATCATTTGAAATGAGGGTTTACTCATGCTAATTCAAGTGCAATGAGGGTTTACTCATGCACCATGTGTAATGATCCTTGGCTCAAGATATTATCATGTTAAGTGTTGTGGCCACATTTCCATGTTATCATGCTATATCATACCTTTATGTTCATTTTTCTCTTATGCTCCTTTAATATTCCTATTTCTTAACATGTGTTGTATTCATCATATTATGTCTTTTTGACTCCATCACTGTTATTTATAGCTCACCCTTTTATTATGCTTTTCCTCAGGTTATCCAATGAAATTCTAAGTACGAAAGAATGTAGTGGTCATGTAAAGGATGTTTTCAATAATGATGTTGTGTTTTTTTGTCCTAAGGTGTTTGTAATGTTCCTAAATTCCCATGACATTATACCTATCGATCCTCATAGTTGACTTAAGTACACGTTTATTTAATAAATCATGTTTATGTGTGTAATAAATACTAGGGTTGTTATATTTGGTATCAAGGGATAGGTTTAGTTATTTTTGGGATTAGGATTAGAAAACCCTAGTGAAAGCCTTAAAGATAGGACTATGTATAATAAAAACATCCATACGATTTGGTGAGTATTGAGTATGTCGTTTATCAAGAAAATACATCCCATTCTGGATACGATCAGGTAGAGGAAGCTCTGGCACACATGTCCAACAAGGAGTTTCGGGCTTGACCTGGGCTATCTTGGTATACGACAATGGGACTTGCTTCACTTTTGGTTACGACACTCCCGAGGGATATTATTTGGTAAATTCAAAAGATTAATATGAACCATTTTTAAGGTAATAATAAAAATCCCCTAAAAATAAATTTTTGGAAGTAGATCAATAATAACATATATTGAAGCCTATAGATTCATATGTTAAGGAAATAAAAGTTCTTTATAAGTCATTTGTTTTTGTCCTTGGATTACCAATGATGTGTTACCTCTAACTATACTTTTATTCCAGCCAATGGTTTGTAATATAAAAAATATGGATAACAAATGATGCGAAGGGAAACATGACGAATGTCCCAGTGGGATTTCCAATCAAATTGAAGCTTAAGTAGGACATATCGTTATTATGACAACAAACTATCAAAAATCATGATTAACAATTGGTAATTTTTTGAATTACTAAAGACATCAAGGAAGAGGAAGATGAAATCTCATGAAAGATCGTCTGATAAAGGTGATAAAGGAAATAAGAACCAATTTTCTTCATGCAACAAATGTGGAAATAGGTACCAAGGGAAATGTCAAAGAGGGACTAGGAGAGGCTATAAGTGTGGAAAGGAAGGGCACAGAGTATCCAATTGTCATGAAATAATGGATAATGTGATGGATGGAAACAAAGATACATCTAAGTATTCTTACACATTTCTATGTCATAAATGTGGAGAATTCATGCATTATTCAAGAAGACTATCTATTGCAAGTGATGAGAAGCATGATGAGAATCAACAATATCCTTGATCATGTTTGCATAGGAATTCCTATGATAAGATGGGTAATGATGAATGAATTACATGTAACCACTACATCAAAGGAGTGTATATCATAATGCATTTTAATTCATTTCTTATTAGTATATCTTTTATGTTTTATAAGAAAACTAATTCCCCAATAGAAATGATATCAAACCATTAGAAAAAAACCTTTTATAAGTGTCATATCACATGTTGATGTTTTTGGGAATGTTCTTCATGAAAATTTTATAAGGATTCCTTTGATGGAATTTGAATAACAAATGGAAAAGTCATTGCCTATGCCTCAAGGAAGCCCCACGCATGATCAAGAGTTAGCATTAGTGATCTTATATTTAAAAACATGGTGGTATTAACTCTATAAGGAGAAGTGTGAAATATACATGGATCAAAAAAGTCTCAAGTATATATTCACATATAAATAGTTGAACATGTTCCAACGAAGATAGTTCGAGCTGATCAAAGACTATGACTGCTCGATCCATTTCCACCCTGGGAAAATGAAGAAGGTGGAAAATGCTCTAAGTAGAAAGGACCAAGTGATTCTATCATTTATGAGAATATAAAAGGATCCAATATTGTTAGACTTGACGAAGATGAACTTGGGAATCATAAAAAAGGGAACATCATCAATACTTTCACAAATTATTTCTCAACTGTTTATTTTGTAAAGGATAAATTATGATCAAAAGGATGATGTGGGAATTAAAAAAAAGGTGGAATCTATCTGAAATGGGAAACCCTATGATTTTAATGTCAATGAAGAAATAATTTTGAGATTTGTGTCAAGTCTACATGTTCCATTGAATCCAGAGCTAAAGAATGATCTTTTGGATGATGCACATAGATTAAATTTCCTCATTTACCTAGGAAACAAAATGATGTATTGAGATCTCTAAGAGAATTATTGTTGGGATAACATGAAGAAGGAGATCAATGAGTATACAAAAAAGTGCCTAGTATGTCAGCAAGTGAAGGCCGGGAGGTTGAAGTCTAAGGGGATGATACAACCATTAACCATAACATCCTAAAAATGTGAGAACATCACCATAGACTTTTTCACTATAATTTCAAAGAAATACAAAGGAAACAATGATATCTCAGTCACTGTGGAATGTCTTACGAAGACAACTAACTATATCACGTTTTGAGATGACTTATCATTAGATCAACATGCACAGGTTTACATCAAAGAAGTGGTAAGGCTGGACAGAGTACCACTATCTATTTTATCTTATCATGATCCTAGATTAACCTTGATGTTCTGGAAAAGTATCCAACATGATCTAAGCGCTGAAATGAACTTTATTATATCCAATCATCCTCAAACTGGTGGCCAATCTGAGAAAACTATTCAGAAACTGGAAGAAATGTTAAGATCATGTTCTATGAAATTAAAAGGAGGGTGGGACTAAAATCTTCCACTGGTTGAGTTCTCCTACAAAAATAGTTTCCACTCAAGAATCCAAACGGAACCATATGATTTCCTATATGGGAAGAGGTTCAAAACACTGGCATGTTGGGATGACGTTGGGGAGAGAAAACTCCCAGGTCTGGAAATGGTCAAAGACATGTTGGAGAAGGTTAAGACTATACCAATACAAATTGAAGCTGCTTAGAGTCGAAAAAAGTTCTATACTGATAATCATCGATGGAAAATAGAGCTTGATTTTGGAGACATGGTATTCCTCTGCATATCATCATGGAAGAGAGTTATGAGATTTGAGATGAAGGGAAATCTTAGTCCAAAGTACATCAACCATTTTGAAATCCTTGATTGCATTGGAGCAGTGTCTTATCGACTAACACTCCCACAAAACCCATCTCAAGAACATTAAGTATTCCATGTATCTCTCTTGAAGAAGTACATAACTGACCCGTCACATGTAATGAATCCATAGGTGGAACCTTTAGAGAAATATTACTCCAATTAAGAAAATCTAGTGATGATATTAGATCATACGAAAAATATTCTATGAAATAAGAAAATTCCCCTCAAGAAAGTGTTGCGGATAAACCAAAAGTTTAAAGAATCAACGTGGGAATCAGAGGAAGTGATGACGTAGAGTTACCTGCATCAATTTTAGTGTGGGAAATGAAAATTTTTAGTTTAAAATTTCTTAAGGGGGGAAGATTGTAATGACCCAAAATTTTATCAAAACAAATTATTCTTGATCTAATTAAATGTAATATTATGTAAAATGGTTATATAAAATATGCACTTCGTTGGTTTTTTGTTTTTGGATATTTAAATACCATTAAGAATTATGACCGTTGCTAATATAGTCGTTGAACATTAATCACATGATTAGTATAAATATCGGGTTTTAACAAATCCAATTGACTCAAACAAAGGATGCGATGGACTCATACAGTATAATTGCCCCTGACTAAGTCCATTTTTAGTGCTAAAAAATGAGGTGGTGTCATTGGGATTCTCCTTTGACCACTCCCAATCTGAGCTTCAACATGTTAAGATCGAACGGAACTGCCTATAAGAGAAGTGGAAGTTGATGGTGAATACCACTCAAGCAATGTTATCTGATCCACCCCAAGAGTTTGTCACAATCACACACCTTACCATAAGATCTTATGCGAGTGTTATAAGGGGTTACGCAATGAGACCCTATTACTCTGATTTTGTACATTAATTTCTTTATAGAGAATATACTTTCATTTTATTATTGTTACCTTGTAAATAGTTTTTTTAAAGAAAAAATAAATTTTTAGTTAATTAAGTAATCTATATTATGAATTAATACATATTTGAATTAAATAATATTTTAATCAAATATTATTAATGATTACTTTTTTAATAATATAAATTACCGTATAATTATTATGAATACTATTGTGATTTTCATTAAGGTTTGAAAGCTATTTTTGTCAAAACCCATGAATTTTTTATAAATGCTGATTTTTATTATAAAAGTAAAAATTGACATATTTAGAAAATTATTTAGATAAAATAAATATTAATTTTTTATTAGGTTGTAAAAATTATCCACAGGTTAATTTTTAGTAATTTTCTGAGAATTAGAATTTTTGGGTAAAAATTAAATATTGTTTAATTATATAACGTGTTTTATGGCATCATAATGGCCCACTGGTGATGTAATAAAATACTATAAATTATATTCTGCGCCAATAAATGTTTTTCAATTAATATAATGTTATTTTAGATTTTTTTTATATTTTTATAAAGCATTAGTGGACCCTGCAAAACATATAGAACATTTTATCAATTTAAAATGATTTCCATGAGAGTGGGACTCAACTTCTAATAAGCAAGCGTAATATTTTAAGAAGTTCACCATTGGAATTATAAAATTTTATTTTCCACTCCCCTTTTGAAAAAAACATGGGAAAAAACATGGTATGGTTTGTGGTTTTGTTTAGTTTAATGTGTAGGGTCCAAAACCTAAATAATAAAGAATTTCTTCCCTTTTCCTATTAAACCCACCCAAGCTCCCACTTCCTCTTCACTCAATGCCTTTTCATCTTGACCCACCTCTACCCTCCTCTCTCTATAATGAAACCAAGGTTCCCCAAGATCCCAATAATCCTCTCTCATGACCCTCACAAGCCTTTTGTATCACACATCCATGTAAGGGATTTCCTCCTTCCTTATTTATGTCCATGTTTCTTTATATTGTTATGCCTTTTTATTTTCTGTTTCAAATTCTGGGGTAATATTTATCCCCTACCCCATACCACCATACATATTTTTGATTTATTAGATACCTATTTATCTCTGATTAATTCCTCCCATGTACACCAGTTACTATGCCATCATTTCAGATTGGAACTTCCTTTTTCATTTTTGTTAAAATTTTATTTTGTTGTTATTCCCTTTTACATTTAGTTAAAATGTTGGGGTATGATTTCCCACCTTCCCCATACTACCCTATTTATGTTTGAATGATGAGAGAACCCTTTTCATATAATTAATTTATTCCATGTACACCTGTTACTATGCTGAAATCCTATAATGAATTTCTCTATTCTCATCTACATTCAAGAAATTATTTAATAATATGAATCTAAATTTCATTTTCATGGACACATATATATATGACCCACTTACTATAAATTTAATTTAAATATTATTATACAACCCTTTTTCTCTCATAAACCATTTTTAGGAATTCTTATGTCACACTGTTATGCTGCCAAAATTACACGCGATTTTCAAAGACAAATTCATCATAAAGTGAATACGACACCCATTTCTCTATCAGGGGAATTCACATTTATGCACATGTACTTGTGGATTGAGGATGTACATTTATGTATTTCAGATTCCTTATTCATGGAATAAATTTTGACTTTTAATTAATCCATGTTGTATTATCCATGTGCCAAACTTATGCATTAATTGAAATGACTAAGAAGGGTGCGCCCTGATAGCGCTCCAATACATTGGGTAAAAATTAGTGTCATGATACATCAAGTGCAATGAGTTTTTACACATTCTAATTAAAGTTAAATGAGGGTTTTCTCATGCTCCATGTGCAATGAGCCTTGGATCATGCTAATACCATGTTAAGTGTTGTTGCCACATTTCCATGTTGTCATGCTATATCATGGATTTATGTTCATGTTTCTCTTATACTCATTTGATATGCCTACATCCAAAAATATACTGCATTATTGATGTTATGTCTTGTTAACTCCCTTTATAGCATAGGCCTGGATTCATACATTAATTCCAAAATATAGATGAAATATTGGAATTTAGTTGTAAGGGTATGGTGTCAATTTCTGGTGAAAGTCTAAAGGAAAAGGTTCAAATTTTTGCATTTATTGACTAAATTAGTAATTAAATGGTTTTGAACTTTGGATCACTTGAGGGTGGGGATTTGAAAGGGATACAACTTCCTACTAGCATCACTGCCAAACAATTTACTCTGAATCAAATATAAAAGGTTGGAACCATCTAGAAAGAGGAATGGTTATTAATACCTAGTTCGGGAGTAGTAGATATATGTGGTATATTGAGATATGATTTTGAGTTGGTGTGTGCAACATGGACTATATAAATTAAAATAAATGTAGCTAAGGAGGAATCCAATGAGGAGCCGATGAGAATTGGTGATGAAGCTAAACACAAGGATGTTTTATTAGTAGAAGGTGAGAAAGATTTACAAGTTTGTATAACCAGTGGGGGAAATTAGGTATTGGTGAGGTCAACATGTAGGGTGGGGTTGTGAGGGACTAACTCGACTATTAATATTAGTGATCACTTTGAATATCTGGTGGTTGGATTTTCGGTTTAGGGACAAGGGGATGAAATAAAATAAGAAATGGGAATCCAAACCCTAATACCAGTAGAGAAATTATCTGAAAACCAAAGAATTTATAGAAAATATTACAAGTATGATATATCTTTCCAGGTTTTTGGGGACAATGTTGATGGAGTGTATGTTATAAGCCTATACAGCCTAAGAAGGAGAAAGGGGCCGAATGGAAAAAGGGAATTAGAGAGTTGTATTATGTTAAAGGGAAAGAGGAAAAAATTATTTAAGGACAAATATCTATTACCTAAGATGATGGAAAAATGTTTAGATAAAAAGAATAAGTGATAGATAGTTAAACCATGTTTGATGGATAGGAAGGAAAGAAGAGTTTGAATCATCATCATGAAAATCAGATAGTGGAGTGTGGTGAGGCCAATGAACAAGAATAGAGTGGTGGTATAATGGAAGATCATATTTAGTAATAGGAGGTATCTGATAGTAAGGTCAGGGTAGTAGAAAATGAGTATAGGAAAAAAGGATAGGAATGAGAGATTAGTATTCATTTCATTGATAAAATGTTATAGGAGGCCTCTGAAATCAATGCTACATAGGATGAGGTCCACAAGATGAATGATCATATGATTCAAGAGCACACTAATAAGGAACAACGTGCATGAATCAATAATCATGATTTTATTTTGATACATCACTTCAATTAAAGGAAGACTAGTGTGGAGGAGTATATCCAATCTTTGGACAAGACAACCTACAATTTTAACGACATCATCGAGGATGATCTGGACATGAAGGTCACTCCTCTTTAATGAATGTTATACAGAGGTATGGTTTCTAATAGACTTAAACTAAATTTCAATGACTCGGTGATTTCATATGGTTTGTGTTGATATCATGTTTCAAACATAAATGGTTTCCCACTTTTACTATAAAAGAACTGTGAATAATAAAAATTTAATTGTCAATCAGCAGCTAAAGACAATATAAAATAAATTATAAAATATAAAACAAATATATATTAAAAATTAATAAATAATAAAAAGTAAAAAAGTTATGAACATTATTAATGAGAATATAATCTTAAATGCATGAATGTAACAAATGAGTGAAATTTAATAAATAAAAATAAATAGACTTCCAAATTATTCAAAAAATGCATTAGTTTTATTAATTATAAAAATTATAAAAAAATTAAAATGAATATATATTAGAATGAAATGAATATATATTAAATATGAAAATTACAACCATATCAGAAACCATAAATGTTAAAGAATAAATATTTATAAATCAATATTAAAAATAAATAAATAAAAATAATATTAAAACAGAATAAATTATAATGAAAAGTTAAAAATAAGATATAATAGTAGTGGATAAACAATACTAAATAATATAAATTGAATGAACATTTAAAAATAGTTATATTAAGAAATTAAAAATTTGTAGATTAAAAAAATATTTAAAAATATACATGTATTATGAATTATTTAAATTATTAAAAAAACTAAAAATGAATATATGATAAAATGAAAATGATTAAATATTAATTATATAAATTAAAACCATATTAAAATAATTCAATATTAATGAATAAAACTATAAAAATAAATATTAAAAATGGATAAAATTAAAAAAATTATCAACAAAACTTAAAAAATGAATAAATTTTAATTTTTTTTAAAATTATGATTATTATTTATTATATAATATATAAAATGAAGAAATTTGAAAACATAATTTGAAATAAAAAAAATTATATTTTTAATAATAATATAAAAATGAATAATAGTTAATGAATAAAATCAATATATATATATATATAATATAGTATGTTAAAAAATATAATTCTGAAATAAATATTAAAAATTGAATAAGTTAAATAAACATTATATGTGTCTACATTCATTATAAAAATAAATTAATTACATATATGTATGTGTCAAATTAAAGAAACACATGTTTGATATATTTTTAATTGAAAAAATTAACATTTAATTAAATTCCCATTGCTTGAAAAAATTTATTTATATTTTTATTTAATTTTAATTGTTAATTATAAACCATTTTTCACTAAGCATATGTCTTACTTATGTAAATATATATTACATATTATATAAAACATATATAATAAAATATTATAAATATTGATATATATATATATACGAATAAATTTCAACATTAAAAATATTAAATATATTAATGAACAATTATGTATAAATAATGAAAATATAATTAATTAACAAAATATTCAATAAAAAATACTTAAAATCAATAATTTATAAAAAATTAAAAAAAAATTATTGCTAAAAAATACGCAAACATTATTTATGAACACTGAGACAGAATGATCATTCCTTAGGGATAAAATGGGATTTTTTATTTCTATAAAAGCCTGAAAATTTATCATCACTAATAAAGTAACCCTTTATTATCACTACTAATGGACCTATTTATTTTTTCTTTTGTTAGTGCTGGTAAAGGCCATGACATCTAGTGAAAAATATGTCGTCCTGCACCATCCCTATAATATAACAAGATTAGAAACACAAAATCAAATTGGAATAAAAATATTACAGAAATATAGAATGAAATATAAATATTATATTGCACTATCATATCAACTCAAATTTTACATGTAAGATATTTTCATTGATGTGATATTTATAATTAATTAAATAAAATCAAAATCCAATATAAAAAATAAAAACTTTTATAGAATAATTTTTCAACAAGTGTCCCCTATAAAATCCTTACACCTAAAAAAATGTTTTTCTGTAACTGTACATAAAAAATAAATAGGTTATGATTTTAATATAATCCCTATATGTTAAATTATATTGTTAATTATAATGTTTGTCAATGGTATTACAAGTTATACTATTAAATGTATTATTAGTTATTTTATTTTTAATTTTATTTTAGTTAATATTTATTAAATATACCTTTAATAAATTATCAAAATAATTTATATTGATAATTAAATAATATTTTAATGATATTATCAGTTTTTAATGATTTTAATTAGCAAAATTGATAATAAAAATTATATCATCAAACAAAATTAACAATATTAAATTGAAAACATGGACTTTAATAATACCATGAACATTGTGTGTCAGGTTTAACCATGGTTAATTCATTGAGTACATTAATTATTTATAGAACAATGTCCTTCTGTTTGAAAATAATATGATCACATTTTCTCTATTTTGTAAATGTTACAAATGTTTTATACTTAAATAAATATTTTATATTAAAAGCAGTTAGTTGGAGTCATACCAGCCACATCATATATCAGATTGACCTACTGTTGATTCCTACATGTCATAAACGACTTATTGACCATCGAGCTAAATTTTTAAAATAATTGGAGATCATTAACTTGGCTGTGATAATTTTTTTCTCATTTTAATCAAAAAATCAAACATTTCTATTTAAAACACACATATTGAGTCATACTGACAACAACATGTTCTTTATTGACATTAGTTTGACTCAAATACATCATGAACAAATTATAGTTATCCTAATGTTTGAAAACAATTTGATTTTGTTTTCTCAGTTTTTTCTATGTGATATATGATTTAAACTAAATTTACACTTTTTTATTGAAAATAAATACATTGATTCATACATTCCAAAATGAGTGTTAGATTAAAATGAGATTGTTTACTATAATCATAAATTATTTATGGATCATTTTATTAATGTTAAAAAATATACAATGATTTTTTTTAATGATTTTGGAAATGTGACATGCATTTTAAAATAAATTAAAAATTTCACATTGAAAGAACTAAATTAGAGTCATGATGGACACATCATGTGTCAGATTGACATGCTATTGATTCTAACGCATCATGTATGAATTATGGATCATTTTTCCAATATTTACAAATAATCAAAGGTCATTTTCTCAATTTTGGGTATGTGATGCGAGTTTTAAACTAAAATGACACTTTAATATTGAAAACATGAATGTTGAGCTTTAAAGACCATATGATGATTCTGATTTAAATAAAATCCATTACAATACATATTATATTTAATATGGGTTTATTTAACAATGTTTGAAATGAATTCAATATTTTTTTATTATTTTGGATCTGTGATATGCGTTTGAAACTAAAATGACACATTTATGTTGGAAAAAAATTTGAGTCATATCGAGAAAATCACCTTTAAAATTTACATGTGACTGATTTCAACACATTAAAAATGAATTATGAAATGTTTTATAATCTTTTGAAAATAATCCAAAATCATTTTCATGATTTTGACAAGGGGACACGTGATTTAAGCTAAAAATACTCTTTTATATTGAATACATGGCTGGGAGTTATATTGGACAAATCATGTGTCCTAATTATGTTTAGTCAATTTCAACACGACAAAAATGAATTATATATCATTGTAATTATGTTTAAAAAAAGTATATCTCACCTATTTCATCTATGTGACATGTGTTATAAACAAAAATGAAACTGTTATATTTAAAAAATGCACTACAAGTCATATTAGCGACATCATATGTTGGATTAACATGCCACAGCTACATAAATGTCACAAATGAAATATAGATCTTTTTCCAAATGTTTGAAAATAATTTGAGAGTAGTTTATCTTTTTTTTCAATGTGGCATGCATTTAAAACTAAAAATACACTTTTATATTGAAAACAAACACTATGAGTCATACCAACTAAATCATGTTCCAGGCGATCATAAAGTAAATTTATATATTTTAAATATGAATTATCGATAATTTTTATAATGTGATAAAATAATCATAGCTTTTTTTTTCTATTTTGTATATGTTATTCATGTCTTTAACTATGATAACAATTTTATATTGAACACATGCAATTTGAGTCATAATAACTACACCACGTGTTGGATTGATGTGCGGTCAATTACTACACAATTAAAATGATTTATTTGTTATTTTCCTAAAACAAGATAACAATTCGAGATCATTGTGTCAGTTTTCATACTATGATGTGATTGTTAAACAAAAATGAATCATTTTTATTGAAAACAAACACTTGGAGTCATAATAGAAATATTATGTATTAAACTAATACTTGATATATTATTACATGATGAAAATGAATCATGGATCATTTTTCTAAAGTTCCAAGACAATATGAGCTTGTATATATTGTTTTTTCGATGTGATGTGTCTGTTACACTTAAAGGACACTTAAAAACATTCACTTTGTGTAATACCAGACACATCATGTGTTAGATATATATAAAATCAATTTTTACAAGTCAAAAATGAATTATGGATCATTTCCATTACATTTAAAAAATTATTAGAGAATATTTTATTATTTTATTCTATGTGACATTCAATCTAACCTAAAATGACACATTTATATTGGAAACACTTACTTTCAGTCATACCAACCACATCATGTGTTAGCATGAAATTCAGTAAATTCTAATATGCAAAAGATGAAATATGTATTGTAATTATAATTTTTGAAATCAATTAATGATTTTCTTTCAATGATTTTGGCTGAGTGACACAGATTTTAAACTAAAATAATAGTTTTATAATGAAAACTCAAAAATTAAGTCACACTGGAGACATCATGTGATTGATTGAAATTTAGTCGATTCATACTAACCCAAAATAAAATATATATCATTTTATTATATTATCAAGATAGTATAAGATAATATTATCATTTATGTTTATGATATGTGTTTTCTAAACATAAATGACATTTTAATTAGAAAAAAATGCTTTGAGTCATTCCATCCGCATCATGTGTCATATTGATGCGCGGTCAATTCCTATATGTCAAAAATAAAATATGGATCATTTTGCAATTTTTTTTAAAACAATAGGATAATTTTACTCATTTTTTATAATATTATGTGTGTTTTATTCTAAAATGACATTTTATATTGAAAACACATAGATAGAGTCATTCGAGTTATATCAATTTTCATATTTCCCTTCAATAAATTCTGATACATCAAATATTTATTATGGATTATTTTCCTAATGTTTTTGGATAGCTTAATCTCATTAACTTGTTTTTGGATATGTAACATTTATTAGAGTAAAATGGTTCTTTTAATATGTACATATTCACTTTGATTCATAATGGACATATCATTTGTGAGGTTGATTTGTAGATAATTCATACACATCCCACATGAATTATTAATCATTTTCATAAAGTATGAAAATAATATAATACGGGTCTGGTGACCATATCATTTCTACGATTCTTTCGGTATGAAAATAATATAATATAATTATATTTTTAATGATAATATGATTATAATTTTAAACTAAAATGTGAACGTTATATTGAAAATACACATTTTGAGTCACACCAACCACATTTTGTCTCAGATTGGTGTAAATTAATTTCCTACTTGTAAAAAATGAATTATATTTTTTTCATGAATTTTTAAAACAATATGAATTCATTTTTCATGTTTTGAAAATTTAACAGGATTTTTAAACTAAAATTACACTTTTATATTGAAAACATGATATTTGAATCATTATATACACATCATATGTAATATTGATATGTCATTGATTCCCACATATCATAATTAAATTATGAATCATTTTTGTGAATTTTTAAAACAATAAATGTTTGTTTTTAATTTTTTTTACCTGTGACATGTGTTTTAAACATTATTATCATATAAAGAATAATCGTCCACATAAAATCATTACTTATAACCCTCAATCATCTTCCTTCACATATAATTCTATAAATCAACTTTTAGAATTGAATTAGAATTTCATATAATAATCACTATTAGTATAAACAATAAATTTTATTGGCATGTCTTGTTGAATAAAATTTCAATGTGATGGAATTCATTTTTCATTCTCATCATGGTTGGGGAACTTATTATAATAGAATTAAGACCCCTTTTACATAATCATAAAAAGATAACAGTATACAAAATGAAAATGATATGTCTAGGATCATGTAAGTACCTTCCCAGAATTTGGTAATATTACTTTACTTTTGTGGGTAAAATTTTTATTTACCTATTTCCCAATCACCATTTTCTTCACTACAGCCTTAATGTATAATCTCTCATGAGAAAAATTATCTTAATGCATGTTACTAGCCCAACCAAAATTTGTATAGTGAAACCATCAATGATATTTCACATTGAGAAATAAATAAAATCATTATTTTTTCAAATTCACCACAAAATAATTTTGTAGTGTTAACCAAATCAAAATACCACCTAAAATAAGGATATTAGTGAAATGTTGAAAAGAAATGCATGACCAATTGGGTAATGATAATATACCTTTTAGAATCATTGAATAATTATAGAAAAAATGGTATGATTGACTTTATCAAATGAGATGCAGGTTCAATAAATATATCACACATTTTGAATTGTTGTTGGACTACATCTATAGATGCAAGTGGATTTGATTGTATCTGAAATTATTTCCCATCAAGTTGTAGGGTATTATAAAGTTGAGTTTTCTTTTTTCTCCTAGATGAAACAACCTCATTCAAAAATTTCATAGTATTTTCATCTGGTAGAGGAACCATATGTTGGTAGGATCACCAAATCTATATCCTCACTCAAGAGTGAAAGAATATCTATGGTGGGGTTCAAACTTATTTGCAATTTTGGTAAGTTAAAATAATAAAAAAATGGTTTTATGGTAATTAAAAATGTATTTTTAGAATAAATATATAACTAAAATATTTCCAATAGTATATAAAATTTATTTTAGGGAAATTAATTTTTATTTATTATGATGATGATGCTTATGATCCCAAATGTATCTCTAACATCACATTATATATAAGATAACATACATAATGAGATTTCACCACAACTTGAAGGTCAAAATTATTAAGAAACTATGTACTTTTCCCAATCACATTTAAAATTAGTTCTTTTTTTGTTGGTAGAATTTAGGTTATACTCGTAGAATGGAAAAAATAGACAAAAAACTAATAAAAAATATGTTATTTGAGATTGTAATTACCTTGGAAAATTACATGTCTGGAGAAGCTAGTTTTGTGATGATATAAAATATCCTTTATAAATTTTTAAAAATAATATCAAAAATCATTTTTATTATTTTGTTTTTGAATATATAGAAATACTGACCACAATAAGTAAATAGTTTTTAAATATGTTTTTATATATAAATGAT
The DNA here is from genome assembly GCA_963277665.1 of Viscum album. NCBI lineage: Eukaryota > Viridiplantae > Streptophyta > Magnoliopsida > Santalales > Viscaceae > Viscum > Viscum album. The sequence goes on along the minus strand of OY728158.1, from coordinate 358,360,484 downwards.
GATACATAAACCTCAATGAATTTACACTTGAAGAAATAATTTAGATTATAATGTTTATTTCATGACCTCATAACCAAATTTAACCAACATTTATAGATCACATTATCATAAAAAAATTTCTTAAAATAAATTAAATTGAATAATTTGAATTTTATCGAAAATGTATTGACTCTAGTGCATTAAAAATTCACAATTGACTTCATGTGTGGTAATTTTTATGGAAATCCATGATTTTTATCTAAAAAATAAATATTCAGGGTGTCCAATTTTATTTATATTATAAATAAACTCTTTTTAAAAAACAAATAATTAATGAAATATATGTATATATATATATTTTAAATGATTATATTCAAGAGTTTTACCTCTGCATTTTAACCATCAAGAGAAGTTGGTCACCTATTATTTTCTTTTCAAACACTGTGGTCAATTCATAATCTTTCTCGTTAGTTTCTTGTTATTAATTTTTTTTGTAGAAATAAGAGGTGGATTAATGATTTCAACTCATACTTCACAGATTTTTCTCTTTATTTAATAGTAATATATAAACCTATTGAAGAAAATGAAAAGTTATTAAAAATAATGAGAATAATATATCATTTTTAGACAAAAACAATTTGAAAATGTACCTAAATTATATTGGAGTTTGTTTCCTAGGACCACATATTTGTACTTTTATTACATGTATATTCAAATTATTTAATACTAATTAAACATTTTATTTGATATTGTTCAATATTCTACATGTCTTTAATGTAATAATGTCCAAGAATATTTTTCACATTGATAAGGTGATAGATGATTCCCTCTATGATGAGAATCTTGAAGTGATATGAAAATAATCTGAATATTTATGTGTGTTTTGATGGCATATTATGATGGGACACATAGTATTTTGACCATTAAGTGAGATTAATCATATGAATATGAGGATTATTCTTATAAATATCTCACATGGTAATCTCCAAGATGAGAGATTATGAAAATCGAACCACCAATTGAAATTCCTCTTATTTTGGTGTCATCGAATATTCCTATTTTTGAGCATGTTTCAAGGTCTATAGACATTAATATTATCATTAATTATTGTTATGACTAGAACACTTCTATTTTCTGAAGAAAACTTTGATAACATATGATCGTAGTGAGGTAGGGTATGTCGGGCGTGTCACAATTAACAATTAATTAATAGATAAGTCAAGGATGTAATTTTACCTTCAATCTTTTTGGAATTTGATATATGAGATGATTTATTAGAATAGAATTTAGGTCTTAAATTCCATGGCAATGGTTTAATGATGTGTTTATTCCAAATGGACAATGAAAGACAGATTAGGTATATAGTTTGGTGACATGGATGTGAAACATTCTTGAGGAGATATTATGAAAAAGGTATTATATTACACACTGACCATTCATAAGTATATTTCATCATTTTGAAATTAATATATTTATTTTTCATTCCTTGACCCGTTGCAAGATAATAATTCTGGACTTTTGGAAAGACCACATAATGCTAATGAGTTAGAATCCTACGTGGCCACACACTATGTTTTTTTGTTAATCATGATTAAAATATATTATAATTTAATTAATGTAACAAATATTATATTCAAGGTCAAAGAATAATTTATATTCACATTTTATTGATCGCATTACCAAAAAAATATTTATTCCCCAGATTATCAAAAAATAACCTTATTTATTTTATTTATTATATAATAAATATTCATTTATAGTTTTGTGAAAAAAAATTATCTATGTGAGTAAAATATTTTATTTTGGTATTCAAATAATTTTATATGAGTCCAAATAGGTCGATATTTCATTCCATAAAAAATTTTAATTAAAAATATGATTAAATAATTCTTGCTATTACGTAAGTTAGCATGCACTAAAAAAATATATTTTATTTTATTGCATGGTGTTTATTAATGGTTATTATAAGATTTATTGTCTAAAATAATTAAATAATTATTTTAAACTAAACCGTTTTACTATAAATAGATGATTGTGGCTATTTTGTGTACTATTGATTAGTATAATATAATTAGATAATTGTTTCCAAAACCTAATTCTCCCTTAAACTCCTCATTCTATATCCTTCTCGAGAATGTGAAATGAAAGAGATATTTTATTCAATACCAAAGAATGAGTGGCCAAGAATAAACAACATAAAATATATTATTCATCGTACTAACACTCGAATATCGATTGGCATTGTGTTTAGATCATAAGAGAATGTGTGGATCCCAATTAGATTATCCTTAGATACTCATATTTAAAGGAAGTAAATACAAGAGGTTCTTTTTATAAGGTTAACATTAGTAAATGAAGAACGAACCTAAACATAGATATTAATTTCATCATATTTTAAAAAAATAAATTATAAATTTGATGTTAAAGAACCTCCCTCATTATTTTAGGTAAAAATAAAAAATAAAATTATTTTACCTCCCACTACCTTATGCTTATGCTATATATAGTACCAAAAAGTTTTATCAAAGTGGTCAAATTTAAATTTATAATTATTTATTTTATTTCTGATATATAGATAATTATGGATAGATTTTAATTTCATATTATTAATTATTTAATTATATTTAAAATAAAACTATTCAATGTATTTATCACGATTAATTCAATGTTTCATTTTCATAAAAGTCTTAGAATAGATTGAGAATGACAAATGTTTCCATCAAGAAATTGCAAATTTTTTCTATAAGAGATGGTTACATGATGTGTACCTTGATATACACGTTGTGTACCTTAGAGAGATCCATCTGGAGGTGCTAACATATTCAGAGTGTTTCATGGGGTAATTACATGTGGTGTATTCTACATTTTTACTCTCCAACATGGGATATGGTTGTCGGATTTCACGATGTGTATCAGTGTGAATATTGTGTAGTATAAATTGGTTATTAGTGTAAATCAGTCAATCCTTGTGGTCAATATACATGGTCAAAACCATGTGAGACTGACAATCAAGAGTATGCATGATATACCTGGAATGTATGCGGTGTACACAATGTGTAGTTTATCATTTCACACTTCTAAAATACACGCCAAAGACCCAGGCGTGCATCCGAGACACATGGAAAGTGGATCCCACATTATATAGCTAATCTGTAATCTTTGTGTTATAAGATAGATGTACACACTATAGAATCATTCATGTACATGGGATACACATCAAATGAGATACAAGTTGTGTGGATAGAATATACATTCCATGTAGTCTACCATTAAATGAAAGAATAAAATATCACATTAAATTTATAGTTACATCATAAAAACGTATTTTGTTGATTGGAACACCAATGTGTGTTTCAAAATATTATAATGGGTTTAAATAATATTAAATGATAAATTAATTTATTGTACTTAGTATGCCATTATTAGTCCTGACATTTATTTTTCATGAGTTCCTTAAATTATGGGTATCTCTAATTATGTTCAGATGACCATTAAGATGAAAAAGGACACATTAATTAATAAATTAATTAATTAATTTAGGATTTTACAACTTAATAATAAATAGATAACTATAAAATTAATTCTATCCAGTTACTTTTGTGTATTCCTTTCATGTATGACTATTCATGATCTTGACCAAGACATGTTTATGTGTTGGATGTATTAATTTAATTTATTTCATGAGTTTTGAATTATTTGTTATTAACTTATATATGATAGCCTATGTGTCATCCCTCCCTTCATTATTATGTAGGGACTTTATGTCCACGTATATTTATGTAATATCATTTAAACTTATCCTTTATTTTCCCTCATCTACACGTGAGTCATAAAATACATGTAATTAATGGAGTATTGAAAGGCCTGTGAAGGTCTTTCAAGACAGTACCATTATGTTACTATCTCTATTGATACACTAGTAGATAGGTGGAATGCAATAACTCATTATATAACCACCAATAGAATTTATTTCCTCTAGGTAAATGGTTGATTTAATGTCTTCTCCTTAAATCGACAACTAGATAATGCTCATTAACATGTCATTTAATTATTATTTTTTTCATTTCGTCTAATTTTTTTTTTATGGATGCAAGGACATGATCACATAAATAAACGAATTAATTACCAAAGAAGGAAAATAAATAAATGAATTATGTGTAAATGTTTTATCCGTCTTGGTTAATTATTTAGGTATCATCCACTTAATATTAATATGACATGTAAATAGTAAAAAAAGATAAAATTTATTCATAATTAATTATAATCCATCAATTAAATATTATGTTAGACTTGGACATCCATTACATTATTGGTAATGATATCATTAAAATTAAGTGTTTTAACAACCCTTATTGGGACACTTACTTTTAATGTGGAGTTCCTATGAAGGTTATGGGTTAACATAAACATCTTACATCAAGATAAGTACACCTCATTAGTTGTTATGTAATATGGAGGAATGTGTTGAGGCAATCGAAGGCCATATTTTAGGATAGGGTAGTGCAGTAAATGGATTAGGGAGCTGCAAGCTCGTACAAGGAAAATACTGGGCTACGTAACAATATTAGTCTTTCTTGACCATCACATATTGGGGTTGTGTGAAGGGGAATGTGGATCCTTTACACTAGAATGTCAAAGAAACTTGATAGTCCATGTTAAATTGTGATAGATATTAGGAATAGATAAAATATTTAGAGATTTAATAAAATTTAATAAAAAGAAATTACTTTATTTTTTCTTAGATAATTTGTAATCAAGAAAAGAATTAATAATATACTATTTTAATTATAAAATAAAATGTTAATCTCAAAATCCCGATTATCTCTATAATCAATATTTGAGAAATATGACCAGCTCACTTAAACCACCATCCATGAGTGGTTTAGATGCCTTAAGTTTATGATATACCATCAATAGAAATCATAAATTCTAGAATCCTCAGTTCCTAATCATCCTGCTAAAGAGTTGGGTGATGAATAGTTCATGGTCTATAAAAAATATTTGAGAAATATAGTCGATGTTTTATGTTTGATTCTTTTGTATATGTCTAGTGAACTAATGATGTTTCATAAAAAAACATGTATGCATTTAAATTATTGAGAACCTATATAGTATTTACTATGAAAGAGATTGAAAGGAAAGGTTAGAAATATTCATGTAACTCTTTCTTAAAAATCTTAGAGAGGGTTCCCTAGCTGGGAATCACATAGTCAATCTCAATGGATACAATGAGTTCCAAGTGGTTCTAGGTTTTAAACTCTCTAAATAAATGGGAACCGATATCATTTTGGCATCACTCCCTCTGAAAATATATATGTTTTTTGTATATTTTAATATGAACAACATTGAGAATTATATACTAGATCTACTAACTCTCCCTCACTAAGTTGATAAGGTTACGAAGCCCAAAAATTATTCCATATGGTGAAAACACTGAATGGTAAATGGGATATCATTAAACCCAACACTTTTTCATACCCTTCCAATAAGAATAATATAGAGGGGAAAGAAAGGGAACATGATTTTTCCTATTTCAAATTTTTTAATAAGGTCCATTTAAAGAAAAATAGCACCAAACCAAAGAAGAATGTGGATACTTCATGTGTTTGTTTGTATCGAGTGGAATTTTTATATTTCTACAAACTGTGTATTAGATACATCTTTTGGTTCTGACATATGTATTCAAATATAAAAAAGAAGTTGCTTTTGGAAGATTTATTGAGGGGAGACTGATCTATGAGCTTCTAATAGATCTAAAAATGATGTTATAGATTACTGTAACTACCCCCTCACATTCAAAATGGGATAATATTGGTATTAATGATTTTTTATTATGTGACTTAAGTTAATGAAAAATGTATATATGTATCCAAACTGTATGAAAATGATTTTTTATCTCAAATTAATAAATATTAGTTCTTTTATACAAATAAATTTTTTTATGGTAAGGAGTAATTATATAACAGTATTAATGTGTTGGACTATACAAACCAAGTAATTTCAAAAGATAAAAAACCTAACTCTCATGACTCATACCACACACAACATTGGAATTGCCAGCTAGTTCATGTAAATTAAAGGTGCATGAATAAACTATATGAATGTGGATATTATGATTCTATTGGAACAGAAACTACTATTTGTATATCACTCATGTTTATAAGGGGATATAAAAAAATCCCCATTTAATGGTATATGTGAGAGGGCTAAACAGATTTATGAATTTGTTCATACAAATGTGTGTAGACCATTTTCTATTGAATAAAGGCGAGATTACTCATACATCAAAAATTTTACTCAGGATTTAGGTGTATATGGATATGTCTATTTAATGAGTTATAAATTAAATTCTATTGATAAATTGAAGGATTACAAGAATGATGTTGAGAACCATCTTGGTAAGAAGACTAAAAAACTTCATTCATACCATGGGGGTGAATATCTTAATCAAGCCTTCATCAGTTATTTATGGGAGTTCAAGATACGATATCAAAAAACTCCTCTATATATTCCTCATTGTAATGGTGTAAGATAAAGGAGGAACTGCACCTTATTCAAAATGGTGATATCATGGAAGATACATAGGAGTCTTCCATTATCCTTATGGGGATACACATTATAAATAACAGTAAAAATAATAAAACCAAGAATGAAACTTCTGTTGTCATACTTGCATGTGTGGGGTTGCGAAGAATTATTAATGGCCTCTTTTGGTAAAAAACATGGTCTTTATGACAAAAAGTATACCTTTATAGGAAATCCTAAAGTCATAATGTGATATTTCCAATACCATCCCTTAGATAAAAAATTTATAATGAGAAGATATACCTTATTAATTTAGAGGGATCACATCTCTAGAAGATGTAGTAGGAGTGAGATATATTTTGATGAATTTGAGCCTCTAGGTACACAAATGTTGGTACAATAATGGATTCCACAAAGCCCAGTGGAGGAAGAAACTATTCTAGATACACAATTACTATATAGGATTACAATAGAGGTTAGATAACTAGAACATTATATATTTCTAATCAGTGAGGATGGTGACTCATTAGTAGTTAAAAATAATTACCATATAGGCTACAATGTAGAATTAAGTGGCACATATTTTTCTAAGTGTAAATAATCCATGAATTATAAAATGAATTTGATGTTCCAAAACAAAATCTATATTTCCGTATACCCTCTGATGGATGTCTATCATGTTGGATGCAAATGGGTATTCAAGAAGAAACTGGACATGGAAGGAAAAGTTAGTACCTATAAGGCATGAATATTTGAAAAAGGGTATAAATAGTGTCAAATAATTGACTATGATTAAACCTTTTCAAGAGTTTAAATGAAAAAATCCATTAGAATTAAATTTGGAATTGTGGATAACCATGAATACGAGATTTAAAAATATATGTTAAATCAACCTTCCTTAAGGGGGGCCTCATGGAAGATGACTACTTGACAAAACCGAATGGTTTGTGACACCAAAGATTTCTAGTAAGAAATGAAAATTGAAAAAAATAAACATATGGATTAATGAAAGAATCTTGATCATGTAACATTCATTTTGATGAATCAAAAAATTAAATTTGTTTTTTAATGAAAGTTTTTTAGTCTTTTATCTAAAAATGATTTAGTTGGAGTAAAATATTTTTCTTAATAGTATTTTTTGATAACATATTGCTAATTGGAATCAAAATAACAATCATATAGTTTTTTAATGAATGGTTGAATAAATAATTCTCTATGATATAATTGGTAGGGGAAACAAATATACTTGGGATCGAGATCTATCTTGATTGATCTAAGAGGTTTCTCTGCCTAATTCAAAGTATACACATTGACAAGATACTGAAGAGATTTAGTATGGAACAATCCTCCAAGGGACTATTTCTAGCATCAAATAGAATTTATCTTTCTTGGAAGTGTTTCCTCATACACATGGGGAAAGAAATAGAAGGAAAGGATTCCATATGCGTCAGTGACTAGGTCATTCATGTGATATTTGTTATGTACTATGCTAGATGTTTCCAAAACATTAAGTATTGATAGTTTATATCAACTTCTTCCAAGTTACCTCTATTGGATGGAATTCAAGAATATCATTAAGTCTTAGGAATATTAATGATATGTTCCTAGTTAATAGATGAGATGAGTAAGTAGTAATTATATGATATAAAGATTCTAGTTTCAAAACTGATCATGGTGAGTTGATGTCACAAATGGGATAACACTAAATCCAATTTGTAATTTTTTTCATAAACCAATTTAAGGATTAGTGGGTCCTTGAAATAAAAGATAAAAAATACCATATTATAATCACCACAAAGTTAAATAGAATACAATATTCAAAATATACTACAAAACCTCAAAATTGGATTCAGATTTCAAACTAATACACACATTCATAAAACATGGTGTCAACAACCAGGGTCTCATTCTCCTTATGCCACGCTCCCTGAATCATCACCTAGATTCACAATAAATCCATCTTCAACATAAGAATCACTATAAATTATAATCCATCATATTAGATAATCATTTACATTAGAAAAAACTAAATATATTTGAGATAAACAAGGGGGAATCTCCCCTGAACTAGAAAACAAATCATTCGATAACTGGTAATAAACAAAATCAATATTCCCTAGAACTAAGACCATATAGAATTCTATAAAACATTTGAACTCACTTTCCGAGGCACCTTTAAAACCATGATACAAGTCCAACTGGAAAGATAGTGGAGGTATAATGCCCCAGCCTTAAACCTTACTTAATCTTGAGTTATTACAAGATTACACATTGAGGATCTTTTCAGGTTTAGAGTTTTAGAGAATTAGATCATTAAACGTGCATTACATTCCACATTTAAACAATTTGGTTACATAAAAGATAGTATTCATTTTTCCCATCAACGGAAACATATGTAAAATAAAACATGGATTCTTTCTTGACACTTCCTTAGCACTATCATCATATCATGTACTATTCCCTTGACCTGTGAAAAACATTTCAAAAACATGGGATGATCATAAAAAGCTCAATAAGGGTTATAAAAAGTATGTAAAGGAAGCATGAGTACATAGATACATAATAATGAAATCATACTTTACCCATAAAACATAAGATCTTTAACATATCTCATAAAATCATGAATAAATCATCGAAATCATAAGAAATAAAGGTAACTTGAGGCATTCATAACATTCTTACATAGGGAGTAACCCTCCTGGTTACGTATGGAATACCCATCACAGTATATTCCCTAATTCTCTTCGAAGGAACCTTAACGTTTAAATCCTTCGTGTTACCCAATGCATTGGAGAGCTATATCGAGCTCATCCGCCCTTAGTTTATCACGGAACCACCTGTCTTCATAACAATGCCCAAGAACTATAACATAATCATAACACATAACTTAATCATTAATGAAAGATAACTTTCCCACATTTAAATAACAATATAACATTTTAAGATATTGAAATAATGAATCCATTCTAAAATCCATTTTCAAAACCATTTAAAACATTTAATAAAGAGATTTTTAAATCAAAGTGTCCCATAACACATTGAGGATTTTAACATTTTAAACCATTAATATACATATAAATAAATCCTTAAAACCATTTTGAAAACATGGATATGAATGATATATATTTATAAGAATAAATCATTAAAACATTTAAAACGATGTTTTAGTTAAAGGGTTTTTAACAAAATTAGAGACAATTGAATACAATAATTGAAGAATAACATTTAATCAAAACTTTATAATATCATGAGAATAAAGGGATTCATGATAAAATATTCCAAAGGATAGTATATACACCATATAATAATGAATTGGTGCATAACAACAATGAAGTCTCAATGGAAATGTAAATTGAGATGAAATCTATTATAAAGATGGTATCCTTAAATTAAGGATAAATCAATCTCATAATTATGTCCGACAAATATAAATACACCCAATATAAGTGGATATTAAGTTTAAAATAATCAAAGGTAATTCACACATATTAAAAGGATTACATATTCAATAACAACATGTTGAACCCAATGAAATCGAAATTGGGTTAAGAAGTTCCCTTGACAGCCAAACGACGTCACATCAAATTTTAGAAAAATTGTTGATGGGAGAGATAAAGGGTATCTCATCACTTGGACATAAAATTTACGGCAATAAGGATATATAATAAAATATATCCACATAATAAGATGAAAACTAAAATACATAACCAAAGAAGTCATTTAAAAAGAGGAGGGTGAAAGGTTCCCTTACCGATTTGGGTAACTTTCAAAACGTACACCCCATGAAAGAAGGACTATACAACATTGATGTAAATACTCATAAACGAAATTATTTTACACAAATATTAGAATAATAGAACGTACATACACCACTCAAAAGAAAATATTGGCAAATGTAGCATGAATCTCACGAAAACACAAAGTGAGATAAAAGCCCCTTATGAAATTTCGGCAGCCTAACGGTGCCAATTAAAACATCCAAAATGGATTTATGAGATAAAATAGGGTCTATAATCATATGAACATAAAGCTTACAGTATGAGTAATATAAAATAACATCCCAATCATAAGAAATATGATCTTAAAAGGAATGACATAAAAGAGTGTACATAAAAAGAAAGAGAGGGGTAGGATCCCTTACCTCGGGTCTGACTTGACTCGATCGTTCTTTAACCTCCTGAATAATAAACTTGATTTATTTTATACTTGCTTAAGAACCATTTTCAAGTTCATTATTCCTTTTTTATCACTTACTACCATGCTATGAACACTATGTAATTATTTACGTTAATAATGGTCATTTTGTAGATCATTTCTACTTGAGTCAAAAAATAAACTCTTTATAATTAAAAGTTGTTCATGTGGTAAAATATATACTATATACAGAATTATATTCATTATTTAGATATCATATATATCATATATATCCATTATATACATGCATTTAATGTTACATAACAATTAGAGGTAAGAAATGAAATGCTCCATTCATGGAGACGGTAAACCGTACGTACGCATTAACGCTAATTCCATTTCTATTTATTATTTAATGGAATTAAAACATAATGATACATAATAGTATTATAATTCCAGTATGGTATCATATATAATATCATTAAATAAATCCTTTATACGTACCACACATTGTATTAACGAATCAAATCACTTTGAGGGGGCGGTAGTCCGCACTTCCTAAAATGAAGATATCGCGTTTACCCATAATCGAAACCATAAAGGTATGCCATAAATGAAAAATACAAAAGCTTAAGTAAAACATAAACATATTATATATCATATATAAATATAGTGACATCTTAATTTCCACCTTTGAGGGTGTTAAAAGAATATTGAACCATCATCATTTAGTGAGGCATAAATTCACCAACCACAGAAACAGTATGTTCTTTAACCATTAGATGTAGGTGTGTGTAAGTGTAGCTTTAATACTTCTTATAAAACAATCCTAGTATGTTGAAGATACTAGAGTAGATACAAAATAAATTAATAAAAAGAGTTTATGGGGTTGGAGAAGCAAAATAAAACAAAAGAACACAAGTGAAGACATTACCTTAAAATCGGGTATCACTCATTGATTTGAGCTCAAAGGCTTCATTGGGAAGACTTCTGCCCAAAGTGAGGCTTCTAGGAGTAATATAGGGATGTGTATAGACAAAATGTGCAGGGTTTGGCCGAGCCAAAGTCTTGAGAGGTGTGGGTAAAGTGGTAGAGGTGGGGGCCTTTTATAAGTGGAGAGGAGGTGCACTCTTAGAAAGTTACAAAATGTTACTTTATTTTCAAATGAGTTTCGGATTTTAAAGGTCCCAAATTGATGTATTTTCGAGGATAAGGTGGTAAGGGTTCTAAATATACTAATCCAATAAGTCTTTGACAAGTTTAAGTTATATTTTTAACATTATCATTTCATTTTATTTAAATCCTTTATTAATGAGGTAATTGTTGCATCATCATGATGTCATAAATAATTTAATTTATTTAATGTATAAAAAATATTAAAAAAATATCATGATGTAGGAAATATTATTCGATTTCTAATGAATATTTATAGTAAAAAATATGACTTTTATAACCCAATTTAAAAATTATTTTAGTAAAACAACGCATGCTTGTGACATTTTTATTTTAACTTTAAATAAAAAGTTATTTATGTCATTTTCCAACCAAAGTGGCTCCATGGGGTCCCCAAGTTGACCCATGGATTTTTTGGGTCGTCCATGACACAATGAGGGTAGGACATGTTTCTAGGTCATTTCATATTATTAAAACATTATTTTTACCTTAAGTTACACTAATTACCTCTAATCGCGATTAAAAACATACAAGTTACTATTCACCAAAACAGTTATTTTAATCCCATTGAACCACATTTTACATCCTAATGACAACCATGTATGTTTTATTTTTGAAATTTAAATCACAGAAGTGGTAAAGATTCATTTAAATGAAAAATCAGTTTTTAAACTACCACTTAGTGGTGACACTATTCATGAAAAAATGATGTTTTTCAGAAAAATACCAAAAATTCACCCTACGCTATATTTGATATTACAAATTCAAAAATGATGTCTATTATACAAAATTTAAAATATATATGTTTCATTAATTAATTTAATAATTAATTCCCGTTTTAAAATCAAATAACGTGTTTTTAGGAAACAATATCTATTAAAAGATTGACACTAGTTTAAATCCAATTTCAAAGTGAAATCAATTCCAATGACCACAATTAGATTAAATGGTAAAAATATATTCTAAATAAACTTTAATATAAATTAAAAATATAATCTATTCATATAAATATATCAGATTAAAAGGAGGTTTTGAATGAAAATGAAACATTTTCAATAAAAATGATCTTTATCGGAAAAATAACAAAATTTTACACAAAGTAAATTTTGATGTCCAGATTCTAAAGAAGGATTTTGTTTTGTCAAATAAAACATATAAAATTGTCAAAAGTATATTTAAAAAGGGTTCTCCGTCAAAAGGAGGTTAATCGGCCTTTTAAAGAATATTAGAAGATTTATGCTTAAAAATGGATTAATTTGCATTTTAAGCCTCCAACAATTATTGGATAAAAGTAAAAATATTTGACAAACATATATAATTATTTTCTAGTTAGTAACGTTCGTTCTCTCCATTACAACGGCTAGGAATTAACTACCTTTTATAATAATATTATTTTATTATTAGTGTGCAATGTAAGATTTCAAAGAAACTCATTGTTGCGTATTGAGTACTCCCTCGAGCATAGCATTACCTCTAAAGTAATATCAATATTTTATTCAAAAATATGGATAAATATGAAAATGTCATATTCTTTATTTACCTGGGGTGTTACATCCTTCTCCCTTTTGGGAATTGCGTCCTCACAATTTTAAAATTGGGATTAGAAGCTTCATTGAAAATCCCACATCAGAACAAGAGCCAGTAAAACTATCACTTTAAAAGAATGGGAGAGAAGTACAAATGTAACCCGGGTTAACCCATATTACGGTTCCAAATATGAAATTATGGATATGGAGGAAAACACAAAGGGTCATGTTCTGATGGAGATTTGTAGTAAACATATCTAGGATAATGTTAACAATAAGAAAATCACAAACTTGTGATGGGATAAACTGTATTTGATTCCCCAGTAGAAAAAATTAACAGACAACATTTTTGTTTTAAGTTACATTTCATCGAGGAATTTATTTATGAGCTTAACTAAAACATTAGGAAGCATACTTAATTGTCATGTGGACTTTATAATTTTACTAGATTTCTTACAAGAACTCATATTTCCTCCAAAAGACGAGTATTTAGGATGACTTTTTCACATTAAGAGAGATATAATCAACTTCTAGAGAATCACCTAATCCACAAAATAGAACAATATACTTCCAATGTCTTTAGAACTTAACGAAAATTAAAACCCAAAGTTTAACAAAGACCATTCAATAAACATCTATCTATAAAATTCTACAATGTAAACCAAACAAATATTGAAACCCAATTCGCTGAAGGATTTAATCACAGAGTCTCCTAAGATAAATTTTAACATTTTTCTCCAAAAGAACATCAGTTACTCTTACAGTCTCATATTGAAAAGTAATTAACATAATCACATATCCTACATGATAGGATAATCATTTCCATTGATAACCAAAAATCTAATTACTCTTAATTCATAAAATCATCTAACTAAAAAGAATAATTCAAACTAACCAGGGACTTCACGTAGTCCAGTGGTAGGCAATAAATACCAGGTGCACTTTGGTTGTAGGTTCGATTCACGCAGCTTCGTCCGATGCGATGGGTTGTCACACGGTCTGCGTGTTGTCCCTTTTCAAAAACTATATAATTTTATAACATTCCTCAAATGGAGATAAATTCATCAAAAATAACCATAACATATTTTAACCACAAAGGTTATCTGATAACTTCCATTTTGCAACCCAAAATGTATTAACCAGTAATTGCCTCAAATTCAAGGATCATATAAACCCGAATGGTTCTTTATAACTATATCCACAAAAAAGGATAATTATTCCTTGAATAAAAGTGTTGTATATCAAACATCAGGATTACTATAAAAAGTCTTCTAATGTAAGCCCATCATCAAAAGAGACTTAATACATCTAAGAATTTCACCATCCTAAAATCTACCATAACTCTTGAATCCCTTATATGATAACTTCTTACTCATTCAACATTATTCATGATCCATTAGCCATTCCTTTTCAACTTATTCTGAAATACTTCTTTCCTACCAACAAAATCATGAATCATATCCTAAGATTCCAATAATAGGAAAACATATGTTAAGAAATAATCCATACCTTCAATTATTCATTATCAGTTTCTTCATCCTCAATCGGAATGGAATTAGGTATTAGTAAATGAATATTTGTACGATCTTCGTGACCCCATTCCCGAAACTTCTTTGTAGGACATGTGTTTGCATAATGACCATGCACACCACATTTAAAACATTCAATTGATCCTTCAGAAAGAACTTCCTTCCCTTTCCTAGAGTCAACTAGATGCTTCCTTTTTCCATGGAAGGTTCTTGCTTTATGACCTTAATTTCAACATCTATAGCATCTTTCTATCCCTTTGAAAAATTTTCCTATGTGTTTCTTTCCACATATTTGACACATAGGTTTTTGAACATACTTACCTTTATGATTATTACCTGAACTTCCGTAGGGATTTGTTTCTAGCATATACGATGCCTTATAAAAATTACTAAGGTTCAGGTGGTCAATCATGACTCCAGATAGTTGGTTGAGGATAACCACAAGAGTTCTCATTGCAGCTCCCATATAATTCAGTTGTTATTTCATAAAACAATCACAATTTTCTTCAAATCCATTGTTACTTTGGTGCCTGCTAGATCCATCCATTTACTAAAACCAAAAAGGTCAGTGTGAGTATATCAGTAAAATCATAAAATAAAAAAGAGGAAGATAAACACCAAGATATACTTATCCAAGTTATCTAAAACTCATTCTAACTTTCAAAAAAAATGATGACTCCATCTAATATACTAACCATTGTAGTTATACACAAATTGTCACTTTTTTTAAACAACACTATAACCTTTAAAGTTATCTAAACAGACCTTTGATACCAACTATAAGGCCCCAGCCTTAAACCTTACTTAATCCTGAGTTATTACAAGATTACACATTGAGGATCTTTTTAGGATTAGAGTTTTAGAGAATTAGGTCATAAAAATTGCATTACATTCCACATTTAAACAAAGTGGTTACATAAAAGATAGTATTCATTTTCCCATCAATGGAAACATATTTAAAATAAAACATGGATTCTTTCTTGACATTTCCTTGGCACTATCATCATATCATGTACCATTCCATTAACCTGTGAAAAACATTTCAAAAACTTGGGATGATCATAAAAAGCTCAGTAAGGGATATAAAAAGTATGGAAAGGATACATGAGTACATATATACATAACAATGAAATCATACTTCACCCATAAAACATAAGCACTTTAACATACCTCATAAAATCATGAATAAATTATAGAAATCATAAGACATAAAGGTAAATTGAGGCATTCATAACATTCATACGTAGGGAGTAACCCTCTTGGTTACGTTTGTTATACCCATCATAGTATATTCCCTAAATCACTTCGGAGGAACCTTAACGTTTAACTCTTTCGCATTACCCAATGCATTGGAGAGCTATATCGGGCTCACCCGCCATTAGTTTATATTGGAACCACCCATCTTCATAAAAATTCCCAAGAACCATAACATAATCATCGCACATAACTTAAGCATAAAGGAAAGATAACATTCCCACATTGTAATAACAATATAACATTTTATGATATTGAAATAATGAATCCATTCTAAAAACCATTTTCAAAACCATTTAAAACAATTAATAAAGAGATTTTTAAATCAAAGTGTCCCGTACCACATTGAAGATTTTAGCATTTTAAACCATTACTATCCATATAAATAAATCCTTAATTTTTTTTGGAAAACCTAGATATTAATGAGAAATATTTATAAGAATAAATCATTAAAACATTTAAAATTATATTTTAGTTAAAGGGTTTTTAACAAAATGAGAGACACTTGAATACAATAATTGAGGAATAACATTTAATCAAAACTTTATAATATCATGAGAATAAAGGGATTCATGATATAATATTCCAAAGGAAAGTATATACACCATATAAGAGTGAATTGGTGCATAACAACAATGAATTCTCCATGGAAATGTAAATTGATATGAAATCCATTATAAAGATGGTATCCTTAAATTAAGGATAAATCAATCTCATAATTATGTGCGGAAAATATAAATACACCCAATATAAGTGGATATTAAGTGTAAAATAATAAAATGTCATTCAAACATATTCAAAGGATGACATATTCAATAACTACATGTTGAACCCAAAGAAATTGTAATTGGGTTAAGAAGTTCCCGTGACAGGCTAACAGCGTCACATCAAATTTTAGAAAAAGAGTTGATGAGAGAGATAAAGGGTATCTCATCACATGGAAATAAAATTTACGGAAATAAGGATATATAAGAACATATCTCCACATTATAAGATGAAAATTAAAATACATAACAAAAGAAGTCTTTTAAAAAGAGGAGGGTGAAAGGTTCCCTTACAGATTTGGGTAACTTTCGAAACGTACACCCCATGAAAGAATGACTATACATCATTGATGTAAATACTCATAAAAGAAATCATGTTACACAAGGAGTAGAATAATGGATAGTTCATACACCACTCAAATGGAAATATTGGCAACTGTATCATGAATCTCACGAAAACACAAAGTGAGATAAAAGCCCCTTACAAAATTTCGGCAGCCTAACTGTGTCAATTAAAACTTCCAAAATGGATTGATGAGAGAAAATAGGGTCTCTAATCATATGAACATAAAAAGTATATTAATATTAATATAAAATAACATCCCAATCATAAGAAATATGATCTTAAAAGGAATGACATAAAAGAGTGTACTTAAAAAGAAAGAGAGGGGTAGGATCCCTTACCTTGGGTCTGACTTGACTCGATCATTATTTAACCTCCTGAATAATAAAATTGATTTAATTTATACTTTCTTAAGAACCTTTTTCAAGTTCATTATTCATTTTATATCACTTACTACCATCCTATGAACACTATGTAATTATTTATGTTAATAATGGTCATTTTGTAGATCATTGCTACTTGAGCCAAAAAATAAACTCTTTATAATTACAAGTTGTTCATGTGGTAAAATATATATTATATCCAGAATTATTTTCATTATTTATATATCATATATATCTTATATATCCATTATATACATGAATTTAATGTTACATAACATTTAGAGGTAAGAAATGAAATGAACCGTTTATGGAGATGGTAAGCCGAACGTACGAATGAACGCTACACCCATTTCTATTTATTATTTAATGGAATTAAAACATAATGATACATAATAGTATTATAATTCCAGTATTGTATCATATATAATATCATTAAATATATCCTTTATACGTACCACATATGGTATTAACGAATCAAATCACTTTGAGGGGGAAGTAGTCCGCACTTCCTAAAATGAAGATATCGCGTTTAACCATAATGGAAACCATAAAGGTATTCCATAAATGAAAAATACAGAAACTTAAGTAAAACATAAAAATATTATATATCATATATAAATATAGTGATATCTTAATGGCCACCTTTGAAGGTGTTAAAAGAATATTGAACAATCATCATTTCGTGAGGCAGAAATTCACCATCCACAGAAACAGTATGTTATTTAACCATTAGATGTAGGTGTGTGTAAGTGTAGCTCAAATACTTATTATAAAAACATCCTAGTATATTGAAGATACTGGAGTGGTTACAAAAGAAATGAATAAAGAGAGTTTAGGGGGTTGGAGAAGCAAAATAAAACAAAAGAACACAAGTAAAGACATTACCTTAGAATCGGGTATCTCTCTTTGATTTGAGCTCAGAGGCTTCCTTGGGAATACTTCTACCCAAAGTGAGGATTCTAGGAGTAAGAGAGGGATGTTTAGAGACAAAATGAGTTGGGGTTCGCCGAGACAAAGGCTTTAGAGGTGTGGGTACGGTGGTAGAGGTGGGGGCCTTTTATAAGAGGAGAGGAGGGTCACTCTTGGAAAGTTACAAAATGATACTTTATTTTCAAATGAGTTTCGGATTTTAAAGGTCCCACATTGATGTATTTCGAGGATAAGGTGGTAAGGGTTTGAAATATACTCATCCAATAGGTCTTTGACAAGTGTATTTTATATTTTTAACATTATATTTTCATTTTATTTAAATCCTTTATTAATGAGGTAATTGTTGCATCATCATGATGTCATAAATAATTTAATATATTTAATGTATAAAAATTATAAAAAAATATCATGATGTAGGAAATATTTTTACATTTCTAATGAATATTTATAGTCAGAAATTTTACTTGAATAACCCCATTTAAAAATTGTTTTAGTATAACAACTCATGCTTGTGACATTTTTATTTTAACTTTAAATAAAAAGTTATTTATGTCATTTTCCAACCAAAGTGGCTCCATGGGGTCCCCACATTGGCCCATGGATTTTATTGGTAGGAAATGACACATAAAATGAGGTTAAGACATGTGTCTTGGTCATTTCATATTATTAAAACAATATTTTTACCTTAAATTACACTAATTACCTCTAATCACGATTAAAAACTTACAAGTTACTATTCACCAGAAAAATTATTTTAATCCCATTAAACCATATTTTACATCCTAATGACAACCATGTATATTGTATTTTTGAAATTAAAATCACAGAAGTGGTAATGTTTCATTTAAAAGAAAAATCAGTTTTTAAACTACCACTTAGTGGTTTCACTATTCATCAAAAGTTGAATTTTTTCCGAAAAATACCAAAAATTCACCATAAGATATATTTGATATTCTGAATTCAAAAATGATGTCTATTTTAAAAAATTCAAAACATATATGTTGTATTAATTAATTTAATAATTAATTCCCGCTATCAAATCAAATAGTGTGTTTTTAATAAATAATATCTATTAAAAGATTGACTCTAGTTTAAGTCAAATTTCAAAGTGAAATCAATTACAATGACCATCATTAAATTAAGTGGTAAAAATATATTCTAAATACACTATAATCTAAATTAAAAATATAATCTATTCATATAAATAAATCAGATTAAAAAGAGGTTTTGAATTAAAATGCAACATTTTCAATAAAAATGATCTTTATCAGAAAAATAACAAAATTGTACACAAAGTAAATTTTGATGTCCAGATTCTAAATAAGGATTTTATTTTTTCAAATAAAACATATAAAATTTTCAAAAGTATATTTAGAAATGGTTCTCCATCAAAAGGCGGTTAATCGACCATTTAAAGAATATTAGAAGATTTATGCTTAAAATTAGATTCCTTTGCATTTTAAGCCTCCAACATTTATTGGTAAAAGTAAAAATATTTGACAAATATATATATAATCATTTTGTAGTTAGTTCCATTCTTTCTCTCCATTACAACGGCTAGGCGTTAACTACCTTTTAAAATAATATTATTTTATTATTAGAGTGCAACGTAAGATTTCAATGAAACTCGTTGTTGCCTATTGGGTACACCCTCAAGCATAGAATTCCCTTTAAAGTAATATCAATATTTTATTCAAAAATATGCTTAAATATGAAAATGTCATATTATTTATTTACCTGGGGTGTTATAGGAGGTATCCTGGAGCATGGACATAGTATGAAAAGAATACATCAACAAGAAACACTGATACTGAACACTTTTGTTGTCACCGATGATGAAAGCGAAGAAAAAATCCAGAACAACACGAGTCCAAACATCAATCATGACAGAAAACCCTAAATATGATGGAAATACCTCCAAATAAGATAAAGGAACAAAATGAAACCAATTAAGGGGACTGAAATGATAAGGTTAGAGAGAAGAAACAAAAAATAATGTTCCTATAAAACTAATGACTCTTATCCAAAACCTCCCAACCCACACCATGAGATCCAATACATTAGACCAATAAAAATTTATTTAAATAGATAATAGAGTAAGAGAAGATATTGAGTCGAACAAGGTATCAATAGTGAGCCATGATCATGGAGACATAGAAACTCCCAAACGATATGAATGGAATGGAAGCAGAAGAGAGCAGTGAAGGAAAGATAAAGTGGGAAACCCTAGAGAAAAACTAGGTTGCCAATAGAGAGACACCCAACAGATAAATTAAATCATGAAATAAAGGTGAAACATGGAAATGAAACAAATAGGTAGGCGAACATATAAAGGAAAAAGTAGCATCTAAAGCTGGATGAGGATGGGCCATATCTAGGGGAAGAAACCCTAGAAGAAGGAGAGGTGTGGAACCCTTAGATGATCTCAAAGCAGGATGTAGTCATAGATTCCAAAGTAGAGTCCAAGTATATTCTGGATTCTATGTTTTCTAAAGAAGAAGTATTGATGTAAAAAGTCTTCCTAGATCATGATGTGGTACCTATAAGTAAATATCATATCACCCTCTATTGTGATAATAATTTAGTGGCAGATCTTGAAAAAGAACCAAGGTAACATCAATGGAAGATGCACATAGTATGGAAGTTTCATATTTTGAAGGATTTTTCAATGATAGGTTGTGTTTCATTGAGAATTTTTTCCATCTAAGATAGTGTGGAAGACCCCTGGAATAAATCCTTCTCTAAGTAGAAACATGATTATCATGTAAGGTCTAGCGAACTGAAATTTATAGGTAGTTTGATCTAGACCATGTACGGTTTTGTTGGAGTTGGTGTCCTAAGAAATAAAATTTTTACATTGATTACAGTTATATTATATGTACTGAATATTAATGAACATATTATTACTAATTTTTCTATGTAACAAATCTATTTAATGTAATGATATCCTACAACATTTTTCATATTGATATAGTCATAGAATTTCCCCTTTATAATGAGAAACATGAAGTTCTATGAAAATATTCTTAATATTGTTTTAAGGTAGGATATGAATCTATGATGTGAAATATATTATTTAGACTTTCAGGTTTGGGTACTCATAAGAATATGAGGTTTCTTCTCATGAAGGCCCCTCTTGGTAATCTCCAAGAAGGGAGATTATGATAACCTAACCGCTAGAAAAAATTATGTATGTTTTAGTGTCATCAATTGTTCTTGTTAGGGATCATGTGTAATGGTATATGGACTTTTATATTATCATTAAATAATGAAATATCTCACATACATAAATTTTGTGATGAAAAACGTGATGGTATATATTCATGGTGAGGTAGGGTTCATGGGGTGAATCATGATTAACATGTCATTAATGGATATGTCAGGGAAGGATTTTTCACTTCCACATTTATGTAAGATGATATCTTGAACCTTTTATTAAAATATAGATATATCTTCCTAAATTACATTACCATGGTGTAACAACATTTTTATTTCAGATAGTAAAAGAAAGGTATATACATAATATAGGTTGGTGACATGGATGTGAAGCCATCTTGATGAGATATTGTGAAAAAGTGATTATATTACACAATGATAATTTTTATGTGTTATTCATCATTGTGAAATTACGTTCTTTCTTTGGGGTTCCTTGAACCATTTCTAGACATTAATCATGGACGTTAAGCAAGACTACTTAATAACAACAGGAAATAATTCTAGAGGGTCACACACTATGTGTTTTCATTTATATCTATTATATTCTATTAGAATTTTCTTAAAGGAATAAATATTATTCTCAAGACCAAGGAAGTTTTTTACTTAATTTTTATTGATCAAATAAATTATATAATAATTATTCACTGGATTGTGAATAAAATATATCAATTTATTTTCGTGAATATTTAATAAATAGTTATATTATTGTTTTTGAATAAAATATTTATTTAATGGAATAAAATATTTTATTTGGTTATTCAACACAATCAACAGGAGTTTGAAAGGACCAAGACCACATCCTTGGAAAAATATTAATTATCAATTCGATTACATAATAATTGTTATATCCCAAGTTGGAATGCACCAAAAATTAATATTATTATTAGTTTATTATATGGAATGGGTTTTATTAAAAGTTAATATATTGTTTAATGGATGGAATTAATTAAATAGTTATTTTATCTTAAATCATGAATATTTAAATAGACAATTCTGACTGTAATGTAGACTATAGATCATTTTAATAGAAATAGATATTTTTTTGTGCACAATGAATTCTATCATGAATCCTTATTATATATTCCTCTCTATAATGATAAAAATAAGAGATAATTATTCAATTACAAAGAACAAGAGATCAAGAGAAGCTAATGCAACATATTCGATTCATCGTTCTAGCACCAGAGGACTGAGTGGTATTGCTCAGAGATCATTAGAGCACGTTTAGACCACTACTAGAAGGATTTGATTTTGGTATCCTCATAGTGTAAGGAAGTAAATATGGAAGAATATTTTAGGATGATAAAAAATAATCAATGAAGAAATATTACAATGCTAGGAATTAATTTTTTAGTTATTAAATAAATAAAATATAAGTTTGATGTACAATATCCTCACTCATGGATTCAGGACACAATAACTAATAATAATTTTAATTTATATCTCAACACCTCATTCATCCACTTAACTTGGATCCAAAAATGTATGCATCCATAAATAAGAATCTTATCCGTTAAAACAACATAATTTTCTTTTATAATCTTGATACCATCTACATTTTTTGTGGACTCTCCAAATATTTATTCTTCATATTAAATATAGGAAAAAGTTTTACCACTGAATGTTTTATCCTTATGAACTTGTAAGGTTAATAAATATCAAAGTGGACTAGTGCGGTGAATGTACTCTTAGAAGGTATTTTTGATTTATTAATTGATTTGCATGATTTTCTTGATCTAAACTTCTATTTACCCTTGGTTTTGTTAGTCTGTAATACCATTACACATTTCAAACCGTTTCAATAAATTTTAATATCTTTTTCATTAGAAAAAATTGTTAAGAACATTAATCTTGTATCATTGTAGGATTACATGATAATTCTATAGAAGTCTTGACAATATTATCAACTGTTGTAACATCTAGATCTTCAATAGGAACATGAAATTCAATGTCTGACTCATGTGATATGTAAATCCACAATATCATGGGTTATTTTGGATGTTTTTATAATATTTCATATCTCTTGTGATAATTTCCACCATACACCACATAACAAGGTGTTGTATCGGTGTTGACAGATATAAATCTCATTAAATTTCACCCTATGTAATTTTAGTAATATAAAATTATCACATGTTGTTTGATACACGTATAGGAGGAAGAGGTTTGATAAAATTAATTATCTTATTTAGTGAATTTAGTTTATTATAATGAGTTTCCTTAAATCTAGTGGGGTCATTTGGCTCTTCATGAACTAATATTTGTTCTAATATTATTTCACTTTGATCCTTTTTCATATACTAGTCTTAAAAACCAAACTTAACTATAATATATTTTAATGTATCTATATCCTCCTACATTTTTTTCATCATCTCAAATGTATCTCCTCGTGGCTTTATATTCTTCAAATATATAAGAGGTGACACTCAAAAACCCAAACCATTAATGCGACCATATTGTTCTAGCTGATTCAAACCAATTAAAAGTAGTTTTTCCCTAGTTAAAATCAATTTAAACTTATGTGAAGAAATATTATAATAATTATTTGATCATTAATGTATATTTCTATGTAGTAATATTATAAAACAAAAAATTACTGTTATCTAATACATAGAAATTATTTTCAATCATCTTGTGTTGTTTAATCTACTTGTTTTCCCTATATTTATATGAGCCTTATTCCATTATATACAATGTGAGATATATGTTTCTTTGATTTTAGATTCATTATTCTTCATATAAACAAAGAAACCTATGTTTGTTTATATAACAGAAATCTTTTTCTGAATATTTAAAATACATAACATTTTCATTGGAATTAAAGTGCAACCCTTCTTTACTTTATGGTTGGGGTACATTTGTTTTGATGCATAGTAATTATTTTCATTAATACCTTTTTAATTCATAAACTATAATTTTTGATTCAAAATATATAAAATAAAAATTTTCAAATAAAATATTATTTGTTACAATACACAAAAATTGAATCCTCCTGATTGTGAATAATGAATGATTTCAATATTTCATGGTTTATAATGAAAGAATACATATTTAGTGGGTGGGGTTCACTTTAACCTTAATATCCATATGATTATGTTTTGTTATATTTTTCATGAAGGTTCTATAATATTTTCTAGTGAACCTTATGTCAAATCTTCTATGGAAATCATCTAAACTAAATTAAATCTATAAGGGATAATGAAAATTAATTAAATGTATCAAAATATTTATTTTTGGTATAATAGATAAATTATATCGCAACATTTCCCAAATATCTTCTGGCATTGTTATATTCAATGAAAGAGTTACATTATTCCCTATATTTGTGACAATTAGAACAATCATTCTTATTTTAACCCCAAATTAACAAATAAAAATTGAATTTTTGGGGTCAAAAGGTTAGACATATTGATTCTATCCAACCTAACACATTATACCTATTATTATTACCTTTATAAATTTAGCTAATATGGTGATTCTAAGCTTCTCTTGTATTTTTTCATACTCATGCAGTTGATCCCCTAATAATTCAATAGTTTTAGTTTCGGCAGTCTGTTCTTCCTAAGAATTACTAACATTAGAATGTGTAGAATTTTTTATCATCATTGGAAGTTAAAAATTTCATTTATATTATATACATTTATTATATAAATCATTATATTATAAAGAAAAATCATAGTATATTAAAAACACATTAAAATATTCCTCGAATTATTTTTTTTTTCCTTAAAGATCGACATGATTTGCATCGTCTATTGAGTATCCAAATACCATCTTTGTGGTCTATTTTAATGTATACGAATATATATATATTATTAAATTAATTAATTAATTATTATCTCTAAATAAATGGTTCATCATCAATTAAATTTTAATCAGACCCTTCAGTTATTTTAGTTTCAAAAAAAATGACCAATTCCCTTTTACTAGATATGGGACATTAAATACTTTCTCTTCTTGTGAATTAATTATGAATGGTTCATCCTTATACCTTTCAATATTAGAATTCACCATCAATAATCTCAATTTGTTGACTTTATGTATACCTCTATTCTCAATCCATTTGAAATTAAAAATATTCCCATGAAAAGTTGTATTATCGAACTCGTATATTTGTTCAATTATACTAAAATATAAAATATTCACATTAAATTGATTTCTATTTGTGGAACTGAATACGTGTATCACATCCTTCATAAGCCTAACTCATCTATTTTTCATAGTACATTGTTCATCACTTTCCTTTATATAGTAAGTATAATCATTAATTACAAAAAACATGTAAGTGATAACATTTAGATTTGTTTCCCGAGATATCCAATGATTTTGTTTAGTAATAAAATTGTTATCTTCATATAAATACTTATAAAAATGATCTTAGAACCATCATATAAACAATTGATTATGGGTAATTGATATCCCTCTTTTAGTCCATTATGGATTCAAATATATAAAAATTACTTTATGGGATTCATCATATAAGGGATACTCTAAAATATTATTTAAAATGTAATGGAGAGTCTTCTCATTCCCTATAATGGAAATTTTATCAAAAGCCTCTCTAGAATTTATTCTCTCATAATGTTTCCACTTTGATGAGATTTGGGGAGACGAATGCTTCCAACATCAAGAAGGTAATCGGTATAAAATTCAATATCATAATCATGAATAAATCAATTTTCAAAAAAATCCTCTAACTAATGTCGATTCATGATGTTCCCATTGAAAATATCGATATATCATTCAGTCCGGTACATCCATCAAGAATTTTCATGACCACAAAGTTGAATATATCTATCCTAGTGATCCATCAGGTGGAAAATTATATCAATGAATTATGGTTGGAATAATTACTTTTCATTTCATTATATGAAAACAATTTCATTCTTCATGATTGTAATCTTCATAAAGTAAATTACTTTACTGCATATGAAAGTTAAAAGGAATAATTTTTTGTTTCATGTATGTCAATAATTTTTAGAGAGAATGAAACGTAATGCAATAAGAATTAAATATTCCTCAAAACATGAATATCATGTTATTGTTGTCCCAGTGACGTGATATTATTAATTTAAATGATATTCTTGATATTTGAGGGATACCCCTATAAAAATTTTACACCATTAATGAAGTTTTATAATTGAAATCATTATTGTCATGAAAGACTGTATGCTATATGAAAAACAATAGTTTTCATTTCACCCTTCAATGGTGCCATCACATATATTTTCCCCATGTTAGTCATGCAAACATTTCCTCAATTCCATTTTTTATTATCTCTAGTACATTCAGTATCCTGATAATAACAATATCACTTATATATATTTTTATGTTAATGACATCATAAAATATCTAACGTATAAAAAAATATAGTACGGTAATTCGAAGAATAATCAAATATTTTTTCCAACCATATTTTTCAAGGTCTTTGAAAAATGGGATACCAAAATTAGTTTCATTATAGTTTACATTATTGAGATGTTTATCACTCATTAATTTGGATAGTTTTGTAAATTGTTCTTTATTTCCATTGAATCATGTCATCAAAGATTGATATTTCTGTCTTCAAAGTAAAAATTTATAGTTGCCTAAAAACACAGTCATCAAGGACTGTTTCAACCTACCTATGTGTATACCATATACACAAATAGGACACCCAAAATTCCATTAATCTTATAGACTAAAAAATTTACAAAAGAATTAATATCAACTACCAACCTATAAAACATGGCTCTCAATTTGAAATCCTCAATTATAAAAGCTTCATTAAATGTAACACTTGTATCTTGTGTCAATTTCATATCTTCCCTGAATGAAGAAAAAAATATATCAACATGTTTACCTAGTTGTTTTTGTACCAATATAAATATGGAAAACACAATGTATTTATGCTTCGTGTATGACCAAGATGGTAAGATATAAATTGACAACATAACTATCCCTCTAATATGGGTACTGTTTATCAGACAAATTGGACTCATTCCATATGTAGATAATGAAATTATAAGGTTTCATGGATTTTTCCCAAATTTGAGATAATCATAAAAAATATTCATCCACTTAAGAGAGTTATTTTGGGGGGTCATATTTTACCATCTTCAATTCCTGTATCTTTATGCCCTGAATATTTTATAGCAGTTTCCTAACTTCTAAAGAGATGTCAGAAAATTGGGATAATAAGAAACCACGATATACATTTTATTGTTCTCGATTTAATATTATTATTATATCGATCTGTGAAAAACCTCGTGGATGTTATGAGTGATTCATGATTCTTATAAAAAATCATACAATCAATTGGACATTCATGGATTTTTTCAGATATCACACCCATTGAAAATATAATTATCTTAGTTCCATATATTATTCAAGGAAGACCATTTTATTATAGTAACAAGTCAATTGGGAGAACAATTAAATCATCAAAGTCTGTATCACTCCTTATGTTGCCAACATTTATATTATATAACATTAATACAACTGACAATGTTTTATATTTAGTACAACAGGTATACAATGGAGTATTGTCATAAATATTTAACTGCAAAAACGACATTGTACAATCATTAAGGTCATATTTAATTTTAATTTTTATTTATTCTATATGATATTATTCATCATTTACACTTTCATTTTTATCAACTAATCCATAAATAAAAATTTCATTCCACATAAAATGTACATTATTTCCTTCCCAATATTTATTCAAAATCTATAGATTTGATATCTTTAATGACAAATCAAATATTCTCGCAACTATTATAATTAAATTCATCTGGAATAACACCAATGTAGTCATGGATAACTGATTTGAGAATGATAAAATGCATGTTCTATTGTAATCTTGATGATCTTTTGGAAACCATAATCATAATCTTTTTTCAGATGATTAGCATCCATCCAGTTTTGATTCATATCCATCATATTATGTTAAATATTATTCTTTTTTTACAAAATTAAATAAATACACATAAGGTATTATTAATCAAATGAGAAATTTATTGATACGTAATTTTTTTAATTTCCTAGGAAAATATTTATACTCACTTGGGACACCCAATTAGAAAATTAAAAAACATTTTAATGATATAATGATAGAATTAATTGATATAACAATGTTATACTCCTTATGATAATGTTTAACATTGATAACCTATAATTAAAATACAATTTTTTTGTCCAAAACAACGTAGGATGGTGTGTGTATCATTAAAGAAGGAAATTGAAGTTGGATGTAAGATTAGAAGCAAAGTGATCATGATTGAAGGTAAATTACAAAAAAGGAACCCACATGGGATAATAGACACCATGATTTGGTTTTCCCCTTTGGTAAATTGTAGTATTTATTGTATAATATTGATCATACTGGACTACTAATGTTTAAAGAATCTCAACATTCCAATGTTATTGTTGACGATTCCAAACAAGATATATTATTACAAAATGGTTACATAAAAAGAAAAAACTTATGATGGTTGAAGGTTTATATATTCCCCAATATATGGATTTTTAATCAGAACACTCTTAAATAATCATTTCAGCAACAAGAATTTATTTTTCTAAGATAATAAGAGTCGAATTATGTGTATTGAGATTATTTTATAGTGGTGGAAATCATTTATCGAATGAAATGTGTTATATCTATAAAATTATGAAGAGTATAATTATGTTTTCATCTAATGTAAAAGATAGAGATCAATAATGTTCACCCACCAAATTATCAATTGTTATTATTTAGTGTTAAATTTCTAAGGATACTGTTGTTTTTGGTGAGAAACATTATAATATTATATGTGCTAAAGAGTAATTTTATTTTTATATTCACAATTAAAGGTCACTATAACCATGAAAATCTATTTTAAGGATTATAATTAATTAAAATTTCTACTAGACACTACATGGTGTCATCTTAGTCAAGTATGCAACACATATTGACATTAAGAAATATTTATGTAATATATATAAGATGCATTATGCATGGAAAATATATATATATTGGATACAACATTATTGGATGAAATCAATATTTTTAGTAGGATTACAGCATTATATGTAATTCGGGGAAGTGACAATTATTTGGAGCTATAAAAACACAATAAGTTATTCATGGATGGTTTTAATTACTAGAAGACTATAGCAAACAAGAATAATTAATTGATGTTTGTTTATACAAAAATCAATGTACATCGATTTAAATATGGACAAAAATTTAGCCAATGAGAATATTTATTTGGGTGTTAGACTTCAATATGTGGTGGTCCAATTATTCAAATAAAATAATTTTATAAAAATTTATCAATTTGAAAATAACATGAACAAATGATATTTTTTAGTATGGGTTTTCCTAAAAATATTGCACCAATATTAAGAAAATCATGGTAGTGAAAAAAAGATATCAATAATGGATATTATTGGATATTGAGATACTAAAGTCATTTATGTGTAACAATGTAATTATGTTAATAATATATTAAAGTGGTGTCTGTTTGAACATATCAAACTTTTATGAATTAATTTATGTCACCAATTTAATCTATCTATTACCATATACACTATTGATTAATATGTTGTATCATTTATTAAAAAGATTCCTTATTTGAATAAATAACATCTGAGGTGGTGTTCTTATGGTTAGTGTAGGTCCGGATTGGGCTAAAGGACGTTAAATAATTGAGATCCTTCCTTTAGTTTTCTAGATCTTTTGAATGGTGATATTCTAGTATACTTTTTATTGTTTTTTTGTAATCAAATTAGATTATCTTTAAAATTTTCCATAATTATTATATATAGGTAGCACCTTTGTTCATATCCATGAATGCCTTTCCACACGAAATTCTATGTTTTCTCACCCTAGCACATTAGTATTTGTTTGTATATATATATTAATTTTTATTATTTTAATTTTATGTTTTTTTTGTCATTGTATATATATATAAGTTAATATAAAATTTAATATTATTTATTATATATAATTAACAATAATTCATATTTACTTATTAATCATAATATATAAAGAAATAAATTAAATAAATATTATCTGAAATTAATTTTTTTTAATAACATATATAAATAAATAATAATAATATATTTAATAATAGCATTAATATGAATCTAATTCAACAGAGTTGGATACCCTTCAAATATGTACCCATTATTAGTGTTGATTTTGATTAATTATGACATCTTTAGTTGATAAATGTTTTATTTGTTTATTTTTAATATTACAATACCTTGTATTATAGATTTAATTTAAATTTCAATAAGGTACATTTTAAAATTTTCAATTCATTATCTATGAACACTATAATAGAAGAAACTTTGTAAAGGAATGAATGGGATTTTTCAACACTAAAAAACAGTCCTCTTTTATTCGGAGAAGAACACCCGTTTTATATTAGGTTAGATTAAGGATTAGGCTGGTTTTTAGAGTCTGTCCACTGGTGAGAGGGTGCTCCTATCATTTCTTGGGTTTGGTCAATCCATGGTTTTCCTAGGATTGGAGATTCAATAGTGGAGATATTATGTTTTTTATTCTCTATATGTCTTCCCTCATCAGTCTATTGAGTCCCTGTTTCTGCCTATGTTTCGAAGGAAAAATCACCCATTTATAGAAAACATAGATGACGAAACCTTATTGGTTTATAAGATATATATTTTAATGGTGTTTGAACTCATTCTAAACTGACCATTTTACATGAGTCTGTTAAAAATGATTCCATATATTTGTAACCTAGAATAAGGTGTGGCCATAGGGGAAGTAGGATTGGTCCACCTGATCTTTCAATTGTTCAACGATAAGGATAAGAGAATGGTTCTACTTGAAAGACCCCAGTCATTCAAAAATCTCGTAATATTAATGGAGGATGTAATAAATGAAGTTGATTTCTATTATATCAGTTTCACAAAATCAATATCATGGGTCCTCCATAAAAACAACCCCTTTAGTAGAAGATAAAAATAATATTTTCAGAATATTAGTAGCTATGTCAAAATTTTAATTAATAGGGACTGCTCAGATCCAATCCGCTAGGGGGAACACATGCAGATCAAAGTACTCAAGGATGTGGAATATCCTTTTATGAGGGGGTAATTTCATTCCATGGTTTATCACTTTATATGGATGTAAAGACCCCAAACATGGCATATATGTAAATTACATTAATATTTAGAAATACATAAAACCTTATAAAAACAAATTCCCATAGACCGTACTAGTCTTGTGCATTTGGAAATGTGGAAACATAAAACCTGATACATATGTGAGATACATTATCTCCCCACAGATTCCTCCAGACAAGAACCTTTAATAGACACATCTAACATAATATTTATCTTCATAACCTAGGAGGAAGGAAACATAAAAAGTTGTGAGCTCAGATGCTTAGTAAGGGTAAAAAATTGAAATGTGTAAATATAAACGTGAGCGTAGGGTTATGAGAACGTGATCATAACATTTAAATATCATACCATAAATATCAAAGATAAATAAATGAATCATGGAATAAATCTTAATAGCTCATTAGACACAAATCATAAGGAAATAAAGAACATAATCCATGAAATCATAACGTTGGAATAAAACACGGAATTGTGGAAAGCACGTAATCAGGTAATATTATTTCTATAGTATCCAATACATTACATACAAGACCATATTAGTAGAATTTTTCACTTCCCAAAAAATCTTAGTAGCGATGGTTTACTCCCATATCCATATTAGTAGCATGATTTCACTCCTTATACCATCTTGGTATTCATGGTTCACTCTCGATACCATCTTAATCATTCTCATGAGATATAAATTTTCACCCAATACATTGGAGGGAGATATAGGTGCCACCATATATCATAATGAAATCATACATACTTGTTCCAAAAAATCATAAATAATCATATCATAGCCCTTCAAATGAAATGGGTATCATAAATATGTAATCATATTGTAACCTATGTAAAAATATACAAGATCATAATCATTTCATCAAATACATAATCTGTGAAAGACGAATGGATTTCATAAACATTTATCTTTTAAAATATAAATGAGGTTTTTTAATACCATGAAATCAATCATAAACAGTTCACATATGGAACATGAATGTACTATTATACCACTTCTAAAAAATGCATGATTAACCTCAACATTTGTTATCTTAGATGGGAAATAATTTTGAGTGCTCTTTTAAAACATTTATTGGGGAATGTAACCTTTTTCTTTTCAAAAATAATTTTAAAACATAATACATTTTGAAAACAATTTTTTTATATATATACTAGAAAAATCATAATGAAATATTTAAAACATTTTGAAAACCTTTCTCCTTCTAACATATAAAGAAAATTTTAAACCATTTGAAAACATTTTTCATTGAAATCATATAAAAGACTCTTAAAAACCCTTTTTGAACATATATTATATTAAATAAATATCATATACTAGGATTGAATATATATATAATTATAATAGACCTAAAATAAATTCATGTGAAATATATACATAACACAAAATAAGTGAGCGGTGAATAAAGAGTGTATTTGATAGAAATAAATGGTGAGAGTTAATTCCATTACCTTAGGTCTGATATTCGATATATGTGTCATAAACTCACATATAATTATTTTAAAAATATTAATAACTTATAAAAGAATGATATTATTATTTATGATATCATATATTATTCTTATATGATTTTATATTAGCTGTTTATTAACAATTCCAGGTTTAAGAAATGTTTCAGTTAAAAATTGATTTCCTTATCGTACGTGTTTAGACTTGTTACTCTTAATCATATTACTGAGATCATGATTTACATACATAAATAATGTAAATTTTTTTTATATATCATGTATATTCAGTATATAAATATATATAATAGATATATAAATGAAATAGAAAACACTATTCTGGGAGACGGTAGGACACACGTACACATGAACACTATTTCTATTTTTGTATATTAAAATATTGAAATGTTTATGATACATATGTATATTATAATTCCACTATGATGTCTATTTCATATATGGTAAATTTGTTTATAAAATTACCCTTAATATGTTCCATGTATATAGTAAACGAATCACATCGCGTTGAGGGCACAATAGTCTTCACATCCACAAACGATGTTATCGTATAACCACAATATAGAAAAAAATGAAGGTTTGTTTAATATAAAATTTAATGAATATTAAATAGGTTATAATATAAATATTAAAATATTATTTTAGCGTAAAAATATATTTAAAACCAGCCATGAAGGTAGTAATGGAAAAAAACAAAAACATTATTCAGGGAGGTGATTAACTGGAAGAACTTGGAAAACAATTTCGTTTCATTGAATAAGAGGATGTGTGAAATGAAATGGATATTATATATTCCATTAGAAACATAATAATCCAGTATATAAATTATAATGTAATTATCTTTCATTTATGTATTAATGAGGTGAGGATAAATTAGAAAAAATGTAATTTAAGAGAGATACTTTGAGAAAATTACCTCTGGAACATCCCCTCCTTGAAAGACCATTTAGGGCCTTGGATTTAGTCTTTTAGTAAGAATAGAATCAATTGAACATGGGGAGAGTGAGGGGATAAATTTTGGATGATATTTTATGAGCTATAATTTATTGTGGGTGGATGTGGGTGTTGTACCTCTCATTCCCCTCGTTGTTTGATTTTCATGATCACAATCACCTTATTATTTGTCTAACATTGTTTTAAGTGTTTTTGTTTTATAGGAAAAAGATTGCCAAGGAAATGGGCCATGAAGCACATCAAGTGGACTGAAATTCAGTCCACCGGCCAACCGGTGTGATAGCACCGGCCAGCCGGTGGACCTGGAAGAGGCATTGCCCACTGCCAGGTTCCACCGGTCAGCCGGTGGCTTGACCACCGGCCAGCTGGTGGCAATATGATACAATAGTGAGACCTACTGTCTCACCACCGGCCAGCCGGTGGCCTTCTCACCGGCCAGCCGGTGGCTCCTGGGCAGAAGCACTCTCCACATTCCAAGGCACCGGCCAGCCGGTGGACAAGCACCGGCCAGCCGGTAGCCCAGTCAAACTAGCCGTTGGCTTTGACCAGTCAACCCTCTTTTGGCCTCCAACGGCTCTGAAGACCTCTCCAACGGCTCCGAAGGCCCCCAATGGGTTCCATGCCTATAAATAAAGGCCAAGGAAGCCCCGGACACTAACCGGATCATATACCAAGCGCTCGGACATATTGTTGAACATTTGGCGAACCTTCGGCGCTCCACCTTCAAGGATCCTCAAGTGCTCCAACCAATTTCCAATCCAAGGAGCACCTCAAGAATCTTGGGAGAGCACGCTACATCAACTCCATCATACTTTGGCGCCCAAGTCTTCCTCAATTACAGTTTTTCTTGCTTTATATATTTTCAGCTTAAAATTGGGTTTGTGCCTACAAACCCCAACACCTTTTCTCATCCCTCTTTCTTTTGGGTTTCACATCACCACTAATGTGTGAAGAGGTTTCTTGAGCAAGCCTTCACCTGTAAGAAGGCTAGTGGGTTCTTGCTAAACCATTAAAAGCAAGTGGGTTCTTGCTCAACCTTCAAAAGCAAGCTGTAATAGGTTCTAGTGCTACCTCAAAGCCTAGTGGGTTTCTTGCTAAAACCATTTAAAAGCAAGCGGTAGGAATCTCTCAACGGTTGAGTTGGGAGCGGAGACGTAGGCCGGGTTTTTGTCTGAACTCCGTTATCAATTTTTGTGTCTTGCCTTCTTTATTTCCGCTGCACCTTTAACTTTGATTTTAATTTGTTAATCATTTTTTAAAAGGCAATTCACCCCCCTCTTGCCATCACTCCCTTATTTCTCCGCCTAACAATTGGTATCAGAGGGATAATTTGAATAATTCTTTAACCGGTTTCAAATTAATGATCCTTTTTGATGGCTTCTACCGCTTCAACCTCTTACGCCCCAGAAGGCTTTTCTTTGGATCGTGCTCCATTCTTTGATGGAACCGATTATAGTTTTTGGAAAACCCGCATGACCACATTTCTTAAAAGTATTGGCTATCCTTTTTTTAGAATTGTTATGCATGGTTTTACGCTATCTTCTCCCGATGAGTCTAAATGGACCCCCGCCGACATTGCAAATTTCGAGCTTGATGGCAAAGCCATGAATGCTCATCATTGTGGCTTAGACCGTAATATATTTAATTGTATTTCTTCTTTCACTACCTCTTACGATATTTGGAAATTTTTAGAGCTAACCCATGAAGGTACTAGCAAGGCTCCAAATCAAGAACCCGCTCAAGAGCAAGAACTCGACGAAAAATTCAAACCCGCTTGCCCACTTCACAAGAAAAGGGCCAAAAAAGGAAGGGAAAGAAGAAGGCTTCAAAGGCATCTTGGAGTGATAGCTCCTCCTTCTCCTCCTTCTCCTCGAGCGACCAAGGTAAAAAATGCCTAATGGAAAATCATGAGGTATCATCTTCCGCCTCTTCTTCCTCCTCTAGTTCTTCTAATTCTTTTAATCATTTATCATATGAAGAACTCAAACATGCTAGAGACCAATTAGAAAATGGTTTTCATGAACTTTCTTCTAAATTTGTTTCTTTGAAAAAGAATTTCAAAAAACATTCCTCCGAAAAAGACCAACTTCTCAAAGAGAAGGAGGAACTCTCCCTAAAAATCCAAAATTTCCCAAATGTTGATTCTTTGGAATCAACCATCAAGGACCTTAGAGAATCCCTAGCCAAATTCACCCAAGGGGAACAAAATCTTTCAAAATTGCTTGGTTCCAAACGAATTTCAAGAACCACCCAAGGGCTAGGATATACCAATGTAGCTTCCTCCTCCCATGCTCCAACTGTTTTTGTAAGGGGGAGCTCTAGTTATAAATTTTGCAATTATTGTAAGAAAACCGGGCACCTCATTTATGAATGTAATTGTAAAAACGCCCGGTACGGTGAACCCAAATCTATTTTCTATTCCGAGGAGTTTTATAGGAGAAGACCCGCTATGAAACAAGTTTGGATTGAAAAATCCCTTTTGGCGAGTCTCTCCGGGCCAAAAATAGTTTCCTTTCCCCGGTGATTCATTGTTTTTATTTAGGGGGAGAACATTCTAAATTGTTTTCAAACTTTGTTTCAAAACTCTCAATTTCAAAAATTTCATTTGGTTTAAAATTTCAAAATTCATTTTTGATTCAAAACTTTCAATTCAATTTTTGGTTCAAAATTTTCATTTCAATTTTGATTCAAAACTTTCAATTCAAACTGTTATTCAATCTTTCAATTTCCAAAACTTCAATTGATTTTCAAATCTCAAATCTTGTTTTTCAAATCCATGTCCCTCAATCAAGTTTTATGCCCCGTGCTATTTTGATAATCACAATGGGGGAGAATTTCTTGATTGATTGGGGGAGAATCCTTTTCATCATGCTTAGCGTTTACTTTCAATTTCAGTATTTTACATTAATTGTTTTGGTGATTGTGATCATCAAAATAGGGGGATATTGTTGTACCTCTCGTTCCCCTCGTTGTTTGATTTTTATGATCACAATCACCTTATTATTTGTCTAACATTGTTTTAAGTGTTTTTGTTTTATAGGCAAAAGATTGCCAAGGAAATGGGCCATGAAGCACATCAAGTGGACTGAAATTCAGTCCACCGGCCAACTGGTGTGATAGCACCGGCCGGCCCGTGGACCTGGCAGAGGCATTGCCCACTGCCAGGTTCCACCGGTCGGCCGGTGGCTTGACCACCGGCCAGCTGGTGGCAATCTGATACAATAGTGAGACCTACTGTCTCACCACCGGCCAGCCGGTGGCCTTCTCACCGGCCAGCCGTTGGCTCCTGGGAAGAAGCACTCTCCACATTCCAAGGCACCGGCCAGCCGGTGGACAAGCACCGGCCAGCCGGTAGCCCAGTCAAACTAGCCGTTGGCTTTGACCAGTCAACCCTCTTTTGGCCTCCAACGGCTCCGAAGACCTCTCCAACAGCTCCGAAGGCCC
This sequence comes from Viscum album, assembly GCA_963277665.1. Classification (NCBI taxonomy): domain Eukaryota; kingdom Viridiplantae; phylum Streptophyta; class Magnoliopsida; order Santalales; family Viscaceae; genus Viscum; species Viscum album. The sequence continues at coordinate 358,322,747 of OY728158.1, read as the reverse complement.
CCAATGGGTTCCATGCCTATAAATAAAGGCCAAGGAAGCCCCGGACACTAACCGGATCATATACCAAGCGCTCGGACATATTGTTGAACATTTGGAGAACCTCCGGCGCTCCACCTTCAAGGATCCTAAAGTGCTCCAACCAATTTCCAATCCAAGGAGCACCTCAAGAAGCTTGGGAGAGCACGCTACATCAACTCCATCATACTTTGGCGTCCAAGTCTTCCTCAATTACGGTTTTTCTTGCTTTATATATTTTGAGCTTAAAATTGGGTTTGTGCCTACAAACCCCAACACCTTTTCTCATCCCTCTTTCTTTTGGGTTTCACATCACCACTAAGGTGTGAAGAGGTTTCTTCAAGCCTTTCCTTTTAAAAGGCTTGTGTCATAGGTGAGCTAGCCTTCACCTGTAAGAAGGCTAGTGGGTTCTTGCTAAACCATTAAAAGCAAGTGGGTTCTTGCTCAACCTTCAAAAGCAAGCTGTAATAGGTTCTAGTGCTACCTCAAAGCCTAGTGGGTTTCTTGCTAAAACCATTGAAAAGAAAGCGGTAGGAATCTCTCAACGGTTGAGTTGGGAGCGGAGACGTAGGCCGGGTTTTTGGCCGAACTCCGTTATCAATTTTTGTGTCTTGCCTTCTTTATTTCCGCTGCACCTTTAAATTTGATTTTAATTTGTTAATCATTTTTTAAAAGGCAATTCACCCCCCTCTTGCCATCACTCCCTTATTTCTCCGCCTAACAGTGGGGAGGTGACAGTTGGAATTTATACTTGAGGAGAGGTGTGTTCATGTGATTAATTTATTGATTATTTTATAATATAAGATAACCATATAAAGGTGGAATCAAATTACAAGAAATTTTATTTTATATAATTTTGTATAGTATTTGTAGGATCAATTTGCACCTCATCCTCACTTTAAATATTTTATTTTTTAGGTATGTTATGCTTTTAAAGTCTAATTTTATCACTTGTTATAATTTTACTTTTACTACAGTAAATAATTTTTTTACCATGGTAAATATTATATATATATATAAATGAAATTAACATTATAAAATACTGTGGACCTTCTAATTTAAAATATGGAATATATTTTTTGTTTATTCAATTCATATAATTGGTAAAATTATATTTAAAATTAATTCCACAGAAAAAATAAAAACACGGGGTTTTTTAAAGTGAAATGTTCAAAAGTTTGAAATGTTGTTATGTATAATTTAATTTTGAAATTTATTAAAATGACCTTAATTGTATTAATTGAAAAGAATATTATTTAATTATATTTTATTCCAACTAATGATATAATTTATCTTTATCAATATGTTAGTGTAAAATATAGTTTTGAATTTAAATATAAGATTTTTAATTATTGATTAAAATTGAAAATTTATATAAAAAAACAAAAAATTTACCCTAACCTAATTATATTGTTTATCTTTCATAGATTAATTTTAATTTTAAATATTAAATCTAAAAATGTGTCAAAAATTGGATTAAATAACGGTTCTTCATTAAAAGGGGATAAAACTACCTTAATGAAAATATTGGGTTTTATATTTCAAATTGGTACTATTCTTATATTATGCCTATAAAAACTATTGGATGAATATACAAAATAATTACTTTGATATATAACATATATATGACTTTAATATTACATAATAATTGTATTTAATAAAATTTATAAGGATTCAATCTACCAGTGGTCATAAGAATAATTTTCTAAAAAAATACTCCCTTTATGTTAAATTTGTTGTTATATTTATTTTTAAATAATTTTTAAGTAATAATTTCGTTTTATATTTTGTAAAAACCATATATTTATATATGTTAATTAATAAAATTCAAAAAATATAAACTAATGTCTAGGTTACATCATATTTTAATAATATATCACTGTTCGCTAAGTCTCGATCATGCATTTTACTCAAGCCATCATGGAATGTCTTTATTGCATGTAACACAAGCTAACCATAGTGTTACATATAGATAATGATAAAATTTATGTTTCTTATAGTGCATGTAAACTGAACTTAGTTCATTAATATAAAATAAACTATTTTCAAGGTTACATGAAATGATAAATGTCAAAAAGATTAAATTAATTTGAAAAAATAATTCAAAAAATCTTGGGGTGTTACATTCTGCACCCCATAAAATGAAATTTTCCATCAAACGCTTTTTGGGTTATCAATTATTTAATACTTGAAATTTTCATTTATAGAATCCCAGATCATAAAAAAGAACACTAAAACTTCTTTTTGAAATATATAGTTGTAAAATAACAATTTTACAAATTAAATATTGACTAGGACTCTACATAAGAGAACATAAATGATGATTTGAGGATGGTAGAAAAGTGTATATTATCATATAGATTGATAAATATCACTGATCATAAGAAAGTTTTTAATATATAGAATTTTAACAAATATAAAATTGTAAATTAGGAAGTGTGAATGAAGTCATTGTAACCATAAACAATTATTATAATAAGACTCCCTTTAACATCATGACCCCTTTTACCAATGTAGGTGATTTTTATTGAGAAGATATACTTACTTGTGTTTGGAAAAATATCACCATTGTTCATGCCTTGATCAATTTCCCATTTATCTCTTATTCAAAGAAATGATGTTTAATTTTTTATTCTTGAAAGATTAATAGATCATGCGATCCATAAATAGAATGATTGGTCATTCCATATCTATTTATCACAACAAAAATATTATCACATGTTTTTGAATATTAATAATTCTACCTATAGTGAGATAATACTACCATCTAACAAAATTTATCTGGATTTATTTTATACTATCCATAAAATGAAAACTAAAAATTCCAAATTATAGAATAAGGCTCAACAAATATGATTAACATTTTTCTCTCATAAATCCTAAGATACTTATTATTGGTCACATTAAAAACATGTAAACACCATCATCATGTGTTCTATTGATTCAGGGTAATAATCAGAATCACCATATATATATATTGAAAACATTCTTGTTTCCTTATTCTTAAGTACAAAAATTTGTAAACTCCATCTGTGATAGAATAACCCACGTATCAATAAATTTTTTATTAGTTTCAAGGTTACTAGTATCATCCAATTTACTTATTCATATCCAACATATCGTTATCAAAATATCATTATCTCAACATCATTCTCATATTAAGGGTTATCCTTCACTTAATCATGTGTTTTAAAAAAAATCACCTTATTAACTCAATCACTTTTCATGGTTATCAGTTCCATTCATCATATTATCTTAAATAATTATGTCAAAAATAGGGTGGACCAATACATATATGTTTCATTATTTCATAATACCAAAAATGCACTTCTACAAAATTATTCTAGAATTTCAATAAATAAACACTTAATCATTCCACAACTTCATTGTCATACTCCACATTTCTGATAGTGATCACAAGAAATATTACTTATTCATTTATCATTAATAGGTTTCAGATGTTGATCATCACCGATAACCTTTGGATTAGGGAATTGGTTAACATAATTCCCATTCACCTTAAAGTTGTAGCAATGAAGTGGGGATGGTTCATTCTATGCGGCTTTATCACCATTCACATTGTTAGCTAACTTCTTCCCATCACTTAGACACTCATATGCCCGGAGACCCACTTTTATAAACATAAAGCATTTATTAGATCCCATAAGAAATTTTACTTCATTATTTTTCCCACTAATAGAGAATAGAGTAAGGCTCCACTTTTACTATTCCTGGTTTTCATATTTTCCTTTAAACACCATGTTCCTCTTCATATCAAAACCATGTGACCGGTACGTGACTCATACATCCATTTCAACCTTGATTGCACAACACAAAATCTCTTCATAGCTATTAAAGTCTGTTATGGATAATTTCCATATGAGACATGAATTTAATCCAGTGGAGAACCCGCCAACTTTACTTTAAGGTTGGATTAAAATTTCATAAGAGAACCTCACAAGCCTTCTGAAATTGGCTTCATAGGTACCAATAGATTCATCACACCTTTTCTTTAACTCGAGAAGCACCTTCTACATTTTTGTATGTAGAATACGAGGAATGTAATTAATAATGAATATGATCTTGAACTCATCCAAATATACATACTCAATTTCATTTTATCACTTTGTATTCTTGATTATATCTTACCACCAGTCCACTTCACCTTGTAACTAATAAACAACCAAAATGACTTTCACATGTTCTGAACACTTGAGAACAGAGAATATCATTTCAGTGGTACTAATCCATTATTCAACAAAAAGAAGATCAGAAGACCCGATGAAAGATAGTGGATATTTATTCATGAAGAAGTCAATAGAATGTTATTCCCTTTGTTTCTCATTTTGAATCCAAGCATGATTCATAGCTTTGGGAATGCTCGGTGAGCATAAAAACAATATTTTTCATTCCAACACCCATATCATTTGGTTACTCTAAAGGATATTTTTTTCATTGTCCATCACGATTTCCATTAACATGATTTCTTCGAGTTCCAATCATTGAATAAATATAAAATTATAGAGTAAGTAACATTTATCATAATATGGGACCACATAATCATGAAAAATTACGTATACGATAACTGAATAATGAAACCTACTTTTAAATATATGATACCTCAGGATTATCCTTTGGGAAATCCTAGACATATCCTTAAATTTTACTATGGATCTCAATATATTTTCTCACCCTTTTTCCAAATTCTAACTAAATATTTTCTCTGATTCCAAAATTAATGACCCAAAACTTTTCATACATGGACATTAAATTATTTTTTTAGAATACTTAAAACATTTTAAAAACAAATACCTAAAGACTGTACTTGTCTAGTAACTTTGGAAATAGGGAATCATAAACCTTGATACAAAAGTGAGATATATTATCTCACACTAGGTTCTATTCGACTAGAAACCTTCTTAAACACATCAAACATAATAATTATCTTCATAACCTGGGGAAAAGGGAACATAAAAAGTGGTGTGCCCAGATGCTCAGTAAGGGTAAACAATGGAAACATGTAAATATAAACTTGAGCATAGGGGTATGAGAATGTGATCATAACATTAAAATATTATACCCTACATATTAAATATCACCAAAATAAATCATGGAATAAATCTTGATAGTTCATTAGGCATTAATAATAAGTAAACAAATAACATAATCCATGAAATCATAGCATAGGAATAAAACAAGTAATTGTGCAAAAAACATAAGCATATAATATGATTTCCATAGTAGTGAAGACATTGCTGCCAAGACTATATTAGTAGCATGTTTTTTCTACAAATACCATATTTTTAGTCATGGTTTACTCCCATGGACATCTTAGTGACATTTGTTCACTCATCATATCATCTTGGAAGTCACAGTTCACTCTCGAGACCATATTATTCTATCTCATTAGATATAAATCTTTAACCATTTAATTGGAGAGAGATATAGGTCCCAACCATCTCATAATGAAATCATACATATATATTAAAATAATCATAAAAAATCATATCACAACTAATGAAATTAAATTGGTATCATTAACATGTAATTATATCATAACCTGTGAAAAAACACTCATGCTCATAATCATTTCTGCAAAAACATAATCTGTAAAAGATGAATGGATTTCATAAACATTTTACCTTTGAAAGAGAAATGGGTTTTGTAAAGACCATGAAATTAACCATAAAAAATTAATAAATGAACATGAAAGTAACTATTATATCACTACCATGAAAGGGATGAAAAACATCAACGAATGTTATCTTATATGTGAAATAATATTGAATGCTCTTTTAAAACATTTCTTGAGGAAAATATCCTTTCACTTTAGAAAAATTAGTTCAAAAAGATAAAATATTTTGAAAGATAATTTAATAATAAATATACATTATAACTCATAATGTAAACTTTAAAACATTTTGAAATCCATTCTCTTTGGCACATATAAAGAAGTTCTTAAAACATTTCAAAAATGGTTTCCTTGAAATCATATAAAAGATACATTAAACCCCATTTTGAACATAAATTATATTAGATAATAATCATATAATTTGTATGAATATAGATATAAGTATAATATGCATAAAATACATTCATGTGCAGTATATACACCAAAAAATATAATTGAGCGGTGAATAGGGCATGTATCTCACAGAAATAAAGAGTGAGATGCAATTCCCTTACGTTAGGTCTGATACTCTCCGTATATGTCTGAAACTCAATTATAATGGTTTTAAACATATTATTAACGTATATAAGAATTATAATAAAGTTTATTATGTCATATATGATTCTTTTTTGATTTTATATTACATGTTTATAAATAATTCTACGTTAATGTAGTGTTTTGTGTAATAATCATTTCCTTTGTCGTACATGTTTTGTATTGTAATTCTTGATCATATTAAGTAGATAATTATTTAATTACTTCCATAATTTAATAAATTACTTATATATCATACATATTCTATTTATGAATATATATAATATATAGGGAAATAAAATGAAGTGGGGATGGTTAATTCTATGCGGCTTTATCACCATTCACATTGTTAGCTAACTTCTTCCCATCACTTCGACACTCATATGCCCGAAGACCCACTTTTATAAACATAAAACATTTATTAGATACCATAATAAATTTTACTTCATTATTTTTCCCACAAATAGAGAATAGAGTAAGGCTCCTCATTCACTATTCCTAGTTTTCATATTTTCCTTTAAACACCATGCTCCTCTTCATATCAAAACCATGTGACCGGTACGTGACTCATACATCCATTTCAACCTTGATTGCACAACACAAAATCTCTTCATAGCTATTAAAGTCTGTTATGGATAATTTCCATATGAGACATGAATTTAATCCAGTGGAGAACCGACCAACATTACTTTCAGGTTGGATTAAAATTTCATAAGAGAACCTCACAAGCCTTCTGAAATTGGCTTCATAGGTACCAATAGATTCATCATCCCTTTTCTTTAACTCGAGAATCACTTTATACATTTTTGTATGTAGAATACGAGGAATGTAATTAATAATGAATATGATCTTGAACTCATCCAAATATACGGACTCAATTTCATTTTATCACTTTGTATTCATGATTATATCTTACCACCAGTCCACTTCACCTTGTAACTAATAAACAACCAAAATGAATTTCTCATGTTCTGAACACTTGAGAACAGAGAATATCATTTCATTGGTACTAATACATTATTCAACAAAAAGAAGATCAGAAGTCCCGATGAAAGATAGTGGATATTTATTCATGAAGAAGTCAATAGAATGTTATTCCCTTTGTTTCTTATTTTGAAGCCAAGCATGATTCATAGCTTTGGGAAAGCTGGGTGAGCATAAAAACAATATTTTTCATTCCAACACCCATATCATTTGGTTACTCTAAAAGATTTTTTTTCATTGTCCATCACAATTTCCATTAACACGATTTCTTCGAGTTACAATCATTGACTAAATCTATAATTATAGAGTAAGTAACATTTATCATAATATGGGACCATATAATCATGAAAAATTACGTATTCGATACCTGAATAATGAAACCTACTTTTAAATATATGATACCTCTGGATTATCCTTTGGGACATCCTAGACATATCCTTAAATTTTAATATGGATCTCACTATATTTTCTCACCCTTTTTCCAAATTCTAACTAAATATTTTCTCTGATACCAAAATTAATGACCCAAAACTTTTCATACATGGACATTAAATTAATTTTTTAGAAAACTTAAAACATTTTAAAAACAAATACCTAAAGACTGTACTTGTCTAGTAACTTTGGAAATAGGGAATCATAAACCTTGATACAAAAGTGAGATATATTATCTCCCACTAGGTTCTATTCGACTAGAAACCTTCTTAAACACATTAAACATAATAAGTATCTTCATAACCTGGGGAAAAGGGAACATAAAAAGTGGTTTGCCCAAATGCTCAGAAAGGGTAAACAATGGAAACATGTAAATATAAACATGAGAATAGGGGTATGAGAATGTGATCATAACATTAAAATATTATAACCTACATATTAAATATCACCAAAATAAATCATGGAATAAATCTTGATATTTCATTAGGCATTAATAATAAGTAAACAAATAACATAATCCATGAAATCATAGCATAGGAATAAAACAAGTAATTGTGAAAAAAACATAAGCATATAATATGATTTCCATAGTAGCGAATAAATTGCTGCCAAGACTATATTAGTAGCCTGTGTTTACTCCAAATACCATATTTTTAGTCATGGTTTACTCCCATGGACATCTTAGTGACATTCGTTCACTCATCATACCATCTTGGAAGTCACAGTTCTCTCTCGAGACCATATTATTCTATCTCATTAGATATAAATCTTTATCCATTTAATTGGATAGAGATATAGGTCCCAACCATCTCATAATAAAATCATACATATATATTAAAATAATCATAATAAATCATATCACAACTAATGAAATTAAATTGGTATCATTAACACATAAATATATCAGAACCTATGAAAAAACACTCATGCTCATAATCATTTCTGCAAAAACATAATCTGTAAAAGATGAATGGATTTCATAAAAATTTTACCTTTGAAAGAGAAATGGGTTTTGTAAAGACCATTAAATGAACCATAAAAAATTAATAAATGAACAGGAAAGTAACTATTATATCACTACCATGAAAGGGATGAAAAACATCAACGAATGTTATCTTAGATGTGAAATAATATTGAATGCTCTTTTAAAACATTTCTTGAGGAAAATAACCTTTCACTTTAGCAAAATTAGTTCAAAAAGATAAAATATTTTGAAAGATAATTTAATAATAAATATACATGATAACTCATAATGTAATATTTAAAACATTTTGAAATCCATTCTCTTTGGCACATATAAAGATGTTTTTAAAACATTTCAAAAATGGTTTCCTTGAAATCATATAAAAGACACATTAAACCCCATTTTGAACATAAATTATATTAGATAATAATCATATAATTTGAATGAATATAGAAATAAGTATAATATGCATAAAATACATTCATGTGTAGTATATACACCAAAAAATATAATTGAGTGGTGAATAGGGCAAGTATCTCACAGAAATAAAGAGTGAGATGCAATTCCCTTACGTTAGGTCTAATACTCTCCGTATATGTCTGAAACTCAATTATAATGGTTTTAAACATATTATTAACTTATAAAAGAATTATAATAAAGTTTATTATGTCATATATGATTCTTTTTTGATTTTATATTACATGTTTATAAATAATTCTACGTTAAATTAGTGTTTTGTGTAATAATCATTTCTTTTGTCGTACATGTTTTGTATTGTAATTCTTGATCATATTAAGTAGATAATTATTTAATTACTTCCATAATTTAATAAATTACTTATATATCATACATATTCTATTTATGAATATATAGAATATATAGGGAAATAAAATGAAACACACCATTTATGGAGACGGTAGGCCATTTATACGAATGAACGTTGTATCTATTTTTCTTGGTCATGTTAAAATATTGAAAATTGTATGATACATATGTATATTATAATTAAAATATAATATCTATTTCATATATATTAAATATTATTTTTAATATTATCCTTAATATTTTCCATGTATAGATAGAATTAATCACATCACTTTGAGGAGGTGGTAGTCCACATTTCCACAAATGATGATATCGTATAACCACGATTTGGATATCAAAAAGGGATGTTTAATACAAAATTTAAAGAATTATAAACAGGTTATAATATAATATTTAACATATTACATTACAAAAAAAATAGTTTTAATATCATCCATGACGGTGGTAATGGAAAAAGGACAAAAACATTATTCCCATAGGTGATTAACCAGCATAGATTGGACAAAAATTTCATTTCTCTGAATAAGTGGATGTGGGAAATGAAATGTATATGAGATATTACATTAGAAAAATAAAACTATGTTATATAATTATTTTTGAGGTATCATGCATTTATAGATGAAGTATTTGTGGAGAAATTAGAAATACAAATGAAATTAAGAGAGGCACTTTGAGAGAATTACCTCTTGAATATCCCATCCTTGAAAGACCATTGAAGGCCTTGGATTTAGTCTTTTTGTGAGATCATAAGAACTTGGACATGAATAGAGTGAGTAGGATATTATTTTTAAGATAATTTAGGAGCTACAATTTTTTAGGTCGAATTGGGAGATGAGTTGTGGTTTTAATACTTGAGTAGAGGTGGGTTCAAGTCATTAATTTATTGATTATTTTATAGTAAAAGATAACCATATAGAGGTGGAATTAAATTCCATGAATATAGATTTTAATTAAATTAAATTTTGATGGTTATGGTCTATAAACACCTCAACCACCTTTTAAATATTATAGTTTTTAGGTCTCTTAATCTTTTAATGATTAATTTTAACCCCTGCCAAAATTTAACTTTTACTACGGTAAATAATTTTTTTACCATGGTTATATTTTTATATATATAATAAAAATTAAACTTATAAAATATAATTCAAATTACGATTAAAAATATGGAATCGATTTTACCTAATTAAATTCATATAATTGGTAAAATTATATTTAAAATTAATTCCACTGACAAAACAAAAACATGTTTTTTTTAAAGAGAAACATTAAAAAGTTTGAAATGTTTTTGTATCTAATTTCAATGTAAAATTTATAGCAATGACCATAATTGGATTTATTGAATGAAATATTATCTAAATAAAATATTAATCCAATTAAACATTTATATTATTCATATAAATTAATTATATGAAAAGTTACTTTTAAATTAAAATCCATGTTTTATAACTATTGATAAAAAATGAACCCTTATAAGAAAAAACCAGAAATGTATCCTGAACTAATTATTATTTTTCTCTTTAATAGATGAAGTTTTTTTTGACTTATTACATCTATAAAGTGGTGAAATATTGGATTTAAGAAGTTTTATTCATTAAAAGGTGGTAAAACAACCTTAATAAAAATATTGGGTTTTATGTGTTAAATTGGTTTTATTCTTCTCTTATGCCAATGTAAACTATTGGAGAATATAAATAATATTTACTTGGTTGAATAACATATATATTACATTAAAATTAATTACTAATGTTAATTAATTTAATTTATTAGTACTAGAACAACTTGTGAGAATAATAATATTTTTCTGTAAAAATAATCGCTTTATATTCATTTGGTTATTATATTCATTTTTAATTAATTTTTAACTAATTAATTTATTTTATATTTTGTATAAACTATATATTTATTAATTTTAGCTAATAAAATTAATAAAATATCATTTAAAATTTAGGATACATCATATTTTAATAATATATCATTTTTCTCTTGGCCTCAACCATACATGTTACACAAGCCATCGAGGAAAATATTTGTTGCGTGTAATGTAAGATAACCATAGTGTTTCATGTAGATAAAGATAAAATTTTTTGTAGTTAACTTTATCCAACCAAAGTTATTTAATATAAAAAATCTATTTTCAATTTTAAATTAAATGAGAAATATCAAAAAGATTAAATTAATTTGAAGAAAATAATTCACAAAATCACGGGGTGTTACAATAGATCCCATTAGAATTGGAAACAAATCGTATATTCTATTTTTTTTGATGGATCAAAAATTTAAAAAAAGAGTCTGTATTTATGGAAATAGATGTCAAAGGCAACATCATCATCCAATATGGCCCGTAGCACCATGTGAATAAATCAAGGGTTACCTTCGTTCCAAAAGTAGAAAGACAATTGTATAGGGAAATTATTTCAATGGAAATTATTTTGAATTAAACCCCATATATAGTGTAAAAGATGCTGAAGGTTACATAATCCTTCAGTATGGATCATGGATCTATGTGAATAAAGAAAAAATGCCCTTTGTTCGAGAAGGAGATTGATAATTGGATAGAGAATTTTTTTAAAGGCCTATAGTTTATAATCAGCCGATAATCTCTCAAAATATTTCATTCTAGATACTCTTCCTTCTATCACATATCAATGATACCTTGATCACCCATAAATCTATATATCCAAAAAACCATTCTCGTGCCTAAAATCTCATATATACCTCATAATAACATCGAAAACCCATCATAAAAGACTATGAAATGTCCCTTAATTTTTTTATAAGTTTTTTTTATTATATGGAAGTATTTTGAGACTAAGAAATATGATGACATGTGAATACGAGGCCTGGAGTTCTCGGAATGATCCGTAGAATTTTAGTTAGACATTAAATAGAGAGTATAATGAGTTTTCTGGAAAAAAATGGAATAACTCTTAAATGGTTTCCTGGATCAGAAATCATAGGGAACCGTTGCACTCAGGATGGTGGGTTTACCCTAGGTGATACTTATGTTTAGTCGGGATGGGCCTACTGGGAGAAAAAAAGAAAATGGAATATCCATAAATAAAATAATAAAATAAAATTATTTTATTTTTCAAATGTTTATAACTCATGAATGGTAACTCTGATTAAAAATCTGAGACCACCGATGAACTCATGATGGTATGATCTATTTAGAAAGATACTAACATTGGACATTGTGGGCCACTGGTGAATTTATGTTTTTGGACATAAATAAAATAATTAAGTTACACTTATTTTATTATTAAAATCTATAACTTCAAAAGGGTAACTCAGATTAAAAATCAGAGAGTAGCTGTTGGGTTTTTTTGGGGCGTGTTCTCCTTATGCAGAGTCTAACCTCGACCTACGCGGGTCAAGGATGAAAGTTATTAATTTATTGAACTTTTTTAAGGTATGGTCAATAAATCCATGAGTGGCATTTTATAAATTTTGACCCGGTGCTCGGATTAAAAATCCAAAGGCACCGTTGAAATCGTAGTTTCAGGAATCGCTTAAGCGAGGTTTAATCTTGGCCGTAGAGGGTCGAGAGAAGAAGATGGTTTTTGTGTTTTTCAAGGAGGATTAAATAAAACAAATTTATTTTATTTTAAATATTCTCCCACCTCTCTTAATTTTTGGTGGCGGGGACTACAAGAGGGTGGTTGGGCATTTAAATACTAGAAATCAAATACCCGGTTATACAAATTATCTAACAACAAATCCATTTAATTATTAGGAATAATTAGTTCTAAATAAATGAATCACCTCTTAAACTAAGAGTTATGTTAACTCTTTCTTGGTGTTGGGTGTTGGTTCTCATTGGCAAAAGGAGGAGTTGGATCTTAAGGCTCTTGACGAAGAACGAATCTCATAATCGAGAACTGAAGATCATCATTCGAGCGAAGTCATTAGAAGCTTGTTGCTGGAAGGAAGAACACCGTCCCACCTTCAATCATGAATGTTCTCCAGTGCATTTATGAGGTAGGATTTTTATTTTGAAGTATGAAAAATATATATTTTTTGATTCCTCTTGTTCTTGATTCCAAACGACGATTGCCAAAGAAACATGACCATCAATCTACACATATACCATGAAATATTCTATTTTATTCTTCATGAATTCTTCATGAATTCTACATCGCTAAATAAATATGCGTGCTAAAAACATAATGTTTCATTGAGAATGACATAAGGATGAAGATATCTCATCCTGAAGATCGTGAATCTGCAATTGTAATATTTTTTCAGGCTTAGAATAATGATGCAACAGCCCCTGGAAGGGGTGATGTGGTGGCAATAGTTATGTATTTCTTCAGGATGCGTCTCTAGGTGGGATATGTGGTGCAACATACTTTGGTGGTCTGTGTGGATGGTCGAGGCGGCTTACGACGGTGGAAGGTGGAACAACGACCCATGGTAGAGTATTAGATCCTGCTCGGTCGATGACGTGGGCGAGCATACCAGGGGGATAGGTGGTGCGGCTGGCTTGAGGAACAACGATGTGGTAGGATAGAGTCATGGAGGCATGGCTATCTAGAGGTGGTGACGTCGGTTCTGGACATGCAGATGAACCCAACTGTTTGGGGGAAGGAGTTTATTGGAGTGTGGGAAACCATGGAAGAAGAAAGGGTTTATTGGAGAAATAAAAATTAAATAGATGAAATAAAAAAAATATAAAAGCATGGAAGAGTGGGGTGTTCTAGGCAAGGAGCAAGAAGGCGCCTATTTTTTTGTTGCATGGATGTTTTGGGAATGAGTATTTAAGGAATTCAATTAAACTAAAAATAATAATATTATAATAATGTTATTATTGTTTTTATTAGGAAAACTGTGTTTCGTTCGTAACTTATCTGTACGACCTCAGTTTCACGAACCATCAGTGGTAGTACGACCCTAACATCAAGATTGAAATTAGGAGTCCAATATTAGAAGTCTTTTTATGGTTTTTGGATAGAGAACCTGAAACACTAAAAAAATATTAATATATTATTATTATCAAATCTTTGACCCGCCATATCTCATACGTGTGACATCTAATTGAATTACCATCAGTGGTGATATGATCCTGTCATTAAGATGGTTGATTCAAGTATAATGATTGAATATTGAATTCTATACTATGAATTGGGTTCATGAAACTCAGAATAATAATGTCATTATTATTGTTGTGGAATATTTCTTATGCCATAACTCATTCATATGACATCATATTAGCAAAACGTATATGGGGTTGTGATCTTGAAAATAAGATAAAAATTTCAAGGAAAATTTTGGATATTTAATTAGAGGTTGATGCATGGGACCCACGAAGCCCGGTTCGCCTGTGTTTCGGTGAAATGAAACTTTTTCACCGTGTCTCCATTTTGGAAAAATACGTTGTACATCTTGCATGTTTTTCCATGTGGATCGCAATGGTGTGACCTGTTTGGTTATCTGGTGCCATTTGAAGTACGGTTGGGTTGGATTGAACATGAATCCAATCAGGACCTCGGTAATAAAATGACTATAACAAACAAATCTAGCGTCCGGTTGGTGCGTTGTCTATTGCGTTAGAACCCTTATGACATGAAGGTCCTTTGGGTTACTTATTTGTGGAGCTTAGTGGTGGTCGAGGTATGACCGATATCTCGAGGGGCAGAGTCTATTTAGCTCGGGCGCACCAAGTGGGATGAGTCCTATGGCTGGCTGTAACATGAATAAAGAATATCAATATTATGTGGGTCAGTGCTCAGTGATCTTGTGTGGGTCAATGCATACTGATTCTGTGTGGGTCTGATCTTGTGTGGGTTAGTGCTCAGTGATCCCGTGAGGGTCAGTGCATAATGATAATGTGTGTGTCTATGGGAAATAGTTATATATTGATATTGTGTGGGTCCGAAGTAGTGATACATAACATAATTAGATGATATAGCCTTACGACTAATCATCTGCACTTGTGTACAAAATTTATAACTGATTGTGAGCAGAGTCACTTCTATCATCGTGGTGTTACCTCTATGGTAATTTTATCTTCATGGTTTTACCTTTTTGGTTCTTTTACCTTTTTGTTGTTGTCTTTGTAGTGTTACATGTGCGGCACCTCTATCTCAGTGGTGTTACCTGTGTGGTACTTATATCTCAATGGTTTTACCTATGTGGTATGTCTACCTTTGTGGTGTTACCTTCGTGGAATTCTTACGTCATGAATGAGATGGGTATACCTTGATAACATAGGTATATGTATGGGCATATACCTAAGTATAGTTGAAGTATTTATTTGTTGTATTTACATTGTGGAACTCTCGATGAACCATGGGGTCTCAAGGACCCTACTGAGTATCGTTATACTAACACATACATGGGCTACGCCTGCACCTTGTTGTGTCTTGTGAAATGATAGACAACATTGATCGAGGCTGAGGGAACCATGATTGTACGGTGCTCAGTGGTGGACAATTTTGTTTGATGTCACACATGGAATACTAATTGTGAGTTGTAACTACCCATCAGGAAGGATCCTTTGTTGATGATCCAGGGGTAGTTTCTCCCCTTTTCAATTGTATTTGTACTTTTCCATTGTACTTGTACTTCTAATTGGTCTTGTATTACAGCCCCTTTACCGTGAGCACTATTTTACTATAGTATATTACTTGGTGGTTGAATCTTGTTGCATACTAGTATGTGTGTTTGTACAAGTTTATAGGAAATGCATTCCTATTATAGGGATATGCCTTTCCAGTGCTAGTCGCCAGCCCATGGCCTTAGAAAGGTGGGTTTGGGGTACCCATGACATGGGCCTCGAGGGATGGGTAGTGAAAAAATGGTATTAGGGGATTCAGCTTTACCGAAGAACTAGGAATATGATATTTTATGTGTGGAGAAATAATGTTAAGTGTTTTGAGTGTGGTTTTCAGTTCAGGGAGTCCAGTGTTCGTGTGGAGTCCAATGTATCCATACACCAGGACCCTGAAAAAAGATTCTTGACTTGGTGCATGAAAACATTGATTGCATGTGTTTTGGAAATGCTTTCCCTGTTTTTTTGGAGTTATCTCATGATGTATAACATACTTACTGTGTCACACATGTTCCTTATCAGGATGTCACTACATAGACATCCTCCCAAGTTTCCGGAGAGATTTCACAATGACAGCCCAACGAGTGCTGTGGCCTCAGTGCAGGGCCCCATAACGGCATTGGCACCTTCAGGTGGTGTACTAGAAACACCACTACTTGTTGGAAAACAATTACCACCTGCCACACCAGTAGAGGGTGCCTGCCGACTGAGTGTGTTGCAAGAGTTCCAACAGAAGAGGTATCCATTGTTCCGAGGCAAGACGGACCTCCAGGTGGTGGAGGACTGGATGGAGGCTGTGGCCTTAGTTTTTCACCTAGTTGAGACACAAGTGGAGCATATGGTGATCTTATATTCTAGTATTTTCCAGTGAGTGACAATGAGAATGGTCTGCATAGTGATGAGGCTTTGTTAAGTGGACTATTTCTAGAGATAGTACCATCAGGTAGTGTGTCAGCTGTATCACTTCCCATTGGTCAATAGTTACAACAGGTGGTACCAGTAGAGGATAATGTAGGCTTAGTTCCCTACACATGTTTCATTATCAGATACCCCTTAGGTTCTGAGGTGAGCCCAACTCACTGGCTACTAAGGACTGGTTTGAGGAGGTGGCTGAGAGTTTCCCGGCGCTTCTACATCTTTGGGAGGATGACATGTCAGTAGATGAGTATTAATCAAGTCGTACTGACCATCCTAGGTACTCGATGAATAAAATATGGTCAGGTATACAGGGCTCGGGCCTCCGAGCAGGGTGTTTTTAGGGACATCCGAGCCAACACTATTCCTCAATGCATTCTTACTTATGTTAGGGTTCTTTAGAGAACCTTTGTGTTTTAATTTTCTTTGGATGAGAGAATGAAACCAATGAATGTTAACAGTGGGAAAGTAGGAACATGACAACATTTTCAGAGACCTGGGCATGGAAAATGTTTTGGGAAGAGGTTGTGTTAAAGGCATATGAATCTGCAGTGCTGTAAATGTGGAAGAAGATCTAGGAGAGCAGCATGAGGTGGTGTAAATTTTGACATGTTACAACCAACACCTCAATGTGGTCCCCACAAAGATAAGGGAGCTTGAGGATATGGGAAGGGAGTAGTTTTATGTGGTCAAGGAGTGTGACCCATGGGCTCTAGGAATGATTCAAGGTACGGTCTATGTGTACTACTAGTTTCCTTATCAATAGATATATGTTCCAATCATTCCTTCCTTCCATGAATCTCATCCAAGACCTACAGTTTCTGGTTAAACCTTTCACTTGACCCCCACATCTAGAGGTACCTTTGGGAGGAGACTCGATAATCTAACTTATGCCGGTAGTGTGATCTGATCATTGAGGCGATTGTTTCAGTTGGAACCTCTTGGTGGCAGTGTCGAGGCCTTCAATGTTTTATTGGGTATGTACTAGGAATCCATAGCTCATACTCAGATTGATTGTATTAGGGAACAAGGTTGTGGTTTATCTACAACATGGGAATGGGGTTTCCCTTTGTCGGCGAAAAAGGAATCCCAAGAAGCACCGGATAAACTCATGCATAGGAGGATGAAACCAATCACTCTTGAGTTGGACAAGATTAACCTCATGTTATTGGGAGTTTTGGGGTTTCAGTTCCCAACAGGAGTGGAAGAGTGTGGGTACATCTTTTCAAAAGATGTTTCCAGGGTTACCTCCCCAAAGAGAGAGGGACTTCTGCCTTCACCGGGTTCTACTGGAGTTTTGAACCAGAGTTCTTTAGGGTGAAATAACCCTTGTCATCTTTTAAAAAGAAAGGAGGTCCTTTTTTATAGATGAAGAAGTGTTAGAAGAGATTTTAGGAGATGAGATAGAGACAGATAAGAAGAACTATGTTACCAATGACCTTGATTTAGCAGGAGTGGTCTTTGCACTGAAGATATTTTAGCACTACATGATGGGTGAACAATTTACTCTTTACTCTAATCCCAAGATTCTCAAGTTCATTTTCTCACAGAGGGGATATAACATAAGACATAGACAATGGATATACTTCCTCCAAGACTATGACTTTGAGATAGTCTATAGTCCTTGGAAGGGGAACGTGGTAGGAGACGCACTCTGCAGGAGCTCTGGTCTATAGTTGCTGAGTGAGGCAACATATCAGCTAGTCATGCTTCAGATATCCTTTGTGAATAAATATGGAGAAACATACCTCTATTCTATGACTGTCACTCCCCTAATTCCTCAGTGAATTAGGGAGGCATAGCTTTGGACGTTAACTGTGAGGCCCGACGTGCTCATATATCCTCAGGACGGTCTCCTGAATGATTTTCTAAAGGTGGGGACCACATCATTATTTTTACAGGTCGCACCATGGAACCAGGGACGCTTCAGAAGTAGATGTTGAGGGAGACCATGTCTTCCTTTGGGTCTCACCCCGACGAGGATTAAATAGGTTTGGTCGGGGGCATTCTAACTTTGTGGTTCATTAGACGTTTCTAGATTCTCAATAGAGTGGGCGAGGTGGCGTACCATCTATCTCTTTCCCCACAGATGCACCAAGTGCATAATTGTTCCATGTGTTATAGATGAGGAGATGCGTGCATGATCCATCGCATGTTTTTGACTAGGGAGAGTTGAACTTTGATGATGGGGTGTCTATTATGAAGTTCTCGGTGGAGATAGGGGATCAAAATGAGTGCGGCCTTTTTGGGAGATCGATACCTCTACTGCGTGTTCACAGAAAACATGGGAACCTTCAAGAGAGAACATGGGAGAGAGAGGCTCATATTCATGCTCAGTACCCCCATTTGTTTACTTAGTCTATGTTTTGGATTTTGGGGACGAAAAGACCTATGTTGTGGAGAATGTAATGTCTCAGAATTCCCACATTATTTTTTTAATTATATAGATTTATTTTGAGACAGTGAAATCTGAAAGCCCATGATTCTGAGGCCCATAGTTCCCGAAATGATCCACCAATGTTTTGTTAAACATTAAATTGTGAGCATAATTAGTTTTCCTGAAAGAGAAAAATAACTCTTAAACAATTGCCCGAATAAGAAATCTGAGGGCACTGTTGTGCCCAGGATGGTGGGTTTACCCTAGGAGATACTTAAGTTTAGTCGGCGCGGGCCTCATGTGAGAAAACAAAAAAATGAGATAACCGTAAATAAAATAATAAAATAAAATAATTTTATTTTTCAATTGCTTATACCTCACAAATAATAACTCAGATTAAAATCTAAGACCACCGCTGAACTCGTGTCGGTATTTTCTTTTTAGGAAGTTACTAACATTGGCCGGTGCAGGGAATTAGTGAATGTTTTTTTTGGATGTAAACAAAATAATTAAGTGATAATTATTTTATTTTCAAAATAAATAACATCTAAACTGTAACTCAGATAAAAAATCTGAGAGTAGCATTGGGTTCATTGGGGTGTGTTATCTTTAGGCAGATCGTAACCTTGACCAGCTCGGGATGAGGGTGAAAATTATTAATTTGTTAAACAAATTTAAGGTACTTTCAGAAAAGGCATGAGCGGACTTTTATAACTTTTAAATAGTTTCTCACATTAAACATCTAATGGCACTGTTGAACTCGTAGTGTCAGGATTCTCTTAAGGGAGGTTTAACCTGCACCGTAGTGGGTCAAGAGAAGATGTTGATTTTTGCATTTTTATTTGAGGATTAAATAAAATAAATATATTTTATTTTAAATATCCTCCCACCTCTTATTTTAATTTTTGGTGGTGTGGACCACAAGATGGTGGTCGGCCGTTTAAATTCTGGGAATTAAATGCCATGTTACACAAAATGTGTAAGCAAAAATCCCATTAATTAATAGGATTTATTAGTTCTAAATAAATGAATCACCTCTTAATCTAAGAGTTATATTAACTCTTCCTTGGTGTTGGGTGTTGGTTTCCCTTGGTGAAAGGAGGATCATGATCTTGAGGCTCATGACGAAGAACAAATCTCACAATCGAGAACCAAAGATTTTCGTTCGAGCGGTGTCGTTGGAAGCTTATTTCGGGATCACCGATCACCGACCAACATTCAATAGCGAACGTTCTCCAACGGATTTATGAGGTAGGGGGTTTATTTTGAACTATGAGAAATATTTTTTTTACTCCTCTTGTTTGTGATTCACAAAGATGATGACCAAACAAAAATGACCATTGATCTACACATATACCATGATCTTTTCTATTTCATTTTCACACGTTCTTAGTGCTTTATACATCAGAAAATAATATATATTGCTAAAAACATAATGTTTCTTTGAGTGAATACATCTATAATAACAACAAAATAAACGTGGATAAATTATATGAGAAGGGTCATATGTTATCTTTATTTCAATATTGATGAAAATTTTGAGGTTATTCTTATACGCCATTTTCATAAAATTTGAATCCATCTAGTTTTAATTCATATCCATCCTATTATGTTCCATAAAATTCATTTGGTAAAAATAAATACACATATGGAATTTATAATTAAAGTAGAAAGCTTTAGATACTTTAAAAAAAATTATAATTTTCCTATGAAAAAATTATACTCATTTTAGACACTCAAGGAAGAAATAAATAAAATCATGTAATGATAAGGTGATAGAATTGATTGAAATTGGAATATTTTACTCCTTATGAGAATGTTTCATATTAATAACATCCAATTAAAACAAAATTTTTTTTGTCTTAAACAATGTTGGATGGTGTGTGTAGCATTAAAGAAAGAAAATGATGATTGATGAAGGCTTTGATGATAATAGGTTGGGTATGAAGATAAATTTTTGTAAGGGGAACCCACATAGAATGATAGCCAACATGATTCAGTTCCTATGATTGGTGGATTGTAATATTGACTCCATAAAAATGATCATACTGGACTACTAAAGCTAAATGAATCTCAAAATGCCGATGTTATTAGGGATGATTCCTAACAAGTTATATTTTTACAAAATCGTAGCATGAAAAGAAAAAACCTACTGTGTTTGACGTGTTATTCATTCCCCAATAGAGGTAATAAGTATTAGAATACTCTTAAATTATAATTTATGCTACTATATTTTATTTTTATAAGATAATAAGTGTAGAATTTTGTGTATAGAGATTGTTTTGTAGTGGTGGAAACAATTTATGGAAGGGAATGTGTTATATATTTAAAGTTACCAAGAGTATAATTAATTTTTCAGCTATTTAAAAAGACATAGATAAACAATGTTCACTAACCAAATTATTAATGGTTATGAGTTAGTGTGAAATTGCGAAGGATAATGATGTTTGTGGTGAGCAATCATAAAATAAGAAATGGGCTAAAAATTAATTTTATTTCTATATGCTATAGAGAGAACACCCATGCTAGCATGTACACAATAAATAAAATGAAATCTTTGTTGGTATTATTATTTGTTTTGGAAATTTGGTAGGAACTGTCAGTGAAAAGAAAAATTGGAGAGAATGATCCCACAAATCGGGCTTTATTTTATGAAAAACACGTATTGACCTCGCGACCTGTGTAGTCTTAGTACTTGTAATGGAAACAATGAAAACAAAAATTTGGTATGACTTCCCTATAGCATCCATAGATGCCACTACGCCTGCTTCTCCACCATAGAGAACGATGCCTTCCACATTGACAGTATGGGCACCATACCTGGTGACAAGGATGAATTAATATATTCCCACCACTGCCTGATTTATATATATCATGTTGGTTATTAATTGTTTTTCTTGTATTACTAATTTTGGTTTTCCCTATTTTACTACCTCATATATGTGTTTTCTCTCCTCCACCACAATGAAATAAGATTAATCATGGTATGAGTTTTATGAGGTTACTTGATTTTATTTATGTTTTAAATTTGGTTGTTTCTCTATTTCCTTTTGGTGAACAACACGTCATTTTAAGTACATGATCATTGTGTTTTCTCACCATAGCACATGGCTGTTTGTTTTTTCATATTTTTTAATTCTTATTATTTTTCTATCTTGTTTTTTATGTCTATTTATATACATAAGTTAATATCATAATTAATATTATATGTTAAATATTGAATGTTAAATATAATTAGTGATAATTCATATTAACTTATTAATCATATTTATTAAATAAAAAATGAAATAAATAGTATTTAAAAATTAAAATTAATTTATTAAAAATATATTTAAATAATTAATAACAATATATTTGATAATATTATTAATATGAATCATATTTAATCAAGTTTGGTATGCTTTAATTAGGTACTGATTGTCAGTGATAAGTTTGATTGATGAAGACATCGTTAATTACTAGATGTTTTTTTGTTTATTTTGAATATTAGAATAGATCACATTAAAAACATCCCCTTCAGTAGAAGATAAAAAGCATTTCAAAATATTGGTAGCCGCATCACATGTGTTATTTATTAGGATCACTCGACCTAATCCTATGGGGGCCATACATGCAATTAAGGGGATTCTTAAGGAAAAGACATTTTTTTCATAATTTGATAGAATGGACCCAACATGGATGGCTATCAAGATACATAAAACATGGATTTCTACATCTCGTGCTATGTAATTACGGAGGTTGATTCACTGCAAACTCCCTGTTAATGTCTCTATACAAGCTATTGGTATCTTCATATCCTCAAGATGTGATATTTTTCACCACCATAGAAAAGTTATTAACCATATCTTCCTGATATTTTTCCACTACAACATCACTATAAATCTTTGTCTTCAATATGTTTTTCAAAATTCCATGGACTGACTATATTCTGGTTTGTTTGCAAGAATGTATTAATGCTTCCGAGTCAATGCGGATCATTTTTCTATTTCCGGTTGCTTATGCTGGAACTATTCATATGATTTGGAGGATTCATAATGATTTCAGGCATTAAAATTTTAACTCCAATATCCACACTGCCCGACATCAAATTGATACTGCTACTAAAAATAAAAACTCAATAAATCTTGCAGCAATTCGGTGAATGACCATATGGTGTTAAGTCGTCAGGGTATTTCAGCTTATTTCCCACACCCGCATGGTATGGTTGACGTTATATGGATCTCAAAATTTAATCAAATGTAATAAAAATAGAGAATCCTAGGGAAATCCCATATCTGCTAGTTTTGGGGTGGCCTTCAGGAACTCCAATACTGAAATTCTAGGATGACTTTGTGGATCTGGTTGTTTTGATACAGCCTTGAAAGTAAAGATGTTGGCTCTGATAAATTAAATGATCATGGCTATGCAATGGGGTTGGAAATTGTTTTTATCTGAATGTGACTCTACCCTTCTATTTTAGGTAGTACGAAATAGACACCAACATCTATCATGGAAACTCACTATAAAATAGATTAACTATATTGAGTCCCTATAAAAAATGTACTTCATTATCACACATGTCTACCGTGAATAGAATTATAGGTTTGGTGGTCTTAAAAATTAGGTATTTGAGACTAATGGTAGTGTTTTCTCTAATTATCTCTCCAATGAGCTCAAACCACTATTCCAAAGGTATATTTTTTTTAAAAATTTCATCTTTTGAACTTTTGTATTCCTTTGTCCTTCTCTAATAATAGAGCCTTTCTCTTGGGGTATGTAGTCACCTTTTTAGTAGTCTACAAGAAAGGATATTATGAGAAAAATTTATCTAGTATGAATTCCTCAAGTTTTGGTGTCATCATGTATTCCTATTATTGTGCATGTGTAACTGTACATATACATAAATCATATCATTACTCACATACTATGATTTTTTGACAAAAACCTTGATGACACATGTTCATGTTGAGATATGATACGTTGGGTGAATCAAAATTGACATATCATTAATTGAAATATCAAGGATGGATTTCTCACACACGTCTTTATGGAAGCTGATATCTCAACCCTTTGATTAGAATAGAACCATCACCCTAAATTCCCTGGACATGCTGTAATGACATCATTATGTCAGATAATCGAAGAAAAATGTATCAACCATCTAGGTTGGTGACATGGATATGAATCCTACTTGATGATATATTATGGCAAAGTGATTATATTAAAAATTGAAAATTTGTATGTGGTTTTCATCTTATTGACATTACATTCTTTATCTGGGGTTCCTGAACCATTGTGATGAGAACCATATTAGATACACCAGGTCAATTTCCTGAGTGGGGGAGTTTGATTTGAAAGGCCCAATGATGTGTGGGAGATTAAAGAGGTTAATGAAATAATGAGCGCTCATCTCACATCATTAAAGACGTAATGGATCTTTCCGAGCATATAAAGAGAAAATAGGCCAATATTATAACTTATTCAATAACAACCACAATTTTTAAATATTAAGTCACATTGATGCACGAATTTGGGAAGGCTTTCCCACATAGAGGATTCTAGAATGACATATTTTGACACCAAAGTAAAATCCGGTGGGCTATGCACTCAATTTCAAATCAGGTGAGCTATAGTTAGAAAGTGGTGTCCTACTTTTCTAAAAAGTCTTTAGTAGACTTTATCTTTTTAAATTTAAGGGAATAAAGTATTTTAGCCTTTACAACATTAGGGTATTAGACCATTGGCTAATGTACCACCCCTTGGATATTAATAGCCACCCCCATGGCACTTTGATTACATTCAGGATTTAATAGAGAGATTATGATTGTTTTCACTTCATTGTGTGATGATTGTCCAGGTTTTTCCCTTTTACCTTCTACATTCTTTCCTTTATAATATACAAGTTATATTGTTGATCTATGACCACAAATCCCCTAATTTCGTGCCTTAACTAAAGTTTTTTTGTGTGGATTGACTATCACATACCAACCTTGAGTGTATTCTCTATGTAGTAGGTCACACTTTTTATAATGGTGATTGACTACTTCAATCTTCTATATATACCTATCATCTCCCATATGGACCCAAATCGAATCCTTCATCCACCGCCCTACACCGTGAAGATCATGCCACCCAATGCATCTCACATTAGTTGGTATCAATATTTTTTGTTGACAACATAGGCATCTATCACCTTGTTTACTTTATGTTTACCCCTTAACCTCCTTATCCTTATATATTATTCACCCATTCAACAAAAAAAAACTATTTTCATGAAAGCCTTCTGAAATTGGCATAGTTTGTGAAATCATGATTTATTATAAATTGAACCAAATTATCATTCATCATCATTTATTTCAATTTTATTCTCTATATGTAATTTGTATCTCGATGAAAAAACTATAAAAATCAAATTCTCTAAAGACATCATTTTGTGATTTTTAAAATTAAGCAAATCCTTTATTTGAGAAATTTCATAAAAAATGTCTTACTCTCTGTTAAATCATCTTGTGCATTAAAACTCTAAGAACAACACTTTTTGGGTAGATTTTACCTTAAAAAAAGAAGATACGATTATTTAATTGTGCTTTACATTATTAATACTTTTAATTTTCGTACATCACTTTCTCCATCATTTTACTTCATCCCCATATTAGATTTGGTTAGTATTGTTATTAATTTTTCTTATCTTTAACAATTGGGAAAAATCCACATACTACAACTTTCTACCATTTTCCACCATTTTACCCATATCTTCTACCCTCTTTTCACCCTTTACCCTTTACAAATCAAACGGGTTGTGTTAAACTATCCCTCGATACAATCTTGATTGGAGAAGGATTGGTAGAAAGTGATTTCTCTATAAAAGGTATTATATTTCATAATATCATGGGTTCTAAATTGAGTGTTTGGAGTGAAGATAAATAGTAAAAAATGTTATTGAGTGTGTATGCTTTTGTGCATGAGTTTGTATTTATTTATTGTGTATGTGTGTATGCTTGTGTTAATGAGAGTGTATTTCTTGAGTGTGTAAGTGTGTATACTTGTGTTTGTGTGTGTATACATCTTGTGTGTGTGAGTGGGTACCTCTTTTGTGTGTTTTCATCTTCGTGTTCATGAGTCTATGTGTATGATTCTTTGATATTCTCCATGGGTGTGTTTTTTTTGTGTAATATATCTTGGATGAAGATCATGAGATCAAAAATTTTCACTGTAGTGATTACGGAAAACGAAGTAGGTCTCCCACAATGGATGCTTCGAAACTCAAATTGAAATCTTTGGTGATCCATTTTGGGAAGCTTCTTGGTAGTATGTTTAAGGTGCTACATTAGAGGATTGAAAACTTGGCGAATCAGTCAATCCCAAGGATGATCTATGCTAACCCACAACATGCTCTAGAAGCACTCCCCCCCCCACATCATGGAGAAGGAGATGGAAAATATTGATAGTGATGTCGAGGATGTCCCACAAAGGAGAATGTTTTACCCACATCCTATAGAAGGATAGAGGATACCACATGATGATGACCTACTTGGCGAGATCAATGTGAAGGTCCCTTCATTTCAATGGAAAAGAAATATAAAATCATACATTGAGTGGGAGATGCAGATCGAGCAAGTCTTTTCATATCATACCTGTTCCAAGGAGAAAAAAAGTAAAACATGAAGCCCTTTAATTCATGGATTATGAATTAATATGGTTTGATAATGTTTAAAAGGAGAGATCCTGATATAGAGGATGTATTATACATACTTGGGAAGGCATGATGTTTTCCATGTGGAAGTATTTTGATACCTCACAATTTCATAGAGATCTACAAAATAAGATCCAATGCCTCATTCAAGAGAGTAAGTGTGTTGAAGATTACTTAAAAGAGATGAAAATTTCCATAATTTGAGGTAACGTTAAGGGGGATTTGAAGGAAATGATGGTGAGTTTATTAAATGGGATCAATCGAGATATTACCGATAAGATAGAGATGTACCGCTATGTGGAAATAAAAGATATGATCCACCAAGCCACAGTGATAAAGAAAAAAATCAAAAGGAGGCGAAACATGAGGAAACCCACTACCCCTTTAATTCCATGGAGAAAATCAAGGAATGAGATTGGAGAACTATCAAAGGAAAAATAGACGATTGATTGAAAATGTGACAAGGTAATTTTTTCACCCAAGAAAACTACTATTGAGGCTAACCAAACAAGGAATAGGGATATTCATTGTTTCAAATGTCAAGGAAGGGGTCACATTTCTAGTCAATTCCCAAACTGACACACCATGACCATAAAAATTTATCGAGAATGGGATACTGATGGAGATACCTCAGAAGAGGAGGAGGAAGAATCTCCAGAAATTGATAGTGTAGAATTTGCAGAAGATGGTGAGGTTCTTATCACAAGGAGAGTTTTATGTGTACTAATGACCACCAGAGAGAAGGATAAGTTAAAGAACCTTTTCCGTAAATAATTAAATATCAATGTAAATGTATATAGAGTTATTATTGATGGGTATGTTTTAGAAATGTTGAGATCAATGAGTTGGTGGAGAAGTTGGGATTCCATATTTGAGGCACCAACATCCGTACTGGATTCAGTTGTTATGTGATTGTGGGGAGCTGAAGGTCCCCATAAAAGTGAAGGTATTTTTCAACACTGTTAAGTAAAAATATGAGGTTTTGTGCGATGTTGTTCCAATGAAGGCTTGTCATTTTTTTGGATGACCATGGACGTATGATCGACGTTTTACTCATGATATTTTATTGAATTATCACACTTTTTTACTCTAATGGGAAATTATAAACCTCAATCCCATTTCTCCTAATATAATTTTTGAATATCAAATTTTTAGATAAAAGAAAAAATGAGTGATGAGAAAAAAAGGAGAGAAAATGAAAAAGGAGAGAATGATGGAGAAATATAAATGAGAGAAAAAAATAAATGTAGAGAAAAGAAAATTCAAGAGGGAAAAACATTTAAGAGGAGAGAAATGTGTGATGTTGGAAAAAAGAGTGAGGTCAAGGAAGAATTGATTTATGCACAAAATCTATTAGTTTTTATTTACAAAGAGGTGTTATTTAACAATAATGACTTAACATATTCTTAGGCACATGTTTTTTAGTATTTGTTGCAAAAATTTGAAGATTTGTTTCCTGAAGAAGTTCCACCTAGTTTTCCACCCATTAGACGTATTGAGTCTCAAATTGACCTCATACCTAGAGCATCACTACTGAACCACCCTATATATCGCACAAACCTAGAAGAGAAAAAAAAATTTCAAGGTATGTTAAAGAGATATTGGATGTGGGATATGTTTGAGAAATCCTTAGTCCTTATTCTATATCTATGATTCTAGCACTAAAGAATGATGGAACATAGAGAATGTGTATTGACTGTAGAGCCATAAATAACATCACAGTCAGGTATCATCATCAAATACCCATGTTATATGATATTGTAGATGAAATAAATGGTTTGAATTTTTTCTCATAAATTAATTTAAGAAGTGGATACCATCTTATTAGGATGGAATAATGATATGAGTGGAAAACAAGATTCAAAACAAAACATGGACTTTATGAATGGTCAGTCATGACCTTTGGTCATAGAAAATAACCTAGCACATTTATGATGTTAATGAATCATGTCTTATGTGCATATATTTATTTTTTTGGTAGTTTATCTGATTATATTTTGGTATATAGTAGGACTTTTCATGAACATGTAGATAACCTATAAAAATTCATAGAGGTGTTAAAGAATGATAACATGTTGGGAACATCAATAAGTGTGAATTTTTTCTTGAATAGATTATTTTCCTTGTATTTGTTGTCAGCAGAAATGAAGTTGAAGTCGACACTGAGAACCTCAAATAAATATAAGAATGGCTAACTCCAACCTCCATTGGATAGGTAAGAAGATTCCATGGGATTTCTAGTTTTTACAAGAGACTTGTGAAGGACATCATCACACTTACATCACCATTGAATGTGTTGAGAAAGAAAAATGGTCCTTCCAAATAGGATAAAACTCAAGAAAAGGACATCCATGCTCTTAATGTGAGAGTCACACAATCCCCTCTACATGCATTTATGGAATTCGGTAAGACATTTGAAATTGAATGTGATGAAAGCTAAATTTTAATAGGAGTACTCAAGAAATAATGTATGCATGTTGATATATTTAGTGAGAAGTTAATTGATCCAACTCTAAAATATTATTTATCTGATAAAGAGTTGTATTCCTAGTTTAGAGTACTAGAATCATAGTAACATTATCTTTGGATAAAATAATTTGTGATCCATTCTGGTCATGAGGCTCTTAAATACCATAGGAGCCAACATAAACTCAATAAGAGACATGCTAGATGATTGGAATTCATCGAATAGTTTTCATACGTCATCAAGAATAAAAAGGTTAACGAAAATAATATAGCCGATGCACTTTCACATAGATATTCTCTTTTATCCTTGATAGGTTCAAAAATACTTGGTTTTGAATACATTAAGGATTTATATGCCAGTGGTAGTGATTTTAGATAACCTTATGAACATTAAAAACCTGGTTTTTGTTAAGAAAAATTCTATTTACACCATGGATTCTTATTCTAGATTGATAAATTTTTCATTTCTGATTACATTATCTGTTTACATTTCTGATGGAGTGAAATTTGGGTGGGTTAATGGGACATTTTGGTGTTGCAAAAACATTAATTCTTAGTGATCATTTTTATTAGCCTAGGATATGAGTGGATTTTAAAAAATTGGTGGGGTAGTGCATCGTTTTCCATAAATCCAAATCAAAACTGAACACATGTGGATTACATATTTCTCTCCCAATCCCTAAAAACCTTTGGAGGACATATCAATGGAAGTTATTTTGGGGTTACCAAGGACCAAGAGGGTGAGATATTCCATTTTTGGTTTATTTGACCGGTTTTCTAAAATGGCACATTTTATTCCTTGTCACAAAACATATAACATTGCATAAATTTTATTTCTGGTAGTAGTAAAATCCATGGAATTCCAAAAAATATTGTGTTGGATTGAGACACAAAATTCCTTAGCGACTTTTCGAAGACCTTTTGGAACAAACTGGGTACAATATTACTATTTACACAACTTTTCATCCACAAACTGATAGGGAAAACAAAGGTGGTGAATCAGACACTACCATCCCTTCTACAAAAAATTTTCAAGAAGAATATCAAGAATTAGAAGGAGTGTTTTCAACATGTTGAATTTTCATATAACACGACAAAGCACTCCACTCCTCAATATTATTCATTAGAAATTGTTTTCAGTTTTAACCCTCATTCCCCTATTGGTCTAGTTCCATTACCTTTGCTGGAAGAAACCAATATGAATGTGAAAGGGTGTGTAAAATTCATCCAACAAATTCATGAAAATTAAAAGAAAAAATATCAATTAGATGACCCAGAAATATGTTTTATCATGAAAACAAGGGTCACAAAGAAGTGTTGTTCATGCTCGGTAACATGGTATGGATTCATATACGAATGGATAGATTTCCCAACAAGCTAAAATCAAAACTAATTCTATGAGGAGACAGAACATTCCATGTGCTCGATAAGATTAACAAAAATTCTTACAATATAGATTTTCCAAGTGAGTATGGTGTAATTTCCACTTTAAATGTTTCTAATTTTATTTTTTATTTTTTTGGGAATAGAAGATAAAGATTAATGGATGAATCATTTTCAAGAGGGGGAGGATGATGAGAACCATATCTAAGGCACCAAGTTAATTTCCCGAGTAGAGGAGTTGGATTTTCAAGGCTCGATGATGCATGGGAGATTGAACAGGTTGAATGCAACAATGTGTGACTATATGGCGTCATTAAAGGCCTAATAGATCTTTCCTTGAATGGAGTGAGAAAATGGGCCTATAATATCACTTATTTTATCCCATACATTATGTTTAAATCTTTTCCAACATGGTTGCATGAATCTCGGAAGCCTTGTCCACACAGAGGATTCCAGAATGGTATATCTGAACACCAATTTTGAAATTGGTGGGCTATTCACTCAACGTAAAATCTGGTGGGCTCTAGTTGGAATGTGGTGTCTTAATGTTCAGAAAAGTCTTTGGTAGAAATTATCTTTTTGAATTTAATAGAACAAAATAGTTTAGCCTTTATGACTTTAGGTTATTAGACCCTTGACTAATGTACCACCACCTTGGATATAAATAGTCACACCTTATGCTTTGTTTCTCTATGTTATGTGATGATTGTCCTAGTTTTCCCCTTGCTATTTTGAATTATTTCCTTGTCAATATACAAGTTAGATTGGTAATCCAAGATCACTAATCCCCTGATATTATGCCTAAACTCAAGTGTGTTGTTGTGTGGATTTCTTACCTCATCCCTCAGTTGAGTGTGTTATCTAAGAAGTAGGTCGTTCTCCTTATAGAGTGGATTAAAAAAATTTACCCTCATCCACACCAATCATCCTCTACTTATCCTGAACCGACTCCTTCATCTGCTGCTCTACGCTGTGACGATCAGGCTATCCCATGTGTCCCACATCACATTTCTCAATAGTAATCTTGGAATTTAAGAAAGTCTACATAATGAAAATGGGAAATAATCTTAGAGGGTCACATGCTATGTGTTTTCATTAATCTCTATTATATTCTATTTTAATTTAATTAATGGAATAAATTTTATTCCTAAGACTAAAAAATAATATTTATTCAAGTTTGATTTATCAAGTAAATTAAATAAATATTTATTCACCGGATTGTGAATAAAATATATTTATATATTTTATTCAATATTTAATAAATAGTTATCCACTAGTTTATAAATAAAATATTTATATACGTGTATAAAATATTTTATCTGGATATTCAATAAATGATATAGGCGTTCAAATGGATCAAGACTCTGCTTGGTGAAAAATACTAATTAACAAGGTAATTAAATAATACTTTTTATTGCATAAGATGGTGTGCCACCATAAATTAATATTAATATTATTTTATTATGTGTTATGGGGTTTATTAATTTATATTTTATTTTTTACTATCTACCATGTGATAATATTTATATAATATGAAACCCTAGATTTATAAATAGACAGTTATGTATATTCTGTATGGTATTGATCGGTGCAATTGAAAAAGGGATTTTTTGCACACAATGAATTCTCTCTCGAATCCTTCTCTCCCCTATCAAGAATGAGAATTATATGAGGGATTTATTCAAGACCAAATAATGAGTGGTTAAGGGAGAACAACACAACATATTCAATCCACTATGCTAGCACCAAGATATCATGTGGTGCTTCTCAGAGATAATAAGAGCATGTGTGGATCACCGCTAGAGGGATTCAATCCTTAGATCCTCATTGGGTAATAAAGTAAATTCAGAATGGTCTTTTTAGATGATTAAAATTCATCAATGGTTTAATATATTAATACTATGTATTCATTTTTTAGATATTGAATCGATAAAATTTAAATTTATCATACAAGATCTTCACTCATGATATTTTGAAACAATAATTAAAAGAGATTATAATTTATCTCCCACCACCGCAAGCTTCCACTACACCTGTAACCATCAAAGTATGTATCCATAACTAGGACTCCTAGACATTCAAACATCATGATTTCATTTGAAATCATGAGACCAACAACATTTGTAATAGCCTCCCCAATTATATCTTCTTAATATTAAATGTAGGACATTATATCAATATTGAATGTTGTATCTGCATGAACAGGTAATATTATTATATGCGGGAGTGGAACATGTGGGGTGAATGTACTCTCAAAATTTCCTTTTGATTTTTTGGTTGATTTTCATGATTTTTTTATATGGTCATTTTGCCCCATTGTTTTTTCTGTCTCTAATACTAAAACTAATTTTAGATCTTTTTCTATCATTTTTAAAATGTTTTTCATTTTAAAAAATGAGGACCTTAATCATGTATCATTATAAGATTTAATTATCATGCTATGGAAGTCCCAACAAATATTATTGATCATTGTAACATCCCGATCATCAATAGGAACAATAAACACAATGTTAGGCTCATGGGTTACTTAAATTCACACTCTTATGTGATATTTTGGGAGTTTTTGATTTTATTTCATGTATCGTAGGATACTTTAAACCATACACTTCTCATAAAGGTTATGTGTCGGTGTTGGTAGATATAAATATCATAAAATTTCATCCTATGTAATTTTAGTAACAAAAAATTAGCAGCTGTATCCGATTCATATTAAAAAAACATGTATGATAAAATTGATTATCTTAGGTATGGAATGATATTGATGGAAATTTCTAGCCTGAAAGATAGTGGGGTTATTTGTCTCTTCATGAATCAATCATTGTTCTGTTAGTAACTCACCTTGATCATTTTTTTTATAATTTCCCTTAAAAAGAAACTGAACTATAGTATTTTTTAAGTAACTATCATTACCTACATGACTTTAATCATCTGATACATATCTCCTTGTGGATTTATATTCTCGAAATATGTAAGAGGTGACACGTTAAAATGGAAACCATTAACGTGAACATATTGTTCTAGATGATTTGAAGCTATTGATAGTAGTTTATCATTAGGTACAATCAATATTGATTATTTTTTATTAATTATAAAAAATATATATGAACATGACAACACATTTTTATGTAGTACTATTATAAGGTAGAAAAAATTACTATTATGTCATACTAAAAAATTATTCTCATACTTATTGTGTATTTTCATCTACTAGTTTTCTCTATATTTAAATTAGCACCTTTACATTATACACAATGTAGGATAGAAGTGTCTTCAATGTTAGAATTTTCAATCTACAAATAATAAAATAATAATATGTTTTTTTATATCACATAAATCCACCCCTGATTATTTAAAAAAATTACATTTTTTGGGTAATGTGTACCCCTTCTTTATTATAAGATAGTTCTACATTCGTTTTTATGTGGAATAATTATTATTATAACTCCCTTTTTATTTCATAATTAATTGTTTGTGATTACAAATATATTATATAAATATGTTCAAATAATATATTATTGATTAAAGTGAAAAAATAAAAAAGATTCTTCACCATAGAGAATAATGAATTATTTAAATGTTTCATGGTTTATAATGAATTCATACATATCTAGTGGGTGGGAGTTCACTTTCCCCTCAGAATCCATTTGATTAGGATTTTTAGACGTGTCTGGAAGGCTCTATGATCTTTTCTAGGAACCATTATAAAAAATATCTTTTGGAAATAAACTAAAATGAATGTAATATACAGGGGATAATGAATGTTAATTCATGGTTTCATTACATAGTTTTATTTTAAAATAGATAGATTATATCGTAACATTGAACTAATATCTTTCAACATGGTTATCTTCAATGAAATCATGACATTACTAAAAATATCTATGAAAATTGACACATAAATTATTATTGTTTCATCAAATTAAATAATAAATATTGAATTGTTGGTTCAAAAGGATTCCCATGTTGATTCCATCCATACCAAAATTTTAATCCTTTTATTATTTGAGTGAGAAAATTAAATAAAATGATGATTCTACACTACTCTTTTTCTTCCTCAACATGTTGGTGATCCTATAATAATTCTTAATTTTCAGAGTTGATAGTGTGTTATTCCTTTGGATGGGGAACATCATCATGTGGATAATTCATTGTCTTTATGGGTAGTTATAATTTTTATTTATATTATATAAATGTCTTAGAAAACACATAATATCACGAGGAAAATCATATTATATTAAAAAACACATTAACCTTTTTATTTAACTCCCTTTCTTTACATTAAATATTAATGGAATTTAGATCATCTATCAAGTATCTGAATCCCATCATTGTGGTTTCCTTTAATGTATAAAACACTCTCTATATTGGGACCTTCATGAAACGATTACAATATACAAATAACTAGTTTATCTTCAATTAAATTTTAACTGGATACTGTATTTGATTTAGTCACCAAAATATTGACCAATTTACTTTTACTAGATTTGGGACATATAATACTTGCACTTTTTTTGATTTCATTATGAATGATTCATCCTTATACCCCACCACACTGAAATCACCTTTATAAATCTCTATTTCTTGACTTTAACTATAACTATGTTTTCAAACCATTTGTAATTAAAAATATTCAATTGAAATATCATATTATGTAACTTGTATATTTTTTCAATTATACTGAAGTATGACATAATCATGTAAATTGGATTTTTATCCTCAGAACTAAATACTTTCATAACACCCTCAATAATAGTAACTCAACTATTTTTCATCATACTATGTTCATCGTGTTCCTTCATATCGAATTTATAACCCTTAATTACCAAAGAAGTTTATGATATAACATCTACATTTGGTCCCCAAGATAGACAATGGAGTTGTTCATCAAGAAAATTTTGATTTACAGATAACATCTTATAAATATGATCATAGAACCATATTAAACACTATTTATTATAGGTAATTGATATCTATATTTTATCCCTTGATGGATTCAATTATCTAATAATTAATATGTGGGATTCATCATATGGAAGAACCTCTAAACTATTAATTAAAATTTAAAGGTGATCATGATCACGCATGATAATGGTAATTGTAACAACACATATTCTAGAAATTTTTTCCCTCAAAATGATATCACTAATATGATATTTTGGGGGACCAATGCTATCAACATCAAGGGGTATTTGGTACAAAATTCAACATCTTCATAAACAATAAATCTCTCTTAAAGAAAACCTTCTAACTAACTTTGATTCGTTATTTTACCCTTCAAAATATTAATTTATCATTTAGTGGTGTACATCAATATATAATTTTCATGACCACATAGTTTAATCTATCTAACCTAGTGAACCATGAGGTGGAATATTATATCCATGAATTATAGATAGAATAATAACTTCACTTATCCTAATATTAAATCAATTTCATTTTTCATGATTGGATACTTAATATGGTCTATTAATTTATTGCATATTGATTTGAAAAGTAAGAAAATATTGGTTAATATATATTGTTAATTTTTAGTCAAAATTGAACGTAATAATATAAAAATTAAATCTTTCATCAAAACATGAATATCATGTTTTTTTAACCCCAATAACATCAAATTATTCATTTAAATGATATTCTTGATATTTGATGGACACCACTCTAGAAATTTTACCCCATTAATGATGTTTCA
Organism: Viscum album; assembly: GCA_963277665.1. Lineage (NCBI taxonomy): Eukaryota > Viridiplantae > Streptophyta > Magnoliopsida > Santalales > Viscaceae > Viscum > Viscum album. Next base: position 358,286,270 of record OY728158.1, on the reverse strand, counting down.
AAATTGAAATTTTTATATTCAAGATAGAGTGCAAGATGGTGGATAAATAATAGTTGTCCTTTCACCCTTTAATGGTTCCAATAATTCCCTTATCCCCATTTTTTTCATGTCCAACATTTCCTTAATTCCATGTTTTTTTATATCTAGTACTTTTTTTAATGTGATAATAATAATATCACATATATATTATTTTATATGCATGACATCAAAAAAATATCTGACCTATAAACAATTCCATTATGTTAATTCAAAGAAACTTCATCTATTTGTTCTAACCATATATATTTTTGAAAATTGTTTTCCAAAATTAGTGTTGTTATATTTTAATTTCTTGAGATGTTGATCACTCATTAATTGGGATAGTTTTGTACATTATTTTGTATTTCCATCTAATGATGTCTTGCAATATCAACATGTATGTCTTAAATGTTAAAAATTAAAATTTCCAAAAAAACACAACTTTTGAGTAATGTTTCATCATAACTGAGTATGTACCATCTACACAAATGGAAACCCAAAACATCAGTTGATGTTATAGCCTAAAAGATTCCATAAATAAGAATGTCAATTATATACCTATAAAACATGGTTCTCAATGTGAAATATTCAGTTTTATGAGCCTCATAAAATGTAATACTTGTATCCTAAATCAATTTTAGATCTTCAATAAATGAATCCAAATAGATATCAATGTCATTACCAGATTATTTTTGTCCATATATAAACAGAGAAAACATAATGTATTTGTGCTTCATGCATGACCACGGTGGAAAGCAATAAATTACAAACATAACTAGACATGTAATGTGAGTACTAATTTACAAAACAATAAGACTTATTCCATCAATAGATATAAAAATTAAAAGGTTTTTGGGATTATTTTCAAATTCAATATAATCATAATAAATTTTCATCCACTAAGGAGAGTTCAATGGGTGTCATATTTTTCCATATTTAATTATTGTATCTACATTCCACGAAAATTTTCTAATAGTTACTTTAAATCCATAGACACGTCTAAACAATGGAATAATATAAAATTTCCATAGAAATTTTTGAAGTAATTGATTTATTTGTCTGGTAAAAATTTGTGCCTAACACTACTAATGTTATAAGTGCTTCATGGTCCTTAAAAAATATAAAATAATTTTAACATGCAAGTATTTTTTCAGAGAAAATACCCACTATAAAATTAATTATATTATCACCATTTTTTAAACAGATAAGATCATTTTCTTATGGTAGAATATCAATCAAGAGATTGAGAAAATCAATAAGGCTAGTTTCACTCCTTCTACTGCCAACTTTCAAAGTATATAGCAATAATTCCTCTTCCAATGTTGTATATTTACTAAAACCCTTATAAAATGGTGTCTTTTGATAAATATTTTACTTCTCAAACATCATTTTAAAATCATGAAGGTCATCTTGATTTTTCATTTTCATTTCTTACATATGATATTCGTCATTATTTAACCTATCATTTATATAAACTAATCCATAAATCAAAATATCATACTAGTCGGTATATAAATTCTTTTTTTCCTACATTTAGTCCGAAATTTATATATTCAATTTATTTTCTAACAAATCAAATATTCTTTAAACTATTTTTAATGAATTAATCTTGAATAACATCAATAACATAAATATGTTAAATGATTTGATAAGGGTCATATTCATACTCTATTGTAATCTTGAGGAATTGTTTTATGCCATCATATTACTCTTTTTTCATATGGTTAATATCTATCTAGTTTTGATAAATATCCATCATATTATTTTCAATAATATTCAATTTTTACCAAAATAAACAAATACACATAAGGTATAAATTATTAAATGTTAAAGTTATAGATACTATAAGGAAACATTATTATATTCCTAATTGAATATTTATACAAACTTGAAAAATCAATGAAGCAATAATTTTTTTTGTAATGATAATATGATTGAATACATTGAAATTACAATATTGGACTTTTTAGGATAATTTCTTACATTGATAATATCCACTTAAAATATAAATTTTTTGTTTCTAAAACAATGTAGGATAATGTGTGGTGGCATTAATGCAATTAGTTGATGACGGATGAATGCTTTAAAATTGAGAGATCAATTTTGAAGAAAGGTTACTATAAGGGGAACCCACAAGGGATGATAGCCACTATGAAGAAATTTTTCCCTATGATATATTTTAATCTTAATTGAATAACAAGGATCACATTAGACTACTAAAGTTGATTGAATATCAACATTTGAATGTTATTGGTGTTGATTCTTAACAAGTTATATTTTTACAAATGTGCAAGATTAAAATAAAAAACCAATGGTGGTTGAAGGGTTATATGATCCCCAAAATAATTAATATGTATTAGGAGACTCGTAAAGAACCATTTATAAACATAAATATTTTTTTCTAAGATAAATAGAGTTGAATGATGTGTATTGATATTGTTTTGTAGTGGTGGAAATTATTTAATAATTGTATTGCGTTATATTTAAAATGTTACGAAACAGATAAATAAAATTTCATTTATTCAAAAAAAAGATCCCAAATGTCCACTCACAAAATTATTTATGGTTATATTTTATTTTAAAATTGAGAAGGATATTGGTGTTTGTGGTGAGAAACCATAAAACATTATATGTGTTAAAAAGATTTTTTATTTCTATATAATCAATTTTTGGTGAATATAACCATCAAAATTAATTTTTGACGATTACAATGAATAAAAATTTCCACTAGACACAACATGATTTCATCTTAGTAAAGTATTCAACATTAATTGGATCTAACACCCATTTTTGTAATTCACTTGAGATACAATGTGCACCAAAAAATTAAAAATATTGGTTTCAATATTGGATGATAACATCACCATTTTTAATAAGGTCATTACATTATAAGTGACATCAATAAGTGAATGTTATTTGGAGCTATAAAAACTCTGTAAGTTAATATTGGATTATTTCATTTATTGGAAGACTATAAGAAAATGGTGTATGATATCAACATGTTTTATATTGATATTAAAATCAAAATAATATGTTCTTGATAGATGAATTACAGTAGGGGTGAATTGTAGTTTAAAAAAAATTTATTATTAAAAATTAAACTAAACAAACTCACAAAACCTCCTTTCATAAAAGGAATGGATTTGGACATGGAAATCAGTATGATTACCAATGTATCATAATAAATATGATTTTGGTATGTCATATTATAATAATCATAATAATAAAGTATTAAAATATATCAAATCAAACAAATAGGTTCACTAAATTTCCGATTATCAAATTAATGTTTGTCATATTTAGTTATGTTTTGATAAAAAAAATTACAAACCAGCACATCAGAATATAAAACATTTAAAAAATAAGTAATGGAATAGCTATAAGAAAGTAATAGGGACTTACATATTTTAAAGAGAATAGATCTCTTTTAACCATAATAGTAAGGTCACCCCAAACCTTCTCTAACGTTATCCTTTGTTTTATACTTACAAGAATGTCTCTCTTTCCTAAGTAAGGAAATCCCTTGATGGAGGGAATGAAGAATATAATAAATTCCCTTTGTGTATCATCTCCCCATGAAGAATATATTCAACCCCTTTGTGAAAAAATCTATCTTGTTTCTATATAAAATATTCTTGGGTAGAAAAATCTCCCCCTTTGGGGATTTACAAAAATAATTGGGGAAACAATTATAATGTACTTGAAAAGTTTGTAAATAGAAAAGTACACAAAAAAATTAATTAATTAACTAATCATCAAAAAAATAATAAAGGAACTTTAAAAAAATATTAGTAGAGAAATGTTCAGACAATCATATTTGGATGTAAGAGTAATTCATTCATAAAAAATGATTTCAATAGATTATCAAAAATATAGATTACAATAATAATTAAAAAAATTAACTTTCTCCAAAAGGGTTTTTACGACTGACTTTATCTTCTTGAATTCTTTTTCATCTCTTTTCAGCTTCACTATTTGATATTTAATACTATGATTCTCATAATTGAGTTTCTTTACATTTGTAACAAGGTCCTTGTTCTGATCATTAAGAATGGAATCATTTTCTTTTTAAAAACATGCTTTATAAATTTACATCTTTAACTCTCATGATTTGATTTTGAGTGCATTTACATCTTCAGTCCAGTCGTCATTATGGTCTTTGAACTATTCGATAAATTTTACCCCTTAATTCATATCCTTAGATATCTAATTATAAGATTCAACATATTCAATCAACATCTAATTTATCACTTGAATCTGATCAACATCAGACCGAACATCGACATCAACATCATGTGACCTTTTTATCATTGGATTACAAGAATTTTGTGGGCAGTAAAATATTCTTGTGAGGTTTTCAAATCTTCCTCATTACAAATTACTAATTCATTCAGTATTTTAATAGAGTCCATTTTTGGGAAAGGGAATCCTAACGTAATTGAACTCTTTATTCAAGTGTCAAGAAGTAAGGTATAATACCTTCTAAACATTTCTAATATAAAATGGAATAATAAAAACCCATCTATGCAATGGTTCATACAGATTATTTTAACTCTACAACATTATGAGGACATTTTTATCATCTTGTACTAACAACATCATCTTTTCTTTTAATATTATTGACTTTTTTTACATTCTTTTGAATCATGTCATCTTCCTTGGGAATAAATTTTTAAAAATTTATTCCCAGAATTTAAAAATCATTGGTGTCTCGTATTGACATTGAAACATGATGTTCCTAAACCTTATTATATGAAGACTCGTCTTCTTCATTTAATTAATGATTCTTTTTCTAAACTTTTAGATTCTTCATCATCAGATTTTGAAGGAAAATTCAATGAGGATGATATTTATGAGGATGTATTTGATGTTTTTTCATATTGAGTTTCTTCATAACCACTTTGTTCTTTAACTTTTTTTCTCATACTTTATACTATCTTCTTCACTCTCTTAATCATCCACTTCTTCTTTAACATATTCATATTCTAATACTTCATGATCAACATATTTTCCTTCATGGAGTTATTTATCTTCATTATCATTACGATGATTTTCTTCTAACTAATTTTCATCAATATTTTCAGGATTTTTTTATTACCATTAACTAAATCCTTGAATTTTTTGTCATGTTATTTTTCACGTTGTTGAGAATCACTGAGTATTTATTCTCCCGAAGAAATTTTTTTCAATTATTTCTCTACTAATATTGTTGTCAATTGACTTTACAGAGTCACTACTAGAAAAATTTATTTTTCTTTTGATGGTAGGTCTGATCCTTTATTATTTTTTAATTCTCTTTGAAAAATGGAATAATATAAAATATGGGTGATGTTTTAAGAAATACTAACACTCCATCAATATTTTCTTTTCTAGTCTTCTTAGAGGAATATCGTACCCCTTTTAAATGATTTTGAGATAAATAGTCATATTAGTGTCTCTTATTTATCATCTTCCTCATGATTTTCATCACCATAAACCCTTAAATACTTATCCTCAGTAGGTTCTAATATAATTTTAGTTAGGCCATGATTATTGTAAGATTTCAGTCTCATTTATTCTTCACGAACATCATCAAGGACCTTATTTATCTTATTTTCATTTTTATTTATTTAAGAGGTGAGGTTTCATCCTTTTTTTCTTTTTATTCTTAATTTATGACTTCTTTGATGGCTCTGACACTAATACAAAAGCCCCACATTTTTCAGTAAACTTTTTATATTTTCATTTAACATCAGCTTCATTATTTTTATTGTATCTTCACTATTGAAATAAAAAAATTTCCTTATTACATATGAATTTTTTCAACTTTGATAAACTTAAATAATTAAACAATAATATTACTCAAGATGGATAGAAACATTATAATCTTTGAAATGGTGGTATTATTTTTGATGTTCTGTATGGTCAAAAAAAAATTTACGAGGTTAAATTTCCTCATGTTAACAAAATAGTATGAACCAATGAGAGTATCTCTGTCTCATTTAATAGGTATTAAAGAACCCTTCACCCAAATATCAATGAACTGATTTTCTTGGGATATATGAGATAATTTTATGAATTTCTCATCATGAGAAAACAATGAATCATTAATACTTATTTTGGAAAAGGTTAAAAGGGTACTCAGAAGAATGGGTATCATACAATGCTTATCACTACTAGAAGGTACTCCAACCATTTTTTTATAATTTTCCTAGTATGAATTTATATCCATTTATAAACATCATGAAACAAAACATATCATTTTGTTTGATAAATTTCATTGAAGTATTAAATACATGATAGAATTCGGGATAATACATATCAACATCATGATATTTTTTTCTACACAAATTCATTTTCTTCCATGAAAGACTTATTAAGAGTAGAATCATATTTGAAAAATAAATATATTTCTAATAACCATTCTCTAAAACAAAAATAATATTTTTAATCTTTTTTTTCAAGCATCGGAAAGAAAATAAATATGATCGGTCAGAATAAAAAAAATTTGAACTGATCAACTTTTAGGAAACAATAGGTCAATAAAAAAACTCTTGATAAACAAATGTGGGATAAGGGGATCCTGCTTTTATAAAGGTGATCAGGTATACATATATTCTACGAAAATAGATCCAATAGTTGGGATGAAAATGATCAGATCTAACAACTGATAATCACTAGAAGAATGTTCTATAGAATTTATGAACTCATTAGGTTTAAAAAAATATCATATTAAAATTTAATACAATAAAAAAACTAGAATAATTGTAACAACAAAATATATAAGTAGTTGTAATGAAATATTACAAAAATTAAATGATAATAAGAATACCTTATAGACTTTAAAGTTCCATCAGTATAAATAACATGTTCTACTAGAATTTTGTAATGTAATTAAATTTCAATAGTCTTAGGAAAAAAATATGATAGTACTAAAACAATGTAAAAAGGTTTTAAAATTAAAATTAAAATAGTTTTTAGGGGTAAAACAATGTATAACATTTCAGAAATAAAATCTCATTAAGAAAATTTTCTGTATTTGAAAATTTTAAGAAAACATGATTTAAAAAAAATAACATTTTACGAGTCCATTTATCCTGTTGATAATACTGAGTCCTAAAATTTTATGAAGAAATTTGAGTTTGTAACTTCATTATGAAAATTTTAAGAAAACTAAAAACATTAAAAACTAATAGTTTTGGGAAAAAATATATGTACTCCCCCTATGAAGAGAAGTGACATAATGTAAATGGATGGGTAAACTAGAAGTATATATGATGTACCTATTTAAATTGATTACTCCAAGCCTCTGTTTAATATATCCATTTATATTAGAAAGAAATGATTTTGTAAAAATGCCCACAAGTTGATCTTATGTTCCGATGAATGGGAAAATGATATCTTATATAAGTGCGTGATCCCTAAGAAAGTGATGCATAATATCTATGTGTTTTTAACGGAAGTGATTTCATGGTTATTACTTAACTTAATGGAACAATTATTGTCAAATAGTTTATGAGTAGTAGTAAAACTCATTACATTGTTAGTGAGTGTGTGTTTCATTAACAAGACATGATCACAAAAACAACCAATTTCTACATACTCAGATTAAGCAATGGAAAGTGCTATTGAGTGTTATTTCTTACCTAACAAATAAATTAGTGAATCTCATATGAAATGAAAAGTTTTCGATATGTTTTTTCTATCCATTCAACAACCACCAATGTCATCATCCAAAACAATTAGTTCAAAAACATTTCACAAATAATTAAAAAACCATAAATTCATAATTCCCTTAAGATAATGAAATGTTTGTTTCAAAAATTTTAGATGTTATTCCTTTTGATTGGATTGATATCCTTTTCATAATAATATACAAAACAATAAATATGGAAGACTTGGTTTCAAATAATGTAACCTTCTTATAATATCTCAAAAAGTATTTTGATCTACTGGTTTCCCAGTCTCATTATGATCTAATGTATTTTATATACCATTTGGATTAGTGATAAAGTTAGAGTTATCAGAAAAAGAAAATTAAAAAGATATTTCATATTCATATTTTTATATATAAAAGTTCCATCTGTGTTTTGAAAAATTTGAAAAACAATGAAAAATGTTAACTCACTCAACCTAAACTTCTGAGACTCAGATTTCATAAGATTCGTAAAAAATATGCTAAATATTGTTGAGTTAGTCAGAAAATAATGTAAATTTTTTTTTTTTGAAAATCATATTATTTTTATTAAGAAAATGTATAAAAATTATTGGATTCACAGATCCCATAATTTTTTTTTGTAAAAATTAATTTTAATTAGTCATATCATGTTCTAAATAATTGTTTGAGTCTATATAATTATTGGGTAAATTTATAAATATATTTTGGATTTTTTATTTTTTCAAATCCTGGGTGTTTTTCAGCATAAACTTCCTCTTGAAAATATTCATTAAGAAAATAACCCTTCACATTGTAACGACCCAAAATTTCATTAATGGAAAATCCCTCTTGATCCAGTTAAATGTTTCTTTATGTTTTTATAAGATGTCAACTTCTTTAGTTTAACGTTAAGATTTGTGACCGTTACTTTTATAGCCGTTGAATAGTGATCATCTGGGTAGTTTAAATATAAGGCTTTAACGAACCAATTTTCTACTCAGACAAAGGAAGCGATGGCCTCATCCAGTAGAATCACCCCTTACGAAGCCCATTTGTCGGAGCTCGGAAAAGAGGTGGCGTCTTTGGGCTTTGCCCTTGACCAAGACCAAGCTGAGCTTCATCAAGTCAAGCTCGAACGTGATCGTCTACGGTAAAAATGGAAGTTGATAGAGATTACCACTCGAGCGATGTTATCCGAGCAACCCCAAGAGTCTTTCACCATCGCACACCTTACCCTTAGGTCTTATGCGGCTATTTTAAGGGGTTATGTAGCAAATAAGTAGCACCATGTTCATGTACATTATTTTTGTATATAATAACGAATATACTTTCTAGTCATTTTTTATACATTGTAATTAGTTTTTAAAGTACAAATGATGTTTTTAGTTATTATTTAATTAAGAATTATATTTTATTAAATTAAAGGATTTTTGAATTAAATAATATTTTAATAAAATATTATTAATAATAAATTAATTTTTATTAAATATAAATGATCTTATAATTTTATGAATGCAATTAAATTTTTTATTAAGGTTTGAAAGCCATTTCTGTCAAAACCCGTGAATTTTTAATAAATGTCGGTTTTTATTTTAAAAGTGAAAATTCACATATTTAGAAAATTATTTAGATAAAATATATATTATTTTTGGAATCAGGACGTCGAAATTATCCAATGGTGAATTTTTCATAATTTTCTGAGACAGTCAAATTTTTGGGTAAAAATTAAATACCATTTAAATATATAATGTGTTTTATGACATCATAATGACCCAATGGTGATGTAATAAAATACCATAATCCTTATGTTCGGCCAATATGTGTTTTATCATTAAAATAATGAGGTTTTGGGTTTGTTTGACTCACTTTTCAAAGCATTAATGGAGCCCTCAAGACTTATTCAACACTTTTCCTTTTTAAATTAATTTTCATGGGAGTGTGACTCACCTCCACATAAGAAACCCTAATTTTTTAATAAGTTCGGACCTTGGCCTTGTAAAATATTGTTTTCATCTTTCCTTTTCCAGAAACCATGGGCAAATACCATGGGATGGTTTGTGGTTTGGATTATTTTAATATAAGGGGTCCCAAACCTAAATAATAAAGAATTCTCTCACCTTTCCTATATAAACCCACCCAAGCTCCCACTTCCTCCTCACTAAAAGCCCTTTAAGTTCGTCCAACCTCTGCCCTACACTCTCTAGAATCCTCTCAAGGTGCCCCAAGCTCCCAAGAAGCCTCTCACAAGCCTCTCTCTAGCCTTTCGAAGCACACTTCCAAGTAAGGGGTTTTCATCCTTTCTCATTTTTGTCAATTTTCTTTAAGTTGTATTGCCCTTTTATTTTCAATTATGAATGTTCGGGTATGGTTTTCCCCCTATCCCATACTTCCCTATTATTGTTTGAATGATGGGAGACCCCCTTCTCTCTCATTAAATGCCTCCCATGTACACCCGTTACTATGCCGAAATTCCGAAAGAAACATTTTTCACTTCTTTTATATTCAAGCAATACTTTTGTATCATGAATCTAAATTCCTTTTCAATTGTTGAGACATGTATCTATATGACCTCATTACTGTCCATTTCATGTAAATATGATGAGGAACCCCTTTCTCTCTCATCAACCTTTTTTATGAATTCTTATGTCACGCCGTTACGCTGCCGAAATCACACCGATTTTCTAAGCCAATATCATTGTGTAGTGAATACCATGCCCATTTCTCCATCAAGGGTATTCACCTTTATGCATATTTACTTATTGATTATAAAGTTTCATGTATGAATTCCACATTCCTTTATCGTGGAAGAAATGATTATGTTTTATGAATCCATGTTTTATGATCCATGTGGCACACTTATGCATGAAATGAAATGTTTAAGAAGGGTGCGCCCTTTATAGCGCTCCAATGCATTGGGTAAAGTATAGTATCATGATATGTCATGTGCAATGAGTGTTTACTCATGCTAATTCAAGTGCAACGAGGGTTTACTCGTGCTTCAAGTGCAATGAGGGTTTACTCATGCTCCATGGGCAATGAGCCTTGGCTCATTCTAATTCAATGTTAAGTGTTGTTGACACATTTCCATGTTATGATTATCATGCTTTATCATGCCTTTATGTTCATGTCTCTCTTATGCTCTATTGATATGACTATTGCCTAACATGTATTGTACTCCTCATGTTATTCATTATGTACTCCCTTACTGGGCTTTATAGGTCACCCTTTTCTTATGCATGTCCTCAGGTTATCCCATGCAATGCTAAGTATGAAGGAATGTAGTGGTCATGTAAAGGAAGTTTTCAATAATGATGTTGTATTTCAAGTTTAAAGTTTTTATGTAATGATCCTAAGCCCCAAAGACACTAAACCTCTCGATCTTCTTTGTTGTATCAAGTGAAGTTTTATGTAATAAAGCATGTTTAAGTTGTAATAAAAAGCAGGGTTGTCATAGTTGGTATTAGAGGATAGGTTTAGTTATTATTGGGATTAGGAAACCCCAGTAAAGCCTTAGATACAAGACTAAGCATAATAAAAACATCCCTAAGTTTTGGTAAATACTATGTAAGTGTTTTATCAAAAAAATTCATCCCTGTCTGGATACGAGCAGGTAGAGGCGGCTCTGGCACAAATGTATCCTAGGGGTAAAACCCGAAAACACCGCTTTGAGCTAGACTCGAACGGGAACTGGTGCACGACAACGGGCCTTTCTGCACTCTTGGTTACGACACTCCCGGGGGATATGTTATGATAAATTCACAATCTTAGTATGAACCCTTATTAAGGGAAAAATGCCCCTAAGAATATATTTTAGAAGGATCATCATGAAAATCCTGGATTGAATCCTATAGACTCATGAGTTAAAGAGAATAAAGTTTATTTATAAGTCATCAAATTTTGTCTTTGGATTACCCTTTATGTGTTACCCCTAACTTTCCTTTTATTCCAGCCAATGGCCGGTAATAGGAGAACTCGGGCTAACAACCATTATGAAGATCAGTGTGATGATTGTACTTATGAGATGCCCAATCCAATGTGAGCGGGAATCGCGAACTTTGTCACGCTTCTCTCTCAGCTAACTCAAGTTTTGAATAGAAACACTGGTCAAGAGGAACGTTCAACCCCCCCTAAGAAAGAACAAGTCGCTATTGAAAGCTTCATGAGACAAAGGCCTCCTACTTTTAGTGGATCATCAGATCCCACGATTGCTGAACAATGGATCAACTCCATTGAAAAGATATTCTCCATCCTCCAATGCTCTGAAAAAGAGAAGGTTCTCCTGGCGGCATATCGTATGGAGGGTGAAGCTGATCAATGGTGGACGTTGATCAAAAATACGAAGCCTGAAGAGGAGATCGAGGCTTTGGAATGGAAGGTATTCCGAAAGATGTTTTTCGATAAATATTTTCCACACACCCTCCGTCTTAAGATGGAAAGGGACTTCCTTTCCCTCAAGCAGAAAGATGAGGAATCTGTGGGAGGGTACGAAGCAAACTTCACAAGGCTTGCACGATACGCTTCCGGCTTTGTTGTTACCCCCGAATGCAAGGTTGACCGCTTCTTTGGTGGGCTAAAGCCTAGCTTGCGGAAAGCATTAGCGATCCGTGACTTCGACAGCTATGAGGAAATTGTCTGATGTGCCCTCAAGGTTGAAATAGAGATCGGAGAATCACAGGGGTATCATGGGGACAAGAAGCGGAAGGTGGACTTCAATGCTGGTGGTCTGATGGATAAATCCAACGGCGCTAAGAAATTCCAGCACCCCACTTGCCAAAAGTGTGGAAAAAAGCACCCTGGAAATTGCCATAGGGGGACAAGAAAATGCTTTAAGTGTGGAAGAGAAGGGCACCTAGCTATTAACTGTCAGCAAGAAGGACCCGCGGCTGCAACGGAGGGGAGGAACGCTCCGTTCGAACCTCAACGCGTTGTTCAATGCTTCAAATGCAAAGAACCAGGTCATTTTGCGAATCAGTGCCCTAATCCAAGGGTTATCGGAGGCAATCAACAACCTCCAAGACAGCAAGGAAGAGCTTTTGCCATCACTTCTGCCGAAGTGAACCCCGACAACGAAGTGGTGACAGGTACGCTAGTTATTCATTCAAGAATAGCGAACATACTTTTTGATTCAGGTTCTACGCATTCTTTTATATCTCAAAAGTTTAGTAGAACAATCCTTGAACCACCACAAATCATGGAAGTAAAGATGTAGGTAAGTACGGCAAATGGGGCAATCATTGCATCCCATGAGTATAAGTCCTCCCCTATTATAATCTGTGGATTGAATTTCCCGGAGAACCTCGTCGTACTCCCTTTGGTGGAATTTGATGCAATTCTTGGCATGGATTGGCTTTCCTTATATAGAGCCAACATAAATTGTCGGGAGAGGGAAATCACACTCCATATGGAGAATCGACCCCCGATTCTTTACAAGTGTCAGGAGGAAGATGAATCTCCTTTAGCTCCATCATCTCAAGCATGGATATTACTGCCTTATGATCACGCATATCTGGCTCAGATGATTGAGTCCAAGGAAGAAACCACCCTTGATGAAATGCTTATTGTGAGGGAATTCGCTGAAGTATTTCCCGAGGAACTTCATGGTCTTCCTCCAAGAAGAGATGTTGAGTTCTCAATTGAACTTATACCTGGGGTGCTACCAATATCCAAGACTCCATATAGAATGGCTGTGGTTGAGCTTGAAGAACTGAAGAAACAACTACAGGAGAATCTGGATAAAGGGTTTATACGCCCAAGTGCATCACCATGGGGTGCACCAGTCCTCTTCGTCAAGAAGAAGGATGGGTCAATGCGGCTTTGCATCGATTATCGTGAACTTAACAAAATCACGATAAAGAACAAGTATCCTCTCCCAAGAATCGATGACTTGTTTGATCAGCTGCGTGGAGCACAATACTTCTCCAAGGTCGACTTGCGGTCGGGATATTATCAAGTAAGGGTGAAAAAGGAAGATATCCCCAAGACTGCTTTTCGTACAAGATACGGGCACTATGAATTCATAGTAATGCCTTTTGGACTCACCAATGCTCCAACAATATTCATGGACTTGATGAATAGATTCTTTAGAGATTACCTAGACAAATTTGTGGTAGTCTTTATAGATGATATTCTAATATACTCCAAAACCAAGGAGGACCATGAGGAGCATTTAAAAACTGTACTAGAGACTTTTCGCAAGGAGAAGCTCTATGCAAAGTACAGCAAGTGTGAGTTTTGGTTGAAGGAGGTCTCATTCTTGGGCCATATCATCACAAGCAATGGGATATCTGTGGACCCCTCCAAAACAGATGCAATTGAGGGATGGCCGAGGCCAACATCGGTAACTGATATCCGTAGCTTCTTGGGGTTAGATGGATATTATCGACGAATTGTGAGAAACTTCTCACGATTGTCCAACCCTCTTACCAAGCTAACTCGAAAGGGAGTAAAGTTTTCTTGGAGTGATGAATGCGAAGAAAGATTCAAGGAGTTGAAAAGGAGGCTTATCACTGCACCTGTGCTCACTTTACCCACAAGTGGGGAGCTTTTTGTGGTATTCAGTGATGCTTCGAAGAAGGGCTTAGGATGTGTGCTGATGCAGAATGATAAAGTGATATCCTATGCCTCAAGACAGTTGAAAATCCATGAGAGAAACAATCCAACGCATGATCTGGAGTTGGCGGCGGTGATCTTTGCCTTGAAAATCTGGCGGCATTATCTCTATGGAGAGAAATGTGAGATATATACTGACCACAAGAGTCTTAAATATATATTCACACATAAAGAGCTTAATATGCGCCAGAGAAGATGGATAGAGCTCATAAAAGATTATGACTGTTCAATACATTACCACCCTGGGAAGGCGAACAAGGTGGCGGATGCCCTAAGTAGAAAGGATCCAGCAATTCTATCAATGATGAGAATTGAGAAGGATCCAATCTTCTTAGAATTGATCAAGATGGACGTGGGAATCATGAAGAAGGGAAAATCATCAATCCTTTCACAAATGATTGCTCAACCATCTATTTTGGAAAGGTTAAAGGATGCTCAAAAGGATGATGCGAGAATCCAAGAAAAAGTGGAAGCTATCAAAAAGGGAAAATCCTCAGAGTATAATGTTAATGAAGAAGGAATTGTGTGGTTTGGGAAAAGACTATGTGTCCCACCAAGTTCGGAGCTGAAGAGGGAACTTTTGGATGATGCACATAGTTCAAATTTCTCTATTCACCCAGGGAGCACAAAGATGTATCGAGATCTCCGAGAAAACTTTTGGTGGGATAATATGAAGAAGGAGATCGCCGAATATACATCAAAGTGTCTGGTGTGTCAGCAAGTGAAGGCAGAGAGGCAGAAGTCTAAGGGGATGATGCAACCATTGCCCATACCAGAATGGAAATGGGAGAACATCACCATGGACTTCGTCACTGGACTTCCAAGGACATCCAAAAGAAACAATGCAATCCGGGTTACTGTGGATCGTCTTACAAAGACTGCACACTTCATTGCTATTCGAGAGGATTTCTCTTTGGATCAACTGGCACGGATATATATCAGGGAAGTGGTACGGTTTCATGGAGTACCACTATCTATTGTGTCTGACCGAGATCCAAGATTTACCTCTATGTTTTGGAAGAGTCTTCAACATGCTCTGAATACTGAACTGAACTTCAGTACGGCCTATCATCCTCAAACTGATGGCCAATCCGAGCGGACTATCCAAACACTTGAGGATATGTTGAGAGCGTGATCAATGGACTTTAAAGGAGGATGGAATCAACATCTTCCTCTAGTTGAGTTCTCTTATAATAATAGTTTCCACTCGAGCATCCAAATGGCACCATATGAAGCCCTGTATGTGAAAAGGTGTAGAACACCGGCATGTTGGGATGAGGTCGGTGAACGTAAGCTGCTTGGACCAGAAATTGTCGAAGAAATGGTAGAGAAGGTGAAAACCATTCTGCAGCATATCAAGGCAGCCCAAAGTCGACAGAAGAGTTATGCAGATAATCGTCGATGAGACCTTGAGTTTAAAGTTGGAGACATGGTGTTTTTACGCATATCTCCGTGGAATAAGGTCATGAGGTTTGGAAAGAAAGGGAAGTTAAGTCCAATGTACATCGGCCCCTTTGAGATTCTTGATCGTGTTGGGGCTGTGGCCTATCGACTAGCAATTCCACCTACTATGGCCAAGGTGCATGATGTCTTCCAGGTATCCCTCTTAAGGAAGTACATACCAGACCCTTCACATGTACTCTCTTCCGAGGTGGTACAATTAGAAGACGATCTTTCTTATAAGGAGCAACCAGTGAAGATCTTAGATCGTAGAGAAAAAGTTCTATGAAATAACACAATGCCCCTCGTCAACGTGTTGTGGAGAAACCACAAGTTTGAAGAAGCAACTTGGGAGTCGGAGGATATGATGAAGCTAAGTTACCCACATTTGTTTTAGTGTGGGAAAAGGAAAATTTCGAGGGCGAAATTTCTTAAGGGGGGAATGATGTAACGACCCAAAATTTCATTAATGGAAAATCCCTCTTGATCCAGTTAAATGTTTCTTTATGTTTTTATAAGATGTCAACTTCTTTAGTTTAACGTTAAGATTTGTGACCGTTACTTTTATAGCCGTTGAACAGTGATCATCTGGGTAGTTTAAATATAAGGCTTTAACGAACCAATTTTCTACTCAGACAAAGGAAGCGATGGCCTCATCCAGTAGAATCACCCCTTACGAAGCCCATTTGTCGGAGCTCGGAAAAGACGTGGCGTCTTTGGGCTTTGCCCTTGACCAAGCCCAAGCTGAGCTTCATCAAGTCAAGCTCGAAGGTGATCGTCTACGGGAAAAATGGAAGTTGATAGAGATTACCACTCGAGCGATGTTATCCGAGCAACCCCAAGAGTCTGTCACCATCGCACACCTTACCCTTAGGTCTTATGCGGCTATTTTAAGGGGTTATGTAACAAATAAGTAGCACCATGTTCATGTACATTATTTTTGTATATAATAACAAATATAATTTCTAGTCATTTTTTATACATTGTAATTAGTTTTTAATGTACAAATGATGTTTTTAGTTATTATTTAATTAAGAATTATATTTTATTAAATTAAAGGATTTTTGAATTAAATAATATTTTAATAAAATATTATTAATATTAAATTAATTTTTATTAAATATAAATGATCTTATAATTTTATGAATGCAATTAAAATTTTTATTAAGGTTTGAAAGCCATTTCTGTCAAAACCCGTCAATTTTTAATAAATGTCGGTTTTTATTTTAAAAGTGAAAATTCACATATTTAGAAAATTATTTAGATAAAATAAATATTATTTTTGGAATCAGGACGTCGAAATTATCCAACGGTGAATTTTTTATAATTTTCTGAGACAGTCAAATTTTTTGGTAAAAATTAAATACCATTTAAATATATAATGTGTTTTATGACATCATAATGACCCAATGGTGATGTAATAAAATACCATAATCCTTATGTTCGGCCAATATGTGTTTTATCATTAAAATAATGAGGTTTTGGGTTTGTTTGACTCACTTTTCAATGCATTAATGGAGCCCTCAAGACTTATTCAACACTTTGCCTTTTTAAATTAATTTCCATGGGAGTGTGACTCACCTCCACATAAGCAACCCTAATTTTTTAATAAGTTCGGACCTTGGCCTTGTAAAATATTGTTTTCATCTTTCCTTTTCCAGAAATCATGGGAAAATACCATGGGATGGTTTGTGGTTTGGATTATTTTAATATAAGGGGTCCCAAACCTAAATAATAAAGAATTCTCTCACCTTTCCTATATAAACCCACCCAAGCTCCCACTTCCTCCTCACTCAAAGTCCTTGAAGTTTGTCCAACCTCTGCCCTACTCTCTCTAGAATCCTCTCAAGGTGCCCCAAGCTCCCAAGAAGCCTCTCACAAGCCTCTCTCTAGCCTTTGTAAGCACACTTCCAAGTAAGGGGTTTTCTTCCTTTCTCATTTTTGTCAATTTTCTTTAAGTTGTATTGCCCTTTTATTTTCAATTATGAATGTTGGGGTATGGTTTTGCACCTATCCCATACTGCCCTCTTATTGTTTGAATGATGGGAGACCCCCTTCTCTCTCATTAAATGCCTCCCATGTACACCCGTTACTATGCCGAAATTCCGAAAGAAACCTTTTTCTCTTCTTTTATATTCAAGCAATACTTTTGTATCATGAATCTAAATTCCTTTTCAATTGTTGATACATGTATCTATATGACCTCATTACTGTCCATTTCATGTAAATATTATGAGGAACCCCTTTCTCTCTCATCAACCTTTTTTATGAATTCTTATGTCACGCCGTTACGCTGCCGAAATCACACCGATTTTCTAAGCCAATATCATTGTGTAGTGAATACCATGCCCATTTCTCCATCAAGGGTATTCACCTTTATGCACATTTACTTATTGATTATAAAGTTTCATGTATTAATTCCACATTCCTTTATCGTGGAAGAAATGATTATGTTTTATGAATCCATGTTTTATGATCCATGTGGCACACTTATGCATGAAATGAAATGTTTAAGAAGGGTGCACCCTTTATAGCGCTCCAATGCATTGGGTAAAGTATAGTATCATGATAAGTCATGTGCAATGAGTGTTTACTCATGCTAATTCAAGTGAAACAAGGGTTTGCTCGTGCTTCAAGTGCAATGAGGGTTTACTCATGCTCCATGTGCAATGAGCCTTGGCTCATGCTAATTCAATGTTAAGTGTTATTGCCACATTTCCATGTTATGATTATCATGCTTTATCATGCCTTTATGTTCATGTCTCTCTTATGCTCTATTGATATTCCTATTTCCTAACATGTATTTTACTCCTCATGTTATTCATTATGTACTCCCTTACTGGGCTTTATAGCTCACCCTTTTCTTATGCATGTCCTCAGGTTATCCCATGCAATGCTAAGTACGAATGAATGTAGTGGTCATGTAAAGGAAGTTTTCAATAAAGATGTTGTATTTCAAGTTTAAAGTTTTTATGTAATGATCCTAAGCCCCAAAGACACTAAACCTCTCGATCTTCTTTGTTGTATCAAGTGAAGTTTTATGTAATAAAGCATGTTTAAGTTGTAATAAAAAGCAGGGTTGTCATACACATCCTTTGTAAAAAATTTAAAATTCATGAATTATACAAAGGCCTAATAGCTTGTAGTATAGATAATGGTGAAAAGGATTCTTCATTATCGATGCCTTCTTGTTGGTTTTAACCTTTACTAACATTTATCACTTTATTACTAAAAATTATTTTATTTTCATCACATTTGTTTATAAAAAAACATTTTACAACAATTATAGATGTTTCTTTAGGTTTTTTAATAAGAGTCCAGACTTTGTTCCTCTCAAATTCATTGATCTCATCTTGCATAGTTCTAATCCAATCCATATCACCTATATACTCATCTTGAATTTGTAGTTTCAAATTGATAAAGGAAAGAAAAATTTTCTATTTCATTATTTAAGGAACTCATACTCCTAACAGTTTGATCAACATCACCAATGATAATATCAATAAGATGACTTTTAGGACATAACTGATTCCTTAGGTTTTGAAAACTCGGTTCATAAAAATAAAGAAGAAAAGATTCCAGAGTAAATACTTCTTAATATTTTTATTTGTTACATTTGTTATAAGAAGAATTTTCGAACAACAGTTGAAAATATTTTTTTGAAATAAAACCTAAGGATTTTGGTTGTTGTTGTTTAAAAACAAAATGATTGATTTCATCATTCAAGAAATATACGTATTATTTTCCCCTGATCTCGCAGTTTGTGTAAGACCAAATAAATGCAAGTGCACTAACTATACATCATCAGTAGTTGAGACTTCAATAATATATTTAAAACTATAATTATATTTCTTACCACATTGACAAGGTTCACAATCTTTTGAAGAATCAAACAAAAGTTCTTCTAGATCCTTAATAAATATTTTATAGTTAATTTAAATAAGGTTATAAGGTTATAGTTTCCTAACATTCTCTTCCATAACCAATATAGATCTTCCCTTGAACTAAGGGAAGGTCCATCTCATCTCCTAAGGTCTTCAATGTTATGTGTATAAACATTATGATACTGATAAGTAGAAATAATGTATTCATCATTGTAATTATGTACTATGAATTTATCATTTCTAAATATCATAAGTCAACCTTCATCACATAATTAACATATGTTTACAAGGTTGTGCTTAATACCTTTAACAAAAGAACATTTGAAATAAAATCTTTACTAATAAGAACTATGATTTCAACATCGATAATCTGCCCTAGAAAATTATACCCAAATGTAACGTTTACACCTTTTAACTTGATAATATTATCAAAAAAATATTTATTATGATTCATATTCATAAAAAAACCACCATCTATGTTCCAAGTATTCTTGTGGTTGTAACTTTCTATGTTTTCCAAAAAATAATAACATTATACTTTCGGTGCACAAACATGCTTGAGCCAAGTTGGGTAAGAAATAAAATGGGATTCAATAATTATTTTAGAAAATTTCGAATTGTGGAAATATTAGTATTGATCTTTTATTAAGAGAAAAATTATTTTTACAATGAACTCCACTTTGACACTTAGTGAAAAAGGGTGTAGCTTTAGAAACAAATTAATTGTTACTAAAAACTAGTTTTTTTATAGGTGTAGCCCATTCCAAAAACAGTAGCAGGAGAAAATTTTTGTTTCTGCATTTTATTAAAGTTTTTTTTCCCGGTGGTAATGTTTTATAGGAGATTATTCAATGAAATAATTTCAGAATTTAGTTTTACAACTATATTCATTTTCTATTTAGTAATATTTTTGGAACAACGTTCATCAAAACTTGTTTTTAGTGTATTTTTCTTTGAAATAACCTTTTATATATATTTTGAAAAAAGTATCTTTTTGGAATTATATTTATCATGATCTTTAAAAATATCCAAAATTTAATTAGTTAAAATATTTATTCTTGTATTATCCTTATATAGTTTTATGCAAACTTTACAATTTTAATTCTCAAGTAAATTATAAAAGTATGAATCTTCTTCATAATAAAAAATATCATTATCCTTTTTTGAGGATGATTATTCATCTAAAGGCGAATTTTTTTCTTATCATGGTATTTGGTACTTAAAGCCAAATTATTTAGGTTTTATATAGTTCATTCCTTTTCCATGAAACAATGTTTTTCATTAGATACATTGGAAAAAATGTCTATGTTTTTATGTTGGGAGTTTTCATTATCATAAAAGTTACCTGAGGAATCATATTAACATACAATCCAAGAATCATTAGCTTTATGGACTTTCTATCTCTTATATTTTTAAAATATCTTTGAATTCCTTTCTCAATTTATATTTTTTCTACCTTTCTTTTTCAGCATAGGAAAATCCGGTCTGATATTTAAATTGGTCATGCATTCATAACAAGTGAATTTATCATTATAGTCACTTTTTTTCCTTATTAAAATTGTTATATTGGTATTGAAAATAATTTTTACCGACAGTCTTGTTCATCCTTATAGTGATATTTCCAAATTCATGTTTTGAATGCTCAAAATTTATCAAAACAAAATTGATTTTTTTTTCATTCTTGAAGATATAAAATCTACTTTTGGGGGTTTTTTATAGGAAATGTAGTTGTAGTAAAATAAACTCCATCATCCTTCTTTTTATATCCCTAAACATGTCTTTTTTAAACACCATTATTCTACATAATAGTTCAAATAAGATAGTCAAGAGTAAGATTTGTTATATTTTTAGTCTCATTCTTATATTTTCTCATGGAATCCCATTAATTAGGTATGATATATATTTTCTTCTCAACAATAGTTTCATCATTTATACAGGTCTCACCAATAGCTTGTAAAATATTAATAATCCTCCTAAATATTGGGTTCATCTTAGTGGAAGATTTTCCAGGATGAAAATCAAATCCTTGATACTCAGCTCTGAACATAGCTATCCTGGTTTCTACAACTTTTGAAGTTCCAAAATGTGTTGCCTCATGATTTTTCCAAATACTTTTAGCTGCTCCACTATGTGATATTTGATTATACATGTTTCTTTTCATGGAGCATAAAAATGTTTTTCTTACTCTATAATTAATCTGATAATATTTTTTCTCTTGATTTGTAAATTTGTTGACTTCTTTTTAAAAAAATTTATAATTTCTTATGAGAATAACATTGTTATCAACCCCAATGTTGATAACAAAGGCCTGCATTTTTCCTCTAAAATATTCATAGTAAGCACCATAAAAAATCAATGGTGTTTTGGGATTTATATTTTCTATGTATATGATATCCATTCATGTCATATTTATAGAAAAACCTTCTTTTCAACGAACATGATAGTGTAGTTTATTTCTAAACAAAATGTTTATAACAAATTTTAACAAATTTGCAACAGTAAAAGAAGTAAAAACAAAGCTAGTATATAAGTAGTGAAATCCTGATCTACTAACAATTGGTGGTTATTAATATTAGTTGTATTGATATAAGGATTGAAATAATATGTTACTTATGGCTCAATCACAAGAGGAGGTGAATTGTATTTTAAAAATATTAGTTTTAAATAATTAAACTAATAAAATTCCCAAAATGTATTTTAGTAATGATCAGATTCAGACTTGGACCTCAGTCTGATTACAAATGTATCATAAACAATATGATTTGAGTATATCATAGTATAATAATTTTAAACATATAAGATTAAATTATGTGAATGTAAATAGATCAGATTAAAAGAATATCTAATTAATATATTAATTTTTATTTTATTCTAATATGTTATGATAAATTAGTAACAAACAAGAAAAAAAGAATATAAAACATGTAACAAAAAGTATTGCAATAGTTATAAATAAGTAATAAGGACTTAAAATTATTATAAGATGAATATATATATTTTAACATTATGAGTAAGGTAGCCCCGGACATTTGATTAAGGTATTCCTTGTATTAAACTTATAAGAAATCCTATCTTCCCAAAGTAAGTGAATCCCATAAAAATATTATATTCTCTGTCTACCTAGCCTTAATAGTCATCGATTCGATGAATCAACACTATATTTATATCCCAGTAATCCCTCGATCAAAATAACAGACTCTATGTCTTTTTATCCAAGCAATCCCTTGATCATAATCACACCAATCATACACATGATTATAATGAAAATAAATTTTAAAGGGGATAACTAGACAAGGTTACCTTGAGAATAGAAAACTCCAAAGGAATTAGAAAAGACTAAGAACAAGAAGCTCACACTTTGTTATCATAAGAGCTCTCACATAGGTAAAAAATTACAATGTGAATCAATAAGAAACTCTTTGAACGACTAATTATTAAAATCACTACTCGAACGATCGTCTTGATAATATAATAATCATATCATCTCCATGTTTTTTATAATTACTTCGACACATGGAAATTTGAAGAGAAAGTACAACATCACATTATTTTATACCATTATTGCATAAAAGGTTTCATTACATTATTTACAAGTCTTATATAATGGCCCAGACCTCTCTGGTCCATTCCATTGATGAAATATGGTGTTTGAGGTGTTCTAGGATTTCAAGTTAACTTATTCCCAACACTTTACAAAATTTACAGTTCTGTGATGAGTGTTTCCAGTTGTCTCTTGGTCGTATTTTGGTAGGTCCTATAGTGTTTCCAACTATAAGTAGGTCATCTATCAGTATGAGCCACAACATTTCCTACTGTTGGTAGGTCATATATCAGTAGGTGACACACTGTTTACAGATATGGGTAGTCCATCTATCGGTTGGTTCTATAGTGTTTCTAGATATCGGTAGGTCATCTAAGGGAAGGTACTATAGTGTTTCCAACCATTGGTAGGTGTAAAGTGTTTCCAACTTCCTAAAATTTCACCCCATTAATGTTAAAATTAATTCAACACCTTGTTTTATGGGGTCAGATCTTATTTCAAATACCTTGACCCCTATCTTAATTTTTCGAAGGGTCTGGGTGCCCTTACTCAGTCAAACTGCATAGTCTTGACGAGATCCTCCATTAATAGAAAATATAAACCATATATAAACTGTCGATCCACATAGATATTAAAAAGGTCAATGTATCTTCTTCCATTGTCATTCCTTCACCATTCTCTAGGTTTGAGGTTACTTGAACCTTTCTTCCTGAGGTGTTGTGAGATTTTGGTGTGGACCTTGAATCATGTTTTCCATAGAGTTCCTCATGATACATATATACCACCTATTTTGGTGCAACCAAGAACTATCAATCATTCCTTGATATAATGTATGTTATAACATCGTTCTTTTGGGTCCCTTGATATATTTCTTATAATTATTCTTAGCATGTGATAGCATGTGATATCCATGTTTCTAATGGAGTTATAATGGGCGTTGGTTGATACGGTTGTGCTGCAACGTCCTGGGTGGATGCCGTCATTACAAGAAAGGGGATTGTGATCCATTTTGTCGGACCATTTTGACGCAAAGAACGTTGAAAACCTTTTTAGGTAGGGGAATCATATCTTCACATTTATTTTACATGCAATCGTAGAGTTTTCAGGATTTAGCCATAGGATCACAATGGAATTGACATAATAAATATTTAAACTGGATTAAAGAATTAGTATTAATTTCCTAGAAATGTTGTTTCCTCTAGATTGGAATGAATTTGTGATATTTATGCTTTTCTTGTTCAACATGTCATTATTTATAGAAATTGGAATATAAAATATTTTCAGTATTTATTAAAAATTAATTACAATAATATAAAGTGCCATGTTTAATTAATCTGGTTGTTGTTGTTGTTCTTGGTGATAATCAAATTGATGCAGTATTGCATTTTTATTTAAATTGGTTAATTCAAGATGGAATAAAGAACCATATGTGTAATAAATATTATTACTTGTAGGGTTCTTAGTTACCCTCTTTCTCATAAAGTAAAAGTACCTTATGCTTTGGAGCTGTGAGTGCTCATTCTGTGCAAAGGCTAAATGCCTTGTTTAGGGCCAAGAAACTAATTTCTATGTTGTTTGTTTCCAGATACAACTACTATGGTGTCATCTAGGGATGGATGATCCTGGAGGGCAGTTGTGGTATGTGAAGGAAGGGAGGCCCAGTGGTTTTGGTAGTAGTTGATGTTTAGTGTGGCTAAATGAATTGGTATATGCATGGGGTGTCAAGGAGGACACAAGAGATGATGAAACGAGTTGGAGCTGGTCTTTCCTATTGATTTGAAAGCTAGATTCTCATTTAATCAGTTGATTTTTTACCATATTTACATTCCCCACTATACGAGCAAGATGATTTCAATACCCTCATTTCAAAATAGATGATGATGTGTGGGTTATTCGACGTGATTTCTATGGCTGGCTTCTCGATGATGGAGGCGTCTACACTCTTACTATAGGTAGTAAAGACTCGATGGGTTGTTCATCTACTCACTATGTTTGGACTATTGTGCTAGGTGTCATAGAATGTTTTCCAAGAAATAATTGTAATAATGAAAAATGGTAATGTTCTTAATGGACTGAATAAATGATGTTTAACCATTGGAGTTGGGGAATTCTATGATGCAATGCTGAGGTTATGTTTCTGTGAAACTGTGGGCTCGATTTTCTTATGCCTAGAGGGAATAGTTATTTTTTGAAATGATAGTGGTTATATAATTGAATGTAGAAAATTTTAATGGTTAATTAATAGTTAAATAATAAATTAACATAAATTGAAACAGAGAAAGATGGATAAGTAACCTAATGCAACTCTTTAAATTGTTGTTTTCTAATAGGATATCTGGTCTTAGGAGTGGAAGCTAGGAGTCTAAGAGATAATAAATGTAATTGGTTATAAGACTAGGTTTTCCCATTTTGTGGTTGTGAGATATATTATATTGTTTAATTGTTGTTTTTCTATACGCTACCCCACCCTATCAGTTAGGTTGAATGACACCCCGGGGATTCAGAGCCATGGGGAGTGTTTTCCCAAACATCTCAGTGGGAGAATGGATGGATGAATTCCCCATTTGGCCCTACTTTCTTCTCCTAGTAATTACATGTGTTGGTATTCACGAAAATAAGTTTTCCCCATATATGTATGTAGAGGGATGTAATGGTTTTTGTTTATTTCACACACATATATTCTGGAAATAGTTCTCCAAGGACTAATATAGGAATAATGTGTATAGGTTGTGATGTCTTGAGGATCCTTACCCTATGTATGAGCTATAATGGATTGAGGTATAATACTTGATTTAGGATACACATTATGTGGGATGTGGTGAATATCAAAAACTACATTGTTACTTCTGCATTTGTGGATGGTGTGGTACTATGCCAACGTGTCTCGGGGAAACCCTTTGTTTGGCAAGAGGTGCATGTTGTGGTGCTCACTATGGCATGTTATGGCCAACCTTTTTGGAGAGAGATGCTCAATATGTGTGATGTTGGTGAAAAGGGGAAAACCATTGGGGAAGTGGTAGTGGGGTACCCTTTATATACATTATTATATTATATAATCTTGTATGAGATACTTCGTCAGAGTATCCATGGTGAAGCTAGGAGCTTGGTATAACTATTTACGTAACGAGTTATTTTCACTTGTTGTTCACTATTCAATAATAAGATTTCTTTACTTTTACACGAGAGGATACATGGAAGATCTTATTCAGTATACTGCTATACACACCCTAAGTTATATAACTATTATTTATGTTACATGGGGTAGGTTGAAGATCATGCTGGTTACTACTATCTTGCAGGCTTTGGAGGAGATATGTAGGCTTTTTGGACACTGTTGTTTTAATTTCTTTTGATACATGATGTTTTCCATTTAAACTATAGTAGATATTTAATGAAATTACATATATATAACTTTGTTTCTATTTATATTGTATTCTGAGTAGGATATGTTTGGTATTTATCTTATCACTCAGTTATAAATGTGTTCTCTTAGAGGGTAATGCCTCCCATCAGTGTGTTTACTATACCCTTTGTGCTAGTCACCAACCTGAGGCCTACTGGAGGTAGGACACAGGGGTCATTATCTCTTTTATCACATTTAAAGCCAATGAGGGGTACACATTGTCATGAGAGTGTTAGGTGTAGAGACCCAAGCTTGACATACATGGACATTACATTACATTTGCGGAATACTTAATACATAACAAAAACAAACACCGAAGGACTATAATAGTTTAGTGTCTTTGAAAACATGGAATATAATCTTCTAATCATGGTGAATGATCATCAACATCTCCCATAATGATATTCTCCTTTTGTTTTCTTACCTAAGACCTTTCTCTATATCCTGGGGAAAGAATATAAAAAGGGGGAGCTCAAATGCTCAGTAAGGGTAAACATAGAGAACATAAAACAACCCATAAACATTTGAACGTAACAACATGAACATGACATAAATATTAGCAGTACATAAGGCATAGATCACAAAGGAACAAAAATAATGATAAAATAGAATCGGAATAAAACATGTAATTGTGGGAAACCATTATGCACATGATATGATTTCCATAGTAGCCAAGGCATTGCTGCCAAGACCATCATAGTGGACAAAGTCCCTTTCTGAATCGAATTCACTGCTCATTCTAGTCCTGCATCACTGAACCAGATTAACTTACCTTTCCAGCCATGTATATCTCATGAGATATATGTCATTACCCAATGTATTGTAGGGAGATATAGGTCCCACCCATCTCATAATGAAATCATTCCTACGTGTGGCACAACATAAACATAAATCATTCATCATAACCTAAAGAATAAAATGGGTTTCATAAACATCATTCCATCATAAAATAATCCATATAAAACAAATTGTTATCATTTCATCATAATAAAAGTGAATTCATGTAAATCATAGAGACATTATACTTGAAGCATACACATATGAAATAATGTCATCTTAGATGGAAACTTGTTTTGATAAAACACTTGAAATGAATTATTGATGAAAATATCCTTTCTTATTTAAAATAATTTTCTTTTCAAAAAATGACATGAAATTTTAAAAGAAAAGGATTTTGGTGAAAATCGTCATGAAATCTTGTATAGGAAGCTTCATGAAAATTAGGTGTTATAAAACTGTCAAAATCTATTCACTCCATATAAGTTAAAAAAAATTCTCCATGTACTTTTGTTGGAAAAGTCAAAAAGTTCTCGTGTGGTAAAAAAAAAGTAAGATTTATTTCATACAATGTGGTAAATTTCAAATATGGGTAAAAAGTAAATTAAACATTCATGAAACCATTTTTAGAAGACATGGGAATGGATGAACAATATAAACCCTGTAAATACTTACGTATAATCAATCTCGGATAAAAATGAGATATGCAAAATTATCCCTTACCTTAGGTCTGATATGATTTGTACGTATCCAAACTTCCTGTATAATGATTTAAATAATGTCATTTAATAATTATAGAATCATATAAATTATTATGATATCATATATTGTTCACTTATTATTTTATATTACCCGTTCTTTTTTAAATTCCATGATAAAGCAGCGTTTTGGGTAAACTCGTTTTATTTATTGTACGAGTTTGGACTTGTTGTTCATGATATTATTATTACTTATATCATTATTTACTTACTTCTAGAATTTAAATCATGATTTATATATCATATATATTCTGTGTATAGATATATATAATAGATAGATGAATGAAATGAAATACACCGTTCATGGAGACGGTAGGCCGTACGTACGCATGAATGTTGTTTTCCTTTTCTTATTGACATGAATGGAAGTAAGTTGATGACATATATATATATATATATACATAAATAAAGTAGCTTTATTATGTCATATATTTCATTATCATTCATTATATATACTTTATAATCATTTTTGAATGGTTAACATGGAGAATGAATCTCATCGCGTTGTTGAGACGGTAATCCGTACGTACGCACGAGCGATCATATCGTTCCCATAATTATTGAATTGAATGGGATTGGATGATATAATATCACAGAATCATTATTTTGTTATTATAACCATATATAGTTATTCATTACACCATTATACCAATCCAATTAAGGTGGTGGTGGAAAAACAGATTACACCACGGCGTGGAGACGGTATTCCGTACGTATGCACGTGCTGTGATTCTATTTTCTGTAGGATGGATAAAAGGTGAAATGGGGTTGTTTCATATTTGTAATAAAATATCTGTATATTATTGATAATTATGTTATTTCATTATAATGAAACAACTAAATAAGAATAAGTTGAAGAAGAAACAAAACTTCAAGTAATCGGTAGAAGAGATTACCTATTCTTCGACGCACCTCTTTTAAGCTTCCTATTAAGGCACTAGACTGGGCCTTTTGAGGATACCATAACCTATATAATGTTTCTAAGGAAGTTTAGAATGGAAATGAGAACGTTTGGCTGAGAATGAAGGCTCAAAATTTTTTAAAGTGAAGAGGGAGGAGGTGCCCTTTTATAAGGGAGGAGATGTGCACCTCAGGAAAAACTTATTATTTTATAATAAAGTAATATTCGGTTTATAATGGATAAAAAGTGACTTATTTAGAATTTAACGTGGGGATTGGTCGAAATACATTCAACCAATAGGTTTTACCCAAATTTAATTTACTATTTAAACCATATCATTTAGATTTAACTCTATGTTAAATAATTTAAATTTTACCTTGTCTTCTTGTTTTCTTACACTATATGGTTAATAAACATATTATTACAAGCAAAACGAACCCCAAGTGGTTCATTATTAATATATATAACCTTATCTATTTCATTTGGCCAAACCTTATATTTTTAAGAATAGAATTCAAATTAATAATATAATTTTTGTTTTAAGCACTATTTTAAGTCAATTTTGACACTATTTGGTAGTTGATTTTTTTTTTCAAACTATTACCAGCATGATTAGTTCTA
The DNA here is from genome assembly GCA_963277665.1 of Viscum album. Classification (NCBI taxonomy): domain Eukaryota; kingdom Viridiplantae; phylum Streptophyta; class Magnoliopsida; order Santalales; family Viscaceae; genus Viscum; species Viscum album. Next base: position 358,256,682 of record OY728158.1, on the reverse strand, counting down.
AAAAAGATAATTTATGAAATAATAAAATGTCATATTAAACTAAAAAAATTAGTGGAATTTATAAAAAGTCTCAAATTTTATTTATTTGGGTATTTATAACATCAATTGTGTTAATATTTCATTAATAAGGTAATTATTGCATCATCATTGTGTCATAAATAAATTAAATTATTTAATGTCAAAAAATTATAAATAAAATAAAATAATGTAGAAAACTTTTTTATCTTTCTAATGAACTTTTATAATCGAATTTATCTATTCTATAACCCTATATTTAAAATGTTTTATTTATTAAACGTTGATTTTAACTCTTTTAACTCTTCTTTAAATAAAATAAAAATAAGTGTCCTAATATAATCCAGGTGGACATAAAGGGTAATATTTTATTCCTAAGGTTGGTTTTGGTCGAATTAAACTTATCCAATAGAATTATAACATGTGTTAGGGTAATAATAATATCATTTTTACCCTTAATTATCCTATTTACTTTTAACCGTGGTAAATAAAAGTATGATGTTATTATTCATAAAAAAAATTTATCTTATTGAACCACATTTTACTCCTTGATATGAACCATGTCTCTCGGATTTTTTGAAATTCAACTCCTAGAAGTGGTAAAATTATGTTTTATGTTCAATTGTAAATGCTCCTAGTAGGTGCGTAAAAGAAGGTAAAAAGTTCAATAAAATTTTAATATATCTATATTATTATAAAATGACTCCAATGAATTAAATGAAATTTATATAGGTATTATGTATCTATTTTGACCAAAAATAAATTTAAATAATATATATGATTATTTAAATAAAAAGTCAGTTTTTAAATATTAACCTATTGTTTTCACTATTCATCAAAAATTGAACGTTTTCAGAAAAATACCAAAAACTCACCCTAGGATAACTTTGATATTACGAATCAAAAAATGAAGTCCATTTTGAAAGATAAAATTTATAAAATTTCAAAAAGTGGGTATTTCTATTCATAACGGCTAGTTCATAATAATATTATAATAATATCTCATTTAGTGAAACTCGGTATTGCGTACAACACACGCTATCGAGGAAGGTATCTCTGGCATGCAACACAAGCCTATAATAGTGTTTGTGTATATTTTAAGCTAATATGGTGTTGCATATAGTGAAATCTAATCTTGGTGTAGATTACAACACAACACATCAAGGTAATTAAAAATAATATTTCTCATAAAATCTCATGGTGTTACATTCTACCCCCCTTAAAATGAATTTCGCACTAAAAATTTGTCGGGGTTATAAATCATATACTACTTGAAAGATGTAACGCCCCGACCCCATCTACCCAGAGTCGGTGCATTACTTCGTAACATTGGCATGATCACAAAGGATCAAGTCTCGAAAGACCGAAGAGTTTAGTAGCCTTGGAAACACTAGATACATTCGTAAACGTTACATTACATCATAAAGTGAAAAACTACATTAACAAAGTCTCCATAGTCCACACTCATATCCTCTTCTGACTATCCCTGCAGGTCATTCATAAAATACTTCTTCACATCCTGGAAAATATTAAAACATTGAAAGGGGTGAGCTCAGATGCTCAGTAAGGATAACACTATTGCGGAAGCTTTCATAAATAAACATTAACATTTAAGGCAATGTATAACAAAAACAGAAGCCTTTTAAACTTGATCATCAACATAATATGGCATAAGTAAAATGAGATAATGCCATTCACTTCTTCACATGGATATTCTACTGGTCGAATAATCACATGCAATATCAATAACCACTTTCATAATGAGGGAATGTATAATGCCAGACATTCTGAAACATTTTGTCAAGGCCTCGGCCAAGACATCTGAAATGATTAAGGCCTCGGCCAAAACCATAAATCAAATTGGGAAAGGGCCTCGGCCAATTCCACGTCTAGTTGTCTCATGAGACCTACCGATGCATCGAGGAGCTATAGCGGGCTCCACCCGTCACTTATTAAGTCCAATACATTCCTCATATGAATAGGTTTAACCATAACATAATCGTATCACATAAAACATGCATAAAGGAAACATAAAATTTCCACATTTCAATCACAAGATATCAATACAACATATTGATATAATAAAAAAGATTTCAAAACCATTTTCAATACCAAAATAAAAGAAAGTTAAAACTTTGTATTTATTTTTCATTAAAAAATGATGGCTTGTAGAGGAAGCCGAAACTCAAATAATGGTCACGGCGGCGGAGAAGTCGTTGTCGCCGCATAAGTACGGAAAGAAAAACATTCCCTTTTGTCGTTTAGCAAAACGCTTCGTATAAAAAAAGATTCCTTTTGAATAAACGTAAAAGTCAAAGGGGTTTATACACCGTATACAAGAAATTTTTGTATAAAACAAAATATGTCTCAATGGATGGTGATTGAGACGAAGTCCTTAAAAAGATCATTTTTAGAATAAAATATATCTATTATGTGTATTCACTATAGGTACACATAAATAAAGCAATAATACAAAATAATACATAATAATATCATGACATAATCGGAAAGTAGGAGATTAACCCAAAGAATGGAAGTTGGGTTAAGAAGTTCCCTTACCTCGTGTCTGACTTGACTCAACCGTTCTTTAACCTCCTGAATAATAAACTAGAGTTAATATATACCTTATTAAGAACCATTTTCAATTTCATTATCCTTATTATACCACTTATTACAATGATATGAACATTATGTAATTATTTAAGTTAATAACGGTCGTTTTGTCGATCTTTGGTACTTGAGTCAACAATAAGCTTCTTATAATTACAAGTTGTTTATGTGGTGAAATATCCATTATATCCAGAATTATATTAATGATTTAGATGTCATATATATCTTATATATCCAGTATATACATTCATTTATAATATTACGTAACATTTAGAGGTAAGAAATGAAATGCACCGTTCATGGAGACGGTAAGCCGTACGTACGCATGAACGCTACATTCATTTCAATTTCATATTTAATGGAACTAAATAATAATGATATAAATGTATAATATAATTCCAGTATAATATAGTGTATAATACCATTTACTCCATCCTTTATACATCCCACATATGGCATTAACGATTCAAATCACTTTGAGGGGGCGGTAGTCCGCACTTCCTAAAATGAAATTATCGTGTTTTACCCATAATAGAAATCATAAAGTAAGCCATAAATGAGAAATACATAAGCATAAGTAAAACATAAACACATTATATATCATATATAAATATAGTGACATCTTAATGGCCACCTTTGAAGGTGTTATATGAGTGTTGAACAATCATCGTTTCGTGAGGCAGAAATTCGCCATCCACAGAAACCGTATGTTCTTTAACCATTAGATGTAGGTGTGTGTAAGTGTAGCTCGAATCCTTCTTATAAAAACATCCTAGTATATTGAGGATACTGGTTTTGTTACAAAAGAAATGAATAAAAAGAGTTTAGGGGGTTGGAGAAGAAAAATAAAACAAAACCACATTAGAAAAGACATTACCTCAAAATCGGGTAACTCTTTTTGATTTGAGCCAAAGGCTTCCTTGGGAAGAGTTCTGCCCAAAGTGAGGCTTCTATGAGTAAGAGAGGGATGTTGGGAGAGTATTTGGGCAGAGGTTGGCCGAGCCAAATGGCTTGAAAGTGTAAATGAGGTGGGAGAGGTGGGGGCCTTTTATAAGTGGAGAGGAGGGGCACTTTTGGAAAGATTGAAATGTTACATTATTTCACAATTCTTTTCGTATTCTAAAGGTCCCACACTTATATAATTCGAGGCTAAGGTGATAAGGTTCCGAAATCTCTTCATCCAATAGGATTTGGACAAGTGTAAGCCTTGGATTTTGCATTATCTTACCATTTTATTTAAATCGTTAAATAATGAGGTCATCACTACATCATCATGATGTCATAACTAATTTAATTTATTTAATGTCTAAAAATTATAAAAAAAATACTATGATGTAGGAAATCTTTTTAGCTTTCTAATGAATATTTATAATCAAAATTTGGACTTGTGTAACCCCACTTAAAAACTGTTTTAGTAAAACAACTCATGTTTGTGTCAATTTAATTTCAACATTAAATAAATATATATTAATGTCATTTTCCAACTAAAGTGGCTCCATGGGGTCCCCAAGTTGACCCATGGGTTGTCTTGGTCGGCCATGACTCATCCAATAGGAGTAGGACAAGTTTCAAGCTCATCTCATATTATTAAAACATTGTTTTTACCTTAAACTACACTAATTACCTCTAATCGCGATTAAGAACTTAAAAGTTACTATTCACCAAAAAATTATTTTAATCTTATTGAACCACATTTTACTTCTTAATGACAACCATGTATGTCGGATTTTTGAAAATCAAATCACAGAAGTGGTAATATTTCATTTAAACGAAAAATCAGTTATTTAACTACCACTTAGTGGTTTCACTATTCATCAAAAATTGATGTTTTTCAGAAAAAGGCCAAAATTTCACCCTAAGCTATAATTGATATTACGAATTCAAAAATGATGTATATTTTAAAAAATTCCAAACATATTAGTTGCATTAATTAATTTTATAATTAATTCCCACTGTCACAACATATAGCGTGTTTTTAAGAAACAATTTATATCAAAAGATTGGCAATTGTTTATGTCCAATTTCAATGTTAAATTAATTCTAATGACCACCATTGGATAAAATGGTAAAAATATGTTCTAATTATACTCTAAAACCACTCAATAGTATAATTTATCACTATGAATTATTTTGATTAAAAAAGTTGTTTTAAGTATTTTTCACTATTCATAAAAATTTTGAAGTTCTCAGAAAATTACAAAAAATTCAACATAGGCTAATTTCAATATTAGGAATACAAAAATAAAGTCCATTTTGAAATATAAAATTTCTATAATTTTAAAAAGTGGTTATTACTATTCATAACGGCTATTTTGATTAGTTGCGATGTGTTAGAACTCGAACTTGCGTACAATGCAAGCTATTGCATTATTGAATGAGATGCGTATCGTGGAAGCTCGGGGTGTTACATTCTCCCCTCCTTCAATAAATTGCGTCCTCGCAATTTGAAATTTTTCATGGAAAATAAAAGGTTGAAAATAGAAAATACCTTTGAGGAAAACCCACATCGGAAATAAGATTAATAAAATTTAGCCTTAATAAGAGGGAAAGGGAAATGAACAAGTCACCACCCAATTATGATCTCGATTAGGAGAACATTGGTGGCAATTAGAGACATATAATTAGAGGAAAACGTAAATATTTGTAGGGAGCGATTGGGGTCATCAATCACAATCAACTGTCAAATTGAGGGCCTCAAAGCCTTCAATCTATGTTGATTTAAAATATCATCAGTTCAACAAGACATAAGGTATTAGGATAACACATTTTTTTGTTTTAATATCCCTTTACTAAAGTTTAAGAATTAATTTATTCATTGAATAAGAGATAGGTATATATATATTTATGCTTTACAATTAGAGTTTCAACCTTCAACTCATCTTTCACTCAAAAAGATAATAGAACACAAAAATATTATACTTATACTAATTGTATAATGTTCCAAATGTTAACAAATACCATTTAGATTAGTAAAATTATTTTGTAATAACCAGGGACTTCCTGTAGGCTAGTGGTAGGAAATAAAGGCCTGTCACACTATGATTGTGGGTTCGATTCCTGCAGCTTTGTCCGACGCGACGGGTTATTCCCCACCCTGCAGGTTGTCCTTTTCCTAAAAATATAGTACTATACTATTCCAAAAATAATCTTCATAAATGTTTTAACCTTAAACAATACTATCCAAAGTTCAACTTAATCCACTCCAACCTTTATAGTTATCCAAAATACCTTCATCCAGACTTTCTCTAAAAGGTCTCTAAATTCCAAAATCAATTGTAACATCAGATTCCCCAAACAAAGAAAAGTTTCTCTTATTGTCACATACTAAAAATATGATTACCTTAATCATATTAAAACCTTACTGAAATCAAAAAGTACTGCAGTACAATCCATATATATATATTACATTATTCTTATAACCAGAATATAATCCTTGAGTCCAAAAGCACCAATACATTAGTTATTCTGCTTCAACTGTAGTAACAGCATAAGATTGTCCTTGATCCCTTGGCCTTTTCTGAGGTAAGTTTCCCTGACGCTTAGGACATTCATTTGAATAATGACCCATTTCTCTACAATTGTAGCATTCAACTTTGACAGCCTCTTTCTTTCCCTTGCAATCACGAGCCTGGTGACCCTTTTCTCCACATTTATAACAAACTCCCATTCCTTTTAGACAAGTACCAGGGTGATTCTTCCCACAATTATCACATAATGGAAAATCCTTCTTTCCCTTTTTCCCTTTATCTGTCTCTTGTTTCACCGTTCTCTTCTTCTCTTGCTTTACTTAGTTGTCATAAGACTTAGAGAATTCCTTTTCTGTCGTGATAGCACACGAGACAATATCTTCGTATGATGAAAAGGATTGTGATACCAAAGCTCGACGGAGAAATGGTTTTAACCCATCAAAGAAACGATCAATCTTACTCCTTGGGTTACGTATGTAATCTGCAGCATACCTTGCTAACCTTGTAAAGTTAGCCTCATACTTTGCAACATTCTCATCCTCCTTCTGCCTCAGACTCAGAAATTGCCTTTCCATATCTGCTCGATGGTCACGAGGAAAGTATTTTTCTAAGAAAAGCTCTTTGAACTCCCTCCATTCCATATTCGATACGTCATCATCTTCCTTTGTGTTTTGAATCAGCGACCACCACTGATCGGCATCTCTAGTGAGGCGGTAAACTGCCATGACAACCTTCTCCCTTTCACTACTCCCCAAGGCATGGAATATTTTCTCTAAGGAATTTATCCATTGCTCAGCTACTATAGGATTTGTACTTCCATTAATGGTTGGTGGTTGTTGCCTCATGAAATGATCTAGCATTGATCCTCCACGTTGCGGATCAGGGTGCTCCATACGAGTAAGGTTATTATTCATAACCTGAGTGAGTTGTCCCAGTATGGTAATAAGTTGATCAGCACCACTTGTATCTCCAGATCCACAATAATTATCTTGATCAGGAGGGCAATCCCTACACGGAGTTCGTGCATTGATACGGTTTCCATTCCTTCCACTAGGCGCCATTTCTAAACAATGGCCTAAACTAGATTAGTTTATGAATCAAAATACATAATTCCATACTTATAAAACACTTAACATAAATTGAACTATTTATGGATATAATCCATAATCATAAAAAGAAATGTTTTCTTTGAGAAAGTATATACTCATAACCCTTCATAGTGGTTTGTAAATAAAATGAGAATTATCCTAAGCATATCCCCTGGGAGTGTCGTAACCAAGAGTGCAGCAAGGCCCGTTGTCGTGCACCAGTTCCCGTTCGAGTCTAGCTCAAAGCTGTGTTTTCGGGTTTTACCTCTAGGTACATCTGTGCCAGAGCCGGCTCTACCTGCTCGTATCCAGACAGGGATGTATTGCTCAGAAAACTCACAACATCTCTACAATACCAAAATTCTAGGAAGTTCTTCTATATTAATCCTCAAAGTCTATCTTCGGGCTATGTGCTCTAATCAGAGTTTATCTAAATCTAGCTTCCAAGGTTAGTACTAAACTGCCTATGATACCAACTGTAACGCCCCGACCCCAACTACCCAGAGTCGGTGCATTACTTCGTAACATTGGCATGATCACAAAGGATCAAGTCTCGAGAGACCGATTAGTTTAGTAGCCTTGGAAACACTAGATACATTCGTAAACGTTACATTACATCATAAAGTGAAAAACTACAATAACAAAGTCTCCATAGTCCACACTCATATCCTCTTCTGACTATCCCTGCAGGTCATTCATAAAATACTTCTTCACATCCTGGAAAATATTAAAACATTGAAAGGGGTGAGCTCAGATGCTCAGTAAGGATAACAATATTGCGGAAGCTTTCATAAATAAACATTAACATTTAAGGCAATGTATAACAAAAACAGAAGCCTTTTAAACTTGATCATCAACATAATATGGCATAAGTAAAATGAGATAATGCCATTCACTTCTTCACATGGATATTCTACTGGTCGAATAATCACATGCAATATCAATAACCACTTTCATAATGAGGGAATGTATAATGCCGGACATTCTGAAACATTTTGTCAAGGCCTCGGCCAAGACATCTGAAATGATTAAGGCCTCGGCCAAAACCATAAATCAAATTGGGAAAGGGCCTCGTCCAATTCCACGTCTAGTTGTCTCATGAGACCAACCGATGCATCGAGGAGCTATAGCGGGCTCCACCCGTCACTTATTAAGTCCAATACATTCCTCATATGAATAGGTTTAACCATAACATAATCGTATCACATAAAACATGCATAAAGGAAACATAAAATTTCCACATTTCAATCACAAGATATCAATACAACATATTGATATAATAAAAAAGATTTCAAAACCATTTTCAATACCAAAATAAAAGAAAGTTAAAACTTTGTATTTATTTTTCATTAAAAAAATGATGGCTTGTAGAGGAAGCCGAAACTCAAATAATGGTCACGGCGGCGGAGAAGTCGTTGTCGCCGCATAAGTACGGAAAGAAAAACATTCCCTTTTTTCGTTTAGCAAAACGCTTCGTATAAAAAAAGATTCCTTTTGAATAAACGTAAAAGTCAAAGGGGTTTATACACCGTATACAAGAAATTTGTGTATAAAACAAAATATGTCTCAATGGATGGTGATTGAGACGAAGTCCTTAAAAAGATCATTTTTAGAATAAAATAGATCTATTATGTGTATTCACTATAGGTACACATAAATAAAGCAAAAATACAAAATAATACATAATAATATCATGACATAATCGGAAAGTAGGAGATTAACCCAAAGAATGGAAGTTGGGTTAAGAAGTTCCCTTACCTCGTGTCTGACTTGACTCAACCGTTCTTTAACCTCCTGAATAATAAACTAGAGTTAATATATACCTTATTAAGAACCATTTTCAATTTCATTATCCTTATTATATCACTTATTACAATGATATGAACATTATGTAATTATTTAAGTTAATAACGGTCGTTTTGTCGATCTTTGGTACTTGAGGCAACAATAAGCTTCTTATAATTACAAGTTGTTTATGTGGTGAAATATCCATTATATCCAGAATTATATTAATGATTTAGATGTCATATATATCTTATATATCCATTATATACATTCATTTATAATATTACGTAACATTTAGAGGTAAGAAATGAAATGCACCGTTCATGGAGACGGTAAGCCGTACGTACGCATGAACACTACTTTCATTTCAATTTCATAATTAATGGAACTAAATAATAATGATATAAATGTATAATATAATTCCAGTATAATATAGTGTATAATAACATTTACTCCATCCTTTATACATCCCACATATGGCATTAACGATTCAAATCACTTTGAGGGGGCGGTAGTCCGCACTTCCTAAAATGAAATTATCGCGTTTTACCCATAATGGAAATCATAAAGTAAGCCATAAATGAGAAATACAGAAGCATAAGTAAAACATAAACACATTATATATCATATATAAATATAGTGACATTTAATGGACACCTTGGAAGGTGTTATATGAGTGTTGAACAATCATCGTTTCGTGAGGCAGAAATTCGCCATCCACAGAAACCGTATGTTCTTTAACCATTAGATGTAGGTGTGTGTAAGTGTAGCTCGAATCCATATTATAACAAAATCCGAGTATATTGAGGATACTGGTTTTGTTACAAAAGAAATTAATAAAAAGAGTTTAGGGGGTTGGAGAAGAAAAATAATACAAAACAACATTAGAAAAGACATTACCTCAAAATCGGGTAACTCTTTTTGATTTGAGCCAAAGGATTACTTGGGAAGAGTTCTGCCCAAAGTGAGGCTTCTATGAGTAAGAGAGGGATGTTTGGAGAGTATTTGGGCAGATGTTGGCCGAGCCAAATGGCTTGAAAGTGTAAATGAGGTGGGAGAGGTGGGGGCCTTTTATAAGTGGAGAGGAGGGGCACTTTTGGAAAGATTGAAATGTTACATTATTTCACAATGCTTTTCGGATTCTAAAGGTCCCACACTTATATAATTCGAGGCTAAGGTGATAAGGTTTCGAAATATCTTCATCCAATAGGATTTGGACAAGTGTATGCCTTGGATTTTGCATTATCTTACCATTTTATTTAAATCGTTAAATAATGAGGTCATCACTACATCATCATGATGTCATAAATAATTTAATTTATTTAATGTCTAAAAATTATAAAACAAATACTATGATGTAGGAAATCTTTTTAGATTTCTAATTAATATTTATAATCAAAATTTGGACTTGTGTAACCCCACATAAAAACTGTTTTAGTAAAACAACTCATGTTTGTGTCAATTTAATTTCAACATTAAATAAATATATATTAATGTCATTTTCCAACTAAAGTGGCTCCATGGGGTCCCCAAGTTGACCCATGGGTTGTCTGGGTCGGCCATGACTCATCCAATAGGAGTAGGACAAGTGTCAAGCTCATCTCATATTATTAAAACATTGTTTTTACCTTAAACTACACTAATTACCTCTAATCGCGATTAAGAACTTAAAAGTTACTATTCACCAAAAAATTATTTTAATCTTATTGAACCACATTTTACTTCTTAATGACAACCATGTATGTCGGATTTTTGAAAATCAAATCACAGAAGTGGTAATATTTCATTTAAACGAAAAATCAGTTATTTAACTACCACTTAGTGGTTTCACTATTCATCAAAAATTGAAGTTTTTCAGAAAAAGGCCAAAATTTCACCCTAAGCTATAATTGATATTACGAATTCAAAAATGATGTATATTTTAAAAAAATTCCAAACATATTAGTTACATTAATTAATTTTATAATTAATTCCCGTTGTCACAACAAATAGCGTGTTTTTAAGAAACAATTTATATCAAAAGATTGGCAATTGTTTATGTCCAATTTCAATGTTAAATTAATTTTAATGACCACCATTGGATAAAATGGTAAAAATATATTCTAATTATACTCTAAAACCACTCAATAGTATAATTTATCACTATGAATTATTTTGATTAAAAAATTTGTTTTAAGTATTTTTCACTATTCATAAAAATTTTGAAGTTCTCAGAAAATTACTAAAAATTCAACATAGGCTAATTTCAATATTAGGAATACAAAAATAAAGTCCATTTTGAAATATAAAATTTCTATAATTTTAAAAAGTGGTTATTACTATTCATAACGGCTATTTTGATTAGTTGCGATGTGTTAGAACTCGAACTTGCGTACAATGCAAGCTATTGCATTATTGAATGAGATGCATATCGTGGAAGCTCGGGGTGTTACAAAAGATTCTTTCATATAAACCCAAATCGTAAAAAGGAATAATAATTCATCATTTTAAAAAGGAGCGTTAGAAACATAATGGATACCCAAAGTAACTCATCACTGGGATTCCACATAGGAGAATATAGGTGAAAATATGGATATAGAAGAGAAATATAATCATCATGTTCTGATGAAGAGTGGTAGAGAACATGGCTATGAAAAATCCAACAATCACAAATCCATAAATTTGTGATGATCTAAGGTACCATCTGATTCATCAGATATGAGAGTACTAGGACAACATTTTTGGTTTTCAAGATCATTTCCCTAATATTGATGAGTTTTTTAATTAAAAGAAATACTTACTTGATTTTGGTACAATCTCACTGTTGTTTGTGCATTGACCAATTCCCGTTTCATCTCTTAATGAAATGAGGTTGAATTTGTCTTCCGTGAAGTGTTAGAATATCATGCGATAGAATGATAGGTCATTCCATCTGTCTCAAACATAAGGTCAGAAAAAGTTATTAAATATACGCAAGTCGATCTATGGTGAGATTAATTGTACATGGTTCCAAAAATTTGACTTATACTTCATCTATCACAGTGTTTAATTAAATAAAACTAATTTCTACTAACCACGATCTTCCTGTAGGCCAGTGGTATGCTATAAAGGCCTGTCACACTTCTGTTGTGGGTTCGATTCCCGCAACCTTGTCCGACGCGACGGGTTGTCGCTCGTCCTACGGGTTTTCCTTTTTCTAAAACTATATTATTATAGCATAACAAAAAGTTCTAGCCATAAAAAATACTATAGGATGTCATACTTAATCTATTACAATATTTATGTTTATCCAAAATACTTCTATCCAATCTCATAGAATAAATAAAATGATTACAAGAAAGGTCATCTACCAAGCATTGAATACAATAATTTATCCCTCGTATATCATATTATATATATATATATTGTTGTTCACATTAAAAACATTGGATTTCCTTAAACATGTATTCTCTCGAAACATGAGTATCCAATGATCCTTAGTGAAAACATGAATGTTATAAAAAATTTACTCTTTCCACATACCAAAATCCCCAAATTCTATATACTCAAACCATGATATCACTTTTCCCTTATACCAGTCATGATCTCATTAATACTATCAATCATCTCATTATCTCCTTATCCTTTCATTAGGAACAATTCATCTACCTTCCAAAAATAGTGGAATAACCTTTCATGGTTACCGATATCATTCGTCACATACTTCCACAAACTCAAGGAAAGACAACAGTGTAAAAATCCATAGATTTTTCTTTATTCCAAAAGTACCATACATTATTCTTGATAAACATACAATCAATCCACTAGCTTCTTAAACCACTAATTAAGCTTCATAATTTCTTTCATCTCATATATCATTTGTAGTCTCGTCATCATCATCCACATAAATACTTCCCATATGACCATGCTAATTCACTTCATTAGATTTTACCTTAGGGAATTTGTTTTCATAATGCCCGTATATTCGACATTTAAAACATTTAACCACTATTGGTTCTTAGAAATACCATTATCCTTGTTTATAGTGTTAAATGAACCTTTTCCATTAAAATTACTGGCTTTGTGTCCTTCTTTTCCACACCCAAAGCATCATCTAGTTTCTTTGAAACATTCTCCCTTATGCCTCTTCCCACATGATTTACATGAGGGGAATTTAACATTATTTCCTCTATGATCATCATGAAACTCCATCTTTCGCTTATTAGTTGAGTCGGAAAACTTATTGAAGTTGAGATTATTGATCATATTATGAGATTGCTGATTAGGCATAATAACGATATGTTGACTTCCAGATCCAATTTCATTTGGTTTCTCATGAATAATATAATTTGATTGTCCATCACATCGTTCATTATCGTGAATTTTCATGTTCCTATCCATTTTCTAAAACCCGAAAAGAATAGCGTGAGAGGAAAAAATCATAATCAAGGGGGAGTACCTTCAATATCTAATATCTTAGGTTTAATTATAATTTCGTTTCTGTAATTCAAGGACTATAACCTATACTTATACGTAACCTTAGGGACATCCCTAGACATACCCTAGAAATATCTATAGGGATATTTCTAAGGTTTCGTATCCTAGTTTCCAAAGGTTAACTAAACCTTTCCTCTGATACAAACATTAAATACCGAAGCTTGATGTAAATGGAAATTATATTACTTTTGCGGAATACTTAATAAATAACAAAAACAAACACCAATGAACTGTAATAGTTTAGTGTCTTTGGAAACATGAAATATAATCTTCAAATCATGGTAAAATATCTTAATCATATCCCATAAATATCTTCCCCTTTTGTTTTCTTACCTAATACCTTTCTTTATATCCCAGGGAAAAGAATACATAAAAAGGTTGAGCGCAAATGCTCAGTAAGGGTAAACATGGAGAACATAAAACAACCCATAAACATTTGAATGTAAAAACATTAAGATGACATAAATCATAGCAGTACATAAGGCATAGATAATAAAGGAACATCAATCATGATAAAATATAATGGGAATAAAACATGTATTTTTGGAAAACCATTAATCACATGATATGATTTCCATAGTAGCCAAGGCATTGATGTCAAGACCATCACAGTGGAAAAAGTCCATTTCCAAATCAAGTTCAATCCTCGTTTCAGTCTTGTATCACTAAACCGGATTAACTTACCGTTCCATCCATGTCTATATCATGAGATATAAAAATTTACCCAATGCATTGGATGGGGATATAGGTCCCATCCATCTCATAATGAAATCTTTCTTACGTGTGCCACAACATAAACATAAATCAATTATCATAACCCAATGAATAAAATGGGTTTCATAAGCATCATTCCATCGTAACATAATCTATATAAAACAAATGGATATCATTTCATCCTATGAAAATTCAAACCATGTAAATCATATAGACATTATACTTGAAACAAACACATATGAAATAATGTCATCTTAGATGGAAAATAGTTTTGAAAAAACACTTGAAATGAATTCATGATTAAAATATTCTTTCTTCTTCAAAACAATTTTTTTCACAAAATGCCATGAAATTTTAAAATAAAATTATTTTGTTAAAAATAGTCATCAAATTTTGTATTGGAAACTTCATGAAAATTAGGCATTATGAAACCATCAAAATCCATTCACACCATATAAGTTAAAAAACATTCTTCTCATACTTTTTTCGGAAAAGTCAAAAAGTTCATCTTGTGGTAAACAAAAGTAAGATTCCTTTCATAACATTTTGTAAATTTCAAAAAATGGGTAAAAAGGACTTTAAACATACATGAAAACATTTTTAGAAAACATGGACTTGGATGAAAAATATAACCCCAGTAAATACTTACATATAAGCAACCTCAGATAAAAATTAGATTTGAAAAATTATCCCTTACCTTAGGTACTATATGCTTTGTACGTATCAGAACCTCATATATAATGATTTAAATAATTTCATTTACTTATTACAGAATCATATTAATTGTTATGATATCATATATGTTTCACTTATGACTTTATATTACCTGTTCTTTCGTAAATTCCATATTAGAGAAGCGTTTTGGGTAAAATCGTTTTATTTATCATACGTGTTTGGACTTGTTGTTCATGATATTATTATTACATATATCATAATTTAATTACATCTATAATGTAAATAATTATTTTATATATCATATATATTCAGTATATATATATAATAGATAGATGAATGAAATGAAATACACCGTTCATAGAGACGGTTGGCCGTACGTACGCATGAACGCTTTTTTCCTTTCCTTATTGACTTGAATGAAATAAAGTAGATGAAATATATATATATATATATATATATAAATCCAGTAGCATAATTATGTCATATATTTCATTATCATTAACTATGTATACTTTATAATCATTCGTGAATGGTTAACATGGAGAATGAATCTCATCGTGTTGTGGAGATGGTAATCTGTACATACGCACGAGCGATGATATTGTTCCCATAATTATTGAACGGAATTAGAGTGGATGAAATAATATCTAATAATAAGTATGATTTTATCATAACCATATATAGTTATTATTTTCACCATTATACCCATCATAGTAAGGTGGTGGTGGAAAAACAGATTACACCATAGCATGGAGACAGTATTCCGTACGTACGCACGCCCGATGATTTCATTTTTTGTAGGATGGAAAGAAGGTGAAATGGAGTCATTTAAAATTTATAATTACATATATATATATATTATTTATACTTATTTTATTACTTTATAATGAAACAACTAATAAAGAAGAAGTTGAAGAAGAAAAAAAACATGAAAGTATCGTTGGAAGAGATTACCTCTTCTTCGAGGCACCTCTTTTAAACTTCCTCTTAAAGAACTAGAGTTGGTCTTTTGAGGAGACCATAACCTCTATAATATTTCTAGGGAAGTTTGGAAGGGAAATGGTCAGGGTTTTTCTGAGCTTGAAGGCTCAAAATTTTGTAAAGAGAAGAGGGAAGAGGTGCCCTTTTATATTGGAGGAGAGGGGCACCTTAGAAAAAACATAATATATTATTTTATAATAAATTTATTATCGGTTTATAATGGCTCCGAAGTGACTTATCTAGAATATAAATATGGGATGGGTCTAAATAGTTTAATCTAATAGGTTTTAGACAGGTTTAGGTTACTAGTTTAACCTTATCATTTAGATTTAACTCTATGTTAAATAATTTAACTTTTACCGTGTCTTCTTGTATTCTTAAATTATATGGTTAATAAACTTACTATAAAAATACAAACGTACCCAAATTGGTTTATTATTAATATATATAACCTTATATAAGTAATTCTTCCAATTATTATATTTTTATTAATAGAATAACAATTAATAATATAATATGTTTTTTAAAAACAATTTTATGTTAATTTTGACACTATTTGGGAATTGTTTTTTGTGAAAATCATACCATCATTATTAGATCGAAAAAATCTAATTCAATCAATACTAACAAGTCATATTAACCTAAAAGATTATTGTAATTTATAAAATGTCTCAAATTACCTTTATTTGGTTATTTATAACATCAATTATGTTAATATTTCATTAATAAGGTAATTACTGCATCATCATTATGTCATAAATAAATTATATTATTAAATGTCTAAAAATTATAAATAAAATACAATTATGTAGGAAATCTCTTTATATTTAGAATAAATTTTTTTTATCAAATTTATCGTATGTATAAACTGATATTAAAAATGTTTTAGTTATTAAAATTTGATTTTAACTATTTTAACTCTTCTTTAAATAAAACAATAATAAGTGTCCTAATCTAATCCATGAGGACATAAAGGGTAATATCTTATTACTAAGGTTTTTTTTGTCTAATTACACTTATCCAATATAATTAGGACATGTGTTGGAGTAATAATAATATAATTTTTACCCTTAATTACCTTATTTGCTTTTAACCGTGATAAATAAAAGTAAGAAGTTACTATTCAAACAATATTATTTTTATCTCATTGAACCAAATTTTACCCCTTTATATTAATTATTTCTCTCGTATTTTCGAAATTAAACTCACAAAAGTGGTAAAATTATGTTTTATGTACAATTGCAAATGCTCATAGGAGGTGGGTAAAAGACGGTAAAAAGTTTAATAAAATTTTTATATACCTATATAATTCTAAAATGACTCTAATTAATTACATTGAACATATATAGGCATGATTTATCTATTTTGACCTAAAATAAAGTTAAATAAAATAAACCATTATTTAAATAAAAATTCGGATTTTAAATTGTAACTTAGTGTTTTCACTATTCATCAAAAATTGAATGTTTTCAGAAAAATACAAAAAATTCACCCTAGGATAAATTCGATATTCCAAATCCACAAATGAACTCCATTTTGAAATATAATATTTATAAAATTTAAAAAAATGGGTATTACTATTCATAATTTCTAGTTCATAATAATATTATAATAATATCTCATTTAGTGAAACTCAGTTTTGTGGACAACACACACTACCGAGGAAGGTTGCTATAACGTGCAACACAAGCCTATAATACAGTTTGTGTATTCTATAAGATAATATTGTAAGAAACTGGTTTTTGATGTGAAAGACTTTGGAATATTTTTGATGATATTCCAGAGCAGCGCCTTCAGACGACGTGCGATTCTGAGCCCCGAAGTGGCCAGAATTAAATTCTCAGTGTGTTCACACTGGAAACGCAAAATAAAAGGGATAACTCCTAAACGGTGATCCGGATCATGGATCTGAGTGTATGGATGGGTCCGGAATAGAGTATTTACCCTAGGAACAACGTAAATTAAGTCGGTGCAAGACGTTTGGACCCCTCGCTCGCTTTCAGAACGTTAAACGGATAAATTAATTAATTAATTTATTCGTTTAATGGCTAAATTAGAGTATCTCTTAAAAGGTGTTTTGGATTGGAAGACAGAGGGCATCGTTGAGTTCAGAGCGTGCCGTTTACCCTAGGAGGGGTTTAAGTTTCATGGGCGCGGGCCGTCTGTGAAAAATGGCCCCGAGGGCATTTTCGTAATTTGGCAGCCTCGGGCGTGGGAATTTTAACTTTTGAATGGGGACATGGATTAAAATTACGAGACCACCGTTGTGCTCGGAGCATCGTTTTTAGCCTAGGGGAGGCTTAACCCTGACCCTGCCAAAATTTTGGGTTCGGGGCTGTTGGGCGGGCGTTTAAGTGATTTGTACTTAAACACCCCTACCCCTTCTTCTTCTTCTTCTTATTCTTCTTCCTCAAACTCTCCCCTCTCCTCCAGCTCCAGCGAGGCAATATACGTCTAGGCAGCTCCGACGGGACGCGGATAAACTTCTGGTGACGCCCAGCGAGGTAGGAGTCATTTTTGTTTCGTTTTATTTCCCGCACAATGTTCGTCCTAATTTTGCATTGTCGATTTGTTGCCTGATCTTCGATCCAAGACCATAGTTGCGTAGATCCTGTCTTGAGATTTCCAGAACGTTATCCGGATGAAATTTTCGACCACCGGATCGTTTCTGATGGTCCCCTGATGTTTTCCGACCATGAGGCCGATTTCCGGAGAGCTCCGGCGGCGGAGTGGCTGCAGGCGGCAGAATCCGGCGGTCCGGGACGGTGGTGGCGGCGACGGCTTCCCGGGTGGCGCGGTGGCTCAGCCGGGTGCGGCGGCGGTGCGGCATCCCGGCGGCGGTCTGGGTCTTCAGGTGGGTGGCGCGACTCGGGCTCCCCAACTTGGGGCGAGTCGAGCGGGAGACCGGGATCACATGGTGCGACCCCGGCTGGGGAGACGGAGACTCGCCGTTGGCGGGTCTCCGTGTGGAAGCAGACCGGCCATGTCGGCCGGTCGATGGAGAGACTCGCCTGCAGCGCGGGTCTCGCAGGAGGGCAGGCCGCTATGCGGTGGTTCGTGAGTCTGGCTGGGCCGGGCCCAGGTGGCTGGGCCACGGTCCCAGCGGGCCGGCTGGAGTGGGGCGTACCCGCCGGACCGGCCCAAGGGGTCCCCCCCTTTATAAAATATTTGGACGCCCGTATTTCGTTCTACGAGCATCCATGTTGAGCGCCGTTTGTGGCAGCGTTGAACTAATAGCGAGGCAGACTTTTTGAGATGGTCCCAGGCAATTATAATTCCCGATACGGGGGCCTCGGTGGCGCGACACGTACGTCGAGGGGATTGACGTCATCCCAGGGGTTCTTGTATTGGATGGCGCAGACGTGTCTGTCGTCCGTTTTGAGCGTCGTCAGTGGCGTTGGGACCCTGGCACCGGGGCAAATCATTCCAGGGTGGTTTCGGGCATTGAGACCAAAGTTGAGGTGCGGGACCCATGACCCGTCTTTTGAGCTGTACACAGCGTTTCATAACTCTTTCAGTGGGCATTCATTCGGGGTGTGCGAATAGTCGATTCTGGATGATTTTCCGAGGGGATTGTAATGGTGCAATCGGCCTACTATAATTTGGAAAGATGGTGAAGGTCTCACGAGGGTCGTTTGGGTGTTGACGGTGATTTTCCATCTTTATCATCGGGCGACCGTTTTGGACAAGTGAATAGTCCATCTTGTGTGCTTTTTTGATAGGATCTCAATGGTGTGATCCATTCGTTGTGTTTCAGGACTGGTTTGCGGGTCCCATGAAGCACCGCTCGGGAGCAGTGCGTCGGAATGCACCTTTTTCTCCAGATATCTGTTGCACTCATTTGAGTAGTGCTTTTGACGTGTTTTCCCGAGGGGATCACATTGTTGAGAAGCACCCGACTGTTTTCGGGGATGAGGCTCGGGATCACGGGAAGCCGTTCGGGCGTGAGGCGGTGTTGGAGACTTTCCGTCCCATATCCGTTTGAGTAGAGTAAGTAGTCTATCTTGCATGTCTATCCGTGAGGATTACAACTATGTAACCTATTCAGGCAGATCGAGCCTCTTACACGATCTTATTAAATGTGGAAATGTGAAGGTTCCCCGGTGGCAGTTCTTCTACCGTGTTTGTAGCGGACCCTTGGTGAGTGAACACGTGCACTCCCGTGTGAGTGATGTAAATGCTTGAAGTGATGTGGATGGCTGTGCATCAACCGATGAGGTGGAAAGTTGGCAAAGTTATGTTTACGCCCTTTGTGATGACGTTGGGGTGCCGTGTGCACGATAGCCTCCGGGATGGAGACTTGGTATACTCTAGGAGTATACAAGAGCGCTTGGAGGTACATGGGGTTTGTACCTAAGAATGTTTGTACAATTGGATGTGGTTGACTTGGGGCCACACGTTGTGTGAGACCCACGTGTGTACAGTGTTCTGCTTTGCATACTTTGACCTCTCGTGACGTAGAGGGTCCCTCTATGCTCGTTTGTTTGACCAGTAGGGTGGAGTTTTCCCCTGGCTCTGTGCTCGTTTGTTTGACCAGCAGGGTTGAGTGGTCTCCCCCTGGTTTCATTCTCGATGGATCGGTCGATAGTGGTGGTAGTGACACCCAGTGATGGAACATGCACTGAACCTCTTTTGGATGAGTTGTTTTGGAGTTGAGTGGTTGCGCGGTACCCACTCAGTGCTCAGTTGGCCAGTATTGTACCATCTAGTAGGGATGGCCAGAACAGTTTCGGGTTTACCCTCCAGTGGGGCCAGGAAGTAGGTTTCTCACTAACTTCTAGGGTATACCCTCATGTAGGGACTATGCAGTTAGTCACCCAACGACTTCTTAGGGTCTACCCTCCAGAAGAGACTGGACAGTGGGTCACCCGACGACTCTTTAGAGTCTACCCTCCAGAAGGGTTGGGCAGTGGGTTGCTCGTCATCTTATTTCAGGTCTACCCTCCAGCAGGGCTGGGAAGTGGGTTGCCTGTCGACTTGTTCAGGGTTTACCCTCTAGCAGAGACTAGGCAGTGGGTCACCCGATGACTCTTGAGGGTCTACCCTCCAGCATGGCTGGGTAGTGGGTCACCCGTCATCTTGTTCCGGGTTTACCCTCGGCAGGGCTGGGCAGTGGGTCACCCATCAACCTCTTCCAGGTCTACCCTCCAGCAAAGCTGGGCAGTGGGTTTCTTGATGGCTAATTCTAGGTCTACCCTCAAGCAGGGCTGGACAGTGGGTCACCTGATGATGTATTAGAGTTTACCCTCCAGCAGGGTTGGTCAGTGGGTCACCCGATATCATATTATGAATTACCCTCCAGCAGGGCTGGGCATTGGGACACCCGTTGATATTCTAGAATCAGTCTGTTCTACTAGGCTAGTATGTGGATTTCCTTCATGATTACCGGAGCGGGACCCTTGGCTGTACGGGTCAGTGAAGGAACGACCATGACTTTGAGGAGACCTCTCGACTGCGGGGCAGTGACGAGGTATGGTTTGACATAACCCAGAACTCTCAGGTATGAGTGGTTCTTTCCCCCACCAAGAGGCTTCCTTCTGACATGACCTAAAACCGTGCGAGCGAGTCAGTGTCGACCAAAGAGGATAGTGTCGAGGTGTGGTGGTTTGAGCCCCATGACCTGTAGTTCAGGGCAGACGTGCAGGATGCTGGGCATCGATTGTGTTTACTTCTGGGGCTGTTGGTGACTCACTTTTCTTGGGCTGAACTATGGGATGGAGAAACCCTTATGACCTTGTTTCGGGCTTCTTGTTGAGCATATGGATTTGTATATACCTTTTTCTGGTACCCACTTCTGGGGTTTGGTTACACTCCTTCCAGGTGAGGCGAAGATGCGCGAGGTACGCCACGTGATTTCTGTGTCTAGCTTCTCGTGGTTGGACGGGTCTACTCTCCTGCTATAGGTAGCAATGACTCGACAG
Source organism: Viscum album (assembly GCA_963277665.1). Classification (NCBI taxonomy): domain Eukaryota; kingdom Viridiplantae; phylum Streptophyta; class Magnoliopsida; order Santalales; family Viscaceae; genus Viscum; species Viscum album. The sequence goes on along the minus strand of OY728158.1, from coordinate 358,234,971 downwards.
GAAGTTCATCTTCTAACTGTTTCAATCTCCTTGTGTTTGGACGAGTCTACTTCCTTTCTCTTGTTGGGTTGAGCTGGACTCTTTACTGCACTTTTAGTTGTACTCCTCTACTATTCCATGTTCGCTCTACTACTCACCCTTCAGTACCTCCTTTGATACTCCCTCAAGCCTTCGGGGTATCCTACTGAGTATTTTTATACTCACACCATCTTGGGCTTTTCCCGCACATGGTGTGACCTTTCAGAGGACAGACAGGTTGGGCGTGACGTCAGAGGAGCTTAGGAGCTTGGGAGCCTGGACCACATGCGGTGGCCGGAGTCAGGTTCCAGGTGGGGGACCCTTCCAGCTGTCTACTTATTGTTCACCTGTTACCGGGTTGTGACACTTTTCTAGTTAAGCACGTGTTTGACCATTTTTCGTTTCAGTTTACTTTCAGTACATTCTTTGTACTTTTAGAGGTCGATGCACATTGTGGTTTATTTATAGAAGTTTCCATTTTATTTACTCGTCTTTTATTTTACTCTATGCTGTTCCATTGAGTTTTTTGTGTGTGTGTACATGTACTTAGGTAAAGGCCTCCTGCATTATTGTGCCTTCGTCACTGGTTGTCAGCCCCAGACCTATGGAGGCGGGCTTGGGGTAGTTGCGGCTCCAGCCCAGGTAGGGTCAGGTTGTGACAAAGTGGTATCAGAGGTGGTTCGTTCCATGGGACGTTGTTCAGACATCCCTAAAAGAAGAATTGTTTGGGATCTAGGGGAAACAGTGTTAACATGTCTCAAGAGCGGCTCTCAGGCCAGGGAGTCTAGTGATGGTGCGGCGACCGACGTATCCATTCACCAGGACCCTGATAACCCACTTCTCGACTTGGCATGCTGAGACACTTGTTGCAGGGAAAAATTGGATTGTGCATCACATAGGATTAAGTCATTGACTGCCCTTCTTGAGTCAGCTCTCCATTGTTTTTATTGGTATATACATATATGCTCATCTAACCACGACACTCCTTGATAATATTCTGGATGTCTCCGTGAAGACAGCCAGCCAGGATACCAGACTTGGTTCGTGACGACGACCCTGTGAGCTATGAGGCCACAGTCCAGGACCCATAATGTGAGCCCCTTTCTCTGGGTGGGCCGGTAGCAGGACCCCCACCTGTTGAGAAGTAGACAGATTCAGCAGAGCATGCTGAGTTTGATCGCAGATTGTGCGCGCTCCGTGAGTTCCAGCGGCAGAGAGTGTTGAGGTTCACTAGTGAGCCAGACCCTCAGGCATCAGAGGATTGTCTAGAGACAGTGGTTTGCCTTTTCAGTCTTCTGCAGATGCCGAAAGATCGAATAGTGGCTTTGGAAGCCAACCTTTTTTTCATGGAGCAGCTCGGCGTTGGTGGAGTCTGGTGACTCAGTTTCTTGATGAGTCATCGCTTTCGTGGGGTGACATACAATTTTTCTTTTGTGAGGAGTTTTTACCCTCCTTATTACGCTCCGTTCGGATTCAGGATCTCCTGCAGTTTCATCAGGGAGGATTGACGGTGGCCGATTACGCGGATAGTTTTGCAGACCGTGCATGCTTTTACCCGGACTTGCTCCATGACGACAACTTTCAAGCGCAGATGTTCGAGAAGGGTCTCCGAAGTGAGATTCATGCTATCATTGTACCCTTTGAAATTTCCACATATACTTGGGTGAAAGAGTAGGTGATGGTGATAGAGAGTTTCCTATCATGTACTAGAGTTGGTGGTGGCGGCAGGCACGTTGGAGCCGAGATGTCTGTCGCAGCTAGTGGGCGTCGACAAGTAGGACCTCGACGCAGGTGGCATTTCCACTACCAGTTTCGGATACGTGGTCGTATACCACTATGGAAGAAAGGTGCAGGGCCTCATCCAAGGGTGACCTTATGTGAGGGGGCTCCGGGCCATGGACGTACACCACAGTGGCGTCGGAGGGCACCAAGATAGCTCAGGGAGCGGTAGTGTTATGCTTGTGATGGTTGAGGTCACTTGGCATGGGACTGCCCAACTAGGCATGCATAGAGCGTCAAGAAGGCAGCATGTGCACCTCCACGACGGAGGCAACTTCGTGATCAGAGTAGCGCCCAGAGATGTGGTTCTAGCAGAGGAGTGCGAGGAACTGGTAGTGGAGGACGACCTTACGAGGTCTTCCCATCACCACTAGGTGGTCCACATCAGGATCCAGGAGCTGACAGCTGGGACCACAGACTACAGCGATCTTGGTATGTCTACGGTCCTGCATAGCATGAGGTGATAAGAGGTACACTCTACAACTTTTCTACTTCTTGCAGAAGAATTGTTAGAATCTCTGTGTGGAATTCTTTCCTCCCTTCACCTTTCTTGAGATGTTACCAGGGTGGCACAGGGAGTTGGTGTAACCCTGTTTTGGTATGAAAAAAAAGGGTGTAGGACCTTTTTCTTTAGTCGATGGTGTCGACTCCATCACTTTTCGAGCATGTATGATAGTTTTGGTTCGAGACATTGACGGTGAAATCTTACATGACCAGATATCCTTGGGTGTTCCACCATATGGATATTCTGAAGGAGGGAATCACCGGGCCTTGTTCTAGGTGCGGGTAGTGATTCCAGTCACGGCGTGCGACGTAAGGGTTTGTTCGGGGAGGTGAGCTACCCCTGAGAGACTTCAGGCCATTTGAGACTGTGAAAAGGGATGGCGAGGTTCCCTACCGCCTTCCCTTAACTCCAGAGGATGGTTTGGGTGCATGATGTCTCCCACGTGACTCGCCCGAGAAGATGTGTGTGTGCTCTTATGCATGACATCAATGAGGGAAGCCCTCACATGAAAATATCAATCCTTTGGTCTGTGTGTGGTGACACAGTGTTGTGGGTGGGTTCTTCTGGGTTCGGGAGAGCCAGGTGTGGGCTTAGTACCCTGAGTTGTTCCCTGGTTTGGATTTTCGGGGACGAAAATCATGAAGGATGGAATAATGTAAGAACCCAGTTTTTGCTGTGAAAGACTTTGGAATATTCTTGATCATATTCCAGAGAAGCACCTTCAGACGGTGTGCGATTCAGAGCCCCGGAGTGGCCGGAATTAAATTTTCAGTGCGTTCATACTAGAAATGCAAAATAAATAGGATAACTCCTAAACGGTGATCCGGATCAGGGATCCGAGTGTACGGATGGGTCTGGAATGGAGTTATTACCTTAGGAACGACATAAAGAATGTCATTGCGGTACGTTTGGACCCCTCGCTCTCTTTCGGAACGTTAAATGGATAAATTAATTAATTAATTTAATCATTTAATGGATAAACTCGAGTATCTCTTAAACAGTGGCTTGGATTAGAAAATAGAGGGCACCGTTGAGTTCAGAGCATACCGTTTACCCTCGGAGGGGTTTAAGGTTCGCGGGCGCGGGCCGTCTGTGAAAAATTGCCCTGGGGGTGTTTTCGTAATTTGGAAGCCTCGGGCGTGGGCATTGTCACTTTTGAACGGGGCCTCAGATAAAACTTCTAAGACCTCTGTTGCGCTCATAGTGTGGTTTTATCCTAGGGGAGACTTATCCCCGACCCTACCAAAATTTTGGGTTCAGGGCTGTCGGTCGGGCGTTTAAGTGATCGGTACTTAAACACCTTCACCCCTTCTTCTTCTTCTTCTTCGTCTTCCTCAAACCCTCCCTTATCCTCTAGCTCTGGCGAGGATATCTCTGGCGAGGCGATCTCCGGCGAGGCGGCTCCAGTGAGGAAGCTTCGACGGGTCGCGGCGAAACTTCGGGCGAAGCCCAGCGAGGTAAGAGTCATTTTTGTTTCGTTTTATTTACCGCACCATGTTTGTCCTAATTTTGCATTGTCGATTTGCTGCCTGATCTTCGATCAAAGCCCATAGTTGCGTAGATCCTGTCCTGAGATTTCCAGAATAATATTCGGATCAAATTTTCGACCACCATATCGTTTTCGGTGGTCCTCTGACGTTTTTCAGCCACGAGGCTGGTTTCCGGTGAGATCCGGCAGTAGAGTGGCCCGAGGCGGCGGAATCCGGCGATCCGGGACAGCGGTGGTGGTGACGGATTCCCGGGTGGCACAATGGCTCGGCAGGGTGCGGCAGCGACGCGACATCCCTGCGGTGGTCCGGTTCTTTAAGAGGGTGGTGCGGCTCAGGCTCGCCGGCAAGGGGCGAGCCGAGCGAGAGACCGGGGTCGCATGGCGCGACCCCAGCTGGGGAGACGGAGACCTGCTATTGGCGGGTCTCCGTGTGGAAGCGAACCGACCATGTCGGCCGGTCGGTGGAGCGACCCGCGCGCAGTGCTGGTCTTGCGGGAGGGGGGACCATTGTGCGGCGGTCCGCGGGTCCGGCTGGGCCGGGCCCAAGCTTCTGGGCCACGGTCCCAGCGGGCTGGCCTGAGCGAGGCGGACCAGCCGGACCGGGCCGGTCCGACCCAAGGGCCCCCCACCCTTTTAAAATATTTGGACACCCGTATTTCGAGCTACGAGCGTCCGTTTTAAACGCTGTATGCGGAAGCGTGGACCTAACAGTGAGACAGTATTTTTGAGATGATCCTAGGAAATTATAATTCCCGAGACGGGGGCCTCGGTGGCGTGACACGTACATCGAGTGGATTGAAGTCATCCCGAGGGTTATTGTTTTGGACGACACAGACGCTTCTGACGTCCGTTTTGAGCGCCGTCAGTGGCGTTGGGACCCTGGCGTCGGGGCAAAGCTTTACAGGGTGGTTTCAGGCATTGAGGCTGTAGATGAGGAGTGGGCCCCATGGCCAGTCTTTTTAGCTGTACACAGTGTTTCATAACTTTTTCAACGGGCGTCCGTTTGGGGCATGCGAACAGTCAATTCTGGATGATTTTCTGAGGGGATTTCAATGGTGTAATCCGCCTGCTCTAATTCGGCAGGACGGTGCCGGGCCGTTGAGGGTCATTTGGGCGTCAACGGTGATTTTCAATCCTTATCACCGAGTGACTTTTTTGGAAAAGTGAATAGTTCATCTTGTGTGATTTTTCGAGAGGATCGCAATGGTGTGATCCATTCGTTGTGTTTTGGGACCGGTTTGCGGGTCCCACGAAGCACCGCTCATGTGCAGTGCGCCGGAATGCACCTTTTTCTCTGGATATCTGTTGCACTCATGTGAGTAGTTCTTTTGCTGTGTTTTCCCAAGGGGATCGCATTGGTGCGATGCGCCCGACTATTTTCGGGGTCGAGGCTCGGGATCACAGGACGCCGTTCGGGCGTGAGGCGGTGTTGCTAACTTTCCGTCGGATATCCGTTTGAGGCAAGTATTTAGTCTATCTCGCATGTCTTTTTGCGAGGATTAAAATGGTGTAATCTGTTCCGGCGGGTGAAGACTCTTACACGATCTTATTAAATGTGGAAATGTGAAGGTGCCCCGGTGGCGGTTCTTCTACGGTGTTTGTAGCGGACCCTTTGTGAGTGATCACGTGCACTCCCGTGTGAGTGATGTAAATGCTTGAAGAGATTTGGATGGCTGTACCTTAGCTGATGAGGTGGAAAGTTGTCAAAGTTATGTTTACTACCTTTGTGTTGACGTTGGGGTGCCGTATGCACGATATCCTTAGGGATGGAGATGTGGTATACTCTGGGAGTATACGAGATCACTTGGAGGTACGAGTGGTTTGTACCTGAGAATGTTTGTGCGCTTGGTTGGGGTTGACTTGTTGACACACATCGTGTGAGCCCCATGTGCATGACGTGATCTGATTTGCGTACTTTGACCTCTCTCGATGTAGAGGATCCCTCTATGCTCGTTTGTTTGATCGGTAGGGTGGAGTTTTCCGCTGGATCTGTGCTTGTTTGATTGACCAGCAGGGTTCAGTGGTCTCTTCCAGGTTTCGTTCTCGATGGATCGGTTGGTAGAGGTGATCATGAAACCCAGTGATGAAACAGGAGTTGAAACTCTTTTGGATGAGTTGTTCTAGATTTGAGCGGTTGCGCGGTACCCACTCAGTGCTCGGTTGGCCAGTGTTGTACCATCTAGTAGGGATGGATAGAACAGTTCCGAGATTACCCTCCAGCAGGGCTAGGCAGTGGGTTGCTCACTGACTTCTAGGGTTTACCCTCCAGTAGGGACTGGGCAGTGGGTCACCCGACGGCTTCGTAGGGTCTACCCTCCAGTAGAGACTGGGCAGTAGGACACCCAACGACTCTTTAGAGTCTACCCTCCAGCAGGGCTAGGCAGTGGGTCGCCCGTCATCTTCATTCAGGTCTACCCTCCAGCAGGGCTGGTCAGTGGGTCTCCTGTCGATTAGTTCAGGGTTTACCCTATAGCAGGGACTAGGAAGTGGGTCACCCGATGACTCTTGAAGGTCTACCCACCATCAGGGCTGGTTAATGGGTCTCCTGTCATCCTGTTCCAGGTTTACCCTCTAGCAGGGCTGGGTAGTGGGTCACCTGTCGACCTCTTCCAGGTCTACCCTCCAGCAAGGCTGGGTAGTGGGTCGCATGACGGCTTATTCCAGGTCTACCCTCTAGCGGGGCTGGGCAGTGGGTCACCTGATGATGTATTGGGGTTTACCCTCTATTAGGTCTATGCAGTGGCTCACCCGATATCATATTATGAATTACCATCCATCCAAGATTGGGAGTGGGACACCCGTTGATATTCGAGACTCAGTCCTTTCTACTAGACTAGTCTGTGGATTTCCTTCGTGATTACCAGAGCGGGACCCTTGGTTGTACGGGTCAGTGATGGAATGACCTTGACTTTGAGGAGACCTCTTGACTACGGGGCAGTGATGAGGTGTGTTTTGACTTAACCAGAAACTTTCAAGTATGAGGGGCTCTTTCCCCCACCGAGACGCATCCTTATGACGCGACCTAAAACCATGCGGGTGAGTCACTGAAACCCAAAGTGGATAGTGTGGAGGTGTGGTGGTTTGAGCCCCATGACTTGTAGTACGGGGCAGACGTGTGGGATGCTGGGCATCGATGGTATTTACTTCTGGGGATATTGGCGACTGACATTTCATGGGTTGAGCTAGGGGATGGAGATCCCCATACGACCTTGTTTCAGGCTTCTTGTTGAGCATATGGATTTGTATATACCTTGTTCAGGTGCTCACATACTGGGTTTGGTTACTCTCCTTTCAGATGAGGCGAAGACGCATAGGGTACGCCATGTGCTTTCTGTGTCTAGCTTCTCATGGTTGGAAAAGTCTACTCTCCTACTATAGGTAGTGAAGACTCGACATGAAGTTCATCTTTTCATCGTTTCCAGCTCCTTGTGTTTGGACGAGTCTACTTCCTTTCTCTTGTTGGGTTGAGCTGGACTCTTTACTGCACTTTCAGTTATAATCCTTTACTATTTCATGTTCGCTCTACTGCTCACCCTTCGTTACCTCCATTGTTTCTCCCTCAATCCTTCAGGGTATCCTACTGATTATTTTTATACTCACCCATTCTTGGGCATTCCCCACACTTGGTGTGCCCTTATAGACGACGAACAGGTTGGTCGTGACGTCAGAGGAGCTTAGGAGCTTGGGAGCATGGACTGTGTGCGGTGGTCGGAGTCGGGTTCTCTGTGGGGGACCCTTCCAGCTGTCTACTATTTTTTCACCTATTGCCGAGTTTTGGCACATTTTTGGTTGGGTGCGTGTTTTCCCCTTTTTCTTTTCAGTTTACTTTCAGTACTTTCTTTGTAATTTTAGAGGTCGATGCACATTGTGGTTTATTTATAGAAGTTTCCCTTTTCATTACTCATCTTTTCTTTTACTCTGCACTATTGCATTGAGTGTGTTGCGTGTGTGTGTACAGGTACTTAGGCAAAGGCCTCCCAGAGTTATTGTGGGTTTGACACTAGTCGCCAGCCCCTGGCCTATGGAGGCGGGCTTGGGGTAGTTGCGACTCGAGCTCGGGTAGGGTCGGGTTGTGACAAATATGGTGTTGCGTATAGTGCAAGCTAATCATCGTGTAACATACATCAAAAGACATTAAATTAATTAAAATTAATATTTCTCATAAAATCCCAGGGTGTTACATTAGGACAGTGTGGTATTAGAGGTCTAGCTGAGGGATAGGATGGAGTTTGGAGTTAGGAATAAGTGATGCTGCATGAGTTGGTAGTAAAATTCTATCATTCACGTTTAGAAAGTGTTCTAAACACTAGAGACCAGATGAGACCAAGGTATTAAAGGCCTTCTGTGATTCGATGCAGGGACCATTATATTTACAGTGGCTACATAATGAGGTGATACTGGTTGGTGGGAGGAGACCTAGAAAAGGATCATGTATCATTCTTATTTATGCCTCGGTTTTAATGGTTAGACGGTGAGATAGGTTAAACTAAAAAGAATAAAATAAAACAATTAATTAATGTTATCATATTCTATATTACAAGGATATGAGTATAAACTATTTTTATTTTTATAGGTATGACTCCAGGTTGATATAATCATTAGGTTTTCATAGAAGATGTCACGAAGGTTGCGCAAGTAGATCATCTCCGAGTAGAGGTTGATGAAGATGACACTTAGTGGTGGATACTATGATAATTTCAGTGCTAGATTATAAAAATGTATGCGGGATTCATTTTATATGAATTCATGAAAGAATGGTTGGAGGAGGTTGAGATAGCATTCAGTTCGATTCATGATGAGAAAGAAAACTAGGTGTCATTGGTTGTAAAAAGTATACCTGCAGTAGTGAGTATGTGGTTATTCTTGTTTCTTAAAGATAATGATGAGTTAGTTGTCTCATGGCAGGAGTTTCGAGACAAGTTTAGAGTCGAGTTTCTTTCTTTGACCGTGAAGGCGACCAGTCTCTAGAAGATTCTTACCATTTGAGAGGGGATCTACAGCGTGTGGGAGTTGATGATCAATTTTAGGAAACTAATTATATATTATTCATACATGTTTCTATATGAGGACGCCAGGGCGAGGCATTTAGAGAAGTATTTCCATCCAGAGATCCATCACTCGGTCCCCTCGTTTATGCTGAAGACATATCTTAAGGTGCTGGCGAGGGCATAGGTCATCAGGAGAATTTTATCTAGAACATGATGATTATGAGAGGGTATTGATCAGGATTCCTCGTGAAAGACAGCTATGAATTAGGGGTTTCAGTGTTAGGGGTAAAAGAGTTTCCATTCGGTTGTGGGTTGGTCCCAGCCCTCAGTGTCTTGTTTCTCCATGGGAAATGGCTCTCAGGCCTATCCAAAGAAATCATGTGTTTTTTTCTTATGTAGGATGAGTTGATCCTCAGAGAGATTGACCTAACATTATTAGTAGTCATCACGCATTAGGTGTTCTACTTCTGGTTCCTCTATTGAGGCAGTTCCATTTAAGGCTTCAATAGTAGGTTTGACCTGTTTTAGATCAATTGAGAGAATTTGAGGCAAGAAAAGGATAACGATAAGACATTATTTATCCTTACAGAGTAGAGTGCAACCATGGAGCTGGTAAATGTCAGGGTCAAAGAGTCCATGGAGAAAGTCTTGGTAAAAATTATGCATTAGTGTTTCCAGCAACAGGCGAGCCATACATCATTCTAGGTATGCTTTTCTTATTTTCTACATAGGTGCATGCCTTTTTTGATTCAGGAATAACGCAGTCCTTCATATCACCAAACCTTTTCCATGATTTGGTAACTAAGGTAGATTGGCTTCCAATAGAGACCATATCCTTTTACATATATCATTATAGGATTTTATGCAAAATTATTCATCAGAGTACAAGCCAAGGATCGTAATATCTAGTTTCTTGGAAGACTAGTTACATAATTCTGAAAACATGGAACTAATTAAAAAATTTCTTTATTTAATCATCTAAATGATATTATAACATCCATTGTTCTAAAACAATTCACTGGTTACCGTGGGGAACACATGAACAAAGAGATGAGCTAAATATCCTAGTAAGGGAATTACCATAAGAACAAGCATTGACACATGGGATAGAATGCATGACATGATTATATAAAAAGGGATGTAACATATGGAATATAAAAATAGAATCAAATGAAAATGGAGTCATAGTATTGTGGTAGCAACATAAAACATGAATTTATCATGATTCGAGGCTAACATCCAAGACTGTTGCACATGGTAGAACATGCCAAGGCTAACTGCCAAAACCGTCACACATGGTAGAACAAGCCAAGCCTAACCGCCAAGACTGTCTCACATAACGTCTCATGATATTAAAAGTTATCCAATTAATTAGATGGATATCTGGTCACACCAATATTAAAATTTCATTAATATTTTTTCCACAGAACTAATCATACATAATCAATCATATATTAATATAAGGGTTACCCATTGAAAGAATTTGGTTCCATAATCATGTTACAAAGGATAAAAAACTAGTCGTATCCTAAAAGTGTCAATAAAAGAAATGAACTAAAATATAAATTTGAATTTAATAAGTAAATTTAAACATGTATCATGGTACATTATTTCATGTATAAGTGAAAACATGTATGAATAGTGTATAAGAAATTTTAGCATTAAAACATTTATTGCAGCTTTAAGTAAATTAATATAGAGGCGTTAAAATAGAGAAGGGAATAATCCTTTATATAAAACCCAAAGAGAAAAAATAAGGTTTTCTTAATAATAAAATAATGATTTTACAATGAAAATAGTGGATTAAAATAAAAGATAGAGTGCACTTGAAATCGGGTAAGAATTCGGGATGTTCCCTCAGAACAGGTTTGCTTATCAGGAAGTATTGATGAGGGAATCACTTAAAAAGAGTTATATCCCCAATAGATAATGATTAAAGGGTCATTATCATTTAATTTAGTAAAATTAAATAGCTTTCTGAATATGCACATGAAGAGATAATATATCTTCATTTTGGTAAAACAATGATAAGGAAAGCGGAGGGAACAAAGGAGGTTCTGGTAGAATCCCTTACAAATTATTGACATGGTATCAAGTGTACAGAAGAGGGACTAATGAGAGAGAAATGGGTTTTTCATCACTTATATATCATTAGGGAAGTATGGGGTATGTTCTAAATCAACCCACATCATTATAATTACACATAAAAGGGAATAACATAGAGCAAATTCTTGAATAAAAGTGAAATAGAGAGGATCCCTTGCCTTAAGTCCGATGGTTTTCTCCACTTTATATTAATGACCTGAATAATAAAATTAGGTTCATTAATAAATAATTAAATACCCTATTCAATATTCAAAATATTGATTATAACATTTTTATGTTCATTCATAACCATTTTGATTGGTTATAAGGTTCAATTTCATTTTTCGAATTCATTTGCTTTCTTGGTTTTAATGATCAGTTCACCTATATTCATGTTTGAAAACACATGTATGATGAGAGTGGTTGTATATAATTGAAGTTATATTACGTTATTGAACATAAATAATATTAAATGGTTATAAAATTTATTGGCTTATTTTGATTGAAGGTGAGTCATTATATAAAACATTAATGAGAAACGCTTGGATTAATTTGGTGATTTTTCCCATAATTAACTTGTATTGTATTATTATTTTATATAATGTTTGAAAATGGATTCCAGAACATATTATAATATATAATACATATTTAATAGTATTTTTCAACCATAAAAATGGTTTCATGACCTGAATTTAATATGGTAATAGAAATTAGTAACTTGTCGTCCTTAAATGTGATAAATTAATACACCTCAGATGGTGTTTTCATTTCTTTCGTATAAAATAAAAAAAATCAGAGATAATAATGAATTATCCCATTATAATAACAAAATTCTATTACATAAATGGTATTTTATTTTTCACCATTTTTATGAATAGAGGTTAGGAAAGAAAATAGAATAAAATAACATGAAAAAAATGAATTAATAGAAAAGAGGTATTTACCTACTAATTTAATCTTAATTTAGAGCCTCTTAAGGGGATAGGATTTGGTCATTTGAGGAGGCAAAGGGATTTTAAACGTGGGAGATAATATTGGAGAAATATTTGGGTAGAATTTTGGTTAAGCGTAAAGCTTGAGAGAAGTGAAGAGAAGAGGGTAGTGTGGGTTGTTTTTATAGTGGAGGAGATGAGGATTTTCTTAATATTTTAACCATTAATTTATTATTTTTCCACAGGACAAGAAATATTAATGATTATTGTGAGAACAAACAGTAATAAGTGCATGTGAGTTTGAAAGAATGTAATTTACATCATCCATTACTCAATCATGATGCATAAATTCAGGTTTTAACATTTATTGTGAATTATCGTATTTTACTATTCATAAAAAATCATGTATTTTATAAATACATAAAAAATTGACCTGAAGAATTTTTCAACTTTTAGAATCCAAATATTAAATTAATTTTTCAAAAATAAATTTCTAAATTTTATTTAGTTAATTTATAATTAAATATATAATATAAATGTAAAATACAGTTTTTAAAACAATAATAGGCATTATAATGATTTCTAAAAGTACATAAGATCTTATAAAATTATATTAAAACTATAATGAAAAAAATTTTAATTTATGAAAACCTATTAAAGAAATAAATTTTCATTTAAATTAATTAATAAATTGTAATTAATTATTTAGGAGTTACAAAAATACTAGTACTTTTATTACAATCATATTATTACTTATAAGATGCCTAAATTTTAATTATACATTCATGGATTAGGTTACTATTGTTCTGGGTGATTTACTATTAATAAGGGTCATATAACTATTCATAATGTTATGTTACTGTTCATAAGGGTAGATTAATATTCACCAAAAAGTGAGTTTGTTCCATTAGACTCCAACGGTCTTACTGATCATAATGTTGTATGTCAGATTTTTGAAATTAAAAAAACAAATGTGAAAATATTATGTTTAAAGGTCACATAGTTCTTAGAAGTTCATTGGGCTGTGAGTTCATGTGACTATATTACATAATTATAAGAAAGTAATTTATGTTGATAAAAAATTGGGTCGTTACACTTCCAGTTTCATTAGTACTAACTATGCTAGTTGGAGGTTGATGTAACTTGTTTGATGTATGTACAGACTATGAGCTAGTTCATGGGAAGGACTGCTCTTGGGGAGATTCCTTATATTTACAGATACAACCATATGATGTCATCCTTATTATGGATTAGTTGTATTTGATGTAGGATACCATAGATTTCCTTAGTATGTGTGTGGTGTTATTTGATGATGATGGAGAGACAATAGTTCTTATTGGCGAGTAAGACCATATTTTGTTTAGAGGCATGTTATATCCTTGGAATTCTTGATGTCTGAGCTAATGTTGAGTTCGTCAGAGGTTCAACAGTCAACGTTTCCCAGGGTCATGGAAGAGTACCTCGATGTCTTTCTAGAAGAGGTTGTAGAATTACCCCATTGATGGGAGATCAAGTTCAGGATCAAGATACAACCATGTGTGTCTCTTATCTCAATGTCTCCATATAGTATATTTCCTTTTGAGTTGTGGGAGATTCATTCACCTATCGATAGTCTATTACAGTGCATTTCTGTTCGGCCGAATGTGTCACCATGGGGTGCACCCATTTTTTTGTAAGGAAAGATGACAACGGTTTGTGGTTGTGTGTCAATCAACGTCTCTTAAAAAATGTGATAATGAAGAATTATTATCCCCTTCCACAAATTTTTGTCTTATTCAATAAACAAAAGGGATCAATTTGGTTCTCAAATATAAACATACAGTCAGGATATCATCATATGTGTGTGAAGGATGAGGATATCCCGAATAATGATTTTTGTTGTCTTCATGGGAATATCATTTTCATGGCGATGTCGTTCGGTGTGATGAATGCTTCATCTGTGTTAATGGGGTAAATTAACAATGTGTTTTGTGTGTTCTTGGATAAAATCAAGGTGGTTTTTATTGATGACACCCTTGTGTACCTTTTATTTGAGGAGGAGCATGCGGGGAATCTGCATGTCATTTTGGGAGTTCATTGTCGACAAAAGCTATTTTGTAAGTTGTCTACATGTGATTTTGAGGCTTTAGATGTCCATTTGAAGGGGAATGTTGAGTCCAATAATGTAGTAGTTTTGGATCCATCAAAGGTATAAGTATTCTTGTCTTGTGAATCCCCCAAGATTATAACAGAGCTGTGATGTTTACTTCGTCTCGCAGGCTGTTACAAGAGGTTCATAGACAATTTCTATCAGTTTGGGACTCCTCTAACAACATTAACTAGAAAAGATCCGGAATTTGGGTGGAATTACAATACTCATACATCTTTCGAGTACCTGATAGAGAAATTGGTCAGTTCTATGGTTCTTTTTTTTTCAGAAGACAGAGTTCAGTTTATGGTATTCTATGACGCTTCACATCTAGGGTTAGGCTGTATTATGATGTAGTAGAGATAATTTTTTATGGGTCTCGATAGTTACCTCTCCATGATCATAACCATGCCTCCAACGATATTATTTTGGCAGTAGTAGTGTTTAATCTAAATTTGTAGAAATGTTACCTCATTACTGAGCGTTTCGTGGTCTTCACCGATTATAAGAGTCTGAGGTACATTTTTTCCCAACATGACTTGAACTTGTGAAAATGTTGTTGGATGGAGCTCTTATAGGATTACGACTTCAAATTTTTATATACACACGGAATGGAAAATATTGTAGCCAATATATATAGTACGAGGTCACACAGTGATTTAGTTTGTGAATTAGGTGATTCCTGGAGGGTGATGTAAGAGATTTTGGCATTAGATACAGATATAGGAAAAAATAGTGGTAGAAGTTGTATTTTTCTTATGATGTTGAAGTCATCTTTAGTGTAGCATGTGGAAGTGTCCTAGTTGGGGGATCTTGAGGTGGAGGTCTGGAGATACCGAGTTGTTTGTGGTGGGGCCCTTGATGGTTGGTTCATGGATGAACAATACTGAGTGTTGTTTTAGGGAAAGGTTATTGTTCCTTTGGTGATGTTTGAGATAGTTCTCAAAGAGTTATTTAGTACAGTCGTAGACATACATCCTTCCATGATAATGATGTACCTATATTTGAGGAGTCAGTTTTGGTCGTCAGGGTTGAGGTGTGGAGTTACAGAGTTTCTGTCTCCATGTTTGGTCTTCCAGAATGTGATGTTCGAGCACGATGTTCCTAGTGGTTTTCTCCAGTCGTTAGATGTTCCTCAGTGGAGGTGAGACGACATATCGATTGAATTTATTACCGTTTTACCTCTATCTCCGGGAGGTTATGGAATTATATGGATGGTAGTGGATCATTTAATGAAATCATCCCAACTAATAACTATCAAGGAGTCGATCTTAGTGGAGTATTTGTTTATTAAGTATCTGGAGTTGGTGGTGAGAATTCACATAGTCCATATGATGATCATATCCAATATAGTTCCTCATTTTACCTCCAGATTGTGGAGAGGTCTCAAGAATAATATTGGTTCTCAATTATGCCTTAGCACTTCTTTCCATCCACAGACAGATGGATAGACTGAGCGGACCATCCAAACTCTTGAAGGCATGTTGCACTCTTGTGTCTTGGCTTTTGAAGGTTCATGGTTGAGACACTTACCCTTAACAGAGTTCTCTTACATTAATATTTTTCACACCCACTTTGGTATCTTTCCATTTGAAGCCTTGTACGGCCGACCATTCCATTCTCTATTGTGCTAGGCTAGGGTCGGAGAGTCAGAAATTCTATGGCTAGAACTGGTACAAAATATGAAAGAGATGGTTCCGATGATTCACAAGAGGATGAAGGAAGTTCATGATTGTTATAAATCTTATTCCAATCGTAGGATGATACCAATGGAGATTGATTTTGGGGATCATGTGTTTTTTAATTTGGATCACCATCGTGGTCAGCAAAGGTTTGGTCATGCGGGTAATCTTTGTCGCCATTTTTTGGACCTTTTGTTGTTTTGGCACATGTTGGAGTTGTGGCATATCGGTTAGCACATCCCACACTAATGAACTAGATACATGATTGTAACACCCTGATATTTTATGAAAAATATTCTTTTAATTTCATTAATTTCTTGTGTTGTATGCTACACCAAGATTACCTTGCGCTATACGCAACACCGTATTAGCTTGTAGTATACGCAACACTATTCTTGGATCGTGTTACACACAATTTTGATAATATTTATTCTACGCAACATTGAGTATATATATATCTATATTCAATGTATAAATGAAATATGGTTGGATTATGTTATAAAAAACAATGAAGGATTCTTGCACAACACGCAACCCTGACTTGGCTTGCATTACATGCAATCACAACCTTCCTCGATAGCGTGTGTTTTACGCAATAACGGGTTTTACTAAACAACGATATATTATTATAATATTTTTATGAACTAGCCATTATGAATAGTATTAACTAAATTTTCAATCTTATAACATTATTATTCATCTTAAACATTTTCTAAAACATGATATAAGAACAAAATAAATTTTTTGGGTAAAATAATTATTTATCAAAAAATGAAGTTTTACCGCCTTTTGATGGCACACCCACTTTAAATCTTGTTTTTTACATGTTTATAAGTTAAATTTGACAAAATAAAATTTTTATTTGGAATCATTAAATAAAAATTTACTTTGTATAAAATTTTCAAATTATTCTGGTAACTTTCATATTTTGATGAATAGTAAAAACACGATATATTTTAATTAAAAACAACTTTTTTCATCATAATAATTTATATGGTTAAATTATAATATTGAATGGGTTTAAAGTATAAATAGAATATATTTTTACCATTTAATATAATTTATGTCATTAGCATTGATTCTACCTTGAATTTGTAGGATAAATCAATTCAATTTTTGCAATGTTTTAAAGAAAAACTCGTTTTCTTTTGACAATGGGATTAATTTTATTTTAATTTCTACAAATTTGTATATTAAATTTGGAAAAATAGATTCCATATTTGGAATTAGTGGATCCAAATTATGTTAGTAAGCTACTTTTAATTTTTGGGAATTATGAATAGTAACTACGGTAAATTTTATTTACCATAGTTAAAGGTAAATCAGGTAATTAAGGGTAAATATAATATTATAAAATTATCCTAAAACATGTCAAAATCCTATTGGATGACTAAAAGTCGACCCATATCCCTTAATGGTTGGATAAGATTCATTTAATGGACTTTTGTCAATGAAAACAATTTAATTATTATTAAAACCAAAGAATGTGACAACATGTCACTTTCTTAAATATTTTAAGTATAATAATTTTAATTTAGTGAAAAACATCATGAAACTTCAAACATGAATAGTCTCCAAAAATACAATACGATTATCTACATCATAGGAATTTATTTAGAATTTTTAGGGATTAAATAATTATCATTTATTATGACACAAAGATGATGCAGTAATTGTCTTATTAATGAAATATTGACATAATTGATGTTTTAAATACCCAAATAAATGTAATTTAAGACTTTTTATGAATTAAACTATTTTTATAGATTAATATTACATGTTACTATTGAGTTAATTAAATTTTTTATAACTAATCATTCTGTTATGATTTTCACAAAAATCAATTACTAAATAGTGTCAAAATTGACATAAAATAGTTTTTAAAATAAATATTATATTATTAATAGTTATTTTATTCATAAAAATCTAAGGTTCGACCAAATGAATTAGATACGGTTATATATATTAATAATAAACAACTTGGGGTTCTTTTGGCTTCTTATAGTATGTTTATTAACCATATAGTATAAGAACACAAGAAGACACGGTAAAAGTAAAATTATTTAACTTAATGTTAAATCTAAATGATAATGTTAAAATAGGAACCTAAACTTGTCTAAATTCTATTTGATGAGAGTATTTCGATCCATCCCCACCTTAGCTTATAAATAATTCAATTAAGAGCTATTTTAAACCGAAATTGACTTTATAATAAAATAATATTTTTAGTTTTTCCAAAGGAGCCCCTCTCCTACCTTATAAAAGGGCACCTCCTCCCTCTCTTCCTCACACCACTTTGAGCCTTCACACTCGGCCAAACCCTGAATAATTATATTCTAAACTTCCCTAGAGACATCCTAGAGGTCCTGGTCTTCTTCAAATAACAATTTTAGTTCCCTAAGAGGAGGTC
Organism: Viscum album; assembly: GCA_963277665.1. Lineage (NCBI taxonomy): Eukaryota > Viridiplantae > Streptophyta > Magnoliopsida > Santalales > Viscaceae > Viscum > Viscum album. The sequence goes on along the minus strand of OY728158.1, from coordinate 358,216,955 downwards.
TCAAAGGGGCGCTTCAAAGAAGAGGTAAGGTCCATTACCGATTCTTTCACCTTTATTTCTTCTTCCACTTCTTGTTCTTAGGTTGTTTCATTATGAAGTAATAACATCAGTATCACTCATATACTGATATATTATTATAATTATGAAACAATCCTATTTCACCATCTATCAATCCTACGGAAAACGAAATCACCGCGCGTGCATACCTACGAAATACCGTCTCCACGTCGTGGGGTAATCTATTTTCCTCCACCACCATACTTGGATGGATATAATGGTGTAAATAATAACTATATATGATTATTTTAAAGTTATATTGATTCTGAAATAGTATAAATACACTCCAATACAGTCCCACGATCATGAGAACGATATCATCGCTCGTGCGTACGTACGGACTACCATCTCCACGACGCGATGAGATTCATTATCCACGTTAACCATTCATGAATGATTATAATGTATATATAATAAGTAATCATGAAATATATGACATAATAATGATACTGTATTTATGTGTATATATATATGTATGTCATCTACTAAATTCCATTCAACTCAATAAGGAAACGAAAACAGCGTTCATGTGTACGTATGACCTACCGTCTCCATGAACGCTGTATTTCTTTCCATTTACTAATTTATTATATATATGTATATTATGAATATATGTTATATATAAATAATGTTTTATATTATGTAATTAAGTAATCATGATCTAAGTAATCATATGAATAATTATAAGTCAAAACACGGACGCCAAATGAAACAATTTTACCGAAAACGCTCATTAACATGGAATTTACAGAAGAACCGGTAATATAAAGTCATAAGTGAACCATATATGATATCATAACAACGTTTATGATTCTATAATAAGTCAATGACATTATTTAAATCATTATACAGGAGGTTCGGACACTTACGAAGAAAAGCAGACCAAAGGTAAGGGAAATATCACAATCTCATTTTTATCCGAGATTGTTTACACTTTAGTATTAACTGGGGTGTATTTTATCATCCACATCCATGTTCCCTCAATATATAATATTGTTTCCATCCACCTACAATTTTTTTTAAATCCAATTTTACCCTTCGGTGAGTTTTTAGTAATGGATATGAAAGGAATCTTTTTTCTTTTTTTGTACGAGGTATTTTTTTGACTTTTCCGACAAAAGTACGAGAAGAATGTTTTTTAACTTATACGGCATGAATGGATTTTTAATAAATTATTTCCAAGAATCTTCCTTTACAAGTTTTCAAGTTTATTTTTAATCAACTTCTTTTAGTTTAAAATTATATGACATGTTATGAAAGGAATAATTTTTTTGAAGTAGAAAGGATATTTTCCTCAAGAATGGAGTTCAAGAGTTTTATCAAAATTATTTTCCATCTAAGATAATAAAGGGTTCTGTTTTTATCCCATTTATTACATTGATTTGATTATGTTGTGATGGAATTATTTTTATGAATTCCTTTATCTTATATGAATTGTTTTATGATGTCATGTTGTTTAAGAATCCCATTTTTATTTCATGGATTATGCTATGATGTATGGTTTATGATTTTGTGGAACACAGAAGAATGGTATCATTATAAGATGGGTGGGACCTATATATCCCTCCAATGCATTGGGTAAAGATTTTATATCTCATGAGATAGACATGGTTGGAACGGCAGGTTAAACCAGTTCAGTGAAACAGGACTGAAACGAGGAGTGAACTCGGTTCAGAAATAGACTTTGTCTACTAAGATAGTCTTGGAAATGAGTCTTGACTAACAAGAAATGATTCTCTATGATTATGTGTGTATGCCACTAAGTTTCATGTTTAATGTTATGATTATTGGGATTACATTTCACTACTATGATTTATCCCATGTTATGATATTATGATCTCTTTTGCAAGTTATGATTTCCAAAATGTTATGTTCTTATGAATATGATGTGATTGATTTTTCTTGTGTTTACCCTTACTGAGCATTTGAGATCACCATTTTATGTTTTCTTTTCCCCAGGATATAAAGAAAGGTTTTAGGTAAGAAAAAAAAGGGAAGATCTTTATGGGAGATGTTGAAGCTCTTTCACCATGATAAGAAAATTACGTTCCGAGTTTCCAAAGACACTAAACTATTACGGTCCTTGTGCGTGTGTTTTTGTTATGTAATAAGTATTCCTCAAAATTAATGTAATGTCCTTGTACGTTAAGCTTCGGGTCTCTATAGTTGGTATCAGAGGAAAGGTTTAGTCAACCATTGGAAACTAGGATGCGAGAACTTTAGTGAGATCCCTAGAGATATTTCTAAGGTATGTCTAGGGATTTACTTAAGGTTAAGTATAAGTATAGGTTATAGTCCTAGAATCACGCTAACGATCTTAGAATTAAAGCTAAGATGTTAGATATTGAAGGTATTCCCCCTTTATTATGTTGTTTTCCCTAGCATGATTTTTGCCTCCCACACTATTCTTTTTGGGTTTTAGAGGATGGCTGGAACCCGAAGGAACCGTGTTGATCAATGCAATGGACAATGCAATGATTGTCCTCCTGAACAAACAAATGTTTTTGTGGATGGAGTGCAAAATCTTATTGCTATACTTACACAAGCTATGAATCATTCTGGACTTCCAAATGAGCAGAGAAGGGAACAATATTATATTGAGTCCTTCATGAGGCAACGTCCACCTTCTTTCAGTTGGTCTTCTGATCCACTTGTTGCTGAACAATGGATCAGTAACACTGAAAAGATATTTTCAGTTCTTCAATGTTCTGAACATGATAAAGTCATCTTAGTAGTATATCATTTGGAAGGTGAAGCTGATCAATGGTGCAATATTATTAAGAATACGAGGCAGAGTGATGAAATTGAGTCCATGGAATGGGACGAGTTCATCAACTTATTTTTCAATAAGTACTTCCCTCGTATTCTTCGAACAATGATGGAGAAGGAGTTTCTTGAACAAATGAAAAAGGATGATGGATCTGTTGGTATATACGAAGCGAATTTTACAAGGCTTTCAAGGTATGCATCTGGATTTATCATCCAACCTGATAGTAAAGTTGATCGATTCTTCAGTGGCTTAAAACCAAATCTTTGAAGGGCATTAGCTATAAGAGACTTCAGTAGCTATAAATAAATTGTGTGTTGTGCTATCAAGGTAGAAATGGAAGTTGGTATTACTTATCCATCTGATAGTTTTGACAAGAAATGAAAGATGGAGTTCAAGGAGAAATCTCAAAATAATGGTGAAAAGAAGATGAATGTTTCCTTATGCTCAAAGTGTGGAAAGAAGCTTGGTGGAGATTGTCTTAATGGGACAAGTAAATGTTTCAAATGTGGAAAGGAAGGTCATCGGGCATTTGAATGCCGCAATGATGGGAAGAAGATGTCTACTGATGCAAACAAAGGAACGGATACACAGAATGAACCTACTACACTTCAATGCTTCAAGTGCAAGGAAATGGGGCATTATGCTAATAAATGCCCTAATCCAAGGGTTAGTGATGATCGACATGAGCAACCAATTAATGAAAAGTACAAAGGGAAGTCACATGCGATCACCATTGGTGATGTTGAATATGATAACGATGTGGAAGAATGATTAAGTAATGGGATTCCAAAATAATGTTGTATATAGTATCGTGGAATATTGGAATATTTATGTATTGGTCTATTGTGGTTTTCAATAATTTTATAGTACCAGTATCCATGGAAATTGATTGAGATAATTTTGGAAAAATATGATATGGGCATAATGAAGGGAAAATGAGAAAATGAAATATTTGACAGTATTCATGAGCTCATGATTGATATAAGGACTAAGTGATATCATGGTTTGAGTATATAGAATTTTGAAGATTTTGGTATGTGGAAAGTGTTAACTTTTAACTACATTCATGTTTTCACTAAGGTTCAATGGGTATTCAAGAGAATACATGATTAAGGCCATTGAATGTTTGGAATGTGACCAACAAGACATATCTTATGATATATGGGGATCAACGATGGTATTAAATCTCTGGTAATCGTTTTCACTATATTATGAGAGTGAACTGCAGTATTATGGATAAGCCTAAAGATTGGAATGGATTATGTTGGACATAAGTTAGTATTGTTTAAGGATAGAAGTTTTTTAATATTATTGATGAGATGTTATTGTAATATAGTTTTAGAAAAAGGACAACCTGCAGGATGGGCGACAACCCATCGCGTCAGACAAGGCCGTGGGAATCAAACCCACAACCGAAGTGCGACTAGCCTTTATCGCCTACCACTGGCCTATATGAAGTCCCTTTTTAGTATAAACTAGTTTTATTATATTAAGCATTATGATATATGATGTATAAGTCTATTTTAGGAACCATATATCATTAATCTCACTATAGATGGACTTATGTAATTTTTGATAACTTTTCTAACCTTTTTTTTGAGACAGATGGAATGACCCATAATTCTATCACATGATCTGCTAACACATCAGGAATGAAAAATTAAACTTCACTTATTTAAGAGATGAAGTGGAAATTGTCCAATGAACGACCAATAGTGAGACTATACCGAAATCATGAAAGTATTTCTTCTAATTCCAATTTCATCAACTTTAGGGAAATGATTTTGAAAACCAAATATGTTGTCCTAGTGCTCTTATATATGATGAATTATATGGTACCTTAGATCGTCACAGATTTATGGCTTTGGGATTGCTGGCTTTTCCATAGCCATGTTCTCTACCACTCTCCATCAGAACATGATGGTTAGATTTCTCTTCCATATACATAGTTTCACCTATGTAGAAACCCAGTGATTAGTTTATTTGGGTAACCATTACGTTTCATTCTTGTGTTTTTAAATATTGGTTTTGGTATTCCTTTTTACGATGTGGGTTTCTATCAAAGAAACTTTCTAATAGTAAACCATTTATAACCCCAACGAATTTTGAGGGCGAAATTCATTTTAAGGGGGGTAGAATGTAACACCCCGAGATTTTATGAAAAATATTCTTTTAATTTCATTAATGTCCTGTGTTGTATGCTACACCAAGATTACCTTGCGCTATACGCAACACCGTATTAACTTGTAGTATACACAACACTATTCTTGGATCGTGTTACACATAATTTTGATAATAGTTATTCTATGCAACATTAAGTATATATATATATATATATTAAATGTATAAACGAAATATGGTTGGATTATGTTATATGAAACAATGAAGGATTCTTTCACAGCACGCAACCCTGACTTGGCTTGCATTACACGCAATCACGACCTTCCTCGATAGCGTGTGTTGTACGCAATACCAGGTTTTACTAAACAACGATATATTATTATAATATTATTATAAACTAGCCGTTATGAATAGTATTAACTAAATTTTGAATCTTATAACATTATTATTCGTCTTACAAATTTTCTAAAACATGGTATAAGAACAAAATAAATTTTTCAGGTAAAATAAGTATTTTTCAAAAAATGCAGTTTGCTGCCTTTTGATGGAGCACCCAATTTAAATATAGTTTTTGACATGTTTATAAGTTAAATTTGACAAAATAAAATTCTCCTTTGGAATCATGAAATAAACATTTACTTTGGATAAATTTTTCATATTATTCAGGTAACTTTCATATTTTGATGAATAGTAAAAACACGCTATATTTTAATTAAAAACAACTTTTTTCATCGCAATAATTTATATGGTAAAATTATAATATTTAATGGTTTTAAAGTATAAATAAAATATATTTTTACCATTTAATATAATTCATGTCATTAGCATTGATTCTACCTTGAATTCGTAGGATAAATCAATTCAATCTTTTGCAATGTTTTAAAGAAAAACCCGTTTTCATTCGACAACGAGATTAATTTTAATTTAATTTCTGCAAATTTTGTGTATTGAATTTGGAAAAAATGGATTCTATATTTGGAATCATTGGATAAAAATTATGTTAATAGGCTACATTTTATTTTTGGGAATTATGAATAGTTACTACGGTAAATTTTATTTACCATAGTTAAAGGTAAATCGGGTAATTAAGGGTAAATATAATATTATAAAATTACCCTAACACATGTCAAAATCCTATTGGATGAATAAATGTCGACCCATATCCCTTATGGGTCGTATTAGATTCATTTAATGGAATTTTTTCCATGAAAATAATTTAATTATTATTAAAACCAAAGAATGTGACAACATGTCACTTTCTTAAATCTTATAAGTATAATAATTTTAATTTAGAGATATACTTAATGAAACTTCTAACATTAATATTCTACAGAAAGCTAATAAAATTATCTAATTCATAGGAATTTATTTAGAATATTTAGGGATTATATAATTTTCATTTATTATGACACAAAGATGATGCAGTAATTGTCTTATTAATGAAATATTGACATAATTGATGTTATAAATACCCAAATAAATGTAATTTAAGACTTTTTATGAATTAAACATATTTTATAGGTTAATAGGACATGTTATTATTGATTTAATTAACTTTTTTCGATCTAATCATTCTGTTATGATTTTCACAAAAATCAATTACTAAATAGTGTCAAAATTGACATAAAATAGTTTTTAAAACAAATATTATTTTATTAATTGTTATTTTATTCATAAAAATCTAAGGTTCGGCCAATTGACTTATATAATGTTATATAAATTAATAATAAACAACTTGGTGTTCTTTTGGCTTCTTATAGTACGTTTATTAACCTTATAGTATAAGAACACAAGAAGACACGGTAAAAGTAAAATTATTTAACTTAATGTTAAATCTAAATGATAAGGTTAAAATAGGAACCTAAACTTGTCTAAATTTTATTATATGGAAGGATTTCGGCCCATCCCCACCTTATATTCGAAATAAATCAATTTGGAGCTATTTAAAACCTAACTTGAATTTATAATAAAATATTGTTTTTAGTTTTTCCAAAGGAGCCCCTCTCCTCCCTTATAAAAGGGCACCTCCTCCCTCTCTTCCTCACACCACTTTGAGCCTTCATGCTCGACAAAACCCTGAAAAGTTTTCTTCTCCACTTATTTAGGGACATCCTAGAGGTCCTGGTCTTCTTCAAAGGAAAATTTTAGTGCCATAAGAGGAGGTCACAAAGAGGCGCTTCAAAGAAGAGGTAATGTCCGTTACCGACTCTTTCACCTTTATTTCTTCTTCCACTTCTTCTTCTTAGGTTGTTTCATTATGAAGTAATAACATCAGTATCACTCATATACTGATATATTATTATAAGTATTAAACAACCCTATTTCACCATCTACCCATCCTACGGAAAATGAAATCACCGCGTGTGCGTACGTACGGAATACCGTCTCCACGCCGTGGTGTAATCTATTTTCCACCACCACCTTACTTGGATGGGTATAATGGTGTAAATAATAACTATATATGATTATTATAAAGTAATATTGATTCGGAAATAGTATACATACACTCTAATACAGTCCCACGATCATGAGAACGATATCATCGCTCGTGCGTACGTACGTACTACCGTCTCCACGACGCGATGATGTTCATTCTCCATGTTAACCATTCATGAATGATTATAAAGTATATATAATAAGTAATCATGAAATATATGACATAATAATGATACTAGATTTATGTGTATATATATGTATGTCATCTACTTAATTCCATTCAACTCAATAAGGAAACGAAAACAGCGTTCATGTGTACGTATGGCCTACCGTCTCCATTAACGGTGTATTTCTTGCCATTTACTGATTTATTATATATATGTATATTTTTAATATATATTATATTTAAATAATGTTATATATTCTGTAATTATTTAATCATGATCTATGTAATCATATTAATAATTACAAGTCAAAACATGGATGACAAATGAAACAATTTTACCCAAAACGCTCATTAACATGGAATTTACAAAAGAACGGGTAATATAAAGTCATAAGTGAACCATATATGATATCATAACATTGAGTATGATTCTGGAATAAGTCAATGACATTATTTAAATCATAATACAGGAGGTTCGGACACTTACAAAACAAATCAGACCTAAGGTAAGGGAAATATCACAATCTCATATTTATCCGAGATTGTTTATACTTTAGTATTTACTGGGGTGTATTTTATCATTCACATCCATGTTCCCTGAATATGTAATATTGTTTCCATCCACCTAAATTTTTTTTAAATCCACTTTTACCCTTCGGTGAGTTTTTAGTAAAGGATATGAAAGGAATCTTTTGTCGTTTTTCGTACGAGGTACTTTTTGACTTTTCCCACAAAAGTACGAGAAGGGTGTTTTTTTAAACTTATATGGCATGAATGGAATTTTAAAACATTATTTCCAAGAATCTTCCTTTACAAGTTTTCATGTTTATTTTTAATCAACTTCTTTTAGTTTAAAATTGTATGACATGTTAAGAAAGGAAAAATATTTTTGAAGTAGAAAGAATGTTTTCCTCAAGAATGGAGTTCAAGTGTTTTATCAAAATTATTTTCCATCTAAGGTAATAAAGGGTTCTGTTTTTATCCCTATTATTACATTTATTTGATTATGTTGTGATGTAATTATTTTTATGAATTCCTTTACCTTATATGAATTGTTTTTTGATGTCATGTTGTTTAAGAATCCCATTTTTATTACATGGATTATGCTATGATGTATGGTTTATGAATTTGTGGCACACATAAGAATGGTATCATTATAATATGGGTGGGACCTATATCTCCCTTCAATGAATTGGGTAATGATTTTATATCTCATGAGATAGACATGGCTGGAATGGCAGGTTAAACCAGTTCAGTGAAACAGGACTGAAACGAGGAGTGAACTCGGTTCAGAAATAAACTTTGTCCACTAAGATAGTCTTGGAAATGAGTCTTGACTAACAAGAAATGAATCTCTATGATTATGTGTGTATGCCACAAATTTTGATGTTTTATGTTATGATTATTGGGATTACATTTAACTACTATGATTTATCCCATGTTATGATATTATAATCTCTTTTGCAGGTTAAAATTTCCAAAAAGTTATGTTCTTATGAATATGATGTGATTGATTTTTCTTTTTTTACCCTTACTGATCATTTGAGCTCACCCTTTTATGTTTTCTTTTCACCAGGATATAAATAAAGGTTTTAGGTAAGAAAAAAAGGGAAGATATTTATGGGAGATGTTGAAGATATTTCACCATGATTAGAAGATTACGTTCCGAGTTTCCAAAGACACTAAACTATTACGGTCCTTGTGTGTGTGTTTTTGTTAGGTAATAAGTATTCCGTAATAGTAATGTAATGTCCTTGTATGTTAAGCTTCGGGTCTCTACAATGATGTTTTTCACGTGTTGCTGATATGTTACTATCTTCACAATGACTATCACATCATCGATTGGGTGAGATCGATGTTGACGACGATGCAACCTTTCAGGAGCAGCCTCTAGAGATCGAAGACCGCAATAAGATGTTGTTTTTAGAGCATGTTGTCCCCTTGGTTTGTGTGCTGTGGAAACATGGTGTCATGGTGGATAATACCTGGATATGTGAGTCATATATACACACATAGTACCCTGAGCTATTTTATATTTATATCTTTTCTTGTAACGATGATTCTTTTTTTGGTTGTAGACTTTTCAAATTTCTGAGACGAATTTCTCTTATTGCATGATGTGGATTACCCTATTTTGAGAGGTATCTCCCTTGGAATATTATTTAGGGGCTGTTTTTGGTTATTATGTTGTTTTTATCTTGTTCATCTAGTGAAGCGGTTGAGATACTTTGGTGGCGAGAGACTTGAGAGGAGTCGTGAAGGGTGGTTGTTCAAACTGTTTTTTTTTTGTTTTTTCTCTATGTTGGTTTTGGATTATCAAGGATGATAATGTTTTGAGAGGTATATAATGTAACGGCCCAGACATCTCAAGTCCATTCCTTTATTAAAATCTGGTGTTTGAAGTGTTCTGGGAGGTCAAGGTGACGAGTTCCCAACACATTGCAAAATTTCTAATTCTGTGATTAGTGTTTCAAGTTGTAGGAAGGTCATCTATCAATAGGTGCTTTAATGATTCCAGCTGTTGGTAGGTCATCTATTGGTAGGTTCTATAGTGTTTCCAGATAATGGTAGGTGCTACAATGATTCCATATATTGGTAGGTCGTCTATCAGTTGGTTCTATAGTGTTTCCATCTATCAGTAGGTCATATATTGGTATGTTCTATAGTGTCTCCAACTATTAGTAGGTGTAATGTGTTTCCATATTCCTACAGTTTCCCCCCTTTGATGTTAAAATTTATTGAAATCCTTATGTTAAGAATGATAATGCCAATTGAAATCCCATAAATCATATCATAATTTTCCCAAGGGTATGTGTTCCTTTACTCAGTGAAACCATGCAGTCTTGACCAGATCCACCTTTAATGGGAAATCTAAACTGTATCTAAATCACTCCTGAATTTATAATTTGAAAAGGGAAAAGATATATTCCAACATTGTTCTTCATTCTCCTTTGTCTTGGTGTGATGTTCCCAAAACCTTTGTTCCCGAGGAGTTGTGTGATTGTGGTGTGGATCTTAGATCATGTCTTCCATGGAGTTCTTCTTACTGCATGTGCACCCCCTATTTTGGTGAAACCAGTAAGTGTCGATCCTTCTTTAATATATGTTATGTTCTAACTTTGTTCTTTTGGGTCTCTCAATATGTTTTCTCCCATTCTATTATCCATGTGATGTCATGTGATCTCCATGTTTCTATTAGAGTTTTCTTGTGTGTTTTTTTGATGCATTCGTGTCACGACATCCTCAAGTGGTTGTAGTTATTGAGAGAGAGGTGGTCGTGATCCATTTGGATAGACCATTCTCACAGAAAGAAATTTGGAAACATTTTGAGGTAGGGGATCAATTTCTTTTCCTTTATTTTACATTCATTCATGATGATAGCATAGTTTAACCACTGGATCACAATGAAAATAACATAAAAATTATTTGAATCAGATTAAAGAATCACTATCAATTGACTAGCGTTGTTATTTCCAATTGATTATCTAGATAGTGTGATATTCATGATTTTCTTTCTTAACATGTAGTTCTTGGTGGAAATAGGTAATGAACATAAAGTTAGTAATAACTGTAAATTAATTTCCCAAAGATAACGAGGCAAGTTTCATGAATCTGGTTGTTGTTGTTGTGCTTGGTGATAATCAAATGGATGCAGTAATGAATGTTTAATTGGAACGATTAATTCCAGATGGAATATGGAACATGTTTTTTCATAATGATAATGCCTTGTAGAATTCTGAGTTACTTGCTTTCTCATAAAGGCCAAGAACCTTATGCTCTGGATTTGAGAGTGGTCGTTGTGTGTAGAGCTTTAATTCATTATTTAGGTCCAAGATCCTAGTTTCTATGTTATTTATTTCCTAATGCTTGTGTTATGGTGTGATCGTGAGATATATGAGCCTAGAGGTCTATTTTGGTATGTGTTGGAATGGAGGCCTAGTGGTTGTGGAAGCATTTGAGTCCTAGGGTGGCGAGATGATTCAGATTATTCCAGTGGGTTTCAGGGAGAACATCAAAGATGATGAAAAGGGTTGAAGCTAGGAGTACACATTACTGTGAATTTTAGATGCTTATTGAATCTATTTCTTGTTTACCTTCTTTATTATTCCCACTATTTGAGGTAGATGTTTTTATTAGCCTCCTTTCAAAATAGGAAAAGACTCATGGGGTATGACACATTATTATTGTGTTTATTTTTTTGAGGATGTATGGTTCTACACTCATGAAATAACCCTCTATATAGGGATAAGTAACTTAATGTAGATTTTGAAATGGTTGTTTTCTTATAGGATATATCATCTTAGCAGTGACAGTATGGAGTCCATGTGATGTCAGCAGCAATTGAGTCTATGACTATGTTTTTCCCATAATGATGTTATCAGCTATATTATATCATTTACTCTTTTTGTTTCTATATGCAATGCCACCTTGTTAGTTTGGGAGACTGACACCCCGTGGATTCTGAGCCTTGGAGGGGTGTTTTCCCGAAAATCATAGTGGGAGGATAGATATCTGACATCCCCCTTTGGAACCAATCTCTTATCATAGTAGTTATATGTAATTGTATACACGGTGGTAAGTTCTCACAATATATGAGTGTATAGGGCATTAATGGACTGTGGTTATTTCATAAACATATATTCCAATTATAGTTTCTTGTGGAATACTATATCTATAATGTGTATATGCTGTGATGTCTTGACGATTCTTACTCAGTGTAAGGGTTGTAATGGTTTGGGGTATAGTACTAGATGTATGATACACATCATGCATGCTATAGTGTCTCCTGAAAACTACATAGTGACTTTTGGTTGTTTGGATGGTGTGGTGATTTGACCAGGTGTCTGTGGTAAATCCTTTGTGTTACACGAGGTGCATATTACAGTACTCGCCCATGTGTCCTTGGGATCATCTTTTGGGAGATAGATTCTTATGATGTATGACATTTGGGAAAAATGGAAAACTAGTGGGGATGTGGTAGTGGGGTACCCTTGATATCCTTTATTATATTATACCCTTGGGTATGTGATACTTAGTAAGAGTAGTCATGCTGAGGCTGGGAATGTAGTATACATGTTCAGGTGTTGAGTTAGATTCACTTGTTGATTACTATTCTTTAGCATGATTTGTTTTCTTTTACACTAGAGGCTATAGGGAGGATTCATCTAATTATACTATTACACACACCTTATGTTATATAAAAAACATTTATAGGACACTGGGAGTAGGTTGGAGATCGAGCTAGTTACAACTAGCTTGCGTGTATTGTAGGAGCTGGCCGGGCTTCGTGGTCACTGTCATTTTACTTTATTTTGGTTCTTGCAGTTTTCGCTTTCATTTTTAGTAGTTTTTTTTATGAAATTACATTTGCGTACTTGGGTTTATTTAAATATTGTAGTTTGAGCCGGAGTTGGTTGGTTCCTATTTTATCTCTCTCTTACGCATGTGTTATATTAGAGGGTAATGCCTTCCATTAGTGTGATTATTGTAACCTCGGTGTTAGTCTTCAACCATAGGCCTACTAGAGGAGGAGATCGGGGGGTCATTATCTCTGTTCTCACATTTCCAGCCCAAGAGGGGTACTCTTTGTAGGAAAGGGGGTCGTGACATCTACCATATTCTGGTTACAAACTTATTTAATTCTGATGTAATTCCTTAATATTTTCAATACGATTATCGTAATCAAGGTATGCCCAATTTTATCGGTATAAATTTTAGTTTGATGATGATGAACATTAGATGTACAAATTCCAGACCAAGTCTCTCATCTACCAAATAATAGTTGAGACTGATGACTCAGATCAAAACTCATTATGATTCCCATAATAAAGAAATACATGTTTATAAATATAATACTAAATTATTCTAAGTACGGTAAAAATTAATTATTTCCATAAAAAATTATAAAACACTATGGATATAAAAAATTTAGTGAAGTACTTATAAATATAGTGGTTGTGATATCCAAAATAAAAAGGAATGAAAATTTAAGATGTATTACTTATGAATCAACAAGAAGAAGCAGTCATTGATGTTTTTTTAGAACAAAAACATTGTACATCAATTTAAAGATAGAAAAGAAAAAAATTCATCCACTAAGAACAATAATTAGGGTAGTAGAGTTTCATTTTTCACATTAATGTTATTAAAAAAACATCGAATAAAAAAATTTCAATTAGAAAATAACACGATCACAAAATATTTTTTAGGATGTTGTTGCCAATGACTAATGCACAAACATCAAGAAAATCAGGATAATGAAAAATATTAATTAGGAATGTAATATTTTTGGAAATTGAGTGACTAAAGTCATTTATGTGTCATAATGTGATTATGACAACAATTTATTAAAGAGTTTTGTGTCTTAATATCTGAAACTATTAAGCATTCCATTATGTCACCACATAAACTATCAGTTACCCAATACACTAACTATTAATGTGTTTGTATCCTTTATGAATAAGATTCCTAATGCCAATAAAGAACAAAGGAGGTTGCGATCTTATGGTTGGTGTCGGTCCAAATTGTGCTAAAAGGGGATAACTACTTTTTATCATTCCTTTGGTTTTTTGAAGCTTGTGAATTGTGATATTCCAATAGGCTTTTCATCGTTTTTGTAACGCCCTGACCCTAGTTACCCAGATTCGGCGCATTATTACATAACATTGGCATGATCACAAGAAAGATCAAATCTATAATGAACGATTGGGTTAGTAGCCTTGGAAACACTAGATATATTCATAAGTCTTACATTACATCATAAAATGAAAAACTACTACAACAACATATTGTCTCCACAAACCACACTCATATCCCCACATAATATCCCTGCAGGTCATTCATAATTTACTTCTACACTTCCTGGGAAAAATTAAACATAGAAAAGGGGTGAGCTCAAATGCCCAGTAAGGATAACAATATACCAGAAACATTCATAAATAAGAATAAACATTTAAGGCTATGTATAACTAAAACAAAATCCTTTAATACTTGAACTTCAACATAGTATGAAAAAATTAAAATGAAATAATTCCATTTACTTGTTCACATGGATATTCTAATAATCGAATAATCACATGCAATATCAATAACCACTTTCATAATGTTGGAATGCATAATGCCAAACTATCATAACCACATAGCCAAGGCCTCGTGCCAAGACTACAAATAAGATTTTTCCAAGGCCTTATGCCAAGACAATAGTTTGTCTCATGAGACCTACCGATGCATCGAGGAGCTATAGCAGGCTCCACCCGTCACATATTAAGTCCAATGCATTCCCATATGAAAAGGTTTAAACATAACATAAACATTCGTATTAAAACTAGCATATGAAATGTCAATAATTTAACCATAAACTATGAATGGTATAAAAATAGCACATCCACAGTCAAACATATCACAAAACCTTCAATACAATATAGAAGTTTTGTATCATAATAAATCAACTTCAAATAAGCATAAAATCCATCAAAGGATGTTGACATAGATGAAATCAAAACACTTTTTAGAGAAATATCTCTTTATATTTTTGAAATCATTTAAGATCCATATAAAATAAAACATTTTCTTGAAAATATTCTTATAAGCTTGTAAGGAAATATATGAATATTTTATAATGGCGGAATATAACCGCACTCGCCGTATAAGATAAAAAAACATTCTTACCTTAATTCTGTCGAAAAGGTTAAAAAGGACCTTGTTTTGAAAACGACAGAAAGATTCCTCTAATAAAAAGTCAAACAAGGGTATAAATGACTTTAACCCATATTCTTGTAAATAATAAAAATGTTTTGAAATACATTTTGAAGAAACATGGATGTGGATGATAAAGAGATCACAGTAGATTATTACATATAAACAACCTCGGATAATGAAGAGATTGTGAAATAACCCTTACCTTGTACTTTTCCTTGGTTGGGGTAGGTTAACCTCCTGTATAATGGTGAAATAATTGTTATTAAATTATACAAGAATCATATACATTAATATGATATCGTATATGATCTTTTAATATTGATTTGATAATAATATCTTAGTATTATCATTATTTCGGGTGTTAACTTACTTATTTTCTTTTATATGTTTTGTTACGAAAGACATGTTTGTAAAGGATAGGTTGTATATTATTCATATCCAGAATGATATCAAGTCCTTAAACATCATTTTTTAAATCATCAAATGATAATTATACTTGAATGGATACGATGGGGAATGAATCTCATCGCGTTCGTGGAGACGGTAGTCCGTACGTACGCACGAGCGACAATATCATTCTTTTGATATTAAAATAATATATAAATGGATGGTATATCATATATACTGAATCATTAACATGTTATATTAATTATTTACATGAGTTACACATCATTGTTATACCCATCAAAATAATATTATATTGAATAACAATTACACCACGACGTGGAGATGGTAAGCCGTACATACGCACGTATGGTGACATGTTATTCAAAGGGTTGATAGAATACTGAATATGGTTGTACGATATTTATAATAACATCACAATATATGTGAGATACTGGAGTTATTATTTTATAATGGTATGAACAAAGAAAGAAGAAGTGGAAGAGGAAAGGAACTTGAAAAGGGGTGGTGAAAACATTACCTCTTCTTCGGGTTCTTCCTTTTGATTTGATCAAAAGGGCTCCTTAGGTTGGCTTTCTGATCAAACTAATGCCTCTAGGTTGTAGTGAGGGACGTTGGGAGAGTATTTGGGCAGAGTTTTGCAGAACCAAAAGGCTTTGAAGGTGTGAAGAAATGAGAAGGAGGAGTGACCTTTTATAAGAGGGGTGAGGGGCACCTTTGGAAAAGCTAGAAATATTAATTTATAATAAATTCATATTCGGTTTCTAATAGATCCAAAGTTGATTATTAAAAGGTTAAGGTGGGGATGGGTCGAAAACAACTCAACCAATAGAATTTAGACTGGTTTGGGTACTTATATTAACC
Organism: Viscum album; assembly: GCA_963277665.1. Taxonomy (NCBI): domain Eukaryota; kingdom Viridiplantae; phylum Streptophyta; class Magnoliopsida; order Santalales; family Viscaceae; genus Viscum; species Viscum album. Next base: position 358,200,438 of record OY728158.1, on the reverse strand, counting down.
TTATCTTTAAGTATTAACTCTAAGTTAATTAGTTTCACTTTTACAATGTCTCTTTGTAATTTTATATAATATGGTTAATAAACTTACTACATACATCGAAAAGACGCCCAAGTGGTCCATTAATGATTAACCTATCATTATATAAGTCTCTTGGCCGAACCTTAGATTTTTAGGAATTTAATATCAATTAATAATATAATATTTGTTTTAAGAACTCTTTTATGTCAATTTTGACACTATTCAATAGTTGATTTTTTTAAAACTCATAACATATTGATTACTTAGAAAAAAGTCAATTAAATCAATCCTAATAAATCATATTATCCTAGAAAATTAGTTTAATTCATTAAAAGTTTCATATTATCTTTATTTGGGTATTTGTAATATCAATTATTTTAATTTTTCACTATTATAGTAATTACTGCATCATCATTGTGTCATAAAAAAAATAAATTATTTAATGTCTGAAAATTATAAATAAAACATCATTATGTAGGAAATCGTTTTATCGTTCTAACGAATATTTATAATCAAAAATCCAACATATATAACCCTATGTAATAATTGTTTTTCTAAAAGATATATGCTTGTGTCATTTTTGTATTCATTTTAACTTAATTAAAATAAAGTGTCATTATCACTTACAAGTGGATCCATGGGGTCCCAAAATCAACACAAAGATGCCCATGGTCGACCATGTATCAACCAATAGGGTTAAGACACGTTTTAGGGTAATTTAGTATTATTATAATATTATTTTTTAACCCTTATTTACCGGATTTACCCTTAACCATGGTAAATAAAATATTTACCGCAGTAATTATTCAAAATGTCTAAAAATAAAAGTTACCTATTTACACAATTTGGAAATCCTGATTCCAAATATGGAATCCATTTTTCTAAATTCAAAACACAGAAGTGGCAGAAATTAATTTAAAATTAATTCCCGTTGTCAAAACAAAAAGCGTGTTTTTAAGAGATAATAACTATCAAAAGATTGACACTTGTTTATGTTCGGTTTAATTGTAAAATTATGTCCAATGACTAACATTATATTAAATGGTAAAACTATATTCTAAATATATTTTAAAACCACTCAAATTAATAATTTATCACTATTAATTATTTTGATTAAAAAAGTTTTTTTTAATTAAAATTTAGTAATTTTCACTATTCATCAAAATATGAAATTTATCCGAAAAGTACAAAAATTTCACCTTAGGATAAATTCGATATTCCGAATCTGGAAATGAAGTCCATTTTAAAATATAAAATATATATAATTTCGAAAAGTAGGTATTACTATTCATAACGGCTAGTTTGATTGGTTATGGGTGTTAGAACTCGGTGTTGCGTACAACACACGCTATCACATTATTCAAAGAGAAGCGTACTGTAGAAGCTTGGGGTGTTACATTCTCCCCTCCTTCAAATAATTCCGTCCTTGAAATTTCTATAATACTACCGCATGAAAAGACTCGGGTGGTTCTTCATCATAAGGCTCTCGGGTTCCCACGTTGCCTCTTCCATCTTATGGTTTCTCCACAAAACTTTTACCAGACGCGTCGTCCGGTTTCTCAATACTTGTTCTCTTGTATCAAGAATCCTGACAGGCTCTTCACAATAAGACATATCAGGTTCCAGTTCTAATTCCTCATAGGTGAGTACATGCGTTGAGTCAGGCATGTATTTCCTCAACAGAGATACATGGAACTCATCGTGAACTTTGGAGAGACTTGGAGGCATTGCCAATCAGTAAGCTACAACCCCAATTCGTTCTAGAACTTCGAAGGGTCCGATGTACCTGGGACTCAATTTACCTTTCTTACCAAAACGTATGACTCCCTTCCATGGAGATACCTTTAGGAAAACATGATCACCAACTTGAAATTCCAAATACTTCCTTCAATTATCGGTATAGCTCTTCTGCCTACTTTGAGCTGCTTTGATGTGATTTTGGATTACCTTCACCTTTTCCACCGTTTCCTCCACTAGATCTGGGCCTACAAGTTTTCTTTCACCAACGCCTTCCCAACAGGTTGGTGTACGACATATCTTTCCGTATAACGCTTCATATGGTGCCATCTGAATACTCGAATGGAAGCTATTGTAATAGGAAAATTCTATCAGTCGTAAATACTGATCCCACATACCCTGAAAGTCAAGTGAGCAAGATCTCAACATGTCTTCTAAGGTCTAAATAGTCCGTTCTGATTGTCCATCTGTCTGAGGGTGGTAAGCAGTGCTCAAATGAAGTTCAGTATCCAGGGATTTCTGAAGACTTTTCCAAAATCTTGAAGTAAAATGGGGATCACGATCAGAAACAATCGATAGGGGTACTCCATGAAGTCTCACAACTTCATTAATATATAGTCTTGCTAGACGTTCCAGGGGTAGATCTTCTCTTATATCAAGAAAATGTGCTGAATTGGTAAGACGATCAACAATAACCCATATTGCATCATTCCTTCTAGGAGTCTTTGGTAGCCCCATGACAAAGTCCATCGTAATATTGTCCCATTTCCACTCCGATATGGGAAGAGGTTGCATGACTCCTCCAGGTTGTTGCCTTCCAGCTTTCACTTGTTGACAAACCATACATCTTGACACAAAATCAGCAATCTCCCTCTTCATGTTGTCCCACCAAAAATGTTCCTTCAAATATCATACATTTTCGAGCTCCTAGGGTGTATAGAGAAATTTGAACTATGAGCATCATCCAACAATTCCATTTTTAGATCAGGTAAATCGGGAACACAAAGTCTCTTCCCAAATTTCAAAATTCCATCTTCATACACAAAGTCTCTCAATCTCCCATCATTCACAGCTTTAATCTTCTTTTGAAATTATTCATCATCGGTCTGAGAACTCTTAATCCTTTCTAGTAAAGATGGTTTTGCAACCATTTGAAAAAGTATTGATGTTTCACCTTCCCTGGTTATTCCCATGCCCATATTCACTAGATCAATGAAAATTGGATCCCTTTCAATTCTCATAATGTTCAAAACTCCATGGTCATTTCTACTCAAAGCGTCTTCCACCTTTTTTGCTTTCCCCGGGTGGTAGTGTATCGTGCAATCATAATCCTTGAGTAATTAAAGCCATCTCCTTTGCCTCATGTTGAGTTCTTTTTGTGAGAAAATATACTTCAAACTCTTGTGATCAGTATAAATCTCACATTTTTCACCATAGAGGTAGTGCCTCCATATCTTCAAATCAAATATGACAGCTGCTAACTCGAGATCATGAGTAGGATAGTTTTGTTCATGAATTTTCAACTGTCATGATGCATAGGCAATAACTCTATCATTCTTCATAAGGACACAACCAAGTCCTTTCTTTGATGCATCACTATAAATAACGAACCCATCATTCCCCGATGGTAGAGTCAATATAGGATCATTGACTAATATTCTCTTCAGTTCTTCAAAACATTCTTCTCACTCTTTTGTCCAAACAAATTTATCCCCTTTACGTGTGATCTTCGTTAATGGGTTAGCCAATCGGGCAAAATTCTGGACGAAATGTCGATAATAACCTGCCAAACCAATAAAACTACGTACCTCAGTTATACTCGTAGGTGCTGGCCATTCTTGGATTTCCATGGTCATAGAAGGATCAACAGAGATTCCATCTTTAGAGACAACATGGCCAAGAAAAGAAATCTCCTGAAGCTAGAATTCACACTTGCTAAACATCCCATATAATTCATGCCTCCTTAGAGTCTTCAAGATAATGCCCAAGTGATTTTCATGATCTTTGTAGGTTTTGAGGTATACCAAGATATCATCAATAAATACCACCACCAATTCATTTAGATACTCCTTGAAAACTCTATTCATCAGATCCATGAATACAGAGGGTGCATTAGTCAATCCAAACGGCATTACGGTAAACTCGTAATGCCCGTACCTGGTTCGAAATGCTGTCTTCAGAATGTCTTCCTTCTTCACACACAACTGATGGTATCCATATCGAAGGTCAATCTTTGAAAATTATTGATATCCATGTAGTTGGTCAAATAAATCATCAATACGAGGTAGGGGATACTTGTTCTTTATCGTTATAGCATTGATCTCCCTATAGTCGATACATAACCTCATAGATCCATCTTTCTTTTTAACAAAAAGAACAGGGGCTACCCATGGAGAAACACTAGGGCGAATAAATCCCTTATTACTCAATTCCTCTAGTTGTTTCTTTAGTTCAACTAATTATACAGTGTCCATTCTATAAGGGGTCCTCGATATAGGCCTTGATCCAGGAATTAAATCAATAGAAAACTCAACTTCTCGTTCTGGAGGATGTCCAGGTAAATCTTCCGGAAATACATCTACAAATTCTTTCACAATAGGTACATCCTATATTTGAACATTCCTTTCATCACCGACAGTTATTTCATTCTATTCCTCCCCAATAGTTGAATTAAGTTGAGGTACTGGGGGTGGATCTAAATTACAATTAGGTGGTGACGATTCTACTCTAAAGATAAGGTGTTCCTTATCATTATCATCAAGAATCGTAACCTCTTTCTTCTTACAATAAATCTTCGCATCATAGTCAGAAATCCAGTCCATACCGAGGATTATATCAAACTCAATCATAGGTATGACGACGATATCAGAAGATAAAGAACATTTATGTGCTCTAATGGGGACTGATTCACAAAACTTTGTTGCAATGATACTTTCCTTAGGAGTTTTAACTGACAATTCCCTTATTAAATCAAATTGGAAATATCTAATTTTCTTAGCAAACTGGGAAGATATGAAGCAATGCGATGATCCAGAGTCAAATAATGCATTTTCTAAACAGGAGGAAACCATTAAATTACCTGCCACCACATCTTTCGGATCTTCTACCTCAGCAGTAGTGATAGCATAAGCATGGCCTTGATCCCTTGGCCTTTTCTGAGGTAAGTTCTCATAACGCTTAGGACATTCATTTGCATAATTCCCCATCTCCTAGCAAATGTAACACTGGACGTTGGTAGCTTCCTTCTTCCCCTTGCAATCATGAGCTTGGTGTCCTTTTTCACCACACTTGTAACAGACTCCCATTCCCTTCAATCAAGTACTAGGATGTTTCTTCCCGCATTTACCACATGATAGATATTCAACCTTTCCCTTCTTGCCCTTATTTCCATCCCCATATTGATCAGCATGTCTCTTCTTCTCTTGCTTTGCTTTAAAGTCATAAGACTTAGAGAATTCCTTTTCGGTCTTGATAGCACACGAGACAATGTCTTCGTATGACGAGAAGGATTGTGAGGCTAATGCTCGACGAAGAAATGTTTTTAACCCATCAAAGAAACGATCAATCTTACTTTTTGGGTTACGTATATAATCACCAGCATACCTTGCTAACCTTGTAAAGTTATCCTCATACTTTGTGACATTCTCATCCTCCTTCTATCTCAGACATAGAAATTGTCTTTCCATATTTGCTCGATGGTCGCGAGGAAAGTATTTTTCTAAAAATAGATCTTTGAACTCCCTCCATTCCATATTTGATACTTCATCATATTCCTTCATATTTTGAATTAATGACCACCATTGATCAACATCTCCAGTGAGGAGGTAAACTGCCATGATAACTTTTTCCCTTTCACTGCTCCCCAAAGCCTGAAATATTTTCTCTAGGGAATTTATCCATTGCTCAGATACTAAGGTATTTGTACTCCCATTGAATGTTGGTGGTTGTTGCCTCATGAATCGATCTAACATTGATCCTCCACACTGTGGATAAGGGTGCTCTATACAGGTAAGGTTATTATTCATAACCTGAGTAAGTTGTCCCAGTATGGTGATTAGCTGATCGGCAGCAGTTGTATCACCAGCTCCACTATAATTATCCTGAACAGGAGGGAAATCCCTAAATGGAGTGCGTGCATTGATACAGTTTCCATTTCTTCCACTAGGCTCCATTTCTAAACAATGGCATAAACTAGATCAGTTTATGAATCAAAATACATAATCACATACTTATAAAACACTTAACATAAATTGAACTATTTATGGATATAATCCATAATCATAAAAATGTTTTCGTTGAGGAACTATATACTCATAAACCCTTCATAATGATTTGTAAAGAAAATGAGAGTTATACTAAGCATATCCCCCGGGAGTGTCGTAACCAAGAGTGCAGCAAGACCCGTTGTCGTGCACCAGTTCCCGTTCGAGTCTAGCTCAAAGCAGTGTTTTCGGGTTTTACCCCTAGGTACATCTATGCCAGAGCCACCTCTACCAGCTCGTATCCAGATAGGGATGTATTGCTCGGAAAACTCACAAAATCTCTACAATACCAAAATTCTAGGAAGTTATTCTATACTAATCCTCAAAGATCATCTTAGGTCTACGTGCTCTAATTAGAGTTTATCTAAATCTAGCTTCCAAGGTTTGTACTAAACTTCCTCTAATACCAAATGTAACACCCCGACCCTAGTTACCTAGAGTCGGTGCATTATTACATAACATCGGCATGATCACAAGAAAGATCAAATCTCGAAAGACCGATTGGTTTAGTAGTCTTGGAAACACTAGATATATTCATAAGTCTTATATTACATCATAAAATGAAAAACTACTACAACAACATATTGTCTCCATAAACCACACTCATATCCCCACATAATATCCCTGCAGGTCATTCATAATTTACTTCTTCACTTCCTGGGAAAAATAAAACATATAAAAGGGGTGAGCTCAAATGCCCGGTAAGGATAACAATATACGGGAAACTTTCATAAATAAGAATAAACATTTAAGGCTATGTATAACTAAAACAAAAGCCTTTTAAACTTGAACTTCAATATAGTATGGAAAAAGTAAAATGAAATAATTCCATTTACTTGTTCACATGGATATTCTACTAATCGAATAATCACATGCAATATCAATAACCACTTTCATAATGTTGGAATGCAAAATGCAAGACTATCATAACCACATAGCCAAGGCCTAGTGCCATGACTACAAATAAGATTTTTCCAAGGCCTTGTGCCAAGACACTAGTTTGTCTCATGAGACCTATCGATGCATCGAGGAGCTATAGTGGGCTCCACCCGTCACATATTAAGTCCAATGCATTCCCATATGAAAAGGTTTAAACATAACATAAACATTTGTATTAAAACTAGCATAAGAAATGTCAATAATTTCACCATAAACTATGTATGGTATAAAAATAGCACATCCACAGTCAAACATATCACAAAACCTTCAATACAATATAGAAGTTTTGTATCATAATAAATCAATTTCAAATAAGCATAAAATCCATCAAAGGATGATGACATAGATGAAATCAAAATACTTTTTAGAGAAATATCTCTTTATATTTTTGAAATAATTTAAGATCCATATAAAATAAAAAATTTTCTTGAAAATATTCTTATAAGCTTGTAAGGAAAGCTTTGAAGATTTTATAACGGCGGAAAATAACCGCACTCGCCGTATAAGTTAATAAAAACATTGTTACCTTAATTCTGTCGAAAATGTTAAAAAGGGCCTTGTTTTGAAAACAACGAAAAGATTCCTCTTATAAAAAGTCAAACAAGGGTATAAATGACTTTAACCCATATTCTTGTAAATAATAAAAATGTTTTGAAATAAATTTTGAAGAAACATGGATGTGGATGATAAAGAGATCCCAGTAGATTATTACATATAAACAACCTCGGATAATGAAGAGATTGTGAAATAACACTTACCTTGTACTTTTCCTTGGTTGGGGTAGGTTAACCTCCTGTATAATGGTGAAATAATTGTTATTAAATTATACAAGAATCATATACATTAATATGATATCATATATGATCTTTTAATATTGATTTGATAATAATATCTTAGTATTATCATTGTTTCAGGTGTTAACTTACTTGTTTTCTTTTATCTGTTTTGTTACATAAGACATGTTTGTAAAGGATAGGTTGTATATAATTCATATCCAGAATGATATCAAGTCCTTAAACATCATTTTTTAAATCATCAAATGATAATTATACTTGAATGGATACGATGGAGAATGAATCTCATCGCGTTCGTGGAGACGGTAGTCCGTACGTACGCACGAGCGACAATATCATTCTTTTGATATTAAAATAATATATAAATGGATGGTATATCATATATACTGAATCATTAACATGTTATATTTATTATTTACATGAGTTACACATCATTATTATACCCATCCAAATAATATTATATTGAATAACAATTACACCACGACGTGGAGACGGTAAGCCGTACGTACGCACGTATGGTGACATGTTATTCAAAGGGAGGATAGAATAATGAATATGGTTGTACCATATTTATAATAACATCACAGTATATATATGATACTGGAGTTATTTTTTTAGAATGGTAACAACAAATGAAGATGAAGTGGAAGAGGTAATGAACTTGGAAAAAGGGTGGTGAAATCATTACCTCTTTTCGAGTTCTTCCTTTTGATTTGATCAAAAGGGCTGATTATGTTGGCTTTATGATCAAACTAAGGCCTCTAGGTTATATTGAGGGAAGTTGGGAGAGTATTTGGGCAGAGTTTGGCCGAACCAAAAGGCTTTGATGGTGTTAAGAAATGAGAAGGAGGAGTGCCCTTTTATAAGAGGGGTGATGGGCACCTTTGGAAAAGCCAGAGATATTAGTTTATAATAAATTCATATTCGGTTTCAAATGGCTCCAAAGTTGACTATTCAAAGGTTAAGGTGGGTATGGGTCGAAAACAACTCAACCAATAGAATTTATACAGGTTTGGGTACTTATATTAACCTTATCTTTAAGTATTAACTCTAAGTTGATTAGTTTCACTTTTACAATGTCTCTTTGTATTTTTATATAATATGGTTAATAAACTTACTATATACATCCAAGAGACCCCCAAGTGGTCCATTAATAATGAAAATATCATGATATAAGTCTCTTGGCCGAACATTAGATTTTTAGGAATTTAATATCAATTAATAATATAATATTGTTTTTAAGAACTCTTTTATGTCAATTTTGACACTATTCAATAGTTGATTTTTTGAAACTCATAACAGATTGATTACTTCGAACAAAGTAAATTAAATCAATCCTAATACATCATATTATCCTATAAAATTAGTTTAATTCATTAATAGTTTCATATTATATTTATTTGGGTATTTATAATAACAATTAATTTAACTTTTCACTATTTTAGTAATTACTCCATCATCATTGTCTCATAAATAAAATAAATTATTTAATGTCTAAAAATTATAAATAAAATATCATTATGTATGAAATCTTTTTATCTTTCTAATGAATATTTATAATCTAAAATCAAACATATATAACCCTCTGTAATAATTGTTTTTCTAAAAGATATATGCTTGTGTCATTTTTGTATTCATTTTAACTTAATTAAAATAAAGTGTCCCTATCACCTACAAGTGGCACCATGGGGTCCCCAAATCGACCCAAAGATGCCTATGGTCGAACATGTATCAACCAATAAGTCTAGGACACGTTTTAGTATTTACCATAGTAATTATTCAAAATGCCTAAAAATAAAAGATACCTATTTACACAATTTGGACATCCTGATTCCAAATATGGAATCCATTTTTCTAGATTCAAAACACAGAAGTGGCAGAAATTAATTTAAAATTAATTCCCGCTGTCAAAACAAAAAGCGTGTTTTTAAGAGATAATAACTATCAAAAGATTGACACTTGTCTATGTTCGGTTTAATTGTAAAATTATGTCCAATGACCAACATTATATTAAATGGTAAAAATATATTCTAAATATACTTTAAAACAACTCAAATTCATAATTTATCTCTATTAAATATTATGATTAAAAAAGTTGTTTTTAATTAAAATTTAGTAATTTTCACTATTCATCAAAATACGAAAGTTATCCGAAAAGTACCAAAATTTCACCTTAGGCTAAATTCGATATTCTGAATCCAGAAATGAAGTCCATTTTAAAATATAAAATATATATAATTTCGAAAAGTAGGTATTACTATTCATAACGGCTAGTTTGATTGGTTATGGTGTGTTAGAACTCTGTGTTGCGTACAACACACGCTATCACATTATTCAAAGAGAAGCGTACCGTAGAAGCTTGGGGTGTTACAGTGTTTTTATAATAAAATATTATTTATCTGTACATATTGTAAGGATTATTATTAGTAGGTGGATTCTTTGTGCACACCCATAAAAGAGTGTCTGTTATAAATACAATTAAATTATTATTATTATTATTTTTATTATTTTCACAAATTGGTAGTACATATAAGTGAATGTAAAAATGGAAAGAATGGTCCCACAAATAAGGTTTTATTTACTTTATGAAAAAAAAGAATTTAACTCGTGGAATGTGAAGTCATGTTCTTTGGAATGGAAACACTGAATTTTTGTGACGACTTGTCTGTCTGAAACTATATAAAAACTGGGGGTTCCACATGACGTACTACTATAAGGATTAGCAGCCTAATTTATATATGTCCCATGTATCTCCTGGTGGAGCAACCTGATTTAAAAATTTTCATGTGTTGGTTATTTATTTTATTCCCTGTATTAATGCCTATGGTTTTTCTTATTTTACAACCTCATGTATGTGTTTTCTCACATCCACCACAATGAATGAATATTAAACATCGAATGAGTTTTCTGAGGTTCCTTGCCTTTATTTCTGTTTTAAAATTTGGTTCTTTCTCTATTTCCTTTTTGTTAACAATGCGTTTTTTACATCATACACATTTTAAGTACCTGATACATGTGTTTTCTCACCCTAGAACATGATAGTTTGTTTTTATATATTTTTTAATTCTTACTATTTTTCTTGTTTTTTGTTAGGTGTGGATATATATATGTAAGCTAATAACCTAATTATTTTTAAATATTAAATATTAAATATTAAATATAATTAATAATAAGTCTTATTCACTTAAACATAATTCATAAATAAACAAAATGAAATACATAGTATTTCAAAATTAAAATTAATATTTTAATAACATATTTAAAAAAAATAATAATAATATACTTAATAATATCACTAATATGAATCTGATTTAATCGAGTGAGGTACCCTTTAATAAGGTAACCATTGTTTTAGTTTGATTGATGAAGACATCCTTAGTTAATTGATGTTTTGTTTTTTTGTCTTGAATATTAAAAAACCTAACATTATTGGCTGAATTAAAATTTTAACAGGGGATATTTTCAATTATTTATCAGGGAAATAATGGGTTTTTTCAATGATTAAAAATTGTTCATCCTTAATAGTTGGAGAAAAAAACCCCTTTTATGTTATCATAGATAAATTTTAGGTCATGTATTCAGAGACTCTATGATATTGGGAGAGTGTTTCTAGGGTTTTTGGGATTGGGATGTCTAGGTTTTCCTAGGATTGGTGTTGTTTTAGTGATTTTTATTTATATGTATTCTAATAAAATTAAAAATGTAAAGGTAATTTTTTAAAAAAGAATGTGTATGAAAGGAAGCAGGCGGTTGGCCACCTTTTAGGGATAAAATATTTATACGTGTTTTTATTTTTATAATCATATTGGTTTGTGTATTATGATTTATATTTATATTGTTAGAAATCACTTATACAAGATTTTATTCTACATTTGGTTTAGTTAAATACTACCCTTTTGGTCATAATCAGATAAATTTAATATTATTATTCTTTATAAATATATACATTATGATGATCTGTCTTATGTTTGTGTCAAACTTTATGTTGTCTTTTTTACCATGATCTTATAATTTTTTACTGTTATGCCTTGTTTTTATGAAGCACTTCATAATAATATCCTTTCTGTTTTAGCTAGATTTTAGAAATAATATCCCAGAGTATATTTCAGGTAGGAAAAAAATAATCCTTTCACTAATGAAGGGTTATTTTTATTATAAACCAGTTTTTATGAGTGATTGATAACATTCAATATTAATAAATGTTATTTTGGGACATTTACCAGTGAATATATCACATAGTGTCTTTATAATCACATTAGATAGAAAATAATTATGTGGAAATGAAATGATTTTCATGGTATACCCCCATAATGAAATAATAATATCACACTAACTCATCATTGATTGAACCATTTCCAATCATGCTTGTTTCATTATCATAAAACCACTATTTAACCATGATTTTCCATTGGGAATGAGTTGTGAAACAATTCAACAATCAGTCACTTGATCAGTGAATTCTTAGCTCATGTATTTAACACCTCGATTTGATCAATGAATCTTAATACCTTTTTCCAATTGATTATGTAATTCATTCTAAAACTCATTGAACTTTTCATAAGGTTCATACTTGTGCGTCATCATAAATACATAAACGTACCAACTTAAGTAATTAATAAAGGTTATGATGTACATAATCCAAAACATCAAAATTCATGAATGAGTATAATAGATGTCTCTATGGAGATTCCGTCCAACAAGGTGGTCCGTATAAGGCCCCAGCCTTAATCCTTACTTAATCATGAGTTATTACAAGATTACACATTGAGGATCTTTTCGGGTTTAGAGTTTTAGAGAATTAGATCATAAAACTTGCATTACATTCCACATATAAACAAAGTGGTTACATAAAGATAGTATTCTTCATTCCCATCAATGGAAACACATTTAAAATAAAACATTGATTATTTCTTGACACTTCCTTGACACTATCATCATATCATGTACCTTTCCCTTGACCTGTGAAAAACATTTCAAAAAAACTTGGGATGAGCATAAAAAGCTCAGTATGGGTTATAAAAACATGGAAAGGAAACATGGGTACATATATACATAAGAATGAAATCTTACTTTACCCATAAAACATAGGAACTTTAACATACCTCATAAAATCATGAATAAATCAATGAAATCATAGGACATAAAGGTAACTTGAGTCATTCATAACATTCTTACGTAGGGAGTAACCCTTTTGGTTACGTTTGGAATACCCATCACAGTATATTCCCTAAAATCTCTTCGGAGAAACCTTAACGTTTCACTGCTTCGCGTTACCCAATGCATTGGAGAGCTATATCGGGCTCACCCGCCCTTAGTTTATCACGGAACCACCCGTCTTCATAATAATTTCCAAGAACCATAACATAATCGTATCACATAAAACATGCATAAAGGAAACATAATGTTTCCACATTTCAATCACAAGATATCAATACAACACAAAAAACATTGTGAAAACCATTTTCAATACCAATATAAAAGAAAAGTAAAACATGGTATTTATTTTTTTCTTTTAAAAAGATGGTATGACTTGTAGAGGAAGCTGAAACTCAAATAACGGTCACGACGGCGGAGAAGTTGTTGTCACCGCATACGTACGGAAAAACATTCCCTTTTGTCGTTTAGTAAACGCTTCGTATAAAAAAGATTCCTTTTGAATAAATGTAAAAGTCAAAGGGGTTTATACACCGTATAAAATAAAGTTGTGTATAAAATAAAATATGCCTCAACGAAAGGAGATTGAGGCGAAGTCCCATACCTCGTATCCGACTTGACCCGACCGTTCTTTAATCTCCTGAATAATAAACTTGAGTTAATCTCTACTTGATTATGAATCTTTTTCAAGTTCATTATTCCTTTTATACCATGTTATTAACATCATGTAATCAATTAAGTTAATAATGTTCATTTTGTCGGTATTTGGTTCTTAAGTCAAAAATAGACTTCTTACACTTACATGTTGTTAATTTGGTCATAGGTTCGTTATATCCAGAATGATATTAATGATTTGGATAACATATATATCATATATATTCATCATATACATGTATTTATAATATTACATCACATTTATAGGTATGAAATGAAATGCACCGTTCATGGAGACGGTAAGCCGTACGTACGCATGAACGCTACTTCCATTTCTATTTCATATTTTCTGGAATGGAATCATAATGATATAAGAGTATATTATAATTACAGTATAATAACATATATAATAGCATTAACTTTATCCTTTACACATTCCACATATGGTATTAATGAATCAAATCATTTTCAGGGGGCGGTAGTCCGCACTTCCTAAAATGAAGATATCGTGTTTACCCATAATGGAAACCATAAAGGTATGCCCAAAATGAAAAAACAGAAGCTTAAGGAAAACATAAACATATTATATATCATATATAAAAATAGTGACATCATAATGGACACCTTTGAAGGTGTTAAATGAGTATTGAACAATCATCGTTTCGGGAGGCAGAATTTCGCCAACCACAGAAACCGTATGTTCTTTAACTATTTGATTTAGTTGTGTGAGAGTGTAGCTCAAATAAATATTATAACAACATACTTTTATATTGAAGATACTGTTGTTGTTACAAAATAAGTAAATAAAATGAGTTTAGGGGGTTGGAGAAGCAAAATAAAACAAATGAACATGAGAGAATGAATTACCTTTAAAAGTGTAACTCCATTTGATTTGAGCCTAAAGGCTTCCTTTGAAAGGATTCTGCCCAAAGGGAATCCTCTAGGATGAGGAGAGGGAAGTGGAGAGAGTAAATGGGCAGGGTTTGGCCGAGCCAAAGGCTTGAGGAGTGTGTGAAATGAGGTAGAGGTGGGGGCCTTTTACAAGAGGAGAGGAGGGGCACTTTTGGAAAGTAAAGAAATATTACTTTATTTGAAAATGTGTTTCGGTTTCAAAAGGTCCTACATTGATATAATTCGTGGATAAGGTGATAAGGGTTCGAAATCCACTCATCCAATTTGTTTTGGCCATGTGTAGTTCATAGATTTTACATTATCTTGCCATTTTATTTAAATCGTCAAATAATGATGTCATCGCTGCATCATTATTATGTCATAAATAATTTAATTTATTTAATGTCTAAAAATCATAAAAAAAATACTATGATGTAGGAAATCTTTTTATCTTTCCAATTACTATTTATAATCAAATATCTGATCTTTATAACCCCATGTAAAAATTGTTTTCGTGAAACGTATTATGTTTGTGTCATTTTTACCTTTACATTAAATAAAAAGTTATTTATGTCATTTCCCAACCAAAATGTCCCCATGGGGTCCCCAAGTTGACCCATGGCTTTTCCTGGTCGGCCATGACACAACCAATAAGGTTGGGACATGTGTCTAGGTCATTTCATATTATTAAAGCATTATTTATACCTTAAACTATACTAATTACCACTAATCACGATTAAAAACTTAATAAATTACTATTCACCAAAAAATTATTTTAATCCCATTGAACCACATTTTACTTATTAATGACAACCATGAATGTCGTATTTTTGTAATTCATAACACAAAAGTGGCAAAGCTTCATTTAAACAAAAAATCAGTTTCTTTAACTACCCCTTAGTGGTTTCACTATTCATCAAAAATTGAAGTTTTTCAGAAAATTACCAAAAATTCACCCTAAGATATATTTGATATTCTGAATTCAAAAATGAAGTCTATTTTACAAAATTAAATACATATAAGTCAAATTAATTAATTTAATAATTAATTCCCGCTGCCAGAGCAAATAGCGTGTTTTTACAAAACAATAAGTATCAAAAGATTGACACCAGTTTAAGTCTAATTTCAAAGTGAAATTGATTCCAATGACCACCATTGGATAAAATGGTAAAAATATATTCATATTACACATTAATACCAATTCAAAAGATAATCTAATCATATAAATAAATTAGATTAAAAAGCAGTTTTGATGTAAAATGCAGTATTTTTCACTATTCATTAAAAAATGAACATTGTCAGAAAAATACCAAAAATTCACACAAAATAAATTTTGTTGTCCCAATCATAAAGAATAAGTTTATTTTGACAAACATAGTTTATAAAATTGTCAAAATATAGATTCAAAAATGGTTTTCCATCAAATGGCAGTAAAACAATCTTTTAAGAATATTAGTGTATTCAATGCATAAGATTGTATTTATTTTCATTTTAAGCCTCTATAACACTATCTTAATCATTAATAGACATAGATAAAAATATATATTATTAATTACTTATTTGGGATGTTACATCCTTCCCCCCTTTAGAAAATTGCGTCCCCGCAATTTATTTACTTATCGAATAAATGGGGGTACTTATCCCTCATTGCATTTTCTGATTCCCATGTTGCCTCTTCAATCATGTGGTTTTTCCACAAAACCTTTACTTGCTTAATCACCTTATTCCGTAACACTTGCTCCCTGTGGTCAAGAATCTGGACCGGTTGTTCCTCATAAGATAGGTTCTCTTCCAGCTGAACTACCTCTGGACTCAATACATGAGATGGATCTGGCATATACTTTGTCAACATCGAAATGTGAAAAACATTGTGTACCTGAGATAAACTCAGAGGTAAAGCCACTCGGTATGCAACTGATCCAACTCTCTCCAGAATTTCATATTGTCCAATAAACCTTGGACTCAGCTTTCCTTTCTTACCAAATCTCATCACACTTTTCCAAGGAGAAACCTTGAGAAAAACATGATCACCTACCTCGAAAGATAGATCCTTCCTCCGGTTATCCGCATAACTCTTCTACCTGCTATGAGCTGTTTTCATGTGTTTCTGAATCAGCTGAACATATTCTGCCATCTCTTCTACCAATTATGGTCCCATCAACTTCCTTTCACCCACTTCATCCCAGAAAGCTGGAGTTCGACACTGCTTCCCATATAATGTATGAAATGCTGCCATCTGTATACTGGAATGAAAGCTGTTATTATAAGAAAACTCAACCAAAGAAAGATGTTGGTCCCAACTTCCCTGATAATCCATAGAACAAGCTCGTATCATATCCTCCAATGTCTGAATAGTTCGTTCTGACTGCCCATCTGATTGAGGATGAAAAGTTGTACTAAAATTTAATTCAGTACCCAACGACTTCTGAAGGCCTTTCCAAAAGTTAGAAGTAAACCTGGGATCACGGTCTGATACAATGGAGAGAGGAACTCCATGTAACCTGACTATTTCTTTAAGATACAAACGGGAAAGTTGATCAAGAGAGAAAGTATCTCGTATAGCAAGGAAATGAGAAGATTTGGTCAAGCGATCAACAATAACCCAGATTTCATTATTACCTTGAGATGTCTTCGGTAATCAATCAACAAAGTCCATGGATATAATCTCCCATTTCCACTCTAGCACTGGTCAAGGCTGAAGCATCCCTTTCGGTAACCTCCGCTCTGCTTTAACCTTTTGACATGTCAAACACTTTACAGTAAAATCAGCAATGTCTCTTTTCATTCCATCCCACCAGTAATACTCCCGCAGATCTCTATACATCTTAGTGCTACCCGGATGAACTGAAAACGGAGAACTATGAGCTTCACATAACAAATCTCTCTTCAACTGTGAATCACAAGGCACACACAATCATTATCAATGTTGAATTCAGGCAACTTACCTTTCTGAACCAGCTCTACCTTTTTCTCTAACTCACTGTCTTGCTTCTGTGCTTGCTTGATTCTATCTGATAGAGAAGATCTCACTGATACCTGAAACAAAACAGAAGGACATCCTGCACCAACAACTTCTATGCCAAAGTTCATCAAATCCTTGACCAAAGGATCACGTTCCAAACGCAACATTGCTAATGAATCATTACTTTTTTGACTCAAAGCAGCAGCCACTTTATTTTCTTTTCCTGGATGGTAATGAATCGTACAATCATAATCCTTGATTAATTCTAGCCATCTCCTCTATCTCATGTTTAACTTTTTCTGAGTGAATATAAACTTTAAACTTTTGTGATCGGTATATATTTCACACTTTACTCCATACAAATGATGCCTCCAAATTTTTAAAGTAAAAACAACAGCAGCTAATTCCAAATCATGTGTAGGGTAATTTACCTCATGAGTTTTCAACTGTCGTGAAGCATAAGCAATTACCTGATCATTCTGCATTAGGACGCAACCAAGTCCTTTCAATGAAGCATCACTGTATATAACAAACTCACCATTCCTGGAAGGTAGTGCCAAAACTGGAGCATTCACCAATCTTCTTTTCAATTCCTGAAAACAATCATTACATTCTTTTGTCCAGATAAACTTAACACCCTTCCGAGTTAGCTTAGTCATTGGACTAGATAACCGTGAAAAATTTCTAACAAACCTTCGGTAATAGCCCGCCAAACCAAGGAAGCTACAAATCTCTGTTACATTTGTGGGTCTTGGCCATTTTTCCACAACTTTTGTTTTTACAGGATCAACAGTTATTCCATCTTTAGAAACAATGTGACCAAGGAAAGAAATTTGTTGCAACCAAAACTCACACTTGCTGAATTTCCCATACAGTTTCTTTTCTTTTATGGTTTGAAAGATAACCCTTAAATGTCTTTCATGCTCCTCTTTACTTTTAGAAAACACCAAAATATCATCAATGAAAACCACCACAAACTTATCCAAGAACTCCTGGAAAATTCTATTCATTAAATCCATGAATACAGCAGGTGCATTGGTTAGCCCAAAAGGCATTACTACAAATTCATAATGGTCATATCTCGTACGGAACGCGGTCTTCGGAATATCTTTCTCCTTTACCTTCAGCTGATGGAACCCCGATCTCAAGTCAATCTTTGAAAAAAACTGAGCTCCCTGGAGCTGATCAAACAAATCCTCGATATGAGACAAAGGATATTTGTTCTTAACAGTGATATTATTCAAGGCTCTATAATCAATACAAAGTATCATAGAACCATCTTTCTTTTTAACAAATAAAACAGGAGCACCCCATTGTGATGTTCTAGGTATAATGAAACCTTTCCTTAATAAATCTTGCAATTGCTCCTTCAACTCTAAAAGTTCAATTTGTGCCATTCGATAAGGGGGTTTTGAAATTGTCTTAGCATCAGGAACTAAGTAAACAGTAAAATCAACTTCCCGATCTGGTATTATTCCAGGCAACTCATCAGGAAAAACATCAGGATACTCATTTACCACTGGCACATCATTAATCTGAACAGTTCCTTTATTTTCAATGACGTGTGCAAGGTAACATTCATTTCCATCTTTTACAAGTTTCTCAGCCTCTTGATAAGTTATCAAAAGTAAGGGTTCATTCCTATAAACAAACTGAAAGTCTTTCTGAAAAAAAACTTCTTTAGCTCTATAGTCAATCTTAGCATGGTAAATAGAGAGACAATCCATACCCAGGATAACATCAAACTCTACTAGAGGTAGAACAATAAGGTTTTCAAGTAGGTTATTTCCACAGATAAGGATAAGAAGATTCTTATATATTATTTTTGCCTCAACATTTCCCCCAGGTGTTTTTACCAAAAGTTCAGGAGTCATTTCATGAGATGGTATTCCCATTTTACTAGAAAAGGTTTCAGAGATGAAAGAATGTGTATACCCCGAATCAAACAACACACTGGAATAATCTGAAAAAACAAACAAAGTACCTAATACAACTTCATTTGATGGACCGACATCTGCTGAAGTAGTTGCAAAGGATTTCACCACCCCTTTCTGCTTGTAGTCTAACTGCTTCCCATCACTCAAGCTCTTTGTCGGACACTCGTTTGCATAGTGACCCATCTCATTTTACTTATTACATTTCACTAACTGTAAATCAAATTTGTTCTTACATTCACCTTGATCCTTTTCAGTGCAATCACGAGCCTTATGTTCCATCTTACCACATCGGTAGCACTTTCCAGAATTCAGAAGACATTCCCCAGCATGCGTTTTTCCACATTTATCACAAAATGGAAACTTAGTTCTCTTACCATCAGACTTTTTTGAAGAATTCTTACCTTTCTCCTGCCACCTCGGTCTCTTCTTCTGCTGGTTGTTATAGAACACTTGGTCATCGGCAAACTCCATTTCCAACTTCTCAGCACATCGAACAAGCTTTTCATAACTTTTAAACTCACGAGAAGCTAATTCCCTTCGATATTTTGGCTTTAATCCTGAGTAAAAACGATTGATTTTACTATCAAGGTCTCGAATAAAATTTAGAGCATACCTTGCCAATCGAGTGAACCTTTCTTCATAGGCAGCTACTGAGTCTTCCTCTTGCCTCAATTCCAAGAATTGCTTTTCCATCCTAAGTCGAACAGCCTTAGGAAAATACTTCTCAAGAAACATACCTTTGAATTCATCCCAGTCAAGAGCATCAATCTCATCGGTGTCCCTGATATTTTTTACCATAGACCACCACTGATCTGCTTCACCCTCCAAACGGTAAATAGCAAGACTAACCTTTTGATTGTCTGAACACCCCATGACATCAAAAATCTTCTCCCATGATTTAATCCACCCTTCAGCTAGCACAGGGTCAGATGATCCTCTGAATGATGGTGGATGTTGCCTCATGAAATGTTCCACCACTGACATGTTCCTCTGCGGTTGGTCTGGCTGATCTCGTGTATGGATACCACCGCCATTTATCGCTTGAGTCAACTATTCCATTACTTCAACAAACTATTCAGTTCCAATTCCGACCATTTCTGGATGCTGATTCGGAAGGTTATTTCCTTCTGTATGCCTTCCTAGCACTGCTTCCCTATTTCCTCTGCGGAAAACCATTCTGAACAAACATGTCTTAGATAAAGCAACATGGTAATCATTAAATGCTATATCATTTCAAAAAAAATATATATATATTTTTGGATAATCATTTAATAGAATTCTAACTCCTAAAGTTATTTAAACCGACCTTTGATACCAACTATAAGGCCCCAGCCTTAAACCTTACTTAATCTTGAGTTATTACAAGATTACACATTGAGGATCTTTTCGGGTTTAGAGTTTTAGAGAATTAGATAATAAAACTTGCATTACATTCCACATATAAACAAAGTTGTTACATAAAGATAGTATTCTTCCTTCCCATCAATGGAAACACATTTAAAATTAAACATGGATTATTTCTTGACACTTCCTTGGCACTATCATCATATCATGTACCTTTCCCTTGACCTGTGAAAAAAATTTCAAAAAAACATGGGATGAGCATAAAAAGCTCAGTATGGGTTATAAAAACATGGAAAGGAAACATGGGTACATATATACATAAGAATGAAATCATACTTTACCCATAAAACATAGGCACTTTAACATACCTCATAAAATCATGATTAAATCATAGAAATCACAGGACATAATAGTAACTTGAGGCATTCATAACATTCTTACATAGGGAGTAACCCTCTTGGTTACGTTTGGAATACCCATCACAGTATATTCCCTAAAATCTCTTCAGAGAAACCTTAACGTTTCACTCCTTCGCGTTACCCAATTCATTGGAGAGCTATATCGGGCTCACCCGCCCTTAGTTTATCACGGAACCTCCCGTCTTCATAATAATGCCCAAGAACCATAACATAATCGTATCACATAAAACATGCATAAAGAAAACATAATGTTTCCACATTTCAATCACAAGATATCAATACAACACAAAAAACATTGTGAAAACCATTTTCAATACCAAAATAAAAGAAAAGTAAAACATGGTATTTATTTTTTTCTTTTAAAAAGAAGGTATGGCTTGTAGAGGAAGCCGAAACTCAAATAACGGTCACGACGGAGGAGAAGTCGTTGTCGCCGCATACGTACGACAAAAACATTCCCTTTTGTCGTTTAGGAAACGCTTCGTATAAAAAAGATTCCTTTTGAATAAACGTAAAAGTCAAAGGGGTATATACACCGTATAAAAGAAAGTTGTGTATAAAATAAAATATGCCTCAACGAAAGGAGATTGAGACGAAGTCCCATACCTCGCATCCGACTTGACCCGACCGTTCTTTAATATCCTGAATAATAAACATGAGTTAATCTCTACTTTCTTATGAATCTTTTTCAAGTTCATTATTCTTTTTATACCATGTTATGAACATCATGTAATCAGTTAAGTTAATAATGTTCCTTTTGTCGGTATTTGGTTCTTAAGTCAAAAATATACTTCTTACACTTACATGTTGTTAATTTGGTCATAGGTTCGTTATATCTAGAATGATATTAATGACTTGGATAACATATATATCATATATATTCAGCATATACATGTATTTATAATATTACATCCCATTTAGAGGTAAGAAATGAAATGCACCATTCATGGAGACAGTAAGCCGTACGTACTCATGAATGCTACTTCCATTTCTATTTCATATTTTCTGGAATGGAATCATAATGATATAAGAGTATATTATAATTCCAGTATAATAACATATATAATATCATTATCTTTATCCTTTACACATCCCACATATGGTATTAACGAATCAAATCATTTTCAGGGGGCGATAGTCCGCACTTCCTAAAATAAAGATATCGTGTTTACCCATAATGGAAACCATAAAGGTATGCCCAAAATGAAAAAAACATAAGCTTAAGGAAATAATAAACATATTATATATCATATATAAAAATAGTGACATCATTATGGCCACCTTTGAAGGTGTTAAATGAGTATTGAACAATCATCGTTTCGGGAGGTAGAATTTCGCCATCCTCAGAAACCGTATGTTCTTTAACCATTTGATGTAGTTGTGTGAGAGTGTAGCTCAAATAAATATTATAACAACATCCTTGTATATTGAAGATACTGGTGTTGTTACAAAATAAGTAAATAAAAAGAGTTTAGGGGGTTGGAGAAGCAAAATAAAACAAATGAACATGAGAGAATGAATTACCTTTAAAAGTGTAACTCCTTTTGATTTGAGCCTAAAGGCTTCCTTTGAAAGGATTCTGCCCAAAGGGAATCCTCTAGGATGATGAGAGGGAAGTGGAGAGAGTAAATGGGCAGGGTTTTTCCGAGCCAAAGGCTTTAGGAGTGTGTGAAATGAGGTAGAGGTGGGGGCCTTTTATAAGAGGAGAGGAGGGGCACTTTTGGAAAGTAAAGAAATATTACTTTATTTGAAAATGTGTTTCGGTTTAAAAAGGTCCTACATTGATATAATTCGAGGATACGATGATAAGGGTTCAAAATACACTCATCCAATTGGTTTTGGCCATGTTTAGTTCATAGATTTTACATTATCTTTCCATTTTATTTAAATCGTCAAATAATGATGTCATCGCTGCATCATTATTATGTCATAAATAATTAAATTTATTTAATGTCTAAAAATCATAAAAAAATTAATATGATGTAGGAAATCTTTTTATCTTTCCAATTACTATTTATAATCAAATATCTGATCTTTATAACCCCATGTAAAAATTATTTTCATAAAACGTATTATGTTTATGTCATTTTTACCTTTACATTAAATAAAAAGTTATTTATGTCATTTCCCAACCAAAATGTCCCCATGGGGTCCCCAAGTTGACCCATGGCTTGTCTTGGTCGGCCATGACACAACCAATAAGGTTGGGACATGTGTATAGGTTATTTCATATTATTAAAGCATTATTTATACCTTAAACTACACTAATTACCACTAATCGCGATTAAAAACTTAATAAGTTACTATTCCCCAAAAAATTATTTTAATCCCATTGAACCACATTTTACTTCTTAATGACAACCATGAATGTCAGATTTTTTAAATTCATAACACAAAAGTGGCAAAGTTTCATTTAAACGAAAACTCAGTTTCTTTAACTACCACTTAGTGGTTTCACTATTCATCAAAAATTGATGTTTTTCAGAAAATTACCAAAAATTCAACCTAAGCTATATTTGATATTCCGAATTCAAAAATTAAGTCTATTTTAAAAAATTCAATACATATAAGTCAAATTAATTAATTTAATAATTAATTCCCGCTGTCAGAGCGAATAGCGTGTTTTTACAAAACAATAAGTATCAAAAGATTGACACCAGTTTAAGTCTAATTTCAAAGTGAAATTGATTCCAATGACCACCATTGGATAAAATGGTGAAAATATATTAATATTACACATTAATACAAATTCAAAAGATAATCTAATCATATAAATAAATTAGATTAAAAAGCATTTTTGATGTAAAATGCAGTATTTTTCACTATTCATTAAAAAATGAACATTGTTAGAAAAATACCAAAAATTCACACAAAATAAATTTTGTTGTCCCAATCATAAAGAATAAGTTTATTTTGACAAAAATAGTTTATAAAATTGTCAAAATATAGATTCAAAAATGGTTTTCCATCAAAAGGCAGTAAAACAATCTTTTAAGAATATTAGTGTATTCCATGCATAAGATTGTATTTATTTTCATTTTAAGCATCTATAACAATATCTTAATCATTAATAGACATAGATAAAAATATCTATTATTCATTACTTATTTGGGATGTTACAGTACGTGAATGGAATGCTCATGTCATGATTGTCCAGATCTGTGCTGGGTGGAATCGGATGACCTCGAGAGGGATGATTCTCAGGCACCAGAATGTCGACCACTACATCCTCCACCTAGGTGTCCGTGGGAGGATGTGTCAACTAGATATCGTACTGGGCACCCAATCCTTCTCCCACTAGTATCGTGTAAGGAACACCCATCATCACTTGGGAGAACCATAAAGGATCTAAGAATAAAGACACTAAGTTGGATAAACTATGGATATAATATCAAGAAGGACGGAACTCATACCACCTGATGCACATCCAAAATCAGTTGAAGCTGGATTTGTAGAGGACCGACCACTTCTTGTGGAAGAGATAAGGGCTCATGTGTAGGAAGACGTAGTCTACGACATCATCATAATCGATCCTCATCCTCAAAAGCTACAGGAAGAAGTTTCTGAGCAGTAACCTCCACTCTCTGGGGTGGACTGTCGAAGATGCTCTCGTGCATTGAATTATCGGCTGACCTTAACACCAGTGTTGTAACATGAATATCTACCAGGATATTGACCCCTCCTCCTTTGGATCAATCATGTGAATAAGATAATATGATTGAGTAAGCTGTTAATAGATTCAAAATTGAGTTAAAATATTTTTAAAAAATAAAATAATGGAAATTTGATGACTTTCCATACCAGGAAGCGCTATGCCGTGTCGGGTAATATATAATAAAGAATTAAGCAAATATCATGGCTCATACATGACATTATTTGAATGATGGAATCACATTGTAGGTATATCCTATATACAAAGTGCTACTCATCTTCCCTAGTGGTCGAGATAGTCAGAATTTCATCAGCACCAATCATCTTTATGTCTCCTTTTCAGCTTCAAGTCATGAAGGTCTGATGTCTATGTCAGTGGAAATGGAATCGACTAAACATAACCAAAAATTACTATGGATATGTCTGGATATTAACCTCAATAATATGAAATTGAATGAGTGGAACGACATTTATAACATCATGTAGTCGAGTAGCGCAATATGATGGAAACTGGTCCAATAAATCTTAGTATGGAATCCATGAAATCTGATATGACATGTGATATTTTTCAAAAATGTTCCTCACTAAAAACCAAAATTGATGATATTATTAAAAAATTTAGACATTGATTGATTGTATATACTTACCTCATTGGGTATGAGATAGTCCAACATGAGATGATATGCACCCAAGTGGTGTGTCTGAATGCTCACAAAGTTGTGTTTCTCAGTCTACCTAAAAAAACTACATCGAAAGTGATCAATAATAAAATATTAAATTCAATAACTCATACTATAATTAGAAAATAATAAATTTGATAGATCATACCAGCATCCATACAGAGCATCATGCAACACCTCTAGGTAGCGGCTAACTAGCCAGAATAGGGAAGAGTTTGGGGGTGTTCTCCATTGCCCACATCTGAAGAAGGACAACACATACCCCAAGATCCTTGAAGTCTCTATGGAATTCCATGCATAATGATCTATATGTGTATGCCAAGCACACACATCCTAAGATGTATGTCCTGACCAGATCAAATCCATCTAACAATGCTTGAGAAATCATGTGCACATGAATACTCGAGTGATTAGTGCACATAGACCCTCTATTTATCCATAATATATATGCACATGAATGACACATGATTTTATTCTCTTCACAATCATAGGTTAAATGTTTAATGTATCCATTAAGCCAACTCAACAAAATTGACCCACCATCTTTAGCCCTAGGGTCGACCAAAATTTTTACGCCTAGAAATCCTTGAACAGGGTCTGACTCGTATGCACGGGTGGATATAATAACAGTGTCCCCGAGATATAAAGGTAGAGAAAGACTAGCACATCCTAGAGGGTGATGATCATCTCTCCCTTAAGAAGGTGGAATGTGTGTGTCTCGGGTCTCCACCTCTCTAGGAGAAAGAAAACTAGGTGATGTTTAAAAAATGTGAAACCAGATACTGCAACACCGTAGAAGATAGCACAACACATGTAGAGTATAATGGCGGGTGTAGGTAGCGTCTGATAAAAATGATGAACTCAACTTATCCTGATCTATCGAACCTCACCCCTTTTGGCACAACCTATGAAACATTCCTATCTTGCTCAGTGAGTATTATAGTATCCTCCATCTATATGTAAAAAAATGGAATGAGTCGTAAGTGTAAAATGTAAATATGATGTTATGGGAAATGGAATGTTAGGACTTTTAGAATGTAATACACACCATGTATTCACATTTTTATGATTTTTTTACCAAAAGAAAAGGGAATATCTTATTGTTTCTCAAAGAATTTTTGTAATGTGTTTTTAGATATGTTTTTACCTAGAAAACGATGTTTTGTAAGATATGGTTATATATATATATACATTTTGACTTTGTTATCTACATGTTTATTAGAAAATGGTGTGCTTTGTAATTTACGTATCATTTCCCACATAATGATATGTCTCATGTTCATTTTCTCACATGCTTACTTTATGGTTTAGCCATGGACTAATTGATTATGTGTTAATGCCTTCTCCTCTTAGGTTTCTTCACATTAGTCAAATTATTCTCTTTCTTCACTTTTTTATATTTCATCATCTTCTTAACATTCTTCACTTTCATCTCTTTCTTCACATTCTTCACTTTATTACCTTTGTTACTCTTCTTGGTTATGGGTATGGTTGACATTATTGTTGTCATCATTGTCACCATTCCTCCAACATCGTGGTTCATTTCCCAATAATTCTTTCTTGATGTTCACTTAAGGTTACAAAATCATATGTACTAACCACTTTTGTTGGTTGTGTTCAATAAGAAGTTCCTTGGTCAGTCTGAATAGCTTCCCCATACGAGTACACAAAGGAAAACATGACTCTCTCCATCAATTTTTTTGTGATCAATATTCTGTTAGTGTAACCAATATTGAAAATAATTGTTGATCATATAATATTTATTATAATGAGATTTAACAATGTATTTTTATAGCCTAAAATATGATACTATTGTTTCGTTATATGAAATTGTATTAGAAAATTACTCATAGAACATGGTTTGGATGAGATGAGTCTGACTTTAGAAGTGAGGTAAAATACAACTTATTTTTAACTTCTAACTTAATGAAATCTTCCAAATGGATGTAATTATCTTGTCAATTTTGAAAATCTTTTTGAAATGTAAGAAAATTAATGAAAATATTGATATTATATTAACACTATATAATTAACAATATGAGAATATCATAATGGAGACTGTACATCATAGTTGTTGAGAGAGTGAACTCAACCTAGTAATGTTAGGGAATAGTTTATGGTTATGTCCATATTGAAGACATATGTTACATCTCAAAATTTTCCCTTGTTCTTTAGGCCATCACATCTCATTCTGCATCATGATGGCCTCAGGACTCCTTTATTTACATAACCAATTTATATCATGTATCACTATCGACTAACCTTCAGGCATTGGGAAATATTAAAACTATCCAATGGGAATCTATGGTACAACATAACTATTAACAATGGTGTCCATATCATACAATAGATCAAAATATGATTCCCATGATATGTTCATAGAGGCACATGTTGCGATGGTGTGTGATCATGGAAATTGTAAGGACTCAATGTTTCCACATTGATATTGTCACACTTCCTGCAATACCACCAGTTTTCATCAATGAAATTTGGGATGGGGTCTGAACACTCGTGAACATAAAATCAGGAGTCATATGAGTGGAGAAGAATGAAATGATAACCAGAAGTTTCTTTAATATTATTTTCAATCTATCATTAAATGTGCCTT
This sequence comes from Viscum album, assembly GCA_963277665.1. NCBI lineage: Eukaryota > Viridiplantae > Streptophyta > Magnoliopsida > Santalales > Viscaceae > Viscum > Viscum album. Next base: position 358,172,388 of record OY728158.1, on the reverse strand, counting down.
CTGTACTATATCCCCTGCTGAATACCGTATGGGGAAATTGTTCTTCTATCACTGAAGAACTTCACACAATTATATAATGTCTACTACAATATGGAAGTTATAGTTAACATGTGATACCTCTTCAAGACACCATTAATGCACTAAATAATTTATTTGGTTATGTGTTTGTTCCTTTTCCACCTATTATATGCAAATGTTCATTTTTATTTTGGAATCCGCATCAAATAATCATACAGTTATAGATTGGACTTGAAAATGTGTTTGAAATGTTATTCAAACATTTTTTTTGATCAAGATCATATGCTACATATAAGTGATCATATTTCACATTAATTGATTTTATAATTACATATAAATAGTCAAAAATAAGAGAGACATTGCATACTAGGACTCATGTTTTCTTTTTTATATGTCTATTATGTAATGTTTTCCACATGATGCTAGAAATGTGTCTAATGTTGTACTGATGATGTGCATTTTGGTGTCTCTATATATATGGGTCTACATTGATTTCCTCATTCATTTCATGATGTTGATGAGATATTTAATAGACACCCTGAATGCTAGTGAAATGGTTGTTGATAATTGCCAAAAACCAACTCCAGGATTTGTAGTTTTCTGTATCCACAATAGAAAAAGAAAAAGGAAGAGGTGAATACTGTCCATCAAGGGTTTCTGAAATCAACCATACATCTTTGTACTTTCTATGTAGAAACATTCTATTAATATGTATGAACTATTTACTAAATTGAAATGAGAAGATACAGGGATGAATTCCTAGAAAAAATGATGAAATTGAACATGATATGGATCAATTTAGTTTTCTTGGGACACATATTCATTCATATTAAGATGTAATACAACTTTTTTGTTGTGTCTCGTTACAGATATGAACTTTGGAAACACCTAATATGATTCATCCCATTCACCCTAGACTTTCACAATTACCTTCTATTTCTCTATCCATGCCTTATTATAGGAAATATTATAACCAAAATTATGTTGCATATTCTCATGCACAAGGGATATAGTAACATGTTGGCATTTCCAAATCATCTCGATGAAAATGTATGACACAAATTCATCATCTAGTGAGGTATTATCTTGTGTAAGGATTCTCTGAATGCATGTATGAGCTACCTCAATCATCAAGATTCTCCATCCTCAAAATGAAATGTCTAGAATCCCCCTAAATTGGAATCTACAATCATCCCCATAATCATCACACCGTATGATGTATTTTTTTATGGCTTGATTCATGAACTATATATATGAAGTTTCTTTCAATGTGAAATCTCTTTAGTGTTTTTTAATACATATTTACATGGATAATATCTTCAAACATATAAGGTTTTATTCAGGTCCCTAAACTAATCCAATACATCTTTGGGAAACTCAGTTGTGGGTGTGGGAACATTACAGTCGAATACAAGCACATTTTCAACAGCTTCCTACCAATATGAGAGGAGTGGTGGATAATTTATTCTGGTTTGTGGCAATTGTACAACTAATGGATTTCTAGAAACATCATTCCCAACTTCTTCTGCTCCATCATCATCAACCCCAGTATCAACGTATGTTCCATAATTACAAAAATCCTCATCAGATGTTGGGTTTAAATGTATATCTGGAAGATCGTCTATGTTTTCCTCTTCTTCATAATATGGAGTAGCCTCAATTTCTTTTGAATTATGTTCTTAAACCAATCATTCAGTTCTGCATCTTCATATAATTGATCATTGTTGTCGTAGAACAGAAACATCAATATAATACTCCATCATGGTGCTATCTGAACATTGTGAAAATAAATATATTTCTTAGACAAACTACAGATCAACAACCAATGGATAATCTAGATGCCACATTGTAGCTGGGAATTGAAAATATCTATAGCTCATAGACATGATCTATTGATCGAGTCCAAAATTTATATAACCACAAATTATATCATGATGTTCACTTAGGGTTAAAAAATCATCTATACTAACAACTATTTTTGGTTGTGTGCTATAAAAATTCCCTGGCTTAGTTTGAAAAACCTATCCACAGTAGTACACAAAGGAAATCATGACTCTCATCCCCAAAAATGGTTTTTGATTAATATTATGATAGATTAACTAATATTGACAATGTTGGTTGACTGTAAAATATTTATTGTACAAAAAATTTAGATTGTTTTTATATCCTAAAATATGATACTAATGTTTTTTTATATAAATATTTATTGTAATATTAGTTAGTGAATGTTTTGGAATCACAAGTAAAAAAGAAGAAAACTAAATTAGATTATTTATTATTCATAAAATGATAGTTATGATTATATAAAGTGGAATGGAGAAGAACATAGATATTAAATAACACATTAATAGTTTACAACATACATGAAATTACTTGAAATTTTTTAATAGAACATGGTTTGGATGAGCTGAGCCTCACATCATAAGTGAGGTAAAATACATATTATTTTCAACGTATAGCTTAATAAAATCTTTCCAAGGGGTGTAATTAACGTAATAATTTTGAATATAATTCAGCCTTCTAATAAAATATCATAAATTATAACTTATATTTCCTTAGATGGCCGAATGAATTTTAAAATTAAAATTTTATGTAAATAACTTTCAAATATTTTATTAAGCTACCAATTGAAAATAAGATGGATTTTACGTCACGTACGAAGTGAGGTTGTTGTCATCCAATCATGTTCGATTAAAAATTTTAATGGTATTTGATCTATCTTGTAAAGACTTCATGAATTATTTAATTTGTTTGTTCTTATCCATTTCAATTTATATGTTATTAATTTTCATTTTATCAATGATAAATAAATGGATTTAGTGTTTTCATTTTTGAACCTGTTTTCCAAAACAGTCTATGAATATTATTGATAATGAGGGTTGACCATGTAAACATTATGATGCTTAAATTTTAAAACATCTTCTTATATCCTGAATAATGATACTAATGTTTTTAGTACAGTTTTTAATCAACCAAAAGGTATTTTATTAGTTTATAAATAAAATATGAGTCATTTAAATCATATCCATTGGTAGATTCAAACCAGGTGTGTTACAAGACCCGTTGTTGTGTACTAGGTTACCTCGAGATAGGATTAGGAAACCTTATCGTGTTTTTTACTCATAGGTATATCAATGAAAGAGCCACATCCACTTGTTTTTATCCTGATAAGGATATTATTTCATAGATAACCACATAATCATTATGATACAAAATATTTAGAACATTTTATTGTATCTTAAATAACGACTCTGATCATTACTGAAAAATAAGCTAAACATTACTTAACCAGTAGTTAATTTTTTTAACCATTAGATAAATATATATTAACCATTAATTAAACATTTCTTATAAATTTGTTTTACATTAATAAACCATAAATTAAACATTAGTTAATAATCCCTTAATCATCCCTTAATCACCCGTTAATCATTCTTTAATCGATACTTAATTATTAGCTAATCATTACTAAATCATTATCTAAAAATTCTATATTCATTAATTAAACATTACATAATCCATAATTAATTAGGAATTAATAAAAATTTAGTCATATTATTTTCATTATTAAATTATAATTAAAAAATCATTATATGTAATAATATTTAATCCTAAGTTATTTTTTAGTTAATATACACTTATTGATTATTAATAATAACTATTATTTTGAAAATATACATAACTGACTAAACTATTTAATAAATAAAATATTCAGAACTAATTAAAAATAATTTCATTAATTAAATAAACAAATTTAAATTATATAATAAAATATACCTCTAAATTATACTTCACAAAGAAACCAGGACTTCTTTTTGACCACCATATCCACCCCGCAAGAAAAAGATTTATTCTAAATAGATGGATACGTACTGTAGAAAGAGGAGTGAAATTTTAAGTGAGGGGAAGGGGGGATTTCATTTGTATTTGAACTAAATGTGGTAGGGGTGTGTTCCTTTCAACTTTACGTTAGGAGAAAGGTGCATTCCTTCTACCACCATTCTCTTTGTCTTTAGGCAGAAGGGAGTTATCCCCCGTATGCCTTTTCCATGTCATCAATCTGGGAAAAAATCAGTGGGGGGGATTGAAAGGTTGTAGGCCCCCTTCTTTCTTTCATACAATTTTTTTAATAAAATTGAACTATACATTTTTAATATTTTTCCAAAAAACATATAAAAAATAATGTATTAGTGGTGATGTAGAGATTCATCATCCCTATCCATCCTCCCCCATCCTTTTGATCAGTCCATACTTCCACCAATGTTTCAATGGAAGGATTTCCAATTAATTCCAACATAGAAGATTTTCCTGTATTGGTTAATAGGATCTATATTTTAATACTGGGTAAACCCATTGACAACTTACCATTCTACCTGAATGCGCTAAAAAACATGATGCCACCTATTTAGCATATAGAAGAAGGAATGGCCATAAGAGAAGTTGGATTCAGCCAACTAAAATTCAAATTATTGTGTGAAATATAAGAGAAAAGGGATCTAATTTAAAGACCCTGGTCATTCCCAACCCACCTAATCTTAATGGAGTACCTGAAAACTATTTTTATTTTTAGAGTATAACTATCACAAAATTAGTCTGATGATTTGTTAAAAACACCCCCATCAGTAGTCTGATGACACATCCTCTCACAAGAGGTGAGTTTTTTTCATGGAGGATCACCTGTTATGGATCCCATTCAAATAGTAAAAAATTTATAACTTATTTTGTGTGTGGAAAGATTAGATATACGGAAATGAGCATATCTTCATGATAGCTAATTCTGAAGGTAACATCATCTACTAGTATGGTTCTTGGATCCATTCGAATAAAGATAGGATGCCCATCGTTCCAGAAGAAGAAAGAAAATTTGATAGGGAAAATATTTCTAAAGCCTTTAATTTGTAATCTGCCCCATCTCAAGGGTAGTAGATTATGAAGGTTACATCATCCTACAGTATGGAACATAGATCCATGTAAATATAGGAAGGATTCCGTTATTTCAATAAGAATAAACAAAATTGGGTAAAAAATATTTACAAGTCCTTTAGTTTTCAATCAGCCTCAAATATCTCAAAATATTTCATTATAGGTACTTCGCTTGTTGTCAAAGATAAAAGATACCCTGATCACCCTAAAATACCTATATACAAACAATTATCCCCATGCCTAAAATCCCAAATATACCTTATATTTACATTGTGATAAACTTTTATCAATGACTACCACCCTTTTTACCTACTCCCCCAATCCAAAAATGTCACCCAACGCCACCACCTATTCCAAAAACCATCCATCATGAACCATCATACCCTTGAGACTTACCCAATAATACTTCCACCTTTTCCTCCAATGGTTCTTAACAAAATAAAATACAAAATTACTAAAAATGGCCCAAAAAATAACTTCCCATAGAGGATTAAATTTAATGGTGATTATGACATCGACCTCCCTACACCAAAACCCAGTGAATCCAAAAGAACCCTCAAGACATCATCTGAATGTAAACCACTACCAAAGAGATGGAATATGGAAGAGAATGGTTTTTTTATCAAATAAAAATTGGTTGATGTTGTCAAGATCCATACCCATCTATCTTAATGGGAATATTGTGCTGGAATTGACATGGGATTTTCATCCTACAGACAGTTTGAATGCTTCAACGCCAGAGCGGTAAAAGTGGCCCTATCATGCTTTCTCTCTCCGAGTACATGCTAAAAAATAGGGACATGTGTGGAATGTATCACAAGGAGGGTTTTCAATTATATTTACTAGTATCTCTCCATGGACACACTGACTGCCACTGCCTTCTGTGAATGTAACACTATTTTTCCATTACAAGCATCACTCCGAAATGTATTTACACCTCTATCCACTGTCCTGGTGTGCACTCCTATGTTTTCGTGGGTTTTAATTGGTGTCCATAAAAAATGATAATTCAATTCCCTAGTATCTTTAATGATCTATTAGAAGTGTAATTTTTTGACATCTCTTAATGTGGGGGGGGACTTTAATTAAATTTTGATTCATAGGGAAAAGAGATGGGGTTCTTATATATCCTTCACTCATATGATTAACTTCATATAGGTTATTCAAGTCACTTGTCTCTTTGACAATGGACATGATGGTATCCCATTCACATGGTCCCATGGTTACTCATAGAACACCTGAGTTGTGGATTATATGGATATATTCTTGGATTCTTCTATGTGGCTGACCATCTTCAACCTATTCTATGTTTCTCATCTCACCACAGCTATATGGACCGCTAACCTATTATTATCAACCATAGTAATGAAAATAGTAATACGAGATAATAGAGGCTTTTTATATTTGAATGCTACATAATTATGGAATGAGACTATGATGATGTGACTAAATCAGGATGGAATATGGAGGGCCCTGACATTAACAATAAAATCCATGAGGTCTCCTTTAACCTTAAGTAGTGGAGTTGTAGTCTATTTCACCAACCAGGTCATCAATGCATTACTTTCTATATAAGGCTAAGAATCTTTTCCCTATTCCTCCATCATGTTCAAACCTCTCTATAATAATCAAACTTGAAAATCATTATAATAATTCCATCAAAATGAATAAAACCAACTGGATAATGCATGTGTGCGACATCCGCGATATAAAAATTGACACAAATACACATTATTTCCATAAAAAAGAATTCAAGATTTCATGTAAGAACTTCGTTTCTTGTTTGAACTCTCCATCAGGAAATAGCATCATGATAGAGAATGATATACATTTAATTATCTTTCTCTTTTTCTAGGATCTATAATATAAAAACCCAAACTTTAATAAATAAAATTCCCATTTTTGTTTAATCAATTGTCTTAATATATATTATGGATATAAAAAAACATGAACATATTAGGTTTTATTTTATACTATTGGATTTAATTTACTATTAATCATATTTAATATTCATAATATAGTCATTGAACATTAATCATATGATTAGAATAAATATAGGGTTTTTATAAATCCAATTGACACAAACGAAAGATGTGATTGCATCAACCAGTAGGATCATACCGTATGAAGCCCAAATATAACATATTTTGTGGGAGATCAAATATATATGGTTTTCCTTTGACCACACCCAATATTAGATCCACGAACTAAAACATTAACAAAATCATTTATGGGATAAGTTCAAGCTCATTGAGTTCAAGACCAAAACCATGTATGCTGAATTACCCCATGAAAGTCTCATCATCGCACAGACTTATCAGTATTCAATTTCAAGTAAAACATTTATTATGATGAATTCATGGATTTTGGAAACAAATAATAAAATTTTACGTCTAAATAATTTTATTCAATATATACGATCATATAATTTTTATGAAGTAAAATGTAATTTTTATAACGGTTTGAAAACAAGTTATTGTGAAAAATGAAAGGAATTTCTCAATAAATTTTTATTTTTATAAAAGTGAAAATTAAAATATTTACACAAATTATTTGGTTAAAATAAATATTATTTTTGGATTCCTAACATTGAAATTATCCAACTGTTAAATTTTAATAATTTTATAAGATAATGGAATTTTCGGGTAAAAATTAAATACAATATAAATATATAGTTGGTGTTATGACATCATAATATCCCAAATGTGATATAATAAATTTTATGAATGTATTCCATGACCAAATATATGTTTTAGATTTAAATAATGTTATTTTATTTTTATTTATTAATTCTATAAAGCCTTTATGAATCCTCCAAAAACATTTTTATATTTTAATGTTATAAAATCATTTCATTAAGAGTATGACTCATTTCTACATAATAACGGGTATTATTTTGTTATTTTCGGCCCTTAAAATTATTGGATAATTAAAAATACACCAATTTGGAAGAAACCATGGGAAAAAACCATGATAAGGTTTGTGGTTTTTGTTATTTTATTACATCGAGTCCAAAACCTATGTTTTTGAAAAAATATTGAATTCCCCACTCATTTCATATATAAAACCACAAGATATCCTATTTATATTCACTCAATGTCCATGTAGCACATACTTAGTCTTCCTTCCCCTCTCTAGAGTCCCCTCTAATGTTCCCTAATCTCTCAAAAATCCCTTCCCAATCACATTCAATCACACTGTCAAGGTAATTGTTCTTTTTCTTCATCTCTTTATTCAAGTATATTCATTATTATTCCTATAATCTCCCATTTATAACATTGGTATGTGTTCCTACATATCCCTCGTAATTCCCTTTTTATTTATAAATAATGATAAACCCATTTCTATAACATTATTTCTTCCCATATACATATAAAATCCCCCATTATTCTTTAGAAATTTCATTATGATTTTTATTTCCAAACAATTGTGTAGTGAATAACCATACCCATTTCTTATCAAGGGTGTTGAAATTTATTCACATATTATAATTTATTATGGTGTTACATGTATTTATTATACACTACTTGATCATAGAATTAAATATGATTATAAATGAATCCATTTTGTAGGATCTATGTGGCACACAAAAGAATAAGAATAAAATGAATGTGATGGGTGCGTCTGAAATTATATAGCTCTCTAATGCATTAGGTAATGTTTAGTCTCATGAGATGTCATGTTGGGATAGGGGTAAACCCACTTTATTTATATAACTTTTTCCATCATTTGTCTTGAAAGTTATCCATGACCTATGTTTATAGTGAAATGTTTTACGTTGTTTCCACATTTCCCATGAAGCCTTTATGATTATCAGGATATATCATGTCTCATTGTACATGTTTACAATTCATACAAATTTTATGCACCATTTATATTAGTATGGTATAACATGTTTTATTGTATTATTGTGACACCTTTTTTATTCCCTTACTATTCTTTTTAGCTCACCCCTTTCATGTGTATGTCCCTATGTTTTCCCATGCAGTTTTATGTATGAGCATGTTAAGGAAGTTTTCAATAAAGATGATGTACTTCGTGTTTTATATTGTTATATAATTTACCTAATTCCCAAATACATAATACATACCAATATTATATGGTGTATTATGTTTAATTTTATTTAATAAATCAAGTATTAAGGTGAAATAAATATCAAGGTTTCCATAGTTGGAATCTAATAAAAAGTCTTGATATTTTTGGGATTAGGAATAGAAAACTACAACAAAAAATTGGGGATAAGACTAAGTATGAGAAAAAATCCCCAATTTTTGGTTGGAATATAGAAAGTGTTTTATCAAGAAAGTTATTCCCTATTTGGAAACTAAAAGGGGATATGGATCTGGCATAGATATTCATACGGGTAAATCCCAAAAACACCACATTAATCTAGAGTCGACTAATAACTGGTGTATGAAAACACGCCTTGTTTCACAACTATTTGACACTCTTGATGTATATTCATTTCATAAGTAATATGGTCGATAGAAACCATTATTAATGGGAAACAATACCCAAAATAGTATATGTTAGGAAATAGACCACAAATAACATATATTAAAGCTGTGAAATTCATAAGTCAAGAAAATACATGTAATTTATAAGTTATCTCTTTAATGCTACTGGATTCCATTTTATATTATTAATAGTTTAAAAAAAATCGTCCCCAATTTTCACTTTATTGTATCAAATGGAAAAAATAAGATGAATTTGGTAGAAAATCAACGTGATAGGGAATGTGATGACTGCCCCAATGAGATTCCCAACTCGATGGATGTGGGAATCATGAAATTTGTGATGATACTGTGTCAGCTGAACCTTGTTCTAAATAGAAACCAAGATTTGGAGGAGCACCCAAACACTGAAAATAATGAAAAAGTTGAAATTGAGAGCTTTATATGACAAAAGCCCCTTAATTTAGATGGAAAATCTCATCCATTAATCAAGGAACAATGAATCAAGTCTGTAACACCCCGATCTTCCACGATACGCTTCTCATTCAATAATGCAATAGCTTGCATTGTACGCAAGTTCGAGTTCTAACACACCATGACTAATCAATGTAGCTGTTATGAATAGTAATAACCACTTTTTAAAATTATAGAAATTTTATATTTCAAAATGGACTTCATTTTTGTATTTGTAATATCGAAATTATCCTGAGTTGAATTTTTTGTAACTTTCTGAGAACTTCCAATTTTTTTATGAATAGTGAAAAATACTTAAAACAACTTTTTTAATCAAAATAATTTATTGTGATAAATTAAAATATTTAGTGGTTTTAAAGTATAATTCGAATATATTTTTACCATTTTATCCAATGGTGTTCATTAGAATTAATTTAACATTGAAATTGGACATAAACAGTTGCCAATCTTTTGATATAAATTGTTTCTTAAAAACACGCTATTTGTTATGACAGCGGGAATTAATTATAAAATTAATTAATGCAACTTATATTTTTGGAATTTTGTAAAATAGACATCATTTTTGAATTCGGAATATCAATTATAGCTTAGGGTGAAATTTTTGCATTGTTCTGAAAAACATCAATTTTTGATGAATAGTGAAACCACTAAGTGGTAGTTAAATAACTGATTTTTCGTTTAAATGAAATATTACCACTTCTGTGATTTGATTTTCAGAAATCCAACATAAATGGTTGTCATTAAGAAGTAAAATGTTGTTGAATGAGATTAAAATAATTTTTTGGTGAATAGTAACTTTTAAGTTCTTAATCGTGATTAGAGGTAATTAATGTAGTTTAAGGTAAAAATAATGTTTTAATAATATTATATGAGCTTGACACTTGTCCTACTCCTATTGGATGAGTCATGGCCGACCAGGAAAATCCATGGGTCCACTTGGGGACCCCATGGAGCCACTTTAGTTGGAAAATGACATAAATACCTTTTATTTAATGTTAAAGTAAAAAATGACACAAACATGAAATGTTTTACTAAAACATTTTTTACATGGGGTTATACAAGTCATATTTTTGATTATAAGTAGTCATTGGAAAGATAAAAAGATTTCATACATCATAGTATTTTTTTTATAATTTTTAGACTTTAAATAAATTAAATTATTTTTGACATCATGATGATGCAGCGATGACCTCATTATTTAACGATTTTAATAAAATGAAAAGATAATATAAAATCCAAGGCTTAAACTTGTCCAAAGACTATTGGATGGGTATATTTAGAACCCATATCACCTTAGCCACGAATTATATATGTGTGGGACCTTTATAATCCGAAAAGCATTGTATAATAATGTAACATTTTAATCTTTCCAAAAGAGCCCCTCCTCTCCACTTATAAAAGGCCCCCACCTCTCCCACCTCATTTACAATTTCAAGCCATTTGGCTCGGCCAACATCTGCCAAAATACTCTCCCAACTTCCCCCTCTTACTCCTAGAAGTCTCACTTTGGGCAGAACTCTTCCCAAGGAAGCCTTTGGCTCAAATCAAAAAGAGTTACCCAATTTTGAGGTAATGTCTTCTCTAATGTTGTTTTGTTTTATTTTTCTACTCCAACCCCCTAAAATCTTTTTATTAATTTATTTTGTAACAAAACCAGTATCCTCAATATACTAGGATGTTGTTATAAGAAGGATTTGAGCTACACTTACACACACCTACATCTAATGGTTAAAGAACATACGGTTTCTGTGGATGGCGAATTTCTGCCTCACGAAACGATAATTGTTCAACACTCATATCACACCTTCAAAGGTGGACATTAAGATGTCAGTATATTTATATATGATAGAAAATATGTTTATGTTTTACTTATGCTTCTTTATTTCTCATTTATGGCAAACTTTATGATTTCCATTATGGGTAAAACGCGATAATTTCATTTTAGGAAGTGCAGACTACCGCCCCCTGAATGTGATTTGAATCGTTAATGCCATATGTGGGATGTATAAAGGATGGATTAAATGGTATTATACACTATATTATACTGTAATTATATTATAAATTTATATTATTATGATTTCATTCCATTAAATACGAAATAGAAATGAAAGTAGCGTTCATGCGTACGTACGGCTTACCGTCTCCATGAACGGTGCATTTCATTTCTTACCTCTAAATGTTACGTGGCATTATGAATGAATGTATATAATGTATATATATAATATATATGATATCTACATCATGAATATAATTCTGGGTATAATGGATATTTCACCACATTAACAACTTGTAATTATAAGAAGTTTATTTTTGACTCAAGTACCAAAGATCGACAAAACGACCGTTATTAACTTAAATAATTAAATAATGTTAATAACATGGTAATAAGTGATATGAATGGAATAATGAACATGAAAAAGGTTCTTAAGTAAATATAAATTAACTCTAGTTTATTATTCAGGAGGTTAAAGAACAGTCGAGTCAGGACAAGACGCAAGGTAAGGGAACTTCTTAACCCAACTTCCATTCTTTGGGTTAATCTCCTACTTTCAAATTATGTCATGATATTATTATGTACTATCTTGTATTTGTACTTTCATTATGTGTACTTATAGTGAATACACATAATAGATCTATTTTATTTTAAAAATGATCTTCGTATGGACTTCGTCTCAATCTCCTTTCATTGAGGCATATTTCGTTTTATACACAACTTTCTTTTATACGGTGTATAAACCCTTTTGAATTTTACATTTATTTAGAAGATTTTATTTTATAAATATGTGATTTTTAAATGATTTTAAAAAAGAGATATTTCTCTCCAATATATTAAAATCCAGTACAAATGTATACGTATTTAACGCAAGCTTAAATATGTTTACAAAAAACCCGACTCTCGAGTGTTGTAGACAGGAAGGGATTGGGCATGGACCCATCATGTCCTGTAATTTGTCGAGCAGTCTCAGAATTAGTTATTTTGTTTTCAGAAGCTTGCATAATGTTTTAATAAACACACTGAAGTATATTTGAGCAATTTTAAATGTAAGTATCTTCTAAAAAAATTGCATCGGTAGGTATCATGAGACAACTAGACGTGGAATTGGCTGAGGCCCTTTCCCAATTTGATTTATGGTTTTGGCCGAGGCCTTAATCATTTTAGATGTCTTGGCCGAGGCTTTGACAAAATGTTTCAGAATGTCTGGCATTATACATTCCCTCATTATGAAAGTGGTTATTGATATTTCATGTGATTATTCGACCAGTAGAATATCCATGTGAAGAAGTGAATGGCATTATCTCATTTTACTTTTGCCATATTATGTTGATGTTCAAGTTTAAAAGGATTTTGTTTTAGTTATACATTGCCTTAAATTTTTATGTTTATTTATGAAAGCTTCCGCAATATTGTTATCCTTACTGGGCATCTGAGCTCACCCCTTTCAATGTTTTATTTTTCCCAGGATGTGAAGAAGTGTATTATGACTGTCTTGCAAGAATAGTAAGTGAGGATATGAGTGTGGACTAGGGAGACCATGTTATTGTAGTTTTCATTTTTATGATGTAATGTAATGTTTATGAATGTATCTAGTGTTTCCAAGGCTACTAAACTAATCAGTTTTTCGAGACTTGATCTTTTGTGATCATGCCAATGTTACGAAGTAATGCACCGACTCTGGGTAGCTGGGGTCGGGGCGTTACAGTTGGTATCAGAGGCAGTTTAGTACTAACCTTGGAAGCTAGATTTAGATAAACTCTGATTAGAGCACATAGCCCGAAGATAGACTTTAAGGATTAGTATAGAATAACGTCCTATAATTTTGGTATTATAGAGATTTTGTGAGTTCTCCGAGCAATACGTACCTGTCTGGATACAAGCAAGTAGAGGCGGCTCTGGCACAGATATACCTAGGGGTAAAACCCGAAAACACCGCTTTGAGCTAGACTCGAATGGGAACTGGTGCATGACAACGGGCCTTGCTGCACTCTTGGTTATGACACTCCCGGGGGATATGCTTTGGATAATTCTCATTTTCTTTATAAACCACTATGAAGGGTTTTGAGTATAATCTTCCTCAAAGAAAACATTTTTATGGATTATATCCATAAATAGTTCAATTTATGTTAAGTATCTTACAAGTATGGAATTATGTATTTTGATTTATAAACTAATATAGTTTATGCCATTGTTTAGAAATGGCGCCTAGTGGAAGGAATGGAAACCATATCAATGCACGAACTCCGTGTAGGGATTTCCCTCCTGCTCAAGATAATTATTGTGGAGCTGGAGATACAACTGGTGCTGATCAACTTATTACCATATTGGGACAACTCACTCAGGTTATGAATAATAACCTTACTCGTATGGAGCACCCTGATCCGCAACGTGGAGGATCAATGTTATACCGCTTCATGAGGCAACAACCACCAACATTTAATGGGGGTATAAATCCATTAGTAGCTGAGCAATGGATAAACTCCTTAGAGAAAATTTTCCATGCCTTGGGGAGTAGCGAAAGGGAGAAGGTTGTCATGGCAGTTTACCACCTCACTGGAGATGCCGATCAGTGGTGGTCACTGATTCAAAACACAAAGAAAGATGATGACGTATCGAATATGGAATGGAGGGAGTTCAAAGAGATTTTCTTAGAAAAATACTTTCCTCGTGACCATCGAGCAGATATGGAAAGGCAATTTTTGAGTCTGAGGAAGAAGGAGGATGAGAATGTCGCAAAGTATGAGGCCAACTTTACAAGGTTAGCGAGGTATGCTGCAGATTATATACGTAACCCAAGGAGTAAGATTGATCGTTTCTTTGATGGGTTAAAACCATTTCTCCGTCAAGCTTTAGTGTCACAATCCTTCTCATCATACGAAGATATTGTCTCGTGTGCTACCAAGACAGAAAAGGAATCCTCTAAGTCTTATGACAACAAAGTAAAGCAAGAGAAGAAGAGAACGGGGGAAGAAGAGACAGATAAAGGGAAAAAGGGAAAGAAAGATTTTCCATTATGTGATAATTGTAGGAAGAATCACCCTGGTACTTGTCTAAAAAGAATGGGAGTATGTTATAAATGTGGGAAAAGAGGTCACCAGGCGCGTGATTGCAAGGGAAAGAAAGAGGCTATCAATGTTGAATGCTACAATTGATGGGAAATGGGGCATTATGCAAATGAATTCCCTAAGAATCAGGGAAACTTAACTCAAAAAAGGCCAAGGGATCAAGGGCAATCTTATGCTGTTACTACAGTTGAAGAAAAATAATTAATGTATTGGTGCCTTTGGACTCATGGATTATATTCTTGTTATTAGAATAATGTGATATATATATAAGGATTGTACTGCAGTACTTGTTGATTTCAGTAAGGTTTTAATATGATGAAGGTAATTATATTTTTGGTATGTGACAAGAAGAGAAACATTGCTTTGTTTGGGAAATCTGATAAATTGATTTTGGAATTAAGAGACCTTTTAGAGAAAGTCTGGACGGAGGTATTTTGGATAACTATAAAGGTTGGAGTGGATTAAGTTGATATTTGGATAGTATTGTTTAAGGTTAAAAATTTATGAAGATTATTTTTGAATATTATAATACTATAGTTTTAGGAAAAGGACAACCTGCTGGGTGGGGCATAACACGTCGCGTCGGACAAAGCTGTAGGAATCGAACCCATAATCATAGTGCGACAGGCCTTTATTTCCTACCACTAGCCTACAGGAAGTCCCTGGTTATTACAAATAATTTTACTAATCTAAATGGTATGTGTTAACATTTGGAACCTTATACAATTAGGATAAGTATAATATTTTTGAGTTCTATTATCTTTTTGAGTGAAAGATGAGTTGAAGGTTGAAACTCTAATTGTCAAGCATAAATATATATATACCTATCTCTTATTCAATGAATAAATTAATTCTTAAACTTTGGTAAAGGGATATTAAAACAAAAAAATGTGTTATCCTAATACCTTATGTCTTGTTGAACTGATGATATTTTAAATCAACATAGATTGAAAGCTTTGAGGCCCTCAATTTGACAGTTGATTGTGATTGATGATCTCAATCACTCCCTACAAATATTTACGTTTTTCCTCCAATTATATGTCTCTAATTGCCACCAATTTTCTCCTAATAGAGATCATAATTGGGTAGTGACTTCTTCATTTACCTTTCCCTCTTATTAAGGCTAAATTTTATTAATCTTATTTCCGATGTGGGTTTTCCACAAAGGTATTTTCTCTTTTCAACCTTTTATTTACAAAGAAAAATTTCAAATTGCGAGGATGCAATTTATTGAAGGAGGGGAGAATGTAACACCCTGAGCTTCCACGATACGCTTCTCATTCAATAATGCAATAGCTTGCATTGTACGCAAGTTCGAGTTCCAACACACCACGACTAATCAAAGTAGCTGTTATGAATAGTAATAACCACTTTTTACAATTATAGAAATTTTATATTTCAAAATGGACTTCATTTTTGTATTTGTAATATCGAAATTATCCTCAGTTGAATTTTTGTAACTTTCTGAGAACTTCCAATTTTTTTACGAATAGTGAAAAATACTTAAAACAACTTTTTTAATCAAAATAATTTATTGTGATAAATTATACTATTTAGTGGTTTTAAAGTATAATTAGTATATATTTTTACCATTTTATCCAATGGTGGCCATTAGAATTAATTCAACATTGAAATTGGACATAAACAATTGCCAATCTTTTGATATAAATTGTTTCTTAAAAACACGCTATTTGTTGTGACAGCGGGAATTAATTATAAAATTAATTAATGAAACTTATATGTTTGGAATTTTTTAAAATAGACATCATTTTTGAATTCGGAATATCAATTATAGCTTAGGGTGAAATTTTGGCATTGTTCTGAAAAACTTCAATTTTTGATGAATAGTGAAACCACTAAGTGGTATTTAAATAACTGATTTTTCGTTTAAATGAAATATTACCACTTATGTGATTTGATTTTCAAAAATCTGACATACATGGTTGTCATTAAGAAGTAAAATATGGTTGAATGAGATTAAAATAATTTTTTGGTGAATAGTAACTTTTAAGTCTTAATCGCGATTAGAGGTAATTAATGTAGTTTAAGGTAAAATAATGTTTTAATAATATGATATGAGCTTGAAACTTGTCCTACTCCTATTGGATGAGTCATGGCCGACCAGGAAAATCCATGGGTCAACTTGGGGACCCCATGGAGCCACTTTAGTTGGAAAATGACATAAATACCTTTTATTTAATGTTAAAGTAAAAAATGACACAAACATGAAATGTTTTACTAAAACAATTTTTACATGGGGTTATACAAGTCATATTTTTGATTATAAGTAGTCATTGGAAAGCTAAAAAGATTTCCTACATCATATTTGTTTTTTATTAATTTTTAGACATTAAATAAATTAAATTATTTTTGACATCATGATGATGCAGCGATGACCTCATTATTTAATGATTTTAATAAAATGAAAAGATAATATAAAATCCAAGGCTTACACTTGTCCAAAGACTATTGTATGGGTAGATTTAGAACCCATATCACCTTAGCCACGAATTATATAAGTGTGGGACCTTTAGAATCCGAAAAGCATTGTATAATAATGTAACATTTCAATCTTTCCAAAAGAGCCCCTCCTCTCCACTTATAAAAGGCCCCCACCTCTCCCACCTCATTTACACTTTCAAGCAATTTGGCTCGGCCAAACTCTGCCCAAATACTCTACCAACTTCCCCTATTACTCCTAGAAGCCTCACTTTGGGCAGAACTCTTGCCAAGGAAGCCTTTGGCTCAAATCAAAAAGAGTTACCCGATTTTGAGATAATGTCTTCTCTAATGTTGTTTTGTATTATTTTTCCACTCCAACCCCCTATAATCTTTTTATTAATTTATTTTGTAACAACACCAGTATCATCAATATACTAGGATGTTTTTATAAGAAGGATTCGATCTACACTTACACACACCTACATCTAATGGTTAAAGAACATACGATTTCTGTGGATGGCAAATTTCTGCCTCACGAAACGATGATTGTTCAACACTCATATAACACCTTAAAAGGTGGACATTAAGATGTAACTATATTTATATATGATATAAAATATGTTTATGTTTTACTTATGCTTCTTTATTTCTCATTTATGGCATACTTTATGATTTCCATTATGGGTAAAACGCGATAATTTCATTTTAGGAAGTGCGGACTACCGCCCCCTGAAAGTGATTTGAATCGTTAATGCAATATGTGGGATGTATAAAGGATGGATTAAATGGTATTATACGCTATATTAAACTATAATTATATTATAAATTTATATCATTATGATTTCATTCCATTAAATACGAAATAGAAATGAAAGTAGCGTTCATGCGTACGTACGGCTTACCGTCTCCATGAACGGTACATTTCATTTCTTACCTCTAAATGTTACGTGACATTATGAATGAATGTATATACTGTATATATATGATATATATGATATCTACATCATGAATATAATTCTGGGTTTAATGGATATTTCACCACATGAACAACTTGTAATTATAAGAAGTTTATTTTTGACTCAAGTACCAAAGATCGACAAAACGACCGTTATTAACTTAAATAATTAAATAATGTTCATAACATGGTAATGAGAGATATAAATGGAATAATGAACATGAAAAAGGTTCTTAAGTAAATATAAATTAACTCTAGTTTATTATTCAGGAGGTTAAAGAACGGTCGAGTCATGACAAGATGCAAGGTAAGGGAACTTCTTAACCCAACTTCCATTCTTTGGGTTAATCTCCTACTTTCAAATTATGTCATGATATTATTATTTACTATCTTGTATTTGTACTTTCTTTATGTGTACATATAGTGAATACACATAATAGATCTGTTTTATTTTAAAAATGATCTTCGTATGGACTTCGTCTCAATCTCCTTTCATTGAGGCATATTTCGTTTTATACACAACATTCTTTTATACAGTGTATAAACCCCTTTAAATTTTACGTTTATTTAGAAGATTTTATTTTATAAATATTTGATTTTTAAATGATTTTAAAAAAGAGATATTTCTCTCCAATATATGAAAATCCAGTGCAAATGTATACGTATTTAATGCAAGCTTAAAAATGTTTACAAAAAACCCGACTCTCGAGTGTTGTAGATAGGAAGGGATTGGGCGTGGACCCATCATGGCCTGTAATTTGTCGAGCAGTATCAGAATTAGTTATTTTGTTTTCAGAAGCTTGCATAATGTTTTCAAAAAAACACTGAAGTATATTTGAGCAATTTTAAATGTAATTATCTTCTAAAAAAATTGCATCGGTAGGTCTCATGAGACAACTAGACGTGGAATTGGCCGAGGCCCTTTCCCAATTGGATTTATGGTTTTGGCCGAGGCCTTAATCATTTTAGATGTCTTGGCCGAGGCCTTGACAAAATGTTTCAGAATGTCGGGCATTATACATTCCCTCATTATGAAAGTGGTTATTTATATTTCATGTGATTATTCGACCATTAGAATATCCATGTGAAGAAGTGAATGGAATTATCTCATTTTACTTTTGCCATATTATGTTGATGTTCAAGATTAAAAGGCTTCTGTTTTAGATATACATTGCCTTAAATTTTTATGTTTATTTATGAAAGCTTCTGCAATATTGTTATCCTTACTGGGCATCTGAGCTCACCCCTTTCAATGTTTTATTTTTCCCAGGATGGGAAGAAGTGTATTATAACTGACTTGCAAGAATAGTCAGTGAGGATATGAGTGTGGACTAGGGAGACCATGTTATTGTAGTTTTCATTTTTATGATGTAATGTAATGTTTATGAATGTATCTAGTGTTTCCAAGGCTACTAAACTAATCGGTCTTTCGAGACTTGATCTTTTGTGATCATGCCAATGTTACGAAGTAATGCACCGACTCTGGGTAGCTGGGGTTGGGGCGTTACAATGCCTATTGAAAATATATTCTCCATCCTTAAATGATTTGAGGAAGAGAAGGTTTTAGTAGTTGTCTATCATATAGAGGGAGAAGTTGATAAGTGGCGGAAATTTATCCAGAATACCATTTACAAGGAAGAGATTGAAGTGGTGAGGTGGAAGGAATTCCAGAAGATGGGTTTAGATAAACATTTCCTCACACTCCATAACTTAAAATGGAAATGGATTTCCTGTCCGTCAAGAAATAAGATGTCGAATCTATAAGAGCGTAAATAGAAAACATCACAATAATTGCATGATATTCCTATGGCTTTGTTTTTTCCCTGAATGAAAGGTTAATAACTTATTTTTTGGGTTAAAACCTAGTTTATGAAAATCCATAGTGATCTGATACATTGATAGGAATGTGGAAATTGTATGATGTGACCCCAATGTTGAAAGAGAGATATGTGAATCTCAATGGTATCATGGGGATAAGAAGTATAAATTGGAGTTTAATTCTAGTTTTGTGATGGATAAATCTAATAGTGCTAGGAAATTTAAATATCCATTTTTCAAAATGTGTAGAAAGAAGCACCCCAAAAATTTCCTAAGGGGGATGGGGAAATTATTTATGAGCATGAAAGAAGGGCACCTATCTAGTGATTTGTGATTGGAGAAACTCCCCAAAAAAATGGTGGAATGCAATCCTCTAATCAACCCTCTATGAATTGTTCATTACATCAACATCAATGAACGATTAAACTTTTCAGGTCAGTGCACTAAGACAATGGTATTTATAAACAACCAAAAGCCTATAAGGCAGAAAGGGAGATATTGTTTCATCACAATTGGTGAGGTGGATCCTGATAATGAAGTAGTGATAGGTCACACTAGTTATTCAATAAATAATTGTGAATTATATTTTTGATTTTTCTTCTATGAATTCCTTCATATCATGAATGTTTTTTAAAACCATTCAAACACCACCACAAAGCATGGAAGTAATGATGTTGGTGAAAACATAAAGAGCTAAAATTGTTGCATACTTAGTATATAACTCCACTCCTATCAAAATTTGGGGGATGGATGTCCCAATGAAACTTTTCATTCCCCATTTTGTAATATTTGATGAATTTTTGTACATGGATTGTCTTTCCCTGTATAGATCCAACAAAAATTTACACTGGATGGAAATAAATATCAATATAGTAAATCTGACTCCAATAATATACAACTAAAATGTGGAGGATTAATCTTATTTAGAACCCACATCTAATTAATGGATATTTTTTTCCTAAGATCAAGAATATATATCACAAGTGATCAAGTCCAAGAAAAGAATCATCCTTGAATACATGCCTATTGTGAGGGAATACGTTGATGTGTTTCCAAAGGAATTGTCTGGTCTTCCTCCTAGATGAGAGGTTTAATTTTCAATCGAGCATATACCTGGGATGTAACCATTATTCAATAATCTATATAGAATGACTGTTGTAAAACATGAAGAGTTTAAGGAACAACTTTATAACAATATTTATAAAGGGTTCATATGCCCAAGTGCTTCACCATGGGGTACACCAGTCCTCTTTATTAAGAATAAAGATGGGTTAAAATGACATTACATTGACTATCGTGATATAAACAAGATCAAAGTAATCAACATGTATCCTCTACAATGGATTTATAACTTTTTTGATTAGATATGTGGAGGAATATACTTCACCTAAGTGGATTTTCGGTCAGGTTATTACCATGTATGGATGAAGAAAGAGGATATCCCAAAGATTTCATTTCAAATAAATAACTAGCAATATGATTTCAGAGTAATTCCATTCGGACTAAATAATTTTCCATAAATAATTATGGAATTTATTAATAGTGTATTTAGGGATTACCACAACAAATTTATGGAGTCATTAAAGATGATATTCTAATATACACTAAAATCAAGGAGGAGATTGATACATATCTGAGCACTGTGCTGATGTCGTTGAAAATTATCATGCAATGTAAATAACATGTGAGTTACTGTTAAAGGAAGTCTCATTATTGGTGCATATAATCCTAAGAAATATGATATCTATGAACTCTTCAACGAAAAAAAAAATTAAGGATGTAAGAGGCCAACATCTATGTATGATATACATAGTTCCCTTAGATTAGATGGGTACAATCATTGAATTATGTAATATTTATTTAGATTATCAAACCCTATAACCAATATCACTCTGAAGGGAGACAAGTTTTCATAGAATGATGATTGTGAAGAGAGCTTCATGGAGTTGAAAAAGAGGCTTATCACTAGACCTATACTCACAGTACCCACAAGTGGATAACTTTTCATGGTATTCCATGATGCTCTGAAGAAGGTATTGGGATATGTGTTAATGAAAAATTAAAAAGTGATAGACGATGATTTATGGAAGTGTAAATTTCATGAATATAACTACCCAACACATGATCTTGTGTTGGATATAGTAATATTTACTTTAAAAAAAATCAGAATTATCTCTTTGGAGATATTTTTGAAAAATATACATATGTAAAAATATTCAAGTATATATTAAAATTGGAAGATATGAATATTCACTAATGAATATTGTAATGGCCTGGACCTCTCCGGTCCATTACTTTGTGGAATTTTGGTGTTGGAGGTGTTCCGGGAGGGCAAGGGGACATATCCCCAACACTTTGCCAATTTTCCAGTTCTGTGAACAATGTTTCCAGTTTTATGAACAGTAACAGATCGGTCTCACCGATCGGTCTGACAGATCGGTCTCACCGATCGGTCTGGCAGATCGGTCTCACCGATCAGTTTCACAGATCGGTGTGACAGATCGGTTTCACAGATCGGTGTGACAGATCTGTTTCACAGATTGGTTTCACAGATCGGTTTCACAGATCGGTGTGACAGATCGGTTTCACAGATCGGTGTGACAGATCAGTTTCTGAGATCGGTGTGACAGATCGGTGTCACAGATCGGTTTCACAGATCGGTGTGACAGATCAGTTTTACAGATCGGTTTTACAGATCGGTGTGACAGATCGGTTTCACAGATCGGTGTGACTGATCAGTTTCACAGATCGGTTTCACAGATCGGTTTGACAGATCAGTTTCATAGATCGGTTTCACAGATCGGTTTCATGTACAGCAACAGTGGGTGAACAGTGATTCCAGACTCCTATAGTTTTTCCCTTTTTACGTTTCCTTTAACGTAAAATAAATTTAAAGCCTTATTTTTAAGGGCTCTTAAGGACGTTTAAAATGCCATAAATCCTATATTAATTATTCCTAAGGCTTGGAATGGTTTACTTGGTCAACCACATGGGTTAATGCAATCTGTTTTTAATGGAGAATTAACCGGATCTTAAACGGTCGCCCCAATAAATCTTAAAAAGAGACGAGATATCATTATTCCTTTTTCTTTCCCTTTTTTCTCGATTAAGAGGCACTATAACCTTTCAATCCTTTCTGTAGGAGTTGCACAATCAATCTTTACTCCTAGGATTGGTTCTGCTCTGTTTTGATGCAACCAAGCTGTGTCGATCATTCTTCCACATAAGTTGTCGTGAGGGGAGGATCGTGACCTGTTGTGTGGATAAAGGACGTCAAGAACTCTTCGAGGTAGGGTATTAATGGCTTCTCTAATTGTGTATGTGAAATCGTAGAATTAGCATGATTTATTCCTTTGGATCACAATGAAATTGACCTAATTAAATACATGAACCGGATTAAAAGAATTGGTTGATCGCATGTTGCTGATTTATACCGTGATAACTGTTTGCCTCATGTTTTCCTAGATATAGTGATATCTATGTTCTCTTTGATTTGTTGTTCGTTCATGATTGAAATTGATAATGAACGTAAAGCTGGAATTAATTGTTAATTAATTGGAATGATAAAGAGGCATGTAAATTAATCTTGTTTTGCCGTTGTTTTAGTTGTTCTAATTTGAGGATAATCAAATTAGGGAATGAAGCATGGTTGTTTAATTGTGATAGCTTACTGATTAGGTATCCATGATTGAAACCTACGAATAACAAATATGTTAATTCAATATGGATTAGAGAACAAATTATGTGGGAATTTCTAAAAGGGTTCTGAGTTACCCTCTTGTTTGTTAAAGGGTCAAGAGCCCATGATGTGATATTTGTTTTCCTGCTGCTTGTGCTGTGATGTGAGCCTGGATGGCTGTTGTGATATGTGGAGGCATGGAGGCCTTGTGGTTCTGGCAGTGGATGACGCCTAGTGTGGCGAGATGCATCGGTTTATGCATGTTGGTGTCGGGGAGGACACCAGGGGTGATGGAATGGGATGGATGTGGTTACTGGTTGCTTGCGGTTTTCTTGAATGTTAATCTGCTTTGCTTTTACCCACTGCTCAAGGCAGCTGGTCTTGCTACCCTTCTTCCGAAGGAGGTGAAGACGCGAGGGGTATGCCACGTGCTTTCCGCGTTTAGCCTCCCGAGGGAGAATGGGTATATGCTCTTCCTATAGGCGGCAAAGACTCGACGGGTAGTATATCTACTCACCGTGTTGAGCCTCCTTTGTGTTTAGAAGCATAGGATGTTTTTTTCTAGAATGCCTGGGAATGTGGAAAAGTAATTCTGTAATGAATGTTTTATTAAATGGTGAAAATCCACGGGGATGGAGATGCTGGAATTTAAAGGTGATGTGAATCTTAAAAAGGAGCGGTTGTTTTTTAAAGTGATGCCAATTCAGTTTAATGTGGAATTGTTCATTCTTAATTAATGTTTAAAGAATTAATTAATGTACAGTGGAACTGATAAAATGAGAACGGAGTAATCTAATAAATCTCTTCAAATGTTTGTGTGCTTATAGGATATCTAGTCTTAGAAGTAGCAGTCTGGAGTCTGAGAGACGTTAGCTGCAGTTGTATCTAAGACTAGGTAATGCCCATAGTGTGGATGTGAGTTACTTATATATTCTGTACTTTCTGTGTTTCTATATGCTACTCCACCCTATCAGTAAGGGCAACTGACACCCCGGGGATTCTGAGCCCTGGGGGGGTGTTTTCCCCAACATTCTTGATGGGAGGATGAATGGATGACTACCCCCTTTTGCCCTGCTCTCTTCTCTTGGTAGATCTTTGTGCTGGTAGGCACAATGGTTAGTTTTACCCATATATGTGTGTAGAGGGCTGTGATGGCTTGTGGTTATTTCCCACACATATATTCTGGATATAGTATCCTATGGACTACTATAGGTGTAACGTGTATAGGCTATAATGGCTTGAGGATCCTTACTCGGAGTATGTGCTGTAATGGCTTGAGGTATTATACCCGATGTATGATACACGTTATACGAGCTGTGGTGGCTCCCGGAAACTACCTGGTTACTTTGGTTGTGAGGACGGTGTGGTGCTTCGCCCAGGTGTCTGCGGGCAAGCCTTTTTGGTGCACGAGGTGCAGATTGTGGAGCTTAGCCCAGGTGTCTGCGGGCAAGCCTTTGGAGAGAGATGCACAAGACTTATGTCATTGGGGCAAAGCGGAAAACTAGTGGGGAAGTAGTAGCGGGGTAGCCTTGATATTCTTTACTATATTCCATATTCTTTTATGCGTTACTTGGTGAGAGTAGCCATGGTGTGGTTGGGAACATAGTATATCTGTTTAGGTGACGAGTTAGTTTCACTTGTTGTTCACTGGGCTTTAGCATGCTTTCTTTACTTTTTCACGAGAGGCTTGGGGAGGATCCTACGGAGTATACTGTTATACTCACCCTATGTATGTATAAACTGTTTTTCAGGTCACTTGGAGCAGGTTGGAGATCAAGCTGGTTACTACTAGCTTGCGGTTGGAGGAGGAGCTGTTCGGGCTTGTGGTCGCTGCCGTTTTACTTTCTTTTGGGTACATTTAGTTTTCCCTTTCAGTTGTAGTACTTTTGCATGACATTTCATATATGTACTTGGTTTCCTTTTATATCTCAGTTCTGAGTTGGAGTTGGTTGAAGTCTATTCTATCTCTCTCTTCTACATGTGTTCTCTTAGAGGGTAATGCCTCCCATTTGTATGTTATTATACCCTCGGTGCTAGTCGCCAACCCGGGGCCTACTAGAGGCGGGACTCGGGGTTCATTATCTCCCTTCTCACATTGCCGGCCCAGGAGGGGTACACTTTGTGGGGAGGGGGTTGTGACAGAGTGGTATCAGAGGTCTGGTTGAAGGATAGGATAGAGTTTGGAGTTAGGCACAGGTGAGGAAGCATGGGATGGTAGGGCAACAGTGTCACTCATGTTTAGCAAGTGGGGTAAACACTGGAGACCGGCAGAGACATAGGCGTTCAGGGCCCCCTATGATCTATTTCACGGACGTTTAATTTTACAATGGCTACTAAACAAGTGATACTGATTGCAAGGTAGAGACCTAGGAAAGGATCATGCATCATTATTTTTTGCGCCTGTGTTTGAATGGGTAGACCTTGGGATAGGTAACCTAAAAATTTATAAAACAAAATAATTAATTAACTAATGTCGAGTCTTCCATATTCCAGTCTTAGGAGCTCTAACGGTTGTTATTTTACAGGTATGGCTCCAGGTCGACGTCCTTGTCAGGTTTGCGCAGAAGGTGCCCAGCAGGCTGTTCCAGCAGATCGCCGCCATGTAGAGGTTGACGACGATGACACTTGGAGGAAGACACTCCGAGAGTTTCAGCGCCAGAGTCTACAGAAGTACGAGGGATCCATTTCAGATGCAGTCACAGAAGACTGGTTGGAGGAGGTTGAGATAGGCTTCAGTTCGATTCGTGCTCGGAAGGAACACTGGGTGTCCTTGGTTGTGACGATGTTGCGTGGAGCAGTGAGACAGTGGTGGTTCTTGTTCCTCGGGGATTGTGAGGAGTCAGCAATCTCATGGGAGGAGTTTCGAGACAGGTTTAGAGTCGAGTTTCTTTCATCGACTCTGAAGGCGTCCAGTCGCCAGGAGCTTCTTACCCTTCGACAGGGTAGCTCCAGAGTTCAGGAGTTTGGAATCCATTTCAGGATCCTTCTACGATATGCTTCAGACCTGTTACCAGATGATGAGGCCGAGGCGAGGCATTTCGAGGAGGCTTTGCGTCCAGAGATCCAGCGCCAGGTCACCCCATTTATGCTGAAGACATATGTAGAGGTGCTGGCGAGGGCAGAGGTTGTTGAGAGGGCTTTGGATAGGACCGGATCATCATGAGAGGGGAATCGTCATGATTCCTCATGAAGCAGAGCTGTGGTCCGGGGGTCCTGGTTTTCAGGACAGAAGAGTTTCCGTTCACCTGGGGGTAGGTCCCAGCCCTTTCCATCTAGTTTCTCCGGAGGTAGCAACTCTCAGACCTATGCCAAGGGATCAGGCGCATGATTTTCTTGTGGTGGATGTGGTCATCAGCAGCGGGAGTGCCCAACTTTTCAGAGTAGTTATCGTGCACCAGGCGCTCCACTCCAGGTTCCACCGTTGAGGCAGTTCCAGCTGAGGCAGCAGAAGCAGGTTGCACCAGCTTTAGATCACCAGAGGGTAGATGGAGCAGGTAGAGGACAGCCCCATGACGCTCCCCGTCCTCAGAGAGCAGAGCGTGGCCGTGGTGGTGGTCATCATCAGGGTCAGAGAGGCCGTGGAGGTGGTCGTGGTCAGCTTCATGCTCTAGCGATGCCAGCTCCAGGCGAGCCAGACGTCATCCGAGGTACCCTTTGCTTGTTTTCTACCTTTGTGTATGCCTTGATTGATTCAGGAGCGACACACTCCTTTATATCCCCTACCCTTGTCCACGCTTTGGGACTTCAGGTAGAGAGGCTTCCAGTTCCCTTGGCGTTGACTACGCCAGTTGGAGGTCGAGCTAGCTTGTTTGAAGTATGTAGAGACTGTGAGCTAGTGTTGGGGCATCACCGCTCTTGGGGAGATTTCCTATGCTTATGAATACAACCATATGATGTCATCCTCGGCATGGATTGGTTGTATTCGGTGAAGGCTATTGTGGATTGCTACAGGAAGAATGTCATTTTCATTGATGAAGATGGAGAGGAAGTAGTGTTTGTTGGTGAGAGAGATCCTCGGATGAGTCATAAACGAGTTTCATCCTTATCATCCATGATGGCTGGGATGATGCTGAGTTCTTCAGAGGTTCAACAGTTGTCGTTTCCTAGGGTTGTAGAGGAGTACCCTGATGTCTTTCCAAAAGAGGTTGTATCCTTACCCCCTCGACGAGAGATCGAGTTTGGGATCGAGCTACAGCTGGGAGCGTCTCCTATCTCTATGTCTCCGTATAGGATGGCCCCTTCTGAGTTACGAGAGCTACGTATTCAGCTCGATGGTCTGTTGTAGTGTGGTTTTGTTCGGCCAAGTGTGTCACATTGGGGTGCACCAGTTTTGTTTGCGAAAAAGGATGATGGCAGTTTGCGGTTGTGCGTCGATTATCGTCGATTAAACAAAGTGACAATAAGGAATCGCTATCCTCTTCCACTGATTGATGACCTATTAGATCAACTAAAGGGTGCAAGTTGGTTTTCAAAGATAGAATTGCAGTCAGGATATCATCAGATGCGTGTAAAGGATGAGGATATCCCGAAGACTACTTTCCGTTGTCGTCATGGGCATTATGAGTTTGTTGTAATGCCATTCGGCGTGACAAATGCTCCGGCTGTTTTCATGGGGTTGATGAATGCTGTGTTCCGTGAATTCCTGGACAAGTTTGTTGTGGTTTTCATCGACGACATCCTTGTGTACTACACATCTGAAGAGGAGCATGCAGAGCATCTACGAGCCGTTTTGGGAGTTCTTCGCCAACATCGGTTGTTTGGGAAGTTGTCCAAGTGTGAGTTCTGGGCTCGAGAAGTTCGTTTATTAGGGCATGTTGTGTCCCAACAATGAGTAGCTGTGGATCCTTCGATGATATAAGCAGTGGTGTCTTGGCCAGCCCCCAAGACCGTGTCAGAGGTGCGAAGTTTCCTTGGTCTCGCGGGCTATTATAGGAGGTTTGTGGCTAATTTCTCCCGAGTTGCAACTCCTCTGACAGCTTTGACTAAGAAGGATCAAGCTTTCATATGGACTGATCAGTGTCAGACAGCTTTCGAGTATCTAAAGGAGAAGTTGGTAAGTGCTCCAGTCCTTTGTCTTCCAGCGGAGGGAGTCCAGTTTGATGTTTTCTATGATGCTTCACATCTGGGGCTAGGCTGTGTTCTGATGCAGCAGAGGTCTGTTTTTTCTTATGGGTCTCGGCAGTTGCGTCCCCATGAATGCAACTATGCCACCCATGATCTTGAGTTAGTAGCCATGGTGTTTGCGCTGAAGTTGTGGAGACATTACCTCATTGGCGAGTGCTTTGTGGTTTTCACCGATCATAAGAGTTTGAGGTATGTTTTCTCTCAGCAGGATTTGAACTTGAGGCAGTGTCGGTGGATGGAGTTCTTGCAGGAATACGACTTTGAAATATCGTATACACCTGGGAAGGGAAATGTTGTTGCTGATTCGCTGAGCCGAAAGTCACATAATGATGTTGTGCGTGAATCTGGTGATTCTTGGAGAGTGATGGAAGAGCTATCATCTTTGCATCTTGATATAGGAGAAGTTGGGGGAAGAGGTTGTCTTTTCCAGATGACAGTGCAGTCATCCCTGATGCAGAAGGTGGAAGAGTCTCAGTTGGGTGATCTAGAGGTGGAAGTTTGGAGAGACAGAGTTGTTTGTGGAGAGGCCCCTGATGGTTGGTCAGAGGATGAACAACACCGAGTGTTGTATCATGGTAGGCTTTTTGTTCCCTTGGCGATGCACGAGACGGTTCTCTGAGAGTTCCATAGTTCACCCTTGGCGGTACATCCTGGTGTGACGAAGATGTACCGATCCTTGAGGAGTCAGTTTTGGTGGCCTGGGCTGAAGCGTACAGTTGCAGAATGTGTGTCTCGATGTTTAGTCTGCCAGAAGGTGAAGGCCGAACACCGTGTTCCTGGTGGTCTTCTCCAGCACTTAGAGATCCCTCAGTGGAAGTGGGAGGACATCTCAATGGACTTTGTTACAGGTTTACCTCGAGCTCCGGGAGGACATGATGCTATATGGGTGGTAGTGGATCGTTTAACTAAATCGGCCCACTTCATAGCAATCAAGGAGTCGAGCTCAATAGAGGTTTTGTCGAGGCAGTATCTAGAGGAGGTGGTGAGGATTCACGGAGTTCCTAAGACGATCATTTCTGATCGAGATCCTCGTTTTACCTCTAGTGTGTGGAGAGGTCTCCAGCATGCTTTTGGATCTCAACTATGCCTTAGCACTGCTTTTCATCCTCAAACGGATGGTCAGACAGAGCGAACAATCCAGACTCTTGAAGACATGTTGCGCTCTTGTGTTCTTTATTTTGGAGGTTCATGGATGAAGCACTTACCCCTGGTAGAGCTCCCTTACAATAATAGTTTTCACTCTACCATCGGCATGGCGCCGTTTGAAGCCTTGTATGGTCGGCCATGCCGTTCTCTGTTGTGCTGGACTGGGGTCAGAGAATCCACAATTCTCGGACCAGAACTAATGCAGAATACGACAGAGATGGTTCAAGTGATTCGTGAGAGGATGAAGACATCACAAGATTGTCAGAAATCTTATGCTGATCAAAGAAGGAGACCCTTATAGTTTAATGTTGGGGATCATGTGTTTCTAAAGGGGACTCCCCGTCGTGGGCAGCGAAGGTTTGGTCACGGAAGTAAGCTTTCTCCCCATTTTGTTGGGCCTTTCGAGGTGTTAGCACATGTTCGAGGTGTGGCGTATCAATTAGCACTTCCCCCTCAGAAGAGTCGGATACATGATGTTTTCCATGTATCGCAGCTCCGTCGTTACCTTCATGATGAATCTCATTTTATCGATTGGGGAGAGATCGATATTGATGATGATGAAACCTTCAAGGAGCGACCTATGGAGATCCAAGACCGCAAGGAGAAGGTGTTGCATGGGCGTTCTATCCCCTTAGTTCGTGTCATGTGGCGACACGGTGCCATGGAGGAGAGTACCTGGGAGCGTGAGTCACAGATACGTGCTCAGTACCCAGAGTTGTTTAATGTTTAACTCCTTTCATTTAATGATGTTTTCTTTGTGGTTGGACCTTTCATGTTTTATTTATGTACCTTTGATGAGATGTTATGTTTGAATTTTTTGGTTATGAATTGTTTGATTCCATACTCTCGGATGTCGTAGTTTTGTTCTAGCTTTTGAACAACTCATGGTGGTTTTCCGCTGAGAGGTATCTTATTGGGTGGTTGTTCGGATCCCTCTTTTCTTCTGGGTTGGTTTTTAATTCTCGGGGATGAGAATGTTTTGAGAGGTATCTAACGTAATGGCCCGGACCTCTCCGGTCCATTACTTTGTGGAATTTTAGTGTTGGAGGTGTTCTGGGAGGCCAAGGGGACATATCCCCAACACTTTGCCAATTTTCCAGTTCTGTGAACAATGTTTCCAGTTTTATGAACAGTAACAGATCGGTCTCACCGATCGGTCTGGCAGATCGGTCTCACCGATCGGTTTCCAAGATCGGTGTGACAGATCGGTTTCACAGATCAGTGTGACAGATCAGTTTCACAGATCGGTTTCACAGATCGGTTTCACAGACCAGTGTGACAGATCGGTTTCATAGATCGGTGTGACAGATCAGTTTCATAGATCGGTGTGACAGATTGGTGTCACAGATCGGTTTCACAGATCGGTGTGACAGATCAGTTTCACAGATCGGTTTCACGGATCTGTGTGACAGATCGGTTTCACAGATCGGTGTGACAGATCAGTTTCACAGATCGGTTTCACAGATCAGTGTGACAGATCAGTTTCATAGATCGGTTTCACAGATCGGTTTCATGTACAGTAATAGTGGGTGAACAGTGTTTCCAGACTCCTATAGTTTTTCCCTTTTTACGTTTCCTTTAACGTAAAATACATTTAAAGCCTTATTTTTAAGGGCTCTTAAGGCCGTTTAAAATGCCATAAATCCTATATTAATTATTCCTAAGGCTTGGAATGTTTTACTTGGTCAACCGCGTGGGTTAATGTGATCCGTTTTTAATGGATAATTAACCGGATCTTAAACGGTCTCCCCATTAAATCTTAAAAAGGGGCGAGATATGATCCTTCCTTGTTCTTTCCCTTTGTTCTCGATTAAGAGGCACTAGAACCTTTCAATCCTTTCCGTAGGAGTTGCACAATCAATCTTTACTCCTAGGATTGGTTCTGCTCTATTTTGATGCAACCAAGCTATGTCGATCATTCTTCCACATAAGTTGTCGCGAGGGGAGGATCGTGACCTGTTGTGTGGATAAATGACGTCAAGAACTCTTCGAGGTAGGGGCTTCATGGCTTCTCTAATTGTGTATGTGAAATCGTAGAATTAGCATGATTTATTCCTTTGGATCACAATGAAATTGACCTAATTAAATACTTGAACTTGATTAAAATAATTGGTTGATCACATGTTGTTGCTTTATACCGTGATAACGGTTTGCCTCATGTTTTCCTAGATATAGTGATATCTATGTTCTCTTTGATTTGTTGTTCGTTCATGATTGAAATTGATAATGAACGTAAAGCTGGAATTAATTGTTAATTAATTGGAAAGATAAAGAGGCATGTAAATTAATCTTGTTTTTCCGTTGTTGTAGTTGTTCTAATTTGAGGATAATAAAATTAGGGAAGGAAGCATGGTTGTTTAATTGTGATAGCTTACTGATTAGGTATCCGTGATTGGAACCTACGAATAAAAAATCTGTTAATTCAATATGGATTAGAGAACAGATTATGTGGGAATTTCTAAAAGGGTTCTGAGTTACACTCTTGTTTGTTAAAGGGTCAAGAGCCCATGATGTGATGTTTGTTTTCCTGCTGCTTGTGCTGTGATGTGATCCTGGATGGCTGTTGTGATTTGTGGAGGCATGGAGGCCTTGTGGTTGTGGCAGAAGATGACGCCTAGTGTGGCGAGATGCATCAATTTATGCATGGGGGTGTCGGGGAGGACACTAGGGGTGATGGAATGGGATGGATGTGGTTGCTGGTTGCTTGTGGTTTTCTTGAATGTTAATCTGCTTTGATTTTCCCCACTGCTCAAGGCAGCTGGTCTTGCTACCCTTCTTCCGAAGGAGGCGAAGACGCGCGGGGTATGTCACGTGCTTTCCGCATTTAGCCTCCCGATGGAGAATGAGTATATGCTCTTCCTATAGGCGGCAAAGACTCGATGGGTAGTATATCTACTCACCGTGTTGAGCCTCATTTGTGTTTAGAAGCATAGGATGTTTTTTTCTAGAATGCCTGGGAATGTGGAAAAGTAATTCTGTAATGAATGTTTGATTAAATGGTGAAAATCTATGGGGATGGAGATGCTGGAATTTAAAGGTGATGTGAATCTTAAAAAGGAGCGGTTGGTTTTGAATGTGATGCCAATTCAGTTTAATGTGGAATTGTTCATTCTTAATTAATGTTTAAAGAATTAATTAATGTACAGTGGAACTGATAAAATGAGAACGGAGTAATCTAATAAATCTTTTCCAATTCTTTTGTGCTGATAGGATACCTAGTCTTAAAAGTAGCAGCCTAGAGTCTGAGAGACGTTAGCTGTAATTGTATCTAAGACTAGGTAATTCCCATAGTGTGGATGCGAGTTACTTATATATTCTGTACTTTTTGTGTTTCTATACGCTACTCCACCCTGTCGGTAAGGGAAACTGACACCCCGGGGATTCTGAGCCCTGGGGGGGTGTTTTCCCAACATTCTGATGGGAGGATGAATGGCTGACTACCCCCTTTTTCGCCACTCTCTTCTCTTGGTAGATATTTATGCTGGTAGGCACAGTGGTTAGTTTTACCCATATATGTGTGTAGAGGGCTGTGATGGCTTGTGGTTATTTCCCACACATATATTCTGGATATAGTATCCTATGGACTACTATAGGTGTAACGTGTATAGGCTATAATGGCTTGAGGATCCTTACTCGGAGTATGGGATGTAATGGCTTGAGGTATTATACCCGATGTATGATACACGTTATACGAGCTGTGGTGGCTCCCAGAAACTACCTGGTTACTTTGGTTGTGAGGACGGTGTGGTGCTTCGCCCAGGTGTCTGCGGGCAAGCCTTTGTGGTGCACGAGGTGCAGATTGTGGAGCTTAGCCCAAGTGTCTGCGGGCAAGCCTTTGGAGAGAGATGCACATGACGTATGTCGTTGGGGAAAAGCGGCAAACCAGTGGGGAAGTAGTAGCGGGGTACCCTTGATATTCATTACTATATTCCATATTCATTTATGCGTTACTTGGTGAGAGTATCCATGGTGAGGTTGGGAACATAGTATATCTGTTTAGGTGACGAGTTAGTTTCACTTGTTGTTCACTGGGCTTTAGCATGCTTTCTTTACTTTTTCACGAGAGGCTTAGGGAGGATCCTACGGAGTATACTGTTATACTCACCGTATGTATGTACAAACTGTTTTTCAGGTCACTTGGAGCAGGTTGGAGATCAAGCTGGTTACTACTAGCTTGCGGTTGGAGGAGGAGCTGTTCGGGCTTGTGGTCGCTGCCGTTTTACTTTCTTTTGGGTACTTTTAGTTTTCCCTTTCAGTTGTAGTACTTTTGCATGACATTTCATATATGTACTTGGTTTCCTTTTATATCTCAGTTCTGAGTTGGAGTTGGTTGGAGTCTATTCTATCTCTCTCTTCTGCATGTGTTCTCTTAGAGGGTAATGCCTCCCATTTGTATGTTATTATACCCTCGGTGCTAGTCGCCAACCCGGGGCCTACTGGAGGCGGGACTCGGGGGTCATTATCTCCCTTCTCACATTGCCGACCCAGGAGGGGTACACTTTGTGGGGAGGGGCTCGTGACAAAGATGGTTACAAAAAATCAAGGGCTATGACTACTCAAATCACTACCATCATGGGAATGTGAATAAAGTGGAAGATGTTCTATGTAGAAATGATCCAGAAATTCTATCATTGATTGAAATTAAAAATGATCTAATCTTCTTAGATTTTAAAATTATGGACATGGGAATCATAAAGGAAGGAACATCATCAATCCTTTCGCAAATTATTACTCAACATCCTTTTGTATATATGAAAAATTACGATGAAATAGATGATGTAAGAATTCATAAAAAATGGATGTGATGAAAAAGATAAATTCCTTGAATTAAATATTAATGAAGAAGGAGTTATAAGATTTAGGTCATGGCTATGTGTACTATCAAATATCATGTTAAAGGTGCTATTTGATGATGTACATAGTTTAACTGTATCCATCCATCCAAGAAGAATAACGATATATTGAGATCTCCAAGACCTCTATTGTTGAGACAACATGAATAAGGATATCATGTAATATACATCAAGATTTATTGTATAGAATAATGTGAGGTATTAAAAGAAAAAAATACATGGGGATGATTATAATATTACCCATACCTACATAGAAATGGGAAAAAAATCACCATAGACGTTTTTATTGGTATTCTAAAGATATTATAAGGAAATAATGCTATCTGGTTTGTATGAGATCATCTTACAAATACTAAAAACATCATTAAATTTCAAGAAGACACCTCACTTAATCAAAACAAAAGGATATACACTATATAAGTGGTCAGGATGCATGGAACACAAATATTGATTGTATCTGATCGATAACCAATATTTAACTCTATGTTCTAGAAGAATCTTCAGCATGATCTAAAAAATGATTGGAACTTAAAAATGGTATATCACCCTCAAAATGATCTCCAATATGAGAAGATAATTCAGACACTTGTGGAAATGTTGAGAGGATATGCAATTGACATTAAAGGATGATGGGAATAACAACTTTCTCAGGTTGAGTTTTCATACAATAATAGTTTCCACTCATGCATCCAAATGGCTCAATACAAAGCCCTTTATAGGAAGATATGTAGAACTCATATATATTGGAATGAATTTGGGGAGTAAAAACTAATAAGTTCAAAAATGGTTATGGAAATGGCCAAATAAATGGTGGAAAAGTTAATGACCATTCAACATCACATCAAGGCTCCTTAGATTAACAAAAAGAGCTATAATGAAAATCACTATTGAGGCCTAGATATTGATTTAGAAACATGGTATTCCTATACATATATCCATGGAATAAATCCATGAGAATTTGGAAGAAGGGAAATCGTAGTTCAAGAAACATTATCCCCTTTGAGATCCTTGATCACATAAGAGTGGCCGATTATTGAATGACACTACCACCTAACCTATCTCAAGTACATGAAATATTCCATGTATCCATCTTAAACATGTACATACCAGACCCATAACATGTACTCAATCCAAAAATGGTACCATTTGAGAATGATCTATATTATGAGTAGCAATTTGTAAATATCTCAGATTGTAGATACAAATTTCTATGAAATAAGGAAATGCACTTAGTTAAAGTGTTGTGAAGAGATAAAAAGTTTAAAGAAGAGACATGGGAATTAGAGGAAGAAATGAAATAAAATATCCCAAATATATTTTATTTTGGATAAAACAAAAAATATAGGGGGAAATATTTTAAGGGGGTTAGATTTTAATGACCTGAACTTTTATAAATAAAATTCCCCATGCATTTTAATAAAATATTTTATTATATATTATGGGTATAGAAAACACATGTACTTATTTTGATTTATTAAATCCTATCAGATTTAAAATAATATTAGGAATATTTACCATTTACAATATATCTATTGAGAAGTGATCATATGATTAATATAAATATAGGGTTTTGATAAATCTAATTACCACAGAGAAAGAAGAGATGATCATGATCTGTTATGTTGACCTATAAAAACCATTTATCAATGATTTTGAGGGAGATAGAATCTATGGGATTTTCCATTGACCAATCACATGATCAGATCCAACAACTTAATAATTATATAAACTAATTTTGTGATAAGTTCAATATCATTGAGATCATGACCCAAACCATGTACGCTAGACCACCACATGAAAGTATCACCCTTGCGCACCAAACCCTTATGATATATTATGGTGTATAAAATAGATATGTATATATACAATAATAATATGAATATGTATATTTTATTTTCAATAGAATAATGTTTATATTTTATTCTTATCATTAATTTATAAATGATTTCCATTTTTATATAATAAAACACAAATTCAATTTTTAGTTAGTTTTAAATTTAAAATAAGAGGTTTATTGTGATGAATTAGTGTATTTTGAAAATAAATAATAAAATATTTTGTAAACATAATTTTTATTAATTATAAATGATCATATAATTTTTATGAAGTTAAATGTAAATTTTATAAGGGTTTGAAAACTGTTATTGTCAAAAAAAAACCCAGCATTTTTCAATAAATGTTGATTTTGTTTTAAAATATAAAATTAAAACATTTATAAAATTATTTTTCTAAAATAAATATTATATGTGGAATTTAAAATTTGAAATTATCTAATAGTTAATTTTTCATAATTTTTTCAGATAGTCAAAATTTTGTGTAATAATTAAATACCATATAAATATACAGTGTGTATTTTGAAATCCCAATGACCCAAACATGTTGTAATAAATAAAACAATGTAATCATATTCAAATTGTATGTTTTTTTTCATTAAAATAATGTACTTTTATATTAATTTTATTAATTTTACAAATCCTTTTTGAATCCTCCAAAAACCATTAATATATTTTATCGTTTTAAAATTATTTCACTATGTATATGACTCAATTTCACATCATAAATGGTATTATTTTATTTTTTTAACATGGACTTATGAAATTTATAATAAAACCCTTTTAAACTTATGAAATATTTAAAACCACTCTCCATTGGCAGAAATAGTGGGTAAAAACCATGAGATTTTTTGGGGGATTCGTTACTATAATATGTACAATCCAAAATCTATGTTGGAGAA
This sequence comes from Viscum album, assembly GCA_963277665.1. Lineage (NCBI taxonomy): Eukaryota > Viridiplantae > Streptophyta > Magnoliopsida > Santalales > Viscaceae > Viscum > Viscum album. The sequence continues at coordinate 358,134,707 of OY728158.1, read as the reverse complement.
ATAATAAAGTATTTCCCACTCATTTCCTATATATACCCACCCATTATCCAGTTTATATTCACTAAAAATCTATAGAGAACATACTTACTCTTCTATTCCCTATATGTAGTCCTCCCAAGGTGGCCCAAGGTCTTAAGAATCCACTTCCAAGCATTTGGATTCAATCTCTCAAGGTAAGGGTTCTTTTTTTTGTCCTCTTTATTCATGTATCTGAATTATATTATGCCTCTTATCACTATTTTATAGATCTAGTATATGTTATTACATATAACCCTTAATAATTTTATTATGTATAAATAATGAGATACCCATTTTAATCTCATTAATCACTCCCATAAAAATTTATACTCCTTGTTAGGCTGCTGAAATTTCACCATGATATTTTTTTGTAATGGATTGGACCTATCCAATCCATTACATTTCTAAAATCTAGTTTTGGAGGGGTTAAAAAAGTTCAAGCTGACTTATCCACAACACTTTTCCAAATTTCTAGTTCTATGACCAGTGATTCTAGAACAATGTCATTTCCTTTTTTGAATTTCTAGTATGGTTTTAAGGATAATGTTTCCAGAATGGTGACAATTACTTTCCCAAATTTCTAGAATGGTGCCATGAACATTGTTTCGAGAACACTATCATATCCTTTTCTAAATTTTCAGAATGGTGTCTTGAACAGTGTTTCCAGAAAGGTGTCATTTCCTTTTCCAAATTTCAAAAATAGTTTCATGAATAGTGTTTCTATAATGGTGTTATTTCCTTTAACAAATTTCAAGAATAGTGTAACAAAAAGTGCTTTTAGAACAATTTCATTTCCCTTTTCAAATTTCCAATTTTTCACAGATTCCTACAGTTTTTCCCTTTGGTGTTTCCTTTGACATAAAATTTATTCAAATACTTTTTAAGATATTTAAGGCTGATTCAAGGTCTACAAATACTACATTAATTATCTTAAGGGTGGATAATCCTTTACTCGATCGAAATGGGTGATCTTTGAAAGATATGTTCTTAATGGAAAATCATGTGTATCTTAAACTGATGCTCCATTAGATATATTAAGGGACTAAGATATCATCCTCCCTTTTTCTTCCTTCTTGTTCACTGGTGTCATACTCTTAAACTTTTTCCCTCAATTCCATAATAGTCATAAGATTGAACATCCATCCTTAGATCGTTTCCCGTTGTAGTTTTCCCAACTTCTTGTGCACCCCCTATTTTGGTTCAACCCGGAGGCGTCGAACAGTCTTTTACGCAAGGTATATTCTAACATTGTTCTTCTGGGATCTAGACCATTCCTCCAGGTTCTCATTCTACTTGTAATAATATGTGTTCTCTATGTTCCTAATTTATATTCTTTGGTTATTTGTTGTTGTGGTGGTGTGTCGGTATCACCGGGTGCATGTAGTCATCCAGGAGAGGTTATCGTGATCTGTCATGTTGACATATTCTTGTACAGTGAACGATAGAAAAATTTTGAGGTATGATATTTTTGGATTCTCTATTTTATTTACATGTTTTATTAGAGATTTAATGTTTTATACCACTATATCACAATGGAATTTACATAATAAACCTCAAAACCGGATTAAATAATTAGTATCGATCATATGTTGTTCCTTTTGATTTTTTAGATAAATTGGTATCTATGATTTTCTTGTTTAGAATGTTGTTCTTGATGGAAATTGGTAAAAATAAATGCAAATGTGGGATTAATTTTAAATTATTTGGCTAAAGACCAAGATGAATGTTAATGAATATGGTTGATACAAATGTGCATGTTTAATTAAACTGGTTGATAAACTGTATGCATGTTGATTCATGATACTATTGGACTAAAGGAATGTCAATTAGTTTTTTATTTAATTTGTGATAGCTACGATAGATTTCTATTTAGGTTTCCCATAATTGGAACAGTCTAATAATGAATTATTTAATTTGATATGGATTAAATAACTAGTTTTTCGATAAAAGATAATTCCTTCAAGGGTTATTAGTTACCCTCTTTCTTGAAAATTCCAATAGCCTTATGTTTTGGAGACAAGAGGGCTCATCACGTGTGAAGGAATAATTCTTTGTTTGGCCAATTACTTTGTTATTTCCTGCTAATTGAATTCTGGTGTGAGTCTGGATGGAGATTGTGAGATGTAGGGGTAGAGAGGCCCAGTGCTTTTGGTAGTGATTGATGCCTAGAGTGGCGAGATTCATCGGTATAAGCATGTGGGTGTTAGGGAGGACACCGGGGATGATGGAATGGGATTAAGCTAGGATTACCCATTGATGTTAATGTTTGATGAATGTTTAATCTATTTCCTATTTATCTGATTTATGTTCCCCACTAATTAAGGAAACTTCTCTTTCTTATCCTTCTTCCAAAAGAGGAAAATATGTACGGTGTATGCCATGTGGTTTTTGTGTTTATCTTCTCAATGATGGATGGGATTACGCACCTACTATGGGTGGAAAATACATGACATGTAATTCATCATCTCACCCTGTAGATCCACTTATGTTTGGAAGCACGGTATGTTTACATACAATACCTTGAATTATGGAAAAGTGATAATGCTGTTAAGATGTGATTGAATAATGGATGTTGAACCCAGAATAATTGAGCTTGCTGGGATGTATTACTATGGTTGTACTTCTGAGGAACCATGAACATAGTTTGGTTATGATTGGAAGGCATGGAACATTGTTGTGATGCTAATGAAATGTAAAGTGGATTTGAAATGGTTAATTAATTAACACAAATTGAAACTAATAAAAATGGAATGAAGTAGTTTAATCAAGCTCTTTATATGGTTGTGTGCTCATAGGATACCATGTCTTAGTAGTGAAAACATGGAGTTTGAGTGATGTTAGCTACAGTCGAGTTTAAAACTAGGTTATTCCCATAGTATAGTGGTGAAATATATTTTATCATGTACTTTTTTTTGATTCTATATGCTACACCACCATTTTAGTTAGGGAGACTAACACCCTAGTGATTTTGAGCTCTAGGTGGGGGGGGGGTAATTTTTCCAACATCCCAGTGGGAGGATGGAGGGTTAACTTCCCCCATTGGCACCACTCTCTTCTCCTAGTTTTTAGTTGTGATGGTATGCACAATGTTTTGTATTCCCCACATATTTGAGTAGAGGTATGTAATGACTTATGGCTATTTCACACACATATATTATATATATATTATACTATGGACTACAGTAGGTATAATGTGTATAGGATGTGATGGCTAGAGGTTTTTTACTCATTTTATGGGATGTAATGGATTGAAGCATAATACCTGATGTATGATACATGTTATATGAGCTACGGGGTGTCCCAGAAACTACCAATATAATTTTTGTAGTGTGGATGGTGGGTGTTTTCTCCCATTTGTCTGCGAGAAAACTTTGTGTTCCCCAAGGTTCATATCATCTTTCTCACCTAGTTGTCTTTAGGCCATCCATTTTACAGAGAGATGGATTATGATGTGCGATGTTGGAGACAAGTGGAAATCTGGTGGGGATGTTATAGTAGGGTCACCTTAATTTTCTTTATTATATTATATAATCGTGTACGCGATACTTGGTGAGAGTATCCATGATGATTTTGGAACCTATAATATCTATTTAGGTGATAGGTTAGTTTTACATGTTGTTCACTATTCTTTAGCATGATTTCATTACTTTTTCAAGAAAGGATCTGGGGAGGATCCAACTTAATATACTTTTATACTCACCCTATGTAATATAAACTATTTTTTTGGTCACATGGATTAGGATGTGTAATGCCCCAACCCTAGTTTCACAGAGTCGGTGAATTATTACATAACATTGGAATGATCACAAGAAAGATCAAATCTCGAAAGACCGATTGGTTTAGTAGCCTTGGAAACAGTAGATATATTCATAAGTTTTACATTACATCATAAAATGAAAAACTACTACAACAACATAATATCTCCATAATTCACACTCATATCCCCACATAATATCCCTGCAAGTCATTCATAATTTACTTCTTCACTTCCTGGGAAAAATAAAACATAGAAAAGGGGTGAGCTCAAATGCCCAGTAAGGTTAACAATATAGTGGAAACTTTCATAAATAAGAATAAACATTTAAGGCAATGTATAACTAAAACAAAAGCCTTTAAAACATGAACTTTCAACATGGTATGGTATAAATTAAATGAAATAATGCCATTTACTTATTCACATGGATATTCTACTAATCGAATAATCACATGCAAAAATCAATAACCACTTTCATAATGTTGTAATGCATATTGCCAGACTATCATAACCACATAGTCAAGGCCTCGTGCCAAGACTACAAATAAGATTTTGTCAAGGCCTTGTGCCAAGACACTAGTTTGTCTAATGAGACCTACCGATGCATCGAGGAGCTATAGCGGGCTCCACCCGTCACATATTATGTCCAATGCATTCCCATATGAAAAGGTTTAAACATAACATAAACATTCGTATTAAAACTAGCATACGAAATGTCAATACTTTCACCATAAACTATGAATGGTATAAAAATAGCACATCCACAGTCAAACATATCACAAAACCTTTAATACAATATAAAAGTTTTGTATCATGATAAATAATCTTCAAATAAGCTTAAAATACATCAAAGGATGTTGACATAGATGAAATCAAAACTATTTGAGAGAAATATCTCTTTTTTTGAAATCATTTAAAAGTCACGCATTTATAAAGGAAGTAATTAAAAAGAGATTTTTGAATCAAAGTGTCCCATACCACTTTGAAACTTTTGAAAGGAATTAAAATTTTTAAAAACATTCATGTCCATATAAATAAATCCTTAAAAACCATTTTGAAGACATTAATTATTAGGATTTATAAAGATAAATCTTTAAAACATTTAAAATTCTGATTTTGATAAAGAGTACCTTTCTAAAATTCTTAAATTATTCATTTTGAAATCATTTAAAAGTCACATAATTATAAAATAAAACATTTACTTTGAAAATATCCTTGTAATCTTGTAAGGGAAGCTTTGACGATTTTAGAACGGCGGTAAATAGCTACACCTGCCGTATAAGTTTAAAAAAACATTCTTACCTTAAATTTGTCAAAAGGTAAAAAGTGCCTTGTTTGGAAAATGATGGAAATATTCCTTTAAAAACACATAAGGGTATAAATAACTATAACTCATATTCTTTGTAAATAGTAAAAATGTTTTGAAATACATTTCGAAGTAACATGGATGTGGATGATAACGAAATCCCAGTAGATTATTACGTATAAACAATCTCGAATAATGAAGAGATTGAGAAATAAACCCTTACCTTGCACTTTTACTTGGATGGGGTAGGTTAACCTCCTGTATAATGGTGAAATAATTGTTATTAAATTATTCAATAATCATATACATTAATATGATATCATATATGATCTTTTAAAATTGCTTTGGTAATAATGAATTATCGTCGTTTCGGGTGTTAACTTACTCGTTTTCTTTTATATGTTTTGTTACGTAAGACATGTTTGTAATGGATAGGTTGTAAATTATACATATCCATAATGATATCAAGTCCTTAAACATCATTTTTAAATCATCAAATGATAATTATACTTGAATGGATACGATGGAGATGAATAATATCGTGTTCGTGGAGACGGTAGTCCGTACGTACGCACGAGCGACAATATCATTCTTTTGTTATTAAAATAATTTATAAATGGTTGTTATATCATATATACAGAACCATTAACATGTTATATTTATTATTTACATGAGTTACATATCATTATTATACCCATCAAAATAATAATATATTGAATAACAATTACACCACGACGTGGAGACGGTAAGCCGTACGTACGCACGTATGGTGACATGTTATTCAAAGGGTGGATAGAATACTGAATATGGTTGTACAATATTTATAATAACATCACAGAATATATATGATACTGGAGTTATTATTTTATAATGGTAACAACAAAGGAAGAAGAAGTGGAAGAAGAAATGAACTTGGAAAAGGGTGGTGAAATCATTACCTCTTCTTCGGGTTCTTCCTTTTGATTTGATCAAAAGGGCTCTGTAGGATGGCTTTCTGATCAAACTAAGGCCCCTAGGTTGTATTGAGGGATGTTGGGAGAGTATTTGGGCAGAGTTTGGCCGAACCAAAAGGCTTTGATGGTGTGAAGAAATGAGAAGGAGGAGTTCCCTTTTATAAGAGGGGTGAGGGGCACCTTTGGAAAAGCTAGAAATATTAATTTATAATAAATTCATATTCGGTTTCTAATGGCTCCAAAGTTGACTATTCAAAGTTTAAGGTGGGTATGGGTCTAAATCAACTCAACCAATAGAATTTAGACAGATTTGGGTACTTATATTAACCTTATCTTTAAGTATTAACTCTAAGTTAATTAGTTTCACTTTTACAACGTCTCTTTGTATTTTTATATAATATGGTTAATAAACATACTATATACATCCAAGAGACCCCCAAGTGGTCCATTAATTATGAACATATCATGATATAAGTCTCTTGGAAGAACCTTAGATTTTTAGGAATTTAATATCAATTAATAATATAATATTTGTTTTAAGAACTCTTTTATGTCAATTTTGACACTATTCAATTGTTGATTTTTGTGAAACTCATAACACATTAATTACTTCGAACAAAGTCAATTAAATCAATACTAATATATCATATTATCCTAGAAAATTAGTTTAATTCATTAAAAGTTTCATATTATATTTATTTGGGTATTTATAATATCAATTATTTTAATTTTTCACTATTATAGTAATTACTGCATCATCATTGTGTCATAAATAAAATAAATTATTTAATGTGTAAAAATTATTAATAAAATATAATTATGTAGGAAATCCTTTTATCTTTCTAATTAATATTTATAATCGAAAATCAAACATATATAACCCCATGTAAAATTTTTTTTCTAAAAAATATATGCTTGTGTCATTTTTGTATTCATTTTAACTTAATTAAAATAAAGTGTCATTATCACTTACAAGTGGATCCATGGGGTCCCAAAATCGACCCAAAGATGCCTATGGTCGACCATGTATCAACCAATAGGGTTAAGACACGTTTTAGGGTAATTTAGTATTATTATAATATTATTTTTTAACCCTTATTTACCGGATTTACCCTTAACCATGGTAAATAAAATATTTACCGCAGTAATTATTCAAAATGTCTAAAAATAAAAGTTACCTATTTACACAATTTGAACATCCTAATTCCAAATATGGAATCCATTTTCCTAAATTCAAAACACAGAAGTGGCAAAAATTAATTTAAAATTAATTCCCGCTGTCAAAACAAAAAGCGTGTTTTTAAGAGATAATAACTATCAAAAGATTGACACTTGTTTATGTTTGGTTTAATTGTAAAATTATGTCCAATGACCAACATTATATTAAATGGTAAAAATATATTCTAAATATACTTTAAAACCACTCAAATTCATAATTTATCACTATTAATTATTTTGATTAAAAAAGTTGTTTTTAATTAAAATTTAGTAATTTTCACTATTCATCAAAATATGAAAGTTATCCGAAAAGTACCAAAATTTCACCTTAGGCTAAATTTGATATTCCGAATCCAAAAATGAAGTCCATTTTAAAATATAAAATATATATAACTTCAAAAAGTAGGTATTACTATTCATAACCGCTAGTTTGATTGGTTACGGTGTGTTAGAACTCGGTGTTGCGTACAACACACGCTAGCGTACCGTGGAAGCTTGGGATGTTTCATTTTAAATTTTTGATGTCCCCATTTAGTCAAAAAGTTTTAAATATAGTATCTAAAAAGGGTTCACTATTAAAATTTGGTAAAAGTGCAATACTGAAAATGAATTTTTTTTACATTATGTCTAAGAAACTCATAATATGGATTCTAAAATTATAAGGATTATATAAAGTTCAAAATTTAGTTAACACTATTCATAACCTCTTTTTAACAGCTTGTTTGGTAAGTCATGGTGCGATTGAACTTGGTGTTGTGTGTAGTGAAAGTTATTGAATTATTTTGAAGAAATAACACACTATAAAATCTTGGGGTGTTACATTCTCCCCTCCTTCAATAAATTGCGTCCTCGCAATTTGAAATTGTTCTTCGAAAATAAAAGGTTGAAAATAGAAAATATCTTTGTGGGAAAACCCACATCGGAAATTGGGTTACTAAAATTTAGTCTTAATATGAGGAAAAGAGAAATGAAAGGATCACCACCAAATTATGATCTCTATTAGGAGAACATTGGTGGCAATTAGAGACATATAATCAGATGAAAACGTAAATATTTATAGGTAGTGATTGAGGTCATCAATCACAAAAAGTATAAAATTGAGGTCCTTAAAATCATCAATCTATGATGATTTGAAATACCATCGGTTCAACAAAACATAGGGTATTGGGATAACACATTTTTGACGTTTCAAAATATCTTAGTTGAAATCCCACATCGAAAAATGAATTAATGAGGCCTCTATTTTAAATAAAGAGTGTAAAGTATGAAGATTACCGAAAATAACACATACTAGGGTTCCATGTAGGAAAATATGGATATGGAAGAAAAATATAACCATCAATTATCTGATGGAGAGTGGTAGAGAACATGGCTATGAAAAGGCCAACAATTCAAAAGCCATAAATTAGTGATGATTTAAGGTACCATATAGGACAACATTTTTGTTCTAAGTTCCTTTTCTTAATGATGAGGATTTTATTTATGAGATTGGCTAAGATCATAAGGAGATATACTTACTTTAAAATTAGAGTTTTATCCCTTAATAAATTTCTACCAAAAACTCATCATTCACTCGTAAAAAAAAATCCTATTTATACTATTCATAGAGGGTTCCAAAATAAACGAATTTATAATTCATCTACCAGATCTTTTAAAAAACTACTTTATTTAATCCAGGACATCTCGTGGGATAGTGGTAGATGATACACCCTTGTCGCCCTTCGGTTGCGGGTTCATGTCTTGCGGCCTTTCCAGATGCGACGGGTTGCCGCCCGACCTCCGGGTTGTCCTTTTATAGAAATCCAAAATAATACAAACTAGAACTATCCAAAATACTTCTATCCAAACTCACAGTCCAACATTTATAATAAAGGTAAACATAATTTAGATACTTTTTACCCCGTAATAGCATATGAATACCTTCATCTTGTATTCTTCTAATACACTGAAACATCCTGAATTACCATATTCCTTATTGATTGCATTCATGCTCCCTTATTCCATATAGAATGCTAGATATACTTCATCAATCAAAAAAAAATCTTTTAAACCCCAAAAATGATGGAATATACAAATCATTAATTAGTTTCAAGGTAGTCAAGAATATCCAATATAATTTATCCAAATCAATCATGTATTATTCTAAAGTCACTACCTCGGTATCAGAACCATATTATGGTTTATCTTTCTCTCAACCATATATTTTCCAAAAATTTAACCTGCTATTGAGTCACTTTTCTTTTTTCCACACAATCTCAAGTCCTTAATGAAATAATACTGCAGTACAATAATTATATACTCCATAATTATTATAACAAGTAAATTGTTGATACAACACTCAATTGACATAATCAACATAAGAACTCTAATCATTCCTCTTCATTTGTGGTAGTATCATAACATGATTATTATCCAATAGAATCATTTGCGTCATAGTCTGATGACTGGGACATAGGTTCGCGTAGTGTCCAAACTCCTTGCAAATGAAGCGTTGTACATTTGAAACCATTTTCTTACCCTTGCTGTCACGTACTTTGTGCCCTTTTCCTCCACACTTATAACAAACTCCCATTCCTTTCAGGCAAGTTCTAGGGTGTTTCTTTCCACAGTTACCACATATGGGAAAATTCTTCTTTTCCCTCTTCCCTTTATCCATATTTCTCTCTTCTATCCTTTTCTTCTCTTGCTTCCCTTCAAAGCCATAGGACTCAGTAACCTCTTTACTTATCTTATCAACACATGATATTATTTCTTCATATGATGATAATACATGGGAGACTATTTCTCTTATAAATTCTAGCTTAAGACCATGAAAGATATGATCCTTCCTTCTCTTTGGATCATGTGCATTTCTGGAGTTCTCATTCCTTCTACTGGGCGCCATTTCTAAACAATGGCATACACTAGATAAGTTTATCAATTAAAATACATAATCCCATACTTATAAAACACTCAACATAAATTGAACTATTTATGGATATAATCCATAATCATAAGAATTTTTTCTTTGAGGAAGTATATACTCATAATCCCTTCAAAATGATTTGTAAAGAAAATGAGAGTTATCCTAAGCATATCCCCCGGGAGTGTCGTAACCAAGAGTGCAGCAAGGCCCGTTGTCGTGCACCAGTTCCCGTTCGAGTCTAGCTCAAAGCGGTGTTTTTGGGTTTTACCCCTAGGTACATCTGTGCCAGAGCCGCCTCTACCTGCTCGTATCCAGATAGGGATGTATTGCTCGGAAAACTCACAAAATCTCTACAATACCAAAATTCTAGGAAGTTCTACTATACTAATCCTCAAAGTTCATCTTAGGTCTACGTGCTCTAATCAGAGTTTATCTAAATCTAGCTTCCAAGGCTTGTACTAAACTTCCTCTGATACCAACTGTAACGCCCCAACCCTAGTTACCCAGAGTCGGTGCATTATTACATAACATTGGCATGATCACAAGAAAGATCAAATCTCGAAAGACCGATTGGTTTAGTAGCCTTGGAAACACTAGATATATTCATAAGTTTTACATTACATCATAAAATGAAAAACTACTACAACAACATAATACCTCCATAATCCACACTCATATCCCCACATAATATCCCTGCAGGTCATTCATAATTTACTTCTTCACTTCCTGGGAAAAATAATACATAGAAAAGGGGTGAGCTCAAATGCCCAGTAAGGTTAAAAATATAGTGGAAACTTTAATAAATAAGAATAAACATTTAAGGCAATGTATAACTAAAACAAAAGCCTTTCAAACATGAACTTTCAACATGGTATGGCATAAATTAAATGAAATAATTCCATTTACTTATTCACATGGATATTCTACTAATCGAATAATCACATGCAAAAATCAATAACCACTTTCATAATGTTGGAATGCATAATGCCAGACTATCATAACCACATAGTCAAGGCCTCGGGCCAAGACTACAAATAAGATTTTGTCAAGGCCTTGTGCCAAGACACTAGTTTGTCTCATGAGACCTACCGATGCATCGAGGAGCTATAGCGGGCTCCACCCGTCACATATTAAGTCCAATGCATTCCCATATGAAAAGGTTTAAACATAACATAAACATTCGTATTAAAACCAGCATACGAAATGTCAATACTTTCACCATAAACTATGAATGGTATAAAAATAGCACATCCACAGTCAAACATATCACAAAACCTTCAATACAATATAGATGTTTTGTATCATAATAAATCATCTTCAAATAAGCTTAAAATCCATCAAAGGATGTTGACATAGATGAAATCAAAACTATTTGAGAGAAATATCTCTTTTTTTGAAATCATTTAAAAGTCACACATTTATAAAGGAAGTAATTAAAAAGAGATTTTTGAATCAAAGTGTCCCATACCACTTTGAAACTTTTGAAAGGAATTAACATTTTTAAAAACATTCATGTCCATATAAATAAATCCTTAAAAACCATTTTGAAGACATTAATAAAAAGGATTTATAAAGATAAATCTTTAAAACATTTAGAATTCTGATTTTGATAAAGAGTACCTTTCTGAAATTCTGAAATTATTCATTTTGAAATCATTTAAAAGTCACATAATTAGAAAATAAAACATTTACTTTTAAAATATCCTTGTAAGCTTGTAAGGGAAGCTTTGACGATTTTAGAACGGCGGTAAATAGCTACACCTGCCGTATAAGTTTAAAAAAAACATTCTTACCTTAAATTTGTCAAAAGGTAAAAAGTGCCTTGTTTGGAAAACGATGGAAATATTCCTTTAAAAACACATAAGGGTATAAATGACTATAACCCATATTCTTTGTAAATAGTAAAAATGTTTTGAAATACATTTCGAAGTAACATGGATGTGGATGATAAAGAAATCCCAGTAGATTATTACGTATAAACAACCTCGAATAATGAAGTGATTGCGAAATAAACGCTTACCTTGCACTTTTACTTGGATGGGGTAGGTTAACCTCCTGTATAATGGTGAAATAATTGTTATTAAATTATTCAATAATCATATACATTAATATGATATCATATATGATCATTTAAAATTGCTTTGTTAATAATGAATTATCATCGTTTCGGGTGTTAACTTACTCGTTTTCTTTTATATGTTTTGTTACGTAAGACATGTTTGTAATGGATAGGTTGTATATTATACATATCCAGAATGATATAAAGTCCTTAAACATCATTTTTAAATCATCAAATGATAATTATACTTGAATGGATACGATGGAGATGAATCTTATCGCGTTCGTGGAGACGGTAGTCCGTACGTACGCACGAGCGACAATATCATTCTTTTTTTATTAAAATAATATATAAATGGTTATTATATCATATATAAAGAATCATTAACATGTTATATTTATTATTTACATGAGTTACATATCATTATTATACCCATCCAAATAATAATATATTGAATAACAATTACACCACGATGTGGAGACGGTAAGCCGTACATACGCACGTATGGTGACATGTTATTCAAAGGGTGGATAGAATACTGAATATGGTTGTAACATATTTATAATAACATCACAGAATATATATGATACTGGAGTTATTATTTTATAATGGTAACAACAAAGGAAGAATAAGTGGAAGAAGAAATGAACTTGGAAAAGGGTGGTGAAATCATTACCTCTTCTTCGGGTTCTTCCTTTTGATTTGATCAAAATGGCTCCTTAGGTTGGCTTTCTGATCAAACTAAGGCCCCTAGGTTGTATTGAGGGATGTTGGGAGAGTATTTGGGCAGAGTTTGGCCGAACCAAAAGGCTTTGATGGTGTGAAGAAATGAGAAGGAGGAGTGCCCTTTTATAAGAGGGGTGAGGGGCACCTTTGGAAAAGCTAGAAATATTAATTTATAATAAATTCATATTAGGTTTCTAATGGCTCCAAAGTTTACTATTCAAATGTTAAGTTGGGGATGGGTCGAAAAAAACTCAAACAATAGAATTTATACAGGTTTGGGTACTTATATTAACCTTATCTTTAAGTATTAACTCTAAGTTAATTAGTTTTACTTTTACAATGTCTCTTTGTATTTTTATATAATATGGTTAATAAAATTACTATATACATCCAAGAGACCCCAAAGTGGTCCATTAATTATGAACATATCATGATATAAGTCTCTTGGAATAACCTTAGATTTTTAGGAATTTAATATCAATTAATAATATAATATATTTTTTAAGAACTCTTTTATGTCAATTTTGACACTATTCAATTGTTGATTTTTGTGAAACTCATAACAGATTGATTACTTCGAACAAAGTCCATTAAATCAATACTAATATATCATAGTATCCTAGAAAATTAGTTTAATTAATTAAACGTTTCATATTATATTTATTTGGATATTTATAATATCAATTATTTTAATTTTTCACTATTATAGTAATTACTGCATCATCATTGTGTCATAAATAAAATAACTTATATAATGTCTAAAAATTATAAATAAAATATCATTATGTAGGAAATCGTTTTATCTTTCTAATGAATATTTATAATCGAAAATCCAACATATATAACCCTATGTAAAAATTGTTTTTCTAAAAGATATATGCTTGTGTCATTTTTGTATTCATTTTAACTTAATTAAAATAAAGTGTCATTATCACTTACAAGTGGATACATGGGGTCCCAAAATCGACCCAAAGATGCCTATGGTCGACCATGTATCAACAAATAGGGTTAAGACACGTTTTAGGGTAATTTAGTATTATTATAATATTATTTTTTAACCCTTATTTACCGGATTTACCCTTAACCATGGTAAATAAAATATTTACCGCAGTAATTATTCAAAATGTCTAAAAATAAAAGTTACCTATTTACACAATTTGAACATCCTGATTCCAAATATGGAATCCATTTTCCTAAATTCAAAACACAGAAGTGGCAGAAATTAATTTAAAATTAATTCCCGCTGTCAAAACAAAAAGCGTGTTTTTAAGAGATAATAACTATCAAAAGATTGACACTTGTTTATGTTTGGTTTAATTGTAAAATTATGTCCAATGACCAACATTATATTAAATGGTAAAAATATATTATAAATATACTTTAAAACCACTCAAATTAATAATTTATCACTATTAATTATTTTGATTAAAAAAGTTGTTTTTAATTAAAATTTAGTAATTTTCACTATTCATCAAAATATGAAAGTTATCCGAAAAGTACCAAAATTTCACCTTAGGCTAAATTTGATATTACGAATCCAAAAATGAAGTCCATTTTAAAATATAAAATATATATAACTTCAAAAAGTAGGTATTACTATTCATAACAGCTAGTTTGATTGGTTACAGTGTGTTAGAACTCGGTGTTGCGTACAACACACGCTAGCGTACCGTGGAAGCTTGGGATGTTTCATTTTAAATTTTTTATGTCCCCATTTAGTCAAAAAGTTTTAAATATATTATCTAAAAAGGGTTCACTATTAAAATTTGGTAAAAGTCCAATACTGAAAATGAATTTGTTTTTTACATTATGTCTAAGAAATTCATAATATGGATTCTAAAATTATAAGGACTATATAAAGTTTAAAATTTAGTTAACACTATTCATAACCTCTTTTTAACATCTTGTTTGGTAATTCATGGTGCGATTAAACTTGGTGTTGCGTGTAGTAAAAGTTATTGAATTATTTTGAAAAAATAACACACTATAAAATCTTGGGGTGTTACAGGATGGATATTAGGCTTCTTACAATTAGCTTGCAGGTTTTTCAAGAGCTATTCGAGCTTCGTGGTCACTCCCGTTTTACAGTTATTTGGTACTTGTAGTTTTCCATTTCAGTTTTAAACGTTATTGCATAAAATTACATGTGTACTTTGTATTATTTTTATTTTTTAGTATAATATGGATTTTCGTGGTGTTTATCTTAACTTCCTATTTCACATGTGTTCTATTAGAGGGCAATGCCTCCCATCTGTGTGTTTTTTATTGCCTAATTACTAGTCTACAACTTGAGGACTACTGGTGGCGGTACATAAAGGTCATTGTCTCTATTCTCACATTTCCATCCCAGTAGGGGTCACTTTGTGAGGTGGGTGTCATGAATGAGTGGTATCAGAGGTCCGGTAGAGGGATATGATAGAGTTTAGAGTTATATACAAGTGAGGTTTCATGGGTTGGTAGGGAAACAGTGTCATCCAATTTTATCAAGTGCTATAAACACTAAATACTGGTTGAGACATAGGTATTTAGGGACACTTATGATCTGAGTCATGGACCTTTAAGTTTATAGTGGCTACTAAACGAGATGAAATTGATTATAGGTTAGAAACATTGGAAAGGATCATGCATCAGTATTATTTATGCATGTGTTTGATTGAGTTGAACATGGTATACATTAACCTAAAATGAATATAAGAAAAAAATTAATTAATATTAAATTAATTATTAGTTTAGGTTTAGGGGATCTATGTTTCATTCTATTGCAGGTATGGATCCAGGTTGATGTCCTCGTCTCGTGCACAAAAAATATATTCGGTAGGTTGTTCCAGAAGATCAACGAAATGTTGAGGTTGACGACAATGAAACATGTAGGAGGACACTCTGAGAGTTTCATTACTTGATTCTATAGAAGTATACGGGCTCCATTTTAGATGATGTGATAGAATACTAGTTGGAGGAGTTTGAGGTAACGTTCATTTTTATCTGTGTTTGGAAAGAGCACTGGGTATCGTTGGCTATGATGATGCTGTGTGGGGTAGTGAGGAAGTGAAGGATCTTAGTCCTTAGAGATTACGAGGAGTTCTAAATCTCACGAGAGTATATCCGAGAGTAGTTTAGAGATGTTTTTATTTCCTAGATTGTGAAGGTGTCTAGATTCTGGGAGCTTTTTACCCTTCGGTAGGGGAGATACAGTGTGCCAGAGCTCAATATCAATTTCAGAAACCTTTTGAAATATTCTTCATACATGTTGCAAGATGAGTAGGAAAGAGAGAGGCATATTGAGGAGGTTATTCATATAAAGATACAGTTCCAGCTTACCCCATTTATGTTGATGAAATATCTCGAGGCGTTTGAGAAGGCATAAGTCATTGAGAGAACATTACATAGAACCAGATCATCACAAGAGGGGAGTCACCTGGATTCCTCATGAAGTGGAGTTATGTTTCGGGTTTCCGAAATTTCATGGAAATAGAGTTTCAATTCAGATGAGGGAATGTACCAACCCTTAGTGTATCATTTATCCCGGTGTGGTGATTCTCAAGAATATGCCAAGAGATCAAGCCCTATTTTCTTGTTGAGGATGAGCTCATCAGCAATGACAGTGTGTGACCTTTCAGAGTAGTCAGCATGTACTAGGTGTTCCACTCCATGTTTATCAATTGAGACACTTCCAACTGAGGTGGTGGTAGTACGTTGTACCATCTTTGGATAAGAAAAGAGTAGATGGGGCAGGTAGAGGATATCCCTAGGATGCTCACCATCCTCAGAGTGTAGAGCACGACCATGGTGGTGGTTTTCATTAGGGTTAGAGAAGATGTGAATCGAGCTATGTCAGTTTCATGTTTATATTTGCCAGTGCTAGGCGATCTAGATGTCGTTCGAGGTACCATTTTATTGATTTATACTAGTATTTATTACTTTTTTATTCAACATTTATACACTATTTCATATCATCTACCCTTGTAGATGCTTTGGTACTTGAGGTAGAGATACTTCTTGTGCCCTTGCCATTGACTATACATGTTGGAGGTCAAGCTAACATGATTGAAGTTTGTAGAGACTGTGATCTAGTGCCGGGTCAAAACCACTCTTGAGGATATTTACCATGTTTATATAAACAACAATATGATTTAATCCATGGCATGTATGTGTTGTATTCGAAGTTGGCTATTTTGGATTCTTTCTAGAGTCAGGTGGTGTTTTTTGATGATGATGGAAAGACATATGTTATTGTTGGCCAGTTATATCCTAGGATGGGTAAGTGGCATGTTCCATACTTGAAATACATGATGGATGGTATGATGTTGAGATATTAAGTGGTTCAGCAGTCGGTGTTTCCCATTGTCATGGAAGAGTACCCTGATGTATTTCTTGAAGATGTTGTAGCATTACCCCCTTGACAGGAGATCGAGTTCAAGATCATCCTATAGCCAGGTGTATCTTCTATATCGATGTATCTTAATATTATAGAGCCTTATGAGTTTAGGGAGGATCGTATACATATCCATGTTATGTAGTAGTTCGGTTTTTATCAGCCAACTGTTTCACTGTGGGGTGCAGTAGTTTTGTTTTGTGAAGAAGACTGATGGAAATTTATGGTTCTGTGTTGAGTATTGTAACATGAACAATGTGATAGTAAATAAACACTATACTATTCCATGTATTATTGATTTATTCGATCAAATAAACGGTTATTTTTGGTTCTTGATGTTCGATTTGCAGTTCGAGTATCATCAGATGCGTGCGAAGGATGAGGTTATCCCGAAGACTACATTCCCTTATCGTCATGGGAATTACAAGTTATTGGTGATGATGTTTGGTGTGATTAATGATCAAGATTTTTTGATGGGATTGATGAATGCTATGTTCCGTTAGTTCTTAGATATGTTTTTGGTTATTTTCATCAATGAAATCCTCATGTAGTCTGTGTTTAAGGAGGAGAATGCAGAGCATCTGCATTCCATTTTTGGAGTTCTTAATTGATAAAATATATTAGGAAAGTTGTTAAAGTGTCAGTTTTTGGATAGGGATGTACGTTAGAATAGATATGTTATATACCAGTAGGGAGTATCTGTAGATCTGTCAAATATAGAAGCAGTTGTGTCATGGTCAGCACTGAAGACAGTTGCAGAGGTGTGAAGTTTTATTAGTCTAACAGGATATTATAAAAGGTTCATAACCAATTTATTTTAGGTTGTGACCCTATGACAGAATTTTCTCTGATGAATAAAGCATTCATGTGGATGGATTTTTGTGAGGAAACAATTGTGTATCGAATGGAGAAGTTGGTTAATGCTCCAGTTCTTTATCTTCCAACAGGAAGGAGTTCATTTTGAGGTTTTCTATAAAGATTGGAATCTGGGTATCAGCAAGGATTGATCATTTCTTATGGGTATCAACAGTTTCATCCCCACAAACATAAATATTCAAACCATTATCTTTATTTGGTATCGGTAGTTTTTTCTCTGATATTGTGTAGACATTACATCAATGGTTAGCGCTTTGTGGTTTTCACCGATCATAAGATCCTTAAGTA
This sequence comes from Viscum album, assembly GCA_963277665.1. NCBI lineage: Eukaryota > Viridiplantae > Streptophyta > Magnoliopsida > Santalales > Viscaceae > Viscum > Viscum album. Next base: position 358,116,232 of record OY728158.1, on the reverse strand, counting down.
TGTTTTCTCTTAGCGTGACTTGAACTTAAAACAAAATCAAAGGGTAGAGTTATTACAAAATTATGACATCAAAATTTAATATACATATTATAATGGGAATGTTTTAGTAGATGGGATAATAAGGATGCAATGTAGTGATTCAATGCGTGAATCTAGTGATTCTTGAAGGGTGATGGAAGAACATTCAGTATTACATCTTGATATGGGAGAAGTTGGTTGTAGAGGTTGTCTTTTCTAAATGAAAATTCAATCATATATGGTGCTGTAGGTAGAATATTCACAGTTGGGTTATCTTGAGGTTGATGTCTGGAGAGACCGAGTTGTTTGTGGAGAGGCCCTTGATGTTTTTTATGATGATGAACAACATCAAGTGTTGTTTTAGGGAAAGAATTTTCCCCTTTGGTGATGTAAGAGATGGTTCTCAAGGAGTTCCATAATTTTATTTTAGTATTAAATCTTGGTGTAAAAATTCTGTACTGAGCTTTGAGGAGTTCGTTATGGTGTCCTGGGTTGATGTGTGTAGATACAGAGATTGTGTCTCAATGTTTTGTCTACCTGATGGTCATGGCCAAGCACTGTCTTCCAAGTGGTTTCTCCAGCCATAAGGTTTTCCTCAACAGAAGTGGGTGGACATCATTATGGGATTTGTTACTGGTTAACTTGAGTTCAAGGGGGATATGAATCTATATGGGTGGTTGTGGATCATTTGAAAAAATCAACCCACTTCATAGCAATCAAGGAGTCATTCATAGTATTGGTTTTGTTGAGGAATTATCTTGAGGTGGTGGTGAGACTCCACAGAGTCCCTAGGATTATCATTTACGATCGAGATCCATGATTTACCTCCAAGGTGTGGAGATGTCTACAACATGATTTCAGCTCTCACCTATTCCTAAACACTACTTTTCATCTGCAAATGGATGGTCAGAAAGAGTGGATCATTCAGATTCACTCTTCTATACTAGATTTTAGGGGTTTGTGGATGAGGCACCCTCCCTTGGTAGAGTTGTCTTAAAAGAATAGTTTTTACTCCACCAGTGGTGTGGGACAGTTTTCATCCTAGAATGGTTGCCCTTTTTGTACTCTATTATGCTAGACTGGGGCCGGAGAGTTAGAAATTCTCAGGCTAGAACTTGTACAGAATATGATAGAGATGGTTTAGTTAATTCATGAGGGTATGATGACTGTGAAGGATTGTTAGAAGTGCTATGCCGATCATAGGAGGATACCTTTATAGTTTGATGTTATGGATTACGAGTTTTTGAAGGTTACTCCCCATCATGGAAATTGAAGTTTTGGTCATGGGAGTAAGCTCTATTACTGGGATGTTTGGCCTTTTGAGGTGTTGGTTCATCTTAGAGCCATGACGTATCGGGTATCACTTCCTCCCGGAGATGACCATGATTCACGATGTTTTTCATATGTCGATGCTCCATCTTTATCTTCATGATGACAATCACAACATATATTGGGGTGATATCGATCTTGATAATGATGTAAGTTTCAAGGAACATCCATTAGAGATCAAGGATTACTAGGAGAAGTTGTTATGTGGGTGTTCTATACCCTTGGTAAATGTCTTTTGGTGATACGATGGAATGGAGAAGAGTACCTGGGAAGGTGAGTCACAAATATGCACTCAATACTCCGAGCTGTTGGATGTTTATCTATTTTTCTGTAATGATGTTCGTTTGTGGATGTAGAACATTAGTGTTTATGATATGGCTATTTATTTTCACTTTTTTTGGTCTTCTCTCTTTTTAGAGGTATATCCCTCGCAATACTGTTTAGGAACTGGTTTTGGTTGTTTTTCGGTTTCACGTGATTTTTTTGTAGAGGATGAGCTCATTTGGGGGTGAGAGTTTTGAGAGGTATCTCTATGGGCAGTTTCTCAGACAACATTTTATGTCTGGGTTTGTTTTAAATTATAAAGGACATGAGTTTAATGAGAGGCATCTGATTTAATGGACCAGACCTCTCTGGTCCATTCGTTTTCAAAATACTGGTGTTGGAGGTTTTCTCAGAGGCCAAGGTGACTCAATCCCAAAACTTTTCTAAATTTCCTGTTCTAGGAACTTTGTTTCCAGAATTGTGTCATTTACTTTGCCAAATTTCTAAAATGGTGTCATGAATAGTGTTTACAGAATAGCGTCATTTCACTTCCCAAATTTCTAGATTGGTGTCCTGAATTTTGTTTCTAGAACGGTATCATTTTCATTTCCAAATTTTCAGAATTGTGTTATGAACAGTGTTTCCGAAATAGTGTAATTTTGTTTTACAAATCTCTAGGATGGTTTCATGAATAATTTTTCTAGAATAGTTCTATTTCTTCTTCCAAATTTACAGAATGGTTTCATGAACATGGTTTCTAGAACTATGTAATTTCTTTGACCACATTTTCAATTTTTTCCGAAATTCCTATAGTTTTTCCACTTTGATGTTTCTTTTAACGCTAAATGAATTCAAATCCTTGTTTTAAGGGATTTAAGGCTTATTAAAATCCCATAACTCCTATCATAATTTTTCTAATGGTGGGGAAGCCTTCACTCGGTTAAAACGCGTGATCATTTACTGATTTGATCTTAATGGAAAATCCATTATAACTCAAACTGTTGCTTTGTTAAATCTTTTAAAGGGTGAGATATCTTCCTCCCTTGTTCTTCGTTATTGTTACCTTGTGAGAGATGCTCCAACCTTTCCTTCCTTCTCATAGGAGTCATGTGATCGAACCTCCATCATTGGATTGTCTCTCATTGGAGTTTTTCCTACTACATTCTCACCCCCTGTTTTGGTACAACCCAGAGGTGTTGATCATTATCTAACATAAGGTATGTTCTACCTATATTATTATGCGTTCTAGACCATTCCTTATAGGTATCATTTTATTTATTATAGAATGTGTTCTCTAGGCCACTAATGGATCTTCATGGGTTTTTTGTGGTTGTGGGGGTGTCTCTATATCCACGGGTGGATGTAGTCTTCCAGGAGAGGCGATTGTGATCCGCTGTGTTGGCCTATTCTCATGAAAAGAACGTTGGAAACCTTTTGAGTTTGGGGTTTCATGGTTTATCTATTCTATTTACGTGCTATAGTACTGTTATAATATTTTATCCCACTAGATCATAATTGAATTAACATAATAAATATCAAAACTAGATTAATGAATTGGTATCGATTGAATTTTATTGCCTCTTGAATTGCTAGATAGTGTGGTGTCTATGCATTTCTTGTTTATCATGTCATTCTTGATGGAAATTAGTAAATAACATAAATCTGGGAAAAATTTTAAATTATTTCAAAAAAGAAAAATAGGTAATTTAATCAATCTGGTTGATGAGGATGTGGATGTTTAATTAAATTGGTTGATAAACCAGAGGCATGTTGATGCTCGTTTCTATGGGATTAGAGACTTGTCAATTATTTGTTTAATATATTTTTATATCCATGATAGTATTCTATTTAGGTAGCACATATTTAGAACCTACTAATAATGAATTAGTTAATTTAATATGGATTAAATTACTGGTTGTTTGGTAAAAGATAATGTCTGGTTGGGTTATGAGTTACCCTTTTTCCTGTAAAGGCCATGATTCTTATGTTTTGGAGACATGAGGGATCTTTGCATGTGATGGAATAATGCCTTTTTATGGCCAAGTGCCAATTTTATTTGCTGTTTCTTGCTTCTTTTAATATAGTGTGATCCTGTATGGCTGTTGTGAGATATAGGTGCAGGGATGCCTAGTGGTTATAGAATCGGTTGATACCTAGAGTGGTGAGATGCATTGGTTTTAGCATGTGGGTGTCAGGGGGGACCCCGTGGATGGTGGAATGGGTTGATGCTGGACTTACCTGTTGATGTGAATGTTTAATGCCTGTTTAATCTATTTTGTGTTTATCTAATATAATTCCCCCACTACTTATGGTATATGGTCTTGCTTACCCTCCATCTAAAATAGGTGAAGACTCATGGGGAATGCCACATGCTTTACGTGTCTATCTTCTTCAGGATGGATGAGTCTATGCTTCTGCTATAATTGGAAAAGACTCGACAGGTTGTTTTTCTGCTCACCATGTTGATCCCTTTGTGTTTGGTAGATAAGAATGTTTACAAAGATTTCTTAGAATTATAGGAATGTTAAAATCATATTAATAAGTGATTGAATAAAGGATGTTGAACCAATGGGGTTGGAGCTTCCTGGGATGAAATGTTGTGTTTGTGATTCTTCGGAACCATGTGATATTTTCAGTTATTCCTGGAGGGGATGGAACATTTTAGTGATGATAATGAAATGTAATGTTCAATTTAAATGGTTAATTAAAGGTTAATGAATTAATTAACAGAAAATGAAACTGAAAAAATGGAATGAATTAGTTTAATCAATCTCTTTAAATGGTTGTCTGCTTATAAGACACCTAATCATAATAGTGGATGAAAGGAGTCCGAGAGACGTTAGATGTAGTTGAGTTAAAAACTAGTATTTTTCATAGCATCGTTGTGAACTATATGATATCATTTACTTTTTGTGTTTCTATATGCTACCCCACCCTGTTGGTTAGGTCAACTCACACCATGAGGATTCTAAGCCCTGGGGGTGTTTTCCCCAACATCCTGGTGGGAGGATGGATGGACGAATTCCCCCATTGGCCCCACTCTCTTCTCCTATTAGTTACATCGGTTTTTATGCACTTTGGTTAGTCTTCCCCATATATATTAATAGAGGTATGTAATGGATTGTGGTTATTTAACACACATATATTTTGGATATAGTTTCCTATTGACTACTATAGGTGAAACATGTATAGAATGTGATTTCTTGAGGATCATTACTTGTTGTATGGGATGTAATTGACATGAGGAAAAATACCTAATGTCTGATACATGTTATATGATCTATAGTTGCTCCTGGGAACTACGTGGTTGCTTATGGTAGTGTGGTTGGTGTGGTGCTTTTAGAAGGTGTTTGTGGAAAATATTTGGGTCGCACAAGGTGTATATTGTGGTGCTCGCCTGGGTTTCTTTAGAAAATAATTTTTGGAGAGAGATGAATTAGGATGTGTGATGTTTGGGAAAAGTGAAAAAACCAGTGCGGAAGTGGTCATTTGGTCCCCTTGATTTCATTTATTATATAATCTACTCTTGTATGTGATACATGGTGAGGGTATCCATGGAGATACTAGGAACCTTGAATACCTATTTGGTTGACGAGTTCGTTTCACTTATTGTTCAAAATAATTTAGCATGCTATAATTAATTTTTCATGAGAGGATCCAAAGAGGATCCTATTGAGTATACTATTATTCTCAACCTATTTTATATAAAATATTTTTCAGGTCACATGGAGCAAGTTGGATATTAGACTAGTTACTACTATCTTCCGGGTTTTACCGGATCTGTTCGATCTTGGTGGTCATTTTCATTTTACTATCTTTTGGTACTTGACGTTTTATCTTTCTGTTGTTGTAGTCATTGCACGACATTACATATGGGTACTTCAGTTTGTTTTTATATTTCATTCATGGATGGAGTTTATTGGTGTTTATCATATCTTTCTCTTTCACATGTGTTCTAATAAAGGGTAATGCCTCCCATTTATGTGTTTTTTATACCCTCAGTGCTAGTCGCCAACCTAGGGCCTTCTGGAGGTGGGAGTTGGGGGTAATTACCTCTCTTCTACCATTTCATTCCTAGTAGGGGTTAACTTTATGGGAAGGGGGTCATGAAATTTTTCATGTCAAACAACTGTGTTGTGTACCCATACCCATTTCCTATTAAGTTTGTACACCTTTATACACTTATAATTATTTAATTGAGACATTTATATATGTATTCTACACTCCCTAATCATGGAATAAAATAATTTAATGAATTAATCTATGTTTTATGATAAATGTCGCAATGTTAAGCATGATAATGAAATGAAAGTTATGGGTGCAACCTAAAATATATAGAACTCACATGGATTGTTTAAAGTTTAGTCTCATGAGACATTATCTTGGGACATAGAGTAAATCTGATTCCTTCATGAAACTTTCTCCATCATGATGTAGTGGCAAATATCCATGACCCTTGTTTATGATGTAGTGTTTTAAGATGTTTTGACATTTCCCATATTGCCTTTATGATTATCATGCTATATCATGTCTTATTATTCTTGTTTGTGATTCCTACTACTTTTATGAACCATTGATATTCCCATTTTATAACATTTATTATAATATTATTTTTTAGACCATATTTATTCCCTTACTCGAAATTATTTCTCACCCATTTATTATGTATATACCTTGTTTATTCCAGGCTGTATTAAGTATGATCATATTACAAATGTTTTCAATAAATACTATTTATTACCTATTTTATGTTTTTATATAATGTAACTAATTCCCAAAGACATTATACTTCTCGATCATGTAGGTTTTATTAAGTGTAATTTTATGTAATAAATCATTTATTAATGTGAAATAAAGAGATGGGTTTTCATATCTACTCAGCTGGTGAATCTTGCATCCCCACTAAGATTTCGACATCTTTCAATCCAATAGTGATGAACTATTTGAACCTCAATATCACACTAGACATCAAAAATTCATAAATCCTTACTACAAATTGGAAAATCCATTCTACTAAATCCATGAACCCTGATGGATTGGCACCGTCTTCTTCAAAAAAATCTATCATATCATAGGGCATGATATTTTGGTCCTAATAGGATATATGTGGAATATAAAATATAACCTCTACTCTATTAATGAAATAGTCTTTAATATCCTTACCAAATTCCAATAACACTCTCTGGTATCTGATTTTAGGCAATATCTTTTTTCAAGTTTTCCTATAAAATATTCTCAAATATTCTAATAAACCGCTTGATCCTTTGGATCCCTTCCATTATCTTAGAAAACCAAATCACATTTATACCCTACACGATTATTTTGGAAATTAAAATTATCTTCAATGAAAACTTTCATTCTAAGAAAATATGCACTACATCCAAAATAGGTATCATCATATATAAACTAGATAGGAATAAAAATCCTTCAACAGAGTGGAGTCTCCATTCGTTGGGATTGTTCTAATAAAGATGGGAATCTTCAATAGATAGGGAGATGTTTTTATTTAATGTGTCTATTCTGTATCTTACAAAATCCACAGCAATGGTGTAATCACATCGATCTTCTCTTCCACTAAGGGCCTTTATTAGGAAGTCTCCCATTCCCATTCCCTCTTTATTTTAATGGATTATTTTTTTCTATTATAATTTGAACATCAGGGAAGGATAATCTAATTCATGGGGTGAGGGACTATCTCAAGGGGACTCCCATCTATCACCTATTCTTCGTCGATTATTTTCTACTCATCTCTATATCCACTTTTGGATAATTCAAGGTTATATATATTTTAATTTTCCATTATGAGAATGTATTTGGGTAATATTTTAATCTCTCTATGAAAATAATCTTCATCACTAGAATTCCCTCTTATTGGAATAGAACCTCCAAAATGAGTTCAATATTAAAATGGTAAAAAAATTCCAAAAATATCTTAGACATCCTATGATCATTGGATGCTAAGAAAGGATGTATTATCTAGATTCCATGAATGATTGATAAAAAATCCAAGGATGGAATTTCAAAATGGTTTCCAATGCAGAAAAATAAATTCTAACTAAGGAAGTAACATAGTAGATCCCCTCTTATTTAATGACCGTCTTTATATTCCGCAAAATAATCATCGAACAAATCCATGCATGTCTCACCAACTTCTGGGTGGGGGGGCTTGGGGCTCAACAATAGGGTAAATAATATTCAATGGATAGTGGGGATAAATATCTGGAATCATGAATATTGTGGTAGAATGTGTTTAAGTTACATTAATCTCTTCAATGAAATAGCCTATTGGGTTCCTTAGGCCCCAACCTAGCCTCTTTAAGCACAACCTATGGTGTTATCAGGAGCTCTTTCTAAGGGGGATTTACTGGAGAATAAGAGATGACACATTTCTTATGTTTTATAAAAACATGTGGCTAGTCGAAAAAGATGGAAACAATGAAACGTATCCAAAACCTAAATGCCTAGAAGATACAATTGTCATCTATTTACTCATTGTGACACATAATGGTTGGTGCAGTAAGAAAATATTCTCCTAGTTTAACGATAGAGAGGGGAATAATATCTTGAAATTTTCGATTATGAGAGATAAGCTTCTGTGTCACCTCTAATAATGTTGTGAAAGAACATGAACCTATTTTGTAAAATCTTGTTATTATGTAGAAATTATTGAATCAATTTAGATGGACAACGTTCTTTGAAAAACCAAATGAAACCTTCTGATACCACCTAAAGCATGGTATTTCTTGTGGTAGGACTTCTTTGTAAGGCTCTCCCTTATTTGGAATTCCATTCATTTCACAATAAAAAGTAGAAACCAATGTGTTCAATATGAATGACATTGGTTTAAACCTACATGAATTCTATCATTCACTATCCCAAAAATAGGTACATCCAGTGATACTAAAATCCTAAAGTTGATCAACTCCTAGAAATGGCCCCCAAATTCACTTATCTTCTCACAAAATGGTCATAAATTCCTTTAGATGGGGATCTGAGTTCCACTTTTACAGTGGAATAGATTATTTTCTTTAGGAGGAGTGAAATTATCATAAACTAGTATTTTCATACCACGAAGCTCTTGGATCATTCATCCTACCCACCAGTTATTCGTGTGGATCCACAATGATCATCAGCTTAATGACTATGTTGTCATTCTTGATCCATGATCCTGGAACCTTAACAGAATAGGAATGTTAGAAATTAATGTTGAAACATCACCCATAAAAAATGGCATCACTATTTTTGGTGTAGTTTTTTATGACTCTTCTAGAATGATCTTTGTAGAAATCCAAAATACTTTTAGGTCATACTTCTTCCCAGCAGTGATGGAAGCCCAAGATATCATAATTGGAATAGTAGTATTTATAGATTGTGGGTGGGATTATATCATCCTTGATTTATATTTCCTCACTATTATTAATGAAATCTTTTATTTGGAGGTCGGAATCCATCCCTTTGGTATGTTAGTCTTGAATATTATTTCCCTACAGAATTTCTTCCCAACTTGACCCAAATGTTTTACCAAAATGCATGGTAATACTGAGGAACATCATTTGGAAACCATGATTCTGGCATATGATCATCATTTCTAGTTGGATTATCTCTAATTGGGAAACATACCATGGTTGAAATGAACTATGATATTATTTTATATGAGTCCTCTTTTCTCCTATAAAAAATAACCATTAATGTATCTTTTGAAAAATATGAAATCCTTAATCATCCCTAAGAATATAACCAGATTTTTTTTAAAAAAATGGAATAAAAAATTATAGAAATGAAAAATGAAATACTAATATTATATTTCAATATTATTTCAATTAAAAATTTCCATAAAAAATAATTTCATTGATGTATTATTTTCAAATAATTAAAAATTTACAATCTGATATACAAAACAATTATAACATATTATTTTTAAAAATGAATCTACATACAAAAGCTTGTTCCTATAATAAAACCAATGGTTTTTTTAATATAAATACATAAGAAAAATTATAATTTTTATATAATTTACATATGATATATTATATAGTCAATTACTAAATATAGTTATGATTCCCCACCATTAGTTGTGGGTGGTAAGGGTTGGGTGTGGCAGGGTAGGTCGTGAGGTGAATTCATTGGGCTGACTTGTTTACAAAGATTGTATTCCTTGATTTGGGTTCAAGGGTGGGGAATCTAATCAAAATATTACTAAATATATTCTTGATATTATCAGTTACTCAATTTATCATATTATTATTTATTATATTGTTAATTTTTTATTAACTATTTTATAAATTATTAATTATATTATGAATTATTAAATACATTTTTAGTTAGTAATCTATATAAATTATACATTTTATAAATGATTATGTTAATGATATTTTTAGTTATTAATTATTTTAAGTACATAAATATATTTTTATAATTATATAATTAAACTAAAATGATATTTTTATGTTGAGAACACACAATTTACGTAATACTAGGTACATAGTGTGTCTGATTGATGTGTGATAGATTTTTACCCATCAAAAATGAATTATGGATCATTAACCTAAAGTTTAACAAAAATATGAGCTCTTTTACTTGTGTTTGACACTTTCAATATCATTTGAAACTAAAAAGACACTATAATATTGAAAAAAATAGTCGGAGGTCATACCAGCCACATCATTTAATAGATTGATGTGTGGTTTATTATTATACTTCACAAATGAATTATGGAAAGTTTTCCTAAATTTTGAACTCAATCAGAGCTCGTTTACTATATTTTTATAATGTGTTTATTGTTTTAAACTAAACATACACTTTTATATTGAAAAAATTAAAGTTTATTTCTACTGACCACATCATGTGTGAAATCGATGTGTGGTTGATTCCTAAACATCAAAAATTAAATATGGATCATTTTCCTAATGATTTATAAAATAATAACTTGTTTTCTCAATTTTTAACACATGATGAACATTTTACACAAAAAATACACTTTTATATTGAAACCACACTCATTGTATCAATCTAAAAACATCAGGTCTTAAATTGGTGTGAATTAAATTCCTACATATCATAAATGAACAATGGATAATTTTCTTAATGTTTATAAATAATTTGATCTCATTCTCTCAATTTTTTCTATGTGAAATCTGTCTTAATATAAAATGATGCTTTCAAATTGAAAACAGAAACTTAGAGTCATAACAACCATTTCATGTGCTAGATTGAAATGTAGATGATTTATATATGTCACAAATGAATTAGGTATCATTGTCATATATTTTGAACAAAATGAAGCTCATGTACTGAATTTTGACAAGGTGACATCTGTTTTAAACTAAAATTCCACTTTTATATTGAAAACACACACTTTTTGTCATATTGACCACATCACGCATCATATTATGTTGTGGTATATTTCTATAAATCAAAAATTAATTATAGATCACCATCCTAATTTTATCAAATAATTAGTGTTTGTTTCTTGATATTGTACATGTGATCCACATTTTATGCTAAAATTACACTTTAATATTGATAATATACACATTAAGTAATACAGACCACTTCATGTTTCAAATTTATGTGTGGTCACTTCATATACATAAAAAATTAAATATGGGTCATTTTAATAGAGTTCAATATTAATGTGATCTATTTTTATTTGTTTTGTCTAGGTGATGTTCATTTTAATACAAAATAAAACATTAAAATTGAAACGCACACCGAGAGTCATACTGACTACATTGTGTATCAGATCAACATGTGGTCTATTATTTGATATCACAAATAATATTTCTAATGTTTCCATGATGTTTAAATATAATAAGTCTTCATTTTATATGTTTTTTCTTTGTAACTTGAATTTTAAACTAAAATGAAACTTTTATATTGAAAACACGCACTTCCAGTCATATAGGACACATCATGTGTTATATTGATGTGTGGTTGATTCCAATACAACAGAATTGAATTATAGATTATTTTCCATAGGATTTTAAAAGAATATGAGGTTTATTTAGTAAATTTTTCTATATAATAATTGTGTTAAACTAAAATGACACATTTATTTTATAAACATGAACCTTGAGTCATATCAACAACATCATTAGGGGGATTTACATGTAATTTCTTTTTATAAAACGCAAAAGAGTAATTTATCACTTTACTAATGTTTGAAAACAATGTGATATTGTTTTCTTGTTTTTTTCTATGTGGAAATTTTTTTTAAAAAAATGACACTTTTATATTGAAAACACACACTTTCATTCAAACTAGATGCATCATGGGTTTGGTTAATAAGAAGTTGATTACAACACTTCACACATGAATTTAGGATCATATTACTCTTTTTTTATAATAATTATTGTTTTTATTGGTTTAGGATTTGAGACAAATGTTTTAAACGAAATTGTCAATTTATATTAAAAACAGGCACTTGAGTACAACTAGCCACATAGTGTTCCAAATTGACATGTGGTCTATTCCTACATGTCACAAATGAAATTTGGATCGTTACCTAATTTTTACCAAAATATGATCTTGTTTTACTGATATTGTTAGTATGAAATGTTCTTTAAAAAACAACACTTTTATATAAAAAACACACACTTGGAGTCATACCGACCACATCATGTGTCAGATTGACATGAATTTGATCACTATATATCTCAAATAAATTAGATCCATTTCTTAATGTTTGAATACAATATTTTATTTTTTATTCATTTTATCCCCATGACATGATTTTTTAAAAAATTGAAACTTTCATCTTTAAACGTGTTGTTTGAGTCAAACTAATCACAACATGTGTCAGATTGATTTGAGGTTAATTCCTACACCTAAAAAATTAATTATCAATCATTATCTAAATTTTTAAAAACAATCTATGCTTTTATAAACAAAATTGTTAGCGTGACACATGTTTTTATCTAAAATGATCCTTATATTAAAAACACACACTTAGAGTCGTATCAGGGACATCATGTGTTGGATTGATGTGTGGTTGATTTTAATAATCAAAAAACGAATTATAGATCATTTTACCGTTGATTCAAGACAATTTGAGCTCATTTACAATGTTATGGACATGTGACATGTTTCTACACTAATTTGACCATTTAAAAAACACACATTGAGTCATACCGTTCACATCATGTGTCAGATTTAAATGAATTCAATTCCTATACCTCGAAAATGATTTTTGGATCATTTTTTAAGGAATGAAAATAATAAAATCTAGTTTTCTAGTTATGTATAAGTGAAACATGTTTTAGACTCAAATGAAACTATTATATTTAAAACATGAACTTTTATTCATACTATCTTCATCATGTGTATGAATGACTTATTTTTTATTGATACATGTTACAATAGAATTATGGAACATTTTCCTAGATTTTGATAATAATTAATGTTTTTTTCTTGGATTTCGATATGATATGTTAGTTTTTAACTAAAATAACACTTTTATATTGAAAAAATGAACATTTCATATCATATGAAATAACATGTGTCAAATTGATGTGTGTTCAATTCATATAGGACAAAAATGAAATTTGAATAATTTTCATAAATTTTTAGAACATTATAATCTCACATTATTTGTCTTATCTATGTGAAGTGCACATTAAACTCAAATGTCACATTCATATTAGAAACACACACATTGAGTCATATAGTCCACATTGTGTTTTAAATTGATATGAATTCGATTACTATATGTCTAAAATGAATTATGAACGAATTTCATAATTTTTGAAAACAACATGATCATGTTTTCCCTGTTTCGGCTATGTGACGTGCATTTTAAACTGAAATGTAAAATTGATAATGAAAACATGCAATTTAAGTCATACTAATCACATCATTTTATAGATTGGTGCGTGGTCATCTCTTATAAATCACAAATTTATCATGCAATATTTTCATAATGTTTGAAAATAATATAATATTTGTTTATCTATTTTTTGTAGTGTGACACATGTTTTAAACTAAAATGATAGATTTATAATAAAAACATAGTTAGAGTCATACCATCCTGATCATGCATTGGATTGATGTAAAGTAAATTCATATATTCCAAAAATATTCTATGGATCAGTTTCCTAAATATTCAACATAATCTAATATAATATACTCAGTTTTGGCTATTTTACACGTGTCTTTAAAAAATTGACACTTAATAACATGAAAATTTAGTAATATCAAAGAAATCATGTGTTTATCATAGATACATTCAATTCCTCTGCATAAAAAAGGATTTTCGGATCATTTCACTTGTTATTGAAAAATATTAGAGGTCATTTTCATAGTTTTGTCTATGTGATGTGCGTTTTAAACTAAAACGACACTCTTATATGGAAAATATGAACATTCAGTTATATTTTTCAACCCATGTGTATGACTGATATAAATCCTATTCCTATAAGACACATATTACATATGGATTATTTTTAAGGTTTTAAAAAATATGATTTTATTTTCATGATTTTGGATAAGTGACCAGTGTTTTAAAATAAAATGATAATTTTATATTGAAAACATTCACATTGAGTCATATCGGCTACATCATTTGTTGGATTTATTATGTTAAATTACTGCACACCAATATTAAATTTTATATCATTTTCTTAAATTATGAATACAATATAATATTTTTTTCTTTGTTTTAGATATGTGATGAGTTTTTAAACTAAAATGAAACTTTTAATATGAAAACAAAAACTTTGTGTCATACGATCCATTTCATGTGTAATATTGATGAACGATAGATTTTTATATGTCCAAAATGAATTTGGATCATTTTTATAATGTTTGAAAACAATCAGATATTTATTACATAATATTTAAAATGTTACAATATTTTTATTCTAAAATTGCACATTTATTTTAAAATCATGCATCTGGAGTCATTCTGGTCAAATTACGACTCATATTGACACATGGTTGATTCCTACACATCAAAAATGAATTATGGATTATTTTATAAATGTTTTTGGAAAATATATACTTGGTTTATCGGGTATGACTATGGGATATTTGTTTTAGAGTAAAGTAACATTTTTAATGTATAGACATGAACATTGAGTCATACAAACCACATCATGTTTTTGATCAGTGTGAAATCGATTCCAATAAATCACACAAAAATTATGAATTATTATATTATTGTTTGAAAATATTCATATCTAAATTTATAGATATTGATAATGTGGTACACATTTTAAACTAAAAGGACACATTTATATTTAAAACATGAAAATTGAGCAATAATGACCACAACTTGTTCTAGATTAATGTGAGCACATTTATTACACATACAAAATGAATTAACGATCATTATACCGAATTTTGTAAAAAAAATTAACTCATTTTATCTAATTTGACAATGAGAAGTGCATTTTATGCTAAAATGAATGTTTGATATAAAAAAAATGAACTTTGATTCATATTTTCCTCAAAATATGTTGTATTGATGCCTGGATAATTCCTACATGCCTCAAATTATTTATGGATCATTGTACCGAATTCTAAATATAATTTGAGCATATTGGATCAGTTTTGAAATTTTGATATGGTTTTTAAACTAAATTTCTCAGTAAAGATTAATCAGCCTCTTAAAATTTTCAAATTCCACCCCTGGTACAACTTCCTTCAAAACAAATTCCTTACTTATGATTTCATTATTGTAAGAGGATATCAGTTAGGATTATTTATTAGTATTTAAAGTATCAATAAGTTCATTTATTTTGTTGAATAAAACTTGAATGTAATGATATTACACTTGTTTCTTCATAATAGGGATGGAAGTGATTATAATAGGACCTATAGTATGTTTGAAAAATCATCAAAAATTGAAATACACCACATAAAAATTATAGGGATTTGTTCATTGAATTACCTTCCCCAAAAGTTGGTAATATTTCTTCAATTTTGTGGGTATAAGGATCCTTGATCCATTTACCTCTCACCATTATCTCAATTGTAGCCTCAAAGTACAATATCTCATGATCATGAGAATCTTAATACATGTTACTAGATCAACCAAAAATATGCAGAGCATAACCCTTGATGATACTTATCCTTGACATATTTGTAACGCCCCAACCCCAGTTATCCAGAATCAGTTCCTTATTACATAATATTAGCATGATACAAGGAATCATGTCTCGAAAGACTGATTTGTTTAGTATCCATAGAAGTACGAGAAACATATATATGTTTTACATCACATCATGAGATAAAAATCAACAACATTGTGTCCCCTTTGAACACTCTTATATACCTTATCCTATATCTGTAGGTTAATCGTAATATACATCATTGAATACTGGGAAAAATAAAACATAAGAAAGGGGTGAGATCAGATTCTTAGTAAGTATAAAAATATATCAGAAACTATGATAAATAAGAATAAACATTTAAGGCAATGTATAAGACTAAAACAAAAGCATTTTAAACATAAACATCAGCATAATATGGTAAAGATAAATCAAATAATTCCATTTATTTATTAACATGGATGTTCTAAAAGTTGAATAATAACATGTAATATCAATATCTAGTTTAATAATGTTGGAATTCATAATGTCGGATATCATAACCACATATTCAAGGCCTCGTGTCAAGACTACAAATAAGATTTTTTCAACGCCTTGTGCCACGACCCTAGTTTGTCTCATGAGACCTACCGATGCATCGACGGGCTATAACGAACTCCACTACTCACTTACTATGTCCAATTAATTCATCTTATAATTGGGTGAAACATAATCTAAACATTCGTGTTAAAACTAGCATATGAAATGTCAATATTTTAACAACAAACCATGAATGGCATAAAAATAGCACATCCACAGTCAAACATAACTCATTAAATTCAATATGGATGATTTTTTTATAATAAATCAACCTCAATCAAGAATAATATACATTGAAGGATGTTGACATTGATGAAAATATTTATTAAAACTATTTGAGTGAAATATCCCCTTTATCTTGAAAAAGTTTAAATGTTACACTATTTATCAAAGAAGTCGTTTAAAATGGATTTTTTATTCAAAGTGTCCCATACACATTGAAAATTTTAAAATGAATTTTAATTTCAAAGCATTAATGTCTATATAAAAAAAGACATAAAACCAATTTTAAAACAAGGACATTAATGAGAAAGATTTACAAGAATAAATATTTAATACATTTAAAACATTTAAAACAATATTTTAGTTAATGAGTTCCTAACAAAATAAGATATGCTCGAATAAAAGTAATTGTTAAATAAAATTAATCAAAACATTATAATATCATGAGAATAAATGGATTCATGATATAATATATCAAAATACAGTATATACACCATATAACAGGGAATTGGTTCATAACAACAATGAAGTCTCAGTGGAATGTAAATTGAGACAAAATCCCTTATAAATATGGTATTATTATATTAAAGATAAAAAATGACATAATTATGTGTGAAAATTATAAATAAAACCATTATTAGTATATATTATGTGTAAAAAAATCATATTTTATTCACACATATTCATATAACGACATAATCAATAAGTAGAAGTTTAACCCAAAGAATTGAAATTTGGTGAAGACGTTCCCTTACATAAATTAGACAGCCTAACAGTGTCACATTAAAATTAAGAAAATGAGTTAATAGGAGGGAATATGGTATCTCATCACATGAACATTAAATTTACAGCAATAAGGATATAGAATAACATATCCTAACATAAAAATATGTAAATTAAAAGAAATAACAAAAATAAGTCTTTTAAAAAGAGGAGGGTGAAATGTTCCTTTACCGATTTAGTAACATAAGAAACATACACCCCATGAAAGAAGGATCATATAATGAAGATTTAAATACCCATAAATTATATTATATAACACAAATAATACAATCAGGTGTAGTACAAACACCACACAAAATGAAAATGAGGAAAATATAGCATGAATCTCACATGAATAAAAAGTTAGTTGAAAACCCCTTAACACATTGTAATCAATTGATTCATATCAAAAAGAGTTAATTACCACCAAATGAATCATATATTACCATGAATATAAATATAATCATGACAATATATATCAAATGGTAGTACACAACACACTACATGCAATAAATAGGTGGCGAACAATGGAAATCTCACAGAATTAAAAGTGTGATAAGAAACCCATTACCTTGTACTTTTATTTAGTCAAGGGTATATTAAACTCTTGTATAATAGTTAAATAATTGTTATTAAATTATAAAAGAACCACATACATAAATATGATATCATATATGATCTTCAAATATTTCTTTGTTAATAATATTTTAGTTGTATAATTGTTTCAGGTGTTAGGTGATTTGTTTTCCCTTATTTGTTTTGTTACGTAAGTCATGTTTGTTATGGATATGATATATTTGATTCACATCCAGAATTACTTCAAGTATTTAAAAATTATCTTTAATTATCAAATGAAAATTAGTCTTGAATTGTTACGATGAGGAATGACATCTAATCACGTGGTGGAGACGGTAAGCCGTACGTACACACGAGCGACAATATCATTCTTTTGATGGTGAAATAGTATATAATTGGATGGTGTATCATATATAAAGAATTACGAACATGCCATCTTTATTATTAAATTAGTTATACTCCTTATTATACCCATCCAAATAATAGTGTTTTTGAATAACAAACTACACCACGACGTGGAGATGGTAAGACGTACGTACGAACGTATAGTGACTTTCTCATTTATAGGATGAATAGAATAAAAAATATTGTTATAGAAAAATTATATAAACATAATAGTATATAATAGTTAATGAAGTTATTATTTTTCTATGGAATCAACAAAGAAATAGGATGTGGATGAAGAATAGAACTTGGAAGAGGATGGTGGAAAGATTACCTGTTTTTCAGGTTCTTTCTTTTGATTTGATCAAAAAGAATCATTAGGTGTGATTTATGATCAAAGAAATTACTCTAGAATGTAGTGATAGTAGATGGAAAGATATCTAGGTAGGGTTTGGCCAATACAAATGGATTTGGAGGTGTAAAATCAAGGTTAGAGGAAGCACCCTTTTATAAGAGAGGCGAGGGTCAATTTAATAAAACCTTAAAATACTAATTTATTTTAATTTATTTTCAGTTTATAATGGATCAAAAATGATTTATTTCAATGATAAGGTGGTTACGAGTCAAAATACTCTAAACCAATATGTTTTAGACAAGTTTAGGTCACCATATTAACCTTATTATTTTTATTTAATTATTAGTTAAATAGTATATCTTTTACCCTGTCTTCTTGTATTCTTACATTATATGGTTAATAAACATACAATAAACATACAAGAGAACATCACGTGGTTCATTGTTGACATTTATAATATTATTTAATACCATTGGAAGGATCTTATATTTTTAAGAATATTATATCAACCAATAATATAGTATTTGTTTTAAAAAATCCTTTTGGTAAATTTTGACACTATTTAGTATTTGGTTTTTTGGAAATCATAACAGCATGATTACTTAAAAAAAATATTTTTTTCAACCACAACATTTCATATTAACGTAAATAATTATTTTAATTCATCAAAAGTCTCAAATTACATTTATTTGGATATTTATAATATCAATTATTTTAATCTTTCATTAATAAGGTAATAACTGCATCATCATTGTGTCATAAACAAATTTAATTATTTAACGTTTAAAAATAATAAATAAAATACGATTATTTGGGAAACATTTTTAAATTTATAATGAATATTTATAGTATAATGTATCTTATGTATAACCCTATATTAAAAACTATTTTGTTATTAAACGTTGAATTTAACACTTATAACTGTTATTTTAATAAATTAAGAATAAATGACCCAATCTGATCCATGTTGACAAAAAGGATAATATTTTTTTCCTAAGGTTGTTTTTTGGTCGAATTACACATATCCAATAGAATTATGAAATGTGTTAGGGTAATTATAATATCATATTTACCTTTAATTACCCTATTTACTTTTAACCATGGTAAATAAAAGTCAACACTTACTATTCACCAAAAATTACATTCATCTTATTGAGCCACATTTTACTTAGTGATGTCAACCTTCTCACTCATATTTTTGAAATTCAACTCATATAAGCAGTAAAATTATGTTTTCTGCAAATTTTCCAATGCTCCTAGAATGCGGGTAAAAGACGGTAAAAAGGTTCAATAAAATATTATACATAATCTTTTATTATAAAAATTACTCCAATGAATCACAATGAACTAAAATAAGTATTATGTATGTATATCGACTTAAAATAAATAAATAAAATAGTTATTTAAATAAAAATCTGGTTTTTAAACAAAAACGCAGTCTTTTTCACTATTAATCAAAAATAGAATGTTTTCAGAAAAATACTAAAAATTTACCCAATGCTAATTTTATTATTAAAAATTAAAAAATGAATTCTATTTTACCATATTCAAAAAATATAATTAGAATTTATTAATTTAAAATAAAATCCAGCTGTCAAAACCAAAAAGCGGGTTTTCAAGAAGTAAAAACTATCAAAAGATTGACATGTATTTATGTCAAATTTAAATGTGAAATTACTTATAATGGCCTAAATTGTATTTAATGAAAAAAATATAATCTGATTATACTATCATACCATACAAATGCATAATTTAACACTACAAATTATTAATATTAAAAAAGTTGTTTTAAATTAAAATTTACTATTTTTAACTTTTCATCAAAATATGAATGCTATCAGAAAAATACGAAAAATTAATCCAAAATTATTTTTTATGTCTCGAATTTAAATAAGAATTTAATTTCATTAAATTGAATATATAAAAGGGTCAAATATTGGTTTTAAAAAGCATTTTCCTTAAAAGGCGGTAAAATTGCATATTTTGAGAAATACTTCTTTTATCTAAAAAAATAAATTTGTTCTTATACTATATATAAGGAACCCACAATATGTATTAAAAAATTATATTGAGTATATAAAATAAACAAATCAATCAATACTATTTATAACGGATTTTTGAACGGCTAGTTTTGCAAGTCATGGTGCGCTCGAACATGGTGTTGTGTGTAACACAAGCTATTCAATTACATTAAAGAAAATAACTTACAATGAAATATTGGGGTGTTACATTCTTCCCCCTTTTGGAAATTACATCCTAAATTTTTTAAAATTGGTCTTGGGAACATATTTGAAAGTCCCACATCGAAAAAAATTCAATAAAACTGTCACATTAATACAAACAATGAAAAGTACAAAGGCCACATGAGATAACCTATAATAGGATTCCATGTTGGAAGACATGGATATGGACGATAAAATAAGTGTCAATTTATGATGGAGTGTGATTGAAAACATGATGAATAGAATGTTAACAATGAGAAAACTACTAAATTGTGATAGGATAAACGGTCATTAGTTTCTTAGTAGGAAAAGTGTACGGACAATGTTTTTTGTTTTATGTACCATTTAATAATGTTGAGGAATTTATTTATGAGATTGACTAAGAAAAAAAAGTGATATACTTACTTTTATATAGAGTTTCATAATTTAATATTTTTTTACGACTAACTCAAATTTTGTTTCCAAACGATTAGTATTCAAGATGACTTGGTCACACCTGAAGCACTAGAATCAACTTCTATAGAATTAAATGATCTAAATGGATAAACTATATGTTTCCCATGTATTTATAGATTAACTAAAACCAAAATGGTTAGTACAAGATCATATGGTCCCCAAAAAGGATAATCCTATATAGAAATAAATACTAATATTAATATCTATAATTAAACCAACAATACCCAAAGATTAATAAATACCATTCAATAAACAATTGTCCTTAAAATCAGTCAATATAATCCAAAATAATATTGAAACCCTTAACTTAGAATATTTTTATTACATAGTCTTCCACATTAAATTGTATCTCCATATAACATCGACTACTCTTAAAGTCACTTACTTAAAAGTAATTAACCAAATCACATATTCAGTCTGATAGGATAAGCATTTCCATATATAACCCAAATCGCTAAAAATATACAATAAAAATATAGATAAATATAGTCTATTACTCTTCAAATTAAATCCCCTAGTATTCTATTTTTCTTATACATATAGTGTTCCCAACAGATCAAACATCTTCCAAAATAACATTTATCACTTAATCACGAAATCATTTTTCTATACTATGGATATAAATTTTCTAAGACATAAAATCCCAAGTCAACATATTATTGATCAACAATATCATTTAAATAAAAAAATTATTCACACATACAAGGGACTTCACGTAGTCCAATGGTAGGCGATAAATCCCAATCGTACTCTGGTTGTGGGTTAGATTCCTGCCACTTTGTTTGACGTGACAGGTTGTCACATGGTCCGTGTGTTCTCCTTTTTTAAAAAATATAACTTATAATATTTAAAAAATCAGATAAATTCCTCAAAATAACCATAACATAATTTAACCACAAATGTTATCTCATACCTCACATTTTCATCCCAAAAATTAATTGTATCAAATTTAAGGATCATATAAACCCCACATGGTCCTTTATAACAATATCCACATTAGAAAATATAATTCTTCCTCAAATAGAATTTTCACATAATAAACTGTATGGTTACACATAAAAGATAATAGTCTTCTAATGTAATCCTATACTTTTAATAATTTATCCATCCATTTATTTTCACATATATATTCCTTGACTTAGAGGATATAATATAGAATATGGCATTGACTCTGGTAATTCCAAGGTCCCATAAATTTATGGAAAATGAATATAACTTGATTATTATGATAATTTTTTTCTTCTATATTACTCTTCATTTTCCTTGGCAATTATTTACTTTATGTTCCTCTTTCACACACATAAACCATTTATTTTTTCCATTAAGACACTTTCTTGGGTGTCTCATTCTACATTTCTTGCATGATGGAAATTGAGATTTATTTTCTCCACGGTTTCCACTGCTGGAGTTCTTATCATTCACCACCATTCTCTTCTTTTTTGAGTTCGAGAGCTGGTTAATATATATGTTGTTGATCATATT
The DNA here is from genome assembly GCA_963277665.1 of Viscum album. Taxonomy (NCBI): domain Eukaryota; kingdom Viridiplantae; phylum Streptophyta; class Magnoliopsida; order Santalales; family Viscaceae; genus Viscum; species Viscum album. Next base: position 358,093,535 of record OY728158.1, on the reverse strand, counting down.
TTTGGAAAACTGATTCTTCATTAACACGATATCTTTCATTCCTATCTATATTCCATTTTGTTGCTCATTTACACCACCTTTCCCACCATGTGAATCATGTTACATGTTACTATTATTTCCTTTTAATACATCCATTAAATAACACATGAATGCATAGTGTGAGTCATAAAATCATTTTGAGAATATCATGACACATTATTTTCAATCTAAAATACATTAAGATTAACCATGCTTAGTTATTCTAATCTTATATTACAATAATTCAAATCGCTTTTAATTAAAATGTGAATTATCCTTTGAATATCCCATGAGAGTGTTGTAACCAAGAGTGAATAAAGTCGTATTATTGTGTAACACGATACAGTGGGTCAAGCCTGAATCTCTTTGTCATAGTTTTCACTCCTAGGTACAACTATGTTATAGCATCCTCTACCTGCTTGTATCAAGACAAGGATGTATTGCATGGAAAGACCACATAATATTTACATTACCAATATTTCTGGATGTTCCTATATATTAATCCTCAATGTCTATATTAGGGTAGTGTTATCTAATCAAATTTTATCTAAATCTAGCTTCCAAGGTTTGTACTAAAATTTTTCTAATACCAACTGTAGCACCCCGATCCCAGTTATCCAGAATCTATGAATTATTACATAACATTGGCATGATACAAGGAATCATGTCCTGAAATACTGACTAGTTTAGTAGAGTTATAAGTACTAGAAACATACATAAGTTTTACATTACATTTTAAAATAAATAAACAACATTGTGTCCCCTTTGAACACTCTTACGTTCCTTAGTCTATTTCTACAGGTTAATCGTAATATAATTATTTGAATCATGGGAAAAATATAACATAAGAAAGGGGTGAGGTCAGATGCTCAGTAAGGATATAATTATATAGGAAACTATCATAAATAATAATAAACATTTAAGGAAATGTATAATACTAAAACAAAATCCTTTTAAACTAAAACTTTAGCATAATATATAATAGATAAATCAAATAATTCCATTTACTTACCCAGATGGATATTTTACTAGTCAAATAATCACATATACAATCAATAGATAGTTTTTTAATGATGGAATGCATAATTCCGGACATCATAACCACATAGTCAAGGCCTTGTGCCAAGACAACAAATAAGATTTTGTCAAGTCCTTGTGCCAAGACACTAGTTTGTCTTATGAGACCTACTGATGCATCAAGGAGAAATAGTGGCTTCCACCCAGCACTAACTAATTCCAATTCATTTCTTATATGAATCGTTGAATCATAATATAATCATTCATATTAAGGCTCGCATACTAAATGTCAATATTTTAACCATAAACGATGAATTGGAAAAAAATAGCACATCTGTAGTCAAACATAACTCATTCAATAAAATATGGATGATTATATTATAATAAATCAGCCAAAATCAAGAATAAAATACACTGAAAGATATTGACATAGATGAAAATAGTCATTATAACTATTTGAGAGAAATATCCGCTTTTCATGAAAACATTTAAATGTTGCACTAATTATACAAGAAGTCGTTTAAAAGGGATTTTTGAATCAAAGTGTCCCATACAAATTTGAAACTTTTAAAAGTAATTTTAATTTCAAAATATTCAAGTACATATAAATAAATACTTAAAACCATTTTAAAACATGGAAATTAATGGGAAATATTTAGAAGAAAAAACATTTAAAAAATTTAAAACATTTCAAACAATATTATATATAAAGAGTTCTTAACCAAATAAGAGACACCTAAATACAAGTAATTGAGGAATAACATTAATAGAAACACTATAATATCATTAGAATAAAGGTATTTAAGATATAATATGTCAAAGGAGAGTATATACACCATATAAAAGTGAATTGGTGCATAACAGTAATGAAGTCTCAATGGAATGTAAATTGAGACGAAATCCCTTATAAAGATGTTATCCTTAGATTAAGGATAAATCAATGAAAAATTTATGTGGGAAAAATATAAATACACACAATGTATGTGTCTATAATGTTTAAACCATTCATATCTTAATTATACATATTCATATAATGACATAATCCATAAGTAGATGTTTAACCCAAAGAATTGAAATTGGCTGAAGAAGTTCCTTTACGGAAATTTGACAACCTAACGACATCCCATTAAAATTCAGAAAATGAGTTGATGAGAGAGATAAGGGTATCCCATAATATGGACATAAAATTTACAGAAATAAGGGTATATAATAACATACACCAAAATAAGAAGATGTAAATTAAAAGACATAACAGAAAGAAGTCTTTTAAAAAGAGGTCGGTGAAAGGTTCCTTTACCGATTTGGTAACTTACGAAAAACACACCCAAAGAAAAACGGATTATACAATTAATATATAAATACCCATAAAATACATTATATTACACAAATAATACAATCATGTGTAGTACATTCAACACTGAAAAGGAAATAGTTACAAATATAACATGAATCTTACAGGAATAAAAAGTGAGATGAAATCCCCTTACAACGTTGTACTAAACTGAGTCATATGAAAAAAAGTTAATTACCAAAAAATTAAAAATAGATTACCATTAATATAAATTGAGTAATGATAATATACCTCAAATGTAAGTACACAATTACACCACATGAAATAAATAAGTGGTCAACAATGGAAATCTGACGGAATTAAAAGTTAGATAAGAAACCCCTTACCTTGTACTTTTCCTTAATAGAGGGTATGGTAACCTCATGTATAATAGATAAAAAATAATTATTAAATTATACAAGAACCATATACATATATATATTATCATATATGATCTTATAAAATTTCATTATTAATAATATTTTAGTAGTATCACAGTTTCGAGGGTCAGCTGATTTATTTTTCTTTTATATGTTTCGTTAAGTAAGTCATGTTTGTTATGGATTAGATTTATTTTTTTCATATCCATAATGATATCAAGCCTTGAAAAATTATTTTTAATCATCAAATGAAAATTATCCTGGAATGGTTATTATTAGGAATTTAATCTCATCGCGTCGTGGAAACAGTAAGCCGTACGTACGCATGAGCGACAATATCATTCTTTTGATGGTGAAATAAAATATAAATGGATGGTATATCAAATATAAAGAATCATTAACATGTAATATTTATTATTTAAATCAGTCATAATCATTATTATTCCCATCAAAATAATGATGTTTTTGAATAACAAACAAAACCATGACGTTGAGACGGTAAGCTGTACGTACGCAAGTATAGTGACTTTTTCATTTATAGGATGGATAGAATAACGAATATGGTTGTACCGTATTTATAATTTCATCACAGTTTGTACGAGGTACTAGAGTTATAGTATTTTTATGGAATCAACAAATAAATAGGAAGTGGAAGAAGAAAAGAACTTGAAAGAGGGTGGTGAAATTATTGCCTCTTCTTCAGGTGCTTCCTTTTGATTTGATCAAAAGGGCTCCTTAGGATGCCTTTATGATAAAAGGAAGTACTCTAACATGTAGTGACAATAGTTGAAAGGATATTTGGTCAGGGTATGGCCCAGCCAAATGGCTTTGTTGGTGTGACATTATGAGAAGGGGAAGTACCCTTTAATAAGAGAGGTGAGGTTCACTTCAGGAGAACATTAAAATATTATTTATTATAAATCGTTTTCATTTTATAATGGATAAAAATCAATTTAATTTGAATCTAAGGTAGGTATGGGTATAAATAATCTCATCCAATAGAATTTAGACAGGTTTAGGTCACCATATTATCCTTATGTTTTAGAATTAACTTTTAGTTAAATAGCTTTACTTTACCGTGTCTTCTTGTATTTTTATAATACATGGTTATTATATACACTCTAAACTTACAAGATAACCTCAAGTGGTTAATTAATGAAATATATAATATTATTTAATCCCCTTGGATGAAACTTATATTTTTTGAAATATTATATCAACCAATGATATAGTATTTGTTTCAAAAATTCATTTAGGTCGATTTTGAGACTATTTAGTATTTGTTTTTAGTGAAAATCATAACATCATGATTACTTCAAAAAAATATTTAATCAACCCTCACATGTCATATTAACATATAAAATTAGTGGAATGAATCAAAAGTCTCAAATTATATTTATTTAGATATATATAATATCAATTATTTTAATCATTCATCAATTCATTAATTACTCCATCATCATTGTGTCCAAAATAAATTTAGTTATTTCTGCCTAAAAATTATAAATAAAATACAATTATGTAGGAAATATTTTTACCTTTATAATTAATATTTATAGTCAAATTTATCTTATGTATAACCCTATATTAAAAATAGTTTTGTTATTAAACATTGAATTTAACACTTTTAACTCTTCTTTAAATAAAATAATAATAACTATCTTAATCTAATCCAAGTGGAACAAAAGGATCATAATTTATTCCAAATGATTTTTTTGGTCGAATTGAACTATTACTATAGAATTAGTACATGTGTTAGGGTTACTATAATATAATTTTCACCATTAATTACCCTATTTACTTAAACCGTTGTAAATAAAAGACAAAAGTTACTATTCACCAAAAATTATTTGAATTTTATTGAACCAAATTTTACATACTGATGTCAACCATGTCTCTTGGATTTTTGAAATTCCACTCACAGAATTGGTAAATTTATGTTTTATGAAAATTTTCAAATTCTTCTAGAAGGTGGGTAAAAGATGGTAAAAAAGTTCAATAAAATTTTATTCATCAAATTTTAATATAAAAAATGACTCCAATGAGTCACATTGAATTAATATAAGTATTATGTATGTATATTTCCTTAAAATAAATTAAATAAATAATTATTTAAATAAAAAGCTGAATTTTAAAACAAAACGTATTGTTTTTCCCTATTCATCAAAAATTGAACGTTTTCATAAAAATACCAAAAAATCACCCTAAGAAAATTTTTATATTACAAATTCAAAAATTAATTTTATTTTACTAAATTAAAAACATATAATTAGAATTAATAAATTTAAAATTTATTTTCGTTGTCAAATCCAAAAAGATGGTTTTTAAGAAGTAAAAATTATCAAAAGATTGACATGTGTATATGTCAAATTTAAATGTAAAATTACTTTTAATTACCTAAATTGAATTAAATGATAAAAATATAATCCGATTATACTTCCAAACCATTCAGATTAATAATTTAACTTTATAGATTATTTTGATTAAAATAGTTTTTTTGAAATTAAATTTTTGTATTTTTATTATTCATCAAAATATGAATCTTTTCAAAAATGTACCAAAAATTTATCCAAAATAGATTTTTATATCCCAATTTTAAAAAATAATTTAATTTCATTAAATTGATCATATAAAAGTGTTAAATATGGGTTTTATAAAGGGTTCTCCATTAAAAGGTGGTAAAATTGATTTTTTTAATAATAATTATTTTATCTAAAAAAATGAATTTGTTCTTATATTATGTCTATAAAACACCTAATATAGATTATAAAATTATATGGAGTATATAAAATTCAAAATTCAGTTAATACTATTCATAACCATTTTTTGAACGGCCAGTTTGGTAAGTCCTCGTGTGCTCGAACTCGGTGTAGCATGTAACACAAGAAATTGAATTACATTAAGGAAAATAACATACAATGAAATATTTGGGTGTTTCAAAAATGATCAAATCTATCATTATTTATAGGTCATCACCAATGAATTTTGTATTTTATTCCAACTCGTCAGAACCCCTAAAGGAATGAAATTAGTGAAAAGTTGAAAAAAATGTATATTCAATTGGGTAATGATAATATAAAATTTAACAGAATTTAAATATTATAGTAAAAAATGTAAACTTATTGTCAACACATAATATGGGGTTTTAGTAAATGTACCAGATATGTTTAATTGAACGTGAACTACATCCATATTTGTAGGTGGATTGGAATGTATCTGAAATAATTTCCCATCAAGTTGGGGATTTTTTACTGAGATTATTTTTCTTGTTTCTAAGATACAACACCCTCAACCAAATATTTCATACTATTATAATTATGTATTGGAACCATGGTCTGGCAGGTTCAAAAAATCTATATAATTTCTCGAGAGTGAAAAAAAATCTATGGTGGCATTCAAATTTTACTATATTGACGTGTGGATCAAATATAAAAAATGTTTAGACTTTATTTAAAAATTATATATTATATTAACATTATAACAAAAATATTTTCTATAGTACATGAATTTTATTTTTTGAAAAATAATATCTATGATTTTTTATGTTAATGCTTCACATTCCAGATGTATCTCTAAGGACATAGCCTCTACTAGATCACAATAATAATTGGTAATCACTTTAAATTGATATTAGAAAACATTCTGACACAATGTACTGGCCCCATTCATCTCTAAATACATTTACATCTTCTTTTGAGTACATTGTCATTTGGAAAACATGGTAGTACATAAAAATTATACACAAAAAAACAATTAAAAATATTATAATTAAAATTGTAATTACATTCAAGAATTACTATCTTGGGGATGTTAATTTTTTGATGGTATACAATATCCTTCATAAATATGGAAATGTAATATCCCCAATCATTATGATTATTTGGTTTCAAACGCTGAAACAACATTGACTAAAATAAGTAATTTTTTTCTAATAAGTTTTGATAGTTAAATCTTAAAATATATACCATACTCTATTTTCTTTAAAAAAATCATTAGGATTATTTTATTTACTCATCAACCAAAACTATAACTTATCTAATTTTTATAGATCACCCTATCTTAAAAAAACCATGTTAAAACATAAAAAATTTGAATAATATGTATATTTGTAGAAAAATATTGATTGTAGTGAATTTAAAATTCACAATGAACATCATGTGTGGTTATATTTTTCTAAATACATTCTTTGAATCCAAAAAAAAATTTGTGTATCAAAAGTGTTTTTCATTAGAATCTAGTGATTTATTAAATTCAAATAAGCAATGTATAAAAATACATATATATTTTTATGATTAGATTTTAGAGATTTACACCTACATTGTAACCACAAAGATATGACTTCCATCTATTATTTTATTTTCAAATTCCATTCTTAGATCATATTTTATCTTTTTATGTTTTTAAAATTCCCAAAAAACGTTTGACAATATAATTTATAGAGGGACTAATGAGTAATTTTTTTTCACAAGGTGTTCCATTTATATATTAGTAATAGCTAAACCTATAGAAAATATGACTTGTTTTTAATTATAAGGAATATAATATATCACTTTTTTTAGGAAAACATATTTTGAAAATGTACCTCATGAATGTATTCACAACTAATACTCATAGACATTCAAACATGATAATTTCATATATAATCTTTAGACCAACCAAGTCTATAAAGGATTATGCATATAGTTCTTCCTCATATTCTATATACGAGATATTTTCATCTTTATATGTTATATCAATATTAAGTAGAAATGTTACTACATATTCTTGATATTATCTTCCATTTATCATTCATTTTATTATATGTAATTCCACAATTCATTTCAGACATTTTTATATAAATTTATAAATGTTATTTATTTTATTTTATAAGGACATATGTTATCTAAATTTATAAGATTGAATGAACATTCAATGAAATATACAATAGCATTATCAACCATGTTTACATATATGAAATAAATAAGAATAAGAAACTCAGTGCTTAGATTGTAAGATACATGAATCCATAATATCATGTGTTATTTTCAGAATTTATTTATCGCATGACATGTCTCCTAGAATCTTATACACTATACACTTCACAACAAGGCGATGTGTGTGTGTTGATAGATATAAATTGAATATAAATTCAACAATTGAATTTTAAGAAATATATAGCTTTTAGAAGATGTTCTATTAACACTTATAAGAAATAGTTATGATAAAATTTGTTATATTATGTAGGGAAGCAGTTAGGGTATCAGAAAACATCAATGTCTATTGGTTATGTGTCACTTTATATACTGATCATTGTTCTGGAACTGGTTCATGTTGATCTGCTCATATATATTATTCCACAAAACTAGGCTGAATAATAATATATTTTGAATCATCTATCTTTTCTTACATTCCTTTCATTATCTCATATGTATCTACTAGATGCATTATATTCTCAAAATATGTTTGAGGTGACACTATAAAGCCTGCGGCTCTAATTCATATATATTATCATGTCTGATTGAAAGATATTGAAAGTAGTTTTTATTTAGGAATAATCTATAATGATAACTTGGATAAATCATATAAATAACATACGAAAATTAATATATATATTTATATAATAATATTATAAATAATTAAAAATTATTATTATTTTATACTCACACATGATTCATATAATACTTATGTGTTTTCATATACTAGTTTACCCTCTTAATTAATACAACCATCTTTCAATAATACATGACATGGGAATAATGTGACCTCAAAGTATGACTTATCAATATTTATATAAATAAAGTAACCTATGTTGTTTCATATCACGTAAACATTTACTATATATTTAAAATACAAACTTTTTTTCAAGCGAGGAATACCAAATACATGCTTTATAGTAGGGGTAAATAGCTTTTTGATTCACGCTACTTATTTTCATTCCTCCTTTTTTGTTTCATAAATTTAAAATTTTAAATGAAATTAGATAAAAAATATATTTCAAATAAAATATTATCGATAAAAATTATCTGCAAATGATTCAATGAGAGGAAGAGTAATGTATAATTTAAATGTTACCTAGTTTATAATGCGTGAAAACATTAAAGGTGGGTGGAGGTTTACATTCCCCCCAACATTTCTATTATGATGCTTTGTTATAAGTGTTTAGAAATCACTATTAGATTTTCCTATGACCATTAAGAAAAATTTCATATTGAAATTCTATTAAATAAAAATAACATGGAAGGGAAAATGAAAATTAAATGAATATTTCATCAAATATATTTTTAAAAATAGAAAATGTATATTGTTGCATTATAATAATATCTTCCAACATAGTTGTATTCAATATATGAATTAAATTATTCAATGTATCTCTATCAATTTAAAAAAGCATTATAATTGTCACACAAATGTAACTGATGGTCAATAACATGATGGGGGAGAACAGGTTGGTCTCATTAATTCTATCCAACCTCTAGCATTACACCTCTGCTTCATTCCTTGATAACTTTAGATAACATAGTGATACTACCATGCACTTGTCTTTTTCATCCACAAGTTGTTGATCCCTTAATAATTACACATTTTCAACATTGACCATTTATTATTCTTTTATATTGGTAACATCAACAGATGGATAAGTCATTATAATATTAATTATTTAAAAATTTAATTTAGATTATGTGACGATAGTATATAACACACAACATTATAATATAAAACATAGTATATTAAAAACACTTGAACCTTTTCATTGAACTGCTTTTATTTTATTTAATGTTTGATGGTATTGGGATCCTCCATTGAGTAAAAAAATCCCCTCTTTATGTTCCAATTTAATGTACAAGTCACTATCTACATTAGATCCACTGTCAAATTATTGTGATCTTCCAATGAATGGGCCATCCTCAATTGAATTTTATTATGAACTTGTAGTTGTTTTAGTTCCCAACCGAACAATTGACCAATTCTTGTTCTTAGGATACAAGACATAAACTTCTTCCACTACTTCTAATTCCATTATGAAAAGTATAACCCTATACCCTTACACACTAATATTATCTATCATAGAGACCAATTTCTCAACATTAAAAACACTTATATTATCAAAATATATCAAATTTATAATCAAAACTTGAAATCTTTTATAGTATGACCCATATATTTTTTAGATGATGCTGAAGTTTTGTATATTTGGACAAATTAGATTTCTATCCATGGAACCAAATACATACATCACTTCCTTCTTTTTCATAACTCCACTATTTTTATCATATAATGTTCATTGTGTTCCTTCTAAAACAATGTATTACAATTAATTTCCAAACTACTATAACTGATAGCATTTATATTTTTTCCCCTAGATTGACATTGAATTAATTCAATAATTGAATTCAAATTGAAAAATAACTCCTTATAAATAGGATCTTAGAAACATATTATAAAATATTTATTATGGTGTTTGGTATCCATCATTCATCCATTTAGGGATTAAAATGTTTATGAATTACTTTATGGACATAAATGTATAGAGAACCCTTTATTCTATTATGTAAACTGTAAATATGATACTAATCCTGATCGATAATGGTAATTGTAACAACATATATTTGAATAATTCCATTGTCTATTTGGATTCCCCAGTGATGAGTTTTTAGGATACAAATTCTATCAACATCTAATAGGCAATTTTTATATAATTTAACATATTATTGAAAAATATATCACTCTAATATACAACCTTCTGGATAAATTCTATTCTAGATGCACCGTTTTAAAATATTCATATATCGTTCAATGGGGAACATTTATCTTTAATGGATAAGACCACAATGTTATATCTCTATAACAGAGTGAACCTTTAGGTTAAATTTTTTTAAAAAATAATTACTGTATGAATAATATCTCTAATTATCATAATATAACTAAAATATCCTAATTCATGATTGAAAAAATTGTGTATCCTATAACATTAATTCATATGACTTTGAAAAATCTAGAAGTATGGTTTATGTATGACATGGAATTTTAAGAAGAGTTCAACATAATTATATAAGAATTAAATCTTATCTCAAGGCATGAATATCATGTTATTTTAGAATTTTTATCTTAAAATTTTTCATCGACATGATATTCTTGATATTTTATTAATAAACCTCTAGATGTTTTACACCATTATGGAAGTTGTATAATTGAAAATTTTCATATCTAGATAAATTTTATGATACTAAAGATAGATGAGTTCATCTTTCACCATTCACCAAGGCCAACTCTCTGCTTATCTACATGTCAATCATGTAAAACATTTCCTCAATTCCATAATTTTTTTTATCTTTGGTAAATTTGTTAAAATGTTAATAATATTACCACGTATATATTTTTTCTATGTGCATGACATGAAAAAACATATGATGTACAAACAATTCAAATATGGTAATTCAAATAAAAATTAACCTTTTTCCAACCAAATTTCATATGGTTTTTTATAATGTTTTTCCAAAATCATTGTCAATATCGTTCAATTTCTTGAATAGTTGATCAACCATTAATTGAGATGGTATTTTACATTATTCTATACTTCCATTGAATGATGTCATCCATGTTTGATATCTATTTCTCTAGAGTATATATTTTAGATAAACTAAAAAACAAAGTCTTCAAGGAATGTTTCAACCTAACTGAGTGTGTACCATCTTCATAAATGGGACACACAAACATTACATTATTGATATTTCCTAAAAAAATATCAATAGGTAGTGAAATAATTTATCATTTTATAAATCATGGCCTTAAATGTGAACTATTTACTTCTACGAGCCTTATATAATGCAACAATTGTAACACACATCAAATTTATATCTTAAATTGATGGTGCTAAGTAGAAATCAATATCATTGTTGGGTTGTTTATATATATATATATATATATAAGTAGAGAATCATAATGTGTTTTCAATTTTTGTAAAACCATGATGGAAAGTTATAAATTACCATCACAACTAGACATATACTATGTGTACTAATTTGTAAAAAAAAGGATTTATTCTATCTATTGATAACACAAGATGAAGTTTTATTGGATTTTTTTAATATTCAAGAGACCCAATGTAAATTTTTTCCATTAAGGAGTGTCTATTTGTTGACTTAGTTTCCCATATTATATTATTATATCTATGTTCCATGAAATTTTTTAATTTCTTTCTAATATAACTATAGTCATCTATACATTTTAATGATTGAAAAGTACCATTCAAATTTTAATGGTATTGATTCTTCTTCTTTTTGTATTGATAGTTTCCAAATATATGTAATTTTATGAGTGATTCATATCACGTGATACATAAATAATTGTATCAACCAAGTTAGTATGTACATCTTGTTTTTCCTAGTATTTAGCCCATAATTTATTGATTCGATCTTTTCTATGAAAAATAAATATTTTCATAAAACTCTTTTTGATGAATTAAATATGAATAACAACAATCTTGACAAATAAAAACAATTTGAGAAGGGTCATATAGATGCTCTATTGTACACTCGATAAACTCTTTAACTCCATTATCATTCTTCATTGTCATATAATTAAAATACATCCATATTTTATTAATATCCATCCTATTAGGTTCAATAATTTCCATTTTTAAAATCAATAAATAAATACCCATAAGGCATTAACAATCAATGTAGAAACATATAGATACATTGAATAAATTTGATTATTTTCCTCAATAAAAAGATATGCCCACTTTGGACACTCAATGAAGAAATAAATAAACTAAAATAAAAAAGGATATAAGTTATTGAAATTTCAATATTATCCACTTTGTGAGAAGGTTTAACAATGATAAATTCTTCTTAAAAAGATAATTTTTTGTGTCTGAGAAAAATTAGGATTTTCTTTGGTTAAATTAATTTAGGCAGTTGATTATTTATTAAAACATTAATATTGAGAGATCAATATTGAGGTGAGATATCTATAAGGGGAACCCACATGGTATGATATCCATCAAGACTCTTATTTCAACATTGGTATATTGTAATTTTAATGGAATAATAATGATCATATTGGAATAATATAGTTGAAAAAATGGAAGAAGCATAATGTTATTGGTGATGATTCCTTAGAATTAACATTACACACAAGGGTAACATGAAATGAAACAACTGATAGTGGTTTATGACTTATACAAACCCCAAAAGAGTGAATACATATTATAACATTTTAATAGAATTATATAACATACATAAATAAAATTTTCTAAGATAATAATTTCTTATTGAAACATATTGACATTGTTTTATAGTGGAGATAATCATTAAAGGAATGAAGTGTATGATATTTATAATTTAATAAAGATTATAATTAAATTTCATTTATTGAAATACAGAGAGGAATAATTCTCACTCGCCAAATTATTAATGGTAATCAGTTAGGATGAACTTGTAAAGGATAATGATATTTTTGTTATAAAACATCAAACATTATTTGTGTGAAAATATAATTTTATTTATATATAATCTATTATTGATCAGTAAAAAAATTAAATTCAGTTTTTGTTGAGTATAGTGAATTAAAATTGACAGTAGACACTTAATGATGTAATCTTAGTCAAGATTACAACACCTATTAGATGTAATACAATTTTATATACTTCATTTGAGATTCATTATATGATGAATGTTTACAAAAAAATTGTTTCAAAATTCTTGTTCAAATGCATTATTTCTAGTATAATAATTCAATTATAAGTATTGCAAGGTAGTGAATTTTTTTGCAGATGTTAAAACTAAATGATATATACATGGATTTATATTATTATTAAATGAATATGGGAAATGTGAAGTAATAATTAATTTTTTAGATGAAAAATAATGTACACTTATTAATAATAGAAAAATAAAACAATTCAATAAATTATAAAATGTTGTTGGTAGTATAATTACATATTTCTTGATATTGTTATTCGAATAAAATTATTTTACAATGAAATTATTTAGAAAATAATAAGAACTAAAAATAAATTTTCAGATGTTTTTTATTACAAATACTACACCAAAATAAGTATTATCTACATAGACCAAAAAACATGTTTGGAACTTATTTTATTTTAAACAGGGATCCTAATGTTTTATATGTGTTAGAAGGTGATTATGTTAATAATTTACTATCATGGTATTTTTTGTGGAATATTAAAATTTTACACATTGATTTAGGTTACCAATTTAATCTTTCCCTCACCATATCCGATAAATATTAAATCTAATGTAGTCCTTATGAATAAGATTTATTGTGTTATAATTTAAAAACTATTATATGTGTTTTAGTTTTTCTATAAATTAGTGTTGTTATTTTAACGATATTCCTTTTGAATCGGGCGAAAAAGCGAAGGGTTTTGATCTTTTTCAATTACTAAATGGTTTGTTTATAAGACACAACTTTATAAATCAACTATATGAGTTTAAACCTTTCAAACTGATATTTTTGGACTTGGGTGAAGAATCATTTTGTTTCCCAGGTGGATCGAGGAATATCAGAAGTGTTAGACCCAGAAAATTCATGTTTTGGAAGGCTGAAAGGGAGAACAATTTGACTGAAACCATGCATCCCACTGTTGCTAATTGTGTGATCTTATTTAATGTGGAAGTTTTTTTTCATGGTATTAGCACAGTTTCTAATGTCTGCACCTAGCCCATGTTATGGGGGTTTCTTAAACATAGGGTTCCACATGGTTGGTGCACGGTTTTCCAAACCATGCGGGTAAAACCGTGTGGATTTTTCGGTTTAAAGAATTTAATTACTTAAATTAAAATTGAAATTAAAAAAATTAAAATATTCATCTCCACACCACTATAACTAGAACATGACACACACCCTAAAGGATGGTTCCCCCCCTCTCGATGAACATGACCCCCTCCATGACCCTCCTTCAATGCATGAATTTGGTCTGGATTTCATGAAATTCTTTATCTGAATTACAAAGATATAATATTTCCTCCCTTATACTCCCTATTTCCCATTTTGGTTTAGCCTATTCCTCACACTATATGGTTTAGACGAATAGTAGGTATTTGGGTAAAATCATATATCAGTCTTCTTTTGATCTAGGGTTGTAGGAATTGTCTCTTGGGAACCTTGGGTGAATTTTATGACAACTATCACCGAAGGCGAGGCTGTTTGGTTTGTCTTAGTTGGTCATCACTATCTAAGGTGTGGTTTAAATCAAGTTTCTCGGTTTCCACCCATATAATTTAAGATCTTTATTTGTTTTTAGGTTCATATTAATTATATTGTAGTGTGTTTGTCTCGGATTTCTGATTTTGAGTCACCGAGTATATGGTGACTCAGTTGGGTATGCAAATGTAAGTATATATATGTGGGTTCGCGTGCACGCGCATGCGTGCGTGTTTGTGTTGATTCCCCCATTACACATATATTCTTTCACAACAGTGAATATAGGTGTATGTTTCTAGGTGTTTCTATTTACATATATGGAAATGCATGCGTAGGTGAATGGAGATAGGTGGATGCATAAAAGAATATGTGTAAGGAACCTCGGGCACATGTTCATGGCTATACTGGTGTGTGCATAGGGGATAAGTGTCCTTGAATGTATGTGAATAAGCATACGTATAATGGGGTGAACATAAAATTTTAGTTATAATGATTCATCATCCGAAGTGGATGGTTTGGTTAAACTTTGAGGTATGGACCCTTTCCATGCCCACTAACATTTAGTAATGCATTAATTGAATTACATACTACCTAGTTCTTAGATTTAATTAATGAAGTATGGTTTTGTGGTATAAATTATTTCCATGATATGGTTAATGAGATTTATAAAAGTGATGGTTGATTGTGAATAAATAAGTCGTGCTTTTGTAATAAAACGCCTCCAAAAGAGGTGAACTACCTTCAAGATAAATATTTAATGATAGAAAATTATGCTACATAACTTTTTGATTTTCTATTTTTTATACATGGGTGTGAATTGATAAAGGAATTTTTAGGTTACTTATCCCTTTTATGTTGCTTATTCCCAAGTAGGTCCATGACTTGTAACCATGGCACTTCTTATTACAGTTAAACCCTTAAATGTTTTTTTCTATGTTTAGGAAAATTGGTTGGGATGACCTTGAATACGAAAAATACACTAAATTATGTGCCTCAATTAAATGTTTATGTCAAAATGAAATTCTTGACCTATATTAAGGGGTTTAAATGAGATGGTTCCATAGGTATGGAAAGGTGTATTCCTACGGAAATATGTTATAATTAATTTCCACATGGAATTATTATAATGTGAGAAATCATATGTTGATGTTTTACTGAAATACTTAATAAGTGTTTCAATATGTGTAAAAGTGAACATGTTTGGTTATGTGTATATGGTGTGGCTATTTGAAATGAATATGAGGTAATTAAAAATGTATTATATTTTAACTATGAAATTGTGTGTAAATGGTGATGAATGGCAGGAATTTTACCCCATGTCACTTTATTAAATGATTATGGATGGGAGGATGTTTACCCCAAGCCATTACTAATATCATCAAAGGGTGGGAGTAAGTTTTAACCCATGCCTATATTAAAAGTATTCACATGATGAGTCCACTTAATGAACTATATTAAAAGTGTTCACAAGATGAGGCCACTTATTTAACTATATTAAAAGTGTGCACACATCAGGGCCACTTATTGAACTATATTAAAAGTGTTCACATGATGAGAGAACATAATGATCTATTAAGGAATGGAGGATTTATTACCCCGTTCCATATATATATATATATATTTGTGTATGTATGTAGTGACAGGATCAGACAGATATCATGACAATGAGTCTATGCTTGTATAGTCATCATGTATCCCTTAGGAAGATGGATGTGTGTTATTCTTTATACAGTTATTTTTATTAAATTTTTCATACCTGCACTGTCTAATTTTTCTTGAAATGGATTTATATTGACATTAGTTGGTGCAATACTACTGAGATTTCATCTCCCACCCTACTCAGGTACCTGTGGTACCCAATAAGACCTTATAATTTCAGGTCTTATGTTGATTATTGTATGGTTGTACCTGAGGAGTTAGAAGTAAGAGACTGATTTGGAGCTCGAGATTCCCATAGAGATCACCCTTGAGGATTTTTTGTCTTTCCCCAATTTAGTACTTTATTGAAAAACATTTTGTTTTGTTTACTACATTAAATTAGGTAGCATAACTATTTCATCCATGCATGCATTTTATAAACTGGCATTGACCACCTTTATAAAATGATTATTATCTCTCTTCTTCTGTTATATTTTAGTTATCTATTAATTCAAATATTATTGCTATTTACTACTATTTGAACTCTTATATAAAGGTATTGTATCCTCACTATCACCTCCATAGACACTAACTGGTAGTTAGAAAACTCTGGCATATGGGGGAGATGCAATTAATGCTCTTTGACCCACCGGTCTGGCTACTGGGTTAATGGATAGTCGGACCAGGAAGTTACAGGTATTGATAACTGATTTTATAAGTTATTTTTTCCCTTTTCATAGTTCTGTGTATTATAATATTATGTATGATTTATCATTTCGGTTCATTTTTTTTGGTTTGTACCTAAAGATAAGAAGGTCAATTTCTTATAGTTGGTTTGATCATTGTAACCTGCTGCAAAGAGTTTTGTTTTTTCAGATAGCTTATGTGCTCATTTACTTATTTTTATGTTTCTCATATTCTATTTATTATAATTTATATAATAAATAATATAAGATATATTGTTATTATCATGAAGTTAGGTCTAAATCGGACTAAAGGATGATAAATACTTTTGTTCCTTGTTTTAATTTTTTAAGCTGGTGAATCGTGAAATTCTAGTCAAAATATCATTTATGCTTTGTTCTAAAATATGATTTATCATAAAAAATTGTAACGGTTGTTATAATCCAGCTTCTCTATTTTGATAACCCATTCAAGGTTATCCATTAAAAAAATAATGAAATTAATATTTTTGTTTATGTTTTCTTAATTTGATTTGAATTTTTGATGAATCATATTTTGGAGAGAATGATTCCAAAAATCAATATTTATTTAATTTTTTTAAAAATGTATTGAACTCGTTAATTGTGAAGTATTGGTATATGAAATAAATCAGAAATAAAATTTTTCCTAGCTTTTTTTCAACTATTTAAGAAATAGTGGTTCCACACGACTTACTAATATAGGTGAAAGCTTCCTATATAATACACCACACTCTGCTGGGGTTTAGTAGCACACCCACCCACTCCCTAGTTGTTCTATCCCATGATTCATTCTATGATGTACACTAGTAGAGTTTCCATGGCCCTACTAATCATGATGGTCCTCCTCGTCACCACCACTATTCAAACCTCTCTTGCTGAAGCATCTATCACTGATGGTCTACATAATGCTCCACCATTAGAAATGGAACCCTTGAACTCAGTAGCAGGGGTTCCAAAATTAGAGTTGGGGTAAAATTACTATTTTACAACCCCCACCCTACAATCCGGGCCATGAAATTCTAAATGATCGATAGTTCCCAATTCATCTCTTGGCTAATCAGCTGAATTTTTCAGTCATGTGTTGGTTGTTCTATACTTTCCTCGTATTAATTGATTTGGATTTTCTTGTTTCAAAACCTCAGCTATATGTTTTCCCCCTACCAAAAAATGAAATCATAAATGTGGAATGAGTTTTCTCCATTTTCTTGATTTTATTTGTGTTTTAAAATATTCTTCTTTCTCTAATCACCACTATAACTGAGGTCTTTAATAGTACAAGAACATGTATTTTTTAATGAATTTTGTTGATGAAAATCTAATCAATGATAAAATAATACATTCTTTTTAGCACTAGTAACATCAATGATAAAGTAAATATTTATAATCTCAAAAAGAAATTGAAGATCAAGCACCCTTTTATCTGTAGTAAAATAATGTGAAGATAAAGGCTCATCTATCAATGTTTTATTTTAGTGATAATAATTTGGGTGTTTATCAGTTATTTATTTTAGAATTTGTAAAGGGATTATTTTTATGTGATTTTCAATCACTAATAAATATTTCCTTTATCAGTTACATTGGTAGCACTGATAAAGATCATGAAATTAATATAATGATGTAATAGATTTACATCATCCCTATAAAAACAAAACCAATCAGAAACTAAAAAGATAAAGTAAAAACATACTAAAGATATCATTGAAATAAAAATATAAAATATGTTTATCATTTAAATTAAACATTCATAGACACAATATTTATATTAATGTTTTTTATATAATAAATAAATAAAATTAAAACCAATATAAAAAATAGTAACCCTTATTGTAGGATTTCCCCAATGATCGATCTCTAAATAGATGTTTTCCCCAGAAAAAATTCAATGTTAATTATATTAATAGTAAATAAAAATAATAATTTTAATGTTTTTTATCCACATATGATAAATTATATTTTTAACTAGAAAACACACACACACACACAGACACACAGATATATATATATATATTAACAATATTATTAGTTAATCAAGCATCATATTGATTTATAGAAAATTCCTACACATCAAAAATGAATTATGGAACATTTTACAAAAGTTTGACAGGAGTATGAGCTTTTTTTATTGTATTTGCCTATGTGATACTTGTTTCAAACAAAAATGAACATTTTATGTTGAAAACACAAACATTAAGTCATACCAAAAACATCATGTGTTGGATTTAATAGTGGTCAATTCATACACATCACAAAAGAATTATTGATCTTATCACTAATGTTTGAAAACAATTTGAGAATGTTTATATAATTTGGCTTTGTGACACACAATTTAATATAATATAGGTTTTCTATTGAAAATATAAACTTTGAGTCATGTTAACCACATCATGTGTTGGATTTATGTGTGGCAAATTTATAAACTTCAAACATGAATTATGGATAATTTTAATAATGTATGAAAAAAATATGATATTGTTTTCTCATTTTTGTCCCATGATGCTCATTTTAAACTAAAATGATGCTTTTATATTTAAAAAATGTACATTGATTCATGTTTAACAAATCATGCATCATATTATTTTGATCCCAATCCATATACTTCATAAAACAATTATTGATAATTTTCTTAAAGATTAAAAAAAATTGAGCTCATTTGCATAGTTTGGCTTTGTGATAGATGTTTTAAAATAAATTGTAACTTACATATATAAACCATGAACATCACGTCATACCGACCACATCATGTTTCATATTGATATTATGTCAATTACTCAATGACAAAAATTTATTATGGATCATTTGAATAATGTTTGAGAACAATCTGAGATTATTTTCTGATTTTTGGCTAGAGAGGTGTGCTTTTAACTATCATGACACTTTTATATTAAATACATGAAGATAATGTAATATTAGTGACACAGTGCATCATATTTTCATGTAGTAAATTCCAACACATCAAAAATGAATTCTGGAAGATTTTCTTAAATTTTGAAAATATTCTGAACTTGTTTTATTGATTTTGGAATTATGATAAGGGTTTTAATCTAAAATGTCACTTTTATAATGAAAACACAAAATTGGAGTCATAATTAACACATAATGTGTAATATTGATGTTCAATTGATTCATATATGTCACAATGATATTATGGATCATTTTTCTAATGTTCAAAAATAATCTAAGATTGTTTTCATTGTTTTCTCTATGTAATGTGCATCTTAAACAATAATGTCACTTTTATTATTGAAAACATGAAATTCAATTCATATCAAATACATTTTGTGACATAATTATGTTTGGTTAATGAAAACATGTCAAAAATGAATTATTTATCACTTTGCTAATGTTTTATAACAATCCTTGATATTTTTCATGGGGTTTCCTCTGTGATGATTATTTTAAATGAAAATTTAACATTAATATTGAAAATATGGAAATTCAAGTCGGGCCTTTCACATTATCCTAAAAATTGAATTATGGTCGGTTCCTACATGTCATAAACTAATTATTTATTATTTTACTACTATTTGTAACTAATATTAGCTCGGATTCATAGTTTCGGCTATAGGGGATGTTTTAAAATAAAATGACAATTTGATATTAAAAACATGTACTTCAAGTCATATGGAAAACATCTTGTGTTTGGTTGACATGCAGAGGTTTCCAATATATCACAAATGAAATATTTATTTTTTCCATAATGTTTGAAAATAAAACAAGATTTTTTTCTCAGTTATTGATATGTGACATGAATTTTAAACTAAAATGGTACTTCTATATTGAAACTTGGAACATCATGTCATAGAAGACACATACTTTGTTGAATTGACGGGTGGTTAATTATAAAATGTAACAAATTTATTATGAATTTTGTTACTAAATTATCAAAACACTATGAATGTTTCTTCTTAGATATGAGTATGTATTTTGTGTTTTTTACTAAAATATTAATTTTAAATTTAAAACCCACATTTAGATTCATAATAGTCATACTATGTGTAAAATTTATTTGCAATCTACTCCAACATGTCAAAAATAAAATATTTATCAATATACTAATGTTTGAAAATAACATGAGCTCATTTTTTGGTTTTGGAGAGGTGAAATGAATTTTAATCTAAAAGAGAACCTCTACATTAAAAAGATCAATTTTATACCAGCCATATCATGTTTCAAATTGACATGAGATCAATTAAAACATAGAAAACATGAATAAATAAATGAAACATATATATTGAAAACATGCACATAGAGTTATATATTTTATATTTCAAAATATTTATCAATAGTAATACCTAATTTTTGAAATTATATATATTTTATATTTCAAAATGGAATTCATTTTTGGATTTGGAATATCGAAATTATCCTAAGATGAATTTTTGGTATTTTTCTGAGAACTTCCAATTTTTATGAATAGTGAAAAATACTTAAAAACAACTTTTTTAATCAAAATAATTTATAGTGATAAATTATATTATTGAGTGGTTTTAAAGTATAATTAGAATATATTTTTACCATTTTATCCAATGGTGTCCATTATAATTAATTTCACATTGAAATTGGATCTAAACAATTGTCAATCTTTTGATATATATTGTTTCTTAAAAATACGCTATTTCTTGTGACAACGAGAATTAATTATAAAATTAATTAATGAAAATTATATGTTTGGAATTTTGTAAAATAGAAATCATTTTTGAATTTGGAATATCAATTATAGCTTAGTGGGAAATTTTGGCATTGTTCTGAAAAAATTCAATTTTTTATGAATAGTGAAACTACTAAGTGGTAGTTAAAAAACTGAATTTTTTCATTAAACTTAATTTTACCGCATCTGTGAATAGAATTTCGAAAATAAAAGAGACATGGTTAATATCAAGAAGTAAAATGTGGTTCAATGAGATGAAAATATATTTTTGTGAATAGTAACGTTTTACTTTTATTTACCACGGTTAAAAGAAAATAGGGTAATTAAGGGTAAACATGATATTAATATTACCCTAACACATGTCCTAATTCTATTGGACAAGTGTATATCGACCAAAAACAACCTTAAGAATAAAATATTATCATTTAGGTCCACTTGGATTAGATTAGGCCATTTATTATTATTTAAATCAAAGAAGAGTTAAAAGAGTTAAAATCAAAGTTTATTTACTAAAACATTTTTAATATAGGGTTATACATAAGATAAATTAGATTTCAAATATTCATTAGAAATATAATTATATTTCCTTCATAATGATATTTTATTTATAATTTTTAGACATTAAATAATTTAATTTATTTATGACACATTGATGATGCAATAATTACAATAATAGTGAAAAATTAAAATAATTGATATTATAAATACCCAAATAAATATAATTTTAGAATTTTAAGGAATTACACTAATTTTATAATATAATATGACATATTATTATTGATTTAATTTACTTTTTTCGAAGTAATATTTTTTTACGAGTTTCACAAAAACCAACTATTGAATAGTGTCAAAATTGACAAAAAAGAGTTTTTAAAACAAATATTATATTATTAATTATTATTAAATTCCTAAAAATCCAAGGTTCGGATCAGAGACTTATATCTTGATAGGTGTATCATTAATGGACCACTTGGGGGTATCTTGGATGTATATAGTAAGTTTATTAACTATATAATATAAAAATACAAAGTGATATGGTAAACGTCAAACTAATTAACTAAGAGTTAATACTTAAAGATAAGGTTAATATAGTAACCCAAACATGTCTAAATTATATTGGTTGAGTGTTTTGCGACCCATCCCCCCCTTAAACATTAAATAATCAACTTTTTATCAATTAGAAACCAAATATGAATTTATTATAAATTAATATTTCTAGCTTTTCCAAAGGTTCCCCTCACCCCTCTTATAAAAGGGCACTCTCCCTTCTCATTAACTCACACCTTCAAAGCCTTTTGGTTCAGAAAAACTCTGCCGAAATACTCTCCCAACATCCCTCACTACAACCTAGAGGCCTTAGTTTGAACATGAAGCCAACCTAAAGAGACCTTTTGATCAAATCAAAAGGAAGAACCCGAAGAAGGGTAATGATTTCACCACCCTTTTCCAAGTTCCTTTCTTCTTCCACTTCTTCTTCCTTTGTTGTTACCATTCTAAAATAATAACTCCAGAATCATATATATACTGTGATTTTATTATAAATATGGTACAACCATATTCATTATTATATCCATCCTTTGAATAACATGTCACCATACGTGCATACGTACGACTTATCGTCTCCACATCGTGGTGTAATTGTTATTCAATAAATTTTTATTTCAATGGGTATAATAATGATGTGTAATTCATGTAAATAAAAAAATGTAACATGATAATGATTCTGTATATATGATATACCATTCAATTATATATTATTTTAATATTAAAAGACTGATATTGTCGCTCGTGCGTACGTACGGACTACAGTCTCCACGAATGCGATGAGATTCATTCTCCATCGTATCCATTCAAGTATAATTCTCATTTGATGATTAATAATAGTATATAAGGACTTTATATCATTCTGGATATGATTAAGATACAACCTATCCATGAAAAACATAACTTACGTAACAAAACATATAAAAGAAAATGAGTAAGTTACCACCCGAAACAACGATAATACTAAGATATTATAAAGAAATCAATGTTAAAAGATCATATCTGATATCAGATTAAGGTATATGATTCTTGTATAATTTAATAACAATTATTTCACCATTATAAAGGAGGTTAACCTACCCCCAACCAAGGAAAAGTGCAAGGTAAGGGTTTACTTCACAATCTCTTCATTATCCGAGGTTGTTTATACGTAATAATCTACTGGGATCTCTTTATCATCCAAGTCCATGTTTCTTAAAAATGTATCTCAAAATTTTTTTACTATTTAAACGAATATAGGTTAAAGTCATTTATACCCTTGTTTGACTTTTTATAAGAGTTTTATGAAGGAATCTTTCCATCGTTTTCCAAACAAGGTGCTTTTTAACCTTTTCGACAGAATTAAGGTAATAATGTTTTTTTAACTTAAACGGCGGGTGCAGTTATTTTCCGCCGTTATAAAATCGTCGAAGCTTCCCTTACAAGCTTATAAGAATATTTTCAAATAAAATGTTTTATTTTATAAATATATTACTTTTAAATGATTTCAAAATAGAAAGAGATATTTCTCTAAAAAGAGTTTTGATTTCATCTATGTCAAAATCCTTTGATGGATTTTACGATTATTTGAAGTTGCTTTATTATGATACAAAACTTCTATATTGTATTGATGGTTTTGTGAAATGATTGACTGTGGATGTGTTATTTTTATACCATTCATGGTTTATGGATGAATTATTTACAATTCGTATGCTTGTTTTAATACGAATGTTTATGTTATGTTTAAATGTTTTCATATGGGAATGCATCAGACTTAATATGTGACGGGTGGAGACCGCTATAGATCCTTGATGCATCGGTGGTTCTCAGGAGACAAACTAGTGTCTTGGCACAAGGACTTGAAAAAATATTATTTGTAGTCTTGGAACAAGGCCTTGGCTATGTGGTTATGATAGTCTGGCATTATGCATTCCATCATTATGAAAGTGGTTATTGATATTGCATGTCAATATTCGATAAGTTGAATATCCATGTGAATAAGTAAATGGAATTATTTCATTTTATTTTTTCTATACTATGATTAATTTCACGTTTAAAAGGCTTTTGTTTTAGTTATACACTTCCTTAAATGTTTATTCTTATTTATGAAAGTTTCCGCTATATTGTTATCCTTACTGGGAATTTGAGCTCACCCCTTTTCTATGTTTTATTTTTTTCCAGGATGTGATGAAGTAAATTATGAAGGACCTGCAGGGATGTTATGAAGGGATAATAGTATGGACTATGGAGACAATATATTGTTGTAGTATTTTTTCACTTTATGATGTAATGTAAAACTTTATGAATATATCTAGTGTTTCCAAGGCTACTAAACCAATCGGTCTTTCGAGATTTGATCTTTCTTTTGATCATGCCATTTTTATTTAATAATGCACTGACTCTAGGTAACTGGGGTCAGGGCGTTACAGTTTGTATCAGAGGATGTTTAGTGCAATCCTTGGAAGCTAGATTTAGATAAACTCTGATTAGAGCACGTAGACCTAAGATGAACTTTGAGGATTAGTATAGAAGAACATCCTAGAATTTTTGTATTGTAGAGATTTTGTGAGTTTTCCGAGCAATACATCCCTATCTGGATACGAGCAGGTAGAGGCGGCTCTGGCACAGATGTACCTAGGGGTAAAACCTGAAAAACACCGCTTTGAGCTAGACTCGAACGGGAACTGGTGCACGACAACAGTCCTTGCTGCACTCTTGGTTACGACACTCCCAGGGGATATGCTTAGGATAACTCTAATTTTCTTTAAAAATAATTATGAATGGTTTATGAGGATATACTTCCTTAAAGAAAACATTTTTATTATTATGGATTATATCCACAAATAGTTCAATTTGTGTTAAGTGTTTTATAAGTATGGGATTATTTATTTTGATTGATAAACTAATCTAGTTTATCCCATTGTTTATAAATGGTTCCTAGTGGATGAAATGGAAACCGTATCAATGCATGTACTCCATGTAGGGATTGCCCTCCTACTCAAGATAATTATAGTGGAGATGGTGATGCAACTGGTGTTGATCAGCTAATCACCATTCTGGAACAACCCACTCAGGTTATGAATAATAACCTTACACATATGGAGCACTCTGATCCATAGCGTGGAGGATCAATGTTAGATCGATTCATGAGGAAACAACCACCACCGTTCAATGGGAGTACAAATATCTTAGTAGCTGAGAAATGGATAAATTCCCTAGAGAAAATATTTCAGGCTTTGGGGAGTAGATAAAGGGAAAAAGTTATCATGGCAGTTTACCAACTCACTAGAGATGATGATCAAAGGTGGTCATTGATTCAAAACAAGAAGAAGACGATGAAGTATCAAATATGGAATGGAGGGAGTTCAAAGATCTGTATTTATTAAAATAATTTCCTTGCGTCCATCGAGCAGATTTGGAAAGGCAATTTCTGAGTCTGAGACAAAAGGAGGATGGGAATGTTGCAATGTATGAGGTTAACTTTACAAGGTTAGCAAGGTGTGCTAGAGATTATATACGTAACACAAGAAGTAAGATTTATCTTTTATTTGATGGGTTAAAACCATTTATCCACCGATCATTAGTCTCACAATCCTTCATGTCATATGAAGACATTGTCTCATGTGCTATCAAGACAGAAAAGTAATTCTCTAAGTCTTATTACTTTAAAGCAAAGAAAGAGAAGAAGAGATATGCTGATCAATCTGGGAATTGAATTAAGGGGAATAATGGAAAGGTTTAATATCCATAATATGGTAAATGTGGGAAGAAACACCCCTGTACATTCTTGAAGGGAACATGAGTTTGTTACAAGTGTGGTGAAAAAGGCCACCAAGCTCGTGATTACAAGGGGAAGAAGGAAGCTACCAATGTTCAATGCTACAATTACAGGGAGATGGGAAATTATGGAAATGAATTTTCTAAGCATCATGGGAACTTACCTCAGAAAAGGCCAAGGGATCAAGGCCCAGCTTATGCTATCACTACTGCTGAGGTAGAAGCTCCGAAAGACGTGGTGGCAGGTAATTTAATGGTTTCCTCGTGTTTAGAAAATGCATTATTTGATTCTGGATCATCACATTGTTTCATATCATCCCAGTTTGCTAAGAAAATTAGATATTTCCAATTTGATTTAACAAGGTATTTGTCAGTTAAAACTCCTAAGGGATGTATCATTGCAACAAAGCTTTGTGAATCAGTCCCCATTAGAGCACATAAATGTTCTTTATCTGCTGATCTCATCGTCATACGTATGGTTGACTTTGATATAATCCTCGGTATGGATTGGCTTTTGGACTATGATGTGAAGATTTATTGTAAGAAGAAATAGGTTATGAATCTTGATGATGATGATAAGGAACACCTTATCTTTAGAGGAGATTCGTCACCACCTAATTCTTATTTAGATCCACCCCCAATCGCTCAACTAAATTAAATTATTGGGGAGGAAGAGAATGAAATAACTATCGGTGAGGAAAGGAATGTTCAAATAGAGAATGCACCTTTTGTGAAAGAATATGTAGATGTATTTCCGGAAGATTTACCTGGACATCATCCAGAACGAGAAGTTGAGTTTTCCATTGATTTAATTCTTAGATAAAGGCCTATATCGAAGACCCCTTATAGAATGGCCATTGTAGAATTAGTTGAACTAAAGAAACAACTAGAGGAATTGAGTATTAAGGGATTTCTTGGCCCTAGTTTTTCTCCATGGGGAGCTCTTTTTATTTTTGTTAAAAAGAAAGATGGATCTATGAGGTTATGTATCGACTATAGGGAGATCAAGGCCATAACAATAATGAACAAGTATCCCCTACCTCGCATTGATGATTTATTTGACCAACTTCATGGATCTCAATACTTTTCAAAGATTGACCTTGGATCTGGATACCATCGGTTGTGTGTAATAAAGGAAGACATTTCGAAGACAACATTTTGAACTAGGTATGGGCATTACAAGTTTACTATAATTCCTTTTGGATTGCCTAATGCACCCTCTGTATTCATTGATCTGATGAATAGAGTTTTCGAGGAGTATCTCGATGAATTTGTGGTGGTATTTATTGATGATATCTTGGTATAATCCAAAAGATACAATGATCATGAATATCATTTGCACATTATCCTGATGACTCAAGGAAGACATGAATTATATGGGAAGTTTAGAAAGTTTGAATTCTGGATTTAGGAGATTTATTTTCTTGGCCATATTGTCTCTAAAGATGAAATATCTGTTGATCCTTCTAAGACCAAGGAAATCCAAGAATGACCATCACCCGTGAGTATAACTGAGGTATGTAGTTTTATTGGTTTGGAAGGTTATAATCGACCTTTCATCTAGAATTTTGCCTGATTGGCTAATCCATTAACGAAGCTCAAATGTAAAGGGGTTAAATTTGTTTGGACAAAAGAGTGTGAAGAATGTTTTGAAGAACTGAAGAGAAGATTAGTCAATGCTCCTATATTGACTCTACCATCGGGGAATGATGGGTTTGTTATTTATTGTGATGCATCGAAGAAAGGACATGGATGTGTCCTTATGAAGAATGACAGAGTTATTGCCTATGCATCACGACAGTAGAAAATTCATGAACAAAACTATCCTACTCATGATCTTGAGTTAGCAGCTGTGATCTTTGCTTTGAATATATGGAGGCACTACCTCTATGGTGAAAAATGTGAGATTTATACTGATTAGAAGAGTTTGAAGTATATTTTTTCACAAAAATAACTCAACATGAGGCAAAGGAGATGGCTTGAATTTCTCAAGGATTATGATTGTATGATACACTACCACCCGGGGAAAGCAAATGAGGTGGAAGATGCTTTGAGCAGAAAAGACCATGGAGTTTTGAACGTGATGAGAATTGAAAGGGATCCAATTTTGATGGATATAGTGAAGGTGGACATGGGAATATCTAGGGAAGGTGAAACATCTATTCTTTTTCAAATGGTTGACAAACCATCTTTACTAGAAAGGATTAAGAGTTCTCAGACCGATGATGAATAATTTCAAAAGAAGATTAAAGCTGTGAATGATGGGATATTGAGAGACTTTGTGTCTGAAGAAGGAATTTTCAAATTCGGGAAGAGACTTTTTGTTCCCGATATACCTGATCTAAAAAGGGAATTGCTGGATGATGCTCATAGTTTCAATTTCTCTATACACCCTAGGAGCACCAAAATTTATAGAGACTTGAAGGAACATTTTTTTTGGAAAACATGTAGAGGGAGATTGCTGATTTTGTGTCAAGATGTATGGATTGTAAATAAGTGAAAGCTGGAAAGCAACAGCCTGGAGGAGTCATGCAACCTCTTCCCATACCAGAGTGGAAATGGGACAATATTACGATGGACTTTGTCATGGGACTACCAAAGACTCCTAGAAGGGACGATTCAATATAGGTTATTTTTGATCGTCTTACCATGTCAGTACATTTTCTTACTATAAGAGAAGATCTATCCCTATAATGTCTAGCGAGATTATATATTAAGGAAGTTGTGAGGCTTCATGGAGTACCCCTATCGATTGTTTCTGATCGTGATCCCCATTTTACTTTAGGATTCTGGAAAATTCTTCAGAAATCCATGGATACTGAACATCATTTGAGCACTGCCTACCACCCTCAGACAGATGGACAATAAGAACAAACTATTCAAACCTTAGAAGACATGTTGAGATCCTTCTCACTTGACTTTCAGGGTATGTGGGATCAATATTTACCTTTGGTAGAATTTTCTTATAACAATAGCTTCCATTCGAGTATTCAGATGGCACCATATGAAGCGTTATACAGAAATAGATGTCGCACACCAACCTGTTGGGATGACGTTGGTGAAATAAAACCTGTAGGCCCGGAACTGCTGGAGGAAACGATGGAAAAGGTGAAGGTAATCCAAAGTCACATCAAAGTAGCTCAAAGTAGGCAAAAGAGCTATGCCGATAATCAAAGGAAGGATTTGGAATTTCAAGTCGGTGATCATGTTTTCCTGAAGGTATCTCCATGGAAGGGAGTCATACGTTTTGTTAAGAAAGGTAAATTGAGTCCCAGGTACATCGGACCTTTCGAAATTCTAGAATGAATTGATGTTGTAGCTTACCGATTGGCAATACCGCCAAGTCTCTCCAACATTCACGATGTGCTCCACGTATCTCTATTGGGGAAATACATGCCTGACCCAACACATGTACTCACCTATGAGGAATTAGAATTGGAACCCAATCTATCTTATTGCGAAGAGCCCGTCAGGATTCTTGATACGAGAGAACAAGTACTGAGAAACCGGACGATGCGTCTGGTAAAAGTTTTGTGGAGAAAACATAAGATGGAAGAGGCAATGTGGGAACCTGAGGAACTTATGATGAAGAACCACCAGAGTCCTTTCATGCGATAATATTCTAGAAATTTAGAGGATGAAATTATTTGAAGGAGGGGATAATGTAACACCCCAAGCTTCTACGATACGCTTCTCTTTGAATAATGTGATAGCGTGTGTTGTACGCAACATCGAGTTCTAACACACCACAACCAATCAAACTAGCTGTTATGAATAGTAATACCTACTTTTTGAAATTATATATATTTTATATTTCAAAATGGACTTCATTTTTGGATTCGAAATATCTAAATTATCCTAAGAAAAATTTTTGGTATTTCTATGAGAACTTCGAATTTTTATGAATAGTAAAAAATACTTAAAAAAACTTTTTTAATCAAAATAATTTATAGTGATAAATTATATTATTGAGTCGTTTTAAAGTATAATTAGAATATATTTTTACCATTTTATCCAATGGTGTCCATTAGAATTAATTTTCACTTTGA
The DNA here is from genome assembly GCA_963277665.1 of Viscum album. NCBI lineage: Eukaryota > Viridiplantae > Streptophyta > Magnoliopsida > Santalales > Viscaceae > Viscum > Viscum album. The sequence goes on along the minus strand of OY728158.1, from coordinate 358,062,804 downwards.
AATTGGACCTAAACAATTGTCAATCTTTTGATATATATTGTTTCTTAAAAACACGCTATTTGTTGTGACAGTGGGAATTAATTATAAAATTAATTAATGAAACTTATATGTTTGTAATTTTGTAAAATTGAAATCATTTTTGAATTTGGAATATCAATTATAGCTTAGGTGGAAATTTTGGCATTGTTCTGAAAAACTTCAATTTGTGATTAATAGTGAAACTACTAAGTGGTAGTTAGAAAACTGAATTTTTTCATAAAACATAATTTTACCAATTCTATGAATGGAACTTCGAAAATTCGAGAGACATGGTTAATATGAAGACGTAAAATGTGGTTCAATGAGTTGAAAATAATTTTTGGTGAATAGTAACTTATTACTTTTATTTACCACTTTTAAAAGTAAATAGGGTAATTAAGGGTAAAAATGATATTAATATTACCCTAACAAATGTAATAATTCTATTGGACAAATGTATCTCGACCAAAAAAAACCTTAGGAATAAAATATTATCATTTATGTAGACTTGGGTTAGATTAGGACATTTATTATTATTTAATTCAAAGAAGAGTTAAAAGAGTTCAAATCAAAGTTTATTTACTAAAACATTTTTAATATAGGGTTTTACATAAGATAAATTCGATTATAAATATTCCATAGAAATATAATACTATTTCCTACATAATTATATTTAATTTATAATTTTTAGACATTAGATAATTTAATTTATTGATGACACAATGATGATGTAGTAATTACCATAATAGTAAAAAATTAAAATAATTGATATTATAAATACCCAAATAACTATAATTTGAGACTTTTAATGTATTAAAATAATTTTATAGGATAATATGACATATTATTATTGATTTAATAGAATTTTTGTGAAGTAATAATTCTGTTATGAGTTTCACAAAAATCAACTATTGAATAGTGTCAAAATTGAAATAAAAGATTGTTTCAAACAAATATTATATTATTAATTGATATTAAATTCCTAAAAATCTAAGGTTCGACCAAGAGACTTCTATACTGATAGGTGTATCATTAATGGACCACTTGGGGGTCGCTTGGATGTATATAGTAAGTTGATTAACTATATAATATAAAAATACAAAGTGACATGGTAAATGTCAAAATAATTAACTAAGAGTTAATACTTAATTATAAGGTTAACATAGTAACCCAAACCTGTCAAAATTCTATTGGTTGAGTGTTTTTTGAATGATCCCCACCATGAAATTTAAATAATCATCTTTATATTGATTATAAACCGAATATGAATTTATTATAAATTAATATTTCTAGCATTTCCAAAGGTGCCCCTCACCCCACTTATAAAAGGGAACTCTCCCTTCTCATTAACTCACACCTTCAAAGCCTTTTGGTTCGGCCAAAATATAAAACAATACCCTCCCAACTTCCCTAACTACAACCTAGAGGCCTTAGTTTGATCCAAATGCCAACCTAAGGAGCCCTTTTGATCAAATCAAAAGGAAGAACCCGAAGAAGAGGTAATGATTTCACCACCCTTTTCCAAGTTCCTTTCTTCTTCCACTTATTTTTCCTTTGTTGTTACCATTATAAAATAATAACTGCAGTATAATATATATACTGTGATGTTATTATAAATATGGTACAACCATATTCAGTATTCTATCTATCCTTTGAATAACATGTCACCATACGTGCGAACGTACGGCTTACCGTCTCCACGTCGTGGTGTAATTGTTATTCAATAAATTATTATTTGGATGGGAATAATAATGATGTTTAATTCATGTAAATAATAAATGTAACATGATAATGATTATGTATATATTATATACCATTAAATTATATATTATTTTAATATTAAAAGAATGATATTGTCGCTCGTGCGTACGTACGGACTACCGTCTCCACGAACGCGATGAGATTCATTCTCTATCGTATCCATTCAAGTATAATTCTCATTTGATGATTAATAATAGTATATAAGGACTTGAATTCATTCTGGATATGATTAAGATTCAACCTATCCATGACAAACATAGCTTACGTAACAAAACATATAAAATAAAATGAGTATGTTAACACCGGAAACAACGATAATACTAAGATATTATTAACAAATCAATGTTAAAAGATCATATATGATATCATATTAATTTATATGATTCTTGTATAATTTAATAAAAATTATTTCACCATTATAAAGGAGGATAACCTACCCCCATCCAAGGAAAAGTGCAAGGCAAGGGATACTTCACAATCTTTTCAGTATCCGAGGTTGTTTATATGTAATAATCTACTGGGATCTCTTTATCATCCACATCCATGTTTCTTAAAAATATATCTCAATTTTTTTTACTATTTCAAAGAATATGGGTTAAATTCATTTATACCCTTTTTTTACTTTTTATAAGTGTTTTATAATGTAATATTCCCGTTGTTTTCCAAACAAGGTGCTTTTTAACCTTTTCAATAGAATTAAGGTAAGAATGTTTTTTTAACTTATACGGCAGGTGGAGTTATTTTCCGCCATTATAAAATCATCGAAGCTTCCCTTACAAGATTATAAGAATATATTTGAATGAAAATGTTTTATTTTATAAATATATGACTTTTAAATGATTTCAAAATATAAAGAGATATTTCTCTAAAAAGAGTTTTGATTTCATCTATGTCAACATCCATTGATGTATGTTACGCTTATTTGAAGTTGATTTATTATTATACAAAACATATATATTGTATTGAAGGTTCTGTGATATGTTTGACTATGGATTTGTTATTTTTATACTATTCATGGTTTATGGATGAAGTATTTACATTTCGTATGCTTGTTTTGATACAAATGTTTATGTTATGTTTAAACCTGTTCATATGGGAATGCATTGGACTTCATATGTGATGGGTGGAGCCCGCTATAGCTCCTCGATGCATCGGTAGGTCTCATGATACAAACTAGTGTCTTGGAATAAGGCCTTGACAAAATCGTATTTGTAGTATTGACATGAGGCCTTGGCTATGTGGCTTTGATAGTCTGGCATTATGCATTCCATCATTATGAAAGTGGTTATTGATATTGCATGTGATTATTCGATTAATAGAATATCTATGTGAATAAGTAAATAGAATTATTTCATTTTATTTTTTCCATACTATATTGAAGTTCAAGTTTAAATGGATTTTGTTTTAGTTATACACTACCTTAAATGTTTATTCTTATTTATTAAAGTTTCCGCTATATTTTTATCCTTACTGGGCATTTGAGCTCACCCCTTTTTTATGTTTTATTTTTTTACCAGGATGTGAAGAAGTAAATTATGAATGACCTGAAGGGATGTTATGAGGGCATAATAGTGTGGACTATGGAGAAAATATGTTGTTGTAGTAGTTTTTCACTTTATGATGTAATGTAAAACATTATGAATATAAATAGTGTTTCCAAGGCTATTAAACCAATCGGTCTTTCGAGATTTGATCTTTCTTTTGATCATGCCAATGTTATTTAATAATGCACCAACTCTATGTAACTAGGGTCGGGGCATTACATTATACATTATTAAAAAAATTATAGTTAATTTCCGTAAATATTAAAAATAATCTGTGTTTGTTTACTTAGATTTTTCATGTGAAATGTGTTTTAAACTTAAATTCCACTTTTATATTTGGAACACAAACATGGAGTAGTACCATCCACATCATGTGTTGGATTGATGTGAGGTCAATTATTTCATGGAAAAAACGTATCATGGATCATTTTCACAAAGTTATAGGAATATATGAGGGATTATACTTAGTTTTAGATATATCACATGTGTGTTATATGAAAATGGAACTTAAAAACATGCACTTTGAGTCATATTGGCCACAACATGTGTCAGAATTATGTGTGGTCATTTCCTACACCTAAAAAATGAAATATAGATCGTTTTACATAGTGTTGAATAAAATGAAAGATAATTTTCTTAGTTTTTTCCATGTGATGTGTGTTTTAATTAATAATGAAAATATTATATTGAAAAAAATAAAATTTAGTAATACCGGCCACATCATGGGCCAGTGTGACATGCAGTAGACTCCTACATGTCACACATGTAATAAAAATCATTATCATATGTTTTGAAAAATAGTGGAGTTTTTTTAGTGTTGGCTATGTGGAACCTATTTTAAACTGAAATGACTCTTTTATATAGAACACACACACTTTAAGTCATTATAGACACATCATGTGTCATATTTTTGTTTAGTCGATTCATACACACCAAATATTAATTATAGACCATTTTAAAGTATTTTCAAGACAATATGTGCTCTTTTTCTTAGTTTTATCTATGTGATCGATTTTTAAACTAAAATGACACATTCAATGTGATAAAAATGACCATGGATTTATACAAGACATATAGTATGTCACATAAATACATAGTTGTCTCTTAGATGTTAAAAATGAATTATGAATCATTTTCCAAAACTTTTAAAACATTATTAGGTAATTTTTTATGTTTGGAATATTTTTTTGTGCATGTTAATGTATAATGAAACATTTATATTGAAAAAAACATTGAGTAATTATAGTCATATCATGTCGTAGATTGATATTCAGTCAATTACTACACATAAAAAATAAATTATGTATTATTTTCCATAATTTTCAATATAATATGATCTCGTATACTCTACCTTGGGCATGTGAACTCTATTTTAGAGTAAAATAATACTTCTAATTTGAACAAATCCACATTTTTCCATACAATAATGATCATGTGTCAAATTGATGTGTAGTTGTTTCCTGTGTATCACACTTGAATTATATTTCATTTTCTGAATGTTGGAAAAAATATGACCATTTATTCATTGTAATTATAATTTGTTACATTTTTTAACATAATAAGAAAAATTATATTGAAAACATTTAATTTAATTAATAAAAAAATATAATGTTTCAAAGTGTTTCAAGTCAATTTGTACACATCAAAAAACCACAATGGATAAACATGCATAATTTTGAAAATAATCCCAACTTATTTGACTATTTTTGACAATGCCCAATATTTTTTAAAATAAAATTGAACTTTTATATTGAAAAGAACAAAATTGATTCATACCAAAAAATAAGTATTCTAGATTTATATTAGTTTGAATCATACACATCACAAATAAGATTACTCATACTATTCAAATTCTCTAGTAAAATAAAAAAACCCAAATAAGGACTAAAAATGTTGAAATAATGGAAGCGATTGAGTGGACGATCATAAGTAAAAAATATATGTTTTAAATTGTAAAATTGCATAAAAATATCAATGTATAATGATGTATATGTTTTAGTTCCATAAGAGCATGAATAAAATAAGGGATGGGTTCTTCTACTTGGGTTTAATTTAAAATATCGTAAAGGTTTTATCAGTTAATTTAAAAAAACATTAATAAAGACCATATATATCATTACTAAAATAGAAATTTATGGTAGATACACTATATATAAGTTTTAACTGTTATAACTAATAAATACGAAATGTTATCAGTAATTTTTAAATAAAATTTGTAAATATAGGGTTTGTACATTCTTTCAATTTTAGTTCTAAAAACATATATTTACCTACAATCATTGGAAAGAGTTGGTAATGTTCTAGATTTCATGACCTAGGAGGTGATGACAACTGATCTCATCCCTCCCCCAATGAAGGGGGAGGGATGTTTTTCATCATTCTAGTAAACTCAACCTCTCTCATTCTCTCCCTTTTTATCCACTATTTTCTTCCTTCTTTCCCTCCGATATCAGTTATCCTTGAACATGTATATTTGTTTGAAAGAATCCAAAAATTTCACTCTCATACTCTAAGTTCACTAAACCCTCTTTGTTTCTGAAACTTATGTTGATAGAAGGATTCAAACAATTTCATCCATTGGTGGATTCATTTTACCAATTTGTTTGAATATGATTTTGACTCCTGGAAGGAGTAACTATGGATCTTCTTAATAACAAGCATACCATGATTCAGTTCTATTCATAGAGAAACATGGTCCAACCCTGGTCTATTTCCCCCCACATCTATAATTGATAATTTTTCTCCTTATTCAGGAGGAATTATGATTTCCACATGAAACGAGAAACCTCGACTATAGTGATTTGAATTACATTTTTAGACCACAATTTTTATTTTTAGAATCAATCCATTATTCGAATGTTAGGGAATCTGGTTAGTAGATATATAAGTTATTATTGTTCAACTTGAACTATTTTCTATCCTATTTGTCTAAAAAATTTCATTGATGTTGATGTTTTAAGAACTCAAGAATAGAATATTTGGATTATAGTTGGGGAATATTTCCACTATAAGAAACATGTTTATTTTGTTTTGTGGATTGATATGTTATCTTTATTCAAGAAAAATTTTTATTCACACTGGTGCATAAGAATGTATGACTAAGTCACTACCCTAAGAAGGATGAAATATTGGGATGCAATGGTAAGGGTATGGTGTACATTTATGGTGTAGGTGCAAAGGAATTTGTTAAAATTGGTGTTTCTATTTACTAGAGAATTAATTCAGACGTTGTTCACTTTAGATCACTTGAGGGAGGGGAGTTGAATGGTACATAACTACCTACTGGTCTCAATGAAAAATAGTTGAATCCAAAATAAATAAATAATGTTGTCACTATCCATAAGTAGGTAGGGTTATTGATCCCTGATTTGAGAGTAGTAGATATATATGGTAGATTGAGATATGATATTGAAGGCGGTTTGTGCAACATGGACCATGGAAATTATGAAAAATCAGCTAAGGAGTCATCCAACGAGGAGGTAGTGGGAATTAGTGACAAATTTAAACACATAGAAGAGTTATAGGAGGCAGGTGAGGAAGATTAAATGGACTTTATAACCATTAGAGGAACCTGGGGCAGGGTGAAGCCAACAATCAGAATGTGGTCGAGAGGCAAGAGCTCGACTATTAATATTAGTAATCTCTTTGAAGATCTGGAGGTTTAATGTTTAGTTCAGGGATAAGGGGATATAATACATGACAAAAATGGGCATCCAGTACCCAATAATAAAAGATAAATTCTCTCATGGACAATGACTTTATGTGATATATTAAGAGGATGGGATATCAATCCATGATTCGGTGGATAGTGATGATGGATTGCATGTAAGAAACTAATACAGCCCAAGGAAGAGGAAGGGGTGGAAAGGAAAGAAATGATTTAGGGAGATGAACTGTGTTAAGGGGAAGTAGGTCTAAAAGATGTAAGGACTAATATTATTTACCTAAGTTGATGGAAATAGGGTCCTCCAAAAAGAATAAGTCAATTGATATTGAACCCATGTATCATGGCTAGGAAGGAAAGAAGAGTTCAATTTTTTATAGTGAAAATCAGACAATGGAGTTTGGTGAGGCCAAGGAACAATAATAGGGTGGTGGTATAATAAAAGATATGATTTAGGAATAGGATATACTAATATTAAGTTCAGGGAAGCAAATAAGGATAATGTGGAAAAGGGGGTTGCATGGGAGCCTATTATTCATTTCAATGAAAAAAATTCATAGAGGAGGCATATGAGATCAATGCAACACTAGAGGAGGTCTATAGGATAAATGAGAGGATGATTCATGTTGACACTAATATATAACCATGTCTATGGATCAATAATCAATATTGTCTTTTAATATTTGGATTTAACAAAAGGATTATTATTGTAGAAGCGTAAATCCTAACATTGGAAAAGACATCCTTCAATTTTGAACTCATCATCGAGGATGACCCAAACACGAATGACACATCTCTTCAATGGAGGTCATATACTAGTATGGTTTCTAATAGACATAAAGTCAATTTCCAGGATTCTGTGATTTCTTATGGTGAATTTTGATTTCATGTTCTGAACAAGAAATGTTTCCCACTTTTTCCATAAAATCAATTTTTATAATAAAAAGTCGATTTTCAATTAGCTGATAAAGAAATTATAAAATAAATTATAAAATATTTTATGAATATATATTAAAAATAAATCAATGAAAAAACATAATAATTGATTAACATTAGTAATGAACATATAATCCTAAATGCATGAATGTAATAATTGAGTGAAATTTAATAAATAAAAAATAATAGACTTTATAATTATTAAAAAATACTAGATTTTTATTTATTATATAAATTAATAAAAAATGAAAATAAATATTTAATAAAATGAAAGGAATACATATTAAATATGTACATTACAACAATATTAGAAACCTTAAATTATCTTGAATAAATATTTATAAATAAATATTAAAAATGTATAAATTGCAATATTAGTAAAAGAATAAATATTAAGATCTAATAAATTATGAAGAAAATTTGAAAATAAGTATCAAAATAGTGAATAAATAAAAATAAATATTATTAAATGAATGAATGTTAAAAATAGTGAAATTAAATTATTAAAAAATCCATAGATTGAAAAAATATTAAGAAATGAACATGTATTTTTAATTATTTAAATATTTTCAAAAGGTAAATATTAATATATAATAAAATGAAAATGAATAAATATTAATTATATAAACAAAAAAATTTAATATCATTAAATATTAATGAATAAAAATAAATAAATAAACATTACAATGGATAAAATTAAAAAAAAATTAACAATGACACTTTAAAAATGAAAAAATAAAAAAAATAAAAAAAGATTATTATTGATTAGATAATATTTAAAATGAATAAATTTGAAAAAAATATTTAAGAAGTAATAAATTGTATATTTTTAATAATAATATAAAAAATGAATAATATTTAGGGATTAAAGACAATATATATAATATAGAATTTCAATATAAATAATTCTAAAATAAATATTAAAAATTGAATAAATTAAATAAATATTATGTTTTTATGTTATATATAAAAATAAATTAATTACATATATGTATGTTTAAAATTAATGTAACACACATTTAATATATGTTCGGTTGAAAAAATCACATTACATTAAATGTTTATTACTTGATACAATTAGTTTATTTTTTAATTAATATAAATTTTTATTTATTATCCATTTTCGCTAAGTATATGACTTATTTAATGTAAATATACATATTTTGTATTATATAAATCATATATAATGAAATATTATATATATATATATGAATATATTTCAATAATAAAAATATTAAATAAATTAATGAACAATTATTTATAAATAATGTAAATATTAGTAAATTTAAAAAATATTAAATAAAAAAATTTTAAAAAAATAAATTATTAAAAAATACATTATTTCTAAAAAGCACAAATCCATTATTTATGAAAACAAAGATAGAAACCACAGTCATTAGTTCTAAAATGGAAATTTTCATTTCTAAAAAAGCATGCAACCTTTATCATCACATAAAAAGGACCCCCTTATCAGCACTGATAAAGGATCTCAATTATTGGTTCTTTGGATAACCCTTATAATGGATATGACAGTTGTGGAAAATTATCAATTTTTCACCATCACTACAACATACCGATATTTGAAGCCTAAAATCAAATTAGAATGTAAATAATACATAAAAAATGATTGAAATATAAATTTTACATTGCACCATTATTTTAGTTAAAAATTTATATACATGATATTTTAATTGATGTGATATTTACAATTAATTAAATAAAATTACAATCCAACATAAAAAATCAAAAAAATTATAGCATGTTGTTTTCAATGATCAATATCTATAAAAACCTTGTTCATGTAACAAAACCAATGTTTTTTTGGTAACCGTACTTAAGAAAATAAAAAAAATATGATTTTAATATATTCCATATATGATAAATTATATTATTAATTACTATGTATGTCGATGATATCATTAGTTATCCTATTAACTGTATTATTAGTTCTTGTATTGTTAATTTTATATTTGTGAATATTTTTTAAATATACCATTATTTAATAATTATATTATGAATTAGTAGTTACATTGTTAATTAATAATATAAATAAATTACATTGTTAATTATGAAATATTATAATGATATTATTAGTTACTAAATAATTTCACTTCCCAAAATCTTTTCAAAAATTATATCATTAAACAAAATTAAAATTTCAAAATTGAAACCATGCACATTGATAATACAGGACACATTGTGTGTCATATTGATGTGTAATCAATTCTTATATGTTATTAATTTTTTTAAAATCATTTTCCTAATGTTGGAAAATAATATGAGTTCATATACTCATTTCTCCCAATTTGACATATGTTTTAAACATAAATTAATATTTTATATTAAAAAAACTCAGTTGGAGTATTACCGGCCACATCATATCTCAGATTGATGTACAATTGATTCTAACATGTCATAATTGAATTAATGTCCATATTACTAAAATTTTAATATAATTGGAGCTCATTTACTTGATTTTGATAATTTGATGTTCATTTTAAACTAAAATAACACATTTATATTCAAAACACGGACTTTAAGATATATCGGTAACATCATGTGTTAGATTGACATAATGTTGATTATTATACATAAAGAATAAACTATCAATCGTCATCCAAATGTTTGAAACCAATATCAGTTTTTTTGATCAGTTTTAGATATGTGATGTATGTTTTAAACTAAAATTACACTTTTATATTGAAATCAAACACATTGAGTCATACATACCACATTTTTTGTCGAAATAATGTGAAATCATATATTATAATTAGAAATGAATTATGGATCATTTAAGTAATGGTAAAAAATATTCAGTGATTTTTTTTTCATGATTTTTGCTATGTGACACACATTTTAAACTAAAATGACACTTTTATATTTGAAGAACTAAATTAGAGTCAAGCTAGACAGATCATCTTTTATATTTGCATGAGGTTTATTCCAACATGTCATTTATGAATTATTTATTGTTTTCCTAATATTTAAAAATAATCAAAGTCCATTTCCACAATTTTTTCTATGTGAGGTTTGTTTTAAACTAAAATGAAACTTTTATATTGAAAACATGCATGTTGAGTCATAAAGACCATATCACGAGTCTGATTAACATGAAGTCTATTACAACACATCCTAAATGTAATATGGTTTGTTACTAATGTTTTAAAACAAATATGAACTTTTTTTTGGTTTTGGATATTTGAGATATGTTTTAATCTAAAATGGAACATATATATTGAAAACATGAAATTTGAATCATATAGATCACATCCTGTGTCAGATTGATGTGTGGTCTATTCCAAATAATCAAAAATGAATTGCGAATCATTTTAATTTTTTTAAACAATCCAAAATCATTATCTTGTTTTTGACAATGTGAAACACATTTTAAGATAAAATGAATCTTTTATAATGAATACATACCCTTGGAGTTATACAATACAAATCTTGTGTTGGAATGATGTATAGTCATTTTTTACATATCAAAAATGAATTATGGACCATTTTACTAAGGTTATTACAAAATTAGAGCACATATTTTTATTTTATATATGTGACAAGTGTTCAAACTGAAATGAAATATTTATATTGAAAAATGAACTTTGAGTTATATCATCCACATCATTGGTTGGATTGACATGCTATTGATTAATAAACATCATAAATGAAATATGAACATTTATTCTAATCTTTGAAAAAATCCTGAGTTCACATTCGCATTTTTAGCTATGTGATGTGAGTTTTAAACTAAAATTACACTTTAATATCGAAAACACACATGATGAGTCATAACAACCACATCATGAATCAATTTGAAATTAAGACAATTTATATATTTATTAAGTGAATTATGGATCATTTTCACAATGTTATGAAACAAATATATCTTATTTTCTCTATTTTGTAATTGTGACACATGTTTTTAACTAAAATAACAATTTTATATTAAATACACACAATTTTATTCCTTCCAACAATGTCATATATTAGATTGAGGGTTGGTAAATTCATACACAAAAATGAATTATTTAATATTTTTATAATTATTGAAAACAATTTGAGAATGTTTTCACAGTTTTCAAAGTGTGATGAGTGATATAAACAGAAATGAAAAAATTTCTATTGAAAACACACACATGGTGACCTATTAGGCACATCAGTTATTATATTAATATGTGATCTATTATTACATGAAAAAATTGGTAATGTATTGTTGACCTCACCTGTTTTGATAATCCCAATTATGTGTTCATATATTATGCTATTCTCAATTACTGATGATTTACATTTTAATTCTTTCAAATCAGTGATCAAGTTAATAATAATGTTTAAATAATCTCTGATTTATGTTAATCTCGATTATCCTTGTTTATACAAGCTATGAAACAATTCTAAGTCAATTAGATGTGGTTTGCATAATAGCCAGAGCTACCGATAGCCAGAGCTACCGATAGCCAGAGCTACCGATAGCCAGAGATACCGATAGCCAGAGCTACCGATAGCCAGAGCTACCGATAGCCAGAGCTACCGATAGCCAGAGCTACCGATAGCCAGAGCTACCGATATCCAGAGCTACCGCTAGCCAGAGCTATCGATAGCCAGAGCTACCGATAGCCAGAGCTACCGATAGCCAGAGCTACCGATAGCCAGAGCTACCGATAGCCAGAGCTACCAATAGCCAGAGCTACCGATGCACAAAGAGCTACCGATGCACAGAGAGCTACCGATGCACAGAGAGCTACCAATAAGAGACACCGATAAGAGTTTGAAGAGCTACCGATGGAATATCCCTACACCGAGTCAACCGTACATTTCTACAAACAAACGACTACCTATAATGAACTGCAGAGTCAAATCCTATATCCTCGACCATATTTTTTTATTATAATAACGGTTAAATTTGTTACTTTTTATGCATTTAATGTTATTAAATGATTTGTGTTTCTATTTCAGGAAACCATACCAAGTACGATTTAAAAGCATAATCATTCCTCCTCAGAAAAAAACAAAAAATAAGTGGCATAAAAAGGACATCGTGTATGTATAAAAAAGGAGAGAGAGACGCTAGATCAAAAAGGAGATCAAGCACATAGAACATACTGGCGATCAAGCTAAAAACGTGCAAAGAACAACTGGAGAACATGCACTCACGAGACTACTACTAACAGCCTCCAGAACATATAGAATACATCGATCAATCTATGCTAAAGAAGAACCACACAAAACTCATCATTCTTTGAGCCGATAAGCAAGCTGAACATGGAAGTCAAGGAAACAGATGGTACTCTGTTTTCCAGACAAAAACCATAAGAAGGCTCAGAACGAATTCCAATCAACAAAAGGAGTCAAGAGCTGTACGAAGATCACTAGAGCCTTTTCTAATCTCTAAATATTTATCTTTTTGATTTACTTTTTACATTACGAGCAGTGTGTGTTATCTGTTGTATTTTACACACACACTGTCTCATGAACCTTAACTGGAGGATTTGAAAATCCTCACTATCTTTTCATTCTTTTTCCCACTGTGGATAGTGGTAGAGGTTGTGTGTGACCTGGACAGCTGGTTTCTGTTGTTTTGTTTCCCACAGATAACAGTGGTTGAGGTCTTGGACCTGGACAGTTGTAAACTGTTGAACCCCGATCCAGGGTGTGGATCATCCTTATATAAACTTTTGAGAGGACTAAGTCTCGACTTGAGACTGAAACTCTTGGTTAAGTCCTCAGTGTTTTTAGTTAAAGTTTATATCCATAAAATACATATCTATTTCATATTCCGCTGCTATTACTTTAAAAATATAATTTATTTTCAAAGATACTTTGATAGTTAAACTCGCAAGTGTTTATATTTATTGTAAACCAGTAAGTTAGTTTCAAAAGTTAAATTAATCATAAGATTAAGTTAACTGATAACTAATCAATCTTTGAGAAACTAATTGAACCTTTATAATCTGTATAAATTCACTACAGTTTAATCTGTTTTTGAAATTGGGGGTTTTTAATAGAAATTGTTTTTAGCAGAAATTTTAATTGGAACTCAATTCACCCCCCTCTTGAGTGTCCACTCCGACCAACATGTATCATTTTCAATAGGTTTCAAGATAATATGAGATTACTTATATAGTTATGTCTATGTGATTCATGTGTTAAACTACAATGACACTTAGAAATATGAACTTTGTGTAATAGTAGACAAATCACTAGTTACATTTTTTTATAGTCAATTCTTACATGTTACAAATTAATTATAGATCATTTTCATAAAGTTTTAAAAAAATTAAATTCTTATTTCTTTGTTATTTCTATGTTATGTGTGATCTAAACTAAAGGAACACATTTATATTGAAATCATTTACTTTGAGTTATACTGGCCACATCATTTGTTGGTTTGATATGTAGTAAATTCTTATTTGTCACACATTAAATATGTATTTTAATCATATGGTTTGAAAAATGTTTGATATTTTTCTATGTTTTTGGGAATGTGATGCATGTTTCAAATTTAAATGACACTTTTATATTAAAAACTCAGACATTATGTTATACTAGACACATAATGTGTTGGATTAAAATTCATTCGATTCATACACACCATAAATGAATTATATATCATTTTATTAAATTAATAGATCAATATAAGATCATATTACAATTTTTTCCTATGATATGTGTTATTAAAACTAAAATTACACTTTTAATAAGAATAATATTCAATTTGAGTTATATTATCCTTAGCATGTGTCAGATTGATGTGTGTTCAATTCCTACATGTCAAAAATAAATTATGTGTAAATTTTCTAATGTTTGAAAAAAATTTAAATGTTTTACTGTATTTTGACAATATGATGTGTGTTTTAATATAAAATGAAAATTTTATTTTTAAAACACCCACATGATGTTATTCATGTCACATAATGTATCAGATGGACCTTCAATCAATTCCTATACATAAAAAAATAATTACAGAATATTTTAATATTGTTTTGGGATAGTTTTATATCATTTACTTGGTTATGGTTATGTGATGTTATTAGAGTAAAATTAAAATTTTAATGTGAAGATGTGAACTTTGATTCATAATGGTCACATCGTGTGTCGGTTTGATTTGATGTTTACTCCTACACATCCCATATGAATTATCAATCAATTTAATAATGTTTAAAAACAATATAAGGTTGTTTTCTTGGTATTGATAATTTAATTTTAATTTTAAAGTAAAATGATAATTTAATATTGAGAAAACACACCGTGATTCAAACTAACCACATCGTGTGTTAGATTTGTTGTGCATTAAATTCCTACATTTATAAAATGGATTATGGACTATTTTCTAGAATTTTGAAAACAACATTATCTCATTCATTCAGTTATGAAAATGTCAAAAGAACATTAAAATAAAATGAAAGTTATATATTGAAAACATGATCTCTAAATCATTATGGCGACATAATATTTAACATTGATTTGTGAATAATTTGTACACATCATAAATAAATCATGTATTATTTCCCTATATTTTGAAAACAATACAAGTTATTTTTCTATGTTATAATAATAGGAAATGTGTTTTAAATTACATTACCTAGTAGTGATCAATCCTACACACAAAAGATTCAACTTCCAACCCTCATTCAACATCCTTCACATAAAATTCCATGATTCTTCTTTGAACATTGGGTCAGAATATCAAAGAGGAATCAATATTAATATTCATAGTATTTTTATTGGAATATATTTGGGTGAATAATATGTGAATGTGAAGGAACTCATCTTGAATTTTCATCATGGGTGTGGAGGTGAATATAAAAGTGTCGAGACTCTTTTTTCATACTCATAAAAATACATAAAGACACAAAATGAAAATGTTAATTCTAGGAGCATTGAAGTAACTCCGAATGCATTTTTATTAGGAATTCTGATTTTTTTGTATAAGGATCCTTTACCCATTTCCATCTCACCATTATAATTAATAAGACCTTATGTACAATCTGTCATGAGAAATGGAACCTCATGCAAGTTAGTAGCTCAACTAGTATTTTTATAGTGTAACCCACTATTATACAACTCCTTGAAAAATCAATAAAATCATTAATTTATTGAAGCTTCATCACATTATAATTATGAAATTTCAACCATCTCAAATGAAAACCTAAATAATTAAATTAGTGAAAATATGAAAATAAATTCTGCTCTTTTTGGGGAATGATAATATACCCTTTAGAATTATTTTAGAATTATAGTAACAATGGTATGATTGAATTTATCACAAGAGAGCTATGTTTAGTAAATATATCATGCATTTTGAATTGAAGTTAGAATGAATCTATATATTCAAGGGGATTTGAATGTATTTGATATTATTTCCCATCATGTTGGGGCCTATTATAAAAAAGTTTTTTCTTTTTCTCCCTAATGAAACACCCTCAATAAAAACATTCATAAAATTTTTATCTGGTGGAGGAACCATATTTTGGGGACTATCAAGAAGTATATATCCTCACTCATGAGTGTAAAAATATCTATGGCGGGGTTCAAATTTATTTTGAATTATGGGATCAGAAATCAATATATACATATATATATATATTATAATAAAAAATGTATATTTACAATTCATACATAGCTAAAAAAATTCTAATATATATAATTTTTTTGGGGAACTAATTTATATATATTATGATACTGATTCTTCAAATCCCAAATGTATCTCAAATTTCATAGCATGAACAATATCACGTACATATTCGGTAATCACCTCAAATTTATGTCGAAAATAATTTTGACGCTATGTATTCTTCCCACTCACCACAAACAAATTATTTCTTCTTTTCAGTATGTATACTATTATGTTATCCTAGTATTAGAGAGAAAATATATATAAAAATACTATTAACAAATATTTTTATTAAAATTGAAATTACCTTATAGACTTACTTGTTTTGAGGATGCTTGTTTGTTGATGGTATATAAACCATCAAATTACTCAACATCAATAAGATTAATTTTTTGAATTTTAATATAGATATGTTGTCAACCCATTTTCAATTAAAAATATTCACTTGAAATGTCTAATTATCTAACTCATATATTTAATCAATTACGATGAAGTATGAAATATTCACATAAATTGTATTTACATCCTTGGAACTGAATATGTGACTCACTTCAACCATAATCCTAACTCATCTATTTCACATCATACTATGTTCATCATGTTTCGTTAGAATATATAACCATTAATTACAAAAATATTGTAAGAGATAACATTTACATATAATCCCCTGGATATACAATGAAGTTGTTTGACAATAGAATTGGGATTTGCAGATAAATATTTATAAATATAAACTTAAAACCATATTTAAACTATTGATTATGGGTAATTTATATCCATATTTTATTCCTCGATGGATTAAATTGTCTAAGAATTAATCTATGGGATTTATCATATGGAGGAAACAGTAATCTATTATTTAAAATGTAATGGTGAGTTTTATCATGTTCTGTAATTGTAATTATAAGAACTCCTCCTCTATAAATTTCTTATCCCATAAGAATTTCACTACTGTGATATTTTTGAAGACAAATTCTATCAACATCTGAGAGGTAATTGGTACATAATTCAATAGCTTCATCAATAATAAATCACCCTTCAATAGAGACTTCTAAATAACATTAATTAATGATTTTGCACTTCCAAATATTTATATACAATTCAGTGGGGTACATCTGTCAAAAATGTTTGTGGCCACATAGTTAAATCTATCTAACCTTCTGAACCATCAAGTGCAAAATTATATCCTAGAATAATGGTTGGAAGAATAATCCCACTAATCGTAATATGATTGCGAGTTTGTTATTTATACTTGGAAACATCATAGGGTATATTAATTTACTTCATATGGATTTAAAAAGGAAGAAATGTTTGGTTAATATAATTTGTAATATTTTTTGGAAAAATGAAACATAATTCTATAAGAAATAAATCTTCATCAAAACATGACTATCATGTTATTATAGTCCCAATAACATCAAATTATTTATTAAAATGATATTCTTGATATTTGATAGATACCCCTATTGACATATAACACCATTAAATAAGATTCGTAATTGAAATTATTCTTGTCAATATAGATTCTAAGTTGGTGGAGGAACAATATTTCTCCTTTCTCCCTTTACTGTTTCCAAAACATCCCTTATCCTCATGTTAGTCATGTCCAACATTTTCTTAATTCCGTATGTCATTTTTCTCATGAACATTTTGTAATGTGATAATAACAATACCACATTCATATTTTTCTATGACAATGAAATCTAAAAAAATATTTGAAATATAAACAATTATATTATGGTAAATATATAAAAATTAATTTAATTTTTCCTACCATATTGTGTAAGAATTTTCAAAAATGGTTTTACAAAATGATTGTTAGTATCTTTTACTTTCTTGAGAAGTTGAAAAAATGTTAATTGGGATGGTTTTGTACATTATTCATTATTTCCATTGAATGACGTATTCATATATTGGTATTCATGTTTTTTCAAGGTATACATTTGCAATGTCCAAAAAAAATGTCTTAGAGGAATCTTTCAACCTAACTGAATGTGTGAAATCTACAAAAAATGGGACACCCTAACATTTCATTAATGTTATAGCCTCAAAAATTTCTATAAGAAAGAAAGTCAATTATCAACCTATAAAACATGATTATCAATATGAAATATTTAATTTTATGAGCCTCATACAATATAAAACTTGTATACCACATTAATTAAATATCCTCAATTAATGAATCCAAATTTTTATCAATATCATTATTTTGTTGTTTGTGTCCAGATAGAAATAGATACAATATAATGTATCTATGTTTCAGGCATGATGATGGTGGAAATATATAAATAACCAACATAACTATCCATGTAATGTGAGTATTACTTTTTACCCAAATATAACTTACTCTATATAATGATAAATAATGTGAAATTTTTATTGGCTTGTTCCCAAATTTAGGATACTCATAAAAAAATTTCATTCATTAAGGAGAGCTGGTTAACTGTTTTATTTTACCATAGTCAATTAATGTATCTTCATGCCATGAAAAATTTCTAATAGTATCCTCACATCCATAGATGAGTGAAAACATTAGAATGATAGGAAAAACCCACAAACAAGTTTATGTACTTGATATATTTTTCTTTTATCAATCTATGCAAAACCCAGTAGATGTTATGAGTGATTCGAGGTCCCTGCAAAAAATATACATTCTTGTGGACATGCATGTATTTTCATAGAGATCATAACCATTAAACATATAATTTTTTATGTTCTGTATTTTTTAAAAGGAATATCATTTTCTTCTAATAACATATCATATAAGAGACCAAGTAAATAAATAATGCTTATGTCACTCCTACTACTATCTTTAAAATTATATAACATTAATACAGATGAAAATGTTTTATATTTAGTACAACTGATATATAATGGTTTCTTTTTATAGATATTTAACATCTCAAACAAAATTGTATTATCAATAAGGTCATCTTAAATTTTGATTTTCATTTCTTCTATATGATATCCATCTTTATTTACATTATCATTCACATCAACTGGTCCATAAATCCCAATATCGTACCAGTCAGTATGTATATTATTTTGTTTCAAGATGTTTAGTCAAGAATTTATAGATTTGATCTATTTTTTGAAAAATAAAATATTCTTACAACTCATCTAATATAATTAATCTTGAATAAAAATATATAAAAATGGATAAATGGTTTTAGAAGGTTCATATGGATACCCTGTTGCAATATTGATAAACTTTTTGATGCCGTCCTCAGACTTATTTTTCATACTATTAATATCCATATAGTTTTGATTCTTATCCATCCTACTATGACCAATAATATTCATTTTGAGAAAAAATAAAAAAACACACATAAGATATTAATAATATATAGAGAAGGTTATAGATAATTAAAAGAAATTTGATAATTTTCCTATGAAAAAACATTTATACTCACGTGGGAAACTCAATGAAGAAATAAAAAATGTTACAATGATAATATGATTAAATTCATTGAAATTGGAATTATACAATCCTTATGAGAATGTTTCACATTGATAAGCCCCATTTAAAACAATAATTTATATTGTATAAAAACATTAGGATGGTTTATGTATAATTAAAGCATGACATTTATGATCGATGAAATATTTGAAAAAAGGAGGTCAAGGATGAAGTTAAATTCCAATAAGGGGAACCCACATGGGATTATTTCCACCTTGATTATATTTTCCCCTTTGGTAGATTGTAATCATGATTTTATAATTAGGAACTTACTCAACTAATAAAGTTGAATGAATCTCATAATTCCAATGCTATTGGTCATGAATCCTTAAAATTTATATTAAAAAAATGGTAACATGCAAAGAAACAACCTATAGTGGTTGAAGGGTTATAAGTTCCCGAATATAGGGAATAATTATTATAACACTTTGAAAGAATCCATTAAGCTACATGAAGTTAATTTTCCGAGATAATAAGAGATGGATTATGTGTATTGATGTTGTTTGGTAGTGGTGGGAATCATTTATTGGAGTTTATGTCTTATATCTATAAATTTATAAAGAGTATATTTTAATTTTCATCTATTGGCGAAGACGTTGATCAATAGTTTTCACTCACTAAATATTTAATGGTTATTAGTTAGTGTAAAACAATGAAGGATAATGATGTTTGTTTTGAGAAAACAGAAAACATTATATGTGATAAAAATTAATTTTCTTTCTATATAATTGATTGAAGGTTACTATAACCAAATCCTTTGAGAAAATTAAAAACACAAAACATGGAACTAAAAATTTTGAAATAAATAAATAGTTTTAATGGAAAATCATAAGTTAAAAACTATTTGTTTATAAAGTGATAATTTTTATTAGAGTTCAAGGGAAAGTAGTGAAAATGTATTTGTTCAATGACAGTTTGAACAACATGAGGGATGAGGTCCTATTTTTGGGTTCTATTTAAAAGATCGTAAAAGTTATATTAGTGATTTTTAAAAAACATTGATAAAGACCCATATTTATTAGAACTAAAATATAAATTGATGAGAAACACACTTAATTTGTTCTAACTCATAGAACTGATAAAGATGGTATTTTATCATCAATTTCCAGAAAAATTAGATAATGATCCGGTTTGTATGTACTTTCTATTTTAGTGCTCAAAACCTAATATTTATCATCAATATTTGGAATGTTATGAAATGAACCAAATTTATTGACCTAAGAGGTGATGGTAGATAAGCCCATTCCTATGCCTATGGATTGGGAGGGACCTCTATCATCCTTCGAGGGAATTAAAGCGATCTCATTCTCTTTATTTTATATTCATAATTTTCTTCCTTATTTATTTTAGATAGTTCTTATCCATAATTTTTTATATTTTTTTGATGTCTTCTTGAATCATTTGTTCTCATCCTTAGAGTTCATTTATTCTTAGTTGCTTCTGAACCTGATTTTGATAGCATGTTTTAAGCAACATAATCCCTCGATGGACTCATTTGATTAGTTTTTTTTTCAATATGTGAGACTACAAGAATGATTATCTGTGTGTCTTCTCAACAATTGAAACTTCATTATTCGATTCTCTTTAGAGAAAGACAAGTTCCATCCTAGGTCTAGTTCCCACTGCATTTACAATAGATCATGTTTCTCTTTATTTAGTTGGTCTTATGATTTCCACCTGAAATATGATACCCCAACGGTAACACCCTGAGATTTTATGAGAAATATTATTTTTAATTTCATTAATATCTTGTGTTTTACAGTACACAAAGATTATATTGTGATATACGCAACACCGTATTAGTTTTTAGTATACACAAACACTATTCTTGCCTTGTGTTGCACAAAAGAGCAACCTTCTTTAATAGCGTGTGTTGTACGCAATACCGAGTTTCACTAAACAACGATATATTGTTCTAATATTATTATGAACTAGCCATTATGAATATTTATAACAACATTTTGAATTTTATTACAATACAATTCATCTAAATCATTTTCTTGAACAATTTATGAGAACTAAATCAATTTTTCGTATAAATGGAAATAATTTTCCAAAAAATACTGTTTTTCCATCTTTTGATGGAACACCCACTTTAAATCTAGTTTTTGAAATGTTTATGAGTTCAGTTTGTCAAAATAAAGGTATTTATTACAATATGTATATAAAAATTTACTTTGGATAATTTTAAATTATTTTTCTGTTAACTTTCATATTTTGATGAATAGTAAAAATACGGTAAATTTTAAATAAAAACAACTTTGTTCATAAAGATTATTTATATAGTTACATTATAATATTGAATGGTTTCAAAGTATAAATATAATATATTTTTACCATTTAATATAATGTAATTTCTTATCGTTAATTTTACATTGAATTCCTAGGTAAAAACATTTCAATCTTTTGCAATGTTTTAACTTTTAAAACTTGTTTCTCAAAAGTGGGATTAATTTTAAATAAATTAATACAACATATATGTTTTGAATTTGAAAAAATGGATTCCAAATTTAGAATCATTATGTACAAATTATTTTAATAGTCTACTTTATATTTTTATGCATTATGAATAATAACTAAGGTAAATTTTATTTACCATTGTTAAAGGTAAATCTGGTAATTAAGGGTAAAAATAATATTTTAAAATTACCCTAAAACATTTTTTAATTTAATTGGATGATTAAAGTTATCCTTAAAATATACTTTGGTAGAAATATAATCTATTGGAACCCACTTGGATGTGATTAATACCTTTATTTTATTTACTTTAAATTAAAGAGAAATATGTCTCACTCAAACTTGAATAATTAAAGTGTTTTTAATATAAGGTTATAAAGAATGTAAACTCAATTGTAAATAAAAATTTGAAATATAAGATTTTTTTCTTTATTATGGTAATTTATTTTTATTTTTTAAGAAATATTTAATTACCTAAATATCATATACATTAATGATGCAGATATTATTTATTTAGTGAAAAATCAATAATATAGTTTTTATTCAAATAATAATACTCATAAAAATCCAAAACACCAAAAAACAACTTATTGGTCGTGTATATATAATAAATAATCATCCAATGGTCTATGTTTGTACCATTTGGAGCCTTAGAAAAGTAATTATGACACTTATA
This sequence comes from Viscum album, assembly GCA_963277665.1. Lineage (NCBI taxonomy): Eukaryota > Viridiplantae > Streptophyta > Magnoliopsida > Santalales > Viscaceae > Viscum > Viscum album. The sequence goes on along the minus strand of OY728158.1, from coordinate 358,039,677 downwards.
TTATTTTATTTTAAAAGGTGTCAAAGTTGTATCCTTCATAATTTAATAAATATATCAATTTAAATTTTGTGATTTTAAGATGATAAATTCAAGTAAAAGCCTTATTATGAACTATTTTAGATATATATTTATCATAGTATTATATTTTTTTTATGCCCCAAATAAGTGTATTAAATAATTATACATAAATGTTGTAGTAATTATTTTAGAAAGAGAAATATCAAATAAACGGTTTTGAAAACATTAAAATAAATATTATACAAAAAAATTAATGTGATCCATGAATTTTTTAGATTAATATGGCATTTATGGAATCTATTAAATATATTTTTTCAAATATATCTTATGTTTATATTTAATTTAAATTCAAATAATTGAATAGTGTCAAAATTGACACTATTGATATTTTAAAAAAATACATATTATTAAATTGTTTGAAAATGACAAAAATATTGAAAACATACAAATTAAAAATTATATGGTCGATAAGGAAATAATATATCTAATTACTTAGTATTCACAACACATAACTAAGTATTTATAACAATTTAAAAATTAGAATATTATTACCACTTATAAAAACATAGATTAAATAAAGATAAATCAAAATGATAAGGTTTAAAATAAACATAAAACATGTCTAAATTTTATTGGTTTATGGTATTACAACCCTATATTATCTCATATTCTAATTAAGTCATTTTTTGTGATTTTTAAGGGTGGATTCATTTTATTATTAACTAATATTTTTGAGGTTTCCAAAAGTGCCCCTCTCTTCTCTTATAAAAGGGCATATCATCCCTCTCCTCCTCACACCATATTGATCCTTCAAGCTCGGAAAACCCTGAACAATACTCTTATAAACTTTCATAGTATCATTTTGGATATTCTGGTCTTCTCAAAATACCATCTCAAGTCTCTTTAATAGGAAGTTCAAAGGAGGTGCGTCGAAGAAGAGGCAATCTCTTTTACAGATTCATTCAAGTTTCTTTATTTTTATTCTTACTACTCTTTAGTTGTTTCATTATAAATTAATAACATCAGTATAACTAATATAATTATATGTTATTATAAATATTAAAAAACCCTTATTCACTTTTTATCCACCCAACGAAAAATGAAATCACTGTGCGTTCGTACGTACGGCTTATCGTCTCCACACAATGGTGTAATCTATTTTTCCACCACCACCATACTTGGATGGGTATAATGGTGGAAATAATAACTATATATTATTATTATAACATAATACTAATTCTATGATATTATATCATCCACTCCAATTGAATTAAATAATTATGGGAACAATATCATCGCTTGTGCGTAACTTCAAATTATTGTCTCCACGATGCGATGAGATTCATCTTCCATGTTAACCATTAAAGTATGATTATAATGTATATATAATAAGTAATCATGAAATATATGACATAATAATTCTAATTTAATTATGGTTTATATATATTTCATTTACTTCCATTCAATTTAATAATGAAACGAAAACATCGTTCATGCATACGTAAGGCCTACCGTCTCCATAAATGGTGTATTTCATTCCATTTATCGATATATTATATATATTTTTTGAATATATAATATATATAAATCATTTTTTACAGTCTAGAAGTATGTAATAATGATATATGTAATCATATGAAAAATTACAAGTCAAAAAATGCACGATAAATGAAACGATTTTACCGAAAACGCTGCTTTAAAATGGAATTAACAAATGAAAGGGTAATATAAAGTCGTAAGTGAATCATATATGATATCATAAATGTTATTATGGTTCGGTTATAAGTTAATAATATTTTTAAAACCACTATACATGAGTCTCAGACACATATGGAAGAAATTGTACATAAGGTGAGGGATAATTATTCCAATCCCATTTGCTATCCGAGATTTTTTATTCGTAAGTACTTACTAGGGTTATCTTTATCATACATGTCCTTGATTTCCCAAAATGTATTAATAAAATGTTTACTATTCCTCCAAGTATGTTTAAATTCATTTTTACCCTTTTATGACGTTTACCACAAGCTATGGAAGGAATCTTTCTTTTGTTTACCATACGAGGAAATTTTTGACTTTTCTGAAAAAAGTACGAGGATAATGATTTTTTTAAATTATATGACATGAATGAATTTTTACAGTTTAATAATGCCTTATTTTCATGATTCTTTCTCTACATTATTTCATGATTTTTTTCATCAAAATTCCTTTCTATGAAAATTACCTGGAGTTTTGTGAAAAGAAAATGATTTTGGGGAAGAAAGGATATTTTCCTCAAAATTTTATTTCAAGTTTTTTTATCAAAACTATATCCCGTATAAGATGAACTTATTTAGTATGATTTTGTTTCAAGTATAATTCTTCTATTATTTACATGATTAAATTTTTATTATGATGAAATGATATGAGTTTGTTTTATATGGATTATGTTATGATGGTAAGATGTTTATGAAACCCATTTTATTATTTTGGGTTATAATGAATGATTTATGTTTATTTTGTGACACACGTAAAAATGATTTCATTATGAGATGAGTAGGAACTATATCTACCATCAATGCATTTTATAATGATTTATATCTCATGATATAGACATGGCTGGAACGGTAAGTAAATTCTGGATCAGTAATACAGGGTTAGAACGACTAGTAAACCCGGTTTAGTAATGGAATTTGTCCACTATGATGGTCTTGGATGAAATGCCATGGATAATATGGAAATCATATAATTTTATTAACGGTTTTCCACAATTACATGTTTTATTCCCATGTTATTTTATCATGAATAATGTTCCTTTCTAATCTATTCCTTATATACTTCCACGATTTATGTCATTACTCATGTTTTATGTTTATGTTTTTACTTTCAAATGTTTATGGATTGTTTGATGTTCTCCATTTTTACCCTTACTAAGCATTTGAGCTCATCCTTTTTATGATTTCTTTTCCCCATGATATTGATATTGGTTTTAGGTAAGAAAAAATGAGGAAGAACTTTATGGGAGATGTTAAAGATCTTTCATTAGGATTAGAATATTTTGTTATGAGTTTACAAAGACACTAAACTGGTACGGTCCTTGGGTGTCTATTTTTGTTATGTATTAAGTATTCCAAAAAAGTAATGTAACATCCATGTATGTCAAGATTTGGGTCTCTACATTTGGTATCAGAGGAAAGGATTAATTAACATATGGAAACTAGGATGCGAAATATTTAGTGAGATCCCTAGAGATATTTCTATGGTATGTCTAGGTATGTCCCTATGGTAAAGTATAAGTATAGGTTACAGTCCTAGAATTATGATAATGATCACAAATAAACTAGGATTAAACTTAAGATATTAGTTATTGAAATTACACCCCTTGATTATGTTGTTTTCCTAGTTTGATTTCTTCCTCTCACACTACTCTTTTTGGGTTTTAGATAATGGCTGGAACTCGAAGGGACCGTGTTAATGATCAATGCACTGGGAAATGCAATGACTGTCCTTCTGAACAACCTAATGTTATGGGAAATGGATTGAAAAATATTTTTTCTACACTTATACAAGCTATATATCATTTTGGACTTCCAAATGACCAGTGAAAGGAACAATATTTTATTGAGTCCTTCATGAGGAAACATCTACCTTCATTCAGTGGGCCTTCTGATCCTCTTGTTTCTGAACAATGGATCAGTACCGTTGAAAAGATATTTTCCATACATCGATGTTCAGAACAAGAAAATGTTAGTGTGGCCATTTACAGTTTACAAGGTGAAGCAGACTAGTGGTAGACTCTAATTCAGAATACGAGGCCCCAAGATGAAATTGAATCCATGGAATGGGATGAGTTCAATAAATTCTTTTTCAATAAGTACTTCCCTCGTATTCTTTGAAGAAATATGGAAAATGATTTCTTTGAGCTTAAGAGAAAGGATGATTAATCTTTTGGTATATACGAGGAGAATTTTACAAGGCTTGAAAGGTATGCATCTGGCTTTATCATCCAACCTGAATATAAATTTGATTTATTCTTCAGTGGCTTAAAACCAAGACTTCTAAGGGAATTAGCTATAAGAGACATTAGTAGCTATGAAGAAATTGTGCATTGTGATACTAAGGTAGAACTAGGAGTTTTTGTTATATATCCATCTTATGGTTTTGACAAGAAACAAAAGATGATGTTCAAGGAAAAATCATGAAACAATGGTAAAAAGAAAATGATAGTTTCATTATGCTCAAAGTGTGAAAAGAAGCATGGTGGAGATTGTCTTAAAGGGAATAGAAAATGTTTTAAGTGTGTAAAAGAAGGTCATCGAGCAGCAGAGTGTCTAAGTAATGGGAAAAAGGTAGTTAATGATGAGAATAATGAAAATACTACAGAGAACGCACCACCAACACATCAATGCTACAAGTGCAAGGAGATGGGGTATTATTCTATCCAATGCCCTAATCCAAGGGTTAATGATGATCGACATCAACAACTTCTTAAGGAAAAGGAAAAAGGGAAGTCACATGAAATCACTATTGGTGATTTTGAATATAGAAATGAAGTTTTAGAATGATTATGTATATTTGTAACGGGATTCCAAAATAGTGTTTTGGAATCTCATTAATAGTAATATAGAATATTAGAATATCTATGTATTGGTTTTCAATAATTGTATGGTACCAGTAACCATGAAAAGTGATTGAAATATTTTTAGAAAGAAGATAATATTCTCATAATGAAGGGATAGAGAGAAAATATTATGTTTGATAGTATTAATGATCTCATGACTAATTTATGGAAAAATTGACATAATGTTTTGAGAATATATAAATTTTGGGATTTTGGTATGTGGAAATAATTAACTTTCGACAGCATTCATGTTTTCCCTAAGGTTCTATGGTAATTTATGTTTCAAGAGAATACATGATTAATGTATTCACATGTTTGGAATATGACCAACACGATATATCTTATGATATATTGGGGATAAATGATGGTAATCAAATGCTTTGTATATGACCTCTCTAGTAATCATTTTCATTATACTATGAGATTGGATATAATTATTTTGGATTAGCCTATAGATTGGAATGGATTAGGTTAGACATCAGATAGTATTGTTTAAGGCTAGAAATTATTTATATTATTTCACAAATGTTATAATAGTATAGTTTTAGAAAAAGGACAACTTGAAGGATGAGTGACAACCCATCACGTTGGACAAGGATGCAAGAATCAAACGCCCAACTGAAGTGTTACAGGCCTTTATCACCTACCAGCAGCCTAAAAAAAGTCCATGGTTAGTAGAAATTAGTTTTAATTTTTTTTAAACGGTTTGATAGATGAAGTATAATTCAATTTTTGTAACTATATATGATCAATATCCCCATAGATGGACTTATATATATTTAATAACTTGGGTTATCCTTTTTGTGATAGAGATAGATGGAATTGTCTATCTTTCTATCACATGATCTGCTAACACTTCAAGAATGACAAATTCAACTTTATTTCTTTAAATAAGATATGAAGTGGAAATTGGTCACGGAATGAAAAACAATGATATTACACTAAAATCAAGTATGTATTTCTCCTCATGCAAAAATTCATCAACTTTATGAAAATGATCCTGTAAACAAAAAATGTTGTCCTAGTACCCTTATATCTGATGAATCATATGGTACCTTGGATCATCAAAAAATTTGGCATTGTGATTGTTGGCTTTTTCATATCCATGTTCTCTACCACTCTCCATCAGAATTTGATGGTTATATTTATCTTCCAGATCCATATTTTTACCTATGTTCTTCTATGTGGAAACCCAGTGATGAGTTAATTGGGGTAACCATTACGTTTCATAAATTAGATTTTAAACTTAAGTTTACTATTCCTTTTTACGATGTGGGTTTCTATGGAAGAAACTTTTATGTAGTAAACCACATATAAACCTGACGAATTTCGAGGGCGAAATTCATTTTATGGGGGGTAGAATGTAACACCCAGAGATTTTTTGAGAAATATTATTTTTAATTTATTTGATGTTTTGTGTTGTATGCTACACAAACATTAGCTTGCGCTATACGCAACACCGTATTAGCTGGTAGTATACGTAAACACTATTCTTGGATTGTGTTACACACAATAGATACCTTCCTCAATAGCGTTTGTTGTACGAAATACTGAGTTTCACTAAATACTGATATATTGTACTAATATTTTTATGAACTATTAGTTATGAATAGTATTAACTGAATTATAAATTTAATAACATTATAATTCATTTTAATCCTTTTCTAGAATAAGTTATGAGAAAAAAATAATTTTTGCGTATAAAGGAAATAATTTTTTCAAAAGTACATTTTTACCATCTTTTGATGGAACAACTACTTAAATATAGTTTTTGACATGTCAATGAGTTCAATTTGAAAGGATAATGTTATTAATTTCAATAAGAATATTAAAATTTACTTTGGATAATTTTTTAATATTTTTTAGTTAACTATCATATTTTGTTGAAGAGTAAAAATATGCTAAATTTTAATTAAAAACAACTTTTTTCATCAAGATAATTTATAAGGTTAATTTATATTATTTAATGGTCTTAAAGTATAAAGAGAATATATTTTCACAATTTAATATAATGTACATTCTTAACATTAATTTTATATTGAATTCATAGGTAAACATATTTCAATCTTTTGCAATGCTTTAACTTTTAAAACACATTTTTTCAATAGAGGTATTCATTTTAAAGTAATTACTACAACTTCTATGTTTTGAATTTGGAAAAATAGATTCCATATTTGAGATAAGTAGGTCCCAATTATGTTAATAGGCTACTTTTTATTTTTAGGCATTATGAATAGTAACTACGGTAAATTTTATTTACCACTATTAAAGGTAAATCTGGTAATTAATAGGAAAAATAATATTATAAAATTACCCTAAAACTTGTTTTAATATAATTGGATAATGATATTTATCCTCAGAACACACCACAGGAAATGGACAGTTTCCCAACGGTTCTGAACCATTGGGAATGCCTGCAGAACTGTAGGTACGTAAGTCGTTGGGAATGCTTTTCCCAACGGTTTACACAGAACCGTTAGGATAGGTTAGAAAAATGAACCTATCCCAATGGTTTGGTTCAACCATTGGGATAGTTTTTTCGAATGGTTTGGCTTGAACCATTAAAAAAACATCCATATGACTTCTTTCCCAACAGTTTCTAAACCGTTGGGAAAGGTTTTTTACCAATGGTTCATAGAGAACCATTGATAAAAAAATACTAAAAATCATATCCCAATGGTTTGAAACCGTTGGCATAGCCTATGTTGTGAAAATTGCATAGAAGCCTGTAATTTTCACAGTAGGCACAGAGAAGGGTGTCCATTCCCTCCCCTTTCTAATTCCCTCTCATTTCCAGTTATTTTACCTACAATAATCAACTAACACAATCATATAAAATTATTGTACCTGGAATAACCAACTAACACATACATATATAGAACAAATTCATACACATTTAACAAATAGTGCATCCTAGAACTATACACATACATAATTACATCATAATTCATAACGTAATTATAAACACACATAATTCATTTAGAATTCAATTTAAAATTTAAATGACAATTAAATGTGGAATCCGGAATTGAATTCATAATTTGATCAGTTTTTTTAAATACCATATGTTTTTACTAGAAATGATGTCCATTTTAAACAAAATACCTACACTTGGAGTGATACCGGCCACACTGTGCCTTGGATTGAGGTGAGGTTATCTCATAAACGTCACAAATAACCCATGTATCATTTTCCTAAAGTATCAACATATTCCAAAAGCTTTTGGTCGGTTTTTGGTATGTCAGTTGTTGTTTTCACATAAAATAAAGTGCTATTTAAATAAAAGAGAGACACTTTGAGTGGTTTCGGCCACACCGTACCTCAGATTGAGGTGGGGTTGACTCTTACATGTCATAAATGACCCATGGATAGTTGTGCTAACGTATCAACACAATCAAAATCTGTTTGGTTAGTTTTCCGTTTGTACTTAAAATGTTGTCCATTTTAAACATAAGAGAGACAATTTTGGTGGTTCCGGCCACACCGCGACTCTGATTGAGGAACAATTGACTAGTAAACATCACAAATGTCCCATGGATCATTGCCCTAATGTTTCAAAAGATTCCGAATGCATTTGGTCGGTTTTTCGTATGCCATTTGTTCTTTTCACTTATAATCCTATCCATTTTAAACAAAAGAGACACAGTTAGAGTGGTACTATCCACACCGCACCTTGGATTTATATGGGATGACTCTTACATGTCTCAAATGTCCCATGGATCATTTTACGAAATTATCAACAAAATCTGAATGCGTTTGGTATGTTTTCCGTATGCCAGTTGATGTTTTCACTTAAAATGGTGTCCTTTTGAAACAAAAGAGAGACACTTTGAGTGGTGCTGGTCACACTGGGCCTTATATTGAGGTGAGGTTAATTCATACACGTCACATATGACCCATGGATCATTGTGATCAATTATCAACACAATCAGAATTTGTTTGTTCAGTTTTCCGTATGTACTTAAAATGTTGTCCATTTTAAACAAAAGAGAGACACTTATTGTAATCTTGGACACATCGTGCCTCAGATTGAAGTGGGGTTGACTCATACACATCACATATGACCCATTGATCGTTTTCCTAATGTATCAACATATTTTTAATGCGTTTGGTCAGTTTTTCGTATGTTGGTTGTGGTTTTCACTTAAAATGATGCCCATTTTAAACAAAAGAAAGGCACTATGAATGGTGCCAGCCACACCACGCCTTGGATTGAGGCATGGTCGACTCATACACGTCACATATGACCCATGGATCGTTGTGCTAAAGTATCAACACAATCAGAATCCGTTTGGTTAGTTTTTCGTATGCAAGTTGTTGTTTTCACTTATAATGAAGTCCATTTTAAACAAAAGAGAGGCATTGTGAGTGGTGTTGGACACACCACGCCTCAGATTGAGGCGAGGTTGACTCGTACACGTTACATATGACCCATGGATCTCTCTCCTAATGATTCAATTGAAAATGATTTTGTTTGGTCAGATTTACGTATGTACTTAAAATGATGTCCATTTTAAACAAAAGAGAGGAACTTAGAGTGATCCCGGCCACACCACAACTCAGATTGAGCCCGAGTTGGCTTGTACATGTCGCATATGACCCATGGATCGTTTTGATAAAGTATCAACATAATATGAATTCATTTTGTCAGTTTTCCATATGCCAGTTGTTCTTTTCACTTATAATCATATCCATTTTAAACAAAAGAGACACAATTAGAGTGGTACCGACCACACCATGCCTCGGATTTAGTCAGGGTTGACTCGTACAAGTCTCAAATGAACCATGGATCATTGAACTAAAGTATCAACACAATATGAAAGAGTTTGGTCTATTTTCTATATGCCAGTTAATGTTTTCACTTAAAATGATGTCATTTTGAAACAAAAGAGAGACACTTTGAGTGGTGTCGGCCACACCGCGCCTCAGATTGAGGCGTGGTTGACTCGAACAAGTCACATATCACCCATGGATCGTTGTTCTAATGTATCAACACAATCATACTCTATTTGGTTGGTTTTCCATATGTACATAAAATTTTGTCTGTTTCAAACAAAAGAGAGAGACATAGAGTGACCCCGAACACATAGTGACTCGGCTTGAGTCGGGGTTGACACGTACACGTCACATATAACCCATGGATTGTTGTGATAATGTTTCAACAGAATCCAAATGCGTTTGGTCAGTTTTCCATATTCCAGTTTTTCTTTTCAATTAAAATCTCAGCCACATTGCGTATCGGATTTAGAAGGGGTTTACTCATACATGTCACATTGAGTGGTGTCGGCCACATAGCGCCTCAGATTTAGGCGGAATTTCTTACCAAGTATCTCACATAGGGGACCGAGTATCACCTGAGGCATGGTATTACCTTCTTGAAAAAAAAAATGTCATCGGTTTATCTTAAAGGAACCAATATCACTCATGAGTAATAGAAGCCATCATCGTAGCCCTCACCTAGAAACCAAAGAATTCATTATGGAATTTCAAGTCTAAATTCCTTGAGCATGAAGAGTCCGTCCATGATTCCTTAACATGTAAACCATGTATTATCCTAACAATTGACAAGTAAACCAAATCAAACAAGGCATAATTCAAATAACATGGAGAATTCTACAACAAGGCTTTGTATTCAATTTAAAGCATATCATCATATGCATTTGATGACCATGAGCTAATAAGCTTACCAATACATTCATATAATTCAAGATATAAAAAATGACAGAATCCTAAATAACATTGCATGATTAGAGAAATAAAAAAAGGCATGTAAAATCTAGGAGGAGTGTGTGGGGAAGTCTGGGGGTCTTGGGACGAGGGTGGGGGGCTGTCCGGGGTCAAGGGAAGAGGGTGGGGGCTGTCGGGGGGGGGGGGGGGCTGTTTGTGGGGGGGCTCCTTGGGGACCAAGGAGGAGGGTGGGGGGGGGGCTGTTCGGGGGGCTGTCTTGGGGTTGTCTGAGGGGTTGTCTGGGGTCCAAAGAGGAGGGTGGGGGGGGGGGGGGGCTGTCTGGGGGGCTATCCAGGGGGTGTCCAGGGGGCTGTTTGGGGAGCAAGTAGGAGGGTGGGGGGGGGGGGGGCTGTCCGGGGTCCAAGGAGGAGGGTGGGGGCCGTCTGTTGGGCTGTCCGGAGTCTAAAAATGATGTGTGGGGGGATTACTGAGGGGCAGTCTGGGAAGATGTCCGAGGTACACGGAGGAGGGGGGGGGGGCTGTCTGGGGGGCTGTCTGGGGACCACGGAGGAGGGTGGAGGGGCTGTTCGGGGGGCTTTCTGGGGGGTTGTCTGTGGTCCAAGGAGGAGGGTGGGGGGGGGGCTGTTTATGGGGCTGTCCAGGGAGTTCACAAACACACAAAACTCTACAAACATGCTCAAGATACACCGAAACAACTAAAAGACAACAACATCCATGAAAAAAAACAATATATAAAAATAACTCAACTCCAATACTATACTATGAGTCTAGATAAATCCAACAACTAGAATAGATTAAACCTCAAATATCAGTAATATTAGTAAAACATGTAACGATCAATTTGTCCCACATCACCATCACTATCATCACCATCATCATCACCCTCATCCTCGTGGTTATCGTTGTCCTCATCATCGTCACCTCCCTCCTCAACCTCCTCCTCCTCACCCTCTCCCTCCAACTCACCCTCCTCCTCTGCCTTGCCCTCCTCCTCTCCGTCCTCTTCCACATCAAAGTCCTCGCCATCATTATCATCAGGATGGACATCATCTTGACCACCACTAGAACTGCAACATATTGCACCAAATATAAAACTAATCGACGACATGTATTCATCAAATGTTGGGATGGCCATTGGTGGAAATGTTGGACGTAGAACTTTAATAAATTTCATAAATGCACGGTTTTCCCTAACAGACTGTTCTACCATCTCTATGGACCTTTTTTCAGCCTATTCTACCTGTGACCTAACATGCTGTAGCTCGGTGGCACTACAAATCATACCTGAGGAGGGCCAATACTTTGTCAGGGCTATCCTAGGTCGGCAGCGTACTCTGCCAGAATGATCCTCTCCCAACACATGATCTAAGTGATCAGTTGGCCCAAAATTGTCTGGTTATTGGCATGAAGGTCCTCTAAAGAAGCCTGTTACAAATAAAAATATATTATTAAGTTACAAAATAGATATTAAAATATAAAATAAAAATATGAAAACATACAATCCGCTGCTGAGTTAGTTCATTGACAGCACTTCCATCCTTTTTCCGTCTACTTGAGAAAAATAGTTTTGCTCAAGGAACACATCCTTCAATATTCCATTTATTCCTCTATAATGACATTGAAAAATAAATTAATATAAAAACATTAGAAAATTTTTAAATAACTAAGGGAAAAAAAGAAACTGTAAGTTGTAAATAAAACTTATAAATAATTGTCATACCATCTTCCTCTCATGATCTGGCATCGTAGTACGTCCTAGTGTGTGGAGGTATTTTTTTGCATCAATTTTTTTTTTATTTTTTCGTGAGGATTCCTAAATAATATTAGATATTTAAAAGGATAATATTAATTCAAAACATGAAATTTATTATTTAAATACCTAAAATGTTATTAATACCTTAAACTGAGTAGTCATCCAATGAGTAATCATCTACTGATAATAATCTATAGGATAATCATCCAAAACATGTACCACCTCAATCTCAGTTCCAACTCTAACACAATAGCCAATATAAAACTCATGCTTGTATTATCTTCGAAGCTCACATAAATCCTTTAGACGTGCCGGTCGTGCACCCTCACTATCGGGAAAACTAAATCGAAGCTGACACCAAAATATTAATTCATATAAATACAAAAATAATTCATGGCATTAAATACCACATATTTTTTACCCATATCTCTGCCGCAGCTCTATCCTTGACATCATGTGGAAACTGTCTCCATGATAACATCTTGACAGGAATGATGTCGGTGTATTTGGAAAGAGTTGCTAAAAAACTCCGACATCGCTTCCCTTTTTTCTAAAAAATTTTGTTGTATTCATTGTAATCCACCATTACATGTGTGCGTTGGTTCCACACCGCACATAAGAGTTTACTCCCCCACCCCCACCTCCGGTCCGTAGATGTATATTTCATGAAATAAAAAAATATATTTTATCAAAACATGTTATAATGAAAATGAATATAGGTATAAAAATTTTGTTAGGGTTTTATAAATATAATTTCGCCAGTCTGATCACTTAACGCCTCTGGGTCCACAGAAACTGATGGAACTCTCTATGGTGGAACAGGAGTCGAAGACTATGGAATATAGAATCTCGAAGAGACAGAAGTAGAAGGAAAAGATGATGGGATAGTTTTATGACGGAATTCTGGCAGGGGAGTGGGAATCATCATGTGATATGAAAAAGATATGTCAGAAGATGAAAAAAGTGGTGAAAACATGGGAGGCCTAAATATCCTGTGTGTCCTTAATGACACACTGGGATCATAATGATGGAAGTATGACATGTCAGTGGGAGGGGAAGGGTTTAGTTGGGTATGCGGAGCTGCTCGTCTACCTCTGGTACGAACCCCCCTCGTACCACCTGCCTGAGTACTAAGACTAGTATGAGGCTCCTCGTCAAATAATTGTTGGCGTATAGGTGGATCTTTCAAAAATGATTAAAACAAAATTAATCACGTGACATTATATATTATTTAATTATATACGTTTGAAATAATGTACTCAATGTAGGCACTAATGGTGGAACGCCCATCTCTGCCATTCGACGATTGTTCTCCATCATTTTTTCCTTCATGTCTCTTTAATTGGATGCATTTCCTACTTTTGAAAACAAATATGTAATTAATTAGAAAAATAAAACTAATTTATATCCCAAAAAACTAAATATATTAGGGAATAGGGGGATTCATTGGTAAATTGGATATCAATTGTTTTAGAAGAGTTTGAATGGATTTAATAAATCATACAAGTTGTAATGTTTACCAAGATAGAAATATTGTTTGACTAGGTTTGAATACAGTTCAATTAAAAATTCAAAAATGAAATTCAAATAAAACTGTAACCAATAATCATTGAAAATTCACATAACAGTCATGTCAGCTAAAACATATTTGTGATTAATACTAAATCAATTCGAATAGTACCAACCTTAACAACCCAACTCGAGGTAAACCAAAATAATTGAGAACATCGATGAATGATTCTATATATTTTCAACCACATATTTAGGTTAACAATCAACTCTGACAATTGAGCTATTGGAGTTATCAAAATAAATAAATGGATTGGTTCCAATGGCCGTAGGGAAAGTGTCAATTCCATCAACACCATCATTAAAAATATGTCTTGGAATTACTTCAACTAGGACACAAAATTCAGGTCGAAGTTGGTCTTTGACATAAAAAAACTAGTTTATCCATTGATTCAACACATATGGTTCTTTGGTAGCAAGAGTGCGATTCATATTAATTAATATAAATCCAAAATTATCAATAAATGTTCCCTGTCTCATCATCGAATCAAACCGATGGTATTTCATCATTGTGACCCGTCCATGAGAGTAATAATCCAATATTATTATTTTCTCAACGACTCCATAATAACACACATTTTCAAATTGTAGTCTACTATCTGATGCACTGGCATAACAATCTATTGTGGTAGTAACCATAACAAAAAATGTTGTGCTCTCATGTTATTTTCTCGTTTAGTGACAATAAATTTGTACCCATTGAGATAATTGATTTACAGTCACGAACCGCTATATTAGGACCAAAATCCAAAGATTTTATTTCCTCGGAGATAGAGTCAACAGATAAACTCAATTCCTGAAATATAAATGATTATTAAACTAAATTAAATATTTATTTAATTATTTTAAACAGTAATATTTTTACCATTAATTTTAACCAAGCAAGAGAACTCTTTTCAATGAAAAGCCTCCCTCCTCATAGATAAAGAAGAATAATGTCTATTTATTATTGTTTTATCTTCCCAGAAGATAAAAAAATTGAATAGTTTAATAGATATTTTTTTAAGATGTACATATTAAAATTTGATAGCTGATATATTCATTGAATAAATCACAGTTGAACAAAACAGTGCAATGTGCCATCTTTCTCTCTTCATGGATTAACGTCTTCAATGTATATGATCCAGGAATTCCTCCTGTTTGAGGAAGTGATGGAAAACTGGGTTCAATTTTTTCATACTGTTCTTCTTCATTTCTCATTGGTATATTCATTCTTGTAGTAAGATTAGACAAATACATTGAGTATAAATCCATACATTCTTGAGCCAAGTAACCATTCACGATAGAACCTTTGGGATGATTCCTATTTCAGATATAAGACATTAATGTGTACATATTTATTTCAGTTGGATACATCCAAAAAAAGAAACAGGTCCTATGAGAAGTATTTTAGTGGGAATATGGACAGTCAGATAGAGCATTCATGTGAAAAATGATGGAGGACATATTTTCTCCAACTCACACAAAATTAAAGGGGAATCTGTCAACATTGTTTTCCAGAAAGACATGCACAACATCATAGCACAATGATCTCTAAAAAAATGTAACAACCTAATAATAGTCACCCTTACATTATCAGACAAGATATGACAAATTTCTATGTGAAGAAACTCATGCAGAAGAATGTGATAATCATACATCTTCAAAGATTTTAGCTTCAACTCTCTTCTATTGACCCATTTAGATATGTTGTTTCAATAGCCATCAGGAACTCTAATTGCCTCTAATACTTCCAAAAATTG
Source organism: Viscum album (assembly GCA_963277665.1). NCBI lineage: Eukaryota > Viridiplantae > Streptophyta > Magnoliopsida > Santalales > Viscaceae > Viscum > Viscum album. The sequence continues at coordinate 358,024,307 of OY728158.1, read as the reverse complement.
TTTTTTTCCGTAGGTGTTATCATGTAATAAGCACAAGGACGTTTCCATTTATTTTGACTGAAACGCACACGTTGCAATTCTGGTCTGATGCCTCAATCCACCAAGTCACACCGAGATCGTAAAGCATCTTTTGTCTTCCCCTTGACATTAAGAAGATTCGAAAACAAAATTTTGCATATATTCTTTTCAATATGCATTACGTCTAATCAATGATGTAAAAAATTGGTTGACCAATAATGAAAATCCAAAAAGATACTCCAATTCCTCCAATTATAACAGGTTTCAGTGGAAACATTCTTTCTCTTTCCATATTTCATTTGACACTTCCCGAATGAAGAAGTGAAATCTTTCAATTCATTATGCACATCAGTTCTAGACATATTCTGAGGTGGATCATAGGTCACTATCCTATTATCAAATCTTCGATGATTATTTCTATATGGATGGTTCATTGGAAATAATCGTTGATATTCAATAAAACTGAAACTACAGTGGTGTTTCAGTCTTCTAGATCTTGTATTATTCATACAAATAGGACATGACCGTTTTCCTTTCATGCTCCATCCAGAAATCATTTCATAAACTAGAAAATCATTAATCATCCACATAAGCGCAACACACATCCCAAATATGTGTTTCGAACATTCATAGCATGTGCGCACACCCACATCCCAAGGAAGATTCAACTCTTTTATTAAAGGATTCATGTATACATCAATATCAATGTGTGGACCAGAAGGGTCAGATATGAGTATACTCATGAAAGTTAAAGGTTTTTTCATACAAAACCATGGGGGAAGATTATAAATGTGTATAAAAACTGGATATGTGTTGTGTGAAGTAAGCCTCTGCCCAAACATATTAGAACCATCGCATGAAAGACACAACCTCACATTACGCATGACAACTGAAAAATAAGGATGTCAAGCATCAAATATTATCCATGAAAATACATATGCATGATGAACCAACTCAACATTAGTCTTCTTTCTCTCGGTATCATGCCGAATCATTTTCATTGATATTTCATCATAGATAGAACGATTATAGAGTCTGGGGATCAATAAAAAGTGCCAAATTACTTTTTGTTGAATGCGTGATGGTGTTCCATCAGATTTTGACTTCCAGCAGGATGTGCCACATTTTATACAATCATTTTGTTCAGCGGTTTCCTCCTAGAATAAACTGCAATCTTACGTGAAATCATGAATTTTGTTTCTTGAAAATCCATGTTTCTCAACTACTTCCATGACATATAGTGGTTTGAGGGAATATCTATATCATCTGGAAGTAAATCCATCAAAAGGGTAAGAATGTAATCGATTGATGTATTAGAAATCCCCAGCATTGTTTTCCAAGAAACAATCGGATTAAAAATTCTAGATTTTTAATTTTAACGCATTATCGATATAATGGAGTCGTGCCAGCATCATTCAATTTTCTCATCCTATCAATATCATCATTTTCACTAGATGCACCATCTGTCCCCATATCGAAGTCTTCATGAGTCTAAATCATTTCTTTTTCATGATGACGAAGAAACATAAACTGATCATCTAACAAATTCTCCATTCTAGTCCATATATTTCCATCATCACCAATTTGAGATTTAATTTTCTCCCCATTGTGATACCACACAATGTAGTTTGCTTGAAAACCATATTTGGTTATGTGGTAGCTGACTTCTTCATGGCTCAACCAAGGTCTACCAACACAATTGGAACATGGGAAGTGTATGAGACCACTATTTGAATCATTGATAAATGGAAAATCTATAAAGCTCTCCAAATTGTTTTGAAAATCACTTGAGATCCGATCAGTTTCATACATCCAACTATTTTTCTTTCTGCAAAAATAATTTATATAAGTCATTTTGTCATAATTAATACAATAGAATTGATATCTAATATAAAATACATTTAAGTAAATGATAATGGAAGAATTTTCTAGTCGATGTAGTGAACTATTAAAACAATGTAAAGAACATGTACTAAAAAATTAATATAAAATTTATTTATATTCATTTTCATTAGGTCTATAAGAGGCACATGCCTCAGGTCCTATTATGTGTCATAGGCATCCCAAATGATTCACACGTGTTCAATAACTCATTATTGGAACCTCTATGGCCATACCATTCATTACCCAATTACATCCCCAAGTCAAGCGCACCCCATGGGTGAATAAAGTTTAGTCTTATATACTAATAGGTTGTTCATGTCTTGTAAAGAGATTTAATTTCATAAAGTATAGACAAAAACATTTATTTTTAAATTTGAGATTAATAATAAAGTATGTCAATGATAAAAACATTACTGAATTAAAGTTGTGACAAATATAACATTTTTATGGATGACTACACATGCCAACATGGCTATTGAAAATCACCCCACCCTGATAAAAGTGTTTATTGGCCAAGAAAGACACATAATATACAATGTAAAATGAGAACCATATTTAATTGACCCTAAAGTTATATTAGTACAGTCAACATGGGGGAAATGGAATATGTGATCTTGATTAACTGATGAATTCAAAAGCTCGTATTCCATATGTTGGACACTATACAATGTAAGAAATCATGTGAGGATGGGTATACACCATTCAATTTGTTACATACTATTGAGAATGAAGGCTTGAATTAATGACTTGAGTTCATTGATTAAATGAGGGTAGAGGTTGCATAGGCTGTGTAAGCAGAATGATTAAATAAGGGTAGAGTTTGCATACACTGTGCATGGTGGGGGATTGTTAGCCGATTTAGAAACTAAAATAAATTCCCATCATAGGTATCAATATGAAACATCAGCATGAAAAGAAACTCCAAATAAAAAAGGACTAAAAACATCGAAAATTTCAAGAATTCAATACTATGCATGGTTTATAAACATTTTTATTAGTAATTATATGTCTTAATCATGAACCATCTCTACAGCTCCCAGTTTTCACCAATAAACATAAGGTAAATATCTCAAAATATCTTTAAAACAACTCATTAATAGGTTCAAAATGTAAATATACTCTTGAACCAACCATGGAATCTATTTCACAATGCATTATCACACACCAGTTTTCTCATGTGTAACTAAATACCAATCATAGTCACATAAAAAGTGTAGTAGAACAAATTACATTACACAAGACTTGTTAATAAATTCTCATTTTAATAAAACACTTTTCTCAAGATTTAATCATTTCTGAAATATCATTATAAATCCATTTAAAATAATAAAATCCCTATGATCATTTTTAACAAATATTTGGAGTATTCTCAAGGCACTCCCATTTGAATGTGTCACATTAAATGCCCAATATCTATGACAAACCATTGAAAACAACTAACATGGGACAATCATCCACCACAATTAACTCAACTAGAAATTAAAAAAACATAATCCAAATGTGATATTGAATTTAATGTTATGTCAGGGAAAATGAGATTAAATAGAGGCAAAAACATCAAAAATGGTTCCAACATCATAACTATTGATTAAAACAACCCATAATTGGAAGGGGAATTCCTCACACACCTAATCCCTAATAAAACAAAACAAATCCCCAATTAAAAACGACAAGTTTTTTACACCAAATTTAGGGTTTCCATCTTCATAAATGGATAAATATGCAAGATAAGTGAAAAATGAGCAAGAATAAATGAAGGCTTGGACATTAACCTGGTTGGGGAGAAACAGATTTGATGGAGTAGGGCACGCATAGGGCTTATGCAAATTGGGGGAGAGGGGATTCTGAAATAGGGGGAGAACTGCCGAAAATAGGCAGTACTGCCTGATTTGGTCTAAATCTGTGCCTCTTTTCCAAACGGTTTTTAAAAACCGTTGGGAAAACATTATCTTTACTAACGGTTTTTCTAAACCGTTGTTAATGGGAATCATTTCCCTCCCTTTGACAACATTTTGTGTAAAACCATTGGTAATGGGAATTATTTCCCAACGGTTTTCATAAAACCATTAGGAAATCATCACATATGTCTTCCTTTACGAACGGTTTTATGAAACCGTTCGTAAAGCCAACTATAACAACGGTTTTGATGAACCATTGGTATACAAGAATTAGAAAAACCTAGTTTTCTAGTAGTGACATATTTAAGTTGAAATTGAATCAATTGGAACCCACTTGGATGTGATTAAGACCTTTATTTTATTTTATTTAAATTAAAGTGAAATATGTCTCACTCAAACATTAATATTTAAAGTATTTTTAATATAAAGTTATACAAAATATAAATTGAATCATAAATATTAATTTGAAGGAAATTTTTTTTTCTTTATTATAGTAATTTAGATATAATTTTTCAGAAATATTTAATTACCTAAATAGCTTATACATTAATGATGCAGAAATTATTTATTTAGTGATAAATCAATAATATAGTTTTTATTCAAATAATAATTTATTAAAATGCACAAAAACCTACCAAAAACTTATTGGTCATGTATATCAAAACCATTATCATCCAATGGAAGAATTTTGGACCATTTGGAGCCATATAAAAGATATTATGACCCTTATATTATTTTCATAAACGATGTCAAAGTTGCCAACTTAGTAATTTAATAAATATAACAATTTAAATGTTTTGATTTTAAGAAGATATATTCGTGTAAAAGTATTCTTATGAAATATATTAGATTTATATTTATCATAGTATTTTAGTTTTTATTGTTAAAAAATAAATAATTATATTAAATAATTATACATAAATGTTGTAATAATTATTTTCTTAAGATAAATATCAAATAAATAGATTAAAAAAAATTAATATAAATATTTTATGAAAAAATTAATATCCTCCATGAGTTCATTAGATGAATATTACATGTTTGGAATCTATTAAATATTTTTTGGAATATATCTTCTGTTTCTTTTATATTTAAATTCAAATAATTGAATAGTGTCAAAATTGACACTATTGATATTTTATCAAAATAGCACATTATTAAATTTTTTTTAAAATCACAAAAATAATTAAAAATTACAAATGTAAAATTATATGGTCTATTAAATAATAAATTATCTAATTATAAAAAATTCACAACACATAAGTAAGTATTTTTGACAATTTAAAAATTAGAATATTATTACAACATATAAAAGTAAATAGATAAAGTAAAGATAAATCAAAATGATAAGGTTTAAAATAAACATTTAAAGTGTGTAAATTTTATTTTTTGATGATATTACAACCCTATATTATGTCATATTCTAATTGTGTCATTTTTGGAGATTTTTAGGTGTGGTTTCATTTTATTAATAACTAATATTTTTGAGGTTTCTAAAAGTGCCCCTCTCTTCTCTTATAAAAGGGTACCTCATACCTATCCTCCTCACACCATTATGAGCCTTATTTCTCGTCCAAACTCTAACCATTACTCTTCTCAACTTTCATAGAAACATTTTGGGGATTTTTGTCTTCTCAAAAGACCAACTCTAGTCACTTAAGATGATGTTCAATGGAGGTGCATCGAAGAAGAGATAATCTCTTATACCAATTCTCTCATGTTTTTTCTTTTTCTATTTCATATTATTTATTTGTTTAATTATAAATTAATAACATAAGTATAAATAATATACAAATATGTTATTATAAATATTATACAACTCTATTTCACTTTATGTCCATCCTTGAAATACAAAATCACCGCGCGTACATACGTACGGCTTACCGTCTCCACGACGTGGTGTAATATGTTTTTCCACCAACACCTTACTTGGATGGGTATAATCGTGTGAATAATAAATATATATGATTATTATAACATAATACTAATTTTTATATATTATATCATCTACTCATATTCCCTTAAATAATTATGGGAATGATATCATCGCATGTGCCTACTTACAGATTACCGTCTAGAAGATGCTATGAGATTTGTTCTCCATGTTAACCATTGGAGAATGTTTATAAAGTATATATAATAACTACTCATAAAATATATCATATTATAATGAAATTAGATTTATGTATATATATATGTCACTTACATCAATTGAATTTAATAAGGAAATGAAAACAACGTTCATGTGTATGTACAGCCTACCGTCTCCATGAACGGTGTATTTCATTCCATTTATCGATCTATTATATATATATTATGAATATATATTATATATAAATCATGTTTTATATTATGTAAGTAAGTAATCTTGACCTAATTAGTCATATTAATAATTACATGTCAAAACACATAAGATAAATGAAACAATTTTACTGAAAACACTACTTTAACCTGGAAATGACAAATAAAATGGTAATATAAAGTCGTTAGTGAATCATATAAGATAATATAAATATTATTATGGTTATGTTATTATTTATTAATTTATTTAACCCCACTATAAAAGAGTCTCATACACACACTAAAGAAATTAGACATAACGTAAGGGATAATTATTCCAATCTCATTCTTATCCGAGATTGTTTATTCATAAGTATTAACTGGGGTTATGTTTATCATCCATGTCCATGATTTCTCAAAATGTTTTCATAAAATGTTTACTATTCTTCCATGCATGTTTAAATTCCTTTTTAACATTTTGTGACTTTTAACACACGGTATGGAAGGAATCTTTCTTTTGTTTACCATATGAGGTGCCTTTTGACTTTTCTGGGAAATGTCCAAGGAGAATGCTTTTTTACTTATACAGAATGATTTTTTTTTTACAGTTTCATAACGCCTTATTTTCATGAAGATTCTTCTACATGATTTCATGATTATTTTCAAAAAAAATAATATTTTAAAAATTAAATAGAATTTTGTGAAAAGAAAACGATTATGAAGAAGAAATGTTATTTTCTTCAAGAATTAATTTCAAGTGTTTTATCATAACTATTTCCCATCTAAGATGACATCAATTAGTTTGATTATGTTTCAAGTATAATGTTTCTATTATTTACATGTTTTGATTTTGATTATGATGAAATGATATCCATTTTTTTATATGGATTATGTTATTATGAGATGATATTTATGAAACCCATTTTATTCTTCAAGTTATCATTAATGATATATGGTTATTTTATGGCCCATGTTAGAATTATTTCATTATGAGATTGGTGGGACCTATATATTCCTTCAATGCATTGGGTAATGATTTATATCTCATGAGATAGACATGGATAAAATGGTAAGTAAAATCTTGATCAGTAATAAAGGGCTGCAATAGCTGGTAAACCCGGTTTAGTAATGGAATTTGTCCAAAATGAAGGCGTTGGAAGCAATTCCTTGGATATTATGGAAATAATATCACGTGCCTAATGGTTTTCCACAATTACATGTTTTATTCCCATGATATTTTATCATGATTAATGTTCCTTTGTGATATATTCCTTATATAATACCAAAATTTATGTCATTATTCATGTTTTAGGTTCATGTTTTTACGTTCAATTGTTTATGGATTGTTTGATGTTCTCCATGTTTACCATTACCGAGAATTTGAGCTCACCCTTTTTATTTTTTCTTTTCCCTAGGATATAAATATAGGTTTTAGGTAATAAAAAATGTGGAAAATGTTATGGGAGATGTTGAATATCATTCACCATGATTAAGAAGATTTTGTTTCGTGTTTCCAAAGACACTAAATTATTACTGTTTTTTGGTGTCTGTTTTTGTTATGTATTAAGTATTCCAAAAAAGTAATGTAAAGTCCATGTATGTCATGATTTGGGTCTCTACAACAACATTGGTTATTTTTGGTTATTTTTACAAAGCACGCTGATAGTTTTTATAGTCCTTCCATTATTCTACTATTAGATATTTTTTTAGATTTTTATGTTATAAAGTAGAACTAGAAATATTTCCCATCATATTGCTTTCAAGATTTGTGTTCAAGTAGTTGTTTTAAGAACGTGAGTATGGAATGTCTGGATTGTAGTTGGGGAATATTTTTTCATCAAGAAACCCATTTTTGCTGAGTCATGGATCAATATTTTCTCTTCATTCAAGAAAATGTGTCACTTGATGGTACGACTTCTGTAATGACACAAAAAATTATCAATAAAAATTATTCTTCATCTAATGAAATGTTTTATTATGTAAAATGGTTATATAAAATATGCACTTCCTTTGTCGTATGTTTTTGGATTATAAAATACCGTTATGAATTGTTACCATTTCTAATATAGTCATATAACAGTGATCACATAATTAGTATAAATAAAGGGCTTTAACAAATACAATTTTCTCAGACAAAGGAAGTTGTGGCCTCATTCAGTAGACATTCTCCATACGAATCCCATTTTTTGGAGCTCAGAATGTAGGTGGCATCATTGGGATTCAGTCTTGACTAATCCCAATCTGATATTCAATATATTAATGTTGAATAGAACTAACTACGGGATAATTGGATATTGGTAGAGATCACCACCCGATCAATGTTATCCAAGCCAACCCAACAGTCTATCACTATTGCGCACCATACCCTTTGGTCTTGTTCAGGTGTTATAAGTGGTTATCTAATGAGACCCTAGTACTATGATTATGTATATTATTTTTATATAGATAATATACTTTCATTTTATTATTGTTACTTTGTAAATAGTTTTTTTAAAGAAAAAATTGAAATTTTTAGTTAATTAAGAAATCTTTTTTTATGAATTAATGAGATTTTTAATTTAACAATATTTTAATTAAATATTATTAGTAAATAATTTTTTATATAATATTAATTACCATATAATTTTTATGAATAAGATTGTGATTTTTATTAAGGTTTGAAAGCTATTTTTTTTCAAAACCAATGATTTTTTGATAAATATATGTTTTTGTTTTAAAAGTAAAAATTAACTTAATTAGAAAATTATTTAGATAAAATAAATATTATTTTTTGAATTAGGAATTCAAAATTATCCAATGGTGAATTTTTCATAATTTTATGTGACAATAAAATTTTTTGGTAAAAATTAAAAACCATTTAATTATATTATAATTTTTATGACCTCACAATGACGCAATAGTGGTTTATTAAAATACTATAAATGATATGTTCGGCCAATATATGTTTTACCATTAAAATAATGTGAATTTATGTTTTATATATTTATTTTACAAAGCCTTAGTTGACCCTCTAAGACTTATAGAATATTTCATCATTTTAAAATGATTTCTTTGAGAGTGTGACTCACCTCCACATAATAAAACCCAATATATTAAGACTTTTGGCCATTGTAATTATAAAATATTGTTTTCTAAACCACTTTGGCAAATAAATCGGAAAAACCATGAGATGGTTTGTGGTTTGTATTAGTTTAATGTGTAGGTTTCAAAACCTAAATAATAAAGAATTTTTTCCCTTTTCCTATATAAACCCACCCAAGATCCCACTTCCACTTCACTCAATGGCTTTGGATATGAAAAAAAAACTGAAAACATATCTCTATAATCCTCCGAAGGTTCCCCAGGATCCCAAGAGTCCTCTCTCAAGCCCCTCACAAGCCTTTGGGATCACACTTCCAAGTAAGGGATTTCTTCCTTCTTAATTTATGCCCAAGTTTCCTTATATTGTTATGCCTCTTTATTTTCAGTTAAAAATGTTGGAATAAAATTTCCCCCTCACCCAAACATCCATACTAATGTTTTAATAATTATATACCTCTTTATCTCTCATTAATCCCGCCCATGTACACCTGTTAGTATGCCAAAATTTTGTAAGGGATTTCTTCCTTTCTAATTTCGTCCAAATTTTCATAATGTTCTTATGCCCTTTTATTTTTAGTAAAAAATGTTGGGGGTATGATTTCTCACATCCCACATACTTCCCTATTTATTTTTAATGATGATACACACCTATATCTCTCATTAATACCTTGTATGTACACCTGTTACTATGTCGAAATCGAGTAATGAATTTCTCTCTTATCATTTATATTCAAGCAATACTTTTGTAATATGAATCTAAATTACATTTTTGGGACATGTAACTATATGAACCCCTTTCTGTCCATTTAATGTACATATTATGAGACAACCATTTATATCTCATCAATAATTTTAATTAATTTTTATATCACGTCGTTATGCTAACAAAATTGCATCACGATTTTCAAAGCCAAAGTCATTGTTATGTGAATACCATAACCATTTCCCAATCAAGGTTACTAACATTTAAGAAAATGTAAATATATATTTAGGACTTACATTTATGTATTCCACATCTCTTATTAAGGGAATAAATAATGATGTTTAATGAATCCATATTGTACGATCCATGTGGCACACTTTTGCCTGAAATGAGATGACTAAGAAGGGCGAACCCTGATAGCACTCCAATGAATTGGGTAATGATTATTATCCTTATATGTCATGTGCAAAGAGGGTAAATTCTTAATTATTCAAGTGCAATGAGTGTTTACTAATTATCCATGTGTAATGATCTTGGGCTCATGCTAAAACCATGTATAGAATTGATGCCACATTTTCATGATATCATGCAGTATCATACCATTACGTCCATGTTTATCTTTTTATCATTTGATATGCCTATTGCCTAACATGTATTGTATTCATCATATTATCTATTTTTACTCCATTAATGGGAGTTATAGATCACCCTTTTCTTATACATGTCCTCAGGTTATCCCATACAATGATAAGTACAAAGGAATGTAGCAATCATGTAAAAGAAGTTTTAAATAAAGATGTTGTGTTTTTATGTCCTAAGTTGTTATGTAATGTTCCGAATTTCCCAAGTCATTAGACCTCTCTAACCTCATAGTTCTCTTATGTTCATGTTTATGTAATAAATCATGTTTATGCATGTAATAAATAGTAGGGTTGTTATAGTTGGTATCTGAGGATATGTTTAGTTATTTTTGGGATTAGGGTTAGAAAACCCAAGTAAAAGTCTTAGCGATAAGACATAGAATAATAAAAACATACCTATGTTTTGGTGTGTATGGAGAAAGTGGCTTATCAATAAAATATACCCCTTTAATGATACGAAAAGTTTGAGTCGGCTCTGGCACAGATGTACCTAGGAGTAAAAACTCTAACAAGGAGTTTTGGGCGTGAACTGGGCTATCCTAGTACACAAAAATAGGCCTTTCATTACTCTTGGTCCCGACACTCCTGAGTGATATGAATTATTAAATTTAAAATATTAGAATGAAATATTTTTAATGGAATAACAAAAGTCCCCAAATAATAAATGTTGGGAAGTAGATCATGGAAAACATAGATTGAAGCCTATAGATTCATATGTTAAGGTAATTAAAGTTATTTATAAGTCTTCTGTTTTAGTACTTGGATTACCCTTTATGTGTTACCCCTAAATTTACATTTATTCATACCAATTTTTGGAAATATGTGGAATAGAGAAAACAATCTATGTGATGGTAAACATGATGAATGTCCCAGTGAGATTCCCTATCAAATGCAAGCTCAGGTATAATATATCGTTATTATTCCAACCCAATTATCAAAAATCACGATTATAAATTGGTACTTTTTTTAAATCACATGTAAAACAAGGAAGATGAAGATGAAACATCATGAAAGTCCATCTGATAAAGGTGATAAAATAAATAAGACAATTTTTTGTGTGAAACATATGTGAAAAGAGGCACCTAGGGTAATGTCACAGATGGACTAGAAGATGCTTTATGTGTGGAAAGGATAGAAAAAATGTATCCAATTGTCATTAAATAATGGATAAAATGATATATTGAAACAAAGATCCATCTAAGGCATATTACATGGTTCTATTTCATAGATGTGGAGAAGTCGGGCAATATCCACGATGATTCTCTATTGCAAGTGGTGAGAAGCATGATTAGCATCGACAATATCCTTGATCAAGGAAGCATGGGAAGTCTTGTGCTAAGATGGATAATGATGAATGAATTAAATGTAACCACTACATCAATTTAGTGCATATCGTAATGTCTTTAAATTCATGTCTTATTAGTATTTCATTTATTTTTTCTATGAAAACTGATTCCCCAGTAGAATTTATATTAAATAATTAATGAAAAATCTTTTATAATTGTTGTATCTCATGTTGAAGTTTTTGGGAATGTCCTTCTATAAAAGTTTATAATGATTCCATTGATGGAATTTGAAGAAAAAGGGAAAATTCATTGCCATGCCCTCAAGGAAGTCCCACACATTATATGGAGTTAGCGGAAGTGTTATTTTGTTTAAAAATTTGGAAACATTACCTTTTTGGGGAGAAGTGTGAAATATATATAGACCAAAAAACACTCAAGTATATATTCACATTGAAATATTTGAACATTTTCTGAAAAACATGGTTAGTTCTGATCAAATACTATGGCTGCTCAGTCCATTACCACCATGGGGAAGCGAACAAGGTGGAAAATTCTCTATGTAGAAAGGACTCAGTGATTTTTTCATTGATGAGATTTGAAAATGATCCATTCTTTTTATACTTAATAAAGATAGACATGGGAATAATAAAGAAGGGAACATCATCAATACTTTCACAAATTATTTATCAACCGTCTCTTTTGGAAATGTTAAAGGAAGTTTAAAAAGAAGATTTATGAATTTTGAAAAAGGTGGCAACTATCAGAAAAGGGAAACCCTCATATTTCAATTTCAATGAAGTTGGAAATGTGAGATTTGGGTCAAGACTACGCGTTCAGATGAATCCAGAGTTAAATAAAGAACTTTTGGATGATTCAGAAAGTTCAAATTTCTCTATTTTTCCCAGAAACACAAAAATGTATTGAGATCTCCGAGAGCATCATAGGTGAGAAAACATGAAGAAGGAGATTGTTGAGTATACATAAAATTTCATAGTATGTCAGCATGTGAAGTTAGAGAGGTATAAGTCTAGGGTGATGATTCATCCAATTCCCATACCACTATGGAAATGGGAGAACATCACCATTGACATTGTCAACAGACATACAAAGACATCCAAAGGAAACAATGCTATGAGGGTCATTGTGGATCATGTTTTGAAGATAGAATACTTTATCATGATTCTATAGGATTTCTCATTAGATCTAACTGCACGGATTTACTTCAAACATGTGGTAAGGCTACATGGAGTTCCACTATCTATTATATCATATCGTGATCCAAGATTCACCTCGATGTTTTGGAAAATTCTTCAACATGCTCTAATAACTGAAATGAACATCATTATAGCATATCATCCTCAAAATGGCGTTCAATCTGATAAAGCTATTCAGACACTGAAAGATATGTTATGATCATGTTAAATAGACTTCAAAGGAGGATGGGACCAAAATCATCCACTAGTTAAGATATCCTATAATAATAGATTCCAATCAAGCATCTGAATGAAACAATATGAAGTCCTCTATGGGAAGAGTTGAAGAACACTGACATGTTGGGATGAATTTGGGGAGAGAAAAATCCTATGTCTGGAAATGGTTGATGAAATGGGGGAGAAGGTTAACACAATCAAACATCAAATCAAAGCTTATCAAAGTCGACAAAAGTGTTATACTGATAATCGTCAATGAGACCAAGAGTATTATTTTGGAGACATGGTATTCTTTTCCATATCACTATGGAAGAGAGTTATGAGATTTGGGAAGACAGAAAGTCATAGTCTGAGGTACATCATCCATTTTGATATCTTCGATCACATTGGAGTAATAGAAAATCAACTAGCACCCCCACTAAACCTATCTCACAAACTAGATGTATTCCATGTATCACTCTTGAGTATGTACATACATAAACCATCACATGTACTCAATTTAATGGTGGTACCATTAGATAATTACCTCTTCTATGAAGAGAAGCTGGTGAAGATCTTAGATGATAGGGAAAATGTTCTACGAAATAAGACAATTCCCACCACGAATGTTTTTCCGAGAAACCAAATGTTTGGAGAAGAAAGTGGGTATTAGAGGAAGCGATGAAGTAGAGTTACCAGCATCTATTTTAGTGTCGAGAAAGGAAATTTTGAGGCTAATATTCCTTAAGGGAGAAAGATTGTAATGACCCAAACTTTTATCAATAAAAATTGTTCTTGATCTAATTAAATGTCCTGTTATGTAAAATGGTTATATAAAATATGATCTTCATTGGTTTTAGGATTTTAGATTTTAAAATACCATTATTAATTGTGATCGTTTCTGATATAATCGTTGAACAATGATCACATGATTAGTATAAATATAGGGTTTTATCAAATTGAATTTATTCAATAAAAGGAAGCGAGGGCCTCATCCAGTTGACATGCCTCTTACGAAGCCCATTTATCAGAGCTGAAAAATGAGGTGGCGTCATTGAGATTATCTTTTGACCAGGCCCATACCAAGCTTCAACATGTTAACATCGAACGGAAGCACCTAAAGGAGAAGTGGAAGGTGATAGAGATTATCACCCAGGCAATGTTATCGAAGCCACCCCAAGAGTATGTCACCATCACAAACCTTACCCTTCAGTCTTATGCTGGTGTTATAATGGGTTATGTAATGATACCCTAGTACTATGATTATGTGCATTATTTTTTTTATAGATTTTGTAATTTTATTTTATTGTTGTTAATTTGTTAATAGTTTTTGTTAAAGAAAAAATATAATTTTTGTTAATTAAGAAATCTATTTTGAAGAATTAATGGTTTTTTGAATTAAATAATATTTTAATTAAATATTACTACTAAAATAATTTTTATATAATATAAATGACTGTATATTTATTGTGAATACGATTATGATTTATATTAAGGCTTGAAAGATATTTTTTTCAAAACCCATGAATTTTCATCAAATGACATTTTTTTTATTATAAAAGTAAAAATTCACAGATTTATAGAATTATTTAGATAAAATAAATATTATTTTTCAAAGTAGAATGACCAAATTATCCAATGGTAAATTTTTCATGATTTTCAAAGACATTCAAATTTTTGGGTAAAAATTAAGTAGTGTTTAATTAAATAATGTGTTTTATGAAATCATAATGACCCAATAGTGAAGTAATAAAATACAATAAATTATATTTTTGACCAATATATGTTTTCCCATTAAAATATTTTGATTTTAGGTTTTTTGATTTATTTTATAAATCATTAGAGGACCCTCCAAGAATTATACAACATTTTATCATTTTAAAATGATATCCTTGAGAGTGTGACACTCCTCCACATAAGTAATCCTAATATTTGAAGAATTTCTTCCCTTTCCCTTATAAATTATTTTTTCCACTCCCCTTTTTCAAAAACCATGTGAAAAAACCCTGCGATGGTATGTGGTTTTGATTAGTTTAATGTGTAGGGTCAAAAACCTAAATAATTAATAATTTCACCCCTTTCCTTTATAAACTCATCCAAGCATCCAATTCCTCTTCACTAAAATCATTTTTAGCTCATCCAAACTCTTCCCTACACTATATGGAATCCTACCAAGGCACCCCATGATCCCAAGAAGCCCTCTTAAGCATTTGGGATCACACTTCCATGTAACAGATTTCTTCCTTCCTTATTTATGTCCAAGTTTATTTATATTGTTATGCCCTTTTATTTTCTATTAAAAATGTTGGGGTATGATCTATCCCTTCAACAATACATTCCTCGTTATGTTTGAATGATTGGGGACCTATTTATCTTCCATAAATTCATCCCATGTACACCTGTTACTATGCTGAAATTTATTATGGGATTTCTTCCTTTCTCATTTGTGTAAAAATGTCATTATTTTGTTATTCCGTTTTATTTTCTGTTAAAAATGCTAGGTTAGGATTTCTCACCTCCCCCAGTCTACGCTACTTATGTTTTAATTATGAGATACTCCTTTCTCTCTCATTACTGCCTTCCATGTTCACCCGTTACTATGCTGAATTCCCATAGGGAATTTCTATCTTCTCATTTACATTCAATCAATTTTTTTATAATATGAATCTAAATGCCATTTTCTGGGAAATGTATGTATATGACCCACATATTGTCCATTTCAGGTACATATTATGGGAAAACCCTTTCTCTCTCACCATGCATTATTATGAATTCTTATGTCACGCCGTTATGCTGCCGAAATTGCCCCGTGATAATCAAAGCCAAAGTCATTGTGAAGTGAATACCACATCAATTTCAATATCAAGGTTATCCACCTTTGGGAACTGGTAATTGTTTAATGAGGAATTAAATTTATGTATTCCAGATCTCTTATTCTTGGAATAAATTATGATGTTTAATGAATCAATATTGTATGAACAATGTGGTACACTTATGGATGAAATGGAATGACTAAGAAGGGTGCACCGTGATAGCACTGCAATGCATTAGGTAAAGATTAGTATCCTCATTCGTTAAGTGAAATGAGGTTTTACTCATTCTAATGATTTTCAATGAGGTTTTACTCATGCTCCATGTGAAATGAGACTTGGCTCATGATAATACTATGATGAGTGTTTTTTCCACATTTCTATGTTACCATGCTATATCATGCCTTTATGTTCCTTTTTCTCTTATGATCATTTGATATGAATACTTCCTAAAATGTACTGTATTCTTCATGTTATGTCATGTTAACTGTTTTATTGGGATTTATATCTCACACTTTTATTATGAATGTCCTCAGATTGTCCCATGCAATGCTATGTATGATGGAATGTAGTGGTCATGTAAAATATGTTTTCAATAAAGATATTGTGTTTTTATGTTCTACGTTGTTATGTAATGTTACTTTTTCCCAATGAAATTATACCTCTTTAATCATATAGTTTTCTTAAGTAAAATGTTATGTGATAAATCATGTTTAAGAGTGTAATAAAAATAAGGGTTGTTATAGCATATGCATGGGTTCATTCATCTCTTCAAAAATATAGATGAAATATTCGGATCTAGTGGTAAGGGTATGGTGTCCATTTCTGGTGTAGGTTCAAAGGAAAAGGATAAAATTGGTGCATTTATTGAATAATTTAGTAATTCTATGGTAGTTCACTTTTGTTCACTTGAGGGTGGGGGTTTAAATGGGATAGAACTTCCTACAAGCCTCATTACCAAACAATTGACTCTGAATGGAATAGAAATGGTTGCAACCATTTAGAAGGAGGCATGGCTTTAAATCCATGTCTTGAGAGTAATAGAAAAATATGGTATATTGAGATGTATTTTTTGGTGGCTGTGTACAACATGGACTATGTTAATTACAATAATTGTATCTAATGTGGAATCCAACAATGAGGCATTGAGTATTGGTGATAAAGCTAATCATTAGGAGGTTTTATTAGTAGAAGGCGAAGAAGATGTAGCAGTTTGTATAACCTGCGGAGGTGGCTATGTATCAGTGAAGTAAATATGTTGGGTGTGGCCAAGAGTGAGTTGATCGACTATTAATCTTAGTGATCACATTGAATATCTGGTGGTTGAATGTTCGGTTTAGGGACAAGGCGATGAAATACAAGAAAAAATGGGAATCCAAACCCTAATAATAGTAGAGAAATTCTCTAATGGCCAAAGATTTTATTGAAAATATTAAAAGTGTGATATATTTTGATAGGTTTTTGTGGATAGTGTTGATGGAGTGAAACTAAGAAGCCTATATAGTCTAAGGAGGAAAAAGGGATATAAAGGAATAAGGGAATTAGGGATATGTATAATGTTAAAGTGAAAGACGTCTAAAAGATATAAGGACTAATATCTATCACCAATAATGATGGAAAAAGGGTTATCCAAAATGAATAAGGTGATGGATAGTGAAACCATGTTTTATGTCCAGTAAGGAATGAAATGTTCGAATCTTCATAGTGAAAATTAGAGAGTGGATTGTGGTGAGTCCAATGACCAAGAATAGGGTGGTGGTATAATGGATGATATGATTTAGATACATGAGGTATCTAATAGTAAGGTCGGGGTAGTAGAAAATGAGGATGGGGAAAAGGTGAGGAATGGAATATTAGTATTAATTTAATGATGAAATGTTAGAGGAGGAATCTGAAATCAATGCTACATAAGAGGAGGTCCACATGATGAATGGTAATATGATTCAAGTGCATAATAAAAAGGAACAATGAGTATGGATCAATAATCATGAATTTATTTTGATATGTCACTTCAATCAAATGAATACTAGTGTTCAAGAGTAAATCCAATCTTTGGACAAGACAACCTATAGTTTTAAAGACCTCATCGAGGATGACCTAGACATGAAGCTCACTCATATTCAATGGATGTCATACAAAGGTATGGTTTTTAATAGAATTGAACTCAATTTCAATGTCTCAGTGACTTCATATGGTGTACGTTTATTTCATGTTTTGAACATGAATAGTTACCCACTTTTTCCCTAAAAGTACTTTGCATAATAAAAATTTAATTTTCAATCGAGTGCGAATGAAAATATAACATAAATTATAAAATATAAAATGAATATATATTAAAAAAATTTAACTAATAAAAAATATAAAAAGTAGTTAACATTATTAATGAAAATATAATCTTAAATGAATGAATGTAACAAATGAGTTAAGATTAATAAATAAAAATAAAAAGACTTCAAAATTATTCAAAATATTTTTTAGTTTTATAAATTATAACAATTATAAAAAAAATTAAAATGAATATATATTAAAATGAAATAAATATATATTAAATATGCACATTATAACCATATTAAAAACCATTAATGTTAGAGAATAAATATGTATAAATGAATATTAAAAATAAATAAATTAAAATAATATTAAAACCAAATAAATTATAATGAAAAGTTAAAAATGAGTAACAATAGTAGTGGATAAATAATACAAATTAATATTAATTGATTGAACATTTGAAAATAGTAATATTTAAAAAATATTATATGTATATTGAATTTTTTTTAAAATAAACTTGTATTATTAATTATTTAAATTATTAAAAAAATGAATATTTTATAAAATGAAAATGAATAAATATTAATTATATAAATTAAATCCAAATTAAGATATTTTAATATTTATTAACAAACATATATAAATAAATATTCAATATGTATAAAATTGATAAAAAAATGAAACATTTAAAATGAATAAATTTAAAAAAAATTTAAAAAGTAAGACTATTATTAATTCGATAATATATAAACTGAATAAATTTGATAAATTTATTTGAAAAAATTGTATATTTTTTATAATAACAATAAAATGAATAATATTTAATGAATAAAATCAATATATATATATATATATATAATATATTAGTTCAAAAATATTATTCAAAAATAAATATTAAAAATTTAATAAATTAATTAAATATAGTATGTGTGTATGTTCTATATAAAAATAAATAAATTACTTATATGTATGTGTCATACTAAAGTAACAAAAGTTTGATATATTTCAAATTGAAAAAAATAACATTTAATTGAATGTCTATTACTTGATAAAATATATTTAAATTTTTAATTAATTTTAATTATTAATTATAAACCACTCTTCACCAAGTATGTGACTTATTTATGTAAATATACATATTAAATATTATATAAATAATATATAAGAAAATAATATATATATATATATATAGATATATATGTACAAATATATTTCAACGTTAAGATGATTAAATTTATAAATAAAAAATTATGTATAAAGAAAGAAAAGATTAATAAATTACAAAAATATTCAATAAAAAATAATTAAAATAAATAATTTATAAAAAATATAAAAAAACCTTATTACTGAAAAAATCATAAACATTTATTTAAGAACACTAATATATAAAGAACATTCATTTGTGATAAAATGGGCCTTTTCATTTCTGTAAAAGCATGAAAAATTTCTCATCACTTATAAAGGAACCTGTTATTATCACTAATAAAGGACCCCTCTAATTGATCTTTTGTTAGCACAGGTAAAGGCCATGGAAACTAGTGAAAAATATACAGTCCTCCACCATACATATAACATAACATGATTAGAAACATAAAATAAAATTTGTATATAACTATTATAGAAATTTAGATTGAAATATAAATATTACATTGATCTATCTTTTCAAATTAAAATTTACATGAAATATATTTTCATTGATGTGATATTTATAATTAATTAAATAAAAATAAAATCCAATATACAAAATAAAAACATTTATAGAATGATTTTTTCAACAAGATACCCCTATAAAAACCTTACAACTATAATAGAACCAAATTTTTTTAGTAACTGTACATAAAAAATATATAGGTTATGATTTAAATATAATCCTTATATGATAAATTATATTATTATTTACTTTGTATGTCAATTATATTACAATTTATTCTATTAAATGTATTATTAGTTATTTTTTTAATTTTATTTTACTTAATATTTATTAAATATACCATTTGTTAATTATAAAAATAAATTATATTGATAATTAAATAATATTTGAACGATTTTATTTGTTTTTAAAAAATTTAATTACATAAATTACTGATAAAAATTATATCATCAAACAAAATTAACATTTTTAATTTTAAATCATGCACATTTCTAATACCAAGAACATTGTGTGTCAGCTTTAACTACAATCAATTCTTAAGGAACATTAATTATTTACAGAACATTGTCCTAATGTTTGAAAATAATATGATCTCATTTTCTATATTTTCGAAATGTAAGTAATGTTTTAAAATTAAATGAATATTTTATATTAAAAGAGGTCAGTTGGAGTCATACTAGCCACATTATATATCATATTAACCTTCAGTTGATTCCTACATGTCATAAATGATTTACTGAAAATATTGCAATATTTTTATAATAATTGGAGCTCATTTACTCTATTGTGATAATTTTCTTCTCATTTTAAACAAAAAATTAAACAAAACATTTCTATTTAAAAAACAGACAATGAGTCATACCAACAACAACATTTTCCCAATTGACATGAGGTTGATTCATATACATCCGGAATGAATTATGGATCATCATCCCAATGTTTTAAAATAATCTGACATTGTTTTATTGCTTTTTCTACGTGATGTATAATTTAAACTAAATTTACACATTCATATTTAAAAGAAAAACATTAATTCATACTATCTATAGTGATTGTAAAATTAAAATAAATTTTTTTACTATAATAATAACTGAATTATGGATCATTTTACTAATGTTAAAATATATTCAATGATTTGTTTTCATGATTTTTGAAATGTGACATTCATTTTGATCTAAAATGAAACTTTTATATTGCAAGAACTAACTAGAGTCATGATGGACACATCATGTGTCATATTGATAATCTATTGATTCCCACATGTCACGTATGAATTATGGATGAGTTTTCCAATTTTTACAAATAATAAAAGTTTTTTTTATCAATTTTGGGTATGTGATGCATGTTTTAAACTAAAATGACCATTTAATATTGAAAACATGAGTGTTGATCCGTAATGACCATATCATGAGTTTGATTGAAATATAATTCACTAAAATACTTGTTAAATTTAATATGGTTTTCTTTACTAATTTATGAAAACAATTCAATATTTTTTCTTGGTTTTGGATATGTGACATAGGTTTTAAACTAAAATGACACTTCTATAATGAAATCAAAATATTTGAATCATATCAAGAAAATTAACTTTTAGATTGACATGTGACTGATTTCAACACCTCAAAAAAAGAATTATGGAATGTTTTATCTTGTTTTGGAAACAATCCAATCTTATATTGTTGATTTTGACAAGGGGACACCTATTTTTAGCTAAAATTACACATCTATATAAAATACATTCCCTCAGAGTTATATTGCCAAATAATGCGTTGTAATGATTTTTGTCAATTTCTATACAGAAAAGTGAATTATTGATCATTTTACAGTAGTTTTAATAAAATCATAGCTCATTTGTCTATTTCATCTATGTACCATGGGTTATAATAAAAAATGATTCTTCAGTATTTAGAAACTTCACTACGAGGCATATCAGCGACATCATATGTTGTATTACCATGATATTGATACATAAATTTCACAAATTAAATATAGATATTTTTAATAATGTTTGAAAAAAAATCGATATCATTTCCACATTTGTTTCTATGAGGATAAATTTTAAACTAATAATACCCTTTTATATTGGAATTAAACACTATGTGTCTTACCAATTAAATCATGTGTCGGGATAACATAAAGTTGATTTCTATATTTCTTATATGAATTACAGATAATTTTTCATAATTTTATAAAACAATCAAATCTTGTTTTATCTTTTTTGGATATGTGATGCATGACTTTAACTAAGATAACAATTTCACATTGATAACATGAAATTTTTGTCATAATAGATACATTATTGGTTGGATTGTTGTGTGATCAATTAATACACAATTATAATGATTTATTTATTATTTTCATAAATCATGAAAACAATTTTATCTCATTTTCTCAGTTTTCATATTTTGATGTGCGTGTTAAACAAAAATGACCCATTTATATTGAAAAGACACACATATTGTCATACTAGAAACATTATGTATTAAACTAATATTTGATATGTTATTACATGATGAAATTAATCATGGATAATTTTCTTAAAGTTCATATACAATACCATGTTGTCTATATAGTTTTGTCCAAGTGATGTGTGTGTTACACTTAAATGACACTTAAAGAAATGCAATTTGTGTAATACCAGACACATCGTGTGCTATATAAATATGAAATCAATTCTTGCAAGTCATAAATGAATTATAGATCATTTCCATAAGAATTGAAAGTAATTACTGACCATTTTTTTTAATTTTTTATATGTGACGTGAAATCTAAACTAAAATTAATCTTTTCTAATGAAAACACGTACTTTCAGTCATACTGACCACATCCTGTGTTATTATGAAATTTAGTCAATTATATTATTTCACACATGAAATATGTATTGTAATTATAATTTTTAAAAAATATTTAAGCTTTATTTCTATGATTTTGGTTGAATGACACACATTTAAAACTAAAATGACACTTTTATAATGAAAACACGAACATTAAGTCATACTGGACATCATATGTATGATTGAAATTTAGTCAATTCAGAAAAACAGAAAAATAATTATATGTCATTTTATTGAATTATCAAGACAATATATGATCATATTATCATTTTTGGTTATGATATGTGTTTTTGAAATGGGAATTACACTTTTAATGATAAAAAAATCACTTTATGAGTCATACCATCCACATCATCTTTTAGAATGATGTGCGGTCAATTACTATATGTCGAAAATAAATTATGGATAAATTTCCTTATGTTTGAAAAAATATTATATTTTTACTCAATTTTTAGAATATGATGTGTGTTTTAATCTAAAATGACATTTTATTTTGAAAACACATAGATAGAAACATTAGTGTCACATCATGATTAATATTTCCCTTTAGAAAATTCTTATACATAAAAAATTAATTATGAATTATTTTCCTAATGTTTTTAATTGATCGATCACATTAACATATTTTTTGGTATGTAACATCTTTTAGAGTAAAATGAAACTTTTTTATGTATTTTTTCACTTTTATTCATAAAGTACATATCATGTGTTAGGTTGATTTGCAGATAATTATTACACATCCCACATGAATTATTAATCGTTTTATTAATGTACGAATATTATATAATATCATTCTAATTATAATGATAATGTGATTATAATTTTAAACAAATATGTAAAATTTATATTGAAAAGAAACATTTTGAGTCATAACAACACCATTTTGTGTCATATTGATGTGAATTAATTTTCAACTAGTAAAAAATGAATTATTGATTTTTTTTAGGAATTTTGAAAACAATATGAACTCAATTTTCCAGTTTTGATAATTTCAAAATCATTTTAAACTAAACTGATTCTTTTATTTTGAAAACATGATATTTGAATCCTTCTAGTCAAATAATATGTAATATTGATATATCATCGATTCCCTCACATCATAGATAAATTATGAATCATTTCCATGAATTTTGAAAACAATCCATGATTGTTTTATATGTTTTGAAAATGTGACATGACTATTAATCTAAATTATCTTGTAGAGATCATTCGTCCACATAAAGTTTTTACTTCCAATCCTCAAACATCTTCCTTCACTTATAATTCCATAATTCTACTTTGATAATTGGATTAGAATATCATAGAGGATTCATTATTTGTATTTTATCTAAATTTTATTATCATTTCTAGTTGAATAAAATTATAATGTGAAGGAATTTATTTTTCATTCTAATCATGGTTGTGTAAGTGATTATAACATACTTAAGACCCTTTTACATAGTCATAAAAAGAAAACAATTCACAAAATAAAAATGATAAGTCAAGGATCATGGATGTATCTTCCAAGAATTTGGTAGTATTATATTAAATTTTTGAGTAAAAGTATCCATTAACCATTTACCTCTAACCATTACCTTCACTACAATCTCAATGTATAGTCTCTCAAGAGAACAAATAGCTTAATTCATGTTATTATCTCAACAAGAATTTGTATAGTGTAACATTCCATGATAAATACCTTTGAGAAATCACTAAAATCATTTTTTTTCAAATTCATCACTAAATAATGTTGTAATGTCAACCGCCTCAAATTAACAACTAAAGAAAGGAAATTAGTGAAATGTTTAAATGAAATGCATGACCAATTGGGGAATGAGAATATAAATTTTAGAATAATTGAATAATTATTGTAAAATTGGTATGATTGAATTTATCACATGAGATGTAGGTTTAGTAAATATATCATACATGATGAATTATTGATTGACTACATCTATAGATGAAAGTGGATTTTATTGTATCTAAAATTATTTCCCATCATGTTGTTTCCTATTATAAAGTTGAGTTTTCTTTTTCTCCTAGATGAAACACCCTCAATCAAAACATTCATAGTATTTTTATCGAGTAGAGGAAGTATATGTTAGAAGGATCATCGAATCTATTGCCTCACTAAAGATTGAAATAATATATATGGTGGGGTTCAAATTTATTTAGAATTATGTGAAGTAAAAAATATAAAAAAATGTTTTTATGGTTATTAAAAATGTATTTCTAGAATAATTATATTACTAAAAACATTTCAATATTATATGAATTTTTCTTGGGAATGTAATTGTCATGTATTACAATGATGATGATTTAGATCCCAAATGTATCTCTAAGTTCATATCATATATAAGATATTATACATAATGAGAAATACCCACAACTTGAAGTTCATAATAATTCTAACAACATGTACTTTTCCTAATCACCATTAAAAAACATTTTTTTCAGTATGTGGAATTTAGGTTATCCCCATAGTACAGAGAAAAAATATTCCAAAAGTAATAAAAAAAAATATTTGAAATTGAAATTACCATAGAAAATTATATGTTCGGAGACGCTATTTTATTTATGATATAAAATATCCTTTATAAATTTTCAAAAATAATATCAACAAGCATTGTTGTTATTTTGTTTTGGGCTCTATAGAAACATTCTACCAATAATGTAAATAGTTTTCAAATATGTTTTTATAGATAAATGATGCTATATAAACCATAATATATTTTAATTTGATGAAATTCTTTGGATTATTATGTTTTTTTCATGACCTCATAACCACAATTAACCAATATTTATAGATCGCACTTTTATAAAAAAAAATTCTTAAAAAAAACCTGAATTGAAATATTCGAATTTTATATATAAAATATTGATTGTAGCATATCACTAATTCACAATTGATGTCATGTGAAGTAATTTTGATGGAAATACATTTTTTGGACCTAAATAATAAACATTCTGGGTATCCAATTTGATTTAGATAACCATTAATTTATTCTAAGAAAACTAATAATTAATGAAATATATGTATATATATATTTAATATGATTATATTAAAGAGTTTTACCCCTTCTTTTTTACCATCAAGAGAATTTGGTCATATGTTATTTTATTTTCAAACACTGTGATCAGTTCATCATTTTTCTTGTTAGTTTCTTCTTATGAAAACTAATATTATTAGAAATAATAGTGGGATTAATGACTTAAACTCTTACTTCTTAGAGTTATTCCTTTATTTAATAGTAATATATACCCCATTATAATGAAATTAAATGTTATTAATGATAATGAGAAAAATATATACGTTTTTTGACAAAAACAATATAAAAATGTAGGCAAATTATATTGGAGTTGGTTTCCTAGGAAAACATATTTTTACTTTTATTACATGTATATTTAATGTATTTAATACTAATTAAACATCTTATTTTATATTATTAAATATTATTCCTACATTTAATGTAATAATGTCCAAGAATATTTGTCACATTGATAAGGTCATAGAATCTATAAACTATGATGAGAACCTTTAAGTGATATGAAACAATTATTAACATTGATCTGTGGTTTGATGACATAATATGATGGGAAACATAGTATTTAGTCCATCGTGTGAGATTAATCGTAATAATATGAAGATTTATCTTATAAATATTAGACATAGTAATCTCTGTGATGGGAGATTATAAAAACCGAACCACCAATTGAAATGCCTCTTGATTTCGTGTCATCAAATATTCCTATTTTTTATCATGTGTAAAGGTCCTTAGACATTAATATTATCATTAATTAATGTCATGACTAGTGCACTTAGATTTTCTGATGAAATATCTGATAGCATATGTACGTTTTGATGTACGGTATGTCAGGCATGTCATAATTAACATTTCATTAATGGATATGTAAAGTAATAATTTTACCATCTATATATATGGATGTTTATATATTTTCCCTTTTATTAGAATATAATTTCTATCCTAAATTCCAATGAACTAGTTTAATGATGAGTTTATTCCATATAGAAAATGAAAGACACATCATGCATAATGTTTGGTGACATGAATGTGCAACATTCTTGAGGAGATATTAAGAAAAAGGTATTATATTACACAGTCACCATTCATATGTAGTTTTTATAATTATTAAATTAATATATTTGACTTGCGTTCCTTGACCCATTTCTAGATAATAATTTTTAAATTTTGGAAAGACCACATAATACTAATGAGAAAGAATCCTACATGGTCACGCTCTATGTTTTTTCATTAATCTTGATTAAATTATATTTGAATTTCGTTAATGTAATAAATATTATATTAACGGTCAATAAATAATTTATATTCACATTTTATTGATCACATTATTTAAAAAAACATTTACTCCTAATATTATGAAAAATGACATTGTTTATTTTATTTAATCTTTAATAAATACTCAATTACTAGTTTGTAAATAAAATATATATCTATGTGAAAAAAATATTTTATTTGGGTATTCGATTTATTGAATATGAGTTCTAACCGGTCGAGATTGAATTACATGAAAAATATTAATAAACCATCTGATTAAATAGTACTTGTCATTACGAAAGATTACATGCACTAAAAAGTAATAATAATTATATTTTATTATATAGAATGGTGTCTATTAGAGGTTATTATAAAATTTATTGTCTAAAATTCATTAAATAATTAATTTAAACTACACCCATTCAATATAAACAGATGATTATTACAATTGTGTGTAGTATTTATAAGTGTAATCTAATTAGATAATTGTCGACATACATAATTATCCCTCAACTCCTCCATCTATATCCTTCTAGAGATTGAGATATTTAATAAATATTTTATTCAATAATATATAATGAGTGGCCAAGAAAAAACAACATAAAATATGTTGTACCTCGTACTAACACCAGAATATCAACTGGCATTGTGTGGAGATCATAAGAGTTTATGTGGATCACCGTTAGAGTATACTTATATCCTCATATTGAATGGAAGTAAATATGGGATGTTCTTTTCATAAGGTCAGCATTAATCAATAAAGAAGTAACCTAAACCTAGGTATTCATTTCTTCATATGTTAAAAAGATAATTTATAGATTTTATGTTAAAGATCCTACCTCATTATTTTAGGAAATTATAAGAGAATAAATTTGTTTTATCTCCCACTACTATATAATTCTGCTATATGTATATCCAAAAAGTTGTATCAAAGTGGTCAAATTTTAATTTATAACTATTTACTTGATTGTTGATATATAGAGGATTATAGATAGATTTTCACTTAATATTATTAATTCTTTATTTTCACTTAATATTATTAATTCTTTATCTATATTTAAATTAAAACTATTCAGTGTATTTATCACGATTAATTCAATGATTCATTTTCATAATGGTTTTCGAATAGATGACGAATGACAAAAGTTTTCCTCAAGAAATTGATAATTTTATCATAAGAGAGGGATACATGATGTGTACCATTAATTACATGTTTTTTCCCATTGGGAGATCCATCTTGAGACATTGACATATTCATAGTGTTCCATACAGTGATTTCAAGTGGTTTATTCTGCATGTTTCTAGGCCATTATTGTACATGGTTGTCAGATTACATGGTGTGTATCGGTGTACACACCATGTATTATAAATGGGTTAGTAGTGTAAATCATAAAATCCTTGTGGTTATTATACATGGTCCAAATCATGTGAGACTAACAACCGAGAGTATTTATGATAAACATGGCATGCATCCAATGTACACAGTGTGTAGTTCGTCAATTCCCCCATCTAAAATACACGCTAACGACCCAGGCGTGCATCCCAAACACACGGAAAGTGGAACACACAATGTGTAGCTAAATTTTACTCACTATGTTGTTCGAAAATGGAACAAAATACAGACTCAAGCGTGTACATTGGATACACATCAACTGAGATACAAGTGGTGTGGATAGACAATACATTCCATGTAGTTTATCATTAAAATAAAGAATTAAATATTACATTAAATTTATAATTATATCATTAAAAAAATTTATTGATTGGAACACCAATGTGTGTTTAAAAATTTAATAACTGTTTTAAAAAATATTAAATGATCAATTAATTTATTGTACTTAATATGTCACTATTAGTTTTAACATTTATTTTCCATGAGTTCCATAAATTTTGGGTCTCTATTGTGTATCTCTAATTACGTTTTGAGGATCATTAAGATGAAAGGGGTAACATTAATAAATAAATTAGTAAATTAATTCATGTGTATACACCTTAATAATAATAAGAGAATAATAAAATAAATTCTATCCACTTAATTTTGTGTTTTTTTGCATGTATGACTGTTCATGAGCTTGACCAAGACCTGTGTATGTGTTAGATGTTTTAATTTAATTTAATTTATTGGTTTTTAGTTATTTATTATTAAATTAAATATAATGGCCTCTAAGTTATCCCCCCTGTATTATTTTTAGCTACTATTTTTCCAAGGATATTTTTGTAATCTCATTTTAACTAATCCTTTGGTTTCCCTCATCTACATGTGAGTCATAGATACATGTAATTAAGGGAGTATTGAAAGGCCTGTGGAGGTTTTTGAAGACAGTTCTATTATGTTACTAACTATAGTGATGCACTAGTGGATTGTTGGAATGATAGGACTCATTCCAGGACCAGCAATATAAGTTATTTTGCCAAGGTCAAGGGTTGATTTAATTTCTTCTCATTAAATCAAGTTCTTGATAAAGTTCATGAACATTTCATTTAATTAATTTTTATTTTCTTTCTGTCCAATTATTTGTTTTATGGATACAATATAACTATCACAGAAATAAATTAATTAATTACCAAATAAGTAAAATAAATAAATTAATTATGTGTAAATTTTGTACCCATCTTGGTTAAATAATCAGTAACATCCACATAATATTAATTGGACGTGTAAATGGTAAAACAAGCTAAAACTTATTCATAATTGATTAAAATAAACCAATTAAATATTATTACAGACTTGGAAATCCATTACATTATTGGGTATTAAATCATTGAAACTAGGTGTTTTAGCAACCCACATTGGGACACTTACATTTAATTTTGAGTACTTACGAAGGTTATAGGTTGACATAACCATCAGTCATCAAGAGAAGTATTCCTCACTAGATTTGATGTAATATGGAGGAAGTGTTGGAGAAATCAATGTCATGATTTCAGGATAGGGCAGTCCACTGAATGGATCAGGGATCTGCAAGCCTGTACATGGAAAATACATGGAAACCTAAAAATATTCATGTTTTGTGACCATAACGCATTGGGGTTGTGTGAAGGGGAATATGAATCCTTTAAACTAAAATGTCAAAGAAACTAGATAGTCCAAGTTCAATTATGATTTATATTGGGACTGGATAAAATAGTTGGAGATTTAAAAAAAATTTAATATTATAATATATATATTTTTGTCACATAATTTTTAATCAAGAAAATTACTAATAATCTACTCTTTTAATTATAAAATAAACTGGTTATCTCATAATCCACATTATGCCTACAATAAATATTTGAGAAATACAACCACATCACTTACAGCACCATCCATGATTGGTTATATTCCTTCATGTTATACTATACCATGAATGTAAATCATACATTCTTGAATCCTCAATTCCTAATCTGTCTGCTAAAGAGGTGGGTGATGAACAGTTATTTGTATATAAAAAATATTAGAGAGATGTGGTCGATGTTGTTTATTTCATGATTTTATATATGACTAGTAAACTAATGATGTTTCATCAAAACATGTATGCATATAAAATTATTGAGAACCTCTATGGTATTTACCATGAGAGAGATATAATAGCAAAATTTGAAATATTCATGGAAATCATTCCTAAAAATATTATAGAGGCTTCCCCAGATGGGAATCACGTAGTCAATCTCATTAGATATAATTAGTTCCTAGAGGATCTATGGTTTGAGCTCTCTAAAAAAATGGGCACCGATATCAATCTGTCTTCACTCCCTCTGATCTTCTATATGTTTTTTTTGTAAATTTTAATATGAACAGCATTGAGAATTATCTGCCAGATCTATTAACTCTCATTCACTAAGTCGTTAAGGATACAAAGCCCAAAAACTATTCCATCCTTATAGTAAAAAACCTGAATGGTAAATGGGATATCACTAAACCCAACACTTATCCATACCTTTCCAAGAAGAATAATATCACGGAGAAAGATGGGAAACATTATGTTTCCTATTTATCATTTGGAAATAAGGTTCATTGGATGAAAAATAGCACCCAACCAAAGAAGCAAGGGGATTCTTTAGGTTTGTATTTTCATCGAGTGAAATGTTTATATTTTTATATATTGGGTATTAGATACATGTTTTGGTGATAACATATGTATCCAAATATAATAAATAAGTAGATTTTGGAAGACGGATTGAGGGGAGAATGATCTATGATATGCCAATAGAGATAAACTTGATGTTGTAGCTATCAGTAACTACACCCTAACATTTCCAAATAAGATGATCATTGTATTAATGATTTTTTATTACGTGACTTCATTTACTAAAAAAATAATATAAGTATCTATACTAGATGCATATGATTTATTTTCAAATTATGAAATATCGGTTCATATAAAAAAATAATTTTGTTATTGTAACGAATTATTATATAATAGTGTTTATGTGTTAGACTACAAAAACCAAGTAATTTTAATAGATATGGAACCTAACATACATGAATCATACCACACCAAACATTTTCATTATATGCTTGGTCATGTAAATTAAATGTGCTTGAAAAAATATATGAACTTGGATATTAATTTACGATAAAACTAAAACCACTTTTTGTATATTACTCAGGTTAATAAGGAAAAATAAACGAATACCCATTTAAAGGGAAATATGAAAGGTATAAATAGATTCATGAATTAGTTCATACCGATGTGTTAGAACCATTTTCTATTGATGTAAAGGGCGATTATTAATACATCTTAAAATTTACTCAGGATTTTGGTATATGTGGATATCTCTATGTAATGAGTTATAAATCATATTCTATTGATAACTTTTAAAAATACAAGAATGATGTTGAGAACTGTCATGGTAAGAAGATTAAAAAACTCCATTCGTACCATGGTGGAGAGTAACTTAATCAAGACTTCATCGATTATTTATGGGAGTTCAAGATATGATATCAACACACTTCTCCATATATGACTCATTGGAATGGTCTATGATAATGGAGGAACTGAACCTTGTTCGAAATGGTGAGATCAAGGAAGAGACATGATAGTCTTCCATTATTTTGATGGGGATAAAAATTATAAACAACAATTCAAATACTAAAACCAAAAATGAAACTCGTGTTGTAATACTTTCATGTGTGTGGTTTTGAATAATTATATATGGCCTCTTTATTTAAAAAACATGGGATTTATGGCACAAAGTATACCTTTATAGGATATCCTAAATGCATAAAGGGATATTACTGATACCACCCCTCAGATAAAAAGGTTTTTGTGATAATATAGACTTTATTACTTGAGAGGAATCACATCTCTAGAAGATATAATAGGATTGAGATATACTTCAATGAAGATGAGTATCATGGTATATTAAAGTTGGTACAATAATTGATTCCACAAAGGCCAGTGGAAGAAGAAACTATTCTAGATACACATGTACTATATACTATTACAATAAAGGTTAGAGAATTAGATGTTTATATATTTCTAGTCAGAGAGGATGGTGAATTATTAGTAGTTAAAAATAACGATCCTCTAACCTACAATAAATAGTTAAGTGCATCATATTTTTACAAGTGGAAAGAATCCTTGAATTCCTAAACGAATTCCATCTACCAAAGCCAATTCTTGATTTTGGTAAACCCTCGGTTAGATGTCATTTATGTTGGAATCAAATTGGTATTCCAGAAGAAACTGGAAATGGAAATACAATTTTTTACCTATAAGGTAAGCCCTTTTGAAAAAGGTTTTTAATAGTGTCGACTAATTGACTATGAATAAACCTTTTCACTAGTTTAAATGAAAAAATCCATACAAATTAAACGTTGAATTGAAGATTACGATGAATACAATATTTAAAATATATATGTTAAAATAACTTTACCTAAGGGGATCATTTGAGGGAGATTTCTATATGAAAATACCGAAGGGTTTCTGACTCCAAAGTATTTCATAATGATTTAAAAATAGAAATAAATACATTTATGGATTAAAGAAATAATCTAGATCATGGAACATTAATTTTGGAGAATCAAAAACATATATTGGTTTTATAATGAATGAGTTTTAGTCTTGTATCTCAAAACAATTTAGTTTGAGTAAAATCGTTTTTTGAATTTTATTTTTTGATAACATATTACTAATTAGAATTGAAATACCATTCATATAGTTTATTAAAGTATGGATGAATAAATTATTCTCTATGATGGACTTAGGAGAGGAAACATATTTACTTGGGATCGGAATCAATCTTGATATATCTGTGAGGTTTTTCAGCCTAATTCAATGTATAGTCATTGAAAAGATACTAAAGGGATTTAGTATGGAACAATCCTATGGGGGACTATTTCTAGCATAAAATGGAATTCATCATTCTTGGAAGTGTTTTATTGTACACATGGAGAATGACATATAATGGATAGGATTCCATATCCATAAGTGACTAGTTCATTCATGTATTTTTTTATATGTACGATGCTAGATGTTTCCAAGACATTAAGTGTGGTTAGAATATATCAACTTAATCCAGGTTACCTTTATTAGATAGAAGGCAAGAATATATTTAATTCATTGCCATTTTAAGGATATGATACTAGTTTATAGATGAGATGAGGAACTAGTGATTAGGAGATATAAAGATTCTTGTTTCCAAATAGATCTAGGTGAGATGATGTCACAAATGGGATAACTCCAAATCCCATTGTTTATTTTTTGATCATAAACCAATTTACGAATGAGTGGGTCATTTCAATACAAGATACCAAATACCAAATTATAAACCCCATAAAGATAAATAAGAAAAAATCTTCAAAATCAACTACAAAACATAAAAATTTGTCTTCAGATTTCAAACTCATAAACACATTTAAAAAACATGCACATCAACAACTCAGTCTGCATCTTTCATAAGCCACAATCCATGAATCATCACCTAGATTCGCAATCAAACCATCGTCAAAATAATCATCACTATAAATTATAATCCATTATATCATATCACCAATTCCATTAAAAAAACTAAATAAATTTGATATATACAAGGGGGAATATCCACCGAAATAGAAAAATGAACATCCGATAACCAATAACAAACAAAATCAACATTACCAGGAACTAAGACCTCATGGAATTATATAAAACATTTGAACTCACCTGAAAAGGAACAATTAAAACCATGATGAAAATCCAACTGGAAGAATAATTGATGTATCCTAGAGCATTCAAAGACAATGAATAGAATCTATCAACCAAAAACACCATCACCAAAAAAATTTGTTGTCACCGATGATGAAATCCCTGAAAAAATATAGAACATCACAAGTGAAAACATCTATCACGAAAAAAACCCCACCCTGAAGAAAATACCTTCAAATAACCGAAAGGACCAAAATGATACCAATGATGGGGACTAAAATGAGAAGGTGGGAGAGAAGAAACAAAAATTAATTCTCCTGTAAAAATGATGACTCTCAACCAAAACATCTCAACCAACACCATGAGATCCAATAAAACAGACAAAATGAAGTATATTGAAATAGATAATAGAGTAAGAGAAGATTTTGAGTTGAACAAGGTCTTGACAGTGATCCATGGTCACAGAGAGATAGAAACACCTGAACAATATGAATGGATAAAGAGTAGAATCCAGTAGTGAAGGAAATATAGAAAGTTAAACCCTAAAGAAAAACCAGGTTTCCAAAAGAGAGAAACCCAACAGAGAAATTGAATTAATAAATAAAGGATAAACATGGAAAAGAACAAAAAGTTAGGGAAACATATAAAGGAAAAAAGGTGCATCTGAATCTAGATTAGGTTGGACCATCACTAGGGGAATAAACTATAGATTAAGGAGAGGTGTGTCACTCTCAAATGATCTCCAATCAAGACGTAGTCATAGATTCTATAGAAAAGTCCAAGTATATTGTGGATTCTATGTTTCCTAAAGAAACAATATTTATGTACAACTTCATCCTAGAGAAGGATGTGGTACTTATAAGTGAAGATCTTATCACCCTCTACATTGATTATAATTTATTGGTGGATCTTGAAAAACACCCAAGGTAACATCAATGGACGATGCTAGTAGTCTAGAAGTTTCATATCTTGAAGGATATTTCTATGATAGTTAAGTTTTTATTCAGAAGTATTTCCATGGAAGATAGTGCAGATGACACCTTGAATAATGCCTTTATTGAGAAAAAATAGGAATATCATGTGAGGTCTAGCAAACAAAAATTTATAGGTAGTTAGATCTAGATCACGTAGGGTTTTTTGCAGTTGGTTTCTTAGTAACACCTATTTGTACATTGATTATAGGTATATTTGATGAACTGGATATTAATGAAACATATTATTAATAATTGTTCTATGTTATAAATCTTTTTAATGTAATAATGTCCAAGAGTATTTTTTACCTTGATATAGTTATAAAAATTCCCCATTATAATGAGAAATGTGATGTACTATGAAAATATTATTAATATTATTCTATGGTAGGATAACTATCTATGATGTGAAATATAGTATTTAGACTACCACGTTTGGGTACTAATAAGAAGATAAGGCTTCTTCTCATGAAGGTCTCTCTTGGTAATCTCCAAGAAGGGAGATTATGGTAACATAACCATTAACAAGAATTCTACATGTTTTAGTGTCCTCATGTGTTCGTGATAAGGATAATATTTAATGGTATATTGATTTTAATAATATCCTTAATTCATTTCATGACTCACAAACAAATATTTTCTGAAGAAAAATGTGATGGCATATGTTCAGGATGAGGTAGAGTTCATTGGGTGAATCATGATTAACATGTCATTAATAGATATGTCAATGAAGGATTTTTCAATTTAATATTTATGGATGTTTATATGTGAACATTTTATTGGAATACAACTATCTACATAAATTCCATTACCATGGTGTAACAACATTTTTATTCCAGATACTCAAAGAAAGGCATATCAGGCATATAGGTTGGTTACATATATGTCAATCCTTCTTCATTAGATATTGTAAAAAAGTTAGTATATTTCATAATGATAATTTGTATTTTTTTCATCATTGTGAAATTAGGTTCTTTCTCTGGGGTTCCTAGAACCATTTCTAGACATTAATCTTTGACATTATGCAATCCCACATAATGCCAATGGGAAATAATCTTAGAGGGTCCCAGACTATGTGTTTTAATTTATCTATTTTATATTGTATTTGAATTTAATTAATGGAATAAATATTATTCTCAAGACTAAGTAATTATTTTTACTGAATTTTTATTGATAGAATAAATCAAATTAATAATTACTCCCCAGATTATGAATGAAATATATTAGTTTATTTTAATGAATATTTAATAAATAGTCATATTCTAGTTTATTTATAAAATATTTATTTAAGGGGATAAAATATTTTAATTTTTTGTTAAATAAATTCTATAAGAGTTTGAAAGGACCAATACCATATCCCGTGAAAAATATTAATTAAGAATTCTTTTAAATAATAGTTGTTATATCCCAAGTTGGAATACACCAAAAATTAATATTCTTATTATTTTATTACGAGGAATGGGGATTATTAATTGTTAATTTATTATTTAATTGATGGAATGAATTAAATATTTACTTTATCCTAAATCATGGATCTACAAATAGACAGTTATGACTATTATATAGAGTGTCAATCAGTGAAATGGAAATAGATATTTTTTGTGAAAAATGAATTCTCTCCTGAATACTTATTCTCTATCCCTCTCAAGAATAATAAATAGAATAGATAATTATTCAATTTAAAATAATGAAAGATCAATAAAAACCAATGAAATATATTTGAGTCATCGTGTGTTCACCAGATAACTAAGTGGAATTCCTTAGAGATCATTGGAGAAAGTGTGGACTAACACCATTCATATTTGATTCTGGGATCCTCATTGTGTAATGAAGTAAATAAGAAAGGATATTTTAAGATAATCTACATTAATCAATGAAGAAATATCAAATTGCTAGGTACTAATTTTTTAGATATTAAGTAAATAAAATATAAGTTTGATGTACCATATCCTCCCTTGTGGTTTCAGGAAACAATAATTAACAGACACTTTTATTCGTCTCCCACCACCTCATGAATACACTGCACCTAGAACCAACAAAGTATGTATCCATAACTGAGACTCCTATCCCTTAAAACATCATAATTTTTGTTATAATCTTGATACCAACCACAATTTTAGTGGGCTCTACAAATATTTATTCTTCATATTAAATGTAGGTCATAATTTTACCATTGAATGTTGTATCTTCATGAACATGTAATGTTAATATATATATATCAATGTGGAAGTAGTGCGGTGAATGTTCCCTTAGATGGTATCATTGATTTCATGAATGATTAACATGATTGTCTTGATCTGAACTTCAATTTCTCCTTTTTCTTGTTAGTTTGTAATACCATAACTCATTTCAGACATTTTTTAATCAATTTTAATATCTTTTTAATTTGAATAAAAATTGTTAATGAAGTTAACCATGTATCATTTTGAGATTACATGACCATGGTATTGAAGTCCAAACAATATTATAGACTTTTATAACATCTAGATCTTCAATAGGAACATGAAGTTCAATGTCAGACTCATGTGATACTTAAATCCATAATATCATGTGATATTTTGGATGTTTTTATAATATTTCATATATCCTATTATAATTTACACCCCACACCACACAACAAGGTGATGTATCTGTGTTGATAGAGATAAATCTCATAAAATTTCACCCTATGTAATTTTTTTAATATAATGTTATCACATGTTTTCGATTAAAATTTAAGAGAAATAGGTATGATAAATTTAATTATCTCAGTTGGGGAATGTAGTTTATTAGAATGGCTTGCCTAATAGCTTGTGGGGTCATGTATCTCTTCATGAACTAATAGTTCTACTATTATTTCACTTTGCTCCTCTTCCATATACTAGTCTAGAGAACCAAAATGAACTATAATATCTTTTAATGTATCTATCAATGCCCACATTCATTTCATAATCTCATATGTATCTCCTCAAGGCTCTATATTCTTAAATTATGTAAGAGGTGATACACATAACCCAAAACCATTAATGCGACCATGTTATTCTAGCTAATTCAAATCTTTTGAAAGTAGTTTTTCTCTAGGTAAAATCAATTTCAACTCTTATGTATAAATATTAATAAAACCATATTATCATAAATTTATATTTCTATGTTGTACTATTATAAAGAAAAAAATTAATATTATCTAATACTTACATATTATTCTCATACTTCTTGTGTGGTTTAATCAACTAGTTTCCCTCTATTGATATGATATTCATTAAAATATATATAATGTGAGATGTAAGTGTCTTTGATGTCAGATTCATTAATCATCATATATACAAAGCAGTCTATGTTTTTTGTATCACATAAATATTTTTCTGAATATTTAAAATACACACCATTTTATTTTTGATCAAATTGTACAACTTTTTTATTTTACGGTAGGTGTATATTGGTTTTGATTCCTAGTAATTATTTTCATAAATCCCTTGATATTTCAAAAACTATAATTTTTAAACAAAAAAAGATAAAATAAATATTTTCAAATAAAATATAAATGGTTACAATACAAAAAAATAAATCCTCCTCATGGTGACTAATGAATGATTTAAATGATTCCTGGTTTATAATGAAAGAATAAATATCTAGTATGTGGGGTTCACTTTACCCTCAACATCCATATGATAATGTTTTGTTATATTTTTTACGAAGGCTCTATAATATTTTCTATTGACCATTATGTAAAATATCTTAAGGAAATCATCTAAAATTAATGAAATATAAAATGGATAAAAAAAATAATTAAATGTTTCAATATTTTTATTTTTGGTATAATAGATAAATTATATCATAATATTTCCCAAATATCTTCTGGTATTGTTATATTCAATGAAATAATGACATTATTCTCTATATCTATGACAATTATAATAATTATTCTTATTGTTACACTAAATTAACTAATAATCATTGAATTTTTGGGGTGAAAAGGTTGGCCATGTTGATTCCATCCAACCTAAAAATTTAATCCTATTATTCATACCTTGAAAAATTTATTTAACATGGTGATTCTATGATACTCTTTATTTTCATACACATGTTTTTGATCCCTTAATAATTCTGGAGTTTTAGCATCGACGGTCTGTTCTTCTTAAGGATTACTAACAATTGCTAGTGTAAAATTCATTATCTTCATGGGTAGTCAAAGTTTAATTTATATTATATAATTTTTTTAGATAAGTCATGATATAATATTGAAAATCATAATATATTAAAAACAAATTAAACTGTTCATTGATTTCAATTTCATTTCTATAAAGATCAACATGATTTAGATCATCTATTGAGTATCCAAATCCCATCATTGTGATCCCTTTTAATGTATAATAGAATATATACATTGGTATCTTTGTTAATTGATTATGATCTCCCAATAAATGGGTCATCTTAAATTAAATTTCAATTCAACCCATGAGTTATTTTAGTTGCCAAAAAAATGAGAAATTCTCTTTTACATGATCTAGAAACATTTTGTAACACCCCAGGATTTCATAGTGTGTTATTTCTTAAAAATAATTCAATAACTTGCACTACATGCAACACCAAGTTCAATCACACCATGACGTAAAAAAAGCCATTAAAAGAGGTCATGAATAGTATTAACTACATTTTGAACTTTATATAATCCTTATAATTTTAGAATCCCTATTATGAGTTTCTCAGTCATAATGCAAGAACAGATTCATTTCCAGTATTGCACTTTTATGACCTTTTAATAGTGAAAACTTTTTAAATAAAATATTTTAAACTATCTGAATAAATTGGGACATCAAAAATTTTAAAATGAAACATCCCAAGCTTCCACGGTACGCTTTCCTTTGAATAAAATAGTAGCGTGTGTTGTACGCAACCTTGAGTTTTAACACACGCCACAACCAATCAAACTAGCCGTTATGAATAGTAATACCTAAATTTTGAAATTATATATATTTTATATTTTAAAATGGACTTAATTTTTGGATTCGGAATATCGAATTTAGCCTAAGGTGAAATTTTGGTACTTTTCGGATAACTTTCATATTTTGATGAATAGTGAAAATTACTAAATTTTAATTAAAAACAACTTTTTTAATCAAAATAATTAATAGTGATAAATTGTGAATTTGAGTGGTTTTAAAGTATATTTATAATATATTTTTACTATTTAATATAATGTTGGTCATTGGACATAATTTTATAATTAAACCGAACATAAACAAGTGTCAATCTTTTGATAGTTATTTTCTCTTAAAAACACGCTTTTTGTTTTGACAGCGGGAATTAATTTTAAATTAATTTCTGCCACTTCTGTGTTTTGAATTTATAAAAATGGATTCCATATTTGGAATCAGGATGTCCAAATTTTGTAAATAGGTAACTTTTATTTTTAGACATTTTGAATAATTACTGTGGTAAATAATTTATTTACCATGGTTAAGGGTAAATCCGGTAAAGAAGGGTTAAAAAATAATATTATAATAATACCAAATTACCCTAAAACGTGTACTAACCTTATTGGTGGACACATACCCGACCATGGACATCCTTGGGTCGATTTGGGGACCCCTTGGAGCCACTTGTATGTGGTAGGGACACATTATATTAATAAAGTTAAAATAAAAATAAAAATGGCATAAGCTTACATCTTTTAGAAGAACAATTTTTACTTAGGGTTATACATGTTGGATTTTCGATTATAAATATTCATTAGAAAGATAAAAATATTTCCTACATAATGATATTTTATTTATAATTTTTAGACATCAAATAAGTTAAATTATTAATGACACAATAATGATGCAATGTTTACCTCATTAATAAATCATTTAAATAAATAAGATTATAATGATTA
Organism: Viscum album; assembly: GCA_963277665.1. Classification (NCBI taxonomy): domain Eukaryota; kingdom Viridiplantae; phylum Streptophyta; class Magnoliopsida; order Santalales; family Viscaceae; genus Viscum; species Viscum album. The sequence continues at coordinate 357,983,330 of OY728158.1, read as the reverse complement.
AAATATTATCTAAAACCTGTCCAATTCTTATTGGTTGATGTTATTTAGAAAATGAGTCATGTTATCTTCGACTGAAATGATTTTTGGACCATTATAAACCGAATATAATTATATTATAAGTAATACTTTCACTCTTTCTTAAAGAGCCCCTCCTCTCCCTTATAAAAGGAGACCACTTCTACTCATTCCTCACACCTCTCAAGACACTTGGCTCGTCCAAACCCTTCCCAAATAAGCTCCTCACATCCCTCTCCTCCTCATTGAAGCTTCCCCTTAGGCAGAAAGCATTTCAAGAAGTCCTCTGTTTCCAACCAAAGTGAGTTACCTAAATTAAAGGTAACAATTTCTCTTAAATTATTTTCATTTATTTTGCTTCTCCAACCCCCAAACTCTTTTTATTTACTTTCTTTTGTAACAACACCAGTATCCAAAATATACTAGGATGTTGTTATAAGAAGGATTCAAACTACACATACACACAACTCCATCTAATGGATGATGAACATTATGTTTCTGTGGATGGCAAACTAACGCCTCACGAAACGATGATTGTTCAAATACATCTTACCGCCTCTCATGGTGGCCATTATGATGGCACTGTAATTAAATATGATATTAATGATATATATTTTATATATAAGCTTCTGTAATTCCATTTTATTTCATATCATTATTCGTTTCATGTTGTATATACATACGACGATTTCATTTGAGGAAGTGCGGACTACCGCCCCCTTAAAATGATATGACTCGTTCATACCACACATGGAACGTATAAAGGATGGTGTTAAAGAAAATAAGTAACATATATAAAATATGATATTATACTGGAATAGTAATATACCTTTTTATCATTTGGATTCGATTCATTTTAAATAAAAATTAAATGGAAGTAGCGTTCGTGCGTACGTACGGACAACCGTCTCCACGAACGCGATGAGATTCATTCTCCATCATATCCATTCAAGTCTTATTCTCATTTTAGGGTTAAAAATAATGTTAATATCATTCTGATTATGAATAATATATAATCTATCCATTACAAACATGTCTTACGTAACCAAACATTTAAGAAGAACGAATCGATTATCACCCAAAACGACGATAATACTAAGATATTATTAATAAAGAAATGTTAAAAGATCATATATGATATCATATTAATGTATATGATTCTTGTATAATTTAATAACAATTATTTCACCATTATATAGGAGTTTAACCTACCCCAACAAAGGAAAAGTACAAGGTAAGGGGTTTTCATCTCACTCCTTATTCCCATGAGATTCATGTCATATTGCCACCATCACCTTTTGTGTGGTGTATGTACTGCCCATAATTATATTCTTTGTGTAATACACTCTAATTTATGTGTATTTACATATTCATTGTATGATACCTCTTTCATGGGTTGTATGTTTCATAATTTACCAAATTGGTAAGGGTTATTTCACAATCTCTTCATTATCTGAGGTTGTTTATACGTAATAATCTACTGGGATTTCTTTATCATCTACATCCATGTTTCTTCGAAATGTATTTCAAAACATATTTATTATTTACAAGAATATGGGTTAAAGTCATTTATACCCTTATTTGACTTTTTATAAGAGGTTTATAAAGGAATCTTTCCGTTGTTTTCAAAACAAGGTCCTTTTTAACCTTTTCGACAGAATTAAGGTAAGAATGTTTTTTTAACTTATACGGCAGGTGCGGTTATTTTCTGCCGTTATAAAATATTCGAAGCTTCCCTTACAAGCTTATAAGAATATTTTCAAAGAAAATGTTTTATTTTATATGGATCTTAAATGATTTCAAAATAAAAGGAGATATTTCTTTTAAAAGAATTTTGATTTCATATATGTCAACATCCTTTGATGGATTTTAAGATTATTTGAAGTTGATTTATTATGATACAAAACTTCTATATTTTATTGAAGGTTTTGTGATATGTTTGACTGTAGATGTGTCATTTATATAGCATTCATGGTTTATGAGTAAAGTATTGACATTTCGTATGCTAATTCCAATAAGAATGTTTATGTTATATTTCAACCTTTACTTCATATGATTGTGTTGGACAAGTATGTTCCAGGTTGGGGACTGGTTAAAGTAAGCCCTCCAGGTTGGGGACTGGTAAAAGTAAGCCCTCCAGGTTAGGGACTGGTAAAATTAAGCCCTCCGGTCTGGTCTCCGGTTATTAGAGGAACTCCTGGTTGGTGTCCGGTTATTAGAGGCTCTCCGGGTTGGTGTTCGGTTATTAGAGGCACTCCAGGTTGGGTTCCGGTTACAGTCTGCCCCAAGGTCTTGGGACGAGGCCTTGGAAAGAAATTAATGTTTATCATTATGCATTCCAACATTATGAAAGTGGTTATTGATATTGCATGTGATTATTCGATTAGTAGAATATCCATGTGAACAGGTAAATGTCATTATTTCATTTTACTTTTGCCATACTATGTTGAAGTTCAAGTTTAAAAGGCTTTTGTTTTAGTAATTCATTGCCTTAAATGTTTATGCTTATTTTTGAATATTCCGCTATATTGTTATCCTTACTGGGCATTTGAGCTCACCCCTTTTCTATGTTTTATTTTCCCAGGATGTGAAGATGTAAGTTATGAATGACCTGCAGGGATATTATGAGGGGATTATAGTGTGGACTGTGGAAACATTATGTTGTTGTATTAGTTTTTAATTTTATGATATAATGTGAAACTTATGAATATATCTAGTGTTTCCAAGGCTACTAAACCAATCGGTCTTTCGAGATTTGATCTTTCTTGTGATCATGCCAATGTTATGTAATTAATGCACCGACTCTGCGTAACTGGGGTCGGGGCGTTACAGTTGGTATCAGAGGAAGTTTAGTACAAACCTTGGAAGCTAGATTTAGATAAACTCTGATTAGAGCACGTAGACCTAAGATGAACTTTGAGGATTTGTATAGAAGAACTTCCTAAAATTTTGGTATTGTAGAGATTTTGTGACTTTTCCGAGCAATATATCCCTGTCTGGATACGAGCAGGTAGAGGCGGCTCTGGAACAGATGTACCTAGGGGTAAAACCCGAAAACACCGCTTTGATCTAGACTCAAATGGGAACTGGCGCACGAAAACGGGCCTTGCTTCACTCTTGGTTACGACACTCCCGGGGGATATGCTTAGGATAATTCTCATTTTCTTTACAAACTATTATAAAGGGTTTATGATTATATACATCCTCAAATGAGACATTTTTATGATTAGGGATTATATCCATAAATAGTTCAATTTATGTTAAGTGTTTTATAAGTATGGGATTATGTATTTTGATTCATAAACTGATCTAGTGTATTCCATTGTTTAGAAATGGTGCCCAGTAGAAGGAATGAGAACTCCAGAAATGCACATGATCCAAAGAGAAGGAAGGATCATATCTTTCATGGTCTTAAGCTAGAATTTATAAGAGAAATAGTCTCCCATGTATTATCATCATATGAAGAAATAATATCATGTGTTGATAAGATAAGTAAAGATTTTACTGAGTCCTATAGATTTGAAGGGAAGCAAGAGAAGAAAAGGATGGAAGAGAGAAGGATGGATAAAGGGAAGAGGGAAAAGAAGAATTTTCCCATATGTGGTAACTGTGGAAAGAATCACCCTGGAACTTGCCTGAAAGGAATGGGAGTTTGTTATAAGTGTGGAGGAAAAGGGCACAAAGTACGTGACTGCAAGGGTAAGAAAATGGTTTCAAATGTACAATGCTTCATTTGCAAGGAGTTTGGACACTACGCGAACCTATGTCCCAGTCATCAGACTATGCCGCAAATGATGCTATTGGATAATAATCAAGTTATGATACTACCACAGATGAAGAGGAATGATTAGAGTTCTTATATTGATTATGTCAATTGAGTGTTTTATCAACAATGTACTTGTTATAATAATTATGGAGTATATAAGGATTGTACTGCAGTACTATTTCATTAAGGACTTGAGATTGTGTGGAACAAAGAAAAGTGACTCAATAGCAGGATAAATTTTTGGAAAATATATGGTTGAGAGAAAGATAAACCATAATATGGTTTTGATACCGAGTTAGTGATTTTAGAATAATACATGATTGATTTGGATAAATTATATTGGATATTCTTGACTACCTTGAAACTAATTAATGATTTGTATATTCCATCATTTTTTTGGGGTTTAAAACATTTTTGGATTGATGAAGTATATCCAGCATTCTATATGGAATAAGGGAGCATGAATGTAATCAATAAGGTATATGGTAATTCAAGATGTTTCAGTGTATCAAAAGAATAAAAGATGAAGGTATTCATATGCTATTACGGGGTAAAAAGGATCTATATTATTTTTACCTTCCTTATAAATGTTGGACTATGAGTTTGGACAGAAGTATTTTGGATAGTTCTAGTTTGGATTATTTTGGATTACCATAAAAGGACAACCCGGAGGTCGGGCGGCAACCCGTCGCGTCCGGCAAGGCTGTGAGACTTGAACCCGCAACTGAAGGGTGACAAGGGTGTATCACCTACCACTGGCCCATGAGATGTCCTGGATTAAATAATGTAGTTTTTTTTAAAAGATTTGGTAGATGAATTATAAATTCATTTATTTTGGAACCCTGTACGAATAGAATAAATAGAAATTTTTTTACGTTCTATTATCTTTTAGAGTGAAAGATGAGTTTGTGGTAGAAATTTATTAATGGATAAAACTCTAATTATAATGTAAGTATATCTCCTTATGATCTTAGCCAATCTCATAAATAAATTCCTCAACATTAATAAAAGGAACTTAGAACAAAAATGTTGTCCTAGACGGTACCTTAAATCATCACTAATTTATGGCTTTGGGATTGTTGACCTTTTCATAGCCATGTTCTCTACCACTCTCCATCAGATAATTGATGGTTAGATTTCTCCTCCATATCCATATTTTCCTACATGGAACCCTAGTATGTGTTATTTTCGGTAATCTTCATACTTTCCACTCTTTATTTTAAATAGAGGCCTCATTAATTCATTTTTTGATGTGGGATTTCAACTAAGATATTTTGAAACGTCAAAAATGTGTTATCCCAATACCCTATGTTTTGTTGAACCAATGGTATTTCAAATCATCATAGATTGATGAGTTTAAGGACCTCAATTTTATACTTGTTTGTGATTGATGACCTCAATCACTACCTATAAATATTTACGTTTTTCCTCCAATCATATGTCTCTAATTGCCACCAATGTTCTCCTAATTGAGATTATACTTTGGTGGTGACCCTTTCATTTCTCTTTTCCTTATATTAAGACTAAATTTTAGTAACCCAATTTTCGATGTGGGTTTTCCCACAAATATATTTTCTACTTTCAACCTTTTATTTTCGAAGAACAATTTCAAATTGCGAGGATGCAATTTATTGAAGGAGGGGAGAATGTAACACCCTAGGATTTCATAGTGTGTTATTTCTTAAAAATAATTCAATAACTTGCACTACACGCAACACCGAGTTCAATCACACCATGACGTACAAAAAAAATCCATTAAAAGAGGTCATGAATAGTATTAACTACATTTTGAACTTTATATAATCCTTATAATTTTAGAATCCATATTATGAGTTTCTTAGTCATAATGCAAGAACAGATTCATTTCCAGTATTGCACTTTTATGACCTTTTAATAGTTAAACCTTTCTAAATAAAATATTTTAAACTATCTGAATAAATTGGGACATCAAAAAATTTAAAATGAAACATCCCAAGCTTCCACGGTACGCTTTCCTTTGAATAAAATAGTAGCGTGTGTTGTACGCAACCTTGAGTTTTAACACGCTCCACAACCAATCAAACTAGCCGTTATGAATAGTAATACCTAAATTTTGAAATTATATATATTTTATATTTTAAAATGGACTTCAGTTTTGGATTTGGAATATCGAATTTAGCCTAAGGTGAAATTTTGGTACTTTTCAGATAACTTTCATATTTTGATGAATAGTGAAAATTACTAAATTTTAATTAAAAACAACTTTTTTAATCAAAATAATTAATAGTGATAAATTGTGAATTTGAGTGATTTTAAAGTATATTTATAATATATTTTTACTATTTAATATAATGTTGGTCATTGGACATAATTTTACAATTAAACCGAACATAAACAAGTGTCAATCTTTTGATAGTTATTATCTCTTAAAAACACGCTTTTTGTTTTGACAGCAGGAATTAATTTTAAATTAATTTCTGCCACTTCTATGTTTTGAATTTAGAAAAATGGATTCCATATTTGGAATCAGGATGTCCAAATTGTGTAAATAGTTAACTTTTATTTTTAGACATTTTGAATAATTACTGTGGTAAATATTTTATTTACCATGGTTAAGGGTAAATCCGGTAAATAAGGGTTAAAAAATAATATTATAATAATACAAAATTACCCTAAAACGTGTCCTAACCTTATTGGGGGACACATACCCGACCATGGGCATCCTTGGGTCGATTTGGGGACCCCTTGGAGCCACTTGTATGTGGTAGGGACACATTATATTAATAAAGTTAAAATAAAAATAAAAATGGCATAAGCTTACATCTTTTAGAAGAACAATTTTTACATAGGGTTATACATGTTGGATTTTCGATTATAAACATTCATTAGAAAGATAAAAATCTTTCCTACATAATGATTTTTTATTTATAATTTGTAGACATCAAATAAGTTAAATTATTAATGACACAATAATGATTCAATGTTTACCTCATTAATAAATCATTTAAATAAATAAGATTATAATGATTAAAATATTATCTAAAACCTGTCCAATTATTATTGGTTGATGTTATTTAGAAAATGAGTCATCTTATCTTCGACCTCAATGATTTTTGGACCATTATAAACCGAATATAATTATATTATAAAGGAATACTTTCACTCTTTCCTAAAGAGCCCCTCCCCTCCCTTATAAAAGGAGACCACTTCTACTCATTCCTCACACATCTCAAGCCACTTGGCTCGTCCAAACCCTACCCAAATAAGATCCCCACATCCCTCTCCTCCTCCTTGAAGCTTCCCATTAGGCAGAAAGCATTTCAAGAAGTCCTTTGGTTCCAACCAAAGTGAGTTACCTAAATTAAAGGTAACGATTTCTCTTAAATTATTTTCATTTATTTTGCTTCTCCAACCCCCAAACTCTTTTTATTTCCTTTATTTTGTAACAACACCAGTATCCACAATATACTGGTATGTTGTTATAAGAAGTATTCAAACTACACATACACACAACTCCATCTAATGGATGATGAACATAATGTTTCTGTGGATGGAAAACTAACGCCTCACGAAATGATGATTGTTAAAATACATCTTACCGCCTCTTATGGTGGCCATTATGATGGCACTGTAATTAAATATGATATTAATGATATATATTTTATATATAAGCTTCTGTAATTACATTTATTTCATATCATTATTCGTTTCATGTTGTATATACGTACGATGATTTCATTTTAGGAAGTGCGGACTACCGCCCCCTTAAAATTATATGACTCGTTCATACCAAACATGGAACATATAAAGGATGGTGTTAATGAACTTAAGTAACATATATAAAATATTATATTATACTGAAATATTAATATACCTATGTATCATTTGGATTTGATTCTTTTAAAATAAAAAATAAATGGAAGTAGCGTTCGTGCGTACGTACGGACTACCGTCTCCACGAACACGATGAGATTCATTCTCCATCGTATCCATTCAAGTCTTATTCTCATTTTAGGGTTAAAAATAATGTTAATATCATTCTGATTATGAATAAGATATAATCTATCCATTACAAACATGTCTTATGTAACCAAACATTTAAGAAGAACGAATCGATTATCACCCGAAACGACGATAATACTAAGATATTATTAATAAAGCAATGTTAAAAGATCATATATGATATCATATTAATGTATATGATTCTTGTATAATTTAATAACAATTATTTCACCATTATAAAGGAGGTTAACCTACCCCAAAAAAGGAAAAGTACAAGGTATGGGGTTTTCATCTCACTCCTAATTCCCGTGAGATTCATGTCATATTACCACCATCACCTTTTGTGTGGTGTATGTACTGCCCATAATTATATTCTTTATGTAATACACTCTAATTTATGTGTATTTACATATTAATTGTATGATACCTATTTCATGGGTTGTATGTTTCATAAGTTACCAAATTGGTAAGGGTTATTTCACAATCTCTTCATTATCCGAGGTTGTTTATACGTAATAATCTACTGTGATTTCTTTATCATCCACATCCATGTTTCTTCGAAATGTATTTCAAAACATATTTATTATTTACAAGAATATGGGTTAAAGACATTTATACCCTTGTTTGACTTTTTATAAGAGGTTTATAAAGGAATCTTTCCGTCGTTTTCAAAACAAGGTCCTTTTTAACCTTTTCGACAGAATTAAGGTAAGAATGTTTTTTTAACTTATACGGCAGGTGCGGTTATTTTCTGCCGTTATAAAATATTCAAAGCTTACCTTAAAAGCTTATAAGAATATTTTCAAAGAAAATGTTTTATTTTATATGGATCTTAAATGATTTCAAAATAAAAGGAGATATTTCTTTTAAAAGAATTTTGATTTCATCTATGTCAACATACTTTGATGGATTTTAAGATTATTTGAAGTTGATTTATTATGATACAAAACTTCTATATTTTATTGAAGGTTTTGTGATATGTTTGAATGTAGATGTTTCATTTATATAGTATTCATGGTTTATGAGTAAAGTATTGACATTTCGTATGCTAATTCAAATAAGAATGTTTATGTTATATTTCAACCTTTACTTCATATGAATGTGTTGGACCAGTATGTTCCCGGTTGGGGACTGGTTAAAGTAAGCCCTCCAGGTTGGGGACTGGTAAAAGTAAGCCCTCCAGGTTAGGGACTGGTAAAATTAAGCCCTCCGGTTTGGTATCCGGTTATTAGAGGAAGTCCGGGTTGGTGTCCGGTTATTAGAGGAACTCCGGGTTGGTGTCCGGTTATTAGAGGCACTCCGGGTTGGGTTCCGGTTACAGTCTGCCCCAAGGTCTTGGGACGAGGCCTTGGAAAGAAATTAATGTTTAGCATTATGCATTCCAACATTATGAAAGTGGTTATTGATATTGCATGTGATTATTCTATTAGTAGAATATCCATGTGAACAAGTAAATGGAATTATTTCATTTTACTTTTGCCATACTATGTTGAAGTTCAAGTTTAAAAGGCTTTTGTTTTAGTAATTCATTGCCTTAAATATTTATGCATATTTTTGAATGTTCCGCTATATTATTATCCTTACTGGGCATTTGAGATCACCCCTTTTCTATGTTTTATTTTTCGCAGGATGGGAAGATGTAAGTTATGAATGACCTATAGGGATATTATGAGAGGATTATAGTGTGGACTGTGGAAACATTATGTTGTTGTAGTAGTTTTTCATTTTATGATGTAATGTGAAACTTATGAATATATCTAGTGTTTCCAAGGCTACTAAACCAATCGGCCTTTCGAGATTTGATCTTTCTTGTGATCATGCCAATGTTATGTAATTAATGCACCGACTCTGGGTAACTGGGGTCGGGGCGTTACACATTTAATACTATCACTACTTGTGATTTCATTATGGATGGTTCATCCTTATTCCTTTCCATATTATAAATCACCTTCATTAATCCCAATTTTTGACTTTATGTATAGTTCTATTGTCAACCCATTTGCAATTAAAAATATTCACTAGAAAAGTTGTATTATCTAACATGTATATTTGTTCGGTTATGCTGCAATATGAAATATTCACATAAAATGGATTTCTATCCTTAGAACTAAATACATGTATAAATTCCTTCATAAGTCCAACTCACCTATTTTTTATCATACATTTTTCATCATATTCCTCTATATAGAATGTAGAACCATTAATTACAAAAAATGTGTAAGGGATAACATCTACATTTGGTCCCCTGGATAGCCAATGAAGTTGTTCAGCAAAAAAATTGGTATTTAAATATATCTCTTTATAAAAATGATCTTAGAACTATCATATAAACTATTGATTATGTGTAACTAATATCCATCACTTAGTCGTTGTTGGGATTGAATGTATAATAATTACACTTTAGGATTCATCATATAGAGGATACTCTAAACTATTATTAAAAATGTAATGGTGAGTCTTCTCATTCCCTATAATAGAAAATTGTATCGAAACCACTTCTTGAATTTATTCTCTCAAAATGTTTCCACTATGATGGGATTTTGGGATACCAATGATTCCAACATCAAGAAGTTAATCAGTATAGAATTCAACAGCTTAATCAAGAATAAATCAATATTCCATAAAACATTCTAACTAACTTCAATTCATGATGTACCTAATAAAAATATTGATATATAATTCAGTTGGGTACACCCATAAAGAATTTTCTTGACCACATAGTTGAATCCATCTATCCAAGTGAGCCATCAGGTTTAAAATTATATCAATGAATTACTGTTGGAATAATTACTCATCTTGTCATTATATGACAAGAATATTCAACTTCAAGATTGAAGTCTTTGTAGGGTAAATTACATTACTGCATATGGATGTAAAAAAAATGTTTGATTAATTTATGTCGTTCATTCTGGAGAGAATGAAACATAATTATATAAGAATTAACTCTTTATCAAAACATGAATATCATGTTATTGTAGTCCCAGTAACATGAAATTAATCATTTAAATGATATTGTTTATATTTTATAGATAAAACCTATGAAAATTTTACACCATTAAAGATGTTCTATAATTGAAATCATTCTTGTCATGAAAGAGTGTATGCTATATAAAAAGTAATAGTTTTTATTTAACCCTTAAATGGTGTAAGCACTATTTTTATCCCTTTGTTAATCATGCCAAAATTTCCTTAATTCCATATTTTATTATCTCTAGTACATTTTGTAATGTTATAATAACAATATCACATATATATTTTTCTATGTTAATGACATAAAAAATATCTGATGTATAATAAATATCAGTATTGTAATTTGAAGAATGATCATATATTTTTTACAGCCATATTTTGTAAGGTTTTTAGAAAATGGGTTTCCAAAATTATTTTCATTATCATTTACATTGTTGATATGTTTATAACTCCCTAATTTGGATAGTTTTATACATTGTCTGTATTTATATAATATCATGTCGTCCATGATCAGTATTTATGTCATCACAGTAAAAATCTATAGTGTCCAAAAAACTGATCCACCGAGGAATGTTTCAACCTAACTATGTGTATACCATATACACAAATGGGTCACCCGAAAATTCCATTAATGTTTTAGACTGAAAAGTTTTCAAAAGAAGTAATATCAATTATAAACCTATAAAACATGGCTCTTATTTTAAAATTTTCAATTATATGTGCTTTATACAATGTAACACTTGTATCCTCTGTCAATTTCATATCGTCCATAAATGAAGCCAAATAGATATCAATATGATTACCTAGTTGTTTTTGTTCAAATATAAAATGAGGAAACATAATTAATGTGTGCTTCATGCATGACCATGATGGTAATATATCAATTTCCAACATTACTAGCCATGTAATGTCGGTACTAATTTTCACACCAATAGGACTTATTCCAATTATAGATAATAAAATTATAACATTTCCTGGATGATTTCCAAAATTTTGGATACACATAAAAAAATTTCATCCACTTAAGAGTGTTTTTTGGGTGTCGTACTTTACCATCTTGAATTCCTGAATCTGTATGCCCAGAAAATTTTCTAACAGTTTCTTAATATACAATTAGATTTCTAGGCAATGGGAGGATAGGAAACTACCATAAACATTTTTAAGTACAAGATTTATTTTTATTATATCGTTCTGTGAAAAACTTAGTAGATGTTATGAGGGATTAGTGATCCTTATAATGAATCATACAATAAATTGGACATGCATGTATTTTTTCAGATATCATACCCATTGAACATATAATTATCTTATTTTCATCTGTTCAACTAGGAATTCCATTTTATTATAGTAACATATCAATTGGTTGACCAATTAAATCAGTAAAGATGAAGTCACTCCTTCTTCTACCAACTTTTAAACTATATAATTAATACAGCTGACAATGATGCATCTTTATTACCACTAGTATACAATCATGTATTGTAATAGATACTTATCTTCACAAACAACATTGTACAACCATTAATGTCATATTGAATTTTCTTTTCTATTTATTATGTATGATCTCCTTTATCATTTACACTATCTTTTGTATCAACTAATCCATAAATCAAAATTTCATTCCACTCAATATGTACATTATTTTTCCCAATATTTAGTCCAAATTTTTTAGATTTGACCAATTTCATGACAAATTAAATATTCTTTAAACTCATGTAATTAAATTCATTTTGAATAACAACAATATAAACATGGATAAATGATTTGAGAATGGTCAAATGTGTGTTATATTGCAATCTTAATGAATGTTGGGAAACCATCCTCAGTATCCTTTGTCATATGATTAACATCCATCCTGTTTTCATTCATATCCCTTATATTGTGTCCAATAATAATCATTTTTTAAAAAATTTATATAAATACACATATGGTACTAATAATCAATGGGGAAATTTTTTGATACTTATAAATAATTATAATTTTTTCAAATAAAAATTCTATACTCACTTGGGACACCCAATTAAAAAATGAAAAAAAAAATTAATTATAAAATGATAGAATTAATTGATATTATAATTTTAGACTTTTTATGATAATGGTTGACATTGTTAAACTCCAACTAAAATTTAATTTTGAGTGTATAATACAATATTGGGTGGTGTGTGTATTATTAAAGAAGGAAATTTATGATGAATGAAATATTTGATGCAATGTGATCAAGATTGAAGGTATATTACAGAAAATGGGAACCCACAAAAAATGATAGACAACTTGATGCGGTTTACCCCTTTTGTAGATTTTAATATTTATTGTATAATAATGACCATAGTGGACTACTAAAGTTAAAGGAATCTCAACATGACAATGTTATTGGTGATGATTCTTAATAAGTAATATTTATAAAAAATGTTACATGAAAAGAAAAAACCTATGATGGTTGAAGGTTTTTATGTTCCCCAATATAGGAATTTTTCATGAGAACACTCTTAAAGAATCATTTAAGCGACATGAACTTATTGTTCTAAGATAATAAGTTTCGAATTATGTGTATTATCTTGTTTATGGTGGTGGAAAACATTTATTGAATGTAATGTGTTATATCTATGAAGTTACGAATAGTATAATTAAGCATTCATCTAACATAAAAGATATAGATCAATAATGTTCACCCACAAAATTATGAATTGTTATTATCTAGTGTTAAATTTCGAAGGATAATGTTGTTTGTTGTGATAGAAATTAAAACATTATATGTGCTAAAGAGTAATTTTATTTCTATATTTACAATTCAAGGTTACTATAACCATGATAATCCATTTTGAGGATTATAATGAATTAATTTTTCCACTAAATACTACATGGTGTCATCGTAGTCATGTATGAAACACCTATTTGCTCTAAAAAAACATTTAAGTAATTTATTTAAGATGTATTATGCATGGAAAATATAAATATATTGGTTAAAACATTCGTGGAGGACATCATAATTTTTAGTAAGACCAAATCATTATAAGTAATGTGGGGAACTGACAAGTATTTGGATCTATAAAAACACAATAAGTTATTCATGGATTGTATTAATTTCTGGAAGATTAGAGGAAACAAGAAGAATTCATTGTAGTTTTATTAGACAAATATCATTGTACACCGATTTAAATATAGAAAATATATCCAATAAATATATTTATTTGGGTGGTAGACTTCTATATGCGATAGTCACATTATTAAAATAAATTATTTTATAAACAAATTTGAATTTTAAAATAACATGACCAAAAAATATTTATTCGGCGTTTTTTTTCTACAACTACTGCACAAACATTTAGAAAATAAAGGTAGTGAATTTTTTTTATTAAGAATGGATATTATTTGAAATTGAGAGACTAGAGCCAATTATGTGTCATAATGTGATTATGCCAATAAAGTATTAAAGTTGTGTCTGTTTGAACACCACAATCATTTAAGAATTACAATATTTCACCACTTTAATCTAACTTTTACCCTATATAATATTTATTAATTATTTGTAGCCTTTATTAATAAAATTCATTATTAAAATAAAGAACATATGAGGTGGTGTTCTTTTGGTTAGTGTTGATTCATATTGGGCTAAAAGACATTAAATACATTAGATCATTCCTTTAGTTTTCTAGATCATTTAAACGGTGATATTCTAGTATAGTTTTCATTGTGTTTTTATAATCAAATAAGACTTATCTTTATAATTTGTAACGATTCTTATGATTAGGTAGATCCTTTGTTCACATTCATGCAAGTCTTTCCACAAGAAATTCATTGTTTTCTCACCCTAGATCATTAGTATTTGTTTTTATAAATTTTTTAATTCTTATTATTTTTCATTCTTGTTTTTTATTATGTTAGTGTATATATATCTTAATAACATAATTAATATTATATATTATATATAGTTAGTAATAATTCATATTTACATTTTAATCATAATAAATAAATAAATAAATTAAATAAATATTATTTCAAAATTAAAATATATTTTTGAATAACATATTTAAATAAAGAATAATAATTTATATAATAATATCATTTCAATGAATCTAATTTAATCTAAATGGGTAACCATTAAATATTTTCCAATTTTTAGTGATTAGTCTTACTAATGAAGACATATTTAGTTGAAACATGTTATATTTGTTTATTTTGAATATTAAAATAACACATATAATAGATTGAATCTAAATTTTAATAAGTTATATTTTAATTTTTTCAATGATTTATCTATAAACAGTAGAATAGAAATATCCTTTATCAAGGAATGAATGTGATTTTTCAACCCTAAAAAAATAGACATCCTTTATCCGGAGAAAAACACCCCTTTTATATTAGGATAGATAAAGGATTAGGCTAGGTTTTAGAGTCTCTCCACTGGTGAAAGTGTGCTCCTAGGATTTCTTGGATTTGGTCAAACCATGGTTTTCATAGGATTGGTGTTTTTATAATGGTGCTATAATGTTTCTTCTTCCTTATCCTTCCTCCCCCATCAGTCTATTCATTCCCAATTTATACCTATGATTCGTTGGAAAAATAAACCATTAACATCAACATAGATGATGTAACATTATTGGTTTCTAGGATATATATTTTAATGGTGATTGACCTCATTGAAAACTAAAAATTTGACCTGAATGTTTAAAAAAATGATTCCATTTATTTTTAACCTCGAATATGGTGTTTCCATAAGATAAGTAATATTGGTCCACGAGATCTTCGAATTCATAAATTATAAAGACAAGAGAAATGTTATAATTGAAAGACACTTTTCATTCAAAAATCACATAATATTAATGGAGGATACAGAAAATGAAGTTGATTTCTATTATATCGCCTTCATAAAAGAAATATTATGGGTCATCCTAAAAAACAACCCCTTTAGTAGAAGATAAAAACAATTTTTTTAGAATTTTAGTAGTTATGTTAAATGTTTTAATAATAGGGATTGATCAGATCCAATTGTCCTAGTGGAATATATTCATATCAATGTACTCATAGATGTGGCACATCATCTTATGAGGGTATCATTTATTTCCATTTTTTATCATTTCTTATGGATTTAAAGACCCCAATCATGGAATATATGGATATTACATTAATTTTTCGAAATAAATAAAACATTATACAAACAAATCCCTATAGATCGTACTAGCCTAGTGAATTTGGAAACATGGAAACATAAAACCTGATACATAAGTGATCTTCATTCATTCCAAATGGGTTCTTCTAGACTATATCATTTGATAGAAAAATGAAAAATAATAATTATATTCATTAGATGAGAGGAAGGATACATAAAAAGTGGTGATCTTAGATTCTCAGTAAGGGTAAAAGATTGAATTGTGTAAATATAAATGAGAGAATAGGTTTATGAGAACATGATCATAACATTGAAAGATCGTTCCATAAATATTAAAGATAAAAAAATAATAATTTAATATATATTGGTATTTCATTAGACATGAATCATAAGGAAATAATTAACAAAATCCATGAATGCATTACATTAGAATAAATCATGGAATTGTGGAATGTACATAATAATATAATATGATTTCCATAGTGGCCAATACATTACTGCCAAGAACATATTAGTAGAATGGGGTCACTCCCCAAACCATCTTGGTAGTGAAAGTTCACTACCATATTCATATTAGAATAATGATTTCACTCTTTATACCATCTTGGTATTCATGGTTCACTCTCGAGACCATCTCAGTCCTTCTCATGAGGTATAAATCTTCACCTAATGCGTTGGAGGGAGATATCGGTCCCACCCAAATCATAAAAAAATCATAAACACTTGTTCCAAAAAATCATAAATAATCATACCACTACCCTTGAATTGAAATGGGTATCATAAATCTGTAATCATATCATTACCTACGGAAAAACATACAAGCTCATAATCACTTCATCAAAAACATAATCAATGAAAGATGAACGAATTTCATAAAAATTTAACTTTTGAAATAGAAATGGGGTTTGTAAAGAACATTAAATAAAACATAAACCATTAATATAAGAAACATAAATGTGACAATAATATCACTTAAAAAAAGGCATGGGTAAAATTAACATATTTTATCTTATATGGGAAATATTTTTGATGCAATTTTAAAACATTTATTGAGGAAAATATACTTTTTCTTTGAAAAAATACTTTTCAAAACACTAAAAATTTTAAAAAATAATTTCCTTATAAATATACTTAAAAAATAAACAAGAAATATTAATAAAATTTTGAAAATCATTCTCATTTTAACATATTAAAAAATTTGTAAACCATTTGAAAAAGTTTTCTATTGAAATTATATAAGGGACTCTTAAAAACCATTTTGAACCTAAATTATATTAAATAAAGATCATATAATGGGTTTGAATATAGATATAATTATAATAGAAAATAAATAAATTCACGGGCAATATATACATTAGACAAAATAAGTGAGCAGTGAATAAGGAATGTTTCTCACAAAAATAAAGGGTGAGAGGTAATTCCCTTACCTTAGGTCTAATACTCATCATATGTGTCTAAAACTAATATATAATGGTTTCGAATAGATTAATTACTTATAAAATAATTTTTTATTATTTATAGTATCATATAAGATTCTTTTATTATTTTATATTACCAATTTATTAACAATTTTATGTTAAAGGAACATTTCAAGTAATAATTGATTTATTTATCATACGTGTTTTGACTTGTTATTCATGATAATATTACATAGATTATGATTTTATTTCATATATATGTAAAAAATTATTTCTATATCAAATATATTCAGTATATAAATATATATAATAGATATATAAATGAAATAGAAAACACCATTTGGGTAGACGGTAGGTCATATGTACACATGAGCACTGTTTCAATTTTCTTCATATTAAAATATTGAAATTTTTATAATTCATATGTATATTATAATTACACTATAATATCTATTTCATATATTTTACATATATTTATAAAATTATCTTTAATAAGTTCCATGTATAGAGTGAACGAATTACATAACTTTGAGGAGGTGATAATCTACATTTCAACAAACCATGTTATCATAATACCACAATATAGAAAGAATGAAGGTATGCATAATATAAAATTTAAATGATATTAATTAAGTTATAATATAAATATTAAAATATTATTTTAACATAAAAATACGACTAAAACCATCCATAAAGGTGGTAAAAAAAAGAAAAAAACATTATTCACAGAGGAGATTAACCGGCAGAACATGGAAATCAATTTCATTTCATTGAATAAGAGGAGGTGAGGAATGAAATGGATATTATATATTCCATTAGAAAAGTAATACATTAGTGTATACATTATTATTTAATTAACATGCATTTATGTATGAATGAGGTGAGGATAAAGTAAAAAAAGAAAAAAAAATTAAGATAGTTGTTTTGCGAAAATTACCTCTGAAACATCCACTCCATGAAAGTCCATTTAAGGCCTTAGATTTTATATTTTGGTGAAACTACAATAACTAGAACATTTGGAGAATATGGGATAGCTTTTGGAAAATATTTTAGGAGCTACAAGTCATTTTGGGTAAAAATTGGGAGGTAACAAGAGGTATTTATACTTGAGGAGAGGTTTGTTCATGTGATTAATTTATTGATTATTTTATATTAAAATCCAACCAAATAGAGGTGGTATTAAATTACAATAAATTTGATTTTACATAATATTCCGTATGTTTTTAGGGTCGATTCACACCTCATCCTCACTTTAAATATTATAGTTTTTAAGTATGCTAATCTTTTAATAGAAAATTTTAACAGTTGTTATAATTTTACTTTTACTATGGTAAATAATTTTTTTCACATGGAAAATATTTTATATCTAAAAAGTGAAATTAAAATTATAAATTACTATGGAACTTATTATTCAAAATATGGAATCTAATTTTTTTCTAATTCAATTTATATAATTTGTAAAATTATATTTAATATTAATTCCACCAAAAAATTGAAAATGAAGGTTTTTTAACGTGAAACATATTAATTTTTCACATGTTTTTATCTCTAATTTCAATATAAATTTATTCAAATGAGATTATTTGAATTAATTTAAAAAATTAGTATCTAATTAAAATTTTAAACCAATTAAAAATATAATTTATACTTATAAATAAGTTAGTTGAAAACATAGTTTTGAATTAAAATATATGTTTTTTAATTATTGATTAAAAATGAAACCATACATTAAAAAACCAAAAACTTATCCGACACTAATTATTATGTTTCTATTTTATATATGAATATTATTTTCACATATTTAATCTACAAAGGTGTCAAAAATTGAATAAAATAATGGTTCTCCATTAAAAGGGGATAAACCAACATTAATGAAAATATGTGGTATTATGTGTTAAATTGGTTTTATTCTTATCTGATGCCTATGAAAACTGTTAGATGAATATAAAAAATAATTACATGGACATATAACATATATATTAATTTAAAATTACTTAATAAATGTATTTAATTTAATTTATAAGGATTAAATCTACTTGTGAGCATTAGAATAGTTTTTTTAAATACTCCCTTTAAATTCATTTGGTTATTATATTATTTTGAAAATAATTTTCAGCTAATAAATTAAATTTATATTTTTGAAAACGATATATTAATATATGTTAATTAATAATATTCAAAAAACATAATTTAATGGCTATGATACATCATATTTTAATAATATATCATTTTTTGTTGAGCCTCGATCTTTTTTTTTACTCAAGCCATCATGGAAATTTTTAATTACATGTAAGACAAGCTATCCTTAGTGTTCCATATGGAGAAAGATAAAATTTATGTTTTTTATATTTCATGTAAATTGTACCTAGTTCTTCAATATAAAATAAACTGATTTCAATGTTACGTGAAATGATAAATATAAAAATGATTAAAATAATTCGAAAAAATAATTCAAAAAATCACACGGTGTTATATTCTACCACCCAAAAAATGAATTTCTCCATCAATTGTTATCTAGGTTATCAATGTCTTAAAACATGAATGTTTCATTAATAGAAGAACTCATCATAAAAATGAACACTAAAACATCTTTTTGAAAAGATATTGTTGTCAAATAACAATTTTCCATAGTATATCTTGATAAGGACTATACATAAGAGAACAAAAATGAAGATTTAGACACGGTGTAAAAGAGTAAATAATCATATAGATTTATAAATATCACTTATCATAAGAATGTATGTGATCTATATAATGTTAACAAAAAAAATGTAAACTAAAGAAGTGTGAAAGAGGTAATTGATATCATAAAACATTATGATAATAAGACTATTTTTAATATCTTGACCCCTTTTACCAATGCTGAAGAATTTTAATGATAATATATACTTACTTGTTCTTAGTACAATATCTCCATTGGTCATGCCTTGAAAAAGTTCCCCTTTTTCTCTTATTCAGAGAAATGATGTTGATGTTTTCATTCATGAAGTGTTAACAGATCCTGTGATTCGTAAATAGAATGATTGGTCATTCCGTCTAACTTTGTCTCAAAAAATTGTTTATCACCCGTTATCAAATATGAAAAAGTCCACCTATAGTTAGAAAATACTAATATATAACAATCTTTATCCAGATTTTTACTTATACTATCCATAAAAAAAGTTAAAGATCCAAAATTTTAGAATGAGGTGCACCAAATATGCATAAAAATTTTCTATCATAAATCATAGTGTAATTATTATTGGTAACATTAAAAACATCTGAACACCATCTCCATGTATTCCATTGAATCATAGTAAAAAATATAATTACTATATATTTTTATTTAAAGCATGAATTTTTCCTTATTCTTAAGTCCAAAAATTTGTAAACTCCATTTGTGATAACATAACCCACATATCAATAAATCCTTAATTACCTCCAAGGTTACTAGTATCATCCATTTTAATTATTCATATCCAACATATCCTTATCAAAATATAATTATCTCAACATCATGCTCATATTATGGTTTATCATTCCCTTAATCATGTTTTTAAAAAAAAATCATCGTATAATATCAATCACTTTTCATGGTTATAAGTACTAATCATCATATTATCCTAAATCATTATGTCAAAAATATAGTGGACCAATACATTGATGGTTATTTATTCCATAATACCATAACTGTACTTATACTACAATATTCAGGAATATCAATACATAAACACATAATCATTCCACAACATCATTTCCATACTCCACATTTTTTATAGTGATCATATTATATTTTCTTGTTTCCTTTATCATTAATAGGTTTCTAGAATTTATCATCACCGATAAACCATGGATTACACATTGGTTAATATAATTATCATTCACCTTAAACATGTATCAATGAAGTGGGGGTGGTGCATTCTATGTGGCTTTATCTCTATTCACATTGTTAGATAACTTCTTTCTGTCACGTCGCCACTTGAATTCCCAAATAACATATTTTCTACACTAAAAATATTTATTAGACCCCTTAAAACAATTTTCTCATTTATTTTTCCAACACATAGAGCATAAAATAAGGCTCCTCTTTTACTCTTACAGGTTTTCATATTTCCATTTAATCAATAACTTCCCCTTCTTGTCAAAACCATGTGATTGGTATATAACTCCAACCAGCATTTCATATTTTATTACACAATTCACAATATCTTCGTAGATACTATAGTATCTTATAGATATTTCTTATATGAGACATTAATTTATGCTTGTGATAAACCCGTCAAATTTCCTTTTGGGCTGGATTAAAATTCCATAAGTGATCCTCACAGGTCTTGTGAAGTCGACTTCATAGGTACCAACAGAATCACCATACCTTTTCTTTAACTCAAGAAGATAATTCTACATTTTCATATGTAGAATATGAGGAAAGAATTATAGAAGAATACGATCTTGAACTCATCCCAATATATAGATTCAATTTCATCTTATCGCCTCATATACTTGATTATATCCTACAACTAGTCCACATCACATTCTAACCGATAAACAACCAAAATGACTTTCTCTTATTCTAGACACTTGAGTACAGATAATATAATTTTATTGGTACTGATCCATTATTCAGAAAAAAGTGGATTAGAAGACCCACTGAAAGATGGTGGATATTTCCTCATAAAGGGATCAAGAGAATGTTATTCTTATTGTTTTTCATTTTGAAGTCCAGCATTATTAATAGATTGGGGAAAGTAGGGTGAGCATAGAAACAATATTATGCATTCCAACACCTATATCATTCGGTTTCTCTTATGTATATATGTTTCATTGTCTATAAAAATTTCCATTAACATGATTATTTTAGGTTCCAATCATTGACTGAAACTAGAATAATAGATTAAGTAACATTTATCATAATAATGGACCACATAATCATGAAAAATTACTTATAGGATTTTTAAATAATGAAACATACATAAAAATATATGATACCTTAGAATTATCCTTTGGGACATCCCTATATATATCCTTAAATATCACTATGGATCTCACTATGTATTCTCATCCTAGTTTCCAAATTCTAACTAAATATTTTCTTGGATATCAAAATTAATGTCCTCAAACATTTCAAACATGGACATTAAATTAGTTTTTATGAATAGTTATAATATTATAAAAACAAATGGCCAAAGACTATACATGACTAGTGCCTTTGGAAACATTTACCCCGATACATAAGTGAGATATATTAGCTACCAATTGGCTCTACTCAACTATAACCCTTCATAGAAACATCAAAAATAATAAGTATCTTCATAACCTGGTGAAATAGAAACATAAAAAGTGGTGAGACCAGATGCTTAGTAAGGGTAAACAATGTAAACATGTAAATATAAACATGATCATAGGTGTATGAGAATGTTATCATAACATTAAAAGATTATTCACTACATATCAAATATCACAAAAATAAATCATGGAATAAATCTTGATAGTTAATTATACATTAATAAAAAATAAAAAATAACAAAATCAATTATATCAAAACATAGGAATAAAACAAGGAATAGTGTAAAAAACATAAGCATAAAATATGACTTCCATAGTAGCTAAGAAATTGTTATCAAAACCATATTATTAGTATGGGTTTACTACCCATACCATCATAGATGTAATGGTTTACTCCCATGGACATATTAGTGAAATGAGTTCACTACTCATATTATCTTGGAAGTCATGGTTCAATCTTGAGAACATCTTAGCCTATCACATTAGATATAAATATTTACCCAATTAATTGGGGAGAGATATAGGTCCCAACCATATCATAATGAAATCATACCTACATGTTATAAAAATTCATAATCAATCATATCACAACCAATTAAATTAAATTTTAATCACCAACATGTAATATATAATAACCAGAGGAAAAATATTCAGGGTCATAATCATTTAATCAAATACATAATCCGTGGAAGATGAATGGATTTCATAAAAAAATTACCCATGAAAGAGAAATGGAGTTTTTAAAGACCAATACATAAATCATAAACCATTCATGTAAGTAATATGAATGTAATCATTTTATCACTAACAATAAATTCATTAATAACATCAATAGATGTTGTCTTAGATGTGAAATAATTTTGAATGCTCTTTTAAAACATTTCTTGTGGAAAATATCCTTCCTATTTAGAAAAATTATTTAAAAAACATAAAACCTTTTGAAAGTTAATTTAGATATAAATATACTTGAAAACTCATAAATTATTCTTTAAAACGTTTTTAATAACATTATCTTTGGCACACATAAAGATGTTTTTAAACCATTTCAAAATTGTTTTCCTTGAAATCATATATAATACACTTAAAGCCCCATTTTGAACATAAAGTTTATTTAATAAAGAAAATATAATGTGTATGAATATATATATATAAGTATTATAGGCATAAAATACATTCATGGGTAGTATATACACCACAAAAAATATGTGAGTGGTGAATAAGGCATGGATCTCACAGAAATAAAGAGTGAGATGAAATTCCCTTACGATAGGTCTGATACTCTCCATACGTGTCCGAAAATCTATCATAATGATTTTAAACATATTATTAAAATATAAAAAAATAATAATAAAATTTATTTTATCATATTTTATTCATTAATGATTTTATATTAAATTATTAATAATAATTCCATGTTAAAGCAGTGTTTTGGGTAACAATCTCTTTCTTTGTCGTACGTGTTTTGAACTGTTACTCTTGATCATATTATATAAATCATGATTTAATTACTTCCATAATTTAATAAATTATACATATATCATATATATTTAGTATATAAATATATACAATAGATAGGTAAATCAAATGAAACATACCATTCAGGGAGACAGTAGGCAATTCTTATGCATGAACGTTGTTTCAATTTTTCTTTGTCGTTTTAAAATATTGAAAAGTGTATGATACATATGTATATTATAATTAAATATCAAATCTATTTCATATATATCAAATATTTTTATTAAAATTATCCTTCATATTTTCTATGTATTTCGTGAATTAATCACATCACTTTGACGAGGCGGTAGTCCACACTTCCATAAACGATGATATCGTATAACCACCCTATGGAAATAACGAGGGTATATTTAATATATAATTTAAGGAATATTAAATTAGATATAATATAAATATTAAAATAATATTTGACCATAAAAGTATTTTTAATACCATCCATGATGATGGTAATGGAAAAAGAAAAAAAGAATATTCATAGAGGTGATTAACAGGTATAACTTGATCAAAAATTTCATTTATCAGAATAATAGGAGAGGAGAAAATAAATTTATATGATATATTCGATTATAAACATAACAATACTATATATAAATGATTTTGGAGTTATCATGCATTGATGGATGATGGATTTGTAGAGAAATTAAAAAAATAAATAAAATTAAGATAGGTACTTTAAGAAAGATACCTCTTGGATATCCCACCATTGAGAGATCATTGAGGGACTCAGATTTTGAATTTTGGTGAGAAATGAATAAATTGGAAGTGGAGAGAGTTATGAGTATTGGTTTGGTAAGATAATTGAGGATATAAATTTTTTTGGGTCGAAATGGGGAGATGAGGTGTGGTATTTATACTTGAGGAGAGGTGGGTTCATGTGATAAATTTATTGACCATTTTATATTGAAATATAACCAAATAGAGGTAAATTTAAATTACATGAATATGGATTTTAATTAAATTTTTATCGTCTTTTTATGGTCATGCCACATCTCAAACAACTTTTTAATATTTTAGTTTTCAGTTATGTTATGCTTTTAATGTTTATTTATAACCCTTGTCAAAATTTTACTTTTTCTACGGTAAATAATTTTTTCACCATGGTAAATTTATTATATATAAAAATGAAAATGAAATTTTAAAATAATATATCCCTTAAGATTATAAAAATTAATATATTTTACATATTTCAATTCATATATTTTGTAAAATAATGTTTAAAAGTGATTCCACAAACAAAACGAAAACGTCAGTTTTTGAAAGTGAAACGTTCAAAATTTTGAAATTTTTTTATATCTAATTTTCATTGTAAATTTTATTCCAATGACCTTAATTGGATTTATTTATAGAAATATTATCTAATTAAAATTTTATTCCAATTAAAATTTTATTATATCCATATAAATTAATTATATGAAAATGTAGTTTTGAATTAAAATCCCGGGTTTTTTTAACTATTGATTTAAAAGGAATCCTTATTGGAAAATACCAAAAATTTATCCTAAACTAATTCTTGTTTTTCTATTTCATAGTTGATATTTATTTTGACTTATTAAATTTATAAAGGGATCAATTATTATTTTTATGAACGTTTATCCATTAAAAGGTGGTAAAACATTTTTTAATTGTAATATTAGGTTTTATGTGTTAAATTAGTTTTATTCCTATCTTATGAAAATTAAAATAACTTGAAAAAATAAAATTAATTTTCTATAAAAATAGTCCCTTTATGTTCATTTGGTTTTTATATTCATTTTTAAATTATTTGTAAGTAATTAAATTTTTTTATACTTTGTAAAAACAGTATATTTATATATTTTAGTTAATAATATTCATAAAATCTAATTTAAAATTTAGGCTAAAAAATATTTTAATAATATATACTTTTTCTATTGGCCTTAATCATGTGTGTTACACATGCCATCGAGGAATGACTTGGTTGCGTGAAATTCAAGCTAACCTTAGTGTTCCATGTATAGAAAGATAAAATTTATGTTTTTTATAGTTAATTTTATCCAAACAAAGTCATTTAATATAAAATAAAATATTTTCAATGTTAAATGAAATGAGAAATATCGAAAATATTAGACTAATTCAATAAAAATCACAAAATCCTAGGTTGTTACAATAGATGTCATTTGAATAGGAATAAAATGGTATATTATTTTTTGTGGATGGATCAAACATGGGAAGATAGAGTGCATATTTAGGGAAATAGATGTTAAAGGTAACATCATCCTCAAATATGGGCCATAACTCCATGTGAATAAATCAAGGGTACCCTTCATTCTAGAAGCAGAAAGGCAATTGGATATGGTAATTATTTCCAAGGCCTCTAGTTTGCAATCTGACCCATCTCCAGTATAGAAGATTCAGAAGGTAACATAAGTCTTCAATATGGATCGTTGATCCATGTGAATAAATAAAGGATTGAATTTTTTCGACAAGGAGTGATATAATTGGATATAGAAAATATTTCTAAGGCCTATTGTTTATAATCAGCCCATAATCTGTCAAATGATTTCATTATAGGTACTCTGCCTACTATCACATATCAAAGCATCCTTGAGGACACAAATACATCTATATCAAAACAACCAACCCCATGCATAAATTCTCATAAATACCTTATAATAACATATAAAACTAATCATCAAGGACTAAAACCCCTCTTAACTAATTTCCATACCGAAAAATGTCACCCCAATCCCCTACCTATCCCAAAACCCATTCATCATGAACCATAAGACCCCCCCAGAGAATTCTACATTAATACTTCCACCTTTTCTACCCACTATTATTAACAAAATATTATTCAAAATGACTAAAAATGCCTCTAAAAATCAATGACCCTAGAGGAGGAAATTTAAGGGAGAATATGGAACCGAACTCCCTGCATTAGAACCTAGTGAATCCAAATAAACCCCTAGAACATCACTTTAATGAAAACAACTATCGAAGAGATGGACGATGGAAGCGGATTGTTCTTTTACATAATACACATAGGTTGATATTGTATTGATACATCCAAAAAAATCTTAATAAAAAATACTTTGATGAAATTTACATGGGCTTTGTAACCTACAAACATTTTGAATGCTTTGGAATTGGAGAAATAAAAGCATCCATAGCTTTATATTTCTATTCTAATACATGTTAAAAAAATAATTACATGTGTGGAATTTCTTCCAATGATGGGTTTTAAGGGTATTTCCTAGTCATTATCCAGGTTCACGCTAACATCCTATGCCTCCTATGAAAGGATGATGATATTAGGATTATAAGAATCACTTTGAACAATATTGTAGCTTTTATCCATTATCATGGCACACCCATTTTTTATTTTTTGGGTTTCGGTTGATGGACCTCAAAAAAAGACAATTTAATGTAATGTGATATCCATTGGTCGATTGAGAGTGTTTTTTGGGGCCTCTTCACATAAGTGGATACCTCAATGAAATTATGATTCATATATAAAAGAGAGGGGTTCATATAGATCCTCTACTCATATGAGTGACTTTCTGTTGGATGTTCAAGTCATGGGTCTCTATGACCAGAGACATGATGGTTTTACTTTAAAATGCTTCCATAGGTTCTCATAAAAACACCACCATTTTAGATCATTTGGATACATTCTATTATTCTTCAAATTATCTTCCCATATTCAAAATAATCCAAGATTATCTTCTCACCCTAGAATGTGGACCACTAACCTATTCTCATCAACCATAATACTAACCATATTAATCTGAGATAATATATATCTTTTAGATTTGCAATATAAAGGATGATGGGAAGAGACTGTGATAA
Organism: Viscum album; assembly: GCA_963277665.1. NCBI lineage: Eukaryota > Viridiplantae > Streptophyta > Magnoliopsida > Santalales > Viscaceae > Viscum > Viscum album. The sequence continues at coordinate 357,955,489 of OY728158.1, read as the reverse complement.
TGTGATTAAATTAGGATGGAATTTGGAAGGGACATGTGTTCATAATAAAATATATTGGGTATCCTTTAAACTTATGTACTATAGTTGTTGTTAGTCTCACCAACTAGATAATCAATGCATTGATATCTATATAAAGATTTAGAATCATCACTCCCTTCCTCCCTCTTGTTAATCCATCTCTAGAATACCTGCATGGGAAAATGGTCTTACTAATTCTATTGAATGGAAAGAATGCTACTAGATAGTGTGTGCCTGCAACATCCATGTAAAGGTGGGTGAAAATAATACCCATTTTTTCCATAAAAAAATCATCAGGGTGGAGATGTAATAAATTCATTTCTTACCTGACCTATCTATAACGTAATACCATCTTGAAGAAGGATGATATCCAGTCTTTATTGTCATCTTTTTCTAGGATCTCTACAGAAATGACCTGAAAGTTTAAAAATAAAACCCCCATATCTTTTTAATCACATGTTTTATTATATATTATGGATATAGAACCCACATGAACTTATTGATTTTTATTTAATACTATTAGATTTAAATGACCATTAATTGTCTTTATCATTTATAATATACTTTTTTAGAAGTGATTATATGATTATTATTATAAATATAGGGTTTTGATAAATTTTAATTGGCACAAAAAAATGTGATGGCCTCAACTAGTAGGATTGTTCCATATGAATCCCAATTATCAGAGCATTTGATAGAGATTGAATCTATGGGCTTTTCCCTTGACAACACCCAAGCTAATATATATCAACTTAAGAATGTGAGATACTTTTTATAGAAGATTTTCAAGCTCATCGAGATCGTGATTCAAACCATGTACGTTGATCCACCTCTTAAAAGTATCATCATATCTCACCTTACCCTTATAGTTGTTTCGGGTGTATTAAAGGGATATGTATCAATACTATGACAATATGAATTTTTATATTGTATTTATAATAAAATAATGATTATATTTTATTCATATTATTATTTTATAAATGATTTTAATTTTTAAACAATAAAAGAAAATTATATTATTAATTAATATTAAATTTTAAAAGAGATGTTTGTTTTGATTAATTAATGTATTTTCATAAATAAATAATAAAATATATATTTTTTAAATAATTGGTTTAAGAAAAATTATCATATAATTTTGATTAAGTGAAAATATAATATTTGTATGGTTTGGTAAACTCTTATTGTTATAAAAACCAAACACTTCTCAATAAATGTCAATTTTACTTTAAATGTGAAAATGCAAATATTTGTAAATTTTTATGTTAAAAATAAAATTATTTTTGGATTCCAAACATTGAAATTATCCAATGGTGAATTTTTATAATTTTTTGTGACAATAAATTTTTTGGGTAAAAATTAAATACCATATAAATACACAGTGTGTATAAAAACATCATAATTAACCAAAAGTGATGTGACAAATACTATTAACAGTATCCATGAACACATATATATTTTACCATTATAATTATTTTATTTTATTAATTTTATAATACCTTTATGAATCCTTAAAAACCATAAATAGATATTATGGTTTTAAAATAATTTCTCTAAGAGTATGACCCACTTAAACATAATAAAGGGTAATATCATATTAAGATAGGCCCTTTTCCTTACAAAATAATGAAAGCTACTCTTATTTGGTTGAAAAGATGGGCAAAACGATTATTATTTTTGTGGTTTTGGTTATTTTATTACATAGAGTTCAAAACCTATGTTTTAGAAATGACATCAAATTACACACTAATGTCCTATATAATCCCACCCAATATCCCAATAATATCCCCTAAAAAAATGGATCACATTATTACTCTTACTTATCATCTCTATATTCCTACCAAGGTGCCCCAATCTCTCAATAAACCCCTACAAATCCTTTAGAGTCACACTATCAAGGTAAGGATTATTTTCATCATCCTCTTTATTCAGGTATCTTCATTATCTTATTCTACTTATATCAATTTTATAATATTGTAATATGTTATTTTATATCCCTTTTACATCCCTTAATATTTATAAATAATTATAGAGCACTTTATCTCCCATTAATGCTTCCCATTAACATTTATACACCCATGTTATGCTACTGAAATTTCACCGTTTTTTTCGGAAAACAATTGTGTAGTGAATGACCATACCCATTTCCTATCAATGGTGTTCGGGATTATGAACTTGTACTTATTTATTAGGGAAATAATTGTATGTATTATAAAATCCTATAATATGGAATATAATATTATTATGAATGAATCCATGTTGTATGATCTACGTGGCACACTAAAGTATGAGAATGAAATGAATGGGACAGGTGTACCTATAATTATATAGCTCTCCAATTAAATTAGTAATCATTATTCTCATGATACGTCATTTTGGGACAAGGGGTAAACCTGATTCCTTTATGAGGCATTTTCTATCATTATTTCTTGGCAGTTTTCCTTGACCTATGTTTATGATCTAGTGTTTTACATTATTTTCACATTTCCCATCCAGCCTTTATAATTATCATGTTATATCGTGTCTCATTATTCATGTTTATGATTCCTACCCCTTTTATGGGCCATTTTTATTCCAATGGAATAAAATGTATTTTTCCATTCATGTTACGCTGCATTTTTTCTTTTTTAGGCTTTATATCTCACCCCTTTCGTATGCATGTTCATGGTATATACCATGAAGTTTTATGTACATGTATGTTAATGAATTTTCCAATAATAATGATGTATTCCTTGTTTTATGTTTTTACATAATGTAACTAATTCCCAAAGGCACTATACATATCAATATTATTAGTTTTATTATGTTTAATGTTATGTAATAAATCATGTATCAATGTGAAGTAAATATTTGGGTTTCCATAGTTTGAATCGAAGGAATGGTTTTTTTATTTTTGTGATTAGGATTAGAATATATAAAGAAAACATTTGGGATAATAGTATGTATGGGAAAACATCCATAAATTTTGGTAGGAATATAGCATGTTTTTTTATCAATAACTGTCATCCCTTTTTTGAAAATATAAGTGGATGTGGCTCTGGGACAAATGTACATAGGGGAAAACTCCGAAAACACCATGTTGAGATAGACTATTGTCAAAGGAATGGTGTATGAAAATAGGACTTCCTATTCACCTATTTTCACACTCACGGTGAATATACCATTATTAATTAATAAGTTAATTACAAACCATTATTAAGAGGAAAAAATACCCATAAGAATATATGTTAAAAAATAGACCATGAATAACATAGATTGACGGCTAGGAATTTAGGAGCCAATGAAATACATGTAATTTATATGTTATATCTTTAATATAATTAGATTCAAATTTAATTTCATAATATTTTAAAGAAACACATATCCAAATTTCAATTTATTCTATCAAGTGGCCTAAAACACAAGTAATTAGGTAAATAATCAACGTGATGGAAAATGTGATGAATTCTCCAATGAGATTCCCAAATTGAAGGGAGTGGTAATCGTGAACTCTGTGAGGATATTGTATCAACTGAATCAGGTTCTGAATAGAATCTTAGATTAGGAGGAGCACCCAAAAACTCCAAGGAATGAATAAGAATCCATTGAGACGATAATGACAAAATGACCCCTTGATTTCAATGGATTTCCAATCCATTAGTCATTGAATAATGGATCTACTCCATTAAGAATATATTATTCATCCTTCTAATATCTGAGCAAGAGAAGGCTTTACTAGCTATTTGTCTTATGGAGGGAGAATCTTATCGGTGGTGGACATTGATAAACAATATATATTGAAGAAGAGATCAAAGTGGTGGGTTGGAAGGAATTCTAAAATAATATTTTTTGATAATATAATTTCCTCACACTCTCTGACCTAAAATTGAAATGGATTTAAATTCCCTCAAGAAAAAAGATTATGAATCTATTAGGGTATATTTGAAAAACATCACAATACTTTCTTGATATGACAACGTCATTTTTGTAGCCCCGAATGAATGGTTCACCACTTATTTGGTGGTTTAAATCCTAGTCAATGAAAATACCTAGCGATCTGAGACATTGATAGCTATAAAAAATTATATGATGTTCCTTCAATGTCAAAATAATGATCAAAACATTTCTAGGGAAACACACTGATAAGATGTGTATATTGTGGAATAATTATGGTGGTATCATAAATAAATCTAATAGTACAATGTAATTTAAACATCCCGCATTCCAAATGAGCATATAAGAAGCACCCCAAAAATTGCCTAATGGGGATGAGGAAATGATTTAGGTGTTAGATGGAAGAGAACATAGATAGAGATTGTTGATAGGATAAACCCACCAATGTGATGGTGGAAAGATATCCTCTGGTCAACCCTCAACACATTGTTCATTACTTCAACTGAAAGGAACCACTACATTTTTCAAAATAGTGCACTATGAAAAGGTTATTCGGAGACAAAAAAACAACCTCTAAGGTAGAAAGGGAGAGATTTTTTCCATCACAAACACTAAGGTGGATCACTAAAATGAAGTGGAGATAGGTACATTAGTCATTCATTCAATAATTGTTAATTTACTATTTTATTCTAGTTTTATGCATTCTTTCATATAATGAAATATTCAGTAGAACTATTCAAACCCCAGAAAAAATATGGATGTAGAGTTATCAGTTAAAATGAAAATTGGTGAAATTACTGCATCCTATGTATATATCTCTTCCCCAATCAAAATTTTTGGGATGAACATCCCAGCGAACCCTTTCAAAGTCCCTTTGGTAGTATTTCATGTAATTCTGGGTATGGATTGGATTTCCTTATATAGAGACAACAAAAATTTCCTCACAAAAGAAATAACTCATTGTATCACAAATCATCCACCAATTATATACAAGTGAAAGGTGGAGGATGAATGTTATTTAGTATAAACATCTCAATAATTGGAATTATTTCCCTACAAGAAAGAATATCTATCTCAAAAGATTGATTCTAATGAAATAATAATCCATGAATACATACCCATTATGAGAGAATAACCTAATGTATTTCACAAGGAGTTTGGAGGTCATCCTACAAGATGAGAGTTTAAATTTTCAATCGAACTTATTCCTTGGGAATTATCATTATCTGAGACTGTATATAAATTTTCTCTTTTGGAATTTTGAAAGATTAAGAAACAACTATAGATGAATCTAAATAAAGGGTTCATAAACCCGAGTTCTTCACTATGGGGTGCATTAGTCCTCTTCATCATGAAGAAGGATGTATTAATATGGCTTCAAATTGATTATCATGATCTCAAAAGGATCAAAATGAAGAAAAAATTACTCTTCCATGGATTTAGTACTTGTTTGAAAAGCTATGCAGAGCACAATACTACTCCAAGGTGGATCAGTGTATAGGGTATTACCAAGTTTGGGTGAAGATGGTGGATATCCCCAAGACTGCTTTTTGAATAAGGTAACAGCAATATGTGTTTATTTTAATGCCATTCAGACTCACTAATGCTCCCAAAATATTTATGGACTTAATTAATTGAGTATTTAGGGTTTACACAGTCAAATAAATGGTAGTATTTATAGATTATATTATAATTTACTCCGAAATAAAAAAGGAGCATGATGAGTATCTTAACACTGTACTAAAGAACTTGATATGATTTATGAAATGTAATGAAAAGAATATTTCTTGTTGAAGGAAGTCACAATATTGGTGAATATCATCACAAGAGATGGGATATCTATAGACCCTTTAGAGATAAAAGTAATTGAAGTTTTGATGAGGATAATATCTGTGTCATATTTACATAATATTCATCGATTAGATGGGTACTATCATCGATTTGTGATAAATTTATCACCATTATGAAATCATTTATCCAAGCTAGCTCAAAAGGGAGTCAAGATTTCATCGATTGATTAACATAAAGAGAGCTTTAAGGAGATGAAAAGGAGGATTTTTTTACACTTATACTCACACTACTCACAATTGGAGAACATGTGTGGTATTTAGTGATGTGTTGAAGGATGTATTGGATTGTGTGTTAATAAAAAAAATGAAAAAGTGACATCCTATGCTTCAAATAGTTAAAATTTAATGAACAGAACTACCCAGTGCATGATCTTGAGGTGGATTTAGATATCTTCACTTTCAAAATATGGCAGCATTATCTCTTTGGAGATAACTGTAAAATATATACATATAGAAAAATAATCATGTATATATTAATATAAAAATATATGAATATGTGCCAAATAAGATGGCTATAGCATGATAAAGTAATATGGCAACTCAATTCACTAACATCCTAGGAAAAAGAATAATGTGGAAGATGTTCTATGTAGAATGGTTCCAACAATTCTATCATTGATGAAAATAGAGAAGGATTCAATATTATTAGATTTGAAAATGATAAAAATGGGAATCATAAAGTAAGGAACATCATCTATCCTTTTACACATTATTTCCCAACCTCCCCATATAGAGAAGAAAAAAGAAGCTCAGAGGGATGATGTGGTAATTCAGAAAAATGTGGAAGCTATAAGAAGATGGAAATTATCATGAATTTAATATTAATAAAGAAGGAGTTGTAATATTTGGTTCATGACGACATGTACCATAAAATCATACATTAAATAAGTATCTATTGAATGATTCATATATTTTTACTTTCTCTATCTATCCAAGAATTACGAAGATGTATCAAGGCCTTTGAGATCTCTATTGGAGGGAAAACATAAATAATAAGATCAATGAATATACATCATGATTTAATTTATGTTATGAAATGAAGGATGAAAAAAATAATAATAAATGGGTGTGATGAAACCATTACCCAACCCTACATTGAAATTGGAAAAAATTTCTATATACATTGTCCCTGGTCTTAAGAAGAAATAAAGTAAAAAATTCTACACGGGTTCTGTTGAAGTAAAGAAAAAACATTTCTATATACAGAACGGCTGTTGTCATACAGTTTCATGGCATTCCGATGGCGTTCGGGTGGTTTTGACCCCCCCAACGCGGCATTTTAGCTCGCGCCAAGCTGCTGAAAATGACACAATCAGCCGTACCAGGTGAACCGAACGTCCGATGGGTGCTCTGTCTCCTCTTTCATGTCGCAAATGAAATTATTAATGTTTTCATGTGGTTTCAGGTCATTCTGAACACGTTTGATCCGAATTCAACCGTCTCACGCCGTTATTGGTGTTTTATAACACCGAAAACACGTTTCTGGTCACCACCGTCAAACAAGACCATCGATTGACGTGTAGTCGGCACGACCATTTCACAAATCACATAACGGCTCTTGTCATACGGTTTCATGGAATTCCGAGGTTGTTCGGGTGGTTTTGACCCCCCAACGTGCCATTTTAGCGCGTGCTGAGCTGCTGAAAACGACACAATCGTCCGTACCGCATGCACCTCACGTTCTATGGGAGCATCATCTCCTTCTACACGTCATGAATAATATTCCTAATGTTTTAGTGTGGTTTTAGGTCATTTGGAGCACGTTTTATCCGAATTTGACAGTCTCATGCTGTTTTTTGGTGTTTCATGACACTGGAAACCCGTTTCTGGTCACCGCCATCAAAAGACACCTTTGATTGATGTTCTGTCACCACGAAAATTTTACAAATCACACAACGGCTATTGTCGTACGATTTCATGGCATTCTGAGGTAGTTCGGGTGGTTTTGACACCACAACGCCCCATTTTAGCTCGCGTCAAGCTGCTGAAAACGACACAATCGGCCGTGCCGGGAACACCGCATGTCATATGGCCACTCCGTCTCCTCCTACACGTCACGAATAATATTCCTAATGTTGTTGTGTGGTTTTATGTCATTCAAAGCATGTTTGCTCCAAATTTGACTGTCTCATGCCGTTTTTAGTGTTTTATGACATAGGAAAGGCGTTTCCGTTCACCGCCGTCAAAAGACACCTCTGATTGATGTGCCGTCAGCAAGAACATTTCAAAAATCACACAAAGGATGTTTTTGTACTGTTTAATGGCATTACGAGGTCATTCGGGTGGTTTTGACCCCCCAACGCGCCATTTTAGCGCGCACTGAGCTGCTGAAAATGACACAATCGGTCGTACCGCACGCGCCAGTCATCCAATGGGCGCGTCGTCTCCTCCTACATGTCAAGAATAATATTCATAATGTTTTCGTGCGGTTTCAGGTCATTTAGAGTATGTTTTCTCCGAATTCATCCGTCTCACGCCGTTTTTGGTGTTTTGTGACACCAGAACCGCCTTTCCGGTCACCGCGGTCAAACGACACCTCCGATTGACATATCTTTGGCATGAAAATTTCACAAATCACACAACGGCTGTTTTCGTACGGTTTCATGGCATTCTGAGGTCATTCGGGTGGTTTTGACCACCCAACCCGCCATTTTAGAGCGCGCCGAGCTGCTGAAAACGACACAATCAGCCGTACCGCGAGCACTGTACATCCGATGGGCATTCCGTCTCCTCCTACACGTCAAAAATTATATTCATAATTTTTTCGTGTGGTTTCAGGTCATTCAGAGAACGTTTTCTCCAAATTCAACCGTCTCACGCCGTTTTTGGTGTTTTGTGACACCAGAAACGCGTTTCTGGTCACCGCGGTCAAACGACACCTCCGAATGACGTGACGTCAGCACGACCATTTCAAAAATCACAGAACAGCTGTTTTCGTATGGTTTCATGGCATTCCGAGGTCGTTCGGGTGGTTTTGACCCCCCAACGCACCATTTTAGCGCGCGCCGAGCTGCTAAAAACGACACAATCGGTTGTACCGTGCGCATCGCACATCTGATGGGCGCGACGTCTCCTCGTACATGTCACAAATAATATTCCTAACTTTTTTGTGTGGTTTCAGGTCATTCAGAGTACATTTTTTCTGAATTCGACCGTCTCACGCCGTTTTTGGTGTTTTATGACAGCAGAAACGCGTTTCCAGTCACCACCATCAAACAACACCTTCGATTGACGTGCCGTCGGCACGAAAATCTCAAAAATCACACAAAGGATGTTTTTGTACGGTCTCATGGAATTCCAAGGTCGTTCGAGTGGTTTTTACCATCCAACATGCTATTTTAAGCGCGCGTCGCGCTGCTGAAAACGAAACAATCGGGCAAGGGAGGGCTGTCCGGGGTGCGGGGTGTCTGTCTGTGGTGCGAGGAGGGCTGTCTGGGGTGCGGGGAGGGAGTTCTGGGGATCGGGGAGGCTGTCCTAGGTGCGGGGGGCCTGTCCCTGGTGCGGGGAGGGCTGTCCGGGGTGCGGGGGGCCTGTCCGGCGTGTGGGGAGGGCTGTCCGGGGTGCGGGGAGGTTGTACGGGGTGCGGGGGGGGGGGGGGGGGGGGGGCTATCCAGGGTGCGGGGTGGGTTGTCTGGGGTGTAGGAGGGATGTACGGGTTGCGGGGAGGGCTGTCCGGAGTGCGAGGAAGGCTGCCCGGTGTGCGGGAGGGCTGTCTGGGGAGCAGGGAGGGCTGTCCAGAGTGTGGGGAGGGATGTCCGGGGTGCGGGGGGGCTGTCCGGGGGGGGGGGGGGCATTTCTAGGGTGCGGGGAGGGCTGTTCGGATTGCGGGGAGGGCTGTCCAGAGTGCGGAGAGGTTTTCCTAGGTGCGAGGGGGGGGGGGGCTATCTAGGGTGTGGGGAGGGCTGTCCGGAGTGCGGGGAGGGATGTCCGAGGCGAGGGAGGGCTGTTCGGGGTGCGGGGAGGGCTATCCGGCGTGCGGGGAGGGCTGTCCGGTGTATGCCGGGGACTACAAATAGTGAACTCAGCTCATTCATCAAAAACAAGTTTAATGGTTTATATTAGGAATCACATGTTTTTTCAAAAATATTACAGAACATGCAATTATGAACATTGAGAATTAAATGAACAAAAAATATCCAAATCAATAATCAGTTTCATGGTTACTTCTCAATTCGTGCACACAAACATTGCATGAGGTCAAAACACACATGATACCCCCAAATCACAAAAAAAACTAACTAGAAACCCAACATAAATATCAATAACAATCCCACCATTAAAATCAGAAAAACACCTCGTGAATATGATGAGTCATGCGTGTTCATCACTGACCTCCATCCAGTGGGCTAGGGGCCTACAACAAAAAAACATTATGAGTATTTTTAATAAAAAAAATAATTTAAATTAAATAAATAAATACAGTATAATCCTGTGCCGTATGATCCCCATCACCATCACCTGGATGCACATATTCCCGCAGTGCTCTAACCTCAGCAGCCAATTGCACATTTTCCTCCTTGGAAGCCCGCAACCGTGCCTCGAAATTTGATAACTGCTATGTTATCTGAGCAACATCAGGACCGACAACCGCAGCGCATGACACTAAAGAATGAGGAATCCATGTTCCATAGGTCAAACTATATCCATGCACATCTCGACCAATGATGCGATGAAAGATCTAATCCCTTCACATAGGAAGTTGTCACTGGTCCTCTGGAAGATGTTCTAATTCAGCTTCAAATTGAGCCTATCAAAAATTTAAATATATATACATATATAAATATACAGATTTAATGTAAGTATTGGTAATGAGTAAAAGAACTTACTATCAATGCTGCAGCCTCTGGATCATTGCGATCACGAGTCCTCATCCACACCGACATTTTATCTGTTGGCACACCTTGCTCCCACAACTATATATGAATAGAATATAAGCACAAAACCATATTAATTAAAAAATTTAAAAATGAATAATAAATAACTCATGTCGGATATGAGACATGTGACGAGTCTTGAGCCTGTGAGGTGGTCCCTACAACGCTCGATTCACAGAATGGCGTGTAGACACCTCCTACATTCAATTCATTCAAATATCAAAAAAATCACACATTCTTGAAAATATATATATCAAAATAAATATACAAACCGCAACACCCTCAGTAGAACAATATGCAACTAAATCACGCCACTGAGTCGGGAGGACACCTCTTAGGACTTTTTCCAGAATGTCTGGGGCACCCACATTTGGTACCTAGTTGTCCCTCTTGACTTTGCCTATACAGTCATTCCACATCTTACGGAATATGCTCATACACACAGGCAGAAATTCATTGGGGAATACTTTAAAAAAAAATTATTAAAGAAAAAAATCACATATGTTATTGTTATTTATACATAGCTAATAATGTAAAATGGTCTTGTTACCTGAACTTCTATCCAAAGACGATCTAATGTGTTTTGAGGGATAGAAGCCCAGTCACACATAGTAAATGAAAATCGATGTGGATCACGAATGATATGACCCAGCTGACGAATAAATTCAAGGAAATTCCATCCTATAGGATTAAATACCTCATCAAATGAAACATCAAAAGTCGTGTTGGAATTCCATGATAATATTCCACGACCAGGGCCTCTCCTGCGAGAGGAAGAAGCAGTCGAGTCTGATCCTGTTGAAAAAAAATTTATATACAAATTGACAGATGTTATAAATATATTTATATATATATGTTTATTAATGTTGGGAAAAATCCCTCAAGGTAACATTGCAGTATTTTTTGGGTTGATTGTGTTTGTTGACAAAGGAGGTTTGCTTGGAGAATTGTCGAGTTCCCAAGAAGTTTTTGACAATCCATGTTGACAAAGAATGATGAAAAAGGAATGGATGATCTGGAGGCGATACAAAAGAGCAGTACGAGGTGGCGTCGTTTCCCATTGTTTTCCAAATTTTTGGGGACCAAAATTTGGAGTTTGGTGAGTATCACAAAAATAGGATTTCCATGAAGATCATAATTAAATATGGCAATGTCATGAATATCGCAAAGATGGGATGCATGGATTGGATTTTGCGAAGACTAGAAAAATGGAGGCGGTGATGCTTCACGATTACGTCAAAGCTTCACAAACAGCAGAGTTGAAGCGCATCGCAACGGTGAAGGGCTTTACGGGGGAGCTTCATGACGAAGGTGCGAAATAATGTTGACAGTGATACTCTACAATTACGATGAGCTCCGCGAACGGAAAATTGCTGTGGTGCTTCGCGATTTAGACAGAATTCTGGCAGAAACTTCGGAGCTTCACAATTTGAGATGATGTGGTGTTGACTTCACTTGGAAGGGTCTAGGGTCGGTGGAATTTTCTATAAATTGAGGCCGACCCCCTCGAGAGAAAGAGATAGAATTTTCAGAAGAATATCTTTTCCTCTCGGATTGTGAATGTGGTTCGCGTTGCCAGTGTGCTTTGTGAAAGAGGAGCTTCGCGGCAACTATTGTAGCTCCGCGAAAGTTGCGAGCTCTGCATTGGCTCAGTGAGCTTCACGAGGGAAGTTGATCTGCAATGACTTGAGCTTCTTGGTAGTGCGTTGTGGTAGTGCTTCGTGAAAAGGCAGGAGCTTTTTGAAGGCTTTTTTGAGCTTCGCAAAATTGGGTGCCTCGCGAAGTAGGGTGGTTTGCGAAGGTGTTTCCAAAGTGAATTGCCTAGTGGTTAAGAGGCAAAGAGGTATTCATCAATGGATGAATGCTGGACTTCAATAGAGAATCTATCAGCAGTTGAGGATGCATTCATTAGTGATAATGAAGAGACCTACAAGTCTATAAACTGTGAGTGGATCCCTTCCAAGTGCAGTGAGCATAGGAAGAGGAAAAAGTTGATCCTCTCCAATGGCAGTGAGTTAGAGAGAGAGAAACAGGGAGTGGCCCTTGGGAAAGCAGTGAGATGACCCTAAACCTTCTTAAAGGCAGTGAGCCGGGTCATAGAAGTTATCTAGACCGAACAGTATTGGCAGTGAGCCTTAGTGGAATTTAGTACGACCAGCAACTTGTTGGTGTATGCTCCTTGGACATAGCTCAGTGAGGGTGAACCATGTAATTTTTTTTGGGTTTTCCTACTTGCTTCCCTGTATTGCATTTAAAGCATCATCATTAGATAAAGACGAAAAAAGTGGTCATACTGAACACACAAGTGCAAACAAAGTGACCCTTTTAACAAAGAGGCCAAGATCCAGTGGGGCAGGAAGAATTTAGAAAATAATATCCATACCCTAATTCACCCCCCCCCCTCTCAGGGTATACACACCCCTATTGGTCCTATCAATTATTTACATAAAAAATAGAGACAATGAAATTCCAACATACCTCGACCCTGAGACGTAGATGCCTCACATGGATGATGTGAATCTTTTTCCCCTTCCCCTAACATGCCTATAGTCATGGAAATCATTAGTAAGGGGACTATCCAAAGTGTCCAAATGATAAGTTGGACTGTTTTTAGAAAAATCAAACTTGTAAAATTGTCAATCAAACAAAAAGGGATTGAATAATTAGTTGTGAGTGAATTTTAAAAAATCAGAAAGTTCAAAAAACAGATTTAAAAATTATGTACAGAACCAACATTTACACAACACTTTTTTATTTTTCATATCAAATACATTTAAAATAAATACTAATTAAATGGTTGTGAACCATTTATAAAATAATAATATAAGTGAAAGCCCATGTCATACCTGATTGCGCTACAAACCTGGAAGGGAGGGGAGCTGAAGGCGATGCTGCGATGGAGAGGAGAGGCAGCGGTGTGGAGCCAGAACCGAAGCTGGTGTGGTGAGGAAGGGGACGGTGAAGGAGGGGATGGGTGGTGGTGGTGCAGCGAGGGAGGGGACGTAGATGGAGGGGACGAGGGTTGGCGGGGTGCTGGGGGGGGGGGGTGTTCGGGGTGCTGGGGGGGAGGGACGAGGGGGCGAAGGGCAGGGGGAAGTGGTCGGAGGCCGGAGGGGCTGGAGCGCGAAGGCCAGAGGGCGGCCTGAGGGCTTCCGGGCTTCCGGAGGCGGGTGGCGGGAGGCCCGAGGGCAGAGGGAGGCCGGAGGGCAGCCACAGGGCGGAGGGCGACTGAAGCCGGAGGGCAGAGGGCGGCTGGAGCCGGATGGCAGAGGCGCAGAAATCCCGGAGGAGATGGAGGGCAGGGCGGAGGGTGGCAGGAGGGCGATGGGCTGCCGGAGGAGGGCAGCCGGAGGGCGGAAAGATGGTGGAGGGCGGCCGGAGGGTGACCGGAGGGTGGCCGGCGGAGGGTGGCTGGTGGTGGGCTGGGCTGGCGGAGGGCGGGGCGGCGGAGGGCGGAGCAACGGGGAGGACGGGGCGACGGGGAGGGCGCACGACGACAGGGAGGGCGTGGGCGATGGGGATGAGGGAAGGGTTCGGGGGGGGGGGGGGGGGTTCGCGAGAGGAGGGAGGGTTTGGGGTGCCGCAGAAGCGTTTTTTTAGGGAAACATAGCGACCGCCAGCCGCGGTCGCTATAGGTAAAGGGGCTCAAAAGCCCATATCTTTATTAGTGAATGATCAATAAATTAGAATTTAAGAAAACTTATCACTCAATCAACATGAACAAATATAAATTTGAGAAGTAGTGAGGATAAATGGAACAGTATTACCGATTTTATCTCATCAATACATAAGAATTACATTAATGTTCTTGAAGAGTCTCCAACATGATCCAAATACATAGTTGAACATAAAAATGGATTATTATCCTGAAATTGACGGGGTTCCAGATTCGACTATTCTAAAAAGTGTGGACATGTTGAGAGGATGATTATTTTACTTCAAATGAGAATGAGAAAATGATCTTCCTGTAGTAGAGTTCTCACATAGTAACAGTTTTCACGTAACATCCAAATATCTACCTTTGAATTACAATATAGGAAGAGTTATAGAACACCTATATATTAGGATGATGTTGGGGAATAAAAACTTCTAGCTCCTTAAATGGTTAAAAATTGTGGAAAAGGTTATGACCATTCAAAATACATCAAGTCTACTCAAAGTCATCAAAATTTCTATTCTTAAAATCACTAATGATTTATAGAGTTTGATGTTAGAAACATGGTATTAATCTAAAAATCTCTATTGATGAAATTGCATAGATTTTTAGAACTATGGAATGCTTAGTTCAAGAAACATTGGCCCCTTTGAGATCCTTGATCCCATTAGAGCGGTTTCTTATCGACTTACACTCCAACCGATCCTATCAGAAATAATGATGAATTACATGAATCCATTTTGAATATGTGTGTACCAGATGCATCACATGTACTCAATCCATAGGTGATACAAGTGGAGAATTACATCTCATATGAGGATAAACCTGTGAAGATCCTAGAATGTAGATAAAAAATTATATGAAATAAGAAATGATCTTTGTAAATGTGTTTTAGGGAGATAAAATTTTTAAAAAACCTATGTGTGAACTAGAGTAAATGATGAAACAAGATAAACCTAATATGTTTTAGTGTGGGGAAAAGAAATTATATATGGGGAAATTTCTGAAGGTGGAATATTTTAACGATCCTAACTTTTATGAATAATTACCCTTTCATTTTAATCGAATGTCTTATTATAAATTATGGATAAAAAAATATGCACTAATATATTTGTATTATATCCTATATGATTTAAAATACTATTAACCAAATTTACCATTGATAATATAGTTATTGAATAGTCATCATATGATTAATATAAATTTTGGGTTTTGATAAATTTAAATATCATAGACAAATGATGTGATGGAATCAACCAGTAGAACTATACTCTATGAATCAAAATTATTAAATATTACCATGGATAAATAATCTATAGGATTTTCCCTTGATGATTCCCATGAGGATTTTTGATAACTTAAAAATGAGAGAAACTGTTTATAGGATAAGTTCAATCTCATTGAGATCATGACCCAAACCATGTATGTCAATCCACCCTGTTAACATATTACCATCCCACGCCATACCTTTAAGGAAATTTCTAGTGTATTAAATGGATTTGAATCAAAACCATAATAATATGAATATATATATTTTATTTTCAATTGAATAATGTTCATCTTTATTCTTTTCATTACTTTACAAATGATTTTCATTTTTCTACAATTTAATAGAAATTGTATTGTAAATTAGTGTTCCATTACATGTAAGATATTTATTTTAATTAATTAAGGGATTTTTTGAATAAATTATGTAATATTATTTTTAGTAATGTTTATAAAATAAAAATGATCATATATTTATTATGAATTCAGATGTAAATATTATAAGTGTTTGAAATGTTTTATTGCAAAAAATAAGTATTTCTTAATAAATTTGGATTTTATTTTAAAATAAAAAAATAAAATTTTTATAAGTTAAATATTTTTTAAATAAATATTATTTTTTGAATCTGATCATCGAAATTATCCAATGGTGAATTTTTCATAATTTTCATGAGATAGTCACGTTTTACCATAAAAATTAAATACCGTATAAATTTATGGTGTGTATTATGGCATCACAATGACCCAAATTTGTTTTCATATATAAAATAAATCATATAAAAAACAAAATATAATTATTAAATTTTAAATAATTTTTTTTCTTATTTTGTTAATTTTATAAATCCTTTCTGAGTCCTTTAAAACCATTAATATATTTGGAGGGTCTAAAATCATTTTTTTAAAAGTATTACTCACTTCCACATCAAAAACAGTAATATTTTATTATGTTTGGACCTTGTCCGTATAAAATAATTACAACCAGTCCACATTTCTATAAACCATGGTTAAAAACAATGGGATGGTTTGTGTTTTTGGTTAATTTAATATATAAGTTATAAAACCTATGTTGGGGAAATAATAAACAGTTATCAAATAATTTCTAATATATTCCCACCCATGCTCCAATTTTTATTCACAAAAAATACATGTATAATTTCTTTAATCTTATATCCACTCTCTAGAGTCCTACAACATTTCCTCAAGCTCTCGATAATCCCCTCCCAAGCATTTTGAGTCAAACTCTCATTGTAAGGGTTATTTTACTTTTTGACTTTATTCAAGTATCTTCATTATCTTATACCTCTTATCTCTGTTGTATATAACTGGGATATGGTATTCCATATCCCTATAATTATCCTTATTGTTTATAAGAAATGAGATACCCATTTCTATAACAATAATCTATCCCATTATCATTTATAAACACCTGTTATGCTGCTGAAATTTCACCATGATTTTTCATGGCAAACAATTATTTATTGAATACCCGTACCCATTTCCTTTCTATGGAGTTCACCTTTATTCACTTATACTTATTTAATGGGTACATACATGTATGTATTCCACACTCCTTGATAATGGGATAAGATATTTGGGTGAATTAATATATGTTGCATGATCTATGTGGCACACATAAGAAAGAGAATGAAATGAAAGTGACTGTTGTGCCCATAATTATATAGCACTCTAATGGATTGGGTATTGTCTAGTCTCATGATACATAATGTTGGGATAGGGAGTATACGTAGTTACATTATGAGAAATTTTCCATATGATGTATCTCTAGTTAACCATAAACTATGTTTATGATTCAATGTTTTATATTGTTGTAACATTTCAAATGTTTCCTTTTTGATTATCTTGTTATATCATGTATCACTATTCATTTTTATTATTATAACTCTTTTAATACACCATTGATATTACTATTTTATAACATTTATTAATATCTTATTTCTAAATAATGTTTATTATTTTATTGAGTGTTATAGATCACACATTTCTTGTGTAGGTTCCAAGGTTATCTCATGTAGTTTTAAGTACGATCGTGTTATGGAATGTTTGAATAAATATGTCGTATTCCTTATTTTAAGTTTTTATGTAATGTAACTAATTCAAAAATACACAACTGTTATAGATCATCTATTATTCATTAGGTATAATTTTATTCTATAAATCCTGAAATAATGTGAAATAAAGAGAAGGGTTTTCATATCTACTCAGCTGGTGAATCTTGAATCCCCACTAAGATTTCCCCATGTATCAAGATAGTAGTGATGAAATATATGAAATAAAATCTCCCAATAAAAATAATTTATTAATAAATCTTTATTACAGTTAGGAAAATCCATTCCAACAAATCATCGTCTTCTAAAGGATGTGAAACCCTCTTATTGAAGAAATTATAACATATGGTTGCACCAAATATTTTGGGCCTGATAAGTGACCCATGGAATTGAAAAGCTATCACCTCCTACATCAATGAAACATTCATTACTATCATTCCCAAAGTATATAAATGATCTATAGTATCCTATTTTAGTACAATATTTCTTTTCAATGTAACATACAAAATCTTCTCAAATATTCTAGTAAACTACTTGTGCCTCAAGATCCCTTCCATTATCCCTGAAATCCAAAGCGCTTTTTCCCAAACAAGATTATTTCAGTAATTAAAATTTTTTCCAATTAAACCTTACATTCCCTTAAAACTTAAACTAAATCCAAAAGGAGTATCATGTTCTAAAAACTAGACAACAAAAAATGTACTTTGAATGAATTTAATGGCCCTTCCTTGAGGTTATGATGAACATGATTGGAATCTTCTCTATGTGGTTTGATGTCTTTATTCAATGTGTATCTTTTATCTACTTCAAAATCTACATCAATAATGGAATAATGTGGAGATTTTCTCCCACTAGGGGACTTCCCCAAGGAGACCCCTTTTCCACTACCCTATTCATTTTAATGGATAATGTGTTTTTTATTATAATTTCTACCATAATGAAGGTTAATCTCATTCATGGGGTGAACACTTTTCTCTTAGGGCCTCCCATATCCCACCTCTTATTAATCAATGATTTCATACTCTTATTCAGATCCAATTTAGATGAATGAATGTATATATGTATTTTAATTCCCCTTTATGAAAATGTGTTTGGGTAAGCCATCGATCTTTCTATAGAAATAACCTTCTACACTGTAATTACCATCTTGTAGGAAGAGAAGCTTTGAAACAAGTTCAGTATTCAAATGTTCAAAAAACACCAAAAATATCTAAGACGTCTTATTATCATCAGACGACCAAAAATGAGGATTTATCTAGAATCTATTAAGGATTGAAAAAAAACCAAGGATGGAATTCAAAAGGATTTTCAAAGATGAAATAAAATCCTAATTAAGGAATTCACAAATTCCATCCCCTCATATTTTATGACTATCTTCATATTCAAAAAAATAATCATCAAACAAATACATGCACATATTACCAATATATGGGGGTGGGGGCTCAATAACAAGGTAAAAAATATTCACTGGATGGTGGGGAAACAATCTGAAAACCCAAACATTATGGGGGAAAGTGGACTAGGTATCTACATATCCTCAATGTCGCAGCCTATTGGGTTATATAGTCCCCCACCCAAGCTTCTTCTAGAACTTCATGTGGGGTTTGCACAAGATATATATGAGGGGGATTTACTTGAGAATAGGTGATAGTGAATTTTTATGTTTAAGAAAAACATGTCTCTAGTCAACGACAATGAAAACATTGTAAAATACCCTACCCCTAATAGCCTAGAAGATCGAATTGTCTATATTTACTCAATGTGGCTCGTACCAGTTAGTGAACAAAAAAATATTTTCTTGGTTTAAGGAAAGATGTGGGAATATTATCCAAGGATTCACAATTGTGAGAGATATGGATCTAGATATCATCTTCTAGATAAAGAGAAGAACATTCACCTATATTGTAAAATATATTTGTTCTCTAGAAATTTGTGCATTAGTTTTGGAGGCCAATGTTCTTTGGAAAACCATCTGGAACCTCGTGATCCGACCCAAATCATGGTATTTTTGGTGGAAGACCTACTTCGGAATTCACTCCCTTATATAGAGTTCCATTGATTCCACTATACAATGAAGAACCATTGTGTTCAATATAAATGACCATGGGTGAATCCTACATTCATGGCATCTTACAATGTCTCATAACATGAGACATAAGTCACAAATAAAACTCTAACATTGATCAACTCCTAGAAATCGACACTATATTCACTTATCTTCTCACAAAATTTTCCTAGATTTTACCTCTTGAGGACATGAGGGTCATTTTTACTATGGAATGGATTATTTATGTTTGGAGGAATCAAATTATCTTTAACTAGGATTTAAAACCATGAAGCTACTGGATCAATCATGCTACCCAATGGTTATCCATGTGTTTCAAAAATGATCATAAGTTTGATGAACATATGGTCATTCTTGATCCCTGCACCTCAAACCCTACCATAATAGGCATCCTAGAAAATAATGTTGACATGTCACCATCAAACAAAGGCATCACCAGTTTTAACGTTGTTTTCCATTACCCTTATATAATGATCACTACTACAATCCAATATTATTTTAGGGAGTACATCTCACCAACAATAATGGAATCACATGCAATAATTATTGGCATGGAATTTTTTATTCTGCGTGGTTGTGATTCTATCAACCTTGATTAAGACTACTTCACAATTACTAATGTTTTGTCTTCCTTGGAGGATGGTCTCCATTCGTTGGCTCTATTAGCCATAATGATCCTTCTCATATAAACCGCTTCTTAAATTTCTCAATATTTTTTACCAAAATGATGGGTAATATAGAGGCTCATCATTTGGATACCATGAGTCTTGAATATGAACCACACATATGGTTTTATTTTTTAACCAGTTGAATAACATACCATGAATTACAATAACTATGATTTGTTAACATATGAGTTATTTTTTCTCTAAAAAAAATTATTTTTATGGTATATATTGAAAAATATGAAATCTCGCATCAAACCTCGATCAAAACCAAATTATAAATGATAAATATAAATAGAATACAAATATTTAAGGAAAAAATAATGAAATACTAATATTATATAGTAATATCATTTCAATTAAAATTTTCCATAGAAAATATTTTCATTGAATTGATGTTTAAAATTATTTAAAAATATTACAATACAATATAAACAACACTTATAACATGATTTTTCAAGAATAAACCAACATAAAAAAGATTATCTCCATAAAAAAACCAATTATCATTTTGAAAAATACATAAAAATATTATAATTTTAATATAATTTACATATGATAAACTATATTGTTAATTAACAAATATAGTAATGATTTTCCACAATTTGTGGTGGGTGGTAAGGGTTGGGGGAGGCAGGGTAGGTCGTTGGGTGATGTCTCCATGCTTTCCTGCTTACAGTTATATTCTTTCATTTCTTTGTGTTCCACGATGGGGAATTTAATCGATCTATTACTAAATATATTAAGGATATTATCATTTATTCTATTAATCACGTTACTAATCATTATATTGCTAATTAATATTAATTATTAATTATTAATAATTTAATTAATTATAATTTTTATTTTGAATTATTAAATACACTATCAGTATATAATCTATATAAATTATGAACTGCATAAATGTTTATGTTAATGATATTATATGTTTTTAATTATATTATGTACTTAAATAGTTGGTAATAATTATATCCTTAAACTAAAAGGGAATCTCTATATTGATAACATGAACATTGAGTCATATCAGGCACATCATCTGTTTGGTTAATGTGTGGTCGATTCTGACCCATCAAAAATGAATTATGGATTGTTAACCTAATGTTTACAAATAATCTAAGACTGTTTAATTAGTTTTGACAATGTGCTGTTCATTTTAAATTTAAATGACTCTATAATATTGAAAATATGCAGGTATAGTCATTTCATCCACATCGTTTATCATATTGATGATGGGTCGATTCCAACACGTCACAAATGAATTATGAATATTTGACCTAAATTTTAAATAAATTAGTGGTTTTTACAATATTCGGACAATGTGATGATCATTTTAAACTAAAATGATAATTTTATATTGAAAACTCACACTTCGTGTCCGACCAACCACATCATGTGTCAGATTAAAATGTGGTTGATTTTTATTCATCAAAAATGATTGTGGATCATTTTTTGAATGTTTGAATATATTTGAAGTTTTATCATCATTTATGTCTATTTGATGCACATTCTAAACTGAAATTTCACATTTATATTGAAAGAACACTCATTGTTTCAAAATTAAAACATCATGTATTAAATATGTGTTATGTTAATTTCTACAAATCATTAATTAATAGTGGATCATTTTCATAAATTTTAAAAATAGATTGAGCTCATTCTCTCATGTATGTCTATGTGACACATGTTTTAATCTAAAATGAAACTTTAAAATTGAAAACATGTACTTAGAGTCATAATGACAACTTCATGTGCTATATTAAAATTTAAATGATTCATATGTTTCCCAAATGATTTTGAGATCGGTGTCATATGTTTTGAGAAAAACAAAGCTCAATAACGTAGTTATGATGATGAAAACATCTTTTTTAAACTAAAATACCACTTTTATATTAAAAACACACACTCTGTGTTATATTGACCACACCATGCGTAATACTATTGTGTGGTATAATCCTATACATAAAAAATTAATTATTGATCATATTCTTAATGTTTTCAAACAATTATCTTTTTTCCTGATTTTGGATATGTGATCCACATTTTAACTTTAAATTACACTTTTATATTACTAATTCACATGTTGAGTCATACCAACCACATCGTGTTTCAGATTGACATGTGGTCAATTACTATTCATCACAAATTTAATATAAATTATTTTGTTAATTTTTAACTCCAATATGGTGTCATTTTATTTTTTTGTCTATGAGACATATGTTTCAAAACAAAATGACACTTTTTAATTGTAGGAACAAAGTTGGAGTCATATCGTCCACATCGTGTGTCATATTAACATGTGTTTAATTCTCGGATGTCACAAATAAGTTATAGAATTTTTCGATGAAGTTTAAAAGTAATCCATCTTTATTATATATATTTTTTTCTATATAACACACATTTTAAACTGAAGTGATGCTTTTATATTGAAAATACACACTTTGAGTCATACAAGACACATCGTGTGTTGGATTGATGTGTTTTAAATTACTATACAACAAAATTGAATTATGGATTATTTTTCAATTTTTTTTAAACAATATGGGTTTAATTCTAATAATTCTATTATGAATCAATTGTATTAATCTAAAATGACACTTATTTGGTAAGAATACACCTTTATTCATGTTGATCAAATCATGAGTTGGATTTTCACATATTTGTTTTCTATAAAAATAGAATGAATTATGGATCCCTTTCATAATGTTTTAAAAAAATAAGATCATTTTCTCTTGTTTTTTTGTCTATGTGCCACATGTTTTAAATAATAATGACACTTTTATATTGAAAACATGTATTTTGTTTCATATTGTTTACATCATGTGTTTGATTAATGTGTTGTTTATTCCAACACATCACATATAAATTATGGATAGTTTTAATAATGTTTGAAAATAATTAAATATTTTGATGGGTTTGAGATATGTAACATATGTTTGAACTAAAATGAATCTTTATATTGAAAAAATGCACTTTGATTCTTACCAACCGCATCATGTTTTTGATTTTTATGTGGTCTATTCATACATGTATGAAATTAATTTTGGATCATTTTTATAATGTCTGAGAAAAATATGATCTCATTTTATTGGTTTTGGTAGTGTGACATGTGACCTAAACTAGAATGAATCTTTTTATATTGAAAACACACACATTGAGTCATACCGACCACATTGTGTGTAAGATTGAAATGATGTTGATTATTATATTTATAAAATTAATTAGACCGATTTTCATAATGTTTGAAGACAATATGAGATATTTCATTCTGTGATCTCTTTCTGACCTGAATTTTAAACAAAAATGAAACATACATATTAGAAACATGCAGTTTGACTCATAATGATCACATTTTTTGTTAGATTGATATGAGGTAATTTCTTACACATAAAAAATGCATTACCAATCATTTTACTAATTTTCAAAAACTGGATAATCTTGTTATACTTCTTTTGTTACTGTTTCACATGTTTTGAACTAAAATGGTACTTTTATATTAAAAAACACAATTAGAAACATATTGTCCACATCATGTGTTAGATTGATGTTCGGTCTATTATTACATTCAAAAAACCAATATGGATCATTTTCCTAATGATTAAACATGATATGAGATCATTTAATTTGTTTGGCAATATGAAGTGCATTTTACACTAATTTGACACTTGAATATATGCACTCTCAGTCATACCTTCCACATAGTTTTTCAGATCTATATGTATTATGTTCCTATATCTCAAAAAATATTTTTGGATAAATTATGAAAGGATTGAAAATAATCAATGATCATTTTATTATTTTATTATTATTTTCTATGTGGCACATATTTTAAACTAAAATGACACTATTAAATTTAAGATATTCATTTTTAATCCTACTTTTAACATTGGGTGTATGACTAACTTGTTGTTGATTCCTACAAGATACACATGTATTTTGGATAATTTTCTTATGTTTTGAAGTAAATCATGTTTTTTTCCGGGTTTTGGATATACGATCTAATTTTAAACGAAAAATTTACATTTTTATTGGAAATGTGCACATTGAGTCTTATAAACAACATCTTGTGTTAGATTTACATGATTTTTATTCCTATATTTCACACATGAAATTAGGATAATTATCAAAATTTTTGAGAACATTATGATATCAAATTCTTGGTTTTGGCTATGTGAAGTGATATTTAATGTAAAATAACACTTTAATATTAACAACACACAATTTGGGTCATACATAGCACATTGTTTTCTAGAATTACATGAAGTAAATTAGTACATCACTCAAATTAATTATAAATCATTTTCCTAATGTTTAAGAAAATTTATCTTATTTCACATATTTTGGATATGTAGCATGCGTTTTAAACTAAAATGATACTTTTATAATAAAAATGTTTAGTTTGAGTCATACTAATCACAACATGTGGTAGACTGATGTGTGGTCAATTATTATACATAAAAAATGAATTATGGATCATTTTACTGATGTTTGAAATAAAGATAAGCTCATTTTATATTTTTGTGTGGTTTGAAAAATGTTTTAATCTAAAATGAACCATTTAAAATATAACACAAAATTGGAGTCATACTATGCAGATCATGTGTTTCATTGGTGTGATGTTAATAATTACTTTCCAAAAATGAATTATGGATAATTTTCATAAAAATCCAAAAAAATACGAGCTTGTTTACTTAGTTTTGGATATGTGACATGTGTCTTAAAATAATTTAACACTTGAAAACACACATATTGAGTAATATCAGACACATCTTGCGTCAAATTTACATTCTTTCAAATACTACATTATAAAAATGTTTTTTGGATTATTTTACTAATGATTGAAAAAATTCATTGATCTTTTTTATGTTTTTTTCTATGTGATGCATATTTTAAACTAAAAAGAAACATTAATATTAAAAACAGTCACTTTTAATTATATTTTCCAAATGAATCATCTAATTGATGAGAGGACGATTCCTACCAGTGACATGAATTATGGATCATTTTAAGGTTTTAAAAAATATTCGACCTCATTTTCTCATTTTTGGATATGTGACACGTCTTGTAAACTACAATGATAATTTTATATTGAAATCATACACATTTACTCATATCACCCACATCATGTGTTGGATTGATGTGTGTTTAATTCCTACACACCAATAATGGATAATAGATCATTTTTTTAAATTAAGAAGAAAATATAATCATGTTTTCTTTGTTTTGGATTTGTGATGGTATATTTAAACTAAAATGAATCTTTTACTATAAAATCCCAATTTGTCTCATATGTTCCATGTCATAGAAAAAAGTTACGCATGATCAATTCCTATATATAAAAAATAAATTATAGATCATCATGATAAATTTTAAAAATAATCTGAGCTTTTTCCCATATTTTTTAAAATGTGACATCTGTTTTAAACTAAAATTAATAATTTTTATTACAAACATGCACATGGAGACATCCTAGTCAAATTATGAGTCATATTTACTTGATGTTGATTCCTACACATCAAAAATTAATAATGGATTATTTTATAATTTTTTTTGGACAATACATTCTGGTTGTTTTATTTATGGCTATGTGATGTTGGTTTTAGTGTAAAGAGATACTTTTAATATGAAGACATTATCATTGAGTCATATTAACCACATAATGTTCCAAATTTATGTGAAGTAGATTCCAATACATCACACAATAATTAATAATTATTGTATAAATGTTTGAATAGAATTTGAGCTCATTTTATTTATATCGATAATGTGAAGCACATTTTTAACTAAAACGACAAATTTATATTGAAAATATGCACATTGATTCATAATGACCACATCATTTGACAAGTTTTTTTACACTCATTTCTTACACATCCGAAATAAATTAAATACTGTTGTTTGAAATTTTTCAATAAACTAAACTAATTTTCATAGTTTTGAAAATGTGAGGTGCATTTTAAACTAAAATTATAGTTTTATATTAACAACATTAATTTTGTATCATACTAGACATATAATCTGTTATATTGATTCATGTCATATCCTTCCATGTCAAAAATGTATTATGGATCATTACATTAAATTTTGAGAGTACTATGATCTCATTTGAATGGATTTTATAGTGTGATAATTGTTTTAAATGAATTTCCTTATATAGATCAATCGTCCTCCTAAAATTTTCAACTTCCAACCCTAGTTAATCATCCATCATAATGAATTACACACATATAATTTGATCATTCTATTAGTATATTAGTTATGCATCTTTATTAGTATTTATAGTATTAATAATTGCATGTATTTTGTTCAATCAAACATAAATGTAATGGAATTCAACTTGATTTTTCATCATGGGGGTGGGATTTATATTAAATGTTCCTAGACTAATATTAAAAACTCATAAAAAGATATAATGACAAAAAAAAGTAAAAGGATTTCTTCATAGAAACACCTTCTCCCAATGTTGGTAATATGTCATCAAATTTTTAGTTAGAATGATCCTTGACTTATTTTCCTCTCCCCATTATCTCATTTTTAGCCTCAATGTGTAATATATTATTATATCAGGTATATTTACACATGTTACTATCTCTACTTTAATTTGTAAAGCATAACCCTCCATGATACTTCTCTTTGAAAAAATTCTAAAAAACCTCTTTTTTTTACAACTGGTCGGCAATGAATTTTTTCATTTCTATAAACTCATCTAAACCCAAAGAGGATGTAAATTAGTGAAAAGTTGAAAATAAATGCATGGTCAATTTTGGAATTAGAATATAAAATTTAAAATAATTTGAATATTATATTAACAGTATTAAATTAATTTCATCACAGTAGATGGGATTTTATTAAATTTATAAATCATATTGAATTAAACATAGACAACAACCATATAAGTTGGTGGATTGGAATTTATGAAAAATAATCTTCCATAACGTTCGGTCTTTTTATTGAGATTATTTTACTATTTCTACCAAGTACAACACCATTAATCAAATTTTTCATACTATTTTCATTATGTACAGGAACCATGGGCTAGTAGGATCACCAACCCAATATCCTTTCTTGAGAGGGGAAAAATATGTGGGGGAATTCAGTTTTTTATTGATAGGTGGATCAAATATAAGAAAAAAATATTTGGATTATAATTACATATTTATAATTAGATTAAAAATATGACTAAATATTTCCAATATTTCATGATTTTTTTAAAAAAATAATATTTACATACTGTGACGTAAATTCTTATCATACCAAATGTATCTACAAGGGATTAGCCTGTACTATATTACAAACATAGAAGTTAATCACATAAACTCGATGTCAGCAAACATTCTGACACCATATACTCTTCCCTTTCATCTCAAAAAAATTTCTTCTTCTTTTGAGTACATAGGTATTTGAACATCCTGGTAGAACATATAAAAAATAGACAAACAAACTGTTAAATATATTATATATGAAATTTTAATTACCTTTGGGGTTTACTTGATTGGGTATGCTAATTTGTTGATGGTATATAATATCCTCCATAAATTGGGGAATCCAATATCAAAAATCATTATAATTTTTTTTTCAAACACTGAAGAAACATTTCCTAAAATAAGTAAACTATTTTGGAATATGGTTTGGAAGTTAAATATAACAATATATAATTTAATATATTTACTTTTTATGAAATCCTTAGGTTTCTTATGTTTATTCATCAACCCCAAACAACTATTTTTCTAATATTAATAAATAACCCTATCATAACAAAATTTTTGTTAAAACACAAACTAAATTGAATAATAACAAAAATTTCAGAAAAAATACCGATTTTAGTGCATTAAATATTTACAAGGTAGATTATTTGTGATGAATTTTATAAAAATAAATTCATTATATACAAAAAATTAAAAATTTAGTGTATCCGAATTGAATGTTATTAGCATCCGATACGTTCTTAAAAACAAATATGTATGGAAAAAATAAATCATATATTTTATCTGATTAGATTATTGAGAATTACACATTCATCATATCACCTAAAATAATTCATCCATATTTTATTTCTTATTCAAATTCCATGCATAGTTAATAATTTATCATTTTATATTTTTTGAATTCCAACAAATGTTTTTCTATTGAAATGATAGAGGGATTAATGAGTCAAAATATTTATTCAAAGGTTTGTTTATTTATATATTAGTAATATATAAAGCTAAATGAAAAACGAATAGTTATTAATTATAATGAACGTACTAGATACATTTTTTTGGACTACTATAATTTGAAAATTAATCTCAAGTATGTAATCACGACTAAGAATATAAGGACCCGACCATAGTACATTACATAATTTTGAATTAAATGAATAATTCACATTAAGGATCTTTTTAGGTTTAGAGTTTTAGAGAATTAGGACATAACTATTATATCTCAAAGATAACAAGGTAGACACATCTACTCAGTTTCCATTTTTTTCACAAAATATAAACTCTTGAAAAAAATACTCAGGTCTAGCTCCATGTTTTAGACATCATGACATTTCCTTGCTCCCATCCCTGACTGTATTCTACACTATGTCCCGTGGAAAACATTTCAAAAACATGGGACGGGCCTAAAAAGATCAGTAAGGGTTATTACAATATGAAAAGAAAACATTAGTCCATGTATACATACGAATCAATGATATCATACTTTACTCATAAAACATAATCACTTTAGCATACCTCATTAAATCATAAGATTTAGGAATAACACAAAGAAATAATAAGACATAAAGGTATCTTGAGGAATTAATAAAATTCTTTCGTCAGGAGTAACCCTCATGGTTACGTTTGGGATACCCACCATAGTATATTCCCTAAAATATCTTTAGAGAAACCTTAGAGTTTAACTCGTTCACATTACCGAATGCATTGGAGAGCTATCTTGGGCACACCCGCCCTTAGTTTATCACGAAACCACCCGATTTCATAAAAATTGACCAAGAACAATGTCACGACCCGTCCTCGGGGCCCGTGCCGTGACTACCCCATGCCCGCCTTCCATAGGCCAGGGGCTGGCGACTAGCACCAAGGCGTAAATTCCTGGTAAACAGGGAAGGCATTGCCTTTATAAGTAACAACCACCACAGAGTCAGCAAGCAGGAAGTAACTACAAGGTGATGAAAAGTAAAGGGGGCCGGAATACAAGCCCAACTGAAAGTACAACTGAAAAGTAAAGAACAGCAACTGAAGAAAAGAAGGCGGCCTCGTGTCGTCCACTGGCAATCCCACCTGAAGGGTGGGTACAGATAGCCTCCAGGCTCCTCGGGTCCCACGTCTGCTCCGAGCACGTCCCGTCCAGTGGTCCACCTCCAGGTACCGTCCTGCTCCACGCCCCAACCGTGATCAGCGCTGTCCGTCGTCTGCATCCAACACAACAAGGTGCGGGCATAGCCCGTGCAGGGGTGAGTATAAACTACTCATTAAGGACCCCGAGACCCCCGAAGGTCTCCCGAAATCCACAAAGGATATAGGAGAAAATAAAGATGCAATCACGAAGTAACATCTGACTCGACTTAGGTATATGCCCATACATATACCTAAGTCCCCAATTCTAGCTCTGCTCACGAGCTCAAGAACAACTCAATCCATGCAGGAAAGCAAGACTCAAATCCACAATGGAGAGTAAACATTAAATCCACATAGGATAGTTCAACACAATCCACAAAGGAGAGTAACATAAGATTCATCTCAACCAGGTATACTTTTTCAGATGATGTCAAAGATGATCACTGATCCATCTAAGTCGTCGGACCCACGAAGGATCGATAGGTACTAACCCCCGCAAAAGACCCACACAGGATCGGGCTCACACAGAACCTGTAGGCAGTGGCTCACACAGAACCGGTAGTAAGGACCCACATAGGATCGGGCTCACACAGAATCTGTAGCACTGATCCACGTGGGATCGCTGAGTGCAGTAGTCGACGCAGTCCACTGAGAATCTCTGCACAGTCGTCGCCGCAGTCCACGAAGGATCTCTGCTCTGCCGTCGCCGCATTCCACAGAGGATCTCTGCTCTGCCGTCGTCGCAGTCCACGGAGGATCTCTGCTCTGTCTTCGAAGTCACAGCCAGCGCTAGGGTTCCCGCACACAGCGAGCTCGTTTAGGAGGGTCCGCTCCACGAGCCGAGAGGCTGATACATCAACTGACACGTATTCCGAAGTTGATGTATCCAAAAGTTCCGTATCGACAACAGGATCTCAACGCAACAGACGGCGCGTCAATCGGACGCCCGGTCTGAGAGTTATTGGCATTTTCGTCCCAGGGGCCCGGTTGGTTTTTAGGGAAAAACCAACCCGACCGTACTCCGCCTGTGTCCGATCCTCGGGCGGAGTATGCCAAAAGTTCTGTCTCACTTAGAGGAAACTACCACAGCTGACGGTACGTCGATCGGACGTCCGTAGCTCAAGTCATGAGCGTTTCCACTCCAAGGGCCCGGTTGGTTTCGTGTACGAACCAAACCGGCCGAACCCAAAGTCTTCCGAAACCTTGAGTATAATATATCAAAACGACCGTCTCGATCCAAGTATCGCGTAGCCGCTGACGGTTCGTCAATCGGAGGTCCCAGGCCCATGATATGGGCAACAAACCGAAGAAGGCCTGAAAACGGGGGTTCTGGGTCCGGGGCGACCCGGCCCGAACCCCCCCTGGGTCGGCCGAACCGGGTCGGCCCGAACCAGGTCGGCCGGACCCGGCTAGGCCGGGTCCGGACCGGCCGGCTCGGATTCGGCCGAGCGGCCAAAAGAACTGCCGCGGGTTTGACCCGCGGCTTGGTGGAAAACGCGGCCCCGCGGGGGGGCCGCCTGTCACGCGGACGCGGCCGGGCCGCCGCGTCCCTCCCCGATTCCGCGCGGCCGCAGAACCGGCCGCCGCCGCCGCGGCTTCAGCCGCGGCGGATTTCCTCCATGGCGGCGCACCGGGCGCCGCAGCCTCCGGCCGCCGGCGCCGCCGCCGCCCTCCGCGGGCCGCCGGAGTTGCTCCGGTGGCCCGATTCCTCTCCCGTCTGCGCCGTTGCTCCTCCCGAGGGCCGATCTTCACTGCAGAATCAACAATTGGCCCTTGCATCGTGCTTTTGCCGTCGCCCGCCAAATCCGCACAAAAAGGGAAGATCGACGGAGGGTTGCCGGGCCTTGTTTGTAAGGCTCGCACCCTCCGCGTTAGTCATAAACAATGGGAGAAAAGAAATAACCAATCAACAATTTTAAATAAATTAAAATTGTTCCGTGATCGGGTTCTTTATTTCAAAAGAATAAACACGGGAAAGAATCATCAAGAAAATAAACCCCTACCTTGTCGTCGTCGAACGTGAGGTCGTCGCGGAATCGCTCGTCGCGGAAGGGACGTTCGTCGCACCGCGGGAAAAACGTCGCGCCGACGATCTCCGGATCTAGAACAAACGGATTTAATTAATTAAATCCGTTGTTATAGAAATTAAAAAAAAGGAGGAAGAAACGATCCGATTCTCACCTTAGTTGCCGAACGAGGATCGGCCGCGGAAGAAGAGGCGTCGCCGAAGAACGTCGCGGGTAGAGCTCGTCGACGTCGCAGATCACGATGTGCGTCGTCGAATTCCGGTCGCCAGCGTTCTTCGTGTTTTTCGCATTCTTCGCGTTCTTCGCGTTCTTCGCAGAGAGGGTGGAGGCTCAGAGGAATTGCACAACAAAAGCAATCCTCCAAAATAGACAAGTTTGTCTATTTTATTATTTTGCTAACAAACGCAAAACAGGTAAGTAACGACAAATTAAATTCGTTGAATTAATTCAACAAATGAAACAGCCCGTTTAATTCACGAAATAAACCGCCCAATTAAACGGTCTGTTAAGAAATTAAAGAAAACGCGTCGTTTGACTTTTCAGTTACTTTGACGGGTTTTCGCGGGTGCGTTAGTTAGCGAAAGAAACGGCGGGGCTCATGCGGGCCCCACCGCACAAATATCCTAACAAGGGGTAGGATATTTCCGGATAGCACCCTATCCGCTTTAACTCAGTTCAAGTGGCTTCCAAGTGACTTCCAAGCAGCTTAAGTGAAATAAAATAAAGTTGTCGCACAAATTTTATTTTATTTCTGACTTAAAGCCCCAAAATTTAAAAACCACGTCTGAGCAAACGCAACTCCGGAAGAGGCGTTTCTAAGCAAATACCGGCGCTGCGATTTCATCGGTGTACTCAGAATTCGATTCCGGGCACCGGTTCAAAAGATAGAAAAACCCGCTCGTCCGTTCACTGAACGTACCCGAACCAAACTTCGGAAAATGATTCCTGGCACACCGGGCCTCGGAATCAGGTGCCGTCTGAAGCTGCGCTCTTGTAAAATTCCAAAGAAAATTAAGAAAAAAAAATTTACTTGAAATTTGCGGGTCTTTACATTACTCCCACCTCAGGGCTTTACGTCCCCGTAAAGATACATCAAAAACTAGGGGAACAAATGGGGGTACTGAGCATGCATCTGAGCCTCCCGCTCCCAAGTGCTCTCCTGGAGGTTCCCGTGCTGCCATCTGACGCGCACAAGAGGAATCGACCGCCCACGTAGGACCCACTCCTGTCGATCCTCGATCTCCACTGGGACCTCCGCAAAAGTTGCCCCATCGTCCACGTCCCGCTCCCCTAAGTCGATGATGTGCGTCGGGTCGTGCACGTATCTCCTCAGCTGAGACACGTGGAAGACGTCGTGCACCCGGTGCAACTGAGGTGGTAGAGCCAGGCGATAAGCCACCTCTCCTATCCTGCTGAGGACCTGGAAAGGCCCGATGAAGCGTGGAGACAATTTGCCGCCTCGGCCAAATCTCCGTAAACCACGTCGAGGTGAGACACGCAAAAAGACGTGGTCGCCATCCTCGAACTCTAGTGGCCTCCGCCTCCTGTCAGCATATGACTTCTGCCGGCTCTGAGCTGTCCTCATCCTCTCCTGGATGATCTGGACCTTCTCTGTCGTGGCTCGGACCATCTCTGGTCCCACGAGTGCTGACTCCCCAGGGTCTGTCCAGCACAACGGTGATCTGCAGGGTCTGCCGTACAATGCCTCGTATGGTGCCATCCCGATGGTGGAGTGGTAGCTATTGTTGTACGCGAACTCCACCAAGGGTAGGTGGTCCTCCCAGCTGCGACCAAAGTCGAGAACACATGCACGGAGCATGTCCTCGAGTGTCTGTATGGTCCTCTCCGTCTGACCATCCGTCTGAGGGTGGAAGGCTGTGCTCAGATGGATTCGCGTCCCGAACGCCTCCTGCAACCCCTTCCAAAGCCGGGAAGTGAAACGAGCATCTCGATCGGAGACGATAGATGATGGCACACCGTGAAGCCGTACGATCTCCTGGACGTAAAGACGTCCCAAGCTCTCCACTGAGCCCTGCTCTCTGATGGGTAAGAAGTGTGCCGACTTGGTGAGTCGGTCGACAATCACCCAAATGGAGTCGTGACCTCTGGAAGTGCGTGGAAGTCCAGTCACGAAGTCCATAGATATGTCGTCCCACTTCCACTCCGGGACCTCCAAGGGCTGTACCAAGCCTGCTGGTACCTGATGCTCTGCCTTCACCTGCTGGCAGGTGAGGCATCGTGAAACGAACTCTGCCACAACTTTCTTCATGCCTGGCCACCACTGCTGTCGTCTGAGATCCTGGTACATCTTCTCCACTCCGGGATGCACCGCCAAGGGAGAAGTGTGAAACTCTCTCAGCACCTCCTCTCGTAAAGCGACTGGTACGAAGGTACGTCCTCTGAAAAGGATGTCGTGCTCTGCTCCAAGGTAGCAACCATCAGGCGCCTGACCTGAGGATATCAGTGCACGCCGGGTCTCACAGTCAGCGTCCCCAAGCTGAGCCTCTCTGACTCGCTGTAGAAGTGGAGGAGAGACTTTGAGAGACTGAAGAAAGGCTGCTCCGTCTCTATCCATGAAGGATATCTGTAAGGAGGCTAGCTGCTCCGTCGCCTCCTCAAGTAGCTGAATGCCTGTCCTCCTGCTGAGGGCATCGGCTACCACGTTCCCCTTCCCAGGAGTGTAGACTATCTCAAAGTCATAGTCCTGGAGGAACTCAAGCCATCTCCGCTGTCTCAGGTTCAGGTCCTTCTGAGAGAAGATATACCTGAGACTCTGGTGGTCAGAAAAGACTGTGAAGCACTCGCCCATCAGATAGTGCCGCCAAGTCTTCAGAGCGAAGACCACTGCTGCTAACTCCAGGTCATGAGTGGCGTAGTTCTGCTCATGTGGCCTCAACTTACGTGATCCGTAGGCGATCACGGCCCGCTCCTGCATCAGGACACACCCGAGTCCAGTCCCTGATGCATCGCAGTAAACTACGTATCCAACACCCTCCTCGGGCAACCTCAAGATAGGTGCGCTGGTCAATCTCTGTCTCAGCTCCTGGAAGCTCTGCTGACATCTGTCTGACCACACAAAGGGTTTCCCCTTCTTTGTCAATGCTGAGAGTGGTGCCGCAACTCTGGAGAAGTCCGGCACAAATCTCCAATAGTATCCGGCTAGGCCCAAGAAGCTCCGCACCTCTGTCATGCTCTTGGGTGGCTCCCAAGCTAGCACTGCCTCGATCTTCGCGGGATCCACTGCAACTCCCGCCTCAGAGATGACGTGCCCCAAGAAATGGACCTCACGTAACCAGAACTGGCATTTTGAGAGCTTTCCATAAAGCTGGTGCTCTCGGAGCGTGTCTAGCACAACTCGCAGGTGGTAGGCATGCTCCTCCTCAGTCGTCGAGTATACCAAAATGTCGTCAATGAAGACCACGACAAATCGGTCGAGGTATGGCTGGAAGATCCTGTTCATGAGGCTCATGAACACTGCTGGAGCATTGGTTACGCCGAACGGCATAACCAAAAACTCATAATGGCCATACCGACACCTGAAGGCCGTCTTCTGCACGTCCTCGTCTCGAACTCTGAGCAGATGATAGCCTGACCGGAGGTCTATCTTCGAGAACCACCGCGCTCCCTTGAGCTGATCGAAGAGGTCATCAATCCGTGGCAGCGGATACTTGTTTCTCACTGTCACCTGGTTCAGGCGACGATAGTCGACACACAATCGCAAGCTCCCGTCTGCCTTCTTGGCGAACAATATCGGGGAAGCCCAGGGTGAAACACTGGGTCGGATAAACCCCTTGCTCTGCAAGTCCTCCAACTGTACCCGCAGCTCTCGAAGCTCGGCGGGGGCCATCCGATATGCTGGAGTAGATATCGGGGCTGTCCCGGGGTACAAGTCGATGTAAAAGTCTACCTCTCTACGAGGAGGTAGCCCTGGAACGTTGTCGGGAAAGATGTCCATGTACTGGTCCACCACTGCAGGAAAAGCTGGACTCCGCACGTCCACTGCTCCTAGGATGAGGCTAGCCAACTGATGAGAGATGGGCTGCACTCTCCTACGCGGAAGTCCATCCTGTGCTGCAAAGGTTCCCTTCTCGCCGGTGAAGGTAAACCTGCTCCCGTCGGTGCGAACACATCGCACCTTGCGCCTAAAACAGTCGATCTGGGCATGAACCGTGGATAGCCAATCCATGCCCAAGATGACGTCGTAAGGCCTCGACGCCAATACAAGGAGATCACAGCCGAAGCTCTCGCCTCCTAGAGTAAGCTCACACTGCCGGCACCAGTGCGAAATCGTCGAGTCTGCTCCCGTAGGAGTCTCTAGCCGTAAGGATCGAGCCAACGACTCAGTCGGAATCTCCGAGCTCCGAACAAGGGCAGAGGCTATGAAAGAGTGACTCTCTCCTATATCTATAAGTACTGCAGCAAGGGTGGAATAGACACAGATCGTACCTCGAATCATCTCTGGCATGTCTGGGTCGTAGGCCTCCACTGCCTGGAGCTGGGCCTGTCCCTGCTCGCCAGCTCCCTGTGGTCGAGGTGGCCCTCCTTGTGGTGGTGGGGGTAGAGCCTGGAAGCGTCGCCCACCACCCGCTGCTCGGCCAGCTCCTCTGCCTCGTCCACCTCCTCCCTGCGGACCGCCACGGTCGACCCTCTGCCTCTGCCTGGGTGGCCCCTCCACCGTCTGCTGCTCCTCTGGTCGGCGAGTCGGGCAGTCACGAGCCATGTGACCCTGCCCGCCGCAGGAGTAGCACAGCCTGCCTCTCGGAAGGCTGGCACTCCGCTGTGTGCCCCGCACTGCTGAGCCGGTGTCCTGAGGCCGTCTGCATGGGGGTCTGGTCTGCCTGGACCCGAGAGTCATCCGTCGGCTACCTGCTGCCGAAGACTCAGCTACCTGCCGCCCTGCGCTAGGTCTCGCCGCTGAAGAAGGCTCTGCCAGGAAGCTCTCGATCAGGAGGGCTCGCTCCAGCACTCCCGCCTGGGTCGGAATGCTGGGGGAGATCAGCGACGCCCGAATCTCATGTCGCAAGCCCTGCTCGAAGGTCCGGGCCCGGAAGAAGGGGTCCCGTACCATGTCGGTCGAGTAGCGAGATAGGTCAGTGAACCTTGCCGTGTACTGAGCGACCATCATGCTGCCCTGGCGCAGCTGGAGAAGCTCCTGGATGCGCACTGCTCGGAGGGTGGCCGGGACGAACTCAGAGCGGAAGAGGTTCTCGAAGTCCGTAGAGAGCAAGGATGCCTCATCGTGAACCTGGAGCATCAAGATCCACCATCGTCCTGCCGCCGCCTGCAGGAG
The DNA here is from genome assembly GCA_963277665.1 of Viscum album. Classification (NCBI taxonomy): domain Eukaryota; kingdom Viridiplantae; phylum Streptophyta; class Magnoliopsida; order Santalales; family Viscaceae; genus Viscum; species Viscum album. The sequence continues at coordinate 357,918,523 of OY728158.1, read as the reverse complement.
GCTCGCCGCGAGAATCACCATGAGATCCGCTGGTGTCCTCACTAGCCTATAGATCTGTACCACCGCCTCTAGCCAGTCCTCGGCGGCCTGGGAGTCCGCCTCACCGCAAAACCTAGGCGGTCGCTGGCTCTGAAACTCATGCAGTGCCCTGAGGTGACATGCATCGTCAGCGTCTGGTACTGGTAGAATCGGTGGCTCAGCGGTTAAAGCTACCGCCGGTTCCACTGCTGGCAAAGGGCCCTGCACCGAGGCCTCGTCGCTCGGTGGGCTGTCGTCGCGCCCTACACTCGGAACCCTAGCTGGCTGTCGTCGCGGGCCCATCCTGAAAAGGAGAACAAGAGCACCACAGTCAGAACAGTATACCTGGTGAGCTGGCACAAGTAATCACAAGGAAAACTTGAGACTTTCATAAAGCAGATCAGTATACCCGGTGAGCTGACACAAGTAATCACAAAGAAAACTTGAAACACACACGCAATCAATGTTTTCATGCATTAAGTCGGAAATCAGGAGTCAGGGTCCTGGTGTACGGATACGTCGGCCGCCGCACCAACACTGGGCTCCCTGAACTGATAACCACACTCAATACACTAAACCCTATTGCTTCATATAGAAAGAAAGGACGATCAGAGTCTGCGGTAGAACCGACCACCTCTGATACCAATTTTTCACGACCCGTCCTCGGGGCCCGTGCCGTGACTACCCCAAGCCCACCTTCCATAGGCCAGGGGCTGGCGACTAGCACCAAGGCGTAAATTCCCGGTAAACAGGGAAGGCATTGCCTTTATAAGTAACAACCACCACAGAGTCAGCAAGCAAGAAGTAACTACAAGGTGCAGAAAAGTAAAGGGGGCCGGAATACAAGCCCAACTGAAAGTACAACTGAAAAGTAAAGAACAACAACTGAAGAAAAGACGGCGGTCTCGTGTCGTCCACTGGCAATCCCACCTGAAGGGTGGGTACAGATAGCCTCCAGGCTCCTCGGGTCCCATGTCCGCTCCGAGCACGTCCCGTCCAGTGGTCCACCTCCAGGTACCGTCCTACTCCACGCCCCAACCGTGATCAGCGATGTCCGTCGTCTGCATCCAACACAACAAGGTGCGGGCATAGCCCGTGCAGGGGTGAGTATAAGCTACTCAGTAAGGACCCCGAGACCCCCGAAGGTCTCCCGAAATCCACAAAGGATATAGCACAAAAGAAAGATGCAATCACGAAGTAACATCTGACTCGACTTAGGTATATGCCCATACATATACCTAAGTCCCCAATTCTATCTCTTCTCACGAGCTCAAGAACAACTCAATCCACGCAGGAAAGCAAGACTCAAATCCACAACGGAGAGTAAACAGTAAATCCACATAGGATAGTTCAACACAATCCACAAAGGAGAGTAACATAAGATTCAGCTCAACCAGGTATACTTTTTCAGATGACGTCAAAGATGATCACTGATCCATCTAAGTCGTCGGACCCACGAAGGATGGATAGGTACTAACCCCCGCAAAAGACCCACACAGGATCGGGCTCACACAGAACCTGTAGGTAGTGGCTCACACAGAACCGGTAGTAAGGACCCACATAGGATCGGGCTCACACAGAACCTGTAGCACTGATCCACGTGGGATCACTGAGTGCAGTAGTCGACGCAGTCCACTGAGGATCTCTGCACAGTCGTCACCGCAGTCCACGAAGGATCTCTGCTCTGCCATCGCCGCAGTCCACGGAGGATCTCTGCTCTGCCGTCGTCGCAGTCCACGGAGGATCTCTGCTCTATCGTCGAAGTCACAGCCAGCGCTAGGGTTCCCGCACACAGTGAGCTCGTTTAGGAGGGTCCTCTCCAGGAGCCGAGAGGCTGATACATCAACTGACACGTAGTCCGATGTTGATGTATCCAAAAGTTCTGTATCGACAACAGGATCTCAACGCAACAGACGGCGCGTCAATCGGACGCCCGGTCTGAGAGTTATTGGCATTTTCGTCCCAGGGGCCCGGTTGGTTTTTAGGGCAAAACCAACCCGACCGTACTCCGCCTATGTCCGATCCTCGGGCGGAGTATTCCAAAAGTTCCGTCTCACTTAGAGGAAACTACCACAGCTGACGGTACGTCGATCGGACGTCCGTAGCTCAAGTCATGAGCGTTTCCGCTCCGAGGGCCCGGTTGGTTTCGTGTACGAACCAACCCGGCCGAACCCAAAGTCTTCCGAAACCTTGAGTATAATATACCAAAACGACCGTCTCGATCCAAGGATCGCGTAGCCGCTGACGGTTCATCAATCGGAGGTCCCAGGCCCAAGATATGGGAAAAAGACCGAAGAAGGCCCGAAAACGGGGGTTCTGGGTCCGGGGCTACCCGGCCCGAACCCCCCCCTGGGTCGGCCCGAACCGGGTCGGCCCGACCCGGCCGGCTCGGCTTCGGCCGAGCGGCCAAAAGAACTGCCGCGGGTTTGACCCGCGGCTTGGTGGAAAACGCGGCCCCGCGGGGGGGCTGCCTGTCACGCGGACGCGGCCGGGCCGCCGCGTCCCTCCCCGGTTCCGCGCGGCCGCGGAACCGGCCGTCGCCGCCGCGGCTTCAGCCGCGGCGGATTTCCTCCACGGCGGCGCGCCGGGCGCCGCCGCCTCCGGCCGCCGCCGCCGCCGCGCCGCCGCCGCCTTCCGCGGGCCGCCAGAGTTGCTCCGGTGGCCCGATTCCTCTCCCGTCTGCGCCGTTGCTCCTCCCGGGGGCCGATCTTCACTGCGGAATCAACAATTTGCCCTTGCATCGTGCTTTTACCGTCGCCCGCCAAATCCTCACAAAAAGGGAAGATCGGCGGAGGGTTGTCGGGCCTTGTTTGTTAGGCCTGCACCCTCCGCGTTAGTCATAAACAACGGGAGAAAAGAAATAACCAATCAACAATTTTAAATAAATTAAAATTGTACCGTGATCGGGTTCTTTATTTCAAAAGAATAAACACGGGAAAGAATCATCAAGAAAATAAACCCCTACCTTGTCGTCGTCGGACGTGAGGTCGTCGCGGAATCGCTCGTCGCGGAAGGGACGTTCGTCGCACCGCGGGAAAAACATCGTGCCGACGATCTCCGGATCTAGAACAAACGGATTTAATTAATTAAATCCGTTGTTATAGAAATTAAAAAAAAGGAGAAAGAAACGATCCGATTCTCACCTTAGTTGCCGAATGAGGATCGGCCGCGGAAGAAGAGGCATCGCCGAAGAACTTCGCGGGTAGAGCTCGTCGACGTCGCAGATCACGGTGTGCGTCGTCGAATTCCGGTCACCGGCGTTCTTCGTGTTCTTCGCGTTCTGCGCGTTCTTCGCGGAGAGGGTGGAGGCTCAGAGGAATTGCACAACAAAAGCAATCCTCCAAAATAGACAAGTTTGTCTATTTTATTATTTTGCTAACAAACGCAAAACGCGTAAGTAACGACCCATTAAATTCGTTGAATTAATTCAACGAATGAAACAGCCCATTTAATTCACGAAATAAACCGCCCAATTAAATGGTCTGTTAAGAAATTAAAGAAAATGCGTCGGTTGACTTTTCAGTTACTTTGACGGGTTTTCGCGGGTGCGTTACTTAGCGAAAGAAACGGCGAGGCTCGTGCGGGCCCCACCGCACAAATATCTTAAAAAGGGGTAGGATATTTCCGGATAGCACCCTATCCGCTTTAACTCAGTTCAAGTGGCTTCCAAGTGACTTCCAAGCAGCTTAAGTGAAATAAAATAAAGTTGTCGCACAAATTTTATTTTATTTCTGACTTAAAGCCCCAAAATTTAAAAACCACGTCTGAGCAAACGCAACTCCGGAAAAGGCGTTTCTAAGAAAATACCGGCGTTGCGATTTCATCGGTGTCCTCAAAATTCGATTCCGGGCACCGGTTCAAAAGATAGAAAAACCCGCTCGTCCGTTCACTGAACGAACCCGAGCCAAACTTCAGAAAATGATTCCGGGCACACCGGGCCTCGGAATCAGGTGCCGTCTGAGGCTGCGCTCTTGTAAAATTCCAAAGAAAATTAAGAAAAAAAAATTCCTTGAAATTTGCGGGTCTTTACAAACAATATCATAATCATAACACTTAAATCATGCATAAAAGAAACATAACATTTCCATATTTCAATAACAAAATATCAATACACCACATTGATATAATAAAAAAATTATCAAAACCATTTTCATTACCAAAAAACATTAAAGAGTATATGGTATTTATTTTTCTTTTGAAAACATTACGACTTGTTAAGGAAGCCAAAGATCAAAAAATACACACAGTGGCAGAATGGTCATTTTCACCACGTATGTTAAAAAAACAAAATTTTGGTCATTTAGTACAATGCTTCATAGAGAAAAGATTCATTTTGAATAAAAGTAAAAGTCAAAGGGGTTTATACACCGTATAAAAGAATGTTGTGTATAAAACAAAATATGCCCCAATGAAAGGATATTTAGACGAAGTCCCATACCACCTTGAAGCTTTTAACAATTTGAACCATTAATATCCATATAAATAAATCCTTAAAAAACATTTTGAAATCATGGATATTAAAGAGAAATATTTATAAGAATAAATCATTAAAAAATTTAAAACAATATTTTAGTTATAGAGATTTTAACAAAATGAGAGACACTTGAATACAAATAATTGAGGAATAAAATTTAATTAGAAGATTATAATATCATGAGAATACTGTGATTAATGATATAATATTCCAAGGGACAGTATATACACCATATATAAGTGAATTGGTGCCTAAAAACAATGAAGTCTCAATAGAAATGTAAAATGAGATGAACTCCCTTATAAAGAAGGTATCCTTAAAATAAGGATAAATCAATCTCATAATTATGTGTGAAAAATATAAATACACCCAATATAAGTGGATATCTAGTGTAAAACAACCATAGTTCATTCATACATATTCATTGGATGACATATTAAATAAATACAAGTTGAACCCAAAAAATCGAAATTGGGTTAAGAAGTTCCCTTGTAAAAATTTGACAACCTAACGGCGTCACATTAAAATTCCGAAAATGAGTTTCTGGGACAAAAAGGGTATCTAATCACTAGGAAATTAATTTTACATCAATAAGGATATATTAGAACATATCCCAACATAATAAGTTGTAAATTAAAAGACCTAACAAAAAGAAGTCTTTTAAAAACAGGAGGGTGAAAGGTTCCCTTACCGACTTGGGTAACTTTCGAAACGTACACCCCATGAAAGAAGGACTATACAAAATTTATGTAAATACTCATAAATGAAATTATATTACACAAAGAGTCGAATAATGGGCAGTACAGACACCACTCAATGTAAATGGTGGCCAATGTAGCATAAATATCACGGGAATAAAAGTGAGATGAAAAATCCCTTACGAAAACTCAGCATCCTAATGATGCCAATTAGAACATAATAAAATAGATTTACGAGATCAAATAGGGTCACTCAGAATATGAACATAAAAAATACAGAATTAGGAATATAAAATAACATCCCCAAACATAAGAAATATGAGCTTAAAATAAATGACATAAAAGAGAGTACTTAAAAAGAAAGAGATAGGTAGGATCCCTTACCTCAAGTCCGACTTGTCTTGTTCATTTCTTTATATTCCTGAATAATAAACAAGAGTTAATTTATATTTGGTTAAGAAATTTTTTCAGCTTCATTATTCCTTTTATATCACTTATTACCATGTTATGAACATTATGATATTATTTATGTTAATAACGGTCGTTTTGTCGATCATTTGTACTTGAGTCAGAAATAAAGATGTTATAATTACATGTTGTTCATGTGGTAAAATATCCATTATATCTATAATTATATTCATGATTTAGATATCATATATATCATATATATCCACTATATACTTTCATTTATAATATTACACAACATATAAAGGTAATAAATGAAATGCACCGTTCATGGAGACGGTAAGACATACATACGCATGAACACTACTTTCATTCCCATTTTTTATTTAATGGAATTAAAAATAAATGAGATATATATATTATAATTCCAGTATAATATATATGTTATATAGGTCAAATATGTTTATTAATTTCATTCTTTATACATTCTATTTATTTCATGATGAGTCACAACACTTGAGGGGGCGGTAGTCCACACTTCCTCAAATGAAATTATCACATTTGCACAGCATGAAAAGCATAAAGGTATGTTTTAAATGTAAAGTACAGATGCATATAGAGAAAATAAATATTATATATATAATAAATAAATATATTTCCATAATAATGGCCACCATGAGAGGTGGTAGGATAATATAGAACAATCATCATTTCGTGAGGCAGTAATTTGCCATCCACGGAAAGAGTATGTTCTTTAACCATTAGACGGAGGTTGGTGTAATTATATCTTGAATACATCTCATAACAACATACTATTATATTGAAGATACTGGTGTTTTTTCAAAAGAAACGAATAAAAAGAGTTTAGAGGGTTGGAGAAGCAAAAAAAAACAAAAGAACACAATTGAAGACGTTACCTTTAAATTGGGTAACTCTTCTTGGTTTGAACCAAAAGTGTTTCTTGAAGATCTTTCTGCCTAAGGTAAGGATTCTAGGATGAAAAGAGGGATGTGGAGAGGCAAAATGAAAAGAGATTGTCCTAGCTAATGTCCTGAGAGTTGTGGGTAAGGAGGTAGAGGTGGGGGGCTTTTTATAAGAGGGAGGAGGGGCACTCTTGGAATGTCAAAAAACGATACTTTATATTAAAATGATTTTCGGATTTTAAAGGGACCAAATTAATATATTTCGAGGATAAGGTGATAAGGGTTAGAAATATACTCATACAATTGTTTTTTGACAAGATTAAATCTTATATTTTACATTATCTTTTCATTTTATTTAAATCGTTCATTAATGAGGCAATCGCTGCATCATCATTGTGTCATAAAACATTTAATTTATTTAATGTCTAAAAATTATAAGAAAAAAACTATGAGATAGTAAATCGTTTTAGCATTCAAATTAATATTTATAATCTAAGAGATAATTTATGTATACAAAATTAAAATTATTTTACTTAGGTGATACATACATCGGTTACATTTTCATTTCTTTAAAAAAATATGATAAAAGGTCACTATCACACTAATGTGATTCCATGGGGTCCCAAGGTTGCCAGAAGTTATACCATGGTATTCCATGACACCACCAATGGAATTAGAACACATTTTGGGGTCATTTTATATTTTTATGATATTATTTTCTTATCCTTAATTACCCGATTACTAATTAAACACGATAATTAAAGATAATTACCGTCGTTACTATTCATAATGTCCAAAAACAAAAGAGTATTAATTAAATAAATTATACCTTTGGATTAAAAATATGGAATCCATTTTATCAAAATCAAAACACACAATTTTTAGTATTTAATTTAAATTTAAATCCTGTTGTCAAAACAAAAGATGAGTTTATAAGAAGTAAAATTTATCAAATGATTGACTTGTTTTTACTTCTAATTTCAAAGTTAAATTAATTCCAATGAACAAAATTTTATTGAGTGATAAAAATATAATTCAATTATACTTTAAAAAAAATTAAATCTACAATCTAAATATTTAAATAAATTGGATGAAAAGGCAGTTTTGAATTAAAAAACAGTATTTTTCACTATTCATTAAAAAAAGTCATTATCAGTAAAATTCCAAAAATTGTCCCTAATAAATATTTTATATTCCAAATTCATAAATGATGTCCATTTTACCAAATTAAAAAAATATAATATACATTACTAAATCATATAGTTAATTCCCATTGACAAAACAAATAGCGTGTTTTTAAGAAACAATATCAATCAAAATATTGGCACTTGTTTATGTCCATTTTCATAGTAAAATTAATTATAATTACCACCATTTAATTAAGTGGTAAAAATATATTCTATTTACAATTTAAAACAATTAAAAAATATAATCTATCTATATAATTAAATTAGATGAAAAAAGCAGTTTTGAAGTAAAATGCAGAATTTTTCACTATTCATTAAAAAATGAACATTGTAAGAAAAAACCAAAAATTTATCGATAGTATATTTAAATGTCCCAATTCTAAATGATAATATTATATTGGCAAATAGAGCTTATAGAATTTTCAAAATTAATATTTTTAAAAGGTTCTCCATCAAAAGGCGGTAAAACAATCTTTTAAAACTATTAGAGTATTTATTCTTAAAATTGGATTCATTTGAATTTTAAGCCTCTAAAACTTATTGGATAAATGTAAAAATATTTAAAAAACATATGTAATCATTTTTGAGTTAGTTCTTTTCATTCCTACCATTACAATGACTAGGCATTAACTATTTAAAATAATATTATTATAATATTAGTGTGCAATGTAAGATTTCAAAGAAACTCGTTGTTGCATATTGGGTACGCCATCGAGCATAGAATTCCCTTTAAAGTAATATTAACATTTTTTTCACAAATATAGATGAACATGTGAATTTTATATTATTTATTTACTTAGGATGTTACATCCTTCCCCCCTTTTTGGGAATTACATCCTCACAATTTTAAAATTGGGCTTGGACACTTCATTGAAATCCCCACATCGGAAAAAGAGTCAGTAAAACTATTACTTTAAAAGAAATAAAGAGAATTATAGAGGTCACCAGAGTTAACCCATAATAGGATTACATGTAGGAAAACATGTATATGGAAGAAAAAACAATGGGTCATGTTTTGAGGGAGAGTGATAGAAAACATGTTTAGGAAAAAGTTATCAACCAGAAAATCACAAACCTGTAATGGGTTAAGCAGTATTTGATTCCACAATAGGAAAAGTGAACATAAAAAATTTTAGTTTTATGTTACTTTTCATTGAGGAATTTATTTATGAGCTTAACTAAATCATAAGGAAACATACTTACTTGTCATGTTGACTTTCAACTTTTACTAGATTTCCTACACAAACTCATATTATCTCCAAAAGACAAGTACTTAGGAAGACTTGTTCACATTAAGATTACTATAATCATCTTCTTGAGAATAACCTAATCCAAAAAAGAGAACTATATATTTCCCATGTCTTTAGAGCTTAACCAAAACCAAAAACAAAATTGTTAGTACAAGATCAGATAATACCCAAAAAGGATAATCCTTTATAAAAAAATCTATTCTAAATCTCCAAAATTTGTCAAACAATAACCAAAGTTAAACAAAGACCATTCAATAAACATTTATCCATAAAATTCTACAACATAATAAAAACTAACATTGAAAACCAAATCTCTGAAGGATTTAATCACATAGTCTTCCAAGATAAACCATAACATTTATATCCACATAACATCAGTTACTCTTAAATTCTCATATGCAAAAGTAATTAACCTAATCACATATCCTCCATGATAGGTTAATAATTTCTATAGATAACCCAAAATCAAGTTATTCTAGATTCATAAGATCATGTAACAAAAAAGAATTAGTCAAACAAACTAGGGACATCACATAGTCCAGTGGTAGGCGATAAATACAAGTCGCACTTTGGTTGTGGGTTCGATTCCCGCAGCTTCGTCTGACGCAACAGGTTGTCAGAAGGTCTACGTGTTGTCCTTTTTAAAAAACTACATAATTATTATATCATTCCCCAAAAAGTGATAAAATCTTCAAAAATAACCATGACATAATTTATCCTCACGTTTATCTCATGTCATTCATATTCCATCATAACATATAGTATCCCATAATTACATCAAAAGTAAGGATCATATAAACCCTAATGGTTACCTTTATAATTATTACCTAAACTTCCACATTGAGTTGGTTCTCTCATACATGATGCATTAGAGAACTCACTAAGGTTCATGTGGTCGATCATGACTCATGATAGTTGGTTTAGAATAACCACGAGATTTCTCATTGAGTCCTCCATTTCATCCAGTCTCTTAATTAGAGAGCCAACACAGTTTTCTTCAAACCCATTGTCACATTGGTACCAGCTAGATCCATCCATTTACTAAAACCAAAAAGGTCAGTGTGAGTATGTCAACAAAATCAGCATGTACTAAAGAGGAAGATAAAAACAAAGATAAAATTATCCAAGTTATCTTAAACTCATTCCAACTTTCATAAATAACAATGAATCTATCTAATATAATAAACACTGTGGTTATACACAACTTGTCACTTATGCTTAAACAACACAATAACCTCTAAAGTTATCTAAACCGACCTTTGATACCAACTATAATGACTCATCCATAGTACATTACATATTCTTGAATTAAATGAATAATTCACATTGAGGATCTTTTCAGGTTTAGAGTTTTAGAGAATTAGGACATAACTATTACATCTCATAGATTACAAGGTTGACACATCTACTCAGTTTCAATTTTTCTTTCAAAAAATATAACTCTTGAACAAAAGAGTCAAGTAAAGTTCCATGTTTTAGACATCATGCCCTTTCCTTGATCCCATCCTTGACCGTATTCCACTTTAAGTCCTATGGAAAACATTTCAAAAACTTGGGATGAGCATAAAAAGCTCAGTAAGGGTTATACCAATACGGAAAGAAAACATTAGTCCATGTATACATACGAATCAATGAAATCACAGTTTTCTCATAAATCATAATCACTTTAACATACCTCATTAAATCATATGATTTAGGAATAACTCAAATAAATCATAAGACTTAAAGGCAACTTGAGGAATTCATAACATTCTGTCATAGGGAGTAACCCTCATGGTTACGTTTGAAATACCCACTACAGTATATTCCCTAAAATCTATACTGAGAAACCTTAGAGTTTAAATCCTTTGCGTTACCCAATGAATTGGAGAGCTATATCGGGCTCACCCGCCCTTAGTTTATCATGGAACCTCCCAATTTCATAAACATTTCCCAAGAACCATAACATAATCATAACACATAAAACATGCATAAAAGAAACATAAAATTTCCATATTTCAATCACGAGATATCAATACACCACATTGGTATAATAAAAAAAATTATCAATACCATTTTCCATACCAAAAAATTCATAAAATAGTATATGGTATTTATTTCCCTTTTAAAAACATTACTACTTGTTAAGGAATCCCAAGATCAAATAATACTCGTACTGGCAGAATGGAGGTTGTAACCATGTATGTTAAAAACACATACTTTTTGTCATTTAGTAAAATTCTTCATAGAGAAAAGTTTCATTTTGAATAAAATTAAAAGTCAAAGGGTTTATACACTATATAAAAGAAAGTTGTGTATAAAACAAAATGTGCCTCAATGAAAGGAGATTGAGACGAAGAACCATACCACTTTGATGCTTTTAGCATTTTAAACCATTAATATCCTTATAAAAAAACCATTAAAAATCATTTTGAAAACATGGATATTAATGAGAAATATTTAAACGAATAAATAATTAAATCATTTAAAACGATATTTTAGTTAAAGAGTTTTTAACAAAATGAGAGACACTTGAATACAAATAATTGAGGAATAACATTTTATCAGAACATTATAATGTCATGAGAATAAAGGTATTAATGATATAATATTCCGAGGGACAGTATATACACCATATAAGAGTGAATGGGTGTGTAACAACAATGAAGTCTCAATAGAGATGTAAAATGAGATGAAATCCCTTATAAAGAAGGTATCCTTAAAATAAAGATAAATTAATCTCATAATTATGTGTGGAAAATATAAATACACCCAATATAAGTGGATATTAAATATAAAACAACCAGGGGTCATTCACACATATTCATAGGATGACAAATTCAATAACTACAAGTTGAACCCAAAGAAATAGAATGTGGGTTAAGAAGTTCCCTTGTTAAAATTTGACAGCCTAACAGCGTCACATTAAAATTCAGAAAACGAGTTGATGAGACAAAAATGGTATATAATCACTTGGAAATAAATTTTACATCAATAAAGATCTATTAGAACATATCCCAACATAATAATATGTAAATTAAAAGACCTAACAAAAAAGAAGTCTTTTAAAAAGATGAGGGTGAAAGGTTCACTTACTGACTTGGGTAACATTCGAAACGTACACCCCATGGAAAAAAGACTATACAACATTGATGTAAATACTCACAAAAGAAATAATATTACACAAAGATTAGAATAATGGTCAGTACAAACACCACTCAATGTAAATGGTGGCGAATATAGCATAAATCCCACAGGAATAAAAGTGAGATGAAAAATCCCTTACGAAAACACCACTGCCTAACGATGCCAATTAAAACATCAAAAAATGGATTTAAGGGATCAAATAGGGTCTCTCATAATATGAACATAAAAATTACAGAATGAGGAATATAAAAGAACATCCCCCCAAAAAATAAATATTAGCTTAAAATAAATTACATAAAAGAGAGTACTTAAAAAGAAAGAGATAGATAGGATCCCTTACCTCAAATCCGACTTGTCTTGTTCATCTCTTTATATTCCTGAATAATAAACTAGAGTTAATTTCAACTTTATTATAAAACTTTTTCAAGTTAATTATTCCTCTTATATTACTTATTTCCATGTTATTAACATTATGTAATATTTTATGTTAATAATATTCGTTATGTCGATCATTGGTACTTGAGTCAGAAATAAACATGTTATAATTACAAGTTGTTCATGTGGTAAAATATCCATTATATATAGAATTATATCAAGATTTAGATATCATATATATCATATATATCCACTATATACTTTCATTTATAATATTACACAGCATTTAAAGGTAAGAAATTAAATGCACCATTCATTGAGATGGTAAGTTGTACGTACACATGAACACTACTTTCATTTCTATTTCGTATTTAATGGAATTAAAACTAAATGAGAGAGATATATATATATTATAATTCCATTAAAATATATATGTTATCTAATTCACATATGTTAATTAATTTCATTCATTATATATTCCATGTATTGCATGAATGAGTCACGTCACTTGAGGGTGCAGTAGTCCACACATCGTCAAATGAAATTTTCGCATTTGCACAAAATGAAATGAAAAAAGGTATTTTTTAAATGTAAAATTCAGAATCAAAGAGAGGAAATAAATATAATATATATCAAAAATAAATATAGTGACATCATAATGTCCACCATGAGATGTGGTAGAAGAAGATAGAACAATCATCATTTCGTTAGGCAGTAATTTTCCATCCACGGAAAGAGTATGTACTTTAACCATTAGACGGAGGTGTGTGTAATTTTAGCACGAATAATTATTATAAAAACATACTAGTTTATTTAATATACTGATTTTTTAAAAAAATAAATGAATAAAAAGGGTTTAGGGGGTTGGAGAAGCAAAATAAAACAAAAGAACACAAGTGAAGACATTACCTTTAAATCGGGTAACTCCTCTTGGTTTGAACAAAAAGGGTTTCTTGAAGAGATTTCTGCCTAAGGTAAGGCTTCTAGGATGAAGAGAGGAATGTGGATGGATACAATGAGCCGATCTTTGCTGAGCCAATGGCTTGAGAGGTGTGGGTAAGGAGGTAGATGTGGGGGCCTTTTTATAAGAGCGAGGAGGGGCACTCTTGGAAAGTCATGAAATGATACTTTATATTAAAATAGTATCGTATTTTAAAGGTCCCAGATTAATATATTTCTAGGATAAGGTGATAAGGGTTGGAAATATACTCATAAAATTGTTTTTTGATATGTTTATGTATTTGATTTTCCATTATCTTTTCATTTTATTTAAATCGTTCATTACTCAGGTAATCGCTGCATCATCATGGTGTCATAAAAAAGTTAATTTATTTAATGTCTACAACTTATAAGAAAAATAATATGAATTAAGAAATAATTTTATCTTCCCAATTAATATTTATAGTCCAAGATATAATTTAGGTAGACAAGATTAAAATTATTTTACTTTGATGTTACATACTTTGGTTATATTTTCCATTCATTAAAAAAATATGATAAAAGGTCACTATCAAACTAAAATGATTCCCTGGGGTCCCAAGGTTGGCACAAGTCGTCCCATGGTCGGCCATGACACCACCAATAGAATTAGGACACATGTTGGGGTCATTTTATATTTTTATGATAATATTTTCTTACCCTTAATTACCCGATTACTAATTAAACACGATAATTAAAGATAATTACTGTCGTTACTATTCATAATGTCCAAAAACAAATGAGTCTTAATTGAAAAATTTGAACCTTATGATTCCAAATATGGAATCAATTTTATCAAATTAAAAACACCTAAATTGTAGTATTTAATTTAAAAGTAAATCCTGTTGTCAAAATAAAAGACGGGTTTTTAAGATATAAAATTAATCAAAAAATTGACTTGTTTTTACATCCAATCGAAAAGTGAAATTACATCCAATGAACAAAATATTATTAAGTTATAAAAAATAATTCAATTATACTTTAATGTCAATTAAAATGAGAATCTAAATATATTAATAAATTGGATGAAAAGGCAGTTTTGAATTAAAAATCATAATTTTTCACTATTCATAAAAAAAGTCATTACCAAAAAAATACCAAAAATTAACCCTAGTCAATATTTGATATTCCAAATTTGGAAATGATGTCCATTTTACCAAATAAAAAACATATATGTCTCATTAATAAATCATATAGTTAATTCCCACTGTCAAAACAAATTGCGTGTTTTTAAGAAACAATATATATCAAAAGATTGGCACTTGTTTATGTCCATTTTCATAGTAAAATTAATTCTAATTACCACCATTGAATTAAATGGTAATAATATATTATAATTAAAAATTAAAACAATTAAAAAAGATATTATAACCATATAATTAAATTAGATGAAAAAGCAGTTTTGAAGTAAAATGCAGTATTTTTCACTATTCATTAAAAAATGATCATTGTCAGAAAAAAACCAAAAAATTATCCAAATTAGATTTCATTGTCCCAATTCTAAAGAATAAGTTTATTTTGACAAATAGATCTTATATAATTGTCAAAAGTTAGATTTCAAAAAGGTTCTCCATCAAAAGGCGGTAATACAATCTTTTAAAAATATTAGAGTATTTATTCTTAAAATTTGATTCATTTGAATTTTAAGCCTCTGACATTTATTGGATAAATGTAAAAATATTATAAAAAAATATTTAATCATTTTTTAGTTAGTTCTGTTCATTCCTTCCATTACAACAGCTAGGCATTGTCTATTTAAAATAATATTATTATATTATTAATGGGAAACGTAAGATTTCAAAGAAACTCGTTGTAGCGTATTTGGTACGCCACCGAGCATAGAATTCCATTTAATGTAATATTAACATTTTATTCACAAATATTGATAAACATGAGAATGTAATATTATTTATTTACTTGGGATGTAACATCCTCCCCCCTTTTTGGGAATTGCATCCTCACTATTTTAAAATTGGGATTGGAAACATCATTGAAAGCCCCGCATCGGAAAAAGAGTCAGCAAAACTATCACTTTAAATGAAAGAAATATGTACAATGGTAACTCGAGTTAACCCATAATAGGATTCCATATAGGAAAACATGGATATGGAAGAAAAAACAAAGGGTCATGTTTTGAGGGAGTGATAGAAAAAATGTTTAGGAGAAAGTTAACCACCAGAAAATCACAAACATGTAATGGGTTAAACTGTATTTGATTCCCTAGTATGAAAATTTAACAGACAACATTTTAGTTTTAAGTTACTTTTCATTGAGGAATTTATTTATGAGTTTAACTAAATCATATGGAAACATACTTAATTGTCATTTTGACTTTGATATTTTACTAGATTTCTTACACAAACTCATATTTTCTCCAAAAGAAAAGTATTTAGGAAGACTAGTTCACATTAATAGTACTATAATCAACTTCTTGAGAATCACCTAATCCAAAACAGAGAAGTATATATTTACCATGACTTTAGTCCTTATCCAAAACAAAAACAAAAAATGTTAGTACAAGATCAGATAATAAAAAAAGGATAATCCTTTATAAAAAATATATATTCTTAATCTCCAAAATTTGTCCAACAATAACCTATATTCAAAAAAGACCATTCAATAAACATTTATCCATTAAATTATTCAAAGTAATCAAAACTAAGATTGAAACCCAAATCTCCTAAGGATTTAATCACATAGTCTTCCAAGGTAAACCTTAACATTTATCTCCAAATAACATTATTCACTCTTAATGTCTGATACTGAAATGGAATTAACCTAATCACATATCCTCCATGATAGGTTAATAATATCCATAGATAACCCAAAATAAACATATTCTTGATTCATAAGATCATGTATCTAAAAATAATTAGTCAAAATAACCAGGTACTTCACGTAGTCCAGTGGTAGGCGATAAATACCAGTCTCACTTTGGTTGTGGGTTCGATTCTCGCTGCTTCATCCAATGCAACAGGTTGTCACAGGGTCTACGTTTTGTCCATTTTCCAAAACTAAATAATTCTTATAACATTACCCAAAAAGCGATAAAATCTTCAAAAATAACCATAACATAATTTATCCACAAGTTTATCTCATGTCTTTCATATTCCATCATAACATGTAGTAACCTATAATTACCTCAAATGTAAGGATCATATAAACCATAATGGTTACCAATATAATTATTACCTGAACATCCACATTGAGTTGGTTCTCTCGTACATGATGCATTAGAGAACTCACCATGGTTCAAGTGGTTGATCATGACTCTTGATAGATGGTTAAGAATGACCACGAGATTTCTCATTGAGTCCCCCATTTCATCCAGTATCTTAATCAGAGAACCACCACAGTTTTCTTCAATCCCATTGTCACATTGGTGACAGCGAGATCCATCCATTTACTAAAACCATAATGGTCAGTGTGAGTATATCAACAAAATCAGCATGTACTAAAGAGGAAGATAAGAACTAAGATATAATTATCCATGCTATCTCAATAAATTTCAAACTTTCATAAATAAAAATGAATCTATCTAATATAATAACCATTTTGGTTTTACACAACTTGTCACTTATTATTAAAAAACACTCTAACCTCTAAAGTTATCTAAACTGACCTTTGATACAATGTATAATGACCCGACCTTATTAAATTACATATTCTTGAAACAAATGAATAATTCATATTGTGGATCATTTTAGGTTTAGATTTTTAGAAAATTAGGACATAACTATTACATCTCAAAGATTACTTGGTAGACACATCTACACAATTTCCATTTTTTTCACACAATATAAACTCTTGACCAAAATATACCAGTCTATTTCCATGTTTTAGACATCATGACACTTCCTTGATTCCATCCTTGAACGTATTCCACATTAAGTCCTATGGAAAACAATTCAAAAACATTGGATGAGCATAAAAAGCTCAGTAAGGGTTATTAAAATATTGAAAGAAAATAGTAGCCCACGTATACATATGAATCCATGATATCAAACTTTACTCATAAAACATTATCATGTTAACATACCTCATTAAATCATAAGATTTAGGAATATGTCAAAGAAATCATAATACGTAAATGTAACTTGAGGAATTCATAACATTCTTCCGTAGGGAGTAACCCTCATGGTTACATTTGGAATACCCATCATAGAATATTCCCTAAAATCTCTTCTGAGAAACCTTATCCTTTAACTCCTTCGCGTTACCCAATGAATTGGAGAGCTATATCAGGCTCACCCGCCCTTAGTTTATCATGGAACCACCCAATTTCATAAACATTTCCCAAGAAACATAACATAATCTTAACATATAAAACATGAATAAAATAAACATAAAATTTCCACATTTCAATCAAAAGATATCAATACACCACATTGATATAATAATTTTTTTTATCAAAACCATTTTCAATACCAAAAAACATAAAACAATATATGGTAATAATTTTCCTTTTAAAAACATTACGGCTTGTTAAGGAAGCCCAAGATCAAATAATAATCGTAGTGGATGAATGTTTATTGTCACCGCGTACGTTGAAAAAACATACTTTTTATAATTTAGTAAAATTCTTTATAGAGAAAATATTCCTTTTGAATAAAAGTAAACGTAAAATGGGTTTATACAGTGTATAAAACATATTTGTGTATAAAACAAAATATGCCTCAATGAAAGAAGATTAATAAGAAGTCCCATACCACATTGAAGCTTTTAACATTTTAAACCATTAATATCCATATAAATAAATTCATAAAAAACATTTTGAAAACATGGATATTGATGAGAAATATTTATGCGAATAAATCATTAAAACATTTAAAATGATATTTTAGATAAAGAGTTTTCAACAAAATGAGAGACACTTTAATTAAAATAATTGAAGAATAACCTTTAATCAGAACTTTTTAATATCATGATAATAAATGTATTAATGATATAATATGCCAAGGGACATTATATACACTATATAAGAGTGAATTGGTGCATAAAAACAATGAAGTCTCAATAGAAATGTAAAATGAGATGAAATCCCTTATAAAGAAGGTATCCTTAAAATAAGGATAAATTAATCTCATAATTATGTGTGACAAATATAAATACACCCAATATAAGTGGTTATTAAGTGTAAAAAAACCAGAGGTCATTAAAACATATTCATATGATGACATATTTAATAACTACAAGTTGAAGCCAAAGAAATCGAAATTGGGTTAAGAACTTCCCTTGTAAAAATTTGACTGCCTAACGACGTAACTTTAAAATTCAGATTACGAGTTGATGAGACAAAAAGGGTAACTTATCACTTGAAAATTAATTTTACATCAATAAGGATATATTATAAAATATCCTAACATAATAATATGTAAATTAAAAGACCTTACAAAAAGAAAACTTTTTAAAAGTGGAGGGTGAAAGGTTCCCTTACCGACTTGGGTGACCTTCGAAACGTACACCCCATGAAAGAAGGATAATACAACATTGATGTAAATACTCTTAAATGAAATTATATTACACAAAGTGTAGAATAACGGGTAGTACATACACCACTCAATGTAAATGGTGGAAAATGTAGCATAAATCCCCCGGGAATAAAAGTGAGATGAAACATCCCTTATGAAAACTGGGCAGCCTAACGATGCCAATTAAAACATAAAAAAATGGATTCATGAGATCAAATAGGGTCTATCATAATATGAACATAAAATGTACATAATGAGGAAAATAAAATAACATCCCCAAACATAATAAATATGAGTTTAAAATAAATGACATAAAAGAGAGTACTTAAAAAGAAAAAGATATGTTGGATCCCTTACCACATGTCTGACTTGTCTTGTTCATTTCTTTATATTCATGAATAATAAACTAGGGTTAATGTATACTTATTTAGAACGTTTTTAAAGTTCATTATTCCTTTTATATCACGTATTACCATGTTATGACCATTATGTAATTATTTATGTTAATAATGGTTGTTTTGTCGATCATTGTTACTTGAGTCAGAAATAAACTTGTTATAATTACAAGTTGTTCATGTTGTAAAATAGACATTATATTTAGAATTATATTCATGATTTAGATATAATATTTATTATATATATAAAATATATACTTGAATTTATAATATTACATAACATTTAATGGTGAGAATTAAAATGCACCATTCATGTAGTCTGTAAGCCGTGCGTACGCATTAACACCACTTTCATTTCTATTTCGTATTTAATTGAATTAAAACTAAATGAGAGATATATATATATATATATTATAATTCCTCTAAAATATATATGTTATATAGGTAACATATGTTAATTGATTTCATTCATTATACATTCCATGTATTTTATTAACGATTCACATCACTTGAGGGGGAAGTAGTCCACACTTCCTCAAATGAAATTATCGCATTTGAAAAACATGCAAAGCATAACGGTATGTAATAAATGTAAAATCAAGAAGCATAGAGTCGAAATAAATATAATATATATCATAAATAAATATAGTGAAATCATAATGGCCACCATGATAGGTGGTAGGAGAAGATAGAACAATCATCGTTTCGCGATGCAGTAATTTTCCATCAACGGAAATAGTATGTTCTTTTATCATTAGACGATGGTGTGTGTAAGTGTAGATCGAAGAGTTATCATAAAAAAAATACTATTATATTGAATATAATGGTGATTTACAAAAGAAATTAATAAAAAGAGTTTAGGGGTTTGGAGAAACAAAATAAAACAAAAGAACACAAGTGAGGACATTACCTTTAAATCGGGTAACTCCTCTTGTTTTGAACCAAAAGGGTTTCTTGAAGAGCTTTCTGCCTAAGGTAAGGCTTCTAGGATTAAGATAAGTATGTTGATAGATAAAATGATCAGAGTTTTGCTGAGCCAATGTCTTGAGAGGTGTGGGTAAGGAGGTAGAGGCGGGGGCCTTTTTATAAGAGGGAGGAGGGACACTCTTGGAAAGTCAAGAGATGTTACTTTATATTAAAATGATTTTCAGAATTTAAAGGTCCCACAATAATATATTTCGAGTATAAGGTGATATGGGTTCGAAATATACTCATCCAATTGGGTTTTTACAAGTGTAAGTCTTATATTTTACATTATCTTTTCATTCTATTTAAATAGTACATTAATGAGGTTATCCTTGCATCATCATGGTGTCATAAAAAATTTAATTTATTTAATGTCTAAAAATATTAAAAAATACTATGAATTAGGAATTATTTTTATCTTTAAAATTAATATTTATAGTCCAATATATCATTTATTTTGAAATAATCAACATTATTTTACTTAGGTGTTACATACATTTGTTACATTTTCATTTCTTTAAAAAAAATATGATAAAAGGTCACTATCACCCTAAAGTGATTCCATGGGCTCCCATGGTAGGCACATTGAATCCCATGGTCGGCCATGACACCGCCAATAGGATTAGGACACATGTTGGGGTCATTTTATATATTTATGATATTATTTTCTTACCCTTAATTACCACATTACTAATTAAACATGATAATTAAAGATAATTACCGCAGTTACTATTCATAATGTCCAAAAACAAAAGTGTATTAATTAAACAATTTGTACATTATGATTCCAAATATGGAATCCATTTTTATCAAATTCAAAACACAGAAATTGTAGTATTTAATTTAAATGTAAATCTCATTGTCAAAACAAAAGACGAGTTTTTAAGAAGTAAAATTTATCAAAAGATTGACTTGTTTTTACATCCAATTGAAAAGAGAAATTACTTCCAATGAATTTTTTTTTATAAAGTAATAAAAACATATTTCAATTATACATTATAAACAATTAAAACTACAATAGAAATATATAAATAAATTTGATGAAAAGGCTGTTTTGAATTAAAAAACTGTATTTTTCAATATTCATTAAAAAAAGAAATTATCAGAAAAATACCAAAAATTAACCCTAAGAAATATTTGATAGTACAAATTCAGAAATGATGTCCATTTTACCAAATTCAAAAAATAAATGTTTCCTTAATAAATCATATAGTTAATTCCTGCTATCAAAACAAATAGCATGTTTTTACGAAACAATATTTATCAAAAGATTAGCACTTGTTTATGTCCATTTTCATAGTAAAATTAATTCTAATGACCACCATTGAATTAAATGGTAAAAATATATTCTAATTACACTTTAAAAAAATTAAGAAATATATTCAAACCATATAATTAAATTAGATGAAAATTCAGCTTTGAAGTAAAATGTAATATTTTTCACTATTCATTAAAAAATGAACATTGTCTGAAAAAAACAAAAATTTATCCAAAGTAGATTTTAATGTCCCAATTATAAAGAATATGTTTATTTTGAAAAATAGAGCTTATATAATTGTCAAAAGTTAGATTTTAAAAAGGTTCTCCATCAAAAGGCGGTAAAACAATATTTTAAAAATATTATTGTATTTATTCTTAAAATTGGATTCATTTGAATTTTATGCCTCTAACATTTATTGGATAAATGTAAAAATATCTAACAAACATATTAAATTATTTTTTCTATAGTTCTGTTAATTCCTACCATTACAACGTCTAGGCATTAACTATTTAAAATAATATTATTATATTATTAGTGTGCTAAGTAAGATTTCAAAGAAAATCGTTGTTGCGTATTGGGTACGCCATCGAGCATAACATTACTTTTAAAGTAATATTAAATTTTTATTAAAAAAATATTGATAAACATGAGAATGAAATATTATTTATTTACTTGGGATGTTACATCCTTCCCCCCATTTTTGGGAATTGCGTCCTCGCAATTTTAAAATTGGGCTTGAAAACTTCATTGAAATCCCCACATCAGAAAATGAGTCAGCAAAACTATCAATTTAAATGAAATAAAGAGAATTACAGAGGTAACCTGAGTAAAACAATAATATGATTCCATATAGGAAAACATGGATATGGAAGAAAAATAGTGTCAGGTTTTGAGGGAGAGTGATAGAAAACATGTTTAGGAGAAAAGTTAACCACCAGAAAATCACAAAACAATAATGGGTTAAACGGTATATGATTCCCCGGTAGGAAATGTTAACAGACAACATTTTAGTTTTAAGTTACTTTTCATTGAGTAATTTATTTATGAGATTAACTAAATCATATGGTAACATACTTACTTGTCATGATTACTTTCATCTTTTACTAGATTTCTTACACAAATTCATATTTTCTCCAAAAGACGAGTATTTTGGAAGAATTGTTCACATTAAGAGTACTATAATCAACTTCTTGAGAATCACCTAATACAAAAAAGGGAACTATATATTTCTCATTTCATTAGACTTTAACCAAAAAAACCAATGATGTTAGTAAAATATCAGATAATACCCAAAAAGTATAATCTTTTATATAAAAAAATATATTCTTAATCTCCAAAATGTGTTAGACAATAACCAAAGCTCAACAAAGACAATTCAATAAACAGATATCCATAAATTTCTTCAATGTAATCAAAAATAATATTGAAACCCAAATCTCTGAAGGATTTAATCACATAGTCTTCCAAGATAAACCATAACATTTATCTTCAAATAACATCAGTTACTCTTAAATTCTCATACTAAAAAGTAATTAACCTAATCACATATCCTCCATGATAGGTTAATAATTTGCATAGATAACCCAAAATCAACATATTATAGATTCATAAGATCTTGTGACTAAAAATAATTAGTCAAACTAACCAGGGACTTCACGTATTCTAGTGGTAGGTGATAAATTCTAGTCGCACTTTGGTTGTGGGTTCGATTCCCACAGCTTTGTCTGATGCGACAGGTTGTCACAAGGTCTACGTGTTGTCCTTTTTCCAAAACTACATAATTATTATAAAATTCCCCAAATAAAGATAAAATCATCAAAAATATCCATAACATAATTTATCCTCAAGTTTATCTCATGTCGTTCATATTCCATCATTACATATGGTAACCCATAATTACCTCAAAAGTAAGGATCATATAAGACATAATGGTTACATTTATAATAATTACCTGAACTTCCACATCGAGTTGGTTCTCTCATACATGATGCATTAGAGAACTCACCATGGTTCAAGTGGTTGATCATGACTCATGATAGTTGGTTTAGAAAAACCACGAGATTTCTCATTGAGTCCCCCATTTCATCCAGTCTCTTAATCAGAGAACCACAACAATTTCCTTCAAACCCACTGTAACTTTGGTGCCAACTATATCCATCCATTTAATAAAACCAAAAAGGTCAGTGTGAGTATATCAAAAAAATCAGCCTGTACTAAAGAGGAATATAAACACAAAGATATAATTATCCAGTTTATCTCAAACTCATTCCAACTTTCATAAATTACAATGAATCTATCTAATATAATAATCATTGTGGTTATACAAAACTTGTCACTTATTCTTAAACAACACTCTAACCTCTATAGTTATCTAAAATGACCTTTGATACCAACTATAATGACTCGGCCTTAGTACAATACATATTCTTGAATTAAATGAATAATTCACATTGAGGATGTTTTCATGTTTAGAGTTTTAGAGAATTAAGACATAACTATTACATCTCAAAGATTAAATGGTAGACACATCTACTCAGTTTCCATTTTTCATTCACAAAATATAAGCTCTTGAACAAAAGGGTCAAGTATAGTACCATGTTTTAGACTTCATTAAATTTCCTTGATCAAATCGTTGAACATATTCCACATTAAGTCCGGTGGAAAACATTTCAATAACTTGGGATGAGAAAAAAAAGATTAGTAAGGGTTATAACAATATGGAAATAAATCATTAGTACATGTATACATACGAATCAATGAAATCATACTTTACTCATAAAACATAAGCACTTTAACATACCTCATTAAATAATAAGAATTAGGAATAACTCAAAGAAATCATAAGTCATAAAGGTAACTTGAGGCATTTATAACAATATTTCATAGGGATTAACCTCATGGTTACATTTGGAATACCCACCATAGTATATTCCCTAAAATATCATCAGAGAAACCTTATAGTTTAACTCTTTCGTATTACCCAATGAATTAGAGATCTCCCTTGGGCTCACCCACCCATAGTTTATCACAGAACCACACAATTTCATAAACATTTCCCAAGAACCATAACGAAATCATAACACTTAAAACATGCATAAAATAAACATAAAATTTTCACATTTCAAAAACAAGATATGAATTCACCACATTGATATAATATTTTTTTTATCAAAACCATATTCAATACTAAAAATCATAAAACAGTATCTGGTATTTTTTTTCTATTTAAAAACATTACAGCTTGTTAAGGAATCCCAAGATCAAATAATACTCACGGTGGTGGAATGGTCGTTGTCACCGTGTACGTTAAAAAAACATACTTTTTTTCATTTAGTAAAATTCTTCATAGGGAAAATAATCCATTTGAATAAAAGTAAAAGTAAAAGGGGTTTATAAACTATATAAAAGAATGTTTTGTATAAAACAAAATATGCCTCAATGAAAGGATATTGTGACAAAGCCCCATACCACTTTGATACTTTTAACATTTTAAACCATTAATATCCAGATAAATAAATACTTAATAAACATTTTTAATAAATGGATATTAATGAGAAACATTTATACGAATAAATCATTAAAAAATTTAAAAAGATATTTTTAGTTTAAGAGTTTTTAGCAAAATGAGAGACACTTGAATACAAATAATTGTGGAATAAAATTTAATCATAACATTATAATATCATGAGAATTAAGGGATTAATGATATAATATACCATGGGACAGTATATACACCATATAAGAGTTAATTGGTTCATAAAAACAATGATGTCTCAACAGAAATGTAAAATGAGATGAAATCCCATATAAAGAAGGTATCCTTAAAATAAGGATAAATCAATCCTATAATTGTGTGTGGAAAATTATAAATACACCCAATATAAGTGGATATTAAGTTTAAAACAACCATAGGTCATTAAAACCTATTCATAATATAAAATATTCAATAACTACAAGTTGAAACGAAAGAAATTGAAATTGGGTTAAGAAGTTCCCTTGTAAAAATTTGACAGCCTAACGGTGTCACTTTATAATTCAGAAAACGAGTTGATGAGACAAAAATGGTATCTAATCACTTGGAAATAAATTTTAAATCAATAAGGATATATTAGAACATATCCCAACATAATAATATGTAAATTAAAAGATCTAATAAAAAATAATTATTTTAAAAAGAGGGGGGGTGAAAGGTTCCCTTACCGACTTGGATAACTTTCGAAACGTACACCCCATGAGAGATGGCCAATACAACATTGATGTAAATACTTATAAACGGAATTATATTACACAAAGAGTATAATAGTGGGATGTACATACACCACCCAAAGTAAATGGTGGAAAAGTAGCATAAATCTCACAAGAATAAAAGTTAGATGAAAAATCCCTTATGAAAACATGGCAGCCTAACGACGCCAATTAAAACATCAAAAAATGGACTTATGAGATCAAATATGGTCTCTCAAAATATGAACATAAAAAGTACATAATGATTAATTTAAACTAACATCCCTAAAAATAAGAAAGATGGGCTTAAAATAAATGACATAAAAGAGAGTACTTAAAAAGAAAGAGATAGGTTGGATCCCTTACCTCATGTCCGACTTGTCTTGTTCGTTTCTATATATTCCTGAATAATGAACTAGTGTTTATATCTACATGATTTAGAACCTTTTTAAAGTTCATTATTTCTTTTATATCACTTATTACCATGTTATGAACATTGTGTAATTATTTAAGTTAATAACTATCGTTTTGTTGATCATTGATACTTGAGTCAGAAATAAACTTGTTATAATTAAAAGTTATTAATGTAGTAAAATATCCATTATATCTAGAATTATATTCATGATTTAGATATCATATATATCATATATATCCACTATATACTTTCACTTATAATATTACATTACATTTAAAGGTAATAATTGAAATGCACTGTTCATGGAGACGGTAAGCCGTACGTACACATTAACGCTACTTTCATTTCTATTTCATATTTAATGGAATTAAAACTAAATGATATATATATATATATTATAATTAATGTATAATATATATGTTATATATGTCACATATGTTCATTAATTTCATTCTTTATACATTCATTGTATTGCATGAACGCGTCATATCACTTAAGGGAGTGGTAGACCACACTTTCTCAAATGAAATTATCGTATTTCCCCAACAGGCAATGAATAAAGGTATGTTTTAAATGTAAAATACAGAAGAATACAGAGGAAATAAATATAATATATATCATAAATAAATATAGTGCCATCATAATTGCCACCATGAGAGGTGGTAGGAGAAGATAGAATATTCATCGTTTCATGAGGCAGTAATTTTCCATCAACAAAATGAGTATGTTCTTTAATCATTAGACGGAGTTGTGTGTAAGTGTAGCTCGAATAATTCTCATAACAACATACTATTATATTTAAGATACTCGTGTTGTTTCAAAAGAAATTAATAAGAAGAGTTTAGGGGTTTGGAAAGAAAAAAAAACAACATAAGTGAATACATTACCTTTAAATTGGGTCACTCCTCTTGGTTTGAACCAAAATGGGTTCTTGAAGAGATTTCTGCATATGGTAAGGATTATAGGATTAAAAAAGGGATGTAGAGAGATAAAATGAGCAGATTTTGGCTGAGCCAATTGATTGAGTGGTGTGGGTAAGTAGGTAGATGTGGGGGCCTTTTTATAAGAGGGGGGATGAGAACTCTTGGAAAGTCAAGAAATGTTACGTTATATTAAAATAAATTTCGGATATTAAAGGTCCCACAATAATATATTTCTAGGATAAGGTGATTATAGTTCGAAATATTCTCATACAATTGGTTTTTGACAAGTGTAAGACTTAGATGTTACATTATATTTTCATTTTATTTAAATCATTCATTAATGAGGCAATCACTGCATCATCATGGTGTCATAAAAAATTTAATTTATTTAATGTCTATATATTTTAAAAAAATACTATGAATTTGAAAATATTTTTATATTTCCAATTACTATTTATAGTACAATATATCATTTCTGTAGACAAAATTAAAATTATTTTACTTAGTTGTTACATACTTTCGTTTCATTTTCCTTTCTTTAAAACAATTATTATAAAAGGTCACTATCACACTAAAGTGATTCCATGGGGTCCCAAGGTTGGAACAAGGCATTAAATGGTCGGAAATGACACCACAAATAGGATTAGGACACATTTGGGGGTCATTTTATATTTTTATGATATTATTTTCTTACCCTTAATTACCTGATTACTAATTAAACACGATAATTAAAGATAACTACCGTCGTTACTATTCAAAATGTCCAAAAACAAAGGAGTCTTAATTAAATAATTTGGACATTCTAATTAAAAATATGGATTCCATTTTAGAATATTCAAAACACAAAAATTGTAGTATTTAATTTAAAAGTAAATCTCGTTGTCAAAACAAAAGATGAGTTTTGAAGAAGTAAAATTCATCAAAAGATTGACTTATTTTTACATCCAATTGAAAAGTGAAATTAATTCCAATGAACAATTTTTTTTATGTGATAAAAATATAATTAAATTATAATTAAAAAAAATTAAAACAACAATTTAATATATAAATAAATTGGAGAAAAGTCACTTTTGAATTAAAAAACTGTATTTTTCACTATTCATTAAAAAAAGAAATTATCATTAAAATTCCAAAAATTAACCCTAAGAAATATTTGATATTCCAAATTCAGAAATGATATCCATTTTACCAAATTTAAAACATAGAAGTTTCATTAATAAATCATATAGTTAATTCTCGCTGTTAAAACAAATAGCGTGTTTTTAAGAAACAATATCTATCAAAAGATTGGCACTTGTTTATTTCCATTTTCATAGTAAATTTCATTCTAATGACCACCAGTGAATTAAACGGTACAAATATATTCTGATTAAACTTTAAAACAATTAAATAATATAATCTAACTATATAATTAAATTATATGAAAAAGCAGTTTTGAAGTAAAATGCAGTATTTTTCAGTATTCATTAAAAAAAATGATCATTGCCAGAAAAAACCCAAAAATTTATCCAAAGTAGATTTTAAAGTCCCAATTCTAAAGAATAAGATTATTTTGACAAATAGAGCCTATATAATTTTCAAAAGTAAGATTTTAAAAAGGTTCTCCATCAAATGGCGGTAAACCAATCTTTTAAAAATATTAGAGTATTTATTCTTAAAATTGGATTCATTTGAATTTTAAGCTTCTAACATTTATTGGATAAATGTAAAAATACTTGACAAACATATGTAAGATTTTTTTAGTTAGTTCTATTCATTCCTGCCATTACAACGGCTAGTACTTAACTATTTAAAATAATATTATTATATTATTAGTGTGCAACATATGATTTCAAAGAAACTCATTGTTGCGTATTGGGTACTCCATCGAGCATATCATTCTTTTTAAAGTAATATTAACATTTTATTTACAAATATTTATAAATATGAGAATATAATATTATTTATTTACTTGGGATTTTACAAAGAATTCTAGCTATTGAAACATGATAATTTCATTTATACTCTTCAGACCAACCATCTCCACAAAGTACGTTCCTAATATTTCTTCATAATATATAATATAGGAAATATTTTCATCTTTAAATAATAGATATGTATTAATTTTTAATATTAATATGTGATGATGTTGAACAGAGGGGTTGAATGATATATTAGAATATCCTTTTTATTTCTTGGTCGATTCACTATATTTTATTGATCTTAAGTTTTATTTATCATTCATTTTTATCATCTATAGTACCATATATCATTTCAGATATTTTTATATAAATTTAGAAATGTTTTTATTTGAAATTTTTGTAATTACATACATTATAAATCTTTTTCAGATATAATTAACATTCAATGAATGTTATAATTGCATTATCTACCATTTTATCATATATGATATCATTTGGATTACAAAACTCAGTGGTCGGATCATGAGATACATAAACCCACAATATCATGTGTTCTTTAAATATATTATTTTAACGTGTGACATGTCTCATAAGATATTATACACTATACATCTCACCAAAAGGTGATGTGTGATTGTTGATTTATATAAATCACATGCAATTTCACCATTTGGTTTTTCAGTAATATAAACATATTATATGTTATTTGTTTCACATTAAAATGATTTAGTTATGATAAAATTGAATACTTTTGGTATGGCATGCATTTGGGGGTATTGGAAATCATTAAATCTTGTGGGGTTATGTGGCTCTTCATGTACTGATCATTGTTATGGTATTGGTTCATATTTATCATTTCATATATATTATCCCAATAAACAAGATTGGATAATAAAATATTTTATAAAATCTATCTATTCCCACATTCCTTTCATCATCTCATACATATCTCCTAGAGGAACATTATTTTCAAAATATGTTTGAGGTGACATTGCAAATCCTGCACTTATAATGCATTCATATTATTCTTTCTGATTCAAATTTATTGAAATAATTTTTTATTTACGTAAAATTGATACTAATCATGTGTCTAAATCACATAGAAAGCATATGAAAATTAATATATATTTTTATTCATTATATTTATAAAAAATTTCAAAATTATTATTATTCCATACACACACATGATTTTTATAATACTTATGCATTTTCATCAACTATTTCTTTCTATTAATTTATACAATCCTTCTTCAATAATACATTATGTGTGATTGAAGTGACTTTGAATTCTGATTCATCGATAATTTTATAAATAGATGAATATATATTGTTTCATATCACATAAAACATTTTCTATATATTTAAAATAGATAAATTTTTTTCATGTGATGAATACCCCATCCTTTCTTTATGGTAGGGGTACGTTGGTTTTGATGTACACTGCTTATTTTCAACAATTATTTGTTGTTTCATAAATTAAAAAATGGAAATGAATTTTCAAAAAATAAATATTTTTAAATAAATATTATTGAAAAAATTTGACATGAAATGTTTCATAAACATGATAATTACTGAGTTATTTTCATGTATCTTGGTTTATAATTTGTGGAAAAATTGCTAGTGGGTGGAGGTATACATTCCTCCCAAAAAATGTATAATGATACTATGTTATAATTGTTCTGAAATCTCTATGATATTTTTTAGTGACCATTATGAAAAAAAAAGTTACTAAAACAATATAAAATAACCAAAATATTTAAGTGAAAATGAAAATTAAATCAATTCTTCATTATGTTATATTTTTTTGTGAAATAGATAAAGTATATCGTAACATTAATATAATATCATCCCACATAGTTTTCGTTAATATTGTAATAACATTGTTCCACGTATCTGTATCAATTTAAAAAAAACAATATTATTTTAAACTAATGTATCTAATTATCATTAACAAGATAGAATAAATAGGTTGGCCTTATTGATTCCATGTAACTTAAATCATTATAACTTTTCATCATTCCATGATAAATTTAGTTAACATTATCGTGCTACACTACTCTTGTTTTTTTTCATCCACATGTTGTTGATACCCTAAAAATTACATTGTTTTAGCATTGATCATGTGTTATTCCTTGATATTGGAATCCTCAGAATTTGGATAAATCATTATCATCATTTTTAGTTATAAATATAATTTAGATTATGTAACTGTAGTAGAGAACAAAGAATATTATGAGGGAAAATATAGTATATTAAGAAAAGGTATCCAATTCATCAAACCCCTTTCAATTTTAAAGGTTGAATGGATTTGGCCCCTCAATTAAATATCCAAATAGCCTATTTATGTTCCACTCTAATGTCCACGTCACAATCTAGATTAGAACCACTATCAAATGAATGTGATCCTTCAATAAAAGGTTCATCCTCAATGTAATTTTAATCAAAACATGTAGTTGATTTTGCCTCCAACATAACTATTCACCAATTTCAGTTTTTAGGATCTGGGACATAAAATACATTTAGTACTTGTAATTCCATTACGAATAATTTTTATTTATACCCTTCAACTCTGAAATACTTCTTCATAGAAACCAATTTTTTATCATTAACTACACTTATATTACCCAGATATATGAAATTGAAAATAAAAACATGAAATTTAGTATAATATCACTGAAATATTTTTTAAATGATTCTGATGTTTTATATTTTTGGATAAATTGGATTTCTATCCCTGGAACCAGATACCTGAAATACTTCCATCATAATACTAAATCCACTATTTTAATCTTAGAATGTTAATTGTATTCCTAATAATATAATATGTTCAAATTAATTAAAAATAGTAAAAGAGATACCATTTATATTTGGTACCCTATATATGCATCGAAGTCATTCGATAATTGATATAAAATTTTAAGATACATCCATAAATAAATATGATCTCAGAAAAATTGTATAAAAAACTTCATATGGTATTTGGTATCCATCATTCATCCATTGATGGATTCAAATGTATATGAATTTCTTTGTAGGATTAAACATATGTAGAAACCTGTATAAAATTGTGTAAAATATAATGGTGATCTAAATCAAGCTCGGTAATGGTAATTGTAACAACATATCTTCTATAATTCTCTATTCCTATTTGGATTCTTCTGGATTGAGATTTTGGGATACCAATTCTATCAACATATAATACGTAATTTGTATTGAATTTTATATCTTCTTCAATAATATATCACTAAAAAAATACTACCTTCTGAATGAAGGAGAATATAGGTATTCCTTTTAAAAATATTTATATATCATATGATGGGGAACAACAATTTTTAATTGATAGGACCACATAGTTGAATCTCTTTAATAAATTGATCCTTTTGGTGAAATATTTTTTAAAATAATTGCGGTAGGAAGAATATCTCTAATGAACATAATATAACGAAAATTTGTTTTTTCATGATTGGAAACATTGTGTGGTCTATAACAGTACTACATTGTACTATAAAAAAGTGTCAATGTACGATTAATGTATGTCATGCATTTTTAGGTAGAGTGCTACATAATTCTATAAGAATTAATTCATACCTCAAGACATAAATATCATGTTATTTTAGAACCTATCTCTTCAAATTAGTCATTAAGATGATATTATTGATATTTTATGAATACCCCTCCAGAAGTTTTACACCATTAAGGATGTTGTATAATTGATTTTTCTCTTATCTGGATAGAGTATAAGATACTGGAGGAAGATCACTTCATCTTTCAAAATTAAACAGGTCGAGCTCTCCCTTCATATACATGTCAAAAATATCCATAATTTCCAAAATTCAATATTTTTTCTATGTAAATATATTATCCCTATAATAATACTATCACATATATTTTTTTATGTGAATTACATGATGAAAACATCTGATGTTTGAAAAATTCTAATATGGTAATACAAATAAAAAATATTGATTTTTACTAAAATAATTATAAGGTTTTTTGATAATTATTTTCCATAATTAGTGTTAATATCATATAATTAGTTTAATTTTTTATCAACCATTTTTGGAGAATGTATTTTACATTTTTATGTATTTCCATTGATTTATTTCCTCCAAGGTCGATATTTATTTATTCAGAGTAAAAATTTTCTATGATCTAAGAAAAAGTCTTCAAAGAATGATTCAACCTAAATGTGTGTGTACCAACTTCACAAATGGGACACCCAAAAATTCCATTAATGTTATTTCCTAAAAACGTTAAGTAGGAAAGAAAATAATTTAAAATCCTGTAAAATAAGGATTTCAATGTGAAATTGACACTTATATGAACCTCATACTAGGTAAAAATTGTAACCCAATTAAATTTGATATATTAAATGAATGGGGACAAATAAAAATAAATGTCATTACATGTTGTCTTCGTTTATATATATTTATAAAAAACATAATTTATTTTCACATCATGTAAAAAAATGGTAGAATGTTATATATTACTCTCAAAATTCACAATGTATTGTGTCTACTATGTTTTACACCAAAAGGATCTATTCCAACTATTGATAACACCAGATAATGGTTTCATGAATTATTTTAAAATCTAAGATACCAAAATTAAATTCCCTCCACCATGGGGTGTCCCTTGGTTGATGTAGTTTCATATATTCAATTATTATATCATTATTCCACGTATTGTTTTAATAGTTTCCTAAAATACATATATTTATATATATATATATTAATGATAGAGAAATACCATAAAAAATTTAAAATGACTTGATTTATCTTCCTTATATTGATCTATTCCAAATATATGGAATTTTGGGAGTGATTCATATAATGCAAAACATAAATCAGAGTATCATCCTTGTAAGTATGTGCATCCGATTTTTCCAAGAATTGTTCCATTATTTATTGATACTATAAATTCTACGAAAAATCGAAATTTTCTAAAAATAGATTTGGATGAATTCAACATCAATAACAACAATTTGGACTTCAAAAATGGATTTGAGAAAGTTCATATACATTACCTTTTACAAACTAAATAAAATATTTAACTCCATCATCAAACTCCACTTTTAGATGATTAACATCCTTCCAATTTAGATTCATATCATTCCTATAAGATTAATATTCTTCATTTATAATATAAATAAATAAATACCCATAAGAAAATTAAAAATGGAGAAACTTATAGATACTATTTTCCTAATAAAATATTCAAACCCACATTGGAATGTCAAAAAAGAAATAACATAAAAACATTTAATAAAAAAGGATACAAGTTATTGAAACTAAAATATTAGACTATTTATATGAATGTTTCACATTTATATCCTCCTTTAAAATAAATAATCTTTCTTGTGTGAAATAAAGTAGGATGGTGTTTGGTAGAGTTAAAGTAGGAAATTTATTATGGATTAAGGAATTTTAGTTGAGAGATCAATATTGAGGCTAATTTTTTATAAGGTGAACCCACGTGGGATGATATAAACAATTATTCTTTCTTCACCATGGGTAGAATTTAATCTTAATTAAATAATAATAATCATATTAGAATACTATAGCTGAGTGAATGTCAACATCTATATTTTATGTGTGATTATTCCTAAAAATTAATATTTTACACAAGGGTAACATGTAAAGAAACAATTAATGTTGTTTTAAGGGTTATATGCACCACAAAAGTGTGAATAAGTATTATAACATC
Organism: Viscum album; assembly: GCA_963277665.1. Classification (NCBI taxonomy): domain Eukaryota; kingdom Viridiplantae; phylum Streptophyta; class Magnoliopsida; order Santalales; family Viscaceae; genus Viscum; species Viscum album. The sequence goes on along the minus strand of OY728158.1, from coordinate 357,883,827 downwards.
ATTAAAGAATAATTTAACCTACATTATTTTTTTTCTAGGACAGTATGTTCTTAATGATGCGTATTGATATTGTTTTGTATTGGTTGGAATCACTGAAGGAAGGTAATTTGTGATATATATAATGTTATTAAGATTTTATAAAATTTCATCTATTTAAATACATAGATATCAACAGTGCTCACTCACCAAATTGATAATGGATATCAATTAAGAAGAAATTGTAAAGGGTGATGATGTTTTTGGTGAGAAACCATAAAACATTATATGTTTTAAAATGTTATTTTATTTAAATATAATTGATCAATGGTACTATAAAATTAAAAATCTATTTTTGGTCAGTATATTGAAATAAAATTCCACTAGACTCAAAATGATGCCATATTATTCAAGATTACAATTCTTATTCGATGAAAAACAATTTATGTACTTTATTTGATATATATTATACATTAAAAATTTACACATATTGGTTTCAAAATTGATGGATAAAACCAGCATATTTAGAATAAATCATTCTATTTTAAGTAATGCAAGGATGTGAAAATTATTTAGAGATGTTAAAACAAAATATGTTATACATGGATTAATATTATTATTAGATGAATCTAGAAAAAATGAAGTAATAATAGATGTATTGTTAGAAACAAATAATGTACACTAATTTAAGGAATGGAATAATGAAAATTCAATCAAAAATAATATTTCTTTGGGTAGTAGGAAAAAATATTTCATGAACTTTTTATTAAAATAAATTCATTTAATAAAAAAGTATTATTTAGAAAATTAAACTTTCCAAAATATATTTTATGATGTGTTTTTATAATAATAGTGTACCAATATAAATATTATTTGGATAGTACAAAAAAGTTGTTAGGAATGTATTTTTTTGAAAATAGGGAGACTAAAGTCATGTATGATTTAAAACGTCATTATATTAATTTTTTTTATTAACATGGTATTTATTAAGGAATCATAAACATTTACAAATTCTTTCAGGTCACCAATTAAATCTATCTACACCCTGTCTGATAACTATTAAATATAATGTATCTCTAATGAATAAGATTTATTATGCCAATATTTTAGACACTCGTTATGTGTGTTGTATTTTTATAAAAATGAGTGTTGGTATTTATAGAAGATATTATAATATTATCTTGTTTACTATATTTTGAAAATGTTTTGTTAATTTTAATCTAAAATAATACTTTTATATTGAAAAAACACTTGGTTTCATTTTGGTCACATCGTGTGTCAGATTGATTTGTTGTAAATTCGTACACATAAATGATAAATCAAGGATTATTTTTTAAATTTTTTGGGATTATCTGATATCTTATGATATCATTCAACTATGTGTTGTTTGTTCTAGATTAAAATGATACTTTTAATTTGAACACATGTACGTTAAGTCATAATGGCTAGACAATGTGTCGTATTGAAGTTTATTTGATTCCTACCATCACACATGAATTATGAATCAATTTCATAATGTTTGAAAACAATATAGTATTTTATTATTATTATTTATAATTTGATTAATGTTTCAAACTAAAATAGAATTTTTTTATTAAAAAAACCACTTTATGTCCTCTAGAAAACATCATGTTTCAGATTGATTTTCTGTCAATTCCCACGCATCAAAAATCAATAATGCAGAAATGTCTAGAATTTTAAAATCAATATGAAATTATTTTCCTATGTTTGACGATGTTATACATTTTCAAAATAAAAATGGAACTTTTATATTGAAAACCTGAACATTGAGTAATAATAAAAAGAACATTTGTTAAATTTATATATATTTGAATCATAAAAATCACAATTAAGATCACTGACACTGCTAAAATCCTTTGGGAAAATTAAAAACTCTCAACTAAGAAATAAAAATGTTTAAATAATGAAAGGCCTTGATTGTAATATCATAATTAACAAAACTATGAGGTTTTAATGTGTTGATTTGGATAATGTGTTCAAGCAGTGTTGGCATAAATGTTTCATTTCTAAGAGATTTTGAATGACGCGAGGGATTGGGTCTTTATTATGGTTTATTTAAAATATCATAAATGTTTTATCAGTGGGTTTTAAAAAAATATTAATGAAGACCCATATTTATCATCACTAAAATAGAAATTTATGATAAAAATACTCTATTTGAGTTATAACTCTTAGAACTGATAAAAATGTAATTTTATCAGCACTTTCCAGAAAAAATAGGTAATAATTGGTTTTGTAAGTAATTTCAATTTTAATATTGAAATAGCCTATATTTATTTTAAATATTTAGAAAGGGGAAATAATGTTCCAGTTTTCTTGACCTAGGAGGTTATGTATTCAAATATCATCCCTCCCCCATGGAGTGGGTAGGACCTCTATCATCCTTAGAGGGAACTCAACCTCTCTCTTTCTCCCCATTTTATATCCCTAGTTATATTCTCTTTATTCCCCCACATCTATCTTATACCTAATGTTATATATTTATTTATGGATTACTAAAACATTTTATCCCATTCTAAAATTTCAATTATTCTTCATTTATTTTGAACCTAATGTTGATAGCATACCTCAAAAAATGTAATCTATTGGTGGATTCATTTGATCATTTTGTTTTCAGATATTGGGGACAATAAGATGGATTAACTATGGGTCTTCTCAAAATAATCCACATCATGATTCAGTTCTCCTCATATAATGACTTGGTCATTCCCTAGTCAAGTGTTTCCCGCATCTGCAACAGATCTTGTTTCCCTTTATTTAGGTGGACTTACCATTTCTACATGAAATGAGATACCTAGAGTACGGTGATTTGGGTTAGTTTTCTAAAATTCCCTCTTTTGTTCCAAAATCCTTTTATTATTAAAATTTTAGGTAATTTTGTTTGTAGGTAATTATGTTCTGATAGTAGAACTAAAACAATTTTTTATCCTATTTCATTAAAAAAATTCATCAAATTCAGTGTTTTATGAATGTCACAGCAAAATGTTTGGATTGCTGTTGGGGAAGAGTTTCACTAAATGAATCCTATTTTTTTGATTCATGGATTTATTTTTTTATCTTCATTCAATAAAATGATTCACTTGATTGCATTACATAAAAATGGGTTCTTGCATCCCTACTAGAATATGGATGCAATATTGGGATGTAGTGGTAAGCGTATTGTGTCCATTTATATTACTTGATTAAAAGAACATGTTTAAATTGGTGTTCTATTAACTGAAACATTAATTCCTTAGGAAGTTCACTATGGATTACTTGAGGGTGGGGAATCAAATGGGGAATAAATACATATCTGTCTCACAATGAAATAGTTATATCTAAATGCAATAGAAATGATTGTCACCATCCAGATAAAGGAATATCTGTTAATCCCTGATTCAATAGTTGTAGACACATATGGTTGATTGAGATGTGATTTTTAGGGTGTGTGTACAACAGAGATCTTTTAAATTAAAAAAAATATAGCTAAGGAGGAATACACTGAGAAGGAAGTGAGAATTGGTGATGAATCTAAACACAATGATGTGTTATTGGTGGTAGGTGATGAAGATGAGATGATATGTATAACCATTAAAGGAATCTTGGACTATGTGAATGAAAAAATAGGCTGAGGTTGAGAGGTACTATCTCACCATTTAATATTTGCATTCACATTAAAAATATAGAGATTGAATGTTTGGTTTATGGACAAGGGGATGAAAGACAAGAAACAACGGGCATTGAAACCCCAATACCAGTAGAGAACTTCTTTGAAAGTCAATTCCTATACGGGAAATATTAAGAAGAAGATATATCTAGCCAATTTTCGATGGATATTGTCGATGTAGTGTATTTAATAAGCCTATACGACCCAATGGTGAGGAATAGGTGGAAAAGAAGAAATTGGATTTTGGAAGATGCACAGTGCTAAAGGGAAATAGGTCTAAAGGTCTTAATGGATACCCTAGATAACTTAATATGATGGAAACCAATTCATCCAAAAAGAATAAGTCGATGGATAGTGATCCAATTTCTCATGGCTAATAAGGAAATATGATTTAAAATATTCAAAGTGAAAATAAGATAATTGAGTGTGGTGAGGCCAAGGGACATGAAATGGGATGTAGTATAATGGAAGATTTTATTTGAGAACATGAGGTATCTAATAGCAAGGCGAGGGGGAAAATAATGAGGATGGTGAAAAAGGGGAGGCATGGTTGCTTATTTTTTATTTCAATGAAGAAATGTTGTAGGAGGAATTTTAGGTCAATGCTATAGAGGAGGAGGTTCATTAGATGAATGAGAGGATAATCCAAGTGGACACTAATAAGGAACAATGTGTATAGATCAGTAAAAAAGATATATTTTGATACGTGGGTTCAATGGAAGGAAGATTACTATGGAAGTGTTTATCCAAATTTTGGTCAAGACGGCCTATAGTTTTGAAGACCTCACCGAGGATGACCTGTACACGAATTCCACTACTCTTCAATAGAGGCTATAAAAAGGTATAGTTTCTAAAAAAATTAGACGCAATCTCAATGATTAGATTATTTCTTATGGTGTATATTTATTTCATGTTCATAAAATGAATGGTTTACGACTTTTTTCATAAATGTTCTTTCCCTAATAAAAACATTAATTTTCAGTCATCTGGAAAAGACTGTATAAAATAAATTATAAAATATTAGATGATTATATTTTAAAATTAAATAAATAATAAATAATATAAAAAAGTAATAAATATTATTAATGAATAGATAATCTTAAATGCATGAATGGAATAAATTAGAAAAATTTTATAAATTAAAATTAATAGAAAACAAAATTATTAAAATAATGCATGAGTTTTATTAAATATTTAAATTATTAAAGAATAAAAATTATATTATATTAAAATGCAATGAATACATATTAAATATATAAATTAAAACCATATTAGAAACCGTCAATCCTAAATAATAACTATATATAAACAAATATTTAAAATTAATAAATTACAATAATATCAAAAACATAAATATTAAAGCTAAATAAATTATAATGAAATTTTTAAAATAAGTGAAATTAGTTGTGAATAAATTATAATAAATTATATTTATTGAATGAGTTTTAAAAACTAGTAAATTTAACTATTTTAAAAATCTATATATTATAAATATATTAAAAAGTGAACAAATATTATTAATTATTTATATCATTAAAAAACTAAAAATGAATAAAAAATAAAATGAAAATGAATAAATATCAATTATATAAATTAATAACATATTAAAATCATATAATATTCATGAAAAAACATATACAAATAATTATTATGTATGGATAAAATTAACAATGAAACTTTGAAATCGATTAAATTTAAAAAAATAAACACTTTTATTGATTAGATAATATTTAAAATGAAGAAATTTGAAAAAAATATTTTTAATGTAATAAATTTATTATTTTTAATAATATTACTAAAAATTAATAATATATAATAAATAAAAACAATATATATATATATATATATTATTTTAGTAAACATGATTATAAAAGAAATATTAAAAATTGACTAAATTTAAGAAATATTATGTGTGTGTACGTTATATATAAAAATGAATTTATTATATATACCTATGAATCAAATTAATGAAATAGACATTTAGTATAAATTAAATTGAAAAAATAACATTTAATTAAATGACCATTACTTGATACAATTATTTTATGTTATTAATCAAAAAATTAGTTAATTATAAACCATTTTTCACTAAGTATATTACTTATTTAATTTAAATATACATATTTTTTATTATATAAATCATATATAAAAAAATATTATATGTATATATATTGATTTTGTAAGATAACAACCTTTTACAGAGTCATATCAGGCCCATTTTCAGGTACTTTTGTTGTTCTTATGTACCTTTTTTTTGGAGTTGTGTCTTGGGGTGCATTTGGGTGTGTTTTTATAAAACCTTAACGAATATAGGGTTCTGCATGGTCTGCACACAGTTTGACAATCATTGTGCCTAAACTCTGGTAACTGTGAAACCCTGGGTAGTTAGGATCTACACAATTAGAGATCAGTTTGATAAACCATGCGTCTATTTAGGTGTAACAGTGCGAACCAGGATATAGAGGTCTCCATCGTTGGTACACAATTTACCCTAACATGCACCCCAACCTAGGAAATTGTTCATGTGGGTATTTGTTATCCTAAAATTTGTTTTTAAATCACTCAACCCCTAAAAAACTTCTATTTTGACCTATTATCGACATTGATGATTAATAAGTGATCAAAGAGATTTTCATAGGGATTCCGAGGCCATTCGAATAATGTTTCTCGAGATATAAAGCATGTATTAAAGATCCTCTCTCTTCCTAGTATGTTCATTTCATCCCACTACTTATTATATTATATCTTCTATCATTATTTGATCTCTTCATGGATGATCTCCATAATTTCCATATATCTAAAATTATGTGTTTATATTTATATCTATTAATGTAGAACTACATATATATTTACAAGATCTATATTCCTTTGATCATAATTTTGTGTTTAGGGATTTAGGTCCAGATCTTGATCGACATCATTGTCTCGTTCAGATGTTCTGGATTTTTGCTGGGAAAACATACATCAATTAACTAAGGTAGGTGGTCTTAATAGAACTCCCATAGTGATGGATTTGATATGTGTTTGTGAGATTATTGATTTGATAGCTTCCCTTGATAATTGATTTCGTAAATTGATGTAAATAAAAATGAATAATTGACGTATGGATTCTTTGGTGATTAAATGGATGATTGATCCATGGGGATAAGGGGCTTTCAAAATTCATGATTGAATTGGGGGAATTGTTTTTTATTTGGATATTGTAACTAAGATATAGAATGTGGTTGGGTTTGAGATAACTAATGAGGGGGAATTAATTATGAGATGATGTTTGGATATGTGAGATAGTTAATGGTGAATTAATTATGTTTCATGACGTTGATTAAGATTATTCATTTTGAGATTAATTATGAAAAGTTGGGATTTAGTTTGGATAATTAATTGTAGAAAATTAATTATTGAATAATATTTGTGTAAATTGATTTATTAATTAATGAATTAATTAATGAGTGGTATACTAAGTTAATTGTGGGTTTAACTAATGGCCTTTGATATATTTAACTAATCATTGGATTAGTAAGGGAATGATGTTATTAATTCAGATGAATTAAAAAATCATTTGAATAATTGAGAATGCGGGTTCTAGACATGGTGTTTAGACTAATAGAGAATTTGGGGCTGGAGACATTGTATTTTACCCCAATAGTAGATACAAGTGAATGTGAGGTAGAGTGGTGGACATGTCGATCTACACTGATTGAGAAAGAGGGATGTGAGGCATGTTGATCTTCACTGATTGAGATGTTGAGTGTTATATATGCTATTCCACAACAAACTAATAATACTAATGAATTCTTTGTTAAATTAGAGACATCGATCATTCTAGAGTTTAATGTTATATGTAAAGAATAAATGATAAAGTGATATTTTTTTAATAATTCATTGTATTTATTACCTTATAGAGTTTCATACACTATGTTTTGGCTCGAATTGTTTTAGACATCATTGGTGGTGGCTGACTGAGTTGTACTCACACCCTATTTGGTTTGCCTGATTGGCACCCGATCAGATGTTGTTGTCGTAGGATAGGATAAGGGAAAGGGCCTAAGTTAGGTTGTTGTTTGGGAATGGAACATGGGTGAGGGAACCAAACGTGGTTCATGAACCTCTTGGGAGTTTTTGTGTGTTTATTTTTAGTTTCATTTTATACACATGACACATTCATTATCATATCATTATATTCCTTAACAGTTGAGTATGGATTTATTGTTTTGACTATCATGTGACTTAGTATTGTTCTGGTTATTTATAGGAATTTGTGCATGTCTTTTTTTGTTTTCATCCTATAGTGTTAAGCTATACTAAAAGAGGGTATATTCTACCCATGATTTATTTACAAGGCACTCGCTACATGTTGGAACCCTCTAGTATATGTGGAGGTGTGATTGAGGGAATGTGATCAATTGGCTCGGGGTAACATTTAATGGCACATAGGTTTTGATGTTACAAAGTGGTATCAAAGGTGATTTCTTTCTTTCTTATTCTTTTGTATTACTATTTTCAGAAAGGTATAAAAGATACTAGGACAACATGGGGCCTGGTAATGAGCTCACACATATGATTTTCAAACCCTTGTACGGTGAAAAATCGGGTTACTCGGGGTGGAATTGTTTTGATTGCTGTTTGTTGTTAAAATTGGATATTATTTCAAATTGGGTGAGAACCTGTGGTGTGATTTGAATCGTTTTTGTTTTGATAATTTGTTATTATTGATTCATGGACTAATTTGGCACGAGAGTTTAGTCTGCATGTATTATTCTAAGAAGTCAGTGTTATTGTGACATGCATCATTTTAGTCACTCATGGGAAAACGGGTTATGGGTAAGTTGTTGAAATTAAATGGTTTCCCTTGTTGTGGGATTGAAATGAAAATGGTTCCTCCCAGGAATTGAAAAATATTGAAAAATTATGCAAAATGAGAATACCTGGGTGTCAAAATGAGAATCCTGTTAATGAAAATGTGCTTATGCTTGTTAACCAAGACCTAGGATTAGAATGGTTAAGGGTATAGAGAGTCCCTTAGTGTTGACAGTGTGGAATGAAATGGAAAAAGGACATGTTGAAACTTGATGTGGTTTATTTACTATTCTGTAAATGTTATAAATTTTTGTTCTGAGACCTAAGAGGTGTGTTTGGAATTGTAGAGAATATACCTCCATGACACTTGTTGGGAGGGAGACCGAGGGGTATGGCTCAGAACAAATGTCAACACAGTGAACTTGAGGTACTGTTGGATCAAGAAGAGGAGGAATGGGAGAAGTGACAAGAGATATTTTATCATTTCATGCAATCCATGGAGAGATGCCAAGGATGGGTTCTGAAAAGCATGTCTGAGTTAAGAAGAGTTTCATGGCTACAACACCCTTTAACTTTTACTGGAGAGGGTGGACATGAAGGAGATGAAATCTAGATTGAATCCTTATAGATGATACATGAACATTTGTAGAATCTTACTGACAATAGGTTCACGTTGGAAGCTTATATTCTATGAGGGTCAATGAAGTGCTGGTGGTACATTTAGGTAAGATTCGAGAAGACAGATGAGATGTAATGGGAGGATGTTCTGGAGAAGTTCTTGTAACACTTCTATCCAGAGACACTAAGACAAGATAAGGATTAATATTTTATGTATCTGACCAGAGGAATCATGTATATAAAAGATTATTCCAAACATTTCACTAATTAACAACGTTTTCCCCAGCTTTGGCGGTAGATGAGGCTACTTCGACAATGAAATTTCTGGATGGACATAGATGTAAAATTATGCCTCAGGTGAATATATTTAGGATGATGAAGTTATCAGAAGTAGTGAATCGCCTCTCATTTTATGGGGGAACTTAAAGGAGGCTACTAGTACTAGATTGGTAGTGGTCACTGGACAATCATAATGTGCGCTTTACAAGGGATGAAAGCGCCATCATGAGAACCTTTCTCAAGATAGTGGAAAGCACAGTGGAAAATCCAGAGGAAAAGTTTCTCAGGATATTACTCAAGTGTTTTTCCACCAGTGTGGTAAGCCAGGATGCTACCACACATTTTTCTAACCACTAGTGGAGTGCAAATTTTATGGTAATATTGGAAACCTATAGAAGTTCTACAGGATGATGCAGTGATAGGATAATGTTGATGGAGAAGTTGATAAGTTTTAGGGTTTGGGAATGGGGTCTTATACTCTTTATAGGTTCGGTAGTTGGGGTTCTACTGGCAGAGGCTGTAGAGGTAATGGACATTGTGATTTAGGGTATGGACACCCGTATCAATAGAGTTGTGCTAATTAGGGGAGTCAGGCGTTTCAACATGGGATATGGGAAGGATAGTTACAACGGTGCAACCTACACTTGTGGAAAGCGAGGTTGGGACATCGATAGTGACATGTACTATTCTAGTAGCTTCTAAATTATCTATTTTTTTATTTGATAATGGTTCCTCTCATTTATTAAAATATGAAAATCTAGTTAATGGCCTGAGCCTATAGGTGGATCCCATAAGACGAGTAAACAATATCGATACACCATTTGGAACATGGTGTAGAGATATTTATCTATGTAAGGTATGTTCACTAAAGATCAAGAAGTATCAATTTTTTGGGATCCCAATGTCCTTCATATGAAGGGCTTTAACCTAATTATGGGTATGTACTTGTGAGTCACATACCAATACCGCATCAATTATTATCATAGAAGAGTGACCTTTTGGTCAGTTAAGGGTGAAAAATATGTTTTTCATGGAGAGTGGGATATCTTATAGTGCTGAGCTAGGACAATTACTCCGTAATTTGGAGAGATCCCAGTCCAAGTATCCAGTCATTTCTAGATGATTAGAGTAGTTGGAAATTATTCATTCATCTAGTAGTAGAACAATTCCATGATGTTTTTCCTTAATACATATTAGGGTTTCCACCTAAGAGTGTTGTGGAATTCACTATTGATATTATAATGGGGTTTATCCAGTATCTATTTAACCTTACATAATGATATCGTCTGAGCTTCCGGAAGTCAACACTCAGTTAGAGGAGTTGTAGAATAAAGGGATTGTTTGTCCCAATACATCAATTTGGGGATCAACTATGTTGTTTGAAACGCATGCTGATGGGAGATTATGATGGTTTGTCGATTTCCCAAATATGAAAAAATGACTGTGAAGAACGAATATCTGATTCATCGTTTTGATGAACTATTTGACCATATAAACAGAGATTACTTGTTTTGAAAGATTGATTTGAGATCAGGGTATCATTAGGTGAGAGTTTTGAAATTTGATATACATAAGACTGCTTTCAGGAGTAGGTATATCGATTATGAATCTTTCGTGATGACATTTGGGTTGATGAATACTCCAGCAATGCTTATGGTCTCGATGAACAAGATCATTCATCCGTACCAGGATGAGTTTGTGGTGGTGTTCATGGATGAAATATTGGTATACTCTAAAACTCATGATGATCATCCCAAACATCGTGACATCATCCTCAATACACCGAGAGAGTATTGGTTACACGCCAAGCTATCAAAGATTTCGTTTTGGAATGATTAGGAAAACATTTTGGAAGAAATCATCTCAGAAGAATATGTGGTAGTGGACCCAGGAAAGGTACTAGAAATGGTTTTTGGGGTGAAATCCAAGAGTTTTGTTGATATCTGAAGTCTCATTGGATTAATTTTACATTAAAAAAGGTTCAACTAGGTCATTTCCTGATTTGCAGCACAGTTTTCTAGTTTGACAGAAAAAGGAATAAAGTATTAATGGAAGAAAGCATGTGAGAATGTGTTCTTGGAGTTGAAGAAGTGATTGACATCAAACCCAATTTTTATCTTACATGAGTCAGGTGAGGAGTACACTGTGTATTATAACACTTCTAGGTTAGGAATTAGATATGTGTTGATGTAAAGTGGATCGAGTAATTACATATGGATCAAGATAGTTGATGCCACATGAATGGAATTACCTCATCCATGAACTTTAGTTGTTACTAGTGGTTTATGATCAAATGTGATCGAGACACTATATTTTTCATGCAAATTTTGCATTTTTTAGAGAAAAAATCATAAATTACATATTTCATAGTGTGGATTGAATCATTGGCATCAAATATTGGTAGAGTATATGTTATCCTTTGATTTTGAGTTTCCATATAAACCTAGATATTATAATATTGTGGATGATGCCTTAAGTAGGAAAACTCTGACCTAATTGGTACCTGATTCAAGTTCAGAGTGAAAGATGATGAATTTTCTGGCTGAAATGCATGTGGTGGTTCAAGAGAGTTAGGTTATAATGACTCTAGTTTTAGTCACAGTGGAGTCTACACATTTGAGACATATAAAGGACAGTAATTATGAGGATCAACAGTGATTGTCCTTGAGAGATATCCATGATGTTCAGGAGACACCATCAGACTGGTTGATCGTTGAGAATGATATCATCTATGTGAAAAATCGAGTTGTTGTACCTATGAGTATAGAAGAGGAACTCATGTGAGAATTTCATTACTTGAAGTGGGACGTACATACTGGGGTGAATAAATGGACCGTGACCTCTGAGAATAGTTTTGGTGGTTAGGGATCAGAAATGATATAGCATGATTCATGACATGATATTTCACCTGTTAGCTAGTGAAGGCAGAGCATCAATGAACTGATGTTCTATTGAATCCATTGCCTATTTTTTGAATGGAAGTGGAATGACATGACTATGGATTTTGCTGTAGGTCATCAAATTATGATTCTGACAAAATATTCTATTTTGGTCATTGTTGATAGACTAACAAAGATATCACATATCTTGCCTATCATGGAAACCTTCACAGTAGACCAGTTGGGGGAACTATAAGTTTGAGAGATCGGATGTTTGCATGGGGTTCCATAGACTATAGTTTTAGATGGAAACTTGGGTGTTACATCACATTTCTAGTATTGATTGTAGAAGGAAATTGGCACCAAGGTTTTGTTGAGTATGAATTTCCACCCATAGACAGATGGGTAGTCAGAGCATACCATACAAGTGTTAAAGGATATGTAGCGGCCATGTGTGAAGGAATTTGGTGGTTCTGGGGAGAAGTAGTTGGATTTAGTGAATTTCCCAAATAACAACATTTATCAATAAACTATAAATATAGAACCATATGCAGAACTTTATGGTAGACCATATTGATCACCGCTATGCCGGATAAAGGAGGGTGAGTAAGAGTAGTTGGGACCGAGTCTCGTGCAAGAGACATTGAGGTAGGAGTAGTTGATTAGAAAACATATGGAAACAACTCCGAGTAGAAAGAAGTCATATACTGATAGATGGAGACAAACCCTAGAGTTTATATAGGGTGATATAGTATTTCTTCGGGTGTCACCTAGGTTAGGTCACTATAGGATATGGTGGTTGGGTATTTTGGAACCCAGGTTTGTAAAACCATTTGAGGTAGTGGAGAGAATCATGTAGGTGGTTTTCTGAATGTCCCTTCCACCGAATTGATGCGCCATGCATGATATTTTAAATTTCTCACAACTATGAGGGTATAACCTCAAACCTTATCTTGTGATCTATGTGGATATTATTTACCTCAAGATAGATGTGTCCTTTGAGGAACATCAGATACATGTGTTGGATCATAGTGAGAAAGTGTTGTGGGGAAAGACCGTGCTAATAGTTCGTGTGTTATGAAAACATGGACATGTTAAAGAAAAAACATGGGAATGGGAAGCAGACATCATGGCTCAATGGACCAATATTTTTGTCTAAGAATCTTAGTGAAGTTAGGGAGTGCAGAACTAAGACAAACTGTTATAAGGATGGGATATTGTAGGATCCCAATCATTTATAGAGTCATCATGGGCCAATTTTCATGCACTTTCTTTTATGTGACTTTGTTTTAGAGTTGTTTCTTGGGGAGTGTTTGGGTGAGTTTTTAATATATATATATATAAATGGATGAAGGGCTGTGAATGGCTAGGGAACAGTTTGAAAAACCAAGCCCCTAAGCCAAGGTAACCGTGTGACCCAAGAAGTGAGTGTCCACAAGGTTAAAGCATGATTTCATAAACCACGAAGATCTTTTGGAGTAACCATGAGAACTTGGATAGATAGGTGTGCATGGTTGGTGCATGGATTACCCTAACTGTGAAACCCTACCGAGGAAACCTTGAAAAAATATTTTTATTATCCCAAAATTAGTTTTCAAATCACCAAACCCACAAAAGCTATTTATTTCAACCTAGGCTCGGTCTTGAAAATTTATTGGTGATCCCAGATCATTTTAGAGGGATTCAAAGGCCACTCGAACACCATTTTTCATGATCTAAAGCATGGATTAAAGATCTTCTATCTTCCCAATATGAGGATTTCATCCCATTTCTTCTTCCATTCATTCCTGTATCATTATTTGATATTTTCATGGAAGATATCAAATGTTTTAATAAATATAAACATTTCTATTGAGATCTACTTCTATGATTTTACATCTAGATCTAGAGTTTCGAGATCCTTATTCCTTTGATCATAATTTTCAGTTTGGGGACTATGATCCAGATCTTGATCGACGTCATTGTCCCATTTGGATTTTTGGGATTTCTAATCGACAAACCTCCATTAACGAACCAAGGTAGGATGTCTAAATCAAGATTTCATACTCATATATTTGATATACATATGTGATATTCTTGATTTTTAATCATCCCTTAAAAATTCATTTCTTAAATTGGAGTAATTAAGAATGTGCAATTGAGTTGTGGATTCTTTGGTGATTAAATGGATAATTGAACCATGTGGCTAAATGGATTTATAAATAGATGTTTGATTTGAGATATTTGTTTTTTGATTGGAGATGATGTAATTGAGATATATAATGTGGTTGGTTTTGATATAATTAATCAGAGGGAATTAATTATGAGAATATGTTTTGCTATGTGAGATATTAAATGATGAATTAACTATATTTCATGACATAGATTAAAGTGATTGATTGAGAGATTAATTATGATAAGTTGGGATTTTTTTGGATAGTTAAATGTGGAGAATTAATTATGGAATAATATTTGTGTAGAATGATTAATTAATTTGATGAATTAATTAATGGGTTGTGTAAATAGTTAATTGTCGGGTTAACGAATGGTCTTTGATATTACTAAAAAATCATTATATTAGTAAGGAAATTATTTGGTTAATTTTGATGAATTAATAAATGATGTTAATGGGTAATAAGGTGGGTGCTAGAAATGTCATTTTAGGACAATTGAATAGTTGGTGTGTGGTACATGGTGTTTTACCTCAATCGATGATACAAGCACTTGTGAGGTAAAATGGTAGACATAGAGATCTAAAACGATTGAGAAAAGGGGGTGTGATACATAGCGATCTACACCAATTCATATGTTGAGTTCTAGATAAGGAGTTTCATACCAAACTAATGATAATGATGATTGGTGAGTTGAATTTGATACATGGATCAATCTTGAGTTTAATTTGGAAAGTAAAAAATAAATGATAATGTGGTAACTATTTTCTTATATATTGTATTAATTTTTTTTATAAAATTGCATACACTATCTTTTGGCTGGACTTGTCTTAGATACCATTGGTGGTGGCCTACAAAGTTCTACTCACACCCTTTTAGGGATGACTTATCAGCACCTGATCTGACTTTGTTATTGTAAGATAGGATAAGGGCATGGACCTCTAATGGGTTTCTATTTTGGAATTGAACATGGGTAAGGGAACTAAATGTGATTCGGGACACTCTTGGTAGTCATTGTGTCTTTAATTTCATTTAAATTTAGACACTTGACACATACATTGTCATAACATGATTTCCCTTTTCATTAGATTATTGTATTTCCAATTTGTACTGTTATGACTTCGTATTGTTATAGTTATTTATTTGATTCCACACTTGTTTTTTGTTTTTTTGTTCCATTTGTATTTTACTCTGATAAATTAGGGTATTGTCTCCCCATGAATGACATTCTAGTTCTTCATTGCTAGTCGGAACCCTCTTGCGTACGTGGAGGTATGCTTGAGGGAATGTGACCAATTGGCTCAGGGCACCGTTTAGTGGCACCCGGGTCAGGACATTACAGATATATATATTGATATATATATGTGAATAAAATTTAATTTTAAAAGGAATATATATATTAATGAATTTTATTTATAATGATAGTTATGATTAATATATTAAAAAATATTAAAAATTAATTAAAATCAATAAATAAAAAAAAGGAATAAAGAAAATATTGCTAAAAAATATTTCAACATTTATTTATAAATAATAATATTAAATAAGAAATTCATTAGTTATAGAATGGAATTTTTCATTAGTAAAAAAGGATGCATCATTTATAATCACAGATAAATGAACCATTTATCAATACTAATAAAGGATCCTTTTATATGATGTTTTTCTTAGCGATGGTAAAGGACGTTGTAGCTGAAAAAATATACAGTTCTACACCACCACTATTATATTACCAAATTAGAAACATAAAATTAAATTGGAATATAAATATTACATAAATATAGAATGAAATATAAATATTACATTCCACAATCACTTAAATTCAAAATTGACATAAAATATATTTTCCTTGATGTGATATTTTCAATTAAGTATATAAAATTGCAATCCAATATACAAAAACACAACATTTATAGAATACCATTTCAATAATCAAACTCTATAAAATCATTGTCCCATTAATAAACACAATTTTTTTGTAACAATACATAAAAAAATAAAAAAATAAAAAAATAACAATTTTTACATTATTCATATATGATAAATTATATTATAAATTACTATGTATTTCAATGGTGTTATCAATTATCCTATTAATTTTATTATTAATTCATGTGTTCCTAATTTTATATTAGTTATAATTTATTATATATAACATTAATTAATGATTACATTATAAATTTTTAATTACCTTTTTAATTAATAATATAAATAAATGATATTATTAATTACATAACATGTTAGTGATATTATCAGTTAATAAATATTTTAATTACCTAAATTTTTTCTAAAAACGATATAATTAAACAAAATTAGAATATTTATATTGAAAAAAGAACTTTGATAGTATTGGGGACACTGTGTGTCAGATTGATTCAAATCCAATTCTTACACATCAATATTTATTTTAGGATCAGTGTACTATTGTTTGAAAATAATACAAGCTTAGTTACTCTATTTTGAAATTTTGACACATGTTCTAAAATTAAATGAATCATTTATATTAATAATTCTCAGTTGGAGACATATCAACATCATAATATTTCTGATTGACATATACTTGATAACTACCTCTGAAAAATGAATTATGGGCTATATGGATAAAATTTAAAAATAATTGGATCTCATTTAATCAGTTACGATAATCTGATGATCAATTTGTCCTAAGATAAAACATATATTTTTAAAAACAAAATCCTTGAGTCATACTGACAACAACAAGCATTAGATTTACATGAGGTCAATTCTTATACATCAAGAACTAATTATGGATCATCATCTTACATTTTGAAAACAATATGACTTAGTTTTCTATGTATTGGATATGTGATGTAGGTTTTAAACTAAAATTACTCTTTTATATTGAATAAAAATACATTGAGTCTAACATACCACATTGTGTGTCATATTATCATGTGATCGGTTACTATAATCAAACAAGAATTATTGATCATTTTACTAATTTTATGAAATATTCAGTACATTATTCATGATTTTTTCTATGTAATGTGCATTTTAAACTAAACCAAAACTTCTATATTGAAATCACTAAATTAGTGTCATGATGGACACAACGTGTGTCAGATTGGAATGCAATGGATTCAAATATTTTATGTATGAATTGTGGATTGTTTTTCTAACCTATAAAAATAATCAAATGTCATTTTGTCATCTTTAGATATATGACATGTGTTTTACAATATAATGAAAATTTTATATTGAAAAAAAGAACGTTGAATTATGAAGAACACATCACGAGTTAGACTGACATGCAGTCCATTGCTAATCAACTTAAATTTATTATTAGTTTTTTAATAATGCTGGAATAAAACATGATTTTTTTCTTGGTTTTTACTACGTGACTCATGTTTTAAACATAAATGATAATTTTATATTGAAGAATAATTTATTCATATCAAGATGTTTCAAATTGACAGATGGTTGATTCTAAAGAATTATAAATGAATTATGGATCATTTTTTAATATTTTGAAATTAATAAATCCTCATTTTCATGGTTTTTATAATGTGACACAAATTTTCATATAAAATGAATCTTTTATATTGAATGCATGCCCTTGAAGTCATACTAGAAAAATAATTCATCAGAATAATGTTTAGTCAATTCCCACACATGAAAAGTGAATTTTGTATGATTGTACTAATTTTTTAACAAAGTATGAGCTCATTTTCCTATTTTTTATAAGTGACATGTGTTTTAAACTAAAATAGGTCTTTTATATTGAAGAAATTCACTTTGAGACATATTGAAAATTTTATGTGTTGGATATTATTTAATTGACTCATAAATGTGAAAAATTAAATATGGTTTTTTTCATAATGTATGAAAACAATCCAAATGAATTTCATAATTTTTTCTATGTGATGCGAGTTTTAAAATAAAATTACACTTTTATATTGAAAACAACAACTATATGTCCTACCGACCACATTATGTGTTAGATTGACATGATGTCAATAATTCCCCGACCCCAGTTTCCCTGAATCAGTGCATTTTTATATAACATTGGCAATATATAAGTAATCATGTCCTGAAAGACCGATCAGTTTTGTATCCTTGGATGTACAATATACATACATAATTTTTACATTACAACTTGAAAAGAAATAAAACACTAGGTTATTCCATTAGAAATATGCATGCCTCCTAGATTATTCCTAGAAGTCACTAATAACTAACTTCATCATATCCTCGGAAAATGAACAATAAGAAAGGGGTGAGCTCAAACACTCAGTGAGGATAAAAATATAGCCGATGCTGTCATAAATAAGAATAAAAATTTAAGGTAGTGTATATTATTAGAACACAAGCCTTTTAAACATAATATCCAGCATAATATGGGAATGATAAATAAAATAATTCCATTTACTTATTCACATGGATATTCTATTAATCTAACTATCACATGTAATATCAATATCCAATTTCATAATTATGGAATGCAAAATTCTAGATTTCATAACCACATAGTCATGGCCTTGTTCCAAGAATACAAATAATATTTTTTCAAGGCCTTGTGCCCGGACACATGTTTGTCTCATGAGACCTACCGATGCATCAAGGATATATATAGGTCTCCACCAATCACTTACTAAATTCAATTAATTCCCCATATAAAAGGTTGAAACATAATATAAACATTCGTAATAAATCTAGCATACCAAATGTCAACATTTTAATTACAAACCATGAATGGAATAAAAATAGCACATCCACATTCAAACATAACTCATTCAATAAAATATGGAAGATTTTATTATTATAAATCCACCACAATCGATAATAAAATATTGTGAAGGATATCAACATAGTTGAAAATAGTCATTAAAACAATTTTAGATAAATATACCTTTTTTCATGAAAACATTTAAATGTCACGCTATTTATCAATGAAGTATTTTAGAAGAGGTTTTTGAATCAAAGTGTAGCATACCACTTTGAATGTTTTTAAATTAATTTTAATTTCAGAACATTTAAGTCCATATAAATAAATACTTAAAACCATTTTCAACACATGGACATTAATGAAAATGATTTAGAAAAATAAATATTCAAAACATTTAAAATAATATTTTATTTGAAGATATCTTAACCAAATAATAGAAACTTTAATACAAGTAATTGATGAATAAAATTAATCAAAACATTATAGTATCATGATAATAAAGGGATTCATGATATAATATGTCAAAGGATAGTATATACACCATATATAAGTGAATTGGTGCATAACGACAAAGAGGTCTCAAAGGAATGTAAATTGAGACAAAATACCATATAAAGACCATATCCTTAGATGAAGGATTAACCAATATAATAATTATGTGTGAAAAATATACATCCAATCAATATAATTGAATATTCAGTGTAAATCAATAATATTACATTCACAAATATTCATTTAAAAACAAAACCAATGACTTGGATGTTTACCTCTATGAATGGAAATTGAGTAAAGATTTCCCTTAAAAAGTTCATATCAATAGAATGTGAATTTTTCAATGAAGTGATTATGTGTATCAATGGTATATCTATAGAAAGGGGAGTGGAAATTACTACATAAATAATTTATAGTGATACCACACATAATCTTGGGGTAAAATAATCAACAAAGTATGTGTAAAGCCCAATGAGTGGAAATTGAAAATCGAAATTTCAATAATGATTTGGTAACTTATGAAACATAAAACCCCTGAAAGAAGTATAATAAAATAGAGATTCAAGTACCCATAAATTAAAATATACTACACAATGAATACGATCAGGGGTAGTACATACATCACACAAAAAGAAATAGTGGCAATATAGCATGAATCACAAGGGAATGAGAAGTGAGATGAAAACCTCTTACCTCGTAATTTTCCTTAGTATAAGAGAGGTTAAACTACTGAAAATTGGTGAAATAATTGTTATTAAATCATAAAAGATACAAAAACATAAATATGGTATCACATATGATCTTCTAATATTGCATTGATAATGATATTTCAGTAGTATCATCGTTTTGGTTGTTAAGTGATTTGTTTTCCTTTAGATGTTTTGTTACGAAAGTAATTTTTTTCCTTATATGCCATATTTGATTCACATCCAGAATTATATTAAGTTATTAAAAAAATTAATCATAAAATAAAAATTATTCTTTAATGATTACGATGGGGAATGAATCTTATTGCGTTTGTGGAGGTGGTAATACGTACGTACGCACGAGAGACAATATCATTCTATTGATATTAAAATCGTATGAAAATAGATGGTATATCATATATACAGAATAATTAAAATGATATATATTATTTATATCAATTATACATCATTATTATACTTAACCAATAAATAATGTATTGAATAACAACTACAACACGACATGGAGACGGTAAGCCGTACGTACGCATGTATGGTGAGTTTGTTATTGATATGATGGATAGAATAATAAATATGGTTGTACCATAATTATAATAACATCACAATCTGTATAAGGTACTAGTTTTTATTATTTATATATTGATACAATATAATAAAAAGGATGTGGAAGATGAAGAGAACTTGAATGTCGGTGGTGAAATTATAAACTCTTCTTTGAGAGTCTCCATTTGAGTTGATCAAAAGGGATCATTAGGTTAAATTTATGAAAAAATTAATGCCTCTAGGTTGAATTAAAGGTTGTTTGAGGATATTTCGGTAGGGGTTGTCTGATCCAAATGTCTTTGGAGGTTTGAAATTAAGGGAAGGGGAAGTACCCTTTTATAAGAGAGGTCAGGGTCACTTTAGTAAAATCTTGAAATATTATTTTATAATAAAGGCATTTTCAGTTTCTAGTGGATCCAAAATGATTTATTTGAAAGATAGAGTAGGTATAAGTCTAAAAACATTCTACCAATAGGTTTTAGACATGTTTAGGTCACCATAATAACCTTATCATTTAAATTTAACTCTTAGTTAAATAGTTTGACATATACCATGTCTCTTGGTATTTTTATATTATATGGTTAATAAAAATACTATAATAATACAAGGGAACAAAAAGTGGTTCATTATTAATATATATAACCATATCTAAGTCATTTTACTGAACCGTAGGTTTTTAAGAATATTATATCAATTAATAATATAGTATTTGTTTTAAAAATTCAATTTTGTCAATTTTGGGACTATTTAGTATTTTAATTTTTTGAATGCCATAAGAACATTTTCACTAGGAATGTAATTTATTTAATCAACCATAAAATTTCATATTAATCTATAAAATTAGTTTAATTCACCCATAGTTTCAAATTACATATATTTTGAAATTAATAATATCAATTATTTTAATCATTCATAAATAAGGTAATTATTGCCTCGTCATTTTGTCATAGATAAATTTAACTATTTAAAGTCATAAAATTATAAATAAAATATCATTATGTATGAAATAGTTATATAATTATAATTAACATTTACAGTCTAAGAGATAACTTATATAACCAATTTTAAAAATTCTCTTACTAAAAGATATATGTTTTTTTCATTTTTGTCTTTTCCTAAAATTAACTATTATAAAGTGTCATTTTCACTATAAAGTGGCTCCATGGGGTTTAAAAATCGAAAAACGGTTGAAAATGTTAGGAAATGTATCACTAAATATAAATAGGACACATGTTATGGTAATTTAGTATTATTATAATATATTGTTTTACCGTTATTTACTGGATTTACACCTTTAACCATGGTAAATAAAATATTTTCTAAAGTAAATACTCATAAGGTCTAAAAAAGAGTTATCTATTTACAAAAATGGGACATCTTAATTACAAATATGGAATCAATTTTTTAAATTTCAAAACACAGAGGTGGTAGGAATTAATATAAATTTAATTACCGTTGTCAAAACAAATGCCTGTTTTTAAGAAATATTAACTATTAAAAGATTGACACATGTTTATGTCTAGTTTAAACATGAAATTACATATAATGACCTAAATTATATTAAATGTTAAAAATATAATCTAATGATAAATAAAACCCATTCAAATGTATAATTTAACAATATAAATTATTTCGATTATAATTTTTTTTTAATAAAAATTTTGTATTTTCACTATTCATCAAAATATGAAATTTATCAGAAAAATACCAAATATTTATCAAAAATAAATTTATATGTTCCAATTCTAAAGAAAAATTTATTTTAATTAAAAAGAATATATAAATGTGTAAAAAATTAGTTTTTAAAAGGGGTTTCCATTAAAAAACGGTAAAATTTCCTTTTTTTAAATTTTTTTTCTAAAAAAAGTTAAGATGTTCTTATATTATGTATAATAAACACATAGTATTGATTATAAAATTATATGTAGTTTATTAAATTCATTATTAAGTTAATAATTTACATAACGGATTTTTTGAATGACTAGTTTGGTAAGTCATTGTGCGCTCGAACTCGGTGTGGCGTGTAATGCATGTTATTGAATTACTTTGAAAAGATATCGTACTATGAAATCATGGGGTGTTACATTATTCCCTGCTTTTGGATATTGAATCCTTACAATTTTAAAATTGGTATTGGGAAATTAATTTAGAGTTCAACATTTTAAATTGAGTCAATAAAACTATAACTTTAAAAGAATGAAGGAGAAGTACAAAGGTCACCCGAGATAACCCTACTAGGATTTCATATAGGAAAACAAGGATATGGAAGATAAAATTAGTGTCATGTTCTGATGGAGTGTGATAGAAAACATGATTAAGAGAATTTTAACTATAAGAAAACCACATACATGAGATGAGATAAATGTTTATTAGTATCCCAGTAGGGAAACTAAACAGAAAACTTTTTGTTTGTTTTATATTCTATTTAATAAAGTTGAGGAATATATTTATGAGATTTAATAAGAACATAAAGATATAAAATTACTTTTTACATAGAGTTTTATCCTCTAATAAATTTATACCACTAACTCATCTTTCTTCAAACCACGAGTATTCAAGATGACTTGGTCACTCCTGAAGCGCTAGAATCAAATTTTAGAGAATCACATGATCTAGAAAGGATAATCTATACATTTACGTTGTCTTTATAGATTAACAAAATCCAAAATGGTTAATATAATATCAGATGATCCCCAAAAGTATAATATTTTAGAGAATGAAATACCAATCATAAATTCTAATATTAAACCAACAATACCCAAAGTTCAATATATAACATTGAATAAACATTTTCTTTAAAATCCTTCAATATATTCCAAACTAATATTGTAACCCAAAACATAGAAGAATTTGATTACGTAGTCTTCCATGTTAAATGTTATCTCTAAATAACATCGAAAACCCTTATTGTCACATACTAAAAATAATTAACCTAATAAAATATTCGCTATGATAGGTTAATCATTTACATAAATAACAAAAAGCTCTATAAATACATAATAAAAACATAGATAAAAATACACCATTACTCCTCAAATGAAATCCTATAGTATTTTATTTTTTTTGTCATATATTGTTCCCAACAGAGACAACTTTTTCCAAAATGACATATATCACTTAATCCGCAAATAATTATCCTATACTTAGGATATCCATTTGATAAGACATAAGATCCCAAATCAACTTATTATTGATCAATAACATCATTTAACTAAAATGAATTAGTCCTGCTAACCTAGAACTTCACATATTCCAGTAGTAGGCGGTAAATCCCAATCTCACTCTAGTTATGAGTTCAATTCCCATTGCTTTGTCTGACGTGATAGGTTACCCCACGATCTGCGTGTGATCCCTTTTCATAAAATATATTTTATAACATTCTCAAAATGAGATAAATTACTCCAAATAACCATAACATAATCTAACAACAAATATTTTCTCATACCTTTCATTTTCATCCCAAAATTAAATAACTTGTAATTACCTCAGATTCATGGACTATATAAACCCAAATGGTTATTTATAACTATATCAAGAATAGAAAATATAATTCTTCCTAAAATAGCATTTTCACATAAAAAAATGCAGGGTTATAAATACAATAGAAAAGTCTTCCAATGTAATCCCATAAAAAAAGATAAATAATACTTTTAAACATTTCTACATATATTTATTTCTACATAGGTAATTCCTTGACAAATAAGTTATCTTATAGAATAATTAATTCGCCCGGGTAATGCCTAGGACCCATACATTTACGAAAAATTACTGTAAATTGATTCTTGGGGTCATTTTTATTTTCTTTTATAGTACTCTTTAATTTTCCTCAACAATTATTTACTTTATGTCCATTCCCCCACATAAGGTATTTGTTTGTTCCATTGAGACACTTTCCTAGTTGTCTCCATCAACATTTCTTACATAATAAAAAATTAGATTTCTTTTGTTCATGGTCTCCACTATGGGAGCTCTTATCTTTCACCACCTTTCTCTTCTTTGTTGAGTCTGAGAGTTGGTTAATATAAATTTTTTTGATCATCTTTTTGGGAATCTGATTCAGCATGAACACGTTATCTTTTACAACATTCAACATTCCATTTTTTTGCTTTGTTCCACCACCATTACCACCATGGAAATCATGTTCAATGTTACTATTACTTCCTTAGAATACATATGTTGACTAAAACAAGAAAGCATAGTGTGATTTATAAAATCATTTAGATATTATCATAACATCTTATTTTTAATATAAAACACCATAGGATTAACCAAGGTTATTTATTCTTAACATATATTAAAATCCTTCAAATTGGTTTGTAAGGATAAAATTAATTATCCTTATGACATCCCCCCAGGAGTGTCATAAAGAAGAGTGCATCAAGGACCGCTGTTGTAAACTAGGACACCATGAGTCATGCCCAGAACACCTTGTCAGTGTTTTCACTCTTAGATACATCTTTCCCAGAGCCGCCTCTACCTGTTTGTATCCATACAGGGATGTATTTCTTGGAAGTCCCACATAATATTTACAATATAAAATTTTTAGGATGTTCTTCTACACTATTACTCAATGTCTATCTTAGGGTAGTGTTTCCTAATAAGAGTTTTTTCTAAATCAAGATTCTAAGGATTATACTAAAATTTCTCTGATAGAAACTCTACTGCCCTTACCCCAGTTACCCAGAATCATTGAATTATTACATTAGATTGGCATGATAGAAGGAATCATGTCCCGAAACACCGATCAGTTTAGTATCTTTGAAGTACTCGATACATATATATGTATTACCATACAACTAGAAATGAAATACAACACTAATTTATTCCATTATAAATATACAAGCCTCCTAGATTATTCCTCAAATTTTCTCATAATTAAATTCTTCATATCCTGGGAAAAAGAAACATAAGAACATGGTGAGATAGAATGCTTAGTAAGGATAACAATATAGCATAAAATTTCATAAACGAGAATAAAAATTTAAGGCAATGTATAATACTAGAACACAAGACTTTTAAAATTAAATTGTATCATAATATGAAAAAGATAAATCACATAATTCCATTTATTATTCACATTGATTTCATACTGGTCAAATAATCATATGTAATATCAATATCCAATTTCATAATAATGGAATGCATAATGACAGACTTCATAACCACATGGTTTCTACCTTCTTCCAAGACTAAAAATAATATTTTGTCATAGCCTTGTTCCATGACACTAGTTTGTCTCATGAGTCCTATCGATGCATCGAGGAGCTATAGCGGGATCCACCCATCACTTGCTATGTCCAATGCATTCCTCATATGAAAGGGTGTAACATAATCTAAACATTCGTATTAAAACATTCATACAGAATGTCAATATTTTAACCACAAACCATGAATGACATAAAAATAGCACATCCACAGTCAAACATAACTCATTCAAGACAATATGGATGATTTTATTATGAAAAATAATTCTCAATCAAAAATATAATACACAGAAGCATATTGAGATCGATGAAAATAGTCATTAAAACTATTTGAGAGAAATATCCTCTTTTTCTTAAAAACATTTAAATGTTGCACTACTTGTCCAAGAAGTCATTTAAAAGAGACTATTGAATCAAAGTGTCTCATACCACTTTGAAACTATTAAATTCAATTTTAATTTCAAAACATTTATATAAATATATATATATACATTAAATCATTTTTAAAACATGGACATTAAAGAGAATGATATAGAAGAATAAATATTTAATTAATTTAAAACAATATTTTTGTTAAAGATTTCTTAACATAATAAGAGACTCGTGAATATGGATAATTGTGGAATAAAATTAATAAAAAAACATTATAATATCATGATAATTATGGTATTCATGATATAACATGTCAAAGGAATGTATATACACCATATAAAAGTGAATCGGTGCATAAAGACAAAGAGGTGTCAATGGAATGTAAATTGAGACGAAGTACCTTATAAAGACCGTATCCTTAGATTAAGGATAAATCAATAAAATAATTATGTGTGAAAAATATAAATACATGCAATATAATTAGATATTTAGTGTAAATGCATCATATTACATTCACACATAGTCTTGTAAAAACAAAACCAATGACTTGAATGTTTAACTCAATGAATGGAAATTGAGGTATGATTTCCCTTAAAGTGTTCATATAAATGGAATGAGAATATATCAAGGGAGTGATAACATCTATCAGTGGTTTATCCATATAAATAGAAGTGAAAATTTCTACATAAATAATTAATAGTTATTCCACACATAATCTTAGAGTAATATAATCAACGAAGTATGCGTAAAGCCCAATGAGTGCAAATTAAAATTTGATATTCCCTTACCGATTTAATAAATTAAGAAACATACACAATATGAACGAAGTATCATAAAATGACAATGTTAATAACCCTAAATAAAATTATATTACACAAAACATACAATCATGGGTAGTTCATACACCACACAAAAAGAAATAGGGGCAATATAGCATGAATCTCACGGAAATAAGAAGTGAGATGAAAAACCATTTCATTGTACATTTCTTTAGTATATGGTAGGTTAAACTCCTGTATAATGGATAAATAATTGATATTAAATTATAACAGAACAAATTAAATAAAAGAGATATCATATATGATATTCTAATATTGTTTTGTTAATGATATTTCAGTTGTATCATTGTTTAGGTTGTTAACTGATTAGTTATCTTTTTTATTATTTGTTACTGAAGTCATGTTTGATATGAATAAGCTGTATTTTAATCATATCCAAGAATGATATTATGTTCTTAAAAATTATTTTTAATCATAAAGTAAAAATTATTCTTGAATGATTACGATGGGGATTGAATCTCATCGTGTTCGTGGAGACGGTAATCCGTACGTACGCACGAGAGAACATATCATTATTTTGAAATTAAAATCATATGTAAATCGATTCAATATTATATATAAAAAATAATTAACATGTTATATTTATTATTTTTATCAATTATACATCATTATTATACCCATCCAAATAATAATGTATTGAATAACAACTACACCACGACGTAGAGATGGTACGCCGTACGTACGCACGTATGGCGACTTTGTCATTCATATGATGGATAGAATAATAAATATGGTTATACCATATTTATAATTATATCACTGTATTTAAAAGGTTATGGATTTATTATTTTGGTATTGAAAAAACAAAAAAAGGAGGAAGTGGAGGAAGAAAATGAAATGAATGAGGGTGGTGAATTTTTTACCTCTTCTCTTGGTGTTTCCTATTGAGTTAAACAAAAGGGGGTAATAGGTTGGCTTTATGATAAAACTAAGGCATCTGGGTCAAAATAATGGAATTTGGTGGGATATTTGGGCAGGGATTTTCAGATGAAAATTTCTTTGGAGGTGTGAAATTAATAGAAGGGGAAATACCCTTTTATAAGAGAGGTGAGGGTCACTTTTGGAACAGATGGAAATATTATTTTATAATAAATTTATTTCCGATTTATAATGGATCCAAAATGTTTATTTAGAATCTAAGGTTGGGATAGGTTGAAAACCTCTCAAAACAATCGGTTTTAGATAGGTTTAGGTCACCATAAAAATCTTATCATTTAGATTTTCCTCTTAGTTAAATAGTTTGACATTTAACATGTCTCTTTGTATTTTAATATTATATGATTAATAAAAATACTACAAAAAGTCAAGAAAACCCCATGTGGTTCATTATTAATATATATATCCTTATATAAGTCCTTTTGACAAACTCCAGATTTGTAGGAATATTATATCAATTAATAATATAGTATTTGGTTGAAAAACTCAATTATGACAATTTTGACACTATTTAGTATTTCATTAAGCCATAATAACATCATCACATCGAATAAATATTATATAATAATCCCTTACATGTCATATATATTTATATAATGAGTTTAATTCATCAATAGTCTCAAATTACATTTATTTAGATGTTTATAATATCAATTATTTTAATCATTAATTAATCAGGTAATTATTTCTATATTATTGTGTTATAAATAAATTTAACTATATAATGTCTAAAAATTATAAATAAAATACAATTATTTAGTAAAAAGTTTTATCCATAAAATTAATATTTATATTCTAAATTTTAACTTATATAACCCCTTGTAAATTTTTTTTTACTAAAAGATATATGTTTTTCAATTTTGTCTTTACTTTATATTTATTAATATAAAGTGTCATTGTCACTCCCAAGTGGCTTCATGGGGTCCCAAAATCAACCCAAGAATTACCATGGCCGTAAATGTATCAACCTATAGAAATAAGACACATGTTAGGGTAATTTAATATTATTATAATATTTTTTTTCTAACCGTATTTATGGGATTTACACCTTTAACGAGGATAAATAAAATATTTATTGAAATAAATATTCAGAATATATAAAAATAAAATTAACCTATATACACAATTTGGACCTCATGATTTCAAATATAGAATTAGTTTTTCCAAATTAAAAACAAATAAGTGGCAAAAACTAATATAAAATTAAATTTCGTTGTCAAAACAAAAAGTTTGTTTTTAAGAAATATTAACTATCAAAAGATTGACACTTGTTTATATCTAGTTTAAAAGTGAAATTATATCTAATGACCAAAAATATATTAAATGATAAAAATATAAGCTAATCATACTTAACAACCATTAAAATTTATAATTTAAAAGTATAAATTATTTCAATTAATAAAACATTTTTAATTAAAATTTGGTATTTTTCATTATTCATCAAAACATGAAAGTTATCTGAAAAGTACCAAAAATTTATCCAAAATAATATTTCATGTCCCAATTCAATATAATAATTTAATTTTATTAAATTTAATATATAAAATGGTCAAATAGTGGTTTTTAATATGGTATTTCATAAAAAATAGAACATTTTCATTTTTTGAAAAACACTTCATTTATCTGAAAAAATGAATTTGTTATTATGTTATAACTAATAAAGACATAATATGGATTATAAATTATTATATATTATGTTAAATTAAAAATTCAGTTAATAATATTCATAATCGCTTTTTGAACGGCTAGTTTAGTAAGTCATGGTGTGCTCGAACTCAGTGTTGCGTGTATCACACGTTATTGAATTACATTGAAAAGATAAAGTACTATAAAATCTTTGGGTGTTACAATTTAAATTTATACATTCACCAGATTAACTACGGATCATTTTCATAAATTTATAAAAGAATCATAGATTGTTTTCTATAATTTAGATATGGGGTGAATTTTTTTAACAAAAAATAAATATTTTTTATTGAAAAACTGCTCTTTTATTCATACAAAATCCATCATATGTTGGATTGATGTGTTGTCAATTAAATCACAATAAAAATGATTTATTTAATATTTTACTAATGTTTGAAAATAATTAGTTACTGTTTTCTCAATTTTTATAGTGTGATGTGTTGTAACGTAAAATGAAACACTTCTATTGAAAATATGCACATGGAGTCATACTAGACACATTTTGTATTATATTAATATGTGATCCATTATTACATGAAAAAAATTTAATTATGGATAATTTTCATAAATTTTCAATATAATATGTGGGTTTTTATATATTCCTTTCTTTATGATGCACATGTTACACTAAAATGGAACTTATAAAATGTACTCTGTGTAATACTGGACACATCATGTGTGAGATTAATGTGTAGTAAATTATTACATGTAAAATATTAATTATGGATAGTTTATATAAGGTTTAAATATATTTAGAGAACTTTTTCTATGTTTTTTCGATGTTCCATGTGATCTAAAATAAAATGAAACTCTTATGTTGAAAACATGTACTTTCAGTCATTCTGGCCACTTTTTGGGTTAGCTTGACATATAGTCATTTAGTTTATGCAAAAAATGAAATATTTATTGTAATTAAAATTCATTAGAACAATTCATGATTTTTTTCCTGGGCATTGGGTATCTAACTCAGGTCTTAAATTAAAATTACACTTCTATATTGAAAATTTCAACATTAAGTTATACTGGAAAATTCATGTGTTGGATTGATATTTAGTAGATCAATACATGAAAAAATTATATTATAGATCATTTTTAGGAATTATAATGATAATATAAGTTCATATTCTTATTTTTGGATGTGATATGTATTTTTAATGAAAAAATGACACTTTTAATGATAAAAGGATGCACTTTGAGTTATAACACCCACTTCCTATGTTAGATTAATGTCCTGTAAATTAATATATATCAAAAATAAGGTTTGGATCATATTCTTAATGTTTTAAAACAATATGATATATTTTAAAATATTTTTACAATATTATGTATGTTTTAATTTAAATTGACCCTTGTATATTGAATATACACACATGGAGTCATTACAGTCACATCGTGCATCATATGGAACTTCGGTTAATTCCTATACATCAAAAACTAAATATGGATTATTTTCCGAATATATATTTGGATAGTTTGATCTTATTTACATGGTTATAGATATGTGATGATTTTATAGTAAAATGATAATTTTCATTTTAATATGTGCACACGGATTTATAATGGCCACATCATGTGTCAGGTTGATTTGAAGTTTATTCTGACACATCCCACATAAATTATCGAACATTTTCTCAAATATTGAAATCAATATAATATTTTTTCTTAGTATTGATAATCTGATTTTCATTTTAACAAAAATGATAATGTTATATTGAAAACATTAACATTGATTCATACTAACCACGTCATGTGTCAGATGGATGTGCATTAAATTATTAATTTTCTAACATAAATTATGGATTTTTTCTCAGATTTTGAGAACAATATGAACCCATTTGTTCATTTTTGAAAATGGGAAATGAATTAAAATGAAACTTTTAAATTAAAAACATGATCATTTAATCATTCTGGATAAATCATATGTAAAATCTATACGTGATCGATTCTATCAAATTATAATTAAATAATTAAATCATTTACCTAAAATTTGATAACATTCCAAGATTGTTTTCTATGTTTGGATTTTTTGAAATTTGTTTTAATCTAATGTACCATGCATAGATCAATCATTCACATAAATGTTTCAACTTCCAACCATCGTCCAACTTCCTTCACATATAATTCCATGATTTCACTTTTACCATTATATTAGAATATCTAAGAGATGTCACAATTTGTCTTTTCGGAACCATTCATTGGAATGTATTTGGATGAATAAAATGATAATGTGAAGGAATTCATCTTCAGTTTTCATCATGGATATTGAAGTGATTATAAAAGATCTGAAATCCTTTTTATATACTCTTAAGAAGATTGAAAGACCCAAAATAAAAATGATTAGCCATGGACCACACAATGAACTTCTCTATTATTTGAAAATATTTCATCATATTTGTGGTTAAAAGGTTCTTTTACCCATTTAACAATATCCATTTTCATTACTACAACCACATTATATAATCTATCATGATAAAAAGTAGCTTCATGCATGTTACTGTCTTAAATGGATTTTTGATACTGTAAATATCCATGATACATCTACTTGATAAATCACCCAAATCATTCTTTCATTAAAACATCATCACTAAATAATTTTCTAGTTTCAATCAACTGAAACAAACACCTAAATGAAGGAAATTAGTAAAAGGTGGAAAAGGAATTCATGTCTAATTTGGGAATTAAAATATTCCATTTATAATCATTTATGAATTATCATACCCAATGTATGATTGAATTTATCATATGAGATTTAGGTTTTTTAAATATATCATACATGATGAATTGAATTTGGTATATATATATACAATTGAATATGAATGTATCTGAAATTATTTCCCATCATTTTGGGGCCTATTACAAAGATAATTTTTTTATTTATTCAAGATGCAACAACATCAATCAAAACAATCATACTATTTTCATTTGTAAGTGGAACCATATGTATGGGAGGATCATTATCTCTATATCCTTACTCACGAGTGTAAATATATATATGGTGGGGTTCAAAATTTTATTTGCATTTATTGAAGGGTCAAATCATAAAAAAATGAATGGAAATTAAATATGTATATTTAGAATAAGTATATAACTAAATTATTTCCAATAGTATGAAAAATTTATTTTAAGTAAAATAAGATATATATATTATAATCATGATGCTTAAAATACAAAATTTATCTCAAAGGTCATACCATGTACAAGATTACATAAATTTTTGGTAATCACCTAATCTTGATGTAGAAAATTATTTTGGCACTATATACTCTACACACTCACCTATAAGAAAATAATTATTCTTATATGTATTCATAATTTTATTTTCTGTTTGTAGTAATGAGAAAATATGGGAAAAAATATAAAAAAATATTGTAATTGAAAATTTAATTTCTTTGTAAAATTATATGTTTGTGAGTGATAGTTTTTTGATAGTATATAAACCATAATATTATTCACCATCACGAAGATCAATTTGTTGACTTTAACTATAACTCTATTGTCGAACCACGTGTAATTGAAAATATTAACTCAAAATGTTGTATTATGAAACTCCTTTATTTTTTCAATTATACAGAAGTGTGTCATATTCATATAAATTTTATTTTTATCCTTGGAGTTGAATACTTTCATCACTTATTACATAAGCCTAAAACAACTATTTCACATCATAATTTGTTCATCATGATCTGAAATATAGAATGTTGAACCGTTAATTAAAAAACCAGTGTAAAAGATAACATTTATATTTGGTCCCCTGGATAGAAAATGAAGTTTTTCAAAAATAGAATTGGGATTTTCAGATAACTCCTAATAAATATGATATTTGAACCATCTTACAAACTATTATTAATGGGTAATTTATATCCATCTTTCTTCACTTGAGAGTTTCAAATGTCTATGAATTACTCTACGTGATTCATTATATGGAGGAAAATTAAAACTATTATTAAAAATGTAAATGTTGGTCTTTTAATTCCTGTAAGTATAATTCTATGAACACCTCTTCCATAAATTTCTTATCCCATAATTCTTCCACTATGATGATATTTTTTGAGACCAATTCTATCTACATCTCAGAGGTAATCAATAAAAAATTCAATGGATTCATAAAGTTTTAATAACTCTTCAATAAAACATTATAACTTACTTCAATTCGAGATGTAACCCTAAAAATATGCATACATGATTCCATTGGGGTACATGCATCAACAATTTTCATAACTTCAGAGTTGAATCTATCTAACCAAGAGAACCATTAGGTGGTAAATTATATTAATGAATATTGGTTTAAATAATAACTCCATATATCATAATATGAAAGAAATTTACTTATTCATGTATAGAAACATATTAGGGTCTATTAATTTACTGCATAGAGATTTCAAATGAATGAAAATATTTGTTATTATATGTTGTACATTTTTAGTCATAATTTGACGTGATTTATATGAATTAAATCTTCATAAAATGCATGAAAATCATGTTATTGTAGTCCCTGTAACCTCTAATTAGTTTTATAAATGATATTATTGATATTTTATGGATACCCATCTAGAAATTTTACACTACTAAATAAGTATCAAAATTTATATTTTTCTTGCCCAGTTTGAGTGTATGATGGTGAAGGAATAATAGTTTTCATATCACCCTTCACTAGTTCCAACACATCCCTTATTCCCATGTTAGTCACGTAAAACAAAATATTTGACATATACAAAACTAAAGGATGATAATTCATATAAAATTCATCCATTTTCCTTACCATATTTTGTATGGTTTTTCTAAAATGGTTTTCCAAAATTATTATCATTGTATTTTACTTTCTTGAGAAGCTGATCACTCATTAATTTGGAAAATTTTGTACATTTTTTTATATTTCCATTAAATGATTTCATCCAAGATTATTATTTATTTATGCATGATATAAATTTAAAATATCCTAAAAAATATCCTTCAAGGAATGTTTCAACCTAACTGAGTGTGTACCATCTACACAAATAGTACAACCAAACATTCCATTAATATTATAGCATAAAAGATTTCCATAATAAGAAAATTCAACTATCAACCTAAAATACATGGTTCTCAATATGAAATCTTCAATTCTATTAACCTCACACAATATAACACTCATATACTTTATCGATTTCATATCTTTAATAAATTAACCGTAATAAATATCTATATCATTTCTGGGTTGTTTCTGTCCATATTTAAATAGAGACAAGATATTTTTTATGCTTATTTTATGACCACAATGGGAAGCTATAAATTAAAAACATAACAATCGATGAAATGTAATTACTACTATGCACACCAATAGTACTTATTATATATGTAGATAACTTATGTCATATATTTCATGTCTTTTCTCCAAATTTAGGATACTCATAATCAATTATCATCCATTGAGGAGAGTCAATTGGGTGTCATATTTTACCATCATCAATTGTTGTATCTTCATGCAAAGAAATATTTATAATGGTTTCTTAGAATCCATAGATATGTCAAAAGCATGGAATGATAGAAAATTACCATATATATTTTGATGAACATGATTTATTTTTCTTGTATCGATCTATGAGAAAACCAACAAATGTAATGAGTGATTCATCATCCGTAAATTTAATAAACAATCATTTGAACATGCTTCTATTTTCTCAGAGATCATATCCATTGAACATAGAATTCTCTAAGTGAAATATATTTTATAAGAATTATTATATTCTTCTAGTAATATATCAATTGGGATACCATGTAAATCAGTAAACATGGTGTCACTCCTACATTCAACATTTAAACTATATAATATTATTACAGCTATCAATGTTGTATATTTAGTATAACCGATATACAATGGTGTATTTTAATTAATATGTAACTTCCCAATTTTTTTTTATAATATGTAATTTCATCTCAAATTTTCATTTTCATTTCTTACATATGATCTCTTTTATCATTGACACTATGATTTATATAAACTTATCCATAAATCAAAATATCGTACCAGTTAATATGTACATTATTGTTTTTCTCAACATTTAGTCCAAAATTTTTTAGATTCAGTCTATTTGGTGTCAAATAAAATATTTTATCAAGTCTTATGAGTTATTTCATCTTGAATAAAATCAACATAAACATGAATAAATGATTTTAGAAGGTTCATAAAAATTCAATATTGAAATTATTGATGATATTTTTGATGCCATACTCATAATATATTTTTATAATATTATCATCCATCCCGTTTTGATTCATATATATCCTATTATATTCAATATTATTTATTCTGCACTGAAATAAATAAATACATATAAGGTAGTGATAATCAAAGGAGAAATTTATATATACTTTCAAGAAATTTGATAATTTTTCTCTGAAAAAAATTTATACTCACTTTGGAAACTCAATGAAGAATGAAAAAAATGATGTTTGGATAATATTAAAAAATTCATTGAAATTGTAATATTGGAATCCTAATGAAAACGTTTCACATTTATATCAACCAATTAAAATAATAATTTTGATTATCTAAAACAATGTATGTTGTGGTGTGAAACATTAAGGAAGGTAGTTGATAAATGATGAATGCATTGAAGAAAAGTGGTAAGGGTTGTAATAGGATTCAAACAAGGGGAATCTGTATTGGATGATTTACAGCATGATGTTGTTTCCCCATTTGATATATTATAATCTTTATTGTATAATAATGATCATACAAGACTAATATCGTTTAATGAATCTCAACATGCCAATGTAATTGGTGATGATTCCTAACACGTTATATTTTTAAAAATTAGTAAAATGTAATGTATGAATCTATTGTAGATGAAGTGTTATACATTCTTAAATAGAGACAATAAGTATTATAACACTCTTATAGAATCAATAAAGCTATATTACATTATTTTTATATGATAATTAGAGTTTAATTATGTGTATTGAGATTGTTTTTTAGTGGTTGAAATCATTTATGGAAGGGAAGTAGTTATATTAATAATGTTATGAAGAGTATAATTAAATTTTCATCTATTAATAAAGACAAAGATCCACAATTATCAATCACCAAATTATTAATTGCTATTAGTTATTGTAAAAATTTGAAGGATAATTATGTTTTTAGTGAGAAACCTTAAACAATATATATGTTAATTTATTTAATTTCTAAATAATAGATTCCAGGAGACTATAATCAAGTACTTTGGGAAAATAAAAAAACCCCAAGAAAAAATAAATATGTTGAAATAATTAAATATATTGAATGATAAATCACAAGTAAAAAACTATGGGTTTTAATGTGTGGATAATTCCAAGGAGGCCAATGGATAGTGGTGAAAAAGTTTCAGTTCCAATAGATCACGAATTTCATGAGGTATAGGGTCCTCTAATAGGGGTCTTTTTAAAATACTATAAATCATTTACCAGTTCATTTTAAAAAACATTTATAAAGTCCCATATTTATGATCAGTAAAATATAAATTGATTATTGAACCACTCAAAATGAGTTCTTACTCGTATCTCTGATAAATATAGGATTTTATTAGCACTTCTCAGGAAAATTTGATAAAAATATATATTCATAAGTAATTTCTATTTTAACACTGAAAAAACACTATTTATCATCAATCTTACGATGCTTGTAATGTTTTATATTTCATGACGTAGGAGGATATGGACATTGATCTGATCCATCCCCCTATAGAGTGTGAGGGACCACTATCATTCATTGAGGGAACATGGCCTTAATCATTCACTCCCTTTCCTATCCCTAATATTAGTTATTATTTCCATTAGATATTTATTATTCCTAAGGTTCAATATTTGTTTGATGGCTTCCCAAAACCTTTTATCCTGTCCTAAGAGTTCATAGATGCCTTCTTTCTTGTTAAACTGATATCGATAGAATGTTTCAAATAACTTTTTTAATTAGTAGATTCATTAGACCAGTTTGTTTTCATATTTTAGGGACTATAGGAATGATTAAATATGGTTTTTTCAACAATAAGAACATCATGATTCAATTCTATTTGCATAATGACTTGGTTATTCCCCGGTTTAGTTCCCCCATGTATACAGTGTATCTTGTTTCTCCTTATTCATGTGTGATGATGATTTCCACTTGAAATTATTTACTACGACTATGGATATTTTGGTTTGTTTTCTAGAGAACCCTCTTTGTTTTTAAGAATTCTTCCATTATTCGAATGTTAGGTAATTTGTTTGGCAGATATTTATTTTCTAATAGTATAACTAAAAGTATTTTCAATCTCATTTCTCCAAAATTATGCATTGAAGTCATTGTTTTAAGAAATCTAATAGGGAATGATTGGATTATAGTTCGGGAAGAGTTCTACTACAAATAATCTATTTCTTTGGAGTCATGGAATGATTTTCTTCTTCATTCAAGAAAATGTTTTACTTGATGATAGTGGGTAAGTTGGGTGCATTAATAACTACCTGAAAATGGTTGTATGATTGGATATTGAGGTAAGGGTGTGGTGACCATTTCTAAAGTAGGATTGAAGGAACGTATTTGAATTGGTGTTTCCATTTACCAAGGTAGTAATTTGGAGGTAGTTCAATTTTGACCACTTGAGAAAGGGGAGTCAAATAGGAAAAACAACTTTTTTTGATCACAACTAAATAGTTGAATCTGAATGGAATAGAAATATTTGTCACCATCCTGAAAGAGGTATGGATATTATTCAATGATTCAAGTATAGTAGACAAAATATGGTATATTGGTATGTGATTTTGAGTGGGTGTGTGCAATAGGTCCTAGTAAAATTAAATAAATTATGCTAAGGAGGAATTCAATAAGGAGGTAGTGATAATTGGTGATGATTCAAAACACAATGAGGATTTATAGGTGGTTGGTGAGGTAGATGCAATGGACTATATAACTAGTGGAGGTGGTCGGGGCTGGGTGAATACGACAAGTAGAGTGAGGTTGAGAGGAAATAGATCATCTATTAATACTTGTAATCTGTTAAAAGATATGGAGGTTAAAAGTTTGGTTCAGGGATATGGGGATAAAATACATGTAGGATCAGGAATCCAAACCCTAATACCATCAGAGAATGTCTCTAAATGACAATGTCTTTATCGGATCGATTAGGAGGACAAGATACCTAGCCATGCTTTGGTGGAATGTTTTAATGGATTTCTTGTAATAACCCTGTAAATCTAAAGAAGTATGAAGGGGTGGAATGGGAAAGGTATTTATGGAGATGCATTATGTTAAAGTTAATAAGGTATAAAATATGTAAGGTCTACTCTCAATTTCCTAAGATGATGGGAACATGGTCATCCAAAATGAATAAGGTGATGGATAGTGAACCCATGTCTCCTAGACATGAAGGTAAGAAGTGATTAAATTGTCATTGTGAAAATTAGATAATGGAGTATGGTGAAGAAAATGAACTAGAATAGGGTGATGGTATAATGTAAGATCAAATTTAAGAATATGAGGTATCTAATAGTACGTTCAGGTAAGTAGATAAAGACGACGAGGAAAAAGGGGAAGCTTGTGATCTTATTATTCATTTGAAGTAAGACATGTTAGAGGAGGTATCTAAGATGAATACTATATAAGAGGTGGTCCACATGATGAATGAGAGGATGATTCAAGTGTATGATAATATAGAGAAGTGTTTATGGATCAATAATCAAGATCATATTTGTATATATGGATTCAAAAAAAGGAATATTATTGTGGAAGATTATATCAAATCATGGAAAAGATGACCTATAACTTTGATGACCTCATCGATGATGGCCCGGAAACAGAGGCATGTTCTCTTCAATGGAGTTTATACGGAGGTAAGCATTCTAATATACATAAACTCAATTTTAATGATTCAGTGATTTCTCATGGTTTCTGTTGATTTCATGTTCAGAACATGAGAGGCTTCCCACATTTTCCATAAAATTTATTTTAATAATAAAAAGCTACATTTTAGTCAGCTAATCAAGACTATATAAAATAAATTATAAACTATCAAATCAATATATATTAAAAATGAATAAATAACAAAAAAGGTAAAAACTAATTAACATTAGTACTTAACAGATAGTATTAAATGAATGAATATAATAAATGAGTGAAATTTAATAAATAAAAATGAATAAACATCAAAATTATTAGAAAAATCCTTAAGTTTTATTAATTATATAAATTATTAAAAACTGAAGATGAATATATATTAAAATGAAATGATTACATATTGAATATGTACATTAAAACCATATAAGAAACTGTAAATGGAAATGAATAAATAAATATTAAAAATAATGAAATATAATAATATTAATAGAGTAAATATTAAAACAATATAAATTATAAATAAAAATATTTAAATAAGTAACATTAGTCGGGAATAAATAATAATAAATAATATTAATTGAATGAACCTAAATAAAAGTAAAATTCAACAATTAAAATTCTATAGATAGTAAAAATATTAAAAAATGATCTAATTTTTTTGTTATTTAAATTATTAAAAAAAGTAAAAGTAGATATATGATTAAATAAAAATAAATAAATATTAATTATTTAAATTACTATAATTTCAAATAATTAAATATTAATGAATAAACATATATAAAAAATTCTAAAAATGGTTAAAATTTATAAAAATTAACAATGAAATTTTGAAAATGAATAAATTAAAAAAATATTAAGAAAATTATGATTATTAGTGATAAGATAATTTAAAAATTGATTAATTTTGAAAAATATATTTAAAAGTCACAAATAAAATATTTTTAATAATAATATGAAGAATGAATTATATTCAATAATAAAAAACCAGAAATATATATATATATATAGTATGGTAATAAATATAATTCTAAAATAAATAAAAACTTTAATAAATTAATGAAATATTATGTGTGTGTACATTATATATAAATATGAATTATTTATAAATTTGTATGTGTCATATTAATGTAACACACGTGTGATACATATTAAATTGAAAAAAAAATCACTTTTAATTAAATGTCTATTACATGAAACAATTAAATTATATATTTAATTAAAATTAATTTTTAATTATAAAAGATTTTTCACTAAGCATGTAACTTATTTAATATAAGTATACATTTTTTGTTTTATATGAATCAAATATAGAAAAACAATAAATATAATGACATATATATAATTATATATTTTAGTATTAAAAATATTAAATCTATTAATGAATAATTGTGTATAGAAAATTAAAGATAAATAATTTATAAAAATATCAAATAAAATATATTCAAAATAAATTAATTATTAAAAAATAAAAAAATAAACATTATAGCTAAGGAAGAATGCATCGTTTATTTTTGAACAAAAATATAAAAAGAACATTCATTAGGGATAAAATTTCCTTTTTCATTTCTAAAAAATCATGTAACTATTATCGTCACTAATAAAGGACCCATTTATTATTGCTGATAAAGGACCCATTTAATATCAGTTTTGTTAGCATTTGTAAATTCCATGATGGCTGTTGAAAG
Source organism: Viscum album (assembly GCA_963277665.1). Classification (NCBI taxonomy): domain Eukaryota; kingdom Viridiplantae; phylum Streptophyta; class Magnoliopsida; order Santalales; family Viscaceae; genus Viscum; species Viscum album. The sequence goes on along the minus strand of OY728158.1, from coordinate 357,842,490 downwards.
ATATGCAGTCATGCACCATCCCTATAACATAAACATATTTTAAAAATAAAATCAAAGTGGAATTTAAATATTACAGGAAACAATAATGAAATCTTGATATTATATTTCACTATCATTTCAATTCAAATCTTACATATAAAATATTATCATGGATATGATGTTTAAAATTAATTAAATAACATTACAATCAAACATAAAAAATGAAAACATTTATGGAATACTTTTTTCAACAATCATCACCTATAAAAACCTTGTCTCAACAATAAAACCAGTGTTTTTAGTAACTGTACAAAAAAAATAAACAAATTTTGATTTTAATATAATCTGTATATGATAAATTATATTTTTAATGATGATCTATGTCAATGATTTTACTATAAATTGTATTATTAGTGATTATATTATTAATTTTATATTAGTTAATATTTATTAAAAATAACATTACTTAATAAATATATTGGGAATTATTAATTACATAGTTAATTAATAATATAAATAAATTATATTGTTAATTACATAATATTTTAATGATATCATCTGTTATTAAATATTTAATTACCCAAATTGTTGTTATAAATTATATCATTAAACAAAAATTAAATTTTTAATTGAAAACACGCCGTTTGATAATACTGGTCACATTGTGTGTCAGATTGACGCATGGTCATTTCATACAGGTCATTAATTTTTTAAGAATCATTTTCATAAAGTTCAAAAAATAATAAGATATATTTTGATTTATTTTTGAAATGTGACCTAAGTTTTAAAATTAAATGAATATTTTATATAGAAAACCCATTGTTAAAGTTATATCAGCCACATAATATATAAAATAAATGTTCTCGTGATTCCTATATGTGATAAATGATCTATGAATCCTCTTGATTTTTTTTAAAATAACGGGATATCATTTACTCGAATGTCATAATATGATACAAATTTTCAACTGATATAAGACATTTTTATTTAAAACACACACTTTGATTCATACAGACAACAACATGTGTTATATTGATATGAGGTTAACTCATATACATCAATAATGAATTATAGATCATCGTCTTACTGTTTGAAAATAGTATGAGTTTTTTCTTGGTTTTGGATATGTGATGTATCTTTAAACCTAAAATTACACTTTTATATTGATAAAAATCACATTGAGTCATACGTACCACATTGTGTGCTGGATTAATGTGTGATTTCATACTATACTCATAAATTAAATATTGATCGTTCTACTCAGGTTAAAAAATATTTAGTGATTTTTTTCATGATTTTGGCTTTGTGATGCACATTTTAAACAAAAATAAAATTTTTATATAGAAAACACAAAATTAGAGTCATGTTGGACACATTATGTTTCATATTGACATGAAGTTGATTCCAAAAAATCATGTATGAATTATGGATTCATTCCCTAATTTTCTAAAATAATCAAAGGACATTTTCTTATTTTTTTCCTATGTAATGCGCATTTTAAACTAAAATGACACTTTTAAAATGAAAACATACATGTTGAGTCATAACGACCAGATCATGAGTTTGATTGGCACGAAGTCCATTGTTATATATATTAAATGTATAATTCTATATTTTTTTAAATCTTGAAAACCATCCAAAATTTATTATTGGTTTTGGCTCGGTGACATGCATTGTGAACTAAAATTATACTTTTATACTGAAAACACACAATTTGTATCATAAAAAGAACATCATTTTTCATATTGATGTGTGGTTGATTCCAACTCTTCAGGAATAAATTATTGATCGTTTTTGAAAATTGTGAAATTAATCAAAACTTATTTTCTTGGTTTCAATAATTTGACACATGTTTTATGATAAAATGACCCTTTTATATTGAATACAATCTATTGGAGTCATACTAGCAAAATCGTGTGTCAGAATGATGTGTAGTAAATTTATTCACATAAAAATGAATTATGGATCATTTTACTAAATTTGTAATAAAATAATAGCTCATTTTTCAATTTTTTCTACGTGAAATGGGATTTAAACTAAAACGAGTCTTTAATATTAACAATTGTCTTTGAGTAATATCATCCACATCAAGTGTTAGATTGACAGATGATTGATTAATAAATGTCATAAATGAATTATGGATATTTTTTAAATGGTTTAAAACAACCCAATATCATTTTCTCATATATGGAAACGTGATGTGCATTTTAGACTAAAAATATTGTTTTTTATTAAAATTAAACACTATGAGACATAACAATAAAATCACTAGTCAAGTTGAGATGAAGTCAATTTCCATATTCCTTATAAGAATTATGGACTATTGTAATAATGTTTAAAAAACAATAGGTTTTTAACTATTTTGGATATGTGATACATGGTTTGAACTATAATTACAATTTTACATTGAAAATTAACAATATGATTCATACAAACTACATCATGTGTCATGTTTATCTCTGTTCAATTCCTATATGACCAAAATGAATTATTTGTTATTTTCATAAAGATTAAAAACAATTTGTTCTCTTTTTCATAGTTTTCACAGTTTGATGTTTATTTTAAACAAAAATGACACATTCTTATTGAAAAAATACAATTGGAGTCAATCCAAATGTCACAAACCCCTCCCTAAAAATTGCACCCCTCTATGCCATGAATGTTAGAAGAATGATAATGTAACCCGAATCCTGCCTCCAGTATTCCCTAGGTTGGGGACTAGCACTGCGGGTATAGTAAACACACAAATGGGGTGAATTACCCTATAAGAGAATAGATGCGAAGGAGAAAGATAAGATAGACACAAACATAATATTTCATAGACATAAATATAAAATAAATCCCAAGTACACATATGCAATTTCATGAATGAATTACTACAAATAAAAGGGAAAGCTTCATGTACCAAAAGAAAGAAAAACTGCAGTGACAACAAATCCTGAACAACTCCAACAACCCCAAGCTAGTAGTTACCATCCTGATCTCCAACATGCTCCAAGTGACATAAGAAAGAAATCATATATATGTAGGGTGGGTATAAAATTACACTCAGTATCATTCTCCACATATCCTCTCATTTAAACATAATGAAAGAATGCTAAATAACAGTGAACAACAAGTAAAACTGACTCATCACATAAATAGGTATACTATGTTCCAACCTAACCACAATTAATCTCACCAAGTATTGCATATATGTGTGTATAATATAATAATTAATATCAAGGGTACCCCAATACTAGTCCCCCACTGGTTTTCCAATTTTCTCCAACGACGCACTTCCTATGTATCACTCTCAAAAAAGTATAGCCCAAAGACAGCTTGGCAAAGCACGATAAACTGCACCTCATGCAACACACCACCACCACATCCATGTAACCAAAAGTAACCAGGTAGTTTTTGGGAGCCCCCACATCCCACATAATGTGTATCAAACTTCGATTACTATATTTCAAGCCACCACAACACATACACTCAGTATGGATCCTCAATCCATCACAACCTATACATGTTATACCTATAGTAGAACATAGGAAAGTAAATCTAGAATATATGTGTGTGAAATAACCACAATACATTACAACACCAGACTCACATATATGGGGAAAACTATCCACAATACATACCAACACAATTAACATCCACGAAAAGAAAGCGGGGCCAGAGGGGGTAGTCAGGCATCCATCCTCCCACCGGGATGTTGGGGAAAACACCCCCTAGAGGACAAAATACCAGGGTTTTCAATTTCTCTAACCGAAAGGGTGTAGTATCATATAGAAACAAAAAATTATAGATTATAATATATATCACATCCACACTACTAGAATAACCTAGATTTAGACTCAATTGGACCTGACATCTCTCGGAATCCCAACATCCACAGTTATGACATGGAATCCTATTAGAACCCAACCATTTTAAGAGATAAATTAGATTATTTTATCCTTTTTTATCAGTTTCAATTTTTGCAAATTATTTATTTTACTATTAATTAAACATTATAAATTCTACATTACATTACATTACCATCACAAACAGTTCCATGACTTCCAGGCATAACCAAACCCATTCCACAGTTCCTTTAAAATTTAACCTCAGAATTACATTCCATAAATCTCCAACCCCATGGGTTATCATCATTTATTCAATAATTTGATAACAACATTGTCACTTTTCCATAATTCTAGGTACACAATAAAGAATTATAATCATCCAAACACAAGGGGATCAACGCAGTGAGTAGATGAACTACCCATTGAGTATAATCAACTTATAGTTGGGGTACAAACCTATCCATCCTCAAGATGCTAAACATATAAAGCATGTGAAATACCATGTGTGTTTTGGAATCTTTTGGATATAGGTTAAGCATGAACATATACCTCCTGAAGTGGAGAAATTAAAGCTGATAAAAAATCATCAGATTAAAAAACCACCACTTTGATATCAATGGGTAATACTAGCTTCAACCTTTTCCAATATCCTTGTTTTCCTCCCCATGACCCACATGCGTAAATGAATGTATCTCATCACTCTAAAAGTCAACTGATGTCGCTAAAACTGGGCCTCCAATCCCCCACATACCACAATATCTCTCTAGGGTTATACATCCTAGGCTCACACCTCAACAAAAGCAGCTAGAAATAAACAACATAGCAACTGGGATCATGGCCCTAAACAAGCCCTTCAGCCCTCACATACAACATGAATTCCTAGCTCAAATTAAAAAAGAGCATGGCATTTAAAAGAAAATAGGTTACTAATAACCCTTTAAGGAACTATCTTTATTTTACAACTGATCCTTAATTATTTATTTAACTAACAAATTCAATTAAACAAGCACAACTACATCCATTTGATTTATCACCAAGAAAAACAATAAAAACAACCATATTCAATAATAATTACTTTTTATATTTAGCCAAATAATTTATAATTAATATTTAATTTAATTGTTTTTACCAATTTCCACCATGAACAACAAGATAAATATAAAAATCATAGATATGACATAATTTAGAAAATCAACAGGCAATAACATCGCTATACAATAGATACCAAATATTTATTCTAGTTCAAGTATTTAATATGTTAATTTCATTGTGATGTATTCGATAAAACATGAAAAATATATAAATTCATGTAAAGGAATTGAAAATTCATTAATCTCCTACCTTAAAAGGTTTTCGACATTATTTTCAAGATAAGGGTCCAACACAATGGATCCTTATCACCTCTCCTCCAATGACTGCATTATCCAAAGGATGTCATGGCACAACTGTATCAACAAACACCTATGAAAGTTATATTATCAACATGTATATATCACATGATGTAATTTAGAAAGGTTAATAGTAGTAACTAGATTGAGGAACCCAGAATAACGGATCTATAACAAACCTTACATCAAATATAAATCGAAACGGTCTGGTTTCACCAAGATTGGGGGTGTGCATGCAGTTTGAAAAACTCCTAGGGGAAATGATCCAATGAGTTAACAATCATAAAAATAATCGTGAAATACAATTTGGGGGAACCTCACACAAAGAGAATGTTTAAGAAATAAAGGTGGAATGTATCATGGAACTTTTAAAAATCTAAATAGAGTAGTAGTTTAGACATAGTTTAGATTTTCCATTAAAGGCAGATCTGGTCAAGACTATGCAATTTGACAGAGTAAAGGCACCCAGACACTTTTAATATCAAGATAAGTGTTATAGACTTCGAATTGGTGTTAAATCACATAAAAAAGGCTTTGAATTCCTTTAACATCAATGAAAATGTCAATGGGGGTGAAACTGTAGGAAGCTAGAAACACTTTTCACAAATGTCTCACTCATGAAATTGTTCACAAATGCCTCATCGCTGACACTATTTACAAATGTCTCACTGAAAACACTCTTCACAAATGACTCACTAAGGACACTATTCAAATATGTCTTAATGATGACAGTATTCACAAATGCCTCACCGAAAAAACTGTTTACAAACGACTCACCAACAACCCTATTCACAAATTTATCACAGAGGAAATTGTTCAAAAATGTCAAAATGATGACACTGTTCACCAAATGTATGATAGATAACACTATTCACAAATGTCTCACCAATGAAGTTGTTCAAAAATTTCTCACTAATGAAATTACTCACAATTGTCTTACCGACGACAGTATTAAAAAATTTCTCATTGATGACACTGTTGAAAAATTTATTACCGGCGATACTGTTCAAAAATGTCTCACTGATGACACAATTCATAAATGTCTCACTGATGATACTGTTCACATTTGTCATATCGAGGCCACTGTTCATAAATGACTCATCGATGGCATTGTTCAATAATTTCTCAATAACGAAACTATTTGTGTACAAATTTCTCACCGAAGACACTATTCACAAATGTCTCAATGATAACACTGTTCAAAATTGGATCACCAATGATTCTATTCACAGAACTGGAAAAACTGTTCAACGAACTATAAATTTGGAAAACTATAGAAAATATGTCACCTTGACCTCCTAGAACACCTCAAAAACCATACTTTCACAATAGAATAGACCAAAGAGGTCAAGGCCATTACATCAGACAAAAAGAGTATTATATTAATATGTGATCCCTTATTACCAAAAAATGAATCATAGATAATATTCATAATGCTCTAAGATAATATGATCTTTTTAGTTTTTTTCTATGTGATTTTTGTTTTACACTAAAATGAAACTTTGAAACACCCACTTTTTGTAATACTAGACACATCGTGTGACCAATTTTTCTGAATTCAATTCCTACATGTTACATCTGAATTGTGGATCATTTTAATATTTTTTTAAACAATTAGAGACTTTTTAATTATTTTTTTCTATGTGACATGTGATATGAACTAAAATGACACTTTTATTTTAAAAACACATGTTTTCAGTTGTACAAAACACTTCTTCTGTTAGATTGATATTTAGTAAATTAATATATGCCACACATTATATATGTATATGAATCATAAGGATTTAAAAAAATTATATCTTTTTTCATTGGTTTGGGATATGTGACGTGTGTTTTAAACTAAAATCACACTTTTTATATGAAAACTATTATATCAAGTCATAATGGACACATAATGTGTTGGAAAAAAATTTAGTCAATTCATACACAAAAAAATGAATTATAGATCATTTTTTTGAATTATCAAGACATTATAAAGTCATATTTTAATTTTTATCTGTGATTTGTGTTTTTAAAACTAAAATTTCACTTGTAATGAGAAAAAGATGCAATATGAGCCATATTATCCACATTATGTGTCAAATTGATGTGCGATCAATTCTTATGTGTAAAAAATTTATTATGGATCATTTTTCCAATGTTTGAAAATAATCAATGATCATTGACTGAATTTTTACAATATGATATTTGTTTTCATCTAAAATTACACTTTTATATTGAAAACACACAAATAGAGTCACTCAGGTCACATTGTGTTTCAAATTCATCTTTAGTCAATTTCTATACATCATAAATTAATTATGGGTTATTTTACTAATGTTTTTGGATATTTTGAACTCATTTGCTTGGTTTTTACATATGTGACATTTTATAGAGTAAAATGAAACTCTTATTGTGAAGGCATGCACTTTGTTTCATAATATCCACATTATGTGTCAGATCGATTTGTAGTTGATTCTCACATATCTCAAATGAATTATCGATCATTTTCCTAATGATTAGAAACAAATAATCTCATTTTTTGTCATTGATAATTTTATTTTCATTTTAAACTATGATAAAAAATTTATATTTAAAACATGAACTTTTATTCATACAAACCAAATTGTGTTTTAGATTGATGTGTATTAAATTTCTACTTGTCAAAAATTAAATATGAGTTTTCTACATAATTTTGAAAATAATAATAACTCATTTGTTTTGTTTTGAAAAAGTGATAATTTTTTTAGACTAAAATGACACTTAAATATTGAAAAAAATATTTGTGAATCATTATAGACACATCGTATGTATGATTGATATATGACTGATTCCTACAAATGATAAAACAAAATTATAGATAATTTCCTTAGATTTTGAAATTAATCCATGTCTATTTTATATATTTTACCAATATGACATGTGTTTTAAACTAAATTAGCTTATAATGAAAAATCCTCCTCAAAAAAATTTCAACATTCAACCCTCATTCAACTTTCTTTAAATATAATTCCATGATTCCATTTTGAACATTGGATTAGAATATCTGAGTGGAATCACTATTAGTATTTACAGTAACTCACATTGTCATGTATTCAGTTGAATAAAATTTGAATTTGATGAATTAATCTTAAATTATCATCATGGATATGGAATAGATTATAAGCTAGTGAGGACTCATTTGAAATACTCCTAAATAGACACCATGGTAAAAAATGAAAATGATAAGTCTAGGAGCATGGATGTCCTCCCAAATCATTTGGTAAAATGTCATAAATTTGGGGGTAAAAGGATCATTTAACCATTTTCATATCCCCATTATATTTATTACAACATCAATATACAATCTATCATTAGAAAAATTATCTTCATACATGTTAATAACTCAACCAAAAGAATTATAGTGTAACCCTAGATGATACATATCCTTGAAAAATCAATGAAAAAATTGTTTCTCTTCATCTTCATCACTATGTATTTTTTCTGCTTCAACCAATTCAAACTAACTCATAAATGAATTAAATTTGTGAAAATTCATAATATAAATGCATGTCAATTTATTGAATGATATTTTATCCATTACAATTGATTATAAATTATAGAAACAAAAGCATTATTGAATATATCAAATGATATTAGGTTTACTAAATATATCATACATGTTTAATTGAAGTTGGATTGACTCAATAGATGCTTGTTTACTTGAATATATATGAAATTATTTCCAATAAAGATGGTACCCATTTAATTTTTTTTTCTATTTTTACTAGATGCAGAACCCTCTAACAAAGCATTTATACTATTTTCATCATGCTGAGGAACCAAATGTGGAGGAGGATCATCAAATTTATGGACTCAATAATGAGTTAAAAATTATCTATGGTTGGGTTCAAATATATTTGTAATGATGAGGGGATCACATTAAAAAATCATTCTATGGTAATAAAAAATTTATTTTTATAATTAATATATAACTATAATATTTCTAATAGTGTATGAAATTTAATTTAGGGAATGTAATTTCTATGTATTATGATGTTGATGCTTAAAATCCAAAATGTATATCTATGGTCATTAAATGTATAATATCACATTAATAATCATAAATAGCCACAAATTGATGTCAAAAATCATTCTTACACTATTTAATATTCCCACTCAACTCATGAAAAATATTTCTTCTTTTAAGTATGTAGACTTTAGTTTATCCTAAAAGTACTGCGAAAATATAGACAAAAAATATATTAAAATAATATTTCAATTTAAATTATAATTACCTTGGGGAATTTCTTGTTTTTGGATGATAATTTTTTGTGGTATATTACATCCATTATAAATTTTAAAAAATATTATCAAAAAATTGATGTTATTATGTTTTGGATGCTTTAGAAATATTGAAAAAAATGAGTAAATCATTCTCAAATAAGTTTTGACAGTTAAATATGATAATATTAACTATAATCTATTTGTATTTGAAAAAATAATTTGGCTTCTTATATTTACTTCACAGCCTCACGCACTAATTTAGATGATATTTATATATCACCCTATCATAAAAAAATTCTTCCTAAACAAATAAAAATTAAAAAATATTTTTTTATAAAATATTGATTTTAGTTCATTAAATTTTCATAGTTGATATCATGTGTGGTAATTTTGATATAAATACATCCTTTGGATCGTAAAAATTAATCATTTAGTGTATCTAATTAGAAATATATTACCATCGAATTCTTCTTAAAAAAATAATTAATAATATATTAGTATATATAAATTTTATATGATTAGATTGTAGAGTTTTACCCCTATATTTTATCCATCAAGATAATTTCATCATCTGTTAATTTTTTCAAACACTATGCTTAGATCACATTTTTTCTTGATAGATTCTTCTTATTACAAAAAAATATTTTATGTATAATTGATTGTGGGATTAATGATTCCAACTCTTGCTTCACAATTTTTTTTCTTTATATAATAATAGTATATAAACCAGATTAATTTTAGTCAATAAGGTTTTCTTATGACTTTTCAATTTCTCTATGTTTCGATAATCACAAACACTTTATCCTAAGAAAAAATTAAAAATTACCGTAAGTATTATTTTCATAACGAAAATTTTCCTTCTTTAAGGGAATTTTTATCCTTTCCAACATTTTTTCATTTTATAGTATCTCTAAATATTACTCATTTTATTACTATTGTAAAAGTTGGATTCATATCTAAAACCTAAGATTTTTATAATTCCTCAAATATAGAGTATTCTATTTTGAGGTTCCAAATTCTATGAAATTCAGAATGCAAATTCATTGAAATTCAGACTCGAAATTCTTTGAAATTCAGACTCTGAATTCTATGAAATTCAGACTCTGAAATCCCTGAAATTCAGACACTGAATTCTATGAAATTCAGACCCCAAATTCTCGGAAATTGAGACTCTGAATTCTATGAAATTTAGAGTCTGCAATCTCTGAAATTCGGACTGTTAATTCCTTATAATTTTTACTACAAATTCTTGATAATTCAGACTCTGAATTCCCCATAATTCCGACCGCGAATTCCTGATAATGCAGACTCTAAATTACTTAGAATTCAAACTCCATATTCTTCAGAATTCGGACTCCCAATTCCTTATAATTTAGAATCTGAATTCCTTATAATTAAAACACCCAATTTATTATAATTCAAACTCTGAATTCCTCATAATTTAGACAACAAATTCATAAGAATTCAGACTCTGAATTCTTACAAATTCCGACTCCAAAATCCATTGAATTTAGATTCCAAATTCATTAGAAAAAATAATATGAATATCCATTTCTTTTAGACTCAAAATGTTTATTTGGGTAGACTCTGAATTCTATTTTTCATTAGACTCTGAAAAAATATATTTGGTTAAAAAAATTTATATTCCTTATACTTGTTTATAAAACAATTTTTACATTCCATTTATAATAAATAGTTGTATGAGTGACATGTGTATAGCCCCATTTTAGATTTAAGAAAAAAATATAACCATTGAAGGAGGATGCATATCGTTAGAGAAGTTCCAATATATAGTATCTCATTTGAATGAGCTCAATGCATGTTCCATCACTCTAGAGATTACCTATTGAAAAAGTGATATATATAGAGAGACTCTCATGCATTTTGAGGATCTAAACATCTTGTTCATATTGCTTCATGCGACTTTGATTATTGCTATATACAATTGAGGTATTATAGGTAAAGGAAGGCAGAGGTGCCGACTACCTTAATGTTAGAGGACTTCCAAGGATAGGAATATAAAGGTGTCGACTACATTAATGATCGAGGTATTGTGGGGATAGAAATAAAGAATGCGATGTTCTTATAGACGGATTACCCAAGTGTGGGTAAGATAGACTTTCTTTAATGTATAAATCCAGGGACCTTTATCCATGGTTGTAGTATACCCTTCTCTTTGGGTTATAAGATTTCATACTTGTTACGTGTTTGGTTTTAAGTTTATTTCCACTATATTTTGATATATGAAGATAGTATAACTTTCATATACTTTCTTGTACATTTATATAGTTTGATTAGTATGATTATATACAATTTAAGATAGAATCTTTTCATTGTAATATTTCCTTAAGATTCATTTCCAAAACCATATTTCTAGAACCTAAAAATTTTGTTTAGTAGAACTAAAAAATTATTTGTGAATTTACCTTGTTTAACTTTGTTAAACATAATTTTCATTTTGTTTAAAAACGAAACATTTTAAACATACAATTCAACCCTCTTTTAATTGAGCATCTACATTCATATTTTGATCCTAGAATTTGTATCATAAGAGGTCATTTAAATACATATATTCACATATAAGTTTTCTTTCTCATGTTTTCATTGTTATAAATTTTTTCTTTACTTTGGGGTTTTTATCATTATTTACAAACATTTAGTATTAAAAAGTTTTGTTTATAATGATATTTTTCAGAATGACAGGAATGAATGATGGTTCGATTGAAAATAAAACTCCAACTAGACCACCTATATTTTGTGGGATTGATTGTGAGTATTGGATAGATCATTTGATGACTTTTGTTATTAACACTTGAGTGGAAAACATTGTCATGCTTACAAGAGATTACAAAATTTCTAACATAGAATTCAAAACCATTACCAATCAAGAAAAGACAAAATATAAAATAAACTATAAAGTATGTAATACATTGTTGTGTTCTAGGACCATAAATATATATAGTCATATTTCTTCTTGTGAAGCCAAAAATTGTATTTGGATGAAATTTGAATTAAAACATTTTGGTACAACCAAAGTGATTGAGACTAGAAGAGCTAGTCATAGAGAAAAATATCATGTATTTTTATTTACTTATAGAGAAACTGTATGCATGGTACGAAAAAGGTTTATGACAATTGTTAATGGATTACAATATGTGGGAGAAAAACTTCTAGATGATGAGTCTCTTATGGAAAGATTATAGATATCATGCCAAATGAGTGGGATTCTAAGAGAACCGTTATTAATGAGAATGTGAAAGTATCTCAAATTACACTTGATGAGATTTTTGGAACTCTTATTTTATATGAGACATGAATGAAAATAGATTCTGATATGAATAAGATGAAGAATGGAAATGGGAGTTTAGCCTTTGCTACTACTAAATCTGAGACACTGGAAAGGGTTACAGGATCCAAGTCTAAGAAAGTCTCAGTTTTATCAGAATCTAGGGAAAGTGAACATTATAACAATGAGATAGATAATCATTCTCATATTATAAAAAATATAGTTGGAAGATTTTCAGTTTAGATTTAATAATAAAGAATGAAAAGAGACAAAAGAATAAGAATTCATTTGCAATGAATGCGAAAGAGGATGAAATATAATACTATATTTTCTTATTCTTAAGAAAAAATATTGAATGGAAAAGCATACTGAGAAGAATAGAAAGTAGTATTACAAGGCTAAAGCTAAGAATGTTTTAAAATCCAATGACACCTATAGTGCAAGTGGTTGTTACTCTTCTGATGAATCCTCAGTGTATGAATATTCTATTCTGAAGGATCATAGTCTATTAACTAGATTACCAAATAAAAATCATTGTCTAATGGATAAGTTACATAATGCCGAATCTATCACTAATGTATCCTGAAAAAAAATATACTAATCATAAACACTATAAATATTATGATGATGAATATTTCTTATCATAAAATAATACATTACCTTCTTATGAATAAGTTTCTAGGTTTTCTGAAGTATTTGAGAATGAAAATTATAAACTCAATAAAAATATTGATAATTAAAATTATAGAATTTCTATTGTAACCAATGAAATATCAGAACATTATAAAGATTAGGATAAGAAAACTTTTTATTCTATATTTATTTCCAAAAACCATGAATATTTTAATTACGAGAAGGATAAAAATTCTAAGGATCTTAAAAATATAATTTCTAAGAAAAATATTTTAGAAATAACCTTGGTGATAAAACTAATTTTTTTAGGATTAAAATATGGTTATTAATCTAAAGTCAAAAATATTTTCCTTAAAAAAACGTCTTTTAAATTTTACCTTAGGTATGGAAAATTTTGATATGATGTATTGCCAAATTTTACAATTATGAAATTGATTTGGGTTTGGATATTCATTTTAAACTAGTTTTTAGTAATAAATATTTTTCTCCAATGTGCTATATTTTTCAAACAATGTTAGTGTGGTAGAAATTGGGTAAAAAAATTGTTCTTTATATACATCCTAGTATTTATGTTTTCATAAAGCATATTTTTCTATTAAAACATGGATACCTAAAATCGTTCTTTTTGAATCTTTTAGATCCGTGAATTTTTTGGTGCTGAATGTCTGAATTTTTATTTTTTAGGAAAATAAAAATATACCAACAAAAATACATGGTATATGGATAGTGGATGTTCCCAGCATATGACTGGTAATAAAATAATATGCGAAAATATTATCAAGATGAAAAGTGGAAAAGTAACTTTCAGGGAAAATACTCTAGGAGAAATTGGTGGTATATGTAAAATTATTCTTATTGGAAAAACATTAATTTAAAATGTTTTATTTGTTAAGGGTCTTAAGCACAACCTCATTAAAATAAGCCAATTATGTGATGAAGGTTACCTTGTGAATTTTTGGAGTCACAAGTGCTTAGTATACAATTCCCAGAAAATGGTTTATTCTTTCTACCCACAGGAAAGAGAATGTATACAAACAAAAAATAGAAAACCATAAAATCCAAGATCTATCATGATTTCGTGCAATAGAAGATAAATAATGGTCATGGAATAGAAGGTTAGGACATATTAAACTTTGGAATCTTTGTAAACACTCAAATAAATGACTATTTAAGGATCTACCAGAGCTAAGATATGATTATTCAAAAGTTTTTCATCCTTTTCAATATAGAAAGAAACATAAATCATGATTTAAATTAATTGATGAAGTCTCAAATTATGATTCATTATGATAAGTGCATTTTTATATTTTTGGTTCTACACAAACTGGAAGAATTGAAGGAAACTATTATGTATTTTTCTTAGTTGATGATTAGACTAGATTAACAAGGTTCTATTTTCTAACAAAAAAATTTGAAGATTTTTGTAATCTCAAAATTTTTTAGAGGCCAAGTAAAAAATGAGAAAACCCTTCCATTAATAACTATTCATATTGATAGTGGAGGAGAATTTAAAAATTTGTATTTTGAAACATTGTGTAGTAAAAAAAGAATTATTCGTAACATATCAAGACTATGAACTCCTTAACATAATGGTTTTGTTGAAATAAGAAATCAAATTCATTAATAGATAACTAGAACAATATTGATGGAATAATATATATCTAAACAATTGTTTCCTGAAGCCTTATGTACTACTTTCTATACTCTAAATTGAGTTTTGATTAGACAGTTTCTAAAAAAACGTCTTACGAATTATAGAAGGGTAGAAAACTTATAAATTCTTACTTCAAAGTATTATGTTTCAAAGTATTTATTCTTAAAACTAAAGATAGTTTTCATAAATTCACACCCAAAACTAATGAGGGAATTTTCCAAGTCTACTCTACAACTTCTAAGGATTATATAGTTTTTAATAAAAATATTTGTACTGTTGAATAAATTGTTGTATGTTAAATTTGATGATACTGATCCATTTGTTTTTTAAAAACCTCACCCTACATCTTTGGATTTGTTTTCAAAAAACAGATTATCAACCATTGATAGAAGATCCTTATCATATGTAAAAGTTCACCAAAATATTTCTGAAGCATTTACCCCAGAATATTTCCTACCATATTTTGATGAATACTTATTACAAAACCGAAATTAGTAGTTTGAGACGAATTATCCCAGTGATAGTATCATTGTTTATTTAAATCAACCTATAAGGACTAAATGTTTTAAAATAAATAAAGTATAACATCTATCATTCCTATCAAAATTAGAACCAAAAAGCACTGATGAAGATTTAGGTTATGATGATTGAATAGAAGCCATTTTAGATGAGCTAAATGAATTTGAAAGGAACAATGTCTGGACCTTGGTAGAAAGACCTAATGAAACATCTATAATTGGAGTAAAAGGGGTCATTAGAAATAAATGTGATGAAAATAAAATCATTATTTAAAAAAAATGATTGATTAGTTGGTGAAGGCTATAATCAACATGAAGGAATATATTATGAAGAAACCTATGCTCCAGTAGCTATACTTGAATCCATTTGTATTTTACTTTCCTTTCCATCATTCTTTAATTTCAAACATTTTTGAAAGGATGTAATGTGTTCTTTTTATAACAAATATGTTCAAGAGAAATTTTATGTTGAAAATTCTATTGTTTTTGAAGAAACAAGACAACCTGAACTTGTTTAATAACATACCAAATATTTATCTGGACATAAACAAGCCCCTAGAGCCTGGTATGATATATTTACAAGATTTTTGTTACAAAACAATTATTTTAAATGAACCAATGATCCAACCCTTTTTTAAAAAAATTATAGATTTTTTTTTGTTTGTTCAAATTTATATTGATGACATTATATTTGGTTCAACTCAGCAATCTTTAACCAGTTAATTTACATATTTAATTACATAGGAGTTCGAAATGGGTATGATGGGTCAGTTATAATTTTTCCAAGGTTTTAAATTTTTTCAAAAATAGAAGGAACATATATATCTCAACATATGTATATTAATCATCTTCTTAACAAGTATGGATTTGACAACACTAAAATTAGAAGGACTCCCATTATTACCTCAAATTATCTTGATCATGATGAAAATGGGAAAACAGTAGATCAAAAATTATTTAATGGCATGATAATAAGTTTACTATACTTGATAGAATGTTATACAGACATAATGTTTTCAGTTTGATTATGTGCAAGATTTCAATCCCATCTTATGGAATCCCATTTAATGATGTGAAAATAATTTTTTGTTTTTTAATGTGAACATAGGGTTTAGGTCTCTCTCATTCTTCTAGTGATGATTTTGTTTTAAAATGTTTTTTAGATGATAATTTTGGTGGATTTAGAATGGATAGGAAAAGCGCATTAAGAACATGTTATTTCTTAGAAGATTTATTATTTTATTCGTCATGAAAAAAGCAACAATTGGTAGAACATTTCACTATTGATGATGAATATGTAGCAGTTGAATGTTGTTGTGATCTAGTGTTTTTGATGAAACACACTTTCATAGATTATGGAAATAGTCATACAAAAATACAGATATTTTGTGATAACACTAGTCTCATTTCCCTAATAAAAAAATTTTCACAACACTCTCATGCAAAACAAATATATATTAGGCATTACTTTCTTAGGGATATCACACAAAAAAAAGATATCATTCTCCAATTTATTGGAATAAATGATCAAATTCCTGATATTTTTAAAAAATCATTACCATCAGATAGATTTGAATACATTATAAAAAATTTAAGAATGATAACCGTAAGGTAATCATCCATATTATGTTTTTTTTGAAATCCATCTGTTTAAAATAATTAACTCCATTTTTTAGGGGGTGTTCATTTCCAAGGTAATCAAAAATTTTTCACAGTACAAAATATTTCATAGTCAATATATATTTTTAGTAAAAATTGTTTGTAGTCAATGTTTTTTTGTAATAAAAATTTTCCACAGTCAAAATTTTTATGTAGTGAAAATTTTTCAAAGTCAAAATTTTTCGTAGTCAAATTTTTTGGTAGCTAAAAGATTTGGTAGTTAAAAATTTTTATAGTCTAAAAACACTCAATTTAGAAAATTTTATTTCAATTATATAATTTTACGTAATCTAAAGTTCTTCAAGATTAATTTTTTTTATTACTGGTAATTTTCTTTGAAATCCGGATGGTATGTTTCCTTACCTAAATTTTCGTAATAAAATTATACTTGTTGTTATTGTCCTCTTATTTTAAGAAATTTTTTTAGATTCACTTTCTTTAAATCTAAGCTTTTACCTTAAAACCTAAATTGATCAGAACATACCAAAATTATTCTTCGACTTTTATATCAACCATAAGATCTTATCAAGCTTGTTTCAACCATTATATATTTTGATAATTTGAAATGTTAACTCAAATGCCCATATAAAGGCCCACTGATGGATGTCCCATATCAGTTATCTATGTTTGCTATTCTGAAACACTTATTTTTCACTTATGGATTGTTCAAAAGTTTTTTGGTTTCCTCAAATATGAATTTATTTAGAAGCATACCCACATAAGAAAATGTTTTATGTAAAGGAAATATGTGAATGGGCGATCTAAATGGAAGGGTTAGTAGATATGCAGTTCTTTGTCAAATATGATTCTCTTATTTTAAATAATATCAAGTTGAATGGCTGGGAGAGTCTGTGTGTATAAAAACCAAAGAGATAGGTTGTGGGGTATCTGTAATTGCTGGAAAAATTTTATGAGACTGTATGTTTTTTTGTTCATGATGGAAAAGATAAGTTTCCTTTTAAGAGTTATGGAAAAAAATATTATGTTTCTTTCTGTACGACTGCTAATATCATTTGAATTCTTTATGGGAGAGAAGGTGAATTCTGCACCCACAATCTATCATATGTTTCAAGATGTTTTGATAAGGAAAAGGATATAGAGTGTCTTCGATTGGTAGAAGTGAAGGGACCAGAGATAAACCATCTTTATACAAATTTTTAGATTATAGAATTGTGAGTTCAAGGATTTATCATTCTGAGAAAACAAGATAAACACACCCTAATGAAATGTGACATTTATATTCTTGATTTTCTAGTGAACCTCTTGAAGATTAATCTAGTTCATTATTTCTGGCTTACAATTTCAAATATCAAGAACGGAATTATAAAGTCTCAAATTATTATGTATCCGGATTTTCTATTCAAACTCATAGTTCTCTTCCTTGATTCGTTCAAAATTCCATGTAGATCTAAGCCATGAAATTTCAAGGTTTTGTTTCTCTGTGATGATACCTTGAGATGTTTGAAGGTTGGCTACAATAGTGAATCCAGAGAATTATATGACTTATCTGAATCTGAAATCCATGATTTATCAAAGAAATAAGAAGTGGCTGGATCATCCATGAAAGGAGGGAAGAAGAGAAAGTTGATGGAACCATATGTGAAATAAAAAACCCATGTGGTTCTGGAAACCCAATCAACACCTCAAAAATCTAAGAAGTAAAAGATCTTTTTGGATGAATTGGTTGGAAAATGGAGAGAGGATAAGAATAATAATAAGGGAGGGGAGCCATGTTTTGTCTTGGACTCTTCTAAACAAGACACATTAATGATTAAGGTTGCTGAGGAGCATGAGAATTAGGAAAATCTAGTGATGTAGATGAAGAATATGTTGGAGGCTGAAATAGTCCAAGATCTTCTCAATGAAACTGAGAAATCCCATGAACAACTCCAATTACTAGAATTATTTCTGCAAGAATCACTTCCAGTGACTCCAGGATTGAAAATGGTGATTCTAGAACAAGAAGATGGTGAAAGAATTGTGTTGGAAGAGTATATGGAAGGTGAAGAAGATGAAGAAGGTGATGATATAAATGATATGATAAGGAAAGTTGAAGAATATCATGATAAGGGAAGTATTTATGAGAAATTATCAATCTGAACATCCCAGGCCGGAAATTCTAAACAAACTACCCCAGGAAATGGTGATCATGGTCAAGAAGAAGTAATTAAGACCTAAAAAGAAGAGAGTAGTAACCATGATTTTGTTCAAGCTGATGATATGATGATAGATTCTTAAAAGGATAAGGTTGAGGAATATAAGATTTGTCAATTATCAGATAATGAAAATGAATCTCCAAAGGCTACTAAGAACATTCTGAGTGCTGATAATGGAAATCAGTTGTTAGTAAATACACCTAAGAAGGCCAAGGTGGATAAGAAATATGTTGGTGGATCATATCAATGAATGGTTCTTGATGTAGAAATATAATCGTCACCAAAAAAATAATATGATTCAAAATCAACCTCCAAGGGTTATGATTTTATGGTTCAATCTTGAAGAAATTGGTTTATATAGTTCCTTTGTTTCCAACTATTGACCCATGATGTTAGATGCTTCAGTATTCTTTAAATTAGAAATCAGATTTTGATTCAATGCTTGTGGAAAATTTTTCAGGCTTGAGGCTGATTTTATATCCTTCTATAAGGGGTATGATGCACACAAGATGTCATTCAAAGATAATTACATTGTGATATAAGAACACAATTGAAGAGTTGAGAATCATTAATGACTTTCAAGATAATGTAAAGGATTATTTTGATACCGAATATTTCATGATCAAATATCGTACTAAAATTTTCAATGAGAAGATAAATCTTGAAAAAAATAGCTCAGAAGCAGGAAGACAAGGATCTGAAAGGGAAACTTAATTAAGTTTATTTGAATCTGAAGAGGAAAAAATTTCATAAAACCGAGTTCAAATAAAAACTCATAATGCAATAAGAAATTTTAAAATATTTGATATAAATTCTTACAGCTCATGAATAAAAGATCAAAGCACTGGAGAAGAAAAATGAAGACCAGAATTAGCTTCTCAAGCATTTTGAAGAGGATCATTAGGATATTAAAATGCTGAAGACCATTTTTGAGAAGCTTATGCCCAAGGAAAAATAAGAATGATTTTTTTCCTTAACTCTGATCTTTTGATGTATTTCCTTCATTGAAAAAATATTTTAAATCCTAATGAAATTTTGGATGTTCTTTATAAATTTTGTTGTATAGTACTAATATTTCCAGTACCATATTATTTTTATTTTTTCATTCCCTTTGATCATTTTTAAAAATAACAATGGGGTAGAAAGTATTGATAAAGATAATACTATGTAAATAATAAAATGGCCTAAGTAAGGGGGATTCCATCTAAGGTGTAGTTTTCCCAAAGAATATTTTCTTATGAAAGTAAAAGAAAATATCTTTAAGGATGTTAAGATATTATACTAAAGGATTTTAAAACCCAAGGGGGAGTTAGTCGTATTCACCATGATTTATAATTAAGGGGGGATAATTTTTTCTTTTATGATCATAAAGAAAAATTCTTGGTCCTTATTTTCTTTTTTGTAATAATGTTTATTCTTTCTAAAAAGGGTGTGACTGTTGGGTTAATAAAATTTCCTTATGAATTTTACATTTCACTGTGTTTTGAAAATCACCAACACTTTATCTTAAGGAAAATTAATTTTATCTGTAAGGATTATTTTCTTATAGAATAATTTTCTTATCATAGAAAATTTGAATCCTTACATATATTTTTTACATTTTTATGTCTATCAAAATAGAACTCATTTAATTACTAATGAAAAATTTGGAATTGTATCTAAAACTTCGATATCATAAAATTAATTGGATATATAGTATTTTGTTTTCCTGTTCTGAATTCTCTAAAATTTAGACTTTGATTTCTTTGATATTCAGCCTCAAAATTCATTAAAAATCAGACTCTGAATTCTTCAAAATTTGGGCTCTAAATTCTATGAAATTAAGACTCTGAATTCTATAAAATTTAAACTCTGAATGTTTTAAAATACATAATCCAAATTCTCTAAAATTCAGACTCTAAATTCTCTAAAATTCACACTCCAAAATCTCTGAAATTTAGATTCCGAATTCTCTGAAATTCATACTATGAATTCCTCAGAATTTGGATATTGAATTCCTCAAAATTTAGATTTCGAATTAATGGGAATTGAGACTCTAAACTTTATTGAATTTGGCATCCGAATTCTATGGAAAATGAAATCCAAATATACATGTCTTATAAACTCCAAATGTTTATTTATTTAGACTCTGAATTATATTATTCCTTAAACTCTAAAAAATAGATTTGTTTAAGCAATTTTATTTTCTTTATACATGTTTATGAAATGATATTGTACAATCTATTTATAACTAACTATTGTTTGAGTGACACGTATATAATTTCCTCTGAGATTAAAAGAAATATATGATCTTTGGAGGAGGGAGATGACCATTGGTGGAGGGAGCCGACTGTTGGAGATGTTCCATCAAATAAGAGAGCATTTGAACAAGATCAACACGCGTTCCATCACTCTAGAGATTACATGATATTGAAGTGATTTTTAGAGAGATAGGCTTTCATTCTATGGGTAGTTCTGAACATCTTGTCCATATTGATTCATGCAACTCTGATTTAGGTTGTGCACAATTGATGGCTTCTAGGGATAGGAAGATAGAGGGGTTGACTACCTTAATGTTTGAGGACTTCTGGGGATATTAATACAGAGGTTCCGTTTTCCTTAAAGATCGAGGGCTTGTAGGGATAACAATATAGATTTGGATATTTCTATCGAGGGCTTCCCCTGGTGTGGGTAATATAGAATTTCATGAAAGCATATTTTAGGGGACCTTTTTTCATGGTTTTTGGATACACTACTCTCTGGGTTAAAATATTTCATACTTGTTACTTTTTTTCATGTTTATTTCGACTGCATTTTAAGAAATGATGAAAGTATAACTTTCTTATACATTTATTACATTTATATACTTTGATAAGTAAGATTCTCTATGATTTACGATATAATATTTTCATTTTATCTTTGTAGAAGATTCATTTTTGGAACCATATTTTCGAAACCTTATAAACATTCCTTACGTTTCATTTCCAGAACAATATTTTTGGAACCTAACAAGTTTGTTTAGTAGACCTAAAAGTGGTTTGAGAATTTACCTTCTTTATCTTTGTTAAACATTGTTTTCAAATAAGGTTAAAAATGAATGTTTTAAAACATACAATTCACCCCCTCTTTTAATTGAGCATCTACATTCATATTTGGATCGTACAGTTTACAATATGAATAGTTATTAACTATAATTAACATAGGATATCATTTTTCGGTCAAAAATAATATTAAAATGTCCCGCATTTATGTTGGAGTTGGGGTCCTCAGACCGTCCTTTTGTATTTTGATTATATGTATATTCAATTTATTGAATACTAATTAAACATCATATTACATAATGTTCAATATTATGCATGAATTTAATGTCACAATGTTCTAGAGTAATTGTAGTGTTGATAAGGTCATCAAAGTTCCCCACTATGATGAGAAACATGAAGTGAATGAGAGTATTCTTAATTTAGTTCTATGGTTAGATAACATATTATTATGGTATGCTTAGTATTTAGACCATCAAGTGCGAGTACTTGTAATAGGATAAGGAATCTTCTCACAAAGATGGCACATGGTAATCTCCAAGATGGGAGATTATGAAAAAAAAACACAAATTGGAATATTTCATATTTTAGTGTAATAATATATTCTTATTTTTTATTATGTTTAATGACCCTTAGACATTAATATTATCATTAATGAATTTAAGGACTAGCTTACATAGATTTTCTGATGAAAACAAGGATAACATAAGTTGATAACGAGGTGGGTTACGTCGGGTGTGTCACAAATGACATGTCATTAATGGATAATTAATGGAAGTATTTTTACCTTTCATACTTATGGAAGATGATATATAAATCAATTTTATAGAATATAACTATTGTATTAAATTCCATGGAAATGGTGTAACAATGTGTTTATTACAAATGGCCAAATAAAGGAATATCATGAATATAGGCTGGTGACACGATTGTGAAACCTTCATGATGAGATATAGTGATAAGGGGATTATATTACATTGTAATAATTCATATTTGGTTCTCATCATTGTGAAATTAATATATTTCATTTGGGTTCTTTAACACGTTGCAAGAAAATAATTTCGAACACTAGGAAATCCCACCTAATTCCAATGGGAAAAACTACTATAGTGTCACACACTATGTAATTTATTTGATCATGAATAAATTATATTTTCATTTAATTAATGGAATAAATATTTTTCTGAAAGACCTGGAATAATTTTTATTCACATTCTATTGATCACATAAAAAAATATTTTTTCATTGCGTTGTGAAAATAAAGTTTTTATTTATTTTATTTAATAATTAATAAATATTTATATATTGGTTTGTGAATATAATAGTTATATAAGAGAAAAAATATTTTATTTGGGTTTTCAATAAATGTTAGATTATTTCAAATCGACCAAGAATACATTCCATTAAAAATATTAATTAAAAATACGGTTAAATATTATATGTTATTACACAAGTTAGCGTGCACCAAATAATAATAATAACAATAATAATATTTTATTATATGTAATGGTGTTTATTAAAGATTATTATATAATTTAATTTCTAACATTAATTAAAAAATTAATTTAACCTAAACCCTTGCAATATAAATATATGGTTATGCCTATTGTGAATAGTATCAATTAGTGTAATTGAAAGATATAATTATTACAAACAAAAAATTTTCTCTCAACTGCTCTTTCTCTCCTTCTCTCAATATTGATAAATGCAAGTGATATTTATTGAAACACTAAAATGCGATCTAATAAGAAAAAACAACACAAGGCATTTGATTTTCCATAATAGCACCTTAAGATCGAGTGGCATTGTACGAAGATCAAAAGTGAATGTGTGGACCACCATTAGAGTATCCTTAGATCCTCATAGCACAATGAATGAAATAATAAAGGCGGTTTTCAAACATTCAACATTAATCAACGAAGAATGAACCTAAGCCTAGGTATTCATTTCATCATATATTAAATAAATAAATTATAAATTTTATGTGAATGATCCTCTCACATAGTTTAAGGAAATGATTAATAAAATAAATATTCATTTATCCCCCAAAAATTCATCCTTATTCTTCATCCAGAACCAACAAGTGGTATCAGAGTGCCCATATTTAAATTTAAAATTATGTATTTTCTTGTTGATCAATGTAGCATTATGGTTAGATTTTCACTTAAAATTATTATTAATTTAATTTAAATTAAATTCACACTCCTCAACATATTAATCACGATTAATATTGTGCTTCATTTTTATAATGTTTTTAGAATAGATAAAGAGTGAAAAAATTTCCATCGAGGAACTGCTATTTTTTTGGTAAGACAGGGTTACATAACATGTATTCTAAATTACATGTCGTGTTCCCTAGGGAGCTATATCTGGATGAACCATGGGATTCATAGTCAGCTAAGAAAAAATTACAAGTAGTTTATGCTTCATGTTTATGTACCAACAAGTGATATTGTTATCAGATTACATGGTGTGTATTATTATACACATCGTACAGTATACACATGTTGATAGTGTAAATAGTAGAATCTATGTGGTCATTGTAGATGGTCAAAACCACATGAGACTGACAATCGGGAGTATTTATGATATACATGATATGTATGCTGCATAAAAAGTGTGAAGTTCATCAATTTCCACATCGAAAAAACACACAAAATACCTAGTAGGGAATTCTAGAAACATGGAATATCAAACACATAGTGTGTAGCTGGTCTCTATTCACCTTGTTGTTCAGTTGAGGTATACACTACAGACTGAGTCATGTACCCTGGATACACAACAACCAAGAGACACATATTTTCGATGGTTTGTATATTCTATTTATCCCACCATTATAGGATGAAATTAAATATTACCATAAATTTATATTTACAGCATAAAAACCTTAATTTATTGATTGGTACACCCATGTGTGCTTGAAAATTTAATAAGGGATTTTAAAAATATTAAATTCTCAAATAATTTATTTCATTTATTATGTCATTATTAGTTCTTTAATTTATTTTCCATGAGTTCCATAAATTATGGGAATCTCCAATTATGTTTGTATGATAATTAAGATGAAAGTGGAATGTTTAATTTTTTCATTAATTTATTAATGAAAATTTATTCCCCTTTATAGTAAAGAAAGAGTTATAAAAGGAATGAAATCTAGTTACTATTTCATATTTATTGCATGTATGACCATTCATGAGCTTGACCAAGCAGTATTTATGTGTTGGATGTTTTAAATTAATTTAATTAGGTTCACAATTATTTATTATTAAATTAAATATGATAGTTTATGAGTCATCCCACCCTCCATTATTATGTAGGACCATCATGTCCAAGGATATTTATGTAATGCCCTTTTAATATATCCTTTTGTTTCCCTCACATATATGTGAGTCATAACTACATGTAATTGATGGAGTACCCAAAGGCGTTTGGAGGATTTTCAAGAATGTACCATCATGTTACAAACTCTGGTAATAAAAAGGTTGATAGGTTGAATGAAATAAATCACACCATAAATGACAATAGATATTATTTCCCCACGGTAAAATGTTGAATTTCTTTCAGCTCATTGGATCAACTGATGGATACATCTCATGAATGTATAATTTAATAAATTTTTTTTATTTATTTCTATCTATTTATTTATTTTATGGACGTATGGTCAATATCACATAATTAAATCAATTAATTTGAAAAGAAATAAATTAAATAAATGAATTATACATAAATATTTTAACCATCATGGAATATTAATTAAGTAACATCAACTTAATAACCACAATAAATGTAGAGGATAAAATAATATAAAAAATTATGCATAATTAATTTTAAAAATATAATTAAATATTATTTCATACATGTCCTTCCATTATTTGATTTGGAATGCAATCGTTGAAACTAGGTGTTTTAACAACCCACCTTAGGAAACATACATATAATGTTGAGTTTTTCTGACAGTTATGGGTTGAAATAACCATATTATATAAAGAAAAGTATCCCTTACTAGACCTGATGTAACGTGGAGGAATGTTTTGAAGAAATACAAGTAATGATTTCACGATAGTGGAGTCCGCTCAATTGATAAGGGAGTTATATGACTGAAGTTGGCAAAAACCTCACTGCCTAAAAACCGTCAATTCACATGACCAGACCATGTTGGGGTTATGTAAAGGGGAATATGGATAATTTTGACTAGAATTTCATAGAAACTATACATTCATGTTCATTGGTGATGGCTATTGGGACATGATAAAATAGTTAGTGATTTAATAAGAATTAATAATATTCAATAAAATTATTTTTTCTCACATAATTTGTAATAAATAAAGGTACATAAAATATAATATTTTAATTTTAGAATTAAATTATTTTTCTTAGTATCAACATTATTCCTATAATCAATATTTGATAAATGAAACCACCTCACTTTCAGTAACATCCAAGAGAGGTTTAGACACATTTAGGTTATGTTACACAAATAAAAAAAATATGTAATAGAATCCTCAATTCCTGATTCGCCTACTAAATAAGTGAGTGATGAATTGTTAATTATCTACAAAAAAATATTTGAGAGATGATATCAATGTTATAAGTTTGATGTTTTTTATATGTCTAGTGAACTCATTAAGTCTCATGAAAACATGTATTCATATAATATTCTTGAGAACATATATAGTATTTAATGTGAGAGAGATAAAAAAGAATGGTTTGAGAAATCCAGTGAACTCTTTCTTAAAAATATTTTACATGATACCCTAGTTGGTCCACATATAGTAAAACTCATTAGCTAAATTTAGTGTCAAATGGTTCTAGGGTTTAAAATTTCAGAATAACTATGAACTGAAATCATTGTGACATCACTATCTCATATATTATATATCATTTAGAAAATTTTAATTTGAAAAAAACTGATATGTCTCTATCATATCTACTAAATATCCTTCACCATGTCTATATGGATATAAAGCACGAAAATTTTTCAGTCCGTATAGTGAAAAAAATGAATTGCAAAAGGGATGTTTTTAAACCCAAATACTATTAATACCCTTCCAAGAATTATAATATCATGTGGAAGGAAATGGAATATTATTTCGTCTATTTCACTTGTGACAAGAAGGTGCACTAGAAGAAAAATGAATCCCAACTAAATAAGCAAGGGGATGATTTAGTTGTGTTTGTTACATAGTGAAATTATTATATTTCTAAAAATTGGATCTTAGATTAATATTGGGGTGCTCACATCTGCGTTATAATAGAGGAACTATATATATTCAGGGAGATTAATTGAGGGGTGGTTGTTCTATGAGCATCCAACATAGCTAAACGTGATGTTGTAGCTATTAGTGACAACCACCTCACATTACCGAATGGGATGAACTTGGTATTAATGATTTTTTTTATGTGACATCAGTTACCAGAATCATTATATCAATATCCAGACTAGATGCA
This sequence comes from Viscum album, assembly GCA_963277665.1. Classification (NCBI taxonomy): domain Eukaryota; kingdom Viridiplantae; phylum Streptophyta; class Magnoliopsida; order Santalales; family Viscaceae; genus Viscum; species Viscum album. Next base: position 357,814,674 of record OY728158.1, on the reverse strand, counting down.
GATGGTTTTATTTTCAAATTAATAAATTACATTTTCCTCATTTATGCATATTAAATATTTATGATAAGTAATAATTAAATAATAGTCTTTATGTGTCGTATTACATAAACCAAGAAATTACAATAGATAAATAAACTAACTCACATGATTTATACCAAACCTAACATGGGAATCACTGGATTGGTCTTGTAAATGAAAATCACTTAACTAAACTACATAAAGATATATATTTAGATTATTTTGAACTAAAACCACTTCTTGTATATCAATAATGTTTATAAGGTAAAATGACCAAATCCTAATTTACTGTGAAAGGTGAAAGGGATAAAGATATATGAATTAGTTCATACCGTTGTGTGAGTACTATTTCTTATTCAATCATGGGGAGAGTACTCATACAAAATGTATTTTACTGAAGATTTTGTTATATATGGATATTTCCAAATAATGATTTATAAGTTTCATTCTATTGATAAATAAAAGGAATAAAAGATTTGTGTTGAGAACCATCTTCATAAAATGTTTATAAAACTCCACTCAGACTATAGTGGATACTATCTTCATCACCACTTCATTGATTATTTATTAGAGTTCAAGATACTATCTCAAATCACTCATCCTTATATGCCTCGGTGGAATGGTGTAAGAGAGATTTGGGATTACAACTTGTTGAAAAGAGATAAAAGAAGAACTATGTGATCCTTCCACTATCTTTTGAAAGATACACATTAAAAAAAACAGAAATACTAAAACCAATATTCAACTAATATGGAAGATGGTATGCCAAACTAAATATGGAATGGAATGAAACCTGTGTTTTCATACATGCATGTGCGGGGTTGTTAATTATTTATTAAGGACTTTTCACATTACAAAAATTGACTATATGGTACAAATTATACCTTTATAGGAAATCCTAAAGACATAAGTGGATATTACCTATACGAACCCTCAAATAAAAATGTTATAGTGACAAGACATGCCTCCTTACTTGAGAGGGATCATATCTCTAGAAGATATAATAGGTTTGAGATACACATCGATGAAGTTAAGGCTCAAGGTTCCCATGATTTGGTACAAAAATAGATTCCACAAAGCCCATTAGAAGAAAAAATTATTAGAGATACTCAAGTATTGTATGACAGTAAAATAGAGGTTAGAGAACTATAATGTTATTTACTTCTTGTCACTCAGGACAGAAACATGTTATTAGTATATAATAATGATCATATAACATATAATGAATCACTATGTGGCACATAATTTTTGAAGTGGAAACAATCCATGAATTATAAAATAGATTCCATATACCTAAATGAAATCTATATTTCCGTAGATCATCCAGTGGATATAAGGAACGTTGGATGAAGATGGGTATTAATTAATAATCTAGGCATAGAATGGAAGGTTATTACTTATAAAAACATGTTCTTACAAAAGGTTTTTTATAGTTTCGTGTAATTGAATAAGATGAAAACTTTTCACTAGCTTGAATGAAGAAATACATCATAATTCTACATGACATTGTATCTTATCATGAATATGGGGATTGGAATACAGAATTTGAAACATCCTTCCTTAAGTGGATACATCCTAATGTTATTTATATGAAATGTCCAGAAGGGTTTTTGAATCCAAAGTATGCAGGTAAGATATGAAAAAAGAAAAATACTCCATTTATTTTTGAAAGAAATCATCTCAGTCATTAAACATTCAGTTTGATGAAGCAATGAAGAGTTTGTAATGATTAAGTGTGATTCATGTATCTTCTGAGAGATTAATGGGAGTTAAATAAATTTCTTAATAGTAAATGTTGATAACATATTACTAATTTTAATCGAAATACTAGTTATACATTCTATTAAATAAAGTTAGAAAAAATTATTCTCTATGATGGACTTGGTAAAGGTATCACATAAACTAGGGATCAATATCCATTATGACAGATCCAATAGGTTTATACCAATGAGATTTGTTATGGAACAATACATGAGTGGATTTTTCCAACATCAAATGTCATTCATATATATAGTAAAATGTGTCCTAAGACAAATGTGGAAAGAAATATTATGGAAAGTATTCCATATGCATCAATGATTGGGTCATTCATGTATTATATGTTATGTACTCTGCTATATATTTCCTATTCATTAAGTGTTGTAAATATATATCATGTTAATTCAGGTGACCTCCATTTGATGGCAGTCAAGACTATCATTAAGTGTCTCATGAATATTAGTGATAAGTTAATTGTTTATATATGAGATGAGGAACTAGTCATCTGAGGATATGGATATTTAATTTTCCAAATTGAAAAAGTTGATATGATTTCACAACCAGGATAACTCCAAATCTCTTTTTTTCATTATTTTCATAAACCAATTTATGGTTGAGTGGGAACCACACAATAGAAGTTACCTTATAACAAAATTAAAACTCCAAAAACATAAATGACATACAAAATTAAAAAATACATCATAAAACATCAAAACATAACTTCATATTTTAAATTAAACCACATATTCAAAAAACACACACATTAATACCTCAGGCCGCATCAACCTAAAGTCATGCTCATTGAATCATCAGCCTTATTCGTAATCAAACCATAATCAAAATATACATAACTGGAAATAAGAATCCATCGGATAATATAATCATCATCGTTAGTATAAACTGATGACCTTTGAGATATACATGTGATATCTCCTCTGAACCAACAAACAAGAGATTAACTTGTATGAAATTGGATCAACATCACAAGGCTATGTATCCTCCTATAAGGCTTTCAACCATTCAAAAATTTTCCATAGAATCCTTGAAAACCACTATGCAAATCCAACTATGATTAGAGTGGATAAATCCTTGAGAATGAGAATATTATGAATGGACACCATCGAGTAGAAACACCCCCACTGAAATCATCTATTTTCATCGAGGATGAAGGCCATGAAAAAATTTATAACATAACTAGTCCAAACACCAATCGTGACCAAACAATACCCCCATAATTTAAATAATTCCAAATAATAGAAATAACCAAAATGAAACCAATGAAGGGGATGGAGACCCTCAGGTGGGAGAGAACCAACATGAATCAAAGCTCCTAGAATACCAATGACTCTCATCCGACATAACCCAAACCCCCACGGGAGCCACTAAATCAGAAAAAAATAGTGTCTAGTGAAATAGATCACGGATTAGAAGAATAGATTGATAAGAAAAAGGCCCCGGAAGTGATCCATGATCGTGGTGGGTAGAAAAATTCAAACGAGATAGATGGAATGAGTGAAAAATAGAGATGTGAAGGATAGAAAAAGAGAGAATCCATAGAGAGAAACTAGGTCACCAATGGAGAAAACCCAATCTATGAAATTGAATAAAGAAATAAGGGTGAAGACAAGAAATAAAACTATTTGGAATGGAACCAGATAGATGAAAAATCAGAATCTGAAGCTGGAAGATGAAGGACCATCTCCAGGGTAAGAAACCCTTGATGAGGGAGAGGTGTGGCACTCGTAAGAGAGATTAGAGAAAGATGTAGTCATGAAATATATAGAATAGTCCAATTATATTGTGGATTATATGTTTTCTAAATAATAATTATTGATGTGAAACTTCATCAAAGAGAATAATGTAGTACATAGTATTAAATATCTCGTCACAATCAACTATGATAATAATGTAGTGGTTTCTCTTCAAAAAGATCCAAGGCCACATCATCAGATGAGTCACATACTTTGGAAGTATCACATATTGATTTCTTTTTATATGGTATGTTGGGTTTCAATGAGAATTAATTCCTTGGAAGACAATGTGGAAGACCTGTTGAATAAGTCCATGACTCATTAAAAACATTATTATCATGTGTGGTCTTGGTGACAAAAATTTATTGGCAGTTGGCTGTAGTCCATGTGTGGGTTTTTGTTGGAGTTGGTTTTCTAAGACCAACGCTTTGTACATTAATTACATGTATATCTTATTTATTTGATATTAATTAAACATCTTATTACTTTTTGTTATATGTTAGATATATAATTAATATAATAGTGTCCCATATTATTTTTCACATTTATACGGTCATATATGTTACCTGTTATGATTAGAGACATAAATATCAATGAAAATATTCATAATATAGTATTATGGATGGATAATTTAATATGATGAGATGTATAGTATATATACTAGATTGTGTGAGTGCTCAGATGAGGAAAAAGATTATTTTCATGAATTTCTCATATGATATTCTCCATGATGGGATATTATTGGAAGATAATCACCATCTGGAATTCTACATGTTTTGGTGTCATTGTGTATTCTTATTAGAGATAATTTGTAATAGTATATTGACTTTAATATTATTATTTATGCATGTCATGAATCACAAACATAAATTTTCTATTGAAATCTATGATGACATAGATTCACATTGTAGTAGAGTGTGTTGGGTGAAATATGATTAACATGTCATTAATGGATATATCGAGAAATTATTTGTCACATCCATCTATATGGAATCTGATATCTTTCCCCTTTAATTGGAATATAACTATCTCCCTAAATTCTATGGCCATTTTCTAACGACATGTTTATTCTAAATAGACCAAGAAATTTGTATAAATAATACATGTTGGTGACATGGATGTGAAAATTGCTTGATGAGATATTTTGAAATGGTTATTATAATACATAATGTGAATTTTTATGTAGGTTTCATCATTGTGAAATGGCATTCTTTCTCTGGGGTTCCTTGACCCATTATGAGATAGTAATCATGGACTATAAGCACGCCTCCCTAATTCCAAAAAGGAATTAATCATAGAGGGTCACACACTATGATTTTTTATTGATATATGTTATATTTAATTGTAATTTAATTAATTGAATTAATATTATTCTCAAGAGTAAGTAATATATTTTAATCATGTTTTATTGATAGAATAAATTAAAAAATATTTATTCGCGAGATTTTGAAAAAAAAATCATTTTTTTTATTTAATAATTAATAATATTTTATTACTATTTTATTATTAAAATATTTATTCAAGTGAACAACATGTTTTATTCATATTAAATAAATTCTACAAGAGTTTGAATGGACTAAGACCATGTCTAGTGATAAATATTAATTAGAAAGTTAATTAAATACTACATTTTCATTCCCAAGATAGAATGCACCAAAAATTATAATTATTATTATTTACAATGTGGCATGTGGTTTCTTAAAGGTTATTATTCAATTTAATGGGTTTAATGCCTTAAATGGTTATTTTATCCTAAACAATAGATTTAAAATCAGATGGTTCTGTATATTGTGTATAGTTTGGATCGGTGTAATTGAAATAGAGAATTTTTGTGCACAATGAATTTTCTCTTCAATCCTTCTTCTATCTCACACTCAAGAACGAGTAATGAAAGATATACATATTCAAAACAAATGAGTGATTAAGAAAAAACAACACAACACATTTTAATAATCGTGATAGCACCAAAATATCGACTGTCATTGCTCAGAGATCATAGGATCTCATGTGGATCACCTCATGAAGGATTTGATGCTTGGATACTCATAGTGTGACAAAGGAAATCTAGGATGGACTTTTCAGATGATGGAAAATCATCAAGGAATAAATATCATAATGTTAGTTGTTCATTTTTTATATATTAAATTAATAACATATAAGTTTGACATACAAGATCTTCGGTCAATGATTCAGGTAACAAAAATAAATAAAAATTCAATTTATCTCCCACCACCACATGCATCCACTACAACCGGAACCAAACAATTATATATCCATAATTGATACTCTTATCCATTCAAAAATCATCATTTAATTTATAATATTCATAAAAACTCCATTTTTAATGGTTCTCTAAATAATTCTTCTTCATATTAAATATCGGACATAATTTCACCATTGAATGTTTTATCTTGACAAACATGTAATGTTAATATATGTTGAAGTGGAACTAGTGGGGTGGATTTACTTCAGTGTGTATTTTTGTCTTCTTTGTGGATTTATATGATTTTCTTGATCTGAAATTTTCGTTCCCCTTTTTTTTCTATATGTAATACCATAACTCATTTCATAACTTTTTCATAAATTTTTTTAAAAAAATAATTGAAAAAAATCAGTAAATTACATTAATGATGTATCATTATATGATTACTTTACCATGCTATGAAAGTCCCATGAATATTATCGAACATTATAACATCTAGATATTCAAGAGGAATTTGAAACTCCGTGCTTGTCTCATGGGATACTGAAATCCACACAATCATGTGATATTTTAAAAGTTTGTATTATATTTCACATCTCCTAGGATACGTTACACTATAAACCACACAATAAGGTGATGTGTATTTGTTGATAAATAGAAATCTTTTAAAATATAACCATATATAATTTTAGTAATATATAGATATCACATTTTATTTGATTGTAATTTTTGATAATGTGGTATGATAAAAAAATTATGTCAGTTAAGGACTGTAGTATATGGGAATGGATTACCTTAAAGCTTGTGGGGTCATTTTGATCTTTGTGAATTGGTCATTGTTTTAAGATTAGTTCACTTGAATCATTTTTCATATACAAGTCTAAAAAACCAAAATGAACTATAATATCTTTTATTTTATCTGTTTGTGACTATATTCCTTTCATCATCCCATATGTATCTCATTATGGCTTTATATTCTTGAAATACTTAAGAGGTGACACTAAAAAACACAAAACATTATTTCGGCCATATTTTTCTAGTTGATTTGAAGCTATTTAAAGTAGTTTCTCTTTAGGTACAATCAATTTAGACTCTTCTCCATAAATATTATAAAAACCATATGAACATAAATGTTTATTTTTATTCCATACTATTATAAATCACAAAAATTTCTATTATTTAATAATTACACATGATTTTTATACTTCTTGTGTGCTTTCATCCATTACTTTTCCCTCTATTTATACGATCCTTCATACATTTTACACAATGTAAGATGAAAGTGTCTTCAAAGTAATATTCATCAAATTCATATAAAAAATTATTCCAATGTTATTTCTTGTCACATAAATCACCTTCAGATGATTTAAAATACATACCATATTTTTTTGAGTAAATTGTACCTCTTCATTATTTTATGGTATATATATATTGATTTTTATCTAAACTACTTTTTTCAGAACACACTTTTTGTTTCATAAATTATCATTTTTGATTAAAAATATATTAGATAAATATTTTTAACTAAAATATTCTCAATTATAATACACAAAAAAGATTCCTCTCCATGGTGACTAATGAATTATTTCAATGTTTCATGGTTCATAATGTGTTCATACATATCTAATTTGTGTTGGTTCACTTTACCCAAAAATTCTATATGATTATGATTTTTTAGATGTGTGAGGAAGACACTATAATCATTTCTAGTGATGATTATGAAAAATCTATCATATAGTCCATCTAAAATAAATTTAATCTACAAGGTATAATGAAAATTAATTAAATGTTTCAATCTATAGTTTATTGGTAAAATGGATAAATTATATCATAACATTTTTCAAATATCATTCAACATGGTTATCTTAAATGGAAACATGAAATTATTGTACATATCTATGATAATTAAAAACTACATTCTTGTTGTAACCCAACAATAACTAACAAGCATTTAATTGTTGGGGTCAAAAGGATGTCCATGTTGATTCCATCCAAAGTAAAAATTTAAAAACATTATTTTTACCATTAAAACATTTTTTGACACAAAGATTCTATGTTGTTATTGTTTTCTTCATCTAAATGTTGTTGATCCCCTAATAATTCCACATTTTTATCATCAAAAGTGTGTTATTCCAAAGGATTTGTAACATCAGCATGTGACGAATTCATTATCAACATGGGTAGTTAAAAATTATATTTATATTATATAAATGTATTATGAAACACATAATATTATAATTTAAACATAGTATATTAAAAAAACTCATTAACAAATTCATTGAACTCTCTTTTTTTTAATATTTATGAGATTTGGATCGTCTATTGAGTATGAAAATCCCATCCTTGTGGTCCCCATTATTGAATAATACACTCTCTACAATGGGACTTTCATGAAATGATTATGATCTCTAAATAAATGGGTAATCTTCAATCAAATTTTAATCAGACCATCTAGTTGTTTTGGTCTCCAAAAAAATTGATCAATTCAATTTTAATAAATCTAGGACACATAATACTTGAACTTATTTTTATTTTATTATAAATTGTAATTTTTTATACCTTTATACACTAAAATTCACCCTCACAAAGCTAAATTTATTAAATGTAACTAAAACTGTATTCTCAACAGATTTTTACTTAAAAATATTCACATGAAATATCATATTATCTAACTTTTATAATTTTTTCATTTATACTATATTATTACATATTCACATTAATTATATTTTTATCATTGGAACTGAATACCTGCATCACTTCCTCGATATGCCCAACTCAACTATTTCACATCATACTATGTTCATCGTATTCCTTCATAGAAAATATATAAACATTAATTACAAAACTAGTGTAAGAGATAACATTTTCATTTTGTCTCGGGGATAACCAATGTAGTTGTTCGACAATAGATTTTGGAATTGTAGATAAATCATTATAAATATCATAATACCATTATATAAACTATTAATTAGGGGTAATTGATAACTATCTTTCATCCCTTGATGAATTCAGATGTCTAAGAATTACTTGGTAGGATTCATCATGTTGATGAAACTTTAAGCTATTATTTTGAATGTAATGGTGTGGCTGCTCATGCACTATAATAGAAATTGTGACAAAACGTCTTTTATAAATTTATTATTTCATAAGGCTTATAATGTGACAAGAATTTGGGAGAACAATTCTATCAATATCTGGGAGGTAATCAGTACAAAATTCAACAACTTCATCAACAATAAATCATTTTTCAATACACCCTTCTAACTGTCTTGAGTTCATGATATACCACTTCAAAATATTCATATAAAATTTAGTGGGGGTACATCCATCAACAATGTTAATGAAAACATAATTTAATATAAATAAATTATTGAACAATCATGTGGAAAATTATATCAATGAATTATGGTTCGAAGAATTACCCCACTTATCATAATATAGTAGCAATATACTTATTCATGACTGAAAATATTGTAGGGTCTATTAGATTACTACATATGGATTTGAAAATGAAGAAAATTTTGGTTAATCCATGTTTAAAATTTTTAGGAAAAAAAGAAACTAAGAATTATATCTTCATAAAAACATGACTACCATGTTATTGTAGTCCGATTAACATCAAATTATTCATTTAAATGATATTATTGAAAAATTATAGATACCCCTATTTAAATTTTACACCATTAAGAAATTTTCATTATTTAAATTGTTATTTTTCAAGATAGAGTGTATGCTAGTTGGGGAATAATAGTTTTCCTTTCACCCTTTACTGGTGCCAACACATCCCTTATCCAACATTAGACAGGTCCAACATTTCCTTAATTCCACATTTTATTATACGTAATACATTTTCTAATGTGAAAATAACAATATCACTTATATATTTTTATACATTCATGAAATCAAAAAAATAATTTGTTGTATGAATAATTCCAGTATATTAATTCAAAGAAAATTAATCTATTTTTTCAAAACAATATTTTAATGGGTTTTCAAAAATAGTTTTCCAAATTTATTTTTATTTTAAGTTAATATATTGGTAAGTTCATGAATCATTAATTGGGATATTGTTATACATTGTTATGTATTTCCATTGAATGAAGTCTTCCTAGATTTATATTTATGTCTTTAGGGAAAAAATTTACAATGTCATAGAAACATAGTCATTAATGAATGCTTCAACAAAAGTGAACGTGTACCGTGTACATAAATGTGACACCCAATAATTCCATTAATGGTATAGCATATCAATTTCCATAAGAATGAATGTCAATTATCAACCTATAAAACATAGATCTCAATCGGTAAAATTTAATTCTATGATCCTCATACAATGTAACACTTGTATCCCACATCAATTGTCGATCCTTAATCAATGAAGCAAAATAGATATCAATATCCTTATCGAGTTTTTTTTCTAAAGATGTACACAGAGACAACATAATGTATTTGTGCTTCACGCCTGACCATAGTGGAAAGCTATAAATTACCAACATAACTATACATGTAATGTGACTAATACATTGCACACCAATTGGATTTACTCCATCTATAGATAACAGAAGTCAATGATTTCATGGCCACTTTTCAAAATTTAGGATACTCATAATCGATTTTCATCCACTAAGGAATATTTGTTGGGATTCATATTTTACCATCATCAATTCCAATATATGCGTTCATTGAAAATTTTCTAAATATTCCATATCATACATAATGACATCAAACATTAGAATGATAGGAAAGTACCATGCAAATTTTGAAGTACTTGATTTATTTTTCTTGTATCGATTTGAACAAAACCCATCAGATGGTATGGGTGATTCACTGTCCTTGTAAAACATTTATTGAATCATTTGGACTTGTATGTATTTTTTCAAAGATCATACCCATTTAACATAGAATAATTTTAGCACCATCTATTCTATAGTGAAGATATTTATATTCTGGTAACATATCAATCCGGAGACTGAGTAAATCATTTAAGATGGTGTCACTCTTTCTACTACCAACATTGAAATTTTATCACATTTATACAGCTGAAAACATTGTATATTTAGTACAATTGGTATAAAATGATGTCCTATCTCATATATTAAACATCTCAACCAACATTACATAATCATGAAGGTCATCATGAATTTTCATTTTCATCTCTTCCATTCTATCTCTATCATAATTTACAGTATAATTTGTATCAATGGGTCCATAGATCATAATATCAAATTAGCCATTATGTGCATTCACTTTTCTCCCGATGTTTAGTCCAAAATTATTAGATTTGGTCATTTTTGTGAAAAATCAAATTTTATTTCATATCTTCTGAGTGAATTCACCTAGAATAAAAATAATATAAACGTAGATAAATGATTTGATAAGAGTCATATAAATGCTATATTTAAATAATTATGAACTTCTTGACAATATCCAAATACACTTTTTTCATATATGATTAGCATCCATCCAGCTTTAATTCATATACATCATATTATGTTCAATAAAATTCATTTTGTACCAAAAAAAAATAAATGCACATATGGTATTAATAATGAAAGGAAAAATCTATAGATACATTGAAGAGATTGGATATTTTTCATAAGAAAAAATTATACTCACTTTGGAAAATCAATTATGAAATAGAAAAATAATTATAATGTGACCTAATTTATTGAAATTTGAATATTATACTTTCTATTAGAATGTTTAACATTGATGACCTCCAATTTAATCATGAATTTTGATTGTCTGAAACAATATAGAGTGGCGTGAGAAACATTAATGTAGAAAATTGTTGATGTATGACTGATTTGAAGGAAAGAAGTCAGGGATGAAGCTAAATTATAGTAAGGGGAACCCACATGGGAGATACCCAACATCATTCGGTTCCCCCTTTAGTGGATGGTAACATTGATTGCATAATAATAATCATACATTCCAAATAAAATGAATAAAAAACAACATACCAATGTTATTGGTGATGATTCCTAACAAGTTATATTTATAAAAAATGGTGTCATTCAAAGAAAAAACTTATGGTGGCTGAAGTGATATTAATTCCACAATAAATGGAATGATAATTACACCTCTCAAAAATTATCATTTAAGCTACATGATGTTGTTGTTCAAAGATAATAAGAGTGGAATTATGTGTATTGAGATTTTTTTGTAATAGTGGAAACCATTTATAGAAGTGAATGGTATGTATCTATAATGTTACGAAGAGTATAATTATATTATCATATATTAAAAAATATACTGATAAATGATGTTCCCTCAAAAAATTAGTAATGATTATGAGTTAGTGTAAAATTGTAAAGGATAATAATGTTTGTAGAGAGAAACCATAAAATATTTTATGTGCTAAAAAGTAATTTTATTTCTATAGGATGAATGGAGAACACCGATGCAAGGGTATCTACACGAAATACATAGAAATATTTATTCTAATATTTATTTTTTGTTTTCCCTATTTGGTAGGATGAGTCGGTGACTAGAAAAATGGAGAGAACAATCCCCCAAATAAGGTTTTAATTACATTATGATAAAAATGAATTGACCTCGTGGATCGTGATGTCTTGGTCTTTGGAATGGAAACAATGGAAAAAGAAAAAAGGTGATGACTTTTCTATTATTGTATAAAAAGGAGAGACTGATCCCACAAATAAGGCTTTATTCTTATTCGTTCCATGATGAAAACTGGTGGAGTTGGCATGGATCTCCTGCTCATGGTGGAAATCATCACCACCACCCTTGACTACACCTCTTTTTTCTAAATAATAAACCACAAATGCTCCGCAAGCTGCTCTTGTTGGAACCATGGTCATCATTCCATGAATTGGTGTATGGTTTGTGTTTGTTGTCAATCCTCAGTGGAAGTTCAGAATGTGTATCAGCAAAGTGATCATACATTTTAAGCATACAATAGTATTGAATCTTGCGTGCCATGTACTTGAAGGAGAGGAAACTTGTGCCCCATTTATTTTTCAAGATCATAACATGGAAAAATAGAAATGGGAAAAGGGTCGTGCATGTTTTGGGATGGACGTGAAAGTGACATGTGTGCCAAGAAAGGACTTGTGCACTGATGTCTAGGAGGTTTTGAAACTTGCGTTCCAGTTGTTATTCATGATCAGAACATCAAAATACGACAAGGGAAGTAGGTCATGCAAGTATTTGTCGGGTCTCGCATGTGAGTCACGCAATAGAGGCTAAGGCAGTTGGTGATGCGCGCCGGGACATGCACGCCGTGAGGACACAAGGACGCCACCGTGTAGGGGGTCACATTTTCCTATAAATAGAGGACCACCCCTGCTCATTTGGAATGAAATTCATGACATAGATATTTTTCTATCTCTTCTCGTGCAAGTGGTGAAGTCGAGCAAGTGGTTGTTGGGTCGCGCAATTAGAGGCTGCGCACCAGTTGGTGGTGGTGCGACCAAGGCAGTTTGGGAGTTAAAGGTGAAACGTCTCACAAGTTTGTTGTTGAAAAAGGTAGTCTCACACAAGTGGGTTTGTGTCACCTGCCCACTGAATTTGTAACGTGCAAGTGACATGCGCGCTAGTCGTGAAACATGTGTGCTGGTCTAGGAGAAGCGGGCGAGGTGAGGTTATTGTACGCTGGTTCTTTTGGAGCTGAAAAAAAACTAGAATATTGCCTGATACCTTCGATGAAAAGTGGGATTCGTATATGAGTGAAATATATACTTCAAATAAGCATCTACATTCAACAGGGGATGCATTATTTTTCAATGATGAAGAGACAATCATGTCAATAAACTGAGTGTGAATTCACCAAGGGTACTGACCTAGGGGGATTCAATGGGAGTGACCTGAGAGGCGCTGTGAGCTATCCCTGATCTTTTGTAAAGGTAGGGATCCTAGGACAGAGTGAATTTTCCTGAACCATTGTAATCCACTGCTAGTGAAGATTAGTGTAATTTGGTACGAATGGAAACTTGTCGTCATATGCTCCATGGACATAGCCCTTAGTGGTGGACCAAGTAAAATTGATGTGTTATCTATTTTCACGTGAATGGTTCATTGCTGATCATATCCATCATACAGGTTTAACTAGATCCTATCAACATGGGAACAAGATCCACAACTTAAAAAAAATCTGACATCCTGATTCAGCCCTCCCCTCTCAGGGTATCTCGAGGTTCTACAGCTCCATCACAAATAATGACACCATGCACATCACCGGTAGGGGCACTACAACTGGTGACGATGTTGAATTACTATATTCACACTGTTTCCCCAGCACCCGGACTATGATCATCTCAAGTATCATGGGTTTCCCATGCATCTCCCTGGGGATTAGACTAATTTATATATGTCATGTTGGTTATTTGTTGTTTTCCCTGTATTAATTATTCTGGTTTTTCTTTTTTTACTACCTCATATTTGTGTTTTCTCACCTCCACCTCAATGAATGATGATTAACCATCAAATGTGTTCTCTATGGTATCTTTCATTTATTTGTGTTTTATAATTTGGTTCTTTCTCTATTTCCTTTTGTTGAAAAAACATGTTATTTTAAGTACATGATATCCGTTCGTGAGTTATTTGAGCCAACACCGATAAAAAATTATTCATTTATTTACAAAAATTATATTTGTTACCTTTTTCTAATGTAGGCATACAGCCACAAAGTATACACCCTTCCTAGGGTAAATGTTATACTTTAGACGCAGATATTCCTTGAGATTTTCTGATCTGAACTACCATAGAGGAGATCATTCATCTCGGTCATATGCATATTATAAAAAATACTTAATATTTTTGTAAAATTAATTCCAGGAACACTGGGACTGAGAATCGCACATCGTCGTCTCACCCAGCTCTAGAATTATTCACAAGAAAATTTTAAATTATGATAAGAACAAAACCCAAGTCTCTACGAGCCTCTTATAATTTAACACTGGTAACCCACATCAATTTCAGATCTACGATCAATGAAGCCAAATATATATCATTATCATTATCAGGTAGTTTTTTTCCTAATATAAACAAAGATAACATAATGTATTTTTGATTTTTGCTTGACCACGATGTAAAGCTATAAATTACCAAAACAACAAGCCTTGCAATGTGAGTACTACATTTCGCACCAAAAGAACATATTCCAAATTTAGATAACACAACTCAAACATTTATTTGTTTCTTTCCAAATTAAGGATACTCATTATCAATTTTCATCCACTGAGGAGGGTTTTTTTTGGTGTCATATTTTACCATCATCAATTCCTATATCTATATTCCATGAAAATTTTCTTACGGTTTCTGGACATCCATAGAAACATCTAAAAATTGGAATGATGGTAATGTACCATACACATGTTCAAATATTTATTTGTTATTATTCTATCAATTTATACCAAACCAAGCCGATGTTATGAGTGAATCATGGTCCTTGTAAAAAATATACAGTCATTCGATCATACATGTAATTTTTTAGAGATCATAACAATTGAAAATAGAATTAACTTAGCATCATATATTCTATAAGGAAGAACATTTTATTATTGTAACATATCAATTAGGAGACCAAGTAAATCAATAAATCAAGTGTCACTTATTCTCCTAAAATTTTTAAATTATATAACCTTGATACATCTATCAATGTAAAATATATAGTAAAACCGGTATATAATGGTGTCTTTTCATAGATATTTAACTTCCCAAACAACATTGTATAATCATGAAGGTCATATTGAATTGTAATTTTCTATCCTTCTATATGACCTCTGTCTTCATTAACACTATCTTTCATATAAACTTATCCATAAAATCACAATATCATACCAGTCAGTATGTATATTATTTTTTTACTGACGGTTAGTCCAAAATATATAGACTAAATCTATTTCATGAAAAATCAAATATTCTTAAAACTCTTTTGAGGGAATCCATCTATAATAACTAGAACATAAACATATATAAATAATTTGAGAAGGGTCATATGAAATATTTATTTTAATCTTGAAAACAATTTTGATTCCATTCATATACTCCTTGTTTATAGGATTACCTTCCATCTAGATTTGATTCATATCCATCCTATTATGTTCAATAAAATTCATTTTGTAAAAATAAATACACATATGGTGTTAATATTGAATGGATAATGCTATAGATACTTTGAAAAAGCATTATAATTTACCTATGAAAATGTATACACACATTGGACACTCAATGAAGGAACAAATAAAATCTTTTAATGATAATGTGATAGAATCCATTGAAATTGGAATAACAAACTATTTATGAGAATGTTTCCGATCAATGTCCTCTAATTAAAAAAAGAATTTTGATTTTAATAAACAATATAAGATGGTGTGTGTAGCATTAAATCATGAAACTGATGATGGATGAAAGAGTTTACGCAAATAGGTCGGGGATAAAGCTACATTTCTATAATGGTTAACTTTATAAGATGATAGCCACGATGATTCAGTTCCACTATTTGGTAGATTTTAATATTGATTCCATAGTACTGATCATACTGGTCTTCTAAAGTTGAATGAATCTAAACATTCCAATGCTATTGGTGATTAGTCCTAAAAAGTTATATTTTTAAAAAATGGTTATATTAAAAGAAATAACCGATAGTGGTTGAAGGGTTATATGTTCCCCAATATAGAGAATAAGTATTAGACTAATCTTAAATTATCATTTAATGTACATGATGCTATTGTTATAAGATAATAAGAGTAGAATTATGTGTATTGAGATTTATTTAAGTTGTGTAAACCATTTATTGAAGGGAATGTGTTGTATATATAATGTTACCAATAGTATAATTAATGTTTCATCTATTGAAAAATTCATAGATAAACTATGTTGACTTGCAAAATTATTAATGGTTATGAGTAACTGTGAAATTTTGAAGGATAATGATATTTGTGGTGAGTAATCTTAAAATATTATATGGGATAAAAAGTAATATTATTTCAATATTCCAAAGAGAGAAAACCCAAGGAAGGCTGTCCATAAGGAATACAGTGAAATCGTCATCATCATTATTATTTGTTTTGGCAATTTGGTAGTAGATTTATGTGAAAGGAAAATTAGAGAGAATGATCCTAAAAAATCATGATTTATTTTATGAAAAACAATTATTGAACTTGTGGCTCATGTATTCCTGGTCTTTGGAATGGAAACTATGAAAAATTCAAATTCGGGACGACTTCCCTCATGAATCCACTGATGCTGCTCTGCATGCTACTCCATCACTGAGAACGATTCCTTCAACATCACCAGAAGGGGCGCCGTAGCTAGAGATAATTATGAATTACAATATTCTTTCTACTACCGCAGCACCTGGACCCTGAATTTCTCATGTATCGGGGGTTTCCCATGAATATCCCAGTGGAGTTTTCTGATTTATATATGGCTTGTTGGTTATTTGTTTTTTTCATGATATTACTACATATAGTTTTTCTTATTTTAGCACATAATCTCTGTGTTTTATCAACTCCACCTAAATTAATGAAGACTAAACGTTAGATGAGTTTTCTAAGGTATCATTCTATTATTTTAGTTTTAAAATTTTCTTCTTTCTCTATTTCCTTTTGGTGAACAACATGTCATTTTATGTACCTGATCTCTGTGTTTTCTCACCCTAGCACAAGACTGCTGTTTATTCATATTTTTTAATTTTTATTATTTTTAATTATTTTTTTATGTCTTTTTATATATATCATATAATAACATAATTAATATTATATGTAAAATATTATGTATTAAATATATTTAGAAATAAAGAATATTTAATTTTTAGACATATTTAATAAATAAAAATGAAATAAATATAATTTCATAATTAAAATTAATTTATTAATAACATATTCAAATAATGAATAATAAAATATTTGATAATATCATTAAAGTGATTCCGATTTAATCGAGTGTGGTACCCATTAAATAGGCACCAATTGTCAGTGTTTTGTTTGATTGATGAAGACAACATTAGAAAATATTTGTTTTGTTTTTATTATTTTTAATATTAGAATACCTTACATTAAAAACATCCCCTTCAGTAGAAGATCAAAAAATATTTTTAGAATATTGGTATCTTCATCAAATGTGTTATTTATTATGATCACTTCATCCAATCCTCTAGGGGCAATACGTGCAATTACTGGGATTCGTAAGGAATTTTTTTAATAATTTGATAGAAGGGATTCATCAGAAATTAATGGGATTATTAAGGAAATGACATTTTTCAAAATTTTATAGAAGGGACTCAACATGTATAGAACAACAAGAAACATAAAACCTGGATTTCAGCATGTAAGAATTAGAGACATACATCCTCTGGTGGACAGATTTTTTTGAAACTAATAATTTGTTTTTGAGGTGTTAAAATGATGCCATAATTTACAATTATAATTTCTATATCCATGCTACCTGACAGAAAATTTCAATGTCTACTTGAAATGAAAACTCAATAATGATTACAGTAATTCAGTGAATGAAATTATGATGTTATGTAATCTTGGTATTTCTACTTATTTCCAACTCCCACATGGGATGGTTGATGTTCTATGGATTCCAACATTCAATAAAATGTAATACGGATAAGGTATCCTGGGGTAATCCCATATCTGTTGGTTTTGGGGAAGCCTTCATGAACTCCAACACAGAATTTGTCGGATGACTTTGTAGATCTGGTGGTTTTTCTATAACGATGGAAGCAGATTTTTTGGATCCGATTAATGTAGTGATTATGGCTAAACAACGGGGTTGGATAGAAATCTGATATGAATTTCACTCTACCATCTTGGTTTAGGTAGTATTAAATGGACACCAATATCTATCATTGAAACCCACTGCAAAATATATTAACTATATAGAATCCCTGTGCAAAAATATTCTTCTTTATCACTCATGTCTACTATGAAGTGAATTATAACTATGATTGTCTTGCAAATAAGGCAGTTGAGACTGATGGTTGTGTTTCTCTGATTATCTCCTTAATGAGATTATTCCTCTTTTGTAATGGGATTTTTTTTTAAATTTATTCTTTCGAACATTTGTAATCATATTTTGTTTTCTAGTAGTAGAGCCTTTCTCTTGGGATACATACTCACTTAGTTTTTAATCTCCAAGAAGGGAGATTATGAGAATAATTCAATAAAATGATTTCCTCATGTTTTGGTGTCATCATGTATTCCTATTATTAAGAATGTGTAACGGTACATATAATTAATTCATGTCATGACTCACAAAACATATGTTTTTTGACAAAAACTGTGTTTATATATGATCATGTTGAGATAGGATATGTTGGGTGAATCACGATTGACATATCATTAATGGATATGTCATGGAAGGATTTCACACCTCCATCTTTATAGATGTAGATATCTCAACCCTTTGATTAGAATAGAATCATCTTCCTAAATTCCATGGACATGCTTTACTGATATGATTGTTGCATATAGTCAACGAAATATGTATCAATCATATAGGTCGGGGACATGGATGTGCATCCTCAATGATGAGATATTATGAAAATGTGATTATATTAAAAAGTTAGAATTTGTTTGTGGTATTCATCGTTTTGGAATTATATTCATTCTCTGGTTTTCCTGTGCCCATTTTGATGAGAACCATATCGATTGGACCAAGTCAATTTCTTGAGTGGAGGAGTTTTATTTTCAAGGTTCGATGATGCATGGGATATTAAAGTGGTTGAATGCAGCAATGGGAGCTCATATAACATCCTTAAAGGCCTAATGGATCTTTCCTTGTACGGAGATAGACAACGGGCCTATAATATCAATTATTCAAGACCCAAGATGATGTTTAAATCTTGAATGACATGGTCAGATGAATTTGGGATTCCTTTCCCACGTAGAGGATTCGAGAATAAAATATTTGGAAACCAATGTCAAATCAGATGGGCTATGAACTCAAAGTAAAATCTCATGGGCTATGAACAAAATGTCAAATCAGTTGGGAAATAGTTGGAATGTGGTATCCTACATTTCTAAAAAGCCTTTATTAGACTTAATCTTTTTCAATTTAATAGAACAAATTAGTTTAGCCTTTGTGACTTAGGGTATTAGACCCTTGACTAATGTACCACCCCCTTTGCAATTAATAGCCACCCCATTGAACTTGTATGACATTCAAGATTTAATTTAGAGCCTATGATTTGTTTCTATCCATTGTTTGAGGATTGACCCAGTTTTTTACCTTTTCTACTGTGCATTCATTCTTTATCAATCTACAAGTTAGATTGGTGATTTAAGATCACAAAGCCCCCAATTTCTTGCCTAATCTCAGGTGTGTTGTTGTGTGGATTGTCTCAATCAGCCCTACCTTGAGTATGTTGTCTATGTATTAGGTCACACTATATTTAATGTTTATTGACTAATTTCATATTCTATCCATACCCATAATCTGCCACATATCCCAAAATTGAATCCTTCATCCACCGTTATACACCATGAAAATTGGGCCACCCCGTGAATCTCACATCAGTTGGTATCAAATATATGGTTGAAATGGTAGGCATATATCTGTTCGATTACATTACTTTTACCTCATATCCTATTTATCCTTCCATATTCATTACACATTAGACAAAAAAATACATTTTTCTTTAAATCCTTTTGAAATTGGCTAAGTTTGTGCAAGCATGGATTATTATAAATTGTTACAAATTTTCATTCATCTTTTTATGTGTGCTTGATTCTCTATATTTGATTTGTATCCAGAAGAAAAAAATCAAATTCTATCAAATCCTTATTTTTTGATTTTAAAAATTAAGCACATCCTTTATTTTATAGATTTCCAAAAAAATGTCTTACCCTCTATTAAATCATCTTTTGCTTTAAAACACCAAGAACAACACTTTTTTGGGATACATTACACACAAAAAAAGAAAAAAATTAGATACATTTAGTTCTTTGTGCATTACATTATTAGTACTCTTTATTTCCATACATTATTTTCTCCATCATTTCACTTCATCCACATTTTAGATTTGGCTCATATTGTTATTAATTTTTTTATATTGCACAATTTGAAAAACCCAATGCCACAACTTGCAACCCTTTTCAACCCTTTTACCCATATTATCTAACCTTTTTTTTACACTTTACCATTTAAAACTCAAGAATGTTGTGTTAAACCATCCATCAGCACAATCTTAATTGGGTAATGATTGGCAGATAGTGATAAACCTATACAAATTATTATATTTCACAATATATTGAGTTTTAAATTGAGTTTTGGGAGTGGAGAGAAATAATAAAAACACATGTATTCATGATTGTTTATACTTGTGTGCATGAGTTTTTAATTCTTTCTTGTGTAAGTGTGTATTATTGTGCATGTGTGAGTGCATTTCTTGCGTGTGTATGTGTGTATCATTGTGTGTGTGTGTACATCTTGCGGGTGTGAGTGGGTACCTCTTTTGTGTGTGTGGAATTCATGTGTGTGAATGTGTGTGTGTATCATTGTGTGAGTTTCCCCTTGTGTTAGTCTATCTATGTGAAATATTTCTTGGCTAAAGATCATGGGAATAAAATTTCTCATGTTAGTGATGAAGGAAACCGAAGTAGGTCTCTTTCACTGGAATCAACACAACTCCAAATGCATGCTTTGTGATCTATTTTATGAATATTATTGATAGGAAGTTGGAGGTGCTAAATTAGAGGATTGACAACATTAAGAATCAATCAATCCCATGGATTATCCATGATAACCCACAGCGTGCTCCAGAATCACATAACACCCACATCATGGAGGAGGAGATGGAAAATCATTATGGTGATTTCAAGGATTTCCCAAAAAAGGAGGAGGTTGTACCAACTACCTATAATAGGCCATATAAGAAAACATGATGATGACATACTTGGAGGGATCAAGGTGATGGTCCCTTCATTTCAAGGGAAAAAACCCAGAAGCATACATATAGTGGAAGATGCAGATCGAGAAAGTCATTTCTTATCATACCAATAACAAGGAGAAAAAGGTAAAACTTGCAGCCCTTGAATTCAATTATTTTGAATTAATATAGTGGCACAATGTTCAAAATTAGGGAGTCTTATATGGATGATTTTATATCCACACTTGGGAATACCTTATGTTTTTCCTTGTGGATGTGTTTTGTTACCTCACAATTCAATATAGATTTCCAAAACAAGCTCTAATGCCTCACGCAATGGAGTATGAGTGTTGATGATTACTACAAGGAGATGGAAATTTCCATAATTTGAGAAAACATTATAGAGGATCTAGAGGCAACTATGGTGTGTTTCTTACATGGGATCAATTGGGATATTACCGATCATGTAGAGATGTACCTCTATGTAGAAATACATGATACGATCCACCAAGCCACCAAGATCGAGCAGAAAATCAAAAGGAGGATCAACATGATGAAACACACTACCCCATTCACTCCATGGAGAAATTCAAGGAAAATTATTGTAGAACTATCAATGGAAAATAGGTGATTGATTGAAAAAGTGACAAGGTAATTCTTCCAACTAAGAAACCTACTTTTTATGTAAACGAAACATGGAATTGGGATTGTTATTGTTTCAAATGTCATGGAAGGTGTCATATTTCATGTTAGTTCCCAAAATGGAACACCGTGACTATCAAAAAGTTTGGAGAATGGTAGAATGATAGAGAGACCTCATAATATGAGGGGGAAGAATCTAGAAAAATTGATAGTGGTGAATTTGCAGAATATGGTGAAATTCTTATCACTAGGAGAGTTTTATGTGCACTAATGATCATTAGAGAGAAGGATAAATGAGATAAACTTTTCTATACAAGATAAAATATCAATATAATGATATATGGAGTTGTTATTTATGTGGAATTTTTTGCAATGTGGAGAGCAATGAGTTGGTGGAGAAGTTGTGACTCCCAAATTTGAGGCACCAACATTTATACTAGCTTTATTGGTGGTCTGATTGTGGGGATATAAATGACACAAAAAATAAAAGTTATTTTTCAGCATTATTAAGTAAAAATATAAGGTTTTGTTCGATTTTTTTCCTATTAAGGCTTGTCATTTAATGTTGGGATGACTGTGGTTGTACGATCGATATGTTACTCATGATCATTTCTTGAATCTTTACTCTTTGTTACTCTGACGGGAACTTATAACCCTCAACCCCAAGTCCCCCAAGAAATATTTTGAAGATCACAATTTTTTAGAAAGAAAAAAAATTAGCGATGAGGAAAAAAAGATAAAATGAAAAACGAGATAACGAGGGTGAAATAAAAAATGTGAGAAAAAAAGAAATGGAGAGCAAAGAAAAATCAAGAGGAAAAAAGATTTGAGAGAGGAGAAAAGTGTGGTGTTGGAAAAAACGAGTGAGGTCAAAGAATATTTGATTTATCACCCAAATAACATAGTACTTATGTACAAATAGGTGATGGTGAACACTAATGAATTAATGTATTCGTAGCCACATGTTTTTGAGTCTTTGTTGTGGGAATATGAAGATTTCATTCCTGAAGAAGTGCCACTTTGTTTTCCACCTATTAGACGTAATGAGTCTCAAATTGACCTCATACATGTATCATTACTGATGAACCTCCCTTCATATCGCACCAACAATGTAGAGTAAAGAGAAATTCAATGATATATTAAAGAGCTGCTGGATGTGGGATATGTTAGAGAAAGCCTTAGACTTTATTCTATACGTGAGCTTTCAATACCAAAGGCTGATATAACATGGATAATGGGCATTAATATTATATCCATAAAAAACATCACAGTAATGTATCATCATCCACACCTTAGGTTATATGATATTCTATATGAATTAAATGGTTTGAATATTTTCTCAAAAATTGATTTAAGAAGTGGCTACCATCATATTAGGATGAATGGAGTTGATGTGTGGAAAACTACATTAAAGAAAAAACACGGACTTTATTAATTACTATTCATGACCTTTGGTCTTAGAAATTCACCTAGAACATTTATGGTGTTGACAGATCATGTCTTATGTGAATATATTTTTAAATTTGTGGTCGTTTACTTTGATGCAATTTTGTTATATATTAGGACTTTTCATGAGCATGTAGAACACTTATGAAAATTCCTAGATGTGTTAAAGAAAGATAACTTGTTTGGGAACATCAATAAGTGTGATTTTTTTTATTGAAGAGATTGTTTTCCTTAGATTTATTGTGAGCAGAAATAAAGTTGAAGTCGACACTGAGAAGATCAAAGCAATACATGATTGGCCAACTCAAACCTCTATTGGAGAGATAATGAGATTCCATGGGCTTTTTGGTTTTTCAAAGTGATTTTTGAAGTAAATTAGCACACTAGGAGAACCATTGAATGAGTCAAAACTGAAAATGTCTTCTCTAAAATGGGGTACAACTCAAGGGAAGTTCTTCAATTCTCTTAAAGAGATACTAACCCAAGAACCTCTAATTTCACATCCAGGCATCAGTATGATCTTAGAAA
Organism: Viscum album; assembly: GCA_963277665.1. Lineage (NCBI taxonomy): Eukaryota > Viridiplantae > Streptophyta > Magnoliopsida > Santalales > Viscaceae > Viscum > Viscum album. The sequence continues at coordinate 357,790,484 of OY728158.1, read as the reverse complement.
TTTAATGTGATGCAAGATGAATTGGAATAGTATGGGTACTCATTCAATAAGGTAAGACTATTTCTTTTATTAGTGACAAGTTAAACAGACCGACTCCGAACAATGTAATATATATGATAAAGAGCTGTCTTTATTGTTTAGAGTGATAGAAACATGGAAACATTATCATTAGACAAAATAATTTGCGATCCATTCATATCACGAGGCTATTAAATACCTTATCGTCCAAAATAAACTCAGTAGGAGTCATGTTGGATGATTGGAATTCATCGAATCATTTCCATGCATCAACAATCAAAAAAAACAATAAAGAATATACTGTACCCAATGCACTATAACATAGATATTATCTTTTATCTTATCTATGTTAAAAAATACATGGTTTTGATTACATTAAGGATTTTTATGCGAGTGATAGTGATTTTAGAGAACCTTATGAACATTTTAATCCATGAGTTTGTTGAGAAAACTTCTATTTACATGAGGGATTCTTATTCTGGATTTATAAACTTTTCATTCCCAATTTCATTATCTATTAAATTTTCTGAAGGAGCCACATTAGGGTGGGTTAATAGGACATTTTATTGTTCCAAAAACTTTTGTTCTTAGTGAGAATTTTTATTGGCCTAGGATATCTATAGGTGTTGAAAAAATTGTTGGAAAGTGCATTTCTTTCCATAAATCAAAATAGAAATTGAACCCACATGGATTACAACTTCATCTCACAATCCCTGAAAATATTTTGGAGGACATATCAATGGACTTTATTGTGGGGTTATCAAGGAAAAATAGGGCAAGAGATTCCATTTTTGTCGTGGTGGATTGGGTTTTAAAATATAATATTTTATTTCGTGTCCCAAAATAGATGATTCAACTAAAATTGCAGAACTTTTCATTCAAGAAGTATTAAACTCTTTAGAATGCCACAAAATATTATGTTGGATCGAGACACAAAATTACATAGTCACTTTTAGAAGAACCTATGAAGAAAATTGGTGCAATGTTTCTATTTTACACTACTTGTCATCTGCAATACGATGGGAAAATAGAGGTGGTAAATTATACACTATCATCCCTTCTATGAACAATTTTCAAAAAGAATATCATGAATTGGGAGGAGTGTTTTCCACATGTGGAATTCACATGTAGCATATCCAGGCACTCCAATACTCAATATTCTCCATTATAAATTGTTTACGGTTTTGACCCACATTCCCATATTGATCTTCTTCCTTTACCTTTGCTGGAATCAACTAATATGGATGTGAAATAGTGCACAGAATTCATCAAACAAATACATGAAATGTCAAAGAAAAATATCAAGAAGATGGCCCAAAAATATGTGTTATCATGCAAACAAAGGTCGCAAACTAGTGTTGTTTGAGCCCGGATACTTCGTTTGTATTCATATATGAATGGATTGATTTCCGAACAAGTAGAAATAAAAAATCATTCCATTAGGGGACAGACCATTCCATGTGCTCAATAAGATTAACAGAAATTCATACAAGATTTATTTTCTAATTGTGTTTAGTGTAAGTGCCACTTTCAATGTTTTTGATCATTATCATTTCATGGGTATAAAGGATGAATTGCCGAGGAAAAATTCTTTTAAAGCGGTGGAGGATGATTAGAACCATATAAGAGGCAACAAGATAATTTCCAGAGTAGATTAGTTTGATTTAAAAGACTTGATGATTTGTGGGTGATTAAAGAAGGTGAATGCAGCATTGTGCACCCATCTCACATCATTAAATGGACAATTGAGATTCCCTTACATGGAGGGAGAACATGGGTATATAATATCACTTACTAAATCCCAGACATTATGTTTAAATCTTGGCCCATATGGTTGTATGAATTTGGAATTCCTTGTCCACATGAAGGATTCTAGAATGGTATAATGGGGAACCAATGTCAAATTCGGTTGGCTATTCACTCAAAGCCAAATCTGGTGAGATCTACTTGAAATGGGGTGTCCTAATTTTCTGAGAAGTCTTTGGTAGAATTTATGTTTTTGAATTTAATGTAAAAAAGTAGTTTAGACTGTATGAATTTTGGGTATTAGAACCTTGACTAATGTACCACCCCCTTGGCAATAAATATCAACCCTTATTCTTTGTTTCTCTCCGTTATGTGAAGATTGTCCTGGTTTTTTCATTTTCATAGTGGAATTCTTTCCTTTTCAATCTGCAAGTTATATTGATAATCCAAGAACACTAATCCCAAAATTTTGTTCCTAAACTCAAGTGTTTTTTTGTTTGGATTGGATATCACATCCCTCCCTTGCCATTGTTATCCAAGTAGTAGGTCACACTTTTTATAACATTGATTAAATGCTTCCATGCACGACCCATACCCATCATCCTCCACATATCCTCGAATAGAATCATTCATTTGCTACTCTACGTTGTGTAGATCGGGCCATCCCATGTGTCTCGCATCACATTAGTCAATATTAATCATGGAATTTAAACAAGATTGCATAATGACAATGGGAAATAATCTTAGTGGGTCACACACTATGTGCATTCATTAATATGTATTATATTCTATTTATATTTAAATAATGGAATAAATATATTGTTAATATTAATAAATAATATTTATTCAAGTTTTATTGATCGAATAAATTATATAAATATTTAATTATCGTATTGTGAATAAAATATATTTATCTATTATATCGAATATTTAATAAATAGTTATCTACTAGTTTATAAATAAAATATTTCTATAAGTGTATAATGTATTTTATTTGAATAGTCAAAAAATGCCATAGGAGTTCAAATGGATAGAGACTGTGCCGGGTGACAGATATTAATTACCATGTAAATTAAATAATACTTTTTATTGCATAATTTGGTGTTCCAACACAAATTAATTTTATTATTATTTAATTATGTTGTATGGAGGTTATTAATGGTTAATTTATTTTTTACGGGGTTGAATGTGTAAATATTTATATTATCTTAAAGCCTATATTTTTAAATAGATTGTTATGTATATCTTGTAGAGTATTGATCGGTGTAATTGACAGAGATTTTTCTTTCACAATGAATTCTCTATCAACTCCTTCTCCCCCCAATCAGAAATGAGAAATATATGATATATATCTTCAAGACCAAAGAACATGTTTTCAAGGGAGAACAACACAACACATTCAATTCACTATGCTAGCATGGGGAGATCGTGTGGTGTTTCTCAGAGATCATAGGAGCATGTGTGGATCATCTCTAGAAGGATTCAATCCATAGATCCTCATAGTGTAACATAGGAAATTCGGAAGGGGTTTTTAAGATGATCAAAATTCATCAATGATTTAATATCCTAATTCTAGGTATTCATTTTTTAGATATTGAATCAATAATATATCAATTTTGCATACAAGATCCTCGTTCATGATTTTATGCAACAATAATTTAAAGAAATTTTATTTTATCTCCCACCACTGCATGCTCCCACTGCACCCATAACCTTCAACAAATTTATCCATAACTATGACTCTAAGCCATTAAAACATCTTAATTTCCTTTGTAATCTTGAGACCGACAAAATTTGTAATGGCCTTTCTAAATATATCTTCTTCATATTAAAAGTAAAACATAATTTCACCATTGAATATTGTATCTACATGAACATGTAATATAATTATATGCAGGAGTGAAACTGGTGGGGTGAATGTACTCTTAAAATATACATTTTATTTCTTGGTTGATTTGCATGATTTTATTTATATGAATTCCCCCCACCCCATTTTTTGGTCTCAAATACAACATCTCATTTAAGAAAAATTGGGTAAATTTTAAAATGGTTTTTATTTGAAATAAATGGGAACATTATTCATGTATCATTATAAGATTTAATTATCGTTCTATAGAAGTCCCAACAATATTATTGATCATTGTATCATCCCTATCATCAATTTTAATAGTAAACTCAATGCTAGGTTCATGTGTTACTTAAATCCAAAATCTCATGTGATATTTTGGGAGTTTTTTATTTTATTTCATGTCTACTAGGATACTTTACACCATAAACCACTCGACAAGGTGATGTGTCAGTGGTTAAAGATATAAACATCATAAAATTTAATCCTATAGAATTTTATTAATATAATGTTAATAGATATTATATAATTCATATTTAGAAGAAAAATGTATGTAAAATTGATTATATTAGGTAAGGAATGGTTTTTTTGGTAATTGAATGCCTTATATATAGTGGGGTTATGCGTCTCTTCATGAATCGATCATTGTTTTTCTATTAGTTCACTTTGATCAATTTGCGTTTAATTATCCATAAAACGAAAATGAACTATAATATTTTTCTATGTAACTATATTTACCAATATTCCATTCATCATCTCATACATATATCTTTGTGTATTTATATTCTTGAAATATGTATGAGGCGAGACGTCAAAACTGAAACTATTGTGGTGAATGTATTGTTCTAGACGATTTGAAGCTATTGATAGTAGTTTATCAATAGGTACAATCAATTTAGATTATTTTGTATATGTTTTATAGAAACCTATGAACATAAAATTATATTTTTATATAGTACTATTATAAAGCACAGAAAATTACTGTTATATCAAACTAACACATGATTCCTATACTTGTTGTTGTTTCAGAAATAATTATTTTTGATTCAAAATATATTAAATAAATATTTTCAAATAATATATTATCCATTAAAATTCATAAAAAATGATTCCTTACCACAGTGCGTAAAGAATGATTTAAATGTTTCATGGTTTATAATGATTTCATACATATCCAGTGGACGGGGTTCACTTTAATATCAACATCCATAGGATTATGATTTTTTAGACATGTTTGGAAGGCATAATGATCTTTTCTAGGTGCCATTATGAAAAATCTCTTATGGAAATCCTAAAAAATAAATGAAAAGTACAAGGTATTATAAATTTTAATTCAATGTTTCCTTACATTTTTTATGGTTAAATAGATAAATAATATCGTAACATTGACCTAATAGCTTCCCATATGGTTATCATCAATCAAATCATGAAATTATTCCACTTATCTATGACAATTAACACATAAATTCTTATTGTATCCCCAATTTAAATAATTACTATTGAATTTTTTGGGTCATAAGTTTGGACAAGTTTATTCCATCCATACCAAAATTTGAAACCACTTATTCATGATGTGATAAATTTAATTAAAATGATGATGCTACACTACCCTTTTTTCCTAAACATGTTGTTGATCCTATAATAATTCCACATTCTCAGCTTTGATAGTGTGTTCTTCCTTAGGAAGGGTTACATCATTTTGTGGAGAAATCATTGTCTTCATGGTTAGTAAAATATTTTATGTATATTATATAAATGTCTTAGAAAACACATAATATTATGAGGAATATCATATTATATTAAAACAGACTTTAACATTTTCATTGAACATGCTTTATTTTAATTAAATTTTAATGGGATTTGGATCATCTATCAAGTACCCAAATCCCATCCTTGTGGTTAAATTTAATTTATAATACTCTCTCTATATTAGGAGCTTCGTGAAATGATTATGATCTACAATTACCTATTTTATCTTCAATTAAATTTTAATTGGACCCTGTAGTTGTTTTAGTCACCAAAAAATTGACTAATTCTTTTTTATTAGATTTGGGACATATAATACACTCACTTATTGTGATTTCAATATGAATGATTCATCCTTACAGCCTTCCACACTAGAATCACCTTTATAAATATCAATTTCTTGACATTAACTGTAGATCTATTGTCAGCCCATTTGAATTTAAGAATATTCAAGTGAAATATCATATTATCTAACTTGTATATTTGTTTAATTATACTGATGTATGACATATTAACAAAAAATGGATTTTTATCCTTGGAATTTAATACTATCATCACTTCCTCCATAATACTAACTCAACTATTTTTCATCACATTATGTTCATCATGTTCCTTCATATCAAATGTATAACTATTAATTACAAAACTAGTTTAAGATATAACATTTAAATTTGGTCCCCTAGATATCCAATGAAGTTGTTCATTAAGATAATTTCAAATTATAGAAAACTTCTTATAAATATGATCATAGAAGCATCTTATAAACTATTTATTATGGATAATTGGTATCCATATTTTAGCCGTTGATGAATTCAAATGTGTAGGAATTATTTTGTGGGCTTCATCATATGGAAGAACCTATAAACTATTAATTAAAATTTTAGGTGTGTCTGCCCATGATGGATAATGGTAATTATAACAACACATATTCTATAATTTTATTCTCTCATAATGATTCCACTATGATGATATTTTTGGGACTAATTCTATCAACACTTAAGGGTAATTGTTACAAAATTAAACATGTTCATCAAAAATAAATCACTCTTCACTACAACCTTCTAACTGACATTTATTCAAGATATACCCCTTAAAAATATACATTTATAATTCATTATTGTACATCAATCTATAATTTTCATGATTACATAGTTGAATATATCTATCCTCTTGAACCATCAAGTGGAAAAATATATCAACTAATTATGGTTTGAAGAATAACTCCACTTATAATAATATGAAATCAATATCATTATTCATGATTATATAATTCATAGGGTATATTAATTTATTGTATATGGATTTGAAAAGGAAGAAAAGTTTGTCTAATTAATATTTTACAATTTTAGGTAGAATTCAACATAAAATTATATGAATTAAATCTTTCATCAAAACATGACTATCAACTTATTGTATCCCCAGTAACATCAAAATATTCATTCAAATGATATTCTTCATATTTGACTAATACCACAATAAATATTTTACATCATTAATGATGTTTTAAAATAGAAAATGTTATTTTTAAGATATAGTGTAAGATGGTGGACGAATAATAGTTTGACTTTCACCATTTAATGGTTCCAATAAATCCCTTATCCCCATTTTAGTCATGATAAACATTTCCTTAATTCCATGTTTTTTATCTCTAGAATAGTATCTTTAATGTGACAATAATAATATTAGATATATATTTTTCTATATCCATGAAATCAAAAAAATATCTGACATATAAACACTTCAGGTATAGTACTTCAATGAAAATTCAACATTTTTTTCCAACCATATTTCAAAAAGTTTTTTGGAAATGGTTTTTTTAGTGTTGCCATATTTTACTTTTTTGAGAAGTTGATCACCCATTAATTGGGATAGTGTTGTACATTATATTGTATTTCCATTTAAGGATGTAATCCAAGATCATCATTTATTACATCAAGGTAAAAATTATAATGTCAAAAAAACATAGCTTTTGAGGAATTTTCAACATAACAAAGTCTATATGATATACACAAATAGTACAACGAAGCATTCAATTGATTTTATAGCCTAAAAAGACTCCAAAAGAATAAATGTTAATTATTAACCTATAAAAAATGGCTCTCAATGTGAAATATTCATTTCTATGAGCCTCATACAAGGTAACACTTTTATCATGAATCAATTTTAGATATACAACCAATGAATCCAAATTGATATCAATATCATTATCAGGTTATTTTTGAATAGATAAAAATAGAGACATCATAATGTATTTTTACTTCATGCATGACCATGGTGGAAAGCTATAAATTGCCAACATAACTAGACATGTAATGTGAGTACTAATTTAAAAACCAATAAGACTTATTCCATCTATAGATAAAATAATTAAATGGTTTTTGGTATTCTTTACAAATTCAAGATAATCATAATCAAATTTTATTCACTAAGGATATTTAGTTTGGTGTCATATTTTTCCATATTTATTTCTTGTATCTACATTCCATGAAAATTATCTAATAGTTTCATGAAATCTGCAAACACATATAAACCTTGGAATAATATGAATGTTTCATACAAATTTTTGAAGTAATTGATTTATTTATCATGTATCAATCTGTGCCATACCCTACCGACGTTATATGTGATTCGTGGTCTATAAAAAATACAATCATTTTAACATGAATGTATTTTTTCTAAGAACATACCCCAAATACAGTTCAATATCATATATACATTTTTTATACACATAATATCATTTTTATTATGGTATCTGATCAATCAAAAGACCAAAAAATAAATAAATATGGTTTCACACCTTCTACTTTCAACATTCAAATTATATAACATTGATACAGCTGACAATGTTGTATATTTAAAAAAACCATAATACAATGGTTTCTTTTGATATATATTTTACTTCTCAAAAAAATTTAAAAGCTTTGAGGTCATCCTGAATTTTCTTTTTCATTTCTTATATATGATCATCACCAGTATTTACACTATCATTTATATCAACTGATTCATAAATCAGAACTTTATACCAATCAGTATATAAATTCTTTTTATCCCGATGTTTAGTCCACAATTTATATATTCAATATATTTTGTTAGAAATAAAATATTATTTTAACTATACTGAATGAATTCATCTTGAATAACAAAATTATGTAAACAAGGAAAAATGATTTGATAATTGTCATATGCTTGCTAAATTGTAATATTGATTATTTTTTGGTACCATCATATTACTCCTTTTTCATATTGTTATCATCCATCCAATTTTGATTCATAACCATCATATTATTTTCAATAATATTCATTTTTTACCAAAATAAACAAATACACATAAGGTATTAATAATAAAATGTTAAATTCATAGATAATATGAAAAAATATTATTGTTTTCCTAACAGAAAATTTATACTAACATGAAAACTCTATAAAGAAATAATAAATAGTTGTAATGATAAAATGATAAAATTCATTGAATTTGGAATATTATAATTCTTATGAGAAGGTTTCACATTGATAACCTCATCTTAAAATGAGAATTTTTAGTGTTTAAAACAATGTAGGATGGTGTGTGGTGGCATTAATATAGGAAGTTGATGTTGGATGAATGCTTTATATTTGAGAGAACAATTTTGAATAAAAATTACTATAAGGAGAACCTGTAAGGGATGATAGCCTCTATGATGTCATTTTTCCCATTGATAAATTTTATTCATAATTGAATAAAAATGATCACATTAGATTTCTAATGTTGATTGAATCTCAACATTTTAATGTTATTGGTGTTGTTTCCTAAAAAGTTATATTTTTAAAAATGGATAAGGTAAAAATAAAAAACCAATGGTGGTTCAAGGGTTATATGCTCCCCAAAATAATTAATATGTATGAAGAAACTCTTAAAATACCATTTATGATATATAAACTATTTTTAGAAGATAATAAATGTTCAATGATGTGAATTGATTTTTTTTAGTGGTAGAAATAATTTATGAAACAGATTGTGTAATATTTATAAAGAAACATAATATCTAATTAAATTTTCGTTATTTAAAAAAAATGATCCTCAATGTCCACTCACTAAATTATTTGTGTATATAAGTTATTGTCAAATTGTAAAGGATAATGCTATTTGTGGCAAGAACCCAAAAATAGAATATCTGTTAAAAAGATATTTTATTTCTATATAATAAATATTTGGTGAAATAACCATCAAAATCAAATTTTGAGGAGTATAATGAATAAACATTCCATTAGACACAACACTATTTCATCTTAGTCAAGTATGAAACACCAGTTAGATCTAAGAAGCATTTATGTAATTTACATGAGATACATTATGCACAAAAAAATTAAAAATATTGGTTTAAATATTGTATGAGAACCTCAACATTTTTAATAGCTTAATTGCATTATATGTAATGTTAGGAAGTGATATTTATTTGGAGCTACAAAAACCCAATATGTTAATCATCGATTATTTCATTTATTGGAAGACAATATGAAACAAGTGTTGGATAACAATATGAGTTATATTGATATTAGGATTGAAATAATATGTTCTTGATTGATCAATTATAAGATGGTTGAATTGTATTTTAAAAAACATTAGTTATTAAAAATTAAATAAAACAAATTAAAAAAATCTCATTTGGTAAAAGGATTTGATTTGGACGTGGCCATCAGTCTGATTACCAATGTATCACAATAAATATGGTTTTGGTATAAAAGTGTATAATAACCCTAATCATAATATATTCAATTATATCCTATTAAAGAAATAGGAATCACTAAATATTCCCATAACCAATTAATATGTATCATAATCTGATATGTTATGATAAAAAAATTACAAACAAGCACATAAGAATATAAATATTTTAAAAAACATTTAATGTAGTAGATATAAAAATACAAGAATGACTTACAGCTATTAATTTGAATATATCTATTTTAATCATAACTGTAATGTCACCACAATCCTTGGATAAAGTTATCCCTTATTTTATAATTACAGAAATGTCATTCATTCCTCAGTAAAAAAATCCCTTGATACAAATATCAGATTCTATATCTAACAAGCCTTTGTATCACATGATCTGATGGATTGAATCAATATTTATATCCCTCCATTCCCTCAATCAAAATATTAAATTTTATATCTTTCTATCCCTGAAAGCCCTTAATCGTAATCCATACAACTAAACACACGATTTCGATAGAAATAAATTCTCAAGGGGATAACTAGAAAAGATTCCCTTAAGAAGACAAAACTCAAAAAAATATACAAAGGCTTAGAACATGTATTTCATTGTTTTTGTTATTTAGTGATCTTTACATGTGAGAAATATCAATCAAAATCAATAGATAAATCTTCGAATGACTAGATATATATGGGAATTTCTCCAATGATCATCCTGATCATCTAACGTTCATATATTATTTATGTTTGTTAAAAACACATGGACACAAGGAACTTATAAGAAAAAGTCTGAAATTGTATTTTTTATACATATAAAGTGTAAAAAGGTTTCCTTATATTAGAAACAAGTCTACTATAATCTAGTTATAAACATATGTCAGACTGATAGACTACGTTACTATAGATAATATGATTATCATAATGAGGGTTAATCATGTTTTATTGATATTATTGTCAGTCCGATGATGAAGACCTCTGGATGTACAAAGACAAGACAAAGACATTAACCTGTTTGATAAAATCTATGACTCGTGAATCATATCCAAACTCATTATGTTTCCCGTAATGAAAAAATTTAACTTTATAAACATAATACATTACAACTTATTCTATGACTCACCTATATCCCCCTTTTTGGAAAGATAAAACCCCAAAAATTAAATTAATCAAATTTTTTTGAAAACATACAGTATATTTCATTTAAAAGAACATAGTATTTAGAATTATACTATTAATCCTTAACGCACCCTAGTATTTATGTATTTTGTATATGATGGAGAGAATGATGAATATGATAAATTCCCTTGAATGATCTTCTCCCCATGAAGAATATATTCTCCCCATTTTTGAAAAATTATATCTCCCCTTTTTATATGAAATATTCTTTGGTAGAGATATCTTCACCCTTTGGCATTTACAAAAAGATTTGGGGACATGATTATAATGTACCTGATATTTTTTTGAATGTAGAAGTATAAAAAACTTTTTACATAACTAACTAATAATAAAAAAAATTATGAATGAAAGTTGAAAAAATTTTAATACAGAAATATTAAGACAATCATATTTGGATGAAAGAGTAATTCATTCATCAATAGTGATTTAAAAAGATTATCAAAATATAGATTACAACAAGAGTTCAAAAAAATTAACTTTCGTTATAAGGGGTCTTACGAATGAATTTATCCTCTTGAATTCATTATGATCTTCTTTTAGCTTAACTATTTGATATTTACTACTCTGATTCACATATTTGAGTTTCTTAACTTCCTTAACAAGATCCATGTTAATATCTTTGAGACTGGAAACATCATCTTTAGAAAAAAAATCTCTACACATTTCCAACAGTATGTCTCAGGCTTTGATTTTGAGTGCATCCACGTCTTCAGTCCAGTTGTCAGTCTGGTATTTGAACTTTTCAATGAATTTTACCCCTTAATTAATATCCTAATATAAATTATTATATGATTCAACTGATTCAATCAACGTCTTATTTATCACTTGAATCGGATCACCGTGAGCCCAAACATCAACATAAACATCATTTAACCTTATTTTCATGGGATTAAAAGAATTTTTTGGGTAGTATATCATTCTTGTAAGGTTTTATAATATTCATAAATACGGATTACTAATTCAATCCACATTTTAATAGAGTCCATTTTATGTGAATGGCAATCCTTATGTAATTGACCTTTTACATCTAGTGTCAAGTAGTAAGGTATAATCCCTTATAATAATTTAAAATATAAAATGACCGAATCCAAAACCATCTATAAAATGGTTCCTATATATACTTAAAACTCTAGATCAAGATGAAGGAATTTTTATCTAGATGTACTAACAACATCACCTTTTCATTTCTTCTTATTGACCTTTTTCATATTATTTAGAACCATGTCATCTTTCTTGGGAAAAACTTTTTCTGAATATAATACTATAATTTCAAATCTTTGGTGTCCAGTTTTGACATTAAAACATGATCTTGCTCAACCTTATTAGATGAATACTATTATTATTTTATTAATAAGGATTCTTATTCTGAAAATTCAGATTCATCATCGTCATAATTTTAAGGAAAATTATAGAAGTATGATGTTTATGAGGATTTATTTCATGTTTTTTCAGACAAAGATTCTTACTCACCACTTTCTACAATATATTTTTTTACTCATACATTTTATTTGTCCCTTGAACCTCTTTAACATAAACTTATTCTTCAACATATTCATATTTTGATTCCTTCTATTAATTTTTTTTTTCTTTTTTGTAGTTTATGATATTCTTTCTCATTACCGTCATTTTATTCTAACTAATTTTTTTAATCTTATCAAGAATTCATTTTTTAATGACATTTAACTAAATCATTGAATTCATTGTCATGTTACTTTTCATGTTGTTGAGCATCACCGATTTTTTATTCTCCTGAATAAATTTCTGTCAATTCATTCTCTACTAATCGTTTTGGTGATTGACTTTACAGTTTAACTACTAGAAAAAATTATTTTTCTTTTAAAGGTAGATATGATCCTTCATGATTCTTTCCATTCTCTTTGAAAAATTGAATAATATAAAATATGGATAAAGATTATTGAAATAATAAACCTCCATATAGTTTTTATTTTTTAATATACTCAGAGGAAAATTTTACGCCTTTAAAATGATTTTGAGATAAAGGGCCATATTAGTGACTAGTATTTTTCTTCTTCCACATTATTTTTATCACCAAAAACCCTTAATGACTTATCCTTAGTATGTTCTAATCCAATTTTAGTTAGGACATGATTATTATTAGCTTTTAGTCTCATCCATTCATTGTGAACATCATCAAGGACCTTATTTTTCTTGTTTTCATTATTATTTTCATTATAAAGTGATGTTTCATCATTTTTTTATTTTTATTCTTCTTTTATAACTTAATTGATGGATCTAAAATTGATACAAAAACCCCATGTTTTTCAATAATATATTTTTATTTTCATCTAACATCACCTTCATTATTTTTATTGTATCTTCATCAATGAAAGAATGATTTTCCATCATTACATATGATTTTCTTCACATTTTATAAACATAAGAAAATCAACAATAATTTTACTCAAGAAGGGTGGAAACATTAAAATATTTTAATAGGTGGAATAATTTTTGATTTCCTGTATGGTTAAAAGAACAAAATATACAAGGTAAAACTTGCTCATATTAACCAAATAGTCCAAAGCAATGAGAGTATCTCGGTCATATTTAGTATGTATTAAAATCCCTTTATCCACAAAGAAATTATATTATTTTGTTGGGAGAGATGATATTTTTTTTTGAATTTCTCATCAAGGGAAAACACTGAATCCTCAACCCTTATTATGTAAAAGGTTAAAAGGGTATCCAGATGTTTTTGTAACAGAAAATGCTTATCACCAACATATGGCACACCAAACAATTTTTATAAATTTCTTTGTATGAATTTATATCCCCTTCCAAATATCTTGAAACAAAATTTATCATTTTTTAATAAATTTCATACAATTATAAAATTCATTGACAAGTTTTGGATAATACTTATCAACGTCAGGATATTTTTTTCAACACAAATTGATTCGCAGCCATGAAAGTATTCATAAGAGTAGAATAATATTTAAAAAGTAAATATATTTCTAATAACCATACTCTAAAACCAAACCATTATTTGTAATTTTTTTCAATCATCAGAAAGAGAATGATTAGGAATGGTCAGAATGAATAAAAATTGAACTGATCAACCTACAAGAAACAACAGGTCAATGAAAAAACTCTTGATAAAATAATGTGGGACAAGGGGATCCCTCATTTATATAGGTGATCAGGTAGACGTCTATTCTACCAAAATAGATCCAATAGTTTCAATGAAAATGATTTGATTTTACAACTGATAATCGCTAGAAAAAAGTTATAAGCTATTTCTTAACTCTTGAGGTTTTAAAAAAATATATCATATTGAAATTAAATATGATTAAATTTTTAAAAAATAATGAAAACTAGAATAATTGATACAACAAAAAATATCTGTAATTTTAATGAAATATTATAAAAATTAAATGATAATAAGAATACCTTGTAGAGTGAAAAATTCCATCATTATAAATAACATATTCTTATGGAATTTTTTAAATTATTTAGATTTCAATATTGTTAGGAAATAGAATATGATAGTACAAAAACAATGTAAAAAAGTTTTAAAATTAAAATTAAAATAGATTTTTGGGGTTATAATGAATATAAAATTTAAGAAAGAAAATCTCATTACAATTTTTTTTTTGAATTTGAAAATTTTAAGAAAACATGATGTATTTTTTACATTTTATGAGTCCAAATATCATTTTTATAATACTTAGTCCTAAAATTTTATGAATAAATATGATTTTTGAACATCATTAAATGTTTTTCAAGAAAAATAATAATTTTAAAAACTAAAATTTTAGAGAAAAAAATATATGTACTCCCCCGGTGGAAAAGAGTTTCATAATGTAAAGAGATGGGTAAAAAATATGTATATATGAAGGACAGTTTTAAATTTATCTATAAAAGATTCTATTTAATATATTGAGTTCAATTTGAAATTAAAGGTTTTGTAAAAATATCTGCAATTCAATATTATGTTCTGATGAATTGTAAAATGTTATCTCTTATAATTGTGTGATACCTAAGAAAGTGATTCCTAATATCTAAGAGTTTTTCTTGGAAGTAATTTTTAGGGTTCTTACATAACTAAATGTAACTAGTATTATCACATACTTTTTTGAGTTTTTTTACAACTCATTCCATAGTTAATGAGTGTGTGTTGCATCCACAACACATGATCAGAAAACATTCATTTTCTATATGTTAGTATTAGGCAGTGGATGGTGGTACTGAGTGTTATTTCCTATATGAAAAAGAAACATCTAAATCTCATATGAAATGAAAACTTTTTGATGTGTATTTTCGATCCATTTTTACCAATGTCATCATCCAACAAAATTTAGTTCAAAAACATTTCCCAAATAAAAAAAGTAGTAAATTGATAATTCCCTTATGATAATGAAACGTTTGATACAAAAAATTTAGATGTTATTACATTATATTTGAATGATATCTTTCACATAAGAATATATAAAAATTTAAATATCGAAGACTTTGTTTCAAATAAAGTAAACTATTTTTATTATCTTTAAAAATATTTTGATCAATTGGTTGCCGAGTCTCATCAAGATCTATGGTATTTTATGTACCAATAAGTTTACTAACACTTTTAGTGTTATCATATAAAAAATTTAAAAATATATTTTATATTATTATTTTGATATATATAATTTTATTCTAGATTATGAGAAATTTGAAAACTAAAGAACAATGTTAACTCACTCATCATGCTCTTCTGTGACTCATATTTCTTAAGATTCATAAAGAAATATACTAAATATTGTTTAGATAGTCCGAATATAAAGTCGTAAATATAAATTTAGAAAATCATAATATTTTTAATAACATATTTTATAAAAAGTGTTGGATTCTCAGATTCCATCACAAATGTTTTTGTAACAAAAAAAAATGTTAATCAATCATTCCATGCTCTAGGGGACTGTTTGAGTGTGTATAATTTTTTGATAACTTTATAAATATGTTTGTGGTGTTTTATATTATTAAAAACAGGTGTTTGTTTACAGAATTAACATCTTCATTAACATATACATTATAAAAATAACACTTCACCACCATTTTAAAAAATTTAAAATTAAATAATTCTATAAAAGCGTAATAGTTTCTAGTCTTCCTATATGTGAAAAGGTATCTTCATTATCAATGCCTTCTTGTTTGTTTTAACCATTAGTAGAATGTCACATATTATTACTCATAATTAATCTATTTTTATCACTTTTCTTTTTAGAAAACCAATTTACACCCATTATTGACATTTCTTTTGGTTTTTCAACAAGATTCAAGACTTTGTTCCTCTCGAATTAATTTTTCTAATCTTGCAAAGCCTCAATCCAATCCACATAACCTAAATCCTCTGTGGGATTTTTCTGTTCAAATTGAGAAAGGAAATCATGATGTTATATTTCATCATATAAGGAACTCATACTCTTAACAATTTGATCAACATCACTAATGATGCTATCAGTAGGATGATTCCTAATAAACAACTGATTTCATGGGTTTTGAAAACTATGTTCATCATTATAAGGTAGAAATGGTTCCCAAGTAAATACTTCTGAAACATTTTCATGGGTACATTTCTTATAAGTATAATTTTCTAACACCGGTTGAAAATCTATTTTTTAAATTACACGTAAGGATGTGGTTAATGTTTTTTAAAACCAAAGGATAGATTTCATCAAACAAGACATATGCGTAGTATTTTCCCCCAATACTCCTAGTTTTTTTAGAACCAAATAAATCCTTGTTCTCAAACTATAAACCATCACTAGTTGAGACTTCAATATTATATATAAAACTATAAATATATTTATTACCACATTGACAAGGTCCCCAATGAGTTAAATAATCAAACACAAGTTCTTGTAGATCCTTACTAAGTCTTTTATTGTGAATTTACATATGTTTATAAGGTTACAGTTTCCTAACACTCCCTTTAGTAACCAATATTGATCTTACATTGAAATAATGGAAGGTACTTCATAGCTCTTAAGGTATTCTATGTTAAATGTATAAACATTGTCATGCTGATTGGAAGAAAGAATGTATTCATCATTGTCATTGTGTACTATAAATTAATCATTTATAAAATTCCTAAAGAAATCATAATAATTTAATTAAAATATTCTTAAAAGTTTGTGCTTCATACCCTTAAAAAATAACATTTGAAATAAAATATTTGCAAAGAAGAAAAATGATTCCTATATCGATAATCTCCCCAAGAAAATTATATACAAAAGTGACCGTTCCACATTTTATCGTGATAATATTATAAAAAAATATTTATTACGAGTCATATTTTTGAAAAAACCACTATCCATGTAATAATTTTTATTATGTTTGGAATATTATTTTTTTCCTAAAATCAATAACATTTGACTTTTGGTGCACAAATATACCTGGTTCAAGATGTCTTAGAAAATAAATTGGATTACACATTTATTTTTGAATAATTTGATTTGTGGAAATATGAGGATTGAAGTTTTATTAAATGAAAAATTATATTTACAATGATATCCACTTTGAAACATAGTGCAATATAGTGTAGTTTTATGAACAAATTCATTGGTACTAAAAATTTGTTTTTTATAGGTGCGGCCCATTCCAAAACTAGTACCATGAGAGAATTTTTTTTATGCATCTTATTAATGTTCTTTTTTACTAGTGGTAATGTTTTATAGATATTTATTCAATGAATAAATTTCAAAATTTAGTTTAATAACTAAATTATTATCCTTTTTAGTAATGGTTTTGGAACTAAATTTATCAAAACTTGTTTGTAAATAATTTTTCATAGAAATAAATTATTTCAAAATGTTTTGAAAAAGGTATCATTTTTGTATTTATCATTATCCAGATCTATAAAAATATCAAAAATTTCATAAGTTAAAATAATTATTCTTCTATTATCCATATCTATTACTATTATAACTTTACAATTTTAATTCTCTTGAAAATTAAATAATTATGAAACTTCTTCATAATAAGTAATAGAATTATCCTCTTCTGAGGAAGATTACTCATCTGAGGATGAAATTTTTTTTCTCATAATGATAATTGGTAGTTAAAAACAATTTATTTAGGTTTTAGATTGTTTATACCTTTTCCATGAAACAATGTATTTCATTAGGTACATTGGAAAAAAGACTGAATATCACATGTTGGGAGCATTCATTATCAGAAAAGAAACCTAAGGAGTCATCTACACATACACTCCATGAATGATTACCTTTAAGGAAATTCTTTTCCTTAGATTTTTAAAATCATTTTGAATTCCATTCTAAATTTATATCTTTTATTCCTTTCCTTTTCATCATAGGAAAATATTGTCTAATATTTTAATTATTCTTGCATTCATAATAAGTGACTTCTTTCTTCTTGTCACTTTTATCATTACTACATTTCATATATTGGTATTGAAAATCCTTCATACCGATATTCATGTTCATTATTATGTTGAGATTTTCAAATTCATTTTCAGGATTCTCAAATGTACTCGAATCAGAATAAATAAAAACAATTCATTCATGGAGATCTAAAAACATGTTTCGTGTTTTTTTGGTTGGAAAAGTAGTTGTTGAAAAATATCCTCCATAATTATTATTTCTCTATCCCTAAACATTCTTCTAAACATCCATCATACTGTATAGTGTTTCCAACATTATCATTAAGAGTATGATTTTTTATCTTTCTAGTTTCATTCATAGAATTTCTATTCGACTCCCATTCATTGGGTATAATATATATTGTCTTCTCAATAATAATTTCATCATTCAAACCATTCTCAACAATATCTTTTGAGAAAATAATAATCCTCATGAGTCTCGGGTGCTTCTTAGGAATAGATTCTTGGGGAAGAAAATGAAATTCTTGATACTATACTCTCAATATAGCTCTCCTAGTTTCTACAAAATTTGATCTTCCAAAATGAATAAACTCAATAGTTTTCAAAATATTGTTATCAGCTCCACAATGTTATATTTGAATATAGATGAATCTTTTCATGGAGCATAAAAATGTATTTCATACTATATAGTTCAATTTATAATCATTTTTCTCTTTATATGTAAATTCATTAACTTCTTTTTTTGGAAATTTATAGTTAATTAAGAGCATCATAAAGTTATCAACCCCAATGTTGATAACAAATTCTTGTATTTTCTCTCTCAAATATTCATAGTATGAACCATATAAAATCAGTGGTCTATTGGGATTTACATTAACAATGGATCTGATATCTATTCCATCAATTTTAATAGAAAAATATTCTTTTCCACAAACATGTTAGTATAGTTTATTTATAAACAAAAAGTTTATAACAAATTTTAACAAATTTTAAACAGTAAAATATGAAAAAACATAGGAAGAATATATGTATTGGAATCCTACCCTCCTGCCAATTGTTTGTTATTGATATGAGTTATATTGATATTTAGATCGAAAAAATATGTTCATGATGGCTAAATTACAAGTTGAGGTGAATTGATGTTTAAAAAAATTAGTTTATAAAAATTATGCTAAAAATCAAAAAACATCTTTTAGTAATGATCAGAATCAGACATGGACCTCAGTTTGATTACAAATGTATCATAAACAAGATGATTTTAGTTTATCATAGTATAATAATTGTAATCATATAATAGTAAATAATAACAAAGTAAAAAGACAATATTCAAAAAAGATATAATTAACATATTAATGTTTATTGTATTTCGATATCTTATGATAAAATAATTACCAAAAAGAACAACGAAATATAAAACTTTTAAGAAAAACTATTGAAATAGTTATAAAAAAGTAACAATGACTTAAAGATATTATAAAATGGATATATCTCTTTTAACCATTAGATTAAGGTTGCCCCAATACATGGATAAAGGTATGAGTTATATTATAATTATAAGAAATTATGTCTTCCCTTGGTATGATAATCCATTGATACAAACATCAGAATCTCTATCTAACTTTCACTAATAGTCATTGATTTGATGCATCAGTGTTATCTTTCTATCCCCGCAAACCCTCAATCAAATGATCAGATTCTCTATCTTTTTATACTTGAAATCACTTGATCAGAATAACATAAACCATATGCATGATTACAATGCAAAGGAATTATTAAGGGGATAACTATAGAAGGTTCCTTTAAGAAGACAATACTCAAAAACAACTACAAAATACTAAGAAGAAAATGCTCACACCTTGTAATCTTAAGAGCTCTCTCACAAGTAATAAATTGCAGTGTGAATAAGAAAAAATCTATTCGAATGAATATATATTTATAATATCTACTCCAATAGTCATCTTGATCATTCACTAATAATATCTTCTCCATGATTTTTATAATTAGTTGGACACTTGGATCTTTGAAGAGAAAGTCTGACATCACATTATTTTATTCCATTGTAGCATAAAGAGTTTCTTTACATTAGAAATAAGTCTTATGTAATGGCACATACCTCTCTCATCCATTAATTTTCAGAAATATGTTGTCTGAGGTTTTCTAAGAGGTCAAGGTAACGTATTCCCAACATTTACCAGTTCTGCGAACAGTGTTTCCAGCTGTCTATAGGTCATCTATTAGTTTGAGCTATAATGTTTCCAACTATAAGTAGGGTTCTATCAGTAGGTGCTACAATGTTTCTTATTTTTGGTAGGTCATCTATCAGTTAGTGATGTGATGTTTCCAGATATGGGTAGGCCATCTATCCGTAGGTTCAATCGTGTTTCCTGCTATCCATAGGTCTTCTATGGGAAGTTACTATAGTAATTCCAACCATCGGTTGGTGTACATTATTTCCAACATCCGGCAGTTTAACCCCATTAATATTAAAATGCATTCAATGCCTGGTTTTAAGGGATTTAAGGTCGTTTCAATGCCCATGACTCCTATCATAATTTTCCCAAGGGTTCGGGTCCCTTTACATGGTCATACCATGTAGTCTTGACCATATTATCCTTTAATGGATAATCTAATCCATATCTAAACCGCTGCTCCATTGAAATTTTAAAAGGTCAAGAAAAATTCATCACTTATCATTACATCACCATTCTCTTGGTGTGAGGTTCCCTGAACCTTTGTTCATGAGGATTTGTGCGATTATGGTGTGGATGATGTATTATGTTTTCCCTGGAGTTCATCATGATACATGTGCACCAACTATTTTGATGAAACCAAGAAGTTTCGATCTTTCCTTGATATAAGGCATGTTCTAACATTGTTCTTCTGGGTTCCAGGATCTGTTTTCACTCATTCTTCATAACATGTGATGTAATGTGATATCCATGTTTCTAATTGAGTTTTATTTGGTGTTGCTTGATTTGGTTGTGTCGGGACATCCTCGAGTGGACGTCATCATTACGGGAAAGGTGATTGTGATCTGTTTTGTTGGACCATTCTCATGCATAGAATTCCAAAAACCTTTTGTGGTAGTGATTTCTTTGCTTCTCCGTTTTTTACATGAAATAGTAGAGCTATTACTATTTATCCACTTGATCATAATAAAATTGATATTAATAATATTTGAACTGGATTAATGAATTGGTATTAATTTCCCAGCGATGTTTTTTCCTCTTGGTTGGATAGATTGTAAGATATATATTCTTTTCTTCTTTATCATGCCATTATTGATGGAAATCGGTAAATAATGTAATTCCAGGAGTAATTATAAATTTATTGTCCTATGATAAAGTGGAATGTTTAATTAATATGGATGTTGTTGTTGTTCTTAGTGATAATCTAATTGAAACTGTTATGCATTTATAATTGAATCGGTTAATTAAAGATGGAATAAAGAACTATATGTGTAATAAAGATAATTCCTTGTAGGGTTTTGAGTTACCCTCTTGCATATAAAGGCCAAGCACCTTATGATTTAGAGTTGGGAGTTCACATTGTCTATGAAGGCTAAATTCCTTGTTTAGGGCCGTGAGCCATGTTTCTATGTTGTTTGTTTCCTTCAACTTGTGCTATGGTGTCAGCTTGGGATGGCTGAGCCAGTAGATCTATTATGGTATTTGTGGGAAAGAATACCTAGTGGTTTTTGTAGTAGTTGAGTCCTAGAGTAGTAAGATTCATTGGTATATGCATGTGGGTGTAGAACAGGACATAAGAGATGATGAAACAGGTTGAATATGGACTTATTGATTGATGTGAAAGCTAGAGTATTGTTAAATCTGTTGATTTTTAACCATATTTACTTTACCCGCAACTTGAGGTAGATGGTTTTATAACCCTCATTCCAAAAGAGACGAATATTTGTGGGGTATTCCACTTTCTTTCTTTGATTATCTTCTCGATTATGGATGAGTCTATGCTCTTACAATATGTGGTAAAGACTCGATGGGTAGTTCATCTACTCACTATGTCGGGCCCATGTTCATGGTAGCATATAATGTTTTCTAAGAAAACATGAAAAATGAATAATTGGTATTGTTGTTGAATGATTGAATAAATGATATTAAACCCATGGGGTTGGGTCTTGCTAAGATGCAATGCTGAGGTTATGTTTCTCAGAAACTGTGGGCTCTTTTTTCTTAAGAATAGAGGGAATGGATCTTTTTTGAAATGGTAGTGGTGATATAATAAAATTAGGAAATTGATAATAGTTAATTAACAGCAAAAGAATAAATTAATATATTCTGAAACTTATAAAGGGGGATAAATAAGTTAATGTATCTCTTTAAATGGTAGTTTTCTTATCGGATATCTGGTCTTAGCAGTGGAATCTAGGAGTCTGAGAGATAATAGATGTAGTTGATTTTAAGACTAGGTTTTTCCCATAGTGTGGTTGTTAGATATATAATATTGTTTACTTTTTTTTCTATATGCTACCCCACCATATCGTTTTGGGCGACTAACTCCCCGGGGATTCTGAACCACAGGGGGTGTTTTCCCCAACATCACAGGGGGGAGTTGGATGAATGGATTTCCCCATATGACCCACTCTATTTTCATGGTAATTAAATGTGTTGGTATGCACAATAGTTTGTTTCCCCCTATATATGTTTAGATGGCTATAATTGTTTGTTGATATTTCACACACATATATTCTATATATAGTTTCCTATAGAATAATATAGATATAACGTGTATAGGATGGGATGTCTTGAGGATCCTTACTCTTTTTGTGGGCTATAATGGATTGAGGTATAATAACCGATATATGATACACATTATGTGGGATGTGGTGGATCCAAGAAACTACATGGTTACTTTTTCTTGTGTGAATGGTTTGTTGTTATGCCCATGTGTCTCGAAAAATGCCTTTGTGTTGCAATAGGTGCATGTTTTGGTGCTTACCAAGAAATATTAGGGCCAACCTTTTTGTAGACAGATGCTCAATAAGTGTGATGTAGGTGAAAAGTGGAAAATTAGGGGGAGAGTAGTAGGTGGGTACCCTTGATGTACATTATTTTATTATATTCTCTTGTATACGATACATGGTGAGAGTATCCATAGTGATGCTAGGAACTTTGTGTACCTATTTAGGTGAAGAGTTAGTTTTACGTGTTGTTATCTGTGCCTTACCAAGATTTCATTACTTTTACACTATTGGATCTCAGGAGGATCCAACGGAGTATACTGTTATACTCACCCTATGTTTTATAAACTATGTTCAGGTTAAATGGGGTAGGTTGGAGATCAAACTAGTTACTAGTAGCATTCGGGCTTTGCAGAAGCTGTGTAGGATTTGTGGACACTGTCATTTTACATTCTTTTGATACATGATGTTTTCCATTTAAACTGTAGTAGTTCTTACATGAAATTACATATATGTACTTGGGTTTCTATTTATGTTATATTTTCAGTAGGATTTTTTTGGTGTTTATCTTATCACTCCCTTAGGCATCGGTGAGGTTGCATGGGTTGGTAGAGAAATGTTATTAGTAAAGTATAGAAGGTGTTGCAAACACTGGAGACAGGCTGAGACATAGGTATTTAGGGCCCCCTCTGATTCAATTCATAAACCATTATGTTTACAGTGGCTACTAAATGAGGTGATACTGGTTGGTGGGTAGAGACCTAGAAAAGGATAACGTATCAATATTTTATTTGCCTGTGTTTGAATGGGTAGACCTTGAGATAGGTTAACCAAAAATGAATAAAAGAAGAAAATTAATTGAAGTTAAAATTCTCTATATTACAGGTTTAGGAGAATTAACTATTATTATTTTTGTAGGTATGGATCCAGGTTGATATCCTCATCAGGTTTGCATAGAAGTTGTCCATAAGGTTGCGCGAGTATATTGTCACTGAGAAAAAGTTGATGATGACAACAGTTGGTGGTGGACACTATGAGAATTTCAGTTCCATATTATACAAAAGTATTCATGATTCAATTTAGATGCATTCATGATATACTAGCTAGAGGAGGTTGAGATATATTTCAGTTCAATTTGTGCATAGATTGAGAACTAGGTTTCACTGGTTTTAAAAAGGCTACATGGAGCAGTGAGTATGTGGTGGTTCATGTTCCTATAAGGTCGTGATGAGTTGGCAGTCTCGTGGGAGGAGTTTCAAGAAATGTTCAGAGTTGAGTTTCTTTTTTTCGACCGTGAAGGCAGCCAGTTGCTAAGAGCTTCTTACCCTTTGACGTGTGAGATCCGGTGTGTCAGAGTTCAGGATCCATTTTAGTATCCTTATGCGATAATATTCAAACCTTTTTCTAGATGAGGAGGCCAGAGTGAGGAAATTTGAGGAGGATTTATATACAGAGATCTATCACTGGGTCACCTCGTTTATGCTAATGAAATATCTTGTGGTTCTGGTGAGAGAAAAGGTCCTTAGGAATATGTTATCATAAATCTGGATAATCATGAGAGGGGAGTCATTAGGATTCCTTAGGAAGAAACGATATGATTTGGTGTTTGGGGTTTTCATGGAAAAGATTATCCATTCGGTAGAGGGTTGGTCTCATCCCTTAGAATCTTATTTCTCCAAGGAATATGGCTTTCACTCCTATATTGAGGGATCATGTGGTTGTTTTTTCTTGTGCAGGATGAGGTAATCATGAACAAGAGTTACCAATATTTCTGAGAAGTCATATTGCATCTTGTTTTCAACTACTGGTTCCTTTATTGAGGCTGTTCCAGCTAAGTATACCATAGTATGTTTCACCATTTTTAGATCATTAGAGAGAATATAGGGTAGGTTGAGGATACACCTAGGAAAATATTCATCCTTAGAGTGTAGAGTTCGACCATATAGGTGGTTGATGTCTTGGTCAGAGAGGCCATAGATAAAGCTGTGGTCATCATCATGCATTAGCGTTTCCAGTACCAAGTGAGCCTGAAATATTTCAAGGTACCATATTCATATTTTCTACTTGGATGCATGGCTTGTTTTATTCAGGACTAACAGACTCATTCATATCATCTGCCCTTGACCTAGCATTGGTAGTTTAGGTACAGAGGCTTCCTATAGTGACCCTATCCTTTTACATATAACATTACATGATTTTATGAATAATTATTCATCAGATTAAAAGCCAAGGATAATAATATCTAGTGTCTTGGAAGACTAGTTACATAAAACTAAAAATATGGAACTAAATAAAGCATTTAATTTTTTAATCATAAAATTAGTATCCTAACATCCATTGTGCTAAAAAAATTCATTGTTACCCTAGGGAACACATGGAAAAAGGGATGATCTAAATATCCCAATAAGGGAATAACAATAAGAACAAAGCATTGACACATGCGGTAGAAGGCATTGCATGATTATATAAAATGTCATATAACATATGGAATATAAATGTCGAATCATATAAACATGGAGTCATAGTAATGCAGAAGAAACATAAAAAATGACCTTAGCATGTGTCAAGTATAACTTCCAAGACTGTTGCACATGGTAGCACATGCCATTGCTAGCTTACAAGACCGCCACACAAGATAGAACAAGACAAGGATTACTGCCAAGACTGTCACACACAACGTCTCATGAGACTCAAATTTACCAATTGAATTAGAGGGCTATCTGGTCGCACCCATCAAAACATCTCATGAATATATTTTCCACATAACTAATCATCCATAATCAATAATATATACATATAATTGTTACCCATGGAATGAATTGGGTACCATAATCATGTCATCAAGGATAACAAATGGGCACATCATAAAAGTGTCCATGAATGAAAAAAACTAAAATATACCTAGAAATTAATAAGTAAATAGAGACATATATCATTGTAAGTTATTTCAAGTATAATAGACAACATTTTTGAAAAGTATTTAAGACACTTTTGAATTAAAACATTTTTTGTTGAATTAAGGAAAATAATATAGAGAATTTAAAATAGAAAAGGGAACAATCCTTTATATAAAACCCAATGTGAACCAAGAAGATTTTAATAATAAGAGAATACTTATTTTATAAAGACAATGGTTGACTAAAATATAAGATAGGGTGAACTTGGAATTAGTTATGAATTGGGGATGTTTCCCCAAAATAGGATTGCTTATTGGGAAGTAATGAGGATGGAATCACGTAAAAACATTTATATACCCAAAAGAGACTGATGAAAGGGTATTGATAAATTAATATGATTCATGTACACAGATTTAGAAATATTCACAAAAAAATACAAGATGACATCATTGTTGTAAAATAATGATAATGAAACCTGGAAGAACAAAGGAGGTTCGAGTGGAATCCCATACAGATTAACGACGTGATATAAGTTGTACTTAAGAGTGATTAATGGGGGAAAAATGCGTTTATAATCACTATACATCATGAGGGATGTATGGGGGAGGTTGTAAATCAAACCCCAACATTAGGCATTACACATAAAAGAGCTTAACATAGAGGACATTCTTGAATAATAGTGAAATAGAGAGGATCCCTTACCTTAATCCAGAGGGTGTTCTCCACTTGATATTAATGACCTAAATAATAAAATTAGGTTAATGATTTAATAATTATAGAAATAATTTAATATTTAAAATATTTATTATAACCTTTTTATGTTCATTTCTAACCATTTTGGATGGTTTTGAGGTTTGATTTCATTGTGATGTCTGTTTTCTTCCTAGGTTTTAATGATCAGTTCACTTATATTCATGTTTTGACAAACATGTATGATGAGAGTGGTTTCCTAGAATTGACGTTATATGACATTAGTGAATAGAAATATGATTAAATGGTTATAAAATTAATTTGGTTTTTTTGAGTGAAGGTATATCATTATATAAAACATTAATGATAAATGCTTGGATTAATTTTGTGATTTTTCTTATTATTAACATGTATTGTATTATTATTTTACATAATGTGTGAAAATGGATTCAAGAACATCACATAAGATAAAATACAAATTTAACTGTCTGGTTCAACCATAAAAATTGATTCATTACAACAATTTATGATGGTAATATAAGTTCATAACCCGTCATCCTTGAATGTGATAAATTAATACATCTCAGACAATGTTTTCATTTCTTTCATATAAAATAAGAGGAAATGAGAGATAATAATGAATTATCCCATTACAATAAAAATATTCCATTACATATATGTTATTGAAATTTTCATACCATTTTGATGGGGAGGGGTTAGGAAAAAAAAGAATAATGGAACCGGAAAAGAAAATGAAAGAAAACAAAATATCAATTTACCTGTTGATTTAATCTTCCTTAAGAGCCTCTTAAGGGGTTAGGATTATGTCATTTAAGGATACAAAGGGATATTGGAAATGGGAGGCTATCTTGGGAAAATATTTGGGTAGATTTTAGGTAAGGATCAATGATTGAGAGGAGTGAATAAAATATGAGAGTGTGGGTGGGTTTTATTGTGTAGGAGAGGAGGGTTTCCTTAATAATTTAGTCATTAGTTTATTATTTTTCCCTAAGATAAGAAAAGGTAATTATTTTTGGGATAAAAAACTGTAATAAGTGCATGTGAGTAATAAAAAATGGCCATTTACATCATCCAGTTCCCCAACATTATGTAGAAATTCATGTTTTAGCATTTATTGTGAATTATCATATTTTACTATTAAAAAATTCATGTGTTTTAGAAAAATATCGAAACATCTCCCCAAATGTTTTTCAACATGTTGAATCCAAAATTTAAATTCATATTTCAAAAAAAAATTTCTAAAAAAAATTATTTTGTTTTTAATTAAAATCATAATTAACTTGAAAAATATTGATTTTAAAACTATAACAGATTTTATAATGACTTCAAAAATTACATAGGATCTTATAATATTATCTTAAAACTAGAAGATATTAAAATTTTAATTTATGAAACCCATTTAATAAATTACATATTATTTTAAATTAATTAATTAATTTCAAATAATTTTTTATTAGTTAAAAAATACAATTACTTTTACTATAATCATATTATCACTTATAAAATGCCCAAATTTTATTTATACATTCATAGATGAGGTTACTATTCTTCTGGATGCTTTACTATTCCTAAGGGTCATACAACTATTCATATAGGTTTGTTAATATTCATAAGGGTAAATTTTCTATATTTACATATACATCCATATGATGTCATCATTATTATGAATTAGTTGTATTTGGTGAAGGCTACCATGGATTTCCTTAGGACCTGGGTGGTGTTCTTTGATGATGATGGAGAGCCAACAATGTTAATTGGCGGGTGAGACCCTCAGTTGGTTTTGAGCATTGTTCTGTCTTATTCATCATTTATGGCTATGCTAATGTTAAGATCATCATATGTTCAATAGTTGGCAATTTCTAGGGTTTTTGGTGAGTACCATGATGTCTCCCTAGAAGAGCTTTTAGTGGCACCCCCTTGATGGGAGATCAAATTCGGGATCAAACTACTACCTGGGTTGTCTCCTATCTTGATGTCTCTATATAGTACAATGCCTTCTGAGTTGTGGGGTATTCATTTACAGATCTATATTCTATTACAGTCCAGTTCTATTAGGCCGAGTGTGTCCCTATGGGGTACACCAGATTTTTTTTTCTAATTTAGGCGGACCACAGTTCACAGTTGTGTGTCGATCATCGTCTCTTAAAAAAAGTAATATTGAAGAATTACTATCCTCTTCCACAGATTTTTAAAATATTCAATAATCTAAAGTGTTCATGTTGGTTCTGAAAGATCAACATGCAGTCAGGATATCATTAGATGCGTGTGAGGGATGAGGATATCCCAAATAATACTTTCTATTGTCTTCATGGGCATTACAATTTCATATTGATGTCGTTCGGTGTGACGAATGCTTCAGTTGTCTTCATGGGGTTGATTAAAAATTAGTTTCATGAGTTCCAGGAAATGTTCAGGGTGATTTTAAGTGAAGATATCCTTGTGTACTTTCTATTTGAGGAAGAGCATACTGAGCATCCATGTTCCATTTTGGGAGTTCTTTGTCAACCACATCCATTTGGGATGTTTTCGAAGTGTGAAATTTGGGCTAGATAAGTCCATTTATTGGGGACTGTTGTGTCCTAGAAGGGAGTAGTTGTGGATCCATAAAAGGTATAAGTAGTCGTGTCTTGTGCATCCTAAAGACAATAGTAGAGGTGTAAACATTCTATTATCTCGAAGGATATTACATGAGGTTCGTAGCTAATTTCTCTGAGTTTTGGACTCTTCTGACAACATTGACCAGAAAAAATCATGCATTCATGTGGAATGATCAGTTTCATACTTCTTTCGAGTACCTGAAAGGGAAATTGGTCAGTGCTCCGGTTTTTTTTCTTCCAATAGAAGGAGTTCAGTTTATGGTTTTCTGTGAAGTTTCACATATGGGGTTAGGTTGTGTTCTGATAGAGTAGAGATCGATTGATTCTTATGGGTGTTGACAGTTACATCTCCATGATCATAACTAGGACTCTCATGATATTATTTTGGTTAGTTCTTTGTAGGCTGCTCCACCGATGAGCACGGTGCCTTCCTCATTGCCAGCAGGGGCTTAGCTGCTAGAGACAAGGCTGAATTACAATATTCTGACAGCTGCCCCAGCACCCGGACCATGAACTTCTCAAGCATCGTGGGTGCCCCATGCATCTTCTGGTGGAGCAGCAAGATTTATATATGTCATGTGTTGGTTAGTCAGTGTTTTCCCTATATTACTGCTTCAAGTTTTTCCTGTTTTACTACGTTATCATTGTGTTTTTCCACCTCCACCATAATGAAAAAAGATTAACCGTCAAATGATTTTTTGTCGTTTCGTTCTTTTATTTATATTTTAAGTTTTTTTTTATTTTTCAATTTTCTTTTCTTTAAGAACACATTTTTAACATCATCAACATTTTATGTACCTGATATTTTTGTTTTCTCACCCTAGCATAGGACAGTTTGTTTGTATATATTTTTTAATTCTTACGATTAATCTTGTTTTATTTATGTTTTGATGTATATATGTAATTTACTAATTTAATTAATATTATATAATATATATTTAGTATTAAATATAATTATTAACAAGTCATATTTACATAAACATAATTGATAAATACAAAAATGAATTAAATATTTTTTCTAAATTGAAATTAATTTTTTATTAATATATATTAATAAACAATAACTATATATTTAATAATATTATTAAACATGAACCCGATTTAATCAATTCGGGTACCCTATCAATAGGTAGACATTGTTTCAGTTTGATTAATGAAGACATCCTTAGTTAATTGATATATTATTTTTTTAATATTACAATACGACACATTATTGTCTGAATTTAAATTTTAAAAAGGGATATTTTCATTTTCTCAATGTTTTATCTATAAACCCAACAACAAAAATTACTTTTATTAGGGGAATAATTGGCTTTGTCAATGATAAAAATATTAGCAACCTTTAGTGGGAGAAAAATACACGTTTAGAGTTATAAAAGATAATGTTTAAATCATGTATTAATAGTCTCTCCACCTGTGAGAGAGTGTTTTTTGGGTTTTTGGGATTGTTAACTCCTATTTTTTCTTAGGATGGGTCTCATTGTAGCGAGTTTTCTTTATATGTATCCTATGAAAATGTAAAGGTCCATATTTTAAAAAAACAAGTATGAAATGAAGGAGGGGGTCTGCAACATTTCAAGAAAAAAATATTTATACATGTTTTTATATATATAATCACATTGTTCTGTGTATTATGATATATATTTTTATGATTATAAATCACATATATAAGATTTTATTCTTCATTTTTTAGTTAAATACTACACTTTTTGTCATTTTCAGATAACTATAATATTAATATTCTTTATAAATATATACATTATGATGAGATTTCTAATGTTTGTGTCACACTTTATGTTGTCTTTTGTTTCCCATGCTCTTCTTATTTTTGACTCTTATTCTATGTTTTTATGTAATGATTTATAATCATTCTCTTTTTGTTTCAACATGATTTTAGAAATAATACACCATAGTTTACATCAGATAGAAAAAATAACCGTTTCACTAATTTTAGGGTATGTTTATTAGAAACCATTTATTATTATTGATTCACAACATTGAATATTAATAAAGGATATTTTGGAAAATTTACCAGTGAATATTTCATATAGTGTCTTTATGATTACATTAGATAGAAAATAATTAAGTAGAAATGAAATTATTATCATAGTATACCCCCATAAATAAATAATAAAATCATAATAACTCTTTATTGATTTAACCATGTCCAATAATTAATGATTTATTTTATTAGACACACTATTCAACTATGGTTTTCCATTAGGTTTGGGGTGTTAAAAAATTACAGAATCTCCAACTTGATCAGTGAATTCTAAGCTCATGTATTCAACACCTCAATTTGATCGATGAATCTTAATACCTTTTCCCAATTGATTATGTAATTCATTCTACCACTCTTTGATCTTGTCATAAGCATCATACTTGTTCCCCATCATAAATACATAAACATACCAACTGAAGTCATTAATAAAGGTAAAGATGTATGTAATCCAACACTTCAAAATTAATGAATGAGTATAATCAATATCTAAGTGGAGATTCTATCCCACATGATGGTTTAGGAATGGAATGCCCGTGTCGAGATCATCAAGATCCATGCGGGGTGGAGTCTGCTTACCTAAAGAGGGGTGATCCTCAGGCA
The DNA here is from genome assembly GCA_963277665.1 of Viscum album. Taxonomy (NCBI): domain Eukaryota; kingdom Viridiplantae; phylum Streptophyta; class Magnoliopsida; order Santalales; family Viscaceae; genus Viscum; species Viscum album. The sequence continues at coordinate 357,758,195 of OY728158.1, read as the reverse complement.
CCATAATGTTGACCGTCGCATCCTCCTCATGTGTTTCAGTGGGAGGATGTGTCCACTAGATTTTGTACTAAACACCTGATCTTTCACAAACTAGTGTCATAGAAGGGCCCGCCATCATCGCCTGGGGGAACCATATTGGTTGAGGAGAATCAAGTCACTATGTTGGAGAAAATTGTGGATATTCTATCAGGAAATATGGATCTCATACCACCTGATGCACATTCACAATCAGCTGAGACTGGTTTGCTAGAGGACCGACCTCTTCTTGTGAAAGAGGTGAGGGATCACGTGTAGTACAAAGTAGTCTATCTCATCATCATTGTTGATCCTCAATATCAAAAGCTACAGGAGGAGGTTCCTAGGCAGTAACCTCCACTCCCTGGGCAAGAACCTCAACCCTCTAGGGTGGACTGTTGAAGCTGCTCTCATAAATTGAATGATAGTCTAGCCTTATCATCAGTGCTACTACATGGATGTCTACCAGGCTGGCGACCCCCTCCACCTCTGGATCATTCAAGAGAATTATATATTTTTATTGAGTAAGCTATAAATATATTCAAAATGAATTTGATAATAGTTAAAAAAACAAAATAAGGGAATTTATTTACATACCATATCATAAAGCGCTATGATTTGTTGGGAAATATACAATATAGACTTCATCCTATATCATGGATCATACACGACCTTCCCTAAAATATGGAATCGTATAGTAGGTACAACTTTTATACAATGCGGTACTCATCTTCCCCTGAGGTTGAGATAGTCAGTAAGTCATCATATCTAATCCTCATTATGTCTCCCTATTAGCTTCATGATATGAATGTATCGGGTCTATGTCGGTGGAAATGGAATCAACTGAACATAGCCAAACTGGCATATGACTCTATAAGGACATTTAAACTCAATAATATGAAACTGAATGAGTTTCACAACATCCATCAAACCATGACATCCAGCAGTGCAATATGCTGAAAACTGGTCCATTACATCCTTGTATGACATCCATGAAATATGAAATGACATACGATATTTGTAAAAAACTTTGCTTACTAATAAGGAAAATTGATTCTATTGTTAAAATTGTTATATAATGATTGATTTAATATAGTTACCTTATTGGTTAGGATACTATTCATCTTGAGATGATAAGCACCCAAGTGGTGTGTCAGAATGATGGAGATGTTTTGTTTTTGAGTCTACCTATAAAATAAAACATCAAAAATAATAAATAATAAAAAATTAAATTCAATTACACTTAAGAGAATCATAAACCAATAATGATGAGTGATCATACCAGCATCCATGTGGTGAATCTTGTATCACCTCGAGGCAGCGGATAACTAGAAAAATTAGGGAAGTGTTTGGGGATGTTCTCCCATGCCAACACTTGAGGAAGGAAAACACATACCCCATGATCCTTGTAGTCTATAAAGAATTCCATGGATAATGATTTGTAAGTGTATGCCTAGCACGTAGATCCCCTACTATATGACCCAGCCAGATCAAATCCCTCTAACAGCCCTAGATAAATCACAAGCACATGCATAACTGAGTGATCATTACACAGAGTCCCTCCATTAATTTGTAATTTATACGAACATGGAAGACACATGATAGTTTACCTATCAGAAACATCGGGTAAATTTAGAAAGTGCCTCTCAAGACAGCTTATAGAAATTGAACCACCATCTATAGCCATAGGGTCGACCAAAATGATGATGCCTAGAAATATCTAAACTTGGTAAGACCAGTATGCATGGGTGGAACCAGAAATGGCTTCCCTGGATAGAAATATTTGGAAATACTACCACATCCTCGAGGGAGATGGTCATATCTCTCTCAGGAAGGTGGAATTTGTGTTTCTTTGGTCTCCACCTCTCTAGGAGAGCATCAAGTAGGTGATGTTTAAAAAATGTGAAATAAGAGAATGCAACGCTGTAAAAGCCAGCACGACACATGTTTAGTATAATGGTGGGTGGAGGTGGCATGTGATGAAAATGATGTTCTCAACTTCTTATAATTTTTCAAACCCCAATACCCTATAGCATGTCCTAGGAAACATGCCTAGCCTGGTCAGTGAGTCATATAGTATCCTCCATATATATGTAAAAAAATGGAATGTATGACAACCATGCTTTTTATTACAACTTAAACATGATTTATTACATAAAACATCACTTGATTCAACAAAGAAGATCATGAGGTTTCATGTCTTTGGGGCATAAAATCATTACATAAAAACTTTAAACATGAAATACAAAATCTTTATTGAAAACATCCTTTACATGACCACTACATTTCCTCAAACTTAGCATTGCATGGGATAACCTGAGAACATTCATAAGAAAAGTGTGAGCTATAAAGCTCAGTAAGGGAGTACACATGTAATATCATGAGGAGTAAAATACATGATAGATAATAAGAATATCAATATAGTGTAATAAAAACATGAACATAAAGGCATTATAAAGCATGATAATCATAACATGGAAATGTGGCAACAATACTTAACATGGAATTAGCATGAGACAAGGCCTATTCCACATGGAGCATGAGTAAATCCTCATTGCACAGAAAGTACGAGTAAACCCTCATTGCACTTGAATTAGAATGAGTCAACACTCATTCCACATGACGTATCATGATATTATACTTTATCCAATGCATTGGAGCTCTATAAGGGCACACCCTTCTTAAACATTTCATTTCATGCATAAGTGTGCCACATGGATCATAAAACATGGATTCATAAAACATAATAATTTATTCCATGATAAAGGAATGTGGAATTCATAAATGAAAATTTATAATCAATAACAAAATGTGCATAGAGGTGAATACCCTTGATGGAGAAATGGGCATGGTATTCACTACACGATGACATTGGCTTAGAAAATCGGGGCGATTTCGACAACGTAACGACGTGACATAAGAATTCATAAAAAATGGTTGATGAGAGAGAAAGTTGTTCCTCATCATATTTACATGTAATGGACAGTAAGGAGTTCATAAAGATACATTTACCAGCAGTATTAATGGAATTTAGATTCATGATACAAATGTATTAATTGAATGTAAAAGATGAGAGAGAAGTTCCTTTCGAAAATTCGGTATAGTAATGGGTGTACATAGGAGGCATTTAATGAGGGAGAAAGGGGTCTCCCATAATTAAAACAATAATAGGGTAGTATTAGGGAGGTGTGAAACCATACCTCAACATTTATAATTTAAATTAAATGGTCAAAACAACTTATAGAAAATTGGACAAAAATGAGAAAGGAAGAAAAAACCCTTACTTGGAAGTGTGCTTCCAAAGGCTAGAGAGAGGATTGTGAGAGGCTTATTGGGAGCATGGGGAACCTTGGGAGGATTATAGATAGAGTAGGGAAGAGGTTGGATGAACTCCAAGGTCCTTCAGTGAGGAGGAAGTGGGAGCTTGGTGGGTTTATATAGGAAAGGTGAGGTAATTCTTTATTATTTAGGTTTGGGACCCCTTATATTAAATTAATCCAAACCACAAACCATCCCATGGTTATTTCCCATGGTTTTTGGCCAAGGGAAGAGGAAAAAAATATTTTATAATGACAAAGTCCGAACTTCTTAAAATAATATGTTTTCTTATGTGGAGGAGAGTCACACTCCCCTAGAAATTAATTTAAAAAGGCAAAGTGTTGAATAAGTCTTGAGGGGTCCATTAATGATTTGAAAAGTAAGTCAAACAAACCCAAAATCACATTATTTTAATTTTAAAACATATATTTTCCAATCATAAAGATTATAGAATTTTATTACTTCACTATTGGGTAATTATGATGACATAAAACACATTATTTATTTAAACGGTATTTAATTTTTACCCAAAACTTTGACTGTCTCACAAAATTATGAAAAATTCACCGTTGGATAATTTAGACGTCCTGATTCCAAAAATAACATTTATTTTATAAAATAATTTTCTAAATATGTGAATTTTCAATTTTAAAATAAAAACCGACATTTATCGAAAATTCACGGGTTTTGACAGAAATGACTTTCAAACCATAATTACAATTTTAATTGCATTCATAAAATTATAAGATCATTTATATTTAATAAAATTTAATTTAATAATAATATTATTATATTATTAAAATATTATTAAATTCAAAAATCCCTTAATTTAATAAAATTGATTTCTTAATTAAATATTAACTAAAAACACCATTTGTTCATTAAAAAATATTTACAATGTATAAAAAATTACTAGAAATTATATTCATTATTATATACAAAAAATAATTTACATGAACATAGTACAACTTATTTGTTACATAACCCCTTAAAACAACCACATAAGCCCTTAGGGTATGGTGTGCGATGGTGACAGACTCTTGGGGTGGCTCAGATAACATCACGGGAGTTGTAATTTTAATCAACTTCCACTTTTCCCGTAGACGGTCAGGTTCGAGGTTGACATGATGAAGCTCATTTTGGGCTTGGTCAAGAGCAAAGCCCAAGGATTCCGCCTCTTTTCGAAGCTCCAACAAATGGGCTTCGTATGGAGCAATTATACAGGACGAGGCCATCGATTCTTTTGTCTGAGTAAATTGGATTTGTTAATGTCCTATATTTATACTAATCATGTGATCACTGTTCAGCGGCTATATTACCAATGGTAAAAATTCTTAACATAAAACCAATGAATTTGACACTTTATATAAACATAAAGAGACATTTAATTAGATCAAGATGGATTTCCATTAATGAATCTTTTGGTCGTTATAATATTCCCCCCTTAAGAAATTTCTCCCTCAAATTTTTCCTTTTCCACACTAAAACAGATGTGGGTAACTCAGCTTCATCACTTCCTCCGATTCCCAAGTCACTTCTTCAAACTTGTGGTTTCTCCACAACACCTTGACGAGGGGCATTGTCTTATTTCGTAGAACTTTTTCTCTACGATCTATGATCTTCACTGGTTGCACCTCATATGAATGATAGTCTTCCAATTGTACCACCTTAAAAGAGAGTACATGTAAAGGGTCTGGTATGCACTTTCTTAAGAGGGATACATGAAAGACATCATGTACTTTGGCCGTAGTAGAAGGAAGTGCTAGTCGATAAGCCACATCCCCGACACGATCAAGAATCTCGAAGGGGCCGATGTACCTTGGACTTAACTTACCTTTCTTTCCAAACCTCATGACCTTCTTCCACAGAGATATGCATAGAAACACCATTTCTCCAACTTTAAACAGAAGGTGTCGTCAACGATTATCTGCATAACTCTTCTGTCTACTCTGGTCTACCTTGATATGCTTCTGAATTGTTTTCACCTTCTCCACCATTTCATCGACCATTTCTGGTCCAAGTAGCTTACGTTCACCAACCTCATCCCAACATGCTGGCGTTCTACACCTTTTCCCATACAAGGCTTTATATGGTGCCATTTGGATGCTCGAGTGGAAAATATTATTATAAGAGAACACAAACAGAGAATGATTTTAATCCCATCTCTATTTAAAGTTCATTGAGCATGCTCTCAACATTTCCTCAAGTGTTTGGATAGTTCGCTCGGATTGTCCATCAGTTTGAGGATGATAGGACGTACTGAAGTTCAGTTTAGTATTTAGAGCATATTGAAGACTCTTCCAAAACATATAGGTGAATCTTGGATCTCGGTCAGACACAACAGATAGTGGTACTCCATGCAACTGTACCACTTACCTGATATATATTTGTTCCAGTTGATCCAAAGAGAAATTCTCCCGAATAGCAATGAAGCGTGCAGTCTTTGTAAGACGATCCACAACAACCCAGATTGCGTTGTTGCATTTGGATGTCCTTGGAAGTCTGGTGACAATGTCCAAGGTGATGTTCTCCCATTTCTATTCTGGTACGGGAAATGGTTGCATCATCCCCTAAGACTTCTTCCTCTCTTCCTTCACATGCTGAAACACCAAGAATTTTGATGTATATTCAGTGATCTCCTTCTTCATATTATCGCACCAAATGTTTTCTCAGAGATCTCGATACATCTTTGTGCTCCCTGGGTGAATAGAGAAATTTAAACTATGTGCATCATCCAAAAGATCCTTCTTCAGCTCTGGACTTGATGGAACACATATTCTTTTCCCAAACCGCACAATTCATTCTTTATTAACATTAAACTCTGAGGATTTCCCTTTTTTGATAGCTTCCACCTTTTCCTGAATTACCACATTATCCTTTTGAGCATCCTTTATCCTTTCCAAAAGAGATGGTTGAGCAATCATTTGTGAATGGATTGATGATGTTCCCTTCTGTATGATTCCCACGTCCATCTTCATCAAGTCTAAGAAGATTGGATCAGTCTCAATTATCATCATTGATAGAATGGCTGGGTCCTTTGTACTTAGGGAATCTGTAACCTTGTTCGCTTTCCTAGGGTGGTAATTGATTGAATAGTCGTAGTCCTTTATGAGCTATATCCATCTTCTTTGGAGCATATTAATCTCTTTCTGTGTGAATATATATTTATGACTCTTGTGGTCAGTATATATCTCAAATTTATCTCCATAGACATAATACCGCCAGATTTTCAAGTCAAAGATCACTACCGCCAACTCCAGATCATGCGTTGGATAGTTTCGCTCATGGATTTTCAACTACCTTGAGGCATAGGATATCACTTTATCATTCTTCGTCAGCACACATCCTAAGCCCTCCATTGAAGCATCACTGAATACCACAAAATATCCCCACTTGTGGGTAAAGTGAGAACGGGTTCAGTGATAAGCCTCCTTTTCAACTCCTTGAAGCCTTCTTCGCATTCATCACTCCACGAAAAATTTACTCCTTTTCGAGTTAGCTTGCTAAGAGGGTTGGACAATCGTGAAAAATTTCTCACAAATCGTCGATAATATCTAGCTAACCCCAAGAAGCTACGAATATCCGTTACCGATGTTGGCCTCAGCCATCCCTCAATTGCATCTATTTTGGAGGGATCCAAATATATCACATTTCTTGTGATGATATGGCCAAGGAATGAGACCTCCATCTACCAGAACTCACACTTGTTGTACTTTGCATAGAGCTTCTCCTTGCGCAAAGTCTCTAGTACAGTTTTTAAATGCTCTTCATGATCCTCCTTGGTTTTGGAGTATATTAGAATATCATCTATAAAGACTACCAAAAATTTGTCATGGTAATCTCTAAAGACTCTATTCATCAAATTCATGAATATTTCTAGAGCATTGGTGAGTCCGAAAGGCAATACTATGAATACATAGTGCCCGTATCTTGTACGAAAAGCAGTCTTGGGGAAATCTTCCTTCTTCACCCTTACTTGATAATATCCCGACCGCAAATCCACCATGGGAGAAGTATTGTGCTCAAAAAAACTGATCAAGCAAGTTATCAATTCATGGGAGAGGATAATTCTTCTTTTTCGTGATTTTATTAAGTTCACAATAATCGATGCAAAGACGCATTGACCCATCCTTCTTCTTGACGAAGAGGACTGGTGCACCCCATGGTGAAGCACTTGGGCATATAAACCCTTTATCCAGATTCACCTATAGTTGTTTCTTCATCTCTTCAAGCTCAACAACAACCATTCTATATGGAGTCTTGGATATTGGTAGCACCCCAGGTATAAGTTCAATTGAGAACTCATCATCTCTTCTTGGAGGAAGACCATGCAGTTTCTCGGGAAACACTTCAGAGAATTCCCTCACAATATGAATTTCTTCAAGGATGGTTTCTTCATTTGACTCAATCATCTGATCCAGATACATGCTCTCATAAGGTAGTAATATCCATGCTTGAGATGATGGAGCTGAAGGAGATTCATCTTCATCCTGACACTTGTAAAGAATCGGGGGTCGATTCTCCATATGGAGTGTGATTTCCCTCTCCCAACAATTTATGTTGGCTCTACATAAAGAATGCCAATTCATGCCAATAATTGCATCAAATCCACCAGAGGGATTATGACATGGTTTGATGGGAAATTCCATCTACAGACTATAACAGGGGAGGACTTATATTCATGGGATGCAATGTTTTCCCCATTTTCCGTACTCACCGAAATCTTTACTTCCATGATTTGTGGTGGTGCTGGGATTGTTCTAATAAAATTTCAACATATAAAATAATGTGTAGAACCTGAATCAAAAAGTGTGTTCGCTATTCTTGAATGAATAACTAGCGTACCTGTCACCACTTCATTGTCGGGGTTCACTTCTCCAGAAGTGAAGGGAAAATCTCTTCCTTGTTTTCTTGGAAGTTGTTGGTTGCCTCTGAAAACCCTTGGATTAGGGAAATGATTTTCAAAATGACCCAGTTCATTGAAATTGTATAATTAAACAACGCGTTGAGGTAAAAATGGAGCGTTCCTATCATCTGTCGCAGCCGCGTGTCCTTCTTGCCGATAGTTAATAGATACGTGCCCTTCTTTTTCACACCTGAATCATTTTATCGTCCCCTTAAGGCAATTTCCAGGGTTCTTCTTTCCGAACTTTTGGAATGTGGGGTGCTGGATCTTCTTAGCACCATTTGATTTATCCATTGGACCAACAGCATTTAAGTCCACCTTACACTTCATGTCCCCATGATACCCCTGTGATTCCCCGATCTCTATTTCGACCTTGATGGCACATCGGACAATTTCCTCATAGTTGTCAAAGTCATGGATCACTAATACTTTCCGCAAGCTAGCATTCAGCCCACCAAAGAAGCGGTCAAACTTGTATTCATGGGTAACGACAAAGCCAGAAGCATATCGTGCAGGCCTTGTGAAGTTTTCCTCATACGCTCCAACACATTTTTCATCTTTTTTCTTGAGGGAAAGGATGTCCCTTTCCATCTTAATCCGGAGGGTGTGCGCAAAATATTTATCGAAAATCATCTTCCAGAAATCCTTCCATTCCAATGCCTTGATCTCCTCCTCAGGCTTCGTATTTTTTATCAACGTCCACCATTGATCAGCTTCACCATCTATATGATAAGCCGCTAGAAGAACCTTCTCTTGTTCAGAACATTGGAGGATGGAGAATATCTTTTCAATGGAGTTGATCCATTGTTCAGAGATCGTGGGATCAGATGATCCACTAAATATAGGAGGCCTTTGTCTCATGAAGCTCTTGATAACGACTTTTTTTTTCTTAGGGGGGGTTGATCGTTCCTCTTGACCCGAGTTTCTATTCAAAACATGTGTTAGCTGAGAGAGAAGTGTGACAAGTTCCGCGATTCCCGCTCCCATTGGATTTGGCATCTCATTATTACAGTCATCACACTGATCTTCACAACGGTTGTTAGACCGAGTCCTCCTATTACCGGCCATTGGCTAGAATAAAAGGAAAGTTATGGGTAACACATAAAGTGTAATCCAAAGACAAAAGTTGATGACTCATAAATAAACTTTCATTTCCTTAACTCATGAGTCTATAGGCTTCAATCAAGGATTTTAATGATCTACTTTCTAACATATATTCTTAGGGGAATTTTACCCTTAATAAGGGTTCATACTAAGATTGTGAATTTATCAAAACATATCCCCTGGGAGTGTCGTAACCAAGACTGCAGTAAGGCCCATTTTCATGCACTAGTTCTCGTTTCAGTCTAGCACAAAGCGGTGTTTTCTGGTTTTACCCCTAGGATACATCTGTGCTAGAGCCACCTCTACCTGCTCGTATCCAAACATGGATGTATTTGTCTGATAAACAACTTAATCAGTACTTAACAAAACTGAGGGTTATTTTTATTATACTTAGTCTTGTCTCTAGTGCTTTACTAGGGTTTCCTAATTCCAGAAATAACTAAACCTATCCTCTGATACCAACTATGAGAACCCGACTTTCTATTACAAATTAAACATGATTTATTACATAAAACATCACATGATACAACAATGAATATCGAGAGGTTTAGTGTCTTTGGGTCTTAGGATCATTACATAAAAACTTAAAACATGAAATACAACAACTTTATTGAAAACATCCTTTACATGACCACTACATTCCCTCGTACTTAGCATTGCATCGGATAACCTGAGGACATGCATATAAAAAGGGTGAGCTATAAAGCCCAGTAAGGTAGTACACATGGAATAACATGAGGAGTGCAATACATGTTAGACAATAGGAATATCAATAGAGGGTAAGAAAAAAATGGACATAAAGGCATGATAAAGCATGATAATCATAATATGGAAATGTGGCAACAACACTTAACATGGAATTAGCATGAGCCAAGGCCCATTGCACATGGAGCATGAGTAAATCCTCATTTCAAATAAAGAACGAGTAAACCATCATTGCACTTGAATTAGCACGAGTCAACACTCATTGCACATGACGTATCATGATATTATACTTTACCCAATGCATTGGAGCGCTATAAGGGAACACCCTTCTTAAACATTTCATTTCATGCATAAGTGTTCCACATGGATCATAAAACATGGATTCATAAAATATAATCATTTATTACATGATAAAGGAACGTAGAATTCATACATTAATCTTTATGATCAATAGGTAAATGAGCATAAAGGTGAATACCATTGATGGAGAAATGGGAATGGTATTCACTACACAATGACATTGGCTTAGAAAATCGGTGTGATTTCGACAGCGTAACGACATGACATAAGAATTCATAACAAATGGTCGATGGGAGAGAAAGTGGTTATTCATAATATTTACATGTAATGGAAAGTATGGAGTTCATATAGATACATGTCCCAACAATTGTAATGGAATTTAGATTCATGTTACAAAAGTATTGCTTGAATGTAAAAGAGGAGAGAGAAGTTCCTTTCGGAATTTCGGTATAGTAACGGGTGTACATGGAAGACATTTAATGAGAGTTAAAGGGGTCTCCAATCATTAAAACAATATTAGGGCAGTATGAGGGAGGTTCGAAACCATACCTCAACATTTATAATTGAAATTAAAATGGAAAAACAACTTAAAGAAAATTGGACAAAAATGAGAAAGGAAGACAAAACCCTTACATGGAAGTGTGATTCCAAAGGCTAGAGAGAGGCTTGTGAGAGGCTTCTTGGGAGCCTGGGGCACCTTGGGAGGATTATAGAGAGATTACGGCAGAGGTTGGAAGAACTCCAAGGTCTTTGAATGAGGAGGAAGTGGGAGCTTGGGTGGGATTATATTGGAAAGGTGAGGGAATTATTTATTATTTAGTTTTGGGACCCCTTATATTAAATTAATCCAAACCACAAACCATCCCATGGTTTTTGCCCATGGATTTGGCAAAGGGAAGATGAAAACAATAATTTATAAGGCCAAAGTAAAAACTTCTTAAAATAATAAGTTTTCTTTTGTAGAGGTTGAGTCACACTCCCGTGGAAATTAATTTAAAAAGGCAATGTTTGAATAAGTATTGATGGGTCCATTAATGCTTTGAAAAGTAAGCTAAACAAACCCAGAATCACATTATTTTAATGTTAAAACATATATTGGCCGAACATAAAGATTATAGTACTTTATTACATCACTATGGGAACATTATGATGTCATAAAACACATTATATATTTAAACGGTATTTAATTTTTACCCAAAAATTTGACTGTCTCACAAAATTATGAAAAATTCACCATTGGATAACGTCGACATCCTGATTCCAAAAATTACATTTAATTTAACTAAATAATTTTCTAAATATGTGAATTTTCACTTTTAAAATAAAAACAGAACTTTATCAGAAATTCACGGGTTTTGACAGAAATGGCTTTCAAACCTTAATAAAAATTTTAATTGCATTCATAAAATTATAAGATCATTTATATTTAATAAAAATTAATTTAATAATAATAATAATATTTTATTAAAATATTATTTATTTCAAAAATCCCTTAATTAAATAAAATATATTTCTTAATTAAATAATTACTAAAAACACCATTTGTACTTTAAAAACTATTTACAATGTATCAAAAATGACTAGAAATTATATAAATTATTATATACGAAAAATAATATACATGAACATAGTACTACTTATTTGTTACATAACCCCTTAAAATAGCCACATAAGACCTAAGGGTAAGGTGTGCGATGGTGATAGACTCATGGGTGGCTTAGATAACATCGCTGGAGTGGTAATTTCAATCAACTTCTACTTTTCCCGTAGACGGTCACGTTCGAGCTTGACATGATGAAGCTCAGCTTGGGCTTGGTCAAGATCAAAGCCCAAGGATTCCACCTCTTTACCATGCTTCGAAAAATGGGATTCTTATGGAGAAATTCTATTGGATGAGGCCATCGCTTCTTTTGTCTGAGTAAATTGGATATTTTAAAGTCCTATATTTATACTAATCATTTGGTCACTATTCAACGACTATATTAGCAATGGTCAAAATTCTTAACATAAATTCAATGATGTTGACACTTAATATAAACATAAAGAGACATTTAATTAGATCAAGATGGATTTACATTAATGAAACTTTGGGTCGTTACAGAATGATTCTTATGTGTAAATGTAAATATATGTTTAGGGGTAGCTGAATTTTATTACTTGTAGAATGTAAGGCATGCCATGTATTCATATTTTTTTAAGATTTTTTTTAAAAAGAAAAGGTAATATCATCTGCTTTCTTAATGAATTTTTCTAAAGTGTTTTTGAGATATTGTTTTACCTAGAAAAGAGTGTTTTTTTAGACATGGTTATATATATATATATTGTCTTGGTTATCTAAATGTTTATTTGAAAATGGTGTTCTTTGTTATTTACGTATCATTTCCCACACAATGGTATGTTTCATGACTATATTCCCACATGATTTCTTTATTTTTTAGCCTCAGACTAATTGATTATGTGTTAATGTATTCCCCTCTTCGGTTTATTAAAATTATTCAATTTCTTCGATTTATTCACATTCTTCTCGTTCTTTAGTTTATTCAGTTTCTTCACTTCATTCAGTTTCTTCACATCATTATCTTTCTTACTCATTTTGTTTATGGGTTGATTTTACCTCACTATCATCATCATTGTCACCATTCCTCCCTCATCTTGGTTCATTTCCAAATAATTATATCTCATAGTTCACTTGGGGTTAAAAAATATATTGTACCAACCACTGTTGTTGGTTGTGTACTATATGAAGTTACATGATCAGTTTGAATTGCTTCCCCATATTAGTACAGAAAGGGAAACATGACACTCTTCCTCAAAAAAAATTTCTAATCAAGATCCTGTTAATGTATCCAATATTGAAAATAATGTTTGATCATATAATATTTATTATACTGAAATTTTAGAATTTATTTTTATACCCTAATATATTATACTATTGTTTCATATTATAAAATATTATTAGAAAATAGGTAATAGAAAATTATTTTCATTATATGTGTCTGACATCAAAAGTGAGGTAAAATCCATCTTATTTTCAACTTGTATCTTAATAAAATCTTCCAAAACGATGAAATTAACATTTCAATTTTGAAAATCATTTGGATATTTTAGGAAATTATAAAAAAGGTTGTTATTATATTAACACAATATAATTTACAATATGTGACGATCACAATGGAAAACAATAAATCATTGTGGTTGAGAGTGTGAACTCAACCCAACTATGACAACCCTGCTTTTTATTACAACTTAAACATGCTTTATTACATAAAACTTCACTTGATACAACAAAGAAGATCGAGAGGTTTAGTGTCTTTGGGGCTTAGGATCATTACATAAAAACTTTAAACATGAAATACAACATCATTATTGAAAACTTCCTTTACATGACCACTACATTCCTTCGTACTTAGCATTGCATGGGATAACCTGAGGACATGCATAAGAAAAGGGTGAGCTATAAAGCCCAGTAAGGGAGTACACAGTGAATAACATGAGGAGTACAATACATGTTAGGCAATAGGCATATCAATAGAGCATAAGAGAGACATGAACATAAAGGCATGATAAAGCATGATAATCATAACATGGAAATGTGGCAACAACACTTAACATTGAATTAGCATGAGCCAAGGCTCATTGCACATGGAGCATGAGTAAACCCTCATTGCACTTGAAGCACGAGTAAACCCTCGTTGCACTTGAATTAGCATGAGGCAACACTCATTGCACATGACGTATCATGATACTATACTTTACCCAATGCATTGGAGCGCTATCAGGGCGCACCATTCTTAAACATTTCATTTCATGCATAAGTGTGCCACATGGATCATAAAACATGGATTCATAAAACATAATCATTTCTTCCACGATAAAGGAATGTGGAATTCATACATGAAACTTTACAATCAATACGTATATGTGCATAAAGGTGAATACCCTTGATGGAGAAATGGGCATGGTATTCACTACACAAAGACATTGGCTTAGAAAATTGGTGCGATTTCGGCAGCGTAACGGCGTGACATAAGAATTCATAAAAAAGGTTGATGAGATAGAAAAAGGTTCCTCATCATATTTACATGTAATGGACAGTAAGGAGATCATATATATACATGTCCCAACAGTATAAATGGAATTTAGATTCATGATACAAAATTATTGCTTGAATATAAAAGAGGAGAAAAAGGTTCCTTTCGGAATTTCGGTATAGTAACGGGTGTACATGGGAGGCATTTAATGAGAGAGAAAGGGGTATCCCATCATTAAAACTATAAAAGGGCAGTATGGGAGAGGTGAGAAACCATACCCCAAAATTCATAAATGAAATTAAAAGGGCAATACAACTTAAAGAAAACTGACAAAAATGAGAAAGGAAGAAAAACCCCTTACTTGGAAGTGTGCTTCCAAAGGCTAGAGAGAGGCTTGTGAGAGGCTTCTTGGGAGCTTGGGGCACCTTGAGAGGATTCTAGAGAGAGTAGGGCAGAGTTTGGACGAACTTCAAGGGCTTTGGGTGGGGAGGAAGTGGGAGCTTGGGTGGGTTTATATAGGAAGGGTGAGAGAATTCATTCTTATTTAGGTTTGGGACCCCTTATATTAAAATAATCCAAACCACAAACCATCCCATGGTATTTGACCATGGTTTCTGGAAATGGAAAGAGGAAAACAATATTTTACAAGGACAAGGTCCGAACTTATTAAAAAAATACTGTTGCTTATGTAGAGGTGAGTCACACTCCCATGGAAATTAATTTAAAAAGGCAAAGTGTTGAATAAGTCTTGGGGGCTCCATTAATGCTTTGAAAAGTGAGTCAAACAAACCCAAAACCTTATTATTTTAATGATAAAACATATATTGGCCGAACATAAGGATTTTTTTATTTTATTACATCACCATTGGGTCATTATGATGTCATAAAACACATTATATATTTAAATGGTATTTAATTTTTACCCAAAAATTTGACTGTCTCAGAAAATTATGACAAATTCACCGTTGGATAATTTCGATGTCCTGATTCCAAAAATAATATTTATTTTATCTAAATAATTTTCTAAATATGTGAATTTTCACTTTTAAAATAAAAACCGACATTTATAAGAAAATTCACGGGTTTTGACCGAAATGGCTTTCAAACCTTAATAAAAATTTTAATTGCATTCATAAAATTATAAGATCATTTATATTTAATAAAAATTAATTTAATATTAATAATAATATTTTATTAAAATATTATTTAATTCAAAAATCCTTTAATTTAATAAAATATAATTCTTAATTAAATAATAACTAAAAACACCGTTTGTACTTTAAAAACTAATTACAATGCATCAAAAATGACTAGAAATTATATTTATTATTATATACACAAAATAATGTACATGAACATGGTGCTAATTATTTGTTACATAACCCCTTAAAATAGCCGCATAAGACCTAAGGGTAAGGTGTGCGATGGTGATAGACTCTTGGGGTTGCTCGGATAACATTGCTCGAGTGGTAATCTCTATCAACTTCCATTTTTCCCGTAGACGATCACGTTCGAGCTTGACTTGATGAAGCTCAACTTGGGCATGGTCAAGGGCAAATCCCAAAGACGCCACCTCCTTTCCGAGCTCCGACAAATGGGCTTCGTAAGGGGCAATTCTACTGGATGAGGCCATCGCTTCCTTTGTCTGAGTAAAAATGGTTTCGTTAAAGCCTTATATTTAAACTACCCAGATGATCACTGTTCAACGGCTATAAAAGTAACGGTCACAAATCTTAACATTAAACTAAAGAAGATGACATCATATAAAAACATAAAGAAACATTTAACTGGATCAAGAGGGTTTTTCCATTAATGAAATTTTGGGTCGTTACAACATTCCCCCCTTAAGAAATTTCACCCTCGAAATTTTCCTTTTCCCACACTAAAACAAATGTGGGTAACTTAGCTTCATCATATCCTCCGACTCCCAAGTTGCTTCTTCAAACTTGTGGTTTCTCCACAACACCTTGACGAGGGGCATTGTCTTATTTCGTAGAACTTTTTCTCTACGATCTAAGATCTTCACTGGTTGCTCCTCATAAGAAAGATCGTCTTCTAATTGTACCACCTCGGAAGAGAGTACATGTGAAGGGTCTGGTATGTACTTCCTTAAGAGGGATACATGGAAGACATCATGCACCTTGGCCATAGTAGGTGGAAGTGCTAGTCGATAGGCCACAACCCCAACACGATCAGGAATCTCGAAGGGGCCGATGTACCTTGGACTTAACTTCCCTTTCTTTCCAAACCTCATGACCTTCTTCCACAGAGATATGCGTAAAAACACCATGTCTCCGACTTTAAACTCAAGGTCTCGTCGACGATTATCTGCATAACTCTTCTGTCGACTTTGGGCTGCCTTGATATGCTGCTGAATGGTTTTCACCTTCTCCACCATTTCTTCGACCATTTCTGGTCCAAGCAGCTTACGTTCACCGACCTCATCCCAACATGCCGGTGTTCTGCACCTTTTCCCATATAGGGCTTCATATGGTGCCATTTGGATGCTCGAGTGGAAACTATTATTATAAGAGAACTCAACTAGAGGAAGATGTTGATCCCATCCTCCTTTAAAGTCCATTGAGCACGCTCTCAACATATCCTCAAGTGTTTGGATAGTCCGCTCGGATTGGCCATCAGTTTGAGGATGATAGGCCGTACTGAAGTTCAGGTCAGTATTCAGAGCATGTTGAAGACTCTTCCAAAACTTAGAGGTAAATCTTGGATCTCGGTCCGACACAATAGATAGTGGTACTCCATGCAACCGTACCACTTCCCTGATATATATCCATGCCAGTTGATCTAAAGAGAAATCCTCTCGAATAGCAATGAAGTGTGCAGTCTTTGTAAGACGATCCACAATAACCCAGATTGCATTGTTGCTTTTGGATGTCCTTGGAAGTCCAGTGACGAAGTCCATGGTGATGTTCTCCCATTTCCATTCTGGTATGGGCAATGGTTGCATCATCCCCTTAGACTTCTGCCTCTCTGCCTTCACTTGCTGACACACCAGGCACTTTGATGTATATTCGGCGATCTCCTTCTTCATATTATCCCACCAAAAGTTTTCTCGGAGATCTCGATACATCTTTGTGCTCCCTGGGTGAATAGAGAAATTTGAACTATGTGCATCAACCAAAAGTTCCTTCTTCAGCTCCGAACTTGGTGGGACACATAGTCTTTTCCCAAACCGCACAATTCCTTCTTCATTAACATTGAACTCTGAGGATTTTCCCTTTTTGATAGCTTCCACTTTTTCTTGGATTCTCGCATCATCCTTTTGAGCATCCTTTAACCTTTCCAACAGATATGGTTGAGCAATCATTTGTGAAAGGATTTATGATTTTCCCTTCTTTATGATTCACACGTCCATCTTCATCAAGTCTAAGAAGATTGGATCCTTCTCAATTCTCATCATTGATAGAATTGCTGGATCCTTTCTACTTAGGGCATCTGCCACCTTGTTCGCCTTCCCAGGGTGGTAATGTATTGAACAGTCATAATCCTTTATGAGCTCTATCCATCTTCTCTGGCGCATATTAAGCTCTTTCTGTGTGAATATATATTTAAGACTCTTGTGGTCAGTATATATCTCACATTTCTCTCCATAGAGATAATGCCGCCAGATTTTCAAGGGAAAGATTACCGCCACCAACTCCAGATCATGCGTTGGATAGTTTCGCTCATGGATTTTCAACTGCCTTGAGGCATAGGATATCACTTTTTCATTCTGCATCAGCACACATCCTAAGCCCTTCTTCGAAGCATCACTGAATACCACAAAAAGCTCCCCACTTGTGGGTAAAGTGAGCACAGGTGCAGTGATAAGCCTCCTTTTCAACTCCTTGAAGCTTTCTTCGCATTCATCACTCCAAGGAAACTTTACTCCCTTTCGAGTTAGCTTGGTAAGAGGGTTGGACAATCATGAGAAGTTTCTCACAAATCGTCGATAATATCCAGCTAACCCCAAGAAGCTACGGATATCAGTTACCGATGTTGGCCTCGGCCATCCCTCAATTGCATCTGTTTTAGAGGGGTCCACAGATATCCCATTGCTTGTGATGATATGGCCCAAGAATGAGACCTCCTTCAACCAGAACTCACACTTACTGTACTTGGCATAGAGCTTCTCCTTGCGCAAAGTCTCTAGTACAGTTCTTAAATGCTCCTCATGGTTCTCCTTGGTTTTGGAGTATATTATAATATCATCTATAAAGACTACCACAAATTTATCTAGGTAATCTCTAAAGACTCTATTCATCAAGTCCATGAATATTTCTGGAGCATTGGTGAGTCCTAAAGGCATTACTATGAATTCATAGTGCCCGTACCTTGTACGAAAAGCAGTCTTGGGGATATCTTCCTTCTTCACCCTTACTTGATAATATCCCGACCACAAGTCGACCTTGGAGAAGTATTGTGCTCCATGCAGCTGATCAAACAAGTCATCGATTCTTGGGAGAGGATACTTGTGCTTTATCGTGATTTTGTTAAGTTCGCGATAATCGATGAAAAGCCACATTGACCCATCCTTCTTCTTGACGAAGAGGACTGGTGCACCCCATGGTGATGCACTTGGGCATATAAACACTTTATCCAGATTCTCCTGTAGTTGTTTCTTCAGTTCTTCAAGCTCAACCACAGCCATCCTATATGGAGTCTTGGATATTGGTAGCGCCCCAGGTATAAGTTCAATTGAGAACTCAACATCTCTCCTTGGAGGAAGACCAGGAAGTTCCTCGAGAAATACTTCAGCGAATTCCCTCACAATAGGCATTTCTTCAAGGGTGGTTTCTTCCTTGGACTCAATCATCTGAGCCAGATATGCGTGCTCATAAGGCAGTAATATCCATGCTTGAGATGATGGATCTAAAGGAGATTCATCTTCCTCCTGACACTTGTAAAGAATCGGGGGTCGATTCTCCATATGGAGTGTGATTTCCCTCTCCCGACAATTTATGTTGGCTCTATATAAGGAAAGCCAATCCATGCCAAGAATTGCATCAAATTCCACCAAAGGGAGTATGACGAGATTCGCCGGGAAATTAAATCCACAGATTATAACAGGGGAGGATTTATACTCATGGGATGCAATGATTGACCCATTTGCCGTACTCACTGACATCTTTACTTCCATGATTTGTGGTGGTGCAGGGATTGTTCTACTAAACTTTTGAGATATAAAAGAATGCGTAGAACCTGAATCAAAAAGTACGTTCTCTATTCTTGAATGAATAACTAGCGTACCTGTCACCACTTCGTTGTCGGGGTTCACTTCGGCAGAAGTGATGGCAAAAGCTCTTCCTTGCTGTCTTGGAGGTTGTTGATTGCCTCCGATAACCCTTGGATTAGGGAATTGATTCGCAAAATGACCCGGTTCTTTGCATTTGAAGCATTGAACAATGCGTTGAGGTTCGAACGGAGCGTTCCTCCCCTACGTCGCAGCCGCGGGTCCTTCTTGCTGACAGTTAACAGCTAGTTGCCCTTCTCTTCCACACTTGAAGCATTTTCTTGTCCCCCTAAGGCAATTTCCAGGGTGCTTCTTTCCACACTTTTGGCAAGTGGGGTGCTGGAATTTCTTAGCGCCGTTGGATTTATCCATCGGACCACCAGCATTGAAGTCCACCTTCCGCTTCTTGTCCCCATGATACCCCTGTGATTCTCCGATCTCCATTTCAACCTTGAGGGCACATCGGACAATTTCCTCATAGCTGTCGAAGTCACGGATCGCTAATGCTTTCCGCAAGCTAGGCTTCAGCCCACCAAAGAAGCGGTCAACCTTGCATTCAGGGGTAACAACAAAGCCGGAAGCGTATCGTGCAAGCCTTGTGAAGTTTGCCTCGTACGCTCCCACAGATTCCTCATCTTTCTGCTTGAGGGAATGGAAGTCCCTTTCCATCTTAAGACGGAGGGTGCGGGGAAAATATTTATCGAAAAACATCTTCCGGGATACCTTCCATTCCAAAGCCTCGATCTCCTCCTCAGGCTTCGTATTTTTTATCAACGTCCACCATTGATCAGCTTCACCCTCCATACGATAAGCCACCAGGAGAACCTTCTCTTTTTCAGAGCATTGGAGGATGGAGAATATCTTTTCAATGGAGTTGATCCATTGTTCAGCAATCGTGGGATCGGATGATCCACTAAAAGTAGGAGGCCTTTGTCTCATGAAGCTTTCAATAGCGACTTGTTCTTACTTAGGGGGGGTTGAACGTTCCTCTTGACCAGTGTTTCTATTCAAAACTTGAGTTAGCTGAGAGAGAAGCGTGACAAAGTTCGCGATTCCCGCTCCCATTGGATTGGGCATCTCATTGGTACAATCATCACACTGATCTTCACAACGGTTGTTAGCCCGAGTTCTCCTATTACCGGCCATTGGCTGGAATAAAAGGAAAGTTAGGGGTAACACATAAAGGGTAATCCAAAGACAAAAGTTGATGACTTATAAATAAACTTTAATCTCTTCAACTAATGAGTCTATAGGATTCAATCCAGGCTTTTCATGATCTTCCTTCTAACATATATTCTTAGGGGCATTTTTCCCTTAATAAGGGTTCATACTAAGATTGTGAATTTATCAAAACATATCCCCCGGGAGTGTCGTAACCAAGAGTGCAGCAAGGCCCGTTGTCGTGCACCAGTTCCCGTTCGAGTCTAGCTCAAAGCGGTGTTTTCGGGTTTTACCCCTAGGATACATCTGTGCTAGAGCCGCCTCTACCTGCCCGTATCCAGACAGGGATGTATTTGTTTGATAAACCACTTACTTAGTATTTACCAAAACTTAGGGATGTTTTTATTATGCTTAGTCTTGTATCTAAGGCTTTACTAGGTTTTCCTAATCCCAAAAATAACTAAACCTATCCTTTGATACCAACTATGACAACCCTGCTTTTTATTACAACTTAAACATGCTTGATTACATAAAACTTCACTTGATACAACAAAGAAGATCGAGAGGATTAGTGTCTTTGGGGCTTAGGATCATTACATAAAAACTTTAAACATGAAATACAACATCCTTATTGAAAACTTCTTTTACATGACCACTACATTCCTTCGTACTTAGCATTGCATGGGATAACCTGAGGACATGCATAAGAAAAGGGTGAGCTATAAAGCCCAGTAAGGGAGTACACAATGAATAACATGAGGAGTACAATACATGTTAGGCAATAGGAATATCAATAGAGCATAAGAGAGACATGAACATAAAGGCATGATAAAGCATGATAATCATAACATGGAAATGTGGCAACAACACTTAACATTGAATTAGCATGAGCCAAGGCTCATTGCACATGGAGCATGAGTAAACCCTCATTGCACTTGAAGCACGAGTAAACCCTCGTTGCACTTGAATTAGCATGAGGCAACACTCATTGCACATGACGTATCATGATACTATACTTTACCCAATGCATTGGAGCGCTATCAGGGCGCACCCTTCTTAAACATTTCATTTCATGCATAAGTGTGCCACATGGATCATAAAACATGGATTCATAAAACATAATCATTTCTTCCACGATAAAGGAATGTGGAATTCATACATGAAACTTTACAATCAATACGTATATGTGCATAAAGGTGAATACCCTTGATGGAGAAATGGGCATGGTATTCACTACACAAAGACATTGGCTTAGAAAATTGGTGCGATTTCGGCAGCGTAACGGCGTGACATAAGAATTCATAAAAAAGGTTGATGAGAGAGAAAAAGGTTCCTCATCATATTTACATGTAATGGACAGTAAGGAGATCATATATATACATGTCCCAACAATAGAAATGTAATTTAGATTCATGATACAAAAGTATTGCATGAATATAAAAGAGGAGAAAAAGGTTCCTTTCGGAATTTCGGTATAGTAACGGGTGTACATGGGAGGCATTTAATGAGAGAGAAAGGGGTCTCCCATCATTAAAACTATAAAAGGGCAGTATGGGAGAGGTGAGAAACCATACCCCAACATTCATAAATGAAATTAAAAGGGCAATACAACTTAAAGAAAATTGACAAAAATGAGAAAGGAAGAAAAACCCCTTACTTGGAAGTGTGCTTCCAAAGGCTAGAGAGAGGCTTGTGAGAGGCTTCTTGGGAGCTTGGGGCACCTTGAGAGGATTCTAGAGAGAGTAGGGCAGAGTTTGGACGAACTTCAAGGGCTTTGGGTGAGGAGGAAGTGGGAGCTTGGGTGGGTTTATATAGGAAGGGTGAGGGAATTCTTTCTTATTTAGGTTTGGGACCCCTTATATTAAAATAATCCAAACCACAAACCATCCCATGGTATTTGCCCATGGTTTCTGGAAAAGGAAAGAGGAAAACAATATTTTACAAGGCCAAGGTCCGAACTTATTAAAAAAATAGGGTTGCTTATGTAGAGGTGAGTCACACTCCCATGGAAATTAATTTAAAAAGGCAAAGTGTTGAATAAGTCTTGGGGGCTCCATTAATGCTTTGAAAAGTGAGTCAAACAAACCCAAAACCTTATTATTTTAATGATAAAACATATATTGGCCGAACATAAGGATTTTGGTATTTTATTACATCACCATTGGGTCATTATGATGTCATAAAACACATTATATATTTAAATGGTATTTAATTTTTACCCAAAAATTTGACTGTCTCAGAAAATTATGAAAAATTCACCGTTGGATAATTTCGACGTCCTGATTCCAAAAATAATATTTATTTTATCTAAATAATTTTCTAAATATGTGAATTTTCACTTTTAAAATAAAAACCGACATTTATAAGAAAATTCACGGGTTTTGACAGAAATGGCTTTCAAACCTTAATAAAAATTTTAATTGCATTCATAAAATTATAAGATCATTTATATTTAATAAAAATTAATTTAATATTAATAATAATATTTTATTAAAATATTATTTAATTCAAAAATCCTTTAATTTAATAAAATATAATTCTTAATTAAATAATAACTAAAAACACCATTTGTACTTTAAAAACTAATTACAATGCATCAAAAATGACTAGAAATTATATTTATTATTATATACACAAAATAATGTACATGAACATGGTGCTACTTATTTGTTACATAACCCCTTAAAATAGCCGCATAAGACCTAAGGGTAAGGTGTGCGATGGTGACGGACTCTTGGGGTTGCTCGGATAACATTGCTCGAGTGGTAATCTCTATCAACTTCCATTTTTCCCGTAGACGATCACGTTCGAGCTTGACTTGATGAAGCTCAGCTTGGGCTTGGTCAAGGGCAAAGCCCAAAGACGCCACCTCCTTTCCGAGCTCCGACAAATGGGCTTCGTAAGGGGCAATTCTACTGGATGAGGCCATCGCTTCCTTTGTCTGAGTAAAAATGGTTTCGTTAAAGCCTTATATTTAAACTACCCAGATGATCACTGTTCAACGGCTATAAAAGTAACGGTCACAAATCTTAACGTTAAACTAAAGAAGTTGACATCATATAAAAACATAAAGAAACATTTAACTGGATCAAGAGGGTTTTTCCATTAATGAAATTTTGGATAGAAATCCACAGTTAAGCGTGCATGGCCTGATTAGAACTCCACAGTTAAGCGTGCTTGGCCTGGAGTAGTGATCAGGATGGGTGACCTTCTGGGAAGTTCTTAAGGGTGTGTGTGAGTGAGGACAAAGCACACTGGAAAGGACAACTGTTGGCCTGTGGGGACTATCATATTAGTCGGATGACCCGTTTAGGCATGTGGGTAAACCCTGGGGTGGTCCCCACATGTCTGCGGGGGCAACTGGTGGTACCAGGTGGGCCAGGACCCGACGGCCATGTAAAGGCGGGGTGTTTGTGCTGTCACCGGGACCCGGTTGTCACATTTGGTATCAAAGGAGGAACCCAGCCTTAAGTGCGCGGTGCACAGCCTGGGTTGAGATATAGGGCCCACAACGAGGGCGTTGTGCCCTAAAGGGGGGGGGTGATTGTAACATCCCCAAATGATAAAGGGTTAAATGACTAAATGATATGACTCATGTCAACAAGGTGCACCTTTCTTTTCGGGAGCCTGTCTGGTTAGAACTCCACAGTTAAGCGTGCTTGGCCTGGAGTAGTGATAAGGATGGGTGACCTCCTGGGAAGTTCTTAAGGGTGGGTGTGAGTGAGGACAAAGCACACTGGAAAGGACAACTGTTGGCCTGTGGGGACTATCATATTAGTCAGATGAAAGATGCACCTTGTTGACATGAGTCATATCATTTAGTCATTTAACCCTTTATCATTTGGGGATGTTACAATCACCCCCCCTTTAGGGCACAACGCCCTCGTTGTGGGCCCTATATCTCAACACAGGCTGTGCACCGCGCACTTAAGGCTGAGATCCTCCTTTGATACCAAATGTGACAACCGGGTCCCGGTGACAGCACAAACACCCCGCCTTTACATGGTCGTCGGGTCCTGGCCCACCTGGTACCACCAGTTGCCCCCGCAGACATGTGGGGACCACCCCAGGGTTTACCCACATGCCTAAATGGGTCATCTGACTAATATGATAGTCCCCACAGGCCAACAGTTGTCCTTTCCAGTGTGCTTTGTCCTCACTCACACACACCCTTAAGAACTTCCCAGGAGGTCACCCATCCTTATCAATACTCCAGGCCAAGCACGCTTAACTGGATCAATAGGCATATCAATAGAGCATAAGAGAGACATGAACATAAAGTCATGATAAAGCATGATAATCATAACATGGAAATGTGGCAACAACACTTAACATTGAATTAGCATGAGCCAAGGCTCATTGCACATGGAGCATGAGTAAACCCTCATTGCACTTGAAGCACGAGTAAACCCTCGTTGCACTTGAATTAGCATGAGGCAACACTCATTGCACATGACGTATCATGATACTATACTTTACCCAATGCATTGGAGCGCTATCAGGGCGCACCCTTCTTAAACATTTCATTTCATGCATAAGTGTGCCACATGGATCATAAAACATGGATTCATAAAACATAATCATTTCTTCCACGATAAAGAATGTGGAATTCATACATGAAACTTTACAATCAATACGTATATGTGCATAAAGGTGAATACCCTTGATGGAGAAATGGGCATGGTATTCACTACACAAAGACATTGGCTTAGAAAATTGGTGCGATTTCGGCAGCGTAACGGCGTGACATAAGAATTCATAAAAAAGGTTGATGAGAGATAAAAAGGTTCCTAATCATATTTACATGTAATGGACAGTAAGGAGATCATATATATACATGTCCCAACAATAGAAATGGAATTTAGATTCATGATACAAAAGTATTGCTTGAATATAAAAGAGGAGAAAAAGGTTCCTTTCGGAATTTCGGTATAGTAACGGGTGTACATGGGAGGCATTTAATGAGAGAGAAAGGGGTCTCCCATCATTAAAACTATAAAAGGGCAGTATGGGAGAGGTGAGAAACCATACCCCAACATTCATAAATGAAATTAAAAGGGCAATACAACTTAAAGAAAATTGACAAAAATGAGAAAGGAAGAAAAACCCCTTACTTGGAAGTGTGCTTCCAAAGGCTAGAGAGAGGCTTGTGAGAGGATTCTTGGGAGCTTGGGGCACCTTGAGAGGATTCTAGAGAGAGTAGGGCAGAGTTTGGACGAACTTCAAGGGCTTTGGGTGAGGAGGAAGTGGGAGCTTGGGTGGGTTTATATAGGAAGGGTGAGAGAATTCTTTCTTATTTAGGTTTGGGACCGCTTATATTAAAATAATCCAACCACAAACCATCCCATGGTATTTGCCCATGGTTTCTGGAAAAGGAAAGAGGACAACAATATTTTACAAGGCCAAGGTCCGAACTTATTAAAAAAATAGGGTTGCTTATGTAGAGGTGAGTCACACTCCAATGGAAATTAATTTAAAAAGGCAAAGTGTTGAATAAGTCTTGGGGGCTCCATTAATGCTTTGAAAAGTGAGTCAAACAAACCCAAAACCTTATTATTTTAATGATAAAACATATATTGGCCGAACATAAGGATTTTGGTATTTTATTACATCACCATTGGGTCATTATGATGTCATAAAACACATTATATATTTAAATGGTATTTAATTTTTACCCAAAAATTTGACTGTCTCAGAAAATTATGAAAAATTCACCGTTGGATAATTTCGACGTCCTGATTCCAAAAATAATATTTATTTTATCTAAATAATTTTCTAAATATGTGAATTTTCACTTTTAAAATAAAAACCGACATTTATAAGAAAATTCACGGGTTTTGACAGAAATGGCTTTCAAACCTTAATAAAAATTTTAATTGCATTCATAAAATTATAAGATCATTTATATTTAATAAAAATTAATTTAATATTAATAATAATATTTTATTAAAATATTATTTAATTCAAAAATCCTTTAATTTAATAAAATATAATTCTTAATTAAATAATAACTAAAAACACCGTTTGTACTTTAAAAACTAATTACAATGCATCAAAAATGACTAGAAATTATATTTATTATTATATACACAAAATAATGTACATGAACATGGTGCTACTTATTTGTTACATAACCCCTTAAAATAGCCGCATAAGACCTAAGGGTAAGGTGTGCGATGGTGACAGACTCTTGGGGTTGCTCGGATAACATTGCTCGAGTGGTAATCTCTATCAACTTCCATTTTTCCCGTAGACGATCACGTTCGAGCTTGACTTGATGAAGCTCAGCTTGGGCTTGGTCAAGGGCAAAGCCCAAAGACGCCACCTACTTTCCGAGCTCCAACAAATGGGCTTCGTAAGGGGCAATTCTATTGGATGAGGCCATCGCTTCCTTTGTCTGAGTAAAAATGGTTTCGTTAAATCCTTATATTTAAACTACCCAGATGATCACTGTTCAACGGCTATAAAAGTAACGGTCACAAATCTTAACGTTAAACTAAAGAAGTTGACATCATATAAAAACATAAAGAAACATTTAACTAGATCAAGAGGGTTTTTCCATTAATGAAATTTTGGGTCGTTACACCAACATTTTTAGGGCATCATTTATGGTTAAGGACATCATGGGGAGATATGGTACATCTCAAAGTTTTCCCTTGTTATTGAGCTAGTCCTTCTCATTATACATCCTTCTCGCCTTATGAATTTCTTATTCACACAACTAGTTGATGTCAGGTGTCACTATCGACTGACCTTCAAGGATTGGGAAATATTGAAACTCCAAAATAGGCATCCATGGTGCGGCATAATAGTTAAAAATGGTGTCCATATGGTACACTGGATCAACATATGCTTCTCATGATATGTTCATATAAGAAACTGTTGTGATTTTGTTTGCACAAGAAAACCGTAAGTCATAACAGTTTCCACATTGACATTTTCTCGCTTAACAAAATACCACCAGTTTTCGTCAATGATATGTGTGATGGGGTCTAAACGCTCTAGAACATAAAATCAAGAGTCTTCTCGGTATAAAAACGAGACATGATAACCAGAATCTTCTTCAATACACTTTTTAATCTATCAGAAAATGTGAATTTCGTACCATATCTTATGTTGAAAATGATATGGGGATTGTTTTTTTATTTCAATGATGTACTACAAACAATTAAATAACGTCTCCTACAGTAGGGAAGTAATAGGTATCATGCGATGTTCCTTGAAGACACCATTTATTCAATACATAATCTGTTTTTCCATGTATATTTACCTCTTCCCCCATCACATCCCAATGTCCATTTTTATTTTGGAATCCACATCATATAATCATAAACTTCACGATTAGCATTGAAAATGTGTTTGAAATTATCATCAAACATTTTTTTGATCCATATCATATTCTACATATGAGTGATCATATATTGCATAAATGGATTTTATCTTTAGGTTGAAATAGTCAAAAATAAAAAAGAATTTTCATACCAAGCCTGATGATTTCCTTATTTATAGGGTTTTTATGTATTGTTTTCCGCAAATTTCTAAAAAAGTGTATGATGCAATTCCAGTGATGTGAATTTGTGTGTCACCATATATCTAGTTCAACATTGATTGTCTCATTGATTGCCTGATGTCGATCAGATATGAAACAGACACACAAAATACTGGTGAAGTGGTTGATGATACATTCTAAAAACCAACTCCATGATTTGTAGTTTTCCTTATCCACAATGGAAAAGGAAAATAGAAAGGTGAATGATTTCCAACACAGGTTTCCAAAATCCACAATACACCCATGTATTTTATGTATAGAAACGTTCTATCAATCTCTATGAACTATTTGTGGATTTGAAATGAGAATGAAAAGGGGATGAAATCAAGGAAAAATTGATGAAATTGAAAATGTTAAGGATCAATTAAGCTACCTTGAGACACATATTCATGTGAATGAATATTGAAGACAATTTTATTGTTCTTTCTCATTATGGATATAAATTTTGGAAACACTTGATACGATTCATCCCATTCACCATAGAACTTCGCAATTACCTCTTATTTTGCCATCTATGCCTTATTATAGGTAATATTATAACCAATAGTTTGTTGTATCCTCTCATGCAGAAGTCCTATAGTAACATATTGTCATGATCAAATCATCTTGATGAAAATGTATTACACTAATTCATCATACAGTGTGGTATTATCTTGTGTGATGCTTGGCTAATGGAAAGTTTGAGGTGCCTCAATCTTCTAGATTCTCCAACGTCCAAATGTAATGTATAAAATCACCCTCATGAATAATCTAAAATAATATACATACTTGTCACACCGTATGATATACTTTTTATGGCGTGATTCATGAAACATATATATTCAATTCCTCTCATTGTGAAATATCTTTACTGTGTTTTTAATACGTATTTACTTGGAAAACCCCTTCAAACATATAAGGATTTCTCCAGGTCACTATACCAATCCATTATATCTTCAGGAAACTTTGTTGTGGTTGTGAAAACATTACAATCGAATACATGCACATTTCACACTACTTCATTCCAAGAGGAGAGGAGTGGTGGATTATTTATTGTGGGTCGAGGAAGCTATACAACTATTGGATTTCTAGAAAAATCATCCCCAACTTGTTCTACTCCCTCATTGTCAACCCCATTGTCATCGATAGATTAATAATTACAAAAAATCCACATCATATGTTGGGTTTACAAGTATATCCGGGTGATTATATATGTTTTACTCTTCCGTACCATATAGAATAGCCTCAATTTCATAGAAAATACCTTCATGAATCAATATTTTATTACTACATATTTATATAATAGGACGTTGTTGTTGTACATTAGAAACATAAAAAAATAACTCCATCATGTTACAATCAGACTGTTGTGAAAATAAATAATTTTTTTGGACCCACTACACATCAACAACCAATGGATAATCTAGATGCCGTAGAGTTTCTGAGAATTTCTAATGTCTATTGCTCATGGACATGATCTCTTAATCAGGTCCCAAATTTATGAAACCATGAATTATATCATGATGTTCACTTAGGGATAAAAAATCATATGTTCTACAAACTATTTTCGGTTGTATAATATAAAAATATCCTTGCTCAGTTTTAATAACCAACACATAGTAGTACACACCAGAAAACAAGACTCTCTTCATCAAAATTGGTTTTTGATCATGATTTTGATAGAGTAACTAATACTGATAAATATGGTTGACTATATAATATTTATTATAATGATATTTTATAATGTTTTTTATATCCTAAAATATTATACTAATGGTTAGTTATATAATATTTTACTAGAATATAAGTCAAAGAATGTTCTGTAAACCAAGGTAAAAAAGAAAAAACTAAATCATCATATTTATCATTCATAAAATGACAGTTATGATCATATAAAGTGAAATGGAGAAGAAAACATCCATTAAATAACACATTAATACTTTACAACATACATGAAACACCTTGAATTTTTTCAATAGAACATGGTTTGGATGATCTGAGCTGCAAATCAGAAATGAGGTAAAATCTATATTATTTTCAACTGATGGCTTAATAACAACTTTCAAAGAGATGTAATTAACATTGGAATAACGAAAATAATTCAGCCTTCTAATAACATATCTTATATATTATCATAGATGACATTTCAAAGACAAAATATTTTCAATATCACACTGTTTTGTACATACATTTTGATGATTTTATTAAGATACCAATTGAAAATAAGATTGATTTTACCTCACGCCTGATGTGAGGTTCATATCATCCAAATCATGTTCTATTAAAAAATATCAAGTAATTTCTTCTATGTTGTAAATCATTTATTTGTTATCTATTGTGTTTGTTCTTCTTCATTTGAATTTATATGATCATAATTGTCATTTTATTAGTGATAAATAAACCGATTTCATGTTTTCTTTTTTACCTTGTTTTCCAAAACATTATATGGAAACCATTGACAAGGAGGGATGACCTTATAAAAATTATGATGCTAAAATTTAAAAACATATTCTTGTTTCCTAAACAATGATACTAATGATTTTAGTACACTTATTAATCATCTGAAAGGAATAGTAGTAGTTTATAAGTGGAATATGAATCATCTAAAGCATATCCTCTAATAGATTCAATCTAGGTGTGCAGCATGACACGTTGTAGTGTACTGGGTTATCCCAGTTTAGGCTTGGGAATCGTTTTCGATGTTGTTACTCGTAGGTACATCTATGCTGGAGCCACATAAACATTATTATCCATGTAAGGATATTATTTCATAGCTAACCACATATTATTTATGCTACAATTTTTTTTAATTTTTTCTTGTCTCTTAATAGATGACACTAATCATTACTTAACCATTAATTAATCAGTACATGGCAATTAATTAAATTTTTTTACCCACTTGTCAAAATTTTACTAACCGTTAGTTAGTCACTTCTTAATAATTATTTTAACATTCATTAACCAGTAATTAAGCATTGATTAATAAACCTTAATCATCCCTTAATCATCCGTTAATAATTATTAAATCGAAACTTAATCATTAGGAAATGGTTAATAAATTATTATTTAATGATTATATAATAATTAATTAAACATTACATAATCCTTAATTAGTTATGACTTAATAAAATGTTATTCATATGATATTCATTATTTAATTATAATTAACTAATAATTATATGTACTGAATTTTTAATCATAAGTTATTAATTAGTTAATCTAAACATATTGATTAATACTGATAAAAATTATTTCTAAAATAAATTTAACTAATAAAATATTTAATAAATAAAGTATTTATTACTAACTAAAAAGAATATAATTAAAAAAACAAAAAAAAAATTGAAAATTAAATAACAAAAAATACCACTAAATGATGCATAAAAAACACGGACTTCTTTTTAACCACCATATCCACCATGTAAGAAAGAGATTTATTCTAAAGATATGGATATGTAATATATAAAGATGAGTGAAATATTGATGTGAGGGGAAGGGGGCTTTCATAGGTATTTGAAGTTAATGTGGTAGGGGTGTGTTTTTTTCATCTTTACGTTAGGAGAAAGTTGCATGCCCCCTACCATCATTCTCTTTGTCTTTAAGTAGAAGGGATTTACCCCACACACCTTTTCCATGTCATCGATCTAGGGAAAGGAGGTGGGGGCATGAGTGGTTGTATCCCCCCAACTTCAATCCATACAGTTTTCTTAAAGTGAACTATACATTTTTTTTGTTTTTTCTAGAAAACATATAAAAACATTTTATTAGTGGTGGTACAGAGTTTCATCATCCCTATCCTTCTTCCCCCATCTATATGTTTAGTCTCTATTTCCACCAATGTTTTGATGGAAAATTTTCCCATTAATTCCAACATAGATGATTACCCCTTATTATTTCATAGGATATCTCTTTTAATGGTGGGTAAACTCATTGAAAACTGACCATTCGACATGAATGTGATAAAAAACATGATGCCATCTATTTAGCACCAAGAAGAAGAAATGACCATAAGAGAAGTTGGATCGTGCCAACTGAACATTGTGTTCATGTGTAAAAATAGATAAGAAAAGGGATCTACTTTAAAGACCATGGTCATTCAACAACCACCTAATCTTAATGCAGGAACTTAAAATTATTTTTTTCTGTAGTATTACAATCATAAGAATAGTCCTATGAGTCCATTAAAGCACCAAATTTTAAAGAAGATCCAAAAAAACTCTTACAATATAGGCATCCATGGAAAACATTTATTAATTGGGGTCATTCAAATACAATCCTTTGGGGTCCAAACATGTAGATAAATGTACTCATCAAGGTGACACAACCTTTTATGAGGGGACCATTTCATTCCATGGAGGATCACTGGTTATGGATCCCATTCAAATTGGGAATGCATCATATATTATTCTTTTCTTGTGTGGAAGGATTAGAAGTGTAGAAAATGAGCACATCTCCCGGGTAGCTGATGATGAAGGTAACATCATCCAATAGTATTTATTGTGGATTCATTCGAATAAAACATGGTTGAGATTCATTCCAAAAGCAGAAAGACAATTTGATAGAGAGAAAATTTCAGTGCCTTTTGTTTGTAATCAGCCCCATTTCAATGGTAGCAGATGATGACGGTAAAATCATTCTACAGTTTTTAATGTGTCTCATTGTAAATAAAGAAAGGAATCCATTATTTCCAAAATCATAAAAAACTGTATAAAAAAAATATGTACAAGTCATTTATTTTTCAACCATCTTCGAATATCTCAAAATATCTCATTATAGGTACTCTTATTGCAATCAAAGACAATAGATACCTAGATAACCAAAAAATAAATTTATCTAAAAAACCAATCACAGTCTTTAAATCCGATAGATACCTCATTATCACATTGATACGATGTAATCAATGACTACCACCCTTCTTACCTGATCACCCTTCCCAAATATGTCACCCCATGCACCCACCTATCCCAAAAACAATTCATCATGAACCATTCGACCCCCTGAGACATCCCAACTAAAATATCCATGTTTTCCACCCATAATTCTTAACTAAACACCATTCAAAATGAAAAAAAGTCCCAAAAAAGAACTACCCCTAGATAAGAATATTTAAAGGTTAAAACTACATTGACCCCCCTACACTAGAACCTAGTGAATCCAAAAAAATCCCCCGAGAAATCATCAAAATGGAAACGACTACTGAATAGATTGAATATGGAAGATGATGGTTATTTTATCTAATAAAAATTGGTGTATGTTTTTAAATCCATACCTGTCCATATTATTAAAAATATTGTGCTAGAATTGACATTGGATTTTCAACCTACATACAATTTGAATGCTTCAACACCAGAGTGTTAAAAGTGGCACTATCATGTTTTCTCTCTATGAATACATACTAAAAAATAGGGACATCTATGGAATCTCTTACAATGAGGGTTTTCAAATATATTTTCTAGTCTCTCTTCAAGGAAAAAATAACATCCACTACCTCCTATGGAAGAAATAGGATAATAGGATTACTAGATTCACTTCAAAAAGTTTTGCTTCCTCTATCCACTGTCCTGGTGTTCCCTCCTAGGATTTCGTGTGCTTAAATTGGTGCCTCTCAAAAAATGAAAACTTAATGCCCTATTATATTCAATAGTCTATTAGATGTGTTCTTTTGTGGCCTCTTCTCATGATTGGGGACTTCAATTAAATAATGATTCATTGAGAAAAGAGATGGGGTTCCTACAGATCCTCTACTCATATGAGTATCTTCTTATACGAGATTGAAGTCACAAATCGAACTAACATGGACATGATGGTATCCCTTTCACCCGGTTCCATGATTTCTCATTGAACACCAAAACTATATATTATAAGTATATATTCTTAGCTTCTTTCATGGGGATGACCATCTTTAACCTCTTCCAAGATTCTCATCTCACCCCTTCTATATAGACCATTGACCTATTCACATTAACCATAGTACTGACCATAGTAATATGAGATAAGAGAGGACTTTTAGAACTAAAATCTAAAAAATTATGGAAACAGACTTTGATGATGTGATTAAATCATGATGGAATATGGAAGTCCCTGACATTGATAATAAAATTTTTTGGGTCTCATTTATTCTTAAGTAGTGAAGTTATAGTCTATTTCACCAACCAGATAATCAATGTGTTATTATTTATTTAAATCTCTATAATATCTTCCCCCTTCCTCCTTCATTTTCAAACCTCTATAGAGTAATCAACTGTGAAAATGATATTAATACTTATTTGAAAATGAATGAAATCTACTAGATAATGTGTGTGTGCGATATCCATATTATAAAAAGTGACACAAATACACATTATTTCCCTCAAAAAGCATTTGGGAGGTGACATAACAACATTATTTATTGTTTTAACTCTCCATAAGGGAATACAATCTTGATGGAGGATGATATACATGTCATTATTTTGTGCATTTTCTAGGATCTCTACTATAACAACCCGAACATTTGTAAATAAAATTACACTTTCATTTTAATCAAATGTCTTAATTTATAATCTGGTTATAGAAAAAACATTCTCTTATTTAGTTTTATTTTATAGTATTGTATTTATAGGAAATTTAATCATATTTACTATTGATAATATAGTTTTTTTACATTAATAAAAAAATTAGAATAAATATCGGGTTTTGATAAATCCAATGGAAACAGACAAAGGATGTGATGGCCTCAACAAGTAGGATCTTACCATATGATAACCAAATATAAGAGATTTTTAGGGAGATATAATCTCTTGGGTTTTAAATTTAACACACCCAATAATAAATCCAATAACTAAAGCATGAACGAAATCCTTTATGGTAGAAGTTTATGCTCATTGAGATCAGGACCCAAACCAAGTATGCCAAATCACCCTATAAAAGTCACATCATCACACACCTTACCCTTTGGGAATTTTCTAGGGGTATTAAAGATATATGTATCTATTCCATAGTAATATGAATTTTTATATTGTTTTTTTAATAGAATAATGTAATTATTTTCTTATTATCATTACTTTATAAATGTTTTTTATTTTTATACAATAAAACAAAAATTTCATTGTTAATCAGTATTCAATTTCAAGTAATACATTTATTTTGATGAATTAAATGTTTTTTAAGAAAATAATAATATTATACCTTTCAATAAATTTTATTAAATATAAATGATCATATAATTTTTATGAAGTCAAATGTAATTTTTGCAACGGTTCAAAAACTTTTATTGTCAAAAATACAATGATTTTCTGAATAAATGTCGACGATATTTTAAATGTTAAAATTAAAATATTTAGAAAATTATTTGGTTATAATAAATATTTTTTATGGATTCATTATTTTGAATTTATCCAATGATTAATTTTTCATAATTTTCTGAGATAGTGGAATTTTTGGGTAAAAATTAAATACAGTGTACATATACAGTTTGGGTTATAACATCATAATATCCCAAAAGTGATGTAATAAATATTATTAATGGAATTAATTACTAAATATATGTTTACCTGTAGATACCGTTATATTATTTTTATTTTATTTTTATATTAAATCATTTATGAATCCTCCAAACCCATTAATATATTTTTATGTTTTAAAATCATTTCTTCAAGAGTATGAATAACTTCTACATAAGAATGTGAATTATTTTGTTAAGTTCGGCCATTGAAATTATAGGATAATTTAAAACACTACAATTTTGAAAAAATCAAGGGAAAGAACCCTGATACGGTTTGTGGATTTGGTTATTTTATAACTGGAGTCCAAAACCTATGTTTGGGAAATAATAAAGAATTACCCACTCATGTCATATATAAAGCCACCAAATATCCCATTTATCTTTACTCAATGTCCATGGAGCATATCCATACACTTCCCTACCCTATCAATACTCCCCTATAATGTTCCCCAATCTCTCAAAAATCCCCTCCTAATCATTTGGTGTCACACTCTCAAAGAAATTCTTCGTTTTATTCACCTCTTTATTCAATTATATTCATTATTATGCCTCTTATCACCCATTTATAAAATTGTGATGTGTTCTTACATATCCCCCAAAGTTCCCTTTATATTTATAAATAATTATAAATCCATTTCAATATCACTATTTTATCCCATAAACATTTATACTCCCCAGTTATTCTATAGAAATTTCATATTTCTTTTTCATGCCAACAAAATGTATAATGAATAACCATACCCATTCCCTATCAAGGGTGTTCAACTTTATTCTATTATTTATATTGATTAAGTTATTAGATTTATTTAGTATACACTACATCATCATGTAATTAAATATGATTATGAATGAATCCATGTTGTATGATCTATGTGGCACACATAAGTATGAAAATGAAATGAAAGTGATGGGTGTGCCCAAAATTATATAGGTATCCAATGTATTGGGTAATGTTTAGTCTCATTAGATTTCATGTTAGGATAGGGGTGAAAATTTCTCATTTATGGGAATTTTCCATTATTATGTATTGGTATTTATCCTTGACCTATGTTTATAGTGCAATGTTTTAAGTTGTTTCGACATTTTCCATGTTGCCTTTATGATTATCATGTTATATCATGTCTTATTACACATGTTTACAATTCATACATGGTTTATGGACTACTGATATGAGTATGGTATAAAATTTATTATTCTATTAATGTTAGTCATTGTTTAACCCCTTACTGGTCTTTATATCTCACCCATGTATTATGTATGTCCTTAGGTTATCTAATGCATTTTTAAGTACGATCATGTTAAATAATTTTTCAATAAAGAAGATGTATTTCTTATTTTATGTTGTTATATAATGTACCTAATTCCCAAATAAACTAGACATACCAATATTCAGGGCTGTATTAAGTTTAATTTAATTTAATAAATCATGTATCAATGTAAATTAAAGATCAATGTTTCTATAGTTGGTATCAAATGAAAAGTTTTGTTATTTTTGGGATTAGTATTAGAAAACCCCAACCATTGAATTTGCGATAAGACTACGTATGAGAAAAAATACATAAATTTTTTGAGGAATATAGAAATTACTTTATCTAGAAAATTCACATGTGTTTGGATACTACAACTGGATATGGATCTGGAATCGATTTATATAAGGGTAAAACCCAAAAACACTGCATTTATCTACACTCGACTGAGAACTGGTTCATGACAATACTCTTTACTACACACCTAGAATGAAAGTCTCGATTTATATGATTTTCATAATTAATAAGTTCCTTACAAACCATTATTAAGGAAAAAATAACTATAATAATATATGATAGGAAATAGTTCATTAATAACATACATTGAAGCCTATAAATTCACAAGTCAAAAAAATACATGTAAATTTTAAGTTATCTCTTTGATTCCAATGTATTCACATTTATATGCTTAATAGTTTAAAAATAATCATCCCCAATTTTCTCTTTATTCTATCCTATGGATCAAATAGAAGGAATTTGGGAAAAAATCAATGTTATAGGCAATGTAAGGACTGCCCCAAAAATAATCTAAACACGATGGAAGTGGGATACATCAACTTTGTTATGATTTTGTGGCAGCTGAATAAGGTCCTAAATAGAAACCTAGATTAATAGGAGAACCCAAACAATAAAAATAATAAACAAGATGCAATTGATAGATTTATATTTCTAAATCCCTTGAATATCAATGGACCATATGATCCATTAATCATGGAACAACATATAAACTCTATTGAGAATATTTCTCCATCCTTAAATTATCTGAGAAAGAGGTGGTTTTACTAGCTATGTATCATATGGAGGGAGAAGATTATTAGTGGTTGAATTTTATCCATAATACAATGTATGTGTAAGAGATCAAAGTGGATGGGTGGAAGTAATTCTAGAAGTTGTTTTTTGGTAATTATTTTTCTTAAACTCTATGAGTTTAAATGGATAAGTATTTATTCTTTCTTCAAAAAAAAGATATTAAATCTATCAGAGAGTATGTGAAACACATCACAATATTTTTATGATATTCCTATGGCTTTATTTTTCCCATGAATTAAAGGTTTATCACTTATTTGTGGGTAAAAAAGTGGGCTATGAAAAGCTATAGTGATCTGATACATTGACAGATATATGGAAATTTTAAGATGTGTCCTCAATGTTAAAATAGAGATATGAAAATCTTAAGGGAATCATGTGGATAAGAAGTAGAAAATAGACTTTATTTATAGTTTTCCGATGTATAAATCTGACAATGAAAATATATTTCAACATCCCACATTCCAAATGTATATAAAGAAGAACCCTAGAAATTTCTTATGGGGGATAGGGAAATTATTTAGGTGCATGAAAGAAGGGAACCTAACTAGTGATTGCTGAAAGTAGAAACTCTCCAATGTTATGTTGGAATTAAATGCTCCTGTAAACCCTCTATTCATTGTTCATTTCTTTAACATCATGTAACCATTTAACTTTTCAATATAGTGCACTAATCCAATGGTATTCATGGACAACCAACAATCTCTAAGTTGGGAAGGGAGAGTTTTATTCATCACAAACATTAATGTGGAATCCGATAATGATGTGGTGATAGGTACAATAGTTACTCAATAAATAATAGTGAATTAAAATTTTGATTTTTGTTCTATTAATTCCATTATTTCATGAATATTTTTTCATACTATTCAAACTCCACCACAAACCATGGAAGTATAGATGTCGGGGAAAACAAAAAGTGTTATAATTATTGCATACATTGTATATAACTCATATCCTATCCAAATTTGTGGGTTGAACGTCATAATGAACCTTTTCATACTCTCTTTGGTAAAATTTAATGCATTTTTGGATATGGATTGTCTTTTCGTATAGATATCCAAAATAAATTTACACTAGATTGAAATCAATATCGATACAGTGAATCTTATTCTAATAATGTACAAATTAAAGGAGGAGGATGAATCATCTTTTGATCCAAAATCTCAAGAATGGATATTATTTTCCTACGATAGAGAATATATAGCACAAATTATTAATATTAAGCAAATAATCATCCTTGAATACATTACTATTGTGAGGGAATAAACTGTTGTGATTCCAAAAGAATTTCCTTGTCTACCTCCTAGAAGATAGGTTGAATATACAATCTAGATTATACATGGGGAGTAACCATTATCCAAAACTCTATATAGAATTAATATTGTGGAACTTGAAGAGATTAATGAAAAGATATAGAAGAATCATGATAAAAGGGTTCATATGCCAATGTGCTTCACCATGGGGTACACCATTCCACTTCATCAAGATGAAGGATGGGTTAATATGATATTATATTGATTGTTGTGATCTAAAAAAGATCAAAATAAAGAACATGTATCCTATTACATGGATTCGTGTCTTGTTCAATCAGCTATGTGGAGGACAACACTTCAAAAATGTGGATTTGCGGTCAGGGTATTATCAAGTTTGGGTCAAGAAGGAAGATATCCTAACGATTGAATATCGAATAAGGCACTAGCACTATAAGTACATATTAATTCCATTAGGAATCAATAATTCTCTATAAAACATTATTGAATCGATTAATAGAGTCTTTAGGTATTACCTCAAAAAATTTATGGTAGTATTTATAGATTCTTTCTAAAATACACTAAAATTCAGGAGGAGAATGATGTGTATCTGAGCACTATGCTAAATACCAAGAGATGATTATTTCAATGTAAATAAAATTTGAGTTATTATTGAAGGAAGTCTCATTCTTGGTTAATATCATCATAAGAAATATTATATATATGAACCCTTTAAAGAAAAATGAAATCAAAGGATGTACAAGGCCAATATATGTGTCTAATATAAATAGTTCCCTTTGATTAACTAGGTACAAGAATTGAATTCCGTGAAATTTGTCGATATTATGAAACATTTAACCAATATGACTCGTAGGGAAACATGTTTTCATAGAATGATTAATGTGATGAGAGATTCAAGGAATTGAAAACAAGTCTTATCACTACACATGTACTCACACTACACACATGTGGATAACTTCTCATTGTATTCCATGATACGTTGAAGAATTGATTGGGATTTGTTTTAATGAAATAATAAAAAGTGATATCCTATGATTTACAAAAGTTTATATTTAAATAATAGTGCAACCCAACACATGATGTTGAGTTATAAATATTGATGATCATGTGGAAAATATAGCAGCATTATCTATTTGGAGTTATGTCTGAAATATATGAAGATTTAAAAATCCTCAAGTATATATTCACATTGATAGTGATGAATATGCACCAAAGTAGATGTTTATATATTATCAAGGAAAATGACTACTCAAATCACTACTATCATGGAAAATTAAATAAATTGAAAGATTTTCTACGTAAAAAGGATCCATATATTCTATCATTGTTGAAAATTGAGAAGGATCCAATCATTATAGATTTTAAAATTATGGACATGGAAATATAATGGAAAGAAAAATCATCAATCATTTCACAAATTATTTTACAACCACATATTCTAAATAAGAAAATTGAGGCCAAAAAAGATGATGTGGGAATTCATAAGAAAGTGGAAGCAGTGAGAAAAGAAAAATTCCCCGAATTAAAAACCAATGAAAATAGAGTTATAAGATTCGTGTCATGTCTATGTGTACCATAAAATATAAAGGTAACGAAGCTATTTGATGATGAACATAGTTTGACTTTCTCCAACCATCCAAGAAGAAAAATTATGAATAGAGATCTCTTAGAGATCTATTGGTGGGACAAAATAATGTTGGATATCATGGAATATACATCAAGATGTCTTGTATGGAATAAATTGAAGGATTTAATGAAAATATACATGGGGATGATGAAACCATTAACCATACAATCATGGAAATGTGAAAAAAATCACCAAAGACTTGGTCATCAGTATTTTAAAGACATTAAAAGGAAATAATGCTATATAGTTTCTGTGAGATCATCTTACAAAAACATAAAACTTAATTAAAATTTAAGATGACTTATCTCTTGATCAACTCTATTGAATATAAATTAGAAAATTGGTGAGGTTTCATGGAATACCAATATTGATTTTATATTATCGACACCCAATATTTACCTCTATGTTCTTTAATAGTATCCAACATGATCTAAATAATTAATTGAATAGAAAAATTGATTATAACCTTCAAAATGATCTCTAATATGAGAATATAATTCAAAAACATGGGAAAATTTTGAGAGGATTTATTAATGACATCAAAAGATGATGGGAATAACAACTTCCTCTATCCAAGTTTTCATACAATAACAGTTTCCACTGAAGCATCCAAATGGCTCCGAATGAAGACCTTTTTGGGATGAGATGTATAACACATATATATTAGGATGAATTTGGGGAACAAAAACTATTACGTCTAGAAATGGTGATGCAATTGGTGAAAATGATAAGAACATTCAACAACACATCAAGACTTCTTACAGTGAAAGAAAGAGCTATGATGAGAATCACTGTAGAGGCCTAGAGTTTAATATTGGAAACATGTTATTTTTATACATATATCCATTGAAGAAATTCATGAGATTTTGTTGAAGGGAAATCATAGTTAAAGAATCATTAATCCCTTTGAGATCATTGATCGCAATAGAGCGGAAGATTATTGACTGACACTACCACCTTACCAATCCCATTTACATGACATATTTCGTGTATCCCACTTGAATAAGTACATACCAGACGCATCATACATACTCAATTTAGAGAAGGTATCATTAGAGAATGATCAATAATATGAGGAGTAAATGGTAATGATATTATATTGTAGAGACAAATTTTTATGAAATAAGTTAATTTACTTTGTTAAAGTGTTTTGAATAAATAAAATGTTTAAAGAAGTGACATGGGAATCAATGGAAGTGATGAAACAAAAATTCCCTAATCAATTTTTGTTTGGGAGAAAAAATTAGAGGGGGATATTTTTTATGTGTGGAAGATAATAATGACCTGAACATTTATAAATTAAAACCCCTTTCATTTTAATCTATTTTTTTATTAAATAATATGGATATATAAAAAACATGAAATTATTTTTTTGTTATTATATCATATCATATTTAAAATACTATTATGAATATTTAACATTTATAATATATCTGTTTAGAAGTGATCATATGATTAGTATAAATATAGGGTTTTGATAATTCTAATTACCACACACCAAGGATATGATTGACTAAAGTATTTGAATTGTACCCTAAGAATCCCATTTATCAAAGATTTAGAGGGAGAATAAATCAATGAGAATATACATTTAACAATCCCATGCTCAGATACAATGATTTAAGAAAGATAAAAACTGATTGTGTGAGAAGTTCAATCTCATTAAGATCACGACCCAATCCATGTACGTTAAACCACCCCATGAAAGTATCACCATTACACACCATACAATTCGGGTATATTATAGTGTATAAAATAGATATGTTTATATACCATAACAATATGAATATGTATATTTTATTTTCAATAGAATAATGATTATATTTTATTCTTATCATTACTATATAAATGATTTCCATTTTTATTTAAAAAAGACAAATGTTATTGTTAAATTTTATTTAATTTATAAAAAGATGTTCATTTTTATGAATTAATATATTTATAAAATAAATAATAAAATATTTTTTTAAAATAATTTTTATTAATTATAAATGATTATATAATTTTTATGAAGATAAATGTAAATGTTATAAGGGTTCAAAAACTGTAATTTTCAAAAAAAACTAAGCATTTCTCAACAAATATTGATTTAGTTTTAAAATATAAAATTACAATATTTTTAAAATTATTTGGCTAAAATTAATATTATATTTGGAATTTGAATGTTGAAATGATCCAATGATAAAATTTTTATAATTTTTTAAGACAGTGAAATTTTTTTGTAAAAAATAAATACCATATAAATATTCGGTGTGTGTTTTGATATCCTAATTACCCAAAAGTGATATAATAAATAAAATAACTGGCATAAAACAAAGCAAATTTATGTTTTTTACTTTAAAATAATGTTATATTATATTTATTTTGTTTATTTTACAAAGCCTTTTTGAATCCTCCAAAACCATTAAAATATTTCAAGGTTTTAAAATCATTTCTCT
Organism: Viscum album; assembly: GCA_963277665.1. Classification (NCBI taxonomy): domain Eukaryota; kingdom Viridiplantae; phylum Streptophyta; class Magnoliopsida; order Santalales; family Viscaceae; genus Viscum; species Viscum album. Next base: position 357,714,748 of record OY728158.1, on the reverse strand, counting down.
AAGTGTGTGACTCACTTTCATATCATAAACTATATTATTTTATTATTTTCAGTCCTTGGACTTATGAAATTGTTAAATAAACACCCCATTTGAACTGATGAAATAATTAAACGCACTCTCCATTGGTTGAAACATAGGAAAAAACCATGAGATGGTTTTTGGTTTATGGTACATTAATATATAGAGTCCAACAACCATGTTAGTGAAATAATAAATAATTCCCCACTCATTTCCTATATATACCCTCCCATTATCCAATTTATATTCACTAAAAATCCCTAGAGAACATTCTTACTCTTCTATTCCCTCTCTAGAGTCCTCCCAAGGTGGCCTATGGTCTCAATAATCCCCTCCCAAGCATTTGGTGTCAAAATTACAAGGTAAGGGTTCTTTTCATTCACTTATTCATTAAATTATCTTTTTTATATTATGAATCTTATCTCCATTTTATATCATCGGTATATGTTATTCCATATAACCCTTATAACTAGTATGATATATAAATAATGAGATAGCCAATTCAATCTCATTAATCACTCCCATTAATATTTACACTCCCCTTAGGCTGATGAAATTTCACCACTATTTTTTGTAATCTTATGGACCAATCCAATCAATTCCTTTTCTAAAATCTGGTGTTGGAGGTTTTTTTGAAGTTCAAGGTGACTTATTCCCAACACTTTTCCAAATTTTGAGTTATGTTAAAAGTGTTTCTCAAAGAAAACTATTTCTATTTCCAAATATCGAAAATGGTGTCATGAACTGTGTTTCTAGAACCGTGTCAATTCCATTACCAAATTTCTATAATGGTTTCATGAACAATGCTTCCAAAACAGTCTCATTTCCTTTTCCAAATTTTCAGAAATGGTGTCATGAATAGTGTTACCAGAAGGATGTCATTTCCATTTCCAAATATCCTAAATGGTGTCATGAATAGTGTTTCCAAAACGATGAAAATTTCAATTCCAAATTTCACGAATAGTTTCATGAATTGTGTTTTTATAATGGTTTCATTTCCTTTGTTGAATTTCAATTTTTTTCATAGATTCCTACAGTTTTGTCCCTTTGGTGTTTCCTTTGACATAAAATGCATTCAATGCCTTGTTTTAAGATATTTAAGGTTGATTCGAAGTCTATAAATCCAATAATAATTTTCCTAATGGTGGGGAAGCCTTTAATTGATCAAAACATGTGATCATGGACTGATCTGGTCTTAATGGAAAATCTAGTTTATCTTAAACTGCTTCTCCATTAAATCTTCTAAAGGTATATGATATTGTCCTCCCTTGTTCTTTCTTGTTGCCTGGTGTCAGACTGTTGAAAATTATCCTTCCATTTCCTAGGATTCATACAGTCAAACTTCAATCCTTATATCATTTTCTCGTTAGATATTTCCCTACTTCTTGTGCACTCTTGTTTTTGTTGATACATGAGTTGTCGACCAGTCTTTGACACATGGTATGTTCTACCACTATTCTTCTAGGTTCTCAAACATTCCTCCAAGTTCTCTATTTTCTTTTAATGGCATGTATTTTCCATGCTCTAAATTGATATTACTGGGTAGTTTATTGTCTTGGGGTGTCTCTACATCATCAGGTGGATATTGGTGCTTGATACTAATGGATTAAAGTAATTTCAATTAATTATATATTTAATTTTTGATAGTCATTATATATTTTTTTTAGGTTTTCAATATTTAGGACCTACTAAAAATGAGTCGGTTAATTTAAAATGGATTAAAGCACTTGTTTTTTGATAATATATAATTCCCAGTAGTGTTCTGAGTTACCAACTTTCTTTTAAAGGCCACAAGCCTTATGTTTTGAAGCCATGATGGATGATCCAATGGGAAGGAATAATTCCTTGTTTGGGGAAGAGAGCCCATTTACTTGGTTGTTTCCTTCTACTTGTGTTTCAGTGTGAGTATGGATGGATGTTGCTGTAACACCCCAGGTAAATAAAGAATATGAAATTTTTATATTTATCCATATTTGTGAATGAAATATTAATATGACTTTAAAGGGGACGCTATGCTCGATGGCGTACCCAACACGCAACAAAGAGTTTCTTGGGAATCTTACGTTGCACTCTAATAATAAAATAATATTTTTTTATATAGTAGTTAACATGTAGTTGCTGTATCAGCGGGAATGGATAGAAATAACTAAAATATGATTATAAATGTTTTTAAATGTTTTTACATTTATCCAATAAAAGATAAAGGCTAAAAATATGGACAGAATTCAATTTTAGGCGTATATGCCCTGGTTTTCACTAAAGGGTCCATTATCACCTTTTGATGGCGAACCGTCATTACATATAGTTTTGTTCACTCTTATACATTCAATTGGACCAAATAAAACTCTTCTTAAGAATTGGGACATCAATATTTACTTTGTGTAAATTTTTGGTGTCTTTTCGATAAAGTTCATTTTATTAAATGAATAGTGTAAAATGTTGTATTTTAATTCAAAACCTCTTTTTAATCTAATTTATTTATATGATTAGATTATCTTTTGAATTGTTTTTAAAGTGAAATTAGAATATATTTTTACCATTTAATCCAATAGTGGTCGTTGGAATTAATTTCACTTTGAAATCAGACTTAAACCAGTGTCAATCTTTTGATACTTATTGTTTCATAAAAACACGCTATTTGACCTGACATCGGGAATTAATTATTAAATTAATTAATTTGACATATATGTTATGAATTTTATAAAATAGACATCATTTTTGAATTCGGAATATCAAATATAGCTTAGGTTGAATTTTTGATAATTTTCTGAAAAACACTAATTTTTGATGAATAGTGAAACCACTAAGTGGTAATCAAGCAAACTGATTTTTCAGTTAAATGAAAGTTTACCTCTAATTTGTATTGAATTTTAAAAATCCGACATACATGGTTGTCATTATTATGTAAAATGTGGTTCAATGGGATGAAAATAATTTTTTGGTGAATAGTAAATTTTTTTCATTAATCGCGATTAGAGGTAATTAGTGTAATTTAAGGTAAAAATGATATTATAAAAATATGAAAACACCATGAAACTTGTCCTACCCCTATTGGATGATTCATGTCCGACCAAGACAACCCATGGGTCAACTTGGGGACCCCATGGAGCCACTTTGGTTGGAAAATGACATTAATATATATTTATTTAATGTCAAAATTAAATTGACACAAACATGAGTTGTTTTACTAAAATAGATTTTAAGTGGGGATAAAGAAGTCCAAATTTTGACTATAAATATTCATTAGAAAGCTAAAAGGATTTCGTACATCATAGATTTTTTTTATAATTTTTAGATATTAAATAAATTAATTTAATTACGACATCATGATGATGCAACGATGACCTCATTAATGAACCGTTTAAATAAAATGAAACGATATTATAAAATCTAAGACCTAAACTTGTCCAAAAAATATTGTATGGGAATATTTCGAAGCCTTATCATATTATATTCGAAATATATCAATGTGGGACCTTATAAATTCGAAACACTTTTGAAAATAAAATAATAGTTTCATGATTTCCAAAAGTGCCCCTCCTCTCCTCTTAAAAAAGGCCCCCACCTCTACCTCATTTCACACACTCCTAAAGCCTTTGGATCGGCCATACCTGGCCCATTTACTCTCTCCACATCCCTCTCCTCATCCTAGAGTATTCCCTTTGGGAAGAATCCTTTCAAAAGAATCCTTTAGGCTCAAATCAAAATGAGTTACACTTTTAAAGGTAATTCATTCTCTCATGTTCATTTGTTTTATTTTGCTTCTCCAACCCCCTAAACTCTTTTTATTTACTTCTTTTGTAACAAAACAATTATCTTAAATACACTAGGATGTTGTTATAAGATTTATTCGAGCTACACTCTCACACAACTACATCAAATGGTTAAAGAACATACGGTTTCCGTGGATGGCGAAATTCTTCCTCCCGAAATGATGATTGGTCAACACTCATATAACACCTTAAAAGGTGGCCATTTAGATGACACTATATTTATATATGATATATAATATGTTTATGTTTTATTTAAGCTTCTGTATTTTCATTTGTTTCATACCTTTATGGTTTCCATTGTGGGTAAACACGATAATTTCATTTTAGGAAGTGCGGACTACCGCCCCCTCAAAGTGATTTGATTCGTTAATGCCATACGTGGGACATATAAAGGATGGATTTAAAGTTATTATATATGATGTTATACTGGAATTATAATATAACTCTATATCATTATTGTTTCTTTCCATTAAAGTATTAGATAGAAATGAAAGTAGCGTTCATGCCTACGTACAGCTTACCGTCTCCATGAACGGTGCATTTCATTTCTTACGTCTAAATGATTTTGTAATATTATAAATACATGTATATTCTGGATATATATGATATATATGATATAAAAGTCATGAATATCATTATGGATATAATGAACCTTCGACCACAGAAATAACATGTAATTGTAAGAAGTCCATTTTCGACTACAGAACCAAATATTGAAAAAACAAACATTATTAACATAAATGATTACATAATGTTTTATAACATTGAAATAAGTGATATAAAAGGAATAATGAACTTTAATAAGGTTCATAAGAAATTATAAATTAACTCAAGTTTATTATTCAAGATGTTAAAGAACGATCGAGTCAAGTCGGACCTGAGGTAAGGGAACCTACTCCACTATTTCTTTTTAAGTATACTCTTTTATGTCATTCCCTCTAAAGCTCATTTTTATTGTTATTGGGATGTTATTTTATATTACACTTACTGTAATTTTTATGTTTATGTGATGAGAGACCCTATTCTCTCTCATCAATCCATTTTGGAAGTTTTGAGTGGCGCTGTTCGGCTGCCGAATCTTCGTAAGAGATCTAACCTCTCTCTTTCTTTTTAAGTACTCTCCTTTGTGTCACTTATTTTAAGCTCCTCTTTGTTATTTTGGGGTATTTTCTTTTATATTCCTCTTTCTGTAAATTCTATTGTAGTGTGATGGGATACTCTATTTGATCTCATCAATCAATGTTTTTATGTTTTATGTGGCGCCGTTAGGCTGCCAAGTTTTCGTAAGAGATTTTTCATCTCACTTTTATTCCCGGGAGGTTTATGCTACATTTGCCACAATTTCCTTTGAGTGGTGTATGTACTGCCCATTATTCTACTCTTTGTGTAATATAATTTCGATTATGAGTATTTACATCAATGATTTATTGTGCTTCTTTCATGGGGTGTATGTTTTGAAAGATACCCATGTCGGTAAGGGAACCTTTCACCCTCCTCTTTTTAAAAAGACATCGATTTGTTGGGTCTTTTAATTTACATATTGTTATGTTGGGATATGTTCTCATATATCCTTACTGATGTCAATTTTATGTCCACGTGATGAGATACGCTTTTTATCTCTAATCAGCTCATTTTGATGTGACGTCGTTAGGCTGTCAAGGGAACTTCTTAACCCAATTTCGATTTCTTTGGGTTCAACATGTAGTTACTGAATATGTCATCCTTTGAATATGTGTGAATGACCTTTTATTGTTTTTCAATTAATACCCTCTTTTATTGGGTGTATTTATATTTGTCACACATAATTTTGATATTGAATTATCCTTAATTTAAGGATACCTTCTTTATAAGGGAATTCATCACATTTGACATTTCTATTGAGACTTCATTGTTGTTATGCACCAATTCACTCTTATATGGTGTATATACTGTTCTTTGGAATATTATATCATGAATCCATTTATTTTCATGATATTATAATGTTCTGACTAAATGTTATTCCCCAATTATTCTATTCAAGTGTCTCTAATTTTGGTAGAACCCCCTTTAACCAAAATTTCTCTTTAAATGTTTTAATTATTTGTTCTTATTAATATCCATGTTTTCAAAATGTTTTTAAGGATTTATCTATATAGATATTAATGGTTTAAAATTTCAAAAGATTCAAGGTGGTATGGGACACTTTGATTCAAAAATCTCTTTATTAAATGTTTTAAATGGTTTTGGAAATAGTTTCTTTTTGAAAGGATTCATTATTTCAATATACTAAAATGTTATATTGTTATTGAAATGTGGAAATGTTATGTTTCCTTTATGCATGTTTTATGTGATACGTTTATGTTATGGTTCTTGAGCATTGTTATGAAAACGGGTGGTTCCGTGATAAACTAAGGGCGGGTGAGCCCGATATAGTTCTCCAATGCATTGGGTAACGCGAAGGAGTGAAACGTTAAGGATTCTCCGAAGAGATTTAGGGAATATACTATGATGGGTATTCCAAACGTAACCAAGAGGGTTACTCCCTACGTAAGAATGTTATGAATGCCTCAATATACCTTTATGTCTTATGATTTATATGATTTATTCATGATTTTATGAGGTAAGTTAAAGTGCCTATGTTTTATGGGTAAAGTATGATTTCATCCTTATGTATATATGAAATCATGTTTCCCTTCCATATTTCTATAACCATTACTGAGCTTTTTATGCTCATCCCATGTTTTTGAAATGTTTTTAACAGGACCTAAAGTTGAATAGTGTCAATGATGGAATCAAGAAATGTCATGATGTCCAAAAACAAGGAACTAGACATGACTCTTTTGTTCAAGAGTTTTTATTTTGTGAAAAAAATGGAAGCTGAGTAGATGTGTCTACTTTGTAATCTTTGAGATGTAATAATTGTGTCCTAATTCTCTAAAACTATAAACCTAAAAAGATCCTCAATGTGTAATCTTGTGATAACTCAAGAATATGTAAGGTTTAAGCTGGGTCTTATAGTTGGTATCAAAGGTCGGTTTAGACAACTTTAGGGATTAGGAATTTTTGTGAGGCACATGATTAGTATCTATAACTATTATTTCAGTTAAATCCTTGTTTTAAAACATTTTTTTTTCAGGTCAAGTAAAGTCGGTTACGAATGGAAGGAGGAGGATCTCGAACGACATTCCTATCTTTTCCTGATGACATGCCTGCAATAATTATTGAAATGTCATCTTCGGATGATTGTGAAACTTTTTCTAGCATACAACTCCCTTCTAAGCATTTGTTTGAGATATCAAACACCTCCCCTATACCTCGTTATCATCATGGATCATGGGTTGTTTTTAGAAAAATACTATTTTCACAATATTCACTACTGGAAATTCGGGCTATAGCCACGGTTCTAAACCGTGGCTATAGGCCCTCAAACCGTGGCTATAGGTAATAGCCACGGTTTGGCGTACCGTGGCTAAGTTTGGCGTGGCTATAGGCCTAGACCTAGAGCCACGGTTTGGAACCGTGGCTTTAACTCTATAGCCACGGTCCAAACCGTGGCTATAGGTTTATAGCCACGGTTTAAACCGTGGTTGTATACCTAATGCCACGGTTTCAACCGTGGCTATACTAAAGGCCGGACAAAATCTATAGCCACGGTTTTAAACCGTGGCCTTATGTCTATAGCCACGGTTTAAAACTGTGGCAATAAATCAATAGCCATGGTTTAAAACTGTGGCTATAGGGTGTCCAAATCCATAAAAAAATACCCCCTAGACACACCCTGGACACCCCCCCTGCCACCCCCGGCCAGTCCCCCCCTGCCAGTACCCCCTGCCAGTCCCCCTGCCAGTCCCCTCTGCCACCCTCCTACTAGTCCCCCCCTGCCAGCCCCCCCTGCCCACTACTTGTCCCCCTGCCAGCCCCCCCTGCTTGTCCCCCTGCCAGCCCCCCCTGCCCCCTGCTTGTCCCCCTGCCAGCCCCCCTGCCCCCTGCTTGTCCCCCTCCCAGCTCCCCCCTGCCCCTGCTAGTCCCCCCCACCAGCCCCCCTTGCCCCCTGCCAGTCCCCCCCTGCCTGGACACCCCTCCCCCCTGCTTGTCCCCCGTGCCACCCCCCATGCCAGTCCCCCCTGCCCCCTGACACCCCCCCTGCTAGTCCCCCCTGCCCCCTGCTAGTCCCCCCCTGCCACCCCCCTGCTTGTCCCCCTGCCAGCCCCCTGCCCCTGCCAGCCCCCCAGCCCCCTGCTTGCCCCCCTGCCAGCCCCCCCTTCCCCCTGCTTGTCCCCCTGCCAGCCCCCCTGCCACCCCCTGCCTGTCCCCCTTCCAGCCCCCCCTGCATGTCCCCTTGCCAGCCCCCGCCCCCCTGCCCTGGCCAGCCCCCCTGCCCCCCTGCTTGCCCCCCTGCCAGCCCCCCCTTCCCCCTGCTTGTCCCCCTGCCAGCCCCCCCTTCCAGCCCCCTGCTTGTCCCCCTGCCAGCCCCCCCTGCTTGTCCCCCTGCCATCCCCCGCCCCCCTGCCCCTGCCAGCTCCCCCTGCCCCCTGCTTGCCCCTGCCAGCCCCCCCCCCCCCTTCCCCCTGCTTGTCCCCCTGCCAGCCCCCCTGCTTGTCCCCCTGCCATCCCCCCCTACCCCTGCCAGCCCCCCCTGCCCCTGCCAGACCCCCTGCCCCCTGCTTTCCCCCCTACCAGCCCCCCCTGCCCCCCTTCCAGCCCCCCTGCCCCTGCTTGTCCCCCCAGCCCCCCAGCCCCCTGCCAGCCCCCCAGCCCCCTGCCAGCCCCCCCTGCCCCCTGCTTGTCCCCCCCAGCCCCCCCTGCCCCCTGCCAGCCCCCCCTGCCCCCTGCTTGTCCCCCCCCCCCCAGCCCCCCTGCCCCCTGCCAGCCCCCCCCCCCACCCTTCCCCCCCTTACCCCTGCTTGTCCCCCTGCCAGCCCCCCCCTGCACCCTGCTTGTCCCCCGGCCAGCCCCCCTGCCCCCTGCTAGGCCCCCCTGTCAGTCCCCTGCTAGGCCCCCTGTCAGTCCCCTGCTAGCCCCACTGCCCCCTGATCTGATAACCAAGTTTATCTGATCTGATAACCACAACATCTTCAGCACTGCCAGATTCAGGTTTAACAGGTACCAATTCACCAATTCTGACATGTTTAGCAGCATGAGATAAGACAGGAACAGACTGAACTACATCAGATTTACAGACCATGTTTAGCACCCTCCCCCCTGCTGGACACCCCCCTACTGGACACCCCCTACCTCTGCTGGACAACCCCCCCTACTGGACACCCCCCCTATCGGTCAGCATTGCTACAGTAGTCAACATTGCTACAGTTGCGGTCCACAAGCATTCGGCCCAACCGGATCGGGCAACACCAATCCAAAAAAATCCTCATCCGCAACAGTTGCAGGCTACAAGCATTCAATAGGGATTAATGGAAGAAATCAACATGAATACAATGACAAATATGTTCCTTTGAGGAACAGATTTCAGGGGCTACATGTAGAAAACTCCTATGCTGAGATTAATGTTAAAAAAAATCCAAGACTAGTTCTAAAGCACAAACCTCATGGAAAGACACAAAAAGGGCTTGGAAGCATGAGAAGAACTCACATGATCCTAAAACTAGAAGGATTCATGTGAAAGGGGTGCCCCAAGGCAAGGTATGTACGGAAAATGCTTGTAGGGACAGTCCAAGCAGCAAGGTGATTTGGAGAAAGAAAAATCAACCTATAGTGAAAAGAAAAATCCTTGGTGGTAAAGCTGTCCAAGGAAAAATAGGTTGTGTTTTGGGTTGTGAAGAAGAGAACAAACCTAAAGAAGTGGAGACACAATCCATGGGGTAAGTGTGCTCACAAAGCATATATTTTAGAGCTGAAAACAGATCTGGTTTAGAGCTGGAAGTTGCATGCAGCAATGGTATCAATTCATGCTAAAATTGGACACCCCAGGACAGACCCCCCCCCCCCCCCAAACCCAGACCCCCCAGGACATACCCCCCCCCAGACCCTGGACACCCCAGGACAAACGCCCCCCCCCCCCCTCACTGGACCCCCTAGACACCCCATGGACAGACCCTCCCCCCCCCCCCAAACCCAAACCCACTCCCCACCCTTGACACCCCCCTGCACCCCCAGTACCACCTGCACCCACCCCCAGGATATTATTTGACATTACATCTACAATTGGCATTCCCATCAAAATGGATAGAGCAACTGAGGAGGCACATTATGGGTATTTTGCTAGAATAATGTGCATTTTGCTAGAGTTCTTCTAGAAGTGGACCTTAATTCCACCCTCATTGATCGGGTTGTGTTATCCACAAATGAAGATGACTTTTTTTTGAAAATTGAGTATGAACAACTACCTGCATTTTGTTCCATGTGTCTGTCTATAGGGTAATCTAAAGAGAGATGCAGAATGAAACTTGTCTGCTCTTTTTTCTCGCAGAAGGGACATGATTTTCAGACTTTCCGTAAGAAGAGAAAGGATGGTCCTGGAGCTGGGAATGGCTCTGGTCAGGCTGTTGCAGGAAATGGAAGTGTGGAACTTGGGCAAGGTCTTGCAGGAACAGGTTGTGATCAACCAGGGACTGGAGTCAGCAATATGAAGGGGAATGCTTCTGATATTTCAGGTGAAGGTTTTCAAGAGGAGGTGAATTTTGATGATCCAGATTTGCATCCTGGACTGGGGATGGTGAGGTTCAGGGGCAGGGAAAACTAACAGTAGCAGGGGCTGTTAGTGGCCGGATTGAGGATGAAAATCAGAGGCCAGGAGCAGATAAGTCAAGGTCAGAGTTTGATGCTGCCTCTCAGCAGCGGGGTCAAGTTCTGATCCCATCAGGTGTACAGGTACAGGTAAATGTTGATGATCCAGGCTTGGAGAAACCTGGAATTGGGTCTGGAGAGGTTAAATCTGTTCAAGGGCAGAAGAAACTCTCAGTAGCACGGGCTGATTGTGTCCAGTTTGTGGATGAAAATTAGCGGCCTGTTGACTTCCAGTCGCAAGGACCTGAAGAAGATGGAACAGGAGATCCAGGCCCTGGGCCTAGGAGCCAGTAACCTAGGTCAGAAGCTGGGTGCTTCACTGGGCAGCCTCAGTATGGGTCTGAGCAGCATGAACCAATGGAACCAATGGTTCAACCTTCTTAGATCCAGGAAGAGATCAATCGGCAAATGGAGCTTAATAATATAGGGGGAAGTTGGGCCGGAATAGAAAATGATGATTATGACCATAGAAGTGATCCATGTAAAGATATTTTAAGCAATGGAAAGTTTCCTTCAGTTGATAAAGAGGGATTTCAAATTGTCTATTCAAGGAAATCAAGGAAGAAGAAAGACTGCTCTCAATGGAGAACAATGATGGTGACTAGGTCTCATAGCTCATCTACCTACAACATGGAATGGGATGATGATGTCGGGGAGGGGGGTTATGAAAACAAAATGCTTTATTATGAAGGCAGTTTTATCAATGTCTAGCCCCATCTCCTCTCTTATGTCATCTTTTTTTTTAATAAAATGGCTTTAGAGCCTTTCGGCTCGAAGCTTCTTTCTGTTTCGATGGATTTGGGGAGTTTGAACATCTCACATAATCTTTTAATTTAAATGTTAAACTATTACTAATGGGATTGAGCCGTACGCTTCAAATGAGCTGAAACGTCTGGGACATTTGTGTAACGTACCATGAATAGGCTGAACATTTTGAGGTTCTCGAAGGCCTATATGAATTGGTTCAATTCTTATGCAAGTGGTTGCACTTGATGGATGAGATCATGTGATCGTTAGAACCCCTGAAAGCCGATTCTCTCTGGCTCTTGTTTCTATACCACCTTTAAACAAGGTTCTAACAGACCGTGGTGTTGAGAGAGACCCTACCTAAGCATCGGGTGATTCCCATGAACCTTGGATACCTCAGAAGGAGTCTTTCGGTGACTTCTCGGAGATCTCGATCAAACGCTTGTGAAAACTTCGACAACCAGGAAGGACTGGTATTGAGAGAGGTCCTACTAAGTGTCAGGTGATTCCCATGATTTGTGGATACCTCTGAAGGAGTCTTTCAGCGAATTCTAAGTGATCACAATCAAACACTTGTGAAAAGCTTCGAAAGACTGGATCGAATGGTGTAAGGTACACCATTCTTATTCTTTGTTTAGATTGATTACAAACGTATAGATATATTTCGGCGTGACTGCGGCGTGACCGCGGCGTGACCGCGGCGTGACCGCGGCGTGACCGCGGTGTGACCGCGGCGTGACCGCGGCGTGACCGCGGCGTGACCGCGGAGTGACCGCGGCGTGACCGCGGCGTGACCGCGGCGTGAACGCGGCGTGACCGCGGCGTGACCGCGGCGTGACCGCGGCGTGACCGCGGCGTGACCGCGGCGTGACCGCGGCGTGACCGCGGCGTGACCGCCGCGTGACCGCGGCGTGACCGCGGCGTGACCGCAGCATGACCGCAGTGTGTTGGCCCGATCCAGCGACCACAATAACCACAATAAGAAAATAACCAATGACCTTGTCAGGAAGATAAACAGTGACCACAACAACAGAAAACAACCCATGACATCCAGAACAAAAAATAACATCACATTATAAAAATTAAAAATAAGATTATCTAAACAGTGGCCACGAACTATTGAGAATGACACTACTTTCAATTGACAATGAAACCTAACTCAAAATTCTGTAATCTAGTAACACCACTTTCAATTTTGTAATCTAGTAACACTACTTTCAATTGAGATCCCATTGAAGGGACATAAATCAATCCTCTGAGGATAAATAATTATTGATAATGTCAATAGCATTTGCAAACTCCACAAGGAGAATAGATTCTATGGGTCTCTTTTCCTGGGAATGTTAACAACAAATATCATAATTGAAAAACAAGCTTATTAACGTATGGAACCAGATAAATTAAGGAACCACGTGGTGGCATACCTTAATAAAATTTAGTATGATTATAGTATTTCCATATCTTTGGTCTAGATTTTCAAAATGCAGCCTTGTTGATTTATAACGAAGGTCTTTCCATAATACTGGGAAACAAAAAACAAAACTTCAATAAGAAATGGAAACAGATCAGAAAATTAAAAAGAAGCATATTTATGGGAAAATGCCAAAAAAATAATAATATCAGGTTCAATATTCCTTCATGATGACTCCTGAGATTAGAAAAGTTGAATTGAACACCGATTCTGGACAATAGAACTTATTTATAAATGGCAGCCTTCAGATATATACTCCGGAGCAAATTGTTTTGTCACAACATAATTAAATGCTTGAACCATTTCATTGACACCTCATTTTAATTATCTAGATGAACATAAATAAATGTATAGAAAGATTAGTGTAAAAATCAAACATAACAGACAAGAGAAAGGAAAAATATGTCAAACACTGAATAATTGGGAACATCTGCCAGCAAAAATTACACATTCTAGAAGATGGGTTATAACAAAAAATTGATCTTAAAAAGAATCACAGTGTTTGATCTTATATAAAGTCGTATTCAGAACCCAAACCCATGTAGGAATGCACACATAAAAAACATAAAACAACTAACATGTATCTATCCAACCTGGTGCCAGTAAAATGAAGTCACCGCCTAGCAATAAGGGTTAACTTGAAGTCCCTGCCACATATTGAGAGCTTCACCTGGATTCAAACAGCACAACCATTAATCTCATAGTGATTAATTATTGATTTTCACAAATAACTCAAATGATCCAGCATGATAGTTGGTAAGAAATATTTAGATGTGAATACACTTTTTGAAAGTCAATTTGGCATCCTGAATTTCATTGACACCTCATTTTAATTATCTCCGATTGACGTGCCGTCTGCGCGTGCACGTCGCGAAGACTACCATGATTTCAAATTCAGGCCAACTAGTGTGTACAGGTAAATAAAGAAGCCAATGATAAAGATTTTAGCACCCCTACAACCGAAAAAGCACATTTCAGTAGAGGGAATAAGGGTCCCTATAGGAGAAACTACAGTCTAGAAAAAAACCACTTCTAGTTGTTTATTATTGTCCAACGAGTGGTTTTTTTTATGAATACATACAAAATTAAATACATACCCGCAAGTAAATACATACAAAATTAAATACAGAATTAAATACATACAAAATACATACCGAATACATACGTGCATCTAGAGAATCCATACATACCTACAACTAGAGACTCCATACATATAGAATTGAATACATACAGAATACATACAGAATACATACGGAATACATACAAAATGCATACCTACAACTAGAGACTCCATACATAAAGAATACATACATACTTGCAACTAGAGACTCTATACATATAGAATACATACCTGCAAGTAAATACATACCTGAAATTAGAGACTCCATTCCTCCCTCAATTAAAAATACATACAGAATTAAATACATACATGAATTCAGAATACATACAGAATTGAATACATACCTACAAGTAAATACATACAGAATTCAGAATTAAATTCATACATGAAAGTATTATAACACATAATTCATACCTGTAAGTAAATACATACAAAATTCAGAATTGAATTCGGAATTCAGAATTGAATACATGCCTGCAAGTATTATAACAAATAATACATATCTGCAAGTAAATACATATAGATTTCAGAATTGAATTTAAAATTCAGAATTGAATACATACCTGCAATTACAACACATAAGTCATATCTTCAAGTAAATACATAAAAAATTTAGAATTGAATTCAGAATTCAATACCTGCAAGTATAAAACATAATTCAGAAGGTAATTAAATTCATACATAATTGAATTTAGATTTTTCATTAAAACATGATGAAAATTTTGGTTGATATTGAATTAATATAACAAAACAGTGGAAAAGAAATTAAAATGATGCAACGCGGAACCCGATGTTTGAAAAAAAATCATATTTGACTTAAAACCAGCATTCAACATAAAGACAATCTGGTAGAATTCAATTAAATATGAACATTGAATAGCAACTGTTAAATAGAGATATTTAAATCGATGATGAACTGGTATTTTTAAGCCAAATCAATAGATTCAAAGAGAGTTGAACATCTACCAGTCAAGAAACAACTCAGAGGAAGGAATTTGGAGAAGAATACCTCACTCAAACACCCATCACGATTTAGACTTGGAGGGGAGTCCGTCAGCGTCGGGGGAGGCGCTGTCTTCCGGGGAGGGGGGAGGCGCGGTCGTCCGGGGAGGGGAGTGCGTCGGGGGAGGGGAGTGAGTCGGGGAGGGTTCCGTAGGAGTGAGTCTGGGGAGGGGGGAGGCGCGGCGAGGAGGCGTCGGGGAGGAGGGGCGAGGAGGGCGCGGCGACGAGGAGGGCGCGACGAGGAGGAGATGCCGTCGGGGAGGAGGGCTGTGGATCGGGGAGGAGGAGGAGCCCGATAAAAGATCGGGAGAATAAAAGGATGAAACACATTTAGCCATGGACAAAAAATTAACCGTGGCCTAATAAGGGCTATAGCCACGGACCTATAAAACCGTGGCTATAGGTCCGTGGCTATATCCCCAATTTCTAGTAGTGATTCTCATGTTTTCAAGAGAGTTAAATATTATCAAGGTATTTTCAAATATTTTACCTTATCACAAGAATTTGAAGCATATTATGATTTTAAAAATGGTGTTGAGGAAGGAGACCCCTTGCGCAACCTATTTATATTTTCTTTTAAAATATAGTCTCACATCACATACTTATGGTATTTTAAAAGGACCAATTATAGAAAGTTTCAACTCAATTTCGGTCCGACTACTTTTTAGAAATCATGTTTTATAATATTTTTTGGAATTATATGTCATACATGATTATTTTCCAAAACTGATTTTCTGTGAACACCCATATGACCCATGTTGCACGAGGTGTATTTGGATGGAGGAAGCAAATGATTTTGAAGGATCTCTAAATCATTGTTGTAATGCATGGGACTTCTACCTACGTGAGCATGATGACGATGAAACCGAGTGGACGCCATGATCAAGGTATGATGTTATTCATTTTGGGAATCGTTTTATTTTATCTTATGGTGGTGAAATAAGACTTCAAGAATTAAGGTGTTGAGATCATAATGAATTTGGATGAAAATTAACGTTATAAGGAAACTATTGAGGTTAAAACATGTTAGGGATATTTTTGGAGTTTTATAAAAAGGACAACATGCAGACTGTGTGACAACCTGTCGCATCGGACAAAGCTACAAGAATCGAACCCACAAAAAATTGCAACTGGTATTTATCGCCTACCACTGTACTACATGAAGTCCCTGTTTAGTTTTACCGAATCTTTTTAGTTAGATGATTTTATGAATTAAGAGTAAGTTGATTTTGGGTTATCTATGGAAATTATTAACCTATCGTGGAGGATATGTGATTAGGTTAATTACTTTTCAATATGAGACATTAAGATTAACTGATGTTATTTGGAGATAAGTGTTAATTTGTACCTTGGAAGACTATGTGACTAAATCCTTCAAATATTTGGGTTTCCATATTATATTGGTTTACTTTGAAGAATTTTATGGACAAATAGTTTATTGAATGGTCTTTGTTGAACTTTGGGTATTGTTTGATAAATTTTGGAGATTAAGAATAGATTTGTTTTTTTAAGGATTATCCTTTTTGGGTATTATCTGTTCTCATAATAACTTTTTTTGTTTTGGTTAAGGTATAAAGACATGGGAAATGTATAGTTATCTTTTTTGGATTAGGTGATTCTCATGAATTTGATTATAGTACTCGTAATGTGAACAAGTCTTCCTAAATACTCGTCGTTTGGGGAAAATATGAGTTTGTGTAAGGAATCTAATAAAAGTTGGAAGTCCACATGATAAGTGATTATGTTTTCTTATGAATAAATTCCCCAATAAAAAGTAAAGTAAAACAAAAATTATGTTTATTAACATTTCCTACAGGGGAATCGAATACTGTTTAACCCATCACAAGTTTGTGATTTTTTATGGTTAACTTTCTCCTAGACATGTTTACTATCACTCTCCCTCAGAACATGACCCTTTGTTTTTTCTTCCATGTCCATGATTTCTTACATGGAATCCTAGTATGGGTTAAATCGGGTGACCTCTGTATTCCTCTTTCTTTCTTTTAAAGTGATTTTTTTATTAACTCTTGATTCGATGTGGGATTTTCAATGAAGTTTTTGAGCCCAATTTTAAAATTGCGAGGACGCAATTCCTAAAAGGGGGGAAGGATGTAACACCCCAGGTAAATAAAGAATATGAAATTTTTATATTTATCCATATTTGTGAATAAAATATTAATATGACTTTAAAGGAGACGCTATGCTCGATGGCGTACCCAACACGCAACAACGAGTTTCTTGGGAATCTTACGTTGCACTCTAATAATAAAATAATATTATTTTATATGGTAGTTAACATGTAGCCGTTGTATTGGAGGGAATGGATAGAAATAACTAAAATATGATTATAAATGTTTTTAAAATTTTTTACATTTATCCAATAAAAGATAAAGGCTAAAAATATGGAAAGAATTCAATTTTAGGCGTATATGCCCTGGTTTTAAATAAAATTGTCACTTATCGCCTTTTGATGGAGAACCGTCATTACATATAGTTTTGTTCAGTCTTATACATTCAATTGGACCAAATAAAACTCTTCTTAAGAATTGGGACATCAAAATTTAATTTGTGTAAATTTTTGGAATCTTTCCGATAATGATCATTTTTTTAAATGAATAGTGTAAAATGTTGTATTTTAATTCAAAACCTCTTTTGAATCTAATTTATTTATATGATTAGATTATCTTTTGAATTGTTTTTAAAGTGAAATTAGAATATATTTTTACCGTTAAATCCAATAGTAGTCGTTGGAATTAATTTCACTTTGAAATCAGACTTAAACCAGTGTCAATCTTTTGATACTTATTGTTTCATAAAAACACGCTATTTGATCTGACAGCAGGAATTAATTATTAAATTAATTAACGTGACATATATGTTATGAATTTTATAAAATATACATCATTTTTGAATTCGGAGTATCAAATATAGCTTAGGTTGAATTTTTGGTAATTTTCTTAAAAACTCCAATTTTTGATGAATAGTGAAACCACTAAGTGGTAATCAAGCAAACTGATTTTTCAGTTAAATGAAAGTTTACCACTAATGTTTATTGAATTTTGAAAATACGACATACATGGTTGTCA
The DNA here is from genome assembly GCA_963277665.1 of Viscum album. Lineage (NCBI taxonomy): Eukaryota > Viridiplantae > Streptophyta > Magnoliopsida > Santalales > Viscaceae > Viscum > Viscum album. The sequence goes on along the minus strand of OY728158.1, from coordinate 357,696,808 downwards.
TTAATATGTAAAATGTGGTTCAATGGGATGAAAATAATTTTTTGGTGAATAGTAACTTTTTTTGTTAATCGCGATTAGAGGTAATTAGTGTAATTTAAGGTAAAAATGATATTATAAAGATATGAAAACACAATGAAACTTGTCCTACCCCTATTGGATGAGTCATGGCCGACCACGACAACCCATGGGTCAACTTCGGGACCCCATGGAGCCACTTTGTTTGGAAAATGACATTAATATATATTTATTTAATGTTAAAATTAAATTGACACAAACATGAGTTATTTAACTAAAACAGTTTTTAAGTGGGGTTAAGCAAGTCCAAAGTTTGACTATAAATATTCATTAAAAAGATAAAAAGATTTCCTACATCATAGTATTTTTTTTATAATTTTTAGATATTAAATAAATTAATTTAATTACGACATCATGATGATGCAACAATGACCTCATTAATGAACAGTTTAAATAAAATGAAACGATAATATAAAATCTAAGACCTACACTGGTCAAAAAACTATTGGATGGGAATATTTCGAAGCATTATCATCTTATCTTAGATATATATCAATGTGGGACCTTATAAATTCGAAACACTTTTGAAAATAAAATAATAGTTTCATGATTTCCAAAAGTGCCCCTCCTATCCACTTATAAAAGGTCCCCACCTCTACCTCATTTCACACACTCCCCAAGCCTTTGGATCGGCCATACCCTGCCCATTTACTCTCTCCACATCCCTATCCTAATCCTAGAGGATTCCCTTTGGGCATAATCCTTTCAAATAATGCCTTTAGGCTCAAATAAAAAGGAGTTACACTTTTAAAGGTAATTCATTATCTAATGTTCATTCGTTTTATTTTGCTTATCCAACCCCCTAAACTCTTTTTATTTACTTATTTTGTAACAAAAACAGTATATTAAATATACTAGGATGTTGTTATAATATTTATTCGAGCTGAAATCTCACACAACTACATCAAATGGTTAAAAAACATACGGTTTCTCTGGATGGAGAAATTCTGCCTCCTGAAATGATGATTGTTCAACACTCATATAAAACCTTAAAAGGTGGCCATTTCGACGACACTATATTTATATATGATATATAATATTTTTATTTTTTACTTAAGCTTATTTATTTTCATTTGTTTCATACCTATATGGTTTCCATTGTGGGTAAACACGATAATTTCAATTGAGGAAGTGCGGACTACCGCCCCCTCAAAGTGATTTGATTCGTTAATGCCATACGTGGGACATATAAAGGATGGATTTAAAGTTATTATATATGATTTTATACTGGAATGATAATATAACTCTATATAATTATTGTTTCTTTCCATTAAAGTATGAGATAGAAATGAAAGTAGTGTTCATGCGTACGTACGGCTTACTGTCTCCATGAACGGTGCATTTCATTTCTTACCTCTAAATGATTATGTAATATTATAAATACATTTATATGCTGGATATATATGATACATATGATATCCAAATAATGAATATCATTCTGTATATAATGAACCTTTGACCACACAAACAACATGTAATTGTAAGAAGTCCATTTTCGACTAAAGAAACAAATATTGAAAAAACAAACATTATTAACTTAAATGATAACATAATGTTTATAACATTGAAATAAGTGATATAAAAGGAATAATGAACTTTAATAAGGTTCATAAGAAAGTAAAAATTAACTCAAGTTTATTATTCAGGACGTTAAAGAACGATCGAGTCAAGTCGGACCTGAGGTAAGGGATCCTACTCCACTATTTCTTTTTAAGTATACTCTTTTATGTCATTCCCTCTAAATCTCATCTTTCTTGTTATTGGGATGTTATTTTATATTAAACTTACTATAATTTTTATGTTCATGTTATGAGAGACCCTATTCTCTCTCATCAATCTATTTTGGAAGTTTTGTGTGGCGTCGTTAGGCTGCCGAATCTTCGTAAGAGATCTAACCTCTCTCTTTATTTTTAAGTACTCTCCTTTGTGTCACTTCTTTTAAGCTCCTCTTTGTTAGGTGGGGAGATTTTATTTTATATTACTCTTTCTATAAATTATATTGTAGTATTATGAGATACTCTATTTGATCTCATCAATCCATTTTTGTAAGTTTTATGTGGCGCCGTTAGGCTGCCGAGTTTTCGTAAGGGATTTTTCATCTCACTTTTATTCCTGTGAGGTTTATGCTACATTTGCCAAAATTTCCATTGAGTGGTGTATGTACATCACATTATTATACTCTTTGTGTAATATAATTTCGATTATGAGTATTTAAATCAATTATTTATTGTCCTTTTTTCATGGGGTGTATGTTTTGAAGGATACCCAAGTCGGTAAGGGAACCTTTCACCGTCCTCTTTTTAAAAAGACTTCGTTTTGTTGGGTCTTTTAATTTACATATTTTTATGTTGGGATATGTTCTAATATATCCTTATTGATGTCAATTTTATGTCCAAGTGATGAGATACTCTTTTTATCTCTCATCAACTCATTTTGATGTGACGTCGTTAGGCTGTCAAGGGAACTTCTTAACCCAATTTCGATTTCTTTGGGTTCAACATGTAATTATTGAATATGTCATCCTATGAATATGTGTGAATGACCTTTTATTGTTTTTCACTTAATACCCACTTTTATTGGGTGTATTTATATTTGTCACACATAATTTTGAGATTGAATTATCCTTAATTTAAGGATACCTTCTTTATAAGGGAATTCATCACATTTGACATTTCTATTGAGACTTCATTGTTGTTATGCACCAATTCACTCTTATATGGTGTATATACTGTCCTTTGAAATATTATATCATGAATCCATTTATTCTCATGATATTATAATGTTCTGACTAAATGTTATTCCCCAATTATTCTATTCAAGTGTCTCTAATTTTGGTAGAACCCCCTTTAACCAAAATATCGCTTTAAATGTTTTAATTATTTGTTCTTATTAATATCCATGTTTTCAAAATGTTTTTAAGGATTTTTCTATATGGATATTAATGGTTTAAAATTTCAAAAGATTCAATGTGGTATGGGAAACTTTGATTAAAAAATCTCTTTATTAAATGTTTTAAATGGATTTGGAAATGGTTTCTTTTTGAATGGATTCATTATTTCAATATACTAAAATGTTATATTGTTATTGAAATGTGGAGATGTTATGTTTCCTTTATGCATGTTTTATGTGATACGTTTATGTTATGGTTCTTGAGCATTGTTATGAAAATGGGTGGTTCCGTGATAAACTAACCGCGGGTGAGCCCGATATAGCTCTCCAATGCATTGGGTAACGCGAAGGAGTGAAACGTTAAGGTTTCTCCGAAGAGAGTTTAAGAATATACTATGATGGGTATTCCAAACTTACCCAAGAGGGTTACTCCCTACGTAAGAATGTTATGAATGCCTCAAGATACCATTATGTCTTATGATTTCTATGATTTATTAATGATTTTATGAGGTAAGTTAAAGTGACTATGTTTTATGGGTAAAGTATGATTTCATCCTTATGTATATATGAACTCATTTTTTCCTTCCATATTTCTATAACCCTTACTGAGCTTTTTATGCTCATCCCATGTTTTTGAAATATTTTTCACATGACCTAATGTTGAATAGGGTCAAGGATGGGATCAAGAAATGTCAATCTGTCCAAAAACAAGGAACTAGACATGACCCTTTTGTTCAAGAGTTTTTATTTTGTGAAAAAAATGGAAGCTGAGTAGATGTGTCTACTTTGTAATCTTTGAGATGTAATAATTATGTCCTAATTCTCTAAAACTCTAAACCTGAAAAGATCCTCAACGTGTAATCTTGTGATAACTCTTGATTATGTAAGGTTTAAGGATGGAGTCTTATAGTTGCGAGATGGGGGGAAGAGATGCCTAATGGTTTTGGAAGCAGTTGATCCCTAGAGGGGTGAGATGCATTGGTATAATCATGTTGGTGTTGGGGAAGACACCACAGATGATGGAACAAGTTGAATATGGGCTTACTAATTGATTTTAATGTTGGATGTTTGTTTAATTTATTGTGTTTTTATCTGATTTACTTTCCCCACTAATTAAGGAAACTGGTATTTCATACACTCATTTCAAAAGAAGAAAATATGCACAATGTATGCCATGTTCGTTTCATTTTTATCTTCTCAAGGATGGATGGGTCTACACTCTTGCTATAGGTGGAAAATACATGATAGCAATATCATCTAATCATCATGTAAGTTCCCTCATGTTTGGTATCATAAAATGTTAATTTATAAAAACATGAATTAATGGAATGTGATAATTCATTTAATAAGTGATTGAATATTGGATGTTCAACCCATGACGTTTGATCTTTCTTGGATGAAATCTTAATGATGTGCTTCTGAGGAACCACAAACATAGTTTGGTTATTCCTGGAAGGCATGAAACGTTTTAGTGACTCTAATGAAATGTAATGTAAAACTAAAATGTTTTATGAATTAATTTACATAAATTGAAGCTGATAAAAATGTTATCAATTATTATAATCCACCCCCTTAAATGGTTTTGTTTATACAGGATACCTAGTCATAGCTGTGGCAGTTGGGATTTTGAGAGACGTTAGGTGTAGTTGAGTATGAAACTAGGTTATTCGTGTGGTATGGTTGTGAATTATAATATATCATGTATTTTTTTTGTTTCTATATGTAACAAAACCCTTTTGGTTTGGGAGACTCAAACCCCAGGGGTTTTGAACCCTAGGTGGGGGTGATTTTCCAAACATCCCAGTGGTACGATAGATGTCTGAATTCCAAATTTGGCACCAATCTATTCTCCTTATAGATAGTTGTGAAGGTGTGCACAATGTTTACTTTTCCACATAGATTTGTGTAGAGGTCTTTAATGGCATGTGGTTATTTCACACACATATATTCATGATATAATATCATATGGACTACATAGGGTATTATTTGTATAGCATGTGATGGCTTAAAGACCCTTACTCATTATATGGGATGTAATGGATTGATGGAAAATACCCAATGGAGTATACACATTATACGAGCTGTAGTGGATCCTAAAAACTAACATGATACTTTTGGTAGTGAGGATGGTGGGGTTCTTCACCGAGGTTTCTATGAGAAATATTTGTGTTGCACAAGTTTCATATAATGGATCTTTCCTGGGTATCTTTGGCCCCACCATTTTAGAAAGAGATGGCTTAGGACGTGCGATGTTAGGGATAATCAGAAAAACCATGGGGAAGTTGTAGGGGGTTCCCTTGATATTCTTTAAAATATTATATTTTATTATATGTGATACTTGGTGAGAGTATCCATGGTGATGCAAGAACATGTAATATTTATTTAGGTGATATGTTAGTTTCACTTGTTATTCATTATGCTTTAGCATAATTTATTTCATTTTTCATGAGAAGCTCTAAGGAGGATCCTACATATTATATTTTTATAATCACCCTATGTTATATAAACTTTTTTTCAGGACACATAGATCAGAATGGAGGTTATTCTTCTTAGAACATGCTTGTGGGTTTTGTAGGGGGGATTTGGGTATCGTGGTTGCTTTCATTTTTCTTTCTTTTGGTGCTTTCAATTTTCCCTTTCTATTTTAATAGTTATTTCATGAAATTACATATGTGTAATTGGGATTATTTTTATATTTTTTTATAATATGGAGTTGTTTGGTGTCTATCTTATATCTCTATTTCACATGTTTTCTCTTGGTGGGTAATGCCTCTTATCCATGTGTTTTCTATACCCTTACTGCTAGTCCCCAACTCGGGGACTACAAGAGGTGGGACTCTAGTGTCATGATCTCTATGATCACATTTCCCATCCAAGAAGGGTCCCATTGTTGGGAGGGTGATTTGAAAGAGTTGTATAAGAGTTTTGGTGGAGGGATAAGATGGAGTTTGGAGTTAGGCACGGGTGAGGTTTCATGGGATGGTAGGGAAACAACGCCACCCATTTTTACAAAGTGTTGTAAACCATGGAGACTGGTTCAGACAAAAGTATTTATCCACCCTAGTGATTTGAGGCATGCACCTTTATATTAATAGTGGCTACTAAACGAGATGAAACTGATTACTGGGTAAGGGCCATGTAAAGGATCATGAATCATTCTTCACTGTGCATGTGTTTTAATGGGATTACCATGGTTTAGTTTAACCTAAAATAGATAAAAGAAAACAATTAATTAATCTTAAATTATTCCATATTATATGATTATGAGCTCAATTTTTTTCCTTTTTCATGTATATATCTAGGACAATGTCTTCGTCTAGTGAACACTAAATATGTTCAGTAGGATGTTCTAGTAGATCACCGTAGATTATAGGTTTATGACGAAGAAACATGTAGGAAAAAACTCTGAGAGGTTCAAGTTTTAGAGTCTAAAAAATTATGAGGGGTCCATTTTAGATGGAGTCATAGAATACTAATTGGAGGATTTTGAGATAGAATTTAGTTTTATATGGGCATGTAAGGAGAACTATGTATCGTTGGTTGTGACAATGACGTGTGGGGAAGTGAGGAAGTGATGGATCTTGTTCCTTAGGGATTTCAAGGAGTAGGAAATCTCACAGGAGAATATCTAAGAGTAGTTCAGAGATCAATTTCATTCCTTGATTATGAAGGTGTCTAGTCACCATGATATTCTTACCCTTCAACAAGGGATATCCAGTGTGTGAGATCTTAATATCCATTTCAGATACCTTCTACAATATTCTTTGGGCATGTTTCTATATGAGGAGAGAAGATTGAGGCATTTCGTGGAGTCTATTAATATAGAGATACACTTTTAGGTCACCCCATTCAGGCTCATAAAATATCTCTAAGTGTTGGAGAAGTCATATTCTATTGAGAGACCATTATTTTGAACTAGATCATCACAAGAGGGGAGTCACCGGGATTCCTCACGAAGAAGAGTTATGGTATGGGTTCTTAGTTTTGAAGGAAAAAGAGGTCCCATTTATCTAGGGGTATGTCCCAACCCTTAATGTATCATTTCTCTAGGTGTGGTGATTTTAAATACTATATGAAGTGGTCAAGAACTTTTTTTCATGTGGAGGTTGAGGTCATCGACAGTGAGTGTGGACGACCTTTTCAGAGTATTCAGCATATACCATGGGTTCCACTCTAGGTTCCTCCATTGAGACAGTTCCAACGAAGGTCGTATTAGTAGATTTCACTAGCATTGGATTATCTGAGAGCATATGGGGTAGGCAGAGGATAGCCCCAACATTATCCCCGTCGTTAGAGAGTAGAGCGCGGCCCCAGTGGTTGTTGTCATAAGGGTTAGAGAGGCTGTGGAGGAGGCTATGGTCAGCTTCATGCTTTATAATTTCCAATGTTAGTTGAGCCAAATGTCATTCAAGGTACCCTTTTCATGATTTATAGTAGGTTTTTTGCATTTTTTGATTCATGAGTGACACACTCTTTTATATCAGATACCCGTGTCCATGCATTGGGACTTGAGGTATAGAGGAATCTAGTTCCCTTGGCGTTGACTAGACTAGTTGGAGGTCGAGCTCACCTGTTTGATTCTTCTAGAGTTAGTGAGACAGTAATGGAGAAAACTAATCTTTGGGAAATTTATTATTTTTGTAGAAACAACCATATGATGTCATCCATGGCATGGATTGTTTTTATTCGGTGCAGGCTCATTTGGATTTCTTCTAGAGGCGGGTTGTGTTCTTCGATACTGATGGAGAGACAGTTGTGTTTATTGGATAATGAGATCCTTGGATGGGTAAGAGGAATATTCCTTATTTGAAATCCTAGATGGATGATCTTTTTTTAAGTTCTTGAGAGGATCAACAATCATCATTTTCTAGTGGTGTGGAAGAATACCCCAATGTCTTTCTAGAAGATGTTGTAGCCTTACCCCCTCGACGGGAGAACGAGTTTAGGATCAAGATGCAGTCAGGAGTATCTCTTATATCACCGTATCATTATAATATGGTGCCTTATGAGTTGATGTAGGATCATATACAGATCAATGGTAAGTATTATAATGGTTTTTCACAGATGAGTGCTTCAATGTGGGGTGCCCTAGTTTTGTTTCTTGAAGATGGTTGATGACAATTTGCAGTTGTGTGTTAATTTCGCCAGGTCAATGATTTGATAGTGAAGAACCACAATCCTATTCAGTGTATTGATGATTTATCCGATCAACCAAAGGGTGAATTTTGGTTCTTGAAGAACAATTTTCATTCTGAGTATCATCACATGCGTGTGAAAGATGAGGATACCACAAAGACTACATTATGTTATCTTTATGGTAATTATGAGTTATTGGTGATGCCATTTCGTGTAACTAATGCTCCAGTTTTTTTCATGGAGTAGATAAATACTATGTTCCATGAGTTCCTAGATAAGTTTGTAGTGGTTTTCATCGATGATATCCTCATGTACCCTACATTTGAGGAGAACCGTGTAGAGAATCTGTGTGCCATTCTATGAGTTCTTCATTGATTTCAACTATTTGTAAATTTTTCAATGTGTGTGTTTTGGTCTCGATATGTCCTTTTATTGGGACATGTTGTATTCCAATAGGTAGTAGTTTTGGATCTGTCAAAGATATAAGCTTTTGTGTCATGGTCTACCCCCCAAGGCAGTAGTAGAGGTGTGATGTTTCATTAGACTCATAGGCTATTATAGGAGGTGTGTAGATAATTAATCTTTGGTTGTGACCCCTCTTACATAATTTTACTATAATGATATAACATTCTTGTGGACTTATTAGTGTCAGACTACATTCGATTATTTGAATGAGAAGTTGGTCAGTGCTCCGGTTATTTTTCTGCCAACAAAAGGAGTTCAGTTTGAAGTTTTCTAAGAAGATTCACATCATGGGTTAGATTGTGTCATGATATAGTATAGATTGATTATTTTTTCTAGGTATAATTAGTTTCATCCCCATGAACATGAATATGTATCCCATGGACCTTATTTGTTATCAGTGGTGGTTTCTCTAATGTAGCGGAAAAATTACTTGATCGGTGAGCGCTTTGTGGTTTTCACTAATCATAATAGCCTTAGAAATGTTTTCTCCTGGCATGACATGAACATGCGACAACATCAAAGGATAGAGTTATTATAGGAACACGACATAAAAATTTCATATAGACATTGTAAAGGGAAATTTTTAGTCAATGCGCTAAGCGAGATGTCACATAGTGATTCAATCCGTGAATCTGGTGATTCTAGGATGGTTATGGAAGAACATTAAGCATTAAATCCTGATGTGGGAGATTTTTGGGGAAGAGGATGTATTTTTTTATTAACAGTTCAGTAATATCTAGTATAGTATGTAGAAGATTCCAAATTGGGGTATTATAACTTGGAGGTCTGGAGAGAACAAGTTGTTTATGGAGAGGGCCCTGATGTTTGGTCTGAGAATGAACAATATTAGGTGTTGTTTTAGGGAAGTATTTTTTACCTTTGGTGATACGAGAGACGGTTTTCATGGATTTATATATTTTTAATTTTGTGGTACATCCTTTTGTGACAAAGATGTATCGAGATTTGAGGAGTCAGTTATAGTAGCCTGGGTTGAAGCGTTAAGTGGAAGAGTTTGTGTGTTGATATTTTTTTTACCAGAAGGTGATGTCTAAGAACTACGTTCCCAGTGGTTTCTCTAGTGATTATTTATTCCTCTATAGAATTGGTAGGAAATAATTTTGGGATTTGTTTCCGGTCTACCTTTATCTCAAGGAGGTTATAACTCTATACGGGTGATAGTGGATCATTTGAGAAAATAATCCCACCTTATAGAAATCAAGGAGTCAAGCTTAGTAGTGGTTTTGTCAAAGTATTATCTGGAAGAGGTGGTGAGAATCCACAGTTTCACAAGGTTGATCATTTCTAATTGAGATCCTTGTTTTACATCCAGGGTGGGTGAGATCTAAAATATGCTTCTGGCTCTTAGCTATTCCTTAACACTCCATTTCATCCACAGATGGATGGTCAGACAGAGCAAACCATTTAGACTATTGAAGACATGTTGTGATCTTCTGTCCAAAATTTTAGAGTTTTAGGGATGAGTCAACTTTTCTTGGTAGAGTTCTCTTACAACAATATTTTTTACTCCACCATCGGTATGGAGCCATTCGAAGCATTGTATGGTCGAAATTTGCATACATTGTTATGTTGGACTGGGGCCGAAGAGTCTGCTATTCTATGATTAAAACTATTACTGAATATAATATATATGGTTTAGATAATTAATTAGAGGATAAAGGAAGCACATGATATTCATAAGTGCTATGGAAATCATAGGAGGAGACATATGGAGTTTGATGTTGGGGATTATGTGTTTTTGATGATGACTCCCCATCTTGGGCAGCGATGTGTTGATCGTGGGAGTACGATTTCTCCCCAGTTTGTTTGGCCTTTTGAGCTGTTGGTTAATGTTAGAGCGATGCCATATCCTGCATTACTTCACCCACAGATGAGCAGGATTCACGATGTTTTTCATATGTGACATATTTTTCGTTATCTTCATTATGACTATCACATCATTAATTGGGGTGAGATCGATGTTGATGATGATGCAACCTTTGAGGAGTGATGGTTAAAGATCCAGGACCACCAAGAGATGTTGTTGTTCCAGAATTCAATCCCCTTGGTCTATGTCTTGTAGCGACATGATGGCGTGGAGAATATTACCCAAGAACGTGAGTCGCAGATATGCACCCATTACCCCAATTTATTTGATTTTTATCTCTTTTACTATAAAGTGGATCGTTTGTGGTTGTAGAATTGCATGTTTATGAGATGTCCTTCTATTTTCTCTTTTTGATGTATCATATCCTTTTAGAGGTATCTCTCCTAATAGATTGTTTAATAGATGGTTGTGGTTTTTCTGTTTTTATGTGCTTTGTTTTGTAGCAGTTGAGCCCCTTTTGTGGCGAGAGTCTTTATAGGTATCTCATTGGGTGGTTGCTCAGACCCCATTTTAAGTCTGTGTTTTTATTGAATTATAATGGAAAAGAATTTTTGGAGAGGTATATGATGTAATGTCCTGGACCTCTCTGGTCAATTCCTTTTCAATAATCTGTTGTTGGAGGTGTTCTCGAGGTCAAGGTGACTTAATCCCCAAACATTGCCAAATTTCTAGTTCTGTGAACAGTGTTTACAGAATGGTTTCATTTCCATTTCCAAATTTCTTGAATGGTGTCACTAATATTATTTCTATAAAAGTGTCATTTCAATTCCCAAGTTACTAGAATGGTGTTAGGAATAGTGATTCTAGAAAAGTGTCATTTCCTTTACCAAATTTTTAGAATGGTTCCATGAACAGGGTTTCTCAAACAGTGTAATTTCCGTTTACAAATTTCAAAAACTGTTTCATGAATAGTGTTTCTATAATGGTTTTGTTTCCTCATACAAAATTATTAAATGGTGCCATGAACAATGTTTCTATAACAGTGTCATTTCATTGTTCAAATTTCTTGTTTTTTCTAAATTCCTACATTTTCACCCCTTTGATGTTTCCTTTGACGTAAAATGCGTTCAATGTTTTTTTATTATGGGATTTAAGGATGATTCAAATATCATAACTCCTATATTAATTATCATAATATTGGGGAAGCGTTTACATAATCAAAATGAGTGATCTTTGGAAGATCTGATCTTAATGGAAAATATAGCATATCTTAAATCGTTGCTTCATTAAATATTCTAAAGGGTTGAGATATCTTCCTCTCATGTTCTTCTTTATTGTTCCAGGGTGTGAGATGCTCTAACCATTCACTGCTTCCAATAAAAGACATGTGATCGAACATCTATCCATGGATTATTTCTCATTGGAATTTTTCCTGCTATATTTTCACCGTCTATTTTGGTATAACCAGGAGGTGTCGATCAATCTCTGACGTAAGGTATGTTTTTCCTCTCTTCTTATGTGCTCTAGAACTTTCCTCATGGTTCTCCTTTTCCTCAAAATGGAATGTGTTCTCTATGTATCTAATTAATCTTCTTGGGGTGTGGGTTGTTATGGTGGTGTATCTGCATCCTTGGGTGGATAGATTCTTCCAAGAGAGGTGATTGTGATTCGCCGTGTTGGCTTGTCCTAATGCAGAGTACATTTGAATCCCTTTTAGGTAGAGGATTCAAGGATTCTTTGTTCTATTTATGTGTTGTATTAGAGTTATCATATTTTATCCCATTAGATCACAATAGAATTATTATAATGAATATCTTAACTAGATTAAAAAATTGGTATCTATCGTATTTTATTTCCTCTTGATTTTCTAGAGAGTGTGTTATATATGCATTTATTGCCTAGTGTTTCGTACTTGATCGAAATAGGTAAAGAACATAAAGCTGGGGTTAATTTAAATTTTTTTGTCTAAAGATAAAGAGGCAGCCTAATGATTCAGGTTAATGCAGATGTGCTTGATTAATTAAATTGGTTGATAAACTAAAGTCATGTTGGTGATTGTTTTTAAGGGATTAATGGAATGTCAATTAATCTCTTAATTAATTAATTATATTTATGATAGTTTTATGTTTATGTTTACCATAGTAAGAACCTACTAATATTGATTTAGTTGATAAAATCTGGATTAAATAACTAGATGTTTGAGAAAAGATAATGTCTGTTACGGTTTTGAGTTACCCTCTTTCTTGTAAAGGCCAAGAGGCATATGTTTTGGAGGCACGAGGGAGGGTCGCAAGTGAAATAATAATGCCTTTTTTAGGGCCAACTACCCTTTTTTGTTCTTTCCTATTTATTGTGATATGGTGTGAGCCAAGATGGTTGATGTGAGATGTGGGGGTTGGAATACCTAGTTATTGTGGAAGACGTTCATACCTAGAGTGGCGTGATTTTTTGGTCTATGCATGTGGGTTTCAGGGAGGAACTCATGAATGATGGAATGGGTTAAAGGTGGATATACCTATTGATGTGAATGTTTGATTCCTATTTAATCTATTGTGTGTTTATCGTCTTTACTTTACCCATTTCTTATGTTATATGTTCTTCTTTACCCTCCTTCCAAAAGAGGCGAAGATTCATGGGGTATAGCACATGATTTCTACATTTATCTTTCTGAGGATGGATGGGTCTATGCTCCTACTATTGGTGGAATAGAATCTATGGTTAGTTTTTCTACTCACCATGTTGATCCACTTTTGTTTGGTTGAATATAATAAATAAATATAATACCTAGAATTATGGAAAAGTGATAATTAGATTAACAAGTGATTGATTAAAGGATGTTGAACCCATGAGTTGGGATCTTGCTGGGATGAATTGTTGAGGTTGTGCTTCATGAGGAATTATGGGCTCAGTTTAGTTATTCTATGAGGGCATGAAACATTGTTGTGATGCTAATGATATGTAAAGTGGAATTTAAATAGTTAATTAATGGTTAAATAATTATTTATGATAACGTGAAACTTAAAAATTAGAATGAATTAGATTAATCAGTCTTCATAATTTGTTGTGTTCTTATCGGATACATAGTCATAGTAGTGGATGATGGGAGTCCGAGAGGCATTGGCTTCAGTCATGTCAAAAAAAACTAGGTTATTCCTATAGCATAGTTGTAAACTATATGATATAATTTACTTTTGGTTTTTCTATATAGCTCTCCACCTTGTCGGCTATGGAGACTCACACCCCGAGTATTTTGTGCCCTAGGGGTGTTTTCCCCAAAACCCTGGTGGGATGATGGATGGATAAATTCCATCTTTATCCCCACTCTCTTCTCCTAGTATTTACTTGTGCTGGTATGCACAATGGTTTTTCCTATATATGTGTGTAGAATGTTGTAATGGATTGTGGTTATTTCACACCCATATATCACTGATATAGTTTCATACGGACTACAATAGGTATAACATATATAGGATCTGATGTTATGAGGATCCATACTCTATGTATGTGATGTAAATGGATTGAGGCATAATACTTGATATATGATACATGTTATACGAACAATGGTGGATACTAGAAACTACATGGTTGTTTATGGTAGTGTGGTTGGTTTGGTGCTTGGACCATGTGTTTTTGGGAAGGATTAGTGTCATAAATGTGCATATTATAGTGCTCTTTTATGTGTCTTTGGGATAGAAATTTTAGAGAGAGATGTATTAGGAGGTACGAAAAATGGGAATAGTCAAAAACCAGTGTGGAAGTGGTAGTGGGGTTCCCTTTATATTATTTATTATATTATATACTCTTTTTTGTGATACTTCAGGGGAGTATACATGGTGAGGATGGGAACCTATAATACCTATTTAGATGAAGAGTTTGTTTTAAATGTTTTCACTATACATTATAATTCTATATTTAATTTTTTATTAAAGGATCCAGGGAGGATCCTATTAAGTATACTATTATACTCACCGTATTTGATATAAACTAGTTTTCAGGTCACTTGGAGTAGGTTGGAGATCAGGCTGGATACTACTCGATTGCGGGTTTTGCAAGACCTGTTCGGGCTTCGTGGTCACTGCCGTTTTACTTTCATTTAGAACCTCATGTTTTATCTTTTAGTTTTAGTTGTTATTATATGAAAATACATATGGGTTCTTTGGTTTATTTTTTTATTTAATTCTGAGATTGAGTTCATTGGTGTCACTCTTATCTCTCTCTTTCACATGTGTTCTATTAAAGGGTAATGCCTCCAATATATGTGGTTCTTATTCCTGTAGTTACAGTCGCCATCCCATGGCCTAATGGAGGTGGGAAATGGGGGTTATCACCTCTTTTCTCTCATTTCATACCCAGGAGTTGTGAACTTAATAGGGAGGGGGTTGTGAAATTTTTCATTCAAAAAAATTGTGTAGTGTACCCATAACCATTTCCTATCAATGTTGTTCTCCTTTATGCACATATACATATTGAATGGGGACTATTGTATATTTATTCCACACTCCCTAATCATAGAATAAGATATTATAAAGAATCAATCCATATTTATGATAAATTTGGAACACATACGAATTATAATGAAATGAAAGTTATGGGTGCACCCTGAACTATAGAACAATCTAATGGATTGGGTAATGTTTAGTATTAGGAGACATCATTTTGGGACAGAACGTAAACCAGATTCTTTTATAGTACTTTTTACATCATGATGTATTGGTGGTTATCCATGACCAATGTTTCTGATGATGTATTGTAAGTTGTTTCCACATTTCCCATGTTTCTTTTATGATTATCATGCTATATTATGTCGTATTATACATGTTTGTGATTCTTACTCTTATTATGAAACATTGACATGCCTAATTTATAAAATTTATTATCATATTTTTTTTACACTAGGTTTATTCCCTTAATAATATTTATTTCTCACATATTTATTATGTACATACCTCGTTTATCCAATACAGTTTTAAGTATGATCATATTAAGGATGTTTTAAATAAACATGATGTGTTACTTATTTTATTTGTTATGTAATGCCAATAATTCCCAAAGACATTACACTTATCTATCATCTAGGATGTATTAAGTGTAATTTTACAAAATAAATCATCTATTAATGTGAAATAAAAAGGGTGTTCATATATACTTAGCTGGTGAATCTTGTACCCCCACTAATATATCCACATGAATCAAGACAATAATGATAAAATATTTGAACCTCATGATCACACTCAACATCAAAAACTCATAAACCCATCTTACACACATGAAAATCCTTTCTACTAAATCTGTGACCCCTGATGTTTTTGAAACCCTATTCTTTTAAAACATCTAGAATATCATATGACCAGATATTTCAGGCCCAATAAAAGACATTTGAGATAAAAAATATAACCTCTCCTCCATCAATGAATCAGTCATTAATATCTTTACCAATGTCCAAAAACACTATCCAGTATCTGGTCTTAGGAAAATATGTTTTTTCAAGTTTTCTTATAAAATATTCACAAATATTCTAGTAATCTTCATGATCATCTATATCCCATCCATTATATTAGAAAACAAAAACACTTTCATCCCCAACATGATTTTTTTTGAAATTAAAATTATTTTCAATGGAAACATGCATTCTACTAAAACCTACACTACATTTAAAATGAGTATCAAAATCTATAAACTAGAAAAAAAAACCGTTGATAGAGTGGAATCTCCATTCCTCGCATATGTTCTAATCAAGATGGGAATATTCTCTAGATGGGTGGATGTGGTTTTTCAACGTGACACTTTTGTCTCTTTAAAAATTCAAATCAATGTGGGAATCACGTGGGGATTCTTTAACTCTAATGGAATTTACTAGGGAGTTCCCATATCCCCTTCTCTCTTTGTTTTAATGGATTATTTTTTTCTATTATAATTTGAACATAAGGGAAGCATAATCTCATTCAGGGGGTGAAGGCTTATCTTTGGGGGGACTCCCATCTATCACCTCATATTGTTTGATGATTTTCTACTCCTCTCTATATCCACTTTTGGAGAATTTAGTGACATATATCTTTTAATTTTCTACTATGAGAATGTATTTGTGTAATATTTTATTCTCTCTATGGAAATTTCCATCATAAATGGAATACCCTCTTGTTGGAAGCGAACCTCCAACACGAGTTCGATATTCAGATGGTCAAAAAATACCAAAAACATCTCAGACATTCTATGATTATTGGATGCTCCAAAATGAGGTAATCTATAAAATCCATGAATGATTGGTAATAAATATCCAAGGACGAAATTTTAAAATGGTTTCCAAAGTAGGATAAAAAATTTAATCTAAGGATGTAACATATTCCACCCCCTCCTATTTTAATGTCCGTCTTCATATTCCCAAAAATAATCATCGAAGTAATCAATGCACTTTTCAACAACTTGGGGGGGGGGGTTGTGGCTCAATAATAGGGTAACAAATATCCACTAGATAGTGGGGTACAATATTAGGAAACCAAAATATTATAGGGGAATGGGTTTAATGTATCTTCTTCTCTTCATTGACTTAGCCTATTCGGTTCTTTAGGCCCCACCTTAGTATCATATAGCACAACTTATAGAGTCCACATGACTTCCTAATAAGGGGTATTTATTGGGGAATAGGATATGGAACATTTGTTATGTTTTATCAAAACATGTGTCTAGTCGATGAAAATTGAATCAATGAAACTTACCCAACCCCTAATGGCCTATTAGATTTAATTGTCCTCTATTTACTCAATGTGTCATGTAATGGGTGGGGAACTGAGAAATTATTCTCCTAGATTAAAAATAGAGAGAGGAATATTATTATGACATTCGGGATTATGAGAGATATGGGTTTGATTCAGCTCCACTAATGCAGGGAAATAAGACAAACCAATTTTACACCTCATTTTATTCTCTAGAAATTATCGAATTAGTTTCGAAGGCCAATGTTTTTAGGAAAACGAAATAGAACCTCAATATCCCCCCAAAAGCATGGTATTTCTGGTGGCATGCTTGCTTTGGACGACTCACCCTTATATAGAGTTTCTTTAATTTCACCATGAAAAGGATAATCCAATGTGTTAAATATGAATAACCATGGTTGAATCATTCATGAATTCTATCATTCACAATCCCAGAACTAGTGTCCTCCGACACGACTAAAATCCCATTATTGATCACCTCCTAAAAATGGACCCCAAATTTACTTAGATTCTCAAAAAATGTTAATAACTTCATTTAGTTGAGGATCTAAGTTCCATTTTCACAATTGAATTGATTATTTTGGTTAGGAGGAATGAAATTATCTTTAACGAGGTTTTAATACCATGAACCTCTTGGATCGTTCATCCAACCCACTGGGTATTCATGTGGAGCCACAATGATCATTAGCCTAATGACCCTATGGTCATGCTTGATCCAAGACCTGGGAACCCTACCCTAATTAAAATACTAGAAATTAATGTTTACAAATCAACCTCAAAAAAGACATCACTATATTTAGCGTAGTTTTACAAGACTCTTCTATAAGATCTCAAAAGAAATACAACATTATTTTAGGGTATACTTCTCACTAGTGGTGATGGAAGCCGAAGAAATCATAATTGTGATGGGATTCTCTATTGAGTGTGGTGGGATTATATTACCCTTGATCCAGAATTCATCACAATAATTATTTAAATATCCTCATTGGATGTTGGAATCCATACCTTTGGTATGTTATTCTTCAATATTATTTCCCTGCAGTGTTTCTTCTCATCATAGTCCATATATTATACCAAAATGCATGGTAATATCGAGGCTCATCATTTAGATATCATAAATCTTTCATATGATCCTCATGTCTAGTAAGATTTTACTCAGTTGGAAATCATTCCACGGTTTACATGAACTATGATCTCTTAATATAAGATTACTCTTTTCTCCTTAAAAAAAGGTAAAGGTAGATTTTGGGAAATGTGAAATCCTAAATCAGCCCTTGGACGAAACCAAATTATAACCAAAAAATAAAATTGGAATATAAATGTTATAGAAATGAAAAATAAATACTAATATTATATTTCAATATCATTTCATCTCAAAATTTACATAAAAAATATGTTCATTCAAGTGATATTTACAATTAATTATAAAATTACAATATAATATATAGAACACTTATAACAGGATTTTTTCAACAATCAACCTATATAAAAATCATGTCCTTATAATAAAAACAATAGTCATAAGAGAAGAAAATAAAAATAAAATATTATAATATTTATATAATTTATATATGATATGTTATATTGTTAGTTTACAAATATTTTAATGATTTCCAAACATTATTTGTTGGTGGTAAGTGTAGGGGGAGATAGGCAAGGTCTTGTGGTGAATTCTCCGGGGTTGTGTGTTTACAGGGCTTTTATTCCTTGCATTGTGTTCCTGGGTGGGGAATCTAATCAAAATATTACTTAATAAATTAATGATATTTATAGTTACTATATTTATAATATTATTATTTATTATAGTGTTAATTTTATATTAATTATTATATTAATTATTAATTAAATAATTAATTTTTAAATACATTGATAGTTTTTAATCTATAAAAATTACACAGTTTATGAATGGTTATGTTTATTTTATTATCAATTCATAAATTATTTTATTTACTTAAATATATTTTAATAATTTTATCATTAAATTAAAATGGCATTTTATATTGAGAACACACACTTTGAGTCATAGTGGACACATCAGGTGTCAGATTGATGGGTGGTAATTTTTGACCCATCGCAAATGAATTATGGAATGTTAACCTAAATTTACAAAATGTATGATCTTGTTTACTTTTTTGAAAATGTGATAAGAATTTAAAACTAAAATGACACTATAATATTGAAAAAATATTATTGGATTCATACCAGACACATCGTGTATCAGAAGGATGCGTGGTTAATTCCTATACCTCACAAATGAGTTATGGACAGTTGTCCTAAACATTGAAGAGAATCAAATCTCGGTTACTATATTTTGAAAATGAGATGATTATTTTAAACTAAAATGACACATTTATTTTGAAAAAATATACATTTATTTCTACTAACCACATAATGTGTCAGATCGATGTGGGGTTGATTACTATACATAAATAATTAATTTTGAATCATTTTCCTAATGATTAAGAAAATTGGAATCTTTTTTCTCACTTTTTAGTACATGATGAACATTTTAGACAAAAAATGAACTTTTATATTGAAATAACACTCATTTTTTCAATCTAAAAATACCATGCCTTAAATTGGTGTGAAGTCAATTCCTAAACATCATAAATGAAAAATGGTTAATTTTGTTAAAGTGTAAAAATAACTTTTTCTCGTTCTCTCACTTTTTTCTATGTGGCATATGTTTTAATATAAAATGAAAACTTCAAATTCAAAACACAAACATAGAGTCATAATGACCACTTCGTATGCTAGATTGAAATGTGTATTATTTCCATATGTCACAAATAAATTAGTCATCATTGTCCAAAATTTGGGGAAAAACCGAAGATCAGGTAATTTTTTTTGAGAATGTGACATCAGTTCTAAACGAAAATGCCAGCTTTTTATTGAAAACACATACTTTTAGTCATATTGACCACATCCCGCATCGTGTTTTCTTTTTGTAGATTATAATAAATCCAAAATGAATTATGGATCATTGTCCGAATGTTTTCTTGTAATTAGTGTTTGTTCCTTGATTTTGGTAATGTGATCCATCTTTTAAACTAAAATTACACTTTTATGTTAAAAATACACACTTTGAGTCACACCGAAGACTTTGTGTTTCATATTTATTTCTTTTCAATTCCTATAAAAAATTAAAATATGGATCATTATAATAATTTCCAATATTAATATGATCTTTTTATTTTTTTTGTCTGTATAATGTACGTATTAATAAAAAAATAAATTTTTCTAATTGAAAACACACACTTGGAGTCATAATAACCACATCGTGTGTCAGATTAACATGTGGTCAATTATTGGTAATAAAAAATAAGGTATGGAATGTTTCCATGAAGTTCAAATATAATAAAACTTCATTTTCTTTTATTTGGCTTTATAACATGACTTTTAAACTAAAATTACACTTTTATATTGAAAACAGACACATCGAGTCATACATGCCACATATGTGTTAGATTGATGTGTCGTAGAATCCTATAAAACTTAAATAAATTATAGATTAATTGCCACATGCTTCTAAAAGAATATGAGATTTTTTTAAGAAAATTTTTCTATGTAATAATAGTTTTAATCTAAAATGACACACTTATTTTGTAAACATGCACCTTGAGTCATATCAACTACATCATAAGTTGAATTCTCATGTAGTTTATTTTTTCTAAAACTAAAATGAATAATTTATAAATTTAGTAATGTTTGAAACAATTGGATGTGTTATCTTGGTTTTGTCTATGTGACAGAGTATTAAACAAAAATCAAACTTTTATATTGAAAACAAACACATTTATTCATACTGGACACATCATGGGATTGATTAACATGTAGTTGATTCCAACACATAACACTTGAATTTTGGATCATTTTACTCATTTTTTAAAATATTTATATTTTTTTATAGTTTTTGGATATGTGACATGTGTTATAAAATAAAATGTCACTTTATATTGAAAACATGCACTTGTGTCCTACCTGCTACACCATGTTTCAAATTAACATGTGGTTTATTCCTATATGTAACAAGTGAAATTTGAATAGTTTACCTAATGTTTAAGAAAAATATGATATATTTGTATTTATTTTTTCAATGTGACATGTGCATTAATCTAAAACAACACTTTTATTTTGAAAACACACACTTCATGTCATACTGACCACATCGTGTGTTAGATTGATATGAATTTTATCATTATATATCTCAAATAAATTAGAACTATTTTACTAATGTTTGAATACAATATGTGATTTTATAATCCATTTTTTATTTGTGACATGAATTTTACTCAAAAATGACTCTTTCATATTGAAAACATGTTATTTGAGTCATATTAATCACAACATGTATTAGATTGATGTGAGGTCAATCCCTACACCAACAAATTTAATTATAAATCATTATCATAATTTTTAAAAACAAGCTATGTATTTATTCATATTTTTTTCTTGCGTCACATTATTTGAATAAAAAATGAATCTTTTATAGTTAAAATACTCACATATAGTCGTATCAACCACATCAAGTGTTGGATTGATGTGTGGTTGATTTTTGTATTAAAATAATTAATTATGGATCATTTTATTATATATTCAAATAGAATTTGAGCTCATTTAAGAAGATATGTTCATGTGACATGTTGTTTACACTAATTTGACTATTGAAAATACACACACTGAGTCATAACAGACACATAATGTTCTAGATATATATGAATTCAGTTCCCTTATATCCAAAATAATTTTTGAATCATTTTCATAAGGTTTGAAAATAATAATATCTTATTTTTTATTTTTGTATATTTGACATCTGTTTTAAACTCAAATGACACTGTTATATTTAAAACATTCACTTTTATTTATATTTTCCACATAATGTGTATGAATGAATTATTGTAGATTTCTACATGTTACAATGGAATTATGGATGATTTTTATATGTTATGAAAATTACTCACGTTTTTTTCTTAGTTTTGGATATGTGATGTGAGTTTTAAAATAAAATGACAATTTTATTTTGAAAAATTCACTTTTAATCTCAATGAAAACATCATGTGTCAAATTAATATGTGGTCAATTCCTACATGCACAAATGAAATTTGAAAAAATTTCCTATATTTTGAGAAAATTATGATCTTGAAATATTTATTTTGTCTATGTGAAGTGCACTTTAAACTAAAACAACATATTCATTTTAAAAACAAACACATTGAGTAATTTATACCACATCATGTTTTATATTAACATGAATTTGATTAATATATGTCTCAAATTAATTATTAATGAATTTCAAAATGTTTGACATCAATATGATCTATTTTTTTCATGTTTTGGACATGTGACATGCATTTTAAACTAATATGAACCTTTTATAATGAAAACATTCAATTTGGATCATACTTATCACATCATGTGGTAGATCTATGCGAGTTCAATTCCTATAAATCACAATTGAATAATGTAATATTTTCCCAATGTATGAAAATAATATAATATCTTTTTATATTTTTTTATTGTGACACAAGTTTTAAACTAAAATTAAATCGTTATAATAAAACACCGATTTAGATTCATACCAACATGATCATGTTTTGGATTGATGTGGAGTCAATTCTTATATTCCAAAAATAAATTATGGATCATTTTCCGAAATATTCTATATAATCTAATCTAATATACTCAGTTTTGGCTATGCAACATCTGTAATAAAATAATTTGACACTTGAAAACATGCACTTTTAGTAATATTGGTGTAACATCCCAAGTAAGTAATGAATAATATATATTTTTATCTATGTCTATTAATGATTAAGATAGTGTTTTATAGGCTTAAAATGAAAATAAATCCAATATTAAGAATGTAATACACTAATATTTTTAAAAGATTGTTTTACTGCCTTTTGATGGAAAACCATTTTTAAATCTATCTTTTGACAATTTTATAAGCTATGTTTGTCAAAATAAACTTATTATATATGATTGGTACATCAAAATTTACTTTGTGTGAATTTTTGGTATTTTTCAGACAATGCTCATTTTTAAATGAATAGTGAAAAATACTGCATTTTACATCAAAACTGCTTTTTAATCTAATTGATTTTTATGATTAGATTAAATTTTTAATTGGTTATGAAGTGTAATTATAATATATTTTTACCATTTAATCCAATGGTGGTCATTGTAATCAATTTCACATTGAAATTGGACTTAAACTGGTGTCAATATTTTGATACTTATTGTTTCATAAAAACACGCTATTTGTCATGACAGCGGGAATTAATTATTAAATTAATTAATGTGACTTATTTGTTTTTAATATTTTAAAATAGACTTCATTTTTGAATTCGAAATATCAAATATAGCTTAGGTTAAATTTTTGGTAATTTTCTGAAAAACTTCAATTTTTGACGAATAGCGAAACCACTAAGTGGTACTTATAAAAACTGATTTTTCCGTTTAAATGAAATTTTCCATCATTGTGTTTTGAATTTCAAAAATATGACATACATGTTTGTCATTAATATGTTAAATGTGGTTCAATGGGATTAAAATAATTTTTTGGTGAATAGATTCTTATTAAGTTCTTAATCGCGATTAGTGGTAATTAGTGTAGTTTAAGGTAAAAATAACGTTTTAATAGTATGAGATGAGCTTGACACATGTCATACCCTCAGTGGATGTGTCATGGCCGACCCAGAAAAGCCATGGGTCAACTTGGGGACCCCATTGAGCCACTTTGGTTGGGAAATGACATAAATAACTTTTTATTTAAGGTTAAAGTAAAAATGACACAAACATGAGTTATGTTACTAAAACAATTTTTATATGGGGTTATATAAGTCAGATTTTTGACTATAAATATTCATTAGAAATCTAAAAATATTTCCTACATCATAGTATTTTTTTAATATTTTTAGATATTAAATAAATTAAATTATTTATGACATCATGAGGATGGAGCGAAGACCTCATTATTTAACGATTTAAATAAAATGGAAAGATAATTTAATATATAAGACCTACACATGTCCAAAACCTATTGGATGAGTGGATTTCGAACCCTTATCACCTTATACTCGAATTAAATCAATGTGGGACCTCTTAAATCCGAATACCATTTTAAAATAAAGTGACTTTTCTTTACATTCCAAGAGTGCCCCTCCTCTCCTCTTATAAAAGGCCCCCACCTCTACCTCCTTACCCACACTCCCAAAGCCTTTGTCTCGGAAAACCCCTGTCCGTTTTGTCTCTCCACTTCCCTCTCTTACTCCTTGAAGACTAACTTTGGGCAGAAGTCTTCCCAAGGAAGCCTTTGATCTCAAACCAAAGGGAGTTACCCGATTTTAAGGCAATGTCTTCTTTTGAGTCCTTTTGTTTTATTTTGCTTATCCAACCCCCTAAACTCTTTTTATTCTTTTCTTTTGTAACAACTCCAGTATATACAATATACTAGGATGTTGTTATAAGAAGGATTCGAGCTACACTTATAGAAACCTACATCTAATGGTTAACGAACATACTGTTTCCGTGGATGGTGAATTTATGCCTCCCGAAACGATGATTGTTCAACATTCTTTTAACACCTTCAAAGGTGGCCATTAATATGTCACTATATTTATATATGATATATAATATGTTTATTTTTTCCTTAATCTTCTGTTTTTTTCTTTTTGGTCATACCTTTATGGTTTCCATTATGGGTAAACGCGATATCTTCATTTAAGGAAGTGCGGACTACCGCCCCCTCAAAGTGATTTGATTCGTTAAATACCATATTTGGGACGTATAAAGGATGGAACTATGATATTATATATGATATTATACTGGAATAATAATATACCTTTATATGATTATGATTCCATTCTATAAAATACGAAATAGAAATGAAAGTAGCATTCATGCGTACGTACGGGTTACCGTCTCCATGAACAGTGCATTTCATTTCTTACCTCTAAATGATTATGTAATATTATAAATGCATGTATGTACTGGATATATATGACATATATGATATCTACATCATGAATACCATTCTAAATATAATGGATACATGAAAAACTTGTAATTATAAGGGTTTTATTTTTTACTCAAGTACCAATGATCGTTAAAATGACCATTATTAACTTAAATAATTACATAGTGTTCATGACATAGTAATAAGTGATATAAAAGAAATAATGAACTTGAAAATGGTTCTTAAACAAGTAGAAATTAACTCAAGTTTATTATTCAGGACATTAAAGAATGATCGAGTCAAGTCGGACCCAAGGTATGGGACTACATCTCAATCTCCTTTCATTAAGGCATATTTTGTTTTATACACAACCTTCTTTTATATGGTGTATAAACCCCTTTGACTTTTACGTTTATCCAAAAGGAATCTTTTTTATACGAAGCATTTTACTAAAGGACAAAAGAGAATGTTTTTTTCGTACGTATGCGGCGACAATGACTTCTCTGCCGTCATGACCGTTACTTGAGTTTCGGCTTCCTCTACAAGCCATACCTTCTTTTTAAAAGAAAAATAAATACCATGTTTTAATTTCCTTTTATTTTGGTATTGAAAATGGTTATCATAATGTTTTTATATCAATGTGTTGTATTGATATCTTGTGATTGAAAGGTGGAAATGTTATGTTTCCTTTATGCATGTTTTATGTGATACGATTATGTTGAGGTTCTTGGGCATTATTATGAAGACGGGTGGTTTCGTGATAAACTAAGGGAGGGTGAGCCCGATATAGCTCTCCAATGCATTGGGTAACGCGAAGGAGTGAAACGTTATGGTTTCTCCAAAGAGATTTAGGTAATATACTGTGATGGGTATTCCAAACGTAACCAAGAGGGTTACTCCCTACGTAAGAATGTTTTGAATGCCTCAAGTTACCTTTATGTATTATGATTTCTATGATTTATTCATGATTTGATGAGGTATGTTGAAGTGCTTATGTTTTATGGGTAAAGTATGATTTCATTATTATGTATATATGTACCGATGTTTCCTTTCCATATTTTTATATCCCTTACTGAGCTTTTTATGCTCATCCCAAGTTTTTTTGATATGTTTTTCACAGGTCAAGGGAAAGGTACATGATATGATGATAGTGTCAAGGAAGTGTCAAGAAAAAATCCATGTTTTATTTTAAATATGTTTCCATTGATGCGAATGAAGAATACTATCATTATGCATGGACTTTGTTTATATGTGGAATGTAATGAATGTTTTATGATCTAATTCTATAAAACACTAAACCCAAAAAGATCCTCAATGTGTAATCTTGTAATAACTCAAGATTAAGTAAGGTTTAAGGCTAGGGCCTTATAGTTGGTATCAAAGGTCGTTTTAGATAACTTTATGAGTTATAATTATATTAAATGATTACCCAAAAAATATTTTTTTTTTGAAATGATATAGCATTTGAAGATTACCATGTTGCTTCATCAAAGACATATTTGTTCTGAATGGTTTTCATAGAGGAAACAGGGAAGCAGTGCATGGAAGGCATATAGAAGGAAATAAACTTCCGAATCAGCATCCTGAGATGGTCGGAATTGGAACTGAACAATTTGTTGCAGTAACGGCACAATTGACTCAAGCAATAAATAGAGGTGGTATCCATACACTAGATTAGCCAGATCAACCGCAGAGGAACATGTATGTGGTGGAACATTTCATGAGGCAACATCCCCCATCATTCATAGGATCATCTGAAACTGTGCTAGCTGAAGGGTGTTGTAGAGACCCTAAGCCTAACGTACATGGACATTACATTACTTTTGCGGAATACTTAATACATAACAAAAATTCACACACAAGGATCGTAATAGTTTAGTGTCTTTGGAAACTCGGAACGTAATCTTCTAATCCTGGTGAAAGATCTTCAAAATCTCCCATAAAGATCTTCCTTTTTTTTACCTAAAACCTTTATTTATTTCCTGGGGAAAAGAAAACATAAAAGGGTGAGCTCAAATGCTCAGTAAGGGTAAACAAAAGAAATATCAATCACATAATTTTCATAAGAACATAACATTTTTGGAAATCTTTACCTGCAAAAGAGAGCATAATTTCATAACATGGGATAAATCATAGTAGTGGAAATGAAACCATAACTTAAAACATTACTCATTGTGGCATACGCACATAATCATAGAGAATCATTTCTTGTTAGTCAAGACTCATTCCCAAGACTATCTTAGTGGACAAAGTCCCTTTCTGAATCGAGTAATCCTCGTTTCAGTCCTGTTTCACTGAACCGGTATAACCTACCATTCCAGCCATGTCTATCTCATGAGATATGAAATCTTTACCCAATGCATTGGAGGGAGATATAAGTCCCACCCATCTTATAATGAATCCTTTCTTATGTGTGCCACATAATCATAAATCATCACATAACCCATGTAATAAAAATGGGATTCTTAAACAACATGACATCATAAAACAATTCATATAAGATAAAGGAATCCATAAAAATAATTCCATCACAACATGATCAAATCAATTTAATAATAGGGATAAAAACAGAACCCTTTATTATCTTAGATGGAAAATAATTTTGATAAAACACTTGAACTCCATTCTTGAGGAAAATATCCTTTCTTCTACAAAAACATTTTTCCTTTCATAACATGTCATACAACATTAAAATAAAAGAAGTTGATTAAAAATAAACTTGAAAAATTGTAAAGGAAGCTTCTTGGAAATAATGTTTTAAAAATCCATTCATGCCGTATAAGTTAAAAAAAACAATCTTCGTACTTTTGTCGGAAAAGTCAAAAAGTACCTCGTACGAAAAGCGAAAAAAGATTCCTTTCATACATATTACTAAAAACTCACCGAAGGGTAAAAATGGATTTAAAAAATTGTAGGTGGATGGAAATAATATTACATATTGATGAAACATGGATGTGGATGATAAAATACACCCCAGTAAATACTTACGAATAAACAATCTCGGATAAAAATGAGATTGTGATATTTCCCTTACCTTAGGTCCAATTTGCCTTGTATGTGTCCGAAGCTCCTGTATAATGGTTTAAATAATGTTATTGACTTATTCCAGATTCATACATATTGATATGATATCATATATGGTCATATTCTTAGCTTCTTGTTAGTAATATTTCATTGTTACTTGTTACTCGGGTCTTTATTGCCTTTTGTTCTTACGCGTGTTTTGCCGAATAAATTCTTATTCTTATTTGAAGGTTATAGATACCTTATATCCAGAATGGTATTAGTGTAACATATTTCATATTTATTCATTCAATTCATTTATATAATTACTATGTAATGATGATCATGTAAAACGAGTCACATCACATCGTGGAGACGGTATTCCGTACGTACGCACGAGTGATGATATTGTTCCTATGATCGTGGAAATGTATTGGAGTATATATATATTATTTCAGTATCAATATTACTTTATAATAATCATAAATAGTTACTCATTACACCATTATACCCATCCTTGTAAAGTGATGGTGGAAAAATAGATTACACCACGGCGTGGAGACGGTATTCTGTACGTACGCACGCGCGGTGATTTCATTTTTCCGTAGGATGGATAGAAGGTGAATTAGGGTTGTTTCATATTTATAATAACATATCAGTATGTAAGTAATACTGATGTTATTACTTCATCATGAAACAACTAAAGAAGAAGAAGTTGAAGAAGAAAGAAATTGAAAAGATCGGTAATGGATATTACCTCTTCTTTGGAACGCCTCTTTGAATCCTCCACTTAAGGAACTAATAGTGGTCTTTGGAGAATAACAGGACCTCTAGGACTATTCTAGGGAAGTGGAGAGGAGAAAATGGCAGGGGTTGGCCGAGCTTGAGTGCTCAATTTTGTGTGAGGAGGAGGGGGAGGAGGTTCCCTTTTATAAGGGAGGAGAGGGGCACCTTAGGAATATCTCAAAATATTATTTTATATTAAAGTCAAAATCGGTTTATAATGGTTCCAAAGGGTCTTATTTCGAAGATAAAGTGGGGAAGGGTCGAAATCCTATCAACCAATAGGATTTAGACAAGTTTAGGGTATTATTTTAACCTTATCAATTAGATTTAACTCTAAGTTAAATAATTTAACTTTTACCATGTCTTTTTGTTTTCTTTCACTATATGGTTAATACACTTACTATAACATGCCAAACGAACCCCAAATTGTTTATTATTAAAATATATATCCTTATCTAAGTCATTTGGCCGAACCGTAGATTTTTAGGAATACAATTACAATTAATAATATAATATTTGATTTAAAAACTATTATGTGTCAATTTTGACACTATTTGATATATGATTTTTTTGAAAGTCATAACAGAATTATATGTTCGAACCAAGTTGATTAAATCAACACTAATATATCATAGTAACCTATAAAATTAGTGGAATTCATAAAAAGTCTCAAATTACATTTATTTTGGTGTTTATAACATCAATTATGTCAATATTTCATTAATAAGATAATTACTGCATAATCGTTGTGTCATACATAAATTAAATTATTTAATGTCTAAAAATTACAAATAAAATACCATTATGTAGGAAATCTTTTTATCTTTCTAACGAATATTTATAGTCAAATTTATCTTATGTATAACCCCATATTAAAAATGTTTTAGTAAATAAACTTTGATTTTAACTCTTTTAACCCTTCTTTAAATAAATTAATAATAAATGTCCTAATCTAACCCAAGTGGGCCTAAATGGTCATATTTTATTCCTAAGTTTGTTTTTGGTCGAAATACACTTGTCCAATAGGATTAGGACATGTGTTAGGGTAATATTAATATCATATTTACCCTTAGTTACCTTATTTACTATTAACCGTGGTAAAAAAAGTAAAAAGTTACTATTCACCAAAAAATTATTTTCATCTCATTGAACCACATTTTAGTCCTTGATATTAACCGTGTCTCTCGGATTTTCGAAATTCCATTCACAGAAGCGGTAAAATTATGTTTTATGCAAAATTCAGTTTTTAACCTACCACTTAGTAGTTTCACTATTCATCAAAAATTGATGTTTTTCAGAACAATGCCAAAATTTCATCCCAAGCTATATTTCATATTCCGAATTCAAAAATGAAGTCTATTTTACCAAATTCATAACATAAAAGTTGCATTAATTAATTTTATAAACAAATAGCGTGTTTTTAAGAGACAATATCTATCAAAAGATTGACACTTGTTTATGTCTAGTTTAAATGTGAAATTACATCCAATGACCAACATTGTATTAAATTTTAAAAATATATTCTAAATATACATTAAAACCACTCAAATTAATGATTTATCACTATTAATTATTTCGATTAAAAAAGTTGTTTTTAATTATAATTTAGTAATTTTCACTATTCATCAGAATATGAAAGTTATCCGAAAAGTACCAAAATTTCACCTTAGGCTAAATTCGATACTCCGAATCCAAAAATAAAGTTCATTTTGAAAAATAAGATTTACTGGATTTCAAAAAGTGGTTATTACTATTCATTACGGCTAGTTTTAATAATATTTTTATAGCATATCGTTGTTTAGTGAAACTCGGTATTGCGTACTACACACGCTATCGAGGAAGGTCGCGATTGCGTGTAATGTAAGGAAAGTCAAGGATGTGTGTTGTGCAAGCTCCTTTTGGTGTAGCGTACAACACAAGACATTAATAAAATTAAAAAGAATATATTTTTTTATAAAATCTTGGGCTGTTACATTCTACCCCCCTTAAAATGAATTTCACCCTCGAAATTCGTCGGGGTTATAAATGGTTTACTATTTGAAAGTTTCTTTAATAGAAACCCACATCGTAAAAGGGAATACCAAAACTTGGCTTTAAAAACTAAAGTATGAAATGTAACGATTACCCAAATAAACTAATCACTGGGTTTCCACATAGGTGAAAATATGGATACAGAAGAGAAATCTAACCATCATGTTCTGATAGAGAGTGGTAGAGAACATGGCTATGGAAAATCCAGTAATCACAAATCCATAAATTTGTGACAATCTAAGGTACCATCTGATTCATCAGGTATAAGATCACTAGGACAACATTTTTGGTTTTCAAGATCATTTCCCTAAAGTTGAAAATTTGAATTAGAATAAATACTTACTTTATTTTGATACAATATCACTGTTGTTCGTGACTTGAACAATTTCCACTTCATCTCTTAAATAAATGAAGTTGAATTTGTTATTCGTGAAGTGTTAGCAGATCATGTGATAGAATGACGGGTCATTCCATCTGTCTCAAACAAAAGGTTAGCAAAAATTATATACATAAGTCGATCTATAGTGAGATTAATCATATATAGTTCCTAAAATGGACTTATACTTCATATATCATAATGCTTAATATAATAAAACTAGTTTCTACTAAACAGGGACTTCCTGTAGGTCAGTGGTAGGCGATAAAGGCCAGTCGCACTTCGGTTGTGGGTTCGATTCCTACAGCCTTGTCCGAAGCGATGGGCTGTCGCCCGTCCTGCAGGTTGTCCTTTTTCTAAAACTACGTCACTATAACATCCCATCAATAATATCAAAAATCTTCTATCCTTAAACAATATTAACTTATGTCCAACACAATCCAGTCTAATCTTTAGGCTTATACATAATACTGTAGTCCACTCTCATAATATAGTGACAACGATTACCAAATATTTAATACTGTCGTTGATCCCCACATATCATAAGATATGTCTTGTTGGTCACATTCCAAACATTCAAAGTCCTTAATCGTGTATTCTCTTGAATTCCTTAGTGAAAACATGAATGCAGTTTAAATTTAACACCTTCCACATACCAAAATCCTCAAAATTCTATATACTCAAACCATGATATCACTTAGTCCTTATATCAATCATGAGCTCATGAATACTATCAAACATTTAATTTTCTCCTTATCCCTTCGTTATGCGCATATCATCTACATTCCAAAAATAACCTTTCATGGATACTGGTAACATTAATCAGACAATAGTGTAACAATCCTTACATGTCTCTTTATTCTACAGTACCATGAGATTACTTATACAACATTACACATGATAAACATGTAATCATTCCACTACATTGTTAAACCATTGACCGAGCATCAAAAATTCTTTCATCTCACATATCATTTGTAGTCTCTTCATAATCATCTACATAAATACTACCCATATGACCATACTGATTCTCTTCATGAGTCTTTCCCTTAGGGCATTTGTTTGCATAATGCCCATACATTCCACATTTAAAACACTTAACCATTTTTGATGTCGTAGCAATACCATTATCCTCATCCATGGTGTTGACCGACCCTTTTCCTTTGCACTTACTTGCTTTGTGTCCTTCTTTCCCACACCCAAAGCATCTTCCAGTTCCTTTGAAACATTCTCCTTGATGCCTCTTCCCACATGATTTACATAGGGGAAATTGAACTTTCTTTCCTCTATGATCATCATGGAACTCCATCTTTCTCTTATTAGTCGAGTCAGGAAACTTACCAAATTTTACTTTATTGATCATGTTATGAGATTGCTGATTCGGCATAATAATGATGTTTGGACAACCAAATCCCATTTCATTTGGTTGCTCATGAAGAATATCATTCCATTGTCCATCATATCTTCCATTATTGCGAATCATCTTGTTTCCAGCCATTTTCTAAAACCCAAACAGAATAGTGTTAGATGCAAAAATCGTAATAAAGGGGGAGTAACTTAAATATCTATCATCTTTGGTTTAATCTAATATCGTTACCATAGTTCTAGAACTATATCCTATACGTATACTTATCCTTAGGGGCATCCCTAGACATACCTTAGAAATATCTCTAGGGATCTTACTAACGTTTTCGCATCCTAGTTTCCAAAGGTTGACTAAACCTTTCCTCTGATACCAACTGTAGAGACCCTAAGCCTAACGTACATGGACATTACATTACTTTTGCGGAATACTTAATACATAACAAAAATACACACACAAGGATCGTAATAGTTTAGTGTCTTTGGAAACTCGGATCGTAATCTTCTAATCCTGGTGAAAGATCTTCAAAATCTCCCATAAAGATCTTCCTTTTTTTTACCTAAAACCTTTCTTTATATCCTGGGGAAAAGAAAACATAAAAGGGTGAGCTCAAATGCTCAGTAAGGGTAAACAAAAGAAATATCAATCACATAATTTTCATAAGAACATAACATTTTTGGAAATCTTTACCTGCAAAAGAGAGCATAATTTCATAACATGGGATAAATCATAGTAGTGAAAATGAAACCATAACTTAAAACATTACTCATTGTGGCATACGCACATAATCATAGAGAATCATTTCTTGTTAGTCAAGACTCATTGCCAAGACTATCTTAGTGGACAAAGTCCCTTTCTGAATCGAGTAATCCTCGTTTCAGTCCTGTTTCACTGAACCGGTATAACCTACCATTCCAGCCATGTCTATCTCATGAGATATGAAATCTTTACCCAATGCATTGGAGGGAGATATAGGTCCCACCCATCTTATAATGAATCCTTTCTTATGTGTGCCACATAATCATAAATCATCACATAACCCATGTAATAAAAATGGGATTTTTAAACAACATGACATCATAAAACAATTCATATAAGATAAAGGAATTCATAAAAATAATTCCATCACAAAATGATCAAATCAATTTAATAATAGGGATAAAAACAGAACCCTTTATTATCTTAGATGGAAAATAATTTTGATAAAACACATGAACTCCATTCTTGAGGAAAATATCCTTTCTTCTACAAAAACATTTTTCCTTTCATAACATGTCATACAACTTTAAAATAAAAGAAGTTGATTAAAAATAAACTTGAAAAATTGTAAAGGAAGCTTCTTGGAAATAATGTTTTAAAAATCCATTCATGCCGTATAAGTTAAAAAAAACATTCTTCGTACTTTTGTCGGAAAAGTCAAAAAGTACCTCGTACGAAAAACGACAAAAGATTCCTTTCATACATATTACTAAAAACTCACCGAAGGGTAAAAATGGATTTAAAAAATTGTAGGTGGATGGAAATAATATTACATATTGATGAAACATGGATGTGGATGATAAAATACACCCCAGTAAATACTTACGAATAAACAATCTCGGATAAAAATGAGATTGTGATATTTCCCTTACCTTAGGTCCAATTTGCCTTGTATGTGTCCGAAGCTCCTGTATAATGGTTTAAATAATGTTATTGACTTATTCCAGAATCATACATATTGATATGATATCATATATGGTCATATTCTTAGCTTCTTGTTAGTAATATTTCATTGTTACTTGTTACTCGGGTCTTTATTGCCTTTTGTTCTTACGCGTGTTTTGCCGAATAAATTCTTATTCTTATTTCAAGGTTATAGATACCTTATATCCAGAATGGTATTAGTGTAACATATATCATATTTATTCATTCAATTCATTTATATAATTACTATGTAATTATGATCATGTAAAACGAGTCGCATCACATCGTGGAGACGGTATTCCGTACGTACGCACGAGTGATGATATCGTTCCTATGATCGTGGAAATGTATTGGAGTATATATATATTATTTCAGTATCAATATTACTTTATAATAATCATAAATAGTTACTCATTACACCATTATACCCATCCTTGTAAAGTGATGGTGGAAAAATAGATTACACCACGGCGTGGAGACGGTATTCCGTACGTACGCACGCGCGGTGATTTCATTTTTCCGTAGGATGGATAGAAGGTGAATTAGGGTTGTTTCATATTTATAATAACATATCAGTATGTAAGTAATACTGATGTTATTACTTCATCATGAAACAACTAAAGAAGAAGAAGTTGAAGAAGAAAGAAATTGAAAAGATCGGTAATGGATATTACCTCTTCTTTGGAACGCCTCTTTGAATCCTCCACTTAAGGAACTAAGAGTGGTCTTTGGAGAATAACAGGACCTCTAGGACTATTCTAGGGAAGTGGAAAGGAGAAAATGGCAGGGGTTGGCCGAGCTTGAGTGCTCAATTTGGTGTGAGGAGGAGGGGGAGGAGGAGGTTCCCTTTTATAAGGGAGGAGAGGGGCACCTTAGGAATATCTCAAAATATTATTTTATATTAAAGTCAAAATCGGTTTATAATGGTTCCAAAGGGTCTTATTTCGAAGAAAAAGTGGGGAAGGGTCGAAAACCTATCATCCAATAGGATTTAGACAAGTTTAGGGTATTATTTTAACCTTATCAATTAGATTTAACTCTAAGTTAAATAATTTAACTTTTACCATGTCTTTTTGTTTTCTTTCACTATATGGTTAATACACTTACTATAACATGCCAAACGAACCCCAAATTGTTTATTATTAAAATATATATCCTTATCTAAGTCATTTTGCCGAACCTTAGATTTTTATGAATACAATAACAATTAATAATATAATATTTGATATAAAAACTATTTTGTGTCAATTTTGACACTATTTGATATATGATTTTTTTGAAAGTCATAACAGAATTATATGTTCGAACCAAGTTGATTAAATCAACACTAATATATCATAGTAACCTACAAAATTAGTGGAAATCATAAAAAGTCTCAAATTACATTTATTTTGGTGTTTATAACATCAATTATGTCAATATTTCATTAATAAGATAATTACTGCATCATCGTTGTGTCATACATAAATTAAATTATTTAATGTCTAAAAATTACAAATAAGATACCATTATGTAGGAAATCCTTTTATCTTTCTAATGAATATTTATAGTCAAATTTATCTTATGTATAACCCCATATTAAAAATGTTTTAGTAAATAAACATTGATTTTAGCTCTTTTAACCCTTCTTTAAATAAATTAATAATAAATGTCCTAATCTAACCCAAGTGGGCCTAAATGGTCATATTTTATTCCTAAGTTTGTTTTTGGTCGAAATAAACTTTTCCAATAGGATTAGGACATGTGTTAGGGTACTATTAATATCATATTTACCCTTAGTTACCTTATTTACTATTAACCGTGGTAAAAAAAGTAAAAAGTTACTATTCACCAAAAAATTAGTTTCATCTCATTGAACCACATTTTAGTCCTTGATATTAACCGTGTCTCTCGGATTTTCGAAATTCCATTCACAGAAGCGGTAAAATTATGTTTTATGCAAAATTCAGTTTTTAACCTACCACTTAGTAGTTTCACTATTCATCAAAAATTGATGTTTTTCAGAACAATGCCAAAATTTCATCCCAAGCTATATTTCATATTCCGAATTCAAAAATGAAGTCTATTTTACCAAATTCATAACATAAAAGTTGCATTAATTAATTTTATAAACAAATAGCGTGTTTTTAAGAGACAATATCTATCAAAAGATTGACACTTGTTTATGTCTAGTTTAAATGTGAAATTACATCCAATGACCAACATTGTATTAAATTATAAAAATATATTCTAAATATACTTTAAAACCACTCAAATTAATGATTTATCACTATTATTTATTTCGATTAAAAAAGTTGTTTTTAATTATAATTTAGTAATTTTCACTATTCATCAGAATATGAAAGTTATCCGAAAAGTACCAAAATTTCACATTAGGCTAAATTCGATACTCCGAATCCAAAAATAAAGTTCATTTTGAAAAATAAGATTTACTGGATTTCAAAAAGTGGTTATTACTATTCATTACGGCTAGTTTTAATAATATTTTTATAGCATATCGTTGTTTAGTGAAACTCGGTATTGCGTACTACACACGCTATCGAGGAAGGTCGCGATTGCGTGTAATGCAAGGAAAGTCAAGGATGTGTGTTGTGCAAGCTCCTTTTGGTGTAGCGTACAACACAAGACATTAATAAAATTAAAAAGAATATATTTTTTTTATAAAATCTTGGGCTGTTACAGGTTTATTAAAGCACTGGAGAAGATTTTTGATGTCATGGGGTGTTCAGACAATCAAAAGGTGAGTCTTTCTATTTACCGTTTGGAGGGTGAGGCAGATCAGTGGTGGTCTATGGTTAAAAATATCAGGGACACCGATGATATTGATGCTCTTGACTGGGATGAATTCAAAGGTATGTTTGTAGAGAAGTATTTTCCTAAGGCTGTTTGACTTAGGATGGAAAAGCAATTCATGGAATTGAGGAAAGAGGAAGACTCAGTGGCTACCTATGAAGAGTGGTTCACTCGATTGGAAAGGTATGCTCCAAATTTTATCCGAGACCTTGATAGTAAAATCAATCTTTTTTACTCAGGATTAAAGCCAAAATATCAAAGGGCATTAGCTTCTCGTGAGTTTAAATGTTATGAAAAGCTGGTTCGATGTGCTGAGAAGGTGGAAATGGAGTTTTCCAATGATCAAGTGTTCTATAACAACCAACAGAAGAAGAGACTGAGGTGGAAGGAGAAAGGTAAGAATTCTTCAAAAAAGTCGGATGGTAAGAAAACTAAGTTTCCAGTTTTTGATAAATGTGGCAAAAGGCATGCTGGGGAATGTCTTCTGAATTCTGGAAAGTGCTACCGATGTGGTAAGTTGGGACATAAGGCTCGTGATTCCACTGAAAGGTATCAAGGTGAAGGTAAGACCAAATTTGATTTACAGTTAGTGAAATGTTATAAGTGCAATGATATGGGTCACTACGCAAATTAGTGTCCAACAAAGAGCTTGAGTGATGGGAAGTAGTGAGAATACAAGCAGAAAGGGGTGGTGAAATCCTTTGCAACTACATCAGCAGATGTCGGGCCATCAAATGAAGTTGTATCAGGTACTTTGTTTGTTTTTTAATATTATGCTAGTGTGTTGTTTGATTCGGGGTCTACCCAATATTTCATCTCCGAAACCTTTTCTAGTAAAATGGGAATACCATCTCACGAAATGACTCCTGAACTTTTGGTAAAAACACCTAGGGGGAATGTTGAGGAAAAAAGAATTAATAAGAATCTTCCTATCCTTATTTGTGGAAAGAACCTACTTGCAAACTGTATTGTTCTACATCTAGTAGAGTTTGATGTTATCCTGGGTATGGATTGGATCTCTATTTACCATGAAAAGATTGATTATACAGCTAAAGAAGTTTCTTTTCAGAAAGACTTTCAGTTTGTGTACAATAATGAACCCTTACTGTTGATAACTTATCAAGAGGCTGAGAAACATGTAAAAGATGGAAATGAATGTTACCTTGCACACATCGTTGAAAATAAAAGAACTGTTCAAATTAATGATGTGCCAGTGGTAAATGAGTATCCAGATTTTTTCCTGATGAGTTGCCTAGAATAATACCAGATCGGGAAGTTGAATTTATTGTTGACTTAGTTACTGATGCTAAGCAATTTCAAAACCCCCTTATCGAATGGCTCAAATTTCACTTTTAGAGTTGAAGGAACAATTGCAAGATTTATTAGAGAAAGGTTTCATTCTTCCTAGCACATCACCATGGGGTGATCCTGTCTTGTTTGTTAAAAAGAAACATGGTTCAATGAGACTTTGCATTGATTATAGAGCCTTGAATTATATCACTGTTAAGAAAAAATATCCTTTGCCTCATATTGATGATTTGTTTGATCAGCTCCAGGGAGATCAGTATTTTTCAAAGATTGACTTGAGATCAAGGTACCATCAGCTGAAGGTAAAGGAAGAAGATGTTCCGAAGACTGCGTTCCGTACAGGATATGGCCACTATGAATTTGTAGTAATGCCTTTTGAGCTAACCAATGCACCTGCTGTATTCATGGACTTAATGAATAGAATTTTCGATGAGTTCTTGGATAAGTTTTTGGTGGTTTTTATTGATGATATTTTGGTGTTTTCTAAAAGTAAATAAGAGCATGAAAGATATATAAGGGTTATCTTGCAAACCTTAAAATAAAAGAAATTGTATGGGAAATTCAGAATGTCTGAGTTTTGGTTGCAACAAATTTCATTCCATGGTCACATTGTTTCTAAAGATGGGATAGCTGTTGATCCTGCAAAAACAAAAGTTCTGGAAGATTGGCCAAGACCCACAAATGTAACTGAGATTCGTAGCTTCCATGGTTTGGTAGGATATTACCGATGTTTTGTTAGAAATTTTGCACGGTTATATAGTCCAATGACTAAGCTAACTCGGAAGGGTGTTAAGTTTATCTGGACAAAAGAATGTGATGATTGTTTTCAGGAATTGAAAAGAAGATTGGTGAATGCTACAGTTTTGGCCCTACCGTCCAGGAATGGTGAGTTTGTTATATATAGTGATTCTTCATTGAAAGGACTTGGTTGCGTCCTAATTCAGAATGATCAGGTAATTGCTTATGCTTCACGACATTTGAAAACTCATGAGGTAAATTACCCTACACATGATTTGGAATTAGATGCTGTTGTTTTTGCTTTAAAAATTCGGAGGCATCATTTGTATGGAGTAAAGTGTGAA
Organism: Viscum album; assembly: GCA_963277665.1. Lineage (NCBI taxonomy): Eukaryota > Viridiplantae > Streptophyta > Magnoliopsida > Santalales > Viscaceae > Viscum > Viscum album. The sequence continues at coordinate 357,657,326 of OY728158.1, read as the reverse complement.
ATATATACCGATCACAAAAGCTTAATGTATATATTCACTCAGAAATAATTGAACATGAGACAAAGGAGATGGCTAGAATTAATCAGGGATTATGTTTGTAAAATTCATTAACGTCCGGGAAAAGAAAATAAAGTGGCGGATGCTTTGAGTCGAAAAAGTAATGCTTCATTAGCAATGTTGCATTTGGAACGTGATCCTTTGGTTAAGGATTTGATGAACTTTTGCATAGAAGTTGTTGGTGCAAGAAGTTATTCTGTTTTGTTTCAGGTATCAGTGAGATCATCTCTATCAGATAGAATCGAGCAAGCACAGAAGCAAGACAGTGTGTTTCATAAAAAGGTAGAGCTGATTCAGAAAGGTATGTTGCATGAATTCAACATTGATAATGATTGCGTTTTGAGATTTGGGAAGAGATTTTGTGTGCCTTTAGATTCACAGTTGAAGAGAGAGTTGTAATGTGAAGATCATAGTTCTCCATTTTCAGTTCATCCTGGCAGTACTAAGATGTATAGATATCTGCGGGAGTATTACTGCTGGGATGGAATGAAAAGAGATATTGCTGTTTATACTGTGAAGTGTTTGACTTGTTAGCAGGTTAAAGTAGAGAGGCAGTTACTGAAAGGGATGCTTCAGAATTTAGTAGTGCCAGGGTGGAAATGGGAGAATATATCCATGGACTTTTTTGTGGGACTACCGAAGACATCTTGAGGTAATAATGAAATTTGGGTTACTTTTGATCGCTTGACCAAATATTCTCATTTCCTTGAAATACGAGATACTTTTTCCCTAGATCAACTTTCCCGTTTGTATCTTAATGAGATAGTCAGGTTACATGGAGTTCCTCTCTCCATTGTATTTGATGGTGATCCCAGTTTCACTTCTAAATTTTGGAAAGGCCTTCAGATGTCGTTAGGTACTGAATTAAATTTTAGTACAGATTTTCATCCTCAATCAGATGGGCAGTCAGAACGAACAATTCAGACCTTGGAGGACATGCTACGAGCTTGTTCTATGGATTATCAGGGAAGTTGGGACCAACATCATTCTTTGGTTGAATTTTCATATAATAACAGTTTTCATTCCAGTATACAGATGGCACCATTTTAGGAATTATATGGGAAGCGGTGTCGAACTCCATCTTTCTGGGATGAAGTGGGTGAAAGGAAGTTGATGGGACCAGAATTGGTAGAAGAGATGGTAGAAAAAGTTCAGCTGATTCAGAAGAAAATGAGAAGAGCTCAGAGCAGGCAGAAGAGTTATGTGGATAACCGGAGGAAGGATCTATCTTTCGAGGTAGGTGATCATGTTTTTCTCAAGGTTTATCCTTGGAAAAGTGTGATGAGATTTGGTAAGAAAGGAAAGCTGAGTCCAAGGTTTATTGGACCATATAAAATTTTGGAGAGAGTTGGATCAGTTGCATACCAGGTGGCTTTACCTCCGAGTTTATCTCAGGTACACAATGTTTTTCATGTTTCGATGTTGAGAAAGTATATGCCAGATCCATCTCATGTTTTGAGTCCAGAGGAAGTTCAGTTGTAAGAGAACCTATCTTATGAGGAACAACCGGTCCAGATTCATGACCACAGAGAGAAAGTGTTACGGAATAAGGTGATTAAGCAGGTAAATGTTTTGTGGAAAAACCACATGATGGAAGAGGCAACATGGGAATCTGAAAATGCAATGAGAGATAAGTACCCCCATTTATCTGATAAGTAAATAAATTGCGGGGACACAATTTTCTAATGGGGGGAAGGATGTAACATCCCAAGTAAGTAATGAATAATAGATATTTTTATCTATGTCTATTAATGGTTAATATATTGTTTTAGAGGCTTAAAATGAAAAATAAATCCAATATTAAGCATGGAATACACTAATATTTTTAAAAGATTGTTTTAATGCCTTTTGATGGAAAACCATTTTTAAATCTATCTTTTTACAATTTTATAAGCTATGTTTGTCAAAATAAACTTATTCTTTATGATTGGGACATCAAAATTTACTTTGTGTGAATTTTTGGTATTTTTCAGACAATGTTCATTTTTTAATGAATAGTGAAAAATACTGCATTTTACATCAAAACTTCTTTTTAATATAATTTATTTATATGATTAGATTATCTTTTTAATTGGTTTTGAAGTGTAATTATAAAATATTTTCACCATTTAATCCAATGGTGGTCATTGGAATCAATTTCACATTGAAATTGGACTTAAACTGGTGTCAGTCTTTTGATACTTATTGTTTCATAAAAACACGCTATTTGTCATGACATCGGGAATTAATTATTAAATTAATTAATGTGACTTATATGTTTAGAATTTTGTAAAATAGACTTCATTTTTGAATTCGGAATATCAAATATAGCTTAGGGTGAGTTTTTGGTAATTTTCTGAAAAACTTCAATTTTTGATGAATAGTGAAACCACTAAGTGGTACTTATACAAACCGATTTTTCCGTTTAATTGAAATTTTGCCATAATTGTGTTTTGAATTTCAAAAATCCAACATACATGGTTGGCATTAAGAAGTAAAATTTGGTTCAATGGGATTAAATTAATTTTTTGGTGAATAGTAACTTATTAAGTTCTTAATCGTGATTAGTGGTAATTAGTGTAGTTTAAGGTAAAAATAATGTTTTAATAGTATGAGATGAGCTTGACACATGTCCTACCCTCATTTTATGTGTCATGGACGACCTAAAAAATCCATGGGTCAACTTGGGGACCCCATGGAGCCTCTTTGGTTGGGAAATGACATAAATAACCTTTTATTTAAGGTTAAAGTAAAAATGACACAAACATGAGTTATGTTACTAAAACAATTTTTATATGGGGTTATACAAGTCATATATTTGACTATAAATATTCATTAGATATATAAAAAAATTTCCTACATCATAGTATTTTTTTTTAATTTTTAGACATTAAATAAATTAAATTATTTATGACATCATGATGATGCAGCGATGACCTCATTATTTAACGATTTAAATAAAATGGAAAGATAATGTAATATCTAAGACCTACACATGTCCAAAACCTATTGGATGAGTGGATTTCGAACCCTTATCACCTTATCCTCGAATTATATCAATGTGGGCCCTCTTAAATCCAAATACCATTTTAAAATAAAGTGACTTTTCTTTATATTCCAAGAGTGCCCCTCCTCTCCTCTTATAAAAGGCCCCCACCTCTACCTCCTTACCCACACTCCCAAAGCCTTTGGATCGGCCCACCCCTGCCCATTATGTCTCTCCACTTACCTCTCTTACTCCTTGAAGCCTTACATTGGGTAGAAGTCTTCCCAAGGAAGCCTTTGAGCTCAGACCAAAGGGAGTTACCCGATTTTAAGGTAATGTCTTCTTTTGAGTCCTTTTATTTTATTTTGACTCTCCAACCCCCTATACTCTTTTTATTCTTTTCTTTTGTAACAACTCCAGTATATTCAATATACTAGTATGTTGTTATAAGAAGTATTCGATATACACTTACAAACACCTACATCTAATGGTTAACGAACTTACAGTTTCCGTGGATGGTGAATTTATGCCTCCCGAAACGATGGTTGTTCAACATTCTTTTAACACCTTCAAAGGTGGTCATTAAGATGTCACTATATTTTTATATGATATATAATATGTTTATGTTTTCCTTAAGCTTATGTTTTTTTCTTTTTGGTCATACCTTTATGGTTTCCATTATGGGTAAACGCGGTATCTTCATTTAAGGAAGTGCGGACTGCCGCCCCCTCAAAGTGATTTGATTCATTAAATACCATATGTGGGACGTATAAAGGATGGAACTATGATATTATATATGATATTATACTGGAATTATAATATACCTTTATATCATTATGATTAAATTCTATATAATACGAAATAGAAATGAAAGTAGCGTTCATGCGTACGTACGGCTTACCAACTCCATGAACGGTGCATTTCATTTCATACCTCTAAATGATTATGTAATATTATAAATGCATGTATGTTCTGGATATATATGAAATATATGATATCTACATCATGAATTAAATTCTGGATATAATGGATACATGAACAACTTGTAAGTATAAAGGGTTTATTTTTGACTCAAGTACCAATGATCGTTAAAATGACCATTATTAACTTAAATAATTACATAGTGTTCATGACATGGTAATAAGTGATATAAAAGGAATAATGAACTTGAAAAAGGTTATTAAACAAGTAGAAATTAACTCAAGTTTATTATTCAGGACATTAAAGAACGATCAAGTCAAGTCGGACATGAGGTATGGGACTTCGTCTCAACCTCCTTTCATTGAGGAATATTTTGTTTTATAAACAGCCTTCTTTTATACGGTGTATAAACCCCTTTGAATTTTACGTTTATCCAAAAGTAATCTTATTTATACGAAGCGTTTTACTAAATGAAAAAAGGGAATTTTTTTTTTGTACGTATGCAGCGACAACGACTTCTCCACCGCCGTGACCGTTAGTTGAGTTTCGGCATCCTCTACAAGCCATACCTTCTTTTTAAATGAAAAATATATATCATGTTTTATTGTTATTTTATTTTGGTATTTAACATGGTTTTCATAATGTTTTTATATCAATGTGTTGCATTGATATCTTGTGATTGAAAGGTGGAAATGTTATGTTTCCATTATGCATGTTTTATGTGATACGATTATGTTGAGGTTCTTGGGCATTATTATGAAGGCGGGTGGTTCCATGATAAACTAAGGGCGGGTGAGCCCGATATAGCTCTCCAATCTATTGGGTAACGCGAAGGAGTGAAACGTTAAGGTTTCTCCGAAGATATTTAGGGAACATACTATGATGGGTATTCCAAACGTAACCAAGAGGGTTACTCCCAACGTAAGAATGTTATGAATGCCTCAAGTTACCTTTATGTCTTACGATTTCTATGATTTATTCATTATTTGATGAGGTATGTTGAAGTGATTATGTTCTATGGGTAATGTATGATTTCATTCTTATGTATATATGTACGCATGTTTCCTTTCCATATTTTTATATCCCTTACTGAGCTTTTTATGCTCATCCCAAGTTTTTTTTTTGAAATGTTTTTCAAAGGTCAAGGGAAAGGTACATGATATGATGATAGTGTCAAGGAAGTGTCAAGAAAGAATCCATGTTTTATTTTAAATATGTTTCCATTGATGGGAATGAAGAATACTATCTTTATGTAATGAATTTGTTTATATGTGGAATGTAATGCATGTTTTATGATCTAATTCTCCAGAACTCTAAACCCGAAAAGATCCTCAATGTGTAATCTTGTAATAACTCAAGATTAAGTAAGGTTTAAGGAAGGGGCCTTATAATTGGTCAAATAATGTGTTTAATATATATGCATTCAATAACTACACTTCAAAATGGTTTTTGGATCATTTTACTAGTTATTGAAAAAAAAGAAGAGGTCATTTTCACGGGCTTTTCTATATGTTGCACTTTTTAAACTAAAACAACACATTTATATTGAAAACATAAACTTTTAATCATATTTTTAAAATCATAAGTCTCATTGATATGAATCATATTTCTATAAGACACATAATAATTATGGATCATTTTTAATTAATTTAAAAAATATGAGCTTATTGTCTTGATTATGGATATGTGACATGTGTTGTAAAATAAAATGATAATTTTAGATTGAAAACATTCACCTTGATTCATATTGGATACACAATGTTTTGGATTGATTTTGTTAGAATACTACACACCAATAACAAATTATATATCATATTCCTAAATTATAAATGAATTATAATCTTGTTGTATTTGTTTTAGATATGTGAAGAATTTTTAAACTGAAATGAAAGTTTTATTAAAAAACACTTTGTATCTTACGATCCATGTCATGTGTTAGATTGATGCACGATAAATTCCTATATGTCAAAAATTAAATATGTATCATTGTTATAATGTTGTGAAAATATATGATATTTGTTAGATAATATTTAAAACTTTAAATTATTTTTAAACTAAAATTATACATTTATTTTTAAAACATGAATCTATAGTCATTATGGTAAAATGACGAGTCATATTGACAAATGATTGATTTATACACATCAAAAATGAATTATGGATTATTTTATAAAATTATTTTTACAATCCATACTGTTTTTATCGGTTATGACTATGTGATGTTTGTTTAAGTGTAAAGTACCATTTTTAATGTATATACATGAACATTGAGTCATACAAACCACATCTTGTTCAAGATCAATGTGAAATCAATTCCAAAACATCGTAAAATATTTATGGATCATTGTATTATTCTTTGAAAATTATATGTTCTAATTTTATTTATATTGATAATGTGATAGACATTTTAAACTAAAAAGACACATTTATATGGAAAACATGAAAATTTATCAACAATGAGCACTTCATCTGCCAGATTAATGTGAAGAAATTTATTAAACATCCAAAATGAATTATGGATTATTATATACAATTTTTTAAGGAAAATAAACTCATTTTCTCATATTTGACAATGTGAAGTGCATTTTACACTAAAATGTCAGTTTTATATTAAAAACAAGAACGTTGAGTCATACTAACCACCTAATTAGTTGTATTGATGTATGGATGATTCCTATATTCAACAAATGAATTATGGATCGTTTTCATAAATTTTAAAAACATGTTGACCTCATTGGACCTGTTTTCAAATTGTGTTATTTTTTTTAAACTAAATTTCCATGTAAAGATTAATGAAACTCTAAAAAATTTCAAATTCCACCCCAGGTACAACTTCCTTCACAAATAATTCCTCACTTATGATTTTATCATTATATTAGGATATCAGTTAGGATTCATTATTAGTATTTATAGTATCAATTATTTCTTGTATTTTGTTGAATCAAACATTAATGTAAAGAAATTCCACTTGCTTCTTCATAACATGTGTGAATGTGATTATAATAAGACGTAGACTATTTAAAAAAAGAATAAAAAGTTCAAAACACACCAATGAAAAATCACGAGTATTTTTGCATTGAATTACCTTCCTTAAAAGATTGTAATATTTCTTCATATTCTTTGGCTGAAGGATCCTTGAACCATTTCCCTCTCACTATTATCTCAATTGTAGCCTCAACGTACAATATATCATGATATAGAGTATCTTTAGACATGTTATAGGATCTACAAAAAATCATTATAGCATAACTCCCAATGATACATATCTTTGATAAATTGATCAATTATTTCTTTATTTATAGGCCGTTACTAATGAATTTTTCCATTTACATTAACTCCGCAGAACCCCTAAAGGAATGAAATAAGTGAAAATGTGAAAAGAAATGTATTGTCAATTGGGTAATGATAATATAAAACTTAAAATCATTTAATTTTTATAGTAAAAAAATGTATAATTAATGTCAACACAATATATGGGGTTTTTGTAAATGCTTTAGACATGTCTAATTGAACACGGACAACATTCATATTTTTTGGTTGATTAGAATGTATCTAAAATAATTTCCCATAATGTTGGGGATTTTTATTGAGATTAATTTTATGTTTCTCTTCAGATATAAAGCCCTCAATCAAATATTTTTTACTGTTATAATCATGCTAAGGAACCATGGGATGGGAGGATCACAAAATCTATATACATTCTTGTGAGGGGGAAATATATGGTGGAGTTCAAATTTCATTATATTGATGGGTGGATCAATTATAAAAAAAAAATTGGACTGTATTTATAAATATAATATTATATAAAATTTATAATTATAATATTTTTAATAGTACATGAATTTTATTTTATAAAAAATAATATATATTCTATTAGATGTTAATGCTTCACATTCCCAATGAATCTCTAAAGACATAGCCTCTACTATATAACAAATATAACAGGTAATCACTTCAACTTGATGTTATCAAAAATTATGACACCATGTATTGGTCTCATTCATCTCTATAATATATAATTCTTTTTTATGAGTACATGGGAATTTAGATGTCACTGTAGTTTTTAGAAATTTTAAAAAAAAATAAGTATATTAAAATTAAAATTGTAATTACCTTCAGGAATTATATGTTTTGGGATGTTAATTTGTTGATGTTATATAATATCCTTCATAAATTTGGAAATGTAATATCCACAATCATAATGATTATTTTGTTTTAAATTATGAAGCAACATTGACCAAAATAGGTATTTTTATTTTAAAATATGTTTTGATAGTTAAGTCTTACTATATATAATTTAACTTATTTACTTTTCAAGATATAAGAAGGAATCTTTTGTTCACTCATCAACCCAAACTATAATTTATCTATAATTTATAGATCACCCTATCATAAAAAATATTGTTAAAACAAAAAAATTGAATAATAAGATTTTTTTCAGCAAAATATTTATTATAGTGCATTAAAAATCAACAATGGACATCATGTGTTGTCAAATTTTTTGAAATACATTCTTTGAATCGAAAAAATAAAAAATTGGTGTATCCAAATTTTTTGTCATTAACATCTAGTGATTTTTTAAAAAATATAATTAATGTAAAAAAGTACATATAAATTTCTATGATTAGAATATTGAGATTTACACATGCATTGTATCCACCAAGAGAAGTCTTCAATCTATTATATTGTTTTTAAATTCCATTCTTAGTTCATATTTTAAATTTTTAGGTTTTTGAAATTCTAAAAAACGTTTTCAACATAATTTATAGAGGGATTAATGATTAAAAATAGTTCTTCACTAGGTTTTCCAATAATATATTAGTAATAGATACACCTATATAAAATATGAGTAGTTGTTAATTATAATGAAAATAATATATTATTATTAAAAAAAATATATATTTATGAAATCTACCTCATATATGTATTCACAACTAAGACTTCTAACCATTCAAACATTATAATTTCATTTATACTATTTAGACCAACCATTTCTACAAAGACCTATGAAAATATTTCTTCTACATATACTATATAGGGAAGAATTTCATTTGTAAATGTTTTATCTATATTAAGTTGTAATGATAATATATGATGTAGTGGAATTGGTGGGTTGAATATTCTCTCACAAGTTCCTTTTTGTTTTCATGGCCGATTAACTAAATTTCCTTGATATGAGATTCCATTTCTCAACCATATTATTCATATGTAACTCAACAACGTAATTCAGACATTTTTATATAAAATTATCAAGGTTATTTATTTGAATTTTTTAAAGACATACGTTATGTATCATTATATGATTGAATGAACATTGAATAAAAGATATAATAGCATTATAATCCAGGCTAACATATAGGATATTAAGAAGAATTAGAAACTCAGTGCTTGGATTGTGAGATACATGAATCCACAACATCAGATGTTATTTTTATATTTTTTATCATGTGACATGTCTCTTAGAATATTATTCACTATACAACACAGAACACAGTGATGTGTGTGTCTTGACAGATATAAATCACATATAATTTTACCATATCTACTTTTAGTAATATAAATATATTAGAAGTTGTTCTATTTTAATTTAGAAGAATGATTTATCATAAAAATGATTATACTAGGTAGGGAAGTCAGTTATAGGGATTAGAAAACATCAATCTTTTTAGGGTTATGTGGCTCTTCATGTACTGATAGTTGTTCTAGTACTAGTTCTTATTAATTGTTTCATATATACTATTACATAAAACTAGGATAAATAATAATATATTTTGATTCATCTATCATTTCTTACTTTCCATTCATCATTTCATATGTATCTACTAGAGGTATTATATTCTGAAAATATGTTTGAGGTAACACTATAAAGCCTGCAGCTCTAATTCAACCATATGGTCTTATCCGATTCAATGATATTGAAATCTAATTTTATTGAGGAAAAATATATATTGATCATGTGTCTAAATCAATTAAATAACCTATGAAAATTATAATTTATTTTTATATAATAATATTATAAATTATTATAAATTATTATTATTCCATACTTACACATGATTCATATACAACCTATGTGTTTTCATATACTTGTTTTCCATCTTAATTTATACAAGCCTCCTTTAAAAATACATAATATGGGATGGAAGTGCCCAAAAGGTCTGATTCATCAAACTTTATATAAATAATTCGTCCTATGTTGTTTTGTATCACATAAAAATTTTACTATATATTTAAAATACATACATAGTTTTTTATGTGTAGAATACGGCATCTATTCATTATAGTTGGGGTAAATTTGGTTTGATGCATGCTACTTATTTTGAAGAAACCTTTTTTTATTCATAAATAGGCAATTCTAAATGAAAATAGATATAAATTATATTTAAATTAAAATATTGCTGATAAAAATTAACTACAAATGATTCCCTGATTTGAAAAGTAATGAACGATTTATATGTTACCTAGTTTATAATGTGTGAAATCACTACTGGTGGGTGGATATTTACATTCCCCAAACATATTTATTATGATTATTTGTTATTAGTGTTTAGAAATCACTATTATATTTTCCAGGAACAATTAAGAAAAATTTTCTATTGCAGGTATATTAAATAAAAAAAATCATGAATGGAAAATGAAAATTAAATAAATGGCTCATTATATATATTTTTTAAAATTAGAAATTTATATCCTAGCATTATAATAATATATTATAGCATGGGTGTCTTCAATAAATGCATTACATTATGCCATGTATCTCTATCAATTTAAAAAATAATTATTATTGTGACACTAATGTAACTAATAATCATTAATATGATTGGGTAAACAGGTTGGTCTAATTGATTCTATCCAAATTGAAACATTATACCTCTACTTCTATTTTTGATAACTTGAGATAACACAATGGTACTACAAGACAATTTTTTTTCATCCACATGTTTTTGATCCCTTAGTAGTTCTGTATTTTCAGCATTGACCATGTATTATTCCTAGATATTGGTAACATCAACATGTGGATAAGTCATTATCTTCTTGAGTAGTTAGAAATAAAATTTATAATATGTGACAGAAATAGAGAACACATAATATTATTAAAAAACATAGTATATTAAACACACATTAACCTTTTCATTTAACTCCATTTATTTTTTTTAATGGTTGAAGGGATTTGGATTCTCTATTATGTATCTATGTCTATATCTTATGTTCCACTTTAATGCACAAGTCATTGTCTGTGTTGGATCAACTGTAAAATTATTTTTATCTACTAATGAAAGGTCCATCCCCTATTGAATTTTATTCTAAACATATAGTTTTTTAGTACCCAACAAGATAATTGAACAGTTTTTGTATTCGGGATATTGGATATAAAATTATTTCACCTGTTTTAATTACATTATGGAAAGTATGTTCTTATACCCTTCTACAGTAAAACTCACTTTCATAGAGACTAATATCCCCAAATTAACTACACTAATGTTATCAAACCATATGATATTTAAAATCAAAAAATGAAATAATTTATAATATAACCCATATACCATTTCAATGATGCTAAAGTTTTGTGTATTTGGATAAATTGTATTTCTATCAATGGAACCAGATACATGAATCACTTCCTTCATTATCATAACTCCTATATCTTAATTATATAATGTTCATTGTGTTCCTTCTAATGGAATGTATTACCATTAATTTCAAAACTAATGTATGAGATAACACTTATATTTGGTCACATAGATATCTATTGAAGTCATTACAAAATTTTAATCAAATTGAAAAATAAACCCTTATAAATATTATCATAGAACCATCTTATAAACTATCGATTATAATATTTGGTATCCATCATTCACCCATTGATGGATTCAAATATTTATAAATTACAATGTGGAAATAAACGTATGGATAATCCTTTATACTATTATGTAAATTGTAAATGTGATTATAATTATGCTCGATTATGGTAATTGTAAGAATATATCTTTTAGAATTCCTCTTTCCTATTTGGATTCTAATGTGATGAGATTTTAGGAAACAAATTTTCTCAATATTTAATAAGTAATTTTTAAAGAATTTTATATATTATTCAATAATATTTAACTCTAAAATACAACCTTTTAGATAAATTCTATTCTAGATGTACCCGTTTAAAATATTCATATTTAGTTCATTGGGGAACATATATCTTTAAGGGATAAGACCACATAGTTATCTCTCTATAACGTAGTTATCTATTAGGTTGACTATTTTATAAAATAATTATTGTAGGAATAATATCTCAAATTAACATAATATCACTAAAATTTCAAAATTCCAGATTGAAAACATTATGTGGCCAATAGCATTACTATATACGACTTTGAAAATGCTCAAAGTATGGTTAATGAATGGAATACATTTTTAATCAGTGTGCAACATAATTCTATAATAATTAAATCCTACATCAATATATTAATATCATGTTATTTTAGAACCATTATTGTCATAATTCTCATTGATATGATATTATTGATATTTTATAGATACCCTTCTAGATGTTCTATATCATTAATGTTGATTTATACTTGAAATTTTTCTTATCTGGATAAATTGTATGCTACTGGAGAAAGATAAGTTCATCTTTAACCATTCACTAAGGCCAAATCTACCCATATCTAGATGTCACTCTTGTAAAACATTTCCTCAATTCCATAACATTTTCATCTATGGTGAATTTATTAACATGTTAAAAATATTATCACATTTATATTTTTTCTATGTGAATGACATGATGAAAACATCTAAGGTACAAACAATTCAAATTTTGTAATTCAAATAAAAATTATTATTTTTTCCACCAAATTTAATAAAGATTTTTTATAATGTTTTTTCTAAAAATCATTGTCATTGTATTTTAATTTATTGAATAGTTGATCAACTATTAACTCAGATGTTTTTTACATTATTCTATACTTTCAATGAATAATGTCATCCATTGTTGATATTTATTTATATAAAGTATAAATTATAGATAAAATAACAAATAAAGTCTTCAATGAATGTTTCAACCTAAATGAGTGTGTACCATATTCACAAATGGGACACCCCGACGTTTCAATAATGACATTTCATATAAATGTTCAATAGGTAGTAAAATCATTTATCATCCTATAAAACATGGCCCTCAATGTGAACTCTTAACTTCTATGGGACTCGTATAATGTATCAATTGTAACCCACATCAATTTTATATCATAAATGAATGGGTCAAAATAGACATCAATGTCATTATTTGGTTGTTTTTGTTTCTATATATGTTGAGAAAGATAATGTATTTTCACTTTTTTTATAACCATGATGGAAAGTTATAAATTACTACCACAACTAGATATATAATGTGTGTTCTAATTTGTACACCAAAAGTATATATTCTATATATTGATAAACAAGACGAATTTCTCTTGAATTGTTTTAAAATTCACAAGACCCAAAATATTTTTTTACTGAGGATAGTCTATTGGATGACTTAGTTTATGATATTTGATTATTATTTTTGTGTACTATGAAATTTTTTAACTGCTTCCTAAAATACATATAGTCATCTATACATTATAATGATACAAAATTACCATTCAAATTTTAACAGTCTTGATTCATGATTTTTGTATTAATATATTTCAAAATATAGTGAATTTGGTGAGTGATTTGTATCATGTAATACATAAATCATTGTATCTTCATAATTAGTGTGTACATCCTACTTTTTCCCAGTATTTAGTGAAAAATATATTGATTCCATCTTTTCTGTGAAAAATAAATTTTTTTAAAACTAATTTGGATTAATTCAACTTTAATAACAACAATTTCAACATATAAAAACGATTTGAGAAGGATTATATGTATTCATTATTGTAAAAATGATAAAATCTTTAACTACATCATCATACTCGTCTATCATATGATTTAAATCCAACCATTTTTATTAGTATCCACATGAATAGGTTTAATAATTTTCATTTTTAAAATATATAAATAAAAATCGACAGGGTATTTATTATCAACCTAGAAACATATAGATACTTATAATAAATTTGATTATTTTCCAAAATAGAAAGTCATTCCCACTTTTCACACTAAAATAAGAAATTAATAACCAAATTTGTAAAACAAAAATGGAAATAGTTTAATGAAATTTTAATATAATAATCCTTATGAGATGCATTGACATTGGAAACCTCCTCATATAAAAATAATTTTGAGTGTTTGTGAAAAAGTACGATGTTGTTTGGTAGCATTAAAGTTGTAAGTTGATTATTGATGAAATCATTAATATCGAGATATAAATATTGATGCTAAATTTCTATATGAGGAACCCACATGGGATGATATCCACCAGGAATCATTTATCACCACTGTTATATTGTAATTTTAATTGAAAAATAATGATCATATTGGAGTACTATAGCTGAATGAATTCCACCATCTAAATGTTATATGTAAGGATTCATAAAAATTTAACATTTTACACAAGGGTAACATGAAAATAAACAACTGATAGTGGTTGAAGGGTTATATGAACCCCAAAATATTGAATACAAAATATAACATTTTAAAAGAATAATTTAACCTACATAAATAAGACTTTTCTATGATAATAATTTTTTAATGATCTATATTGTTATTTCTATAGAGTGGATCAAATCATTAAAGGAAGGAATGTGTGATATATATAAATTTTTAAAGATTCATATTATGTTTTATTTATTAAAATACCCATAGAGAAATAATTCTCACCCACCAAATTATTAATGGTATTCAGTTAGAATGATATTTTAATTGATGGTGATGTTTATTTTTATAAAACATTGAACATTATTTGAGTTAAAATATGATTTTATTTATATAATATACAATTGATTTCAATAAAAATAAAATTCAATTTTTTTTGAAGTATATTGAATTAAAATTGAAAATAGACACTAAATGATGTAATCTTAGTCAAGATTACAACACCTATTGGATCTATGATACTTTAATATACATCATTTGAGATGCATTTTACAATGAATATCTACAAGAACTGGTTTCTAAATTCATGGAGAACATCATCATTTTTAGAATAATCATTTCATTATAATTAATTCAAGGTAGTTACAATTATTTTCTGATGTTTAAATCAATAATAAATACATTGATTTATATTTTTATTGTAGGAATTTTACAAACAAGAAGTAATAATTAATATTTTTAGATGAAAATTAATGTCCACTGATTAAATGAAGAAAATGATGAAAATACAATAAATAATAAAAATAAATTTGGTAGTATAATTACATATTTTATGATATTGTTATTAAAATAAAATACTTTTATAAAAAATTTCTACAAAATAATAAGAACTAAAAATAAATTATTGGATGTTTTTTCTTAGAAATATTACACCAATAACAATATTATCGACATAGTCGATAAAATATGTTTAGAATGTATTTTATTTGTAATAGAGAAACTAATGTCATTTTTTTTGTTAAAATGAAATTACTTTAACAATTTATTAGCATGGTATTAGTTGGGGAATATTAAAATTTTACGCATTTAATTAGGTTACCAATTTAATCTTTCCCTTACCCTTTCCGATAAATATAAAATATAATGTAACCCTTATGAATAAGATTTATTATTTCAATATTGTTGAAACTCTTATCTGTGGTTTAATTTTTCTAAAAATGAGTGTTGGTATTGTAATGATTTGAATTTTGAACTAGGATAAAAAGTGATGGTTTTTTATCTTTTTCAATTATTGAATGTGTCATTTATAAAATACATTTTTATAACTCAACTATATGATTTGGAACCTTTCCAAATGATGTTTTTGGACTTGGGTGAAGGATTATTATGTTTCCCAGGTGGATTGAGGAATAACGGTAGTTCCAGATCTAGAAAATCCATGTTTTGGAATCCTGTAGGGCACATAGTTTGTCTAAAACCATACGACCCACTGCAGGTAACTGTGTGATCATATTTAAAGTGAAAGACATGTTTTTCATGGGCTGTGTACAGTTTCCCAAACCACGTTCCTAGATCGTTTGAAGGGAGTTTCTTAAAGATTGGGTGTCACATAGTTGACACACAGTTCACCAAACCATGAGGGTCAAACCATGTCGACTAGTCTATTTAATGACTTAAATTAATTTTAATAAAATTAAAAAAATACTAATCTCTACACCCTATCCCTAAAACATGACACACACCCCATGGAGGGTTCCCCCTCTCAAAATACATGACCCCCTCCATGACCCTTCTTCGATCCACGATTTTGGTCAGGATTTCATATCATTCATTAACTGAATTATGAAGGTAGAGTCTCTCCTCCCATCTCCTCCCTATTTTCCACTTTAGTTCGGCATATTCGTCACCCCATAGGGTTCGGCCAAACCCTTGGTATTTGGGTAATTTGATTTATCAGACTTCTTTTGTTCTAGGGTTGTGAGAATGGTCTCTTGGGACCCTTGGGTGCATGTTCTGACAACTACCCCTAAAGAGGAGGCTGTTTGGATTTTCTCAGTTGTTCATCAGTATTGGTGGTGAGGTTTAAATCTTGCTTCATGTTTTCCCGACATATAAATTTGGTTTTTTATTTTTTTTAATGTTCATATTAATTATCTTTTATTTGGTTGGTCTCTACATTGTGATTTTGACTCTCCGGTTCTATGGAGACTCACCTGTGTATGCCTATTTAAGTATATATTTATATATGGGTTCCCCCATTAGATGTATATTCTTGTACAATAGTGAATATATGTGTGTGGTGATGTGTGTTCCTATGTATATATTTTAAAATTCATGTGTATGTGAGTAGAGAATTGTATATGAATATAAGAATATGGGTAAGGATCCCCTGGCACATGTTCACGACCTTGCAGGTGTGTGCATAGGGGCTAGGTGGCCCTTCATGTTTGTGAAGATGCATATGCATAATGAGGGACCATCATCTTTTAGTTAAAAGAGTCATGATCCGAATTTGATGGCTTCGTTCCATTTTGAGGTAAGGTCCCTTTCCATGCCAACTAACTTTTAGTAATGCATTAATTAAATTACTTACTACCTATTTCTTAGAGTATATTAATGAAATATGGTTTTTTGGTTTAAATTATTTCCAAGATATGGTTATTGATATTCATAAAAGTGATGGGTGATTGTGAATAAATAACTCACGTTTTTTGTTATAAAACCCCTCCCACAGAGGTGAACTACATACAAGATAAAAAGTAACGATAGACTATTATTATTCTTACCTTATTTCTTTTATTTTTTCATTATACTTGGGTAAGAATTGATAAATGAAATTTTAGGTTTATTATCCAATTTATGTTGCTTTTTTCCAATTAGGTATATGACTTGTAACCTTGGCACTGCTTATTACACTTAAACCCTTTAAAAAAATTTCCATGATTAGGAAAATTAGTTGGGATGACCATGATTAGGAAACATACACTAAATTACGTGCCTAGATTAAATGGTTAGGCCACAATGATTTTCTTGCCTTATATTAATGGGTTTAAAAGAAATAGATCCTTAGGGATGGAATGGTGTATTCCTAAGGGAAAACATGAGATGTCTTTCCCTCATGAAATGATTATAATGTGACTACTCCTATGTTTATGTTTAATTGAAATACTTAATAAGAGATCCATTATTTGTAAAGGTTAACATGTTTGCTTATATGTATATGGTGTGGCTATTTGAAACAAATATGAGGAAATTTTATATGTTTTATATTTTAACTTTGGAACTACCTATAAATGGTGATTAATGAGAGGATGTTTACCCCATGTAATTTTATTAAATTTCTATTGATGGGATGTATTTTAACCCATTCCATGAATAATATCTTCAAAGTACGGGTGTATGTTTTACCACATGACTGTATTAAAAGTGTGGAAATGATGAGTCCATATAATGAACTATATTAAAAGTGTGAACATGCTGAGACCACCAATTCAACTATATTAAAAGTGTTCAAACACTGAGATTGCTTATTGAACTATATTAAAAGTGTTAACATGGTGAGAACACATAAGTATCTATTAGAAAAGGGAGGATTTATTACCCCATTCCATATATATATATATTTGTATTTTTATGTATGTAGTGATCAAATCAGAATGATATCCTTATAACGATTCGATGTTGTCACAACCTTCAGGAATCCCTTACAAACATGGACATGTATAATTCTTTATATAGTTATATTTATTAAAATGTTCTTATGTACACTGTCTAATTTATATTGAACTGGATTCATCTTGACATTAGTGAGTTCCAGCCTATTGAGATTTCATCTCACACCCTACTCAGGTACCCATGGTACCCGATAAGACCTTATACCTTCAGGTCTTATATTGATTGTTGTATGGTTGTACCTAAAGAGTTAGGAGAAAGGGACCGAGATGGAGCTCATAATGCTCATAGAGATCACCCTTGGGTATTTTATTATTTTCCGAATTTCATAGTGTATTGAAAAGCATGTAGTTTTGTTCACTACTTTAAATTAGGTAGCATCATTATGTCATCTATGTAGTTGTTGTATAACTTGGCATTGGACACCTTTATAAAATGATTATTATATCACTTATGTTATTTTCTTTTACATATCTACTAATTCCAATATTATTTCAATTTCCTATTATTTGAACTCTGATATGGGGGTATAGTATCCCCACCATCATCTCCAAAGACCCTCACTGATTATCGGTAGCCTCTAGCATAAGGGGAGATTCCCTTGAGGTTATGTGACACACCGGTATAGCTACTGGGTTAATGGATAGTCGGACCATGACATTACATGTATTTATACTTGATAATGTAAGTGATTTTTCCCTTTTCATAGTTCTATCTATTCTAATATTTTTTATGCTTTATTATTTTGGAATTTTGTTGGTTTTTTTGAAAAGATAAGGAGGTTGATTTACTGTAGTGGGATTGATCACTGTGACCTACTTTAAGGAGGTATGATTTTTTGGATATTTATGTGGTCCTTTACTTATTTTATTTGTTTCTTTTATGAAATTTATATTCATTTATATAGTAAATAATATAATAGGTGGTGTTATTATCATTAGTGTAGGTCCAAATAAGAGTAAAGGATGTGAAATTCTATTGTTCATTATTTTATTTTCATTGATGCTTGTGAATCGTATTATTATATTGAACTTTTCATTATGTGTTTGTTATAAAATATGATTTATCATTAAAAATTGTAATGGTTGTTATAAGTTAGTTTCTCCATTGTGAAAACCCATGCAAGGCTATCCATGAAAAAAACAATGAAATCATAATTTTGGTTACATTTTTTTCAAAACATGATTGAAAATTCTGATGAAAAAAATATTTGAGAGATTGATCCCATAAATTAATATTTATTTTCTTTTGAAAAAAACTATTGGAGTTGTTTATTTTGTATTCTTGATATGGGAAATAAAAAAATAAAATTTATGATAGCTTCTCCGTGACTATTTAAGAAATGGTAGTGCCACATGGAATACTTTTATTGATGATATATTCCTATATAATACACCACACCCCATTGGGGTTTATTAGCACACTCACCGACTCCCTAGTTTTTATAGCCCTTGATTCATTCAATGATGTAAACTGGTTGAGTTTCCATGGACCTTCTAGTAATGATGGTCCTCCCCATCACCACCACCATTTAATCCTCTCTTGCTGAAGCATCCACCCCCGTTGATCTATATAATGCTCCACCATTAGCTATGGAACCGTAAAACTAACATGTAGGGGTTATAATACTATAGATAATGTAAAATTAATATTATCCCACCCCCACCCTAGTACCCGAGCCACGAACATCTAAAGGATCGATAGATTCTCAACTGTCTCTTGGTTAATCTGCTGAATTTCTATGTCTTGTGCTGGTTGTTCAATATTTTCCATGTATTAATGATTTTGGGTTTTCATGCTGCAATACCTCATATCTATGATTTCTCCGCTAACAAAAAATGAAATCGTAGATGTGGAATTAGTTTTGTCTATTTTTTATTCATGTTTAAAAATTATTTTTTTCTCAAATCACCACTATAGATGAGGTCATTAACTATACAAGAAAATTTTTTTTTCAATGAAAATATTTGAGGAAAATTTAATCGATGATAACACCATGTAGTTGTTTTAGCACAAGGAACATAAATCATAAAAGAATGGTTTATTATTTCAAAATGAAAGTGACTATTAAGGCCCCCTTTATTAGTAAAAAAATAAAGTGATGATAATGGGTCATTTATCAATGATTAATTTTAGTGCTAATAATGGGGGTGTTTATCAGTTATTTATTTTATTGTTCTTTTCCACCACTAATATAAGTGTCTTTTATCAATGATTTTGGTAGCACTGATAAAGATCATGAAATATCTGTAAATATGCAATAGAATTCTCTGAGCCCTATAAAAACAAACCCCATCAGAAACAAAAGAGATAAAAGTAAAAAGTTTCTGAAGATATGATTGAAATAAAAATATAAAATTTCATTATCAATAAATTAAAAATTAACAGACACAATATTGATGATGTGTGTTGTATATAATTAATTAAAAATTTAAAACCAATATTAAAAATAGTAACTCTTTTAGCAATATTTCCCAAAAGATCAAACTCTAATTGGAATATTTCCCCTTAAAAAAATAAATGTGAATTTTAGTAATAGGTAAAAAAATAATTTTATTGTTTTTTAATAAAAATATGATAAATTATATTGTTGATTAAAATGTATATATTAAAAATTATTTTAATTAAATCATGCATCGAATTGATTTTTATAATATTATTACACATCACAAATGAATTATGGATCATTTTAAAAACGTTTGACAACAATATGATATTTTTTTCTTATATTTGGATATGTGATACTTGTATCAAAATAAAATAAAAATTTTATATTCAAAAAAAAAACTTTGAGTCATACCAACCACATCATGTGTAGGATTGAATAGTGTTCACTTCAAACACATCCCAAAATATTTATTGATGTTATCCATATTGTTTGAAAAAAAATTGAGAATTCGTTTTTTATTTTGACTATGTGACACACGCTTTAACAAATAAATGGGTTTTCTATTGAGAACATACACTTCAATTCATACTGACCATATCATGTTTTGTATTTATGTGTGGTTGATTCCTAAATTTCACACATGAATTATGGATAATTGTAATAATGTTTGAAAACAATCTGAGCTTGTTTTCTCATTTTTGTGCCATTATTCCCATTGTAAACTAAAATGATGTTTTAATATTAAAAAAATGAACATTGTGACATGATTAAAGAATCATGTATCATATTTCCCCGATCCTAATCTATATACATTGAAAAAAAATTCTTCAAAATTTTCATAATGTTAGAAAAAAATTTGGGCTCATTTGCATAGTTTTTCTTTGTGATGCATGATTTAAAATAAACTGTAACTTATATAGATAAACCATGCACTTCATGTCATACTGACCGCATCATGTGTCATATTGATGTTAAGTAAATTATGAAATGTCACAAATGAATTATGAAGCATTTTAATAGTGTTTAAAATCAATAAGAGCTTATTTACTAATTTTTTTCTAGTGAGGTGTGTTTTTAACTAAAATGACACTTTAATATTAAATACATTTACTTAATGTTATTTTAATGACATCATGCATCATAATATTGTGTGGTTAATTTCTACACAACAAAAATTTATTATGGATGGTTTTCCTAAATTTTGAAAATATTTTTAGATTGTTTCTTTATTTTGGCAATGTGATTAGAGTTTTATTCTAAAATGGAACTATTATATTGAATACACACACATTGAGTCATACTAACCACATAATGAGTTATATTTATTTTTGGTTGATTCCTACGTATCAGAATGAAATTATAGATCATTTTCATAATGTCTGAAAATAATCTAATATCATTTTCATGGTTTTGTTTATGTAATGTGAATCTTAAACAATAATATAGATTTTATATTGAAAACATGCACCTCAATTCATACCAATAACATTTTGTGACATAATGTTGTCTGGTTAATGAAAACGTGTCAAAAATAAATTATTGATCACTTTCATACTGTTTGATAACAATCCATGATCTTTTTCTTGGGTTATGATATGTAATTCTTGTTTTAAACTAAAATGCAACATTTATATTGAAAATAGATACTTCATATAAAAACTGTAACATTGTGTTTAAAATTTAAATATGGTCAATTCTTACATGTCGTAAATGATTTATTTATTATTTTTCTATTTTATTAAAATAATATTATCTCGGTTTCATAGATTCTGATATGTGACACATTTTAAAATAAATTGAAAATTTTATATTGAAAACATGTACATCAAGTCATATGGAGCACATAATGTGTTTGATTGATTTGAGGATATATCCTATATATCAAAAATTAAATATTTATTTTTTCTCTAATGTTTAAAAATAATCCAAGCTAGTTTTCTCAGTTTTGGCTGTGTAACGTGCATTTCAATCTAAAATGGTATTTTTATATTGAAACCTAGAACATCATGTAATGTGAGAGACAAATTTTTTTGTATTTATGGGTGTTTGATTCATACATGTAAAAATAAATTGTTTATTTATTTACTAAATTTTTTAAAAGTGAATGTTTCTTCTTAGATTTGAGTGTATTTTGTGTTTTTCACTAAAATATCAATTTTAAATTGAAAACCCACATTATAATTCATAACAGTAATATTATGTATCATTATCCTAATGTTTGAAAATAACATGAGCTCATTTTCATTGTTTTTACGATGTGACATGCATTTTGATATAAAATGAAACCTCTATATTAAAAACACATACATTAATTTTGTACCAACCATATCATGTGCCAAATTGACACGAGATCAATTCAATCCTTGGAATAACAAATAAATAAATGATACTTATATATTGAAAAAATGAACTTAGAGTCATACTGACAACATTATGTGGAAGATCATCATGCCATCAATTACTATACATTATAAATAAATTATAGTTCATTTCCATAAATATTTAAAATAATATGATTTATTTTGATCATTTTTTTATAGTGGAAAGTGTTTTATCCTTAAATGGTACTTTTATATTAGGAACACGAACATTGAGTGGTACCATCCACGTAATGTGCTGGATTGATGTAAGGACAATTATTACATGGAAGATATGAATCATGGATCATTTTCTTAATTTTATTGGAAAATATGAGGGGTTTTAATTATTTTTAGTTATATGTCACCTTTTCTATATGAAAATGACACTTAAAAACATTCACATTGAGTCATATTGGCCACATCATGTGTTAGATTTATCTGTGGTCATTTCATACACATACAATAGTGAAATATGGATCATTTTACTAATGGTTGAATAAAATCAATGATCATTTTCTCAGTTTTGTCTATGTGATGTGTGTTTAAATTAATACGGAAAATTTTAAATTGAAAATAAGATCATTAGTAATACCAGCCACATCATGGGTCAATGGGACATGCAGTAGATCCCTATATGTCACACAAGTAATATGGATCATTATCATATGTTTTGGAAAAATTTGGAGTTTTTTCTTACTTTTGCCTATGTGGAACATGTCTTAAACTAAAATCACTCTTTTATATTGAATACAATAAATTTAAGTCATTCTATCCACATCAGGTGTTAGATTATTTTTTAGTCGATTCATACACACCAAAAATGAATTATAGATCATTTTATAGAGTTTTCAAGACAATATGTTCTCTTTTTCTCAGTTTGATCTATGTGACAAATTTTTTAAACTAAAATGACACTTTTAATGTGATAAAACATCGACATTGAGTCATACCATCCATATATTGTTTCAGATTGATACATGATTGACTTTTAGATTTTAAAAATGAATTATGGATCAGTTTCCAAAATTTTGAACACAATATGGGATGTTTTTATCAGTTTTTAAAATTTTTGTGAATTTTATTGTAAAATGACACTTTTATATTGAAAAACAACACTTTGAGTCATTACGGTTATATCATGTGTTAGATTAATATTTAGTCAATTCATACACATAAGAAATTAATTATGGATTATTTTCCAAAATTTGGATATAATATGATCTCGTGTAATATCCCTTGCCTATGTGATCTCTATTTTAGTGTAAAATAATTCTTGAATTTGAATAAAAGCACATTGAGCCATAAGGGAAAGATCGTGTATCAAATTGATGTGTAGTTGTTTCCTACATGTCACAAATGAATTATGGATCATTGTCCTAATGTTTGAAAAAAATATGACCTTTTTTTATTTGTATTTACAATTTGACACATTTTTTAAACTAAAATAAAAAACTATCATGAAATAATGTACATTAATTAAAATAAATAAATTGATTTTCAATGTACTTTTATGAAGTTCCTACACATCAAAAATTAAATATGGATAAACATCCAAATTTTTTTAAAAATATAATCTTATTTGACTAGTTTTGACTGTGTATTAATCTTTTTTAACAAAAATGGAACTTTTATATTGATAACAATAAATTTGAGTCATACCAACAACAACTTACTCTAAAATTTTTTAATCATACACATCACAAATAAGATCACTTACACTATTAAAATTATTTAGTAAAATTAAAAACACCAAAAATAAGAAAAAAAATTGTTAAAATAATGGAAGAGATTGAATGGACTATCATAAGTAAAATAATGTGGGTTTTTTATGTTTGGAAATTTCTAAATAGTTCAAGGGTTAACAATGTCAATTTTTCAGTTCCACAACCCCTTGAACGTCATGAGGGATGGGGTCCTCTACTTTGGTTCTATTTAAAAGATTGTAATGGTTTTATTAGTTCATTTTAAAAAATATAAAGAAAAACTCAATTTATATGAAATAAAATAGAAATAGATTATTGAACTACTATTTATGAGTTCTAACTATTATAATTTATAAAAATGATATTTTATCATTACTTTATATAAAATGTTGATAATGGTAGGTTTTGTAAGTAATTTCTATTTTTTTGATCAAAAAAACATATATTTACCGAAAATCATTCGAAAAAGCTTATAATGTTCCCAATTTCATGCCCTAGGAGTTGATGGAATCTGATAATATCACTCCCTCAACGGAGTGGGAGGGACCTTTATTATCCTTATAAGTAACTAAACCTCTCTCAATCTCTCCCTTTTCAATCCCCTATTTTCTACCTTCATTCACTTAGATCTAGCTTATCCATGAAGTTTTATATTTTTTTGATGAAATCCAAATATTTCACTCTCATCCTTTACGTTCACTGAAGCTTAGTTTTTTCTTAACCTCATTTTGGTAGAATGTTTTAAAAAGATTCATCCATCGGTGAATTCATTTGACCAGTTTATTCAAATAATGTTGATTCTTGGTAATATTCACTATGGGTATTCTAAAAACATGTACATCATGATTAAGTTATCTTCAATGAACAACGTGCCCCAACCCTGGTCTAGTTCCCAGCACATCAATAATTGATCTTGTTTCTCCTTATTTTGGAGGAATTATGATTTCCACATGAAACATGATACCTTGACTATGGTGATTTGGGTAACTTTTTAAGACCATCATTTTTCTTTTTATAATCCTTCCATTATTCGAATTTCATAAAATTTGGTTGGTAGATATTTATATTCTTGTTGTAGAACTAGAATTATTTTCCTATTTATTTATCCAAAAATATATCATTGGAGATTATTTTTTAAGAACTCGAGTTGTGAATATTTGGGTTGTAGTTGGGGAATATTTCCACTACAAGAAACATATTTTTTTTGTCATTGATTTACATTTTTTCTTTATTCAATAAAATTTTTCACTTCACACCAGTGCATAAGCATGCATGATTCAATATCTACCATTAAAAATGCATGATGAGGATGTGATGATAAGGGTATGGTGTCTATTTATGGTGGAGGTCCGAAGTAATATGTTCAAATTGGTATTTATATTGACCGAAGAAGTAATTCAGACATAGATCATGTTATATCACTTGAGGGTGGGGAGTTGTATGGTACATAACTACAAGCTAGTCTCAAATAAAAGTATATTAATCCGAATTAAATAATAATGTTTGTCATCATCCATAAGGAAGTTGGGATATTAATTTCAAATTTGAGAGTAGTAAAAATATATGGTAGACTGAGAAGTGATTTTTAAGGCGGTTTGTGCATCATAGACCATGGAAATTATGTCAAAATCAGCTATGGAGACATCCAATGAAGGGGTAGTGAGAATTAGAGATAAATATAAACACATACAGGAGTTATAGGTGGTAGGTGAGGAAGATCCAATGGTCTCTATAACATGTAGAGACACCTAGGGCTGGGTGAATGCAATAATCATAGAGAGGTCGAGAGGGATGAGGTCGACTATTAATATTAGTAACCTCTTTCAAGATATGTAAGTTGAATGTTTAGTTCAAGAACAAGGATATGTGATTCAAGAAATAGTGGGCATTCAATACCCAATACTAGATGAAAACTTCTCTGAGGAAAAATTCCTTTATGGGATATATTAGAAGGATGATATATCTAGACATGTTTCAGTGGACAGTGTTGATGGATTTCATATAAGAAACATATACAGCCCAAGGAGAAGGAAGGAATGGAATGGAAAAAAAGTTTTTAGGGAGACGAATTGTGTTAAAGGGAAACTTGTCTAAAAAATTTAAGTTCTAATATCAATTACCTAAGATGATGAAAATCGGGTCAACCAAAAATAATAATGGGATTGATAGTGAACCCATGCCTCATGGCTCGAAAGGCAAAAAGGGATCGAATTTTCATATTGAAAATCGGATAATGGTGTGTGGTGATTCAAAGGAAAATGAATAGGGTGGTGGTGTAATGGAAGATATGATTTAGGAATATGAGGTATATAATAGTAAGGCCAGGACAGCAGATAAAGAGGATGGTGAAAAAGGGGATGCATGAGAGCCTATTATTCATTTCAATGAAAAAATGACATAGGAGGCATATGAGATCAATGCTACACAAGAGGAGGTCTATAGGATGAATGAGAAGATTATTAAATTTGACACTAATAAGGAATATTTTGTACTAATTAATAATAAAAATTGTCTTTTGATATTTGGATATATAAAAAAGATGATTTTTGAAGAAGAGTAAATCGAAACATTAGAAAAGACAACCTACAATTTTGAAGACCCCATTGAGGATGACCCAAACCCGAATGCCAAATCTCTTCAATTGAGGTTATCTAAAGGAAATGTATCAAATAGAATTAAATTAAATTTCAAGGATTTATTGATTTCTTATAGAGAATTCTTATTTCATGTTCTGAACATGAAAAGTTTCCCACTTTTCCAAAAAAAATTCGTTTCATAATAAAAAGTTAATTTTTAGTCACCTAATAAAGACATTATAAAATAAATTCTAAAATATTTAATGAATATATATTAAAAATAAATGAATATAAACATATAAAATTAATTAAAGTTATTAATGAAGGGATAATATTTAATGCATGAATGTAATAATTGAGTGAAATTTAATAAATAAACATAATAGATATTAAAATTATTAAAAAATGCTTGTGTTTTATTAATTATAAAAATTATTAAAAAAAGAAAAATAATATATATTAAAATGAAATGAATGCATAATAAATATGTACACTACGACCATATAAAATACCTTAAATTCTAAAGAAAAAATATTTATATATAAATATTTAAAATGAAGAAATTGCAATAATATTAAATGTATAAATATTACAACTGAATAAATTATGAATAAAATTTAATAATAAGTAACATTATTAGTGAAAAAAATACTAAATATTATTAATTAAGTGAATGTAAAAATAGAGAAATTAAATAATTAAAATAATATGCACATTTTAAAAATATTAAAAAATGAACATGTATTATTAATTATTTAAATAATTTTAAAAATTAAAAATGAATATACGTTAAAATGAAAATGAATAAATATTAATTATAAAAACTAAATGATAATAAATTATTAAATATTAATGACTAAACATATATAAATATATATTAAAATTGAAAAAATTATAAAAAAATTAACAATGAAACATTGAAAAAGATTAAATAAAAAAATAAAAAAATAAAAAAAATAATGATTATAAATGATTAGATAATATTTATAATGAATTAATTTGAAAATGATATTTAGAATTAATAAATTGTTATTTAATATTAACATAAAAAATGAATAATATTTACTAATTAATGGAAATATATATATATATACTATACAATGTTAATTAATATAATTTCAAAATAAATATTAAAAATTGAATAAATTAATTGAATATTATGTGTGTGTAAGTTCTAAATAAAAATAATTTAATTACATATCTGAATGTTTCATATAAATGTAACACATTTTTGATATATGTTAAAATGAATAAATTACATTAAATTTATTTTCCATTACTTGATACAATTAGTTTTTATTTAATTAATAATAATTAATAATTACAAACCATTTTTCGGTAAGTATATGACTTACGTAATGTAAATATAGATATATTTTTTTTATAAATCATATAGAAGAAAATATTATAGAGGTATATATATTTAAATATTAAAATGATTAATTATATTAATGAAAAATTATTTATAAAGAATGTAAATATTAGTAAATTACAAAAAAAATTACATAAAAAAATTTTTAATAAATTTTTAAAAAAACACTATAATTTTTTTTAAAAGCGCAAAACCTTTATTTATGGAAAGTAATATAGAAACCACATTCATTAGATCTAAAATGGGCCTTTTCATTTCTAAAAATGCATGCAACCTTTATCATCATAGATAATGCACCCCTTTATTACCACTGATTAAGGTACCCCATTATTGGTGCTTTATATAACACTAGAAAAGGCTCTGAGATCCGGTAAAAAATATACATTTTTTTACCATCACTATAACAAACCAATGTTAGAAACATAAAATCAAATTAGAATATAAATATTACAGAAAAAATAATGAAATATAAATACTAAATTTCCCCATCATTTCAGTTCAAAACTTATGTACATGATATTTTTAATGATGTAATATTTACAACTAATTAAATAAAATTAAAATCCAATATACAAAATCATAAATTTTGTATCATGTTTTTTTCAACGATCACCCCTTATAAAAACCTTGTTCATGTAATAAAACCAATGTTTTTGGTAACTGTAATTAAAAAAATAAATATATTATTATTTTAGTATAATTCATATATGATAAATTATACATTTAATTACTATGTATGTCAATGATATAATTAGTTATCCTATAAATTGTCTTATTAATTATATCATTGTAAATTTTATATTAGATAATATTTTTTTAAATATACCATGATTTGATTATTATATTATGACTTATTAATTACATCGTTAATTAATAATATTAATAAATTATATTGTTAATTAAATCATATTTTACTGATATTATTAGTTACTAAATTATTTACCTTCCAAAAATCTGGTTAAAAATAATATCATTAAACAAAATCAACATTTTAAAATTAAAAACATTAACATTCATAATACCGGGAACATTGTGTGTCATTTTGATGTGTAATCCATTCTTGGAGGTTATTAATTATTTACAAATAATTTTCCTAATATTTGAAAATAATATGAGATCATTTACTCTATTCTGAAAATGTGATGCATGTTTTAGACATAAATGAATATTGTATATTAAAAAACATAGTTGGAGTCTTTATAGCCACATCATATGTCAGATCGATGTACAGTTTATTCATACATGTCATAAATGAATTAAAGGACATCTTACTAAAATTTTAAAATAATTGGATCTCATTTACTTGATTTTGATAAATCGATGTTCATTTTAAACTAAAATAAAACATTTAAATTTAAATCATGCACTTTATGTTATATCTGCAACAACATGTGTTAGATTGACATAAGGCTAATTCTTATACATCAAGAATGAATTATATACCATAATTCAAATGTTTAAACCAATATGAGTTTTTTCTCAGTTTTAGATATGAGATGTATGTTTTAAACAAAAATTACACTTCTACATTGAAAACAATCACATTGATTCATACAGACCATATTTTGTGTTGGATTTATTTTCAATCATTTACGATAATTAAAAATGAATAATGGATAATTTTAGTGTTTGTAAAAAATATTTAGTGAATTATTTTCATGATTTTGGCTATGTGACACAAATTTTTAAACTAAAATTAAACTTTTATATTGGAATATCTAAATTAGAGTCAATCTGTACACATCATTTGTTATATTGACAAGGGGTAGATTCCAACATGTCATATATGAATTATGGATTGTTTTCCTAATGTTTCAAATAATTAATGTTCTTTTTCCCAATTTTTATATGTGAGGTGTTTTTTAAACTGAAATGAAATATTTATATTGAGAACACACATGTTGAGTCATACAGACCTTATCATGAGTCTAATTGACATGTAGTCCATTACTACACATCTTAGATGTATTAATGGTTCTTATTAATGTTTTAAAACAATCTAATATTTTTTATTGGTTTCAGATATGTTAGACATGTTTTAATCTAATTTGAAATAGTAATATTAAAAATAGGAAAATTGCTGCATATCGATCACATCATGCTTTTTATTTATGTGTGGTAAATTCCAACTCAGCAAAATTGAATTACAGATCATTTTATAAAATTTTGAAAATAATCTAATCTCATTTTCTTGGGTTTGACTATTTGACACACATTTTAAGATAAAATGAATCATTTATATTGAATACATGACCTTTGAGTCATACTCTATCATCCCATTACAGTTTCAAGTATTCTAAAACCATCTTGGGTTAAATTATTTTTACATTAAATGAAAAAATTGGTTTATCAAAGAAAAAGGTTTTTTTTAAACATGTATTGTATTGGTAAAACACACAATTAACCGTCATTAATATTCGATTAAATATTTTATAAGTTAATGAGTGAGTATTTGTGTGTTTTTTAGGCCCATAAAATATCAGATAAGACAAAATAAATTTATTATATTGAATATATTAACTGTGCACTTTTTATTCAAAATATTGATGTAAATCCAAAATGATGTATAGTTTCTGAAATTGGTGTTCTCTTTTTTGTCTAAAATATTGCATTTACCCTAGGAGGGGAATATAATTTGAAGGTTCCAAGAAATAGGATGTCTCATTTGTGAGATTTAATTATTAAATAATATTTATTATATTTTATAACAAATAATTAAATATATATCAAATGATGCGTCATATAGAAAATTTGAGACTACTGATGAGTCCAGAATGAGAGTTTTACCGTATATTTGGTTTAACATTTGTAAGCGCCATTAATTTGGTGCCGCACTCGCACAAATAAATCTTTTTTGTTTTAATTAATTAATTATTCCAATTTTTTATTATGAAATCATTAATATCTCTCAAATTGTTCATCGTTTGAGAAATTCAAGGCCATTTATGGGTCCAAAAAGATATTTTTACCCTATACGGGCTATAACATTGGTAAGCGTCGGGTATTTGGATGTCTCGCTCACAAAAATAACCATTTTTTAATTAATTATTTAACCCTATTTTTAAATAATAAATCATTAATATATCTCAAAAGGATTACCGTTTGATAAATCTGATACCATTGTTGGGTCCAGAATGGAGTTTTTACCTTAGGAAGGGAATAATATTCATGTGCAATGGACGTTTGATATCATTTAGTAATTGGGTTAAATAATTAAATTTAATAATTTAATTAAAAACATTTTTTTTTTCATTCTCTCTCCAAAACGGCACTTCCACAATTTATGACCGATTAGATTTTTTAAACCTTTAATTTTAAAACGTTTTTAATGATTTCAGTTCTAATGCCATAAATAGGTGAAATAAATAAGTCCCCTATGAATTTTAGCAGAAACTGAAGATTAAAACTACTGTTTAAAATTGCAATTTTAATTTATGCTTTTTTGGGATTTATTAAATAATAGAATTTTATCACATTATTTATTTGTAATAATTCAATTTTTAATTCAAATAAATAATTTTATTAATTTAATAATTACACCATATTTAATAAAACAAAACTATCTCTCCTTCTTCACTGCACGCGAACGACCATTGATGGCCACCATTGTTTTCCAAAACAACTGTTTCACCACTATTTCAACCTGTTTGTGTTTCCACTCATAGATTAGGTAAAATAAATTACTATGCCTTAATTTTTTGGTTCATTATATTTAGAATCGGGTGTTTTTAAAGTGCATTGAGGGTGCTTCATTTTCAGGGTTCCAAAATCATTGTAGGTCTTGATTCTTCTTGTTGGTTGATCTTTTTTCCTATGATGATCTCAAAACACACTTTTGCACTACTATACAACCCTCCAAATCATAGTAGTGGTTTTCCTAGATTTTCATTCCATTGTGCATTGGTATGTTTAAGAAGAACCGTGAGTGTTCCATTTTATTTATTCAGTTTATTTATTATTATCTAAATAATCGAAATTCAATAACTTTTTTATTATTGATCAGAATTGCGTACCATCTGTACCATTGAATTCGTCTCAATGAGCAGAATCAATTAATGCTTTTTGAAGGAAGTAAGGATTTCCTTGATTTGTTTTTTTAAAATTTTAATTGATATTAAAAAATAAATTATTAAAGGATAATTTCCAAATTATAAATATATATTTTTTGAAAAATATCCATAACATAATTATATATGGATAAATCGTAAAAGATAATCAAGTGGCATTATCTAGCGATAATTTATAAAATTGTCATATGAAAATTGTTTTTGAATTATTAAAGGGAAATTACCAGTCTTATTGTAAAGTTATGAAAAAATTATTAATGGACAATTATAAAGTAATTATCTTGTGACATGGATTATAGAAATTATCATAGAATAATTACTTGTATTATTAAACGATAATATCAAAAAATTATCAAAGGATAATTAATATATTTATATAAAAATAATTTCAGGATTATCATTTCCACTGACATCGACGACCTTGAGGTAGGTGGTTCTGTTTACATTATCCAAATTGATTATCCTTATATTGCCTGATTTATTTCAATTGTTTGTTTAAATTGAATTATTAAATTGTGATTTCAATTAAATTGATAAAAATGTTTATTCTAATGAATAGTGATATTAGAGTTGATATTTCAATTAAAATTTGGAAAACACCCAATTCCATTGAATTGGGTGTTTTCATAGAAATTGGGTAATTTAAATTATTTATGTTAAATTGTGGATTTGATGCAAATTATTACAATTAAAATTTTGAATTTAAATGTGGAAATAAATTTTTTAAGGATGGAATTGGTTTTTAATATATTTTAAATCGGTGAAAACCAATTAAAATTATATCATAAAAACCCAGTGGTATAATCTTGTGAACAATGCATGTTTTTTTAATAAAACATGTTTTAGTATTAAATGGAACAAAACTGCCACGTTTGAAATGGAATAATTGGATTGATCATATTTATGGTATTCTTAAAATAGTCATCCCATCTTATAATAGTGAACACAAGCCTTAGGTTGTTAGTGAGTTATTTGGATAGAATCTATGCTACAACAACTTTCTAAAATATTCTTCGGCAGGTCACATCCCCGACGGGTTGGTGATGAGTCTATTTTGGCCAATGTCAAAGGGACATGTGTATACACATTTTTCTATGTGCACATAGAGAGTGTGTAATCCTATAGCTAGTTAATACTATCATACCTTTTGGAAGATGACCACGTTTCTCACTTATTTGTTTATATTTGAGATATAAATGTATGCCAATGTTTGTTTGAACTGGTTAAACGCCTAATAAATTTATATAAACTGTTTTATATAAATGTTTTACATAATCCATTGTTTTATAAATATTCCATTATTTGAAAAATTATTTCTTTAAATATTTATTTTTATCATTTGAAAATGTATAGCATGTTTTGTTTAAATATGCTTTTGAATTTCCAAAACTCATTATTTTGAAATTGAAAGATTTACTTTGGATAATTTATATTTGGAATCTCTTATGAAATTATTGGTGTTATCCTATTGGGACATTGGATTACACAATACTTTAGAATTTGGGTGTTTTTACTCTTTCTTATTCTAGGTTCGAGCAATGGGAAGGCATCTCTTGGAGGTAGATCCAACTATTGAGCATTGGTCTTGTTGAGATGTGTCTGTAGGGAACGTGGGGCTTCTTTACCATTTCAGTACTTTCGATTTTATTCCTCTTTATTTTCTGGTACATTACTCCCAGTTGATTTTCTTTTTCTATGCATACTGTCTTGTTTCGTTACTTCTGCATTCTTAGTAGAAAAATCATTCCATTGTGTATGTTGTGTGAAGCCAGTTGCTATTCACCGACCCATGAGGATTGGGAATGCCCGTTGGGCTATGTCAGTTTCGGCTCGGGTATTGGGTTACCCAGGTACTCAGACTGGTTTGTGAAAAATTGGTATCAGAGGGAGGTTGACCCCTGTGGTTGATTTCAGTATGCATTTGTGAAATCATTTTGGGGAATAGGAGGTTGTTGCGGTTGAGTGCCCAACCAGATCTCACTGCAATAAACCTTATTTCACCAAGGGTGGTTAGGGAAAGATGTATTATGGTGTAGTTTCAATATTTTCCTTATTATGATTTCGATCGGGTGAAATCCAAATCTTGTTTTTTCTTTATATTGAGAGTAATTTCTATCATTACTCAGTCACAATGTAAATATAATGTCTTTTTATTGAAGGTTGATATTTTGTAACTAAATTCCCCTGAGAAGACATGTAAATTAGATCCAGGAGGAGGCGGCAGCTAATCCTCAGAGAGAGAATCATGTTTTGGATATGAATCTAGTTGACATGAGATCATTAGAACCGTCAAAAACTATGGTTCAATCAAATGTTTCGACTACAAAAGGGTTCCAGGCATAGGCATTCGGAACAATGATTTTTCACGCAGTGAAAGAGTCTTTAGAGGAAGCTGATTTCACGACCCGTCCTCGGGGCCCGTGCCGTGACTACCCCAAGACCGCCTTCCATAGGCTAGGGGCTGGAGAATAGCACCAAAGGCGTAAATCCCGATAACTGGGACAAAATTGCCTTTATAAAAGTAAACAAAACACCAGAGAATACAAGTGTAAGTAAAACACTAAGTACAAAAGAATGTGCTGAAAAATAAATGAGCCAGAATACAAACCCAATTGAATGTACAGCTACAACAGAATGAAAGTACAATCGAAAAAGACAAACAGCTGAAAGAAAGGAAGAAGCTCATGGGTCGTCCTCCTCGGATCCTACCTGAAGGGTAGGTATAGATAGCGCAACTCCTGGATCGTCCACCACAGATCTTACCTGAAGGGTAGGTATAGATAGCGCAGCTCCTGGATCGTCCACCACTGATCCTACCTGAAGGGTAGGTACAAATAGCCTCCACAACGCTCTCAGCCGTCAACCTCCTCTGAGTGTCGTCTCGCCGTGAAGTCCACCTGCGGATACTGACTCGTCGTGTGGTCCACCTCCAGGTATCGTCTAGTCCTCAAACACTCAGCCTCTTTCAGCGCTTCCCATCGTCTACAGCCAACAAAATGAGGTGCGGGCATAGCCCGTGTAGGGGTGAGTATACAATACTCAGTAGGGACCCAGAGACCCTCAAGGTCTCCCTAAAACCAACAAGGATAACCACAAATTAGATCTCAACAGATAACCTCTACATAGGTACATGCCCATACATATACCTAAGTTATCAAGTAACCCATCTCCATCATGAGGACACACAAATTTTATGAAATCAAAAGATAACCACTACCCAGGTATATGCTCATACATATACCTATGTTATCAAGTTACCCATCTCAATCATTAGGTAAACACAATGATCATAGACTCAGCTCAAACTAGGATTTTAATTATCGAAACCGTAACTGCTGAAGAGCCCCGTCTCTAGAGGGTACAATGGTCCTGTCATGACCCCGAGGTACTTCTCACTAACCTAAGACTGCAGAGGTACTCCTCCTGTAGAGTACCGCGGGCCAGCCACCCAAACATAGTAGGTTATCCCGCCAGGGTATGCCACCCAAACACAGTAGTGCACACCCCCTAATAGCCTGCAGAGGTACTCTCCAGAAGAGTACCGTGTGTCTTCAATGCCACACTATAGTGCTCCATCCGCTATGGGTCTACACCCAAACAAAGTAGTGCTCCGTCCACTAGGCGAGTCGACTCACTCCAAGTCGAATCGGTCAAGCAGTCGTCAAGTCTCAGCCGGCTACACGGTCTCCGTACTCCGAATGCTAATCTCCGGGAGGGTCCGCTCCCCGAGCTACAGGTCGATACACCAAGTATCTCAATGTCCCACGAAGAAGTATCTCAAAGTACTGCCTCATCATAAGTGTCTCAACGCAAGAGAGGGCGTGTCAATCGGACGCCCGGTCTGTGAGTTGTTAGAATCTTCGTCCCCAGGGCCCAATTGGTTTCGTGTGCGAACCACCCCGCCCGTCTGTATCTCAACTGTACCCTGAACTCTCATAAGGTATACTCATAGGGACCATTTCTCCATGTGATCACCAACACCACTGACGGTTCGTCAAACAGACGTCCAGTCTGAAAGTTATCAGCTTTTCCGTTCTAGAGGCCTAGTTGGATTTTGTGTACAATCCATCCTGGCCATACTCTACCTGTATCCAAAACTCAGGATAATTATTCCAAATGTTCCGTCTCATCAAGAGGAATCCAACAACGTCAACGACACGTCAATCAGACGTCCGGATCTCAAGATATAAGTGTTTCTGCTCCGAGGGCCCGTTTGCTTCGTATCTGAACCAACCTGGGGGTACAAAAAGTCATCCCAAACCTTGATTGCAATATACCAAAATGACCATCTTGATCCATGGATCGCTATGCAACTGACGGTGAATCGATCGGAGCTCTGTACCCCATGATATGAGCGAATGACCGAAGAAGGTCTGAAAGTGGTAGTTTCGGGCCCGGACCGATCCAGCCCGAGACCCACTGGGTCGGCCCGTACCAGGTCTTCCGGACCCGGGTCTGAGTCCGGCCCGCTTGGGCACGGCCCGACCTGGTTGTCCAGTCGGGCGGCGCAGCCGTTTCGGCCGAGCGGTGCGAGGTGGCACGCTGCCCCCCGCCAGCAAGCAATCGCGACCCCATGGGGGGCCGCTCCTTGTCAACGGACGCTACTGACCGCCGCGTCCCGCCTACCTCTGTTCTGCGCGGTTACAGGACCAGTGGCATGCCTCCATGGCATCAGCGGCGGCGGCCCTCCCCATCGGCGCGCCGGGTGTCGCCGTCTCCGGGCGGCCGACCGATGCGGGCCGCCGGTGGTGTTTTCCGCGGACCACCGGACACGCTCCGGTGGACCATTTTGCTCGCCACATTCTCCAACGGTCCTCCCGGGACCCGACCTTCACTGAGGAGGCTTCAAATTTACCTTTCGTCCCCGTTTGTCATCGCCCGCCAATCCGCGCACAACGATCAACCAACGGAGTCTTCAATCGCTTCCGCGGCCCCGACTCCGGCCGCGGTTTCGTTCGGCCTCAACGGCGGGACGCGATGGCGCCATGGTTCTTCGTTGTGTTCTTTCTTATTTCTACGCAGTGCTGTTGCACCACACCGCCTTAGTTCATGATGCATCAAATCAAAAAAAACAAAGGGGGAGGCGAGTCGGCCGTGTTCATGCAGTCTGACCTCCTCCCGTTAAATTTGTAACAAGAGACCCAAAAGACGAAGAACAACAAGTATGTTTCACGAACAAAAGAAATCAACCCAAACAGTTTTCCCCGAAATCAAGAATTCCCAACCCGCAAACATAATCTTCATGGATAAACATAATATTTGGTTGAACCGCGTTCATAGATTTAGAAGGAAATAAACAAGGGTTCACTAACAATCACAAATAAATTCCCTACCTCGAGCGTAGTTGTCGAACGAGGTTTGTCGCGGAAAGGGACGTCACATAATTGAACATTGCGGAAGAAGACATCGTGGAAGGAGACATCGCGGAAGGAGGATCGTCCTGTCACGGAGAAAATATTTTTCATCACCACGTTGTCGATCTCCAAGGATTCGGCGTTCTTCACGTTCTTCGTCAAGGAAAATGAACTCCAAGACCTTGAGCCGTTCTCTCCAAAATCCTCCCACAAAACCAAGTCAACAACAATAAAATAAGGGTTACCTTATTTTATTACCCACGCCAAACATTTTAAAAATTCAAAAATGAATCAAACATTTAACTCAATTAATTGCAACTTTTTAAACCGCCCAATTAATATAGGTGTTTATTATAAAGTGTAAATACAAGAGTTCACTTACATTTAAAAAAAGGGGGGGGGGGTGCAGGTGCATTTCCTTAAACAAAGTGGGGGTTTCGTGGAAGTTGAAAAGGTGGGGCTCGTGTGGGCCCCACCCCACAAATATCTTACCTAGTGGAGTAGGATATAGTGGGTCCCACTTCAACAACTTAGCTTAGGTTAAATAACATTAGATAAAATAAATTGGTTGCCCCATTTTATTTTATTCATTTACTTAACCCAAAATTTTAGTAACCTCACCCGAGAAAACACATCTCTGGAAAAGGTGTTTCTAAGCAATTACAGGCGCTGCGATTCCACCGGTGCCCTCAGATTTCGATTCCGAGCACTGGCTCAAATTTAGAAAAACCCGCTCGTTCGTTCACTGAACGTACCCGAGTTAAACTTCGGAAAATGATTCTGGGCACACCGGGCCTCGGAATCAGGTGCCGTCAGAAACTACATTCTTGTAAAATCTCAACAAAAAATTCAGAAAAAATTTCCCTTGAATTTTACAGGTCTTTACATTACTCCCACCTCAGGGCTTTACGTCCTCGTAAAGCATTAACACAAACTAGGGATACAAAAGCTATATTGAGCACGCATCTGAGCCTTCCGCTCCCATGTGTTTACCTGGAGGTTCCCATACATCTAGTGAAAGCGCACTCGAGGAATCGACCATCCTCGTAGGATAAGCTCCTGTCAATCCTTGATCCCCACTGGAATCTCTGCGTAAGTCGCCCGGTCAACGATGTCCAACTCCCTGAGGTCGATGATGTGTGAAGGATCATGCACGTATCTCCTCAGTTGAGATACGTGGAAGTCGTCGTGCACCTGGTGCAACTGAGGTGGATGGGTCAAGTGGTAAACCACCTCCCCTACCCAGCTGAGAACCTACTAATGTCCGTTTAACCTCAGAGATAACTTGTCGCCTCAGCCACATCTCTGTAAACCTCGTCAAGGTGAGACCCGTATAAGGACGTGATCGTCATACTAAAACTCTAGAGGTCTCCAATTCCTATTAGAACTGAAACTCAAAACGACTGCTCCCACAAGGGTAGGGTTGACCGACTCAAGAGTGATCGGTCGCACCCTCATGTGCTTGAGTTTATCTTGAGCTGCCTGGGGTTTCCTTTTCGCTGAACAAGGAAAACCCATCCCGACATCGTAGTTAAACCACAACCTTTTTTCCTAATACCGTCAATTTGTTTATGAACTGTGATTTCCCAGTCCATACATAAACCAACGTCGTAAGGCCTTGACGCTGCCACCAAGATATTCCAAGAGAAACTCTCACCTCGAGGGTCTGACCACACCATCGGTGTAAGTGTGATTATTGAGTCTTCTCCCAAGGTATCTCCAGACGTGAGGGTCTAGTCTATGGCTAACTGGAAACTCTAGGTCTGGGACACGATTCGTGGAAGTAATGAATGATTCATATCAATGTCTGTTACTAAGGCAGCTAGTAGTGGACACAGACTGTCCCTAGAATCATTCTTAGAGCCATTGGGTCACTCTCCCTGACCACATGCAACTACTCTCTTCCCCTTCCCTCCCGCTCCCTATTCCTGGCGGGGACAACTAAGGCGGGTGGTTGTAGCATGTTAAAACGTACACCACCTCATGATTCTCTCCTAGCTCTACCTCCATGGCTACTGCTTTGCAGACTCATCTCTCCTTTAAGATTCCTCTTATTGAAACATTTAACACGCCCGAGTCTCTAAGACTAGCGTCGGTTTCCCGTTTCTTACTGCAATGTGCAGTCCTCATCTACTCATGGATGAGCTGCACCTTCTTTGCCTAAAATATGAAAGATATCCTAAACTTTCTCTTTTTCCAAACAGAGAAACTCGGTCTCATCCCCTGGATGAACCACACTCATTGCCTAATGCAGTCAATCCGGACATGAATGATGCATTCATGGCATGGATGACATCGTAAGGCCTCGATGTAACTACCAAGAGATCCAACCGTCACACTCGCCTCCAAGGGTCGAGTCACGCTGTCGGCATCAGTGTGAGGTCACTGGGTCTCCTCCAGTAGAAATCTCGAAAGTGAGGGTCAAGTCAACAGCTATAACAGGGACCTCTCAGTATCAACCAAACAAAAGGATAAGAAAGAAAACATCACAATGATAAGTGTCTTTTATTACTGCAGCTCATAGTACAAAGACACAAATACAACAACAATATGGAACTAGAAGTACAAGGGACGTATCCACTACTTCCGCTCCTGTCCACCTGCTCACGGAGCTCTAATTCCTTGTCCACTGTCCAGTTGTTGCTCAAGCACCCACCGCTGCTTCTGCCTTAGTGGCTCCTCCAACTCCTGCGGATCGACTGTGCAGGGGGTCAGACAGTCAGGTTCCAAGTGACCCTTCATGCCGCATTCATAACACTTCCTGCTCCTCGTACGACTGGCTCTGGTCCTCTTGGACCTCTGCATCATCTGTCTACTGCCCACAGATGACTCAGCTACTGATCGAAAATCCTGCGGCAAAGGCACCAGCTCCTGTACACGCTCGGGATGTAGGGATACTAGCACAAACTCCAACATGAAGAAGGTCTCGAAGTATTCCCAAGTGAAGGAAATCCTGTCAAAAAACTGGAACAAGTGGCTCCACCACCTGCATTCTGCTGCCTGAAGAAGGCTGGTAGCAAAGAT
This sequence comes from Viscum album, assembly GCA_963277665.1. Classification (NCBI taxonomy): domain Eukaryota; kingdom Viridiplantae; phylum Streptophyta; class Magnoliopsida; order Santalales; family Viscaceae; genus Viscum; species Viscum album. Next base: position 357,616,372 of record OY728158.1, on the reverse strand, counting down.
CACCATGAAGTCTGCTGGCGTCCCCACTAGCCTGAAGACTCTCACCACAGCCTCCATCCAATCCTCAGCCGCTTGCGAGTCCGTCTCTCCCCAGAACCTGGGTGGCCTCTGGCGCTTGAACTAGTGCAGCACACTCAAGTGGGGTGCATCGCCTACTGCTGGAGTTGGTGGAATCGGTGGCCCAATGTATGGTAGTACCGCTGGTGCCTCAATTTCAAGAGGGCCCTTTACCGAAGCCTCATCGCTCAGTAGGCTGTCAGTACGCACATCCCTCTAGGCTCTACCTTTTCGTCCGTGAAAAGGCATCCTGAAAGAAAAAATGTGACATTGTCAAATGTTTATACCTGGTGATCTGACCTTGTATGAGATGAATTTTAAAAACTTATCGAAACACACACCCAATCAGTGTTTTCATGCACAAAGTCAAAAATCAGCTGTGAGGGTCCTAGTGTATGGATATGTCGGTCGCCCGCACCGACACAGGACTCCCTGAACTGGAAACCACACTCGGAACTCTTAACACTATCGCTTCACAGAAGGAAAAATATCAGAGTTATATGTTTTTCCGTAGAACCGACTCCTTTCAAACCAATTTGACACGACCCGTCCTCGGGGCTTGTGTCGTGACTACCCCTAGCCCACCTTCCATAGGCCAGGGGCTGGCGACTAGCACCAAAGGCGTAAATACTGATAAATGGGAAGGTATTTACATTATAAAAGTAAACAAAACACCACAGAGTACAAGAGGTAGTAAAACACTAAGTACAAAAGAAAGTGCTGAAAAGTAAATGGGCCAGAATACAAACCCAACTGAAAGTACAGCTACAACTGAAAGAAAGTACAACAGAAAAAGACATATAGCTAGAAGAAAGGAAGCAGATCCTGATTCGTCCACCTAGGATCCTACCTGAAAGGTAGGTACAGATAGCGTATCTCCTGGATCATCCACCACAGATCCTACCTGAAGGGCAGGTACAGATAACACAGCTCCTAGATCATCCACCACGGATCCTACCTGAAGGGTAGGTACAGATAGCCTCTAAAATGCTCTCTCCCGTCAGCCTCCTCTGAGTGTCGTCTCTCCGTGAAGTCCACATATGGATACTGACTCGTCGTGTGGTCCACCTCCAGGTACTGTCCAGTCCTCGAACACTCGGCCTCTGTCAGCGCTACACGTCATCTGCAACCAACACAACGATGTGCGGGCATAGCCCGTGCAGGGGTGAGTATACGATACATAGAAGGGACCCTGAGACCCTCAAGGTATCCCAAAACCCAACAAGGATAACCACAAAGAAGATCTCAATAGATAACCTCTACTTAGGTACATGCCCATACATATACCCAAGTTATCAAGTAACCCATCTCAATCACGAAGAAACACAAAGTTTATGAATTCAATGGATAACCACTACCAAGGTATATGCCCATACATATACCTATGTTATCAAGTGACCCATCTAAATCATGAGGTAAAAACAAAGATAATAGACTCATCTCAAACCAGAATTTTCATTATCAAAACCGTAACTGCTTAAGAGCCCCGTCTCTGGAGGGTAAAATGGTCCTGTCACCTCCCCAAGGTACTGCTCACTAACCTAAGACTGCTGAGGTACTCCTCCTAACAAGTACCGCGAGCTAGCCACCAAAACACAGTAGTGCTTCCCGCCGGGGTATGCCACCGAAACACAGTAGTGCACACCCCCTAATAGCCTGTAGAGGTACTCTCCGGACAAGTACCGTGGGTCTGCACTATCACACAGTAGTGCTCCGTCCACCATTGGTCTACACCCAATCAATGTAGTTCTCCATCCACTGGGCTAGTCGACTAACTCCAAGTCGAGTCGGTCAAGCAGTCGTCATGTCTCAACCGGCTACACGGTCTCTGTACTCCGAACACTCTCTCCGTGAGGGTCCTCTCCATGAGCTACAGGTTGATACTCCAAGTATCTCAATGTCCCATGAAGAAGTATCTCAAAGGACCGCCTCATCATAGGGGTCTCAACGCAATAGACGGCGCGTCAATTAGACGCCTGGTCTCTGAGTTATTAGCCTTTTTGTCCCCGGGGCCCCGGTTGGTTTCGTGTGTGAACCAACCCATCCGTATCTCAACTCTACCCCGAAATCTCATAAGGTATACTCATGGGGACCATTTCTCCACGTGATCACCAACGCCACTGAAGGTTCGTCAAACGGACGTCCAGTCTGAACGTTATCAACTTTTCCGTTCTAGGGGCCCAGGTGGATTTCGGGTACAATCCAACCCGGCCATACTACAACTGCGTCCAAAACTTAGGCTAATTATGCCAAAAGTTCCGTCTCATCAAGAGGAATTCAACAAAGTCAATGACACGTCAATCGGACATCCAGAGCTCAAGATATAAGTGTTTCCGCTCCGAGGGCCCGGTTGGTTTCGTCTCCAAACCAACCCGTACGAACACAAAGTTCTCCTAAACCTTGAGTTCAATATACCGAAATGACCACCTCTATCCAAGGATCTCTACGCAACTGACGGTGCGTCGATCGGATGTCTGTACCCCAAGATATGGGCGAAAGACCGAAAAAGGTCCGGAAGTGGGGGTTTCGGGCCCGGACCGAGTCAAAACCCTTTTTTCATAATCATAAAAAGACATGAAGAGAGAAAATAAAAATTATAATTCTAGGTGTATGGGAGTACCTTCTTATGCAATTTATATTATGAATTCTTATTTGTGGGTAAAAGTATCCCTTACCCATTTCCATCTCAACATTATCATTACTGAAACCTTATTTTACAATATCTCAAGAGAAAAACTAGCTTCATGCATGTTACTAGCTCAAATAGAATTTGTAAAGTGTAACCCTCCATTATAAAAATCTGTGAAAAATTACTCAAATCATTAATTCATTACATCTTCATCACGAAATAATTTTTAAATTTCAATAAACTAAATCTAAAACCTAAATAATTAAATTATTGAAAAGAAAAAAAGAAATGCATATCCAATTTGGGAATGATATGATTGAATTTTCCACATGTGAGGTATGTTTAGTAAATATTTCACTCATTGTGAATTGATGTTGGGATAAATCTATAGATGAAAGTGGATTTGGATGTATTTTAAATTATTTTCCATCATGTTGGGGCCTATAATAATGATTGTTTTTCTTTTTCTTCCAAATAAAACACCCTCAATAAAAACAGTCATACTATTTTCATCAGGCAAAGGAACCATATGTTGGGGAAGATCATCAAATATATAGCCTCACTCATGAGTATAAAAATATCTATGGGGACGTTCAAATTTCATTTGAATTATTGGAGGGGAAAATCCAAAAAAGTCTATATATTATAATTAAAATTTTATATTTATAACAAATATATAGCAACAAAATTACCACTAGTATATGAAATTTATATTTAGGACTGTAATTTGTATGTATTATGATACTGTTTCATCAAATATCAAATGTATCTCATGTTTCATAGCATGTGCATGATCACATACAAAATCGGTATTCACCTCAACATGATGTCAAAAATCATTTTGACACCATTTATACTACCCACTCACCAATAAACAAATATTTAATCTTTTAAATATTTATACAATTATGTTATCCTGGTAGTAGAAAAAATATATATGAAGAATAGCACTTAAAAAATATTTTAATTAAAATTTTAATTACCTTGGAAAATTATATATTTGAAGAAGATTTATTCTTGATGGTATATAAACCATCAAATTACTCACCTTCACGAAGCTCAATTTTTTGAATTTTACTATAGCTATGATGTCAACCCATTTTCAATTAAAAATATTCACTTGAAATGTCTAATTATCTAACTCATATATTTTTTCAATTATTCTATAGTATGAAATATTAACATAAATTATATTTCTATCCTTGGAACTGAATATGTTAATCAATTCCACCATAATCCTAACTCATCTATTTCACAAAATAATCTGTTTATCATGATAATTTATATAGAATGTATAATCAATAATTAGAAAAAAAGTGCATGAGGTAACATTTACATATAGTCCCCTCGATAGACAAAGAAGTTTTTTGACAATTGAATTAGGATTTTCAGATAAATCCTTATAAACATGAACTCAAATCCATCTTATAAACTATTTATTGTGGGTAATTTATATCCATATTTCATCCCCTGATGTTTTAAATTGTCTAGGAATTAATCTATGGGATTTATAATATGGATGAAACTCTAAATTGTTATTTATAATGTAACGAGAGTCTTCTTGTGTTATGTAATTGTAATTATAACAACACCACTTCCAGAAATGTCTTATCCCAAAATTATTCCACTATGGTGAGATTTTGGGAGACAAATTCTATCAACATTTGGGAGGTAATTGGTACAGAATTCAATGGGATCATCAAAAATAAATCAAATATCATTAGAATCTTATAACTAACATTAATTAATGATGTACTGCTTAAAAATATTCATATATACTTTAGTGGGGTATACATATCAACAATTTTCATGACCACAATTTTGAATCTATCTATCCCAGTGAACCAGCAAGTGAAAAATTATATCATAGAGTTATGGTTGGAAGAATAAATCCACTAATCATAATATGATATCAATTTTGTTATTCTTTATTGGAATCGTCATAGGGTATATTAATTTACTACATATTAATTTTAAAAGGATGAAATGTTTGGTTAATATATATTGTACAATTTTTGGAAAAATGAAACATAATACTATATGAACTAAATATTCATGAAAACGCAAATATCATGTTACTGTAATCCCAGTAACATAAATTTATTGATTAAAATGATATTCCTGATCTTTTATTGATAACACGTAGAAAATTTTATAACATTAAATAAGTTTCATAATTGAAATTATTCTTGTTATGATAGATTCTAAGGTTTTGGAGTAACAATATTTTTCCATTCACCGTTTACTATTTCCATCACAACCCTTACACCCATTTTAGTCATGTCCAAAATTTCCTTAATTCCATATTTTATTTTTCTCAAGAACATTTTGTAATCTGAAAATAACAATATCACTTTGATATTTTTCTATATTCATAAAATAAATAAAAATATTTGACATATAAACAATTCCAGTATGGTAATTATATGAAAATTATTCTTTTTTTCAACCATATTATTTATGATTGATAAAAAATGGAAATAAAAAATTACTGTTAGCATCTTCTAGTTTCTAGAAAAATCTACCAATCATTAATTAGGATGATGTTGTAAAATGTTCAATATTTCCCTTGAATGATTTCTTCCTAGATCTGTATTTAAGTATTCAGGGTAAAAATTTTCAGTGTACTAAAAACACGGTCATCGAGGAATGTATCATCCTAACTGAGTGTGTATAATCTACAAAAAATGGGACAGCCAAACATTCCATTAATGTTATAGCATAAAAAATTCCATTAGAAGGATATTAAATTATCAACATGTAAAACATGGTTCTCAAAATGAAATATTTAATTTTATGATTCTCATTAAAATGAGACAGTTATCGACTGCATCAATTCCAAATATTCAATAAATGAATCCAAATAGTTCTAAATATCATGATTGGTTTGTTTTTGTTCAGATATAAACATAGAAAACATAATATATTTGTGCTTTATAAATGACCATGGTTAAAATATATAAATTACTAACACAACTAGCCATGTACTGTGAGTAATAATTTTTAACCAAATAGAGCATATTCCAACTATAGATAAGGTAAATGATTTCTTTTCTTGTTTCCAAATTCATGATACTCATAATTAATTTTCAATGATTATTGTGAGTTCGTTGGGTGTTATATTTTAACATATTCAAATATTGTATCTTCATGCCCTGAAGAATTTTTAATAGCCTCCTCATGCCAATAGATTTTCTAAACACATGAATGATAGGAATATACAACACAAAATTTGATATAATTGATTTATTTTTCATGTATCGATCTATGAAAAAACTAGTAGATGTTATGAGTGGTTTGAGGTCCTTGAAAAAAAATATACAATCATATGGACATGCATGTATTTTCTCAGTGATCATACACATTAAATAATGAATTTTTTATGTGCCATATTTTTACCATTTATATCATTTTTGCCTAATAAAATATAAATTTGAAGACCATGTTAATCAGTATATCAATTTTCACTCCTTTTACTATGAACTTTAAAATCATATAACATTAATACAGATAATAATGTTGTATATTTAGTACAATTGATATAAAATGGTGTATTTTCATAGATATTTAACTTCCCAAACAATATTGTATAATCAATAAGGACATCATGAATTATAATTTTAATTTCTTCTTATATAATCTCTGTCTGCATTTAAAATATCATTCATATCAACCATCCCATAAATCACAATATCATAGCAGTCAGTATGTACATTATTTTTTTCAGATGTTTAGTCCAAAATTTAGAGATTCTATATATTTTGTGTCAAATGAAATATTCTTTCAACTCTTCTTATTTAATTCATCTTGAATAAAAACAACATAAACATGGATAAATGATTTTAGAAGGGTTATATGAATTCCCTATTGCAATCTTTATCAATATTTTGACTCCATCCTTTTACGGATTTTTATACGATTAAAATCCATCTATATTTGATTCATATCGATCATAATACATTAAATAATATTCACTTTGAAAATATATAAATAAAAAAACATAAGGTATTAATAATCAGCGGAAAAAGCTATAGATACTATGATAAAATTTGACATTTCACCAATGAAAAAAAAATTATACTCACTTTGAAAACACAATAAGGAAATAAAAAATGATTCAATGATAAGAAGATATAAATCATTGAAATTGGAATAATATAATCCTTATGAGAAGGTTTCACATTGATAACCTCCAATTAAAACAATATTTTTTATTTTCTAAAACAAATTTTGATAGTTTGTGTAGAATTAATGTATTAAATTGATGATCGATGAAGGATTTGAAGAAAGGAGGTCATGGTTAATGCCAAATTCCAATAAGGGTAACCCACATGGGGTGATTTATAACTTATTCCTATTTTTCACATTGGTATATTGTAATCCAAATTTGATAATAATGAACATATAGAACTACTAAAGTTTAATGTATATCAGAATTCCAATGTTATTAGTGATGTTTCCTAAAAAGACATATTTAATGAAAATTATAACATGAAAAGAAACAACCTATAGTGGATGAAGGGTTATAAAATCCTCAATATAGGGAATAAAAATTATAACACTCTTAAAAATTTATTTAAGTTGCATGAAGTTATATTTAAAAGATAATAAGTGTTGAATTTTTTGTGTTGATATTATTTTGTTGTGGTGGGAATCATTTATAGAATTGGATGTCTTAAATCTATAAATTTAGAAAAGAATAATTAAATTTTAATCTATTAAAAAGTCAAATATCAATAGATTTCACTCACTAAGTATTTAATGTATATTTTAGAGTGTAATATAATGAAGGATAATGTTGTTTTCGGTGAGAAACCATAAACATTATATGTGATTAAAATTAATTTTATTTTTGAATAATTGGTTGAAGGTTACTATAACCAAACCCTTGGGGAAAATTTAAAAAACCCAATGTAGAAATAAAAATGGTGAAATAGTGAAAGAGCTTGAATGTATGATCATAAGTAAAAAACCATTGGATTTTATAGTGTTGATTTTCCCAGGAGATCAAGGGAATGTGGTGAAAATGTTTCAGTTCCACGAGAGTTTGAACAACATGAGGGATGAGGTCCTCTGGTAGGGTTCTATTTAAAATATTATAAAGGTGTTATTAGGGTTTTTTAAAAAGCCTTGATAAAGAGATGTATTTATTTCCAATAAAAAATAAACTGATTAAAAAGCACTCTTTATGAGTTCTAACTCTTATAACCAAAGAAGATGGTATTTTATCAGAACTTTCCAAAAAAAACATAATAATGATAGGTTTTTTATGTACTTACTATATGAGGGTTGAAAACCCTGTATTTATTAGAAATCCTTCAAAGTTGATGAATGTTATAATTTATTGCCTAAGCGGTGATGGCTGATAAGCCCATTCCTCAACTATGTATTGGGAGGGACCTCTATCATCCTTAGAGGATACTCAAACTAACTCATTATATCTTTTTTGTATCCTTTATTGTCTTACTTTTTTCCTTTATATAGTTATTACACCTAATGTTTCATATTTTTTTGATGGCTTTCGGAAACATTAGTTCTTATCCTCAGAGTTCACTGATTCCTAGTTTCTTCTGAAACATATATTTATATCATGTTATAAACAATATAATCCATCATTGGGATCATTTGATTAATTTGTTTTTAGATATTGGGTATTATATGAATGATTAACTATGTGTATTTTAAAAAATTTAAACATCATGATTCGGTTCTCATTAGAGAAATACTGGTTCTGGCCCTGGTCCAGTGCCCCATACATCTACAACAGATCTTGTTCCTCCTTATTTAGGTGAAATTATGATTTCCACATGAAACGAGATAACCCAACTATGGTTATTTTTTGTTTTATTAAAGCACGCTATTCAGTTTCATAATACTTCCATTATTCTAATGTTAGATAATTTGTATGGTAGAAATTTTTGGTGTATTAGTAAAACTAGAAATATTTCTCCTTGTATTTCTCTGCAAATTTTTGTTAAGGTAGATGTTTTACAATCACCAATATAGAATGTATTGATTGTTGTTGGGGAAGATTTTATCTTCAAGAAAGCCATTTTTTTTGAGTTTTGGATCAATTTTTTCTATTCATTCAAGAAAATGTTTCACTTGATGGTTGTGAATTTGCATGGGCGGATACATAACATCCAAAATATTGATGCAATATCGGTATGTAGTGGTAAGGGGATGGTGTCCATTTCTCGTGCAGGTTTGATTGGAATGGTTTAAATTGGTACATTTATTGATTAAAGTAGTAATTTGGTGGTAGTGCACTTTGGATCACTTGAGGGTAGGGATTTGAATGGGGTAGAACATACTACTAGCCTCACTACCAAACAATTGACTTTGAATTGAATAGAAAATGTTGCAATGCATATAGAGAAAAGCATGGCTATTAATCCCTAATTCAAGAGTAGTAGACTTCTATGGTATATGGAGATGTGATTTTTAGGGGGTCTGTGCAATAGAGAATATATAAATTAAAATAAATATATGTATGGAGGAATATAATGAGGAGGCAATGATAATTGGTGATGAAGCTAAACAGAAGGAGGTGTTACTGGAAGAAGGTGAAGAAGATATAACTGTTTCTATAAACAATGGAGGGAGATTGGGATTGGTGAAGTCAAAATGCAGTGTGAGGCCGAGAGGGACAAGATTGACTACTAATAATTGTGATCACATTGAAGATCTGGTGGATGAATGTTCAGTTTTTTTGAAATAGGGTGAAGTACAAGATAAAATTAGAATCCAAACTTAATACCAATAGATAACTTCTCTGACGACCAAAGTCAATATTGGAAATATTATGAGTATTATATATCTTTCTACGTTTTGGTGGATAGTGTTAATGGATTGCATGTTGGAATCCTATATAGCCTAATGTGGATGATGGTGATGAAAGGAAAAAGTGAATTAGGGAGATGTATTATGTAAAAGAGAAATATGTATAAAAGATATAAAGACTAATATCTATTACTTAAGATGAAAGAAATACGGTTAGCCAAAAAGAATATGGTGATGGATAGTGAAACTGTTTTTGATGGCTAGGATGGAAAAAATAGTTTGAATCTTAATAGTGAAAATTAGATAGTGGAGTGTGGTAAGGTCAATGAACAAGAGTAGGGTGGTGGTTTAATGGAAGATCTGATTTTGTAACAGGAGGTATCTAATAGTATGGTTAAGGCAGTATAAAATTACGATGGAAAAAATGACGAGGAATGAGAGATTAATATTCATTTCAATGAAGAAATTTTAGAGGAGGCATCTGACATCAATGCTACATAGGAAGAGGTCCACTGAATGAATTATAATATGATTCAAGTTCACACTAATAAGGAATAATGTGTATGGATCAATAATCAAGATTGTATTTTGATACTTCACTTCAATAAAAGGAATAATAGAGTTGAATAGTATATCAAAACTTTGGATAAGACAACCTAGAGTTTTGAAGACCTCATCAAGGATAACCTGGACATGAAGGTCGCTCCTCTTCAATTCATGGTATACAGAGGTGAGGTTTCTAATAGACTTAAATTTATTTTCATTAGCTCGTTGGTTTCATATGTGGTGTGTTGATTTCATGTTCCGAACATGAATGGTTTCCCACATTTTCCTTAAAAGTTATTTGAATAATAGAATGTTTATTTTCAATCAGCTACTAAAGACAATATAAATAAATTATTAAATAATAAATGAATACATATTAAAAATTAATAAATAATAAAAAAGAAAAAAATTAATTAAGATTATTAATGAAAAAATAATCTTAAATTCATGAATGTAATAAATGATTTATGTTTAAAAAATAAAAATCAATACACTTCCAAATTATTTAAAAAATGAATTAGTTTTATTAATAAAAAATGAATATATATAAAAATTTAAAGAATATACATTAAATATGTACATTACAACCATATTGGAAAACATAAATGTTAAAGAATAAATAATTATAAATCAATATAAAAAATAAATAAATTACAATAATATTAAAACCGAATAAATTATAAATAAAATCTAAAAATAAGTAACAATAATAGTCGATAAATAATACTAAATAATATTAATTGAATTAAAATTTAAAAATAATGAGACTAAAAAATTAAAAATTTGTATATTGAAAAATTATTAAAAAATAAACATGTATTATGAATTATTAAAATTATAAAAAAATGTAAAAATGTATATATGATAAAATGAAAATGAAAAAATATTAATTATATAAATTAAAAACATATTAAAATAAATAAATATTAATGAATAAAAATATACAAACACACATTAAAAATGGATAAAATAACAAAAAAAATTATTAATGAAAATTTAAAAATGAATAAAATTAATAACATTAAAAATTGAGATTATTATTTATTAGATAATATATATAATAAATAAATTTGAAAAAATTATTTGAAAGAAAAATATTATATTTTTAATAACAATATAAAAATGAATAAAAATTACTGAATAAAATAAATATATATATATATAATATGTTAAAACATATAATTCTAAAATAAATATTAAAAATTGAATAAATTAAATAAATATTATATGTGTGTACGTACTATATAATAATGAATTAATTACATATATGTATGTGTCAAATAAAACTAACACATTTTTGATATATGTTAAATTGAAAAATATAACATTTAATGTAATGTCCATTAATTGCTCAAATTACTTTATATTTTTAATTAATTTAAATTGTTAATTATATACCATGTTTCACTATGAATATGACTTATTTATTTAAATATACATATTTTATATAATATAAATCATATATAAAGAAATATTATATATATTTTTATATATATTCAAATATAATTCAACATAAAAATGATTAAATATAATAAAGAACAATTATGTATAATGAAAAAAATATTAATAAATTAAAACAACATTCAATAATAAATATTTAAAAACATTGATTTATAATAAAAAAAAATTATTTCTAGTAAAAGCACGTAACCATTATTTATGAACACTAACATAGAAATAACATTAAATTAGGGATATAAAAGAATTTTTCAAATCTATAAAATCCTAAAAAATTTATCATCACTAATAAACGAACCCTTTATTATAACTGATAAAGGACCCCTTTTTCTCCTCTTTTGATTGTGCCATTAAAATACATGGCAACTAGTGAGAAATATGAATTCCTGCACCATCCCCATAACATAACACGATTAGAAACGTAAAATCAATTTGGAGTATATATATTAGTGAAATATAGAATGAAATATAAATATTACATTGCACTATCATTTCAAATCAAAATTTACATGCAAGATATTTTCATTGATGTTATATTTTTAACTATTTAAATAAAATTAAAATCCAATATAAAAAATGAAAACACTTATAGTATGTTTTTTTAAACAAGATTCCCCTATATAAACCATACCACTACAATAAAACTAATGTTTTCTAGAAACTGTACCTAAAAAATATACATCTTATAATTTTAATATAACCCCTATTTGATAAATTATATTCTTAATTACTATGTATATCAGTGATATTACGAGTTATACTATTAAATTTATTAATAGTTATTTTTTTTAATTTTATACTAGTTAATATTTATTAAATATAAATTTAATTACCTATCAAAATAAATTATATTTATTTTTAAATAAAATTATAATGATATTATTATTTTTGAATATTTTAATTACCTAAATTTTTTGATAAAAATTATATCAGTAAAAAAAATAAATCCTTCTAAATGGAAAACATGATCATTGAAAATAAAAGTCACATTGTGTTGCGGTTGAAGCGTGGTCAATTTATAGAGTACAAAATCTATTTACATAACTTTTTCTTAATGTTTGAATATAATATTATATCATTTTTACTATTTTGAAAATGTGACAAATTTTTTAAATAGAAATGAATATTTTATGTTAAAAGTAGTAAGTTGGAGTCATTTCGACCACATTATATGTTAGATTGACCTACATTTGATTCTTACATGTCATAAATGATTTATTGACCATCTATAAAAAAAATTTAAAATTATTGGATCTCATTTTCTTGATTGTTATAGTTTAATACTCATTTTAAACCAAAAATATAAAATTTCAATTTAAAACACACACATCGAGTCATACAGACAGCAAAATGTTCCTGATTGAAATGAGGTTGATTCATATACATCATGATGGAATTATGGATCATCATCTGATAGTTTGAAAACAATCTGAGTTTGTTTTCTCGGTTCTGTCTATGTGACGAATTAATTAATCTAAGTTTACATTTTTATATTAAAAACATACACCTTGACTCATACTTAACACAATTAGTTTTAGATTAACTTGAGATTCTTTACTATAATCTAAAATTAATTATGAATTATTTTACTAATGTTAAAAAATATTCAGTGATTTTTAAATCATTTAGGAAACGTGACATTCAATTTAAATTAAAATGACCCTTTTCTATTGATAGAACTAAATTAGAATCATGATCGAAACATCGTGTGTTATATTGACTTGTGATTGATTCCAACATGTTACCTATGAATAATGGATAATTTTCCCAATGATTACAAATAATCAAAATACATTTTCTCAGTTTTGGGAAGGTGATACTAGATTTAAACAAAAATGACACTTTACTATTGAAAACATGAATGTTGGGCCACAAAGACCATATCATGAGACATATCTAAATACAATACATAAAAATACATATTAAATTTAATATGGTTTTTAACTAATGTTTGAAATCAATTCAAAATTTTTCTTGGATTTGTATACGTGACATGCGATTTAAACCACAATGAAACTTATATATTTAAAAAATTGAGTCATTTCAAGCACTTCACGTTTGGGATTGACATGTGACTAACTTTAACAAAACAGAAAGTGAATTATGAAGTGTTTTATAATGTTTGTAAAACAATCCAATAACATTTTATTGATTTTATCATGGGGGAAAGTGTTTTAAGCTAAGGTTTCTCTTTTATACTGAATACATTAAATATTTGTTATGTTGTCCAAATCATGTGTCGTAATGATGTTTAGTAAATTTTGACAGAACAAAAATTAATTATGGATCACTGTACTAATTATTTAATAAATTTATAGCTCATTTATCTATTTATGTTATGTGACATGTGTTATAAAAAAAATGAAACTTTCATATTGAAAAAATGAACCATCAGTCATATTGGCGATATCATCAGTTGGATTAACATGTGATTGATTCATAAATTTAAAAATTGAAATATAAATCCAATTTTAAATTTTTGAAAATAATTAGATATCATTTTATCATTTTCTTCTATTTGACCTGTATTTTATACTAAAAATACACTTTTATATTGAAAACAAACACTATGAGTCATACTAACCAAATCATGTGTTGGGATAACATATAGTCAATTTCTATATTTCATATATGAATTATGGATAATTTTTATAATGTTATAAAACAATTATATATTGTTATCTTTATTTTGGCCATGCGATCCTTGTCTTAAACTAAGATAACAGTTTTATATTGAAAACTTGAAATTTGAGTCATAATAACTACATCATGTGTTGCATTGATGTGAGGTAAATTACTACATAATTAAAATTTTTTATTTATCATTTTTCTAAATCTTTAAAACAATTTGATCTCATTTTTTATGTTTTCATAGTGTGATGCACGAGTTAAACAAAAATGAAACATTTTTATTGATCACACGCACTTGGAGTCATACCAGACTCATTCTGTATTAAAATATTGTGGGATATATTATTACATGATGAAAATGAATCCTGTATAATTTTCCTAAAGAACCCAGATATTATGAGCTTGTCTATAAAGTTTGTTTTTCGATGTGATGTTCCTGTTACACTTAAATCACACTTAAAAACACGCACATTGTGTAATAACAAACACATCATGGGTAAAATTTTTATGCAGTCAATTCTTACACATAACAAAGGAATTATGGATCATTTTCATAATATTTTAAAAGAATCAGGGAAATTTTTTTTAGTTTTTTATATGTGACGTGCTATCTAAAATAAAATGACCCTTTTATATTGAAAACACGTACTTTTAGTCATATCGACCACATCATGTATTAGCATGAAATGTAGTTAATTCTAAGATGTAACACATTAAATATGTACTTTAATTTTAATTTTTGAAAACAATTTAAGTTTTTTAAAATATTTTGGTTGAGTGACATGTGTATTAAACTAAAATTACACTTTTATAATGAAAACACACACAGTAACTCATACTGGACACATCATGTGTTTGATTGAAATTTAGTCAATTCACACAACCGAAAATTGAATTATATATCATTTTATTAAATTATTAAGACAATATACGATAATATTACCATTTTTTGATATGTTATATGTTTTCTAAACTAAAATGACACTTTTAATGGAAAAAATCACATTGTGTCATACCATTCACATCATGTGTAAGATTGATTCTTGGTCATTTCCTATATGTCAAAAAAATAATTATGGTCATTTTCCTAATGTTTGAAAAAAATTATGATATTTCATACTCAATTTTTACAATATGCTGTGTTTCTTAATCTGAAATGACATTTTATATTGAAAACACACATGTAGAGTCATCCGGGTATCGTCATGTTTTATATTTCCCTTCTATATATTCATATACATCAAACATTAATTTTTGATTAACTTCTTAATTTTTTTGGATAGTTTGATCTCCCTAACATGTTTTTATATAAGTAGAATATTTTGGGGTAAAATGATACTTTAAATATGTAGATGTTCACTTTGACTCATAATGTCCATATCATGTGTCAGGTTGATTTTCATATAATTACTACTCAACCCACATGAATAATCTATCATTTTCATAATGTATAAAAATTATATAATATCATTTTCTTTTTAATGATAATGTGATTATAATTTATAACTAAAATGTCAATGTTATTTTGAAAATACACATTTTTAGTCATAAGAACCACATTTTGTGTTAGATTAATGTTCCTTAATTTTCTACTTTTAAAAAATTAATTATAGATTGTTTTTTTGAATATTGAAATCAATGTGAAATAATTTTTATAGTTTTGACAATGTGACAACCGTTTTAACCTAAAATGACACTTTTATATTGAAAAAATGATCTTTGAATCATTCTAGCCACATCTTATGTAATATTGATATGCCATCAATTCCCACACATCATAAATAAATAATGAATCATTTCCCTAAATTTTGAAAACAATCCAAGTTCATTTTATATGTTTTGAAAATGTGATATGTGTTTTTAAAAAAATATTCATGTAGAGATCAATCGTCCGTATAAAAGTTTCACTTCTAACCCTCAGTCAGCATCCATCACATATAATTCCATAATTCTACTTTGAGAATTGGATTAGAATATCATTTAGTAATCAATATTAGTATTTAATATAAATTTTATTTGCATGTATAGTTGAATAAAATTTTAATGTGATGGAATTCATTTTTAATTCTCCTCATAGTTGTGGAAGTGATTATAAAAACTAAGACCCCTTTTACATACTCATAAAAGATAACAATACACAAAATGAAAATGACAAGTCACAGATCATGGAAGGACCTTTCCATCATATGTTAATATTACATTATATTTGTTGGGTAAAAGTATCCTCCACCCATTTCCATCTCACCATTATATCTACAACAATATCAATGTATAATATATAATGAGAAAAATTACCTTAATGAATGATACTAGATCAACCAAAATTTGTATAGTGTATCCTTTCTTGATATATCTCTTTGATAAACTACTCAAATCATTATATTTTTCAACTTCACCAATAAATAATATATTAGTGTCAAATAACTCAAACTAACACATAATAGAAGGATATTAGTGAAAAAATGAACAAAAATATATTATTAATTGAGAAATGATAATATACCATTTAGAACCATTGAATAATAATAGTAAAAATGGTATGATTGAATTTATCACATGAGATTTAGGTTTAGTAAATATATCATACATGATGAATTGAATTTCGAATATATCTATAGATGAATTGAATTTGAATGCATCTGAAATTATTTGCCATCATGTTGTGTCCTATTATAAAGATGAGTTTTCTTTTTCTCTTAGGTGAAACAAACATAATAAAACAATTCATAGTATTTTTATCGGGTATAAGAACCATATGTGGGTATGTATCATCAAATATATAGCCTCACTCAAGAGTGAAAAACATATATGGTGGGGTTAAAATTTATTTGGAATTATGTGAAGTTCAAATAATTAAAAAATGTTTTTATGGTAATTAAAAATTTCTTTTTAGAATAAAATATAACTAAAATATTTCCAATAGTATATGAATTTTTTTTGGGAATTTTATTTATATATATCATGATGATGATGCATCAGATCCCAAATTTATCTCCAAGGTCATATCATATATAAGATAACATATATAATGATAAATCACCTCAAATAGAAGTTTAAAATAATTCTAACACCATGTACTTTTCCAAATCACCTTTGAAAAATATTTCATTTTATTTTCATAGTGCTGACATTATGTTATCCTCGTATTACAGAATAGAAATATACAGAAAAATAATTAAAATAATTATATTTTAAATTGTATTTACCTAGGAAAATTACATGTTTGAGGATGCAAGATTATTGATGATATAAAAAATCCATTATTAATATGAAAAAATAATATCAACAATTTTTTTGTTATTTTATTTTGGAATCTATAGAAACGTTGAAAAGAAATAAATATATAGTTTTTAAATGTTTTTTGATATATAAATGATGTCATATAAACCATAATATTTTTCAATTTCAAGAAATAATTTGGATTACTATGTTTATTTCATGACCACCTAACCTGATTTAACCTATATTTTTAGATCACACTATCATAATTTTTTTTTTGATTTTTTAATTGAATTATTTGAATTTTATCTATAAAATATTTCTTTTAGTGTATTTCAAATTTACATTTGACGTCTTCTGTGTTAATTTTTATAGAAATCCATGATGTGGATCTAAAAAATGAATATTCAGGGTTTCCAATTTTATTGAAATTATGATTAATTTCTTCTTAAAAAATAAAATAAGAAATTAAACATATGTATATGATTATATTGCAGAGTTTTACCCATTTATTTTATCCATCATGAGAATTTTGTCATGTATTTTTTTTTCAAGCATCGTGATTAGTTCATCACTTTATTTAGTTTCTTCTTATGAAAACCAATTTCATTGTTCTTTAAATGATAATGGGATTAATTATTTCAACTCTTAATTCTCAAAGTATTCCCTTAATTTAATAGTAATATACACACAAATGGAATAAAATGAATATTTATTAACTATAAAGAGCATAATATATCTCTTTTTCGGGAAAAACAATATGAAAATGTACCTAAAATATATTGGAGTTATTTTCATATGGACACCTATTTGTACATTTATTACATGTATATTAATTGTATTGAATACTAATTAAACATCTTATTGGATATTGTTCTATATTATGCATGGTATTAATGTAATAATGTCCATGAATATTTGTCACAATGATAAGGTCGTAGAAGTTCACCACTATGATGAGAACCTTGAAGTGATATGAAAATATTCTTAATATTGTTCTATTGTTTGATGACATACTATGATGAGACACATAATATTGAGACCATCAAGTTAGATTAAATATTATTATTTTTGAGTGTGTGTAAAAGTCATTATAGATTAATAATATAACTAATTTATTTCATGTCTAGTGCACTTAGATTTTCTGATGAAAACCCAAATATCTTATATTAACAATTCATTAATGGATAAGTCATGTAATTTTACCAAAATTTTTTATGGAAGTCGATATATGGTCTATTTGATTATAATATAATTTTTTTCCTAAATTCCATGGCAATGGATTAATGATGTGTTCATTCCAAATAGATAAAGAATGATGAATCCTGCATATAGTTCGGTGACAAGAATGTGCATCATTCTTGAAGATATATTATGAAAAAGGTATTATATTATATAGTGTCCATTAATATGTAGTTTTCATTATTTTGAAATTAACATATTTATCTTTCTTTCCTGGACCCATTGTTAGATAATAATTTTTGTACTTTTGGTAGGACCTCATAATGCTAATGAGAATGAATCCTACATGGTCACACACTATGTTTTTTCATTAATGTTGATTATATTATATTTGATTTTAGTTAATGTAATAAATATTATATTAATGTTCAAGGAATAATTTTTATTCATATTTTTTTTATCACATAATGTTAAAAAATATTTATTCCTTAGATTAAGAAAAAATTAAATAAATTTATTTTATTTAATATTTAATAAATATGGATTTACTAGTTTGTGAATAAAATATACATCAATGTGAATAAAATATTTCATTTTTGTATTCAATTAATTCTATAAGAGTTCAAACTAGTAGAGATTGCATTCCATAAAAAATATTAATTAACAAACTGGTTAAATAATAACTGTTTTTATGCAAGTTAGCATTCAGTAAAAATAAATAATAATAATATATAATTATATATCATGGTGTTTATTAATGGTTATTATAAAATTTAATGTTTACAAACCATTAAAAAATTGTTTTAACCAAAACCCATTCACTATAAATAGATGATTATGCCTATTGATTTTAATTTTAATTAGTGTAATCTAATTAGATAATTGTTTCACAAACCTAATTATCCATCCACTCCTACTTCAATATCCTACTCGAGAATGATAAATGAAAGAGTTATTTTACTCAATACAAAAGAATGAGTGGCCAATTAAGAACTAAATAAAATATTTTATTCATCGTACTAGTACCTAAATATTTACATGCATTGTGCGAAGATCATAAGAGCAATTGTGGATCATCGTTTGAGTATCATAAGATCCCCAAATTTAAAGGAATTAAATACTAATGGTTATTCTCATAAGTTCAATGTTAATCAATGAATAAAGAACCTATACATAGGTATTTATTTCATTATATGTTAAATAAATAAATTATAAATTTTTTATTGAAGAACCTCCTTCGTTATTTTAATAAACAATAATAAAATAAATTTTTTATCTCCCGATACAATATATTCTTATTCTATACATAGAACCAAATAGTTGTATTTGGGTGGTGAAATTTAAATTTATAATTATTTAATTTATTTTTGATCTATGGAAAATAATGGATAGATCACTATTTTATATAATTAAGTCTTTTATTAGATTCATATTAAGACTATTTAGTATATTTATCTCAATTAATTCAATGTTTTATTTTCATTAATGTATTATAATAGATAACGAATGACAAAAGTTTCTATTTAGAAATTGCTAATTTTTTCTCTAAGACTGGGTTACACGATGTGTACCCTGAATTACACATTTTGTACCCTAGAGAGATCCATATAGAGGCACTAAAATATTCATAGTATTCCATGAAGTTATTTCATGTGGTGTATTCTGTATTTTTACCAGCAAACGTGGGACATGGTTGTCGGATTACACAATGTGTATTTGTGTACAAACTGTGTAGTATAAATGGGATAGTAGTGAAAATCCTACAATACATGGGGTCATTATACATGGTCAAAACCATGTAAGATTGACAATTGAGAGTAAGTAAGATATACATGGAATGTATGCAGTGTAAAAAGTCTGTAGCTCCTCAAATCCCTATATATAAAACACATGCCAAAGACCAAGGTGTAAATCCCAAACACATGTAATGTGGAACGCACAATGTGTAGCTACTCTCTACCCTCTGTGTTGTTTAAAAGAGGTTCACAATATAGACTCGGGCATGTACATTGTAATAACATCAACTTGGATACATGTCATTGTGGATTGAATATACATTCCATGTAGTTTACCGTTAAATGAATGAATTAAATATTAAATTAAATTTGTAATTAGATCATTTAAAACAGATTTTATTTATTGGAACACCAATGTGTGTTTCCAAATTTAATAATGGTTTTAAAAAATAATATATGTTCAATTAATTTATTATACTAAATATTAAATTATTAGTTTTGACATTTATTTCCCTGATTTATATAAATAAATGGTATTTCTAATTATGTTCGTATGGTCATTAAGATGAAAGGGAACACATTAATTATTAAATTAATTAATTAATTTATGTTTATACACCTTAATAATAAAGATAGAATAATAAAATTAATTTTATCTAGTTACTTTTTTGTATTCTTTTCATGTAAGATTGTTCATGGGAATGACCAATACCTTTGTAAGTGTTAGATGTTTTAATTTTATTTATTTCAGGGGTTATCAATTATTTATTATTAAAATAAATATGATGGCTTATGACTCATCTCTCCCTCCATTATTATGCAGGTACGATGCGTTAATGGATATTTATGTAATCTCATTTTATCTTATCCTTTTGTTTCCCTCATCTATATGAGAGTCATAAATACATGTAATTTATGGTGTATTAAAAGGCATGTGGAGGTTATCAATGACAATACCATTATGTTATTATCTCTAGTGATACACTTGTGGATAAGTGGAATGAAATAACACATTCCATGAGCAGTAATAGAAATTATTTTCCCTTGTTGAAGGATTTTTTAATGTATTCCCATTAAATTAAATTCTCGATAAAGCTCATCATCATGTAATTTAATAATTTTTTATTTTAGTATTTCTACGTATTTGTTTAATGGATGCAAGGAAATGATCACATAAATAAATGAATTAATGATTAGAGAATGAAAATAAATAAATGAATTATGTTTAATTGTTTTACCCATAATGGTTAATTAATTAAGTAACATCCAGTAAATAATAATTGGTCGTGTAAAGGGTAAAAAAGATAAAAATTATTAATAATTAATTAAAATGCATCAATTAAATATTATTTCATACTTGGACATACATTACATTATTGGGAATGAAATCATTAAAACTAAGTGTTTTAATAACCTTCATTGGGACACTTACTTTTAATATGGAGTTCATATGAAGGTTATTAGTAGACATAACCATATTACCTCAAGAGATGTATCCCTCACTATACATGATGTAACTTGGATGAAAGTGTTGAGGAAATCGAATTCAATATTTTAGGGTAGTGTAGTCCACTTAATTGATCTGGGAGCTTCATGCCTGTTGATGGAAAAAACCTTGCTACCTAAAAATCATCATGTTTTTTTACCATAATGCATTGGAGTTGTTTAAAGGGGAATATGGATGCTTTCCACTAGAATTGCCTAGAAACTAGATTGTCCATGTTCAATTTTTCTGGATATTGGGACTTGATAAAATAGTCGGAGAGTTAATAAAAATTAATAAAATCAATTTAATTTATTTTTTCACACATAATTTGTAATCAAGAAAAGTACTAATAATATAGTATTTTAATTATAAAATAAGATGGTAAGATCATCATTAAAATTATCCCTACAATCAATATTTGAGAAATAAAACCACATTACATGTAGAACCGTCTATGAGTGTTTTAGATTCCTTCAGCTTATGCTATACAATTAATTGAAATCACACATTCTAGAATCCTTAATGCTAAATCTACCTACTAACTAGGTGGGTGATGAATTGTTCTTGGTCTATAAAAAACATTTGAGAGACATGGTCGATGTGGTATGTTTGATGATTTTTTATATGTCTAGTGAACTAATTAAGTCTCATGAAAACTTCTATTCATATAAATTTATTGATAACTTCTATACTATTTACCATAATATAGATAGAATGGGAAGAATTGAAATATTCCTAACACTCATTCCTACAAATCAAAGACAGGGTTCCCAAGCTGAGCATCACATAATAAATCTCTTTGAATACAATAACTTCCTAGATGTTCTTGTATTTAAAATATCTAAAGATTTGGGCACCAATATCATTCTAGCATCACATCCGTTCAACTTCTATATGTTTTTTGTAAATTATAATATGAATGAAAATGAGATGTATCTGCCAGATCAACCAACTCTCGTTCACTAAGTCGATAAGAATACAAAGCATGAAAATTATTCCATCCTTATGATGAAAAAAATTAATAATAATGGGGATATCATAAAACCCAACACTTGTTCATACCCTTCCAATAAGAATAATATCACGGGGAATGAAAGGGAACATGATGTTGCCAATTTCTCATTTGACAGTAAGGTCCATTGAAAGAAAAATATACCCAAACCAAAGAACAAATGGGATGATTCATAATTTTGTTTATATCAAGTTAATAATTTATAATTATATAAATTTGGTGTTAGATACATCTTTTGGTGATCAAATATGTATTCAAATATAAGAAATAAGTAGATTATGGAATATTTATTGAGTGGTGGAAGATCCATGAGTTAGAAATATAGCTAAACATGATGTTATAGCCATCGTTTATTACCTCTTCACATTTTCAAATTGGATGATCATGTTATTAATGATTTTTTATTATGTGACTTCAGTTACTAAAAAAATTAAAAATGTATCCAGACTAGATGCAAATGATCTTATTTTCAAATTACAAAATTTTTGTTCTATTATAAAAAAAATTATGTTGAGGAATAATTATATAATAGTAATTATTTATTTTAATTCCCAAACCAATTAATTTCAATAGATAAGGAACCTAACTCACATGACTCATACCACACCAAACATTGGTATTATTGGATAGGTCATGTAAATTAAAATTTTGTGAATAAACTAAATGAATATGTATATGAAGAGTTTAATAAACTAAAAAAACTGTTGTATATCACACTTGTTTATAAGGAAAAATAAAAATATCACCATTTAATGGTAAATTTGAAATGGATATTTCTATGTAATGTGTTATAAGTCACATTCTATTGATAAATTAAAGGAATACAAGAATGATGTTGGAAACCAACTTTGTAAGAAGGTAAAAAACTGAACTCATAACATGGTGGAGAATATATTAATCAAGACTTTATTGATTATTTATGGGAGTTCATGGTATGATCTCCACACATTCCTCTATATGTGCCTCATTGGAATGGGGAATGCTAAAGGAGGAACTACACCTTATTCGAAATTGTGAAATCAAGTAAGATCCATGCAAGTATTCTATTATCATTTTGGGGATACCAATTATAAACATTAGCACCAATAATAAAACCAAGAATGAAACTCGTGTTCTCATACTCGCATGTGTGGGGTTGTGAGGAATTATATATGGCCTTTTTATGTAAAATATATTGTATGTATGACACAAAGTATACCTTTATAGTATATCATAAAAGCATAATGGGAAAATACTAATACCACATCGTATATAAAAAGTTTATAGTAAGAAGATATTCCTTATTCATTGAGAGGGATCACATCTCTAGAAGATCTAGTAGGAGTGAGATATACAATAATGATGTTGGGGATCAAGGTACATATAATTTTGTAGAATAATGGATTTGAAAAATCCCAATGGAGGAAGAAACTATTCCAGATACACAAGTACTATTTTGGATTACAATAGAGGTTAGAGAACTAGAACTGTATATATTTAAGTCTGTGAGGACAGTGACTCATCAGTAGTTTAAAGTAATGGTCCTCAAGCCTACAATAAAGAATTAAGTGGCATATATTTTTCAAAGCGGAAATAATCCATGAATTATAAATTGGATTCCATGTACCAAAAAAATCTAGATTTTTGTGGTCTCTATAATTGATGTTAGGCACATTGGATGCGAATGGGTATTCAAGAAGAAACTCGGCATGAAAAGGAAAGTTAGTACCTATAAGGCATGAAATTATGAATAAATTATTCAATACTGTCAAATCATTTACTATTATTAATCCGTATCACTAGATTCAATGAAAAAATCCATTATAAATAAACATGGAATTACAGCCTTCCATCAATACGAGATTTAAAAAATATATGCTAAAACAATCGTCCTTAAGGGGATCCTTAAAGAAGATTTCTATATGAAAAAAACCGAAGGGTTTGTGACTCAAAAGTATTCCACTAAGATATGAAAATTGTAAAAAAATACATTTCTGTATTTAAGAATGAATATTGATCATGGAATATTCATTTTTGATGAATAAAAAACATTATTTGGTTTTATAATGAATGTGTATTTTTCTTCTATAAAAAATTCTTTATTTGGGAAAAATATTTTCATTAATAGTATTTCTTGATAATATATTAGTAATTAGAATCGAAATAAAAATAATATATTTTGTTAAATCATGGTTGAATAAATTATTCACTATGATGGACTCAAGAGAGGCGCCATATATACTTGGGATCCGGATCTATCTTGATTGATCTGAGAGGTTTCTCAGCCTAATTCAAATTATACACATTTACCATATACTGAGGAGATATAGTCTGGAACAATCCTATATTATACTATTTATAGCATTAAATGGAATTCATCATTATTGGAAGTGTTTCCTCATACACATGGGGAAAGAAATAGAATGGAAATGATTATATATGCATCAGTGACTAGGTACTTCATGTATTCTTTGTTATGTACTATGATAGATGATTCCAAACCATTAATTGTGGAAAGAATATATAAACTTAATCCATTTTACCATAGTTTAATAGATGTAAAGTCTCTGATTAAGTATTAAGAATATTAAATATATGTTCTTATTTTATATATGAGATAATGAACTAGTCATTAGTGGACATAAGTAGTTTAGCTTCCAAATAGATCAAGGTGTTATGATTTCTCAAATGTGATAACTTTAAGTACCATTTTTAATTTATTATTCATAAACCACTTTAATGATTAGTGGGGACATGAAATAAAAGATACCAAATACGAAATTTTAAACACAAAAAAGATAAATAGAATAAAATATTAAAAATAAACTGTGAAACATCAAAATTTTACATCAGATTTGAAACATAAACACACATTCAAATAACATGAATGTCTACAACTCAAGCCACATCCTCCTTATGAAACTCCCCTTGAATCATCACCTAGATTTACAATCAAACCATTATCAACATCAACATGAATATAAATTAGAATCCATGATATAAGATCATCATTTCCATTAGAAAAACTAAATACATAATAGATATAAAAGGGGGAATCTCCCCTGAAATAATAACACTCCAATATTTCATAGTATGTTATCTCTTCAAAGTATTTCAATAACTTACACTACACACAACACCGAGTTCGAGCGCACCATGACATACCAAACTAGCCATTCAAAAAAAGTGGTTATGAATAATATTACCCAAATTTTATAATTTAGATATCCTATATAATTTTAACAATCATAATTGGTGTTTCTTAGATATAATATAAGAAAAATTCAACTTTTAAGATAATAGTGGAATTTTAAAAAAAAATACAGTTTTTCACCTTTTAATGGACAACCATTTTTAAATCAAATATTTAACAAATTTTTATATTCAATATAGTGAAATAAAATTCATATTTAGATGAGATACTTAAAAATTTAGTTTGGATAAATTTTTTGGAACTTTTCAAATAACATTCATATTTTGATGAATAGTGAAAAAATACTAAATTATAATTAAAAAAACATTTTTAATCGAAATAATTTATAGTGTTAAATTATTCATTTTAGTGGTTTTAAAGTATCTTTATAATATATTTTTATAATTTAATATAATTTCGGTCATTGGATGTTATTTGACAAGTAAACTGGACATAAATAATTGTCAATCTATCAATAGTTATTATTTCGTAAAAACCGATTTTTTTTAAAATAGGAAGACATTTAAAATTAATTTCCACCTCTTAGGTGATTTTAATTTGGATAAATAGATTCCATATATGTCATTAGGAGTTCCAAATTGTGCACATATGTAAATTTTATTTTTATACATTATGAATAATTACTTCGGTAAATATTTTATTTACAAAGGATAAAGGGTAAATCCTATAAATAAGGGTAAAAATGGTATTATAATTATATTAGATTTCCATTTCATGTTTACTATTTAGAATACTTGATACATTTCCAACCATGGGCATCATGGGTCCTATTTTGGGACCCCATCGAGCCACATGGGAGTGATAATGACATTTTATATTAATTAATCAAAAGTAATGAAAAAATAACCAAATCTTTCATCTTTTAGTAAAACATTTTTTTGGTGTTATATGATTGATATCTTCGACTATAAATATTCATTTTAAAGATATAAATATTTCCTACATGATGATATTTTATTTATAATTTTTGGACATAAAATAATTATATTTATTAATGAAATAATAATGATGCACTATTTTCCATATTAATAAAAGAATCAAATAAATGATATTATAAATTTTAAAATATATATAATTTAATGTTTTGATACCATCCACGAATTTTATTGGTAAATATGACATTGTATTGTTTATTAAATGTATTTTTTTAATTAATCATGTTTTGATGATTTTCAAAAAACCAAACACTAAATAGTGTCAAAGTTGACATAATTGAGGATTTAAAAATAAATACTATATTATTAATTGATATATAATCCTAAAAATATAATGTTTTGCCAAAATACTTTGATAAAGGTATATATATTAATAATTAACCATAGTAGGTTCTCTTGGATGGTTATAGTATGTTTCTAAAAATAATAATATAAAAATACAATTAGACATAGAAAAATGTCAAACTATTTAACTAAGAGTTAAATCTAAAATATAAGGTTAATAAGATGAATTAAATTATCTATAACCTACTCGTTGAGATTTTCTCGACCCATATCCACCATATCCTCTAAAAAATTTATTTCGGTCCCATTTAGAAATATAAAATTATTTTATTATAAAATAATATTTCAAGCATTTCCTAAAGTGGTCGTCACCTCTCTTATAAAAGGTAACATTCCCTTCTCTTAATTTCACACCTCCAAATACTTATTTTCTCAGCCATCCACTACCAAAATATCCTCCCAAAAATTATCCCATCATCCAAGAGGCTTTTTTTTGGTCATAAAGCCAACCAATAAATTTTTTTTGATCAAATCAAAAAGAAGAACATGAAGAATATGTAAATATTTTATCACCTCTTTTAAGTTCTTTTCTTCTTCCACTTTCTCTTTCTTTGATGTTTCCATTCAAAAAAATAACTCCAATATATTTTATATACTATGATGTTATTATAAAAATGGTACAACCATATTCATTATTACATCCATCCTATAAATTAAAAAGTCACCATATGTGCATACATACGGATTACTGTCTCCACGTCGTGGTGTAGTTTGTTATTAAGACACTTAATTATTTGGATGGGTATAATAATGAGTATAACTGATGTAAATAATAAATATAAAATGTTAATTATTCTTTATATATGATATAAAATCCAATTATATATGATTTCTCTATCAATATAATTATGTTGTTGCTTGTGCTTAAGTACGGATTACTGTTTACAAGAACGCGATGAGATTAACTCCCCCTCGTAATCTTTGAAAAATAATTTTAATTTTATGATTAAAAATAATGATTATGAACATAATATAAATCTGTATATGAATCAAATAAATCCAAAAAAAATCAAATATGGCTTACGTAACCAATACTTTAAAGGAAAACAAATTAGTTCACACCCAAAATGATGATACTACTAACATACTATTAACAAATCTATATTATAAGATCATATATGATATCAAATTCATGTATATAGTTCATGTATAATTTAATAACAATTTTTTAACTGTAATAAAGTATCTTAGAATACCATTACATAAGTAAAAGTAAAAGGTAAGGTTTAATTTCACAATATCATAATTATCCGAGGTTGTTTTTACATAAGTATCTACTAAGACCTACTTATCATCAACATCCATGTTTTCGTAAAAATGTATTTCAAAACATTTTTACTATTTACTAGACTATGAGTTAAGGTCATTTATAACTTTATTTGACCTTATATGTTTTTAGATGAATTTTTTCATTGTTTTCCAAACAAGGTACTTCATGACTTTTTCAATAATATTAATGTAAAATGTTTATTTAACTAATACGGCAGGTTCAGCTATTTTCTTCCATTATAACATCATAAAAAATTCTCTTACTGGATAAAAAGAATTTTTAAAAAATAAATAGTTTCCTTTATAATTATGTGACTCTTAAATGGTTTCAAAATATGAAGAGGTATTTATTTCAAATAGTATTAATTTCATCAATGTCAATATCATTTAATTGATTTTAAACATGAATGACATTGATTTATTATGATAAAAATCATCCATATTGTATTGAAGGTTTTGTGATCTGTATGAATGTAGATGTGTTATATTTATACCATTCATCGATTATGGTTTATGTATTGACATTTCTTATTCTAGTTTTAATACAAATGTTTATGTTATGTTTTAATCTTTTCATATCAGGAATGTGCTGGACTAATATGTGATGGGTGGAGCCTGCTATAGCTCTTCGGTGCATCGGTAGGTCTCATGAGAAAATTAGATTTGGAATTTTCCAAGGCCTTTACCAATTTGATATATGGTTTTGGATGAGTAATAAAATATTTTTAGACATCTTGTCCGAGGCATTGACAAGATGTTTCAAAAATCCCGACATTATACAATCCCTCATTATGAAAATAATATTAATGGTTCATGTGGTAATTCAACTAGTATAATACCCATAACAATGTTTTTTATGGAATTATATACTCATCTCATATTACCACCATAATGTTTTCATGTTTATTATTTGTAATGTTAGGTGTTTTGAATTATTCATCATGTATAATGTTTATGTTATCTATTACTGTATAGATTATCATTACTGAGCATCTGAGATCACCCCGTTCTATGTTTTATTTTTCTTAGGATGTGAATATGTATTTCAAGGTTGACCTGAAGGGATATTATACGAATATAAGTGTTTTCAAAGGGTATAAAATGTTGTTGATGTTTTTATTTCATGTTGAAATGTAAAACATATGAATGTATCTAGTACTTCCCAGGCTACTAAACTGTTCGGTCTTTCAGGAGATGAATATTTGTATCATTCCAATGTTATTTAATAATAACCCGACTCTGGGTAACTAGGGTTTGGGAATTATAGTTGGTATCATATCATGTTTAATAAAAACATTGGAAACTAGATTTAGAAACACTCTGATTAGAGAATAATAACCAAAGATAGGATTTTAGGATTACTATAGAATAACTTCCTAGAATTTTGGTACTCTAAAGAATTTTTGAGTTTTTGAATCAATACATCCCTGTCTGGATACGAGCATGTTGAGGAGACTCTGGCACATATGTTCCTAGGAATGAAAACTCTGAAAAAGTGTTTCGGGTTTGACCCGGGGTATCCTGGTACACCACAACGGGCCTTGCTGCACTCTTGGATACGACTATCCTAGGGGATATGCATAGGATAATTCAAAATTTATTTACAACCCATTATGAATGATATATGATTAAATATTAAAAAAAAGAAACCATCTTAATGATTATGAGACTAGATGTGTGATAATATTCT
This sequence comes from Viscum album, assembly GCA_963277665.1. Lineage (NCBI taxonomy): Eukaryota > Viridiplantae > Streptophyta > Magnoliopsida > Santalales > Viscaceae > Viscum > Viscum album. The sequence continues at coordinate 357,586,201 of OY728158.1, read as the reverse complement.
ATTAATGTTGAGAATTTTTCTAGTTTTTGGATTATACAGTATGATATGATCTAACATACTGTATTCCATTTTTTAAAAATGGCTCCCAGTGGAAGGAATTGTAATCGTATCAATGCATTCAATCCATGTAAGGAATGTCCTCCTACTCAATATAATAATAGTGGAGCTGGTGATGCAACCGGTGCTGATCATCTTATCTCCATATATGGACAACTCACTCAGGTGAAGAATAATAACTTTACCCGTATAAATAACCTTGATCCACAATGTGGAGGTTCAATGTTAGACCAATTCATGAGGCAACCACCACTATCATTCAATGGGTCTACAAATCCATTTGTTTCTATGCAATGGATAAGTTCCTTAGAGAAAATATTTCATTATTTGGGGAACATCAAAAGGGAAAAAGTTATCATAGTAGTTTATCGCCTCATGGCTGATGTATATCAATGGTGGTAATTATTTCAAAATATAATGAAGGATGAATAAGTATCATGTATGAAAAAGAGGTTGTTTAAAGAGGTTTTCTTATAAAAATACATTATTCGTGACCATCGAACGAAAATGGAAAGACAATTTTTGTGTCTGAGGCAAAAGGAGTATGAGAATTTCGCAAAGTATGAGGCTCACTTTACAAGTTTATCAAGTTAGGATACAGATTATATAAGTAACCAAAGAATTAATATTGATGGGTTTTTATGGGTTATAACCATTTATCGATAGAGATAGTGTCTCTCAATCCTTATCATTGTATAAATATATTGTCACATGCGCTATCAAGATAGAAAATTAATTCTCTATGTCTTATGACTTTAAGAAATTAATGATAAGAATAGATACATTGAACAATCTGGGAAAGGAAATCAGGAGACAAGTAAGAATAGAAGTGTTGAGTTTCCACCCTGTATTAATTATGGAAGGAAGCACCCAGGTGCCTATATAAAATAAATGAGAGTTTGTTATAAATATGGAGAAAAAGGTCACCAGGATCGTGATTACATTGTAAGGAAAGAGGTTGTCGATGTTGAAAGATATAATGGTAGATAAATGGGTTATTATTCAAATGAATGTCCTAAGAGAAATGGAAAAATACCTCAAAAAAGGACAAACAGAGCAAGTCCATGCTGGTGATGTTACTACAGTTGATGTGGAACAATTATTATATTTGTGTTTTTGGATTAAATAATTATTTTCTGGTTATAAGAAGAATGTGACATATATAAACATTGTACTGTAGTACTTTTTTTATTAAGGTATTAATATAATAATGGTAATCATTTTTTCAATATGTGTCAATATGAGAAACTTTATATTGTTTGGGGAATCTGATGTTGTAATTGATTTTGGAATTTAGAGACCTTTTAGAGAGAGTTTGGGAATAAGTATTTTGGATAGCTATAATGGTTGTAATGGATTACTATAACCTTTGGATATTATTATTTTTGGAATATAATAATACAATAGTTTTATAAAAATGACAACCTGCAGGTCAGGAGATAACCCGTCACATCGGACAAATCTCTGGGAATCAATCCCACAACCAAAGCGCGACAAGGCTTTATGACCTACCACTAGCATTTAGGAAGCCCATGGTTATTATAAATAATTTTTCTTTATGGTATATGTATTGAAGCTTATACTTTTAGGATTCATAAAATATTTTTGAGTTCTCTTATCTTTTGGAGTGAATAATGAGTTTGTGGTTGAAATTAGTTAATTTATGGAACTCTACTTGTCAAGTATATATATATATATATTATATAAAGAAAATAATTCATAAACTTTACTTAAGATATATTAAAACAAAAAATTTGTTATCATAATACTTTAGGTTTTGTTCAACTGATGATATTCTAAATCATGTTAGATTGATGGATTTGGCCCCCTAGATTTTATAATTTTTTTGATTGATGAAATCTATCACTCCATATAAATATTTATGTTTTTTCACCAAATATGTGTCTATAATTTCGACCAATGTTTTCCTAGTCTATTATTATTTTGTGGTGAATTTTTCATTTCTCTTTCCCTCTTATTAAGACTAAATTTTATTAACCCAATTTCTGCTGTGGGTTTTCTACAAAGTTATTTTACTATTATAACCATATATTTACAAAAAATATAATTTCAAATTGTGAGGACTCAATTTAGTTATGGAGGGGAGAATGTAACACCCCATGATTTCATTGTATGTTATCTCTTCAAAGTATTTCAATAACATACACTACACACTACACCGAGTTCGAGCACACCAAGACTTATGAAACTAGTCATTCAAAAAAGAGGTTTTGAATAGTGTGAAAAACATTTTAAATTTTATATATCCAATATAATTTTAACATTCAGATTTTTTGTTTCCTAGACATAATATTTAAAATATTCAACTATTAAGATGAAAGAGGTATATTTCAAAAAATGTTGTTTTTCGCCTTTTAATGGTGAACCATTTTTAAATGAATTATTTAAAACTTTTATATATTAAATTTATTTAAATAATAATCATCATTATAATAGAGACATAAAAATTTAGTTTCGATTAATTTTTGGTACTTTTCTAATAACTTTTATAATTTGATGAATTGTGAAAAATTACCAAATTTTAATTAAAAACAACTTTTTTCATTGAAATAATTTATAGTGATAAATTATAAATATGAGTGGTTTTAAAAAATAATTAGGTGATATTTTTATAATTTAATATAATTTAGGTCATTTTATGTAATTTCAAATTTAAACTGGGCATAAACAACTGTAAATATTGTGATAGTTATTATTTCTTAAAAACACATTATTTGTTTTGACAACGTGAATTCATTTTAAATAAAATTCAACCACTTCTATGTTTTGAATTTTAAAAAATGGATTATATATTTGGAGTCATGGGGTCTAAATTGTATAAATATGTAACTTTAATTTTTAGACCTTATGAATAATTACTTCGGTAAATATTTTATTTACCTTGGTTAGAGGGTAAATATGGTAAATACGGGTAAAAAATAATATTATAATAATATGAAATTACCTTAACCTGGGTCTTATTCCTATTGGTTGATACATGCACTACCATGGTCATCCTTGGGTCTATTTTGGGACCCCATGGAGCCACTGGGTAGTGATAATGACATTTTATATTAATTAATTTGATGTAAAGACAAAAATAACAACAACATGTATCTTTTAGTAAAACATTTTTATACGGGGTTAAATAAATGATCTCTTTCACTGTAAATATTTATTCGAAATATAAAAATATTTCCAATAGGATTATATTTTTTTTATAATTTTTATACTTAAAATAAATATATTTATTTATGACACACTAATGATGCATTATTTTTCTTATTATTAAAAGAATAAAAAATGATAATTTAATTTTTAAATTAAATATAATTTTAATGTTATGATGTCATAAACGAATTTTCTAGGTGAATATGACATGTTAATGTTGATTATATGTATTTTTTTCGAAGAAATAATGGCATGACGACTTTCACAAGAACCAACTAATAAATAGTGTCAAAATGACATAATTGAGTTTTTGAATAAAATACTATATTATTAGTTGATATAATATTCAGAAAACTATAAGGTTAGGCAAAAATAATTAGATAAGGTTATATATATTAATAATTATCCACATGGGGATCTAATGTCTGGTTATAGTATGTTTATTAACCACCAAATATAAAAATACAGAGAGACATAGTAAATGTCAAACTATTTAACTAAGAGTTAAATATAAAAGAGAAGGTTAATATGATGACCTAAACCTAGATAAAACATATTGGTTGAGAGTTTTTAGACCCATACCCACCTTATCCTTGAAATTATTTATTTTAGATACATTAGAATCTGAAAATTATAATATTATAAAATAATATTTCATGTTTTTCCAAAAGATACCCTCACCACTCTTATAACAAGAAACATCCCCTTTTATTAATTTCAACACCTCAATTCCTTTTTGATCGTCCATCCCATACCCAAATATCCTACAAAATTTTATCCCATCATTTTAGAGGCCTTCCTTTTGTCATAAATGAATCCTAAGGTCCATTTTGATCAAATCAGAAGGAAGAACCCATAGAAGAGGTAAATATTTCATCACATCTTCCATGTTTTTTTTCTTCTTCCAATTTCTCATTCATTGTTGTTTCCATTATAAAATAATAACTGAAGTATCTTATATATACTATGACATTATTATAAATATTTTACAACCATATGAATTATTCTATCCATAATATAAATGACAAAGTCACTATACATGTGTACGTACGGATTACCATCTCCACGTCATGATGTAGTTTGTTATTCAAACACTTCATTATTTGGATGGGTATAATAAAGAGTATAACTTTATTAAATAATAAATATAACATGACAATGATTTTATATATATGATACAACGTCCAATTACACACGATTTCTCTGTCAATATAATGATGTTGTTGCTCGTACTTATGTACGGATTACAGTCTCCAAGAACGTGATGAGATTCATTCCCCATCACAATCATTCACGGATAATTTTCATTTTATGATTGAAAATAATTTTTAGGAACATTATATCATTCTATATACGAATCTTATTTATTATATACATAACAAACATTTCTTATATAACCATGAACATCGAGGAAAATGAATTAGTTAACCCCTAAAATCATGAAACTACTAAAATATTATTAATAAAAAAATAATATAAAATCATATATGATATCATATTTTTGTATATAGTTTTTTTATAATTTAATAATGTTTTTAAATATTATACAGGAGGTTAACATACCATCTTCTATGGAAAAGTACATGTTAAGGGTTAATTTTACAATCTATTTATTATTTGAGGTTGTTTTTACATAATTATCTACTAGGACCTATTTATCATCCACATCCATGTTTTCTTAAAAATAAATTTAAAATCAATTTTACCCTTTACTAGAATATGGGTTAAAGTCATCTATACACTTATTTGTTTTTATGTGTTTTGAATTGAATATTTCTGTCATTTTTCAAACAAGGTACATTATGGCCTTTCTGACAAAATTAAGGTAAGAATGTTTTTTAACTTATACGGCGGGTGCAGATATTTTACTCCATTATAACATCATCAAATATTACCTTACAAGATTATAAAGAAAAATTTAAAAATAATTTTTTTCTTTTTTAATTATGTCACTCTTAAATGGATTCAAAATAAAAAGAGTTATTTCTTTCAAATTGTTTTCATTTCATCTCTGTCAACATCCCATGATAGATTTTAAACTTCGGTAAAGTTGATTAATTATGATACAAATATTCCATATTGTATTGAATGTTTTGTGATATGTTTGAAGGTGGGTGTGTTATTTTTATACCATTCATAGTTTAAGGTTAATGTATTGACATTTCGTATTCTAGTTTTAATACTAATGCTTATGTTATGTTTCAACCTTTTTATATGTGGAATTTATAGGACATAGTATGTGATGGGTGGAGCCCGCTATAGCTCCTCGGTGCATCGGTAGTTCTGATGAGACAATTAGATGTGTGATTGGCCAAGGCCATTCCCAATGTGATATATTGTTTTGGTCGAGGCCTAAATAATTTTTAGACGTCTTGGCCGAGGCCTTGACAAGATGTTTCCGAATTTTAGGCATTATTCATTCCCTCAATATGAAAATAATATTGATGATTTCTGTGGTAATTCGACTAGTATGATACCCAAGACTATTTTTTATTATGGAATTATTTACACAGATCATATTTCTCCTATAAAGTTTTCATTTTTATTATTTATAAGGGCGAGAGTTTCTAATTATTCATCAAGACTAATGTTTATATTATATTTAACTGTATTGATTATCCTTACTGAGCATCTGATCTTACCCCTTTCTATGTTTAATTTTTCCCGGTATGTGAAGATGTATTTTATGGTTGACCTAATGGGATAGTCTAAGGATATAAGTGTGTTCAAAGGGGATAAAATGTTGATGATGTTTTTATTTAATGATATAATGTAAAACTTATGAATGTATCTAGTAATTCCATGGATAATAAACTGATTGGTCTTTTGGGATATGATTCCTTGTATCATGCCAATGTTATGTAATAAAGCACTGACCCTATGTAATTCGGGTCGGGGCATTACAGAAATAGCAAACAAAACATCCAATAACAAGTAACAAACAAAGTCCGCATCATCGGGAAGTATGAACTCATGGAATTCCATAACCCATTTGAACTCACCAACTATGGGACCTTGAAATCTATGATACAAATCCCACTAGAAGTAGAATGGAGGTATCCTAGATCATGAACATAGTATGAATAGAATATATCAACCAGAAACACCCACACACAAAAAATCTATTGTCACTGAGGATGAAATCCATGAAAAAAAAACATCATGAGTCCAAACATGAATCATGAAAAAAACCCACCCAGATGAAAATACATTTAAATAATCGAAAGAAAAAAATAAAACCAATGAAGGGGACTGAAATGATAAGGTGGGAGAGAAGAAACACAAATTAATGCTCCTGTAAAACTAATGAATCTCAACCAAAACATCCCAACCCCCACCATAAGATCCAATACATCAGAAAAAAATGATGACTATTGAAATAGATTTAATGAGTAAGAGAATATATTAAGTCCAACAAGGTATCAACAGTGAACCATGGTCATGGAGACATAGTAACCCCCGAATGATATGAATGGAAAGAGAGCAGAAGAGAGCAGTGAAGAAAATATGAAGAGGTAAACATTAGAGAAAAAACAGGATTCCAAAGGAGGGAAACCCAACATATAAATTGAATAATAAAATAAAGGAGAAACAAAGAAAAAATTCTAATATATTAGGGAATATATAATGGAAAATGTAGCATCTGAAGATGGATGAGGATAGACCATCACCGGGATAAGAAACCCTAGATGAAGTAGTGGTGTTGTGCTCTCAGATGAACTCAAAGAAATACATAGCAATATATTCCATAGCAGAGTTCATATATATTGTGGAATATATGTTTTCTAAATAATTAGTATTAATGTACATCTTCATCCTAGTGCATGATGTTGTACCTATAATTATATATCATATCACCCTCTATTGTGATAAAAATTTAGTGGCAGATCTTAAAAAATAATCAAGGTAACATCATTGGATGACACACACAGTTTAGATGTATATCATATTTATGGATATTTTAAGGATAAACTAGGATTCATTGAGAATTTAATCCATGTAAGACAACGCAGATGACCCCTTGAATAAAGACTTCACTAAATAGACTCATGATTATCATGTGAGGTCTAGTGAACCACAATTTATAGGTAGTGGGATCTAGATCATGTGGGTTTTTTTGGAGTTGGTGGCCTAGGAACAACTGTTTGAACATTGATTACAGTTATATTTTATGTATTGAATATAAATGAAATATCTTATTATTATTGGTTCTTTGTTAAAAATCTATTTAATAATATAATTTTCAACTGTATTTTTGACATTGATATGGTTATAGGAGTTCCCCGTTATAATGAGAAACATGAAGTGCTATGAAAATATTCATAATATAGTTCTATGGTAGGATAATGTACTATGATTTTAAATATATTATTTAGAATATTAGGTTCAATTACTCAAATGAATATTAGGCTTGTTCTCAAGAAGTTCTCTCTACATAATCTACAAGAAGGGAGGTTATGATAACCTTACCACTAGAAAGAATTCTACATGTTTTGGTGCCATTGAGTGTTCCTTTTAGTGACCACGTTTAATTGTATATAGACATTAATATTATCATTAATTCATTTCATGACTCACATACATATATTTTATGATGAAAAACATGATGGCATATGTTCATGTTGAGATAAACCTCATTGGGCGAATCATAATTATCATGTCAGTAATGGATATGTCAAGGAAGGATTTATAACTTCTATATTTATGAGAGGTAATATCTTGAACATTTTATTGGAATATAAATATCGTTTTAAATTAAATTTCCATGGTGTATCAACATTTTTATTCCATACAGAAAGACAAATCCAGAATATGGTTTGGTGACATAGATGTGAAGCCTTCTTGATGATATATTGTAAAGAAGATATTATTTTACACAATGATAATTTGTATGTGTTTTTCATCATTGTAAAATTATGTTCTTACTCTGGGGTCCATGAACCATTACTGGACATTAATATTGTACTTTAAGAAAGCTTGTCTAATACCAACAATATGTAATCCTAGAAGGTCACACACTATGTGTTTTCATTTACCTCTATTATATTCTATTAGAATTTAATTAATGGATTATATATTATTCTCAATACTAAGGAATTTTTTTACTCATGTATTATTGATCGAATAAATTAAATAAATAATTATTCACCAGATTTGAGTTCATATTAGATATTTTTCGATGTTTGGAACTTTAGTAAAAAACGACCATGTTATAATTAGAATTTTTCCATGTGGTCAAAATTCCATTATATCCAAAATGATATAAATTATTTAGATATCATATATATATATTATATATCTACTATGTATTTGTATTAATAATAGTACATAACATTTAGATATAAGAAATGAAATGCACCGTTAATGGAGATGGTAAGTTGTACGTACGCATTAACGCTACTTTCATTTCTATTTTGTATTTTAATTGAATATAAATGTAACACACTGAGATTTTATGAAAAATATTATTTTAATTTCATTAATGTCTTGTGTTTTATGCTACACCATGATTACCTTGTGCTATACACAACATCGTATTAGCTTGTAGTATACGCAACACTATTCTTGGATCGTGTTACACACAATTTTGATAATAGTTATTCTACGCAACATTGATTATATATATATATATATTCAATGTATAAATGAAATATGTTTTGATAATGTTATATGAAACAATGAATGATTCTTTCACAGCACGCAACCCTGAATTGGCTTGCATTACACACAATCGCGACCTTCCTCAATAGCGTGTGTTGTACGCAATACCCGGTTTTACTAAACAACGATATATTATTATAAATTTATTATGAACTGGCCGTTATTAATAGAATTAACTAAATTTTGAATCTTATAACATTATTATTCATCTACACATTTTCTAAAACATGGTATAATAACAAAATAAATTTTTCGGGTAAAATAAGTATTTTTAAAAAAATGCAGTTTTGCCGCCTTTTGATGGTGCACCCACTTCAAATCTAGTTTTTGACATTTTTATAAGTTCAATTTGACAAAATAAAATTCTTCATTGGAATCATGAAATAAAAATTTACTTTGGATAAATTTTTCATTTTACTCTGGTAACTTTCATATTTTGATGAATAGTAAAAACACGCTATATTTTAATTAAAAACAACTTTTTTCATCGCAATAATTTGTATGGTTAAAATATAATATTGAATGGTTTTAAAGTTTAAATAGAATATGTTTTTACCATTTAATATAATTTATGTCATTATCATTGATTATATCTTGAATTCGTAGGATAAATCAATTCAATCTTTTTCAATGTTTTAAAGAAAAGCCCGTTTTCTTTCGACAACGGGATTAATTTTAATTTAATTTCTGCAACATTATTGTATTGAATTTGGAAAAATGAATTCCATATTTGGAATCAGTATATCCAAATTATTTTAGTAAGATACTTTTTATTTTTGGGAATTATGAATAATAACTACGATAAATTTTATTTACCATAGTTAAAGGTAAATCGGGTAATTAAGGGTAAATATAATATTATAAAATTACCCTAAAACATGTAAATATACTATTGGATGACTAAAAGTAGACCCATATCCCTTAAGGGTAGGATTTGATTCATTTAATGGACTTTTTTTCATTAAAATAATTTAATTATTATTAAAACCAAAGAATGTGACAACCTGTCACTTTCTCAAATATTATAAGTATAATAATTTTCATTTAATGATATACTTCATGAAACATTGAACATTAATCGTCTCCAGAAATCTAATACCATTATCTATATCATAGGAATTTATTTTGAATTTTTAGGGATTAAATAATTATCATATATTATGACACAATGATGATGCAGTAATTGTCTTATTAATGAAATATTGACATAATTGATGTTATAAATACCCAAATAAATGTAATTTAAGACTTTTTATTAATTAAACTAATTTTATAGATTAATATTACATGTTATTATTGATTTAAGTAACTTTGTTCGAACTAATCCTTCTGTTATGATTTTCAAAAAAATCAATTACTAAATAGTGTCAAAATTGATATAAAATAATTTTTAAAACAAATATTATATTATTAGTTGTTATTTTAATAATTAAATTATAATGTTCAGAAAAATAACTTAGATAAGGTTATATATATTAATAATAAACAAATTGGGGTTCTTTTGGCTTCTTATATTTTGTTTACTAACCTTATAGTATAAGAACACAAGAAGACACGGTTAAAGTAAAATTATTTAACTTAATGTTAAATCTAAATGATAATGTTAAAATAGAAACCTAAACTTGTCTAAATTCTATTAGATGAGAGTATTTCGACCCATAACCACGTTAGATTCAAAATAAATCAATTTGGAGCTATTTAAAACCGAACATGACTTTATAATAAAATAATATTTTTAGTTTTTCCAAAGGAGCCCCTCTCCTCCCTTATAAAGGGCACCTCCTCCCTCTCTTCCTCACACCACTTTGAGCCTTCAAGATCGGCCAAACCCTGAAAAATTATCTTCTCCACTTCCCTAGATACATCCTAGAGGTCCTGGTCTTCTTCAAAGATCAATTATAGTGCCCTAAGTTGAGGTCTCAAAGAGGCGCTTCAAAGAAGAGGTAATGTCTGTTACCGATTCTTTCACCTTTATTTCTTCTTCCACTTCTTCTTATTAGGTTGTTTCAATATGAAGTAACAACATCAGTATCAATAATATACTGATATATTATTATAAGTATGAAACAAACCTATTTCACCATCTATCCATCCTACGGAAAACGAAATCACCGCGCGTGCGTACGTACGGAATACCGTCTCCACGCCGTGGTGTGATCTATTTTCCACCACCACCTTACTTGGATGGGTATAATGGTGTAAATAATGACTATAAATGTCTATTATAAAGTGATAGTGATTCTGAAATAGTATACATACACTCCAATACAATTCCACATTCATAGGAACGATATCATCACTCGTGCGTACGTACGGAATACCATCTCCACGATGTGATGCGACTCGTTCTACATGATCTTCATTGTATAATGATTATATAAATGAATTGAATGAATTAATATGATATATATTACACTAATACCATTAGGTAAATGATGTATCTATACCCTAAAGAGAAGAATAAAAATTTATTCGACAAAACACGCATAAGAATAGAAAGTAATAAACACACGAATAACAAGTAGAAATGAAATATTACTAATAAGAAGCTAATAATATGACCATATATGATATCATAAAAATATGTATGATTCTGGAATAAGTAAATAACATTATATAAATCATTATACAGGAGGTTCAGACACTTACGAAGCAAATCAGACCTAAGGTAAGAGAAATATCACAATCTCATTTTTATCCGAGATTGTTTATACTTTAGTATTTACTGGGGTGTATTTTATCATCCACAACCAGGTTCCCTCAATATTTAATATTTTTTCCATCCACCTACAATTTTTTTAAATCAAATTTTACCCTTCGGTTAGTTTTTAGTAAAGGATATGAAATTAATCTTTTGTCGTTTTTCGTACGAGCTACTTTTTGACTTTTCCGAAAAAAGTACGAGAAGAATGTTTTTTAAACTTATACAGCATGAATGGATTTTTAAACCATTATTTCCAAGAAGATTCCTTTACAAGTTTTCATGTTTATTTTTAATCAACTTGTTTTAGGTTAATATTTTATGACAAGATAAGAAATGAGAAATGTTTTTTTAAGTAGAAAGGATATTTTCCTCAAAAATGGAGTTCAAGTGTTTTATCAAAATTATTTTCCATCTAAGATAATAAAGCGTTCTGTTTTTATCCCTATTATTACATTGATTTGATTATGTTATGATGGAATTATTTTTATGAATTCCTTTATCATATATGAATTGTTTTATGATGTCATGTTGTTTAAGAATCCCATTTTTATTACATGGATTATGCTATGATGTATGGTTTATGATTTTGTGGCACACATAAGAATGGTATCATTATAAGATGGGTGGGACCTATATCTCCCTCCAATGCATTGGGTAAAGATTTTATATCTCATGAGATAGACATGGATGGAACGGCAGGTTAAACCGGTTTAGTGAAACAGGATTGAAACGAGGAGTGAACTCAGTTCAGAAATGGACTATGTCCACTAAGATAGTCTTGGAAATGAGTCTTGACTAACAAGAAATGATTATATATGATTATGTGTGTATGACACAATGTTTAATGTTTTATGTTATGATTATTGGGATTACATTTCACTACTATGATTTATCCCATGTTATGATATTATGATCTCTTTTGCAGGATAATATTTCCAAAATGTTATGTTCTTATGAATATGATGTGATTGATTTTTATTTTTTTTACCCTTACTGAGCATTTGAGATCACCCTTTTATGTTTTCTTTTCCCCAGGATATAAAGAATGGTTTTAGGTATGAAAAAAATGGAAGATCTTTATGGGAGATGTTTAAGATCATTCACCATGATTAGAAGATTACGTTCCGAGTTTCCAAAGACACTAAACTATTACGGTCCTTGTGTGTGTGTTTTTGTTAAGTAATAATTATTCCGCAAAAGTATTGTAATTTCCTTGTACGTTATGCTTCGGGTCTCTACAGTTGGTATCAGAGGAATGGTTTAGTCAACCTTTGGAAACTAGGATGCGAGAACTTTAGTGAGATCTCTAGAGATATTTCTATGTTATGTCTAGGGATGTACATAAGGTTAAGTATAAGTATAGGTTATAGACCTAGAATCGCGCTAAAGATCTTATAATTAAACCTAAGATGTTAGATATTGAAGGTACTCCCCCTTTATTATGTTGTTTTCCCTATCATGATTTTTGCCTCTTACACTATTCTTTTTTGGTTCTAGACGATGGATGGAACCCGAAGGAACCCTGTTGATCAATGCAATGGAAAATGCAATGATTGTCCTCTTGAACAATCAAATGTTATGGGATATGGGGTGAAAAATCTTATTTCTATACATACAGAAGCTATGAATCATTCTGGAATTCCAAATGAGCAGAGATGGGAACAATATTATATTGAGTCCTTCATGAGGCAACGTTCACCTTCTTTCAGTGGGTCTTCGGATCCATTTATTGCTGAACAATGGATCAGTACCACTGAAAAGATATTTTCAGTTATTTAATGATTTGAACATGATAAAGCCATCTTATCAATATATTGTATGGAACGTGAATCTGATCAATGGTGGAATCTTATCAAGAATACGAGGCAAAGAGATTAAATTGAGTCCATGGAATGGTATGAGTTCAGGAACTTATTTTTCAATAATTACTTCCCTCATATTCTTCGAACAACGATGGAGAAGAATTTCTTGATCTAAAGAAAAAAGTTGATGAATCTGTTGGTATGTACGAATCGAATTTTACAAGGCTTGCAAGGTATGCAACTGGATTTATCATCCAACCTAAAAGTAAAGTTGATCGCTTCTTCAGTGGCTTAAAACCAAATCTTCGAAGGGCATTAGCTATAAGAGACTTCAGTAGCTATGAATAAATTGTGTGTTGAGCTATCAAGGTAGAAATGGAAGTTGGTATTACTTATCCATCTCATTGTTTTGACAAGAAACGAAAGATGGAGTTTAAGGAGAAATCTCAGAATAATGGTGAAAAGAAGATGAATGTTTACTTATGCTCAAAGTGTGGAAAGAATCATGGTGGAGATTGTCTTAAAGGGACAAGTAAATGTTTCAAATGTGGAACGGAAGGTCATCGGGCATTTGAATGCCGCAATGATGGGAAGAATATGTCTAATGATGCAAACAAAGGAAGGGATACACATAATGAACCTACTACACTTCAATGTTTCAAGTGCAAGGAAATGGGGCATTATGCTAATAAATGCACTAATCCGAGGGTTAGTGATGATCAACATGAGAAACCACTTAAGGCAAAGGAAAAAAGGGAAGTCACATGCGATCACCATTGGCGATATTGAATATGATAATGATGTGGTGGAATTATTAAGTAATGGGATTCCAAAATAACATTGTATATAGTATCGTGGAATATTGGAATATTTATGTATTGGTCTATTGTGGTTTTCAATAATTTTATGGTACTGGTAACCATGGAAAGTGATTGAGATATTTTTGGAAAAAAGATGATATGCGCTTAATGAAGGGAAAATGAGAAAATGAAATATTTCACAGTATTCATGAGCTCATGATTGATATAAGGACTAAGTGATATCATGGTTTGAGTATATAGAATTTTGAGGATTTTGGTATGTGGAAAGTGTTAACTATTAACTGCATTCATGTTTTCACTAAGGTTCAATGGTTATTGAAGAGAATACATGATTAAGGACTTTGAATGTTTGGAATGCGACCAACAAGACATAACTTATGATATATGGGGATCAACGATGGTATTTAATCTCTGGTAATCGTTTTCACTATATTATGAGAGTGGACTGCAGTATTATGGATAAGCCTAAAGATTGGAATGGATTATGTTGGACATAAGTTAGTATTGTTTAAGGATATAAGTTTTTCGATATTATTGATGAGATGTTATAGTAATATAGTTTTAGAAAAAGGATAACCTGCAGGAAGGGCGACAGCCCATCGCGTCGGACAAGGCCGTGGGAATCGAACCCACAGCTGAAGTGCGACTAGCCTTTATCGCCTACCACTGGCCTACAAGAAGTACCTATTTAGTAGAAACTAGTTTTATTATATTAAGAAGTATGATATATAATGTATAAGTTCTTTTTAGGAACCGTATATCATTAATCTCACTATAGATGGACTTATGTATTTTTTGATAACTTTTCTAAACTTTTGTTTAAGACAGATGGAATGACACATCATTCTATCACATGATCTGCTAACACATAACAAATGGCAAATTCAACTTCATTTCATTAAGAGTTGAAGTGGAAATTGTCCAAATGACAACCAATGGTGAGACTATACCGAAATCACGAAAGTATTTATTCTAATTCCAATTTCATCAACTTTAGGGAAACGATTTTGAGAACCAAAAATGTTATCCTAGTGCTCTTATATCTGATGAATCATATGGTACCTTAGAACATCACAAATTTATGGCTTTGTGAATGCTGGATTTTCTATAGAAATGTTTTCTACCACTCTCCATCAGAACATTATGGTTAGATTTCTCTTCCATATCCATATTTTCACCTATGTGGAAACCCAGTGATTAGTTTATTTGGGTAACCGTTACATTTCATACTTTTGTCTTTAAAGATTGGTTTTGGTATTCCTTTTTATGATGTCGGTTTCTGTCAAAGAAACATTCAAATTGTAAACCATTTATAACCCCGATGAATTTCGAGGGTGAAATTCATTTTAAGGGGGGTAGAATGTAACACCCCGAGATTTTATGAAAAATATTCTTTTAATTTCATTAATGTCTTCTGTTATATGCTACACCAAGATTACCTTGCGCTATACGCAACACCGTATTAGCTTGTAGTATACGCAACACTATTCTTGGATCGTGTTACACAAAATTTTG
Organism: Viscum album; assembly: GCA_963277665.1. Classification (NCBI taxonomy): domain Eukaryota; kingdom Viridiplantae; phylum Streptophyta; class Magnoliopsida; order Santalales; family Viscaceae; genus Viscum; species Viscum album. The sequence goes on along the minus strand of OY728158.1, from coordinate 357,570,470 downwards.
ATAACAGTTATTCTACGCAACATTGAGTATATATATATATTCAAAGTATAAATGAAATATTGTTGGATTTTGTTATATGTAACAACGAAGGATTATTTCATAGCATGCAACCTTGACTTGTCTTGCACTACACGCAATCACGACCTTCCTCGATAGCGTGTGTTGTACGCAATACCGAGTTTTACTAAACAACGATATATTATTATAATATTATTCTGAACTATCCATTATGAATATTATTAACTAAATTTTGAATCTTATAACATTATTATTCGTCTTACACATTTTCTAAAACATGGTATAAGAACAAAATAATTTCTTCGGGTAAAATAAGTATTTTTCAAAAAATGCAGTTTGCCGCCTTTTGATGGCGCACCCACTTTAAATCTAGTTTTTGACATGTTTATAATTTCAATTTGGCAAAATAAAATTCATCTTTGGAATCATGAAATAAAAATTTACTTTGGATAAATGTTTCATATTATTCTGGTAACATGCATATTTTGATGAATAATAAAAACACGCTACATTTTAATTAAAAACATCTTCTTTCATCACGATAATTTATATGGTTAAATTATAATATTGAATGGTTTTAAATTATAAATAGAATATATTTTTACCATTTAATATAATGTATGTCATTAGCATTGATTCTAACTTGAATTCGTAGGATAAATCAATTCAATCTTTTGCAATGTTTTAAAGAAAACCCCGTTTTCATTCGACAACGGGATTAATTTTAATTTAATTTCTGCAACTTTTGTGTGTTGAATTTGGAAAAATGGATTGCATATTTGGAATCAGTTGATCCAAATTATGTTAATAAGATACTTTTTATTTTTGTGAATTATGAATAGTAACTACAATAAATTTTATTTACCATAGTTAAAGGTTCATCTGGTAATTAAGGGTAATTATAATATTATAAAATTACCCTAAAACATGTCAAAATCCTATTGGATGACTAAAAGTTGACCCATATCCCTTAAGGGTCGGATTAGATTCATTTAATGGACTTTTGTCCATGAAAATAATTTAATTATTATTAAAACCAATGAATGGGACAGCATGTCACTTTCTTAAATATTATAAGTATAATAATTTTAATTTAGTGAAAAAATTCCTGAAACTTCTGTTATGATTTTCACAAAAATCAATTACTAAATAGTGTCAAAATTGACATAAAATAGTTTTTAAAACAAATATTATATTATTAATTGTAATTTTTTTCATAAAAATATAAGGTTCGGCCAAATGGCTTATATAAGGTTATATATATTAATAATAAACAACTTGGGGTTTGCTTGGCTTCTTATAGTAAGTTTATTAACCTTATAGTATAAGAAAACAAGAAGACACGGTAAAAGTAAAATTATTTAACTTAATGTTAAATCGAAATTATAAGGTTAAAATAGCAACCTAAACTTGTCTAAATTCTATTTGATGAGAGGATTTAGACAGTCCTCACCTTAGCTTAGAAATAAATCAATTTGGAGCTATTTAAAACCGAACATGACTTTATAATAAAATAATATTTTTAGTTTTTCCAAAGGAGCCCCTCTCTTCCCTTATAAAAGGGCACCTCCTCCCTCTCTTCCTAACACCACTTTGAGAATTCAAGCTCGTCCAAACCCTGAAAAATTATCTTCTCCACTTCCCTAGAGACATCCTAGAGGTCTTGGTATTCTTCAAAGACTAATTTTAGTGCCCTAAGAGGAGGTCTCAAAGAGGTGCTTCAAAGAAGAGGTAATGTCTGTTACCGATTCTTTCACCTTTATTTCTTCTTCCACTTCTTCTTCTTAGGTTGTTTCATTGTGAAGTAATAACATCAGTATCACTCATATACTGATATATTATTATATGTATGAAACAACCCTATTCCACCATCTATCCATCCTACAGAAAACGAAATCAACGCGCGTGCGTACGTACGGAATACCATCTCCACACCGTGGTGTAATCTATTTTCCACAACCACATTACATGGATGGGTATAATGGTGTAAATAATGACTATATATGACTATTATAAAGTTATATTGATTCTGAAATAGTATTCTTACACTCCAATACAATTCTACGATCATAGAAATGATATCATCACTCGTGCGTACATACGGAATACCGTCTCCACGATGTGATGTGACTCGTTCTACATGATCTTCATTGAATAATGATTATATAAATGAATTTAATGAATTAATATGATATATATTACACTAATAACATTCTGTAAATGAGGTATCTATAACCTAAAGAGAAGAATAAGAATTTATTCGACAAAACACGCATAAGAACAAAAAGTAATAAACACCCGAATAACAAGTAGTAATGAAATATTACTAATAAGAAGCTAAGAATATGACCATATATGATATCAAAACAATATATATGATTCAATAATAAGTCAATAACATTATTTAAATCATTATACAGGAGTTTTGGAAAATTACGAAGCAAATCAGACTTATGGTAAGGGAAATATCACAATCTCATTTTTATCCGAGATTGTTTATACTTTAGTATTTACTGGGGTGTATTTTATCATCCACATCCATGTTCCCTCAATATGTAATATTGTTTCCATCCACCTACAATTTTTCTAAATCCAAATTTACCATTCGGTGAGTTTTTAGTAAAGGATATGAAAGGAATCGTTTTTCGTTTTTCATACGAGGTACTTTTTGACTTTTCCGACAAAAGTATGAGAAGAATTTTTTTTAACTTATACGGCATGAATGGATTTTTAAAACATTATTTCAAAGAAGCTTCCTTTACAAGATTTCATGTTTATTTTTAATCAACTTCTTGTAGTTTAAAATTGTATGACATTTTAAAAAAGGAAAATTGTTTTTGAAGTAGAAAGTATATTTTCCTCATGAATGGAGTTCAAGTGTTTTATCAAAATTATTTTCCTTCTAAGATAATAAAGGGTTCTGTTTTTATCCCTATTATTATATTGATTTGATTATGTTGTGATGGAATTATTTTTATGAATTCCTCTATCTTATATGAATGGTTTTATGATTTCATGTTGTTTAAGAATCCCATTTTTATTACATGGATTATGCTATGATGTATGGTTTATGATTTTGTGCCACACATAAGAATGGTATCATTATAAGATGGGTGGGACCTGTATCTCCCTCCAATGCATTAGGTAATGATTTTATATCTCATGATATAGACATGGCTGGAATGGCAGGTTAAACCGGTTCAGTGAAACATGACTGAAACGAGGAGTGAACTCGGTTCAGAAATGGACTTTGTCCACTAAGATAGTCTTGGAAATGAGTCTTGACTAACAAGAAATGATTCTCTATGATTATGTGTGTATTCCACAAAGTTTCATGTTTTATGTTATGATTATTGGGATTACATTTCACTACTATGATTTATCCCATGTTATGATATTATGATCTCTTTTGCAGGTTATGATTTCCAAAATGTTATGTTCTTATGAATATGATGTGATTGATTTTTCTTTTGTTTACCCTTACTTAGAATTTGTGCTCACCCTTTTATGTTTTCTTTTCCCCAGGATATAAAGAAAGGATTTGCGTAAGAAAAAAAGGGAAGATCATTATGGATGATGTTGAAGATCTTTCACCATGATTAGAAGATTACGTTTCGAGTTTCCAAAGACACTAAACTATTACGGTCCTTGTGTGTGTGTTTTTGTTATGTATATGTATTATGCAAAAGTAATGTAATGTCCTTGTACGTTAAGCTTTGGGTCTCTACAATAAACATAATGATATATAGGTATATTATAATTATAGTATCATATCATATATAATATCATTAACTCAATACTTTATACGTCGCACACAAGTCATTAACGAGTAATATAACTTTTCGGGGACGGTAGTCCGCACTTTCTCAAATAAAATTATCGCTTTTTATCCATAATGGAATCCTCAATGGTATGATATAAATGTAAAATAAAGAATCAAAAAGATAAAATAAACATAATATATATCATATATAATACAGTTCCATATTAATGGCCACCATGAGATTCGGTATGATATTGTTGAACAATCATCGTTTCGTGAGGAGTTAGTTTGCAAACCACAAGAACAGTATGTTCTTCATCCATTATATGGTGGTATATGTAATTTTAGTTCAATTAAATCTCCAAAAAACATTCTAGTATATTGTGAATATATTTTTTGTTATAATATATAGGAATAATAAGAGTTTAGGGGCTTGGAGAAGTAGAATAAAACAAAATAAAACAAAAGAATTTAAGAGAAACTGTAACCTTTAATTTGGGTAACTTCCATTAGTTTTAACCAAAAAAACTTCTTAAAGTGAATTATTTATAAGGTATGGCTTTTAGGTGTAAAATATGGATCTTGATAACTTATTTGAGCAGTGGTTGGGTGATCCAAGGGGCTTGAGAAGTGTGTGTAATGGTTTAGAAGTGTTGTCCTTTTATAAGGGGGGAGGGTATCTTTAGGAAAGTGTGGAAAATTATTTTGTTATATTGTGATATTCGTTTTCTAAAAAGCCAAAACTAATTTAAGTAGAATATGAGATTACTATGGGTCAATATAAAATCATAAAATAAGAATTGGACATGTTTTTTATATTGTTTTAATATTAATAATCTTATTTCTTTAAATCCTTTATTAATAAGGTAAATACTACGTCATTATTGTGTAATAAATAATTTAATTTATTTGATGTCTAAAAATTATTAAAAAATACTATAATGTATGAAATATTTTTATCATTACAATTTATATTTATAATTGAAACAATTACTTATATAACCCCATGTAAAAAATTGATGTACAAAAAGATATTTGTGTATGACATTTTTCCTTTACTTTAAGTTAATTTAAATAATGTGTCATTATCATTAATAGGTGGATCCATGGGGTCCCAAAATAGACCCAAGGATGCAAATGGTTGGCCATGACTCATCCAATAAGGTTATACCATGTGTTAAGGTAATATTTTATTTTTATAATATTCTTTCTACCTTGAATTACCCTATTTAACTTTAACCGCAGTAAATAAATATCAAAAGTGACTATTATCCAAAATTTATTATCATCTTATTGAACCATATTTTTATTACTAATAAAAAACTTGTATCTCTTATTTTCAAAAGTCAATTCACATAAGTGGGGAAATTTCATATAAATGAAATGTTCGTATTTTTAACTATAACATAGTGGTTTCACTTATCGTAAAAAATTTACGTTTTTCATAAAAATACAAAAAATTCATCTGATGTTGTACTTGATATTCCAAATTCCAAAATTATTTATATGTTACAAAATTAAAAACATATAAGTTGTATTAATGAAATTTTAATTAATTCATGTTTTCAAATGAAATAGTGTGTTTTTAAGAATCAATAACTATTATAAGATAGTCACTTTTTTATGTATAATTTCATTGTGAAATTTATTCCAATGACCAAAATTAGATTAAAGGATAAAAATAAATCTAAATACACTTTAAAAACAATTTAAAATATAATATAACCTTATAAATAAATAATAATAAATGGTAATTTTAAATTAAAATACAGTATTTCTCACTATTCATAAAAAATGAATATTATTAGAAAAATAAAAAAATTTAATCCAATGTAAATTTTGATATCATGATTCTAGAGAATAATTTTATTTTGTCAAATTGAATATGTAAAAGAGTTAAATATTTGATTTAAAAAGGATTCTCCATTTAAATGTGGTAAAATTGAAATTATTTTGAAAAATAAATTTTTTATCTGAAAAATTGATTTTGTTCTTAGAATATGTCTAAGGAACACATAGTATATAAGTAAAAATTATATGGAGTATATAAAATTCAAAATACAGTTAATACTATTCATAACATCTTTTGAACGGCTAGTTTGGTAAGTCGTAGTGCACTCGAAATCGGTGTTGTGTGTAGCGTAAGATATTTAATTTAAATAAAATAACATACAATTAAATCTTGGGGAGTTACAATATATTACATAGTTATCATACATATGTGGTTCTCATTATTGTGAAATTAAGATATTTCTCTTGGGTTCCTTAACATGTTGAAAGAAAATAATTTTGACCTTTAGGCAAGCCCACCTAATGCCAATGGGAAAGAGTACTAGAGGTTCACAAACTGAGTAATTTCATTGATCTCGATTAAATTATTTTTTAATATAATTAATGGAATAAATATTATTCTCATGGACAAGGAATTATTTTTATTCAAATTTTATTGATCTCTTAAATTATACAAATATTTATTCATTGGATTGCGAAAATAATATCATTATTAATTTTATTTAATATTTAATAAATAATTAGTGACTCATTTGTGAATATAATTTTTATATAAGAGAATAATAAAATTTATTTGGTTTTTAAATAAATGATAGTGGAGTTAAAAATGACTAAGACCACATTCTGTGAAAAATATGAATTAAAAATATGGTTAAATATTATATGATATTGCACAAGTTTTCATGCACCACAAAATAATTATAATAATATTTTATTGTATTGAATGGTGTTTATTAAATTTAATTATATATTTTAATTTCTGAAAACAATTAAATAATTATTTTAACCTAAACCCATTCACTATAAATTAAATATTATGCCTGTTATTTATAGTACCGATTAGTGTAATTGTAATACATAATTATTACACACAATTAATTATCTCTCTACCCCTTTTATATTTGTCTCTCAATAATGATAAATGAAAGTGATATTTTTTGAAACACTAAAGTACAATCTATTACTAACGAACAATAGAAGTTATTTTTTTCCATACAAGAACCCAAAGATCATGTGTAATTGCACATAGATCATGAGATAATGTGTGGAACACCATTAGAGTATCCATAGATCCTAAGAGAACATTTAAAGAAATGTCGAAGGGTATATTAAGAATGTCAACATTAATCAAAGAAGAAAGAACCTACGCATACTTATTTAATTCATTAGATATTAAAGAAATAAATAATAACTTTGATGTGAATGATCCTTGAACATGGTTTCAAAAAATGATAATTAAAATAAATAATAATTTATCGCCCAACACTACACACTTTTTCTTCATCCAGAATAAACAAGAGGTATTAGTGTGGTATCATTTAAATTTACAATTTTTTTCTTGCCTAACAATGTTGAATTGTGGTTTTATTTTAATTTCATTTTATTCATTCTTTAATTCAATTTAAATTAACACTCTTCAACATATTTATCAGGATTCAATTAGTGATTCATTATCTTAATGGTTTTAGAATAAATGAAGATTGAAAAATGTTTCCATCGATAAACTACAATTTTTTTCAAATAAGATAGGGTTATATATCATGAAATTTAAATTACATGTTTTGTTCCCTTGGGAGCTATTTCTAGATAAACCATAGGATTCATAGTGATCCATGAAATAATTACATATGGAGTATACTGAATGTTGATGGGCCAACCAGGGACATAGTTGACTGATTACCTAATGCGCATCAGTGTACACATCATGTAGTATACACGAGTTAGTGGTGTTAATTAGGCAATTTGTGTTGGCATTATACATCGTCAAAACCGCATGAGACTGAAAACTGATAGTATTTATGATATACATGACCTGTGTGTGTTGTACATAATATTTAGTTCATCAATTCCCACAACAAAATCAAAAACCAAATAACCAAGAGGGAATCCTAGACACATGGAAAGTGGAACACACAATGAGTAACTAGTCAATGACTGCCAACTCACATTGAAAAATTCGACGAACTTGGTATTAATGATATTTTATTATGTGACTTCAGTTACCACAAACTTTATATCAATATCCAAAATAGATTCATGTGGGTTTATTTTTAAATTAGTAAATAATTTTTTCTTATTTTAGGAATATAATGTTTTTTATGGTACGAAATAATTAAATAATTGTCTTTTTGTGTTAGACTACATAAAAAAAGTAATTTCTATAGATGAATAAACTAAATAACATGATTAATACCACACCTAACATGGGAATAAGTGGAAAGGTCATGTAAATGAAAATCACTTAACAAAAGTACATAAAGATAGATATTTATATTATTTTGAACTAAAAGTTCTTGTTGTATATCTATCAGGTTTATAAGAAAAAATGACCAAATCTCCATTTACTGGGAAATGTGAAAGGGTTAAAGAGATTCACGAATTAGTTCATACTGATTTGTGTGGACTATTTCATGTTGGATCATGGGGAGAGTACTCATACATCTTAAATTTTTTTGATGTTTTTATTAGATATGGATATGTCCACATAATGAGTTATAAGTCGAATTCTATTGATAAATAATATGAATAGAAGAAATGCGTTGAGAACCATCTTGGTATGAATATTAAAAAACTCTAGTAAAAATAAATTCATGAATATTTTAATCAAGACTTCATTGATTATTTATGGGAGTTCATGATACTATCTTAACTCACTACTCCATATATGCCTCGATGGAATGGTGTAAGAGAAACAAGGAACATCACCATTTTGTAAATGGTTATATAAATTAAGATCCATTCTACCCTTCCACAATATATTTGAAGATACAAATTCCCAAAAATAATAAAAATAGAAAATCCATGATCCAACTAATGTGGAAGACAGTATACAAAACCAATTATGAAATGGAATGAAACCATTATTAACATAAATGAATTTTTGGGGTTCTAAAGAGTTTGTTAAGGCCTCTTTCTATAACAAAATTTAACCGTATGGAACAAACTATAGCTTTATAGTATATGCTAAATCATAAGTGGATATTAACAATACGAACCCTAAAATATAAATGTTATAGTGACAAGGCACACATTTTCTATGAGAGGGATTACATGTGGAGAAAATATAGTAGAAGAGAGATAAACTTAAACAAAGTTCAGGCTCAAGGTACACAAGAGTCGGTACAAGAATAGATTATACATATCCCAGTGGAAGATGAAATTGTTACAAATATAAAAGTATTGTGTAGAAGTACAACTGAGGTTAGAGAACAAGAATGTTATGTATTTCTATAACTGAGGATGGTGAGTCATTATTATTCAATAATAATGATCCTCTAACCTATAATGATGCATTAAGTGGCACATAATTTTACAAGTGGATAGAATCCATGACATATAAAATGGATTCCATGTACTAACAAGAAATCAATATTTTTGTAGATCCTCCATTGGATATAAGGCGTGTGGGATGCAATTGGGTATTAATGAATATAATGGACATGGAAGAGAATGTCATTACTAATAAGGCATTATTTTTATAGAAGGGTTTAAGTAGTTTCATGTCATTGAATATGATGAATCATTTTCACTAGTTTTAATGATGAAATTAATCATAATTATACTTGACATTGAATCTTACCATGAATTTATGATTTGGAAATTAGATTTCAAAATATCTTTCCTTAAGGGGATAATTTAGGAAGATGTTTATATGAAAAAAACTGAAGGGTTTTTGAATACAATGTATTCATATAAGATATGAAAATTGAAAATAAACCTCCACTAGTTTTTTAATGAAATCATTTCAGTCACAAAAAATTCATTTTTATGATGTCATAGCGGTTTTTTAATAAAGGAGTATGAGTCATGTATCTACTTATGGTTTAGTTTGAGTGTAGCCATTTTTTTAATATTATTTGTTGATAACATATTACTAATTGGAATCTAAATACCTGTCATACATTCTGTTAAATAATGTTTTAATAAATTATTCATTATGATGGACTTGGAAGAGGTAGCACATATAATTTTTATCGGGATCCATTATGACATATCAAAGAGGTTAATTCAATATATACACATAGACAATATACCTAAGAGATTTATTATGGAACTATGTAATAGGGTATTGGTGTCAACATAAAATTACATTCATATCTATGGAAAAATGAGTCCTAAGAAAAACATGGAATGAACTATAATGGAAGGGATTTTATATGCATCAACGATTGGGTCACTCATGTATTATATGTTATGTACTCTACTATATTTTTCCTACGCATTATGTGTTGTAGGAATATATCATGTTAATCTAGGTAACATCCATTGGATGGAAGTCAAAACTATTATTATGTGTCTCATTCATATTTAGGATATGTTCCTAGTTTATATATGATATGAGGAACTAGTCATCTAAGGATATGAAGATTTGATTTTTCAAACTAGTCAAGGTGCCATGATGTTACAAACATGATTACTCCAAATCTCTTCTTGAATTTTTTTTGCATAAACCACTTTAAGGTTGAGTGGGAGAAATATTATAACAGTTTTCATATAAAAAATTTTAAACACCAATAATATAAATGACCTACAATATTAAAAATCCATTGTTAAACATCAAAACATAACTTCATATTTTAAATTCAAACACAAATTCAAAAAACACAAATGTCAACTCCTCAGGCTGCCTTATCCTCAAGTCACATTCATGGAATCATTACCCTAGTTCATAACAATATTATCAATGAAATCAACATAATCAGAAATATACATTCATTAGATCATATCATTAACGCCGTTAGTAACAATTGAAGACCTCTGAGATATACATGGGACATCTTCTCCCAACGACAAAACAGAACATCCTATAACCAGAAAGAAACAAAATCAACCTAACCAGGATCTACAACCTCCTATAATACATTCAACCATTAAAAATTACCTCCCATGAAACCTTGACACCACTACGCAAATACAACAGGGATTGGAGTGGGGTAATCCATGAGAATGAGAGTATTATGAATGGACACAGTCGAGTAGAAACACACCCACTGAAATCATCTATTGTCATCGAGGATGATGGCCATGAAAAAAATCCAGAACATCGCGATCCCAAACGCCAATCATGTATGAAAAACACCACTCTAATTGAAATACTTCAAAAAAATAGATAGGCCGAAAATGAAACCAAATAAGGGGATGTAGACTATAAGGTAGGAGATAACCAACATGAATCAAATCTCCTATAATACCAGTGAGTTTCAACAAACACAACTCCAAGCCCCATGAGAGACAATAAATTAGACCATAATAGAGTCTAGTGCAACAAATCTGTGATTAGAAGCATATATTGATTAGAAAATGGACTCAGAACTGATCCACGATCATGGTGTGAAAGAACACTTGAACGAGATTGATGGAAATAAATAATAAAGGATAAGGGAAAGAGAGCCTATGAGAGAAACCATGGAGAAAAACTAGGTCCCAAAAGGAGATAACCCCATCAATGAAACTGAATAAATAATAAAAGGAGAAAACTATAAATTAATCCATGTTGTAGGTTACCAGATGGATGACAAATTAGAATCTGAATCGTGAAGAGGATGTACAATTTCTAGGGGAAAAAACCCCTGATATGAGAGAAGTGTGGAACACTCATAAGAGATCAACGAAGGATTTAGTCTTAAATTATGTAGAATATTCCAAGTATATTGGGAAATATAAGTTTTATAAAGAAGAAATATTGATGTGAAACTTAATCCAAGAACATGATGTGGTATGTAGAAATAAATATCCTATCACACATTACTATGATAATCATATAGTGTTTTCTCTTGAAAAAGATCCAAGGTCACATCATCAGATAAAGAACATACATTAAAAGTATCCTATTTTAATCTATTTCCATATGAGAGGTCGGGTTTCAGTGAGAAGTATTTCCATGAAAGAGAATGTGGAAGATATCTTGAATATGTTTTTGAGTCAATATAAATAAGAATATCATGTGACGTCTAGCGGACTAAAATTTATTGGAATTTATCTCTAGTCCATGTGCGGTTTTGTTGGATTTTGTTTTTTACGATGAACTATTTTTACGTTGATTATATGTATATTATAATTATTTGATATTAATTAATAATATTATTACATAGTATTGTATGGTAAATTTATATTGAATGTTATAATTTCCAAGAATATTATTCACATTGATACAGTTATAGAAATTCCCCGCTATAATGAGAAACAAAGAGTTCTATGACAACATTTTTAATATAGTATTATGGTTGGATAATGTACTATGATGAGAAATATAGTATATATACCAGATGCTGCATGTAATCATAAGAGGATGAGGCCTCTTCTCATGAATTTCTCACATGACAGTCTCTAATAAGGTATAGTATGAGAACATTACCACCCTTAAGAATTTTTTATGTTTTGGTGTCCTGAGGTATTCCTATTAGCATAAAATTGTAATGGTACATTGACATCAATATTATCATTATTGAATGTAATGACTCACTCACTTAAATTTGCTGATGAAATCTGGGATAACATATGTTTATTTTTTTGTGGAGTATGTTGGTGGAACCATGATTAAAAAGTCATTAATGGATATGTTGAGAAAGTATTTGTCACATCCATCTGCTTGGAAGCTGACATCTTGACCCTTTAATTGGAATAGAACTATTTCCCTAAATTATATAGACATGGTGTAACAAATTTTTTATTCTAGATAGTCAAAGAAAAGAATATCAAAAATATAGGTTGGTGACATAGATGTGAAACATGAATGATGAGATATTGTGGAAAAATGATTATAAGATATAATGTGATTTTTTTGTTCTCTTCATTGAAAAATTCCTTTCATTATCCCGGGTTCCTTGACCCGTTGTGAGATAGTAATCTTGGACATTAAGCACACCTTCATAATTCCAAATTGTAATTAATATTAGAAGGTAACAAAATATGTTTTTATAGATCTATATAATATTAATTTATAATTTAATTAATAAAAAAATATTATTCTCAATACTAAGGAATAAATTTTACTCAAGCTTAATTGATATAGTAATTTAATGAAATATTTATTCACCAGATTATAAATAAATTATTTTATTTTATTTTATTAAATATATATTTACTTCCTTATGAATAAAATACATATTCATGTGCATAACATATTTGTTTGTGAAATAAATAAATTTGAGAGGAGTTCAATGGACTTAGACCGCGTCAAGGGAAAAATATTATTTAAAAAGACCATTAAATACTACATGTTTTTTTCCATGTTGGAAGGCACCACAAATTAAAATTTTTATTACTTTACTCTATGCATTAAATAGTTATTTTATCTTAAACCCTAGATTTAAAATTCGATGGTTCTGTGTATTGTGTAGAGTATAGATTAGTGTAATCGAAATAGAGAATATTTGTGTACAATGAATTATCTCCCAAATCCTTCTTCTCACCCCTCTCAATAATTAGTAATGAAAGAGATATTTATTAAAACAAATAGTGATATAGAATGAATAACACCACACATTTTGTTCACAATGATTGAACTAAAAGATCAAGTTTCATTGCTCAAATATCATAAGAGCACGTGTGGATCACAAACTAGACGATATGATACCTCGATCCTCAAATTATAACAAAGGAAATCTAGAAGGGGTTTTCAGATGATCAAAATTCATCAATGCAGTAATATCATAATTTTAGGTATTGATTTTTTAGATATTACATTAATACAAAATAATTTTGACATACAAGATCCTATTTCATTGTTTCATGAAACAATAATTAACATAAATTTTAAATTATCTCCCACAACCACAAGCATCCACTATAGACGAAACCAACAATGTGTGTATCCATAATTGAGACTCTTAGCCATTATAAAATCATAATTTTATTTTTAATCTTATGACAAACCACAATTTTAAGCGAACTCAAAATATTCATTATTCCTATTAAATATAGGAAATAATTTCACCATTTAATGTTGTATTATGATGGACTTGTAATGTTAATTAATTTCAAAGTGGAACTATTGTGGTGTATGTACTTTTAGAGGGGATTTTTGATTTCTTTGTGGATTTAAATGAGTTTCTTAATCTAAAATTTTGTTTACCTTTGTTTTTTCTATATGTAATACCATAAATATTTTCAGCCATTTTTCATAAATTATAAGAAAACATTAATTGAAAAAAAAATTAAGGACATTAATCGTGTATCATTATATGATTACTTGACCATGCTTTGGAAGTCCCAATAATCTTTTGAAATGTTTTAACATCTAGATCATCAATAGTAATATGAAACTCAATGCTCGACTCATGGGATACATAAATCCACACACTCATGTGATATTTTAGGATTTTTTATTATATTTCTTGTCTCATGGGATACATTACACCACACACCATGCAATAATTTGATGTGTGGGTGTTGATAGATATAAATCTGATAAAATTTATCTCTAAAGAATTTAATAATATACAGTTATCAAATGTTGTTTGATTGGAATTTAAGAGAATGTGGTATAATAAAAAAATTATATCAGTTACGGAATTTAGTATATGGGAATGGACATCCTTAAAGATAGTGTGGTCATGTGGATCTACATGAACTGATTATTGTTCTACTATTAGTTCACATGGATAATTTTACATATATTACTCTAGAAAATAAAATTTAACTATAATATATTTTAATGTATCTATATTTATTTATATTCCCTTCATCATATCATATGTATCTCATTGTGGCTTTATATTCTCGAAATATGTAAGAGGTGACACTAAAAAATATAAACCAGTTTTTAGACTATTTTATTCTAGTTGATTTGAAGCTACTGAAAGTAGTTATTCTTTAGGAAAAAACAATTTAAATATTGTGTGTAAATAGTATATAAACCATATGAACAAAAATGTATATATTTATGTAGTACTATTATAAATCAAAAAATTACTATAATTTAATACTTATACATGATTCTCATACTTATTGTGTGTTTTCATCCACTAGTTTTCCCTTTATTTATACAAGCCTCTGTCCATTATACATAATGTGGGATATAAGTGTCTTCAATGTCATATTCCTCAATTTTAATATTAAAAAAATAATCCTATGTTATTTTATATCACATAAATCTTATTTTAAAGATTTAAAAAACATATCATTTTATTTTTCAATTAAAGTGTATCCCTTATTTATTTTATGGTAAGGGAATATTGATTTTGATGTAGAATACTTTTTTTCAAAACACTTTTTTGTTTCATAAATTACCATTTTGGATTAAAAATAGATAAAAAATTAATTTTAAATAATATATTTTCAATTAAAATACACAAAAAAAGATTACTCATCACGATGACTAATGAATTATTTCAATTTTTAATGGTTTATAATGCGTGCATACATATCTAATCGTTTGGGGTTCATATTCCCCACAACATCCATATGATTATGATTTTTTAGATGTGTCATTAAGTCTCTATAATATTTTTAGTGACCATTATGAAAAATATATGTTGGAAACCAACTAAAATAAATGAAATCTACAAGGAAAAATGAAATTAATTCAATGTTTTAGTATATTATTTTTTTGGTAGAATATGTAAATTATATAATAAAATTTCCATAATAACTTCCCACATGGTTATATTTAATGAAATAATTACATTATTCTACATATCTATGATAATTAGAAACTAAATTCTTGTTATAACCCCAAATTAACTAATAAACCATGATTTTTGGGGTTAAAAGGTTGTATATATTGATTCCATCCAAACTAAAATTTGAAAACATTATTATTACCTTTAAAAAATTGATAAAATGGTGATTCTATGTTGATATTGTTTTTTTCATCCACATGTTGTGGATCCCCTAATAATTCTGCATTTTTAGCATTCACGGTGTGTTCTTCCTAAGGATTAGTAACATCGTCATGTGGAGAATTCATTATCAAAATGGTTGGTTAAAAATTTAATTTAGATTATATAAATGTATTAGATAAAACCTAATTTTATAATGAAAATTTTAGTATATTATAAAACACATTAACTTATTCATTGAAATCCCTTTTATTTAAATATTGATGTGATTTGGATAATCTATTGAGTATCCAAATCATATCATTGTGTTCCCCATTGTTTCATAAGACAATATCTACAATGAAACCTTCATTAAATGATAATGATCTACCAATAAATGGGCCATCCTCCATTAAATTTTAATCACACCCTATAGTTTTTTTGGTCACCAAAAAAAATTAATCAATTACAATTTACTAGATCGGGGACACATATGAAATGATATTTTTATTATTTCATTATGAATAGTTCTTACTTATGTCTTTATAAACTAAAATTCACCTTCCCGAAGATTTTTTTTTAATTTTACTACAGCTCTATTATTAACCCATTTGTAGTAAAAAATATTCACATGAAATGTCAAATTATCTAAAATGTATATTTGTTCATATACTGGATTATGACATATTCACATAAATTAGATTTCTCTTCATGGAACTGAATACATGCATCACTTCTTCGATATTCCCAACTCAATTATTTCCCATCATAAAACATTCATCGTATTCATTCATTAAAAATATATAAAAATTAATTACAAAACCATTGTAAGAGACACCATTTTCATTTGGTCCTTTGGATATACAATGATGTTGCCCGATAATAGAATAATGATTTGTGGATAAATAATTAAAAATATGATCATAATTCCATTATATAAACTACTAATTGTGGGTAATTAATATCCATCTTTCAGCCCTTGATGGATTCAAATGTCTAATAATTACACTATGTTATTCATCATATGGAGGAAACAATAAACTATTATTTAGAACTTAATGGTGAGTTTTATCATGCTCTATATTATAAATTGAAACAACAACTATTTTATAAATTTATTCTCCCATAAGGATTTCTCTTTTATAATATTTTGGGAGAACAATGCTTTCAACATCTCGGAGGTAATCGGTACATGATTCAAAAAATTCATCAAAAATAAATCAATATTCCATTCACCCATTTATGTAACATTAATTCATGATATACGCCTTTAAAATATTCACATATAATTCAGTGGGGTAAATCCATCTACAGTGTTTTATGACCACATATATGAATTTATATAATCTATTGAACCATCGAGTGGAAAATTATATTAATGAATTATGGTTGGAAGAATTACCCTACTTATTATAGTATGGCATCGGTTTATTTATTCATTGTTCGAAACATGGTAGGGTCTATTAATTTAATACATATGGATTTGAAAATGAAGAAATGTTTGGTTAATACATGTTGTACATTTTTATAAAAAATGTAATTAAGAATTAAATCATCATCAAAACATGAATATCATATTATTGTTGTCCCAGTAACATCAAATTATTCTTTTAAACGATATTCTTGAAAAATTATTTGATACCCCTCTCTAAACATTACACCATTATGGAAGATCCATAATTGAAATTTTTCTTACATGATAGTGTGTAAGCTGGTGGGGGGAAAATATTTTCCCTTTCACCCTTCACTGGTGCCAACACATCCCTTATCCCAATATTATATAGGTCCAACATTTTTTTAATTCCTAATTTTATTATCTGTAGTACATTTTCTTATGTGGAAATAATAGTATCAGTTAAATATTTCCCTACAATCATGAAATCAGAAAAACAAAATTTGATGTATAAATCATTCCAGTATAGTAATTGAAAAAAATTCATCTATTTGTTCAAACAATTTTTTTTATGGTTTTTCAGAAATAGTTTTCCAAATTTACTGTCATTATCTTTCACTTTCTTGAGAAGCTGATGACTCATTAATTGGGATAGTTTTTTACATTGTTGTGCATTTCTATTTAATGATGTCTTCCAAGATCAATATTTATGTTTTTAGAGAACACTATTACAACATTTTAAAAATATATATTTTGATGAATTATTCTACCAAAATGATTGGGTACCATGTACCCGAATGGGACACCAAAAAATTCCATTAATTTTATAGCCTAAACAATTTCCATAAGAAGGAGTGTCATTATCAACCTATAAAACACGACTCTAAATCTAAAATATCTAATTATATGAGCCTTATAAATTGTAACACTTGTGGCCCACATAAATTTTAGATCTTCAATAAATGAAGCAATGTAGATATCAAAATCCTTACCATCTTGTTTTTGTCAAGATATAAATAGAGACAACATAATGTATGTGTGCTTCTTGCATGACCACAGTGGAAAGTTATAAATTAACAACATAACTAGACATGTAATGTGTGTAATACTTTGCACACCAATAGGACATATTCTATATGTAGATTACACATGTCTATGGTGTCATGGATTATTTCCAAATTTAGGATACTCATAATCAATTTTCATCCACTGAGGAGAGTTTTTTGGGTGTATTATTTTACAATCATTAATTTCAATATCTATGCCCCATGATGATTTTATAACTATTACCTAACATATATATTGACTTTCAGACACTATAATGATAAGTAAATTACCATGAACATTTTGAAGTACTTGATTTATATTTCATGTATCAATCTGTGCAAAACCCATCGGATGATGTGGGTGATTTATAGTCCTCGAAAAAAAATATAAATTCATTTGGAAATGCATGTATTTTTTCAAATATCATTCCCATTTAAAATAAAATTATTTTAATTCCACTTATTCTATTATGAAGTTCATTTTCTTCTGGTTACATATCAATCCAAAGATAAAGTAAATAATTAACTCTAGTGTCACTCCTTCTGCTGCATACTTTCAAATTATATGACATTAATTCAACTGAATATGTTGTATATTTAGTACAAACGGTTTAAAATGGTGTACTTTCATAGATATTTAACGTTTGAACCACATTATAAAATCATGAAGGTCATCATGAATTTCCATTTTAAAATCTTCCAAATGATCTATGTCATCATTTACACTAGCATTTATATCAATCAGTCCATAGATTACAATATCAAAAAAATCCGCAGTTACATTCTTTTTTCCTGACAATTAGTCCAAAATATATATATTTGATCTATTTCATTAAAAATAAAATTTTATTGAAACTCTTCTATGTGAATTCATCTTGAATAAAAATAAAATAAATATGGATAAATTATTTGAGAAGGTTCATACGCAAGTTGTATTGTAATCTTGATTAACTTTTTAACGCCATACTCATACACCTTTTTCATATACAATTAACATCCATTTAGTTTTGATTCATTTCCATCCAATTCTGTTCAATAAAATTAAGTTTTTACAAAAAGAGAAATGGACATAATGTATTAATATATAAAGGAAAAATTTATAGATACTTTGATGAAATCTGATAATTTTCTTAAGAAAAATCTATACTCACTTTGGAAACTCAATGATGAAATAAAAAACTTTTCATGATAATGTTATTGAATGCATTGAAATTGGAATATTAGACTCCTTATAATAATTTCCCACATTTATAACCTCTAATTAAAACAATAATTTTGATTTTATGAAATAATTTAGAATGGTGTCTACAAATTTGATGCATGAAGTTGATGATGGATGAATGAATTGAATCAAAGAGGTCGTGATGAAGTTAAATTCCAGTAAGAAGAACCCATATGGGATGATATCCCCCATGATTTTGTTTCCCCCTATGGAGGTTTGTAATATTTATTGCATAATAATAATCATACTTGACTACTAAAGATGAATAAATCTCAAAATTCCAATGTTATTGGTGACGATTCCTAACATGTTATTTTTTTACAAAATGGTTGCATTCAATGAAAAAACATATAGTGGTTGAACAGTTATACATTCCAAAATAATGGGAATAAGTATTAGACCACTCTGAAATTATCATTTAATCTACATGATGTTGTTTTTCCATAATAATAAGAGTCAAATTATGTGTATTGATATTGTTTTTTAGTGGTGGAAACCAGTTTTGAAGGGATTATGTTATATGTATGAAGTTACGAAGAGTATAATTAATATTTCATCTATTAATAAAGACAATGACAAAAAAATTTCACTCACCAAATTAGTAAAGGGTATGAGTTGGTGTGATGTTGTGAAATAAAATGTTAGTTGTGGTGAGCATCCTTAAAACATTATATATCCTAAAAAGTAATTTTATTTCAATATTCCAAAAAGAGAACACCAATGCAAGGTTGTCCATATACAATGCATTGAAAGGTTTTTTCTTATTTTTATTTTTTGTTTTCCCTGTTTGGTAGGACTTGTTAGTGACTGTAAAAAAAAGAGAATGGTCCCAAAAATAAGGCTTTATTTAATTTTTGTTAAAGAAGAATTCACCCCACGGATTGTGATGTCTTGTTATTTGGAATAGAAACAATTTAATACACAAAATGACGGAGACTTTCATATTATTGTATAAAATTTTTTTGTACCATGTAGCATACTTCTATATGTGATCCCTGCCTATATAATCCCACCACACCTCACTCCATAGGCTGCTCCACAGATGAGCACGACGCCTTCCACATCGCCAGCATGGGCACATCATTTGGCGACTATGATGAATT
This sequence comes from Viscum album, assembly GCA_963277665.1. Taxonomy (NCBI): domain Eukaryota; kingdom Viridiplantae; phylum Streptophyta; class Magnoliopsida; order Santalales; family Viscaceae; genus Viscum; species Viscum album. Next base: position 357,550,154 of record OY728158.1, on the reverse strand, counting down.
ACTATATTCTGATAGCATTCCTAGAACTACGACTAGTGAATTTCTCAAGGATCGGGGGTTCCCCATTTATCTCCTAGTGGTGAAACCTAATTTTTATGTCCTATGATGGTTATTCAGTGTTTTCCCTATATTACTGCTTCTGGTTTTTCTTTTATTACTACCCAATCTCAATGTTTTCCCACCTACAACAAATGAAATATGATTAAATTTTGAAGTATTTTTCTATGGTTTCTTGCTTTTATTTATGTTTTAAAATTTGTTTATTGTTGTCTATACATACAGGGTAAATAATGTAGGAAAAAATGGGACAATAAACACCAAGTCTTTCAAGAAATATAATTTTGACTCATTTCGAATGGAATACAAAGTCATCTTTTATAGGTTATAAAAAATACACAAAATGGACCGCCACATTTAATAAAATGAGAGGAAAAAAAAGAAAATATTTTTAAAAGCATGCATGGGAAATAAATAGAGTCACATGGAGAGGAAGATTTGCATGGGGAAGCACTACATGAGAAAGTGCAGTAGTCTAACTAAAAAGTGAACCAATGCCTAATTTTTAGTTTGCACTTCCAACACTCCCCTTCTAACCAAAATTGGATTCATCAGGGGAATCATTCTTATCTATTTTAATGCATCATTTGGTAATGTTGTTGTGAAAATATCTGCCACCTGTTTAGTAGTATGACAATAATCAAATTTTACCATTTTTGGTTTCACATGATCCCTATGAAAAGGCAAACGAATATCAATGTGTTTGATTCCTCCATGTTGCACCAGATTTTTGGCAAGTTCAATTCCCAACTTGTTATCCACTTATATCACCATGGATCTATCCTGTGGATTATCTATATACATTTACAAATTTCTCAACAAAATTCCCTCAAAAATAGTATAGGATGCTGCCACGTACTCTGCATCACATGTTGATAGGGAAACCACATTATGCTTCCTTGATTTCCAAGTGAAAGTAGTAGATCCATGAATCAATACATGCCTAGTATTTCTCTTACTTTCATCTTGTTCACCTCACCAATCACTCTATGAGTATCCATATATCATTTCTTATTCATTTTATGGATTAATGAGACCAAAATCCATCTTTCCTTTAATGTACCTGAAGATACATTTTGCTGCATGCTTGTTTGACTCTTTCTGTTCCACCATATACCTTAATAGAATCCCAACACTATAGACAATATCTATCATTGGGATTGTGAGATACCTTAGGCTTCTAATCAGCCTCTTGAACAGAGTCGAGTCAGTTTTTCTTAGCCAACAGAGTCGAGTCAATACTTCTTCCTTTTCTATATTTTGTTTGTTTTAAGCTTATTGCAACATGTGTGTTTACAACATTGAAATTTTCCATATTGAATTTTTCAAGAAACACCATAGAATACTTATTGTGATATATATAGATGCATCCATGTTGTTTCTTTACTTAAATTCCTTGAAATATGGACATGAGACCCCCATCATCCATCTCGAACTCCTTGAAGATGTACTCCTTAAAATCATCGAACATCAGTTGACTGTTCCCTATAAACAACAAACAATCAACATACATGCATTCAATATGTATATAACCTCAATCATTCTTCTTGACGAAGTATTTATTCTCATATGGTCATTGGGAGAAGCCATTACCTAGAATATAGTTGTCGATGCATTCATTCCAAGCACGATGAGCCTACTTCAATCCATAAAGCATTTTTTAGTTGATACACTTTTTCTTCCTCCCCTTTGAAAACAAAGACTTCTGGCTGGTCAACATAGAAATTTCCTTCTAGAATTCCATTCAGGAATGAAAACTTCAAATATAGTTATTAGATTAGACAAATATGATGGACAACAAGGGATATAATCATCCTTACATTATAAAGGAGAGAAACACGAGAAAATACTTCTTCGTATTCCAACCCATACTTATGTTTTTCCCCTTCGCTATGAGCCTTGCCTTGTATCGATCGATCAAGACAACATTATTTATTTTTATTTTCTACACCCATTTGACACTAATCCTCTTCTAGATTTTGGGGAGTGTTGTCAGCTCCCACGTGTCATATCTCTCTATGGAACGAATTTCATTTTCCATGACCATTCTTCAACATCCTTCCCTCATGGATTCCTGATACATCAGAGGCTCATGATTTTCATACAAGAAAAAATGATTTACCTCTTCAGTCTACTCATAAATGTCACTCAAAATTTTCATCTAATTTGGATCCATATGCAAGGATGAGATGTCCAAATTTTGATTTGATGGAGTGCTTTCAAGCGTGATGATATGTACCCCTAGACTTCATCCAACTGATGATGCACCCGAGGAATGTGTAGTGGGTGTCTTTTCGTGACAATGATTCCTTTCTTCAAGAACTTCTATCTCGAATAGAACATCATTGTTCGATTATTCATAATTACATTTCTACACTTCTTCCTCACTATAGACTACATCTATACTCACCACTAGTTTGTTGGTTAGTGGATTGTATATCTTGTAGGATTTAGAGGCTTCACAGTAGCCAATAAAGATGTACTTTTCACCACGATAATCATTTTTCCTTATTATCTCTTCTGGAACATGAGTGTATGCGACACAACCAAAGATTCTTAAGTGTCCCATGCTCAGTTTGTAGCCACTCCATGCCTATTGTGGTGTCAGGTTTCATATGCTCTACATTTGACATCAATTGAGTAGGTAGGCAGTAAATGCCACTGCTTCTTCCCAGAAGATCTTTGGCAACCCATTCTCCTTCATCATGGTCCACATCATGTCGAGGATGCTGTGGTTATTTCATTTTGTGATGTCATTATGCAGTAGCGTGTAGGCTGAAGTGTATTAATATTTGATGCCATGTTCCTTGAAAAAATCATGAAATGCATTTGAGTTGTATTTTCAACCTATGTCAGAACTGAGTACTTTGACTATTTTCCCAATTTCAGTTTCAAAATGATCTTTGAATGATTTAAATATATTTAAAGTGGATAATTTTTCTTTCATTTAGTACATCCACAATATTTGATGAAATCATCAATAAGGGTAATAAAATACTTTTAACCTCCAAATGACGGTGTTTCATGTTTTCCACAGATATTAGTGTGAACTGACAAATGTGGTTCCATTCCTCTTCTAGACACTCCACATGGAATGGGTTTACTTTGTGTCTTGCTGAGTTTACACGCCTCACACACATGATTTATACCATCAATCCCCAGCATGACACACAACATGCTTGATGAGGATATATGTTTAGGCCTATTAATATGAAGATTACCAAAATGCAGAAGCCATATCCATGAATCATTCTTCATGATCCCAAATAGACACTCCTCATCCTTTGTGTCGATATGATGTGTAAACATGCAATTTTTCTCCATTTGGACTTGACCAAAAAATCTCATGTGAGAATCTCTTATAGAAAAATAAGTGTTTTCCATGTCTATGAGACACCTCTTCTCAAGGATTTGGACGAGGCTGATTATATTATTTTTTCATACATGGTATTTAATTCATAGTAGGAACGTAATTTGACTCTCTATTCTTCTTATCGATTTTGATCTTACCTTTTCCAATCACGAGTACCTTTGATGACTCACCAAAACTCACATCGTCACAAACTTCTTCGGTGAGATGCTCAAACAACACTTTTTATCCACATTTGTGGTTTCTTGTACCCATGTCCAGATACCAAACATTGGGGTGTTCACCTTCCATATCTTGTGCAAGGAGGAGTATGGTACCATCTTCTTCATGATGAGATGCTTCAGCATAGTTGAATCATTCATAATGATATACTTTACTTCAGCAATCATAGGCATAATGGATGAATTTCTTACAGTTTTGGTATTTAACATTATTTGCCTTTCCACAACCACATGAGAATCGACCTCCACCGTGTCCCCTTCCACAGATCATAGTGGAATTTTGTTTCTTTTTTTGATGGATTTTATGGTAACCACGCCCTCTGTATCATGCAACATAACCTCCTTATTGTTCCTTTGCATTGATTCATTCTTGCTTAGTCAACTTGGACTCTAATGAATTCTCTACTTTTGAACCCCCAATATTATACATTCACTGCTCATGTACTTGCAATGAAACCATCAATTTTTCAATGGATAATTTTTACAAATATTTTGATTCTTCGATTTCCACAACCACATGCTCAAATTGGGTTGTGAGAGATCGATGTTATTTCTCAATAATATGAAGGTCCACTATTTTTTCACAAATTATTTTCATATTATTAACAATAAGAATTGAGTGTGAAAAGTAATCAGAGATACTCTCATCGTATTTCATGTGAAATGATTTGAACTCCAATATTAGTGTTTGAAGGCGATGCTGCATCACTTGATCAACACTTTTGATGACGGAGGAATTGGTATCACAAACATGCTTTCTTTATATTACTTCAGAAATATTTTCAAACATCGATTCATCCTACCCTTGATAAATGAGGAACAACAAGTTTTTTTCTTTCATCCTTCGATTTTTGAGGGATATCTTTTCTTCATTCATGAAGGTGGATTCTTCCTCCGTAGAGGGTATAATATACCCATTGGTGACGATTTACCATAGTTCTTACAACCCGAAAAATGCCTTCATTTGTATTCATCACCATTAGTAGTTGTCCGTAGACTGCTTTGGAACATGAGGGTGAATTGAGGTGTCCATCTTCAAAAAAATTAAGGATGTATTGGTACCTGCTCTGATACCAGTTTGTCGTATATACATGTTAAAGAAAAAAAGGAATAAAAATGTGACAATAAACACCCAAGCATTCAATAAATATAATTCCCACTCCTTTACAATGGACTATAATGACCATGTTTATAGGTTTTGTAAAAATACTCAAAATGGACAGCCACATTACATTTAATGAGAGGAACAAAAAACAAAGAAAATAATATTAAAATCATGCATTAGAAATAAATGGACTCATGGGGAGAGGAAGAGTCACATGGGGAAGCGCTGAATGGGCAAGAGAAGTAGCCTACTTGAATAATGAACTAACGCGTCATATATGGATTGCATTTACAACAGTTATTCCTCAAATATCTTTTCATTAGCAGCCTTTTTCACAAAATCCTCATTATATTTACATAAATAATAATAATTTATTTAATAATACCATTAATATGAATCTGATTTAATCTAGTTGGGTAAACTTTAAACATGTATCCATTGTTAGAGTAATGTTTCTTTTAAGACATCGTTAGTTAATAGATGTTTTTTTTTGAATATTAAAATACCCCATATTATTGATTAAATTAAATTTTTAAAATTTATTATTAAGGATATTTTCAATTTTTTAAATGATGTAAACACTGCAAAAGAAACCACCTTTATAAGGGTTATAAAGGGATTTTTGAACGAAAAAAATGTGCAGTATTTATCTGAAGAAATCCCCCCCTTTTGTGTTAAATCTGTTACATTTCGTCTTCCCTATATCCAACAAACATCCCCTCGTACCTACACCCCCCATCTAGGAATTCCCCACTAATACTTCCACCTTTTCCACCCAATGTTTTTAAAACAATCCCATAGAAACCGAATAAAAATTGCCCTAAAAAGCACAGACCGTGGAGGATAAAATTTAATGGTGAATATGAAATAGAAAACCCTACGTAAAACCCCATTGATTATGAATGTTCTTTAGAAGTGTTCTTTTGGGACCTCTTCTCACGGGTGGGGGGTTTAATGAAATTATGAGTCATATAAAAAAGATAGGGGGTTTTTGAACACCCTCCACTCATATGAGTGGCTTATTGTAGAAGGTTCAACTCACATGTATCTCTGAAATGGGACATGATGGTAACCCTTTCACATGTTCCTTGGGTGATAGGAGAACACCCACATTGTAGTGTGACTGGATATAATCATGGATTATTTCAATTGGATCACCATCTTCATCCTCTTCCATGATTCTTATCTAACCCCAGCCATGTAGACCACATACCAATTCTGATCAACCATAATACTCACATTCTTTCTGTGCAACCCTCTCTAGAATAGCCGCCCTAGATAATGGTCATAATAATAATCTCAAGAGGAAAAAAACCTATTGCCAAATGTGTGCGTTCGAAATCCACATTAAAGTGGGTGACACAAAAACAAATTATTTCAATCAAAAGAAATTTGGGAGGTGATGTAAGAACCTCATTTCTTCTCTGACCAATACAGAATGGAATACCATCTTCATGGAGGATGATATCCAAGGTCGTATGAAGGGGGATGATATCCAAGGCCTTATCTTGGGGTTTAAATATCTCTATTGTAATGATCAATATTTTTATAAATAAAATTTTCCATCATTTTAATAAAATTACTTATTATATAGTATCGATATATAAAACAAATGCACTTTTTTGTTTTAGTTTATCCAATCAGATTTAAATTAACATTAATAAACTTTACTTTTGATAATATAACCCTTAAATAGACATCATATGATTATTATAAATATAGGGTCTTGATAAATTAAATGACTTGTAAAATGATGTGATGACCTCAACCAGTAAGACCATTCCATATGAAGCCCTATTATTGGAAATTTTGAGGGAGATAACATATCTTGGATTTTACCTTGACTACAACCAATCTGAGATCCAACATCTCAGGAATAAGAGAAACCGCTTCGGGAGAACATCAATCTCATCGAGATCACAAAGCAATCATTGTACAACCATATGAAAGTCTCATCGTCGTTCACCTTACCCTTAGGGAACTTTCTTGTGTATTAAAAGGATATGTATCAATACTATAATAATCGAAACATGTATATTGTATATTTAATATATTATTGTTCATATTTTCTCCTTATCTTTACTTTATAAAGGATGTTTATTTTTATACAATAAAAAATAAATTGTATTTTTAATTAGTATTAAATGACATATAAGTTGTTTTTTATTAATTAATATATATTTAATATGAATAATAAATTATTATATTTAAATTATTATTTTTAAATATAAAATATCATATAATTTTTGTATAGTCAAAATATAATTTTTGTAAAGGTTCAAATATTGTTACTCTCAAAAAAATAGAGTATTACTCAATTAATTTTGATATAATTTTAAAACAAAAAATTCACATATTTATAAAAGTATTTTTCAATACTAAATATATATTTTTTGAATTAAAACATTGAAATTATCAAATGGTGAATTTTTTAAAACATTCCGAGATAGTCGAATTTTTGTGTCAAAATTAAATACCCTATAAATATACAATGTGTATTATAACATCCTATTAGAACAAAAAGTGATGTAATAATTACTATAAATGATATAGACTTCCAAAAAATATTTTTTACCTTTACAATATTTTTATTTTTTTTTGATTTGGTTAATCTTGTAAATATTTTATAAATCTTCCAAAACAATTAGAATATTGTATGTTTTTAAAATTATTTCTTTAAAAGATTGACTCACGTACAAAAAAAGGGTAATATTTTATCATTTTTGGATCATAACCTTATAAGATAATGAAAACCTCTCTTATTTGGTATGAACCAGGGGAAAACATAATAAGGATTGTGGTTTTAGTTATTTAATTACATGAGTCCAAAACCCATGTTTGCGAATTATTAAATAATTCCCCACTCATGTCTTATATATTACAACCCAATATAAAATTTATCTTCAATATATATCCATGTAGAACATAATTACTCTTACCTCCCATCTCTAGTGTTCTATCAAGGTTTCCCAATATCTCAAAAATATCCTCCTAGGTATTTGGAGTCACACTCTCTAGGTAAGAGTTCTTTTCCTTCTCCACTTTATTCAAGTATCTTCATTATATTTTGAATCTTATCTCTATTTTATAACCTTTGTTTATTTTATTCCATATCCCACTTACCTAACTTATGATTTATAAATAATTATAGAAACCATTTTATCTCTCATTAATCCATCTCTGGAACATATATATGCCCCGTTATGCTGCTGAAATATCACAATGATTATTCATGCCAATCAATTTTGTATTGAATTACTATTCTAATTGATTATCAAGGTTGTTCAATGTTATGAACTAAAATATATTTATTGGGGACTATCATGTATGTCTTTTAAAATTCTAGATCCTGAAATAAAATATGACAATGAATGAATCCATGTTTCAAGATCTCTGTGGAACACTTATGTATGAGAATATAATGCAAGTGATAGGTGCATCATGAAATATATAGCTCTCCCATAAAATAGATAATTTTTAGTCTTTTAATACAACATATTCAGATTGAGAGTTAACTTTATTTCTTTATGGGATATTTTCCATCATTATTTCTGGGTAGTTATCCTTGAAATATATTTATGATGCAATGTTTTACTTTGTTTTAAAAATTTCCATGTTGCCTTTATGATTATAAAGCTATATCATGTATCATTATTCATGTTTGTGATTACTACTCCTTTTATGACCTAGTTATAGTGTATGGTATAACATTTATTATTCTCTGTATGTTACACCATATTTTTTCCCTTACTGTGATTTATAGATCACCATTTTTTATGTATGTCCCTAGGTAATCCTATGTCATTTTAAGTATGACCATGTTAAAAAAGTTTTTAATAATGATGATGTATTCCTTGTGTTAAGTTGTCATATGATGTAACTTATTACCAAATGAACATGACATATCAATATTCTACATTATATTAAGTTTAACCTTTTTTATGAAATCATGTTCTAATGTTAAATAATGATCATGTTTACCATAGTTGGCATTAAATGGAATGTTTTGTTATTTTTGGGAATAGGATTAGAGAACTCTAGCCAAAGATATGTGGATAAGAATATTTATGTGAAAAAATACTTATGTTTTGGTAAGCATATTATAAGTTGTTTTTCTAGAAATTACCTCCCTATTTGGATACTACAAGTCGGTATGGACTTAGGATACATGTACAAAGTAGTGAAACCCAAAAACACCACGTTGAGCTAGACTCGAATGAGAAATGGTGAACGAAAATGGCCTTTTTGCACACCAGGTTTGACACTCTAGGTGGATATGTGTTTCATAATTTATAAGTTCATTAGAAACTCTTATCTTGCTAAAATAATCATAAGAATATATGTTAGGAAATAGTACATGTATGACATGGATTGATGCCTATAAATTCACATGTCAAGAAAATAGCTTTCATTTATTTGTTATATATTTAATTTCATTCAATTCCCATTTATATTTTTGTTTATTTAAAAACAATCATCCTTATTTTTCTCTTCATTATATACAATCTATATAAATAGGTGTAATTAGGTAAGCACACAATGTGATCCCAACTTTAATGAGATTACTAGCTCGATGAGAGTGAGAATCATGGACTTTATACTGATACTCTCTAAGATAACTTTGGTTCTGAATAGAAACATGGATTAGGTGGAGCACCCAACCCTCCAAATAATGAAAGTTATTAAATTTAGAGATTTATGGGTTAATAGCCATCAATTTTCTATAGATAACCTAATACATTAATAATAGAATAATGGATCAATGTCATTTATAAGATCTTATGCATCCATCATTGATACGAGCAAGATAAGGTTTTACTACTCTATTTATCGTATAAAGGGAGAAGATGATCATTGGTGGAAATTGATCATGAATACAAAGCATGAAGAAGATATCAAAGTGGTGTAGTGGAATGAATTCCAGAATATGTTTTTTGACAAATATAATTCCCATTCTTACTGACATAAAATTGAAAGGGCATTTCTTTCCCTAAAAAAAGAAGATAAATATACTGGGGCGTACAAGGAAAATATCATGAGACATGCACAATATGCCACTTGCTTTGAAGTTTCAAATGAATGAATGGATTAACAATTCATTAGATGGTTAAAAATTATTCTATAAAATGCCCTAGTGATTCATGACTTTGATAAATATTAATAAATTGTACGATTTGCCCTCAAATTTGAAAAAGAGATCTCTAAATTTCAATGGTATCACAGGGATTAGAAGAGGAATGGTGAATTTAATTTAGGTGTTCATATAGGTAAATATAATGGTGCTATGAAGCATCGACATCTCAGTTTCCAAGTTCATAGAAAGAAGCACCCCTAAAATTTCCAATATTGGAAGTTGTAATTATTTAGGTGCAAGAAGGAAGGGACCCTAGCTTGTGATTTCCGATTGGAGAAACCAACCAATGAAATGGTTGAAAAAATAAACCTGTCAACCCTCAACACATTTTTCTTTTCTTCAACTACAAAAAAAATGGTTGTTTCAAACTAGTGCACTAATTCATGGGTATTCAAAGAAAACCAAGAACCTACAATGTAGAAAGGGTTGGTTGTTTTCATCCCAACCGGTGTGGTAGATCCTGATATTTAAGTTGTGATAGGTACAAAAGGTATTCATTAAATTATAGTGAACATTCTATTTGATTATATTTTTCAACATTCTATGATATAATGATATTTTATTATAACTATTCAAACACCACCACATATAATAGAAGAAGTGATTTTAGTGATAATGGAAAATGGAGAAATTATTTTATTCTTAGTATATAACTGTTCTCCTGTAAAAATATTTTCACTAAACATCCCAAAAAACCATTTTTATACTCTCTTTTGTATAATTTGATAGAATTCTATGTATGGATGGGATTTCCATGTATAGATCCAACATAAATTACTGCATGATGGTAATCAATATTTCTATTGAGAATCTTCCTCTATTTAAGTACACATGAATAGAGGATGGTGAATTTTATTTTGAACCCACATCTTAAGAATGAATATTATTTCCCTATAATAATGCATATCTAGCTCAAAGGATTGATTCTAATGAAATTATCATCCTCGAAAAACATGACCATTGTGTGAAAATACGATGATATATTTCTTGAGGAATTTTTTCTTCTTCCACCTAATGGAGTGGTTGATATTAAAAAAACTTATATTATTTGCATTACCACAGTTCATGACTCGGTATAGAATTACGGTTGTGGAACTCGATGATATTAAGATAAAAAAATATAAGAATATTGATAAAGGGTTTATACGCCTAATTTCATCACCATAGGGTGCAACAGTCTTCTTCATAAAAAATATGGATGGGTCAATTCAGATTTCAATTGATTATCATGATCTCAAATATATCCTAATAATGAACAAGTATCGTCTTCCATGGATCTATGACTTTTTATCAACTATGTAGAGCACAATTATTCACCAAGGTGGACGTGCAGTCCGGGTATTACCAAGTTTAATTTTATGAGGATATCTCCAAGATTGCATTTCAAACACGGTACTAGAAGTATGAGGTCTTAATAATTCCATTAAGACTAACCAGTGCTCTAGAAATCATTTTGTAAATGATTGATTAATTATTTAGGGATTACATCAAAATTCTTATTTTATAATTTATAGATGATATTCTGTTATGATATAAAACTAAATTAGAGTGTGATGAGCATGTGATCACTATGCTAAAGACCTCGAGACGCTTTATGCAATGTAATTTTTTTTTTATTTCTTACTAAAATAAGTCTCATTATTGTTACATATCATCGCAAGGAAAGGGATATATATCTACTCTTCAAATATAGAAACAATTGAAGGATGGAAGGGGTTAACATCATTGTGAAATACCCATAGTTTCCTAGGATTTTCTAGGTATTATCTTCACTTTGGGTGAAATCTGTTTTGATTATAAAACCCTCTAACCATGGTAAGTCATAAGGGATTCAATTTTACATATAATGATGAATGTGAAAGAGAACTTCCTGGAGTTGAAAAGGAATCATATCATGACACATATAGTGAAACTACCCAGGAGTGGAGAACTTTTCGTGGTATTAAGAGATTATTTGAAGAAGGTTCTAGGCTATGTGTTAGTTAATAATAAAAAGTGGTTTCCTATGCTCCTAAAAAGATGAAATTTCACAAATAGAACTACCAAAATAATGATCTAGAATTAGATTTAGTGATCTTCACATAGAATATTTGGTGTAATTTTTTCAATGGAGTGAAGTGTGAAATATATATATATATATATCATAATCCATGAGTATATATATGCACAGAAAGAGGTAAATATGAGAAAATGAAGAGGGTTTGATATGATCAAGAACTATGACTACTCAATTCACTACCATCCTCAAAAAGAGAATAATGTGGAAGATTTTCTATGATGAAAATATCCCTCAATTCTATTATTGATGAAAATTGAGAATGATTTGATAGTAATAGATTATAAAAGGATGGACATGATAATGATAAATGAATTGAACATCATCAATACTTTCAGAAATGATTTCTCAACTGCCCTTATGGATGAGAAAAAGGAGGCTCAATGTGATTATGTGTGAATTCAAAAATGTGGTAGCTATAAGAAAAGGGATATTCTTTTGCGCCAATATTAATGATGAAAGAGTTTTATGATTTTGGTTTGTGATATGTTTATCATTAAATCCTATGTTAAAATATTTGCTATTGATGATATAAATAGTTTGACATTATCCTTCCATTTAGGAATCACAAAGATGAATTGAGATCTCCGAGAGATGTATTAGTGGGATGAAATGAAGAAGGAGATCACCAAATATACATAAATATGAATTGTATGTTTAAAAGTGAAGGATGAAATAATAAAAATACTTGGGGATGATGCGACCATTACCCATACCAACATTATAATTGGAAATATCCCTATAGACATTGCCACTGAACTTCTAAAGACATAGAAGAAATAATTATATCTAGTTTTTGGTCGATCTTCTTATAAATACTAAAAAATTCATTATAATTCACAATGAATTATCAATCAATAATCATGAAATAATATTCATTAGATAATTGGAGAGGCTTTATGGAACAACATTATCGATTGTATCTAATCAGGACCCATGATTTACCTCTATGTACTAAAAGAGTCTCTATCATGCTCTAAAAAATGAGTTAAACTTCATCATGGAATATCAACCTCAAATTGATGGAAAATATGATCGGTCTATTAAATCATTTTTGTACATGATTATAGGATACTAAATGTAATTCAATGGTGGAAGGGACCAATAACTTACTCTAGCTAAGTTCTCATAAAATAATAGTATCCACTCTGGGATCCAAGATTCTTGGCACGATTCCTTTTATGCGATGTGCTGAAGAACACCTATATTTTGGGAAGAAGATGGTGATTGAAAACTAATAGGTTCTGATATAGTCAAGGAAATAGTGGAAATGGATAAGACCATTGTAAAGACCCGTAAAATTAAAGTAAATTTTTTTTCTTAATTTTCTTTGAAATTTTACAAGAACGTAGTTTCTGACGACACCTGATTCTGGGGCCCAGTGTGCCCGTAATCATTTTCCGAAGTTTGGCTCGTGTACGTTCAGTGAACGAACAAGCGGGCTTTTCTAACTTTTGAACCGGTGCTCGGAATCAAATTCTAAGGGAACTGATGGAATCGTAGCGTCGGTATTTTTTTAGAAACACCTTTTCTGGAGTTGCGTTTGCTCAGGTGTGGTTTTTAATTTCTGGGGTTATGTTAAGAAATAAAATAAAGTGGTGCGACAATTTTATTTTATTTCACTTAAAGCCCCTTAAAGCCACTTAAGCTATGTTATGAAGATTTGGTGGAACCCAAAATATCCTACCATCTTGGTAGGATATTCGTGAAGTGGGGCCCACACGGGCCCCACCGTTTCATTCCTCCTATGTAACGCACCCACAACCCCCTCTTTTATTTAATGTCAACCAGTGCATTTAATTAAATTCTAAACGCCCCTATTAATTGGGTAGTTAAGTCGTTACCATTAATTAATCGAATTAATGGTTTGTTTCTTAACTTTGAATTTCTAATTGTTGGCATGGGAATAAAATAAGAACATCACTTGTCTTTTGAGGGGTGGCTTGTTGAGAGGATTTGGAGAAAACTATAAGGCCTGAAGATCTTTATTGTCCTTCGTGAAGAACACGAAGAAAGTGAAGAACTTCGGCCTTTGACGAAGGGCGAAAAATAACACCGAACCCTCGGAGATCAACGATTCTACGCCGTGTACCGCTACGCCGACGATTCTCCTTCCATGACGATTCTTCCGCGACGTTCCTTCCCCACGACAACCTTCGATCAACAGCCGATTAAGGTAGGGGATTGCGGTTCTTTTAATTCTTTGTGAATTATATCCTCAAAATGGGTTTAATTGGTGCAATTAAATCTGTGTGTTTTTAATCCTCATAGTTTGACTACGAGACACAGTGTACCGCGATGACTTCGATACCCCTTCCGCGACACGATGATCCTCTTCTTCCGCGACGAACTCATGTTCGACGAAAACATTGTGGTAGGGGTTTGATTCATTTAAATATTTGTGATTTATACCTGTGGTGTATGATTAAATATTTGTTGTGAGACTTTTAAAACTGCTAACGCGGTGGGTGCGGGCCAACAAACAAGTCTGAACCCACCGCCCTTTTCGTTCATGGTGTGTGGAATGGCGGACAACGACAAAACAAGCCGCACGAGCGATGTGAGGTCCTCGCAGTGAAGGACGGGCCCCGGGAGGGCCATTGGAGATGACGTCGCGCTTTTCCGACCCCCGAAACTCGTCTGGTGGTCCGAGGAGTACCCCGCCGGCACGGCGGCGCCGGCGGCAGGTAGCGGCGGCGCCCGGTGTGCCGCCGGGAGGAGCCGTCGCGACTGAAGCGGCGGCGGCAAGGCACGATCCCGCGACCGCGCGGGACCAGAGGGGGACGGGACATGGCCGGCTGCCGCATCCGCTGGCAAGGCAAGGTCCCAAAACTGCGTGGGACCGGAGGGGGACGGGACGCGGCCGGCTACCGCGTCCGCTGGCAAGGGTGGCCCCATGCGGTGTCGCGACTCCTTTACGCGGGGGTAGCTCCCCCCCCCCCCGCGGCTCGGCCGTAACGGCCGAGCCGACCCGCCGGCCACCCAGCCAGCGCTAGCTAGGTCGGGCCCAGGCCAGGCCAGGCCGTGCCGGCTGGGCTGGGTCGCGCCCCTACGGGTCAACCCAGAGGGGTTGGGCTGGGACGGTCCATGCCCAGACCCCCCGTTTTTGGTCCCTTTTCGGTCTTTTCCGCATATCATGGGCTAAGGATCTCTGATCGACGCACCGTCAACAGCGATGTGATCCTTGGATCGAGTTGGTAATTTTGACATATTACACCCAAGGTTTCAGAATACTTTGGGTTCGGCCGGGTTGGTTCATACACGAAACCAACCGGGCCCTCGGAGCGGAAACACTTATATTTTGAGTTCCGGACGTCCGATTGACTTGTCGTCGACTTTGATAGATTCCTCTATGTGAGTCAGATCTTTTGGATTACTCCGCCCGATGTTTTAACGTAGGTGGAGTACAGTCGGGTTGGTTTTGACTTAAAAACTAACCGGGCCCCTTGGACGAAAAGGCCAATAACTCTCAGACCGGGCGTCCGATTGACGCGCCGTCTGCGACGTTGAGTTCCTGTTGACGATACAGAACATTTGGATACATCAACACTGGACTATGTGTCAGTTGATATATCAGCCTCTCAGCTCGTGGAGCAGACCCTCCTGAACGAGGTTGCTGTGTGCGGGAACCCTAGAGCTGGCTGCGACTACGACGACGACGACGACGACTGTACAGAGATCCTTAGTGGATTCAATGACGACGACTACAACACTCAGCAATCCTACGTGGATCAGTGCTACCGATCCTGTGTGGGTCTGATCCTCTGTGGGTCAGCGCTCAGCAGCCCTGTGTGGGCCAGCGCCTACAGATCCTGTGTTGGTCTGATCCCGTGTGGGTCTTTGCAAGGGTTAGTTACCTATCGATCCTATGTGGGTCAGATCCATTATGGGTCATTGCGGGGGTAAGTTACCTATCGATCCTGTGTGGGTCAGATCCTTTATGGGTCATTGTGGGGGTTAGTACCTATCGATCCTTTGTGGGTCTGACGTCTTAGATGAATCAGGGGATATATCAGACCATCTCTATCGTCATACGAAGAAGTATACCTGTGTGACCTGAATCATGTTTTTCTTTCCTTTGTGGATTGTGTTGGGCTATCCTATGTGGATTAAGTTTTTTTCCTATGTGGACTGGGTTGTACTTGGGCTCATATGTTGGAGCCGAACCTGGAATTGAAGACATAGGTATATGTATGGGCATATACCTAAGTAGAGTCGGGTGTTACTTTGTGATTGTATCTATCCATTGTGGATTATCCTTTGTGTATTTTGGGAGACCATCGGGGGTCTCAGGGTCCCTACTGAGTAGCTTATACACACCCCTACACGGGATATGCCCGCACTAAGTTGTGTTGGTTGTAGACGATGGACATCGCTGATCGTGGTGGAGGCTTGAGGAGTAGGACGGTACCTGAAGGTGGACCCCTAGGCGAGACGTACTCGGAGCAGACTGCTGGACCCGAGGAGCTTTGGAGGCTATCTGTACTCACCCTTCAGGTGGGACTTCTAGTGGATGGCTCGACGCTGCGACTTTACTTTTCAGTTGCTCTTTTCCCTTTCCAGTTGTACTTTACTTTTAGTTTGGGTTCGTATTTTGGCCCACTTACTTTTCCCCACTTATTATTGTACTCAGTTTTTACATAGTGTTTACTTCTACTGATTTCTTGCTCTTTGGTGTTTGTTTACTTTACAAAGGCAATGCCTTCCATTTTTACTGGGATTTACACCTTGGTGCTATTCGCCAGCCCCTGGCCTATGGAAGGCAGGCTTGGGGTAGTCACGGAACGGGCCCCGAGGACGGGTCGTGACAACCATTCACCAGCACATCAAGGATTCTCTGAGTCAAAAATTGAGAAATGCCAAAAATCACTAACGAGACCAAGATTTTGGTGTTGGAGACATGGAATTCCTCTTCATATATCCATGTAATAAAATAATGAAATTTTTTAAGAAGGTAAATATTTGTTTAAGATACATCATCCCCTTTGAGATCCTTGATTGCATTCGAGTGGTGTCTAATCAAGTATAAAATAGACCTATCAAATCTCAAGTACAAGATATAGTCAACTTATATCTCTTGTATAAGAACATACTAGACCCATCACATGTACTAAATCCATAGGTGGTACAGTTGGAGAATGATCGCTCATATGAGGAGAAGCCAGGGAAGATCTTAGTTTATAGAGACAAAGTTACACAAAATAAGGAAATTCACATGGTCAATGTGTTTTAGAGAGACCAAAAGTATAAAGAAGAAATGTGGGATCTAGAAGAAAAGAATAAAAAAATTACCGCAATTTGTTTTGTTGTGGGGAAAAAATACAAGGAGGAATTTTAGAAGGGGGGAAGATCGTAACAAATGAAAATTTTGTGAATAAAATTACGAATAATTTTTAATCAAAATCCCTATTATTGATTATGTATATAGAAAACACCTTAACTTATTTAGTTTTAATATATTACATAATATTTGAAATATTGTTAAGAATAATTACCATAAATAATATAGTTTTTGAATAGAGATCCAATGATTAGTATAAATACAGGGTTCTGATAAATCTAATTATCACAGAAAAAAGATGTGATAGCATCAACTAGTTGAATCATACCCTATGAAGCTCATTTATCAGATTTTATGAAGCAGGAAGAGTCTCTAGAATTTTTCTATAACCAAGCCCATGTTGAGATCCAATAACCTATAACTGGGAGAAATTTTTTATTGGAGAAGTTTAATCTCATTGAGATAATGGACCATACCATGTATGTCGAACCGCCACATGAAATTATCACCACCACACACTATGCCCCTAGGGTTTTTTAAGGATTATGGAATGTATATGTGTCAAGACCATAACATTATGTATTTTTATATTTTATTTTCAATATAATAAGGTTAATATTTTATTTAAATAATTACTTAATAAATGATTTTCATTATTGTACAATAAAAAGGAAAATTTATTGTTAATCAGTATTTAATTTCAATTAATATGTTCATTTTGATGAAATAATGTTATTTTTAAATAAATAATAAATTATCGTTTTATATAATTTATATTAAATAAAAATTAACTTACAATTTTTATGAAGTCAAATGTAAATTTTATATGGGTTTTAAAAATGTTATTTTCAAAAAAACCATCATTTCTCAATAAATATTGATTTTATTTTAAAATATAGAATACAAATATTTATAAAATTATTTTGTTAAAATAAATATTATTTTTTGAATCCAATTCTCAAAATTAACAAATTATGAATTTTTGATAAATATATAAGACAGTGAAATTTTTGGGTAAAAATTAAATACCATATAAATATACTGTGTGTATTATGATATCATAACCACCCAAATATGTTGTAATAAAAAAATATAGGGTATACAAGTTAAAATATACGTTTTTATTTTAATATTCTGTGATTTTATGGTTATTTTTATAATTTTATACTGACATTAGGAACCCTTTAAAATGTAACATATTTAAATGTTTTAAAATCATTTCTGTAAGAGTATTACTCACTTCGCATATCATGATTTATAGCTCACCCCTTTCTTATATATGTTCCCAAGTTATACCATGTAGTTTTAAGTACCAGCAGGTTAAGGTTGTATTCATTTAAAATGATTTATTCCTTATTTTATGTTGTCAGGTAATGTAACTAATTTCCAAAGATAGTAGGGGTTTCCATATTCCAGGGTGTATTAATATTAATTTTATGTAATATTTCATGTATTAATTTTATATAAAGAGCAGATTTTTGATATCCTCTCAGCTGGTGAGTCTTGAATGACCACTATGATTGTCACATGTATCAATCAATCAGTGATAAACTATATGATCCTCAACCTCACCATTTACATCATAGATTCTAAAATCCTTCTTAAATGAAAATCCATTCCAATAAATCCTTTCCCATAGATGTCTTCAACACCCTCTACTTTAACAAATTTGACCATATTAAAGGACCATATATTTTAGTCCTGACAAGATCCTTATGGAATAGAAATGATAACCTATCCTACAACAATGAACCACTAATTAGTATCATTCCTAAGGTCTAGAAACCCTCTATGTTATGTGATTTTTGGATAGAGTCTTTTCATTTTACCCTACAAAATATTATCAAATATTCTAGTAAATTACTTATGCCTCTATCTCCGTTACATTATCTCCGAAAACTGAAGTGATTTCTTCCCCAACAAAATTATTTTGAGAATTAAAATTATTTTCAATGAACCATTCATTATAGGATAACCTATAATATAGCTGAAATTGGTATCATGGTCTAGAAAATTGGTAAGAAAAAAATTCATTTGTTAGACTGGAATTTCCCTTCCATTGGTTTGTGAAGATCAATATGGGAATCTTTTGTAAATGGTTTTATGTGGTTATTTAATGTGTCACTTCTGTCGCCTGCATTATCAAAATCAATGGTATAATGATGGAGATCTTATCTACCACTAGGGCCCTTTCACATGGAGGCCCCATTTCTCCTTCCCACTTCATTTTAATGTATTATGTTTTTTTAATTATAATTTCAACATCATCAAAGTCTAATCCCATTCATGGGGTGAGACCTATCTATAGGGGGCTTCTATATCCCACATGTTCTTCTTTGATGATTTTTTACTCTTATCCATATCCAAATTGAATGAATTCAAGAATATATAACTTCAAATTTTATATTATGATAATGTGTTGGGGTAAGGGGTTAATCTCTCAACGGAAGAAACCATCAACACATGAATTCCCTCTTGTAGGAAGAGAACCTCCAAAATTCATTCGGTATTCATATGGTCAAAAAATACAAAACAAATATCAATGACATCATGTGATCTTCAGGTGCTAAAAATTGAGGTATAATCTATAATCCATTAAATATTAAAAAAAATACAATGATTAAATTTAAAAATTGTTTGAAATGTAGGAAAAAATTTCTAGGTAAGTCATTCACATAGTCCATCCCCTCTTATTTTATGAGAATATTTATATTATACAAAATAATTATTGAAAAAATTCAATTACATATCACCGACATTGGAGGGGGTCCCAATAACAGAGTAAAAATATTCAATCTATATTGGGGGACAAGATATGGAAACACAAACATGATGGGGGAATGAGGTTAAGGTGTCTGTATCTGTCTAATGATGCAACCTGTTAGGTTAATTAGGCTCTTATCATTGCTTCTTCTAGTATATCATGTGGGGTTTTCTCAAACTCCATCTATGGGATATTTATTTTAGAATAGGTAACAGGGAAATTTTTATGTTTTGGAATGACCTATGGATAGTAAAAAACAATAGAAAAATATAAAACATACACAACCCCTGAAGGAATATAAGATAAAAAAAACTCTTATATTTACTAAATGTGGCCTATAACAGTTGGTTCATTATGAAAATATTTTCCTAGTTTAATTATAGAGAGAGTAATTTTTTCAACAAATTCCAAATTTTGAGAGATATGGATCTGGATGGCCTCCCTATGAGTAGAAAAAACACTCACATATATTGTAAAATCTATCTATTATCCATAAATTACCACATCAGTTTTGGAGGCCATTGTTATTTGGAAAACCATCTAGAACCTCATAATCCCACCTAAAGCACAATATTTCTAGGGGTAGTATTTCTTCAAAATCCACTCCCTTATATGGATTTCCTGTAATTACACCATGAAAAGGAGAAACCAATGTGTTCAATATGCGTGACTATGGATGAATCCTATGTGCCTACCAGGTTTTACAGTCCTAGAACCAAGGACATATAGATCACCTAAAATCATATAATTGATCACATTTTAGAAATGGCCCCCATATTTACCTCTCTTCTCATCAAATGCTCATAACTTAGTCCCATTGAAAAACTGAGTTCTATTTTCATAGTGGATGTGTTTATTTGATTTAGCAGGAATGAAAATGTCTTTACCTTGGTATTCAAACCATGAACCTCTTGGATCAATCATGATTCCCACTAGTTATTTGTGTGGATCCACAAAGATAACCTTTTTGATGACCATGTGGTCATGATTGGTCAATGAACCTAGAACCCTACCTTATAGGAATCTTGGAAATTAATGATGACATATCACCCTCACATAAAAGAAACACTATTTCTGGTGTGGTTTTCAATGACTCTTTTAGAATGATCATAGTTGAAATGAAACATTTATTCATGTTTTACTTCAAACCATTAGTATTGGAAGAACAAGAAGACATAATTAAAATGGAATTTATTATTGAGAGTGGGTGGGAATATATCACCCTTGAGTCAGACTGCATCGGAATTTTTAATGATATATCTTTTTTGGAGGCCATATTCAATCTATTTAGTATTTTAGTCTTAAATATCATTTCGTTGTATCATTGCTTATCATAATACTCCATCTATTTTACCAAATTACAGGGTAATGAAGAGGAACATCCCTTGGATATGATGATTCTTGCGAATGATCCACTTATCTAGTTGGACTTTTTCTCTACTTAGATGACATACCATGGTTTATAAGAACTATTATCCCTTAACATATGATTCCTCTTTTGTCCTAAAAAAATTTTAAGGTAATTTTTCAAAAAATATGAAATCCAACCTCAAAACTGGAATAGAACCAGATTATAAACATAGAATCAAATTGGAGTTCAAATATTATAGATATAAGAATATAATACAAATATAATAATGAAATATAATTTCAAATGAAAATTTCAATAAAAAAATTTCATTTAGGAGATATTTACAGTTAATTAAAAAAATTTCAATCTAATATACAATATACTCATAACATGAATTTTTAAAAAATCGACCTACATACAAAATACTGTACCTATAATAAAACCATTTGTTTTTTGTAACATCACATAAAAAAGTGAAATTGTTAATTACCAAATATTGTAATGATTCCCCATAATTAGTGGTGGGTGGTATGGGTTTGTTGGAGGTAGGGTTGGATGAGGGGTGAAATCCTCGGGCTTACATATTTACAATGAAATTCTTCATTTCTTTGTATTCCACGTTGGGGAATGTAATCAACCTATTACTAAATATATTAATTATATTATGAGTTCTTCTTTTAATCATATTGTTATTGATTATATTATAAATATTATGATAATAATGACCAATTAAATATTTTATTAATTATTAAATATTTTATAAATTATTAATTATATTATGAATTATTAAATATATATTTAGTTAATAATATATTTAAAGTATATAGTTTATAAATGAATATGTTAATTATATTATCATTTATTTATTATTTTATTTACATAAATTTGTATTAATAATTATATCATTAAACTAAAATGAAAATTTTATATTGAGAATAGGACCCATGAGTTATACTAGAAACATATTTAGTAGGGTTGATGTGCGGTGGATTCTGTCACATCACAAATGAATTATGGATCATTAACATAGATTTTAAAGACAATATAAGATCATTTAAATGGTTTTGATAATGTGACATGGATTTTAAACTAAAATGACACTATAATATTGAAAACATGTAGTTGGAGTCACACTAGCTCCCCCACATATCTAATTGATGTGTGTCAATTTCAACACTTCTCAAATGAATTATCAACATTTATCTTAAATTTTATATGTAGTAAGAATTTTTTAATATATACTGAGGATGTGACGATCATTTTAAACAAAACTAACAATTTTAAATTGAAAGCACACACTTTGAGTCCCAATAGACACATCAGGTGCTAGATTGACATGTGGTTGATTCATATACATCAAAATTTTATTATGGACCATTTTCCTAATTTTAAAAAAACTTGTAATTTGTTTTCTCATTCTTGACTATGTGATGAACATTTCATACTAAAATTATACTATTATATTGAAAGAACAAACCTTGTGTCAAAATGAAAACATTCTGAGTCAAATTGGAATGAATTCATTTCCTACATATCACAAATGAATAATGGATCATTTTCATAATGTTTAAAAATAGTATGCGCTCATTCCCTCAATTTTGACTATGTGATGCATGATTTAA
Organism: Viscum album; assembly: GCA_963277665.1. NCBI lineage: Eukaryota > Viridiplantae > Streptophyta > Magnoliopsida > Santalales > Viscaceae > Viscum > Viscum album. The sequence goes on along the minus strand of OY728158.1, from coordinate 357,527,193 downwards.
TAATAAATGACAATTAAAAATTTAAAACGTGCACTAAAAGTCATAAAAACCACCTCATGTTCATAATTAAATTGAAGATAATTATAATATTCCACAAATGAATTTGGGATCACTGTCCTAAATTTTGAAAACAATTGAAGCTCAGCTACTTGGTTTTGATAATGTGACCTTCATTTTAAACTAAAATTTCACTTTTATATTGAAAATACACACTTAGAGTCATGTTGACCATATAATGTTTTATATTATCTTGTGGTAGATTCCTATATATAAAAAAAAAATTATGGATCATTGTATTACAATTTGAAAACAATTTGTTTTCTTCTAGGTTTTAGAATTGTTATAAACAATTTAAACTAATATTACACTTTTATATTGAAAATACATTATTTGAGTAAAACATACCTCATTATGTTTCTTATTGATGTGTGGTCGATTATTATACATAAAGAATTAAATATGAGTCATTTTCATAATGTTAAATGATAATTTTTTTCTTTGTTAACGAGACATATGTTTTAAAACTAAATTATACTTTTAAATTGAAAACACACACTATGAGTCATACCAACCACATCATGTGTCAGAATAACATGTGCTCAATTCCTAGATGTCAACAATATGTTATGGAATGTTTTCATGGTGTTTAAAATTATCCATCTTCATTTTCATTATATGGTCATTGTAATAGAAATTTTAATCGAAAATGAAACTATTTTATTGAAAACACACACTTCAAGACATACATGCCACATCGTGTGTCAGATTGATGTGTAGTCGATTACAATAAAATAAAAATGAATTATAGATTATTTTTAAAAGGTTTTTAAAATAATATTAGGGTTTTTCTATAATTTTTTTATGTAACATGTTTTTAAACTAAAATGACACTTTTATTTTTTAAACATGCTCCTTTAGTCATACCTACCACATCATTAGTTGGATTTCCCTGTAGTCAATTTCAGAAACACTCAAATAAATTATGGATAAATTTTATAATGTTTAAAACAATAAGATATTTTTTTCTTGGTTTTGGATATGTGACACATGTTTTAAAAAAATGGAACTTTTTTATTAAAAAAACAAAATTTCATTAATACTATCCACATCACTTTTTTAATTGATATTAAGTTAATTCTAATATATCACACATGAATTATCGATTTTTTTACCAATTTTTTAAAATAATTAGAGTTTTATAATGGTTTGGGATATGTGACATGTGTTGTAATCTAAAATGAAGTATTATATTGAAAACATGCACTTTGAGTCTTACCGACCAAATCCTGTTTTTGATTGATATGTCTTCTATTTCTAAATGTCACAAAAAAATTTAGATATTTTTTCTAATGATTGTGAAAAAATGATATCATTTTATTGGTTTTGGCAGTGTAATATTTTTTTAACTAATACAACACTATTATATTTACGACACACACTACGAGTCATACCGACCACATTGTGTATTAGATTGACATGAATTTGATTCTTATTTATATCAAATGAATTAGAAACATTATCCTCATTATTGAAGATAGTATATTCCTTTTTTCTGTTTTCTATTTGTGACATTAAATTAATTAAAAATTAAACATTCATATTGAAAATGTACATTTTACATCATATTGATCACAATGCGTGTTAGATTGATGTGAGGTTTATTCCTACACATAAAAAACTAATTACCAATAATTTTTGTAATATTTGAAAACAATAGAATCCTATTTTACTACTTTTGGTACTGTGAAACATGTCTTAAATTAAATGGAAAATTTATAATAAAAACATACACATAGAGTCATATTGGCCACATCATGTATTAGATTGATGTCCGGTCTATTGTTATATTCCAAAAATAAATTATGGATCATTTCAATAATGTTTCAAGACATTATGAGATTATTTACATAGATTTTTCCTTATAAAATATTTAACACAAATTTGACAATACAAAATACACACTTTTAGTCATATCGGCCACATCATTTTTCATATTTACATGAATTCAATTATTATATCTGAAAAATAATATTTGGATCATTTTCATACGGATTGAAAAAAATAAAATCCCCATTTTTCAGTTTATTCTATGTGGATCACATTTTAATCTAAAAGGAGATTATTATATTTGAAATTTTCACTTTTATTCATACATTCAACATCAAGTGTATGAAATAATTATTGATGATTCCTATATATTACCAATGAATTATGGATTATTTTACTTTGTTTAGAAAAAAATCTATTTTTCATGGTTTTGGATACGTGATGTGAGTTTTAAACTAAATTGAATTTTTTTTATTAGAAATAAGGGATTTATGTCTTACTGAAAAAATCAATTGTCTAATTGGAATGTGGTCGATTCATACGTGTCAAAAATAAAATTTGGATAATTTTCTGAAATTTTGTGAACATTATGATCTATAATTTTTGGTTTTGGTTATGTGAAGAGTGATTTAAACTAAAACGACACTTTCTTATTGAAGACATACAATTTGATTCATACATAGAACATTGTGTTTCATATTGACATAAATTTGACTACTATAAGTCTCAAATGATTTATTACTCATTTTTTAAATGTTGGAAACAATTCTGATCTTGTTTTCCCTATTTTGGATATATGACAAAAATTTTATACTAAAATATAACTTTTATAATGAAAATACGCACTTTTAGTAATACTAATCATATAATGTACTATATTTATGTGAGTTAATTTTCCATACTTCAAAAAATAATAATGGATTATTTTACTTATGTTTGAAAACCAGATAATCTCATTTTATCTATTTTTATAGTGTGACGTAAGTTTTAAACTAAACGGAAACATTTACAATAAAACAAATACTTTGAGTCATACCATCTGGATCATGTTTAAGATTGATTTGAATTTAATTATTACATTTTAAGAAGAAATTATGGATCATTTTCCTAAATATTCAAGATAATATGACCCCAATTTCTCATTTTTGCCTATGTGACATGATTCTTCAACTATTTTGACAAATGAAAACATGCACATTGAGTAATATTGAACACATCATGTGTTTAAATTAAATGAATTCAAGTCCTACAGAAAAATAATGTTTTTTAAATCATTTCCCTATAGATTTAAATCAATAAGAGGTCATTTTAGTTGTTTGGTCTATGTGATGCATGTTTTAAACTAAAAAAACACTTTTATATTGGAAACATGAACATTCAATCAAATTTTCTAAATCTTGTGTCAAAATGATGTGTGGTCTATTCTTATATGTTACGTAATAATTATAGATCATTTTTTATGTTCGAAAATAATTTGATCTCATTTTCTCAATTTTTGATAAGTGACATGTTTTGTAAACTAAAATGATAATTTTATATTGAAAATAAAAATAGCGATTTTATTGGAATCCTCATGGTTGAATCATGTTCTAATTTTCACAAATCCTATTCAACATTTTAATCTATCTCAAATAATGTGTTGAGATGGATGATTTTAATATGATTTAAATAATCTCTCATAATATATTAATTATTGTAAATCATTCTTGATTATTGTAAACTATATTTAATTTTTTTTATATAATATTTTTTATATGAATGATAAATTCTAATTCATTATAGGAATATTAATTCCTAAGACATTATTACAAATATTTGTCTATGTCAGAGAAACCATAAGTCTTCTAGCTGTTCTGGTTTTTGGAATATTCCCACACACTATGACCTAGACACTGTGACCTAGACACTGCTACCCAGACACGATTACCTAGACATAGTGACCTAAACACCTTGAACCATACAATGTGACCCAAACACCATGAACCAGACACTGTGACCCCGACAACGTGACCCAGACACCGTGGATGAGACACCATAACCCCGACACCGTGACCCAGAAACCATCACCCAAACACCATGACCATGACATGGTGACCTAGACACTGTGACCCAAACACTATTCCTTGTTTTGAAAAAGGAATAGACACTTGTCATCAGACAATGTGATCCTGACACTGCATCAATGCTACCAGTTTCGGATCTCAATGCATCTATAAAATCAGGACTATATCACTGCTCAAAGGAAAAGAAGAAGACATCATTTCTTGGTGAAACTGTTTCCAAGTGATACTGTTTCAAGAAAAAAAGTGACAACATTTTTTAATTTGTTTTGTCATTTTCAATTTAATTTTTAACAGTCATCGTGGTGTCACTTAAGGGAACTGAAATAATTACTGTTTCTTTATAGACATGTCACCTAAGAGTACTAGGTACAATTCGAATAGTACATGCATCCTATCATGTCCAACGCATGCACCGCACAAAAAATGAATGTGTGGAACTAGAGAAATATAATGAAAAACAAGCATTTAAAAAAGCTAACTGATGCATCCAACACAATACAACTGAAGAACACATGATGAAATCTCAATACCAAAAGGATGAACTAATGTAGATCAGATCCTCAAACATCTTTTCAGTACCATATCAAAAAAAAAACAACAAGCTACGTAGCATACATCATCAAAATTGAAACCAGAATACCAGTCTCATGATACTCTATTTTTTACAAGAGGACTCAATATTTTAATTTTCTTCATCCTACAAGTCTAGATCTATATAGAATAAAACTCAGAGCACTTCATCCCACTTCTCATCATTTTTCCTATGTTGTGCATTATTTTAGATTTTGAGAATTGTGTGTGTTTGAATTAAAGCACACACTGTATCATGTATTAAAATAATGTATACAAGATATCCTTACTCTCATATCTTCTTAAATTTTTTTTACTCCCATAGATAAGCGTGGAAGAGGTCCTTTTATGACTTGGTAGTTTATACCCACAATGATCAGAGGAAGAGGTTGTGTGACATGGACTGTCTTATGCATAGTTGTCTACCCCGATCCAGTGCGTGGATAAATATTATCAAGATAAACTACTTGGTGGTAGGTGATAACCATGTGAAGTGTATTAGGTCTCATCTTGAGGCTGAACCACTTGTATTATCATTTTTTTCTTATAATTTAATTTTTCTATACATTACTTTATGTTTCAGGAAACTAATTTTTACTTCGATAGTAATTCATAGATAGAAGTTATAATTGTTTTATACATATTAATGTATCTTCAAAAGTTTTATTAATAAATCACATTTATATTAATCATAATTAATCAATGTTCTACGCTGTTATTTGAAGATTCAAATTATTAGAACGTTATTACCTTGAGTTACTGGCTGGTATATGTTTTTATTAGGGAATAAATTTTATGTGAACCTTTTAAAATAATGTTTTAAAGATAATCAATTGATTTCCCTCATGATTAACCTACTCTAAAAAACATTTGTTATCAGATGGATTTGTTTTTCTTATTCAGAAATTTTTAAAATATTTTTAACTGTGATTTTAGAATTTCTTTAAATATCTATAAATTTTTATTTGTTATAAACCTATTTCCATTTAAATTCATCTCTTTATTAAGTATAATAGACTAGAGGGCGCTTCTACAAACAAACGCCAATTTTTAAATTGAACCAATTATGAATAATGGATGATTAAAATGAAAATCCACTTATAGAGTATGGGTTTTGAAATTTTGTCATAAATTATAGAGGAGTATATGATTTTTACTACTGCTTGTACTACATGGTATGACCCAAATCCAACTTCTTACAATAATAATTTCAAATCCATGAATTCATTATATTTTTCTTTAAGAGATGAAGAATTTAACATAATTTTTTCATGTCAAACCGCCCATGAATTTAGGGATACTTTTTCTATCTCAAATGAGGGAACAACTAATGGGAAAGAAATGATACCTAATACATATTCTATTAAGTATGATAATTTTAAAATTAGGCATGATGAGCCTATTTATAAATTGTATCTTGGGTTCAACGAAATTGTAAACAGAATGATCTCTCCCAGAAGAGATGTTAAAACCAAATAACAAATTATGAAGATTCTCAGATCCCTACCTAATAGATGTAGAGAAACTATTGACTCTATTAGATAGTCATGTGACATTAGAAAATTACCTATCAAAGAACTAATTAAAAAACTAATTAGGTATGAAGAAGATATGAAAGTCAACAATGAAGTGGAGGATGTACCCAAAATAATATCTCGGGCATTCAGGAACACCACCTATAAACACAATTAAAAGGAGAAATTGCAAGTCTCTATAGAATGTTTCAGTAGTGGACAATAATCACCTAACAGTGATGATGAGATGGCTCAATTAGCTAATAGGTTTTGATGGTTTACAAAAGGAATAAATTTATCAGAAATCGTAACTTCATAAGAAGATATGATCTAAACGTACTCTAGAAGAAAGATTGGAAAACAAATGACAAGTTGGATGAGATAGTATGTTTTGAATGAAAGCGAAAGGGACATGTAATGACCAAATATTCCAAGATCATGTGTAAAAAGAAATAATAAGATAAAAATAGAAAGTATAAAAAAGAAATGAATATAACTTGGATTTCAAATAAGGATATTTCAAGTGACATAGAGTCTTTAGATGATGAAAATCATAACAATGAAAATATGTGTTTCATTAAAAACACATATGAGTTAACCCTGGAATAGCATGTACAAAATTCATATAATTATGTAGATGAATGTGATTCTAAAAATATTCCTAAAGAAGAAAAGTTTGAGTGTTTCAATTTTCTTGATGAGACATGTAATGAACGAAGAGATAAATAGAAATCTTTAAACAAACAATATGCTCTTACCTCAACTATTAAATCTAAACTTACTATAGAATGAGAGAAAAATGTTTAATTAATCAATGAGAACAATGAACTAAACCTAACTAATGAGGAATTGAAAAAAGTACCTTGAAAGGTTTAATAATGATAAAGATAACTCAGTAAAATTTCTAGGAAAAACTATTTCCCCAAAATAGACTAATGGCATTGGTTATCATCCTAGAAAAATTCATTTTGGAAAAACAAATTTTTCTTCTAAATCTAGAACATACAACATTACTCCGAGTTCCGGAAAACATTATGCTAGTTCACTATGATACATCCTATACAGTTTTGAGTTTTTCTGGGCCAAATAATGTTTATTTGTAAAATAATTTACATAATCCTCATAGGAAACCTATGATGAAAATGTGGGTTTCTAAAGCACTAGTTACTAATTATACTAGACACAAACATTTATGTTTACCAAAATTTGTTTTTATTTGACTATTTTATTGGAATTTTTTTGAAGATCTCCTATAAAACCTTATGGAATTTGTATAGTGGATGTCTAAGACACATTATAGGAGACTACACATGTTTCAAAAACCCTAATAAAGATTGATAGTGGATATGTCAATTTTAGGGACAATGCTTGAGGAAAAATCATCGGCCTACGCCAAATCAGTAACTCTAACTCATTTTTAATAGACAAAGTAATCTTTTTTGATGGATTGAAATATAATATGCTTATTATTTCACAACTATTTGATGATTGATTTCATGTTATGTATGATAATAATGATTTTAAATTTTTTTATATAAAAAAGAATTGGTATTGTATGTGATATGAAATGAAAATGAATATTATGTTAAGTTGGATTTTTTAGATTCTCATAATTATTCTTGTTTAAGTGTATTTCACAATGAATCATGACATTGTCATAGAATACTAGGACATTTTAATGTTAACCACCTTAAAAAGCTAACTAGAAAATTTTTAGTTAATGATCTACCAAAAATATAGTTTCTAACTGATATAGTGTGTCATCCTTGTCAAAGGGGAAGGAAACATAAAATTTCCTTAAGACCAATGAAATAATTCTCAACTTATCAAGCTCTTGAGTAGATGGTATGTACAATGATTATTTTCTTGTAGATGGCTTATCTGGGTATAATTGGACATTGTTTTTGGATTGCAAAAGTGAAGCCTACTGTCATTTCACCAAGTATACTAATACTGTAGAAAACCATAGAAGTCTTAGAATTACATCTCTATGAAGTGACCATTTTCATGAATATGAAAACCAGGAGTATGAATCTTTTTTCTCATAAAATTTTCATAATCATAATTTTTCATCCCATAGAACACCTACAAATGGAGTTATAGAAAGAATAAATAGGACCCTGAACGAAATTTCTAGAACCATGCTTAGTGTATATGACTTAGCAATTTATTTCTGGGCTGAATGTATAAATACATCATGTAATATTATTAATAGAGTGTTTATTAGACCTATTATTAAAAGAATATCATATGAGTGATAGAACAATAGAAAAACCAAAAATAAAATACTTCAAAGTATTTGGTTGAAATGACTATATCCTTAATACCAAGGATAATCATGGAAAATTTACATCCAAGAGTGATTAATAAATCTTTATAGGATATTCAATCTCTAGTAAATCATATTGAGTTATTAATTAAAAGAACAAAATCCATGGAGAAATCTGTTTGTTTCATGTTTTATGATACATATCCACATGTGCCTATGACCTCTTTTTAAAATCATGAGGATGATATGTAAAATATGGAAATTAGTGCTAAATAATCCAACTATCTTGTTAGTGAATCTGAAAAATTTCATGTTCGAGAAATTCACTATATTCAAGCCCTAATGAATTCTAACAGATTGAAGAACCTAATATCACAAGACCCTATTGTTCTAGATCTGTTAGAATAGTTAACAACAATACATTAGATGCTATTATTGGTGATTTTAATAAAGTAACACAAACTACAGCTACTATTAGAAACCATGTTTAACATCATGTTTTTTTGTCACAACATGAACCTAAAAACATCAATGATGCTATCAAGGATAAATTTTGGGTGATGGATATGCATGAAGAACTAAATGAGTTTGAAAAGAAGAATGTTTGAAAACTTGTTGTCAAACCCAAAGACAATTTTACCATATGCACTAAGTGGGTGTTAAAAAATAAGGTAGATGAAGCTGTTATCACAGTTAGATTCAAGGATATATTGGATTCACAATGCTATAGTAAGGAAAAAGGAATTGATGAATAGGAGACATTTTCACTAGTATCTAGACTTAAAGCCACTAGAATCTTTCTTGCATTTCCTACACATCTGAATTTCTAACTATATCAAATAGATGTCAAGAGTTCCTTTCTAAATGGTTATATAGATGAGGGTGTATTTTTCGAACATCACCTTAGTTTCACAAATACATGCATCCCAAATCTTGTTTTTAATTATCTAAAGAACAGTATGGTTTAAATCATGCTCTAAGAGCCAGGTATGATAGATTAATTTTTTTTTTCATATTTCCAATAGATTTTCAAAAGTAATATCTTATCCTACTATTTTTATAATTCCAAATTTCAATAATGTTTTAATAGTAAAAATTTATGTAGGCGCTATTGTTTTTTATCTTCAAAAAATAATTTATGAATTGAGTTTTTTAAAATACTGAAAAATTAATTCAAAATTACATTAATGGGGGAACTAAAATTCTGTATTGGATTTCAAATATTTCAAAAAAAGGATTGTATTATTTTAAATAGATGAAAATATATTAAATATATTCTAAATTTATTTGTCTTTGACAACACTAAATGTAGTGATACACTAATGAGTACTACTTGTAAGTTGGATCTTGATGAAGATGGAAAATTTGTTGATCAAACCACATTTAATGGAAGGATTAGAATCTCACTCTACTTAATTACTAGATAAAATGATATTAGGTTGAATGTATGTTTGTGTGAATTCTTTCAATAAAATCTTAATGAGTCTCATTTAAATACTGATAAATGGATTTTAAAATACCTCCAACTTAAACCCATTTTTGGAATGACGAATCCTAGAGGATAATAATTTGAGTTAGTTAGCTATTTTGATGATAATTTTGGTGGTTGTATTTTATATAGTGAAAGTACCTCTGGAACATGTCACATTTTATGAATGTATCTAGTCACATGATGTAGTAATAAATAAAATTCCATTGCATTATCTAGTGTTGAAGGTGAATACTTAGATGCTTGGAGTTTTCATGCACATATTTTGTTAATGAAAGACACATTACTAGACTATGGATATCAATTCATAGATTTTCCTATAAATTTTTAAAATTCTATTTCTATTATCATTTTAAATAATCATGTTTCACACTCCAGGAAAAAAGAAATTGATGTAAGGTGTCTAGTTTTGATAGACAATTATGAAAAACATAATATCATTTTGGAATTCATTGGAACTGAATGTCAGCTTGCCGATATATTCACTAAACCATTAAATTATGAAAGGATAAATTACATAATACATTAATTAGGAATGGTAAATCTCATGTAGAATGTGTATGGTTTCAAAACATAATATTTCACACCTTGTTGTTTGATAGTTTACGGTGCCATTGATTTTCGGTTTCACAAGTATGTTTCATGAAGTTATTGTTTCATATTCACGATCTCACAATTACTGTATGTTGGTTACTGACATGAACATACTATCTAAAATGATACAATAACACCATTTGGAGTCACACCATAAGGATGTAAATGTTTCAATCACTTCTGATCTCACCGTGACAATCTGTTTCAGTCTCACCATGATAATATGTTCTGGTCTCACCGTGACAATCTGTTCCATTCTCACCATAATGATTCAGATTTCATTTTATTTTTATTTTTTACACATATTGTTGTGTTTATTATTTTATTGTTTTTATCCCACTATTTTCAATTTGAGACTCTAGAAATTATTAAATGATAAAAACCAAATATCCTTCACTCATTTCATCACTAGATCATTATTATCTAGAAACTGAAACCATGCTCTTTTAAATTGTAAGTCCTCTTTCCGACCTTCATTTATCTAGAACCACTCACATAATGACCAAAATGAATCACCCATCTTCATCAAATCTTGATATGTGCAAATCTCAGATTAATTTAAAAATGGCACCAAAAGTAGTGCCTGAATGAAAGTTGAATATGTATATTGCTGAAATAATGGTAGTACGAGAAATGGGATTATATCGTAAGTGGTTTTTGACAAGTAATTCATTAGTTTTTAATGTTCTGGAAGAGTATGGATGGCTAAACTAGTTCAAAAAAGAGACAAGGACAATTTATCCAAAACTCATTTATCAGTTTTATTAGTATGTCTAATTTTCATTCGATACTGAATATGGTTTTGTTATAATAAAATGGAATAATTCTTGAAGGTGTTTTTTTTCCTCAAGGTTATTGGATTTCTACCTACGAATATCTTGTGAAAGAATATTTGAGGAATACTAGAGATGTACTCCTCCTTTTTGTGATGTTTGGGTATTAGTAGATTCCCTAGGATGTTTAACTGGCAATAAAAAAAATAGAAGAGAAATTTTTGCTGAGTTAAATGGTGAACAATGGTAGTTGACTAAGTTTACCCATGAATCATATTATTTAAAGGAATGTGAAATTTTTTACTCTTAAGTATCATGATCTGTTCTTGATTCATCTTATGAAAAATTAGAAAATCATAAATCTATGTAAGTATATAATACATCGTATGTATGAATTTTTTATGACAACCTCAATGTCTACCACTTTGTTTTATTAAAAGATAATCACTAAAATGCAATATTATAAAGGGGTTGTTGTCTTGGATGAAGAATTCATCAAGTATTATGAGTTCTGTATCTCAAATTTTATAGTTAGAAGGATGAAAATAATATGGAACCCTTGGAAAAAGTCTTGGGTGGAGAATAATGAAAGGTTGTATGAAAAGTTTAATTCAGTTGAAAATCCTTGAAGACCTAAGAATATATCTAATCATGGTTTGGAACCAGATGAAGTAATTTATTTTTCTGATAAATAAATAGAATATGCAGTTGTTGCACATATTCTAGGAACATACTTGGACAAAGAAGATCGTGGTCTATCTATTCGAAAAATTTAGTTGAGAAGGATGTACCTATTACTGAAAGAGTGTTGATGTAGAAGAATAAAATGCTATTAAAGAAGAGGCTACTGTAGGGGAACAAATAAAAACTGATCCTGAATTTATCCCATATGGTAAGGAATGAATGGAAATAGCCTTTCATCTAGCTAGAAATTTAATGGGTGAAGATATTAGATATGAAAATTTTGAAATAGATCAAAGGACTGAATCTCTTAGTCTTATAAGTGATGAACCTTTTAAGGGGGAGCAATGCCCCAGTCTAGAATGTGTTGAAGTTCCCAATACAGTTGATCTAAGCACTCTGGATACCTGGTATAAGTTTCCAAGCTACATTGATGTTGAAAATACCCACTAGGTCTCAGTTAAATGCATAAAACCATCCATAGTGTTTCAAATGAAACCAATTTATGCTCTAGATGTAATCTCTACTATGGACCATGAACCTATCTCAATTCTTATACCTCAACTTTCATAATAACCTTTTGTTTCCATGAGTCACAGCGATCTGAAATCCATTGGTGATAATCATTTAGCTGGTTTTGAAAATCTCATGAACTCCCAGCCTCCTACTGTGAAAAATCTTAGTAAAAGAGATGCTACATTGTTTTTAGAGAAAATCATATGGAGAATCCAACCAAATATGTTTCATGAAATACAAGAAGTCATAATTGTGAACAAGATATTGATAGAGGAGGTGCATTATCTTGGATATATGGTTGAAGATATCAAATAAGTGTTGCACCCAATACAAGCTCATACTTCTCATCATATTGAGGATGTTAGTGATCAGATTCCACAGAATGTTTCATCTTTGATTCAACTGAACTTTACTTCAATTTATGGTCATGTTTTTAAGATAAACATCATGATAGTCAATAAGATGAATAAAATTTTTGTTGGTATTAAGAAGAAGATTAATGAGTACAAGTTACATGTAATGAAAGTTTTAAATTACCTCGAGTCTCTCACTTCAGCCATTATAGATTCCAAGGCCTCTGAACATTCATCTCAACCATTAGACAGTGGTCTGTTCCGAACTATTTTTATAGATGAAATTCATTTATTGTTAAGTGGTTTTTACAAGGAATGTTTATTTGATGTCATCAATAACTATGACAAAGTACATTAATTAGAAAGGATTCACTCAAATATTTTTAATGATGCTCATGAAAAAATTACTAAGCAATTGGATTTCTAATTTAATATGATCTTCCATAAGAATGAAATTACCAATCATTTCAAATATCATATAGAGAATTTGAAAATTCCTCCTATCAGTCATGACTTCATGTATCATGTCCAAAAGTTGAAATATTTCACCCTTCTGTTAGAAAAGTTAATGGAGAAAGAAAATAATTTGGTGAAAGATATTAAGTATGGTGGTGAGATCATTACTAATTTTATTCAATTGTTCATTCCTTTTCTTTATGTGCAATTCACTAAAATTATGAATCCTATAACTAAACCTTTGAAGCCTCGTTCAAATCCTTCTTCATTTACTTATTTTTCTTCTACCTCCATGTATATTTCATAGGCTTTGAGCTATATAAGACCTATTGTCCATGAAAAATCATTTTATTGATCTGCATCTAAGTCCACTCTGGAACCTTCTATTTTGGAAGGGCACCATCTTCTTTATTTGATAGTTGGATCAATCCCTTATTCAACAACTACTTCTTCTCATGTGGGTCTGTCTGATGCTACTACGAAGAGAAAGGAGCAGGATTCTAGTGATGATGAAATTGAAAAAAAAAAATTTGATAGGGATGTTTTGTATTTTTTTTGAGTATTGTAATGAAATATATCTTTTTTCCAATGAAAATGATCAATTTTATTGTTTTATCGCTTACTTAACTTAATATCATGTTTATTTTTATCTCCTTATATTATTTTTGATTATCCAAAAATGGGTATAATATGAAAGAATACTACGAATAGTCATCTAAATACTCTAATTTGCTATTATCAAAAAGGGGGAGATTTTTGGACTCCTCGCTTTTTAATCATGTTTTACTGATAAAAAATATTGTTCACCAGATTTAATCTATTTCAAATCATGTGTATAGATGGTTGGATTCCCTATTCTGTGAATACACAATCACATGATTTTGATTCCTTTAAATAATGTTGGATTATTTTAAAAAATATTTAATTTTATTCTATAATTTTTTTAATATGAATGCTTTTGTCTAATTCATTTTGTGAATATTACTTCTTAAGACAATTTTTTATATATTTGGATAAGTCTGAGAAACCGTAAATTTGTCACCGGTTCTAGTTTTTGTAAATTTCCCAAACAATATGACCCAGACACCGTGCCATAGAAACCATTACCCAGACATAGTGAACCAGAAATAATGTCCCAGATACCGTCACCCATGCACTGTGACCCAGATTCCATGACCCAAACATCGTGACCTAGACACTATGACCCAAACACCATTACCCAGCCACCATTCAATGTTTTGAAAAAGTACATGACACTGGTCCTGAGAAACTATGATCCAAACACTGCATTTGTGCTACCAATTCCTAATCTCAATAAAATTTTGGCATCATGAGTGTCACACCCATTAAAGGAAAATAAAAAGACATTGTTTCTTGGTGACACCATTTCTAAGTGATAACATTTCAAGACAAACTCTGACATCATTCTACAATCTATTTAAATATTCTCAATTTCATTTCCATCTGTCATATATGATTCATTTATAGGCATTTCCATAATTAATATTTCTTTGTTGACATTTCACCTAATAGTATGAGTACGTTGTGAACAATACATGCATCTTGATGGCTCCAACAGATTCTCCCCATAACCAAAAGTAAAGCATGGCATGGGAAGAGGATAACTAAAATCAAGTGTTTGAAAATGATAGCTGATGCATGCAACACAATACAATTGAAGAAAAAAAGAAATCTCAACGACTTAAGAAGGAACTACCATTGATCAGAGACTCAAACATATTCATAGTACCAACTCAAAGAAGAACATTTGCTACATTGCTTACATCATCAAACAAGAAATCAGATCGCCAGTCTCACAAAACACTTTTTTCACAAGAAGACTCAATATTTGCATATCCTTTATCCAACAACTCCAAAGATGCATAGAATAATACTAATAACACTTCTAAAAATTTCTCACCTTATTTTATCTATTTTGAATTGTTTTATCTTTTAAGTAGTGTGTGTGTGTATGTGTATGTATTAAAACACACAATGTCTCCTCGATTTAACAAAAGGATACAAGTTATCCTTATTCTCACATTTTCTTACATCGTTTACTCTAACAGATAATTGTGGATGAGGTCCTTGCGTGACCTGTTATTTTATACCCATGAATAATAGTTGAAGAGTTCATGTGGTCTAGACAGTCTAGTGCATTGTTCATTACCCTAATCAATAGTGTAGATCAACCTTTCCAATATAAACCACTTGGTGGAAGGTCATAACCAAGTAGAGTGGATAAGGTATCAGATTGAGATTAAGCCATGTACCTTATCCGATGTGTTTTAAATTTATTTTTTCTAGGCAATAAATTATATTTCATGAATCTAAATTTTACATTGATAGTTTTCCTTGGATAGATGTTATAATTGTTTTTCCCTATTAACGTAGATTCAAAATTTGTATCAATAACTCACATTGATATTACTGATAATTAATCAGTATTCAAAGAAGTTATTTGAATAGTCAATCTATTATAACCTTATTACCCTGAGTAACTATCCTATATTTATTTTTTATTGGGGAATCATGTTTAAGTGAAATTTTTATCAATTTTTTTTATATATACTCAATTCTCCCCCTCATGAGTAATCTAGTCTGACCAATATAGTCATATTTGCTACATCATGTATGGATTGATGTGTGTTCAATTAATACACGCCAATAATTAATTATATATCATTTTCATAAATTATGAAGATAATATGATCTTATTTTATTTTTTTATATGTGATTCATTTTTTAAAATAAAATGAAACATTAACTTTAAAAAACACACAATTTTTTCTCATTCAATATATGTTATGTGTCATATTGATACACGATCAATTCTTATTTGTTAAAAATGAATTATGTATCATTTTGATAATGTTTTAATATAATATATTCTTTTTTTCATTGTATTTATAATTTCAAATGTGTTTTAAAATATAATATCAACATTATATTAAAAACATGAACATTGCGTCGTACTAGTGAAATTGTGTGTCCTATTGACATGAGGTTGATTCCTACACATCCAAAATGAAATAAGGTTTATTTTCTAAACGATTTAGGAGAATCCACGACTATTTTATGGGTTATATCTATGTGATATTTATTTTGGAGTACAATGATACTAATAATGTGAAGATATGAAATTTGAGTCATACTCAACACATTATGTTCAAAATTTTTGTGAAATAAATTCAAATAAATCACACAAGGATTGTAGATCATTGTCTTAATTTTTGAAAATAACATGAGAACATTATTTTGATATTGATAATGTGATGCTAATTTTAAAAAAATGGCACATTTATATTGGAAACATGCACATTTAGTCATAATGACCACATCATGTGCCATATTTATGTGAAAAAAATTATTTTACATCTATAATGAACTAAATACCATTTTCTAGAATTTGGTAAATATACTGGACTCATTTTCTCATTTTTTACAATGAGATATGTGTTATAAACTAAAATGAGAGTTTTATATTAAAACCCACACTTTGAGTCATACTAGACACATAATATGTTTTATAGATGCTTGGATGGTACCTACATGACACAAATGAATTATGGATTAATTTCCTGTATTTTAAAAGCAATATGAGGTCATTTGATTGGTTTTGAAAATGTACTATGTTTTCTAAACTAAATTTCATTGTAAAGAATAAATGAACTTCCAACATTTTCGACTTGCAACACCGGTAAAACTTACATAGTAAGTAATTCATCACTTATACTTTTATCATTGTATTAAAATATTAGATTGGCATCTTAATAAGTAATTATAGTATAAATAATTTCATGTACATTTTTAAATCAAATAGGAATGTAAATAAATTCAAAATGTTTCTTCCTTTTAGGGAAGAAGTGATTATAATAGGACCCAAACCATTTTAAAAAAGTCATCAAAAGATATACAGAAAATAAAATAAATATTATGAGTCTTTTTGTGTGGAATTACCTTCCCCAAAAGTTGGTAACATGTCTTCAGATTTATGGGTGGAAGGATCCTTGAACTATTTCCATCTCACCATTATCTCAGTTATATCCTCATTGTCCAATATCTCATGAGATTGAGTAGCATTAGACATGTTACTATCTTTAACAAAATCTATAGAGAATATCCATATATTATATCCTTGTGGAATTACTAAAAAAAAAATTATTTAATGGCCATCACCAACAAATTTTGATGTTTCTATATACTCATCTGAATCCCTAAAGGAACGAAATAATTGAAAAGTTCAATAGAATTTCATGGTCAATTGGGTAATGAGAATATACACGTCAAAAGAATTTAAATATATTAGAAAATATAATAAAATTAATGTATTCAATCGAGATGGAGTTCTAGTAAATGTGTTAGACATGATGCATTAAATAGGGACTACACCAATATATATAAGTGGATTGGAATGTATCTGAAATAATTTACCATCACATTGGGGACATTAATAAATATTATTCGTTTGTTTCTCTCTAATATAACACCATCAATAAAATCATTCATATTTTTGTCATCATAAAGGGGAACCATGGGCTGGGAGGATCACCAACTCTATATCCTTTCCTGAGAGGGAGGAAAATATATGGTGGAGTTTAAATTTCATTCGGTTGATGGGTGTATAAAATCTCAAAAAATATTTGGATTGTAATTAGAAAATTAGGGTCATATTAAAAATCTACCTAAATTATTTTCAATAGTACATGAATTTCATTTTATGAAAAATATTTTCTATGAACTGTGATTTTAAGGGATCAAATATAAAATGCATCTCTAAAGAAATAGCCTCCAGTAGATCAAAGACATAATATGTAAATAGTTAAATATTATTTCAACAAACATTATGACAATATGTACTTTTCATGTTTCTCATTAAAATAAATTAATTATTCTTCAGAGTACATTGGCCTTTGGATGTCCTGGTAGTATGTGAAATATTTTGACATACCAACTATTAAAGATATAATAATTGAAATTTTAATTACCATCAACAATTACTTGTTTAGGGAAGCTAATATTTTGATTGTATATAATATTCTTCAGGGATTTGGAAATGTATGATCCACAATAATTTTAATTAATTTTTATACTCTATCGAAACATTGACCAAAATAATTTAATCTTTTTAAAATATGTTATGATATGTAAGTATTACTATATATATCTTAATCTATATAATTATGAAGAAATATATAGGCTTATTATTTTTAGTCGTTGACCCCAAACTATAATATGGATAATATTTATAGATTACACTATCATAAAAAAATTCTTGTTATCGAAAAAAGAAAATTGAATTAGAAAAATTTTATCACAAAAATATTGATTACAGAGAACTGAATATTCACACTGCACATCATGGGTGGTCAATTTTTTAGACTATAATATTTGGTTACAAAATATAATAAGTTATTTTATCCATGTTATTTGTGATTATCATCCTATGATTTCTAAAAATAATATATAAAGTAAAAAATATATATAAATTTAATGATTATATTGTAGAGATTTAGTCATGCTCTGTTTCCGCCAAGACACGTCTTCCATCTATTATTTTCTTTTCAAAATTGGACTCATAGTTATTATTTTATCATTTTATGTTCTTAAAATTCCAAAATATCTTTTACTATAGAAATGATAGATGGTTTAATGAGTAAAAATATTTCTTTAATGGGGTTTTCATTTATATATTATTAATATATAAACCTATAGAAAATATGAATATCTATTAATTATATTTAATATAATAAATAATTTTTTTTGAACTGATATATTTAAAAAAAGTCCATCATGTATATATTCACAACTAAGACTCCTACCCATTCAAACATGATAATTTCATTTATACATTTGAGATCAACCATGTCTACAAAAGCCTCTAAAAATATTTCATCTCCATATTCAATGTAGTACAAAATTTCATATTTAAATAATGTATTTTTATGATGTTTTAATGTCAATACATGATGTTGTATAATCGGTGGGTTGAATGATCACTTAGAAGTTCCTTTTGATTTCTTGGTTTATTCACTACATTTTCTTAATCTGAACATCCATTTCTCATTCATGGTTCCCATCATTAATACCAAATAACATTTCATTCATTTTAATATCAACATATAAAGGTATTTTATTTTAATTTTTATAATGACATACATGATGTTTCTTTATAATATTTAATGAACATTTAATGACTCTTATAATAGAATTACCATACATGTTAACATATAGGACATCAAGCAGAATACAAAAAATCGAGCCCGAATAATGAGATACATGAACCCAAAATATAATATGTTTTTTTGGTATTTTTTTTCATGTAAAATGTCTCTTAAGATATTATACACTATACAACTAACAAAAAGGTTATGTGTGTTTGTGGATAGATATAACTCATATACAATTTCACCATATAGATTTTTAATTGTGGGAGTTGGTGCCCTAAAACGAAATTCTTATATATATTATGATTACTTATACTCATGGTTTTTTGAATATTAATAAACTCCTTATCACATCATCATTTTGTTCCTACATAACATCAGGTGAGGTAATGTATTAAGAGTATCTTTCACACTAAAAGGTCAAAGCAGTTCCCCGATATGATGAGAACCTGAAATTGTTATTAAACTAATCATAGATATATGATCCATGGATGAATGATATCATTTTAGGGACACGATTGATACAATATATCATTTGAAGAGACTTATTCAACATTGAGGCACATTCTCATGGTGTAAACCCCTGGTGATATCCAGAAGGATATTAGGAGAACGAGACTCGATACAAGGAAATACACTGTTATATGTATCATTGGATGTTTCTATATACAGACATTTTTATTTTTCATTACACATTAATTATATTATTAATGTATATTATGAGCTATTCACATTGATTTATTGATGAAAATTGTGACGACATATGTTCATTGTTTTGTAGGATATGTTGGGTGCATCACGAGTAATATATTGTTGATGAATAATTCAAGAAATTATTTATCCTTTCTGATATTTAATAGAAGATAGTATCTCAATCCCTTTGATGAAAATGCTATAGACTAAATAAATCCATATGTGTGGTTTTCAATATAAAAATTCTAGTTCTAAAAAGTCATAGAAAGATATATCAGACATATAGGTTGATGGCACTGGCATACAACCTTCTCTATTTTAGATATTTTGATAGAGGTATTATATTACATAGTTAATTATTGTATGTGGTGACATGTTTTTGTGGCTTTAAATTCTTATTCTCTACCTGTTCACAATTATTCCATCACTTGTTATTTGAGAGAATATATTGTTGGTAGAATAATTAAAAACTATTGAGGGGGATTCTTTGGCCAAGATTAATGGTCTCATGAGAAATAATAATATTGAATATTATTTTATTAAATAATATTTAATTATAACTCTCAACTTATGAACTTTTCATGAATATAATTATATTTCTGTTATTATTTGAAAAGGGGGTTATATTTGGATTAATGAAATAATTAATTACACTTGTGAAATTTTTTTTATTATTACCCTAGTGAAATAAATTCAGAGTTATAATATTCTATTAATTTTCCAAGGGAAATAAGTATGACACACAATCATGTTGTGAAAAACATTTTTAGAAAACCTATTGATCATATATATTTCTTACCTATCATGGACTGATATCTATAATTAGAATGATCATTCTTCCTCGTATCATGGAGAACACTTTGGAAGCAGCTCTCATGGTGATCGAAGTCAAATAGTGAAATCGCTTGGATTTTCCGTGCTATCTCTCAAAGAATCCTTCGACAACATCCAAATATTAATAGAGATTTAGTGTATCATCACTATAAGAGATCTAACATTGATCTCTAAAATTAAATGAAGGTGAAATACAGATCTACGGTTGGACGCATCATCAACAAAAGAATAACCTTAGAGGTAATTCATAATTATGTAAATTAATTATAAACTAAATATGTTGATCCTATCTATTGGATCCAAGTATCTATTATTTTTATATTTCATTGATTAAATTCGGTGGATGACGACATTCATAATTTCATAGATCCATGACTATTAATTGAATATGTAAAAAATCCAAGTTGGTCATTGTCCCTTCTGCACTTCCACTACGCCCAGAACCTACAATTGATATTAGAGTGGGGAATATTATTTCATATAATTATTTAAATATTTTTTTTTACAATTTACACTTGAATAATTTAGTTTTTCATTCATTTTTAATCAGTTTTTAATTTGAATTATGATTTAGGTTCATTCTATAACATTTCTCTCATATCCTATAGAAATAATTAATTTTTTAGATTAAAATTAAATCGAGGTGCTCATCTGGAGGAGCTAATGTTTCATTTTAGGTAACATAGTGGTACATGCTCTGTAGTGAGATCTACATGTAATGTAGTTTTGTTAAATGAATTAGGACTAGTTCTATTACTCAAACCATTTACATTAATGACATGTGGTTTAGTTAATTCTTACACCAAGTGGTGACCAAGACCGACTGGAACACGTTTAGTGGGCCTAGATGCTATGTAGCCCACTCGTCATGGAATTTAGTCCCTTTCTAGTCAGGGTCAGAATATATATTCCATACACAGCCTGCCTGACTAGTGAATATGTAACATGGATTCAACATGGCGTGTGTCCCACTGTACTTTCCATTTACTCCATGATATCTTAATTAGGCCTCACATGACGAGTCCCAAGGCATGTAATTGAGAAACATAGTGAAAAATGGAAATACCATGTAGATTTATTCTACATCCCATTTACTTTTTACAATTACATAGATTTATATATTATTATATTATGTAACCCTTGAGACATGTACTGGAATGTGGGGGAAAATATGGGACACACCATGTTATAGTAATTGAAATATATAAATATGTTTTATTAAAATTTTCATAATATTCATGATCTATACATCATGTATTAGTTTTATTATAGTCATTATTATTTGTACATGTTATATGTCGCAAAGAATAACGTGTATTCAAGTATAATAAATGTTTGGTAATTTTGGATGGGTATTCATTGGGTTACCTTCAAGATACATGTTATGAACACAATTAATTTAAATGAATTTATTAATTTGTTTGAAATTATACCAGATGATAATCTCATGAAAACTTATAAATGGTTTAATATAAAATAATTGATTAATGAAAGATAATAACTAATTGATTCATGCATGATTAATTTTAAATAATAATAATTAATTAATTAAAGGATATTTTTATAAAATTTTCAATTTATTTCAGTCATTTGGTTGATCAAGAGCTAGACGAGACCATTGAATGTGGTTGGTTTCTTTTTTAATTTATTATTAAATTAAACTATTATCCTGCATAACTTCTCTCATTTTTTATATGTTGGGCCTATGTTCCCATGGTATATTTTATTTAAACTCCCTTTTACCCCTCAACTATGTGTTAGTAAAATCATATGTAATGAATAGAGCTCCCACGATAGTGGAGGTGGTTCATGTTAAGCACGAGGAGAAACCAATCCAAAAAGATGAAAAGGTGGAAAGGTGGAAAGATGTAAACACAATACATAAATTGTATAATGTGTTTTATCCTAGTCCATTAGTTAGTTTATCCTCAACTAGATAAAATAACCCATTGAAAAATTTCATGATCATAACCTTTAATTTATTTCCATCAGATAGAATGGTTATTTAGTACGAATGTTTGTCGTGATCACATAATTAATGAATTTACAAGCATAAAAAAGATGGAACTAAAACAAAATAGATTATGAATAAATATTATCTAAAAACATGGTTAATATATTTTTTAATCCCACATAATATTTAAAATTATTTTAAAAGATAATAATTGGAAATTTATATATAAAAGATAAAATGCCTCAATAATATATTAAGTCATTATAGCCTTCCATTACGTCGGTTAAAATCAAACCATATTTGTATGTGCTTGGCCATCCAATGATAGGGTGCTTTATATTATCATGGAATTATAATTTTAGTTTTTTAGTTGAATTAACTTGGTTTACATTAAGGTTTTTATACCAAAGTAGGACTTGGTGTAACTAAGAGGAACAGGATGAGGAAATATAAATTAATGATTTCTGGATTGCGGTGTCCACTCAATGGATCATTGAACTGTGAGTTAATGTAGTTGGAATTTGGAATGCCTAACTAAAACCATTCTAGTTTCTTGAGCATCTAGCGTAGGGGTAAAGAGAATGTAATATGGGTCCTTTCTACAAGAATATCCAAGAAATATGAAATTCTGATGCCAACAGTGATCTCTATTGGGTTTCGATAAAAAAGTGGGAGACTAAAAAATATAATTTTTTTTTATTTTTATGAATTTTATAAGATAACGTACTAAATATATTCATATCATATTTCTTGAAATATCAATAAAAATTTCATCATAAATATCACTACAATCCATACTCGAGAAGGAAACCCTTCTCACCGACATAAATTTCCAAGAGTGGAAAATTCTACTATTAGTCATCCTTCTCTATGAAAATAAATTGTATGTGTTGGAAGACCCTTAACCAGTTGCACCTGGAAATGAGGCAAGTGACAAAGACCTCTCTATGTAGGAGAAACATATGAATGATGCTACAGATTTTTTGTGCTTCACTCTATCATCAATTTCGAATGACCTCTTGATGTAAAATGAGGAAATGGATATTTATAGTATGATATATCACCATCATGTTCACTATAAAGAGAATGTGAGACAAGTGAGGTATGTCATATCCAATGTTTTTTTCACGACTACAAGGATAGTATGCGCCAGCAGGGCCTCATGTAGCAATGAATTTTGGCTACATTTAATGTCTGCGTATCATATGGATTAAATTACCAGATGAGTTTCAGATAGATATCATTATATCATCACTTCCCATGAACATATCTACTTTTTTTGTGAATTATAACAAGATAAATAATAAAAATAGTCTATAAAAATTATGACCTTATTTCTCTATCTTGATAAGGACATAGGGCATGACAACCCAACAATCCTTATAGTTAATAAGGGGAGTAAGGAAAAGGTATATGGGCATAAGACTTATAAATAGTCTAAAGTCCCTGATCACCGTCTAACAAAGTAGAAAAAGATTTAATGACAAGGCATGGAAAAAGACGTAGCATGTTTTTCATGTGGCAGGTAGGGCCATTAGAATAAGAACTGCACCCAAAGGAAAAGGGAATCCCACGCAGAGTTTTTATTGAGGTAATGATTTCCATTTGTACACATTGGGTATTTGATATAGCTTGTGTTGTTCAAATCTGTATCCAATTATAGGGACCAATTATATTTAAAACATTTACCAGAGGAGAGGTGGATCTATGAGCTGCCAATGGTGAGAGGATATCATCTCTTTCCATTGGTGATGACTAACTTTTTTTGCTGACCGAAGTGACTTTGGTTTTACATTGCTGTTATTATGTATGTGCTATTACCATGAACGTAAATTCTGTGTCATTTTTAGATACAAATGGTTATATTTTCAAGTTAAAAAATTAAAATTTTTTACTTTTATAAGAAAAACATATGTTATGTTTTGGAACCTTCAAATAATGGTCTGTATGTATGAAATTACGAAAACAATGTAATGGAAATTGATATAGAATCTTGTTCACATGACTCATACAACACCAAGTTGTGGCATCATCATCATGGTCATGTAAATGAAAAAAAAATTAAAATGATTTGTCATGATTGTTAATTAGATTCTTCTGAGCTAAATCCATTTGCTAGATGTCTTACTTGTTTACAAGGTAAAATGACCAAACCACCATTCAAAGGACATGGAGAAATGGCCACAGAGCTTCTAGGAATGGTACGCACTAATGTTTTTGGACCATATCTAGGTGATTCTAGAGGTGGATATTATTACATAATAAATTTTAATGATGACATGAGTCAATATGGAAATATTTAGTTAATGAGGTATAATCTAATTCCTTTGATAAATTTAAGGGATTAAATAATGAAGTAGAGAATCATCATGGAAAGAAGATAAATAAGCTTTAATAAAGTCCAGTTGGAGAATATATAAATGAAGATTTCATCAAATTTTTATGGGAGTTCGGGATTCAATATCAACTCACACCACCTTATACACTAAAAGGGAATGGTGTTAGTGAAAGAGAAATCATACTTTAGGGGACATGGTAAGGTAGATGATGATTTGTGCGGGTCTTTTGATTTTCTTTTGGGGATAAGCATTAAAATGAATGGAATACACATTAAACCGAGTAACAAAAAAATAGGAATGTAGAACACCCTTCGATTTATATAATGAAATGAATTTTTTTTCATATAATCAAGTATGGGGATGCGAGTCGTTTGTTAAATAATTATTAGGAAACAAATTAGAACCCCGCTCATGATGTGTATCTCTATAGGTAATCCCAATGAAATATTGGGATACTACCTATAGAACCTTTCAAATAAGAAAATGAATGTCGCTAGACAACTGACGTTTAATAGAAGGGTGTGCATCCTCCAAAAGGATAGTGGGAGAAATATTGAATTCAAGGAATTTGATGCTCAATATACACATGAGTTATTATAGGAATAAGTTCCATAGGTCCTCATGGAAGAAGTAGTTCACAAACACAAGCACTGCATAAGAGTGTAAGAGTGGTAAGGGATCCATAGAGATATTGTTTTCAAATCATCAGGGATGGTGACTCATTATTACTGGAAAATTACTAAACTCTCTCCTAAAAGGAGGAGTTAGAGAGATCAAAAGCTTCAATATTTTTAAGAGTTAGGAACTATTAGATAGATTGTATGTTTTAGAACCGTGTTTGGGTTATTATTGATGAACCAGTTGATGTAATTCCTGTTTTATGTAATTGGGTATTCAAAACGAAACTGACATAGAAGGTAATGTTAGTACATATGAATAAAGAATAATAGTTAAAGGTTTAAACTGAGTCAGTAAATAAACTACGATGAAACCCTTTCTCCAGTTTTCTTGTTTAAATCCAACAGAATCATAAATTCCATATCATATTACCAAATCTATGAGATTTGGAAGATGGATGTCAAAAATACATTCCATGATGTGAACTTTCTAGAAAATGTATATAGGTCACAACTAGAAGGTTTTGTGACACCAGGTGATGCCAAAAGGAATTTCACGTTGAAAATATCTATTTATGGATTGAAGAAAGCATATTGGTCATGGAATATTCAATTTGATGAGTCCATAAAAGAATGTGGTTTCATTAAAAAAGAACGTGTTACACATGATTACAATAGGTCTATTGGAAATGTCCTTGTAATACTAGTAGTATATGTTGATTAAGATTTAATTATTGGAAATGACGTACTAGTCATACAATCTGTTAAATACTGGTGGAACAAGTGCTTCTCCCTGAAGGACATAGCCAAAGAATCCAACAATCTAGGGATCAAAATAATTCCTGATAGATCCAAGAGGCCTCTTGGAATAAGACAAAGTATATATATTGAAAACATAATAAATACCTTGAGTATGGAATATTCCTAAATGGGATAGTTCCAACGTCACATGGTTTACACCTTTCGTACAAAATGTGTCCCTAAATTACATAATAGAAATATAAAATGAGTAATATTCCATGCGCATCAGTGATATGATAAATAATATATTCCATGTTATGTATTAGACATGATGTTTCCTAAGCATTGTGCATTGTTGGATGATATCAAGTAGATCCAAGAAAACAAAATTGGACCACTGTTAAGACTATCCTTAAGTATTTGAGAGGAACTAAGGATATGTTATTAGTGTATAGAGGATTTGAGGAGTTTGATATCATTGGGTAAGTTGATGATGGGTTTTATAGATATAAAAATGTTTTGAAGTGACAATCAGGATACGTTTTCTATCACAACATAGCTGTGAGCTGGAAGAGTTCAAAGCATCTAGTTGTAACTAATTATTCAACAGAGTTCAAGTATATAGAGGTTTCTGATGTTTACAATAATGATACATGGATTTATAACTATTTCCTTGACCTTGAGGTGGTAGACAGTATTAAAGCCACTATAAATTTGTATTGTGATAATACTTCCATGACGGCTATTGAAAAATAGAGAAGGCCACATCAAAAGACAAAGCATATACTTCGAATGTATCACATATGGATATATTATTATCAAATGGGTGAAGATACGGTGAGAAGATAGTCAATATAAGATAACATGGAGGAAAACCTAACTGCATGCATATCTCATCATAACCATGTGTATCATGTGAGAGCTAGTGAACTGAAGGATGATAGCAGTTCGCACTAGTGCTAGTGGGAGTATGTTGGAGTTCGTTATATAGAACCACATTATTTTTTTCCTTTTGGATAACATACATTCTTTTATTTTAAATACTAATAAACTATTTATTGCAACGTGATTGTTTTATTTGCGTAACATTTCATGAAATAATGTCCCAGGTATAGATGTCACACTAAAATGTCATAGTTGTTCCATGTTATGATACGATCACATAAGTTCTATGAAAATATTATTAGATAATATTATATGGACATATAATATAATTTGAGGGAAAAAATAGATACAGGCTATAAGTGGTGGAGACTAAAAAGACATTGATTCACCTTCTCACGGTGGACTCACTTGGTGATATCTGATGGGATGTCATGAGAATGAGACTCAACAGTAGGAAATACACTATTATAAGTGTTATTAGATGATCCTATCTAAAAATGTGTGTATTTTCTGTTTGAAATTATGATTTTTACTAATGAATATTATGAGTAATTTATTTAGATGTATTGATGATGAAATATGTTCATTGTGAGGTAGGATATGTTTTTTGTGTTAGGAGTAATATTGCATTACTAAATAATGCGAGAAAGGATTTATCACTTCTTTTCATTAATGAATAATTATATATCAAGACCATTTATGGAAATGATATATCCTAAATAAATCCATGTCCATGTTGATCAATAAAAATGATCTATTTTTCGAAAGTGAAAGTAAGAGATATCAAGAATATTGTTTGATGGAACAAGTTTGAAACAAGATCGATTATAGATATTGTGATAAAGGGATTATATTGCACAGTAATCATTCATATGAGGTGACATGTCATTGTGGTATTATATTCTTTCTATTTGGGTGACATAGTTTGTTTATTGGTGTTAAACAAGGACATTAGTCAGGATCACCTAATTCCACTAAGAAAGAGGCCTAGAGGGCCACAAACTAAGAGTATAGAAAATCTTCATAAAAAAATTTATTACTCAAGAAGTTCCATAAATATTATTCTTGATCATGGTTTAATAATTATTCATATATTCCTGATCACATTAATTTTATCACTAGTTATTCGAGTTAATATATTATGTGGAAGAATAATTAATAAATATTGAGAAGGATTGACGGACCTAGAATAATGGTCAAGTGATATATAAAATTATTTAATATTATTTGATTAAATAATATGTTACTATAACTATAATGTTATGATCATGTCAGAACATAATGATATTGATGTTATTAATTGACAATGTGGTTTCTCTTGTATTACTTAAATAATTTTGGGAAGTTGTGCGTATTAATTTATTATTAACCTAGTGAAATAAATACTCAGTTATATTATTCTCTTAACTAGAAAAGGGAATGATATGCGATGTGAAATCATGTTGTGCATAAAATTTTGATAAAACATATCAATCCTAGATATTTCTTCACTCAAAAATAATTCCATCAGGAATGAGTGTGATCCTCCTCCACCAAATTATAGAGAACACTTTGGAAGCAGTTTTCAAGACACTCGATGGAGGACAACGCAATGGATAGGATGTTCCTTGCTAGAACCCAGAGACTCCTTTGGAAATGTTTATAGATTTTTGGAGAACGTATGGATCACCTCTAGAGGATATCTACCATTGACCTCTACAATGATATAAAGTCTCACGATAGATATGGGGTCAGACACATCAAGAAAGTAATAATCACCATGGATGTAATTATTATTTAATTAAATTAATTAAAATAAATATGTTGATCTTGTGTCTTAGTTCTATCATTCTATTTCATTTTCATTGATGTTTATTGATTTTATTGGATCATAATGTCCATCGTCACATAGATCATGGATTGTTCATTGAATATGTTAAAGGGGAAAGTTGGGCACCATTCAGTCTGTGCTTCTACTATGCCTAGAAACCTACATTAATAATATAATGCTATTAAAAATAGTTTGATTCACATTTAGAAGAAAGTGTTGTGATAAAATTGGTTACCTAAGCTAAGGAATAATTTTGAGGGATTGGAAGGCATTAATGCTTCTGGTGTTATGTCACTCTTCATGTATTGATCATTAATATGATTTTGGTTCATATTGATCCTTTAATATATATTGTTCAATAACACTAGAATGGATAATAATATCTTTTTATAAATATACCTTTTCATACATTAAATTATTCATATCATTTTTATATCATAGAGGCATTATATTCTAAAAATATGTTTTATGTGGAACTACAAATCCCGCACCACTAATTCAACCATATTGTTCTGTCTGAATCAAATTAGTTGAACATTTATTTTATTCATGTAAAATAAATATTTATCATGTGTATAAATCACATAAAAAATATGAAAATTAAAATATATATATATATATTAATTCTATTATAAATAATTACAAATTATTATAATTCCATACTTACACATGATTTATATACTACTTGTTTATTTTCATCTACTGGTTTTCCCACTTAATTTATTCAAGACTACTTCAATAATAAATCATTTTAGATGGAAGTGTCTTCAAAGATTAATTCGTAAATCTATATATAAATAAAGTAGCCGATGTTGTTACATATCTCATAAAAAATTTACTATATATTTAAAATTCATATTATTTTTATCAAGTGAATAATACCCCAAACTTTCTTTACTATAAAGGATCATTGGTATTGATGCATGAGGATTATTTTCAAAAGTCCTTTATTATTTCATAAATAGAAAATTTTATATTATTTTAGATAAGCTAAATTTATAAAAATAAAATATTATTGATAAAACTTCACTATAATTGATTTATCAACCTGACGATTAATGAATATTTACATGTTTTTTGGTTTATAATGTGTGAAAAAATTTCTGGTGGGTTTAGGTTTATATCCCCTCAACATATATATTTTGATGGGTTTTTATGTGTATTTAATTCTCTATAATCTTTTTAGTGACCATTTTTAATATTATTATTGAATTATTCTAAAATTAACAAAATTTTCAAGGGAAAATGAAAATTAAATCAATGTTTAATTATATAATTTTTTCGTTAAATATAGATATTATATTGTAACATTACTATAATATAATCCCACATGGTTGTCTTCAATATATTCATGAAATTTCACCATGTATCTATATCAATTTGATTATGAATTAGAATTGTGAAAGAAATGTAAATAATTATCATTAACACAATGTTGTAAATAGACTGGACTCGTTGATTTTTTACAACCTCAAAGTTTATTACTTTACTTCTTTCCTTGATAAATTATGTTATCACATTTATTCTACAATACTCTTATTTTATCGTCAACATGTTGTTGATCCCTTAGTAATTCAATAGTTTTAGAATTGATAATGTGTTGTTAGTTGATATTGGTAGCATCAACACGTGGAGAATTTATTATATTCATGATTGGTTGAAACATTAATTTATATTTTCTAATGGTAGTAGAGAACACATAATATTATGAAGAAAAATGTAATATATGACAAATAGTTTAACATATAGATTTTAGTACATTTATTTTCAATAAATTTTAACGTTATTTGAATCATCCATTGAGTATACGAATCCCTACTCAATGTTCCACTCTAATGAACAAGTAAATGTCTAAATTGGCACCACTATTAAATTATTGTGATCTTAAAATGGACGGCCCATCATAAATTGATTTTTATTATAAAAATGTAGTTGTTTACTCTCCAATAGAACAATTAACAAACTCATATTTTCGGGATACAAGATGTAAAATAATTTCACTACTTGTAATTCCATTATAAATAGTTTCTCCTCATAACTTCCACCCAAAAATTCACCTTCATGGAGACCAAATATCCTACATTAGGTAATCTTATAATATAAAACCATATCAAATTGAAAATAAAGTCATTCAATGTTGTATAATACAACCCATATATTTTATGATGATTCAATATTTTTATATTTTGGAAAAATTGTATTTTTATCCATGGAACCAAATACATGTATCACATCATTCATAATCCTAACTCTATTATTTTATCATAAAATGTTCATTGTGCCCCTTAAAATAGATTTTACCACCATTAATTAAAAAAATAGTTCAAGATATAACATTTATATTTGGTCCCCTAGATATAAATTGAATTCACTCTGTAATTAAAATTGAATTTAAAGATAAATGATTAAAGATATGATCTCATCTTCATATAATAAACTATTGATTATGGTATTAGGTATCCATCATTCATCCATTTATGGATTCAAATTTCCATGAATTACTCTATGTACAAAAATGTATTGATAAACATTTATACTTTTATGTAACACTTAATGGTGATCTAGATCCTACTCAGTAATGGTAATAATAAAAACATCTCTTCTACAAATCCCTTTTACTATTTTTATTACGCTATGATGAGATTTCAGGATACCAATTCAATCAACATATAATAGGTAATTGGTTTTTAATTTAATATTTTCATCAATAATACAACACTCTAAAATGAAAACTTCTTAATGAATTTGATTCTATATGTACCCTACGAAGATAATCTTATATCATTTATTAGGGAATGTCTATCTTAAATGGACATGACCACATATTTTAATATCTATAATAGAGTGAACATTAGGTGTAATATTTTATAATGTAAATATGTTGAAAAGAATATATTTAATTAACATAATACTTATAAAATTTCATTATTCATGATTGAAAACATATTGTGGCCTACAACATTACTACATTCAACTTTGCAAAAATGTTAGTGTTTGGATAATGTATTTTGTGAATTTTTAGGCAGAGTGCAACGTAATTCTATAAAAATTAAATCATACCACAAGAAATTAATATCACATTATTATAGACCCTATATCATAAAATTAATCATTTACATTATATTCTTGATATTTTATGAATACCCTTTTTGACGTTTTACATTATTCAACAAGTATTATAATTGAAACTTTTCTTGTATGGATAGAGTGTAAGATTATGGAGGAAGAGAATTTCATCTTTCAATATTACATTGGACAACTCTTCCCATATCTACATGTCAATCATGTCCAACATTTTTCTATTCCGATTTTTGTATCTCTAGTGAAATTATTATCCTCTAAATAATACCACCACATATTTTTTTTCTATGTGCATGACATGAAGATAACATCATATGAAAAACATTATAATATGGTAATTCAACTAAAAATTATATATTTTAATATTGATTTTCAAAAATTAATGTGAATATATTTTAATTTATTAAATAGTTGATCAACTGGTAACTGAGAAGGTACTTTACATTATATTTTATTTTTATCGAATGATGTCATCCATGGTCAATATTTATTTCTTTAGAGTAAATGTTTTAGATGGCCTAAAAACCAAATCCTCAAGGAATTTTTAAACCTAAATGAGTGTCTCCCATATTCATAAATGGGAAGCATTGACATTACATTGATGTTATTTCCAATAAAATTTTAATATGAATGAAAAACAGTTATCACCGTGTAAAAATGGCTCTTAATGTGAACTATTCACTTCTATGTGCCTTATAATATTTAATAATTGTAACCCAAAATGATTTCACATCTAGTATTAATGGGGCCAAATACAAATCAATATCATTGTCAGGTTTTTTTAGTTTGGATATATGTATAGAAAACATAATGTATGTTCACTTCCAGAAAAACCATGATGGAATATTATAAATTACCACCACAATTATCTATATAATATGTGTAATAATTTGTACCAAAATATGATTTATTCCATCCTTTTATAACAGAGGATTTTGGTTTTTTAGTTTTTTTTAATTTAGAATACCCAAAATAAATTTATTCCATCGAGGAAAGTATATTTGTTGACAATGTTTCCCATATTAAATTATTATATAGTCCTTCCAGGAATTTTTTTAACTATTTTCTGAAATATATATTTTCATCTATGCATTATAATTATTGGAATGTACCATACAAATTTTAAAAGACTTGATTCTTATTTTTCTGTCAATCTATTCCAAACATATAAAATTGTATGAGGTATCCATGTTTTCTAATACATAAATCATAGTATCATCCTAGTGATAATGTAAATATTTTTTACCTAGAATTTAGTAAAACATTTATTGATTCAATAAATTCTGTGAAAAATAAATACTTTCTAACAACTCATTTGGATGAATCCGAATTGATTAAAAATAATTTATATAGATAGAAAGTATTTGAGAAGGGTTATATTCATGATCTATGGGAATCTCGATAATCATGTTAAATCCATCATCAAACTCTATTATCATATGATTAACATCCATCCAATTTCGATACATATCCAATCAATTATGTTTAAAAATGTTCATTTTTGACATAAATAAACAAGTACCAGTATGGTAGTAATTATGAATGTAGAAACATATAGATATATAGAATAAAATTTATTATTTTCAAAATAAAAAATCCATTCACTCTTTGGAAACTAAAATAAGAAATAAAAAAGTCTTAATATGAAAAACCGATAGACGTTATTTAATTTTCAAAATAAGAGTCCAAAAGAGAAGGTTTCACATTTGTAAACTCCTCTTAGAAACAAAAATTTCATATTCTCAGATAATGTAGGATCATGTTTTTTAGAATTAATGTAGGCCATTGATTATGGATGAAATCATTAAAGTTGAAGGATCATGATTGAGGATAAATTTTTATAAGGAGAACCCATATGGGATGATATCCACCATGATTATTTTTTCACCTTTGTTATATTATAGTATTATTTAAATAATAATAATAATCTTGTAATAATATAGTTGAATGAATGTCAAAATATGATTGTAATTGGTGATCATTACCAAAAAGTAAACATTTTACACAAGGGTAACATGTAATGAAACAAATTATAGTGGTTTGAGGATTATATGTATCTCAAATGAGTGAATATGTTTTTGAATATTTTAGAAGAATAATTTAACCTACATAAATGAATTTTGAAAAAATATAATGTTCCAAATGATGGTTATTGATATTTTTTGTAGTGGTGGGAATCATTGAAGGAAGATAATGTATTATATATATAATTTAATATAAATTATAATTAAATTTAATCCATTTTAAATATATAGTTATCAAAAATTATAACTCTCCAAATTATTAATAGTTATTATTTAAAATTAAATTGTATAGGATAATGATGTTTTGATGAGAATATTTCAGACATTATATGTGTTAAAATGTTTTTTTATTTATATATATTTTATTGCTGATGACTATAAAAATGAAAATAAATTTTTGTGGAGTATCTTGAATTATAATTTACACTATACACTTAATTATGTCATCTTAGTAAATTTTACAAAACATATGGGATCTAATAAACATTTATATACATCATTTGAGAGGCATTATATATTGAAAATATACACAAATTGGTTTAAAATGTTTCAAGAAAATCATTTTTTTGGAATAATCCTTCCATTATATGTGATTCAAGGAAGTGAAAATTATTTAGATATAATAAATATCAACAATTATTTCCTGGATTTATATAATTATCGGAGGAAATTGGGAAAAAAGATGTAATCAATTAGGTTTTTTAAGAAAATAATAATTTATAACGATTAAAAGAAGAAAAATTAAAAAAATCTATAAATATTAATTTCTTTGGGATTATAGACATACATATTTAATTATATTGTGTTTTAAATAATGTAATTTTCTAAAAAATGTATTTTTAAAATGAAATGAACTAAAAATAGTTATTATGGTTTTTTTAAAAAGAAATACTAAACCAAAACTAATATTTTCTAGATATTCCAACTTTTTTTGGAATATAATATATTTTAAATAGAGAAACTAAAGTCATGTATTTGTTAATCTGTTACTAGGTTATTAATTTTTTAACATGGGATTTTCTGTGGAATCTTAAAAATTTCTGCATTCCATTAGGTAACCAATTTAATCATTCCATTACCATATCAAATAACCATTAAATCTAATTTATCGATTTTGAATAAGATTTATTATTACAGTATTGTCGGCACTCTTATGTGTGTTTTAGTTTTTCTAAAAATTAGTTTAGTTATTAAGGTCTGATAATATAATTGGGGTTTTCCCTATTTAATGGTTTTTTATATTATATTCTTATGTCTATGATCTGCATGGGGTTCATTTTTTTGGGTTGTCCCAAAAGACAGGGAGGTCAATTTGTGAGAGTTGGTCTGATCACCATGAACTGGTTCAATGATGATTTTTTATTCAGTTATATTATGCGGTCCTTTACATTTAGTTTCTTATATTATTGTTATTTTATTTTAAATAATAAATAATATAAGAGGTGGTGTAATTATCATCGGTGTAGGTCCTATTAAGACTAAAGGATGTTAAATACACTCATTCCTTCTTTTATTTTTTCTGTATATTGTGAATCACGATATTCAAGTAAAATTTCAATATGTTTTTGTTATAAAATATGATGCTTCATTTAGAATTGTTATGGTTGTTATATGTTTGTGGATCCTTTGAGTGCACCCATGCAAGGTTATCCATAATAATTAAAATAAAATCAATATTTATATTTCTGTTTTCCAAATTTGGTTAGAATTTTTGATGAATCAAATATTTTAGAGAATAATCCCAAAAATAAAAATTTATTTAATTTTTGAATAAAATTACTTACCTCATGAATCAGGTGGTTTTTTCATATTGAAGAAAAAACATTGAGATAACTTCTCTGTAACTATTTAAAAAATGGGGGTGCCATGCAGCATACTGCTATAGGTGATAACTTCAAATATAATCATCCCCAACCATATGAGGTTTATCATCAGGTTCACCCACTCCCATGTTGTTCGAGTCTTTGATAAATTACACAATGTACACTAGAAGAGTTTCCAGGGTCCTGCATCTCACGATGGACATCCTCTCCACCACCCCTAACCAACAATCTATCAAGAAAGAATGCACCACATTCTCTCTACATGATTATCCACCATTGTCCATGGAACCTTAGAACTCACCAGAATGTGTACCAAAACTAGTGATGAGGGGAAACTACTATTTTACCACCCCCACCCCAGTACTAATACATTGAACATAATAATGATAATAATTTACCATGCATATCTTGGCTAATCAAACAAATTTTTATGTACTATGTTGCTGGTTCTATGTTATCCATATGTTAATGATTTTTTATTGCTTTACTACATCATCTAGATGTTTTCTCCCCTCCCCAACAATGTATTTTAAGAAGGTGGGAGGAGTTTTCTAAATTTTATTATTTTTCATAGTGTTTAAAAATAATCATGTTTCTCAAATCACTACTATAGACAGTCTTCCATAGTACTAGAAAAGGTATTTTTCAATGAAAAAAGTGATGGAAATATAATCGATGATAAAATCATGAAGGATTTATTGCACTATGAAAAACACATATAAAGGGTTATTTTATAAGTGCAGAAGGAAATTGATGATTAAGTCACCCTTTATCAGTACAAAAATAATGTGATGATCAATGGGTCATTTATACATGTTTCAATATAGTGCCAATAATGGGGGAATTTATCGATGATTTATTTTATAATAGATAAAGGGTTCCTTTTTTAGTGATTTTATATCACTAATAAAGGTCACCATCATCAGAGCATTTGGAAGTGCTGATAAATATCATGATACTACTGTAATGATGAAATAACCATGCATCATATATATAAAAACAAACCTAATTAAAAATACTATACATAGAAGTAAATATATGCTGAAAAGTTAATTGAAATAAAAAAAAAAATTTCACCATCATTTCATTTCAAAATATACATATACAATATTTATATTGATTTTTTTGTACAACTAATCATAAAAACAAGGAATATAAAAAATAGTAACTCTTATAGAAGGTTTTCCCCAAATATCAAACTCTATATAGATGTTTTCCCCTATAATGAAATCAATTAAAATTTTAGTAACAAAAAATATAAAAAATGAAAATTAATTTTAATGGGTTATAATTCACAAATGATAACTTATATTGTTAATTATTGTATATATACATTATAAATATTATTAGTTAACCATGCATCAGATTGATGTGTAGTAAATTCCTACATATCAAAAATGAATTTTAGATCATTTAAATAATGTTTAATAACAATATTATCTTGTTTTATTGGATTTGGATTTGTTATAGTTGTTCCAAAAGTAATGAAATTTTGATATTGAAAACATGCATTTTGAGTCATACCAACCAAATCATTGGAGTGACATCGTGAATCATATTGATGTGCGGTTAGCTCGTGCACATCAAAAATGATTTATGGAAGGTTTTACAAAATTTTGAAAATGTTATGAACTCATTTTCTTGTTTATAGAATTTTTATGATTGTTTTAATCTAAAATGAAACTTTTATTTTGAAAAAACATAGTTTGATTCATATAGACTACATTGTTTATTGTATTGATTTGTGGTTTATTCTTACATGTGAAAATTAAATCATGGATCATTTTCTTAATGTTTAAAAATAATACAAGACTGTTTTTATGGTTCTATCTTTGTGATGTGCATCTCA
The DNA here is from genome assembly GCA_963277665.1 of Viscum album. Taxonomy (NCBI): domain Eukaryota; kingdom Viridiplantae; phylum Streptophyta; class Magnoliopsida; order Santalales; family Viscaceae; genus Viscum; species Viscum album. Next base: position 357,489,271 of record OY728158.1, on the reverse strand, counting down.
AGCAATAATATCCATTTTTATAATGTAAACATCCAGTTTGAGTCATACACACTACATCGTGTGACATAATGATGTGTGGTCAATTAAAATAAGTCAAAAATAAAATATTGATCACTTTTTTAATGATTGATAATTATTCAGGACCTTTTTCTTGGGGTTTTCTTTGTGATTATTATTTTAAACAAAAATGGAACATATATATTGATGAAAAGACACATAAAATATTACATGACACATCATCATTCATATGGGAATATGGGTAATTCCCATATTTGAAAAAAGTATTATGGGCTATTTTCTTAAATTTTGAAAAAAAATATTAGATCAATTTCTCTATTTTGACTATGTGACACGTTTGGTATATAAATTTAAATTTTATATTGAAAAAATGAACTTCAAGTCATATGAACCATGTCACGTGTCATTTGATGCGCATATTATTCATATATATCAGAAATAAAATATTTATTTTTTCCCTAAAATTTGAAAATAATCCAAGCTTGTTTTCTCAGTTTTGGATATGTAAAGTCTATTTTAAAATACAATTCCACTTCTACGTTGAAAACAAAATCTTCATGATATTCCAAAAAAATAGTTTATTAGATTGATCGAAGGACAATTCTTACATGTAACAAATGACTTGTGGATTATAATACTATTGTATCAAAACCATGTGAATGTGTCTTCTTGGAGTGGACTATCTCTTGTGTGTTTTCCATTAAAATATCAATTTCAAATTAATAACCCACATTTTGGGTCATATTGGTCAAACCATGTATCATATTAATGTGGAATCAACTCTTACACATCAATATTGAAATATCTATCATTTTAAAAATGTGTGAAAAAAATATGATCCCATTTTCATGGTTTTAGCGATGTTAAGTGTTTTTAAAACATAAATGGAACCTCTATATTGAATACATGAATTTAATTTTCTACTATCCACATAATGTTCCAAATTGACATGTGATCAATTCATTCAAAAAAATTATTTATGGATCATTTTTCTAATGTCTGAAAACAATATATACATTTATTCAACGTTTTTTCCAATAATACTAGTTTTAAACTAAAATAATCCTTATATATTGAAAACATGCACTAAGAGTCCTGTAATCAACATTTTGTGATAGACCTACATGTCATCAATTCCTATATATTGTCAATATATTATGGATCATTTCAGAAATATTTAAAATAATATGAGTTTTTTTGTTTCATTTTACCTAGTGACATGTGTTTTAAACTAAAATGACACTATTATATTGGGAAGATGCACATCGAGTTTCACCGACCATATGATGTGTTGGATTGATGTGGAGACAATTATTACATGAAATAATTGAATCATGGATAGATTTCCTAATTTTTTTGGACAATAGTAAAAATTTTATACAGTTTTAGAAATATGAGGTGTGCGTTACTTGAAATGACACTTAAAAATATGCACTAAGAGTTATACTAGAAACATAAAGTGCCAGGTTTTTGTGTGGTCATTTTCTACAAAACAAAAAATGTATTATCAATTATTTTACAATGTGTTGATTAAAATTATAGTTCATTTCTCATCTTTTTTCTATGTGATGTGTTTAACAATCAAAAATCATAATTATATATTGAAAAGATGAATCTTGAGTAATATCGACCTCATTATGTGTGAGAGTGACATGTAGTAGATTCTTATATGGCACACATTTAATATTGCTGCATATAGTATGTTTTGAAAAAAAGGGAGTTTTATCTTAGTCATGGGTTTGTGGAATATGTTTTGAACTAAAATGACACTATTATATTGAAAACATGCATGTTATGCCATTTCGGTCACATCATGTGTCTGATTACTATTCAATCGATCCATAAACAGAAAAGATAGATTACTAGAAAATTTATAGATTTTTCATGATGATATGTATTGTTTTCTCAGTTTTATCCTGGAGAAACAATTTTAAACTAAAATAAATCTTTTAATGTGAAAAACATAAATTGCGAGTTATATCGGCCAAATACTATGTCCGATTCATACATGGTTGATTAATATATGTCAAAAATTAATTATGGAGCATTTTCCAAAATTTTGAAAAAACATGATATTGTTTACCCAGTTTTGACAATGTGTTGGGCATTTTACTCAAAAATAACACTATTACATTGAAAAAACACTTGGAGTCATTATGGTCACATCGTGTGATAGGTTGATGGTTAGTCTATTCCTACTAAAAAATTAATTATGTATTAATTTTTAAAAATTTAGGATAGTTTGATCACATATATCCTCTATTGTCTCTGTGATGATATTATGGTGTAAAATGACACATTTAATTTGATGACATACATGTTGAGAAATATTTTCCAGGTCATGTGTCATTTTTAATTGTATTTGATTCCTACCCATCAATCATGAATTATGGATAATTTCCCTAAATATTGAAAAAATATTATCTTATTTGGAGGTATTTATAATTTGATTCATGTTTAAAAAATTAAAAATTTATATTGAAAACACATACATTAATTCATACCAAAAACATCATGTTTCTGATTTATTTTCATTCAATTATTACACATCAATAATCCATTATTGAAAAAAGTATAAAATTTTGAATATAATCTGAACATATTTGATTAGTTTGGACAATAATACACAATTTTTATCTAAAATGAAACTTTTATATTTAAAACCTTAATTTTGAGTCATACTAGTAGCAACATATGTGATATTTATATCTATTTGAATTATACACATCACAAATAATATCACTCACACCATAGAAATCTATTGGAAAAAATTAAAAACCCCAAAATAGGAACTAAAATTGTTGAAATAATGGAAGATCATGAATGGAATATCACAATTTAAGAAATTTTGGTTCTTGAAGTGTTGATACATCCATGGAGTTCAATAGATACGGGCATCAATCATTTAGTTTGATGAGAGATTAAACCACTTGATGGCTATGTTCCACTACTCGGGTTATATTTAAAATATCATAATGGTTTTATCAGTTCACTCTAAAATCATCTATAAAGTTCCATATTTATCAGCTGTAGAGACCCAAAGCCTGACGTACATGGACATTACATTACATTTGCGGAATACTTAGTACATAACAAAAAAACACTCACACAAGGATCGTAATAGTTTAGTGTCTTTGGAAACTCAGAATATAATCTTCTAATCGTGGTGAAAGATCTTCAAAATCACCCGTAAAGATCTTCCTTTTTTTAACCTAAAACATTTCTTTATATCCTGGGGAAAAGAAAACATAAAAGGGTGATCTCAAATGCACAGTAAGGGTAAACAAAAGAAATATCAATCACATCATATACATAAGCACATAACTTTTGGAAATCTTAACCTGCAAAAGAGATCATAATTTCATAACATGGGGTAAATCATGGCAGTGAAATGTTATCACAATAATCATAACATAAAACATGAAACTTTGTGGCATTCACACATAATCATAGAGAATCACTTCTTGTTAGTCAAGACTCATTGCCAAGACTATCTTAGTGGACAATGTCCCTTTCTGAATCGAGTAACCCTCATTTCAGTCCTGTTTCACTGAACCGGTATAACCTACCATGCCAGCCATGTCTATCTCATTAGATATAAAATCTTTACCCAATGCATTTGAGAGAGATATAGGTCCCACCCATCTTATAATGAATCCTTTCTTATGTGTTCCACATAATCATAAATCATACATCATCGCATAACCCATGTAATACAAATGGAAATCTTAAATATCATGACATCATAAAACAATTCATATAAGATAAATGAATTCATAAAAATAATTCCATCATAACATGATCAAATCAATGTAAAAATAGGGATAAAAATAGAACCCTTTATTATCTTAGATGGAAAATAATTTTGATAAAAGACTTGAACTCTATTCTTGAGGAAAATATCCTTTATTCTTCAAAAACATTTTTCCTTTATTAACATGTCATAAAATTTTAAACTAAAAGAAGTTGATTAAAAATAAACTTGAAAACCTGTAAAGGAAGCTTCTTGGAAATAATGTTTTAAAAATCCATTCATGTCGTATAAGTTAAAACAATCATTCTTCTCGTAATTTTGTCGATAAGTCAAAAAGTACCTCGTATGAAAAATGACAAAAGATTCCATTCATATATTTTACTAAAAACTCACCAAAGGGTAAAATTGGATTTAAACAATTGTAGGTGGATGTAAATAATATTACATATTGAGGGGACATGGATGTGGATGATAAAATACACCCCAATAAATACTTACGAATAAACAATCTCGGATAAAAATGAGATTGTGATATTTCCCTTACCTTAGGTCTGATTTGCTTCGTATGTGTCCGAACCTTCTATATAATGATTTAAATATTGTCATTGACTTATTACAGAATCATATTCATTGTTATGATATCATATATGGTTCACTTTTGACATTATATTACCCGTTCTTTTGTAAATTCCATGTTAAAGAAGAGTTTTGGGTAAAATCGTTTCATTTATCGTAGGTGTTTTGACTTGTTGTTCTTGACATTATTATTACTTATATCATGATTTACATACTTCCAGAATATAAAATATGTTTTATATATCATATATATTCAGTATATATATATATAATAGATAGATAAATGAAATGAAAAACACCGTTCATGGAGACGGTAGTCCGTACGTACGCATGAACGCTGTTTTCCTTTCCTTATTGTCTTGAATGGAAGTAAGTAGATGACATACATATATATATATATACATAAATCCAGTAGCTTTAAAATGTCATATATTTCATTATTCTTTCTTATATATAATTTATAATCATTCTTAAATGGTTAACATGGAGAATGAATCTCATCGCGTCGTGGAGACGGTAGTCCGTACGTACGCGTGAGCGATGATATCATTTCCATAAATATTGAATTGAATTGGAGTGGATTATACAATATATCAGAATCAATATGATGTTTTAATAACTATGTATAGTTATTCTTTACACCATTATACCCATCCATTTAAGGTGGAGGTGGAAAATAGATTACACCACGGCGTGGAGACGGTATTCCGTACGTACGCACGCGCAATGATTTCTTTTTCCGTAGGATGGATAGATGGTGAAATAGGGTTGTTTCATAATTATAATAACATATCATTATATGAGTGATACTGATGTTATTACTTCATAATGAAACAACCTAAGAAGAAGAAGTGGAAGAAGAAATAAAGATGAAAGAATTGGTAATAGTAATTACCTCTTCTTTGAAGCGCCTCATGGAGACCTCCTCTTAGGGCACTAAAATTGGTCTTTGAGGAAGACCAGAACCCCTAGGATGCTTCTAGGGAAGTGGAGAAGATATTTTGGCAGGGGTTGGCCGAGCTTGAGTGCTCAAATTGGTGTGAGGAGGAGGGGGAGGAGGTGTCCTTTTATAAGGGAGGAGAGGGGCACCTTAGGAATACCTCAAAATATTATTTTATATTAATGTCAAAATCGGTTTATAATGGTTCCAAAGGGTCTTATTTCGAAGCTAAAGTAAGGATGGTTCGAAATCCTATCAACCAATAAGATTTAGACAAGTTTAGGGTGTTATTTTAACCTTATCAATTAGATTTAACTCTAAGTTAAATAATTTAATTTTTACCGTGTCTATTTTTTTCATTCTCTATATGGTTAATACACTTACTATAACATGCCAAACGAACCCCAAATTGTTTATTATTAATATATATATTCTTATATAAGTCATTTGGCCGAACCTTAGATTTATAGGAATAAAATAACAATTAATAATATAATATTTGATTTAAAAACTATTTTTGTGTTAATTTTGACACTATTTGATATATGATTTTTGTGAAAGTCATAAAAAAATTATATGTTTGAACCAAGTTAATTAAATCAACACTAATATATCATAGTAACCTAGAAAATTAGTGGAATTCATAAAAAGTCTCAAATTACATTCATTTGAGCATTTTAACATCAATTATGTTTATATTTCCTTAAATGGGTAATTACTGCATCATCGTTGTGTCATAAATAAATTAATTTATTTAAATACTAAAAATTATAAATAAAATATAATTATGTAGGAAATATTTTTATATTTCTAATGAATATTTATAGTAGAATTTATCTTCTGTATAACCCCATATTAAAAATGTTTTAGTTATTAAACTTTGATTTTAACTATTTTAACTATTCATTAAATAAAATAATATTAAATGTCATAATCTAATCCAAGTGGACCTAAATGGTCATATTATATTCATAAGGTTGTTTGTGGTCGAATTACACTTATCCAGTAGAATTAGGACATGTGTTAGGGTAATAGTATTATCATATTTAACCTTAGTTACCCTATTTACTATTAATCGTGGTAAAAAAAAGTAAAACGTTACTATTCACCAAAAATTATTTTCATCTCATTGAACCACATTTTAGTCCTTGATATTAACCGTGTCTGTCGGATTTTCGAAATTCCATTCACAGAAGCGGTAAAATTATGTTTTATGCAAAATTCAGTTTTTAACCTACCACTTAGTGGTTTCACTATTCATCAAAAATTGAATGTTTTCAGAAAAGTACTAAAATTTCACCCTAAGCTATAATTGATATTCCAAATTCAATAATTTTTTCTATTTTACAAAATTCTCAACCGATAATTTGCATTAATTAATTTTATAATTAATTTCCGCTGTCACAACAAATAGCGTGTTTTTAAGAGATAATAAATATCAAAAGATTAACACTTGTTTATGTCTGGGGTAAATGTGAAATTACATAAAATTACCAATATTGTATTTAATTGTAAAAATATATTCTAAATATACTTTATAACCACTCAAATTAATGATTTATCACTATTAATTATTTCGATTAAAAAAGTTGTTTTTAATTATAATTTAGTAATTTTCACTATTCATCAGAATATGAAAGTTATCCGAAAAGTACCAAAATTTCACCTTAAGCTAAATTTGATACTCCGAATGCAAAAATTAAGTCCATTTTGAGATCTAAAATTTCTAAAATTTTAAAAGGTGGTTATTACTATTCATAACGGCTAGTTATAATAATATTTTAATAGCATATCGTTGTTTAGTGAAACTCGGTATTGCGTACTACATACGCTATCGTGGAAGGTCGCGATTGTGTGTAATGCAAGGCAAGTCAAGGATGCGTGTTGTGCAAGCTCCTTTTGGTGTAGCGTACAACACAAGACATTAGTGAAATAAAAAAGAATATTTTTCATAAAATCCCGGGCTATTACATTCTACCCCCCTTAAAATGAATTTCGCCCTCAAAATTCGTCGGGGTTATAAATGGTTTACTATTAGAATGTTTCTTTAATAGAAACCCACATCGTAAAAAGGAATACCAAAACCAATATTTAAAAACAAAAGTATGAAACTTAACGGTTACCCAAATAAACTAATCACTGGGTTTCCACATAGGTGAAAATATGGACATGGAAGAGAAATCTAACCATCATGTTCTGATGGGGAGTGGTAGAGAACATGGCTATGGAAAAGCCAGCAATCAAAAAGCCATAAATTTGTGACGATCTAAGGTACCATCTGATTCATCAGATATAAGATTACTAGGACAACATTTTTGGTTTTCAAGATCATTTCCCTAAAGTTGAAGAATTTGAATTAGAATAAATACTTACTTTATTTTGGTACAATCTCACTGTTGTTCATGCCTTTAACAATTTACACTTTATCTCTTAAATAAATGAAGTTGAATTTGTTATTCGTGAAGTGTTAGCAGATCATGTGATAGAATGACAGATCATTCCATTTGTCTCAAACAAATAGTTAGCAAAAAAATTATATACATAAGTCGATCTGTAGTGAGATTAATTATATATGGTTCCTAAAATGGACTTATACATCATATGTCATACAACTTAATATAATAAAACTAGTTTCTACTAAACAGGGACTTCCTGTAGGCCAGTGGTAGGCGATAAAGGCCAGTCGCACTTCGGTTGTGGGTTCGATTTCCACAGCCTTGTCCGACGCGATGGGCTGTCGCCCATCCTGCGGGTTGTCCTTTTTCTAAAACTATATTACTATAAAATCCCATCAATAATATCGAGAAATATTCTATCCTTAAACAATACTAACTTATGTCCAACATAATCCATTCCAATCTTTAGGATTATCCATAATAATGCAGTCCACTCTCATAACATAGTGACAACGATTACCAGAGATTTAACACCATCGTCAATCCCCATATATCATAAGATATGTTTTGTTGGTCACATTCCAAACATTTAAAGGCCTTAATAATGTATTCTCTTGAAAAAATGAATACCTATTAAACCATAGTGAAAACATGAATGCTGTCAAAAGTTAACTCTTACCACATACCAAAATCCAAAAATTCTATATACTCAAACCATGATAGGACCTTATCCTTATATCAGTCATGGGCTCATGAATACTAGAAAACATTTAATTTTATCCTTATCCCTTCATTATGCGCATATCATCTTCATTCCAAAAATATCTGAATAACCTTTCATAGATACTGGTAGCATTAGTCACACACATTCAAAACTCAAGGAAAGACAATAATGTTACAATTCTTAGATGTCTCTTTATTCCATAGTACCATGAGATTCTTTATACAACATTACACTTTATAAACATGTAATCATTCCACTACCTTCTTAAACCATTGACCGAGCTTCAACAATTCTTTCATCTCACATATCATTTATAGTATCTTCATCATCATCAACAAAAATACTACCCATACGACCATACTGATTCTCTTCATGAGACTTTACCTTAGGGCATTGGTTTTAATAATGCTCGTACATTCCACATTTAAAACATTTAACCATTGTTGATGTCGTGGCAATACCATTATCCTCACCCCTGGTGTTAACTGAACCTTTTCCTTTGCACTTACTGGCTTTGTGTCCTTCTTTTCCACACCCAAAGCATCTTCCAGTTCCATTGAAACATTTTCCTTGATTCCTCTTCCCACATGATTTACATTGGGGAAATTGAACTTTCTTTCCTCTATGATCATCATGAAACCCCATCTTTCTCTTATTAGCCGAGTCAGGAAACTTACAAAATTTTACTTTATTGATCATATTATGAGATTGCTTATTCGGCATAATAATGATGTTTGGACTTCCAAATCCCATTTCATTTGGTTGCTCATGAATAATATCATTCCATTGTCCATCATATCCTCTATTATCGTGAATCATCTTGTTTCCAGCCATTTTCTAAAACCCAAAAAGAATAGTGTGAGAGGCAAAAATCATGCTAGGGAAAACAACATTATAAAGGGGGAGTATCCTCAATATCTAACTTCTTAGGTTAAATTCTAAGACCGTTACCGTAGTTATAGGACTGTATCCTATACTAATACTTATCCTTAGGGACATCCCTAGACAAACCTTATAAATATCTCTAGGGATCTCACTAAAGTTCTCGCATCCTAGTTTCTAAAGGTTGACTAAACCTTTCCTCTGATACCAACTGTAGAGACCCGAAGCCTGATGTACATGGACATTACATTACATTTGCGGAATACATAGTACATAACAAAAAAACACACACACAAGGATCGTAATAGTTTAGTGTCTTTGGAAACTCGGAATATAATCTTCTAATCGTGGTGAAAGATCTTCAAAATCTCCCATAAAGAGCTTTCTTTTTTTTAACCTAAAACCTTTCTTTATATCCTGGGGAAAATAAAACATAAAAGGGTGAGCTCAAATTCTCAGTAAGGGTAAACAAAAGAAATATAAATCACATCATATACATAAGCACATAACTTTTGGAAATCTTAACCTGCAAAAGAGATCATAATTTCATAACATGGGGTAAATCATGGCAGTGAAATGTAATCACAATAATCATAACTTAAAACATGAAACATTGTGGCATTCACACATAATCATAGAGAATCATTTCTTGTTAGTCAAGACTCATTTCCAAGACTATTTTGGTGGACAAAGTCCCTTTCTGAATCGAGTAACCCTCGTTTCAGTCCTGTTTCACTGAACCGGTATAACCTACCATTCCAGCCATATCTATCTCATGAGATATAAAATCTTTACCCAATGCATTGGAGGGAGATATAATTCCCACCCATCTTATAATGAATCCTTTCTTATGTGTGCCACATAATCATAAATCATACATCATCGCATAACCCATGTAATGCAAATGGGAATCTTAAATATCATGACATCATAAAACAATTCATATAAGATAAACGAATTCATAAAAATAATTCCATCATAACATGATCAAATCAATGTAAAAATAGGGATAAAAATAGAACCTTTTATTATCTTAGATGGAAAATAATTTTGATAAAACACTTGAACTCCATTCTTGAGGAAAATATTCTTTCTTCTTCAAAAACATTTTTCCTTTATTAACATGTCATAAAATTTTAAACTAAAAAAGTTGATTAAAAATAAACTTGAAAACTTGTAAAGAAGGCTTCTTGGAAATAATTTTTTAAAAATCCATCCATGCCGTATAAGTTAAAACAATCATTCTTCTCGTACTTTTGTCAGAAAAGTCAAAAAGTACCTCGTACGAAAAACGACAAAAGATTCCATTCATATATTTTACTAAAAACTCACCGAATGGTAAAATTGTATTTAAACAATTGTAGGTGAATGTAAATAATATTACATATTGAGGGGACATGGATGTGGATGATAAAATACACCCCAATAAATATTTACGAATAAACAATCTCGGATAAAAATGTGATTGTGATATTTCCCTTACCTTAGGTCCGATTTGCTTCGTATGTGTCCGAACCTCCTGTATAATGATTTAAATAATGTCATTGACTTATTACAGAATCATATTCATTGTTATGATATCATATATGGTTCACTTATGACATTATATTACCCGTTCTTTTGTAAATTCCATGTTAAAGAAACGTTTTGGCTAAAATCGTTTCATTTATCGTAGGTGTTTTGACTTGTTGTTATTGACATTATTATTATTTATATCATGATTTACTTACTTCCAGAATATAAAATATGATTTATATATCATATATATTCAGTATATATATATATATAATACATAGATAAATGAAATGAAAAACACCGTTCATGGAGACGGTAGTCCATACGTACGCATGAACGCTGTTTTCCTTTCCTTATTGTGTTGAATGGAAGTAAGCAGATGACATACATATATATATATATATACATAAATCCAGTAGCTTTATAATGTCATATATTTCATTATTATTTCTTATATATACTTTATAATCATTCTTAAATGGTTAACATGGAGAATGAATCTCATAGCGTCGTGGAGACGGTAGTCCGTACGTACGCACGAGCGATGATATCATTTCCATAAATATTGAATTGGAGTGGAGTGGATTATAAAATATATCAGAATCAATATGATGTTGTAATAACTATGTATAGTTATTCTTTACACCATTATACCCATCCATGTAAGATGGTGGTGGAAAATAGATTACACCACAGAGTGGAGACGGTATTCCGTACGTACGCACGCGCGGTGATTTCTTTTTTCGTAGGATGGATAGATGGTGAAATAGGGTTGTTTCATACTTATAATAACATATCCGTATATAGGTGATACTGATTTTATTACTTCATAATGAAACAACCTAAGAAGAAGAAGTGGAAGAAGAAATAAAGATGAAACAATTGGTAACGGTAATTATCTCTTCTTTGAAGCTCCTCTTTGAGACCTCCTCTTAGGGCACTAAAATTGGTCTTTGGGGAAGACCAGAACCTCTAGGATTTTTCTAGGGAAGTGGAGAAGAGATTTTTTCAGGGGTGGGCCGAGCATGAGTGCTCAAATTGGTGTGAGGAGGAGGGGGAGGAGGTGTCCTTTTATAAGGGAGGAGAGGGGCACCTTAGGAATACCTCGAAATATATAATTTATATTAATGTAAAAATCGGTTTATAATGGTTCCAAAGGGTCTTATTTCGAAGATAAAGTGGGTATGGGTCGAAATCCTATCAACCAATAGGATTTAGACAAGTTTAGGGTAATATTTTAACATTATCAATTAGATTTAACTCTAAGTTAAATAATTTAACTTTTACCGCGTCTTTTTGATTTCTTTCACTATATGGTTAATACACTTACTATAACATACCAAACGAACCCCAAATTGTTTATTAATAATATATATATCCTTATATAAGTCATTTTGACGAACCTTATATTTTTAGGAATAAAATAACAATTAATAATATAATATTTGATTTAAAAACTATTTTGTGTCAATTTTGACACTATTTGATATATAATTTTTTTGAAAGTCATAACAGAATTATATGTTATAACCAAGTTGATTAAATCATCACTAATATATCATAGTAACGTAGAAAATTAGTGGAATTCATAAAAAGCCTCAAATTACATTCATTTGAGCATTTATAACATCAATTATGTTAATATTTCCTTAAATGGGTAATTACTACATCATCGTTGTGTCACAAATAAATTAATATATTTAAAGTCTAACAATTATAAATAAAATATCATTATGTAGGAAATCGTTTTAGCTTTCTAAGGAATATTTATAGTCGAATTTATCTTATGTATAACCCCATATTAAAAATGTTGTAGTTATAAAACTTTGATTTTAACTATTTTAACTATTCATTAAATAAAATAATATTAAATGTCATAATCTAATCCAAGTGGACCTAAATGATCCTATTATATTCATAAGGTTGTTTTTGGTCAAATAACACTTATCTAATAGAATTAGGACATGTGTTAGGATAATATTAATATCATATTTACCCATAGTTACCGTATTTACTATTAACCGTGGTAAAAAAAGTAAAAAGTTACTATTCACCAAAAATTATTTTCATCTCATTGAACCACATTTTAGTCCTTGATATTAACCATGTCTGTCAGATTTTAGAAATTCCATTTACAGAAGCGGTAAAATTAAGTTTTATGCAAAATTCAGTTTTTAACCTACCACTTAGTGGTTTCACTATTCATCAAAAATTGAAAGTTTTCAGAAAAGTACTAAAATTTCACCCTAGGTTATAATTGATATTCCGAATTCAAAAATGATTTCTATTTTACAAAATTCCCAACATATAAGTTGCATTAATTAATTTTATAATTAATTTCCGTTGTCACAACAAATAGCGTGTTTTTAAGAGATAATAACTATCAAAAGATTAACACTTGTTTATGTCTGGTGTAAATGTGAAATTACATACAATGACCAACATTGTATTGAATTGTAAAAATATATTCTAAATATACTTTAAAACCACTCAAATTAATGATTTATCAATATTAATTATTTCGATTAAAAAAGTTGATTTTAATTATAATTTAGTAATTTTCACTATTCATCAGAATATGAAAGTTATCCGAAAAGTACCAAAATTTCACCTTAGGATAAATTTGATACTCCGAATCCAAAAATGAAGTCCATTTTGAGATCTAAAATTTCTATAATTTTAAAAAGTGGTTATTACTATTCATAACAGCTAGTTATAATAATATTTTAATAGCATATCGTTGTTTAGTGAAACTCGGTATTGGGTACTACATACGCTATCGAGGAAGGTCGTGATTGCGTGTAATGCAAGGCAATTCAAGGATGCGTGTTGTGCATGCTCCTTTTGGTGTAGCGTACAACACAATACATTAGTGAAATAAAAAAGAATATTTTTCATAAAATCTCGGGTTGTTACATCAGCAGTAAAATAAAAATTGACGATATAACCAATCGTTATGATTTTTAACTCTTAGCATTGATAAAGATGATATTTTTTCAGCATATTCTAGAAAATTTTGTTAGTGAATGGTTTTGTAGGAAATTTCTATTTTAGCATTGAAGAGACCTATCTTTATCATTAATATTTTCAAAGAGCTAATAAGTACCCATATCTTTTGACCTAGGAGGTGAAGGAATACAAGCCCATCCTTCCACCAACGGAGTCATAGGGTCCTCTATCATCCATCTAGGGAACTCTACCACTCTCCTTCTATCCCTTTTATATCACTAATTTCATTCTTTTTCCCTCAGAACTCACTTATACCAAATGTTTCATATTTCGTTGAAAGCTTGTCAACACATTCTCTATCATGCCTAGAGTTCACTAATGCCTCATTTCTTCTAAACCTAATGTTGATACCATGTTTCAAACAACGTCATCCATCAATGGATTTATTTGATGTGGTTGTTTTCCGAAATTTGGGACTTCAAGAATTATTAACTATTGGTCTTATCAACAATTGGTACATCATGATTCAACTCACTTTGTATAATGAATTTTTCCAGCCCGGATCCAGTTCCCCCAACATCTACAATGGAACTTGTTTCCCCATATTCACGTGGACTTATGACTTCACCTATGAAACAAGATACCCCGACTATGGTGATTTGGGTTATTTTTCTAGACCACCATATTTTTTTCAGAATCCATACATTATTATAATGAAATCTAATTTGTTTGGTAGATATTTTTTTATAGTATAACTAAAACTATATTCCATCCTATTTTTCTGCAAATTGGTGATGATTTGGATGTTTTATAAACTGTAGTAAAGATTTTTTGAATTTCTATTAGGGAATAGTTCTTATAGAAAAAACCTATATATCTTGAGTTGTGGATTGATATTTTCACTTCATTCAAGAAAAAGGGTCACATGATGGAATTTTAAAACAATGGGTTCATGAATCACTACCACAAAATAGATGAAATATTGGGATGCAGTGGTAAGGGTATGGTGTCCATTAATTATAACAACCTTGTTATTTATTTCACACTTAAATTAGATTTATTACAAAAACATGCACATAAGACAACTATGAGGATCTAGATGTCTATTTTCTTGTGAAATTAAGAACATTACATAATATCATAAAATTTAAAACACAACATATTTATTTAAAATTTCCTTTACATGACCACAACATTCATTCTTACTTAACATTGCATGGGATAACCTGAGAACAAGGATAAAAAAGGGGTGATATTTAAAGCCTAATAAGGGAGAAAAAATTCATAATGTGTGGAATATAGTACATGTTAGAAAATTTGAATATCAATGAAGAAAAAGATAAACATTAACACAAAGGCATGATATTGAATGATTATCATAACATGGAAATGTAGAAATTACATTTACAATGACATTAGCATGAGCCACATATCTTTACACATAGAGAAGGAGTAAACCCTCATTGCACTTCAATTAGAATGAGTAAACAATAATTTCACTTGTATTATCAGGATTAAAATCTGAATTCACATCGTGTATCATGATACTATTCTTTACCCAATGCATTGGAGTGCTATCAGGGTGCACCCCCTATAATCATTTCATTTCATTCATAAGTGTGCCACATAGATCATATACCATTAAATCATTCAAAATCATCATTTATTCTATGATAATGAAATGTGGTATACATATACGAACTCTATGCTCAATATTTATTTGATCATAAAGGTGAATACCCTTTATAGAAAAATATGTATGGTATTCAATAACAGGACGATTTCGCCATGGGAAATTCTAGCAACATAACAATGTCAAATAGAAATTTTAAAATTGGTTAATGAGAGATAAAGTGATCTATAATCATTTAAAAATGAATTTAACAGTAATTAGTACATGTAAAGTAATATCTTAACATATTTAATGGAATTTATATGCATAATATAAAATAATTTCTTGAATGTAAATAAAAAGAGGGAAATACCTTACGGAATTTCACCATGGTAATGGGTGTACATAGTAGGCATTAATGAGAGATAAAGTGGGATATCATCATTCAAAAACAATGATGTAAGTATGGGGAATGTTCGAAATCATACCCCAACATTTTTATATGAAAATAAAAGGGTAAAAATACATAATCAAATTTGGAAAGAAATGAGAAAGGAATAAATTAGTTACATGGAAGTGTGAAGCCAAAGGATTCGGAGAGGCATAAGAGAGGCTTCATGGGTGATTGGGGATCCTTGTGACGATTATAGAGAGAGTATGGAAGGAATCGTTGAGCTAAAAAAGGATTTAGGGAAGAATAATGAGAGATAGAGTGGGTTTGTATAAAAAAGAAGCGAGAATTATTTATTATTTAGGTTTTGGACACTACACATTATACAAATAAAAACAAAAAATTATTCCATCGTTTTTCCATGATTTTTTCCCTAGTGGAGTGGAATGAATTATTTTAATTGGCCAATGGCCGAATGTATTAAAATATTAGGCTTTCTTATGAGGAGGTGAGTCTCACTCTTAAGGAAATAAATTTAAAAAGTTATTATATTATATATGTCATGAAGGGTCCACTAATGAACCATGAAACTAATCAAATAAAAACTAAAATCACATTTTATTAAAGATAAAAAATAAATTTTCTGAAAGTATTTTTTATAGGATTTTATTGCATCACTATTAATTCATTATAATGTAATAAAACACATTATATATTTAAATTGTTTTTAATTTTTACCCAAAACATTGACAGTCTCAGAATATCGCTAAAAATTCACCATTAGATGATTTCAAAGTCATGAATAAAAAAATGAAATCAATTTTATTTAAATAAAATTATAAATATGTGAATTTTAAATTTTAAAATAAAAACCAACATATTTTGAAAATTCATGGGTTTTGACAAAAACACTTTTCAAACTATAATAAAAAGGTCAATTTTATTCATAAAAATTATACGATAATTTATAGTTAATAAAAAATAATTATTATTAATATTTTATTAAGAATTCCATAAATTCATCAAATTATCTTCCATAATTTAATATTAACTAAAAATAATATATATTCTTTAAAAACCATTAACAAAATAATAATAATAAAAGGAATGTATAAACTCTATACAGAAAATAATTCACATAATCATAGTGCTAGGGTATTGTTACATAACCCATTATAACACCCACATAATAACTAAGGGTATAGTGTGTGATGGTGACATGCTCTTGGGGTGGCTCAGATAAAATCTATTGTGTGGTGATCTCTATTAATATCCACTTCTACCATAGGCAGTTCCATTCAAGCATAACCTATTGATTTTCGACATGGGTTTGGTCAAGAGACATGATCAGTGACGTTGCTTCCTTTTCGAGCTCTGACAGATGGGATTCGTATGGAGAAATTCTACTGGATGAGGCTATAACATCCTTTGTCTGAGTAAATAGGGATTGCTAAAGATCTATATTTATACTAGTCACGTGTTCATAATTCAACAACTATATTAGCAATGGTAAATACTATTTATAGTATTTTAAAATCCCAAAACATAAAACCATGGATGATCATAATTTTTATATAACCATTTAACATAATAAAAAATTTAATCAGATCCATAAAAAATTTCATTAATAAATGTTTGGGTCATTATAATCTTTCCCCTCTTATGTAATTTCTCCATCAAAATTTCATTTTACAAGATTAAAAAAGATGTGGGTAACGCTTCTTATCACTTCCTTCAATTCCTACATTGTTTCTTCATGATTGTGGTTTCACTACAACACCATGATGAGGGGAATTGTGTTTTTTTGTAGATCGTTTTCCCTATGATCGATGATCTTCACTCACTTCTCTTCATAGGAGATGTCATAATTGAATGGTACCACCTCTGGATTGAGTACATGCGATGGATCGGGTATTTACATCCTCAATAGTGATACATGGAATACATCATGTACTTGAGTCATGTTCGGTTGGAGTGCTAGTTAATAGGAGACTACTCCAATGCGATCAAGTATCCATAAGGGATGATGTACCAAAAATTAAGACTTCCCTTCTTATGAAATCTCATAAATCTCTTCCATCGTGATATGTGAAGGAATACCATGTCCCCAATATCAAAATCTATATTTTTTGAGTGATTATTAGCAAAGCTCTTTTATCAAGTCTGGGCATCTTTGATGTATTGTTGGATGGTCTTAACATTCTCCACTATTTCGTCAACGATTCCTGGACATAGGAATTTTCACTCCCCAATATCATCCAAACAATATAGTGTTCTATACCTCTACCCATAATGGGATTCATAAGTAGCCTTTTGGATTCTTGAGTACAAACTAATTTTTATAAGTGAACACAACATGAGGTGGATATTGTTCCCATCCTTCTTTGACGTCCATTGAGTATGCTATCAACATGTCCTAAATTGTTTCGATAGTCTGCTCAAATTGACCATTAGATAGAGGTTGGTAAGCCGTACTGATGTTCATCTATGTATTGAGAGCATTTTGGAGACTCTTCAAGAACACATACACGAATCTAGGATCTCAATCGGATGCAATAGAGAGAGGTACTCCATACTTCCTTACCAATTCTCTGATGTATATTAGTTCCAGTTTATCGAATGAGAAATCCTCCTAAATTGAAATGATGTGTAGAGTCTTTGAATGATCATCCACAACAATCTAGATTGAATTTTTTCTATTGGATGTCTTCATATGTATGTTGAAAAACTCTATGCTAATGTTCTCCCATTTCTATGTTGGTATTAGAAATTGTTGCATCATCCCCATGGACATCTCCCTCTCATCCTTCACATGTTCACATACCAGGTACATTGATGTATACACTATGATCACCTTATTCATGTTATCCCACTAGTAATTCGATCTGAGATATTGATACATCATTCCGGTTTCTGGGAGAATGGATAAATTCAAACTATGTACATCATCCAAAATTTCCTTCTTTAACTCTAGGTTTTATGGATCACATAGTATTTCCCCAAATCTCACAATTCCTTCTTCACAAACTTTTAACTCTGAGTATATCCCTTTTCTAATAGTTTCCACTTTATTCTGAATTCACACATCATCATTTTGAGCATCCTTTGACCATTCCAAAAGATACAGTTGAGAAATAATTTTTGAAAGGATTGATGATGATTGCTTATTTATTATTCCCATGCCATATTCCTCAAATATAAGATGATTGAATCCATTTCAATAATAATCAATTATTGAATCATTGGACCCTTTATGCTAAGCTCAACCTCCACCTTGTTCGATTTTTTAGGGTGGTGATGGATTGATAATTCATAGTATTTGAGTAGCTCTAACCATCTTCATAGGCACATATTGAACTCCTTCTGTGTTAAAATATAATTGTGTATTTTGTGATTCATATATATTTCATAATTATCCGCACAGAGGTATTGATGAAAAAAAATTTATGTCAAGATTACTGCAACCAACTCTATATCATGTGTTGGATAATTTTCATCATGAATGTTCAATTTCATTGAATAATAGATAATTAAATTTTAATTTTTCATCAATAAACAACCCATTCCCTTTTTAAAATCACCACTAATTATAACAAATAGTTCTCCACTTGTTGGTTGTGTGAGAATGGGTTCATTGATAATCCCCCTTTTCAACTTCTTGAAGAAATCATCACATTAATCACTTCATGAATACTTGACTCTATTACGAGTTAGTTTGGTAAGAGGGTTTGACTATCGTGAGAAATTTATCAAAAATCATCGATAATATCCATCTATCTGAGAGAAGCTATGGATATCCATTATAGATGTTGGCCATAGAAATCTGTCAATTGCATTTTTCGTAGAGGGATCCACAAATATCCCATTGCATTGTGATGATATGACCTAGGAATGAGACTTCCTTCAACCAAAACTCACACTTGATGTAATTTACATAGATCATATCCATTCTCAAGGGATCCAGTACAATTCTTAGATTCTTCTCATGCTCCGCCTTTGATTTGTTGTAAATTAGAAAATCATTTATAAATACTACCAAAACGTTTTTTAGGTAATCTTTATAGACTCTATATGTCATGTCTATGAAGATTTATAGAGAAATAGTGATTCTGAAATGCATTACTATGAATTCGTAGTGCCCATATCCTGTACAAAAATTAGTCTCGGGTATATCATCCTTTTTCACCCATACTTCGTAATATCCTAACCACAGATCCCCCTTTGAGAATTATTATGATCCACGTAGATGATCAAACAATTCATCAATTCCTGTTAGTGGATACTTGTTCTTTATTGGGATTTATTTGAGCTAACAATAATCAATGAAAAGGTGCATTGACCCATCCTTTGTCTTGATGAACAGAATTGGTGCATCCCATGTTGAACCAAATGGGCATATAATACAGTTATCTATATTCTACTATAGTTTTTTCATTATCACATAAAGATCCACAATATCCATTCTACACGGAGTTTGGTATATTGGAAATCCCTTAGTTTTACGATCAATCATGAATTCATCATCTCTTGTAGGAGTAAGACCACACAATTCCTTATGAGACACTTCATCGAATTCCTTCATAATTGGAATTTTTTTGGATGGTTGATTTCTTAGAATCAATCATCTATGAAAGATAGACATACCAATAGGGAATTAGTATTAATGCTTGAGATGATGGTGCTAAAGAAGATTTATCCTCCTCCTTGAACTTGTACAGAATCGGGGGTCAATTCCCTATATAGAGAGTGATTTCTCTCTCATGGAAAATTTTGTTGGATCCTTATAGGGAAACCCAATCCATGCCTAGAATTACATAAAATTCCACCAGAGGGATTATGAAGAGGTTCTCCAAGAAGTTCAATCGATAAATTGTGACATGTGAATAGTTATATTAATGGGATGCAATGATTTCCCCATTATCCATTCTCACTAACATCATTATTTCCAGGATTTGTAGAGGTGTTAGGATTTTCTACAAAAATTTTGAGATATAATAAAATGTTCAGAACTAGAATCATAAAGTATGTTCTCTATTCATTAATGAATAACTAGCGTACCAATAAACACATTATTATTATGGTTCGCTTCGATGGTAATGATGAAAAAAGATCACCATTTCTCCCTTGGATGATTATTTTTTCCTCTTAAAACCCTTAGATATAATCCCTGGTTTTCATTGTTCCCTTGTTATTTGTAGTTGAATCAATGAAAAATGTGTTTAGGGTTGAACGGAGCGTTCCTCTCCACTATCATAGTAGTGGGATTTTCTTATTCGCAGTTAATGTATAGGTGACTGTCTCTTCTACACCTAAAGCATTTCCTTGTCCCCTTCAAGAAATTTCATGGGTTCTTCTCTCCGCACCACTGGCAAGTGGGGTGCTGGAATTTCATAGAACTATTGGATTTATCAATCATTCCGACAGAATTAATTTCCACTTTCATTTTCTTATCACTATGATACTGCTGAGATTTACTTATCTACTTTTTTACATTGAGGACACATTAGATAATTTCCTCAATCTATCAACATAAGAGATCACTTGGGATTTCATTGGGCTTGGTTTTGTCCCCCCAATGAAGTGGACAACCATTAATTTAAGGGTAATGAAAAGGCCAAAGGCATATCATGCAAGGCTTGTGAATTTTTCCTCATAATATCTACTTGATGTTTCATCAATTTTTATGGAATGAATTTCCCTTTCCATATTATGTTGGAGGGTGCATGGAATATATTTATCAAAATACATTTTATGGAAATCCTTCCATTTCAAATCTTCAAACTATTCCACAAGGTTCATATTTTTTATCAATTTACACAATTTATTACCTTCAACCTATATATGATAAGCAACTATAAGAAGCTAATATTTTTTAAAACATTGAAATATGGAGAAAATATTTTCAATGGAGTTGATCCGTTGTTTGACTATTTAGGGATTAGATGATTCATTAAAATTATGAAGACATTGTTTCATGAAGATCTTTATTGTGGCGTATTCTTTTTTAGGGTGGGTTGGATGTTCTCCTTGAGCCATGTTTCTATTCAAAACATGTTTTAACTAAGAGAGTATCATAAGGAATCTTGTGATTCCCAATCCCATATGTTTGGGAATATAAATAGAACATTCATAATTTTGATCTTCGCATTGGTTGTTAGTTTGAGTCCTCCTTGATGGACTCACCTGTTTTGATAATCCTAAATCATGTCTAAATATTGATCATGATATATTAAGTCAGTTACTAATCCTTTTATTCTACATTTATAATTATATTATTCTGATCAATGTATACACTTAAGTCTCATGACTTTGCTGCATCAGCTTACATTTTATACTTATCTAAATAAAAGATCTCTATTGAAGTCTACTAGTAAGAGATTTCTGTTCATAGTCACCATTATAGATCACTGTCACTCTAAGCCACTGATGCTAGAAGATCACCGTTGAAGATTTATAGTAACTGTTGGAAGCTACCGATACAAGGTTACTGTCACAATTCTACCAATGATATGATTTTCAAATCTCACAGACAAAGAGTTACTGTCACAAGGTCATTGTTGTGACACAGCTTCAATTAAAAGCTCACTGTCATACTTATTCTCTAGTCTTCTATTGAAAACTTCACTGTTCAAGTCTGTAGTTGGAAAGGTTAATGTTGAATTAGTCTGATGTTATAGAACTACCTATTAGGAGTTCACTAATAAAGAGGTACTATTACATAGAGTAAACACCTATTGTTACCAGACATCCACTAAACACAAAGTCCACTATTACAAGCCTATAGTCAGAGAGCCTACTGATGAAGTTCAAAGTTGAATAGTCCACTGATGAAGTCCATAGTTGGAAAGACCTCCGTTGAAGTCTACCATGTGACATGCATCTGCTACCAGTCTAATGATATTCTATTCTTTCCTTTACCAATTTTATTTATACTACTATAATGGTCATGTCTGGAAAAATTAATGCACCTGACATTATTTAATGTTATTAGTAGGGATACTAGGAAGTAGTAAAATGTATGAGGAATACCACACGTGGTTGAAAAATTTCTCTTGTTGGCCTCTACTGAGCAGCAAAACATGAAAAACAAGAGACTATATAAAAGATACAGGAGGGACACAAAAAGAGCACCCGAACATACTAGAAAAAAGTATAGAACACTCAACCACTCATTTAGAATAAAATAGAGCCTCGCTAAGATCTGTTGAAAGAATATTCTCCAATCTATCATGGTGTGCTTGAAAGAGCTTGAAATCCAAAACGCCGATCATCTCTACAATTGGGATGTCATAACATGAAAGTTGCGACACTCTGTTTTGGAGTCAACTGGAAGAGAAGGACCAAAACATCATCTCACTCATCCCAACGAGTCTATAGCTAATCCGAAAACAAAACAGAGCACTCTAAACTCATCCCTACTATCTATATCTCTACTGTGTTTATATACTTTACATTTGTGAGCAGTGCGTATGTGTTACAGACACTGCCTTTTGTACTTGAACTGAGGGATACTGAAAATCCCCATTCTAAACTCTCTTTATTTTTGTTTTCCATGTATAACTGTGGAAGATTACTTGTGTGGCTTGGGTGTTTATTTTCCCATGTAGAACTATGGTAGAGGTTGCAAAACTGGGATAGTTTTTGAAAGCTATCGTAAATCCCGATACCGGCTGTGTATCACATTTAATATAATTGCATTGTGGTAGGTGATCACCAAGTGGAGAGGACTAGGTATTGTCTTAAGATTGAATCTATTGTTTAAATTTTTATGTTACCCTTTCATTACTCTGTTTTACTCCTATCGGATGTTCTCATATTAGCAAAAACATAAATCTGTTTTTACATTCACTCTGATAGTTAGTTCTGGTTAGTGTGTATATATGAGTTGTTTAGTAAACATGTTTCAAAACTGGAATTAGTTCTCATACTGACTCTACTTAGGAGTAATCAACCATTGAGAAACCTGTTGAAATATAATTCACTTATATCTCTACTACCATAATTAACTGGGCCGTTTTAATTTGGGGGACTTTAAGCCTAATAGTTTTTAACAAAAATTTTAAAATGGAACTCAATTCAGCCCCCTCTTGAGTATCCACTCTGACCATCATTTGGTATCAGAGGATTCATTGTTATTTATAAAAAGGTTTTCAAACCCTCTGTTTTTAAAAATGTGATTTTAGTTTTATCTTAATGATCTTAAAATTCTTGTTAGTTCTGAATTTCACTCTATAATATATCTTCTTAAATCTACTTATGGACAATCGACTATATTTTTCTACTACTAACATGTCACCTTTCTTTAATGGTGTGAATTATGCTCAATGGAAAATCAAAATGAAAATTCATTTGGAAATTATTTTTTTTGATATTTTGTCTGCTATAGAATCAGAATATGAGATCCCCAAAACTGCTAGATCTACCTGGGATGATGCTACAAAATCTAACTACAAAAATAACTGTAATGCTATGAATTCCCTTTACTACTCTTTAGGAGATGAGGAATTTAACCTAATTTCTTCATGTAGAACAGCTCATGAAATCTGGGACACCTTAGCTGTTTCTCATGAAGGAACAACCAACGTGAAGGAAATAAGATTAAATACTTCTACTATTAAATTTGATAATTTTTAGATGAGACCTGATGAACCCATTTTCGATATGCATCTTAGGATTAATGATATTGTCAACACCATGAGTTCACTGGGAAAATATGTTCCAGAAAAGGATCAGATCATGAGAATATTAAGATGTTTTCCTGATAGATGGAGAGGAACTTCTGTGTCTATCCAGGAGTCATGTGACATCGGAAATCTACCTGATAAGGAGTTTATTGGTAAACTAATGATGTATGAAGAGGAACTGAATGTGAACAAAGAAGAAGATGGTGAATTCCAAAGAAAATTTGTGGCATTCAAGCCTACTGCTTTAAAGAGAAAATACTAGGAGAAATTACATGTACGTATTGAAAGTTCAGCTTGTGAAAATTCAGATTCAGACAGTGATGAAGAAATGGCTCAAATAGCCAGGAGATTTAAGAAGTTCTATAGGAAGAAGAAGTTTTTCAGAAAACAAAGCTACAAGGGTAAGTGTGATCGACAAGGTATGTGGAAGAAGGATTGTAAGAAATCTGACAAGGGAGATGGTATAGTCTGCTATGAATTCAAGAGGAAAGGACACAACAAGGCCGATTGTCTGAATCTAAATTTCAAATAGAAATATGATTATAAGGACCAGAAGTATAAGAAAGCCATGAAAGCAACATGGAGTGCTTTCGAAGACAACACAATTGAATTAGAAGCCACTAATTCTAAAAATAATCATGCCAACATGTACTTCATGACTAACATATTAGAGGTACCTATTTCCCCTTTTCTAAAAGATTATTATTCTGGAAATAAGTGTGATTCAGATAATAATGAAAATATGTCTAAGGTTGAACTGTTAGAATATTTCAATATACTGGAAGATTCCTACGATGAACTGAAATATAAATATATATCTTTAAAGAAACAACATTCCTTGACTAGTAATATTATATCAAATATAATTGTTGAAAAAGAAAATAATGCTCAACTGTTGAAAGAGAGAACTCAACTCAAATTATCTAATGAACAATTCAGAAAGGATATTGATAAGTTCACTGCTGGTAGGGATACCTTGACACAGTTTCTAGGAAAACATATTGCTCTAAAATATACAACTAGTCTAGGATATCCACATGGACAGAGGAAAAATAGCAAAACCAAATTTGTTCCTAAATCTGGACAGTTCACTTCTAATTATGGATCATCTTTTGAGAAACAATTTTCTAAAGGACTAAACAATGTATTTATGTATCAAAATATTTTTATTGATTTTATAAAACCTATAAATCATATATGGGTTCCCAATGTTTTATTTTCTAACCTTTCTGGACCCAAAAATATCTGGTTACCAAAATTATCCCATGTTTATTCTGTTTTGCAGGGAAGTTGATTAAAGTGTTCCTATAAGACCCTATGGTACTTGGACAGTGGATGTTCAAGGCATATGACAGGAGACTATTCCAACTTCAAGAGTCTAATTAAAGATGATGGTGGGCATGTCACCTTTGGTGAAAATGAAAAAGGGAAAATCTTCGGCTTAGGCCAGTTTGGTAACCCTGATACAATATTAATTTCTAAAGAACTTTTTGTTGGTGGATTAAAATATAATTTACTTAGCATATCTAAGTTATGTGATGATGGACTTAATTTTAAATTTGAAAATGATTAATTCAATGTTTATAATTCAAAAAATGATTTAGTTTTCACTGCATATAGAAATGAGAATGTATATGCTATTGATTTAAACTCCATAGACAAACAAAAGGCTTACCGCTTAAATTATTTTAATAAAGAGTATTGGTTGTGGAATAGAAGATTAGGACACTGTAATGTGCACTCACATAGGATGCCATCTAAAAAATTCTTAGTTAAAGACCTACTTAAATTGGAATTCTCAAATGATAAAGTGTGTAATCCCTGTCAAAAGGGAATACAACACAAAGTTTCTTTCAAACCAAGGAAAGAAGTTTCAACTTCTCAACCACTTGAGTTGGTTCACATGGATTTGTTTGGACCATCAAGAGTTTCATGTTTAAATGGGAAACACTATGTTTATGTTCTTGTATATGACTTTTCTAGGTATACTTGGGTATAATTTCTTGCTCACAAAAGTGAATCATGTACCTACTTTGTCAAATATTACATGTCTATCGAAAACCTTAGTAGACTTAAGATTAAAACTCTAAGAAGTGATCATGGACCTGAGTTTGATAATCATGAGTTTCAATCTTACTGCTCACACAATGGCTATATTCACAACATTTCTTCCCCTAGGACACCGCAAAAAATGGAGTTGTAGAAAGGAGAAATAGGACCCTTCAATAAGTTGTAAGGACTATGCTTAATGAGTATGACATACTTATTTATTTTTGGGCTGAAGCTGTAAATACCGCTTGTTATGTTATCAATAGAGTTTTAAATAAGCCTACTTTAAAACGAACCCCTTATGAACTCTGGAATAATAGGAAGCCTATGTTTAATTATTTTAGAGTCATTGGTGGTAATGTCTTTATTCTTAATGCTAAAGTAATCATGACAGGTTTTCTCCCAAAAGTGATGAAGGAATTTTTATTGGTTAATCTATTTCAAGTAAATCCATTAGTGTGTTCAATAAGAAAACCAAATGTGTTGTAGAATTAGTTCATATCAAATTCGATGAGACAGATCCACATGATCCAAAAACCGCTCTTGAAAATCTTGATGATGATTTGTGAAATTTGAACTTTAATGATAAAAATAGTGAATCCCATGTAAAAGTATCCAGTTCTGGAAATATTCCAGAATCTTCTCCTACCAATTCTGAACCAACAGACAACTATGAAGAATCTAGTTCAACCCTTCCTATATGTACTAAGACTCTTAAGAATCATCCTCTAGATGTTTTTGTAGGAGATTTGAATAGAGGAACACAAACTAGAGCTTCTCTAAGAAACCACGGTAAACATCAAGCTTTTCATTCATAGCACGATCCCAAAAATATTAATGATGATATCAATGATGAATTTTGGGTAATGGATATGCAATATGAACAAAATCAGTTCAAAAGGAAAAAAGTTTGGGAATTAGTGGAAAGACCCAAGAACAGCTTGACCATAGGAACTAAATGGGTTATTAGGAACAAAGTAGATGAGTCTTTGAATATAGTTAGAAATAAGGCTAGGTTAGTTGCACAAAAATATAGTCAAGAGGATGGAATAAACTATGAAGAGACCTTTGTACCTGTAGCTATATTAGAAGCTATTAGGATACTACATGCCTATGCAGCTGATCTGAATTTCAAACATTATCAAATGGATGTCAGAAGTGCTTTTCTAAATGGGTATATAGTTGAGGATGTATTTGTTGAACAACATCCTAGTTTTAGAAATCCCCATTTTCCAATCGTGTTTTTAAACTATCTAAAGCATTATATGGATTAAAAAAAGCTCCAAGAGCATGGTATGATTGGCTCAACTCTTTTCTTATTTCAAAAGGTTTTACCAAAGGTATAGATGATCCTACTCATTTCATTAAATGGATTTATAAAGATGTTTTGATAGTAAAAATTTATGTTGATGATATTATTTTTGGATCTTCTAAAAATTCATTTTGTGTTTATTTTTAAAAAATGATGCAAAATGAGTTTGAAATGAGTTTAATGGGAGAACACAAATTTTTCCTTGGATTTCAAAACTTTCAAAAAAAATGGCATTGTTTTAAATCAAAGTAAATATATTAAGGATCTTTTAAAACTTTTTTCTTTGGATGTTAGTAATGGTAGTGACACTCCTATGAGTACCACTTGTATGTTGGATGCCGATGAAGCTGGAGAACCAGTTGATCAAACCAACTACAGAGGTATGATATGAATTCTACTCTGTTTTACACCTAGTAGACCTGACATTATGTTCAGTGTATGCATGTGTGCTCGCTATCAATCTAATCCAAAAGAATATCATTTAGATGCTATAAAAATAATTTTTAATTATCTAAAACATACTCCTAACATAGGATTATTTTATCCAAAAGAACACTAATTTGATTTGTTAAGTTATTCTGATGCTGATTTTTCCGGTTGCAAGTTAGATAGAAAAAGAACCTCTAGGACATGTAACATTTTAATAATGTCACAAGTATCTTGGTATAGTAAGAAGCAGAATTCTGTTGCATTATCTACTGCCGAAGCTGAGTACGTAGCTGCTAGTAGTTGTTGTTCTCAAATTTTGTGGATGAAACACACTTTACTAGACTATGGATATTAGTTCAAACATGTCTCTATAAAGTGTTACAATACAAGTGCTATTAACATTTCCAAAAATACAGTATCTCATGCAAGGACAAAGGATATTGATGTGAGACATCACTTTTTGAGGGATCATTATCAAAAGGGTGATATCACTCTTGAATTCATTGGAATTGAACAACACTTTGATGATATATTCACAATGCCTTTGAATTCTGAGAGGTTAAATTACATCAAACATGAGTTAGGTATGGTTAATCTCATCACAGTCGAACCTCATAGTTAGACTTCACAGTGGAACCTCAGAGTTAGACTTCACAGTTGAACCTCACTGACAGACATCAAGGTCAATCCTCATAGTTAGACCTCACATTCAAACCTCATAGTTGGACCTCATAGTTGGACCTCACTATTATACCTCACTGTTTCACCTCACCGGTGTACCTCACTGATACATCTCACTGTTGGATACCTCACTGTTTGTTTTTATTTTTTTGGGAACTCAAATCGTTTTTGTTACTTTTATTATTTATGTTTTATGTTTTTTTAATCCATAAATGATAAAATAAAAGGAAATTAACATATCTCAATCCACCTTCCTCTCTCAATCTCGAACCTTTCTCTCGAGATTCCTAAACCCCAACCATTCACCTGAGCTCTCGAAACTTTATCAATCTCTATGGCCAGAACAATGTGACCGCCGATTGTCAATGAGGATGCGCCAAGGCCAAAGAGGACTCAAGCCGAATCCAGTGGCACCAGTAATACTTCGACGGACCTATCAACCCGCATCTGACCAAGAGAAAAAACTTTACTGAGAAGGAGTTAAGTGAAGAATGGATGCTGTCGAGCAAGTCATTTTTGCTGAAAACACTAGATGCCCAAAGATGGATTGAATGTTTTGCAAAAAAAATGAACCATACTACCTAAATCTTGTGAAATAGTTCTATGAATATCTGATGTTTGAAGAGGAAGATGATGTGCATAAATTAATATCCAATGTCAACGAAAATGAAGTCTGTTTCACGTATGGTGAGTGGGCTGCCTGTTTGAGAGTCCCTCATGAAAGAGTGTATGCTTACTACTCTGGAGTGGCTCCTCTAGACAGTTCTGTTTTGGAATATGAAAATGATCTGGAAGAACTGATAGGAGATGGAAATTCAATGAGGATCATTGCAGCTGAGATGGATGGAGAAGACATGCTTTTATTCAAGTTTATTCAGCATGTAATTAGTCCAAGGAGAGGATATTTCGCAGTACTTAAGTACCATGACATATTTCTGATGTACTTACTGAAGCATGGAAAGAAGATTAACCTATGTAGGTTACTGATGGCCCAATTGGAGGATATGACTAAGGAATGTTCAAAGTCCAATTCCTTATTCCATGCCAAGCTTATTTCAGTTATGCTAAAGGTAAAGGTTGTGGATGGAAATCAAGAAGAAATGATAGTGGCCATGAACAATGTCTGTATCTCTAAGGTGATTTTCAAGTTCATGAAAATTAGTTGGAATCCCTAGAAGAATTCTTGGGTGAATGATGAAGGAATGGTGTATGAAAATTTTGACCCTATTACTCACCCATCCAGGCCAAAAGACAAGAGAGATCCAGGCCTGAAGCCTGATGAGCCCGAACCAGTTTATTCTAATGAGGAGGAGGCTGAAGGAGCTATGGACCCTGAAAGAGAGAACAACCCCATTGATGATGGGAGTGATCTTGACATGCCTCACAGTCCTGTAAGGACAGTAGCTTTAGGAGCAGCTAGCCCTCAAAAAGAACTCCCAAGAAGAGAGATTGTACTAAAGGACAGTGACACTGAGACCATTGAGGATGAAGATGATGAATATCAGAATATTGTCAAGGATACCTCTGAAGAGGATGAGGCAGAGGAATCTTGTGATAGGGAAGAAGGAAAAGAGGCTGTTGCTGAAGCTGATGATGAGAACAATGAAGAAGAAGATCTCAGTTTGATCCCTCTGATAGATAATATAGAAAATATAGTGTCTAATCATGAAGCAGGATTGGCATCTACTGCCATTGATATGGGGGTCATTAATAGCTCGGAGATAGATAACACTCACCCTATAGAGCAAGTGCTAGTTGAATCTGCTGGAATTGTGGAGGAGGTTGTGGAGGTACCTAGAACAGAATAGATAGAAGAGCTTCCTCAGGAGAAAGATCTATGTGAGGGGGAGCATCTTGGTTCAGTTTCTGTCTTGTATGACATCGTTGGTTGGTCATCAGATCCAGGATACGTGGTACTTGGACTCAATTATGGAGATTCTAATGAGGAAGACCTGCCCCAAAGGGATTCTATTATCCTACATGTTGTGGAAGACAATTTGGAAACCAAGGAGGACCTTGAGTCCTTAAAGGATGAAATGAAAGTGGAAGTGAGAGAATCATTAGCAGATTTGAAGAAAAGCCTTGTTGAAGAGATGAGGAGTGTGGAGAAATCCTTGGAGCTATCTCTGGGATGTGTTGTGTCTAGTCCAGTGACAGGAATGATGGATGAAGTTAAAGTGTTCCATACTCAAATTGAATGTGGTACAGGAGCTGTGGTTTCTCTAAGGCAATCATTTTCTTCATTTACTTCCATGATCAGTTCTCAAACCCATGTGAATGCTGAGATTAGATATATCAAAGAAGTATTCAAGCAGTTTGTGGAAGTTTTTGAGGATTTTAAGAAATCAGTCAAAGAACATATGAACAGTCAAGATGCACTTGTTCAGATGGAGATTGGTAACTTGAATCAATCATTCCAAGAGACATTATCCTTCTTGTTAAGACCCCTTCACTCAAGAAGCTCCTCTGTGAACACTGACCAGACCAGAACTGTGATCCAGGAAGAGCATTCTAAGGCTAGTACTAGTGGCACCTCATATTCTCAGATACTTTCTACCACTATGGAAGTGAGCAGTTTTGTTCATGATCACCTATGGAAAGATACTTCTTCTCAAGAGGCTATTAAGAATAAGTTGTATTATTACTTTGAGAAGGTCTATACCAGGAATCCAATGAACAACCACTTCAAGCTCTTGATTGAGAATATGAAGTTCCCTCCAGTGACTCTGGCATTCAGGGAGCAGGTTTGCATGCTGAGAGATTTGACCTCGGCTTTGGATAAGTTTCTGTAGAATAAAGATGATTTCTTATCTACTATGTAAAGAAGAGGAAGCATTACTATGGATTTCAGAAACCTTCTTCCACCCATTCTCCATGTGGACTGCACCCCTGTCATCATCCCTCTTTACATATATGCATCTCAACCCAGTGATTCTTCTATGATGTCTCCTACTGAAGCTATCAAAAGCCTTACTCCACTGATCCCTCAATGAGATACCCATTACAGACCCACAAGAGCTTCTGTTTGTGCCCCTCCGGTCATTCCTGCAGCCATTCCTAAACCTACTGCTCCAACAGCTCATCCTCCCTCTCCTTCCTCCAAAGAGAAAGATCCCCTGCCTGCGGCTGATGTGGATTGAGTCTGTTTCTGTCTTTTGATAGGGACTATGTATTCTTTTTGGTCATGTACTGAACTGTTTTTTAATACAAGCTTTATATGTTCTCTCATTTGTCTTTATTTTTACTAATAAAAAGGGGAAGAAATATTGTGATAATTTGAGAAATACTGTGCTAATTCTATACATATCATATGATTGGGGAGAAATATGCTACTATGCTACTATGATACTATGTTTAATCTTATCTATCTTTTTCTCTGATACCATGTACTAATATTTGCTGGTTTTACACTATTAATTAATCTCTGATACTTGGGACATTTTTTTAACAATTGTATAATATATGACATCTATCTTTAAAACACATAGACGTAATTTTTGATTATCAAAAAGGGAGATATTGTTGGAATCACCTATTTTGATAATCCCAAATCATGTATAAATATTGATCATGATATATTAAGTCAGTTGCTAATCCTTTTAATCTATATTTATAATTATACTATTCTGATCAATTTATACTCTTATGTCTCATGACTTTGCTACATCAGATTAATGTTTATACTTATCTAAATATAAGTTCTCTGTTGAAGGCTACTGGTAAGAGCTTTCTGTTCATAGTCACCATTGTAGCTCATTGTCACTCTAATTCACAAATGCTAGAAGATCATCGTTGAAGATTTATAATCACTCTTTGAAGCTACCGATACAAGGTTACTATCAGAAGTGTACCGATGATATTCTTATCAAAGCTTACATACAATGAGTTACTCTCACAATGTCATTGTTGTAATAAGGCTTCTGTTAGAAGTTCACTGTCAGACTCATTCTCTAGTCTTCTGTTGAGAACTTCAATGTTCAAGTCTGCAGTTGGAAAGATTACTGTTGAAGTAGACTGATGTTATAGAACTACCTATTATGAGTTCACTGATAAGGAGATATTGTTACATAGAGTAAATATCTACCATTACCAGACATCCACTAATTACAATGCCCACCATTACAAGCCTACAGACAAAGAGCCTACCGATGTAGTTCACAGATGAATAGACCACTGATGAAGCCCATAGTTGGAAAGACCACCATAGAAGTCTATCGTGTGACATGCATCTTCTATCAGTCTAATGATATTATATTCTTTTCTTTACCAATTTTATTAATACTACTATAACTGTCATTTCGGGAAAAATTAATGCACCTGACATTATTTAATGTTATTTGCAGGGATATCAGAAGACAATATGATGTACGAGGAAGACCACACGTGGTTGAAACATTTCTCTTGTCGGCCTCTACTAAACAACAAAACACAAAAAATAAGTGACTATATAAATGATATAGTAGAGACACAAAAAGAGTGCCCGGATGTACTAGAAAGAAGCAGAGAACACTCAAGCACTCAATCAGAAGAACAGAGAGCCTCGCAATGATCTTTTGAATTAATCTTCTCCAAGATGTCGTGATGTGCTGCAAATATCATGACATCTGAAAAGCTGATAATCTCTACATTTGGGAAGTCATAACCTGGAATTTGCGACACTCTGTTTTGGAGTCAAATTGGAGAGAAGGACCAAAACTACATCTCATTCATTCCAACGAGTCCAGAGCTGGTCTTCCATCACAACAGAGCAAGATAAATTCATCCCTAATATCTATAACTCTACTGTGTTTAAATAATTTACATTTGTGAGTAGTGTGTATGTTTTACAGACACTGACTTTTGTACATGAACTGAGGGATACTAAAAATCCCCATTCTAAACTCTCTTTATTTTTGATTCCCACGAATAACTGTGGAAGAAGCCTTGTGTGGCTTGGAAGTTTATTTTCCCACGTAGAACTGTGGTTGAGGTTGCAAAACCTGGACTGTTTGTGAATGATGTTGTAAAGACCGATAGAGTCTATGTATCACTTTTAATATAATTTCTTTGTGGCGGGTGATCACCAAGTGGAGAGGACTAGGTATTGTCTTATAACCGAACCTCTTTTTTAAATTGTTGTGTTCCCCTTTCATTACAATATTTTATTCTTATCTGTTGTTCTTATATTAGAAAAAAAATAAATTTGTTTTTACATTCACAGTGATAGTTAGTTCTGGTTAGTGTGTATATCTGAGTTGTTTAGTAAACTTGTTTCAAAAGTGGAATTACTTCTCATACTGACTCTACGGAGGATTAATAAACCTTTGTGAAACCTGTTGAACAATAGGTCACTTATATCGCTACTGTCTTAATTAACTAGGCTGTTTTAATTTGGGGGACTTTAAGCCTAAAA
The DNA here is from genome assembly GCA_963277665.1 of Viscum album. NCBI lineage: Eukaryota > Viridiplantae > Streptophyta > Magnoliopsida > Santalales > Viscaceae > Viscum > Viscum album. Next base: position 357,454,967 of record OY728158.1, on the reverse strand, counting down.
GTTTTTAACATAAATTTTAAATTGGAACTCAATTCACCCCCTCTTGAGTATCCACTCCGACCAACACTCCTATTACAAGCCATTAGCTGGAAGATAAGGATTTTTAGGTGTAAAAAATAAAGGGGAATCCAATAACAAAAAGAGATAAATTATAAATTACATTTATTCTCTTAACTTATGGACTTATAGGATTCAATATACGTTATCCACAGCCTACTTCCCAACATATTTTCTTAGGGGCATTTTTTTTATTCCCTTAATAATAGTTCATACTAAGCTTATGAATTTACCAATGCCTCTCCCCTGATAGTTTTGTAAATAAGAGTGAACCAAGTCCCATTGTCATGCCTCAGTTCCCACTGGAGTTTTGCTCAATCCGTTGTTTTTTTGGTTTTACCTGATGATACAGATATGCCAGATACACCTCTGTATTGTCATTAACCAGTCAAGGATATATTTACGTGAAAAACTAATTACTCTATTCTCACCAAAATTTAGTTAAATTTTTATTATACTTAGTCTTATACCTAAATGTTTCTTGAAGGGTTTTCTAATCTGAATCCCAAAAATAACAAAACCTCCCTTGGATACCAACTATAACAACCATGCTCTTTATTTCACAATTAAAAAGTATTTACTATATAAAATTGAACTTAGGACAACTATAAAGATCAAGAGGTCCAAATTCATGGTAAATTATGAACATTAAATAAGAAATTAACACATAAAACACATCATATTTATTGAATTGTTCTTTTAAATAACCACAACATTCCTTCACACCTAGAATTTCATGGGATAACCTGAGGACATGCATAAAAAGGGTGAGATAAATAGCTGAGTAAGGGAGTAAACAAGGAAAAAAATTAATAATATAGACCATGTTAGGAAATAGGCCTATCAATGAACCAAAAAAGAAACATGAAAATAAATTCATGACATTGAATGATTATCATACCATGGAAATGTGGCCCCAACATTTAACATGATATTAACATGATCCAAGGCTCCTTCAACATGCAGCATGAGTAAACCCTCATTTCACATGAATTAGAATATGTAAAACCTCATTTCACTTGTATTATCATGAGTGAACCCTTATTACACACATCGTATCATGATACTATTCTTTACCCAATACATTTGAGCTCTATCATGGAAAACCCTTTATAAACATTTCATTTCATTCATAAATGTTCCACATGGATCATATAACTTGGAATCATTCATAATCATCATTTATTCCACAATAAAATAATTTATAATTCATAAAAGAAATTATATAATCCATAAGTATATGTTTGTGAAGTTTTAAACCTTTGATAGATAAATTATTATGGTATTAACATACAAAAAAAATTATCCATGGGATGTTTTGGCAGCATAATGACGCAAAATAGAAATCATAAAATGGGTTGAAGAGAGAGAAAGGGGTCTCTCATAATTTTTACATGAATTGGAAAGTAAGGGTGTCATAAATAATAATATCCCAACATATAAAAAGATATTTAGATGCAAAATATAAAAGATTTTCTTGAATTTAAATAATATGAGAGAAATTATTAATGGAATTTTGGCTTGGTAATGGGTGTACATGGGAGGAATTAATGAGAGAGGAAGAGGTATCTACCCATTAGAACATAATAAGGGATGTATGTACGTGATTTAAAATTATACCCCAATATTTTTTATTGAACATAAATGGGAATACCAACAAAAATAAATTTTGAAAAAAATAAGAAACGTCGAAAGCCCTTACTTTGATGTGTAATCCCAATGGCTTGAGAGAGGCATCAGAGAGGCTTCTTGGCAGCATTGGGTTCCTTGGGAGGATATTAGAGAGAGAAGGTTAGAGGTTTGTCAAACCCGAAATGGTTTTATTGATGAGGAAGGAGATATTGGGTAGGTTTATATAGGAAAGGAATGAAAATTCTTTATTATTTAGGTTTTTGGACACTACACATTAATCAAAAAAACGCAAACCATCCCATGGTTTTTGTCCATGGGTTTTTTAAATGTGGAGTGGATAAAATTATTTATAATTCCAATATCCAAACATATTAAATTATTATTATTATTTATTTGGAGGTGAGTCACACTATTAATGAAATCATTTTAAAAACTAAAAATATTTCATAAGTCCGAGTGGGTCCACTAAGGCACCATAAAATTAATAAACCCAATATAAAATCACATTATTTTAACAATAAAACATATATTGGTCGAAAATATATTTTATAGTATTTTATTACATCACTATTAGTTCATTATGATGACATAAAACATGTTATACATTTAAATGGTATTAAATTTTTATCCAAAAATTCGACAGTCTTAGAAAAGTATGAAAAATTCACGATTAGATAATTTTGATGTCCTGAATTAAAAAATGATATTCATTTTATCTAAATAATTTTCTTAATATGTGAATTTTCAATTTAAAAATACAGGCATTATTTTAAAATTCATGGGTTTTGAAAAAAATAGTTTTTAAAAATTAATAAGAATTTCAATTATATTGATAATAATTATACGATAATATTTATTTTAAAAATGTAATTTAGTAATAATATTTTATTACAATATTATTTAATTAAAAAAATTATTAATTAATCAAAAGAAATTTTTTATTGATTATTAACTAAAAATCCTATTTGTGTATTAAAATACATATACAATGTAAAAGTAATAAAATGAATGTATATTATTTATAAAAAATAATCCACATAATCTAACTGCTAGGATATTTATACATAACCCCTTATAACACCCAGATAATACTTAATGGTAAGGTGTGTGATGGTGGAAAACTCTTGGGGGAGCTCGGATAACATCACTCGGGTGGGAATTTCTATTAACATCCACATCTTTTATAGGTAAATCCGTTCAGGAATAATGTGTGGATGCTTTTCTTGGGATCGGTCAAGAGAAAATACTAGTGATGCTAAATCCTTTCCAATATCTGATAAATGGTCTTTGTTCTGAGAAAGTCTACTAGATGAGGCCATCTCTTCCTTTGTCCGTGAAATTAGATTTGTTAGAGACGTATATTTATTCTATTCATGTGATCATAATTCAAAGGCTATATTAGAAATGGTTACAATTATTAACATTATTTTAAAAACCACATATATAAAAACAAATATTTTCAAATATTTTATATAACTATTATACATAATATGATAATTACTCATATCCATAGAAATTTTCATTAATAAAATTATCGGTCATTACATTTATGACGTATGTGTGAAGGAAAATTTTCAAATTGCTATTTTAATTTACAATTGTATTAATTAATATTTAGTTCACATTGGATCACTTGAGGGGGGAGAGTTTAATGGGAAATTACTACGTGATAGTCTCATAGACAAATAGTTGATTTGGAATAAAATAGAATAAGTTTTCATCTTCCCAAAGGAGGCATGATTGTTAATCATTGATTCAAGAGTATTTGATTTATATGGAAGATTAAGATGTGATTTTGAGGTGGTGTGTGCAATAGGGACCATGTAAATTAAAATAAATACAGCTAGGGAGGAATCCAATGAAGATGTAGTGAGAATTGGTGCAGATTATAAACAAAAGATGGCATTATAGGTGACATGTATGGAATATGTAACAATCTGTATAACCAATTGAGGATAGTGGGGATGGGTTAATGTGACAAGTAGGGAAAGGTAAATATGGAGTATTTAAGCAATTAATATTAGTAATCTCCTTCATGATATATAGGTAGAATGTTCGGTTCGGGGAGATGGGGATGGAATACAAACATCAATGGGAATAAAATCCCCAATACTGGTAGAGAATTTATCTGATGGCCAAAGCCATCATGGGAATGATTTGGAGGATGATATATCTAGCCTTGTTTCGGTGGACAATGTCTATGGAGTTCATGCAAGAATCATACAGATCCTGTGGATGAGGATGATATGAAAAGGGAAAATTGATTTAAGGAGATACATTATGTTAATGGTAAAGAGGTCTAATGTATGTATGGACTACTCTCAATTACCTATGACGATGGAAAAAATGTCTTCCCAAAAGATAAAGGTGATGGACAGTGATTACAAGTCTCATGAATAATAAGGAAATAAGTGTTTGAATCATCAATGTGAAAATCAAATAATGGAGTGTGGAGAAGCCAAGGAACAAGAACAAGGTTGTGGTATCATGGAAGTTTTATTTTAAGAATATGAGGTATATAATTGCAAGGTTATCGTAGTTTATAAATAGGTTGAGTAAAGGGGGAGGAAAGTGATATTATTATTCATTTCAATGAATAAATGTTGGAGGAGGCATCTATGATCAATGATACATAGGAGGAGGTCCACCGGATGAATTAGAGGATGAATCCCATGGGAACTAATAAAGAGCAGTGTGTATGGATCAATAATTACGATTATATTTTAAGAAAAAACTATAACAAAAAGAATGATTAGTGTGGAAGATTATATCCAATCATTAAAGAAGGAGACCTATAATTTTGAAGACCTCAACATGTATGACTTTAAAACGAAGGCCACTACTATTCAATGGAGGTTATACTAAGGTAATGTTTCTAATATACATAAACTCAATTTCAATAAATCAATGATTTGATATGGTGACTTTTGAATGAATACTCATAACATGAATGGTTTCCCACTTTTTCCATATATTTGATTTTCATAATAAAAGGATAATTTTCAATTATCTGATAAAGATTATAAATTAAATTATAAAAAAATAAATTAATATATAAAAAATTAATAAATATTATAACATTTAGATATTAATTAAAATTATTTTTGAACATATAATAATAATTTCATTAATCTAATAACTTAGTAAAATTTAATAAAAAATAAATTGAATTTAAAATAATAAGTAAAAGCATCTGTTTTATTAGTTATATAAATTATTAAAATTGAATGTAAATTTTTGTTAACATGAAATGAATACAAATCAAATATGGGTATTATAACTATATTAGAGAAATTAAATTCTAAAGAATAAATATGTATAAATAGATATTAAAAAGAAATAAATTATAATAATATTGATATAATAGATATTAAAACCAAATTAATTATAAATAAAAGTTCAGATCTGTAGTGAATAAATAATACCAAATAATGTTAATTGAATTAAGGTTAAAAAAGAGTGAAATTAAATAATTAATAATTATGTAGATTTATATAATATAAAAAAATGAACAAGTATTATTAGTTATATAAATTATTTAAAAAAGTAAAAATAAAAATATGATAAAATGAAAAGAAATAAATTTAAATTATATAAATTAAATCTATAATAAAATCATTAAATATTATTGAATATGATTATAAAAATAATAATTATAAGAGATAAAATAAAAAAAATTAGTAATGAATCTTTGAAAATTAATAAATTTAAATATATTAAAAAAATTAAGAATATTTTTTATTATATTATATTTTAAATGAATAATTCCAAAAAATATATTTAAATTTAAAAAATAATATCTTATTAATAATAATATAAAAAAAATAAATATTGATTAGAAAAAATATATTTATATTATATAGTATGATAATAAATATAGTTCTAAAAAAATATTAAAAATGTAAAAAATTAAAGTTATATACCGTGTGCATACCATCTATATAATTATGAATAAATTAAAAATATATATATTTCAAATAAATGTTACACTCATTTGATATAAGTTAAATTGATAAAAATTACATTTAATTAAATATTCATTACTTGATAAAATTATTTTATATTTTTAAATAATATTAATTGATAATTATAAAAAAAATAACTATGTGTATGACATATTTAATGAAGATATACATATTTTGTATTATATAAATCATATATCATGAGATATTTTCTATATATTGATATATTCATATATGAATATATTTTCTAATGTTTTAAATATTAAATATATAAATGAATAATTATTTTTAAATAATGCAATGATTAATATATTATAAAAATAATAAATAAAAACTTTTTAAAATCAATAAATTATAAAAATGTTAAAAAATTATTGACAAAATTTCAGGAACTTTTAATTTAATAATAATAATATAGAAAACACATTCATTAGTGATAAAATGGGTTTTTTCATTTCTTAAAAATATATGAAACCATAATCATCATAGATAAAGGAACCCTTTATCAGTGCTTTTGGTTGCGCTGGTAAAGGCCATAGAAGATGGTGAGAAATTAATAGTCATTCCCTATTTGTATAACATTAATAGATTAGAAACATAAAAAAAGTTATAATATAAATATTACAGAAAACCTGAATGAAATATTAATATTACATAGTAAAATTATTTCTATTAAAAAATTAATTTCAATATATTTATATTGATGTAATATTTACATGTAATTAAATAAAATTACAGTTTAATATACAATATTAAAAATTCATCATTAATTTTTCAAACATCAATGTTCATAAAATCATTATTCATCCAATAAAAACAATTTTTTTGGTATCCGTACAAAAAATTTAAAAAATTATGATTTTAGTATAATGCATATATGATTAATAATATTTTTATCTATATTGTATGTCAATGATATAATCACTTAACATATAAATTTTATAATTAATTCCTGAATTGTTAATTTTATATTAGTTAATATTTATTAAATATATTAGTAATTAATAATTTTATTATGAATTATTTATTATATTATTAATTAATAAATTAAATTAATCATATTTTCCATTATATAATAGGATAATCATAATATAAGTTACAAAATATTTTAGTTTCATTATTTTTTTTAAAAATTATATCATTAAACTAAATAATCAATTTTCAATTGAATACATGCACATTGATAATACCGACCACATTGTGTATCAGCTTTTTTTGAGGTCAATTATTACACATCAATACTTATATATGCACCATTTTCCTAATTTTTTTAAATAATATGATCCCATTTACATTATTTTGAAAATGTTACACATGTTTTAAACATAAATGAATTTTTAGTTTTGAAGACACTCAGTCGGAGTGTAACACCCCAATGTTTTGAAAAAATAAATTCAATAGTAATATGACCATTGTGAGTAGAAAATTATAGTATTTTTATTTTTACTTATATTTATATGATAATGTGATCTGGATTAATTTTTCAAGGTGATATAAAATGAGTTATAGTTCTAAAATTCAGATTTTTATAATAAATTAATATTTTATTTAGAAATTTAATTATTAATATTAAAAAAATTATTTTCAAAAAATTGATTTCATTTACAAATTCTACTCTTCAAAAAATGTTAAGGGTGTTTTTTTTTTGATTTCTCTATGATAAATGAATTTTCATTGAATAGTAAATACAATGATTTATGTTTTTATGTGTCTAATGATGTCCTAATGATGTAATAATGATGCAATCATTCTGGTTGACACTCTAGGATAAACATATGATATGAGGTTTCCCATGTGTAAAATACCATGGAAAAGTCATGGTAAAAACAATGTGTTTTCAAATACATGTAATGAGTTTTCCATTGAAATTAATTAAAAACTACACCACTGGCACTATAAATACCACCCTAACCGCACTATTCATCTCACACCTCTCAACATTTGAAAATTTTCTAAATTCTGAACAATAACCATACCAAAGATCGTCCCCATGTCTTATAAATTTTGTCTCACCAAAATAAAAAGACCAATGTCCATAAGGAGGATCTCAAGGATAAGAGTTTAAGTGGTAAAGATCCTATTTTATTTTCTGGTGTCTTATTTTAAATTATTTTTTTCTTTTACACTTTTCTCATCCCCTTATCCAAGATGATGGAAATATATTTTATTATATATATAATGTATTTTTATCATTATTATATAAATATTCATCAAAATTCATCATCAATCATTACTTTTATTCAAAATATAAAAAATGACATCCATGATGTGTCGATTCACTAACATCATGGATGATGTGCCTTCAATTTCATTAATGTAATTCACAGATAGTTGTAAAGAGATTTTAATGGTTTAAAAGGTTTACAATGATTTTTTACCTCAATTATGTTCTGGAAAGAAATTATATTCATAATATTATCAGTATATGATGATACATGTCTGTGATTATTGAAGAACTACCAAAATGATCTAAATGAATATTAGTAACGATTTATCTAATGATTAATTCTCATACCATATAAACAATATGATATGTGTAATAATTTAATATTTCTTAAACATATTAACACCATTTTATTTAACTTATGTTGTTTAACTTCTATTCGTTAAGAAAATAATTTATGAACCAACCATGGAATCATATAAATCAAGTACTCAAAACAATGGAAATAACAATACATTATAAATAAATGGGTCAAATGATGTTATAAAATTATCATATAAGGTGTTAAAATAGGATTATTATTATTTTAAATATTAATAACACCATTTTAAACATTATAATTTTGGTTTAAACTTATTTAATCTATATCAAACACGAGGTAGGGGAATTCTTATCCCAGTTTCCATTCTTTGGGTTAACCTTCTATTTAATTAATTATATGATAATATAATCCTTTGGGTAATGAATTGAATTTGTATTATGTTTTATTATGTTTATTTATAGTGTATACACATTTTTTTTTTCATTATATCAATTCTCACTTAAATTATATGATATTTGTATGTGAATTTTCTTTAACAATTCTCTTATTAAATTCTATTTTCCAAATTTCAAAAGAAAGGGTTTTTATGAAATTTTTCATGTTAACTGATTATTTTCTAGATCATGGGAATTGTTTATGATGAATGGTCAGACCTATAATCCCTCTAATTTATGTTATATGGGTATGTTGGTGATCGGTGGTATGGTTACTCGATGTTTAAATGCGATGGATACAACATTATATAGATGTGAGGGTTACATTGTATGGTAGTCATGAGGGTTACAAATCAAAAGGTAATTGTAAGGGTTACAATATAATTAATTAAAGACCCAAGATACCCATGTGGTTTTATATATGTTTTTTAATGTTTTATTGAAATCTCATGTTTCACAATGTGCTAATATATGGGCGATAAGTATGTATTTGTGGAATTGAATTCTTATGTTTTTAGGTATTTATGGTCTAATTGTTTCTTTCTTTCTTTTTATATCTCAGAATAAGATCTTTCTGCTCATCCCATGTTTTTAAAATTAGTTAACTAGTTATAAGGATGTTAATTAGAATGAATTAATTCATGTTAAATGTTATGAAGATTTTTCAATGAAATCATGTTGTTTTTTTATGTTAAAAATAAATGTTTTGGAAGAATTTGATATTGTTTTAATGGTACACCCTTTGTATACTTCTGGGTGGATATGCATAAGTTATATCCTCACATTATAAAAATCTAAATCAATATGATATATGGGAATGAAAATAAGTGAAATCTAGTTTAAAGGGAAAGATAATGTAATTTCTATGGCCTTGTCCTTATAGTTGGTATCATAGTATGGTTCAGATAACATTAAGAGTTTTTATGATCTTAATAGAATACCATAAATAATTTTTTCCTTTTATTTATGGCTATATAGTATATAATTTAATGATTACCATGTTGATTCATCTATGATATGTATGTTCATAATGTTTCTCCAGAAATGAAACAAGGGATAAAAAGTAGGAATAATGTGAGAGGCTAATATATTTCCAAAACCACAACCCAGAATTGTGGAAATTGTAATCGATCAGTTAGTGATATTAATGGCTTAGCTGACGCATGAAATAAATAGAAGTGGCATCCATGAAAGGGAAAAAATAGATCTACCATAATGTAAAATGATGATAATGGAAGATTTTATGAGGCAACACCCCCGTGATTTCAGTGGATCTTATAATTTAGTTGCTAATGAAGGATGTATTAAAGTCCTTGAAAAAAAATCGATGTTATGGGATGTTCATATAAACAAAACATTAGTCTTTACATTTATCATTTTGAAGGGGAAGCTGATTGGTGGTGGTCAATAGTCAAGAATATCAGGGATAAAAAAGAGATTTAATCCCTATAGTTGGATGAATTTAAAATTATTTTACTTGAAAAATATTTTCCTAATGTGGTTTCAATTAAAATGGAGATTTTTTTTTTGATAAATTGACGAAAAATGATTAATATTTAGTGGTTGTGCATGAAACATACTTAACCCGACTGGTGAGGTATGCTCCGAATCTTATTCTCGATCATGATATAAATATCATCTTTTTTTACTCAAGATTGAATCCATGATATCAGAGGGAATTTTCTTCCCCTTAGATCAAAAGTTATGAGAATGTTATGAGAAACATATCTAATGTGATGAGAAGGTAAAATGGAGTTTTATAATGATCCCTTGTGTTTCCTAAACAAATATATGAAGATTTCTAAATGGGATGTGATGGGTAAGAATCAATCAATGAAATCTGATGGTAAGAAAGTCCATTTTTAGTGTGTGAAAAGAGTTGTAAAAGGTACCCTAGGGAATGTATTACCAAAACTGGGAAGTGTTTTTGATGTGATAAGTTTGGACATATGAACCATGATTGTAATGATAATGATCTTAATATAAGTTCTGATAAAAAAATGTAAACTGTTTCAAATGTTTTGAGATGGGACATTATACAAATTCCTTCCAAATGAATGATCCTAGTGATGGAAATTAGCCATACTAAAAGAAGAAAGGTGTAGTGATATTCTCAGAATTTTTTTTGTAGATGTTAGAATAATCAATGATGTGGTATCAGATAAATTTTTTATTTACTCATATTTTTCTAATAACATGTTTGATATGGGACCTACACATTCCTTTATTTCTGAGAAATTTTTGGGAAAATTGACAATATCCCCTCAAAAATTGATACATGAACATATTTTAAAAAAAACGAGGAAATTTTATAGAAAAGAATGAGTTTTAATAATCTAATTAATTTTATATGTGGAAATAAATTACTTTCATGGATTTTTGTTTTTCCCATAGTAGAGTTTGATGCCATTTTGGTTTTGGATTTTTTTTTCTATTTTCCATGCAAAGAATGAATTTAAGTATAGTGATTTTTTAGGAAGAGTTTTATTTTGTATAAACGAACAAACCCATACAATAGAAAACATATATGAAATATGTGAAATTTTATAATTATTTAAATGAATGTTATATTTCTTGATTTTTTGAAAAAAATGGGACTATTCATATTACTGATGTTCTAGTGGTAAATTAACACATTGATGTTTTCTTGATGATTTACCCGATTTTATAGCTGATCGGGAAGTTCAATTCATAGTTGACATACATCATGATGATAATACTATTTTAATTCCCCCTTATAGAATTTAACAAATGGAGCTTCTTGAATTAAATAATAAGTAAGATGAGTTCCTTGATAAAGGGATCATTCGTCTTAGCACATCACCATGGGGAGGTTTTACTTTTTTCGTTAAAAATAAATATGGTTCTGTGAGACTTTGTATTGATTATATATCTTTTAATAAAATTTCTATTAAGAATACATGTCATTTTTCTCATATCAAGGAATTGTTTGATTAGATCCAGGGAGCCATGTATTTTTCAATTATTGGCATGATATCTGGGTACCATCAGCTGAAGGTGAAGGTAGATAACATTTCAAAAAATATTTTCAAACTATATATGGTAATTTTGAATTTTTTAGTCTGTTTGTGTTAACTAATTATCCTGATATATTCATAGATATTATGAATTTAATATTTCATGAGTTCTTGGTTAAGATTGTATTTTTTATTGATGAATGTATTGTATCTTCTAGGTGTGAATAGGAGCTTGAAAAACATATAAGGGTTTATTTTCAGACCTTATAAAAAAAGAATCAGTTTAGAAATTTCAAAATTGTAAATTTTAGTTGCAAAAAATTTTTTTATTGGGTTACATTATTTATAAATTTAGCATAACTAATGATCATGCTAAAATGAATATGTTTGATGAATGGAAAAGACCCAAATATATAACCGAGGTTTATAGTTTTCGTGGTTTTACATGATATTATAGGAGGTTTGTTGAAAACATTCAATGGATATCTAGTCCCTTGACTATGTTAACATGAAATGGAGTTAAATTAACCTAGAAAAAGGGATGTAAATATTTTTTTAGGAATTGAAATGAATATTGGTGAATACTCTAGTTCTGAACCTACCATCCAGAAACTATGTGTATTTCATCTATATTGATGCTTAATTAAAGGTAAATGGATTTATTTTGATGAAAAATTATTAGGTAATTTCTTATGATTCAATAAAACTAAAACATCATGAGTAAAAACATCTCAGACATTATTTGGAATTAGATGCTATGTTTTAAAAAAAATTATAGGTATCATTTATACAGATCCAAATTTGAAATATATATTGAGGACAGAACTGTGGAGTATATATTCACTCAAAACAAATTAATCATGAGGAAAAAAGGTGTGTTTAATTGATAAAGTATTATTATTTAATGACCAACTAACATCTTATAAAAGAAAATAGTGTGGTTTATCCCTTTAGTAAAAACGACATGCATCATTAACTATTTTATAGATGAAAAAATACCGTTTTATTAATGATTTAATGAATTTTGTCTTGGAAGTTGTTAGTGCAAGAAATTAATCTTTTTCACTTAAGGTTTTAGTGCATTTATCTTCTTCATAGATAATAATGAATTCACAGAAAAAATATGGTGAGCTACAGAAAAAGGTATAATTGGTTAAAATGGAAAGGATACAATAATTTAACATTTATATATATTGTGTTATAAGATTTGTAAGGGGATTGTGTGTGCCTTGTGATTCTCTGTTGAAGAATGAATTATTATGTGAAGAACATAGTTATCCATTTTCAGTTTATCCTCGGAGCACAATGATGTACATAAACCTTAATGAGTATTACTAGTGGGATGGAATGAAAAGGGATATTGTAGATTTTACCTTGAAATGATTGACATGTCAATAGGTGAAATTATAATAGCAGTTTATGAGGGAGATGCTTTAAAATTTACCAGTTTTTGATTGGAAATTGAAAAAAATATCCATATAGTTCATTGTGGGACTATCGAAGTATTGCTTTGGTAATAATGCAATTTGGGTTATTTTAGATCAATTGAATAAAACCTCTCATTTACATCTTATTCAATATACAATGTATTTTTATAATCATTCTCTACTATACCTAAAATATATTTTCAGCTTACATGGTGTTCCCATTTTTATTGTGTCTGACCGTGAGCCCCGATTCATTGAAATATTTTGGAAAGGCCTTCATAAGTCGTTGAGAAAATAATTAAATTTTTGTACAACTTTTCATGCTCAGTCAGATCGGTAGTCAGAATGGATGACTCAAATATTGGAGTATGTGCTTTGAGTTTGTTCATTGGATTAACATGTAAGTTGGGATCAATATATTTATTTAGTTTAATTTTCCTATAATAAATTTTTTCATTATAGTATATATATGTATCCTTTTGAGGCATTATATGGGAATCAATGTGGAAGTGCAACTTTTTGGGATGAATTCAGGTAGAGGATATTGATGGGACAATAATTAGTAGAGTAAGTGGTGGTGAAAATGAATATGATCTACCAACACACGAGGACGACCCAAAGCATGCATAAATAGTTTGAAGTGATTTTTGGAACCAAGGATATTCTTTGATGGAAATGGAGTTTGGTTTGCGATTGTTTTCAATCCACATATGGTTGATCATGTATTTTTAATCAAATGTGTTCTTGTGATATAGGTAGAAAGCAGTATTGAAGATGGCACAATCCCATAGTGTTTGACATTTTTTTGGGTCTCAATATTGATTGTTTGTTTTTGAAAAAGGAAGGATTTATATAAATGTGTGAAAGAGTTGTGGAATAAAAATTTAAACCAGAATAGGATGGACACTATGTAGCACGAAACACAAATAACATACAAAATACCAGTAATGGTGTTTGGATAATGAAATTCACTACACAAAAGAGACAAAAATGGTTCGCATAAAGGAAAATAGTTCCCAGTGATGGTTTGTGGTTCATATCATGGCTTGTTGTTCACAAGAGGAGAATAGTTCAATGGAAAACATGTCAATCGTCAAAATATGGTCCGAAAAATTGAGAACTCTGAATCATGTAATGGTAATTGTATTCAAGCCACATAGGGAGAATAGTTCGCAGAGTGAAGGAGGTTCGTGGTAAGGCTTGAGGTTTGCAGAAGGAAATGGTTCAAAAGATGGCATGTCATTCTCAAAAACAAGGCAGTGTCTCGAGAATCCGTGAGGTGTTTCATTTGAATAATCTAGGTGGAGATTTTTACAACCACATAGGGAGAATATCAATATACAGACTACATAGGGAATATGGTTCGTGGGAGATGCACAATACATGGTAAAGGCGGTGCCATATCAAAGATTTGGTAAATATAGGTTTAGTAAATTTTGATGAATCTATTTTTCTATAAAAAGGGGACTAATATTTAATTATTGCATGTATCTTGGATATATAATTTTAGAGTAATTTAGAAAGAATCTAAAATAAATTCATGTAACAAAAACACTAAATTTTCATTAATAAAAAAATCATAAAGGAATTTTGTAATGTGAAAAACATTTTATTGAATATAGTACATGACGAAATCCTCATAGTATGCAGATCATGTTCGTACATAAAATAAGGCAGTATGAGAAAAAAGGTTCATGGAGGAGAAGTCAGTCAATGGTGAAGAATTGGTACGTCATATTAGAATAAAAGGCAGTACGTGTTCATGGTTTATAGAGGAAATATGCGGTGATGGTACATGGAACACTACAATATAAAGAGGTGTTACGCAGAGAACTATATTAAACAGAGGTGTTACGCTGAGCACTATAGTATGTGGAGGAAGAAGATAAATTTGTAGAGGAAAAGTTTGTGAATAAACAATATGTAGAAAAGTATATTACAAATGTAGTGGAAAATGAAACTTCAATAAAGATTATATATAAATATAAGGATGCATGATTTACTTCCAACCCATAAAAGTAAAAATCATGTTTATAAACTATGTTCTTATTCTTCCCAATGTTGTGAGCAATGGGGAGTCAATGGGAGTGATCGGAGGAATGTAGTGTGCTATCCCTAAAACCTTGTAAAGGTAGTGCGCCTGGCACAAAGTGACTGTGATAAACATTAGTACTCCATAATTAATGAAGATTAGTGGAATTAGGTATGATTTTAAATGGGTCATCAAATTCTCCTTGGATGTATTGCATAGTGTTGAACCAAGTAAAGTTGATGTGTCTTCACTTGGCATATGATTGTTTGTTTTTCATGCATTCTCATCAAAAATTATTAACATGTTCCTACTAATGTGGGAAAAATATCCATTGATTTAAATGAATAATTTAACACCCACATTCACCCCACCCCTATCAGGGTGTCATAGGGTCCTTCAGATAACTAGAGTTATGACTTTTCTTTCGAGTTAGGTGATCAGTTTTTTCTCTAATCTCACCATGGAAAAGTATTATGTGTTTTGGAATAAATGGGAGGCTAAGACCACAGTTCATTTGACCATATGAATTCTTGGAGAATGTTCGATGAGTTTACTATAAAGTACCTTTACTTATTAGTTTATCTCAAGTGAATAATGTTATTCATGTTTTTAATTACAGAATGTATATGCCAAATTCACCTCATGTTTTCAACCTAGATGCAGTTCAGCTGGAAGATAACCTTTCTTATGAAGAGAAACCTATTCAGATTCATGATCAAAGAGAACAAGTTGTATAGAATATTGTAATTTTCTAGGTAAAGGTTTTATGGATAAATCAATGGTTGAAAAAGAAACCTGGTAATCTGAAAATTCTATGAGGTAAAGGTTCCCTCACTTACTTAATTGGTTAATAATATTGTGAGGATTCAATTTCTCGAAGGTGGGTAGAATAGAACACACCATGGTTTTGTAAAAATAAATCCAAAGGAATGAAACACTGTTTCTAAACATGAATATACTTTTTTTCTAATGAGGTAGTTATAAACTAATTTTAATCACAATTTTTTTACACTTTTATGATTTGAATTTTGAAAAATGGACATCTACGGTTGTGAATAGTACGTTATTTGGAGTATGATAGAACCAACATTTTATAGTGAATAGTAGTATACCCTTATCAATAGTAGTTTGAATATTAATATAACCACTATGAAAAGTAAATCATATTATTATTGTTAGATTATTTTGTTTATAAGATAATGACATTTTGATTAATTTTTCATTGTTATATAAAATGAGTTACATTTTTAAAATTGTTATTTTTTGAATAAATTATGATTTTTAATAAATATAAAACTAATCATATTTACAAAATTATATTTGAAAAATAGGATTTATTATTGTCTTAAACACATTGAAAAATGGTTACTGTATTTTATTTGTAATTTTATGAGATAAATGAATTTTTGATGATTTGTAAAAATATAATTTCATCTTTTCAGGTGTTTAATGACATCATAATGATGTAACAATGATGTAATATTTCTAGTAGACTCTACAGATTTAAAACATGATATTATGTGTCCCATGATACCAATAACAAGGGATAAACCAATGGGAATGACCATGGTTTTGTAAATACAACTAATGAGGTGTCGTTTAAAATTAATTAACAACTCCCTCACATTTACTATATATACGACCCTCACCCCCTCTTCATCTCACACCTCTAAAGATTTGAGTATTGTAAACATTACACCCAATACCCTTTCAATGGCTATTAATCACATCCAATATCTTATGTTATATCCCAAAATCCAAAACTGAAGTCCATAAATAAGATCTCAATTATAAGAGATCAAGAGGTAAATATCCTCTTTCCTTTTCTTGTGTTTTTTTCAATACTTTTCTTTTCGTGTAATATCTCTACCTACCCTTATACAAGATCCCAGAAATCTCTATTATTATATAGATTATTTTTTTATCATGTTAATGGAAAAAATTTCTTCATTCGTACTCTACCCTTCCTGTTATTCTAAAAATAAAAAACATCATCCCTGATGTGTCGATTTATCAACATCGTGGATTAGGAGTTTCAATTTCCCTTACTTCGATCAGGGATAGTTGTAAAACCATTT
The DNA here is from genome assembly GCA_963277665.1 of Viscum album. NCBI lineage: Eukaryota > Viridiplantae > Streptophyta > Magnoliopsida > Santalales > Viscaceae > Viscum > Viscum album. Next base: position 357,437,881 of record OY728158.1, on the reverse strand, counting down.
TAATGGTTGAAACATATTTTATAGTGTTTTATATTACATCTATAATGTTTTGGAATTAACTAATATGTATAATGTTATATGTATATGATGAAACATGTTCGTGATTACTGATGAACACAAAAAACGATCCTAACAAATATCACAAATGATTTATCAAATGATTCACCCTAATACTATATAAAAATGTTTTATAGAATCATTTATTTTTTTGAAAACATTTTAACACCATTTTTTTACACTTATGGAGCTTCTATTATATTCTACAAGAATATCCATTATGAACTGAGCATCGAAATCATGTAAATCCCACACCCAAAACAATGGAAATAATAAAATATTATTAATAAATTGGTCAAATGATGTTATAAAATTATCATATAATATGTTATAAACATGATTATTATTATTTAGAATATTAATAACACCTTTTTAACCATTATACAGGTGGTTTAAATAATTTTTATGTTAGACGAACTTAAGGTATGGGATTTTTAACCCAATTTCCATTATTTTGGTTAACCTTATATTTCATTAATTATATGGTACTTTATCATTTGGGTAATGAATTTAACCAATAATAATTTCTATCAGTTGTATTTATAGTCTATATAAATATTACATTCATTATATTAATTATCACTTGAATTATATGAAATTTTTTAAGGTAATTATCTTAAAAACATTTCTTTTAAATTTTCATAACAGAAATCAAAAGCATTGCTTTTATGCAGTGATTTATGATTATGTTCTAAATCTTGTGAATTGTTTTATATAAAATGTGTGACCTATATATCAATCCAATTAATGGGGTATGGGTATTTTGGTGGTCATATATATGGATACTCTATGTGTAACTATGATGGTTACACTATAAGGTAGTAATGTGGGTTACATGGTAAAGTAGTCGTGAGGGTTACAATTCATAAGGTAGCCACGATAGTTACAATATAATAAAGTAATTCATCAAAATACCCTTATGGTTTTATATATGTTTATTAATCTTTTATTTAAATTTCATGTTTCAAAAGCTAAGTAAATATGTGTGAGAAGTATGACGTTGTGGAAATGATTTCAAATATTTTTATGTATCCATTGTATAATGATTTTTTCCTTCTTTTTGATTTCCCATACTGAGTTATTTATGCTCATACCATGTTTTTAAATTATTTTCATATATTAAAATGATGTATAGGAGAAACTAGGATGTCATGTTAAATATTATGAATATTTTTCAATGAAATCATGTTGTTGTTTTGTATTAAAAATTCTATGTTTTGGACGAAATGGATACTGTTTTAATTGTACCCACTGTGTATGCTTGTGGGTTCATATGTATGAGTTATTTAATAGATTTATAAATATCAAAAAATAAAATATCATTGGGAATGGAAAAGAGTGAAATTTAATTGAAATAGATAAATTAAGTAATGCTTATGGTCTGGACCATATATGGAGTCATACCGGCCACATCATATGCCAGATTGACATAAAAACTGATTCATGAATGTCATAAATAAATTATGAACAATATTTATAAAATTATAAAATAATTGAAGCTCATTTAATTTATTTTTATAATATAATTCTAATATTTAAATAAAACAAAAAAATTATATTTAAAACACACACTTTGAGTCATACCAACAATAACATATGTTGAATTGACAGGAGGTTGATTCCATTAAAAAAGAAAAAAATATCGATTGGTACTATTTTTTGAAAATAATTTTAGATTATTTTATTGTTTTTGGCTATGTCATGTATGTTTTAAAACTAAAATATGACTTTTATTTTGAAAACAAACCAATTGAGACATACAGACAGAATTGTGTGTCAAATTAACGTGAGATCATTTACTATAATCACAAATGAATTATGTATGGTTTACTAATGTTAAAAATTATTCAGTTATTTTTTTCCTGATTTTGGCTATGTGACCTGAATTTTAAACTAAAATTCATTTTTTTATATTGAATGCACTAAATTATAGTCATGCTGGACACATTGTGTATCGGATTGACATGTTGTTGATTCCAACATGTCATGTATCAATTATGGATTTTTTTCCTAATATTTAATAATAATTAAAGATAATTTTCAGCATTTTGGAAATATGACTACTGATTAAAACCAATAACAAACTTTTATATTGGAAACATGCATGTTGAGTTATAATTCCCATATCAGGATTAAGATTTAAATATAGTCAATTAATATACAACTTAAATGTATTATCGTTTTTTACTAATATTTGAAAACAATGGATGATTTATTCTTGGTTTTGGAAATGTGACACGTGTTTTAAACTAAAATGACACATTAATATTTAAAACACAAACATTGAATTATATTGAGAACATCATTTATAAAAATGATGTGTGGTTAATTCCAACTCATAAAAATGAATTACGAATCATTTTCTAAAATTTTGAAAAAAATCCAATCTGATTTTTTAGTTTTGACAATGTGGCCCTTGTTTTCATCAAAAATGACTATTTTATATTTAATATATTCCCTCAGAGTCATACTATAAAACATCATGTGTTGAAATGATGTATAGTCAAATTCTACACATCAAATATTAATTGTAGATCATTGAACTAATTTTTTATGAAATCTAGAGCTAATTTGTCTATTTTTTGTGACATGTGTTTTAAACTAAAATGAAACATTTATATTGAATAAATGAACATTGAGTCGTATTGACCACATTGTGCTATGGATTAAAATGTTATTTCTTAATAAAATTTACAAATGAAATTTTTTTATTTTTCATAATGTTTAAAAACATCCTGATATAATTTTCACATTTTTGGCTATGTGATGTGAGTTTTAATCTAAAATTGCACTTTTATATTGAAAATGGACACTATGTGTAACAACAACAAAAATCATGCATGAGGATCACATGAATTAAATTTATATATTTCTTAGAGGTATTATGCCTCATTTTTAAAAGGTCATAAAGCAAACATATCTTGTTTTCTATATTTTGGATATGTGATGCACATTTTTATACAAAAATAAATTTTTTTTATTGAAAATTAAATTTTTACATCATACCCACTAAATCATGTGGTGGATTGATGTGATGTCAATTCCAACCCTAAAAAAGAATTATTTTTAATTTTAAAAATTTCTTTTGACAATTTGAGATTCTTTTCACAGTATTTGTAGTGTGATGATCATTTTAATTAAAAATGACACATTTCTTTTAAAAACAGACACTTGGAGTTATAAAATTCCCAATGTGTATTATATAAATAGTTGATCCACATATACATGAATGAATTAATCGTTGAAAATATTCCTAAATATTGAAGATAATATGATATTGTTTATACAATATCATCCATGTGGTGCATGAGTAACCATAATTGACACTTAAAAACATGCACTTTGTGCAATACTAGATACATCATGTGTTAGATTTATGTGCCTTCAATTATTACATATAAAAAATAAATTATGGATCATTTTTATATCTAATAAAGATAAATTGTGATTAATTTCTTATTTTTTTTTCTATTTGACATGAAATCTATAATAAAATAAAATTTTTATTTTGAAAACACATAAATTCAGTCATATAGGCCACATTCTGTGATAGCCTGACATGTAGTCAATTCATAAATCTCACACTTGAAATATATATTGAAATTACATGTTTTGAAAATAATTCAGTATTATTCCATAGTTTTTGTATAAGTAATGCACATTTTAACATAAAATGAAACATTAATATTAAATACTCACTCAATAAGTCATACTAGATAAATGATGTATGTGATTGAAATTTAGTCGATTCATACACATCAAAAATGTATTTTAGATCATTTTCTTGAATTATCTGAAAAATATCAGATGATGTTTTCATTTTTCTCTATGATATGTGTTGTTAAACTAAAATGACACTTTTAATGAGAAAACTATATATTTTTTTGATCCATACCATCCACATAGTGTGTCAAATTGATGTATGGTTAATTCTTATAAGTCAAAAATAAATTATGGATCATTATTTTAATGTTTTAAATTGTTATGATATCTTTTTCTTGGTTTTAAAAATATTATTTATGTTTAATCTAAAATGACACTTCTATTGAAAACACACACATGGAATCATTGAAGTCACATCGTGTGTTGGATGGTCCTCTGGGAAATTCTTATACATTAAAAATTTATTACGGATTAATTTTCTAATGTTTTTTGATAGTTTGATATCAGTTATGTGGTTTTTCCTATGTGTTTTTTTAGAGTAACATGATAATTTTAATGCAAAGATGTGAAATTTGATTCATAATTACTAGATCATGTGTTATGTTGATTGGGTTTTGATTCCTACAAATACCACATGAAATATCGATCATTTTTTCATAATGTCTAAAAATAATATAATGTCGTTTTCTGGGTATTGATAATGTTATTTTCATTTTAATCTAAAATGAAAATGTTATATTGAAAACAGAAACATTGATTCATACCACCCACATCATGTTTTAGATTGATGTGCATAAAATTTCAAATTTTATAACACTATTTGTAGATTGTTTTCTAGAATTTTGAAAACAATATTATTTCATTTCATTAGTTTTAAAAATATGACTATCATTAAAAACTAAAATGAAAATTTTATATTGAAAAAAATGATCTTTGAAAAATTATGGGCAAATTGTATGTAATATTGATTAGTGATCTGACTGAAAATTATAATTTTTTATAAATTATTGTGGAATGCAAAAAATACAATAAAATATTCATGTGGTATATAAGTGATGAAGCCTAAGGCAATAACCATATAAAATTATATATCTCTCAACTGAAGTAAAACATATATAATAAAACAAAATTAACTTATTATCCCAGTTATCTTTCGATGAATGGTAATCCACCAACATATTACCCCCATGCCATGTATGTAGAACCAATATACTAGGAAATATAATATCCCTACAAGCATGTTTGAGGTAAATAATATTCCATGGAAAATCGATCTTAAATTTCAAGGAAATAACAACAATTTCATAATATTATTCAATTACAACCTACTGAATATCTATTTCGTTACATTATTTGAGTCCTTGTTTCGTCACCGATTCCTCATGCACCATAGAAGTACCCTACACATATAAAGAAAAAAAATTTGTAATAACCAATCCTCTACCATCATAAACAAAACCACCTATGTGCATGATCCCATTAATGTATTAACCATCCACATTTAATTTATCTCGTATACTGGAAGCTTCCATCTCAGCCAAACACTAAGAGACCTCCTCCCAGAAAAATTACCCTCGATTGAACTACAATGTGATACAAATGAATGGTCCACTAAGGAGATGCTAACATTGACACATTATTTCAATAGAAAAGAGAGAGTATCCAGAAACATACACCTAATATAATGAATATTAGGACAAAAATATAATGACATGACCTGTTATGTATCTCCCATAAATTCCAACACAAAAGGTTGATAAAAAAGGACCATACCTTAGCTTGGGCCCCATCCCTTTCCTTTGAATCCCACCATAGCTCCAAAAAACAACCAAAAGACATTACACCTCAACTAAAACATGATAATACAACAACATGAACTAAAAATATATATAGCCCAATAACTTTAAAAAAATAGATTAACATCAGATTTATATTTAGATTTAACTCAAAACATTCATTTTTATGTAAGAGGAATACTAATTCATTCCATATTATTAGTAATAAAAATATTAAAATATCAAATTATCAAAAGAAGAAAACTAAATTTTGAAAGAAAATATTTACACCATATTGTAGTGGTCATATAATCCATGTCAGAACCCATTACAAAAAAAAGTTTGAAAATTAAATATATATATATATATATATGATCAATTCATATACATCATAAATAAATTATGCATAATTTCTATAATTTGTTTTAAAAAACATGTTTATTTTCTATGTCTGGACATTGCAACGTGTCTGTTAAAATAAATTACTGTGTAGAGATCAGTCTTTTCCACTAAAGTTTCAAATTCCAACCTCATTCAAATTTTTTCATTTATAATTCCATGATTAAATTAGTGCATTGGATTATAATATCAGAGAGGAATCATTATTAGTATTTACTATATATTTCAATGGAATGTATTTGTGTGAATAAAATGTTAGTGTAATGGGATTCATATTGTTTTTTTCATCAGGAATGTGGAGGTGATTATAATAGAGTTCATACCCTTTTAACATAGTCCTAATAATGCCAAAAGTCACAAAAATAAAATTATAATTATAGGATCATGGATGTACCTTTCCTATAATTTGGTATTATGACTTCATATTTGTGGTGAAAAGGATCCTTTACCCATTTCCCTCTACCCATTATCTTTACTATATCCTCAATGTACAATTTGTCATAATATAAACTATCTTCTTACATGGTACTAGATCAACCAAAATTTTTACATTTATACCCTCCATGATACATATTTATATCAAATAAAAAATATTATTATTTATTTATAACATCATCATAAAAAAATTTAGATTCCAAGATCTCGAAATTACACTTAAAGGACAAAAATTTATGAAAAGATGATGTGGAATGCATGTTCATTTGGGGAATGATACTACACCCTTTAGAATCATTTAATACTTTTAGTAACAATTTTATGATTCATTTTGTGATATGTAAATTTAATAAATATATCATACATGTTGAATTGAATTTAGAAATCATCTATAGATCAGAGTGAATTTGAATGTATCTGAAATTATTTTCCATCAAGTTCGGGTCTATTATTGATATTTTTTTCTATTTCTATGAGATGAAACACCCTCGATAAAAATAATCATACTAGTTGCATTAAGTAGAAGAAACATATGTTTGGTAGAATCATTAACTCTATATCCTCACTAAATAGTTTAAAAATATCAATTGTGAGTACCAAATATCATTGAATGATGGGAGGAACAAGTCATAAAAAATATTTTTATGGTAACAAAAAATGTATATTTTGAATAAATATATAAATAAAATATTTCAAATAGTATATGAAATTTATTTTAAAAAAGTTAATTACTGCATTTTAAAATTAAAAGGCTTTAAATCCCAAATGTATCTCAATGTTCATAGCATGTACATGATCACATACTTAATTGGTAACCCCATAATGGTGATACTGAATGTCATCTTGAAACCATGTAATCATACCACTCAACTCTAAAAATTATATCTTATTTTCAGTATGTATAATTTTATGTTATCCTGATATAATAGAAAAAAAGTAAAAAAACTTTTAAAAATACATTAATTGAAATTATAATTACCTTGGAAAATTCCATGTTTGGGGATTATAGTTTGTTAACGGTATATGAACCATCAAATTATTTACCTTCATAAAGATAAATTTGATGACTTTTACTATAGATATATTATCAACCAATATTGTACTAATAATATTCACTTTAAATTTCAAATTATCTAACTCCTATATTTATTCAATTATACTAAATTATGATATATTCACATAGATTGGATTTCTATCACAAGAACTGAATATGTGAATCAATGGATCCATAAGCCTAACTCAACTATTTAGCATCGTACCATATTTATCAAGTTCATTTATATAAAATAAATATCCATTAATTACAAAACCAGTGAAAGAGATAACATTAACATTTGGTCAAATGGATTTCCAATGAAGATGATCTGTAATAAAATTGGTATTTTAAGATATCTCCTTATAAATATGATATTATAACCATCTAATAAACTAATGATTATTGGAAATTGATATCCATTTTTCAGACCTTGATGTATTAGAATGTTTAAAAATTACTCAATGGAATTCATCATATTGAGAAATCTCTAATACATTATTTAATATGTAATGTTGATTATTCTCATTCTCTGTAATGATTATTCTAACCACACCGCATCAATAAATTTTATATTCTATAAGTCTTCCACTATAATGTGATTTTGGGACACCAATTATATAACTCTTTGGGATAAAATCAATATATAATTCAATAACATCCTCAATAATAAAACTCTCTTAAATAAAATATTCTATGTAACATCAATTCCTGATGTGCCCCTTTAAAATTTAAATATATTATTTAGTGGGGTTACATCCATAAACAATGTTCTTGACCACATAGTAGAATCTATATAACCCAGTGAACCATCAGGTGGATAACTCTATCAACTAATTATGGTTTTAATAATAACACCACTTATCATAATATGACAATAATTTCATTATTCGTGATTGGAAAATATATAGTGTCTATTACATTAATAAATATAGATTTCATAAGGATGTAATGTTTTGTTAATATATTTTGTACATTTTTACGAGAATTAAACCTAACTCTATTATAATGAAATTTTCATCAAAACATGACTAACATGTTATTTTAGATACAGTAACATCAAATTATTAATTTCAATGATATTATTGATATTTTATGTATACTCATCTTAACAATTTACATAATTAAGGATGCTTCATAATTGAAATTTTTCTATTCCAGATAACTCTATGATTGTGAAGGAATAATAATTTTCCTTTCACCCTTCCCTGGTGCCAAAATATACCTTATACCCACATTAGTCATGTCAAACATTTATTTAATTAGATATTTTATTATCTCTGGACCATTTTTATCAAGAAAATTGAAATATCAAGGATATATTTTTCAATATTCATGAAATCAACAAAATATATGACATATAAAAATTCCCAGTGTGGTAATTGAAATAAAATTCATTTAATTTTTCCAACCATATTTTTAGGGTAATTTAAAAACGGATTTTCAAAATAAGTGTCATTTTAATTTACATTAATGAGATGTTGATCACTAGTTAATTGGGATGGTGTTGTACATTGTTCTGTATTTTCTGTGAATAATATAATCCTAGATCATTATTTATGTCTTCATGGAAAAAATTTACAGTGTCTTAAAAATATAGTATTCGAGGAATGTTTCAACCTAACTGAGTTTTTATTATCTACAAAAATGGTACACCCAAACATTCCATTAATGATGTTTCCTAAAACATTTCCATAAAAAGGGAAGTCATTTATCAACTTATAGAACATGGTTCTCAATATGAAATCGTCAATTCAATGATCCTCATACAATGTAAAACATATATCTCTCATCAATTTAGATCTTCAATCAATGATTCCAAATGGGTATCAATATCATTGTGGGATGTTTGTGTCATGATATTAATGGGGAGAACATAATGTAGTTGTGCTTCATATATGACTATGGAAGAATGATTTAATTTACCTTCATTACTATTAATGAAATCTGATTTTTACATTTCAAACCAATTGGACATATTCCATTATATATTACATAATTCAATGGTTTCACGGCTTGTTTCCAAATTCAGGATAATCATATTCAATTTTCAGCCACCAAAGATTAATCTTTGTGTGTTGTATTTTATATCTCCAATTGTTGTATTTTCATGCCATGAAAATTTACTAATAGTTTCCTGACATCCATAGAGTTTCTAAAAATTCTAGGAATAGAAAAATACCATACACATTTTGATGTATTTGATTTATTTTTCTTGTTTTTAGTTGTGAAAAAGCCCATAAATGTTATGAGTGGTTCATGGTCCATGATAAAACAATCATTTGTATATGCAATTATTTTCATAGAGATAATACCCATTGAAAATATAATTCACTAAGTTCCATAATTTTAACAAGGATGATCATTTTATTCAGGTAACATATCTATTACGAGACCATGTAAATAATTAAATATGGTGTCACTCATTCTACTTCCAAATTTATAATTATATAACATTAATACAACTGACAATATTATATATTTAGTACAACTATCATACAATGAAATCATTTCATAGATATTTAAATTCCCAATAAAATAATTATAATCATGAAGGTTATCATGAATTTTTATTTTCAATTCAATTATAATATATATATAATCATTTACACTACCATTCATATCAATTGATCCATAAATCACTATATCATACCAATCAGTATATATATTCTTTTTTCCTGAAGTTTAGACCAAAATTTGTAGATTTCATCTATTTAATGAGAATCAAAAGAATTTTTAAACTCTTTTGAGTGAATCCATCTTAATTATAACGAACGCAAACATGGATAATTTTTTTTAGAAGGGTCATATGCATGCTCTATTTCAATAATGAGAAATATTTTTATGCCAACCTCATACTCTTATTTCATATGATGATCATCCATATAGTTTATATTAATTTCCATCTTATTATTTTCAATAATATTAGTTGTTTTTTAAAATAAATATATAAACATAATGTATAAATAAACAAAGAATAAAGGTATATATAATTAGAAGAAATATGATAAATTTTCTATGAAAAAAATATTATTCTCACGTTGGACAGTCAATGACGAAATATAAAATGTTTTAAATATAAGATGATATTTTTCATTGAAATTGGAAAGATAGAATTCTAATGATAATGTTTCACATTAATAACCTTTAATTAAAATAATAATTTTTATTGTTTGAAATAATTTAGGATGGTGTTTGTAGAATTAATGCATAATATTGATAATGGAAGTATGTTTTGAAGAAATAAGGTAAAAGAAAAAGATGAATTCCAATAAGGGGAATCTATATGGGATGATTTCCACCATGATTTAATTTCCCCCTTTGGTATATTGTAATCATGAATTTATAATAATGATCACACTGGACTTCTAATTTGGAATGAATCTCAATACGATAATGTTATTAGTCATGATTCTTAATAAGTTATTTTTAAAAAAAAATTGAAACATAAAAAACCCAACACATATTTAAGGGTTATACATTCCACAATATAGTAAATATGTATTATAACTCTCCTATAGAATTATTTAACCAAAATGAGGTTATTTTTAAATGATAATAGGAGTGGAATTATGCGCATTGATATTGTTTTTAATTGGTGGAAATAATTTATGGAAGGGAATAATCTCTATATATATAATGTAATGTAGAGTATAATAATGTGTTCACCTATTAAAAAAATGAATACATCAACAATTTTCAATCCCAAAATTATTAATAGTAAATAGTTATTATAAACTAATGAAGGATAATGATGTTTGTGGTGAAAAACCTTAAATTATTATATATGAAAAATACTGATTTTATTTCTATATAATCTATTTAATATGGCTATAAACAAATACATTGGGAAAAAACACCTAAAGAAGAACTAGAAATGATGAAATAATAAATTATTTTTAATGGAAGATCACAAGTAAAATTGTAGGTTTTTAAGGTGAGGATTCGTATACGGAGTTCACTAGGAGAGTGGTGATAATGTTCGGTTCCACAAGAGTTTGTACTAAACAAGGAATGGCGTCCATTGTTGGGGTTATATTTGAAGATAATAAAGGTTTTATCATTAATTTTATAAAAACATTTATAATGTCTTATATTTACCAACATAAAAATATAAATTTATAAAAAAACCACTCATTATTAATTATAAGTAATAGGGTTGATAATGATGTGACTTTATCATAAATTTCCATAAAATGTTTTTAAAGATGTGTTTTTTAAGTAATTTATATCATACCTCTTAAAACCCCAATATTTATCTGAAATATTTGAAAATATTTGATAATGATTCATATTTCATGATAAAATAGGTAGTGGTTGCAAATCCCTTCCCACCCCCTATGGAGTTGGAGGGACCTCTATCATCTTACATGGGAAGTCATCCTATCTCGTTATCTCCACATTATATCTTTTATTATCTTCCTTATTTTTGTAAAATATTTCTTATCCATAAAGCTCCACAATTGTGTAATGGATTCCAAAAACCTTTTCTCTTTTTATTGGATTTCACCGATGCCTCGTTTCTTGTGAACCTAATGTTGATAGCATGTTTCTATCAATGTCATCTATCGGTGGATTCATTTGACTTGTTTGTATTCAATTATTGGTGAATAAATGAATGATTTACGATGGGTCTTCTCAATAATAGACACATCGTGATTCTTTTGTCCTCGGAGAATATCTATGTCCAGCCCTAGTCCAGTCCCCCACACATCTGTAATGGATATAGTTTCTCCTTATTTAAGTGGATTTTGATTTCCACATGAATGGAGATACCACAACTATGGTGATTTTGTTTTTTTAAGGAACCCTCTTTTTTATAATCCAAATTCAAAAGTTAGATAATTTCATTGGTAGATATTAAATTTATGATAGTATAATTGGAACAATTTAACATCCTAATTCTCAGCAATGATTTCGTATTATATGTTTAAAGAACTCTAGTATAGAATGTTTGTATTGAAATTGGGGAAGAGTTATACTACAAGAAATCTATTTCTTTTGTGTTGTTGATTTATTTTTTCTCTACATTGAAGAAAAGTTCTCACTTGATGAATGTTTGTAGGAATGGGGGATTAAATAACATCCAGAAGACAGATGCAAGATTGGGATGTAGTGCTAAGGGAATATTGTCCATTTTATTGCAGGACATACAGAAATGTTCAAATTGTTGTTTTTTTGACTCAAGAGGTAATTAGAAGGTAGTATAATTTGGATAACATAAAGCCATGGATTTGAATGTGATAAAATGACATTATGGACTCATAAAAAACAGTTGACTCCCAATGGAATAGAACATTTTTTCACCATACAGAATAGGGATTTAATATTTATCCCTTATTCAAGAGTAGTATCCATATAATATATATTGAGTTGTTATTTTTAGGGGGTGTGGCATAAATGTCCTATGTAAAATAAAATAAATTCCTCTATGGTGTAATCCAGTTAGGAGGAAATGATAATTGGTAGTGAAGCTAAGAACATGGAGGTGTTATATGAGGATGAAATACAAAAAGGAATGGGAATACAAACCCTAATACCAAATAGATAACATATCTGATAGACAAAACCTTTTTGGGAATGATTAGGCAAATGATATTTCTTATTATTTTTTGGTGTACAGTTCTTATTGAGTTAATGTAGAAAACCTGCAATGTTAATGGAGGAGGAAGGAGAAGAAAGGAAAAATGGATTTATGGATATGTATTTTATTAAAGAAACGGTGATGTAAATAATGTAAGGAATGATCTTATTTACCTAGGATGATGGAAACAAGGTCATCCAAATAGAAATATTTGATGTATTGTGAACCCATGTTTCATGGCAAGGATGGTAAGAATAGTTCAAATAATAGTATTGAAAATCAGATAGTGGAGTGTGGTGAGAAAAATGAACAAGAATAGGATGCTGGTATAAAGAAGATCCAATTAAAGAATAGGATGTTTCTAATAGTAAATTCATATCAGCAAATAAGGATGATGGGGGAAAAGGGGGGGCATGTGAGCTTATTAATCATTTCAATGAATAAAATTTAAAAGAGGCATCTGAGATCAATGCAATAAAAGAAAAGGTCCATAGGAAAAAAGAGAAGATAGTGCAAGTGGACATTAATAAGGGAAAATTTGTATTGATCAATAATTAATATTTTATTTTGATACATGGATTCAAAAAAAGTATGATTAGTGTGGAATAGTATATCCAAACACTGGGAAAGATGGCCTATAGTTTTGGATAACATATCGAAGATGACCTAAACATGATGTCCACTCCTCTTCAATTGAGGTTATAGAGATTTAATGTTTCTAATATAGATTAACAATTTTCAAATGATTAGTTGATTTAGAATTATGTATGTTTAGTTCATGTTCCTTATATAAAAGGTTTCCCACTTTTCCCATAAAAATGATCAATATAATAAAACGTTAATTTTCAATCAACTACTAAAACCTATATAAAAAAATTTATAAAATAATAAATAAATATATATTAAAAATTAATTAATATTAAAAAGATAAAATCTAATTAACACTATTAGTGGAAAAATAATCTAAAATACATGAATTTAGTAAATATGTGATATTTGATAAATAAATAATGAATTGACATCAATATAATTCAAAAAATACATGAGTTTTATTAATTATATTGATTATTAAAAAATAAAAATAAATATATATTAAAATGAAATGTATATATATTAAATATATTAATTACAATCATATTAGAAACCATAAATTCAAAAGAATAAATATATACAAAAAATTATTTAGAATAAAGAAATTATAGTAATATTAAAACAAAATAAATTATAAACAAATGATAAAAATAGGAACATTAGTAGTGAGTAAATAATAGTAAAAAATATAAATAGGTTGGATGTTAAAAATGAGTTAAATTCAATAATGAAAAATCTACATATTTAAAAAATATTACAAAATGATCATGCATTATTAATTTTTTAAATTATTAAAAAAGTAAACAAGAATATATGAAAAATTGAAAATGAAAAAATATTAATGATATAAATTTAACCATATTAAAATAAATTAAAAATAATGAATAAACAAATATAATTGAATATTTCAAATGGGTAAAATTAAAAAAAAATTAACAATGAAACTATGGAATTGAATAAATAAAAATAAATAAAAACATTATGAAAATTAACGATTAGATAATATATAAAATGAATAAATTCAAAAAAAATATTTAAAAGTAATAAATAATATATTTTATTAATAATATAAGGAAGGAATAGTCTTTATTAGTTTATATATATATATATATATGTATTCTATTAATAAACAGAATTCTAAAAAAATAAAAAAGATTGAATAAATTATATAAATATTATGTTTGTGTACGTTCTATATAAAAATGAATTAGTTTCATATATGTATTTGTAAAATTAATGTAACACACATTTGATATATGTTATATTAGATAAAATTACATTTAATTAAATGTTCATTACATGATATAATTACTTTATATTATTAATTAATATTTCTTGTTAAGTTTAATCCATTTTTTACTATGTACATGACACCATTATTGTAAATATACATATTTTGTACTATACATATCATATATTAGGATATATTATATATAATGATATATATATATATGAATATATTTCAATATTACATATATTAAATATAATAACGATCAAGAACGTATAATGAAAGTAAAGAATAATAAATTACAAAAATATTAAATAAAAACTATTTAAAAGCAACAAATTATAAACAAGTAAATAAAATAATCCTCACTACTGAAAAAACACGCAACATTTATACGTGAACACTGACATAGAAATCACATTTATTTGGGAAAAAATGGGCCTTTCATTTCTAAAAAACATGAAACATTTATCTTCAGTAATAAAGGACCCCTTTATTAGTGCAGATAATGGACCCCTTTGTTGGCTATTTTGTTAGCACTAATAAAGGCCATTTAATTTGGTAATGAAATATGAAATCCCACACAATCTCAATAACACAACAAGATTAGAATAAGAAAATCATATTTGAATATAAATATCAATGAAAACCAGAATGAAATATAAATATTAAATATCGCTATTATTTCAATTCAAAATTTACATACAACATATTTTCATTAATGTGATATTTACAATTTAATAAATAATATTACAATTCACCATAAAAAATAAAAACTTTTATAGAAAAAAATATTCAATAATCATCTCATATAAACACCTCATCTCTTCAATAATACCAATGTTTCTAGAAACCATACTTAAAATAATAAAAAATTTATGAATTTAATATAATACCTATTTGATAAAAAATATTGTTAGTTACTATGTATGTCAATTATCTTCTTTGTTATACTATTAATTGTATTATTCGTTACTTAATTGATAATTTTTCATTAGTTAATATTTATTAAATATACCATTAATTGAAATGTATGTTATGAATTATTAATTACAATCTTAATGAAAAAAAAATTATATTGGTTATTACATAATATTTTAATGATATTATTTTTTATTAAATATTTTTAATAAACTAATTTGTTGTTCAAAATATTTTAATAAACATAATTAAAATTTTTTTAATTGAAAACATGAACATTGATAATATTGGGTACATTGTGTGTCAGATTGATGTACAATAAATTCTCACAAGACATTAATTATTTTATAATCATTTTCTTAATGTTTGAAAATAATATGAGCTCATATACACACTTTTGACAATGTGAACATGTTTTAAGCATAAATAAAATATTTTATATTGAAAACACTATTTTAGAGTCATATCGACGTCTTTATAGGGTAGAATGATGTGATGTTGATTCCTACTAGTTAGAAATTAATAATGGACCATCAATAAATATTTTTATAATAATTGGAGATCATTAAAATCATTTTGATAATATGATGCTAATTTTAAACTAAAATCTATGATTTATATTTAAAGGATAAACTATGATTCATATCAACAAAAATATGTGTCAGATTGACATGGCGATGATTCATATACATCAAGAATGAATTATGGATCATCATCCTAAGGTTTAAAAAGAATCTATGATTACTTTCTCAGTTTTTTCTATGTGATTTAACTTTTAAACTAAAATTACAATATTATATTCAAAACCAACTCATTTAGTCATAGAAATTACATTGTGTGTTAGATTAATTTTTGATCATTTTATATAATCAAAAATGAATTATGGATCGTTGTACAAATGTTAGAAAATATTAAGTGAATTTTTACATTATTTGGCTATGTGATACATATTTTAAATTCAAATAACACTTTTATATTGAAATCACTAAATTAGAGTCATGTTGGAAATATCATGTTTCATATTGAATTGTAGGTTATTCCAACATGTCATATATGAATTACATATTATTTTTCTCTTATTTCAAAATAATTAATGGTCATTTTCTAAATTTTGGCTATTTGACGCATGTTTTAAACTAAAATAAAACTTTAATATTGAAAAGAATAATGTTGAGACATAAATACTATATTATAAGTTTAAATGACATTCAATCCTTTACTATACATCATAAATATAATATAGTATGTTTTGATATTATTTGAAAAAAATCCTATATTTTTTCATGGTTTTGGCTCTATAACAAACATTTTAAACTAACATAGAATCATTTACATTGGAAACAAACAATTTGAATCATATCAAGAACATCCTATTTTGTATTGATGTCTAGTCAATTATAACTCAGCAAAAAATAGTTATGGAATGTTTTATAATATTTTAAAATCAATAAAATCCCATTTTCTTTGTATTTAAAATATTACACACATTTTAAGATAAAATAACTGTTTTACATTAAATAGATTCCCTTAGAGTCATTTGGGAAATAGAATCTGTTTTAATGATGTGTAGTTAATTAAAAAAATAAAAAATGAATTACAGAACATTGTATTTATTTTTCAAGGAAATCATTTCTCATTTTTCTATGGTTTCTATGTCACATGTGCTTTAAACAAAAATAAAATTTTATATTGAAAAAATAAAATTTGAGTCATATTAGCCATACTGTGTATCTGATTGACTTGTGATTGGTTTATAAATGATACAAATTAAAAATAGATCTTTTTTCCAACGGTTGAAATTAATCTGAGATAATTTTCTCATTTTTGATATGTGATGTGAATTTTAAACAAGAATTATAATTTTATATAAAAAACACTCAATATGAGTCATACTAACCACATCATTTGTATAACGACCCATAAATTACATACATTGTTAATACTTAAAAATTGAAGCACACTTATTACAACATATGACAAAACCAGAAAGGACCGTATAGGTATAGTGTCTTTAGAAACTGGGAAACTTAAACAACTAGTTCATAAATCTTCTACAGTGTCTCCCATTTATTTCATCATATCTAGGGTCCCTTTTAGCATATTCTACTTAATATCCATCTTCCTGGCCTGGGGAAAAGAAAACATAAAAGGGTGAGCTCAAATGCTCAGCAAGGGCAAATAAAAATAAAAATCATATCATATCTTTTTGAAAATCATAACCAGCAAAAGAGATCATAATATCTTAACATGGAATAAATCATAGAAGTGAAAATGAGATCCCCATAATCATAACATAAAACTTGAAACTTTGTGGCATGAACGCATAGTCATGGAAAATCATTTCTTGTTAGTCATGACTCATTTCCAAGTCTATCTTAGTGGACAAAGTCCCTTTCTGAACCGAGTCACCCTCGTTCCAGTCCTGTTTCACTGAACCGGTATAACCTACCGTTCCAGCCATATCTATCTCATGAGATATAAAATCTTTACCCAAATCATTGGAAGGATATATAGGTCCCACCCATCTTATAATGAATCCTTTCTTATGTGTGCCACATCATCATAAATCATACATCATCACATAACACATGTAACAAAAATGGGATTACTGAAACATCATGAAATCATAAAAAAAATCATATAAATTAAATGACTTCATAAAAATAATTCCCTCACAACATAATCAAATCAATGTGATAATAGGGATAAAAACAGAACCCTATATTATCTTAGATGGAAAATAATTTTGATAAAACATTTGAACTCCATTCTTGAGGAAAATATCCTTTCTACTTCAAAAACAGTTTTCTTTTCTTAACATTTCATACAATTATAAAATAAAAGAAGTTGATTAAAAATAAACATGAAAACATATAAATGAAGATTCATGGAAATAATGTTTTAAAAATCCATTCTTGCCGTATAAGTTAAAAAAACATTCTTCGTTCTTTTGTCGGAAAAGTCAAAAAGTACTTCGTACGAAAAACGACAAAAGATTCCATTCATACATATTACTAAAAACTCACCGAAGGGTAAAAATGTATTTAAACAATTGTATGTGGATGGAAATAATATTAAATTTTGATGAAACATGGATGTGGATGATAAAATACACCCCAGTAAATACTTATGAATAAACAATCTCGGATAAAAATGAGATTTTGATATTTTCCCTTACCTTAGGTCCGATTTGCTTTGTACGTGTCCGAAGATCCTGTATAATGGTTTAAATAATGTTATTGACTTATTCTAGAATCATAAATATTGATATGATATCAAATATGGTCATATTCTTAGCTTCTTGTTAGTAATATATCATTGTTACTTGTTACTCGGGTCTTTATTGCCTTTTGTTCTTATGCGTGTTTTGCCAAATAAATTATTCTTCTTCTTTTAAGGTTATAGATACCTTATATCCAGAATGGTATTAGTGTAACATATATCATATTTATTCTTTCAATTCATTTATATAATTACTATGTAATGATGATCATGTAGAACGAGTCGCATCACATCATGGAGACGGTATTCCGTACGTACGCACGAGTGATGATATCGTTCCTATGATCGTGGAATTGTATTGGAGTAAATATATATATATTATTTCAGTATCAATATTACTTTATAATAATCATAAATAGTTACTCATTACACCATTATACCAATCCTTGTAAGGTGATGGTGGAAAATAGATTACACCACGGCGTGGAGACGGTATTCCGTATGTACGCACGCGCGGTGATTTCATTTTTCCATAGGATGGATAGAAGATGAATTAGGGTTGTTTAATATTTGTAATAACATATCAGTATGTAAGTAATACTTATGTTATTACTTTATCATGAAACAACTAAAGAAGAAGAAGTTGAAGAAGAAAGAAATTGAAAAGATCGGTAATGGATATTACCTCTTCTTTGGAACGCTTCTTTGAATCCTCCACTTAGGGAACTAAGATTGGACTTTGAAGAAGACCAGGACCTCTAGGATTATTCTAGGGAAGTGGAGTGGGGAAAATGGCAGGGGTTGGCCGAGCTTGAGTGCTCAAATTGGTGTGAGGAGGAGGGGGAGGAGGTGCCCTTTTAAAAGGGAGGAGAGGGGCACCTTAAGAATATCTCAAAATATTATTTTATATAAAAGTAAAAATCGGTTTATAATGGTTCCAAAGGGTCTTATTTCGAAGCTAAAGTGGGGATGGGTTGAAATCCTATCAACAAATAATATTTAGACAAGTTTAGGGTATTATTTTAACCTTATAAATTAGATTTAACTCTAAGTTAAATAATTTAACTTTTACCGTGTCTTTTTGTTTTCTTTCACTATATGGTTAATACACTTACTATAACATGCCAAAAGAACCCTAAATTGTTTATTATTAATATATATATCCTTATCTAAGTCATTTGGCCGAACCTTAGATTTTTAGGAATAAAATAACAATTAATAATATAATATTTGGGTTAAAAACTATTTTGTGTCAATTTTGACACTATTTGATATATGATTTTTTTGAAAGTCATAACAGAATTATATGTTAGAACCAAGTTGATTAAATCAACACTAATATATCATAGTAACCTATAAAATTAGTGGAATTCATAAAAAGTCTCAAATTACATTTATTTTGGTGTTTATAACATCAATTATGTCAATATTTCATAAATAAGATAATTACTGAATCATAATTGTGTCATAAATAAAGTAAATTATTTAATGTCTAAAAATTATAAATAAAATACCATCATATATTAAATCTTTTTATCTTTCTAATGAATATTTATAGTCGATTTTATCTTATGTATAACGCCATGTTAAAAATGCTTTACTTATTAAACTTTGATTTTAACTATTTTAAGCCTTCTTTAAATAAATTAATAATAAATGTCCTAATCTAACCCAAGTGGGCCTAAATGGTCATATTTTATTCCTAATTTTGTTTTTGGTCGAATTAAACTTATCCAATAGAATTAGGACATGTGTTAGGGTAATAGTAATATCATATTTACCCTTAGTTACCCTATTTACTATTAACCGTGGTAAAAAAAAGTAAAAAGTTACTATTTACCAAAAATTATTTTCATTTTATTGAACCACATTTTAGTCCTTGATATTAACCGTGTCTATCGGATTTTCGAAATTCCATTCACAGAAGCGGTAAAATTATGTTTTATGCAAAATTCAGTTTTTAACCTACCACTTAGTGGTTTCACTATTCATCAAAAATTGAAAGTTTTCAGAAAAATACCAAAATTTCACCCTAGGCTAATTTCGGTATTCCGAATCCAAAAATGAAGTCCATTTTGAAAAATAAAATTTATAAAATTTTAAAAAGTGGTTTTTACTATTCATAACAGCTAGTTTTATTTTAATAGCATATCGTTGTTTAGTGAAACTCGGTATTACGTACGACGCAAGCTATCAAGGAAGGTCGTGATTGCGTGTAAAGTAAGCCAAGAAAGTGTGTAGTGAAAGATTCCATTGATGATATAAAAACAAAATATTACTCAAAAAAATCTCGGGTGTTACATTCTACCCCCCTTAAAAAGAATTTCCCCCTCAAAATTCGTCACTTTGTAACAAACAGATGAGGATACTTCTCCCTCATCATATCCTCAAGCTCCCACGTAGCTTCTTCAAGTTGGTGGTTCCTCTATAAAACTTTCACCAAGCGAGTGGTCTTGTTTCGTAGGACTTTTTCGCTACGATCCAGAATCTCTATCGGTTGTTCTTCATAAGAAAGATCTTGCTCCAGCGGTACAACTTCTGAGCTGAGTACATGTGAAGGATCTGGTATGTACTTTCTCAGGAGAGATACATGGAACACATCGTGAAATTGAGAGAGATTCGGTGGAAGCGCCAATCGGTAAGCTACCTTCCCAAAACGATCCAGTATTTCGAAAGGACCAATATATCTAGGGCTCAACTTCCCCTTCTTTCCAAATCTCATAACCCTCTTCCAGGGAGATATTCGTAAGAACACTTTATCACCCACTTCAAACTCTAGGTCTTTTCTTCGGTTGTCGGCATAACTTTTCTGTCGACTCTGAGCTACTCTTATGTGTTGTTGAATAGATATGACCATTTCTGCCATTTCATCAATGAGATCAGGTCCTAATAGCTTTCTTTCCCCAACTTCATCCCAGCAAGTTGGAGTCCTGCATTTCTTTCCATAGAGAGCTTCATAAGGATCCATCTGAATACTAGAGTGAAAGCTATTATTATAAGAAAATTCCACCAAAGGTAGGTGTTGATCCCAACCTCCTTTGAAATCCATAGAGCAAGCTCTCAAAATATCTTTTAGGGTTTGAATTGTTCTCTCAGACTGACCGTCTGTCTGAGGATGATATGCAGGGCTGAAACTCAACTCTGTATCCAGAGTATGCTGAAGACTTCGCCAGAACTTCGAGGTAAATCTCGGATCCCGATCAGATATAATAGAAAGTGGTACTCCATACAATAGTACCACTTCCTTTACATATATCATGGCAAGCTGATCTAGAGAGAAATCCTCTCTAATAGCAATGAAGTGTGCAGACTTTGTAAGACGATCAACTATGACCCAAATAGCATTATTTCCTTTGGATGTTTTAGGAAGTCCTGTGACAACGTCCATAGTGATGTTTTCCCATTTCCATTCGGGTATGGGTAATGGTTGTAACATCCCCTTAGACTTTTGTCTCTCATCTTTAACTTGTTGACAAACCAAGCATCGAGAGACATATTCAGCAACATCTCTTTTCATGCAATCCCACCAGAAGTACTCTTTCAGGTCCATATACATCTTCGTGCTTCCAGGATGAATAGAGAATGATGAACTATGAGCCTCATCCAGCAGCTCCTTCATTAATTCGGGGATGGGAGGAACACAAACCCGATTCCTGAACTTTATTATCCCATCACAATCAAGGTTGAATTTAGGAAAATTTCTCACCTTCTTTTGTAAGTCTACATCTTCTTTCTGTGACTCTTTAATCTTCACATGTATAGATGGTTGAACATTCATTTGAGAAAGATAAGATTTTCCCCTTCCATTATAATTCCATGATCCATCCTTTGTAAATCCATAAATATTGGATCTTTTGTGATCCTCATCATGGATAAACTAGCATGGTCTTGTCGACTTAATGCATCTGCCACCTTGTTTGCTTTCCAAGGGTGGTAATGGATTGAGCAGTCACAATCCTTAATCAGCTCCAACCATCTTCTTTGACGCATATTCAGCTCCTTTTGTGTGAAAATATACTTTAAACTTTTATGATCAATATAAATATCACACCTTTCACCATAAAGGTAATGCCTCCAAATATTTAATGCAAAGATTACCGCAGCCAACTCCAAATCATGTGTTGGGTAATTTTGCTCATGGATTTTCAACTGTCGTGAGGCGTAAGCTATCACCATATCATTTTGCATAAGAACACACCCCAATCCCTTCTTGGATGCATCAATGTATATCAAAAACCTTTCTCCACTACAAGGTAGTGTGAGCATAGGTGCACTGGATAACCTTCTTTTCAACTCCTTGAAATTCTCTTCACATTCTTCCGTCCAGACAAACTTAACTCCTTTCTGAGTGAACATGGTGAGTGGATTAGATAATCGTGAAAAATCCTTTACAAAACGTCGATAATATCCATCCAAACCAAGAAAACTTCGGATCTCAGTTACTGTTGTTGGTCTTGACCATATTTCGATAACCTCTGTTTTTGCTGGATCCACAGATATCCCCTCTTTTAAGATTATGTGACCCAAAAATGAAACTTTTTGAAGCCAAAATTCACACTTGGTAAATTTGGCATAAAGCTTCTCCTTTCTCAGGGTCTTAAATATAATTCTAAAGTGATCTTCATGCTCTTCCTTGCTCTTTGAATAGACAAGAATATCGTCTATAAAGACTAACACAAATTGATCAAGATAGTCTCTAAAGACTCTATTCATTAGATCCATGAAGATAGCAGGAGCATTAGTAAGACCAAATGGCATCACTATAAATTCATAGTGTCCATACCTTGTACGGAATGTTGTCTTTGGTATATCCTCCCTTTTGACCCTTAATTGATGATACCCTGAATGAAGATCAATCTTGGAAAAGTATTGAGCTCCGCGTAGTTGGACAAATAAGTCATCAATGCATGGGAGAGGATATTTGTTCTTGATAGTGATCTTGTTATGTTCTCGATAATCAATGCAGAGCCTCATTGATCCATCTTTCTTCTTAACAAATAGAACAGGTGCTCCCCAAGGTGATGCACTAGGGCGTATGAATCCCTTATCAGGATTCTCTTGGAGTTGCTTCTTCAATTCTTGCAACTCAATTGGGGCCATTCTATAAGGAGTCTTTGAAATAGGCAAAGCACCCGGTACGAGTTCTATTGAAAACTCAACTTCACGATTTGGTGGAAGACCTGGTAATTCCTCCGGAAAGACATCATCAAACTCCTGTACGATGGGCATATTCTTAATCGTAAGTTTCTCACCAACCATTTGAGATAAATAACCTTCATTTAGTGGTATCAAGACCCATAAGATGGAATGAATTTCCACTGGAAGGTTATGTTCATCCTTGCATCGATAGACGATCGTAGATTGATCTGGAATATGAAATGTGACTTCCCTTCTTTGGCAATTGATATGAGCTCCATGTAGAGAAAGCCAATCCATTCCATGAATCACATCAAATTCCACTAAAGGAAGGATCACAAGATTTGCAGGAAGCACTTTCCCACAAACTTCGATCGGAGAAGAATTATAAACTTTTGATACGACTGTTGTGCCATTAGGTGTTGTCACAGCTAACTCAACATCTAATTCTTGAGGTAATACGGTGATACCCTTAGAAAATTTTTCAGAAATAAAAGAGTGGGTGGATCCAGAATCAAATAAAACATTTGCTACTTTAGAGTGGATGGTAAGTGTACCTTTCACCACTTCGTTATCGTATTCCACATCACTGATAGAAATTGCATGTGACTTTCCTTTGCCTTTAGCCTTAAGATTTTGTTGACGTCGACCATCATCATCAACCCTTGGATTTGGGAATTGATTGGCATAATGCCCCATCTCCTTGAACTTGAAACATTGAAGTGTAGTAGGTTCATTCTGTGTATCCCTTCCTTTGTTTGCATCATTAGACATCTTCTTCCCATTATCGCGGCATTCAAATGCCTGATGACCTTCCTTTCCAGATTTGAAACATTTACTTGTCCCTTTAAGACAACTACCTCTATGTTTCTTTCAACACTTTGAGCATAAGGGAAAGCTCATCTTCTTTTCAGTGTGCTCTTTAGATTTTCCTTTGAATTACATCTTCCTCTTCGTATCAAACCCATGTGACTGATGGGTTACTCCAATCTCCATCTCGACTTTGAGAGCACATCGAACGATTTCCTCGTAGCTATTGAAGTCCCTTATGGCTAACACCCTTCGAAGACTTGGTTTTAAGCCACTAAAGAATCGATCGATCTTACTCTTAGGTTGGATAATAATACCAGAAGCGTACCTTGCAAGTCTTGTAAAATTTACTTCATAGGTACCAACAGATTCATCATCCCTTTGCTTCAGTTCAAGAAACACTTTCTCCATCTTTGTTCGGAGAATACGAAGGGAAGTACTTATTGAAAAATAAGTTCTTGAATTCGTCCCATTCCATAGACTCAATTTCATCCCTTTGCCTCGTATTCTTAATAAGATTCCACCATTCATCAGCATCTCCTTCCAAATGATACACTGCTAGGATGACTTTATCATGTTCAGAACATTGATGAACTGAAAATATCTTTTCAGTAGTACTAATCCATTGTTCAGCAACTAATGGATCAGTAGACCCACTGAAAGAAGGCGGACGCTGCCTCATGAAGGATTCAACAGAATGTTTCTCATTCCTTTGCTCGTTTGGAAGTCCTGCATGATTCATAGCTTGAGAAAGTTGTGTGAGCATGGCTACAAGATTTTTCATTCCAGCTCCCATATCGTTTGGTTGCTCAGGGGTACAATCATTGCATTGCCCATCGCATTCCACATTAACACGGTTCCTTCGGGTTCCAGCCATTGACTAAAACCAAGAATAATAGTGTGAGCAACACTAATTATAATAGGAAAACCACATAATCAAGAATAAAATTTCACACTTAAGGTCTTATCCTAGGGTATTCATGGACCTTTCTAAAACACTAAGACTGTGTTCTATGCTTAGACTTATCCTTAGGGTTCTTACTAAGGCTTTCATATCCTTGTATCCAAAGGTTGACTATACCTTTCCTCTGATACCAACTATAACGACCCATAATTTACATACATTGTTAATACTTAAAAATTGAAGCACACTTATTACAACATATGTAAAAACCAGAAAGGACCGTATAGGTATAGTGTCTTTAGAAACTGGGAAACATAAACAACTGGTTCATAAATATTCTACAGTTTCTCCCATTTATTTCATCATATCTAGGGTCCATTTTAGCATATTCTACTTAATATCCATCTTCCTGACCTGGGGAAAAGAAAACATAAAAGGGTGAGCTCAAATGCTCAGCAAGGGCAAATAAAAATAAAAATCATATCATATCTTTTCGAAAATCATAACCTGCAAAAGAGATCATAATATCTTAACATGGAATAAATCATAGAAGTGAAAATGAGATCCCCATAATCATAACATAAAACTTGAAACTTTTTGGCATGCACACATAATCATGGAAAATCATTTCTTGTTAGTCATGACTCATTTCAAATACTATCTTAGTGGACAAAGTCCCTTTCTGAACCGAGTCACCCACGTTCCAGTCCTGTTTCACTGAACCGGTATAACCTACCGTTCCAGCCATGTCTATCTCATGAGATATAAAATCTTTACCCAATGCATTGGAGGGAGATATAGGTCCCACCCATCTTATAATGAATCCTTTCTTATGTGTGCCACATCATCATAAATCATACATCATCGCATAACACATGTAACAAAAATGGGACTCTTGAAACATCATGACATCATAAAACAAATCATATAAATAAATGAGTTCATAAAAATAATTCCCTCACAACATAATCAAATCAATGTAATAATAGGGATAAAAACATAACCCTATATTATCTTAGATGGAAAATAATTTTGATAAAACATTTGAACTCCATTCTTGAGGAAAATATCCTTTCTACTTCAAAAACATTTTTCTTTTCTGAACATGTCATACAATTATAAACAAAAAGAAGTTGATTAAAAATAAACATGAAAACATATAAAGGAATATTCTTGGAAATAATGTTTTAAAAATCCATTCTTGCCGTATAAGTTAAAAAAACATTCTTCGTACTTTTGTCAGAAAAGTCAAAAAGTACCTCGTACAAAAAACGAAAAAAGATTCCTTTCATACATATTACTAAAAACTCACCGAAGGGTAAAAATGTATTTAAACAATTGTAGGTGGATGGAAATAATATTACATATTGATGAAACATGGATGTGGATGATAAAATATACCCCAGTAAATACTTACGAATAAACAATCTCGGATAAAAATGAGATTGTGATATTTTCCCTTACCTTAGGTCCGATTTGCTTTGTACGTGTCCGAAGCTCCTGTATAATGGTTTAAATAATGTTATTGACTTATTCAAGAATCATACATATTGATATGATATCATATATGGTCGTATTCTTATCTTCTTGTTAGTAATATTTCATTGTTACTTGTTACTTGGGTCTTTATTGCCTTTTGTTCTTATGCATGTTTTGCCGAATAAATTCTTATTCATCATTTAAGGTTATAGACACATTATATCCAGAATGGTATTAGTGTAACATATATCATATTTATTCATTCAATTCATTTATATAATTACTATGTAATGATGATCATGTAGAACGAGTCGCATCACATCGTGGAGACGGTATTCCGTACGTACGCACGAGTGATGATATCGTTCCTATGAACATGGAATTGTATTGGAGTATATATATATTATTTCAGTATCAATATTACTTTATAATAATCATAAATTGTTACTCATTACACCATTATACCCATCCTTGTAAGGTGATGGTGGAGACGGTATTCCGTTCGTACGCACGCGCGGTGATTTCATTTTTCCATAGGATGGATAGAAGGTGAATTAGGGTCGTTTCATATTTATAATAACATATCAGTATGTAAGTAATACTGATGTTATTACTTTATCATGAAACAACTAAAGAAGAAGAAGTTGAAGAAGAAATAAATTGAAATGATCGGTAATGGATATTACCTCTTCTTTGGAACGCTTCTTTGAATCCTCCACTTAGGGAACTAAGATTGGTCTTTGAAGAAGACCAGGACCTCTAGGATTATTCTAGGGAAGTGGAGAAGAGAAAATGGCCGGGGTTGGCCGAGCTTGAGTGCTCAAATTGGTGTGAGGAGGAGGGGGAGGAGGTTCCCTTTTATAAGGGAGGAGAGGGGCACCTTAGGAATATCTCAAAAATATTATTTTATATTAAAGTCAAAATCGGTTTATATTGGTTCAAAAGGGTCTTATTTAGAAGCTAATGTGGGGATGGGTCGAAATCCTATCAACCATTAATATTTAGACAAGTTTTGGGTATTATTTTAACCTTATCAATTAGATTTAACTCTAACTTAAATAATTTAACTTTTACCATGTCTTTTTCATTTCCTTCACTATATGGTTAATAAACATACTATAACATGCCAAACGAACCCTAAATTGTTTATTATTAATATATATATACTTATCTAAGTCATTTGGCCGAACCTTAGATTTTTAAGAATAAAATAACAATTAATAATATAATATTTGATTTAAAAACTATTTTGTGTCAATTTTGACACTATTTGATATATGATTTTTGTGAAAGTCATAACAAAATTATATGTTCGAACCAAGTTGATTAAATCAACTCTAATATATCATAGTAACCTAGAAAATTAGTGGAATTCATAAAAAGTCTCAAATTACATTTATTTTGGTGTTTATAACATCAATTATGTCAATATTTAATAAATAAGATAATTTCTGAATCATAATTGTGTCATACATAAATTAAATTATTTAATGTCTAAAAATTATAAATAAAATACCATCATGTAGGAAATCTTTTTTGATTTCTAATGATAATTTATAGTCGAATTTATCTTATGTATAAACCCATATTAAAAACGATTTACTTATTAAACTTTGATTTTAACTATTTTAACCCTTCTTTAAATAAATTAATAATATATGTCCTAATCTAACCCAAGTGGGCCTAAATGGTCATATTTTATTCCTAAGTTTGTTTTTGGTCGAATTACACTTATCCAATAGAATTAGTACATGTGTTAGGGTAATAGAAATATCATATTTACCATTAGTTACCCTATTTACTATTAACCGTGGTAAAAAAAAGTAAAAAGTTACTATTCACCAAAAATTATTTTCATCTCATTAAACCACATTTTAGTCCTTGATCTTAACCGTGTCTGTCGGATTTTCGAAATTCCATTCACAGAAGCGGTAAAATTATGTTTTATGCAAAATTCAGTTTTTAACCTACCACTTAGTGGTTTCACTATTCATCAAAAATTGAAAGTTTTCAGAAAAATACCAAAATTTCACCCTAGGCTAATTTTGGTATTCCGAATCCAAAAATGAAGTCCATTTTGAAAAATAAAATTTATAAAATTTTAAAAAGGGGTTTTTACTATTCATAACGGCTAGTTTTATTTTAATAGCATATTGTTGTTTAGTGAAACTCGGTATTACGTATGACGCAAGATATCGAGGAAGGTCCTGATTGCGTTTAAAGTAATCCAAGCAAGTGTGTAGTGAAAGATTACTTTGATGATATAAAAACAAAATATTACTCAAAAAAATCTCGGGTGTTACAATGTGTCAGGTTGATATGAAATCAGTTTTTATACTTCATATATGTATTATGGATTAATTTTTTTATGTTGGGAAAAAATCACTCAAGGTATCATTGAAGAGTTTTTGAGGTGATTGAGTTTGTTGAAAAAGTGGAAATATGTGTTCTGATTGTTGACAAAGAAAACCCTGACATACAAATTTCTTGACAAAGAGGATTTCCTGGAGTCTTGTAGAGTTCAAGGGATGTGGTTAACAATCCATGTTGGATTCAAGAACATTGAAAAAGGAATGGTCAATCAAGAGGTGGTTAAAAAATTTCAGATACAAGGTTTCCAAATTCTTATAAATATGGAAAAAAGGGGCACCCAAGGTTTAGGGTTGGTCACACAATTGACATGCACGACAGAGAGTTGCACACCAAATGTTGTGTGCCGGTGGGAGACTTGTGCGCTGTCACACAGGGTGTCCAAATGCATATAAATAGAGGTCAACCCATCCTCATTCTGTACGAGTTCAATACTTAGAGAAAATCAGATCTCTCATCGTGTAGGTGCAGTGGTCATGCAAGTGGTGGTGGTTTGGCATGTAGAAGTTGTGCGAGTTGTTTGTTGTGCGCCCAAGGTGGTATGCGCCAGAAGGGTTGTGAGTCGCCCAAGTTTTGAGTTGAAGAAGAAGGTGTTGCGCAAGTGGTTTGGTGACACATGTGCACCGGGTTTTGAATAATCACGATAGTTGGTGGTTGTGCACCAATATTTGTTTGGGCATAAAAGGGTTTGAGATGCGTAAATTTGTAGTTGAAGAAGGGAGTGTCGCGCAACTAGTTGAGGTAAACATGCACTCCAGTTTTAACTAGCATGCTGAGACATGCGTTCTGGCTTGGAGAAGGGCTCCAGGTATGGTTGAATCATTGCAGTGATTCCGGGATGCGTGAATGCTGGAAGATTGCCTGATACCTTCGGGGCAATGTTAGATTCATCTATGGGTGAAAGTTGGACTTCAACAAAGAATCCACATACAACAAGGGATATATTCAATAGTGATAATGAAGAGACCTATAGGTCTATAAAATGTGAGTGGATCCTTTCCAGAGTAGTGAGCAAAGGAATATGAAGAAGGTGATCCTCTCTACTGGCAATGAGCTAGAGAGAGAGAAATAGGGAGTGACCCTTTGGAATGTAGTGAGCTGACCCTAAACTTTGAAATGGCAGCGATCCTGGGAATAGAAGTGATCTATCCCGAACCTTGTAAAGGAAGTGTGCCTGGGCATAGAAGTGATCTAGCCCGAATATTGTAAATTGGATGTGATATTTAGTTGATTTTCTACTACTTCACATCGTCGTTGAATTCCCCTTGGACATAGCCCAGTGAGGGTGAACCAAGTAAAAATCTATATGTTTTCTTGCTTAATTCCATGCATTGAATTTAAAGAATCATATCATATATAGAAGAAAATAAGTGATCATAATAAACACACAAGTGCAAACAAAGTAACCCTTGTTATAAAGAGGTCATGATCTAGTGGGGCAGGATGAATTTTTTAAAAAGAATAACCAAACCTTGATTCACACCTCTTTAAGGGTATATTGGCCCCTTTTGGTCGTAACAATTGGTTTCAAAGGGAGGTTTATTTTATCAGACCTGTTTTCTCTTACATGGGTTAGTCAGTTTGTGTGGGTAGTGATTCAGTGTGATCTTATTTTGGTGCTCCATGACAAAGGGGAAACAAAAAAGAAGAAGCAGAAGTCGGGTGCTATCCCTCAGTGCGGAAGTGTCCGTGGAGTCTATGTGATTCAGTTAAAGCAATGAAGTAGTGAACCAAATGTTGATTTGGATAAATTGTACCGTGAGAATTTATACTCATTCAAATATGTTGATGGAATGAGTGAAGAACCTGACATTCCAAGTGATGTTGGAACTACTGATGATGAGGAAGCTCCCAGAAGGAGAAAAGTTGAAGTTGTCCATAAAACGGAGGAAGTGGATCAAAGGCTGAATGACGATATTAAATCTAAATATATTAGGATCCGATCATTGGAAACTGAGGTCAACAAGATAAGAGGTTTGAGTCAAATGATTATTAATGTTGCTACTGATCTAAGGGAGAATAATTATTCTCAAGATGAAGAACTGTGAAAGCGATCTACAAAGGTAGAAAAATCAAAACATGTTGTCAAGGGAAAGAATATGAACTCGGATGAGATTCAAAATTTGAAATCTAGAAATGATGATCTAACTACATAGCTATCGGAACCAATTCAAAAGAATCAAAGGCTATAACAATAGAATGTATGTTGTTCTAATTCTTTTTATCAAGAAAAATAGAATGTTTGGTAGCAATGTGAATTGGTGGATAAGCTGACACATGAATTGAAAGATGTGATGAGAATAGAAACGATTCTCAAGAGATAACGTGATGCTCAACTGGAATCAATAGATAAAGTGATTCATAAACTGTAGGAGGAAATTGAATCAATCAAGAATAAAATGGAGAAATCTAAATCTAAAGAAAATCCCAAGTTGAAGTATGCACTGAAATTACTTTTTGATTTTCCTTCAACATGTGATAAAAGAATGAAGAAAAATTATGAAATTTTTTAAGGGAAACAACATAATATTTTCTCATCTCAAAGACCATATAGTATGGAAAAAACTGGCATTGGGATTGAGGAATTCCCTCTCGTGCAAGACTAAAAGTGAGATATGAATAGTTCTTGAAGTGGAGAAAATATTGTAGGTGCTAGAGAAATGCCTAAGAGGATAGTTCCAAGAAATAGTAATGACATGTGCTATTGCATCGGGATTCCTAGCCACACATCATGATTCTGTTGAGAGGCTCAAGAATAAATTTCAGGAAATGAATAAAGAAATAGTAATAAATCTGAGTATAAGAATAAGCATCATGAAAAATCATAGAGAAGAGTCTCTCCAGGAAAAACATTCATCAGATGCTATTATTGTTGAAAACTGGGACACACTATGAGTATGTGTCAGGATGCTCAAGAGATTAGTGTTAGAGGAAGAACTCAAGATGCTTCAACATATCGATATAGAAATTATTTAACAAGGTATTCCTTTGATGGAAAATGTTTTATATGTTATGATTATGGGAATTTGGGAAAGACAGTGCAGCAAAAATAAATCAAGAAATGAAAAGGGACTCAAAAAGAGATACTCAACTCCAGTGGTGTATAATCTGAAATCTTGCAATGGGAGACAAATTGTTAAGTTGAATAATAGCCTTAGAGACTTAGAGGAATCACATGGAGCTGAGAGAATGGTGTATCAGTCATCTCCTCTATCATACTCACAAACGTTCTCTAAGAAATAACATGAACAGATCTGGAGGAAAAAATGGTGGAAATAATACAACTATGAGTAAGAAGAATGTATTGTCGATGGAGGACTCACCACAAGTGCAAAAGAGTGAGGTGAATCAGATATCTGATAATATAAAAATGAACAATGAATGCATTGATAAATTCCCATTCCGTGTGACATGAAGAGAAGTGGAGGAAAGAGGAAGATCCCTACAATGGTGAAAGAAGCAAGGGAATATGAAAAACAGAGATATTACTACCTAGATAAGGAATCAAGGGACATGGAATCATGGCAAAACATCAATGAAGGAAATGTGTACGAGTGGTTTTAAACACCAAAGGGTGAGAAAAACCAGGCCTGTAGAATATACATATCATAAAATGGATCAGCATGTGGTAAATGAATTCTTACTCATATGGCAAGAGCAGTAAAAGTTGGCTAGGCATCTAGAAGATTCAAGGAATGAGTGTGACTCTCTGCAAGAAAGAATCAATGGATTGACACATCAGGATCAACCACAATCCTCACCTTGACGATTCCAGAAATAGCCCCTCTCCCTATGTAGATAAATTCTATTAACTGATGATTCAAATGTTTTAAATTTTAGAGAGATACGATCCAAGGGGAAGTAGCATATAATGAAGAAAAATGGAGAAGTGATATGATTCAGAGTTCTAATTAACTCATATCAGGTACCATAGTTGATGAATAAAGGGAGAAACATAGCGTAATAGGAAGTGATTGTGTTGTTAACTTTATCTCTTGATTCCTACACTGAGTTCCAATTTAGTAGGCTTAGTTATTTGGTTAATGGCTCAATGTAGAGTGGATGATTAGAATAAATGATTCCATAGAGGAAGAATGTTTATGGGTCTAAATAGTGGGAAAACCCAAGGAAGTGTTTCATTACATAATGAAAGCATTCAATAATAAAATTTGATGTAAGATCCATCAAATTAATAATTGTATGACACATCTCAGCTATTTTCTATCGAGGGAAGACATATTAAAGGAGAAGCAGCAATAATCATTCTTCTAATGATTGTCTATTTTTTTCTAACAATGTGGTATTATCTAACTACTTTCAGTATAACACGATGTTGTGAGAGAGTATCAACAATATTTCAACAAGAAGATCATAATAGTATTTTAAAGAAATGATTCCACTAAACAATGAAACATTGATAAGTTTTCTACAGAATTTGAAGAAGTGGTAAGAGAATCGGGGGGAGTAGATTTGGAAGAGGCTGACATAGAAGAAGATACTGATAATGAGAAAAACGAAATAAAATATGTATCTGCTAAGAAGCCAGTGAGTCGAGCTGAAATTGATAAGAAGAATATCATTGGTTATCAGACAGCTCTAGTTCAGAATCAAAGAATGAAATCACTGTAGAAAACATCGTTTTTATCTCAGGAAGGGCTGATATTATTTTCTGATGTAGCTGAAGATGAGTACTAGGTTCAGGATTTTAATGAAGAATTGTACCAGATTGAGATGAATCAGTCGTGGGAGATTGTTTGGAGGCCAGCAGATAAAAATGTCATCAGAACTAAATGGATGTTTTGCAACCAGATAAATGAAAATGGAACAATTATCCACAATAAAACATGAGTAGTGTGAAAAATATTCTCCCAGATATAAGGAATAGATGTTGATGAGAGATTTTCACTGGTTGCAAGGTTGAAGATAGTCAGATTATTCCTAGCCATTACAGTGCAACAAAAGTTCAAAGTGTTCCAGAAGGGTGTAAAATTTGAATTCTTGAATGGGGTTCTGGAGGAAGAAGTGTATATCAAATAGTTGGATGGTTTTCTCATTCATGAGGATGAGAAAAATGATTTTCGGCTTAAGAAGGTGTTTTTTGGGCTGAAACAAGCACCGAGAGCGCGGTACTGAAGGATTGATCAGTACTTGAAAAAAGCATGGTTTTCAGCATGGGCGACACAGGGAAGGAATGGAACAATCATTTCTCCATACACATATTCAAAGGATGTTTTTGAGATTTTTGGCATAGAAAATTCATAGGAGATGAAGACTAAAGTTGCTACCCGGATGAAATTATCAAAAGATGACAGTGGAAGGGAAATTAATATCACTGAATATAGGTAGATTATTAGCAGTTTACTATACCTAATAGTAACATGACCTGATCTTGTTTTTAGCACATGCCAAGAAGCAGGTTACCAAATCAATCCCAAATAAATACATGTGATTTCAGTGAAAATAATACTTCGGTATATCAAGGGCACGATGGACTTCAGGTTGACATATAATGTCAAATATAAAATAGAGTTATTTGAATATACTAATGCAGATTGGGCTGGTCCAGTGAATGAGAGGAAATAATCATTTGGAGGTGTGTTCTATCTAGTTGTACTATGTGTTTCTTGGTTAAGAAGGAAGTAGTATTTCATTTCATTATTCACCAGATAAGCTGAGTATATTAAGTCCACTCAAGTTTGCACACAATTATTTTGGATGAAGCATCAGCTTGAAGATATGGGAGTTGAAGTGAAGTCTCCAATCGGAATCCTATGATATAGCTCAAGTTCTATCAATCATATAAAAAATCTCATCCGTCATTCAAGGACAAAGAACATTGAGATAAAGTATCATTTTTCCAAGGAGATGGTTGAGAAGGGAATTGTGACGTTGGATTATGTGCCTACATAACTACAGGTTGCAGACATTCTGACAAAAGCCTTACCCAAGGAAGCATTTGAATGGCTTTTATTGGTTATAGGAGTTCAGTCAACTCCATGCACATAAATGAATTTGGATTTGGAACACCCCCTCTCCCCGAGGTATGATGTGTTTTTCCCTAATGTACTAATATGAGTTACCTACTCTGTTACAGACTGAAACAGAGAGAAAATTGGGTTCGTTGAAAAAGGGGGAGAAGATAGTGAATTTTCTAGAGGGAGACAATGTGTCTATTTGAAAAAATAATTATAGATACGTTGAGAAGCTGATAGGTGGACCAGCCAGATAGGGGGATTTGTCGACATGGGGAGTTGAAGATGGTTCTATGTGCTTAGCTAGTGCTTAGCTTTGACAACACGGGAAACATTTTTGCCTATTTTCAATATGTGATATATGTTTTTATCTAATATAAAAATTTTATATTGAAAACATTCACTTTGAGTCATACAAACTACATCATGTGTAGAATTGATGTACAGTCAATTTAAACAAAATGAAAATGATTTTTTTTAACTTTTTTCTAAATTAAAAAAAAAATTGATCTCATATTATCAGTTTTAACTGTTTCATGTGTGTTTTAAAAAAATGAGACATTTTGATTTAAAACATTCACATGGTGTTATACCAAAGGCGTCCTGTATAATATTAATATATGGTTCGTTATTACATTGCCAAAATTAATCAGGGATCATTTACATAATGTTTTACTGCAATATGATCTTTCGTTATATATTTATATCTATGTGAGGTTTGTGTTACACATATATAACCCTAAAAAACATGAAAAATTGGTAATACTAGAAACAAAGTGTGTTAGATTTTTATGTAGTCGATTCTTACATGTCACAGATTAATTATTGATCATTTTCCTTAAGGTATGGAAATAATCATATAATGATTTCCTGGTTTTGTCAATGTGAAGTGAAAACTAAAATAAAATGGAACTTTTATATTCATAGCATGCACTTTCAGTCATACTGGCCAGATCATGTGTTTGAATCACATATAGTCAATTCCTATATGTCACAAAAATATTTGATCAGTAATAATATGTTTTGAAAAATAAACCTTTTCATGTTTATGTATATGTGATGCATGTTTTAAAATAAAATAACACATTTTTAACGAAGACTTTCAGATTATGTCATATTAGACACATCATCAGTTGGACTGAAATTCAGTTGATTCACACACGCAAAAAATGAATTATATATCGTTTTCTAGAACTATCAAGATAATATAAGATAATGTTCCAATTTTTTGCTATTATTTGTGTTTTTAAACAAAAATGACACTTTTAATGAGATGAATATTTATTTTTAGTCTTATCATTAACATTGCATGTCATAGTATGTACAAGATCACATAATTATTAGGAAACAACCTCCAATTGATGTTAGAAATAATTATCACACCATATTATCTACCCACTCACCTCTAAAAAATATTTATTCTTTTATGTATATCGTCTTTAGGGTTTCCTAGTATTACTAAGAAAATATAGACAAAAAACTATTATATCAGTTTGAATTGAAATTTTAATTACCATGGAAAATTATATTTATGGGGATTCCAGTTTATTGATGGTATATAATATCAATTAAAAATTTTCAAAAATAATATCGACAATCATAATTGTTATTTTGTTTTGTATGCAATATAATCATTTACCAAAATAAGTACATAGTTTTTAAATTGGTTTTGATATATATATATATATATATTACTATATAAACCAAAATCTATTTCCATTTGAAGAAATACATAGGCTTATTATGTATACATCATTACCTCATACACTGACTTTAGACAATATTTACAGGTCACAGTATCATAAAAAATTCTTATTAAATTTTTTTTTGAATATTATCTATAATATATTTATTATAGTGCATTACAAATTCAAAGTGGACATAATGTGTTTTTATTTGGATGAAACTTCATGATTTGGATCTAAAAAATAATCATTCAGCACATCCAAATTGATATATATTATTATCTAGTTGTTCTTAAAATCATTAAATAACTATATAAATAAATAAATTTTATATGATTAGATTATAGAGTTTACCCTTACATTTTATCAATCAAGAGAGGTTCTTCATCAGTTATTATATTTCCAAACACTGTAAATAGTTCATCATTTTCCTTATTAGTTTCATCTCATTACAGAAAAAAAATCTATAAAAATGATAGAGGGATTAATGATTTCATCTCTTACTTTATTGATTTTTACCGTTATATAATAGCAATATTTACACTAGTGGAAAATATTAATTGTGATTATCTATAATGGACATATTATATCATATTAAAATAATAATATGAAAATATTCCTCATTTAGGTTGTAGTTTGTTTTCTAAGACCAACTGTTTGTAATTTTATTACATTCATATTAAATGTTTTAATACTAATTAAACATCTTTTTATATATTGCATAATATTTTGATTAATTTTAATGTAATATTTTCCAAGTGTACATTTTGAATTGATAGGTCATAGAAGTTACCCACTATGATTCAAACCATAAAGTAATATGATAGTATTCATAATATGGTTCTATGGGTGGATAATATACTATGATGGAACACATATTATTTATACCATCAAGTGTGATTACTTGTAAGAAGATGAGGATTCATCTTGTAAAGCTCACACATGGTAATCTACAAGACATGAGATTATAAAAAATGAACCACCAATTAAAATTACACATTTTTGGTATCAAGGACTATTTCTATTTCTAAGCATGTGTAATGGTCATTAGATATGAATATTATCATTATTTCATGACAAGATGAGTGTACATAGATTTGAAGATGAAAACTGTGACAATATATGTTCCCAACGAAGGATGTTTTGTCAGGAGAATAATGATTTCCATGTCATTAGTGGATAAGTCAAGGAAGTTTTCATACATTATATAATTATGTAAGTTGTTATATGAGACCATTTATTAGAATATGAACATTTTTATAAATTCTATGGAAGCGGTGCAATGATGTGTTTATTCCTAATGGAAGAAGAAAGACCTATCAAGAATATAGTTTGGTGACATGGTTGTGCAGCCTTATTGATGAGATATTCTGACAAGGGGATTTTATTACACAACGATTGTTCATATTAGATTTTCATTATTTCAAAATTAAGGTATTTATATAGCATTCATTGAACCATTTCTAGAATATAAATTTTGACATTATGAAAACCCACCTAATGCCAATGTGAATGAATCCTAAACCACCATACACCATGTTTTTCATTGATATTTATTAAATTATATTTGAATTTAATTAATGGAATAAATATTACTCTAATGTCCAAGGAATAATTTTAATTCACATTTTTTGATCGCATAAATTAAATAAATATTTATTCAATGGATTGTGAAAAAATATATTTATTTATTTTATTTAATATTTAATAAATATTTATTTTCATGTTTGTGAATAAAAAACTTATCTAAGAGAATAAAATATTTTATTTTTGTATCCAATACATTTTAGAGGTTTTAATATTAATACTAAAAATAATCCCTTTATTAGCGCTAAAAATCGATATTAACAGCACTTTTCTAGCACTGATAAAGGGCCATATTATCAGCGCTCAGGATAGTGCTGAAAAATGGCCATATTATTAGCTCTTAGGATAGCGTTGATAAAGGCTCCTTCAACTGCACCTGCATAACCAGCACATGCACAAACCAACACCAGCACCTGTACAAACCATCATGCACACCTGTACAAACCAGCACCCACACACAATATTTTGACAAACAATCGTATATACATTTACTTAACATCATGAATACAAAAAAATACACTGCTATATAAATTTCAAAAAAATGTTTTACATGGTTAAAATTACAATTATCCAACAACAGTTATAAACATTAATGTTTCATCCTTTGATATATGCGATGCTATCAAAAATTGTAATCAACGGTATTTGTTGCCGAACAAATCATCCAAATTCAAGAAAAAGAATTCACTTATATAAGAAAACAAATATTATGTTAGTAATACAATAATGAAATAAATAAAAACATTAATATGATAGAATAAATTAATATGGAAATGTGAAACTAAAATATGGAAATGATAAACTCAAATGTTTTCATTCTGATAACAATGAAAGGTAATAATGTAAAATCAATATGTTTTTCGATGATTTATCTCATTGAATAAATACTGATTCTTTATCTAATGAAAAGCATTACCGGTCACACCATGCATCGGATTGAGGTGTGGTATATTCGTACACGTCACACATGAATCATGGATGGTTGTCCTAAAGTATCAAAACAATCCGAACGCGTTTTCTCAGTATTCCGTATGTCAATAGTGTTGTTTTCTAAAATTAATGTCAATTAGAAACTGTTATCAAACACTTTTAGCCATACCGGTCACACAATGAGTAATATTGAGGTGTGGTCAATTAATACACGTGAAAAATGAATCATGGATCGTTTTCCTAATGTATCAGAACAATCTGAACGTGTTTGCTTAGTATTATGTATGTCAGTAGTGTTGTTTTCTAAAATTAATGCCAATTTGAAACTGTTATCAGACACTTTTAGCCATATCAGTCACACTGTGCGTCAGATTGAGGTGCGGTATATTTTTACACCACACAAATGACTCATGGATAGTTTTCCTAAAGTATCAAATAATTCTGAATGTGTTTGCTCGGTTTTCAGTATGTCAGTATTGTTGTTTTCTAAATTTAATGTCAATTTCAAACTGTTATCAGAAAATTTTAGCCATACTGGTCACACCGTGCATCAGATTGAGGTGAGATCATTTTTTACTCATCACAAATGAATCATGGATAATTTTCCTAAAGTATAAAAACAATCTGAACGTGTTTTCATGGTATTCCATATGTCATTAGTGTTGTTTTCTAAAATTAATGTCAATTTGAAACTGTTATCAGACAGTTTTTGTCATACCGGTCACAATGTGTAACACCCCAGGTAAATAAAGAATATTTCATTTTCATATTTATCCATATTTGCGAATAAAATATTAATATGACTTTAAAGGGGATTCTATGCTCGATGGCGTACCCAACATGCAACAACGAGTTTCTTGGGAATCTTACGTTGCACTCTAATAATAAAATAATATTATTTTAAATCGTAGTTAACATGTAGCCGTTGTATTGGTGGGAATGGATATAAATAACTAAAATATGATTATATATGTTTTTAAATGTTTTTAGATTTATCCAATAAAATATAAAGGCATAAAATACGGAAAAAATTCATTTTTAGGCGTATATGCCCTAGTTTTCACTAAAGGTTCACTTATCGCCTTTTGATGGAAAACCATCATTAAATATAGTTTTGTTAACTCTTATACATTATATTGGACCAAATAAAACTCTTCTTAAGAATCGGGACATCATAATTTAGTTTGTGTAAATTATTGGTATCTTTCCGATAAAGTTCATTTTTTAATGAATAATGTAAAATGTTGTATTTTAATTCAAAACCTATTTTTAATATAATTTATTTATATGATTAGATTATCTTTTTAATTGGTCTTAAAGTAAAATTATAATATATTTTTACCATTAAATCCAATATGGGTCATTGGAATTAATTTCACTTTGAAATCAGACTTAAACTAATGTCAATCTTTTGATACTTATTGTTTCCTAAAAACACGCTATTTGCTCTAACAGCGGGAATTAATTATTAAATTAATTAATGTGACTTATATGTTTTGAATATTGTAAAATAGATTTCATTTTTGAATTCCGAATATCAAATATAGAATAGGGTGAATTTTTGGGATTTTTCTGAAAAACTTCAATTTTTGATGAATAGTTAAACCACTAAGTGGTACATATAAAAACTGATTTTTCCGTTTAAATGAAATTTTGCCATCTTTGTGTTCTGAATTTCAAAAATCCGACATACATGGTTGTCATTATGAAGTAAAATGTGGTTCAATGGGATAAAAATAATTTTTTGGTGAATAGTAACTTTTTATGTTTTTAATCGCGATTAGAGGTAATTAGTGTAGTTTAAGGTAAAAATAATGTTTTAATAATATGAAATGAACTTGACACATGTCCTAACCTCATTTTATGTGTAATTTCCGACCAAGAAAGCCCATTGGTCAACCTGGGGACCCCATTAAGCCACTTTGGTTGGAAAATGACATTAATATCTTTTTATTTAAAGTTAAAGTAAAAATGATACAAACATGAGATGTTTTACTAAAACAATTTTTACATGGGGTTATACAAATCAGATTTTTGACTATAAATATTAATTGGAAAGATAAAAATATTTCCTACATCATATTAGTTGTTTTATAATTTTTAGACATTAAATAAATTAAATTATTTATCACATCATGATGATGTAGCGATGACCTCCTTATTTAACGATTTCAATAAAATGGAAAGATAATGTAATATATAAGACCTAGACATATCTAAAACCTATTTGATGAGTGTATTTCGAACCATTATCACCTTATACTCAAAACACATCAATGTGGGACCTCTTAAATCAGAATACCTTTTTAAAATAAAGTGACTTTTCTTTACCTTCCAAGAGTGCCCCTCCTATCCTCTTATAAAAGGCCCCCAACTCTACCTCCTTACCCACAATCCCAAAGCTTTTGGCTCGGCCATCCTCTGCCAATTTTGTCTCTACCCTTCCCTCGCTTACTCCTTGAAGCCTCACATTGGGCAGAAGTCTTCCCAAGGAATCCTTTGATCTCAAACCAAAGGGAGTTACCCGATTTTAAGGTAATGTCTTCACTTGAGTCCTTTTGTTTTATTTTGCTTCTCCAACCCACTAAACTCTTTTTATTAATTTCTTTTGTAACAACTCCAGTATCATAAATATACTAGGATGTTGTTATAATAAGGTTTCAAGCTACACTATCACACACCTACATCTAATGGTTAAAGAAGATATTGTTTCTGTGGTTGGCGAATTTCGGCCTCCCGAAACAATGATTGATCAACATTCTTTTAACACCTTCAAAGGTGGACATTAAGATGACACTATATTTATATATGGTATATGATATGTTTATGTTTTCCTTAATCTTATGTATTTTTAATTTTGGGCATACCTTTATGGTTTCCATTATGGGTAAACGCGATATCTTCATTTAAGGAAGTGCGAACTACCGCCCCCTCAAAGTGATGTGATTCGTTAATTCCATATATCGGACGTATAAAGGATTGATTTAAAGTTATTATATATGATGTTATACTGGAATTATAATATACCTCTATATCATTATTATTTCATTCGATAAAAGTATCAAATAGAAATGAAAGTAGCTTTCATGCGTACGTACGACTTACCATCTTCATGAACGGTGCATTTAATTTCTTATCCCCAAATGTAATGTACTATTATAAGTACATGTATATAATGGATATATATGATGAATGATAAATCTAAATGATGAATATAATTCTGGAATTAAAATATACATACCTCTCATTTAGTTTTAATTCGATTAATATGACACATAAATAAAAGTAGCGTTCAAGCGTACGTACGGCTTACCGTCTCCCTGAACGGTGCATTTCATTTCTTACCTCTAAATGATTAAGTAATATTATAAATACAAGTATATTCTGGATATATAAGATATATATCATATCCAAATCATGAATATAATTTTGGATATAATGAACATATGACCACACGAACAACATGTAATTGTAAGAAGTCCACTTTCGACTTAAGAACCAAATATCGACAAAACAAACATTATTAACTTAAATGATTACATAATGATTATAACATGCCAATAAGTGATCTAAAAGGAATAATTAACT
The DNA here is from genome assembly GCA_963277665.1 of Viscum album. NCBI lineage: Eukaryota > Viridiplantae > Streptophyta > Magnoliopsida > Santalales > Viscaceae > Viscum > Viscum album. The sequence goes on along the minus strand of OY728158.1, from coordinate 357,394,512 downwards.
AGAAAAAGGTTCTTAATAAAGCGTAAATTAACTCAAATTTATTATTCAGGACGTTAAAGAACGATCGAGTCAAGTCAGACCCGACATAAGGGATCCTACTCCTCTCTTTCTTTTTAAGTACACTCTTTTATGGCATTCCTTCTAAGATAATATTTATTGTTATTGGGGTGTTCTTTTATATTAATATTACTGTAATTTTTATGTTCATATGATGAGAGAGCCTATTCTCTCTCATCAATCCATTTTGGAAGTTTTGAGTGGCGCCGTTAGGCTGCCGAATTTTCATAAGAGATCTAACCTCTCTCTTTCTCTTTAAGTACTCTCCTTTATGTCACTTCTTTTCGGCTACTATTTGTTATAATGGGGGATGTTATTTTATATTACTCTTGCTTTAAATTTTATTGTAATGTGATGAGATACCCTATTTTATCTCATCAATCCATTTTTGGAAGTTTTATGTGGCGTCGTTAGGCTGCCGAGTTTTCGTAAGGGATTTTTCTTCTCACTTTTATTCCCGAGAGATTTATGCTACATTTGCCACAATTTCCTTTGAGTGGTGTATGTACTGACCATTATTTTACTCATTGTGTAATACTATTTCATTTTTTATTATTTACATCAATGTTGTATTGTCCTTCTTTCACAGGGCGTATGTTTCGAAAGATACCCATGTCAGTAAAGGAACCTTTCACCCTCCTCTTTTTAAAAGACTTATTTTGTTTTTTCTTTTAATTCACATAATATTATTTTGGGATATGTTCTTCAATATCCTTATTGATGTAAATTTTATGTCCAAGTGATGAGATACCCTTTTTATCTCTCATCAACTCTTTTTCTGAATTTTGAAGTGACATTGTTAGGCTTTCTAATTATTGCAAGGGGACTTCTTAACCCAATTTATATTCTTTGGGATAAACTTGTACACCTTGAATATGTCGTTCTATGATTATGTGTGTTTGTCCTCTAATTTTTTACACTTAATACCCACTTATATTCCATGTATTCGTTTGTCACACATAGTTATGTAACTGATTTACCCTTAATCCAAGGATATCGTCTTTGTATGGGACTTCATCTCAATCTCCTTTAATTGAGGCATATTTTGTTTTATACACAACATTATTTTATACGGTGTATAAACCTCATTGACATTTACATTTATTCAAAAGGAATCTTTTTATACGAAGCATTTTACTAAACAATAAAAGGGAATGTTTTTGTCGTACGTATCTGCGACAACGACTTCTCCGCCACCGTGACCATTATTTGAGTTTCTGCTTCCTCTACAAGCCATACATTCTTTTTAAAATAAAAATAAATACCATGTTTTACTTTTCTTTTATTTTGGTATTGAAAATGGTTTTCATAATGTATTTATATCAATGTGTTGTATTGATATCTTGTTATTGAAACGTGAAAATTTTATGTTTCCTTTATACATGTTTTACATGATAAGATTATGTTATGGTTCTTGGGCATTGTTTTGAAGACGGGTGGTTCCGTGATAAACAAAGGGCAGGTGAGCCCGATATAGCTCTCCAATGCATTGGGTAATGCGAAGGAGTGAACCGTTAAGGTTTCTCCAAAGAGATTTAGGGAATATACTATGATGGGTATTCCAAACGTAACCAAAAGGGTTACTCCCTATGTAATAATGTTATGAATGGATCATGTTACCTTTATGTCTTATGATTTCTATGATTTATTCACGGTTTGATGAGGTATGTTAAAGTTCCTATGTTTTATGGGTAAAGAATGATTTCATTCTTATGTATATACGAACTCATGTTTCCTTTCCATATTTTTATAACCCTTACTGAGCTTTTTATGCTCATCCCCAGTTTTTGAAATGTTTTACCCAGGTCAAGGGATAGGTACATGATGTGATGATAGTGTCAAGGATGTGTCAATAAAGAATCTGTGTTTTATTTTAAATATGTTTCCATTGATGGGAAGAATGAATGTTGTCTTTTATGTAACCACTATGTTTAAATGTGGAATGTAATGCAAGTTTCATGATCTAATTTTCTAAAACTCTAAACCTAAAATGATCCTCAATGTGTAATCTTGTAATAACTCAAGATTAAGTATGGTTTATGGCTGGGGCCTTATAGTTGGTATCAGAGGTAAGTTTAGATAACTTTAGAGGTTAGGGTATTCTTTAATCATAAATTACATTACCATAATGGTTAGGATTTCAGAAAGAGTCCTAGTTTTAGATAAAGTGAATGAGTAAGTATATCTTAGTGTTTACCTTACTCATTAGTACATTATGGTTTTGTTGATATACTCACACTGACATTTCTGTTTTAGTGAATGGATGGATCTAGCATGAACCAAAGAGACAACGGGTTTGAAGGAAACTGTGGTGGTTCTCTGATTAAGATACCTGATAAAATGGAGGATTCAATAAGGAAACTCGTGGTTGTTATAAACCAAATATCAAGGAGTCATGATCAACCACTTGCACCTTGGTATGTTCTGTAATGCATCATGTACGAGATGACCAATCGATGTTGAATTTCAGGTAATAATTATAAAGGTAACCATTAGAGTTTATATGATCCTTATTTTTGAGGTAATTATGGGTTACTATATGTTATGATGGAAGTGAAAGGCATGAGATAAAATTGAGGTTAAATTATGTTATGTTTATTTTTGATGATTTTATCTCTTTTTGTGGAATGATTTGAGAATTATATAGTTTTGGAAAAAGGACAACACACAGACCGTGTGACTACCTGTCGCGTCGGACAAAGCTGCGGGAATCGAACACACAACCAAAGTGCGACTAGTATTTATCGCCTACCACTGGACTACGTGAAGTCCCAGGTTAGTTTGACTGATTCTTTTTAGTTATTTGATTTTATGAATTAAGAGTAAGTTGAATTTTTGTTATTTATGAAAATGATTAACCTATCATGGAGGATATGTGATTAGGTTAAGTACTTTTCAATACGAGACTTTAGGAGCAACTGATGTTGTTTGGAGATAAATGTTACGATTTAACATAGAAGACTATGTGACTAAATCCTTCAAATATTTTGGTTTCAATCATATATTGGTTTACTTTGAAGACTTTTGTGGACAAATTGTTTATCGGATGGTCCTCGTTGAACTTTTGGTTTTGTTGGACAAATTTTGGAGATTAAGCATAGATTTTCTTTTTAAAGAGTTATCCTTTTCTGGATTATCTGACCTTGTACTAACCTTTATGGTTTCGGTTTTGGTTAAGGTCTAAAGATATGGGAAGTATATAGTTATCTTTGGAAGATTAGGTGATTCTCTAGAAGTTGATTACAGTACTCTTAATGCGAACAAGTCTCCCTAAATACTCGTCTTTTTGAAAAAAATATGAGTTTGATTAAGGAATCTAGTAAATGTTGAAAGTCAACTTGATAAGTGATTATGTTTCCTTATGAATAAATTCCTCAATAAAAAGTAACTTAAATCAAAAATGTTTTCTATTAACTTTTCCTTCTGGGGAATCGAATACCGCTTAACCCATCACAAGTTTGTGATTTTCTTATGGTTAACTTTCTCCTAGACATGTTTATTATCACTCTCCCTCAAGAACATAACCATTTGCTTTTTCTTCCATGTCCATGTTTTTCTACATGGAATCCTAGTATGGGTTAACTCGGGTGACCTCTGTACTTATCATCCTTTATTTTAAAGTGATTTTTTACCGACTCTTGTTCCGATGTGGGACTTTCAAGGATGTTTCCAAGATCAATTTTAAAAATTGTGAGGACGCAATTCCCAAAAGGGGGGAAGGATGTAACACCCTAGGTAAATAAAGAATATGAAAATTTCATATTTATCCATATTTGTGTATAAAATATTAATATGAATTTAAAGGGGACACTATGCTCAATGGCGTACCCAACACGCAATAACGAGTTTCTTGGGAATCTTACGTTGCACTCTAATAATAAAATAATATTATTTTAAATCGTAGTTAACATGTAGCCGTTTTATTGGCGGGAATGGATATAAATAACTAAAATATGATTATATATGTTTTTAAATGTTTTTACATTTATCCAATAAAAGATAAAGGCTCAAAATACGGAAAGAATTCAATTTTAGGCATATATGCCCTAGTTTTCAATAAATGTTCACTTATAACATTTTGATGGAGAACCGTCATTAAATATAGTCTTTTTCACTCTTATACATTCTATCGGACCAAATAAAACTCTTCTTAAGAATCGGGACATCAAAATTTACTTTGTGTAAATTTTTGGTATCTTTCCGATAAAGTTCATTTTTTAATGAATAGTGTAAAATGTTGTATTTTAATTCAAAACCTCTTTTTAATCTAATTTATTTATATAATTCGTTTATCATTTGAATTGGTTTTAAATTGAAATTAGAATATATTTTTACCATTAAATCCAATAGTGGTCGTTGGAATTAATTTCACATTGAAATCAGACTTAAACTAATATCAATCTTTTGATACTCAATCATTCATAAAAACACGCTATTTGCTCTGACAACAGGAATTAATTATTAAATTAATTAATGTGACTTATATGTTTTGAATTTTGTAAAATAGAATTCATTTTTGAATTTGGAATATCAAATATAGCTTAGGGTGAATTTTTGGGATTTTTCTGAAAACTTCAATTTTTTAGGAATAGTGAAACCACTAAGTGGTACTTATAAAAACTGATTTTTCCATTTAAATGAAATATTTCCATCATCGTGTTTTGAATTCAAAAAATCCTACATACATGGTTTTCATTAAGAATTAAAATGTGGTTCAATGGGATGAAAATAATTTTTTGGTGAATAGTAACTTATTATGTTTTTAATCGCGATTAGATGTAATTAGTGTAGTTTAAGGTAAAAATAATGTTTTAATAATATTAAATGAACTTGAAACATGTACTAAACTCATTTTATGTTTCATGTATGACCAATAAAACCCATGGGTCAACTTGGGGACCCCAAGAAGCCACTTTGGTTTGAAAATGACATTAATATCTTTTTATTTAAAGTTAATGTAAAAATTAGACAAACATGAAATGTTTTACTAAAACAATTTTTACATGGGGTTATAAAAATCATATTTTTTACTATAAATATTAATTGGTAATCACAAAAGATTTCCTAAATCATAGTATTTTTTATAATTTTAGACATTAAATAAATTTAATTATTCATGACATCATGATGATGCAGTGATGACCACATTATTTAACGATTTAAATAAAATGGAAAGACAATGTAATATATAAGGCCTAAACATGTCCAAAGCCTATTTTATGAGCGGATATCGAACCCTTATCACCTTATCCTCGAAACACATCAATGTGGGACCTCTTAAATCCGAATACCATTTTAAAATTATGTGAATTTTCTTTACCTTCCAAGAGTGCCCCTCCTCTCCTCTTATAAAAGGCCCCCACCTCTACCTCCTTACCCAAACTCCCAAAGCATTTGGCTCGGCCAAACTCTGCCCATTCTGTCTCTCCACTTCCCTCTTTTACTCCTTGAAGCCTCACTTTGGGTAGAAGTCTTCCCAAGAAATCCATTCAGCTCAAACCAAAGGGAGTTACCCGATTTTAATGTAATGTCTTCACTTGAGTCCTTTTGTTTTATTTTGCTTCTCCAACCCCCCAAAATCTTTTTATTCATTTATTTTGTAACATATCCAGTATCATCAATATACTAGGATGTTGTTATAATAAGGTTTCGAGCTACACATTAACACACCGACATCTAATGGTTAAAGAACACATTGTTTCATTGGATGGCGAATTTCGGCCTCCCGAAACGATGATTGTTCAACATTATTTTAAAACCTTAAAAGGTGGCCATTAAGGTGAAACTATATTTATATATGATATATATCATGTTTATGTTTTCCTTAAGATTCTGTAATTTTCATTTTGTGTATACCTTTATGGTTTCCATTATGGGTAAACGCGATATCTTCATTTAAGGAAGTGCGGACTACCGCCCCCTCATAGTGATGTGATTCCTTAATGCCATATGTGGGACGCATAAAGGATGGATTTAAAGTTATTATATATGATGTTATACTGGAATTATAATATACCTATATATCATTATTATTACATTCCATAAAAATATGAAATAGATATGAAAGTAGCGTTCATTCGTACGTACGGCTTACCGTCTCTATGAACGGTGCATTTCATTTCTTATCCCCAAATGTAATGTACTATTATAAGTACATGTATATAATGGATATATATGATGAATGATACATCTAAATGATGAATATAAATATGGAATTAAAATATACATAACTCTCATTTAGATTTAATTCCATTAATATGACACAGAAATGAAAGTAGCGTTCGTGCGTACGTACGGCTTACCGTCTCCATGAACGGTGAATTTCATTTATTACCTCTAAGTGATTATGTAATATTATAAATACATGTATATTATGGAAATATATGATATATATTATATCCAAATCATGAATATAATTCTGGATATAATGAACATTTGACCACACGAACAACATGTATTTGTAAGAAGTCCACATTCGACTTAAGAACCAAATATCGACAAAACAAACATTATTAACTTAAATGATTACATAATGTTTATAACATGGAAATAAGTGATCGAAAAGGAATAATGAACTAGAAAACGGTTCTTAATAAAGTGTAAATTAACTCAAGTTTATTATTCAAGACGTTAAAGAACGATCGAGTCAAGTCGGACCCGAGGTAAGGGATCATACTCCTCTCTTTCTTTTTAAGTACACTATTTTATGTCATTCCTTCTAAGCTCATATTTCTTGTTATTGGGATATTATTTTAAATTACTCTTAATGTAATTTTTATGTTCATATTATGAGAGACCCTATTCTCTGTCATCATTCCATTTTGGAAGTTTTGAGTGGCGCCGTTAGGCTGCCGAATTTTCGTAAGAGATCTAACCTCTCTCTTTATCTTTAAGTACTATCCTTTATGTCACTTCTTTTAAGCTCCTATTTGTTATGATGGGGGATGTTCTTTTATATTCCTCTTTATGTAAATTTTATTGTAATGTGATGATATACCCTATTTGATCTCATCAATCCATTTTTGGATGTTTTATGTGGCGACGTTAGCTCCCGAGTTTTCGTAAGGGATTTTTCATCTCACTTTTATTCCCGTGAGATTTATGATACATTTGCCACAATTTCATTTGAGTGGTGTATGTACTGACAATTATTTTACTCATTGTGTAATATTATTTCATTTATGAGTATTTACATCAATTTTGTATTGTCCTTCTTTCACAGGGCGTATGTTTCGAAAGATAGCCATGTCGGTAAGGGAACCTTTCACCCTCCTCTTTTTAAAATTCTTATTTTGTTGTGTATTTTAATTCACATAATATTATTTTGGGATATGTTCTTCTATATCCTTATTGATGTAAATTTTATGTCCAAGTAACGAGATACCCTTTTTATCTCTCATCAACTCTTTTTCTAAATTTTGAAGTGACGCCGTTAGGCTGTCTAATTATTGCAAGGGAACTTCTTAACCAAATTTCGATTCTTTGGGATAAACATGTACACCTTGAATATGTCATTCAATTATTGTGTGTGAATGTACTATGACTGTTTTACACATAATACCCACTTATATTTCGTGTATTCGTTTTTCACACATAGTTATGCAACTGATTTATCCTTAATCCAATGATACCATCTTTGTATGGGACTTCGTCTCAATCTCTTTTCATTGAGACATATTTTGTTTTATACACAACTTTCTTTTATACGGTGTATAAACCCCTTTGACTTTTATGTTTATACAAAAGGAATCTTTTTATATGAAGTGTTTTACTAAACGAAAAAAGGGAATGTTTTTGTCGTACGTATGCGGCGACAACGACTTCTCCGCCGCCGTGACCATTATTTGAGTTTCGGCTTCCTCTACAAGCCATACCTTCTTTTTAAAATAAAAATAAATACTATGATTTAATTTTCTTTTATTTTGGTATTGAAAATGGTTTTCATAATGTATTTATATCAATGTGTTGTATTGATATCTTGTTATTGAAAGGTGGAAATGTTATTTTTCCTTTATGCATGTTTTATGTTATAGGATTATGTTATGGTTCTTGGGTATTGTTATGAAGGCGGGTGGTTCCGTGATAAACTAAGGGTGGGTGAGCCCGATATAGCTCCCCAATGCATTGGATAACACGAAGGAGTGTAAAGATAAGGTTTCTACGAAGACATTTAGGGAATATACTGTGATGGGTATTCCAAACGTAACCAAGAGGGTTACTCTCTACATAAGAATGTTATCAATGCCTCAAGTTACCTTTATGTCTTATGATTTCTATGATTTATTCATGGTTTGATGAGGTATGTTAAAGTGCCTATGTTTTATGGGTAAAGTATGATTTCATTCTTATGTATATATGAGCTCATGTTTCCTTTCCATATTTTTATAACCCTTACTGAGCTTTTTATGCTCATCCCAAGTTTTGAAATGTTTTTCACAGGTCAAGGGAAAGGTACATGATGTGATGATAGTGTCAAGGATGTGTCAAGAAAGAATCTGTGTTTTATTTTAAATATGTTTCCATTGATGGGAAGAATGAATATTGTCTTTTATGTTACCACATTGATTAAATGTGGAATGTAATTCAAGTTTCATGATCTAATTCTATAAAACTCTAAACCTAAAAAGATCCTCAATGTGTAATATTGTAATAACTCAATATTAAGTAAGGTTTAAGGCTGGGGCCTTATACGACATGTGTCGGATTGAGGTGCGGTCAATTTTTACACATCACAAATGAATCATGGATCATTTTACTAAAGTAAGAAAACAATCCAAACATGTTTTCTCGGTATTCCATATGTCAGTAGTGTTGTTTTCAAAATTAATGTCAATTTGAAACTGTTATCAGACACTTTTAGCAATACCGTTCACACCGTGCATCGGATTGAGGTGTGGTCGATTCGTACACCTCAAAAATGACACATGGATCGTTTTCCTATAGTATCAAAATAATATGAATGTGTATTTTTTGTTTTTCGTATGTCAGTAGTGTTGTTTTCTAACTATAATGTCAATTTGAAACTGGTTTCAGACACTTTTAGCCATGCTGGTCACACTGTGTGTCGGATTGAGGTTTGGTCGATTCTTACACATCAAAATTGAATCATGGATCATTTTCCTAGAGTATCAAAAAAATATGAATGTGTTTTCTTGGTATTCCGTATGTCAATAGTGTTGTTTTCTAAAATTAATGTAAATTTCAAACTATTATCAGACACATTTAGCAATACCGGTCAGATTGTGCGTCCGATTAAGGTATGGTCGATTTATACACGTCAGTAAAGAATCAGGTATCATTGTACTAATGTATCAAAACAATCTGAATGTGTTATCTTGGTATTCTGTATGTTAGTATTGTTGTTTTTTAAAATTAATGTCATTTTGAAACTGTTATCAGACACTTTTAGCCATATCGGTCACACCATGCATCAGATTGAGGTGCGGTCGATTCGTACACATCAAAAATGAATCATGGATTGTTTTCCAGATGTATCAAAATAATCTGAATGTGTTTTCATGGTATTCTGTATGTCAGTAGTGTTGTTTTCTTATATTAATGCCAATTTGAAACTATTATCAGACACTTTTATCCATACTTGTCACATTGTACATTAGATTAAGGTGTGATCAATTCATACACTTCATAAATGACTCATAGATAGTTTTTCTAAAGTATCAAAACAATCTGAACGTGTTTTATCAGTGTTTTGAATGTCAGTAGAGTTGTTTTCAAAAGTTAATGTCAATTTGAAACTGGTATCAGACACCTTTAGCCATTTCGGTCACACCGTGCATCAGGATGAGGTGTGGTCGATTCTTAAATGTCACAAATAAATCATAGATCATTTTCCTAAAGTATCAAAACAACCCAAACTTGTTTTCTCCGTTTTTTGAATGTCAGCAGTGTTGTTTTCAAAATATAATGTCAATTTGAAACTATTATCAGAAACATTTAGCCATACCGGTCAAATCGTGCGTCGGATTGAGTTGAGGTCGATTCGTACACATCACAAATTACTCATGTATCATTTTCCTAAAGTATCAAAACAATCCAAATCTGTTTTCTCAATTTTACTTATGTCAGTAGTGTTGTTTTCTAAGGTTAATGTCAATTTGAAACTGTTATCAGACACTTTTAGCCATACCAGTCACAAAGTGCGTCAGATTGAGGTGTGGTCGAATCATACACCTCAAAAATGACTCATGGATCATTTTCATAAAGTATCAGAACAATAAAAATTCTTTTTCTTAGTTTTCTATATGTCAGTAGTGTTGTTTTCTAAAGTAAATGTTACTTTGAAACTATTATCAGACACTTTTAGCCATACCAGTCACACCGTGCACTGGATTATGGTGAGGTCAATTTGTACACCTAAAAAATTACTCATGTATCATTTTACTAAAGTATTAAAACAATACGAACACGTTTTCTCGGTTTCCTATATGTCAGTACTGTTGTTTTCTAATGTTAATGTCAATTTGAAACTGTTATCAGACACTTTTAGCCATACCGATCACACAGTACGTCGGATTGAGGTGAGGTCGATTCTTACACATCACAAATGAATCATGGATTGTTTTCCTAAATTATCAAAACAATATGAATGTGTTTTCTTGATTTCCCATATGTCAGTAGTTTTGTTACCTAAAGTTAATGAAAATTTGAAACTATTATCAGACACATTTATCCAATGAGTTATGTTTTACTAGATAGAAAAATAATATCTAAAGCCATTCTACATAACATACGGATATAAAACATAATAAAGTGTGATCATATATTCTCAGTAATTGTAATCAAGGGAGATATCAATGATCATATATGGATAACATTAGTAGGAGTTCACATTCATCCAATTTGTGTATAATCTTCCATCAGGTATGTTGCCAATTCATTTCTAAACACATCAATATCATCTTTTCAGTATGAGTTTTTGCGACAGTCATGGTAGTACTAAAAAATTATAAATACACAAATGACTAATAAATATTTTAAATTAACTCGTAATTATTTTCAAAAATACCTTGTCAGGGATGCTAGTTTGTTGATGAAATTTTATCTCTTTCATGAATTTACAAAATAATAACCATAGTATTTTCTGTTTTTTTGTTTCAAACACTATAGAAACATCGAAAACTATAATTAATTTGTTTTGATATGTGTTTGGAAAGTGAAATGTTATCATATATACAAGGATACTTTTCCAGTTTTAGATAATGTAGTCTTCTTCATCCTTATTCCCTGTATTCAATCCATGCATTAGCTGATATTGATGCACCACCCTATCATAAAAGAATATTCATTAAAAGATAAAAAAATTATATAACTATATGTTTAGTTTTAAAACGCTAGATATAGTGTATTACAAATTAACAAACACCATCATGTGTGGTCGGTTTGTTGGATATCCATTCGTTTAATCGAGAATATAAATCTTTGGAGTATCCAAATTGACTATAATCGGCATCCAATGCACCCCAAAAATACAAAAAGTAATAAGTAAAGAATGAAATTAAAATATAGTTGATATGATTAAATTGCAGAGTTTTACCCCTGAATTATTGGTATTAAAAAGAGTCTATCATCCTTAATTTTGTTTTCAAACGATTTGAGCAGGGATGACATTATTTCAGCCTCTTTATCAGAATATACTTCTTATTTTGAAGAGGTGGTGTGAGGACTAACGAGTCCAATTTTTTGTTCATGGGGAAATCTATTAAATTGTTTTTCATATATGCACCTGCCAAAAATATAAAATGTATTTAGTCATTATTATCATATTATATCTGTTTTGTAAAATAAAATCATGAAAACATACCTCATGTATATATTTACAACTTAGGCTCCTAATAAATCATTCTTGAGGATTTTATTTACATTTTCAACACTAATAAAATATAATGTTTCCTCTTTGTGCTTATTTTTTTCAAAAAAAAAACAGTGTGTGCATTCTTGTCTATCAAATTTTTATCCACATGAGTCTGTAATGATATAAAATGTGGATATATAACGGGCGGTGTGAATGTACTTTTATTAGGCCATTTTAATAGGTTGGTTGATCCTTGAGATAGATTTGAGAAGATATTTCATTTCACCCCCTTCTATTTTTCGTTCCATAATATGATTCATCGTTTCAGAACATTTTTTATTATATGTTAATGGTTCATCTAGAAAAATAACTTAGAAATGGATACCTCCTTGTCGACATGTTTTTTTACAGGAACTGATGGTCATGCGATGAATGTTCAAACAGCTTGTTCAACCGTATGAATTTCATCGTCGTCATTTAGAATAGGTAGCTCAGAACTCAGCTCATTAACTAGGTTAATTGACACTCTAAAATGATTTGTTTGAAGCTATCTATTGTGTAGCATGTCGTTCTGTGTATTGAACACCGTTTCCCTAAATACAAGGAGATATGTGGGAGTTGCTAGATATAAATCACAGTTATTTTCACACTGTATAATATTAGTACCTGAATGGTATCAGTGTCTATGTGAATCATATTTCACTGAAACAATTATTAATACATTGATTACCTCACCTATGTCATGTTTTTTAGGGTAATGGCATGCCTGAAAGCTATTGGGGGTGGGGAAGGATCGTCACACACAGGTTTTTGTTGAGTTGTTTCTTCTCGTTGCCTCTCCCCAATCAATGTTGCTATCACCTCCCTCTATTGTCGTAAATCTTTTTGAAAAATAGCTAAATTTTCTTGCAGCTTTTCCATTTTTCATTTTCATAGTCCTCTTGTTTTTTTTGAAAATATTTTCAGGGTGTCACCCCAAAACCCGCACCACTGGCATGGCCATACTGGTCTCTCCGCGTCATGGTTGCTGAAGGTATGTCTGTATCTAGTGCAGGTTTTGTTGATTCCTATGACTTTGTCAGATTGAAAATATAGAAAAATAAGTAGTCATTGTGATGTAATAGTGATTTAAAAAAAATAAAATTTACATTATGTCATACTTACACATGTTTCCCACAATTTTTGGGTGTTTTCATCTTTCAGTATCCCCTCTTTATTTAAATGAGCATCCTTCCATAGCACATTATGTGGGATGGATTTGGCTTTCGATTTCGATTCATCAATCTGTATATAAACAGAGAAACATGGTTATGGTCTTTTTTATGACATATATAAGTAGTACGGTATATTTAAAAGGTGTATCAATTTTTTATCAAGTGAAGCGTACCCCTACCTTTTTTTACAGTAAGGGTACGCTAGTTCTGCAATCTGTTTTTTATTTTCAGCACTCATTTAATGTTTCCTAAATAAAAAACGTTCAATCAAAGTGATGAATACAAGAAAAATAAAATAATGTATTACCCCACACAATGTACCTAAAAATTCTTCTCCCCGTGGTGGTTGATAAATGCATCCCACGCTCCTTGGGATATCAAGTGTGCATAAATAGGAGGTGGGTGCGGCTTTATTTTACCTTCAGCATATTTAAGATAATATTTTGTTAAAACTATGCGGAAACCTCTATGAATCCTTCCTACAACTCTTAATACATAATCATTTTGTGAGACTTCTACTTTAAATGCACTCTGTAATGGATGAGGTAGTTTAAGTCATTGTTTTGGTATTTTATATTAATAAATGAAAAAACGATGTCATAATGTTACCATAATATCTTCCCACATTAGTGTCTTAAGAATAGTGACAACATTGTTCCATGATTGTACATGAATTATCACATGTTTCCGAGTGACGATTCTAATGTAGCTACTAAATATGGATTTGTTGGGGTTTACATGTTGGCCTCTCTTATTCCATCCCACCTCAAATTTTATGCCTTTTTCTATTTCCATAAGGATTTTGACTAACATTGTCAAACTACGACGCCTTTTTTACGCTTTTATGGATTCATTTCCTACCATTTCCTCAGAAGTATCATCAATATATTTCATTGTATCACTAGAAACAGCAATGGGACCAGCAGAAATAGGTGGAGAAACCTGTTGCTGCTCTGCACTGGGACCAGCAGTAGCTGGTTGACAGACCTGTTGTTTCTCTTCCCTGGGACCACCAGCAGGTGGATGAGAGTCCTTTTATGCCTCGAGATTAGGCACATTAGTAGGTGTAGAAGTAATTATCTGCAAAAGTGGTTTAACATTTAATTTATATTACATAAAATCAGTAGCAGATAGATAATAACCTAACATAACACAATGTATATTACAATAACCAAATAACATGATTATTGTACTCACTTGTTTTAATTAAAAGCTGAAGAGATTTGACTCCACTATCGACTATGTATGTCCCATCATTGTGGTCTCCTATGACATACAAAACACCATATACATTTGGACCACTATGAAATGATTGTGAAGTCCCTATAAAAGGGCCATCCTCCATTGAACATTCATCTGACACTTCATTTGTTTTGGTCGATAACAGAACAATTGACCAATTTCGGTTTGCAGGGTCAGTAGCATAAAATACTTGTACTGTTTGTGATGCCATTATAAATGGTTCGCCTTTCTCCCCTTCCATACTGAAATCAACTTTCAAGAATCCTAATTCATCTATTTTAATATCACTCCTCTTATCAACCCAATTGCATTTAAAAAATGGCACTTTTAATTTCGAATAATCCTACTCCCATATTCATTTGATGATGCCAATGTATGACATATTTTCATAAATTTGATTTTTTCCTTATCACCGGAAACATGAATCGCCTCATCCACAAGTGCAACCCAACTATTCTACATGGTATTGTCTTCATCATGATCATTAGTATAGAATGTATAACCATTGACTGCATACGCATTATAAGATAATACATACACACTTGCTCCTCCGGCTATCCATCGAAGTCGTTCTGAAATTGATTTTGGATTTTAATTTAACATCATTAAAATATGGTCCTAAAACCATCCTATAAACTATCGATTAAATGTATCTAATATCCATTTTTCAGCCCTATATTGATTCAAAAGCCTTTGAATTTCTTTCTGGGTTTGAACATATGGGTCAACGTCGAAACTGTTATGAAAAACGTAAAGGTGACCCTGCTCTATATCTGTAATATTTATTGTGAAAACTTCTCTTACAAAAATCCCTTCACCCTCAAGTCACTCAGTGTGATGATATTTTGGTAGGCCAATGTTTTCCACACCAAATAGGTATTCAGTACAAAATTCAATGACTTCCTTAACAATATATTGCCCCACAATACAACCCTCTGATCGACTTTGATTTTTGACATAACCTTTAAAAATCATCATATACCATCAAATGGGGTACATCCATCTATAATGTACAGGACCACATAGTCAAATCTCTCTCACCAAATGAACCATCAAATGAACCATCATATCCAAAAATGTCGGTAGGAAGAACATTTCCAATTCACATAAGATGACGACAATTTCTCTTTCCATAGTTGGTAATTTCGCCGGTTCTATAACATTGTAGCATATAGATTTGAAGAAGAAACATAGTTTTGTTAATGTATGGCAGACATTCATGGGAAAAATGAAACGTAAAGCTTTAATAATTAGATCCTGCATCAAAACTTGGAAGTCATGTGATTTCAACCCCTTTAATTTTAAATCGTTCTTTGACACGAGGTTCTTGATATTTGATGAATACCCCTTTAGAACCTTTACATCATTCAAGAAGTTTAAAAACCAATATCTCTCCTTGCTGGAAAGAGTGTAAGCAGCAGGAGTAAGAAATGATCGTTTTTTCACCCAACACTAGTGCCAACTCTTCTCGTATTCTCATCTCAACCATGTACAATATAGCATTAATTACATCCTTCATTTTGCTGGGTGTATTTATCAATGTGCCGATGACACTATCAAATACATTTTTTCAATATGAATAACATCAATAAAATGTTTGACATACAGACAATTCCAGTATGATAATTAAAAAAAAACTAATCTCTCTTTCTACCCATTTTTCATAAGGTTTTTTGAAAATGTTGTACCAAAAGTAGTGTTCAAATCTTTTACCTTCTCAAACAATTGATCACCTCTTAGTGGAGACGGTGTTGTATGTTATTTTGAACATCCATCGAATGATGTCGTCCACGATCTGTACATATGTTGTCGGGGTAGAAATCTGCAATGTCCTAAAAACACAGTTTTTGATGAATGTTTCAACCTAGTTGACTATGTACCTTGTTTGAAAACACGAGACTCTTGAGTTCCTTTAATTATATATCCTAACAAATTTCCATAATAATGAAATCCATTTATCATCTTATACAACATGGCTTTCATAGTGAAATATTCTTTTTTGTAAGCATCATACAACATTACACCTGAATCCCGCAATATTTTCAAATCCTAGATCAATGGATCCAAATAAACATCAATATCATTACCCAGTTGTTTCGGTCCTCATATAAGAATAGATTACATGATTTATTTTTGTTTCATGCATAACCATGATTGAATGTTAAAATTACCAACATAAACGTCCATGTACTGTGACTACTACTTTGAAAACCAAAAGAATTCATCCCATCCGTAGATAATTCCAGAAAAAGGTTTCTCAGCTGGTTTCCAAATTCACGATACACGTGATCAAATCTCTTCCACTATAGAGAGTCTATCGGGTGACATAGTTTCCCATCTTTAATTATTGTATATGCATTCCATGTCAATTGTCTTACAGTCTCCTCACTTCCATATATGCACCTAAACCATGGAAGGATTGGAAAGTACCAAAAAACATTCGTAGGACTAGAATATTATTTCTTGTATCGAGAAAAACCACACTATGGTCATTCTTTATGTGATTTGTCATCATTGAGAAACAATACACAGTCATTCGGGTAGGGGTGTATTCTTTCAGAGATCATACCCATCAATCGTAGCATTCATTTGGCATTGTATGTTGGGATTAGGAGTTTATTATCTTATGGGAGCATGTAAATCACGAGAGAAAGTAGTTCTGTAAAACTGGCATCACTCCACCCATTTCGTGCTATCAAATTATACAGCTTAAGTATGGCTAATAATGATGTATATTTAGTGAAACCAGCATACAATGTGGTTTTTTCACAACTCTTTAACTTCTCAAACACTTTTGGGAAATCATGAAGTTCATCATCAACAGTCCTTGTCATTTCCTCAATACAATTTTCAACATCATTCACATTTGTAATCACACCATCGATACGATCGTCTTAACTATTCATTATTGTAATCATATCATATCTTCCACAAAATGTCGTGTTATCCGAGCCTCTACCTACATTCATTTTTCCCCTTGTATATTCCAACATGTATAACTTTTATCTATTTCGTGACAAATCAAGTGTTCTTCCAACTCCTCTACAATAATTTGTCTTGAATAACAATATCGTAAACACAGACAAAGGATTTGATATGGGTCACATGCATGATCTACTGCATACTTGATAAACTCTTTCATGCCATCTGCATAGTCTTTTGCCAACCGATTGGCATTCATCCATTATTTATTCATATTCATCATCTTTATGGGTTAGATCACGAACTTGCCTAATATTATGTTTTAATTAATCAAGTAGCATTTTTTGGGTTTTATAAAAAAATCTTGGTTCAAATTCCTCTACAATGAAATAGAGGAACCGTCCCCAAAACATGTGAATGTACTTGAACTCTATCTATATACAGGGGATCATGCCATGTCTTTTGTATATCACCATGGAGTACCTAAAACCTATACATGGAGGACTCTTCACTGAAACATGGGGGAGTACCATACTCCATATTTTCTCCAAATATCTCACATTTCACTTGCCAACTCTCATGCAGAGTGAGGATAATTAAAATATCCAAACCACATCGTGTGTAATTTCAAATGAATTAGGGAATCATAATATTGTAATCTACATGAGAAGATATTTATAATGGGATACTCATTTAAGAAATATTATAATATAAGTGAAAAATAAATAATAATAATGAAATTAACATAGCACTCAATTTTTTTAATTGCTACACAATGTGAAGGGTTCTCAGTCAAGGTTAGTTGTATACTACCATTTCTAAACTCATGTGAAATCCATATACATGGTGTGTCTAGTAGGGTGAGAATCGCCTATGGATAAGATGCCTGATTTAATCTGAAAATATCAAATTAATTCCATGTTAGTCATACAAAGACTGCATGATTCCATTGAAAATGCATGACATATAGAAAAACTTGAGCTAAAGGTCTGTACTTTAGATACCAACCAAACCATCATAATTTTCGATTTTATAAAGCATCCCTTATTAAATATTGTTTTTTAATTCAGGGTTTATCACAGAAGTTTTGTCATCCTTGGGAGTTCATTCATAAGTCAGGTATATGTAAATTACCAATTTTTATATATAAATTTTCAATAAGAACCAACCAACATGAAATTCATTAAGTGCGCAGACAAGGACCACCAACGGCCACGATTTTCAGCGGGTTGTGTAGCCCGTACATTTGATATTATAACCATCAATATCAAATAGTAATAACATGAGAAAAAGAGGAAATCAATGAGTAACAACAGAAAACTCATAGCAAAGGTGTCGTTTAGCACACGGAAGAGATGCGTTCGTGGTAGAGGAGAGGCGCACAACAGAAGATATTTCTAACTGAAAAGAAAACATAAAATAGGGGATAATCATGAGAATAAAATAATATAAACCCAAGTACACCATTTACCACATCCCACAAACCCCAAGAACCCACTAAAACCAAAATAAACCCACACCATGGATAAAGACACCTTAAGATACTAAGAAATTATATAACCCACCTTCGATAGAACGAGTTCAAAATACTTTTTAAAATATAAAAGATGAACATACAATTGGTAAGCCTTGACCAATAGGTCCTCCTTACTAGGTATAATCACCACTTTTATTCTAGATAGCATATCCCAAATGAGTAATACCTAATCAATCCTCTTTTATCACACCTTTAATGACACATACATCCTAGTCGCATGACTTTAAACTTCACGGTACAATCATTTCCATGCAACCTGTGGTATCTTGTGAGTTGGATCATATCCCTATTCGAACTCAATGACCGTACCCATACATCTTGAAAAAAATTAGGGGGAACACACATATTTCAAATGGGAAACCCCTGGTACTCTTTTCCAATTTAACATCACACCATGCCAAAACTCACCACACAATCACCAGTTACCCAACATTAATCTAAAACCAACGGGATATACCCATGCTTCATTACCCTAAACACATCCATCAGGGTTCAATAGTGATGGTCACATTTAAACAATTCTATAAACCAATAAGGATAGGAATCCAAATGATCATGTCCCTCAACCCAGTCATAACACCAAAACTGAATAATAGAGAGTTCTTACCTTATACAAATTCAAGGAATTACCATTCCTTCTCAATAAAACTATATGAATTTTATACATTGAATTATTTTTTCACCTCAGATAAATCTCTATGAATGTCATGATGTATTCTAAAGGTGATGAATCTCTTAGATACAAACTGAGCACTACATGTCCAGATAAGACTTTACCCAAAAAAATAACGTAATATTTATCCAAGTGAGTATCATCTCATTTTGGTTATTCATCACTAGAATTAACCATCGACTGGCTAATACCAGAAAAAGAATTGACGTTAAGACCACCATTTTATTGAGAGGTACCACCTCAAGACAATTTCCTTACAACAAATCCTCATCCCTAAGAGGTTCATCATCAAAATCTAACTATAGAAAACAATATTATGTTTCTAATAGTATAATCCTAAAATTGAATAAATATTATCGATAGTAAATGATTATATATACTCCTACACTGACCGGTGGTGGGAGCGGCGGTGACAGAGGCAGCGGCGGTGGCGGCGAAGGGAGCAGCGGTGGCGGTGGCAAACACATCAGCGGTCACATAGGAGGAGCAAAACCAACGACACAGATGAGAAAAACCCACCGGAGGCGGCGGAGGAGGAGGAGGAAGAGGAGGATTATGACGAGGAGGAGGGGGATGATGAGGAAGCGACAAAGACAAGGATGAGATGTTGCGGCAGAAGAGGGTCCTAGTTCAGCTTCCATGAAAGCTTTACCCTGTGTGAGAGAGGAGGGCCTGTTATGGATATTAAATGAAAACATCTGGAAACTTTATCAGCGCTTGTTAAAAGCACTGATAAAGGTATGTTTTATCAGCGCTTTTTTAGCACTGATATATATATGTTTGATTAGGGATTTTATTTTATTACTGATAAATATTATAATATTATATAAAATATGAATAAATTTTTTTATCAGTGCTAAAATAAGTGCTGATAAATGTGACCTTTTATCAGTGAAAAAAATGCGCTGATAAAGGTTATACCTTTATCAGTGCTTATTTTAGTGCTGATAAAGGTCACATTTATCAGTGCTTTTAACTACCGCTGATAAAGGAATAGCCCTTTATCAGTGCTTTCTATTTAGTGCTGAAAAAGGGAAACACTTCCCTTGCCCTGTTTTGTGGTAGTGTATCAGCCGACACTACATTCAGTGAAAAATATTAATTAACAAGATAGTTGAATAATACTTGTTATTGAACAGGCTGGGGTGCACTAAAAAAATAATATTATTATTATTTTATTATTTGGCATGATTTTTATTAAATTTTCTTATATAAATTAATATCTCTAAAGAATTAAATAAATATTTTAACCTAAACCTTTACACTATAAAAGAGAATTATGCAGTTTTTTTTATATTATCAATTTTATCTATCGAAATAGATAATTGTTGCACACAAATTATTTTCTCTCAACTCCACCATCTATATCCCTATTAATAATAAGAAAAAATGATATATTTTCCTCCATACTATAGAATAAGTTTTCAATAACCAAAGAAAAAATACATTTGATTCACCATACTAGGACCCAGAAATCAAGTGGATTTTCACAGAGATCATAATAGCTTTTGTGGGACACTTTTAGAGTATCCATAAATCCTCATAGTACAACGATGGAAATATAGAAGGGTATTTTTAAAAGGTCCACATTAATCAATAAATAAACAACCTAAACCTAGGTATGAATTTCTTCAAATATTAAATAAATAAATTATAAATTTTCCATCAAATATCATCATTCATGTACTCAAGAAATGATAATTAAAATTAATTTTAATTTATCTCCCACCAATGTATGTTTCTACTACATTTGGAACCATATTGTCTTGTAAAAGTTATAACATTTAAATTTATAATTATTTATTTGATTTTTGATCTATGTAGATTTTACCTAAAATTTTTATTTCACATTATTCATTCATTAATTATATTTAAATTAACACTATTTAACATATTTATCATGATTGATTTACTGGTTAATATTCATTAATTTTATACAATATATGAAAAATTACAAAAGATTTCATCGGGAAACTACTAATTTTTTTCTTGTAAGACATGGTTACATTATGTGTACTCCAAATTACATGTCGTTTACCCTAGAGAGTTGTATCAAGATGAACCAAAGGATTTATATTTTTCTATATGGTAATTACATGTGGTCTATGCCATATTTTGATTGGAAGACCTGGGACTTGGTTTTCAGATTACACAATGTGAATCGCTGTACACAACGTGTAGTATACAGAAGTTTGCAATGTAAACCATGCAATCTGTGTGATTTTTATACATAGTCAAAGCCATTTGAGACTAACAACTGTCAACATTTATTATATATACTATATGTATATGGTGTACATAGTGTGTAGGTTATCAAACCCCATACCTAAAACACATTCCAATGACCTAGGATTGTATCCCAACACCTGGAAAGTTGAACACCCAATGTGTAGATTTTCTATACTCACCATGTTGTCCAGTTGATGTACACACTGCAGACCCATGAATGTACCATGGATACACATCAACTGAGGTACATGTCGTGTGGATAGTATACACATTACATGAAGGCTACCACTAACGTATAAAAATAAATATAATACTAAATTTATAATCACATCACTAAAAACTTATTTTATTCATTATCACACCAATGTCTGATTCCAAGCTTATTAATGGTTTTATAAAATATTAAATATTAAATTAATTTATTATAATTAATATTCCATTATTAGTTATTCATTTTCCCCCTTGGTTCCATATATTATTGGTATCTCTAATTGTGTTAGAATGATCATTATTATGAAATTGGACCTATTACTTATTTCATAAATTAATTAATGTAAGTGAATTAACAATAATAATAAAGAGAGAATAATAAAATGAATTATAGAAAGATACTTTTGTGTATTCATTTCATGTATGACCATTATTAATCATGAAAAATACCTATTTTTCTGTTTGATTTTTAAAATTAATTTATTTCATGGTTTTGTAATTATTTATTATTAATTGAAAAATGATGGACTTTGAATCATCCCTCCCTCGATTATTATGTATGATCTATTTTCCATGTATATTTATGTAATCCCCAGTTAACTTATGATTTGGTTCTCTTAAACTACATGTGTCTCATGAATACATGTAATTTATGGAGTATCTAAAGGAATGTGGAGGTTGTTCAAGATAGAACCATTGTGTTACTAACTCTATTGATACATAGGTGGTCATGTGGAATATAGTAACTCATGAAATGACTAGAAATAGAATTTATTTCCCAAATGAATAAAAGATGAATTTAATGTTTTCTAATTAAATAAACTATTGAAAAATGTTGATGAGCATGTCATTTATTTTTTCTTATTTATTTCAATTTAATTATTTAGTTTATAGATAAAACATCATTATCACAGAAATAAAGGAATTAATGTTTAAAGAAAAAATTTAAATAAATTAATTATGTGTTTTTATTTTATTTGTTAGCGTTAATAAAATAAGTAACATCCACATAATATTAACAAGACATGTATATGATGAAAAACAATTAAAATTATTTATAATGAATTAAAACCTAACAATTAAATATTAAAGATTACATGTCCTTCTATCGCTTAATTAGGAATGATATCATTGAAACTAATTGTTTTAACAACCTTCATTGGGGATCTAATTTTTAATGTCGTGGACTTATGAAAGTTATGGGTTGACAAAACCATATTACATCAAGGGAAAAATCCCTCACTAGACATGATGATACTTGGAGGAAAGTGATGATGAAATAAAACAAAATATTTCATGATTGGGGAGTCCACTCAATAGATTAGGGAGCTACAACCCCATAGTTGGCAGAGACATGTCTACTTACTTGTTTTAAAGCATCATTACCATTTTTTTGGGGTTATGTGAAGGGGAATATAGATCCTTTCTAATATAATGTCATAAAAACTAGATATTACATGTTAAATGATTATTGATATTGGGACGTGATAATATAGGTTGAGATTTAATAAAAATTCATAATATCAAATTAACATATTTTTTATCACATAATGTCTAATCAAGACAAGTACTTAAAATATTCTATATTAATTATAAAATAAAACTGTATTATGATGATCCACATTATCTCTACAATCAATATTTGAAAAATTCAACAACCTCACTTCCAGTAAAATCCATGATTGGTTTAGCAGTCTTCAGTTTATGTACAACATGGGAGGAAATCAAACAATCTGGATTCCTCAATTCCTGATCTTTCTGCTAATGAAATGAGTGATGAAGAGTTCTTGGTATACAAAAATCATTTGAGATACATGGTTGATGTTCTATGTTTTATGCTTTTGTATATGTCTGGTGAACTCATGATGTCTCATAGAAACCTGAATTGGTATAGAATTATTGAGAACCTCTATTATATTTACAATGAGATAGATAGGAATGAACAGTTTGAGATATCAAAGGAACCATATCTTAGAAATCATAGAGAGGGTGACCTAGATGGGACCCGCATAGTCAAAATAATTAGCTACATTGAGTGGCTAGAGTATCAAGGGTTGAAACTGTTTGATGAACTAGGGGCCAATATAGTTATGGAATTACCCACTCATAGGTTCTCTATCATTTTTTTAAATTTCAATATGAACAACATTTAAAAGTCTCTTCCAGATCTACTAACTCTCCTCCACCAAGTCAATAAGGATACACATTACAATATTCATCCATCTTTAAGGGAGAAAATTGAATTGGAAATGGGATGTATTTAACTCAAAATCATATTCATACCATTCTAATATGAATAATATCATGGTGAAAAAAATAAAACAAGATGTTTCCTATATTTTATATGGAAATATTGCTTTTCTGGAAGAAAAATGTTACAAAACAAAATAATAAATAATCATATTTAGGCGTGTTTTTTATCGAGAGTAAATTTTATATTTCTACAAATTAGGTATCAGATACATATTGTGGTGCTCACATATGAATTATAATATTGGAACTATGTTAATTTAAAAATATTTATTGAGGGGAGGTTATTTTATGAGCTACCATCATACCTAAACATGCTGTTTTAGTAATTATTGACAACCACATCACATTTAAAAATGGGATAATAGTGGTATAAGTGATTTTTTATTATGTGACTTCAGTTACCAAAAACATCATTTTAGTATCCATACTAGATGAATATTTTTTTTTAAATTATTAATTAATTTTTTCTTCTTTTATAAAAATATGTTTTTTATGTTAAGGAACTATTAAATAATAGTCATTATATAGTTCTGTAGCCATAAACATTACAAAATCTTGAATTAAGGTATTAATTCACAGTGGAGATATTTTCAGGTTTAGTGCCTTAGAGAACTAGGTCATAACTTATACATTACATATGGAATTTTACAAGTAGACTCTTCAACTCACTATACATTTTTTCATAAAACAAAAACTCTTTAAAACAAAACATGACACTGTTTCATGTTTCAATAGCATAACTTTTCTTTGATCCCATCCATGACTCTATTATTCATTATGTCCTATTAAAAACATTTCAAAACATAGAATGAGCATAAAAACGAAATATGTTATACATAATGAAAAAAAAGATTAATCTTTTAATAACATGAAAACCATGAAGAGAATATTATAATATAATAATTTTTACCTTTACGATTTTCTAAAAACTCTTTACTAAATATAAGATCACATGATACCCTTTTTGTAACCAAAATATTAATAAAATCGCATAAAATGTAATATATAACATATAAAGGTAACATGATACAAAATCATAGATAAATGGAATAACCATACAACCAACTTTTACACATATATTTTAATGGAATAGCCATATGGCCAACTTCCATACCCAATGCATTGGAGGTTAAAACATAACCACTCATGCTCTGTTTATCAGTGAACCACCAGTAATTTAGCTTATCACGTAACCACCTATAATTGGTTCATCGCATAGCCACCATTCAAATGTTCAAGTACCATTATATAACCATACCACATAAAATATTGAAAATATCAACATTTCACTAATAAAATTTCATTCGAAATCTAAAAAATAATTTTATGCTAATAATTTATTTCGATGAATTCCATACCAAATGAGCACTCATATCTATGACTCCTGAAGTCCCAAAAACCTCTCTAGAATCCAATTTTATACTAATAATTCATTTCAATTTAACCTAAAATATCTTTTCAAGTATTCTAGGAAACCTCTTCCGCATCTGGATCCCTTCCATTACCTCAGAAAACCAATGTGATTTTGTCCCTACCCCAATTATTTTTGTAATAAAAATTATTTCAAATGAATAAATTCATTCCATAAAAACCGACAATGAAACCAAAATAATTATCATGGTCAATAAATAGGAAATAAAAAATATTCGCCTCAGTGGAATGACCCTTTTACATATTCGTGCTAATCCATATGGGATTCTTTTCATGATGGGTTGATGTGGTTATTCAATGTTTATATTATGTATCATTCAAAATCTACATCAATGGGGGAATAAAACAATTAATTTCCCCATCTAGGGGTCTTCCACAGTGCGTCTCATTTTCCAACCCCATTTTAATATTAATGGGTGATATGTTTTATTTTATAATTTCAACAAAAATTAAGGACAATCTCATTCATAGGGTGAAGGCCAGTCTTTGGAGGCCTCAAATATCCCCCCGATTCTTCTTAGATAATTGTTTAATCTTTTATAGGTCCAATTTGGATGAATTCATGGATATATGACTTCTAAATCATCTTTATGAGAAAGTATTGGGGTATGTTGTCAATATCTATTTAAAAATAACCTTAAGTAGTTTAATTCCCTCTTGTAGTAAAGAGAAGCATCTACATGAATTCGATATTCATATGGTCAACAAACAAGAAAAATATAAAAAACATATTATAATCTTTAGATGCTAAAAAATGAGGTTTTCTATAGAAACCATCAAATTTTTGAAAAAATATAGGGTTATAATTTCAAAATGTTTTTCAATGTATGAATACAAATTCTAATTAAGGAAGTCACATAGTTCATCACACAATGTTTTATTTCCAACTTCATATTACCAATAATATTAATTGAACAAATATATGCATGTTTCACAAACATCTTGGGGTGGGCAATCAACAAAATGGAAAACAATATTCACTGAATAGAGGTGGATAATATAAAGAAACCCAATCATTTTGGGGTAATGGGATCCAATATGTACATCTCTTCAATGACGTAGCTGATAGGGTTCCTCAGGCCACCACCCTAGATTCTGTTAGCATATCATGTGTGGTTTTTTGATATACTTATAAAGGGAATTAAATATATAATATACAATGAGAAATTATTAATTCTTTTGGAAGACCACTGGATAGTCGGCGAAAATGGAAACAAAGCACCACACACTAACACTAAAGGCTTGGAAAATGAAATTATCCTTTATTTAATCAATGTGTCCAATAATAGTTTGTGAACTAAAAAAATATAATCCTAGTTTATGGATAGAGATAGGAATATAATCTAGAGATTCTCTATTGTGAGAGATATAGTTTTGTAACACCTCTTCTAGAGAAGGGAAATAACCTGCACATATATTTTAAAATCTCTTTATTCTATAGAAATTAGTGAATCTGTTTTTTATGCAAGAGTTATTTGGAAACCCATCTAAATCCTCATGATCCCACCTAGAAAATAAAATTTATGGTAGTAGAACTATTTTAAAATCCTCTCCCTTATATATATTTTCATTCATTTCACAGTGAAATGTTGAAACCAATGTGTTTAATATGTATGACCATGGAAAATTCCAATATACATGCCATATTACACTAACCCGGAAGAAGGAACATCATGTGCGCCAAAAGTCCTAACGTCGATCAACTCCTACAAACAGCCCTTACATTCACTTCCCTAATCACAAAATGGTCATAAATTATCCCTATTGAGGGTATGAGTTCCATATTCATAGTGGAATGGATTATTCTGCTTAAAATGTTTAAAATTATTGAATACTAGGGTTTAAACCATATAATTTTTTGATCGATCATGCTAGACACTATTTATGAATGTGAATAATGATCATAATAATTTTTACCATGTGGTCATACTTTAACCCTACACCTAAAACACTACCATAATAAGAATTCTAGAAACTAATGTTTACATGTCACCCAGAGAAAAAGGCATCACCTATTTTAGTGTTGTATTCCATGACTCTTCTGGAATGATTACATTTGCAATCCAATATTCTCTCAAGGCGTACATCTCACCGACGATGATGGAAGCAAAAGAAATCACAATTTCAATGGAATTCCATATTGAGTGGTATTAGGATTATATAAAACATGAGTTAGAATTAATTAAATTATTAATGGTTTCTCTTCTTTGGAGGATGAAATACAACCATTTGATCTGTTAGACATAAAAATAATTTCCCAATAGTGTTGCTTCTCATTTTTCTCTATCTTTTTTACCAAAAGTTATGGTTATACTGAGACTCATAATTTGGATAACATGACTCATATAGACTGTCCTAATTTCTAGTTGGCTTTTTCCCTATTTGGATGACGTAAC
Source organism: Viscum album (assembly GCA_963277665.1). Classification (NCBI taxonomy): domain Eukaryota; kingdom Viridiplantae; phylum Streptophyta; class Magnoliopsida; order Santalales; family Viscaceae; genus Viscum; species Viscum album. The sequence continues at coordinate 357,366,536 of OY728158.1, read as the reverse complement.
ATGGTTTTTATAAACTCTGATCTCATAATATGAGTCCTCTTCTCTCCTAAAAAATTATTAATTAATATATTGAAAAATATGAAATCCCACATCATCCCTATAACAAAACTAGATTATAATAAAAAAATAAAATTAGAATACAGATATTATAGAAAATAATAATGAATTATGAATATTATATTTCAATATAATTTCAATTAAAAATTTATGTAATTTTTTTTCCTTTTTGTGATTTTTAAAAATAATTAGAAAAATTATAATCCAATATAAAAAAACATATAACATTATTTTTTCGACAATCAACCTACTTACAAAAGCACGTCCCTGGAATAAAACCAACACGTTTTAGTAAAAATACATAAAAAATAAATAAATCATAATTTATATATAATTTATATATGATAAATTATTTTGTTAATTACAAAATATAGTAAGGATTTTTCACCATTACTAGTGGGAGGTAATGTTTTGGGGGGGAGATAGCGAAGGTCATGTGGTGAAGTCCCCAGGCTTCCATAGTTATTGTGATTTTATTCATTTCATTGTGTTCTATGGTGGGGAACATAATATTACTATTACTAAATATATTAATGATATTATTATTTATTTTATTAATCACATCATTATTCATTATATTGATAATTTTATATTAGTTATTAATTATATTATTAATTATTAATTATATTATAAATTATTAAATACAATCTTAGTTAATAATCTATATAAATTATAAAATTAAAAATTATTATGTTAATGATATTATCAATTATTAATTATTTTTTATACTTAAATAGTTGTTAAAAATAATTTATTTAAATTAAAATAAAAGTTTTATATTGATAACATGCAATTTGAGTCAATTCAAGAACATCATTTTCGGCTTGATGTGATGAAGATTCAAACCCAACATAAATGAATTATTAAAAACTAAACTATGTTTACAAATAGTATGAGTTCTTTTAAACTATTTTTAATAATATGACATTCATTTTAAACTAATATGAAAATATAATATTAAGAAAATATAATTGAATTCATATTGTGCAAACCATTTATTTGGTTGATGTTTGGTTGATTCATAAACTCCCGAAATGAATTATGGACACTTCTCCTATATTTTAAAAACAATTGGATCTTTCTAACCATATTTTGACAATGTGACGATTATTTTAAATTAAAATGACACGTTTATATTGAATAAATAATCATTGAGTTATTCCAATCACATCAACTGTCAAATTTACATGTGGTTGATTTCTGTACATAAAAAATAAATTATGGATCATTGCCCTAGTTTTTTAAAAAATTAGAAATTGTTTTCATGGTTTTGAATATGTTTTGCACATTTTTTAAAAAAAACATACACTTTTATATTTAGTTAACAATTAGTTTCAATGTAAAAACTTCTTGTGTTAAATTGGCATGAATTCGGTTACTTTGTATAACAAATGGATAATGGATAATTTTCTTAATGTTTAAAAATATTCTGTGTTTGTTCTCTCACTTTTCTCTTTGTGACACATGTTTTAATATAAAATGAGACATTTTAATTAAAAACATACTCTTAGAATCATAATTACCACTTCATGTGCTAGATTGGAATTTGGATGATTTCTATAAGTCCCAAATTAATTTGGAATTACTGTCATAAAATTTGAAAAAAGAAGGTCATATACTTTGTTTTGACAATGTGACATCTATTTTAAACTAAAATTAACATTTATATTGAAAACCCGTAGTTTGAGAGATATTAAACACATAATGCATCTTATTATCATGTTCCAGATTATTATACATAAAAAATGAATTAGGGACCATCATCGTAATATTTGAAAACAATTAATGTTTCTTCCCTGATTTTGGAAATTTGATCTATGTTTTAAATTAAAATTACAATTTTATGTTTAAAATACAAAATTAGGCCATACTAACCACATCATGATTTAAATTTACATGTTGTCAATATATTTAAATAAAATTAAAAATAGATCATTTAGTAAATGTTAAATATTAACCAAGACTTGTTTTTTATGTGATGTATTTTTGAAAACAAAATAAAACTTTTAAAATGAAAACAATCACTGAGATTCATATCGACTACATTGTGTGTCATATTAATATGTGGTCACTTCATGGATGTCAGATATAAGTTTTGGAATATTTATATGATGTTTAAACATAATCCAACTTCATTTTAGTTGTTTTGTCTTTGTAACACACATTATAAACAAAAATGTCACTTTTATATTGAAAACACCCACTTCGAGTCATTTAGGCCACATCTTGTGTTAGATTGATGTGTAGTTGATAACTATACATAAAAATGGATGATGGAATTTTGTTGTAAAATTTTAAAATAATGTTAGGTAGTTTACTAAAATTTTCCAAAGTAAATATTGTTTTAAACTAAAATGAAAATTTATTTGGTATTCATGCACCTTGAGTCAAATTGACCAAATTTTGAGTTGGAAATTCATGTAGTTCATTTTTTTTAAATATAAAATGAATTATGTATCCTTTTACTAATTATTGAAAATACTATTATCTTATTTTTGTGGTTTTGGATATATGAAAAATGTTTTAAACATAATTTACACTAATATATTGAAAACACACGCATTCATTCATACTGGACACATCATGTGTTAGATTAATGTGTATACCATTTCAACACATCACACATGAATTGTAGATCATTTTTCAAATGATTCAAAATAATTGGAGTTTTTTTGTTTTCTAATTCGTGAAACACATTTTAAACTAAAATGAAACATTATATTGAAAACACACATTTTTAGTTTTATTGGCCATATAATATTTTAGAATGACAACTAGTATATTCCTACAAGTCATAAATGAAATTTGGATAATTTCATTATTTATTGAGGAAAATTGATATTTCTTATTTGTTTTGGTAGTTTGATATATGATTTAAAATAAAACAACACATTTATATTGAAAAAACACACTTTGAGTCACACCAACCACATCACGTGTCATTTTATTAGGAAAATGATTATTATACATCTCAAATACATTAGAAACATTTTCATATTTTTTTAAATACAATATGAGATTTTTTCTCTGTTCTCTATTTATTACATGAATTTTAAACAAAAATGACTCATTCATATTGAAAACGTGTAGTTTGATTTATACTTAACACAATGTGTGTTATATTGATGTGAGGTCAATTCCTACCCTGAAAAAATTTAATTACCTATCATTTTCCTAATGTTTGAAACTATAATAATACTATTTTCCTACTTTTAGTATCATGACACATGTTTTTAACTAAAATGGTACATTTATATTTATAATGAATTCGTAGAGTCGTATTAGTGAAATCATGTGTTGGATTAAAGTGGATATGATTATTATATTTAATAAATGAATTATGGATCGTTTTTCTTAATATTTAATAAAATATGATTTCATTTACTTATTTTTATCCATATGACATTTTATTGACAATAGTTTGACAGAGGAAAATAAACACTTTGAGTCATTTTGGAAACAATATTTTTTATAATTACATTAATTCATTTCCTATATCCCATAAATTAATTTTAAATCACATTCATATGGATTTGAAAAAAATAAATCTCATTTTATTAGTTTTGTCTATGTGATACATGTCTTAAACTAAAATTAATTTTTCATATTTAAAAGATTAACTTTTATTCATACTATCCACATCGTGTGAATGAATGACTTTTGTTTGATTAAAACTAGATATATAGGTATTATGGATAATTTTTCAATGTTTAAAAAAATCAAATTATTTTTCATTGTTTTGGATGTTTTATGTGAGTTTAAAACTAAAATGTCAATTTTATATTAAAAACATTCACATTGCATCTTTCTAAATACATCATGTGTCAAATTGACATGCTGTTGATTTATATATGTCACAAATATATTTGGAAACTTTTCCTATATTTATAGTACATTATGTTCTCTTATTCATGTTTTTTGGATGTTTAATGTGTGAATTAAATAAATATGACACTTTCAAATTAAAAAAACACACATTATGTGTTCTCAAACTAGGTTAAATATCATAGAGGTGAATTAGGTTATATTATTTTTAACACTACTACTTCTACAGATCTTGTTTCATCATTAAACAAAATCCAATTCTCTCTCTTTCCCATAAAAATGTATGATATAAAAATAAATCATGCATGATATAGAAATTTTTTACAAGTTTCACCCTATCTGTGTTAAATCCAATGAGAATTCAATGAAAATTATCAGATTATATCAAACCCATTAAGGATCAATTCATAGATAGTTGTTCGAGCAAGATCACATCTGTACCCAGGATCACTTCCTTTACAAGGTTTAGGGTCAGATCCATACATTCCCAAGGGTCCATCTATATGTATCATTTTATGGCTCATAGCCAGTTATATAGATCAATATTTTCATCTTCAATTCCTAAATAAAATTTGAATGAATATACTCGCAGTTTATGGAATTATAGGTCCCATGACTTGCATGAAGGAGCAAATCCAAAATAAAGAGTAGATGCTCTCTTGATGTCCAATTTTCACTCATAGATGAAATCCACTATTCTGCATGCTATTAGTTTATGGATATAGCTTCCATTAAATGTTTTAGTCCCTTAAAAAAACACCTAGAATCCTCTGCGAACTGAGCTGAACAGTATGGAGAGAGTGTTTCATGGAATACCTCTTCCATGGACCTTGTATTATCTGTGTAATGTCTTGAATTCTTCATACCACCACCATATACCACCTCTGTGTATGGCCTCCACGTAATTCCTCCACGTACAAAATCTGCAAATATCCTCTGCAAACTACTTCTTCCCCACACACTATTTATCCTCCACAGTCAACATTTATTTACAACTTACAAAGCCCCCTAATAATTTTTTAGAAACTATTCCTACAATCTATTCCACATTCATGGAATACTCACTCATAAACCAATTCACATCATATAATCATTCCTCATAAACCAATTTCATAAATATCCAAATGCTTCTAGAGAAACACAGTTTTCTAGTTAAAATAACTATACAATTTTATTATATTAGTGGTACTAATGGAGTAAAATTGATCCAACTAATTATCTAATCAATTTTACATAAATCATCAATGCATTACAGCCTTTACCTCGTATTGTGATCCTCCCAAAAATTATTTTCCCTTCACATTCCATGTAGTAAATTTTCTCCCCTATAAAGGCCGATCACTTCCCAAAAAAAATCATTCTTGGATCTATAAATCACTACCTCACTTCCACAAATGAGAAGCCATCCCATGTACCACAAGACATCCATGGTCAAATTACCTCATGTGAACTATTTTTTCAATGTGGTCTATATACCATGCTTCAGGATCTATGTATCATCATTCATGTTCTACATAATGTTACTATTCAGTAACCAATTCTTTCCAATTTTCCTTATTTCCATTTCATTAAATCCATTTCATAAATTCATTGATTTTCCAAAAACCAACGAAACTCATTTGTGGACTTTGAATATTTTCAACACACACTATCACACCCAAAAACACCAACAGGAAACCCTAAGAGAATAATTTACCAACATTCAGTCAGACATACCACATTGTGTTTGTGATTTAAATGACTATGATTAATATATATATCAAATGAATTATGAATCATTTTCCTAATTTTTTAAAGAAATTTGATACTTTTTCCCCTGTTTTGGCAATGGGATATGAATTTTAAACTATTTTAAAATTTTATAAATAAAAAATTTACATTCAGTTATAATGATTACATTGTTTGTTAGATTGATGTGAGGTCAATTCCTATACATAAAAATTAAATTATGCATTATTTTACTAATATTTGAACATAAGATAAGCTCATTTAATCTGTTTTTAAAGTTTGACACAAGTATTAAACCAAAATGATAATTTATAAAAAACACAAATTTGGAGATTTATTATATTGATTATGTGATGAAGTAATGTGTAGTCAATTATTACATTCCAAAAATGAATTATGTATTTGTTTCCAGAATATTCAAGATAATATGGGCTTGTTTAATCAGTTTTGGTTGTGTTCCATGTGTCTTAAACTAATTTGACACATTAAAACATGCACATTGAGTAATATCTAATAAATAATATGTCAAATTTACATTCATTAAATTTATACAAATAATAAATGATATTTTGATCATTTCCATATTTATTGAAATCCATCAGAGGAAGTATTTAGGGTTTTGTATATGTGATGCATGTTTTAAACTAAAACATCACTTTTATATTGAAAACATACAATTATAATCAATTAATCACATATAAATTTATCATTGTATTAGGATATTCATTAGGAATATTTATTACTATTTATATTATTTAGAGTTTCATTTAATTTGTTGAGTCAATAATGAATATAATTAAATTCAACATTCTTATTAATTGTGGGGGTGGAAGTGATTATAATAGGACACCAACCATTTCAGAAATCTCATAAAAATATTGACAGACAAAAAATTGAAATGATGAGGCTATGGGTATGAAAGTATCTTCCCTAAAATTTGGAAAATTTTATTTAGATTTGGGGGTATAATGATCCTTGAAGTATTTCCCTCTTACCATTATCTTATTGTAGCCAAAAAGAGAAATATATACAGAGATCGAGTAGCTTCAAACATGTTACAAGATCATCTATAATCTATATAGAATAACCCTACATGATACATATACATGAGAAATTTCTCAAATATTTATTTATTTACAGGTCATCACCAATTATTTTTATAGTTTCGACCAACTCATATGAACCCCAAAAAGAGCGAAATTAGTGAAAAGATGAAAATAAAATAATTTTAAATTGGGGAATGGGAATATATGGTTTAAAGGAATTTAAATAATGTATTAAAAATTGGGAAATTAATTTCATTACACAAGATGGAGTTTTAGTAGATGTTTTGGATATTTTGAATTGAACATAGACTAAAAAAATGAAAGTAGGTGAATTTAAATATATGTAAAATAGTTTACTATCAATTTAGGTCATTATATTGAGATAAATTTTATTTTTTCCTAGATAAACCACCCTCAATTAAATATTTCACATTGTAGTCACTAGGTAGAGGAACCATGGTCATAGAGGATCAAAACCTCAATATCCTTGCTTGATATTATAAAAAATTATATGGAGTTGTTAAAATTTATTTGGATTTATGGGCAGATGAAATCTCAAAAAATGTTTGGATTATAATTAAAAATTTAATATCAGATTAATAATATACAAAATTTTAATGTACATGAATTCTATTTTATGAAAAATAATATCCATGCACTATGATGTTAATGATTCACAACTAAAATATATCTTTGAAGACATAACCACTACTAGATCAAAAACATAATAGGTAATAACTTCAAATTGATGTAAAAAAACATTATAAAACTTTCTACTCTGCCCGTTCACCACTAAAAAAATTACTTCTAATTTTGAATAAATAGGAATTTTAACTCCATGGTAGTATATAGAAAATATAGACAAACAAATCAAAAAAATTATTATAATTGTAATTGTAATTTTCCTTGATAATTACTTGTGTGGTGACACTAATTTTTTTATTGTATATAATATCATTCAAAAAAATTAAAGTTAATATCCACAATTGTTATATTTATTTTTTTCAAATGATGAAGAAACATTGAACAAAAAAGTATATTTTGGAAAAATGTTTTTATAGTTAAATCAAACTATATATACCCTAATAAATTTCCTTTTCAAGAGATAATTAGTCTTCTTTTGTTTAGTTATTTATGCCAAACTATAATTTAGATAATGTTTATAGATCAAACTATTATAAAAAAATTGTTTTAAAACACAAAAAAGTAATTAATATCAATTTTATTAGAAAAATATAGACTGTATGAAATTGAAAATTATCAATGGAAATCTTATGTGGTTAATTTTATTGAAATACAATACATGGATACAAAAAATAAAAATTTGGTTTATCCAAGTAGTTTTTCCTTAGCATGGGTTATTTTAATAAATAAATAAGTCAGGTTAAAATGAAAGTATAATTTTTTTATTATATGATTGCAAGTATTTACCCATGAAATATATCTAGAAATACAAGACTTCTATGTATTATTTTCATTTCAAATTCCATTCATAGATCATATATTATATTTTTAATGTTTTTTTAATTTAAAAAAACATTTAATATAAATTAAATATAAGTATTAATGATTATAAATTATTTTTGTTAGGATTTATATTTATATATAAGTAATAAATACACCTATAGAAAATATGAACAGTTATTAAATATAATGAACATACATGATCATGTTTTTATGGACAAATGTATTTTGAAATGTAACTAATTATTGTATTCACAACTAAGGCTCCTTTCCAGTCAAACAAGATACATTCATTTATAATCATGACATCAACCATGTATACTAAGGCCTATCAAAAAAATTATTATTCATATTTCATTTGGTACAAAAACTCATCATTAAATGTTGTATATCTATGAATATTTATTGATAATACACGATGTTGGGGAACTGTTGGATTAAATGTTCTCTCAAAAGTTACTTTTGATTTATTAGTTGATTCACAACATTTTATCTATCTGAACATCCATTTAAATTTTTTTTCCAATATATAAAACTATATCTCAATTCATAAATTTTTATATCAATTTATAATGGTTTTTGAATGATTTTTTTGAAGTATTTTCATCTTGTATCTTTATAAGATTCAATTAAAATTCATTAAATGTTATAATAGAAATATGAACCATGATAACATGAATGATATAAAGAGGAATATGAAACTCGATGATCAATACATGATCTACATGAATCCACAATATCATATGTTATTTTTGTATTTGTTTTATCTTGTAACATTTCTCCAAGGATAATATAAAATATACACCTCACCATAAGGCGATTTATTTGTATTGATAGATATATATCCCATTAATTGTTTTTTTCAATAATATAATGCTATTAAAAGTCATTTGATATACATTTAGGGAATGATTTATGATAAAATTGGTTACATCATGTTAGGTAGAAAGTTGTGGGGATTGTAAATTCTCAATGATTATGGGGTTATGTTGTTCTTCATGTACTGATCATTGGTCTGGTATTGGTTTATTTTGATCGTTTCATATATACCATTCAAAAAAACAAGTCATGATAATAATATCTTTTGAATAATATATTATTTTCATCATTCATTTAGCCATCTCATATAGTCCTTCTGTTGGAATTATATTCTCAAACAAATTATAAGGAGGCACTACAAAGAATGCACCTCTAAGGCAGCCATATTGTTCTGTCTGATTGAAATATATTGGAAGTAGTTTTTAATCACGTAAAATCGATAAAAAAACTAGTGTATAAATCACATAAAAATATCAAAATAAATATTTACTACGATCTAAAACTAATACAAATTTTTACAAATTTTTATTATTTTATAAATACACATGATACTTATACTATGTGTGTATTCTCATCTATTAGTGTTCACTCTTAATTTATAAAAAAATCCTTTAACAATACCTGATAAGGGATGAAAGTTTATTTTATGTATAATTAATCAATCTATATATAAATAATTATAATTATGTTTTTCTATATCACACCAAAAATGTTATATATATTTAAAGTACATACTAGGTTTTCAGGTGAAGAATATCCAATCTTTTCTTTAAAGTATGGGCAAATCAGTTTTGATGAACACTGTTTATTTTCAACACTCCTTTATTGTTTCATAAATTTATTTTTTTTGTGAATAAGGATAATATAAACATTTTCAAATACAATATTATGAATGAAAAATCACTATAAATTATTCATCAACTTGAAGAGTAATTAATGATTTACATGTATGCTGATTTAGAATGTAACAAACATTTCTGGTGGGTGGGGGTTACATCCCCATCAACATACCTTTTTTGATGCTTTGTAATAAGTGTTTGGAAATATCTATGATCTTGTATAGTGACCATTAAGAAAATTTTCTTTTTTAAATAACCTAAAATTTAAAAAATCTAAAAGGGAAAAAGAAAATAAAATCAATGTTTTATTATATGATTTTTTGGTAAAATAGAGAAAGTGTATTGTATCATTACAATAGTATATTCCCATAGGATTTTATTAAATATAGGCATGAAATTGATCCATTTTTCTAAATTAATTTTGTCAATAATTCACCTTGTGGCACTAATGTAACTCTGGATAATTAATATGAAGGGGTAAATAGGTTGGCATCCATTATTCTATCGAACCTAAATCATTATTCTTTTCTTCTTTCCTTGATAATGATAGTTAAAAAAGTGATACTACAGTACTATTATTCTCTTCATCCACATGGTTTGGATCCCTTAATACTTCCATAGTTTCATAATTTACGACATGTTATTCCTTGATAATGGTGACATAATCATGTGGAGAAGTCGTTATGTACATGTGTAGGTAAAAATATAATTTAGAATATTTAATGACAACCTAGAAAAGATAATATTTTGAAGAAATATGTATTACATTAAAAACAATTTAACCTATTCATTGAACTCTATTTATTTTATATAATGGTTGAATAAATATGGATCTTCCATTGAGTATAAATATACCATCCTTATATTACACTATAGTGTACAGGTTAATTTTTGCATCGGCACCATTGTCAAATGATTGTGATCTAAAAATGAAAGGGCCATCCAATATTGAAGTTTATTCTGAAACTATATATTTTTAATCTCCAAAATAAATATTTTCCAATTATTATTTTTTGGATATGGGGCGTAAATTAATTTCAGTACTTGTAATTTCATTATGAACTATTTTCCTTTTACCTATCCACACTAAAATTCACCACCATGGAGGCCAATTAGTCAAATTTAAATAATCATATATTATAAAAACTTCTGTTATTGAAAATAAAAACATGAAATGTTTTATAATATAAAATAAATATCTTTTCGATGACACTTAAGTGTTAAATGTTTTGATAAATTGGATTCCACTCCATGGAACCAAATACATGCATCTCTTATTTTATAATCTTAAATCAATTGTTTTTATCGCACAATGTTCATTGTGTTCACTCAAATACAATGTATTGTAATATATTAAAAAACAAGTGTAAGAGATAACATTTAAATATGGTCCACTAGATAGTCATTGACTTCATTCGTTAATTTAAATGTGATTTTCATATCACACCTTATAAATATGATCTCAGATCCATATTATAAACTATAGATTATGGTATTTTGTTTCCATCATTCATCCATTTATAGATTCAAATGTCTATTAATTACTTTGTGGATTTAAACAAATGTATAAACCATCATGATATTATATAAAATTTAATGGTGATCCGGATCCAACTAAGTAATGGTAACTGTAACAACACCTCTTATAAAAATCATGTTTCCTATTTCGATTCCACTATGGTGAGATTTTAGTATACCAATTATATCAACATCAAATATGTAATTATTATATAATTTAATACCCTATTCAATAATAAATAACATTAAAATACATCATTTTGGATGAATTAGATTCTATATGCACCTTTCTAAATTTTCATTAAACGTTCATTGGGGAACATCTATCTTTAATGGATTTGACAACAAAATAGAATATATGTAACAACGTAAAACATTAGGTGTAATATTTAATAAAATATTAATATTGGTAATAATATATCTAATTAACATAATATATATAATATTTCTTTATTCATTTTTAATGACATTTCAAGGCCTATAAAATTACTACACATGACATTGAAAAATAGTCGATGTATGGTTAATGTATGTTGTTCATTTTTAGGAATACTAAAACATAAATCTTTAAAATTTATATCCTACCACAATACATTAATATCCTTTTATTTTAGACATTATATCATCAAATTATTCATTGATATGCCATTCTTTTTTTTGAATACCTCTCTAGATGTCTTACACCATTAAAGAAGTTGTATAATTGAAATTTTTCTTATCTGGATAGAAAGTATGTTACTGGAGGAAGATAAGTTCATCAGTCACCATTCACATAAGACAAAAATCTCCTTATATACATTTCAATAATGTCCAAAAATTCATTATTTTCATATTTTTTTATATCTGTTAAATTTATTAACCTGTTAATAATACTATCACAAAAGTTATCCCTTTATGCATGACATGATGGAAACATGTCATGTACAAATATTATCTTATGGAAACTCAAATAAAAACTAGATCATTTTACAAAAATATTTCAAAAGTTTCATTGATAATGTTTTTTCCAAAATCAACGTCAATGTATATTAATTTTTTGAATAATTCACCTACCATAAATTGAAATGGTACATTACATTATTATGTATTTCCCTAGAGTGATGTCATCGAGGGTAGATCATTATTTCATCTGAGTAAAATGTTTATATGACTTAAAATAATGTCTACAAGGAATTATGAAATCTGAATTAGTGAGTACCATATTGATAAATTAGATACCCTGACATTCTATTCATGATATTTCATAAAAAAGCTGAACATGTAGGAAAATCTTTTATAATCCTATAAAATATGGCTCTCAATGTGAACTCTTCACTTCTATGAGCCTCACAAAATGTAACTACTGTAAAACACATATATTCCATTTCATAAAATAATGGGGGAAATATAAATTGACATCATTATCAAGTTTTGTTGGTTTATATATAATTAGGGAATCATAATGTATTTTTACATCATGTAGAACCACGATAGAAGGTTATAAAATACCAATACAACAAAAACTTTACTGTGTGTACTAATTTATAAAAAAAAATTTATTCCATCCATTTTTAACACAAGATAAATGTTTCATGAATTGTTTCAAAAGTCAATATTCCTAAAATAAATTTGTTCCACTGAGTAGAGTTCATTAGTTAATTTAGTTTCACATATTCGATTATTATATATGTGTTCCAGGTAATTTTTTACTGGATTCCATTAATACATATAGTCACATATATATTTAAATGATAGGAACGTACTATTGACATTTTAGAGGACTTCATTCATCAATATTTTATCAATCTATTCCAAACATAAGAAATTTTCTATATCATTCATATCACCTAGTAGATAAATCATAGTTTCATCTATGTTAGTATGTACACACTATTTTTCATAGCATTTAGTGCAACATTTATTGACTTGATCTATTCATTGGAAAAGAAAGTCATTATTGAAACACTTTTGGATGAATTAATCCTTAATAAAAAAATTATACAGAGGAAAAGGATTTGGGAAGTGTCATATTCCTATTCTATTGCATGCTCGAAAAACATTTTAACTCCATCATCATAGACCACTCTCATATGATTAACAACCATCAATTTTTGATTCATATCAATCATATTAGGTTTAATAATTATAATTTTTTAAATAAATAAATAAATGCTTATAAGTTATTAATTATCAATGTGTAAACTTATAGATACATTGACTAACATTTATTATTTTCATAATAAAAATGTCCTACCCAATTTGGACACTCAAATAATCAATAAAAAAACGTTTTGATAAAAATGATATAAGTTATTGAAATTTTAATATTATGATCTTTATGAAAAGGCTTCACATTGATAACATCCTCTTAAAAAAATATTTTCGATTGTTTGAGATACAATAGGATTGTGTTTGGTAGAATTAATATAGAAAATTGATTATGGGTGGAATCATTATCATTAAGAGATCAAGATTAAGGCTGAATTTGTATAATGGGAGCCCAAATGTGATGATATCCTCCATCATTATTTTTTTTACCATTTCATATTTTAATATTAAGTGAATAATAATAATAATATTCTAATACTATTTATAATGTAATTTAAAATTATGAATGTTTATAGTGAGGATTCATAAAAATAAAACATTTTACACAAGGTAATGTGAAAAGAAACAAATGATAGTGTTTGAAGGCTTATATGAACCCAAAAATATTGATTAATTATTTTAACATTTTTTAAAAAATTAACATACCAAAAATCAATTTATCTAAGATAAAATGTTTATAATGATGCACATTGATATTTATTTGTAGTTGTGGGAATCATTGATGTAAGGGAATGTGGGAAATATATATAAATAAATAATGAATCTAATTAAATTTTATCTATTTCAATACACATAGTGAAATAATGATCACTCACCAAATTATTAATGGTTATCAGTTAGGATAAAATTGTAAAGTAAATGATATTTCTGGTGAGAAGCAGTCATGAATTATATGTGTTAAAATGTTATTTTATTAATATATAATCGATTTCTAATTACTATATGAATGAAATTAAATTTTTTATCATAGTGATCAATATTTTTACTAGGCACTAAAAGATGTCATCTTAGTCGAGATTACTACACACATTATATAGGATAAATATTTATGTACATCATTTGAGACCCATTATACATTGAAATTTTACATGAATTGGTTATAACATTTATGGATAAGATCACTATTTTTAGAATAGGCATTCAATTATATGAATTTAATGGATGTGATAATTATTTGGAGTGGTTAAGACTCAATATGTTATATGTGTATTTATATTATTTTTAAAGGATTCTCCGAAAAATATGTAATCATTACTGTTTTATTAGAAAAAAATAATGTCCACTAATTAAAGAAAATAAAAATAATAAAATTAAATCAATAATAAAATTTATTCTGTTAGTATACATATATATATTTAATTATCTTCGTACTAAAAAATTCATTTTTTTATAAAAAATTATTTAGAAAATTACAAGAACTTAAAATAGTTTTTTGGATGTTTTTCCTACATGTACTACACCAATATCAATATTATTTAGATAGTCAAAAACAGTGGTTAGGATTGTATTTTATTTAAAATATGTAGAATAAAGTCAATTAGTTTTTAAAATTTTATTATTATAATGTGTTCTTAACATAGGATTATTTAAGTCATCTTAATGTTTTATGCATTACATTTGGTTAGTAGTTTATTAATTCCCTTACCCTGTTCAATAACAATTAATTCAAATGTATCTTCTATGAATTTGATTTATTATGATAATATTATCAATAATATTATGTGTGTTGTAGTTTTTATATAAAGGAGTGTAGGAATTGAGTCTTAATATTGTATGTGAGTTTTTCCCTTTTCCTAGTTCTGTCTATTATAATCATATGCATGATTTTTGTTTTGGGTGCATTTGTTTTGTTTTTCCTAGAAGGCATGGAGTTTGATTTCTGGTTGTGGGTATGATCACCATTACCTAGCTAAATAAGGATTGTTTCTATGGATGTATTATGTGGTAATTTAGAATTTTTGAGTTTATTAGATTCTAGATAATATTTTTTCTATAAAAAAATAATCAATGTGGTGGTTTTATTATCATTGGTTTACATATAAATTGAACTAGTAAATGTTAAATACATTCGTTCCTTCTTTTATTTTTCTGATGAAACTGAATCGTGGTATTCCAGTCAACTATTTATTATGTTTATATTATAATATATGATTTATCTTTAAAAATTGTAAATTTTTCTATATGTTAGTGACTCTCTTGAGAACCCCCATGAAATGATATTCACAAAAAATAAAATGAAATCATTATTCATGTTTCTATTTTCCAAAAGTGGTTGGAAATTTTTATGACTCGAATATTTAAGAGAATGTTCCAAAAAATCAAGATTTATTAATATGTAAAAAAAATTATTGACCAAATTAATTGTGTACTCTTGGTTTATCGAATAAAAATAAGAAATAGTTTTTTTATAACATATTTGTAACTATTAAAAAATGTGAGTAAATATTTCAATAATTGTGGAGTCGCGTGACACACTACAATAGGTGATAGAATCTTATATAATCCAATTCATCCCACTTTGGTTTTGAAGCACAATATCCCACTCCCATGTTGTTCCAATCCGTGATTCATTCTATGATTTAATATGGAGGAGTTTCCATGGTCTCCTGATCAAGATGGCCCTCCTATCCATAACACTCATCCAAACCTCTCTTGCTGCTGCATCCACCACTACAGCTCTACATGATGTTCCACCATTAGATACAAAATCATAGAACTATATAATAGGGGTTCCACAACTAGAGATGGCATGGAATTCGTATTTTACCACCAGAAACTTAGTACATAGACCATGATATTCTAAAGTATAGATATTTTCCAATGCATATCTTGGATAATCAGCCCAATTTCATGTACTATATTGGTTGATATATTTTTTCCATGTATTAAATATTTTTTTTCCAAATTTTCTACCCAGTATATATGTTTTCTATACTTCTAAATAATTGATTCTTAAATTGTGAATGATTTTTTTTCCATTTTCTTGGTTTTCTTTATGTTTGAAAATATTCTTCTTTTTCTAATCACTATTAGAACCGATGTATTTAATAATACTAGAATACATATTTTTCAATAAAAAATTGCTAACAATTAAATTGATGATAAAATCATGCATCCATTTTAGATTCAAGAACAACACTGCTAATGTCCCACATTATATGTTAAAACAAGATGAGATGATCAAGGCCCCCTTTGTTTTTACTAAAATAAATTGATGATAATTCAGTCCGATATCAGGGTTTTATTTTGGTGAAAATAATTGGAGGATTTATTAGTGATTTATTTTAGAATGATAAAGGGTAGCATTTTCAGTTCTTTTCTATCACTAATAAAGATGACCTTTATTAGAACATTTGGTAGCACTGATAAAGGTCACGCAACTGCTGTAAAGAAACAGTAGCCTTACATCAACATTATAAGAACAAACCTTATCAGAAAGTTAATATATGAAAGAAATAATATACTAAAAATATCATTGGAATAAAAATATATAATTTCAATACCACTCCAATTCAAATTTTACATACACAACATTAATATCGATGTGTTTTATACATGTAATCAAAAAATTAAAACTAATATAAAATATAGTAACTCTTATAGAAAAGATTCCCTAAATATCAAACTCTATATAAAAACATTCCCCTTATAAAAAATCAATGTAGTTTTATAATAGTAAATAAATTTTTTAACATTAATGGTTTATAATCCACATATAAATAATTATATTTTTAATTACTACATATAATTACAATATTATCAGTTAATCATGTTCCATATTCATTTGAAGTAAATACCTACACATCACAAATGAATTATTGATCATTTTACTAATGTATGACAACAAAAAAATCCTGTTTTATTATATTAGGCTATGTAAATATTGTTTACAAACAAATGAAAATATTATGTTGAAAAAACAAAACATCAGTAATACAAAACAAATTATGTGTGGGTTTTAAAAGTGGCCAATTCATACACATCAAAATAGAATTATTGATCAAATTATTAATGTTTGAAGATAATATGAGTTTGTTTTCTTTTTTGATTATGTGACACAAAACATAATATATTATGGGTTTTCCTTTGAATAAATACACTTCAAGTCATACTGGCTGCATGATGTGATGGATTTATTTATGGTCAATTCTTATATTTCAAAAATGTTTTTGAGATTATTTTATTACTATTTTAAAAAATATGAGCTTATTTTCTCATTAATGTCCCAAGATAATAATTTTGAAATAAAATAATACTTATTTATAAAAATCATATCTATATCAAGTCATTCTAACCACACCATTCATAATGTTGGATTTATCCCAATTAATATAAATTACAAAAACATTATTGATAATTTTATAAATGTTCGAAAACATTCTGATCTCATTTTCATATTTTGGGGATTATGTTTCATGTTTTAAAATAAAATATAACATATATATATATAAACAATTAATTTCAATTCATACTAAACACATCATGTTTCTTTTTTATGTTATGTAAATTTCAACATCTCAAATATGAATTAGGGGTAATTTGAATATTGTTTGGAAACAATCTGAGTTCATTTTTTAATTTTTGGATATTGTAGTGCATTGTAAACTAAAATATTTTTTTATTAAATACACATTCTTCATATTATTGATGTGATATAAGGAATAATTTTGAGGTGCTATTAATTCATACACAATGAAAAGGAATTATGGTTGTTTCTCCAAAATTTTGAAAATATAATAAGCTTGTTTTCCTGGATTTGGCATTTTCATGAGTGTTTTAATATAAAATGGCTCTTTTATATTGAAGACATGCTCTTTGAGTCATAACAAACCTATATTCTATGGTATTGATGTGTGGTTTATTCCTACATCTCATAATTAGATTATGAATCATTTTACAAATGTTGGAAAACAATCATTGATTTTTCTCATGGTTTTATCAATGTGACCTGTATATCAAACAATAATGTCACTTTTATATTGAAAACATGCAATTTGATTCATAACAATTACATCAGGTTTTAGAGTGATGTTTGTTCAATTAAAATATGTCAGAAATTAATTATAGATCACTTTATTAATGTTTGATAACAGTACATGAACCTTTTCATACATTTTCCTTTTTGATTCTTATTTTAAACTAATATTGAACATCAATATTGAAAATAGGAACCTCATGTTGTACCTACCAAATCCTCTTTTAGATTTAAATATGTAAGGTTTATATATGTTAGGAATACATTATGAATAATTTTAATAATGTTGGAAAAATTGTTAGAAAATTTTCTAATTTTTCTTATGTGACACATTTTAAACAAAAAATGAGAATTTTATATTGAACAGATGTACATAAAGTCAAAAATACCACATATTCTTTCAGATTGATGTGAGGATGATTCTTATATATCAATAATGAAATATAAGCCATTCTCCTAATGTTTGAATATAATCTAAAATGATTTTCTTAGTTTTTTCTATGTGATGTGCGTTTAAAACTAAAATGGTACTTCTATAATGAAAACTAGAATGTCATGTCATTCATGAAACATAATTTTTTGGATTAATGGGAAGAAAATTCATAAATTTCATAAATTATGAATGGAGTTTTACTAATGTATTAAAATAAAATTAATGTGTCTTCTTGTATTGAGTATGCTTTGTGTGTTCTCACTAAAATCTCAATTTTAAACTAAAAACATACATTTGAAGACATATTTGTTAAACCATGTATCAAATTGATGTAAAATAAACTCCTACACACGATAAATGAAGTATGTATTATTTTTAAAAATTTTTTAAACAACATTAGATCATTTAAATGTTTTTGGAGAAGTTACATGTGTTTTAAACATAAATGGATCCTCCATGTTGAAAACAAAAACATTAATTTTACACTAACCACATCATGTGAAAAATTTAAAAGAGACAAATTCATACAAATAAAAATATAATTATAGATCATTTTTTCTATTTTTGAAAACAATTTCATATTTTATAATCAGTTTTTTTATTTTTCTCATTTTAAACTAAATTTACCCTTGTATATTAAATACATAAAAGTACAGTCCTATGAACAATGTTATGTGCTAGAATGAAATGCTCCCAATATCTATAAATTATAAATAAAATTTGGATCAATTCCCTAAATATATAAAATAATTTAAGTACATTTTTTCATTTTTTCTAGAGACATTCGTTTTATAATGAATTGCCACATTTATATTGAAAACATGACAATTGAAAAGTGGCCGAAAATCACAATTTTCTTTGATGTGTTGTCAATTATTACATGCTAAAAATGAATTATGGATTGTTTTCCTATTGTTTCATGAAAATTTGAGATTTTTACAATGTTTTGGATATATTATTCATGTGTTACATTAAAATGATCTTAATAACATTCACATTGAGTCATACAAGCTAAATCTTGTGTCATATTTATGTGTGGTATTTTTTAACACATCATTAATAAATTTTGAATCATTTTACAATGGTTTGAGTAAAATGATAATTCATTTCTTATGTTTTTCTATATGATTCTTATTTAATTCTAAAATAACAATTTTTTATTGAAAATAAGAATATTCAATAATAACAGAAACATCATGTGTTAGTGTGATATGATGTAGATTCATACATGTAACACATGTAATATAGATCATCATCAAATGTTTTTAAAACTATAATTTTTTCTCATGTTGAAGAATATTTGGCATGTGCTTCAATCCAAAAGTACACTATTATATTGAACACATGAACTATTTCATTTTGGACACATCATGTGTCAAATTATTTATCAGTGGATTCATACACACCAAAAATAAATTATAGATTATTTTATAGAATTTTCAAAAAAATGGACATTATTTTCCTTGTATTATCCATCTATACAATTTCTAAACTAAAATGACACTTTTAATGTGGAAAATATAATCTTGGATGTATAATTTCCAAATAGTGTGTCATATTATACACTATTTATTAGTAGATTTAAAATAATGTATTATGGATCTTTTTTATAAAAATTAAAAAAATACAATTTTTTACTTGAATTGACAATATTTTGTGTATTTTAACCAAAACTAATACTTTTATATTGAAATTTTTTTTGATTCATTATATCCACATTTTGTGTTAGACTGACTTTCAATCAATTACCACACATAAAAGATGAATTATGGAATATCATTATAAATATATAGGATAATCCAATCTTATATACTATCTATTATTTGTGTGATATTTATTTTTTAGTAAAATGATAATTTTAACTTGAAGACATGCATGTTGAGTCATACGATCCAAATCATGTGTCGTATTAATGTGTTGTTGATTCCTACATATCTCACATGAATTATAGATCATTTTCCTAGATATTGTGATTAATATGATCTTTTTTCTTTGGTATATATAATTTGTTTCATGTTTTAACAAAAATTAAATATTTATATTGAAAAAAAATTATTTAAATCATAATGACAACATCAAGTTTTAGATTGATTTACAGTCAATTCCAACACACAAAAAATAAATTATGCAAAATAGTTGATAATTTTTAAATGAGTCTGAATTTATTTGATATTTTTTGACAATGTTACACCGGTTTGTTACAAAAATGAATCATTCATTTTGAAAACATGGAATTTGATTCATATCAGCTATAGAGTATATCAGTATGTTATTTGATTTAATTGTACACAAAAAAATAAGATGTCTCACACCATTCAAAGCCTTTAGAAAAATTTAAAACTCCTAAATAAAATCTAAAAATGTTGAAATATTGGAAGAAATCGAACGAAAGACCAGATGTAAAAAATTTGTGGTTTTAAGGTGTTGATTTTTTCTTCGATTTCAAGGGACAGGGTAATAAATGTTTTAGTTCAAAGAGATCTTGAACAACACGAGCGATGGGGTCCTATACTAGGATTATATTTATATTATCAAAATAGTTTTATCATTACTTTTAAAAAACATTGATAAAGACCCATAATTATTAGTAATAAAATAGAAATTATTGATAAAACCAATATTAATGAGTTCTAACTCATAGCACTAATAAAGATGGTATTTTATCATCACATTATTGAAAATGTTTAAAAATATTGGTTTTGTAATTAATATATATTTATGTTCTAAAAAACCTATATTTATTAGTAATATTTTTAAATAGATGATAATGTTCTAGATTTCTTGTCCAAGGAGGTTATGGCTGCTGAGCCCATCCCTACCCCTACCAAGTGGGAGGGACCCCTATAATCTTTCAAGGGAAAATGTCTTATCTTCTTCTATCCGCTTTATATCCCCAATTTTTGTCCTTATTTCTCTTATATATTTCTTATCCAGAAAGTTTCATATTTTTTTGATGGATTCCCAAAACATTCAATCTCATATTTTTAGTTCAATGACTCCACCTTTCCTCTGAACCTGGTGTCGATACCATATTTCAAACAATGTATTAGACCAATGGATTCATTTGACAAGATAGTTTTCTGATATTGTGGAATACAAGAATGATCAACTATGGGTTTTATAAATAATAGTAACAGCCTGATTTGGTTATATTTAAAGAATAAATTTGTCCAAAACTCATCCAGTCTCCCCCTCCCCCACATCTGCAAAGAATACTATTTCTGTTGATTGATGTGTAATTTCGATTTGAACAATAAACTGGATACCCAACTATGATTATTTGGGTATGATTTCTATAAAATCATCATCATTTTCTGAATCCTTCCATTATTCAAATACTTGAAAATTTGGTTGTTATATATTTATTTTCTAATAGTATATCTAAAACTATTTCGCATCATATATCTCTTCAAAATTGAAATGAAATCGATGTTTTATGAACTCCATCCGGAAATGCTTGGATTGTATTTGGGGAATAGTTCTACTGCAATAAACCTATTTCTAATAAATCGTGTATTGATTTTTTAACTTCATTCATTAAAAAAACTACATAATGGTAGTGAGTAGGCAGGGGTGCATGAATCACTACATGATGAAAGATGCAGGATTGGGAGTTTATGGTAAGGGTATAATGTCTATTTTTGTTTCATAACCAATAGAACATGTTCAAATTGGTGTTTCTATTGACTAAAGAAGTAATTTGAAGGATGTTCACATTGGATCACTTGAGGGTGTCGAGTTTAATGGGACAAAATGACCTGCTGGTCTCATAAACAATCAATTGATTCTTAAGGGAATAGAAAAGTTTGAACCATCTAGATGTAGGTGTGGTTGTTAATCTTTGATTCGAGATTAGATGATATATATTCCATATTGATATGTGATTTTGAAAAGGTGTATGAAACAAGGTCCCTGGAAATTGAAATAAATGTATCCAAGGATGCTGCTAATGATGAGGTAGTGAGAATTTCTACTAAAGAAACACATAATGTGGTGTTATTGGAGAAACATTAGTAGGATACAATGGTTTGTATAACTAGTGGATGCGACTGGGGATGGGGGAATGCAGCAAGCATAGAGAGGCTGAGAGTGAGATTATCGATGGAGTGCTTGTAAGAATCAAATATAATCCAAGGAGGGTGAAGGGGTGGAATGGGAAAAAGGGATTTAGGGAGATGCATTGTGTTAAAGGGAACTAGGTTTAAAAGTCATAAGGAATAATCTAAATTACCTATGTTAATAAAAATAATTTCATCCAAAAAGATTTAGGTGATGGATAGTGAACCCATGTCACATGGCAATGAAGGTAAGAGGAGTCTGAATCATCAAAGTGTAAATCA
The DNA here is from genome assembly GCA_963277665.1 of Viscum album. Classification (NCBI taxonomy): domain Eukaryota; kingdom Viridiplantae; phylum Streptophyta; class Magnoliopsida; order Santalales; family Viscaceae; genus Viscum; species Viscum album. The sequence goes on along the minus strand of OY728158.1, from coordinate 357,343,404 downwards.
GACTATGGAGTGTGGTGAGGGAAAGAAATAAGAAGATGTAGTTTGTATAAAGGATGATTGGATTTTGGAAAAAGATGTATCTAATAGTAAGGTTAGGGTTGTAGATAATGAGGATTGGAAAAAAATGGTAGGCATGTGAGATTATTATTCATTTCAATTAAGAGATGTTATAAGAAGAATCTGAGATCAACGCTACATTAAAAAGGTACACATGAAGAAGGAGAGGATGATTCAACTAGACACTAATAAAGAACAATGTGTATGGATCAATAATCAAGATTGTATTTTGGTACATGGATTCAACAAAATGAATATTAGTGTTGAAATTTATATCCAAACTCTGAACAATATGACCTACCTTTTTTAAGGGGTATGTAAAGGATGACCATGACCCGAAGTCCTCAACTCTTCAATGGATTTTAAATATAGGTAATGTTTCGAAAAGATTTAAACTGGATTTCAATGCATCATTTATATCTTATGGTTTATTTTGATTTAATGTTCAAAAAATGAAGGGTTTCCCATATTTTCAATATATTTGTTTTTTATAAGAAAACATTTATTTTCAGTTAAGTGATAAATAATATATAAAGTGAATTCTAAAATATTAAATTTATATATTTTAAAATGGAATGAATAAAAAAATGTAAAAATTATTTAACATTATTAATAAATTGATATTATTAAATTCATTAATGTAATAAATGAGTGACTTTTAAGAAAAAAATATAAACATCAAAATCATTAAAAAATGAAATACTTTTATTATTTATAAAAAGTATAAATAAAAGTAAATTATTATATATTTAAAATAAATTAATAAATATTGAATATTTACATCACAACTATACTATAAACCTTAAATTATATATAATAAATATGTATAAATAAGTTTTTAAAAATGATATTAAAATAATATTAAACGAATGAATATTTAAACAACACAAGTTATAACAATAAGTTGAAATTAAGTTACATTAGTAGTGAATAAATAATATTAAATAATTTTAATATATTGTATATTAAAAAAGAGTGAAATTATGTAATTAAAAAATTTGTACAATGAAAAAATATTAAACAATATACCGATATTATTAGTTATTTAAATAATTTATGACATAAAAAATTATTATATGGTAAAATGAAATTACAAATATATTAGTTACATAAATTACACCCATATTAAAATAATTGAATATTACAGATTTTAAAATTTTCAAATAAATATTATTATGGATAAAATTACAAAATAATATCTATGAAACTTTAAAAATGATTCATTTAAAAAATTATGATTAATATTGATTAGATAATATATAAAAAGAATAAATATAGAAAAATTATTTTAATGTAATAAATAGTATATTTTAAATTATAAGATAAAAAAGCAATAATAGTTACAAATTAATATATATATATATATATATATAATTTTGTAGGTTAATAAATATAATTCAAAAATAATTATTTATAATTGAATAAATTAAAGAAATTCTATGAGTGTGTACGTTCTATATAAAAATGAATTAACAAAATATATGAATGTTTTCAATTAATTTAACCCACATTTGATATATGTTTTGTTGAAAAAAATACAGTTAATTAAATATTCACTACTTGATACAATTAGTTTATATTTTTAATAGATATTCAATGTTAATTATAAACCATTTTTCACTATGTAAAGGACCAATATATTATAAATAATCATCTTTTTTATTAAATTAATCATATGTATACAAATAATATATGTATGTATATATATGTATAAATATAAATATTAAATATATTAAATATACTAATGAACAATTATTTATAAAGAATAAATACATTAAGAAATTACAAAAAAAAATTAAATAAAAATATATAATATCAATAAATTAAATAAACATAAAACAAAATATTGCTAAAAAAGTACAAAACCTTTATTAATGAATACTAATATAGAAATTAAATTCATTGGTGATAAAATAGGATATTTCATTTCTAAAAAAGCACGAAGCCTTTATCATCACAGATAAAGGACCCATTTATTAGCACTGAAAATGGACCCATTTATTGGTGATTTTGTTAGCACTAGTAAATTCCATGGACACTAGTGAAAAATATATAGGTCTCTACCATCCGTAGAACATAACCTCATTATAATCATAAAATAAAATTAAAATATAAATATAACAGTAACTAGAATGAAATATAAATATTTCATTGTGTTATCATTTCAATTCATGATTTACATTAAAGATATTTTGATTGATGAGATATTTAAAAATAATTAGTTAAAATTACTATCCATATAAAAAATAAAATATTCTCTTGAAATATTTTCTCAACCACAAACCTCCATAACAACCAATCCTCTTCATCAATACCATTCATGTGTAACAATATATAAAAAACAATGAAAGTATGATTGTAATATAATCCATATATGATAATTCATATTATTAATTATTATGTATGTCAATGATATCATCATTTATTCTATTAATTGTATTACTATATTTGGTATTGTTAATTTTATATTAGTTAATAATTTATAGATATACCGTTAATTAATTATTATATAATGAATTATTAAATAAATTGTTAATAAATATTCTAAATAAATGATATTGTTAATTAAATAATATATTTATGATATTATAATAAACTAAAAATTTTAATTTCCTAAATTTTTGTTAAAAATTATATAAATTTAAAAAAATAAAAAAATTTAAATTGAAAACATAACCTTTAATAATATGAGGCACATTTTATGATCATTGTCCTAATGTTTGAAGATAATATGATCTGATTTACTCTATTTTGACAATTTCACACATGTTTTAAATATAAATATCTTTTATATTGACAACACCTAGTTGGAGTTATACCAGCTATATCATGTGTCGGATTGATATGTACTTGATTCCATAATGTCATAAATGAATTTTAGATCATCTTATTAAAATTTTAAAAATAATTTGATCTCATTTACATGGATATGATTATTGATTCTAATTTTAAACAAAAATGAATCTTTTATACATAAACCACACATTTTGAGTTATATCGACATCCATATGTGATGGATAAACATTTGGTTTTTCCTATTCATCAAGAATGAAATATAGATCATCATCCTAATGTTTGAAAACAATCTGAGTGTGTTTACTAGTTTTTCAAAATGTGATGTATGTTTTAACCTAAAATTACACTTTTATATTGAAGAAAACACATTGAGTCATACAGAATAAATTTTCAGTAGGATTAATGTGAGATAATTTATTATAATCAGAATTCAATTATGGTTAATTTTTCTAATTTTAAAACATATTCAATTATTGTTTTTAATCATTTTGGTTATGTAACGAAAATTTTTAATAAAAATACAACTTTTAAATTTAATGCAGTAAATTAGAGTCACGTTGGACCCACTGTGTATCAAATTGACAAGAGGTTGATTATGACATGTCAAGTATGAATTATGGATTACCTTGTTAATTTTTAATAATAATCAAAGCTCATTTTCTCATGTTTGCATATGTGATGCATGTTTTACACTAAAATGAATGTTTTTTTGTAAATGTGCAAGTTCGGTGATAAACACCATATCAGGAGTCTATTTGTAATACAGTATATTATTTTACATAATAATTGTATTATGGGTTTTTAAAAATTTTTCAAAAAACATCTATGATTTTTTGCATTGTTATGGATATGTGATTAATGTTTAAAACCAAAATGACAATTTTATATTTAAAATAAAAAATTTGAATCATATCATGCACACCATATTTATGATTGATGTGTTGCTGATTCCAACTCATAAAAAATGATTTATGCACAATTTTATAAAATATGGAAAACAATCTAAATTCATTATCATCATCTAGAAATGTGACACCAGTTTTCAGCTAGAATGACTCTTTTATATTCAATACATTCCCTTTAAGTTATACTGGCCAAATCATGTGTCAGAATGATGTGTAATAAATTTATACACATCCAAATTATATTATAGATCATTGTACTAATGTTTTAAGAAAATCAGATCTCATTTGATTATTTTTTTTATTTGTGACATGTTTTTTAAACTGAATTAAAATTACTATTTAGAAAAATTTAACATTGAGTCATATCATCCACAACATGCGTTGTATTAACATGATATTCATTCAGAAATGTCATAAATAAAAAATGGATCTTTTTCATAATATTTTAAAATAATGAAACATCATTTTCTCTTTTTTGGATTTGTGACATGAGTTTTAAAATAAAAGTAGTATTTTATATTGAAAACACATACTATGAGTCATACCAACCACAACGTGTTTTGTGATGACATGATATCAATTTCTATATTTCTCTAATTAATTATTGATCATTTTAAGAATGTTATAAAACAAAAATAGGTTTCTTTCCCTAGTTTGGATATGTGGTGTATGTTTTTTAACTAAAATTTAATTTTATATTGAAATCATGCACTTTGATTCAAACACACTACATCATGTGTTGGATTGATGTGAGGTATATTCCTAAAAAACAAAATGAATTATTTCCCATTTTACTAATTGTTTTAATACAATTTGAGATTTTTTTTTTCGTATTTTCCAAAGTGTGATTATAGTTTTAAAGAAAAAAAGAAACATTTCTATTGAAAACACTCAATCGTAGTCGTATTAATCTCAACATGATATAAATTAATATGTGATAAATTATTTAATTACACAAATGAATTATGGATCATTTTACTATGCTTTAAATACAATATTAACTTGATTATATATTTGTTTCTATGCAATGTGTGGGTTACACAAAAATGTAAACTAAAATCATGAACTAACTATAATACCGAACATACCATTTTTCAAATTTATGTGCAGTCGATTATAATATACGTGATAATTAAATTATGGATCATTTACATAAGGCTTTAATATATTCATAGATACATTTCTTAGTTTTTCACATGTAACATTTGATATAAACTAAAAAAAACTTTATATATTGAAAGCACATACTTTCATTCATACCGGCCACATCGTGTGTCAAATTTATTTCATATAAATTCCTCTATGTCATCAACAAATTATTTATAATCATTATAAATATTAAAAATTATATGGTTTCTTTAAATTTTATTTTACAATATGATAGGTATTTAAATAAAAATGACACTTTTATATTGAAAACATGTACATTGAATCATTCGGGTCACATCGTGTGTCTGATGGACCTTCGATCAATTATTAATCATCAAATATTAATGGTGGATTATTTTACAAATGTTTTGGGATAGTTTGATCTCATATACTTGGTTTTGGTTATGATATGTTTCATAGATTTAGATTATAAATTTAATGTGATAATATCACATATATTTATAATGGACGCAACATGTTTCATGTTGTTTGGCAGTTTATTCCTACACATCTTAGATGAATTATGGATTGTTTACTAATGTTTGAAGATAATGTAGGACTTTTTTCTGTCTATTGATAATGTTATTTTTATTTTAAACATAAATGAACAAGTTATATTGAAAACATAGAAATTTATTTTTACCAATCACGTAAAGTGTCAAATTTATGTTCATTAAATTCCTAATTTTAAAAAATTAATTTTGGATTTTTTTCGTAATTTTCAAATTAATACAATCTCATTTGTTCAGATTGACAACATAAATATAATTTTAAACTAAAATGAAACATTTATATTAAAAAATAATATTTTAATCATTCTGTAAACATTTTATATAATATTTATACATGATATGAATGCATATTATAACTTTTTTTATTTATGATACTGAAAAACACAACATACCACAAAAAGTTCACGGTGGATGAATGTGATGAACCCTGAGGGAATCCCCTCACACAATCAATGAAATATTAATTATAAGATAACTATTATAATAGAACAACATCAACCTATTATCCAGGTTACCTTTGGATGCTGGAAGAACTTCTAACATGTTACCCTCAAGCCAGAAATGTTGAACTGATATAGTAGGACAAATTTGTTCCCTTTAAGCATGTGTGAGGTAAATAATATTCCAATGCCAATTCATCTAACCTTTTATGGATTTGAAAATAATAGCATAACCTAATTCAATAACAGTCATATGAATATCTATTTCTTTACATAATTTAATTCTTTTATGGATAACAGATGCCTCTACCACCCTTAATATACACCTCTCACGGATATCAATCGCACATGTGTTTTCATCCTTGGGTGATCAGTGGATAATCCCAGATAAATCCTTCTCCTTCACAGATATCATCACGGGAAAATCTAGAAGAATCCCAATTTCTAAACCCCAATCCTTCATAGATGTCATTGTGGGTCTATTGTCTCTATCCAATTTGACGAAAAAGGAATGAATGGATATAAAGAAATACTATCATCATAGTCTTTAATCAATTTATTTATCAAATGAAGAGTTGCACTTTCAATCCTCAACCTCCATTTATTATAGGCTGGAGTATTTGGAAAATGAAGTTCCCAAAGAATATTCCTCTATAAGACCTTGGAAAAATAGGATTTGTGAACTTTCACATCGGTTAGTTGAATTGGTCACATGTACTTATTCATTTTTCCCTAGAAAACAACTACTATAGGCTCTGGATGAGAGGGTCGTGGTCTTTTATTTGATATTTTATGATGTTATTGGAATGGTCCCTGAACTGTTGTATTGACATAGATCCACTTATTGACCTCATCAATCAGGCTTCCTAATAATTCTATTGAATTTCATTAAGTAGAATGCCCTATTTTCCATTTCATTTAATATTGGTATTCGCATTAACCTTGAATCTACTACCCTGAATCTGTCTTGAACATCACTAGCTTGAATATGTACTGAAATTGATATTTTACAATCTCTACCATCACACATTTCGATTCAAATCGGAGACAGTGGCTTTTCATGGATGATTTTTTTCAAAAATATCTCATTTTGTTGCAATAGATGTTCTAGAATTAGAAACTCTATAGAAACATGTGAAAATAAAAATCATTCTTCATGTCACTCCCTAATTTTAAATCAAAATGGTATGAAAATGAAATTACAAAAGGAATATCTATTTCTCATAATGTAGAATATATTGATATTATTTCCAACAAAAAGTATTCATGGTCTCTAAATAAAAATCATCCCTCTATCTACATATCTAGTTTCATATAGGAAGAACAAAATGCACATATTACTAATGAAGATAAGGAATTGCATCTTAATCCTAAACTTTTAGATACAGATATCAATAAAATATATCATAGAGGGAAAGATAACGATCAATCATTCTTTGGAGATTTTATTCAATATGATTTTGAAAATTCTCGCCATCATGAGAATGATTTTTGGAAATCTAAGGCTAAAAAAGGGAAAAAATTCAATTATTGTTTCCAATGGTTTCATATTTCTATGTGCCCAGAAGACTTGAAAATATAGGGATCATTATAACATTGAGAGATCCATTGTCCCATGATAAAAAGACACTGTTATGAATGAAATAAATATTATTCCCCTACATCCCATACATACTGAAAATTTATCTGTTTACTCTGATTCAACTAACATATATGTCTCTAATAGTGATGATGAAAAACAAATCACCCTAATTTTACCTATGAATACCAAACTCAGGAGAAATTGGATTTTTTAGATGATATTTTCTGTTGGATGGAATAGAATTATACAAATTCCTTCTACAAATACAAAAACTGTTATATGTTTTCAGAGAGATACCTTGAAATCAGAAAAAAAGATTTCTATCAATGTGATGGATGAGTTTATGAATGAAACAACCGTCAATATCAAATCAATTCCATGTAAATGACTCATTATTATGATGACTCTGGTACATGTTTGAATTAAGTCATTTTCTCCCTTTTGGTTCTTATCCAATTGAGTGTGGTTCCATCTGAATGAATTTTTTAAGCTATCCATATTTCTCTTAATCTACAAATGATAATGCTTTCAATATGTTTTAGTATTGAATATTTGAAAACTTTTCTTGGTCATCCAACTCTTTTATGGACATCATAGGCTGCAAAAATTTCTAAAATTCACTCCATTGATTTCATTTTAGCAGAATCATGACTTCCTTCATGTATATCATATAAAATCATTGGGAAGTCTTCAAATTCTAGAATTCTTCCATGGATATTTTTCATCCTTAGAAGCTAGGTATGTTTTCCCAACTATTTCTCATCAAATTATTTTTTTACTTTTGGTAGGGAATTATTATATGCAATAGAGGAGTTTTGGAGTTATTATCTTAGAATCATCTGATCTACCCCCTTTCGATCCCATGTTGGTGTAATATCATTACTCCTAAAACATGAAATGTACCTTTTTTTAATAAATTTGTTTGGGGCATGAACTGGTTGAATATTTCATGTCACCGCATTTCTCAAAAAACAATGGATGCATATACCACCAATGAATCACCCAACAAATATATCTATGAAAAGAAAAAATAATAAATCCTAAACCATTATGAAAAAAACCAACCCCATACATGACCCCTTGAAATAATGAATCATAAAGATTTAATTTCATACCATATGTAAGAGGATGCCATATCACCCAAACACTAGGATACTGGTGTCCAGAGTCATCATCCTTTATCAAACTATAAAGAGACACAAATGAACACCAAACCAATGATATAGTTACATTATCACAATGATTAAAAAATGAAAATAGATCATCTAGAAACATTAACATAATATAATTAAGATTAGGCCAAAAACACTAATGGAACTCTATATTACCCTTACCTATAAAATCCAACAAAAATCAGTGATGACAAAGGACCATACCATGGGTTTCATACAATTATACAACATTGAATAACAATATAACTAAATAATTCATCTACATATGATACATATACATTGAAATCCGTAAATCTAAAAACATGAACCCACAAATACACAGCCTAGTATATTTTACAAAATAGATGATGAACAAATTCAGATTTAATGTAAATACGACACTAGAATCCCGATGCATGAGGAATGCTAATTTTTTGTATAATATCATTAGTAGGGATAGAAAAATGTCAAATTCTAAAAACAAGGAATATTAAATTTGGTGTAAATCATTCTACCATAGTCTTCTAGTCATATTATCCATGTTAGAACCTTGTAAGAATCATGGAAAAAATAACATAGTAATAAAATTATAAAAATATATATAGGTGATCGATTCATACATATCATAGGTAAATTTTGGATCATTTTCCGTAAACATTAAAAAACCCATTCTAATTATCTATGTTTTGACAATGTACCTTGTGTTTTAATCTAAATTAACTTATTGAGATCAATATTCCTAACAAAGTTTTAAACTTCCAAACCACCTTCAACTTCCTTCATGTATACTTCGTTGATTTTACTTAGATCATTGGATCCGAATATCATGGAGGAATCACTTTTAGTATGTACAATATATTTCATTGGCATGTATTTGGGTGAATAAAATGTTAATGTGATGGAATTAATATTCAATTTTTATCATGGGTGTGCAAATGATTAAAACCAAGGTGAGACACATTTATATACTCATAAAAAGACAACACGACACAAAATTTTAATGATAATTCTAGGGGAATAGAATTACCTTCCATAGAATTTGGTAATATGAAATCAGATTTATCCGTAAAAGGATCCTTTAACCATTTCCCCTTCACCATTATATTTAATGTATCCTTATTTTACAATCTCTCATGATGAAAACAAGTTCCATTCTTTTTACTAAACAACCAAAATTTTTATACTGTAACCCTCGAAGATAAATATTTGTGGAAAATGAATTAAATAATTTTTTATTTATAGCCACAACAATTAATCCTTTATGAGTATCAGCCAAATAAAACTAACACCTAAATGAATGAAATTATTCTATTGTTTAAAAGAAATGTATGACCATTTAGGGAATGATAATATACCATGATGAATCATATACAGATTATAGTTACAATGGTATGATTGAATTTATGCGATTTATGTTTATTAAAAATATCATACATGTTGAATTGATGTTGGAATGCATCTATATATTCAATTAAATTTGAAAGTAACTAAATTTATTTCCAATAAAATTAATGCCTATTAGAAGCATTCATTTTCTATTCCTCTCTGATGCAACACCCTCAATCAAAACATTCATACTATTTTTAATGGGTGGAGAAACACTATGGTGGGGAGGATAATCAACTCTATATCCTCACTTGGGAGTGGAAAATTATCTATGATGGGGTTAAAATATATTTTGAATGATGGGAGTGTCAAATCATAAAAAAATTATTTGTATCATTATAAAAAATATGTATTTAGAATAAATATATAACTAAAATATTTGAAATTACATACAAAATTAATTTTAGTGAAATTAATTTCTATATATTACAATGATGTTGCTTCATACCCCAAATGTATTCCAACTTTCATAGCATGTACATGATCACATAAATAATTGGTAATAACCTCAACATGATGTAGAAAATTATTTTTACACCATATAGAATTCACAATAACCTCTAAAAAATATGTTTGGTTTTCAATTTTGGGAATTTAATGTTATCTTGAAAGTACAGAGAAAATATAGGAAAAAACTAGAAAAATTTATTTTAATTGAAATTGAAATTACCTTAAAATTTTTAATTTTTTGTGCTACTAGTTTGTTGATGGTATATAAATAACATAATTGTTCACCTTTAGGAATCTCAATTTTTTTACTTTAACTATATATTTATTATCAACCCATTTACAAATAAAAATATTTACATGATATTTTGAATTATATAACTCATATATTTGTCAATTATGAATAAGTATGACATATTCCCATAAATTAGATTTATATCCTCGGACTTGAATATAGGAATTATTGGCCCCATAATGCTAACTCAACCAGTTTTTATCAAAATATTTTCACACTGTTACATCATATAGAATGTATAAAAATTAATTAAAACCCACTATAAGAGATAATATTTACATTTGGTTAACATTTATAGCTAATGAATTTGTTAGACAATAGAGTTGGGATATGCATATAACACCTTATAAATATGTTCTTAGAAACATCTTATAAACTATTGAATATGGATAATTAATATCGTTATTTCTATCCTTGATAGATTAAAATATATAAGAATTACTCTATGGGATCCATCATATGAAAGAAGCTCTAATCTATTTTTTAAAAAGTAATTGTGAGTCTACTCGTTCACTATAATGGTAAATCTAACAACACATATTCTATAAAATTGTTTTCCCCCAAGGCTTACACTATTGTGAGAGTTTCATAGCCCTATTCTATCAATATCTAAGAGTTAATAAGTATATAATTAAACTACATAATCAACAATATATCACCCTTCAAATAAACCTTCTAACTAAATTCAATTAATTACATTCCCCTTAAAAATATTAATATATCATTCAGTAGGGTACATCCATCAACAATGTTCATGACCACATAGTTGAATCTATATCACCTAGTAGACCATTAGGTGGAAAATAATAACAATGAAATGTGGTAAGAAGAATAACTCACCTTCTCCTAATATGACATCCATTTCCATATTCAGGATTGGAAAATTCTTATGATTTATTACATCACTACATATGGATTTGAAAAGGAAGTAATGTTTGATCAATAAATATTATACATTTTGGTTAGAATGAAATGTAATCCTATAAGAAGTAAATATTAATCAAAATATGAATATCATTTTATGTAAGTCCCAGTAACATTAAAATTTTCATTTCAATGATATTATTATTTGATGGATTCCCCTCCAAATATCTTACACCATAAAAAAGATTAAAGATTGAAATTGTTCTTGTCGAATAAAGTTTAATCTAGTGGAGGAATAATAGTTTCCTTTTCACCCTTCACTAGTTCCAACACATCCTTTATCCCCATGTTAGTAAAGTATAACATTTCCGTAATTACATATTTTATTATATATAATATATTTTCTGCTGTGATAATTTCAATATCACTTATATATATTCCTATATTCATTACATCAATAAAATATATGACATTTAATTAATTAAAGTATTGTAATTAAGAGAATATTCATCTATTTTTTCAATAATAATTTGTATGATTTTATAAAACTGTATTACCAAAATTATTTCCATTATCTTTTAAATTCTTGAGATGTTTATCACTCATTAATTATGATGGTTTTTTACATTGTTCTGTATTACCATTGAATGATATCATCTAAGATATGTATTTATGAAATTATGGTAAAAATTTACAATTTACAAAACACGATATTTTAGGAATGTTTGAACATAACATAGTGTATAACATCAATAAAATTGTGATACCCAAAAATTACAATAATTTTATACCTCCTAAAATTTTCCAAAAGAAGGAATGTGAATAATAAACTGATAAAACATGGTTAACAATCTGAAATCATTAATTATATGAGCCTCACAAAACATAAAACTATGTATCATGGATTAATTTATGATATTAGATCAATGAATCCAAATGGATATGAATATCATAACTAGGTTTTTTACATCCAGATATAAACAAAGGAAACATGATGTATATGTGCTTCATGCATGACCATGGTGGCCAGCTTTAAATTACCATCATTACTAGACATGTAATGCAAGTACTACTTTTCACACAAATAGGACTTATTCTATATGTAGATAACACAATACAATGATTTCATAGCTTTATTTAAAATTTGGGATGTTCATAATCAATTTTCATCAACTACGAAGAGTTTGTTGGTGTCTTATTTTACTATCTATAAATGATTAATCTTCATGCCGTGAAATTTTTCTAACGGTTACCTAATATCCATAGAGATGTCTAAACATCATAATGATCGAAAAATACCATACACAATATTATATAACTTGTTTATTTATCATGTTTTGATCTATGAAAAACCCAATGAATGTTGTGAATGAATCATGATCCTTATTAAAATATTCATATATTTGGACATGCTATTATTTTATTAGATATCATACCCATTGAACAAATAAATAAACATTTTCTATATTTTCTTAAAATGAAGATCATTTTAATTTGGTAACATATTAATCATGAGACCAAGTAATCCTTTAAAACTGGTGTCACTCCTTATACTTCAAATATTAGAATAATATAATATTAATACGACTACTAATGTTTTATATTTAGTATAATTGGTATAAAATGGTGTATTTTCCTCGATATTTCACTTCTAAAACAGTATTGTATAGTCATGATAGTCATATTGAATTTTTATTTTTTATTTCCCCCTTACAATTTCAATCATCATTTACACTACGGTTCATATCAATTGATCTATAAATCACTATATCATACCTGTTAGTATGTACATTATTATTTACCAATGTTTAGATCAAAATTAATATATTCGATCAATTTGTTCCAAATAAAATATTTATGAAACTCCTATGAGTAAATTAATATTTAAAAAAATCAATGAAAACATGGATAAATGATTTTAGATGGGTCATATGCATGCTCAGTTGAAATCATGATGGTCATTTTGATGTTATCCTCAAAATCGATTTTTATTCAATTAGCATCCATCCAGTTTTCATTCAAATCCTTCTTATTATGATTATTAATTTGACATTTGTACAAAAATAAGTAAATATACAGAAGGTATCAATAATCAAAGGATAAAGTTGTAGATACTTTAATTAAATTTAATAATTTTATTAATAATGAAATGTATACTCCCTTTAGACACCGAACAGTGAAAATGTTTTAATAATAAGATGATAAAATTCATTGAAATTATAATATTAGACTCCTTATAGGAATTTTTTCCAATTATAACCTCCATTTAAAACAAGAATTTTGATTTTCTAAAACATAGTAGGGTGGTGTTTATAGCATTAAAGCGGGAAATTGAGTATAGATGAAATATTTGATGTGAAGAGGTCAAGGTTGAAGCTAAATTCCAATAAGGGTAACTATTATTAGATTATTTACAACATTATTATTTTTACCACTATTTTATATTGTAATCATTATTTCATAAAAATGATCCCACAGGACTACTAATGTTTAATGAACCTTAACATGCCAATGTTATTGGTGATAATTGATTACACATTATATTTTTATTAAATGGAAACATGTAAATAAACAACCAATAGTGGTTAAAGGGTTGTAGTTTCCCCATAAATGGTACAAACTATATGACCAAACAAAAATATTCATTAATGATACATGTAGATATTGTTCTAAGATAATAATTGTCGAATTATGTGAACTAAAATTGTTTATTTGTGGTGGAAATCATTTTTAAATGGAATGTGATATATCTAAAAAGTTAAGAAGTGTATAATTAAATTACAATCTACTAAAAAAGACAGATATCAACAGTTTTCACCCATCAATTTATTAATGGTTAATAGTTACTCTAAAAATATGAATGATAAGGATTTTTGTGGTCGGATACCTTAAAAAATTATATGTGCTAAAAAGTAATTTTTTGTATATAATCCAATGAATGTGAAATTAATAAAATACATTAAGAAAAATAAAAACACTTAAATACGAAATAAAAATGTGTATATAATGAATGATATTGAATAATGGATCATAAGAAAAAATTGTGGGTTTTAAAAATTTTGATTTTTCAATGGTGATCAAGTGAGAGGAACAATAATTTTTCTGTTCCATGATAGATTTAATGAAATGTGGGATGTGGTCCTTAATTGGGGGTCTATTTAAATATGGAAAAGGATTTAATTTTTTTATATAAAATTTAATGTGACCCATATTTATTAGCACTAAAATATAAATTGATGATAAAACGACTCTTTTTTGAGTTCAAACTCATAAGTCTGATAAAGATGGTGTTTTATCTTCACATTTAGAAAAAGTTGATAAATATTGGTCTTATAAATAATTAATACTTTAGATCTTAAAAAACCAATATATATAAACATTATTTTGGATAAAATGATAATGTTCCATATTTTATGACCTAGTATGTGATGTCCGTTGAGCTTGTCCCTCCCCCTATGGAGTTGGAGGGTCCTCTATCATTCTTTGAGGGAACTCAAACTGTTTTGTTATCTCCATTTAATTGACATTATTTTATTCCTTATTTCCCATAGATATTTATTATCCCTAATGTTGAATATTTTTTGGATGGCATTCTAAATGTTTTTCTCTCATCTATAGTATTCACTAGTGCATCGTTTCTATTGAACCTGGTGATAACATCTACTTTTATACAAAATCATCCATCAATGGGATTCACTTTATTGGTTTGTTTTAAAACATTAGGCTCTAATATATTTATTAGAAATTTTTCTTATTGAAATCATTAACATCTTTATTTAGATATCATTAGAGAATGTCTTGGTCCAACAATGTTCTAGTGCCCTCGCATATATAACAGGTCTGGTTTTTTTCCTTCTTCCAGTAGACATTGAATTTTCACATAAAACGAGATCACATGAATATTGTATTTTTGGATAGTTTTCTAGATCACCCTTATCATTTTAATAATACTTATATAATTTTAATTTTAGATGATTTGGTCGGTAGATATTTATGTTTTGATAGTATAACTCTAGCAATTTTTCGTCCTATTTGATGAGATATATTTGTTAACGTCGATGTTTTTAGAATTATGGAAGAGATTGTTTGGATTGAGGTTATGGATGATTTAGACTACATGAAACCTATTTATTTTGATTATTTGATCTATTTTTATTATTTATTCATGAAAATGTATCACTGGATAGAAGAACATACACATAGGTGCATAATTCACTTCTAGAAGATAGATCCATGAATGAGATGGAGTGGTATGTGTAAGGTGTCCATTTTGGGTGAAGTTATTATGGAAAAGGTTCAAAGTAGTCACTTCATTGATTGAATCAGTAATTCAATGTTAGTGATCATTCGATCACTTGAGGGTGAAGAGTAAAATGGGACAGGACTTCCTATTGGCCTCACATCGAAACATATGACTCCAAATGGAATAGGATTTTTTTTTCACCATTCGGAATGTGGATTGACTATTAATATGTTATTTTAGAGTAGTAGACATATATTGTATATAGAGATGTGATTTTGGTTGTATGTGCAACATGGTATGTGTAATTAAAAATAAATGAAAAAAAGAGGCATCTTTTGAGGTGGTATTGAGAATTGCTGACCAAGCTGAACCCCAGGAGGTATTATAGGTGGAAGGTGTAATGTCACAGGTAAATAAAGAATATAAAATTTTCATATTAATTAATATTTTTAAATTATTTATTAATTTTATTTTAAATGGGATGCATTTTTCGATGGCTTACCTGTTACACAACAATAGGTTTCATTGAAATATTATGTTGCACAAAACGTCGAATTATACTAATAAATAATAATATATTTTTATTATTTTAAATGGTAGTAAATGTCTTTACATTGTAATGGTGAGAGTGAACATAATTAACTAAAAAATTATTATACATACTTGTTAAATGTTTTATCATTTATCTAATAATTTCTAGAGGTTTAAAATAAGAATGAATTTAATTATAAGCATAAATACTCAAATATTATTTAGAAGATTATTTTACCACATTGTGATGGAGAACCATTTTTAAATCTAGCTTTTTTTACTTTTATACATTCTATTTGATAAAATAATATTCTTATTTAGAATCAGGCCATCAAAATTTAATTGTGGAGGAATGTTTTGTTTTTTTCTGAAAATGCTCATTGTTTATGTATAGTGAAAAATATTGTACTTTAATTCAAAAATGTCTTTCAATCCAATTTATTTATATGGTTGGGTTATATTTATAAATGGGTTTAAAGTAAAATAAGGTTATAGTTTTATTATTTAATCCAATGTGGGTCATTGGATGAAAATTTAATTTCAAATTGAACATAAATAAGTTTCAATCTTTTGACAGTTATTATTTTTTAAAAACACACTTTTTTATTTTGATAGTGGGAATTATTTTTAACTTCATTTCTTACACTTTTGTGTTTTTAATATGGAAAAATAGATTTTATATTTTGAATTATAAGGCCCAAATTGTGTAAATCTGTATCTTTTATTTTTTGACATTATGAATATTTACTTCAGTAAATATTTTATTTACAATCTTTATAAAGTAAATCAAGTAAATAAGGGTAAACATAATTTTATAGTAATATTAAATTTACCCTAATATTTTTTTATTCTTATTGGTTCACACTTGTCTGACCATGGTCATCCTTGGATAAATTTTGGGACCCAATGATGCCACTTAAATGTGATAATGAGACATTATACTAATTAATTTAAATGTAAGACAAAAATGACATAAAAATATATCTTTTAGAAAATAAATTTTTATATGGGGTTATATAAGTTATCTTTTGGACTAAAAAAATTAATTGGAAATAAAAAAATATTTCCTACATCATGGTGTTTGTTTTATAATTTTTAGATATCAAATAAATAATATAATTTATGACACAATAATGATGCACTGTTTAACTCATTAATGAATTATTTAAATAAATAAGATTATGAAAATTAAAAAATATATCCAACACCGGTCCAATTATTATTGGATGATTTTATATCAAACATGAGTCTTTTTATCTTCGACATTAATGAGTTTTGGTCCTTTATAAATTAAAAAAATTTGTATAATAAAATAATATTTTCAATCATTCCAAAAGAGCACCTTCTCCCCCTTATAAAAATATATCCCCTCTAACCCATTAATCACACCTCTCAAGCACCATGGATAGTCCAACATCAATCCAATAGAGATATCTAAATCCATATCTTCCACCTAGAAGCCTTAACATAGGCAGAAGGATTTCAAAAAATCTTTTGGGTTTAAACTAAAGGGAGTTACCTAATTTAAACATAACATATTCTCTTAAGTTATTTACTTTTATTTTACTTCTCCAACCCCCAAAAATCTATTTATTAATTTATTTTATAACAGAACCATTATACTCAACATAATAGGTTGTTGTTATGAGATTTATTAGAACAAAAATTCTACACCCCTCCATCAAATAGATACGAACATACTGTTTCTATAGAAGATGAACAATTTCCTAAGAAAATGATGATCATTCCAATATCTTCAACTACATATCATGGTGTCCATTATGATGGAAATATATTTAAATGTGATATGTATTCTATTTATTTTTTCTTTATGCTTATTTTTTTCATTTAAAAACATACATTTATTATTTCCGATTTGTTTAAACATGATAATTTAATTTGAGGAAGTGCAGTCAACCGCCCCCTCAAGGTGATATGATTCATTCAAGACGTATATGGAACTTATAAAGGATGGAGTTATAAAATTATGGAACATATATATCATATGATACTGGAATTATTTTATTCGTATGTATCATTATGTTTTCATTCTATTAAATATGATATATAAATGAATGTAGCGTTCTTCTGTACGTATGTCTTGTCGTCTCCATGAACGGTGAATTTCATTCATTATAACCAAATGTTATGAAATGTTATAAATACTTATATATACTGTATATATATGATATGTATGATATTTAAATCATTAAATTGATTCTGGAGATAATATAATTTTGACCACATGGACAATTTTTAATTATAACAAGTACATTTTTTAATCAAGTTCTGAACATCGAAAGAATTTCTGATATAAAGTAAAATAATAATATAATTTTTATAGAAAGGTAATAAGTGATATAAAAAGAATAATTTTAATGAAAAAGTATCTTATGAAATTATAAATTAACTTATGTTTATTATTCAGGATGAACAAGGATTAAACGTGTCAATTCAGACACGGGGTACGAGGTTTCTTATCTCACATTTAATTCTGTGATATTTCCATTTTCGCTACATATTTATTGCACGTGGTGTATTGTGCACTGCCAATTTAAATATATTTTCACGATTCATCTTATATTCATGGTATTATATGATTCATTTGTTGTTTTTTACCTTTTGGTCATTTGAATCGATTGATTACAATGTTCTAAGGGTTTTCATAAAACTTTTTATTCCCTTGAGATTCATGATATATTTTCCACTATTGTCTTTTGTGTGATCTATGTACTTCCCATTATTGTATTCATTGTGTAATATACATTAATTTATGGGTATTTAAATCAACATTGTATGACCCTTCTATAATGTGGTGTATGTTTCATAAGTTACCAAATAGGTAAGAGAACCCCTCACCCTCCTCTTCTTGTCAAAGACTTATTTTATATTATTTTTTAATTATAATATGTTAGGATATGATTTTATATATTTTTATTTCTATAGAATCTATTTCCATGTGATTAGAGACCCTTTTAACTCTCATTAAATCATTTTATTAATTTTAAAGAGAAGTCGTTAGTTTGTCAAAATTCTGTAAAGAAACATCTAAACACAATTTTATTCTTTGGGTTAAAATTCTACTTTTTGATTATGTCATGCAATGAATATGTGTCAATGACCTATGGTTATTTTACACTTAATATAAACTTATATTTGTTGTGTTTTTATTTTTCACACATAATTATGTCATTGATTTGCATTTAATCTAAGGATTTATTCTTTTCAATGGACATTGTCTCAATTTACATTCTATTGAGACATATTTGTTATTATACACCAATTAAATTTTTTTATTGTGTATATACATCCCGTGGCATATTATAACATGAATTTACTTATTCTCATGATATTATACGTTTTTATTAATTTTATTCCTCAATTATTTCTATTCAACTGTCTCTAAGTTGATTAGTAACTATTTATCTAAAATATTGTTTTAAATGATTTAAATATTTCTTATTATTAAAAATTTCCCATTATTTTACATGTTTTAAAAATGCTTTTAATGATTTATTTATATGGACATGAATACCTTGAAATTAAAATTTCATTAAAATTTATTAATTTGGTATTAGAAACATTGATTCAAAAATCTATTTTTTAAATGATTTAAATGTTTTTTGAAAATGTTTTGATAAGGAATTGATTATGTCTATATCTTGAAATGATATATTTTGATTGAAATGAGGAAATTTTATCTGTCCTTTATTCTTTTTTTATGTTTTATGAATATGTTATGATTATTGGGTATCATTTTTGTATATGGGTGGTTCTGTGATATACCTAGGGTGGGTGAGCCCGAGATAGCTCTAAAATGTTCTAGGTAATGTGATGGAGGTAAACATGAATGCTTCTCCTATGGGATTTTGGGAATATACTATGATGGGTATTCCAAACATAACTACCGATGTAGCTGAAAAATCTATTAGGTAAGTAGGTTATTTATAACATAAGATGCATGTATGATTATAATTTATGCGTGTTATTAATAAATCATATAATTTAACAAGGAATGATACGATTGAAAAGTATGGTTTCATTGAAATGTATTTATTGATGGGCTAATGTTTTATTTCCTAATTTTTAACTGTTATTGATATTTTTAGCATCATCTATTGTTTTGAAATGTTTTTCAGAGGACATAATGATGAATAGGGTCAAGGATGGGATCAAGGGAAAGTCATTCTATCTAAAACATGAAACTAGAAATGGTTATTTTTTAAGAGTTTTTATTTACTGAAAAATTTGAAAATGAGCTGATGTGTCTACTTTGTAATTTTTTAGATTTAAAAGTTATCACATAATTATCTAAACATATAAACCGTAAAATAACCTCATTGTTAATTATTCATGTAATATAATATTATGTAATGTTTTAGGAAAGGTCCTTACAGTTGGTATCAAAGGTTGGTTTAGATAACTTTAGGGATAAGATGTTTTAGTTAAACACTTTGTTAGTCCATATGTATATTATTTTAGTAAAAACATTATTTTATAAATTCTTCATATCAAGTAAAGTAAGTTACAAATGTAAGGAGGAGGATCTCAAATAACATTCCTATCACTTCATGATGACATGCTTTCAATAATTATTGCAAAGTCATGTTTAGATGATTGTGAAATTCATTCTAGCATAAAACTCACTTGAAAGAAGTTTTTTGAGAAATTAAACACCTCTATTCTACCTCGATATCCCCATCTATCATGGGTTGTATTTAATAAAATCATTTTATCACAAAATTCTCATATTTTCAAGAAAATAAAATATTATCAAGGCATTTTCAAATATTTTACCTTATCTCATGATTTCGAAGCATATTAGGATTTTGAAAAAGATGCTGAATATAGAGACCCTTGCAGAACCAATTTATATATTGTTTTATAGTGTAGTCTCTTAGCCTATACTTATGGTATTTTAATAGAACCTTTACTTGAATGTTTCAACTCAAATTCAGTCCAACTATTTTACAAAAATCATATTTTATCAGATATTTTGAAAATATATTTCATACATGACTATTTTCTGAAACTATTTTTCGGTGACCACCCATATGACCCAATTTTTATAGGGTGTAATTTTATATAGGAATCAAATGATTTAAAAGGATCTCTATATATTAATTTCAATGCATGGACCTTATACCTACGTGAAAAAGATAATGTTGAAACCATATTGACACCATGATCAAGGTATGATGATCTTTATTTTGGGAATAGTTTTATTTTATCAAATGGTGGTGAAAAAATAAAAAAAGTACAATATATATATATATGTCTTCAAGAATTTAGATTTTGATGTCTTAATGTATTGGGATTAAAATGAAATATATATGAAAACAATTGAGGTTAAAAAATTTAAGGGTTATTTTAGTGTTTTATAAAAATGGACAACTTGTAAGATGGGTGACCACCGTTCACGTATGAGAAGCCTGCATGAATCGAGCATGCAACTGATGGGAGATAAGGGTAATATCTTACCACAATCCTAAGTGAATACCCTGGTTAGTATGAATTATTATTTTTTTAGTTAAACAATTTTATAAATCAAGAATATGTTGATTATGGGAACATATGTTTTATCAAATGGATACCCTTAATATAGGAAGTTCATATGGTGATTATACGATAAATATAATTTTGGAAGATGTTCTCTCTTTTGGGTAACATTATATGCATAAGGAAAATAGAATACTATGGAATATCATTTTTTTATTTATGGTTAATGTTTTATTTTTCAGTATTCTATGTTTTTATTGTGGATATATATGGATTTGGGTTATTTAGGTAAATGATTAACCAATAATAGAGAATATGTGATTAGGTTAATTACACTTTTGTATGAGAATTTGGGAGTAGTCGCTGTTATTTGGAGAAAAATATTATGATTTTTCATGGAAGACAATGTGATAAAATTCTTCTGAGTTTTGGTTTTTAATCTTAGTTTGGATTATATTGAATAATTATATGTAGAACTGTGTATAGAATGGTCTTTGTTGAACATTGTGTACTATTTGTTCCATTTTAGAGATTAAGAGTAGTATATGTTTTTATAAAGCATTATAAATTTTGGAGATTATCAGATCTCATAATAACTATGTTTTTGGTTGATGTCTAAAAATAGGGGAAATATATAACTCATCTTTGGTGGATTACATGATACTATAGATGTTGATTGTAGAGATTTTTAATGCGACCAAAGTTTGTTTGAATAACCATAATTTGGAGAAAAGATGAGTCTGTGGTAGAAATTTATTAAATTATGAAGGTCTACATGATAAGTAATTATATATCCATATCTTTTTAGTCGATCTAATAAATAAATTCCTCAACATTATAGAAGGTAACTTAAAACAAATATGTTATATGTTAACTTTTTCTACTAAGGAATCATTGACTGTTTAACCCATCACATTTTTGTGATTTTGTGGGGTTTAACACTCTATTAATCATGTTTTATATCACTCTCTATCATAACATGATGGTTTTTTCTCCTCTATATCTATGTCTTCATGGAATCATAGTATATGTTATCTCGGGTATCCTTTGTACTTCTATTCATTTATTTCAATGTAACATCCCAGGTAAATAAATAACATAACATTTTCATATTTATTAATATTTTGGAATTAAATATTAATTTTACATCAATGGGGATGCTATGTTCGATGGCTTACCTGATACACAACAATGGGATTCTTTGAAATCTAACATTAGACACAACATTGAGTTATTCTGAAAAATAATATAATAATATTATTATTTTAAGTGGTAGTTAACACATAGACATTTTATTGGATGAAATTAATAGAACAAACTATAATAAGATTATATATGTTTGTTAAATTTTTTTCAATTTATCAAATATATTTTGGAGGCTTATAATAAGGATGAATCTGATTTTAAGCATAAATATTCAAATATTCATTAAATGGTTGATTTACCTCCATTTGAGGGAGAACCCTCATTAATTATTTTTTGATCACTTTTATATGTTCCATTTGACCAAATAATATTCTTCTTTAGAATTGGGACATCAAAATTTACTTTGGAAATTTTTTGGTATTTTTCTAATAATGATCATTTTCTATGAATAGTGGGAACTACAATATATTAATTGAAAACTTCCTTTTAATATAATTTATTTATATTGATTGTTTATCTTTAAAAAGGGTTTTAATGTGTATTTAGATTATATTTTTACCATTTAATCCTATTTTGGTCATTGGAAGTAATTTTACTTTGAAACTGCACATAAACGGTGTCAATATTTTGATAGTTACTATTTTTTAAAAATAACCTTTTTGTTTTTGACAGCGGGAATTAATTTTAAATTATTTTTTTCCACATAGTTGTTTTGAATTTGGAAAAATGGATTCTATATTTTCAATCTGATGGTCCAAATTATGTAATTATGTAACTTTAATTTTTAGACATTTTGAATATTTACTTGAGTAAAAAATTAATTTACCATGGTTAAACGGTAAATCTTGTAAATAATGGTAACAATATATTATTATAATAAAATTAAATTACCCTAAAATTTTCCCTAATCTATTTAGTTAGTAAAGTACTAACCATGGACTTCCATGGGTTTATTTTGGGGCCCCATGGAGACACATGGTAGTGATAATGACAATGTTTATTAAATAATTTAATGTGAAGACAAAAATGAAAAAAACACATATTTTTTGGTAAATCATTTTTTCAACAGGTTATATAAATTACCTCTTCTTCTATAAATATTAATTGGAATGTTAAAAGAATAACCTACATCCGGATATTTTTATATTTTATAGACATTGTATGAACCTAGATCTTGTTTTGAGGTATGTTTTTCATTTTCTTATCATTTTTAAGAAAAATAGGAGAATCAAGAAATTTTTAAAGTACGCACCATTTACTTAATAAGTACATGCTATGTACTGTGATGCCGCTGGAGGCCATGTGTTGACCGTGTCATGGCCACACACACAGCCATGTAGGGGTGACATAGAGGCCTCTTAAAGCAGAGTACAAAAAGGAGAATACATGTCGTGTACTTAAATAGTAGAGGCTGTGTACTTTTTTTTCATTAAACGCACAGGGGTCACATCTAGTCAGAAGAACGCACTCCTTTTAGGTCCCGTTCGACCGAGAGCATTGTACGACCACAGAACGTTGACGAACCCCCTAGCATGCGTCCGTCATCTGAATCAAACATCATCAGTTGGATTGGAATCACACCGGTGAGTTCTTCCTTATCCCTGAGCATCATTTTCCAATTCCTCTTATTTTCTAAGTTATCACGGGTTGAACATTTTATATATTTTTGTAGATCTATGACATTCTAAGGTGATTGAAGAATTTAGTTTCAAGTATATCGATCACATAATGCCATGGTAGGTGGTTTGTTCCTTCCCGTTCAATGTTTTTGAGTATTATGTGAAAATTCCACCAATACCATTGGACGGCGTATTTCATGATTAACCATTTTACAATTGTCTTCATACTTCCATTATTGTATGCATGTGTAGAGGTAATTTGGTTTTGAATAGGGTTGATTTCTATTCTATGGAATTGTTTTTCCCATGCATGATTTGTTTACAACTGTTTGGTCATGTTTATCTTTTGGTTGCTTTACCTGTTTTCCATGCCTGTTGCTATAGGATGGAGAGTTTGTTTTTTGACACACTTCATATATTGTAGACTATTATCCAAGTAGTTCTGTTGGTTTTTTTGGCCATATTACAGTGGTATGCTCGTTGAACTACATAGGACCGTGAGAACATGGTGTAGTAGACTATATCAGAAATTGACCGGGGGAGCTTCCTCAGAGTTTCTTTGAGAACATAGGCTATATGGAGGATTGAATGACTAAGCAACCTCAGAGAACCTAAAAATAATTTGGGATATAATGGTAATTGACTAAGCGATCTTCCTCATAGAGTCCCTGATTGCTTTAGACAACAAGGGGATTGACCATGTGGGCTTCCTCAGAGAATCTTTGTTTGAATTGTACGACTTGGTATATAATGGTAATTGACCAAGTGAGCTTCCTCAAAGAGTCCTAGAACTTGGGTATATAAGGGGAGTTGACCGGGTGACCTTCCTCAGAGAGTCCTTGACTACCCTCGACTATACGAGGAAGTACTGTGTGAGCTTCCTCAAAGTGTCTTACTTTATATTTGACTATAAAGGGATAGATTATGAGCGCTTCCATAGAGAGGAATGATATAATCATATAATTAAACATAGAGTATATGTCATGTGAACTTCCATGAGGGTTATTTTGATTGATTTATCTTTTGACTTGATGAATTGTTTACTTCTTAGTACATTCCTATTTACTTTTTCCTGTACTTTTACCTGCCATATATTCACTGACTATTAGGAACAGATCTTTGAGTGATTTTGTACTAGGATTTAGTCTCACACCTTGTTTGGGCTATGCTTTTGGGCCCAAACAGATTACATTGGTGTAGGTATAGATAAGGTAAAGCACCCTTCCACTTCAGGTATGTGACTTGTAATGGATATGGAAAGAATGGGGCCAAGCCTCGGCTTGCGATGCTGAAGAGTTGTTATCTTTATCTTTTGTACATGGTTCATTACTATTTGTATTCAGCATTGTTACTTTTTTGGATATTTTTCATAGACATTTGTATCATGTATAATTGATTATGCATTTCTCCAGTTGTTTATTGTCTCAGTCTTCCACTATTTACTATTGTTGGATATTTACTACTTTAGCTATCGAATTTTTGTTTACATATACAATGTCCTCTTCCAATGAGGGCATAGTTTCCCTACTAGCACAACCAAGGCCCTCAGTGCTAGTCGGAAACATCTGGAATTTGCGGAAATGTGATTGAGTCCATGGTACCAACCAGGTACGGGGGCACCTCTGTTTGGCTTCATGAACTGGGATGTTACAAAGTGGTATCCGAAGATATTCATTTCTCATGATTTATAGTTTAGAGCTTATAGCTAGGGATAGGATAAAATAGGTACTTGGTAATAAGCTATGCAAGGGAGTAGCTAACCCCTGTACAGGGAAAAGCCAATCTACATCGTTTATTGCAATTATTTTGATTTTTCAATTTTATAGTTGATTTTATTTTCACTGTTGGGTGTCTCATATGTATTGTTCTATTACTGTTGATGATATTGAGGTTCTATTTCTGTCACAACCCGATTAGATGAGGGTCTTCCATCTCATGCATCATCTAGTCAGTTGCTAGAATTTACATGTCATGCATTCTTTCCATTCCATCTAGGATGCATTAGTTATTTAATGTTGTTGTCCTAGATGTTGTGTAGATTATGTATGTTTTTGTAATAGATTCCTTGATAAAATACATGTTTTTTTGATAGTGTATTGTTTTGTGTAAAATTTTGTCTTGATGAACACCAAAATTTGTTCTTGAGGTGTTATGGGCCCTTGTGGACTGGAATTTTGTGGATCATCACCTTGTTGTCTTTTCATAACATGTATATGATTCCAAGCATTGATTCGTGGGGATTAATGGGCATCATAGATCTGAATTTGTCACTTTTAATTCTCATTTCAGTGTTTTTTTGGGCTGAAGAGTTGTTTTTGAGGGTTAATATCCAAAAAAACCTAGAATACATGTCGTGTAGTTTTGACTACACACCATGTGTTCTTATGTTCTGGAAGAAATTTTTTTCCTAAGTACACACCATGTACCATATGTACATGTTGTGTAATCTCTAACCATGTCATAGGATTTTTGGAAGAGACACAAGATGGGTAATTCCTTTTAGTAACACACCGTGTACTAGTTTAGCACATCGTGTGGTGTGACCCAGGTACCTGGCCATGTCACGAACAATAAGATTTGGTGTTATCCTTTCACATACATGTTGTGTTTGGATTTTACAGGTTGTGTAGTCTGACCTAGGCACTCGGTCGTGTCATGAAAAAAACGGGTCGGTGTTATCCTTTCACATACGCATCGTTTCCATCTAGAACACACCGTGTAGTTTCATCTGTGTGTCGGGCCATGTCACTAACAACATGGGCTAGGTGGGGCTTGTATAGTACACATTGTGTCTCGCTTGAACACACCGTGTAGTATTCTCTTAAGAAAGATGTGTGGCTTAACCGTGTACAAGGACCTGAGTAGGGAAAAGGGATTCAAGTACATATCGTGTTCTAGAAAAACATGTCGTGTGTTTTGGGGTGTTACATGACCAGTTGTGGAGGGAGTACACGCTCATGAGAATGACTTATATGAACATGATATATAGGGGAAATACACACTATGTAGTCATGTTTTTATTAACATGAATGCATTATTTCCCTGGTTTTATTCTTGTTCCTTCAGTCTTTAATCATTGATAATCATGAATCTATGTGTGTGTTTGACCATGCAAAGTCATGCCACCAAGATGTCCTCTAGTTTACCAGTAGTTGTAAGGCAGTGATCAAATGCCTGATATTGATGACCAGGGAGTTTTGTACATCCTCCTATTGTGATATCCTTGGCAGCAGTAGTTATACCAGATGCAGGTACCGATGCGCAGTTTAGGGAGGGTTTTCTGAGGATGATGGAGACCTTCTAGGGACCACCGTCCCTTACCCCATCGATGGTAGATTTGATGTGGGTTTTTCAGTAGCAACATCCTCCCACCTTCTCAGGGGAATGAGGACCACTGTTTACAGGGTCATGGCTTGAATCCACGCTGATGATCTTAGAGCATCTCGAGATACCACCAGATAGAAGGGATAATCTTGCAACCTACATTCTATGTGACTCCTCCAAGAGGTGGTGGGAAGTCATCTCTCTGGCTGGACGTCACCAAAATTTTTCTTGGGAGGAGTTCCAATGTATCTTTTTCAATTACATCTACCTGAAGACCTCTAGGGCTGATCGAGCCTGGGAGTTCCTGAGCGTTGAATAGGGTACTCTTTCTATGATGTAGTATTCTTTCGCTTCCCAGAGTTACAACGCTTCACGCATATTAGAGAAGGTGATGAGTGATTCATGGATTGGATGTTTTAGGATGGTCTCAAGAAAAATATATGTTTTATGTGAACATCTTTAGGATGCCTTCAATATCCTCTATCGGCATGAATGCTTTGATTACTGAGCACAATATGAGGGATTCTGGACATGTGAGCTAGGGCGGTTCGACATCTAGAATTAGTATTCCCCCAGCCAATAGTAGGAAGTGTCATAGAGAGACTGCATGAAGAGATTATAGTAGGCGGCATGCACCTTCTGGTAGCCATGTGGTGTGCTACCAGTGCGGGAGGAGCAGGTATACAAGGCAACATTTCCTGAGATACCTGATGGAGTACTGATCTTGTGGTATGATGGACCATATCGATCGTTTCTGTTGGTTTTACTCTTCAGCAGCTGGAGACAGGGTTTATTCTATGACCCCGTGTTTTCATGAATCACCACCAGTTTATCAACATCCAGGGAACTGGGGTTCTTATGGCCATTCAGGCTAAGGTGGAGGTTGTGGTCGGGGTATTCAGTCTCCAGTCCGTCTGTGATAGTATGGTGGATCAGCTCAGAGCGGTCAGGCAGGGTCACTCAGCTGTGGAGAAGGCCAGACTATTGCAGTGGAGTAGAACCAGTAGAAGCTGAATCTAGAACCCTCTACAGTTCGATGTACGATCTTAGTATCCTCATTTTTTCTTCTTCTTTTACGATAGAGGGGCTGCCAATAACATTATCTCTGTTGTGGTTGTGGAGATCCTTGTGCTCTACATATTTTCTTCAGTCAATATGTTGACCCTTGACACACTATTAGGGATGAGAACATATAGCGTAATTCATTATAAGGAGTGACCTCTATAGGTTGGTGTATGTTACTTCTTGTGGGACCTCTATATCCTAGATATGACGATCTATGATGTCATTCTAATGATGTACTCGTTAGTTCCATTCTAGGATGTTGTTTAATTTTTTTCACCGGATGGGGAGTTTTGTATCACCAGATGGTGGATCTTTTCTTCATAAGGATGTGTGGGATGTCCAGGAGAGAAGAGCTGATCCACAACATCATGGGTTGGGAGGAGTTACAACCCTGATTTCTAGTCTGTGTCTAACTGATCAATGAAATTCATAGTTATACCTTCCTCTAGTGGTGGATCATTTCAGAGATGTCTTTCCAGAAGACTTTTCAGGTTTTCCTCCAGAGCGTGATCTAGAATTTTTTTTGAGCTTGTTCCAAGAGTGGCACCGGTGTTCAATACCTTTTTATCGGATGGCCACACATGAGTTGCAAGAGCTTAAGAGAATGTTAGAGGAGTCACGGGAAAAGGGTTTCATCCAACCCAGTACTTCTCCTTGGGGTTCGCATGTCTTGTTTGCGATGAAGGCATACGAAACACTCAGACATTGAGTGGATTATTGGATGTTTAACCAGTTGACGGCCAAGAACCGATATCGCTTTCCCATGATTGATGATATCTTTGATCAGCTTTTAGGAGACCGGGTGTTCTCTAAGATTGAATTGTGGTCAAGTTTTCATCAGTTTCACGCTATACCATCTGATATACCTCTTACTACCTTCTAGAGAATGAATGGTGTATTCTATTATGTGGTTATGTCGTTCGGTTTCACAAACATGCCTGAAATTTTCATGGAACTGATGAACCATGTGTTCCATACTTACTTTGATTCCTTCATGGTTTTCATCATGGACGATATCTTTGTGTACTCTCACACACGACACAACCATGCCACACATCATCAGATCATTTTGAGTACACTGATGGAGCATCAATTATATTCTATTCTATCAATGTACCACTTTTGGACATACCAAATTCACTTCTTAGGTTATGTTATCTTAGAGATAGGTGTGGCAGTAGACCCAAAGAACATGAGAGTAGTAGTTTCATGGGAGAATCCTATGAAATTCATTGAGTTACGGAGTTTTCTAGGGCTGGAAGTATACTATAGACTTTTCATAGATGACTTTTCACACATAGCATCACCGCTGATGGTTCTAACTAAGTTGGGTGCAATGTTCTTAGGGTTAGTTTCTTGTGAGTCCATATTTTAGGATCTGAAGAGAAGGTTGACGTCAGTACTGATAGTAGTATTACCAGACCCGGTCAAGGGCTATACTGTTTACTGTGATTCATCATGTATCGAGATGGATGGTGTGCTTATGCAGGGAGATGGATTTGTTTCATACGGGTCTCCGGAGTCGAGGCCACATGAGAAGAATTATCCAACGCACGATCTGGAGTTGGCAACTGTTGTTCATAACATTCACTATTGGAGACATTATCTTATGGGAGAGCATTTCTTGGCCTTCACCGACCACAAGAGTCTCATTTACATCTTCACTCTGCGTGATCTGAATTTGAGAGATTGGAGGTGTGTAAAGAACATACAGTCCTTTGACAATGAGCTTGCCTACATGCATGTGAAGGGAAACACGGTGGCTGATGCGTTGAGAATGAGGACTCAAATACATGAAGATCATGAGGCTAGTAGTGAGTGGTATCATATAGCTAGGTTCTATGAGATGCATTTGGAGGTGCACGATAGACATGGGCATACTTTTCTATCTCTTGTTGTTTTTATACCTTTCATGATCGAGTACGAATGAGAAAACTATCAGATTATAAAGGCCCATTCCTACGAGAATGCATGTCAAGAGAGAACCCTATACTTGGGTGGTCCATAGGCGAGGTTGAAATCATTCATTTCTAGAGACACGTATGGGTGCCAACAGACATACAAGATGAGATAATGTGGGACTTTTATTCCTATGTTTTCACAGTTCATCCTGGCATCACCAAGATGTATCATGATCTACAATGGCAGTATTGGTGGATAGGTATGAAGAGGGATGTTGCTGGTTTTGTTATGAGGTGTTCCACTTGTTATTAGGTGAAGGTGGAGAATTAGCGACCATCAAAAATTTTACAATAATTACCATTCCTGAGTGAAAGTTAAATGATGTTGTGATGTACTTTGTGACCATCTTTCCAAGGTCGCCTCGCGAAAATGACTCACTTTGGGTTGTCATTGACAGACTCACGAGGTCTCTCACTTCTTACTGATCAAATAGACCTTCAGTGTTAATGAGATGGGACGGTTTTACATCTATGAGATTGTACATCTACCTGGAATTTCACACTACATTTTTTCAGATAGGGATGCTCATTTTACATCTTGGGTCTGCGAGGGGCTTCAGAAGGCATTTGGTACACAAGTACTTTTGGTTACAGATTATCACCCCTAGACAAATGGCCAGTCTGAGCGTATGATACAGGTTCTTGAGGACAGGGTTCGAGCATGCATTATAGATTTTGGAGGTTCTTGGGAGAATCATATACCTCTTGTGTTGTTTTCCTACAAAAAAAGTTTCCAAGAAACTATTCATTTTGAATCGTATGAGTCCTTGTACGGTAGGCCCTGTAGATCACCCTTATGTTGGCTGGAGGGAGGAAAGGCAGCTTTGTTTGGACCCCGTCTTGTTTAGGAGACCATAGAGCAGATAGTGTTGATTCAGAAGAGGATAGATACTGCACAGTCTCGTCAGGAGTCTTATGCTGATCAGAGGAGATGACTTCTGGAGTTTGAGTTCGGGGATCAGGTTTTCTTTTATGTCACACTAATGTTGGGAGACAATAGGATTTGGAGACATGGTAAGCTTTTGTCGAGGTATGTCGGACCATTTGAGAAGTTGGAGAGTGTTGGGCTGGTTTCATATCGGTTGTACTAAACTCAGAGGTACCAGGTTATACACAAAATTTTTCTTGTTTCTCAGCTCTGACGTTACTTTTCAGACCCATCTCATGTCTTTCAAACTGAAAAGGTTGATCTCGAGGTGGATGATTTATTTGAGGAGCATCGTATCTAGATTGTTGATCACAGTACAAAGGTTCTCTGTGGCTAGTCTGTTCCTCTTGTACGAGTTATATGGAAGCATGAGCGAGTAAAAAATGAGACATGGGAGAGGGAGGTTGTTGTACGAGCTCAGTGGCCGAAGATGTTCGTAGATTCTTCATTGACGCCGCATTAGGGAAATTTGTGGTCAAATTTTTGAAAGGTCGTAAGTTTGTATAATCTTGGATCTTCTTTTCAGGTATGCTTTTCCATTTCTGGTCGTTTAAAAGAAAATGATGTAAACGTGGAAAATTTATAAGTACATTCCTATACATAATGAGTACACAACGTGTACTGTGATGTAGCTGGAGGCCATGTGTTGGCCGTGTCACTGCCACACACACGACCATATAGGGTTGACATAGAGGCCACTTAAAGAAGAGTATGGAAAAGGAGAATACACGCCGTGTACATCAAAAGTACCCGATGTGTAATTTATTATTTTTTATTAAACCCACCGGGGATGCATCTAATTTCCAGAGCACACTCCTTTTTGGTCCAATTTGACCGAGAGCACCATACGGTTGCCGATATTCGATGATCCCACCAGCGTGCGCCTATCCTCTAAACCAAACACCATCAGTTGCAATAGAATCACATCATTTAGTTCTTCCTTCTCCCTGAGCATCATATTTCAATTCAACATTTTTTCCAAGATATCATGGGTTGAATGTTTTATATGTTTTCATATATCTACAATGTTCTAATGAGATTAAATAGTTGATTATGAAGTATATAGATCACCTAATGCCAAGGTAACTAGTTTGTGACTTTCCGTTCAAATTCTTTGAGTACTATGTGAAAATTCCACCAATACCATTGAACGGGGGATTGTGTGATTTACTTTGTTACCCATGTTGTTTTCCTACCATGAATCTATGTTTTTGTAGAGGTAATTTGGATATAAATAGGGTTTATTTCTATGCTTTGGATGTTTTTTTCCCATGCATGTTCTGTTTATGACCATTTTGTCCTATTTAGGATTTGGCTGCTTTACCTGTTTTCCATGCCTGTTTCTCTAAGATTGACAGTTTATTCTCTGACATGCTTGATATACTGTAGAATGTTAGCCAAGTTGTTCTGTATGTATACTTTTTCCATAATACACTGCTATGCTCACTGACCTACACAGGGCTGTATGAACCTGGTGTAGTAGACTATAAGGGGAATTGACTGGGTGAGCTTTCTTAGAGAGTCTTTGAGCACTTAGGATATATGGGGGATTGACCGAGTGAGCATCCTCAAAGAACCTAGAACATCTTGAGGATATAAGAGGAATTTACAGAGTGAGAATCCTTAGAGGGTCCTTGTTTTATTTAGACTATAAGGGGATTGACCGCATGAGCTTCCTCAGATAGACTTTTTTTTTGAATTGCATGACCTAGGATATAAAGGGAATTGACCGAGTGAGCTTCATCAGAGAGTCCTAAACATTGGGTCTATAAGGGTAATTGAATGGGTGAGCATTCTTAGAGAGTCCATGAATACCCTAGACTATAACAGGAATGGACTGCGTGAGCTTCCTCAAAGTGTATTTTTTTACCTTTTACTATGAGGGATAGACTGTGAGTTCTTCCTCAAAGAGTCTTGTTATAATCATATACAGAATCCAAGAGGATAGGCTATGTGCACTTCCTAGAAGGTTACAATGCCTGATTGATCTTTTGACTTATTGAATTGATTACTTCTTAGTACTTTCATGTTTACTGTTTCCTATACTTTTACCTACCATATATTCATTGACTATTAGGGACAGATCTCTAGGTGGTTGCCTACTGGTATTTAGTCTCACACCATGTTTGGGCCATGATTTTGGGCACAAAAATATTACATTGTTGCAGGTATAGATTAGGGAAAGTACCCTTACACATTAAGTACATGACTTTCTTTGTAGTTAGAGAGCATGGGACCAAGCCTAGGCTTCCGATGCTGAGTAGATGTTATCTTTTTCTTATGTACTTGGTTCAGTACTGTTTTTATTCAGCATTATGACTTGTTTGGTTATTTTTCCTAGACATATGTATCATGCATTATTTATTATGCATTGATAAAGTTGTTTATTTTCTCTGTTTTTAATTTTTTTACTTTTTTTGGATAATTAATACATCTTTAATTTCATGTTTGTTTACATATTCTATGTTCCCTGCTAATGAGGACATAGTTTTCCCACTATAAGACCCATTGGCATCGCTGCTAGTTGGCATACTATGTCGTTTGGGGAAATGACCTTAAGGCCACGTGACCAACTAGGTACGGGGGCACCTCTGGGTGGCTTTTGGAACCGAGATGTTATAGACATCATAGAAATAAAATTATTTAACACATAATAATGATGTTGTATTTCCTCATTAATGAATTATTTAAATTAATATTATTATAAAGATTAAAATAATATCCAAAACCAGTACAATTATTATTTGATTTTTTCTTTTTGAACCTGAGTCACCTTACCTTAGTCTTTAATATGTCTTGTAACTTTAGAAACAAAAAATAGTATAAAATAAAATAATATTTTCAAACTATACTAAAGTTCCCCTCCTGCCCCTTATAAAAAAAATCACATATAACCCTTTCTTCACACCTCTCAAGCCACTTGGATTGTCCAAACTCTACCTAATTAATCTACCTAAATCCTTATATTCCTCCTAGATGGCTAAGCTTATGCATAAGGAACTTCATGTAAATCTTTGGTTCAATCCAAAGGGAGATACCCAATTTAAAGGTAACATATTCCCTTAATTTCTTTTGTTTTATTTTACTTCTCCAACCCAATAAAATCATTTAATTTTTTTATTTTATAACAATAAAATTATTCTAAATATTCTAGGACGTTGTTATGAAAATTATTCATACTAAACTTACAGGCACCTCTATCAAATGGGTAAAAAACATATTGTTTCTATGAACGAAGAACTAATCCCTCATGAAATAATGATCATTCAATTTTCTCATACCATCTAATATGGTGGACATTAAGAAGACAATGTATTTATATGTGATATATATTATTTTTATATTTTTTATTTTCTACTTTATTTTTCATTTATTTCATCTTTTACGGTTTCTATAATGGGTAAACGCGATAATTTCATTTGAGGAAGTGCAGACTATTACCCCATCAAAGTGATATTACTCGTTCCTACCATACATGGAACTCATAAAGGAAGGAGTTTCAGAAATTATATATGATAATAATCTGAAATTATAATATACCTATTTATCATTAATTTTTCATTCCATTAAATATGAAATTGAAATTAATGTAGCGTTCATGCATACGTACACCTTACCGTCTACATGAACGATGCATTTCATCTCTTATCTCCATATGTTAGGTAATATTATAAATACATACATATACTAGATATATATGATATCTAAATCATGAATATCATTCAGGAGATAATGGAATTTTTACCACATGGAGATGTTGTAAATATAACAAGTTCATTTTTGACACAAGTACCCAATATCGACCAAACAACTGTTATTAACATAAATGATTAAATAATATTTATAACATAGTAATAAGTGATATAAAAGGAAAAAAAATCGGGAAAAACATTCTTACTCAAGTAGAAATCAACATTAGTTTATTTTTTAGGAGATCAAAAAACGAACGCGTCAATTTGGGCCCGATGTAAGGGGTTTATTATCTCTCTTTTAATTCTATGAGATTTCCATTGTTCGCCACATATTTGTTGCATGTTATGTATTGTGAACATAAAATTTTGATATATTATCATTATTATATTTATATTCATGTGGTTCTGTGATATATTTTGTGGTTATTAAATTTTGGTCATACAACTCAATTGATTAAAACGTGGTAATGTGTTCTCATCTCAGTTTTTATTCCTGTGGGATTCATGATATATTTTCCATAATTTCATTTTGTGTGGTGGACTTACTACAAATTATTATGTTATTGATGTAATATACATAAATTTATGGGTAATAACAACTTCATTGAATTATCTTTCTTTCATGGGGTGTATGATTCGTATGTTACCAAATCGGTAAGGGATCCTTTCGCCCACCTCTTTTTAAAAGACTTATTTTTTTATGTATTTTAATTTACATCTTATTATGTTGGGATATGTTATTTTATATCCTTATTGCTGTATATTTTTGTTTAAGTAATGAGACACCCTTTTTTCTCTCATCAACAAATTTTCTGAATTTTAATGTGACGTCGTTAGGCTGTCAAATTTTTTGCAAGGGAACTTCTTCACCCAATTTCAATTCTTTGGGTTAAAATTATACTTCTTGATTATGTAGTGCTATAAATATGTGTGAATAACCTATGAATTATTTTCACTTAATATCAAATTATATTAGTTGTATTTCTAATTTTCACACATATTAATGTCATTGATTTATCCGTAATCTAAGGATACAATCTTTGTATGGGATTTCATTTCAATTTACATTCCATTGAGACTTCATTGTTGTTATGCACCAATTCACTTTTATATGTTGTATATATTGTCCTTTAAAATATTACATCATGAATCCCTTTATTTTCATGATATAAAACATTCTTTCTTAAAATATTTCCTCAATTATTTGTATTCAAACGTCTCTCAATTTTTTAAAAAACTTAAATTAAAGTATTTGTTAAAATGTTTTAATGATTTATTCTTATAAATATTTAACATTAATGTTCATGTTTTGAAAATGGTTTTTCATATTAATTTGTATTCACATTAATGTTTTAAAATGGCGATTCATTTAAAAGTACTAATGTGGTATGGGAAACATTGATTCAAAAATATATTGATTAAATGTTTTAAATGGGATTGAAAATGGTTTGATAAAGCATCGTTTATTTCATTATCTTGAATTGATATATTGTGATTGGAATGTTGAAATTTTATATTTTCTTTATTCGTGTGTTATATGTTATGATTTTGTTATTTTTATTGGCCATTGTTTATATATACGGGTGGTTC
The DNA here is from genome assembly GCA_963277665.1 of Viscum album. Classification (NCBI taxonomy): domain Eukaryota; kingdom Viridiplantae; phylum Streptophyta; class Magnoliopsida; order Santalales; family Viscaceae; genus Viscum; species Viscum album. The sequence continues at coordinate 357,306,222 of OY728158.1, read as the reverse complement.
TAGGACAAACCAATGGTGGGTGAGACTGATATATCTCTCCAATAAATTGGTTAAAATTTTTTAAATAAAATTTAAGGACAAAGCCCCCAGAATGGAATTAAAAAATATAGAGCCTCTTTTATATTTGGGAAATAGGGAACCCATTACATGAAGGGCATGATGCCTTAAAGACAAGAGTCAATAATTTCCGACATGTATAAAAGAAGCAATGTCCAAACAGGAACTGGAAATCCCCATCGCCCCCTTTCCAGACATTTCCATAGTGAGATCAGTCATGAAAATATGTCACCCCCTCTGACAAGAGTTGCACCGTGCGGGTAGTACAACAAGGCAAAGAACCTCTACAACCCACAAAGAAAGTGGAGGAGAGACGGATGAAGGATTCCAGCACACACTTCTCTCTTTCGAGCCGCCCACCTGACAAAGCATGAAAGAAACACCCATCAATGTCAACCTGATGCAATGCAAAAAAAAAGAAATAAATCACTGAGCAAATGTCATGACGAGGCACCCATCCGTCCATCAATGTGATGACGCATGGCTGGATGATGGGCGTCAACACACCCATCCCTCTTTCGAGGCTGCCAACCCAGCGACACCAATGAGAGCCACACCAAATGAAATAAGAAAATACATTATCCATAAGATTTTTTCTCCTCAAGAACACGCAGAACCAAGCTGACAAATCAGTCCAGTGCAAGAAACCTTCTGATCCAAAGTAGTATGCAGAAAACCAAGAGAAATACACACAAAAAAATTGTGAAAAAAACCAAGAGAAAACTCTTCCAACAAGAAATTGCAGCAATTCCTCTTCCAAACCAAGCCCTTCAATGAAAAAAAAGTCACCCAATAGAAGAGACATAATCCCATCCTAAGAAGGTATGAACCAAGGTATCTCGACAAGAATGAAGAAACTGATCCCCTCTAAATCAGAGTCTGCAATCCGCCTCTAATACATCAGAAACCACCGCTCGAAGGACCGAGCCCAGATGGTATCTTTCACCATCACGCAGAAGACTCTGAAGACTCCATTCAAAAAAGCGCCACCACCAAAAAATCTATGATGTCCATATTTTATGAAGGATTCGGTGGTAGAGACGAACTTCTGGACTACTGCAAGATGATCTTCGCCTGCAAGTCCTTAGAAGAGGTCTCATAGAGAGCGCCTCGAACTCCACCAGAGATCCAAAAGTCAGCAGACCAAGGAGATACACGGCAAAGATGAAAGGTGCAAATGATGAAGGGGAAAGGAATAGATAAAACTATTGCAAAATCGTGGGGACGAGCTAGAGGTGCGCTGCAAAAACCGACGATGATAGGACCGCCGGTGGGAGAAGTCGATGCCGGATCAAAGAGCCGACTCTTGGTTGAGGAAACCACCAGAGTGGAAACACTAAAGCCGCTACTCTCAAGGAGAGTGTGGTGCCATTGTCATGATTAGTTTAATTCATTGGTTAACATGATAGAGGTAAAAGTTAACGTTTCACCTAAGAGATTTAGGGAATATACTGTGACGGGTATTCCAAGTGTAAATTCTTACATAGTTTTTAATGTTACAATGTATGTTTTTTATGGATGCCACAAGTTACCTTAATGATTTATGTTTTCTATGTGTTATTCATAAATCATACGACTTCATGAGGTATGTAGTGAATAAAATATCTAGTTTCATTGATTTTTATTTATTTATGGTTTAATGTTTCCTTTTCTTATTTTATATGCCTTACTGAGATTCGTATGCTCTCCCAAATTTTTGTAATGTTTTTCACAGATCGTAATATTGAACATGGTCAAGGATGGGTTCAAGGAAAAGTCATGTTTTCAATAACAAGGAACTAGACATGTTTTTTAGAGTTTTTACTTTATAAGAATATGTATACTGAGTATATTTGTTTACTTTGTATCTTTTGAAATTTAATGTAATAGATATGGCCTATTTCTCAATAACAATAAACCTAAAAAGAGCCTCAATATGAATTCTTGACATAACTCATTATTATGTAATGTTTAAAGTCGGGTCCTTATAGTTGGAATCAAATGTCAGTTTGGATAACTTTAGTGGTTTGGGTATTGTTTAAGCGTAAGTGACATAAACATAATGGTTAGCATATTGTGAAGATTCCTAGTTTATTTAGACAAACTGAAAGAGTTTAAGATAACATGAAGAAGCATGTTTTAGTGTTTTACCTCTTCATAAGAGAGTATATGATGATTCTTCTGATATACTCACACTGACCATTTTGGTTTTAGTCAATGGATGGATCTAGAAGGCATCAAATTAACAGTGGATGTGAAGAAAACTGTGACAGTTTTCCGAATATGGAACTGAATGAAATGAAAGGTGTAATGAGAACTGTTGCTATTATTCTCAAAAAAACTATCTGGAGTCATCATCTACCACCAAGTCCTTAGATATTTTTATAAGGAATCATATATGAACACAATAAATCCCTACTTATATTCATGTAATAATGAAAATGGTAAGTATATTTAGAAACCTATGTGTCAAGGATCTGGAAAAAAACATTCAAGGAAATTCTTCAATGGGACAGAAAGATGCTATAAATGTTGTAATGAATGTCAAAAAGCAAGATCCTTCCATGGAAAAATGAAGCATCCAGTTAAATCCAGGAAATGGAAAGAAGTTATTTTTGATGGATCAATTGAATGTTTTAAATATGGTTCTCATGGTCATTATACAAATAGATGTCCTATGAAGAAGGTTCTAGAATGGGATCAACATGATTGTACAAATATATGTTTACTAACACCTAATTCCAAATCAATTGAAGATAAACAAACAGAAAATGACCAATGAAAGGTATGAATTATTTGCTACCTAATGTTTTGAAATTATTAAATCTTAAGATAAGTATAATGATTTTTATTGTAAGAATGATGTATTAGGGAATATGTTAGAAAATAATTGATAATGGATCATGGAGAATGTTGGATGAGTAAAAAGTATAAGTATAAGGTATTAAAGGGTTATTGTACATATTAGGATGATGAAATGATTATGGTATTATGGATATAATGATGATGGTATTACTTTAGAAGACTTTTTGTAGTATGAGTAACCATGAAGCTTGATATTTGAAACTAATATTCAATAAATTGATATCTATTATTTTGTGGAGTAATGGTTGGAATATTATTTTAGTGGAATATATGTTATTATTGTGATGACAATGTGATTTGGGTTATTTATGGAAATGATTATCCTATCATAGAGAAAATGTGATTAGGTTAACTACACTCCAGTATGATAATTTATGCGTAGTTGATGTTTTTTGAGATAAATGATCAGATTTATGTGGAAGAATGTGTGATTAAATCCTTCTTAGTTTTGGGTTTATATCATAGATTAAATTATTTTGAAGAATTTTATGTACAGTTTTATATTGAATGGACTTTATTGAACATTGTGTTCTTCTTGCTAAATTTTAGAGATTAAGAGTACTGTTTCTTTTTATAAATGATTATCCATTTGGGGATTATCTGATCTGCTCCTAACCAATTTTAGATTTTGTTGATGTCTAAAGATATGGGAAATATATTTTCATATTTTTTAGATTATGTGATATATAGAAGTTGAATCTAGAAGTTTAGGTATGACCAATTCATATCGAATACTTACCATTTGAAGAAAAGATTAGATTGTGGCAGAATTTAATTAATGGATGACACTATACGTGACATGTTAGTATATTTCCTTATGATCTTAGTCTAGTTATTAATAAAATTATTCAACTCTATGAAAAGGATCTTGAAGCTAAAATGTTATAAGCTCCCCTTTACCATCAATCTATTACATAACCACAAATTTATGGTATTTTGGTGGTTATCTTTCCGTGATCAAGTTCTTTATCACACTCTATTAATCAATGAGAGTTAGTTTCTCTTCCATATCCATTATTTCATATAATCATAGTATCTTTTGTTTTGGGGGACCTTTTTACTTCTCTTCTTTTATTTAAATGTGATATTATTATTGAATCTTTTTCCGATATGGGACATTCAATGAAGTTTCAAATCCCAGTTATAAAATAGTGAAGACACAATTCCCAAAAGTGGGGAAGTATATAACATCCTAGGTAAATAATGAATATAACATTTTTATATTAATTAATATTTATGAATTAAATATTAACTTTAATTTAAAGGGGATTCTATGTTCGATGGTGTACCGGATACGCAACAAGGGGTTTCTATGAAATCTTACGTTGCAGACAACATTGAGTTATATGGAAAATTAATATAATAATATTTCTATTTTAAATGGTAGTTAATGAATATCCATTGTATTATAGAGAATAAATATATCTAATTAAAATAAGATTATATATGTTTGTTAAATGTATTTACATTTATCCAATAAATGTTAGAGTCTTAAAAAAACAATGAATCTTAATTTAAGCATAAATACTCTAATATTCTTTAAAAGATCGGTTTACAGCCTTTTGATGGAGAACCCTATTTAAATATAGGTTTGGTCACTTTTATATGTTATATATTAAAAACATATATTATTATTTAGTATCAGTACATAAAAATTTACATTGGATAATTTTTTGGTATTTTTCTTATTAAGTTCAATTTTTTTATGAATAGTAAATAATACTGTATTTTAATTCAAAACTGCCTTTTAATCTAATTTATTTTTATTGTTATATTATCATTATAAATAGTTTTAAAGTTAAATTAAATTTTATTATTACCATTTAATCCTATTTTGTTCATTGGATGTAATTTCACTTTGAAATTAGACATAAACAAGTGTCAATCTTTTGATAGTTTTTATTTCTTAAAAACAGGCTTTTTGTTTTGACAAAGAGAATTAATTTTAAATTAATTTATTCCTCTTTTATTTTTTGAATTTCGAAATATGGATTCTATATTTGGAATCAAGAGTTCCATATTGTGTAAATTGGTAATTTTTCTTTTGACATTATGAATATTTATTTTAGTAAAAAATTTATTTACAATGGTTAAAGGGTAGATCAAGTAAATAAGGGTAACCAAATATTATTCTAATAAAATAAAATTTCTTTAAACGGTGCCCTAATCCTATTAGATGGTACATTTCTGACCATTGGCATCCATGGGTTGTGTTTGGGAAACCATGGAGCCACATGGGAGTGATAATGACGCTTTATATTAATTAATTAAATGTAAAGACAAAAATGACATAAACATATATCTTATAGTAAATGAACTTTTACATGGGGTTATATAAGTTATCACTTAGACTAAAAATAATCATTGGAAATATATAACTATTTCCTATATCATTATATTTTTCTATAATATTTTAGCATCATATAAATAAGATTATTTAAGACACAATAATGATGTAGTATTTACCTCATTATTGAATTATTTAAATAAATAAGACTATAATGATTAAAATATTATAAAAAACATACCCAATTATAATTGAATGATTTTATTTCGAACATGAGTCATCTTATATTTGAATGTAATAAGTTTTGGACCTTTAGAATCCAAAAATAATTATATAATAAAATAATATATTCAGACATTTCTAAAGAGCCCCTCCTCCCCCTTATAAAAAGCTCTCACTTATAACCAATTTATCTCATTTCTCAAGCCCCATGGCTCAACCAAGCCCTAACCAAATAATCCATCAAAATTTCTATATTCCTCCTAGATGCCTTACCCTTGGCAGAATGAACCTCATGTAATCCATTTGGTTCAAACAAAATGGAGATACCCAATTTAAACGTAATGCCTTCTCTTTAGTTGTTTTGTTTTATTTTTCTTCTCCAACCCCATAAGCTATTATTTTATTTTATTGTTCCATCTTCTCCTACCTCCTCTTATTGTGGAAATTAATATGGAAATATATTTATATGTGATATATATTATATTTATAGTTTCTCATTAAATCATTATTTTTCAGTTATAGCATAACTTTATGGTATCTTTAATGGGTAATTGAGATAATTTCATTTGAGAACGTGCTGACAACTGCCCCTTCAAAGTGATATTACTTCTTCATTCCATACATGGAACATATAAAATATAGAGTTAGTAAAATTATATATGATATTATATTGGAAATATAATATACCTATTTATCATTAATTTTTCATTCGATTATATATGAAATATAAATGAAAGTAGCGTTTATGCATACGTACGGCTTACCATCTCCATGAACGGTGCAGTTCATTTCATATCACCAAATTTTATGAAATATTATAAATACATACATATACTAGATATATATTATATATATGATATTTAAATCATGAATATCATTATGGTGATAAAGTAATTTTGAGCACATGGACAATTATTGAATATAACAAGTTCATTTTTGACTCAAGTTCCAAATATCGAAAAAAACGACCATTATTAGCATAAATGATTGAATAATATTTATAACATGGTAATAAGAGATATAAAAGTAAAAGTAAACTTGAAAAATTTTCTTAAGAATGTATAAATTTACATTTTTTTGTTATTCAGAATATTAAAGAACAAATGGGTCAAGTCGGACATGAGGTAAGGGGTTTCATATCTCAAATTTAATTCTGTGATATTTCCATTGTTTTCCGCTTATTTATTACATGTTGTGTATTTTGAACATCCATTTTATATATATTACAATGATTAAATTTTTATTCATGGTATTTTTTGGATCATTTTGTGGTTGTTAACTTTTGGTCATACGACATGATTTATTACAATGTGGAAGGGGTTTTCATCTCACATTTTACTCCCGTGAGATACATGCTATCTTTTCCACTATTTCCATTTCCATGGTGGATTTACATCACATGATTATATTACTTATTTAAAATACTTTAATTTATGTCTACATATATATTCATTCAATTTTCGTTCTTTCATGGGGTGTATGTTTCATATGTTACCAAACAGGTAGGGGTTCGTTTCACCCTCTACTTTTTAAAAGACTTTTTTTTGTTATATCTTTTAATTTAAATATTATTATGTTTGGATAAATTATTCTCTATCCGTATTTCTGTAAATTTTATGTCTATTTTATACCCTTTTCCCCCACATAAACTCATTTTCAAAATTTTAATGTGATGTCGATGGGCTGTCGAATTTCTCTAAGGGAATTTATTCACCCAATTTCATTTCTTTGAGTTAAACATCAACTTCTTGATTATGTAATTCTATGAATATATTTGAATAATCTTGTATTTTTTTACACATAATATTTACTTGTGTTGGGTTAATTTATATTTTTCAAACATATTAATGTTATTTATTTATCCTTAATCTAAGGATATTGTCTTTATAATGGATTAAATCCCAATTCACATTACATTGAGACTTCATTGTTGTTATGCACCAAATAACTCTTATAGGGTTTATATAATGTCATTTGAAATATTATATCACGAATCAATTTATTCTTATTCTATTATAAAGATCTAATTAAATGTTATTCCTCAATTATTTGTATTCAAGCGTCTCTCATATTGTTAAAAACTATTTAATTAATATATCGATTAAAATGTTTTAAAGATTTATTCATATAAATATTTATCATTGATGACCACGTTTTTAAAAAAAATTGATTTTTTATATGTACATTAATGTATTCAAATGATGATTCATTTAAAAGTTTCAAAGTTGTATGAGACACTTTGAGTCAAAAATATCATTACTAAATTTTTTAATTTTTGTTTAAAATAGTTTGATAATGCATTGGTTATTTTGTTATATTGAATAGATATATTGAGAATGGAATGGTGAAATGATATCTGTAACACCAAAATATTTCATAGTACATTATCCCATTAAAGTAATTCAATAGCTTGCACTCCACGCATCACCGAGTTTGAGCCCACCACAACTTACCAAACTAGTCGTTCAAAAAATCAATTCTGAATAATATTAACTACATTTTGAATATTATATACTCTATATAATTTTAACATCTATATTATGTGTTTCTTAGACATAATTTATGAAAAAAATCATTTTTTTCAGATAAAAGATGTATTTTTCAAAAAATGAAACTTTACAACCTTTTAATGGATAAATCTTTTTAAAAACAATATTTCACACTATTATATATTCAATTTAATGAAATAAAAATCTTTTTTAAATGCGGGAAATAAAAATATAGGTTGGATTAATTTTCGGTACTTTTCTGATAACATTCATATTTTGACGAATAGTGAAAAATACTATGTTTTAATTAACAACAACTTTTTTAATCGAAATAAATTATACTGTTAAATTATTCAATTAAAAGGTTTCTGAGTATAATTAGATTATATTTTCATCATGTAATACAATTTGGGTCATTATATGTAATTTCCCATTCAAATTTGACATAAACACATGTCAAACTTTTGATAGTTTTTACATTTTAAAAACACGTTTTTTTATATTGAAAACTCAAATTAATTTTAAATAAATAAATAAAAATTATATGTTTTTAATTTGGTAAAATAGACATAATTTTTGAATTCAGAATATCAAAATTATCTTTGGCTGAATATTTGGTATTTTTCTGAAATCTTCCAATTCTCGATGAATAGTGAAAAAACTACATTTTTATTTAAAATAGACTATAAATTTAAATAGATATTTAAATTATTTTCATTTATTTTAATTAAAGTTAGATATATAATACCTATATATATTAAATTTAATATATTGGATTCATTTTACAATAAAATGAGATGTATTAAATTTTATTAAACTTTTAAACCTCTTTTACCCACCTCCTAGGAGCAATTGCAAATTTGCAGAAAACATAATTTCACCACTTCTATGAGTTGAATTTTAAATATCTGAGTACGATATTCATAATTATTATGTTAAATTTTGTTTAATACGATAATATAATTTTTGTGAATAGTAACGTATTACTTTTATTTACCACGGTTAAATGTAATTAGGGTAATTAAGGGAAAAAATGATATCATAGTTACCCTAAAACATTTTCTAATTTTATTGGATATGTATAATTCGACCAAAAAAACCTTAGGAATAAAATATTATCCTCTTTGGTCCAATTTAATTAGATTATGACATTTATTATTATTTTATTTAAATAATAATTAAAAGAGATAAATTCAATGATTAATAAATATTCCATTTTTAATATAGGGTTACACACAATATAAATTTTCCTATAAATTTTAATTAGAAAGATAAAACAATTTCCTAAATAATCGTATTCTATTTATTATTTTGAGATAGTAATTAATTAAATTTAATTATGACACAATGATGATGTAGTAATTACCATACTAATGAATTATTAAAATAATTGACATTATAAATATCCAAATAAATGTAAATTGAGACTTATGTTGAATTACACTAATTTATATAAGCTAATATGACATGTTAGGGTTAGTTAAATAAATTTTATTTTAAGTGATAATGTTTTTATGGATTTTATAAAAATCAAATACTAAAAAGTGTCAAAATTAACATAATTGAGTTTTTTTAAAAATTATTATATTATTAATTTATATAATATTCCTAAAAATATAAGGATCAACCAACAGACTTATATAAGGATATATATTAATAATTATCCACATTGGGTTCTTATTATGATAATAATTATCCATATTGTAATGAATGTTTTTTGATATGGTTGAATATGGATGTGTTATTTTCATACCTTTCATAGTTTATGGTTAATGTATTGACATCTCATATTCTAGTTCTAATATGAATGTTTAAGTTATATTTCAACCTTTTTATATGAGGAATGTATTGGACATAGTATGTGAAGGGTGGAGCACCCTATAGCTCTTCGATTCATTAGTAGGACTCAGGAGACAATTAGACATGGAATTGGCTGAGGACTTTCCTAATTTGATATATGGTATTGGCCGAGGCCCTGACCATTTTAGATGTCTTGGCTGAGTCCTTGAAAAATTGTTTCAGAATATATGTCATTATGCATTCCTTCCTTATGAAAATAATATTGATGGTTTATGTGGTTATTCAACTAGTAGACTACCCATGACTGCATTTCATTATGGCATAATTTACTTAGCTCGTATATCTGCCATAAGGTGTTCATTTGTATTATTTAAGGCATGTGTTTTAATTTATTCATCATGCCGATCGTTTATGTTATATTTAGTTAAATTTTTTACCCTTACTGAGCATCTGATATCACCCCTTTCTTATGGTGTATTTCCAAAGGATTCCAAGAAGTGATTTATGATTGTTATGTAGGGTTAATAAAAATTCATTGAAAACATTTTCAAAGAACTATATATGATGTGATTTATGTTTGAAATATTATGTAAAGTTAATGTTTGTAATCTATTTTCCATGACTGATAAACGGATCAGTCCATCAGAACATGATTCCTTGTAATCAAGCCAATGTATTAAAATAATGCACCGACTCTGCACTTTTGGGTTCATTGTGTTACATTATCTTTACTTTATGCTTGTGCTATGATTTATGATTATGTTATTGTTATTGGGAATTGATTACGTATATGGGTGGTTTCATGACAATCCTAGGGAAGGTGAGCCTGAGATAGCTCTCTACTGCATTGGGTAACATGATGGAGGTAAATGTTAATGTTTCTTCTAAGAGATTTAGGGAATATACAATGATGAGTATTCCAAATGTAACTCCCTACGTAGCTGTGAATGGTAAAATGTATGTTTTATATGGATTAAACAAGTTACCTTTTTGATATATGATTTCTATGTGTTATTAATAAATATTACAATTTCATAAGGTATGTTATGATTAAACTACATTGTTTCATTGATTAGTATTTATTGATTGGTAATAGTTTCCTATTGTTATTTTATAACACTTACTGAGCTTTTTATTCTCACCAAAAGTTCTGAAATGTATTTCATAGGACATAAATATGAATAGGGTCAAAGATGAGATCAATGAAAAGTCATGTTTTCTAAAACAGGGAACTGAACATTTTTTTGTGATTTTATTTTATAAAAAATGATTAATTTTTAGAAGTGTTTACATTGTAACTTTCAAAATGTAATGTAATAAGTATGGCCTAATTTTCTAAATCTCTAAACCTGAAAAGATCCTCAATATGAATTCTTGACATAACTCAAGATTATGTAATGTATAAGGTCGGGACCTTATAATTAAAGTGATGGTTTTATTAACTCATTTTCCAATGTGGTACTATTAATGAATCTTTTAAGACCAATTTTATATTTACAAGGACATAATTCCCAAAAGGGGGAAGGATGTAACATCACAGGTAAATAAAGAATATTAAATTTTCATATTTATTAATAATTGGGTATTAATTATTAATTTTACATTTAATGTGATTTTATGTTCGATGGCGTACCAGATACACCACTATGAGTTTATTTTAAATTTTACGTTGCACACAATGTTGAGTTATACAGAAAAATAATAATATAATATTATTATTTTCAATAATAGGTAACGCCTAACTATTGTAATGGCAGGAACAAATTGAACTAACTACAATATAATTACACATGTTTGTTAAATGATTTTACAGTTATCCAATAAATTTTAGAGCATTAAAATAAGATAGAATCCTATTTTAAGCATAAATTCTATAATATTATTTAAAAAGAACGTTTACTACATTTTGATGAAGAATCCTCTTTAAATCTAGTTTTTTGTAAATTTAATTAGCCTATTTGAAAAAATAATATTCTTCTTTAAAATAAGGATATCAAAATTTAATTTTGGATGAAATTTTCATATTTTTCTGATAATGTTCATTTTTTTAACAGTGAAAAATACTTTATTTTAATTCAAAACTACCTTTTAAAATAATTTTTTATATGGTTAGATTATCATTATAAAAGGTTTTATAGTGTAATTATTTTATATTTTAACCATTTAATCCAATTTTTGTCATTTAAAGTAATTTCAATATTAAGATTTGATATAGACAACTGTATATCATTTTATAGTTATTATTTCTAAAAACCATGCTTTTTGTTTTCACAACGAGAATTAATTTTAAGTTAATTTTTTCCACATTTGTGTTTGATTTTCGAAAAATGGATTCCATATTTGGAATCATGAGTTATAAATTGTATAAATATGTATCTTTTATTTTTATACATTATGAATATTTACTTCAGTAAATATTATATTTACAACAGTAAAGGGGTTAATCGAGTAAATTAGCATAAAATAATCTAATAATAATAATAATATACTAACATGTATTCCAATATTATTAGATGATATATGTCTGGCCATGGGAACTCTTGAGTCGATTTGGGGACCCCATGGAGACACTTAAGTGTGATAATGACACTATATTTTGTTTAATTTAATGTGACACTAGTGTAGAAAACGTTTATCACGGAAGCATTTTTGACATCGGTAATATATAACCGCTGTGGAAAACCGTGATACAAGATTTATCATGTCGGTTATTTTATAACCGATGTGATAAATCTATAATTCCCATTTATCACGTCTGTTATTTTTTAACAGACGTTATAAATCTCCAAGATTGGATTTATCACGTCGGTTAAAAAATTATCGACATGATAAACCGACAACCCTTGATTTATCATGTCAGTTAGATTATAACCGAAGTGATAAACTTAAAAAAAGAGGTTTATCACATAAATTATTTTATAACCGATGTGATAAATCGAGGCTCGGGGGTTTATCACTGTAGTTATTTTATAACGGATGTGATAAAATTATAAAAGAAATCGTTTAATCATGTCGGTTATAAAATAACCGACTTGATAACCTGAGTACGGATGATTTCTCACGTTGGTTATAAAATAACTGACATGATTAATCAAGTCTCGGTGGTTTATCACATCGATTATTTTATAACGGACGTGATAAAAACTTTAAATGATTTATTGGGACCCTAATGCGTATATGTTTTCTTCGATCTGTGGCTTGTAGCTCGTCTCTCTCGCATGGAAAACCTAGAAACCCACCTAGAACTAGTTTCCTCAACGTTGGTTTGTCTAGATCCTTAATAATCATTATTATTAGAAAATCTATCATATCAACTCTCAATCCCTAAGTAAGTCTTCCAACCCGCCCCGATTTCATTTCTTATTTTTTGAGGATGTTGTAAATTCATTTTTATTAATTCATTTACTTTGATTCTAATGTTCAAGTTTATAATCTATTTTCTCACATATTTATGTATTTTTCAATGCATCTTGATAGTTAATATGATCACCGGATCAACTTAATTTTTTTAAAATGAACAAGGGTTGTCTATTAAAGAAATTGTGGTGAATAAATTCAAGATTGTATATCATTTTGTCATTATGGGTTGATCTATTAAGGGTTTTGTATCATCATTTTGTCATTATGGGTTTAGCCAACAAGGTTTTGGTATAATTCAATGTTTATGGTTTTTCTTTTTTTTTTCTTCTTACTTTTTTTTCTTGTTATTAAAAATAATAACTTTTACAAATGTTTGATTTCATTTTTTTATATTCCAAAATTGTTTTTCATTAAAATTATGATATTTTTCATTTAAATATAGAATTTTCTTTTCTTTACAAGATGTATAATTTTGATATTTGTTATAGGTAATAATGATTCGAAGTTGGATTAAGAAACATCAAATGAGTAATGAATATGAGGAAGGTGTTGATGCTTTTTTGAAATTTTCTAGATGAAATGATCCATGAAAAGTGTTTTTTTTCTGCCCATGCCTGAAATGTTTGAATATGAAGAAGTTGAAAAGTAGAAAGATCAAAGATCATCTGCTTTGTCATGGTTTTAATCCAAGTTACAGCCCTTGGATTTGGCCTGGTGAAACAGGATAGAATGTCATATCTATTGATGATGATGATTTCCAATATGATAACTCAGATGGAATTGAAGAAATGATTTGTGATATTTCCGAATAACAAATTGTGATATAACCGAAAGTTTCACGTCTATATGGTGATGCTGAATACCATTTCATCCTAGTTGTACATATTTTACGGGTTTTTTCGGTAGTGTTAGGATTGATTATACTGAAGGAGAAACATGGATGGAGTGACAAAAATATTACGGAGCTACTACAATTGTTGATAAACATTCTAGAAAAAGAAAACAATCTTCCAGAATCACATTATAAGGCGAAAAAATATTATACTCGATGGGAATGGGATACAAGAAAATGCATGCATGTCTGAATGACTATATAATATATAGGAAGGAATAAAAATTTCTATCAGAGTGTCCTAAATGTGGGACATCACTTTATAAGTTGAAAGAATAATCTCAGGTTGACGTAGTGATTAAAAATATCCATGCTAATGTATTTTGGTGTCTTCCTATAATTCCTCATTTGAAACATTTATTTGATTACTCACATGATGAAAAAAGATGATGATGACTTTCTGATGAGCAGATATGTGATGGAAAAATTTCATCATTTAGGTGATTTTCCACAAGGGAAGAAAATTGATTAGCTTTATCCATCATTCGAAAATGAAATTAGAAATCTCAGACTTGGATTGTGCACAGATGGAATGAATCCATATCGATGTCTGAGTAGCACACATAGTTCATGGCCTATTTTATTAGTAATTTACAACCTCTCTCCTGATGTTTGTATGAAGTGAAAATATGTCATGTTGAGTATAATGATCTCTGGTCCAAAGCATCCCGAAAATGATATTGATGTTTTCTTGTCACCATTGATTGATGGTTTGAAAATTTTATATGAGGATGGTTTAAGAGTGCATGATTCTTATAAAATGAATTATTTTCAACTGCATGCAGTTCTTATGTTCACTATTAATGACTTCCCAGCTTATGGAATTTTTTTTGGATACAGTGTTAAGGGGAATAAAGCATGTCCAATTTGTGAACAATAGGCTTCATATTTTCAATCGCATCATAGGAGGAAAACAGTCTATATGGGTCATTGAATGTTTTAACGTATGGATCACTCATATAGAAGAATAAAAAAGGCATACCATGGTTCAAAAGAATTAGATATTGCTCCAAAACCATTATCCCCTAATGAGTATTTTGAGAGGGTGAAAAACCTTGATGTGACATTGGGAAAGACACATAAATATGGTAATGGTGGATATGTTTGGAAGGAAAGGTAAATATTTATTGAGATACCATATTGGAGATATCATAAAGTGAAGCATAATATTGATGTCATGCATGTGGAGAAGAATATTTGTGACAGTTTAATATGAACATTGTTTAATATTAAAGGAAAGACTAAAGATGGATTGGATGCAAGATTAGACATACTACCAATGGGAATATGTTTTTATTTAGCTCCGACTTCTAATGGAAGACGATAACTTCTTCCTCCATCTTGTCATACATTATCCAATAAGGAGAAAATTAGCTTCTCTCAGTGTCTTCATGATATCAAGGTTATTCTAAAGATGTGAAAAACATTTTCTCTCTGAAGGATTTGATGTTGATAGGTATGAAATCTCATGATTGTCATGTCATGATGCAACAACGTCCAGTGGTTTCATTGCATGGAATATTTCCCATATGTGTCAAAAACAAAATAACGAAGGTGTGTTATTTTTTCATTTCAATTTGTAACAAGGTGATTGATGGGAATGATTTTAACATTTTGGAAATGGATGCAATATCTATACTTTGTCAATTTGAAATTTATTTCCCTCCATATTTGTTTTATAATGGTGCATTTAATGGTTCATCTGTTTCGAAAAAGAAGGATATGTAGACCTGTATATCTTTTTTTGGATGTATCCTTTTCAAAGGTATTTGAAAATATTGAAGGGGTATGATAAAAATCCTTGTCGACCAGAATCATCCATTATTGAAAAGTATATCTCTGAGGAGGTTGAAGTGTTTTGTATAAAATACTTATATGCAGTGCATCACATAGGTTTTCCTATATCTCGTCATCAATGAGTTAATACTGAGGGAAAGAGGATTCATGGATTGAAAGTCAAATCATTTTTAGCTCAACAGATGAAGAAGGTACATTTATAAATCTTGAATAACATAGATGATGATCAACTTTATATCACATTGCATATTAAGGCATTGAAACAATGATATCCAAAAAAGAATGAAATGTGGATTTTGAATGAGCACAACCAAACATTTTTGACATGGTTTAAAAATACCCTACTTGATAGATTAGATATCTCAAAGATGTAAAGATGGTTAGTGGGTGGTCCAAGTTTAAATTTGATAACATGTTCCGGGTATGACATTAACGGCTATACATTTCATATTAAATCCCAGGACAACATAAGTGCAGATCAGACTAGTGGGGTATTGGTGTGTGTAGAAGCAATGCATTTTTCAACTTCTAAATACAAAAGTCAAATTGCTCCATCAAGTGCATATTATGGAGTCACTGAAGATATATGGGAGGTTGATTACTTTAAAATTAATGTTCCTTTTTCTAACTGAAAAAGGATTGTCAGTAGAAACAGTGTGAGACACGATATATTTGGACTGACAATTGTTAATCTGAATAGATACGAAGGCATGATAGATTCACTTATACTGACAACACATGAAAAAAATATTTTCTATGTTTTTGATCAATCAGATATACAGTGGTCTATTGTTTTATAAGGAAAAAAAATATTTTGGTGAGGATCAACTTGATGTAGATCCTTATTTATGTGATATCTCTACTTCCATGTAAAGATTATAAGAAAATAATGATGAGCATTTTGTAGACATGGTTTCTTCCATAAGGAATGATCATGATGGAGGAATTTGGGAAAACAATCCATTTGTACATTCCTAATATTACTGGTAATGTGTGTTTACCATGTTTACCTTGTTTACCATATTTACCATGTTTAACATGTTTACCATGTTTACCATGTTTATCATGTTTACCATGTTTACCATGTTTACCATGTTTATAATGTTTACCATGTTTACCATAGTTTACTATTTTTTTACCTTATTTAACATGTTTACCATATTTTACCATATTTTACCATATTCTATCATAGTTTATCATGTTTTCCTTTATGTAAGTTTTATATTTATTGATTATGTCTAAATGACATTTACACTATCATGTTTACCATGTTTACCATTTTTAACATAGTTTATCGTGATAAACTATATTTATCATATTTACCATTGTGATAGTTGAATTTATTTATTTGTGAATTAATTCTTTTTTTATTTCAAGGACAATGAAAGATCAATCAGTTGATCAACCACATGATTCTGAAGGTGAAAAACATGATGATTCCTCTGGGGAGGAACATTTACATGCTACTATTGATGTTCCCCAATCGTCATTATGTTCTCCCATAACAACTAAGAGTTCAAGAGTTGGTAAACGTGGAAGCACACATTTACCAAATTTATCAGTTGCTCATGCTCAGGACCAATGGATTGTAGTTGAATATGATGACAATTATATTCCAAGATGTCCAAATGCAAAAGCTTTTAAGAGTTTTGTATCAACTTAAAGCAAAATAAAAGTATGCATTTTGTACAATGATTGGAAATGTGTGGATGAAACGATAAAAGCTAAGTTGTGGGAGACTATTTTGGTAAGATCTTTTTCAACTGCTTAACTTATCTTTAAAAAAATATAGTTTAATATAAATAATCAATTATTTATCAGAAGACATTTGATATTCCTGGCACTGGAGGAGTCAAGAAGAAATTTTTATCAATAGCAACTTGATGTTGGAGGGATTTCAAATCGACCCTCACATCTGATTATATTTATGGTCAAAGAAAGAATGACAACCCATGTCATATATATCCTTTCATAGATAAAGAAACATGGAGAAAATTTGTTCAAAGTAAGAGACAAGAATCATTTTTGGTAAGTGCAATGTAAACTTTTATATGTTTTCTTATAAAACTGAACTAATTAATAATTTGTTAATTATTTCTTATTTTCAATTTACAGCAGACAAGGAAATCTCATCAGGTGATCCAAGCTAAAAATTTATAACCTCATATCTTATCTCGGGGAGGCTATACATTATTGGAAGATCAAATGATGGAAGAAAAATTATCAAATCATACAACTATGTCTTCAAGCTCAAGAGAGGTTGTTCCTCCATCCCCTCTATCTAGACATGAAAAATGGAAGATGGCTGGATTGGAAAAAAGGTGAAATCTCTTTTAGAAGAATCGAGGATCGTAGCTGAAAGGATTGTAAGATATTTATTTTATTTAAATAAATTAATTTTTATGAAATATATAATTTGAATAAATAGTTTTTTTAAATAATTAATATAGGATTATCTTGAGGAGTAGAGCACACATGGGGAATTTAAAGTTGCTGGGAGGCATGATATTTTATCTAAATCATTGGGAAAGCCCGAAAACCCTGATCGTGTATGGGGATACCCAACAGGTGTATCGGTAAGGAAAGTGTTGACACATTCTTCAACGTCTTCCATTGAGGGTGTGTATAAAAAAATATATTTTTTGGAGGCTGAGGTTCAAAATATAAATGTGATGATGGAGGAAAAGATCAGAGCATAAGTACAATCTATGTTTGCAGACATGCAAAGACAATTTCAGACTGCAGCTCCCACACCTCAAGCTCCCCCTGTAGACCCCAATTTTTATCCTCCACCTCTAGAATCAGATCACACTCCCCCACCTCTAGCAGCAGCTCCCACTACTACACCTCAGCCTCAGGCCTCCATTTCACCACCTCAACCTACGTACCCTATTTTTTTATCCTACTCCATTTCCACAAATTCCTTCTTATTGTGAGTTGTATGTTGATGCTCATCACCATTATATAGTGGCATAAGGGATGGTATATTGTATTGGAGACAGGTTTAATTATTATTAGTTAAAGATAGAGCAGTATAGGGTCACTATACATGATATTATAGATATATCATCTCGAGTTCCAGTACCTACAGATGAGGTGACGACAATTGTACATAGTATCAGCCATCCAGACTTCTGTGAGTCATTATAGTAGAGTTATGTGTCATATATCTTATATTTTATTTATTAATAATGTTGTTTTAGAATTGTAAAGCTAATATATTTATCAATTTATTTACATGAATACTCTAAAGGTAAGAAAATTCTTTAAAGATAAAAACAAAGACAAATGGATATGTCGTCAGATGTAGATTCTAGTAGTCTGGACAGATTTTCAAGATATTCAAATTTATTAGCGGAGCATTCTTCATTTCCATTGGAAGGTCTTGTTTTTTGACGTGAAATAAATGTGGGAATTTTGAAAAATGATATCATGGAGCTTTTTACTCGAGACAAGTTGGGTGTCAATGTGGTGGAAATTTTTTCCATGTATGTCTTAACACAATTTTGCCCCTACATTACATTTATAAAAAACGAGTACTTATTTCTGTTTTGTATTAGGTATCATTATAACATGTGTGAGAGGAATGACCGGACAGTTGTATATGGGTTCATGGACGTGCATTTTCATTCATCTGATGCACATTCATTGGATGAGGATGAAAGAGAAATTTATGTTACTGAAATATTTCTACATAATATTATCACACAGTGTTGGATTACGCCTTATTGTGAGAGGTATGAAACATATATCCGATTGTGTTCTATCTCTTTTATCAAATATACTGCTAACCTAAAATTTTTCATTATATCAGTGATCAATGGATGTTGGGTGTTTTTTATCCATAGGAGAAAACACTATATTTGATATGCTCATTCCATGGTTATGGAAGGAAAAGTTTTAAGAATTCATTGGAGAATTATGTTTCAATCTCCTAATAGTTTTTATATTATAATGAATTTTAAATTTATCTCATTCATATTATTTTCTATCAGGGGATGAAACAACATTCGAAAAACAACAAATAAAAGTGGTGCTAAGATCAAATATGTACAAGTGAAGGTAAATATCCATTTATAATTTTAAATTTTGGATGCATTACAGAAGATGTTATATTTAATTGAAACACATTTAAATATATTTTTCATGGAAAAGAAGGTTTCATCGAATGAAGATATTATATGTTATGATTTATATATGAAATAATTACAACGGGAACTCTTTTGATGCTTGACCATGTTATATATTCTTATAAACATTTCCATAATATTTCAGTTGATTTATTAATTTTACATGTTAACTATTTCTTTTAACTTTTTAGCTATTTTATGACCCTAATCCGTATATTTCACAAGAGGTCAAACACTCACATGTGTAATGGTCAAATTATTTAACAGGTTTGATTGGATTTTATTTTGATTCTAATGTAAAATGTAATTATGAAAATTTTAATTGTAATTGTATATTTGGTGATTGTTTTGGTTGGATTTAATATCTTTTTAGTTGAAATTGTATGTTTTAAATGTTATCAATGTAAATGATTAATTTTTATTTGGTTCTTGTTTTGGTCTAATTCTGTTTTTCTAATACGAATTCTTGGTTTGGTTTCTGGTTCATTCTTAGGAGTATAAGGAAATGCTTTCAATTTTTTTTATAAAAAATTTGTTTTCCTCGAATAACGGACGTGATAATGGAATGGGGAATGGTTTATCATGTTTGATATTTGAATAACCGACGTGATAAACCCCTGTGGAAATGTTTTTCACGTCGGTTATTTAATCACATACTTGATAAAGGCATGGGAAATGGTTTACCACATCGGGTATTAAATAACAGATGTCATAAACCATTTCCTAGGTGTTTATCACATCAGTTATTAAATAATTGATGTGATAAACACCCCCGGACTTGTTTATCATGTATGTTATTAAATAACCGACATGATAAACCCTCCCCCACTAGTTTATCACGCTGGTTATAAAATAACCGACGTGATAAAGGGCTGGGAAGGTTTTATAACGTCGGTTATTCAAATAACGAGCGTGATAATCCTTGGGAAATGTTTTATTACGTCGGTTATTTAATAACCAATGCGATAAACACTCCACACTGGTTTTTCTCATCGGTTATTAAATAAATGAAGTGGAAAACACCTCGATGTTATGTTTTTTATGTCAGTTATTTAAGTAACTGACATCATAAACACCTCGATGTTATGTTTTTTACATTGGTTTTCAAATAACTGATGTAAAAAACTATATTTTTAACATCATTCGTATCAACTTCATCCAAAAACCGTCGTAAAAAATGAATATTGACCGACATAAAAAATGTTTTTTAGTAAATAAATTTTGACATATGGATATATAAGTCTTATATTCGACTATAAATATTCATTGTAATTAAACAAAGATTTCTTACATCATGGTATTTTGTTTATAATTTTACAACCTCAAATAAATAAAATTATTTATGACACAATGATGATGGTGTGTTTAGCTCATTAATGAACGATTTAAAAAAAATAAGATTATAAAAAATAAAAAAATATCAAAATCATGTTCAATAAATATTGGATTATTTTATTTAGAACATGAGTCACATTATAATTTTCATTAATAATGATTAAACCTTTAGAAACCGAAAATCATTATATAATGAAATAATATTTTTAAACATTCCAAAAAATCCCATCTTCCCCCTTATAAAAAGACATCACCTCTAACCCATTAATCACAATTCTCAAGACCCTTAGATCATCCAACCCTAGACTAATTATGATCTCTCCATCCATCTATATTGCAGATAATACTTACCATATGCATAAAGCACTTCTAGATACCTTTTGATTCAAACTAAAGGGAGTTACCTGATTTAAAGGTAATGACTTCTATTATGTTCTTTTATTTTATTTTAATTATCTATGCCCCAAAGAAAAATTATTCATTTATTTTCTAACCGAAACAGAATCACTAATATACTATTTTTTGTTACAATTATTTGATCTACACTCCCACACACCATCATCTAATGGATACAAACATATTATTTCATTGGACGACGAACTACTCCCTCATGAAACAATGATTGTTAAAATATCTCCAAATGCATCTCATGGGGGCCATTATGATGGAACTATGTTTATAAATGATATATAGTATAATTTTTTTTCCTTCCTTGTTTTTTATTTACAAACATAACTTTATGATTTCTAATATGTGTAAAGACGATAATTTCATTTAAGTATGTGAGGACTACCGCCCCCTCAAGGTGATATGATTCCTTCATGAGATAAAAGGAATGTATAATGGATGGAATTATGAAATTATGTAACATATATATCATATTATACTATAATTATAATATTCTTATGTATCATTATGTTTTCATTCCATTAAATATGTAATAGAAATGAAAGTAGCATTCTTGCGTACGTACGACTTACCATCTCCATGAAAAGTGCATTTCATTATTTATCTCCAAATGATATTTACAATTAAAAATACATATATATATATATATATATACTTATATATTAATTATATTTATTATATTTAAATCATTAATATGATTCTACATATAATTGGATTTTGACCGCAAGGACAATTTTTAAATATAACAAGTTCGTTTTTGACTCAAGTGCCGAACATTGACAAAATGTCAGATATGAACTCAAATAATAAACTAATTATTATAGAAAGGTAATATGTGATATTAAAGGAATAATAAAACTGAAAAATTTTCATAAGAAAGTTTAAATTAACTGTTGATTAGTATTCGGGATGGACAAGGAACAAATGAGTCAAGTCGGACATGAGGTAAGATGTATCTTATCTCACTTTTAAATCTTTGGGATTTCCATTGATCACCACTTATTTATTGAATGTGGTGTATTTTCAACTTAAATTTGATATATATTGTCATGATTATTTTTTATAAGCAGGGTATTCTATGATTCATTTTGTGGTTATTAACTTTTGGTCATACGACTCCATTGATTACAACGTGATAAGGGGTTTTTATCTCACTTTTTTCCCCATGTGGTTCATGCTATATTTTCCACTATTTTTTTTGTGTGGTGTGTGTACTTCCCATGATTGAATTAATTGTGTAATATAATTTCATTTATGGGTATTTTTATCTTCAATATATGACCCTTATTTAATGTGGCGTATGTTTCATTAGATACCAAATCGGAAAGGGAACCTTTCACCCTCCTCTTCTAGTCAAATACTTATTTCTTGTTGTTTTTAAATTATCAAATGTTGGGATATTTTACTATATATCCTTATTGTTGTAAATTATATGAAAATGTAATAATAGATCCTTTTCTATCTCATCAACTCATTTTATGAATTTTAATGTGATGTTGTTAGTCTGTCGAATATTTGTAAATGAACTTTTTAACCCAATTTCCATTCTTTTGGATAAACATTTACTTTTTGATTATTTCATACTTTGAATATGTGTAAATTCCATATGATAGTTTTAAACATAATATCCAATTATATTGGGTGTATTCTTATTCTTCACACATAATTATTTCATTTATTTTTTTTAATCCAACGATTTGATCTTTTCAGGGGGCATTGTCTCAATTTCCATTCCACTGGGACTTATTTGTTATTATACATCAGTTCACTTTTATATGGTTTATATACTTCCCTTTGAAATATTATATCATTAATATCTTTATTCTCATGGTATTATAAGTTTTGATTAATGTTATTTCTCAAATATTTTTATTGACGCGTCTCTCATTTGGATAAGAACTCTTTAACTAAAATAGAAATTTAAATGTTTTAATGATTTTTTCTACTAAAAATTTCTCATTAATGTCCATGATTTAAAAAAAATTAAGGATTTATTTATATAGAAATGAATGTTTTGAAATTAAATTTCTGTTCAAATGATTCAAAGTGGTATGTTACAATTTGATTTATAATATCTTTATTAAATGTATTAAATGGTTTTTGAAAATGGATTGATAAATCAGTGATTATGTCAATATCATGAAATGATATATTTTGATTTCAATGTAGAAATGTTATCTTTTCATTATTCTTGTTTATTTGTTATTAATATGTTTTGATTATTCATAATTTTTTATGTATACAGTTGGTTCTCTGATAATCTTAGGGAGGGTGAGCCCAAGAAAGGTCTCCCATGCATTGGGTAACAAGACAGAGGTAAACATGAATGTTTCATCTAAAAGATTTAGGGAATATACTATGATTTTTATTCCAAATGTGACTCCCTATGTAGCTATGAAAGTTAAAATTTATGTATGTTATGTATTCCATAATTTAAATTTATGATTTATGATTTCTATTTGTTATTCTTAAATCTTACGATTTCATAAAAAGTGTTATGATTGAATAGTATCATTTCATTTATTTTTATTTATTAATTTGATAATGTTTTTCCCTTATTTTAGAAACCTCAATGAGGTTTTTATACTCATACCATGTTTTTAAATGTTTTTCAGTGGACTTAAAGATGAATAGGGTCAAGGATGGGATCATGGAAAACTCATGCTGTCTAAAACATAGAATTATAAAAGTTCCTTTTTTTAGTAGTTTTTATTTGTTGAAAAAAATGGAAACTGGGCAGAGGTTCCTACTTTGTAATTTTTGAGTTGTAATAGTTATGGCCTAATTATATAAATCTCCAATCCCTAAAATATCCTCAATGTGAATTATTCACATAATTCCATATTATGTAATGTTTATGGTTGGGTCCTTATATAAGTTGATGAAGAAACAATGGTATATATAACCCGTGGACACGACCAAGGCAACGTGAATTTAATAAAGAAGATAGAACCTAGAGGGACTACATAAGCTATTAATTTCAGTAATATATTTGAATATCTATTGGTTTAATGTTTGGTTATTTATAGTGTGATGAAATTAAAGTAGGAATGGGAATCAAAACACATATACTAGCAGATAACTTCTCTGACAGCCAGATCCTTTATGGAAAATATTAGGATGAATAGATATCTTGATTGGATATGGTGGAAAATTTTTATAGAGTTTAATTAAAAAGCCTATTTATCCCAAGGAGGAGGAAAGGGAGAAAAGTAAAGAAGGATATATATAGATGTATTGTGTTAATGGGAAAAACATATAAAGTACATAAAAACTAATCATAGATACCTAACCTAATGGAATCAAGGTCATCTAACAAAAATAAATTGATGGATAGTGTGTAACGCCCCGACCCTAGTTACCCAGAGTCGGTGCATTATTACATAACATTGGCATGATCACAAGAAAGATCAAATCTCAAAAGACCGATTGGTTTAGTAGCCTTGGAAACACTCGATATATTCATATGTTTTACATTACATCATAAAGTGAAAAACTACTACGACAACATAATGTCTCCATAGTCCACACTATTATCCCCTCATAATATCCCTACAGGTCATTCATAACTTACTTATTCACATCCTGGGAAAAATAAAACATAGAAAAGGGGTGATCTCAAATGCCCAGTAAGGATAAAAATATAGCGGAACATTCAAAAATAAGCATAACCATTTAAGGCATTGCATTACTAAAACAAAAGCCTTTTAAACTTGAACTTCAACATAGTATGGAAAAATTAAAATGAAATAATTCCATTTACTTATTCACATGGATATTCAACAAATAGAATAATCACATTAAATATCAATAACCACTTTCATAATGTTGGAATGCATAATGCTGAATGTTAATTTCTTTTTCAAGGCCTCGTCCCAAGACCTAGGGGCTAACTGTAACCGGAACCCAACCCGGAGTGCCTCTAATAACCGGACACCAACCCGGAGTGCCTCTAATAACCGGACACAAACCCGGAGTTCCTCTAATAACCGAAGACCAAACCGGAGTTCCTCTAATAACCAGATACCAAACCGGAGGGCTTACTTTTACTGGTCCCCAACCCAGAACATAGTTGTCTAACACATTCATCGGAATGAATGTTTGAAATATAACATAAACATTCAGATTACAAATAACTTATGAAATGTAAATACTCTAAAAAAACCATGAGTGATATAAGAATAACTTATCACAAAACCTTCAGTAAAATATGGATGTTTTGTATCATAATAAATCAACTTCAAATAAGTTTAAAATCCATCAAATGATGTTGACATAGATGAAATAAAGACTATTTTAGAAAAATATCTCTTTCTATTTTGAAATAATTTAAGAGTCTTATATTTATGAAATAAAACATTATTTTTTTTGAAAATATTCTTATTATATTGTAAGGGAAGCTTCGACGATTTTATAATGGCGGAAAATAGCCACACCCACCGTATAAGTTAAAAAAACATTCTTACCTTAATTATGTCGAAAAGGATAAAAAGCACCTTGTTTGGAAAACGACGGAATGATTCCTTTATAAACCTCTTATAAAAAGTAAAACAATGGTATAAAGGACATTAACCCATATTCTAGTAAATAGTAAAAATGTTTTGGAATTCATTTTTAAAAACATGGATGTGGATGATAAAGAGATCCCAGTAGATTATTACGTATAAACAACCTCGGATAATGAAGGGATTGTGAAATAAACCTTACCTTGTACTTTTCCTTGGTTAGGGTAGGTTAACCTCCTGTATAATGGTGAAATAATTGTTATTAAATTATACAAGAATCATATATATTAATATGATATCATATATGATATTTTAACATTGATTTGTTAATAATATCTTTGAATTATCGTCATTTCGGGTGTTAACTTACTCGTTTTCTTTTATATGTTTTGTTACATAAGCCATGTTTGTAATGTATAGGTTGTATATTTTTCATATACAGAATAATATCATGTCCTTAAACATCATTTTTAAATCATCAAATGACAATTATACTTTAATGGATACGATGGAGAATGAATCTCATCGCGTTCATGGAGACGGTAGTCCGTACGTACGCACGAGCGACAATATCATTCTTTTGATATTAAAATAATATATAAATGGATGGTATATAATATATACAGAATCATTAACATGTTATATTTATTATTTACATGAGTTACACATCATTATTATACCCATCCAAATAATAATATATTGAATAACAATTACACCACGACGAGGAGATGGTAAGCCGTACGTACGAACGTATGGTGACATGTTATTCAAAGGGTGGATAGAATACTGAATATGGTTGTACCATATTTATAATAACATCAAAGTATATGTGAGATACTGGATTTATTATTTTAGAACTGTAATAACAATGAAAGAAGAAGTGGAAGAAGAAAGGAACTTGAAAAGGGGTGGTGAAAACATTACCTCTTCTTCGGGTTCTTCCTTTTGATTTGATCAAAAGGGCTCCATAGGATGGCTTTCTGATCAAACTAAGGCCTTTAGGTTTTTGTTAGGAAAGTTGGGAGAGTATTTGGGAAGAGTTTCGCTGAACCAAAAGGCTTTGAAGGTGTGAATAAATGAGAAGGAGGAGTGCCCTTTTATAAGAGGGGTGAGGGGCACCTTTGGAAAAGCTAGAAATATTAATTTATAATAAATTCATATTCGGTTTATAATGGATCCAAAGTTTATTATTTAAATTTTAAGGTGGGGATAAGTATAAAACCACTCACCCAATAGAATTTAGATAGGGTTGGGTATTTATATTAACCTTATCGTTAAGTATTAACTCTAAGTTAATTAGTTTCACTTTTACAATGTCTCTTTGTATTTTTATATAATATGGTTAATAAACATACTACTAACATACAAGAGACCCCCAAGTGGTCCATTAATGAGGAACCTATCATGATATAAGTCTCTTGGACGATCCTTAGATTTTTAGGAATTTAATATCAATTAATAATATAATATTTGTTTTAAGAACTCTTTTATGTCAATTTTGACACTATTCAATAGTTGATTTTTGTGAAACTCATAACATATTGATTACTTCGAAAAAAGTAAATTAACTCAATCCTAAAATATTATATTATCCTAGAAAATTTGTTTAATTAATTAAAAGTTTCATATTATATTTATTTGGGTATTTATAATATCAATTATTTTAATGTTTTAATATTATAGTAATTAATTCATCATCATTGTGTCATAAATAAATTAAATTATTTAATGTCTAAAAATTATAAATAAAATATCATCATGTAGGAAATCTTTTTATCTTTCGAATTAATATTTATAATCTAAAATCCAACATATATAACCCTATGTAAAAATTGTTTTTCTAAAAGATATATGCCTGTGTCATTTTTGTATTCATTTTAACTTAATTAAAATAAAATGTTCCTATCACCTACAAGTGGCACCATGGGGTCCCAAAATCGACCCAAAGATTCCTATGGTCGAAAAATTATCAAAAAATAAGGCTAGGACACGTTTTAGGGTAATTTAGTATTATTATAATATTATTATTTAACCCTTATTTACCGGATTTACCCTTAACCATGGTAAATAAAATATTTACCGCAGTAATTATTCTAAATGCCTAAAAATAAAATTTACCTATTTACACAATTTGAACATCCTGATTCCAAATATGGAATCCATTTTTCTAAATTCAAAACACAGAAGTGGCAGAAATTAATTTAAAATTAATTCCCGCTGTCAAAACAAAAAGCGTGTTTTTAAGAGATAATAACTATCAAAAGATTGACACTTGTTTATGCTCGGTTTTGTTGTAAAATTATTTCCAATGAACAAAATTATATTAATTGGTAAAATTATATTCTAAATATTATTTAAAACCACTCAAATTCATAATTTATCACTATTAATTATTTTTATTAAAAAATTTGTTTTTAATTAAAATTTTGTAATTTTCACTATTCATCAAAATATTAAATTTATCCAAAAAGTACCAAAATTTCACCTTAGGATAAATTCGATATTCCGAATCCAAAAATGAAGTCCATTTTGAAATATAAAATATATATAATTTCAAAAAGTAGGTATTACTATTCATAACGGCTAGTTTGATCTGTTGTGGTGTGTGTTAAAACTCAAAGTTGCGTACAACACACGCTACTGTATTATTCAATGGAAAGCTTATTGTGAAAGCTTGGGATGTTTCATTTTAAATTATTGATGTCCCCATTTAGTCAAAAAGTTTAAAATATTGTATTTAAAAAGAGTTCACTATTAAAAGTTGATAAAGGTGCAATAATGAAAATAAATTTGTTCTTAAATTATGTCTAAGAAACTCATAATATGGATTCTAAAATTATAAGGATTATATAAAGTTTAAAATTTAGTTAATACTATTCATAACCTCTTCTGAATGGCTTGTTTGGTAAGTCATGGTGCGATTGAACTCGGTGTTGCGTGTGGTGCAAGTTATTGAATTATTTTTAAGAAACAACACACTATGAAATCTTGGGGTGTTACATTCTCCCCTCCATCAATAAATTGTGTCCTCGCAATTTGAAATTGTTCTTCAAAAATAAAAGGTTGAAAATAGAAAATATATTTGTGGGAAAACCCACATCGGAAATTGGGTTACTAAAATTTAGTCTTAATACGAGGAAAAGAGAAATGAAAGGGTCACCACCAAATTTTGATCTCGATTAGGAGAACATTGGTGGCAATTAGAGACATATATTTGGAGAAAAAATGTAAATATTTATAGGTAGTGATTGAGGTCATCAATCATAAACAAGTATAAAATTGAGGTCCTTAAATTCATCAATCTATGATGATTTGAAATAGCATCGGTTCAACAAAACATAGGGTATTGAGATTACACATTTTTAAAGTTTCAAAATATCTTAGTTGAAATCCCACATCAAAAAATGAATTAATGAGGCCTCTATTTAAAATAAAGAGTGGAAAGTATGAAGATTATCAAAAATAACACATACTAGGGTTCCATGTAGGAAAACATGGATATGGAAGAGAAATATAACCATCAATTATCTGATTGAGAGTGGTAGAGAACATGGCTATGAAAAGTCCAACAATCCCAAAGCCATAAATTAGTGATGATTTAAGGTACCATCTAAGATGACATTGTTGTTCTAAGTTCCTTTTCTTAATGTTGAGGAATTTATTTATGAGATTGGCTATGATCATAAGGAGATATACATACTTTATAATTAAAGTTTTATCCATTAATAAATTTCTACCACAAACTCATCTTTCACTCTAAAAGATAATAGAACGTAAAAAAAATTCTATTTATACTATTTGTACAGGGTTCCAAAATAAACGAATTTATAATTCATCTACCAGATCTTTTAATAAAAACTACATTATTTAATCCAGGACATCTTGTGGGATAGTGGTAGGTGATACACCCTTGTCACCCTTCGGTTGCGGGTTTAAGTCTCGCGGCCTTGCCGGTCGCGACGGGTTGCCACCCGATCTCTGGGTTATCCTTTTATGGAAATCAAAAATTAATCTCAAACTAGAACTATCCAAAGTACTTCAGTCCAAAATTTATAAGGAAGGTAAACAAAATGAAGATCCTTTTTTTTGTCGCGTAATAACATGTGAACACCTTCATCATGTATTCTTTTAAAACACTGCAACATCCTGAATTATCATAAAACCTTAATGATTACATTCATGATCCCTTATTCCTTATAGAATCGTAGATATACTCCTTCAATCCAAAAATTTTGTAAACCCCAACAATGATGGAATATAAAAATCATTAATCAGCTTCAAGGAAGTCAAGAATATCCAATATAATTTATCTAAATCAATCACGTATTATTCTAAAATCACTACCTCGATATTAGAACCATATTATGGATTATCTTTCTCTCAACCATATATTTTCCAAAAATTTAACCTGCTATTGAGTCACTTTTCTTTGTTCCACACAATCTCAAGTCCTTAATGAAATAGCACTGCAGTACAATCCATCTATACTCCATAATTAATATAACAAGTACATTGTTGATACAACACTCAATTGACATAATCAACATAAGAACTCTAATCATTCCTCTTCATCTCTGGTAGTATCATAACTTGATTATTATCCAATAGCATCATTTGCGGAATAGTCTGATGACTGGGACATAGGTTCACGTAGTGTCCAAAATCCTTTCAAATGAATCATTGTATATTTGAAACCATTTTCATACCCTTGCAGTCACGTAATTTGGGCCCTTTTCTTCCACACTTATAACAAACTCACATTCCTTTCAGGCAAGTTCCAATGTGTTTCTTTTCACAGTTATCACATATGGGAAAATTCTTCTTTTCCCTCTTCCCTTTATCCATCAATCTCTCTTCCATCCTCTTCTTCTCTTTCTTCCCTTCAAAGCCATAGGACTCAGTAAACACTTTACTTATCTTATCAATACATGATATTATTTCTTCATACGATGATAATACATGCGAGACTATTTCTCTTATAAATTCTGTCTTAAGACCATGAAATATATGATCCTTCTTTCTCTTTGTATCATGTGCGTTGCTAGAGTTCTCATTCCTTCTACTGGGCGCCATTTCTATACAATGGCATACATTAGATTAGTTTATGAATAACAATACCCAATCCCAAACTTGTAAAACACATAACATAAATTAAATAGTTTATTGATATAATTCATAATCATAAAAATGTTTTCATTGAGGAAGTATATACTCATAAACCCTTCATAATGATTTGTAAAGAAAATGAGAGTTATCCTAAGAATATCCCCTGGGAGTGTCGTAACCAAGAGTGCAGCAAGGCCCGTTGTCGTGCACCAGCTCCCGTTCGAGTCTAGCTCAAAGCGGTGTTTTCGGGTTTTGCCCCTAGGTAAATCAGTGCCAGAGCCGCCTCTACCTGCTCGTATCTAGACATGAATGTATTTCTTGGAAAAATCACAAAATCTCTACAATACCAATATTATAGGAAGTCCTTCTATACTAATCCTCAAAATTCATCTTAAATCTATGTGCTCTAATCAGATTTTATCTAAATCTAGCTTCCAAGGTCTGTACTAAACTTCCTCTGATACCAACAGTAATGCCCCGACCCTAGTTACCCAGAGTCGGTGCATTATTACATAACATTGGCATGATCAAAAGAAAGATCAAATCTCGAAAGACCGATTGGTTTAGTAGACTTGGAAACACTAGATATATTCATAAGTTTTACATTACATCATAAAGTGAAAAACTACAACAAAAACATAATGTCTCCATAGTCCACACTATTATCCCCTCATAATATCCCTGCAGGTCATTCATAACTTACTTCATCACATCCTGGGAAAAATAAAACATAGAAAAGGGGTGAGCTCAAATGCCCAGTAAGGATAACAATATAGCGTAACATTCAAAAATAAGAATAACCATTTAAGGCAATGCATTACTAAAACAAAAGCCTTTTAAACATGAACTTCAACATAGTATGGAAAAAGTAAAATGAAATAATGCCATTTACTTATTCACATGGATATTCTAATAATCGAATAATCACATGAAATATCAATAACCACTTTCATAATGTCGGAATGCATAATGATGAACTATAATTTCTTTGTCAAGGCCTCGTCCCAAGACCTAGGGGAAAACTGTAACTGGAACCCAACCCGGAGTGCCTATAATAACCGGACACCAAACCTGAGTGCCTCTAATAACCGGAAACCATCCCGGAGTTCCTCTAATAACCGGAGACGAAACCGGAGTTCCTCTAATAACCGGAGACCAAACCGGAGGGCTTACTTTTACCGGTCCCCAACCCGGAATATACTTGTCTAAAACATTCATCTAAATGAAAGGTTGAAATATAACATAAACATTCGGATTACAAATAACTTATGAAATGTCAATACTCTAAACAAAAACCATGAGTGACATAAGAATAACTTATCACAAAACCTTTAGTAAAATATGGATGTTTTGTATCATAATAAGTCAACTTCAAATAAGTTTAAAATCCATCAAAGGATGTTGACATAGATGAAATAAAGACTACTTTAGAAAAATATCTCTTTCTATTTTGAAATCATTTAAGAGTATTATATTTATGAAAAAAAACATTTTTTTTGAAAATATTCTTATTATCTTGTAAGGGAAGCTTTGACGATTTTATAATGGCGGAAAATAGCCACACCGGCCATATAAGTTAAAAAAAACATTCTTACCTTCATTTTGTCGAAAAGGTTAAAAAGAACATTGTTCGGAAAACGATGGAACAATTCCTTTATAAACCTCTTATAAAAAGTAAAACAATGGTATAAATGACTTTAACCCATATTCTAGTAAATAGTAAAAATGTTTTGGAATTCATTTTTAAGAAACATGGATGTGGATGATAAAGATATCCCAGTAGATTATTACGTATAAACAACCTCGGATAATGAAGAGATTGTGAAATAACCTTTACCATGTACTTTTCCTTGGTTGGGGTAGGTTAACCTCCTATATAATGGTGAAATAATTGTTATTAAATTATACAAGAATCATATATATTAATATGATATCATATATGATATTTTAACATTGAGTTGTTAATAATATCTTTGAATTATCGTCGTTTCGGGTGTTAACTTACTCGTTTTCTTTTATATGTTTTGTTATATAAGCCATGTTTGTAATGGATAGGTTGTATATTATTCATATAGAGAATTATATCAAGTACTTAAACATCATTTTTAAATCATCAAATGATAATTATACTTTAATGGATACAATTGAGAATGAATCTCATCGCGTTCGTGGAGACTGTAGTCTGTACGTAAGCACGAGTTACAATATCATTCTTTTGATATTAAAATAATATATAAATGGATGGTATATCATATATACAGAATCATTAACATGTTATATTTATTATTTACATGAGTTACACATCATTATTATACCCATCCAAATAATAATATATTGAATAACAATTACACCACGACGTGGAGACGGTAAGCAGTACGTACGCACGTATGGTGACATGTCATTAAAAGGGTGGATAGAATACTGAATATGGATGTACCATATTTATAATAACATTACAGTATATGTTAGATACTGGAGTTATTATTTTATAATTCTAATAACAAAGAAAGACGAAGTGGAAGAAGAAAGGAACTTGAAAAGGGGTGGTGAAAACATTACCTCTTCTTCGGGTTCTTCCTTTTGATTTGATCAAAAGGGATCCTTAGGTTGGCTTTCTGATCAAACAATGGCCTCTATGTTGTATTCAGGAAAGTTTTGAGAGTATTTAGGCAGAGTTTGGCCGAACCAAAAGGCTTTGAAGGTGTGAAGAAATGAGAAGGAGGAGTGCCCTTTTATAAGAGGGGTGAGGAGCACCTTTGGAAAAGCTAGAAATACTAAATTATAATAAAATCATATTCGGTTTATAATGGATCCAAAATTTATTATTTAAATTTTAAGGTGGGGATATGTAGAAAAACACTCATTCAATAGAATTTAGACAGGTTTGTGTACTTATATTAACCTTATCATTAAGTATTAACTCTATGATAATTAGTTTCACTTTTACAATGTCTCTTCTTATTTTTATATAATATGGTTAATAAACATACTATATACATACAAGAGACCCCCAAGGGGTCCATTAATGATGAACCTATCATGATATAAGTCTCTTGGCAGAACCTCAGATTTTTAGAAATTTAATATCAATTAATAATATAATATTTGTTTTAAGAACTCTTTTATGTCAATTTTGACACTACTCAATAGTTGATTTTTGAGAAACTCATAACTGATTGATTACTTCGAAAAAAGTCAATTAACTCAATCCTAATATATCATATTATTCTATAAAATTAGTTTAATTCATTAAAAGTTTCATATTATATTTATTTGGGTATTTATAATATCAATTATTTTAATTTTTCACCATTATAGTAATTAATTCATCATCATTGTGTCATAAATAAATTAACTTATTTAATGTCTAAAAATTATAAATAAAATATCATTATGTATGAAATCGTTTTATCTTTATAATGAATATTTATAATCTAAAATCCAACATATATATCCCTATGTAAAAATTGTTTTGCTAAAAGATATATGCTTGTGTCATTTTTGTATTCATTTTAACTTAATTAAAATAAAATGTTCCTATCACCTACAAGGGGCACCATGGGGTCCCAAAATCGACCCAAGGATGACTATGGTCGAAAATATATCAACCAATAAGGCTAGGACACGTTTTAGGGTAATTTAGTATTATTATAATATTATTTTTTAACCCTTATTTACCGGATTTACCCTTAACAATGGTAAATAAAATATTTACCGCAGTAATTATTCAAAATGCCTAAAAATAAAATTTACCAATTTACACAATTTTAACATCCTGATTCCAAATACGGAATCCATTTTTCTAAATTCATAACATAGAAGTGGCAGAAATTAATTTCAAAGTAATTCCCGCTATCAAAACAAAAAGCGTGTTTTTAAGAGATAAAAACTATCAACACTTGTTTATGTTCGGTTTAATTGTAAAATTATGTACAATGACCAACATTATAATAAATGGTAAAAATATATTCTTAATATTCTTTAAAACCACTCAAATTAATAATTTATCACTATTAATTATTTTGATTAAAAAAGTTGTTTTTAATTAAAATTTTGTAATTTTCACTATTCATCAAAATATTAAAGTTATCTGAAAAGTACCAAAATTTCACCTTAGGCTAAATTCGTTATTCCGAATCCAAAAATGAAGTCCATTTTGAAATATAAAATATAAATAATTTCAAAAAGTAGGTATTGCAATTCATAACGTCTAGTTTGATCAGTTGTGGTGTGTGTTAAAACGCGAAGTTGCGTACAACACACGCTACTGTATTATTCAAAGGAAAGTGTACCGTGAAAGCTTGGGATGTTTCATTTTAAATTCTTGATGTCCCCATTTAGTCAAAAATTTTAAAAAAATTTATTTAAATAGGGTTCACTATTAAAAGTTGATAAAGGTGCACTAATGAAAATAAATTTGTTCTTAAATTATGTCTAAGAAACTCATAATATAGATTCTAAAATTATAAGGATTATATAAAGTTTAAAATTTAGTTAATTCTATTCATAACCTCTTTTGAACGTCTTGTTTGGTAAGTCATGGTGCGATTGAACTCGGTGTTGTGTGTAGTGCAAGTTATTGAATTATTTTGAAGAAACAACACACTATGAAATCTTGGGGTGTTACATTCTCCCCTCCTTCAATAAATTGCATCCTCGCAATTTGAAATTGTTCTTTGAAAATAAAAGGTTGAAAATAGAAAATATATTTGTGGGAAAACCCACATCGGAAATTTGGTTACTAAAATTTAGTCTTAATATGAGGAAAAGAGAAATGAAAGGGTCACCACCAAATTATGATCTCGATTACAAGAACATTGGTGGCAATTAGAGACATATATTTGGAGACAAAACGAAAATATTTATAGGTAGTGATTGAGGTCATCAATCACAAACAAGTATAAAATTGAGGTCCTTAAATTCATTAATCTATGATGATTTGAAATACCATCGGTTCAACAAAACATAGGGTATTGGGATAACACATTTTTGAAGTTTCAAAATATCTTAGTTGAAATCCCACATCAAAAAATGAATTAATGAGACCTCTATTTAAAATAAAGAGTGGAAAGTATGAAGATTACCGAAATAACACATACTAGGGTTCCATGTAGGAAAACATGGATATGGAAGAGAAATCTAACCATCAATTATCTGATGGAGAGTGGTAGAGAACATGGCTATGAAAAGTCCAATAATCCCAAAGCCATAAATTAGTGATGATTTAAGGTACCATCTAGGATAACATTTTTGTTCTAAGTTCCATTTCTTAATGTTGAGGAATTTATTTATGAGATTGGCTAAAATCATAAGGAGATATACTTACTTTATAATTAGAGTTTTATCCATTAATAAATTTATACCACAAACTCATCATTCACTCTAAAAGATAATAGAACGTTAAAAAATTCTATTTATACTATTTGTACAGGGTTACAAAATAAACGAATTTATAATTCATCTACCAGATCTTTTAATAAAAACTACATTATTTAATCTAGGACATCTCGTGGGATAGTGGTAGGTGATACACCGTTGTCGCCCTTCGGTTGCGGGTTTATGTCTCGCAGCCTTGCCGGTCGCGACGGGTTGCCGCCCGACCTCCGGGTTGTCCTTTTATGGCAATCCAATATTAATCTCAAACTAGAACTACCCAAAGTACTTTAGTCCAAAATTTATAAGGAAGGTAAACAAAATGAAGATCATTTTTGTTGCCGCGTAATAACATGTGATCACCTTCATCATGTATTCTTTTAAAACACTGCAACATCTTGAATTATCATAAAACCTTATTGATTACATTCATGATACCTTATTCTTTATAGAATAATAGATATACTCCTTCAATCCAAAAATGTTGTAAACCCCAACAATGATGGAATATACAAATCATTAATCAGCTTCAAGGTAGTCAAGAATATCCAATATAATTTATCCAAATCAATCATGTATTATTCTAAAATCACTACCTCGCTATCAGAACCATATTATGGTTTATCATTCTCTCAATGATATATTTTACAAAAAATTATCATGTATTGAGTCACTTTTCTTTGTTCCACAAAATCTCAAGTCCTTAATGAAATAGCACTGTAGTACAATCCTTATATACTCCATAATTATTATAACAAGTACATTGTTGATACAACACTCAATTGACATAATCAACATAAGAACTCTAATCATTCCTCTTCATCTCTGGTAGTATCATAACTTGATTATTATCCAATAGCATCATTTGCGGCATAGTCTGATGACTGGGACATAGGTTCGCGTAGTGTCCAAACTCCTTTCAAATGAATCATTGTACATTTGAAACCATTTTTATACCCTTGAAGTCACGTACTTTGGGCCTTTTAACTCCACACTTATAACAAACTCCCATTCCTTTCAGGCAAGTTCCAAGGTGTTTCTTTCCACAATTATCACATATGGGAAAATTATTCTTTTCCCTCTTCCCTTTATCCATATTTCTCTCTTCCATCCTCTTCTTCTCTTGCTTCCCTTCAAAGCCATAGGACTCAGTAAACACTTTACTTATCTTATAAACACATGATATTATTTCTTCATATGATGATAATACATTCGAGACTATTTCTCTTATAAATTATGGCTTAAGACCATGAAATATATGATCCTTCTTTCTCTTTGTATCATGTGAATTGCTAGAGTTTTCATTCCTTCTACTGGGAACCATTTCTAAACAATGGAATACATTAGATTAGTTTATGAATAACAATACCTAATCCCAAACTTGTAAAACACATAACATAGATTAAATAGTTTATGGATATAATCCATAATCATAAAAATGTTTTCTTTGAGGAAGTATATACTCATAAACCCTTCATAATGATTTGTAACGAAAATTATAGTTATCCTAAGCATATCTCTCGGGAGTGTCGTAACCAAGAGTACAGCAAGGCCCGTTGTCGTGCACCAGTTCCGGTTCGAGTCTAGCTCAAATCGGTGTTTTCGGGTTTTTCCCCTAGGTACATCTGTGCTAGAGCCGCCTCTACCTGCTCGTATCCAGACAGGGATGTATTGCTCGGAAAACTCACAAAATCTCTAAAATACTAAAATTCTAGGAATTTCTTCTATACTAATCCTCAAAATTCATCTTAAATCAATGTGCTCTAATCAGAGATTATCTAAATCTAGCTTCCAAGGTTTGTACTAAACTTCCTCTGATACTAACTGTAACGCCCCGACCCTAGTTACCCAGAGTCGGTGCATTATTACATAACATTGGAATGATCACAAGAAAGATCAAATCTCGAAAGACCGATTGGTTTAGTAGCCTTGGAAACACTATATATATTCATAAGTTTTACATTACATCATAAAGTGAAAAACTACTACGACAACATAATGTCTCCATAGTCCACACTATTATCCCCTCATAATATCCCTACAGGTCATTCATAACATACTTCTTCACATCCTGGGAAAAATAAAACATAGAAAGGGGGTGATCTCAAATGCCCAGTAAGGATAACAATATAGCGGAACATTCAAAAACAAGCATAACCATTTAAGGAAATGCATTACTAAAACAAAAGCCTTTTAAACTTGAACTTCAACATAGTATGGAAAAAGTAAAATGAAATAATACCATTTACTTATTCACATAGATATTCTACTAATCAAATAATAACATTCAATATCAATAACCACTTTCATAATGTCAGAATCCATAATGCTGAACTTTAATTTCTTTGTCAAGGCCTCGTCCCAAGACCTAGGGGCTAACTGTAACCGGAACCCAACCCGGAGTCCCTCTAATAACTGGATACCAACCAGGAGTGCCTCTAATAACCGGACACCAACCCGGAGTTCCTCTAATAATCGGTGACCAAACCGGAGTTCCTCTAATAACTGGAGACCAAACCGGAGGGCTTACTTTTACCGGTCCCCAACCCGGAACATACTTGTCTAACACATTCATCTGAATGAATGGTTGAAATCTAACATAAACATTCGTATTACAAATAACTTATGAAATGTCAATAATCTAAAAAAAACCATGACTGACATAAGAATAACTTATCACAAAACCTTCAGTAAAATATGGATGTTTTGTATCATAATAAATCAACTTCAAATAAGCTTAAAATCCATCAAAGGATGTTGACATAGATGAAATAAAGACTATTTTAGAAAAATATCTCTTTCTATTTTGAAATCATTTAAGAGTCTTATATTTATGAAATAAAACATTTTTTTTGAAAATATTAATATTATCTTGTAAGGGAAGCTTCGACTATTTTATAACGGCGGAAAATAGCTACACCCGCCGTATAAGTTAAAAAAACATTCTTACCTTAATTTTGTCGAAAAGGTTAAAAAGAACCTTGTTTGGAAAACGATGGAAAGATTCCTTTATAAACCTCTTATAAAAAGTAAAACAAGGGTATAAATGACGTTAACCCATATTCTAGTAAATAGTAAAAATGTTTTGGAATTCATTTTTAAGAAACATGGATGTGGATGATAAAGACATCCTAGTAGATTATTATGTATAAACAACCTCGGATAATGAAAAGATTGTGAAATAACCCTTACCTTGTACTATTCATGGTTGGGGTAGGTTAACCTCCTGTATAATGGTGAAATAAGTGTTATTAAATTATACAAGAATCATATATATTAATATGATATCATATATGATCTTTTAACATTGATTTGTTAATAATATCTTTGAATTATCGTCGTTTCGGGTGTTAACTTACTCGTTTTCATTTATATGATTTGTTACATAAGCCATGTTTTTCATGGATAGGTTGTATATTTTTCATATACAGAATGATATCAAGTCCTTAAACATCATTTTTAAATCAAAAAATGATAATTATTCTTTAATTGATACAATGGAGAATGAATCTCATCGCGTTCGTGGAGACGGTAGTCCGTACGTACGCACAAGCAATAATATCATTCTTTTGATATTAAAATAATATACAAATGGATGTTATATCATATATACAGAATCATTAACATGTTATATTTATTATTTACATGAATTACACATCATTATTATACCCATCCAAATAATAATATATTGAATAACAATTACACCATGATGTGGAGACGGTAAGCCGTGCGTACGCACATATGGTGACATGTTATTCAAAGGGTGGATAGAATATTGAATATTCTTGTACCATATTTATAATAACATCATAGTATATGTGAGATAATAGAGTTATTATTTTAGAATTGTAATAACAAAGAAAGAAGAAGTGGAAGAAGAAAGGAACTTGAAAAGGGGTGGTGAAAACATTACCTCTTCTTCAGGTTCTTCCTTTTGATTTCATCAAAAGGGCTCCTTAGGTTGGCTTTATGATCAAACTATGGCCTCTTGGTTTATTTAGGAAAGTTGGGTGAGTATTTGGGCATAGTTTGGCCAAACCAAAAGGCTTTTAAGGTGTGAAGAAATGAGAAGGAGGAGTGCTTTTTTATAAGAGGGGTGAGGGGCTCCTTTGGAAAAGCTAGAAATATTATTTTATAATAAATTCATATTCGGTTTATAATGGCTTAAAAGTTGAATATTTAAATTATAAGGAGGGGATAGGTCGAAAACCACTCAACCAATAGAATTTAGACAGGTTCGGGGACTTATATAAACCTTATCTTTAAGTATTAACTCTAAGTTAATTAGTTTCACTTTTACAATGTCTCTTTGTATTTTTATATAATATGGTTAATAAACTTACTATATACATACAAGAGATCCCCAAGTGGTCCATTAATTATGAACCTATCATGATATAAGTCTCTTGGCCGATCCTTATATTTTTAGAAATTTAATATCAATTAATAATATAATATTTGTTTTAAGAACTCTTTTATGTCAAATTTGACACTATTCAATAGTTGATTTTTGTGAAACTCATAACAGATTGATTACTTCGAAAAAAGTCAATTAAATCAGTCCTATATATCATATTATCCTAGAAAATTATTTTAATTCATTTAAAGTTTCATATTATATTTATTTGGGTATTTATAATATCAATTATTTTAATTTTTCAATATTATAGTAATTAATTCCTCATCATTGTGTCATAAATAAATTAAATTATTTAATATCTAAAAATTATAAATAAACTATAATTATGTAGGAAATCTTTTTATATTTCTTATGAATATTTATAATCTAAAATCCAACATATATAACCCTATGTAAAAATTGATTTTCTAAAAGATATATGCTTGTGTCATTTTTGTATTCATTTTAACTTAATTAAAATAAAATGTCCCTATCACCTAAAAGTGGCACCATGGGGTCACAAAATCGACCCAAAGATGCCTATGGCCGAACATTTATCAACCAATAAGGCTAGGACACGTTTTAGGGTAATTTAGTATTATTATAATATTATTTTGTTTACCCTTATTTATCGGATTTACCCTTAACCATGGTAAATAAAATATTTACCGCAGTAATTATTCAAAATGCCTAAAAATAAATGTTACCTATTTACACAATTTAAACATCCTGATTCCAAATATGGAATCCATTTTTCTAAATTCAAAACACAGAAGTGGCATAAATTAATTAAAAATTAATTCCCGCTGTCAAAACAAAAAACGTGTTTTTATGAGATAATAACTATCAAAAGATTGACAGTTGTTTATATTCGGTTTAATTGTAAAATTATGCCCAATGACCAAAATTATATTAAATGGTAAAAATATATTCTAAATATACTTTAAAACCACTCAAATTCATAATTTATCACTATTATTTATTTTGATTAAAAAAGTTGTTTTTAATTAAAATTTAGTAATTTTCACTATTCATCAAAATATTAAAGTTATCTGAAAAGTACCAAAATTTCATCTTAGGATAAATTCGATATTTTGAATCCAAAAATGAAGTTCATTTTGAAATATAAAGTATATTTAATTTCAAAACGTAGGTATTACTATTCATAACAGCTAGTTTGAATAGTTGTGATGTGTGTTAAAACTCGAAGTTGCGTACAACACACGCTACTTTATTATTCAAAGGAAAGCGTACCGTGGAAGCTTGGGATGTTTAATTTTAAATTCTTGATGTCCCCATTTAGTCAAAAAGTTTAAAAGATTGTATTTGAAAAGGGTTCACTAATAAAAGTTGACAAAAGTGCAATACTGAAAACGAATTTGTTCTTAAATTATGTCTAAGAAACACATAATTTGGATTCTAAAATTATAAGGATTATATAAAGTTTAAAATTTAGTTAATACTATTCATAACCTCTTTTGAATGGCTTGATTGGTAATTCATGGTGCAATTGAACTCGGTGTTGCATGTAGTGAAAGTTATTGAATTATTTTAAAGAAATAACACACTATAAAATCTTGGGGTGTTACATAGTGAACCCATGTCTCATGGCCATGAATGCAGGATGAGTTCAAATATTCATAGTGAAAATCAAATAGTGGAGTGTGTTATGGCTAATGAACAAGAATAGTTTTTTGGTATAATGGAATATTCAATTTATGAACAAGAGGTATCTAATATTATGGTTTGGGAAGCAGATAATGAGGATGGGGGAAAAGGGGAGGCATGTGATCTTATTATTCTTTTCAATGAATAGATGTTAGAGGAGGCATCTAAGGTTAATGCTACATGAGAGGAGGTCCATAAAATGAATGAAAGAATGATTCAAGAGGACACTAATAAGGGATAATTCTTATGAATCAATAATAATGATTTTAATTTGACATGTTGATTCAAAATAATGAATATTAGCATGGTAGAGTATATCCAAACATCGGAAAAGACAACCTACAATTTTGAAGAACTCATTGAGGATTCCCCAGACTTGAAGGCCACTACACTTCAACATAGGATATATAGAAAAAAATTTTCTAATAGAATTAAACCAGATTTCAATGAATCATTGATTTTTTATGGTGTCTATTGATTGCATGTTCCAAACATGAAATGATTCCCATATATTCCATAAAAGTAATTTACATAATAAAAAAATAACATTCAATCACCTTATAAAGAATATATAAAATAAATTATAAAATTTTAAATTGATATATATTAAATATGAATAAATAATAAAAATGGTAAAAATCATTTAACATTATCAATGAAATATAATATTCAATGCATGATTGTAATAAATGAGTGAAATTTAATAAATAAACATGAATAGACTTAAAAATTATTGAATTAATGAATTATTTTAATCAAATCTATAATTACAAAAAAATGAAAATGATTTTATGTTAAAATGATATGAATACATATTAAATATATACTGTACAATTGAATTATTTACCTTAAATTCTATAGAATAAATATATATAACTATATATTAAAAATAATGAAATTAAAACAATTTTAAAACATCATAGATTATAATGAAAAGATGAAAATAACTAACATATGTTGTGAATAAATAAAACAAAATAATATTTATAGAATGGTTTTTTTAAAGCTAATACTCAATAATTAAAAATTTACAGATTTCAAAAATAATCAAAATGAACATGTATTAATAATTATTAAAATTGTAGAAAATAAAAAAAATATATGTTAAAATGAAAAAGATTAAATATTATCCATATAAATATCAACCATACTGAATTCATTTTATATTAATGAATCAAAATATATAATTGAATATTAAAAATAAAAAAAACATATAATATTTTTTAACCATGATTATTTGAAAATGAATAAATTAATAAGAGAATATCCAATTATTATTGATTAAATAATATATAATATGAATATATTCAAAAAAATATATTTAAAAGTAAGAAATAGTATATTTCTAATAATGATATAAAGAATGAATAATATTTACAACACAATATATATATATATATAATATAGAATATTAATAATTAAAATACTAAAATAAATATTAAAAATTGAATAAATTAAATAAATTATATGTGTGTGCATGTCCTGTATAAGAATGAATTAATTTCATATATGTACGTATCAAATTATTGTAACACATATTCGATATATGTTAAATTAAAAAAAACATATTATTAAATTTAAACTACATAATGCAATCACATTATATTTTTAATTAATAATAATTGTTAATTATAAACTATATTTCATTAATTTTATGACTTATTTAATGTAAATATACGTATTCTGAATTATATAAATCATAGAGGAGGAAATATTGTATATATTGATATATAAATATATATTAATATATTTCATTATTAAAATATTAAAATATATTAATGAAAAATTATTTATAATGCATGCAAAGAA
Organism: Viscum album; assembly: GCA_963277665.1. Classification (NCBI taxonomy): domain Eukaryota; kingdom Viridiplantae; phylum Streptophyta; class Magnoliopsida; order Santalales; family Viscaceae; genus Viscum; species Viscum album. Next base: position 357,261,741 of record OY728158.1, on the reverse strand, counting down.
TAAGAAATTTGAAAAATATTAAATAAAAAAAATAAAAAATTTATAATTTATAAAAAAGAATAATTAGAATAATTCTTTCTAAAAAATAACACAATATTTATTGATGAACACTAATATAGAAAGTGCATTCATTATGGATACAATGGTATTATCTTTAAAAAAAGCATACAACGTTTTTTATCACTAATAGAGGACCCTATCATTAGCACTGATAAAGGACTCCTTTATTGGCTCTTTTGTTAGTGCTAGTAAAGGCTATGACAACTATTTTAAAATATGGAATCTTGAAAATTCCCTATAACCTAACCAAATTAGAAACATAAAATCAATTTGAATATAAATATTATAGCAAATTATAATAAAATATAAATATTAAATTGTGTGATCCTTTCAATTAAAAATTTAAATTGAAGATATTTTCCTTGATGTGATACTTAAAATTAATTAAATAAAATTAAAATCTAATATTCAAAATCAAAACATTTATATCATGATTTTTTCCACATTCATTACCTATAATAACATTTTCTCTCCAAAAACACTAATGTTTTTTAGTAACCATAGATAATATAGTAATATAAATTATGATTTTAATACAATACATATATGATAAATTGCATTGTTAATTACTATGTTTTTTAATGATATTATAATTTTTATTATTTCTTGTAATATTATTCCTTTTATTGTTAATCATATATTAGTAAATATTTATAAAAAATTAATTTATTTAATAATTATTTTATGATATATTAATTAAATTGTTAATTAATAATATAAATAAATTATATTGTTATTTACATAATATTTGAAAAATAATATTAGTTTTTTAATATTTTAATTATATAAATTGTTGTTAAAAATAATATCATTATAAAAAATTAACATTTTTAAATTGAAAAGATGCCCATTGATAATACGGGAATAGTGTGTATCAGATTGACATGCAGTCAATTCATATAGGTCACTAATTATTTAACGATCATTGTCCAAAAGTATGAAATTAATATGAGAACAATTAATATATTTTGAAACTGTGACACATGTTTTTAACTAAAATAATCTTTTATATTTAAAGCACTGAGTTGGTGTCATACCGACCACATCATATATCATATTGACATGAAGTAGATTCGTACATGTCCTAAATGAATTATGAAAAACCATGATTTTTTTAAAAATAATTAGAGCTCATTTATTTTGGTGATAATCCGATTCCCATTTAAAACTAAAATCAATCATTTATATTAAAAACATAAACATTGAGTCATACTGAAAAAACATGTGTCAGATTGACATGAGGTTGATTTCTATACAGCAACGAATGAATTATTGATCATCTTTATAATGAATAAAAACAAAATGAGCATTTTTGTCAGTTTTGGCTATATGATCTATGATTAACCTAAAATTACACTTTTATATTGAAAAAAAATCACTGATTCATACACACCACATTGTGTGTAAGAATAATGTGAGATAATTTAATATAATCAAAAAAGAATTATTGATCATTTAACTTGTGTTAAAAAATATTCAATGTTTTTTCATGATTTTGGCTATGTGACACGTATTTCAAAAAAAATAACACTTTTCAAGATAAATCACTAATTTATATTCATGTTGGACACATCGTGTGTTAGATTGACCCTTGGTTGGTTCCAACATATAACATTTTAATGACGAATCATTTTCTTAATGTTTAAAAATAACCAATGGTTATTTTTACAACTTTTTCTATGTAATGCATGTTTTAAACTAAAATGAAACATTCATATTGAAAACATTCATGTTGAATAATAAAGACCATATCATGAGTCTAGTTAACACACAGTCAGTTACTATACATCTAAAATGCATTATGGATTAATTTTATAATGTTTGGAAAAAATTCAATATTGTTTTTTTGTTGGAAAGAAGGGAAAAGGTGATGAACGCGCAAACAATGTAAAAGTGAACACGCATCGTAAACAAAATTGTTTCACCCCAAATAAAAGCGGATGCACAGTGACAAAATTAAATGTGCAAAAAATAATGTTCACAGAGTAAATTTATACATGGAAAACCCAAAAGGGGAAAACCACGGGACTTAGTCCCGAAAGAGGGATCCGCTAAAATCAATAAATAGATGGTAGATACTCCCCAAAAATGGAAGGGCTCTCAGAATTAATACTCAAGAAGAAACATGTTGATCAAAATATGGAGAGCAGTAAAGATGATTGTCGATGATAGGTGATCACAAAATGGGATTTTCTCACGGTGTTGTTGCTTCCGGTGGTGTTGGAATTCCTTGCCTCTTCCTTCTAATATAGTAAAATGAATCAGCGTTAAATAATTTTTCCACATCAAAAGAGTGTCACCTTGTGAATTAATTAACGCGGTCTTGGCCCGCATTAAATACACCACATTAAAAGAAGAAACCTCATGGGCACCATTTGAGGAGGCATTACTCGATGTGCCAACCAAGAAGGCGCCCAACAAACTCCCCCTCTGAATCGAGTGGGGATCACACCAAACCATGCAATCCATCAGAAAGTCTCAAATTTTCCTTTGGATAAACTCTTGGTCAACATGATTGACCTGTTTTCATCAGGGTGGATCTTATCAGGCCTTCACTATCTTGAATAAAGGACATTGTGAATCCAATGATATCCAACATTGATATGTTTTGACCTACCATGAAATGTGGAATTCTATCCCAAACAAATAGCACTATGACTATCAGAAAATAAAACATACCTATCCTGATTTAAATTGAACTCTCGAATAAACGTTTTCATCCACAACAATTCTTTTCATGCCTGAGTAGCTGCAATAAACTCTGACTCTATGGTAGATAAAGAAACACATCTCTACAATCTAGACTGCCAGGATACAGCTGCCCCTGAAAAAGTCCTCAAATAGTATAAATAGACTTCCTTAGAATCGATATCTCCTTCCATATATGAATCTATAAGGCCACAAGGAATAGGTTACCCTTTTCCAAAACACAATCTCAAATCAGAAGTACCATGAAGATAACGAAAAAGTGTACTTCACTGCTCCCCAATTCTCTCTACCTAGTTTTGATAGAAAATGACCGACCACACAAACTGCATAAGCTATATCAGGTCTAGAACAAACCATTGCATACATCAAGTAGCCAACGACATATGAATAAGGTCTTTGTTGCATCTCATCTCTCTCTTCATCAGTAGAATGTGACTAACTGGTGCTAATATTAAAATGTAACGCAAGAGGAGTACTAACCACTTTCTCTCTATCCATAGAAAATCTCTAAAGAACATTATCAATGTATCTCTCCGGAGATAACCATAATATATTTGACTTCCTGTCATGGGAGATCGTCATGGAAAGAATATGTCATGCTAGCCCCATGTCAGTAATCGCAAAAGACTGAAAAAGATCCATCGTCAATCTGTCAATTCTAGAAGTATCATGGCCAACAATGAGCATATCATCAACATAACACAACAGTATAATAAAATCATCATTAGTAAATATCTAAACAAAAACACAATGATCATAATATGTCTTTCGGAAACCCTGATGATAAATGAAATATTCATACTTTTTATACCACTAACTGGGAGCTTGATTCAAACCGTACAAACTCTTCTTCAACCTGCAGACAAGATTTTATTTACCTATTTCAACAAAAACCTCTGGATGCTCCATATATATCTCATCCTCTAAATCCCCATGGAGGAAAACAATATTAACATCCATCTTCTCAATCTACATATCTAAACTAGCAGGCAAACCATGAACAACCCGAATGGAAGACATTTTGACAACAGGTGAAAAAATCTCTTCAAAATCAATACCTTTCTCTTTATATAAGCCATTGAAAACTAACCTTTCCTTGTATCATGGTAGAGAAATGGTTTCATCATTTTTAATATGATAAATCCACTGATTTTTCAAATCTCCCTTCCCTATCAGTATCTTCACCAGCTCAAAACTGTGGTTGTCATGCAATGATCCCATCTCGTCATCCATTGTTGCAACCAATTTGTCCTTTTGTTCACTCTTTATTGCCTCATTAAAGGATTCTGGTTCTCCACCTTCAGTGAGGAGCACATACCCATTTGGTGAATATTTAGTAGGAGTGGTGCGATGCCGAGATGACCTATGGAGTGGAACTGCGGGTTCATTAACAACCCCTGGAACATGATCATCAGAAATAAAAGGTGCATCGGAAACATAAACACCAAAATTTTGACCTATAGTGTCATTATATACGACAACATGATCATCAGAATCAACAATGTGAAGTAAATGTGAATAAGAACCTGGTTCAAGACTGAAAACCCATCAAAAGTTGGAGAAGCATCGTTTTCTCCCTTATCAATGTCTTGAATAGACTTATCCTCCTTAAACACTACATCTCAAAATCTGAAAAGTTTCTTCGAAAAAGGATCATAGAACCTATATCCAAACTCATTGCGTCTATAGCCAATAAAAATACACTGGTGTGTCTTGACATCCAGCTAGGATCTCTCATCTCTAGGCACATGAACAAAAGCAATGCAAACAAAAACACGCAAGTGATTGTACCTGATCTATTTTCCATACCAAAACATGTCGGGATTGTATGTATATAAAGCAACAACAGGTGAAAATTGATATTATAAGCATCAGTAAGTAAATCCTCACCCCAAAAATGTCCAGGAAACTTGTCTTCTGAAATCAAACAGCTAACTCTTTCCAGCAGAGTCTTGTTCATCCTCTCACCTACACCATTCAGCTGAGGTGTCATGGGTGGCATCTTCTGATTCCTAATACCTTCCTTCTTGCAATACTGATCAAAAGGACCACAATACTCTCCTCTATTTTCATTGTGAATACATTTCAATTTCTTGCCTGATTCCCTCTCAATAGAAACATGAAATTGCTTAAAAACAATGAGCACCTGACTTTTGGCTTTCAAAACATAAACTAATATATTTCGTGAGTAGTCATTTATAAATTTAAGAAAATAAAGACTACCACTAATGGTATTATATTTCAATGGACCACAAACTTCAGAATGTATCAATTCAAATACCTGAGACTTCCTATGTGGAGGATGACTGCTGAAACTGCCTGTACACTATTTAACAGCCATGCAATGATCACATGTGTCTAATTTGACAATCTTCAAATCTGTAAGAAGATTTATCTTGTAAAAACAAGAAAGAACATTCTCACTAATGTGAATGAGTCTCTTATTCCACAACATGGACGAAACACTGCAATCAACAACTCAAGTAGTATCACAAGAAATAGAAGATCTAGTCTAGTTTAAACCTTATTTCTTCATTCCTCGTGCTACAATCAAAGATCCTTTGGAATGATTGCATTGGAAATCACCAAAAGTACTGATACAATCTTCATCATCGTGAACTCTAGTAGAAATGAGATTCAAGATAACCTCATGTGCATGTCGAACATTCTTTAAAATCAGCTTACATTCTGTACTGGCCTTTAGACAAATAGTCCTGATGCCTGCAACAACATCATGACAATCATTACCCATCTTCAAAATCACAAAATTAGCTGGGCTATAAGATGTAATGAACTCTCTCATCGATGACACATGAAAACAGGAACCACTGTCAACAACCCATCACGAATCATTAGAAGAAATTTTAATGGAATCAAAAATAATAACAATATCACCCCTTGTAGCAGCGATGACATGATCATCTCCATCGCCATTTTTCATCTATGGGTTTTCCTTAAATCTGTTCAATATTTTATAATTATAACAAAATTTCTTAACATGTACCTTCTTAACACAATGATGATATTCAATATATCTTTGTTTTGGTCTGGATTTGCTTTTTCCTCTGCTCTTACCTCGACTGATCTTCCCCCGGTACTAGATTCTCCCCTTGTTATCTGTGACTAAAAGCTCTGATGACGATTTTTCCAGAGTGCATCTCTTGACCTCTGCATTTAAAATAGCAGACCTGACAAAACTAAATGTCACAGCACCATTAAGAGGAGAACTAGTCAGATTAACACATAAATTCACCCATGAATCGGGTAAAGTGTTATGCAGAAAAAGAGCTAAAACCTTATCTTCAAAATTGATACCCATGCTAGATAACTAATCGAACCATCCTTGATATTCACTTAAATATTCAGAAATAGACGTACCTTCTTTTTAACTCAAGTTCATCATTTTCTTGAGAAGAAATAGTTTTTTGTTTCTTATGTTGGAAGCGTAGATCGTTGCAAGCTTCTCCAACAACGTTCTGCATGAGATATGTTGACAATGTGGTTCATCACGTTGTCTTTGACCCATTGGCGAAGAAATCTACAAACCATCTCATGCTCGAATGCCCATTTTTCTTCTGACAACTTCTCTGGATTATGGGTACTAAACACTAGAAGATGCATTCGCATGACAAAAAGGAGATCCTTTATTTTAAGACGTCACAAATGGTAGTTGGTACCATTCAAAAAAATCCTCCTACTATAATTGGCCTCCATAATATATATGAAAAAAAAGAACCAAACCCTCTGATACTAGATGTTGGGAAAGATGGGAAAATGCGAAGAACGTGCAAATAATTGAAAAGTGAATGCACATTGGAAATAAAATTCTTTCCCCCCAAATAAAAGAAGATACGCATCGACAAAATTTATTTTGCAGAAAATAAAGTTGACACCAGAAATGTTTACGTGGAAACCCCGAAACGGGAAAACCATGGGACCTTCTCTAGAAAAAGAGATCCACTAAAATCAAGAAGTGCAAAGTATAGACTCCCTAAAAATATAAGGGATCTCAAAATTAATACTCAATAATAAATGTGTGGATCAAAAGATAGAGAGCAGTAAAGATGATTGTCGAAGAAAGGCAATCAAAAAATGAGATTTTCTCTCGGAGATGTTGTTGCTGGTGGTGTTGAAATACCTTGAATCTCCCTCCTTATATAGGAAAAAGATTTAGCATCAAATAATGTTGTCGGGTCAAAAGAGTGTCACTGTGTGAATTAATTCATTTAGTCTTGGACCGCATTAAAAACATGACATTAAAAGAAGAAATTGTGTGGCCACCATTTGAGGAGGCATTACCCGGTGTGCCAACTAGGAAGGCTCCCTACAGTTTTTTATTTTTTTGCTTAGTGAAATGCATTTTTTTTTCTTGAAATTACACTTTTATTTTGAAAACATACTATTTGAGTCATACCAAGAACATCATGTTTAATATTTAGATGTGCTCGATTATGACTAATAAAAAATGAATTATGGATCATTTTTTAAATTTTGAAAACAATCAAATACTATTTTCTTGGTTTTGACAATGTGACACATTTTTTATGATAAAATTAATCTTTTATATTCAATACATGCCCCTATTTTCATATTGCACTAAATCATGTGTCATACTAATTTGTAGTCAATTTCAACACATCAAAAATGATATATAGATAATCAAACTAATTATTTTATTAAAATTATAGACCATTTGTCTATTTTTTATATGTCAAAAGTGTTTTAAACTAAAATGAAACATTTATATTTATAAATTTTCATTGAGTCCTATAGGGAACATCGTTTTAGAGATTAAAATGTGATTTGTTTATAAATATCATAAAAGAAAAATGAATCACTTTCCAAATGTTTGATAACAATTCGAGATAATTTTCTCTCTTTTCAATATGTGATGTTGGTTTTAAACTAAATTGAAACCTTTATATTGGAAACACACACTATGATTCATACCAACCACATCGTGTGTCAGGGTGACATAACTTCAATTTCAATATTTCTTAGATTTGTTGTGGATCATTTTTCAGGTGTAATAAAAAATGATAGATTATTTTCTCTATTATAGATATGTGATTAATGTGTTTTAATAAAATAAAAATTTTATATTGAAAATAAAAAAATTGAGTCATACTACATCATGTGTTGGATTGATTTGCAGCCAATTACTGTACAAAAAATGAATTATTTATCACTATCGTCCACTGTAGAGTGATAAACATTTAAAAATGATACATTTTAATTGAAAACACACACTTTGAGTCCTAACAGACACTTCGTGTATTATATTAATAAGTGATCTATTATTAGATGAAAAAAATGAATCATGGATCATTTTACCAAACATTGAAGAAAATATGAGGTTATTTATATAGTTTTGTCTATGTGATGCACATGTAACACATAAATGACACATTAAATCGGCAGTTTGTTTAATAATAGACAAATCATGTGTCATATTTATATGTACTTAATTCATACATGTCACAAATGAATTTGGAACATTTCCATAAGGTTTGAAAATAATCAGACATTGTTTTCTTAGTTTTTTCATTGTGGCATGATATCTAAACTAAAATGAGACTTTTATATTTAAAATATGTTCTTTTTTTCATACCACCTACATCATGTATTAGCATGACATGTAGTAAATTCCTATTTGTCACACATGAAATTGATATTTTCATAAAAAGGGTTAATAATAATTAAATAATTTTTCACGGTTTTGGATAAGTGACAGACAATTTGAGATAAAAACACACTTTTCTACGAAATACTCGCACAATACGTCATATGGGATACATCATCTGTTGGATGGAAATTCAGTCAATTAATACACATCAAAAATGAATTATAGATCATTTTACTGAATTTTTTATACAATATAAAACCATATTCAGATTTTTGGCTATAATATGTGTCTTATAAAATAAAATTAAACTTTTTATTAGAGAATAATTAACATAAAGTCATACCATCCACATCATGTGTCATTTTGATGCATGGTTAATTTTTATATGTCAGAAATAAATTATGGATCATTTTCCTAATTTTTGAAAAATATATAAGATTTATAAACAATTTTTACAATATTAATCATGTTTTAATATAAAATTGGATTTTTATAAGTAATACACAGGTATGGAGTCATTTAAGTCACATAATGTTTCCAAATGAACATCAGTCAATTCCTATAATTAAAAAATTAAATATGTATTAGTTTCATAATTTTATTAGTTGGTTTATCGTCAATTACATGGATTTGTATAGGTGAATTTTTTACAATAATATGATAAAATAAATGTGAAGATGTTCTATTTGATTCAAAATGAAAACATCGTGTGTTTGGTTGATTTTCAATTGATTCATACACATCCAATAAGAATTATCGATCATTTTCCTAATGTTTGAATACAATATAATCAAATTTTCATGGTATTGATAATTTTATCTTCATTTTAATCTAAAATAAAAAAGTTATATTTAAAACAATAACATTCGATCATATCATCCATATTGTGTGTTATATTAATTTACATCAAATTCCTTCTTTTAAAAAATTAATTAAGAATATTTTTCACCAATTTTGAAAACATTAGAAATTGATTTGATCATTTTTTAAAAAGTGAAAAGCTTTTTTATGTAAAATTACACTTTTATATTAAAAAATTATCTTCCAATCAATATGAACACATATTATGTACGATTGGTATGTCATTTATTACTAAACATCATAAAGAAATTATTTATCATCTACCTAAATTTTGAAAATAACACATGTTCTTTTTCTATGTTTTTACAGTGTGACATGTTTTTTAAACTAAATTACCTAGTATAGGTCAATTATCCAATAAAAATATGAACTTCCAACCCTCATCCAACATTCTTCATATATAATTACCTCTCTATACTATGAACGTTGGACAAGGATAGTAGAGATGAATCACTATTAGTATTTACAATAAAATTTATTGGCATGTCTTCGGTGGAATAAAAATTGAATGTTAACGAATTCATTATGCATTTTCATCATGGATATGGTAGTGATTATAATAGACCTGAGACTATTTTTTCATACTAATAAAATTATAGCAAGATGAAAAATGAAAATGAAATGTCTAGGTGCATGGATGTAACTTCTATAGAAGTTGGTAATATGTCACCAGATTTGTGGGTTAAAGTACCATTTACCCATATCCCTCTTATAATTATCATTACTACAACTTTAATGTAAATTATCTCGAGGAAAAAAATATCTTCATGGATGATACTATCATGACAATAAATCGATACTATAAAACTACTTAATACAAATTCTTGAGAGAACAATCAAATCATTTTTTATTTTCACATTTATCACTAAATCATTTTTTAGTGTCAACCAACTCAAATTAACACCTAAAATGAAAAGGTAAGTGAAAGGTTAAATATGTATGAATTGAAAATTGGGGATCATATTATGCCATTTGGAATCATTGATGAATTATTGTAAAATTGTTATTATTTATTTTTTTCACAATAGTTGATGGTTTATTAAATATATCATACATGATGAATTAAATATGGACTAAATTTATAGATACAAGTGTTTTTGAATGTATCTGAAGTTATTTACCACCAAATTGGGCAATATTATAAAGAAAAATTTCTTATTTCATCATGATGAAACACCCTTAGTCAAAAAAAAATCGTAATACTATCATTGTGTAGAGGAATGAATAATGGGATATAATCATATACACTATAACCTCACTAAATAACAATACCTGTATTCTATGGTATGACTAAGATACAGAGATTTTATAATGAAAATCATGAAAAAATATGTTTTCATCGAGGTAGGGAATAATGGGTGTGTCATAGTTGACATTCTAGTAAAGTATAAGTCAAGGACGTATTTTTACCTTCCATCATTATGGGAGTTGATATATGGTATCTTGAATTTGAATATAAATTTTTTCTTAAATTCCATTGAAATGGTTTAATGAATTGTTTATTCTAAATGGTAAAAGAAAGGAATATCCAAAATATAGTTTGGTATCAAGAGTGTTAAAATACATTTATGAGATATTGTGAAAAGGGGATTATGTAACACAATGATACTTTATATAGTGTTTTCATCATTACAAAATTAAGAAATATCTCTTGGGTTTCATTACCCATTACTAGACAATAATTTTAGACCTTAGAAAAGCTCACTAATACCAATGATAAACAATCATACAGGTTCACACCCTATGTTTTTCATGAATATCAATTAACTTATTTTTATATATAATTAATGGAATAAATATTAGTGTCAAGGTGGAGGAATAATTTTTATTCACATTATATTGATCATGTAAATTAAATATATATATATATATATATATTCACCAGATTGTTATAAAATATCTTTTTCTTTATTTCATATAATATATAATAAATATTTATTCACAGTTTTTTTTAATAAAAAATTAATCTTAGAGAATAAAATATTTTTTTTGGTATTCAATAAATTTTAAAGTAGTTCAAACCGACTAAGGCAGCATTAGGTGAAATATATTAATTCACAATCCAGTAAAATAATTCTTATTTTTTTGTGAAAGTTGGCATTCACCAAACAACAAAAATATTATTATTTTATATTGTTGAATTTTGTTTACTAAATTTTAATATATAATTAAATTTCTGAAACCCATGAAATAATTATTTTAACCTAAACCCTTGCAATATAAATAGACGATTATTCCAACTATGTATTGTATCGATTAGTGTAATAGATAGAGATAATTGTTACACACAAATAATTCTATATCAACTCCTCTTTCTATCTCCCTCTTAGGAAAGAGAAATAAATGGTATATTATCATCAATACTAAATAATGAGTGGTCATGAACGAACAAAAAAATAAATTTTATTTACCATAATATCACCTAGAGATCGAGTATAATTGCATACAGATCATAATCTCACATGTGACCATCATTTAAGCATCCTTAGATACACATAGAACAATGAAATAAATACATAATGGTATTTTTAGAAGTTCATAATTAATCAATAAATAAAGTACATAACATTAGTATTCATTTCTTGAGAAATTAAATAAATAAATTATAAATTTGAAGTGAATGATCCCCACTCATGGGTTCAATAAATGATATTTAAAATAAATTTTAATTTATCACCCACCAATGATTAATTCTAATACATCTGTAACCAAAATGTGGTATCAGATTGATCACATTTAAATTTATAATGATTTATTTTATTTTTAATCTATATATATTTGTGGTTATATTTTCATTTCATATTATTCATTTTTTTAATTTGTTATAAATTAACACTCGTCAACCATTTTATCACTATTAATTAAGTGATTCATTTTATGATAGGTGTTTAAATTTATAATGGCTGAAAAAAGTTTGTATCATAAAACTACTAAATGTTTTCCCGGCAATACAGGGTTACATGACATGTACTCTAAATTACACACCATGTACCCTAGGGAGTTGCATCTGAATGCACTGAGGGATTCATTTTCTGTCATGAAGATATTATAGGTGGTGTATTTTTCATGTTGACTGGCCATTCTAGGACATGGTTCTTAGATTACAAAACATTTATTGGTGTACACACCATGAAGTATAAACATGTTTGTAGTGAAAATCATTAAATATATATGGTCATTATAGATGGTCAAAACCAAGTGAGAAAGAAAACAAATTGAATTTATGTTGTAAAATAAATTTATGTTGTTTACATAGTGTGTAGTTCATCAATTCTAACATTTGAAACACGCACCAAAGACTAGGTTGTGCATTATTGACACATGGAATGTGAAACACTCAATGTGTACCTTTCTTGTACGTGGATGTACCGTAGATACATAGTAACCGAGATACCTATCTGGTGGATGGTCTATACATTCCATGTAGTCATCCATTAAATGAAAAAACAAAATATTACATTAAACTGATAAATAAAATGTTAAATACATAATTTATTGATTTGAACAAAAATGAGTTTTGACAATTTAATGAAGGTTTTAAAAAAATGTAAAGGATCAATTTATTTATTTTAATTAACATTTCATAATTAGTTATGTATTTATTTTCCATGAGTTCCTTAAATTATGGCTATATGAAAATATGTTCATATGATCATTAAATGGAATATGGACTTATTAATTATTTCATTAATTAATTATTTCATGTTCATTAATCTTAATAATAAATAGATAATAATAAAATGTATTCTATCCAGCTACTTTTTCATATTCATTGCATCTATAACTCTTCATGAGTTTGACCATGACCTGTATATGTATTGGATGTTTTAATTAAATATATTTCATGGGATTTCATATAATTATTATTAAATTAATTTTTATTTCCTACCATTCATCCCTCCCTCAATTATTATGTAGGACTTAGGTGGCTAAGTATATTTATGAATTCTCTTTTTTAACTTATAATTTAGTTCCCCTAACATACATTAGAGTCATAAATACCAAAAATTAATGTAGTATCAAAAGGCGTGTGGTGGCTATTCAAGGCATGGCCATTATTTTAATAACTCTGTAAATTCATAGGAGGATAGGGGGAATATAGTAACTCATTCCATAATCAGAAAAAGAAGTTATTTTTCCTTTGAAAAATGTTGATTTAATATATTCTCATTAAATCATCCATTGTATAAAGCTCGCGATTTGGTCATTAAATAATTATTTTATTGATTCAATTTCATGATCACATAAATAAATGAATTAATATTCATAGAAGGAAATTAAATATTTGAAGAATGCATTAACATTTTGTCCATCATTATTAATTTATTTTTTAACATCCAATTAATATTATCAAGAAATTTATAGGATTAAACAAGATAAAAATTTATTCATTATTAATTAAAATTCATCATTTAATTATTATGTCAAACTTTACCTTCCATTACTTGAATAGTAATAAAGTCATTGAATCTATGTGTATTAACAACCCTCATTGGGACACATACTTTTTGTTTAGAGATCATATGATGGTTATTGGTAGACTTACCCATTTTACATAAATATAAGTAGCCCTCACTATATGTGATGTAACTTGTATGTAAATTTTGTGGAAATCAAAGTCACGATTTCATGATAGGGGATTTCACTCAAGGGATCAGGTAGTTGTAAGCCTGTAATTAGCAAAGAGCTGGTTACCTAAAATCCTTCAAGGAGCATGAACATCCCACATTATTATTATGTGAAAGGGTATATGATTGTTTTCTACTATATATTCATAGAATCATGAATTCTGATTAAAATGGTGATGGATCTTGAGGAATGATAAAATAGTAATTGATTTAGAAAAAATTATTAAAATTGAATTAATTTCTTTTTTGCACATAATTTGTAATCAATAAATGTACTAATAATTTTCTCTTATCATTGTTGAATAAAATGGTAAGATCATCATCCACATTATCACTATAACCAGTATTTGATAAATGTAACCACATCACTCATAGTAATGTCCAGGAGTGGTTTATATTCCATCAGGTTGTATTATTCCATGAACAGAAATATTGGGTTCTAGAATCCTCAATGCCAAATATTTCTACTAAAGAGGTCAGTGATGAAGAGTTCTAGGTCTATAAAAAACATTTGAGAGAGAAGTTTTATGTTCTATTTATCATGATGTTATATATGTCTAGTGAACCCTTTAAGTCTCATAAAAACATGTATTCAACTAAAATTATTGAAATCCTCCATTGTATTTACCATTACAGAGATAGAATAGAAAAAATTTGATATATCTATTAAAATATTTCTTAGAAATCATGGATAGGGTTCCCCATCCTAGCCTCAAGTAGATAATTTTATTGGATATATTTATCATCTATATTTTGAAGGGATTAAATAGTCTAATGAACCTGGCACCCATATCATTATGGAATCACTTGTTGGAGCTTATATATCTTTTTTTTGTAAATATAAATTTTAATAATAATGAGAAGTATCAATTAGTTATACTGACCCTCCATCACCATGTCAATAAGGATATGAAGAATGAAAATCCTTCTATCCTTATGGTGAGAATATTCAATGGGAAATGGGTGATATTTAAACAAAAATATTCTTCATAATATTAAAAGAATAATAATATCAAGGGAATAGAAAAGGAAAATTTTGTTTCTTTTTTTTCTTTTTTTAAGAATATTCACTGAATGAAAATTAGAACCCCACCAAAGAAGAAATTTGAAGCTTCATGTGAGTTTTTTATCAAATGAATTTTTTATAATTCATGAAATTAGGTATTAGATACATCCTATTGTGCTCAATTATGTATCAAATATATGAACCAAGTGAGATTCAAGAAGATTTATTGATGGGAGACTGATCTATAGACCTCAAACATAGGATAACATGATTTTTTAGAAATTAGTGAATACCATTTCATATTTAAAAAAAATGGTGACCTTGGTAATAATTTTTTTTTATTTTGTGACATCAGTTACCAAAAACATTATATTAGTAACCATACAATATGTTGATGGTTTTATATTCAAATTAAAAAATAGTTTTTTCTTATTTTATAATAATTTATAGTTCTATTGAAATGAAATATTAAATAATTGTATTTTTTTAATGGACTATAGACACCAAGTAATTTAAACAGAAAAAAAACAACAACTCATATGACTCAGACCACACCAAACATTTAAATTACTTTCTAGGTCATGTATACGAAAAGAACATGACCAGCCTTCTTTAAGAAGGATATTTATATTCATCTGACCAAAAAACTTGTCATTTATTACTCATGATTATAAGGTAAAATGTCCAAATCCCCATTTAGTTGTAATTGTTAAAGGGATAAAGAGATTCATGAATTAGTTCAGACCGATGTGTGTGGAAAACTTCCTATTAAAGAAAGGGGTGATTACTCATATGTCATAAATTTTATTTATGATCTTAGTAGACACAATTATGTATATATAATGAGTTATAACTCACATTCTATTTATAAATTAATGTAATACAATGATTAGGTTAATAAAAATCTTAAAATTAAAATTATATAACAACACTAAGACCATTGTGGAGAATATCTGAATCAATAATTCATTGATCAGTTATGGGAGTTCGATATACTATCTCAACTCACTACTCCTTATATTCCACATTGGAAGGGTGTAAGATAATGGTGGAACTACACTGCATTGGAAATGGTGTGATCATTGATGATCCATGCATTTCATTCATTATTGTTAGGGGGTTACACATTATAAACACCAGTAAAAATAGAAAAACCATGTTCCAACTAATGTGGATGATTGTACAATATACAAATTATTAAATGAAAAGAAACAGGTGTTGTCATAACTAAATTTTTAGGGTTGTTCTGGATTCTTTAAGGCCATTGTTGGTAACCAACATGGACCGTATAGAACAATTTATGCCTTTATAGTATATCTTAATGAAATAAGGGAATACTACCAATACTAACATGCAGAAAAAAGCTTATAGTAAAAAAACACACAATATTCCTTGAGAGGAAGAACATCCCATGAATATATAGTCTGACTGAGATAGACTTCGATAAAGATGAGTCCCAAGGTACACCAGAGTTGGTAGAATAATAGATTCCACAATGCCCATTGGAATAAGAAACAATTCTAGATAAACAAGTACTATATAAAAGTACAATAGAGGTTATTAACCGAAAACATCTTCTATTTAGAGTCAATGAAGATGGAGACACATTATTACTTTATATTAATGATCATATAACATACAATGAATTACTATGTCTCACATATGCATCCATGTGGCAAGAATCCCTGAATTTTATAATGAAATCTAAATACAAAACCAAAAAATTTATTTGGGTAGATCTTCTGATGGAGGTAAACAACATTAGATGAAAATTTTAATTTCAGAATAAACATTACATGGATGGAAAGTTTAGTACCTGTAAGGAAATAAGTTTTCTAAAGGGTTTTAATAGTGTAAAATAATTTAATACGATGAAAAATTTTCACTAGGTTCAATAATGAAATCCATAAAAATTAGACATGAAATTACATCTTACCAATACATTGAGATTCTTAAAATACATGTTCAATAGCCTTACTTAATGGAATCTTGCAGGAAGATGAATATATAAAAGAACAAGAAGGATTTGTTAATCCAAATTATGAATGTAAGATATGAAAAACAAAAATAAACTTTTATGGATAAATGAAATATTATTGGTCATGGAAAATTCATTTTGATGAATCCATAATAGATATTGGTTTTATAATGAATGTTCATGAGTCTTGTATCTATAAACAGTTTAGATGGAGTGAAGTAGTATTTTTAAAAGTTTATGTTGGAAAAATATTACTAATTAAAATTTAAATACTAGTCATATAGCCTATTCGTATGAATAAATTATCCCCTATGATCGACTTGGGATAGGTATCATATATACTTCAGATCAGGACCCATAATGATAGATCCAAGAGGATTCTCATCCTAATTCAAATATACACATATACAATATAAAGTAGATATTTAGAATGGAACAAACCTTGAAGGGTTGATTTCCAACATCAAATGGAATTTATCATTCTGTAAATGTTTCCTTAGAAAAATGGGGAAAAAATATAATGTAATGTATTTCATATGAAATACCGATTGGGTGATTTATGTATGATATGTTATGTACTATGCTAGATTTTTCATACACATTAATTGTGGTATGAAGATATCATGTTAATATAGGTTCCCAATATTGGATGGAATTCAATACTATCATTAAGTGTCTCAATAATATAAAGGACATGTTCCTAGTTTATATATGATATGAGGAACTAGTAATTATTGGATATGAATATTCTCTTTTAAAAACTAATCAATGTGATATAATGTCACCATTGGGTTAACTCAAAATTATTTTTTCATTTTATCAATAAAACAACTTAATTTTGATTGGGAACCTTAAAATAAATTATAAAAAATTTTATATTTTAAACACCACAAACATTAATGGAATAAAATCATCAAAATCCACCAAAAAAAAAATCAAAATTCAACATAATATTTAAAATTCATACACTCATTCCAAAAACCCAAATGTAAACACCATGGGGAACATCCACCTTTATCCACACACCATGAATAATCACCTTAATCCACAATCGATTCATCATTGAAATCAACATTATTAGAAATTCGAATCCATTGATGTATATCATCACCACCATTATAAAAAATTGATAACCTCTAAGATATGCAAGTTGGAATCTCCCCTGGACTAGAAAACTGAACATTTGATAACTGACTGAAAATAAATTTTTTATTATCATAAACCCCCTTTTAAAGACTAAAGAAGAACCCAACAGGACATCATTACATACAAAAACCGAGCCACCACAGTCAGGTCCAGAAAAAACAACACATTAAAAATTAAAAAACAAGGCTCCAACCTTGCCACATAACCAGGAAGTCCAGCTTCCACCTACTCATTACTACTCAAAATGCTTTCCCATCTATGAAAGACCGAGACTGGAACAGATGGAAATACCATACCTTCTCAAAATGTTAAATCAGAATAGAAATTCTAGGTAAAAACTCATTATCTAACCTTCTCTAGGGAACCCCTTTGTACAAGACCTTGTTGCATATTATCTTAAATGAAAACCACATCGCTACTTGGAAAACATTTCCACAAAATCAACCCACAATGAAAAAAATTGAACAACATCACACTATAATCCATCATGAAAACCATTAAAATTCCATCCTATTGATGTGATTTCATCCTCAACCTATTTCACATGGTCCTCCTATTTTTTTTGTTGATATGGAGTCATCAGAAAATTCCTCCACATCTTAAATGAAAATAAACAAAAACACCTTCTCATTATTTAGAACAAAACCTCCATGAATATTTTAAATAATGTTCTTTAGAATCCGCATAAACTAAGAATTATCACGAAGATTTTTCTAATAGAGAAAACTTAGAGATAATAGTATCTCCCTCTCCATCGCAAGATCCTTCAGAGAAGACCGATCATCATACACCGAGAAACTGAAACACATCACCAAACAAAAACACCACTGAATATATAATCACGTAGTAAACATCACTGACACATTATAATCTTGTTGCATATCATCCACTCTATCATCGCAAAGTAGAGTAAACTATGACCCAGAATCATGAACAGAAAAATGCCAAACGTAGGCCAGAGCCATACCCCATCTTCGCCCCCTTGATCTCACCCGAAGACCACATCGAATTGATGGACACCCATCTAGAAAATAATTAACCATTGAGATGACCCTCTACCATGAGAGGATGATACAACGACCACTGGCTTCACCATGCTGGAAAATTAAGCCCTACCCAGTGAGAAGGGAATGAGCATATAGAGGCTAACTATTTGTGGGAAATTCCAAGATAGTTTCTCCCTTGAATGAATCCTCCACTAGGAGAGAAAGAGCCACCACAAAGTGTCATGTAGGAGGACAAAGAGATCCACAGGGGACCCAAGGAAAAGAGAAGATAGGTGGCGATAGGGGAAACCCATATCTCATTGGATCCCCTTACCGGCTCATTGGAATCCTTCAAAATCCACTATGTGTGACTCTCCCTAATATGTTTTTATGCAATAAATAGTAATAATCCAAATCAAGATTATATGGAATGGAACATATTATAATGTCTTCGTCATTTCAAAATCACCACCCAATAGTCCTTGAAAACCACTAAACATATCTTATATGGAGGAGGGTGGATGAATCACAGAGCATGAGAAGAGTAGGAATGGACACCATCAGGAAAAGGAACTAACACTGAAAACATCTTTTGCAACCATGGACGAATGACATGAAAAAATCTATAACATCACATGTACAAACATAAATCAAAACTGAAAAACACTACCCTGATCAAAGGAAATCCCATTAATAGAAAAGACAAAAATGATACAAATGAATGGGACTAAAACCCTAAGATGGGAGAGAAATAACATGAATAATTGCTATTATAAAATTAATAACTCTCAGAAAACACATCCCAAAACCCACATGAGAACCGATAATTAAATAAAAAATATATTCGAATACAATAGATTTGGTTGTAATAGTAGGGTTGAGATGAACAGGGCATCACAAGTGAGCCACAATCATAGAGAGATAGAAACACCCAAATGAGACAAAAGGAAAGAGAGTGGAAGAGTGAAGTGAAGGAAATACGAAGTGATATATTATGGTGAAAAACCATGTCCCAGGAGGAGAGAAACCCATCCATGGAAGTGATGAAATATGGAATGGTGAAACATAAAAATTAAGCAAAGAGGTAGGGAACCATATGTAGAAAAAAGTAGCATCTAATGCTGGAAGAGTCCGGAAAATCTCTAGGGAATAAACCCTTTCTGAAGGAGAGGTGTGGTGCACTCAAAAAGGTATAAGTATAATGTTGTCATACATTCATAGAATATTATATGTAAAATTTAGATTCTATGTTTTCTAAATAAGAATCATTTATTCAAAAAATAATCCTAGAGTATGTTGTAGTATCTAGAAGTAATGACCCTATCACACTCTAATGCGATAATAATGTATGGGAAGATATTGAAAACATCTAGGGTCACATTATTAGATGAAGAACATATATTGGAAGTATCTTATCTTTATGGATTTTACTAAGAGAGGTCATGTTTTGTATAGAAGTATTTTTATGGAAGACAACGTAAAAGACCCTTTAAATAATATCTTGACTCAGTAGAAACATGATTATCATGTGAGGTCTTCTTAACTGAAATTTATAGGTATTTGGATCTTGTCCATATGTGGTTTTGTTTGATTTGGTGTCCTAGGACCAACTATTTTAAGATGATTACATTTATATTTTATGTATTGACTATTAATAACGAATTTTATTACATATTTTTCTATGTTTGACATCAAATTAATGTAATAATTTTCCAATAGAATTTTAATTACATTGAGGCAGTCATAGGAGTTCCCCGTGATTATGAGAAACATGGACTTCCAAGAAAATAATATTAATATAGTTATATGGTTGGATAACTTTCTCCAGTGAAAAGTATGGTATTTAGAAAACCTATTATGGGTATTCATATGTGGATGTGGAATCTTCTCATGAAGTTTCCACTTCATAATCTCTATGAATAATGAATATAAAATCATAACCACCAGTAAAAATTCCACATGTTTTGGTGTAATCCTGTAATCCTATGAGTGAGCTTGTCTAATGGTGCATAGAAATTAATATTATCATTTATGCATGTCATGAATTCCACACATATATTTTTTAAAAAAAACATGATGACAGCTATTCACGATGAGGTAGGGTGCATTGGGTGAATCATGAATGACATGTCATTAATGGATATGCCAAAGGAGGAGTTTTAACTTCCATATTTATCGAAGCTCATATCATGAAGAGTTTATTAGAAATGAACTATATCCCAAAATTTCTTGTCCATGGTTTAAGGATATAATTATTCTAGACTATTAATGAAAGTTATATAAAGAATATATGTTGGTGACATGTATGTGCAACTATCATGATGAGATATTGTGAAAACCCGATTATATTACATAGTGATAATTTGAATGGTTTTTTTATCATTGTGAAATAATGTTCTTTATTTGGGGTGTCTTAACAAGTTTCTAG
This sequence comes from Viscum album, assembly GCA_963277665.1. Lineage (NCBI taxonomy): Eukaryota > Viridiplantae > Streptophyta > Magnoliopsida > Santalales > Viscaceae > Viscum > Viscum album. The sequence goes on along the minus strand of OY728158.1, from coordinate 357,240,312 downwards.
ACTGTAATCTTGGGCTTTCACCATACCTACCTAATGCCAATGGGAAATAAGAATAGAGGGTAACACAAAATTTGTATTCATTGATTGCTATTATATTATTCTGTAATTTAATTAATGGAATAATTTTTAAGAAAAATGTTGGGGTAGTATGCCTTGGGTAGTGAATTTTATTATGTTTATCTTCCACTAGTGATCCTATCTTTTTTCATACACTTGTTCTATGGTGTGTTCTTTGAATTTTTTGTCTCATGATTCCATGACATCCATGTATTGTATGCTAGGAAGGTGGTGACAAATATGCTATGGACTTGGTGAGCCCAGTGGCACCATTATAATCCATAGGAGTTCCACTCAAGGAACCAACTACTATACACAATATTATCACTGATTACCACGTTCGTGATATTTTATTATTTCTGATGAAGTCCATGAATGGTGATCCATAGATAAAACCTACAATGGATGATCTCACTCATGAGTTCCATTAGTATTCTCCACCAACATCATTAGGGGATGATGGTATGCTAAGAGATGAGTCTTAGGTTGAAGTCAAATTGTCTATATTTCAGCTTCTAAAGAAACCTCTTATGAGGAGGATCAATCATCCCACATTCTTGCTTCGGGAATCGACCAAGCACTGTTGGGATGTGATTACTTAGGCTGGTTTTCATCAGGGTATGTTATAGGTTGATTTCTATACTGCATTATATGACTAGTTCTTTCCTCATATATTTAGAGACTACAAAGCCATATAGTTTATGAATCTCAAATAGTGTTTTATATTATTTATGGAATATTCAGCATGTTTCATGGAGTTGCAACACATTGCATCACTTCTAGCCAGTGATGAGTTTTTGTGTTGTTGGAATTTTGGTGATGGGATCCAGTATGCCATCTATACATAGGTGAATGAATTTATCATTAATATATGTTTTAAAATATTCATTTAGTCTTTTATCACTGATTATAACCTGAGAGAGGACAATAGTTCAAGACATACAGTACTTGTGTCGTGTTAGGCTAGTAGTTCTTCTTGTAGAAGGAAGCATTCCCTTATGGTTTCTTGTTAGGGTAGTGAAAACCAGAATTCCCATTTCAATATCTCTAAAGTGTGTCATGAGTGTGAAATATGGGCCCCCTAAAGGCATATTTTGATAGAGACCCAATAGAGTTTTGAGATTGCGGTCGTAGGAGGAATCTCCACTGTTTCTGATGAACATTTCCACAAACATCGAGTAAAAAAGGATCCATTCTAGCATCACCTTCATGAGTGGGTTCTTTTTAAAAACGTCAGGTGTGAGATTGGAATAACACAGGCATGACTGGTAGAGGAGGAGGTCGTTGCCATGGAATCCAGACCCTTGATCACCAGAAATTCCAAAAGATAATTTATGATCTTGTTAGTATATTTGTTGCACACAGACGTGGATCATGAAAAATGCAGGCACTATAGCCAATGTTCAAGGATAATGCTACATGACAACATAAAATACATTTAACTATTTTTTTGGAATACTCTAAAGTATCTACATTATTTGATACATGTTCTTGGAACTATTTTATCACTATATCTATTATGGAAAGTCTCTTACTTGAGATACAGTATTACTATGCTTTAAGGAACCTATATAATCCATTATGGGTTTGAAACGAGGGTATATTCCAGTGTCAGAATTTTCCCCTTGAGGAAGGTAGATTCCTCCTATTATAGAACCTATTCATTCTTGAGATGATTGGCTTCAATATCATTCTATTGATGGATAGGTTGGTTCATACTCTTTCTTTTCTATACTGTTACTACTATAGGGTATATTTTAATTCACCAAAGGGAATTATATATCTCCATAATGGTTAGTGGGATGTCTGGGCTAGAAGAGCAGGACCAGAGAATCATGGGATAGGTGTATAGATCACTTAGGTAGAAGATATATTCATGGATGATAAGGTTTAATGACATGTTGATTTTATTCCTATGGTGGAGTATTTCAGGGATGTCTTCCCCAATGATTGTTTGGCTTACCACCCGAGAGAGTGGTACAATTTACAATTGATCTTATTCCAGGATAAGATCCAGTGTCTATTCTCTATACAGAATGGAACCAATATATATTTAAGAGCACAAGTGCTATTTAGATGATTTATATGCCAATGGTTTTATATATCCCAATACCTTATCTTCAGTATCACGAGTTCTTTTTTTCCATGAAGGCATATAGAACCATATGTCTATGCATGGATTACAAAAGGTTGAACTAGATTACCGTCTTGAACCCATATACACTGCCTTGAATTGATGATCTATTAGACACTATCCAAGGATATAGGGTCTTATCGATGATCAACTTGAGTTCAGTTTATCATCAGGTGATTGTTATGCTGTCAGACATACCATGATTAGCTTTCTGTATAAGGTACGGTCTGTACGAGTAACTAGTTATTCTATGTGGTCTAACAAACATGCTATCCATTATCATGGCACTGATGAATAGGGTGTTCCGTCCCTATTTGGACTCTTTTTTCATTATATTTTTTGGATGACATGTTAGAGTTTTCTCAAACTCATAAAGACTATTACAAACACTTTGATATCATTTTGAGAACATTGATGGAGCATCAATATTAATCAAAAATTTATATGTCCCACTTATGTATCGATAATGTTCTCTTCATGGGTTATATCATATTAGAAACATGCATATCTGTTGACCTAATAATGGTTAGTTCTATTGTTTCCTAGGAGAATCCAAAGAATGTGTTTGATATAAAATGTTTCTTGGTAGTGGATAGATATTTTTGTCATTTCATACAGGATTTATCATGACATTCTACACCCCTTAATATCTATATAATAAAAGGTGTCATGTTCCTCTAGTCAAAAGTATGTGAGAATTCGTTTTAGGAGCTGAAGGGTAGGATTTTCCCAACACTAATAGAAATTATTTCAGAGCCATATTTTTGTTATACAATATTCCTTGATTCATCAGGAATTTTCCTCTGAGTAGTATCAATGTAAGATGATAGATTAATTGCATATGGATCTCGGTAGTTGAGGATACATGAGGTAAGAACCTGATGTAAGACCTTAAGCTACCAATAGTTGTCCATTACATACATTACTGAAGACACTATCTGTTAGTTGAGTGATTTGTGGTGTAAAAAGAACACAAGAGCCAAAAATATATCTTTTATCACTATGACTTTAACCTTAGACAATGGATATGTGTCAAATATCAACAATAAGTTGATTTTTATCGTGACTATATAGCTCAGAAGTAAAATTTAGTTGCAGTTGGGATGAGTCGGAACAATCAGACACAACCCATACAAGAAGGTAGTGAGGAATAGAAGTTAATAGCCCTCTCCTCAGTGCATCACTTAATGTTTTATGATTATCACAAGAGGTATTATCTCTAATGTTTGGAAGTCACCTCTCCCCTCCTAGAAATGGTAAGGGGTAGAAAATTTTCAAATCCTGAAGGATTGGCAATCCATGAAAGTATATCAAGAGATGACCCACCCCCAGATTGGACTGTATACATTGACGACATCATACGTATTCATGGACATGACTGGGTCCCTTAATATATGAAAGAGTATTTGGTGAAAGGGTCCTGTCCCCTTAGTGGATAGTTCATCCAAGAATCTAAAAGATGTATTGACTCATTCTATTCTAGTATTGGTGGCCTTGGATTAACTAATAGATGGTAGGATTTATCGCTACCTGTTCCACCTGTGAGTAGTTGGAGGTGGAGAAAAATAGACCTGCAGTCTTGGTATAATAGCTTCTAGTACCAGAATGGAAATGGAATGATGATTCTATCGATTTAATAGCTGGTATACCTTGTCCAACAAGTGGTGGTGACGTTGTATAGGTTCTCATTGAGAAATTGGATGAATATATCCATCTTGTTTCAAATTCAGGGGACATTCTCAGTTGATGAGTTGGGAATAGTATATGTCTGTAAAATCATATGATTCCATGTGGTCCTTCATTCTATTATTTCAAATAGGGAACCTCATTTTATATCATGGTTTAGGCTTGTATTGTAGAAGGATATGGGAACACAGGTGTTTCTAATCACAACATTTCACACTTAGACTGGTATAAAATCTGAAGAGACGTATAGTTCTAGAGAACACACATTGAGCATGTTTCCTTGATATCAGATGATCTTTGTGAAAAGAAATTCCCTCTCATTGAGATCACTTAAAATGAATACTTCCGGGAGAGAATTTTGATGGTTCACATTGCGGCCTTATATGGTATGTCATGTTGTTCACCCCAATGCTAGCTAGAGGTAGGTGAGGCAACCCTCCTAGCTCATCATCTCATTCCATAGACTTTGTAGTAGGTTTAACTGATCAATAATTGTATGACTACTTCCCAGTATAGAGAAAAATATTATGTTGATCACCTTTGAAGAACTCTAGAGTTCTTGGTTATGGAGAATTTTTTCCTTTGAGTATCACCAAATATGGGGAACAGAAGAAAGGGATGGTTTCATCTAGTTTCAGGGGTCCATTTGAGATCCTAGATAGAGTCAAGCTAGTAACCAATCAGTTTCAACAACCACATAGCTTCTAGGTCATTCACAACATATTCCATTTTTATATCTTTTCAAATATCATGAAAACCTATATCAAACCATTTAGAATGAGGAATTGGGTTTTTATGTTGATTCTACTTTAGAAGGGTATCCTATATTCATCTTCGACTAGAGCTAGAAGGTTCTCTAATGTTGTTTTATCCCTCTACTATGGGTGTTGTGGCAGCATGGCCATGTTCTAGATGAGACATGGTTGTAGGAGGATGATATACATTCCCTATGCCCAGAATTGTTCCCATAATGTATTTCTACACCCTTGAATGGTGAACTCAGTGATGAGTTATTTTATGAGGGAATGACAGTAAGAACCTATTTTTCCACTCTGGTATGGATCCTAGAATGTTTGGCCTAATTCTTTATTTTCCACCAATTTGGATGCCTAATGTGTTATTGTTGTTCCTGAGGGTGTCTATGGGCTTGTTTAAAGCCTGTAACAATGAATTTTTTGGAAAACAGGCATGCTGCACTATTTATAAGAAACCATGCAATAATGCCTCATAGTTAGACCAAACAATGCGTGTGGACTGTTTTTTTGTAATAGCATTACTGCACAGTTAGTGCACAACATACCTAACCATGTCAGTACCCCACTTCCCGAGGTACCCATGCATTGTTTTTTCACTGTTTATCAATATGTGAGGAAAAACCATGCACATGAAATTTTCTATGTATAATGACCATTTTCCCTTAATGGTCTAATTAACCGTCCTCCTTCCACCAAATATATGTTTATATAGTATTGACCTATTTTTCATCCATTTATTATCACTTTGACAGCCTATAGTAGGGATTGAAATATATGCTTCATCTGGGATCTGATTGAGCTTCCATTCATCTCGATGAATATGCAATAGTAAGTAGTCATGTAATTTTTTGTTGTTATGATCCAACATTTCTCTTCGCATAGTTATAGAGGTTTCATCATTTTATCTATTTTTATTATATACTCTATTATATGAAAAAATTGATCTTGATATCAAAGGAGAATGTTTGTGAAACCATTTAGGTGTGTGGTCAATAACTCATCCCTCAAAATTGTTGATTTTGGAATTGTTGTGTGGGGACTACTGATTTATTCGGCTACCATTTATTGAATTTATATTTCATTATTATAATATTTAGAACCATATGTTTATTATATTTTCATGTATGTGATTATTTATTGGTGGTTACACCCACAACCCACAACATCTCTTGTAGGATGATATTCCATAATTGGGTTTTTACTGTTTTGACACTTTTGAGCCATCATTCAGATGTTCTCCTGCATTACCACACTAATGTTAGACCTCCTTTTCATAAACTCCTATTGTATGATGTAATGTTGAATGGAATTTACCATGTCAGTTCTACTTGAACTACCTATGGTATGTGCCTCAAATTGATTATTAAATGTGAAAGGAAAATTGGAATGTATACTATGTATATAGATTGACCATATTAAATGTAAATGAAATACAGGTTGCCTGTCTGTATCACCCCTTACCACATAAATGGAACATAGTGTAATGAACCTTGATTATTTAATAAGCCTTAAATGAGATTAATAAATGTTGCATGCAACATGGATGTGTCAAACTATTGGAAGGAAATGCTTGGACCAAATGGACATGTTGATTACTTACGACATGTTTAAAATATTTATTTCTAGTTGACTTTATAAAATTAATGAAAGGAAAGGATTGAACCAAATAAAATATTTCACGAAATAATAAATAAAATTAGAGTGACCTAACTCACACCTGCCTTTGATTCTTATTGGGGAATTCCTTGAGCACTCGAGAACCCTATTCCAATTAAAGGATTCAACTTGCTTATATTGAGACCCACCAAGATCCAGATCCTTGTGACTTTTTGGATGCTTGGTATGACATTATAGGATTATTCACAAAGTATTAAAGCTTTCCATTGATATAATCATTGGATATATAATTTAAAAGTAAGATCCATGGTTACAGGCTATAGGGACCTATCTTTTCATAGCCCCATTTTTAATTAGAAGATCACCTTGGATTCGGTTGGCATCATATTGTGCAATTAATTAGAATATGATTAATTTATTACACTCTTACCCTTATCTAGGATATAAATATTTCTAAGTTGGTGACCCTTGAGGTCTATGTTTCCTTGGTTATTACAATATAACTTCATTATTTAATGTCATTCCATGTATCCTTTTGTTACCATTGAAGCTTAATTTTTGTTAACATGTTACTCATTTATAAACTAGTAATAATAAAAAAATGGACTGGTTATGTTCATATCCAAGATAAGGGTAGAATAAGGTAGTTGGTTATTTAGATACATTGTACTTATTTCCATTATATATGCATATTTTCATACTTTTAAATTTCAAATACACAGGCTTAATGTTATAGACACCATTGGTGGTGGCCCACTGAGATATTTCACCCAACATCCCTTTGTTTTGTTTGGTTCCTAGAGTAGATTACATGAATTCAGGTGTTGATAAAATGGAAGAATATGACCTGAAATACTAGATTGCAAGAAGTTTAAGAAAGGGTATGATGACATATGACTAAGACAAAGAAAATGATTCTTGTGATATTCTTTTTATTTCCTTTATACTTCTATGGATCATATTTTCATTAATATATTGTATCCATGATTTCTAGTTTTAGTGACATGATAAATCATTATAAGTTTTTTTATTCTTGTATGTTATTCTGGTTATTTCAATAATTTTTTCTATTTTCCCCATTTAACATTGTGCCTTCTGTTTACATTTATTTCTTTGTCTATTTAATTTTTTTAATATTTATCTATTTTACTACACTTAGGTAATGATGGAATAGTCTCCCCACATAAACACCCTAGGCTATAATTTCTTGTTGGAATCCACTTTAGTTTGAAGAGATTCTCTTGGGGCCATTGTCCCACTGGGCTTGGAAAACATATTATGTGGAATCCATGTCTGGTAAGTCACACACATGTTGTTGATCCACTAATAATTCCACAGTTTCAACATCAACAATATGGTATTCGTATAGATTGTTGGCATCATCATGTGCCAGATTCATTGTCTATGTCATAATTTCAAAATTAAATTTTGATAATAAAAATCTCTTAGAAAACACATAACATTAAAAGGAAAAATCATAATATATTAAATAACACATTATCCTATTCTTCACACACTCTTTACATTCTTTAATGAATTATTAATTTGGGATCATTTATTGAGTGTCTGAATTCCATTCTTGTGGTAATATTTAATATATAAGAACTCTCTACATTTGGACCGTCATTAATTGATTATGGTCTCCCAATAAATGGGACACCTCCAATTAAATTTTAATCAAATGTTGTAGTTTTTTTAGTCACAAAAATTGAAATATTCCATATTAATAGATATAATACATATAAAACATACACTCATTGTGATGTCATTATGAATAGTACATATGTATACCTTTCAACACTAAAATTCTCCTTCACGATTCTCAATTTTTTGACTTTAATTATAGCATTATTTTTAACCCATTTATAATTAGACATATTCACTTGAAATTTTAAATAATCAGACTGGTTTATTTGTTCAATTATGATAGATTATGAAATATTCAAATAAATTAGATTTATACCCTTGGAACTAAATAAATACATCACTTCCTATATAATTCTGAACAAACTATTTCACAACATACTATGTTCATAATGATCCATTATATAGAATTCTAACTATTAATTAAATAAACAGTGTAAGAGATAACATGTATATCTGGTCTCTTAGATATCCAATGATTCTATTAGGAAATAGAACTGGGATTGGATGATAAATACTTATAAAACATATCTTTGAAATATCATATGAACTATAGATTATATATAATTTCTATCTATATTTTATCCCTAGATATATTTAGTTGTCTAAGAATTATTCTTGGGGATTCATCATATGATGGAAAGTATAATCTATTATTTAAAATGTAATGGTATCCCTACTCAATCTCTGTAATGGTAATTTTAAAAACACATTATCCCGAAATTTTACCCCCATAACGTTTCCACAATGATGGGATTTTGGGAGATCAATGCTATTAACATATGGGAGGAAATTAGTATAGAATTCAATAAATTCATCAAAAACAAATCACCCATCGATATAAACACTTAACTAAATTCAATTAAAGATGTACCCCTTTAAAAAATTTATATATCATTCAGTGGGGTACATATATACAAAATATAATGACCACATACATGAATCCATCTAACACAGTGAACCATAAGGTGGAAAATTATGTCAATGAATTATGGCTCTAATAATTACTCCACCTATCATAATATGAGAACAATTTACTTCTTCGTGATTGGAAAAACTATGAGGTATATTGAATTACTACATTTAGATTTGAAAAGGACGTAATGTTCAGTTAAAATATGTTGTGCATTTTTTGGTAGTATGAAACACAATTCAATGAGAATTAAAACCTCCTTAAAACATTAATATCATGTTATTATAGTCCCAGTAACATCAAATTATTCATTTTAATCATATTATTCATAATTTATGGATACCCCTCTAAAAATTTTACACCATTGTGGAAGTTTCATATTTGAAATTCTTCTATCAAGATAGAGTGTATGCTATTAGGGAAATAACAGTTTTCATTTCACACTTTACTAGTTCCAACACATCTCTTAGACAAATATTATTCATTCACAATATATCCTAAATTCCTCATTTTACTATATGTAGTACATTTTTAACTTTAGAATAACAATTATCACATATATATTGGTTTCTATGTTTATGACATCAAAACATACATGATGTATAAATAATTCTAGTATGGTAATTCAATGAAAATTCATCTATTTTTTCAAACCATATTTTATATGGTTTTTGAAAATGGATTTCCAAAATTAGTGTCATTATCTTTTACATTCTTCATATGTTTATCACTTGTTATTTTAGATGGTGTTGTACATTGTTCTGTATTTCCATTGAATAATGTAATTCAAGAGACATATTTATGTCTTTAAGGATAAAATTTATAATATCCTAAAAAATCATTGGGGAATATTTTAGCCTAACAGAGTGTGTACCGTAAAAAATAATGGGACACCCAAAAATTCCATTAATTTTATAGCCAAAAAACTTCTATAAGAAAGAATGAAAATTATCACCCTATAAAACATTAATATCAATCTGAAAACGAAAATTTTATGAGCCTCATACAATGTAACAATTATATCCCACATTAAATTTTGTTCATCGATAAATGAAGACATATATGTATCAATATCATTACGTAGTTCTTTTTGTAATGATAGAAATAGACATAGTAAAATGTATTTGTTCTTCATGTATGACCATGGTGGAAAGCTATGAATTTCAAACATAACTAGCCATGTAATGTTAGTACTAAATTTTATAACCATATGACTTATTACATAAATATATAATTAAATTCAATGGTTTCTTTATCTACTTAAAAAATCATGAAATTCATAATAAAATTTCATCCACTAATAATATTTTTTTGGGTGTCATATATAACCATCTTTAATTCATGAATTGATATGCCATGAAAATTATCTAATGGTTTCTGGACACCATAGTGTTGTATGAACATTTGAATTATTGGAATTTGCAATACAAATTTTTAGGTACTTAATTTTTTTTTATTTTTTCGATCATCGCCTAGCCCCTGTATATGTTTTCAGTGATTGATGGTACTTATAAAAAAATATACAATCATTTTGATATGCATGTATTTTTTCATAGATAAAAAAAATTGAACATATAATTCATTTAGTGACATCTATTATACAAGGTATATCATTTTAATCTGGTAACATATCAATCAAGAGACCATGTCATTCAGTAAATTTTTTCCCTCTTTATATTGCCAAATTTTTTATTATATAAAATTAATACAACGAATAATGTTTTATATTTAGTGCAATTGGTAATCAATTGGGTCTTTTGATATATATTTAACTTTTCCAAAAACATTTTACAATCTTCCTGTTCATATTGAATTTCAATTTTCATTTATTATATATGATATCTATCATCATTTACACTATTACTCATATCAACTGATTAATTAATCACAATATCATACCGGTCAATATGTACATTCTTGTTTCTTGAATTTTTCCAATATTTATTGATTTGATCTATTTAATTAAAAATAAAATATTTTTCTAACATATATGTGTGATTTGATCATGAATAAAAACAACTTAAACTATGATAAATGATTTGAGAAGGGTCAATTGACTGCCCTTTTACAATATATGTGATCTTTTTGATGCCATCATCATAATCCATATTCATCTGATTAGAATCCATCTAGTTTGGATTAATATCCATTATATTATTCGTAATAATATTAATTTTATAGAAAAAAACATAAGGTATTAATAATCAAAGGATAAATTTATAAATACATTGAAGAAATTTGGTAATATTTGGAAGCAACATATATATGCATTTTGGACACGAAATGGTGAAAAAACAATTTAATGATAAAAATATATAATTCATTTAAATTGGAATAATTATATATTTATGACAATGTTTCCCATTGAGAAACTCCAATTAAAACTAGAATTTATGTTTTCAGAAAATAGTAGGATTTAGTTTGTTGAATTAAAGTATGAAATTGATGATGGGTGAATGGTTTCAAGCAATGGGGTAAAGGTTGAAGCTAAATTCTAAAATGTTAACCACACATGGGATTATTGAATTCAGGATGTGTTTCACCCTTTGGTATATTTTAATATTTATTTTATAATAATGATCATATTGGGCTACTAAATTGGAATGAATGAAAACATGCCAATGTTATTGATGATGATTACTAAAAAGTTAATTTTTTATGAAATGGTAAAATAAAAATAATCAAATTACAGTGATTGAGGGGATATACATTCCATAATAGATGGAATAAGTATATGAACAATCTTAAAAAATCATCTAATATATATGATGTTATTGTTATATGATAATAAGTGTCAAATTATGGTAATTGTGATTATTTTATAATGGTGGAAATCATTTATGCAATGTAATGTGTTATATCTATAATGATATGAATCATATAACTGGGTTTTATTGCTTTAAAAAAGTTAGATATAAAAAAATGTTCCCTTCCTAAATTAGTAGTGGATATTTGTTAGTGTGAAATTTAGAATTATAATGATGTTTGGGGTGAGAAACCTTAAAACATTATATCTGAGAAATAGTAATTTTATTTCTATATAATCAATTGAAGGTGAGTATAACCATCAGAATCAATTTTTGATGATTATAATGAGATAAAATTACCCCTAGACACTATATAATGTCAATATAGTCATGTATGAAACACTTATTACCTCAAAGAAACATTTAGGTAATTAATTTAAAATGAATTTTATACACAAAATTTACAAATATTGGTTACACAATAGGTGGAATACATCATTATTTTTTGTTGGATTATTTCATTATATGTAATACGTTTAAGTGACAAATAACTAGTGCTTTAATAAATTAGTAAGTTCTTCTTGGATTTTTTTAGTTATTTTAATATTGTATGAAACAATAATCATTCATTGTGTTTTTTTGGGCAAAAAAAAACAATGTACATTTTTTTAACGATAAAACAAAAAAAATCATCCAATAAGAAAATTTATTTGGTTAGTAAAATTTTTTATGTGATAATCATTTTATTCAATTATAATACTTTAATAAAAAATTTTCAATTAAAAAAATGATCAAATAATATAGTTTTAGATGGTTTTTTCTAAAACTTCTGGATTAGAATGCTTGCCCAAGATATTAGATATTTTATTAGTGGTTGTAAAAAGACAATTTACTGCATTGGGATCTCTAATGGTCGATTAGAAGTGTTCTTTTGGGGACTCTTATCACGGGTGGGGAAGTCAATAAAATTATGCTTCATAGAGATAAGAGAGGGTGTTCATGCATAATCTCCACTCATTGAAGTGTCTTCTTATAGCTGGTTTAATTTATGGGTCTCTATGACATGGGATATGATGAAATCCCATCACATGATTCCATGGGCACTCAGAGAACACCAACATTGAAGAATGATGGAATATATTTGTTCGTCTTGTTGGCTCACCATATTCAACCTCTTATATGTTTCTCATCTCACCCCATCCATGTACACCACTTACCTATTCTCATCAACCATAATACTAACCACAATAATATGATACAATAAAGGAATTTTATATTAGAAATCTATAATATAATAAAAAAAATTGTGATGATGTGATTAAATATTGATCGACAATGGATTTCCTTGGTGTTCCCAATAGAATCCACCAGGTCTCCTCAAACCCTAAGTAGTGGATTTATAGTCAGTTTCACCAATTGGATCATAAATTCATTGCAATCTATTGAAGGATCAATATTCATCAATAACATTATCCCTCATATTCTACCCTCTCTAGAACACCCTCCCTATAAAATGGTCTTAATATTTATTTCTAAAGGAAATAAAGCTGTTGGACAATGTGGGTGTGCAACAGCCACATTAAATAGGGTAACAAAAATACACAATATCTCCATAAAAAGTATTTGGAAGGATGTATAAGAAATTCATTTTGAGTCTGACTTCTCCATAAGGGAATACCATCTTGATGGAGGATGATATCTCTTCACTTATCTTTCATTTTATCCATCATATCTATTATAAAACCCCATAATTTTATAAATACAACTCCCCTTATATTTTAATAAAATGTATTATTATATATTATAGATATAGAACCGACATTTACTAATTTGGTTTTATTTGAATACTATCATATTGAAATGATCATTATGCACATTTAACATTGATTATATAACCATTGATGAGAGGCCATATGATTTGTATAAAAATAGGGTGTTGATAAATCCAATTGATACACTCAAAGGATGTGATAGCCTCAGCCAATGGGATAATTCGATATGAATACCAATTCTCAATGCTTTGAGGGAGATATATTATCTAGGATTTTTCTTGACCACACACAATCTGAGATCCAAAAACATAATAATGAATGAAATCATTTGTGGAAGAAGCTCAAGATCATCGAGTTGGGGACACAAATCAGGTACAAAGAATCACCTAATGAATGTATCGTCATCGTGAATCAAACCCTAAGAGATTTTTCTTTTGTATGAAAGAGAAATGTATCAATACCATAATAATTTAATATATATATATTATTTTTAATAGAATAATCTTCTTATTTTCTTCTTATCATTATATTATAAATTATTTTCATTTTTATACAATAACACAAAAATTGTATTTTAAATTAGTATTCAATTTCAAATAAGACATTTATTATTAATAATTAATGAATTTTTGAAGTAAATAATAAAATATTATTTTTAATTAATATTTATTAAATATATATGATCACATAATTTTTAATAAGTCAAAATATTATTTTTGTAAGGGTTTGAAAACTATTAAGGTCAACAAACCCAAAATTTCCCAATAATTTTCTACTTTTTTAAAAATTTAAAATTAAAATAATTATAAAATTATTTTAAAGAAGTAAATTTTTTCATGAATTTTTGAATTGAAATAATACATAGTAAATTTTTCATAATTTTTTGAGGCAGTAAATTTTTCTGTTATAAATTAAGGGTCATATAAATATATGGTGCATATCAGAACATCATAATGAACTAAAAGTGTTGTAATAAACTCTATAAATGGTATATTTGGAAAAATATATTTTTCACATTTAAAATAATTTATTTTATTTATATTTGATTAATTTTATAAAGTCTTTATGAATAATTGAAAACCATTAATATATTTTATGGTTATAAAATCATTTCTTTCGGAATATAAATCACATCCACACGAGCATGTATATTATATTTTTATATTTGAACTTTTACATAAAATATAGTGAGAACAACTACTATTTGGAAGAAACCAAATTAATAACGCTTGATATAGATCGAGGTTTTAGTTATTTTATTACCTAGATTCCAAAACATATGATTGAGAAATAATTAATCTTTCCTCTACTCATGTCAAATATAAAACAACCCAATATCCCCTTTATCTCCACTAAAATCCCACAGATCACATCCTTAATCTTACCTCCCTTATCTATATTCCTCTTACGGATCCACAATCTCTCAAAAAGCTCTTCCCAAGCATTCGGAGTCACACTCACAAGGTCAGTGTTCTATTCCTTATTTTTATTCTACTATATTCATTATCATATGCCTCTTTTATCCATTTATTAACTCTACAATATGTTATTCCATATCCCCACACAAGAATTATTATTTATAAGTAATTAATGAACCCTTTATCTCATATCAATTCCTCCCACGAATATTTATATTCCCCTATTATGCCGGAGAAATTTTACATTGATTTTTAATGCCAAAAAATACTGTAGTGAATAACCATACTGATTCCCCATAAAGGACGTCCTAATTTATGAACTTATACATACATATTTGGGACATAGATGTGCGTATTATAAACTCCATGATCACGGAATAAAATATTATAATGAATGAATCCTTGTGGTATGATCCATGTTTTGGAGTTTGTTCCCTAAGACCAACCTCTTTATACATTAAAATAAACATCATTTGACTGATTTGAATATTTATAAAATAATTATCAAATCATGATTGTTCCTATTTGGGAAAAAGTATTTTATAATGTCTTATGAGCAGCTATCACACTAAAATGTTATAGCAACTCCATGATTTGATGAGAAACCGAATGTTATACCACACTATTTTTGAATACATTTTATATATCCAAAGATATCATTTAAGGGACACAAATGATATATTATAATAGGGGTATAGAATCATAGGACATTGAGGCACCTTCACATCATGTACTTCCGTGGTAATATATAGAAAAATATTATTAGAACGAGAACCACCAGTAGAAAATCCACATTTTTATGTGTCATTGGATGTTCCTATCTACAGACATGTTTATTGGTCCATAGACTTAATGATTATTATTACTATGTATTATGAATCACACACTTAGATTTATTGACAAATACCATGATGAAAGATGTTTTCGGAGAGGTAGGATATGTTGGGGGTGTCGGGAGTAAAAATCCATTAATGAATAATTTGAGATAGGATTTATCCCTTTTATTATTTAAATTAAGTTAATCTCTCTGCCCCTTTAATGGAAATGATATATAATAAATAAATCCATGTCCATAGTTTTATATTGGAAAGTTCTATTTCCAAAATTTCAATGAAAGAGACATCAAGCACAGTGGATGATGTTACTGAAATACAACTAGCTTGATTTGAGATATCTTGATAAAGGAAATATATTACACACTAAGCATCTCTATGATGTGGCATGTCATTGTTGCATTAACTTTATTATCAATGGGTGCCTTGGCGTGTTTCTAGATTCTAAACATCTTAATTTTGCTACTTACCATAATTCCACTGAGAAAGTCACTTAGACGACCACACACTATTTGTATCTGGAATCCTAGTTAAATTATTTTTTAATATTTATTATCTTGTAGGTTGAATAAATTTTACTCTCGCATGTAGTTTAATAATTATTTATTTATTCATGATCAAATTTTTCCATCACTAGTTATTCGAGAGAATATATTTTGAGAGGAATATTTAATAAATATTTACTTAATATTTGGAAAAATATTATATTTATTTATTTATTGGTGAATAATTCAGTGATATTTATTTAATAAATAAATAGACATTATTCAAGACCTGATAAATATGAAGTTGAAATCATGGACCGAGTTTAATTATCCAATGAGAAATAATAAATAATAAATATTATTTAATTATAATCTATATTTTAAGACCATTTAGAGAAATAATAATATTAATATTATTATATAATATGGGTTTTTTCTAAGAATAAATAAATAATTAAGGGAACATGTGAAATTATTTTAATTTAACCTTAGAAATACAAATAAACAAAAATGTTATTTTTATAATCCCCAATTAAATTGTGCACGATGACTCATAGAGGATCCTATCAAGACTAGAGAGTTACCTTTTTTAAGAACACTCCCAATAATGGAATGAAATCATACTCTACCAGATCAATGACAACTTATTGGAATAAATTTTCAAGGAGATACAGAAAAATGACACAGGCTCTTGTATCCTTCGTGCTTACCCACAGAGAATCCTTCAGTGACTTCAAGAGAATTATAGAACATGTATGCATCACTACTAGTGGAAATATATAATTGTTTACTAAAATGAAACTATAGTCCAGTGTAGATTTGTCACGGGATTCATCAATGAAAAATTAATTCTGTTGAGGCAATTATTTTTCTAATTATCATAATTATAAGCAATATTTGTTGATATACACTCTGTTTGTTTTTGCTGTGAATAAGGTTTTCAATCTCTGATTTAATTCAATTGATCATGGTGATTAAACGTCGTATAGATCATGTATTGATCATCAATTATAAAAAAAATGTTAGGAACCGCCCATCTAATGCCACCACTACACCTGAAACCTACAAGTGGTATCATAGTGGATATATAATTGTTTATAATTATTTACAAATCATTGGTTATTTATGCATTTATAATTAAGTTTATCAATTAATGGTAAATAATTCATTCATTATTAATTGTTACATATATATATTCCTACTTTATTTCTCAGATATCTATTTGATATTATTAATATTATGTTTAATTTAAAATCGAGGAAGTCAAGTAGAGGATACACGGTTTCTGGTCAGAGAACACCAAACTACATGTCATGTAACTCAAGTTACACACTATGTAATAACATTCAATTCATAAATATTTTATTCAAAATCAATTGGCTATTTTTAATTGATTATTTCACTAATTACTCCTTTCAATACACCATGTGATAACAAGATTTAAATAGTGAACAATCCACTAGACTAAAGATATTATATCCCATACACATGGAATGTAGTCCCTTTTTGTCAGATATGAGTCGTGTATTCCATACATAGCCTACCATACTGACGACCATGTAACATAGAGTCAACACTTTGTGTGGCCTTTGAAAATTTCATCTACTTCAAATTTTCTTTGGTACATTTTAAAAAACAGAGTCCCAGGTTGTGTATCTCAGATAGATGGTGAGAGGTGTACACGCCCTATAGATTGAATATACATGATCTGTAATTACACCATGTTATTCATATTTTAAATATATTTATTTTACGATGTAAAACTTGTGACACGTACTTGCTTGTGGTAAAAAATATAGGACACAACAAGTGATAAATTTAAATATACATAAATGTTAAATGTTTAATTAATATATTTATAATGATTAGATCAACATATCATGTATGAGTTGTATTAATTTCTTTTACTATACATGAATTTAAGAATAAAAATTCTCGATAAATCATGCAATTAGTGTAATCATCTATGATGTAGATGTTGCAAAAGTATGTGACATGCCATATATGCCATATTTCAAAAGAGTAAAATACATTATTAAATTAATATATGTTATGAATAATCAGACAGTTGTTCGCTATGTTACCCCCATTGTCCATATATGTACAGAGTTAATTTTAAATGAATTTATGTTATTTTTTTAAAATTATAATGGATTACAATATATATGAAATTCAGATAAAAATTAAGAGAAAAAATATTAATTATTTAATTATAACAATTAATCGATTTGATCAGGATTTATCTTCAATAAAAATGATTAATAATTGAATTCTTGTTTTATTGAATACATAATTAATTATATGCATGTGGATGATAATTAGATAGACCAATCCATTTTTATGTGATTGGTTTCGTTAAATTTATTATTAAATTAAATTAATCTCTTTTCTGCTTTCTCCCCTCATTATTATATATGGGACGAGATCTCATGGATTCTTTTATCAAAACCATTTTTTACCTACACAAGTGTGTGATTAAAAGGTATATTTAATTGATGGAGAGTCCAACCTAGTAGAGGTAGTTCATGTTCAGAGCTGAGGTGAAACCAATCCAAGGAGATACAAATGTGGAATGGTAGAAATCTATAAACATGAACCTCAATTGGTTCAAGGTTATTCGCCCCATGGTAAATAATTAATTTATCAACCTCTAGATAAATTAACCATTATTATAGAATCATGATCATACCATTTATTTTCATTATTCATGTTTCATATTTATTTCAATTTAGATGTTTATTCATGATTACATAATTAACGAATTAACATGAATACAATATGAATGTAAAATAAACACGCCTGTGATTAATCACTTATGCAATAACAAATAGTATTAAAAATTAAGAGATAAGTATTTTAAATACATATTTACGCATAAAAGGATTAAATCCCTCAATAATATATTAAGTTGTTATAGCCTTCCATTAATTTAGATATAATAAACGATTGTTCGAAGTGCTTGACCTGCAAAATATGGGGTGCATTCAATTATTGAGGATTTATAACCTGAGGGTTTGGGTTGAAATAACATGGTTCACATCGAGGGTTGGAAACCAAAGAGGAAATCTGTGTAAATGAGAAGAAAATTATGAGGAAATAAAAAATTAATGATTTCAGGATTAGGGTGTCTACTAACAAGATCATGGAATTGTAATTTAATGTAGATGCCATTTGTAATTCCTGCTTAAAACCATCTGAGTTTTTTATCTAACCAAATTATGGGTAATGAGAAGGGTAATATGGATCCATTCTTCTAGAATATCCATAAATCTTGATATTATGAATCCAATTATGAGGCCTATTGGGTTTTGATTAAATAGTGGGAGAATGATAAATATAAAATTTATTTGATGTATAATTTTTCTCGATAAAGTACTAAAATAATTTTTATCTTATATTTTTTAATAAATAAAAAATGATATCAGTCATATCATTGTGATCCATACGTGAATAGTAAAACCTCTTACAAGAACAAAACTCCAACTGTGTAAAAGGTCCCTACGTGTCAGCCATCACCAATAAAGGAAATTTCATTTCATGGACGAACCTTTACCAGTTGTTCCTTTAAATGAGGAAAGTGATGAATAACAATATCTCTATGTGAAAAATATGAATGAAGATATATATTTTCAGGGCTTCATGATATTATCCAAGTCCAGTTATATGTTGAAGCAACATGAGGATATGGATTCCTATATCATGATGTCTCACTATCAGTATCTCTATCAAGATACTGTTAGACAAGATAGGTACAAGACATCCAATACATTGTTCAAAACTATGCTTACAGAGTATGTGATATATGTGACTCATTTAATCAAGATTATTAGCCACATTTAATTCCAACACATCTTAGGGAACAAATTCCTAGATAAGATGTCTAAAAATCTTATACTTTCATCATTTCCCAAGACCTTGTCCATCATTATTGTGAATTATATACATAAAATAATGAGAAGTGTCTTTTGGAACTTATGAACGGGATTCTCCAAGTGGATAATGACACTGGGTGTGAAAACCCCATGGTCATTATGGTGAATATGATTATGATGAACAAGGAAATAGGGCCCATGAGTTATAAAAAGTATAAAGATCCAGAGCATCGTCTTCCCAAGAAGAAGAAGATCTAGAGGCAGTGAACGGAAAAGGAATGGAAATGTTTTATATGATACAAGCAAGACCACTGGATGAGTATTTACACATATAGGAACATTGATGATATAATTTAATTCATTATCAAGATTAATCTTTATATTTCTATAAGATAGTTATTTGATACAACTTTTGGTGGTCACATATGTATTCCAAAAATAGAACTGAGTAGATTCGTTAAAAAATTAGAGGAGAGGTGGATATATGAGTTGCAGATGGTCTGAGGGTGGTTGATCTAGCCAGTGGTTACTACCACATTTCATTTCTAATGGGAATATTTTTTGTTTTATGATATGGTTATTATGTACTAACAGTTACCAATAACATAATTTTTGGGACAATTTTATATAAAAATACAATCATTTTCCAATATCGAAATAAAATTTGTTTATTTCATAAGGAAAACATATGTTACTATATAGAACATTAATATGAAAATATTTATGTATTAAATTAAAAAAAAAGTGTCAGAAATGGAAAATGATTCAAGATAACTTGACTCCAATAGCATTAAGTTATGGCATTACCATCTTGGTCACGAAAATGAGGAGCATTTGAAAAATCTATATCTAGATGTTTATTTATAAAACTCTAAGAAAAACCCAATTAATAGATGTCATATTTTTTCAATAAAAAATGATTAATCCACCATTCAGTGGATATGGTTAAAGGGAAACATAACACGTAGGATTGGTACACACTGATGTTTTTGGACCATTCCCAAATGATGATATAGTTTGATATTCTTACTTATTTATTATTATTGATGACTTTAATAAATATGGATATATATAGATAATGATGTATATGTATGAGTACTTTGAAAATTTTAAGGAATTCAATATTGAATTATAGAATCATCTTGGTAAGAATATAGATATGGTTGATCATATCAAGGTGGTGAATATCATAACCAAGAGTTCATCGACTTTGTATGGTATTTTTGGATTCTATCTCAACTCAGTCCATATTACGCACCAAAGAGGAATTGTGTTAGTGAAACAAGGAATTTTTCCTTATTAGACATTGGAGGGTCTATGATGTTTCATGAAGATAATTAATTATACTTTTGGGGACATGAATTACATACTTCAGAGTAAACATTAGTCTGAGTACCAACTAAATAAGAAAATGGAATTCCCTTCGAGCTATAGAGTGAATAAAAACCATTTTATAACATATATGTGTATAGGTTTGTGAGCCATTTTTATGGCCTTCTCGAGCAATAAAAGTGAACCACAGGTAGAAAGTGTATATTTATACGATATTCCAGGGAAACAAAGAAATAATATATATACAAAACCTTAGACAAGAATGTTATTGTCTATAGAAAATATGTTTTTCTTGAGAGGGAGAACATACTAATAATTAATAGTGGGATAAAGATTGACTATGATGAATTTGATGCTAAAGATACACAATAGTTGGAATATAAACATATTCCTTAGGTCAATGTGAAAGAATTAGATATTGAAACACATGTATTGAATTGGATCATAAGAGAGGTAAGAGAATCGGAGAGATATGTTTTTCTGTTCATCGAGGATGGTGAATCATTATTGATTGACAATGATGAACCAATATCCTACATGGTGGTAGTAGAACACTCAAAATATTCAAGATGGCTAGAATTATGAATATTGATATGGATTCCATGTATCAAAAAAAAGTTTGGTTTCTGGTCGATGTGCTAGTTGATGTAAATCCTATCTATTAAAAATTACTATTCAAGATAAACCATGACATGGAAGGTAAATTTAGAACCCATATAGAGTTGTTTTTGGCTATAGGGATCAAACACATAATGTAATTTACTATGATGAACCCTTTTCTCCCATTTCCATGTTTAAATCCTTCATAATCAAACATTCAACAAAAGATTACCATTATTATGTCATATGGAAGATGGATATCAAAACAACATTCCATAACGAAAATTTTCAGGAATATTTCTATATGACACAACCAAAGATGTTTGTGACTCATTGCGAAGAAAAAATATTTAATGGTGTTGATTTCCCTTTATGGATTGATGTACTAATCTAGGTCAGTGAAAATTCTTGTCGATGAAACAATAAATTCATTTTGTTTCCTTAAGAATGAATGTGAGTCGTTTGTTTATTAGAGTTTTAGTAGGAATTCATTCATTATCCTAGTATTATATGATGATGAATTATTACTTTTTAGAAACAAAATACCAGTCTTAAAACCTGATAAGGACTGGTTAAAATTTTTTTTCTCCTTGAAGGACATAAGTGAAAAATATTATATTCTATAGATCAATATCCTTGGTGATAGATCTAAGAGGATTATTGGATGTGGTCAAAGTACTATTGTCGACTAGATACTAAATATATTTACTATGGAAAAATATAAGAGGGTATTGGCTCCAGTGTCACATGGTTTACTTATTTCTAAAACAATTTACCTACAAACACAACAAGAGAAAATGAGAATGCATAAGATCCCATTACCGTTAGAAATTGGATCGATCATGTATGACGTGTTATGTTATTGGCATGATTTTTCCTATGAATTGAGCATGAGAAGAAAAAATCACGTAGATCTTGGAGAACTACATTGGACTATTGTTAAGGATATCCTTAAATATTTGATACGAACTAAGGATATGTTCCTTCTATTTTGACGATATTATTATCCTATCTTTATTGGTTATAGTGATGCTAGTTTTCAGACAGATCATAATGACCTGATGTCACAATAAGTATATCTTTTCTATCTTAATGTAGTAGTTGTGCGGTGGAATAGTTAAAAGAATCCATTTTTCCCGGATTTAATAGTAGATTTTGTGTATATTGCGCCTTATGCTGTTTCCCCAGAATAAATTTGGATTCAAGATGTTTTTAATGAAATTTATGAGGTACATATCATTAAATACCCCATTACCTTATATTGTGATAATATTATAGTAGTGGATCTTGAAAAAGAGCCATGGACACACCAAATGATAAGGAATATACTTCACAAGAATCATCTATTGGGGTATTCCTATTAGTGGGGTAACGTTTTAGTTACCATTATACCCTTGTTATTGATTTTGGTGAACCCAATGACTAATGGTATATATCAAAACAAGAATGAATATCATTTTAGAGCTAGTAGACTGATAGTTTTTAGAACTTCTTCTAGTGGAAGTGGTATTATATTGGAGTTTGTTCCCAAGAACCAACTTATTTTTTATTTATGTTAATCATTTATTCAATGTTTCAATATTAATAAATAACTTATCACAACATGATTTTTCATCTGTGAGACAACATATGTTATAATTTCCTACGAATAGCTATAATGATAAAATATCAATGTAGTTCCCCACTATAATAAGAACTTGGAAGTGTTACTATATGGCCCCAGCCTTACACCTAACTTAATCATGAGTTATTACAAGATTACACATTGTGGATCTTTTTAGGATTATAGTTTTAGAGAATTAGATCATAAAACATGCATTACATCCCACATTTAAACTAAGTGGTTACAATAAAATATAGTATTCATTTTTCCCATCAATGGAAACATATTTAAAATAATACATGGATTCTTTCTGGACACTTCCTTGACACTATCATCATATCAAGTACCCTTCCCTTGACCTGTGAAAAACATTTCAAAAACTTGGGATGAGCATAAAAAGCTCAGTAATGGATATAAAAATATAGAAAGGAAACATGAGTACATGTATACATAAAAATCAATGAAATCATACTCTACTCACAATACATAATCAATTAAACATATCTCATCATATCATGAATAAATCATAGAAATCATAAGACATAAAGGTAACATGAGGCATTCATAACATTCTTACATAGGGAGTAACCCTCTTGGTTATGTTTGGAATACCCATCACAGTATATTCCATAAATCTCTTCGGAGAAACCATAACATATAACTCATTCGCGTTACCCAATTTATTAGAGAGCTATATCGTGCTCACCCTCCCATAGCTTATCACGGAACCACCCGTCTTCATAATATTTCCAAATGACCATAACATAATCGTATCACATAAAACATGAATAAAGGAAACATAACATTTCGACTTTTCAATCACAATATATCAATACAACAAATTGATATAAAAATATTATGAAAACCATTTTCAATACCAAAATAAATGAAATGTAAAACAAGGTATTTATTTTTCTGTTTAAAAAATGAATGGCTTGTAGAGGAAGCCGAAACTCAAATAATGGTCACGGCGGCAGAGAAGTCGTTGTCGCCGCATACGTACGACAAAAACATTCCACTTTTTCGTTTAGTAAAACGATTCTTATAAGAAAAATTCCTTTTGGATAAACATAAAATTCAAAGGGGTTTATACACTATATAAAAGAAGGTTGTGTATAAAACAAAATATGCCTCAATGAAAGGAGATTGAGACGAAGTCCCATACCTCGGGTCCGACATGACTCGATCATTCTTGAATGTCCTGAATAATAAACTTGAGTTAATTTATACATTCATAAGAACCTTTTTAAAGTTCATTATTCATTTTATATCACATATTTCCATGTTATAATCATTATGTAATCATTTAAGTTAATAATGTTTGTTTTGTCGATATTTGGTTCTTAGGTAGAAAGTGGACTTCTTACAATTACATGTTGTTCGTGTGGTCAAAGGTTCATTATATCCCGAATGATCTTCATGATTTGGATATCATATATATCATATATATCCAGCATATAAATATATTTATAATATTACATAATCATTTAGAGGTAAGAAATGAAATGCACTGTTCATGGAGAAGGTAAGTCATACGTACGCATGAACGCTACTTTCATTTATATTTCATATTTTAAGGAATGGAATCATAATTATATAATGGTATATTATGATTCCAGTATAATATAATATATAATATCATAAATTCCATCCTTTATACATCGCAGATATGGTATTAACGAATCAAATCACTTTGAGAGGCGGTAGTATGCACATCCTAAAATGAAGATATCGCGTTTACCCATAATGGAAACCATAAAGGTATCACATAAATGAAAAATACATAAGCTTAAGTAAAAAATAAACATATTATATATCATATATAAATATAGTGTCATCTTAATGGCCACCATTGAAAGTGTTAAAAGAATATTGAACAATCATTGTTTTGTGAGGCAGAAATTCGCAATCCACGGAAACAGTATGTTCTTTAACCATTAGATGTAGGTGTGCGTAAGTTTAGATCGAATCATTATTATAAAAACATCCTAGTATATGGAAGATACTAGTGTTGTTACAAAATAAATGAATAAAATAGTTTAGGGGGTTGGAGAAGCAAAATAAAACATAAGAACATAAGAGAAGACACTACCTTTAAATCAGGTAACTCTTTTTGATTTGAGCTCAAAGGCTTCCTTGGGAAGACTTATGCCCAATGTGAATCTTATAAGAGTTATAGAGGGATGTGGAGAGACAACATGGGCAGGGGATTTCTGATAAAAAGGCTTTGGAAGTGTGGGTAAGGTGGTATAGGTGGGGGCATTTTATACGAGGAGAGGAGGGTCACTCTTGAAAAGGTATAAAAGGATACCTTATTATAAATTTTTTTTCGGATTTAAAAGGTCCCAAAATTATATATTTCTAGGATAAGGTGAAAATATTTCTAAATCCTCCCATCCAATAGGTTTTTGACATGTGTAGGTCTTATAGTTTACAATATCTTTTAATTTTATTTAAATCGTTAAATAATGAGGTCATCGCTGCATCATCATGGTGTCATGAATAATTTAATTTATTTAATGTCTAAAATTTATAAAACATATATCATGATGTATGAAATATTTCTAGATTTATAATGAATATTTATAGTAAAAAATATGACTAGTATATCCCCATGTAAAAATTGTTTTAGTAAAACAACTCATGTTTGTAACATTTTTACTTTTACTATAAATAAAAGGCATTAATGTCATTATCTTACCCAAGTGGCTCCATGGGGTCCCGAAAATCGACCCATGTGTTGTATTGGTCGCCCATGACACATCCAATAAGGGTACGACATCTTTCTAGGTCATTTCATCTTCTTAAATAATTATTTTTTCCTTAAATTACACTAATTACCTCTAATCGCGATTAAAAACGTAAAAGTGACTATTCACCAAAAAATTATTGTAATCCCATTTAACCACATTTTACTTCTTAATGAAAACCATGTATGTATGATTTTTTAAATTCATAACACAGAGGTGGTAAAATTTCATTTAAACAAAAAATCAGTTTTTTTAAATACCACTTAGTGGTTTCACTATTCATCAAAAAATTGAAGTTTTTCAGAAAAATACCAAAACATCACCCTAAGCTATATTTGATATTCAGAATTCAAAAATGATTTCGATTTTACCAAATTAAAAACATATAATTAAATTAATTAATTTAATAATTAATTTCCACTGTCTGAGTAAATACCATGTTTTTATGAAATAATAAGTATGAAAAGATTGACACTAGTTTAAGCCCAATTTCAAGATGAAATTAATTCCAAAAACCACTATTAGATTAAATGGTAAAAATATATACTAATTGAACTTTAAAAAAAATCAATAGATAATATTACCATATAATTAAATTAGATGAAAATACAGTTTTGATGTAAAATGCAGTATTTTTCACTATTCATTAAAAAATGATCATTGTCAGAAAAATACCAAAAAAATTTCCAATGCAAATTTCAATGTCCCAATCATAAATAATAAGTTTATTTTGAAAAATAGATCTTATAAAATAGTCAAAAGTTTGATTTAAAAATGGTTTGCCATCAAAAATGCAGTAAAAAAATCTTTTAAAAATATTACTGTATTCCATGCTTAAGATTGGATTTATTCTCATTTTATGCCTCTAAAACACTATCTAATTCATTAGTAGACATAGATAAAAATATCTATTATTCATTATTTCTTGGGATGTTACATCCTTCCCCCCTTTAGAAAATTTCATCCCCGTAATTTATTTACTTATCGAATAAGTGGGGGTATTTAGCCCTCATTGCATTTTCAGATTCCCATGTTGCCTCTTCAACCATGTGGTTTTTCCACAAAACCATTACCTGATGAATCAACTTATTCCGTAACACATTCCCCCTATGGTCAAGAATCTGGACTGGTTGTTTCTCATAATATAGGTTCTCTTCCAGCTGAACTACCTCTGGACTCAAAACATGACATGGATCTAGTATATACTTTCTTAATATCGAATCAAGAAAAACATTGTGTACCTGAGATAAACTCGGAGGTAAATCCACTCAGTATGAAACTGATCCAACTCTCTCCAGAATTTCATATGGTCCAATGAACATTGGACATGGCTTTCCTTTCTTACCAAATCGCATCACACATTTCCATGGTGATAATTTGAGAAAAACATGATCACCTACCTCAAAAGATAGATCCTTCCTCCTATTGTCTGCATAACTCTTCTTCCTGCTCTGAGCAGTTCTCATTTGTTTTTGTATCAGCTGAACTTTTTATGCCAACTCTTCTACCAATTCTGGTCCCATCATATTCCTTTCACCCACTTCATCCCAGAAAGTTGGAGTTCAACACCGCTTCCCATATAACGCCTCAAATGTTGCCATCTGTATACTGGAATTAAACTTGTTATTATATGAAACCCCAAAGAAATAAAGATGTTTGTCCCAACATCCCTGATAATCCATCTAACAAGCACATAGCATATCGTCCAATGTATGAATCGTTCTTTCTGACTGCCCATCTGATTGAGGTTGAAAAGCTGTACTAAAATTTAATTCAGTACCCAATGACTTCTGAAGGCCTTTCCAAATGATAGAAGTGAACCTGAGATCACGGTCAGATACAATGGAGGGAGTAACTCCATGCAACCTGAATATCCCTTTAAGATACAAACGGTAATGTTGATCTAAGGAAAAA
Organism: Viscum album; assembly: GCA_963277665.1. Classification (NCBI taxonomy): domain Eukaryota; kingdom Viridiplantae; phylum Streptophyta; class Magnoliopsida; order Santalales; family Viscaceae; genus Viscum; species Viscum album. The sequence continues at coordinate 357,212,180 of OY728158.1, read as the reverse complement.
GTATATCGTATAGCAAGGAAATGAGATGATTTAGTCAAGGAATCAACAATAACACAGATTGCATTATTACCTAGAGATTTCTTCGGTAATCCCACAACAAAGTCCGTGGATATATTTTCCTATTTCTACTCTGGCACTGGTAAAGGCCGAAGCATCCCTTTCGGTAATGGCCACTCTACTTTACCCTGCTGACAAGTCAAACACTTTACAGTAAAATTAGTAATATCTCTTTTCATTCCATCCCACCAGTAATACTCTCGTAGATCTCTATACATCATAGTACTGCCAGGGTGAACGGAAAACAGAGAACTATGAGCTTCACATAACATCCCTCTCTTCAAATGTGAATCAAAAGGAACACATAATCTCTTCCCAAATCTCAAAACACAATCATTATCAATGCTGAATTCAGGAAACTTACCTTTCTGAATCCGCTCTACCTTTTTCTGCAACTCACTGTCTTGCTTCTGTGCTTGCTTGATTTTGTCTGATAGAGAAGATTTCACTGAAACCTAAAACAAAACAGAAGGACATCCTTCACCAACAACTTCTATGCCAATGTTTATCAAATCCTTAACCAAAGGATCACATTCCAAATGCAACATTGTTAACAAAGAATTACTTTTTCAACTCAAAGCATCATCCACATTATTTTCTTTTCCCGGATGGTAATGAATTGAAAAATCATAATCCTTGATTAATTATAGCCATCTCCTCTTTCTCATGTTCGATTCTTTTTGAGTGAATATATACTTTATACTTTTGTGATCGAAATATATTTCACACTTTACTCCATACAAATGATGCCTCCAAATTTTCAAAGCAAAAACAACAGCAGCTAATTCCAAATCATGTGTAGGATAATTTACTTCATGCGTTTTTAACTGACGTGAAGCATAAGCAATTACCTGATCATTCTGTATTTGGACACAACCAATTCCTTTCAATGAAGCTTCACTATAGATAACAAACTCACTATTCCTAGAAGGTAGTGCCAAAAATTGAGCATTCACCAATCTTCTTTTCAGTTCCTGAAAACAATCATAACTTTCTTTTGTCTAGATAAACTTAACACCCTTTCAAGTTCGCTTAGTCATTGGACTAGATAAAAGTGAAAAATTTCTAACAAAGCTTCGGTAATAGCCTTCCAAACCAAGGAAACTATGAATCTCAGTTACATTTTTGGATCTTGGAAATTCTTCCACAACCTTTGTTTTTACAGGATCAACAGTTATCGCATCATTAGAAACAATGTGACCAAGTAAAGAAATTTATTCCAACCAAAACTCACACTTGCTGAATTTTCCATACAATTTCTTTTCATTTAAGGTTTCCAAAATAACCCTTAAATGTATTTCATGCTCCTCTTTACTTTTAGAAAACACCAAAATATCATCAATGAAAACCACCAACATTTTTCACCTGAGTCAACTTAGCAATCACTGCAACAAACTGTTTAGTTCTGAATCGGACCATCTCAGGATACTGATTTGAAAGGTCATTTCCATCTGTATTCCTTCCCAGAAAATCTGTTCTATTTCCTCTATGAAAAACAATTCTTAGCACAAAAATATCTTAGGAGAAGAAAAATTGTAATCTTCAAATTCTCTATGATTTCAATTCCACAAAAAAAATATTTTTGGATAATCATTTAATATAATTCTAACTCCTAAAGTTATCTGAACCTCCCTTTGATACCATCTATAAGGCCCCAGCCTTAAACCTTACTTAATCTTCATTTGTTACAAGATTACACATTGAGGATATTTTATGGTTTAGAGTTTTATTGAATTAGATCATAAAATATGCATTACATCTCACATTTAAACAAAGTGGTTATAATAAAATATAGTATTCATTTTTTCCCATAAACGGAAACATATTTAAAATAAAACATGGATTCTTTATGAAAACATCCTTGACACTATCATTATATCATGTTCCCTTCCCTAGACAGGTGAAAAACATTTCAAAAACATGGGATGAGCATAAAAAGCTCAGTAATGGATATAAAAATATGGAAATGAAACATGAGTACTTGTATACATAAGAATCAATAAAATCATACTCTACTCATAAAACATAATAACATAAACATACCTTATCAAATCATGAATAAATCAAAGAAATCATAAGACATAAAGGTAACTTGAGTCATTCATAACATTCTTACATAGGGAGTAACCCTCTTGGTTACGTTGGGAATACCCATCAACGTATATTCCATAAATATTTTCGGACAGACCTTAACATTTAACTCCTTCGCGTTACACAATGTATTGGAGAGCTATATCGGGCTCACTCGCCCTTAGTTTATCACGGAACCACTCGTCTTCATAATAATTCTAAAGAACCATAACATAATCGAATCACATAAAACATGCATAAAGGAAACATAACATTTCCACTTTTCAATCACAATATATCAATATAACACATTGATATAAAAAAATTATGAAAACCATTTTCAATACCAAAATAAATGAAAAGTAAAACAGGGTATTTATTTTTCTTTTAAAAAATGTATGGCTTATAGAGGAAGCTGAAACTCAAATAATGGTCACGGCGGCGGAGAAGTTGTTGTCACCGCATACGTATGAAAAAAACATTCCATTTTGTTATTTAGTAAAACGCTTCGTATAAATAAATATTCCTTTTGGATAAACATAAAAGTAAAAGGGGATTATATACTATATAAAATAAGGTTGTGTATAAAACAATATATGACTCACTGAAAGGAGATTGAGACGAAGTCCCAGACCTCAGGTCCGACTTGACTCGATCGTTCATTAACGTCCTGAATAATAAACTTGAGTTAATTTCTACTTGCTTAAGAAACTTTTTCAAGTTCATTATTCCTTTTATATCACTTATTGTCATGTTATAAAAATTATGTAATCATTTATGTTAATAATGTTTGTTTTGTCGATATTTGGTTCTTAGGTCGAAAGTGGACTTCTTACAATTACATGTTGTTCATGTGGTCAAAGGTTCATTATATACATAATGATATTCATGATTTGGATATCATATATATCATATATATCCAGAATATACATGTATTTATAATATTAAATAATCATTTAGAGGTAAGAAATGAAATGCACCGTTCATGGAGACGGTAAGTCGTACGTACGCATGGACGCTACTTTCATTTCAACTTCATATTTTAAGGAATGTAATCATCATGATATAAAGGTATATTATAATTCAATTATAATATCATATATAATATCATTAATTTCATCCTTTATATGTCCCACATATGGTATTAACGAATCAAATCACTTTGAGGGGGCGGTAGTCCACACTTCCTAAAATGAAGATATCACGTTTACCCAAAATAGAAACCATAACGGTATGCCATAAATTAAAAATAAAGAATCTTAATTAAAACATAAACATATTATATATCATATATAAATATAGTTTCATCTTAATGGCCACCACTGAAGGTGTTAAAATAATATTGGACAATCATCGTTTTGTGAGGCAGAAATTCGCTATCAATGGAAACAGTGTGTTCATTAACCATTAGATGTAGGTGTGCATAACTGTAGCACGAATCCTTCTTATAAAAACATCCTAGTATATGGAAGATACTTATTTTTTTACAAAATAACTGAATAAAAGAGTTTAGGGTGTTAGAGAAGCAAAATAAAAGATAAGAACACAAGAGAAGACACTACCTTCAAATCGGGTAACTCTTTTTGATTAGAGAGGAAAGGCTTCCTTGTAAAGACTTATGCCCAATGTGAAGCTTCTAAGAGTTATAGAGAGATGTGGAGAGACAAAATGGTCAGGGGTTGGCCGAGAAAAAGGCTTTGGAAGTGTGGGTATGGTGGTAGAGGTGGGGGCCTTTTATAAGAGGAGAGGAGGGGCACTCTTGGAAAGGTATAAAAGGATACTTTATTATAAAATTCTTTTTCGGATTTAAAAGGTCCCAAAATTATATATATCTAGGATAAGGTGATAATAGTTAGTAATCCACCCATCCAATATGTTTTTGACATGTGTAGGTCTTAGAGTATACATTATCTTTTCATTTTATTCAAATCGTTAAATAACGAGGCATTCGCTGCATCATCATGGTGTCATGAATAATTTAATTTATATAATGTCTAAAAATTATAAAAAATATATCATGATGTTGGAAATAGTTTTAAATTTATAATGAATATTTATAGTAAAAAATATGACTTTTATAACCCCATTTAATATTTTTTAGTAAAACAACTCATGTTTGTGACATTTTTACTTTTACTTTAAATAAAAAGGCATTAATGTCATTATCTTACCCATGTGGCTCCATGGGTTCCCAAAAATCGACCCATGGGTTTTCTTGGTCTTCCATGACACATAAAATAAGGGTAGGAGATGTGTCTAGGTCATTTCATGTTATTAAAACATTATTTTTACCTTAAATTACACTAATTACCTCTAATCGCGATGAAAAACTTAAAAGTTACTATTCACTCCAAAATATTTAATACCATTGAACCAAATTTTACTTCTTAATGACAAACATGTATTTCAGATTTCTGAAATTCAAAACACAGAGGTGGTAATTTTTCATTTAAAAAAAATCAGTTTTTTAATTACCACTTAGTGGTTTCACTATTCATCAAAAAATTGAAGTTTTTCAGAAAAATACCAAAACATCACCCTAAGCTATATTTTATATTCTGAATTCAAAAATGATGTATATTTTACAAAATTCAAAACATATAACTTAAATTAATTAATTTAATAATTAATTCCCGCTGTCTGAGGGAATAACTTGTTTTTATGAAACAATTAGTATCAAAAGATTGACACTAGTTTAAGTCCAATATCAAAGTGAAATTAATTACAACTAACACTATTGGATTAAATGGTAAAAATATATTCTAATTGAACTTTATAACCAATTCAAAAGATAATATAACCATATAATTAAATTAGATGAAAAGGCAGTTTTGATGTAAAATCCAGTATTTTTCACTATTCATTAAAAAATGAACATTGTCAGAAAAATACCAAAAAATTATCCAATGTAAATTTAAATGTCACAATCATAAATAATAAGTTTATTTTGAAAAATACAGCTTATAAAATTGTCAAAAGTTTGATTTAATAATGGTTTTCCATAAAAATGGCAGTAAAACAATCTTTAAAAAATATTAGTGTATTACATGCTTAAGATTGGATTTATTCTCATTTTAAGCCTCTAAAAAACTATCTAATTCATAAGTAGACATAGATAAAAAGATATATTATTCATTAATTACTTGGGATGTTACAGTTACGACACTATTTTTGAATGTTTTTTCTATTGTAGGATGATTTCATATGAGGGACATAGATTATACATGCTATCAGGGTTGCATACTCATAGGTCCTTGACAAACCTTATGTTGGTGTATTCCCTCAGTAATATCCAACAGGATATTATGTTAATGAGATATACCATAAGAGAATCACCATTAATATATGTCATTGGATGTTCCTATTCGCGGATATGGGTGTTGGTACTTATATTTTTATATTATTATTATTAATGAGTATTATTGGTTGATCACTTATATGTGTTGATTAAAAGCATGATGACTGATTTTTATGGACAGGTAGGATTTGTTGGGTTTGTTATGAGTAGTATTGCATTAATGAATAATGCATGAAAGGATTTATACCTAATTTTATTTAATATATGTTAATATCTTAATCTCATTGCTAAAAATGATGTAGCCTAAATAAATAGAAGGCCCTGGTGTTCTATAGGCATGGTCAATTTTTAGAAATTTAAAGAAATATTCATCAATCACAATGGTTGATGGTGCCATTATGCCAAATTCTGGAATTGTGGTATCGTGATAAAGGGTTTATATTATGAAGTAATTATCCTTATAAGACCACATGTCATTGTGGAATCAAATTCATTCTCTATGGGTGACATGGTTTGTTTCTAGATGATAACAATGGTCTTTTGTCTGCTTCACCTAATGCCATAGTAAAAGAGGCCAAGAGGGTAACACAATAAGTGTATCCAGAATCTTAGATAAATAATATATTATTATTTATTTTTGAAAAGGTTATGTACGTATTATTCCAACTTATTATTTAGTAAACATTCATGTATTCTTGATCTCATTTATTCTGTCACCAGTTATTCAAGGTAAAATATTGTATGTGAAAAAGTTAATAAATATTTTTTTTCAATATAGTGAATATAATATTAATTTATTTATTAGTAAATAATTTATTGATATTTATTTAATTAATAAATATACATTATTGAAGGCCTGATAAATCATTTAGAGGAATAGTAGGCCTAGTTTAATAGTCTACTAAGAATTAATAAATAATGAATATAATTTAATTTAATAATTTTTAATTATAATTCACAAATTAAGATCATGTCAAGAAATAATCATAATAATAATAATATTAGACATTTTGGTTTTTCTAGTATTAAATAAATAATTATGGGAATTATTGAAATTGTTATTTTTTAACACTGCAATTATAAATACCAAATTATTTTATTTTCTTAATACCTAATTCATCTTTGAACAACAAATTTGGCAGGATCCTCTTAAGCCTATAGTAATTTTTGTTAGGTTTTCACTCACCCATAATGTGATTTATTTTAAAATACAAAAAAAAAATTGGCCTTCTAGAGTGCCCCATTCTCCCATAAAGCTTCCAAGAATAGTGAGAAATCCTCCTCCACTTGATCTAGGAGAATGCTTTGGTAGTGATTTCCTAGGTGTCAAGGTAGACAACAAAAGAACAAAGAACATACATTCTAGCACCTAGAGACTGCTTCTGATATGTCTCGAGATTCCTACAATGCATGCAGATCTCCACTAGTGGAAATCTACACATGGTTTCATCAATGCAATGACGGTGCACTGAAGATCTGTCCCCAGATTCATCAAGGTAGAAATAATTCCCCAGGGATAGTTTTTTATATTATTTAATTAATTATAAAATATATCTGTTAATCTCCACTATCTGGTTCTAACATGATTAATGTTTTCATTATCAGATTCAATTCAATTTTTCATGATGATAAATCATCTAATAGATCATGGATTGATTATTGATCATGAGAAAAATCAATGTTGGGCATCACCCATAACACACTTCCACTATGACTGAAACCATCACCATGTTCCACACATAAGTAAGAGAATTATATAAAAGTGCCAGGTGCACCAGGAATTATACATCTCTAAAAAGAAATGTGAATCTTTTAGTCTCATGATATGTAATCTTGTGAGAGGGAGTAAACCTGTTTCCATTATGGAAAATTTTCCATCACTATGTGTTGGATGTTATCCTTGTCATATGTTTATGATGTAGTGTGTTATGTTGTTTCAACATTTCATATTCTTCTTTTATGATAATCATAATATGTCATGTCACATTAATCCTTTTTAATATTCCAAAGTATTTTATATCCCATTAATAGTGTTTGTTCTATCATGTATTATTCTCTTCATGTTATTCCATGATTGTTTCCCTACTTGGAATTATATATCACCCATTTCTTATGTTTTTTCTAATGTTTTCCAATGCATTTTTAAGTATTATCATGTTAAAAAAGTCCCCAGTAAATATGATTTTTTACTTATTTTATGTTGTTATATTATGTACATAATTACCAATGACACTAGACTTACCAATCTTTTGGGTTGTATTAAGTTTAATTTTATTAAAAAAATCATGTATCAATTTGAAATAAATATCATGTTCCATCAATGGAATCAATGAATCATTATTTATTTAATTTATTAGGATTTGAAAACTCAATCCAAATTATTTGGGACATGAATATGTATGATAAATAAATACTTAAATTTTGGTAAGAATATTGTAAGTGGTTTATCAAAAAAATGCATCCACAATTGGATACTACAAGTGGATTTTTTACTGGTGTTGATGTACATAGCGATAAAACCCCAAAACACTGCATTGATCAAGACTCTACCAAGAATTGGTGAATGATAATAGGAATTTCTAAACACCTAGTTTCAATCATTCAGTGGATATGCTTTTGATAATTCATAAGTTCATTAGAAACAAATATTAATGGGAAAATACCCATAATAATATATGTTAAGAAATAAATCATGGTTAACTTACACTGAAGCATAGAAATTCATAATTCAAGAAAATTATAATACCATGGACATAAACATTACATAATCATGAGTTTACTCAATAATTTAATTTTGGTCATATTTAGGATCTTTCTATTTTCAGCGTTTTATAGAATTAGTCCATCATTAATACATAACAACACATAATCATACTTCAGGATAATATCAAAATAGTATCCTTTTTTTTAAAATATAAATCTTATAAAATAAGAGATTATTTATTTTCTGAATAAAAAATCTTTTTGTCTTTTTCCAACTCATACACATCATTATAACATATGGAAAACATTTCTAAAACATTGGATAAGAACAAAAATCACATTAAGAGATATAATATAGGGAATGAAAAAGTTACTCTATCAATGATTTAAACTCAAGAAAACATTTTGACAAAATCCTAATTTTCACCAATAAAAACATACAACATGAAATGATAATATTTCTAGAAATACATCTCAGTAATCAAAAATTAGAATGTTAACTTGTGGAATTCTATTCATACAAACATAGTTGCATTCCCAGCTACATAGGGAGTAACATTCATAGTTATGTTTGGAATACCCATCAGGATATATACCTAAAATCTCGTAGGAGAAACCATATCGTTTAACTCCATCTCATTAACCAGTGCATTGGAGAGATATCACAGGATCACCCACCCTCAGATTATATTGTTACCCCTAATATACATATGAAATTTTCAATAACCAAAACATAAGCACAACACATAAATAATTCATAAAAAATTTAATATTTCCACATTCCAAACACAAGATATCATTTTAATATATTTAAAACAACAATCCCTTCTAAAAATAATTTTTAATACAAAAATACAAGAAAAAAGATTTTTTTTTATTTTTCATTTTAAAACAATATGATTTATAACGGAATCAAAATATAAAATATTTGTTACTATGTCAAAGAATTAGTTGTCAACATATATGAAAAAAACATTTCCTCTCTAATTTTTTATGAAAAGTAAAACACCCCCTATAAAAAGATATTTCTTATAAATAAAATAGTGAATTAATTTGATATATAAATAAATCATAATATATTCAAAATTAATTTCATATGTAATAGTTGAATGGATTTATCAAGAAGTATAAATTTAACCCAAAAAATTGTTATTGGGTTAAAAAATTCCATTACAATGAGTTTGACATTTCTTGTATGTTCTTTACCTACCTCAATAATAATATAATATTAATTTATACATGATTGAGAATATTTTCCAGTATAATTATTTATTTTATATCACTTATTTCTATGTTTTTAAAATTACATTTTTATTGATGTTCATGTGAGACTTTTAGGTTGATTTTTAGTACATGAGTCAAAAATGAACTCGGTATAATATCAATAGTTCATGTGTTCATAAGAAAATTATCTTAAAAATATTAAATATGATATATATATATATATTATGAATATATGTATTTATAATAAGCTTTTAAAAAAACTAAAAACATCGTTCTTAGAGACGATAGGTCGTACATACGAATTAACAATAATTTTATTTTTCCTGTCATAATGAAAGGGAGACATTAAATTAAATTTATATAAATAAATAAAATAATATATAATAATATTATAATATCATAAATATGTTATTTATATAATATATGTTTCATAAAAAATCCATAATACAGCCCATGTGATGTGTGAATGAATCACATCACTTTAAGGTGGTGGTTGTCCATGATTCCCCAGATGAACATATAATATAAAAAAAATTTGGAATGAATGAAGGTATATATAATAAATTTTTTAAAAAATATGAAATATGTCATAATATTAATATTTTATTATTATATAAAATGAAAAATAGTTTTAAGACAATCCATTACGGTGAAAATGAAAAAAAAAGAAAATTGTATTCATAGAGGTGATTAACGAACATAATTTGGATACCAATTTCGTTTCATTGAATAAGAAGTGGTGGGAAATGAAATGGATGTGAGATATTACATTAGATAAATAAATGTTCATTATATAAATTATTCCGGAGTTAACATTAATTTTTGGATAATGGAGGTGTGGATAAAGTAAATGAAGAAATTAAATTATGAGAGTTATTATGACAAAATTAAATCGTGAATATCCCCTACATGAAAAACCATTTAAGATCTTGGATTTAGACTTTTGGTGAGACAAGCAGCAATTGTAAGTGGGTAGATTGAGGAGGAGAGGTTTGGGTAGATATTTTAATAGAAAAAGTGATATTTGGATGGAAATAGGGTAGTGGATATTTGGTAATTGTACTTGAGTAGAGAAAAGTTCAAGGGATTAGGTTACTAATTATTTATGTTAAAACCTAACCATATAAAGGTGGAATTAAATTAGATGAATTTTTATTGTAATTACAGTTGAATAGGCTTGTTAGGGTCGATCCACCCCTCAAAAAAACTATTAAATGTTCTACTTTTATGTATGTTTAAATGTTCCCTTTTCCCTTAAACCCTTGTCACAATTGTACTTATAAGATGATAACCAATTTCTCTTAACACAATTACTCTTTTATATCAAAAAAATGACATTAAAATGTAATTTTAAACTTTTTATTAAAAATATGGAATACATATAACCGTATTAAATTTCTAATATTAGGAAAATTATATTTAAAATTAATTCTTCATTCAAAACTAATAAGTGGGTTTTTAATGTCAGAATGTAAAAAGATGGAAATGTTTTTAATTCTAATTTCAATTTAAAATTGATAACAATGACTAGAATTGGAATAAATAATTAAAACCTAATAATAATATACCATAAAAATAATTAAATTTATAATATAAAATTTACATAAATTAAATGAAAAAATGTTTACAATTATAACACACTATTTTTTATTATACATAAAATATAAATGTTATCTAAAAAATACTAACAATTTATTCAAACTAAATTTGGATATCCCAATTTCAAAGAATAAATTTATTTTAGTCAAATAGAACATATAAAGGTTTAAAAAACTAAATTTAAAATTGTTTCTCCATCAAAAGGTTGTAAACTACATTTTAAAAATATTAAAGATTTTATGCCTAAAATTAAATTTATGATTATTTTATGTCCATAAAAGTTATTAGAAGAAAAAAAACTGTTAATAAAAATGTTTAAACATAATATATATAGTATTGATTATTCCCACAAACACTATGACTATGTGATAACTACCATTTAACATAATAATATTAATAATTTATTTTTTTCTTGTTTAACTCAGTATTGTGTGCAACATAAGATTTAGAAGAAATCCATTGTTTCCTATTGGGTACGCTATTGGACATAGAGTCACTATTAAAGTAAAATTAATATCTAATTCATAAATTTTAATAGATATGAAAATTTATTAGTCAATAATTACTTGAGATGTTACGTCCTTCCCCCTTTTTGGAAATTGAATCCTCAAAATTATATTAACATTTTAAATAAGTGTGGGTATTTCTCCCTCGTAAAATTATTATATTCCCACATTTCCCCTTCAATTATATGGGTTTTCCTTAAAAAATTATCCTGATGTATCATATTTTTTAAAAATGCATGCCCTCTATGGTCAGCAATCTGGACTAATTGTTCCTCATAAGAATTATTCCCATCCAGCTTAACTATTTCTGGACTCTAAACATGAGATAAATCCAGCATGAACATTATTAACATTGATACTTGAAAAGCATTATGTATTTGGGATAAAAAATGATGTAAAGCCACTTGGTAGGTAACTAATCCAACTTTATCATGGATTTCATATCGCCCTATAAACCATGGAATCAGTTTCCCCTTATTACCAAAACGAATCAATCATTTCCATGGAGAAGTATTGGGAAACACATGATCACCTACCTAAAAAAAGTTCATTCACTTAGTTATTCACTTAAATTTTCTGACTATTATGATCGGTCGTCATATGATTCAGAAACTACTGAAATTTTTCTACCATCTCTTTTACTTATTCTTGTTATATAAACTTCCTTTTGCCAATATTATCCCCAAAAGTAAGAGTTTGACACCACATTCCAAATAATGCCTCAAATGAGGACATATGTATATTCAAATGAAAAAACATATTATAAGAAAACCCAACCAAATTAATATATTTATCCCGACTTCCCTGATAATCCCTTGAAAATGAACACACCATATCCTTCAATTTCTATAATGTTCATTCTATCTTCCCATATGATTGAGGATGATAATCTGTTCAAAAATTTAATTCAGTTCCCAATGACTTTTGAAATCCTTTACAGAAGATAGATGTGGAACTAGATGAATGATTATATTAAATAGATTATTTTAATCCCTATAACATAACTGTCTATTTAATATAAAATATTGAATATTGTTCTATATATTGAGTACCTGTATTATAATGAAAATGAGAATATGTAGTCAATTGATCAACAATAACTTAGATCACATTGTTACCTCGAGAAGTCATCATTAATCCTAATAAATAAATCATGGTATATATTTTCTTATTTCTACATTGTAACTATAATAATATGATGTATATTTTTTGGTTATTGTTGTTCTTATTTAAACCAAGGATAAGTCAAACCCTTCATATTATATTCATGAATATCTCTTTTTATTCTTTCCCACCAGTAAGTCTCCCAATGATCTTTGTACATATTTGTACTATCGGGATGAATAGAAAAAAGACAACTAAATATTCACATAATAAATATTTATGTAACTATGGATCACATGAAAGACACAACCTCTTCCCAAATATCTAAACATAATATTAATCAAATTTTAATTTATATAACTTTCTCTTATAAACCAATTCTACATTTTTATTGCAACTCACATTCTTCCTTCTATGCTTTCATAATTCTATTTGAGAGTGATAATTTCATTAAAATATAAAACAAAAATAAAGAATTTAAATCACCAATAACATCCATGAAAAAAAATAAGAAATTCCCTAACCAAATTATCACATTCCAAATGAAACATGGTTATTTTAGTTTTAGTTTTATGACTTAAAGAATTTGCAACATTATTTTTTTCCCTGGATGGTATTGAATCGTGCAATCATAATCCTTGATTAATTCCATCCATATCCTCTATCTCCTGTTCAATTATATATGAGTAAATATGAACTTCAAAATATTTTTGTTAGTATATATTTCAGATTTTACTCCATAATAATGATTCAAATAATTTTTTAATGCAAAAACAAAAAAAATTATTTCAAAATCATGCTTATGGTAATTTAACTCATGTGTTTTCAACTGATGTAAAGCCTAAAAAATTACCTGATCATTCTACATTTGGACACAAACAATTCCCTTAAAAGAAGCATTGGTGTGGATAAGAAATTCTACTTATCTAGAAGGTAATATCAAAATAGAAGGATTCACCAATTTTCTTTTAAATTCCTCGAACAAATCATCACTTTTTTATTTCTAGTCAAAATTCACACCTTTTTGAGTTAACATAGTCAATGGGATAGATTATCATGAAATTGTTTAAATAAAAATCTTCTAATAGGATGCTAAACATAGAAAACTAAAAATCTAATTAATATTTTTGGTTCTCATTCATTCTTCAACAACATTAGTTTTAGTAGGATTAGTAGTTATTATATCTTTACGAAAAATGTGACTAGGGAAAGAAAATTTTTTGTTACAAAAAATCATACCTGGTGGATTTACTATATAGTTTCTTTTCTTTTATGGATTGCAAGAAAAACCTTAAATATATTTCATTATTCTATTTATTTTTGAATATATCAAAATTTCATTGACAAAAACAACCAAATTGTAATTTAAGAACTCATAGAATATTCTATTCATAAGATCCATGAATACATCTGGTGCATTATTTATCCCAAAAAACATGACTGCAATTTCATAATGGCTATATGTGTCTTGGAACATAGTCTTTATAATGAATTTAATTTCAACTGAATGTACCCCAACCTCATGTATGCCTTTGGAAAAATATTGTTCTCCCTGGAGCTAATAAAAAAATTCAACGATATTAGGAAAAGGATATTGGTTCTTAATATTGATATTAATCAAGGTTCTATAATCAAAGAAAAGTATCATAGAACCATCTTTCATTTTAAAAAATATGATAGTTCATACCCATTATGATGTTCTAGGTAAAATGAGACCTTTATCGAAGAAATCTTATAATTTCTAATACAACTCTAAAAGTTCAATATGATCCACCCAGTATGTGGGTTATGAAATTTGATTACCACTAAGAACTAATTCAATAGTAAAATCATCTTCTGGGTCAGGTATTATACTAGAACACTCATCAGGGAAAAAATCACAATACTCATTTACCACTAGCATATAATTAATCTATAATTTTTTAATGTGTTTGACTATATGTGCAATATAATATTTTTTTTACATATTTTAATAGTTTTTAAACTTCAAGATATGTCATAAAATTTAAGGTTTCATTCTTGTAAATAGACTAAACTTTTTTCTAAAAAGCAACTATTCTTGCTCTACAGTGAATCATAGCATTGTAAACAGAAAGCCAATCCATACCCAAAATGATATAAAACTAGACTAGAGGAAATAAAAAGATAATTTATGGTAAATTCATTCTACATATTAGGATGGGATTATTATTATTTTTTTTCTCATCATTTCTCCCACGTTTTTTTGACTATATGCTATAGATTCATTTCATGAGGTGGAATTTCTAATTTACTAGAAACATTATAAAAAATATGAGATTTAGTAGAACCTAAATAAAAAAACATTATCATAATATGAGTGAAAAAAATGTAATTTATACCACATCATTTGATTTCCCAACATCTACTGAATTAGTGGTAATGTATATCACCACACCATTATTCCTATAGTATACTTGATTCCCCTAATTATATTTATTAATCAGATACTAATTTTCATGGTGACCTATATCATTGCATATACAACATTATACTAACTATAAATAAGATTTTTCCTTTCCACTACGATTGTATTTTTTTGTGTAGTTTTGATCCTTATGGCCCAGTTTACCATATCAGAAGCACATACCCTAATTCAGAAGGCATTCTATGTTGTGTTTTGTACCACAATTTTCACAAACTACAATCTTAAATTAAACATGATCATCAAAAATCTCTCCATCCAAATTATCTATACATCAATCAATGTTTTTGTAACTTATATACTCTTGAAATTCCAATGCCCTTCAATATATAGGTATTAATACTGAGTATAAATCATTTATTTTACAATCCTGATCATAGATAAAAATTGGAATGCACCATGCTATTCAAGTGAATTTTTTCTCAAAAAAACCCATTGTGTATTCCTATTACATCAATTAGAAGAATTTTTTTCATCATAATTAGAACTTCCGTAGGAACATATTTCTCAAGATTCATATTTTGGAATTCTTCCCCATTAAGAGCATAAATCATACCACATTCCCTGATATTATAAACCATCAACCAGTAATAATCTGATTCACCTTCAAAATTTTTAACAACAAGACATACATTTTGATTTTATGAACAACCAATTACATCAAAAGAATTTTCTTGGGATTTAATCCACCCTTTTACTAGCATTATGTTGGATGATCATCTAAATGACGAAGGATGCTTCCTCATGAAATGATCCACTAATGAAACTATCCACTGTGGTTGATTTGTATGATCTCTTGAATGGATACCACCCCTATTTATATCATGTATCCACTACACTATCACTATAATAATCTATTCAGTTCCGATTCTGACCATATCATGTTAGAGATTTGGAAGGTTGTTTTTCCTTAGGATTTCATCCTAGTATAGCTTTCATGTTTTCTATGTGGAAAACCATTGTGAATAAGTATATATTAGACCAAGAATCATGGTAATATTAAAATTTAATATCATTTCAATTTGACTATAAATTATAAATTATTTATGGATACTAAATTATCAATATAATAACCCATAAAGGTATCTAAATTGACCTCTAACAATAGCTATATGTCTAAACCATTAAACATTACATAATCATGATTTTAGTCATGATTTTTCTTGCATTCACATTGAGAATATTTTAAGTGTTATATTTTTAGATAATTAGCCCATCATTAATATATTACATCCTATAATCATAAATGAGGTTACTATCAAAAAAGTATATATTTTGTATAATATAAACTTTGTAAAATATAGAATTAATTGTTTTCTTGACAAAAAATACTTTTTACTTCTTTATTTATGTTACCCAAATTTATACCATATGGAGAATTTTTAAAAAATTTGGGATGATAACCAAAATCATAGCAAGGGATGTAAAATAATTAATGGAACCATTATTCCATAAATATTTTAAAACCAGGAAAACTATATCTAAAAGTAATACATTTATCCCATAAAAACATAAATCATGAAATCATAATATTCCTGAAAATACTTGTTAGAAATCATAAATTGTAAAAATAACTTATGGAATCCATATCATGCATAAATTTTATCTTTCATTGATACATAGGTGGTAACCTTTAGGTTTACAGTTGGATTACCCATCGTAGTATATTCCCTTAATCTTTTAGGAGAAACCATATCATTTAACTACTTCTCATTAAAAAATATGTTGGACATCTATCACAGGCTCACTCACCCCTAGTTTATCATGAAACCACACCTATAAATGAGTAATGAAAATGAAGAAAAAATTAGCACAACACATAAATCAATCATAAATGAAAAATACTATTTTCAATTTACAAAAAAAATGTATCATTTCAGGATATTGACATAATAAATCCCTTATCAAAACCATTTTTAATACCAAAATAAATAAAAATAGAATATGGTATTTATTTTCATTTTAAAAAAATTAAGTCTTATATAGAAATCCAAATATTAAATAATGGTTATAGAGAAAATAAATCATTTTCACTATATATGTTACAAAACATTCCTTTTGTCTTTTTATAGAGTAAGTAAAACATTCCCTATAAAAAGATTACATCATAAAAAATTAAATTAAATTAAATTTTCTAAATAAAATATAAGATATTGAAAATAAATTTCACACATAATAGTTGAAGGTAATAATCATGATTTAGGAATTTAACCCAAAGAATGTAAATTACATTATTAAATTTCCTTTCATTAAGTCTATCTTGTCTCGTACATTATTTATCATACGAAATAATAATCAAAGATTTATTTATAAATTATTTTGTACATTTTTCATGTTTATAATTAATTTTTATATCACTTCATTCCATGTTATAATAATTACAAATATATTTATGTTCATGTTGGATGTTTTGTCGATATTTAGAACTTGATTTGAGAATGAAAGTTGTATGGTGTAAATAGTCTATAAGTTAATAATTACATTATCAAAAGAACATAAAAATTGATAATAATATCTTATATATTTAACAGATAATTATTTATATTAATCTTTTAAGACAAACTAAAATCACATTTCCTGGAGACGGCAGGTCACAAGTACGCATGAACGCTTTTTGAATTTTTTTCATTTGGTATTGAAAGAGATAAATTAAATGAAATGTATTTAAATATGTATTAATTTATATTATAATTATATTACAAAAAATATTTAATTTATATCATATATTTTGAGTAAAAAAATACTTAATACATTTTATGTGTCGTGTGAACGAATCACATAATTTTGAGGTGGCGTTAGTCCACACATCTCGAAACGATGTAATCGTATAACAACAATATAGAAAGCATGATGTTATGTTTAATATAACATTTAAAGAATCTGAAATATGTTATAATATAAAAATTTTAATAAATAATTTAGCCTTAAAATAGTTTTAAGAGATTCCAAGAAGGTGGTAATGGAAAAGGAACAAAACAATATTCACAGAGGCAATTAACCATCAAAATTTGGAAAACCATTTTGTTTCATTGAATACGAGGAGGTGAAAAATGAAAGGTAAATGAGATATTCCATTGTAAAAATAAAAACCTAGTATATACATTATTGTATGGTTATCATGAATTTATGGACGAATTAGAGGTGCGGGAAGTATCATATTAAAATAAATTAAGAGAGGTAGATTGAGAATATTACCTCTTAAATATCTCTTCCTTGAAAGACACTTGAGGACCTTGGATTCTGAGTTTTGGGGAGAACAGAAGAACTTTTACATGAAGAGAGTGAGGAGGAGACATTTGGGCCGATATTGTAGGAGTAAAAATTTATTTCGGGTAGAGATGTGTTGGTGGAGAGGTTGTATTCATACTTGAGAGGTGTGTTCAAGGGAATATTTTATTGATTATTTTATATTAAAAGTATATCATATTGAGATGGAATTAACTTCAAAGACATTAAATAGTTATTAATGTTTATATTATGGATAGGGATCTAGCTGCAAATGAACCAATGATTAAATATTGAAATATTTAGGTATGTTAACCTCTTACCTTTTATCTTTAACCCTTGTCAAAAAAATTTCTAAACAATGGTAAAAAAATTTGTTACCATAGATATTTTTTTTACCAAAAACATAAATTGGCCATAAAAAATTATTTTTACCTTTTAATTAAAAATTGGAATCAATTTTTCATAATTAAATTCATATATTTTGTAAGATTAGATTTTATTTTAATTCCACATAATAAACTAAAAAGTGGGTTTTAAAGTGAATCATTCAAAACATTGAAATGTTTTTCGATCTAATTTAAATTTGAATTTAATTCGAAGGAATTGTTTTTGTAAATTATAAAAAACAATATAAATATAAATTAAAAAAATTAAATGTATAATCTATTAGTTTAAATTATTTAGATGAAAAATAGATTTGAATTAAAATGCATAATTTTTCACTATAAATTAAAATAAAAAATTTATCAAAAAAACAAAAAATTCATCCAAAGTAAATATTGATATATCTATATAAAACAAGAGTATTATTTTATAAAATATTAAATATAAATATTTCAATATTATATTTAAAATGGCTTCTCCATCAAATGGTGGTAAAACTGCCTTTTATAAATATTAGAGCTTTTATTCTTTAATTTTGAATTATTATTAATTTTGGTCCATAAAATTTATTCGAAGAAAGTAAAAAAAGTATAATTATTTTTAATCATAATATTGATAGTTATTTTCATTACCACTAATACTAAGGCTAGGTAATAACTACCATTTAAATAAAAATAGTAATAATGTATTATTTTTCAGAATAACTCAGTCTTGTGTGCATCCTGTGATTTTGGAGAAACCCATTCCTCAGTGTTGGGTACCCTATAATAAATAGAATCACAATTAATTTAAAATAAATACCTAATTCATAAATATTAATATATGTGAAAACTTCTTATTCTATAATTACCTAGGATGTTAGAAAAGTACATTTAATTTATATTTTATATCTTTAATGTCATTGGATTCACATTTCTATACATAATAGTTCAAAAAAATCATCTATTGGATTCCCATTACTCTATATAAAGGACTGAAAAATTAAAAATTTTGGTAAAAAAATGTTATAGGAAATGTGATGAATTACCCAATTAGATTCCCAACTAGATAACAGAAGGAATCATGAACATTATGATGCTACTGTTTTGAGTTGACCTGGGAGATGAATAGAAACCTGGATCTGGAGGAGCACCCAAACACTCTTAAGAAAGAAAAATATGAAATTTATATATTTATGAAACAAATACCACTGTATTTAAATGAATCATCTAATCCATTAATTGTGGAATAGTGGATCAAACCATTGAGAATATTATCTCAATCCTTTGATTATTTGAGTAAGAGAATAGGTTTTACTAGTTGTTTATTAAATGGAGGGAGAAGTGGATCGGTGGTGGAAATTATTCAATAACACAAAGAATGAGGAATATATTGATGTGATGGGTTGGAAGGAATTATATAAGTTATATATATATACATTTCTCATATTCTATGAATTAAAATAGAAATGGATTTCATTATCCTCAAGAAAAAGAGACGAATCTTTCACTGCATACACAAAATACATCACCAGACATCCACGATATGCCTCTGGTATTTTCCCCTAAATTCTAGGTTTACTTCTTATTTTTTGGGATAACACGTAGTCTTTGAAAACCTTAGTGATCCTTTACTTTGATAGCTTCAAATAAATTGAATGATGTTCCCTAAAATTCTAAGTAGCGTTATGTCAATATAAATGGTATAAAAAGTAGTAATAGTGTAATGTTGAGTTTAATTATGCTATTTCAATGGAAAAATTAAATAGTGATAGGAAATTTCAACTTCCCACATTCCAAATGTGTAGAAAAAGAAGCCCCATAAATTTCTTAAAGTGGGTGATGAAATAATTAAGGGGTGGGAAAGAAGGGAACCTAACTTGTGATTGTCGATAAGAGAAACTCACAAATGTGATGGTGGAAATAAATCCTCTATCAAACCCTTAGTGCATTGTTAATTAACTAAACTTCAAGGAACCATGGATGTTTGAAAAGTAGTGCACTAAACCAATTGTATTTGGCGATGACCAACCACCTCCAAAGTCGAAAGGGAGAGATTTTTTTCTTCATAACCATTTAGGTGGATCTTAGATATGATGTTTTTATAGGTAACATAGTGATTCCTTCAATAATAGTGAGCATATATTTTGATTCTGGTTCAATGAATTCTTTCAAATCAGGAAATTTCAGTTAAAATATTCAAACACTGACATAAATAATGGAAGTAGCATTTTCGATTAAAATGAAAAATGTTGAAATTATTCGTTCTTTAGTATGTAACACTTCTTATAACAAAAAATATATGTTATGAAAATCCCAAAAAACCTTTTAATACTCACATTGATTAAATTTGATGAAATTCTATGTATGGATTGGCTATCCCTGCATAATGTTAACCTAAATTGCTAAATGAAATCACTATTCATATCATCAATTGTCCTCCAATTATGTTCAAGTGAAAGGCAGAGGATAAATTTTATTTTTCACCCACATCATAAAAATTGATATTTTCTATCCCAATGATAATGAATATATAGATCAAATTATTAATTACAAGGAATGATTCATATTTTTTTACATTCCCATTGTAAAGGAATATGTGAATGGGTTTTTTAAAAAATTTCCAAGTCTTCCTCCTAAAATAAAGGTTGATTTTTAAATCAATATTATATTTATGGAATTACCATTATACATTACTCTATAATGAATGCATATTTTGTGACATGAAGACCTATAAAAAAACTACAGATGAATCTAGATAATGTTTTCATTTTCCCAATGTTCTTTATAATGGGGTGCACCAGTGCTCATCAATAAGAAGAAGGATGTGTGATTTCAGATTTTCATGGATTATTTTGATCTCACAAAGATCAAAATAAAGAAGAGGTATAAAATTCCATGGATTTATGATTTGTTCGAATTTCATTGTGGAACAAAAAAATTCACCAAGGTTGATATAAAATTGTGGTATTATTAAGATTGAGTAATGAAGTAGGATATCCCCAAGACTAATTTTTCACAAGGTACTCGCACTATGAGTTTATAGTAATTCTCTTAGGTTTCATTAATTCTCCATAAATATTCACATACATGGTTAATACTATATTTAGTGATTTCCTCAACAAATTAATGGTATTATTTATACATTATATTCTAATATACTAAAAAACCAAATTGGATTATGTTGAGAATCTGTACACTATGATAAAGACCTCCACAATCTTTATGAAAAGTTAAAAAAAATTGAGTTCTTGTTGAAGGAAGACACATTATTAGTGCACGTCGTTAAAAAAATTGGACATATATGGATCCTTATAAGACATAAGAAATTGATAGATTGATGAGGCCAAAATCTATGTTAGATATATATATATTCCATCAATTGTTTAGGTGTGGTAATTGATTTGTGAGAAATACATCGTGATTATCAAAAAATCTAACCAAGATAACTCTGAAGAGAGTCAATTCAACTTCGGATGATGAATGTGATGATACATTTTAGGAGTTGATAACAAGGTTTACCATGATACCTAAACTCAAAATACCTAGAACTGGAGAACCTTTCAAGGTGATGAGTGATTATTTGAAGAAGGAATTAGGATTTGAGTTAATGGAAATGAAAAATTGACAGCCTATGCTACACAGATGTTGAAATTTCACAAACCAAGCTACCCAATGCTTGATCTTGAGTTGGATAATGTGATATTCACATTGAAAATATGGTAGAATTATTCATTTAGATATATGTGTAAAATATATATAGATCTCCAAATCCTTAGGTATATATTCTCCCAGAAAGAGATGATATTGCACTAATGAACTTGGTTAGAGTTAATCAACTAATATTACTTCTCAATTAACTACCATCATTTGAAAGCAAATAATATTTATGATGTTCAATTTAGAAAATATCTATAAAATCTACCATTGATGAGAAATGAGAATGACCAGTTCTTTTTAGATTTGAAAAGGATATACATATTAATCATAAAGGAAGGAACAACAATAATACTTTCACAAATGATTTCTCAACCAACCCATCTTGATGAGAAAAAGGGGGCTCAACTAAATTATATTTGAATTCATCTATTAGTGGTAGATATAAGAAAATGGAAATTATCAAACTTAAATATTAATGATGATGTTGTTTTAATATTGGGTTCATTTATATTTATACCAATAAATACAAATTAAAAGAAGTAATTGGATGATGTACATTGCTTGTCTTTCTCCGTCCATTCAAGAATCACAAAGATATGTCAAGATCCCCGAGAGCTCTATTGGTGGGAATAAATGAATAAGGAGATATAAGAATATACATCAAAATGTCTTGTATTTTAGTAAGTGACTGATTAATGGAAAAATATATGGGGATGTTGAAACCATTACCCATTGCTATATATAAATGGGAAACCATCACTATATGAATTTTCACCGGTCTTTTGATGACATTAATAGAAAGTAATTCTATCTAGGATGTAGTGTATCAGCTTAAAATAACTGAAAGATTCATTTCATGTTATGTGGAATTCTCTATTGAACAACATGAAAGGATATATGTTAGAGAAGTGGTGAGGCTACATGGAACAACACTATCGATTGTATCTGATCAAGACCCAACATTTACCTCTATGTTCTAGAAAGGACTTAAGAATTATCCAAATATTGTGTTGAACTCTATATATTTTTATCACCATCAAAATGATGGAAAATATGAGAGGAAATTGCATACACTTGTGGACATGTTTATAGGATACTCAATTGAATTCAAAGAAGTTTGAGTCCAACAAATTCCTATGGTCAAATTCATACAATAACTGATTCTACTCATGAATACAAATGACACCCAAAAATTCCTATTATGGGAAGAGGTGAAGGACACCTATATGTTAGGATGATATGGTGGAATTGAAATTTCTAGGCCCTAAATTGGTTGAGGAAATTGTGGAAATGTTTAAGACCATTTAGTGGAACATCAAGGCTACTCATGGTCAAATAAACAGTTATTCCAAAAATCGTGGATGATACCTACAGTTTGATATTAAAAACATGGTATTCCTCTTCATATTTCCCAACAATAAAATCATGAGATTTTGGATAACTAGGGCAAGATACATAATCTTTTTTGAGATCCATGATCACATTAGAGAAGTGGTTTATCGACTAACACTCTCACCTAAGGTATTTCATGTACAAGATGTATTCCATGTATCTCTCTTGAATAAGAACATACACAAACCATCACATATACTAAATAAAGAGGTGGTACCCTTGGAGAATGTTCTCTCATATGAGGTGTAGTCGATGAAGAACCCCGATTGTAGAAAAGAGTTCAAACAAATTTAGAAATAAACTTTTTAAAAGTGTTGTGGTGAGATAAAATTTTTGAAGAAGCGATATAGGAACCATAGGATTTTAAGATACAAAATTTCCCTAATCTATTTTAGTATAGGGAAAATAAAAATTGGGGTGGGAATTTCGTATGGGGGAAGAATTTATTGACCATAACTTTTATAAATTAAATTTTCCTAATATTTCAACCAAATTTATTATTATATATTATGAATATAGAAAAAATGAAATTGTTTTGTTTTGTTATATACTATAAAATTATAACTAATTGTTATGAATATTTATGATTGATAATAAAACCTTTTAGTAGTGATCATATGACTAGTATAAATATAGGGTTTTGATACATCTGATTGTCCCACACAAAGGATGAGATGGCTTAATGTCGTTCGATCATACCTTATGAATTCAATTTATAATAGATTAGTATAGAGATATAATCACTATGATTTTACCTTGACCGAGACCAATCTGAGACCCAACAACATAATAATGATAAAAATTGTTTTTAGGAAAATTTCATAATCATTGAGATCACATCCCAAACCTTGTACACCAAACAACCCCATGAATGTATCACCATCACACACAATACCCTTATGGAATTTTCAGGTGTATTAAATATATATATATATATCAAGACCATGATAATATAAATATGTATATTTTCTATTTAGTACAATAATGTTTATTTTTTATTCTTACCAATTTTAAATAAATGATTTTATATTTCATTCAATAAATTAAAAATTATATTATTAATTATTATTTAATTTCAAATACGATGATTATTTTTATGAAATAATGGATTTTGGAAATAAATAATAAAATATTATTTAAAATTATTTTTTATTAATTATAAATGATAGTATAATTTTTATGAAGTCAAATATAAATTTTTTAAGGGTTGAAATTAGTTTATTATAAAAAAATAAGAATTTCTCAATAAACATAAATTTTATTTTAAAAGGGAAAATTCAAATACTAATAAAAATATTAAATTAAAAATTTATTAATTTTTGGAATCTGAATGTCTAAACTACTCAATGGTTAATTTTTCAATATTTTCTAAGAAAATGAAATTTTCAGGTAAAAATTTAATACCATATTAACATACGGCGTGTATTATAACATAATAATGACAGTAAAGTGTCTTAATAAATTAAATAAAGGGTATCCAAGACCATATAAATTTTTTTAATTAAAATAATGTTATTTTCTGTTTATTTTATTAAACATATAAAGCCTTTATTAATTTTCTAAAACCATTAATATATTTTTAAATTCTAAAATCATTTCTTTAAGAGAATGAATCACTTCCACATCCAAATAATTATTATTTTAATATTTTTGGACTGTAGAATTATAAAATAATGAAATAAACTCCTCTTTAGTAGAATCCATGGGCCAAAATTGTTGGATAGTTTTGGGGGTTTTTAATATAATATATTGAGTGAAAATATTAAGTTTGGGAAACAATAAATAAATCCCACTAATTTACTATATATACCCACACATGCACTCATTTTTCATCACTAAAAATACATGGATCATGTCCTTACTCTTCTATAACATTTCCATAGTCTTCCAAAATGTATTCCCAAGATGTTATGAATCCCCTCCATAATATTTGGAGTCACACTCTCAATGTAAGGGTTATGTTCTTTCTCCGATTTATTCAAGTATCTTCATTCTCTTTTGATTTTTATCACCATTTTAAATAATTAGGATATGTTATTAAAAATTACCCTTACTACCCTTACTATTTATAAATAATTAGAGACTTTTTTCTATATCATAAATCCCTCCCATTAACATTTATACGCCCTTGTTATGTTGTCAAAATTTCACCATGTTTTTTAATGTCAAACAATTGTGTAATAAATACCCAAAACCATTTACTATCAATTGTGTTCAAATTTATGAACATATAATTATTAAATAAGGACTTACATGTATGAATTCCACAATCCATTATCATGTTATAGAATATGATAATGAATAAATTCATGTTGTTTGATCTATGTGGCACAATTAAGAATGATAATTAAATGAAAGTGACGGGTGAACCCAGAATTATATATAAATCTATTCTATTTGGTAATGTTTAGTATCATTAGACATGTTACTGAGATATGGAGTAAATATAATTCATTTATAGTACTTTTTTATCATGATATTATGGAAGTTATCGATGACCTATGTTGATGTTACAATGTTTTATGTTGTTTCCACATTTCCATTGTTTCCTTTATGATTTTCATGCTGTATCATGTCTCATTGTCCATGTTTAGGAATTACACTCATTTTATGACCCATTGATATTCCTGAGGTTTAAAATTTATTACTCTATTCTTTTTATTCCATGTTAATTCCCATTCTAGACTTATATCTCACCTCTTTATTAGGTATGTCCCTAGTATATCGTAGGATGTTTAATATAAGAGCATGTTAAGGATATTTTCAATAATGATGATGTATTCTTTTTTTATGTGGATATATAATGTAACTAATTACCAAATAAATTATACATCTCAATCATATTGGTTGTATTATGTGTAATTTTATCTAATTAACCATGTATTAATATGAAAAAATTAGCATGGTTGTAAAATCTACTCGGCTGGTGAATCCTGCATCCCTAAAAAGACTTCCATATGTATGAAGACATTAGTGATGAACTATAAGAACATCAAGCTCACCCTAGACATAAAATAATCCTAAATTATTCTTAAAATCATGATATTCCACTCCACTAAATCCTTATCCCTTCATGACTAAGACACCCTCTTCTTAAATAAAATTAATATATCATAGGAACATATATTTCAAGACGGATAAGAGGCTTGTCGAATAAGAAAGCTAACATATCCTCCATAAATTAAACACTCATTAATATAATTTTAATGTTATATAAAACCTATTTATTATCCTATTTTAGGACAATATTTAATTTCAATGATACCTATAATGTATTCATAAATATTAGGGTAAACTTCTTGTGCCTATGGATCCCTTCCATTATCTCAAAAAACCAAAGTGATTTCACCCCCCAAAAGATTATTTAATGATTTAATATTAAATATAATTAAACCATCAATTCCAAGAAAACATAAAATACATCCCAAAGGAGTTTCTTTTTCTATAAACTAGAAAAAAAATCATTTGACAGACTGGAATGGCCCTTCCTCGGGTTTGTGTTGATCAATAGGCACATATTTTCTAGAATGTTTGATGTGGTTATTAAATTTGACTCTCATAAATCATTCAAAATACACATAATGGTGAAAAAATTTAATGATTCATTACCACTAGGGGACTTTCTAATAGATACCCCCTTTCCCATTCACTCTTAATTTTAATGGATAATTGTTGTCTATTATAATTTCATCAGCGGTGAAGGATAATATCATTCATGTGGTAAAGTCCTATATATAGGGGCCTCCCATTTCTCACACCATATTCATTAATGATTTTATACTCATCTCTAGATGCTGTTTAGAATAATTCAAGGATTTATATCTTCTAATTATAATCTATAAGAAAGTTTTGGGATAATTTATCAATCGATCAATGGGAATAACCAACAGAACCGGAATTCCCTGTTGCTGGATGTGAACATCCAACAAGATTTTGGTATTTATAATT
Source organism: Viscum album (assembly GCA_963277665.1). NCBI lineage: Eukaryota > Viridiplantae > Streptophyta > Magnoliopsida > Santalales > Viscaceae > Viscum > Viscum album. The sequence goes on along the minus strand of OY728158.1, from coordinate 357,184,586 downwards.
TCATTAAATTAAAAAATAAAATCATAGACATCCTATGATCAGTGGTTTCTAAAAAAGGAGGTATTCTCAGGAATCAATGAAATATTAAAAAAAATCAAGGAAGGAATTTCAAATGGTTTTCAATGCCGTAAATCAAATTCTAATTAATGTATTCACATAGTCTATCCCATCATAATTTATTAACGACTTACTATTTTCCAATATATTCATCAAAAAAATCCATGGATGTCTCTCTAACATAAGGGGGGGTCAACATTAAGGTGAAAAAATATTCACTGTATAGTAGGGGACATTATCTAGAATCCAAAAAATTAAGGGTGATGGGGGTTTATGTATATATGTATCTTAAATGATTTATCCTACTGGGTTCCTTAGGGCCCCACCCTATCTTCTTTCTATCATAGCCTATGGGTTTCACACGAGATCCTGATGAGGGGGATTTACTGAAGAATTAGAAATAGATTAGTTGATATTATTTGGAATGAACTATCGATAGTCAATGATAATGGAAACAATGTATCTTACCAAATCCTTGAATTACTATAAAAATAAATTTTCATTTATTTACTCAATATATCACATAACTAATGGTGCACTATGAAAATATTTTCCTAGTTAAATTACAAAGAGAGAGAGAGAGGAATAGTATCTAGAGATTCCTGATTGTGAGAGACATGGATCTGGATAACCTCTATAAGAGTTAGGAAAGAACATTCAGAAATATTGTAAAATATACATATTCACTATAAAATAGTGCATCTGTTTTAGTGGATATTTTTCAATAAAAACCCATCCAAAACCTCATGATTCCTCTCAAAGAACAATATTTTTGGTGGAAGGGTGGCTTTAGAAGCCACTCACTTAGGTGGAGTTCCTTTAACTTCACCACGCAAAGGGGAACCCAATGTGTTCAATATGCATGTCCATGAATTATTCCTATAGGCATTCACTCTATCATAGTCCCAGAACAACAAACTTCTACTGGCCCTAAAATTATATCATTTATCAGCGCTTAGAAATGGACACCCTATTCACCTTTCTTCTCGAAAAATGATCTTTAATTATCCCAAATGAAGAACTAAGGGTCAAATGTGTAGTGTAATTGATTATTTGGGTTATAGGTAATGAAAAAAAAAATTAGTACGCTTTTCAAAACCTGATCTTCTTAGGTCAAGCATCCTACCAACTAGTTATCTGTGTGGTGACACAGTGATCATAATATTGAGGAACCTCTAATCATGCTTGATACATGCACCTATAACTCTTCCATAATGGAATATGTAATATTAATATTGATACATCACACTCAGACTACGATTTCAATAAATTTTGTGTAGTTTTCGTTGGATATTTGGGAATTATCATTGTTTCAATCCATCATTATTTTAGGGAGTACCTCTCAGCAATAGTGACGGAAGCACTAGAAACCATAATTGGCATGGAATTATCTATTGAAAATGTGAGGGAGTCATTCACCCTTGATTAATACATCCTCACAATTATTAATGTTTTTTATTCTTTGGAGGATATACTCTAGTAGATTGGTATATAATTCTTTAAGATCATTTACCTACAACATTTTCTCTCATATATCACCATCATTTTTTACCAAAAGACAAGGTAATACATAGGTTCATCAATTGTGTATCATGATTCATACAGATAATCCCTATGTGTATTTATATATTTTCTATTTAAGGATAAAATAACATGGTTTAAAGGAACTATGTTATCATAACATATGATTCCTAGTATCTCCTAAAAAAAGGATATGATTGTTGATGAAATATATGAAATCCTGCCTCAACCCTAGAACATTACGAGATTTTTAAAAAAAAAATTATATTGGAGAATAAATGTTATTGAAAAGAATACTAAAACACTAATATAATATTTCAATATAATTTCAATGAAAAATTTCCATAAAAATATTTTTATTGATGTAATATTTAAAAATAATTTAATAAAATTACATTCCAGTATACCAAATAGTTATAACACATTTTTTTATTTAAAAAACAATTGTGATAGAAATTATTGTCCCCATAATATAACTAAGGTGTTTTTAGTAATGAAATAAAAAAATAATACAATTAATTACCAAATATAGTGGGTGGTAAGGGTTGGGGTGGGAGGCAGTAGAGGTTGTAGTGTGAACTCCTCTGGCCTGCCTGTTGAGAGCAATTTTCTTATTTTGCATTTCATGGTGGGGATTGTAATCCACCTATTACTTAATATATTATAGATATTATGAGTTATTATATTAATCATATTATTATTGATTATATTTTTAATTTGTTATAAATTATTAATTATTTATTATACTATTAATTATAAATTATATTATGGAATTTTAAAAAACATTATAGTTAATAATCTATATAAATGTTATTGTTTACTGATGAATACGTTTATGATATTATCATTTATTAATTATTTGATGTAATTAAATATTTTTTAATAATTATATCATTAAACTAAAATGGAATATTTATATTGATAACACACACATTGAGTTATACAGATTACATTGTTTTTCGGATTGAGGTGCGTTAGATCTAGACCCATCACAGAAAAAATGGATCATTAACATAATGTTTAAAATATATCTAAACACATTTACTTGGTTTTCCTAATGTGACATGAATGTTAAACTAAAACAAAACTATAATATTAAAAACACACAGTAAAAGTAAAACTGACCACATTGTTTATCATATTGATGGGTGTTCGATTCCAACACTTCAAAAATGAATTATGGATAGTTGTCATGAATTTTAAAAATCGTATGAAATTGTTTAATATATTTTTAAATTTTTTTCATCATTTTCAACTAACATGAAACCTTTATATTGAAAATAATGACATTGAGTCTTACCAACCACATCATGTGTCATATTGATGTTTGGTTGATTCATATACATCAAAAAATAATTAGGGATCATTTTCCTAATGTTTAAGAAAATTTGTATTATTTTCTAAAATTTCACTACGTGATGCACATTTTAATCTAATATTACACTTTTATATGGAATAACACTATTTTGGTCAAACAAAAATAATTAGGTGTTATATTTTCATGCAGTTGATTCACACACATAACAAATGAATAATGGGTCATTATTAAAATGTTTAAAAATATTCTGATATTTTTCTCCAACATTTTTTATATGACACATTTTTTAATCTAAAAAGTCTCTTTAAAAATGAAAACATGCACTTAGAGTAATAAAAACAAATTTTTGTTCGTGATTGAAATGCGAAAAATTCATATTTGTCACAAAAGAAAGGGATATAATTTACCTGAATTTTGAAAACAAGTTGAACCTCAATTACTTGGTTTTAACAATGTGAAATCCATTTAAAACTAAAATGCCACATTTATATTGAAAACAGACACATTGAGAGATATTGGGAATATCATGATTTATATTATAATGTGGTATATTGATATACATCAAAAATAAATTATATAATATTATTATAATGTTTCTAAATAATTAGTGGTATTCTTTATTTTTTCATTGTGATCCACATTTTAAACTTAAATTACACTTTTATGTTGAAAATATACCCTTTAAGTCATACCGACCAAATCATGTTTTATAATGTTATAAAATATATTCCTATACATAAAAATATAAATATGGATTTTTTGATAAATGTTAAATATTAATACGAGTCATTTTATTTTGTTATTCTATATGAAATAGCCTTTAATACAAAATGACACTTTTAAATTGAAAATAAACACAAGAAGTCATATCGACCGCATCCTGTGTCAAATTAACATGTGGTCAACTCTTGTATATTAGAATGAAGTTATTGAATGTTTCTCTAAATTTAAAAAATAATCCAAATACTTTTTTTATGTTTTTTCTATATAACAGAAATTGTAAACTAAAATGACACTTTTATATTGAAAAAACACACATTGAGTTGTACAAAAAACAGCATGTCTTAGATTGATGTGTGGTCTATTCAAATAAAAATAAAATGAATAATTGATTGTTTTAATACTTTTTTAAAATAATATGATGTAATTTTATATGATTTTTTGTGTGATAAATATTTTTATGAAAAATGGGACTTTTATTGTGTTACTGCACACCTTGAGTCATATCGGCCACATTAGGAGTTTAATTTTCATGCAATCGATTTCTATAAAACTAAAATGTATTATGGATATCTATCCTAATATTTGAATACAATTTGATCATGGTTTTTGGTATTTGGATATATGACAGTTTTTTTGAATAAAAATGTTCATTTTATAATGAAAACAAAAACCTCCATTCCTACTAGCCACATAATGTGTTTATTTAATATGCGGTTGATTACAATACATCAAACATGAATTATGGATCATTATAAAAATGATAGAAAATAATTATAGTTTTATACTCATTTTGTGTATGTGACATATGTTTTATACTATAATGACACATTATATTGAAAACTAACACTTCAAGTCTTACTGGACACATCATGTTTCAGATAGATCTGTGTACTATTCCAATATGTCAGAAATAAATAGGATCATTTCCTTAATGTTAGAGAAAAATATGATATACTATTATTGTTATTAATAGTCTTATGTGTACTCTATACTAAAAAGACACTTTTATATTAAAAATACACAATTTTATCCATACAAACAACATATTATGTTAGACTAACATGAAGTTGATTCATTTAAATCCAAAATGAATCAGAACCAAATTTGTAATGTTTGAAGTAATTCTATGATTTTTTATTTATTTTCTCTTTGAGATGTGAATTTTAAAAAACAATGAAACTTTCATATTGAATACATGAAGTTCGAGTCATACTACTTATATTGTGTGTATGATTTATGTCAGGTAAATTCCAATACATGAAAAATTAATTACCAATCATTTTCATAATGTTTGAAAACAATCTAGCATTTCATTTATAATTTTGGTAGAGTGACACATGTTTTAAACTAAAATGGAACTTCTATATTAAAAACACACAATAGGGTTGTATCGGCCACATCATGTGTTGGATTGATATGTGGTCGATTATTATATTCCTAAAATGATTTATGAAACATCTTCCTAAATATTCATTCCATTATGAGTTACTTTACATATTTTTGTCCATGTGACATTATTTTTACACCAATTTGATATTTTAAAATACAGTCATTGAGTCATACCGGCCATATAATGTCTTTGATTTAAATTAATACTTTTCCTATATCTGGAAAATTATTTTTGGATCAGATTCACATGGATTGAAAAAAATCAGCGCCCATTTTATTAATTTTTTCTATATGAATAATTTTTTTAAACTAAAATAAAACTATTATATTTAAAATGTACACATTTATTCATACTTTCCACATTGTGTGTATGAATAACTTGATGTTGATTCCTACATGGTAAGTATGAATTATGGATCATTTTCTTATTTTTTCAAAATAAATAATGTTTTATTCTTTATTTTGGATATGTGATGTGAGTTTTAAACTAAAATGACACTTATATATAGAAAAGTTGAAAATTATAGCTTACTAGAAAAATCATGAATTAAATTGACATGTGTTCAAATCCTATATGTCACAAATGTAATTTGGGTAATTATACTAAATTTTGAGAACATTATGATATCTCACTCTTAGATGTGGTTGTGCAGTGCGCTTTAAACTAATATAAAACATTAATATTGAAAACATACACATTGATTTATACATATGATATTGTGTTTCAAATTAAAATTAATTCGACTACTATATATCTCAAATGAAATATGAATCATTTTCAAAATGTATGATGATAATATAGTCATGTATTCAATATTTTGGCTATGTGATATGCATTTTAAACTAAAAGTAATCTATTATAATGAAAACATGTAAATTGATTCATAGTGATCAAATTGTATGGTTTATTGATTTGAGAATATTTCCAATAAATCACAAATGAATTATGAATTATTTTACTTATGATTAAAAACAAGTAAAGATTGTTTTATTTGTTTTTTAGTTTGAAAATTTTTTAAACAAAAATGAAACTTTTATAATAAAACACACACATGTATTTATAAAATCCATATCATGTGTTGGATTGAAATGATGTTATTAATTACATTACAAAAATTGATTTATGGATCAGTTTTATAAATATTGCAGATAACACGAGCACATTTATTTAGGTTTGGCTACATAACATGTGTCTTTAACTAATTGGACACTTGGAAAACCACACATTGAGTTATACTTAAAATATATTGTGTCTAATATACCTTCATTCAATTCCAACACATAAAAATGTGTTTTGGATCATTTAACTAATGATTGATAATAATTAGAGGTCATTTTATTGGGTTTGTCGATGTGATGCATGTTTTAAAATAAAACGACACATTTATATTGAAAACATGCACATCCAATAGTATTTTCCAAATTAAATGTACGATTGATATGAATTATATTTGAAAAAAATTACATATTTATTATGTATCATTTTTAAGGATTAAAAAAACATCGATATCTTTTTCTTGTTTTTGGATAAGTGACACATGTTGTAAACTAAAATGATATTTTTATATTGAAAACACACAAATTGAGTCATATCATATACATCGTATGTTGGATTTATGTGTGTTCAATTCATACACACCAATAATTAATTATATATCATTTTCTTAAATTATGAATATAATCAGATATTTTTTCTTTGTTTTGGATAGGTAATGCATTTTTAAATTTAAAATTAAATATTTTCTTTAAAAAAACACACATTGTGTCGTATGAGAAATTTCACGTGTAATATTGTTTCATGATCAATTATTATATGTCCAAAATGGATTAAAAATAATTGTGATAATGTTTCAAAAAAATTTGTTCTTTATTACATAGTTTTTATACTTTGATATTATTCATAAACCAGAATTACCCATTTATATTAAATATATGGACTTGGATCCATTTTGGTCAAATTTTGAGTCATATTGACATGAATTTGATTCATAAACATAATAAATGAAATATGAAATATTTTATAAAAATTTTAGGACAATCCATGCTAATTTTCTTAGTTATAGACAGGTGTTGTTTTTTTAAGAGTAAAGTCATCATTTAAATGTGAAAACATGAACTTTGAGTCATAATAACCACATCATGTTCCAGATGGATGTTAAATCAATTACAACACATGAAACAATAATTATGGATCATTATATTAATGTTTGAAAATAATTTTACATCATTTTTATAATATTTATAATGTGATGAAATTTTAAACCAAAATAACACACTTTTTTTGAAAACATGCTCATTGAGTCATAATTAACACATCATGTTCTAGGTGGATATGCATACAGTTTATACACATCAAAAAATGAATAAATGATGTTTCCATGAATTTTGTAGAAAACTAAATTAATTTTCCCATTTTAAGAACTGTGAAATGTGTTTGAAACTAAAGTGGAAATTTTATATTAAAAATGTGAACATTGAGTCATACTACACACTCAATATGTTGTATTGATTTTTTTCATGTCCCTAAATTTTGGAAAAAAAATCATGCATCAGTTTAAAAAACATTGTAAATAATCTGAGCTCATTTTATTAGTTTTTAAATTCTAAAATGTTTTTAAAATATAATTTATATGTAATGACCAACTAAACTCTCAACAATTTCAAATTCCAACCCTAGTGTATTATACATTACAAATAATTCATCACTTTTAATTTTATCATCGTATTTGGATATAAATTACGACTCTTCATTAGAATTTATTATGTCAATAATTTCATTAATTTTGTTGAATAAATCATTAATATAAATAAATTAAACATTATTCTTCATTGTGGGGGGGGGGGTGGGGTGGTAAATTTGATTATAACAAGACCCATAAAATTTTTAATAACTCATAGAAATATAGAAAGGCATTATATAAAAATGACGATTCTATGTCTATATAAGTGACATCCCAAAATTAAGTAAATATTTCTTTAGATTTATTGGTAGAAAAATCATTGAACTATTTCTCTCTCACAATTATATAAGTTGTAGCATCAACGTCCAATATATCATTTTCTAGAGAATCTTAAGACATGTTATAAGATCATACAGAATATGTAGAGTATATCATTCCATGATACTTCTCCTTGATAAATTTATAAAATATTTAATTATTTACATGTCATCACAAACTAATTTTGTAGTTTCTAACAACTCATATGAACCCCTAATTGAAAGAATATTGTGAGAAGTAGAAAATAAATACGTGTAAAATTGGGGAATGAGAATTTATTTTTGAAAATATTTTAAATATTATATTAAAAATTGTAAAATTAATGACCTCACAGAAGATGGAGTTTCAGTAAATGTATTAGACATGTTGAATTAAACATGGACTATATCTATATGTATTGGTATATTGGGATGTGTATGTAAAAATTTACTATCATTTTCGATCCGATTATTGTGAAGATTATTCGTATTCTCCAACAAAATACCCCCTTAATGAAATCATTTAAACTTTTTTCATCATAAAGAAGAACCAATATACTATCAGTATCACCAAATCTATATCTATTCTTGAGAGGGTAAAAACTATGGTGGAATTCAATTTTATTTTGATTGATGGGTGTATCATATATCATAAAATGTTTGGATTTTAATTACAAATTATTTATTACATTACAAATATAACTAAAATATTTTCAATAGTATATGAATTTTATTTTCTAAAAAATAATATCTATCTACTATGATGTAAATAGGTCACATCAAAAATGTATCTCTAAGGACATAGCTTCTACTAGATCAAAAACATAATAAAAAAATAACATCAACTTGGTGCCAATAAAAATTCTATCACTGTGTACACTTCCCATTAATCTCAAAAAAAATTACTTCTTATTTTTTTATGTAGGCATTAGAAAATCTTTGTATTATAAAAAATGTATAGAAAACCCAACTATTAAAAATATTATAGTTGAAATTATAATTACCTTTGGGAATTAATTATTGGGGGATGCTTATTTTTTATGTTATATAATATCTTTCAATAATATAGAAATTTCATATCCACAATCATAATAATTAGTTTTTTCATTTGATGAAGAAAAATTGACTAAAATATGTAATTTTTTAGGAAATATTTTTTGATAGTTAAATTATATATATATACCTTAATCTAATTTAGTTTGATGAAATTCATAGGCTTCTTTTTTTTCATCAACCAAAAAATATAATTTAGATTATATTAATTTATCACCCTATCATTACGAAAGTCTTGTTAAAAACAAAATAATGTATAATATAAATTTTATCATAAAATTATTGATTTTTTGGAATTAAAAATTTAAAATGGAAATCATGTGTGATAAATCTTATTGAAATATATTATTTGTAACAAAAAGATAAAAAATTGGTGGTTATAAGTTGTTTGTGATTAGTATACACGGCTTTCATAAAATAGATAAGTAATGTAAAAAAGAAAATGCATATTTTTATTATTATATTATAGATATTTACAGAATCATTATATCCACCAAGAGTAGAGTTCCATCTATTATTATAGCATAAAATTAAATTATTAGTTCATTTTTAATCATTTTATGTTTTTCGATTTCAAAATACTCTTTTAATATAGAAATGATAGAAAGATTAATGTGTCAAAATATTTCTATGTAGGGTTTTCTATATATATATATTAATAATATATACATATACAGAAAAAATGAATATTTATAAATTATATTGAACAAACTAGATCAATTTTTATTGGTGAAAAATATTTTTAAAATGTACCTCATGTATGCATTCACAATTAATACACATAGCCATTAAAAATGATAATTTTATTTATACTATTGAGTCCCACCATGTCTACGAAGGCTTATCCAAATATTTATTCTTCATATTCAATGTAGAATATAATTTCATCATTAAATGTTAAATATGTATGAAGCTGTAATGTTAATAAATGATGTGGTGGATGTTGTGGGTTGAATGTTCTCTCAATAGTTACTTTTGATTTCATGAGCAATTTACTACAATTTATGGATCATAACATCCATTTCTCAATCATTGTTCCCATATTTAATACCATATCTCATTTTATAAATAAATATATCAATTTAAAAGGATTTTGATTTGAATTTTTTAGTACATATATCATGTATCATTATAAGATTGAATGAATGTTCAATGAAAGTTACAATAACATTATCAATTATAATTACATACATGTCATCACGATGAATAAGAAACTCAGTTCTCTATTCATAAGATATTATAACCTAATTTAAAATGTTTTTTTGGATTTCATTATTGTGTAACACGTTACATTAGATATTATAAACTATAAACCTCCCAATAAGGCGATGTGTGTGTGTGTTGATAGATATAAATCACATATAATTTTACAATATTTATTTTATATAATATAAATATAGTAGATGTTTTTTAATTCATATTTAAGGTAAATTTTTATGATAAAATTGTTTACCTAATGCAATGCAGACCATTGAAGGTATTGGTAAGCTTTAATGTTTTTGGGTTACATGGCCCTCCATGTACTAATCAATATTCTGGTATTGGTTCATATGAATCCTCTCATATGTATTGTTTAAAAAACTAGATTGGACAATAATATCTTTTCAATAATTTATATTTTCCTAAATTCACTTCATTATATCATATGTATCAACTAAGGGATTTATATTCTCAAAATATTTTTGTTGAAACACAATAGATCCAGCACCTCTAATGAAGCCATATTTCTGTGTCTGGTTCCAATATATCAAAAGTAGTTTTTATTCAGGTAAATTCAATACTAATCATTTGTCTTAATCAGATAAAAAACATATAAATATTAGTATCTACTTTTATGTAATACTGTTATATATAATTAAAAATTATTATTATTCTATACTTGCACATGATTCCTATAATACATGCATATTTTCACCTACTTGTTTCCCTCTTAATATATACAATACTCCTTCAATAATAAATGATGTGGGATGTAAGTTACTTGAATGTATGATTCAAAAATATGTATATATATATATAAAGAAACCATTGTTGTTTTATTTAACATAAAATAGTTACTATATATTTAAAATACCTATTACTTTTTTTAAAGTAATGAATACCTCATCGTAGATTTACAGTTGTGAACATTAAATTTGATTAATATTTATTTTTTAAAAAACTCATTTGTGGTTTAATAGGTTGATAAAATTAAATGAATGTTGATAAGATAAATATTTTGAAATAAAATAATATCGATAAAAATCCACTGGAAATGATTCCTCCACATGAAAAGTAATGAATTATTTATAAGTTTCCTAGTTTATAATGTGTGAAAACTATGATGGTGGGTGGAGGTTCACATTCACACAAAAAATCTATTATGATGATTTGATATATGTGTTCCATCATCTATATGATATTTTCCGCTGCCAATTATGAAAAAATAATTATGTAAATACTTTAAAATTAACAAAATCATCAAGGGAAAATGGTAATTAAAAAAATGTTTATTTATTTAGTTGTATCCCTAAATTGAGAATGTATGATGTATCATTACTATAATATCTTCCCACATGGTTATCATCAGTATAGTTATGGAATTGTTCCATGTGTCTATATCAATTTGAACAATAATTCTCATTATGACGATAATGTATCGCATGGTCATTTACATGATAGGGTAACTAGGTAGGCCTCATTGATTCTAACCCACTTCAAACATTATTAAATTTTTTCTTTTCTTTTAAAACATTAGTTAATTCATTTATGCTACACTACTCTTTTGTTTTAAACCCACATGTTTTTTGTCCCCTGATAATTACATTTTTTTCATCATTGATCATGTCTTATTCCACGATATTGGTAACATCATCATGTGGATAAGTCAGTATATTCATTAGTAGTTAAAAATTTAATTTAGATTATGTAACGGTAGTAGAGAACAATTAAAATTATAAATAATAACATAGTATATTAAAAACACCGAAACATATTCATTTACCTACGTTTATTTTCATTAATGGTTGATGGGAATTGGATCCTCCATTAAATATAAAAATTTCCACTTTATGTTCCACCCTAATGAACAAGTAAACATCTACATTGGGACCATTATCAAATTATTGTGATCTAAAAATGAATGGTACATCCTGAATTGAATTTTATTCTGAACCTATAGTTTTCTTAGTATCCAATATTAAAATTGACCAATTCTTATGTGTGGGATATAAGACATAAAATAATTTCTCTAATTCTAATTCTGTTATGTATAGTTTTTCATCATACCCTTCCACACTGAAATACACAATCATGGAGAAAAATTCATTAAATTTAACCACACCAATATTATAACACTATATGCAATAGAAAATAAAAAATATATATAATTTATAATATAACACATATATTTATCCGGTGATGCTGTTGTTTTACATATTAAAATAATTTTAATTTCTATCCATTGAATGAAATACATGCATCACATCATTCATAATCCAAAATCCATTGTTTATATCAGACAATGTTCATTGTTTTCCTTATAATAGAATGTATTAACATTAAATACAAAACTTGTGTAATAGATAAAATTTATATTGGGTCCACTAGTTAGTTTTTGAATTCATTCTGTAATTGAAATCAAATTAGATGATAACTACATATAAATATATCCTCACAACCTCCTTATATATTATTTATTATGGTATTTGGTATTCATTATACATCCATTGATGGATTCAAATATCAAAAAATAATTTAATGGAATTAATCATATCGAGAAACATTATAATATTATGTATAATGTAATGGTGGTCTAGATCCTACTGAGTAACGGTAATTGTATCCACATATCTTATATAAATATTTTTTCTTATTTGGATTCTGTTATGTTGAGATTTTGGGATACCAATTATATCAACATCTATTAGGGAATTGTTATATAATTTAATATATTCTAAATTATTATGTCACTCAAAAATAAATACTTCTAGATAAATTTTATTCTAGATGTACCCTTGAAAAATATTCATATATTGTTTATTGGAGAACATCTGTGTTTTATGGACAAGACCATAAATTTGAATATCTATAACTGAGTGTACCTTTTGGTAGAATATTATATAAAAATATTATGGTGTGAAGAATATCGCTAATTAACATTATATAACTAAAATTTTCCATATTAATGATTGAAAATTATTTGTGGCCAATAAAATTACTACATACGACTTTGAAAAAGAGTGAATGTATGGTTAATGTATGTTGTGAATTTTAAGGTAGAGTGAAACGTAATTATATAAGAATTAAATCCTATCTTAAGACATGAAGATTATGTTATTTTAGTCCCTATGATTTCCAATTAGTTAGTGACATGATATTCTTGATATTTTATGAATCCCCTGTAGATGTTTTACACTATTAAGGAAGTTGTGTAATTGAAATTTTTCATGCCCGGATAGAATGAAAACATATGGTGGATGTTATATTCTTCATTCATCATTTATTTGGGTCAACACCCCCATTATCTAATTGTCAATCATGTCCAAAATCTACATAATAGCATATTTTTTATCATTGGTATAATTTTTAACATTTTAATAATACTATAAAATATATTTTTTTCTTTTTCCATGACATGGATATAACATATGAATCACAAACAATTATAATATAAAAAATCAAATAAAAATTAACTTATTTTTCAACCAAATTACATATGGAATTTTTAAAATGTTTTTCTAAATCAGAGTAAATATCATTTAATTTGTTTTAATAGTTGAAATACAATTAATTAAGATGGTACTTTACATTATTTTTTATTTCCTTCGAATTATGTCATACATGATTGATATTTAATTTATCAGAGTAAAAATATTAGATAACCTAAATAAAAAGTCTTTATGGAATATTTCAACTAAATGTGTGTGTAACATCATCACAAATGGGACACCCCAAAATTCCATTAACATTATTTTCAAAAATATTTAAATATTTGGGAAATCATTTATCATTTTATAAAAAAAAGTATATTAATGGGAACTCATTAGTTCGTTGAGAAACATACAATGTTACAGTTGTAACCCACATAAATTTATTTTCATAAATTAATGAGTCCTAATAAAAATCAATATCATTAAAGGATAGCTTTTGTTTAGATATAAGTATAAAAATTTTATTTTATTTTCACTTCATGTAAAACCCTTATGGAAATTCATATATTAACCCCACAATTGGACATGTACTATATGTACTAAATTTACACCAAATAGATTTTTTCCATCCTTTTATAACACCAGATGATGGTTTCTTATATTTCATAAAAATTTAGGATAACAAAAACAAATTTCATCTTTTTAAGAGAGTCTATTTTTTAATATAGTTTCCTATATTCCGTTATTATATCTGCATTTAATGATTTTTAATGGGTTTATGAAATAAATATATTCATCTATACATTTTATTGATAGAAAATATATATATATAACTTTTATGTGTCTTGATTCATCTTTCATTTATCGATCTATTCAAAAAGTAGGGAATTTTGTGAGTGATTCATATCATGTGATACATAAATCATAGTATCATCCTTTTTAGTATGTATGTCATATTTTTTCCTATAATTTATTCTAAAATTTATTGATTCAATCTATTATGTGATTAATGAAATTACGTACAACTCATTGGGATGAATAAATCTTGAATAAAAACGATTTATATAGAGATAATGTATTTTACAAGAATCGTATGCATGCTCTATTGCAAAATGAATAGAATTTTTAACTATATCGTTATACCCCACTATAATATGATTAACATCCATCCATGTTTTATTAATATCTTTTTAATTTTGTTGAATAATTTTTTTAAAATAAAATATACTTTCTGATCATCTCCTGATTATCAATGTTGAATGTTATAGATAATTTGAATAAATTTGATTATTTTCATAATAAAAAATTCAAACCCACTTTGGACACACAAAATTTCAATAAAAACAATATTTTTAATAAAACCATTATAGATGTTATATGATTTGAAATATCATACTTATTAAGAGAAGGTTTCACATTCTAAACCTCGTCATTAGAGAATAATTTTGAGTTCCTATGATAATGTAGGATGGGATTTTGAGTGTATATGATTATGGATGAAATCATTAATGTTGAGAGGTCAATATTGAGGCTAAATTCCTATAAAGGTAACCAACATGGGATTATATCCACCATGATTAATTTTTTCTAGTTTGGTATATTAAAGAATTAATTGAATAATAATCATCATCTAGGAATACTATTATTGAATGAATGTCAACATATTATTGTTATTAGTGACAATTCATAAAAAAGTTAACTTTTTAACTAAGGGTAAAATGGAAAGAAACAACTTATAATTGTAGAAGGATTATATTTACTCCAATAGAATTAATATGTATTAGATCGCTTTTAAAACAAGAATTTACCCAACAAAAATAAATTTTTATAAGATAATATGTTATTAATGATGTGTATTAATATAGTTTTGTAGTGGTGGAAATCAATGAAGGAAGGTATAATTTGATATATATTAAGTAATAATGATTCAAATTAAATTTTAGCTATTGAAATACATAGAGAGAAATAATTATCACTCACGAAATTATTAATGTTCATCAGTTTGGATGAAATTTAGAAGGATTATGTTGTTTTTGGTGTGATACCGTCAAAAATTGTATGTGTTAAAAAAAGTTATTTTATTTATATGTAACAGATTAATGATGAATATAAAAATGAATATAAGTTTTTGGGGAGTATAGTGAAATAAAATTTATACCAAAAATATAATGAGGTCATCATAGACAAGATTACGACACTTATTTGATCTAAGAAAATTTTATTTAATTCATTTGTGATGCATTATAAATTGAAACTTTACCCAAATTGGCTTAATGTTTTTTTGATGACAACGTAATTTTTAGAATAATAATTCTATTATATTTAATGCACATAAGTTAAAAATATTTGGAGATGTTAAATCTCAATAAGTAATACATGGATTTATATTATTATTAGAGGACTCTATAAAACATGAAATAATCAATGATGTTTTGTTAGAAAAAAACTAATGTACACTGATTAAATGAAGGAAAAATATTCAATCAATAATAAAATTTATTGTGGTACTACATATACATATTTAATGATCCTATTACTAAAATAAAATACATTTATAAAAAATATTTATAAAATAACATGATGTAAATATATTTTTAGGATGTTTTTTGCTATTAATACTCTACCAATATCAACATTATCTGGATTGTCCAAAAAAGTTGTTAAGAATTTATTTTATTTGAATGTGGGAAAATAAATTAATGTATGTGTTAAAATTTTATAATGTTAATAATTTATTAACATGGTATTTTTGGGGTATCATAAAATTTTAGGCATTCCTTTAGGTCACCAATTAAATATATCCCTTGCCCTATCTGATAACGATTGCATCTAATGTAGCCCTTATGAATAATGATTATTATGCCAATATTTTCAACACTTGTATGTGTGTTATATTTTCTTCTATAAACGAGTGTAGGTAATAAGCCCCAAAAACATAACAATTTTCCCCTTTTCCATGATCGGTCTATTATAATATTATTTTTGATTTATGCTATTTGTGTGTTTTTTTGGTTTCCCCTAGAATAAAGGGATGTATATTTTATATATTTGGTTTCATTATCATGTCATGGAATAATGAGTATTGTTTCTTGGGATAAATCATGCGTCCTCTACATCATTTGACATTATTATAATTTGGTTATTTTCCGTTCAATATTAAATAATATAAGAGGTGGTGTTATTATAATTAGTGCATGTCTCAATTGGACTAAAGGATGTTTAATACTTTCATTATTTATTTTATCCTTATGGATCTTATGAATTCTGATATTCTAGTAAAACTTTCATTGTGTTTTTGTTATAAAATATGATTAATCATTAAAAATTGTAATGGTTGTTATAATTCAGTGGCTTCATTGAGCACTCGCATGCATGATTATCCTCCAAAAATATAATGAAATCATTATTTATGCTTTTTTACAAATTTGGGTGGAATTTATGATGAATCGAATATTTGAGATAATGAAACCAAAAAATAAAATTTATTTAGTTTAAAAAAAAATTATTGACCCCATGAATCGTGTAGTGTTTGTATATAGAATAAAAAAAAATCAATTTTTTATAAATTTTCTGTATCTATTTGAAATATGTATGTGCCATGCCACATATAGATATAGGTGAAAGAATCATATATAAGCCACAATACCTTAATGGGGATTAGAGGCACACTCATCCATTCTATAGTAGTTCTAGTACTTAATTAATTCCCTGATGTACACTGGTAGAGTTTCTAAGTCCATGTTCATTATGATGGACCACCTCACTAAAATCCCCATCCAATCCTATCTTATTGAAACATCTACCACTACCGCTCTACTTGATGATCTAACATTAGCTATGGAGCCTTAGAACTCACCATTAGAGGTTCTATAACAATAATTCAGGTGAAATTACTAATTTTCCTTCACCACAACATTACGTTGACTAAGAACATCTAATCCATCGATATTTTTCCATTCATCTCTAAGCTAATCATCCTAATTTCTAATTACTATGTATGTCATTATATGACTTCCATGTAATAATTATTTTTGGGTTTCTGGTTATACCTCCTCATATATATGTTTTCTCCCCTAAAAATGAAATCTTATGTGAGAAATGATTTGTCTATAGTTTATTGTTTGATTTTGTGTTTAATAATATTTCTCCCACACTAATAACTACTACAACTGATGCCTTTTATAGTACTATAATGGGTATTGTTCAGTGAATAATTTGCTGAATATCTAATCAATGATTAAATCATGATTCATTATTTACCTCTAGGAATAACACCGATACATGGAAACATTATAAGCTCAAATAGAAAATTATAATCAAGGACACCTTTATCAGTAATAAAATATATCAATGATAATGGGTTCCTTTATCAATGTTTTATTTTAGTGCTAATAATGGGGGTGTTCCTAAGTGATTTATTTTAGAATCGATAAATGGTTCATTTTCGGTGTTTTTTATCATAAATAATGGTGAATTTTATAAGTGTTTTTGGTATCACTGATAAAGATCATGTAACTATATAATGATACAATATCCTTGCATCATCCTATAAAAAAATACCCAACCAGAAACTAAATAGCTAAAATTAATAATATAATGAATATATGATTGAAATAAAAGCATAATATTCCACTATCATTTTAATTAAAAAACTTCAAAAATATTATTTATATTGATTTTTGGTATAGAATCAATCAAAAAAATTACTACCAAAATAAAAAATACTGAATCCTTTAATAGGACTTCCCCAATGGTCAAACTCTATATAGAATCTTTCTCCTTTAATAAAAAAATTATGATTTTGTTAATAATAAATAAAATATAGAAACTATTAATATTAATGATTTATAATACACATATGAGAAATTTTATTGTTAATTTATATATTATAATTAATAATGTTATCAGTTAATAATGCATCAAATTGACTTGTAGTAAATTTCTACACATCACAAGTGAACTATGGATCATTTAACTACTGTATGACAACAATATGACCTTGATTTATTTGATTTGGATATGTGATACTTGTTTAAAAATAAAATATATCTATTATATTAAAAATATTAGCTTTGATTCATATGAACATCATGATGTGTGGGATTGAAATGTGGTAAATTCATACACATAAAACAGAATTATTGATCATTGTTTTAATTTTTTAAAATAGTCTGATCATTTTTTATTTCTTTTGAAAATATGAAACATGCTTTAATAAAAATGGAGTATCTATTGAAAACATAAAATTTGAGACGTACCAACTGTAAGAACCTGTTTTTTTCTATAAAATAATTTGGAAAATTCTTGATGTTATTCCAGAGCAGCGCCTTCAGACGGTGTTCGATTCTGAGCCCCGGTGTTGCCGAAATTAAATTTTCAGTGTCTTTTCACTGGGTATGACAAATAAATGATATATATCCTAAAAGGTAGCTCAGACTAGAAAACTAAGGGAACCGTTGAGTCCATAGTGTGTTGTTTACCCTTGGAGGGGTGTTATTTTCACGGGCGCGGGCCTTCGGTGAAAATAGTCACTGGGGCATTTTCGTAATTTAGCGGCCTCGAGCGTTAAATTTTATAATATTCAAACAGATGCTCAGAATAAAATTCTGAGACCACTGTTGAGTTTAGAATATGTATTTTATCCTAGTGGAGGGTTAATCTTAACCCCGTCGGGAGTTTCAGATAAGGGTCATTTCATGGGCGATTTAAAGTAAAATAAGAAATTAGAAAAAAATCGTTATTTAAAGCTAAACTCAACCCTACCCTCCCCTTGTTCATTATTTTGTAGACGAAACCCCAAAAAGATCCACTCAACATCCATCATTCCCTCCACCCTTCCTTTCGAAGACAGTTGTAGATCCGGTGAAGGTGGATCGCTTGCTAAGCCTCGGGCTACACCCAACAAGGTAGGATTTTTTGTTTTTCTTTTTAATGTTACGCACCTAATTTGATCTTGATTCATAGAATAGAAATTCCATCTAATATTATAGAAAATCCCATGAATACGTAGTATATTTATTTATCTTTCAGCAGAATTTTTCAGATATTAATTCTGAGTTCTGTGGCGTCTGCAGTTGTCCGATGAAAATTTGATGTTGTTTTAATGTTTTCGGGCAGATCTGGCCAGTCCGGTGGGTCACTGATGGTCCAGGGCGATCGAGAGGAGGCACAACAGGGCAGCTCGGAGTAGGGCGGTGGTGGTATCAGCTGATCTGGTTGCGGGCTTCACGGTCGAGAGTGGACGACAGAGGGATCAGGCGAGCGTGGAGGCCAGGCGAGCGGGGGTCGGGGTCACGATCAAGCGGAGGCGCCAGCTAGGGGCACGCGACGCGAGTGACATGCCGGATTTGCCGGGTGGGTTGATGAGGGAGAGTCGGGGTCCCCGTGACACCGGTCCTCATACAAAGACCTGCACCCCACGGGTCCTATGGCATGTCAGTCGGACCGGATGATCTGGTCCGAGCGAGGCGGGCCAGCTCGCGCGACCGCGGGCCGTTCAAGCAGGGTTGGGCGGCCGAACCAGCCCAGCCCATCTGTTTTCACACTTTTAAAAACTAAAATGCTCTTTAAAAATTTACCAGGTGTTGTATTGTCATTCTGTCAATGGTGACACATTCCTTGATAAAGACTAACAATTTGAGATGTTCTCGGGGATTTTTAATTCTTGAGATGAGGGGCTCAGTGGCACGACACATACGTTAAGTGGATTAGCGCTTTTCCTGAGGTTCTTGTTTTGGGTGGCATGGACACATCAGGAGTCCGTTTTGAGCACTGTCAGTAGAATTATGACCCTGGAATCAAGATGAAGATTTATAGTACTAATTTGGGTGTTGAAACTGGAGTTGAGGCATGGTCCCCACAACCTGTCTTTTCAGCTGCGAGCAGCGTTTCACAACTTTCTCATCGAACATCCTTTCAGGGCATGGAAGCAGTCGATTCTGAGTGTTTTTCCAAGGGAATTTCAATGGATCATTTCACCCTCATTAATTCTTAAATGATGGTGTAGGCCCCACCAGGGCCATTTTGGGTGTTGGCGGTGATTTCCATCATTATCACCGGGTGTCCGTCTCGGATAAGTGGTTAATCAATCTTGTGTAATTTTTCGAGAGGATTTCAATGGTGTGATCTATTCGTAGCACATTGAGACTGGTATGTGGGTCCCACTATGCTCCAATCATGTACGGTATGGCGAAATGCATCATTTTCTTGGATATTTGTTCCACTAAATTGTTCAGTCCTTTTGACGTATTTTTACAAGGGGATCGCCATAGTGTGATGCACATGACCATTTTCGGGACTGAGATTTGGGATCACGAGATGTTGTTCAGGCGTAAAGTGGGGTTGGTGACATTTCCATCAGATAATCTTCTGAGGGGAGTAAATAGTATTACTTGCATGTTTTTTCGTGAGGCTTACAATGGTGTGATCTGTTTGGATGTGCGTAGTCTCATTCAAGATCTCATTAAATGTGTATGCATGAATGGTGTGTGGGTGGAAGTTATTCCCAGAGATTTTTTAGAGAAACCTTGGCATGTGATTGTGAGAAATCATGTGAGAGTGATGTAAATGTTTGAAGAGGTGTGGTTGGTCATGCTAGGGCTGTGGTGGAAGCAAGTTGGAGAACTTACATTTTATCCTTTTTTAATTGACGCTGGTCATCGTGTGCATGATATACTTTGAGAAGGTAATGTGGTATACTCTAGGAGTATACGAGTTTTCCTAGAGGTACATGTTTTTGTTTATACCCGAGAATGTTTGTGTACGAGGATTGGAGATGAGATAGGGCCACACGTCGTGGGGGTCTCATGTGTGTATTGTGTTCTACTTTATGTACCTTTTACCTCTCATGACGTAAATGGTCCATTTGTTAATGATTGTTTAGACCAGCATGGTTGAGTGGTATCCCCTGGTTTTATACATATGGATTGATTGGTGGAGTTGATTGGGTTTTCCTGTTCCTTTAGTCATGTGGGCGTTCAGTATCTCGTCCCTTCATGTTCCCAAGTAGAGTTTTTGGGGATTCAGTACGACCAATACATTATGTGGTCACTGATCCTATACCCAGGATGTTGTTTCCAGTTGGGTACGGAGCCCCAATGAGCCTGGGTGTAGATTCTATAACCAAGTATAGAGATCATATCTCCCTTCCGCGATCTATCGTGACGTTTTTTCCTAGGTAGAGTTTTTGGTATCAGTGTGACCCACACTACAAAGGCACTGAACTTCTACTAGATGAATTGTTCTTGAGTAGGGTGGTTGCATGATACCCACTCCATGTTCTATTGTCTGGTGTTGTACCATCAAGTAGGGATAGCCATAGTAGTTCTGGGTTTACCGTCCTGTGGGTGTAGGCAGTGGGTTTCTCATTGACTTCAACAGGGCTGGGCAGTGGGTGGTGCATTGACTTCCTAAGTCTTACCCTCTAGAAGAGACTAGGTAGTGGGTTACCTGACGACCTCTTAGGGTTTACCCTCTAGTAGAATATAGGTATTGGGTTACCCGATATCCTCTTAGGGTTTAAACTCCTATAGAGACTGGGCAGTGGGTTACCCGAAGACCTCTTAGGGATTACCCTCCAGTTGAAACTGGGAAGTGGGTTGCCCGATGACCTCTTAGGATTTACCCTCCTATAGAAACTTGGTAGTGAGTTACCCGAAGACTTCATATGGTTTACCCTCTAGTAGATATTGGGTAGTGGGTTACCCGACGTTATCTATTCATTTACCCCCCAAGTAGAGACTGTGTTGTGGGTTAACAGATGGCCTCTTAGGGTTTACCCTCCAGTGGGGCTGGGCAGTGGGTTACCCGACTATTTCATTCAGACTCGGTCCTTTCTACTAGGCTAGTCTGTGCCTTTTCTCCATGACTACAGGAGCGGGATTATTGGTGGTACAGGTTAGTGATGTGAAAACTTTACTTTGAGAAGACTTCTCGAATGTGTGATAGTAAAGAGGTGTGGATTGACCTTCCCCAAGAAATCTCAAGTACGAGGGGCGCATTCCCCACCAAGATGCGTCCTTGTGACGTGACCAAAAACCGTGCGGGAGAGTAAGTACCTGCCAATGTGGATAGTTTTAGGGTGTGGTGATTTGAGCCCCATGGCTTGCAGTTTGGGGAAAACGTGCAGGATGCTGGACATCAATGGTGTTTACTTCTGGGACTGATGGCTACTCACTTTCTTGGGTTGATCTACGGTCCAGATATCCCCTTATGATCTTGTTCAGGTTTCGTGATTGGGCATATGGATGTGTTTATACCTTGTTCCAGTGCCCACTCCTTGGGTTTGGTTACTCTCCATCTAGGAGAGGTGAAGATGCGTGGGGTATGACACATGCTTTCTATGTCTAGATTCTTTTTTATGGTTGAGTCCACTCTCCTACTCTAGGTAGTGAAGACTCGATGAGAAGATTCATCTTATTAAGGTTTCTAGCTATTTATATTTGGACTAGTCTACTTAATTTCTCTTGTTGGGTTTATCTGTTACACTATTTTAGTCTTTACTACACTCTCTGTCATTATCTATTCCTAATCCATATTCGATCTACTGCTCGCCTCTTCATTACCTCCTTTGTTGCTCACTCTAGCCTTCGGGGTATCCTACTGAGTATTTTTATACTCAACCTTGCTTGGGCATTTCCCACACTTTGTGTGCCCTTGTAGAAGATGGACATGTTTCTCATGACTACAGAGGAGCTTAGAAGTTTGGAAGCATGGACCGCATGTGGTGGTCATAGTCAGGTTCTAGGTGTGGGACTCTCCCAGCTATTTTACTTTTGTTTACCTGTTGTCGGGTTGTAGCACTTTTCTGGTTGGGCGTGTGTTTTTTCCTTTTCTTTTCAGTTTACCTTCCCCAGTAACATTGTACTGTTTAGAGGTCGATGCACCTATGTGGTTAGCTTATAGAAGTTGGTACATTACTTTTCCTTGTACTCTGTACTTTTGCATTGAGGGGGATGTGTGTGTGTGTGTCTGTGTGTATATAAGTAATTATGCAAAGGCCTCTCTAAGTTGTTTATCCTTCGGTGCTTGTCACTAGCCCTTGGCCTATGGAGGAGGACTTGGGGTAGTTGCGACTCTATCCCAAGTAGTGTTAGTTTGTGAAAAAGTGGTATTAGAGGTGGATCATTCTTTGAGACGTAGTTCAGAAATCATTAAAAATGAATTGGTTGGGATCTAGTGTAACATTGTCAACGTGTCTTGAGAGAGGCTCTCAGATCAGGGAGTCCAGTGACGGTGCGGCGGCCGACGTATCCATTCACTAGGACTGTGATAAACTTATTTTCAACTCAGAATCCTGAGACACTCCTTGCAGGTAAATTGGTTTGTGAATCACATAGGTTTGAGTCTTGACTATCCTTCTTGAGTCAGCTCCACATTTTTGTAACTATTATATTCATATATGCTCATCTGACTGCTTCACTCCTTGATAAAATTTAGGATGTCTCCGTGAAGACAGCCAGCTAGGATACCTGCTTTGATTTGTGATGACGACCCTATGAGTGAAGAGGCTTCAGTACAAGACCCATCATGTGATTCCCTTTCACCGAGTGGGATAGTAGCAGCACCCCCGCCGAGTGAGAAGAAGACCGCTTCAACAGAGCAGAATGAGCTTCAGTGCAGGTTGAGCGCACTCTGTGGGTTGCAGCGTTAGAGACCGGTGAGTTACAATGGTGATAATGCCCTCATGAAGTAGAGGTTTCGCTAGAGACAGTGGTTCACCTATTCATGCTTGACCACACACCAGCAGATCAGAGGGTGGCTATGGTAGACAACCTTTTTCCACGGAGTAGTTGGGCGTTGGTGGAGTCTGGTGACTCAGTTACTCGATGAGTCATCACGTTCATGTGGTGACTTTCTACTAATATTTCATGAGGATTTTTACCCTTCCTGCTTACGCTCCATTCAGATCTAGGGGCTCCGGTAGTTTTAGTATGGAGGGATGATGGTGAATAAGTACGCGACTAGTTTTGCAGACCGTGCACGTTTTTACCTAGACATGGTCCATGATGGAAACTTCAGAGCATGTAATTTCAAGAAGGGTCTTCATAGATAGATTTGTGAAATCATAGTACCCTTGATAATTCCCACTTATGTCGAGGTTCTAGAGTAGGAGATGGTGACAGAGATCTTCCTGTCCTGTTCTATAGTTGATGGTGGCACTAGGCATGATGGAGCCAAGACGTCTGTCGTAGCTAGCAGGAGTCAGTAGATAGTACCTCGATGTAGGCAGCCTTCCACCGATCGATTTCGAAGACGTGGTTGTGCACCACTCTGGCGGCAAAGCAATTTGGCTGATCCAAGGATACCCTTCCATGAGCAGACCCATGGGCAGGGTTGTACATCACACTGGCACTAGAGGGCACTAGGGAATCCTATATACCATGGGTGTTATGCTTGCGATGAACGAGGTCACTTGGCATGGGACTTACCAACCAGGTATTCTGAGAACTTCAGGTAGGCAGAAGGTGCACCACCATAGCAGAGGCAGCGCTGTGATTGGAGTAGTGACTAGAGAAGTGGTGCTAGCAGAGGAGCGGGACCACCTGAAAGTGGGGGATGCCATTACAAGGTCTTTATTCCACCACCAGGCAGACCACGTTAGGCTCTAGGATCTGATAGATGGGACAACGGATAGCCGCGAGCTTTGGATGTCTACAATCCTCCAGAGCATGAAGCTACAAGAGGCACGCTTTACTGGTCTTCTACTTTTTGCAGTATAATTGTTAGGATCTGTGTGTGAAATTATTTTCTCTTTGCTCTTTCCTTGAGTTGATACTAGGGTGACCCAGGGCATCAGTGTACCCCGATGATAGTGGAATAGAGGGTGTGGAACCGTTCTCTTTAGACGATTGTGGTGATTCCATCGCCTTTCGAGCGTGTAATAGAGTCTTGGTCTTTGGACATCGACTGTGAAACCATGTGTGACCAGATATCCTTGGGTGTTTTTTCATATGGATATTCTGAAGGAGGGAATCACTAGACTTAGTTCCAGGTACAAACAATGATATCTATCGTGGTGTTTGACGAAGATGTGCGACCGGGGAGGTGAGCTACCCAAGAGGCCCTTCAGGCCATTTGAGGTTGTGCGAAGTTTTGGTGAGGTTCCCTACCGCCTTTCCCTAACTCCAAAGTATGGAGTTGGTGCACGACTCCCACATGTCTCATCTGTTTAGATGTATGCATGAACTAATGCATGTCACCAGTAAGGTCAGACCTCACGTAAATTGATAAATCTCTTCATCCATGTGCGTGATGTAGAGCCGTGTGAGAGTTTTGCTAGATATGGGAGAGTTGGGTTTGGGATTAAATGCCATGTCTTGTTCTCTAGTTTTTCATTTCTAAGATGAAAATATTAAAGGATGGAATGATGAAAGAACCCAGTTTTTTCTATGAAAGACTTTGTAGAATTCTTGATGTTATTCCAAAGAAGCTCCTTTAGACAGTGTGCGATTCTGAGCCTTGGTGTGGCTGGAATTAAATTTTTAGTGTGTTCGCACTGGGCACACCAAATAAATGAAATAAAACCTAAATGGTAGCTCGTACGGGAAAACTGAGGGGACTATTGAGTCCAGAGTGTGTCGTTTACCCTAGGAGGGGTGTAATTTTCGCTGGCGCGGGCCTTATGTGAAAATTGTCACCGGGGGCGTTTTCGTAATTTAGCAGCCTCGGGCGTTAAATTTTATAACATCCAAAAAGAAGCTCAGAATAAAATTCCAAGACCTACATTGAGATTAGAATTTGGTGTTTACCATAGGGTGGGTTCATATCAACCCCGTTAGGAGGTTCAGAAGTGGGTCATTTCGTGGGCGATTAAATGTTAAATAAGAATTTATAAAACAATTCTTTATTTAATCCTAAACTCACCCATCCCTTACCCTTGTTCTTTATTTTGCAGAAGAATATCTAATAAGAGCCCCTCTCCCTTCATCAATCCCTACTTCCCTCCTCTCCAAGGAAGATGTAGATCCGGCGAAGGCAGATCGCTTTCGAAACCTCGGGCTACGCCTAACAAGGTAGAATCATGCATTTTTCGTTTTAATGTTATGCACCTACATTGATCTTGATTCATAAAATATAACATTTTTCTAATTTTAGATAAAATCCCATGAATTTTTAGTTTATTTCCTGAGATTTCTGATGCATGTTTCAGATTTGAATTCTGAGTTATGAGGTATCCGTAGCTGTCCGACGAAAATTTGAGGTTGTTTTAATGTTTTCCGATGGAGGCGTAACAGGGAGGCACGGAGCGGGGCAGCGACGTCGTCAGCTGAGCTAGTCAGGGAAGTCACTATCGAGGGAAGATTGCATGGGTTCTGAGAGAGTGTGGAGGCCAGGTGAGCGGGGGTCGGCATCGCGGTCAAGCAGAGGCGCCAGCTAGGGGATGAGACGCGGGAGACCGACCGGCTTTGCCGGCCGGGTTGACGTGAGAGACTCGGGGTCCTCGTGACCCCAGTCCATAGAAAAAGACCCACACCCCGCGGGTCCTGTGGGAACTCAGGTGGACTGGCTGAGCGAGTCCGGGTGAGGCAGGATGGCCCACGTGACTGTGGGCCGGTTCTGTTGGGGTGGGTTGACCAAACCAGCTCGGCCCGCCTGTTTTTGCCCTTTTAAAAATTAGAACGCTTTTAAAAATTTGAAAAGGTTTCAGATTCGCGTGCCGTCTACGGCGACACATTCCTTGAATCAAGGCAAATGTTTTGATATGGTCTTGGGGATTTTTAATTCCCAAGACGAGGGGATCGGTAGAGTGACAATTATGTTTAGTGGTTTAAAGATTTTCCAGAGGTTCTTATTTTGGGCGGCGTGGAAACATCTAGAGTCCATTTTGTGTTCCGTCAGGGGATTTGCGGCCCTGGCGTCGAGACGAAAATTTTCAATATGTTTTTGGGTGTTGAAAGCGGAGTTGAGGCATGGTCCCCATGGCCTTTCTTTTAAGCTATGAGTAACGTTTCACAACATTCTCATCGTACGTCTGTTCGGGGCATGCAAGAAGTCTATTCTGAGTGTTTTTCCGAGGGAATTGCAATGGCGCAATCTTCCCACTTCAATTCGTCACGATGGTGTGGGCCCCACGAGGGCTGTTTTGGGAGTTGGTGGTGATTTACATCTTTATCACCAGTTGTCCATCTCAGATAAGTGGATAATCAATATTGTGTACTTTTTCGATAGGATCACAATGTTGTGATTCGTTCGTAGTACTTCAGGATCAGGTTGCGGGTCCCACGTAGCACCGCTCATGTGTGGTATGACGAAATGCATCTTTCTCTTGAGATAACCATTCCACACAAGTTAGGATTCCTTTTGACATGTTTTTTTTCAGGGGATTGCAATTTTGTGATGTGTTTGACCATTTGCGGGACTGAGACTTGGGATCACGGGATGTTGTTCGGGCATAAAGTGGGGTTGGCGACTTTTCTGTTGGATATCTGTCTGAGGTGAGTATACAGTCTGACTCATGTGTTTTTTCACGAGGATTACAATGGTGTGATCCATTTGTATGTGTGGGGTCTCTTTTAAAAATATCATTAAATGTGGATGCATGAAAGGTGTGCTGGTGGAGGTTCTTCCCATGGTGTTTGTAGAGAACCCTTGGCGTGTGATTGTGAGCACTCATTAGAGAGTGAAGTATATTTTTGAAGAGGTGTGGTTGACCGTGATAGGGCCGTGGTGGAATCAGGTTGGAGAACATACATATTCTCCCTTTTGTGTTGATGTTGGAAATCGTGTGCACGAAAGCCTTTGGGCTGGGAATGTGGTATACTCTGGGAGCATAGAGGTATTATTAGAGGTAGATATTGTAGTTTGTACCTAAGAATGTTTCTTTATGTGGTTTGGAGATGTAATGGTTCCACACTTCATGGGGGCCCCATGTGCTTATTTTGTTCTAAATTACGTACCTTGGACCTCTCGTGACGTAGAGTGTCCTTCTGTTAACGATTGTTTATACCAGTAAGGTTGAGTGGTTTCCCCTAGTTCCATTCTTGAAGGTTTTATTGGAGGAGTTGTTTGGGTTTCAATATTTCTTTAGCCATGTGGGATTTCCGTATCACGTCCCTTCATGTTCCTTGGTAGACATTTTAAGGATTTGGTGTGACCATTACATTATGCAGGCACCAATCCTCTACCCAGGAGTTTGTTTCCAGTAGCGTACGGAGCCCCAGGGAGCCTGTACATAGACTCCCTAGCCATGTATCATGATAATATCTTCCTTCTGAAATCTACCATGACATGTTTACCTAGGCTGCATTTCAGGTATCAGTGTGCCGACACTACACAGGAACTGAACCTCTACTAGATGAATTGTTCTGGAGTTGGGTGGTTGCGTGATACCCCCTCCATGTTCTATTGTCCCGAATTGTACCATTTAGTAGGGATGGCGATTGAAGTTCTGGGCTTACCCTCCAGTGGGGCTGGGCAGTGGGTTGCTCATCGACTTCTTCAGTTCTACCCTCTAGTGGGGCTAGGCAGTCGGTTCTTCATTTACTTCTTAGGGTTTACCATCTAGTAGAGACTAGGCAGTGGGTTATCCGACAACCTCTTAGGGTTTAACCTCCAGTAGAAACGGGGTAGTGGTTTACTCGACGACCAATTAGGGTTTACCCTACAGTAGAGATAGGGAAGTGGGTTACCTGAGGACCTCTTATGGTTTACCCACAAGTAGAAATTGTCCAGTGGGTTACCCGAAGACTTCTTGGGTTTACCCTCAAATAGAAACTAGGCAGTGGGTTACCTAATGACCTCGTAGGCTTTACCCTCTAGTAGAGACCGGGTAGTGGGTTACCCGATGACCTCTTATGGTTTACCCTCCAGTAAATACCGGGCAGTGGGTTACCCGATGACCTCTTAGGGTTTACCCGCCAGCGGGGTTGGGCAGTGGGTTACCCGACGACTTCTTTCTGGCTCAGTCTTTTATACTTGTCTAGTATTTGGATTTTCTCTGTGACTACCGGAGCAGGACCCTTGGTGGTATGGGTCAGTGACGTGACAACTTGGAAATGATAAAACTGCTCGACTATGTGACAGTGATGATGTGTGGTTTCACTTTCCCCTGAACTCTCAAGTAAGATGGGCACTTTTTCCACCAAGACGCATCCTTGTGACGTGACCTAAAACCATACGAGAGAGTTAGTGTCGCCACAAGCGGATAGTGTCAGGGTGCGGTGATTTGAGCCCCTTGGTATGTAGTTTGGGTCAGACATGCAAGATGCTGTACATCGATGGTGTTGACCTCTGGGACTGTTGGCTACTCACTTTCTTGGGTTGAACTATGGGATAGATATCCCCTTACGATCTTGTTTGGGTTTATTGATTATGAATATGGATATGTATATACCATTTTCCTGTACCCACTCATTGGGTTTGGTTACTCTCCTTCCAGGAGAGGCGATGACGCGCGGGGTATGCCACGTGCTTTCCGTGTCTAGCATCTCGTCGGTGGATGAGTCTACTCTCCTACTCTATGTAGTGAATAATCGATGAGAAGTTTCATATTCTCACTATTTCTAGATCCTTATTTTTAGAAGACTTTACATACTTTCTCTTGTTGGGTTGAGTTGTTACTCTATTGTACTCTTTGCTGTACTTTCTGTCATTCTATTCTACTATTCCCTATTCGATCTATTTATCACCTCTTCATTACCTCCTTTGTTGCTACCTCAAGCCTCTGGGTTATCCTGTGATTATTTTTATACTCATCCATGATTGGGCTTTTCCCGCAATTGTTGTGCCCTTGCAGACGATGCACATGTTTCTCGTGACTACAGAGGAGCATAGGAGTTTGGGATCTTGGACCACGTGCGGTGGTCGTAGTCAAGTTCTAGGGGTGGGACTCTCCCAGCTATTTTACTTTTGTTTACCTGTTGTTGGGTTGTGGATATTTTCTAGTTGGGCCCATGTTTTTTCCTTTTCCTTTCAGTTTACCTTCATCACTCACTTTGTTCTCTTTAGAGGTCTATTCACCTTTGTGGTTAGTTTGTAGCAGTTGTTACTTTACTTTTCCTTGTACGCTACACATCTTAATTGAGTGGGTTGTGTGTGTGTATAAGTACTTAGGAAAAGGCCTCCCAGAGTTGTTTAGCCTTTGGTGCTTGTTGCCAGCTCCTGCCCTTTGGAGGCGGGCTTGGGGTAGTTTCGGCTCGAACCAGGGTAGGGTCGGGTCGTGACACCAACCACATCTTAAATTGTATTTATTTTCATTCGATTCCTAAATTTCAAAATTTAATAATGTAAATTATTATTATTTTTTGGACACAATAAGAATTTTTTTTTTCATTTTTGTATCATGATACTAATTTTTTTAAAAATGATACATATATATTGAAAACATGTACATTTATTCATGCCAACCACATCATGCATTAGATTGTAATTATCCAAGTTCATGTATATCAGAAACAAATTGTTGATAATTTTCATATAGTTTGAAAACATTCTTAGATCATTTTATTTGTTTTGGATTTATGATGCTTGTTTTAAAGAAGAATTGTAAGTTATATATATAAATGATGAACATAAATTAATAGTAACCAAATTATATACCATATTTATGTTTGGTCAATTCTTATATGGCACAAATGAATTATGAATCCTTTATCTATTATTTGAAAATAATTTGAGGTCATTTTCTAATTTTTGGCTATGGAGGAGCACTTTAAACTAACAATAATATTTTATGTTATATACATGAAGATCATGTTATAGTAGTGAAACTGTGAATCCTATATATGTATGGTCAATTTATAGACATAAAAAATTAATTAAGGATGGTTTTCTAAAATATTCAAAATATTCTGAGCTTGTTTTCTTGGTTTTTCCATTGTGATGCGATTGTTAATATAAAATGGCACCATTATATTCAAAAACACACATTTCAGTCAAACCAATGACATCACATGTTTTACTGATGTTTGGATTATTACAACATGTCACAATTAAATTATGTATTATTTTGATGATGTTTGAAAATAGTCCATGATTGTTTTCAGGATTTTCTCTATGTGATGTGAATATCAAACAATAATTGCAATTTTATATTGAATACATGCACTTTGATTTATAACAACTAAAATATGTGCCATAATGGCATGAAGTTAATTAAAATTTGAAAAAAATTAATTATCAATAATTTTTCTAATGATTGATAACAATGTAGGTTCTTTTTATTGGGGTTTCCTATGTGATTATTGTTTTAAACTAAAATTGAATGTCTATATTGAAAATAGATAAATTAATTTATACACGACACATCATCTTTTATATTGATAATATAGTTGGTTCCTTCATGTTAGAAATGATTTATGGGTCATTTTTGTAATTTTTTAAAAAAAATCATCTCATTTGCTATGTTTCAGCTATGTGAACCATTTAAAACATAAATGATAATTTAATATTTGAAACAACTACTTAAAGTCATAAGGACCACATCATAGATCAGTCTGATGTGCATATGATTCCTATACATCACAAATAAAATATATATTTTTGTCTAAATGTTTTAAAATAATCCAAGATGGTTTTCACAGTTTTGACTATGTGCCATGTGTTTTATACTAAAATTCTACTTCTATATTGAAAAATGATACTTCATATAAAAAAAGACACATAATTTTTTGGATTTAGGAGAGTAAAATTATTACATTTCTAAAATTGCTTACAATTGTTTTACTAATGATACAAAATAGTATGAATGTGAACTCTTGGATTTGTGTATGTCTTATTTTTTTCAATAATTTATCAATTTTAAATTGAACACCCACATTTAAAGTCATATTGGTCAAACCTTGTATCAAATTGATTTTACATCAAATCATACTAGTCAAATATTAAATACTAATATATTTAATAATTTTTGAAAACAACATGATCTCATTATCAGGGTTTTGTAAATGTTACATGCGATTCAATCTTAAACAGATCATCTATATTGAAAACAAAAACATTAATTTTATAACATCCAAATCATGTTCCAAATTGACATGTGATCAAATTATAGTCCTAAATTAAGTAGGGATCATTTTTTTAATGTTGGAAAACAAATTGATCTTGTATTCTTAATTTTTTTGAGTGATGATTTTTAAGATAAAATGATACTTATATATCGAAATAATTCTATTTGAGTGTTACCAATAACATCATGTTCTATATAGAAATATGATTAAGTCTCATACATTATAAATAAATTATGGATAATTTCCCTAAATATTGAAAATAATATGAGTATTTTTGCTCAATTTGGTCAAATGACATGTGTTTTAAACTAAAATGACACTTTTATATTGGGATCACATACATGGAGTGTTTTTTGACACATAATGAATTGGATTGATGTGATATCAGATATTACACCCAAAAATTTAATCATGGATCATTTTACTAATGCTTCAGAACAATCTGAGATATTTTACATATATTCGGATATATAACATGTGTGTTAAATGAAAATGACACTTAGAAAATGTATTTTGAGTCATAGAAGCCACATCATGTGTCTTATTTGTGTGTGGTCAATTATTACACATCAAAAATGAATGATGGATCATTTTAATAAGTGTTGAATAAAATTAGTGCTTGTTTTATATGTTTTGTCTATGTGATGCATGATTTAATCTTAATTGAAAGTTTTATATTTAAAATAAAAAAATTTAGTAATACCATAGAGATCATGTCTCAGAGTGACTTGTGGTATATTAAAATATGTCAAACATGTAATATGGATCATTACCATATGTTTTTAACACAATTAGGGTTTTTTACTTATTCTTGGAAATGTGGTTCATTTTTTAACTAAAATGACACTTTTATATTTCAAATATGCACTTTCTATCATTTTGGAAATACAATGTGTCTAATTTTTTTAGTCATTTTATAGGAAACATAAATTAATTATAGAACATTTTTTTGTTATTTTGAAGACAATATGTTGTCATTTTGTCATTTTTATCTATGTGACACCTTTTTTAGATTAAAATGACACAATTAAAGTGAAAAACATAAAAATTGATACAAACCATCCAAATAGTGCGTCTGATTCATTAATTGTGGATTCCTAGATGTAAAAATTAATTATGGATCATTTTAAAATATATTTAAAATAATATGATCTTTTTCACACAGTCATGACAATGTGGACTGAATTTTAATCTAAAATAACATTATTATATTGGAAAAAATACATGTAATAATTACAGTAAAATTGTGTTCTAGATTGAAATTCTGTAAATTACTACACATAGAAAATGAATAAGGGAATATTTATCTAATTTTTTATATAATATGATCACATATACTATATTTTTTCGATGTGATTAGTTTTTAGAGAAATGTGATGCATTTTATTTGAATGTATACATGTGGAGTAATACTAGCTAGATAATGTGTCGTATTGATGTGTAGTTGATTCCTACCTCTGGCACATGAATTATGGAACATTATCCTAAATCCTGACAACACATGATTTTTGTTAATTATTATTTATAG
The DNA here is from genome assembly GCA_963277665.1 of Viscum album. NCBI lineage: Eukaryota > Viridiplantae > Streptophyta > Magnoliopsida > Santalales > Viscaceae > Viscum > Viscum album. The sequence continues at coordinate 357,150,442 of OY728158.1, read as the reverse complement.
TTAGATTCATGTTTTAATCTATAATAAATCATTTATATTTAATAAAACTACATTAATTAATATGAAAAACATCATTTAATTATTTATTTTTAGTCAAATCATACACATTAATAATCAATTATGGATCAAATTCAATAATTTTTAAAAGAATTTGAACTTATTTGATTATTTTTCACTATGTTACACATGTTTTTAACTAAAATGGATCTTTTATATTGAATAGATGAACATTGTGTCATACCAGAAACAACATATGTTATGTTTATATATGTTTGAATATAACATATCACAAATAAGATCACTCACACCATTCAAATCCGTTGGTATAATTAATAACACAAAAATACGAATTAAAATGTTTAAATAATGGAATCCATTGAATGAATAATCAAAAGTTAAAAAAATGTTTGTTTTTAAAGTGTTGATTTTACCATGGCTTCCAAGGGATATGGGCATCAAATATTCAGTTCTAGAGGAGTATGAAAAATATGAGGGATGAGGTCCTCTATTGTGGTTCTATTTAAATGATCGTAAAGGTTTTATCAATGATTTATTGAAAACACTGATAAAGACTCATTATTATAGAAACTAAAATATAAATTGATGGAAGATTCACACATTGAGTTTTACCACTAAGTACTAAAAAATAATGCATTTTATCATCACATTATAGAAAAATTTGATGTAGATAGGTTTAGTAAGAACATTATATTTTAGTGTTGAAAACCACTTTATTTATCATCATTATTTGGTAAGAGAAGATAATGTTACATATTCCATTACATAGAAGGGGATGGCCCCTAAGCTCATCCCACTCCCTATTTAGTGTTAGGGACCACTATTATTCTTCAAGAGAACACGACCTCTATCCTTATGTTCAATTCCTATCATCTATATGCTTCCTTCTTTCTTTTAGAACTCGATATCCCTAAAGATTCATATTTGTTTTATCGATTATGAAATCATTATCTCCCATACAACGAGTTCACTAATGATTTATTTCTTATTAATCGGATGTGTATTCCATGTTTTAAAGAATTTCACTGATTATTGGATTAATTTGACATGTTTTTTTCTTATATTAAAGAATACATAAACAATTAACTTCGGGTCTTCTCAAAAATACGCACCACATGATACAATTAATTTCAATGAATGACTTGGTCTAGCCATTTTACAATTCACCACACATGTGCAACAGATCTTTTTTATTTTTATTAAGGTGATCTTATGCTTTCATTATGAAATGAGATACATGAACTACATTGATTTGGGTTGGTATACCCGACCACTATCTTCTTTATCAAAATCCTTCCATTATTTGTGTTCTATGTAATTAGTTTGGTATATATATATATATATATATTAAGATAGTATAACAAGAACATTTTGTGATCCCATTTCATCACTATTCATCATTGATGATGATGTTTTAAAAACTCTAAAACAAAATGTCTGGTTTATAATTGGGGAATATTTCTTCTACAAGAAAATTACTTCCCTTGAGTCATGGACTAATTTTTTCCCATCATTAATGAAAATTCCTAACTTTACTGATGTGTGTAGGAATTGGTGCATGATTAAATACCAACAGATAGATGTAATATGGTGATTTATTAGTAATGGTATTATTTCATTATATTGTAGAGGATTTGATGAATATGATCAAATTGATGTTTCGATTGACTGAAACAGTAATTATGAGGTATTTCACTTTCAATCACTTGAGGGTGGGGAGTCAAATGGCATAAAACTAACCGATTTTCTCACAGAAAAACATTTTATTCTGAACGGAACACAAAATATATCACCATTCAAAATGCGTCACAACTATTAATCCACTATTTGAATGTAGTAGGCATATATGGTAGACTGAGATTTGATTTTGAGACAATATATGCAACATGGCCCATGTGAATTAAGAAAAATGTGTCTAAGGAGGCATCTATTGTGGAGGCAATGAGTATGTATGTGATATATAAACACAAGATGGAGTTATAAAAGATATGTGAGGAATACGAAATGGTCTATTTATAAAATATAGGAAGATAGGGATGGTTGAATGAAACATGCTGGGAAAGGCTAATAGGTATTTTCACTACTGTTAATACTATATTTCTATTTGAATATTTGGAGGTTGAATGTTCTGTTCATGGAGAAGGGGGATAAATACAATGAACAATGGGGATCCAAACCAAAATACTAGTAGATAACATCACTAATGTCCAAATCCTTTATGGGATAGATTATGAGGATGATATATCTAGCCATTTTTTGGTAGAATGTGTCAATGGAGTTCTTTTAAGAAGACAATTTATTACAAGTTGGAGGATGTTGTGGAAAATAAAAAAGTGATTTAAGGATATAAATTATGTTAAAGGGAATGATGTCAAAAGGACTTAAGGACTACTCTCGGTTCCCATAGATGAGGAATACATGGTCAACCAGAAATAATAAGGGTATAGATAAGGAAACCATGTCACATGGCTGGGAAGGAAATAAGAATTCAAATCATCACATAAGAAATCAGATAATGATGTTTGGTGAGTCCCAGAAATAAGAACAGGGTGGTTTTATTATAGATGATCTAATTTAAGAACATGAGGTATCTAATAGTATGACTAGGGATGTAGAAAAGAATGATAAGTGAAATTGGGAGACAAGTGATTTTATTATTCCGTTCAATGGAGAAATGTTAGAGGAGGCATCTGAGATCAATACTAGATAAGATGATGTTTGTAGGATGAATGAGTGGATGACTTCGGTCGACACAAATAAGGAAAAATTTATATGGATCAATAATAAAGATTATATTTTGAAATGTGTCTCTAATAATAGAACTATTAATGTGGAAGAGTGTATCCAAATATGGGAAAGACGACTTATAGTTTTCAAAACAAAATCAAGAAAAACTTGGACTTGAAGGCCACCGCTCTTCAATGGAGGTTATACAGACATACAATTTATAATATAAATAAAATATATTTCAATCAATCGATAATTTTTTATGGCATCTTTTGATTATATTTTCATAACATTAACGGTATCCCACATATACATAAATGTTCTTTGTATAAGAAAAATTAAATTTCTTGTTTGTTGATGAAGTCTATATAAAATATTTGTAAAATATTAAATAAATATATACTAAATATGAATAAATAATAAAAATTTTAAAATTAATTAATATTAGTAATTAAAAGAAAATCTTAAATGCGTTAATCTATAAATGAGTGATTTTAGAAAAAATATACATTAAAAATATTTAAAAAATCTTCAGTTTTATTTATTATATAAATTATTAAAAAAGAAAAATGCATTTATAATAATATAAAATGATTACATAAAAAGTATGTACATTACTTCCATATTAGAAAACATAAATGGTAAATAATTATTATGCATAAATAAATATTAAAAATAAAGAAATTACAATAATATTAAAATAATATGTATTAAAACAGAATATATTATAAAGAAAAGTAAAAAATAAATAATAATATTTGTGAATAATTAATTATAAATAATATTTATTGAATTAATATTAAAATAGAGTTAAATTAAATAATTAAAACATTTAATAGATTGAAAAAACTATAAAAAATGAACAAGTGTTATTAATTATTGAAATTATTTAAAAAGGTAAAAATGAATATATGATAAAATAAAAATGAATAAATATAATATCTATCAATTAAAACTATTTAAAATAATTAAATAATAATGGATAAACATATATAAATAATTATTAAAATGGAATAAATTATAAAAAATTAACAATTAGAGTTTCAAAATGAATAAATTAAAAAAAATTAGAAAAATAAGATTATTATTGAATAGATAACATTTTGAATGAATAAATCTTGAAAATATATTTTAAAGTAATAAATAATATAAATTTTATAATAAAATATATAATGAATAATATTTACTCATTAAATATATGAATAAATATATATATATATATGATAATATGTTAATAAATATAATTTTATAATAAATTTTACAAATTGAATAATGTAAACACATATTATGTGTGTGTACATTCTATATAAAAATAATAATTGAATATATCCATGTTTTAAATTAATTGAACATACATTTAATATATGTTTAATTTAAAAAAATCAAATTTAATTAAATGTCCATTACCTGATATAATTTTTTTATATTATTAATCAATATAAATTTATAATTATAAACTAATTTTCACTAATTTTATGAATTATTTAATGTAAATATAAATATTTTGTGTCATATAAATCATATATAATTAAATATTATAAATATATATAAATATGAATATATTTCATTATTAAAATGATTAATTATTTTCATGAAATTTTTTTATAAATAATGTAATGATTAATAAAATAGGATAATATTAAATAAATAAATTCTCAATTTATAAATTATAAAGGAATAAAAATAATTCAATACTACTAAAGAAAGAATGAATCCATTATTTCAAAATACTAATATAGAAATCACATTCATTAGTGCTATAATATGAATTTTTATTTCAAAAAAATCATGAAAACATTATCATCAAAGCTAATGGACCCCTTTATCAATGTTAATAATAGACCCCTCTATTATAAATTTTTTAGCACTCATGAATGAAATAAAATATATTAAAAAATATACAATCCTCCACCATCCCAACATCAAAACAAGGTTAAAAATATAAACTTATATTTAAATATTAATATAACCAGAAACATGAATAAAATATACATATTATATTTCACTTTCATTTTAATTCAATTATCACATTCAATATATTTTTATTTATTAGATTTTCAAAATAATTATATAAAATAACAATCCAATATAAAAAATAAAAAATATTATTGCAAGAGTTTTTCAATAATCAACCTCTCTAAATACTTTTCCCTGAAATAAAACCAATGTTTTTTTTATAATTGTACATAAAAAAATAAATTTTTATTGATTTTAATATAATCCATATATGATAAATTATATTGTTAATTACTATTTATGTCAACGGTGTCATCACTTATCTTATTATGTATATTATTAATTCTTGTATTGTCAATTATATAATAGGTAATATTTATTAAATATACCATTAATAAATAATCATATTATGAATTATTAATTACATTGTTAATAAATGATATTTATAACTTATTTAATTAATTCAATATCATTTAATTGATATTATTTGTTACTAAATATTTTAATTACCGAAATATTTGTTAAAAAATTTAATTTAAAAAATATTACATTTTTAAATTGAAAACATGTACTTTGATATTAATGGGAACATTTTGTGTCAGATTGATGTGTGGTCCGTTCTTACACATCATTAATTATTTACGGATCAGTGTCCTAATGTATGAAAATAATATTATCTCATTTAATCTATTTTTTCAAGGTGGAATAAGTTCTATATATCAATGAATCTTATTTTTAAAAAACACACAGTTAGAGTCACGCCTGCCTTATCATATTTCAGATTCATGTGGAGTTGATTCCTACATTATATAAATGTATTATAGACAATGTTGATAAATTATTAAAAATTTCAAGCTCAAATACTTGATTGTGGTCATCTGATACTCATTTTAAACAAAAATAAAACATTTATATTTAAAACACACACTTTGAGTAATACCATCATTAACATGTTTCATATGGACATGTAGTAGATTCTAATACATTAATAATGAATTTAATATGATCATCCTAATTTTTGAAATCAATATGATTTTTTTTCAGTTTTGTCTATGTGATGTATGTTTTAAATGAAAATTACACTTTTATATTGAAAAAAACAAATTGAGTCATACATACCACATTGTGTGTCAGATAAACATTATATTGGTTACTATTATCAAAAATAAATTAGAGATAATTTTAGTATTATTATAAAATAATTGGCATTTTTTCATGATTTTGGCTATGTGACGTGAATTTTAAAATAAATTACACATAAAATTGAAATCACTAAATTAATTTCATGATGGGAACATCATGTTTTAGATTGACATGTATTTTATTCTAACTAGTCATTTATGAATTTCAAAATTTTTTAATAATGATTAAAAATAATCAATAGTCATTTTCTAAATTTTGGCTTTGTGATTCATTTTTTAGACAAAAATGACACTTTAATATTGAAAACGTTCTTGTAGATTCGTAAAGGCCATATCATGAGTCTGATTGAAATGCATTCAATTACATTATATCAAAAATGTATTACAATTTTTGTTACTAATGATTGAAAATAATTCGATATTTTCCAAGGGTTTTGGTTATTTGACACACATTTTAATCTAAAATTAAAATTTAATATTTAAAACACCCAATTTGATTAATATTGAGACCAACATGTTTCTGATTTATGTGTGGTTCATTCCAACATATCAATAATGATTTATAGATCATTTTATAAAATTTAAAAAATAATCCAATAACATTTTATATGTTTTCAAATTGTGACACACATTTGAATCTAAAATGGATCTTTTATATTGAATACATACCCTTGGAGCCATACATGCCAAATCATGTATCAGAATGATGTGTAGTCAATTTGTACACATCAAAAAATGAATTATGGATCATTGTACTAATTATTTATGAAAATCATAGATCATTTTCATTTTTTCCTTTGTAACATAAATTTTAAACAAAAATGAAACATTTATATTGAAAAAATTAACATTGAGTCATTTCTCCCAGACTGTGTCTCATATTAACATATGGATGATATACTAATTTCACAAATGAAATATGGGTTTTTTTCATGACTCGTCCCCTAGGTCCCTTTCCGTAACATACATCAATCTCACCTCTCGAAGATCAGGGGTTGGTGACTAGCGCTGAATGCATCATCCTATAAGTGGGAGGCACATTTATAAGTACCTATATGCATTAACACAAGAACCATGTTCCAATGCTGGAAATTAAACACAAACGCCACTAAACAACCATTATGTAAAAGTATAAAATATTGATCAAATGGGAAAAAATACAAACCCAACAAAAAATGAACTGAAAATAGGAATGTATAAGGAAAATTTTTCAGTTTTCCATTGAAAACCCCACCCAACGGGTAAGTGTAGAGTAGATATTGAAAGTTGTAGAAGTATGCCACACCTGCCTAGTCTCATTGGGAACCACCCGGTCCTCGGACACTAGGTTCTCCATCTAGGCGGCAATGATATGCACCAGACACAACACATGCATATGAAGCCTGTGTAGGGGTGAATAAGAATATACTCAATTGAGATCCCAAACCAGTTAGGATATACCACCATGAAAACAAAAAAGAAAACCATGAAGCAAGAAACCTCACACTATATATAATCTAGAGTAAAAAAGTAAGACCATTTTCCATATCATCGAAAACCTTTGGCTGCTGGAAAAAATCCCCTCAATCAGTATAGTGGGACAACTTGGTCATATAAAATACAATTCCCACTAAACTTGGACTACTTTGGAACTTATCCCTGATTTTTAAGTTGTGTATTATGGGTCAAATAGAAGCCTCTCTCCACCGTGGGCATGCTGGGTTACACAGAGCCGCTTCCCGTCATGGCCACACTGAGGTAATCCTCCTATCGAGTACCACATGTCTATTGGTTCTGACAAAGCTGCTCCCCACCATGGGCATGTTATTTCACATAGAAGTAACCTCCCACTAGGCCATTGTAAAATATCCATATAGGGTCACTTGTCAGTAGTCATTAGGTCTTGTCAAACCGTAAGGTTTCTGCATGTAGTGCGCTTGATTCTAGGAGAACCTCTTCTCAAGCCACTCATTTCATTTCAAACCATATTAAATCCTCCTTTGAGTATTCTAGTAGATCCTCCTCATCGCGAGGGTTTGAAATCCATAGATCAATCATCAATTAAATTATCATTTTGTAATTTATTGATGTTTTTCAAAAAGGGGCTGGTCGAGGCTTGGTCCGGTCAACCCGATCAGACCGACCCGACCCAGATCTGGCCTGTCATAGATCTAACTTGGTCTAGCTTGTTGTGGTGGCCCCTGACCTACCCAGTCCTCCATTGGAAGACCAACTCTTTGATGGGCATGATGCGGCTGGAAGCCATGTCCATTCCCCCTTGCCTCGTGGGTCATCGGTGGGGCCACCCCACCATCGTGGTCAGTTTCCATCATTGTTGATGCATCTGTGGTTCACCTGACATGGCTGGGTGGCTGTTTCTACCCTTTTCTGGACACCAGCATGGAGTCCATTGGCTCTTTCTGCACCGCTATTGCCTGCAATGCCGGCCACACATCTCCTGGAACACCTCCACTCACCCGGATCCACCACTGTGGGCTCCGACGGCACCGGCGCACTGATGGTTTCTTTCGTGGACCACTGAGTCATCTACTTTGGTTTGTTATGCATGCCGATTGCGCCTACTACCTCTTGGGGATTCAATTATCCCAGTGATGGCATCAAAACCACCTCACTTCCTATTTTAATATGCATCCACGAAGAACACACCAAACACACAAGGCATAAGTGCTCAAGCCTTGTTTGTGTTGTTTTATGCCTCTCACATAAGAGGTTTAGAAAACATGGAATAATGAGATGATGTTATATTATAATTAATCAAATATTCTTCACTCAAAACCCCAATTAATCTACCACTTGCAACAATGAGCAATCCACAAATCACCCTATTCATTGCTTAGTCCACATTCGTCATTCAGAATAAAGAATGTGCAAACATGAAACAAAATAAACTCCTACCTGGGTTAGATCCTTCATTTGTGAAGAATGGTGTTGCTACGTTAATCGTTAAATGATCCCCTATTTATGGTCATCAGTCCATCATTATTTTTTGATGATCATTTGAAAGGGTGATGGTGAACCCATCCACCGTTCATCGCTCCTTGATCTGATGTTTAGAAGGCATTAGCATTCGTCGTCATCACCCACGAGAGTTCCAAAGAAGAACGAGGATTGTGCCAACAATCCTGTGTTGTTTTCTTGACCATTGAAGGATGAAACATGAAATAAAATTCTAGTTACAATTTGTTATGGATATGTTCTGTTGTTTCATTTAATGAAACAATGTATTCAGTTAAACATGATTGGAAAACAATTGGGCAGTAACAATTTTAGTATTAAAAAAACAATTGTCTTATAGTTTTATCTTTGTCTTTAAAAAGTATTAAAAATATTATTTTCCCTCAACCTGCGCTAGTAGAGGATATATCCATTCTAGGTGAATCTCACTATTCTGAGTTAAATGGTACACTCATATTTTTTATCCAAGAACAAGAATAAATGATAGAAAAATATGATCACATGTTTACTTAAATAAACATAATAAATGTTCAAATTTCTATTTCAGGCTCAATGGGCTTTAGAATCAGGTTCTTTCAGAGTGTCTAGTCTCAAAATAATACCATCTAAATTTAAAAAAATTAAATAGAATATCTAGAATATTACATTTTCCTCACCTGTCCAATTTTCATCCTCGAATGCCAAAAAAATAATAACATTCAAATTGGTGTACTGAGTATGAATATATGCCTCCTGATTAAATATTCTTCGCTAGATATTATCATGCTACCACCAAACGTAGACTATAAGAATCGACAATCCTCAATGGAACTGCTAATGTCGATCCTATGTCTCCACTAGGACCTCCACAAGCATTTCCCCATCATCAATGTCTAGCTCACACTAGTAAATGACGTGTGATGGATCTTGCACATACCTCCTCAACTGTGACACATGAATATCATCATGAACCTGGTGGATCAATGGGGGATGATATAGTTGCTATTCCACCTCACCAACTCCGCTAAGAATCTATAAAGGTACGATGTGCCTCATAGATGACTTGTCCACCTAGAAAAATTCCGACAATCCCAATCAGAGTGAGACCTAATGGAAAACTTAGTCTCCATCCTAAAAATCCAAGGGACTTCATATCATGTCATCATACTATTTTTCCTACTCTATGAAGTCCTCATATATTCGTGGCTGGTCTTCACCTTCTCATTGGTATCCCATACAGTCTCTAGAAACATTACTGCTGACTCCATTGGGTTTTTCCAACATAGAGGTGATCTACAAGGCTTCAAATAAAAGGCCTCAAACAGTGCCATGCCAATGGTGGAGTGACAACTATTATTGTACGAATACTCCATGAGTGGTAGGTGGTCCTCTCAACTTCAACAAAAATCAAGGAGGCATGTACAAAGAATATCTTCCATGGTCTGTATGGTCCTCTCCATATGACCATCCATTTGTGGGTGAATGGGTATGCTTAAGAAAATATGAGTCTGAAACACCTCATGTAATCCCATCCACAATTGAGATATAAGACATGCATCATGATCTAAGATGATCATCAAAGGCACTCTGTGAAGGCTCGCGATAACATGGACATAGTGGAATCTCAGTCCTTATACTGATCCCTTGATCTCTGATGGGTATGAAGTTAGCTGAAATTTTCAGTCAGTCAATGATCACCCTGATAAAATTGTGCCCCTTGGATGTTTGTTGAAATAACATCATAAATTCCATCTATATTTGTGCCTCCCTATATCGATGTATGAGTTAGGGACTTATAGTCACTGATTGAAGGTAAGCTGCTCCATCATCAACCACGAAGGATATTTTCATCACAGAAAACATATTTTTCGCATATCTCTATAGTTGTAGACCCGTTATCTAGATGAGTACGGCTATCACCATGTTACCCTTACATTGATTATAATCTATGTCAATGTCATATTCATAGAGAAACTCCAGCCATATCCTCTATCTCAAGTTCATGTTCTTCTTTTGAGAAGATATAAATGAGACACTTGTGGTTAGAGTATATAGTAATATGTTCACCCATCATGTAGTGATGCAACATATTCAAGGAAAAGACCAAGTCTACTAACTCCATTTCATGTGTCACGTAGTTCTTCTCATGCTTCCTCAGCTGACATGTGTTGTAGGTGATCATTGCTTTCTTCTACATCAGGACACAACCCAGTCTGGTCCATGATGCGTCACAAAAGACTACATACCCACCACTATCTTTTTGTAGTTTCAACATGGGGGCACTCATCAATCTATGCCTCATCTCAGGGAAACAATGTTGGGACTTCTCTGTCAACCTGAATGGGTGTCCCATCCATGTCAAGGTAGATAAAGGTGAGTCTACTCTAGAAAAGTCAATCATGAACATATAGTACTAACCAACCAACCCCAAAAAACACTACAACACCATTACACTTCTCGGTGGATCCAAATAAATTTGTTCCTCTATCTTCACTAAATCCATTGTAACTGTAGCATCTGATATGACAGGTCCTTGAAAATGGATCTCCTGAATCCAAAAGTGACACATCGAGATGTTACCGTATAACTGGTGCACTCGGATTGTATATAAGACTATTCATTGGTGTGTAGAGTGCTCCTCCTTCGACGTCGTGTACACCATGATTTCATTAATAAAGACCACCATGAAAAAATTGAGGAATGTATGGAAGTTCATGTCCATGAGTCCCACTAAAACAGTTGGCGAATAGTTTATGCCGACATGAATCACCAAAAACTCATAGTGGCCATACACGCATGTAAAGGCTCTCTTCGGTACATCCTCATCCCAAACATGAAGCTGATGATAGCCTGATCTATGTTCGATCTTCTTGAACCACCACTCTCCTTTTATCTTGTGGAAGAGGTCATCAATACACAGTAGTGTATACATGTTTTTCAAGGTCACATGGATTAGGCACCGCAAGTCCATGCATTGCTTCAAGCTCTTGTATTCAATCTTGGAAAACAACATAGGGGTTTCACATGGTGAAATGATGGGCCTTACAAATCCCTTATCATGCAAGTACTCCAACTGTACACTCAATTAACAAAGCTCCATGAGAGAAATTCAATATGTCGGTGTGGGTATCAGTGCCATCCCCATCTAGGGATCAATAAAGACGTCTACCTCCATGAAAGGAGGTATTCTAGGAAGATCCACAGGAAATAGGTCTTCATACTCGTCCACCACTATAAGAACAATCAGAATCCTCCTGTCAACCACACTGATAGTGATGCTACAAATCTAGTGTCAGATTGGCTGCAAACTGCTATGAGAATTTCCATCATGTGTTGCAAATTTTTTATTCTATATAGTGAATGAAAACATAGTCCCATCCTCGTGGACACACTGTACATTGTGCCTTATCTATTTGAACTGAAAATGTAATGTATAAAATCACTCCATTCCCAAGACGATGTCATAAGGCCTCGATGCCGCTACTAGGAGATCCCAGTCGATGCTCTCAACTCCTAGAGTAACCTCAAACTTTTGTAACCAGTGTGTAATTATCAAATTACCTCCCATAAGAGTATCTAATTATAAGGATCAAAACAATGGATCAATTGAAATTTTCGACCCTCAAACGAGGTTAATGAAAAGGAATGAGTGACCGAAAGTTATGTCTATAAAAACTACAGCTAAGGTGTATAAGACATAGATCATACCTTTAACAATATATAAAACACTCTGTTCATAGTCCCTCATTTCCTAAATTTGTCCTCACCCCTATCTGCCAGATCCCTGAGCCATTGGTGGACCACCTGAGGTTGGTGGTGGTAGCATTGAGAACCATCATCCACAACCTACCACTCATTCTTCTCCCCTTCCACGTCTGTTGACCTGCAAACCTCCTCCCTTGAACCTCATCCTCTACTTCGGTGCTCCATCGACCATCTATTAATAGTCTGTGCGGTGGGTTGGGTTGTCATGAGCTATGTGTCCCTGCCCACTCCACACGAAGCACAACCTGGTTCCATACTAACACTATCTGCTCTGGGATCCCCACAATACCGACCTAGAGTCATGGGGTCATCCCTTGAATTATCGGACTTTCTTAGGCCCCTGTGTCTACTCCATAGTGATCAATAGTGATGAATCTGCTGCATGTTATCTACCGATGGCCCCTAATATTGGTCCCTTCACTTCTACAAAGTTCCCCACAATATGGGCTTTCTCGAGCACACGAGCCTACGTTGGGATGCTGAGAGAAACCATGGATGCCCAGATCTCCCATCTAAGTCCCTACTCAATGGTCCAAGAAATGATGAAAGGGTCCTGCACCATATCTATGGAGTATGGAGAGAGGTCTGTAAACCTTGTAGAGTACTCAGCCATTGACATGGTGATCTGATGTAGGTGAAGCAGCTGTTTTATGAACACCAAACTCAAAGTTGTGAAAAATAACTCCTTGTAGAAATGTCTTTTGAAGTCAACCCAAGAGAGTGTCTCCTCATCATGGTTTTAAATCGTCAAACACCACCATCTCTCTGTCGATCCATGAAGTAGGCTCATGGAAGATATCATCATCTAGACAAGTGGCAACCACACCGAGAAGAATGCACATGTCACCATCTCCAGACAGGCCTCAGTGGCCTGAAGATCTATCTCTACCCTGAACCAGGGAGGTCTCTGTCTCTAGAAATCTTGTGAGAAACTGAGCCTATAGGTTTCCTTTACTAGTAACACTAGTAGAAACTATCTATCAATATGTAGTTATAACACTACTGCACTACATGTAGTGGCCTCCTCAAGAACTGGTCCCTGAACCTATGACTTATTTCTTGGTGGATTGTCCTCATGGTCATGTATCAGAATCATGGATGGTTGTATGCTTAGAGACATCCTGAAATAAATTACGATATACCACATAGAATAGATTATACATGGTGAGACGATTCGTATTCAAGAAGAACATAAGGAATCAATCAATTCAAATATGATGCTTGAAAACAATGTTTTTGTGTATAATGTCAAAAAGAATAATTCAAGTCCATGTGTGTGGTTATATCAGCTTCCACACCAACACTGGACTCCCAGAATTTGAAAATACAACTCAAAATATTTATCACCATTTATCAATAACAAAACAAAATACTCTCAGTATATAAGGTATAACCGACCACCTCTGATGCCACTTTGTCATGACCCATCCTCTAGGTCCCGTTCCATGATATACCCCAATCCCATCTCCCTAGTTACATGGGTTCGTGACTAGTGCTGAAGGCGTAAACCTACATGTTGAAGGCATTTTTTTGAGGACCAATAGACATACAAAAACAACAACATTCCAAATAATGAGAAGTTAGCATGCATTATAGTAAACAACAGCTGATTTAAGGTACAAACTAGAGATCAAATCAGCTAGAATACAAAAAAAAAAGATAATCTTAAAAAAAAATTACATGGAAACACATAAAATTGTCCACTAAAATTCCCTCCTGATGAGTAAGTGTAGAGTAGCTTCTGGTAGCCATAGAAGTAAGCCCCACTTTCTTGGACGCACTAGGAAGCAGTTGCACCAGGGCCACCATGTTCTCTGTCATGGTGTCGACCGTCTTCACCAGACATAACAAATGTGAGTGAATCCCGTGTAGGGGTGAGTAACAATATACTCAGTAGGGACATAATACCAACAAGGAAATACACCACATCAACCCACAAAGGATAAAACAAAGTAATATATCTCACACAAGTTATAATATTGAGTAGGAAAGTATGACTATCAGTCATATCATCGAACACCTTGGGATACTGGAGAACTCTTCATCAATGAGTACAATGGGTCTACTAAGTCACACAGAAGAAACTTACCAATTACCATGGACTATTTTGGTACTCATACCTGATGAGAACCATGGGTATGTCGGGTCACAGAGAAGCCTATCCACACTTTGGGAATGTCTCCTCACACATAGCCGCTATACACATTTTCCATACTATTGTACGCATCCTATCGAGTATTGTGGGTCTGTCGGGTCACAAAAATCCACTCCCCATCATGGGCATGTCAGGTCATGTATAAGCTGCATCCCACTGAGCCATGTCTATGATCCACATAGGGACTCTTATTAGTAGCCTTCAGGTCTCCTCCAACTACAAGGATTCTTCATGTAGTGTGATAGATTTTGGGTGAACATGTCTTCAAGCCATTCATTTAATTTTATCATCAATAAAATCCTCCTTAATGTATTCCAAAAGATCGGCCTCATCGTGTGGTTTCCAACATCACAAATATCTCTTCAATCAGACGTCCGGTTTGTATGTTATTGGACATTATTTTAAAAAAGTCATCTGTTGGGACTGGGTATGGTCCAACCCGACCTGACCCCGCCTGGGGTACATCGACCCAAATCATGTCTATTGGGTCAACCCGGATCTGGCCCGGCCTGGGTACCACCGGATATGGCCTGGCCCGCTAGGGCAGCCCACACCCTACCCAGTACCCCATAGGTGGACCAACTCTCCGCTGGTCAGGATGTTGATGGATCCCTTGTCCACTCCCCTTTTCCAGATGAGTCTTCTACGGGGCCACCCCACAGCCATGGTCGGTTGACCGGGGCCTTGCCATGTGTGATGCATTGTGGCGCCATGTTCATGGTTCACCCGATGTGATTGGGTGGACATGTACACCAGTCACCAGCCACAATAATAGATTTCGGCAACTCCTCCTGCCCCGCCCCGGCACGAGCCAGTCACAAAACATCTCTAGGTGTGCCGCCACCTGCCTTCGGCTACTACCGTGGGCTACCGACGGCAATTGACGGTGCTAACACACCCATGTTTTTTACATGGAATACTAAGTTCGTTCGTCATACTTCTTGCACCTATGGAATTTGGGGGATTCCATCCTCCATGTGATGGCCTCAAATCATCCTTGCCACCAATTAAAATACATATCCATGAATAATTCACAAAATTTACAAGGAGAAGGGGCTCGGGTCATGTTTGTTTCAGCCCACACCCTCTGCGTTAAAAGTTTAAAAAACATATGATAATGATTTGATGTTCTATCAGAATTAATCACATAGTTCTAGTGCAAAAATCCACGAAAATTTCCCTCTGACAAGAACAAGCGTTCCCATGTTAAACATTTTCATGGGTTTATTGGCATTCATTGTTTATAATAACGGATGAGGTAACATCAAACAAAATAAACCCCTACCTAGGTCAGATCATTTGATGTACATAAAAGGTGTCTCTGTATTCCTCATTTTGTGATACTTTATTTACGACCATTGGTCGATTTTCATTGTAGATGATACGTTCATTGGGTGGAAGGAGAACACATCCTCTTTTCATCGCTCCACAATCCGATATTTGGAAGTCATTGGAATTCATCACTATCAACCACTAGAGCTCCAAAGTATAAGTCAGACTGTGCCAACAATCTTTTGCTGTTTTCAAGACCATTAATGGATGAAATGCAAAACAATGTTATAGTAACATTATATTATAAAATAAATATATTTGTTCATTAAATAAAATAGGGGATTCAATTTCTCTTGTTTGGAAATATTTCTGATGCAGTGATTTGAAATTTCAGAAAAATAAAATAAACAAGTTTATTTAATTTATAACATTTTCTTTAAAAAGTTTGAAAAATATCTTTTTCCCTCGACCTGTGTCGGTCGAGGATAGATCCATTCTAGGAGAATCATGTCGTTTTGTGTTAAAAGTTCCCACAAAGTCTTGATCCGAACATTGATTTAAACGACAGAAAAATACACTCGCACCTTTACATAAATGAACATAAAAAATGATCAAAATTATACTTCGAGCTAACCATTCCACAAAAACAGTTTCCTTCAGAGCGTCTAGTCTCAAAATAAATCCATATAATTTTAGAAAAATTACACTATATTTCCCTGACATTACACTTTTTCATAATGTATAAAAATTACCTAGGATCAGTTTCTCATATTTTTTCTTATGTGTCATGAGATTAATATAAAATTATAGTTTTATATTGAAAACACGCACTGTGAGTAAAAACAAAAACAAAATGATTCATGTTTACATGAATCAAATGTCTATATTTTTTAAAATAATTATGGATCATTTTCATAATATTATAAAATAATCCGTGTTTTTTAATCAATTTTATATATGTGACCCATTTTTATAACTAAAATAAAAAATTTATATTGAAAATTTACACTCTGAGTCATACAAATTAAATCATGGGTTAGATTGGTTTGTAGTGAATTCCTTCCCAAAAAAATCAATTATTTTTCAAGTTCCATATTTTTAAAATAATTTGAGCTCTATTATCATTTTTCAAAGTGTGAAGACTCTTTTAAAAAAAATGGCACATTTATATTGAAAATGAAAAGTTAGAGTAATACTGAACAAATCATATATTATATTAATATGTGACCCATAATTAGTTCAAAAAACCGATTTATGTATCATTATCTGAAACATATACATCAACATGAGAAGGTTTATATATATTTTTCTATGTGATGTGTGTCTAACACTAAAATGGCGCTTAAAACATGAACATTGTTTAATACCGAACACATTCTGTGTCATAATTTTGTATTGTAAATTGTTTCGTATCAGAAATAAATTTTGGATAATTTCCATAGGGTTTGAAAAGATTCATAAATTTATTTCTTGTTTCAGACTATGTAACATTTGATCTAAATAAAAATTACACTTTTTTGTTGAAAATATGTGCATTCAGTCATATTGGACACTTCATGTGTTGGATTGAAATGTAGTCAATTAGTATATGTCAAACATAAAAAATTTGTTATAATCATAATGTATGAAAACAATTCAAGGAATTTACATGGTTTGGGACAAGAAATACATGATTAAAAACAAAATGACCCATTTATAATGATAACTTTCACATTACTTCATAAAGGACCCATCTGGTGTTTGATAGAAATTTAATCGTTTTATACACACAAGAAATGAATTATATGAAATTTTCATGAATTATCAGGACAATATAAGATCATATTTTCAATTATTGCATTGATATTTGATATTAAAATTAATATTAGACTTTTAATGAGAAAAATATGACCTTTGAGTCATACCATCTACATCGTGTGTCAAATTGATGCTGTTCAATTCCTATATGTCAAAAAAATTATCCCTCATTTAAATGATATTTTATAATAATGTGTGATACTTTACTCTATTTTTAGAAAATGATGTGTGTTTTAATATAAAATGACACTTTTATAATGAAAAAATTCCCATAGAATCATTCAGGTCACAACATGTGTCATATGGACCTTCGGTCCACTCTTATACATCAAAAATTAATTATGGATTATTTACCTAATGTTTTGTTATTGTTTTATATAATTTAATTGGTTTTGGATATGTAAATTTTTTAGAGTAAAATTATTATTTTAATGTGAATATGTGCACATTGATTCATAATGGCATCATCATGTGTCATATTTGTTGGTAGTTGATTCCTACACATCCCAAATGAATTATTGATAAATTTATTAATGTTTAAAAATAATACAATATTTTTTCTTGGTATTTATAAATTGATTTCATTTCATACTAAAATGATTGATTTATACAGAAAACACACACTTGGATTCAAACCAACATCATCATGGGTCAGATTTATGTGCATTAACTTCCTAGTTTTAAAAAATAAATTCTGGATTGTTTTCTTTTATTATGAGAATAATATGATCACATTGGTTTAGTTTTGATAATGTAAAAAACATTTTAATCTAAAATGAAGCTATTATATTGATAACATGATCTTTGAATCATTATGGCCACATAGTATATAATATTAACATGTATTTAATTCTTATACATTATAAATAAATTATGGATCACTTCCTTAAATTTTGACAACAATCCATGTTTTTAACCTATTATGACAATGAGAAATGTGTTTTAATAGAAATTTCATTATAGAGATCAATATTGCACACAAAAGTTTCATCTTCTAACAATACTTTAACTTTATTCACATAAAATTACATGATTATACTTTGAATATTGGATCAGAATATCAGAGAAGAATTAAAATTTGTATTTATAACAACATTCATTAGAATTTATATGGTTGAATAAAATGTGTATGTGAAAGAATTCATCTTGAATTTTAAAAAGGGTTGTTTATGTGATTAAAACTGAGTGGAGACCCTTTTTACATTCTCATAAAAAGATAACCTGAAATGAAATGAATATGATAATTCATGGAACATGGATGTACCTTCCCTTGATAGCCAAACATGTTCTTTCTTATTTCTGTGATATTTTCAATGGCCTTAATATCAAAAAAGATCTCTTGCATAATATCATACTGAATATGGTAACTGTAAAAGAAAAAAATCTCCTTAATTGTGTTCCCCTAGATAATGAAAACAGGGACACTGTTTTAAAACTTAATCCTGAGATTACCCCTTGGCCTAATGGTTTCAATTACGGTTTTCTTCAATATAAATGGGATTTCATTCAGAATGATGTCTTATCAATGGTTAAAAATTTCTATGTAAAAGGAATTCTCCCTCATGGATTAATCTCTCAATTCCATACTCTTATTCCAAAAGTGTAAAATGTTGATGAAAACCATCTATTCAGATCCATTGTTCTTTTGAACTCAGTATTTAAAATTATTACCAAGATCATTGCTAAAAGAATCTCTCCAATTAGTAATAGAATTGTTTCATGGAATCAATTTTTCTTCATATAAGATAGATCTGTACAAGACTATATCTATCTCACCTCTGAATTAACCAAAATTTTAAATAGACATTTTAGAGGTGGGAATATTTCCTTTAAATTAGATATCACCAAATCATTTGATACTATTGACTAGAGAATTATATTTAAAGTGCTATCTAATTTTGGTTTCACTGAAAACTTTATCTATAGAATGAAAACTATTTATAACTCAACCCATATCTCAATCCTTGTCAATGTATCTCTTATAGGCTACTTTAAATATTCTAAGGGAGTCCAAAAAGGCGATCCTCTCTCTGCCCTCCTTTTCTCCATTACAGAAGATTACATGTGTAGATTACTCATTGAAGTTGTAGACCAAGGAAGGATCAAACTGATTCTTGAATATAGAAATCTAAATGCCCTATCCCATATTCTCTATGCTGATGATAACATTTTATTCCTACAAGGTGAAAAAAAATATTAATAACCTCAAAAGCACCATTTTTTACAATGATGAAGTGTTAAGACAATGTGTCAACTAGAAAAAATCGTTCGTCTACTTTAGTAAAACATTACCCCAATAGAAAAGGCCATATTATTGATGCTCTGGGGATCCAGGAGGGTTCTCTACCTTTAACCTATCTTGGTGTCCCCATCTTATGGGTCTGACCCATATACATCTATTTCTGACACATTGTTGTTCATAGTTATTTCCAACTTTTCACTTGGAAAAGTAAAACCCTTTCCATGGAAAGAAGAGTTTTACTTGTCGAATCCACCAATGCCACTAAATTGGTCTACTCGATGATGGTCTGTAAATGGCCGGTGGGTCTTCTAAAACATCTTAACATTACTAAAATAAATTAATTTGGAGTGGAAGTACTCTTGGGAGAAAACTGGTAATGATCACTTGGTGTACCTATTGTAAACCCATAGAGAAAGGAGGCATTAGAATAAAAAATCTTAAAACTATGAATGATGCTCTCGAAGATAGACTCATGTGGTCTCTTATTAATAAAAACTCTTTCTCCATAAATTTCCTTAGAGATTATTTCTCTGATATGCTTAAGACGGATAAGCTTCATTATATGACTTCTTCTATTTGGCCCCCCATCAGAAAAGCTTTTTCCTCCAATTTGGAAAATTCCTGACAGATTTTAAGCAAGAAATCTTCTCTTAACATATGGTAGGACAACTGGACTAGAACCCCCATCATTTCTAAGGTGAATAATTCTTTCAACCTGATCTCCCCTAATATCACCATTAGAGATGAGTTTAACTCTCATTGTTCTAATTTTCCTGATAATGTTAAAGAGATTGTCGAGAACTACTCTTTCACAACTAATGATGATCTTTTGATTTTGTATCCTGCTCAAAATGGAATGCTTGACTCAAAATACATTTATAACCACCACTTTTACAACTCTGACAACAATCTATGATGGGTTAACAACTTCATCAAAGAACTGTTAAAACCATCCCGTCGTACTCTTATTTGGAGGATTGTGCACCAAAATGTTCCAACTAATATATATTTTTAATATTATGGTTTTAATCATTCTTCTAAATGGAGAATGTGCAATCAACATCGTGAGGACATTAGTCATAATTTCATAACTTGTGAAACTGCTTCTATGATTTGGCATTAAATTTTTGTTCTCTTTGAGTGCAGATGGATTTTGGATAAATTTACTTTCTCCCTTCTAAAATGGATGGTTGAATTCTAGTGTCCCCGCAAATAATAAACTTCTTCCTCACAACTTTTGTGGAGCTCCTTCACATCCTCTAGTATAGAAGAAATTATTTTATCTTTAACAAACACTCATTCAGATTATATGCAGTTAAAAAGAGGATTCTTATTGCTTTTAGAGAGGCTGGCTTAATTCAAATAGACCACTGCGGCTACCCTATCAAGGATCTTTAAATCCTTCACCATATTAAATTTTGTGGAAAGCACCCAAAGACCAATAACACTATTGATGTTTTCTAGAAAGCTCCTCTTTCTGGATGAATAAATGTGAATGTGGAAAGAGCTTAAAAAGGAATCCCAGGCCCCTCAGGCACTGGTGGCATCTTTCGAGATCATCTTGATCAGATCATAGGATGATTCTATGGAAGCTGGGGTCTCTCTTATGATTTGTAGGATGAAATGTTGGGTTTTATTCATTCCATTTCCCTGTCCAAAATGCACAACTAGAATAAAATTTGGATTGAGAGTGACTCTACAACCATAGTGAAAGCCATATGGAATAGCATTGCCCATCTTCCTTGGACTCTCACCTCCTGATGGATTGATTGTCTTAAATCAGTCAAGAATATCAATTTCATTTTCACTCACACATACTATGAAGCAAACATGATTGCCGATGGTATTGCCAATATGGCTGTTCCACATGAAGTCACTTGGAGGAATGACCTTCCTGTAGATTTGCTTCCTTTCTATATTAGAGATACCAGAAAAATACCTACTTATCATCTCATGTAATTCCCCCTTGTCCCCCTTTATTATATTTTTTTGGAATAAATATTAGTGATCTGGACTTTTTCTAGAACACATCCATCATTAAAAAAAATGTAGCTTCCCTTTAATTCATTAATATGAATTCATATTGTTTGGTAAATGCATCATTTACCTATTTCCCTCTTTCCATTATCTTAACTACTACATCGATGTATTATCGTCCATGATAAAAAGTAGCTTCATGCCTGTTACTAGCTCAAACATAATTATATAGTGTAACCCTCAAAGATTCAACAATTAGAGAAATCACTTAAATCATTATTTACTTACATCTTCATCAATAAATCGTTTTTTAGTGTCAACTGACAAAATCTAACACCTAAATAAATGAAAATTAATGAAAATTGGATATGAAATGAATGGTAAATTAGGGAATGATAATATATTTTTTATAATTAGTGAATAATTATGTTAATAATGGTATAATTAAATTTATCACATTGGATGTAGTTTTTGTAAATATTTCATACATGAGTATTTGAAGTTAGACTTCATCAATATATTAAAGTGTATTGAATGTATCAAAAATTCATTACCATCAATATGGGCCTTATTATAGGCATTATTTTTCTATTTCTCCTAGATGAGTCACCCTCAATCAAAACATTTATACAATTTACATCATGTAGAAGAAAGATATATGGGAGAGGAACCAAAACACTATAGCCTCACCCAACAGTAAAAAAATATCTATGTTGGGGTTCATATTTATTTGGAATTTATGGGAGGGTAAAATCATAAAAAAAAATTCTATAGTAATTAAAAAAATATGTTTAGAATGAATATACAAGAAAATATTATTAAGAGTATATAAAAATTATTTTAGGGAAATTGATTCATATGTATTACTATGATGATTTTTAAAATCCCAAATTTATATATAAAGACATATCATGTACAATATCACATATATAATATGAAATAACCTCATCATGACATAGAAAATAATTTGAAAACCACATATTCAGCCCACTAACCACTGAAAAACATATTAATTGTTTTTTGTGTGTTAAATTTATGTAGTCCTAGTTTTAATGACAATATATAGATAAAAAACTATTAAAAATATTTTAATTGAAATTTTTTTTACCTTGTGAAAGTACATATTTTGGGATTCTAGTCGATTGATAGTATATAATATCCTTTAAAAATTTGGAAATATAATATCAACAAAATTTTGTGTTATTTTCATTTGGAATCAATATATACATTGACCAAAATAATTATATAGTTTTCAAATATGTTTTGATAGATAAATATTATTATATATACCATAATATATTTCCAATTGAAGAAATACATAGTCCTCTCATGTTTAAATAATTACCTCATACAATGATTTAGTTGATATTTATAGATCACTCTATCATAAAAAAATCATGTTAAAACATTAATTAATGTGAATAATTATAATTTTATTTATATAATACTGATTGAAGTGCATTACAAATTCCCTATTGACATAGTGTGTGGTTATTTTGATGGAAATATATCATTTTAAACAAAAAAATAGACATTCAATGTATCCAATTTGATTAATATTATAATACAATGATTAAAAATAATAATTAAATATATATATATTTATTATATAATTAGATTATAGTGTTTTAGCACTAATTTTTTTTATCAAAAGAAGTTCATCATCTGTTATTTTATTTTCAAACACAATGATCAGATAAACATTTTTTGTTAGTTTATTCTTATTACAAAAATATATTTTCAGTACAAATTATATAGGGATAAATGATTTTAACTCTTACTTTATAGAGTTTTCCCTTTATATAATAGTCATATATACTCCAGTTGAATGAATAAATTGTTATTAAATATAATTAACCTAATATATCATTGTCTTGAAAAAAATGAATATCAATATATATCTATTTTTTGTTGGATTTAGTGTCAATGTACTAACAATAAGTACTATGATTTAATTTTATATTCATAGTATAAAATACAAATTAAACATCTTATTACATATTTTTAAATATTATGCTCAAAATTATTTTAATAATGTCCAGTAGTATTTTTTGACATTAAATGGTCATAACTGTAACACCCCAAGCTTCTACGGTACGCTTCTCTTTGAATAATGTGATAGCGTGTGTTGTACACAACATCGAGTTCTAACACACCACAACCAATCAAACTAGCAGTTATGAATAGTAATACCTACTTTTTGAAATTTTATAAATTTTACCTCTCAAAATGGACCTCATTTTTGAATTCGGTGTATCGAATTTATCCTAGGGTGAAATTTTGGAACTTTTCAGATAACATTTATATTTTGATGAATAGTGAAAGTTGCTAAATTTTAATTAAAAACAACTTCTTCAATCGAAATAATTTCTAATGATAAATTACGAATTTGAGTAGTTTTAAAGTATATTTATAATATATTTTTACCATTTAATACAATTTTGGTCATTATACATAATTTTACAATTAAACCGGACATAAATAAGTGTCAATCTTTTGATAGTTATTATCTCCTAAAAACACGCTTTTTATTTTAACAACGAGAATTAATTTTAAATTAATTTCTGCCACTTCTGTGTTTTGAATTTTGAAAAATGGATTGCATATTTGGAATCAGTTTGTTCATATTGTGTAAATAGGTAACTTTTATTTTTAGACATTTTGAATAATTACTTCGGTAAATATTTTATTTACCATGTTTAACGGTAAATCCGGTAAATAAGGGTTATAAAAATATTATAATAATAAAAAATTACCCTAAAACGTGTCCTAACATTATTGGTTGATACTGTCAGTCCAGGGGCATCTTTGGGTTGATTTTTGGACCCCATGGAGCCACTTTTAAGTCATAGGGACACTTTATTTTAATTAAGTTAAAATGAATACAAAAATGACACAACCATATATCTTTTAGAAAAACAATTTTTATATAGGGTTATATATGTTATAATTTCGTCTATAAATATTAATTAGAAATCTAAAAAGATTTCCTACCTAATGGTATTTTATTTTTAATTTTTATACATTAAATAATTTAATTTATTTATGACACAATGGCGATGCAGTAATTACCATAATAGTGAAAAATTAAAATGATTGATATTGTAGATAACCAAATAAATATAATATGAAACTTTTTATGAATTTAACTAATTTTCAAGGTTAATATGACATGTTAGGACTGATTTAAGTAACTTTTTTTGAAGTAATCATTCTGTTATAATTTTTTAAAAAATCAAATATTGAATAGTGTCAATATTGACATAAAGGAGTTTTTAAAACAAATATTATATTATTATTTGATATTAAATTCATAAAATTCTATGTTTCGGAAAAGAGACTTATATCATGATAGGTGTAATGTTAATGGACCACTTAGGTGTCACATGTATGTATATAGTATGTTTATTAACCATATGATTTAAAAATACAAAGATACATTGTAAAAGTGAAACAAATTTACTAAGAGTTAAAACTAAAAGATAATGTTAATATAATGACCCAAACCATTATAAATTCTATTGGATGATAGTTTTCGACCCATCCCTACCTTAACCTTTTTATAATCTACTTTGGAGCCATTAGAAACCTATTATGTATTTATTATAAAATAATATTTCTAGCTTTTCCAAAGGTGCCCCTCACCCCTCTTATAAAAGTGCACTATACCATCTCATTAACTCACACCTTCAAAGTCTTTTGGATTGGAAGAACTCTTCCAAAATACTCTCTCAACTTCTCTCACTTCATCATAGAGGCCTTCCTGTAGTCAAAAACCAAACTTAAGAATCCATGTTGATCAAATCAAAAGGAAGAACTCAAAGAAGAGGTAATGATTTCACCACCCTTTTTCATGTTCCTTTCTTCTTCCACTTCTTCTTTCTTTGTTATTAACATTATAAAAAAATAACTCCAGAATATTATATATACTGTGATGTTATTATAAATATGGTACAATCATATTCATTATTCTATCCATCCTTTGAATAACATGTCACCATAAGTGCGTATGTACAGCTTTGCGTCTCCACGTCGTGGGGTAATTGTTATTCAATAAATTATTATTTGTATTGGTATAATAATGATGTTTAATTCATGTAAATTATAAATATAGCACGATAATTATTCTGTTTATATGATATACCATCCAATTATATATTATTTTAATATAAAAAAAAATGATATTGTCGGTCGTGCGTACGTACGGACTACCGTCTCCACGAACGTGATGAGATTCATTCTCCATCGTATCCATTCAAGTATAATTCTCATTTGATGAATAATAATAGTATCTAAGGACTTGATATAATTCTGGATATGATTAATATATATCCTATCCATGACAAACATAGCTTACGTAACAAATCATATAAAATAAAATGAGAAAGATAACACCCGAAACAATGATAATACTAAGATATTATTAAGAAATCAATGTTAAAAGATCATATATGATATCATATTCATGTATATGATTATTGTATAATTTAATAACAATTATTTCACCATTATGCAGGAGGTTAACCTACCCCAACAAAGGAAAAGTACAAGGTAAGGGCTTATTTCGCAATCTCTTCATTATCCAAGGTTGCTTATACGTAATAATCTACTGGGACTTCTTTATCATCCACATCCAGGTTTCTTAAAAATGTATTTCAAAACATTTTTATTGTTTACTAGAATATCGGTTAAATTCATTTATAACCTTGATGAATTTTATATGTGGTTTATAAAGGAATCCTTCTATCATTTTCCAAACAAGGTGTTTTTTAACCTTTTCGACAGAATTAAGGTAAGAGTGTTTTTAACTTATACGGAGGGTGTGGCTATTTTCCACCGTAATAAAATCGTTGAAGATTTTATTACATGCTTACAAGAATATTTTCAAAGAAAATGTTTTATTTTATAAATATATGACTCTTAAATGATTTCAAAATAGAAACAGATATTTCATTAAAAAGAGTTTTGATTTCATCTATGTCAAAATCCTTTGATGGATTTTATGTTTATTTGAAGTTGATTTATTATGATATAATACATCCCTATTGTATTGATGTTTTTTTGATATGATTGACTGTGGATGTGTTATTTTTATACCATTCATGGTTTATGAAGAATGTATTGACATTTTGTATGCTAGTTTTAATACGAATGTTTATGTTATGTTTAAACCTGTTCATATGGTAATGCAATGGACTTAATATGTGATAGGTGGAGCCCGCTATAGCTCCTAGATACATGGGTAGGTCTCCTTAGACAAACAAGTTTCTTGGCACAAGGCCTTGGGAAAATCTTATTTGTATTCTTGGCACGAGGCCTTGGCTATGTGGTTTTGATAGTCTGGCATTATGCATTCCATCATTCTGAAAGTAGTTATTGATATTGCATGTGATTATTCGATTAGTAGAATATCCATGTGAATAAGTAAATGGAATTATTTCATTTTATTTTTACCATACGATGTTGAATTTCAAGTTTAAAAGGGTTTTGTTTTAGTTATACACTCCCTTAAATGTTTATTCTTATTTATGAAAGTTTCCGCTATATTTTTCTCCTTACTGGGCATTTGAGCTCTCCCCTTTTCTATGTTTTATTTTTCCCAGGATGTGAAGAAGTAAATTATGAATGACGTGTAGGGATATTATGAGGGGATAATAGTGTGGAGTATAGAGACAATATGTTATTGTAGTAGACTTTACTTTATGATGTAATGTAAAACATTATGAATATATATAGTGTTTCCAAGGCTACTAAACCAATCGGTCTATCGAGATTTGATCATTCTTGTGATCATGACAATGTTATGTAATAATGCACCGACTCTGGGTAAATGGGTCAGGGCGTTACAGTTGGTATCAGAGAAAGTTTAGCACAAACCTTGTAAGCTAGATTTAGATAAACTCTGATTAGGGCACATAGACCTAAGATGGACTTTGAATATTTGTATAGAAGAACTTCCTAGAATTTTGGTATTATAGAGATTTTGTGAGTTTTCTGAGAAATACATCCCTGTCTAGATACGAGCAGGTAGAGGCGGCTCTGGAACAGATGTACATAGGGGTAAAACCCAAAAACACCACATTGAGCTGGACTCGAAAGAGAACTGGTGCACGACAATGGGCCTTGATGCACTCTTGGTTACGACACTCCCGGGGGATATGATTACTATAACTCTCATTTCATTACAAATCATTATGAACGGTTTATTAGTATATAATTTCTCAAAGAAATTTTTTTTATGATTATGGATTATATCCATAAATAGTTCAATTTATATTAACTGTTTTATATGTATGAAATTATGAATTTTGAATCATAAACTGATCTAGTTTATGCCATTGTTTAGAAATGGTGCCTAGTGGAAGAAATGGAAAATATATCAATGCACTCACTCCTTGTAGGGATTTACCTCTTGCTCAAGATAATTATAGTGGAGCTGGTGATGCAACTGGTGCCAATCAGCTAATCCCCATACTTGGAAAACTCACTCAGGTTATGAATAATATCCTTACCCGTATGGAGAACCCTAATCCACAGCGTGGAGGATCAATGTTAGATCGCTTCATGAGGAAAGAACCACCAACATACAATGGTAGTACAAATCCCTTAGTAGTTTATCTATGGATAAATTCCTTAGAGAAAATATTTCAGGCTTTGGGGAGTAGTGAAAGGGAAAAAGATATCATGGAAGTTTACCGCCTCACTGGAGATGATGATCAATGGGGGTCATTGATTCAAAACACGAAAGAAGATAAAGAAGTATCAAATATGGAATGGAGGGAGTTCAAAGATCTATTTTAAAAAAAATACTTTCCTCCCGACCATCGAGCAGATATGGAATGGCAATTTCTGAGTCTGAGACAAAAGTAGGATGAGAATGTCACAATGTATGAGGGAAACTTTAAAAGGTTAGAAAGGTATGCTGGAGATTATATACATAACCCAAGAAGTAAGATTGATCATTTCTTTGATGGGTTAAAACCATTTATCTGTCGAGCATTAGTCCCAAAATCTTTCTCATCGTACGAAGACATTGTCTCATGTGATATCAAGACAATAAAGGAATTCTCTAAGTCTTTTGACTTTAAATAAAATCAAGAGAAGAAGAGATATGCTGATCAATTTTGGAATGGAAATAAAGGGAATAAGGGAGAAGTTGAATATCCTTCCTGCAGTAAATGTGGGAAGAAACACCCAGGTACTTGCTTAAAAGGAATGGGAGTCTGTTACAAGTGTGGGGGAAAAGGCCGCCATGCTCGTGATTGCAAGGGGAAGAAGGAAGCTACTGATGTCCAATGATACAATTGCAGGGAGATGTGACATTATGAAAATGAATGTCCTAAGCGTTAGGGGAACTTACCTCAGAAAAGGCCAAGGGATCAAGGCCAAGCTTGTTCTATCACTACTGCTGAGGTAGAAGCTCCGAAAGACGTGGTGGCTGGTAATTTAATGGTTTCCTCATGTTTAGAAAACGCATTATTTGATTCTGGATCATCACATTGTTTTATATCTTCCTAGTATGCTAAGAAAATTAGATATTTCCAATTTGATTTAACAAGGGTGTTTTCAGATTAAACTGTTAAGAGAAGTATCATTGAAACAATGTTTTGTGAATTAGTCCCCATTAGAGCACATAAATGTTCAATATCTGCAGATCTCATCATCATACCTATGATTGAGTTTGATATAATCTTCAGTATGGATTGGATTTCAGACTATGATGTGACGATTTATTGTAAGAAGAAGGAGGTTATGATTTTTGATGATGATGATAAGGAAAACCTTAGCTTTAGAGCAGAATTGTCACCACCTAATTCTTATCTAGATCCACCCCCAATAGGTCAACTAAATTCAATTATTGGGGAGGAAGAGAATTAAATGACTGTGGGTATGGAAAGGAATGTTAAAATAGAGGATGTACCTGTTGTAAAAGAATATGCAGATGTATTTGCAGAAGATTTACCTGGACATCCTCCAGAACAAGAAGTTGAGTTTTCCATTGATTTAATTCATGGATCAAGGCCTATATCGAAGACCCCTTATAGAATGGCCACTATGGAATTAGTTGAAAAAAAGAAAAAACTATAGGAATTGAGTAATAACGGATTTATTCTCCCTAGCGTTTCTCCATGGGGAGACCTTGTTCTTTTTGTTAAAAAGAAAGATGGATCTATGAGGTTATGTATCGACTACAAAGAGATAAATGCTATAACAATAATGAAAAAGTATCCCCTACCTCTCGATGATGATTTATTTGACCAACTTCATGGAGCTCAATACTTTTCAATGATTGACCTTTGATCTGGATACCATTAGTTGTGTGTGAAGAAGGAAGACATTCCGAAGAAAGCATTTCGAACCAGGTATGGGCATTACGAGTTTACAGTAATGCCTTTTGGATTGACTAATGCACCCTTTGTATTCATGGATATGATGAACAGAGTTCTCAAGAAGTATCTCGATGAATTTGTGGTTTTATTTATTGATGATATCTTGGTATACTCCAAAATCTACGAACATCATGAAAATTATTTGTGCATTATCCTGAAGACTCTGAGAAGACATGAATTATATGGGAAGTTTAACATGTGTGAATACTGGCATAAGGATATTTCTTTTTTTTGGCCATATTGTCTCTTAATATGGAATATATGTTGATCCTTCTAAGACCAAGGAAATCCAAGAATGTCCAGGACCTACGAGTATAACTGAGGTACGTAGTTTTATTGGTTTAGCAGGTTATTATCAATGTTTCGTCCATAATTTTTCCCGATTGGCTAACCCATTAACGAAGCTCACACGTAATGGGGTTAAATTTGTTTGGACAAAAGAGTGTGAAGAATGTTTCGAAGAACTAAAGAGAAGATTAGTCAATTATCCTATATTGACTCTACCAACGGGGAATGATGGGTTCGTTATTTATTGTGATTCATCGATGAAAGGACTTGGTTGTGTCCTTATGTAGAATGATAGGGTTATTGCCTATGCATCACGACAGTTGAAAACTCATGAAAAAAACTATCATACTCATGATCTCGAGTTAGCAGCTGTGATATTTGATTTAAAGATATAGAGTCACTACCTCTATGGTGAAAAATTTGAGATTTATACTGATCACAAGAGTTTGAAGAATATTTTCTCACAAAAAGAAGTCAGCATGAGGCAAAGGAGATGGCTTGAATTACTCAAGGATTATGATTATATGATACACTACCACCTGGGGAAAGAAAACAATGTAGAAGATGCTTTGAGCAGAAAAGATCATGGAGTTTTGAACAATATGAGAATTGAAAGGGATCCAATTTTCATGGATCTAGTGAAGATGGAAATGGGAATACCCATTGAAGGTGAAACATCAATTCTTTTTCAAATGGTTTCCAAACCATCATTAATATAATGGATTAAGAGTTCTCAGACTGATGATGAAGAATTTAAAAATAATATTAAAGCTGTGAATAATGGGAGATTGAGAGACTTTGTGTTTGGAGATGGAATTTTCAAATTCGGGAAGAGACTTGGTGTTCCCGATATACCTGATCTAAAAAGAGAATTGCTGGATGATGCTCATAGTTCCAATTTCTCTATACACCATGGGACCACCAAAATGTATAGTGATTTGAAGGAACATTTTTGGTGGGACAACATGAAGAGGGAGATTGCTGATTTTGTGTCAAGATATATGGTTTGTCAACAAGTCAAAGATGGAAGGCAACATCTTAGAGGAGTCATGCAACATCTTCACATACCGGAGTGGAAATGGGGCAATATTACGATGGAAATTGTCGTGGGCATACCGAAGACTCCTAGAAGGAATGATGCAATATGGGTCATTGTTGATCGTCTTACCAAGTTAGTACATTTTCTTGCTATAAGAGAAGATCTACCACTAGAATGTCTCGCAAGACTATATATTGATGAAGTTGTGAGACTTCATGTAGTACCCCTATCGATTGTTTCTAATCGTGATCCCCATTTTACTTCATGATTTTGGAAGAGTCTTCCAAAATCCTGGGATACTGAACATCATTTGAGCACTGCCTACAACCTTCAAACAGATGGACAATCAGAACAGACTATTCAAACATTATAAGACATGTTGAGATCTTTCTCACTTGACTTTCAGGGTATGTGGCATAAATATTTAACTTTGGTATAATTTTACTATAACTATAGATTCTATTCGAGTTTTCAGATGGCACCATATGAAGCATTATATGAGAAGAGATGTCACACACCAACCTGCTGGGTTGATGTTGGTGAAAGAAAATGTGTAGGTCCAGAATTGGTGGAGGAAACGATGGAAAAGGTGAAGGTAATCCAAAATCACATCAAAGCAGCTCAAAGTGGGCAGAAGAGCTATGCCGATAATCGAAGTAAGGATTTGGAATTTCATGTCAGTGATAATGTTTTCTTGAAGGTATCTCCATGGAAGGGAGTCATACATTTTAGTAAGAAAGGTAAGTTGAGTCCCATGTACATTGGACCTTTCAAAATTCTAGAACGGATTGGCACTATAGCTTACCGATTGGAAATGCCTCCAAGTCTCTCCAAAGTTCACGATGTGATCCACGTATCTCTATTGAGGAAATACATGCCTGTCCCAATGCATGTACTCAACTATGAGGAATTAGAACTGGAACCTAATCTGTCTTATTGTGAAGAGGCCGTCAGGATTCTTGATACGAGAGAACAAGTACTGAGAAACCAGATTACTCATCTGGTAAAAGTCTTATGGAGAAACCATAAGATGGAAGAGGCGACGTGGGAACCCGAGGAACTTATGATGAAGAACCACCAGAGTCTTTTAATGTGGTAGTATTCTATTAACTTTAAGGACAAAATTATTTGAAGGGGGGTAGAAAGTAACACCCCAAGCTTCTACGGTATGCTTCTCTTTGAATAATGTGATAGTGTGTGTTGTACGCAGCATCGAGTTCTAACACACCACAACCAATCAAACTAGCTGTTATGAATAGTGATACCTACTTTTTGAAATTTTATAAAGGTTACCTCTCAATATGGACTTCATATTTGGATTCGGAGTATCGAATTTATCCTAGGGTAAAATTTTGGAACTTTTCGGATAACATTTATATTTTGATGAATAGTGAAAATTAACAAATTTAAATTATAAACATTTTTTTCAATAGAAATAAGTTATGTTGATAAATTATTAATTTGAGTGGTTTTAAAGAATATTTAGAATATATTTTTAGCACTTAATAAAATTTTGGTCATTGTACATAATTTTACAATTAAACCGGACATAAACAAGTGTCAATCTTTTGATAGTTATTAT
This sequence comes from Viscum album, assembly GCA_963277665.1. Classification (NCBI taxonomy): domain Eukaryota; kingdom Viridiplantae; phylum Streptophyta; class Magnoliopsida; order Santalales; family Viscaceae; genus Viscum; species Viscum album. Next base: position 357,117,158 of record OY728158.1, on the reverse strand, counting down.
CTCTTAAAAACATGCTTTTTGTTTTAACAACGGGAATTAATTTTAAATTAATTTCTTCCACTTCTATGTTTTGAATTTGGAAAAATAGATTCCATATTTGGAATCAGGATGTTCATATTGTGAAAATTGGTAACTTTTATTTTTAGACATTTTGAATAATTACTTTGGTAAATATTTTATTTACCATGGTTAAAGGTAAATCCGGAAAATAAGGGTTAAATTTTTTTTATAATAATAACAAATTACACTAAAATGTGTCCTAACCTTATTTGTTGATAATGTCCGACCATGGGCATCTTTGGGTCGATTGTTGGACCCCATGGAGCCACTTTTAAGTGATAGGGACACTTTATTTTAATTAAGTTTAGATGAATACAAAAATGACACAAGCATATATCTTTTAGAAACAAAAATTTACATAAGGATATATATGTTATATTTTCGTATATAAATATTCATTAGAAAGATAAAACGATTTCCTACATTATGGTATTATAGTTATAATTTTTAGATATTAAATAATTTAATTTATTTAGGACACAATGGTGATGTAGTAATTACCATAATAGTGAAAAATTAAATAGATTGATATTGTAGATAAAAAAATAAATAGAACTTGATACTTTATAAGAATTACACTAATTATCTAGGTTAATATGACATTTAAGGAAGTATTTAATTAACTTTTTTCTAAGTAATCATTCTGCTATGATTTTTACAAAATCAATTATTGAATAGTGTCAAAATTGACATAAAAGGGTTTTTAAAACAAATATTATATTATTAATTGATATTAAATTCATAAAAATCTAAGGATCGGCCAAGAGACTTTTATCATGATAGGTGTATCATTAATGGACCACTTAGGGGACTCTTGGATGTATAAAATATGTTTATTAATCATATAATATAAAAATACCAAGAGACATTGTAAAAGTGAAACTAATTAACTTAGAGTTAAAACTAAACGATACGGTTAATATAATGAGCCAAACATATCTTAATTCTATTTTTTGACTGGTTTTCGACCCGTCCCCACCTTAAACTTTAAATAATCCACTTTGGAGCCATTAAAAACCGAATATAAATTTATTATAAACTAATATTTCTAGCTTTTCCAAAGGTTCCCCTCACCCCTCTTATAAAAGGGAACTCTCCCTTCTCATTAACTCACACCTTCAAAGCATTTTGATTCGGCCAACCTCTGACCAAATACTCTATCCACTTCCCTAAATTAATCCTAGATGCCATACATTAGTCATAAAGCCAACTTAAGGAGCCCTTTTGATCAAATCAAAAGGAAGAACCCAAAGAAGAGGTAATGATTTCACCACCCTTTTTCAAGTTACTTTCTTCTTCCACTTCTCCATTCTTTGTTATTACCATTCTCAAACAATAACTACAGTATCTTATATATACATTGATGTTATTATAAATATGGAACAATAATATTCATTATTCTATACATACATTGAATAACATGTCACTATACGTGCGTACGTACGGCATACCGTCTCCACATCGTGGTGTAATTGTTATTCAATAAATTATTATTTGGATGGGTATAATAATGATGTGTAATTCATGTAAATAATAAATATAACATGATAATGATTCTGTATATATGATATACCATCCAATTATATATTATTTTATTATCAAAAGAATGATATTGTCGCTCGTGCGCACGTACGGACTACCGTCTCCACGAACGCGATGGGATTCATTCTCCATCATATCCATACAAGTATAATTCTCATTTTATGATTAATAATAGTATATAAATACATGATATAATTCTGGATATGATTATGATACATCCTATCCATGAAAAACATATCTTACGTACTATAACATATAAAAGAAAACGAGTAAGTTAACTCCCGAAACAACGATAATACTAAGATATTATTAACAAATCAATGTTAAAAGGTCATATATGATATCATATTAATGTATATGATTATTGTATAATTTAATAAAAATTATTTCACAAATTTTACAAGAGTTTAACCTACCCCAACCAAGGAAAAGTACAAGGTAAGGGTTTATTTCGCAATCACTTCATTATCCGAGGTTGTTTATACGTAATAATCTACTGGGACTTCTTTATCATCCACATCCATGTTTCATAAAAATGTATTTCAAAACATTTTTACTATTTACTAGAATATCGGTTAAAGTCATTTATACGCTTTTTGAATTTTATATATGGTTTATAAAAGAATATTTCTGTCATTTTCCAAACAAGGTTCTTTTTTTCCTTTTCGACAAAATTAAGGTAAGAATGTTTTTTTAACTTATACGGTGGGTGTGGATATTTTCCACCATAATAAAATCGTTGAAGCTTCCCTTACAAGAATATAAGAATATTTTCAAAGAAATTGTTTTATTTTATAAATATATGACTCTTAAATGATTTCAAAATAAAAAGATATATTTCTTTAAAAAGAGTTATGATTTCATCTATGTCAACATCCTTTGATGGATTTTAATTTTATTTGGAGTTGATTTATTATGATACAATAATTATATATTTTATTTTTGGTTTTGTGATATGTTTGACTTTAGATGCGTTATTTTTATATCATTAATGGTTTATGAAGAAAGTATTGACATTTCGTATGATAGTTTTAATACGAATGTTTATGTTATGTTTAAACCTATTCATATGGGAATGCATTGGACATAATATGTGACGGGTGGAGCCCGCTATAGCTCCTCGATGCATCTGTAGGTCTTATTAGACAAACTATTGTCTTGGCACAAGGCCTTGGAGAAATCTTATTTGTATTCTTGTCACGAGGCCTTGGCTATGTGGTTACGATAGTCTGGCATTAGGCATTACATCATTATGAAAGTGGTTATTGATATTTCATTTTATAATTCGATTAGTTGAATATCCATGTGAATAAGTAAATGGCATTATTTCATTTTAATTTTTCCATACTATGTTGAATTTCAAGTTTAAAAGGCGTTTGTTTTAGTTATACACTGACTTAAATGTTTATTCTTATTTATGAAAGTTTCTGCTATATTGTTATCTTTACTGGGCATTTGAGCTCACCCCTTTTCTATGATTTATTTTTTCCAGGATGTGAAGAAGTAAATTATGAATGACCTGTAGGGATATTATGAGGGGATAATAGTGTGGACTATGGAGAAAATATGTTGTTGTAGTAGTTTTCACTTTATGGAGAAATGTAAAACTTTATGAATATATCTAGTGTTTCCAAGGATACTCAACCAATCGGTCTTTCGAGATTTTCCCTTTCTTGTGATCACGCCAATGTTATGTAATAATGCACCGACTCTCGGTAACTGGGTCCGGGGCGTTACAATAATAGTTCCCCACTACGATGAGAACAATGAAGTGATTTGATAGTTTTCATTATATGGTAATGAGGTTGGATAATATACTATGATAGGAAAAATAGTATTTAGACCATCATGTGTGATTACTCATTAAAAGATGATGATTCTCGTTATAATGTTCGCAATGGTAATCTCCAAGAAGGGAGATTATAAAAAAAGAACCACCAATTTGAAATCCACATGATTTAGTCTTATAGATTATTATAATTTTTGATCATGTTTAATGTTACATATACATTAATATTATCATTATTTCATGTCATTACTATCAGACATTTATTTTCGAATACAAACCATGACAACAAATATTTTCATGCAGGTAGAGTACTTCAGTTGCGTCTTCATTGACATTCCATTAATGGATATTTCAAGGAAGTATTTTTACCTTCCATATTTATAGAATTTGGTATGTGGGACATATTATTAGAATATAATTGTTGTACTAATTTCCATTTAAATGGTTTAACAATGTGTTTAATCCAAATGTACAATGAAATTCCTGTGAAGTGAATATTTTCTTGATATGGATGTGAAACCTTATACATGAGATATTGTGATGAGGATATAATATTACATAGTGATATTTCATATGTGGTTTTAATCATTGTAATATTAAGATATTTCTCTTGTGGTCCTTGACCTGTTAATATAAATTAATTTTTGAATTTAGGTAATCCCAGCTAATGATAATGAAAAATAATCCTACAGGTTCACACACAATTTTTTTAATTGAACTTGATTAAATTATATTTGAATTTAGTTAATTGAATAAATATATCTCTAAAGTCTGAAAAATAATTTTTCTTCATATTTTATTAATCATATAAATAAAATAACTATTTTATTCACCAGATTGTGAAAAAATATCATTATTTATTTTATTTATTATTTAATATTTATTTATTTACTGGTTTATCAATGAAATATTTATCTCAAAGAATAAAATATTCTATTTTGGTATTTAATCAATTGTAGAAGAGTTAATACAATTCGAGACCACATTTGGGGAAACATAATAATTAAAAATCCACTTAAATAATACCTGTTATTGTTCCATTTGGCTAGTTCCAAAGAATAATATTATTAGTATTTTATTATGTGGAATGGTGGTTATTGAATCATATTTTATATTTTGATATCATAAAATCATTAAATAAATATTTTATCCAAAAAAATTGAACTATAAAAAGAGGATTATTCCTACTGTGTATAATAACAATTAGTGTAATCGAGATATATAATTGTTGCACACAAATAATTATATCTCAATTATTCCTTCTATATCCCTCTAAAGAATGATAAATACATGTGATATTTTATTCAATAATAAAGAACGAGTGATTTATAAAGAAAAACAGAGGTCATTTGATTCCTCATTAAAGAACCTAGAGATAAAGTGGCATTGTGTTGAGATCATAAGAGCATGTGTGGATCATTGTTAGAGTATCCATAGATCCACATAGAACAATGAAAAAAATACAGAATTTTCTTTTCAAAATTTCAATATTATTAAATGAATGAAGAACCTAAAACTAGGTATTCATTTCGATAGATATTAGGTAAAAAAATTATAAATTTGACACAAAAGCTCATAACTCATGGTTTAATGAAATTATGACTAAAATAAATTTTAATTTATAGAAAACCACTTCATGATTCTTCTGCATATAAAACCAACAAGTGGTATTAGAGATAACACTTTTCATTTTATTATTATTTACATTATTTTTGATCTATATCAAATTGTGGTTATATTTTCATTTCATATTATTCATTATTTAATATGATTTCAATTAACACTCTTCAATATATATTTCATTATTAATTCAATGTTTAATTTTCATAATGGAATAAATGTAGATGATGAATGACAAATGTTTTTATCGAGAAACTATTAATTGTTTTTCAGTAAGACATGGATTCATGGTGTGAACTATGAATTACACATTGTGTACCCTAGGGAGCTGTATCTAGAATCACAAAGGGATTCATAGTGTTCCATCTAGTAATTTAATGTTGTGTATATCTCATGTTGACTGGACAACCTGGGACATGGTTGTCATATTACACGATATGTATCAGTGTACATTGAAGTATACACTGGTTATTGGTGTAAATCATGAAATCTATTAGGTTATTGTTCACGGAAAAAACCATGAGATACTAATGACAAATAGAATTTATCTTATACACAGCATGTATACGGTGTACACAATGTATATTTCTTCAATTACCACATCTAAAATACACACCAAAGTCAATAGTGTGCATCTTATACACATATAAAGTGAAACAAAAAATGTGCATATGGTCTGTACTCGTTGGGTTGTTCATCTAGGGTACACAAAACATAATTAGGTGTGTACCATACATACAAAGAAACCAAGATACATGTCATGTGGATGGTCTATACATGCCATGTAGTGTACCATTGTAGTACTGAATTAAATATTACAATAAATTTACTACTACAACATTATATCCTCATTCTGTTTATGGGAACACCAATTTTTGCTTAAAAATTTCACAATGAATTTAAAAATATTAAATAATAAATTAATTTGTTGTTATTAATATTCCATTATTATTTATTCCAATTATTTTCCATGAGTTCAATTTATTATGGGTATCTATAATTACATTTGGATGATCATTAAGATGAAAGGGGACTTATTGACAATTTCATCAATTAATTAATTCATCTGAATTCACCTTAATAATAAAGAGGGAATAATAACAAGAATGCTAGAAATATAATTTTGTATATTCATTGCAAGGATGATCATTCATGAGTTTGACCAAGACTAGTCAATGTTCATGTTAATATTTTAAATTATATTTATTTCATGGGTTTGAAAATTTAAATTATTAAACTAAATATAATGGCCTTTGATTCATCCCTCCCTGCATTATTATGGAGGATATGTGCGTACTATGAGAGTTATGTAATCCCCTGTTAACTTTTTCATTGGTCACCCTCACCTACATGTGAGTCATAGATACATGTAATTGATAGAGTATCCATAGATGTGTTGAGGCTATTCAAGACTAAACCATTCGGTTATTGAATATAGTGATACATTTGTGGACAAATAGAATGCAGTAACACATTCAATGACTAGATATATAAGTTATTTATCATAGGTTAATGGTTGATTTAATATATTCTCATTAAATCAATATATAGATAAAGTTATTGAATGGGTCACATAATTATAATATTTTTTCTTTCTATCTAATTATTTATTTTTTGGATTCAAGGTCTTAATCACATAAATAATTGAACTAATGGGAAAAGAAAGAAATTAAATAATTGAATGATGCATGAATATTTTACCCATCATTGTTAATAAACTATGTAACGTCCACTTAATATTAGAAATATTTGTAAAGGATAAACCAAAATAAAAATGTATTTATAATTATTGAAAATCCATCAATTAAATATTATGTAAAACATGGAATTCCATTACTTGATTAGGAATGAAATCGCTTAAACTTAGTATTTTAAAATACCCTCATTTGGAAACTTACTGATAATGTAGAGTTCCTATGAATGTCATAGGTTGGCTTATCCAAATTATAATAAAATATGAATCCTTCGCTAGAATTTATTTATGTTAAAGTTAGGTTTTGAGGAAATCCAAGTAAATATTTCATGATATGAGAGTCCACTCAATGGATTAGGTGAAGGAAGCACCTAGATAGAAATGGACGAGCTATCAAAAAACCATAAAGTAGCATGACTGTCCCCAATTGAGGTTTTTCAAAGGGATATATAGATCCCTTACACTAAAAGGTCATAGAAACATGGCATTTGATGTTCAATAGATATGGCTCTTAGGGTTAGATTAAATAGTTATATATTTAATATTAATTAATAAAATATTATAAATGTATTTCTTCTCTGAAAATTTGTAATGAGGAAATATACTAATAATATTATCTTTTAATTGTAGAATATAATGGTAATTTCATCATCCACCTTAAACCTACAAATAATATTTGATAAATACAACCACCCCAATAGTAGTAATGTCTAGTAGTGGTTTAGATTATTTTAGGTTATGCTACAACATGAAATGAAATAATACATTCTGGAAAGTCAATTGCTTGATATTCCAGCTAACATGGCGATTGATGAAGTGTACATAGTCTACATAAAAAATTTAGATACGTTTTATATGGTCTGTGCTAGATGTTTTCTTATATGTCTAGTGAACTCATGATGTATCATGAAAACATAAATCCATATAAAATTATTGAGAACCTCTATAGTATTTACCATGAGAATTGTAGAAAGGAATTATTGAGGTATCCAAGGCACTATTTCCTTGAAATCATTTCGATAGTTCCCTATCTAGGCCTCATGTAGTCAATATCATTGTTTACGTTGAGCACTTAGAGTTTCTAGGGACTAAACTATTTGAATAACTATGAACTGGTATCATTTTGGAATCACTCCCATAGAGATTATATTTATTTTTTTTTGTTTATTTTAATATTATCAACATTGAGAAGTCTTTTGCAGATCTACTAACACTCCATTAACAAGTCGATAAGGATAAAAAAACAAAAATCCACCCATCATTATGGTGAAAAAATGATTGGGAATTGTGAGATATTTAACCCAAAATCATCTTCATACCCTTCCTTGTTGAAATATATTTGTTGGAAATAAAGGGAAAATGATGTTTCCTATTTCACATGTGGCAATAAGGTCCACTAGAAAGAAAATATGTACCCAATCAAATAAGTTAGGGGAATATTCAGGTTTTTTTATTATCAATTGATATTTTAATATTTCAAAGAAATTGTTATTGGATACATCTTGTGATTCTCACATATGTATTGAAATATAAGAACTATGTAGATTCAGTAATATTGATTGAGAGTATTTTGATCAACGAGCTACCAACAGAGTCAATCTTGATGTTATAGGTATTAGTGACTACTACCTCAAATTTGTATGTGGGATGGTCGTGTTATTAGTTATTTTTCATTATGTGACCTTAGATACCAAATACACTATATCAGTATCTTGACTAAATGCAGATGGTTTTATTTTCAAATTACGAATTAATTATTTCATGTTTTTTAAATACAGTTTTTATGGCATATAATAATTAAATAACAATGTTTATGGTTTTTAATACACATCCTAAGTAATTTCACAAGATAAAGAAACAACATCACATGACATACCCCACCTCAAACATTGCAATCATCAGATAGGTCATGTAAACCAAATTTGATGGACTAAACTACATGTAGATTTATATTAAATTATTTTGAACTAAAAACAATTTTTTTATATCACTCATATTTGTTAGGTAAAATTACCAAATCCCCATTAACATGGAAATGTGAAAGGTCTATAGAGATACATTAACTAAGACATATTGATGTGCGTGGACAAGATCATGCTAGAGAAATGGATGATTACTCATACATATTAAATATTATTCATGATTTTATTAGATTTTTAGATACATCTATAAAAAGAGTTATAAGTAACTTTATATTGATAAATAGATGGAATACAAGAATGAAGTTGAGAACCAGCTTTGTAAGAGGATAAAAACTCTACTCATACCATCATTGAGAATATCTTAATAAAGAATTCATTGATCATTTATAAGAGTACTAGATAATATCTCAACTCACTCCTCTTTATATGACTATGAGTAATGGTGTCAGATAAAGGAGGAACTATACCTTATTGGAAATGGTAAGATCACCGAAGATCCATGCGAGTCTTCCATTATACATTTCGATATACACATTAGTAAAATAAATAAAAATATTAATACCATGGTCCAACATAAGCAGAAGATGGAATACCACACCAATTATGGTGTGGAACAAAACTAACCTCGTCATACATTCATGTGTGGGGTTATGAAGAATTCTTTAGGGATGCTTTAGGTAAAAACATGGACCATATGGAACAAACTATACATTTATAGGACAACCTAATAAGAATAGGGGAATATTAACTATATTAAACCTCCTAAAAAAGATAATATTCATAATAAAAACATTATTTCGTATGAAGGAGCAAATTAGTAGATGATATAGTAGGAGTGAGATGGAATTTGATGATGTTGATGATCAATGTACACAAGAGTTGGTGAAATAATAGATTATACAACGACTAGTGGATGAATAAAATGTTCTATAAATAGAATTACTATGTATGATTACAAAAATGTTTATAAAATGAGAATGTTATGTATTTCTAGACACTAAGTATGGTGACTTAGCATGTGTTGATAATAATGATCCTCTAACCTTCAATGAACCATTAAGTAGAAAAAATATTTCCAAGTGGAAAGAATCCTTGATTTCTATAATGGATTCCATGTAGAAAAAACTAATCTATATTTTGTTAGATCCTTATATGGTTGAATTCCATGTTGGGTGAAAACGGGTATTCAATAAGGAAGTAGTCAATGAAGGAAAAATAATACCAGTAACTAAAAACTTGTTACAAAATGGATCAAATGGTTCCAAATCATTGACTATAGTGAAACATTTTCCCATGATTCAACTAAAAAATAAAAATTTTACTTGACATCGATACAAACAATTAAAATAAGATTTAGAAAATAGATGTTAAAATTTCCATCCACAAAAGATCCATTAGAAAGATGTTTATATGAAAACACATGGAGGGTTTATGGATCCAATTTATGATAAATAGATATGAAAATTGAAAAAATATACATTTATTGACTAATGAAATAATATCTATCGTGGAACATTTATTATGAGGAATAAATAATAGAATTTGGGTTAATAATGAATGAGTGAGAGTCTTCTATCCATAAATGGTATAGTTTGAGTGTTTTCGTATTATTAATTATATATTTTGATAACATATTACTAATAGGAATCAAAATACCAGTCATATAGACTATAAAAGCATGGTTCAATAAATTCTTCTCTATGATGGAATTGGAAGAGGAAGAATATATACATTAGATAAGGATCCATCATTATAGATCCCAGAAGTTTCTCAGCCTAATTCAAAGCATATACATCGGCAAGATACTGAAGAGATTCAGTATAGAAGAATACTAGAGGGGATTATTTATAGAATCAAATCACCTTAATCATTCTATGTATTGTGTCCTCAAACACATTGGGAATGAAATTGAATGGAAATTATTCCTTATGCTTCAGTGGTTGGGTATTCATATATTCTATGTTATGTATAATGCTAGATATTTCAAATACATTATGTGTACTAGGAATATATTATGTAATTCAAGGTTAAAATTATTAGAAGGAAATAAAGAATCTCATTATGTTTCTATGGAATATTAAGGATATGTTCCTTGTTTGTAGATGATATGATAAAATAGTCATTATAGGATATGATGATTCTAATTTATAACGGATCACGGTGACTTGATGTCATAAATGAGATAACTCCAAATACAATTTTATTTTCAAAATGTACATTAATGTTTAGTGGGAACATTACAATAAAATATACCAAACACAAAAAACATAAATGGAATACACGATTAAATATCCACCGAAAAATATCCAAATTCATCTTCTGATTTCAATGTCAAACACACAATCAAAAAACAAACATGTCATCACCTCAGTCTGTGTTCGCCTTGATCCAAGCTCCAAAAATTAAAACTATTATTTTAAATCAAAACACCATTGAAATAATTATCACAATAAATTAACATCCATCAATGGAGATCATCATCACAGTTAGAAAAACTGATGACCATTGAGATATTCGGGGGACTTCATCCATGAACTTGCAAAAAAACATTTGATAACCATAGAAAAAAATCAACATCACATAGCTCTGTGACCTCATGTAATTTCATATAACATTTACAATATATTACAAATATTCCTTGAAAAATATTTTGAAAATCTATCTTGGATGAGAATAGAGGAATCTTGGAGCAGAAAAAGTATCACTAAAACCTTATGCTATCACTGAGGATGAAAACCATGACAAAATCCAAAACATCATGAGTCCAAAATTTTATCATGATTTAAAACAACACCTTGATCAAAATACCACCAAATAACAGAATAGGGAAAAATATAATCCATTAAATGGACTAAAAACCTATTGTGGGAGAGAAACAACCCAAATCATCACTCCTTAAAAACTAGTGGCTATCATCTATGACATCTCATGTACCACATGTTATCCAATAAGTAATACTAAAATTGAGTGTATTTCCATATATTTGAGATTAATATAATATACTGAGATGAAAAATGTATTGTTAGGGAGACATGATCATGAAGAGTTATAAAATACCGAATGAGATGGATATAAAGAGAGTGAAAAATAGAAAATAATTGAAGAAAAAGAGAGAAACCATGGAGATAAAAACAGTTCCCCCTAAGATACAAACCCATATAAGAAATTAAATCATGAAAGAAAGGTGAATCCTAGAAACGAATACAATAGGCATGGAACTAGAAGAAGAAAAAGTAGCAAGATTTTCACAATCTGAAGTTTTGTTTCCCATTAATTTTCTCTATCTGTGATACCATAACTCATTTTAGAACATTTTTCTCAGTCTTAAAATGTTTTTCACTTATAAAAATGATAAGAACATTAACAATGTATCCTTATAATATTACATGACATTTTTATGGATGTAACAATAATATTATCAACCGTTGTTACATCTAGATCCTCAAGATGAACAAGAAACTCAATTATAGACACATATTGTACATAAATCCACACTCTCATGTGATTTTTGAGTAATTATTATTAAATTATATCTCTCTATGGATATTTTACACCATACACCATGAAATAATTTGATGTGTGGGTGTTGATATATATAAATCAGTTAAAAAAACACCCAAGGATATTTTTTTAATATAATGTTATCACATGTTTTTTGATTCACATTAAGTTGAAAGGTGTATGATAAAATTAGTTATCTTAGTTTGGGAATGTAGTTAATGGAAATTTATTTCATTAATTCTAGTGCGTTCATGTGGGGCATCATGAATTTATTGTTCATATACTCTTTGTTATCATTGATCTATTTTTATATAATAGTCTACGAAACCAAACTAAACTATAATATATTTTAATGTATCTATGTGTACCTACATGGATTTAATCACCTCATGTGTATCTCCAGGTGGATTTATATTCTTGATATATGTAAGTGGATACACTCCAAAACTGAAACCATTAACCCGACCATATTGTTTTGGATGGTTCGATGATACTAAAACTTGTTTTTATTTAGCTGAAAATAATTTCAACTATTGTTTATAAATACTATAAAATAAATATCATAATAAATTTATATTTTTTTTGTAGTACTATTATAAATAACAATAAATACTATTCTTTCATACTTATACATGATTCATATACTTCTGATGTGTTTTCTCCTTAGTTTTCCATTTTTTTTATACGAGCCTCCATACATTATACACAATGTGGGATGGAAGTATATTCAATGTTAGGTTCATCAATCTTCATATAAATAATGAATACTATGTTTTTTTATATATTCAATAATCATTCTCCAAAAATTTAAAATACATACCATTTTCTTTTTGAGAAAAGTGTACCCCTTACTTATTTTATGGTGGGGTTACATTGGTTTTGATGCACAATATCTATTTTTAGTACACTTATTTAAAAAATTATGATTATTGAATCAAAACATATAAAAAATTAAATAAATTATTCTTGATTATAATACCCAAAAAATGAGTCCTCTTTATGGTGACTACTGAGTGATTTTAATGTTTCATGTATTATAATGTGTGCATACAGATCTAGTGCATGTGGTTTAATTTCCCCTCAACATACATATGGTAATGTTTTGTTATACGTGCTTAGAATGATCTACAATCTTTAATATTGAGCATTATAAAAAATCTATTATGGAAATAGTTTAAAATATATGAAATTTATAAGGGATAATTAAAATTAATTCAATGTTTCATTATATTGATTTTTGGTAAAATATATAAAGTATATCGTAACATTTCTCTAGTATCTTCCCACATGGATATCTCAAATAAAGGCATGACAATATTCCACATATCTATTACAATTGGAACATAAATTTTTTATTGTAACCCCAAATTAACTAATAAACTTTTAATTGATAGGTCTAAAATGTTGGACATATTGTTTCAATCAAATATTAAATTTTAATCCTTGTAATCCTAATTTGATAAATTTAGTTATCTTAGAGATTCTATACTGATTATGTCTCTTTTCATCCACATACTATTTATCCTCTTCCAAATATAAATTTTTCAAATCGAAAGTGTGTTCTTCCTAAGGATTGGTAACATCATCAAGTGTAGGATTAATTATCTATGTGGGTAGATCAAAATTTAATTTATATTTTGTAAATTATTTAGATAACACATAATATTATGAAAAAAATTGTAGTATATTACAAAAATTAACTAATTCATTGAACTCCCCATCCTTTCTCTAAATTTATATGGGATTTGGAAAAATTTTGGATTATACAAATTCCATACATGTGTTACAATTTAATTTATAACACACTCTCTACATTGAGACATTCAGGAATTTATTATGATATTCAAATAAATGGTTCAACTTCAATTAAATTCAATTCGGACCCCGTAGTTTTTTAATAACCAAAAAATGACAAAATTTCATTTAATAAATTAGGGACATATAATACATTTATTTTTTGTGATTTCATTATTAAATGTCATTCCTTATACCCTTCTATACTAAAATTAACCTTCATAAAGAACAATTTTTTTACTTTAACTCTAGATCTATTGTCAACACACTTCTAATTAAAAAAATTCTCTTGAAATTTGATATTATCTAACTCGTATATTTGTTCAATTATGGTGAAGTATGAATTATTCACTTAAATTAGATTCCTATCCCTAGAATTTAATATGTTCATCGCATCATCTATAAACCTAACTCAAATATTTGTCATCATAATATGTCAATCATGCTCCATCATATAGATTGTATAATTATTAATTAAAAAACCAATGTAAGAGCTAACATTTCCATTTGGTCCTCATGGACAGCTAATGAAGTTGTTCTAAAATAGGTTTGGGATTTGTAGAAAAGTACTTAAAAATGATCTTAGAACTATCATATTCACTATTAATTATGTGTAATTGATATCCATATTTCATCCGTTGATGGATTCAATTATCTAGGAATTACTCTGTCGGATTCATCATGTAGAGGAAACTATAATCTATTATTTAAAATGTAATGGTATGTCTTCACATTCTCATTAATGGTAATTGAAACTACACCTCATACAGGAATTCATTCTCCTATATTTTTTACACTATGATGATATTTTGGGAGACCATTGATATAAATATCTGGTAGTTAATCAGTAAAGAATTCAACAACTTAATCGACAATGAATCACACTTTAGTAAAACATCATTGCTAACATAAATTCATGATGTACCCCTTCAAAATATTCATATATCATTAAGTGGGGGTACATCCATAATCAATGTTTATTAAAACATAGTTGAATCTATCTATCCTATTGAGCCATCAGGTGTACAATTATATGAATAAATTATGGTTGGAACAAATACTCCACTAATCATAATATGAAGAAACATTATTTCATCCTGACTGGTAACATTGTAGGGTCTCTTAATTTACATAATATGGACTTGAAAATGAAGAAATGGTTGGATAATATATGTTGTAAATTTTTCAGAAAAATCAAATGTAATTCTTTAAGCATTAAATCTATATCAACACATGACCATCATGCCATTATAGTCCCAATAACATAAAAATATTTATTTAAATGATAATCGTGATATTTTATGGATAATCCATTACAAATTTTACACCATTAAGGATATTTTATAATTGAAATCATTATTGTTATGATCGTGTGTTATCTGGTGGAGGAACAACAGTTTTCCTTTCACCCTTCTATGGTGACAACATATCCCTTAACTCCATGTTAGTAATTTTAATCATTTCCTTAATTACATATTCTAATATATCTAGTACATATTCTTAAATAAAAATAACAATATAACTTATATATTTTTTTATTTTATGTTATGCAAAAAAATATATGAGGTATAAACATCCACAATATAGTAATTCAGATAAAATTAATCTATTTTTTCCAACAATATGATATATGGTTTTTCAAAAATTAATTCCAAAACTTATTGTCATTATCATTTAAATTCTTGAGAAGTTTATCACTCATTTATTGGAACAATGTTATAAATTTTTCTATATTTTCATTGAATTAAGTGATCCAAGATCAGTAATTATGTCTTTATTGTGAGATTCTACAATTTCCTCAAAACATAGTATTCTAAGAGTGATTTATCCTAATTGAGTGTATACCATCTCCACAAATAGTGTACCAAAACATTCAATTAATGTTATAGCCTAAAAAATCCATAATAAAGAATGTAAATTATCAATATATAAAACATGGATTTCAATATGAAATCTTCAATTTTATGAGCATATTGAAACGTAACACTGGTATCATATGTCAATTTCAGATCCTTAACAAATGAAGAAAAATATATATCAACATCTTTACCTGTGTTTTTCATAGATATAAATGAAGAAAAAATAATGTACTATTTCTTTATTAATTACCATAGTGGAACACTATATATTACCAATATAACTATTCATGTAATGTGTAAACCACATTTCATACAAATAAGAATAATTCAATCTATAAATAATTTAATTCAATAGTTTCTTGGATTGTTTCCAATTTCAGGATACTCATAATCAATTATCATCCACATAAGATAACTCATTGGGTGTCATATTTAACCATCTTCAAATCCTATATATGCATTCCATGAATATTTTCCAATGGTTTCCTGATATCCATAGAGATGTTTGATCATTGAAAAGATAGAAAAGTACAATACACATTTAGAATTTCTTTATTTATTTTTAATGAATTACTCTATTCAAAACCTAGAGATATTATGAGTGATTCATGGTCCATAAAAATATACATTAATTTGTACATTCATGTATTTTTTAAGATATCATACACATTGAAAATAAAATTTTCTTAGTTCCATCTATTATACATAGATGATCATTTTCATCTAGTAACCTATCAATTGGGAGACCATGATAATTAATAAAACTTGTGTCACTCCTTATCCATGAAAACATTCCTATTATAAGTCATTAATATAGCTAGCAATGTTGTATATTTAGAAAAACCAGTATAAAATTTTGTATTTTATTAGATATTTGTCCTCTCAAAAAAATTGTAAAATTATAAAGGTCATCCGGAATTGAAATTTTTATTTCTCCCATATGATATCCATCATCATTTACACGAGTATTCATACTAACTAATCTATAAATCACTATATCATACCAATGAGTATGCACATTATTTTTTCTGACATTTAATCGAAGATTTATATATTCAATATATTTGATGGTAAATCAAATATTCTTCAACATTTCTGAGTGAATTCATCACTAATAAAACAATATAAACATGGATAAATTAATTGAGAAGGGTAAAATGCATACTCTATTTCAATCTTGATGAATAGTTTTATGCCATACTCATACTCATTTTTAATATTATTTTCATCCATCCAATTTTGATTCATATCCATCCTAATATGTTAAATAAATTACATTTTTTACAAATATTATTATATACAACAAAGGAATTAATAATTGATGGAGAAATTTATATATACATTGAAGAAATTTAATAATATTCCTAATAAAAATCGGTACTCACATTAAACACACTTTAAATAAATAATGACAAATATATGATTGTAAAATGATAGATTTCATTAAAAATTGAATATTAGACTCTTTTCGAAAATGATTCAAATTGATAAACTGTTATTAAAACGAGAATTTTGATTTTATGAAACATATTAAGGTGCTTTCTATAGAGTTAATGTATGAAATTTATGATGGATGAAATCTTTGAAGAAAAGTTGTCAAGGATGAAGCTAAATTCCAATAAGGGGAACCCACATGGGATGATATCCACCATGATTCAGATTCCCAATTTGGTTGTTTTTAATCTTGGTTGTATAATAATGATCATACTGGGATAATAAATGTCAATGTATATCAAAATCCCAAGGTCATTGGGGATGATTCCAAACAGGAAATGTTTTTTAAAAAATGTAACATTAAAAGAAACAACCTAAAGTTATTGTAGGGTTATTGTTTCCCCAATATAGGTAATAAGTATTAAAACACTCTTAAAGAATGATTTAATATACATAAAAAAATTTAGAAGATAATAACAGTAGAATTATGTAAATTTTGATTATTATTATTGGTGAAAATAATTTATTGAAGGAAATTTGTTATATCAATAATGTTACGAAGAGTACAATCATGTTTTCATCTATTAAAGAAGATTTAGTTCAACAATGTTCAATAAAATAATAATAATGGTTATTAGTTAGTGTGATATTTTGAAGGGTAATGATGATTTTGATGACCAACCTTATAAAATTATATGTGGTAAAGGTAATTTTATTTCAATATAATTGATTGTAGGTGAATATAACCATAGAAATTAATTTTCAATGAGTATAATGAATTAAAATTTCCACTAGACACTACAAGATATCTTCTCATTCAAGTATTCAACACCCAATAGCTCTAAAAATTATTTATGTTATTCATTTGTGATGCATTTCAATCAAATAATTTACAAATACTGGTCACAAAAGTATTGGTGGACAACCTCATTTTTAGTTGGATCATTGCAATATAAGTAATTTGGGGAAGTGAAAATTATTTTCAGCCATAAAAACTCAAAAATTTATTCATGGATTGTTTTTATTATTTGAATACTGTAGGAAACAAGAAGTATTCATGAATATTTTTTTAGTCCATAGTCAATATAAAATTGCATAAAAATGTAATAAAAAAATTCCACACAATACGAAAATTTATTTTTTAGTATACTTACATACTTTATTGTCACGTTATCGAAATAAAATAATGTTATAAAAAATATTTATTAAAAAATATAATGATGAAAAAATTGTTTTTAGGATGTTGTTTTCTATATCTATTTCACCAACATCAAGAATATCTAGATATTGGATAAATATTATTAGTAATGGACACTTTCATAAATTTAGTGATAGAATTCAGTTATGTTACCCAATTTAATTATATTAGTAATGTATTATAATGGTATCTGTTAGGTTGGTGTAGGTCCAAATCGGGCTAAAAGACACTAAATAATTTGGTTATTTCAATTAGTTTTTTTGAGCATGTGAATGGTGATATTCATGTAGACTTTAAATTGTGTTTTTTACTCAAAGAATATTTATATTTACAACTTTTAATGACTACTATATGTAGGTGGTTCCCTTTTTCCCAACCATGAAATTTTTTCCACAAGTAATTCTTTGTTTTCTTGCCCAAGGACAACTCATTTTGTTCGTATATATTTTTTAATTATTATTATTATTATTATTTCATTTTTTTGTTATGTTGGTTTATATATATATGTTAATTAGAAATTAATATTTTATGCAATTAGTAATAAATCGTATGTACTTATTAAACACAATGAATATATTAAAAATTAAAATAAAGAGTATTTTAAAATATAAAATAATTTGTTAATAACATATTTAAATAAATAAAAATAATATATTTAATAATACCATTAATATTAATCTGATTTAATCTATTAAGTTGCCCTTTAAACATGTACCCATTATTATGGGGATTATTGATTGATCAATGCATCATTAGTTGATCGGCGTACTATTTTTTATATTTAATATTACAATACCTCACATTAATGATTGAAATTATATTTAATTAAGGGATAATTGATTTTTTTTATTCTTTATCTCTAAACACTGAAACATAACGCACAATTAATTGAGAAAAATTGGATTTTCCACACTAAAAAATGAGTATCCTTTGTCCAATGAAAGAACCCCTTTTATGTTACCTCAAATAAAGGTTAAGGAAGGTGTTCAATGTCTCTCTTCTGATGATGGGGTTTTCCTAGTGTTTCATGGGATTGGTCACTCATAGGTTTTCATAGGTTGGGTTCTTTTTTAGTGGTGTGGTAGCCTTTCGTCTTCCATGTCATTTAACCCCATTCATTCTATTCAATCTCCACTTCTGCCTATGTTTTTTTTGAAAAAATCTCACAGTAATACCAAAATAGATGATGAACCCATATTGGATCACAACTTATTTATTTTAATGGTTGGTAAACATATATAAAGCTGACCATTTGACCTAAATGCACTAAAAAAATTCATCCATCTAAATGGTACCAGGAATAAGTTGTTTCCATAAGACAAATAGGATCGGGCCACCCGGTCATCAATTTATTATGTGAAATAATAAAAAAATTGTTATACTTGAAAGTCCTTGGTGATTCAAAAAAAACCATTTCATAATAGATGAAAAAAATAAAGTATATTTCTAGAGTATATTGTTCACAATAGCAGTCTTATGGGACCTCTTTAACAACATCCCCATCAGCAAAAGATCAAAAAAACTTTTCAGAATAACACTAGTCACATAATTTTTTTAAAATTTGGACTGCTCAGATAAAATCTTTTGGGGACTTGCATGTGGATAAAATTACTCATTAATGTGACACAACCTCTTACAAGGGTGTAACACCCAAACCCCAGAATCCCAAAGTCAGTGCATTATTTTAATACATTTTCATGATTATAAGGAATCAAGTCCAGAAAGACCGATCAGTTTCACAGTCATGGAAAATAGATTACATAAATGAATGATAAATTACACGATAGAAAATAAAACACAAAATAAATGATCCATTGTGAATGACTTTAATCCCCTATCTTAACCCTGTATATCAATCATAATACACTTCTTGGAATCCTGGGAATATAAAACAAAATAAAGGGGTGAGCTTAAACACTCAGTAAGGATAAAAATATAGTGGTAACATTCACACATAAGCATAAAAATTTAAGGAAATGTATAAAACTAAAAAAAAGCCTTTTAAACATATAATTCTACATAATATGGAAAATATTAATAAAATAATTCCATTTACTTATTCATATAGATATTCTACTAGTCGAATATTAACAAGGAATATCAATATAAAATTTCATAATGATTGAATGCATAATTCTAGACTTTATAACCACACTGTTTGGCCCTTGATCCCAGACTACAAATAAGATTCTGTCAAGGCCTTATGCCAAGACACTAGTTTGTATCGTGGGAACTACCGATGCATCAAGGATCTATAAAGGGCTCTACCCATCACTTACTAAGTCTAGTGCATTCATTATATGAAAAGTTTTATACATAACATAAACATTCGTATTAAAACAAGCATATGAAATATGAATACATTATCCATAAACCATGAATGGTATAAAAATAATACATCTACAATCAAACATATAAAAAATACTTCAATACAATATGGAATATTTGGATCATAATAAATCAACCTCGATCAAGAATAATATCCTTTAATTGATGTTGACATAGTTGAAAATGATCAGTAAAAATATGTGAGTGAAATATCTATTTTTCATAAAATCATTTAAATGTCACATAATTTATAAATGAATTCATTCAAAATAATTTTTTGAATTAATGATTTCCACACCACTTTGAATCATTTTAATCAAATTAACATTTTAAAACATTCATGTCCAGGTAAATAAATCCTTAATACCTATTTGAAATCATAGATATTAATGAGAAAGTATTAGAAGAATAAATCGTTAAAAATTGTAAATGATATTTTAGTAATAATTTCCATTAAACAATCCATTTAAAAACACTTTTATAAAACATAAATATGGATAATAAATATTTCCTTGCAGATACATATGTGAAAACAACCTCGGATAATAAAGATATTGTGGAATTATCCCTAACAGTGAACCTTCCTTTGGTCGATGGTACATTTAACCTCTTGAATAATGACCATATTATGTTATTAAATTATTCCAGAACAATATTAATATTTATTATATCATACATTATTCATTTATGACGTTATAAAACCCATTTAATAATGATTTCTATGTTAAATTAAGATTTCGGGTAATAATCGCTTTCTTTATCAGACGTGGTTAAACTTGTTAATAATGATCGTATCATTTAGATAATGATTTAAATACATCTAGAATATAACACATGATTTATATATCATATGTATTTAGAATATAAATATGTATAATAGACATACAAATGAAATGGAAAACACCATTTATGGAGTTGTTAGGTCGTACGTACCTATAAACATTGTTTCCCTTTTCATAAAGTATTGAACATAACTATGTAAATAAGATATATTTACAGAAATATATATATATATATATTTTAAATATAATTATTATTTAATATATTTAATACCTATTAATAACATGTATTTTTATAATAATCGTCGAATGGTGAATGTTGAAATGAATCTCATCGCGTTGTAGAGATGGTAATTTGTACGTACGCACGAGCGACAATATAATTATATATATGGTGAAATCGTATGTAATTGGATGGTATATCATATATACAGAATATTTATCATGTTATATTTATTATTTACATATTTTATACTCATTATTATAAACATCCAATTAATGTAGTGTTTGAATAAAAAACTACACCATGATAGTTATTCGGTAAGCCGTACGTACACACATATGGTGACTTTTTCATTTATATGATGGGTAGAATAATGAATATGGTTGTACCATTTTTCTAATAAAATCACTATATATAGAAGATACTAGAGTTATTATTTTATACTAGAACCAATAAAGAAATAGGTAGTGGAAGAAGAAAAGAACTTGAAATAGGTGATGGAATATTTACATCTTCTTCAGGTTCTACATTTTGATTTGATCAAAAGGGATCCTTAGGTTAGATTTATGAAAAATGGAAGGCCTATAGCATGAAATGAGTAATTTTTGGGGGATATTTGGGAAGTTTTTGGCTGAGAAAAATGTATTTGGAGGTGTCACATTTAGAGAAGGGAAGTACCCTTTTATAAGAGGGGTGAGGGTCACTTTAGGAAAAGCTTGAAATAATATTTTTATAATAAAATCATTTTCGGTTTCTGATGGCTATAAAATTATTTATTAAAATGATAAGATAAATAAGGGTCTAAAACCTCTCAACCAATAAGTTTTAGATAGTTTTAAGTCTATATATTAACCTTATCATTGTGATTGAACAGTTAGTTAAAAAGTTTGACATTTACCATGTCTCTTTGTATTTTTATATTATATGGTTAATAAACATACAATTACAAGACCAATTAATTCAAAAAGAATCATTATTAACATATATAACTTTATCTATATCCTTTGGAAAATCCATATATTTTTCTGAATATAATATCAATTAATAATTTAGTATTTGTTTTAAATACTCAATTATGTCAATTTTGACACTATTTAGTATTTCGTTTTTAAAAAATCATAACAACATGTTTACTTCGAATACAATTTATTTAATCAACCCTAAAATGTCATATTAACCTGGAAAATTAGTTTAATTCATCAGATGTCTCAAATTACATTTATTTTCATATTTATATTATCAATTATTTTTATCATTCATTAATAATGTATTACTACATCATAATTGAGTCATAAACAAATTAAATTATATAAAGTCTAAAAATTATAAATAAAATACCATTATTTAGAAAAAAATTTTATCTTTCTATTCAATATTTATAATCAAATTTATCTTATGTATAACCCTATATTAAAAATGCTTTAGTTATTAAACATTAAATTTAACTCTTAATTATTTTTTAAATAAAACAATAATAAAAGTCTTAATCTTATCCATGTGGATCAAAGAGTGCAATATTTTATTCCAAAGGTTTTTTTGGTCGAATTATACTTATCCAATAGAATTAGTACATGTGTTATGATAATTATAATATAATTTTTACCCTTAATTTCCCTCTTTACTTTTAATAGTGGTAAATAAATGTCAAAAGTTGCGATTAAAAAATTATTTTCATCTTATTGAATGACATTTTACATACTGAAGTCATTTGTATCTCATGGAGTTTTGAAATTCAACTCACAGAATCGGTAAAATTATGCTTTATGCGAATTTGAAAATGCTTCAAGAAGGTGGGTTAAAGACGGTAAAATGTTCGATAAAATTTTATATATCTAAACTTAATATAAAATGACTCTAATTAATTACATTAAAAATATATAAGTTTTATGTATCTATTTTTTACTAAAATAAATTAAAATAATATAATTAATTATATAAATAAAAATCCAATTTTAAAAAATAACGCACTCTTTTTCACTATCATAATAAAGGGAATGTTTTTAGAAAACTACCAAAAATTTACTCTGTACTAATTTTGATGTTCCGATTTCAATAATGAATTCTATTTTACAAAATTAAAAAAATTAAAAGTTGTATTTATTAATTTAAATGTGTGTCCCGCTATCAAAACCAAAAAGTGGGTTTCTAAAAAGTAAAACTATCAAAATATTGTCATGTGTTTATGTCAAATTTTAATGTGGAATTACATATAATGAACTAAATTATATTAAATGATAAAAATATAATCTAATCATACATTCAATCCATTAAAATACATAATTTCTCACTATAAATTATTTCTATTTAAAAAGATGTTTTCAATTAAAATATAGTGTTTTCAATACTCTTCAAAATATTAAAGTTATTAGAAAAGTACCAAATATTTATGCAAACTAAATTTTTTAGTCCCAATTATAAATAAGAATTTAAATATATTAAATTAAACATATAAAAGTGTCAAATGCTAGTTTTAAAAAGGATTCTCGATTAAAATGCAGAAAAATTACATTTTTTGAAAAATAATTATTTTATCCGAAAAAATGAATTTTTTCTTATATTATATATAATAAACTCATAATATGTATGTTAAAAATATATAGAGTTTATAATATTCCAAATTCAGTTAATTTCATTCATAACCTATTTTTTAACGGTTAGTTTTGTAAGTTGTGGTGCGTTCGAACTTGGTGTTAGGTGTAGCACATGCTATTTAAATAATTTAAGGAGATAATGTATTATGAAATCATGGAATGTTACATTCTCCCCTCCTTCAATAAATTTCATCCTCACAATTTGAAATTGTTCTTCAAAAATAAGTGGTTAAAATAGGAAAATACTATGGTGTAAAACCCACAACGAAATTTGGGTTAATAAAATTTAGTCTATATAATAGGGAAAGGGAAATGAAATAGACACCGACAAATTATGATATATATTAAGGGATCCTTGGTGGAAATTAGAGACACATAATTAGAGAAAAAACATAAATATTTATATGGATTGATTGAGGTCAGCAATCAGAAACAAGTGTAAAATATGGGGCCTCAAATCCATTAATCTATGATGATGTAAAATATCAACTGTTCAAAAAATATGGAATTAGGATAAAACAGTTTTTGTATTATGATCCCTTCCCTAATGTTTATGAATTAATTTATTCATATACTAGGAGGAAACTAATATATATATATATATATACACTTTACATGTATAGTTTCATAATTCAACTAATTCCAACCAAAAACTGATCTTTTACTTAAAAAGATAATGAAATTTAAAAATATTCAATTTATCATAATTGTATAGGGTTCAAAAAAATTAATTTATAATTAATTTGTCAGAATATGTAAAATAAATACATTATACAAACTCGGACATCATGTATTCTAGTGGAAGGTGATCCACTCTTGCCACCTTTTGGTTACAGGTTCAAGTCTCGCAGATTTGCTGGACAATAGGTGTTTTTTCCCGACCCTCGGGTTGTCATTTTTATGACAATACAAAAATAATATCATGAAATGATATAACATTATCAATAGTATCCAATTTCAAATGTAATCAATTTAAAATTTTAGACTTCTCCAAAATACTTCTGTCCAAACACACAACACAAAATTAATATGGAATGTAAACAAAATAAAAATACATTTTTCCATGTAATAACATATGAATAACTTCATCATGAATTATTTTAAAACACTACATCGCCCTAAATTACAATATAACATTGATGATTACATTCATGCCCCCTTATTCCTTATATAATACTCGATATAGTCTTTCTATCCAAAAATGTTGTAAACTCAAACATTGATGGAATATATAAATAATTAATCAGTTTCAGGGTAGTCAAGAATATCCAATATAATTTATCCAAATAAATCTTATATTATTCCTAAATTACTACCTCAGCATAAAAACCATTTTACGGTTTATCTTACTCTCAACAATACATTTTCAAAAAAATCAACATGTTATTTAGTCCCTTTTCTTGGTTCCACACAGTATCAAGTCCTTAATGAAATAGTACTACAGTACAATCATTATATACTTCATAACTATTATAACTAGTACATCACTGATACAACAATCTAATGACATAACTAATGAATATCAACATAAGAACACTACTTATTACTCGTCGTCTGTGGTAATATTAAAACTTGATTATTATCCAACAACATCATTTGTGGTATACTTTGATGATTGGGAAATTGATTAGCATAGTATCACAACTCCATGTAGTTGAAGGATTGTACATTTGAATAATTTTTATAACCCTTGTAATCACGTTTTGGTGTCTTTTTTCTCCACACTTATAAAAAACTCGCATTCCGTTCAGGAATTTTCCAAGGTGATTTTTTCCACAATTATCACATATGGGAAAATCCTTCATTCACCTCTACCCTTTATCCATCAATCTCTCTTCCATCTTTTTCTTCACTTGCTTCTCTTCAAAGAAATTAGACTCAGAGAATTATTTACATATCTTATTAAAAACATTATACTATTACTGAATATGATGAGAATATGTGGGAGACTATTTTCTATTTTAAATGTTGGCTTAATAACATGAAAGATGTGATCATTCATAATCTTTTGATCATTCATGTTGATAGAATTATCATTCATTATACTATCCTCCATTCCTAAACAATGGCATAAACTATTTTAGTTTAGAAATCACAATGAATAATTCCAAACTTGTAAAAGACCTATCATAAATTGAAAATATTATTCATATAATATATATTAATTAAATGGTTTCATTGAGGAAGTATTTGAAGCTAAATCCTCCATAATGGCTTCTAATGAAAATGTGAATTATCATAAGCATATCCTCTGGGAGTTTTATAACCACGAGTGCAGCAAAGCCCGTCGTCGTGTACCAGGATACCCTGGGTTTAGCCCAAAACTCTTTGTCGGAGTTTTCACTCCTTGGTACATCTGTGCTAGAGATGCCTCTACCTGCTCGTATCTAGAGATGGATGTATTTCTGGGAAAATACACAAAATCACTACATTACTAAAATTCTAGGATTTTATTCTATACTAATCCTCAAAGCCTATCTTAGTGTAATGTTATATAATCAGAGTTTATCTAAATATATTACCAAGGTTTTCACTATACTTCCCCTAATACCAACTGTAATGCCCCGACCCCATAAGCCCAGAGTCAGTGAATTATTTGAATACATTGGCATGATTACTAGGAATCGAGTCATAAAAGATCTATCAGATTATATGTCTTGGAAAATAGATTTCATAAATGAACGTTACGTTACACGATAGAAAATAAAACACAACACAAATGATCCTTTGATAATACCATAAATTCCCTATTTTAACCCTGCATATCTATCATAATACACTTCATGGAATCCTGGAAATATAAAACATAAGAAAGGGGTGATCTCAAATGCTCAGTAAGAATAATAATATAGTAGACACTTTCAAAAATAAGCATAAACATTTATGGAAATGTATAAAACTAAAACAAAATCCTTTTAAACATACATTTCAGCTTGATTTGGCAATGATTAATCAAATATTTCTATTTAATTATTCACATGGATATTCTATTAGTTGATTTATCCAATGAAATATCAATTTCCAATTTCATAATGATGGAACACATAATGCCAGACTTCATAACCACATACTCTTGGCCTTGTTCCAAGAAAAAAAATAAGATTTTTTCTAGGCCTTATGCCAAGACACTAGTATGTCTCATGAGACCTACCGACACATAAAAGAGCTATAGTGGGATCCACCCATCACATACTAAGTCCAATGCATTCCTCATATGAAAATTTTTAAACATAACATAAACATTCAATTTAAAACTAGCATAATAAATGACACTACATTATCCATAAACCAAGAATGGTATAAAAATAACACACCCAAATTCAAACATTTCACAAGACCTTCAATTAAATATGGAAGATTTGTATCATAATAAATCAACCTCGATCAAGAATAAT
Source organism: Viscum album (assembly GCA_963277665.1). Lineage (NCBI taxonomy): Eukaryota > Viridiplantae > Streptophyta > Magnoliopsida > Santalales > Viscaceae > Viscum > Viscum album. Next base: position 357,089,430 of record OY728158.1, on the reverse strand, counting down.
ATATTGTAATGTATATTGATATAGTTGAAAAAGGTTAGTAATAATCTATGAGAAAAATTTCCCTTTTTCATGAAATAATTTAAGTGTCACATAATTTAAAAAGGATTTCATTTAAAATATTGTTTGAATAAAATTGTCTCATATCACATTCAAACATTTTAATTGAATTAACATTTTAAAACTTTCTTGCGCATATAAATAAATCCTTATAACCATTTTGAAAACATGGACATTAATGACAAAGGTTTAGAAGAATAAATATTTAAAACATATAATATGATGTTTTAGTAAAAGATTACCTTAAAAATAATTCCTTTGAAAATAAATTTTTGAAACATGGACATTGATAATAAATATGTCCCAATATATTCATACATGGAAATAGACTTGGTTAAAAAAGAGATTGTGAAATTAACCCTTACCTTGCACATTCCTTTTGGTTGAGGGAAGGATTAGCCTCTTATATAATAACCAAAGTATGTTATTAAATTATTTCAGAACCATATTCATATTTATTATATCAAACATGATTCATTTATGACTTTATACTACCCATTTAGTAATGATTTCCATGTTAAATTAGCATTTCATGTAATAATCTCTTTCATTATCGTACGTGTTTTAACTTGTTATTTTTTATCATATAATTTAAATCATGATTTATATACATCCAGTATATAAGAAATGATTTATATATCATATATATATTTAATATAAATATGAATAATAGATAGATATATTAAATGGAAAACACCGTTTATAGAGACGGTAGGCTTTACGTACACATAAACGTTGTTTCCGTTTTCATATCGTATTGAACAAAACTAAATGAATAAGATATATTTAAATATATATATATATATATATCTGTCTGTGTGTGTGTGTGTATTCTGTAGAATTATTATTTTATATATTTTATACTTTTTAATAATATATTTTTTTATAATCATCATTGAATGGTGAATTTTGAAATGAATCCCATCGCATCGTGGTGATGAAAATATGTACGTGTGCACGAGCGAAAATAACATTATATAGATGGTGAAATAATATGTAATTAGATGGTATATCATATTTACATAATCATTTAAATGTCATGTTTATTATTTAAATTAGTTATACTCATTATTATACCCATCAAAATAATGATGTGTTTTAATAACAAACTACACCACGATGTGGAGATGATAAGCCATACAGACACAAGTACTGTGACTCTATCATTAATTGGATGGGTAGAATAATGAATATGGTTGTAAAATTTTTATTATAACTTCACACTATATATAAGATACTAGATTTGTTTTTTAGAGTAGAAACAATAAAAAAGGAGGAAGTGGAAGAAGAAATTAACTTGAAATAGTTGATGAAATATTTACCTCTTCTTTAGGTTCTTCCTTTTGATTTGAACAAATGGGATCTATAGGATGGTTTTTTTACCAAAGGAATGAATCTAGGATGAAGAGAGGAATATTTGGAGGATATTTTGACCAATTTTTTATGAGCCAAATGGCTTTGGATTTGTGAAATTAAGAGAAGGAGAAGTACCCTATTATAAGAGGGGCGAGAGCCACATTAGGACATGCATGAAATATTATTATATAATAAAATCATTTTCTAGTTATAATGGCTCCAAAATGATATATTTCTAGGATAAGGATGGTAGGGTCAAAAAACATTCATCCAATTGTTTTTATAATGGTTTAGGCCACCTTATTATCCATAACCTTGAGATTTAACTCTTAGTTATAAAGTTTGACATTTATCATTTCTCTTTTTATTTCTATAATATATGGTTAATTAACGTACTATAACAATCCAAGATAAAACCAAGTGTTTTTTATTAATATATATAACCATATATAAGTCATTTGTATAAACCTTAGATTTTTAAGAATATTATATCTATTAATAAATTAGTATTTCTTTTATAAACTCAATTATTTCAATTTTGACACTATTTAGTATTTGGTTTTTTTAAAAATTATAACATCATGATTACTTCCAAAAAACAATTTAATCAACCCTAACATGTCATAGTAACCTATAAAATTAGTTTAATTCATCAAATTTCTCAAATTACATTTATTTCTATATTTATAATATATATAATATTAATAATTCATTAATAAGGTAATTACAACATCATTATTATGAAATAAATAAATTAAATTATTTATAGTCCAAAAATTATAAATAAAATACCTTTTTGTAGGAATATTCTTTATATTTCTAATTAATATTTATTGCCTAATTTTTTCATATGTATAACCCTATATTAAAAATTGTTTAGTTATTAAACATTGAATCTAAATCTTTTAACTCTTCTTTAAATAAAATAATAATAAATATCGTAATCTTATCCAAGTGGACCAAAAGGAAGCCATATTTTATTCCTAAGTTTGTTTTTGGTTTATTTATACATATCCAATTGAATTAGGAAATCTATTTGGGAAATTATAATATAATTTTTACCCTTAATGAATCTATTTACATTTAACTATAGTAAATAAAAAAGAAAAGTTACTATTTAAAAAAAATTATTTTCATCTTATTAAACCACATTTTAGATAAATATTTAAATCATGTCTTTCTGATTTTCTAAATTAATCTCACAGAAGCAGAAACATTATGATTTATGAAAAATTTTAAATGCTCTTAGATGGTGGGTAAAAGATAGTAAAATATTTGTTTAAATATTATATATCTAAACTTATTATAAAATGACATGAATAAATTAGGTTAAAAATATATAGGTATTATGTATCTATTTCAACCAAAAATAAATTAAAATAAAATAACTAATTATTTAAAAAAATGTCGGTTTTAAATAATAACATAGTCTTTTCACTATTCATCAAAAATTCAATGTTTTCATAAAAATACCAAACATTTACTAGAAGATAATTTTGATATTAAAAATTAAAAAATGAAGTGTATATTACCAAATTAAAAACATAGATGTTTCATTTATTAATATAAAATTAATTTATGTTGTTAAGACCAAAAAGCGTGTTTTTAAAAAGTAAAAACATTCAAAAGATTGACATGTGTTCATGTCAAATTTTAATGTGAAATTACATATAATGACTTACATTGTATTAAATGATAAAAATGAAATCTAATTATACTTCAAAACCATTCAAATTCATAATTTATCACTATGAATTATTTCGAATTAAAAAATTGTTTTCAATTAGAACGTAGTATTTTTCACTATTCATCTAAATAAAAACGTTATCAAGAATGTACCAAAACTTTATCCAACCCATATTTTTTCCCACTATTAAATAAGAATTTAATATCATTAAATTAAATATATAAAATTTTCAAATATTGGTTTTAAAAGGGGTTCTCCATTAAAAGGCGGTAACATTTTAATGGTGTATGTTGTCTCAATACATCATCACACGTCTTATTTAAAATATTATGATTTAATTTCGATGTTCTCTATAACCTATAGAAAGTTTAAATGATTCCGCACCGAAGTGATAAAAGTGGCTCTAGCATGGTTTTCATATCTAAATACATGCTAAAAAATAAGGACATATGTAGAATCACTTATAAGGAGGGTTTTTAATTATATTTCCTAGTCGCTCGCCAAAGCCACATTGACATCCTCTACCTCCTTGGGAAGTTGGAGCATATTAGGACTATATGCTTCACTCTAATAAATATTGGTACCTCTATCCATTAGATTGATGTGACCTCTTAGTATTTTGTGGGATTGCATTGGTGGCATTTTAAAAAGTAAATTTAATGTCATGTTATCTCCAATAATCAATTAAGAGTGTTCTTTTGGTTCCTATTCTCACCGGTAGGGGCATCAATGAAATTATGATTTTGGTTGAAAGCTGAGGGTTTTATTTTAGATCCTCTAATCATTTTAGTTACTTCTTATAGGAGGATTAAGTTAAGGGTATCTTTAACATGGGGAAAGATGGTATCCCTTTTACATGGTTCCATGGGTTCTCATAGAAGAACCTCATTGTAGTGTGTTTGAATATATTATAGGATTCATCCAATTGGATCACTGACATCTTCCATGTTTCTCATCATAACCTATCCATGTAGACCAATGACATATTCTCATCATCCATAATATTGACCATATTAATATGAGACATGTGATTTCTTACATATTTTAAAGATAAATGATGATGGAATGAGACTGTGATGATATAATTAAATCAAAATGGAATATGGAAGGCCTTGTTGTTAACAATAAAATCCACATGGACTCCACTAACCATTAGTAGTGGTGTTTCAGTCAATTACACCAATCAGATCATTAATGAGTTGTTATTGATAAAAGGCCCGAGAATATTCACTCATTTATTCCCTCATGTTCAACCCTCTATATAAAACCCCCCTTAAAAAATTATCTTAATAATGCTCTCAAAAGGATAGAAATGTACTACTAATGTGTGAGTTTGACATCCACATTAAAGAGCATGACACAAATACACATTATTACCATCAAATAGCATCTCGGAGGCGATGTAAGAATAGTATTTCTTGAATGACCTTACTAAATGGGGATTCCATCTTAAATGTGGACTATATCCATGCCCATATAATGAATGTTTTCTAAGATCACTATTGTAATGACCAAGACTTTTATAAATACAATTTCCATGTAATTTTAATCATATGACTTATTATAAAATATTGGTATGGGAAAAAGTTTATTTATTCGATTGTATTTTATGTTATTGGATATAAATGACTGCTATGAATTGTTTCTATTTATAATATAGTCATTTAACAATGATCATATTATTAGAATAAATATTAATTTTTTGATAAATTATAATTGAAACAGACATAGGATGTGATGGACTCAACCAGTAGAATCATTCCATATGAATTCCCATTACCAGATATTTTGAGGGACATAACATCTCTAATACATTCCCTTGACCACACCCAATCTGAGATCTAGAAATATAAGCATCAGTGAAACCATTTATGAGATATTTTTAAGATCATAGAGATCACAACTCAAATAGTGTATTACGAACCACCATATAAATGTCTCATCATCGTACACCTTACCCATATGTATATTTCTATTTCACTAATGGGAAATGTATCAAGAACATATTTATATTAATATGTATATTGTATTTTTAATATAATAATGATCGAATTTTATTCTTATAATTAATTTATAAATGATTTTAAATTTTATACAACAAAACAAAGATTGTATTATTAATTAGTATTAAATTTAAAATAAGACATTTATTTTTATTAATTAATGTTTTTAAAAAATAAAAAATAAAATATAATTTCTAAATAATTTCTTCTAAAATATAATTGATAATATAATTTTTATTAATTAAAATTTTAAATTTTTGTAAGTGTTCAAAAACTACTACAATAAATAAATGTTTTCTCAATAAAAGATGAATTTATTTTAAAAATTAAAATTCACATATTAATAAAATTATTTTTTAAAAATAAATATTATATTTAGAATCAGAGCATTGGAATTATGTAATCATTATTTTTTCATAATTTTATTTGAGTCTAATTTTCTAGTGAATATTAAATACAGTATAAATATATACTGTGTTTTATAACATCATAATGAAACAATTGTGTTTTAATAAATACAATAAATGGTATCAATGGAAAAATATATTTGTTTCATTTAAAATGATTTTATTTCATTTTTGGTTGATTAATTTTATATGTTCTTCATGAATACTCTAAAACCATTAATATTTTTTAATTTATTAAAATCAATTCTTTATTAGAATGACTAACATTCAAATAAAACATGGTATTATTATATTAATTTCGGTCCTTGTACATATAAGATAATGAAAACAATGCTAATTTTGCAGAAACCATGGCAAAAAACCATGAAAAGGTTTTGGTTTTCTTTATTTTTTTACATAGAGTCCATAAACAATGTTTGATAAATAATAAAGAATTCATCACTCATGCCCTATAAATACCCACACAATCAACAATTTATCATCACTCCAAATCCATGTATCACATCCTTAATCTTCCATCACCTCTCTAGAGTCCTCCCAAGGTGCCTTAATCACCCGATAATCTCATCCAAAGAATTTGGAGTCACACTCTCAAGGTATGGGGTTTCACCTTCATTATTCATGTATCTTGTTTATCTTAGGCCTCTTATATCTATTTTATAACATTGTGATATGTTCTCATATATCCCCCTTAATCCGATTATGATTTGTAAGTAATTATAGACCCAATTATCTCTTAATATTCTCTCCCATTTAAATTTATGTTCTTCTATTATGCTTCTGAAATTTCATAATGAATATTCATGCCAAAAAATTGTTTACTGTATAAACATACACATTTCCTATCAGGGGTTTTCACCATTATTCACGTGTAATTATTGATTGGGGGCTTCAATGTAATACATACACAATCCATGATCATGGAATAAAATATGATGATGAATAAATCCATGTTTAATGATCTATATTGCACACATAAGTACGAGAATGATATAAAAGTGATGGGTTCTCCCAGAATTATATAGATATCCAATGAAATTGGTATTGTTTATTCTCATGAGACGTCATGTTGGGACATCGAATTATCCTAATTCCCTTATGATACATTTTCCATCATTATTTATTGGAATGTATCATTGACCTATGTTTATGATGCATTGTTCTATGTTGTTTCCAGATTTTCGATGTAGACTTTATGTTTCCATGTTTTATCATGTCTTATTGTCCACGTTCATGATTCAAACATCTTTTATGACCAATAAATATGCATATGGTCTAGAATTTATTATTCTCTTCATGATACTTCATGTTTATTCCCTTTCTGAGATTAATAGCCCGCCGCTTTCCTATGTACGTCCCTAGGATATCCCATAATGATTAAAGTATGAGTATGTTAAGGAATATTTCAATACTGATATATATTCCTTGTTTTAGGTTATAACATAATGAACATAATTACCAATCACAATATAAATCCTAACATTTTAGGTTGTATTATGTTTAAGGCTATGTAATAAAAAATGAATCTATGTGAAATAATGATCAGGGTTTCTATAAACAGAATCAAATGAAAATATTTGTTATTTCTTAGGATTGGGATTAGTATACTATAGCCAAAACCATGGGGACAAGACTAGGTATGAGGAATCATCCAAATATTTTGGTAAGATAATATTATATTTTTTTCATTAAAATACATCCCTATTTGAATACTATAAGCATATGTTTCTATTAAATAGATGTATATAAGGATAAATCCCAAAAAAAACATTGAGATAGACTCGACTGAGAACCGGTGCATGAAAACCGTTTATGTTGCACACTTGGTTTGACGCACTTGGTGGATATTCAATTCATAACTAATAATTTCATTACAATCCATTAATAAATAAAAAATACACATTAAAATATATGATTGGAAATAGATCCTAGATAACAATGATTGAAGCCTAGAAATTCATAATTCAGGAAAATATGTTTCATTTATTTGTTTTCTTATTGAGGTAATTGGATTTCCACTTATATACATAATAGTATAAAAAACACATCACTAATTTCTCCCTTGTTCAATCAAATATTATGGAATATGAGTAATTAGTAATGAAATTAATGTAACCGGAAATGGGATGACTTTATCAATGAGATTCAAACTCTATGGGAGATAGAATCATGAACTTTTTTATAATACATTCTAGGTTTAATAATGTTTTGGATAGAACCCTCAATCAGGAGTACCACCAAAACACTGTTAAGAAATAACAAGAAGGAATTGAGTGATTAATGCAACAAATAACCCCTTACTCTCATTGGATAATATGATTCATTAGTATAGTATCATTGGGTCAACTCTGTATATAAGATATCACCATTCTCCAATGATCAAAGCTATAAAATGGTTTACTTTCTGTTTATCATATGGAGGGAGAAGCTGGCCAGTGGTTGACATTAATCATGAATACAAATCATGAGGATGATATTTATTTAGTGGTGTGGAAGGAATTCCAAAATATTTTTTTGATAAATATCTTCCTCAGACTCTCTGACTTAAAATGGAATGGTGATTCATTTCCTTCGAGACAAATGATGATGAATCAATCGGGTCGTATTTAGAAAACATAACAAGACATGCATTATATGCCACTAGATTTGTTGTGGGCCCATAATTAATGGCAGAGAACATATTTTGGGGTTTAAAATATATTCTTTTCAAATCCATAGATATCTAAGACATTGATAGATTTGAAGAAAAAGTACAATGTTCTCTCAATGTTTAAATAGAGTTCTACAAATCACAAGGGTATCATAGTGATAATAAGAGTAAAGTGGAGTTTTATTATGGTGGTATAATGTAGATATCTAATGGTACCAATACATTTCAACATCCCATTTTTCTAATGTTCCAAAAGAAGCACCATCTAAATTATCTAATTAGAATGAGGAACTGATTTAATATAGTTAAAGAAGAGGACATAGCTAGTAATTTTCGATAGGAGAAACCCACCTAGGTGATGGTGGAAGAAAATCCACTGGTCAACCCTTAGAGCATTGTTCATTACTTCATCTACAAGGAACCATGGATCTTTTCAAACAAGTAATAAAATACAAGAGTATTCAGAGCCAACAAACATCCACCAAGACAAAAAGAGAGAGGTTTTTCCATGAAAAACACTATGGTGGATCCTGATAATGAAGTAGTTATAGGTACAATTTTGATTCATTAAATAATAGTGAACACACTTTTTGATAATGGTTTTACACATTACTTAATATCAAAAATTAAAGTATGACTATTAAAAAACCACCATAAGTCATGTAAGTACAGTGGTTGGTAAAAAAATAAGGAAATTAGTGCATCCTATGTATATATCACCTCTCGAGTCAAAATATTTTCTTTGAACATCCCATCGAATATAATCCTAATCCATTTGGTGGAATTTGATTTAATTATCGATATTGATTGTCTTTACCTATGTAGTGCCAAAAAAATGACACGTGAGGGAAATAAATCATCATATCAAAAATCATCCTCTAATTCATTGTACGCGAAATGAGGAGAATGAATATTCTCTATAACCAACATCTCAAGCATGGATATTATTTCCCTATGAGGAGGAATAACTTTCTCAAATGACTGATTATATGGATTGAATCATCCTTGAATACATTCCCATTGTGAGTAAATTTGATCATGTGTTTCGAATGTAATTTCTTAGTCTTCCTCCAAGATATGAGTTTTAATTTTCAAATGAGAATTTACATAGGGAGTTACCATTATCCATGACCCAGTATAGAATGTCTATTGCGGAACAAGATGATTTGGAAAAATAGAATAATCTTGATAAAGTGTTCATACATCCAAGTGCTTCACCATGTGGTGCACCAGTCCATTTCATCAAGAATAAGGATGTATCAATACTGATTTTCATTGATTATTGTGATCTCAAAAAGACCACAAATAAAGAATATGTATCATCTACCATGCATTAATGCTAGTTTGATCAAATATGTGGAGGAAAATACTTCACCAAAGTGGATATGCAGTCGGGGTATTACCATATTTGGGTGAAGATGTAGCATATCCCCAATATGTTCACTCAAGGTAATGGAACTATGAGTTCATAGTAATTTTATTCAGACTAACTGATACTCCATAAATCATCATGGAATTGATTAATAGAAAATTTACATATTAGATAAAAAATTCATTGAAGTATTTATAGATTGTATTATAATATACTCCAATAGAAAGAAGGAGCAAGATGTGTATATGAGAACTGTGCTAAAGACCTTGAAAAGATTTATGATATTTAATGAAAATGTGAGTTATTATTAAGTTAAATATAATTATTGGTGATTATAATCACAAAAAATGGGGAATATATAGACCATTCAAAGAAAAAAAATTGAATGATGGATGAGGTAACATCTATGTGAGATATACCAAGTTTCGTTATAATTCCTGTGTACTATCATCAATTTGTGAAAAATTTATCATGATTATAAAACCTTTTTAACCAATAGGTCTCACAAGGTTGTTAAGATTTCATGTAATTATTAATGTGAAGAGAGATTCAATGATTTTAAAAGAATGTTTATCACTACACCAGTACTCACAATATATAAGTGGATAAAATTTCATGGAATTTATTGATTCTTTATAGAATTAATTGGGATGTGTGTCAATGAAAAATGAAAATGTGATTTCTTATGCTACATAGAATTTGATATTTTCTAAATAGAACAACCCAATACATGATGTTGAGTTTTCTTTAGTGATATTTTCTTTGAAAATACAGAAGAATTATCTCTTTGGAGAGAAGTGTGAAATATAGAGAGATATGAAAGGCCTCATGTATATATTCAAATATAAAGATATTAATATGTTCAAATGAATATGGTTAAAATGGACTAGGGAATATGAATGCCCATTTCACTCCCATCATAGGAATGTGAATCAAGAATAATATGTTCTATGTTGAAAGGATCCTGGAATTATATTATTGATTAGAAATGACAAAGATAAAATCTTATTAGATATGAAAAGTATTGAAATTGGAATCATAAAGGAAGGAACATCATCAATCCTTTCCAGAATAAATTCTCAACCACCCCTTATTGAGAAAAAAAATAATGGTTAAATAGATGATCTCGGAATTTAAAAAACATAGAAGCTATAAAAAAGAGAAATTATCATAAATCATTATTAATGAAGAATGAGTTATAAGATTTGGGTCGTGGCTATGTATACCATCAAATCCTGGGTTAAATATTGATCTATTGGATGTCGTACATTGTCTCACTATCACTATCCACCCAAGAAGTAAATTGATGTATCGTGGCCTTTGAGAGATATCTTGGTTGGAAAACATGAAAAATAAGATCATAAGTAATACATAAATATTTCTTCTCTGTCATCATATAATGTATGAAAGGAAAACAACATGGGTATCATGCAACCATTACCCATACCTACTTTGAAATTGGAAAATATCACCATATAAATTTTTACTTGTCCTCCAAATACAAAAATCAGGAATAATGCTATCTTGGTTATGGTGGACCGTCATACAAATACTTTTTACATAATTACAATTCATATGATCGTGTCACTCGATCTACATGAAAGAATATAGATTAGATATGTGGTGAGGCTGCATGGAACAAATTTATCGATTTTATCTTATTGAGACCCAGGATTTACCTCTATGTTCTAGAAGAGTCTCAATCGTGCTCTAAATTATGAGTTCAGCTTACAAACTGACTATCAACCAAAAACTAATGGCCAATATGATCAAAGTATTTAGACCCTATTGGACATTTTGAGAGGATGTTCAATTGATTCAAAGGTTGATGGTACCAACATCTCCCTTGTTTAGATTTCTCATATAAGAATAGTTTCCACTAATGGTTACAAATAGATTACTACAAATACCTTTATTGAAATAGGTTCATAACACCTATATGTTTGGATTATGTTGGGGAATGAAATCTACTGGGTCTTGAAATATTAAAAGGAATTTTTGGGAAAGGTTAAGAAAATTTAAAAACACATTTAGGCTTCCCATAGTCAACACAAGAGCTATACTCAAAATCAATGATGTGACCTACAGTTTGATATTGGAATCATGGTATTACTTTGTATAACTCCATGAAATATATTTATGATATTTTGGAATAAGGGAGATTTTAATTAATGATACATCATCAAATTATAGATCTTTGATCACATTGGGTAGGTGGATTATAGACAACCACTCCAACCTAACCCATCACTAGTACATGATGAATTCCATGTATCCCTCATGAAGATGTATTCAGAAGACCCATCATGTGTACCTTATCCAAATGTGGTACTATTGGAGAATGATCCCTCATATTAGGAGTATATGGTAAATACATTATACTTAAGAGACAATGTTTTATGAAATAAGGAAACTACCTTTATCATATTTTTTTGAAGCGACCACGTGGTTGAAGAAGTGATGTGGGAACCACAGGAAGTCATGAAACGAAATTACCCTAATCTATTTTAGTGTGAGGAAAATAATATTTCTATAGAGAAATATCTTAATGTGTATATTGTAATAACCGTAACTTTTATAAATAAAATTTTGTTTACATTTTAAAATAATTTATTACTATATGTTGTGGATATATAAAACACATAAATTTATTTAATTTTATTATAATCTAACAGATTTATAATACCATTAATTATATTTACCAATTATAACATATCAGTTGAACAATGATGAACCCATTTGTATAAATTTAGGGTTGTGATAAATCCAATTATCAAAGGCAAAGGATTTCATCACCTCAACTAGTACGATAAAATGTTATGAAGCCCATTTATCAAACAACTTGTAGTTTGAAAGAATATATGGCCTTTTCCCTTGACCAACCCAATACAGAGTTCCGAAAACTTAGTAATGAGAGAAACTATTTATAGGATAAGTTCAATCTCATTGTGTTCATGACCCAAACTATGTAAACAGAACCACCAAATAAAAGTATCACCATCGCGTACCATACCCTTAGAGAGTTTTCTAGCATATTAAATGGATACATATCATGACAATTATAATATGAATATGAATATTGTATTTTTAATGGAACAATTTTCATAATTTCTTGTTATCGTTACATTTTAAATGATTTTCAATTTCAAACATTAAAATGGTATTTGTATAGTAAATTAGTATGTAATTTAGAATATTGCGGTTATTTTGAGGAAATAATGGATTTTTAAAATAAATAATAAAATATTATTTTTAAATAATCGTTATTAAATATAAATGATCATTTCATTTGTATGAATCGAAATATAAATTCTATAAGCCTTCGAATACTGATTTTGTCAAAAAAAACCCCACCATTTAAAAACCAATATCAATTTTATATTAATAGAAAAAATTTACATATATATATTATTATTTTTTTAAAACCAATATTATTTTTGGAATATGAATGTTGAAATTATCGGACTTTGCAGTTTTCATAATTTACAGAGATAGTAAAATTTTCAGGTGAAAAATAAATACCGTATAAATATAAGGTATGTATTTAGACATCATAATGACCTGATAGAGTTGTAATAATAAAATAAAGGTTATCCCATACCAAATATATATTTTTTCTATAATATATTATAATTTTATGTTCATTTGATTAATTATTAAAGACTATTGGAATCCTCTAAAAAATATATTTTATGGTATTCAAATAATTTCATTAATGTTGTGACTCACATCCACATAAGAAATTGTATAAGTATATTATAGTTAGACCATTGCCTTATAAAATAATAAAATAAACTACCATCATTCCAGAAACATGTCGAAACCATGGGGTTTTTTGTGGTTTTTACATAAATATATTGAAACCAAAACCATATTTGGATAAATAATAATGAAATCTCCACTAATTTCATATATATACCCACCCATGTTCCTAGTTTTATTCACTAAAAATCATTAGATAACATCTTAAAATATGTTATACCATATCTAGGGTCCTACCAAGGTTCTTAAAGCACTCATGATTCCCCTCCTAATCCTTTGGATTGAAACTCAAAAGGAAATTGGTTTTACTTCACCTATTTATTCAATTACATTCATTATCTTATGCCTCTTATATCCATATTATAACATTTGTATATGTTATTCCATATCACCCATAAAACCATTATGATTTATAAATATTTATAGGCCCATTTATCTATCCTTATTCTCTCCCATGAAAATTTATATGTTCCCATTATGCTGTCAAAATTTCACCATTATTATCCCTGACAAAAAATTGTATAGTGAATACCCATATGCATTTCCTATCATGGTTTTTTACTTTTATTCACTTATACATATTTTATGGGGGTCTGAAATGATTTATTTCACACTCCATGATCATGAAATATTATTTTATGAGGAATGAATCAATTTTGTATGATCTATGTGGCTCACAAAATCATGAGAATGAAATGAAAGTGATGGGTGTGTCTAGATTTGAAGGCACCCTAATAGTTTTGGTACTATTTTGTCTCATGATAATTCTTGTAAAGATATTTAGTGAACTTTATTCCTTTATAGTAATTATTCCATTATTTTTTTTCCAGTTAGGCAGGACCTATGTTTATGATGTTATTTATATCATGTTTTCACATTTCCCCTATTGCCTTTATAATGATTAGGTTGTATCATCTATCATTGTTCATGTTTATGATTCTTACTCATATTATGTTTTGAATTTGGTTTCCTAGAACCAAATGTTTTTACATTAATTAGATAAATATATAATGTATTAAAATATTTATATCTTATTACGTATCGATCATTTTTTTACATGACTATAATGTTATAATTTCTTATAGAATTTTTCAAATTAATTAGGTCATAGAATATCACCTCTATGATGTGAACCTTGAAGTGCTATAAAAATATTCATAAATATAATTCTTTTTTTGGATGAAATACTATTATAGGATACATGTTATACATACTATCAGGTGTGAGTACTAGTAAGCATATGAGAATTCATCTCATAAAGTTCACACTTGGTAATCTCCAAGACGAGAGATTATGAGATATGACTAACCCATATAAATTAGTCATGTTTGGGTGTCATCAGATTTCCCTATCTACATGCATGTTTAATGGTCCGTAGAATATATGATAATCATTAATTCATGGAATGACTCACGCACTTAGATTTTCTGAAGAAAAATGTCATGCTATATGTTGGCAGGAAGTAGTGTACATTGGATGTGTAATGAAGGAAATGATATGAATGGATAAGTCGAGGATGGATTTTTCACTTCCATTTATGTATGTTTATATCTAGGCCCATTAAATGAAATAGAATCATCTCCCTAAATTCAATATCCATGGTGTAATAACGAGTTATATAAGGTAGTCAATGAATAGTGTAATAATTATATTGGTTAATGATACTGTCATGAATCCTGATTCATGAGATATTGGAATTAAAGGATTATTTAATAGTGTGAGCATTCATTTATGGATGTTTTCATTGTGACATTATGTAGTTTCTCTTCGTGACCTTGACCAGTTTCTAGACAGTAATACTAGGCTTTTGGAAAACTTGCCTAATGAGAATGAGGTAAAATCATAGCGGGTCACACACTGTGTGTTTCTAGTAGTCTAAAATATAATCAATTTGAATAATATTAATGGCATAAATACTATTCTCAGGACCAAGTAATATTATTTTTCAAGTAACAAATATCACATAAATGAAATATATATTTATTCACCGGATTGGGAATAGAATTTATATATTTATTTTATTGAAAAATTTATAAAAATCTATTTAATAGTTTGTAAATAAAAATATTTATTTAAGACAATAAAATATTTCATTTGGGATATCAATAAATGGAAGAGGAGTTTAAATGGACCAAGACTGTTTCAATTGATAAATTAATTATTTACAAGTTTTTATAAAATTCATATCTAGTTGGTGGATGAAATAAGAATAATACTATTATCATTACGTGGTGCATGATTTCATTATTGGTTCGGTTTTGTGCTTGTTGGTGCACCAAAAAAATGGTGGGGTTATAATTATAATGGGGGATGGTTTTTCTCTAATAATTATATTTGCATTTAATTGCACATGTATTTGTGTCATCAGATATTCCTATCTGGGAGAATTTATAATGGTCCTTAGACTACAATATTATTATTAATATGTGTCATTACTCTCTCTCTTAAATTTTCTGAAGAAAACTATCATTCCATATGTTGGCGGGAATTATGGTATGTTTGGTGCGTCATAAATGAAATTCTATTAATGGATTAGTGGGGGAATTATTTTCCCCTTCCATTTATGGAATTTTATATCTTGTCCCTTTGATCGGAAAAGAGAAATCACCATAAATTCCAGGGTCATGGTGTAAGGACGAATTTATTTCATGTTTCCAATGAATGACACATCAAGCATATTGGTTGAATACACTATCATGAAACATGAATGATGAGATATTATGACAAATGGATCATATTACATAGTTAATGTTCATATAGGGATGTTGTCATTGATACTTTAAGTTCCTTCTCTTGGGTTCTTTGACATATTGCAAGATAGTAATCATGGATATTAGGCAAACCCACCTAATGCCAATGAGAAAGAATCCTAGAGGGTCACAGACTAAGTGTTTCTTGTGGAATCGATTAAATTCTATATGAATATAATTAATAGAATAAATATTATTCGAAAGACCAGAAAATAATTATATTCAAATAAAAATGGTCTCATATATTAAATAAGATTTCATTCACTAGATTATGAATAAAATATATTAATTTTTTTTATTAAACATCTAACAAAAAAATATTTACTTTTTTTTAAATAAAAATATAATTTAACAGAATAAAATATAATATTTTGGTGTTCAATAAATTAAAGAGTTTAAACGTACCAAGACTCAATCTACTGATTAATTAATATATTAAAAGTCTATATATAATTTATTTCATGTTAGAAGAACATATTATAAAAATACTGTTATCATTATGTGGAAAAAAATTTCACTTATGGTTTCATTTTCTTCTTGTTTGCGCACCAAAATAATGGTGTTGCTTTTGTTACTATGTGGTGTGGATTTTCTCTAATAGTTATAATAGTATTTAGTTAATGTTTCACAATTAAATATTGTAATTAAAATCCAATGTAAATAAATAGGTAGGTACATATATGATGCCAAATCCCAGTTAATTTGGAATTGATGATAAAAGAAATTTCTCTATAAACTCCTCTCATTACTCCCTCTAAAGAAATAGAGATTTTCATCCAGACCGAAAAATGAGCGATCAATAGCATTTGATACAAGACATACATTCCACCACACTATCACCGAAAGGAAGAGTGGCATTGATCGGAGATAATTTGATCACATGTGGATCACCACTAGAGGGATTGTACATTGGGTCCTCGCAAGCGCAACAAAGTCAAACCAGAAGGGTCCTTCTGGATGGTCAATGATTGTCCAGGAAGAAATTAACGAAGACTGAGGTATTTAATTTCTTCAGAAAATATTAATTTAATTATAAACATGATGTGCAAGATACTTTTTCTTGGATCTAGTACTATTCAACATTTCTTCTAAATCGTTGATATCAATTAATGGATACTAGAATTCAATGTCTTATTCATCCTATGTTGGTCATCGATTATGTCAAAAGAAATGTTAGTCCTTCCAACCTCCACAAATACACAACGTTTGGATCCTATAATATTACTCATTGACATAACTATTTTGTAAAATGGATTACTCTATTATTTGTACATAAGTTTTTTTACTAGGATTTATATCTCACAACTTTCTTATGTGTATTCCTAGGTTATCCCATATAGTTTTGGGTATGTGAATGTTAAAGATGTTTTCAATAAATTTAATTTATTTCTTATTTTAATTTTATATGTAATGTAACTAATTTTTAATACAACTAGACTTCTCTATATTATAGTTTTGTAAAAGTTTAATGGTATGTTATATATTATTTATTAATTTGTAATAAGAACTCGGGTTGTCATATCTACTTGAATGGTGAATCGTTCATCCCTCGCAGGATTTACTCATTTATCGAGACAGTAGTGTGGAACTATATTAACTAAAAGATCACACTCACCATAATATATTAATAAATTATTCAGAAACTCATGGAAATAAATTCCACCAAATCCTCATCCAAAGTTGGATTTGAGACTATATTTTTTATTGAATTCTAGTATATGGTAGTACCTAATTTTTAAAGCCAGATAAGAGACCCATTAAATAAAAAATATATCCTCTACTAATTCAATTAAAAACTCTTCATTACTACTCCAAATTTCAATAAAACTTATGTAGGATCTGATTTTATGTCAAAAATTCTATTCAATGTAAAGTAAAAAATCCCCTCAAATAATTTAGTAATCCACTTATGCCTGAGGTACCCTTCCATTTTCTGTGAAAACAAAATTGATTTTCCCCAAAAAAGATTATTTCATGAATTAAAATTATTTCTAGTGAAACCGTTTAGTCTATAAAAACCTACATGATGGAAAAAAGGGTCTCATGTCATCAAAAATAGTGAATAAAAATGTCTTTGACATACTAGAATGGCCCTTCCTTGGGTTCATGTTGATCAAGATAAGAATCTTTTCTAGATTGTTTGATTTGGTTATTCAATGTGTCTCTTTTGTCTCCTTCAAAATTCACATCAATGGTGGAATAATGTTGAGCATATCTCCTACTAAGTCCTTCAAAACAAAGATCCACATTCCCCTTCCCTCTTTATTTTAATGGATGATGTGTTTTTATTATAATTTCAATAGAAATGATGGATAATTTCATTCATTGAGTTAGGTCATGTCCCTGGGGGTCTCCTATCGCTCACCTATTCTTTTCAATGATTCTATACTTTTATCCAGATTCAATTTTAAATAATCAAAGGATACATATCTTTTGATTTTATTATATACGAATGCATTTGGGTAAGAGGTTAATCACTTTATAAAAATATGTCTCACCACTAGAATTACCACTTGTAGGAGGAGTTCATTTAGCATGAGTTTGGTATTGTTATGGTAAAAAAACATAAAAAGTATCACAACATTCCTATGATATTCAGATGCTAAAAAATGAGTTATTCTCTTGAATCCATGAAATATTAAAAAAATCCACAGATGGAATTTCAAAATTGATTCCAAATTATGAAATTATATTCTAATGAAGGAATCCACATAGTCGATCCCATCTTATTTCATGACCGTATTCATATTCCCCAAAATAATCTTTGAAAAAATCCATGCATATCTCACCAACATTTGGCTGGTGGGGGATCAACAACAGGGTAATAAATATTCACCAAATGGAAGGGGAAAAGACACTAAAACCCAACCAATATGATGAATGAAGTTATAGTATCTATTCCTTCTTAATAACACAGAATATTGGGATCCTTAGGCACCCTCCATAGATTCTAATAGTGTTGTATGTGGGGTTCACACCAAATCCATAAGAGGGAGATTTACTATAGATTAGGTGATATATTGTAGCACCCCAAGATTTTATAGTGTGTTATTTCTTCAATATAATTCAATAAATTTCACTACACGCAACACCAAGTTCAATCGCACCATGACTTACCAAACAAGCTGTTAAAAAGAGGTTATGAATAGTGTTAACTAAATTTTAAACTTTATATAATCCTTATTATTTTAGAATCCATATTATGAGTTTCTTAGACATAATGTAAGAAAAAATTCATTTTCAGTATTGTACTTTTACCAAATTATAATAGTGAACCCTTTTTAGATACTATATTTAAAACTTTTTGACTAAATGGGGACATCAAAAATTTAAAATGAAACATCCCAAGCTTCCACGGTACGCTAGTGTGTGTTGTACGCAACACCGAGTTCTAACACACCGTAACCAATCAAACTAGCTGTTATGAATAGTAATACCTACTTTTTGAAGTTATAAATATTTTATATTTTAAAATGGACTTCATTTTTGGATTATGAATATCAAATTTAGCCTAAGGTGAAATTTTGGTACTTTTCGGATAACTTTCATATTTTGATGAATAGTGTAAATTACTAAATTTTAATTAAAAACAACTTTTTTAATAAAAATAATTAATAGTGATAAATTATGAATTTGAGTGGTTTTGAAGTATATTTAGAATATATTTTTACCATTTAATATAATTTTGGTCATTGGACAAAATTTTACAATTAAACCAAACATAAACAAATGTCAATCTTTTGATAGTTATTATCTCTTAAAAACACGCTTTTTGTTTTGACAGCGGGAATTAATTTTAAATTAATTTCTGCCACTTCTGTGTTTTGAATTTAGGATAATGGATTCCATATTTGGAATCAGGATGTTCAAATTGTGTAAATAGGTAACTTTTATTTTTAGACATTTTGAATAATTACTGCGGTAAATATTTTATTTACCATGTTTAAGGGTAAATCCGGTAAATAAGGGTTAAAACATAATATTATAATAATACTAAATTATCCTAAAACGTGTCTTAACCCTATTGGTTGATACATGGTCGACCATAGGCATCTTTGGGTCGATTTTGGGACCCCATGGATCCACTTGTAAGTGATAATGACACTTTATTTTAATTAAGTTAAAATGAATACAAAAATGACACAAGCATATATCTTTCAGAAAAACAATTTTTACATAGGGTTATATATGTTGTATTTTCGATTATAAATATTAATTAGAAAGATAAAAATATTTCATACATAATGATATTTTATTTATAATTTTTAGACATTAAATAATTTATTTTATTTATGACACAATGATGATGCAGTAATTACTATAATAGTGAAAAATTAAAATAATTGATATTATAAATACCCAAATAAATATAATATGAAACTTTTAATGAATTAAACTAATATTATAGGATACTATGATATATTAGTATTGATTTAATTGACTTTTTTCTAAGTAATCAATCTGTTATGAGTTTCACAAAAATCATCAATTGAATAGTGTCAAAATTGACACAAGAGAGTTCTTAAAACAAATATTATATTATTAATTGATATTAAATTCCTTAAAATCTATGGTTCGTCCAAGAGACTTATATCATGATAGGTTCATAATTAATGGACCACTTGGGGGTCTCTTGGATGTATATAGTAAGTTTATTAACCATATTATATAAAAATACAAAGAGACATTGTAAAAGTGAAACTAATTAACTTAGAGTTAATACTTAAAGATAAGGTTAATATAAGTACCCAAACTTGTCTAAATTATATTGGTTGAGTTGTTTTCTACCCATACCCACATTAACCTTTGAATTGTAAACTTTGGAGCCATTATAAACCTAATATTAATTTATTATAAATTAATATTTCTAGCTTTTCCAAAGGGGCCCCTCACCCCTCTTATAAAAGGGCACTCCTCCTTCTCATTTCTTAACACCATAAAATCCTTTTTGTTCGGCCAAACTCTGCCCAAATACACTCCCAACATCCCTCACTACAACCTAGAGGCATTAGTTTGATCAGAAAGCCAACCTATGGAGCCCTTTTGATCAAATCAAAATGAAGAACCCAAAGAAGAGGTAATGATTTCACCACCCTTTTCCACGTTCATTTCTTCTTCCACTTCTTCTTCCATTGTTGTTACCATTATAAAATAATAACTCCAGTATCATATATATTCTGTGATGTTATTATAAATATGGTACAACCATATTCAGTATTCTATCCACCCTTTGAATAACATGTCACCATACGTGCGTACGTACGGCTTACCGTCTCCACGTCGTGGTGTAATTGTTATTCAATATATTATTATTTGGATGGGTATAATAATGATATGTAACTCATGTAAATAATAAATATAACATGTTAATGATTCTTTATATATGATATAACAACCATTTATATATTATTTTAATAACAAAAGAATGATATTGTCGCTCGTGCGTACGTACGGACTACCGTCTCCACGAACGCGATAAGATTCATCTCCATCGTATCCATTCAAGTATAATTATCATTTGATGATTTAAAAATGATTTTTAAGGACTTGATATCATTATGGATATGTATAATATAAAACCTATCCATTACAAACATGTCTTACGTAACAAAACATATAAAAGAAAATGAGTAAGTTAACACCCGAAACGACGATAATTCATTTTTAACAAAGCAATTTTAAAACATCATATATGATATCATATTAATGTATATGATTATTGAATAATTTAATAACAATTATTTCACCATTATACAGGCGTTTAACCTACCCCATCCAAGTAAAAGTGCAAGGTAAGGGTTTATTTCGCAATCTCTTCATTATTCGAGATTGTTTATACGTAATAATCTACTGGGATTTCTTTATCATCCACATCCATGTTACTTCGAAATGTATTTCAAAAATTTTTTACTATTTACAAATAATATGGGTTATAGTCATTTATACCCTTATGTGTTTTTAAAGGAATATTTCCATTTTTTTTAAAACAATGCACTTTTTACCTTTTGACAAATTTAATGTAAGAATGTTTTTTTAAACTTATACGGCAGGTGTAGCTATTTACCGCCGTTCTAAAATCGTCAAAGCTTCCCTTACAAGTTTACAACGATATTTTCAAATTAAATGTTTTATTTTATAATTATGTGACTTTTAAATGATTTCAAAATGAATAATTTAAGAATTTCAGAAAGGTACTCTTTATCAAAATCAGAATTTTAGATGTTTTAAAGATTTATCTTTATAAATCTTTTTTATTAATGTCTTCAAAATGGTTTTTAAGGATTTATTTATATGGACATGAATGTTTTTAAAAATGTTAATTCCTTTCAAAAGTTTCAAAGTGGTATAGGACACTTTGATTCAAAAATCTCTTTTTAATTACTTCCATTATAAATGTGTGACTTTTAAATGATTTCAAAAAAAGAGATATTTCTCTCAAATAGTTTTGATTTCATCTATGTCAACATCCTTTGATGGATTTTAAGCTTATTTGAAGATGATTTATTATGATACAAAACTTATATATTGTATTGAAGGTTTTGTGATATGTTTGACTGTGGATGTGCTATTTTTATACCATTCATAGTTTATGGTGAAAGTATTGACATTTCGTATGCTAGTTTTAATACGAATTTTTATGTTATGTTTAAACCTTTTCATATGGGAATGCATTGGACTTAATATGTGACGGGTGGAGCCCGCTATAGCTCCTCGATGCATCAGTAGGTCTCATGAGACACACTAGTGTCTTGGCACAAGGCCTTGACAAAATCTTATTTGTAGTCTTGGCACGAGGCCTTGACTATGTGGTTATGATAGTCTGGCATTGTGCATTCCAACATTATGAAAGTGGTTATTGATTTTTGCATGTGATTATTCGATTAGTAGAATATCCATGTGAATAAGTAAATGACATTATTTCATTTAATTTAAGCCATACCATGTTGAAAGTTCATGTTTGAAAGGCTTTTGTTTTAGTTATACATTGCCTTAAATGTTTATTCTTATTTATGAAAGTTTCCACTATATTGCTAACCTTACTGGGCATTTGAGCTCACCCCTTTTCTATGTTTTATTTTTCCCAGGAAGTGAAGAAGTAAATTATGAATGACCTGCAGGGATATTATGTGGGGATATGAGTGTGGATTATGGAGATATTATGTTGTTGTAGTATTTTTTCATTTTATGATGTAATGTAAAACTTATGAATATATATAGTGTTTCCAAGGATACTAAACCAATCGGTCTTTCGAGATTTGATCTTTCTTATGATCATGCCAATGTTATGTAATAATGCACCGACTCTGGGTAACTAGGGTTGGGGCGTTACAGTTGGTATCAGAGGAAGTTTAGTACAAACCATGGAAGCTAGATTTAGATAAACTCTGATTAGATCACGTAGACCTAAGATGAACTTTGAGGATTAGTATAGAAGAACTTCCTAGAATTTTGGTATTGTATAGATTTTGTGAGTTTTCCGAGCAATACATCCCTGTCTGGATATGAGCAGGTAGAGGCGGCTCTGGCACAGATGTACCAAGGGGTAAAACCCGAAAACACTGCTTTGAGCTAGACTCGAACGGGAACTGGTGCACGACAACAGGCCTTGCTACACTCTTGGTTAAGACACTCTCGGGGGATATGCTTAGGATAACTCTCATTTTCTTTACAAATCATTTTGAAGGGATTATGAGTATATACTTCCTCAAAGAAAACATTCTTATGATTTTTTATTGTATCCATAAATAGTTCAATTTATGATGAGTGTTTTATAAGTATGGGATTATGTATTTTGATTCATAAACTGATCTAGTGTATGCCATTGTTTAGAAATGGCGCCCAGTAGAAGGAATGAGAACTCCAGAAATGCACATGATCCAAAGAGAAGGAAGGATCATATCTTTCATGGTCTTAAGCTAGAATTTATAAGAGAAATAGTCTCCCATGTATTATCATCACATGAAGAAATAATATCATGTGTTAATAAGATAAGTAAAGAGTTTACTGAGTCCTATGGCTTTGAAGGAAAGCAAGAGAAGAAAAGGATGGAAGAGAGAAATATGGATAAAGAGAAGAGGGAAAAGAAGAATTTTCCCATATGTGGTAACTGTGGAAAGAAACACCCTGGAAGTAGCCTGAAAGGAATGGGAGTTTGTTATAAGTGTAGAGTAAAAGGGCACAAATTATGTGACTGCAAGGGTAAGAAAATGGTTTCAAATGTACAATTCTTCATTTGCAAGGAGTTTGGACACTACGCGAACCTATGTCCCAGTCATCAGACTATGACGCAAATGATGCTATTGGATAATAATCAAGTTATGATAATACCACAGATGAAGAGGAATGATTAGAGTTCTTATGTTGATTATGTCTATTGAGTGTTGTATCAAAAATGTACTTGTTAAAATAATTATGGAGTATATAAGGATTTTACTGCAGTACTATTTCATTAAAGACATGAGATTGTGTGGAAAAAAGAAAAGTGACTCAATAGCAGGTCAAATTTTTGGAAAATATATGGTTGAGAGAAAGATAAACCATAATATGGTTCTGATACCGAGGTAGTGACTTTAGAATAATACATGATTGATTTGGATAAATTATATTGGATATTCTTGACTACCTTGAAACTGATTAATGATTTGTATATTCCATCATTTTTGGGGTTTAAAACATTTTTTTTTGATTGATGAAGCATATCTAGCATTCAATATGGAATAAGGGAGCATGAATGTAATCAATAAGGAATATGGTAATTCAGGATGTTTCAGTGTATTAGAAGAATACAAGATGAAGGTATTCATATGCTATTACGGGGTAAAAAGGATCTACATTATGTTTACCTTTCTTATAAATGTTGGACTGTGAGTTTGGATAGAAGTATTTTTGATAGTTCTAGTTTTTATTATTTTGGATTTCCATAAAAGGACAACCTGGAGGTCGGGCGGCAACCCGTCGCGTCCGGCAAGGCCGCAAGACTTGAACCCGCAACCGAAGGGCAACAAGGGTGAATCACCTACCACTATCCCACGAGATGTCCTGGATTAAATAAAGTAGTTTTTTAAAAGATCTGGTAGATGAATTATAAATTCTTTTATTTTGGAACCCTCTATGAATAGTATAAATAGAATTTTTTTTTACGAGTGAATGATGAGTTTTTGGTAGAAATTTATTAAGGGATAAAACTCTAATTTTAAAGTAAGTATATCTCCTTATGATCTTAGCCAATATCATTATTAAAATCCTCATCATTATGAAAAGGAACTTAGAACAAAAATGGTGTCCTAGATGGTACCTTAAATCATCACTAATTTATGGATTTGGGATTGTTGGCCTTTTCATAGCCATGTTCTCTACCACTCTCCATCAGATAATTGATGGTTATATTTTTCTTCCATATCCATATTTTCCTACATGGAACCCTAGTATGTGTTATTTTTGGTAATCTTCATACTTTCCACTCTTTATTTAAACTAGAGGCCTCATTAATTCATTTTTCGATGTGGGATTTCAACTAACATATTTTGAAACGTCAAAAATGTGTTATCCCAATACCCTATGTTTTGTTGAACCGATGGTATTTCAAATCATCATAGATTGATGATTTTAAGGACCTCAATTTTATACTTTTTGTGATTGATGACCTCAATCACTACCTATAAATATTTACGTTTTCATCCAATTATATGTCTCTAATTGCCACCAATGTTCTCCTAATAGAGATCATAATTTGGTGGTGATCCTCTCATTTCTCTTTTCCTCATATTAAGACTAAATTTTAGTAACCCAATTTCCGATGTGGGTTTTCCCACAAAGATATTTTCTATTTTCAACCTTTTATTTTTGAAGAACAATTTCAAATTGCGAGGACGCAATTTATTGAAGGAGGGGAGAATGTAACACCCCAAGATTTTATAGTGTGTTATTTCTTCAAAATAATTCAATAACTTTCACTACACGCAAAACCAAGTTCAATCGCACCATGACTTACCAAACAAGCTGTTAAAAAGAGGTTATGAATAGTGTTAACTAAATTTTAAACTTTATATAATCCTTATAATTTTAGAATCCATATTATGAGTTTCTTAGACATAATGTAAGAAAAAATTCATTTTCAGTATTGCACTTTTACCAAATTTTAATAGTGAACCCTTTTTAGAAACTATATTTAAAAGTTTTTGACTAAATGGGGACATCAAAAATTTAAAATGAAACATCCCAAGCTTCCACGGTACGCTAGCGTGTGTTGTACGCAACACCGAGTTCTAACACACTGTAACCAATCAAACTAGCTGTTATGAATAGTAATACCTACTTTTTGAAGTCATATATATTTTATATTTCAAAATGGACTTCATTTTTGGATTCGAAATATCAAACTTAGCCTAAGGTGGAATTTTGGTACTTTTCGGATAACTTTCATATTTTGATGAATAGTTAAAATTAATAAATTTTAATTAAAAACAACTTTTTTAATCAAAATAATTAATAGTGATAAATTATGAATTTGAGTGGTTTTAAAGTATATTTAGAATATATTTTTACCATTTAATATAATGTTGGTCATTGGACATAATTTTACAATTAAACCAAACATAAACAAGTGTCAATCTTTTGATAGTTATTATCTCTTAAAAACACGCTTTTTGTTTTGACAGCGGGAATTAATTTTAAATTAATTTCTGCCACCTCTTTGTTTTGAATTTAGGAAAATGGATTCCATATTTGGAATCAGGATGTTCAAATTGTGTAAATAGGTAACTTTTATTTTTAGACATTTTGAATAATTACTGCGGTAAATATTTTATTTACCATGGTTAAGGGTAAATCCGGTAAATAAGGGTTAATAAATAATATTATAATAATACTAAATTTCCCTAAAACGTGTCTTAACCCTATTTGTTGATACATGGTAGACCATATGCATCTTTGGGTCGATTTTGGGACCCCATGGATCCACTTGTAAGTGATAATGACACTTTATTTTAATTAAGTTAAAATGAATTAAAAAATGACACAAGCATATATCTTTTAGCAAAACAATTTTTACATAGGGTTATATATGTTGGATTTTCGATTATAAATATTCATTAGAAATATAATAAGATTTCCTAAATAAGGATATTTTATTTATAATTTTTAGACATTAAATAATTTATTATATTTATGACACAATGATGATGCAGTAATTACTATAATAGTGAAAAATTAAAATAATTGATATTATAAATACCCAAATAAATATAATATGAAACTTTTAATGAATTAAACTAATTTTCTAGGATAATATGATATATTAGGATTGATTTAATTGACTTTTTTCGAAGTAATCAATCTGTTAGGAGTTTCACAAAAATCAACAATTGAATAGTGTCGAAATTGACATAAAAGAGTTCTTAAAACAAATATTATATTATTAATTGATATTAAATTCTTAAAAATCTAAGGTTCATCCAAGAGACTTATATCATGATAGGTTCATAATTAATGGACCACTTGGGGGTCTCTTGGATGAATATAGTAAGTTTATTAACCATATTATATAAAAATACAAAGAGACATTGTAAAAGTGAAACTAATTAACTTAGAGTTAATACTTAATGATAAGGATAATATACGTACCCAAACCTGCCTAAATTCTATTGGTTGAGTTTTTTTCGACCCATCCCCACCTAAACCTCTGAATAGTCAACTTTGGAGCCATTAGAAACCGAATATGAATTTATTATAAATTAATATTTCTAGCTTTTACAAAGGTGCCCCTCACCCCTCTTATAAAAGGGCACTCCTCCTTCTCATTTCTTCACACCATCAAAGCCTTTTGGTTCGGCCAAACTCTTCCCAAATACTCTCCCAACATCCCTCACTACAACCTAGGGGCCTTAGTTCGATCAGAAAGCCAACCTAAGGAGCCCTTTTGATCAAATCAAAAGGAAGAACCCGAAGAAGAGGTAATGATTTCACCACCCTTTTCCAAGTTCATTTCTTCTTCCACTTCTTCTTCCTTTGTTGTTACCATTATAAAATAATAACTCCAGTATCATATATATTCTGTGATGTTATTATAAATATGGTACAACCATATTCAGTATTCTATCCACCCTTTGAATAACATGTCACCATACGTGCGTACGTACGGCTTACCGTCTCCACGTCGTGGTGTAATTGTTATTCAATATATTATTATTTGGATGGGTATAATAATGATATGTAACTCATGTAAATAATAAATATAACATGTTAATGATTCTTTATATATGATATAACAACCATTTATATATTATTTTAATATCAAAAGAATGATATTGTCGCTCGTGCATACGTACGGACTACCGTCTCCACGAACGCGATAAGATTCATCTCCATCGTATCCATTCAAGTATAATTATCATTTGATGATTTAAAAATGATGTTTAAGGACTTGATATCATTATGGATATGTATAATATACAACCTATCCATTACAAACATGTCTTACATAACAAAACATATAAATGAAAACGAGTAAGTTAACACCCGAAACGACGATAATTCATTATTAACAAAGCAATTTTAAAAGATCATATATGATATCATATTAATGTATATGATTATTGAATAATTTAATAACAATTATTTCACCATTATACAGGAGGTTAACCTACCCCATCCAAGTAAAAGTGCAAGGTAAGGGTTTATTTCGCAATCTCTTCATTATTCGAGGTTGTTTATATGTAATAAT
Source organism: Viscum album (assembly GCA_963277665.1). NCBI lineage: Eukaryota > Viridiplantae > Streptophyta > Magnoliopsida > Santalales > Viscaceae > Viscum > Viscum album. The sequence goes on along the minus strand of OY728158.1, from coordinate 357,060,665 downwards.
CTACTCTGATTTCTTTATCATCCACATCCATGTTACTTCGAAATGTATTTCAAAACATTTTTACTATTTACAAAGAATATGGTTTATAGTCATTTATACCCTTATGTGTTTTTAAAGGAATATTTCCATTGTTTTCCAAACAAGGAACTTTTTACCTTTTGACAAATTTAAGGTAAGAATGTTTTTTTTAAACTTATACGGCAGGTGTAGCTATTTACCGGCGTTCTAAAATCGTCAAAGCTTCCCTTACAAGCTTACAAGGATATTTTCAAAGTAAATGTTTTATTTTATAATTATGTGACTTTTAAATGATTTCAAAATGAATAATTTTTGAATTTCATAAAGGTACTCTTTATCAAAATCAGAATTTTAAATGTTTTAATGATTTATCTTTATAAATATTTTTAATTAATGTCTTCAAAATGGTTTTTTAGGATATATTTATATGGACATGAATGTTTTTAAAAATGTTAATTCCTTTCAAAAGTTTCAAAGTGGTATGGGACACTTTGATTCAAAAATTTCTTTTCAATTACTTCCTTTATAAATGTGTGACTTTTAAATGATTTAAAAAAAACGATATTTCTCTCAAATAGTTTTGATTTCATCTATGTCAACATCCTTTGATGGATTTTCAGCTTATTTGAAGATGATTTATTATGATACAAAACTTCTATATTGTATTGAAGGTTTTGTGATATGTTTGACTGTGGATGTGCTATTTTTATACCATTCATAGTTTATGGTGAAAGTATTGACATTTCGTATGCTAGTTTTAATACGAATGTTTATGTTATGTTTAAACCTTTTCATATGGGAATGAATTGGACTTAATATGTGACGGGTGGAGCCCGCTATAGCTCCTCGATGCATCGGTAGGTCTCATGAGACAAACTAGTGTCTTGGCAGAAGGCCTTGACAAAATCTTATTTGTAGTCTTGGCACGAGGCCTTGACTATGTGGTTATGATAGTCTGGCATTATGCATTCCAACATTATTAAAGTGGTTATTGATTTTTGCATGTGATTATTCGATTAGTAGAATATCCATGTGAATAAGTAAATGGAATAATTTCATTTAATTTATGCCATACCATGTTGAATGTTCATGTTTGAAAGGATTTTGTTTTAGTTATACATTGCCTTAAATGTTTATTCTTATTTATGAATGTTTCCACTATATTGTTAACCTTACTGGGCATTTGAGATCACCCCTTTTCTATGTTTTATTTTTCCCAGGAAGTGAAGAAGTAAATTATGAATGACCTGCAGGGATATTATGTGGGGATATGAGTGTGGATTATGGAGATATTATGTTGTTGTAGTAGTTTTTCATTTTATGATGTAATGTAAAACTTATGAATATATCTATGTTTCCAAGGCTACTAAACCAATCGGTCTTTCGAGATTTGATCTTTCTTGTGATCATTCCAATGTTATGTAATAATGCACCGACTCTGGGTAACTAGGGTTGGGGCGTTACATATATCATCAATTATTTTTTGGAAGGACATATGGATAGTTGACGATAATGGAAATGATGAAACTGACCATACCCTTTAAGGCATATAATATGCAATTGTCATTTATTCACTCAATTCCTCCCTTATCAATTAGTGCACTATGAAAATATTATCCTTGTTTAAGTATAGATAGATGAATATTATATAAACATTCTTAATTATGAGAGATGTGGGTCTAGATTACCACCGCTATAGAAGGGGAATAATCTGCACCTATACTCTAAAAAAAAGTTATTCTCTAGGAATTAGTGCATTGGTTTTGTAGGCTAGTGATCTTTAGAAAACAATATAGAACCTCCTGATACCATCCAATGAGTGGTATTTTTGGTAGCTAGATTACGTCAAAATCCTCTTCTATATATAGAGTACCTTTTATTTAATCACCCAATGGTGAAACCGTTTTGTTCAGTATCTATGATCATGGTTAAATCATATATGCATTCTATAGTTCAGTATCCCAGAACTAGGGACATCTGGCTTGACAAAAATCCTAATGTTGATCACCTCCTAGAAATGGCCCCCAAGATTCACTTCAAATTTTTAAAAATGGTCATAACTTCTCCCCATTGAGGGCTTTAATTCCATTTCCGTAGTAGTAGAGATTATTTGGGTTAGGAAGAATGAAATTATATTTAACTATTTTTTAAAACTGTGAACCTATTGGACCAATCATGCTACCCCTGGATATCTATGTTGAGATACAATGATCATCATATTGATGACCTTGTGGTCTTTCATGATATATGAACCTATAACCCTGTAATAATAGGAATCCTGGAAATTAACATTGAAACATCACCCTTAGAAAAACGAATTCTTAGTTTCAATGTTGTTTTCCATGACTTTTATGTAATGATCCGATCTACAATATAGCATTATTTCATAGATTAATACTCACCAGAAGTGATGGTGCACATGAAATCATTTTTTTCATTGAATTTTCTATCGAGCATGGGAGGTATTATATCACCCTTGAGTCAGACTACCTAACAATTATTAATGTAATCTCTCCTTTTGAGGTTGAACTCCAACTGTTTGGTCTGTTAGTCTTGAAGATCAATTTCCTATATTGTTTCTTATAGTCTTCTTCAATCATTTTTAGCAATAGGTAGGGTAATAAAGTGTTTTATAATTTCGATTCCATGATTTGTGAAGATGATCCATAATTGTTGGAGTTTTTCCTTAGTTGGATAAAATAACATTGTTTACAAGAACTATTATATTTAAATTTGCAATTCATATTTTATTCTCAAAAAATAAAGGTTAAGGTTTCTATTAAACAATATGAAATCCTATATCATCTTATAAAAGAACCATATTATAAACCAAAAATAAATTTGGAATTCAAAAATTATAGAAAATAAAAATGGAATACTAATATTATATTGCAATATCAATTCAATTCAAAATTTCCATACAAAATATTTTCATTAAAGTGATATTTAAAATTAATTTTAAAAAATTAAAATATAATATAAAATCACTCATAACATTCCTTTTCTACAATCAATAAACATAAAAATTCTTGTCCTTAAAATAAAACCAATGTTTTTTCATCCAAAATACATAAAAAATAATCAAATTATAATTTTTATATAATTTTCTTATGATATATTATATTGTTAATTACCAAATATATTAATGATTCACCACCATTACTTATGGGTGGTAAGGGTTTTGGGTGGTAAGGTAGGTCTTGGGGTGAAGTCTTAAGGATTACCTATTTACTTTGATTTTCTTCTGTACATTGTGTTCCACGATGGGGAATATAATTATCCCATTACATAATATATTAATGATATTATTAGTTATTCAATTAGTAATATTATTATTAATTATATTTTCAATTTTATAATAATTATTAATTATTTTACTAATTATTAAGTATATAATGAATTATTAAACACATTTTATATAATAGTCTATCTAAATTACACAGTTTATAAATGATTTTCCAAATGATATTATCAGTTACCTAATATTTTAGGTACAGAAATAGTTGTTAATAATTATACCCTTAAAAATGATAGTTTTATATTGGTAACACACACATTGAGTCATACTAGGAATATTGTTTATCATATTGATGTGTGGTAGATTCTCACCCATCACAAATGATTTACAAGTCGTTAAATTAATTTTTAAAAACATTATAGGCTCGTTTACCTTTATTGAATATTGTGACATTTATTTTAAATTAAAATGACACCATAATATAGAAAACATACATTTGGATTCATATCAGTCACATAATTTATAAGATTTATGTGTTTTCGATTCATACACATCACAAATGAATTATGGGAAATTGTCTTAAATTTAAAAAAGTATCAAAACTTTTTTATTATATTTTGACAATGTGATGATCATTTTAAACTAAAATGAAACTTTTATATTGAAAACAAATACTTTTAGATATACCAACCACATCATGTGTCAGATTTTTGTATGTTCTATTCATATACAACAAAAAATTAATTATGGATCATTTCCCAAATGATTGAAAAAAATGGAAATTGTTTTTTTATTTTGAATATGTGCAAACATTTTAAACTAAAATTAAAATTTTATATTAAAAGAACATTTTTTTTTTGAAATTGATTAACTATTGTGTAAAATTTGTGTTATATTGATTCATATGCATCACAAATGAATAGTGGACTATTTTCCTAAATTTTGAAAATATTGTGAGCTTGTTCTCTCACTCTTGTCTGCGTGACACATGTTTTAATCTAAAACGACACATTCAAATTGAAAAGACACACATAAAGTCATAATGATCAATTCCTCTGCTAGTTTGAAATGTATATTATTGATATATGTCACAAATGAATTGGGGATCATTGTCATAAATATTGAATAAAGGAATCCCATTTACTTGGTTTTGATAATATGACATCTATTTTAAACTAAAATTCCACTTTAATATTGAAAAGACACTCTTTGAGTAATATTTACTACATCATGTGTTATATAATCATGTGGATAATTTCTATATATCAAAAATTAAATATGGATCGTCTTTCTAATGTATTAAAAAAATATCATTTTTCTTGATTTTGGCTATGTTATCATCATTTTAAACTAAAAATATACTTTTATATTGAAAATACACATTTTGTGTCATACTGACCACATCATGTTTCTATTTCACATGTAGTTTATTTTCATAGATAAAAATTGAATATGTATCATTTTCATAATTTTAATTTTTAATCAATGATTGTTTTATTTTTTTGCCTAAGTGACATAGGTTTTAAAAAATGTAACAGAATTGGAAACACACACTAGGAGTCATACCAACCAAATCACGTTTCTGATTAAGATGTTGCCAATTCCTGGATGTAACTAATAATTTATTGAATGTTTCCATTCATTTTAAAAATAATAAAACTTAATTTTCAATGTCTCATTATGTAACATGCATTTAAAACCAAAACAACACTTTTATATAAAAAATACACACAAGGAGTCAAACAGGCCACATCGTGTATTAGATTGCTGTGTGGTAAATTTTTATATATAAAAAATGATATATGTATTATCTTCATAATGTTTTTAAAGAATAGGATTTTTTCCAGAATTTTATTATGTAAGAACTGTTTTTTACAATAATGACACGTTCATTTGGTAAGCATTCAACTTTAGTCTTACAAGACACAATGTGAGTCGGATTTTCAGGCAGATGAATTATATAAAAAAATTATCAATGTAACCCTTTCATAATGATTGAAAAAAATATGATATTTTTTTCTTGGTTTCAGCTATGGAGAAAAGGATTCAAACAAAAATGGCACTTTTATATTAAAATCACATAGTATCATTCACAGTCACCACATCATGTGTTTGATTATTGTTTGGATGATTCCAAAAAATCACATAGGAATTATGGGTCATTTTAATAATGTTATAAATTAAATTTGTATTTATGGTTTGTGATATCTGACTTCTGTTTTAGACTAAAATTACACATTATATTGAAAACACACTCCTTGATTCTTATCATCCACGTCATGTTTTAGATAGATCTGTGCTGAATTCCAACATGTCACAACCAATATATGGAGTGTCACCCAAATTTTGGAGAAACAAATGATCTTATTTTATCAGTTTCAGATGTGTTACATGATCTTTAAACTAAAATGACACTCTTATACTAAAACAACACATTGACTCATACCGACCACAACTTATTTTACTAATGATTTAAAACACTCAGAGGCCATTTTCATGGTTTTTCAAATGTGATGTAAATTTTAAATAAATTAAACATTAATATTGTAAACATGACCATTCAATCATATTTTTCAAATTTTGTGTCATATTAATTTTCATCATGTTTCTACAAGTGGTATTATAATTATTGATAAGTTTTTATGGTTAAAAATAGTTTGAGAAAATTTTATCTATTTTTTCTAAGAGAAATGTGTTGTAAACTAAAGGGATAATTTTATATTGAAAGCACAAACATTGAGTCACATCTACAACATCATGTGTTGGATTTAGGTTTGTCCAATTCATACACCCCAATAATGAATTAATGATAATAGTCTTAGATTATGTAGATATTCACATCATGTATTATATAACCCATTTTAGGTGTCATATTGATGCATAATCAATTCCTATTTTTTAACAATGAATTATAGATCATTGTGATATTTTATGAAAACAATCTTTGATTTTTTATGTAGTTTCTAAAATGTTTCATGGGATTTAAACTAAAATTACATATTTATATTAAAAAATAAAATTGTATAAATTGTGGTCAAATCCTAAGTCATATTGACATGCAGTTGATTCCTACACATCAAAAAAATTAATGGATTATTTTACAAAATATTTAGGATAATCTATGCTGTTATTCTCTGTTATTTATATTTGATGTTTGTTTTAGAGTAATGTGATACTTTTAATGTGAATAAATGTACTTTGAATTCTAATAACCCTATAATATAATTAATTTATGTGATATAAATTACAATACATTTCATAATATTTCTTTTATCATTTACTAAATGTTTAAAAATAATATGAGCTTCTTTTCATGATATTGATAATTTTATGCACATTTTAAACAAAAATGATACATTTATATTGAAAACATGAACACTAAGTCATAATGGATACATAGTGTGATATATTTATGTCTCTACATGTCTTTAAAAACATTAATTAAGGTTCCTTTCTTAATTTTTTTAACCAATAAAACACAGTTTCCTATTTTTGACAATGTGGAGTGAATTGTAAACTAAAATTGATGTATTATATTAAAAATGGAAAATTGACTCATACTAGACATATAATTTGTAGTATTAATGGTTGTATAATCCCTACATGTCACAAATGAATTATGGCTCATTATCAAAGATATTTAAAATAATCTAATCTCATTTGATCAGTTTTGAAAATGTGATACATTTATTATAATAAATATCCATGTAATGATCAACTGACCTCGAAACGTTTTCAACTTCATCCCCTATAAAAACTTCATTCACATTTGATTCCCCACATATAATCATATTATTTTATTGGGATAATGGTTTGGAATCATTATTAGTATTTATAACAACATTCTTTTCATGTATTTCATTGAACCAAACATGAATGTAATGAAATTCAAAGTGGTTATTCAGCGTGGGGTGTGGAAATGACTATAACCGGACCTATTCCATTATTAGAAAATCATATAAATATTAAAATAAATTAAATGATAATTAAAAGGGTCTGTGTATGGATGTCATGTCACCAAAAGTTAGTATTATGTCTTTAGATTTGTGTGTATAAGGATCTATGATCTATTTCCATATTAAAATTATCTCAGTAGTTTCCTCAATTTCCAATATCTCATGTTCTCTAATAGCTTTATACATGTTACTATATATACCAAAATATGTTTAGAAAAATTCACTATGATACTTCTCCCAGAAAAATTTCTCAAATATTTTTTTATTAATAGTTCAACACCAACAAATTTTGTAGTCTGTACCAATTCATCTGAACCCTTAATTGAAGGAAATTATTGAGAAGATGACAATAAATGAATGTTAAATTGAGGAATAATAAAAATAACTTTAAAAGAATTTAAAAAATGTAGTGAAAATAGTAAAATTAATCTCATCACATAAGATGAAGTTTTAGAAAAATTGTCATACATGTTGAATGAAACATGGAATATATCCATATATGTAGGTGGATTGGAATGTATCTGAAATAATTTACTATCATATTGGGGAATATTTTTGAGATGATATTTTTTTTATCCTAGATACATAACCCAAAATGAAATCATTCATAATGTTTTCATCATGAAGAGGAACCATAGGATGAGAGAATCACGATCATAGTGTCCTTTCCTGAGAGGGGAAATATTCTATGGTGGCATTATTTTTTTGGATTTATGGGTGTATGAAATATCAAAAAATAATTATAGTGTAATTAAATAAATAATATTAGACTAAAAATATAAGTGAAATATTATAAATACTACTTGAATTTTGTTTTATGAAAAATAATATATGTCCACTACGATGTTAATGCTTCCCTCCCAAAACATAAATCTAATTACATAAACTCTAATATACCAAAAAGTAATAGGTAATTACATTGAATAGATTTTGATGAGAATTTTGACATCGGGTACTCTTTCCATTCATCTCTACAAAATTTTAGTTATTCATTTTAGGACATATTCATTTGGAAATCCCGGTAGTACATAGAAAATATATATAAATAAACTACTAAAAATATTATTAATGAAATTTTAATTCCCTTCATGAATTACTTGTTTTGGGATTCTAATTTTTTGATGGTATACAATATCCATCATAAAAATTTATATGTAATAACCACAATCATTATAATTATTTTGTTTTAATCATTTAAAAAACATTCACCAAAATAAGTATTATTTTTCAAATATGATTTGATAGTTAAACCTTACAATATATACCGTAATATTTTCAAGTTGAAGAAATCCATAGGCTTATGATGTTTCTTCAATGACCCCAAACTATAATACTGATAATATTAATAAATCACCCAAACATAACAGAATTATGGTTATAAAAACAAAATTGAATAATATGAATTTAATCAGAAAAAAAATTATTTTAGGGAATTAATAATTAATAATGGATATCATGTGAAAAAATTTATTTAAATTCAATATTTTGATTCAAAAATAAAATAATTTTCTATTCAATTTTTTTATTAGCATCTAGGGATATTCTAAAAACAAATATGTAATGTAAAAAATATATATTTTATAATAATAATATTTTAGATATTTACACTATAATTATATCCACCAATAAAATTCTTCCATTAATTATTTTATAATCAAATTCCATGGTCATGTCATATTTTATAGTTTTATGTTTTACATAATTCATGAAATCATTAAATTTCCCAATGTGGGAGTGATAATGAGTCAAAATATTTCTTTATAGTTTTTTTAATTTATATATTTATAATATATAAACATATTGAAAATATGAATAGTTAATATATATACTGAACATACTAGATATTTTATTTTTGGAAAAATAGATTTTGAAAATTTACCACTTCTATATATTCACAACTATATCTCATATGCATTTAATGAGATATTTTTATTTATACACCTGAGAAAAATCATGTATATAAATGAATATTAAAATATTTTCCCATTACATTTAGTGTATCACATTATTTCATCTTTAAATGTTGTATTTTTATGAATTTGTAGTGTTATTACATGACGTAGTGGAAGTGGTAGGTTTAATGTTTTCTCAAATGTTACTTTTTAATTTCTTAGTTGATTCACTATATTATATTTATCCAAATATAAATTTATCATTCATTTTTCTTATTTTTAATACCATATATCATTTCCCAAATTTATATATCAATTTATACAGGATTTTTATTTGAATGTTTTTATGTAAACTAATCATGTATCTTTATAAAATTTAATGACCATTCAATAAAAGTTACAGTAGAAATAACAACCATGTTAACGTATAAGAAAACAATAGGATTAAGAAACTCGAAGCACATAAAATAAGATACATGAATCTACAATATCATGTGTTCATTTGGTATTTTTTTATCATGTAACATGTCTCATAGGATATTATACACTATACACCTCAAAATAAATTGTCATGTGTGTTTTGATAGATATAAATCAAATTCAATTTCAACAGATGGATTTTAAATAAACTAATGCTATTATAAGTTATTCAATTACGATTTAAGAGATTGAGTTATGATAATATTGGTTACTTTATGTCAAGTATGATGTTTTGGGAATTTGAAAGCCTCAAAGATTATTGGGTTATGTGGCTCTTCATGTACTAATCATTATTTTTGTATTGGTTCATATTGATCCAATCATATATAATATTCCAAAAAACTAGAATAAATAAACATATATTTCAAGGAAATTTATTTTTTGGAAAACCTTTCGTCATCTCATATGTATCTCATAGAGGTATTATATTCTCAAAATATGTTTGAGGTGACACTAAAAATATTACACCTCAAATGCAGCCATATTTTTCTACTGAATTCATATCTATTAAATGTAGATTTTATTTAGGTAAAATATATACAGATCATGTGTCAAAATCACATAAGAAACATAAAAATAAATTTATATTTTCTGTAACACTATTATTAATAATTGAAAATTATTATTATTCCATACTTTCACATGATTCATATACTATATGTGTGTTTTCATCTACTAGTGTTAACTCTTAAATTATATTAGCCTCCTACAATAATACATGACGTAGAATAGAAGATACTTCTATGTCTGATTCATAAATCTATATATAAATAAAGGAACCTATTTTATTTAATAACACCTAAGATATTTACAATATATTTAACATACATTCATTTTTTTTCAAGTGACGAATACTTCATCCTTGATTTACTGTAGGGGAATATTAGTTTTGATGCATGATGATTGTTTTTATCACTTCTTTGTGGTTCAAAAATTTTATATTTTAAATGAAATTGCATAAAATAAATATTTTAATCCTGAATATTATCGATAAAAATTCAAAATAAATGATTCCTCAACATGTTGAGTAATAAATGATTTACATGTGTCATAGTTTATAATTCGTGAAAAAATTACTTGTGGGTGGGGATTTATATTACCCCAAAAATATTTATTAGGATTATTTGTTATAAATTATCATTAATCTATATGGATTTTTCCAGCGACTATAATGAAAACATTATTATCAAAATAAACTAAAATAGAAAAAATCTGTATGAAAAAATGAAAATTAAATCAATGTTTCATATAATTTTTTTTGTAAAATATATAAATTATATCATAAAATTACTATAATATCTTCAACATGGATTTATTCAATATAGTAATGACATTGTGCAATTGTTCTATATAAATTTGAAAATTAATTTTAATTATGAAAATAATGTAAATAATAATCATTAATAGGATGGGGGAAATACGTTGCCCTCATAAATTATAACCAAACAAAAACATTATTAATTTTCTTCTTCCTTGATAAAATAATTTAATATATTTATTCTACACTAATTTTTTTTATAAACATGTTGTTGATCCACAAATAATTCCATATTTTCAGCATTACAAATGGTTTATTCCTAGATAATTGTAAAAATATAATGTGGAGAAGTCACCATCTATAGAATTTTTAAATATATATTTTATATTATGTAATGGTAGTAGAAATACATAATATTATGAAGATAAATGTGGTATATTAAAAATAAATTAAAAAATTCAATGAAATCCCATTATTTTCTTTAATGGTTGATGAGATTTTTCTCCTCCATTAAGTATAAAAATACCTTTTTTTGTTCTAGCCTTATTTATAATTCAATGTATGCATTGAAACCACTTTCAAATAATTGTGATATAATAAAAAAGGGCCATCCTAAAAAGAATTTTTTTCTATACCTATAGTTTTGATTGTCTATAACAGAAAAATTTAACAATTCCTATGAGTGGGATATAGGAAATAAAATACCCTCACTCCATGTAAATCCATTATGAAAAGTTGTTCCTTATACCCTTACACACTAAAATTCACATTCATAGAGTCAAATTATACAACTTTAAATACACTTATATTTTCTAGACATATGAAATTGAAAATACAAACATGATATTTTTATAATATAACCCATATATTTGATAGATGATTTTGATGTTTTATATATTTGGGTAAATTATATTTCACTCCATGGAACTAGAAACATGCATCACTTATTTCAAAATCCTAACTCCAATATTTTCATTATAAAATGTTCGTTGTGTTCCTTGTAATAGAATATATTACCACTAATTAATAAACTACTGTAAGGGATAACATTTATATTTGGACCCTATATATATTGATATTATTGAGTAATTGAAATTGAATTTTTTTTATTAATCCTTTAAATATGATCCCATAACTCTCTTATATACTATTTATTTAGGTATTAGGTATCCATCATTCATCAATAGATGGATTCAAATATCTATGAATTACATTGTGGACTTAAATATATAAGGAAACCATTATTATTTTATGTAAAACCTAAATGTTATCCAGATCCTACTCAGTAATGGTTACTGTAACAACATCTATTCTAGGAATCCCTTTTCTTATTTGGATTCCACTGTGATTAGATTTTGTGATACCAAGTCTATCAATATCTAATATTTAATTAGTACAGAATTTAATATCTTCTTTAATAATATATCACTCCAAATAAAAACCTTCTGGATGAATTCAATTCTAAATAACCCCTTTCAAAATATTCATATATCATTAATTGGGAAAATCTATCATTATCGAAAAAAAACACATAGTCGAACTCTTATTAGAGTGTAAACCATTAGGTTGACTTTTTTATAATATAATTATGATGTGAAGAATATCTCTAATTAACATAATATTGCTAAAACATCCTTATTAATAATTGAATACTTTTTGTGGCCTATAACTTTACTATAGATGAATTTGAAAAAGTGTCAATGTATGACTAATGTATGTCGTAAATTTTTTAGGTAGAGTGGAACATAATTATATAAGAATTAAATAATACTCAAAAAAATTAATGTCATTACATTTTCTCCCTTATTTCCTCTAATTAGTCATTGGCATGACATTATTAAAATACCCCTCTATATGTTTTACACCATTAAGGTTGTTTTATAATTGAAACTTTTCTTGTCTGGATATATTTTAAGACACTGGAGAAAGATTATTTATTCCTTCAGCATTTACTAGGTCCAACTATCTATATATATACATGTAAATCGTGTTCAAAATTTCTTTACATCCATATTTATTTTATCTATGGTAATTTTGTTATCCTGTAAATAATAAAATTACACTTTTATCATTTGTGCATGACATAAAGAAATTTTTTTTTTGAAAACAATACTAATATGGAAATTCAAATAAAAATTATATATCTTTTCAACCAAATTAAAAATGGTTTATTGATAATGTTTATATGAAATCAGTGCCAATATCGTTTAATTTCATGAATAGTTTATCAATCATTAATTGATATAGCACTTTAAATTATTTTCTATTTACATAAAATGATTTCATCCATAGTTGATATTTATTTTCTAGAGTATAAATTATAGATGAACTAGAAACAATATCTTCATGGATTGTTTCAAAAGAAATTATTGTATACAACCTTCACAAATGGGACAGCCCAATAATCCATTTATCCAATTTCTTAATACATTTTAGTAGGCAGAAAAAATAATTTTTTGTCCTGTCAATTATTTTTCTAAATGTGAACTCATCACTTCTATGAGCCACATAAAATGTATCAATTATGAACCAAATAAATATCATATCATAAATGAATGGGGCCAAATAATAAATAATATCAATCAGATTGTTATTGTTTATATGTATGTAGATAAAAAATAGTGTATATTATCTTTATGTAAACCCATGATTGAATGTGATAAATTACCACCACAACTATCCATGTGCTGTGTGAACTACATTGTACAAAAAATGGATTTATTCCATACATTGATAAAAAAGATGAAGGAATCTTAGATTGTTTTAGAATTAACGATATCAAAAATAATGTTCATCCATTGAGGAGAGTATATTAATTGGATATGATTCCCATATTTGATTCATATATCTATCATTACTGAAAGTTTTTTAATTGTTTCCAAAAATAAATATATTTATCTATAAATTGTAATAATTGGAATATACTGTAAAAATTTTAATGGGATTGATTCGTCTTCAATGTATCAATCTATAACAAACATAGGAAATTTTGTGACTGATTAATATCACATTCTATATGAATCCTAATATCATCCTAGTTTGTATGAAAATCATATTTTTCTTATAATTAAGTCTAACATTTATTGATTTGATCGATTCAGGGAAAAATAAAAATTCCCTTAATACTATTATGGATGAATTCAACTTGAATAACAAAAATATTTAATTATAAAAGGGATTTTATATTGTTCATATGCATGATATATTAAAATCTTAACAAACTTTTTAACTTTATCATTATACCCCACTGCAATATTATTAACATTCAACCATTTTAGATTCATATACATCCTATTAGGTTTAATGCTTGACATATTTAAAGTAAATAAATAAATAAAGATAATGTATTAATTATAAGTGTAGAAACATATAAATACATTAAATAAATTTTATTATTATCCTAATAGAAAAGTCATACCCACATTGGATAAAATAATAATAAAAAATTGTTTTAATATAAAAAGGATATAAGTTTTTGAAATTAAAATATTAGACTCCTTATACAAAAGAATTCATATTCATGGCCTCCTCTTAAAATAATAAATTTCATTGTCTGAGAAAAATATGGATGGTGTTTGGTGGAATTAATATATAAAATTTATTATGGATGAAATCATTAAAGGTGAGAGATCAATATTTAGGATAAATTACAATAATAGGAAACTACATGGGAGTATATCCCCAACGATTATTTTTTTTACCATTGGTATATTATAATTTTAATTTAATAATAATAATCATCATGGAATACTATAGTTGAATGAATCTCAACATCTAAATATTATTGGTAATGATTCATATAATGTTTACATATTACATAGGGGTTACATTAAAAGAAGAAACTGATCGTGGTTTATAGTTCATATGAACCCCAATAGAGTTAATAATTTTTAGAACATTATAAAATAAGAATTTAATATATACAAATCACTTTTTCTTTCAAAATATGTTCCTAATGATTCAAAGTGATATTATTTTAGTGATTGAAATCATTAAAGGAAGGGAATGTGTGATATATATAAACTACTAAAGATTTGAGTTAAATTTAATCTATTTAAATACATCGATAGAAAAAATTATCACTCATCAAATTATTAATGGATATCCATTAGGATGAATCAATAAAAAAATATTGATGTTTTTGGTTAGAAACATTACAATATTATAGGTGTTAAAATGAAATTTTATTTATATATTATCAATTGAAATAGTGAGTTAATATTTCCACTAAATAAAAAATAATGTCATATTAGTCATGATTACAACACTAATTGGATATAAGAATGTTTTTTGTACTTCATTTGATGAGAATTATACATTGAAAATTAAAAAAAATGGTTTCAAAACTAGTAGAGAACATCAAAATTTTTAGAATAATTATTCTAGTATATGTAATACATGGAAGTGAATATTAT
This sequence comes from Viscum album, assembly GCA_963277665.1. Taxonomy (NCBI): domain Eukaryota; kingdom Viridiplantae; phylum Streptophyta; class Magnoliopsida; order Santalales; family Viscaceae; genus Viscum; species Viscum album. The sequence goes on along the minus strand of OY728158.1, from coordinate 357,045,408 downwards.
TTGGATATGTTAAAACTCAATATGATATACATGGATTTATATTATTATTGGAGGAATATGGGAATCAGGAAGTAAACATTGATCTTTTGTTAGACATCAAAATGTACAGTAATTAAAATAAGGAAAACAGGAAAATTAAATCAATAATAATTTTTTAGGGTAGTAGACATATAGAGATAATTATTTTATTATACAAAAAATGAATTTTATAAAAAAACAATATAAAAAATAACTTTATCAAAAAAAAATTCTAGGATGTTTTTATCTACATATACTGCACCAATATCAATATTATCTAGATAGTCCAAAATAATTTTTAGGATTGTATTTTATTTGAAATAGGTAGACTATTTTAATATATGTGTTAAAACATGATTATGTTAATAATTTATTATCATGGGATTTGATTGGGAATCATAATAATTTACCCATTTTTGAGGTCAGTAATTTAATCATTCACATACCTTGTTTGATAAATATTAAATGTAATTTATACCTTATGAGTATGGTTTATTATGGTTATATTGTTGAAACTCTTATATATATTGAATTTTTTTATAAATATTTGTAGGTATTGAGACATGATACTATAAGTTAGTTTTTTCCCATTTCCTAGTTTTTTCAATTATAATCTTATGTATGATTTATTCATTGGATGATTTTTTTAGTTTAGCAGAAAAGATAGGGAGGTTGATTTCTTTTAGTGGGTATTATCTTGGTGACCTAGCCCAATAAAAATTGTTTCTGCAATTAGATTTTTTGTTCCTTTACTTCTTTTGATATTCTTATATTTTCTGAATGTTCATTTCATGGAAGATGAATACAAAAGTAGGGGTTATTTTCATTATTATAGGTCCAAATAAGACTAAAGGATATTTAATACTTTTGTTCAATATTTTAATTTTCTGTATCTTGTAAATTATGATATTCTTGTAAATATATCAATATGGTTTTGTTATAAAATGTGATTTATCTTTAAAAATTATAATTTATTGTATATGTTTGTGGATCAATTGAGCACACCCATGCATGACTATCTACAAAAATATAATTAAATCATTATACATGTTTCTATTTTCCAAATTTGGATAGAATTTTTTATAACGTGAATATTTGAGAAAATAATCCAAAAAATCAAGATTTATTTACTTTTTGGGAAAAAAATTATTAACTTTGTGAATAATGTAGTCTTGGTATATAGAATAAAAAACAAAAAATCTATTTTTGATAAATTCAATGAAATTATTTAAAAATTGTTAATACCACGCGGCATACTGTTATATGTGATAGCTTCCTAGATAAGAAACCAAAACCAATTGGGGCTTAACAAAACACTCATGAACTCCATATTTTTATAGTCTTAGATTCATTCCATGATATACACTAGAATAGATTCCATGGCTATGCTTCTCATGACGGCCCCCCTAACCCCAACCCCCATCCAAACCACACTTGCTAAAGCATCCACCACTACCACTCTACTTGATTATCCACCATTAGCTATGGAACCATAAAACTCACTAGGTGTGTGCCAGAAATGTAGACGAAGTGAAATTATTATTATCACACCCCCTCTCTAGTACTGAACCATGAAATTATAAAGGATAAATAGTTTCCAATGCATATCATATCTAATTAGAATAATTTATAATTAATTTTTTGGTTATTATATGTTTCCGTGTATTAATTATTTTTGAATTTCCTGTTTTAATATCTCATCTTTATGTTTTCTCCCCAACCTAATAACGAAATCAGAAATGTGGAATGTGTTTTCTACTATATATTATTTTTTATTGTGTTTAAAAATATTTAACTCCCTCTAATTACTACTATAACTGAATTCTTCAACAATACTAGAAAAGAAATTTTTTAAAGATAATAATTGATGACAATTTAAATGATTATAAAATGATACATCCTTTCTATTGTTTCGTAGAACAAAAATAAATAATAATATTATATGTTCCAAAAGAAATTTATTATCAATCCCCCCTTTATAAGTATTGTAATATAGCAATGATAATGTGTTCTATTATTAGTGTTTTGTTTTAGTGAGAAAAATGGGGGCATTTATGAGTGATTTCTTTTAGATTTGATAAAAGTGTTACATTTTTAGTTATTTTATATAACTAATATAAGTGATAATTATAATAACCTTTGGTAGCGCTAATAATTTTCATGCCACTACTGTAAAGTTTCAATAGCCTTGAATTAGCCCTATAATAACAAACCCAATCAAAAACTAAATAGATTCAAGTAAAAATATAATAAAAATTTGATTGAAATAAAAATATAAAATATCAAAACCATTTAAATTCAACATTTAAATACACAATATTTATATTCATGTGTTGTATAAAATTAATCAAAAAAATTACAACTAATATAAAAAATATTTACACTTATAGAAGGCTATCACTAAAGATCAAAAAATATACAAAATATTTTCCCATCAATAAAAGAACTGATGATTTTAGTCAAATTAAATAATTCAAAAAGATTCATTTTAAATGTTTATAATTCACATAAGATACATTATATAGTTAATTAATATATATGATAAAAATATTATTAGTTAATCATGCATCTGAGTGATGTGTAGTATATTCTCACACATCACCATTGTATTATATATCATTTTGAAAATCTTGACTACAATACCAGCTTATATTCATGGATATGTCTATGTGATACATGTTTCAAAATAAAATGATACATTTATATTGAAAACATGGACTTTGATTCCTACCAACCACATCATGTGTTGGATTTAAAAGAGGTCATTTAATACGCATCACAATGGATTTATTTATCCTAGTCCTAATGATTGAAAAAATACGATATGTTTTTTTATTTTTTACTATGTGACCTAGAAATTAATAAATTATGAGTTTTCTATTAAAATCATACACTATGAGAAATACTAATCACATCATTAATTGGATTCATAAGTTGATGATTCTAAAATTTTAAATATAAGTATGAATAATTGTAATAATTTTTGAAAAAAATGTGAGATTATATTATCATTATTGTCCCATGATTCTCATTTTAAACTAAAATTATACTTTTATATTGATTATATGTACTTAGACTCATGAAAACCACATCTTATATCATATTGGAATGAGTCCAATTCATATACATTAAAAATGAATTATTGTTAATTTTTATAATCATTGAAAACATTATGAGGTAATTTTCTTAGTTTTGGCTTTGTGATGAATGTTTTAAAATAAAATTTATCATATGTATATAAACCATGTAATTCATGGTAAATTGAAAACATAATTTTTCATATTGATGTTATGTATTTTATTACAAGTTAGAAATGATTTATGGGGAATTTCACTAATGTTTGAAAACAATCTAATCATATTTTCTAATTTTGGCTAGTTATGTTAATTTTAGATTAATATAAAAACATTTATTAAAAAAATTCACATTGTGTTATAGAAGTGAAATCATTTATCATATGGATATGAGGTTAATTCATACAGATACGAAATGAATAATGTATTTTTTTTCCAAAATATTGAATATATTCTAATCTTACTTTCCTGGATTATGAATTATAAAGAGAATTTTACACTAAAATAGAAGTTTTACATTGAAAACACACACATTGTGTCATACCAACTTCACTGTGTACTATATTGATGTGTGGTAGACTCATGTATGTCACAATTAAATAATGGATCATTTTTCTAATGTTTTAAACTAATTCAATATTGTTTTAATGGGTTTGTCTATGTGATGTGAACCTCTAACAATAATGTCCATTTTATATAAATAATATTCACTTTGATTCATACCAACTGAATCGTGTTCTATAATGATGTGTAGTTAATTAACATATATCAAAAATTAATTATCAATCCCATTCATATTTTTCGATAACAATCCTAGTTATGTAATACCTACTACACCATCATTTATATATTAATATGTTTAGTTCCATATAGTCAAAAATGAATTATGGATCAGTTTCCTATTTTTTCAATAAATTATGAGATCATTTTCGATGTTTTGGATATCAAAATGATTTTAAACAAAATAATTATATTGAAAATATGTTTCTAAATTCATATAAACAATAACACATGTAATTTTGAAGTGCAGATGATTCATATATATTAAAAAAAATCCAAATTTTAGCCTTAAATTTTGAAAATAATCAAAGATGGTTTTTTGGATATGTGATATGAATTTTAAATTATAATGATACTTATATGTTAAAAAACAACATGTCATACTAGACACATCATTTTTTAGATTAATGGGAGGAAAATTATCACATGTCACAAAAGTCATATGGATTTTTTTAAAAATGTTTCAAAACAATATGAATTTTTCTTCTTGTATTTGAGTATCTCTTGTGTGTTTTTCACTAAAATTTCAATTTTTAATTGAAAACAATCATTTCAAGTCATAATGGTCAATCCATGTATCAAATTGATGTACAATAACCTCCTACACATAAAAAAAATATGTATCAATTTTCTTCGGTTGGAATAAAATGGGACATTTTCATGGTTTTGGAAATGTGACATGTTTTTGAAACACAATTATAATGTCTATATTGAAGATATGAAATTTAATTTTATACCAGCCACATCATGTGTGTAATGGACAAGAGATAAATTCATACACATAAGAAATTAATTATGGACCATTTTTGAAAAGTTGGGAAATAATTTGAGCATGTATTCTCAGTTTTAATGGGGATTATAAATTTAATCAAAAATTAAACTTATATATTAAAAACTGTCACTAAGAGTCCTACTAAAAAAATCATGTTCTTGATCTATAAACGATCAATTAATATTCATTATAAATATATAATGTATCATTTCCATAAATATAAAATATAATCTGAATATTTTTGCTCAGTTTTTTTACTAACATGTTTTTTGAACTCAATTGACACTTTTACATTAGGAACATGCACATGGCATACTACCGACCACATCATCCATCAAATTTATATGAGCTGAATTATTACATGATAAAAATTAATCTTAGATCATGTTCCTAATTTTTTTGGTCAATATGAGATTTTGTACTCTATTTTTGATATATGAAGCTTATGTTACAGTAAAATGACACTTAAAACATGCACTTGCAGACATATTGGCTGAATCATGTGTCATATTTATTTGTGGTCATTCCGAACACAAAAAAAATAAATTATGGATCATTTTATTGATGGTTGAATGAAACCAAGGATCCTATTCTTATATTTTTCTTTGTGATACATGTTTTAATCCAAAAATTATATATTGAAAGAAGAAATTCTATTATTACCAATCACATCATGTGTCATCATGAAATGTTGTATATTCATATAGGTCTCAAATGTAATATAAAACATTATCATATGTTTCAAAAAATGAAAGTTTTTTCCATAATTTTGGTTATTTGGAGCATTTTTTAAACTAAACTAAATCTTTTATATTGAAACATTCACATTTTGTCATTCCTGCCACATAAGGTGTCATATTATATGGTCAATGATTGATAGAGACCAAAAATGAATTATATATCACTTATTTAAAATTTATTGATAATATGATCTTGTTTTGTCAATTTTATCTATGTGGAAGATTTTTGGAACTCAAATGACACTTTTAATTTGAAAAAAATAAACATTGAGTCATACCATCCAAATTGTAAGTCATATTCATACACGATTGATTTCTAGATGTACAAAATTAATTATTGATCACTTTACTAAATTTTGAAAAAAAAATGGTATTGTTTACTCTATTTTGCCAATGTTATATTAATTTTAATATAAAATAAGACTTTTAAATTGACAAAAAACTTGAAGTTATTTCAGTCACATCATTCATCATATTGATCTTTCAGTCAATTCCAGGACATAGATACTGAATTATGGAAAAATTTTCTAATTTTTTAGGAAAATCCTATCTCGTATACACTGTTTTTTCTATGTGACTTTTTAGAGTAATATGGTATATTGAATTGTAATACATGCATGTTTAGTAACAATTTCCAGATCATGTGTTTTATTGATATTTAGTTTATTACTATCTGTCACAAATGAATTATGGATCATTTTCTTACTATTAAAAAAATATACAATCATTTTTCATTGTATTTATACTTTTATTCTTGTTTTAAAATATAATAAAACATTTATATTAGAAACACATATATTAATTAATATAAAAAATAGCATGTTTCATATTGATTTTCTGTCAATTCCAATAAATTAAAAATTAGTTATGGATAAAAGTCAGTAATTTTGAAAACAATATGAACTTATTTGATTATTATTTACAATGTCACACATTTTTTATTTAAAATTGAAATTTTATATTGAAAACATTAACATTGATTCATACAAGAAATAACATATATCATATTTATATCTATTTATATCATAAACATAAAAAATATGTTCACCCACACCATTCAAATTCAATTTGAAAAGAAACAACAACCAAATGAGTAAAAATGTTGAAAGAATTAAATATATTGGATGGAATATCACAAGTAATAAAATGTTGAAATTTAGTGTTGTTATATTCCAATGTAGTTGATTTTATTGGTGCATCAATGTTTTCATTCTGTGAGAGCGTGAACAACATGATGGATGGGGTCCTCTTTTAGGGTTTTATATTAATTATCATAATGGATTTATCCTTCGTTTTTGAACAAAATTTATAGAGAGCGATAATTATCAACACTAAAATAGAAATTTTTGATAAAACTTCTCTTTATGTGTTATAAATATTATCACTAATTAATGTGACAATTTATCAACACTTCTTATGAAAACATGATAAATATAGGTTTTTAATGTATTTTCTTTTTTAGCACTACAAAAATCATTATTTATTTGTAATCCATGGATAGAGCTAGTAATCATCCATATTTATTGACCTAGTAGGTGATAGTTGTTGTGCTCTTTCATCACCCTATGAAGTGGCAGGGACCTCTATCATTCAGCGAGGGAACTCAACTTCTCTTCTTCTCTCCCTTTTTATCCACAATTTTCTTCATTCATTAACTCAGATATCACTTATCCCAAATTTTTCATATTGGTTTGATGTATTAACAAAACATTCACTCTCAAACATAGTGTTCACTGATGCATCATTTCTTTTGAACCTGATATTGATATCATGTTTCAATCAATGTTTCCCATCATTGGGTTCAATTGACAAGTTTTTTTCAGATATTTGTTGACTACAAGAACAATTTACAAATAGGACTTCTCTACAATAGGGACAACACGATTTAGTTCTATTCAGAGAACTACATGGTCCGGCCTTAGGCTAGTTCTCCTAGAATCTGGAACAAATAATATTTATCCTTATTCAGGTGGTCTTATAATTTCACCATAAAATACGATAGCCTGACTACCGTGATTTGAGTTATTTTTCCTAACAACCCAATTTATTTTCATATTATTTCCATTTTTCGAATGCTATGTAATTTAGTTGGTAGATATTTATGTTATGATAGAATAAATTTGTAGAGACCTGAAGCTTGACGTACATGGACATTACATTACTTTTGCGGAATACTTAGAACAAAACAAAAACACACACATAAGGACCGTAAATGTTTAGTGTCTTTGGGAACACGGAATATAATCTTCTAATCATGGTGAAAGATCATCAACATCTCCCATATTGAACTTCCTTTTGTTTACCTAAAACCTTTATTTATATTCTGGGTAAAAGAAAACATAAAAGGGTGAGCTCAAATGCTCAGTAAGGGTAAACAAATGAAATATCAATCACATCATATACATAAGAGCATAACTTTTGGAAATCTTAACCTGCAAAAGAAATCATAATTTCAGAACATGGGATAAATAATAGTTGTGAAATATAAACCCAATAATCATAACTTCAAGCATGAAACTTTGTTTCACACACACGTAATCATAGAGAAGCATTTCATATTAGTCAAGACTCATTTCCAAGACTATCTTAGGGGACAAAGTCCATTTCTGAACAAAGTTCACTCCTCGTTTCAGTCCTGTTTCACTGAACCGGTTTAACCTACCGTTCCATCCATGTCTTTCTCATGAGATATAAAATATTTACCCAATGCATTGGAGGGAGATATAGGTCCCACCCATATCATAGTGATACCATTTTTATGTGTACCACAAAATCATAAACCATACATCATAGCATAACCCATGTAATAAAAATGGGAATCTTTAAACATCGTGACGTCATAAAACAATTCATATAAAATAAAAGAAGTCCTAAAAAAATATTTCCATCACAAAATAATCAAATCCATGTAATAATAGGGATATAAACAAAACCCGTTATTATCTTAGATGGAAAATAATTTTGATAAAACACTTGAACTCCATTCTTGAGGAAAATATCCTTTCTACATCAAAAACAATTTTCCTTTCTTAACATGTCATACAATTTTAAACTAAAAGAAGTTGATTAAAAATAAACATAAAATCTTGTAAAGGAAGATTCTTGTAAATAATGTTTTAAAAATCCATTCATGCCGTATAAGTTAAAAAAACATTCTTCTCGTACTTTTGTCGGAAAAGTCAAAAAGTACCTCGTACGAAAAACGACAAAAGATTTCTTTCATATCTTTTACTAAAAACTCACCAAAGGGTAAAATTGGATTTAAAAAATTTTAGGTGGATTGAAATAATATTACATATTGAGGAAACATGGATGTGGATGATAAAATACACCCTAGTAAATAACAAAGTATAAACAATCTCGGATAAAATGAGATTGTAATATTTTCCCTTACCGTAGGTACAACTTGCATCATAAGTGTCCGAACCACCTGTATAATGATTTAAATAATGTCATTGACTTATTCCAGAATCATAATCATTGTTATTATATCATATATGGTTCACTTAATACTTTATATTACCTATTCTTTTGTAAATTCCATGTTAAAGAGAGTTTTGGGTAAAATCGTTTCATTTGACATCTGTGTTTTGACTTGTAATTATTCATATGATTACTTATATCATGATTACATAATTCTACAATATAAAAAATGATATATATATAAAATATATTCAAAATATACAAATATATAATAGATCAGTAAATGGAACGAAATACAGCGTTCATGGAGACGGTAGGCCGTACGTACGCATGAACGCTGTTTTCGTTTCCTTATTGACTTGAATGGAATTAAGTAGATGAAATACATATATATACACATAAATATAGGATCATTATTATTTCATATATTTCGTTATTAATTATTATATATACTTTATAATCATTCATGTATGGTTAACATGGAGAATGAATCTCATCGCGTCGTGGAGACGGTAGTCCGTACGTACGCACGAGTGATTATATCGTTCTCATGATGGTTGAATTGTATTGGAGTGTATGTATACTATTTCAGAATCAATATAAATTTAAAATTATAATATATAGACATTATGTACACCATTATACCCATCCAAGTAAGGTGGTGGTGGAAAATAGATTACACCACGGTGTGGAGACGGTATTCCGTACCTAGGCACGCGCGGTGATTTCATTTTCCGTAGGATGGATAAATGGTGAAATAGGGTCGTTTCGTACTTATAATAACATATCATTATATGAGTGATACTGATGTTATTACTTCATAATGAAACAACCTAAGAAGAAGAAGTGGAAGAAGAAATAAAGTTGAATTAATCGGTAACGGAAATTACCTCTTCTTTGAAGCGCATACTTGATTCCTCCTCTTAGGGCACTAAAATTTGTATTTGAAGAAGACCAGGACCTCTAGGATGTTTATAGGGAAGTGGAGAAGAGAATTTGGAAGGGGTTGGCCGATCGTGAAGGCTCAAAGTGATGTCAGGAAGAGAGGGAGGTGGTGCCCTTTTATAAGGGAGGAGAGGGGCTCTTTTGGAAGAACTAAAATAATTATTTTATTATAAAGCCAAATTCGGTTTTAAATAGCTCCAAATTGATTTATTTAGAAAATAAGGTGGGTATGGGTCGAAATCCTCTCATCCAATATAATTTAGACAAGTTTACCTTCCTATTTTAACCTTATCATTTAGATTCAACATTAAGTTAAATAATTTTACTTTTACCATGTCTTCTTGTGTTCTTATAATATAAGGTTAATAAAATTACTATAAAAAACCAAAAGAACCCCAAGTTGTTTATTATTAATATATATATCCTTATATAAGTAATTTTTCTGAACCTTATATTTTTAGGAATAAAATAACAATTAATAATATAATAGTTTTTTTAAAAACTATTTTATTTCATTTTTGATACTATTTTGTAATTGATTTTTGTGAAAATCATAACAGAATTATTAGTTCGAAAAAAGTAACTTAAGTCAATACTAACATGTCATATTAACATAAAAAATTAGTTTAATTCATAAAAAGTCTCAAATTAATTTTATTTTGGTATTTATAACATCAATTATGTCAATATTTCATTAATAAGATAATAACTGCATCATCTTTGTGTCATAAATAAATTAAATTATTTAACGTCTAAAAATTAAAAATAAAATATAATTATGTATAAAATATTTTTATCTTTTTAATGAATATTTATAGTCGAATTTATCTTATGTATAACCCTATATTAAAAATGATATACTTATTAAACGTTGATTTTTACTATTTTAACCCTTTTTTAAATAAATTAATAATAAATGTCCTAATCTAATCCAAGTGGGCCTAAATGGTCATATTTTATTGGTAAGGTTGTTTTTCGTCGAATTAAACTTATCCAATATAATTAGGACACGTGTAATGGTAAAAATAATATCATTTTTACCCTTAATTACCCTATTTACTTTTAACTGTGGTAAAAAAAGTAAAAAGTTACTATTCACCAAAAAATATTTTCATCTCATTGAACCACATTTTACTTACCGACATCAACCGTGTCTCTCGGATTTTTGAATTCTCACTCACAGAAGTGGTAAAATTATGTTTTATGGAAAATTCATTTATTTAACTAGCACTTAGTGGTTTCACTATTCATCAAAAAATGAATGTTTCCAGAAAAATACCAAAAATTAGGCCTAAGATATATTTGATATTATGAACTGAAAAATGATGTCTATTTTACCAAATTCAAAACATATAAGTTTCATTACTTAATTTAAAAATTAACTCCCGTCGTCAAAACAAATAGCGTGTTTTGAAGAGATAATAACTATCAAAAGATTTACACTTGTTTATGTCTGGTTTAAATGTGAAATTACATCCAATGACCAAAATTGTATTAAATTGAAAAAATATATTCTAAATATACTTTAAAACAACTCAAATTAATAATTTATCACTATTAATTATTTTGATTAAAAAGGTTGTTTTTAATTAAAATTTAGTAATTTTCACTATTCATCAGAAAATGAAAGTTATCCGAAAAGTACCAAAATTTCACCCTAAGCTAATTTCAATATTCCGAATCCAAAAATGAAGTCCATTTTGAAAAATAATATTTACAAAATTTCAAAAAGTGGTTTTTACTATTCATAACGGTTAGTTTTAAAAATAATTTAATAGCATATTGTTGTTTAGTGAAACTCGTTATTGCGTACTACACATGCTATCGAGGAAATTAAAAAGAATATTTTTCATAAATTCTAAGGGTGTTACATTCTACCCCACTTAAAATGAATTTCTCCCTCGAAATTCGTCGGGGTTATAAATGGTTTACTAATCGAAAGTTTCATTAATAGAAACCAACATCGTAAAAAGGAATACCAAAACATGGCTTTAAAAACTAAAGAATAAAACGTAACGGTTACCCAAATTTACTAATAACTGGGTTTCCATATAGGAGAACATAGGTGAAAATATTGATTTGGAAGAAAAATCTAACCATCGTGTTCTGATGGAGACTGGTAGAGAACATGGCTATGGAAAAGCCAGCAATCACAAAGCCATAAATTTGTGACGATCTAAGGTACCATCTGATTCATCAGATATAAGAGCACTAGGACAAAATTTTTGGTTTTCAAGATCATTTCCCTAGAGTTGATGAAATTGGAATTAGAAGAAATACTTTCGTGATTTTGGTATAGTCTCATAGTTGGTCGTTCTTTGGACAATTTCCACATCATATATAAAAGAAATAAAGTTGAATTTGTTATTCGTGAAGTGTTAACAGATCATGTGATAGAATTATGGGTCATTCCATCTGTTTCAAACAAATGGTTAACAAAAGTTATCAAATACACATAAGTCCATCTATGGTGAGTTTAATCATTTATGATTCCAAAAATGAACTTATACTTCATATGTCATACCACGTAATAAAATAAAACTAGTTTCTACTAACCAGGGACTTCTTGTAGGCCAGTGGTAGGCAATAAAGGCCAGTCGCACTTCAGTTTTGGGTTCAATTCCCACAGCCTTGTCCGATGTGATGGGTTGTCGCCCGTCCTGCAGGTTTTCCTTTTTCTGAAGCTATATTACTATAACATCCCATCAATAATATCGAAAAAAGTTATATCCTAACTTATGTCAAACATAATCCATTCCAATCTAAAATACTTCGGTCCAAGCTCATAGTATAAAGAAAATGATTACTTGAAATGTCACATAACAATCACGTGAATACCATCATTTATCCACCATATATCATAAGATATATCTTGTTGGTCAAATTACAAACATGTGAATACCTTAATCATGTATTCTCTTGAAGAATGAATACCCATTGAATCTTAGTGAAAACATGAGTGCTGTTAAAAGTTAACTCATTCCATATACCAAAATACAAAAATTCTATATACTCAAACCATGATATAACCTTCTCCTTATATCAGTCATCAGCTCATGAATACTATCAAACATTTAATTTTCTCCTTATCCCTTCATTATGAGCTTATCATCTATATTCCAAAAATATCTGAATATCCTTTAATGGATACTGGTACCATTAATCATACAATTTCATAACTCAAGGAAAGACAACTGTGTAACAATCCTTAGATGTCTATTTATTCCATAGTTCCATGAGATTACTTATACAACATTACACTTGATAAACATGTAATCATTACACTACATTCTTAAACCATTGACCGAGCTTCAACAATTCGTTCATCTCACATATATTTTGTAGTCTCTTCATCATCAACAACATAAATACTACCCATATGGCCGTACTGATTCTCTTCATGAGGTTTTCCCTTAGGTCATTGGTTTATATAATTCCCGTACATTCCACATTTAAAACATTTAACCATTGTTGATGTCGTAGCAATACCATTATCCTCATCCATGGTGTTAACTGAACCATTTCCTTTGCACTTACTGGATTTGTGTCATTCTATGCCACACCCAAAGCATCTTTCAGTTCCCTTGAAACAAGCTCATCGATGCCTCTTCCGACATGATTTACATGAGGGAAATTGAACTTTATTTGCTCTATAATCATCATGAAACTCCATCTTTCTCTTATTATATGAGTCGGGAAACTTACCAAAGTTGAGATTAATGATCATATTATGAGATTGCTGATTATGCATAATAACGATGTTTGGACTTCCAAATTCCGTTTCATTTGGTTTCTCATGAAGAATATCATTCCATTGTCCTTCATATCCTCCATTATCACGAATCGTCCTGTTTCCAGCCATTTTCTAAAACCCAAAAAGAATAGTTTGAGAGGAAAAATTCATTCTAGGGAAAACAACATAGTAAAGGGGGAGAACCCTCAATATCTAACATCTTAGTTTAGATTATAATATTGTTACAGTAGTTCTAGGACTATATCCTATATGTATACTTATCCTTAGGGACATCCCTAGACATACCTTAGATATATATCTAGGGATCTCACTAAGGTTTTCGCATCCTAGTTTCCAATGGTTGACTAAACCTTTTCTCTGATACCAACTGTAGAGACCCAAACCTTGACGTACATGGACATTACATTACTTTTGCGGAATACATAGTACATAACAAAAACACACACACAAGGACCGTAATAGTTTAGTGTCCTTGGAAACTCGGAATATAATCTTCTAATCATGGTGAAAGATATTCAACATCTCCAATAAAGATCTTCCTTTTTTTACCTAAAACCTTTCTTTATATCATGGGGAAAATAAAACATAAAAGGGTGAGATCAAAATCTCAGTAAGTGTAAACAAAAAAATATCAATCACATCATATACATAAGAGCATAACTTTTGGAAATCCTAACCTGCAAAAGAAATCATAATTTCATAACATGGGATAAATCATAATAGTGAAATGTAAATCCAATAATCATAACTTAAAACATGAAACATTGTTTCATACACACATAATCATATAGAATCATTTCTTATTAGTCAAAACTCATTTCCAAAACTATCTTGGTGGACAAAGTCCATTTCTGAACCGAGTTCACTCCTCGTTTCAGTCCTGTTTCACTGAACCGGTTTAACCTTCCGTTCTAGCCAGGTCTATCTCATGAGATATAAAATCTTTACCCAATGCATTGGAGGGATAAATAGGCCACACCCATCTCATAATGATACCATTATTATGTTTTCCACAAAATCATAAACCATACATCACAGCATAACCCATGTAATAAAAATGGGAATCTTTATACATCTTGACGTCATAAAACAATTCATATATGATAAAAGAATTCATAAAAAAATATTTCCATCACGAAATAATAAAATCCATGTAATAATATGGATAGAAATAGAACCCTTTATTATCTTAGATGGAAAATAATTTTGATAAAACACTTGAACTCCATTCTTGAGGAAAATATCCTTTCTACTTCAAAAATATTTTTCCATTCTTAACTTGTCATACAATTTTAAACTAAAATAAGTTGATTAAAAATAAACTTGAAAAAATTTAAAGGAAGCTTGTTGGAAATAATGTTTTAAAAATCCATGCGCGCCGTATAAGTTAAAAAAACATTCTTCTCGTACTTTGGTCGGAAAAGTCAAAAAGTACATCATACGAAATACGCCAAAATATTCCTTTCACATCATTTAATAAAGACTCACCAAAGGCTAAAATTGTATTTAAGCAATTGTAGGTGGATGTAAATAATATTACATATTGAGGAAACATGGATGTGGATGATAAAATACACCCCAGTAAAAACCAAAGTATAAACAATCTCGGATAAAATGAGATTGTGATATTTTCCCTTACCTTAGGTCTGACTTGCTTCATAAGTGTCCGAAACTACTGTATAATGATTTAAATAATGTCATTGACTTATTATAGAATCATACTCATTGTTATTATATCATATATGGTTCACTTATGACTTTATATTACCTGTTCTTTTGTAAATTCCATGTTAAAGAGAGTTTTGGTTAAAATCGTTTCATTTGACATCCGTGTTTTGACTTTTCATTATTCATATGATTACATAGATCATGATTACTTAATTATAAAATATAAAACATGATTTATATATAAAATCTACTCAGAATATACATATATATAATTGATCAGTAAATGGAAAGAAATACACCATTCATGGAGAAGGTAGGCCGTACTTACGCATGAACGATGTTTTCGTTCCCTTATTGAGTTGAATGGAATTAATTATATGACATACATATATATACACATAAATCTAGTATCATTATTATGTCATATATTTCATTATTACTTATTATATATACTTTATAATCACTCATGAAAGGTTAATGTGGAGAATGAATCTCATCGCGTCGTGGAGACGGTAGTCCGTTCGTACACACGAGTGATGATATCATTCTCATGATGGTGGAATTGTATTGGAGTGTATGTATACTATTTCAGAATCAATATCAATTTACAATAATCATATATAGTTATTATGTACACCATTATACCCATCCAAGTAAGGTGGTGGTGGAATATAGATTACACCACGACGTGGAGACGGTATTCCGTACCTACGCACGCGCGGTGATTTCGTTTTCCATAAGATGGATAGATGGTGAAATAGGGTTTTTTCATACTTATAATAACATATAATTATATGATTGATACTGATTTTACTACTTCATAATGAAAAAACCTAAGAAGAAGAAGTGGAAGAAGAAATAAAGTTGAAAGAATCGGTAACAGACATTACCTCTTCTTTGAAGCGCCTCTTTGATTCCTTATCTTAGGGAACTAAAATTTGTCTTTGAAGACGAACATGACCTCTATTCTGTTTCTACTTAAGTGGAGAAGAGAATTTTTCAGGGTCTGGCCGAGTTTTAAGGCTCAAAGTAATGTGAGGAAGAGAGGGGGGAGGTGCCCTTTTTAAGGGTGGAGAGGGGCTCTTTTGGAAAAACTAAAACAATTATTTTATTATAAAGCCAAATTCGATTTTAAATAACTCCAAATTGATTTATTTAAAATCTAAGGTGGGGATTGGTCAAAATCCTTTCATCCAATAGAATTTAGACATGTTTAGGTTCCTATTTTAACCTTATCATTTAGATTTAACATTAAGTTAAATAATTTTACTTTTACCGTGTCTTCTTGTGTTCTTATACTATAAGGTTAATAAACTTACTATAAAAATCCAAAAGAATCCCAAGTTGTTTATTATTAATATATATAGCCTTATATAAGTCATCTTTCCGATCATTAGGTTTTTAGGAATAATATAACAATTAATAATATAATAGTTTTTTAAAAACTATTTTATGTCATTTTTTATACTATTTTGTAATTGATTTTTGTGAAAATCATAACCGAATTATTATTTCTAAAAAAGTTAATTAAGTCAATACTAACATGTCATATTAACCTATAAAATTAGTGGAATTAATAAAAAGTCTCAAATTACATTTATTTTGGTATTTATAACATCAATTATGTCAATATTTCATTAATATGATAATTATTTCATCATCTTTGTGTCATAAATAAATTAAATTATATAATGTCTAAAAATTACAAGTAAAATATAATCATGTAGTAAATAGCTTTATCTTTCTAATTAATATTTATAGTCGAATTTATCTTATGTATAACCATATATTGAAGATGATATACTTATTAAACTTTCATTTTAACTATTTTAACCCTTCTTTAAAAAAATTAATAATAAATGTCCTAATCTAATCCATGTGTGCCTAAATGGTCATATTTTATTCCAAAAGTTATTTTTGGTCGAATTACACTTATCCAATAGAATTAGGATATGTGTTAGGGTAATAATAATAACATTTTTACCCTTAATTACCCTATTTTACTTTTAATCATGGGAAAAAGAAGTAAAAAGTTACTATTCACCAAAAATTATTTTCATCTCTTTGAACCACATTTTACTTACTGATATCAACTGTTTCTCTCATATTTTTTAAATGCCACTCACAGAAGTGGTAAAATTATGTTTTATAAAAAATTCATTTTTTTAACTACCACTTAGTGGTTTCACTATTCATCAAAAAATGAATGTTTCCAGAAAAATACCAAAAATTAGGCCTAAGATATATTTGATATTATGAACTGAAAAATTATGTATATTTTACCCAATTCAAAACATATCTGTTGCATTACTTAATTTAAAAATTAATTCCCATCGTCAAAACAAATAGCGTGTTCTTAAGAGATAATAACTATCAAAAGATTGACACTTGTTTATGTCTGGTTTAAATGTGAAATTATATCCAATGAACAACATTGTATTAAATTGAAAAAATATATTCTAAATATACTTTAAAACCACTCAAATTAATAATTTATCACTATTAATTATTTCGATTAAAAAGGTTGTTTTTAATTAAAATTTAGTAATTTTCACTATTCATTGGAAAATGAAAGTTAACCGAAAAGTACCAAAATTTTACCCTAAACTAATTTCGATATTAAAAATACAAAAATTAAGTCCATTTTGAAAAATAAAATTTAAAAAATTTCAAAAAGTGGTTATTACTACTCATAACGGCTAGTTTTAATAATATTTTAATAGCATATTGTTGTTTAGTGAAACTCATTATTGCATACTACACACGCTATCAAAGAAGGTCGTGATTGTGTGTAATGTAAGGCAAGTCAAGGATGCATGTTGTGCAAGCTCCTTTTGGTGTAGCATACAACACAAGACATTAATGAAACTAAAAATAATATTTTTCATAAAATCTCAGGGTGTTACATTCTACCACACTTAAAATGAATTTCGCCCTCGAAATTCGTCGGGGCTATAAATGGTTTACTACTCGAAAGTTTCTTTAATAAAAACCCACATCGTAAAAAGGAATACCAAAACATGGCTTTAAAAACTAATGAATGAAACGTAACGGTTACCCAAATTAACTAATCACAGGGTTTCCACATAGGAGAACATAGGTGAAAATATGGATATGGAAGAGAAATCTAACAATCATGTTCTGATGGAGAGTGGTAGAGAACATGGCTATGGAAAAGCCAGCAATCACAAAGCCATAAATGTGTGATGATCTATGGTACCATCTGATTCATCAGATATAAGAGCACTAGGACAACATTTTTGGTTTTCAAGAACATTTCCCTAAAGTTGATGAAATTGGAATTAGAAGAAATAATTTCATGATTTTGGTATAGTCTCACCATTGGTCGTTCATTGGACAATTTACACTTCATATCATAATGAAATAAAGTTGAATTTGTTATTCGTGAAGTGTTAACAGATCATGTGATAGAATTATGGGTCATTCCATCTGTTTCAAACAAAAGGATAGCAATAGTTATCAAATATACATAAGTCCATCTATGGTGAGGTTAATAATATACGATTCCAAAAATAAACTTATACTTCATATATCATACCGTGTAATAAAATAAAACTAGTTTCTACTAACCAGGGACATCTTGTAGGCCAGTAGTAGGCAATAAAGGCCAGTCGCACTTCGGTTGTGGGTTTAATTTCCACAGCCTTGTCCGACGCGATGGGATGCCGCCCGTCCTGCAGGTTGTCCTTTTTCTAAAGCTATATTACTATAACATCCCATCAATAATATCGAAAAAAGTTCTATCCTAACTTATGTCCAACATAATCCATTGCAATCTTAAATACTTCGGTCCAAGCTCATAGTATACAGAAAATGATTACATGAAATGTCACATAACAATCAAGTGAATGCCATAATTTATCCCCAATATATCATAAGATATATCTTGTTGGTCAAATTAAAAACATGTGAATTCCTTAATCATGTATTCTCTTGATGAATGAATACCCATTGAATCTTAGTGAAAACATGAGTGCTGTTAAAAGTTAACTCTTTCCACATACCAAAATCCAAAAATTCTATATACTCAAACCATGATATAACCTTCTCCTTATATCAGTCATGACCTCATGAATACTATCAAACATTTATTTTTCTCCTTATCCCTTCATTATGCGCATATCATCTATATTCCAAAAATATCTGAATAACCTTTAATGGATACTGATACCATTAATCATACACTTTCAACACTCAAGGAAAGACAACAGTGTAACAATCCTTAGATGTCTCTTTATTCCATAGTTCCATGAGATTTTTTATACAACATTAAACTTGATAAACATGTAATCATTACACTACCTTCTTAAACCATTGACTGAGCTTCAACAATTCTTTCATCACACATATCATTTTTAGTCTCTCCATCATCATCAACATAAATACTACCCATACGGCTATACTGATTCTCTTCATTAGACTTTTCCTTAGGGCATTGGTTTGCATAATGCCTGTACATTCCACATTTAAAACATTTAACCATTGTTGATGTCGTAGCAATACCATTATCCTCATCCATGGTGTTTACTGAACCTTTTCCTTTGCACTTACTGGATTTCTGTCCTTCTTTTCCACACCCAAATCATATTTCAGTTCCCTTGAAAAAATATCCTTGATGCCTCTTCCCACATGATTTACATGAGGGAAATTAAACTTTATTTCCTCTATGATCATCATGAAACTCCATATTTCTCTTATTATCTGAGTTGGGAAACTTACCAAAGTTTAGATTAATGATCATATTATGAGATTGCTGATTAGGAATAATAACAATGTTTAGACTTCCAAATCCCATTTCATTTGGTTTCTCATGAAGAATATCATTCCATTGTCCTTCATATCCTCCATTATCATGAATCTTCATGTTTCCAGCCATTTTCTGAAACCCAAAAAGAATAGTGTGAGAGGCAAAAATCATGATAGGGAAAACAACATAGTAAAGGGGGAGCACCCTCAATATCTAACATCTTAGGTTAAATTATAATATCGTTACCATATTTCTAGGACTATATCCTTTATGTATACTTATCCTTAGGGACATCCCTAGACACATCTTAGAAATAACTCTAGGGATCTCACTAACGTTTTCGCATCCTAGATTCCAAAGGTTGACTAAAAAATTCCTCTGATATCAAATGCAGAGACCTGAAGCTTGACGTACATGGACATTACATTACTTTTTTGGAATACTTAGTATATAAAAAAACACACACACAAGGACTGTAATTGTTTAGTGTCTTTGGAAACTCAGAATTTAATCTTCTAATAATTGTGAAAGACTTTCAACATCTCCCATAAAGATCTTCCTTTTTCTTACCTAAAACCTTTCTTTATATCCCGGGGAAAAGAAAACATAAAATGGTGAGCTCAAATGCTAAGTAAGTGTAAACAAAATAAATATCAATCACATCATATACATAAGAGCATAACTTTTGGAAATCTTATCCTGCAAAAGAAATCATAATTTCATAAATGGGATAAATTTTAGTAGTGAAATGTAAACCCAATAATCATAACATAAATAATGAAACGTTGTGGCATACACACATAATCATATAGAATCATTTCTTATTAGTCAAGACTCATTTCCAAGACTATCTTAGTGGACAAAGTCCATTTCTGAACTGAGTTCACTCCTCGTTTCAGTCCTGTTTCACTGAACCAGTTTAACCTTCCATTCCATCCATGTCTATCTCATGAGATATAAAATCTTCACCCAATGCATTGGAGGGATATATAGGTCCCACACATCTCATAATGATACCATTATTATGTGTGCCACAAAATCATAAGCCATACATCATAGCATAACCCATGTAATAAAAATGGGAATCTTTAAACATCATGACATCATAAAACAATTCATATAAGATAAAAGAATTCATAATAAAATATTTCCATCACAACATAATAAAATCCATGTGATAATAGGGATAGAAACAGAATCCTTTTTTATCTTAGATGGAAAATAATTTTGATAAAACACTTGAACTCCATTCTTGAGGAAAATATCCTTTCTACTTCAAAAACATTTTTTCCTTTCATAACATGTCATACAATTTTAAACTAAAAGAAGTTTATTAAAAATAATGTTGATAACTTGTAACGGAAGCTTCTTGGAAATAATTTTTCAAAAATCCATTCATGTCGTATAAGTTAGAAAAACATTCTTCTCGTACTTTTGTCGGAAAAATCAAAAAGTGCCTCGTACGAAAAACAACAAAAGATTCCTTTCATATCTTTTACTAAAAACTCACCAAAGGGTAAAATTGGATTTAAAAAATTGTAGTTGGATGGAAATAATATTAAATTTGAGGAAACATGGATGTGGATGATAAAATACACCCCAGTAAATATCAAAGTATAAACAATATCGGATAAAATGAGATTGTGATATTTTCCCTCACCTTAGGTCAGACATGCTTCGTAAGTATCCGAACCTCCTGTATAATGTTTTAAATAATGTCATTGACTTATTATAGAATCATTAGCATTGTTATTATAGCATATATGGTTCACTTATGACTTTATATTACCTATTATTTTGTATATTCCATTTTAAAGAGAGTTTTGGGTAAAATCATTCCATATGTCATTCATGTTTTGAATTGTAATTATTCATATGATTACTTAGATCATGATTAATTAATTCCATAATATAAAACATTATTTATATATAATATATATTCAGAATATACATATATATAATAGATCAGTAAATGGAAAGAAATACACCGTTCCTGGAGACGGTAGGCCGTACGTATGCATGAACACTGTATTCGTTTCCTTATTGAGTTGAATGGAATTAAGTAGATGAAATACATATATATACACATAAATCTAGTATCATTATTATGTCATATATTTCATGATTACTTATTATATATACTTTATAATCATTCATGAATGGTTAATGTGGAGAATGAATCTCATCGCGTCGTGGAGACGGTAGTCTGTACGTACGCACGAACGATGATGTCGTTATCATGATCATGGAATTGTATTGTAGTGTATTTATACTATTTAAAAATCAATATAACTTTACAATAATCATATATAGTTATTATTTACACCATTATACCCATCCAAGTAAGGTGGTGGTGGAAAATAGATTACACCACAGCGTGGAGACGGTATTGCATACGTATGCACGCGCGGTGATTTTGTTTTCCGTAGAATGGATAGATAGTGAAATAGGGTTGTTTCATAAATATAATAAAATACCATTATATGAGTTATAATGATGTTATTACTTCATAATGAAACAACCTAAGAAGAAGAATTGGAAGAAGAAATAATGTTGAACGAATCGGTAATGGACACTACCTCTTCTATAAAGTGCCTCTTTGAGTCCTCCACTTAGGGCACTAAAATTGGTCTTTGAAGAATAACAGGACCTCTAGGATGTTTCTATGGAAGTGGAGAAGATAATTCTGCAGGGGTTGGCCGAGCTTGGAGGCGCAAGGTTATGTGAGGAAGAGAGGGAGGAGGTTCCCTTTTATAAGGGAGGAGAGGGGCTATTTTGGAAAAATTAAAAATATTATTTAATTATAAAGACAAATTAGGTTTTAAATAGCTCAAAATTTATTTATATAGAAGCTAAGGTGGGGATGGGTCGAAATCCTCTCATACAATATAATTTATACATGTTTAGGTTCCTATTTTAACCTTATCATTTAGATTTAACATTAAGTTAAATAATTTTACTTTTACCGTGTCATCTTGTGTTATTATACTTTAAGGTTAATAAACGTACTATAAAAAGACACAATAACCCCACATTGTTTATTATTAATATATATAGACTTATCTAAGTCATTTGGCCGATCATTAGACTTTTAGGAATAAAATAACAATTAATAATATAATATTTGTTTTAAAAACTATTTTATGTCAATTTTGACAGAATTTTGTAATTGATTTTTTAGAAAATCATAACAGAATTAGTAGTTCTAAAAACGTTAATTAAATAAATAATAACATGTCATATTAACCTAGAAAATTAGTTCAATTAATAAAAAGTCTCAAATTACATTTATTTTTATATTTATAACATCAATTATATCAATATTTCATTAATATGATAATTACTACATCATCTTTGTGTCATAAATAACATAAATTATTTAATGTATAAAAATTACAAATAAAATATCATTATGTAGGAAATATTATTAGATTTTTAATGAATATTTATAGTCGAATTTATATTATCTATAACACTATGTTAAAAACGATATACTTATTAAACTTTGAATTTAACTATTTTAATCCTTCTTTAAATAAATTAATAATAAATGTCCTAATCTAAGCCATGTGGGCCTAAATGGTCATATTTTATTACTGAGGTTGTTTTTAGTCGAATTACATTTATCCAATAGAATGAGTACATGTTATAGGGTAATAATTATAACATTTTTACCCTCAATTACCCTATTTACTTTTAACCGTGGTAAAAAAAGTAAAAAGTTAATATTCACCAAAAATTATTAGCATCTCATTGAACCACATTTTACTTACTGAAATCAACTTTTTCTCTCGGGTTTTTTAAATTCCACTCACAGAAGCGGTAAAATTATGTTTTATGAAAAATTCATTTTTTTATTACCACTTAGTGGTTTCACTATTCATCAAAAAATGAAAGTTTCCAGAAAAATACCAAAAGTTAGTCCTAATCTATAGTTTATATTATGAACTGAAATTGATTTCTATTTTACCAAATTCAAAACATATTAGTTGCATTAATTAATTTAAAAATTAATTCTCGCCATCAAAACAAATAGTGTTGTCTTAAGAGAAAATAACTATCAAATGATTGACACTTGTTTATGTTTGGGTTAAATGTGAAATTACATCCAATGACCAACATTGTATTAAATTGTAAAAATATATTCTAAATATACTTTAAAACCATTAGAATTAATAATTTATCACTATTAATTATTTTGATTAAAAAGGTTGTTTTTAATTAAAATTTAGTAATTTTCAATATTCATCAAAAAATGAAAGTTATCCAAAAAGTACCAAAATTTCACCTAAAGCTAATTTCGATATTCCGAATCCAAAAAATGAAGTCCATTTTGAAAAATAAAATTTACAAAATTTCAAAAAGTGGTTTTTACTATTCATAACGGCTAGTTTTAATAATATTTTAATAGCATATTGTTGTTTTGTGAAACTCGTTATTGCGTACTACACACGCTATCGAGGAAGGTCGCGATTGCGTGTAATGAAAGGAATGTCAAGGATGCATGTTGTGAAAGATCGTTTTGGTGTAGCGTACAACACAATACATTAATGAAATTAAAAATAATATTTTTCATAAAATCTCGGGGTGTTACAAAAATGATATATTTTCCATCCTACTTATTTGAAAATTAACATTGAATTCGATGTTTTAGGAACTCCCATATAGAATGTTTGTATTATAGTTTTGGAATAATTCCACTACAAGAATACTATTTTTCTTGAGTCATGGATTTATTTTTTCTCTTTCGTCCTGAAAAAGTGTCACTTTACAAATGTTCATATGCACAGGTACATGAAGCACTATGAGAATACTTATTCATGATTGGGATACAATGGTAATGTTATTGTGTCTATATATGGTGTTGGTTCGGAGGAAATTATCCAAATTTGTGTTTTTATTTACAGAAATAGAAATTCTATGGTATATCTGTTTGTATCACTTTAGGGTGGTGAATCTAATGGGATATAAATTTTTGATAGTCTCGCAGATAACCCAATGATTATAAATAAAATATAAAATGTTGTCAATTTAAATAATGAGGCATATATGTTAATCCATTATTTGAGATTTTTAAACATATATTGTAGATTGAGAAGTGATTTTTAGGTAGTGTGTGAAACGTGGCCCATGGGAACGAATATATATGTTGCTATTGAGGCATATATTGAGGAGGTAGGGAGAAGTGCGGTTGAAGATAAACATAAGGTTTTTTTATAGGAAAAATTTGAGGATGATGCAATGGTATGTATAACCAGTGGAGGAAGATGGGTCCAGATAAATTAAAAGGTATAGAGGATACGTGAAGGAGTAACTCAACTATTAATAATAGTAATAATTATAATTATATAGAGGTTGAATATTAGGTTCATTGAGAAGGGGATTAAATAAAAGAACTAATGTGCATCAAAACCCTAAGACTAGTAGAGAAATTCTATATTGGAAAATGATTTTATTGTAATGATTATGATAATGAGATATCTAGCTAAGTTTGGGTGGATAGTCTCAATGGAGTGAATGTATGAAGCCTATAAAACCTAAGGATGAGGAATTGGTAGAATGGAAAGGGGGATTTGGGGATATGTATTGTGTTAAAGTGAAAGAGGTATAAAGAATGTAAGGACTACTCTCAGTAACCTAATCCAAAAAAAACATGGTCAACCAATAAGAATATGTTGATTGTTAGTGAACCCATGTATCATGGCTAGGAAGGCAAGTAGAGTTCAAATAATCACAGTAAAAATCAAATAATGTATTGGGGTGATTCCAAAGAACAAGAATATGGTGGTGGTAAAATGGAATATCAAATTTAGGAATTGGATATATCTAATAGTATGGTTAGGGAAATAGATAAGGATGATGGGGGAAAAGGGGAGGTATGGGAGATTATTATTCCTTTAAATGAAGAAATGTTAGATGAGACATCAAATATAAATCCTACATACGAGGAGTACCACAACATGAAAGAGATGATGATTCAAGTGTACAAAAATAAATGATATTGTGTAAAGATAAATAATCATGATAACATTTTGATTTTTGGCTTCAACAAAAGGAAGATTATTGTGGAAGCATATATCCAATCTTTGGACAAGATAACCAACATTTCTTTGGACCTCATCTAGGATATCCCTGACACCATGAACACTCATCTTAAATAGAGGTTGAACAAAGGTAAGGTTTATAATATATGTAAACTGCATTTCAATGATTCAATGATTTATTAGGGTGTCTTTTTATTGCATGTTCATAGCATGAATGGTTTCCTACTTTTTCAGTAAATATTTGTTGCATAATAAAAATTTAATTTTCAGTTAGCAGACAAAGACTATATGAAATAAATTATAAAATATTAAATGAATATATATTAAAATTAATTAATAATAAATTATGATAAATTTAATTAACATTATTAATGGAAAAATAATATAAAAAAATGTAAAAATGAGCGAAATTTAATAAAAAAATGATATGCATTAAAAATATTAAAAAATGAATGAGTTTAATTAATTAAAAAAATTATTAAAAATGAAAATAAATATATTTCAAAATTAAATGAATAAATGTTAAATATCTACATTATAACCATATTAGAAACTATAAGTGCTAATGAATAAATAAGTATAAATAAATATTAAAAATAATGAAATTACCATAATATTAAAATACTAAATATTATAATCAAATAATTTATAATGAAATGTAAAAAAATTATAAATTGATATAAATAAATAAAACAAAATAATATTAATTGAATAAATTTTAAAAAAGGGTGAAATTAGTAATTAAAATTATTTTAGACCATATAAATGTTAATAAATGAATAATTTTTGTTAATTATATAAATTATTTATAAACGTAACAATGAAAATATGATAATATGAAAATGAATAAGAATTAATTATATAAATTAAAAACATATTAAAATCATAAAATATTAATTAATAAACACATATAAATAAATATTAATATAGAAAAAATTACAAAAACATTAATAATGACACTTTGAACATGAATAAATTTAAAAACAATTAAAAAAATTTTGATTATTAATGATTAGTTCTCATTTAAATGAATAAAACTGAAAACACGTTTAAAATTATTAAATTGTATATTTTTAATAATAATATCAAAAATGAATAAACAGATTAAAAACAGAAAATCAATTTGGAATATAAATATTACAGAAAAAAAGAATGAAATATAAATATTACATTTCACTATCATTTCAACAAAACAATTAAATTTAACATATTTTCAATGTGGTGATATTTAAAAATAATTAAATAAAATTACAATGCATTATACAAAATCAAAAAAAATACAGCATGACATTTTCAACAATTAAACTCAACAATCACCTTATCCATGCAATAAAACAAATTTTTTTTTCCATAATAGTACACACAAAATTAAAAAAAATATATGATTTTAATATAATATATATGTGATAAATTATATTTTCAATTACTATTTATTCCAATGATACCATCAGTTGTCAGATTAATTTTATTATTAATTCTTGTATTTTAAATATTAAATTTGTTAGTATTTATTACATGTACAATTAATAAGTAATTATATTATGAAATTTTAATTACATTTTTATTAAGTAATTTAAGTATATAATATTGTTAATTACATTATATGTTAATGATATTATTAGCTACTACATATTTTTAATGTGTAAATTTTTTTTTAAAAAAATTACATCATTAATAAAATTAACATTTTTAAATTGACAACATGCACTTTGATAATAATAAGAACATTATGTGTTAGATTAATGTGTGTTCAATTATTACACATTTTCAATTATTTTTGAATCATTTTTCAAATGTTTGAAAATAATTTTAACTCATTTACTTTATTTTGAAAATCATGAATATGTTTTAAACTTAAATTAATATTTTATGTTTAAAATAACTAGTAGGAGTCATACTGGCCACCTCATGTATTGGATTGACAAGGAGTTGATTTCGACATGTCACAAATTAATTAGGAACCCTATTTCAAAAATATTAAAATAATTGGAGGTCATTTACTAATTTTTTATAATTTCATGTTCAGTATAAAATAAAATAAAACATTTATATTTAAAAAACACACTATATTTCATAAAAACAATAACATGTGTTGGGTTGAAATTTTATTGACTCATATACATCGAGAATAAATTATGTATCATTGTCATAATGTTTGAAAATAATTTATATTTATTTGCTCAGTTTATGATATATGATGTATGTTTTAAACAAAAACTACAATTTTATAATGAAAAAATAGCATTGAGTTATACAAACCACATTGGGTGTCTGATTAATGTGTAGTTGATAAATTTAATATCAAATGAATTATGGATTCTTCAACTATTTTTTTAAAATATTCACTGATTTTTTTGGGATTTTTCAATGTAATGTGAAATTTAAACTAAAATAACACTTTTAAATTGATTGAACTAAATTAGAGTCATGTTGGACACATCGTGTGTATGATTGGAATACAGCTGATTCAATCATGTCATTTTTTAATTTTATAATGTTTTCGTCATGTTAAAGAACAATCAATGGTCATTTTTATAATATTGGCTATGGGATGCATGTTTTAAACTAATATAATACTTTTATATTGAAAACATGCATGTTGATCATTACAGACGATATAACGAGTCTAATTGGCATGTATTACACTACTATACATCTTATATTTATTATGTTTTTTTAATTATTTTTTAATACAATTTGTGAAATTTTCAAGTGTTTGGTTATGTGAAACATATTTTAAAATAAAATAAAACATTTCTATCTAAAGCACATAATTTTTTTCATATTGATCACATATTTTTTCTATTTTATTTGTTATCAATTGAAACTCATCTCAAATTAATTATGGATCATTTTATAAAAAATTGAAAATAACTCAATCTAATTTTCTTGGTTTTGACAATGTGACACATCTTTTAAGATAAATTGATTGTTTTATACTGAATACATTACCTTTGAGTTTTAAATGACAAATCATGTGTCATATTGATGTGTAATGAATTTATACAGATAAAAAATTAAATTTGGATCAATGTACTAATGTTTTATGAAAATCCGAGCTCATTTGTATGTTTTTGATATGTGACATGTGTTTTGAAATAAAATTAAACTTTTATATTGAAAAAATAAACTCTAATTCATATTGGCCCAAAATACATTGGATTAACATGTGAATGATTTATAAATGTCACAAATGAAATATTGAACTTTTTCATTATGTTTGAAAACAACCCTAGGTCATTTTATATTTTGATTCTTTGTGACGTGAGTATTTAACAAAAATTACACTTCATTATTGAAAACATGAACTATGAGTTGTATGAACCACATCATGTTCCCGGTTGACATGAATTAAATTTATATCATTCTCAGAATAATTTTGGATCATTTTCATAATGTTATAATACATGCATTTTTTTCACTATTTGGGATATGTTAGGAATGTTTTTTAACTAGAATACCAATTTATATTGAAAATTTGAAGTTTAAGTCCTACCAAATACAATATGCGTTGGAATGATGTGAGGTCAATTCCTACAAAGAAAACATTATCTATTTTTCATTTTCATAATGTTTGATCAAAATTAGAGTTTTGTTTCTCAATTTTTATAGTATGATGATCATTTTAAACAAAAATCACACATTTATATTGAAAACACACACTTGTTGTGATACTAGACACATCATGTATTATATTAATATTTGATCCATTATTACATGACAAAAATGAATCCTGGATCATTTTCATAATCATTCAAGATAATAAGAACTTGTTAATATGGTTTTTTCTATTTGATACCTATTTTATACTAAAATTACACTTAAAACCCTACAATTTGTGTAATACGAGACACATCATGGGTTATAATTATATACATTCCATTATTACACATCAAAAATGAAATTTGAATTCTTTCCATATGGATTGAAAATAATCAGATATTAATTTATTATTTTTTTCTATATAACGTGTGATATAATCTAACAAACACTTTTATATATAATACACATAATTATAGTCATACCCAGCACATCGTTTATTATCCTGACATGTAGCCAATTCATATGTACCACACATGAAATATGTATTGTAATCATACGGGTTGAAAGAAATTTTGATATTTTTCAGTTATTTAGGATAAGTGATGCACGTTTTCAACTAAAATGAGTATTTTATATTAAAACCCTTTACATTATGTTATTTAGGACACATCATGTCTTGGATTGAAATTTAGTCAATTCAAACACACGAATGAGGAATTATATGTCATTTTCATGAATTATCAAGACAATATAAAACTATAATGTTA
The DNA here is from genome assembly GCA_963277665.1 of Viscum album. Lineage (NCBI taxonomy): Eukaryota > Viridiplantae > Streptophyta > Magnoliopsida > Santalales > Viscaceae > Viscum > Viscum album. Next base: position 357,015,112 of record OY728158.1, on the reverse strand, counting down.
TTTTTTGTTATGATATGTGTTTCTAAACAAAAAAAGAAAATTTGAAGGACAAAAGATTAAAATTGATTTAAAACGTCCATATCATGTTCCAAATTGATGTGAGATAAATTTCTATATATTAAAAATAAATAATGGATTATTTTTCTAATGCATTAAAACAATTTGATATATTTTACTATATTTTAAAAATATGATGTGGGTTTTAATACAAAATGGAACTTTCATACTGAAAACACACACATGGAATTATTTGGGTCACATCTTGTTTTAGATGGATGTTCAGTCAATCCCTATTAATCAAAAAATCATTACAGATTATCTTACTAATGTTTTTGGAATGTTTGATATCATTTAATTTTTTTTTCAATTATAAATTTTTTTGGTTAAAATAATAAATTAAATGTGAAGATGTGAAATTTGAGTCAAAATGGCCCAATCATGTGTTAGGTTGATAGGATTTTGATTCCTACACATCCCACATGAACTATCGACCATTTTCTTAATGTCTAAAATAATGAATGTTTGTGTTATTTGTATTGATAATGTAATTTTAATGTTAAATTAAAATGAATTATTTATTTTAAAATCACACACATTGATTCATACCAACAAAATCATGTGTAAGAATGATGATCCTTAAATTCGTAATTTTAAAAAAATAAAATAGGGATTGTTTTTCATAATTTTGAAAATAGTATGGTGTTGATTGTTAAGTTTTAAAAATGTGATAATCATTTTAAATTAAAATGAAAAATTTATTTTTAAAACAAAATCATTGAATCAATCTATCCACATCATATGTAATATTTATACGTTGTCTGAATAGAAATTATAACCTTTTTGTTAATGAATGTGAAAAAAACTATAAAACAAAAGGATCATGGGAGACGAAAGTGATGAAGCCTGTGGGAATCCCCTAGAACAATCATACAACTATCAACTGGAAGAGAACCAGTAGAATAAAAAAACCTTTACCTGTTATACTGGTTATGATTAGATGAAATATTATTTTCCAACATGTTACCCTCACACCATGTATGTAGAACCAATATAGTATGAAAAAGAAGATCCCTATAACAGCGTATGAGTAAATTATATTCCTAGGGTAACTCATCTGACCATTCAAGGAATTAATGACAATAGAATAATATTAATCAATAAGGGTAAGACGAATATATATTTCTTCACATAATTTGAGTCCTTGAATCATCATTGTTTCATCTACCACCACTGAATTACCATTCCCATAGAAACAGGAGAAGACACAAGAACTGATCCTTTACCATTACGAACAACATCATCTCCTCGCACGATCCATTTAACATAATAACCATACAACTATAATTTAATCCTATATAAAAGAGATTACTATCTCACCCAAACTCCATGACACCTTCACCAAGAAACATCATCCTCGATTAAACTACTAGGTGACACAAATGATTGTTAAACCAAGGATATGTTATTGTTTTTACTATTCTTGACAATCTAAAAGTGTGTTACTGGGATCAGGAACCCAATAAAATAATGATTAGAAAATAAACCATGATAATATTCATTTTAATGAATCTCCCATAAAATCAAACGTGCAACGATGATGACAAAGGACATTCCATTGAAATCCACATCATCCATTTCCCGAATTTCCATAATAGCTACAAAAAATCATCTATAGATGTTACACATCTACTAAAATCTTGAAATAAAACTACCTAAACACACAAATACAAAACCCAATCACATTTAAAAATAATGTGGAAAAAATATTAACATTTAGATTTAACACAACACTTTTATATTGATGTATGAGGAATGATAAAATGTTTCATATTATCATTAGTAATAATATATAAATGATGAATTATCCAATTATAGAAAATGAATTTTTAAGGAAAACCTTCACACTACAGTATACTACTCATATTATCCGTGTCAGAGCCCGTCTGAATTATGGCACAAAAATCAGTGCATAAAAATTATACATATATTTATATGTGAGATCAATTCCAAATAAACATAAATAAATTATGGATCATTTCCATAAATTTTAATAGCAATAATTTTTTTATATTTTTTGACATTATGACATGTGTTTTAGAATAAATTACACTGTAGAGATCAATATTTCACAAAAAATATTGAACATCCAACCATCGTTAAACATCCTTGACATATAATTCCTTGATTCTAAATTGATCATTGGACTTTAATTTCATAGGGGAAATAATATTAGTATTTACATTATCATTCATTAGAATGTATTTGGGTGAATAAAATGTAAATGTGATGGACTTCGTCATCAAATTTACTTCTTTATTAGAAATGAGACAATATAGCAGAACCCACAACATAAAAAAGAGATAAGAGGCTTGAAGTGGTGAAGATTGAGGGAATCCAGTCTAATCAGATTTAACCCATGAAGTTTCAATTTGATAATATAATATATCTATACGTGATCATTACCAGGGACATCCATCGAAGCCAGATGATCCTCCACTTGTTTACCCTCATGCCAGGAGTGACTTATTCTGATCTTATTGGTGATCATGATTTTTCTCTTTCTAATAATATTGATAATAGACCATGGGGGAGTGAAAATATCATTCACGATGTTGTGAAAGATATTAGAGTCCATTTCAACATTAGATAACGTTAACTCATTCTGATTTGAAGTAATTCATCTTGAAATTTCCTCATGTATATGGAGGTGATTATAACAAAGCCGAATGACTTTTTACAAACACATAAAAACATAGTAAGAGAGAAAATGATAATGATAATTATATAAGCATAGAATTACATTCCCTATAATTTTGTAATATGAAATCCTTTTTTTAGGTTAAAAGATCTTTTAACCATTTCCTTCTCTCTATTACCTTTACAATATCCTTATTTTACAATCTCTTGTGAGAAAAACATGCATCATGCAGTCTAATATAACTACCAAAATTTGAATACTCTACCCCTAAATGAAACATCTATTTGATAAATAACTAAAATAATTCATTCCTTCCAACTTTATCACCAAATAAGTTTTAGTTTCCAAGAACCCAATATAACACCGAATGGAAGGATATTTTTGAATAACTGAAAACAAATTCATTTCCATTTTGGTAAAGAAAATAATCCTTTTACAATTTTTTTCAATTTTAGTAACAATTATATTATTGATGTTTTGAGATGTAGTTTTAGTAAATATATCATACATGTTGAATTTATGTTGGAATTAATCAATAGATGCAGTTGTATTTGAATGTATCTAAAATTATTTCCCAATAACATGATGCATATTATAAAGATTATTTATCTATTTCCCTCAGATGAAACATCCTTAATGAAAAAATTCATAATATTTTCATCCTGTGGAGGAATCTTATGTTGGGGAGTTTAATCAACTCTATAGCCCACTCAAAAGTGAAAAAATGTATATGGTGGGGTTCAAATTTGAGTATAATAATGGGAGGGTAAAATCATATTTTTTGTATGGTATTTAGAGAACTCAAATATTCAAAATAGTATATGAAATTTTATTATTGACATTAATTTATATGTATTTTAATTATGAGATTTCAAATTCAAAATGTATCTCAATAGTCATAGCATGAAAAATATCGCATACCTAATTGGTAATCATATCAAATTGATGTCTAATATCATTATAACAGAATGTAATTTAATAACTATTCTCTAATTTTTATTCTTATTTTTAGGCTGCAGAATTTTATGTTATCATAATAGTATAAGGAAAATATAAACCAAAAAACAAGTAAGAAATATTTTAATTGAAAATGTAATTAGATTGAAAAATTCCATGATTGGGGATACTAGTTGGTTGATGGTATATAAGCCATAAAATTATTCACCTTCTCAATGCTCAATTTTTCCACATTAAATATAACTTTTTTTATCCCATTTACAATTAAAATGAATCACTTAATGTCAAATTATCTAACTCATATATATGTTCAATTATGATGAAGTATGACATATTCACATAAATTAGAAATATATCCTTGGAACGGAATACATGAATCATTGGATCCATAATCATAACTAAACTTTTTTTCATCAAACTATATTCATCATGTTCTTTCATATAGAATGAATAATAATTAATTATAAAAAATGTTTTAGAGATAGCATTTACATTCGGTCTCCTTGATATCTAATGAAGTTGTTAAGCAATATAATTGGGATTTGTAGATAACACCATATAAATATGATCATAGAACCATCTTATAAACTCTTGATTATGCGTAATTAATAACCATCTTTTATCCCTTGATGGATTCAAATGTCTAATAATTTCACTAGAGTATCCATAATTTGGAGAAAACTCTAAATCATTATTTTAAATGTAATGGTGTGTCTTCTCGTGCTTTATAAATGTTATTCTAACATAAAATTCCAGGATATACTTTCTTCAATGGATTATATCATTACACATGTCTACCGTGAAGCCAACAAAATTTTTGATTTCCTTGAGAACATGGGAGCCTCTAGGGACAGTTGCACCTGTCATTCCAACGATCCTCGTGAGATGCTCCATTTACATTAAAGAGAATAATGTAAATTTATTTGCTTTAGACTTTTGTAACCCGAGTTTATTTTCTTTAGTTTTATAAAGCCTTGCTTCTTTATTTTTTTTAAAAAAATGGCTTCCACTATGATGAGATTTTGGGAGACCATTTATATCAAAAACTCAGAGGTAATCAGTATAGAATTCAATTAATTAATTTAAAATAAATCATTTTTCAATAAAACTTACTAAATAAATTCAATTTACGATATACCCTTTGAAATAATCATATATCTTTTACTTTCTGGAGAAGTTGATCATATATTAATTAGGATTATGTTGGACATTGTTATGTATTTCCATTGAATGATATCACCCAAGGTTGGAATTGATGTACTTAGGGTAAAATTTTATAATATGCGAAAAACACAGTATTCAATGAATGATTCAACCTAGCTAAGTGTGTACCATCTAAAAAATAAGACACCCAAACATTCCATTAATATTATAGACTTAAAATTTTTACGAGAATTAAATTTCATTATCAACCTATGAAATATGGTTGTCATTTGGAAATATTCTATTCTATGAGGCTATACGACGTGGAACTTGTATCCAGCAACAATTTAAGATCCTCAATAAATTTATCAAAATGGATATAAATATCATTACCACGTTTTTTGTGTCCATATATAAATATAGACAACATAATTTATTTGTGAATAATGCATGACCATGGTAGTAAGTTATAAATTCCAAACATAACATTCCATGTAATGTAAGTAACACTTTTCAAACAAATTGGATTTATTACATCTATGGATAACACAAGTCAAGGGTTTCATGTCTTATTTTAACATTTAGGATACTCATAATAAATTTTCATCTACTATGGAGTGTTATTTGGGTGTCATATTTTACCATCATCATTTTTTACCTATATTCCATGAAAACATCATAGTGGTTGCTTGATTTTCATATATATTTATAAACATTAAAATGATAAGAAAATACCATACACAATTTTATGTAGTTGATTTTTTTTATTGTATCAATATTTTCATAACATAGTGGATGTTAAGAGTGATTCATGATCCTTGAAAACAATATTCATTAACTTGTACATGCATGTATTTTCTTAGAGATCATACCCATTGATCATTAAAATCGCTATGTTCTATATATTTTACAAGGAAGATCATTTTCTACTGGTAACATATCAATCAGGTGACCAAATAAATCAATGCATCTGGTGTCACTCATTATTCATCCATCTTTAATATTATATAACATTAATACAACTAAAAATGTTGTATATTTTTTTAAAACTAATAGAAAATGGGGTAATTTAATTGATATTTATCTTCTCAAACAATATTTTACAGTCATGAAGGGCCTCTTGAATTTTTATATTCATTTATTCCTTATGATATCTATCACCAGTTACACTAGAAATCCTATCAAGTAATCCAAAAATCACAATATCATACTAGCTAGTATGTACATTATTTTCTATCAATGTTTAGTAAAAAATTTATAGATTCGATCTATACAACGTCAAATAAAATATTCTTGAAACTTATTTGAGTGAATTCATATTGAATAAAAATAACATAAAAATGGATAAATGATTCAGAAGGGTCATATTGATGTTCTATTCCAATCTTGATGAACATTTTTCCACAATTCTCATACTCTTTTTCATAATAATAAAATCTATCCAGTTTTGATCAATATCCATAGTATTTTTTTCAATGATTTTATTTTCATTTAAAAACAAATCAATACCTCTATGATATTAATAATAAATAGAAATGTTTATAGATATAGTGATGAAATGTGATATTTTAACTATGAAAAAATATTATATTCACATTGGACACTCAATGAAGAAATAACAAAATTTTCTAATGATATAATGATAGAGTTCATTGAAATTGTAATATTACACTATTTATGAGAATGTTTCACACTGATAACCTCTAATTAAAATGATAATTTTGAATTTCCAAAATCATATTGGATGGTGTGGATAAATAAATTAGAAAACAGATGATGGGAAGAAGATCTGAAGAAAAGAGGTAATGGATGATGAAAAATTCCAATAATGGGAACCCACATGGGATGATTACCAACATGATGATATTTTCCCCTTTGGTAAATTGTAATATTGATTGTATAATAATTATCATAATTGACTACAAATGTTGAATGAATCTCATTATGAAAATGTTACTAGTGATGATTCTTAACATGTTTTATTTTTAAAAAATGTTAACATGAAAAGTAACAGCCAATGATGGTTGTAGGGTTATAAGTTCACTAATAGAAGGAATAACTATTATAACACTCTTAATGTGTCATTTAAGATACATTTAGTTATTTTTATCTAATAAAAATTGTAAAAATATATGTTTTGAAATTTTCTTGTAGTGGGGGAAATAATTTATGTAATAGAGTGTGTTATATCTATAATGTTACAAAGATTATAATTATATTTTTATCTTCTGAAAAAGATAGAAATCGAAAATTTTCAATCACTAAATTATTAATGGTAAACAGTTAATGTAAAATTATGAAAGATAATGTTATTTTTGGTTTTAAAAAATAAAACATTATATATGGAAAAAGTATGTTTATTCCTATATAATTGATTTAAGGTGACTATAAACACATCCATTGGAAAAATTAAAAAAACCCAAAGAAGAACTAAAAATGTTGAAATAATGAAATTTCCGGAAGGGAATATCATAAGTAAAAAAATGTGGAGGTTAAAGAGTAAATTATTCCAAGGAGTTAAAGGGAGAGTGTTGATAAATATACAGTAACATGAGATATTGAATAACATGGGGGATGGGGTCCTCTTCTGGTGTTCTATTTAAATATTGTAAATCTTTTGTCAGTAATTTTTTAAAAAACATTTATTATTACCCATATATATCCCAACTAAAATGGAAATTGATGATAAATCCACTATTTATGATTACTAACACTTTTCACTCATAATGATGGTGTTTTATAATCATTTTATAGAAAAATATGATAATGATCGGATTCATAATTACATTATATTTTAGTTCCTTGAAAACATATATTTATCAACAATCTTTTGATAGAGCCGATAATGTTCCAGATTTAATATCCTTTGAGGTGATGCCTACTGGGCCCATCCATCCCCTTATAAAGCTGGAGGGCCTCTATCATACTTTTAGGGAACATAGACTCTTCTTTTTCTCTATTATATATCTTATATTTTCATTATTATTTCCATCATATATTGTGTATCCCAAAATTTCCACATTTGTTTGATGTCATCCTGATTCTTTTTCTATCATCCTCGGAGTTCACTGATGCATCGTTACTTCTGATTCTGATGTTAGCATCATTATTCAAAAAAATTCGCCCATCGATGGATTCATTTGACTATTTTTAGATATTGGAGACTATAGTAATTATTGGAAATTGATCATCTAAATAACTAAAACATCATGATTCTATTCTTTTTGGAGAATGAATTGGTCTAGCATTGGTATAGTGCCCCACGCTTCTATAACAAATCATTTTTCTTTTTATTCAGGTGGACTTATGAATTTCACAGGAAATGTGATACCATGAGTATTGTGATTTTAGATAATTTTATAGAGAAACCTCATTATTTTCAAAATAAATCCATTATTTAATTATTATATATTTTTAATGGTTGATATTTAGTTCTAATAGTATAAGGTAGACTTCTTTGTATCCTATTTATCTTGATATTATTTATGAAATAGATGTTTTAAGAACAAAAGTATAGAATGTTTGGATTGTAGTTGGGGAAGAAATCTACAACATGAAAAATATTTATTTTGAGTTGTTGATATATTTTTTCTATTCATTCAAGAAAATATTTCAATTTTTGGAAGTGCATATAAATGGGTTCATAAACCGGGTCAATAAGACATATGTAATATTTGGTTGCAGTGGTAATGGTATGGTGTCCATTTTTGGCGTAGGTGTGATGGAACTCGTTAAAATTTGTGTTTATAAAGACTGAAGTAGTAATTCAGAGGTAGTTCAATTATGATCACTTGAAGGTGGAGATTTAAATGGGAATGAACTTCCTACTAACCTCACAGTCAAATAGTTCACTCTAAATAAAATAGAAAAAAATTTCACCATCTAAAAGGATGCATGACTACTAATACATGATTTGAAAGTAGTATACATATATGTTAGATTGAGATGTGATTTTGAGTGGGTGTGTAAAATAGTGTTTAAGGAAATTTAAATATATGCAGCTATGGAGGAATCCAATATGGAGGATGTGGGAATTGATGATGAAGATAAATACATGGAGGTGTTATATGTGGTAGGTGAGGAGGATGAATTGGTATGTATTGCTAGTGGAGGAAGTTGAGGATGAGTGAATGCAACCAGTAGGGTGACATTGAGAGAGACGTAGATTGGTTATTAATTTTATAAATCACTTTGAATATATGAAGAACGAATGATTAGTTTTTGGAAGAGCGGATAAAATTCATGTTGTAATGGGTATCCAAATCCCAGTACTAGTAGTGAATATTTCTAATGGACATATCCATTATTGGACAGATTAGAAAGATGATATATCTAGACATAATTTGGTGGACATTCATGATGGAGTGCATGTAAAAATCCTATATATCCCATAGAAGATAAAGGTGAATAAAATAAGAATATATTTAGTGGGTTTTATTTTGTTAAAGGTAATGATCTATAAGAGATGTAAGGACTAATTTCAGTTACCTAAATTGAGGAAATTAGGTTATCCAAAATGAATAATGTGATGGATAGTAAACCCTCATCCAATGAATAGTAATGCATGAAGAGTTTAAATCATTGTAGTGAAAATTAGATAGTGGAGTGCAGTGAGTCCAATTAACAAGAATATGTTGGAGGTATAATGGATGATCAGATTTACGAACATGAGGTATCTAATTCTATAGACATGGTAGCTGATAAGGAGGATGGGGAAAAGGGGGAGTCATTGGATATTATTGTTTATTTCAATAATGAAATGTTATAGGAGGCATCTGATATCCATGTTACCATGGAAGAGGAACACATGATGAATTAGAGTATGATTCAAGTGGAAACTATTAAGGAATAGTTTGTATGGTTCAATGATTTAAAATGTATTTGGAAAAATGGAATTTTAAAAAATGATGACTGTGGTGGATGAGTACATCCATACTGTAAAGACCCAAAAATTTATAAATGAAATTTATTCCTTCTTATATTAATATAATAAGTATAGTCATATAAATTTACAATATGAAACATAATTCCACATCCTAATTGAATGAAATACTATATATTATGTGACTTTTAAACAATTTTTTTTTTCATTTCTGTGATTTTAAATTTAAAAATTTTACATACACGGTTGCTATCAATAAGTTGTTTGGACTCCGACATAACAAACATAATTTATGGGTGAATTTTAACATACCTTGATGAAAATTAATGATACCTTGATGAATATTAATATGTCTTTTATGAATACTAAATTATCCAAGTGAATAAAAACCTTACCAATGATTGTATAAATAACAATTATCTATCCTATAAGTGACAATATGATATAATTATATTATAGTATTGGTATTTTTTTAAGTCATTAATATTTTATGAATAGTTTAATAATTTGAAGAAAAAATAATTTCATAAAATGTATTTAAAATCTATTAATTTTCTATGAATAATATTGTCATTTTATGAGAACGTAATTAATTTTTCAAAGTGTTAAAAAATAGTTTCTTTAAAATTTGTCTTTTTTCAAGTAAAGTATGACTTTAATTAAAAATTAAATTACGAATATATTCTAATCTTTCATTAAATAGAGTTCATTTTTTAATTATACACATTGAAAATGAATAGGTTAAATTTTTCATATTTTTCTTAAATATCTTAATTTATGTCGAATAGTGAAATTTGATAATTTTAAAAATATGATAACTAAATGAATTTCAGTATCATGTTTCATCCATGGATGAAGTAAATTTCCATTATATCAAAATACATTCATTATTTACTATATTTATTCATGAAATAATCAATTTTTCTTGACTTAGTAGAAATTAATAAATTACTGGATTGCATATTGAGAAAACAACCCACCCCTCCACCATAAATACCACCCCTCGCAACCTCATTTCAACAAACCACTCAAGTTTAAAGAATTCTCCAAACATTGCACAAATATATTCCTCATCACCACACCCACATTTAGGAGATTTGTTTCTCATCCAAATACCATTCCAAGGTTCCTTAAATTGTATCTTTAGAAGACAATTCAAGAGGTAATTCTTCTCTCTACTTTCTACCAATTTTCTTTTAAATTTCATTTCATTCATTATAATATTTTCATATTATCTTATTAAAATGTAATTATAATTATATTTTTATATATAATGGTATTATATCATTATAATGGATTATTTTTCATTAAATTACTCTATCCCACTATTTATTCTTAATAATAAATTGTCTTATCTAATGTGGCAATTTCATGACATCTTGGGCGATACACTTCTATTTTCCTCCAATGACTTCAAGGATTTTATTAAAAAAATAAATGGTTGTATAAATATCTTCATAAGTATGTTTCAAACATTTTTATATTATATAATGAACTTATATATATGATACTATATGATAAAACAAAATAAGTTCATTGTGATATAAAAACCACTCAAATTAACCTAAATTGATCATTGTCAACTTTTTCCTAACGAATAATCCTTATGGAATATAAAATAACTCATTATAAGATTTGTTAGGATTAAAGAAGATCAATAATAACATAAAATAACAATTCTAGATATTTATCCTCTTTTTAAATGAACATCCATTCATGAGTTCAAATGAACCAATCCTCATAACATAGAAAACGAAAAATTTAAAACGATGAAGTTAATCTCTATAAATCATACAAAGGACCATTAAAGAACTATATGAATAAATAAGGAGTAATATTTATGTATATAAGGTTCTATAATTTTAAATTAATGTAAATAATTTCCTTATACAAGAACATTAAATCAAGGTAGAGTTTATGTAACACCCCAGGATTTCATAGTGTGTTATTTCTTAAAAATAATTCAATAACTTGCACTACACGCAACACCAAGTTCAATCACACCATGACGTACAAAAAAAAGCCATTAAAAGAAGTCATGAATAGTATTAACTACATTTTGAACTTTATATACTCCTTATAATTTAGAATCCCTATTATGAGTTTCTTAGTCATAATGCAAGAACAGATTCATTTCCAGTATTGCACTTTTATGACCTTTTAATAGTGAAACATTTTTAAATGAAATATTTTAAACTATCTGAATAAATTGGGACATCAAAAAATTAAAAATGAAACATTCCAAGCTTCCACGGTACGCTTTCCTTTGAATAAAATAGTAGTGTGTGTTGTACGCAACCTTGAGTTTTAACACACGCCACAACCAATCAAACTAGCCGTTATGAATAGTAATACCTAAATTTTGAAATTATATATATTTTATATTTTAAAATGGACTTCATTTTTGGATTCGGAATATCGAATTTAGCCTAAGGTGAAATTTTGGTACTTTTCGGATAACTTTCATATTTTGATGAATAGTGAAAATTACTAAATTTTAATTAAAAACAACTTTTTTAATCAAAATAATTTATAGTGATAAATTGTGAATTTGAGTGGTTTTAAAGTATATTTATAATATATTTTTACCATTTAATATAATGTTGGTCATTGGACATAATTTTACATTTAAACCGAACATAAACAAGTGTCAATCTTTTCATAGTTATTATCTCTTAAAAACACGTTTTTTGTTTTGACAACGGAAATTAATTTTAAATTAATTTCTGCCACTTCTGTGTTTTGAATTTAGAAAAATGGATTCCATATTTGGAATCAGGATTTCCAAATTTTGTAAATAGGTAACTTTTATTTTTAGACATTTTGAATAATTACTGTGGTAAATATTTTATTTACCATGGTTAAGGGTAAATCCGGTAAATAAGGGTTAAAAAAATAATATTATAATAATACAAAATTACCATAAAACGTGTCCTAAACTTATTGATGAAAACAAACCCGATAATGGGCATCCTTGGGTCGATTTTTGGGACCCCTTGGAGCCACTTGTATGTGGTAGGGACACATTATATTAATAAAGTTAAAATAAAAATAAAAATGGCATAAGCTTACATCTTTTAGAAGAACAATTTTTACATAGGGTTATACATGTTGGATTTTCGATTATAAATATTCATTAGAAAGATAAACATATTTCCTACATAATTATATTTTATTTATAATTTTTAGACATCATATAAGTTAAATTATTAATGACACAATAATGATTCAACGTTTACCTCATTAATAAATCATTTAAATAAATAAGATTATAATGATTAAAATATTATCTAAAACCTGTACAATTCATATTGGTTGATGTTATTTAGAAAATTAGTCATCTTATCTTCGATCTCAATGATTTTTGGACCATTATAAACTGAATATAATTATATTATAAAGTAATACTTTCACTCTTTCCTAAAGAGCCCCTCCTCTCCCTTATAAAAGGAGACCACTTCTACTCATTCCTCACACCTCTCAAGCCACTTGCCTCGTCCAAACCCTGCCCAAATAAGCTCCCCACATCCCTCTCCTCCTCCTTGAATCTTCCCCTTAGGCATAAAGCATTTCAAGAAGTCCTTTGGTTCCAACCAAAGTGAGTTACCTAAATTAAAGGTAACGATTTCTCTTAAATTATTTTCATTTATTTTGCTTCTCCAACCCCCAAACTCTTTTTATTTCCTTTCTTTTGTAACAACACCAGTATCCACAATATACTAGGGTGTTGTTATAGGAAGTATTCAAACTACCCATACACACAACTCCATCTAATGGATGATTAACATAATGTTTCTGTGGATGGAAAACTAACGCCTCACGAAACGATGATTGTTCAAATACATCTTACTGCCTCTCATGGTGGCCATTATGATGGCACTGTAATTAAATATGATATTAATGATATATATTTTATATTTAAGCTTCGGTAATTCCATTTTATTTCATATCATTATTCGTTTCATGTTGTATATACATACGATGATTTCATTTGAGGAAGTGCGGACTACCGCCCCCTTAAAATGATATGACTCGTTCATACCACACATGGAACGTATAAAGGATGGTGTTAATGAACTTAAGTAACATATATAAAATATTATATTATAATGGAATCGTAATATACCTATGTATCATTTGGATTCGATTCTTTTAAAATAAAAATTAAATGGAAGTAGCGTTCGTGCGTACGTACGGACTACCATCTCCACGAACGCAATGAGATTCATTCTCCATCGTATCCATTCAAGTATTATTCTCATTTTAGGGTTAAAAATAATGTTAATATCATTCTGATTATAAATAAGATATAATCTATCCATTAAAAACATGTCTTACGTAACCAAACATTTAAGAAGAACGAATCGATTATCACCCGAAACGACGATAATACTAAGATATTATTAATAAAGCAATGTTAAAAGATCATATATGATATCATATTAATGTATATGATTCTTGTATAATTTAATAACAATTATTTCACCATTATACAGGAGGTTAACCTACCCCAAAAAAGGAAAAGTACAAGGTAAGGGTTATTTCACAATCTCTTCATTATCCAAGGTTGTTTATACGTAATAATCTACTGGGATTTCTTTATCATCCACATCCATGTTTCTTCGAAATGTATTTAAAAACATATTTATTATTTTCAAAAATATGGGTTAAAGTCATTTATACCATTGTTTGACTTTTTATAAGAGGTTTATAAAGGAATCTTTCCGTCGTTTTCAAAACAAGGTCCTTTTTAACCTTTTCGACAGAATTAAGGTAAGAATGTTTTTTTTAACTTACACGGCAGGTGCGGTTATTTTCTGCCGTTATAAAATATTCAAAGCTTCCCTTACAAGCTTATAAGAATATTTTCAAAGAAAATGTTTTATTTTTTATGGATCTTAAATGATTTCAAAATAAAAGGAGATATTTCTTTTAAAAGAATTTTGATTTCATCTATGTCAACATCCTTTGATGGATTTTAAGATTATTTGAAGTTTATTTATTATGATACAAAACTTCTATATTTTATTGAAGGTTTTGTGATATGTTTGACTGTGGATGTGTCATTTATATAGCATTCATGGTTTATGAGTAAAGTATTGACATTTCGTATGCTAATTCCAATAAGAATGTGTATGTTATATTTCAACCTTTACTTCATATGAATGTGTTGGAAAAGTATGTTCCAGGTTGGGGAATGGTTAAGGTAATCCCTCCAGGTTGGGGACTGGTAAAAGTAAGCCCTCCAGGTTAGGGACTGGTAAAAGTAAGCCCTCCGGTTTGGTCTCCAGTTATTAGAGGCACTCCGGGTTGGTGTCCGGTTATTAGAGGCACTCCGGGTTGGTGTCTGGTTATTAGAGGCACTCCGGGTTGGGTTCCGGTTACAATTAGCCCCAAGGTCTTGGGATGAGGCCTTGACAAAGAAATTAAAGTTTAGCATTATGCATTCCAGCATTATGAAAGTGGTTATTGATATTGCATGTGATTATTCGATTAGTAGAATATCGATGTGAACAAGTAAATGGCATTATTTCATTTTACTTTTGCCATACTATGTTGAAGTTCAAGTTTAAAAGGCTTTTGTTTTAGTAATTCATTGCCTTAAATGTTTATGCTTATTTTTTAATGTTACGCTATATTGTTATCCTTACTGGGCATTTGAGCTCACCCCTTTTCTATGTTTTAATTTTCCCAGGATGTGAAGATGTAAGTTATGAATGACTTGCAGGGATATTATGAGGGGATTATAGTGTGGATTGTAGAAACATTATGTTGTTGTAGTAGTTTTTCATTTTATGATGTAATATAAAACTTATGAATATATCTAGTGCTTCCAAGGCTACTAAACCAATCGGTCTTTCGAGATTTGATCTCTCTTGTGATCATGCCAATGTTATGTAATAATGCACCGACTCTAGGTAATTAGGGTCGGGGCATTACAGTTGGTATCAGAGGAAGTTTAGTACAATCCTTGGAAGCTAGATTTAGATAAACTCTGATTAGAGCACATAGACCTAAGATGAACTTTGAGTATTAGTATAGAAGAACTTCCGAGAATTTTGGTATTGTAGAGATTTTGTGAGTTTTCCGAGCAATACATCCCTGTCTGGATACGAGCAGGTAGAGGCGGCTCTGGCACAGATATACCTAGGGGTAAAACCTGAAAACACCGCTTTGAGCTAGACTCGAACGGGAACTGGTGCACGACAACGGGCCTTGCTGCACTCTTGGTTACGACACTCCCGGGGGATATGCTTAGGATAATTCTCATTTTCTTTACAAACCATTATGAATGGTTTATGAGTATATACATCCTAAAATGAGACATTTTTATGATTATGGATTATATCCATAAATAGTTCAATTTATGTTAAGTGTTTTATATGTATGGGATTATGTATTTTGATTCATAAACTGATCTAGTGTATTCCATTGTTTAGAAATGGCGTCCAGTAGAAGGAATGAGAAATCCAGAAATGCACATGATCCAAAGAGAAGGAAGGATCATATCTTTCATGGTCTTAAGCTAGAATTTATAAGAGAAATAGTCTCCCATGTATTATCATCATATGAAGAAATAATATCATGTGTTGATAAGATAAGTAAAGAGTTTACTGAGTCCTATGGCTTTGAAGGGAAGTAAGGGAAGGAAAGGATGGAAGAGAGAAAGATGGATAAAGGGAAGAGGGAAAAGAAGAATTTTCCCATATGTGGTAACTGTCGAAAGAATCACCCTGGAACTTGCCTGAATGGAATTGGAGTTTTTTATAAGTGTGGAGGAAAAGGGCACAAAGTACGTGACTGCAAGGGTAAGAAAATGGTTTCAAATGTACAATGCTTCATTTGCAAGGAGTTTGGACACTACGCGAACCTATGTCCCAGTCATCAGACTATGCTGCAAATAATGCTATTGGATAATAATCAAGTTATGATACTACCACAGATGAAGAGGAATGATTAGAGTTCTTATATGGATTATGTCAATTGAGTGATGTATCAACAATGTACTTGTTATAATAATTATGGAGTATATAAGGATTGTACTACAGTACTATTTCATTAAGGACTTGAGATTGTGTGGAACAAAGAAAAGTGACTCAATAGTAGGATAATGTTTTGGAAAATATATGGTTGAGAGAAAGATAAACCATAATACGGTTCTGATACCGAGTTAGTGATTTTAGAATAATACATGATTGATTTGAATAAATTATATTGGATATTCTTGACTACCTTGAAACTGATTAATGATTTGTATATTCCATCATTTTTTTGGGGTTTAAAACATTTTTTGATTGATGAAGTATATCCAGCATTCTATATGGAATAAGGGAGCATGAATGTAATCAATAAGGAATATGGTAATTCAAGATGTTTCAGTGTATTAAAAGAATACAAGATGAAGGAATTTAGATGCTATTACGGGGTAAAAAGGATCTATATTATGTTTACCTTCCTTATAAGTGTTGGACTGTGAGTTTGGACAGAAGTATTTTGGATAGTTCTAGATTGGATTATTTTGGATTACCATAAAAGGAAAACCCAGAGGTCGGGCGGCAACCCGTCGCGTCCGGCAAGGCTGCGGGACATGAACCCGCAACCGAAGGGCGACAAGGGTGTATCACCTACCACTGTCCCATGAGATGTCCTGGATTAAATAATGTAGTTTTTTTTAAAAAAGATTTGGTAGATGAATTATAAATTCATTTATTTTGGAACCCTGTACGAATAGTATAAATAGAAATTTTTTTTACGTTCTATTATCTTTTAGAGTGAAAGATGAGTTTGTGGTAGAAATTTATTAATGGATAAAACTCTAATTATAATGTAAGTATATCTCCTTATGATCTTAGCCAATCTCATAAATAAATTCCTCAACATTAATAAAGGAACTTAGAACAAAAATGTTGTCCTAGATGTTACCTTAAATCATCACAAATTTATGGCTTTGGGATTGTTGACCTTTTCATAGCCATGTTCTCTACCACTCTCCATCAGATAATTTATGGTTAGATTTCTCCTCCATATACATATTTTCCTACATGTAACCCTAGTATGTGTTATTTTCGGTAATCTTCATACTTTCCACTCTTTATTTTAAATAGAGGCCTCATTAATTCATTTTTCGATGTGGGATTTCAACTAAGATATTTTGAAACCTCAAAAATGTGTTATCCCAATACCCTATGTTTTGTTGAACCGATGGTATTTCAAATCATCATAGATTGATGAGTTTAAGGACCTCAATTTTATACTTGTTTTTGATTGATGACCTCAATCACTACCTATAAATATTTACGTTTTTCCTCCAATCATATGTCTCTAATTGCCACCAATGTTCTCCTAATCGAGATCATAATTTGGTGGTGACCCTTTCATTTCTCTTTTCCTTATATTAAGACTAAATTTTAGTAACCCAATTTTCGATGTGGGTTTTCCCACGAATATATTTTCTACTTTCAACCTTTTATTTTCGAAGAACAATTTCAAATTGCGAGGACGCAATTTATTGAAGGAGGGGAGAATGTAACACCCCATGATTTCATAGTGTGTTATTTCTTAAAAATAATTCAATAACATGCACTACACGCAACACCGAGTTCAATCACACCATGACGTACAAAAAAAACCCATTAAAAGAGGTCATGAATAGAATTAACTACATTTTGAACTTTATATAATCCTTATAATTATAGAATCCCTATTATGAGTTTCTTAGTCATAATGCAAGAACAGATTCATTTCCAGTATTGCACTTTTATGACATTTTAATAGTGAAACCTTTTTAAATAAAATATTTTAAACTATCTGAATAAATTGGGACATCAAAAAAATTAAAATGAAACATCCCAAGCTTCCACGGTACGCTTTCCTTTGAATAAAATAGTAGCGTGTGTTGTACGCAACCTTGAGTTTTAACACACGCCACAACCAATAAAACTAGCCGTTATGAATAGTAATACCTAAATTTTGAAATTATATATATTTTATATTTTAAAATGGAATTCATTTTTGGATTCGGAATATTGAATTTATCTTAAGGTGAAATTTTGGTACTTTTCGGATAACTTTCATATTTTGATGAATAGTGAAAATTACTAAATTTTAATTAAAAACAAATTTTTTAATCAAAATAATTAAAAGTGATAAATTGTGAATTTGAGTGGTTTTAAAGTATATTTATAATATATTTTTACCATTTAATATAATGTTGGTCATTGTACATTATTTTACAATTAAACCGAACATAAACATGTGTCAATCTTTTGATAGTTATTATCTATTAAAAACACGCTTTTTGTTTTGACAGCGGGAATTAATTTTAAATTAATTTCTTCCACTTCTGTGTTTTGAATTTAGAAAAATGGATTTCATATTTGGAATCAGGATGTCCAAATTGTGTAAATAGGTAACTTTTATTTTTAGACATTTTGAATAATTACTGTGGTAAATATTTTATTTACCATGGTTAAGGGTAAATCCGGTAAATAAGGGTTAAACAAATAATATTATAATAATACAAAATTACCCTAAAACGTGTCCTAACCTTATTTTTGCACACATACCCGACCATGGGCATCCTTGGGTCGATTTGGGGACCCCTTGGAGCCACTTGTATGTGGTAGGGACACATTATATTAATAAAGTTAAAATAAAAAAAATGGCATAAGCTTACATCTTTTAGAAGAACAGTTTTTACATAGGGTTATACATGTTGGGTTTTCGATTATAAATATTCATTAGAAATCTAAAAAGATTTCCTACATAATGATATTTTATTTATAATTTTTAGATATCAAATAAGTTAAATTATTAATGACACAATAATGATGCAATGTTTACCTCATTAATAAATCATTTAAATAAATAAGATTATAATGATTAAAATATTATCTAAAACCTGTCCAATTCTTATTGGTTGATGTTATTTAGAAAATGAGTCATCTTATCTTCGACCTCAATGATTTTTGGACCATTATAAACCCAATATAATTATATTATAAAGTAATACTTTCACTCTTTCCTAAAGAGCCCCTCCTCTCCCTTATAAAAGGAGACCACTTCTACTCATTCCTCACACCTCTCAAGCCACTTGGCTCGTCCAAACCCTGAACAAATAAGCTCCCCACATCCCTCTCCTCCTCCTTGAAGCTTCCTCTTAGGCATAAAGCATTTAAAGAAGTCCTTTGGTTCCAACCAAAGTGAGTTACCTAAATTAAAGGTAACGATTTCTCTTAAATTATTTTCATTTATTTTGCTTCTCCAACCCCCAAACTCTTTTTATTTCCTTTCTTTTGTAACAACACCAGTATCCACAATATACTAGGGTGTTGTTATAGGAAGTATTAAAACTACCCATACACACAACTCCATCTAATGGATGATGAACATAATGTTTATGTGGATGGCAAACTAACGCCTCACGAAACGATGATTGTTCAAATACATCTTATCGCCTCTCATGGTGGCCATTATGATGGCACTGTAATTAAATATGATATTAATGATATATATTTTATATTTAAGCTTCTGTAATTCCATTTTATTTCATATCATTATTCGTTTCATGTTGTATATACATACGATGATTTCATTTGAGGAAGTGCGGACTACCGCCCCCTTAAAATGATATGACTCGTTCATACCACAATGGAACGTATAAAGGATGGTGTTAATGAACTTAAGTGACATATATAAAATATTATATTATACTGGAATAGTAATATACCTATGTATCATTTGGATTCGATTCTTTTAAAATAAAAATTAAATGGAAGTAGCGTTCGTGCATACGTACGGACTACCGTCTCCACGAACGCGATGAGATTCATTCTCCATCGTATCCATTCAAGTCTTATTCTCATTTTAGGGTTAAAAATAATGTTAATATCATTCTGATTATGAATAAGATATAATCTATAAATTACAAACATGTCTTACGTAACCAAACATTTAAGAAGAACGAATCGATTATCACCCGAAACGACGATAATACTAAGATATTATTAATAATGAAATATTAAAAGATCATATATGATATCATATTAATGTATATGATTCTTGTATAATTTAATAACAATTATTTCACCATTATACAAGAGGTTAACCTTTCCCAACAAAGGAAAAGTACAAGGTAAGGTTTATTTCACAATCTCTTCATTATCCGAGGTTGTTTATACGTAATAATCTACTGGGATTTCTTTATCATCCACATCCATGTTTCTTTGAAATGTATTTCAAAACAAATTTATTATGTACAAGAATATGGGTTAAAGTCATTTATACCCTTGTTTGACTTTTTATAAGAGGTTTATAAAGGAATCTTTCCGTCGTTTTCAAAACAAGGTCCTTTTTAACCTTTTCGACAGAATTAAGGTAAGAATGTTTTTTTTAACTTACACGACAGGTGCGGTTATTTTCTGCCATTAAAAAATATTCAAAGCTTCCCTTACAAGCTTATTAGAATATTTTCAAAGAAAATGTTTTATTTTATATGGATCTTAAATGATTTCAAAATAAAAGGAGATATTTCTTTTAAAAAAAATTTGATTTCATCTATGTCAACATCCTTTGATGGATTTTAAGATTATTTGAAGTTGATTTATTATGATACAAAACTTCTATATTTTATTGAAGGTTTTGTGATATGTTTGACTGTGGATGTGTCATTTATATAGAATTCTTGGTATATGAGTATAGTATTGACATTTCGTATGCTAATTCCAATAAGAATGTTTATGTTATATTTCAACCTTTACTTCATATGAATGTGTTGGACAAGTATGTTCCAGGTTGAGGACTTGTTAAAGTAAGCCCTCCAGGTTGGGGACTGGTAAAAGTAAGCCCTCCAGGTTAGGGACTGGTAAAAGTAAGCCCTCCGGTTTGGTCTCCGGTTATTAGAGGCACTCCGGGTTGGTGTCCGGTTATTAGAGGCACTCCAGGTTGGTGTCCGGTTATTAGAGGCACTCCGGGTTGGGTTCCGGTTACAGTTAGCCCCAAGGTCTTGGGACGAGTCCTTGACAAAGAAATTAAAGTTTAGCATTATGCATTCCAACATTATGAAAGTGGTTATTTATATTTCATGTGATTATTTGATTAGTAGAATATCCATGTGAACAAGTAAATGGCATTATTTCATTTTACTTTTTCCATACTATGTTGAAGTTCAAGTTTAAAAGGCTTTTGTTTTAGTAATTAATTGCCTTAAATGTTTGTGCTTATTTTTGAATGTTTCGCTATATTGTTATCCTTACTGGTCATTTGAGCTCACCCCTTTTCTATGTTTTATTTTTCCCAGGATGTGAAGATGTAAGTTATGAATGACCTGCAGGGATATTATGAGGGGATTATAGTGTGGACTGTGGAAACATTATGTTGTTGTAGTAGTTTTTCATTTTATGATGTAATGTAAAACTTATTAATATATCTAGTGTTTCCAAGGCTACTAAACCAATCGGTCTTTCGAGATTTGATCTTTCTTGTGATCATGCCAATGTTATGTAATAATGCACCGACTCTAGGTAATTAGGGTCGGGGCGTTACATTTTACATACAAGGTAAGGGGAATTAATTTACCCAACAATCTTTCTTCAAGTTTTACCTCATTCACTACATTTTTGGTATGTTTATTACATAAAAAATATTTATTCATCATTATATTAACTTTTATGGGATATAAAAGTTTACCACTATATTTTATGTCAAACAAAATGTTATTTAAAATATCTATTCTTTCAACAACACACATTTTTCCTCTCACTCAAGGTTGATGGTTCTTCTATTATGTTTGTTATTCTCTCTTTCTTTTAAGATCCCAAAATTTATGAACTTATGATTTATCAAATAAAACCCATAACATTCCATGATTTATTTATATCAAATATTGATAAATGTTCTTTGTGACATGGATTATAATGATAATGATATGATTTGTCAAGTGCACCCAAAATTGTATAGTGTAATGTTGATGTTTTGAGGTGACGGGAGTTTCTGAAATTATATATCACTCCAATGAATTGTATAATATTATTATTCTCATGAGTCAATGTGAATAATTTATTTACATAATGCTATATTTCATCATAATTATGTGTTGTAGTCAAACACTAATCCATAAGGTTTCATTTTACTACTTTTCCACTTTTCAAGACCTTTTATTAATTATTCTTATTTTGTTTATTATTATATTCTTATATTATGATGAATATGATTGTTCTCGCCCCATTTTGTTTTGTCTAGTGTTTATATCCTCTTGATTTTATTTTTTCTCACCAAATTTTTATGTATATATTCACGTGACTACTTGTACTACGGAGGACAGAAGGGACAATATGAATCTAGAGAAAGAGGAATTAAATAAATATTTATTTTTTATACTCTAGAAGTTATGTATAGTCATTAATTTCAAAAGACACTAAACAATGGGATCCTGAATGTGTAATGTTTTCATGTAGATTATCATCAAAATAATTTCATAGTATTGTAAGAAACATTAGGGTCTCTATAGTTATTATCAGAGGAAATATTTAATTAATTTGGGAATTATGATTAAAGAACCTTGGTGAAAATACAAGTATGATACTATGTTAATGTTATCAAAAAATAAGATTTCGTAAACATAAGGATCACAAAAAATACTATTTTAGTATTAATTACACAAATGAATAAATTATTTATTCATGACTTGTTGAATTATGTTTTCTTCTAACCTTTTCTATTTTAGAATTTGGTGGGAACCCAGAGAAACTAGGTTATAACCAGAGCAATAGATAATGCCATTATTTCCTAAATGAAATCCCAAATTATTTGGGAGGTGGAGGTCAAAAAATCATGTCTATGCGTACCTAGATGTCTCATTTAATGAATAATATATTGAATAATGTGTAACATCCTCCTTCACCTAAGATGTAGTAACATGATGTTGAGGGTTTAATGTGGAAAATACCACCACTGTTTAGTTTATCTTCTTATCCACTTGTTGTAGAATAGTGGGTAAACTAAATAGAGAAGATATTCTATGATATTCAGCATTATAAAATGGAGGAGGTGACTCTGACCATTAATAGTCTCGATAGAGACGACAATCAAAGGTGGGCTCTGATAAAGAACACCAAGATGAGAGAAAAAATTGGTGAGAGGGAGAAGGAAGACTTTAAGAAAATGTTTCTTAAAATGTATTTACCCTAAAATCTTCATTGAAAGATGATGATAGAATTTATAAAGCTAAATAAAAAGGATGGAGAATTTATCATAGCCTATGAAGTGAATTTAAAAATGACAATAAGGTACACTTTGGTATTTGTTATCAACAATGATAGAAAAGATTGTTTAGTATATTAAAACCACACCTTTGAACTGATCATTAAATTGTAGACTTTGGGTGTTTTTAAGATGTCATTTTATGTGCTCTCAATGTGGTTATGGGGTTTCTATAATGGTCATATTACAATAAACCTAGAGTCCTTGAGGTTAATTAGAGTCAGCAGCCACCACATCCAAATGAACAAGGGAAGGATTACGCCATCACTACTGTAGAAGTGGAGAAGGAAAACGATGTCATAAAAGGTATAATTCATTCTCACTCATGGATGGAAAAAGTATTATTTGATTCCAAATCTACGCATTCCATTATATATTTAATGTATTCAATAACTATATAATAGAATCCCAAAAACCATAAAGTAATGATATTTGTAAAACACTAAGTGGTGAAATCACTACAACCCATTTGTTGGACCATTATATAGTTGGATTATGAGGATTGATTATTCTAATGAATCTTGTGATACATCCCAAGGTGGAATGCGATGATATAATAGAAATGGATTGTATCTGGTTATATATGGAATATATTAACTATCCGGAAAAAGAAATATTATTTCATATTACGAAGAATCCCATTCTCCTCTAAAAATTAAAACAATATGATGAATATCCTTTGAAAATTCTTTCTATAGTGTGGGTGTTGATTCCTTTTGAATAATAATTCCTTGTTTCAAAGGACGAGTCATAGGAAAGTGTCAATATAGTGGAAATTCCCATCATGTGGGAAAAAGTGACCTATTTTCTGATGGGTTACCAAGACATTACCCATATCATAAGGTATATTTCTCAATAGAATGCATACACAGATCTACTCCAATATCAATGTGTCCCTATAGGATAGATCATGTCAAAATGGACGAGTTAAAGAAAAAGATGCAAGAGAAATTAGACCAAGGGTTCATACACCATAGTGAATCACATTGGGGTACACTAGTAAGCCATGTCATGAAGAGTGATGGATCAATGTGAAAGTGTATTAATAATAGAGAACTCAATAATATCACTATAAAGAACAAGTATCCTACCCTGAGGACTGAAGAATTTTTTAAATAGTTATGATGAGATTAGTGCCTCTCAACAGTGGATCATCATTCTGGATATCATGATCTAAATGTAAAGAAAGATGATATTTTGAAGAGATCTTCAATAGAGGGTATATAAAATATGATTTTTTGATGATTCTATTCAGAATTTATAATTCCCTCACAATATTCATGAAATTGATGAATATATCCTTTAGATAATTACCTCAAAAAATTTGTTGTAGTGTTTTTCGATGATATTTTCATCTTCACCAAGAGTAAGGGGGGACTTTTAGAACATCTAATTATATTGATGGAAACATTGAGAAAGGGAAATTTTTATTCCAGGTTTCGAAAGTCTGACCATTGTATTAAAAAAGTCACATTCTTGGTACAAGGGATCCCAATAGAGTTACTTTTTATGGACCCGTCAATGACAAAGGTGATTAGGGAACGACCAAAACCCTCTTGTGTCACATAAATATATTTTTTTTCATGGATTAGATGTGCATTACTCAATTTTTGTGAGAAATTTCTCATGATTGTCATGCTTGCCAAATATGTGAACAAGGAAAGATGTAATGTATTTTTGAATGTAAGAATGCGAAGAAATCCTCAAGGAACTAAAGAGAAGGCCGATACTTACTCCTTTACTCAAATTTATGAAAATTTGAGAGCATGTTTTTGATATAAAGTTATCCTTACAAGAAAGTATTGTGTTGTGTAATCATAAAAAATATTAATGTGATGGCCTAAACCATAGGACAACTGAAGATCCATGAGAAGAACTACCTGACATGTCATCTGGATCTAGAAGCTACGATTTTTTCTGTGAAAAACTGGATTAACTTCCTCCAAGGCGAGATGTGTGACATATATACAAATCCCAAGAGACTAATGTATATATTTACACAAAAATATATCAACATCTATCATAGGGTATTGTTAGAGCTAATCAATGACTATGATTTCACTATTCACTATCATCGTAGAAATGAGAATAATGTAGATAATGCTCTTAGCAGAAAAGAACCTACTACGAAATCTATGTTTTAGAATGAGAAAGACCCAATCTTCATGGATATTCAATGTTTGGATTTGGAAATCATATTGATAAGGAATACATCCTTCCATGACCAAATTATATTGCAACCATATATCCAATAGTTTATTAACGAGGAACAATGGGATGATTTAGAGTTTCAAAAGAAGGTGAATAATCTGAAGGATTAGAAGGTGTAAGAGTTTCATATCGATGCTGATTGTGTGATTCAGTTAGGACCAAGACATTGTTTGCGTTCATCATCCATTATATATAAAGAGCTTTTATAAATTGCACATAGCTCAACATTCCTTATCCATCATGGTAGCGCCATGATTTTCCAAGATCTCTGATAACACCTCTAGTGGGAGAACGTGAAGAAAGAGATTGATGAGTTTATTTCATGGTTCTTGATATATTAGCAAGTTAAATAAGAGTGAAAAAAACCAAAAGGATGATAAAACAATTTCTTATACCCATGTGAAAATGGTATATGGTCAGTATGGACTTTTTCATGGGTCTCCCTAAGACATCGAAAAAAACTAATGTGATAGGGTTATCATAGACCGCCTCACCAAGAATGACCACTTTAACACTATTCGAGAAGATCCCTAACATGAAAAACTAGTAATGATATATGTGAAAGAAGTGGATAGACTGTATGGGATTCCAATCTCGATTGTCTCTAATCGTGATCTATTGTTCACGTCTACATTCTGGAGGATTTATACAAATTCCTTAAGTACTGAATTGAATTTTATTATGGATTATCACCCCCAAACTAATTAATAATCTAAAATGACTTTTTAGACACTGGAAGATATGTTTAAAGACTGTTATTTCAAATTTAAAGGTGATGGGATATGTATCTCCCTTAGATTGGGTTCTAATACAACAATATCTTCCACATGAGTATTAAATGGATCCATACGAAGCTCTATATGGTAAGTGATTTAGAACTCTTATCTGTTGGGATTCAATAGGAGAAAGAAAGCTTCATGGACATGATCCTGTAGAAGAGGTGACCGAAAAGGTTCAATACATCCAACAACATATCAATCATGCATAGATTCAGAAAAAGAGATATTCTAACAAACCTTGAATGGGATTGGATTTCAAAGTTGGAAATAATGTATTCCTTCAAATATCACCTTGGAAGAGATTCATGCAGTTTGGAATGAAAGGGAATATAATCCCAAGGTACATTGTACCACATGAGAACCATGAACCCATAAGAGTTGTGGCCTATCTTATTTAACTTCCACATAATAGGGCTCATTTTCATGTTGTGTTTTGCATATCACTCCAAAAAATTTATATACAAGATACCACCCATGTATTAAACTCAGAGGTGGTACAACTAAGAGATGATCTCTCTTATGAGAGGAAACTAGTAATGAGTTTGGATTGCAGAGATAGGGTTATGTGCAATAAAACAACTCACATTATCAATGTGTTTTGGCAGAACAACATGAATGATGGAGAAACTGGGGAACCAGAGGATGTGATACAGGAGAAGTACCCTATCCTATTTATGTAAAATTAAATTTCAAGGGGGGGGGAGAATGAAACAACCCAAACATTTATCAACAATATTTATCTTTTTTATAGTAATATCATATTTTATAATCACATAAAATCACAATAGGAAACAAAATTCCACATATTTTTTAAATGACCATCTAAAATATATGTCACCATTAAACATGATTTTTCAACTTCTATGATTTGAATTTCGTAAATCATACATACATTGTTGTGATCAGTAAGTAGTTTGGAGTCTGATAGGACAAAATTATTTTGGGATGATTAGTAACATACACTTATGAATAGTAATGATAACCTTATGAGTAGTACTATGACCCATAAGAATAGTAATTTATCATAGTGAATAGTTTCCTTACCTATGATAGTATAATTAAAATGTATCCATATTGTTAGTGACAATATGATATAATTAAATTATAGTGTTGGTATTTTGATAATTCATGAATCTTTAATGAATAATTTATCAATTGAATAAACGATTTTCATAAATTGGAGTTCATTTTTGATTTCTACATGTCGAATAATTTTTAAGGAGAAATTTTTTTATTTTTCATTAATACATTAATTTTTGATGAATAGTTATATTCGAAAATTTACAAAATATAAAAAATAACTGAATATCTGCATCTTTGTTGAGTAATTTCTCAGGTAAATGGCCATTTTTTAGAAACAAAATTCCATATTTAATATATATAGTCATTTATTATTCAATATTTTTTATCATGATGGAAATTAATAATCTAATGAATTAAATATTGAGAAAACACCCTTCCCCTCCACTATAAATACTACCACTCAAAACCTCATTTCCTTCCACCTCTCATGATTTAATTTATGACCAAATTCTTCTCAAAACTATTCCTTAGACCCTCTATTTCGTCTAGGAGATCTTGGTATCATTCAATAAAAAATTTTGTGTTCATTAAAGAGGATATTAAGATGAGAATTCAAGAAGTAATTCTTCTCTCTCTTTTCATTCAATTTCCATTCAAATATTAATTCATTTGTTCAATTATCCTAATATTATATTTTCAAAATATCATTATAAACCTATTATGTTTTATATACTAGAATTATATAATGTTAATGGAATATTTTCTTTATTTTTTTCCGTACATCTCTTTAAATTTAATAATGAAATCATCCCCCTTAATGTGCCAATTTACAGATATTGGGGCGATGCACATCAATTTTAGTCAAATTCATCGAATGATATAAATAAAACCATTAAATAGTTGAAAAAATATTTTCATATTTTTTATTTAACCACTTTTATATACTGGATCTAAATTATTTACATGATACTAAATGATAAAACAATATATGTTTTTTGGGATCCAAAAACCATTCAAAATAACCTAAAATTAACATCATTAACATTTATCCAATGAATCGTTTTAATAGTATATAACCAAACACATTATAAGAAAATATAAGATTTTTTATGATCAATAATAACATATAATAACGATCTTTGATATTTCTCATTTTTTTAAATAAACTTCCTTTCATGAATAAAAATTAACCTATCATGAAAACTAAGATAATTGACACTCTTAAACTATGAAATGAAACAATATAACTCATCCAAATGCCCATAAAAAACATAATGGAACAATAATAAATAACATTAATTTATATAAGTTTATTTAATTGTTAATTAATGAATCTAATATCATTTTATATCAAATTAATGTTATGAAAACGTCCAGATACAAGGTAAGAAAAATTCTTGAACCCAACTGTTTTTCTTTTGGTTTTCCCTATTTTACTAAGTTTTCAGTATCATTATTCAATTAAAATATTTTATTAATAATTAAATTACATTTTCATGGTTATACATGTTTACCACACATATTTATGTAACACACATTTCTTTTCAAAAGAACTAATCATTAAAAAACACATATTTTACTTCTGAATCATGTTTAATAGTTCTTATATCAAGTAGGATATTCCCTCTTTCATTTGGGAACCCAATTATTATAAATGTATGATTTATGAAATGAAAAATACTTTCAATGAGTTATTTATGTCTAGGATTGATCTACTTTCTATGTGGTGTCCATGATAATGTTAACATTATGATATCACGGGTGCACCCAAAAGTATACAGCGTAATGTCGATGTTATGATGTGACAGGTACACCATGAATTATATAGTGTTCCAATGCATTGGATTATATGATTGATATCATTAATTAATGTGAAATATGTATGAATATGATTATATATTTGTTCAAAACTATGTGTGGTAGGTAACCACTAGGACATAAGGTTTTTTTTTTATGTTTTTCCTCTATTTATTCCCTTTAATTAATTCTTCCTTCCATGTTCATGATCTTATTCTTATTTTATATTGATAATGATTATTTTCACCCTATGTTGTGTTTTATCATGTTCTTATCCTCTTAGTAGGATTTTATCTCACCCCATTTCGATATATATTCTCTGGTGACTACTAGTACTAAGGAGAACATAATAGAAAATAAGAAGCAAAATGAAAATGAATTAAATAAATATTTATGTTTTATATTGTAGAAGTAGTGTATGGTATTAATTTTACAAAAACTATAATACTTTGGATCTTAAAATTTTAATTTTTTTTGTTTTTTTATCTATAAAATTATTTAATATTAATGTATAAAAAAGAAAGGTTTCTATACATACATTGGGCAAGACATCATATATATTTTGAGAACTCATTGAGGTTGACCGGAATGTGAAGGCCACTTCCCTTTATTGGTGGTTTAAGAGGAAAGGTTTCTAATAGACATAAACATGATTTCATTGATTCAATGATTTCTTATTGTGTTGGTTTATTTCATGTTACGAACATGAATTGTTCCCCCTTTTTCCATAAAAGTGATATACATAATGAAAATTTAATTTTCTACCAGCTTTTAAATAATATAAAGAATAATTTCTAAAATATTAAAAGAATATATATTAAAAATGAACAAATTATTAAAAATAAAAATTAATTAAAACTATTAATTAATTTATAATCTTAAATGAATGACTGTAACAAATGAGTGAAAATTATTAAATAAAAATGAATAAACATAAAAAATATTCATAAAATGCATGGGTTTTATTAATTATAAAAGTTATTTTAAAATAAAAATGAATATATATTAAAACGAAATGAATACAAATCAAATATATACTTTTCACCGATATTAGAAACATTGAATGATATAGAATAAATATTTTTAACGAAAATTTTAAAATAAAGAAATGACAATATGATTAAAATCCAATAAATTATAATGAAAAGCTAAAAATAAGTTTTCATAGTTGTGAATAAATAATAGAAAATAATATTTGTGGAATTAATTTTATAGAAGGGTGAAATTAAATAATTAATAATTTAAATATTTTAAAAGTATGAAAAAATGAACAAGTATTATTAATTTTTTAAATTATTAAAAAAAGAAAAAATGAATATATGATAAATTAAAAATGAATAAAAATGAATATATAAATTAAAACCATATTAAAACCATTTAATATTAATGAATAAAAAAATATTTAAAATGGAAAAATTAGAAAAATAATTAATAATGAAACACTAAAAATGAATAAAATTTAAAAATTAAATAAATGTAAGATTATTATTGATTAGATAATTTATAAAATTAATAACATCAAAAAATTTATATAAATGTAATAAATATTTCATTTTTAATAATGATATAATTAATGAAAAAATTTTACTGATTAAAAACAATATAAATATAAATATAATTTAGTATTTTAAAAAATATAATTTTTAAATAAATAGAACAAATAGAAGAAATTTATTGAATATTATGTTTGTGTATGTTCTACATAAAAGTGAATTAAATAGATATATCGAGGTGTAAAATTATTGTAACAAAATTTGGTATATGTCAAATTGAAAAAAAAATTACATTTAATTAAATTTCATTTACTCGATACAATATATTCATATTTTAAATTTATATTCATTACATTTTTTAACATTTTTTCATATAGTATGTGACTTATATAATGTAAATATAAATATTCTATATTATATAAATCATATTTAAGGAAATATTATATATATTGAAATATATATATATATATTGATATATTTTGATATTAAAAATATTAAGTATATAAATGAACAATTATTTATAAATAAAGTAAAGATTAATAAGTTAAAAAAATATAATATATAACATATCTAAAATAAATAAATTATATGAAAGTAATAAAATAATTATTATTTATAAAAAACTATGAAACCTTTTTTTAGGAACACTAAAATTGAAAGTACAATCATTAGGCCTGAAATGGGATTTTCACTTCTAAAAAAGAATCCAACCACTATCATCACTAATAAAGGACCACATTATCATTACTGATAAATGACCCATTTTTAGGTGATTTTTTTAGTGGTGGTAAAGGCCTACAAACTTGTAAAAAATATGCAATCTTGTACCATCACAATAATATAACAACATTATAAACAAAAAATAAAATTAGAAAATAAATGTAATAGAAAACCGGAATAAAATATAAATATTTAATTGAACTATATTTTCAATTAAAAATTTACTTATATGATACTTTAATTGATGTGATATTTATAATTAATTGAATAAAAATACAATTTTATATAATAAATAAAATTAGTTATAGATTGTTTTTTCAACAATCCACCGTTATAAAAACCTTATCCCTACAACAAATCTAATGTTTTAATTGACATAATTGAAATAATAAAAAATTATGATTTTAAAATAATCCATATATGTTAATTTATATTGGTAATTACTATGTATGTTAATGAAATTATTAGTTATAATGTTTATTTTATTATTAGTTATTTTATTTTTTATTTAATATTAGATTATATATATTAAATAAAACCTGAATTAATAATTATTTTATTAATAATTAATTACATTGTAAATTTAAAATATAAATAAATTATACTTTTAAATGCATAATATTTTAATGATATTATTAGTTATAAATTATTTATATAACATAAATTATTGTTAAAAATAATATCATTAGAAAAATTGTCATTTTTAAGTTGAAAGCATCCACTTTGATAATATGGGGCACAAGGTGTGTTATATTGACTTGTGATATATTATTATAAATCATTAATTATTTACAGAACAATTTCCTAATTTTTAAAGATAATATTAGATCATTTACAATATTTTGACATTCGGATGCATGTTTTAACCTTAAATTAGTTTTTTTTAAAAGAACTCAATTGGAGTAATACCGATGACAACATATTTCCAATTGACATGAAGTTGATTCCTACACATCATAAATGAATTATGGACCAAATTGAAATTTTTTTAAAATAATTGGATCGCATTTACATTATTTTTATAATATAATACTCATTTTAAACTAATATCAAACATTTATATTTAACACAAACAATTTGAGTCAAATCGACAACAACATGTGTCACATTGAAATGATGTTGATTCTTATACATAAAGAATGATTTATGATTCATCTTTTTAATGTTTAAAAACAATATGAGATTGTTTCCTCATTTTTTCTATGTGATATATGTTTTAAACTATAATTTCACTTTTATATTGAGTAAAAACTCTATGAGTCATTCTAACCATATTGGGTGTTACATTAATATATGATCATTTACTATAATCACAAATGAATTAATGATAATTTTACTGATGTTAAAAAAATATTCATTGATTTTTTCATGCTTTTGGAAATGTGACACATTTTAAACTAAAATTCCACTTTTGAATTGAAAACATTCAATTTTATTTATTCTTGACACATCATGTTTTTGATTAACAAAGGGTTGATTCCAAAATGTCAACTATGAATTGAGGAACATTGTCATGTTTTTAAAAAATAAATAAAGGTCATTTTCTCATGTTTGGCAATGTGAAACAT
The DNA here is from genome assembly GCA_963277665.1 of Viscum album. Classification (NCBI taxonomy): domain Eukaryota; kingdom Viridiplantae; phylum Streptophyta; class Magnoliopsida; order Santalales; family Viscaceae; genus Viscum; species Viscum album. Next base: position 356,981,582 of record OY728158.1, on the reverse strand, counting down.
ACTTTAAACTATAATGAAAATTTAATATTGAAAACATTCATGTTGATTCATAATGAACATATCATGAGTCAGATTGACATTCCATACATTAATATAAATCATAAATGTAATATGGTTTGTTTTACTTATGTTTGAAAAACAATTGATCACCTCTATTGGTTTTGGCTCTGTTACATTAATTTTAATATAAAATGAATCATTCATATTGAAAACATACAATTTGAATCATATATATATCATATTTTTTTAGATTTATGTGTTGTTTGCTCTGACTCTTCGTTAATAAATTATGTATAATTTTATCAAATTTTGGAAACAATCCATTTTCATTTGCATGGTTTTCATAGTGACACACATGTTTTAAGATTAAATTTCTCTATTATAATTAATACATGCCCTTGGGGTCATACTAGAATAATAGTGTGTCAAAATTATTTTTAGAAAATTTATACACATCAAAAAGAAATTATTGATCATTGTATTGATGTTTAAAAAATAATATTGCCCATTTTTCTATTTTTTTCTATTTTACATGAGTTTTAACATAAAATAAATATTTTGAATTTATAAAATGAACTTTTATTCATATCTTCCACATCATGTGTTGGATTGACATGAGATTTAATCATAAATGTTGTAAATGTAATATGGATTTGCAACACCCATATGTTGTTATGAAATATTTTTGCTAAATATTTCTAACTCTTCATCATCGTGCATTGGACACAATAATGAATTTATATAAACCATGAGATGAACTTAGTAAAGAATGACCATTTTAACCTAACTGATATATTAGTGATAATAAATGTAACTAACTTATGAATTTATATGGTCAAGTCATTTTCTATGAATTATTTATGAAAATTATAAATCAATTATATAATTATAATGTTTGTATTAATAAATTTAGTGAATTACTTTGAGTAAATGAAATTAATTAAATATATGTGTTATATAATAAATAAAATATTTTTTATACTCATCCAGTAAATTTTTTTCATAGGGTATGAATACACCTTATTGGATGTATAAACACCTATATTTTGAAAATGGAAATTATATCGTCTTTTAGTAATGAAATCATTTTAAATTTCAATTTTCCCATATTATTAATATTTTTCGAATAGTAGAAAAATATTCTATGGAAACGATATATAAAACATTACTTTGGATGAATTTTTAATATATTTATAATAACAATAAAATTTTGATGAATAGTATGAATACACTAAAATTTAGTTGAAAAAAAAATCATTGAAATAATTTATATTGGTAAAATATAATATTTAATGTTTTTAATTTAAAAATAAAATATATTTTTATCATTAAATATAATGTATTTCACCAGCATTAATTTTACATTGAATTCAGATGTTATAACATTTAAAACATTTACAATGTATCAACTTGAAATAGTTTTTCTCTCTTTCCAAAAACAGGAATAATTTAAAATTAAGTACTATAACTTTGGTGTTTTGGTTTGGAAGATGGATTCCCAATTTTTTTATCAGTATTTTTAAATTATTAAAAATGCGTCATTTTATTTTTGGGAACGATGAATTATAACTTTGTAATTTTTATTAATACGGTAAAAAGTTGAATCAGGTATTTAAGGGTTTGAATATTGTTATATAATTACCGAAACACTAGTATTAATATCATTAGATGAATTTGTTTCCACAAAAATGATCATTTTTTTTTGAATGGTGTCCTTTGGAACCATCTTGGTAGAGATTATGACATTTAATTTAATTTATTTAATAAAATGTTAAATATGTCTCACTCAAATTTTAATAAATAAAACATATTTTATATATAGTTATATAGATGATAAATTTGATTATAAAAAATAATTTTAAATATAATTATTTTTCTTGATCATGATAATTTATTTCTATTTTTTTGGAAGTATGTAATTACTTTAAAGACTTATAGGTTAATGATCAAAAAGGTAATTAATTGGTGACAAATCATTAATTTTTTTTATTAAATTACTAATAACCCTAAAAAAGACCAAAACACTTTGAAAAAATATATATTTTTATAATATTTTGACAAAAACCATCCAAGGGTTGATTAACTGAGAATTTGGAGGTTTATAAGATAGATTGTGACACTTATATTATTTTATTTAAAATGTTGTAAAGTACTCACATTCATAATTTTATAATTATAATAGTTTAAATGATGGATTTTTCATTAGATAAATTCTACTAAAAATATTCTTTTGAAATACAGTAGAAATATATTTTTCATAGTATTTTATTTTAAATTTTTATATGAAAAATTAATAAATTAATTAAATAATCAAAATTGGTGTAGTAATTGTTTTATTAGTACAGATAAAAAATAAAATAAATTGAATATAATAAAATAAATATTAATTAGGAAAATTTATATGTCTAATTAATATTCTAGATGACCTTGACATGTTATTAATATAATTAAATATGTAAATTTTTCATCCTTTTAATGTTGAAATAATTTTTAGCCAAGTTAAAAATTAAATATATTAACAAAGTGTTAATTAAAATTATATGAATAAAATTGACATAAAAACTTATCAAAAATTAAATTATTTTGATTATATTAAATGCTTATCTAATATAATAATTTAATTTCGGATATTTTTTTTGTTTTTTAGGGTTTTATTTTATATTAAATTATTATTAATGGAGTTCCAAATAGTTCCCCTAACCAAAATTATTAAAAAGAACCTACTACATTACCTATTCACTTCACTTTTAGGCATAAATCTCAGAAATACACTAGCATTTTCCATTATCAACATCTCTATTAAAATAATGGAAGTTATGGACTTTTCCAAATACCAACTCTATTTCATTAAGATGAGATTTAGAGGAAGCATGTCGATGAAATGTAATACCATCTACCGATTCATTCAAACTGATTTCTTCTTCTACTTACTATTCATGATTTTTCCCATTATAAATTAATAAATTTAGTATCAATTATATACTAAGATGCTATTATAATTATTAAAAAACCATATTCTACCCTCTTTCCATCCTATGAATAAAAAATAACAATGTGTGCATACATACAGATTAGTATCTCCATGTCTTAATACCACTATACATGGATGTGTATAATTATGGAAATAATAACTATATATGATAAATATAATTTTTTTTAATTATGAAATATTATACACCATTAAATTCAATACCACTAATCATTTATTTGAATGATATCCTTTCTCATGAGTACATATGACCTACCATCTCCATGATGTGATTCGATTCATTCTACATGATCTTGATTAAGGAATGATTAAATAAATGTATATAGTGAATATATAAGATATATGTTTATATATGTATCTTTAATATAATTTTTTAATTATATATCGTGGACCGATGAAGGAGAACTAAAACATATTTTCAAAAAAATGCATAAAAGTGAAGCAGTTAATACCCAAATAACAAGTAAGGATAAAATGATATTAAGAGAAGTATGATAATATGATCATATATGATATCATAAAAAAATAATATTATTCTGAAATATGTCAATAAAATTATTTAAATCATAATATTAGAGGTTCATATACATACAAAGTAAATAAAACTTAAGGTAATGGATAATTTCTCAATCTCATTATTATATGTGATTTTCTATACAAATGTATATATTTGGCTATATTAATCATCCATATCCTTGTTTCCTAAATATGGAATATTATATTTATTATTCTATATTTTTTAATCCAATTTCACCCATTAGGAAATTTTTTTATAATGGTGTGAAATAACTCTTTTGTCGTTATTCGATATGAGGTATTATATCTCTTTTTTTGAAAAATTATTAGGTGAATTTATTTATAACTTCTACATCATAAATGGTTTTTTACATTTTCGTAACGCCTTTTTTCCATGAGGCTTCCTCATAATGAATTCATGTTAATTTTCAAATAAATTATTTTCTTTTAATATTACAAGACATTTTGAGAAAAAGAAACATTTTTTAAGAAGACTAGATATTTTCATCAAAAATTAATTTCAAGTGTTACATCAAAATTATATTCCATCTATTATGGAATTAGATAATAGGATTATGTTTCAAAAATATTTTCCTTATTATTCTTGATATTTTATTATGTTTATTATGGAGATCTATTTACAAAATCCAATTGTTTTACATGGATTATGTTATGGTGGGATGATGTTTAAAGAAACCCATTTCATTCATTGGGTTGTGGTGAATGATTTTTGTTATTAGAGATCTTGTTAGAATGATTTCATTATGATATCGGTGGGAAATAAATATCCCTCACATTCATTGGGAATGATTTATTTCTAATGAGATACACATGGATGGAATTGTAAATGATATTAGTTCTGAAATATTGGGTTGGAATGAGAAGTGAACTCAAATTAGTAATGGAATTTTCAACTATGATTTATTGCGAAATTATCCTTGATTAATAAGAAATGATTTTCTATACTTATTTGTATGACACAATATTTAATGTATTATTTTATTTCCTTTGGTATTATGTTCATTGATTCTGATGAACATTCATGATCTATCCAATGTCATGATATCTTGATCTTTCATATGTGTGATATGATTTTCAAATGTTATGTTCGTATGAATTATTTTTATTATATAATTTTTATCACCATTATTTAACCATACTGAAAATCTAGGCTCACCTTATCATATGACTCATTTCCATAGGTCACGAAGAAGGGTATTTAGTAAGATATGTCTAAAAGAGATCAAGTTATAGAAAACTAAGTGGGAGACAATGAAGAAGTATCATGAACAAGTTAATTATGTTTCTTAGTTTCCAAATACACAAAACCTATATGATCCTCTCATGGATTTCTTATATTTAATTAATATTCTTCAACATTGATTTAATATCAAGTTATGTAAAGTATTGGTTGTTACAGTTGGTATCAGAAGAAAGGCATAATTAACATTTAGAAACTAGGATAATAAAACCATAGTAAGATCCCAATGTATATGTCTAAGTACACGATACAATAATAGTGTTTTAGAAAGGATCACAAATAAGCTTGGAAAAAAACTAATGTTTACTAAATCAAAATTTTATTCATGATTATATTGATTTCATATTATTATTAGTATTGTTCACACTATGATTCTTGGTTTTAGTAAATGGGTGAAACCTGAAGGGACCATATTAATGCTGAATGAAAATAACAATGCAATGATTTTACACCTAGGAAACCAAATGTATAGAGACATGGAATGAAAAATCATATATTTATGCTCACACAACTTTCTCAAGATATGAATCCTGAAGTGACTCAATACGAGAAAACAAGGGAACATAATTCAGTTGAATCATTCATGAGGAACTTATACAATATTTTAGTGGGTCTTCTTTACCATTACTGGTAAAAAATATATTAGAACTAGTGAAAAGATATTTTAAGTTATCCAATGTTTAGAATAGGATAAATTATCCTTAGCAGTATCTCATTTGGAAGGTGAATATGATAAATGATGGAACCCTATCTCGAATACCTGGTAAAATATGAAATTGAATCCATGGAATGGGATGGGTTCAAGAACATATTTTTCAATAAGTACCTTCCTCGTATTCTTCAAAAAATGGTGTAGAAGGATTTCCTTGAACATAATAACAAGAAAAATAAATTCATTTGTACATACGAAGAAAATTTTACAATACCTGAATTGTATGCATCTATAATAATTATTCTACCTGAGAGTAAAATTGATCACTTCTTTAGTGTCTTGGTACCAAGTGTCTCAAGGGAATTGGCCATATGGGACATTGATAGGTATTAAAAAATCCTTCAATGTTCACTCACGGTTGATATTTATATTGTTTTAACCCATCAGTCTAATAGGATTGATAGAATTGATATTGGAATTCATGAAAAAAAATTTAAGGACACGTTGAAATGAAGATGGGTTGTCAATTATTCTCAATGTGTGGAATGAAACATTATATAAATTATATTATAAGGAATTGTAATTGTTTTAAGAGTGGAAAAGAAGGTCGTTGAGAATTTGAATGTCGAAGTGATATAAAAAATATTCCTAATGATTAGAATAGATAAAAGGCTACAAAGAATAATCCTCCTACACATCAATATTACAAGTGTATGTAAATGGTCCATTATGAAAACTAATTCCCTAATCCATGGTTCATTGATGACGATCGATGTCAGCAAAATCGTAAGTCCAAATACGAAGGAATTTCAAATACTATTTGTATTGGTGATGTGTAGTAGATAATGAAGTGGTGAAAGGTACTCATACCATACACTTTAATGTATCAAATGTTTTATTTGATTTAGGATCCACCCAATATTTTATATCTAATGAATTTTTATATTCTATTGTTGTATCATGAATGTTGTATCATGCCATATCAAATTGATAGTCATGTAAAGAAGATTTTGTAGTCTATGGAATACCCAAGGTTGTATCACAAAGAGTGTTGTTAGCACATAGTCTGTATTTTTAATAATGATTACTAAAAGAAGTGGTTGATTTTGAATAAATTTTTAAGAATATAACATACCTTAAAGAGTTTAATAGGTGAGAGAATAAGGTGGTTATTTAAGAATTATGAGAGGATAAGATCACTTAAATTTAACTACACATCTTGGATAGTTCTTTGTTCTGAAAGTTTCACATGGTTTTGTTTAATTATTTGGTTGAGCGTTATCAAGATCGTGATTCCCCTATTACCTCTAAAAATGTTGTAAAATATACAAACCCTTGAAAAAAAATTGTTTGGTCAGGGTTTGGAATTAAAGAATATATAAAAGGCTACCAAATCATACTAATATCTTTTGATTGTGTGAAGGAAGGAGGATTCATGTGTTTCTCAATCGAAACAACCCATGTTTCCCACTGAAATTTCAACCCAATCTGTGTTGAAATAAAAATTGGTTCCCTTAATTAAACCCATGAAATTAATTCAGAGGAGAAAAATGTTAAGATAAAACATAAGTGAAATAATCCATACAGAAATTACACAAAACTAGTATAGGTTCAAGTGTCGGAACTACCTCCCATGTATGTGTAGCTCCCTCAAATTAATCGTCCACTGTTTAGATCGCCATCGAGAGGAGGAGAAAGCTTGGGTGGAACTTCACCTTTATCATTGATCCCATTATGATGATAGGGGCCTCCAAAACATCTAGGATTAATTGGAAACTCTTATAGGACTCCAAAATGGACGAGCATTGCCTCCCAAACGAACAAGAAAATGGGGAAACTGATCTTCGATGTTATAGGCAATGTACAAGGTGGGTTTGAGCACACATATTGTTTAAAACCACATGAAACATGGTTTTTGACCACTTGACATTCGAATATTGATTTGAAAAAGACTATAAATATGGTTCAACACATGTTTAATGTCTCCACAAAATATTTGGAACAATTTGGACAACTAGATGTCGAGATATGGACAGATCAGAACACACCACATTCGACTTCGTGCAGATATGGTGTGCTGGTCAGATCATGTCAGTAGGACCACTAGATTACAAAATTTGTCTTGGGTTCCATCAAATAAAATTTAATGAAATTCTTTCAGATAATCCAACAAAATGTCTTCCCATTTTAATGCATTGTACAGTAGCAGTTTTCGATTTAGTAAACTGGTTTTCATGGATCATGTGTAGCTTGGCCCATTTTTCTTGAACTTCATTTTGGGCCCTCCAAATCACCTCCACCATAAATGAAATTATTAAAACAAGTAACGATTAACTTTTAAATAGTGATAAAAACAATATAATTGAATCTAACATGAAGTGAAATTGTTTATTATATTTTTAATTTACAATAAAAATTTAGTTGAAAACAGTTGTGTAAGGGTGAAAATTAAATAGTGAATAGTGGTGCGATCACACCCCAACACCTCCAAATTTTCACTCCTTGGATAAGAAACTTTTCCAAATATTATACATGTAGATATTTGAAACCGTATAAATATTTATAATTCATTGATAATTTAATTCCTAATAGAAATGTGATCCATGAAAAAATCTCACCAAGGAGTTATTCTCAATGATCAATGCAAAAAGATTTCTCAAAAATTTTATCCAAATGAATTTACAATACATGAATGATACCAATAAAAATAATAGTAATTAAAAAGTTAATCATGACAAAAATTATCTACATGTGTGTTTGACATCCATTTCATGCTATTCTTCCCACATTTTATTGAGTACATGTAAGTTATTTTAGTAGTTTTCTACATACACGATCTTTTCCACCGAACATGCCCCAAATTATTTGAAATCAAATTTCAAGACCCACTCACATAAGAAATTCTAGAAGTCAAACCACAAGCTACTGACCTAAATATCCACATATGATTCACATTTCATCAATATCCTCATTTATTTTTTTAGAAAAGTTTCACATTAAAAAAATCTCACACATTACTCCCAATCCATATTTGATCTCTTCACGACACTAATTATAACATTAATAACAAGATCAAAGGTATAGGAAGGGTTTCTATTTGAACTGACCAATATAAAACAATTTTTTATTTTTATGTTTGTGGGAGTACAACAGTCGGATATAATGTACACACACATAGTTCTATATAGTAATGTAATGAAATAGATCAGATAAAGAACGAATGTATGGAAAGGTAATTTTGGAATGTTGAGAAAAATCAATGTTACTTTTATTTACCTACCTTTAGGTAAGAATTTTTTATACATCATGGTCGGGTGAAAAAATGTGTGGATAGATTAAGTGACACAATTTACCTTCAAACTATTCAAAGAAAGGGCATCATTCTTATTAATGTTTTCAATATAATAAAACCATTTATATCATTGACAAAGAACCAAATTTAAAACAAAAGTCACACCAAAATATTTAATTCATTCTAAAATGGACATTTATTCAGAAATTTTTTTGAATGCTAAATCAACATGAATGACAGATATTCCACATTAATTTTCATAAACTTCAATGATTAAAAGGGTATCATTTTTCATGATAACATGGGAATAAAAAATTATAGTCACATAGAGATGAGTGAGAGGAAATGGTGGAAAGTAACAATACAATTCAACAAGATAAAAAAAGAATAAAGATGATGAAAATTACTAACTAACCCAGAATACAACCATCCCCCCAAACCTAAATTGTTTAGTGTCCTCACTTTAATAAAAGAGAATGTAGGAAGGAAGGAGAAAACCTGGTGAGTGTAATTCATAGACTGCTTCTTGAACATGTATTTACTCTATTGTGAACTATTAAATGACTTCCTAGAAGTGAATCTCCCACTGCCCTTTGATAGTGAAGGTTTTCTTGGATTCAACATTTTTAACCTGAAGAACAGAAAATGGAGATAAATTTGTAGTACTGTATGGGCCAAACCAATAGGAATGAATATTACCTTGATGAAACATTATCCTTGAATTGTAAAGGACTACCTTCTTCCCAATGTAAATGTCGCGATGTAGGATAAGATGGTCGTGGGCAGCCTTAGTTATCCACTTATAAATATATGAGTTTTTATAAGCATCTCTTCTCATTTTCTTTAGCTTCGAAATCTACAAATTCCTTTGAGGAAATGAACCAGAGTGATTATAATTGAATTGTTTGATGGACCTATTGTTGGAACCATGGTCTTCTATGCATGATTTGGAGAGTGGTTTGTGTTTGTTCTCAATCCTCAATGGAAGCTCAGATCGTGTACCAGCAAAGAGATCATACCGTTCAAGCAGACAACAGTATTGAAGGTGGTGAAGGGCTTTGCGAGGGAGCCTCGCGGCATGCGAGGGAGCTTCGCGGCAAAGTCGCGAAGGTATGTTGACGGTGATTCTTCGCGATTACGTCAAGCTCCGCGAATGGAAAATTTCCGTGGTGCTTCGCGATTTCGATAGAATTACGATGGAAACTTTGGAGCTTCGCGATTTGAGATGACATGGCATTGACTTCGCGCGAAAGGGACGAGGGTCGGTAGAATTGCCTATAAATAGAGGCCGACCCCCTCGAGGGAAGTAGAGAGAATTTCAGAGAAAGTACTTTGCTCTCGGTTCGCAAAGGTCTCTCGCGAAGGCAGTGTGCTTCACGAACGAAGAGCTTTGCGGCGGATATTTTAGCTCCGCTAAAGGCGTGCGCCCCGCGTTGGCTCAGTGAGCTTCGCGAAGAGGCAGGAGCTTCGCGATATCCAAGCATTGCGAAGGCTGGAGCATCGCGAGAGTGCTTCGCGATTGTGTTTCGCGAAATGGCAGGGGCTCTGTGAAGGCTTGTTTGAGCTTTGCCATTTTGGGAGCCTCGCGAAGTAGGTTACTTTGCGAAGGCCTTTTTTCAAAGGTTGTTTTCCCTGTGGACAAGGAAAAAGGGGGTTTTCATCAGTGGTTGGATATTGGATCTTAACATAGCATTAACTCGGGACTCTGATTCAAGAAAACTCTCATGCTGAACAAGAGACAATGAACTTCATGAATATCAATTGAAGAGACCTTCATGTTTATAAACTGAGTGAGACTTCACCAATGGCAGTGATCCAGGGGGAGTCAACGGGAGTGACCCGAGGGAAGCAGTGAGCTATCCCTTAACCTTTGTGAAGGCAGTGAGCCTAGGGCAGAGTGACTCTACCCGAACTTTTGTTATCTACAGCTAGTGAAGCATAGTGGTTTTTGGTACGACCGACAACCTGTCGGTGTATGCTCCTTTGACGTAGCCCTTTGTAGTGAACCAAGTAAAAATGGTTGTGTCTTATCTGTGCTTGTGAATGCTTTCTTTCTAATCATAATCATCATAGAGGTTCAACAAGTTCCTACCAACGTGGGAACAAGATCCATCACATTAAAAGAAAAATTGGTCACCTTGATTCACCCCTCCCCTCTCAGGGTGTCCCAGGCTCCTTCAAGTTGTATCAGAGGGTAAAGGTTGTTGGTGTTGAATCTGACCTTTTTTCGTCATGGAAAACGCGGTCAATGTTAGGGGAGTCCCTCCCTTCGATGGAAGCAATTTACAGATCTAGAAGAATAGAATGAGATCTCATCTAAGATCTCTTGGAATGAAAGTTCTCTTTTATACTGTGCAAGGAATACAAGTCACTGATCAAACAGGCCTTGCTATGACTAAAATAGACAGGAAATGTCTTGATTGAGATGCTAAAGAACAGAATGCACTCACTGCAGCCCTTTCTGATCAAATCTACCTAAAGGTGATGAACTGCACCTCAGCAAAATCCATGTGGGATAATCTTGAGAATATTTATGAAGGTGATAGCAAAGTGAAGGGGGCGAAACTACAAGTGCTGCACAATCGGTTTGATGATCTTAAGATGCATCCAGACGAGAATGCAGACTCTTTATGCAATCGCATTACTGAAGTGGTTGGAGCTATTCGGGGTCTAGGAAAATAAATCAAAGACATTGATATTGTAAATAAAATATTGAGAAGACTTCCACCTCTTTATAATGCAAAGGTGTCAGCCCTTGAGGAATGAGAACCTTCCAAACATTCTCTAGATGATCTACTGAGCAGTTTGGTAGCATATGAAATGAGAGTCAAACCTGAAGATGCTATGACTCGGGTGAGCAAGGAAATGGCATTCAAGGCCATGGATAAACTGAAAATCTCAAAGGATAGTAGCGGTGAAGATGACGAAGAAAAAGAAATTCTTTCTCTCATTGCAAAGAAGTTCCAGAAGGGGAAAGAGAAATTCAAAGGGAAGTTACCTCTTGCGTGTTTCCATTGTGGAAAAGTTGGGCACATTGCCTCTCAGTGTTTAAAAATGATCAATGATGAAGATAGTGAGGATGAAAACTTCAAGAATCCCCAGAGAAGGTTCTTCAAAAAGGGAGACTTCAAATCTGGTAAGAAAATTCAAAGGAAGAGTTTTTTCTATGAAGAGGAAGAAGATGATAATGAATTCTGTGATGAAGAAGTACCAGAATTCAAAACTGGGAACCATGCTTCTATGATGGCCACTGTTGAAAATCCAGAAGATACTGAAGGAGAAAAACAACTAAGAACTTGTGTAGATCCTGATATGTAACTTAAGGATGCAGTTAGCAAGATTAAGATTAAATGTAAGATTTGCAATAAGTGGAAATGAATTGTAGAAGAATCAACTGAATATGTTGATCAATATGAAGCTGAAATTGAATGACTAGAAGAATTTGTGAAGGTACAGTCTAAAATAATTGAAATCAATGATGATGTAGTTGATCTCAAGCTGATAATTGATGAGAAGGGAAAGGTCATCAATGACCTCACATCCATACTGGATGAAAAATCCATGACTGCTGAGGGTCATGAGGATGAAGTAGTTACTCCAAGGAGTAAACTATAGACTGAATCAGTTCCAAAAGAATCGAGGAAGAAAATACAGTTCAGAAGATTCTCAGATGCAGAATTACTAGCAAGATCCAAGTGTGGTTCAGATGGGGTTGGAAAAATCTTGAGTGATCAAAGACCCACTTGCATGGGAAAGAGTGGAATTGGTTGTGAGGCTGAGTCATCAACTTCATGAAGTGAAAAGATCCAAAAGAAAGATAAGATGAAAGTTTAACATGTTGAAATGATACCTAGAGTGCTGAAAAAGGAACACTCAATCCAAACTAAATGGAGACCTAAAAATTATCCTCAAACATTCAAAAATGACAGACAGTATCACTATTCTCCCAAGGAAGAAGGTATAAGGAGAAATTCAAGTGATAATACATTTCCACTCATGAAGTGTCAGTTCTGTGGCTATTTGGGCCATACCATGTCTTATTGTGAAGAGGCAAGAAAATATCTGAATGGAGAATATATAGATGCTCAACAAAGGAGAAAAATCTCATATCCTAATTCTTATAGAAGAAATAATTTCTATGGATATTGTTTTAGTTGTTCTAACTTTGGTTATAAGGCCATTAATTGCAGGCAGAGAAGGGACATAGACACCTCATACCGAAGTTCAAGACAAGTCAAGTCTCGTCAGCAAGACAATGTTGCTCTTTCAAACAGTTTCTCACCTCTCAATGAATACTTTGACTATGAAGAACCTGGGTATGCGGAAGATATAGTTGAAAGGCCATCAGTTCTATATACTCAATCTAATGTCTCATGGAAGGAAAGGAAGATGATTGAGAAATCGAACCTTGTAGAGGTAGCCCTCAAATCTACAAAGAACAACAGTACCTGGATTCTAGATAGCGGTTGTTCATCTCATATGACATGTAATGCCGGCCTACTAATGAATATCATAAAGAATGTTGATGGTACGGTATGATTCGGTAATGATGGGGCTCCGAAAATCAAAGGGAGTGGAAGTACCTAATTAGCTAATGGAGAACTAAAGAAGACTGATGTCCTTTGCGTTGATGGCCTACGTCATAATCTCCTCAGCGTGAGTCAACTCTGTGACTCAGGACTTATAGTTACTTTTAATTATAAAGGGTGCACTATCAAGGGAAAAACCGGCAATTCGCTTATGAAGGGATGCAGAACAGAAGGCAACTTGTATCAGGTTGATAGTGAATAAAATGTATGTTACGTGACTGTTGAAGAAGAAAACAATTTGTGGCATCGGAGACTGGGACACATCAATCCACAAGACATGGAGAAAATATCAAAATTGAGAATTGTCATGGGCATTCCCAACCCGAAGCGTTAGAATGAAAAAACTTGTGATGCTTGTATTCGTGGGAAGCTGGTCTGCAGTTCATATCGGCCAAAGAAGAAAAGAGTGTCACACCTTCTTGATATGATTCATACAGATGTTTGTGGGCCAATAAATATTGCCGGAACTCATGGAGAAAGTTACTTTGTCCTTTTCATAGATGATTATAGTATAATGGCATGTGTGATGGTCATTCACAGGAAACGACAAGTCCTTGACTGCATGAAAACATATCAGCAAATCGTCGAGAATGATGAACAATCAAAGTGTTGCGATCTAACCATGGAGGAGAATACATGTCCATTGAATTTGAAAATTATCTGGAGAAGCATGAGATACAACATGAGGTAGCTGTTGTGAGAACTCCACAACAAAATGGAGTTATTGAACGTAGGAATCGACAAGTGAACAACATGGCACGAACTATGCTGATTGAGAGTCGTATTCCATGACATTACTGGAAAGAGGTTGTTCAAGCTGCAGTGTATATTCAGAATCGAACAAGACTTTATATGGGTGAGACGTAGACACCATACGAATTGTGGCATGGACGGAAGCCTTCTATAAAATACTTTCGTGTCTTGGGAAGTAAATGTTTCATCAGGAACAAAGAAGGAAATCAAGGGAAATATGGCGACAATAGAGATGAAGGAATTTTCCTTGGTTACTCAATGAAAAAAAATCCTACAAATGTTTCAACAAGCATTTGGGAAGAATTGTGGAAAGCAGTGATGTTAAGATAATTGAAGAGAAAACAACAAATGCTTCAAGGATGTCATATGCTGATGTGATACAAAGTCAGGAAGAATGTGAATGTGAAGAAAATACAAGTGCAGAAATAGATGATGTTGTTCAAAACACTCAGCTTTCACATCATGATGTTGACTCAGAAGAAGAATCTAAAGAAAAAACTATGGCTGAAGAAAATGCTACTGAACCTCGCAGGAGAAATCGAAGAGCTGAGATTGATCCATCCAACATAATTGGGGACAAAAGTGCTCCCACTCAGACGAGGAGGATGAGGAATAACACGCAGTCTGCATTTCAATCAGTTGTAGAGCCATCCTCATTCAAAGAAGCTACAAAAGATAAATCTTGGGTGAAAGCCATGAATGATGAATTAGATCAGATTGACAAGAATCAGACATGGGATCTTGTCCAGAGACCCGAAGGTCACAATGTGATTGGTACCAAATGGATCTTCAAAAATACGTTTTATGAGCATGGAAGTGTTATCAGAAACAAGGCACGACTGGTATGTAAAGGATACTCCCATATTGAAGTTATTTATGTTGAAGAAACCTTTTCTACAGTTGCTAGACTGGAGTCAATCAGGATTTTCCTTGCCATGGAACTCCAAAGAGGATATAAAGTAAATCAAATGGACGTCAAGACAACATTCTTGAATGGTGTACTCGAAGAAGAAGTCTACATTGATCAACCAGTGGGATTTGTTTTGGGTACTGATGAAACAAAGGTCTGCAAACTAAACAATGCTCTATATGGTTTAAAGCAGGCACCACGGGCATGGTACTCACAGCTGGACTCATATCTCAAGAATTTGGAATTCAAAAGAGGAGGAGTTGATCACAATATCTATGTGAAGAATTCTCCAAAAGATCAAATCATGGTTCTTGTCTACGTTGATGATATCATATTTGGAGGAAGCAGGTAGAAATCTGTGGATGAATTTGCCAACCACATGAAATCAGAATTTGAAATGTCTATGATTGGGGAGCTCACATATTTCATGGGGCTGCAAGTGATTCAAAAGAAGGAATACACATTCATTTCTCAGGAAAGATATGCAGGAGAGCTGCTGAAGAAGTTCGATATGCAAGAATCCGAACCAATGTCAACTCCTATTGCAGTTGGAACTAATATTGGAAAGCATGAGGATGGAAACTCTGTTGAACCCACCATGAATAGTAGGATCATTGGAAGCCTACTATACCTGATAGCGACAAGGCCAGATATTGTCTTTGCAACATGCCTTACGGCCCGCTTTCAGAGTAATCCAAAGGAGGAACATATGGCAGCAGTAAAAAGAATCATGAGGTATATTCAAGGCACACATAACTTCGGGTTATTTTTTGCTACAGGCAGGGATAGTGAATTATCATCATTTTCTGATACTGACTGGGCTGGTGATGTAGTAGACAGAAAGTCCACTAGTGGTGGAGATTTCTATATTGGGCAGAAATGTGTTGGATGGTTGAGCAAGAAACAAGAAAGTACTTCTATTAGTACTGCTGAAGCTGAGTATATCTCCACTACAAAGGCATGCACTCAACTGCTATGGATGAAGCAGCAATTAACTGACATTGGTGATGAGGTGATGCAACCAATGGTGATTTACTGTGACAATAAAAGCGCAATTGATCTTACAAAGAATCTTGTTCTGCATTCTCGTACAAAACACATTGAAATCAGGTATCACTTTATCAAAGTGAATGTTGAGAAAAGAGTGATTAGATCGGATCATGTGGGAATATATGAGAAAGTGGCTGATATCCTAACAAAGCCACTGTCAGTGGTTGTGTTTGAGAAGCATCGGTTGAACCTCGGTGTTTTACCACCTCCCAGTGCATAAGGAGGTTACGGAATTCCCCTCTCCCCATTTTTTTTAAATTTTTTAATCAGTTTATGGATATGATGCAGGTTTATGGGGGAGATACTATCCAGGGGGAGTAGGTTTTGAGCTGTATGTGAAAAATTTTACAAGTCTTTGGATTTATTGTCAATGGGGGAGAAAGCAGAAGGAATAAATTCAGGAAAAAAGAATGACAAGGAACACAATAGAACCCAATTCATGCCTCCTCTCTTGTTTTCTAGACCGAGAATTTCTCACGTAGACTTAGAGTGTTGGATGGATTGATTCCTACAGTTTTTGGTTTTCACATTGATGGAGATCTATGGAATTTTTCTTTTGATTTCCAACAAACCCAAAGTGGGAGATTTTTGGAACCATGGTCTTCTATGCATGATATGGAGATTTTTTGGAACCATGTTCTTCGTGATTACGTCAAAGCTTCGCGAACGGCAGAGTTGAAGTGCATCGCGGCGGTGAAGGGCTTTGTGAGGGAGCTTCGCAGCGTGCGAGGGAGCTTCATGGAGAAGTCGCGAAGGTATGTTGACGGTGATTCTTCGCGATTACGTCATGCTCCGTGAACATAAAATTGCCCTGGTGCTTCGCGATTTGGACAGAATTACGACGGATACTTTGGAGCATCGTGATTTGAGATGACGTGGCATTGAATTTGTGCGGAAGGGACGAGGGTCTGTGGAATCGTCTATAAATAGAGGTCGACCCCCTCGAGAGAAGTAGAGAGAATTTCAGAGAAATTCCTTTTCTCCGGGTTCGCAATGGTCTCTCGCGAAGGCAGTTTGATTCGCGAACGAGGAGCTTCACGGCGGCTATTTTAGCTCTGTGAAAGACGCGCGCCCCACGTTGGATCAGTGAGCTTCGTGAAGAGGCAGGAGATTCACGATAGCCAAGCATTGCGAAGGCTGGAGCATCGCGAGAGTGCTTCGCGATTGAGCTTCGTGAAATGGCAGGGGCTCCGCGGAGGCTTGTTTGAGCTTTGCAATTTTGGGAGCCTCGCGAAGTAGGGAACTTTGTGAAGGCCTTTTGTCAAAGGTTGTTTTCCCTGTGGAAAAGGAATAAAGGGGATTTTCTTCAGTGGTTGGAGTTTGGATCTTAACAGAGCATTAACTCAGGACTCTGATGCAAGCAAAGTCTCATGTTGAACAGGAGACAATGAACTTCATGACTATCAATTGAAGAGACCTTTATGTCTATAAACTGGGTGAGACTTCACCAACGGAAGTGAGCCAAGGGGAGTCAACGGGAGTGACCCGAGGGAAGCAGTGAGCTATCCCATAACCTTTGTAAAGGCAGTGAGCCTGGGGCAGAGTGACTGTACCTGAACTTTTGTAATCTACAGCTAGTGAAGCATAGTGGTTTTCGGTACAACCGACAACCTGTCGGCGTATGCTCCTTGGACGTAGCCCTTAGTGGTGAACCAAGTAAAAAGGTTTGTGTCTTCTCTGTGCTTGTGAATGATTTCTTTGTAATCATAATCATTATACAGGTTCAAAAAGTTCCTACCAATGTGGGAACAAGATCCATCACATTAAAAGAAAAATTGGTCACCCTGATTCACCCCTCCCCTCTCAGGGTGTCCCGGGGTCCTTCACCTGTAGGCATGGTGCTCAATCTTAACAGGGAGGTGAAAAATATTCCCAAACCCTATCCAGTATGGTGAAATTTTAATATGAGTTTTAATGTAGTATTATATGACCATATTGAATCATCATGTCAAAAACTCCAATATTTATATAGGGTTGAACAGTTTTTTCAATAATTTGTGTTACCTCTATATTTGATTCCTCAGCATAATTGTTGTTCTGTGGTTGATATTTATTAAATACTCTATGGTTAACCCCATACCGACCCAAAAGTTATTTCATTTTTCATTTGCAAAAATGAGAACCCTGACCACTGAAAATGAACCTATGAAAGCCAATCTGACAAAAGGTTTGGGTTCTCAAAAATTATACAACTACATCATAAGCATCAGTCTCTGTAGCGCATTCCTCTACCCATTTTGAAAATTAGTCAACTGGCAGAAGAATGTACAGGTTTCCAATGGTGTTTGGAAATGTCTCCATTAATTCAATCCCCCAAACAAAAACGTGTCATGAAATAGCAATAGTTTTTGTGTCATTTAATTTTATTTAGAGACATTCCCCATTCTTT
This sequence comes from Viscum album, assembly GCA_963277665.1. Taxonomy (NCBI): domain Eukaryota; kingdom Viridiplantae; phylum Streptophyta; class Magnoliopsida; order Santalales; family Viscaceae; genus Viscum; species Viscum album. Next base: position 356,963,181 of record OY728158.1, on the reverse strand, counting down.
GACAATGAGGACAAGATTTTCAATAATCACAGGTATCATGAATAAGTGTTTGCCAAAGAAGACATGAATCGAGGTGCTTTCAAGTAGTCCATTGGGGATCGGAGTGGACCCCACATGTAGGATTGTGGAGAAATCTAAGGATGGACTGAAACTCTCTATCGGGAATGAAAATCCTAAGGACAATATCACTACAGCTGCACCAAAGGTAGGGGTCATCCCAAATATACCAACGAGTCTCATGTTTGATATGGCCAAACTGGTATTTATTGAAATCATTAGGAATGCAAGATGATTCCCAATAATTTACAATTTCAGTATACCAAGGAATAAAATCATTCACTTGGTATAGTAGTGCATTAGGAAAAATGTCATTTATGGGAATACAGGGAGATGATTCAATGTCTGAGGATGGGTGATTCTTACAGATATGGTCAGCCACTACATTCTATGCTCCTTTTTATTTCTAGTTTTTTAATTTATTTCCCGAAGGAAGAGAATATAGAAAAGGAGATTTGGTTTTTCATCAGGTTTTTATGAAGATACCAGAGAGTTTCATGGTCTGAGAACACAATGAATTTGGACCCTAAAAGATATGACCAAAATTTTTACTACAAAAAAACAATGGAATGAAATTATTTTTTAGTTGTGGTGTAGTTTTATTGGGCATGGTCCACTGTATATGAGGCATATGTAATGACACGTGGAGCCCGATCAACCCTTTCTGATAAGACTTCTTCAAATACATAATAAGAGGCATCACACATGATATAAAATGACAAATCCCAACTAAGAGGTTGGATTAACATGGGTGATATAAGAATCAATTTTAAATTATTGAACCATTCATTATATTCATTATCAATTTTTTTTATTTTTAGAGTAATCAAGAGAGGGGGAGTGCAATTTTAAAAAAATAACGAATGAAACGACAATAAAATGAAACATGATGAAGGAAAGGCCACAAATCCCGTACATATTTGGGGAATGGTAGGGGAGACATGAAATCCAATTTTGATTTATCTATATGGATACCATCCCTAGAAATTACATGTCCCAAAATTATGCCTTTTCATATCATGAAATGGAATTTCTTATAATTTAATACGAGATTATTATAAATACTGTGACAAGCATGAATACTCAAACATTCATTATAATAGGAGATATAAATAGTGAAATCATGCATGAATACTTCTATTCAATTTTACTAGTAATCCAAAAACAATTCCAACCATGCGTCGCAAGAAAGTACCTGGAGCATTGCACAGAAAAAATGGAATCCTCTTATATGAAAATGTTCTAAAGGGGAAGTGAAGGTCCTCTTTTCATAATCCCTTGGGGAAATATGGATCTAAAAGTATCCAGAATACCCATCAAGGAAACAGTAGTGGGACTTACCCGTAATCCTCTCTATAATTTGTCCAATGAATGGAAATAGGAAATGGTCTTTCCTAGTTTGTTGGTTTAGTCGATGACAGTCTATGTAGACACACCAAATATACTGCATATGAGTTGGAAACTATTCATTGTGTTCATTTTTTCATACTATAAGGATAGTTTTATATGAACTACATGAAAGGTACTAACCCACTTGCTATAATAGATAGGGTATATTATCACATCATCAAATAATTTTGGTACCTTATCTTTCAATTATCCTAGGAGGTTTGGGTTCTGTCGACATTGTGTTAGCCTCACTTTTTTAGCCTCGTCATTTAATAAAATATGATGTGTTCAAATTAAAGGGCTAATATAAGTAATGTTAGAAAGTGTCCATCCTAATGATTGTTTATACACCCTCCAATGTTCCAGAATTGGAAAATCATTCTCAAGAGAGCGTAAAGTAGCAATGATGATGGGCCGTTTGTTACCATTCTCAAGATTCAAATATTTTAAATCAGGATGCAATTGTTTTAGTTCAATTTAGGTGGATTTGGGATTTATGGGAGTGTGTGTGAATGTTAGAGGTCACTAATCTCATCTAACAGCTCAATTGTGTCATCCTCCTAAGAGGAATGAGCTTTTACAAGCTTAGAAGTATCATTTGTGGTCATTGGATCGTCAATATTAAAGAATGTATAAATTAATAATCATGAATGACACATTTCTAGACCAATGCTACAATCAATACACGAATCCTTCACATGAATTCTAATCAATAATGAAAACTCAAAAATGGGATTAGGGGAATGAAATGAATTGTTTTTAGGGGAAGTGAGTATAGTAATTGAATTTACTACGACAGAGGAATGTTCTTATGATGGGTGTTTCATGGAATAAAAAATGCTAAAATGGACTATTTCACCACCAAATTACATAGATAATGTAATGTTATGGACATTAATTATGGTTTTGGTGGTTTTCAAGAATGGTCACCACAATATAATTGGTGCGTGTCCATTAATAATATCATCTTCTATTTTTAGCACATAAAAATCTATAAGAAAAAATAAATTTTTGAACCCTCACAAGAACAAACTCTAGAACAACATATCATTGTGTTGTACTAATAATTTTTTAGAAGAATGACTATTTTATTTGGAATCAATTCTCCAACATAAAATGAAGAGTAAATTGATTGAGGAATCAAATTTTTAGAATCACCAAAAGCAAGAATATCATTGAAAAAAAACACCGCTATGGTTTATGGAATTGAGAAGGTTCCATGATCATTGAATTTGGTAGGAAATGATAATTTTTTAAATGATGAAACACTACTACTCAAGATTTCATTCTCACCACCACTATGTATCCATCAGTGTGGACACAACTCCTTTAGAAACATGGTGTATCTTGGAATTTTCTTCACGACATCAATCAAAGGAATGTTAACATGCATTTTTTTTTGAAAATTTCCAATATGCCCTTATCAAGATTAGGTCACTTTTTTCCATGTTTGGGTGGCCCATTGGGGAAATGGAAGAGGATATATTTGGATAAGGGACTCATTGACATACACAATATTTCCTTTGTAAGACATTCTCTAAGGACAATGATTTTCTTCTCTTCGACTATTTTTAGTTGTGGTTGGGTTGTTGGTTCCCTCAGGTGGGAATTAATTTTTTAGATGGTGAATTTGGATTTTAATATGAGTTCCACTATTAATGGTTATTTCACTAAAATTTCCATTATCATTAGGGTTAACTACTAGTTTAGAGTGTAGTTTACCAGACCCATGACTTTGAATTTTCCCCACTGAGTTAGTGAGTTGGACTAATTGTGTGTTGAGGTCTTGTTTGAAATAATGGGTGGTTTGTTATAATTGGATATTATTTGAATCCATTTTTATCATCATATTTCCTATGTTAGGGTAATATTTTGGAGGGGTGGTTGGAAAGGCCTTTGGGGTGGTTGAGGATTTCTGGGTTGTGGTTGTGGATGGATACATTGACCTTGTTGGATCCCTGGTTGATGAGGCTGGTTTGAATACCCCATTCTCAGTAAGAATGGATTTATTTCCACCCAGAGTTGGATGGATTGTATGGTTCTTACATAAAGGGTTGGTTAGAGGGCGTCCTGGGAATATTGCCTCACTACTCTCAGAATTTTCTCTCAATTGTGGGAATTAGTCAGAATAATGAGTGTTAGAAGAGAGGATTCCAAAGTAGATGGGAGGAAGAGATTGAGAGATCCCATGGGAGAGAGCGATTTGTCATAAAAGGGTACTTATCTCTTAAATCATTGGGTCATCCTTATTTTCAAATTCAGTACATTGAACCTCATGGACACCTTCAATAGTTATGTTGGACCTTGTACCAAATTGTTGAGTGTTTTGTGCCTTGTTATCAATCATGGTTCTTGCAGTAATTGGAATTTTATCTACTAGTTCACCACTTATAACATCAATCATGTTACGATCATTTGGAATTATACATTCATAAGAATTATGAATTCAAAGTTGATATCTTATTTTGTGGTGTGGACAAATTGATCATAATCTTTTAAATATTTCCAAATATTCATGATGTCTTTCAAATTGAGATTGTCTTATCCCTAAATTTTCATACCAAATTTTTGCAGTTCAAAAGGATATGAAATATGTTTCCTAAAAAAGAAGTTTCACGACTTCTAGACCCTTTATATGTAAATTAACATAATAAATCTACTATTTTGAAGTTTCTTATAATGAAAATGGAAATCCCTTAATCTTTACTTGTTTTCATCCACAATACCAGGTTTTAAGGTATAATATACCTTATGAAATTATATTGTGTGCTAATTTTTATTTTCTACTGAAATTCTATGAAATCATCGTAATAAATGAATTAAACTGGATTTCAGTTAAAAATAGAGTGCCTCACCTTGCATTTGAATATAGGTGGGCTGGATATCAACATTAGGTGAGGTTAGTTATTTTAATGTCCAATTATTTTCAACCTCTTCACCCATGTTTATTTTAGATATGATGTAGGTTCTCGAAGAAGTAGAGGAAGGATAATAATGAGTGTCTATGTTTTGTCTATCATCTATAGATTGGTTCTCTTGTGCATCTCGCGTCGCAGACATAAGATCCTATCCGTTTCAGGTTCAAAAGGTGGTAAATATATCATATTTGAATGCGTCATGCACGAAACCTATACAACAAATAAATTAGAAAAAAAATTATAGGTAAAGGTATAATATAAAACCAATAAATATTCACAAAATTTACAAAAATATTTTCAAAAACACACACTAAAAACAAAAGCACTCCCCCGCAATGGTACCAAAATTTGAACATGTTGTAATGACAGGTCAAATTGACTTTTATTTAAAGAATATTTTGTAGTAATTGGAAGACCGTCGTTCATCTGTCAAGGATAGTTGGTATATTATAGTGTGTATTAATGATAAATATTAATAATCAGGTGGGTGTGATTTTGAAAACGGTATTAAAAAAACAACTCAACATAAAGAGTTTAATAGTTGATAGAATAAAGCAATTATTAAAAAATTATAATATAAGCTGTTTATATCATGTTCACCATAAATCGTGGATATTACATTTTTTGTAATGTTTCACATGGTTTTGATTTATTCTTTGGTTGGGGCTAATCAAGATCCTGATTGCCCTCTTTCCTATAAAAACATTGCACAAAGTACCAACCCATGACACACCAATCGTGTTGTCATGGTTTAGACTTCAAGAACATGTTAAAGGATACCAATAAATTTTGATGCCTTTTTTATGTCTGATAGAAAGATGATTCTTTTATTTCCTAATCAGAACAACCCATGTCTCCCACTTGAATTTTAAAATCAATTGGTGTTGAAAAAAAATTGGTTTACTTAATTAAACCCACAAAATGAATTCAGAAGAGAATCAAGTTTAGATAAAACATAGCTGAAACAATCCGCACATAAATTAAACCAATACAGTTGAGTTTCAAATTCTTTATCTCCCTCCCAAGTATTTTCAGCTCCCTCAAAATGATCGTCCACCATTTAGCTCACCATCAAGTGGAGGAGAAGGCTCAGGTGGAACTTTTCCTTCAAATATGACCCCCTTTGATGATAGGGGCCAACATAAAATCTAGGAAGAAGAGGATACTATTATCTAACTCTAAAATGGAATAGATTTTCCTCTTGTCCGAACAAGAAAATGAGGAACCCAAGCTTCTAAATTCTAGGAAAATTATAACATGGTTCTGGGAACAAAGGTTGTATTAAACCACTTGGACCATTTCTTTTGAGAACATGATAGTCAAATATTTCATTACAAAAAACATGAAAATATTTTTCACACACTTTAACTACCTCCACCAAATGTTTGTAACCATTTGGACCATTAGATCCCGATATATGGACTGATCACAACACACCCGTTTCAACATCCTAGAAATACTGTGTTCTAGATGGATCAGGTTAGTTGGGCCACCAGATTACCGAATGTGTCTGGGGCTGCATCAGTTGAAATGTATTCAAATGTTTGTTTAAACCATCCCGCAAAATCTAAGACCATTTAATTCATGTTATTGTAGAAATGTTCAGTTCAGTAAACTATTTTCTTGTATCCGTCGTAGCTTGGGTCATTTCCCATTAACTCTAACAATGGACCTCCAAATCACCTCCACCTTGAATGACATTAATAGAAAATGTAAAATTTTCTATTTTAACAATGATAAAAACAATATAACTGAATCTAACATGAATTAAAATTTGTTATTATATTTGGAAATTACAATAGAAATTCAGTTTAAAACTGTTGTGGAAGGGTTAATATAAAATAGTCAATCGTGGTGAGATAATATTACCTCATCAGTGAGTTGTTATATTAGATGTGACATCCTTTAATAGAAAAATAGTTGCATAAAAAGTTTATAATTATTCTCTAATTGTAATTTATTGGAATGTTCTTCATGAAAATCATGTGATCCTTATTATAGTAGAATTTGATGTGGTTCTTTGCATGGATTAGATTTCCCTCTATGGAACACAAATCAATTTCCAAGTAATGTAAGTCACATTTAATATAATAGATAAATATGAGATAATATATCAAGATAGGTATGAATATAAACTTACAATAGATGTTTCTTCTATATAATGAGTCTTGATCCATATAAATGAAGGTATTCAATCTTAAATGGTGGGAGAGAAACAAAAAATTAAATATAATCCCATTGTATGTGTGCATGATGATGTCGCTCTGGATGAATTACTAGGTATTCGACCAAATTGTGAAGGTGTGTCTTCAATAGAACTCATATTAGGTTATACTTATATTTTAAAAACACCTTATAGAATTTACACATTTGATTTATGATAAATTAAGAAGAATCTCCATGATAATATTGAAAAGGGTTTTATTTTCCCTAGTGCATCGCCATGGAGAGTACCTATTTTGTTTGATGAAAAACGGTAGATCAATGAGACACTGTATTTATTTTTGATAAATTAACATGTTCTCTATTAATGAAATATAACATCTTCCCAACATTTATTACTTATTCATCCAACTATGCAGAGCTTAATAATTTTTCATGATTGATCATCATTCATGATATCATCAATTATGGGTAAAGAAGGAGGATATACCAAAGACAATATTTTTTCAAGGTATTGACACTAGGAATTTGTAGTGATGAATTTTTGTCTTACTAATTCCCTTAATATAATAATGGATCTAATAAATAGTTTTATTAGAAACGGTATTGATCTGTTTTTGGTATTCAATATTGATGATATTTTTTCTTACTCGATGGGCATGGAAGAACACGAATATCACTTGAGAATTGTACTAAATACCCGGAGATAGGATAATAATTTTATGAATGATACAAAGTCTGAATTTTGTAATAATAAAGTTCCATTTTTCGGCCACATAATCTCAATAAAGGGGATATCTATGGATCTAGAAAAAATATATGTTATTATAAGTTGACCAAAAACAAAAATTGTAACTGAGATTCGATGTTTTCTTCGGTTGGTTGGATAAAGTTTACATGTTGTGAAATATTTTCATGATTATCTAATCCACTCTCCAATTTTACATAAAAAAGAGTTTTGTTCATGGGGATTGAGGAATGTGAATAGAATTTTGAAGATCTAAAAATAAGGATTTCAATAGAAGCTATACTCAAACTGCCTTATAGTGGAGAAAGGCATGTTGTCTACAATGATGCATCCAAAAAGGATTTGGGATGTTTTAACATGAAAAATAATATAGTGATAGTTTATACCTCATGAATATTGAAAATCCAAGAGAAAAATTACACAACTCATGATTTTGGTTTATGGGTGGAAATATTTTCATTAATGAAATGGATGCATTATCTTTATGGTGAAAGGTAGGATATTTATACTTGTCAAAAAAATTTAATGTATTTTTTCACAGAAAAAACTGTAATATGAACCATGTTAGATTGTTGGAGTTGATTAATGATTATAACTGCTCAATAAATTAAAAATTTAGGAAAGTGACCAAGGTGGAAGATTCTTTATGTCGAAAAGACCACGCTAGCCTATTCATGATGGGGATCACAACAAATCCAATATTTATGGATTTGAAATGGATGGATCTTGAAATTTTGAACGATTGGGAGAAATATTATCTTTCACATTTTAATGTTCAACCATCTATACAAGAATGAATAATGAGTCATAGAGATAATATGTAGATCCTTAAAAGAAGGTGGAAAAAGTTCTTGAATTCAACCATGATTGTGATAGATTAATAATGCCAGGGAATCATGTTTGTATTCCTCCCATAATAGAATTAAATATGGAGATATTGGATGAGGCCCATGGTTCTTCATTATCATCTCACTAAGGAACCACACATATTTATATGTACATCAAAGCCTATTTATGATAGAATGTCATGAATATATATGCTACCGAATATGTTTATTAGTGTCTGTCTTGTCAGTAAGATACAAATGAGTGGAAAATGTGCAAGGTGCTATTACAAAAATTACTACTACAAGAATAAAAATGGGAGAAAAACACTATAGAATTTTTCATTGGACATCCCAAAACATATAATCTCAATAATGCTAATAGGTTATAGATGATCTCTTTATTATGTTGGAACACATTAGTTCTATTAGAGAAGATTTCTCCCTTGATCAAATTTCTATGATATTTGTAATGAAAGTGGTATGACTGTATGGTTTACCAATTTACATTATATATGATCGTGATCCAGAGATTACATAAATGTTCTGTTGAAGTATTTATAAGGCTCTGAATACAAAATTATGTTTTCTCACAACTAATCATCTTTATGAAAACTGTCAGTTTGAGAGGACTATTCAAAATTATGAAGACATGTTGAGAGAGTGATCTATGGATTTCAAATGTGGTTGGGATAAGCATGATCTGTTTGGGGGATATGATTAGAATAATAACTATCAATCCAATATTGAGATAGTTCATTATTAATCCCACTATAGAAATTGGTTCCGAACTCAATCATTCTATGATTATGTTTGGAAAAAAATCTATTAGAACATGATCATTTTGATGTAATTGAAGATAATTACAGATCTATTCAACAACACAAAACTGAAGATTATCATCTAAAAAAATTTTAAATGAAAACTGATGAAAAGACCTAGATTTTGAAGTGGGTGATAAGGTGTTTATACAATTATCTCCCTGAAAGAGTGTGATGATATTTGGAATGAATCTAATGTTGAGTCCTAGGTATATTAGTTGTTTTGAAATTCTAAAGTTTGTTGATAGCGCAACATAACAATTGGAACTTCCCCCATATCACTCTCATGTTCATGATGTTCTACATGTATATATATTAAGAAGGTATATACCTAATCCTTTACATGTACTAATAATAGAAGTAATATCACAAGTGGAATATCATTCTTATAATAAACCACTAATAATGATTCTGGATTGTAGGGAAAATTTTCTGGATAATAAAACTAGTAGCTTGGTTAATGTTTTATGGAAGAACAACCAATTTTAGTATGCTATGTTAGATCTTGAGGATGTGATGAGGGATATATATTCTCATGTATTTGTATCCATGTGACTAATTTCAAAAGAAATTCATTTAAGGGGTGTATAATGTAACACCCTGATATTTTTATGAAATATTTTCTCAAAGAAATTCTAATTTTCAATTCCTTTCATTGCACACAATCATGAATTTAAACAAACCACAAGATAACAATAGTATAAAATGGCCATTTTAACATATACATTATGTTATCTCAAATAAATATATCTAACTTATGAATATGTATAGTGAATTCAATCATTACCAATTATTTATGAAAAATATAAATCAATTATATAGTTCTATTTTTTGTATTAATAAAATGAGTAAATTACTTTTAGTAAATGAAATTAATTAAATATATATGTTATATACTTAATAAATTATTTTCTATTTAATCTAATAGATATTTTTCCCTAGCATATGAATAAACCCTATTTGATATATAAAAACCTATATTTTTAAATGGGCAAATTTTATCAACTTTCAATGTAAAGGCCTTTCTAAATTTTGATTTTGAAACATTAATAATTTTTAAATGATAAAATAATCATGTTCCTTGGAAGATGGATATAAAACATTACTTTGGAATTTTTTTAATATGTTTTGAATAACATTTAAATTTTGATGTATATTAAGATTACAAAAAGTTTTAATTGAAAACAAATTTTTTCATTGAAATAATTTTTACGGTAAAATTTTTATATTTTTGGGTTTTATAGTATAAATATAATATATTTTTTAACATTAAATATAATATGTGCCATTTGATTTAATTTTACATTGAATTTAGTTGTAAAAAATTTAAATCTTTTGGAATGATTTAACATTTAAAACTCATTCTCTCTTTCCAACGACATGAATAATATTTTATTATTTACTGAAAATTTTGTGATTTGGATTCTAAATAATTTATTCTATATTTGTAGTTATTATATCCAAATTGTGTGAATATATTTATTTTAAATTTTTTTTTCATTATAAATGGTACCTTCGTTAATTTTTATTAATACGGTAAAAGGGGAAATCCAGTAATTATTGGTAAGAATACAATTATAAAATAACCCTAACACTTTTCATAATATCAGTTTATGAGTGTGTTTCACCGTAAATTATCCTGGCATCAAAATTGTGGTGGATAATGATGTTTGTGGTTAGAAAACATAAGACATAATATCTGAATTAAAAATTTCACTAGCCACTATATGATATCATCATAGTGAAGTTTGAAACACATATTTTCATTAATAAATCTTTATTTATTTCATTTGAGATTCATTATGCACTTACAATTTACAAAAACTAGTTACATGATTTTGGATGACATCATCTTTTTTGGTTGGATCATTGCATTATAAGTATTTTAGGAAATTGAAAATAATTTGGAGCTATAAAAAACCAATAATATATTTTTTTATTGATTTATTTATTTGAAGATTATTGGAAATAAGATGTATTCAATGATGTTTTGTTAGAATAAAAACCAATGTACATTGATTTAAAGATGAAATAAAATTATCCAATATGAAAATTTATTTCAGTAATAGACTTCCATATGTGATGCTCATGTTATTCAATTAAAATAATTTTCTTAAAAAATTTCAATTATATAATAACATGAGCACAAAATCGTTTTTATGATGTTATTTCCTACTACTACTTCACCAACATCATGAATTTCTATATAGTGAAAATAGTTATTGTGAATTGAAATTATTCAAATTTAGGGAATAATGTCATTCATATGTCAGAATTTCATTCTTCTAATAATGTATAAAGTTGTAATTTTTTTCAACATCTCAAGAATTTAATCATTCTTTTATGTCATTAATTTAAACTGTCGGTTACTCTATCTAATATTAATCAATGGGGTGTATCCCTTATGAATATGATACATTATTCCAATAAATTACATAAGATGTTGTGTTATTATTGTTGGTGTAGGACCAAATTGTGTTAATTAAAATAAATACCTCAATTCCTTCTTTAAGATTTCAAGAGCATGTAAATGGTGATATTCCTACCGATTTTTTTTGTTTTTCTAATCAAATATGATTAATATTTTATAATATTAATGATGTTTATAATTATGTGGGACAATTTTTCACCTCGATGAAATGACATCCACAAAAAATACAGTGAAATCTATATTTATTTAATATTTTTTCCAAATTTTGTTGGACCATTTGGTGAATGAAAAAATATATTCAATGATCCAATAAATCAGGATTTATTTAATGAGATATATGTATTTACCTAGGGATTGTGTAGTAAGGGTAAAAAATTATCATCTCATGTTCAGTCATCTACCTGACCCTCAGGTAGGCTGCTAGATGCCTGAAACCTGTGAAAAAACGAATCAGTTAGAGTTCTGAGCAAACCTAGATGTGGAAAAACATGGTAAAGTTGTCGAATTCATACAAAATGAACCATTTGGAGAGAAACGAAGGAAAAATTAAGGGTGATCATCAGTGGAAAACCTCAGTGAAACCATTACAACATCCCATTAATATTATGAGTCCAGTCACATTTATCAGTGATTGTCTCAACAAACCTCTCATTGAAACTCGAAGGGAATCTTTAGCGAGGTTGTTGGCGGAAGCCTGTGGGACAATGCATTGAAATATACATCATCAATGAAAAAAACCTCTATTAAGACCTTTTATTATCCCTTGTCTAATCTAATATGATTTTTTGGTGAATCCATTGGCAAATATCTCGTACAACATTAGTTTTCTACCACCAATGATGGAGGATGACATGTGGTTTATGGGATTTTATCCTATTTCCAGGATATTTATTTAAAAATTTATATGATATTTTGTAAATTATATATTTGTAATACTTATGTTGATAGGGAGATAGCTCAAAAAAATTGATTTTAGGTTTGTTTTGATTATTTGAGTTATTGGAATATTCTAAATGTGATGTTTTGGTTTATTTAGAATATGATGTTGATCTTTCAATAGTTAAGTTTTATATTAGTTTGTTTGATAGTAAATTATAGGATAGAATATTTGAGTGTAATTTCTAATTGATTAGTCTCAATGTGAGTTTTTCATCACTTATAATATTAGAGAAAATTCATACTTATTTGGTATTGAATTCCATGTTGAGTTTTCTAGTATAAATTCTAACTCGATATTCATAGTGGCAATTTAAACTACCAATTACCACTACCAAATCACACTTCTAATTCCCACAAGAATTCCCACCAGACTATACATAAATAATTCCCACTGGGAATTTGAATTGATTTAACATTATAATTTGGAACTATATAAATATATCATAATCTTTTGAAATTATAAATCTATATTTCTGAATTTTTTGTTAGAAATTACCACTGGAAATACTAACTATGAATTCACACTGGGAATTTATAATTGAAATTATTATTTGGAATTCCCAATTTCAATTCCTGGTGAGAACTTCCTCTAGCTGTTCCCACTCCAAATTTCCTCATGAATTTTCGATAGGAATTTGCCTGTCGAAAATTAGATTTCTATGTAATTATAATTTGCAACTACAAACCACTATGTGGAATCTTTTGAAATTGTAAATCTACAATTCTGAGTTTTATCTTGGGGATTTTGACATGATATTCAAACTCAAATTTTTTACTGTGAATATAAACTTAAAATTTTTAGTGGGAATCCCCCGGGTAACCCCCACTATAATTTCTTAATAGAAAATCTGATTCATATAGAATTATAATTTAGAAGGTCATAAAAATTTAGAAATGTATTGAAATTGTACATATATAATTTAGACATGTTCCTCATATTACAAAAATAAATTATTCACGTGGAATTGATAGTTGGAATTTAGTCATCAAATTACAACATGAAACATTCAATGGTAATTCCCATTGACAATTCCCACTAGAAGATCCCACTAGAAATTCCCTCTAGTAACTCCATGTAGCAATATATAGTGGTGATTCCTACTGAAAATTCCCACATGAACTTCCCACAACAATACTGACATGAAATTCACACTGGAATGACACAATGATATTGATTTAAATTTAATAAATAATTAATACATTACAATTAAATTAGTTGTAATATTCCATTAGCTGAATTTTTTTTGTTAAATTATCAATTGATCATAAATGTTGAAATATCCACTATAACATCCATTTGGTAATTTATACAGTCGAAAATCCCTATTACAATTCACACAAAAAAATACCACTGGAAATTCTAACAGGAAATTCCCACTAGAAATTCCCATTTGAAATTTAAACTAGAAATTGTCTAACTATAAATCCCTTGTGGAAATACCAAATATAAATCCACACTAGAAATTACCACTATAAATTATCCTAATGTATATCCCCACATTATTTTCCCACTATAAATTTCCACTAATAAATCTCTATTGGAAATTCCCAGTGTAATTCCCACTTGGAAATTCCCATTTTAAATCCCCACTAGAAATCCCCATAAGAAATATCCACTGAAAATTTCCACAGGATATGCACATTGTAAATCCCCACTAGAAATACCCAATGTAAATCAACTCTATAAATTTACATTGGAAATCCCCAATGGAAATCCCCACAATAAATCCCCAGTGAAAATTCTATATAAATTCCCACTGGAGATTTTCGCTGGCTATTCCAATTGGATGTTTGCACTAGAAAATATTAATACAGGGGTATATTCCACCTATTATTCAACTATAATTTGAACTGTTATTTGTAGAAGTATTTACGGCATTAGTATTCACTTTAAATTTCTTGTGTGGATATCATCAGAATTATGATTGTTCAACTTATTTGAATGAACTGAATCAATGTCAGGTTACATATCTATAGATGAAATTTCCAATTGCAATTTTATGTTTCTAATCTTATTCCTTATATTGATATTCAATTTGTTTTATGATAATTTTTAAGGATATTGTTTTTTATGGAGGATGATGTGTTTACATCAGCTAGAAAACACTACCGGTCTTCAATGAGTGAGCTATTGAATATTTTTAATGACATTAGTCATAAAATTAATGAAATTCAAATTAAATATCTTAAATGGATTCTATTTTAGTAGTTTTTTAATGTTTTTTATAACATACATCCATTTTGTGATTATATGAAAATCGATGGTTCCGTGTAATATTTTCTATTGATTTTAAATGTTTCTTTATGAATTCATGAGATAGATGGAATGCTAATGGATTATAAAGTTGCTAACATTTCACATATATTCATCATTGAAGAAGGAGACGTACCTATTTCTATTTCCTATAAATTAAGATCTAATATTTCAAAAATTTTAAAGTAGGGGTTTCTTAATTCTAGATAGATATTATTCCATGGTGTTTTAAAGAGAGTAATTCATAAGGATGTTGAAGCTACTAAGGAACGAGACATCTCAGATGTGTCTTGTTTACATTCTATGTTTACATGCATGATGTTATTTTTACTTACATCTAGTTCGTATGTTATTTGAAATTTTGTAACATATTTTTAAAATGTCGAAAAAGTTGGGAGTTATTCTTGTGCTTCTACTATTCCTGAGATGCTTCTATCATTAGTGAAAAGATATTTCAAAACTCCATTAAATTTTGATGGTTGAATTGTCTATTTCCTGTAAGGTCATCAAATTTATTTAAATATTTACTTTTCCCATATTGGTTTACCATTTCGTAAAAATATTAAATGTCATAATATTGGTTTCTGGGGAAATATAGGAATTCTCTTCCCATAAGAGAGGGTCCACCATTATTTGTATGGTGATGTTTAAAAGATTTTATTATTGATATACAGGAATACACAACTGTATTGTTACTATTTAAATTTATTGAGCAGTCCTTTATTTATATATTAATTTATGAAATTGAAATTTTTGTTTTAAATATCCATTATAGACTAAAAGGAACCCATGAAAGAGATGAAGAATGAATCCAATCCCTTGTGAGGATAAATAACCTGTTCAATAGGTTGTTAGAGGAAAAACATCATTTATGTATGAAAAGAGAATAGTGAATTTGTCAAAGGAGGAGACTCTTGGACTTTATGTGCATAATATGAAGTTAAACAACAAGGTTAAAACAATAAAAGTGTAATTAAATTTGATAAAAAGATATATTTTTGTTTTGAGAGAAAAAAACAATGAAGGAGAAGGAGGATATTAATGAAGTTATTTGTGAGGGGGAAGAAACTGTGTTCGCGAATGTTCAAAATCAAGATATTGAAGTTGAAAAGAACATGACTTCATATACTGCTCTTGATGAAATCATCAATAAAACATCGATAGATGAGGTGAAAGAAGTGAGTAATTTAGATGTAAGGGAGAAGGAGGAGGATGTGAATGAAATACTTTATATTGATAAAAAATGTGTTGTGCAACCCACTACATCATTTTCTACAACTAATATATAGTCCTCCTTGGTGACAGGTGTGTATAATAGTGCATGGAATCAAAATTGTCAATCAACCTACATATATACACTGCTTAAAGCCCACAAAACGCGGCCAATGACCCCCAAACTATCCAATCTGTTTTCATAGTGGGTTAAAAATTATAATATATTGAAATCTTAGAAAATATGCATAATTTCCCTGCACCGTGATGTTATCGGGGAGTGGAAATGTTATTTATTTACTATATTTAAAATATATTTTATCATATTAAACATTTACTGAAAATAGAAATGGAATTTCATGAATATAGTGGTGTTGCCATGGAATATTCTAAAAACTCCTATCAGATCAATATGAAAAATATTATTGATTTGTTAAACAATATTTGAACTTGTAGTATGGTATGTCTTATATTGCATTTCTTAATCACCAATGTTGTTTTAATTTAAAATGAGTTATTTATTTGTACATAGTTCATTGATGCATACCCGTTATTATTCCTAAAAAAAGTCTCTTTTGCAGTATGAAAGGAATTGGATAAGTGATATGTTTTTCCTTCATGGAGATCACATTTAATATAAGATTTTTTATTGTTTTTAGAAAAATGATAGATTATATTTTCCCATTATTTCTTTGTATACCATTTCATATGTAAACCATGAGTACATTATTGTATTTTTTTTCACTGGAATGTTGGTTGTTATCTATTCACGAAATGATAGCATAAAGAAAATCTTTTTGAAGTAAGTATCCATTGATAATATAAAGATCTTTGATTTTTTATTTTTTATGGTGAACTCTGATAACATTCACTAGACTTTTATAGTTTTGTATTGGAAATCCGGTGTTTAGATGTTACAACTCAATGCAATCTTTTAGCGGAACCATATAAATTGATATGTTTATAAAATAAACAACTAGTATGGTAAGGTCTTATATAATTTCCTTGAAAATTTGGAATACATTAAAAGATTGTGTGTTGATTGTATTTTTTTGCTGAAATCGTATCTTACAAACATGTTCTATGAAGATCATGCTGGAAGAGTGAAGAAAATGATTTTGGAAATGACAATTGAGAAGACCCTAGAACATGGAGATTGTAATTTGGATTGTGGTGCGGTTATTTTCTATCAGATAGAGTGTGTGTTTATAGGTTTTGTAGTGACATAGAGTTTGATAGAGAAATATATTCTATGAGGAGGTTGTTTATGGTGCATTATATCTTAAATGATCCTATAAAGGGTATTTCAAAGGTAAATGTCAATAGTATAACATATTTGGTTGCTTCTAGAGACATTTTATGTGACATAAGAGGTTTTTTAGTGAAACTTGTATTATGGTCGTTATTGTAAAAACATAACAACTTGAGGTTATTGGGATAGTTTGGGTGGGTGTTTTATTCGGATGTTAGTGATATTAGGGTCTTAGTTTTTCATAGATATTAGGTTGTTCATTGATTTAGATATATTTTTAATAAACATAACTGCTGAGCCTTTTTTAGATGGTGGTGGGTGATTGGTGGGTGGAAATGGGTAATTTATTTTCAGTATGCACAAACATTTGTTTTATGATAGGTTTTTCCTTTTCTCTTTATTTTTATAATTCATTATTTTATTTGAATGAGTTGGAATCATGTTCTGTTTTGAATTATTAACAATGAATTCTTAATGAATCAATAGAGTGGAAACTCCCACATTAAACTATGGAATGAAAATTCTGTTTTGGTTCTCCTAACTTGTTTTGGTGTTATATAGTGATAAAATGGTTATTTTTTATCTGGATAACCATTTTAATATAGAATATATTGAATTAATCATTAATAGTGTGAAGGGTGTAAAACTGGTATTTCTTCTTATAGTCTCCAGAGGATCTTCTTCCAAGGAAAAGGGTTATGCATAAAAAATTCAACTCGGGAATTTGCATTGGAATTCCCATTTCCAATTCAGACTATAAATTTTTGGTAAGTTATTTCAATGTAAATTTTCAATTCATATACATTCCAAATTTGAATTTTCATTGTAAATTCATAGTGTAATTTACCAATGAATGTTTTGGATGAGTTATTTTAATAGAAATAGGTTGTGCATATAAATTCCTATTGGGAATTTTCATTTGGTACTCACAGTTAAAACTATGCATGGATGTTTCAGGTTTTGCTTGCATCATTTTAGTTGGTGGTTCATAGGGGGTTGAAATTTTTATTTCAAAATTTGGATAATGATTTTGGTAAAGGGTATATATTTATAACAACATTTCTCTATATTACAGACATGAACATGATTTATTTCATAAAATTGTACTCAAGACAATTCTAAGGATCAAGAGGTCTAGTGTAACGTTCCAGTTCCAGAAGCCATCCAGGGGTGCCCCATACCTGGTTGGTCACATGGCCTCAAGCGCATTTTCCCATACTCCAGAGGCTGCTAACTAGATGTGAGGTCCTTGGGTGTGATATGGGGGAAATTATGCCTTCATTGGCAGGGTACACAATAGAAGATAACCAAAATCAATAGCGGAAGTAGTAATCATTCACAGAAGAGTAAACATCCAAAAATAAAAAGTGTTAAAAATTTGATCATGTATATATATTATGAAAGATAAATATGTCTAGGAAAACATCCAAACAAGTCAAAATTCTAAATAAAAACAGTACTAAACAAATGTACAAATAAATTGATAAACAAATCCTCAGCGTCACAATCCTTGGCTTGGTACCATGCTCTCTAGGTCCATAGAAAGTCAAGTAACTGATGTAAAAGGGTGCTTACCATTATCTATACCTACAAAAAAAAATAGTATGTTTGGGCCCAAAATCATGTCCCAAACAGGGTGTGAGAAGAATCCCAGTTGGAAACCACCCGTAGATATGTGCCTAATAGTTAGTGAGCATTTGGAAGGTAACAGTACAGTAAGTAGTAAACAGTAACCAGTAAACATGGTGATACACAACAGTAAACAATCTAATGACAAACAAAGCATCAGTGAAGCAAACAACAAACCAAAACCCAGAACCCCACTGGGATGTACTCACAGCCATCCCCTCTAGTCCTATCCAAGAATTACCATCAACCTATGGGCAGTACACTCAGCCTAACCCCTCTGGTTTGGTCATACGACATATAAGACTCTATGAGGAAGCCCACTCAGTCAATTCCCCTTATATTCTAAGCTAGTCATGGACTCTATGAGGATGATCACGCGGTCAATTCCCCTTATATCCCCAAGGTATAGAGACTCTCTGAGGATGCTCGCTTGGTCAATTCCTCTTATAGCCTCATGTTGTACAAAGACTCTCTGAGGAATCTCACATGGTCATTTCCACATATATTCTAGGACGGTTTAATGTAATTCAATGAAAAACAAATACTCTCTGAGGAAGCTCACTCTGTATTTCCCCTTATAGTCTATAAAGATCAATGACTCTCTGAGGAAGATCACTTAGTCTATCCCCCTGTAGTCTGTAATGTCCAAAGACGCTTTGAGGAAGCTCACTCAGCTTATCCCCTTATAGTCGATATCACCAGTTTCTCATGACCTCATTCCAGCCACTTCATATTAATGCTATAAGGCCAAAGTAAACTTACAAAGCTACTTTGCTAAACAGTCTACCACATAACATGCATGTCAGGGAACAACACTCTATCCTACTATCATAAGGCATGGGAAACAGGTATAACAGACAAAGGATGAACAAGAACAAAGGTCTTAAACAGAACAAGGCATGTGAAAAACATCCAAGCATAGCAATTATCCTCAGACATATCCAAATCACCTCTACGCATGCATACAATCATGGCAGGAAAAAATTGGGGTAAAACGATAAACACACAATACCCCGTTCAAGGGTATTGGTGGAATTTTCACAATACAATCAAATAATTATAATGGAAAGGCACAAACCACATACCTTGATGCTATGAGATCAATAAACATTAACCAAGAGGCTTGAATCTCTTTAGAACGTCATAGATCTATGAATACACACAAAACATTAAACTAATGATAACTTGAAAATGAAGAGTAATTTGAAAATGATGCTCTAGAAGAAGGGATGGAATACCACTGCAGCTCCAACGCAATCGATGACGGTCGATTCGGATAACGGATGAAGGCATGGGTGCTCGGAGAAGTTCTGGTGTTGTATGGATTCTCTCGGTCGAACAGAACCTAGAAGAAGAAGATTCTAGCGGCCAGACATGACCCTTATCTATGAGGATGATCACAAGGTAAATTCCCCTTATATCACCAAGGTTTAGAGACTCTCTAAGGATGCTAACTCGATCAATTCCTCTTATAGGCCAGGATGTACAAAGACTCTCTAAGGAAGCTAACTCTTTAAATTACTCCTATAGTCTATGATGGTTCAAGGTAATTCAATGTAAAACACAGAATCTCTGAGGATTCTCACTCGGTATATCCCCTTATAGTCTATAAAGCAAAAATACTCTATGAGTAATCTAACTCAGTCTATCCCCATGTAGTCATTAATGTCGAAGACTCTCTAATGAAGCTCACTCAGTCTATCCCCCAGTAGTCTGTAATGTCCAATGACTATATGAGGAAGCTCACTCGGTTTATTACCTTATAGTCGATAGCACTAGGTTCACACGACCTTGTTACAGTCAGTGCATAATAATGCTATTAGGCCAAAGTAAATCTACAGAGCTACTTGGATAACCAGTCTAGAACATAACAAGCATGCCGGGGAATGACACTCCATCCTAGGGTCACAAGGCACAAAAAAAAGGTATAATGGCCAAAGGCTGAACAAGACCAATGGTCGTAAAAAGAACAAGGCATGGGTAAAACATCCAAGCATAGGAATTATCCGAATACATAACCTAATTACCTCTACACAGGCATACCAGCATGGAAAGAATTTTCACAATATACTCAAAGACTTCTAATGGAAAGGCACAGACCACCAACCTTGATTCTAAGAGATAAATACAAATGAACCACGAGGCTTGAATCTCCTTAGAATGTCATAGATCAATGAAAATGCACAAAACATTCAACCCACGATTACATGAAAAAGAGGAGGAATTGGAAAATGATGCTCTAGACGACAGGAAATCTTACCACTACAGTTCCAATGCAATTGACAGCGGTCGATTCAGAGAACAAAAGAAGGAACGGGGGATCCAAGAAGTTCCATCGTCATGCGACTTCTCTTAGTCGATCAGAACCTATAAGAAGACGATTCAGGTGGTCAGATGCGATCCCGACTCATTTAATTAATAATAAGAAAGTACACGACGTTTACATTCGGAATACATGGATTATACTAGGCTTTTCTATACTCAGCTTTAAGTGGCCTCCAAATCAACCCACACGTCCGTGTGTGTGGCCCAAACATGGCTTGCACACGGCCTCACGCAACATCGATGTACATGGTGTGTACTTAAAAAATTCACAGAAACTCTTCATTTCTCAAAAACTCTAGAAAAAGGAAAAACATACCTAGAAGGAAGGTTCGGGTTCTTACATAATGTTTTTTGGGAAATTTGAAACATTACACAACAACTTAGAATATAAACCACATCATCCTTATTCAAAACATCATTTACATGAAATCAACATTCCATCATACTTAGCTTTTAATGGGATAATTTGAGGACATGCATAAGAAAAGGATGATCTATAAAGCCTAGTAAGGGAGTAAAAAAGGCATTACATAATGAATATAAAAGATATTAGGAAATAGAAATATCGTAGGTTGAAAAGGGAAATATGAACATAATGTCATGATATAGCATGATTATCATACCATTGAAATGTGGCAACAATATTTAACATGATATTAGTATGATCTAAGGCTCATTGCACATGGAGTACGAGTAAAACCTCATCGCACGTGAATTAGGATGATTAAAACTTGGTGCACCTGAATTAGCAAGAGTAAAAACTCATTGGAAATGGCATATAATGATACTATTCTTTACCCAATGCATTGAAATTCTTTTAGATTACACTGTTTATAAACATTTCATTTCATACATAAGTGTGCCACATGGTCCAAATAACATGAATTCATTAATTAAACATCATAATTTATAAACAAATAAGATATTTGGAAAACATAGAATTATGTCCCCAATCAGAAAATACATTTTCATAAATGTGAATTCCCTTGAAATAGAAATGGTTATGGTATTCAGTGACACGATGATTTTGTCATGGACAATTTTGTTGTGTCTTTGGAATCACAACAAGGTCAAATAGAAATTGCAAAATGGGTTGATTGGAAAGATAATGGTATCTAATAATTTCTAAATGAAATTTATAGTTATTGGGTGATGAAATATAATCTCCCAACTTATGTAATGAAATTTAGATTCATAATATAAATGAATTACATGAATGTAAATGATATTATAGAATTTTTTTATGGAATTTCATCATGGTAACGATTTTACATGAGAGGCATTATTGATAGAGAAATAGGTCTCCAATCAATGAGAAATAAGGTGTATTGTATGGGGAGATGAAAAATCATAACCCATCAGTTTTAATTGAATATAATAGGGTATAACAACATAATGAAATTTGGAGATAAATGGGAAAGAAAGAAATACCATACATGGAAGTGTGATATGAAAGGCTTGGGAGAGTGTTGAGAGAGACTTATAGAGTGATTGGGGAGCCATGAGATTATTCTAGTGAGTGGGGGTAGGGGTTGGTTGAGATAAAAAGGTTTTGAGTGAAGATAATGTTGGATCTTGGGTGAGTTTATATAGGAATAGAGTGGAAATTATTTATTATTTAGGTTTTGGACAGTACGCATTAAACTAATCAAAACTAGAAATCATCCCATGGGTTTTCCCATGTTTTTTCCAATGGGGAGTGGAAAATATTTTTTTATAAGGATAATGGTTGAACATTCTATAATATTAGGCTAGCTTATGTGAGGTGAGTCACACTCTCAGGGAAATCATTTTAAAGGATAATATATTTTATAATTCTTGTCAGGTCCACTAAGGTATCATAAAATTAATCAATAAAATTAAAATAAAATAATTTTAGAGTTTAAACATATATTTTAGAAAAAGTCCATTTATAATTAATTATTAGATCACTATTTGTTCATTATGATGTAATAAAAAACATTTTATATTTAAATGATATTTAATTTTTACCCAAAAATTTGACTGTGTTAGAAAATTATGAATAATTCACTATTGGAAAATTTCAATGTAATTATTCCAAAAAAATTATTTTAACAAAAAATGTCCATAAATATGTGAAATTTCAATTCTAAAATAAAAAATGTCATTTATCGAAAATTCATGGGTTTTGACAATAAGAGATTTCAAACCATAACAAAAACTACAATTGTATTCATAAAAATTATATGATCATCTATATTTAATAAAAACTAATTTTGTAAAATTATTTTATTAAAATATAATTTAATTAAAAAATCCTATAATTCATCATTATATATTTTTTAATTGAATTTAAATATTAAATAGAAATATTATTTTTACATTAAAAACAATTTATAAATTAATAATAAAATGAAATTATATTCTTTATACAAAAAATTATCTTTACAATCATAGTGGTAAGGTCTTTAACATAAATCTTTTATAACACCCACATTAGACCTAAGGGTAAGGTGTGCGATGGTGATATGCTCTTGGGGAGGCTCATAATACATCTCTTGGGTGGTAATATTTACCTACATCCACTTCCCACATAGGTGGTTCTATTCAAGATTAATGTGTTGAAGCTCAACTTAGGCTTCGTCAAGTATGAAGCCCAGTGACAGTACCTCCATTCTGAACTCCAAAAAATGTGCATTGTGAGGATAAATTCAACTGGATCTGGCCATCACATCCTTTGTTTGAGTAAATACTATTTATTAATGCCTAATATTTATACTAATCATTTTATTATTGTTCAATGGAAATATTAGAATCTCTAAAAAAATTTAAGGGTATTTTAAAAATGTAAAACATAAAACCATGGAAGTGCATATGTTTTATATTACTATTTTACATAATAAGACATTTAATTAGATCAAGAAAAATTTATTCTAAAAAAAGTTTGGGTCGTTACTATCTTCCCCCCTAAAAAAACTTTTCATTAGAAATTTCAATTTCCCACACAAAAATACACGATGGTAACTGCGCTTCATCACATTATCTAATTCCCACTTTACATATTCAAACTTGTGGTTTCTCCACAACACCTTGAAAAGGGGAATTCTCTTAATTCATAGAACTTTTTGACTGTGGTATAATATTTTAATCATCTTCCTTAATAATATAGGTTATTATCCTATTGTATCATAACTAGATTGAGTACATGTGATGGGTCTGGTGTGTACATCCTCAAGAGTGAAACATGGATTGCTTCAGGTACTTGAGATATGTTTGGTGGGACTTATAATCGAAATACCAATGCACCAACGAGATCATGGATATCAAAAGGATCGATGTACATTGGAATAATATTTCACTTCATCACCAATCTCATAACTCTCTTCTACATTGATATACAGATGAATACCATTTCCCAAACATCAAAATCTACATCTCATCGATGATTATCAGCATTGATCTTTTTTTCTACTCTGAGCAGCAATAATGTGCTGCTAGATGGTCTTGACCTCCTCAACCATTTCTTCGACCATTTTCGGACCTATGATTTTTTTCTCCCCAACATCATCCCAATATCATGGTGTTCTGCACATCTTCCTATAAAAGGATTCCTTAGGATCCATTTGGATGCTTGAGGTGAAACTGTTATTTTAAGAGGACTCAACTAGAGGATGATTTTGATCCCTTATTCCATTGAATTCAATTGAGTAGGATCTCAACATGTTGTCATGTGTTGGTATAGTTCACTCAAATTTTCAATCAGATTGAGGATAATAAGTTATACTGAAGTTCAGCTCAGTATTCCGAGTGTATTGGAGATTCTTCCAAAACATAGTGGGGAATCATGGATCTCGATTAGATACAAAGGATAGTGGTACACCATGTAGCCTTAACACTTCTCTAGTGAATATTCGTGCCCGTTTATCCAATAGTAAATCATCCAGAATTGCAATGATGTGTGTATTATTTGTAATATGATCCATAACAACCCATACAGCATTGTTTCATTTGGATTTCTTTAGATGTTTCAAGACAAATTCAATGGTGATGTTTTCTATTTCCATACTGGAATGGGTAATGGTTGCATCATCCCCTTATAATTGTACCTCTCATACTTCAATTGCTGACATACTAGACACTTTAAGGAATACTTAACGATCTCCCTCCTCATGTTATCAGACTAATAATGTTCTATGAGATCTCAATACATCCTTCTGTTTCCTGGGTGAATGGAGAAATTTGAACTATGTTCATCATCTAAATGATCATTCTTTAACTATGGATTTGATGGAACACATAGTCTTGTCCCAAATATCTCAATTATTACTTCATAAAAATTTATCTATAATGATTTACCTTTTTTGTATTGTTTAATCTTTCTTCTAAATTCCCACATCATCCTTTTGAGAATCCTTTAACCTATCCAAAAGAGACGATTGATTAATAATTTGTGAAAGGATTGGTGGTGTTCTCTTTTTTATTAATCCTATGTCCATCTGTATCAAATATAAAAATATTGGAACTGTTTAAATTCATATCATTGATAGAATCTATGGGTCCTTTATACTTATAGAATATTCCACATTGTTATATTTCCATGGGTGGTAATGGATTGAGCATTCATAGTTTTTTATCAGATCTAACCATATTTGTTGTAACATGTTCAACTATTCCAGTGTGAATATATACATTTGGATTTTTTTATCTATATATTATTCACAGTTCTCCCAAAAGATGTAATGCAACCAAATATTCCAATAGAATATTATTACAACCACTCCAGATCAAGCGTTCGATAGTTTTGATAATGAAAATGCAACATAATGGAAGCATAGGAAATGAATTTTTTATTCTTCATCAATACACAGCCAAGGCACCTCTTATGATCATCATTGAATACCACAAAATGTTCTCATCTTGTTGGTAGTGTGAGTACAAGTATAGTGATAAGCCTACTTTTCAACCTCTTGGAGCTCTCTTAACATTCATCACTCCATGAAAACTAGACTCCCTCCCGAGTTGTCTTTGTAAGAGGGTTTTACAATCATTAAAAAATTCTCATAAATTGGGGAAAATATCAAGCTAACCCCTAGAAACTATGGATATTTTCCACCTATGTTGGCCTTGGGCATCCCTCAACTGTAACTGTCGTAGAGAGATCCATAGATTTCCCATTGTTTGTGATGATATGACCCAATAATGTGTCTTCCTTCAACAATAAATAACACTTTCTATACTTTTCCTAGAGCTTTTCCATTCACAAGACCTCTAGTACAGTGCTTAGATACTTCTCATATTCCTCCTTGGTTTTGAAGTATATTATAATATCATCTATAAATAGTACCAAAAATATATCAAGACAATATATAAAGACTATATTCATCATGACCATGAATATATCTAAATAATTAGAGAGTTGGAAAGGAAATACAATGAATTCATAGTGTTTGTACCCTGTATAAAAATAAGTCATGGGGATAACCTCATTCTAAACCCATACGTGGCAATAACCTGGTCGTAGATCCATCTTGAAGAAGAATTATTCTCAATACATCTTATCAAACTAGTCATCAATTCTAGGTAGAGGATACTTGTTATTTATCTCTATTTGGTTGTGTAACGACCCAAAATTTCATTAATGGAAAATCCCTCTTGATCCAGTTAAATGTTTCTTTATGTTTTTATAAGATGTCAACTTCTTTAGTTTTACGTTAAGATTTGTGACCGTTACTTTTATAGCCGTTGAACATTGATCATCTGGGTAGTTTAAATATAAGGCTTTAACGAAACCATTTTTTACTCAGACAAAGGAAGCGATGGCCTCATCCAGTAGAATTGCCCCTTACGAAGCTCATTTGTCGGAGCTCGGAAAGGAGGTGGCGTCTTTGGGCTTTGCCCTTGACCAAGCCCAAGCTGAGCTTCATCAAGTCAAGCTCGAACGTGATCGTCTACGGGAAAAATGGAAGTTGATAGAGATCACCACTCGAGCGATGTTATCCGAGCAACCCCAAGAGTCTGTCACCATCGCACACCTTACCCTTAGGTCTTATGCGGCTATTTTAAGGGGTTATGTAACAAATAAGTAGCACCATGTTCATGTACATTATTTTTTGTATATAATAATGAATATAATTTCTAGTCATTTTTGATGCATTGTAATTAGTTTTTAAAGTACAAATGATGTTTTTAGTTATTATTTAATTAAGAATTATATTTTATTAAATTAAAGGATTTTTTAATTAAATAATATTTTAATAAAATATTATTATTAATATTAAATTAATTTTTATTAAATATAAATGATCTTATAATTTTATGAATGCAATTAAAATTTTTATTAAGGTTTGAAAGCCATTTCTGTCAAAACCCGTGAATTTTTTATAAATGTCGGTTTTTATTTTAAAAGTGAAAATTCACATATTTAGAAAATTATTTAGATAAAATAAATATTATTTTTGGAATCAGGACGTCGAAATTATCCAACGGTGAATTTTTCATAATTTTCTGAGACAGTCCAATTTTTGGGTAAAAATTAAATACCTTTTAAATATATAATGTGATTTATGACATCATAATGACCCAATGGTGATGTAATAAAATACCACAATCCTTAGGTTCGGCCAATATATGTTTTATCATTAAAATAATGAGGTTTTGGGTTTGTTTGAATCACTTTTCAAAGCATTAATGGAGCCCTCAAGACTTATTCAACACTTTGCCTTTTTAAATTAATTTCCATGGGAGTGTGACTCACCTCCACATAAGCAACCCTAATTTTTTAATAAGTTCGGACCTTGGCCTTGTAAAATATTGTTTTCCTCTCTCCTTTTCCAGAAACCATGGGCAAATACCATGGGATGGTTTGTGGTTTGGATTATTTTAATATAAGGGGTCCCAAACCTAAATAATAAAGAATTCTCTCACCTTTCCTATATAAACCCACCCAAGCTCCCACTTCCTCCTCACTCAAAGCCCTTGAAGTTCGTCCAACCTCTGCCCTACTCTCTCTAGAATCCTCTCAAGGTGCCCCAAGCTCCCAAGAAGCCTCTCACAAGCCTCTCTCTAGCCTTTGGAAGCACACTTCCAAGTAAGGGTTTTTTTTTTCTTCCTTTCTCTTTTTTTTGTCAATTTTCTTTAAGTTGTATTGCCCTTTTAATTTAATTTATGAATGATGGGGTATGGTTTCGCACCTCCCCCATACTTCCCTCTTATTGTTTGAATGATGGGAGAACCCTTTCTCTCTCATTAAATTCCTCCCATGTACACCCGTTACTATGCCGAAATTCCGAAAGGAACTTCTCTCTCTTCTTTTATATTCAAGCAATACTTTTGTATCCTGAATCTAAATTCCATTTCTGTTGTTGGGACATGTATATATATGATCTCCTTACTGTCCATTTCATGTAAATATGATGAGGAACCCCTTTCTCTCTCATCAACCTTTTTTATGAATTCTTATGTCACGCCGTTACGCTGCCGAATTCGCACCAATTTTCTAAGCCAATGTCTTTGTGTAGTGAATACCATGCCCATTTCTCCATCAAGGGTATTCACCTTTATGCACATATACGTATTGATTGTAAAGTTTCATGTATGAATTCCACATTCCTTTATCGTGGATGAAATTATTATGTTTTATGAATCCATGTTTTATGATCCATGTGGCACACTTATGCATGAAATGAAATGTTTAAGAAGGGTGCGCCCTGATAGCGCTCCAATGCATTGGGTAAAGTATAGTATCATGATACGTCACGTGCAATGAGTGTTGACTCATGCTAATTCAAGTGCAACGAGGGTTTACTCGTGCTTCAAGTGCAATGAGGGTTTACTCATGCTCCATGTGCAATGAGCCTTGGCTCATGCTAATTCAATGTTAAGTGTTGTTGCCACATTTCCATGTTATGATTATCATGCTTTATCATGCCTTTATGTTCATGTCTCTCTTATGATCTATTGATATGCCTATTTCCTAACATGTATTGTACTCCTCATGTTATTCATTATGTACTCCCTTACTGGGCTTTATAGCTCACCCTTTTCTTATGCATGTCCTCAGGTTATCCCATGCAATGCTAAGTACGAAGGAATGTAGTGGTCATGTAAAGGAAGTTTTCAATAAGGATGTTGTGTTTCATGTTTAAAGTTTTTATGTAATGATCCTAAGCCCCAAAGACACTAAACCTCTCGATCTTCTTTGGTGTATCAAGTGAAGTTTTATGTAATAAAGCATGTTTAAGTTGTAATAAAAATCAGGGTTGTCATAGTTGGTATCAGAGGATAGGTTTAGTTATTTTTGGGATTAGGAAACCCTAGTAAAGCCTTAGATACAAGACTAAGCATAATAAAAACATCCCTAAGTTTTGGTAAATACTAAGTAAGTGTTTTATCAAACAAATACATCCCTGTCTGGATACGAGCAGGTAGAGGCGGCTCTGGCACAGATGTATCCTAGGGGTAAAACCCGAAAACACCGCTTTGAGCTAGACTCGAACGGGAACTGGTGCACGACAACGGGCCTTGCTGCACTCTTGGTTACGACACTCCCGGGGGATATGTTTTGATAAATTCACAATCTTAGTATGAACCCTTATTAAGGGAAAAATTCCCCTAAGAATATATGTTAGAAGGAAGATCCTGAAAAGCCTGGATTGAATCCTATAGACTCATGAGTTAAAGAGATCAAAGTTTATTTATAAGTCATCAACTTTTGTCTTTGGATTACCCTCTATGTGTTACCCCTAACTTTCCTTTTATTCCAGCCAATGGCCGGTAATAGGAGAACTCGGGCTAACAACCGTTGTGAAGATCAGTGTGATGATTGTACTAATGAGATGCCCAATCCGATGGGAGCGGGAATCGCGAACTTTGTCACGCTTCTCTCTCAGCTAACTCAAGTTTTGAATAGAAACACTGGTCAAGAGGAACGTTCAACCCCCCCTAAGAAAGAACAAGTCGCTATTGAAAGCTTCATGAGACAAAGGCCTCCTACTTTTAGTGGATCATCTGATCCCACGATCGCTGAACAATGGATCAACTCCATTGAGAAGATATTCTCCATCCTCCAATGCTCTGAAAAAGAGAAGGTTCTCCTGGCGGCTTATCGTATGGAGGGTGAAGCTGATCAATGGTGGACATTGATCAAAAATACGAAGCCTGAGGAGGAGATCGAGGCTTTGGAATGGAAGGTATTCCGGAAGATGTTTTTCGATAAATATTTTCCACGCACCCTCCGTCTTAAGATGGAAAGGGACTTCCTTTCCCTCAAGCAGAAAGATGAAGAATCTGTGGGAGCGTACGAGGCAAACTTCACAAGGCTTGCACGATACGCTTCCGGCTTTGTCGTTACCCCCGAATGCAAAGTTGACCGCTTCTTTGGTGGGCTGAAGCCTAGCTTGCGGAAAGCATTAGCGATCCGTGACTTTGACAACTATGAGGAGATTGTCCGATGTGCCCTTAAGGTTGAAATGGAGATCGGAGAATCACAGGGGTATCATGGGGACAAGAAGTGGAAGGTGGACTTCAATGCTGGTGGTCCGATGGATAAATCCAACGGCGCTAAGAAATTCCAGCACCCCACTTGCCAAAAGTGTGGAAAGAAGCACCCTGGGAATTGCCTTAGGGGGACAAGAAAATGCTTCAAGTGTGGAAGAGAAGGGCACCTAGCTATTAACTGTCAGCAAGAAGGACCCGCGGCTGCGACGGAGGGGAGGAACGCTCCGTTCGAACCTCAACGCGTTGTTCAATGCTTCAAATGCAAAGAACCGGGTCATTTTGCGAATCAGTGCCCTAATCCAAGGGTTATCGGAGGCAATCAACAACCTCCAAGACAGCAAGGAAGAGCTTTTGCCATCACTTCTGCCGAAGTGAACCCCGACAACGAAGTGGTGACAGGTACGCTAGTTATTCATTCAAGAATAGCGAACGTACTTTTTGATTCAGGTTCTACGCATTCTTTTATATCTCAAAAGTTTAGTAGAATAATCCCTGCACCACCACAAATCATGGAAGTAAAGATGTCGGTGAGTACGGCAAATGGGGCAATCATTGCATCCCATGAGTATAAGTCCTCCCCTGTTATAATCTGTGGATTGAATTTCCCGGCGAACCTTGTCATACTCCCTTTGGTGGAATTTGATGCAATTCATGGCATGGATTGGCTTTCCTTATATAGAGCCAACATAAATTGTCGGGAGAGGGAAATCACACTCCATATGGAGAATCGACCCCCGATTCTTTACAAGTGTCAGGAGGAAGATGAATCTCCTTTAACTCCATCATCTCAAGCATGGATATTACTACCTTATGAGCACGCATATCTGGCTCAGATGATTGAGTCCAAGGAAGAAACCACCCTTGAAGAAATGCCTATTGTGAGGGAATTCGCTGAAGTATTTCCCGAGGAACTTCCTGGTCTTCCTCCAAGAAGAGATGTTGAGTTCTCAATTGAACTTATACCTGGGGCGCTACCAATATCCAAGACTCCATATAGAATGGCTGTGGTTGAGCTTGAAGAACTGAAGAAACAACTACAGGAGAATCTGGATAAAGGGTTTATACGCCCAAGTGCATCACCATGGGGTGCACCAGTCCTCTTCGTCAAGAAGAAGGATGGGTCAATGCGGCTTTGCATCGATTATCGTGAACTTAACAAAATCACGATAAAGAACAAGTATCCTCTCCCAAGAATCGATGACTTGTTTGATCAGCTGCGTGGAGCACAATACTTCTCCAAGGTCGACTTGCGGTCGGGATATTATCAAGTAAGGGTGAAGAAGGAAGATATCCCCAAGACTGCTTTTCGTACAAGGTACGGGCACTATGAATTCATAGTAATTCCTTTTGGACTCACCAATGCTCCAGCAATATTCATGGACTTGATGAATAGAGTCTTTAGAGATTACCTAGATAAATTTGTGGTAGTCTTTATAGATGATATTCTAATATACTCCAAAACCCAGGAGGACCATGAGGAGCATTTAAGAACTGTACTGGAGACTTTGCGCAAGGAGAAACTCTATGCCAAGTACAGAAAGTGTGAGTTCTGGTTGAAGGAGGTCTCATTCTTGGGCCATATCATCACAAGCAATGGGATATCTGTGGACCCCTCCAAAACAGATGCAATTGAGGGATGGCCGAGGCCAACATCTGTAACTGATATCCGTAGCTTCTTGGGGTTAGCTGGATATTATCGACGATTTGTGAGAAACTTCTCACGATTGTCCAACCCTCTTACCAAGCTAACTCGAAAGGGAGTAAAGTTTGCTTGGAGTGATGAATGCGAAGAAAGCTTCAAGGAGTTGAAAAGGAGGCTTATCACTGCACCTGTGCTCACTTTACCCACAAGTGGGGAGCTTTTTGTGGTATTCAGTGATGCTTCAAAGAAGGGCTTAGGATGTGTGCTGATGCAGAATGATAAAGTGATATCCTATGCCTCAAGACAGTTGAAAATCCATGAGCGAAACTATCCAACGCATGATCTGGAGTTGGCGGCGGTGATCTTTGCCTTGAAAATCTGGCGTCATTATCTCTATGGAGAGAAATGTGAGATATATACGGACCACAAGAGTCTTAAATATATATTCACACAGAAAGAGCTTAATATGCGCCAGAGAAGATGGATAGAGCTCATAAAGGATTATGACTGTTCAATACATTACCACCCTGGGAAGGCGAACAAGGTGGCGGATGCCCTAAGTAGAAAGGATCCAGCAATTCTATCAATGATGAGACTTGAGAAGGATCCAATCTTCTTAGACTTGATGAAGATGGAAGTGGGAATCATAAAGAAGGGAACATCATCAATCCTTTCACAAATGATTGCTCAACCATCTCTTTTGGAAAGGTTAAAGGATGCTCAAAAGGATGATGCGAGAATCCAAGAAAAAGTGGAAGCTATCAAAAAGGGAAAATCCTCAGAGTTTAATGTTAATGAAGAAGGAATTGTGCGGTTTGGGAAAAGACTATGTGTCCCATCAAGTTCGGAGCTGAAGAAGGAACTTTTGGATGATGCACATAGTTCAAATTTCTCTATTCACCCAGGGAGCACAAAGATGTATCGAGATCTCCGAGAAAACTTTTGGTGGGATAATATGAAGAAGGAGATCGCTGAATATACATCAAAGTGCCTGGTGTGTCAGAAAGTGAAGGCAGAGAGGCAGAAGTCTAAGGGGATGATGCAACCATTGCCCATACCAGAATGGAAATGGGAGAACATCACCATGGACTTCGTCACTGGACTTCCAAGGACATCCAAAAGCAACAATGAAATCTGGGTTATTGTGGATCGTCTTACAAAGACTGCACACTTCATTGCTATTCGAGAGGACTTCTCTTTGGATCAACTGGCACGGATATATATCAGGGAAGTGGTACGGTTGCATGGAGTACCACTATCTATTGTGTCTGACCGAGATCCAAGATTTACCTCTAAGTTTTGGAAGAGTCTTCAACATGCTCTGAATACTGAACTGAACTTCAGTACGGCCTATCATCCTCAAACTGATGGCCAATCCGAGCGGACTATCCAAACACTTGAGGATATGTTGAGAGCGTGCTCAATGGACTTTAAAGGAGGATGGGATCAACATCTTCCTCTAGTTGAGTTCTCTTATAATAATAGTTTCCACTCGAGCATCCAAATGGCACCATATGAAGCCCTGTATGGGAAAAGGTGTAGAACACCGGCATGTTGGGATGAGGTCGGTGAACGTAAGCTGCTTGGACCAGAAATGGTCGAAGAAATGGTGGAGAAGGTGAAAACCATTCAGCAGCATATCAAGGCAGCCCAAAGTCGACAGAAGAGTTATGCAGATAATCGTCGACGAGACCTTGAATTTAATGTCGGAGACATGGTGTTTTTACGCATATCTCCGTGGAAGAAGGTCATGAGGTTTGGAAAAAAAGGGAAGTTAAGTACAAGGTACATCGGCCCCTTCGAGATTCTTGATCGTGTTGGGGTTGTGGCCTATCGACTAGCACTTCCACCTACTATGGCCAAGGTGCATGATGTCTTCCATGTATCCGTCTTAAGGAAGTACATACCAGACCCTTCACATGTACTCTCTTCTGAGGTGGTACAATTAGAAGACGATCTTTCTTATGAGGAGCAACCAGTGAAGATCTTAGATCGTAGAGAAAAAGTTCTAAGAAATAAGACAATGCCCCTCGTCAAGGTGTTGTGGAGAAACCACAAGTTTGAAGAAGCAACTTGGGAGTCGGAAGATATGATGAAGCTAAGTTACCCACATTTGTTTTAGTGTGGGAAAAGGAAAATTTCGAGGGCGAAATTTCTTAAGGGTGGAATGTTGTAACGACCCAAAATTTCATTAATGGAAAATCCCTCTTGATCAAGTTAAATGTTTCTTTATGTTTTTATAAGATGTCAACTTCTTTAGTTTTACGTTAAGATTTGTGACCGTTACTTTTATAGCCGTTGAACATTGATCATCTGGGTAGTTTAAATATAAGGCTTTAACGAAACCATTTTTTACTCAGACAAAGGAAGCGATGGCCTCATCCAGTAGAATTGCCCCTTACGAAGCTCATTTGTCGGAGCTCGGAAAGGAGGTGGCGTCTTTGGGCTTTGCCCTTGACCAAGCCCAAGCTGAGCTTCATCAAGTCAAGCTCGAACGTGATCGTCTACGGGAAAAATGGAAGTTGATAGAGATCACCACTCGAGCGATGTTATCCGAGCAACCCCAAGAGTCTGTCACCATCGCACACCTTACCCTTAGGTCTTATGCGGCTATTTTAAGGGGTTATGTAACAAATAAGTAGCACCATGTTCATGTACATTATTTTTTGTATATAATAATGAATATAATTTCTAGTCATTTTTGATGCATTGTAATTAGTTTTTAAAGTACAAATGATGTTTTTAGTTATTATTTAATTAAGAATTATATTTTATTAAATTAAAGGATTTTTGAATTAAATAATATTTTAATAAAATATTATTATTAATATTAAATTAATTTTTATTAAATATAAATGATCTTATAATTTTATGAATGCAATTAAAATTTTTATTAAGGTTTGAAAGCCATTTCTGTCAAAACCCGTGAATTTTTTATAAATGTCGGTTTTTATTTTAAAAGTGCAAATTCACATATTTAGAAAATTATTTAGATAAAATAAATATTATTTTTGGAATCAGGACGTCGAAATTATCCAACGGTGAATTTTTCATAATTTTCTGAGACAGTCCAATTTTTGGGTAAAAATTAAATACCTTTTAAATATATAATGTGATTTATGACATCATAATGACCCAATGGTGATGTAATAAAATACCATAATCCTTAGGTTCGGCCAATATATGTTTTATCATTAAAATAATGAGGTTTTGGGTTTGTTTGAATCACTTTTCAAAGCATTAATGGAGCCCTCAAGACTTATTCAACACTTTGCATTTTTAAATTAATTTCCATGGGAGTGTGACTCACCTCCACATAAGCAACCCTAATTTTTTAATAAGTTCGGACCTTGGCCTTGTAAAATATTGTTTTCCTCTCTCCTTTTCCAGAAACCATGGGCAAATACCATGGGATGGTTTGTGGTTTGGATTATTTTAATATAAGGGGTCCCAAACCTAAATAATAAAGAATTCTCTCACCTTTCCTATATAAACCCACCCAAGCTCCCACTTCCTCCTCACTCAAAGCCCTTGAAGTTCGTCCAACCTCTGCCCTACTCTCTCTAGAATCCTCTCAAGGTGCCCCAAGCTCCCAAGAAGCCTCTCACAAGCCTCTCTCTAGCCTTTGGAAGCACACTTCCAAGTAAGGGTTTTTTTTTTCTTCCTTTCTCTTTTTTTTGTCAATTTTCTTTAAGTTGTATTGCCCTTTTAATTTAATTTATGAATGATGGGGTATGGTTTCGAACCTCCCCCATACTGCCCTCTTATTGTTTGAATGATGGGAGAACCCTTTCTCTCTCATTAAATTCCTCCCATGTACACCCGTTACTATGCCGAAATTCCGAAAGGAACTTCTCTCTCTTCTTTTATATTCAAGCAATACTTTTGTATCATGAATCTAAATTCCATTTCTGTTGTTGGGACATGTATATATATGATCTCCTTACTGTCCATTTCATGTAAATATGATGAGGAACCCCTTTCTCTCTCATCAACCTTTTTTATGAATTCTTATGTCACGCCGTTACGCTGCCGAAATCGCACCAATTTTCTAAGCCAATGTCTTTGTGTAGTGAATACCATGCCCATTTCTCCATCAAGGGTATTCACCTTTATGCACATATACGTATTGATTGTAAAGTTTCATGTATGAATTCCACATTCCTTTATCGTGGAAGAAATGATTATGTTTTATGAATCCATGTTTTATGATCCATGTGGCACACTTATGCATGAAATGAAATGTTTAAGAAGGGTGCGCCCTGATAGCGCTCCAATGCATTGGGTAAAGTATAGTATCATGATACGTCATGTGCAATGAGTGTTGACTCATGCTAATTCAAGTGCAACGAGGGTTTACTCGTGCTTCAAGTGCAATGAGGGTTTACTCATGCTCCATGTGCAATGAGCCTTGGCTCATGCTAATTCAATGTTAAGTGTTGTTGCCACATTTCCATGTTATGATTATCATGCTTTATCATGCCTTTATGTTCATGTCTCTCTTATGATCTATTGATATGCCTATTGCCTAACATGTATTGTACTCCTCATGTTATTCATTATGTACTCCCTTACTGGGCTTTATAGCTCACCCTTTTCTTATGCATGTCCTCAGGTTATCCCATGCAATGCTAAGTACGAAGGAATGTAGTGGTCATGTAAAGGAAGTTTTCAATAAGGATGTTGTGTTTCATGTTTAAAGTTTTTATGTAATGATCCTAAGCCCCAAAGACACTAAACCTCTCGATCTTCTTTGTTGTATCAAGTGAAGTTTTATGTAATAAAGCATGTTTAAGTTGTAATAAAAATCAGGGTTGTCATAGGTTGAGCTAACGAAAATAAATGAAAAGGCACATTGACCCAACCTTCTTCTTGATGAAGAGGAATGGGGAACACCATGGTGATGACCATGTGCATATAAACTATTTGTCTAGATTCTCTTTTATTTTTTTTATCTCTTCAACCACCAACACATCAATTCTATATGGAGTCATAGATACTAGGAACACCCCAGGTATATTTTCTGTTGAGAATTTGACATCTCCAATTTGACATTTTATAAAATAGGGAATCGATTACGCATATGAATATTAATTTATCTCTCATAGAAATTTATATCATATCAATATAAATAAATCAAATCAATGATATGAATTGCATAAAATTACACTAGAGGTAGTATGAAGTGTTTCACATAAACATATGTTTTCAATTTTGAAAAACAATTGTTTGGGAAAGTGAGAAACCATTCTAGTAAACAGATTGGTTTTCAGTTAGAAATATATGAAATATCTGAATCAATGAGTTGCAGTTTGATCATTTTAGAGACCTTACCTCTATAAAGAGTCCATTGGTGGTCAGGATCCATCTCATATTAATCATATTTGAGGATGTTTTCAAATGTAGAAACCTTATTTTTATATTTTTGTACGAGATATTCCACCAAAATCACTTACCCATTAAATCAACATGCCAAAATTCAGAGTTGTTTTGTAGGCTGAGGAACCCTCATCTTTATAATGGGTATCCAGGAAAAGCCTACATACATGATTGTCAAACTCTACATTCATAGTGATTAACTCTAAACTCTTGTCTAAGAAATCATTATTTTAATCGAGAATGGTTTCCCATTCATCAATTTGCATCAATTCATTCTTGCATTAATGGATATTTGGTACAATTGTATACTTTATTGCATTACCTGAATCAGTGGTATGTGATTTCGGTATAGGATGTTCATGTGTTCACACTGCCTGCATTAGAACCAGATGAGGGATATTAACATTTCTTGAGGATCAAGTTATAGGAGTGATTTGTAATAATGAGTACTTTTTTTATTTTGCAACCTACAATTTTTTTTATAAACCCTTCCGAGTCTATGATGGGTTTTTTACCTTTATTGAATATAATTTGATATATTACATGGCAAGTTCCACTTCATTTGAGTGGACAAGTGAATCAGAGTCAGAATCTATATCTTTCTTATAACCCTCGAGACATGAGATAATGATATCTTCATGGACATCATCCTCTCCATCCCCTTCCTCAAC
The DNA here is from genome assembly GCA_963277665.1 of Viscum album. NCBI lineage: Eukaryota > Viridiplantae > Streptophyta > Magnoliopsida > Santalales > Viscaceae > Viscum > Viscum album. Next base: position 356,925,071 of record OY728158.1, on the reverse strand, counting down.
CACGTTATGCTCTTCACATTCCAACACAACAAAAATATTACGAGAAGAGATATCCATATTACCAAACATCACCGTATCAACATGGGATGACCAAGCCTGTACGACCTGCTCGGAAAACTCTGAAAATCTAGGTTTCTCAAATCATCAGCACATGTTCTATGGTCGATTTTTTGTGTCTTCCCAAACCAAATTTAGAAGATTCACTTTAGCACTATGAGTAGAGGCATCCGTTCAAGGGGAGGGGATCTGATGGCTAACTGAAAAATCACACGATTCAATGGTCAAACTGGTGGAGGTAGTATACCTAAATGAATCTTCATCCGAGTGGGGGCACCTATCCCCAACACCAACATCAAAATCATTCACTTCCACCTTTAGTCCTCTTGAAAATGAACTAGCACTAAAATCCCTTCTCATCCAAGAAAAAACTTCTGAACACAGTGCCCCTAAATCATGGGGGGTTTCTTCCTTCATTGCACCTCAAGAATAGCCCATCCTCATATATGTAGGAACCTCTATAAGGGGTTGGACCAACCAACATATATCCTCACCTGAATGTTCAGGGTATCCATTCTTTAAGACACCCTTAGTCACCGCAGTGGGGGGGTGCAGGAAGGGAGTCTTACACCTTTTGAGACATCACACACCCCATCTCTATCCCAATTGAATCAAAAGATTGAACAAATCATGCCTCACAAGTCACAACTAGAGTGGAATGACCTTTTGACATAGTATGATGTTCATCAAAGAAAACACATGAAGCCCTTTTGTGGAAATCAAGGTGGCAGGGGCCCTGCCAATAACAAGAAGAGAAGAACTTCTTCCATGATTCATAAACAACAGGTTGTGAATAAATTTATTATCCCCCAATCACAATTCACACCATGTGTTGTGGGGGCCAAGAGGGTTCAATTTCAACATAGATGCATTCCACAATATGAAGATCTGGAGTGGATATCCTATGATCCTTGCATAGGAAGTGTCCGATGGAATTTCCAATTGACTGAAGATGATCCGGATTCATGTAAGGGCAAGGGGAGACCCGGATATTGATACAAAATTTCCAGTGAAGAGGGGTCACGATTCATGTCCAGGTCAAACCACCAGATGTATGATGAGGTTCTATGGGATGTTCGATATAAAAATTTCAATAGTGGAGCAGTTAGATTCATGGGTTTCAATGATTTCCCCATTTTCCGTTCTCATCAACATATATAATTCCATAATTTGAGGTGGTTTTGGTTTTTTTCTACTAAAATTTCAGGATATAAAACAATGCATAAAACTAAATACAATAACGCCACATTTCACATTATGATTTTGGTACTACTATATACAATATAGACATAAATAAGAGTAATTATAATCCATTAAACACGTAAAGGGGTATCTAATGACAATAAATTGATAACTTATATAGTACATTTATTTCTTTAAATTATGAATCTATAGGCTTCAATCTATGTTATCCATGATATAAGTGTCAATATATATTCTTGGTGGAATTTTTTTGTTCCTTTAGTAATGGATCATACTATGCATATGAATTAACCCAAAAATATCCCTCAATAGTATCCTAACCAATAGTATAGTAAGGCTCATTGTAGTGAACCAGTTCCTATTTGAGTCTAGCTCAAAGTGGTGTTTTTGATTTTTACCCCAAGATAAATATTTGCCAGATCTGAAACTAATTGTTCATATCCAGACATGGATGTATTTTCTTGATAAAATACTTACTGAATACCAACCAATATTTAGGGATGATTTTATTATACGTAGACTTATCCCTAAGTCATTTACTAGAGTTTTCAAATCCAAATCTCAAAAATGTAAACATGTCCTTTGATACCTACTATAACAACCTTTATCATTATTAGAGACATAAACATGATTCATTACATAAACTAACAATTAAATAAGATCTAATGATTAAGAGGTCATGTTTCTTGTTAAATTAGAAATAATACACAAAAACATATAACATAAAACACAACATCCTTTTTGAAAACTTTTTTTTACAAAACCACAACATTCTTTCGTAATTATCATTGCATGATATAACCTAAGGACATGTATAAGAAAAGGGTGAGCTATAAAGACCATTAAGGGTGTAACAAAGGAATAACATTAACAATATAGTACATGTTAGGAAAAGGGCATATTGATGGATCACAAGAGAAAAAAACAAAAAATCATGATATATCATTATTATCATATCATAGTAATATGACGACAATATTTAACGTGATAATAGTATGATCCAAGGATCATTGAATGTGGATCATGAGTAGTCCCTCGATGAAAAATAATTTCCATGAGTAAACCCTCATTTCACTTTTATTATCATGTCTAGAACCTCATTTTACATTGAGTATCAGGATATTATTATTTACCAAATGCATTAGATCGCTATTAGGGCACACCCATTACAAACATTTCATTTCATGCATATGTGTGCCACATGGATCATACAACATGGATTCACTAATCAATATAATTTATTCCAAAAAACAATAGATGTGGAATACATATATTTAAGTCCTCAGTAAACATGCACATGTGTATAAAAGTTAATACCATTTATAGATAAATGTGTATGATATTCACGTAAATGATGATTTTGTCAAAGGAAATTTTGGTGTTTCTTTGGCAGCTTGACGACCTCAAATATAAATCATAAAATGGGTGGATGAATGAGAAAGTGGAATCTCATCATTTATACATTAAGGGAAAATTATGAGGGTCATGTAACAAAATATCCCAACATATGTACAAAAATTTAGATTCATAATATATAATAATTTCATGAATGTAAATGATAAGTGAGAAATTCATTACAAAATTTCATCTTGGTAAACGATGTACATGAGAGAAATTAATGTGAGAGAAAGAGGTATCCGGTCCTTAAAACATAAAGAGGTCAGTATTAGGGTGGTGTGAAGTAATACCAAAACATTTGTAATTTAAAATAAAAGGGTATAACAACATTATAAAATTTGGAAAAAAATTGGGAATGGAAGAAATCCCTTAATTTGAAGTGTGATCCCAAAGGCTCGAAAGGGGATTTATAGAGGATTTGTAGGGAGTTTGGAGCACAGTGGGGGGATTCTAGAATAAGGAGGGAAGAGTTTGGTCAGGCTAAAAAGGTTTTGTGTGTAGTGGAAGTTGGATCTGTGGTGGGTTTATGTAGGAAAAGAGAGGGAATTATTTGTTATTTAGGTTTTTAATACTACACATTAATCTAATCAAAAAAACAAATCATCCCGGAGTTTTTACCAATGGATTTTTCCATTGGAGAGTTGAGGTAAAAATTCTATATGTCTAATGGCTGAACATATTAATATATTATTCTTGTTAATGTGGAGGATAGTCACACTCTAAAAGAAACCATTTTAAAAAGTTAAATACTTTATATGTTTTGGAGGTTCAACAAAGGCATCATAAAGTTAATCAAAAAATTACAAAATCACATTATTTTGTAGGTATAACATATATTTAACGATAATACCTTTTATATTATTTTATTATATAACTTTTTGGTCATTATGATATCATAAAACACATAATATATGTAAACATAATTTAATTTGTACCAAAAAATTACTCTGTGTTAGAAAATTATGAAAAATTTACTGTTGGATGATTTCGACGTCCTCATTCCAAAAAATATTATTAATTTTATCTAAATTATATTCTAAATATTTGATTGTTAAATTTAAAAATAAATACAGTAATTTATCTAAAATTCATGGGCATTGACAAAAAATAACTTTTAATCCTTAACCAAAATTACAATTGAATTCAAAAATATTAAACTATAATTTATCTGTAATAAGAATTAATTTATTAACAATATTTTATTAAAATATTATGTAATTTAATAATACATTAATTCGTCAAAATTAATTTTTAAATGAATTTAAATATTAACTAAAAATATTATATGTTCTTTAAAACAATTTAGAAAGTAATAATAAACAGAATTTATATTATTTATAAAATAAAATGATCATAATAAAAGTTCTAGGGTCCTGTTACGTAACCCCTTATAACACCTGCATGACTCCTAAGGGTAAGGTGTGTGATGATGACAAACTCTAAGGGTGGCTTGGATAACATCGATTGGGTGTTAATCTCTATTAACTTCAACTTCTCTTATAGGCGGTTCTATTAAAGCTTAACGTGTTGAAGCTTAACTTTGGATTGGTCAAGAGTAAAGCCCAGTGATACAAACTCTTTTTTGAACTCCTTCAAATGGGTGTTGAATAGAGAAGTTCCACTGGATGAGTCCAAAACAACATTTTTCTTAATACATTGGATTTGTTAAAGCCATATATTTATAATAAGCATGTTATCAGTGTTCATTGACTATATTAGTAGTTGTAAAAATTCATAACGGTATATTAAAATATAAAACCATAAAACAAAGGAAGTTCATAAGTTTTATTTAAAGAATTTCTATAATAAAACATTTAATATGATTAAGAAGAATTACCATTAATAAAATTTTTGGTTGTTAGAATATTGATTTTATATATGATAGTATTATTTGTGATATAGTGTAATTTTTATTTTCAATCTCTTCTATCAGTTGGATTGTAACATGTTGAGTATAGAAATGGAAACTATGAATTTTAATTAGAAATTTCAACTTGCAATTATAACTAAAAATGGGAGTGGACATTTCCACTTTGATTTTCCAAATTACATTCTTATTGTGACGAAATCTAATGTAGATGCTGCATATTAATTGAATTCTAAAATGCATGTAATGAGTTATCAGTCCTCATATTGATGTTTTCATACCCATTTGATATCATTGCTAAATCACGCATCATCAATGGTGGAAAATTCCTCCCTGGTTTCTCCTAATTGAATCAATAATTATATATTAACAACTAAAATGATAACTAACATAAATGTTGCATAGGATTTTTAATAGGACATAATATCAACTGTTAAGAAGTGTATTTAAATTTCATAGGGTGCATGAGCCTTATTCCAATTAGTGAGATATCCATAAGTGCATCCAAATGACCCAGGTTCAAAACCAGGAAGAGGAATATTTTGAAGTTACGGTACCAGCACTGTAGCAGGAACTATAGCAGTACAGTGCAGAACTGTACACTGTGTGGTACTGTAGCAGAATTGTAAATAGTACAGGTATAGTAGCAGAACAGTACACAGTGCAGGTACTGTAGCTGGAACTATAGCTGGTACTGTAGCAGGTATTGTTTGGTACTGTAGTAGCTAAAACTATTCACCTTGGGCCACCTGTTTGGGCATGGAGTCCTTAAGGGTTTCGGGACACCCATGCATTCGAATCAGTAGGGATTTTGGGCCAACTGTAAGGCCTTCGGGCTACCTCAAGGCCTTCAAGCCACATGAAGTTTCCCTAGACACACTACAAAAAAAGAAGCAGCCTCAGAAGAGGATTTAGAGCAGCTGCACTCACCAGAGTAGATCCAATTAGATTTTCTAGAATGATAGGTTATGGCTATGCCATTGGGACCAACCTGTGCTTTCACAAAAAGCCAAACCAGATGGCCATCTGAATGTGCAGAGCTACTATAATTAAGTGGATGCTGGAGAGGGGGAGTTCCTTGTAGACAGTCATGTTAAATTCCATATGACCTTTGGGTCATGTAATCTCCTAATCCTACAGGGAATGTAATCTTTGAGCCTACATGCCTTTTAAGGGATTCCTCTCACCCCTTTAAAGGGGGATTATAAAAAAAACAATAAATTATGAAGGCCTTCAGGCCATTCGGGGTGGGGTTTAAATTTTTAGGTTCTGACGATATGGATCAATATGAACATACAATGAGATTTATCAAAGTATCAGCATGGTAGACAACTTTCAACAGTCCTATTTCATTTCCTTACAACAATATTACATCATTAATTATCCATGTTAAACTTGAATGAAATAGTTCCATAAAAAATGAAAATAAAAGTATAAATACTGTGGAACATAAATTCTATGGTGTACACCCACATTGTATACTGAGGTATATTAATAATAATAGAATTTATTTTATAATTGATGTTGTGGTTTATGAATAAATTGGTACAAATACTTATATATAGATAATTAAGATGATAGAAAAATGGAAAATGGTGTGAATTTGAGGAATAAAAATGGATTAAAAAGGGATAGGAATCACATTTGAATCTCTACAAGAGTTTCTGAAATACCCCTAAAGAAGGATAGTAGTCTGATGTGAAAAAAGATTATAGAGAGGAATATGACATAGAGTATGGTTTTCATCCCATATATTAAATACGATGTGAATCTTGGCATCATCATCTATATATTGACAAAGTGATTTTAATTTTAACGTTTATCAGACCGATGTGTGTTCAATTTCTACACTTTATCAATTAATAATGGATAGTATTCATAATTTTTTTTAAAACAAATAAGAGTATGTATACTATATTTTGACAATGTGATTATAATTTTAATCTAAAATGTCTATTTTATATTTAAAACACACACTTTGAGTTGTACATACCACATATTGTTCTATAATGATGTTTGTTTGATTACTATACATCAAAAATTAATTATGGATCATTGTTATAATGATTGAAAAAATTGAAATTTGAATTCTCTATCATGACTATGTGATGAACATCATCAACTAAAATTACACTTTTATATTGAAATAAAACTATTTGTGTCCAAAGGATAACATCTTGTGTTAAATTAGCATGATGTCGATTCCTACACATCAAAAATGAATAATTGATCATTTTCCTATTATTTAAAAATAGTATGATCTTGTTCTCCCACATTTGTCTATCTAACGCATGTCTTAATAAAAATGGACACCTTAAAATTGAAAATTAACACTTAGAGTCATAATAACCACTTCATGTACAAGATTAAATTATAGATTATTCTTATATTTCACAAATAGATTATTGATCATTGTCCTAAATTTTGATGAAAACCAAAGCTTAGTTACTTTGTTTTAACAATATGATATCTGTTTTGAACAAAAACAACACTTTTATTTAAAAAACACACACATTAAGTCATATTGAACACATCATACATCATATTATCATGTGGTAGATTCCTATACATCAAATAAAAAATTATATATCATCATATAATATTTTCAAACAATTAGTTATTTTCATAATTTTGGGTGTGTTATTAAAATTTTGAACTAAAAATGCTCCATTATATTGAAAATACACAATTTTATTCATACGGAACACATCTTATTTCAGATTGATATGCGATGGATTCTTATAAATATAAAATTAAATATGGATCACTTTCTTAGAGGTAAATATTAATCTGAGATCATTTTTTTGTCTATGTGATGTAAATTTTAAATCAAATTGACACTTTTAAAATGAAAACACACATTGGGAGTCATACTGACCACATCATGTGCCAGATTAATGATTGGTTAATTCCTAGATTTCAAAAATATGTTATGGAATGTATATGTGTGGTTATAAAATAATAAAACTTTATTTTATATGTTTTATATATTCAAAGCTTAGATTTAACAAAAAAATTAAATATATATTGAAAACACACACTTCGAGTCATTGAGGACAAATGGTGTTTTAAATTGATGTGATTTTGATTCATACACAACAAATATAATAATACAGATTTTTTTGTTAATGTTTTTAAAATAATATGTGATTTTTTTAAGATTTTTTCTATGTAAGAATTTTTTTAAAATTAAATAATACATTAATTTTGTAAACATACACCTTCAGTCATATCGACCACATCGTGAGTTTTATTTTCAGGCATTTAATTTTTGAAAAATCAAATGAAATATGGATCTATTTCAAAAAATATAAAAAAAATATGATCATGGTTTTATGTTTTTGGATAGGTGAAACATGCTTTATACAAAAAATGGAACTTCTTTATGGAAAACACAATGTTTCAATCATACATTCCATATCATGTGTTTGATTAATGAGTGGTTGATTCCAACAAATATCATATGAATCATGCATCATTTTACCAATGTTTGTGAAATAATTACACATTTTCTTATTTTTTAGATATGTGACACCTGTTTTAAACTAAAATGAGAGTTTATATTGAGAACATACACTTTGAGTCTTATTGACCCCATCATGTTTCTGATTTATCAGTGCTCTATTCCAAAATCTCGCAAATAAAATTCCAATCATTTCTCTAATATTGGAGAAAAATATGTTCTAGTTCTAATGGTTTTGGTAGTGTGATATGCAAATTAATCAAAAAACCGCTTTTTATCATGGAAAAACATGCTTTGATTAATACCAACCACTTAATGTGTCAGATTGACATGAAGTTGATTCATATATATCTAAAATTATTTTGAACTCATTTCCTACAGTTTGATGAAACTATGATCTTAATTATATTTTTTTCTTTTTGGCATGAATTTTAAACAAAAATTAAACTTTATTATTGAAAATTTCTGGTCTGAGTCATAACAAACAAAATGTGTTTTGATTTATGTGAGACCAATACCTAAACAGAACAAATGTATTAATAATATTTTCCAACTATTTGAAAACAATATTATCTTTTTTTCTACTTTTTGTAGTGTGAATAATATTTTCACTTAAAAGGTCACTTTAATATTAAAAACACACATATAAAGTTGTATCAACCACATCATGTGTTATATTTATGTGTAGATGATTATTATATTTCAATAATGAATTATGGATAGTTTTTAAAAATATTCAAGAGAATATGAGCTCATTTACTTAGTTTTGGGCATATGAAATTCTTTTTATACAAATATGATAATTGGAAATACACAATTTGAGTCATACGGACCACATCATGTGTCCGATTTAAATGAATTCAGTTCCTATATATCAAAAATGATTTTTCAATAACTTTTCTAAGGATTGAAACCAATCAAAGGCCATTTTTATAGTTTTGTCTATGTGACCTAGGTTCAAAATTTGAAAAAAAACTATTATATTTAGAAAATTACTTTTTATTCAGATTGTCCACATCATGTGTATGAATGATTTTATGTTGATTCTTAAATGTTACAAAATAATTCTGGATAAAATTCATATGTTTTGAAACTAATTCATTTTTTTCATGGATTTGGCTATGTGATGTCAGTTATAAACAAAAATGAAAATTTAATATTAAAAACACACACTTTGTATCTTACCGAAAGCATCATATTTCAATTGATTTGTGATAGATTCCAACATGTCATAAATGATATATGTATAATTTTCCTACATTTTTAGAATGTTATGATCTTAAATTCTTGTTTTTGGCTATGTGAAGTGTTCTTTAGACTGATATGACACTTTGATGTTGAAAACTCGAACGTAGAGTTTTATAGACCACATATTGTTTCAGATTGACATACTGTCAATTATTGTATGTCTCAAATGAATTATAAACCATTTTACTATTTTTTAAAAACAATATGATATTGTTTTCCATATTTCAGCTATGTTAAATGTGTTTTAAACTAAAATTATACTTTTATAATGAATACAAGCACTTTGAGTCATACTTATTTTTACATGTGGTTGATTGATTAGAGGAAAGTTACAATACATCAAAACTGAATTATAGACTATTTTCCTTACGGTTGAAAACAAGATAAACTCATTTTATCAATTTTGTAGTGTGTCATATGTTTTAGAAATGATAAATTTTTTAATAAAACACACACTCAGAGCCATACTGTCCAGATCACGTGTTGGAATCATGTGATGTTAATTATTACATATAAAAATTAATTATGGAACAAATGCTTAAATATTCAAGATAATTTTATCTCATTTACTCAGTTTTGGGTATATGGCTTGTTTCTTAAACAAATTTGACAATTGAAAGCACATAAATTGTGTAATATCGGACACATAATGTGTTGGATTGATGTGTGTTCAATTACTACATACCAATAATTAATTAAATTTCATTTTCGTAAAATTGTAAATACAATTCGATATTATAATCAATTTTTTGGTTATGTGATGGCTTTTTTAAAATAAAATTAATCTTTTACTATAAAAACACCCACTATGTGTCATACATTCCATTTCACGTGTTATATTGATTAACATTCAATTCCTATATGTCAAAAATTAATTATGTATCATTGAGATCATGTTTGAAAACAATATGATCTTTTTTACATATTTCTTAAAATGTGACATGAATTTTAAAGTAAAATAACACATTTATAATAAAAACATGAACATGAAGACATTCAAGTAAAATTGTGATTCATATTGACATGTGGTTTATTCATACACATCAAAAAATAATTATGAATAATTTTTTAAATGTTTTAGGAAAACAAAAGATAGTTTTCTTTGTTATGGATATGTGATGTCTGTTTGAGATTAATGTTATAGTTTTAATGTGCAGACATGATGTTTAAGTCATACTAATAACATCATGGGTTGGATTGATTTCAGTTCAATTCCAATACTTCACATAGAAATTATTGATCATTGTATTAATGTAAGATAATAATGTAATATAATTTTCATAATATATATAAGGTGAGGAATTTTTTCAACTAAAATGACACATTTATATTAAAAACCGTAACATTGAGTCATAATGACCACATCATATGCATGATTTATGTTCACGCATTTCGTACAAATCCAAAATTATTTAAAGATGCTTTTATTGAATTTTATAAAAAAGATGAAATCATTATCTCATTTTTGAAAATGTGAAGAGCATTTTAAACTCAAATTGTATTATTAAATAAAAAACATATACTATGATTCACACTAGACAAATAATATGTTATATTGATTCATGGACTATCCCTACATTTCACAAATGAATTATCATTCATTGTAAGTAATTTTGAAAACAATATGATATTATTTTATTGGTTTTGAAAATGTGATATGTTTTTTTAAAATAAATTTCCATGTAATGATAAACGATACTCTCAAAATTTTGATCTTCCACCCCTAGTACACCTTCTTTCACTAAAAATTCCACACTTATACATTAATCATTATATTGAGATATCAAATATACAACATTATTAGTATTTATAGTATCAATCATTTTATGTATTTTTCTAAATTAAATATTAATGTATAGAAATTAAAATTCCATAAACATTGTAGGGTAGAAGTGATTATAATAGAACCCAAACCATTTTTTAGGATTCATCAACTGATTGAGATATTCTAAATGAAAATGACTTGGATTTTTATATAAAATTACTTTCAATAAATGTTCGTAATATGTCCCCATATTTTTTTGCTAAAAAATCATTGAACTACATAACACTCACCATTATCACATTGATTGCCCTAAATTTCAATATCTCATGAGATCGAGGGATGTGGCTCAAAATGTTTGGGGTTATGTGGCTCTTTATGTGGTAATTTTTATAATGGTATTGGTTCATATAAATCCTTTTATATATATTGTTCCTCAAAAATAGATTAGATAATAATATATTCTTAAGAATTTATCACTTCATACATTCCTTTCATCAATTAATTATGTATCTCTTAGTGGAATTATATTCTCAAAATATGTTTGAGGTGATACAACAAATCCTTCACCACTAATGAAGCCATGATGTTCTATCTAATTCAACTATACTAAATGTATTTTTTATTCAAGTATACATGATACAAATTTCATTTCTATATAACATAACAATCATATTAAAATTAATATATATTTTTATATAAAAATGATAGAGGAAACTAAAACATTATAATTAATCTATAATTACACATGATTACCATTCTAATTGTGTGTTTTCATCTACTATTTTTCCCTCATAATTTATACGATCCACATACAATTATATATGACATGTGATGGAAGTGTCTTTGAGGTCTGATTCATTAATATATATATAAATAAATTAACTTATGTTGTCTCATAACACATAAAAATTTTACTATATATTGCTATTATTTTCAAATGAAGAATACCATATCATTTTTTTATAGTATGGTAAAATTTGTTTTGATACATGCTGCTTATTTTCCAAAAATTTATATTGTATAATAAATTTTAAATTTTAAATTAAAATAGAAAAAATAATTATTTTCAAATATTTTATTAATTTTAAAAATTCAATAGAAATTATTCATCGACATGAAGAGTAAATAATGATTTACATTTTATAATTTTTGATATGTGTACCAAAATTATTGGTGGGTGGAGTTTTACATTCCCTAAAACATATCTATTGTTATGATTTTTTATTAGTGTATGGAAATCATTATGATATTTTCTAGTGATAATTAAGAAAATTATGATATTCTAATAATCTAAAATTAACAAAATCTGCATGTGAAAATGAAAAACAATAAATGTTTCATTTTATGTATTTTTATTAAAATATATATTGAATATCATAACATTACTATAATATCTTTCGAAATGGTTATATTTAATAAAGGATTGAAATTGCGACATGGATCTATATTAATTTGAAAAAAATCTCATTCTGACACTAATGTAACTAGTATTCATTTACATAATACAGTAAATAGGTTGGCCCCATTGATTCTATCCATCCTCAAACATTATTCTATTTCTTCTTTCCCTGACAGAATTAGTTATCACAGTGATACTACGTTACCCAAATTTTTTTCATCCGCATGTTTTTGATCTCATAATAGTTACATAGTTTCATAATTGATCTTATTTTATTCCTCAATATTTTTAACATCATAATTTGAAGTCATTATATTTATGGGTAATTAATGATTTAATTTAGATTATTTAACTACAGTAATGAACACATAATATTATTTGGAAAAAATTAGTATATTAAAAACACATTAAGCGGTTTTTTGAACACCATTTAATTTCATTAAAGTTTGAGAGGATTTGTCTCGTCCATTGAGTATAAAAATTCCAAACTTATATTCCTCTATAATGTACAAGTAAATTTCTACATTTTCACCACTGTCAAATGATTGATATCAAACAATAAAAGGGACATCCCAAATGAATTATTATTCTGAACATGTATTTTTTTGTATCTAAAAGAACAATTGACTATTTCCAATTTACGGGATATGGGATATTAAATACATTCACTACATGTAATTCTATTATGAAAAGTTTCTCCGTATACTCTTTCACACTGAAATTCACTTTCACAGAGACCAATTCATCAACTTTAAATATACATATGTTATGAAACCATCTGAAACAAAAAATAAAAACATGAAATGTTGTATAAAATAACCTATATATTTGTTCAATGATGATGATGTTTTATATATTTGGACAAGTTGTATTTCTATCCATGGAACCAGGTACACATATTTCTTCTTTCGTAATTCTAACTCCACTATTTTCATCATACAATTTCATTATGTTAATTATAAAGTAATTTATATAAAAAATTGATGAAAATTGTGTAAGTGATAACAATTATATTTGGCCCCCTAGATAGCAATTAAAGTCATTAGATAATTGAAATCAAATTTTTCGATAACTCCTTAAAAATATGATATCAGAATCATCTTATAAAATATTGGTTATGGTATTTGGTATCCATCCTGTTAGAACCTAATATTTTATCAATAAAATTCCCTTCTTAAAATTATTTCATATACTATAATAAAATAATATTTCACAAAAAAGTCAATAAAAACCATAAAAATGAAGAATGAGTGAAATCAAGGGTGTCTCTAGATGTTAATGAAGATATAAAAATAAAATAGTAACTTGAACATTGGAATAGTAATGTGACACTTATGAATAGTAAATAGGACAATTGAATAGTTAACTCACTAGTAAAGTTATAATTAAAATTTATTTATATTATTAGGGACCAATAGTATATAATTATATCATAGTATAAAAAAGTAAATATTTTACAAATTATTAATTAATTGTTGGTATTTTTATAAGTCATGTATATGTATTATCAATTATATGATTAATTTAATAATTTATAATAAAATATATTTTCATAAAATGGTTTCATATATTATTTTTTTTATGTCTTATGATCATAATATAATTTTGTGATACCTTAATTATTTTTTCAAAATGTCAGAGAAGTAGATTTATTTAAAAAAGTTGTATTTTCAAGGAAATTTTGATTTTAATTTTGAATTAAATTTCACATGTTTATAAATTTATTTTCATAAAAAGTATTAAATTTTTTAATTATACAAATTGAAATTTTTTTGTTGTGAATTTTTGGTATTTTCTAAATTACTTTAATTGTTTAGGAATAATAAAATGCGATAATTTATGATACATTCTAAAACCTGAATTTCTCCATCATTCTTGACGCATTGATTATTTAAATAAAAATTGGTTCAAACTCAAAATCTCTTTTTACTTTTATTGTCAAGTGAATCAAAACTATTCATAGTCATGAGGGAAAAATATTAATCTAATGATTAAAATAATGGTAAACCCCCTCCCCTAGTCCACTATAAATACAACATCTCTTTACATATTCTCTTAACTGTTCTCAGGCCTTGTGATTAGTCCAAATATATCTTATATCTCCCTCTAATAACATTTTACTCATTCTATATCCCTTTGTATGTTAAAAAAATCCTCTACCATAAAGTGGTTCCAAAAGAAAATATATTCAAGATGTAAATTTATCTTTTCATTTCTTTTATTTTCATTCAAGTTCCATTATTTAATTTTTATATACTCACTTACAAGAATCTAAATGCTATGATAAATCCATTAAAATATAGGTACTTAAAATTTATTATGATAATGTAATAATTCATCATCATATCTATTTTACCCTCCCTTTTTACCCTGAATGAAAACACCATCAGAGAAGTGTTAATTTCTCACATTAAAGGATGAAATGTTTTCAATTTCTATTACCATCTTCAATTCTGGTCTGGAAAAATTTTTTATGGTTGAACCATACTATTATAAATTCAATCATTCTAATTTAATATTCTAGAATATTTTTTCAATATGATATTAATTTATTAAGAAAAATGTGTTTAATTTGATAAAAAAACCGCCAATTAACAAGAACAATTATCATTAATTTTATATATTATGATTCATCTTTAATCCAAATATCCAAATTAATTTTATAACCATGTAGTATTATGTATGATAAATAATAACATAAAACACAAATTCTATACATATATTCTCATCTTACTTGTTTATCTTAACATGTATATAAGTAAACCAATCAAGAAACCCATGGAAACAAACGCTCCCAAGAAAATATATTAAACCCCTTAAGCCATCAAAAAGGTTATTAATGATCTTAATAAGGTTATAATAAATTAATTACAAAATTACATGGTTATGTAAATATTAATTAAAGAATTTAATTTAATTATCCTGGATATTTGTTCATGGGAATAACATCTTTAGAGTCATGTTAAGGGATTCTACCCAAACCTCCATTATTCTATCTGGTTGCTAAATATTTCTATTTATCCAAATTATGTTATCTTTTATTTTATTTACATATTCTAAAATACGTTTACATTAGCCAAACACATGTATCAGGATCCAATAATTATTCACTTTTTAGGATATACATGTTTTTAATTTGTTTCCTCCCCAAAATATACGATTAGCAAACCCATTTTATGGGAACTTCCCTAATTCTTACCCAATTTCAAGTGCAATCTATTATCTTTTTAAAAATACATAAATTTTATAAATTTAGTATTTTTATTAAATAAAGCATCTTGGTTAACTTCTATTTTAATATTAAAGATCATGGCCATTTTTATTTTATAAGATTTTTAGAATTTTCCATAAAACTGCACCAAAATTTGTTAATGATAATTTTTATTAAATTATCTTCTTTCATGTTCTCACTTCTGTTTGAAATAAATTACCATGATATATTCCTATTTTCAGATATCAATTTCCATGTATCATTTAATTCTTTTCTATCATGGACACTTTCATGACACGCCCATATATTTTTCTTTTATCATGATTAGGATAACCATTTCTTTACAAGGGTTCTCTTATGTTTATATATGATTGATTATGTATTATTCTATATGGGGAAATAATATTGATCAACATTTTAGGATGGGTAGACCTAGATAAAACTCTAATTCACTAGATGATGTTGAGTCTCATGATACATTTTGTACAATGGTCTTGGCAGTCAGCCATGACATATGCTACCATGTAAAACAACCCAGGTGGTGAACCTCAACATGTTCTCATCTATGTGAAATGAGATAAGACTCATGATAATGTAATGTTTTATATCACATCCAAATCACTATGAATCTAGGTTTATATGATTCCAAGTTTATATTTTATGATTCCATATGTATCATGCCTTTTATATCATTATGTTATATTCTATAACCCATGTACTAAATATTTTACTATTATTTGTTCCCTTACTAGTCTTTCTAGATCATCCCATTGTTCATTGTGTCTCCTGGTTATCCTATGGGGATAAATGAGAACAATTGAAGTTAGGATCTATTTATGTTTATTAAAAAATGAAATGTTTTATTTAGTCACATTTTTCAGTTTTTTATTCCTAGTCTTCCAAGACACTAGAATTTTCGAACATTGTCTTGTAAGATAATAATTGGTTGTTATTAAAATAATGTAAAGATACTAATAAAATGATAGGGTCTCTATAGTTTTTATTTTGTCATGGATGATTTATGTTTGGAGATTTGAGAAAGATAACTTTAGTAAGAACCATAGGGAATAGTCTATGTTTAAGAAACCATCCAATAATTTTTGTAAGAATAGAGTATGTTGTTTATCATGAAAATATATCCCTCTTGGGATACGAAAAATTTGATGTGGCTCTGGAATAGCTGTATTTTGGTGTAAAACCTGAAAACACTACATTGTGCGAGAATCTAATGGAAACTAGTGCACAACAACGAGCCTTGTTGTACTCCCGGTTTGACACTCCTAGGGGATATTCTTTGGTAAATTTTTTAGTTTCATACAAAATATTATTAAGGGCATAAAACATGATCCAATAATAGAATAAGTTAAGAAATATATTAAGGATAAAGTAGATCTAAACCTAGGGAATCACAAGTTAGGGTTTATTTATCCCTTATAAGTTTATCCTTTTATATTAAAAGTTTTAATTATGATTATTTACTATGTATTCCATCCCCCTAATTGTATGTTATTTTTCTTAGTTAATGGTGGGAAATATAAGAACAAATTCCTACAATCAATGTGATATGGAATGTGATAATTTTCCCACTGATATTACAAATATGATGGAAATGGGTGCTCAAAACATCATGACAATACTTGCTCAGATGGATCAATTATGAATAATATCATCAATCATGTGGAACATAATCCTTATATAAGGAAAGATAATGTTACTATTGAACCCATTATGCAGAAAAGGCCTTCCATTATTAGTAGATATTCGGATCCACTCCTCATGGAATAGTGGATTAACTCCATTGAAAATGATATTTTATATCCTTCTCTGTTCAGAATATAATAATGTCGTACATATGGTCTATCATTTTTATGGGGAAAATGATCAGTGGAGAAATAGATTCATGGAAATAAATTCCCAAGAGAAAATTGATTCACTAGATTGGGGGGAATTTTAGAATTTTTTTTCAATAAATATTTTCCCTGAACAGTCCACCTTGATATGGAAGAGTGTTCCTTAGACTCAATCCAAATGAAGATGTGTCAATCAGGGTGGATGAAGTAAACATCAAAAAGCAAGAAAGATATGCCTAAAAAATTTTCATGAACACTAAAATTAATGGGGATCACTTTTTAGTGAACTAATGTCATGTCTACAAAAAGTGTTGGTGATTTGTGACAGGGAGAGTTATGAAGAGATTTTTTGTTGTGGCTATATGGATGAAATGGACATCAGAGACTCCTAATAATATCGTGGAATCAGTGAAAAAAGTTCAAAATGGAGTCTAATATTTGTGGATGGGAAAATAAATCAGATGATTAAAAAGGGATCAAACATACCACATGTCAAAATTATTGGAAGAAGTGTCCTAGGAAATGTCTAAAGGGAACAATGAATTTATTATAATTTGGAATAATGGGACATCAGGATAAAAATGTCCTATGGAATATAAAGAATCCTACTAACATAGAAGAAGAAATTTTAGTTCAAATAAACACTTATCATGTAGTGGAGTGTTACAACTACAAGGAAGATGGGCATTATGTGAACATTTTTCCTATGCCACGGGTTTTATGAGGAAATCAACAAAAACCTACAAGGAATCATGTTATGGCATCTACTATCACTAATACTTTGGTGGGGCCAAGAAATGATGTGTTTACATGTGTGCTAGTTATTAATTGAGGAATAGTGAATGTACTATTTGATTCTGGTTCTATGAAATCGTTCATATCATTCATTTTTAGTAGAATAATTAAAACACTACCTCCAACGATTTAGTTTCTGTTATCTATGAGAACAACAAATGGGGAAATTACTACATCTATAGTATATATCTCCTTCACAGATAATGTTTATGAACTAAACATCCCAAAAAATATTATCATAATTTTTTTAGTGTAGTTTGAGGTAATATTGGGCATAGATTGTCTATCATTATATAAATACAATATTATCTTTTAGGAATGGGATATCACACTTCACATCCCAAAGCATCCTCCATTTAATTAAAAGTATAGGAGGAGGATGAATCTATTTTATAATCATTGTATCATGTGTAGTTATAAATGCCTTATGAGAAAGAATGTCTTTCTCAAACCATTGAGTCAATAGAGATAATAATGTTCAAGGTCAAGCCCATCATGATGGATTACACTGATGTATTCCCTAAATAATTGTATGGTCATCCTCCTAATCGATATGTTGAGTTATTAATTGACAATATTCTTGGATCTGTACCGATATAAATGACATATTATAGAATTTCCACCATTGAGATGGAAGAGTTGAAGAAGTAGTTATAAGAGAATCTAGAGAAGGGTTTTATATTCCCAAGTGTATCACCATTGGGTGCACCTATCCTCTTTGTTTGGAAGAGGGATGAAACAATTCTCATATGCATTGAGTATCACTAAATAAATAAAATCATGATAATGAATAATTATCCCTTTGCACAGATAGATGACCTATTCATTCATCATAATGGGTTCATTTATTTCTCTATTGTGGTCTTTGGTCAGTATATCACATATTAAAGGTGAATAAGGAAGTTATTCTTTGGACTGCATTTCAAACGATAGATTTACACTATGAGTTCATAGTGATGCCCTCCAGAATCGGAAATGCATAAAAAATATTCATGGATTTAATGAATAGAGTATTTAAATATCACAGTGAAAATTTGTGGTAGTATTTATCGATGATATTAGGATATACTCCAAGAAAACGGAGGAACATGAAGAGCATTTGAAGTCAATGTTGAATAATTTGTGAAAGGAAAAAATTTATTAAAAGTATATTAAATGTGTGTTCGCAGTGGATGAAGTACCATTATTGGGGAATGTTATTGCAAGAACATGAGTATCTATGGACCCTTCTAAGAAAAAACCAATTGAAGAGTAGCCTATGCCAAAAGCTATAATGGAGATCTGTATATTTCTAGGTCTATATAGGTATTATAGACAGTTTCTGAAGAACATGCCAATATTTTTAATAAAATGATCAAGATGACATGGAACGGGTGATGTTTTTTAGACTCAAGAATGTGAGGAAAACATTAAGGATCTCAAAAAGAGGCCTATCACTGCGCCAATACTCACACTCCCAAAAAATGTGGAACACATTGTGGTGTATAGTGATGATTAAAATAAACTATTAGATGCGCTGTTGATGAAAAATTATAAAGTGATAGACTAAACCTTAAGGTATCTTAAAGTACATGAGATAAAATATCTAACACATGATCTAGTGTTGGAAGCTTGAATATTCGTGTTAAACATCTGGTGGCATTATCACTATTGGGAGAAGTGTTAGATATATACTGATAACAAGAGTCTCCAAATACATATTTACATAGAAGTAGCTTAATATGTGCCAGTGATGATGGTTATTTCTCATCAAGTATTATAAATGTTCAATACACTATCATCATGCTATGTAGAATAAGGTGGAAGTTTCACTATGTAGAAAAGATACTACATTATTTTTAATGATTAAAATTGATAAGGATCAAATCAAAATATATTTTCAAAGGATGGACTGGGTAATAATACATGGATGAACATTGTCAATAAATTCTAAAATTATTTCTCAAATGATTTCTAAACTTTCAATCATGTTGAAAATAAAAAATTCTCAAATAAATGATTGGGAAATTCTGAAAAGGGTTGATTTTATTAGCAATGGGTTGTCCTTTGAGTTCAATATCGATGGTGAAGGAGTTGTAAGATTTGGTTCATGATTTTTTATACCATCCAATCCATCAATAACTAAGGTTCTTTTGAATGGTGCACATAGCTCAGCCTTCTATTTTCACCCTGGTAGCACAATTGTGTGTCGATATCTCCAAGATAACATTAGGTTGGATAATATGAAGTAGGAGATAGATGAATATACATAAAAATTACTAGTATGTCTAAAAGTGCAGGAAAAATTACATAATTCAACGGTATGAGGAAACCAATATCCATACCAACATGGAAGTGGTAGAACATCACGATGGACTTGGTCACTAGACATCTAAGGACATACAATGAAAAAAATTCTATAGGGATCATTATGGATCATCTTACAATGATAGATCACATTATCACAATTTGACAAGACTAATCATTGGATGAACATTCACAAATATATATCAAAGTGGTGGTATGGATTCATGGAGTATATTTATCTATTATATAATATAAATATCCAATATACACTACAATGTTCTTGAATGTCTCTATAATTCTCCTAGCACTGAGTTGAACATCAGCACGACCTATCATCCTAAACAAATGGCTAATTTTAGAAATATATTCAGACACTGAAAGACATATTTAGAGTGTGTTCCATGAAATTAAATGTCAGATGGGAATAACATCTTCCATGGGATGAATTCTCTTAAAACAGCAGTTTCCACTCTAGTATCTGAATGTCACCATATGATGACCTTTATGGGAAATGTTTCAGAACACCAACATGTTGGAATGAAGTCAGTGAGTATAATCTGCATGGACATGAAATGGTTGATAAAATGTTTCATAATGTGAAAAACATTTAATAGCACATTAAGGTTTCCCAATGTTGATAAAAATTCAATGCATACAATCGCCAAAGAGACATTGTTTTTAAGTATAAGGCCCTGGCCTTAAACATTACTTAATATTGAATTAAATAAATAATTCACATTGAGGATATATTCAGGTTTAGAGTTTTAGAGAATTAGATCATAACTATTACATCTCAAATGATTACATAGTAGACACTTCTAAAATGTTTCCCTGCTTTTTTTACAAAACATGAAGTCTTAAAAAAAGAGTCATGTCTAGTTCCATGTTTAGTAAAACATGACTTTTCCTTGATCCCATCCTTGACCCTATTCCACATTATGTACTGTGAAAAATATTTCAAAAAAACATGGGGTGAGTATAAAAAGCTTAGTAAGGGATACACAAAGAAGGCAAACTGTTAGTTTTTGAAAACATTTAGTAAACCATGAATACTTTTTCAAGGTAACACTTTTAATTATTAAGAAGTAGTAAATACCCTTCAATGAATAAAAAATCATTACTTACCCTTTTATAACCAAAATATTACCATAAAACCCATATAAAGAACACATAACATATAAAGGTAACATGGGACATAAACATACTTAAATGGAATAACCGTACGGTTGACTTCCACGCATATCACTAAATAGAATAGCCATACGGCCGACTTTCATACGCAATGTGTTGGAGGATATAAAGTAACCACCCATCCTGGTATTCACGACACCACCCATCATATGGTTCATCATTTAACCACTCGTCAAATGTCCAAGTACCATTAAAAAATCATAATATATAAAAAAAATATAATAGAATGAAAACATTTTCACATTTCGATCAAAATATATCACTTAAATATATTGACAAAAAAAATCTATTATAAAAACCATTTTCAATACCAAAATACATAAAATAGAAAATGGTATTAATTTCATTTTAAAAACATTATGGCTTGTTGAGGAAGCCAAAGACCAAATTATACTTACGGCGGCGGAAAAGGTTGTTGTCACTGCGTATGTAAAAATAAACATTCCTTTTGGTCGTTTAGTAAAAATATTCTTAGAGAAAGATTCCAATTGAATGAAAATAAAAGTCAAAGGTTTTTTATACATTGAATAAATGAAAGTCTTGTATTAGAACAATATATTCCTCAATGAATAGACATTGAGACGAAGTCCCTTACCTCGTGTCTAGTGTGACTAGATTGCTCTTTAATCTCCTGAATAATAAACTAATGTTAATATATACTTTCTTAAGAACCTTTTTCACGTTTCTTATTCCTTTTATATAACTTATTTCCATGTTATAAACATTATGAAATCATTTAAGTTAATAAATTTCATTTTGCCGATATTTGGTACTTATGTCAAAATGGACTTCTTACAATTACATGTTGTTCAAATGGTAAAAGATTCATTTTATCTACAATGATATGCATGATTTGGATATCATATATATCATATATATCCAGCGTATACATTTATTTATAATAGTACATAACATTTAGAGGAATTAAATGAAAAGCACCGTTCATGGAGACGGTAAGTCGTACATACGCATGAACGCTACCTTCATTTCTGTTTTGTATTTAATGGAGTGAAATCATAATGATATAAAGGTATATTATAATTCTATAATAATATCATATATAATATCATTAACTCCATCCTTTATACATCCCACATATGGCATTAAAGAAGCAAATCACTTTGAAGGGCGGTAGTCCGCACTTCCTAAAATGAAATTATTTGGTTTACCCATAGTGGAAACCATAAATGTATGCCATAAATGAAAAATAAAGTAGCATAAAGAAAACATAAAAATAATATATATCATATATATATATAGTGACGTCTTAATGGAAACCATGAAAGGTGTTAAAAAAATATTGAACAATCATCGTTTCGTGAGGCAGAAATTCGCCAACCACAGAAACATTTTGTTCTTTAACCATTAGATGGAGGTGTGTGTAAGTGTAAATAAAATACTTATCATAAAAACATTATAGTATATTTAAGATATTTGTGTTTTTACAAAATGAAGGAATAATAAGATTTTAGGGGGTTGGAGAAGAAAAATAAAACAAAAGAACACAATTGAAGACATTACATTTAAATCGGGTAACTCTTCTTGGATGAGGAGAGGTATTTTGAGAGATAAAATGAGTAGAGCTTTGCTGAGCCAAAGGCTTGAGAGGTGTGGGTATGGTGGTAGAGGTTGGGGCCTTTTATAAGAGGGAGGAGGGGCACTCTTGGAAAGTTATAAAATGATACATTATTATAAATTGAGTTTTAGATTTTAAAGGTCCCAACATTTTATATTTAGAGGATAAGATTATAAGAGTTCTAAATCCACCCATCCAATTTTTTTTCAAGTCTAGGTCTTATATTTTTTATTAACATTTCATTTTATTTAAATCGTTAAATAATGAGGTAATCACTGCATCATCATGGTGTCATAACAAATTTAATTTATTTAATGTATAAAAAGTATAAAAAATTACTATGACGTTGGAAATAATTTTAGATTTATAATGAATATTTATATTAAAAAATATGAATTGTATAACCCCATTTAAATTTTTTTTAGTAAAACAATACATGTTTGTGACATTTTTATTTTAACTTTAAATAAAAAGTTATTAATGTCATTTTCTTACCCAAGTGGCTCCATGGGGACCCCAAGTTGACCCATGGATTTTTTTGGTCGGCCATGACATAAAATAAGGCTAGGAAATGTGTCAATGTAATTTCATATTATCAAAACATTATTTTTACCATAAATTACACTAATTACCTCTATTGGCGATTAATAAAACATAAAAGTTACTATTCACCAAAAAATTATTTTCATCACATTGAACAATATTTTACACACTAATGAAAAAAATGTATGTTGGATTTTTTTAAAATTAAAATCACAAAAGTGCTAATGTTTCATTTAAAAAATAAGTATTTTAACTACCACTTAGTGGTTTCACTATTCATCAAAAATTGATGTTTTTCACAAAAATACCAAAAAATCACCCTAAGATATATTTGATATTCCGAATTAAAAAATGATGTCTATTTTATAAAATTCAAAACATATATGTTTCATTTATTAATTTAATAATAAATTATTGTTGTCAAAAGAAATAGCGTGTTTTTATGAAACAATTTATATCCAAAGATTAACACTAGTTTATGTCCAATTTCAAAGTGAAATAAATTCTAATGACCACCATTGGAATAAATGGTAAAAGAATATTCTAATTTCACCATAATACCAATTCAAAAGATAATGTAACCATATAAATAAATTATTTTAAAAAGAGGTTTTGAATTAAAATAAATCATTTATCATTATTCATTAAAAAATTAACTTTATCGGAAAAATACCAATAATTTACACAAAGTAAATTTTGATGTCCTAATTCTAAAAAAGAATTTTATTTGGTCCAATAGAATGTATAAGGGTGACCAAAACTATATTCAAAAAGGATTTTCCATCAAAAGGGGATAAGTAGACCTTTTAATGAATATTAGAGTATCTATGCCTAAAATTGAATTCTCTTATTATTTTATACCTTAATAATTTATTGGATAAATGTAAAAAACGTTTAACAAACATATATAATCATATTTTAGTTATTTCTATTCATTCCCTCCAAAACAACGGCAACGTGTTAATTACCATTTAAAATAATATTATTATATTACAAGTGTGCAATTTAAGATTTCAAAGAAACTCTTTGTTGCGTATCAGGTATGCTATCGAACATATTAACTCCTTTAATGTAAAATTAATAATTAATTTGAAAATATTAAAAAAAAAAGAAAATGTATAATTCTTTATTTACCTGGGATGTTACATCCTTCCCCCCTTTTTGTAATTGCGTCCTCACAATTTTATTCACTTATCGAAATAAGTGGGGGTATTTATACCTCATACCATTTTTAGATTCCCACATTCCCTCTTAAACTATATGGTTTTTCCAAAAAAACCTTTACCTGGTGAATTACCTTATTCCACAACATTTCCCCTCTATGGTCAAGAATTTGGACTGGTTGTTCTTCATAAGATAGATTCTCTTCCAACAGGGCTACCTTTGGGCTCAAAACATGAGATGAATCTGGCATATACATTCTCAACATCGAAATATGAAAAACATTGTGTACCTGAGATAAACTCAGAGGTAAAGCCACTCGGTAAGCAACTGGTCCAACTCTCTTCGGAATTTCATATGGTCCAATGAACCTTGGACTAAACATTCATTTCATACCAAATCGCGTCACAATTTTACATGGTGATACTTTGAGAAAAACATGATCACCTACCTCAAAAGATAGATCCTTCCTTTGGTTATCCCAATAACTTTTCTGCCTGCTCTGAGATTTTCTCATGTGTTTCTTAATCAACTAAACTTTTTCTGCCATCTCTTCTACCAATTCTGGTCCAATCAACTTCCTTTCACCTAATTCATCCCAAAAAGCTTGAGTTTGACATCGCTTCCCATATAATGCTTCAAACATAGCCATCTGGATACTGGAATGTAAACTGTTATTATATGAAAATTCAACCAAAGAAAGATGTTGGCCCCAACATCACTAATAATCCATCGAGAAAGCACGTAGCATATCATCCAATGTCTGAATTTTTGTTCTAACTACCCATCTGATTGAGGAAGAAAAGTTGTACTAAAATTTAATTCAGTACCCAAGGACTTCTGAAGGCCTTTCCAAAATTTAGAAGTAAACCTGAGATCACGATCAGATACAATGGAGAGGGGAACTCCAGGCAACATGATTATCTTTTTAACATAAAACTGAGAAAGTTGATCTAGAGACAAGGTATCTCGAATAGGAATGAAATGAGCAGATTTTGTCAATTGATCAACAATAACCCAGATTCCATTATTACCACGAGATTTATTCGGTAATCCCACAACAAAGTCCATGGATATATTTTCCCATTTCCACTCTGGCACCGGTAAAGGCTGAAGCATCCCTTTCGGTAACTGTCGCTCTACTTTAACCTGTTGACAAGTCCAACACTTCACAATAAAATCAGCAATATCTCTTTTCATTCTATCCCACAATTAATACTTCTGCATATCTCTATACATCTTAGTACTGCTAGGATGAATTGAAAACGGGAAACTAGGAGCCTCACATAACAAATAATTCTTCAACTGTGACTCACAAGGAAATCATAATCTCTTCCCAAACCTCAAAAAAACAGTCATTACCAATGTTAAATTCAGGCAACTTACCCTTCTGAACCAGCTCTAACTTTTTCTTGAAACCCACTGTCTTTCTTCTGAGATTGCTTAATTTCTTCTGATAGAGATGATCACACTGACACTTGAAACAATACAGAAGAACTTCTTACACCAAAAACTTCTATGCCAAAGATATTCAAATCAAAAACCAAAAGATCTCATTCCAAACGTATCTTGGTTAATGAATCATTACTTTTTCGACTCAAAGTATCATCCACTTTATTTTCTTTTCTCGGATGGTAATGAATTATACAATTATAATACTTGATTAATTCCATCCACCCCCTATGTCTCATGTTCAATTCTTTCTGAGTGAATATATACTTTAAACTTTTGTGATCAGTATATATTTCACACTTTACTGCATACAAATGATGCCTCCAATTATTTAGAGCGAAAACAATAGCAGCTACTTCCAAATGATGTGTAGGGTAATTTACCTCAAGAGTTTTCAACTAATATGAAGCATAAGCAATTACCTGATCATTATGCATTAGTACACAACCATGTCCCTTAAACGAAGCATCACTCTAGATAACAATCTCACCATTCCTGGAAGGAAGTTCCAAAACTGGAGTATTCACCAATATTCTTTTCAAATCCTGAAAACAATAATCACATTCGTTTTTCCAGATAAAATTAACACCCTTCTGAGTTTTCTTAGTCATTGGACTAGATAACTGTGAAATATTTTCGACAAACCATTGTTAGTAACCTGCCAAACCAAGAAAATTATGGATCTCGAATACATTTGTGGGTCTTTCCCATTCTTCAACAACTTTTGTTTTATAAGGATAAAATTTTATACCATTTTTTGAAACAATGTGACAAAGGAAAAAAAAAATTGTCAACAAAAATCACACTTTCTAAACTTTCCAAATAGTTTCTTTTATTTTACGGTTTTCAAAATAACCCTTAAATGATGTTCATTCTCCTCTTTACTTTTAGAAATTACCAAAATATCATCAATTAAAACTACTATAAACTTATCCAATATCTCATGGATAATTCTATTCATAAGGTCTCTGAATATAGCAGGTGCATTGGTTAAACCAAAAGGACTAACTAGAAATTAATGATGACCATATATAGTACGAAACACAGTCTTCAGAACGTTTTATTCTTTTACTTTCAATTGATGGTACCCTGACCTCAAGTCAATCTTCGAAAAATACTGAACTCCCTGGAGCTGATCAAAAAAATCATTGATAAGAGGCAAATGATTCATGTTCTTAAAAGTGATGTTATTCATGGCACTATAATCAATGCAAAGTCTCATTGAACCATCATTCTTTTTAACAAACAAGACAGGAGCACCCCATGGTGATGTGCTAGGTCGAAAGAAACCTTTATATAATAACTCCTGTAATTACTTCTTTAACTCTCAAAGTTCAACTTGAGCCATTCGATAAAGGGGTTTTAAAATTATCTTAGAATCAGGAACTAAGTAAACAGTAAATTCAAATTCCCGGTCATGAATAATACTATGAAAATCATCAGGAAATACATCAAGATACTCATTTACCAATGGAACATCATTAATCTGAACAGTTCGTTTATTTTCAACAATATGTGCAAGGTAACATTCATTTCCATCTTTTAATAGTTTCTCAACTTCTTGATATGTTATAACATGAATTGGTTCATTCTTGTACACGAACTGAAACTCTTTATGAAAAGAAACCATTTTAGCTCTGAAGTCAATCTTATTATAATAAAGAGAAAGCCAATCCATGCCCAAAATAACATCAAACTATACTAGAGGAAAAACATAAAGGTTTGCAGGTGGATTCTTTCTGCACACAAGGATAGGAAGGTTATTATAATTTCTTTTGGTCTCAACGTTTCCTTTGGGTATTTTTACCACAACTTCAGGATTCATATCTTGATATGGAATTCGCAATTTACTAGAAAACATCTCATAAATTAAAGAATGTGTAGACCCTGAATCAAACAACACATTGTCATAATGTGAACAAACAAACAGTGTACCTGATTCTACATCATTCGATGGCCCAACATCTGCTGAAGTAGTTGTAATGGATTTCACCACCCCTTTCTGCTTGTAGTCTAGCTGATTTCCCCCAATTGAGTTCTTCGTTAGACACTCATTTTCATAATGACCCATTTCGTTAAACTTAAAACATCTTACCACTGGCTTTTCATTACATGATTGATCATCTTCATTACTGTTATGAGCAATATTACCAGACTTACCATGCCGAAAGAACTTTCCAGACTTGGATAAACATTCTCCAGGATGCATTTTACGACACTTCTCACAGGATGGATATTTGGTTTTCTTACCTCCTTGCTTCTTTGAGGAAATCTTTCTCTTTTCCTGTCAACTGGACCTCTAATTCTGTTGTTTTTCAAAGAACATCTGATCATCGACAAACTCCTTTTCGACCTTCTCCATACATCGAACATGTTTTTCATAACTTTTGAACTAACGATAAGCTAAATCCCTCCGATACTTTGTCTTTAACCCTAAGTAAAAATGATTGATTTTACTATCATGATCATGAATGAAATTTGGAGTATACCCTGCCAGTCGAGTGAACTTTTCTTCATAATAATCCACTGAGTCATCCTCCTGCCTCAATTATAGGAATTGTTTTTCCATCATAAGACGAACCACCTTAGGAAAATATTTCTCAAGAAACATACCTTTGAATTCGTCCTAGTGAAGATCATCAGTCTCATCACTATCCCTGATAATTTTTATCATCTACCAGCACTGATCATCTTCACCTTCAAAAAGGTAAACTAAAAGACTAACCTTTTGATGTTCTGAACACCCCATGACATCAAAAATATTCTCTAGTGCTTTAATACACCATTCTTCTAGAACAAGGTCATATTATCCTCTGTGTAACACCCTGAGATTTTATGAAAAATATTCATTTTAATTTCATTAATGTCTTGTGTTGTACGCTAAAGCAAAAGGAGCTTGCACAACATGCATCCTTGACTTGCCTTTCATTACACGCAATTATGACCTTCCCCTATAGCATGTGTAGTACACAATATCGAGTTTCATTAAACAACAATATGCTATTATAATATTATTAAAACTAGCCTTTATAAATAGTAATAACCACTTTTTGAAATTTTGTAAATTTTATTTTTCAAAATGGACTTCATTTTTTGATTCAGAATATCGAAATTAGAATAGAGTGAAATTTTGGTACTTTTCGGATAACTTTCATTTTCTGATGAATAGTGAAAATTAATAAATTTTAATTAAAAAAACCTTTTTAATAGAAATATTTAATAGTGATAAATATTTAATTTGAGTGTTTTTAAAGTATATTTAGAATCAATTTTTACAATTTAATACAATTTTGGCCATTGGATGTAATTTCACATTTAAACCAGACATAAACAAGTGTCAATCTTTTAATAGTTATTATCTTTTAAGAACACTCTATTTGTTTTGACGACGGGAATTAATTATTAAATTAAATAATGCAACTGATGTGTTTTGAATTTGGTAAAATAGACATCATTTTTGAGTTCATAGTATCAAATATACCTTAGGCCTAAGTTTTGGTATTTTTCTGGAAACTTTCATTCTTTTGATGAATAGTGAAACCAGTAAGTGGTAGTTAAAAATTTTTTTTTCATAAAACATAATTTTACCACTTCTGTGAGTGGAATTTCAAAAATCTGAGAGACACGATTGATGTCAGTAAGTAAAATGTGGTTCAATGAGATGAAAATAATTTTTGGTGAATAGTAACGTTTTACTTTTTTTCCCACGGTTAAAAGTAAATAGGGTAATTAAGTGTAAAAATGTTATTATTATTACCCTGACACATGTCCTAATTCTATTGGATAACTGTAATTCGACCAAAAACAACCTTAAGAATAACATATGACCATTTAGTCCCACTGGTATTAGATTAGGACATTTGTTATTAATTTATTTAAAGAAGGGTTAAAATAGTTAAAATTAAAGTTTAATAAATAAATCATTTATTAATATAGGGTCATACATAAGATAAATTCGACTATAAATATTTATTAGTATGATAAAAATATTTCGTACATAATGATATTTTATTTGTAATTTTTAGACATTAAATAATTAAATTTATTTATGACACAAAGATGATGCAGTAATTATCTTATTAATTAAAATATTGACATAATTGATGTTTTAAATACCAAAATAAATGTAATTTGAGACTTTTTAGGAATACCACTAATTTTATAAGTTAATATGACATGTTAGTATTTATTTAATTAACTTTTTTAGAACTAATCATTCTGTTATTATTTTTAGAAAAATCAATTACTAAATAGTGTCAAAATTGACATAAAATAGTTTTTAAAAAACATATTATATTATTAATTGTTATTTTATTCCTAAAATTCTAATATTTGACCAACTGATTTCGATAAGGTTATATATATTAATAATAAACAACTTGGGGTTCGTTTATCTTGTTATAGTAAGTTTATTGACCTTATAGTGTAAGAACACAAAAAGACACGGTAAACGTAAAATTATCTAACTTAAAGTTAAATATAAATGATAAGGTTAAATTAGTAACCTAAACTTGTCTAAATTCAATTTTATGAGAGGATTTAGACCCATCCCTGCCTTAGCTTCTAAATAAATCAATTTGGTGCTATTTAAAACCGAATTTGGCTTTATAATAAAATAATATTTTTAGTTTTTCCAAAAGAGCCCCTCTCCTCCCTTATAAAATGGCACCTTCTCCCTCTCTTCCTCGCACCACATTAAGCCTTCAAGATCGGCCAACCCCAGCAACATTCTCTTCTCCACTTCCCTAGAAACATCCTAGAGGTCCTGGTCTTCTTCAAAGACCAATTTTAGTGCCCTAAGAGGAGGAATCAAAGAGGTGCTTCAAAGACGAGGTAGTGTCTGTCACCGAAACTTTCAACTTTATTTCTTCTTCCACTTCTTCTTCATAGGTTGTTTCATTATAAAGTAATAACATCAGTATCAATCATATACTGATATGTTATTTTAAGTATGAAACAACCCTATTTCACCATCTATCTATCCTACGGAAAATGAAATCACCGCGCGTGCGTACGTACGAAATACCGTCTCAACGTCGTGGTGTAATCTATTTTCCACCACTGCCTTACTTGGATAGGTATAATGGTGTACATAATAACTATATATAATTATTGTAAAGTGATATTGATTCTGAAAAAGTATACTTACAATCCAATACAATTCCACGATCATGAGAACGATATCATCGCTCGTGTGTACGTACGGACTACCGTCTCCACGACGCGATGAGATTCATTCTCCACGTTTACCATTCATGAATGATTATAAAGTATATATAATAAGTAATCATGAAATATATGACATAATAATGATACTGGATCTATGTGTATATATATGTATGTCATCTACTTAATTCTATTCAACTCAATAAGGAAATGAAAACAGCGTTTATGCGTGCGTACGACCTACCGTCTCCATGAACGGAGTATTTCTTTCAATTTACTGATCTATTATATATATGTATATTCTGAATATATATTATATAAAAATCATGTTTTGTATTCTGTAATTAATTAATCATGATCTAAGTAATCATATGAATAATTACAAGTCAAAACACGGAGGACAAATAAAACAATTTTACCCAAAACGCTCTTTATCATGGAACTTACAAATGAACAGGTAATATAATGTTTAAAGTGAACCATAATTGATATCATAATAATGAGTATGATTCTGGAATAATTAAATGACATTATTTAAATCAGAATACGGTAGGTCCGGACACTTACGAATCAAATTAGACCTAAGGTAAGGGAAATATCACAATCTCATTTTTATCCGAGATTATTTATACTTTGGAATATACTGGGGTGTATTTTATCATCCACATCCATGTTTCCTCAATATGTAATATTATTTCTGTCCACCTAAAATTTTTTAAATCCAATTTTATCCTTCGGTGAATTTTTAGTAAATGATATGAAAGGAATCTTTTGTCGTTTTTCGTATGAGTTACTTTTTGACTTTTCCGACAAAAGTACGAGAAGAATGTTTTTTAAACTTATATGGAATGAATGGATTTTGAAAAATTTATTCCCAAGAAGCTTCCCTTACCAGTTTTCAAGTTTATCTTTAATAATATTCTTTTAGTTTATAATTGTATAACATGTTAAGAAAGGAAAAGTGATTTTGAAGTAGAAAAGATATTTTCCTCAAGAATGGAGTTGATGTGTTTTATCAAAATTATTTTCCATCTAAGATAATAAAGGGTTCTATTTATTCCCTATTATTACACGGATTTGATTATGTTGTGATGGAAATATTTTTATGAATTCCTTTACCTTATATGAATTGATTTATGATGTCACGATGTTTAAGATTCCAATTTTTATTACATGGGTTATGCTATGATGTATGGTTTATGATTTTGTGGCACAAATAAGAATGGTATCATTATGAGATGGGTAGGACCTATATATCCCTCCAATTCATTGGGTAAAGATTTTATATCTCATGAGATAGACATGGCTGTAACAGCATGTTAAACCGGTTCAGGGAATCATGACTTAAACAAGAGGTGAACTCGGTTCCGAAATGGATGTTTTCCACTAAGATAGTATGGGAATTAATCTTGACTAATAAGAAATGATTCTCTATGATTATTTGTGTATGCCACAAAGTTTCATGTTTTAAGTGATAATTATTGGGATTACATTTCACTATTATGATTTATCCCATGTTATGATATAATGATCTCTTTTGCAGGGTAAGATTTCCAAAATGTTATGTTCTTATGAATATGATGTGATTGATATTTCTTTAGTTTACCCTTACATAGAATTTGAGCTCACCCTTTTATGTTTTCTTTTCCCCAGGATATAAAGAAATGTTTTAGGAAAAAAAAAGGAAGATCTTTCACCACGATTAGAAGATTATATTCCGAGTTACCAAAGACACTAAACTATTACAGTCCTTGTGTGTGTGTTTTTGTTATGTACTAAGTATTCCGCAAAAGGAATGTAATTTTCATGTACGTCAAGCTTCGGGTCTCTACAGTTGGTATAAGAGGAATGGTTTAGTCAACCTTTGGATACTAGGATGCGAGAACTATGGTGAGATCCCTATAGATATTTCTAAGGTATGTTTAGGGATTTCCCTAAGGTTAAGTATAAGTATAGGTTATAGTACTAGAATTACAGTAACCTAAGATGTTAGATATTGAAGGTACTCCCCCTTTATTATGTTTTTTCCCTAGCGTGATTTTTGCCTCTCACACTATTCTTTTTGGGTTTTAGACGATGGTTGTAACCCAAAGGAACCGTGTTGATCAATGTAATGCACAATGCATTGATTGTCGTCTAAACAAACAAATATTATAGGAGATGGAGTGAAAAATATTATTGTTATACTTACACAAGCTATGAATCATTCTAGACTTCCAAATGAGCAGAGAAGGGAACAATATTCTATTGAGTCCTTCATGAGGCAATGTCCACCTTCTTTCAGTGGGTCTTCTGATCCACTTGTTGTTGAACAATGGATCATTTCCACTGAAAAGATATTTTCAGTTCTTCAGTGTTCTGAACATGATAAAGTCATCTTAGCAGTGTATCGTTTGGAAGGTGATGCTAATCAATGGAGGAATCTTATCAAGAATATGATGCCAGGAGAGGAAATTGAGTCCATGGAATGGGACGAGTTCAAGAACTTATTTTTCAATAAGTACATCCCTCGTATTCTTCGAACAATGATGGAGAAGGAGTTTCTTGAACTAAAGCAAAAGTATGATTAATTTGTTTGTATATATGAAGCGAATTTTACAAGGCTTGCATGGTATGCATCTGGATTTATCATCCATCCTGAAAGTAAAGTTGATTGATTCTTCAATGTCTTAAAACCAAATCATCGAAGGGAATTACCTATAAGAGACTTCAGTAGCTATGAAGAAATTGTGTGTTGTGCTATCAAGGTAGAAATGGATGTTGGTGTTACTTATCCATCTCATAGTTTTGACATGAAATGAAAGATGGAGTTCAGGGAGAAATCTCAGAATAATGGTGAAAAGAAGATTAATGTTTCCTTATGCTCAATTTGTGGAAAGAATGATGGTGGAGATTGTCTTAAATGGACTTGAAAATGCTTTAAGTGTGGAAAAGAAGGTCATCGAGAAGATGAGTGTCGATGTAATGGAAAAAGGGTTTCAAATGATTTGAATAAAGAAAAGGCTGCCGAGAACGCACCACCAACACTTCAATGCTTCAAGTGCAAGGAAATGGGGCATTATGCTAATAAATTCTCTAATCCAAGGGTTAGTGATGATTGACATGGGCAACCACTTAAGGAAAAGGACATAGGGAAGTCACATGTGATCAATATTGGCGATGTGGAATATGACAACGATGTGCTGGAATGATTAAGTGTTTATGTAATGGGATTCCAAAATAATGTTGTATATCGTATCGTGGAATATTGGAATATTTATGTATTGGTCTATTATGGTTTTCAATAATTTTATTGTACTGGTAACCATGGAATGTGATTGAGATATTTTTGGTAAGTAGATGATATACGCATAATGAAGGGATACAATGATAATGAGATGTTTGATTATATTCATGAGCTCACGATTCATATAAGGACTAAGTGATATCATGGTTTGAGTATAATGAATTTTGAGGATTTTGGTTTGTGGAAAGTGTTAAATTTTAACTACATTCATGTTTTCACTAAGGTTCAATGGGTATACATGATTAAAGTATTCAAATATTTGTAATTTTACCAACAAGATATATCTTATGATATATGGGGGATAAATGATGGCATTCATGTGATTGTTATGTGACATTTCAAGTAATCATTTTATTTATACTAGGATCTTGGACCGAAGAATTTTAGATAAGCCTAAAGATTGGAAGGGATTATTTTTGAAATAAGTTAGTATTGTTTAAGGATAGAAGTTTTTTTGATATTATCTATGGGATGTTATAGTAATGTAGTTTTAGAAAAAGAACAACCTACAGGATGGGCGACAACCCATCGCGTTGGACAAGGCAGTGGGAATCGAACCCACAACCGAAGTGCTGCTGGCCTTTATCGCCTACCACTGGCCTACAGGAAGTCCCTATTTAGTAGAAACTAGTTTTATTATATTAAGAAGTATGATATAAAAAGTATAAGTCCATTTTAGGAACCATATGTGATTAATATCACTATAGATCGACTTATGTATATTTAATAAATTTTATTAACCTTTTGTTTGAGACAGATGGAATGACCTGCCATTCTATCCCATGATCCGCTAACACTTCAAGAATAACAAATTCAACATCATTTTTTTAAAAGATGAAGTGGAAATTGTTCAAGGCACGAACAACAGTGAGATTGTACCAAATTAAAGTAAGTATTTATTCTAATTATAATTCTAAAACATTAGGGAAATGATCTTGAAAACCAAAACATTTGTCCTAATTCTCTTATATCTGATGAATCAGATGGTACCTTAGATCGTCACAAATTTATGACTTTGTGATTGCTGGCTTTTCCATAGCCATCTTCTCTACCACTCTCCATCAGAACATGATCGTTATATTTTTCTTCCATATCCATATTTTCACCTATATAGAAACCCAGGGATTAGTTTATTTGTGTAACCGTTATGTTTCATACTTTTGTTTTTAATGATTGGTTTTGGTATTCCTTTTTACGATGTGGGTTTCTATTGATGAAACTTTCGAGTTGTAAACAATTTATAACCCCGACGAATTTCAAGGGAGAAATTCATTTTATGGGGGGTAGAATGTAACACCCTGAGATTTTATAAATAGTGTTCTTTTTAATTTTTTTAATGTCTTGTGTTGTAAGCTACACCAAAAAGGATCTTTCACAGCACATGTAACGCCCCGAACCTAGTTTCCCAGAGTCGGTGCGTTATTACATAACATTGGCATGATCACAAGAAAGATCAAATCTCGAAAGACCGATTGGTTTAGTAGCCTTGGAAACACTAGATATATTCATAAGACTTACATTACATCATAAAATAAAAAACTACTACAACAACAAATTGTCTCCATAATCCACACTCATATCCCCATATAATATCCCTGCAGGTCATTCATAATTTACTTCTTCACTTCCTGGGAAAAATAAAACATAGAAAAGGGGTGAGCTCAAATGCCCAGTAAGGATAACAATATATCAGAAAAATTAATAAATAATAATAAACATTTAAGGCTATGTATAACTAAAAAAAAGCCTTTTAAACTTGAACTTCAACATAGTATGGAAAACGTAAAATGAAATAATGTCATTTATTTGTTCACATGGATATTCTACTAATCGAATAATCACATGCAATATCAATAAACACTGTCATAATGTTAGAATGCATAATTCCAGACTATCATAACCAAATAGCCAAGGCCTCATGCCAAGACTACAAATAAGATTTTTCCCAGGCCTTGTGCCAAGACACTAGTTTGTCTCATGAGACCTACCGATACATCGAGGAGCTATAGCTTTCTGCACCCGTCACATATTAAGTCCAATGCATTCCCATATGAAAAGGTTTAAACATAACATAAACATTCGTATTAAAACTAGGATATGAAATGTAAATAATTTCACCATAAACTATGAATGGTATAAAAATAGCACATCCACACTCAAACATATCAAAAAACCTTCAATACAATATAGAATTTTTGTATCATAATAAATCATCTTCAAATAAGCCTAAAATCCATCAAATGATGTTCACATAGATGAAATCAAAACACTTTTTAGAGAAATATCTCTTTCTATTTTTGAAATCATTTAAGAGCCATATAAAATAAAACATTTTATTTGAAAATATTCTTATAAGCTTGTAAGGAAAGCATTGAAGATTTTATAACGGTGGAAAATAACCGCACCCGCCGTATAAGTTAAAAAAAACATTCTTGCCTTAATTCTGTCGAAAGGTTAAAAAGGACCTTGTTTTAAAAAGGACGGAAAGATTCCTCTTATAAAAAGTCAAACAAGGGTATAAATTACATTAACCCATATTCTTTTAAATAATAAAAATGTTTTGAAATACATTTTGAAGAATCATGGATGTGGATGATAAAGAGATCCCAGTAGATTATTACATATAAACAACCTCGGATAATGAAGAGATTGTGAAATAACCCTTACCTTGTACTTTTCCTTGGTTGGGGTAGGTTAAACTCCTGTATAATGGTTAAATAATTGTTATTAAATTATACAAGAATCATATACATTAATATGATATCATATATGATCTTTTAATCTTGATTTGATAATAATATCTTAGTATTATCATTGTTTCGGGTGTTAACTTACTTGTTTTCTTTTATATGTTCTGTTACGTAAGACATGTTTGTAAATGATAGGTTGTATATTATTCATATCCAGAATGATATCAAGTCCTTAAACATCATTTTTAAATCATTAAATGATAATTATACTTGAATGGATACGATGGAAAATGAATCTCATCGCGTTCGTGGAGACGGTAGTCCGTACGTACGCAGTGACAATATCATTCTTTTGATATTAAAATAATATATAAATGGATGGTATATCATATATAAAGAATCATTAACATGTTATATTTATTATTTACATGGTTTACCCATCATTATTATACCCATCCAAATAATATTATATTGAATAACAATTACACCACGACGTGGAGACGGTAAGCCGTACGTACGCACATATGGTGACATGTTATTCAAAGGGTGGATATAATACTGAATATGGTTGTACCATATTTATAATAACATCACAGTATATATATCATACTGGAGTTATTATTTTATAATGGTAACAACAAAGGAATAAGAAGTGGAAGAAGAAAGGAACTTTGAAAAGGGTGGTGAAATCATTACCTCTTCTTCGGTTTCTCCTTTTGATTTGATCAAAAGGCCTCATTAGGATGGCTTTTTGATCAAAATAAGGCCTCTAGGTTGTAGTGAGGAAAGTTGGGAGAGTATTTGGGCAGAGTTTGGCCGAACCAAAGGGCTTTGAAGGTGTGAAGAAATGAGAAGGAGGAGTGCCCTTTTATAAGAGGGGTGAGGGGCACCATTGGAAAAGCTAGAGATATTAATTTATAATAAATTCATATTCGGATTCCAATGGCTCCAAAGTTTACTATTCAAAAGTTAAGGTGGGGATGGATCGAAAACAACTCAACCAATAGAATTTAGACAGGTTTGGGTACTTATATTAACCTTATCTTTAATTGTTAACTCTAAGTTAATTAGTTTCACTTTTACAATGTCTCTTTGTATTTTTATATAATATGGTTAATAAACATAATATATACACTCAAGCGACCCCCAAGTGGTCCATTAATGATGAAACTATAATTATATATGTCTCTTGTCCGAACATTAGATTTTTAGGAATTTAATATCAATTAATAATATAATATTTGTTTTAAGAACTCTTTTATGTCAATTTTGACACTATTGAATAGTTGATTTTTTTGAAACTCATAACAGATCGATTACTTCGAAAAACGTAAATTAAATCAATACTAATATATCATATTATCTCTGAAATTTATTTTAATTCATTAAAATTTTCATATTATATTTATTTGGGTATTTATAATATCAATTAATTTAATTTTTTACTATTTTAGTAATTACTCCATCATCATTGTGTCATAAATAAAATAAATTATTTAATGTCTAAAAATAATAAATAAAATATAATTATGTAGGAAATATTATTATCTTTCTAATTAATATTTATAATCTAAAATCCAACATATATAACCCTATGTAATAATTGTTTTTCTAAAAGATATATGCTTGTGTCATTTTTGTATTCATTTTAACATAATTAAAAAAAGTGTCCCCATCACCTACAAGTGGCACCATGGAGTCCCCAAATCGACCCAAAGATGCCTATGGTCGAACATGTATCAACAAATAAGGCTAGGACACGTTTTAGGGTAATTTAGTATTATTATAATATTATTTTTTTAACCCTTATTTACTAGATTTACCTTTAACCATGGTAAATAAAATATTTACCACAGTAATTATTCAAAATGTCTAAAAATAAAAGTTAC
Organism: Viscum album; assembly: GCA_963277665.1. Taxonomy (NCBI): domain Eukaryota; kingdom Viridiplantae; phylum Streptophyta; class Magnoliopsida; order Santalales; family Viscaceae; genus Viscum; species Viscum album. The sequence continues at coordinate 356,885,575 of OY728158.1, read as the reverse complement.
CTATTTACCAAATTTGGACATCCTGATTACAAATATGGAATCCATTTTTCAAGATTCAAAACACAGAAGTGGCAGAAATTAATTTAAAATTAATTGCTGCTGTCAAAACAAAAAGCGTGTTTTTAAGAGATAATAACTATCAAAAGATTGACACTTGTTTATGTTCGGTTTAATTGTAAAATTATGTCCAATGACCAACATTATATTAAATGGTAAAAATATATTCTAAATATACTTTAAAACCACTCAAATTAATAATTTATCACTATTAATTATTTTGATTAAAAAAGTTGTTTTTAATTAAAATTTAGTAATTTTCACTATTCATCAAAATATGAAAGTTATCCAAAAAGTACCAAAATTTCACCTTAGGCTAAATTCGATATTCCGAATCCAGAAATGAAGTCCATTTTAAAATATGAAATATATATAATTTCTAAAAGTAGGTACTACTATTCATAACAGCTAGTTTGATTGGTTATGGTGTGTTAGAACTCGGTGTTCCGTACAACACACGCTATCACATTATTCAAAGAGAAGCGTACCATAGAAGCTTGGGCTGTTACATTCTCCCCTACTTCAAATAATTTCGTCCTCTAAATTTATAGAATACTACCGCATGAAAAGACTCGGGTGGTTCTTCATCATAAGTTCCTCGGGTTCCCACGTTGCCTCTTCCATCTTATGGTTTCCCCACAAAACTTTTACCAGACGCGTCGTCCGGTTTCTTAGTAATTGTTCTATTGTATCAATAATCCTGACAGGCTCTTCACAATAAGACATATCGGGTTCCAGTTCTAATTCCTCATAGGTGAGTACATGCATTGGGTCGGGCATGTATTTCCTCAACAGAGATACGTGGAACACATCGTGAACATTGGAGAGACTTGGCGGCATTGCCAATCGGTAAGCTACAACCCCAATTCGTTCTAGAACTTCGAAAGGTCCGATGTACCTAGGACTCAATTTACCTTTCTTACCAAAACGTATGACTCCCTTCCATGGAGATACCTTCAGGAAAACATGATCACCAACTTGAAATTCCAAATCCTTCCTTCGATTATCGGCATAGCTCTTCTGCCTACTTTGAGCTGCTTTGATGTGATTTTGGATTACCTTCACCTTTTCCACCGTTTCCTCCACCAGTTCTGGGCCTACAAGTTTTCTTTCACCAACGTCATCCCAACAGGTTGGTGTACGACATCTCTTTCCGTATAACGCTTCATATGGTATCATCTAAATACTCGAATGGAAGCTATTGTTATAGGAAAATTCTACCAGTGGTAAATATTGATCCCACATACCCTGAAAGTCAAGTGAGCAAGATCTCAACATGTCTTTTACGGTCTGAATAGTCCGTTCTGATTGTCCATCTATCTGAGGGTGGTAAGCAGTGCTCAAATTAAGTTCAGTATCAAGGGATTTCTAAAGACTTTTCCAAAATCTTGAAGTAAAATGGGGATCACGACCAGAAACAATCGATAGGGGTACTCCATGAAGTCTCACAACTTCATATATATATAGTCTCGCTAGACGTTCCAGGGGTAGATCTTCTTTTATAGTAAGAAAATGTGCTGAATTGGTAAGACGATCAACAATAACCCATATTGCATCATTCCTTCTAGGAGTCTTTGGTAGCCCCATGACAAAGTGCATCGTAATATTGTCCCATTTCCACTCCGGTATGGGAAGAGGTTGCATGACTCCTCCAGGCTGTTGCCTTCCAGCTTTCACTTGTTGACAAACCATACATCTTGACACTAAATTAGCAATCTCCCTCTTCATGTTGTCCCACCAAAAAAGTTCCTTCAAATCTCTATACATTTTCATGCTCCCAGGGTGTATAGAGAAATTTGAACAATGAGCATCATCCAACAATTCCCTTTTTAGATCAGGTATATCGGGAACACAAAGTCTCTTCCCAAATTTAAAAATTCCATCTTCATACACAATGTCTCTCAATATCCCATCATTCACAACTTTAATCTTCTTATGAAATTCTTCATCATCGGTCTGAGAACTCTTATTCCTTTCTAGTAAAGATGGTTTGGCAACCATTTGAAAAAGCATTGATGTTTCACCTTCCCTGGTTATTCCCATGCCCATCTTCACTAGATCCATGAAAATTGGATCTCTTTCAATTCTCATATTGTTCAAAACTCCATGGTATTTTCTACTCAAAGCATCTGCCACCTTTTTTTCTTTCCCCGGGTGGTAGTGTATCGTGCAATCATAATCCTTGAGTAATTCAAGCCATCTCCTTTGCCTCATGTTGAGTTCTTTTTGTGAGAAAATATACTTCAAACTATTGTGATTAGTATAAATCTCACATTTTTCACCATAGAGGTAGTGCCTCAATATCTTCAAAGCAAAGATCACAGCTGCTAACTCGAGATCATGAGTAAGATAGTTTTGTTCATGAATTTTCAACTGTCGTGATGCATAGGCAATAACTCTATCATTCTGCATAAGGACACAACCAAGTCCTTTCTTTGATGCATCACTATAAATAACGAACCCATCATTCCCCGATGGTAGAGTCAATATAGGAGCATTGGCTAATATTCTCTTCAGTTCTTCAAAACATTCTTCACACTCTTTTTTCCAAACAAATTTAACCCCTTTATGTGTGAGCTTCGTTAATGGGTTAGCCAATTGGGAAAAATTCTGGACAACACGTCGATAATAACCTGCCAAACCAATAAAACTGCGTACCTATGTTATACTCGTAGGTGTTGGCCATTCTTGGATTTCCTTGGTCTTAGAAGAATCAACAGAGATTCCATCTTTAGAGACAATATGTCCAAGAAAAGAAATCTCCTGAAGCCAGAATTCACACTTGCTAAACTTCCCATATAATTCATGCCTCCTTAGAGTCTTCAAGATAATGCGCAAGTGATTTTCATGATCTTCTTAGGTTTTGGAGTATACCAAGATATCATCAATAAATACCACCAAAAATTCATCGAGATACTCCTTGAAAACTCTATTCATCAGATCCATGAATACAGAGGGTGCATTAGTCAATCCAAACGGCATTACGGTAAACTCGTAATGCCCGTACCTGGTTTGGAATGCTGTCTTCGGAATGTCTTCCTTATTCACACACAACTGATGGTATTCAGATCGAAGGTCAATCTTTGAAAAATATTTAGCTCCATGTAGTTGGTCAAATAAATCATCAATACGAGGTAGGGGATACTTGTTCTTTATTGTTATATCATTGATCTCCCTATAGTCGATACATAACATCATAGATCCATCTTTCTTTTTAACAAAACGAACAGGGCCTCCCCATGGAGAAACACTAGGGTGAATAAATACTTTATTACTAAATTCCTCTAGTTGTTTATTTAGTTCAACTAATTCTACAGTGTCCATTCTATAAGGGGTCTTCGATATAGGTCTTGATCCAGGAATTAAATCAATGCAAAACTCAACTTCTCGTTCTAGAGGATGTCCAGGTAAATCTTCCGGAAATACATCTACAAATTCTTTCACAACAGTTACATCCTCTATTTGAACATTCCTTTCCTCACCGACAGTTATTTCATTCTCTTCCTCCCCAATAATTGAATTAAGTTGGGCTACTAGGGGTGGATCTAAATAAGAACTAGGTGGTGACGATTCTGCTCTAAAAATAAGGTGTTCATTATCATTATCATCAAGAATCGTAACCTCTTTCTTCTAACAATAAATCTTCGCATCATAGTCTGAAAGCCAGTCCATACCGAGGATTATATCAAACTCAATCATAGGTATGACGATGAGATCAGCAGATAACGAACATTTATGTGCTCTAACGGGGACTGATTCACAAAACATTGTTGAAATGTTACTTCCCTTAAGAGTTTTAACTGACAACTCCCTTGTTAAATCAAATTGGACATATCTACTTTTCTAAGAAAACTGGGAAGATATGAAACAATGCGATGATTCAGAATCAAATAATGCATTTTCTAAACTTGAGGAAACCATTAAATTACGTGCCACCACGTCTTTCAGAGCTTCTACCTCAGCAGTAGTGATAGCATAATCTTGGCCTTGACCCCTTGTCCTTTTCTGAGGTAAGTTCTCCTAACGCTTAGGACATGCATTTTCATAATGCCCCATATCCCTGAAATTTTAGCATTGAATGTTGGTATCTTCCTTATTCCCCTTGCAATCACGAGCTTGGTGGCCTTTTTCACCACACTTGTAACAGACTCCCATTCCCTTCAAGCAAGTACCAGGATGTTTCTTCCGGCATTTACAACAGGATGGATATTCAACTTTTCCCTTCTTCCCCTTATTTCCATTCCCAGATTGATCAGCAGGTCTCTTCTTCTCTTGCTTTGCTTTAAAGTCATAAGTCTTAGAGAATTTCTTTTCGGTCTTGATAGCACATGAGACAATGTCTTCGTACGACGAAAAGGATTGTGAGACTAATGCTCGATGGAGAAATGGTTTTAACCCATCAAAGAAACGACCAATCTTACTTCTTGGGTTATGTATATAATCACCATCATACCTTGCTAACCTTGTAAAGTTAGCCTCATACTTTGTGACATTCTCATCCTCCTTCTGTCTCAGACATAGAAATTGCCTTTCCATATCCGCTCGATGGTCGCGAGGAATGTATTTTTCTAAAAACAGATCTTTGAACTCCCTCCATTCCATATTTGATATTTCATCATCTTCCTTTGTATTTTGAATCAATGACCACCATTGATCAGCATCTCCAGTGAGGTGGTAAACTTCCATGATAACTTTTTCCCTTTCACTACTCCCCAAAGCCTGAAAAAAAATTTCTAGGGAAAATATCCATTGCTCAGCTACTAAGGGATTTGTACTCCCATTGATCGTTGGTGGTTGTTGCCTCATTAATCGATCTAACATTGATCCTCCACGCTGTGGATCAGGGTGATCCATATGGGTAAGGTTATTATTCATAACCTGAGTAAGTTGTCCCAGTATGGTGATTAGCTGATCGGCACCAGTTGCATCACCAGCTCCACTATAATTATCTTGAACATGAGGGAAATCCCTACATGGAGTGCGTGCATTGATACAGTTTCCATTTCTTCCACTAGGTGCCATTTCTAAACAATGGCATAAACTAGATCAGTTTATGAATAAAAATACAGAATCCCATACTTATAAAACACTTAAAATAAATTGAACTATTTATGGATATAATCCACAATCATAAAAATGTTTTCATTGAGGATGTATATACTCATAAACCCTTCATAATGATTTGTAAATAAAATGAGAGTTATCCTAAGCATATCCCCTGGGAGTGTCGTAACCAAGAGTGCAACAAGGCCCGTTTTCGTGCACCAGTTCCCGTTCGAGTCTAGCTCAAAGCGGTGTTTTCGGGTTTTACCCCTAGGTACATCTGTGCCAGAGCCGCCTCTACCTGCTCGTATCCAGACAGGGATGTATTTCTCGGAAAACTCACAAAATCTCTACAATACCAAAATTCTAGGATGTTCTTCTATACTAATCCTCAAAGTTCATCTTAGTTCTACGTTCTCTAATCAGAGTTTATCTAAATCTATCTTCCAAAGTTTGTACTAAACTTCCCTATGATACAAACTGTAACGCCCTGACCCTAGTTACCCAGAGTCTGTGCATTATTACATAACATTGGCATGATCACAAGAAAGATCAAATATCGAAAGACCGATAGGTTTAGTAGCCTTGGAAACAGTAGATATATTCATAAGACTTACATTACATCATAAAATGAAAAACTACTACAACAACATATTGTCTCCATAAACCACACTCATATCCCCACATAATATCCCTGCATGTCATTCATAATTTACTTCTTCACATCCTGGGAAAAATAAAACATAGAAAAGGGGTGAGCTCAAATGCCCAGTAAGGATAACAATATACCGGAAACTTTCATAAATAAGAATAAACATTTAAGGCTATGTATAACTAAAACAAAACCCTTTTAAAATGGAACTTCAACATAGTATGGAAAAAGTAAAATGAAATCATGCCATTTACTTGTTCACATGGATATTCTACTAATCGAATAATCACATGCAATATCAATAACCACTTTCATAATGTTGGAATGCATAATGCCAGACTATCATAACCACATAGCCAAGGCCTCGTGCCAAGACTACAAATAAGATTTTGCCAAGGCCTTGTTCCAAGACACTAGTTTGTCTCATGAGACCTACCGATGCATCGAGGAGCTATAACGGGCTCCACCCGTCACATATTAAGTCCAATGCATTCCCATATGAAAAGGTTTAAACATAACATAAACATTCGTATTAAAACTAGGATACGAAATGTAAATAATTTCACCATAAACTATGAATGGTATAAAAATATCACATCCACATTAAAATATCAAAAAACCTTCAATACAATATAGAAGTTTTGTATCATAATAAATCAACTTCAAATAAGCCTAAAATCCATCAAAGGATGTCGACATAGATGAAATCAAAACACTTTTTAGAGAAATATCTCTTTCTATTTTTTAAATCATTTAAGAGCCATATAAAATAAAACATTTTCTTTTAAAATATTCTTATAAGCTTTTAAGGACAGCTTTGAAGATTTTATAAGGGCGGAAAATAACCGCACCCGCCGTATAAGTTTAAAAAAACATTCTTACCTTAATTCTGTCGAATGGTTAAAAAGGACCTTGTTCTGAAAACGACGGAAAGATTCCTCTTATACAAAGTCAAACAAGGGTATAAATGACTTTAATTCATTTTCTTGTAAATAATAAAAATGTTTTGAAATACATTTTTAAGAAACATGGATGTGGATGATAAAGAGATCCCAGTAGATTATTACACATAAACAACCTCGGATAATGAAGAGATTGTGAAATAACCCTTACCTTGTAATTTTCCTTGGTTGGGGTGGGTTAACCTCCTGTATAATGGTGAAATAATTGTTATTAAATTATACGAGAATAATATACATTAATATGATATCATATATGATCTTTTAATATTGATTTGATAATAATATCTTAGTATTATCATTGTTTCGGGTGTTAACTTACTTGTTTTCTTTTATATGTTTTGTTACATAAGACATGTTTGTAAAGGATAGGTTGTATATTATTCATATCTAGAATGATATCAAGTCCTTAAACATCATTTTTTAAATCATCAAATAATAATTATACTTGAATGGATACGATGGAGAATGAATCTCATCGCGTTCGTGAAGACGGTAGTCCGTACGTACGCACGAGCGACAATATCATTCTTTTGATATTAAAATAATATATAAATGGATGGTATATCATATATACAGAATCATTAACATGTTATATTTATTATTGACATGAGTTACACATCATTATTATACCCATCCAAATAATATTATATTGAATAACAATTACACCACGACGTGGAGACGGTAAGCCGTACGTACGCACGTATGGTGACATGTTATTCAAAGGGTGGATAGAATATTGAATATGGTTGTACCATATTTATAATAACATCATAGTATATATATGATACTGGAGTTATTATTTTATAATGGTAACAACAAATCAATAAGAAGTGGTAGAAGAAAAGAACTTGGAAAAGGGTGGTGAAATCATTACCTCTTCTTCGGTTTCTTCCTTTTGATTTGATCAAAAGGGCTCCTTAGGTTGGCTTTCTGATCAAACTAAGGCCTCTAGGTTGTAGTTAGGAAAGTTGGGAGAGTATTTGGGCAGAGTTTGGACAAACCAAAAGCCTTTGAAGGTTTGAAGAAATGAGAAGGAGGAGTGCCCTTTTATAAGAGGGGTGAGGGGAACCTTTGGAAAAGCTAGAGATATTAGTTTATAATAAATTCATATTTGGTTTCCAATGGCTCCAAAGTTTACTATTCAAAGGTTAAGGTGGGTATGGGTCGAAAAAAACTCAACCAATATAATTTAGATAGGTTTGGTTACTTATATTAACCTTATCTTTAAGTATTAACTCTAAGTTAATTAGTTTCACTTTAACAATGTCTCTTTGTATTTTTATATAATATGGTTAATAAACATACTATATACATCCAAGAGACCTCCAAGTGGTCCATTAATGATGAAACTATCATGATATAAGTCTCTTGTACGAACATTAGATTTTTAGGAATTTAATATCAATTAATAATATAATATTTGTTTTAATAACTCTTTTATGTCAATTTTGACACTATTCAATAGTTGATTTTTTTGAAACTCATAACTGATTTATTACTTCGAAAAAAGTAAATTAAATCAATCCTAATAAATCATATTATCCTATAAAATTAGTTTAATTCATTAGAAGTTTCATATTATATTTATTTGGGTATTTATAATATCAATTAATTTAGTTTTTCACTATTTTAGTAATTACTGCATCATCATTGTGTCATAAATAAAATAAATTATTTAATTTTTAAAAATTATAAATAAAATATAATTATGTAGTAAATCTTTTTATCTTTCTAATTAATATTTATAATCTAAAATCCAACATATATAACCCAATGTAATAGTTGTTTTTCTAAAAGATATATGCTTGTGTCATTTTTGTATTCATTTTAACTTAATTAAAAAAAGTGTCCCTATCACCTACAAGTGGCACCATGGGGTCCCAAAATGGACCCAAAGATGCCTATGGTCGAACACGTATCAACCAATAAGGCTGGAACACGTTTTAGGGTAATTTAGTATTATTATAATATTATTTTTTTAACCCTTATTTACCAGATTTACCCTTAACCATGGTAAATAAAATATTTACCACAGTAATTATTCAAAATGTCTAAAAATAAAAGTTACCTATTTACACAATTTGGACATCCTTATTCCAAATATGGAATCCATTTTTATAGATTCAAAACACAGAAGTGGCAGAAATTAATTTAAAATTAATTCCCGCTGTCAAAACAAAAAGCGTGTTTTTAAGAGATAATAACTATCAAAAGATTGACACTTGTTTATGTTCGGTTTAATTGTAAAATTATGTCCAATGACCAAAATTATATTAAATGGTAAAAATATATTCTAAATATACTTTAAAACCACTAAAATTCATTATTTATCACTATTAATTATTTTGATTAAAAAGTTGTTTTTAATTAAAATTTAGTAATTTTCACAATTCATCAAAATATGAAAGTTATCCGAAAAGTACCAAAATTTCACCTTAGGCTAAATTCGATATTCCGAATCCGGAAATGAAGTCCATTTTAAAATATAAAATATATATAATTTCGAAAAGTAGGTATTACTATTCATAACGGCTAGTTTGATTGTTTATGGTGTGTTAGAACTCGGTGTTGCGTACAACACACGCTATCACATTATTCAAGGAGAAGCGTACCGTAGAAGCGTGGGGTGTTACAGCACACATCCTTGACTTGCCTTTCATTAAACTTAATCGCAACCGTCCTCGATAGCCTGTCTAATATGCAATACCGAGTTTCACTAAACAACGATATGCTATAAAAATATTATTAAAACTAGCCATTATAAATATTAATAACCACTTTTTGAAATTTTGTAAATTATATTTTTCAAAATGGACTTCATTTTTGGATTCGGAATATTGAAATTATCTTAGGGTGAAATTTTGGTACTTTTTGGATAACTTTCATTTTTTGATGAATGGTGAAAATTAATAAATTTTAATTAAAAACAACCTTTTTAATCAAAATAATTAATAGTGATAAATTTTTAATTTGAGTGGTTTTAAAGTATATTCAGAACATATTTTTACAATTTAATACAATGTTGGTTATTGGATGTAATTTCACATTTAAACCATACATAAACAAGTGTCAATCTTTTGATAGTTACTATCTCTTAAAAACAAGCTATTTGTTTTGACGACGGGAATTAATTTTCAAATTAATTAATGCAACTGATATGTTTTGAATTTGGTAAAATAGACATAATTTTTTAGTTCATAATATCAAATATATCTTAGGCCTAATTTTTTGTTTTTTTCTGGAAACTTTCATTTTTTGATGAATAGTGAAACCACTAAGTGGTAGTTAATTTTTTTTTCATAAAACATAATTTTACCGCTTCTGTGAGTGTAATTTCAAAATTCCGAGAGACACGGTTGATGTTATTACATAATATTTTGTTCAATGAGATGAAAATATTTTTTGGTGAATAGTAATTTTTTACTTTTTTTTACCACGGTTAAAAGTAAATAGGGTAATTAAGGGTAAAAATGTTATTATTATTAACCTAAAAAATGTCCTAATTCTATTGGATAAGTGTAATTCAACCAAAAACAACCTTATAAATAAAATATGACCATTTAGGCCCACATGGATTAGATTAGGACATTTATTATTTATTTAATTAAAGAAGGGTTAAAATAGCTAAAATCAAAGTTTAATAAATAAATCATTTTTTAATATATGGTTATACATAAGATAAATTCAACTATAAATATTAATTATAAAGATAAAAAGCTTTCCTACATAATTATATTTTATTTGTAATTTTTAGACATTATATAATTTAATTTATTTATGAAACAATGATGATACAGTAATTATCTTATTTATGAAATATTAACATAATTGATGTTATAAATACCAAAATAAATGTAATTTGAGACTTTTTATAAATTTCAGTAATTTTAAAGGTTAATTTGACATGTTATAATTTATTTAATTAACTTTTTTCGAACTAATAATTCTGTTATGATTTTTACACAAATCAATTAATAAATAGTGTCAAAATTGACATAAAATAGTTTTTTAACAAATATTATATTATTAATTGTTATTTTATGCCTAAAAATATACAATTAGGACAAATGACTTAGATAAGGTTATATATATTCATAATAAACAGATTGGGCTTCTTTTGGCATTTTATAGTATGTTTATTAACCTTATAGTGTAAGAACACAAAAAGACATGGTAAATGTAAAATTATCTAACATAATGTTAAATATAAATGATAAGGTTACAATAGGAACGTAAACTTGTCTAAATTATATTGTATGAGAGGATTTAGACCCATACCCACCTTAGCTTCGAAATAAATTAATATGGAGCTATTGAAGACCGAATTTGTCTTTATAATAAAATAATATTTTTTGTTTTTCCAAAAGAGCCCCTCTCCTCCCTTATAAAAGGGCACCTCCTCCCTCTCTTCCTCACACCACATTCAGCCTTCAATCTCGGCCAACCCCTGACAAATTCTCTTATCCACTTCCCTAGAAACATCCTAGAGGTCCTGTTATTCTTCAATGACCAATTTTAGTGCCCTAAGAGGAGGACTCAAAGAGGCGCTTCAATGAAGAGGTAATGTCTGTTACCGATTCTTTCAACTGTATTTCTTCTTCCACATTTTATTCTTAGGTTGTTTAATTATGAAGTAATAACATCAGTATCACTAATATACTGATATGTTATTATAAGTATGAAACAACCCTATTTCCCCATCTATCCATCCTACAGAAAATGAAATCACCACGCGTGTGTACGAACGGAATACCGTCTCCACACCGTGGTGTAATCTATTTTCCACCACCACCTTACTTGGATGGGTATAATTGTGTACATAATAACTCTATAAGATTATTCTAAAGTAATATATATTCTGGAATAGTATACATACACTCCAATACAATTCCACGATCATGAGAACGATATCATCGCTCGTGCGTACGTACGAACTACCATCTCCACGACGCGACGAGCTTCATTCTCGACGTTAACCATTCATAAATGATTATAAAGTATATATAATATGTAATAATGAAATATATGGCATAATAATTATACTGTATTTATGTATATATATATATGTATGTCATCTAATTAATTCCATTCAACTCAATAAGGAAACGAAAACAACATTCATGCGTACGTACGGCCTACCGTCGCCATGAACGGTGTATTTTTTTCCATTTACTAGTCTATTATATATATGTATATTCTGAATATATATTATATATAAATCATGTTTTATATTCTGTAATTAAGTAACTATGATCTAAGTAATCATATGAATAATTACAAGTCAAAACACGGATGACAAATAAAACAATTTTACCCAAAACGCTTTTTCACATGGAATTTACAAAAGAACGGGTAAAATAAAGTCATAAGTGAACCATATATCATATCATAACAATGAGTATGATTCTGGAATAAGTCAATGACATTATTTAAATAACTATCCAGGTGTTTTAGACACTTACAAAGCAAATCGGACCTAAGGTAAGAGAAATATCACAATCTCATTTTTTTCCGAGATTGTTTATACTTTGGAATTTTCTGGGGTGTATTTTATCATCCATATCCATGATTCCTCAATATGTAATATTATTTCTATCCACCTACAATTGTTTAAGTCCAATTTTACCATTCGGTGAATTTTTAGTAAATGATATGAATGGAATATTTTGTCATTTTTCGTACAAGGTAATTTTTGACTTTTCTGACAAAAGTACGAGAAGAATGTTTTTGTTAACTTATATGGAATAAATGGATTTTTAAAACATTACTTCCAAGAAGCTTCCCTTACAAGTTTTCAAGTTTATTTTTAACCAACTTCATTTAGTTTATAATTGTATGACATGTTATGATAGGAAAAGTGTTTTTGAAGTAGAAAGGATATTTTCCTCAAGAATAGAGTTCAAGTGTTTTATCAAAATTATTTTCCATCTAAGATAATAAAGGGTTCTGTTTCTATCCCTATTATTACATGGATTTGATTATGTTGTGATGGAAATATTTTTATGAATTCCTTTACCTTATATGAATTGTTTTATGATGTCACGATGTTTATGATTCCCAATTTTATTACATGGGTTATGCTATGATGTATGGTTTATGATTTTGTGGCACACATAATAATGGTTTCATTATGAGATGGGTGGGACCTATATCTCCCTCCAATTCATTGGGCAATGATTTTATATCTCATGAGATAGACATGGCTAGAACGGCAGGTTAAACCGGTTCAGTGAAATAGGACTGAAACGAGGAGTGAATTCGGTTCAGAAATGGACTTTGTCCCCTAAGATAGTCTTGGAAATGAGTCTTGACTAATAAGTAATGATTCTCTATGATTATGTGTGTATGCCACAAACTTTCATGTTTTAAGTGATGATTATTGGGATTAAATTACACTATTATGATTTATCCCATGTTATGATATTATGACCACTTTTGCAGGTTATGATTTCCAAAATGTTATATTCTTATGAATATGATGTGATTGATATTTCTTTTTTTACCCTTACTGAGCATTTGATCTCACCCTTTTATGTTTTCTTTTCCCCGGCTATAAATAAAGTTTTAGGTAAAAAAAAGGAATATCTTTATGGGTGATGATGAAGATTTTTCACCACGATTAAAGATTATATTCCGAGTTTCCAAAGACACTAAACTATTATGGTCCTTGTGTGTGTGTTTTTGTTATGTACTAAGTATTCTGCAAATGTAATGTAATTTTCATGTACGCCCTGCTTCGGGTCTCTACACTGTGAATGATGGGGGATGTTGCTTCATAAAATGTTCCACCATTGACATGTTCCTCTGTGGTTTATCTGGCTGATCTCTTGCATGGATACCACCACCATTTATATCCTGAGTCAACTGTGCCATCACTGCAACAAATTGTTCAGTTCAAATTATGACTCTCTCATGTTACTGATTTGGAAGCTTGTCTTCCTACTGATGTCGTCCCAACATAGCTGCCTTGATTCCTCTGTGGAAAACCATTCTGAACACAGAAATATCTTAGGTGAAGCAACATTGTAATCATTAAATTCTATATCATTTCAATCATACCATAAATTAATTTATAAATTTAACAATTTTCTAACTCCTAAAGATGTCTAAACCAAAATCTGATACCAACTATAAGGCCCCTGCATTAAACATTACTTAATATTGAATTAAATGAATAATTCACATTGAGGATCTTTTCTGGTTTACAGTTTTAGAGAATTAGATCATAACTGTTACATCTCAAATGATTACATAGTAGACACTTCTACAAAGTTTCCCCTTTTTTTTACAAAACATGAACTCTTAAAAAAAGAGTCATGTCTGGTTCAATGTTTAAGACATCATGACATTTCCGTGATCCTATCCTTGACACTATTCCACATTATGTCCTGTGAAAAACATTTCAAAAAAACTTGGGTTGAGCATAAAAATGCTCATTAAGGGATACAAAAATAAGGAAAACTGTTAGTTTTTCAAAACATCAAGTAAACAATGAATACTTTATCAAAGTAATACTTTTCACCATTAATAAGTAGTAAATACTCTTCACTGAATAAATTATCAGTACATACCCATTTTCAACCAAAATATTACAATAAAACCCATATAAAGAACACATAACATATAAAGGTAACTTGGGACATAATCATGCTTAAATGGAATAACCATAGAGTCGACTTCCACACATATTACTAAATGGAATAGCTATATGGCTGACTTCCATGCCCAATGCATCGGAGGTTATTATGTAACCACCTGTCCTAGTAGTCACGGCACTACCCATCATATGTTTTATCATGTAACAATCTGTCAAATGTCCATGTACCATTATAAAATCATAAGACATAAAACAAATATAATGGAAAAAAATATTTCCACATTTCGATCACAATATATCACTTAAATATATTGACATAAAAAATCCATTATAAAAACCATTTTCAATAACAAAATACATAAAAGAGTATATGGTATTTATTTCATTTTAAAAACATTATGGCCTGTTGATGAAGCAAAAGAACAAATAATACTCGCTGCGGCGGAAAAGGTTGTTGTCACCGCGTACGTTAAAATAAACATTCCTTTTTGTCGTTTAGTAAAACTATTCATAGAAAAATATTCCCTTTGAATGAAATTTGAAGTAAAAGGTGTTTTATACAGTGTATAAATGAATGTCTTGTATTAGAACAAAATATGCCTCATTGAAAGGAGATTGAGACGAAGTCCCTTACCTCGTGTCCGACGTGACTCAATTGATCTTTAATCACCTAAAAAATAAACTGAAATTAATTTCTAATTGCTTTAGAACCTTTTTCAAGTTTATTATTCCTTTTCTATAACTTATTTTTATTTTATAAATATTATTTAATCATTTAAGTTAATAAAGTTCGTTTTGTCGATATTTGGTACTTACGTCAAAAATGGACTTCGTACAATTACATGTTGTTCATGTGGTCAATGGTTCATTATATCCAGAATGATATTCATGATTTTTATATCATATATATAATATATATAAAGAATATAAATTTATTTATAATAGTACATAACATTTAGAGGTATGAAATGAAATGCACCGTTCAGGGAGACGGTAAACCGTACGTACGCATGAACGCTACTTTCATTTCTATTTCGAATTTAATGGAGTGAAATCATAATGATATAAAAGTATATTATAATTCAGTATAATATCATATATAATATCATTATCTCCATCCCATATACATCCCACATACGACATTAACGAATCAAATCACTTTGAAGGGGTGGTAGTCCGCACTTCCTAAGATGAAATTACTCTGTTTACCCATAATGGAAACCAGAAGGGAATTCCATAAATGAAAAATACAGAAGCATATGGAAAACATTAACATAAATTGTATAATATATAAAAAGAGTTACAATTTAATGGCCACCATGAATGTTGTTAAAATAATATTGAACAATCATCGTTTCGTGAGTCATAAATTCGCCAACCATAGAAACAATATGTTCTTTAACCATTAGACGGAGGTGTGTTTAAGTGTAAATAAAATAATTCTCATAACAACATCATAGTATATTAATGATATTGGTGTTGTTACAAATGGAATGAATAAAAAGAGTTTAGGGGTTTGGAGAAGCAAAATAAAACAGAAGAACACAAGTGAAGACATTATCTTTAAATTGGGTAGCTCCTCATGGTTTGAACCAAAAGGGTTTCTTGAAGAGCTTTCTGTCTACGGTAAGGCTTCTTCGATGAGGAGAGGGATGTGTAGATAAAAAATTAGCAGTGCTTGGCCGATCCAAATGCTTGAGAGGTGTGGGTAAGGTTGTATAGGTGGGGGCCTTTTATAAGAGGGAGGAGGGGCACTCTTGGAATGTTATAAAATGATACTTTATTATAAAATGAGTATCATATTTTAAAGGTCCCACAATTATATATTTCGAATAGAAGGAGTTAAGAGTTCGAAATCCACCCATCAAATAATTTGTTGACATGTTTAGGTTTTATATTTTACATTATCATTTCATTTTATTGAAATTGTTAAATAATTAGGTATTCTCTACATCATCATGGTGTTAAAAATATTTTACATTATTTAATGTCTAAAAATTATAAAAAATTACTATGATTTTGGAAATATTTTTATATTTCTAATGAATATTTATAGTAAAAAATATGACTTGTATAACCCCATGTAAAACTTGTTCTAGTAAAATAATTAATGTTTGTGAAATTTTTATTTTAACTTTAAATAAAAAGTTATTAATGTTATTTTCTTAACCAAGTGGCTCCATTGGAAAACCAAGTTGACCCATGGATTGGTTAGGTCTTCCATTACACATCCGATAAGGGTAGAACATGTTTCAAGGTCAATTCATATTATTAAAACATTATTTTTACCTTAAATTACACTAGTTACCTCTAATCGCGATTAATAAAACATAAAAGTTAATATTCAACAAAAACTTATTTTCATCCCATTGAACCACATTCTACACACTAATGACAACCATGTATGTCATATTTATGATATTAAACTCTCAAAAATGGTAATGTTTCATTTAAATGAAAAATCAGCTTTTTAACTACCACTTAGTTGTTTCACTATTCATCAAAAATTGAAGTTTTTCAAAAAAATACCAAAAATTCACCCTAAGATATATTTGATATTCTGAATTCAAAAATGAATTCTATTTTACAAAATTCAAAACATATAGGATGCATTAATTAATTTATTAATAATTCTTGTTGTCAAATCAAATAGAGTGTTTTTATGAAACAATATATATCAAAAGATTTATAATAGTTTATGTCCAATTTCAAAGTGAAATTAATTCAAATGACAAACATTGGATTAAATGGTAAATTTATATTCTAATTTAACCTTAAAACCAATTACAAAGATAATATAATATTATAAATAAATTATATTAAAAAGTGGTTGTGTTTTAAAATACAACATTTTTTACTATTCATTAAAATGAACTTTATCGGAAAAATACCAAAAATTAACACAACGTAAATTTTGATATGCTGATTCTAAAGAAGAATTTTATTTGGTCAAATATTATGTATAAGAGTGACAAAAACTATATTTAAAGAGGTGTCTCCATCAAAAGGCAATAAGTCGACCTTTTAGTGAATATTAGAGTATCTATGCCTAAAATTGAATTCTTTTCTTATTTTAATCCTTAATCTTTTATTGGATAAATGTAAACACATTTAACAAATATATAAAATCATATTTTAGTTATTTATATTAATTCACACCAATATAATGGATATGTGTTAACTACCATTTAAAATAATATTATTATATTACTATTGTGCAACGTAAGATTTCAAAGAAACTCTTTGTTTCGTATCTGGTACGCTATCAAACATAGCAACCCCTTTAATGTAAAATTACTATTTAATTAGAAAATATTAATAAATATGAAAATTTATTATTGTTTATTTACCTGGGATGTTACATTAAGAGTTGAGATATGGTATTCTTCCACATATCTACATAGAAGAAGCTCGTGAGGTTTGGGAAGAAAGGAATGCTAAGTCCCAGGTAAATCTGCCCCTTTATGTTTCTTGATCATGTAGGATCAATCGACTCTATAATAGAACTTCCACCAACCATGTCTTATGTACACATTGTATTCCATGTTCACCTCTTAATAAATTACATTCCAGACCCTTCACATTTACTCTCTTGAGAGGTGGTACAGTTGGTGAATGATATTTAATAAGACGAGAAGCCAATGAAGATCATGGATCATTGAGATAATGTTTTACACAACAAGAATAATCACCTAGTCAATGTAATATGGAAGAACCTTATGTAGGATGTGGAAACATGGGAACTGAAGGAGGAGATGATGGAAATGTACCAACACCTATTTACAACATAGAATTCAAAACAAAATTTCGAGGGAGAAATTTCATATGAGGGAAAAATATTACAGCCCAACGTTTTATCAATCTAAATTCCCACACAATTATTTATTATAGTATAATCATATAATATTACATAAAGAACAAAATAAAAACCTTTTAAATAAAGAATGAGTAAAATAAAAGGAATCTCTAGAAGTTATGGAACACATACCGTTGAAATACAAACATGACCCATATAAATAGTAGACCAACTAATTGAATAGTAACCTCACTAATGAATGTATAAATACAATTTATTCAATTATATGTGATAATATGATATAATTAGATCATACTATATGTAATTAAATATTTTACAAATAATTAATTAAGTTTTTTTATTTTCAAATGTCATATATATTTAATTACAATTTTATGATTAATTAAATAAATTAAAAATAGCAATTTCATAAAATGAATAATAAATAATTATTATTATTTCTTATGATCATAATAATGTTTTATGAGCCATTAATTAATTTTTTTAATGTGTTAGAACAAATGTTTTAATTTTAAAAATTGTATTTTTCATGAAAATGGTGATTTTAATTAAGAATTAAATTTCATATATTTAGAAATTATTCTAATAAAATGGATTTCATTTTTTAATTGTAAATGAAGTAAAATTGTTGGGTTTAATTATTTGGAATTTTCTATAATACATGAATTTTGATGAATAGTAAACTATGATAATTTATGATAAATGCTAAAACCAGAATTTCTCCATCATGCTAGAGTCATGGATGGTGTAAATTGAAATTGGTTCGAACTCACATGAATTGTTTATTATTTTTTATCACAAGAACCACGAATATTCTTAGTCTTTAGAAAAAATATTAAACTAATGACTAAAACAATGAGAAACCCCCTCCCACCTCCACTATAAATAACACCTCTCTTTACCACTTCTCGTCACTCATAAGAAGACTTGTTTCTAGAACATATTATACTAAAATATTTCATTATGACCCTCCCCCACATACTGAAGCCATGGGTCTCTTCGAAATACAAAATCATCACCCTGAAATAGGTTCTCAAGGAATATACATTGAAGAGGTAAATTCCACTTTTCAATTTTTTTATTCTTTTTTTCAAGTTCCATTAATTATTTTTTCATTATTTTCCTTCATTAATCCAATTGTTATGATAACTCTAGTACAATACATGTATAATGATATTTTATGATAATGTAATAATTCATCATCATCTCTATATATGCACATACTTTACATATAAATATTACTTTAACATTGAAAAATATTTATTACATAACCTAACAGAAACCACGATGGGATCGTATAGGTTTAGCTTCTTTAGAAACTGAGAAATGTAAATAACAGGACAATAAAACATTCACACTAACTTCGGCTTCTATCTCCAAAACTAGATTCCATTTTGACATATCTTACATAATCCATTTCTTCATGGAATGGGGAAGATAATCATATGAAAGGGTAAGCTCTAATTCTCAGTAAGGGTAAACAAGGGAAATATCAGTCGTGTCATTATTATAAGAAGATAAACTTTGAAAATTTTATCCTTCATATAAAATATCATTATATCATGTTATGGGATAAGTCATAATACTGCAATGTAATACCAATATTCATAACATTAGACATGTAATTTTTTAGCATAAATATATAAGCATCGAAAATCACTTCATATTAGTCAAGGATCATTGCTAAGACTATGATATCAGACAAAGTGCATTACTGAACTATGTTCACTCCTCATTCGAGCCCTTTATTACTGAACCATATTTACAGGTTAGTCCAGACATTTCAATATCATGAGATATAAATATTTATCCAATGCATTAGAGGGAGATATAGGTCCCACCCATATCATAATGAAACCATCTTTACATGTTCCACAAAAACATAAAAACGTTCACTATAGCACAACCTAGGAAATAAAATGGGTTTCTTAAACATAATTCCTCCATAAATGATATAAAACCAGTGGATTTATTAAACAACACAGAAAATAATTATAGTAATAATAGGGTTTAAAATATGACACTATTTAAAGAGTTTTATCATAGATGGAAAAAAAATTGAGAAAAAAACATGAAATTAATTCCTGAGGAAAATATACTTTCTTCTTAAAGAAGATTTTCTTTTTAAAAAATGAGATAATATTTTAAATGATTTTTTTTTCAAAATAAAAATCTAATATTGTATGGGATTCCTATAGTAAATAAGAAATTATGAAAATGTAAAATTCATTTTATGTCGTACATGGTAAAAACATTCTTATCGATCTTTTTCCAAAATTGTCAAAAGGTTCCTCAAACCAAAAATAACATAATATTCCATTCATTATGTTTAGTAAAAATTTACCAATGGGTAAAATTGAATTTATATAATTATATATGGATATATTGAATATTTTAAAATTCATATTTTAGAATCATGGATGTTATTGATAAATATACGCCAGTAAATCCTTACGAATTAACAATCTCATATAAAAAGGAGACACGTCATGTCCTCCCTTACCTTACGTATGTTATCAATTGTTTGTATCTGAACGTCAAATATATTGATTTAAATAATTTTATTGACATAATACACAATCATATACATTTTTATGATATCATATATGATTATATTATCATATGTTTGTTAATAACATTTCATTGTCACCCGTTATTCGGATATTGATTGCTTTATGTTCTTAAGGAAGATTTGTCAGATAAGATCATTTTCCACTTATTAGTTTATGGTTAAATCATTTACATAATGAAATTATTATAATATATATCATATTTATTCATTTAATTAATGTATATAGGCTTTTTTAAATGAATATTTTTTAGAATGAATCTCATCATATTGTGGAGACGGTAGGTCGTACGTACACACAAGCGATGATATCATTACCAAATTTATTGAATGGTATTGAATTGGATGGTGTATGATATTTCAGAATTAGTATAATGTTTTTATAGTCATGTATAGTTATTATTTCCATCATTATATCCATCCATGTAAGGTTTTGGTGAGAAACAGATTACACCATGGCGTTGGGACAGTAAGATGTATGTACACATGAATAATGATTTAATTTTTTGTGGGATTGATAAAAGGTGAAATATTATTGTTTCATATTTATAGAAAAATATATTTATATGAGTGATAATTTTGGTATTACTTAATAATTAAACATCTAACATACAGTATGTATAAGAAGAAAAAAGTTCGAAAGAATTGGTAGAATAGATTACCTATTCCTTTCGGTTCTTCCTCTAAATCTCTTCTCAGAGAACAAGAGTTTGTAATTGAAGATGTCCACATACTCTAGAATAAAAATAGGGGAGTTTATAAAGAAAAAATTATTGGTTATCTACAATCATGATGGATCAAAATGAATTAAATGGGCGAGGGAGGAGGTTCCCTTTTATAATTGAGGTGAGGGGAACTTTTGGAAACTTCATAAATAAAAATTTATAATAAAATTGTACCCTACCAAAAAAAATCCAAAATGTCAAAATTATGAAGATGAGATGATAAGGGGTTGTAATATCATAAGACAATAAATTAGGGACATGTTATTTTGTCAATTTAAAAAAAATCATTTTAGTTATCACTTAGTTATTCTATATAATATAAAGTGTGGTAATGAAATTATAAATATTTAATGATTAGAAATAATAAATGATACGATGTTAATTGACCATAAAATTATATTTTATGAAATATTTTATCATAAAATTATAAATTTTTAATTTATAACTTTTTTTATGTTTTTGAAATAACTTAATAAATTGTTATTTTTATAAAATTTCAATAGAATCAATTTTGACACCATTCATTTATTTTATTTTAAAAAACCGAACAGGAGATAAATTATAACTAAAATATTCAATACATTACTAAAATTTCCTATTCACCTATAAAATTTGTGTATCGCATTAATTAGTTCATATTTTATTTCTTTTTATTATTTTTATAACCATTTATTTGATATTTATATTAAAAAAATATTATTTCTCATCATTATTATGTCATAATTAATGGTAAATTTTTAGTCTCATAAATTAATAATAAATTTATATGATATAGGTGATTATTTTAGCTTTCCAGAAACTAATTATAGTTTATATGATATCCTAGTTATCCATTTATAGAATTAATATACATAAATAAAATGAGATTGTTGAATTTTGTCACATTTATTAGTTCTTATTAGATTCATGTCATATTCATAGGTATATGGCCGTCATGTTATTCTATTTCGAACAATAGATCATAAGCGTCAAATTTAGTTGTTCAATATGTTTTTTTATAGATTTTAAGAATATTTTGTAAAAATATTTTTACCTTTAATTACCTAATTTACCTTTAACAATAATAGATTAATTAATTACCAATGTTACTATTTATAACCCCCAAAAATAAACGTATCCTATTAAAATTTTTTGATGTAATGATTCCAAATATGATTTCAATTTTTAGAAATTGAAAACATAGAATTTTATGTAATTTATTTAAAATAAATCTCATTTTAAGAATGATATAATGAGTTTTTTATGTTCAAACATTATAAAATATTGAAATGTTTTCACACATATAATCAATGTAAAATAAATTCCAGTGAAATTCATTATATTGAATGATAAAACGATATTATATTTATGCATTAAAACAAATCAATATTATAATTCAACCATAGATATTATCTCGTTGAAAAAAAGATGTCTTCAATTAAAATATGGAAAATTTTAAATATTCATCAAAAAATTATTGTTATCATAATAATATCATCAATTTATCCAAAATAAATTTTTATATCCCAAATAAAAAAACATTTTTATGTTGTCATATAAAAAAAATTAATGTTTACAAATATTAATTGATAAGTGGTTCTCCATTCAACGTTGGAAAATTAATCTTTAAAAAAGGTATTTATAAATCAAATAGGGTTTTTGCATACACCAGAACTAAAATATACATTTGATGAATATAAAAAATATTTTATTATGTATACAAAATATATATATCTCATAAATTTTATTTCTAATAGTAGTGCACTCATAAATATAAATATCTAATTAATTTTTTTTATAAATAATTGATATAAAATGAATTCACAATGCATTTTCATAAGTTAGTTAAATTATTCCTACAAAGAAAACAACTAGTCTATAATGGTAATTTTATTCTAATGGAGTCCCAATTTTTATTTAATCTCATTCATTCATGCAAAACATGCTATTGAAGAATAAAAATTATTTAATGAAAATATAAAAAACATCTGGGTGTTACATTCTACTCCCCTTAAACTTAATTTCCCCCTCCAAATTCACCACTAGAAAAATAACAGATGATGATACGTCTCCATCATCTTATCCTCATATTCCATTGTAGGTTCTTCAAATTGGTGGATCCACCATAAAATATTAACCAGGATAGTGGTCTTGTTTCGTACAACATTTTTTCTACCATCTAAAATATATATATAGTGTTGTTCATAACGAAAATATTTCTCTATGAGGATGAATTCTGAGTGTATTACAAGTGAATGAATGGGTATGTAACTTCTAAAGAGAGATACATGGAACACATCATGAAATTGAGAGATATGTGGTGGATGCTCTATTTTGTATAATACATTCCCAACATGATCTGGAATTTCTAAAAGACTAATATACATAGGGCTCAGCTTGCCCTTCTTTCAAAATAACTTTACTCTCTTCCTAGGAGATATTCATAGAAACACCTTATCACCGACTTCAAACTCTAGGTATTTTATTAGTTTGTTAGCTTAACATTTTTTTCAACTCTGAGATTCAATTATTTGGTGCTAAATAAATCAGAAATTTTCTTCCATTTCATCAATAAGATAAGGTCCTAATAGCATTCTTTCCCCATCTTCATCCCAAAAAGTTGGAGTTCTTTTCTTCTTTCTATGCTGGGCTTCATAAATATCCATTTGAGTACTGGATTAAAAGCTATTATTGTAATAATGTTCCACCAATGGATGTTTTTGATCCCAACCATGTTTGAAATTAATAGGGAATTCTCCCAATATTTCTTCTACTGTTTGTATTGTCCTCTCAGACTAAATGACAATATGTGGATGATATGTAGTGATGAAACATAAATATGTATCTATAGCATGATGAGGACATCACCAGAACAATGTGGTAAACCATGGGTCATGATTGGATAAAATGGTATGTGATACTCCATGAAATCTTACCACATACTATACATACAACCAAGAATGATTAAAAATTGGTAAATATACTCAATTATTAATGAAGTGGGTCGACATTGTAAGGAGATCATCTATAACCCAGGAAACATTATTTCCTTTGGATGTTTTTGGATGTCTGATGACAAAGTCCATTGTGATTTTTCCCAGTTCCATTTTTTTAATGGTAATGGTTGTAAAAACCCTTTTGACCTCTATATCTCAAACAAAACTTTCTAACAAACCATGTTTCGAGAAACATATTTGGTGACATCTTTTTCATTCCATCCCACTAGAAGTACTCTTTCAGACCATTATATTGATTTTTTGCCTCCATGTTGAATAGAAAATGAAGAACTTTGAGACTAATCCAATAGCTCCATCTTTAATTCTATTTTGGGTGGAATACAAACTCAGTTCTTGAACCTTATTATTTCATCACAATAAAAGATGATTTCAGGAACATTTCTCACCTTCTTTTGTTACTTTACATTTTCCTTCTATTCCCCCTTAATCATCACATATATATATATGTATTAACATTCATCTGAGAAAGATAAGATTTATACCCTTACATTAAAATTAATAGATCCATATTTTTCATATCCATAAATATTGAAGATTTGTTGATCCTCACCATGGATAAGCTATCAGGGTCCTTTGGACTCAATGAATATTCCACCTTGATCTCATTCCCAGAGTGGTTACGTTTTGAACAACTATAATCATTAATCAACTCCAACCATCTTTATTGGTTCATATTCAACTCCTTTTTAAAAAAAAATATAAATTAATCAGTAATAATCAGTATAAATATCTTACCTTTCACTATAAAGGTAATGCCTAACTATTAATAATGAAACAATTACCACAGCTAAATCCAATCAGGAGATGGGAAATTTTGATCAGGAATTTTCAACTATAATGAGGAATAAACTATTACCATATCATTTTAAATGAGAATACAACCCAAACCCTTCTTCCATGAATAGCTACAGATCACAAACATTTCTACATTACAAGTTAGCTAGTACAGGTGCAATGTATAATGTTATTTCTAGGTGTTTGAAAGTAATTTCACATTCCATTGTCCAACCGAACATAACATCTATTTGAGTCAACATGGTGAGTTGATAAGATAACCATGAAAAATATTTCCAAAAATATTGATAATATTTAGCCAAAACATGAAATCTAAGGATCACAGTTATAGTTTTTGGTCTCGACAATCTCTCAATAGCCTCTGTTTTTCCTGGGTCAACAGAGATCCTCTCTATTGAGATTATGTGTCCCAAAAATGAATCTTTCTAAATTAACAACTCACACCTCGTAGATTCAGAATAAAGCTTCTCCATTCGTAGAGTCTTTAGTAAAAATCTAATGGGATCTTCATATTCTTTTTTAATCTTTAAATATACATTAATATTGTCAATAAATACTACCACAAAATAATTAATACAGTCTCTAAAGACCCTATTCATTAGATCCATGAATATAGTGGGGGAATTATTAAGACCAAATGGCATCACTATAAATTCATAGTGTCTATAACATGTGCAGAATTTTTTCTGTGGAATATACACCATTTTAATAGTTAATTGATGATATACTAAATAGAGATCAATCTAGGAAAACTATTTATCTTCACAAAGTTGGATGAATATTTCATCAATGAGTGGAGGATGATATTTTTTCTTGACAGTGAACTTGTTATGTTCTCGATAATCGATGCAGAGTCTCATTGATCCATCATTATTAATAACAAATAAAATATGTACTCACTATGATTACACTCTACGGAGTATGAATAAATTATAAATATTCTATTGGAGTTTGTTTTTCCATTCTCATTACTTAGTTTGGGCCATTCTATGAGGTTTCTTTGAAATAAGCATACCACCTGGCATGGGTCCTATTGACAACTGAACATCACGATTTGGGGGAAGACCTCTAAATTCATCCATAAGGACATAATCATCCTCTTGT
Source organism: Viscum album (assembly GCA_963277665.1). Classification (NCBI taxonomy): domain Eukaryota; kingdom Viridiplantae; phylum Streptophyta; class Magnoliopsida; order Santalales; family Viscaceae; genus Viscum; species Viscum album. Next base: position 356,859,258 of record OY728158.1, on the reverse strand, counting down.
AAAATGGGAATATTATTAATCATGAGTTCCCCCATACAATTTTAGATAAATAACATTCATTTATAAGAAATAAGACCCATAAAATGGATGAAATTATCAATGGAAGGTTATATTCATCTTTTCTTGGATAGATGATCATAGATTGATCTGGATTATGAAATTTGACACACTTTCCCCAAAAAATGATATGAGATCCATTTATAGAAATAAAATAGGAAATAATCACATTAATTTCAACTATAGGAATGATCATGAGATGTGAAAGATGAAATTTCTCACAAACATCAACAGGAGAAGAATTATAAACATTTGATGCCACTATTTTTCCATTTGGATTTGGAAGAGAAAACTAAACATCTAATTTTTGAGGTAATACGGTGATACCCTTAGAAAATAATTGAGAAATAAAGGATTAGGTGGATCCATAATCAAATAAAACATTTGTTATATTAGAGTGGATGGTAAGTGTACCCTTTACCACATCATTATCTTACGCAATGTTCTTAATAGTGATTTCATGTGAAATTAATTTGTATTTGTCCTTAATATTTTATTGGCATCGATCATCATCAATAAAAAATGGGTTAGTGCATTGATTGGAATAATTCCCCATTTCCCTATACTTGTATCATTGTTGTGTTTGGGGTGCATTCTATGCTGTCTTTTCTTTATTCGCATCATTAGAAATTTTTTTCCCATCACTTTGGCATTAAACTTCCAGATGACCTTAATTTCCACACATAAAACATTTCCTAATACATTTAATACAATTATCTCCTTGTTTCATTCCACACATTGAGCATATGAGAAAACTCGTCTTCTTTTCATTATGGTCTTTATATTTTCCATTGAATTCCATTTTTCTCTTCATATCAAATCCATATAACTAATGGGATACTAAATCCTCCATCTCAATCTTGAGAGCATGTAGAATACTTTCCCCATATCTATTGAAGTTAATTATTGAGAATTCCATTCAGAGACATGTTTTTATGCAAATAAAGAAGAGATCAATTTTATTATCATGTTCGATAATAAAACTAGAAGTGTACCTTACAAGTCTTGTTAACTTTTCATTGTAGGTACCAAAAGATTCATCATCTTATTTCTGAAGTTCAAGGAACTGCTTCTCTATATCAGTTAAAAGAATTAAAGGAATGTACTTGTTGAAATATAAGTTTTTGAACTTGTCCCATTCCATATACTCAATTTCATCACTTATCCTCATATTATTGATAACATTACACCATTTATCATCTTCTCCTTCCAAATGATAAAGTGATAAGATGACTTAATCATGTTAAGATCATTTTTGAACTGAAAATATTTGTTTAGTTCTTTTGATACATCATTCTCCCACTAATAGATCACATGAGACAGCGAATGGAGGTAGAATCTACCTCAGAAAAGATTCGACAGCATTCTTCTCCCCCCTTTTCTCATTTAGAAGTCCGGCATGATTCATAGATTGAGTGTTTTTTTGATAATGGATACAATATTTTTTATTCTAGCTCCCATAACATTTGGTTGCTCATGGTGCAATCATTCATTTCTTATCGAATTCTGTACTAACACAGTTCCTTCTGGTTCCATCCATTAACTAAAACCCATAAGTATAGTGTGATAAAAAAAATAGTTATAGGAAAACCAAATAATAATGAAAAAATATCAATTTAATACACTTTAGTTCTTATCCTTGTTTATTCATGGTCAATTAAAAACACATGGATTGTATAATATACTTACACATATCTTTAAGGTTCTAAATAAGGATTTCTCATCCATGTTTCCAAAGGTTAACAATAACATTTCTCTTATACCAACTATAATTGACCATAATTTAAATATGTATATTACATAAACATTATAGAATATTTATTACATAAAATAACAAAAACCGTGAGAAACCATATAGGTATAGTGTTTTTAGAAACTCGGAAACATAAACAATTGATTCATAAAACATCCACATTGTCTCCCGCCTATTTATTCATAACTAGACTCCTTTTTGACATATATTACTCAATACCTATCATTATTTCCTGGGGAAAACAAACATATGATAGAGTTAAATAAAATTCTTAGTAAGGATAAAAAATGTTAATATCAATCATATCATAATCATAAGAATATAAATTTGAAGATTTTATCCTACATATTAAATATCATAATATCATGTTAGGGGATAAATCCTAAAAATACAATGTAATCCCAATAGTCATATAATAAGACATGAAATCCCATGGAATACAAATATAAGAGTAGAGAATAATTTAAAATTTTTCAAGGATCATTGTTGAGATTGTCATAGCAGAAAAAGATAATTATTGAACAAAGTTCACATCTTGTTCCTGCCCTATATTACTGAACCAAATTTACATTCAATTTAAGTCATGTCTAACTCATGAGATATAAATATTTACCAATTATTTTTAAGGATATATAGGTCTCACCAATATTATAAGGAAACCATTCTTATGTGTACCACAAAAACAAAAAAAACATTCATTGTATCATAACCCATGAAAGGAAATCGGTTTCTTAGACATCATTCAATCATAATTGATATAAAATAAATGGATTTCTTAATTAACACTAAATAAAATCATAGTATTAAAAATTATATAAATATAACCCAATTTAAATAGTTTCATCTTTTATTGAAAATAATTTTGAGAAAAGACATGAAATTTTTTTTTAGGAAAATATCTTTTCTTCTTCAAAAATTAATTCCACCATCAAAATGCCACAAAATTTTAGAAGAAATAATTTAATGTGAAAATAACCTTGTAATATTTTAGGGTAATATTAAAATAAATAATACATTATGAAAATGTAAAAAAAATTTCATTCCATACAAGGTGAAAAAAATATTCCTCTCAACATTTACCGAAAATGTTAAAAAGTACCTCAGACCGAAAATGACAATAGATTTCATTCATAACATTTATTAAATATTTACCATTGGGTAAAATTGAATGTAAAAATTATAGAAGGATATATAGAATATTTTTAAATACTTATTTTTGTATCATTGATGTGGATGAAAAATATACAACAGTAAATATTTACGAATAAACAATCTCAGTTAAAACGATATTTGCAATGTTATCCCTTACATTTGGTTTGATATCCATAATATGTATCCAAATACCCCATATAATGATTTAAATAATTTTATTCACTTACTCTAGTATCATAATCATTTCTATGATATCATATATGATTATTTTATCGTTTTTTGGTTAGTGCAATTATCTTATCACTCTTTTTTCAGATATTGACTGATTTATGTTTTTATGCAAAAATTATTAGATAAGTTCATGTTCCACATCATACGTTATGTTTATATCATTTAAATAATTAAACTAATACAATATATATCATATCTATTAAATAAATTCATTTATATATTCATGGTTTAATGATGATCATGTAGAATGAATCGCATCACACAGTGGAGATGGTAGGTCGTACGTACGCACGAGTGATGATATCATTCCCAATAACATTGAATGATATTGAAGTGGATTTTGTGTGATGATTCAGAATTATTTTCATGTTATTATAACCATATATAATAATTATTTCAATCATAAAACCCATATACGTATGGTGGTGGAGAAAAACTGATTACACCACATTGTGGAGACAGTAAGTTCTATGTACGCATGCGCGGTGATTTCATTTTTTGTAGGATGGACAAAAGATGAAATATAGTTGTTTAATATTTGTAATAACATTTTATTATATTATATATACTAAATTTATAACTTTATATTGAAAAAACTAATGAATAGGATGCTGAAGAATAAATAAGATTGTATGAATCGTTATAAGAGATTACATCTTCCTAGACATTCATCCTCTAAATCAATTCTTAGAGCAACAGATTTTGTCTTTGATGATGTACATAACCTATAGAAAAAAAAGAATAGTTAATTAGAAAAAATTCCATTTTATGGCTGATCATGAAAGTAGAAAATGAATTGAAGGGGTGAGGGAGGAGGATCCATTTTTTAATTTGGGTTAGGGGTACTTTTTGAAATATTATAAATAATAATTTATAATAAAATCAAACCCAAGAAAAACTAAAAAAATGTTCTAATTTCTAATATTATATAATATAGGGTTGTAATATCATCAACCATTATATTTTTTACAAGTTAGTTTGACAATTTAAACATTATATTTTTAATTAACATAGAGTAATTCAATTTAATTTTTATTGTTCTAATAATATTATTAATATTTAATGGTAATATGTATTTTCATATATAGTTTCAATTGACCATAAATTGATATTTTATGATATTTAAGATCTTATAATTATCACTAAATAATTTTTTTATAATTTTTTTGATTTTTAGATAATTTAAAAAAATCTTTTTTAACAAAATATCAATAGTATCAATTTTGACATCATTCATTTATTTGACTTAAAAAATAGACACCAAATATAATTTCTATAAAAAATATTAAATATAATCCTATAATATAATTGTAAGTAAAACAGTTCATGGATCACATTAATTAGTTAATATGATATTTCATTTAACATTTTGAGACCCATTTATTTCATATTTCTATTAATAAAATAAAATTTATGTCTCTATTGTTTTATCATCATTGGTACTTTATTAATATCTAAACATAATAAATATATTTTTATGATTTAATTAATTAATTTATAATCACATAGACTATTTATATTCAATATTATCTTTTATTTTTCCATACATTAATATTAATATACTTATATAAAATGAGATTGTGAGATTTTGTCACATTTATTAGTTTTTATTTAATTCATTTCATATTTTTAGGGAACTGCCCATCTAGTGATTCAATTTCTAAAAAAAATATGATAAAAGACTTATTTTGACAACCAATATGTTTTTACATATTTTATGGTAATTTTATAATATCATTATTACCTCTAATACTTGATTTACCTTTAACCATGGTAATAACAAAATTCCAAAGTTACTATTCACATTGCCCAAAAATAAAACTACACTATAAACATAATTTGGACCTAATGATTCAAAATATTGAGTACATTTTTTTAAATTAAAAAAAATTAAATTTCAGTAATTAAGTAAAAATAAATCCTATTGTCAGAATTAGAGAATGATATGTGTTAAAGTTAAAACAGTACAAAAGATTGAAATGTTTTTACCTATAAATTCAATGTAAAATTAATGCTAATGAAATTAATTATATTAATGATAAAAATATATTGTATTTATACATTATGACCATTCAATATCATTATTTAACCATATAAATCATATCGATGAAAAAAATATATTTTCAATTAAAATTAACATATTTTTATTATTTATCAAAACATGATTGTTATGAGAAAAATATCAAAAATTAATCCAAAATAAATTTTTATATTATACATAAAAATAACATGTTTATGTTTCCATATAATAATTATTAATTATTAAAAATCATAATTTAAAAGGTTTTTCTACATTCAATGGTGTAAAATTAATCATTAAAAAAATAGGTTTTCATACATCACATATTGTTTTATTCTTACCATATGACTAAAATATACAATGGATGAATATCAAATATATTTTAATAAGTAAATAACATATATATATCTCTTGCATTAATTTCATAGAAAAATTTAATTTACTCAAAAGAAAAATATCTAATTGATTTGTATTTTTCATAAATAGTTGATATCCAATGAATTCACGATATATTTTCACAAGTTAGTTATAACTCTACCCGCTAACCAAATTTATTGGCCTTAACGAGAATTATATTCTAAGGGCATCTCGTAGATCGTTTATATTCATGATTGAGTGAAACCCAACCTATTAAAGAATAAAAATTATTTAATGAAAATTTAAAAAAAACATTTGGGTGTTACAACCTATCTTTTCAACTCTTTTTCTACTAGGAATGAAAACACAATTAAAAACGTGTTAATTTCTCATATTCAAGGTCAACATGTTTTAATTTTCTTTTACTGTCTACAATTCTATTTAGTGTATCATATTTATGGTTGAACTAGAATATAATATATTTCTTATGTATTACATAAGGTTATTAAATATTTTTTATAGATGATATTTATTTATAATTAAAATTGTGTTCGGTGTGATAAAAAAACCACCAATTAACCTAAACAGTTATCATTAATGTTTTATATAATGATTCATATTTAATCTAAATAACCAAATGAATTTTCTAACCATGAAATATTCTTGATGTTAAATACTAACATACAACTTAATTCATGACATCCATATTCAACTTACATGATTATTCTTATTTGTATATATGTAAAACAATCATGAAACCCAATGAAGAAAAAACATTCATACAATGAAATTAGTCCTCTAAACCCCTAAAAAAGGTCATGAATGAATATAAATAAGTTATAATACATATATTATATAACTAATAGTTTAGAGATTGATTAATTAATTAATTTAATTTTTTTATAGAGTAATTTAAGATCATTGGAATAACACCTTCATACATAAGCTAAGGGATTCTATCCGAACCTCCATTATTCCTTCAGTTTTCTCTATATTAATTTTCAGCCAAGTGAAGTTATATTTTCATTCATTTTCATAATATAAATGATGTCTAAATTCTCCAAAATAATATATCAATACCCATTCATTATCTTCCTTAGGGGATAAACATGTTTTTATGTGGTTCCCTCTTCTATAATTCTAGATAAGCAGACCTATTTTATAGGAACATCCCAAATTCAAACAAACATTCAAGTGAACTATATCATATATTTTAAGACACCATTTCTTTTTTAATATTAGCCTTTTTATTTATAAAATATTCTTGGTTCACTTATAGTTTTATATAAAATATTATCCACTTTTCTAATTTAATGTCTCTTTAGTATTTTCATTAAAACTGCAATAAATTGTTTTAGTGATAAAATTTCATAAATATTTTTCCTTCTTATTGTAACTTATTTTTGAAATAGCATACTGTGATATATGAATATTTTCCTTTATTAATTTCTATGTATGTTTTAATTCCTATCTTTTAGGAAAACATTTTTGATACACCCATAAATTAAGTTTTTGACATGATTATGATACCCATTTCATTCCATGGGTACCCATATGTTTATGTTTGATTGAGTATGTAAGATTGTATATGTTTAATTAATATTCATGAACATGTTATGATGGGTGTGACCAGATAGTCCTCTAATTAATTTGGTTATGTTGAGTCTCATGAGACATTATGTGCAACGGTCTTTTGCGGTTAGCCTTCACTCGTGATAACATGTGCAATGATCTTGGTGGCCAACCTTGAATTATGATCCTCTATGTGAAACATGCCATAAATTTTCTATTTTCAGGTTTTATGTTTCATCCATATTACAATGAAGCCATTTTTATATGATCCAAGTTTATATTTTATGATTCCATTTGTTCCATGCCTTTTATATCATTATGTCATGCCTTCTAACCCATGTTCTAAATAATTATTCTTATGTTTATTCCATTACTTGGTATTTTATATCTTCCCTTTGTTCATGTTATCCATAGGCTATCGTATGTAGATGTATGACCACAATAGAAATTAGTATATCTTTATGAAGATTAAATAATGAAATGTTTAGTATAGTACGTTGCTTTTTGTTTTTTATACCTAGTATTCCAAGACACTAGAATTTACAAACCAAGCTTTCTAATGTGATGATGTATTAAGATTAAAATCATGATACAATATGAGTAAAAGGATAGGGTCTCTATATATCATTCATCCATTGATGGATGAAATTTTCTACAATTTACTCTATGGACATAAATGTATGGAGAAACATTTATAATTTTTCGTAAAATTTAATTGTCATACAGATCCTACTCAGTAATGTTCGTTGAAATGAAATATCTTCAATAATACTATTTTCTATTTTAGATTCTGCTATGATGAGATTGTCAGATACCAATTCCATAAATATATAATAGGTAATTAGATTAGAATATAATATCATGTTTAATAATATGTCACACTAAAATATAAATGTCAGGATGAATTCGATTCTAGATATAACTATTCAAAATATTAAAATATCATTAATTGGGTAACATCTATTATTAATGGACACGACCACATATTTTAATCTCTATAACATAGTGAACCTTTAGGTGAACTACTTTATAAAATAATTATGGTGGGAATAACATCTCTAATTAACACACTATAATTAACATTTCCTTATTCATGATTGAAAACATGGTCTATAGTACTACTACATATGTCTTTTAAAAAGATTCAATTTATGGTAAATGTATATTGTGAACTATTAGGGAGAGTGAAACATAATTCTATAAGAATAAAATTGTATCTCCATACATGAATATCACTTCATTTTTTACCTTCAATCTTCAAATTAGTCATTGACATGATATTCTATATATTTTATGAATACATATATTGATGTTTTACATCATTAAAGAAGTTGTATAATTGAAAATTTTCTTCTCTGGATTGTATGTAAGATATTGTAGGAAGACAAGTTCATCATTAACCATTCATCAACGACAATTATACCCTTATATACATTTCAATCATGTCCATATTTTCTTTAACTCCACATTTTGTCAATAGTAAATTTATTAACATGTTAATAACATTATCACATATTGTTGTTCTATGTTCATTAAATAAAGAACACATCTGATGTACAAGAAATTATAATACGATAACTCAAATAAAAATTACCCATCTTTTCATCCAAATATAATAAGGATCTTTGGAATTGTTTTCCAAAACATGTGCCAATATATTTTAATTGCATGAATTATTGATAAATCACTAATTCAAATGGTCATTTACTTTAATATGCATTTCCTTTGAATTATGTCATCCATGGTCGATATTTATTTATTCATATTACATTTTTTAGATGAACTAAAACCAAATTCTTCATGCAATGATTCAACCGAAAAAACTGTGTACCATCATTAATAAATGGTACACCCCTACATTCCAATAATTATATTTCCTATAAAGTTTAATATTTTGGAAAATCTATTATCATATTGGAAAATATGGCTCCCAATGTGAACTCTTAAATTATTTTATCCTCATGCAATGTAGAAATTGTAACGCAAATTTATTTCATATCTTAAATAAACGGGGAAAAATAAAAATAAATATCATTATTTGGTTGTTTTGTTTTTTTTATAAGTAGAGAATACATAATGTATTTTCACTTCATGTAAAACCACAATGGGATGTTATAAATTACCAACACTACTAGTGTCATGACCCATCCTCGGGACCCGTGTTGTGACTACCCCAAGCCTGCCTCCCATAGGCTAGGGGCCGGAGACTAGCACCAAGGCGTAAATCCCGACAAAAAGGGGAAGGCATTGCCATTATAAAGTAAACAAACACCATAGAGTAAGCAAGTAGAAGTAAACACAACGTAAAACTGTGTATAATAGTTGTGCCGAAAAGATAGTGGGCCAAAATACAAACTCAAACTGAAAGTAAAGTACAACTGGAAAGAAAGTACAACAACTGAATGTAAAGAAGAAACATAGAGCCATCCACAGGAAGTCCCACCTGAAGGGTGGGTACAGATAACCTGCTCAACTCCTTGGGTCCATCCGTCCTCTCCGTGTACGTCCCGCCCAGTGGTCCACCTCCAGGTACCGACCTACTCCACAAGACTCAACCACGATCAGCGATTTCCGTCATGTACATCCAACACAACGTAGTGCGGGCATAGGCCGTGCAGGGGTTAGTATACGCTACTCAGTAGGGACCTCGAGACACCCGAAGGTCTCCCAGAATCCAAAAAGGATAATCCACAAAGGGAAGATACAATCATGATGTTACAACCAACACTACTTAGGTATATGCCCATACATATACCTAAGTCATCAATTCCAGTTCGCCTCTAACATCCGAGCCCAACATTGATCACATCCACACAGGATAGTACAACCCAATCCACAAAAGAAATCACAAGACAATCCACATAGGAAAGCAAGTCAATCATATAGAAGATAATGATTGAAAGTCAGGACTCATCTCACACATGTATACTCCTTCGTAAGGTGATAGAGATGATCAAATGGAGCCACTGATTCATCTAAGTTGGGACCCACGTAGGATACTAAACTAGCTAAGCTGTTAGACCCACATCTGATATAGAACATCTACTCTGCCAGACCCATGTAGGATAGTAAGAACAGAGTCATCGCCATCAAACCCACGAAAGATTTTAGTACGGTCTTCATTACTGTCGAACCCATGGAGGATTTCAGTGTAGTCTGTATCGCCGTCGAACACATGGAGGATCTCAGTATGATCTTCATAACTGACGAAACCACAATGGATTTCAGTGTAGTCTTCATCACCGTCGAACCCACGGAGGATTTTAGTATAGTCTTCATCACTGTCGAACCCATGGAGGATTTCAGAACAGTCTTATCGCCGTCGAACACATGGAGGATTTAAGTACGGTATTCATCACTTCCGAACCCACGGAGTACTTCAGTGAAGTCTTCATAACCGTTGAACACAAAAAGGATTTCAGTACGTTCTTCATCGCTGCAGAACCCACATAGGATTTTAGTGCAGTCATCACAGTCGCAGTCGCATCCTGCTCTAGGGTTCCCGCACACGACATGCTCGATTCCGGTAGGGTCCGCTCCACGAGCCAAGGGGTCGACACACAAACTAACACGTAGTTCGGAGTTGATGTATCTCAATGTTCTGTTTCGATAATAGGAACTCAACGTGACAAATGGCGCGTCAATTAGACGCCCGGTCTGAGAGTTATTAGCTTTTTCGTTCGAGGGGCCCAGTTGGTTTTTAAGTCAAAACCAACCTGACCGCACTCCAACTGCATCCAAACCTCGAGACGAGTAATCCAAAAGGTACGCCTCATTAAGAGGAATCCAAAAAAGTCGACAACACATCAATCAGATGTCTAATGCTCAAGTAATAAGTGTTTTCGCTCTGATGGCCCCATTGGTTTCGTGTTCGAACCGACATGGCCATACCCAATATTCTCTAAAACCTTGAGTGTAATATACCAAAACTGCCGTCTCAATCCAAGGATCTCTACACAACTGACGGTGCATCGATCGGAGGTCTGTAGCCCATGTTATGGGCAAAAAGACTGAAAGTGGTCCGAAAGTGGGGGGTCTGGGTCCCGTCCGTCCGGCCCACCCCCCCCCCCCCCCCCGAGTCGGGCCGAACCGGGTCGACCCGACCCAGTTCTGGGTCTGGCACATTAGGGCGCGGCCCAGCCAGGTGGCACGCTGGCTCGGCAAGCAGTCGAGCATGGGGGGACAAGTTCCCCCCTTCATTTTCCAGTGATGCACCGCTGGTCACCGCGTCTCACCTGGATCCCATGCGGAAGCAGGATCCGTTCATCCCGCTGACACCGCGGCTTCAGCCATGGCAGATCATGACGGCGGCGCGCTGGCATCGCCTTCCGCGGACCACCGGACGTGCTCCAATGTTCTGTTTTGCCCGACGTCTGCTCCTGCGGCTCTCCCGGGACCCGTAGATTACTGCGAAGGGTTAAAAATGCCTTTTCAGCCCACTTCATCATCGCCCATTGATGCTCTCACCCTGAACAGATAATCGGTGGGTTCAGACATGTTCGTTGGTCCGCACCCACTGCGTTAGTGGTCCAAACTTCTTTCAACAAGTAAACACATGTCGAGGATTTAATCCACATAAAATAAATTAAACAAAACCCCCTACATCAAGGTGTTGTCAAACGAAGGTTCGTCGCGGGAAATTAATCGTCGCGAAAGACGGAATCGCGGAACAAGGTTCTGAAAGCGTCGTCGACCTCTCGGAGAAGATAATCTTTGGCATTGCGGTACACGGCGTCGCATCATTGATCTCGGTGGATTCGGCATTCTTCGTTGTCCTTTATCGGAGGCCGGTGTTCTTCATCGGCGACGGTGCGTTCTTCGCGTTATTCAACGGGGAAAGAAGTTCATCAAGACTGGATTATTTCCTCCCCAAATCTTCTCACATAACACAATAGCCACAATAAAATAAGGATTTTCTTTACTCTATTACTCATGCCATCTGTTTCTGAAAACGAATAATTAAATCATGATTTAATTATCGAGCGTTGACCAATTAATGAGGCGTTTATTAATCCAATTAAACGCGAGAGTAGACTTCGCATTTAAGAGGGGGCGTGGGTGAGTTACCAAATTAATTTAACATGGAAGGTAAAAAGGAAATAAAGGGGGTGGGGTCCTGTGGGACGAACCTCACTAATATCCTACATAGTGGAGTTAGGATATTAGTGTGTCCCACTCCAACCACCAATAATTGGTTTAAACTACCTTAAATAAAAATAAAATTGGTTGTACAAATTTTATTTTATTCATTACTTAACCCACTAATTTTAATAACCACACCTGATCAAATGAAACTGCAGAAAATCTTTTCCTAAAAAATTACCAGCTCTGGGGTTTCATCGGGGCCCTCAGATTTCGATTTTGAGCACCGGTTCAAAAGTTAGAAGAACATGCTTGCTCGTTCACTGAACGTACCCGAGCTAAACTTCGGAAATTGATTCTGGGCACACCGGGCCTCAGAATCAGGTGCCGTTAGACACTGCATTCTTGTAAAATGCCAAAAAAATAAAATAAAATTCCTTGAATTTTAAGGGTCATTACATTACTCCCACATCAGATCTTTATGTCCCCGTAAAGATACATCATAAACTAGGGAAAAAAATGTGGGTAATGAGCATGAATCTGAGCCTCCGGCTCCAAAGGGCTCTCCTAGAGGTTCCCGTGCTTCCATCTGATGCGCACTAGAGGATTTGACCGCCCACGTAGGACCCACTCCTGTTGATCCTCATTTTCCACTGGAACCTCCGCAAAAGTCTCCCCATCATCAATGTCCATCTCCCCATGGTCGATGATATGTGTCGGGTCAAACACGTATCTCCTCAGCTGAGATACGTGGAAGACGTCGTGCACCCAGTGCAACTATGGTGGTAGAGCCAGGAGGTAAGCCACCTCGCCTATCCTACTGAGGACATGGAATGGTCCGATAAAGCACAGAGAAAGCTTGCCACCCCGGCCAAATCTTCTTAATCCACGTCGAGGAGAGACCCGCAAGAAAACGTGGTCACCATCCTCGAACTCGAGTGGCCTCTACCTCCTGCCAGCATAAGACTTATGCCGACTCTGAGGTGTCCTCATCCGCCCCTGGATGACCTGGACCTTCTCTCTCGTGGCCTGGACCATCTCTGGTCCCGTAAGTGCTGACTCCCCAGGGTCTACCCAGCATAGAGGTGATCTGCATGGTCGGCCGTACAATGCGTCGTATGGTGCCATCCCGATGGTGGAGTGAGAACTGTTATTTTACGCAAACTCTACCAAGGGTAGGTGGTCCTCCTAGCTACGACAAAAGTCGAGGACACATGCACGGAGCATGTCCTCGAGAGTCTGAATGGTCTACTCCGTCTGACCATCCATCGGAGGGTGTAAGGTGGTGCTCAGGCATAGATGCATCTCGAATGCCTCCTAAAACCGCTTCCAAAGCTGAAAAGTAATGTGATAATCTCGATCGGAGACGATAGATGATGGCACACCATGAAGCCGTATGATCTCTTGAACGTAGAGGCATCCCAAGATCTCCACTGATCCCTGCTCTAAGATGGGTAAGAAGTCAGCCGACTAAGTGAGTCGATCAACAATCACCCAAATGGAGTCATGACCTCTAGAAGTACGTGGAATTCCAGTCACGAAATCCATAGATATCCCATCCCACATCCACTCTGGGACCTCCAAGGCCTGTACCAAGCCTGTTTCTACCTTGTGCTCTACCTTCACTTGCTGGCAGGTGAGGCATCGAGAAACGAACTCTGCCACAACCTTCTTCATACCCAGCCACCAGTGCTGTCGTCTGAGATCCCGGTACATCTTCGCCACTCTTGGATGTACCACTAAAGGGTAAGTGTGAAACTATCTCTGTACCTCCTCCTGTAAATAAACTGGTACCATGGTACGTCCTCTGAAAAGGATGACATGCTCTCCTCCTACAGAGAATCCATCAGGTGCATGTCCTGAGGATATCTGTGCACGACACATCTCATAGTCAGCATCCTCAAGCTCTACCACTCTAACCCACTGCAGTAGTGGAGGAGTTACTGTGAGTGACTGAAGAAAGGCTGTTTCATCTCTATCAATGAAGGATATTTTCAAAGCGGCTAGCGGCTCTGTCGCCTCCACAAGTAGCTGAATTCCCATCCTCCTGCTGAGAGCATCGGCTACTATGTTCCCCTTTCCATGATTATAGACTATCTCAATCTCATAGTCCTGGAGGAACTCGAGCCATCGCCGATGTCTTAGATTCAGGTCCTTCTGCGAGAAGATGTACCTGAGACTCTGGTGGTCAAAGTAGACTGTAAAGCGCTCTCCCATCAGATAGTGTCACCACATCTTCAGAGTGAAGACCACTACTGCTAAATCCCGGTCATAGGTACTGTAGTTCTTCTCATTATGGATCAACAGACGTGATCCATAGGCGATCACTACCCTCTCCTGCACCAGGAAACATCCGAGTCTGGTCCCTGATGCATCGTAGTAGACTATGTACCCTACTCCCACCTCTGGTAGCCTCAAGATAGGTGCACTTTTCAATCTCTGTCTCATCTTCTGGACGCTCTGCTAACATATTTCTGACCACACGAAGGGTTTCCCCTTATTCTTAAAATCCATGAGTGGTGCCGCAACTCTGGAAAAGTCTAGCACAAATCTTCGGTAGTACCCAGCTAGACCCAAGAAACTTCTCACCTTCGTCACACTCCTGGGTGTCTCCAAAGCTAGAACTGCCTCGATCATCGTAGGATCCACCACAACTCCCGCCTCAGAGATGACGTGTTCCAAGAAGTGGACCTCACGTAACCAGAACTGACACTTCGAGAGCTTTCCATAAAGCTAGTGCTCTCGGAATGTGTCTAGTACATCTCTCAAGTGGTAGGTGTGCTCCTCCTCAGTGGTCGAGTATATCAATATGTCGTCGATGAAGACCACGACAAATCGATCAAGTTATGGCTGAAAGATCCTGCTCGTGAGACTCATGAACACTATTAGAATGTTGGTTATGCCGAAAGGAATAACCAAGAACTCATAGGGGCCATACCGACATCTGAAGGTCGTCATCTGCATGTCCTCGTCTCAAACTCTGAGCTGATGATAGCCTGACCTGAGGTCTATCTTCGAGAACTACCGTGCTCCCTTGAGCTGATAAAATAGGTCGTCAATCCTCGGTAGCGGATACATGTTCCTCATAGTAACATGGTTCAGGCGATGATAATCGACACACAATCGCAAGATCACATCCTCCTTCTTGGAGAACAATATTGGGGAAGCCCATGGTGAAACACTTGGTCGAATGAATCCCTTGCTATGCATGTCCTCCAGCTGTACCCGTAGCTCTCGAAGCTCAGCGGGAGCCATCCAATATGCTGGAGTGGATATCAGGGCTATGACGGGGTATAGGGAAATATAGAAGTCTACCTCTCTACGAGGAGGTAGTCCTGGGACTTCATCGGGGAAAACGTCTGCATACTGATCCACCACTACAGGAAAACTCGGACTCCACACATCAACTACTCCTAGGATTTGCCTAGCCAAATGATGAGTGATGGGATGTCTTCTCCTCAGCGTGAGTCCATCCAATTAGGAAAAGGCACCCTTCTCACCGGTGAAGGTAATCCTTCTCTCATCGGTGCGAACACATTGCACCTTGCACCTAATACATTTGATCTGAGAATAGACTGTAGATAACCAATCCAAGCCCAAGATGACGTCGCAAGTCCATGACGACGCTACAAGAAGATCCCAACCGAAGCTCTCACCTCCTAGAGTAAGCTCACACTGCGGGAACCATTGCATAATCATCGAGTCTGCTCCTGTAGGAGTCTCTAGCCATAAGGATCGAGCCAACGACTCTGTCGGAATCACCGAGATCTGAACAAGGGCAGCGGAAATAAAATAATGACTCGCTCTTATTTCTATAAGAACTACATCAAGGGTGTAGTAGACACAAATAGTACCTCGAATCATCTCTGGTGTGCCATGGTCATAGGCCTCCACTGCCTGAAGCTGAGCCTGTCTCTGCCCGCCAGCTCCCTGTGGTCGGGGTTAACCTCCTGGTGGTGGTGGTGGTAAACCCTCAAAGCGTCACCCACGACCTGCTGCTCGGCCAGCTCCCCTACCTCGTTCGCCTACTCTCAGTGGAACGCCACAGTCAACCCTCTGCCTCTACCTAGGTGGCCCCTCAACCGTCTGCTGCTCCTTGGCACGGCGGGTTGGGCAGTCACGATCGATGTGGCCCTGCCCGTCATATGCATAAAACTATCTGCTCCTCGGAAGGGTGGCTCTGCGCTGGGTTCCCCGCACCTCTGAGCTAGTGTTCTGAGGCCCTCTGCCTGATGGTCCGGTTCGCCTTGACCCTTGTGACGTCCGTCGACTGCCAGCTCTAAATGACTCTACTACATGCCTCCCTACGGTAGGTCTCGCTGCTAATGTAGGCTCAGCAAGAAATCTCTCAATGAGAAGGGCTCGCTCTAATACTCATGCCTCCGTCAGAATGTTGAGGGAGATCACCAATGCCTTGATCTCATGCCTCATTCCCTACTCGAAGGACTGGGCCTGGAAGATTGGTTCTCGTAACATGTCCGTAGAATAATGCGAGAGATCGGTAAATCTCGCCGAGTACTGGGTGACCGTCATGCTGCCCTGCAGCAGCTGTAGAAGCTCCTGGATACGCACCTTACTGAGAGTGCCTGGGATGAACACCAAGAGGTAGAGGCCCTCAAAGTCCGTCCAGAGGAGTGATGCCTCGTCATGCACCTGGAGCATCAAGCTCCACCATCTTCCTGCTGCTGCGTGCAGGAGGCTTGCTGCGAGGATCACCATGAGGTCAGCTGGTGTCCCCACTAACCTGAAAACTCACACAAACGCCTCTACCCAATTCTCGGCTGCCTGAGGGTCTGTCTCCCTCCGGAACCTGGGCATTCTCTGATGCTGAAACTCATGCAGTGCACTAAGGCGACGTGCACTATCAGCAGCTGGGGCTGGTAGAATCGGTGGCTCGGCGGGTAGAGGTATCGTCGGTGCCTCCACTGTCAAAGGGACCTGCACCGAGGCCTCATCACTTGGTGGGATGTCATCTCACTCAAAGCTCGGAACCCTAGTTGGCTGCCGTCGTCGGGCCATCCTGAAAAAAAAACAGGTGCACCATGGTCAAAACAGTATACCTGGTGAGCTGACACAAAGTAATCATAAAGAAAACATTTGAAACACACATGCAATAAATGTTTTCGTGCATTGAGTCGGAAATCAGAAGTCATGGTCCTGGTTTACTGATACGTCGGCCGACGTAGCAACACTGGACTCCCTAGACTGATAACCACAGTTAATACCCTTATCACTATTGCTTCAGATAGAAGAAAGATCAGAGTCATGAGTCCGGTGGTAGAACTGAACTCCTCAGATACCAATTTGTCATGATCCATCCTCAGGACCTGTGCCGTGACTACCCCAACCCCGCCTCCCATAGGCCAGGGGCTGGAGACTAGCTCCAAGGTGTAAATCCTGACAAAAAGGGGAAGGAATTGCCTTTATAAAGTAAACAAACACCACAGAGTAAGTAAGCAGAAGTAAACACTAAGTAAAACTGGGTAAAATAGTAGTGCGAAAAAATAAGTGGGCCAGAATACAAACCCAAACTGAAAGTAAAGTACAACTAGAAAGAAATTAAAACAACTGAAATTAAAGAAGCAACATCGAGCCATCCACTGGAAGTCCCACCGGAAGGGTGGGTACAGATAGCCTCCTCAACTCCTCGTGTCCAGCCGTCCTCTCTGTGTACGTCCCGCCCAGTGGTCCACCTCCAGGTACCGACCTGCTCCACAAACCTCAACAACGATCAACGTTGTCTATCGTCTGCATCCAACACAACGTAGTGTGGGAATAGCCCGTGAAAGGGTGCGTATACACTACTCAGTAGGGACCCTGAAACCCACGAATGTCTCCCAGAATCCACAAAGGATAATCCACAAAGGGAAGATACAATCATGAAGTAACAACCAACACAACTTAGGTAAATTCCCAAACATATACCTAAGTCATCAATTCGAGTTACGGTCCAACATCCGAGCCCAAGTTTGATCACGTCCACACATGATAGTACAACCCAATCCACAGAGGAAAGAACAACATAGTCCACATAGGAATGAAAGTCAATCATATCGAAGATAATGATTGAATGTCAAGACTCATCTCACACAAGTATACTACATCGTAAGGTGATAGAGATGATCAGATGTAGCCACTAATTCATCTAAGATGGGACCCACATAGGACACTAAACCAACTAAGCCGTCAGACCCACATAGTATATAGGCCATCTACTCTGCCAGACCCACATAGGATAGAAAGAATAGAGTCATCATCATCGATCCCATGGAGGATTTCAGTACGGTCTTTATTGCAGCCGAACCCATGGAGGATTTCAGTGCAGTCTTTATAACCGTCGAAACCAAAGAGGATTTTAGTACGATCTTCATCACTGCCAAACCCATGGAGGATTTCAGTGCAGTCTTCATCACCTTCGAACCCACGGAGGATTTTAGTACGGTCTTCATCACTGCCGAACCCACGAAGGATTTCAGTGCACTTTTCATCGCCATCGAACCCACAGAGGATTTCAGTACGGTCTTCATTACTGCTGAACCCACGGAGGATTTCAATGCATTATTCATCATCGTAGAACCCACAGAGGATTTTAGTATGGTATTCATCGCTGTCGAACCCACATAAGATTTCAGTACAACCGTCACAATTGCAGTCGCAGCTTGCTCTAGGGTTCCCGCACACGGCATGGTTGATTCAGGGATGGTCCTCCCAACGATCCAAGGGGTCGATACATCAAATGACACGTAGTCCAGAGTTGATGTATCCCATAGTTCTGTTTCGACAAGAGGAACTCAATGTGACAGACAGCACGTCAATCGAACGCCCGGTCATATAGTTATTGGCGTTTTCGTTCCAGGATCCCGGTTGGTTTTTAAGTCAAAACCAACCCAACCCCACTACAACTGCATCCAAAACATGAGCGGAGTAATACAAAAGGCCCGTCTCACTAAGAGGAATCCAACAATTTCGAAGACATGTCAATCAGACATCTAAAGCTCAAGTTATAAGTGTTTCAGCTCCGAAGGCCCGGTTAGTTTCGTGTTCGAACCAACCCGGATGTACCCAATGTTCTCCAAAACCTTCAATGTAATATACCTAAACGACCGTCTCTATCCAAGGATCACTACGCAACTAACGATGCATCGATTGGTGGTCTATAGCCCATGTTATGGGAAAAAGGCCGAAAGTGGTCCAAAAGTGGGGTGTCTGGGCCTGGTCCGACCCGGGACAACCCCCCCCCCCCCCCCCCCCCGGGTCGGGCCGAACCGGGTCGACCTGACCCGGGTCCCGGTCCGACCCATTAGGGCGCGACCCGGCCCGGCCGGCCGCGGCCGGGCATGGGTGGACGTAGTCCCCCCCTTCCCTTGCTAGCGACGCAGCGCTGGTCTCCGCGTCTCCCCCAGATCCCCCGCGGCGACGAGATCCGTTCATCCGGCTGTCGCCACGACTTCGGCCACGGTGGATCCTCCAGGCGGTGTGCTGCCCCCTCGAGGAAGTCGGCTGGGGCCGGCCGTGGCGCCGGTGGGGCGCACTGGCAGCGCCTTCTACGGACCACCGGACGCGCTCAGGTGGTCCGTTTTGCCCGCCGTCGGGGCCTGCGGCTCTCCCGGGACCTGTAGATTACTGGGAAGGGTTCAAAACACATGTGTTTCCCCCTTCGTCGTCTCCCATCGATCCTCTCACCACGAAAAGAGAATCGGTGGGTTTGGACTTGTCTGTTGGTCCGCACCCACCGCGTTAGTGGTTCAAACGTCATTCAAAAATTAAACACATGTCAAGGATTTAATCCACATAAAATAAATTAAACCAAACCCCCTACCTCAAGGTGTCGTCGAACAAAGGTTCGTCACGGGAAAATAATCGCCGCGGAAGACGGATTTACAGAATAAGGTTCTGTAAGCGACGTCGACGTCTTAGAGAAGAGAATCGTAGGCATCACTGTACAAAGCGTCACGTCGTCGATCTCCGAGGATTCAGAGTTCTTCGTCGTCCTTCATAGGAGGCTGGCGTTCTTCGTCGGCAATGGTGCATTCCTTGTTTTCTTGAACGAGGAAGGTCGTTCTTCAATACTGGAGTATTTCCTCCCCAAATCTTCTCGCACAACACAACAGCCATAATAAAATAAGGCTTTGCCTTATTTTATTACTCATGTCTTCTGTATTTGAAAATCAAGAAATAAATCACGATTTAATTATTGAGAGTTGACCAATTAATGAGGCGTTTAATAATACAATTAAATGCGAGAGTAGACTTTTCATTTAAAAGGGGGTGCTAGTGAGTTACCAAATTAATTGCACGTGGGAGGTAAAAAGCAAATAAAGGGGATGGGGCTCGTGTGGTCCCACCTCAATAATATCCTTCCTAATAGAGTTTTGATATTAGTGGATCCCACTCCAACCACCAAGAATAGGCTTAAACTACCTTAAATAAAAATAAATTTGTTTGCACAAATTTTTTTATTCATTACTTATCCCACTAATTTTAATAACCACACCCGAGAAAACGCCACTCTAGAAAATGTGTTCCTAAGAAATTACCAGTGCTGCGGTTTCATCGGTGCCCTCAGATTTCGATTCCGATAACCTGTACAAAAGTTATAAATACCCTCTTGCTCTTTCACTGAACATACCTGAGCTAAAATTCGGAAATTGATTCTGGGCACACCGGGCCTCAGAATCAGGTGCCGTCAGAAACTGTGTTCTCGTAAAATCAAAAAAAAAATCCATGAATTTTACTGGTCTTTACAACTATACATGTATTGTGTGTACTAATTTGTGCACCAAAAGTATTTATTACATCCATCTTTAACACATTATGAAGGTTTCATGGATTTTTTTAAAATTAAGGATACCCGGAATATGTTTCTTCCACCGAGGAGAGTTTGTTGGTTGTCTTAGTTTCTCATAAACGATTATTATATCTTCATTCCATGAATTTTTTTTTCATTTTCAAAAAAATAATATATTCACTTATTAAATTTAATGATAGGAAAGTACAATACAAATGTTAAAGGAATTGATTCTCCTTTTTTGTATAGATATTTTACAAACATATGGAATTTTTTGAGTTATTCATTTCATGTGATCTATAAAATATAGTATCATAGTTTTCAATATTAACATCCTATTTTTTCCATAATTTTGTTAAAAAATTATTTAATTTATAAATTCGGTGAAATTAATTATTTTCTTACAAAACTATTAGATAAATTCAACTTTAATAAAAAAAATTATATAGAGAAAATGTATTGGATAATGGTCACATGCACGCTCTATTGAAAACTCAATTGAAATTTTAATGACATCATCATACTACACTATCATATTATTAGAATCAATCCATTTTCATTTTATATCCATATTATTAGGTTTATTAATTTTTATTTCTAAAATATATAAATAACTGTCGATAAGGTGTTAATTTTGAAAGTAGAAACTTATATGTACTGTGAAATTTTTAGATTACCCTCCTAATAAATAATTCATACCACATTAGACACTGAAAGAAGAAATAAAAAAATTATAATAACAAAAAGGATAGAATTTATTGAAATTGGAATATTATACTCCTTATGAGGAGGTTTCATATTGATACCCTCCTCTCAGAAAAATAATTTTTAGAGTTTGAGATAATCTATGATGGTGTATTGTAAAATTAAATTACACAATTGATTATGGATGAAATCATTTAATTTGAGTGATCATGGATGTGTAAAAATTATTATAAAGGGAACCATCTTGGGATGATATCCTCTCTGATCCTATTTTCACCTTTAGTATATAGTAATCTTAATTAAATAAAAATCATCATATTAGAATAATATTGTTGAATAAATTTCTACATCATAATGCTATTGGTGATTATTCTTAAAAAATTATCTTTTTACACAATGATAACATGAAAAGAAACAATTGCTAAGTGTTAATGGTTTATACACACCCCAATAGAGTAAAAAAAATAGAAAATTTTAAAAGAATAATTTATCCTATATAAATAAATTTTTCTATGATAATATGTTTTTAATGATGTGTATTGATATTTTTTTGATGTCATGAGAATCATTAAATGATTAAAATGTGTTATATATTTAATTTAATAATGAATCCAATAAAATTTAATCAATTTAAATACATAGAGAGAAATAATTATCACCCACTAAATAATTAATTGTTATTAGTTAGGATGAAATTGTAATCAATAATGATGTTTCTGATGAGAATCATTAAAACATTATAGGTGTTAAAAAGATAAATAACTTAAATATAATCAATTGATGATGAAAATAAAAATTAAAATCAAAATATTTAGATTATAATAAATTAGAGTTTCCACTATACATTTAATGATGTCATCCTAGTCAATAATACAGAACGTGTTGGATTTACGGATGTTTTATGAACATCATTGGAGATGCATTGTACTTTAAAAATTTATTGAAATTGGATTAAAAATTGTTGGAGAACATAATGATTTCCCTTATTACCATAGTATTTGTTCCTCAACAATGAAATTGCAATAGTTTCTAGTATGAAAGAGACTAATCTCTAATTATTCAAGTAGTCAAAATGGGGAAGATTCATCTTATTTGGAGACCCACATCCAAACAGATTTAGTGCCTTGACATCCTCACCACAAAAACTACAACATAATTCATATCTACCATGAGGAAAACTAAGTTGCTGATGGACTTTCTAACATGGGGATCTTTGAATATTCTCGTACTCATATATCTAGCATCACATGTGATCTGATTACTATTTTACAAAGAAACAAATGTAAATTTCTTACCTTTCAGCTATTGTAATATCATTCTTTCCCATTAATGATGATTTTCTGCATGATCTTAAAAAATATTATTTGGAGATGTTAAAAATCAATAACTCATACAAGGAATTATCTTATTATTATATTACACTGGTAGACATGGAGTATTAATTGATGGTTTGTTAGAAAACAAATAATGTACACTCATTAAAATAAGAAAATGAAGAAAATTCAATCAATAATAAAATTTATTGCGGTAGTAGATCTATATATTTAATAATTTTTTTTAAATAACGTACATTTATAGAAAAATTTATTTTGGAATTAGAATGATATAATAGTATTTTTTTGTATTTTTTTCAAACAAATACTATACAAAAACCAATATTTTTCACAAAATCCAAAAAATTTGTAAAAAAATTATTTTATTTAAAATAGGGATACTAAATTCATGTATGTGTTAAAATGTAATTATGTTAATAATTATTTAACATGGTATTTTTAGGGAATTTAAAATTTTATGTATTCCATTAGGTCACCAGTTTAATCATTCACTAATGCTATCTTATAACTATTATATATAACATACCCCTTATGAACAAGATTTATTATGTAAATATTTTTGACACTATAACGTATGTTGTAATTTTTTAATAAATGAGTGTAGCTATTGAGACCTGATACATCTAGTCATTCTTTCACTTTTACATGTTCTTCCAATTATAATCATATATATGAATTATTCATTGGCTGAATTTTCATGGATTTTCTCAAAATACAGTCAGGTTGATTTCTTATAATGGGTTTGATCACTATGACCTAGCTCAATTAGGGTTGTATCTTCATATATGTTTAGTGTTCCTTCACTTATATTGATTTTCTTATATTTTGGTTTTTTTCATTTCCATAATAACTAATATAAGAGGCAGGTTTATAATCATTTTTGTAGGTACAAATCAGACTAAAGAACGTTAAATAAATTTTTTTCCATTTATTTTTCGGATGATTGTGAATCAAGATATTATAGTCAAATTTTTGTTATGTTTTTGTTATATAATATAATTTATCATTAAATATTACAATTGATCATATATGTTGGTGGATCTTTTGAGCATACCCATGAAAGGTTATCCAAAATAAATAAAATGAAATAATTATTAGTGTTTCTTTTTTCGAATTTTGGTTGGAATTGTTTTATGAATCAAATATATGAGAGAATGATCCAACAAAAAAATTTATTTAAATTTAAAAAAAAATATTGACCTCATGATTCATGTAGTATTGGTATATGGAATAGAAAACAAAAACAAACAAATTTATGAAAAATAAAATAAAAACTTAAAAAGTGGTGGTGCTACGTGGAATAATGTTATGAGTGATAGATTCCTATATAAGCCACCACACCCACTGGGGTTTAGTAGCACAGTCACCCACTCCCTAGTTGTGCCATTCCTTGATTAACTTCATGATTTACAATGGAATAGTTTATATGGTCTTTATATTCATGATGGACATCCTCGCTAAAACACCCCATCCAAAACTCTCTTTCTAAAGAATTCACCACTTACTCTCTATTTGAGGATCCACAATTTTCTATGTAACTGTAGAACTACAATTAAGGGATCCAAAATTGGAGATAATGTACAATTACTAATTTCATGCACCCACACTAGTACTTGGACCATGATCTTCTAAAAGATATAAAGTTTCTCATGCATCTCTTGGATAATCATCTGAATTTATAAGTACTATTTTTGTTGTCCAATGTTTTAAATGTATAAATTATTTTATTTTTTTCATTATTTTACTACCACATATCTATATTTTATCCCCTCCCCAATAGTGAATGCTAAAATGTTGATTGAGTATTAACTATTTTCTTTTAAGTTTGTGATTAAAAATATTATTATTTCTCGAATCACTATAATAGATGAAGTCTTAAACACTATAAGAGATGTTAAATTTTTTTTAAAGGTTGGGTCCAAAGACTCATTTTTATTATTAAATCAAAGCAAATTCCTCTTTTAACTATGTATGGGAAACCCATTACATAGCCCGAAGGCCCAGTGGGCTTGTAGCCCATTATATAGCCCGTAGGCCCAAATTCGAAGGCCAATTCATATTCTGTGAATAGTAACCTGCTGCTACAGTACCACACAGTATCGCCGCCGCTACAGTGTCATTCCGCCTCTACAGTGCCCACTGATGAACAGTGCCGCCGCTGCTACAATACCGCTATAGTACTGCTACAGTACCATGCGCCCCATGGGTTTTGAACCCCCATTTTCCATGTATTATTATAGGGTGGTTACCACTAAGCCAATCCCCAACTACAACAAGAGATGTTATATTTAATTGAAAGAAATTGTTAAAAATATAATCGATGATAAAATATGTTAATATTTTTATCTCTCTGAACAAAACTGATAAAGGCCCACTTTATAGTATTAAAATGAAAGTGATGATCATTTCCCCATTTGTCAGTACTAAATTAATGTGTTGATAATGGGGTAATTTATCAATGTTTTATTTTAGTGCTAATAATGGGGGCATTTATCATTGAATTATTTTTGAATTGAATATGGTCAAATTTCAGTGATTTTATTTCACTAATAAAGGTGACCATTATTAGTGAGTTTTGTATGTTATTATAAAGATAATGAAGTTACTAAAAAGTTTAAATAGACTGGCATCAGCCCTATAATTACAAAACCCATAAGTAACTAAATATATAGAAGTATAAATATTGTAAAAAAATATATTGAAATAAAAAATATAACATTTAAATATCATTTGAATAAGAAATGTAAATAAAAATATTTATATTGATGTGTTGTATCAAATTAATAAAAACAAAAATACAACCATTATAATAAATATTAACTCTTATAGAAGGATTTCACCAAAGATCAAACATTATACAAAAGGGTTACCCATAAATTAAATCAATGTTTATTTTACTAATAGTAAATAAAAAATAAAAAAAATTAATTTTTTTAATAAACATATGATAAATTATATTGTCAATTACTACATATATATATTAAAACATTTATCATTTAATCATGAATCATATTGATGTGTAGTAAATTCCTACACATCTCAAATGAATTATGTATCATTTTACTATATTTTTACAATAATAAAATCCAGTATTCAGGGTTTTATCTCTGTGATACTAGCTTCTAAAAAAATCCAACTTTAATATTGAAAACACACAAATTGATTCATAACAACCACATCATGCATTTTATTGAAAATTGGTCAATTAATACACAACATAGTGGAATAATTTATTATATTCCTAATGTTTCAAAATAGTCTCATCTTCTATACTTTGTGTTGAATATATGACCCACTATTTAACCTAAAATCAGATTTCTATTGAAAACATACAAATCGAGTCATACCAACCACTTCATGTGATGGATTTATCTATGATGTTTTACTAAATGTGAAAAATTAATTATGTATAATTGAATAAGGGCGTGAAAAAAAATTGAGCTAGTTTTTTCATTCTTCCCATTATGAACATTTCAAATTGAAAGTCTAGTTTTATTTTAAAAAATGTACACCATATTATGATGAACACATCATGAATCACATTGGAATGATTTCAATTCATATAAATTAAAAAAAATTATTGATAATTTTCATAAAATTTGAAAAAACTATGAGCTAATTTTCATAGATTTTTTGTTGTAATGTATGTTTTAAAATAAACTACATAATATATATATAAACCATAAAAATTGTGTCATACAAACCACACCATGTGTTATATTGATGTTTTTTAAAATCCTTTATGTACGAAATGAATTATTATACATTTGACTAAATTTTGAATACAATATGAGCTCATTTTTAATTTTTTGGAATGTGAGGTGGAATTTAAACTAAAATGACACTTTTATAAAAAATAAACAAACATCTTGTTATAGAATCAACACCAGGCATCATATTGATCAATGTTTAATTCGTATATTAGAAAAAGTGAATTATGGATGGTTTTCTTAAATTTGGTAGAAAATATGATCTTTTTTTTCCTGGCTATTGCATATTGATGATTGTTTTAATCTAAAATGGAACATTTCTATTAATAACACACTTCGATTCATAACACCTGCATCGTGTGTTTTATTGATGCATGGATTATTACAACATGTTGAAAATAAATTATGGATCATTTTCATAATGTTTGAATATAATCTGGGATTGTTTTTTTGGTTTTTTCTTTTGGATGTGCATCTCAAACAATATCATATCCTTTATATTAAAAACATTCACATCATTTAATACTAACTACATATTGTTCTATAATGACACGTAATCAACTAAAATATGGAAAAACTGATTTATCATCCACTTTCTCAATGATTGATAATAATCACTGATATTTATTTTGGGTTTTACTAAGTGAATCTTATATTATACTAAAATGGGACATCTATACCGAAAAAATCAACTTCAAGTAATAACACCCACATCATCTTTGAGATTGAAATATTGTATGTTCCTACATGTTAGAAATTAATTACTGGTCAATTTCATAATTTTTTTTAAAATATTAGTTTTTTTTATTTTTGTATATGTTACACATTTTAATCTGAAATGTCAATTTTATATTGATAAAATGTTCTTCAAGACATATGGTAAACATCATGTTCCAGTTTGATATGAGGATTATTCATATATATCACAAATAAAATATGGATTTTTTTAAAATTTTTGAAAATAATTCATGCCAATTTTCATTGTTTTGGATATTTGATTTATGTTTTAAACTAAAATAGTACTTCTATATTGAATGAAATAAAATTATTTCACACCAGAAACATCGTTTTTTGGAATAATGGGTGGAGAATTATTAAATGCTCAAAATTACTTATGGATTATTTTACTAATGTATCAAAACAATATGATTATATATTCTTTGATTATTTGTATCTATTGTGTTTTTTTTTCAATAAAATGATAATTTTAAATTAAAATCCATCATTAAATATTATATTGGTAAAACCCTATATCAAATTTATATGCAATCAACTCGTACACCTCAAAAACATGTTTCAATTTTCAAATTTTGTAAAACAACATGAGAATATTTTCGTGGTTTTGGAAATGTGACATGTGTTTTAAATAGTGATCAAAATACCTCAAGATAGTATAAAGTATCAAAATTAATCAATTTATGGGGTATAAAACCATAAGGAATGAGCGAACCAAAAAAAATTATGGCTCATGGAGAACTGATGAATCTAAACCAAAACATCCCAATCCAAATATGAAAGACTCTATATCAGACCTAAATTGATTCTATTGTAATATATTTGGGTGAAATTATTGAGATTGATATGAACAAACCCACGGTAGTGATCCACGATCACAGAGAGATAGAAATACCCAAATTAGATGGATAAAAAGAGAAAGAAAGAGTGTAGTGAAGGAAATCTAAAGAGGGAAATCCTAGAGAAATACAAGGTCGCTAAATCATAGAAACACATATGAAAATTTGAATCAACAGATAAAGGTGAAACCATGAAATTATAAAAAGTAGTAGGGAACCAAATGGAGAAAAATTCATCATTTTAAGCTAGATGAGGAAATACCGTCTCTAGGGGAAGAAACCCTAAATGAAGGATAAGTGTGGAAAACTGAAAAGATTTCAATGTCGGATGTAGTCATATATTATATAGCTGATTCCATGTATATTTTGGATTATAAGAATTCTAAAGAAGTGGTATTGATGTAAAACATTGTCCAAGATAATGATGTGGTACCTAGAAGTAAATATCTCATCACACTCTATTGTGATAATAATTTAGTGGTGGATCCACTAAAAGAGCCAAGGACATATCATTAAATGAAAAATATAATTTGGAAGTATCACATATTGGTTGTTTTTTCTGAGAAAGGATATATTTTTCTGACATGTATTTCTATGCAATTCATTATGGTGGACCCCATGCATAATGTCTTAACAGAGTAGAAATAAGAGTATTATGTGACATATATTAAACAAAAATTTAAAGAAAGTTGGATCTAGTCGATGTGGGGTTTTTTATAGTTGGTATCCTATGAACAATGATTTGTACTTTAATTACATGTATTTTTTTATGTATTGATTATTAATTAACCATATTATTACTTTTGGGTTTATGTTCAACTTATATTAAATTTAATAATTCAAAAATTTATTTTTCACATTGATACGTTCATAGAAGTTCCCTACTATGATGAAAAACATGGATCCCTATAAAAATATTCTTAATATTGTTATATGATTAGAGGTCATACGTTGATGAGAAATATAGTTTTTAGACTATCATGTATGGGTACTCATAAGTGGATGAATCTTCTTCATATGAGGTTCTCACATGGTAAACTCCATGAAAAGAGATTATGAAAACACAGCCACCAGCAAGAATTACCCTTGTTTTAGTGTCCTCGGTTATTCCTATTAGTGATAATGTGTAATGGTACATATAATTTATGATTATAATTAATTCATTTCATGACTCAAGAAGGTATATTTTCTAATGAAAACCATGATGACATATGTTTATAGTGATGTAAAGTACATTGGTTGAATCGTGATAGATATGTCATTAATGGACCTATCAAGGAAGCATTAGTAACTTCTATCATTATAAAAGATGATATCTCAAATAATTTATTTCTATATAAAAATCTCCCCATGTATCATGGTTATAGTGTGATGACATTTTTATTCCAGATAGTCAATGAAAGGTGTATCAAGAATATAGTCTAGAGAGTTGGATGTGCAATATCCCTAAAAATATGTTTTAATATTTTGATTATATTACATTGTTATATTTTTATGTGGTTATCATCATTGTAAATTTACATTCATTTTATATGGTGCCTTGACCAATTACTATATAATAATCATGGACTTTAAGAAAGCCTTCCTAATTCCAATGAGCAATATTCGTACAGGGTCACACAAAATGTTTTTTCATTGATATCTATTATTTTTTATTGGATTTTAATTAATGGAATGAATATTATTTTCAAGACTAAATAATTTTTTTACTCTTATTTTATTGATGGAATAAATTAAATAAATATTTATTCACTAGATTATGAATAAAATATAATAATCTATTTTAATGATAATTTAACAAATAGTTATTTTCTATTTTATGAATAATATACATATTTATGTAAATAAAATATTTTAGTTGGGTATTTTATAAATTATAGTGTATTTTGAATGGACCAAGACTGAGTCTGGTAAAAAATATTATCTAATAATTCAATTAAATAATAATTGTTATTCTCCAGGTTGGGAAGTGAAAGAAAATATTATTATTATTTTATTATGATTCATAGGGATTATTACTGGTTATTATGTTATTTAACAGCTGGCATGTTTTAAATATTTATTTTATCCCAAACCCTAGATCTATAAATTTCATATCATGTCCATTTTGTTGAGTATTGATTAGTACAATCAAAATGGAGAATTTTTACACTCAAGGAATTTTCTCTAGACTCATTATCCCTCTCTCTCACTAATGAATATACTAAAATTCAATTATTAATGACCAATGAATGAGAGATCATTAGTAAACAATGAAACACATTCGATTCACCAGGATTTCACCAGTAGATCGAGTGGCATTTATCATAGATCATAGGAGCACATGTGGATTACCACTAGAAGCATTTGATCATTGGATCCTCACAGTGTAATGAAGAATATATAGAAGTATATTTTTAGAAAATCATCACTAATCAATTAATAAATTGAATAATTATTGGTATTAATTTTGTAAATATTAAATCATTTTATATATGTTTGGCATAAAAGGTCCTTTCTCATGGGTTTATGAAACTACAATTAAATGAATTTTTAATTTATCTCCCACTACCACATATATCTAGTGCACCCAAAAAAAATTATGTTTCCATAAGAGAGACTCCAACACAATAAAACATCATAATTTTACTTATAATCATTATACCATCAACATTTGAAATGGAATCTATAAATATTTCTTCTCTATATTAAATGTAGTACATAATTTCAAAATTAAATGATGTATAATAATGAACATGTAATTTCAATATATGTCGAAATTGAACCAATGTGGTGAATGTAATATCAATTATTTTTTTGAATTATTTGTTGATTTACAGGATTTTCTTGATCTGAACTTTTGTTTCCCCTTATTGTTTTCTATCATTAATATCAGAACTCATTTTAGACATTTTTCCATAATTTGAAAACGTTTAACCTTAACGAATAAAGTAATTATAGAATAATACATTTTCATATCTATAAATATATGTAAATAAGATATTAATTTTATGTAAAATAGTACACCTTTTCGATAGGGTAATCAATACACAATTATGAGTTTCATTGAAATCTTATGTTTCACAAATCTTTGAGTTATTCAGAAAATTAATATAATAAAAATAATATTTTAAACGGCAGGTAACACATAGTTATTATGATGCAAGGAATAAAAATAACTATCTGAATTACGATTAAACCAGTTTTATATTGTCTTTAAATTTATCTAATATTGATTAAAGGCTTAAAATAAGAATGAATATGATTTAATGCATGAAATATTCTAATATTATTTAAAAGGTCGATTTACCGCATTTGGATGGTGAAATTTTTTTCACCCAGTTTTATGTCACATTTATATGTTCTATTATAAAAAATTAACATATTATTTTGAAAAGGTACATCATTATTTATCTTTTGTATGATTTTGGTATTTTTCAGATAAAGTTCATTTTTAATGAATAGTGAAAAATTCGGCATTTTATATCTAAACTATCATTTAAATTAAATTATTTATATGATTATATTGTTCTTATAATTTTTTTTATTTTTTAAATAGATTATATTTTTATCATCTAATCTAATTATGGTCATTGGAGGTAATTTAACTTTGATATTTTACATAAACACATGTCAATCTCTTGATATTTTTATTTCTTAAAAACACACTTTTTTGGTTTCGACAACTGAAATTAATTTTAAATTAATTTCTGAAAATTCTTTGTTTTGAATTTAGAAAAATAAATTCCATATTTATAAATATGATATCCAATTTTATTAAATAGTTACCATTTTTAGGATGTATGAATAATAACATCAGAAAATATTTTATTTACCATGGATAAAAGTTAAATATGGTAAATAAGGGTAAAAATAATATTATAATAATATTAAATTACCCTAAAATATGTAAAAACAATATTAGATGAGATATTTCTTACAATGGCCATCTTTAGGTTGATTTTAGGACCCCATGGAGCCACTTGTGTGTGAAAATGACTTTTAATTAAATTTAATTTAATGTTTAGGAATATATATCCCAAACATGTATGTTTTACTAAACAATTTTTATATGTGGTAATATAAGTGTTCACTTCAACTATTAATAGTAATTATAATGTTAAAATGTTTTCCTACAATATGGTATTTTATCTATTATTTTTACACATCAAATAAATAAATTTATTAATGAAACAATGGTGATGTAGTGATTACCATATTAATGATGGATTTAAATAATTGAGAATATAAATATTAAAATAAATTACTTTTTAAACCTATTATTCAATTTAAAAATTTAAGGGATGATTATGACTTGTAATCTTTTAATTAAAGAAGTGTTTTTTGAAATAATCAAGTTTTTATGGATTTTTAAGATGTCATGATATGAATAATATTAAAATTTTCCAAAATGAGTTTTAAATCAATTAATATTTTATTAAATGATATAAAATTCCAAAAATATAATATTCGACCAAATGAAATATATTATGTTGTAAATGACAAAAATGATCCATTTTTGGGTCTCTTTAAATTTTATATTAATAATTGTGACCAAATAATATGAATAAACATTTATACATGGTAAAAGATAGTGTAGTTTACTAAGGGTTAAAGAAAAACGATAAGGTTAATTTTATAAAATAAACTTGTATAAAATATATTTGATGAATTTTTTAGACCCATAATCACCTTATATTCTAAATATATCTCTTTTAATTTTTTGGAATTAGAAAATAAATTATTAATAATATAATATTTTATAACATTCTGAAAGTGCCCCCATCCTTCTTACAAAAGGACACCACCTATGACACCTAATCAAAGATTTCAAGCCCCCCTAGATCATCTAAAAAATTTCCAAATAAGATTTCAACATTTTTATATTACTGCTAGAAGCCTTACATTGTGATAAAGTAAATTAAAGAAGGCTTTTTAACTTAAATCAAAAGGAGTTACCCGATTTGAGGTAATGTCTTCTCTCAAGATTCTTTCATTTATATCCCTTCTCCGCCCCCCTAAACTCTCATTACAAAATAATTTAATATAAAATTAATTATTTTCAATATATTAGGTAGTTTTTAATAGATTTATTTGTACTACACGAAAACATATATTTGTCTAATGGGAATATAACTTATAGTTTCGGTGGACGGTGAACTACGGCTCACGAATTGATGATTGTTCAACCTTTACCTACCACCTCTTATGAGGGACCTTTTGAAGGAATTTTAATTATATATTATATTAATTATATTTATATTTTCTCAATGATTCTATATTCTCATTTATAACATATCTTAATTTATTTCATGTTTATAAATACAATAATATCATTTGAGATAGTTCAGACTACCACCCCATCAAAAAGATATGGCTCATTCATGACATAAATGAAATGTAAAAAAGATGGAGTAGATGAAAATATATATGATATTATAATGTAATTATAATATACTTATGTATCATTTAGTTTTCATTTATTTAGATATGAAAAATAAATGAATGTAGTGTTCGTGAGTACGTAGGATATACCATCTCCATAAACGGTGAATTTCATTTCTTATATCCAAATGATATAGGCTATTTTAAATACATTTATACGAGATATATATGATATATATGATATCTAAATCATAAATGTCATTCTTTACATAATTTAATTTATACCACTTGGATAATTTGTAATTATAACATGTTCATTTTTGACTCATGTTCCGAACATCGGAAAAATGTCTGATATGAACTCAAATATTAACTAATTGTAATAGAATGTTAATAAGTGATTTTAAAGGAATAATAACATGAAATGGTTTTGAAGAATGTATAAATTAAATTATGTTTATTTTTCAGAAAGATCAAGGATCATACATACAAGTTAGACATGAGGTAAGGGACTTTGTCTCAATCTTCTTCCATTGAGGGATATTCTGATAATATACAACTAATTATATTATACCGTGTATAAAAACACCCTTATAATTTTAAATTCATTAAATTGATTCTATTTTCTATGATCATTTTACTAAACGACCAGTGGAATAGTTTTTAACATATGTGGTGGCAATTACCTCTCCACCGCCGTAATCTTTATTTTACCTCCTATATAAGAATTCATGTTGTTTAAAAAATGAAATAACTTATTTTTTTGTAGTGTTTTCATATTTATAATAGTTTTTCAATTATATTGTTTATTTCAATATCATGAAATTATTTATTGTTATTGTGAATGAAATTTTATTAACGTAATGTTGATATTCGCAATATTTTGTTTGTTATAATTATATAATGGTACTTGGATGTTTGATGGGTGGTTACCTGATAAACCAATGACGGATGGTTATGTGATAAACCAAATAGTGGTTCATTATCTAATGAACCATGGGAGGCTGGTTACGTTATAACCTATAATGCATTGGGTATGGAATTCATATGTATGCCAATTCCATTTGGTGATATGTCTGGATGTTGACAATATGTTTATTCCATTTAAGTATGTTTATGTATTAAGTTAGCATTATATGTTATATGTTGAATTTTATGGGATTTTGGAAATATCTTGGTTACAAAAAGGGTATCAAATGATCTTATATTCAGTGAAGTGTTTTTACTACTTCTTAATGTTGAAAAGTATTACATTATAATAAAGAATTCATGGTTT
Source organism: Viscum album (assembly GCA_963277665.1). Taxonomy (NCBI): domain Eukaryota; kingdom Viridiplantae; phylum Streptophyta; class Magnoliopsida; order Santalales; family Viscaceae; genus Viscum; species Viscum album. Next base: position 356,824,283 of record OY728158.1, on the reverse strand, counting down.
TCATGTTATTTGAGGAATAACAGTTTTCTTTCTATATGTATCCCTTACTATGATTTTTATACTCACCCCAAGTTTTGAAATGTTTTTCGTATGAAATAAAGAAAAATAGATTCAATGATAGGATCAAGGAAAAGTTATGCTATTAAAACATGAAACAATGTCTTGTTTTGTAAAGAGTTTTTTATTAATGAAAAAATGGATAGTGAGTTGAAGTTTCTACATGTAATATTCAAGATGGTATGCATAAGTTATGAACAACATCACTAAATCAATAAAACTGAATATATTATCAATGTGAATTATTAATGTTATTCAAGAATATGTAATGTTTATGGAACATGCTTAACAGTTGGTATCATAGGATGATTTAGATAACAATAGAGGTTAGGGTGTTATTTAAAAATAACAAACATAACCATAATGATTAGTAAATTAGAAATAATCATATTTATTTTAGGTAAATATAATGGGTTTAAGATAACATGAATAGGTATATCATAGTGTTTACCCTCCTCATAAGAGATTATATAATAATTTCACTAATATACTCACACTAACATTTTTTGTTTTAGTAAATTGATTTATCTAGAAAAAACCATAGTAAAAATGGTTATGAAGGAAAAAATTGTTGTTTTATGAATGTTCAACTAAATGAAAAGAAATATACAATGATAACTATTTTGGTTCTTCTTGAAAAACTATCTAGAGTCATGATTGAACACCAGATCCTTTATGATTTTTCTAAATCATCATATTTTCAAAAACAAATCCTAATGGATGTTCATGTAATAATCACAAAATTATGTATATTAAAAAATTATGTGTCAAGAATGCGAAAAGAAACACCAATGAAAATTATTCAAAAGGACCGGAATATGTTTTAGTTGTGGTAAGGAATTTCATAAACCAATAGCCTATCGAGGGATTAGGAACCATCCAGTTGACTCCCGGAAAGGGAAAGACGTTCTTTCTGAATAATCAAATGATTATTTTAAATGTGGTGTTAATGGTCATTATATAAATAGATTTCCTTTGAATAAGGTTTGGGAGTGGGATCATTAGGATCATAAAAATGTGTTCTTAAAATTTCTTAATGCCATTCAAATTGATGTTGAGGAAACTAAAAATGACCTTTGAAATGAATGGATAAATTTTTTGCTCATGTTTTTACATTACTGAAATCATAGTACATTATGAATCAATAATTTTTTAGGAAATTAGTATAAAATAATAATATGGAAAAACATGGGTAAATGATTATGAAGAATTTTAGATGATTAAGATGTCTACATTTTAGGAATTGAAGAGTTATGTTAAATCAATGGATGATTATATGTTTAAATGTATTAATGATAGGATTAATTTGGAAGAATTTTTTTAGTATGTGTAACCCTGATGATTGATATATGAAAATTTTATTCAAGGATGAATTATCTTCTTTATTTTGTATATAGTCATAATGAACCATTTGGGTTTATTTGATCCTTGATTTTGAAGCAATTACAGGTAATTGCATTTTGGACAGAAAATGCAAGGTATGAGATACCATTTGTTGTTTAAATATAAAATTGTTATTTTTTTGGAATTCATATCATTTTTTGGAATTATATAAAATTATATTTTATTTGAAAAAGGATAACACGAACATCATGTGATAACCCATAATGTCAGACAAAGCTGCGGGAATCGAACCCACAACCCAATTGTGGTTGGAAATTATTGAATATGACCAGATTATGTAATTTACCATTTTTGTATGAATTATTATTATTTAGTTAAATAATATTATGGATCTAGAATAAGTTGTTTTTGGGAAATAATGTTTTATCATATGGATATCCTTAGTATAGGAAAATTATTTGGTTATTATGTGAAAAAGTAATTTTGGAAGACATTCTCTCATTTGGGAACACAATATGCTTAATTAAAATAGAATACTATGAGAATTAATTTGAGGAGTACATGTTGAAATTTAATTCTGTAAGAATCTATGTTTTTATTGTAGACATATTGTGATTTTGGTTATTTATTGAAATGATTATCGTATCATAGAGAATATGTGACTAGGGTAATTACACTTCCATACGATACATTAAGAGTAGTTAATATTATTTGGAGATAAATGTTAACGTCATATGTGGAATACTATGTGATTAATTACATATAATTTATATGTTTCAATATTATTTATGATTAATTTGAATGATTTTAAGGACAATTTTATATTTAATGGTCTTTGTTGAACATTGGGAATCGTTTGTTTAATTTTGGATATTAAGATTTTTATTTCTTTTTATAAAATATTATAATTTTTGGGGATTATATCCTCTCATACTAACCAGTTTGGGTTTGGTTAATGTATAAAGACAATGGAAATAAATAGTTTAAATTTTGTATTATTTTATTCCCAAAAAGATTATCTTGTCCCTTTTTATGTGACTATGTTATCTTGAATACTCATCATTTGGAGAAGTGATGATTTTGTGGAAGAAATGTGATTAATGAATGATACAGTACATTTCAATTAAGTATATTTCTTTATAATGTACGTCTAGTTAGTAAAATATTTCCTAAACACTATGAAAAGGATCTTGAAACAAAAATGTTATATTCTTGAATTTATCATCATACTTTTTCCCAACCACAAATTTATTGTATTGTGGTGGTTAACATTTTGTGATCAAGATCTCTATCACTTTCTATTAATCTATAAGAGTTAGTTTCTCCTCCATATACATGTTATTCTTACATATAATCCTAGTATGTGTTATCTCATGTGACCCTTTAACTTCTATTTATTTCTTTTAATGTGATAATTTTGTTGAATTTTTCACTGATGTCGGTCATTCAATGAAATTTCCGTACCCAATTTTAAAATTGTGAGGATGCAATTTCTAAAAGGTGGGAAGGATGTAATGAACCCGATATTGATTGAATAATAATTTTTCATATATATAAATATTTATGAATACGATATAAATTTTATGTTAATGACGCCACTTTATTCGATAGTGTACTCAACATGCAACAACTAGTTTCTTTGAAATCTGATGTTGCACACCTCATTGAGTTATACCGAAAATAATAAAATAAAATTATTATTTTAAATGGTAGTTAACGCATATATGTTGTGATTTGAGGAATGAAAATGACTAACTACATTATAATTAAACATGTTTTTTAAATTTCTATGCATTTATCCAATAAATTTTCGTTGATTTAAATAATAATGAATTCGATTTGAAGCTTGAAATACTCTAATATTGTTTTATATGATTATTCATAAAAATTTAATGTAAACCCCTATTTAAATATAGTATTTTTCAGTTATATATGTTCTATTTGATAAGATAAACCTCTTTTTTAGAAGTGGTGCATCAATATATACTTTGGGTATATTTTTGGTACTATTCTTATAAAGATCCATTTTTAATGAATAGAGAAAATAATACAATTTATGTAAAAATGGTCTTTTCATAAAATATATTTTCAAGATTATACTGTCTATTTAAATGGTTTTAATTTGTAATTAGATTATATTTTTATAATTTAATCCAAATTTGGAAATTGGAAATGATTTCACTTTGAAATTGGACATAAACACATGTCAATATTTTTTTGATTTTATATCGTAAAAACATGTTTTTCTGGTTTTGACGACGGGGATTAATTTTCAATTAATTTATGAAACTTTTTTGATTTGAATTTGTAAAAATGTATTCCATTTTTTGATTTAGGAGGTCCAAATTGTGAAAATAGTTTCGTTTTATTAAAATATATTTTGAATAGTAACTTCAAAAAATATTTTATTTACCCAGGCTATGATGTAAATATGTTAAATAAGGGTAAAAATTAATATTATATTAATATTTAATTACCCTAAATCAATGTAATAACCATATTGAATTATATATTTCACCCCATGGGAATCCTTTGGTCGATTTTAGGACCCCATGTAGCCACTTTTGTGTGAAAACGACATTTAATTATTTTTATTTTAAATTTAACGAAAATATAACATAATCATGTACCTTTTATTAAAAAAATTTATATGAGGTCATATATGTGATATTTTTAGCTATAATAAGTTAATAGAAATCTAAAACTATTTCATAGATTATTTTATTTTATCTTTAATTTCTATTCATCATATAAATAAATAAAGTTATGACACAATGGCGGGGTAGTGATTACCATATTATGGAATGATTTAAATAAATAAGATTATAAATATTAAAATAATTTTTTAAAACATATTATTCCATACACTAATTTTAGAAATGTTTATAACTTTTGTGATTTATATTAATGATTGTTTTTTGAAATAATCATGTTTGTATTGGTTTTGAAAATGTCATTATACGAATAGTATACACATTGACATAAATGAGTTTTTAAATAAATTAATATTTTATTAAATGATATTATAGTTTTAAAAATAATTTATTTTTCCAAATGACATATATGATGTCATAAATTTTGATAATGATACTTTTTAGGGTCTTCTATCATTTTATAGTATCTATGGTAACCATATACTATGAATATACAAAAAGACATGGTAAAAGTTATGTTAGTTTTATAAGATTTAAAGATAAAAGATAAGGTTAATTTTATGACATAAACATTTCTAAAATATGTTTTATGAGAATATTTTGACCCATTCTCATAATATTATCTAAATATGTCACAATTTTGTCCCTATAATTCTAAAATCAATTAATAATAAAATGATATTTTAAATGTTTCTTAAAGTCCCCCTCCTCCCTCTTATAAAAGGAAACCACATCTAGCCCTTACTAAAACCTCTCAAGCCCCCTTAGATCATCCAAATTCTTCCAAAATAAGCTCCCAAAATCCATATATTCCTTTTATAATCCTTATTTCGGGTAGAAATAAATTAAATAAATCTTTTATCTTAAATCATAAGATTTACCAGATTTGAGGTATTGTCTTCCCTTAAGATTCATTCAATTATTTTCATTATCCATCCCCTTAAACTCACTTTATTAAATTATTTTATAAAAAAACATTGTCTTAAATATAATATTTTTGTGTTATGTTATGTATTCTAAGTTCACTTATTCACACCACCGTCTAGTGGCTATGTAATATACTGTTTCTATGGATGGCGAACAAATGCCTCATTAAACAATGATAGTTCAATATTCTATTACCACCTATTATGTTGGAAATTATAGTGGAACTGTAATTATATATTATATATATGATATTTATTTTATCTATATTCTTATATAATTATCATTTGTAACACACCTTTAAGATATTCATGTTGTATGAATACGATAATTTCATTTGAGGAAATGCGGACTACCCCCACTCAATGTGATATGACTCGCTAATGAAAAACATGGACTATATAATGTATTTAGTTAATGAACATATATAATATATTATATTCTAATTATAATATACCTATCTATCAATTTGTTTTCATTCCATTAAATATGAGAAATAGTTGAAATTATCATTAACGCATACGTACAGCTTACTGTCTCTATCAACTGTGTATTTCAACTTCTTATATAAAAATGATATATACTATTCTAAATAAATATATTATAAAAATATATTCTATATATGATATCTAAATAATTAATATATTTCTGTATATAATGTATTTTTTTCTTGATAATAAATTTGTAAGTATAAAAAGACTATTTTTTACTCAAGTTTAGAATATTAGAAAATTGTATAATATAAACTAAAATAATTAAGTAATTGTTATAAAAAGGTAATATGTGATATTAAAGGAATAATAATATTGAAAAAATTTCTAAGAATGTGGAAACTAACTTGTTTTTATTATTCAGGAAGAACAATGAACAAATGAGACAATTCAGACACGAGGTAAGAGACTTCGTCTCAATCTTCATTTATTGAGGCATACAATGAAAATATACACCTCCATATTTTATACAGTGTATAATAAAACCCTTTGACATTAAATTTCATTCAAAGGGAATCTATTTTCTATGTGTTTTTTACTGAACAACAAAAGGAATGTTTTTTACGTATGCAGCGATAATGACCTCTTCGATGCCGTAGTCATTATTTGGATCCTCTATAAGCATTATTGTTTTCGAAAAGGAAAAAAATCCCTTATTTCATATTTAGAATGTTTTTTGAAATATATTTTTTATTTATATATCATGAAATTATTTTCTATGATTTCAAATTAAATTATCTTACTGAAATGTTGTTATTTTCAATATTTTATGTGTTAGAATTATATAATGGAACATGGACATTTGACGGGTGGTTACATGATAAACCAATGAAATGTGATCCCATAGTAATCCAAATATGGTTGGTTACATTATAACCTCTAATGCATTCTGTATTGAAGTCAGCCGTATATCTATTCCATTTATTAATATGTTTGGAAGTCAACCGTATGGTTATTATATTTAAGTATGCTAATGTCCAAAGTTACCTTTAAATGTTATATGATGCATTTTAGGAGATTTTTTAAATATTTTTGATACCAAAATGGTAATAAATGAGTTTATATTTAGTGATGTGATTTTAGTGCTTCTTAAAGGTGAAAATTATTACACTATAATAATGTTTTCGTAGGTTTGATGTTATTTAAGGACTAACAGTTTTATTTCATTATGTGTCCCGTAATAAGATTTTTATGACCATGCCATGTTTATAAATTTATTTCATAGGTCATAAAGATGAATATAGTCAAGGTTAAGATCAAATAAATGATATGATATTAAAACATGAAATGATGAAATGTGTTGTTTTAATGAGGTTTTGTTTTTTGAAAATGTGGATAGCGAGTTGAAGTTCCTACCTCTAATATTAAAGATCTTATGTATATGTTATGACCTAATTATCTTAATTTCTAAACCTAAAAATATCCTCAATGTGAATTATTAACTTAATTCAAGATTCAATATTATATAATGATTATGTTTGGGGCCCTGTATTAACATTTAATGAATATTATTAATGAAAATAATCATGTATCATTATAATATTTCATGTCCATGCTATGGAAATCCCATCGATATTATCCAATATTTTATCATCTATATCCTCAAGTGGAAATGGAAACTCAATGCTCAGATCATGTAATACTTAAATCTACAATGTCATGTGATAATTTAAGAGTTTTAATTCTCTTTTATATGTCATGGGATACATTAAACCATACACCAATAAAAAAGGTGATTTGTGGGTTATGATAGATATAGATCTCTTAAATTTTTTCCCTATATAATTTTTGTAATATAATGACATCACATTTTGTTTGATACACACTTAGGATAAATAGGAATGAATAATAAATTATCAATTTTTGGGATTGAATTTGACGGGAATGGCTACCCTTAATTATAGTGGGGTCATATAGTTATCAATGAAATGATCGTTGTAATACTATTTTTTATCTTTGACACTTTTTCATATACTACTCTATAAATCCAAAATAAAATATAATATATTTTAAAGTTTCAATATGTTCCTTCATTCATTTAATCATATCATATGTATCTCCTTAAAGATTTATATTCTCAAAATATATTAGAGGGGACACTCAAAAAACCAAACTATTTATGTGTCTATATTTATCTAGCTGATTCAATGATTTTGAAAGAAGTTTTTCATTAGGTATAATAAATTTCAACAATTTTTTAAAAATCATATGAAAACCATATGATCATAAATGTATATTTTTATTTTGTACTATTATAAATCACAAAATTATTGTTAATGCATACTGACATACGACTATCATTCTTCTTGTCTCTTTTAATCTTCTATTATTCCCTCTATTTATACAATCCACCTTCCATTATAAAAAATGTGATATAGATGAATTTTCAATGTAATATTCATCCATCATTATATAAATATGAGGACAATGATTTATATATCACATAATTCTTTTTATACAATTTAAAATACATACCTTTTTATTTTTGATTAAACTGTACCACTTCCTTATTTTATGGTAGGGTAACAATTGTTTTTATGAGTATTACATGTTTTCATAAAAACCTTGTTTTTTATTAAATTTTCATTTTTTATTCAAAATAGTTAAAGTAAATTTTTTATAATTAAATAATATCGATTAAAATATGAAAAAAATGATTCCTCTTCAAGGTGACTAACGATTGATTTCAATGTTTCATGGTTTATAATTTGTTTATACATATCTAGATGGTGAGGTTCACTTTCCCCTGAACAACTATATTATTATGTTTTGTTAGATATTTCAAAATGGCAATATAATCTTTTTTAGTGAATCTTATGAAAAATATCTTATCAAAATCATATCATATAAGTTCTGCAATATTATCCCACATTGTTATCTTCAATGAAATCCTGTAATTGTTCCACATATTTATGAAAATAAAAACATACATTCTTATTGTAACACAAAATTAAATGAAAAAAATTTAATATTGGTTTCAAAATGATGGACATGTAGATTCCATCAAACCAAAAATTTTAAACCATTTATTCTTACCCTGATAACTTTTTTTACTCGGTGATTCTATGTTGCTCTTGTTTATTCGATCAACATGTTTTTTATCCGCTAATGATTCTATATTTTTAGCATCGAGGGTGTTTTATTACTATGTATTTGTACCATTAACATGTATTGAATTAATTTTCTATGTGGTTGGGTCAAGATTTAATATATATTATTTTAATTTTTTATGGAAAACCTAATATTGTACGGAAAATCATCATTTACTAAAAAAACATTACCATATTCACTGCAATATCTTTCCATTATTTAAATATTAATGGGATTTGGATCGTTTATTGAGTATTCAAATACCATCCTCTTGGACAAATTTAATATATAAGACACACTCTATATTTTTACCTTAGAGGATTTGATTATTATATCCCTATAATTGGGTAATCATAAATAAAATATTAATTGAACCCTGCAGTTGTTTTAGTCTCCATAAAAAATAAAAATTCTTTTTTACTAGATATGGTATAATTAATAGTTTCACTTCATGTGAAGTCATTATGAATGTGTCATATTTATAACCTTTAACATTAAAATTTACCTTCACAAAGCTAAATTTTTTGACTTTAACTATAGCTCTGTTTTCAACCCATTTTTGATTAACTATATTCACTTGAAATGTTTTATTATCTAACTCATATATTTGTTCAATTTTTTTGAAGTATGAAATATTCACATAAACTAGATTTCATTCCTTGGAACTGAATACATGCATTACTTCCTCCGTAATACTAACTCAACCATTTCACTTAATATTATGTTCATCATATTCTATCATATAGAATTTAAAACCAATAATTACAAAACAAGTGTATCATATAAAATTTAAATTTAGTCCCCTTGATATTTAATGTGGCTGTTCGACATTAAAAATAGAATTTGAAAATAAAACCATATAAAAATGTTCTTTGAACTGTCATATAAACTATTTATTACATGTAAATGAAAATTATATATCATCCCTTGATGGATTCAAATGTCTATGAATTACTCTGTGGGATTTGTCATATATAGGAATCTACAAACTATTATTTAAAATTTAATAGTGAGTATTCTAATTCTCTATAATGGTAACAGTAACAACACCTCATCCAAAAAATTATTTTCGCATAATGATTCCACTATGATGAGATTTTGGGAGACCAATACTATATACATATGGGGGGTAGTCATTACACAACTCAGTAGTTTCATTAAAAATAAATCATTATTCAATAAAAACTCTTAACAGACTTCAATTCATGATGTACCTATTCAGAATAATCATATATCATTCAGTGGTGGTACATCCATAAACAATTTTTATGGCCACATAGTTGAATCTATCTATCCTAGGGAACCATCAGGTAGAAAATAATAAAAATAAATTATGGTTTGAATAATTACTCCACTTATCATAATATGATAACAATTTCATGATTCATGAATGGAAACATTGTAGGGTCTATTACATTAATGAATATATATTTTAAAAAGAAGAAAATGATGGTTAGTATATGTTATACATGATTATGAAGAATGAAATTCAATTCTATACGAATTAAATTTACATAATAATTTTACTTCCATGTTATTTTAGTACCAGTTAAAAAAATTATTCTTTTAGAAGAAATTAATGATATTTTATAAATACACCTATGGAAATTTTACACAATTATGGATGTTTCAAAATTTAAATTTTCCTTTTATAGATAGAGTGAAATCTTGTGGAAGAATACTATTTTTAATTTTACCCTTCACTGGTGCAAAAAATAGCCCTTTATTTTCAAGTTATTCATGTCAAACATTTCCTTAATTCCATATTTTTTTATATATAGTACATTTTGTAACATGATAATAAAAAAATCACTTATATATTTTACTATATTCATATAAACCAAAAATTATTTTATGTAATACAATTACAGTAGGATAATTAAAATAAAATTTCATATTTTTTCTAAACATATTTTGTATGGTTTTTAAAAAATAGATTTTAAAAATTTCTGAAATTATATTTTAAATTCATTAGAAGCTGATCACTCGTTAATTAGGATTGTATTGTACATTCTTCTATAATTTTTCATTAAGTGATGTCATCCAAGATCAGTATTTAAGTGTTTAGGGTAAAAGTTTACAATGTCATAAAATAAAGTCATCAAGGAATGTTTCAACATAACTGAGTGTGTTCCATACACACAAATGATACACCGAAACATTGAATTAATTCTATAGACTAAAAAATTAACAGAAGAAGGAATGTAATTTATCAACCTATAAAACATGGATCTCAATATAAAATCTTTAATAATATGAGCCTAAAACAATGAAACACATGTATCCCCCATCAATTTTAGACCATCAATAAATTAATCCAAATATATATCAATATCATTACCAGGACGTTTTTGTATATATATAATCAGTGACAACATAATGTAGTTAGGATGTATAAATGACCATAGTGGAATGTAATAAATTACCAACATATATATCCCTATAATATGAGTACTAAATTGGAATCCAATATGACCTATTCCATATTTAGATAATGCAAGTCAAAGTATTCTTGGAAGGTTTCCAAATCATGGACAACCATAATCAATTTTCTTTTAATGAGGAGAGTTCATTGGGTGTCATACTTTACCCTCATCATTTCATATATCTTCATGCCATTAAAAACTCTTAATAGTTTCTTGACATCCATATACATGTTTGATAATTACAGTTATATGAAAGTACAATACACATTTCTAATATCATTATTTATTTTTCTTGTATCGATCTGTGCAATAACTAGTATATGTTATGAGTGATACATGGTCCTTATAATAAAAATATACAATCATTAGGATGTGAATGTATATTTTTAAATATTAGAGCCATTGAAAATAGAATTTTTATACATCCATCGATTCTAAAAATAATATAAGTTTTTTCAAGTAACATATCAATCAGAAGACAAAGTAAATTAGTAAAGATTGTGTCACTCTTTATGCATCCAAATTCCAAATTATATTACATTAATACAGCTAATAATGTTCTTTATTTAGTACAACTGGTCTAAAATGGTGGCTCTTCCTATAAATTGTCCATCTCAAACAATATTTTATAGTCATGAAGGTAGAATTAAATTGTCATTTTAATTTGTTCCTTACGATCGATGACATTAAATACACTATCATTTATATCAATAAATCCACAAATCACAATATCATACCATTCAGTATGTACATTATATTATATATTTTTAATAAAAAATTTATATATTAAAAATTATTACTAAAAAATAAAATAATCTTCGTACTTTTCTCACTGAATTCATCTTTAATAACAACAACATAAACATTGAAAAATGATTTTAGAAGGGTTGAAGGCATGCTCTTTGCAATCTTGATAAAAAATATTTCCATCCATATACTTATTTTTTAGTCTGAATAGAATGCATCTTGTTTTGATTCATATCTATCATATAATAAAAAATAATATTTATTTTAATAGATAATAAATAAAATTGCATATATTGTTAATAATAAAATAAAAAATTAAATGATACTTTAAAGATGTTGATATTTTTTTGTAACAAATTATACTCACTTTGGATACAAAATGATGAAATAAAAAATTTTTATAAATATAAAATGATATAATTCATTGAAATTGGAATATTAGACATTTTTTTGAGAATATTTCACTTTGATAAACACCAATTAAAACATAAATTTTGATTGTCTAAAACAAATTTGTATGGTGTGTGTAGCATTAATATGAGAAGTTGATGATGGATGAAATTGTTTAAGCAATTTGGTGAACAGTAAAGATGAATTCGTTTATGGGGAACCCACATCAAATGATATCCACTATTATATGGTTTCACCCATTGGTAGATTGTAATATAGATTGTATAATAATGTTTATATTGGACTACTAATGTTTAATGAATCTCAACTTTCCAATGTTCTTGGTGATGATTCCTAAAGAAGTTAATTTTTCAAAAAATTGTAAAATAAAAAGAAACAAACAATGGTGATTGTATTTTATTATCTTACCTATTAGAAGGAATTCGTATTATTACACTCTTAAAGAATCATTTATGCTACACGATGTAATTTTCCTTATATAATAAGAGACAAATTATGTGTTTAGATTGTTTTGTATTGATGGAAATAATTTATGGAAAGGAATGTGTTATATTGATATTGTTATGAAGGGTAAAATTATTCTTTAATATAATGAATTAGGCCAAGATCAACAATTTTTATACAACAAATAATTAATGGTTGTTAGTTAGTGTGAAATGTTTAACAATAATGGTTTTTTTTGTGAGAAACCATAAAACAATATATGTGTTAAAAAGTATTTCATATCTATATAATCAATTCAAGGTGACTATAATAATAAAAAACATTTTTTGTGGTGTAAAATGAATTAAAATTACTTCTATAATCTACACGGTGTCATCTTAATAAAGTATGAAAGACCAATGTTATCTACGAATCATTTATGCAATTTATTTGAGATGCATAATGAATGAACAAAAATATAATTATTATCTATAATGTTGGTGGAGGACATCAACATTTTTATATTGATCATATCATTATATGTAATGAATGTATGTCAAAATTATTTAGTGCTATAAAGACACAATAAATTTTTTGTGGATTGTTTTAATTAATATAAATTATAAAAAACAAGATTAATTAAATGAATATTTGATTGAAAAAACAATATACACTTATTTGGATAAAGAGAAGAAAAAAATAAACAAATAATAAAATATATTTTGGTAGTATAAATACATATGTTATGGTCACATTACTCACATAAATTCATTTTATAAAAAATATTCAATTAGAGAATAACATGATCACAAATTTTTTTTTAGAATGTTCTTTCCTAAAACTGTTGCACCACCATCAAGAATGTCTATATAGTAAAAAAAAGAATTTATGAAAGCATATTATTTGAAATTGAGAGACTAAAGTCATTTATATATCACACTGTGATTATGTTAATGAACTACTAATGTTGTATATGTTTGAATATCTCAAAAACATAGTAATTCCTTTATTTCACCACATTAATATTTATTTTACAGTATTTTGTAAATATGAAAGATTTTTTTTTCTTTTCTGAATAATATTCATTATGCCAATAAATTAATCCGGATTTTGTGTCAATATGGTTGGTGTAGTTCCAAAGCAGTCTAAAATAAATTATAAAATTAGTTCCTTCTTTTAGTTTTATCATGATTGTGAGTGGTGAAAATGCAGTAGACCTTTAATTGTGTGTTTGTAATCATGTATGATTTAACATTACCAATTATAACATTTGTTACAAGGAGGTGGGTCCTTTTTTCACACCCATGTAAGGTTGTCCACAAGTAATTTGGTGTTTTATCATCCTAACATAAGACTATTTTTAGTTTTATATTTTTTAATTATTATTATTTTTATCCTTGGTTTTTTTGTCAGTGTATATATATAATTTAATAATATCACTAATATTATATATTATATATTATATATTATATATAATATATAATTATTAATAATTCATATTTAATTATTAAAAATAATGAATAAATTAAAAATGAAATCAATAGTATTTCAAAATTAAAATTAATTCATTATAACATATATAAAAAAAGACTACTAATATATTTAATAATTTCATTAATATGAATCCGATAATAATTTAGTTGGGTAACCTTTAAACAGGTACCCATTGTTAGTGTTATTTTGTATTGGTGGAGACATTTTTAGTTGATAGATTTATTTTTTGTTTATTTTGATTTTTATAATACCTTACAATATTGATGGAATTTAAATTTCAATATGGGATATTTGAAATTTTCCAATTCCTTATCTTTGACCACTAAAAACAAACTCTATTTGGGAAATATTGGGATTTGTCTACATTAAAAAATGTTCAACCTTTGTCCGAAAAACAACTCTTTTATGATAGTGATGATAAAAGTTTAGGCAGATTTTCAAAGTCTCTCTAATAGTGAGAGGGTGCTGATAGGGTTTATAGGGTTAAAGAACTCTTATTTTTTCCCAGTATGGGGTTTTTTGGAAATAGTAAGGCGTTTTGTCATCTTATTCATCATCCACTATTAGTATTTCTTTTCCACGTTTCCACATCGGTTTCGATGACAAAATCACTAATTAACAACAAAATAGACGATGGTTATTTATTATTTCATAATATATCAATTTAAATAATGTGTATACTCAATGAAAACCGACCATTTGACCTGATTGTGCTAGAAATCAATCTAGCATCTATTTCGCACCTAGAAGATGGTATGGACATAAGGTAAATAGGATTGAACAACATGATATTTGAATTATTCTATTATAAAGATAAGGAAAAGGTTCTACATGAAAGACATTGTTCATTTTAAAATCGCCAAATTGAAATGGAGTACCTAAAAAATGAAGTCGATTTCAAGAGAATCACCTGAAAAATATAGTCTTATGGGTCCTTATTAGAAACATCCCTATAAGTAGAAAATCAAAATAATCTTTTTAGAATATCAATATCCATGTAAAAAATTTAATTAATTGGAATAACTCATATCCAATACTCTAGGGGCGATACATATGGTCCAAAGAAATCGGCTATGTAACAAAACCTCTTATGAGGGGGAAATTGTTTTCAATAGAGGATCATCGACTATAGATCCCATTGCAATAGGAAAAACATTATATCATATTCTTTTTCTAGATAGATCAAACATGTGAAAAATGAGTGTGTGTTAATTGAATTAGTCACTGATAGTAACATTATCCTACAATGAATAACATGGACCCATTGTAATAAATAAATGATTCCATGTTTTAATGTAGTGTAAAGACAATTGGATAGGGGAAATATTTCAAACGATGTCTGTTTGCAATCATTCATGTTTCCATGGAATTACATGTTAAAGGTAACATCATCGTCTAGTATGGCCATTGTCCCTATGTGAATAATTAATGTATTTCCATCATTCTATAAGCATTTAAGAAAACATATAGTGAAAATATTTCAAAGGCCATTAGTTTTCAATTAGCACAAAATAACCCCAAAAGATTTCATTTCTGGTACACTGCTTGCTAATAAAGGCAAAGCTACCATGATCACCCCAAAATCCCTATATCCAAATTGTAGACACTTTACCAAAAATCGTAATGATACCTTATAATCACATTGAAAAATCTCCATTAAGGACTAACAGCCCTCTTACCTACTTCTCAATCAAAAAAAATGTATTCCCATGACCCCACCTAGCTGAAAATCCATTCATCATGAACAATTAGACTCTGATAAAAATTTACAATAATACTTACACATTTACTAGGAACTGTACATGAAAATATTCTATTCAAATAGACAAAAAAATCTTTAATAACCGCTGACCATGGAGGATGGAATTTATTGTTTAATATGAGATCAACCTCCTGGCGTAAGAACCCAGTTGATCCAATAGAACCCCTGAGACATTATTTTCAAATAAACACATGACAATGAGATGGAAGATGATGGAGGAATGATATTTTATCTAATACACATAATTAGATGTGGACTTGATCCAATGCCACCTATTATAATGAATATATTGTTCTTGAGTTTTCATGGGATCTTTAACTAAAAGATATTTCCAATGCATCAGCACTGAAGTGGTAAAAGTGTCCCTAGCATGGGGTTTTTATCAAAATACTTTCTAATAAATAAGTACATGTGTGTAATTTATTCCATGTACAATTTTCGACGATATATATTAGTCTCTTCGAAATACCACACTGAAATCCTATACCTCCTATAGAAGGAGGTGAATATTATGATTACAAGCTTCACTCTGAAAAATATTGTTACATCTATCCACTTTCCTAGCACACCCACTATGGATTTTTTTCCATTGGTTGTCCTAAAAAAGAAAATTTATATATCCACGAATCCCTAATGGTAAATTGTGAGTGTTCTTTTGGCACATCTTCTAACCTGTGGGGACTTCAATGAAATTATTCTTCACAATTAAAAGAGAGGGAGTTCTTACAGATCCAATGCTTTTATGAGTTACTTATTATAAAAGGTTTATGTCAATAGTCTCTATGATATGGGACATGATTTTATCCATTTCACATGGGTGCATGGGTTCTCAATAAACACCCAAATATTATAGTGTTTGGTTATATTGTTTTATTAATATAATTTTATCACAATATCCATTCTCTTACATGTTTCTCATCTTACCCAAGAAATGTGGACCACTGAACTATTATCCTCAACCATAATACTGACCATAGTAATATTATAATAGGGAGGCCTTTTAGATTTGAAATCTACATAATTAGGTAAAGTGATTGTGATGATATGATTAAATTAGGATGGAATATGGAGGGCCCTAGTGATTGAAATAAAATACACTAGGTATCTTTTAAAAATAAGTAGTGGATTTGAAGTCAGTTTAACCTACTTTATCATCAATGCATTACTAATGATAAAAGGATAAATAATTTTTACTCACATCCCCACTCATGTGAAACCCTATCTAAAAAACCTAGCATGTAAAATTATTTTTATATTGAACTCAAAAGGAATGAATGTTATTATATAATGTGTTCATGTGACACCCACATTAAATAGGGTGATATAAATACACATTACATCTAGAAAAAATAATATGGGAGAAATTTTAAGAACATCATTTATTGTCTGACCTCTGAAAAAAGAAAATGTCGTCTGCAAGGTGGATGATATATGTGTCCTTATCTTGAAATTTTTCCCTAATCTCTATTATAATGACTCAAAATTTTATAAATAATATTCCCCTTTCATTTTAATGTAATGTCATATTATATATTGTGGATATAGAAAAAACATGATGTTAATTGGTTTTATTTTATTCTATTAGATTTAATTGACTATTAATAATCTTTACAATTGATAATATATACGATCAATCGTGATCATATGATTAGTAAAAATATGTGTATCTGATAAATCCCAATTAAAATAGACAAAGGATGTGATGTCCTTAACAAGTAAAATCATTTGATATGAAGAAAAACTATTGGATATTTTGAGGGAGATATAATCCATATGCTTTTTCTTGACCACACCCTTGATGGTATCCAATATCTTGTGTTGGAGAAAATTCATATATGAGAGATGTTCAATGTCATCGATATCATGACTGAAACCATGTATGCCAAACAACCCCATAAAAGAATTATCATCATACACCTTAACCTTAGGGAGTTTTCGGCTATATTAAAGGGATATGTATGAAGACCATAATAATATGAATAGGTATACATTACTTTTAATAGAATATTGTTCATATTTTATATTATTATTACATTATAAATGATTTTATTTTTAACAAATTAAACAAAAATTGTATTGTTATTTAGTATTACATATCAAATAATACAATATTTTTATTAATTAATGTATTTAAGATACAAATAATTAAATATTGTGTTAATTAATTTTTATCTAATATAAATAATCATATAATTTACATGATGTAAAAATAAAATTTTTATAAGGGATTTAAAAATATTTATTTCAGAAAAACCAATATTTTTTCAGTAAATGTTATTTTTATTTTAAAAGTGAAAATTATCATATTTATATAATTTTTTGTTATAAATAAATTTATTTTTGGGAATCAGAACTTTCGAATTATCCCATGGTGAGTTTTTCAAAACTTTATGACAAAATTGGATGTTCAGGAAAAAAATAAAATACATTTCAAATATACGATGTTTATTACAAAATCATAAGGAAAAAAATTGAAGTAATAAATACAATGAAATGTATATATGACTAAATATATTTTTTACCATTAAAATAATTTTATATTATTTTTATTTGATTAATATTATAAAGCCTTTATGAATCCTCCAAAACAATTAATATATTTTATTGTTTTAAAAAAATATATTTAAGAATATGACTCACTTCCACAAAAACAATGGTATTATTTTATTAATGTAAGACCACTCCCTTATAATATAGTAAAACCAACTCTTATTCATCAAAAAACATGGTAACACACCATGAGATGGTTTATTTTTTGGTTTATTTTATTACAAGAACTTCAAAACCAATTTTTGACGAATAATAAAGAATTTCCCACTCATGTACAATATAGAACCATCCAAAATCATATTTATCATCACTAAAAAACATTGGAGAACATCCATACTCTTCCCTTCCCTCGCTAGATTCCTACAAAGGTTCCTCAATCTCTCAAGAATCCCCTCACAAGCATTTGGAATCACACACTCAAGGGAATGATTATTTTCTCATCTTTATTCAACTATATTCAATATATAATTCCTCTTATCTCCATTTTATAACATTTAGATATATTATTCCATATCTCCATTACATCTATTAAGATTTATAAATAATGATAGACCCATTTCTCTATCATTAATCCCTCCCAGGAAAATTTTTACACGCCTATTATGATTCCAAAATTTCAAAATGATTTTTCATGCTAAACAATTGTATAGTGAATAAACATACCAATTTACAATTAAGAGTGTTCAAATTTATTGTGCAGTGTTCTAATTTGATTCCAAATTTCCCAATTAGCCTTTATGGTTATCATCCTATATCATATATCATTGTGAATGTTTATGATTCATTATTATTTTATTCCCAAATTATATTCCTACAACCTATAATGTATTATTTAATTCAAGTTAAGAAATGTTTATTCTCTTTAAGGGATTTATAGATCACATCTTTTTTTTATTTTCCAGGAATATCCCATGTTGTTTTAGGTATGATCATGTTAGAAAAGTTATCAGTAATAATAATGTTTTCCTTATTTTAATTTGTGATATAATTTAACTAACTACAAAATAAATTATAATTACCAATATAATGGGTTGTATTATGTTTAATTTAAATTAATTAAAAATGTATCATTGTGAACTAAAGATATGGGTTTCCAAAGTTGTAATCAAACAAAATGTTTAGTTATTTTTGGGAATATGATAAGAAACCATTAGACAAAACATTAGGGGTAAGACTATGTAGGATAAAACATCCATAATTCATTCCCATCATATATTATGTGGTTTATTAAGATAATGCATATGTGTTTGGATACTAAAGGTGTATGTGTCTATAGAAGAGATTTATAAGGGTGTAAAACCCAAAAACACTGCACTAATCTAGACTACATAGATAACTGGTGCATAACAATAGGACTTTTTATGCACCTAGTTTGGAAAAATTAATTGGTATGATTTTATAAATTCATTAGTCCATTAAAATCAAGTATTAAGGGTAAAATACCAATAATAATATTTCTTATGAAATAGATCAGGGATAACATAGATGAAATCCAAGAAATTCCCAGTTTATGAAAATACTTATAATTTCTATGTTATCTCTTTATTATCATTATATTCTCTTTTATATAATTAAGAGTTTAAAAACATCATAATTGTTTTTCCCTTTAATTTATTCAATGCCCTAAAATAGTAGTAATTAGGTATTCAATAAATGTGAATAGAAATGTGATAACTACCACAGTGAGATTATAAACTCAATGGGAGAGGGAATAATAGACATGATGATGATACTTTATTAGCTAAATAAATTTCTAAATAGAAACCTAGAATTGGAGGAGCACACAAACACTCACATTAGTAAAAAAGAAACTTTTGAGGTATTTATGTTAGAAAGGACCTTATCATTCAATGGATAATATAATCAATTAATCAAGGAAAATGGTTCATCTCCATTGAGTATAATTTCTCCATCCATCAATGATTTGATAAATATAATGTTTTAATTTATATTTTTCATTTGGGGGGAGATATCGATTAGTGGTAGACATAATTCAAGGAAAAAAATATTTGGGAAGAGATTGAAGCATTGGGGTTGAAGGAATTATCAATGATATTTTTTTTATAAATAATTACTTCGAACAATATGATTTAAAATGGAAAATTATTTTGTTTCCCTCAAGAAAAAATATTGTGAATCTATCAGGTCATATTAGGAAAACATCATAATAATTTCATGATACACCTATGTATTTCTTGTTTCCACAGAATGAATGTGTTAAAAATTATGATATGGGTTATAACTTGGTCTACAGAAATACTTATTTATATGATATTTGATATCTATGATAAAATTGTACATTGTTTCTTTAGTGATTATATATATATATGTGAATCTCAAAGGTATCATGGTGGTAAGAAGCATAAATTTGTGTTTAATTCTAGTCGTCTAATTGAAAAATATAATGGTTCCAATAAATTTCAATATCCCACAACAATATTTTCTGAATGAAGAACCTAAAAAATTTTAAATAGGGTATGATGAAATGATTTAGCTGTGGAATGAGTGTAAAAATAGCTATTGATTTCTGATAAGTGAAAAAAATTGTGATGGGGGAATGAAATCCTCTAGTAAACCGTTAGTTAATTACTCATTAGATTAATTACATGGAACCGTGAAACATTGAAAACCCATGCACTAAGACATGGGTCTTCTGATACACCCAAAAACCTCCACAGTAGAAAGTGAGATATTTTACATCCCATCCAATAAGGTGGATATCAGTAGTAAAGTAGCAATAGGTACAGTAGTTATTTATTTAATGATAGTTAATGTAGTTTTTTCTTCTGGTTCTATGAATTCTTTTATATAAAAAAAATTATGATAACTATTCAAACACCACCTCAAAGCATTGAAGTATAGTTTTTTTGTGAAAAAGAAAAATGGAAAAATTATTAAATACTATTTATATAACTTCTCCTCTGTCAATATTTTTTGGATATACCCCCCAAATAACCTCATATTAATCCCTTTGGTGTAATTTTATTATATTCATGGTATGGATTGGTTTTCATTACACATAACCATCATAAATTACCCCAAGAAAGAAATAACTCTCTATATCGCAAATCGTTCTATGATTTTGTACAAGGTAAAGGAGGAGGATAAATACTAATTAGAAATTACATCTCAATCATAGATATAATTCATCTATGAAAAATCACATCTAGCTCATTTTGTTTTGTGTAAATATTGAATCTTCCATTAATACATGACCATTGTTAGGAAATACACCGATGTGTTTTTTGAAGAATTTTTTGGTCTTCCACCTAGTCGAGAGGTGTAATAGTCAATATTTTATATTTGGGGTGTTACAATTATCGTTGACTCTATAAGATGTATATTGAAGAACATGAAGATCTGAAAAAACTACTATAGAAGAATTTGGATAGAGGGTTCATACACCCATGGGGTGCACTATCCCTATTCATTGAGAAGAATAATGGGTTAGTGTGGCTTCATATAGATTATCATGATTTTAACAACATCACAATTAATAAAAAGTATCCCCAGCCATAGATTTATTCCTTGTTTGATCATCAATGTGGAGAAAAATACATTTCCATGGTGGATATATGGTCGGGGTATTACCATGATAGGGTGAAAAAGCTAGAAATCCAAATGACTACATTTTTCACAATGGATTTTCACTATAAGTTCATAATAATTCCATTTGGACTCATTACCACTCCAAAAGTTGTCATGTAATGTATTAATAATGTATATAGGGATTTCCTAAATAAATTTAGATATATTGACAGATGATATTCTAGTATACATCAACATCTATGAATAGAATGATGAGTATCTGAGCACTATGCTAAAGGCCTTGAAAAGAATTATGAAATTTAATGAAAATGTGATTTATTGTTGAAGGAAGTCTCGTTCCTAGTTCATATCATAAAAATAAATGGGATATTTATATACCCTTCAAAGGTAATTCAATTGAAGGGTGGACATGTCCATCATTTTGATTATATATACGAGGATTCCACATATTATCTCGGTAATATAATCAATTTGTAAGAAGTTTATCAGGATTATAAATCTCTCTAACAAAGATAACATGGAAGGGATTCATGTTTTCTTTAAATGTTTAATATTAATAGAGCTTAAAATAGTTACAAAGGGACGCACACCATTGCACCTGTACTCAAAATACGCATAAGTGGAGTACATTTTCTAGTATTCAGTGATTCTTTGAGGAATGGATTGGGTTCTGGATTAATAAAAGATTAAATGTTGTTAGCCTATGCTTCATGAGAGATATAATTTTCTGAGCATAACAACCCAACGCATGATCTTGATTTGGCTGTGGAAATATTCACATTGAATATAATATGAAAATATCTCTTTGGAATGATGTGTGAAATAAAGATGGATCTAAAACGGCTCAATTATATATTCACATAGAAAGAGATTAAAATGAGCCAAAGAAGATTGTTTGAACTGATCAATGAATATGAATGTTAAATTAAATACCATTCAATGAAAGTGAATAAAGTGGGAGATGTTCTATGTTTAATGGATCCATAAATTGTATTATTTAGGATAATTGAGAAGGATATGATCATCTTAGGTTGGAAAAGGATGGTTATGGGGACCATAAAGGAAGTAACATCATCAATCCGTTTAAAAATGAATTATCAACAACCCCTTATAGAGAAAAAAAAAGAATGCTCAAAGAGATTATATTGGAATTTTGAATATGTTGAAGTTATAAAAAAATATAAATACTTATACTTAAATATTAATGATAATGGAAATATAAGATTTGGGTCATGTCTATGTGTACCATCAAATCACATGATAAAGAAATATCAATTGGATGATGTTCATAGTTTGACTTCTTTCAATCCGTCCAGGAAGTAAAAAATAACTATTGAGATATCTATGATATCTACTAGTGGGACAACATCCAGACGGAGATCACAAAATATAAATCATGATTTATATATGTCTGATAGTGAAGGATGAAAGGAAAAATATATTAGGATGATACAAACATTACCCATAACTACATGGACTTGAAAAAAGATAACAATATATATTGTCCCTAGTATTTTGATGACATTAAGAAGAAATAATTTTATATAGGTTATAGTGGTTCATCTTTAAAATACTTTACACTAACATAAAATTAAAAAATACATATAACTCGATCAACATGAATGGTTAAAAACTAGAGATATAGTGAAGATATATGGAACACCAATATTAATTATATCTGACCGAGACCCAAGAATTTCATCTTTGATCTGGAAGAGTATCCAAAATTATCTAAATACATAGTTGAACTAAATAAATGATTATCTCTCTCAAACTGATGGCCAATCTGAGTGTACTATTCAGTCACTTGTGGACATATTAAGCAGATCCTCAATTGACTACACAAGAGTATGGGACCAACATCTTCCTCTAGTCATGTTCACAAACACTAATGGATTCCACCCAAGCATCCAAATGGATCCCTAGGAATCCAATTATGGGAAGAGGTTCTTAACACCTATATGTTAGGACAATGTTGGGTAATGAAAAATGCATTGTACTAAAATGGTAAAGGAAATGGTGAAAAGGATATGACCATTTAGCAACACATCATGGATGCTTAGGGTCTAAAAGAGCTCTGTTGAAATTTATTAATGATACATAGAGTTTGATGATAGAATAATGTTACTCCTTTCCATATCACCATGAATGAATTTCATGAGATTTTTAAGGAAGGGAATTTTTAGTTCAATATACATCAGCCCCTTTGAGGTCGTTGAAAAAATTGGAGCAGTGGGTTATCGACAAGAAATCCCACCTAACATATCTCAAGAACATGATATATTCCATGTATACATATTAAAGAATTATGTATCATAACCATAAAATATAATCAATAAAAAGGTTGTACAATTGGTGAATGATCTCTCATATGAGGAGAAACCTGTGATGATCTTAGATTATGGAGAACAATTCTAGTAAACAAGACAATGTACTTTTTCAAAGTGTTATTGAGAGAACACTAATTTGAAGAAGTGTTGTGGGAACCATATGAAGTGCAGAAACAAAATTAGCATAATCTAATTTATTGTGGGGAAAATAGAATCTCATGCGGTGAATTTCTAAAGGGTGAGATTATAATGACCCTAAAATTTATAAATAAAATTCCCATAAAATTTTAATATAATTTCTTATTATATATTTTAGATATTCAAAATATAGGAACTTATTTAGTTTTATTTATATTATATTTAAAATAAAATTAATAATCATTAATGTTCATAATATATGAATTTAATATTGATATTATGATTAACATAAATATATTGTTTTGATAAATCCAATATTCATAGAAAAATGATTTTGTGGAATCAACTAGTTGGGCCACACCTTATAAATATCATTTATCATCGATTACAAAGGGGGTAGATTCTATAGATTTTTCCCTTGACCAAGACAATGCTATTATATGGTAACAAAAGAATTAGAGAAATTGTTTATAGTAGAAGTTCAATCACATTGAGATCACAAACCAAACCATGTACATCGAACCACCCCACAAATGTATCACTATTGTGAACCATAACCTTAGAAATTTTTTGGTGTATTAAATGGATACATATAAAGACCATACTAATATTAATATGTATATTGTATTTTAAGTAGAATAATCTTATTATTTACTTCAACTCAATACATTATAAATTATTTTCATTTTTATATGTTCAAGCACAAATTGTATTGCAAATCAGTATTCAATTTCAAATATGATGTTGATTTTGATGAAATATTTTAACATAGAAATAAATAATCAAATATATATTTTAAATTATTTTTGTTAAATATAACTGATCATATAATTTTTATGAAGTCAAATGTAAATTTTATAAGGTTTTAAAAACATTTGTATCAAAAAAAACTAATCATTTCTTAATAATTGTCAATATTATTTTAAAATATAAAAATTACATGATCAAAAAATTATTTTCAAAATACAGAATTTATTTTTGGAATCTGAATGTCCATACTATCCAATGAATAATTTCTCTTAATTTTTGTATACAATAAATTTTCAGGTAAAAATAAAATGTTGAATAAATATACGATGTGTATTATGACATCATAATGACCCAAAATTATTTTAATCAATAAAAAAACGGCATTAATAAACCCATTATCTGTATTTTCTAAAAAATATTTTGATCTTATTTTTATTTGATTAATTTTATAAATCCATTGCAAATTATCCAAACCCAACAATATATTTTATGGTTTTGAAATCAATTTTTTAAGAATATGATTTTTTTACACAAAATAATAATAATTATTTTATTATGTTCAACACTAGAATAAAAAAATAATTAAAACCACACCCCTTTGTTAGGATTCATGGAAAATAATTGTGGGATCGTTTGTGATTTTGTATACATAAATACATAGAGTCCAAAACCAATGTTGAATTAATAATAAATAATTCCCCTCAAAATCCCAATATATACACAACCATGATAAAACTTTTCATCACTAAAAATATATGGGTGACATACTTAATCTACTTCCCCATCACTAAAGTCCTCCCAAGCTATATCAAGCTCTCAATAATACCATCCCAAGTGTTTGGATTCAAATTTTGATGATAAGATTCCTCTGCATTATCTTATTTATTCATGTATCTTCATTATCTTATGAATATTATATCCATTTACAACATTAATATATTTTATTCAATATCCCCTTTACTTCCCTTATGATTTATAAATAATGATAAAACCATTTGTCTTTAATTAATCCTTCCTATAGAAATTTATATGCCCCCACTATGATGCCAAAATTTAACAGTGATTTTCCCTTAGAAACAATTATGTAGTGAATACCCGTACTCAATTCTTATAAAGGGTGTTCACCTTTATAAACATATAATTATTTAATGGTTACATAAATGTATTTATTAAAAACTCATATATCATGGAATGAAATTTGATGTATAATTAATCTATGTTATGTGATCTATGAGAAACACTTTAGAAAGAGAATTAAATGATTGTGATGGGTACACCAAGAATTATATCGAAACCTAATAGATTGGGTGACGTTTAGTATCTTTAGACATCATGTTGGGAAAGGGATTAAACCAGATTCCTTTATGGTAATTTTTGAATCATGATTTCTTTCCAGTTAGACATGACTTCTGTTTGTCATTTAGTGTTTTAAGTTGTTCCCACATTTCTTGTGTATCCATTATTATTTCCATGATATATCATGTCTAATTATTCATATTTATGATTCATTCTCATTTTTACTCATTGAAATTCCTATTTTCTAACATGTATTATTCTCCATTTTTTACATATTTTTTTTCCTTAATTGGGATTTATATCTCACACCATTTATATATATGTTCCTACGTTATCCCATTTAGATTTAAGTATGTTCATGTTATGGAATCATTCAATTAATATGTTTGATTCATTATTTTATGTATTTATTAAATGATAATTAATCTAATATACACTATACATATTGGTCTCCCATGTTTAATTAAATTTAATGTTATGATTTAAATAATACATTAAGGTGAAATAAATAGTGGGGTTTTTATATCTACTTGGATAGTGAATCTTGCATCCCAGTAAGATTTCCTCATGTATCAATCCAGTAGTAACGAAAATAATGAACAATAATATTCCCCTTTGAAATCATAGATTCCAAAATCTTTAATATATTTATGAAAATACATCTCACCAAATCCTCATCCCCTGTTGGTTTCAAAACCACATTATTTGAAAATTTCAAGCATATTGTAGGACCGTATATTTCAGGCCTGATAAGATAAACATGTAATTGAAAACCTTAACTCCCCTCAATCAATGAAACACTTATTAATATAATTACCAATGAATATAAACCCTATCTAGTATATAATTTTTGACCAATAATATTTTTTAATGTAACCTAAAAAATATTCTCAAATATTCTAGTAAACAACTGGTGCCAATGGATTCCATCCATTATCTCAGAAAACCAAACATATTTTATCCCCAATAAAATTAATTTGGAAATTATAATTATTTATAATGACACCCCTTATTCAATAAAGACCTAAAATATAGCCAAAATGCTATCCTAGTCTATAAAGTAGATAAGAAAAAAATTCTTCAACAAATTGGAATGGTTTTTCTTCAGGTTCATGCTGATCAAGATAAAAATCTTCAAAATATGGGTTGACATTGAAATTCAATATTACCGTTATATATGATTAAAAATTGACATCAATGGTGGAATAATGTGGAGATTTTTCCCCACTAGGGTCCTTCTTTAGAGAGGACCTTATTCCCCTTCTATAATTATTTTAATGAATGATGTTTTTTCTATTATAATTTCAACAGAAAAAATTAAAATACCATTCATGAAGTGAATTCCTATATCTAGGGGCCTCCCATATCTCCCTACACCATGCTTGATGATTCAATACTCTTCTCTAGATCCAAATTAAAATAATTTAAGTATATCAGTCTTTAAATTCATCATCCTGAGAAATATTTTGGGTTAGTGGTCAATCACTCATCAAAAATAACCATCATCACAAGAATTCCATCTTCTATAAAGAGAACCATCAACATGATTTTGATATTCATATAGTCCAAAAATATGTTTTATATCCTATGACCATTATAAAATGAAAAATTATCTATTATCTAGAATCAATGAATAATTGAAATAGAATCCAATTATGTAATTTCAAATGGGTTTCCAAAGAATGATAGAAAATTATAATCAAGCTAGTCACATAGTCCATCACCTATTATTTTATGACCATCTATATATTCCCCAAAATAATCATAAAAAAATACATCTGCATCTCACCAAAACAAGGAGGGGCTCAAAAATAGGGTAAAAAATATTCATTGGATGTAGTGGAAATTATATAGAAACCTTAACATTATGGGGGAATGAGGTCCAGGTTTTTGTGTCTCTTTAATGATGCAGCATATTAAGTTCTTTATCCCTTCTCACTATCTTAATATTTTAAGGTATATGGGGTTCTCATGTGGTCCCTATGATGAGGGTTTTCTGTATAATATGATACAATTTTTTTTATTTTTTGGAAAGACTTGTAGCTAGTTGGTGATAATAGAAACAATGCAACATACCCTATTCCTAAAGACCTAGAAGATACAATTTCACTATATTTACTCAATGTGTCCAATAAGAGTATGAAGACTACGAAAATAGTCTTCTAGTATATGAATATAGAAGAGAATATTTTCTATATATTCACGACTTTGAGTGATATGGGTTCAGATCACCTTGTTGGAGATGGGAAATAACATGAACTTATATTGTAAAATCTGGTCATTATCTATAAATTAATGAATCTATTTTGGAGGCTGGTGTTTTTTGGAAAAACATCTGGATCCTAATGATCCAACACAAAGAATGGTATTTATGGTGGAATAATAATTTCCAATGACACTCCCTTATATAGAGTTACATTTATTTCCCCATGAAATGGAGAACCCAGTGTGTTCAATAAGCATGACCATGGATAAATTCTACATGCATGTCGTTATTCACTATCCCAGAACTAGAGACACCTGGTATTCCTAAAATCCTAACATTGATCACCTCTTAGAAATAGATGATTGATTCACTTATATTCTCATAAAATGGTCATAAATTTTTTCCATTTAGGACCTGAGGTCTATTATCACAACAACAAGTATTATTTCAGTCTGGAGAAACGATATTTTCATTAACTAGGTTTCAAAATTGATAAATTGTTGTATCGATCATGCATCCCACTATCCATGTGGATCCAAAATGATCATCATCATGATGAAACAATAGTACTGGTTAAACAATGAACCAAGAACCATTAAATAATAGGAATCCTAAAAATTAATGTTCACACGTCACTATTAGAAAAAGGCATCACTGGTTTATATGTTGATTCCCTGACTCTTGTGGAATGATCATTGCGACAATCAAATATTTTTTAGGGTGTAATTAAATCCAGTGGTGAGGGAAGGATAAGAAATAATAATTGTTCTATAATTCTATATTGATCGTGGGTGGGATTCCATCAACGTTGAGTCAGACTACCTCACAATTACTAATGTTATCTCTTTTTTGGAGGTTTAACTTTATGTAGTTGGTTTTTTAGTCTTGAAGATATTTACCCAACATCATTAATTCTCATCTTTCCCCATAATTTTACCAAAAGTAATAGTAATAAAGAATATTATTTTTTGGCTACATTGAAAAAATATTTTTCTATTAAAATATCAATTGAAGTGAAAATTTCCATTAAAATATTTTCATTTATGTTATATTTACAATTAAATAAAAAATTACAATTCAATATACAAAACACTAATAACAATATTTTTTCATCCATAATCATACTTAAAAATTTGTGTCCCTATAATTAAGCCAATTTTCTTGTGAAAATACATAAAAATTTAAAAAAAATTATAATTTTTATATAATTTACATATGATAAATTATAGTTTTAATTACCAAAATACTAATGATTACCCACAATTACTTATGGTTGGTACGGGTTGGGGGTGAAGGGCGTGTGACAGAGTGATGTCATTGGGATTTCTTATTTACAGTCATTTTGTACCATTCATTGTGTTACAATGTGTGGAATGTAATCAATCTATTACTAAAAATGTTAAATACATTATCTTTTAATCTAGTAATCATATTTTTAATGATTATGTTTTTAATTTTATATTAATTGTTAATTATTAATTATTCTATGAATTATTGATAATATTAATAATTTTTAAATATATTTTATGTTAATAATATATATAAATTATATAGTTTATAAATGATCATGATAATGGTATTATCAGTTATTAATTGTTTTTTGTACAAAAATATTTGTTAATAATTAGATAAATAAATTAAAATTACATTTTTATGTTGAAAACATGCGCTTTGATTTATACCGAGCACATTATTTGTTAGTTTGATGAGCGGTATAATCTACCTCATCGCAATTGAATTATGGATCTTTTATAAAAAAAAATTAAGAACATTATGATCTCATTTAATTTGTATTTATAATGTGAAATTCATTTTTGACTAAAATGACACTATAATATTGAAAAAACATAGTTGTAGTCATACCAGCAAAACCGTTTATTGGATTGATGTGTGGTCAATTCATAAAATTCAAAAATTAATAATGGATTGTTGTGCTAAATTTTTAAAACAATAGGAGATTGTTTACTATATATTGATAATGTAATGATCATTTTAAACTGAAAAGACTCGTTTATATTGAAAAACAGATTTTGAGTCCTAACAACCACATTATCTGTCAGATTGAAAAGTGGTTGATTCTTATACATTAATTTTAATTATAGGTCACTGTCCTAATTTTTTTAAATAAAATAACTTTTCTCATTTTTACTATGTGACGAAAAATTTAAACAAAAATTATAATTTTTTATTGAATGAACTCTATTTGTGTTAAACAGAGAACATTATGTGTTGAATAGGCGTGATGTCAATTCCTATAAATCACACATGAATAATAGAAAATTTTCATGATGTTTATAAATATTATAAACTTTTTCTCTATGTTTTTTCAATGAGATGCATGTTTTAATCTAAAATGAAACATTAAAATTGAAAACAAAGACTTAGAGTAATAACGACCGCATTATGAGCTACATTGAAATGATGAAAATTTATATATGGCCCAAATGAATTAGGGGATATTGATAAATTTTTTGAAAATCTTCGATGCTCAGTTACTTGGTTTTTACAATGTGACATCCATTTAATCTATAATGCCAATTTTATAATGAGAACACACACATGGAGTCATAATGAACCCATCATGCATCATCATATTATTTGGTAGATTCATATTCATTAAAAATGAATTAGAGATCATCAACCTAATGTTATAAAAAAATTTGTGCCTTTTCTTAATCTTGGTTTTTTGATCCCATTTATAAACTAAACTTATACTATTATATTGAAAATACCCAATTTGTGTAATACCAGACACATCATGTTTCAGATTGAAATGTGGTCGATTCATATACATCAAAAATAAACTATGGATCTTTTTATTAATGTTAAATATTAATATGAGCTCATTTTATTTGTTTTATTTATGTGATATATGTTTTCCAACAAAATGATTCTTTTGAATAGAAAACACACACATGGTGTTATACCGACCACATCATTTGTATGATTAACATCTATTCAATTCTTAGATTCCAAAAACATGTTATTGAAGGTTTCCATGATGTTCAAAAAAATACAACATCATTTTATATATTTTCCCATGTTAGAAACATTTTATTCTAAAATGAAAATTTTGTATTGAAAATACACACATCGAGACATACAATACCCATCATGGGTTAGGATGATGTGTTGCAAATTCATAAACAAAGAAAATGGATTAGGTGTTTTCTTCCTTATGATTTTAAAATAATATGAAATTTTTTTCTAGAATTTTCATATTTAGGAATGGTTTTAATATAAAATGATAGTTTTATTTTTAAACATTCACCTTCAGTCATATTGGCCACATTGTGAGTTGTATTTTCATGTTGTCATTTGTTTGTAAAACACAAATGAATTAGGGATCCAATTTCTAATTCTTGAAAACTGTATGTTCCTATTTTCTTGTTTTTGGATACGTGACACGTGTTTTTAAAAAAATGAATCTTTTATATCAATAACACACTCTTTCATTCATATTGGACACATCATGTGTTTTTTTAACATATAGTTCATTCCAACATATCAAAAATGAATCTTGAATCATTTTAAAAATGTTTAAAAATAATTATATTTATTTTATTTTTTGGGATAACTGACACGCATTTTAAAGTAAAATGAAACATTATATTCAAAACGCCTCTTTGAATCTTATCATCTACATCATTTTTCAAATTGATTAGTGGTCTATTCTTACATATCACAAATGAAATTTTTATTGATACCCTAATAGTTGACAAATATATGATCTCATTTTTTGGGTTATAGTAGTGTTAATTATTCTTTCAACTAATATGAAACTTTAATATTGAAAACACACACTGTGAGTCATACTGCTCACATAATGTGTTAGATTTACATGAATAAGATTTTTATATATCTCAAACTAATTAGAAACACTTTAATAATATTTGATGAAATTCTGAGAAATTTTATATTTCTCTTCATGACATGCATTTTTATAAAAAATGACACTTTTATATTCAAAACATAATGTTTTAGTTATACTAAAAAAAATATGTGTTATACTGATTTGTGGTCAATTCATACACAAAAAATTTTGAATTACCAACCATCTTCGTAGTTTTTGGAAACATGGAAATATTTTTTCCTGCATTTGGTTGTGTTACACATGTTTTCAACTAAAATAGAACTTTTATACCGAAAACACATAGTTAGAGCGAGATCGGCCCCATCATGTGTTGGATTGACGTGTAGTTGATTATTATAATCTAATAATAAATTGTGGATCATTTTACCAAATTTTATAGACAACCTAATTTAATTTAATTATTTTTTGTCATATAACATTCTTTTCACACAAATTTGACAATTGGTAATACACAATTTAAGTCATAAAGGCAACACCATTTTTTATATTAACATAAATTCTATTTTTATATCTCAAAAATTATTTTTGGACCATTTTCATGGGGATATAATAAAATCAATGATATTCTTGTTTGTTTATACTATGTGACAGATGTTTTAAACTGAAATAACATTATTATATTTTCATAAATCACTTTTCTTCATACTTTTCACATTTTTTATATGAATGATTGATTTGGAATCCTATATGTTACACATGAATTATGGATCGTTATCCCCTGGTTTGAAAATAATTCATGTTTATTTTGCTTTTTTGTCTATGTGATGTGAGTTAAAAACTAAAATGATACTTTTATATTGAAAACATAAAATTTTCATTTTATGGAAAACATCATGTGTCAAATTGACATAAGGTCAATTCCAAAATGACATAACTAAAATTTTGATAATTTTAAAAAAATTCGAGGACATTATGATCTCACATTTTTTGTTTGGGTTATATGATGTGTTCTTTAAACTAAAAAACACATTCATATTTAAAACACTCACTTTGAGTCATACAATCAAAATTCTGTTTCATATTGAAAGGAGTTCGATTACTATATGTCCCAAATTAATTATGAATCATGGTAATAATGACTGAAAATAATATGATCTTGTTTTCCCTATTTTGGGTATGTAACATGTGTCTGGAAATAAAATTTATCTTTAATAATGAAAACTTCCACATTGATTCATAATGATTACATCTTATGGTAAATTTATGTGAGGTCAAGTAATAAACATCAAAAATGAATTATGGGTAATTTTCTAAACGTTTGAAAATAAGATATGCTCATTTCATATGTTTTATGTAGTGTGACACATGTTTTAAACTGAAATAAATCTTTTATAATAAAACACACACATGGAGTCATATCAAACACATCATGTGTTAAATGATTAATGGATCAGTTTTATAAATATTCAATACAATATGAGATAATTTACACATTTTTTGTTATGTTGAATGTGTATTAAATTAATTGGACACTTGAAAACAGTCACATTGAGTAATATCAAACACATCATGTGTTAAATTTTTATGCCTTCAATTCATCAGCAAAAAATATAATTTTTTATCATTTAACTAATGATTGAAAACAAAACGAAGTGATTTTATTGGATTTGTCTATATGATACAGATTTTAATCTAAAACGATGCTTTTGTATTGATAACATGATCTTTTAATCATTTTTCCAAATCATGTGTCATATATATGTCTATTTTATTCCTATAAGTCAAATATTAATGGAAAATCATTTTTATGGTTTAATAAACAATTCAATCTCAGTTAATTGGTTTGGGGTATGTGACATGTTTTGTATAAACTAAAATGATTATTTTATATTGAAAATATAGACATTGAGTAATTTCATCTACATCATGTGTTGGATTTACATGTGTTCAATCTCTACACAGAATAATGAATTATAGATAATTTTCCTAAATTAAGAATATAATTCGATCATGTTTTGTTTATTTTGTATATTTTATTCATTTATAATATAAGATTAAACTTTAACAATAAAACAAACACACATTGTGTCATACGATCCATGTCATGTGTCAGATTGATGCCTGATCAATTCCTTTATGTCATAAATGAATTATAGTTCTTTGTGATAATGTTTGAAAACAATCTGAGTTTTTTTATATAGTTTTTAAAATATGACATGGTTTTTGAAATAAAATTACATATTTATATTATGAACATGAACTTGGATTTATTCATCTCAAATTGTTAGTCGAATTGACATGTAGGTTATTTCTACACATTATAATAATGTATGACTTATTTTCTATAAGTTTTAGAAAAATACATGATATTTTTCTAATTTATGGCTACAGGATGTTTAATTTTGAGTAAAATTATACATTTAAGGTGAATACCTGAACATTGAGTCATACTAACCACATAATGTTCTAGATTGATTTGAAAATGAGTTCTAATAAATCTAACTAGAAATATGGATTTTTGAATTAATGTTTAAAAATAATATGAACTCATTTTCTTGATATTGAAAATGTTATACTCATTTTAAAAATAAAATTGAATATTTATATTAAATTTCTGAACATAGAATCATAATGACCACATCATGTGAATGATTGAGGTAAAGACATTTCCAACACATTAAAAATGTATTATGATTTGTTTTCATGGATTTTGTAACAAAACTGAACTTATTTTCTCATTTTTGACAATCTGAAGTACCTTTTAAAATAAAATGAATGTTTTATAATAAAAACATGTACATTGAGTCAGTCTAGCCACATAATATATTTTATTTTTGTTTGGACAATCCGTATATTTCACAACATAATTATGGATTATTATCATAAATTTTGAATAATATTCGATATTATTTGATGATTTTTTAAAATTTGACACATTTTTTATTCTAAATTGGCATATAAAGATCAACCAGCCACTAAAAACAGTCCATTTCCACCCCTGGTAAATCATCAATCACAAATAATTCCACACTAATAATTTTATCATTATATTAGTATATCAGTTCTGAATCTGGATTATTATTTATAGAACCAACCATTTTATGAACTTCGTATAATCAAACATGAATGTAAATAAATTAATATTTATTATTCATCATGGGGGTGGAAGTGATTATAATAAGACAATGAATTTTTTCAAATATTAATCAAAAGATAAAAATACAATAAATAATGATGATGATGATTTGTGTATGGATGAAAATTTTATGAATGTTCGTAAAATTTATTCAGATTTGTTGGTAGAAGGATCCTTGAACTATATGCTCCTCACCATTATATCAATTGTAGCCCCAAAGTAAAATATATAATGAGATCAAACAGATTTAGACATGATACTAGCTCTACCAGAATCTATAGAATATAATAATCCATGATACTTTTCCATGATAAATTTCTCAAATATTTATTTATTTATAGGCCATCATCATCAAATTTTTCAGTTTTTACTAACTCATAGTAACCCCTAATGGATGAAAATTTGTGAAAATATGAAAATAAATTATGGTTAAATGGAGAATGAGAATATACACTATAAAGTAATTAAGATATTATAGTATAAAATTAAATTTAATGTAATAAAAAATATTGAGTTTTAGTATATGTATATAAAATGTTGATTTAAAAATTAGTTACATACATATATATTGGTGAATTGCAATGTATCTAAAATAATTACCCACCAAGATGGGGCATGTTATTGGGATGTTTCTTCTTTTTCTCCCATATATAACACCCTTAATCAAATATTCCATACTCATGTCATCATGTAGAGGATCCATAAGATTAGATGATCACTAAATTTGTATCCTTATTTAAGAGGGAAAAAATCTACGGTGTAATTAAAATTTATATGAAATTATGGGTGGATGAAATATAAAAAAAAATTTTGATTGTTATGGAAATTTTAAGATTATATTACAAAAATAACTAAAATATTTTCAAAATT
This sequence comes from Viscum album, assembly GCA_963277665.1. Classification (NCBI taxonomy): domain Eukaryota; kingdom Viridiplantae; phylum Streptophyta; class Magnoliopsida; order Santalales; family Viscaceae; genus Viscum; species Viscum album. Next base: position 356,787,821 of record OY728158.1, on the reverse strand, counting down.
ACATGAGTTTTATTATATGAAAAATTATATATATGCACTGCAATGTAAATGATTCAAATATGAAAAGAATGTAAGACTAAATTTCCTCTAATCGATAACAAAAAAAATAGTTAATCACATAAATTTTTTTTCAAAAAACATTCTGACTTCTTATTTTGAGTACATAGGTATTTTGATGTTGTGGTTGTACATTGAATATATAGAAAAACATAATATTAAAAATATCATTATTGAAATTGTAATAAACATTAATAATTATGTGTTTGGGGATTTTAATTTGTTGATGGTCTATAACATACTTCATAAATTTGTAAATGTAAAATTCACAGTCATTATATTTATTTTGTTTCAAATGCTGAAGAACCATTGACCAAAATAATAGAATATTTTTGAAAAATGATTTTATAGTTAAATAATAACATATATACCTTAATCTATTTCCTTTTGAATAAATACTTAGTATTATCATGTTTAGTCAATGACCCCCATCTATAATTTAGGTAATATTTATAGATCAACCTATCATAAAACAATTCTTATCCAAACAAAAATAAAATTAACTAATGTGAATTTTATAAACATTATATTGATTGTAGGGAATTATAAATTCCCAATGGAGATCATGTCTGGTCAATTTTATTGAAATACATTCTTTGGATCCAAAAAACAAAACATTGATGTATTCAATATGTTTGTTATTATCATCCAGTTATTTCATTAAAACTAAAAAGTAATGTAAAAAATTTATATTTTTTATGTAAATATTGTATAGATTTACATAGCATTGTATGCATCAAGATAATTCTTCCATCTATTATTTTATTTTCAAATTATACACAAAATTCATATTTTTATATTTTTATATTTTTTGAATTCCAAACTGCCTTTTACTGTTGAAATGATAAAGGTCTTAATTTGTTAAAATACTTTATCATAGGTTTTCCATTTATATATAAGAAATATATAAACCTGTATAAAATATTAATATTTTTTAATTATAATGATCATAATATATCATTTTTTCTTAGACAAATAGATTTTCAAAATGTACCTCATGTATGTATTCATGACTGATACATTTATCCATTAAAACATGATAATTTAATTTAAACTCTTGACACCAACAATGTCTATACATTACAATCAAACTATTTATTCTTTGTAATCATTTTCGTATAAAATTTCATATTTAGATGTTGTATCTGTATGAATTTTTAATGTTAATACATGATATTTTGGAATTGGTGGGTTAAATGATCTATCCAATGTTCCTTTTGATTAGTTGGTCTATTAACTATATTTTCATGATTTAAACATCCATTTATAATGAATTTTTCCTATCAATAATACACTATCACATTTCATACAAGTTGATATCAATTTACTGTATTTTTTATTAGAATTTTTTTATTATATACATTATGTATCATTATAAGGTTCAATGAATATTCAATGAAATATCATATACAAATATCAACCATGATAACATATAAGGCCAATATTAGAATAATAAACTAAATGGTCCTCTTGTGAGCTACATTAATAAATAATACAATTAGGCCATTTTGGTCTTTCTTATCATGTATCATTTATCCATGGATATTATACATTATAAACCTGACACCAAGGCGATATGTGTGTTGATTGATATAAATCACACGTAATTTTACCATATGAATGATTAACAATATAACTCTATTTGAAGTTATTTGATTTAAATTTTGAAGAATGAGTTCTGGCTAAATTGGTCACCTTAGGTAAGGTAGGATATTGAGCGGATTGGAAAGCCTCAAAGCTTTTGGGTTAATGTTTCTCATCATGTATTGTTCATTGATATAGTATTGGTTCACATTGATCCATTAATATATATTGTCCCACTAAACTAGAGTGGATAGTAATATCTTTTGAAGCACATATCTTTTCTTATATGACTTTATTTATCTCATACATATCTCATATAGGTTTTATATTCTCAAAATAAGTCTAAAGTGACACTACAAAGCCTTCACCTCAAATGAGCCATAATAGTATGTCTAATTAAAAGCTATAGAAAATAGTTTCTATTTAAGAAAAATAAATAATATTCATGTGTCAAAATAAAATAGAAAACATTCAAATATTTATATATATATTTACGAAATACTTTAATAAATAATTACATTTTATTATAATTACATTCTTACACACGATTCATATACTACTATTCTGTTTTCATCTATTAGTGTCCCCTCTTAATTTATAGGAGCCTCATAAATAATATATGATATTGGTTATATATAAAATTCACAAATATATAAACAATTAAACTAAATTATATTGTTACATATCAAATATAACATTTAATATATATTTAAAATATGTACGATTTTTGCTAGTGGAGAATGCCCCATCTTTGTTTTACAGTAGGGGAATTTTTTTTTGATGTAGACAGATTATTTTCAACAATACATTGCAATTTCATAAATTGGTAATTTTAAATAATAGTTGATAAAAAAATATATTCAAATTAAATATTATCAATAAATTTTCACTAGATATAATTTCTTCATATGAAGAGTAATGATTGATTTACCAGTGTACTGGATTAAAATGTGTGAAAACATTACTGGTTGGTGGGGGTGTTTACATTCCCCCATTATATCTATTATGTTTCTCTGTAATAATTGTTTGAAAATATCATTTATATTTTCTAGTGACCATTAAGAAAAATTTCTTATTGAAATAATTAAATTTAACCAAATCTATAAGGGAAAATGAAAATTAAATTAATGTTTCATAATATAATTTTTTGTTAAAATAAATTAAGTAGTTTGTAACATACTATAATGTATTTCCATATGTTTTTCATTAATATAGGAATGACATTTTTTCATGTATCTATATTAATTTATACAAGAATTCTCATTTTGACAAAAATGTTGCTTTTGATCATTAACATGATGTTTTAGGTTGGTTTTCCAAATTGATTCTATCTAACCTCAAATATTATTCATTTTCTTATTTCTGTTAATACATTAGTTAACACAATTATTCTACACAACTATTATTTGATTTTACAATACTCATTATTTTATCCTCAACATGTTGTTGATCCCAAAATAATTCCATACTTTCAACATTGATCATGAGTTATTCCTCAATATTGGTAACATCACTATATAAAGAAGTCATTATGTACATTATAAGTTAAAAATTATATTTTTATTTTGTAATGACATAATAGAACAAATAATATTTATGAGAAAAAATTTACTATATTAATAAGAACGTTAATATATTCATTGAAATACATTTATTTTATTTAAAGGTTGATGTAATATGGATCCTCCATTGAGTAAAAAACTTCCCTCATAATATTCATCTCTAACGTAGAAGTCGGTGTCTACAATGGAAGAAATACCAAATAATTGTGATCTGACATTGAATGAGACACCCTAATTTGATTTTTATTAGTAACCAATAATTATTTTAGTCTCCAAATGAATAATTTACCAATTCATATTGTTGGGATATGAGACATAAAATATAGGAACTACTAGTAATTCCATTTTGAATTGTTTTTCATTATACCCTTCCATACTAAAACTCACTTTCATGGAGACCAATTCTTCAACTTTAACTGAAATTATATTATCAACCCATATGAAATTGAAAATAAAAACATGAAATTCTATATAATATAATCCATATTTATTATGATAATGATGTTTTATATATATGGATATATTATATTTCAATCCCTGGATCCTGATATGTGCATATCTTATTTCATAATCATAACTCCACTATTTTCATAAAAAATTGTTCATTTTGTACCATCAAATATATTGTATTACCATTATTTACAGAACTAGTGTAAGAGATAAAATTTTTATTTGGACCCCATTAAATCCACTGAAATCATTCAGTAATTGAATTAATCATTGTAGATAACTCATTATTAATATTATCTTAGAACCATCTTATAAACCATTGATTTTGGTACTTGGTAACCTTCATTCATCCATTGATGGATTCAAATTCCTATGAATTACATTTTTTGACATAAAAATAAGGATCAACCATTAAAAAAATATGTAATATGTAAAGGACATCTGGATCCTTCTTAGTAATGTTAATTTTTATAACATCTCTTCTAAAATCCCATTTCATATTTATATCCCACTATGATGAGATTTTGGGATACCAATTCAATGAAAATGTAATAATAAATTGGTATATAATTTAATATCTTCTTAAATAATATGCCACTCTTGAATACACATTTTTGGTTGAATTAAATTATATATATACCCTTTCAAAATATTTATACATGATTTTTGGGGAACATATATCACTAATGGACAAGAACACGTAGTTGAATCTCTATTATAGAGTAAACAATTAGGCGGGGTATGTTGTAAAATAATTATAGTGGAAAGAATATCCCTAATTAAAATAAAAAATATAATTACCACATACGACATAAAAAATCATCAATGTATTTTTAATGTATGTAATGAACTTCTAGTCGTAGTAAATCATAATTCTCTAGGAATTATATCCTACCTCAATATAGTAATATCATGTTATTTTAGACCATGTAATTCCAATTAGTCATTGATATAATACTGTTCATATTTTATGAATACCACTATATAAGATTTACAACAAGAATTATGATGTATAATTAAAATTTTTCTTGTATGGATATAGTGTAAGATACAAGAGAAATATATGTTCATCAACAACCATTTACCAAGAAAACCTCTCTCTATATCTACGTGTTAATAATTCCCAACATTTATTTAATTCAATAATTTTCTTATCTTTGGTAAATTTATTAATCTTCTAATAATACTAACACATATTTTTTTTACATTTTCATGACATTAATAAAACATCTAAGGTCAAATAATTCTACTATTATAATTAAAATTAATATTATCTCTTTTACAACAACATTTTATATGTTTTTTCGGTAATTTGTTTAAAAAAATTAGTGTTAATAACTTTTAATATATTAAACAGTTGATAAACCTTTTAATTGATGTGGTACATTAAATTTTTCTATATTATGATTGAATGATTTTATCCACAGTTGATATTTATTTTGTTAGAGTAAAATTTTTAAATGACCAAAATAAATAGTCTTCAATGAATGTTTCAAAAATAATTGGTGTTTACCATCATCACACATGGAAGACAACAATATTCCACTAATGTTAATACATAAAAAAGTTTAATAGGGAGGAAAATAATTTATCCTCCTATTATTCATGGAATTTAATTTGAACTCTATAATTCTATGATCTGCAGACAATGAAACAATTGTAACCCCCACCAATTTCATATCTTAAATGAATGGGGAAAAATAGACATAAATATCATTATCACTTTGTTTTTTATAAATAATTAAATAAAACAAAATGTATTTTCACTTCATGTAAAACCAATATGGAATGTTATAAATTAAAACCCAATTGTCCACATATTTTGTGTATTACTTGTACACCATAAAGATTTCATCCATCAATTGATAAAAAAAGATGAATTTTTATGGGAATGTCCTAAAATTAATAATTTCCAAAATAAATTTCATCAACTAAAGAGAGTTTATTGGATGATTCAAGTGTCCATATTCGATTATTAAATATGTGTTCCATGATTTTTGTTTATATTTTCTTTAAATACATAATGTCATATATACATTTTAATTATACGAAATTAGAATACAGATTTTGAAGGGCATTATTCATCTATCTTGTATCAATGTATTCCAAACATAGGGAGTTATTTATGTGATTTATATCACATGATACATAAATCTAATAACATCATAGTCAGTATGTAAATCATATTATTAACAATAATTTACTCCCAAATAAATTGATTTCATCTATTATTTAAATATTTTAAATTTACTTACAACAATTTATTATTAATACAAATTTAATAACAACAATTTATAAAGAGAAAAATGATTTGGGAAGGGTCATATGAATTATCTATTAGAAAATAGATTTATTTATTAACTACATCACCCTACAACATTTTTATTTGATTAACATTGATCCATATTTGATTCACATCCATCCAATTAGGTTTAATAATGTTTATCTGTCAAATAAAAAAATAAATACTTATATGGTATTAATTATTAATGTAGAATATAATGGATACTTTGAATAAATTTTATTATTTTCCTGTTAAAAACCCCATAACCACTGTGGAAATTCAAAGAAGCAATAAAAACAATATATATATAAATATAAAGGATATATGTTATTGAAATTTAAATACTAGTCTCCTTATTATATGGTTTCTCATTGATAATCACCTCTTAGAAATAAAATTAGATAATGAGATAAAGTAGTATAGTGTTCGGTAGCATTAAATTAAGCAACTATTTATGGATGACATTATTAATGTTGAGAGATCAATATTGAGGGTAGATTCTTATAAGGGTTACCCACATTAGATGACATCCACCAAGATTATTTTATCACCTTTATTATATTGTAATATTAATTGAATAATAATCATCATCTTGAAATAGTATAGTCGAATCAATGTCAACATCTGAATGTCATTGGTAACGATTTTTAAAAATATTACATTTTACATAAGCGTAACATGTAAACAAACTAATGATAGTGGTTTATGGAATATATGAACAAAACAATTGAAAGTAAATATTAGAACATATTAAATGATTAATTTAACCAAAATATATCAAATTTGTTAAGGTGATATGTTCATAATGATGTGTATTGTTATTTTATTTATAGTGGTGGGAATAATTGAAAGAATAGAATGTATGCTATTTTGGTGGGAATTAGTAATTCTTATTAGTTTGGATGAAATTTTATAGGATAATGATGTTTTGGTGAGAAAAAATATAACATTTTATATGTTAAAATGTTATTTTATTTATATATAATTAATTTTTGATGTCAATTAAAATGAAAATAAATTTTTGTTGAGTATGTTGAATTAAAATTGCCACTATTCACTAAATGATGTAATCTTAGTCAAGATTAAAAAACCTATTAGATTTGAGAAACTATTATGTAATTCATTTGAGATATATGCTAAATAGAAAATTTATACAAATTGGTTACAAAATTATGGAAAAACAACATCATTTTAAGAATAATAATTCCATTATTTATAATGAAGGAAACTGACAATTATTTAGAGATGTTTAAAATCAATGTGTTATACAAGAAGTTTTGTTATTATTGGAGCACCCTGGGAAACATGGTGTAATCATTAATGTTTTCATATACCGAAAATAATGTACATTAAATAAAAGAAGGAAAAGATGAAAAGTCAACAAAGAATAATTTTTTTTGGGGAAGTAGAATTACATATTTAATAATCTTATTATTCATATCTACCCTTTTAAAAAAATATAATATTTTGAAAATAACATGATCTGAAAATAGTTTTTAATATTTTTGTCCTAAAAATAATGCACTAATATAAATAATATCTAGATAATGCCAAAACATTTTTAGGAATGTAATTTATTTGAAATAGAGAGACTAAAGTCATGTATGAGATAAAAATTATTATGATAATAATATATTAACATGGGGTTTATTTGGGTATCATAAACCATTATCTATTCCATTATGTCAGCAATTTAATCATTCATATACCATGTCTGATAACTATAAAATCTAATGTAGCTCCTATGAATAAGATTTGTTATTCTAATATTTTCCACACCCATATATGTGTTGTATTATTTATATAAATGACTATATGTATTGATAATTGATACTATAAGTGATTTATTCCCTTTTCATAATTATTTCTATTATAATATTATGTATAATTAATGTTGTTGGTGATTTTATTGGTTTCTTACCACAATACAAGGTGGTATATTTCATTTCGTGGGTATGACCACTGTGACCTAGCTCAATGAGGATTGTTTCATCAGATACATTATGGGTTGATTTACTTCTATTGAGATTCTTATATTCTGGTTATTTTTTAAATAATAAATAAGATAAGAGGTTTTGTTTTTATCGTTAGTGCACATCCAAATCAGACTAATAGATGTTATATAACTCTAATCCTACTTTTATTTTTTTGAGGCACTTGAATCCTGATATTCCTGTAAACTTATGTTTTTGATATAAAAAATGATTTCTCTTTAAAAATTGTAATTGTTTTTATAAGTCAGTGGATCATTTGAGCACACTCATTTAAGGTTATCTATAAAAAATACAATATAATCATTATTCATGATTCTATTTTTCATGTTTGGTTGGAATTATATATAACATGAATATTTCAAATCATGATATATTTAATATTTCATAAATATTTTGTGTAACACCCCGGACCCAGTTACCCAGAGTCGGTGCATTATTACATAAAATTGGCATGATCACAAGAAAGATAAAATCTAGAAATAACTATTGGTTTAGTAGCCTTGGAAACACTAGATATATTCATAATGTTTTACATTACATCATAAAGTGAAAACTACTACAACAACATATTGTCTCCATAGTCCCCACTATTATCCCTTCATAATACCCCTGCAGGTCATTCATAATTTACTTCTTCACATCCTGGGAAAAATAATACATAGAAATAGGGTGACCTCAAATGCCCAGTAAAGATAACAATATAGCGGAAACTTTCATAAATAAGAATAAACATTTAAGGCAGTGTATAACTAAAACAAAATCCTTTTAAACTTGAACTTCAACATAGTATAGAAAAAATAAAATGAAATAATGCCATTTACTTATTGACATGGATATTCTACTAATCGAATAATCACATGCAATATCAATAACCACTTTCATAATGATGGAATCCATAATGCCAGACTATCATAACCACAAAGCCAAGGCCCCGTGCCAAGACTACAAATAAGATTTTGCAAAGGCCTTGTTCCAAGACACTAGTTTGACTCATTAGACTTACCGATGCATCAAGGATCTATAGCAGGCTCCAACTGTCATATATTAAGTTCAATGCATTCCCATATAAAAAGGTTGAAACATAGCATAAACATTCGTATTAAAACTAGAATACGAAATGTAAATACTTCATCCATAAACCATGAATGGTATAAAAATAACACATCCACAGTCAAACACATCATTAAAACATCAAAACAATATGGAATATTTGTATCATAATAAATCTACTTCAAATAAAAATAAAATACATCAAATGATGTTGACATAGATGAAATCAAAACTATTTGAGAAAATATCTCTTTTTTTGAAATCATTTAAAAGTCACAAATTTATTAAGGAAGTAATTTAAAAGTGTTTTTTGAATCAAAGTGTCCCATACCACTTCAAAGCTTTTGAAAAGAAATATTATTTCAAAAACTTCATGTCCATATAAATAAATGAATAAAATCATTTTGAAAACATAGACACTAATTAAAAAGATTTATAATAACAAATCATTAAAACATTTAAAATTATGATTTTGATAAAGAGTACCTTTTATAAAATCATAAAATATTCATTTTGATATCATTTAAAAGTCACATAATTATAAAACTAAACATTTACTCTGAAAATATCTTTATAATCTTGTAAAGGAAGCTTTGAAAATTTTTTAACAGCGGAAAATATCTGCACCTGCCGTATGAGTTAAAAAAACATTCATACATTAATTATGTCGAAAAGGTTAAAAATGACCTTGTTTGGAAAACGACAGAAATATTCCTTTATAAAAATCTTATACAAAGTCAACAAGGGTATAAATGACTTTATCCCATATTCTGTAAAATAGTAATAACGTTTTGAAATACACTTTCAAGAAACATGGATGTGGATGATAAAGAGGTCCTAATAGATAATTACGTATAAACAACCTTGGATAATGAAGAGATTGTGAAATAATCATTACCTTGTACTTTTCCTTGGTTGGGGTAGGTTAACCTCTTGTATAGTGGTGAAATAATTGCTATTAAATTATACAAAAAATCATATACATTAATATGATATAATATATGATCTTTTAACGTTGATTTGTTAATAATATCTTAGTATTATCGTTGTTTCAGGTGTTAACTTACACGTTTTCTTTTATATGTTTTGTTATGTAAGGTTTGTTGGTCATGTATAGGTTGTATCTTAATCATATCTAGAATGATATCAAGTCCATAGATACTATTATAAATCATCAAATGAGAATTATACTTGAATGGATACGATGGACAATGAATCTCATCGCATTCGTGGAGACGGTAGTCCGTACGTACGCACGAGCGAAAATATCATTCTTTTCATATTAAAATAATATATAATTTGATGTTATATCAAATATAAAGAATCAATATCATATTATACTTAATATTTACATGAATTACACATCCTTATTATACCCATCTAAATAATAATTTATTGAATAACAATTACACCACAACGTGGAGATGGTAAGTCGTACGTACGCAGGTATGGTGACATGTTATTCAAAGGATAGGTAGAATACTGAATATGATTTTACCATATTTATAATAACATCACAGTATATATAAGATACTGGATTTATTATTTTAGAATGGTAATAACAATGAAAGAAGAAGTGGAAGAAGAAAGGAACTTGAAAAAGGGTGGTGAAATCATTACCTCTTCTTTGGGTTCTTCCTTTTGATTTGATCAAAAGGGATTCTTTAGTTGGATTTATGACTAATGGATGGCCTCTAGGATGAATTTAGTGAAGTTTAGAGAGTATTTGGGTAGAGTTTGGCCAAACTAAAAGGCTTTGAAGGTGTGAGTTAATGAGAAGGGAGAGTTCCCTTTTATAAGAGGGGTGAGGGGCACCTTTGGAAAATCTAGATATATTATTTTATAATAAATTAATATTCAGTTTATAATGACTCCAAAGTGGATTATTTAATTTTTATGTTGGGTAGGGGTCGAAAAAAACTCATCCAATAGAATTTAGATAGGTTTGGGTCATTATATTAACCTTATCTTTTAGTTTTAACACTTAGGTAATTAGTTTCACTTTTTTAATGTCTCATTGTATTTTTATATTATATGGTAAAAAAATATTACTATATACATCCAATAGACCCCTAAGTGATCCTTTAAGGATACAAATATCATGTTATAAGTCACTTGGAAGAACCTTAGATTTTTTGGAATATAATATCAATTAATAATATATTATTTATTACAAAAACTCTTTTATGTCAATTTTGACAATATTCAATAATTGATTTTTGTAAAAATCATAACAGAATTATTAATTCTACCAAAGTTAATTAAATAATTACTAATATGTCTTATTAACCTATAAAATTAGTTTAATTCATAAAAAGTCACAAATTATATTTATTTGGGTATCTACAATATCAATTATTTTAATTTTTCAATATTATGGTATTTACTGCATCACCATTGTGTCATATATAAATTAAATTATTTAATGTCTAAAAATTATAAATAAAATATCATTATGTAGGAAATCTTTTTAAATTTCTATGGAATATTTATAGTTGAAAATATAACATATATAACCCTATTTAAAAAAAAACCTAAAACATATATGCTTGTGTCATTTTTGTATTCATTTTAACTTAATTAAAATAAAGAGTCTCTATCACTTACAAGTGGCTCCATGGGGTCCAAAAATCGACCCAAATATGCCCATGGTCGTACATTATCACGAAATAAGGTTAGGACACGTTTTAGGGTAATTTTGTATTACTATAATATTTGTTTTAACCCTTATTTACTGAATTTACCCTTAACCATGGTAAATAAAATATTTACAGAAGTAATTATTCAAAATGGCTAAAAATATAAGATACCTATTTACACAATACAAATATCCTGATTCCAAATATGGAATCCATTTTTCCAAATTCAAAACACAGAAGTGGCAGAAATTAATTTAAAATTATTTCTCGTTGTTAAAACAAAAAGCGTGTTTTTAAGAGATAATAACTATCAAAAGATTGACACTTGTTTATGTCCGGTTTAATTGTAAAATTATGTACAATGACAAAAATTTCATTAAATGGTAAAAATATATTCTAAATATACATTAAAACCAATCAAATTCATAATTTATCAATATAAATTATTTCGATTGAAAAAGTTGTTTTTAATTAAAATTTAGTAATTTTCACTATTCATCAAAATATAAATGTTATCTGAAAAGTTCCAAAATTTTACCCTAGGATAAATTTGATACTCCTAATCCAAAAATGAAGTCCATTTTGAGATGTAAAATTTATAAAATTTCAAAAAATAGGTATTACTATTCATAATAGATAGTTTGATTGGTTGTGGTGTGTTAGAACTCGATGTTGCGTACAACACACGCTGTCTCATTATTCAAAGAGAAGCATACCGTAGATGTTTGGGGTGTTACATTATCCCCTCCGTCAAATAATTTCTTCCTAGAAATTTATATAATACTACCGCATGAAAAGACTCGGGTGGTTCTTCATCATAAGTTCCTCGGGTTTCCACGTTGCCTCTTCCATCTTATGGTTTCTCTACAAGACTTTTACCAGACGAGTCATCTGATTTCTTAGTACTTGTTCTCTCGTATCAAGAATCCTGACGGGCTCTTCGCAATAAGACAGATCGGGTTCCAATTCTAGTTCCTCATAGGTGAGTACATGCGTTGGGTCATGCATGTATTTTCTCAATAGAGATATGTGGAACACATCGTGAACTTTGGACAGACTTGGTGGCAATGTCGATCGGTAAGCTATAGCCCCAATTCGTTCTAGAATTTCGAAAGGTACAATGTACCTCAGACTCAACTTATATTTCCTACCAAAACGTTTCACTCCCTTCTATGGAGATACGTTTAGGAAAACATGATCACCGACTTGAAATTCCAAATTCTTCCTTTGATTATCGGGATAGCTCTTCTGCCTACTTTGATATTCTTTGATGTGATTTTGGATTACCTTCACATTTTCCATCATTTCCTCCACTAGTTCTTGACCTACAAGTTTTCTTTCACCAAAATCATCCCAACAGGTTGGTGTGCAACATCTCTTCCCGTATAACGCTTCATATGGTGCCATCTGAATACTCGAATGGAATCTATTGTTATAGGAAAATTCTACCAAAGGTAAATATTGATCCCACATACATTGAAAGTCATGTAAGAAATATCTCAACATGTCTTCTAAGGTTTGAATAGTCCATTCTGATTGTCTGTCTGTTTGAGGGTGGTAGGAAATGCTCAAATGAAGTTCAGTATCCATGGATTTCTGATGACTGTTCCAGAATTTTGAAGTAAAACATGGATCATGATCAGAAACAATCGATATGGGTACTCCATGAAGTCTCACAACTTCATCAATATATAGTTTTTCTAGAAATTCTAGTGGCAGATCTTCTCTTATAGCAAGAAAATGTGATAACTTGGTAAGACGATCAACAATGACCCATATTGCATCGTTCCTTCTAGGAGTCTTTGGTAGCCTCATGACAAAGCCCATCATAATATTGTCCCATTTCTACTCCGGTATGGGAAGAGGTTGCATGACTCCTCCAGGATGTTTCCTTCCAGCTTTCACTTGTTGAAAAAACCATACATCTTGACACACAATCAGCAATCTCCCTCTTCATTTTGTCCCACCAAAAATGTTCATTCAAATCTCTATACATTTTGGTTCTCTCCGGGTGTAATGAAAATTAGAACTATGAGCATCATCCAGCAATTCCCTTTTTAGATCAGGTATATCGGGTACACAAAGTCTCTTCCCAAATTTCAAAATTCCATCTTCAAACACAAAGTCTCTCAATCTCCCATCATTCACAGCATTAATCTTCTTTTGAAATTCTTCATCATCGGTCTGAGAACACTTAATCTTTTCTAGTAAAGATGGTTTGGCAATCATTTGAAAAATAATTGATGTTTCACCTTCCATGGTTATTCCCATGTACATCTTCACTAGATCTATGAAAATTGTATCCCTTTCAATTCTCATATTGTTTAAAACTCCATGATCTCTTCTATTCAAAGCATCTGCTACCTTGTTTTAATTCCCCGGGTGGTAGTGTATCGTACAATCATAGTCCGTGAGTAATTCAATCCATCTCCTTTGCCTCATGTTGATTTGTTTTTATGAGAAGAAATATTTCAAACTCTTGTGATCAGTATAAATCTCACATTTTTCACCATAGAGGTAGTGCCTCCATATCTTCAAAGGAAAGATCATAGCTTCTAACTCGAGATCATGAGTAGGATAGTTTTGTTCATGAGTTTTCAACTATCGTGATGCATAGGCAATAACCCTATCATTCTGCATAAGGACACAACCAAGTCCTTTCTTTGATTCATCACTATAAATAACGAACCATCATTCCCCGATGGTAGAGTCAATATAGGATCATTGACTAATCTTCTCTTTAGTTCTTCGAAACATTCTTCACACGCTTTTGTCCAAAAAAATTTAACCCCTTTACATGTGATCTTCGTTAATGGGTTAGCCAATCAGGCAATATTCTAGACAAAACGTCAATAATAACCTGATAAACCAATAAAACTACGTACCTCAGTTATACTCGTAGGTGCTGGCCATTATTGGATTGCCTTGGTCTTAGAAGTATCAACATATATTTCATATTTAGAGACAATATGGCCATGAAAAGAAATATCCTGAATCCAGAATTCACACTTGCTAAACTTCCCATATAATTCATGTCCTCTCAGAGTCTTCAGGATAATGCACAAGTGATTTTCATGATCTTATTAGCTTTTGGAGTATACTCAGATATCATCAATAAATACCACTACAAATTCATCGAGATATTCCTTGAAAACTCTATTTATTAGATCCATGAATACAAAGGGTTCATTAGTCAATCCAAAAGGCATTACTGTAAACTCGTAATGCCCGTACCTGGTTCGAAATTCTATCTTTGGAATGTCTTCCTTCTTCACACACAACTGATGGTATCCAGATCGAAATTCAATCTCTGAAAAGTATTAATCTCCATACAGTTGGTCAAATAAATCATCAATGCAAGGTAGGGATACTTGTTCTTTATTGTTATAGCATTTATCTCCCTATAGTCGATACATAACCACATAGATCCCTCGTTCTTTTCAACAAAAATAACAGGGGCTCCCCATGGAGAAACACTAGGGTGAACAAATCCCTTATTACTCAATTCCTCTATTTGTTTCTTTAGTTCAACAAATTCCATAGTGGACATTATAAAAGGGGTCGTTGATATAGGCCATGATCCAGGAATTAAATCAATGGAAAACTCAACTTCTCATTCTGGAGGATATCAAGGTAAATATTTCGAAAATAGATCTACATATTCTTTCACAACAGGTACATCCTCTATTTGAACTTTCCTTTCCTCACCCACAGTAATTTCATTCTCTTCCTCCCCAATAATTGAATTTAGTTGATCTACTAGGGTGGATCTAGATAAGAATCAGGTGGTTACGATTCTGCTCTAAAGATAAGGTGTTCCTTATCATCATTACCAAAAATCGTAACCTCCTTCTTCTTACAATAAATATTCACATAACAGTCCAAAATCCAATCCATAATGAGGATTATATCAAACTCAAACATAGGTATGATGATGATATCAGCAGATAAAGAACATTTATGTGATATAATGGGGATTGATTCACAAAACATTGTTGCAATGATAATTCCCTTAGGAGTATTAACTGACAACTCCCTTGTTTAATCAAATTGGAAATATCTAATTTTCCTAGAAAACTAGGAAGAAATGAAACAATGCGATGATCCAAAATCAAATAATTCATTTTCTAAACTTGAGGAAATCATTAAATTACCTGCCACCACGTCTTTAGGATCTTCTACCTCAGTAGTAGTGATAGAAAAAGCCTGGAATTGATCCCTTGGCCTTTTTAGGTATGTTCCCTGGATGATTAGGACATTCATTTGCATAATTTCCCATCTCCCTACAATTATAGCACTGAACAGCGGTAGCTTCCTTCTTCCCTTTGCAACCACGAGCTTGGTGGCCTTTTTCACCACATTTGTAACAGACGCCCATTCCCTTCAAGAAAGTACTAGGGTTTTTCTTTCTACATTTACCACAGGATGGATCTTCATCCTTTCCCATTATTCCCCTTATTTCCATTCCCAGATTGATCAACTGATCTCTTCTTCTATTTCTTTGCTTTAATGTCATAAGACATAGAGAATTCCTTTTCTATCTTGATAGCACATGAGAAAATGTCTTCGTACGATGAGAAGGATTGTGATAGTAATGCTCGATGGAGAAATGGTTTTAACCCATCAAATAAATGTTCAGTATTACTTCTTGGGTTACGTATATAATATCCAGCATACCATGCTAACCTTATAAAGTTAGCCTCATACTTTGTGACATTCTCATCCTCCTTTTGTCTCAAACTTAGAAATTTCCTTTCCGTATCTGCTCGATGGTCGCAATGAAAGTATTTTTCTAAAACTAGATCTTTAAACTCCCTCCATTCCATATTTGATAGTTCATCATCTTCCTTCATGTTTTTAATAAATGACCACATTGATCAGCATCTCCAGCGAGGCGGTAAACTGCCATGATAACTTTGTCCCTTTCACTACTACCCATAGCCGAAAATATTTTCTCTAGGGAATTTATCCATTCCTCAGTTACTAAGGGATTTTTACTCCAATTGAACGTTGGTGGTTGTTTCCTCATGAATCGATCTAACATTGATCCTCCATGCTATAGATCAGGGTGCTTCATACGGGTACGATTATTATTCATAACCTGAGTGAGTTTTCCCAGTATAGTGATTAGCCAATCGGCACCAGTTGCACCACCAGCTCCACTATAATTATCTTGAGCAGGAGGGAAATTCCTATATGGAGTGTGTGCATTGATACGGTTTCCATTTCTTCTACTAGGTGCTATTTCTAAACAATGGCATAAACTAGATCATTTTATGAATCAAAATACATAATTCTAAACTTATAAAACACTTAACATAAATTGAACTATTTATGGATATAATCCATAATCATAAAAATGTTTTCTTTGAAGAAGTATATACTCATAAACCTTTCATAATGATTTGTAATGAAAATGAGAGTCATCCTATGCATATCCCCCGGGAGAGTTGTATCCAAGTGTGTAGCAAGGCTCGTTGTCGTGCACTAGTTCCTGTTCGAGTCTAGCTCAAAGCAGTGTTTTCGTGTTTTACCCCTATGTACATCTGTGCCAAAGATGCCTCTACCTTCTCGTATATAGACAGAGATTTATTGCTCGTAAAACTCAAAAAATCTCTACAATACCAAAATTTTAGGATGTTCTTCTATACTAATCCTCAAAGTCCATCTTAGGTCTATGTGCTCTAATCGGAGTTTTTCTAAATCTAGCATCCAAGGTTTGTACTAAACTTCCTTTGATACCAACTATAACGGTATGGAATTACTTCCTGTGGACTATTATTGATACCTATCAGGGCACTCCATGGGCGACTACAGCCCCTGGGCAGGAGACACCACCATCCCTAGTGGCAACCATTTCCTCATGAAGCCCTTAGGCGGAGAGCCATGCTTCGTCGAACGCTCACATGTGAGAGTTCCCAAGGATCAGATTCATTCCTACCTCCTTTGCCTCTGATACCAATTGTAACGCCCCGGCCCCAATTACCCAGAGTCGGTGCATTGTTACATAACATTGGCATGATCACAAGAAAGATCAAATCTAGAAAGACCGATTGGTTTAGTATCCTTGGAAACACTAGATATATTCATAAAGATTTACATTACATCCTAAAGTGAAAACTACTACAACAATATATTGTCTCCATAGTCCATATTATTATCCCCTCATAATATCCATGCAGGTCTTTCATAATTTACTTCTTCACATCCTGGGAAAAATAAAACATAGAAAACGGGTGAGCTCAAATGCCCAGTAAGGATAAGAATATAGCGGAAACTTTCATAAATAAGAATAAACATTTAAGGCAGTGTATAACTAAAACCAAAGCCTTTTAAACTTGAACTTCAACATAGTATGGAAAAAATAAAATGAAATAATGTCATTTACTTATTCACATGGATATTTTACTAATCGAATAATCACATGCAATATCAGTAACCACTTTTATAATGATGGAATGGATAAATCCAGACTATCATAACCACATAGCCAAGGCCTTGTGCCAAGACTACAAATAAGATTTTGCCAAGGCCTTGTGCCAAGACACTAGTTTGTCTCATGAGACCTACCGATGCATCTAGGAGCTATAGCGGGCTCCACCCATCGCATATTAAGTCCAATTCATTCCCATATAAAATGGTTGAAACATAGCATAAAAATTCGTATTAAAACTAGAAGACGAAATGTAAATACTTCATCCATAAACCATGAATGGTATAAAAATAACACATCCACAGTCAAACACATCACAAAAACTTCAAAACAATATTGAAGTTTTGTATCATAATAAATTAACTTCAAATAAACATAAAATCCATTAAAGGATATTGACATAGATGAAATCAAAACTATTTGAGAGAAATAACCCCTTTTTTGAAATCATTTAAAAGTCACACATTAATTAAGGATGTAATTTAAAAGAGATTTTTGAATCAAAGTGTACCATACCACTTCGAAAATTTTCAAAAGATATATTATTTCAAAACATTCATGTCCATATAAATAAATCCATAAAATAATTTTGAAAACAAGGACATTAATTAAAAATATTTAGAAAAATAAATCTTTAAAACATTTAAAATTCTGATTTTGATAAAGAGTACCTTTCAAAAAATCTTAAAATATTCATTTTGAAATCATTTAAAAGTCGCATAATTATAAAATAAAACATTTAAACAGAAAATATCCTTATAATATTGTAAGGGAAGCTTTGAAAATTTTATAACAGCGGAAAATAGCCACACCCTCCGTATAAGTTAAAAAGAACATTCTTACCTTAATTCTGTTGAAATGGATAAAAATGAACTTGTTAGGAAAACGACGAAAATAATCCTTTATAAATATATTATAAAAAGTAAAAAAAGGGTATAAATGACTTTATCCCATGTTCTGTAAAATAGTAAGAATGTTTTGAAATACACTTTCAAGAAACATGGATGTGGATGATAAAGAGGTCAAGTAGATAATTACGTATAAACAATCTCGGATAATGAAGAGATTGTGAAATAACGCTTTCCTTGTACATTTACTTGGTTGTGATAGGTTAAACTCTTGTATTATGGTGAAATAATTCTTATAAAATTATACAATAATCATATACATTACTATGATATCATATATGATCTTTTAACATTGATTTGTTAATAATATCTTAGTACTATCGTTGTTTCGGGTGTTAACTTACTCATTTTCTTTTATATGTTTTGTTACGTAAGCTATGTTTTTCATGGATAGGTTGTATCTTAATCATATACAAAATGATATCAAGTCCTTAGATACTATTTTTAATCATCAAATGATAATTATACTTGAATGGATACGATGGATAATGAATCTCATCGCGTTCGTGGAGACGGTAGTCCGTACGTACACATGAGAGACAATATCATTCTTTTGATATTAAAATAAAATATAACAATTATTATACCCATCCAAATAATAATTTATTGAATAACAATTATACCACGACGTGGAGACGGTAAGCCGTACGCACGCACGTATGGTGACATGTTATTCAAACGATTGATAGAATACTGAATATGACTGTACAATATTTATAATAACATCACAGTATATATAATATAATGGATTTATTATTTTATAATGGTTATAAGAAAGAAATAAGATGAAGAAGAAGAAAGGAACTTGAAAAAGTTTGGTGAAATCATTACCCCTTCTTTGGATTCTTCCTTTTGATTAGATCAAAAGGGCTCCTTAAGATGGCTTTATGACTAAAGGAAGGACTCTAGGATGAAGTTAGGGAATTTGAGAGAGAATTTGGGCAGAGGTTGGCCGAACCAAAAGGCTTTTAAGGTGTGGGTTAATTGTAAGGGAGGGTGCCCTTTTATAAGAGGGGTGAGGGGCACCTTTGGAAAAGCTAGAAATATTATTTTATAATAAATTCATATTCCGTTTTTAATGGCCCCAAAGTATATTATTTAAAGTTTAATGTGGGGATGGGTAGAAAACCACTCAACCAATAGAATTTAGATAGGTTTGGGCCATTATATTAACCTTATCATATAGTTTTAACTCTTAGTTAATTTGATTCACTTTTACAATGTCTCTCTGGATTTTTATATTATATGGTCAATAAACATACTATATACATCCAAGAGACCCATAAGTGGTCCAATAATGATAAACCTATCATGATATAAGTCTCTTGTACGAACCATATATTTTTAGGAATTTAATATCAATTAATAATATAATATTTGTTTTAAAAAAATTTTTTTGTCAATTTTGACACTATTCAATAATTAATTTTTGTAAAACTCATAACAGAATGATTACATCGAAAAAATATAATTAAATCATTTCTAACATGTCATATTAACCAATAAAATTAGTTTAATTCATAAAAATTATCAAATTATATTTATTTGGCTATCTACAATATCAATCATTTTAATTTTTCACTATTATGTTAATTACTACATCACCATTGTGTCATAAATAAATTATATTATTTAATGTCTAAAAATTATATATAAAGTTCCATTGTGTAGGAAATATTTTTATATTTATAATTAATATTTATAGTCTAAAATCTAACATATATAACCCTATGTAATAATTGTTTTTCTAAAAGATATATGCTTGTGTCATTTTTGTTTTCATTTTAACTTAATTAAAATAAAGTGTCCCTATCACATAAAAGTGGCTCCATGGGGTCCTAAAATCGACCCAAAGATGCCCATGGTATGCAATTATCAAAAAATAAGTTTAGGACACGTTTTAGAGTAATTGTTTATTATTATAATATTTTTTTAACCCTTATTTACCGGATTTACCGTTAATCATGTTAAATAAAATATTTACCGAAATAATAATTCAAAATGACTAAAAACAAAAGTTACCTATTTACACAATATGAACATCCTGATTCCAAATATGGAATCCACTTTTCCAAATTCAAAACATAGAAGTGGTAGAAATTAATTTAAAATTAATTCCCGTTGTTAAAACAAAAAACGTGTTTTTAAGAAATAATAACTATCAAAAGATTGACACTTCTTTATGTACGGTTTAATTGTAAAATTATGTACAATGACCAAAATTTTATTAAATGGTAAAAATATATTCTAAATATACTTTAAAACCACTCAAATTTATAATTTATCAATATTAATTATTTTGATTGAAAAGATGTTTTTAATTAAAATTTAGTAATTTTCACTATTCATCAATATATAAATGTTATCCGAAAACTTCCAATATTTCACCCTAGGCTAAATTCGATACTCTGAATCCAAAAATGAATTCCTTTTTTGAGAGATAAATTTATAAAATTTCAAAAAGTAGGTATTACTATTCATAACGGCTAGTTTAATTGGTTGTGGTGTGTTAGAACTCGATGTTGCATACAACACACGCTATCACATTATTCAATGAGAAGTTTACCGTAGAATCTTGGGGTGTTACATTTTGGATGCTAGGAATTGTGTAGTATTTGTATATATAACAAAATCAACAAAATATAGATTTCTGATATATTTTCTATGATTACATGAAAAATGGTGGCACCACACGACATACGACTAAAGGATATAGCTTCCTATATAACCCACAACGGCCGGCTGGGGCTTAGAAACATAGTAACCAACTCCTTAGTTGTTTCAGTCCTTGATTCACTTCATGATGTAATGTGTAAAAGTCTATGTTGCACAGCTTCTCCTGATGGCCCTCCTTGTTCTGACCACCATCTAAACCTCTCTTGTTGAAGCATCCACCACTGCCTGTTTAGTTTATTCTCTATCATTAGCTATGGATACATAGAACTAACCTGTAGGTTTTCTACAACAGGGGATGGCGTGTAATTATTATTTTTCCACCCCCACCCCTGTAATTGAACCATGAATTTATAAAGGATCTATAGTTTCCCATGAATATATTTTATACTCTACCAATTTTTTATGTATTGTGTTGGTAGTTTTATGTCTTAAATGAATTAATTATTTTGGGTTCTGTTATTTTACTACCATGTATCTTTATTTTATCCCCTCCCAAACAATGAAATATTTAACATGGAATGATTTTTCTCTAGTTTCTTGTTTGTATCTATTTTTAGAAAAAAAATTCAACTCTAATACTACTACCTACCAAGTCGTTAAATGTATTGGAAATGGAATTTTTTCATCAAAAAAATTGAAAATATATAATAGATGACCAATTCATGGACTCTTTTAAGTGCTAGCAATATTATTGATAAAGGACCACTTTACAAGTACAAAAAAAGAACGTGATGATCAAGCTCTCATTTATAAGAATAAATTAATGTTGGGATACATGGTTCATTTATCAATGTTATATTTTAGTGATAATAATGGCAATGTTTATCATTGATTTATTTTAGAATTGATAAAGGGTTATTTTTAGTGCTTTTTGTTGACTATAAAACTATACCATTATCAGTGGTTTTGGTAGTGAAAAAAAAATTCATGCATCATATGTAAATATCTAATAGCCTTAAATCATCCCTTTAACAGTAAACCCAATCAGAATTATAATAGATATAAGTAAAAATATACTAAAAATATCATTGACATAAAAATATTACATTTCACTAAGATTTCTATTCAACATATACATACATAATATTTATATTTATGTGTTGTATAAAATTAATCCAAAAAATTACCACCAATATACAACATTTCAACAATATAGATGGATTTACACAGTGATCAAACTCTATGGAGAAGATTTCCCCTCAATAAAATAAATGTTTATTTTAGTAATTGTAAATAAAAAATAAAAAAAAGACAAATTTTTAACAGTTTATAATCCCCATGCGATAAATTTGTTTTTTTCAATTAATATATATTTATAAACCATATTACTAGTTAATAATGAATGATATTAGCATGATGTAAATTCCTAAACATCACAAATGCATTATAGATCACTTTGATAAATTTTGACAACAATTCAAGAATGTTTTCTAGGATTTAGTTGTGTGATATATGCTTGAAAAATAAATGAACACTTTATAATGAAAACAGGCACATTGAGTCATGTCAACCACATCATGTCTTTGATTGGAATGTGGTTAATTAATACACATAAAAAATATTGATTATAATCATAATGTCTGAAAAAAAACTGAGATTTTTTTATTTGTTTTGAATATGCGATACATTTTTTAATATAAAATTGCATTAATATTGGAAACATACACATTGAGACATACCAACCACATAATTTGTTGGATTTAGGTGTTCTAGATTCAAAAATTTCAAAAATAAACTATAGATAAATAATTAATGTTTGAAAATTATTTGAGATTGTTTTATCATTTTTGTCCAATGATTGTAATTTAAAATTAATATGATACAATTACATTGAAAACATGTACATTGATTCATGATAACCACAAAATAAGTCATATTAGAATGATCCCAATTCATATACATAACAAATGAATTATTGAATAATTTTACAATGTTTGAAAACATTCTGAGCACATTTCCATAGTTTTGGATTTGTGATGCATGTCTCAAAATAAACTATAACATACATACATAAACAATTCACTTCATGTCACACTGAACTCATCACACATCATATTAATGTTAAATAATTTACTACATGTGAAAAATGAAATATGTATAATTTAATTGATGTTAAAAAACATTATTTTCTCAATATATAATTTGTTTCTAGTGAGGTGTGTTTAAAACTAAATTAAAATATTTATTTTAAAAAAATTCAATTTATGTTATAATATCGATATCATGTATCATATTTATGTGAGTCTAATTCATACACATTAAAAATAAATTATAGATTATTTTCCTAAATTTTAAAAATATTCTGAAATCATTTTCTTAGTATTGGCATTATGATACGATTTTTATACTAAAGTGAAACATTTATATAGAAAACACACACATATTGTCAAAAAAACTACATCATGTGTTGTGTTGACATATGGTTGATTCCTAAATTTGAAAATTATATTATGGATCATTTTCATAATGTTTTAAAATAATCCATGTATTTTAATGGTTTTTTCGATGTGACATACATCACAATAAATAATGTACCTTTTATATTGAAAGCATGCACATTGATTCATAACAACTACATCATATTAAACAATGACGTGTGATCAACTATAATATGTGAAAAAATAATTACTTACCACCTTTCAGATGTTTAATAACAATTCAATATTTTTTTTCTTGGGTTTTCTTAAGTGATTCTTTTTTTAAATGGATCATCTTTATTTAAAACTGGAACTTCAAGATAGACCTGTCGTATCATGATTCAGTTTGAAATATGATTTGTTCCTACATTTAAAAAATGAATTAAGGATTAGTTTACTAATGTTTATAAAAATAATAACCCTTTTCTTCTCAGTTTCACCTAGGTGACACATTTTAAAATAAAATGATAATTATATATATAATACTTGTACTTTATGTCATTCAGACCACATCATTTTTCAGTTTGATGTGCATATGATTCATATATAATAAAAATGAAATATGGAAGTTTGTCCTAATTTTTAAAAATAATCCAAGATGGTTTCCTCTATTTTGGCTATACGACATGTGTTAAAAATGAAATTTCACTCCTAAATTGAAAATAAGAACATAATGTGATACTATGGACATCATTTTTTGGATTGATGGGAGGAAAATTCAAACCTATCACAATTTACATACAAATTTTATTCTCTAAAGTATCAAATCAATATAAATGTGTCTTCCTGAATTTGATTATGTCTTGTGCGATTTATAGTAAAATATAAATTACAAATTGAAAACCCCCTTTTCAAGTCATGTGGGTCAAACCATGTAACAAATTGATGTGCAATCAACTCTTACACATCAAAAATGAAATACATATCATTTTCGATATGTTTGAAAACATCATGACATAATATTCATAGTTATAGATTTGTGTAATGTTGTTTAAACATAAATGAAACCTATATCTTGAAAACAGTAACTTAAATTATATATCAGCCATATCATGGGCCAAATTTAGAAGCGAAGGCCACTACTCTTCAATGGAGGTTATATAATGGTAAGGTTTCTAAAAGAATGAGTCTCAATTTAAATAATTATATGATTTATTATGTAGTAATTTGATTTCATGTTCAAAAAAATGAAATGTTTTTAACATTTTCCATAAATGTGCATTGAATAATAGAAAATTAATTTTCAGTAGGATGATAATTACTGTATAAATAAAATAATAAAATATTAAATAAATCCACATTGAAATTTAATAAAAAATAAAAAAAATTATAAATCAATTAACATTATTAATGAAAATAAAATACTAAATGCATTAATGTAATAAATGACTGAAATTTAATAAAAAATGAATATACATCAAAATTATTTAAAAAATGCTTGAGTTTTATTAATTATATAAATTACGAAAAAATGTATATATATTGAAATGAAATAAATACATACTCAACATGTACATTACAACTGTATTAAAAACCTTAATTATAAAGAATAAATATGCATAAAGTCAAATTTAAAATATAAATTTCAATAATATTAAAAGAATAAATATTAAATTGAAAAAATTATAAAGAAATGTTAAAAATAAGTAACATTATTAGTGACTAAATAATAATAAATAATATTAATAGAATGAATGTTAAAAAGAAGAGAAAATCAATAATTACAAAATATGTAGATTGATAAAATATTAAAAATAATGAACAAGTATTATTAAATACTTAATTTAATTTAAAATTTTAAAATTGAATATTTTATAAAAAGAAAATAAATTAATATTATTTATATAAATTACCACTATATAAAAATAATTAAATATTAATGAATAAATATATATAAATAATTATTAAAATGGATAAAAATTTAAAAATTAATAATGTAACATTGATAATGTGTAAAACAATTTAAGATTATTGTTGATTACATAATACTTATAATGTATAAATTTGAAAAAAATATTTCAAAGAAGTAAATAGTGTATTTTTAATATTATTATTAAAAATAAATAAAATTTACTAATATATATATATATAGTATGTTAGTAAATAAAAATCTAAAATAATATTAAAAATTGAATAAATTAATGAAATTTTATTTGGGATTACATTTTATATCACAATTAATTAATTACCTATATGTATATTTTTAATTAATGTAACTCATGTTTAAAATATGTAAAATGGAATAAATAATCACATAGAATTAAATAACCATTACTTGATACAATTACATTATATATATATATATATAAAAATTTATATTAAAATGACTAAATATATCAATTAATCATTATTTTTATATAAAATAATGATTAATAAATTATTACAATATTAAATATAAATAATATAGAATAAGTAAATTATAAAAAAACAAAAAATATTTCTAAAAAAGAATATAAGCTCTATTAATGACAAAAAATATAGAAATCACATTCATCAGTGCTAAAAATGGTCATTTCATTTCTAAAAAATCATGAAACCTTTATCATCATAGAAAATGGACTCCTTTATCAATTCTAAACTGGACCTATTTATTTGTGCTCTTGTTATCATTTGTAAAGGCCATGGAATCTAGTGAAAAATATACTTTCTTGCATCATCTATATATCATAACCAGATTGGAAACATACAATAAAATTGCAATATAAATATTATAGAAAACCAGAATGAAATATAAATTTACATTCCACTATCATTTCAATTAAAAAATTATAATTAAGATATTATTATTGATGTGATATTTAAATTTAATTCAATAATATTCTAATCTAATATACAAAATCAAAATAATTATCACATTATATTTAATACAATCAACCTCTATAAAATCCTATTTTGTGCAATAAAACCAATGTTTTTTTGGTATCTTTACATAAAATGAATAAAATATTATGAATCTAATATAATCCACATAAGATAAATAATAATTTTAATTACTATATAAGTCAATTATATCATCAGTTATCCTATTAATTTATTTATTATTACTCGTTTTTGTAAGTATATGTATTAGTTAGTATTTATTAAATATATCATTAATTAATAATTATATTATGAATTATTAATTACATTGTTAACTAATAATATAAATAATTTATATTTTTAATTATATAATATATTAAAGATATTATCAGTTACTAAGTATTTTAATTACCTATATTTTTGTTAAAAAATATATCATTTAAGAATATGAACATTTTAACTTAAAACATGTACATTTATAATACCATGCACATTGTCTCTCGGATTGATGAATGGTGAATTATTACAAGTAATTAATTATTATATATTCATTATCCCAATGCATGAAAATAATATTATATCATTTACTATATTATGAAAATGCCACACCTTTTTTAAACATATATGAATCTTTTATATAGAGAACACAAAGTTATAGTCATACCAGCCACATCATATGTCGGATTAACGTGTGGTAGATTCCTACATGTCATAAATGAAACATGGATATCTTGAAATTTTTTAAAAATAATTGGAGATCAACTACTAAATTTTGACAATTTGAAGCTCATTTTGAAGTAAAATAAAACATTTATATTCAAAACACAAACTTTGAGTCCTTTTGAATAAAACATGTGTCAGGTTAACATTAGTTTTATTCTTTCAAATCAAGAAATAATTAGAGATCATATTCTTAATTTTTGAAAAGAATATAATTTTTTCTTGTTTTTTGATATGTGATATATATTTTACATTAAAATGGAAGTTTTATAATGAAAACAAACACATTGAGTCATAAAGACCACATCTTGTGTCAGATTAACGTTCGATCATTTATTATAATCAGAAATGAATTATGGATAATTTTACAAATTCTTAAAAAAAAATTATGTTATATTTTTTCTTGATTTTGTCTATGACGTGATTTTTAAAATAATAATTCCATTTTATATTGAATGCACTAATTTTGATTCATTTTGTACACATCGTGTTTCATATTTACATGCAGTTGATTCAAATATGTCATATATGAATTAATTATTTTTTTCCTAATGTTTAAAAATAATAAAAGGTAATTTTTTCAATTTGGGCTCTATGACACATGTTTCACTCTAAAATTACACTTTTATATAGAAAACATGTATGATGAGTCATAATAACTATTTCATGAGTCTAATTAACATGCAATCCATTACTATACCTCTCAAATTTATTATGCATTCTTTACTGATGTTTGAAACCAATATGGGTTTTTTTCTTGGTTTTGGCTATGTGACATGTATTTTAAACAAATAATACACTTTTCTTTTTAAAACACACAATTTTAATCATATTAATCACATCATGTCTTTTATTAACATGTGGTCGATTTGAACTCATCAATTATGAATTATATATTTCCTTCATAAATTTTGAAAACAATCCAATCCCATTTCTTGGTTTTGACAATATAACACGCATTTTAATCTAAAATTACCATTCTATATGAAATAAATTATCTTAGATTCATACTAGTAAAATATCTTTTCCGAATAATGTGTATTCAATTTCTACAGATCAAAATAAAATTATAGATCATTTTAATAATTTTTTAAGGAAAACAAAATTCATTTCTCTATTTTTTCTATGTGACAAGTGTCTGAAACTAAACTAATTTTTTTATATTGAAAAATAATCTCTGGGTCATATCGCTGACATAGTAAGTTGTATTAACATGATATTTATTCATAAATTTTAGAAATGATTTATAGATCCGTTACATTATATTTGAAAACCTCCCAAGATAAGTTTATCATTTTTTCTTAGTGACATGAGTTTTGAACAAAAAATACACTTTATATAGAAAAAACACATTATGAGTCATATCAACCACATCATGTTTTGTGTTGATATGAATTCAATTTCTATACTTCTCAGATGAATTATATAATAGTTATATAATGTTATAAAAAATAATATCTTTTTTCTCTATTTTGGATACGTGACACATGTTTTATTAAATAAAATAATAATTATTTATTGAAAACACACAATTTAACTCATACCAACTACATAATGTGTTGGATTTATGTGTAGTCAATTCATACACGTCAAAAAAGGATTATTTTCAATTTTCAAAATTTTTTAATTCAATTTGAAAATTTTGTCTCTTTTATCACAATTTAATGATATTTTTAATCAAAAGTTACACATTTATATAAAAATACACACTTGGAGTCATTTGAGATATATTGTGTATTATATTAATATGTGATTCGTTGTTATATGAAAAAATGAATCATGGATCTATTTTCCTAAAAATTCAAGACAATATTATTGTTTTTATATAGTTTTTTCAATGTGATGTGTGTGTCACACTAATATGACACTTAAAAACACGAACATTGTGTAATACCAGACACATCGTGTGTTAGATTTATGTACTGTAAATTCCTATATATCAGAAATGAAATATGGATCATTTCATTTAGCTTTTAAAATAGTAATAGATTGATTTATTAGTTTTGTCCACGAATCAAGCTGTCTATACTAAAATGGAACTATTATATTAATAACACATAATTTCAGTCACACCCCCGATATTGTGTGTTATTATGGCATGTAGTAATTTCGTATATGTCACACATAAAATATGTTATATTTTCATAATATTTTAAAACAAATGGATATTTTTCACATGGTTTTTGATAATTGATCCACAATTTAGACACAAATGAGCCCTTTATATTTAAAACTCGCTCACTAAGTCATATTAGACACATCAGGCATTGGATTTAAATAAAGTTGATTTGTACACACCGAAAATGAGTTATAGATAATTTTATAGAATTATCTAGAAAATAAAAGATAATATTATCATTTTTTTCTATAATATGTTTTTTAAACTAAATTGACACTTTTAATGAGAAAATGATATACATTGAGTCATACTATCTATAATGTGTTTCAAATTAACGTGAGAGAAATTCTTATAATTGAAAAATAAACTATGGATCATTTATCAAATTTTTAAAATGAATCTAAGATATTTTTCTCTATTTTTACAGTAAGATGTGTGTTTTAATCGAAAAAGACATTTTATATTAAAAACAAGCACATGGAATCAAATGGGCCAAATCATGTGTTTGATAGACCATTGATTAATTATTTTACATCAAAAAATAATTAAGGTTTATTTCCAGATGTTTTCATATAGTTTGATATCATTTACATGGTTTTGTTTATGTGATGTTCTTTAGAGTAAAATGATATATTTAATGTGAATACATGCACTTTGATTATTAATGGCCACATCATACGTCAGGTTGACTATCAATTGAATCCTATACATCCCACATAAATTATCTATCATTTTTCCATTGTTTGAAAACAATATAAGCTTCTCTTCATGGAATTTACAATGTGATTTTCAATTTAACAGAAAAATGAAAATGTTATATTGATAACACAAACATTGATTCATACAAAAAAAATCTTTTGTTTGATTGATGATCATTAAATTTCTACTATTAAAAAATGAATTATGGAATGTTTTCTATAATTTTAAAAACAATATGATCTCATTTATTCATTTTTGACAATATGACAGTTGTTTTAAATTAAAAGAAAAATTTTTTATTGAAAAAATTATCTATAAATCATTGTACAGAAATATTATATAAGGTTGATGAGTTATTTTAATGAATTTTAAATCATTTTTTAAATGAAAGTGAAAAATACAACATAAAATAAAAATTGCTCGTAGGAGGACAGTGATGAAGCCCATGGGTATCACATACAATATTCATAGAACTATCAATTATAAGAGAAATATCGTAACAAAACAATATTAATGTGTTATCATTGTTACCTTTGGATGCAAGAAGATCTACTAATATGTTACCCTCACATTATGTATGTAGAACAAATATATTGTAAAAAATATTAACCATTCACCCATATATGAGGTAAAAAAACTTACAAGGGTAATTTATATCACCTTAAAAGGAATTAATGAAAATATAATAATATAATTCAATATAAATATTTCTAATATCCATTTATTTACATAATTTGAGTCCTTGAAGCATCACTGATGCTTCTACCACCAGTGAAGTACCATGCCCATAGAAATTTGAAAAATACATAATAAATGAGCATCAAAAATAATTAAAAAACCACCTTGGCTCATGATACCATTCAAGATATAACCATAAAAATTTAATTTTATCTCATGTCTAGTAGCCTTTCATCACACCCAAACACCAAGATACCTCCACCCTAAAGCATAAGCCTCTATCAAACTACGAGGTGACACAAATGAATGTCGAACCAAGGAGATGTTAAAATTTTTCTAGTGATCCACAAATGAGTAGATAGTATCTAGAAACATTAACCTAATATAATGAATATTAGGCTGGAAACCCTGATGACATACAATGTTATGCATATCCCATAAAATCATACACACAATGTTGATGACAATGGATCATCACTTGTCTTTTGCACCATCCCTAGCCTACAAATCGAAAAATAGTTACAACAAGTCATTAATATATGTAAGATATCTAGTGAATTCAAAAAATATACCAACATTAACCCAATAATACATAGCACAAACACTTTTACCAAATAGATGAATAGAATATTCATATTTATATCCCCCTAAACACTTGAATTTTAATGCAATAGTAATATTAGTTTGTTGTATATTCTAAACTTTTGGAGTAGAATAATTTCAAATTCTCCAATGAAGAATAATGAATTTTGGAAAATAATATTTACACCATAGTCTACTTCTCATATTATATTAGCTATTACCCTGATGAATCATGGACCAAAATATAGAGAAATACAATTAAATATATATATGTGATCAATTCTTACACCTCATAAATAAATATAGGATCATTTTCAAAAATATTGAAAACAATCCATGTTATTTATCTATGTTTTTAAAATGTAAAATATGTTTTAAACTAAAATTCCATGTAGTGATTAATATTCCACATAAATGTTTCAACATCCAAGCATCATTCCACTCCCTTTAAGTATGATTCAATTTTTCTTCTTGGATAATTGGATTAGAATATCAGAGAGAAACCACAATTAATAATTATATTATCTTTCATTAGCATGTATTTCATTGAATAAAATTTGATGGTGAAGGAATTCATTTTTTATTTTAATAATTGTTGTAGAGGTGATAATGAAATTGATGAAACACTTTTTACATTCTTAAAATAATACCACTAGACACAAAAAATGACAATTCTATGTGTTTGGGAGTACGTTCCGTTGAATATTTAAGTGTGACATAATATTTGGGGTAAAAGGATCCTTTACACATTATCCTATACCCTTTATCTTTACATTTCCCACATTGTACACTCTCTCATAATTAAAACTAGGTTCATGTATATCACTATATCAACCATATTTATAGTGTAACCCTCCATGATACATCTCCTTGAGAAATTACTAAAATCATTATTTATTTAAATACTCATCACTAATGATTTTTTTTGTTTCAGCCAACTCAAACTACCAACTAATGGAATGAAATTAGTGAAATGTATAATAAAAATGTGTTTTTATTTGGGGAATGATAATTTACACTTTAGAATCATTTATAAATTAACGTAACAATGGTAGGATTGAATTTATGATATGTTGGTTTAGAAAATATATCATACATGCTGAATTGAATTTTTAATGCATCTATAGATGCATGTGGATTTGAATATATCTGAAATCAATTCCCATCATGTTGGGACTTATTATAAAAATTCATTTCTCAATGAGATGAAACACCCTCAATAAAAAAATTCATTCTCTTTTTTTTGGGTGGAGGAACCGTATGTTGGATAATATCATCAACTCTATAAGGCCACTCAATTGTAGTAAAATATCTATAGTGGGGTTTACAATTTTTTGGGATTATGGTAGGATCAAATCATATTAAAATGTTTTTATAGTAATTAAATAATATATATTTAGAATAAATCTATAACTAATTTTTTTTAAATTTTATATGAATTTTATTTTGTGTAAATAAATTACTATCTATTTTGACAATGATTCATCAAATACCAAATTTATATGGAAGGTAATTGCAGATAAAGAAACACATACATATCGGTAATCACCTCAACTTAATGTCAAAAATAATTTTGACAAAAAATGTACTCTTCCCAATCACCTATAAATAATATTTCATAATTTTAGTAATCAGACTTTTATATTATCATGGTAGTACAGAGAAAATATATCCAAAAACTAGTAAAAAATATTTTATTTTTATTTTTAATTATATTTTAAATTTGTTTGGGGAAGTTAGTTTGTTGATGGTATATATACCATTAAGTTATTCACATTCACAAAGATCAATTTGTTTACATTAACTATAACTCCATTGTCAATTCATCTAAAATTAAAAATATTCACATGAAATGTAGAATTACCTAACTCATTTATTTGTTCAATTATAATGAAGTATGATATATTCACATAAATGGGATTTATATCATTGTAACTGAATACGTGCATCACATTCTCCAAAATCCTAACTAAAATTTTTTGCATCAAACTATGGTAAATGTGTTCTATCATATATAATGAATACAAATTAATTACAACACCATTGTAAGAGATAACATATAAATTATTCCCCTAGGTAGCCAATGGAGTTGTTTGACAATGAAATTAGGATTTTCCAATAACTATGTATTAATATTATCTTATACCATTCCTATAAACTATTGTTTATGGGTAACTGATATATATCATTCAACCCATGATAGATTCAAATATCTATTAATTTCCTTATCAGATCCATCATTTAGAGGAAACTCTAAACCATTATTTAAAATTTAATGGATAGCATACTCATGATCTGTAATGGGATTTCTAAATAAACCATTTCTAGAAATTTTTTAGCCCATAAGGCTTCCATTAAGATGTGATTTTGGGAGTCCAATTCAATCATCATCTGGTAGGAAATCTATAGAGAAATCAACTACTTCATCAAAAATCAATTACTCTTTAATAAAACCAACTAAAAACTCCATTTCATGACTTTACCATTCAAAATATTCATATATCATTCTATGTGGGGTAAATCCATCATCAATGTTCATGACCACATATTTAAATCTATCTAACATATTAAACCATCAGGTGGAAAATTATAGTAATGATCTATGGTTTCAAAAATAAATCCACTTATAATAATATGATAAAAAATCATTATTTGTGAAAGGAATATTTATATGGTCTATAACATTACTATATATGGATTTGAAAAGGAAGAAAAGTTTTCTTCATATATATTGAACATTTTTAGGAAGAATCCAATTTCATTCTATAAAAATTATATTTTTCCAAAACATTTTCTATCATGTTTTTGTTGTCCCACTAACATGCATAATTTTTTTATATAGATGAAACCCATTGACAATATAATTCTCTATGTGACATATTTTTTACATGGAAGGTCATTTTGTTCTGGTAAAATATCAATTAGGATATGAATTAAATCAACAAAGCTAGAGTCAGTCCATCTTCTACAAAAGTTAAAATTATATAACATTAATACAATTTATAATGTTTTATATTTATAAAAAATGACATAAAATTGTGTATTTTACTAGAATCTTAACTACTCAAAAAAATCTATTGTCATGAATTTCATCATGAAGTGTCATTTTCATTTATTTCATAAAATATCTACAACACTCCCGGTTTGAGGTATGTGGCATTTTTTTGTGCATATTTTTGTGTTTAAAGTGCAAGGGATGATTTGGGATGAGGTTGGGAGAGTTTGGAATGGTTTTGTATAAGTTTGGAGGGCTTTAAAGGGGTGCAATATTTGAGCATGGTTAGTGGAAACCATGCGGGTTCCCCTGGAAACTGTGCGGACCCTTTTTCTTGAGATAGTAGGCCTCTCACGGCCTGTTCACAATTTTCCAAAGCATGTGAGGAAACCGTGCGGACCCTGGCTCTCGAGGCTGTTGTGTGTGCACAGTTAGCGCCCGGTTTGCCAAACCGTGTGGGCTAACCGTGCGACCACTTTAAGTTAGTGTTATAAGTTTTGGGCTCACTTGGGATTTCCTAATTTCACTCCAAATCATCTCCCACTCGATCCTCACTATGGATTTTCGGTTCTCAAGGGTTGGAGGGGCTCTCCCATAGGTTTTTAAAGCTATTCGAAGGGGTCTCAAGGTGGATCCAAGGAGGTTTCTCTGGGGTAAGTCTCTCCTCTTGTTTCTCTTGTGGGTTCTTCTAGATATACAACTACCTCTCTCACGGTTTTCTAGATCTACACTTATTTTATGTAGATATAGGGTTGTGGTTGTCGTGGATGTTATAATTAAGGCTTGTGGAAGTTAGGGAAAGGGATTTAGAGAGGTTTTAGTGGTTCGTTCACCGGATTTGAGGTGCGGTTTTTCGTGGGTCAATATCTCGGGAACCCTAAAGGTAAGTAACTTCTCACTCAAATCCACTTGGTTAGAGATAATGGGTGTGGTTACAAATAATATGTTATGCTGGAAATTAATTGTGTTTTGATGTGTGAAATTTATTAGAAAACCATTGGTTGATGTTTTGGGGATTTTCAGGAAAAAGGGTGTTTATGGTGAAATTATATTCATGTGGGTTTTAAAAAGGATATTTTAAAATGGGATGCTATGGTTGATTGGTGAAAATGATTGATAGAAAGGGTTTTCAATAAAAGGGTTGTTTTATTGAAATTTTGTTTGGTATGGAAAATGGTTTTCAATAAATGGGTGATTTATTGATGTGAATTGATATGCAATGGAATTGGTTGATTGCATGTGGTTGTGACGTTGGTGGGTAATATTCTTGGCTGGTCTTGTTTGGAATGTTTTGTGGAATTGGTGGGAAGTAACACTATAAAAAGGGGATGGATAATGGATGTAAGGGCCACCATCAATGGTAAGTGGACGGGAAGTGCCACTAAGTGTGAATGGGTGAACAGGTTGGACGGAAGCTCTACCGTTTGGTTGTTTTGGTTGTGTTGTTGTGCATTTCTTTGCAAGATGGAATTGTGGTTCTAGTTTGAAAATTATGATTTGTCTTGTGGAATTTTTTGTTGTCATTCATTTGGTTGCTTGGTTTGGGTGTGATGGCTTAGTAGGAGCATGATTTGCTTATTTTAATGGTTTCACTTGTGATTGTTTTATATAAATGTTTTTATATAAATGTTCTAATGGTTTTATCCTAGTGGTGTGTGTAGGTTAGTCATTTGCGGTAATCCTACTGATTTTTAGTACTCACCACCTTCTTTGGCACTATGGTGTCTTTGCAAATGTCGTGTACTGTGACCTGGGAAACGGTAAGGAATCAGCATCCTTTAATGGAGTACTGTGATCCCTTGGTTGAGCATGGAGCTTGGAGCTAGGTGTGGAGTTGTGGTGGTGTCATGGCTGATGGTGATTGGTTTTTTAGTTTCCGCAGTGTACTCTGATGTTGTGTGGACATTCCTAGTTGTATTGGTTTTGTGTTGTGTTTTGGAATAACTTGGTTGTCTTTTGGGAATGCATGGTTGGGTAACGGAATTGATGTGCATCATATAGTGGTTGTTAGTGGATGGTTTGGTTGGTTTTTTCTTAACGGAAAATCATTCCCCAACATGATCATGAAGCCCTTAGAATTTTTTCCAACCTATGGTGCTTTGGGAACGTCACTTAAGTCCATGTAGACCTCACCGCCTCCTCAAGCCAATGAGGTATGGGAAGGGTGTTACCATTGGTATCAGTTTCATCGGTCCTTTGGAGTTGATTCTCGGATTTGGGGTTGACATTCATTGTAGTACATTCCTTGATTTGGGATGGTAACATGGCGTATGATTGTCAGAACTTCGAATGTATAACCTAAAAGGATGTAGCTAACCCTTTTATACTGAAATACATGTTACCATGTTGTTGGGTACATAAGTGTATTAGAGGCACTTAGAGGCATTGGAAATCTCATTGTTGTTGGTGTAGGGAATGATATGAGCATGGCATGCATGGTAGAAATGACATCCCACTAAGATGCATATTTCATTGAGGTATAATTATTTATGATATGATATGAATGTGTAAAATTATAATGTGAATAAATGATATTTCTAAAAAATCTTCCATGAGTAGATATGGAAATTATGAATATGTGGTTATTCCCTTCTGGTCTAACGAATGCAGTATCAGTGTTAATGGCATTGATGAATCAGATATTTCAGAGATATCTGGATTCATTTGTGGTGGTTTTTGTCAATGATAATCTGGTGTATTCAATGACAAGGGTGGAGCATGAGGTGCACTTGGCGACAGTGTTGTGGATCTTGAGGGATCATCAGTTGTATTCAAAATTTTCAAAGTGTAACCTTTTGATTCATAATGTTTGTTTTCATGGTCATGTGATTTCTGAAAGTGGTGTTTTAGTAGATCCAGAAAATATAGAGGCTTTTGTCTCATGGAAACAGCCCAAGAATGTGTTTGAGATACATAGTTTTGTGGGTCTAGGTGGGTATTATTGGCGTTTTGTTCGTGATTGTTCATGTTTGGATTCTCCAATGATAGATATGACAAGAATGACCATTCCATTGTAGTGGAATGAACAATGTAGGATGAGATTTGAAGAGCTAAAGGGTCGTCTTAGATCAGCTCTAGTCTTGGTTTTTCCAAAATCATGAAAAGGGTACGTGGTGTATTGCGATGCATCAGGATCAGGGTCGGGGTGCGTTCTCATTCAAGGGAATAATGTTATTGCATATGGATTAGGATAGTTGATAGTGCAATAGAAGAACTACTGAACTCGTTATTTGGAGTTTACAGCAGTGGTCCATGCTTTGAAAGTGTGGCATCATTATCTCTTCGGTGAGAAATTCACGGTATATACAGATCATAAGAGCTTGAAACACATTTTCTCACAAAGGGATTTGAACATGAGGAAAAGGAGATGGATGGAATATCTCTAGATGTTTTATTTTCACTTGATGTACACACTGGGTAAGTGAAATTTGGTGGCAAATGCATTATGTAGAAAATCATATGATCAGGTGGTGAAATAGGAATCAGACCAGTGGCAGTTGATGTCGATTATAGATGAAATGCGGTTGGAATGTAAGAACCAAGGGTATAGAGTGGTCTTCTTTCCGATTTTGTTGATTCCTAACTTGGTTGAGCTAGTTAGAGAGGCACAGATATACGATTCTGAGTGTGTGATCGTGGGGTCGAGACTTAGTCGTGGGGAGACCATTGGGGGTTGGCAACTGAATGGAGATTTCGTTTTGTGTTTTTGGAATCGGATGGTTGTACCAGTTTTTTTCTGTAGGATCTTCTTAGGGCGTATCATCATTCCAGGAGGGTTGTTCATCCTGAAATTCAGAAAATGTATAAAGAGCATAAGGCGCAGCTCTGGTGGGCTGGTATGAAAAGAAGTGTGGTTGCATTTTTTTTTGAGTTTCTTGGCTTGTAAGCAAGTCATGGTATAGAATTAGAGTCCAGAAGGAATGTTACAGCCTTTACCAATCCCTATCTATAAGTGGGAGCTGATAGCGATGGATTTTGTCACAGGTCTCCCATGAACGGTCAAGAAGCATGATGCCATTTTGGTGATAGTGGATCGGCTAATGAAGTCGGCCCATTTCATCCCAATCTCAGAATCTCATACGGTGGAGGATTTGTCCAAAATCTATAACTAGTAGGTGGTAAAAAGGCATGGTGTTCGAGTTTCAATTGTATCAGGTAGAGATCTGAGGTTTACATCTCGTTTCTGGAAATCCTTGCAGCAAGCCCTTGGAATGCAGTTGACGATGAGTACGGCGTATCACCATCAGATGGATAGTAAATTTGATAGAACGATACAAACTCTGGAGGATATTTTGCGGGTTTTTGTCTTGGATTTTGGTGGCTTCTGGGAGGATCACTTATCGTTGGTTGAGTTCTCATACAAAAATAGTTATCAGGAATCCATACAGATGCCTCCATTTGAAGAATTTTATGGGCGACCATGTCTTTCTCCACTATATTGGGTGGAAACGGGTGAGTCCTAGATGGTTGGACCATTCCTTTTCTAGGAGACTACAGAGAAGATCAATTTGATCAGGAAGATAATGGATATGGCTCAGAGTCGTCAGATATATTATTCGGATCATCATCGACGACATTTGTCGTTCGAGGTGAGTGATCATGTGTTCATGAGGATCTCTCCTAGGTTGGGATATCGTCGGTTTGGGAAGCATGGAAAGTTATCTCCGAGGTATATTGGGCCTTTTGATATTCTTGAGTGGGATAGTGAGGTGGATTATCGTTTTTCATTGCCACCATGTTTTATTGTGGTGTACAACGTGTTTCATGCCTCGCAGTTGAAAAAGTATCAACCCGATCATGACCATGTGATTCGATGGGATTAGGTTAAGCTAGTACTGGATTCTTCATTGGTGCACGTGCCAGTGAGGGTTGTGGATAGGAAAGATGAATTACTGTGTGGTAAAAGTATCAGTTTAGTTTGTGTTTTGTTGCAACATGGTCAGATTTAAGAGGAGGCTTGGGAGCGGTTGAAAGAGATGATCGAGCACTGGCCCAAAATTTTTCGGCAAAGGTGGGTTCACTAAATTCGAAGGACGGAAAATACAATGGTGGGGAGAATTTGGAACACATGGTTTGAGTTATGTGTGTTTTTTATGCAACATATTGTGTTTAAAGTGCATGGGATGAGTTGGGAAGAGGTTGGGAGAGTTTGGAATGGTTTTGGATGAGTTTGGAGGGATTTAAATGGGTGAACAGTTTGAGAATGGTTAGTGGAAACCGTTTGATTTACCTAGGAAATCATGCAGACCCCTGTTCTTAAGCCAGTAGGCCTCAAACGGCCTCTGCAAGGTTTGTGAAACCATTCAAGGAAACCATGAGAAACCTGGAATTCATGGCAGTGGCATGCTTTTGGTTAGCGCACGGTTTTCCAAACCATGCGGGCTAACCGTGTGGCCACTTAAAGTTTGGGTTATAAGATCTGGGGTCACACAGGGTTTCCTCATTTCACTCCAAATCTTATCCCACTCGAGCCTCACTCTAGATTTTTTGTTCTCAAGGGTTGGAGGGGCTCTCCCACACGTTTTGGAATCTATTCGAAGTGGTCTCGATGTGGATCCATGTCGGCTTCTCCAAGGTAAGCCAGTCCTCTTGCTTCTCTTGTGGGTTCATCTAGATCTACATCTCCCTCACTCTCAGTTTTCTAGATCTACAGTTGTTTTATGTATATATATAGGGTTTTTGTTTCCTTGGATGTTAATATTAAGGCTTGTGGATGTTAGGGAAAGGGATCTAGAGAGGTTTCGTTGGTGCGTTTTCCGGATTTGAGGTGCTGTTGTTTGTGGGTCGATTTCTCGGGATCCTTGAAGTTAGGTGGCTTCTCTCTAGACTCCACATGGTTAGAGCTAATGGTTTTGGTTACAATTAATCTTTTCTGATGAAATTAATTGTGTTTTTAGGTGGGAAATTGAATAGAAATCCCTTGGGTGATGTTTTTGGAGATTTTCCGGGAAAAACTGTTTTATGGCGAAATGAAATTCTTGTGGATTTTAAAATAAAGATTTTAAATTGGGATTCTATGGTTGATTTGTGAAAATGATTGATAGAATGGGTTTCCAATAAAACATTTGTTTTATTGAAATGTTTTTTTGCATGGAAAACAGTTTTCAATAAATGGGTGATTTATTTAAGAGAGTTGATATGCAATGGAATTTTTTGATTGCATGTAGTTGTGACCATGGTGGGTTATATGCTTCGCTTGGCTTGTTTGGAATGTTGTGTGGAAGTGGAGGGAAGTACCACTATAAAAATAGGATGGATAGTAGACGGAAGGGCCGCCATCAATGGTAAGTGGACGGGAAGTGCCACTAAGTGTGAATGGGTGAACGGGTTGGACAGAAGCTCCACCGTTTGGTTGTTTGGTTGTTTTGGTTTTGTTGTTGTGAATTGATTTGTATGATGTAACTGTGGTTCTAGTGTGTAAATGATGAGTTGCCTTGTGGCATGTTTGGTTGGCTTTCCTTTGGTTGCTTGGTTTTTGGAGTGATGGCCTGGTAAGAGCATGGTTAGCTTATGGTAATGGATGTAGTAGTTATTGTTTTATATAAATGGTTTTATATAAATGTGCTAAGAGTTTTATCCTAGTGGCATGTGTAGTGAAGTCATTTGGGGAGATACTACTGAGTTTTAGTTCTCACCCCCTGCTTTGGCACTATGGTATCTTTGCAGATGTCGTGTACCGTGACGTGGGGAAAAGTAAGGCATCACCCTCTTTTAGTAAAGTATTGTGATCCATTGGTGCATCTGGGATCTTTGAGCTATGTGGGGAGATGTGGTGGTGTCATGGATGATGGTGTTTGGTTGTTTTGTTTCTTTAGTGTACTCTAATTTTGTGTGGACATGTCTATTTGTATTGGTTTTGAGTTGTGTTGTGGAACAACTTGGTTTTCTTTTGGGAATGCATCGTTGGGTAATTGAATAGTTTTGCATCATATAGTGGTTGTTAGTGGATGGTTTGGTTGGTTTTGTCTTAAGGGAAAATCGTTCCCCAACTTGATCTTGAAACCCTCATCATTTATTTTCAGCCTTTGGCGCTTTGGGAATGTTGCTTAAGGCTAAGTAGCCCTCACCGCCTCCTCAAGGCAATGAGGTAGGGGCGGGGTGTTACAATA
The DNA here is from genome assembly GCA_963277665.1 of Viscum album. Classification (NCBI taxonomy): domain Eukaryota; kingdom Viridiplantae; phylum Streptophyta; class Magnoliopsida; order Santalales; family Viscaceae; genus Viscum; species Viscum album. The sequence continues at coordinate 356,746,066 of OY728158.1, read as the reverse complement.
TCCACCACCATTTACACTTGAATTCATATCAATTTATTCATAAATAATAGTATCAAACTATTTAGTATTTCATTTTTTTTCTCGAAATATACATTTAAATGTACAGATTCAATCTGTTACTTGACAAATCAATTATTCTCAAAAATATTTTTAGTGAATTAATATTGAATAATAATAATGTAAAAATTGATAACTGATTTTAGAAGGGTCATATTCATTCTCTATTTAAATCTTGATGATCATTATGACATCAGCGTCATACATTTTTTCAGATGATTGTCATCCATCTAATTTTGATCCATATCTATCCTATTTTGTTCGATAATTTTAATTTTATAAATAAATAAATAAATACACATAAGGTATTAATAATCAATGGATAATGTAATAGATAATTTAATGAAATATGATAGTTTTCATAAGAAAAAATATTTATTCCCACCTTGATACTCAATGAAAAAATAAGAAAATTTGTAATGATAAGATGATAGAATTCATTGAAATTTTAAAATCAGACTCCTTATGAGAATGTTTCACATTGATATCCTCTAATTAAAATAATAATTTTCACTGTATAAAACAATGTAGGATTGTGTGTGTATAATTAATGTGGGAAATATATAATGGATGGAAGCAATAAAGAAAATATGCCATGGTTGAAGCTAAATTCCAATGTGGTTAAAACATTTGGGATGATTTACACCATTATTATATTTCACTTTTGGTTGATTTTAATCTGCATTGTATTATAATGATCATACTGGTCAACTAATGTTTAATGAATCTCAACATGCCAATGTTTTTTGTGATGACTTATAACATGTTATATTTTTACAAAATGGTAATATGAAAAATCCAATGGTGGTTAAAGGGTTATACATTCCCAAATAGATGTAATAATTATTATAAAAAACTTAAATAATTATTTATGCTTCCTGATTTTATTTTTCTAGAATAATATGATTCAAATTATTAGTGGTCGAAATAAATTATGGAATGGAATATGTTATATCTATAATGATACAAAGAGTATAATTAAATTTTCATATATTGAAAAAGATAGATATAAATAATTCTCATTACAAAAATTATTAATGGTTTATATTTAGTATAAAATTAGGATAGATAATGATGTTTTTTGTGAGAAATGATAAGAAATTATATGGGATAAAATAAATGTTATTTCTATATAATCGATTGATGGTGACTATGACCAAATACTTTGGGAAAATAAAAAAACACCAAAATAAGAACTAAATTTTTTTAAAAAAAATTACAATATTAAATGTAAGATCAGAAGAAAAAAATCAAGTGATATAAATGTGTTGATTTGGTTAAGGAGTTCAATGGAGAGAAGTGACAATGTTATAGTTCCACAAGAGTTTGAAGGACATGAGGTATGGGGTCCTTTTCAATGTTTATTTATAAATATCATAATGGTTTTACCAATTATATTTATAAAACATTGATAATAACCAATATTTATTTGATCTTGGATTGAAATTGATGATAAAACCAGTCTTTATAAATTCTAACTCTTAGTGATATAAAGATGGGATTTTATCAGAACATTATATAAAAAGTTTATAAAGATTGGTATTTTATGTATATTAAATTTCATCACTGAAAAAACCTAAATTTATCAAAAATATTTGGAATGAGATGATAAGGTAATATATTTCTTGACCTAGGAAGTGATGGTTAGTAAGCATGTCCCTCCCCTTTATGAAGTGGGAGGGACCGCTTTCATCCTTCGAGATAACTCAACCACTCCCATTACCTCACATTTCTATACTATATTTCATTCATTATATCCCTTAGATATTTCTAATCCATAATGTCCAACATTTTTTTGATGGCCTCCTGAAACGTTTTCGATCATCATCTGAGATCATTGATGTGTTGTTTCTTTTGAACCCAATGCTGAAAGCTTGATTCCAACAACATCATCAATCGGTGGATTCATTTGACACATTTTTAAAATAAATTTTGGGTTATATTAAAAATTAACTATGGGTCCTTTCAATAATAATAACATCATTATTTGGTTCTCTTTGGAGTGCAATATGTTCCCTCCCTGGTCCAGTGCCCCCCTCCTATGCAATAGATCTTGTTTCTACTTATTCAAGTAGAATTATTATTTTATATGAAATGAGATAACCCAAAAATGGAAATTTTGGTTATTTTTATATTGAAACCTCATAAATTTTAAAATACTTCCATTATTAAAATGAAAAATAATTTAGCTTTTAGATATTTATTTTTTAATAGTAGAACATGGACTATTTTTCATCATTTTTATTCGAAAATTATTGTTAAATTCAATGTTTTAAGAATTACATCAGAGAATGATTGAATTGATGTCAGGTAAGATCTCTAATATAAGAAACATGTTTTTATTGAGTACTTGATCAATTTTTCTCTTCCTTCAAGAAAGTATGTCAACTTGGTTACATTGTGTTGGCATGGTTACATAAATCCCTTCCAAGAAGAATGATGTAAGATTGGGATGCATATGTTGGGGTATAATGTACATTTTTTCTACACATATAAAGGAAAAAGTTCAACATACTGTTTTTACTGACTGTAATAGTAATTAAATGTTAGTTCATTTCGGACCACCTGAGGGAGGGGAGTCTAATAGGACAGACTTTCCAGATGGACTCATAGCCAAACAGTTGACTCCAAATGGAATAGAAAATGTTTTCACCATCCTAAAGTATGAATGAATTCTAATTCCTTATTCAAGAGTAGTTGATATATATGTTATATTGATATGTAATTTTTAGGAAATTTTTGCAATAAGGAATGTGGAAATTAAAATAAATGTTGCTAAAGAGGTATCAAATGTGCAGGTAGTGAAAATTAGTGATGATCATGACTGCAATGTGGTCTTAAAGGCATCTGGTGAGGTAGATGCAATGGTATGTATAATTAGCATAGGAAAATGGGGCTTGGTGAATGCAACAAGAAGAGTGAGGATGAGAGGTACTGTCTCATCTATTAATATTTCCAATTACATTGACTATCTGGGGGATGTATGTTGTGTTAAGGGAGATGCGAATAAAATACAAGAAGGAATGGGAATCTAATCCCCAATAATAGTAGATAATATATCTGATGACCAAAGTTTTCATGGGACATATTAGGAGGATGAGATATCTATCATTGTTTTGGAGGATCATTCCTATGGAGTGAATGAATGATGCATATACAACCCATGTAGGAGGAAGGGGCACAATGGAAAAAGGGATTTGAGGAGATGTATTGAATTAAAGGGAAAGAAGTTGAAATGATGGAATTACTAATCTCAGTTACATAAGATGATGGAATCCTGGTTATAAAAAATAAATAATGAAATGGTTAGTGAACCCATATCTCATTTCCAAGATGTCTAAAAGATTTAGAATCTTCATAGTGAATATTGGATAGTCGAGTGTGGTGAGTCTAATGAACAAGAATAGGTTGTAGGTATAATGGATGATTCGATATTAGAACAGAAGGCTTCTAATGGTATGGATAGGGTAGAAGATAAATAAGATGGTTGAAAATGGGGAGGTATGAGAGAATATTATTTGTTTCATTGATGAAATGTTAGAGAAGGCATGTAAGATCAACGCTACATTGGAGGAGATCCATAGGATGAATGAGAGGGTGATTCAAGTGGACACTAAAAGGAATAGTGTGTATGGATCAATAACTATGATTTTATTTTGATATAATGATTCAATAAATGAAATATTACTGTGGGAGAGTATATACAATCTTTAGAAAAAACGAGATTCTATTTTCAAGAACTCGTCGAGGATGACCATGACATGAAAGCCACTGCTCTTCGATGGAGGTTATACAGAGGTCAGGTTTCTGGTAGACGTAAACATGATTTCAATGATTTGGTACTTTATTATGGTGTCTGTTCATTGCGTGTTCCTAATATGAAAGGTTTCACACATTTTCCGTAAATGTGATTTTCATAATAAGAAGATAATTTTCAATAACATGCAAATGACTATATAAAATAAATTATAGAATATTAAATTAATATATATTAAAAATTAGTAGATAATAAAACAGGTAAAATTAATTATAATTATTAATTAATAGATAATCTTAAATACATGAATGTTAGAAATGAGTGAAATTAAATATATAAAAATGAATAGATTTCAAAATTATTTAAAAATGTCGTGATTTTTTTAAATTATATAAAGTGTTAAAAAATGAAAATGAATATATATGTAAATGAAGTTAATACATATTAAATAAATACATTAAAACCATTTTAGAAACACTAAATACAAAATAATAAATATTTATAACTAATTAATAAAAGTAAAAAAATTAAAATAATATCTAAACCGGATAAATTATTAAGAAAATATGTAAATAAGTAACATTAGTACGGAATAAATACTAATAAATAATATTAATTGAATGAATTTTAAAAAGGAGTGAAATTAAATTATTAAAAATAGGTATATTTCATAAATATTAAAATATTAATAAGCATAACTATATATTTTAATTATAAAAAATTAGTATAAGTGATTATATGATTTAATGAATATAAATTAGTATTAAATATATAAATTACATAGAAATTAAAATGAGTTAATATTATAAATAAAAATATATAAATACGTATTAAAATGGAAAAAATTACAATTTTTTTACAACGAACAATTAAAAACGAATAATTTAAAATAATTAAAAATTAACATTATTATTGAGTAGATAGTATATAAAATGAATAAATTCATAAAAATAATAAATATAATTTCACTCTTATTATTAATTATAATATTAAGAATGATTAATATTTACTAATTCAAAACAATATTGGTATATAATAATGAATGTTAATAAATTTAATTATACAATAAATATTAAAAATTGAATAAATTAAATAAATATTATGTGCATTTTTTCTATATAAAAATAAATTAAATACAAAAATGTATGTTTCCAATTTTTATAACATACTTTTGATATATATTAAATTGAATGAAATCATTTTTTACTAAATGTCTATTAAATGATAATATTACATTTTTTAATTATTATTAATAGTTAATAATAAACCACTTTTCACAATGTGTATGACTTATTTAAAGTAAATATAAATATTATGTATTATATAAATCAAATATAAGAAAATAATATATATATATATATTGATATATTTATATATATTAATATATTTCAATATTAAATATATTAAATTTATTGATGAAAAATTATGCATAATGAAACTAATGATTTATAAATTATAAAAATAGTAAATAAAAAATATTTAAATTCAGTAAATTATAAAAAAGTAACAAAAATTGTTACAAAAAAACATGAATTCTTTATTTGTAAACAAAAATATAGACTGCACATTTATTTAGGGTAAAATGCTATATTCATTTCAAAAAAATCATACAACCTTTATCGTCGATAATAAAGGTCTTGTTTATGGGAACTAATAATGGACCCCTTTACTGGAACTTTTTTAAGAACTCATAAAGGCCATGATAGCTGGTGATAAATATTCAATCCCGCACCATCCCTATAATAAAATTAAATTCTAATAATATAATAAAATTCAAATAATATTATTATATAAAACTCGAATAAACTATAAATATTATATTTCACTGTCTTTTCAAATCAATATTTACAAATAAGTTATTATTGTCGATGTGATATTTAATATTTATTAATACAAAATTAAAAATCACAACATTTATTTCTTCATTTTTTCACAATCATCACCTCTAAAAACCCTTTCCCTGTAATAAATCCAATTTTTTTAATAACTATAAATAAATTATTGAACAAATTATTGTATTAAGATAATATAAATATGATAAATTAAATTATTAATTACCATGTATTTGAATGATATTACCTATTTTACTAATAATTGTATTAATTGTTATTTTATTGGTCAATTTCTATTAGATATTATTTATGAAATATGAAATCAATTAATAATTATATTATTAATTATTAATAAATTGTTTTTTAATGATCTAAATAAATTATATGGTTAATTACACATATTATAATGATATTTGAAGTTACTAAATATTTAAATTACCAAAAAGGTAGTTAAAATGATATCATTAAACAAAATTAACAATTTTAAATTGGAAATAGGCATTTTAAAAGTATTTAACACATTGTGTGTCAGATTAATGAATGGTCAATTCTTATAGGTCATTAATTATTTACAGATTATTGTCATGATATTTGAACATACTATGAGACCACTTACTCTACTTTGATAATGGGTCACATGTTATAAACATAAATGATTGTTTTATTTTGAAAATACATAGTTGAATTCATACCAACCACATCATATGTCAAATTTATATGCATTTTATTCCCACAAGCCCTAAATAGAATTTGGACAATCATGCTAAATTTAAAAAATAATTGGAAGTCTTTTACTTGATTGTGATAATTTAATTCTCATTTTAAACTAAAATCAAACATTTATATTTAAAACCGACACATTGAGTAATACTAACCAAAACATGAGTCAAATTGAAATGAGGTTGATTCATAAAATCAATAACGATTTATTGATCATCGCCCTAAAATTTAAATACTATATGAATTTGTTTCTTCGATTTTGGCAATGTGACATATTATTTAAACTAAAACTGCACATTTATATTGAAAAAAATATCAATGAGTCAGATATACAATATTGTTTACCAGGCTAATGTTCGATCATTTACTATAATCACAAATTAATTATGAATTGTTCTACTATTGATAAATAATATTCAGTGATTTAATTTCATAATTTTGTCTATGTGATGTTCATTTTAAACTAAACATCCTCTTTTATATTGAAATCACTAAATTAGAGTCATAGTGTAAACATCGTGTATCATATTGACTTGCGGTTGATTCCAACATGTCATGTATTTATTATGGATTGTTTTCTTAAAGATTAAAAATAATTGAACATCATTTTCTCAATTTTGGATATACAACATGTGTTTTAAACTAAAATGAAACTTTTATATTGAAAATATGCATGTTGAGTCATAAATACCATATCACGGGTCTAATTAACATGAATTATGTTACTATACATCTTAAATGTATTATGGTTTTTAAAAAAAATAAAAAACAATCTGATCTTTTTAATGGTTATTGTTATGTGACAGGAGCATAAAAAATTACACTTTTATATTTAAAATACACAATTTGAATCATACCGTACACATCATGTTTCAGATTGATGTGTGGTCATTTCTAAATCTTCAAAAATGAGTTATAGATTGTTTTAAAACATTTTTAAAATTTTCTTTTCTAATTTTTTTGGCTTTGACAATGTGAAATAATTCTTTAAGAGAAATTACACTTTTTTTTTTGAAAACACACACATGGATTCATACAAGATAAATCAGGTATTATATTAATATTTAATCTATTATTACATTAAAATAGTGAATTAGGGATCATTTTCCATTTGTATAAAGACAATATGATCGTGGTTATATAGTTTTTTCTATTTATTTCTTGTGTTGTACTTATAAAATCATAAAACATGATCTATGTGAAGTACTACAAACATTAGGTGTCATATTTATATGCAATTAATTCTCATGTGTCAAAAATGAGTTATGAATCATCTCTGCAAGGTTTGATGATAATGATACACTATTTTATCAGTTTCTTATTTGTAATATTCTCTCTAAACTAAAAATAAAATTTTAAATTGAAAACAAGTACTTTTAGTCGTACCGAACACATCATGTGTTATCCTGACATGTAGTCATTTCTATATGCCATTGTCAATAACCCCTCCCTCCAATGATTTCCATATGGAGATTGAAATGAGTAAAAAGAGATAATGGACCCTGAGTCGCACCTCTAGTGGACCGCGAGGTGGAAACTAGCACCAAGGGTATACAAATCTCACAAAATTTGAGGAATATCTATTTTCAAAGAAACAAGATCGGGTGATAAGATAGTTCTTAAGACAATATATTAGAGATATATATATTAATGAAATTCAAATCCATCCGACATTAATTTATAAAATAGAACTGTAAAAAATACTGTGAAAAATACCATGTAAATACTGCAATAAAGATAAGAGGCGATAAGATAACTATCCGAAAGATTGTGCTACTAAAACCCATAATAGTTCAAATAATCCTCTTGGAAAATTGTAAGAGGTTTATATATGTAGGGTGATAATACAATAATTCTTAGTAGGAAATCCAATGTCCCTGGTGCACAAGTGATATAAGCATAATAATGCTCGTGTAAGAAAACAACAGAACCCAACAATACCTAACAAGGTATACTATCCATCCCAGCATCACCAATGAACACTCACCTAGTAACAAAATTATAGTAAAGTAATAGAGTAATAAGATATATGTTTTGGGTAACTCTCACAAATTCCCCTTACTTTAGTCACTCTTTCCCAATGGTAAACATCCTCATACTCCCACCTCTTTTGAAAGAACCACATCACAACAATCCCACACACACTTGTGCCTTACAACTAGTCCCATAACTCGAGAAAATTAAGCACACCACATCCTACTCACACACACCTGGGGCTCACAACTAGTCCCATCACCTGGGAAAATGATACCCATCACATCCCTCTTCCACACACCAAGGCTAGACAGATAGTCTTGTCCGTTAGACAATGTTAGTACATGATATCATGTCTAAACACATAGTGGCCTAAAACCACATCTCATCCTGAAGACAATTGGGAATGCACAACATTCTCGTACACACCTGGGCCTCTCAATTAACATCCTACCTAAAGGTTTTTTGTATATCACTACCTAGATGAAATAGTATAGAAGAGAATGGGGCCATTCATCTATCCTCTCAATGGAATGTTTTGGAATGAAACCCTCCCCCCTAATAGTGGGGGCATTCGACACATAGTTCTCATCTAGGGTGGGTGTTTATAGAAATCAAAAATAACAATACTTGTATATATATATATATTACCATCCACTTCTACCCACCCTATGTGTTCTCAATCAATCAACCAACTCCCAATACTTCTAACTATGCTACTACATTAAAATGCACAACCACACAACAAGCCAAAAACTCAAATCACCCCACATACATTTTGTTCAACCAATTATCATTATTTATTAAACAATACATTTCTTCCATTGATGTGTAACAATAAAACTACTAGACATAACTCAGAATAAGACAAACAACAAAAATCACACATAGGAGGAAGAACCATGGAATATTAACCCACTTCATGTTCCTCTCCATTTAACTCCCACACCAACCACTACCATCATTATTCTTCAAAGTCATTCCTCCTGATCCAGCCTTTCAATAGAGAAACCCCTCAACTTATAGCCTCAACTAGAAACACATCTCACGAAAACCATTATCAGCAACCATACTAGATAACAACACCACACCCATCACATCCAGCAACATAATCATTTTAAAAACCAATGATAGTCCTATTGTAAAAAAACATCCCATCCATTCAACAGTGAATCAATCATTCAACCTAATACTCCATTATAAATTCCAAACCACCCCACAATAAATAATTGTGATTAATACTAGACCTTATCGCATACCGAAAAACATATTCAGATTTAACAAGTAATCCATTCTATAAGTTACCTTGTTAACTTATGAGGTTATCATATAATGTAAGATATTGAGGAATTCATATATTAGCAGGGTATTTGTGGTTACAAAATTTTATATTTAATTTTTCAATGAATAAATATTCATTCTATAGATCATCCCATGTTCAGACAATGATCCCCAATAGCCATGATTTCTAGTGGGGAATTTAGCCCATATATTTCACAAAAACAACCAATAACCAATAACTAGAAGATAATATATCACTTTCTCACCCCTGTATATTGATCTTAACTAGATTCAATTAACTCTATATAATTTGGATCTAACTATCTTCACATTGGAAACATTTATACCATCAACCCACGTGATACATAATAAAGAGTGGTGAATGTAACATTCATAGAAGAAGATATGATCATGACATCCTAGTTGCACCAATGTAGGGGGTGCACATATAGTGGGAAATGATTCTACAGAGAATGCGATCAAATTGATAAAATAATATTCATATCTCCTTAGGGAATAATGGTTCATGGTGTCTCACACCATGAAAAACTTATGCACTTAAGGAAGAGAATTCATTAGCTTTAGAAAGGATAGATTGTAAATATACCACAGAAATAGGTTTTAAAGGACATTCAAGGTGGATCGTGAATGAAACCATGTTGTTTGGAAGTTAAAGGAACCTTCATGTTTTTTAAAAATAGTTATGATATGAAATAGAGTTGAGAGATGTGAAGGAATTCATGAATCCTCTCTAATTGGAGGGTTAATGAAAACTGTTATTCCACATCACTAACTCACCCCAACACCTCGAAGGGTATAAAAACTAATGATAAGGCTTAGTCCATCTGCCAAATCTATACTTCCCATGTTTAAGGGAATCCTTCAAGAACATGTGGTCCCCAATCCTTATATCTATGGGCCTTCTCATATGATCAACATAGGACTTCTGCTAGTTTTGCACTGCTTTCATCCTCTCGCAATCAAGATGAACATTTTTAGTCATTCCCTACACCACATCTAATCCATGATTATATGTCTCCCTGAACATCTCCCAGTAAATCCAATAACGACATATCCTCTCATTCAATGACTCAAATGGAGCCATTCCAATGGAAGAGTGGTATCTTTTATTGTAAAAAAACTCTTCCACAGGTAGGTGTGATACCCAAGATCTGCTAAAGTCCAAGATTCTTGATCGCAACATATCTTATAGTGTCTGGGTAGTCTATTCTACTGACCCATATTTACAAGGGTTTAAGGGAGTGTTGATTTGTAACTTTGTTCCAAACACATGTTGCAATACTCTCCAAAAACATGAGGTAATACATGTATCCCTATCCCAGACAATAAATATTAGAAGTCCATGTAGTCGCACAACCCCATCCACATAACATATTGTTAAAGCATCCACTATGCCTAACTCAGTGATTTCTATGAAGATGGATGATTTCATCCGCCCATCTTCTAATACCTAGATAGCATCGTAGCCTCCTGGATCTCTGGGTAAACTTGTGATGAAATCCATTTGAATATCATCCCACTTCAACTCAAGGGTATCTATGGGAAATAAAATATCATTGGGAACAAGGTTACCAGCCTTCACCAGCGGGCACACTAAGCGTTTATCCAAAAACACCATCATGGCCCAGTTCATCTTAATCCACCAAAACAATATCCTCAAGGAATGGTATAACTTGTAAACTCTTTGGGGTACCCTTAGGGGTGATCTATGAAACTCACACAAGAATCACTCTCTCATGACCACTATAACCAATATCCTTCCATGAAATAGCATATTATTCTAAAAATACTCCCACCATCAATCCAGAACATCACCATTGTAAACACAATCCCACATCACCTCTACTTTTGAGTCTCCCCACGAAGACTCCTCCACCTACAACATCAGTGAAGATTAAACCATTATATGAAACAAATATCCTCTAGCGTTTTCCACCCTTTCATTAAATTAAAATGATTACAACTCCACTGATGTGTTCCATGTGTCTGAAGATTCTTGAACAACCTCTGTATGCAACTTCCTACTAAATGCATCAGCAATGAAATTACACTTTACTGGGGTATATAAGATATTGATATCATATTAATGAAGAAAATCTATCCACATTCCCTGTCTCAAGTTCATATCACACTAGGAAAAGATATACCACTCAATATTGTGATCTATGAAGACACTAATGTGCTCCCCAATGAGATTACATATTGTTGCTACATCGAGAAGAATCAAAGGCTGTATAAGAGTTATCAAAAAAAAACCTCAAACATCACCCCTTCCTAGGGAATCATGAATAATAATGCACTAAAAAACATCCCCATTAGATAATAAAAATCTTTCTACACTGGTTACACAACACAAAATCAATTTTATTTTTAGTCATAGATGTTAATGGAACTGAAAATAATACAACATTTGTGTAAAAACCTCCAATTATATCCCACCAGACTAAGAAAACAATGAACATATACCAAATTATTTGGTTCTCCCCATGAAACAACTACTTTAAAATTGATGGGTCCACTTTTAATCTTTACTATTTCACCACATTTCAAAGGAAATGAACTTCATATGTCCATAACATTCACATGGGGAACTTTTTGATGAGATGGTGGCATCGAAGAACCTGTAAGATGATTTTTTTGAGGTGTACCATGTTTTTCCTATGACTTTGACTAGATTAATATTTCATCGATGAATACAATAATGATCTTGTCTATGAAATCATAATAGACGGAGTTTATAAGCCCCATTATCATTGTTGGTTCATTCATAACACCAAATGACATGACAATGAAATAAAAGATGTCATAACGACATCTGAAAGTTGTCTATGAAATATCTACCTCCTTCATCCTCAATTGGTGATATCTAGACTATAAATCGATCATAAAAAACCAACTCATCCCTATCATATGGTAAAAAAGATCACCTATCCTCGTAAGGGTGGAACATTTCTTGAACATCACCTATCTCATCCTCTAGAAGACTACCCACTATCTCAAACTACCATCCGCCTTTTTGGACAACAACAGTAGATCTCCCCATGATGATACACCATGTGGGATAAATATCTTATACATAGTGTCATAAACCCTAATCCATAACACCTGCAACATATAATTTTTCATCCGGTAAGGAGCCATCTTAAATAAAGAACACCATACTATAGGTCTATCCCATACTCAAGATCATGTCATGAGGGTAGATTAAAAAACTCATTAGGGGAAACATCCAGGGTATCCCTAATGACTATAGGAACCTCCACCATCCTAATATCTATGGATTCCACAAACAAAAAATCCAAAAAAGAATAAAGAGTCTCTATATTCCAACCACCCACCTAACAACTTCCCTCACCAACAAAAAACACAAGATGTCCATCCATGTATTAAAAATGGACACCTCTACAGAAGAATTTGATATCAACATGCATGGAATAAAAGCATTCGATAATGAGAATGAAAAAATATGGTTCCATCTGAAGAAATAATTGAACTCCAAGAGGCTAATCAATCCTGATCATCTGTCTACATCCCCGGAACCCATCAAACAAGATGGTCTGGCATATAGCTTGTGTTTTCAACACTAGGTCATGACAAGGCACTCTTTGTCTAGTCCTAGATCATTGGCTAGACTGGTTTCAATAAAATATTTTAGAGATCCTGATTCAAACAAAGTACATGAATGGGTGTTACACAAGGTGATCGTACCTATAATAATCACCAAACATACCAGAACTCCTACCTCTACTATGTGCGATTGACCATTCCCAACTCTTCAGCACCTTTTATAAAGAACACCTCCATGAACATGACCTGGTCAAGGTCCTTATGGAGAACCATATGGTTGGACTATACCTGCTTTATCTCCACTAAGTGTATCATGAGCCTACACTCCCTTCTACTAAAACATCGTAGCTATTATCTATTGATGAGGATGGCCTTGAACCTTCAAACCTCCACCATACTGAGCTCGAATAGATGTTGGTCACTACTTCTGAAGATATTCATGGACTCCACATATATAAAAACTCTGTTTCAATCTCATGAGAAATGTAAGTGGACTAGATGTTGAAAAAAACTGTTGAGGTTGACTCCAGACCAGTCAAACCATGAAGGTCCATGTGCCTAAGACATACTGTTGGAAACCCTTCCTCATAAAGAACCATGTAGGCTCCCGTATCATAGAAGCAATCCTCATGAGTGTATAAACTTGATCACTTATGCCTTATTTCGAACCATCATGTATGTTAGAAATGTAAAGGGAATAATTGCATACTAGATTAAAGGAAGAAGTGCTTCCTCTAGTCATCTCACATGATATTATTCATTCGGAAAGGGATCCAGGAAAATATAAAGGTGATCATGGATCATAATCCACATATCTTGTACCAATATACACCCCTACATGAGGGAGAGTAACTCATACATATTATCATCATTCATGGTCGATGAAAGCAATTATGATCAGAACCCCTTCGCAAATTCATCCCACATAATATCACCTTATATCCTATCTCATATTTATAACATCTACCACTGAAAAGTAGCTCCCCAAATATGGATCATTGGAAATGTATCCCAATACTCATTCAGAGCCTGAATCAAACTGATGGTGATCTCAAGATCCTTGATCCATCCCTCTGTCCACATGCCCAAAACAATTCCCTCATACATTCCCATGGCTTGATGTTGGATATCACATAACATTCTCTTCCACTAGTCATCCTTCTCTACTAGATCAATCCTCCATTGATCAATCTGATAAGCCTGCTGAGCATTAACTTCTTGATCCTCACATGAATGATGACTAGGTTCTATAGATGAAAAGGTGAACAAGGAATTACAAAGCTAAGGGTAGTGTGAAATTATATTTAATATTAATTATAACTCATTTATCTCATTTCATCAACCTTTTCAAATTCTCTAAAATAACCCAATTAAAACTGGAAAACAAGTCATTATGATGAATGCAACATTACATGGGTCATGACACTGTGAACGATGTAGCATCACTTTTTCATTTGATAAGTTTAGAGTCCTTGCATCAGATCACGGGGGGGCTAAAATCACACATCCTGGCATGTCATCCTTAGACTATGTCACACACCATGATCATGTGACACTGTTACCCTACCAACCCATGAAAACGTCATTGTTCATAACTATATACTGCATCATATCTCTCGACCATCACATATTATACTATTATTTCATGACACACTCCCTCTAAATAAGGCCATATTTAGATAGAAATGAAGGAAGGAAGATATTGATGCTCTGAGTCTCACCTCCAGTATCCTATAAGGTGGAAAACAACACCAAGGGTATTCAAATCTCTTAAAATGAGAGGCCTTACCATTTTTAAAGAAATAGAATCGAGGAAAAAGACAGTTCATGAAAAAACAACTCCAATATATATATATATATATGAAATAAAAATTCATCCCACATGCATGATTAAAATAGATTTATTTTAAATACGATGTAAACTCAAATGTAAATACCAAAATAAAGCAATGTACTGACACAAAACCTATCCCAAACTTTGATCATGCATCACCAAGGACTGTTTATATAATCCTCCAATAATCCTAAATGTTGTTTATATATTTAGGGTGAGTATACAAGTATAATCAATAGGAAATCCATAGTCTCTAATTCCCAAGTGAGAGAATCATACTAATTCTCCCGTGAGAAAACAAAAGAACCAGACAATGCCTAATATTGTATACTAGCCATCCCAACATTACCAAGTCACACTCACCATGTAACAAATGTAAATTACTGTTATATAGTAAGAACAAAGATTATTTGGGTACCCCTAACCAATTTCAAATGGCTTATCCAATCTTGACCAACAAAAAACATCTCTGTACTCCCACCTCTTCTAAAAGAAGAACATTACAACATATCCCCACGCACCAGGTCCTTAATGTTAGTCCCATCACCTGGGAAAACCAATCAAATCACATCTTGTAGACACACACCTTGGCATCATATCTGGACCTATTACATGGGAAAATGAATCACATCACATTTCACCCGTAGACATCTCAGCCTCACAGTTAGTCATGTCACCTTGCAAAATAAAGGAAATCACATCTCATCTACAGACACATGGGACTCACACCACATCTCATCCTGAAGGCACATGGGAAAGAACAACCTGCATGCACACATCTGGGCCTCAAAAACAAAAACCTACCTAAAGATCATCGGGCTATCACCACCTGGAAGAAGGAACATGGAAGAGTGAGTGGATAGCCATCCATCATCCCACTAAGATATTTTGGAAAGAAACCCTCCCCTATGATGAAGGGGGGGTCAAGAAAATAGTGATCAACTAGGGTTGGGTGAGTATAGAAATCACAAATGAGAATACAATCATGTATTGGTATGATACCAAACCCTCATTCCTAGGATATGGGTTCTCATGAGGACAACCATCTCACAACACTACCAACTACGATGCTACCCCTAAAATCATACCCACACAACAAGACACAAACTCAAGTCATACCCCCTGGCATTTGTTTAACCAATTCTCATACATAATTAAAAAATTCATTTATTCTATCCATATCTACCCAAGAAAATACTAGGTACACCACCAAACAATACATATATAAAAAGTTCCATATAGGAAGAAGAACCATGCTAAATTAACCCACTTCACAATCTGCTCTATTTAATGCCCATGCCAACCACTTCCACCATTATTATTTAAAGTCATTTTTTCTAATCTATCCACACAATAGAGAAAACACCCAAATTATAGACACACCCAACAACACATCCCATAAAATCCATTCTTGGAAGCCCTGCTGCATAACCACACAACACCCATCACATCAAGCAACATAATCATAGCACAACCCGATCAGAAGCCTATTGTACAAAACTTCCAATCCAACCCACAATCAATAAATATCTCATCATGGTATTCCATTATACCTAACAAACCACCCCAAACCTCATACATTTTCTCACAACCATACCACCTAAAAAACAAATAAAAATTCTAATTTTATAATTTATCCATTAATTAATTCGATTTTCTAACTTCTAGGGTTATCATAGAAGGTATGATCCCAAGAAATACATTTTTTAGTAGGGTATATGTGATTATAAAAATTGTTATGTAATTTTTCAATGATTAAAAAACAAACAACATTAATTCCATACACCATCCCATGCACAAAAAAATACCCCCATTGACCATGATTTTTAGCAGGGTGTTTTCCTCGTATAAATCACAACAATAACCATAAAAATAATAAGGAGATCATACATCACATTTCCCCACCCCTATATATTAATTATAAAATATTTCAATTATCTATATTTAATTTGGATCCATCATTCATCACATGAAAAAAAAATTCCTACACCCACCCCACATGATACACAATTAAGAGTGATGAAAGAAACCAACTTAGAATAAGAGACGATTATTACTTTCGGGTTACACTGAAGTTGGGGGAACCCATTTACCAAGAAAATCCTCTATAGAAAATTTGATCCAAAAGATATAGAACAACACATGAATCCTCATGGAGGAATTATTCATGTTTTCCCACAGCATGAGAAATGGAAGAACACAATGTAGATAATATATCTCTTTTCGAAACAAAATATACCAAATCAATGAAAGAAAATTTTTTTAAAAAGAAATTAAATGTGGATCATGGCCAACACCCCGCGATTTGGAAGTCAATGGAAGGTTAAATTTTTTAAAAGATATAAATGATTTAAAATAGGTCCAAAAACAATCAAATATGGTACTAATCTTATTTTAGGATAAAAACGTTAATGGGGAGAAACAGTAAGAAACTAGAATACTAGAAAAATAGAAAACAAATGGAAATGAATCACCATTAGATGATTCTCCAATGGGAGTCACCAGTTCGTGTCACTACTCGACGAGATAATGGTGCGGGCCACCATTGTAAGATCTACCAGTGGAAAACTCACCACTAGGATGCTCATTATTGAATAAGCTACCATACGGTGAGTTATCGTATCGAGTCTATATTCAGAGTCACTATCGCTATTCACCATTGTGACTTACTATCACGAGTCACCGTCATGAGTCTTTGTCACGAATCCCAGTCACCACTCACCATTGAAAAAAACCAGCATGAAAAACCATTGTGACTCAGCATTATAACTCACTATTACGACTCACCATTGTAACTCACTATAGTGAGTCACCATCGCAAGTCACCATTGTGACTCACCATCACAAGTCACCACTATGATTCACCATCACTACTCACTATGATGACTCACTGTAATGACTAAAATCGATACCTATTGTTAGAGAACATGAAAACTATAAATTTTGAAAAATGTTGAACTAAGACACATTGACCTCTAAAAACACTTTAACTACATAATGTTCTAAAAGTAATTGACTAGAGAGGATAGGGAAATTACATTCACACATGAAAAATGTGTTGAAATTGTAATTATTTATAACAATTCTTGATTTTTCCAATGGTTTGGAGAATTGAAACATGTTTTAATGTAAATTGACATTTTTATAAAAAAAACATGCACATTAATTCATACAAGACTCAACATGTGTTGGTTTAAATTTAAATCAATCCAAACATACAAAAAAATGACTTATAGATCACATTCCAAACTGATCAAGAAAACATAAGATAATATTCTCATTTTTGGATATGATATGTGTTTTTAAATGAAAATGAATCTTTTAATAAAATAGAGATGCAAATTAAGTCATACCATAAAAATAATGTGTCAGATTAATGCGTGATGAATTCCTTTATGTCAAAAATATATTATGGATAATTTTACTATGTTTTGAAAACAATCCATGATCATTTACTCAATTTTTACTATATTATCTATGTTATAATATAAAATGAAACTTTTATATTTGAAACGCATAAATGGAGTGATTTGGGTCATAAAATGTTTTAGATTGACCTTACGTCAATTGAAATACTTAAAAAATTAAATATTTATTATTTTCCTTATTCTTTTTATAGTATTTTATCATTTACTTGGTTTTGTATGTGTTTCATTTTCTTGTGTAAAATTATAATTTCAATATGAAGATGTTCACACTGATTCATAATGGCCACATCATGTGCCATGTTTTTTTCTAGTTAATCCCATCACATCTGACCTGAATTATCGACTTTTCCCATAATGATTGATTACAATATAAGATATTTTTCTTGGTATTGATAATGTGATTTTTATTTTAAAATAATATAAAAGATTTATATTGAACACATGTAATATGAGTTATACCATCGACATTGTGTATAATATTGATGTGCAGTAACTTACCACCTGAAAAAAATTAATTATGGATTATTCATTAGAATTTTAAAAAAATATTAACTCATTTGTCATGTTTTGGAAAAGTGACTAGATTTTTACACCAAAATGACACTTTAAAATTAATATATTTACCTCTGAATAATTATAGCCACATCATATATAATATTTCTATGTGATTGATTCCTACACATCATAAATAAATTATACATCATTTTATTAAATATTAAAAAAAATCCGAGTTCGGTTTCTTTGTCTTGACAATGTGACATGTGTTTTAAACTAAATTTCCTTATAGATATCAATCTTCCATGAAAAATTTATAACATCTAACCCTGATTGAACAAACTTCTCATATAATTCTATAATTTTACATCGATCATCAAATTAGAATACTAGTGATGAATCACTATTAGTTTTTATAGTAACATTCATTGTCATGTATTTGGTTGAATAAAATTTGAAAGTGAAGTAATTAATATAACATTATATTCATGTGTATGGAATTGATTATAATAGAGTGGATACCCTATTTAAATACACATAAAAATATATAAATACAAAAAAAAGAAAAAGAAATGTCTAGGAGCATGGAAGTACCATACCAAAAAATTTTGTAATATAACTCCGGATTTGTGGGTAAAGGATCATTTACCCATTTCCCTTTATCTATTATCATTAAAACAAATGAAACATAAAATCTCTGATGAGAAATATTATCTTGGTGAATGTTAATAGTTCAACAAGAATTTGTATAGTGTAACCCTCTATAATACATATCCTTGATAAAAAACACAACCAATTCATTCGTTCCAACTTCATCATTAAAGTATTTTTTTTGTTCCAACCAACTAAAACATACACCTAAAGAAATGAAATTTCAGAATTGTTGAAAATAAATGAATGTCCAATTGTGGAATGATTATATACCTTTTAGAATTATTTGGGAATAATAGTAAAAATGGAATTATTTAATTAATTAGATGAAATAGTGGATTAGAAAATATATCACAGTTGATGAGTTGATGTTGGACTGAATTTGTAAGAAGAATGTGGATATGAATGTATCTGACATTATTTCTCATTATGTTGGGGCCTATTGTAAATATTCCCTTTCAATTTCTCTCACCTGCAACACCATCAATAAAAAAATGCATACTATTTCATCAGAAAATGGAACCATATTTGGGGAAGGATGATAAAAAAAATTTCCTCACTCAATACTTGATGAATATCTATAATGGGGTTCAAATTTATCTAGAATTATAGGAGGGTCAAATCCTTAAATAAATTATGGTAATTTAAAATTTATGTTTTGAAGAAATATTAATCTAAAATATTTATAATAGTATAGGAAACTTATATCGTAGATAGTTATTTATATGAATTAAAATGATAATACTTTAATTCCAAAATGTTTATCTTAGGTCATAGCATATATAAGATCACATACATAATAAGAATCACCTCAACATAATGTTTAAAATCATTACAACACCACGTACCCAGAAAACATACCCATAAAAAATATTTCTTCTTTTTAGTATGTATACATTATGTTTTCCAGGTATTACTATTAAAATACTGATGAAAAAACTTTTAGAAAAATTAATGGAATTTTAATTACCTTATAAAATCACATGTTTGTGGATTCTTGTTTGTTGATGGTATATAATATCCTTTATAAAATTTTAAAAATAATATCAACAAAAATTGTTGTTATTTTTTGGAAACTATATAAACAATAACCAAAATAAGTAAATAGTATTAAAATATGTTTTGATAGATATAAATTACTATAAAAACCATAATCTATTTCAAATGGAAGAAATCTGTAGGATTTTTAAGATTACTTCATGATCTCATACACTGATTTAGATGATATTTATATATCACCCTATCATAAAAAATACTGTCGAAACAGAAATTAAAATGAGTATTTTTATGCTTATCAATAAAATATTTATTATAGTGGATTAAAAAATAAAAATTGAAATCATGTGTGACTATTTAAATTGAAATCCATATTTTGTTTCAAAAATATATAAATATTAAGTGTATCCAATTTGATTTATATTTTCATCAAGATATTCTAAAAATATATATATTTAATCATATATATACAAATATATATTTTATATGATACGAATAGAGTGTTTTAACCCTTCATTTAATACATAAATAGATGTTCATCATTTATTATTTTCTTTGCGAAAAATGTGATTTGTTCATCATATTTCTTATAAGTTTCTTCTTTTTACATAAATAATTTTCAAATAGAAATTATAGAGGGATTAATGATTTTAGCTCTTACTTCCCATATTTTTTCCTTTATATGTTAGTAATATATACACCAGTTGAATATATGAATCTTTATGAACTATAATGATAACAATATATGTTTTTTTAAATAATATGAAAATGTTGAACATATATATTGGATACGGTTCCTGAGGAAAAACTATTTGTACTTTTATTACATGTATATTAAAAATATTTTATATTAATTGAACATATTATTAAATATTGTTCAATAATTGATACATATTTAATGTAATAATGTCCAAGATTTTTTTCATTGATAAAGTCTTACCAGTTACCCACTACGATGAGAACCACGAAGTGATATCAAAGAATTTATAATATTGTTATGTGGTTAAATAACATACTATTATGTGACACATTGTTTTTATAATATCATTTGTGATTACTAGTAATAAGATGAAGAGTCTTCATATAAATTTCACACATCGTAATCTCCAAAATGGTATATTAAGATAATATAATAAATAATTGGAATTAAATCTGTCTTTGTGTCATTTAATATTACTATTTCTATAAATGTGTAATGGTCCATGTATTTTAATATTATAATTATTGCATATCATGACTAACGCTCTTTGATTTGGTGATGAAAAACATGACAACATATGTTTCTAGTGAGCAGGGTATTATGTGAGAATAATGATTCACTTGTCAATAATGGATATGTTAAGGAACTATTTTAACATTTCATTATTATGGAAGTTGATATTTGGAACCATTGATTAGAATATAAACATTATACTAAATTCCATGGAAATTGTGTAATGATATTTTTATTCAATATGGAAAAAGCATATCATATCGAGCATATTGTTTGGTGACATGGATGTGTAATGTACTGAGTTTTTGATAGTAGACAATGTGTTTGATATTATACATAATACACCACATCGAACATAAGAATCATTATGTTACCTTATAACCGAGATATTAAAATGGTTGTAATGAACATTATGAATTGTTTAAAAAAATATTTTTTACATGTGCATTTAATTAATTCTTTTGTGTAAAATTATTTATAAATTAAAAACTCCCATTTAATTAAAAGGAATTTTATTTCTGAAAATCTAATTCAATGAAAATATGTTAGTTTATAAAATAAAAAAATATTTATGGATTTAATTAATGAAATATATATATATGAAATCTATTAAATATATGTTTTAAAATTCATCTTATATGTTTTCTAGATATGATATAAGAATATTTTCAATTTTACAAATAAAATGGGTGTTTTTTTCTAAAAATGTAGTTTTACAACCATTTGATAGAGAACCCAATATAAATCTATTTTCACACATTTATATGTTATACATGATAAAATATACTTATTTTTTTGAATAATTACTTTATCATTTACATTGGTCGAAATGTTGGTATTCTTGTGATTAAATTCATATTTTAATTAATAGTGAAAATACTTCATTTTAATCCCAAACAACCTTTTCATCTGATTTATTTGTATAGTTATGTTATCATTTTAATTGGTTTTACGGTTTAATTTGATAATGTTTTTAAAATATAATCATTTTACTTAAATTAGAAGTAATTTTACTTTGAAATTTGACATAAACAAATGCCATTCTTTTGATGGTTTCTACTTCTTAGAAACCCTCTTTCTTGTTTTGAGAATGGGAATTTATTTTAAATTAATTACTAAAACTTCTGTGATTTTAATTTTTAAAAATGGGTTCTATATATTTAATAAAAATGAACAATTTATTTAAACGATACACTATATTATTTTTTGACATTATGAAAAGTAACATCAATAATTATTTTTATTTACCTTGGTTAAATTGTAAATCAGGAAAATAAAGGTAATAAATAATATTATGATGATATAAAACTACCCTATGACATGTCCAAATACCATTGGATGATTCACGTGTGTTGAATAAAACTCTAGCCTGAAATGTTTTCATATGGGAGAAACATGGGTGTGAACATGACAGACATAATAGTAAATTTAATGTAAAGAGAAATATAACATAATTTTTTTACTACTAAAACAATATTATCATGGCTCTATATTATTTATATATTTTATGATAAATATTATTTATAAATATAAAATATTTTACTACATAATTTTATGTTATTTATAATTTTAATAATTTATATAAATAAATTTATTTATAACATAATGATGATGTAGTGATTACCTTATTTAAGAATGATTCAAATAAATGATATTATAAATATTAAAACAAATGTAATTTGAAAATTTTAATGATAAAACAAATTTATGGATTATTATGACATGTTATATTTGAGTAAATTTAATTTTTTCTATTTAATAATGTTGTTATGGCCTTATCGTATGTTAATTACTAAGTATTGTCCAAATTGACATAAATGAGTTTTTTAAAACAAATATTATATTATTTCATGAAATAATAGTAATAAAAATATAAAATTCTTCCTATTCACACAGTAAATTCTAAAAATGATATTAATGATTCACTATAGTTTATATTGGAAATTAATATTACTTATATTAACCATATATTGTAAAAATATATGAAGACATCGTAAGAGTTAATTTATTTATATAAAGGTCAAATCCAAAAGATAAGGTTAATTTTCTGAAAAAAACATGTATAAAACATGTTAGTTAAAAATATATAGACCCATACTCCTATTATCTTTTAAATATATCACATTAGATATATTATAATTCAAAATTAAATTTATAATGAAATAATATTTCGATACTTTGGTAAAGATACTCTCATCCCTCTTATAAAAGGCCATTATCCACACCCACATAGTCACACAAATAAAGACCCTTAGATCACCCCAATTTCACTCATATGAAATCCCATTAACCCACAATTCCTCCTATAGTCCATAAAATGTTTAGAAGGAAATTCAAGAAAGCCTATTGGATCAAATTAAAAGGATTTATATTATTTAGAGGTAATGTCTTCTCTCAAAATCCGTTCATTTATTTTCCTTCTCAATTCCCTATACACTATTTATTCAATTATTTTACAAAATCTCCAATATTTAGAATTTAATATGGTTTTTAAGGCTATTTCTTTTTCCTATACATATTCAAACCTCCAGGTAATATATATAAAACATATTGTTTCTGTCTACGACGGATTACTGCTTCACGAAATGATGATTGTTAAATTTTATCCTCTAACCTATCATGGTGGACATTAAGTTGCAACTATATTTATATATGATATATATTATATTTACTTTGTTTCTATTATTTTTTAATTTTTATTTACAACAGACCATTATACTTTCGATAATGTGTATATACGATAATTTCATTTGAAAAAGTGTGGACAACCTCTCCTTCCCTATATCCAATGTATAAAAGATTATCTTAATGAACCTATGTAACATATAGAACATATATATTATACTAAAATTATAAAATAAATACTTATCATTTAGCTTTAATTCTTCTAATATGACAATGAAATGAATGTAACATTCAGGGGTACGTATGACATAACGTTTCCATGAATGGTACATTTCATTTTCTATCCCCAGATATTATAGACTACAATAAATACATATATAATATATATATATGATATTTAAATCATGAAAATAATTCTATAGATAATTTAAATATGATAACAAGGATAATTTTCATAAAAACAAATTCATTTTTCAATCAAGTTCCAAACATCGATAAATGTTCCATATGAACTCACATAATAAACTAATTGTTATTACATGGTAATAAGTGATAGAAAATATAAAATAATAATTTAAATGTTTAATGAAATTTAAATTAAACATTGTTTATTATTTATGAATCTAATGATCAAATGAGACATGTCGGACCCAAGGTGAGGGAAATCTTAACTCATTCTCATTTCGTTGAGTTAAATATCCATGTCATTGGTTTTGATTTTTAAAGAATACATGTGATTGAAATTTGGATGTTTTACACTATATATCAAAATATATTGAGAGTATTTATATTTTTCATGCAAAATTGTGTCATTGATTCATCCTTAATCTGAGGATAAGATCTCTGTAAGGGACTTCATCTCAATCTTCATTCATTAAGACATTTTTTGATGATATAAACCTTTATTTCATAATAATGCCTATATACAGCCCCGTTTAAAATACATATCCATATTATATCTATAATCAATTCATTTAATTTCTTGTAAAATGTTCTACTATCATGTGGCATATAATTTAAAAGCTCAAAATTTTAATGTATTATTTCTCTAAAACATCGTTTTAACTGTTTTAAATATTTCATATTTTAAATCATTATCACTCATGTCCATGTTTTAAAAATAATTTTAAGGTCTTATATATATAGAAATTATTGTTTTTATGTGTAATATCATTTCAAAATATTCAATGTGGTATGGGACACTTTGATTCCAAAATCATTTTTAAAATGTTTTAATTGTGTTTCAAATGGGGAATGATTATTTCAATAACATTGAATGTTTTTTCATATATAAATCAAGATTTTAATTGTATGGTTTTATTTATATATTGTGTATTGATTATTACATTACATTTTTACAATTATATTTTAAAACAATGCGATCTATTTTTTTGTGCGCAGGTTGTAAAGATGAAATGCGATTTCAAAGTGGAAATGTTATTTTTTCATTTATGATTAGATTATGTGTTATGATTATGTTGTGGTTCTAGATAATTGATTAAGTATACATGTGGATCCGTGAAAAATATAGGTAAGTTGATCTTGATATAGCTCTCTAATTCATTGGGTAACATGACAGAGGTAAAAATTATGGTTTCTTCTAATAGATTTAGGGAATATACTATGACGGGTATTCCAAACATAACCTTGATAGTTACTCCCTATATCAATATGAAAACTAAAATGCATGTATGATATGGATTCCACAAGTTACTATTATTTTTTATTATTACTATGAAGTTTTATTGGAATATTATGATTACATGATTTATGCTATGTAGTTTATGTTTTAAGGGTGAATACAATGATTTTGTGAGAATGTTATCATGGGTTTTAAATATTCATGGACTAATGATTTTATTCTATATTTTATATCCCTTACTGATCTTTTTATCCCCATCCCATGTTATCGAATTGTTTTCCATAAGTTATAATGATGGTTAAGAGAAAAAAATAATTGAAGAAGATTTTTATCAAGGAAAAGGAATTGTGTTTTGTTTAAAGGGTTTACATTAGTTGAAAAAGTGGATAATTAGTGTAAATGTCAATATGTGGTGTATATCCCTATTATGAAATTGTTATACAATAATTCAATAAATCCAAAAACCTAAAAATTTATTCATTGTAATTTATTGACTGAACTCAATATTACGTAATGTTTATGGATGGGGCCTTACAATTGGTATCAAAGATTAGATTAAACAACTGGAGATATTTGGATGTTTTTAATGGTATGGGATATCATCATTGGTTTATAATTTTATGGTTGATAATGTATTTAATATCTTAGAAGACCATTTTTTGTTTATGTTATGAAATTTCTAGGAAATTAATGTTATTTTTTGAGACAATTATTTTTGTGGTAGTTATGGGTTAGTACATTTGGAGATAAAAAAGTAATGGTATAGAATAATCATTGAGGATGAAACAAGATATGGTTAATTTTAGCTCTTTATGATATTTTTGTAATATTATAAGATTGATATAGTTTGTTAATAGAAAACAATCATATCATGTGACAACCAATCACATCGGATAAGGGTGTGGGAATCGAACGGACAACTGGTGTGTGACGGCCCTTTATCGCATACAACTAGCCTACATGAAGTCTGCGGTTTGTATTAATTTATATATTTAGATAATGATGGTTACGAAAATATCAAGAATATGATTTTGGGAACATAAGTTTTTTCTAATGGATATCCTTGGTTTTGTAAAATGATTTTGGGATTGGGTTATAAATTTTATTTTAGATGATATTCACTACGTTGGGAAGCCTCTATACCTAAGTAAATTTTACTACTATGAGATATTATTTGATGAGTTATGGTTTAAAGATATTTCAAAAGAATCTATTTTGTTATTGATAAATCATGGGTATTAGGGTAATTTATGGATATGAATAAAATATTTTTGGATAATATGTAATTAGGTTAATTGATTTTTAGTATGAGATTTTAAGTGAAATTGATTGTATTTGGAGATAAATGTTAAGATTTATAGTGAAATCTTGTGATCAAATAGATAGGAATTTTGGGTTTCATGATTAGTGGGGAATATATTTAGGAATTTGAAGGATTTTTTTTCATGAATGTTCTATGTAGAACTTGGGTATTATTGTTTAATTTTGGACATTAAAAGTAGTCTGTATCCTTATAAAAGATTATTCTTTTTGGGTGATCATCTAATAATGTACTAAAAATTTCGAATTTGGTTATTTTTTAAAGATAGTATAAATGGATTGTTAACATTTTGTAGATGATATTAGACTTTTATGTTTATTATAGTGCTTCAACAATGAATAATTCATCATTAGTAATCTTTGTTTGAAGAAAAATATGGGTGTGTGGTGGACAATGAATAAAGGTTGATACTCTACCATTCATGTAATTGTATTTCTTTATTTTCTTATTCTATGTACTAAAATAATTCCTCAAATTTATTAAAAGGGATGTTAAAAAAATTTTCTCCCGTTTACATTTTTATACTATGAAATCAAAGACCGTTTAACCCATCACATGTTTATGGTTTTCTAATTGCTAACATTGTACTGATCATGTTTTCTATCACTATCCATCAGAATATAATGGTTAGTTTTTCATCCATATCCACGTTTTCTTACATGGAATTGTACTATTTTGTATCTCATGTGACCTATGCACTTATCTTTATTTTTCAAGTAGTATTTTTATTAATACTTTTTATGATGTGGGAATTAAAGAATTGTATTTATATGAGTCATACCTTATTTAATGAACCCAAATTCATATTCTGAGGACACAATTTCTAGGTGGAGAGTGTAACATCCTTCTTTTTGAAAATGATACAACATATTAGATAGAGTACATTATACACCCAATTGAACTTAAAAATTCTTATGTTACCTTATAATATAGAAATTAAAATTGATGTAATTAATAGTATTAAATTATTTTTCAAAATATAGTTTTCACATGCATTTAATTAATTCTCATTTGAACTGTTATTTATAAATGGATGTAAAACCATTTTTTAAAGGAAATGTTTTCATGAAGAACTAATTAAATTAAAATATGTGCCTTTATAAAGTAATAAAGTCAATATTTATGTATATTATTAATTAAATATATATTTAATATTTTCAATTTAATGTTTAAAATTAATCATATATGTTTTCTATATATTAAATGAGAATAAAATTAATTTTACGGATAAAATGAGTGTTTGTCTAAAAATGTAGTATTACAGCACATTGATGAAGAACCCATTTTATATCTTGTTTTTACCCGTATATATGTTGTATTTGAAAAAATATAATTTTTAATAGGAATTGAGAAATAAAAATTTGCCTTAGTTGAAATTTTGGTATTTTTTAATGAAATTCATAATCTAATGAATAGTGAAAAAAAACTACATTTTAATTCAAAACTGTGTCTTTTTCAAATTTATTTTTATTGTTATGTCAAACATTAAATTGTTTTTAAGATTTAATTGGATTAATTTATTATCATTTAATCAAATTATGGTATTTTTGTGTAATTTTACGATGAAATTTGATAAAAACACATGTAATTCATGTAATTGTTTTTACATCATAAAAAAATGTTTTCTATTTTTGGAAATATAAATTAATTTTAAATTACATACTACAGCTTTTTTGTTTTGAATCATTAATAATTTATTCCATATTAGGAATCATAAGGTCCAAATTATAAAAATATGTCCCTTTTGGGAATTATGAATAGTAACATCAGTAATTGGTTTTACATATCATGGTTAAAGGGTAAATCATGTAAATAAGGGTAAAACATTATATTATAATAATATAAAACAACCATAACGCATGTCCTAATCCTATTGGATAAGCAATAGGTGACCTAAAAAATCATTAAGCCAAACTATTGGCATTTTTTGCCACATGGATATGAAAATGACACGTTACAATAATTAATTTGATGTAAAGTGAAATATAATATAAACAAGTATCTTTTTACAAAAACAATTTTTAAAAGGTTTTATATAATTTATCTATTTGACTATAAATGATCATTATAAATATAAAAACATTTCCTACAACATTGTATTTTATTTATAATTTTTAGTCATTGAAAAAAATAAATTTATTTATGACACAATGATGATGTAGTGATTACCTTATGAATGAAATATTCAAATAAATGATATCAAAAATATTTAAATAAATGTAATTTTATTATTTTTATTCCATATAATATTTATTTTGGATTATTATGACATATAATGTTTTATTTAATTTTGCTTTCTCAAATGAATCATGTTATTTTGACTTTATCCAAAAAATAATAAATTGTAGAAATTTGACAAAAACATTTATTTCAAAACAATATTCTTTTTAAATGATACAAATAATAATAAAAATATTAGATTCCAAAAACCTAATTAGATAATGTTAAAAATGTTATTAATTATCCACTTGAGGTTATCTTGGCATTTTATAGAAATTTAATTAACCATATAGTGTAAAGATACAAAAAAACATGGTAACAGTTTATTTTATTAACTAAGGGTTAATTAAAAATGATAAGGTTAAATTTGTGACCTAAAAATGTCTAAACATATTGGTTTATATGACTTATTCCCATACTCATCATATACTCTAAATATATCACTTTGGGGTATTATAAATTGAAAATTATTTTATAATAAAATAACATTTCAAGACATTCGTAAAGTACCCCTCTCTCTCTTATAGAAAGCCACCAGCTCTACCAACTTACTCATGATGGGTCGAATAGTAGATATATATGTCTATTAGATGGAACAATACAAGAGGGGGTGAATTGTAGGTTTAAAAACCTTTGAGTTTTATCAACAAAGAGATTAGTTAAAATGATCTTAAACTAATACAAATACAAACACCCAAAATTGTATTGAATATAAAAGTTATGATGTATTGTAATACTAATGTAAAGTAAAACATTTGTATTCAAGGTGAACACAATAATCAGAGTAATACAAAGATGAATGATTCTACCTTAAAGCATATAAAATCAATTAATACAAAAAGTAATAGAATGATTGTAATTGAAACAATTACAATTGAATATGTAAAGAAGAAAGGAAACAATACAAATCCCTTTCTAATACAAGTAACAACGGAAATGTAAAAGTAATATAATTCTTTAAACCCAAAGAGAAGGGTTATCCTTTCACCTAGGATAAAAGGTCTGTCTCACCAACACCTTGGTGATCCATCGATACGATGATCGGCACGTCTGTCTGCCTATCCCCGGCAGCCCTCGATACGATGATCGACACTTCTGTCTGCCTATCCTCGGAAGCCCTCGATTTTGTAGGTAATCGGCCCCTCTGTCTTTCAATTACTTGAAAGCCCTCGATACGATGATCGGACGCACAAGGCAGATGAGAGAAGTCACAGTGTCTCTCTCTAGAATCTTGGTAGTTCACAGAGTCTCTTCATTCGTTCTATTCGTTCATCGTTGTTTTCTCAGCTTCAAATGACCTCCTATTTATAGGCCTCGGGTTCCAACGGTCATATTGCCTCCAACGGTCATATTGAAACAGAAAGCACGACATCGTTTTGATTAGTTTGTAACTAACTCAACGACATCGTTTTGTTCGGACAAGAGATATATAGAAATGAAAAACATGAGTACGATTCATATGTAGTGAGCGTTTTTGACTAAGTATCAAAACAAATAATGAACATCTGAATAGAAGAGTCAGTACGATACGATTGAAAGAGTCAGCATGGTACGATTGACAGAGTCAGTACGATACGATTGACAGAGTCAGTATGGTACGATTGACAGAGTCAGTACTATACGATTGACAGAGTCAGTATGGTACGATTGACATTGTACGATACGATAAACATGATAAAAGTCAATTTGTAATTTACAAACATATGATAGAATACATTTGTGATTTCCAAAACATGATATAGAAGTCAAAAAAAGACTTTGGACTTAACAATCTCCCCCTTTTTGGAAAGCACAACACACAAAGTAAATGTAACAAGAAATACTTATCTCCCCCTGAGTTATTGAAAACTCTTCTGAATAAGAAATTGAATACAACTAACTCCCCCTTAGTTATGGACTTTCCTAAGGATTGTATTCGTAGATTTTCCTTAAGAGCATTGTAAAGCATTCTCCCCCTTTGTAAAAAATTCTCCCCTTTGTAAACATTATCCCCCTTTGTGATTTACAAAAATAAAGGAGTAATCTTGAATTGTCTGAAAGAGTTAGTAAAGCAATACAAGACAATGGATAAAAGAAAAGGATCATAAGAGTCATTACAGAACAAAGACAAGTTCCAAAAGAAAACAAATACAACAATCATTTGTTTTCTCTTTCCTTCTCCTTATTTATAAGCTCATGAAGAACAGCTTTCATCTTCTTGATCTCCTTCTTGTCTTCAGAAATTGATTCTCCCTGAGTTTTGAGAATATCATGTTGGTCCGCAAAAATCTGATCTTGATTTCTGATAGTCTCCTCATGGACTCTGATTACTTCTTCAAGGGTATCAATTCTGTTTTGCAGATTCTTGTTATCCTTGGACAACACAGAATTTTGATTCTTCATCAAGACCATTTCATCCTTGAAAGATGAAACTTTCGAGAATTCAGATTGAAAAACATTCATTCTCTCTTTCAAATCTTTCACTGAAGGAACATCGCCTCTTTGAGAATACAAAAGGTTCAACCTTTCAACCATTTCTCTGTCAAGCTTGTTGAAAGAAATTGCAAGCTCATTTGATAACCTTCTTATATCTTGAATAGCAATTTCATGATCATTGATTGAGCTCTCTGTTTTGTACGACCACTTGATCATTTTATTGCATGCCTTCTTATGAGCAACCGAGCTTTCTGAAAGAACATTCAAATCAGCTTCTACTGACAAAACTTTCTTCCTCAATTCTTTCACAGAGCCAAACTTCTTCTTTTGATTGTCAGTAATAAAATCAATCTTCCCTTCCAGCCTCGGGAAATAGGGAATAGTCTTCCCAACCCTTCTCAAAACATGAACAATGTAGTCACTTTTCATGACAGAGATTGTATGCTCTGAATCAGTATCTTCATCGTATGATGCTAGTTCATACGATCTTCTTGAGTCAACAACTGGATGTTTTCCTTTTGCTTTTTCTTTCTGCTTTCTTTCTTCTTCCACTTTTTAACTAATGACAACAACTTTATCAGAGTGAGAAGATTGAGTACCTTGCTTTTCTTTAGATGACATTCTGTCTGGATATCGTGACTGATCGGCATGAAGAGTTTGTTGAACACCTTCACTCAGCTTTTGAACCGATTCCTCTCTACTCATCTTTGAATTTTGAAGAAATTCTAAAAGAAAGTATCCTTCTTCTACTTCTACTTCTTCTATCTCTTTCATCACTTGTTTTTGTTTTCTTTTCTCAGGGAGACTTTGTACGATGGTCTCTTGGTGCACTTCTTCTGTTAGTTGGGCACTAGCATCCTCAACCGCTTTCAAGATTTTAGAGACATCAACATCCTGAGCCTTTCTTTTTAAAAGAACATTCCTCTTCTTTTTAGCCAGAAGGGTTTTTTCTACCCTTACTCTTTCTGCAAAAGCCTCAGCAGGGTCAAGACCAAACATCGAATCACCTTCCTTTCTCTATTCCTTATCCTATCTCCATTTTGATACAACCTCCTTACTGTACCTTGGCTTCTTCTTCGTCTTTGAACTAGTTTGCGGTATCAGACTTTTGAGTAACACTGGTAGATTGAATGTCTTTGGCTGGAATCGGTGCCGATTGATTCTGAGCCAATTCAGCTTCTACATCTGTGACAAAAAGTTTTGAATTCGGATCAAATCAAACATTCGTCTTTTTCATTGTACTCTTACTAATCCATGAGGGCTTCAAATCCATGGGGTTTCCTTTCAATGGAATGTTACAGAACTTCATACTTTCAAAAATGAACTTCGTAAGGATATCTGGATACATAATCATCTGGGACTTAATCCCTCCTGTCTTGACATTCTTAATGGTTTCAAAAACATATCCCATGAGATTTACTTTTCTCATATTCAGAATATAGTCAAGCATAAAGATATCAGAAACATTCAGAGTTTCTCTATCCCCTTTCCTTGGGATAAGAAAACATTTCATCCATAAAGTTACAAAACGATTGTCCGGAGAAAGATGAGACACTTTTCTCTTTTCTTCATTAATAAAAAACAAAGTCTTTTCAGCACTTTCTCTATTAAACGTACCAACTTCCTCTGGTAGTTTGTGTGATGGACAGAAAGAATCCCCTTCTACAGAAACATTGAGAAAATGTGCCTCTTGTTTCATAGACATAGACAATTTTCTATCGTACACAGTAATGCTTATAGTCATGTCTTTGTCGAAAGAAACGGTTTTGTAAAATTGACAAACTTCATCAAAAAGAACCGGATCTTGAGAATCAGGCTTTTCAACACACAGATGTTCCCATCCTTGAAATAAAATGATCCTCCTGACTGTAGAATCGTACGTATCGAAAAAATCTCGAGATACTAACCTTTCTCTGTTAAAGTATTTCTCTGTAAAATTCATTGAAGACATTTCAGCGGGAGTATTAGCAGAGGATTGAGACATAAAGGTGATGCCGATGAGAAGATCGTACGATTATTTATAGCTGGTGGAGCAGAGCTTCGCCTGAAATCCTGAAAAACCAATGTGTGTTTGGGGAGGGGAGGGGGCTATTTATAGGCGATAAAGAGGTGACCGTTGATCTTCTACAGTCGAAAAAGGGTGACCGTTGATCTTCTACGGTCAAGATTAGAGAAAACCAGATAAATGGTTAGGATTAAAACAAAGTAAAAAAATTTAAAAAAAATGAAAAAGATACATGTCGGAGAACATAAGGTAAATGTTGGTTTTGATATCAATCAAAAGAAAATACAATCGTAAGGAAAAAAAGACATCATCATGCTGATGGAAAACAAAGTCATTACTATGAACAGACTGTACGATAGGAAACAATCTTTTTACCAAGAATTGACAATACGATGGAAAACAATCTCGTTACCATGAACTGACAGTACGATGGAAAACAATCTCAATAACATCATCGGTCGATTCAATAGAAAATAAAATCATTACCATCATCGGTCGATACAAAACTATTGATACGATGGAAAAGAAATTAAATACCATCACCGGTCGATTCAATACTATTGATTGATTGGTACGATGGAAAAGAAATTCAATACCATCATCGGTCGATCCAATACTATTGATTGACTGGTACGATGGAAAAGAAATTCAATACCATCATCGGTCGATAGTAAATGATACTATAAAACTGTCAATACGATAAACAGAAGAAAAAAAATGAATCATACGATAAAGCTGTCAATACGATAAACAGAAAAAAAAATACACATATTGAGAGAGTAAATAGATAATGATCATAAGATAAAAAAACAATAAGATATTGAAAGAAATGTCCTCCCCCTTTCTACGAGGAGTTTCTTACTATTAAGAGAGATGTAAAACAGGAAGTAGATATGAATGATTATTTTAATGTAATCATTCCTAGCTTCTGTTTTATATATTCAAATCTATCGGAAGGTAAAGGTTTTGTAAAAATGTCAGCAAGTTGTCCTTGCGTTCCGATGAATAGTAAAATAATATCTCCTTTTTGTGTGTGATCCCTAAGAAAGTGATGCGTAACATCTATGTGTTTTGCACGAGAGTGATGTGCTGTATTTTTACTAAGAGCTATGGCACTCGTATTATCACAAAGAATTTGAGTTTTGGAGAAACTCAAACCATAGTCAGTGAGTGTGTGTTGCATCCACAATACTTGAGCACAACAACTTCCAGCTGCTACATATTCAGCTTCAGTAGTGGAGAGTGCTACTGAGTGTCGTTTCATGCAGGACCAAGAAACCAAAGAATCTCCTAAGAAATGTCATGTTCCAGATGTACTTTTTCTATCCATTCTACAACCACCAAATTCATCATCTGAAAAACTTTTTAAAACAAAATCATTTCCATAAGAGTAGAAAATACCTATATCCATAGTGTCTTTTAAATACCGAAAGATTCTCTTTACAGCTTTTAAGTGAGACTCTTTTGGATTAGATTGATATCTTGCACATAAGCATACAGAAAACATCAAGTCGGGTCGACTAGCTGTCAAGTATAACAAACTCACTATCATACCTCTAAAATTTGTTTGATCTACTGGTCTCCCAGTTTCATCAAGATCAAGAGTATTTGAGGTACCAATTGGGGTGCTAATACTTTTAGTTTTGTCAAATCCATACTTTTTGAGTAAATCTTTAATAAACATATATTAAGATATATAAGTTCCTTCTGGTTTTTGAAGAATTTTGAAAAACTAGAAAGAATGTTAACTCACCCATCATACTCATTTCAAACTCAGATTTCATTAATTTTGCAAAAGAATCAGTTTAGGATTTCGGAGTTGATCGAAATATGATGTCATCAACATAGATTTGGACAATCAAAACATTTTTGTTTTCCATTTTGATAAAAAGAGTTGGATTTGATGTACCTTTTGTATAATTTTTTTGTAAAAGAAATCCTATAAGTCTATCATACCATGCTCTAGGGGCTTGTTTAAGACCATATAGATCCTTGGTAAGTTTAAAAACATGATGAGGATGTTTTGGGTCTTGAAAACCAGGAGTTTGTTCGACAAAAACATCTTCTTGAACAAAACCATTTAGTAAAGCACATTTTGTAACACCCCAAGCTTCCACGGTACGTTTCCCTTCGAATAATCCAATAGCGTGTGTTGTACGCAACCTCGAGCTCTAACACACACCACAACTAATTAAACTAGCTGCTGTGAATAGTAATACCTACTTTTTCAAATTTTATAAATTTTATTTATCAAAATGGACTTCATTTTTGGATTCGGAATATCGAAATTAGCCTATGTTGAATTTTTGGTATTTTTCTGAGAACTTCTAATTTTTTATGAATAGTGAAAAATACTTAAAAACAACTTTTTTAATCAAAATAATTTATAGTGATAAATTATACTATTTAGTGGTTTTAAAGTATAATTAGAATATATTTTTACAATTTTATCCAATGGTGGTCATTAGAATTAATTTAACATTGAAAATGGACATAAACAATTGCCAATCTTTTGATATAAATTGTTTCTTAAAAACACGCTATTTGTTGTGACAGCGGGAATTAATTATAAAATTAATTAATGCGACATATATGTTTGGAATTTTGTAAAATAGACATAATTTTTGAATTCGTAATATCAATTATAGCTTAGGGTGAAATTTTGGCATTGTTCTGAAAAACATCAATTTTCGATGATTAGTGAAACCACTAAGTGGTAGTTAAATAACGGATTTTTCGTTTAAATGAAATATTACCACTTCTGTGATTTCATTTTAAAAAATCCGACATACATGGTTGTCATTAAGAAGTAAAATGTGGTTGAATGAGATTAAAATAATTTTTGGTGAATAGTAACTTTTAGGTTCTTAATCGCGATTAGAGGTAATTAGTGTAGTTTAAGGTAAAAATAATGTTTTAATAATATGAGATGAGCTTGACACATGTGCTACCCTCATTGGATGTGCCATTTCCGACCAAGAAAATCCATGGGTCAACTTGGGGACCCTATGGAGCCACGCTAGTTGGAAAATGACATTAATACCTTTTATTTAATGTTAAAGTAAAAAATGACACTAACAAATAATGTTTTAATAAAACAATTTTTATATGGGGTTATACAAGTCATAATTTTGACTATAAATAGGAATTGGAAAGCTAATAAGATTTCCTACATCATAGTATTTTTTTAGAATTTTTAGACATTAAATAAATTAAATTATTTATGACATTATGATGATGCAGCGATGACCTCATTATTTAACGATTTAAATAAAATGAGAAGATAATGCAAAATCCGAGGCTTACACTTGTCCAAAGCCTATTGTATGAGGATATTTCGAACCCTTATCACCTTAGCCACAAATTTTATAAGTGTTAGACCTTTAGAATCCGAAAATAATTGTATAATAATGTAACATTTCAATCTTTCCAAAAGAGCCCCTCCTCTCCTCTTATAAAAGGCCCCCACCTCTACCACCTTATTCACACTTTAAAGCCTTTTGGTTCGGCCAACCTCTACCCAACTACTCTCCCAACTTCTCTCCATTCATCATAGAAGCTTTACTTTAGTCATAAAGCCATCCTAAGGAGTCCTTTTGATCAAATCAAAAGGAAGAACCCGAAGAAGAGGTAACATTTTCATCACCCTCTTTCAAGATTCTTTCTTCTTCCACTCCCTCTTTGTTTATTATTTCAATTCTAAAATTATAACTCTAGTATCTTCTATATACTGTGATGTTATTATAAATATGGAACAACCATATTCAGTATTCTACCCATCATTTGAATGACATGTCACCATACGTGCGTACGTACGGCTTACCGTCTCCACGTCGTGGTGTAATTGTTATTCAATATATTATTATTTAGATGGTTATAATAATGATATGTAATTCATGTAAATAATAAATATAACATGATAATGATTCTGTATATATGATATACTATCCAATTATATATTATTTTAATATCAAAATAATGATATTGTCGCTCGTGCGTACATACGGACTACCGTCTCCACGAACGCGATGAGATTCATTCTCTGTCGTATCCATTCAAGTATAATTGTCATTTTATGATTTAAAAATAATGTTTAAGGACATGATATCATTCTGGATATGAATAAGATACAACCTATCTATGAAAAACATGACTTACGTAACAAAACATATAAAATAAAACGAGTAAGTTAACACCCGAAACAACGATAAATCTAAGATATTGTTAACAAAGCAATGTTAGAAGATCATATATGATATCATATGAATGTATATGATTCTTGTATAATTTAATAACAATTATTTCACCATTATACAGGAGGTTAACCTAACCCAACAAAGGAAAAGTACAATGTAAGGGTTTACTTCACAACCTCTTCATTATCCAAGGTTGTTTGTACATAATTATCTACTGGGACCTCGTTATCATCCACATCCATGTTTCTTAAAAATGTCGTTAAAAACATTTTTAATATTAAATGGAAAATGTGTTAAAGACATTTATACCTTTATACGTTTTTGAAAGGAATCTTACCGTCGTTTTCCAAACAATGTACTTTTTGACCTCTTTGACAAATTTAAGGTAAGAATGTTTTTTTAACTTATACGGCGGGTGCGGCTATTTTCCGCCATTATAACTTCGTCGAAGCTTCCCTAACAAGCTTATAAGAATATCTTCAAATTAAATGTATAATTTTATAATTATGGGACTTTTAAATGATTTCAAAAAGGAGAGATATTACTCTCAAATATCTTTGATTTCATCCATGTCAACATCCTTTGATGGGTTTTAAGTTTAATTAAAATTGATTTATGATACAAAACTTCCATTGAACATTTTGTGAAATATTTGACTATGGATGTGTTATTTTTATACCATCCACAGTTTATGGAGAAATTGTTGACATTTCATATGCTATTTTTAATACGAATATTTATGTTATGTTTAAACCTATTCATGTGAGGAATGTATTGGACTTAATAAGTGACGGGTGGAGCCTGCTATAGCTCCTCGATGCATCGTTAGGTCTCATGAGACAACTAGACGTGGAATTGGCTGAAGCCCTTTCCCAATTTGATTTATGGTTTTGGCCGAGGCCTTAATCATTTTAGACGTCTTGGCCGAGGCCTTGACAAAGTGTTTCAGAATGTCTGGCATTATACATTCCCTCATTATGAAAGTGGTTATTGATATTTCACGTGATTATTCATCTAGTAAAATATCCATGTGAGTAAGTAATGGAATTATTTTATTTTACTTTTTCCATATTATGCTGAAGTTCATGTTCAATAAGGCTTTTGTTTTAGTTGTACCTTGCCTTAAATTCTTATGTTTTCTTATGAAAGTTTCTGCTATATTGTTATCCTTACGGAGCATTTGAGCTCACCCCTTTCAATGTTTTATTTTTCCCAGGATGTGAAAAAGTGTATTATGACTGACTTGCAAGAATAGTCCGTGAGGATATGAGTGTGGAATAGGGAGACCATGTTATTGTAGTTTTCATTTCTATGATGTAATGTAATTTTTATGAATGTATCTAGTGTTTCCAAGGCTACTAAACTAATCAGTCTTTCGAGACTTGATCTTTTGTGATCATGCCAATGTTATGAAGTAATGCACCGAATCTGGGTAGCTGGGGTTGGGGCGTTACTGTTGGTATCAGAGGCAGTTTAGTACTAACCTTGGAAGCTAGATTTAGATAAAATCTGATTAGAGCACATATCCCGAAGATAGACTTTGAGGATTAGTATAGAAAAACATCCTAGAATTTTGGTATTGTAGAGATGTTGTGAGTTTTCCGAGCAATACATCCCTGTCTGGATACGAGAAGGTAGAGGCGGCTCTGGCACAGATGTACCTAGGGGTAAAACCCGAAAACAACGCTTTGAGCTAGACTCGAACGGGAACTAGTGCACGACAACGAGCCTTGCTTCACTCTTGGTTACGACACTCCTTGGGGATATGCTTTGGATAATCCCCATTTTCATTACAAACCACTAGGAAGGGTTACGAGTATATACTTCCTCAAAGAAAACATTTTTATAATTATGGATTATATCCATAATTAGTTCAATTTATGTTAAGTGTTTTAAAAGTATGGAATTATGTATTTTGATTCATGAACTAATTTAGTTTATTCCATTATTTAGAAATGGTGCCTAGTGGAATGAAAGGAAACCGTATCAATGCACGCACTCCGTGTAGGGATTTCCCTCATGCTCAAGATAATTATGGTGGATCTAGTGATACAACTGGTGCTGATCAGCTTCTCACCGTACTGGGACAACTCACGCAGGTTATGAATAAAAACCTTACTCGTCTGGAGCACCTTGATCCGCAACGTGGAGGATCAATGCTAGACCGTTTCATGAGGCAACAACCACCAACCTTCAATGGGAGTACAAATCCTATAGTAGCTGAGCAATGGATAAATTCCTTAGAGAAAATATTCCATGCCTTGGGGAGTAGTGAAAGGGAGAATGTTGTCATGGCAGTTTACCGCCTCACTGGAGATGCCGATCAATGGTGGTCACTAATTCAAAACACAAACGAAGATGATGAATTAACAAACATGGAATGTCAGGAGTTCAAAGAGCTGTTCTTAGAAAAATAATTCCCTCGAGACCATCGAGCGGATATGGAAAGGCAATTTCTGAGTCTGAGGCAGAAGGAGGATGAGAATGTCGCAAAGTATGAGGCTAACTTTATAAGGTTAGCAAGGTATGCTGCAGATTAAATACGTAACCCAAGAAGTATGACTGATCGTTTCTTTGATGGGTTTGTTATTTATAGTGATGCATCGAAGAAAGGACTTGGTTGTGTCCTTATGCGGAATGATAAGGTCATTTCCTATGCATCACGACAGCTAAAAATTCATGAGCAAAACTATCCTACTCATGATCTTGAGTTAGCAGCTGTGATCTTTTCTTTAAAGATATGGAGATATTACCTCTATGGTGAAAAATGTGAGATTTATACTGATCACAAGAGTTTGAAGTATATTTTCACACAAAAAGAACTCAACATGAGGCAAAGGCGATGGCTTGAACTACTCAAGGATTATGATTGAATGATACATTACCACCCGGGGAAGGCAAACAAGGTGGCAGATGCTTTGAGTAGAAAAGACCATAGAGTTTTGAATGTGATGAGAATTGAAAGGGATCCAATTTTCTTAGATCTATTGAAGATGGACATGGGAATAACTAGGGAAGGAGAAACATCAATTCTTTTTCAAATGGTTGCCAAACCATCATTACTAGAAAGGATTAAGAGTTCTCAGACCAATGATGAAGAATTTCAGAAGAAGATTAAAGATGTGAATGATGGAAGATTGAGGGACTTTGTGTATAAGGATGGAATTTCGAAATTCAGGAAGAGGCTTTGTGTTCCTGATATAACTGATCTAAAAAGGGAATTGTTGGATGATGCTCATAGTTCCAATTTCTCTATACACCTGGGGAGCACCAAAATGTATAGAGATTTGAAGGAACATTTTTGGTGGGACAATATGAAGAGGGAGATTACTGATTTTGGGTCGAGGTGTATGGTTTGCCAACAAGTGAAAGCTGGAAGGCAACATCCTGGTGGAGTATTGCAACCTCTTCCCATACCTGAGTGGAAATGGGATAATATTACGATGGACTTTGTCATGGGACTACCAAAGACTCCTATAAGGAATGATGCAATATGGGTCATTATTGATCGTCTTAATAAGTCAGCACATTTTATGGCTATACGGGAGGATCTACCACTTGAACATCTAGCAAGATTATATATTAATGAAGTTGTAAGACTTCATGGAGTACCCCTATCGATTGTTTCTGATCGTGATCCTCGTTTTACTTCAAGATTCTGGAAAAGTCTTCAAAAGGACATGGATACTAAACTTTGTTTAAGCACTGCCTATCACCCTCAAACAGATGGACAATCAGAACGGACTATTCAAACCTTAGAAGACATGTTGAGATCATGCTCTCTTGACTTTCAGGGTATGTGGGATCAATACTTACCACTGGTAGAATTTTCCTATAACAATAGCTTCCATTCAAGCATTCAGATGGAACCTTATGAAGCGTTATACGGAAATAGATGTCGTACACCAACCTGTTGGGATGACGTTTGCAAAAGAAAACTTGTGGGACCAGAACTGGTGGAAGAAACAATGGAAAAGGTGAAGGTAATCCAAAACCACATCAAATCAGCTCAAAGTAGGCAGAAGAGCTATGCCGATAACAGAAGAATGGTTTTGGAATTTCAGGTGGGAGATCATTCTTTCCAAAAGGTATCTCCATGGTAGGGAGTTATATGTTTTGGTAAGAAGGGTAAGTTGAGTCCCAGGTACATCGGACCTTTCGAAATTCTAGATCGTATTGGGGCTGTAGCTTATCGTTTGGCGATGCCTCCAAATCTCTCCAAAGTTCACGATGTTATCCACATATCGCTATTGAAAAAATACATGCCCGGCCCAACACATGTACTTACCTATGAGGAATTAGAACTGGAACACGATCTATCTTATTGTGAAGATCCCATCAGAATTCTTTATGTGATGGAGCAGGTGCTGAGAAACCGGACGACTCGTCTGGTAAAGGTTTTGTGGAGAAATCATAAAATGGAAGAGGCAACGTGGGAACCTGAGGAACTTATGATGAAGAACCACCGAAGTCTTTTTATGCAGTAATACCCTAGAAATTGCGAGGACGCAATTATTTTAAGGATGGGAGAATGTAACACCCCAAGCTTCCACGGT
This sequence comes from Viscum album, assembly GCA_963277665.1. Taxonomy (NCBI): domain Eukaryota; kingdom Viridiplantae; phylum Streptophyta; class Magnoliopsida; order Santalales; family Viscaceae; genus Viscum; species Viscum album. Next base: position 356,703,260 of record OY728158.1, on the reverse strand, counting down.
ACGTTTCCCTTCGAATAATGCAATAGCGTGTGTTGTACGCAACCTCGAGCTCTAACACACACCACAACTAATTAAACTAGCCGTTGTGAACAGTAATACCTACTTTTTGAAATTTTATAAATTTTATTTATCAAAATGGACTTCATTTTTGGATTCAGAATATCAAAATTAGCCTATGTTGAATTTTTGGTATTTTTCTGAGAACTTCTAATTTTTTATGAATAGTGAAAAATACTTAAAAAAAACTTATTTAATCAAAAAAATTTATAGTGATAAATTATACTATTTAGTGATTTTAAAGTATAATTAGAATATATTTTTACCATTTTATCCAATGGTGGTCATTAGAATTAATTTAACATTGAAAATGGACATAAACAATTGCCAATCTTTTAATATAAATTGTTTCTTAAAAAACACGCTATTTGTTGTGACAGCGGGAATTAATTATAAAATTAATTAATTCAACTTATATGTTTGGAATTTTGTAAAATATACATCAATTTTGAATTCGGAATATCAATTATAGCTTAGGGTGAAATTTTGGCATTGTTCTGAAAAACTTCAATTTTCGATGAATAGTGAAACCACTAAGTGGTAGTTAAATAACTGATTTTTCGTTTAAATGAAATATTACCACTTCTGTGATTTGATTTTCAAAAATCTGACATACATGGTTGTCATTAAGAAGTAAAATCTGGTTGAATGAGATTAAAATAATTTTTGGTGAATAGTAACTTTTAGGTTCTTAATCGCGGTTAGAGGTAATTAGTGTAGTTTAAGGTAAAAATAATGTTTTAATAATATGAGATGAGCTTGACACATGTCCTACCCTCATTGGATGTGCGATGTCCGACCAAGACAATCCATGGGTCAACTTGGGGACCCCATGGAGCCACTTATTTGGAAAATGACATAAATACCTTTTATTTAATGTTAAAGTAAAAAATGACACAAACATTGAATGTTTTACTAAAAAAATTTTTATATGGGGTTATACAAGTCATAATTTTGAATATAAATAGTCATTGGAAAGATAAAAAGATTTCGTACATCATAGTATTTTTTTTAGAATTTTTAGACATTATATAAATTAAATTATTTATGACATCATGATGATGCAGTGATGACCTCATTATTTAACGATTTAAATAAAATGAGTAGATAATGCAAAATCCAAGGATTACACTTGTCCAAAGCCTATTGGATGAGGATATTTCAAACCCTTATCACCTTAGCCACTAATTGTATAAGTTTGGGACCTTTAGAATCCGAAAAGCATTGTATAATAATGTAACATTTCAATCTTTCCAAAAGAGCCCCTCCTCTCCTCTTATAAAAGGCCCCCACCTCTACCACCTTATTCACACTTTCAAGCCTTTTGATTCGGCCAACCTATGCCCAAATACTCTCCCAATTTCTCTCCCTTCATCCTAGAAGCTTTACATTAGTCACAAAGACATCCTAAGGAGTCCTTTTGATCAAATCAAAAGGAAGAACCCGAAGAAGAGGTAACATTTTCATCACCCTCTTTCAAGTTTCTTTCTTCTTCCACTCCCTCTTTGTTTATTATTTAAATTCTAAAATTATAACTCCAGTATCTTATATATACTGTGATGTTATTATAAATATGGAACAACCATATTCAGTATTCTACCCATCATTTGAATGACATGTCACCATACGTGCGTACGTACGGCTTACCGTCTCCACGTCGTGGTGTAATTGTTATTCAATATATTATTATTTAGATGGGTATAATAATGATATGTAATTCATGTAAATAATAAATATAACATGATAATTATTCTGTATATATGATATACTATCCAATTATATATTATTTTAATATCAAAATAATGATATTGTCGCTCGTGCGTACGTACGGACTACCGTCTCCACGAACGCGATGAGATTCATTCTCCGTCGTATCCAATAAAGTATAATTATCATTTGATGATTTAAAAATAATTTTTAAGGACATGATATCATTCTGGATATGAATAAGATACAACCTATCCATGAAAAACATGACTTACGTAACAAAACATATAAAAGAAAACGAGTAAGTTAACACCCGAAACAACGACAAATCTAAGATATTGTTAACAAAGAAATGTTAAAAGATCATATATGATATCATATGAATGTATATGATTCTTGTATAATTTAATAACAATTATTTCACCATTATACTGGAGGTTAACCTACCCCAACCAAGGAAAAGTACAAGGTAAGGGTTTACTTCACAACATCGTCATTATCCAAGGTTGTTTATACATAATTATCTACTGGGACCTCGTTATCATCCACATCCATGTTTCTTAAAAATGTCTTTCAAAACATTTTTACTATTAAATGGAAAATGTGTTAATGTCATTTATACCCTTATACGTTTTTGAAAGGAATCTTACCGTCGTTTTCCAAACAATGTACTTTTTGACCTCTTTGACAAATTTAAGGTAAGAATGTTTTTTTTAACTTATACGGCGGGTGCGGCTATTTTCCGCCATTATAACATCGTCGAAGCTTCCCTAACAAGCTTATAAGAATATCTTCAAAGTAAATGTATTATTTTATAATTATGGGAATTTTAAATGATTTCAAAAAGGAGAGATATTACTCTCAAATAGCTTTGATTTCATCCATGTCAACATCCTTTGATGGGTTTTAAGTTTAATTGAAATTGATTTATGATACAAAACTTCCATTGAATATTTTGTAAAATATTTGACTGTGGATGTGTTATTTTTATACCATCCATAGTTTATGGAGATATTGTTGACATTTTGTATGCTTGTTTTAATAGGAATATTTTTGTTATGTTTAAACCTATTCATATGAGGAATGTATTGGACTTAATAAGTGACGGGTGGAGCCCGCTATAGCTCCTCGATGCATCGGTAGGTCTCATGAGACAACTAGACGTGGAATTGGCCGAGGCCCTTTCCCAATTTGATTTATGGTTTTGGCCGAGGCCTTAATCATTTTAGACGTCTTGGCCGAGGCCTTGACAAAGTGTTTCAGAATATCTGGCATTATAAATTACCTCATTATGAAAGTGGTTATTGATATTTCACGTGATTATTCGTCTAGTAGAATATCCATGTGAGTATGTAATGGCATTATTTTATTTTACTTTTTCCATATTATGCTGATGTTCAAGTTCTATAAGGCTTTTATTTTAGTTGTACCTTGCCTTAAATGCTTATGTTTTCTTATGAAAGTTTCCGCTATATTGTTATCCTTACGGAGCATTTGAGCTCACCCCTTTCAGTGTTTTATTTTTCCCAGGATGTGAAGAAGTGTATTATGACTGACTTGTAAGAATAGTCAGTGAGGATAATAGTGTGGACTAGGGAGACCATGTTATTGTAGTTTTCATTTCTATGATGTAATGTAATGTTTATGAATGTATCTAGTGTTTCCAAGGCTACTAAACTAATCGGTCTTTCGAGACTTGATCTTTTGTGATCATGCCAATGTTATGAAGTAATGCAACGACTCTGGGTAGCTGGGGTCGGGGCGTTACACATTTGACATCCATTTGAAATAGTTTGAAATTGAAATATGCTGTGAAGGCTAATAGAATACGAATAGATTCAAGTCTAGCTATAGGAGAATATGTTTTTTCATAGTCTATTCCCTCTTGTTGATTATAGCCTTTAGCAACAAGTCTTGCTTTATTTCTTACAATGATTCCATTTTCATCACACTTGTTTCTGAAAACCCATTTTACACCAATCACAGTTGTTTCTTTAGGTCTTTCAACTAAAGTCCAGACTTGATTCCTTTCAAATTCATTTAGTTCATCTTGCATTGCTTTGATCCAATCATCATCACTTAAGGCCTCACATGGACTTTTAGGTTCAAATTGGGAAAGAAAAGAAAGATGTTCTATTTCATTTCGTAAGGAATTTCTGGTCCTTACAGGTTGATTTATATCACTAATGATGTTATCACTGGGATAATTCCTAAGAAACAATTGATTTGGGATTTGTAAAACCTGATCATCAACATATGGTAGAAAATATTCTGTGGTAAATGTTTCAGGAATACTTTCTTGAACATTTTCCTTATCAGAATGTTCTTCTACTAAAGGTTGATAAAAAGTTTTAGAAAACACATCCGAGGATGTAGGATTGGGTTGGTTGAAAACAAAAGGATCAGTTTCATCGAATTTTACATGTACTGTTTCCTCAACAGTACAAGTGTTTTTATTGAAAACTCTATAAGCCTTAGAGGTTGTAGAATATCCTAGAAAGATTCATTCATAAGATTTTGGTGAAAATTTGTGTAGATTATCTTTTGTATTCAGAATGAATACTTTGCATCCAAAAACATTGAAGTATGAAACTTTAGGTTTTCGGCCAGTCCATAACTCATAAGGGGTTTTATTAAGAAATGGTCTAGTTAAAACACGATTTATAGTATAACAGGCAGTACTAACAGCTTCAGGACAAAAGTGCTTAGCAATTTAGTATTCAATCAACATGGTTCGAGTCATTTCCTGAAGAATACGATTTCTTCTTTCAACAACACCATTTTGTTGAGGAGTTCTTGGAGCTGAGAAATTGTGAGTAATACCTTTCTTACTACAAAAAGTTTCAAAATCTGAGTTTTGAAATTCACCACCATGATCACTATGAATAGTTATCAATGGTAGGTTTTTCTCATTTTTAACTTGGGCTCTAATAGTTTTGAAATAGGAAAAGGCTTCATATTTCGTTGTAAGAAAATAGAGCCATGTAAGTCTAGTAAAGTCATCAACTAAAACAAATACATAGTATTTGCCTCTAATGCTTCCAGATTGTGAAGGACCAAACAGATCCATATGCACAAGCTGTAATGCCTTAGAAGTTGAGACTTCATTAATTGATTTAAAGCTAGTTTTATGTTTCTTTCCAAATTGACAAGGATCACAGACTTTTGGAGAATCATATCTATGATCCGGTAGCCCTTTTACAAGTCCTTTATTTGAGAGTTTACTTAGGTTTCTCAAATTACAGTGTCCTAGTCTCCTATTCCATAGCCACGATTGGTCTTCTATTACACTTAAACAAGGTATGTTTTGGTTCCTAAGGTTGTCTAAGTTAATAGTGTAAACATTCTCTTGCCTATGGGCAGATAGAATGAACTCATCCTTGGAATTGTGAACAAGACACTTATCATTTATAAAATTCACAAGGTAACCTTCATCACATAATTGACTTATGCTGATGAGATTGTGCCTAAGACCTTTAACAAACAAAACATTTGAAATAAGAACTTTTCCACGAAAAACAATATTACCTTTACCAACAATCTTTCCTTGGCCATTGTCTCCGAAGGTAACTTTTTCACCTTTTGTTTTGATAACCTTTTCAAAGAGATTTTTGTTTCTAGTCATATGTCGAGAACAACCACTATCCATGTACCAAATGTTCTTATTGATACACTTCTCATTTTCCTGAAAAAGAAACAATTAGATTTTCGGAATCCAAACTTGTATGGATCCAGAAGTGTTAGATAAAAGAATTTTAAGAATCCACATTTGTTTTGCAAAATGAGATTTATGAAATCCTAAAGATTGAGTTTTGTTAAGAGAACAATCTCTTCTCCAATGTCCACCACATTGACACTTAGAACAGAAAATGGTTTTTTGAGGAACAAAATAGTTATTGCTAAAAACAGGTTTGGAATAAGTATAACCAAGACCAGAACGATTTCTCAAAGGCCTAATTTGAGAATACATCCTATCAAAGTTTTCTTTTCCATGAGTAAAGTTTGAGAAACACTTTTTTAAAGATAAAATCTCTGAATTTAGTTTTAAAACCAAATTCTAATTTTCTAAAACATTTTAATTTGAACTAGAGTTAGACTCTAAAATATTTTTCTTCGAAATTACAGTTTCAAGATCCTTAGAAAGTTTATCCTTATCAGATTTAACTTTCTCAAGGGTTTTTAAAATGCTTTCAAAATCAGATGTTTTCACAACAAGATCTTTAGAATGATCTGATACTTCTTTAGTCAAAATAGAAATTCTAGAATTTTCTTTTTCAAATCTCTTTTTGAGTTTAGAATTTTCATTTTCAAGTTACTTAGAAAATCTAGAGACCTCTTCGAAAGAAGGTAATGTATCATCCTCTGATGATGAAGATTCATCATTTGAAGATTCATAATATCTATTATCAATATAATTTCCATTTAAAGAGACATTTGTAACAGCTTCAGCATTATGTACCTTAGCCACGAGACAATGATCATTAATTGGTAGTCTGGCTAGAAGTCCAATATTCTTTTGTCCTAATGTCTCATATTCTGAAGAATCATCTGAGGAATCACTACAACTTGCACTCCACATATCATTTTCTTTCAAGAATATCTTTGTCTTATAAAACCTTTTCTTGTTTCTTTCAGAGTGTTTCTCCTTTCTATCTTTCCTCTTCAATAAAGGACAATCAGGCCTTATATGTCCTGCTTTCTTGTATTCATAACAAGTAACCTATGAATCATTCCTATCATTCCTGTCTTTCTTTTTGAATCTATATTGAAAGTCTTTCTTTACCACGATCTTGTTCATTCTTCTAGAAAGATTGGCGAACTCATTATTCGAAAAATTATAATCACTTGAATCAGATATAACAATTTTCTTGGATTTAGACCTTGTAAGCCTTTCGGGTGTTTTAGCTTTAGATGCAAAAGCTACACTTCCATTCCCATTCCTCTTCTTGTTGAAATCAACATCTCTCTTCATTCATGTATCATGCTGTAGAAGAGTTCCAAAAAGTTCATCAAGAGTAATCTGGGAAACTTTTCTATTTTCATCAATAGCTGTCCTTTTTGACTCCCATTCATTTGGAATAATATCTATAATCTTATCAACAAGAGCTTCATCATCATGACCTTTTTCTCCCATAGATTGTAAGCTGTTTACAATTTTCAAAAACCATTGTTGCACTTTACATACTGGCTCTCCATAAGGAAAAACAAATCCATGATACTCTGCTCAAAGCATTGCTCTCCTTGTTTCTATAACCTTGGATGTACCAAAATGAGTAACTTCTAATTTCTTCAAAATACAGTTGGCTGCTTCACATGAAGATATCTGACTATATATATTCCTGGTCATAGAGCATAATAAAGTATTGCGTACCTTGTAATTCAGTTGATATCCTTGCTTCTCTTGGTTGGTGAAAGTACTAACTTCTTTGTCAGGAATTTTGTAACCCCCAACAAGCATAATAAAATTGTCTACACCAGTATTGATAACGAAGTCCTTCATACGATATCTCTAATACTCATAATCATTCCCATCATAGATTGGTGGTCTAGAAGGATTCAGATTATCTATTGATCCAATACTCATTCATGCCATCTAATACAACAAAAACAACTTTTCCACTCCACACGTTAGTGTAGTAAGTATTAAAGATAGTAATAAGAAATAAAGCTAGTAATACAAATTAGTGGAAAACCTCCTTTGATACCAATTGTTGGATCAAATAGTAGATATATATGTCTATTAGATGGAACAATACAAGAGGGGGGTGAATTGTAGGTTTAAAAACCTTTGAGTTTTAGCAACAAAGAGATTAGTTTAGATGATCTTAAACTAATACAAATACAAACACCCACAATTGTATTGAATATAAAAGGTATGATGTATTGTAATACTAATGTAAAGTAAAACAACTGTATTCAAGGTGAACACAATAATCAGAGTAATACAAAGATGAATGATTCTACCTTAAAGCGTATAGAATCAATTAATACAAAAAGTAATAGAATGATTGTAATTGAAACAATTACAATTGAATATGTAAAGAAGAAAGGAAACAATACAAATCCCTTTCTAATACAAGTAACAATGGAAATGTAAAAGTAATACAATTCTTTTAACCCAAAGAGAACGGTTATCCTTTCACCTAGGATAAAAGGTCTGTCTCACCAACACCTTGGTGATCCCTCGATACGATGATCGGCACGTCTGTCTGCCTATCCCCGGCAGCCCTCGATACGATGATTCGCACGTCTGTCTGCCTATCCCCGGCAGCCCTCGATACGATGATCGGCACGTCTGTCTACCTATCCCTGACAGCCCTTGATTTTGTAGGTAATTGGCACCTCTGTCTTTCAATTACTTGAAAGCCCTCGATATGATGATCGGACGCACAAGGCAGATGAGAGAAGTCACAGTGTCTCTCTCTAGAATCTTGGTAGTTCACATAGTCTCTCCATTCGTTCTCTTCGTTCATCGTTGTTTTCTCAGCTTCAAATGACCTCCTATTTATAGGCCTCAGGTTCCAACAGTCATATTGCCTCCAACGGTCATATTGAAACAGAAAGCACGACATCGTTTTGATTAGTTTGTAACTAACTCAACGACATCGTTTTGTTAGGACAAGAGATATATTGAAATGAAAAACATGAGTACGATTCATATGTAGTGAGTGTTTTTGACTAAGTACCAAAACAAATAATGAACATCTGAATAGCAGATTCAGTACGATACGATTGACAGAGTCAGTATGGTACGATTGACAGAGTCAGTACGATACGATTGACAGAGTCAGTATGGTACGATTGACAGAGTCAGTACGATACGATTGACAGAGTCAGTATGGTACGATTAACAGAGTCAGTACGATACGATTGACAGAGTCAGTATAGTACGATTGACATTTTATGATATGCTAAACATGATAAAAGTCAATTTCTAATTTACAAACATATGATAGAATACATTTGTGATTTCCAAAACATGATATAGAAGTCAAAATAATACTTTTGACTTAACAACTCACACCTCTCAATCCACTAAAAGTGCCCAAAGTCTACTAAAATAATCTATCAATAACCCTCAAATCCTTCTAGAATCCATAACTTGGGATGATGAAAATTCATGAAATTATTTTGGCTCAAATCAAAACAAGTTACCCGATTTATAGGTAACATATTCTTTCAAACTCATTTCATTTATTCCCCCCATAATCCCTATCATGTCCTTATTATTTTAATTTGTCACAAAACTAGTATCCATAATATACTAGGTTGTTGTTATTCTATGGTTTCTACCTACAATATAGATACATCCATCTAATGGATATAGAACATAGTGTTTCTGTGTACAATGAACTACTACATCATTAAATGTTGATTGTTCGGTTTTAATATACCACCTATCATGGTGACCATTTTGCTAGAACTGCATTTATATATGATATATATTGTATTTATATTTTAAATATTGTTATGTATTTTTTATTATCAACATATCTTCATGATTTCCATAATGTGTATATATGATAATTTTGATTTGAAGAAATGTGAACTTCCACCCCCTCAAAGTGATATGAATCATTCATCCCATACAAGGAATGTATATTGGATAATGCTAATGAATATATGAAACATATACAACATATATATTATAATTAAATTATAATATAGATATGTAACATTTATTTTACAATATTTTAATATGAAAATTAAATAAAACTAGCGTTTAGGCATACGTACGACCTACCATCTCCATGAATTGTCCATTTCATTTATTATATGAAAATATTATGGACAATTATAAATAAATATATACTATAAATATATGATATTTAAATAATGAGTATAATTCAAGATATTATGGACTTATGGAAACATGGATAATTTTCTTCAAAACAAGTTTATTTTTTTACTTCATTACAAAACATTGTGAAAACATATGATACGAACATAAATTTTTAACTAAATTTTATAACATAGTAATGACAGATATAAAATGAATTATAAGAATTAAAAATTTTCTAAATAAATTATAAATTAATAAAATATTATTATTCATGAAATTAAATAATGATCAAGACAAGTCAAACTCAAGGTAAGGGAAATCTTAACCCAATCTCAATTCATTGAGTTCAATATCCATGTAATTGGTTTTGTTTTTCCAAGAATATGTGTTAATGGAATATGAACTTTTACACTGAATATCCACTTATATTTAGTGTATTTATATTTTCCATAGATAATTATGTCATTGATTTATCCTTAGTATATGGATATGATATTTGTAAATGACTTCATCACAATATCCTTTCATTGAGACGTTTCGTGATGATATTTACGTATAATTCTTTATAAAGTATATATACACCCCCATTAACATTACATATCATTATTATATGTTTACTCATGCTATTTACTGTATTCTAAAATGTTATCCTTTCATGTCGGGTATAATTTAAATGTTAAAAAATTTAAATTAATTTTTCTCAAAAACATCATTTAAATTTTTTTAATGATTTAATCTTCTAAATCCTTCTATTTCATTTCCAGGTTTCCAAAAGTATTGTAAAGAGTTATTTATATAGACCTGGTTTTTTTGTAAATTCCATTCAAATGTTTCAATTGTCTATGGGAAATATTTATTCAAATATAATCATCTAAAGTGTTTTAATTGTGTTTTAAAAGGGGTTGGATTATTTTAATAAATTTGAATGTTTTTATATATATTTCATGAGTAGAATTTATCACTTCTCTATTACTATTATGTATTTATGTCTACATTACGTGATTATAATTTTAATTTAAAATATTTTTTTATCATTATTGAGTGTGCGTCTTGTAAATATGAAATGTGATTTCAAAGAAAAAATGATATTTTTTTATGATTGGTTCATGTGTTATGATTATGTAATGGTTATTAGTCATTTCTTATGCATACGTGTGGTTACATGATAAAACAAAGGTGGGTGAGCTCGTGATAGCTATCCAATTCATTGGGTAACATGATATAGGTACACATAAGGTTTCTCTTAATAGATTTAGAGAATATACTATGATGGGTATTCCAAACGTAACCATGAAGTTTACTCTCTATATAGATGTGAATGATCCAATGTTAGTATGATATGGATTCCATATTTTATATTTAGGATTTATGATTTCTATGACGTTTTTTTGGAATATTATTATTACGCAATGTATGCGTTGTAGTTTATGTTTTAGGGGAGAAAATTATGGTTTTGTGAAAATGTTTACGTGTGTTTTAAATGTTCATGGACTAACGGTTTTATTCATTATTTTATATTCCTCACATATATTTTTATACTCATCCCATGTTTTTGTAAATGTTTTCCACAGGGTATATGGTTGGGTAAGAGAAAGGATGGTAAGAGAAAGGAATACATATTGAATATTTTAATCAATAAAAAGACATAATCTTTTATTTCAAGGGTTTCCTTGGGTGGAAAAAGTGGGTAATAAATGTAATTGTCCACATTTGATTTTTGGGCCTATTATGCAATAGTAATGCCCTAATTCTCTCCAACAGTAATCCTAAAAATATCCACAATGTGGATTATTTAAATTACATAATATTATGTATTATTTAAGGCTAGGGTCTTATATGGATGTGCAACATTATTAATGAGATATTGTGACAAGGAGGTTATATTACACTAGTATCATTACCGTCTGATAGTCATCATTGTGACATTAAGATTTTTCTCTTGGGTTCTTTGACCCTCTTCTAGAAAATAACATTAGACATGATGTAATTCCACCTAATTTCAATGAGATATAATCTTATATGGTCACAAACTATCTTATTTCATTGATTTCAATTAATATTTATTTATATTTATTTAAAATAATAAATATTATTCTCATGATTTTGGAATAATTATTATTCACATTGTATTGATCAAATAAATTAAATAAATATTTTCCCTATATTTTGAAAAAACATATCTATTTATTTTATTTAATATCGAATAAATATTTATATTCCTGTTTTTTGAATAAAATTTTAATCTATTAAATTAATATATTTTATTTTGGTATTCAATAATAGATATGGATCAAACTGGATGAAACCTCTCTCTAATAAAAATATTATTTGAAAAGTCTATTAAATAATAATTTTTATTGCACATGTTTGTGTTCACCAAAAAATAATAGTATTATTATTTTATTATCTGGATTTCTCTGTATTAAATATTATCATATAATTTAACATCTTAAAATCATTATATAAAAAATTTAACCTAAAAACTTGCATTATAAAAATAAAATTATTCCAATGATGTGTTGTATCGATTAGATTAATTGAAATAGATAATTGTTTCACCTAAATATTTATCTATGAAATCATTTTTCTCTATCCCAACCATGAATTAGAAATAAAATAGCTATTTTCATCAATATAGTGAATGAATGGTACAAAATCAATAGCACACGAAATTTGATTCAGGGTACTAACATCAACTGATTGAGTGAAATTGTACAGAGACAATAAGAGAAAACATGGATCACTATTAGAGTATCATTTGATACTCATAGAACAAAAATACATAGAATGGTATTTTAATAAGATCAGAATTAATCCAAAAGGAAATAACATACACTTAGGTATTCATTTATTCAGATATTAAATAAATAAATTGTAAATTTTATGTGCAAGATCCTTACTCATGCATTCAAGAAATGACAATTAAAATTAATTTCAATTTATCACATTCTGCTTTCCACATCAGATTCATCAGGAGAAAAATATGTTGTCATTGTGGTAACATTTAAATTTATAAATAATTATTTTATTGATAGAATATGTATAATTGTAGTTATTTTTTATTTTTATATTATTAATTCATTAATTCGATTTAAATCAACACTCTTAAACATATTTATAATTTTTATTTCAATGTTTCATTTTCATTAATGTTTTAGAATAGATGTCGAACGAAAAATGTTTCCATCAGGAAACATCTATTTATTTTTTGGTAAGATGGAGTAACAAGGCATGTACTCCAAAATACAAACCCTCTAACCTAGGGAGCTACATCAGGATGATAAAAATGGATTCACAGTTTTCCATGCAGTAATTACATGTTGTGCATGCTGCATGTGGACAAGACAAAATAATACATAGTTTTCAGAGTCCACGACTTGTATCAGTGTACACACAGTGTAGTATACACTGGGTTGCAATGTAAATCATAAATTTTTTATGGTCATTAGACATGGTCGAAACCATGTGAGACCAAAGCCTGAGTGCATTTATGAAATACATGAAATGTATGTGGTGTACACAGTTTTTATTTAATCAACTCCCACATATGAAACAAACACCAATGACAAAGGTGTTTCTCCCAAGAAAATGGAATGTATAAAACACAATTTGTAGCTGGTCTTATTGATCATGTTATTCAGCTGAGGTCCACAATGTAGACCCAGGCATATACCCTCGATACACATCAACTGAGATACAAATCATGTGGATAGTCTACACATCCCATATAGTCTACCATTAAAGTAAACTGTTGAATATTACATTAAATTGATTATTACAACATCAAATCCTCAATTTATTGATTGGAAGCCCAATGTGTGTTTGAATGTTTATCAATTGATTAAAGAATGATAAATGATAAATTTTGTTATTATACTTAATATGTCATTATTAGTTATACAAATTATTTTTCATGAGATCCACAAATTATTGGTTTCTATAATTATGTTGGGATGATCATTAAGTTAAAATGGGACATATTATGTTTTTAATTAATTAATTAATACAATTTTATTAATGTTAATAATAAAGAGAGAATAATATAATGAATTCTAGACAATTTAGTTTGTGTATTCATTACATTTATTGTTTTTCATTAGCTTGACCAACATTTGTGTACAGGTTAGATGTTTATTTTAATTTATTCAATGGATTTGAAATTATATATTATTAAGTAAAATATGATGTCATAGGAGTCATGAATTCCTCCATTATTATGTAGGACTTCTGTGACCAAGTATATTTATGTAATCTCCTATTAACTTATCATTTTTCTCCTCACATACATGTGATCCATAAAAACATGTAATTGATGGAGTATCCAATGGAATTAGAGTTTGTTCAAGATAGAACTATTAGGTTACTAAATCTTGTGATACATAGAGGGAAATGTATAATGTTGTTACTCATTCCATGAATGGGAATAGAAGTTATTTACCTTATCTTAATGGTTGATTTATTGTCTTCTCATCAAATAAACAATTGAATAATGTACAGAATTGGTCATTAATTTTTTTATTTATTTCTATCTAATAATTAATTTTTTTTGATGCAAGGTCATGATCACATAAATAAATGAATCAAAGGATATAAAGTAAATAAATTATGTATGTGTACAGTTTTTATCCATTGCGGATAATTAATTATGTAACATCCACTTAACATTGAAAAGACATGTAAAGGATAATAAAAAATAAAAATATCTTAAAAATTAATTATAATCCATAAATTTGATATTATGTAACAATTTTCCTTCCATTACATGACTATGATTGAAATCATGGAAACTATACATTTTAACAACCCTCTTTGAGAAACATACATTTATTGGGGAGTTATTATGAAGGTCATGGGTTTACATAACCATCTTTCACTAATAGAATTAGCCCTCACTAAATTTTATGTAACATGGACGAATGTTTTTAGGACATCCATGTCAATATATCATGATAGGGGAGTCCAATAAATGATCCTGAAAGCTACAAGCTCATAGTTATCAAATACACGGCTACCTAAAAATCCTTCCAGTCACATGACCATCATTCATTAGGGTTATAATATAGAGAATATGCATCATTTACACTATAATTTCATTGAAACTAAACATTCAAAGGTCAATGGTTATGTATATTTTTCCCTAATAAAATATTTTTAGATATAGTTAAAATTAATTTAATTAATTTACTTTACATTTTCGGGAAAATATTTTTATAATGAAATGTACTAATAATATGATCTTTAAATTGTAGAATAAAATGGTAAGCTCATCATCCATATTATCCCTACAATCAGTATTTTAGAAATAAAACCACCTCACCTGTAGTAACATCTAGGGCTGGTTTGGAAACCATAACAATATGCTACCCCATGAACGAAAATCATACATTCTATAATCTTCAATGCATGATCTCTTACAAAAGAGTGGATTGATGAAATGTTCTTGGTCATTAAACAAAATTGTGAGTTGTGGAAGATGGTATATGTTTTATGCTTTTGAATAGGTATAGTGAACTCTTGAAGTATCATAAAAACATGTATGAATATAAAATCCTTGAGAACCTATATATTATTTACCATGAGTTGGATATAAAAGAAACAATTTAATATATCCAAGTAATGCATTCCGAGAAACCTTTTAGTGGGTTCCAATGATGGGCCTTGCATAGTCAATATCATTGGCTATATTGAGAACCTTGATCTTATAGGGTTTAAAATATCAAATGTATTATGCCCTGATATAATTCCACAATCACTCTCTCAGATCTTATATATAGTTTTAAAATATTAAATATGATCAAAATTGAGATGTATCATCTAGATCTATAAATATCATTCACCATGTTGATAAGGATATGAAGAACAAAAATACACCCATCCTTATGATAAAAAAACTAATTAAGAAATGGGATATATTTAATCCCAAATATTATTCATACCCATTCTAGAAGAATAATATTAAGGGGAAAGAAAGTGAACATGATGTTTCATAATTATCAGGTGGTAAAAGGACCAATGAATGAAAAATGGAACCTAGCCAAAGAAGGGAAAACATTTGGTGTGTTTTTATCAAGATAAGGTTTTATATTTATATGAATTTTGTATTAGATCGATCTTATGGTGACCGCATATGTATTAAAATATTGAACTATGTAGTTTCAAGAAGATTTATTTTGTGTTGGAACATATATCAGCAACCAACAGAGCTAAACATGATGTTTTATCTATCGATGAATATGACGTCACACTACCTAATTGAATGATATTGGTATTAATGATTTTTAATTATGTTACTTCAGTTACAAAAAAAATTATATCAGTGTCAAGTATAAATTCATATGGTATTATTTTCTAATTATTAAATAAATTTTTCTTCTTTTATAAAATTAAAATATTTATGGTATGTAAAATTTAAGTAATAGTATTTCTGTGATGATATACACAAATAAGTAATTTAAATGGATAAAAAAACTAATTCACATGACTCAATCCACACCCAATAGTGGAATCACCAATAAAGTCATGTGAATTAATATATTTTGACTAACCTATATCAATATGGATATTTATAATCCTTTAAAATAAAACCACTTTTTGTATATCACTCATGATTTTATGTTAAAATGATTAATGACCTCTTCAGTTGGAAAGGTGAATGGGCTAAAGCGATTGATGAATTATTTCACACTGATGTGTGTGGATAATTTCATTATGAAGAAAGGGGTATTTCTTATAAATCATAAATTTTATAGATGATCTTAATAGATATGGATTAGTATGTATAATTAGTTATAAGCCCCATTATATTAATATGTTGAATAAATACAAGAATGAATATGAGATCAGTAAAGGTATGAATACTGAAAAAACTCCACTCAGACCATGGTGGATAACATCTAAATCTGGATTCATTGATCATTTATTGGAGTTCAAGTTACCCTATGAAACAACTCCTTCTTAAAATTCATAGTGGAATTGACTAAGATTAATGAAAAACTACAAATTGATGGAAATTGTGAGATTATGGAAGAGCCATGGGAGTATTCAATTATCATATTGGGGATACATATTTAAAAAATCATCAAAAAAACAAAAAAAAATTCCAACTATAGAGGAATATGGTATATCATCAAAATTATGGAATGGAGTGATACTTAATTTGTAATAAATTCATTTCTAGGGCTTTGAGGAATTCATTTTGGATTCATTCGGTTACAAAATTGGACCATATAGAATAATGTATACATTATAGGATATTATAAAGACATAAGAAAATATTATATATAAAAAACCTCATAAAAAGTATATAGTTATAAGACACACCTTATTCCAGAAGAAGAAGCAAATCTCTAAAAGTTAATTTTGGAGTTAGATAGAATTAGTGGAATTTTTGGCTCATGGTACACAATTGTTCATACAATAATTGATCCTAAAAAATCCCAGTGTTAAATGAAATTATTCCAAATACACATGTAATATGTAGGAGTAGAATAGAGGTTATAGAACTAGAACGTTAAATATTACAAATCATTGAGCATGGATATTTATCCCCAGTTGATAATAATGATCTTATAACCAATAATAAACCAATAAGAAACATCGACGTTTCCATGTCGAAATATGTCACCACCCATCCCCCGGGGGCCCGTATAGTGACTACCCCACGCCTGCCTTCCATAGGTCAGGGGATGGCGACTTGCACCAAAGGCGTAAATCCATTAATTGGGAAGGCATTTATTTTATAATTTTAATCAAATAAATCAGAGTACACAACTGGAAGAAAAATACTATGTAAAACTGTATACAAAAAAATTGTTGGAAAGTAAAAGGGTGACGAAAATACAAGTCCAAAAATAATGTACAAGTAAAAATGAATGTAAGTACAAATGACGAAAAGTAAAGTATCTTCTAGTTCATTATTCGGGGTTCCTACCTAAAGGGTAGGTACAGTTGGCCTCCTCAGCACTCTAGTCTGTTCGCCTCCTCTATGAACCGTCACACCATGTAGTCCATCTCCAGGTACCATCTAGTCCTGCTACTCTTTACCTCATCCAGTATTGTCCATCGTCTACAACCATCATAAGGAGGTGTAGGCATTTCCCATGTAGGGGTGAGAATAACGATACTCAGTAGGGACCCCAAGACCCTCAAGGTCTCACGACATTCCACAAGGATAAACCAAAATGTATTAAAAAAACATATGACCATTACTTATGGATATGCCAATAAAATACCTAAGTTATATAGTAACCAATCTCAATCATGAGGAAAACACAAAATTCATTGACTCAGCTCAAACTAGGATTTTATTCTAGGGGTAGTATAAAGTAATAACCCAGTCACGCTGTCAGGACCTCGGCTGATGGTGTACTACTCCTTTATCGAGTACATTGGGTCTGTCGTGTTACACGGAGGTGCTTACGACTATCCTGTACTACTGTGGTACTCTTACTGATTAGTACCGTGGGTGTGATTCACTCACACAGAGGTGTTCCCTATTGTGGGTCTGCCATGCTCACATAGAGGCACTCCCCCTCATAACATGTTGAGATACTCCCCCTGTTGAGTATTGTGGATCTGTTGCATCACACAGATGCACTCCCCACTATGGGTCTACCGAGTCACTTAGAGGCACTCCCCATAGGGCTAGTCAAAACACTTCGAGTCAAAAGGTCAGCAGTCGTCAGGTCTCATCCAACTACTAGGTCTCTGTACTCCGCTCGATCGTCTCTGGGAGGATTAGATCCCTGAGCTACATTTTGATACTCCAACTGCCATGATGTCCCATGTATAATTATCTTATAAGATCTACCTCATCATTGGGGTCTCAACTCAATAGACATCGCGTCAAACAGATGCACAGTCTCTATGTTATTGGCATTTCCGTTCTGGGGGCCCGGATGGATTTTTAGGTTCAAAACAACATGACCGTACCCCAACTGTGTCCAAACCTCAAGTGGGTTATTCTAATTAAACCTCCAAGCTTTAATATTTCTATCTCCTTAGATGGTTCATTGATCGGACCCCCGTAGAACATGTTATGGGAGAAAATGTGAATTCGAGTCAAACGGGTCTGGACTGGTTGGCGGTCGGCATGGCCTGGCTGGGGGTCTGTGCTGGCCTGGCTGGACAGTGGATGACAGTGCCCTGTGGGGCCCTCCCCCTCCACGTCCAGGGGGGATTCCACATGCTCACTCGAATCTCAAACAGAAAAGCCATTCGGGTGGGTACCAAACCGGCGCCAGGTGGCGCCGGTCAATGACGCGGGATGTGCTGGGTCCCGCTCCTCCCGGCTGGCCAAGTGGCCATCTGCTTCCACATCGCCGGTGGCCGGCCCAAATCCGGCCGCCTCTACTCCTCTGCCACGGCCTGCCCTAGGCTCGGCTCTTTTCATCCACACGACGCGACGCCCCCCCCCCCCCTCTGGTGGCCTAGAAGCCACCTGTGTACACCGCCGTGGCCAGTAGCCAAGGCCTGTTCTTCTGCATGGCATGATGGTGTCACGCCCTTCCGATGACCCGACCGCCATCGGTCGTCGGTTTCCTTCGTGACTGAATTTCTTCGAGGGTGGCCCGATGCTGGCCACCGTTTCACATCCACCGTCATCAACATCTGAGGAAAATGGAGGGAGATGGTCGAGATGTGTTCGTGTGGCCCTATCTCTAAACGTTATGATGATAACATCTTGACATTCATGAACTGGGATTTTTTGATGAAGAATGGAAACAAATAAATCTAAAATCTCTATACCTCTGGTTCACTGCTCGTTGATGATGTCGCAGAAAGGTGGATGTCGTTTTCTTGATGTCAGGAAGATGGTGAAGATGTTGAGGATGACAACATTGGTGTTCTTCAAGGATGGTGATTCCCCTTCTTTCACTGGTTGAAAATCGTTATTTGTTGTCATATGAAACATTTTTTGTTGGGAGAATTTTCTTCTCTATGCTCATTCAACCCCTCTCCTAATGTTCCACCAAAAAAAATGCCCACCCAAAAATAATCGGTTAAGTTAACCAATAATTTAATTGTTGGCCAAAATATTAAAAATGTTTCAAATTGGTAAATTAATGTCTTGAGTGAATTGGCACTTTAATGAGGAAATTTCCAGGGTTCTCCCCACTTATGGGTAGTTTCAAAGAGGTTTAAAGCTCGGGTGGTCCACACCCCTTAAATTGATAAGAGGTGTTTAGACCTCGGGTGGGCTCCACCACCATAACCTCCCATGGGATGTTATGCTGTGTTGGACCCCACCTCTAACATATTCCTGAAGCTTTTTACTACCAAATAAAAATATGCTACACAAATATATTTATTTCATTTTATTCATAAAAACTAAAAAAACTAATTTTCATTATCGACCAACTATCGTCAAGGTGAAATAATTCTTAAGCAAAAAATGGCACTACGAATTCAACAGTGCCCTCAGATTACAATTTCGAGAACAGGTTCTAAATTTATAAAATCTCACTTTCACGTTTACTAAATATACCCAAACAAAACTTTAGAAATTTATTCCAGGCACACCGGGCCACAGATTTAAGTGCCGTAAATTTTCGTGGACTCGTAAAATTCCCATGTATTTAAAAAAAGAAAAACATCCACAGAATTTTTGGGTCATTATAAAATAATCCATGAATTCTATAATAGAACCAATTTAGCAAATCTTATATGGATTTTGGTAGATATTTTGGTGGATTTAAGTCACGTTTGATCAAATTGTTATAAAAGATGAAACATGGCATGGATGGAAAAGCGAGTACCTATAAGGAACGACATGTTACAAAAGGGTTTAAATTGTGTCAAATCATTAAATGTGATGAAACCATTCCACTAGTTTCTATGTAAAAATACATTATAATTAAAATTACATTATAGTTTACCATGACTATGGAATTTGGAAAATTAATGTCAAAATAGCCTTCCTCAAGGGGATCAATTTGGAAGATGTCTATATGAAAAAACACAAACATTTTCTGAATCCAAAGTTGTCAGGTACGATATGAAAATTAATAAAACCCATTAATGGGTTAAAGGAAACATCTTGATCATGGAACTTTCATTTTGATGAATCCATAACAAAATATTGTTTTATAATGAATGAGTGTGAGTCTTGTATCTACAACATTTTTGTTGGAGTGCAATAAATTTTTTAACAGTATATGTTAATAACATATTACTGATTGGAATTAAACTAATAGTTAAATTGTCTACTAAATCATGGTTGAATAAATTTCTCTCAATGATATACATGGGAGAGGTCGAATATATATATCATATCAGGATCCATCATGATATATTTAAGAGGTAATTCGTCCTAATTCAAAGTACACCCATTAACATGATATTGAAGAGATTAAAAATGGAATAGTCCAATATGAAATTTTTTCTATCATCAAATTAAATTCATCTTCCTCATAAATTTTTCCTCAGAACCATGAAGAATGAAATAGAATGGAGAAAATTCATATGAATCAGTTATTGGGTCATTCATGTGTGCTATTTTTCTGTTATGCTATATGTTTCCTATACATTAAGTATAGTGTAAAGATATCAAGTTAATATTGGTTACCACCATTGGATGCCCATAAAGACTATCATTAATTTTTTCTATCATATTAAGGATATGTTCCTAGTTTATAGATGTAATGGGGAACTACTGATTATAGGTAATGATGATTCTAGTTTCCAAATTGATCAGTAATGGCATGAGGTCAAAAAACAGATAACTCCAAATCCATTTTGACAATTTTTCTATAAACCAATTATTTATGAACCATGTAATAAAATATAACCAATGCCTAATTTTTTTAAAAAGACATAAAAATCATACAAAATTCAATATCAAAATAAAACATGAAAATTCATCTTTAGATTTCACATTCAAAAAAAACATTAAAAAAACACATCTACACCTCATACTGCGGCCTCTTTTTGCCACACTCCATGAATCATCACTTGGATTTTATATCATCCCAGAATCTAAAACTAAATGACATGAAATTATAATCCATAAAATAATATAACTATTTCTATTATGAGAAACTGATGACCTTTGACATTAAAGGGGGACATATCCCTCAAACTAGAAAACACAACATTTGATAAAAATTTACAAAAAAATAGACACGACATGTCATTGAGACCTCATAGAACTCATTATAACATTCAAAATCACCTCCCATTACACCATGATAACAAACAAATAAAATCCAATTGGTAAGGGAGTGGAGGAATCATGGAGCATGAGAAACATATGGACAGACGTGGTCGAGCAGAAGTAGTAGCACCAAAAACTTTTATTTTCCGAAAGGATGAAATCCATGAAAAAATAAAAATATTCATGGCTATAAACATAAATCATGACCAAAAAACACATCCCTGCTCGAAATAACTCCAAATAATAGAAAATACAAAAATAAAACCAACATAAGAAACTGAATCACTAAGGGGGGAAAGAAGAAAGATGAATCACGGCTCCTAGAAAACAGATGAATCTCAATAAACACATCCCAATACCCATATGATTGACACTACATTAGAAAAACATGTAGTTTTATAAAATATATTTGGTATTTAAAGTTGTTATTGAGATGAACATGTACATGATAGTGATCCATGATCATGAAGAGAGAGATGCACTCGAATGAGATCGATGGAATGAGAGTTGATGTGAGAAGAAAAAAAGGCCAAAGATAAAACCCCTAGAGAATAACTAGGTCCCTAATGTAGAAAAAACACATATGATAAATTGAATCATAAATAATGGAAATACCTAGAAATGAATGAAATAACAATAGAATGAGACAGAGGAAAAAAATTTCATATGAAGAGAGAAGAGGACATACAATTGTGAAGGGAATAAAACCTTAATAATGGAGAGGTGTGGTGTGTCTTGAAGAGGTCAATATAGTTTTTAGTCATAGACTCTATACAAGAGTCCATGTACTTTTTTGATTCTATGTTTTCTAAAGAAAAAGTATTGATTTAAAACTTCATCCAAGAGCATGATGTGGTACCTAGAAGAAAATAGCCTATAAAATTCTATTGTGATAATAATGTAGTGGGGAATCTTGAAAAAGATCTGAGATCACATCATCTAATGATGAACGTAAAGTTTATGTGTCAACTTATAATGGTATTTCTAAGAGATGTCATGTTTTTTATAATTATTTCCATTGAATAAAAATTTAAAGACTATTTGAATAAAGAATTGACTTAGCAAGAACATATCGATCATGTGTGGTTTAGTGAACTAAAATTTATAGTTAGTTGGATCTATTCTATGTGGGGTGTTATTAGACTTGGTGTGTAATGGAAAAAAATTCATACAATTGATAAATTTATATTTTATGTATTGAATATTAACTAAACATGTTATTACTTATTGATCTTTGTTTGACTTCTATTTAAAGTAATAATTCCAAAGAGTATTTTTCCCATTGATATGGTAATAGATGATCCCTTATATGATGGTAATCATGAAGTTCCATGAAAATATTATTAATATATTTCAATGCATGGATAAAATAATTTGATAAAAAGTATATTATTCGTCTATCATGCATGGGTACTCATCATTTAAAAATTTTGTTCTTTCTCCGGGGTGCCTTGACCCATTTATAGAAAATAATCTTGGAAATTAACCAATCCTGTCAAATTCCAATGGAATATAATCTTAGATGGTGGAACACTATTTGTTTTCATTGATCTGTATTATATTATAATAGACTCTAATTAATGTAATTAATATTATTCTCAAGACTATGGGAAAGGTTTCTTAATGTTTTATTGGTCGAATAAATTAAATAAGTATATACTAACCCGATCGTAAATAAAATATATGCATTTATTTTAATGAATATTTAATATATATTTATTTACCTGTTTATTAATGAAATACTTATTTATGTAAATAAAATATTTTATTTGGGTATTAAATATATTATACAAGAGTTTGAATTTACCAAGACCATGTCTAGTGAAAAATATTAATTAAGAAGTTGATTAAATAATGATTTTTATTTATCATGTTTTTGGGCACCAAAAATTAATATTATTATTATTTTATTATGTATAATTATGTTTGTTAATGGATATTATATTATTTAATGTTCGTAATTAATTAAATAGTTATTTTATCCTAAAACATATATCTATATATAAAAGGTTATATCTATTGTGTACATTATTGGTCAGTGTAATGATAATAGATAATGTTTTCTCAAAATGAATTCTATATCCACTCTTTATTCTAACTCCCTCATAAGACTGAGAAATTTAAAAGGGAAATATTTATTACCATAGAATGAAAAATCAATTGAATATAAGGCAACACGTTTGATTCCACGTGCTAGCACCAGGAAATAAAGTTGCATTTCTCGAAGATCATAAGAGCATATGAAGACCACCACTTGAAGGATTTGATCATTAGATCATCATAGTGTTACAAATGACAAACTAAAGGGTCATTTAAGTTGATGAAGACTCATCAATAAATAAATATCATAAAGATATATGTTCATTTTTTAAGATATTAAATCATAGAAAAATACAATTTTGATATTTAATATTCTCGCTTATGGTTTTAGGAAATAATAAAAGAATTAAAATTTAATTTATCACCCAACGCCGCATACATCCACTGCACCTAGAACCAACTATTTATGTATCCATAATTGAAGCCTATTTCCATTCAATAATTGTAATTTCATTTATAATATTGAGACTAACCACCTTTGTAATGGTCTCCCCAAATATTTCTTCTTCATATTAAATGAAATTACGAGTTTCACCATTGAATGTGGTACATTCATGAACTTTTAATGCTAATATATGTCAAAGTGGAATGGGTGGGATGAATGTACTCTCAATAGGTCTTTTTAATTTCTTAGTTGATTTACATGATTTTCATAATCTGAAATATTCTTTCCCCATCAGTTTTTCTGTAGGTAATACTATAACTCATTTAATTCCATTTTTCCATTTTTAAAATGTTTTCCATTTAAAATAAATATTATGGGAATTAATCATGTATAATTATAAGATTATATGACCAAGCTATGAAAGTCGTAATAATATTGTTGACAGTTGTTACATCTAGATCAACATGAGGAATAAGAAACTCAATGCCTGGCTCATGTTAAACATAAATCCACTCTATTATGTGATATTTTGGGAGTTTTTATTTTATTTTATGTCTACTGGTATACTTTACACCATACAGCACACAATAAGGTTATGTGTGGGTGTTGATAGAAATAAATCACAAAAAAAAAAATTACCGTATGTAATTTTATTAATATAATGTTATCACATGTTGTCTGATTCATATTTATGAAAAAGTGAAATGATAAAATTAATTATCTTGGTTATGGAATATATTGATGGGAATGGATATCCTTAATGATAGTGGGATGATGTGTATCTTCATGAACTGATACTTATCTACTATTAGTTCACATTGGTCCTTTTTCATATACTATTCTACAAATCAACACTGAACTATAATATATTTTCATGTATCTATATATTCATATATTCCTTCCATAATATCATACATACATCATTGTGTCTTTATATTCTAGAATCATGTAAACGGTAAATATTTAGAACCCACACCACTAACATGGAGATATTGTTCTAGTTAATTTGAAGCTACTAAATGTAGATTCTCAACAAGTATAATCAATTTGAACTCTTGTGTATTAATCTTATAAAAACCATATGATTATACAGGTATATTATTATGTAGTAATATTATAAAGCACAAAATAATTAGTATTAGGTCAAACATACACATAATTATCATACTTTATGTGGGTTCTCATTTACTATATTTCCCTCAATGAATAAGAGCCTTGTTACATTATAAACAATGTGGGATTTATGTTTCATTGATTTCATATTCATCAATCTTCATATAAAAAAGTATCTTATGTTGTTTTATATCTCATAATTATTTTTTTGAAGATTTAAAAAACATACCATTTATATTTTTAGTAATGTGTAAACCTTTTTTATTTTATAATAGGGGTGCATTCGTTTTTATGCACAAGAAATATTTTTATAACACAATTTTCATTTATTAAATTGACATTTGTCTTCAAAATAGATAATATAAATATTTTCAAATAAAATATTCTTCATTACAAAACATAAAAACTGATTCCTCATCACTAGGACCAATGAATGATTTTAATGATTCATGGTTTACAATGCATTCATAAATATATAGTTAATGGGATTCACTATACACTCAATATTCATAAGATAATGTTTTGTTAGATGTTTTAGAATGGATATATATTCATTTCTAGTTACCAATATGAAAAAACTTTTATGAAACCATCTAAAACAAATTAAATCTCAAAGGGATAACGAAAATTAATTCAATTTTATTAGATATATATATATATATATTTATATTTCAACAGATATATTATATTGTAAAATTTCCATAATATTTTCTGGAAAGGTTATTACTAATTTAGCTATAAAAGTATTCAACATATCTATGACAATTAGACTATACATTCTTGTGGTATCCCCAAATTAACCAGTAAAAATTGAATTTTGCGGTTCAAAAGGTTTTCATGTTGGTTCCATCCAACCTAATATTCGATTACATTTATCCTTACCTTATTAATTTTAGTTAACACAGTGATTCTATGATCATCTAGTTTTTTCATCCACATGTTGTTGATTCCCTATTATTTTTATAGTTTAAGTATTAATGGTGTGTTCTTACCAAGTATTGGTTACTTCATCAGGTGAAGGATTAATTGCCTATATGAGTAGTTCATAATTTTATTCACATTATTTAGATATACTAGATAACAAATAATATTATAATGAAAATAATAGTATTTTAAAATAATTCATTAACCTACAAATTGAAATCCATTTAATTTTTTAAATAATGATGGGCTTTGGATCATTTATTTAGTATTAAAATCCTATCCTTGAGGTCCAAATTGATGAATAATGAAGTATCTACATTAGAACCAATATGAATTTATTATGATGTCGAAATAAATGGGCCATCTTCAATTAAATTTTAGTTGGACCAAATGGTATTTTTAGTTGCCAAAAAAATCACCAATTACCTTTTATTATATCGTGGAAATATATTACATGAACTGCTAGTGATGTAGTTATGAATGGTTCTTCTAAATACCCTTCTACACAAAAATTCAACATCACGAAGCTTAATTTGTTGACTTAAATTGTAGCTATGTTTTCAACCCATTTTCAATTTAATATATTCACATGACTTGTCATAAAATCTTACTCATATATCTGTTAAATTATGTTGAAGTATAGAATATTAACATATATTGGATTTTAATCCATTGAATTTAATACGTTAATCACTTCCCCCATATTACCGACTCTACTATTTTACATCATACTATGTTCATCAGGTTCCTTGATATTGAATGTATAACCATTAATTACAAAACTATTGTAACAGATAATATTTACATTTGGTACCCTGGATGTCTGATAATGTTGTTTGGAAATTGTATTTGGATATGTTGACATCTCCTTAATAATATAATCTTATTACTATTGTTTAAACTATTTATTGTATGTAATTGATATTTATATTTGTGCCCATGATGGATTAGAGTGTCTAAGAATTACTCTGGGGTATTTATCATATAAAAAGAACCCTAAAATATTATTTTAAATTTCATTGTGAAAATAGATATATTTTTTATTGGTAATTTTAACAACACCACATCCAAATATTTCTTCTCCCCTAGGTTTCCCACTATGATGAGACTTTGGGAGACCAATTCAATGAACATATAGGAGGTAATCGATATAGAATCCAATAAAATCATAAAAAATATACCACTCTTCAATACAACCTCCTAAATTACTTCAATTCATGTTTTACCCCATAAAAGTTTTGATATATCATATAATGGCGTACATCCATCAACAATGTTCAGGACCTCATAGTTTCTTCTATCTAACAAAGTAAACCATCTGGTGGACAATTATACCAATGAATTATAGTTGAAAAAATTACTCTATTTATCATAATATGAAATCAATTAGATTCTTTATAATTGGGGACATAATAGGTTCTATTACTATATATGGATTTTAAAAGGAATAAATGATTGGTTAATAAATTTTTTATACACTTTTTGATAGAATGAAACATAATTCTATAAGAATTAAATCTTCATTCTAACATAAATATCATTTTATTGTAGTCCCAAAAAAATTAAAATATTCATTTAAACGATATTATTTCTATTTCATGTATAATACTTTGATAATTTTACACAATGAAGTATGTTTCATAATGGAAATTTTATTTTTCACGATAGAGTGTAAAATGGTGGGGGAATAGAATTTTTCATTTCACCCTTCACATGTTCCACCACATTCCTTATCCAAACATTATTTGTGTCACACTATTCCTTAATTACATATTACATAATCTCAAGTACATTTTGTAACATTAAAATAACAATAACACATGTGCATTTTACAATGTTCGTGACATTGAAAAAATATTTTATGTATAAAAAATTCAGTTAATGTAATTCAATGAACATTAATCAATTATTTCATCCATGATTTGTAATGTTTTTAAAAAATGGATTGAAAATATTAGGTTCATTATCATATACACATTTGAGAAGTTGACCACTCATTAATTATGATGGTGTTTTTCATTGTTCTGTATATGCATTGGATTATGTCATCCAATATTTTTTTATGTCTACCGAGTTAAAATATACATTTTCTTAAAAACAGTCTTCAAGAAACATTTCTGCCTAACTTATTGTGTATCATCTACACAAATGGGACACACAAACATTCCATTAACATTATTTCCTACAAAAATTCACTAATATGGAATTTCAGTTATCAACCTAGAAAACCTAGCTCTCTATAAAAAATCATAAATTGTATTACCCTAATACAATGTAAAACTAGTGTCCAAAATAAATTCAAGGTCTTCGATCAATGAATCGAAATAGATTTCAATATCCTTACCACATTTTTTTGTAAACATATAAACAAAGAAAACATAATGTATTTTTGTTTTATGCATGACATTAGTGGAAATTTATAAATTGACAAAAATAATTAGCCTTGTAATGTGAGTACTACTTTTCACAGTAATATTACTTCATACATATGCATATAATTAAAGTCAGTTGTTTTTTGTCATGTTTCTAAATTTAGGATACACATAATTAATTTTAATTTATTTATGATTGTTCATTGGGTGTGACATTTTGACATCCTCATTTAATGTATCCTCATTCCATGAATATTTTCTAATCGTTTCCTAACATATACATGTATGTATCAACATTGTAATGATAGTAATGTACGATAAACGTTTTTGGTACATGATTTATTTTTATCATATAGATATGTGACTTACCCAGCATATGTTATGAGTGATTGATGGTCATTTTCAAAAATATATAATCATTTTTACTAGCATGTATTTTTTCATAGATCATTCCCATTTGACATGGAATTATCATAGAACCATTTTTATACGTAGAATATCATTTTCTATGGGTAAAATATCAATCATGAGACCATGTATATAAATAAATCATCTATCACTGCTTCTATGGATAAATATGAAATTATTTAACATTAATACATCTAATAGTTTCGTGTATTTAGTAAAAATAGTATATAATGGTGTCTTTTCATAGATAATAAATTTCTCAAACCACATTGTATTATCATGTAGGTAATCTTGAATTGTCATTGTCATTTATTCTATACAATCTTCATCATCATTTACACTAGAATTCATATCAACTGATCCATAAATCAAAATATCATACCATTGAGTATATACATTAGTTTTTCATGAAATTTTGTCCAAAATGTATTGATTAAATCTATATCATGATAAATTAAATATTCTTTCAACTTTTATGAGTCAATTCATTTTGAATAAAAACAAAGAAAACATGGATAAATAATTTGTGATGTGTCAAATTCATGCTCAATTTAATTCTTGATAAACTTTTGGATGCCATCCTCATACTCATTTTTCATCTAATTAGCATCCATATAGTTTTTTATTCGTATCAACCATATTATATTCAATAAAATTATTTTTTAGAAAAAATAAATAAAAACTCAGAAAAAATATATAGATACCTTTAAATAAATTGATAAAATTCCTATGAAATATTTTATACTCACATTAGACACAGTAAAAATAAAATATAATTAATGATATTATAAAATGATATAATACATTGAAATTATAATATTAGACTATTTATGGAGAATTATTGTCTTCAAATGATGATGGATAGAACCATTAAAGTAAACTATTCATGTTTGAACCTAATTCCAATAAGGGGAACCCTCATGGTATGATATCCACCATGATGCGGTTTCCCCCACTAGAATATTGTAACTATGATTGTATAATAATGATCATATTGGACTACTAATGTTGAATGAATCACAACATGCTAATGTTATTCGTT
This sequence comes from Viscum album, assembly GCA_963277665.1. Lineage (NCBI taxonomy): Eukaryota > Viridiplantae > Streptophyta > Magnoliopsida > Santalales > Viscaceae > Viscum > Viscum album. The sequence goes on along the minus strand of OY728158.1, from coordinate 356,673,215 downwards.
ATGATTGCTAAAAAGTTATATTTTTGCATAATGGTAACATGAAAGGATACAACCAATGGTTGTTTAAGGTTTTTCCATTCTCCAATAAATAGAAGATTTCATAGATCCCTCCTGAAGAATAATTTATGAAAAATGAAGTTATTATTATAAGATAAAAATAGTCGAATTATGTGTACTTATATTGTTTTGTAGTGGTTGAAATAATTAATGGTAGAGAATGTTTCCTATATATAAAATTATGAAATCTATAATTTAGAATTAATCTATTGAAAATGATATAAATCAACAGTGTTCACTCACAAAAATATTAATGGTTCATAGCTTCTATGAAATTTTGAAGGATAGTGATGTTTGGGTTAAGAAACATTAATAAATTATATGGTTTGAAAAGTAATTTTATTTATATATACTTGATTCAAGGTGACTATATACATAAATATCAACTTTTGAGGACTATAATCAATTAAAATTTCCCCAACACAGTACATGATGTCCTCTTAGTCAATTATTAAACACCTATTTGCTCTAAGAAACATTTATGTAATTCATATGAGATGCATTATGAATAAAGATTTAAAAATATTGGTTACAAAATTGGTGGAGGACATACTTATTTCTGTTAGATAATTACTATATTAGTAATACGGGGACGTGGAAATTATTTTGAGCTATAAAAAATAAATATGTTATTCGTGGATTAATTTAATTATTGGTGGACTGTATGAATCAAGAAGTATTCAGTGACGGTTTTTAAGATAAAGAACAATATAAACAAATTAAAATATGGAAAATAAAGAAGATTCGACCATTAAGATTTTTTTTGGGTTTTAGACTTCCATATGTTATAGTAACATTATTCAAATAAAATTATATTATGAACAATTATCATTTAGAAAATATGATCACAATATTGTTTGTAGGATTTTGATTACTATAAGAACAACACTAACATCAATAATATCTGGATAGGACAGAAGAGGCATTAGGAAAAGATATTATATTAAATTGAGTGACTAATGTCATTTGGGGGTCAAAATTTGATTGTGTTAATAACATATTAAAGTTGTATCAGTTTGAACATCTCAATCATTTAATCAATCAATTATGTTTCCACATTAAACTATCAGTTACCCTATCTGCTAACTATTAATATATTGTATCATTTATGTATATGATTATTTATTATAAGGAAGAACATAGTAGGTGGAGTTCTTATGGTTGGTGTAGGTCCAAATCAGGCTAAATGTTGTTAAATACTTCAGTTCCATCAATTACTATTCCGGAGCTTGTGAATAATGACATTCTAATCTACTTTTTGTTTTGTTTTTGTAATTAAATATGATTTATTATTACCAATATAAAAGATGTATATAAGTATGTGCATCTATTGTACACACCCATAAAAATATTTCTATTATAAATCATTTAAAATATTTATTTATCTTTACTCTAATTTGGTGGGATGTGTAGGTGAATGGGAAATTGGAGAGAATGATCCAAAAATAATGATTTATTTTATGAAAATTATTTATTGTCCTCGCAACCCATTTAGTCATGGTATTTGGATTGGAATCCATGAAAAACACAAATTCACACTGACATGTCTATATCTATATAAAAATGGTGTTCCATGTGGCATACTGTTGTATACGAAAGCTTCCTATATAATCCCACCACTCCCTATTGGGTATTGGAAGCACACTCACCAACTCCCTAGTTGACATCATCCTAGATTCATTCCACGATGAAAACCTGTGGAGTATCTCTTTTGGTTGATGATAAATGTAAACAGAGACGGAAAACCTCAATATATAAAATATTGATTCTGTAACTATGTCTTGATAATTAAAATGTAGAACTGAAAATAAAAATATCAATAATGGTAAATGGATATGAGGATTTAATGTTCATGGTAACCTTTGGGGTCATAATACATGAAAATAACACCACACATACACAAAAAATTTATAATTCTCAAATTATATAAGAAAAATTATAGTGTAATCAAGTGGGAAGAAGTAAAACATGAAAATTGGGGATGATTTACAATTTTCTAACCACAAAATGGAAAAATAATTATAATCAGAATGCTGGAAAATAAGATCTTTAGCTGTTTTATTATATTCCAGATGGCATTGGGTACATAGCCACTTGGGTTCAACAGATCAACCGAAGTCATCCTTCTTTTTTTAGTCTTGTATCATCAAACAATGATAGAGTTGAACATCTTCCATCTAGGATGTACATAGTCTCAACTCGAATTGAGCATTGATTTGAGGCTGAGGGAGTCTTGCAAGGCAGGATTCTTGGGAAGGGAGATGACTAAAAAACTAGATCTGGGCTTTCCCTAGTGAAACTGAGAGCACAAATCAATACATTGGGGTGATACAGATGAAGATGAATGATATCATTGGTATGCATCAGGCAGGGCTGATGAAATCCCCTGAAAATGAACGATTCCTAAAACTAGACCACTAATCCATCAGTTCCATGAATCTAGGGTTAAACGGTTTAGCCGAACATACATTAGTGGCTCAAAAATCTGTGAAACATGTAGATAGATAGATGCAGTGGGGCAGCATGATGATCAATGGTGCACAAAAATGGGTCAACAAAAAAAATATTTCCAACATTTTAAATGATATACCAAGAAGGCCACACAAACAGGCATACCACTGAGTTACAAACCAAATAGATAACCAGGCCCAAAGGGAATAATGTCTAGCATGCATAAAATATTAAATTAAAACATGATGAAAAAATTAAATTGGATAAAATATAACTTAACCAATGTTTAATATGAACGTAGAATTATGAAACCACTATTCAAAAATCTCCACCATTTTCAATTAAAATTTTCAATTTATCATTCACCTAGGGTCATAGAATTAGAGCCATGTTGAACATATATTAAATAAAATTAAACATAGAATGAGACACTTCTTGATTAAAACTATAAATTATGGTTATTTTTTTGTTTATCTTATTGATAAACATTGTCCCATATTCAATGAAAACTATAATAAAATATAATTTAATATTTATGTGCTTAGAGTTACCATGAATAACTATGTTTTTTTGATAAATTGATTGATGAGAGGATATCAAAATAAATATTGATATCAGAATTATACATACTAAATCATAAGAAATACAATTTTTCTACCATTCTTCTTTAACATCCTAATTTAAATCAATACATTCAGATTCAATAGTTGAAAGTGGAACAACAGATTGCATGTTTCACTTCTTGGAAGTAAAACCTCCAAAGCAGAAAGCACATAACCGGTTAATGATTTTGGAGTGTTTATATTTCCAAAATAGCCAGCATCAACAAATCCACATATAATTCTAGTGGAATCATCAATTTACAATATAAGAATTAATACTAGAAGTACAAGGAATATATCTAAGTATCCACTAAAGGGCATGCTAATATGGCTTCTCTAGAGAGGTTATGAAGCTACTAAGAGTGCAGACAACAAAATAAATATCATGGGAGTGAAAATACTAGAATACATTATACTACCAACTATGTTTGCCTAAATAATTATAGAGAAAAATTCAACATCTTCAGCAGTTGTATGCTCTTGAGTCAAATATTGTTTATATTTTTTTCAAGAGATGTATTAATATTCTTTAGATTTTCACACACATAACTCTTTAAACCATTTAAAACATAATCATGCTGAGAATGATAAAGAAATTTTTTTCTACGTCCCTTATGATTTTAATGCATATGATTTGGTTGGTTGCACTTAAATCCTTCATATCAGAAAATATTTTCAGTTGGTTTTTTACAAAGGAAATAAAATTTATGTCTTTTCATATAATTATCACGTAATAGACCTAAAATATCATATAAATGGGGATGGTCTTAGTATAATTAAAATAAAAACCAGCATTTTACTAACTCCAAATGAACATGTTACCTAGAATGAATGAATAAAACATTATTTACCACTAACTTGATCCTTTCTTATGAAAAAGATATATTTATTCATACAGAAAACTTGATTTGGTTTGAATACAGTTAGGGAAAAATTTAGAGGATTCACATAAATAGTTTCATAAAAATCACCATATAGAAAATCTGTTTTAAAATCTCACTTCACATTAAAAAACCCATTATATACAGAAGATTCTAAAAAAAGATAAATAGTATATTAAACCCTATGTAGGATAGACTGACACACGATACCAAGAAACCAAGACCAAAATAAAACCAAGAAATACAATGTATTAGAGAAAAAATCAAAAGTAACAGTCTCAGAAAATGGAATCCTGTAACTTTTGAATGATAAGTGATATTGACAGGGTTGAAGATCATTGAAGCAGATGTGGTCCAGACAGAGCCCACGAGTACTTAGCTATCCTCTATAGAGGATCATTAGAACAAATTTGGTATAATTATATTGAAGAATAAAAACTCTTATCTATTTAATGAAGTCGAATGAACCATGATGGACAACAGTATAAAAGTCAAAATCTTGAAAAATGAAGTGATGAAGTGAAATAAAGGATAGTAGGGGGTGAGGTGACATGTAGAAAAGTATACTAGTATATGAAAACATGTGAATGGTGGAGATCACATGGAATGATATATAATATCTAGTTGATTCAAGAAATCACATGGAACCCAGCCAGATAGCCACATGGGAATGGACGGTGGCAGTGACACAAATCATTAGGGAATTAAACAACCACTAACTAGAGGATTCAGAGCCACAGAATCTACACTGATCAATGACTAAGAGATCACATTGTATTAATCCATCAAAGCAGACCACACCCACATTCTCAAATGGAGAACATATACGTAGAAGGAAATCCCAAACAACATCCCATAGAGAATGACTCATAGAGGAAAATCATGAAAAAAAGATGCATAATAATAATAAAGAATATTAATATTTCATGGAAACATAAAATGTATTTTTTAATTTTAAAAATAAATTTTTCATCATTGAATGTAATTTAGGGATTTGAAAATTATTTGGAGCTATAAAAAATCCAATATGGTAGTCATAGAATTTTTTTATTAGTAGAAGACACTCAAAAACAAGAATATGTCATCTTATTTTTCTTAGTAAAAAAAATGTACACTGATTTAGAAATAGAGAATAAGAAAATTCATTCAACGTTTTATTTTTTTGGGTAGTATAATTCAATATGTGATGGACACATTTTTCAAATAAAATTCTTTTATAATTAATTATCTAATAGAAAATATAATTATCACTAAATTTTTATTTTGATTTTGTACCCATAACTACATTACAGACATCAAGAATATCTACATAGTGAAATAAAATAATTAAGAATGAATATTATTCTAAATTGAGTGAGTAAATTAATTTATTTTCACAATGTGATTGTGTTAATAAGGTATAAACCGGTATCTATTTGAACATATCAAAATATAATGAATTTCATTATATCACAGCTTGAAAAAATCAGTTACCCTATCAAATAACTATTATTGTGATGTATCCATTATGAATAAGATTAATTATGCGAACAAAGAACATAGAAGGTTGTGTCCTTATGGTCGGTTTAACTATAAATCAGGCTAAAGGTCACTGAATACATCGATTCCTGCCTTTTGTTTTCTATATCATGTGAATCATGATATTCTAATTGACTTTGTTGTGTTTTTTTAATCCTACATAATTTATCATTACTAATTCTAACTATGGTTATATGTTAGAAGATCATTTTTTCACGTGTATGAAAATATGTCTAAAAGAAATGTTGTGAAATATTTATTTATTAATTATATAATTTTTCATCTTTTTTGGATCTACTGGTCAATGGAAAATTGGAGGGAATGATCCCACAAATCAAGCATTATTTTATGAAAATTAATTATTCCGCACATGGCTCATGTAGTATTTGCCATTGGAATGGAAATAATGAAAAACCAATATTCATGAAGAATTTTCTATACCTATATAATAAATAGGGGTGCCACACGACATACTAATAATGGTGATAGATGCATATATAAGCCCACTGCACACCATCGAGGATTCGCATCACACTCTCCCACTCCATAGTTTTTCCCATCACGGATTCAATCCATTATGAAAACTTGAGGAGTTATCATGGGTATATTGCTCATGGTTGCCCTCATTGGCACAAAACATATCTAGACCTATCTTCTTGGAGTACCCATTGATGTCATTCTACCTATTTCCCCACCGATGAGCATACCACAATCCACATTTCTAGCAAGGGTTCCATAGGAGGCTGAATTACTATATTCCTAATGCTACCCTAGCACCAGGATCATTAACATCAGTAGGATCATGTGTGCTACTAGAATACCCATGTTGAGAATCCGGATTTATATGTCTTGTGTTCATTATTTGATATTTTCCTAGAATTAATGTTTCTGGTATTTCATGGTATACAAATTCATCTATTTATTTTATCACATCACCCACAATAAAAACATAAACATTTAATTGAGTTTTATAAGGTTTCATTCATTAATATCTATTATAAATTTTGGTTCTTCCTCTCTTTAATTTTAGTTGAAAATGAGTGTTTGGTTGAACCAACACATTTTTAACAATATAAAAATTTTATGTACCTAATATTTATATTTTCTCATCTATGTAGATGAATTTTAAAATTAGAATATTTTTTAAATCTTGTTATTTTTCTATCATTGTTTTTTATTTTATCAGTGTGTATATATAAGTTAATAAATTAGTTAATATTATATATAATATATTATGTTTATTTAGTAAGAATGCATGTTATCCTATTAAAAATAATTAATAAAAAATTTAATCAATTAGGTAGAATTTAAAAATTTAAATTTATTAATTAATAAAAATTTTAAATAAAGATTAATAACATATTTAAAAATATCATTAATATGAATCCATGTTAATAGAGTCGCATACATTTTAAAAAGGATCAGGATGCCTGATCGTTTAATTCATCTCTAAAAATGTTAAGAGAAAGGATATACACGAATGAAATTGATAATTCAATAAACACCCAATCTTGATAGAGGGTTTAAAAATGAAGTTGATTTCAAATGTATCACCATCACAAAATAATACCTATGTGTCCTCTTTAAAAACATACACTTTAAAGTTATATCAATAATAAAATTTCATAATATCGACAGCCAGCTAAATATTTTTATTAATTTGGATTGCTTAGATAAAATCATCTCGGGTCCACAAAAACCTCTTATAATGGGATCATTTCCTTTTTTGGAGGATTGTAGGCTATGGATCCTATTTGAATTGGAAAAAATTGATCTTTTTATTTTTTGTCGATGGATCATACATGTGGAAAATGTGTGTGTATCCAAGGAAGAGATGTTGGAGGTAACATCATCCTTCAATATAGCTCGTGGATCCGTGAGAATAAAGTAAGGATGCCTTTCTTTCAAGAAGCAGAAATAAAATTGGATAGAGAAAATATTTCCAAGGAAATTAGTTTTCAATCGGCCTCAAATCCATCAAATGATTTTATTCTAGGTACTCTACCTACTATCACAGATCAATGCTACCTTGATCACTAAAAAATACCTATGTACACAAAACCAACCCCATTCTTGAGATCCAAGATAAACCTCATAATCGCATTGAAAAAAATTATAGATGACTAAGACCCATATTAACATCACCTCCCAACTGACAAATGTAACCCCATGCCCCCACCTAGCACAAAACCAATTCATCATGAACCCTCAGACCCCACCCCCTGTGACTTCACCAATTATACATTCAACTTTTACACCCACTTTTATTAACAAAATCTAATTCAAACAAACTCAACATGGACATAAAAAGTGATGAATATATAGGAGTAATTTTAATGGTGAATATGACATCATCCTCCCAACATTGGAACCTAGTGAATCAGAATGAACCCCCAAGACATCACATGCAAGGTAATTACTACCAAAGAGATAGAGGATCACAAGAGATGGTTATTTTATCTAATACATATTTGTAGATTAGGTCTCGATCCAGCCATGCCTATATTAATGATAATATTTGATGGAATTTTCATGGGATATTCAACCTATAGAATGTTTGAAAGCATTAGCACTGGAGTGGTAAATGTATCTGTATCCTGAATTTTCTATTTCGAACAATGCTAAAAAAATATGTGTAATCAAATCCAAAGAGGGTTTTCAAATATATTTCATAGTCGCTCACCATGGCCACAATGATAGCCTCTGCCTCTTATGGAAGGAGGTTATTATGTTTAGAATCATCACTCCCAAGAATATTTCTGCCTCTATCTACTAGAATGGAGTGCCCTTCTGGTCTATCATGGGCTTCCATCGGTGGCCCTAAAGAGACAATATAATGTCCTAGGATCTCCAATGATCGATTCAGAGTGTTTTATGTGGCCAAATCCCATATGTGGGGACATTAAAGAACTTATTACACATAAATAAAATATATGGGGTTCATGAAGATCCCCTAATCATATTATTGACTTATTTTAGGTTATTCAAGTCACGGTTCTATCAAGAATGGGACATGATGGTTTTCATTTAACAAGGTTCTAGGGGTTCCCAATGAACACCCACATTGTAGAACAAAGGAATATATTCTTTTCCTCTTCTAATTATCTTACCATCTTGATCCTTTCCCACTTTCTCATCATACCCCATTCATGTGGAACACTAACCTATCCTCATAAACCATAATACTACCCACACCACATTAAAATAATACAAGAGAATGAAATTATATTTCAAATCTATTGGATGATGAAATAAAATTGTTATGATGTGATTAAATAAAGATAGAATATGGAAGGACCTTATGTTCACACCAAAATACACATAGTCTTTCCTAACCTTTAGTTACTCAGTTTTAGTCAGTTTCACTAACTGAATCATCAATACATTTCTATAGATAGACGGATATAGAATGATCACGCACTTCCTCCCTCATGTGGAACCCTCTCTAGATTACACAACCTCGCAAATTATTCTTATTAATTATCTCAAAAATAAAATTTAGTTATTGTTTAATGTGTGTGTGAGACATTGAAATTAAATATAATGAAACAAATAAACATTATTTTGCTCATAAATTATTTTGGAGGCGATGTGAGGACATCATTTCTAATATTAGCTCTCCAAAATATAATATCGTCTGGGAGGTGTATTTTATCCACATGCTTATCTTTTTATTTATCTAAGATCACTACAGTAACTATTGAATATTTTATAAATAACATTCCCCCTATATTTAATCAAATGTATTATTATATATTTTGGCTATAGAAAACACATGAACATCATTGGATTTGTCTTATATTGTATGATTTAAATGGTTGTTAATCATATTTAATGTAGATAATATAATCATTTAACAGTGATCAAATGAAAATTATAAATACGGTGTTTTGATTAATACAATTGACACAGACATAGGATATGATGACCTCAACATGTAATATTATTCCATATAAAGCCCAATTATCAGAGATTATGAGGGAGATAATGTCTCTTGGATTATCCCTAGACCACGCCCAAGATGAGATCCAACAACATAAGCATGAGTGAACACATTTATAGGATAATTTCATGCTCATTGATATCACAAACCAATCCATGTACACTGAACCACCCTATAAAAGTACCATCGATGTCCTCCTTACCCTTAGAGGGTTTACAGGGGTATTAAAATGAGAAGTATCAAGATCATAATAATATTAATATATATTGTATTTTTAAAAGAATATTGTTAATATTTTTTTCTTTTCATTACATTTTAAATTGTTTTAATTTTTACACAATTAAACACAGACTGTCTAGTTAATTAGCTTTCAATTTCAAATAAAATATTTATATTGAATAATTAATGTATTATTTAAATAAAAAAATACTATTTTTTAAAAAAATTATAAAATATCAATAATCATATATTTTTTATTAATTCGGAATATATTTAAAGTAATGTTTAAAAAACTTTTTTTTTTGTAAAAAAACCTATCAATTCAAATTAAATGATTATTTTATATTAAAATTGAAAAGTGAAATATTTATAAAATTATTTTTCCAAAATAAATTTTGTTTTTGGAATCCGATCAACGAAATTATCCAATATGGTATTTTTAAAATATTTTTGACATTGTAGAATTTTCGGGTAAATATTAAAAAACATATAAATATATGGTGTGTATTAAAATATCATAATGAACCTAAAGTGATATAATAAATAATATAAATTGCATCCATGGCGAAATATATTTTTTACATTTAAAATAATTTGATTTTATTTTTATTTTAATAATTTCATAAAGCCTTTATGATTCTTCCAAAACCATTAATATAATTTAATGTTTTAAAATTATTTATTTAATAGTATATCTCACTTCCACATAAGAAAGAGAAATACTTTTTTTCCTTTTCCTTTTAATATAATAAAAACCACTCTTACATTGTAGAATACATGGGAGAACCTCAGATAAGGTTTTTGGTTATGGTTTTTTATTATATAAGGTCCAAAACCTATGTTTTATAAATAATAAATAATTCCCCACTCATAGATTATATGTTGGTACCGCTTTATGTATAAGGTTGTATTTATTATCTAAATTTTTCAATGATGATCAAAATAATGAATGAGATGAAGAAGAAATCCAATGTCATTGAGAGTGGTAAATAAAATGATGCATTGTTGATTTGTATTTCTTGAATATCATAAATTTAAATAACTTGTTATAAAAGGATTATGAAGGAATGGGGGAGAAAAGGTGATGCCAATCATATTATACTCTTTTTGGAAATAATGATGTTTCTAGATGACTTTTATGTTTAAATACTTATCATTGAAAATATGATGATTCAAAATGAGATTGATCATGGACTATATATCATAAAAGATATGGTTCTTGATGAATGTAATTGATTGTGGAAGAATAAATATGAGAGTAAAAAATAATGGGTTTTCTTTCTAATGTAGATATTTAAGGTGGTGCCATTTTTCATTGTTTTCCAAAACGTTTGACCTCTAAATCGGGATTTTTTGGAAATGGAGGGATTTTTTCATAGGAGGGATTGAGTTGAAAAATGGAAGAGGTAACTAATAAAGGAAGTAAAACACATAAATCAAAACATGAATCACATAACATGTATGAGAATGGTTCACATCTGTCTACCATGTAGTGGGAATGGTATGAGGTATGGTTCACAGAACAGGTCACAGTACTAAAAATGCTTGATGGTAGAAGGAGTTGTCGTACGTGGGTTGCATCTTCATTGGTGGAAGGGATTTTGTACATAGACCGATAGTCTTGTGGTTTGAATAAGTTCTATAGTATGCTGAAAATGTTCAAAATTCACAGGAGAATCTATGTTTCTGGATGGAGTTCCGTACACGGTTATGAATTTCCAACATTAAAAATTTTGGAAAATCAGAATAGAAAATTTTGCAGAGTAATTCTTATATATAAGGATTTCTAAATTAAGAGAGCTTGAATTCAATAAGAAAATTTCATTGTTGTGTAAGAACACAAATAAGTCTTAATGTGTTCTATCAAGAAGAATTATGTTAATTGAAGTGGTACCTGGGAGATATTTTGTGTAGGACAAAGTGGTACATTGAAGATTATATAGTGCATAGAATAGGAAGGATCAGTTCAGGGAAGAGATTCTCCATAGGAAATATTGGTATATGGGAGATGAAATGGTTCATTGAATATAAAGAAGAATCCCATAAAAGAAAGAAAAATTTGCAGAATATGAAGAAATAGTCCATCGAAGAAGGAGTTCCACAGAAGTAGAAGATGCAGGTAGAAACAGTATGATGAGGCTATATGAAAAGGTGGTACACTAAGGTGGTACACATAGGTGGTATAAGGAAGTAGTATGTGAAGGCGGTACACGAAGCCGGTATGTGGAGTTGTTAGAACATGGAGCAGGCACGGTACGTGGAGGGGGCGCGGTACACAGAGTTGGCATGGTACGTAGAGAAAGTGATGTAAGTAGTGTAGGAGTGGTATGTCGGGCAAGAGTGGTATGCAGATATGGTGTGGTACATAGATCAGAGATATTTTGAAGAATTAGTGATAGTTCGCTGAAGGTGAAACATCATAATGGAGATTTGTGATTCTAGAAGAAAGAAGATTATGATATAGTGCATTATGTTTTTCCACTAAAAAATATATATAACATAAAGGAACATCAATTCTAGAACATGATGGAAGCCATGTCTCATGATGAACAACGGAAAAAAGACATTTATGCCTATCTGTTGAAGAGACTTTCATGCCGATATACTAAATAACATCTCTTACATGGCTATGAGCCATGGGGAGTCTACAAAAGTGATCCGAGGGATGCTGTGAGCTATCCCTGAACATTTAGGTAGTGTTCTTGGGACACAATGTCTTTTACCAATCTTCTTTAATCTACAGATAGTGAGGATTAGTGGAATTAGGTATAACCGACACCCAGTTGGCAAATGCTACTTAGAACTAGCCCTTGGTGGTGAACCATGTAAATATTTCATGTTTTTCTTATGAATATGAATTTTTTAATTATTAAAAATATAGAAAATATAGTTTTAAAAATGTTCCTACTAACATGAGAACACGATCCAGTAAACAAGAGAAAACATTGACACCTTGATTCACCTCTATTAGGGTGGCATACGGTCCTTCAATATAAAAAACCGCCCAATACCAATTCAATACTTACTAAAACTTTATGAGGCACATCATTAATATTACCTCTCCTCTCTGGAGTCCTCCCAAGGTTCCCCAATCTTCTATGAGGGCACATGAATTTGGAGTTACAATCTCAATGTAAGGGTTCATTTTCTTCACATCATTATTTTGGTATCATCATTATCTTATTGCTTTTATCTCCACATTACTACATTGGGATATTCTCATCCATAACCTCTTACATCCCTTATGATATATAAATAATTATAGAAACCTTTATCTCTACTTAATCCCCTCCATTAACATTTATAATTCCCTGTTATGCTGCCGAAATTTCACCAATAATTTTTATGATAAAAAATTATGTATTGAATAACCGTACCAATTTTCATTTCAGGGGTGTTCACCTTTATGCACCTATACATATTTATTGGGGACATAGATGTATTTATTTTACACTTATATATCATGGAATAAATATATTTATGAATGAATTAATTTTTTATTATCTTTGTAGAACACATAAGAATGTGAATGAAATGAAAGTGACCCGTGTGTACAGAATTGTATAGATCTCCAATGAAATGTTAATGTTTAGTATCGTGAGACGTCGTGTTGGGATATGGAGTAAAATTGATTACTTTATGGGTCTTTTCCATTATTATATCATGGTAGTTATCCTTGAACTATGTTAATGGTATAGTGTTTTAAGTTGTTTCCACATTTACCATGTTGCATTTATGATTATCATGCTATATCATTAATCATTATTCATGTTTATGGTTCCTAGTCTTTTTATGCCCCATTCATAGTGTATGTTATAACATGTCTTATTAAATTCATGTTACACCATGTTTACTCCTTTATGGTGCTTTACAGATCAATGATTTCTTATTTATGCCCATAGGTTATCCCACACATATTTAAGTACAAGAATATTAATTATGTTTTCAATAAATATGATGTATTCTTTGTTTTATGTTTTTATAAAATGTACCAAATTACCAAAGACACTAGAATTACCAATATTTGGGGATTTATTATGTTTATTTTTATATAATAAATCATGTATGAATATAAAATAATGAACATACCTATGATAGTTTTCATCAATGGAAAAGTTTTGTTATTTTGGGGATTAAGATTATAAAAGTGTAGCCAAATCCTTGGAGATAAGAATAATGATGAGAAAACATCCCTAAATTTTTGTAAGAATAATTTACATGTTTTATTAATAAAATACATCATTATTTTGATAATACAAGTGGTTGTGACTATAGATCAATTGAACATAGCGGTAAAACCCAAAAGCACAATGATGAGTTAGACTCAACTGAGAACTGCAAGATGACATCGGGCCTTGTTACACACCTGGTTTGATAATATCATTGGATACACATTTTATATTTCATAAGTTCAATAGAAACTAATATTAATGGGTAAATACAAATAAAAATATATTATAGGAAATTGGTCATGGATAATGTAGATTGAAGTCTTGAAATTCCTAATTCAAGAGAATACATTTAATTTATAACTTATATAACTATTTCCATTGGATTCACATTTATATGCATAATAGTTTAAAAACAATCATACATAATTTGTCTTTTATTCTATCATGGAAAATAGTAGAAAGAATTCGGTAATCAAAAAATGTTATGACATCCCCAATGAGATTCTCAACTCGATGGTAGTGGGAATCCTGAACATTGTGGTGATACTTTATTTTCTTTTTATGATTTTTAAAAGATACCTAGATTAGTAGGAGCACCCAAAAACACCCCTAAAAATAAAATATGAAAATTACATATTTCATAGACAAAGGCCCCCATCATTCAAAGGATCATTTGATCCATTAATCATGTATTAATTGATCAATTCCATTGATAATATAATCTCTATATTTAAATTCTCAGATAATGAGTAGGTTTTACATGATGTTTTTCATATGAGGAGAAGCTGATCGGTGGGGGAAATTGATTATGAATACAAATAATTAGGATTATAGAGAAGCGGTGGTGTGTACATAAATTCCAAAAAAAATGATTAATATTATCATTACACTATTTGAATTAAAATTTAAAGGGAATTTATTTCCCTCAAGAAAATATGTGATGAATATATCTGGGAGTACATGGAAATTATCATTAAACTAGCATGATACACCTCTCTATTTTTTGTCACTTAATGAAATTTTTAACACTTCATAGGTGGGGTAAAACATATTCAATTAAAAGATATGGTGATCAAAGAAATTTTTATTTATGAAAAAATTGTGCAATGTTCCCTAAAAGTTAAAATAGAGATCAGAAATATAAAGGGTTTTAATGGGATAAGAAGCTAAAAAGGGAGTTTAATTTTAGTGTTATGATGAAAAAATATAAATGTGAAAAAAAATTAACATCCCACATTCCAAATTTGTCAAAAGAAGCTCCTTGAAAATTGACCAAGGGGTGAGGCAATTTTTTATGTGAAAGAATTAACAGAATATAGATAGTGATTTCCAATAAGAGATAACCCAACAATGATATATTAAAAAATAATCTGGTCAAAACAACATAAACAATTCATTACTTTAACTTCAAGGAACCATGGAACATTTCAAACTAATTCACTAACCCATGGTTATTCGATGATAACCAGCTACCTCTAAAGAATGAAGGGAGTGATTTTTTAATCATAACCAAAGAGGTGGATCTTGAGAATGATGTTTTAAAATTTATATTATTTTTTAATTCAACAATATTAAACCTAATATTATATTATATTTCTATGCATTTTTTTATATCAAGAAATTTTAGTAGAAAAATTCAAACACCACCAAAAGCATAGATGTAGTGATATCAGTGAAAACAGAATATGGGAAAATTATTGCATCCTTAGTGTATAACTCATTTACTATCAAAACTTTTAGGCTGAACAACCCAGAAAACACTTTCAAACTCCCTTTTCTGGAAATTGATTATATTATAGGTATATATTGGATTTCTCTATATATATCCAAGGAAATAAGATTCCATATCGTGAATTGTCCTCAAATTTTGTATATGTGAAAGGGATCAGATAAATCTTATTTAGAACCCACCTATCAGGAATTTATATTATTTCCTAACGATAAATAATATTTAGTTCAATATATTGAGTCTAATGAATTAATCATCTTCAAATACATTCAAATTGTGAGAGAATACACTATAGTGTAACCTGATGAATTTTATGGACATCCCCTTAACTGAGAGGTCGAATTTTCAATTTAACATTTATTTATGGGGTTACTATTATCCATGACTCTATATATAATTACATCTATGAAATTTGAATATATGAAGAAGAAACTATTGATTAATTTGGAAAAAGGATTCATATTCCCAAGTCCTTCACTGTGGGCTACACATGTCCTCTTCATCGAGAAGAATGATGGGTCAATGTGGATTCTCAGTGATTATGAATATCTCAAAATATCTCAATAAAGTACAAGTATCATATTGTATGGATTTATTACTGCTTTTATCATCAATATAGAGATGAATTCATCCCAAAGGTGGACCATTGGTCAGTGTATTATCACATTTGGGTGAAGAAGGGCGATATCCCCATGATTGATTTTTTCAAAAGGTAGTAGTTATATGAGTTCAGGGTAATTCCATTTGGACTCACTAATTCAACAGAAAACATCATGAACTATATTAATAGTTTTTTTTAGGATTACCAAAAATAATTAATTGTCATATCCATAGAATAAATATTAATATTCTTTAAAACCCTATAAGGACATGAAGAGAATCTGAGAAATTTGCTAAAGCCCTTCAAAAGCTTCATACAATGTTAAAAAATTTGATTTCAAGTTAAATTAAGACTCATTAAAAGTGAATATCATCACATGAAATGGGATATATGTGTACTCCTCGATGATAAAATCCTTGAAGGATGGAAGATGACAAAATAAGTTCCAGATATATATAGTTTCCTTACATTATATAGGTATTATTATTGATTTGTGAGAAATTTTTCAGGATTATCAAACCCTATAACTAAGTTAACATAGAATGGAGTCAAGTATAAATGGAATGATAAATGTTAAGAGAGATTCAAGGATATGAAAAGGAGGATTCTTATGACACCATACTCACACTACCCAAAAGTGATGAATAATTCATGGTATTTAGTGATGCATTAAAGAAGGTATTTGGATTTGTGTTAATGAAAAATGAAATGTGACAAAATATGCTTTAGATAAGATGAAATTTGACAAAAAAATACCCAACACATTATATTGAGTTAGATGTAGTGATATTCACATTGAAAATATGGTGGAATTATCTATTTGGAGAGAAGTGTGAAATATATATGGATCTCAAAATGCTCAAGTATATATTCACATATAATGATATAATTATATGCCAACAAAGATGGATATATATGACCAATGACTATAAATCCTCGCTTCACTGTCATCATGGGAAAGTGAATAAAGATGAAGATGTTCAAAGTGGAAAGGATCCAACAATTCTATCATTCGTGAAAATTGTGATTGATATGGTATACATAGATATGAAAAGAATGAACATAGGAATCATAGAATAAGGAATATCATCAATAAATTCACAAATGAATGCTCAACCACCCCTTCAGGATGAGAAAAAGGAGGCTTAGAGAGATGATGTGGGAATTCAGAAAAAAGTTATAACTATTAAATATGGGAAATTCTAAAACATTTATATTAATAAAGAAGAAGATTTAAGATTTGGGCTATGGCTCTATATACCAAAAAATCTTGAGTTAATTAATGAGCTATTGGACGATGTACATAGTTCAAATTTCTCTTTCCATCCACGAAGAACAAAGATGAATCAACATCTCCAAGAGAATTATTTGTGGGAAAATGAAGAAGGAGATCACATAATATACATCACTATGTCTTGTATGTCAGAAAGTGAATAATGAAAAGAGAATATACATCAGGATTATGAGACCATTACCATGCTTACATGTAGATGGGAAAACATTCCAATAAAATTTTTCACTGGTCTACTAAAGACATTAAGAGGAAATAATTATATATTTGTTGTTGGGGATCATCTTACATGTAATGGCCCGGACCTCCCTGGTCCATTACTTTGTGAAAATGTGGTGTTGGAGGTGTTCCGGGAGGTCAAGGTGACTTGTCCCCCAGCTGCTGCCTATCGGTAGCTCGGTCTTCCGGTAGCTGCTGATTACCGGTAGCACGGTCTACCAGTAGCTGCTGATTACCAGTAGCTCGGTCTACCGGTAGCTGCTGCCTACCAGTAGCTCGGTCTACCGGTAGCTGCTGATTACCGGTAGCTCGGTCTACGGGTAGCTGCTGATTACCGGTAGCTCGGTCTACCGGTAGCTGCTGCCTACAGGTAGCTCGGTCTACCGGTAGCTGCTGATTACAGGTAGCTCGGTCTACTGGTAGCTGCTGATTACCGGTAGCTGCTGATTATCGGTAGCTCGGTCTACCAGTAGCTGCTGCTTACCGGTAGCTCGGTCTACCGGTAGCCGCATCCTACTGTTAGCTGGGTTTACCGGTAGCCACGGCGTACTGACAGCTCGGTATACTGGTACCCGCAGTCCAGTAGTAGCTCGGCTAACACCTTGCCAAATTTCTAGTTCTGTGAACAGTGTTTCTATCGGTGAGATTCAGTGAATAGTGTTTCTATCGGTGAGGTTCAGTGAACAGTGTTTCTATCGGTGCGGTTTAGTGAACAGTGTTTCTATCAGTGAGGTTCTATCGGTGGACTTCTATCGGTAGACTTGAACAGTGTTTTCTATCGGTGAGGTTCTATCGGTGGACTTTTATCGGTAGACATGAACAGTGTTTTCTATCGGTGAGGTTCTATCGGTGGACTTCAATCGGTAGACTTGAACAGTGTTTCTATCGGTGAGGTTCTATCGGTGGACATCTATCGGTAGAGTTGTACAGTGTTTCCAGAATCCTAAGAGCTACCGATTCCATACTTTTCCATATTTCACGAATGAACAGTGTTTCCAGACTTCCTGAGAGCTACCGATTCCATACTTTGCCAAATTTCACGAATGAATAGTGTTTCCAGAATCCTAAGAGCTACTGATTCCATACTTTTCCAAATTTCACGAATGAACAGTGTTTCTAGACTTCATGAGTGCTACCGATTCCATACTTTGCCAAATTTCACGAATGAACAGTGTTTCCAGACTTCATGAGAGCTACCGATTCCATACTTTGCCAAATTTTGAGTATGGGAATAGTGTTTCCAGCTTCGTAAATTTTACGTTTTCTATGACGTAAAATACTTTTAAAACCTTAGTTTAAGGACTTTAAGGCCGATTCAAAGGCCATAAATCCAATATTAATTATTCCTAAGGCTGGGATGTTTTTACTTGGTCAAACCGCGTGGGTTAATGTGATCCGTTTTTAATGGAGAATAAATCGGATCTTAAACTGTCGCCTCTCTAATTTATTTTTTAAAGGGAACGAGATATCATTCTTCGTTGTTCTTCCTCCTGGTTCTCATCTACTAGACGCTAGAACCTTGCAATCATTCCCGTAGGAGTTTCACAATCAAACGTTACTCGGATCAGTTCCGCTCTGTTTGATGCAACCAAGTTGTGTCGATCGTTCTTCCATATAAGGTATGTTTTATCATCGTTCCTTCCGGGATCACCTTCTCTTGTTCTTCCTTCCATATTATCATGTAATCTCCATGGTTCTAATGGGTTTTCTTGGGGTTGGTTGGTACTATCGTACCGTGGCATCCTCCGGTGGATGCAGCTATCGTGAGGAGAAGAGGACTATGACCCGTTGTGTGGATAAAGGACGTCAAGAACTCTTCGAGGTAGGGGATTCATGGCTTCTCTAATTGTGTATGTGCAATCGTAGAATTAGCATGATTTAGTCCTTTTGATCACAATGAAATTGACGTAATTAAATACTTGAACCGGATTAAAAGAATTGGTTGATCGCATGTTGTTACTTTGTACCGTGATAACGGTTCACCTCATGTTTTCCTAGATTGAGTGATATATATGATTTTCTTTAATTTTTTTCTCATTCATGATGGAAATTGATAAAGAACGTAATGTTGGAATTATTTGTTAAATAATTGGCTAAAGATAAAGAGGCATGGTAATGAATCTGTTAATTCAAGATGGATTAAAGAACTATTAGTTCGATAATTTCAAAAGGGTTCGGAGTTACCCACTTGCTTGTAAGGCTGAATGCCTTGTGGTTTAGAGCTCTGAGTGCTCATCTTATATGAAGGATGAATGCCTTGTTAAAGGGTCGAGAGCCCATTTTGTGATCTTTGATTTCCTTCTGATTTTGATTTGATGTGAGCCTGGATGGCTGTTGTGATATGTGGAGGCATGGGGACTTGTGGTTGTGGCAGCGGATGACGCCTAGTGTGGTGAGATGCATCGGTTTATGCATGTGGGTGTCGGGGAGGACACCAAGGATGATGGTATGAGATGAATGTGATGGTTTGATGTTGGTGGTTTGATTGTTTATCTGCTTTAATTTTCCCCACTGCTCAAGGCATCTGGTTTTGCTTACCCTCTTTCCAAAGGAGACGAAGACACGCGGGGTATGCCACGTGCTTTCCGTGTTTAGCCTCTCAATGGAGGATGGGTCTATGCTCTTGCTGTTGGCGGCAAAGACTCGATGGGTAGTATATCTACTCACCTTGTTGAGCACTTTGTGTTTAGTAGCATATGATGCTTTTCTAGAATGCCTGGGAATATGGGAAAGGTAATTCCATAATGAAAGTCTGTTTAAATGGTGATAATCCACGGGGATGGAGAAACTGGAATTTAATAGTGATGTGAATCCTAAAAAGGGGCAGTTTTTGAATGTGATGCCAATTTAGTTTAATGTGGTAAATTGTTCATAGTTAATTATTGTTTAAAGAATTAATTAACGTACAGTGGAATTGATAAAATGAGAATGGAGTAATCTAATAAAGCTCATCAAATGGTTGTGTGCTTATTGGATACCTAGTCTTAGAAGTAGCAGCCTGGAGTCTGAGATACGTTAGCTGTAGTTGTGCCTATGACTAGGTAATGCCCATAGTGTGGTTGTGAGTTATATATATTCTGTACTTTTTGTGTTTCTATACGCTACTCCACCCTGTCGGTAAGGGCAACTGACACCCCTTGGATTCTGAGTCCTGGGGGGTGTTTTCCCCAACATTCTGATGGGAGGTTGAATGGTTGACTACCACCTTTGGCCCTGCTCTCTTCTCTTGGTAGATCTTTGTGCTGGTAGGAACAGTGTTTAGTTTTACCCATATATGTGTGTAGAGGGTTGTAATGTCTTGTGGTTATTTCACACACATATATTCTGGATATAGTATCCTATGGACTACTATAGGTGTAACGTGTATAGGCTGTGATGGCTTGAGGATCCTTACTCGGCGTATGGGCTGTGATGGCTCGAGGTATAATACTCGATGTATGATACACGTTATACGAGCTATGGTGGCTCCCGGAAACTACCTGGTTACTTTGGTTGTGAGGATGGTGTGGTGCTTAGCCTAGGTGTCTGCGGGAAATCCTTTGTGGTGCACATGGTGCAGGTTGTGGAGCTTAGCCCAGGGGTCTGCGGGCAAGCCTTTGGAGAGAGATGCACAGGACGTATGTCATTGGGGCAAAGAGGCAAACTAGTGGGGAAGTAGTAGTGGGGTACCCTTGATATTCTTTACTATATTCTATATTCTTGTATGCGTTACTTGGTGAGAGTAGCCATGGTGAGGTTGGGAACCTAGTATACCTATTTAGGTAACGAGTTAGTTTCACTTGTTGTTCACTGGGCTTTAGCATGCTTTCTTTACTTTTTCACGAGAGGCTTGAGGAGGATCCTACTGAGTATACTGTTATACTCACCCTATGTACATATAAACTGTTTTTCAGGTCACTTGGAGCAGGTTGGAGATCAAGCTGGTTACTACTAGCTTGCGGTTGGAGGAGGAGCCGTTCGGGCTTGTGGTCGCTGCCGTTTTACTTTCTATTTGGGTACTTTTAGTTTTCCCATTCAGTTGTAGTACTTTTGCATGACATTTCATATATTTACTTGGGTTTCTTTTATATTTCAGTTATGAGTTGTAGTTGGTTGGAGTCTATTCTATCACTCTCTTCACCATGTGTTCTCTTAGAGGGTAATGCCTCCCATTTGTGTGTGTATTATACCCTCGGTGCTAGTCGCCAACCCGGGGCCTACTGGAGGCGGGACTCGGGGGTCATTATCTCCCTTCTCACATTGCCGGCCCAAGAGGGGTACACTTAGTGGGAAGGGGGTCGTGACAGAGTGGTATCAGAGGTCTGGTTGAGGGATAGGATGGAGTTTGGAGTTAGGCACAGGTGAGGATGCATGGGATGGTAGGGAAACTGTGTCATTCATGTTTAGAGAGTGGGGTAAACACTAGAGACCGGCAGAGACATAGGCGTTTAGGGACCCCTATGATCTATTGCACGGGCCTTTAAGTTTACGATGGCTACTAAACAATGTGATACCAGTTGCAGGGTAGAGACCTAGGAAATGATCATGCATCATTATTCATTGTGCTTGTGTTTGAATGGGTAGACCTTGGGATAGGTAACCTAAAATAAATAAAACGAAACAATTAATTAATTAATGTTGAGTCTTCCATATCCCAGGCTTAGGAGTTCTAACAGTTGTTATTTTGCAGGTATGGCTCCAGGTCGACGTCCTCGTCAGGTTTGCGCAGAAGATGCCCATCAGGCTGTTCCAGCAGATCGCCGCCGAGTAGAGGTTGACGACAATGACACTTGGAGGAAGACACTTCGAGAGTTTCAGCGCCAGAGTCTACAGAAGTACGAGGGATCCGTTTAATATGCAGTCACAGAAGACTGGTTGGAGCAGATCGAGATAGGCTTCAGTTCGATTCATGCTCGGAAGGACATTGGGTGTCCTTGGTTGTGACGATTCTGCGTGGAGCAGCGAGGCAGTGGTGGTTCTTGTTCCTCGGTGATCGTGAGGAGTCAGTAATCTCATGGGAGGAGTTTCGAGACAGGTTTAGAGTCGAGTTTCTTTCTTTGACTGCGATGGCATCCAGTCGCCAGAAGCTTCTTACCCTTCGACAGGGGAGCTCCAGTGTTCGAGTGTTTGGAATACGTTTCAGGAAACTTCTACGATATGCTTCAGACCTGTTACCAGATGATGAGGCTAGGGCGAGGCATTTCGAGGAGGCTTTGCATCCAGAGATCCAGCGCCAGGTCACCCCATTTATGCTGAAAACATATCTTGAGGTGCTGGTGAGGGTAGAGGTTGTTTAGAGGACTTTGGCCAGGACTGGATCGTCACGAGAGGGGAATCGTCATGATTCCTCACGAAGCAGAGCTGTGGTCCAGGGTTCCCAGTTTTCCGGACCGAAGAGTTTCCGTTCACCTGGGGGTAGGTCCCAGCCCTTCCCATCTCGTTTCTCCGGAGGCAGAAACTCTCAGACCTATGCCAAGGGATCATGCGCTTGTTTTTCTTGTGGTGTTCGTGGTCATCAGCAGCGGGAGTGCCCAACTTTTCAGAGTAGTCATCGTGCACCTGGCGCTCCACTCCAGGTTCCTCCGTTGTGGCAGTTCCAGCCGAGGCAGCAGCAGCAGGTTGCACCAATTTTAGATCACCAAAGGGTAGATGGAGCAAGCAGAGGACAGCCCCATGACGCTCCCTGTCCTCAGAGAGCAGAGCGCGGCCATGGTGGTGGTCGTCATCAGGGTCAGAGAGGCCGTGGAGGAGGTCGTGGTCAGCTTCATGCTCTAGCGTTACCAGCCCCAGGCGAGCCAGATGTCGTTCGAGGTACCCTTTGCTTGTTTTCTACCTTGGTGTATGCCTTGTTTGATTCAGGAGCAACACACTCCTTCATATCGCCTACCCTTGTCCATGCTTTGGGACTTGAGGTAGAGAGGGTTCCAGTTCCCTTGGCGTTGACTACGCCAGTTGGAGGTCGAGCTGACTTGTTTAAAGTATGTAGAGGCTGTGAGCTAGTGTTGGGGAAACACCGCTCTTGGGGAGATTTCATATGTTTGCGAATACAACCATATGATGTCATACTTGGCATGGATTGGTTGTATTCGGTGCAGGCTGTTGTGGATTGCTACAAGAATAAGGTCATTTTCATTGATGAAGATGGAGAGAAAGTGGTGTTTGTTGGTGAGAGAGGTCCTCAGATGAGTCATAGACGAGTTCCATCCTTATCATCCATGATGGCTGGGATGATTCTGAGTTCTTCAGAGGTTCAACAGTTGGCGTTTCCTAGGGTCGTAGAGGAGTACCCTGACGTATTTCCAGAAGAGGTTGTATCCTTACCCCCTCGACGAGGGATAAAGTTTGGGATCGAGCTACAGCCAGGAGTGTCTCCTATCTCTATGTCTCCGTATAGGATGACCCCTTCTGAGTTACGAGAGCTACGTATTCATCTCGACGGTCTATTGCAGTGTGGTTTTGTTCGTCCAAGTGTGGCACCGTGGGGTGCACCCGTTTTGTTTGTGAAAAAGGCTGATGGCAGTTTGCGGTTGTGCGTCGATTATCATCGGTTAAACAAAGTGTCAATAAAGAACCACTATCCTCTCCCGCGGATTGATGACCAATTCGATCAACTGAAGTGTGCACGTTGGTTCTCAAAGATAGACTTGCAGTCAGGATATCATCAGATGCGTGTAAAGGATGAGGATATCCCGGAGACTGCTTTCCGCTGTCGTCATGGGCATTATGAGTTTGTTGTAATACCATTCGGCATGACGAATGCTCCAGCTATTTTCATGGGGTTGATGAATGCTGTGTTCCGTGAATTCCTGGACAAGTTTGTTGTGGTTTTAATCGATGACATCCTTTTGTACTCCACATCTGAAGAAGAGAATGCAGAGCATCTACGAGCCATTTTGGGATTTCTTCGCCAACATCAGTTGTTTGGGAAGTTGTCCAAGTGTGATTTCTGGGCTCGAGAAGTTCGTTTCTTAGGGAATGTTGTGTCCCAACAGGGAGTGGCTGTGGATCCATCGAAGATAGAAGCAGTAGTGTCTTGGGCATCCCCCAAGACCGTGTCAGAGGTGCGAAGCTTCCTTGGACTCACAGGCTATTATAGGAGGTTTGTAGCCAATTTCTCCAGAGTTGCGACTCCTCTAACAGCTTTGACCAGGAAGGATCAAGCGTTCATATGGACTGATCAGTGTCAGACAGCTTTCGAGTATCTAAAGGATAAGTTGGTATGTGCCCCAGTCCTTTGTCTTCCAGTGGAGGGAGTCCAGTTTGATGTTTTCTGTGATGCTTCACATCTGGGGCTAGGCTGTGTTCTCATGCAGCAGAGGTCAGTTGTTTCTTATGGGTCTCGGATGTTACGTCCACATGAATGCAACTATGCCACCCGTGATCCTGAGTTGGTAGCCGTGGTGTTTGCTCTGAAGTTGTGGAGACATTACCTCATTGGTGAGCACTTTGTGGTTTTCACCGATCATAAGAGTTTGAGGTATGTTTTCTCCCAACGTGACTTGATCTTGAGGCAGCGTCGGTGGGTGGAGTTCTCGCAGGAATACGACTTTGAAATATCGTATACACCTGTAAAAGGGAACGTTGTAGCTGATGCACTAAGCCGAAAGTCACGTAATGATGTTGTGCATGAATCTGGCGATTCATGGAGTGTGATGGAAGAGCTAGCAGCTTTGCATCTTGATATGGGAGAAGTTGGGGGTAGAGGTCGTATATTCGAGATGACGGTGCAGTCATCTATGATGCAGAAGGTGGAAGAGTCTCGGTTGGGTGATCTAGAGGTGGAAGTCTGGAGAGACAGAGTTGTTTGTGGAGAGGCCCATGATAGTTGGTCGGAGGATGAACAACACCGAGTGTTGTATCATGGCAGTCTTTTTGTTCCCTTGGCGATGCGCAAGACGATTCTCCGAGAGTCCCATAGTTCACCCTTGGCGGTACATCCTGGTGTGATGAAGATGTACCGATCCTTGAGGAGTCAGTTTTGGTGGCCTGGGCTGAAGCGTACAGTTTCAGAATGTGTGTCTCGATGTTTAGTCTGCCAGAAGGTGAAGGTCGAACACTGTGTTCCTGGTGGTCTTCTCCAGCACTTAGATATTCCTCAGTGGAAGTGGGAGGACATCTCAATGGACTTTGTTACAGGTTTACCTCGAGCTCCGGGAGTACATGATGCTATGTGGGTGGTAGTGGATTGTTTAACAAAATCATCCCACTTCATAGAGATCAAGGTGTCGAGATCAGTGGAAGTTTTGTCGAGGCAGTATCTGGAGGAGGTGGTGAGGCTTCACGGAGTTCCTAAGACGATTATTTCTGATCAAGATCCTCGTTTTACCTCCAGAGTGTGGAGAGGTCTCCATCATGCTTTTGGTTCTCAATTATGCCTTAGCACTGCTTTTCATCCTCAAACGGATGGTCAGACAGAGCGAACAATCCAGACTCTTGAATACATGTTGCGCTCTTGTGTTCTTGATTTTGGAGGTTCATGGGTGAAGAACTTACCATTGGAAGAGTTTTCTTACCATAATAGTTTTCACTCTACCATCGGTATGGCACCGTTTGAAGCCTTATATGGTCAGCCATGCCGTTCTCCGTTGTACTGGACTGTGGTCGGAGAGTCAGCAATTCTCGGACCAGAACTAGTGCAGAATACAACAGAGATGGTTCAGGTGATTCGTGAGAGGATGAAGACAGCACATGATCGTCAGAAATCATATGCTGATCAAAGAAGGAGACCGTTAGAGTTTAATATTGGGGATCATGTGTTTCTAAAGGTGACTCCCCGTCGTGGGAAGTGAAGGTTTGGTCGTGGAAGTATGATTTCTCCCCGGTTTGTTGGGCCTTTCGAGGTGTTAGCTTGTGTTGGAGCTGTGGCGTATCGAGTAGCACTTCCCCCTCAGATGAGTCGGATACATGATGGTTTCCATGTATCACAGCTCTGTCTTTATCTTTATGATGAATCTCATGTTATCGATTTGGGAGAGATCGATATTGACGATGATGCAACCTTCGAGGAGCGACCTGTGGAGATCCAAGACCACAAGGAGAAGGTGTTGCGTGGGTGTTCTATCCCCTTAGTTCGTGTCTTGTGGCGACACGGTGGCATGGAGGAGAGTACCTAGGAGCGTGAGTCACAGATACGTGCTCAGTACCCAGATTTGTTTAATGTTTAACTCTTTCCATGTAATGATGTTTCCTTTATGGTTAGACCTTTCAGGTTTTATTTATGTACCTTTGATGTGATGTTATGTTTGAATTGTTTGGTTATGGATTGTTTGTTTCCATACTCTCAGATGTCGTAGTTTTGTTCCAGCTTTTGAACAACTCATGGTGGTTTTCCCCTGAGAGGTATCTTATGGGGTGGTTGTTCGGACCCCTCTTTTCTTCTGGGTTGGTTTTTAATTCTCGAGGACGAGAATGTTTTGAGAGGTATCTAATGTAATGGCCCGGACCTCCCTGGTCCATTACTTTGTGAAAATGTGGTGTTGGAGGTGTTTCGGGAGGTCAATGTGACTTATCCCCCACTTGCTGCCTACCGGTAGCTCGGTCTACGGGTAGCTGCTGATTATCGGTAGCTCGGTCTACCAGTAGCTGCTGATTACCGGTAGCTCGGTCTATTGGTAGCTGCTGCCTACCGGTAGCTCGGTCTACCTGTAGCTGCTGATTACCGGTAGCTCGGTCTACCGGTATCTACTGCCTACCGGTAGCTCGGTCTACCGGTAGCTGTTGATTACTGGTAGCTCGGTCTACTGGTAGCTGCTGATTACTGGTAGCTCGGTCTATCGGTAGTTGCTGAGTACCGGTAGCTCGGTCTACCGGTAGTTGCTGCTTACCGGTAGCTCGGTCTACCGGTAGCCGCATCCTACCATTAGCTGGGTTTACCGGTAGCCACGGCGTACTGATATCTTGGTATACTGGTACCCGCAGTCCAGCAGTAGCTCGGCTAACACCTTGCCAAATTTCTAGTTCTATGAACAGTGTTTCTATCGGTGAGGTTCAGTGAACAGTGTTTCTATCGGTGAGGTTCTATCGGTGGACTTCTATCGGTGAGGTTCAGTGAACAGTGTTTCTATCGGTGAGGTTCAGTGAATAGTGTTTCTATCAGTGAGGTTCAGTGAACAATGTTTCTATCGGTGTGGTTCTATCGGTGGACTTCTATCGGTAGACTTGAACAGTGTTTTCTATCGGTGAGGTTCTATCGGCGGACTTCTATCGGTAGACTTGAACAGTGTATTCTATCGGTGAGGTTCTATCGGTGGACTTCTATCGGTAGACTTGTACAGTGTTTCCAGAATCCTAAGAGCTACCGATTCCATACTTTTCCAAATTTCACGAATGAACAGTGTTTCCAGACTTCATGAGAGCTACTGATTCCATACTTTGCCAAATTTCACGAATGAACAGTGTTTCCAGAATCCGAAGAGCTACCGATTCCATAATTTGCCAAATTTCACGAATGAAGAGTGTTTCCAGACTTCATGAAAGCTACTGATTCCATACTTTGCCAAATTTCACGACTGAACAGTGTTTCCAGACTTCATGAGAGCTACCGAATCCATACTTTGCCAAATTTTGAGTATGTGAATAGTGTTTCCAGCTTCGTAAATTTGACGTTTTCTTTGACGTAAAATACTTTTAAAACCTTATTTTAAGGACTTTAAGGCCGATTCAAAGGCCATAAATCCTATATTAATTATTCCTAAGGCCGGGATGTTTTTACTTTGTCAAACCGCGTGGCTTAATGTGATCCGTTTTTAATGGAGAATAAATCGGATCTTAAACTGTCGCCTCTCTAATTTATTTTTTAAAGGGAACGAGATATCATTCTTCGTTGTTCTTCCTCCTGGTTCTCATCTACGAGACGCTAGAACCTTGAAATCATTACCGTAGGAGTTTCACAATCAAACGTTACTCAGATCAGTTCCGCTCTATTTGATGCAACCAAGTTGTGTCGATCGTTCTTCCATATAAGGTATCTTTTATCATCGTTCCTTCAAGGATCACCTTCTCTTGTTCTTCCTTCCCTATTATCATTTAATCTCCATGGTTCTAATGGGTTTTATTGGGGTTGGTTGGTACTGTCATTCCGTGGCATCCTCCGGTGGATGCAGCTATCATGAGGAGAAGAGGACTGTGACCTGTTGTGTGGATAAAGGACGTCA
Organism: Viscum album; assembly: GCA_963277665.1. Taxonomy (NCBI): domain Eukaryota; kingdom Viridiplantae; phylum Streptophyta; class Magnoliopsida; order Santalales; family Viscaceae; genus Viscum; species Viscum album. The sequence continues at coordinate 356,644,400 of OY728158.1, read as the reverse complement.
AGAACTGTTCGAGGTAGGGGATTCATGGATTCTCTAATTGTGTATGTGCAATCGTAGAATTAGCATGATTTAGTCCTTTGGATCACAATGAAATTGACCTAATTAAATACTTGAACCGGATTAAAAGAATTGGTTGATCGCATGTTGTTACTTTGTACCGTGATAACGGTTTGCCTCATGTTTTCCTAGATAGAGTGATATCTATGATTTTATTTAATTTGTTGCTCGTTCATGATGGAAATTGATAAAGAACGTAAATTCAGAATTATTTGTTAAATAATTGGCTATAGATAAAGAGGCATGTTAATGAATCTGTTAATTCAAGATGGATTAAAGAACTATTAGTTCGATAATTTCAAAAGGGTTCTGAGTTACCCGCTTGCTTGTAAGGCTGAATGCCTTTTGGTTTGGAGCTCTGAGTGCTCATCTTATATGAAGGCTGAATGCCTTGTTAAAGGGCTGAGATCCTATTTTGTGATCTTTGATTTCCTGCTGCTTGTGATTTTATGTGAGCCTAGATGGCTGTTGTGATATGTGGAGACATGGGGACTTGTGGTTGTGGCAGCAGATGACGCCTAGTGTGGCGAGATGCATCGGTTTATGCATGTGGGTGTCAGGGAGGACACCAAGAATGATGGTCTGAGATGAATGTGATGGTTTGATGTTGGTGGTTTGATTGTTTATCTGCTTTACTTTTCCCAACTGCTCAAGGCAGCTGGTTTTGATTACCCTCTTTCCGAAGGAGGTGAAGAAACGCGGGGTATGCCACGTGCTTTCCGTGTTTAGCCTCTCGATGGAGGATGGGTCTATTCTCTTGCTATAGGAGGCAAAGACTCGATGGGTAGTATATCTTGTCACCGTGTTGAGTCCTTTGTGTTTAGTAGCATGGGATGCTTTTCTAGAATTCCTGGGAATATGGGAAAGGTAATTCCATAATGAAGGTTTGTTTAAATGGTGATAATCCACAGGGATGGAGAAACTGGAATTTAATAGTGATGTGAATCCTAAAAAGGAGCAGTTTTTGAATGTGATGCCAATTTAGTTTAATGTGGTAAATTGTTCATGGTTAATTAATGTTTAAAGAATTAATTAACGTACAGTGGAATTGATAAAATGAGAATGGATTAATCTAATAAAGCTCTTCAAATGGTTGTGTGCTTATAGGATACCTAGTCTTAGAAGTAGCAGCCTGGAGTCTGAGATACGTTAGCTGCAGTTGTGCCTATGACTAGGTAATGCCCATAGTGTGGTTGTGAGTTATATATATTCTGTACTTTTTGTGTTTCTATACGCTACTCCACCCTGTCAGTAAGGGCAACTGACACCCCTGGGATTCTGAGCCCTGGGGGGTGTTTTCCCCAACATTCTGATGGGAGGTTGAATGGCTGACTACCCCCTTTGGCCCCACTCTCTTCTCTTGGTATATCTTTGTGCTGGTAGGCACAGTGGTTAGTTTTACCCATATATGTGTGTAGAGGGATGTAATGGCTTGTGTTTATTTCACACACATATATTCTGGATATAGTATCCTATGGACTACTATAGGTGTAACGTGTATAGTCTGTGATGGCTTGAGGATCCTTACTTGGCGTATGGGCTGTGATGGCTCGAGGTATAATACTCGATGTATGATACACGTTATACGAGCTATGGTGGCTCCTGGAAACTACCTGGTTACTTTGGTTGTGAGGATGGTGTGGTGCTTAGCCTAGGTGTCTGCGGGAAAGCCTTTGTGGTTCACGTGGTGCAGGTTGTGGAGCTTAGCTTAGGTGTCTGCGGGAAAGCCTTTGGTGAGTGATGCACAGGATGTATGCCGTTGGGGCAAAGCGGCAAACCAGTGGGGAAGTAGTAGTGGGGTACCCTTGATATTCTTTACTATATTCAATATTCTTGTATTCTTTACTTGGTGAGAGTAGCCATGGTGAGGTTTGGAACTTAGTATACCTGTTTAGGTAACAAGTTAGTTTCACTTGTTGTTCACTGGGCTTTAGCATGATTTGTTTACTTTTTCACAAGAGGCTTGAGGAGGATCCTACTGAGTATACTGTTATACTCACCCTATGTACATATAAACTATTTTTCAGGTCACCTGGAGCAGGTTGGAGATCAAGCTGGTTACTACTAGCTTGCGGTTGGAGGAGGAGTCGTTTGGGCTTGTGGTCGCTGCCGTTTTACTTTATTTTGGGTACTTTTAGTTTTCCCTTCCAATTGTAGTACTTTTGCAGGACATTTCATATATGTACTTGGGTTTCTTTTATATTTCAGTTATGAGTTGGAGTTGGTTGGATTCTATTCTATCTCCCTCTTCTCCGTGTGTTCTCTTAGAGGGTAATGCCTTCCATTTGTGTGTGTATTATACCCTCGGTGATAGTCGCCAACCCGGGGCCTACTGGAGGCGGGACTCGGGGGTCATTATCTCCCTTCTCACATTGCCGGCCCAGGAGGGGTACACTTTGTGGGGAGGGGGTTGTGACATTACAGTTATGGTAAACATCTTTAAAAATAATGTGGAATTATAACCCAATCAATATGAACGGATGTACATTAGAGAAATGTGGAGTCATCATGAAACACCAATACCAACTATATTTTATTGATGCCCAATATTTACCTATATATTATATAGGTGTCTCCAATATTATATAAATATAGAGTTGAACTTCATCACATATTATCACGCCTAAACTGATGGTCAATCTGAGTTTACTTTTCATACACTTATATACATATTGGTTGGATGATCATTTGAATTCAATTGAGGATGGGACCAAAAATTTCTTCTAGTTAAGTAAACCAATAATAACAGTTTCCAATCAAGTATCCAATTATTTCCATACAAATCCCTTTAAAGAAAGAGTTGTAGAACACCTATATGTTGTGAGGAAGCTGGTGAATGAATAATTTTAGGTCATAACGGTGAAGGAAATGGTGGTTATGGTAAACACCATGTTGAAACACGTCAATCCTACTCGGAGTCAACAAAAGAGTTATGCAAAAAATCATTAAAGAGACATGGTGTTCGATTTCAGAGTCAACGTATTTTTTTTATATACACAAGGAATAATTTGATTATATTTTTTACGAAGGAACATCTTATGTCAAGATACATCAGGCCCATTGAGATCCTTGATCACATTACAATGATGAATTATCAAATATCACTCAATCCTAAACAATATCAAGTACATGATGTATTCCATATATCTATGTTGAAGAATTATTTACTAGACCAATCACATGTACTCAATCCTGAGGAGGTACTGTTGTAGAATGATCTTTCATATGAGGATTTGTCAGTGAGGATTGAAGATTATAGTGGAAAAGTTCTATGAAATATGTAAATGATAATTGTAAATGACTTTTGGAGAGACAAAATGTTTGTTGTATCATTTGGGAACAAGATGAAGTGATGAAAATAATGACCCTAGTATTTTTTTAGTTTGGGGAAAATAAAATTTTGATGTTGAATTTTTTTAAAGGGGTAAGATTGTAATGACTAAAAATTTTATAAAAAATATTCCCCATGCATTTTAATATAATGTACTATTATATATTGTGGATATAAAAAACACATGAACATATTTAGTTTTATTATATCATATCAAATATGAAATATTGTGAAGAATATTTACACATGATAATATAGTCATTGAATAATGATCATATGATTTGTATAAATATAGGTGGTTAATAAATGTAATTGTCATAGAAAAAGGATGTGAAGGAATAAATGTGTTGGATCATACCATTTGAAGACCATTTACTTAATATTTTAATTAAGAGAGAATCTCTGGTATTTTTCTAGACTAAGGCCATGATGATATCCAATGACATAATAATGAGAGAAACTATTTTTGAGGGACATTGAATCTCATTGAGATCACCACCCAAACCATGTACTTTGAAACACCCCATGAATGTATCACCATCGTGAACCATAGCCTTGGGTCATTTTATGGTGTATAAAAAGGATATGTATCAATACCATAATAATATGAACATATATTTCATTTTCAATATAACAATACTCATATTTCATTCTTTTCATTGTTTTATAAATGATTCTGATTTGTATGAAATAAAAAATTGTATTTTTAATTAGTATTTAATTTCAAATAATTTTTTAATTTTTATTAAATAATTCTATTTAGAAATAAATAAATAAAAATTAAATTTTTTTATTAAATATAAAAGAATATATTTTTTTAGAACTAAAATGTAAATCTTATAGGGGTTCAAAAAACTGTTATTGTGAAAAAACCCCATTATTTCTCAAAAAATGTAGATTTTATTTTAAAAAATAAAATTTATATATTTATAAAATAATGTTTTTAAAATAAATATTATTGTTGAAAATTGACTATCGAAATTATCAAATTGTGATTTATTCATAATTTTTTCAGACAATCAAATTTTCAGGTAAAAATTAAATATCATCTAAATATTTTGTGTGTATTATAAATTCATAAAGACCAAAAAGTGTTGTAATAAAAAAAAATAAGGTATATATAAGAAGAAATATATTTTTTACATTAAAATATTTTGATTTTATATTAATTTTAATATATTTATAATGCCTTTATGAATCGTTTAAAACCATTAATACATTTTAATGATTTAAAATCATTTCATTTAGAATATGACTCACCTCCACATCATAAATGACATTTTTTATTATGTTCATCCCTTTTCTTTATAAAATAATTAAAAAATCCTCTTTGGTAGAAACTATTTGCAGAATTCATGGGCTGGTTTGTGGTTTTGGTTACTTTAATATATAAATTCCAAAAAACCTATGTTTTAGAAATAATAATGAATTCCCCAATCATTTCATATATATACCCACCAATTCATCCATTTATCTTCATTAAAAATCATTATAACTTGTCATGAATCAACTATATCCTCTATAGAGTCATCCCAAGGATCCCCAATCCTTCAAGATTCCCTTCCTTAGAATTTGGTGTCAAACACTCAAGGCAATAGTTCTTTTACTTTTCCGGTATAATCTGGTATATTAATTATATTATGATTATTATCTATATTTTATAGCATTGTGATATGTTATTCAATATCCCCCTTACTAAACATATGTTTTATAAATAATTAGGGACCAATTTCTATCTCATTAATCCCTTCTATAATCATTTATACACCCCTGTTTTGCTGCCTAAATTTCACCATGATTTTTCATGCCAAACAATTGTCTGGTGAATACCCATACCCATTTCTTATCTATTGTGTTCACCTTTATGAACATATACTTTTTGAATAGGTAATTACATTTATTTATTCCAAACACCATGATCATGTAATAATATATGACGATGAATGAATCTATGATGTATAAACTATGTGGCACGCATAATCGTGAGAATGAAATGAATGTGATGGGTGGACCGAAAATTAATAGCTTTCTAACGGATTGGTTAATGTTTATTATACAATGATATCATTTTGGGATAAAAAGCAAACCTAAATCCTTTATAATAATTTTCCCATCATGATGTTTTGGAAATTATCCATGAACAATTTTTATGAAGCAGTGTTTTAAGTTATTTCCACATTTCCCATGTTTCTTTTATAATTATCATGTTATACCATGTCTCATTGTTCTTGTTTATAATTTATACCCCTATTCTGAATCTTTTATAAGACTATTTTAATAAATATATTATTCTATTTTTTACAACATGTCTATACACTTACTAGTCTTCATTGATTTCCACATTCATATGTATGTTCCCAGGTTATCCCATGAAGTTTTTAGAATGAAGATGTTATGGATGTTTTCAATATTTATTATGTATTCATTAATTAATGTTGTATTTTAATGTAACTAATTCCAAAATAAAATATTTTTATTGATCATATAACTTTATTGAAGTTTAATTTTACGTAATAAATCATTCATTAAAAATAAATAAAGAATAGGGTTGTCATATCTACTCCGCTGGTGAAACTTGTATCACTAATAATATTTTTAAATATAGGAATCTTATAGCGTATAACACTATGACCATAAATATCCCTTTCCACATCTTAGAATCAAAAATATTTTTTACACTCTATAAAATATATTCCACAAAATCCTCAGCTCTTAATTTCTTCAACACCCACTTCTTTAAAAAAAATTAGCCTATTATATGACCATATATTTTGTTCCTGATAAGAGACTTGTGAAATAGAAATTATAACCTATCCTACATCAATGAAATACTCATTATTATAATTCACATATACTAGAAAACCTCTCTAGTATCTGATTCTCGGAAAATAATTTGTTTAATGTAACCTACAAAATATTCTAAAATATTCAGTTCAGAAGTGTATGCCTTTGTATGACATCCATTATCTAAAAAACTGATGCGCTTTCATCCACAACATGATTATTTCTAGAATTAAAATTATTTCCAATGAAACCTATCATTCCATTAAAACCTAAAGTGTAGAAAAAAGGGTATCATGTCCTAGAATACATATAACAAATAATCCTTCGATAGAGTGGAATATCCCTTCCTCAGCTTCATGTTGATCTAGATGAGATTATTCTCTAGATGGTTTGATTTGGTCATTCAATATGTATCATTTTTATCCATCAAAAGCCACCTCAATAGTGGAATCATGTAGATATTCACCATCAATATGGGCCTTTCTTAGGGAGAACCCCTATCCCATTCCCTCTTCATTTTAATGGATGATGTGTATTCTATAATAATTTCATCAACATCGAAGGAAAACCTCATTCATGGGGAGAAGACCTATTTCATGGGGCTTTATATCTCTCACCTCTTCTTCAACGATGATTATCTACTATTATCCAGATCCACTTTAGAATAATTCATGGATATATATATATATTCTATTTCCTCATTATGAGATTCTATTGATGTAATTGGTCAATATTTATATGGAAACAAAAATCAGCACTCTAATTCCCACTTATAGAAAGAGAGCCTCCAACATGCGATCGATATTCCGATGGTTAAAAAACACCAAAAATATCTCAAAATTAAAATGATAATAAAATGTCAAAAAAGTGGTATTCTCTAGAATAAATGAAATATTGAAAGAAATATTCCATGGAAGGAATTTAAAAATGGATTACATTGCAAGAAAAATTATAAATAATTAAACTCTATAGTCTATCCCCTCAATTTTTATGACCATCTTCATATTACTGAAAATAATTATTAAAAAAAATACACGCACATCTCACCAACTTTTGGTGGGTGACGTAGGGGATTAGAAACATGGTAAAAAATATTCACTTGATAGTGGGGGAAAAGATCTAGAAACCCAATCATTATAGGGCAATAGGGTTCTGGTATCTTTTATACTTTAAGGACTCATCTTGTTTGATTTTCCCAACCCCCACCCTAGATTCCTCTCTAGTGGCATGTGATGTTCTCACAAGATCCATCTGATAGAGATATACTGGATAATAGGCTTTGGATCATTTGATATGTTTTGTAAAGACCAGTTCCTAGAGGATGACAATGAAAACAATGAATCATACCACATCACTAAAAGCCTAGAATATGTAAATGTCTTCTACATACTCAATGTGGCCAATAAAAGTTGGTCCACTAAGAAAATATTCTCCCTGTTTAATGATATATAGGGAAATATTATCGAGAGATTACTGATTGTGAGATGTAACACCCCAAGATTCCACGATACGTTTCCCTTTGAATAATGCAATGGCGTGCATTGTACGCAACTTCAAGATTCTAACACACCACAACCAATCAAACTAGCCGTTATGAATAGTAATACCTACTTTTTGAAATTTTATAAATTCAATATCTCCAACTAGACTTCATTTTTGGATTCAGAATATCGAATTTATCATAAGGTGAAATTTTGGAACTTTTCAGATAACACTTGTATTTTAATGAATAGTGAAAATTACTAAATTTTAATTAAAAACAATTTTTTAAATCAAAATAATTTATAGTGACCAATTATATTATTGAGTGGTTTTATAGTATAATTAGAATATATTTTTACCATTTTATCCAATGGTGTTCATTAGAATTAATTTCACTTTGAAATTGGACGTAAACAATTGTCAATCTTTTGATATATATTGTTTCTTAAAAACACGCTATTTGTTGTGACAGCGGGAATTAATTATAAAATTAAATAATGAAAATTATATGTTTGGAATTTTTTAAAATAGACATCATTTTTCAATTCGGAATATCAATTATATCTTAGGGTGAATTTTTGGCATTGTTCTGAAAAACTTCAATTTTTGATGAATAGTGAAACTACTAAGTGGTAGTTAAAAAACTGAATTTTTTATAAAACATAATTTTACCGCTTCTGTGAATGGAATTTTGAAAATCTGAGAGACACGGTTAATATCAAGAAGTAAATTGTGGTTCAATGAAATGAAAATAATTTTTGGTGAATAGTAACTTTTTGCTTTTATTTACCACGGTTAAAAGTAAATAGGTTATTTATGGGTAAAAATGATATTAATGTTACCCTAACACATGTCCTAATCAATTGGACAAGTGTATCTAGACCAAAAACATCCTTAGGAATAAAACATTATCATATAGGTCCACTTGGATTAGATTAGGACATTTATTATTATTTAATTTAAAGAAGAGTTAAAAGAGTTAAAATCAAAGTTTATTTACTAAAATATTTTTAATATAGGGTTATACATAAGATAAATTCTATTTTAAATATTCATTAGAAATATAAAAATATTTTCTACATAATAATATTTTATTTATAATTTTTAGACATTTATTAATTTAATATATTTATGACACAATGATGATGCAGTAATTATCATAATAGTAAACAATTAATATAATTGATATTATAAATACCCAAATATATATAATTTAAGACTTTTAATGAGTTACACTAATTTTATAGGATAATATGACATATTAGTATTTATTTAATTGGCTTTTTTCGAAGTAATAATTCTTTTATGAGTTTCCCAAAAATCAACTATTGAATAGTGTCAAAATTGACATAAAAGAGTTTTTAAAACAAATATTATATTATTAATTGATATAAAATTCTTAAGAATCTAAGGATCAGCCAAGAGACTAATATCATGATAGGTATATCATTAATGGACCACTTGGGGGTCACTTGGATGTATATAGTACGTTTATTAATTATATAATATAAAAATACAAAGTGACATGGTAAATGTCAAATTAATTAACTAAGAGTTAAAACTAAAAGATAAGGTTAATATAGTCAACCAAACCTGTCTAAATTCTATTGGTTGAATGTTTTGCGACCTATATCGACCTTAACCTTTTAATAATCAACTTTGGAGCCATTAGAAACCGAATTAGAATTTTATATAAATTAATATTTCTAGCTTTTCCAAAGGTGCCCCTCACCCCTCTTATAAAAGGTCACACCCCCTTCTCATTACTTCACACCTTCAAAGTGTTTTGGTTCGGCCAAAATCTGCCCAAATACTCTCTCAACATCCCTCACTACAACCTATAGTCCTTAGTTTTATCAGAAAGCCAACCTATGGAGCCTTTTTGATCAAATCAAAAGGAAGAACCCGAAGAAGAGGTAATGTTTTCACCACACTTTTTAAAATTCATTTCTTCTTAAACTTATATTTTCTTTGTTATTACCATTATAAAATAATAACTCCAGTATCTTATATATAATGTGATGTTATTATAAGTATTTTACAACCATATTCAGTATTCTATCCACCCTTTGAATAAAATGACACCATACATGCGTACGTATGGCTTACCGTCTCCACGTCGTGGTGTAATTTTTATTCAATATATTATTATTTGGGAGGGCATAATAATGTTTTTTAATTCTTGTAAATAATAAATATAACATGATACGGATTCTTTATATATGATATACCATCCAATTATATATTATTTTAATTTTAAAATAATGATATTTTCACCCATGCGTACGTACGGACTACCGTCTCCGTGAACGCGATTAGATTCATTCTCCATCGTATCCATTCAAGAATAATTATCATTTGATGATTTAGAAATAATTCCTAAGAACATGATATAATTATATATATGGATAAGATACAACCTATCCATAACAAACATGGCTTTCATAACAAAACATATAAAAGAAAAAAGTAAGTTAACACCCGAAACGATGATAATTCTAAGATATTGTTAACAAAGAAATGATAAAATATCATATATGATATCATATTAATGAATATGATTCATGAATAATTTAATAACAATTATTTCAACATTATACTGGAGGTTAACCTACCCCCAACCAAGGAAAATTACATGGTAAGGGGTTACCTATCTCACTTTTAAATCCGTGAGAATTCCATTGTTCACCACTTATTTATTGCATGTGGTGTGTGTAATGCCCATGATTGTATTCATTGTGTAATATAAATTAATTTATGGTTATTTACATCATCATGGTATGTTATTTCTTTCATGGGTGTATGTTTCGTAAGTTACCTAATCGATAAGGGAATTTGAAATTTCAATTTCCACTCATTTGGCTTTACGCATATTTCATTGAATATATTACTCCAAGATTATGTGTGGAATCACTATTTATTTGATTATTTAATAACTTCCACTCCCCCTTTTTGTGGATATACTTTTGATACACATAATCACTCCAGTGATAATTTCTCAAGTCATCCATATGAAATTTATAAGAGTAATTTTGACACATTCTCCATTTGTTGAGTTAAACATCCAATTCACTGGTGTTGTTTTTACAAGATTATGTGTGAATATCCTTTGATTGTTTTACACTGGATATCCAATCATATTTAGTGTATTTATATTTTTCACACATAACTATGTCATTGATTTATCCTTAACATAAGGATACGCCCTTTTTGAGAGATTTCATCTCAATTTAAATTGCATTGAGACTTCTTTGTTGTTATACATAAAATCACTTTTATGTGGTGTACATAATGTACTTTGACATAGTATATCATGAATCCCTTTATTCTCATGATATTACAAATTTTTGATTACCTCAATTATTTGTATTCGCGTGTACTTCTTTTTGTTAGAATCTCTAACTAAAATACTTTTTTAAATGTTTTAAAGACTTATTCATCTAAATCTTGCTCATTAATGTCCATGTTTTAAAAATGGTTTTAAGGATTTATTTATATGTAAATTAACGTTTTAAAATTAAAACACCTTTTAAATGTTTCGAAGTGGTATGTGACACTTTGATTCAAAAATCTATTTTTAAATGGCTTCTTGAAAAATAGTGTGACTTTTAAATGATTTCAAGAAAAAGGAAGATACTTCTCTCAAATAGTTTTGATGATTATTTTCATCTATGCCAACATCCTTCATTATTCATGATTGAGGTTCATGTGATACAATATAATCTTACATATTGTATTAAATGAGTTATGTTTGACTATGGATGTGCTATTTTTATACCATTCATGGTTTGTGGTTAAAATATTGACATTTCGTTTGCTACTTTTGATACAAATGTTTCTGTTATGTTTAAACTTATTCATATGAGGAATGCATAGGACTTAATAAGTGAAGGGTGGAGACCTCTATAGCTCCTCGATGCATCAGTAGGTCGCATGAGACAAACTAGTGTCTTGGCACAAGGCCATGGTAAAATCTTATTTGTAGTCTTGGCACGAGTCCTTGGCTATGTGGATATGATAGTCTGGCATTATGCATTCCATCATTATGAAAGTGGTTATTGATATTTCATGTGATCATTCGACTAGTAGAATATCCTTATGAGTATGTAAATGGAATTATTTTATTTTATCTTTTCCATTTTATGCTGATGTTCATGTTTAAAAGGCTTTTGTTTTAGTTATAAACTGCCTTAAGTGTTTATGCTTATCTATGAAAGCTTCTGCTATAATGTTATCCTTACTGGGCATCTGAGCTCACCCTTTTCAATGATTTATTTTTCCTAGGATTATGAAGAACTAATTTCTGAATGACCGGTAGGGATATTATGAGGGGATATGAAGACAAGATGTTGTTGTAGTTTTTTTACCTTATGATGTAATGTAAGACTTATGAATATATCTAGTGTTTCCAATACTACTAAACTAATTGGTATTTCGAGACTTGATCCTTTGTGATCATGCCAATGTTATGTAATAATGCACCGACTCTGGGTATCTAGGGTCGGGGCGTTACAGTTGGTATCAGAGGAAGTTTAGTACAAACCTTAGAAACTAGATTTAGATAAACTCTGATTAGAGCACGTAGACCTAAGATGAACTTTAAGGATTAGTATAGAAGAATTTCCTAGAATTTTGGTATTGTAGAGATTTTGTGTGTTTTCCGAGAAATACATCCATGTCTGGATACGAGCAGGTAGAGGCGGATCTGGCACAGATGTACCTAGGGGTAAAACCCGAAAACACCGCTTTGAGCTAGACTCGAACGAGAAATGATGCACGACAACCGGCCTTTCTGCACTCTTGGTTACGAAACTCTCCGGGTATATGCTTAGGATAATTTACATTTTATTTACAAGCCAGATTAATGTATTATATATATAATATGATAGTAAATGACCTTGGTTAATCCTAATGTGTTTTAAATTGAGAATATGGTGACATGTTAATATTTAAATGATTGTATGACTACTATTACTCACACAATGATTTCTGGTTTTAGTCAATGGCTGGATTCCAAGGATGTCATAGTGACTTTGAGAATGATGTACAAGGTGGGAACGGTGGTGGCAATGAGAAAAAAAATGGAATGTTGATAGGCGTAAATGATATCGTCTTTATGCCAAATCAATTTTCCAAAAATATGATCAACAATATATATATTAACCAATTACTGGACTCAACAAAGAATAGAAAGGTGAGGAATGATCAGAGCTCCAGTAGTGGAGACCATGGAGAAAGAAATCCTCAATATCCATCATGCATGAAATGTAGAAGGAGACTCCCAGGAAAGTGTCTCAATGGGACAAAGAAATGTTTTATGTGCGGGAAGGAAGGACATAAAGTGAAGAATTGCCGAAGAAAAATGAAGAGTACTATGTAAGAAGATAAAAATGGTCACAAGAATCAATTTACAATCATTATTTGTAAATGTAGGGGACCTGGCCATTACCTGAGTGAATGTCCTATTATATAGGACATTTTATTGGTCAGAGAAGAAGCTATGTGGAAATAAATGGTTGGATAAATGTTTAAAAATTATTATTGATCCTTGTTGAAGGGTTTACTTTCGAATAATTTTCTCTTGTATTTTTAACCCTAACGTTTTCCATGTGAGAATGATATTTATGGAAGAATTATATTTTCTCTTGTGGATATAGTTATAAATAACCATTTGGTTTTATATGATCATTGGGTTTGAGGCAATTACGAATTATTATAATTTGTGATTAAAATGCAAGGTATGTGATAACATTTGTGGTTAAATTATGTCATGGTTATTTTGAGGAATTTATCTCATTTTGGTAATGTTATAAAATATAGTTTTTGAAAAAGGAAAACATGTAGACCGTGTGACAACCCGTCACATCGGGCAAAGCTGTGGGAATCGAACCAACAACCAAAGTGCGATTGAGATTTATCGCCTACCACTGGACTACGTGAAGTCCCTGGTTAGTGTGACTATTATTTTTAGTTAAATAAATTTATTGATTAATAATAATTTGATTTTGGATCTTATGTCTTATCAAATGAATACCCTTAGTATTGGAAAATGAATTGGTGATTAAGTGATAAATGTTATTTTTGAAGTTGTTCTCTTTGTTGAGAACACTATATGCCAAAAGAAAATAGAGTAGTATGGTATTTCATTTGAGGAGTAATGGTGGATTTTTATCTTTGTTTTTATTGTGGATTTATAATGATTTGGGTTATTTATAGAAATGATTAGGTTAATTACTTTTTATGTATGTTACTTTGAGAGTAATTAATGTCATTTGGATATAAAATTTAACGTGGAAGACTACATTCTTAATAAGTTTTGGTTTTCAATCATAGTTTTGATTATATTAAAATATTTTAAGGACTATTGATTACTGAATGGTATTTATTTACCTTTGGGGTATTGTTGGTTTAATTTTGGATATTATGATTAGTGTTTATTTCTCTCAAGGAATATCCTTTTGGGGGATCATTAGATCTTGTACTAACCATTTTGGTTTTGATTAATCTCTAAAGAAAATGTAAATATATAGCCCATCCTGCATGGCTGATGTGATTCTATAGAAGTTTATTCTAGCTCTTCCAGTGTGACCATGTCTTCTTGAATACTCATCATTTAAAAAAAATGAGTTAGTTGTGGAAACTTATTAAAGAATTAAACTCTACATAAAATGTAAGTATATATCATTATATTCATAGTCAATATCATAAATGAATTCCACATCCTTATGTAATGTAACTTAAAACAAAAAATGTTGTCCATTTACTTTCCAACTAGGTGACTAATGGTCGTTTGTCCAAACACAAGTTTGTGGTTTTATTATTGTTATCTTTCTCCTGATCATGATTTCTATCCCTCTCCATCATAAAGTGACACTTAGTTTATCATCCATATCCATGTTTTCCTACATGGAATCCGAGTATGGATTTTCTTGGTTGACCTTTATACCACTCTTTCTTTCTTTTAAATTGATAGTTTTATTGACTCTTTTTCTGATGTGGGACTTTCCATTATATTCCCAAGAACAATTTTAAAAATTGCGAGGACGCAATTTATTGAAGGAGGGGAGAATGTGACACCAGATGCTTCCACTGTGCGTTTCCCATAGAATAATGCAATGGCGTGCATTGTACGCAATTTCTAGATTCTAACACACCACAACCAATCAAACTAGCCGTTATGAATAGTAATACCTACTTTTTGAAATTTTATAAATTCTATCTCTCAAAATGGACTTCATTTTTGGATTTGGATTATCTAATTTATCCTAAGGTGAAATTTTGGAACTTTTCAGATAACACTTATATTTTGATGAATAGTGAAAATTACTAAATTTTAATTAAAAACATCTTTCTAAATCAAAATAATTTATAGTGATAAATTATATTATTTAGTGGTTTTAAATTATAATTAGAATATATTTTTACCATTTTATCCAATGGTGTTCATTATAATTAATTTTAATTTGAAATTGGACCTAAACAATTGTTAATCTTTTGGTATATATTGTTTCTTAAAAACATGTTATTTGTTGTGACAGCGGGAATTAAATATAAAATTAAATAATGAAAATTAAATGTTTGGAATTTTTTAAAATAGGCATCATTTTTGAATTCAGAATATCAATTATATCTTTGGGTGAAATTTTGGCATTGTTCTGAAAAACATCAATTTTTGATGAATAATGAAACTATTAATTGGAAGATAAAAAATTGAATTTAAAATAAAACCTAATTTTACCGCTTCTATTAATGTAATTTATAAAATACGAGAGACAAAGTTAATATCAAGAAGTAAAATGTGGTTCAATGAAATGAATATTGTTTTTGGTGAATAGTAACTTTTTACTTTTGTTTACCACGTTTGAAAGTAAATAGGGTAATTAAGGGTAAAAATGATATTAATGTTACCCTAACACATTACCTAATTCTATTGGACAAGTGTATCTCGACCAGAATCAACCTTAGGAATAAAATATTATCATTTAGGTCCACTGGGATTATATTAGGACATTTATTATTATTTAATTCAAAGAAGAGTTAAAAGAGTTAAAATCAAAGTTTATTTACTAAAACATTTTTAAGATAAGGTTATACATAATATAAATTCGATTGTAAATATTCATTAGAAATATAAAAAAAAATTCCTACATAATGATATTTTATTTATAATTTTTAGACATTAAATAATTTAACATATTTATGACACAATGATGATGCAATAATTACCATAATAGTGAAAAATTAAAATAATTGATATTATAAATACCAAAATAAATATAATTTAAGACTTTTAATGAGTTATAGTTATTTTCTAGGATAATATAACATATTAGGATTGATTTAATTGACTTTTTTCGAAGTAATCATTCTGTTATGAGTTTCACAAATATCAACTATTGAATAGTGTCAAAATTGACATAAAAGAGTCTTTAAAACAAATATTATATTATTAATTGATATTAAAATCATAAAAATCTACGGTTCGGCCAAGAGACTTATATCATGATAGGAATATCATTAATGGACCACTTGGGGGTCTCTTGGATGTCTATAGTAAGTTTATTAACTATATAATATAAAAATACAAAGTGACATGGTAAATGTCAAACTAATTTACTAAGAGTTGAAACTAAAAGATAAGGTTAATATAGTAACCCAAACCTATCTAAATTCAATTGGTTGAATGTTTTTCGACCTATCTCCACCTTAAACTTTTAATAATAAACTTTGGAGCCATTAGAAACCGAATATAAATTTATTATAAATTAATATTTCTAGATTTTCCAAAGGTGCCCCTCACCCCTCTTATAAAAGGTCACTCCCCCTTCTCAATACTTCACAGCTTTAAAGCCTTCTGGTTTGGAAAAAATCTTCCCAAATACTCTATCAACTTCCCTCACTACAACCTAGAGGCCTTAGTTTGATCATAAATCCAACCTAAGGAGCCCTTTTGATCAAATCAAAAGGAAGAACCTAAAGAAGAGGTAATGTTTTCACCACCCTTTTTCAAATTCATTTCTTCTTCAACTTATTCATTCTTTGTTATTACAATTATAAAATAATAACTCCAGTATCTTATATATACTATGATGTTATTATAAATATGGTACAACCATATTCAGTATTCTATCCACCATTTGAATAACATTTCACCATACGTGTGTATGTACGGCTTACCGTCTCCACGTCGTGGTGTAATTATTATTCAATATATTATTATTTGGATGGGTATAATAATGATGTGTAACTCATGTAAATAATAAATATAACATGATAATTATTCTGTATATATGATATACTATCCAATTATATATTATTTTAATATCAAGAGAATGATATTGTCGCTCGTGCGTACGTACGGACTACCGTCTCCATGAACGCGATGAGATTCATTCTCCATCATATCCATTCAAGTATAATTATCATTTGATGATTTAAAAATAATTTTTAAGAATTTTATTTCATTCTGGATATGAATAAGATACAACCTATCCATGACAAACATGGCTTATGTAACAAAACATATAAAAGAAAATGAGTAAGTTAACACCCGAAACGACAATAATTCTAAGATATTATTAACAAAGAAATGTTAAAATATCATATATGATATCATATTAAGGTATATGATTCATGAATAATTTAATAACAATTATTTCAACATTATATAGGATGTTAACCTACCCCCAACCAAGGAAATTTACAAGATAAGGGGTTTCTTTTCTCACTTTTAAATCCGTGAGAATTCCATTTTTCACCACTTATTTATTGCATGTGGTGTCTGTACTGACCAAGATTGTATTCATTGTGTTATATACTTTAATTTATGGTTATTTACATCATCATGGTATGATCTCTCTTTCATGGGTGTATGTTTTTTAAGTTACCTAATTGATAAGGGAATTTGAAATTTCAATTTCCACTCATTTGGCTTTACACATATTTCATTGATTATATTACTCCAAGATTATGTGTGGAATCACTATTCATTTGATTATGTCATAATTTCCACTCCCCCTTTTTGTGGATATACTTTTGATACACATAATAACTCCATTGATAATTTCTCAAGTCATCGATATGAATTTGATAAGAGTAATTTTAACACATTCTCCATTTGTTGAGTTAAACATCCAATTCATTGGTGTTGTTTTTCCAAGATTATGTGTGAATATCCTTTGATTGTTTTACACTGGATATCCAATCATATTTAGTGTATTTATATTTTTCACAGATAACTATGTCATTGATTTATCATTAACATAAGTATATGTCCTTTATGAGAGATTTCATCTCAATTTAAATTCCATTGAGAATTATTTGTTGTTATACATCAAATCACTTTTATGTGGTGTATATAATGTAATTTGACATAGTATATCATGAATCTCTTTATTCTCATGATATTACAAATTTTTGATTACCTCAATTATTTGTATTCTAGTGTCTCTCTTTTGGTTAGAATCTCTAACTAAAATACTTTTTTTAAATGTTTTAAAGACTTATTCATCTAAATCTTGCTCATTAATGTCCATGTTTTAAAAATGGTTTTAAGGATTTATTTATATGGAAATTAATGTTTTAAAATTAAAACTCCTTTTAAAAGTTTCAACGTGGTATGGGACACTTTGATTCAAAAATCTATTTTAAATGGATTCTTGACAAATAGTGTAACTTTTAAATGATTTCAAGAAAAATGAAGATATTTCTCTCAAATAGTTTTGATGATTATTTTCATCTATGTCAACATCCTTCATTATTCGTGATTGAGGTTAATGTGATACAATACAATCTTCTATATTGTGTCAAATGAGTTATGTTTAACTGTGGATGTGCTATTTTTATACCATTCATGGTTTGTGGTTAAAATATAGACATTTCGTTTGCTAGTTTTTATACGAATGTTTATGTTATGATTAAACCCGTTCATATGAGGAATGCATTGGATTTAATAAGTGACGGGTGGAGCCCGCTATATCTCCTTGATGCATCGGTATGTCTCATGAGACAAACTAGTGTCTTGGCACAAGTCCTTGGAAAAATCTTATTTTTAGTCTTGGTATGAGGCCATGGCTATGTTGTTATGATAGTCTGGAATTATGAATTCCATCACTATGAAAGTGGTTATTGATATTGCATGTGATCATTCGACTAGTAGAATATCCATGTGAGTAAGTAAATGGCATTATTTTATTTTATCTTTGCCATTTTATGCTGAAGTTCAAGTTGAAAAGGCTTTTGTTCTAGTTATAAACTGCCTTATGTGTTTATGCGTATCTATGAAATCTTCTGCTATAATGTTATCTTTACTGGGCATCTGAGCTCACCCCATTCAATGTTTTATTTTTCCCAGGATTATGAAGAAGTAATTTATGAATGACCTGCAGGGATAGTATGAGGGGATATGAAGACACGATGTTGTTGTAGTTTTATTTTACCTTATGATGTAATGTAAGACTTATGAATATATCTAGTGTTTCCAAGACTACTAAACTAATTGGTCTTTTGAGACATGATCCTTTGTGATCATGCCAATGTTATGTAATAATGCACCGACTCTGAGTATCTAGGGTCGGGGCGTTACATGGGAGATATAGGTCGGGATCACCTATGATGGAATAGGGTGAAGAAATTCACTAATATTGTAAAATATAGTATTTATCTTGAAATTAGTGAATCTGTTTTAGAGGCCATTGTTCTTTATAAAACCATCTAGATCCACACGATCCCACCCAAAAAAGAGTATTTATGGTGGTAGGATTTCATCAGTACCCTCTCCCTTATATAGATATCATATCATTTAACCATGTAAGGTAGAACCCAATATGTTATATATGGATGACCATGGATTAATCCTACATTCCTGATATATTTCACATTCCACGAACTAGGGGCATATGGAACACCAAAAATCCTAATATTGATCACCTCCTAGAGATACTCTATATTCACCTCTCTTCTCACAAAATGGTCATAAATTCTCCCCATTCATGAACAAATATCTACATGGTCAATGGAATGGATTATTTGGGTTGTGAGGAATGATGTGATAATTAACTATGTTTTCAGACCATGAACCTCTTGGATCGATCTTGCTACCCACTGGTATTCCATGTGGATCCACATCAATCATATGCATGATGACTATATGGTCATTCTTAATCAGTGTACCAAGAACCCATCCATAATATAAATCCTAGAAATTAATGTTAACACATCACACATAGATGAACGATTCACCATTTTTTATATAGTTTTCAATGAATCTTCCATAATGAGAACTTTTTCAATCCAATAGTTTTCCATCGTGTACATATCACCAACAGTGATAGAAGAAAAAGAAATCATAATTGGTATATAATTATCTATTAATTTTTTTGTAGTTTTTTATTAAAATTGAATCAGACAAATCCACAATTATTATTTCTATATCTTCTTCGAAGGATGGACCCCTGCTGTTTGGTCTGTTAGTCTTGAAGATCCTTTCCCTTCAGTGTTTCTTCTCTTATTGCTTCATATTTTTTTACTAAAAGACAAGGTAAAACATAGGCTCATTATTTGGATAATGTGTTTCTTATAGAGGATCCTCATGTCTAGTGGGAATTTTTTGCCTAGTTTGATGGAATACCATGGGTTACATGGACTAAGATCTCTTAACATATGATTACTATTTTCTCCTAAAAAAATAATGGTTATGGTGGCTATTGCAAAAATATGAAATCTTGAATTGTCTTGAAAATATAATAAGAATAAAAAAATAAAATTGGAATACACGTATCATTAATAAGAAGAAAGAAATACTATTACCATACATGATATCATTTTCATTTAAAATTTCTATTAAAATTGATATCATGTATGTGATATTTACAATTAATTTAAAAAATGAAATCCAATACACAAATCACTTATAACATGATTTTACAAAAATCAACCAACACAAAAATTATATTCCCTATTAAAAGAAAATTGTTTTAGTAAGATTAATTTGAAAATAATATTTTCAATTAACAAATATTTTAATGAATCCCCATATTTACCAGGGGTGGTATGGTTTGGGGGAGGTAGGGCAGGTCATGGGGAGAAGTCCTCCTGATTTTCTATATACAACTATTTTCTTCCTTCCTATGTGTTATTTAGTTGTTAATGTAATAATATTATTACATAATATAGTAATGATATTATAAGTTATTATATTTATAATATTATTATTTATTTTATTGTAAATTATATATTAATTATTTATTAATCTATAAAATATTAAATATATTAGGAATTAATAAATACATTTTTAGTTAATAGTCTATATAACATATAAAATTTTTAAATGATTATGTTTTTGGTATTATTAGTTATTAATTCTTTTATGCACTTAAATAGTTGTTAATAATTATATTGTTGAACTATAATGACATTATTATATTGAGAACACACATTTTGAGTTATACTGTAAACATTGTTAGTCAAATTGATGTGTGGTAGAGTCGGACCCATCACAAATTAATTATGGATCGTTAACCTAATGATTATAAACAATATGAAAAAATTTACTTGGTTTTGATAATTTGAAATAAATTTTAATCTAAAATGACATTATAATATTGAAAAAATACACTTGGAGTTATACCAGACACACCATTTAACGGATTTATGTTTGGAAGATTCATACACATCATGAATGAATTATGGAGTGTAATTGTAAATTTTTTAAAAACAACAGATCTTTTTTTTTATAATTTAACAATGTGATGCTAGTTTATGAATAAATTGGAACTTTTATATTGATAATATATGCGTTGGGTACTAGAAAAGACATCAGGTGTTAGATTGACTTATTGTTGATTTTTATATATAAAAAATAAATTTTGGATCATTTTCCAACTATTTGAAAAAAATGGATTTTGTTTTTTAGATTTTGACTATGTGATGATTTTTTTTAAAAAATAAAACATTTCTGTTGAAAGAAAACTCTTTATGAAAAAATGAAAACATCATGTGTTAATTTTTTTTAATTTGATTCCATCCCATTATAAATGAATAAATGATCATTTTCATACTATTTAAAAATATCCTGAGCTAATTCTCTAACTTTTGTATACCTGATGCATGTTGTAAATAAAATTGACACTTTAAAATTGAAAACACACACAAAGAGACATAACGATCACTTTTTATTGCAGAATGAAATTTAATGATTCTTGTATAACATAAATAAATTAGGGATCATTATCTTAAATATTGAAAAAGGTTATCTATGTTGTTCGGTTTTGAAAATGTGGCAAATCTTTTAATCAAAAATGCCAAATTAATATTGAAAACACACACATTGAGTCCTATTGACCACATAATGAATCATATTGTCATGTCGTATATTCCTATACATCAAAATAAATTGTGGATTATTATCCTAATTTTTTCAAACAAATAATGTTTTTCATTTATTTTGTCTATGTGATCCATGTTTTAAACTAAAATTACACATTTTTTGAAAAAAATCATTAAGGCACACCAATCATATCATGTTCCGGATTGAATTGCGGTCAATTCCTATATATTAAAAATTAAATTAGGATCATTTTTTAACAGAAAATATTAATCTTTTCTTGATATATTTTGTTTGTCTATTTGATGTGTGTTTTAAAACAAAATGACACATTTAAATTTAAATCAAACACTAGGGGTCTTACCGACCACATCATGTGTCAGATTAACTTGTGATCAATTCATTAATATCAGAAATAAAATATTGAATGTTTTCGTAATATTTAAAAATAATCCAACTTCATTTTCTATGTTTTGGCCATGTTAGACACATTTAAAAAATAATATGGCACCTTTATATTGACAAGAAACACATCAAGTCACAAAGGACACAAACCTGTACCAGATTGATGTGTGTTCAATTCCTATACAAAAATAAATAAATAAAGGATTATTTTAATTATTTTTTTTAATGAATATGATGTTGTTTTATTGAATTTTCATACGTATATTTTTTCAACTAAAATGTCACCTGTATTTTTTAAACATGCGCCTTGAGTCATATTGACCACATCATGGGTTTTACTTTCATGAATTGATTTTTGTTAAACAAAAATGAATTATGGTTCCCAATTGTGATTTTCAAAACATATGATTTTTTTATTGTGTTTTTCCATGTGACACCTGTAATAAACTAAAATAAAATTTTTATATTAAAGGCACAAACCTTCATTCATATTGGAAACATCATGTGTTTTATTGATGTTTGTTTGATTCGAAAAAAATACATAAATTATGGATCAATTTACTATTTTTTTTAAAAATAATTTTTTTATTATTTGGGAATATGTGACATATGTTTTTATATAAATGGAACATTATGTTGAAAACAAACACATTGAGTCTTACTTGCAATAACATGTTTAAGATTGTTCCATTGTGTATTCCTACTACTAGAAAATAATATTTGGATCATTTATCTAATGTTTTGTGGAAAATATGATCTAGTTTTGTAGATTTTGGTTGTGTGGTGTGTTCTTTAGACTAATACAACTGATTTATTTTGAAAACACACACATTGATTCATACTGACCACATTTTGTGTTAGATTGACATGGAGTCGAAAATTATATATCTCTAATGATTTAGAATTATTTTATTAATGTTTAAAGTCAATATATGATTTTTTATATATTTTCTTTTTGTGACATGTATATTAAACCAAAATCGCATATTCATAAAAATGTGTAGTTTGAGTCAGTTTGATAACTACATGTGTTTGATTAATATGAAGTCAATTCCAACACATAAAAAATGAATTAACATTAATTTTCCAAACTTTTTAATGAATGATCATATTTTTTCCAACATTTGGTTCTGTGACACAAGTTGTGAACAAAAATGAAACATTTATATTGAAAACTGACACTTAGAGTCATATCGGCCACTTCATGTGTTTGATTGATGTGAAATTGATTATTTTATTCCTAAAATGAATTATGGGTAATCTTCTTATTGATTCAAGACAAATGAGATCATTTACATAGTTTTGGCCTTGTGACATTCTTTTTACGCTAATTTGACAATTCAAAATATAAACTTTTAGTCCTAACAGCCACATCATGTATCATATTAACATGAATTCAGTTCCTAAATCTCAAAAACTATTTTTGGATAATTTTCATGAAGATTAGAAACAGTAAAATATGTTTTTATTAGTTTTTTCAATTTGATTTATCTTTTACCTATAATGACACAATTTTATTTAAGAATTTAACTTTTATTAATATTATCCATATCGTGTGTATGAATGGCTTGATGTTGATTCATACATGTTACAAAAGAAATATGCATCATTTTCCTATGTATTGAAAATAATTCATGTATTTTCTTGGTTTTGGCTATGTGATGTGAGTTTTAAACTAAAATGACCATTTTATATTTAAAACATTAACTTTTCGAATTACTCACAATATCATGTGTGAAATTGACAAGTGGTCTATTTTATCATGTCAAAAATGAAATTTTTATAATTTTCATAAAATTTGAGAACTTTATGATATTTTATTATTGGTTTTTGGATATGATATGTTTTCTTTAAACTAATATGACACTTTCATATTGAAAACCTACACATTGAGTCATACAGAGCATATTGGGTTTCAAATTAACATTACATTAATTACTGTATGTCTCAAATAAAATTTGAATCCATTTTCAAATGTTTGAAACAATATGATATCCCACCTTTTGTCTATGTAACAGAAATATTATATGAAAATGAATCTTTTTTAAATGAAAATTCACTATATGAGTTATACTGATCACATCGTGTGGTAGATTGATTTGAGTTAAATTCATATACATCAAAAATGAAATATGGATTATTTTACTTATTTTTTCAAAAAATATACGCTCATATTTTCTATTTTTTAGTGTGGAAAATGTATTAATATAAAATCATACATTTATGATAAAATAGTCACTTTTATTCATAACATTAAGATCATGAGTTGGATTTCTATGAGGTTAATTATTACATTCCAAAAATGAATAAATGACCAGTTTAATAAATATTCAAGAAAATATTAGCTCGTTTTCTTAGTTTTGGTTGTGCGACATGTGTCATAAAATAATGTGACACTTCAAAACAACAACTTTGAGTAATATCAAAGACATCGTGTGTCAAATTTACAAGCATTCAATTCATACACACAAGAATATTCTTTTTGGATCATTTAACTAATGATTGAATCAGTTTTGGGTTTTTGTTTATGTGATGTGTGTTTTAAACATAAACAAAACTTTTATTTTGAAAACAGGAACGTTAAATAATATTTTAAAAATACAGTTTCAGGTTGATGTGTGGTCTATTCTTATAAGTACCATATTAATTATGTTTCATTTTTATTATTTGAAAATATTTTGAGTTAATTTCCTCAGTTTTGGTTATGAGACATGTGTTCTATATTAAATTGATAATTTTTTATTTAAAACACACGCATTAAGTCTTATCTAATATATTATGTGTTCTATTGATGTGTGTTTAATTCAAACATATCAATATTGAATTTTACATCATCTTAATTGATTAAGGATAAAATCTAATCTTGTTTTCTTAGTTTTGGATATGTGAGGATTTCTTTTAAACTAAAGTGAAACTTTTACTATAAGAAACACAAAAATTATTTCATAAAAATTATGCCATGCGTCAGATTTATGAATGACCAAATACTATATTTCAAAAATGAAATATGTGTCATTATGATAATGTTTGAAAAGAATCTAAGGGTTTTAAATAGTTTAAATATTATAACATGTGTTTTAAACTTAAATTAAATGTTTATATTAACAACATGAACATGGAGTCATTCTGGAAAAATTCATATTGACAAGTGGTTGATTCCTCCACATAGAAAATTCATTATGGAATATTTTATAAAATTGATAGGATTATCCATGCTAGTTTACTCAGTTAGGGATATGTGATGTTTTTTTTTGAGTAAAGTGATTATTTTAATGTGAAGATGTGAAATTTGAGTTATACTAACCAAATCGTGTGCATGATTGATGTAAAATAAATTCCAGTACATGAAAAAGAATTAAGGATAATTTTATTATTGTTTAAAGTTAATATGATCTCATTTTCTTAATATTGATATTGTGATGCACATATTTAACTAAAATGTTAGATTTATGTTGAAAACATGATAATTGAGTCATAATGACCACATCATGATCCATATTGATATACAGACATTTCTTACACATCCAAAATGAGTTAAGATATTTTTTGTGAATTTTTGAAACAAACTGAACTCATTTTTTCATATTTTGAAATGGGAAGTCCATTTCTAACTAATTTTTTTTTAATATTAAAAACATAAACTTTGATTCAAACTGGACTCATAATATGTTGTATTCATGTATGGAGGATTGGTACATGTCAAAAATTAATTAAGGATTGTTTCCTTATATTTTAAAAACAATATGAGCTCATTTGTTCGATTTTGAAAATGTCATTTATTTTTAAACAAAATTTACATATAAAGATCAATCAAAATCTCCGTATTTTAAACAACCACCAATGGTAAAACATCATTCACAACTAATTCCTCACTTATTCTATTTTCATTAAAATTTTATATTCTTAATGAATCATTGTTAGTATTTATATTATCAATATTTTCATGTCTTCTGTTGAGTCAAAGAAGAATGTAATGAAATCAAACATGCTTCTTCACTGTGGGGTCAGTAGTAATTTTAAAAGGACCGAGACCATTTCTAAGAATTCATCAAAATATAGAAAGAAACAAAATGCATAATATGAGGCTTTGTTTATGAAATTACATTCCCCAATTTTTTTAATATGTCATCATATTTGTGCGTAGAAGAATCCTTGATCTATTTCCTTCTTTGCATTATCTCAGTTGTAGCCTCAAAGTCATATATCTCATTAGCTCGAGTAGATTCAAACATGTTACAAGAAATAATAGAATCGATAATGAATAACCCTCTATGATACTTATTCTTGGTAAATTGATCGATTTTTTTATTTACATTCCATCACTAATGACTTTCCTAGTTTCTACCAACTCATTTGAACCCCTAATGGAATGAAATTTTTGAAAAGTTGAAATGAAATGCATGGGTAATTGGGGAATTAGACTATGTGATTGAAAATAAATTAAATATTACAGTAAAAATAGTAAAATTATTTTCATCTCATAAGATAGAGATTTAGTAAATGTATTTGATTTGTTTAATTAATCATGCACTACATCCATACATGTAGGTGGATTGGAATGTATTTGAAGTAATTTACCATTATGATGCTCCCTGTTATTGAAATTATTTTTTGATTCTCCAATATACAACAACCTCAATTATACCATTTTTAGGAACATTGATCTTTTTTATCAGGTATGCCTTTCTTTTCTCATTTTTTTGAGAAAAGGGGGAGTTTTTTGAAATTTCATGAGTTCACGTCGTGCACTTAAAGTACACTTCATGTACTTAGTTTCCATGGGTGACCGTGTATTGGTTGGGTAGCGGCTGAGTAAATGGACATGTGTGGTGACCTAGAGACCACCGAAATTAGAGGCCAAAAAAGGAATGTACACATCATTTACATTTAATGAACACTTTGTGTACATTCTTTTTTCCATTAAATGGATTGGGGTCAGGTCTGACGGATAGAAAAAACTTCTTCTCAACCTATCTCATCCAGGAGTGTATGTATGGTTGGGGATCATATCCGAGTCCATGAATCATTGTTCATTATCTAAATATACCACAATACTTTGCGTTGAAATCACATCGGTGAGTTCTCTTTTCATCTTGAACTTCATCTCCAGATTTGGCATCTTCTGCACAATATCCTCGTTTGAACGTCTTAAGAATTTTTGTAGATCTGTAGCATTCTATGGAGATTCAAGGCCTGAGGATCAGGTATAAAAGTTTCACAACAACGAGTTTTGTGGTTTTTTCCTTCCTATAGTTTTTCATTGAGTTATATGTGCTAAAGTTCCCAATACCCTCATTTGAGGTATTGTGTGTTTATGATTTTATCCCTCTTATTTTCCTTCTATTACTTTTTGATTGTATATAGGTTAATTTTTTTAGAATATCTTAATATTTCCGAATATATGGATGTTTTTCCAACATCTTCTTATTTTTGACCATTTGGTCTAGCATTTCTAGTTAGGCAGCTGCTTGTTTTTCATGCCTAGATTTTTGGGTGGAGTGATTATTATTTCTTATGCTATGATATGATATAGTTGTATAGCTAATTAGATCATGAGGTTTTACATTGGATGATAATTATCATTTGTGCACGATTTCTTTAAACAGGGCAGAGAGAACCTAGTGTAGTGAGACTATAAGAAAAATTGACGATGAGGGATTTCCAATAGTGTATGTTTTAATTATCACACTGCGAGACCATATGGGGGTTGTCTTTGAGTTCTACCTCAGAGTGTCTATAGTTATGTTACGAGGCCACAAGAGGAATTTACGTTGAGTGATTCCTCATGGTTCCTATAGTTTACTATTAAAAGTATATAGGAGGTAATTGACGGTGAGTGCTTCCTCAGAGTGTATTCGATCACACAAGATTACATGGGGAATTGGCTGTGAGTGCTTCCTCATAGATTCACTGATATATCATAGCATGTATTGTAACCCCAAGGGTTTCGGCTTTGAAAACTACCCAGAGGGTTAATTTTAATTTATTTAGGTTGATTAAATACATAAAAGTAATTGTTTGTAAATGAAACGACACGACTATTTTCTTTTGGGTAATTATGTGTTCACTACATGTTTTATATTATTGCATTCCATATATATTCACTAAAATTTAGGTACAAATCATTGGGTGGTTGCCTACTCTGATTAGACTCATGCCCTGTTTGGGTCATTATTTTAGCCCCAAATAAATTACAATGATGCAGTTATAGATAATGTAATGTTCCCTTATACATCAGGTACTAGATTATTGTGGAGTTGAGAGCATAGGACCATGCTGAGGTTTTCGATTCTGTGAATCTATTTAATTCCTTTTCTTTTTTACTTTGAATTAGTATTGTATTCCATTAATTTTATTTGTTTGGATTTTTTCCTCGAAATATGTATCATGAATCATTTATATATATGTGCTCATGTTTATTACTACCAGTCTTCGGCTATTTATTTGTGTATGGTATTATTACTACTTTCACTATTGTTTTCTGTTTTACTTCTGTTGTGTTACTCTTTCAATGTGGGAATATTTTCCCCACTAGCACACCAAAGGCCCTCCCTACTAGACGGTAGCCTTTGGAATTTTGGTAAATTCTCTTGAGGGAATTTGACAAACAATATACGGGGCACCTCAGGGTGACACTCGGAACTAGGACATTACAAAGAGGTATCAGTGGAATTATATTCATCATTACCTATTTTTTGGAGCTTATATCCAGGGTTATGAATGAATATGAACTTGGTAATAATATTTACCCGGGAGTAGCTAACTCGTGTACAAGGAAAAAGCCAATTTACCTCTTCATTGAAATTTTTCTCTTTTTACAATTTTTACATTTGATCGAATCTGACCATTGGGTTTTTCATATGTTTTGAGCTGTTATTGTTGATATTATTGACCATCAATTTCTGCTCCAACCAGATCAGATGAGTTTATTCCATATCATGCATTATATACCACTTTCTTGAGATCACATGTCATGAATTCATTCCATGTCATTATGGGGCTTTAGAAATTGCATGTTGTTGTGATAGAAGTTGTGTTCGATATTCATGATGTTTTGATAGATTTAGTGGTAACAATACCTGCTATTTTATAGGGTATTGAATTGTGAAAATCTCTAGTTTTAATGAACTCCATACATTTGTTCTTGAGGTGTTATGGGCCCTCAGTAATCAGAATTTGGAGGATCATTACATTTTTTTCTTGTTTATAACTTGTATAAGAGTCCAAGATTTGATTCATGGGGAGTATGGGCCCTCAAGAATCATAATTTGGCACCTTAATGTTTGTTTCAGTGTTTTTCTAGGTTCTGGGGAAGTTTCTTGAGGCTTACTATCTGGAAGAACACAAAATATAGGGTGTGTAATCATAAATACATGCCTTGTGTCCATCTATTCGGGAAGGAACATTTTTTCTAAGTACACGCCATTACTTTATGTAGAAGCCATTTAGTCTCTGACTATGACACTAGATGTGTGGACAGAGACAAGGGGTTGGGAAATAATTAGTGAGACATGCCGTATACCAGATGTACATGCCATTTTGTGTTGAACATGTGTCTTCCCGTGTGACTAACCACACTAATAGATAAAACATAGTTTATTCACATCATTCTATGCTTGAATATGCAGTTTAGTGTAACCCTTGTATCCTACTATGTAACGAACAACATGGGGCGGTGGAAATCCTTCTTTGACACATCGTTTTGGGAATAAACATGCCGTGTAGTGTCAGCCATGTGTCAACTTGTTGGACTAACAACACAGGCAGTTGAAACCTAAGTTGTAAAGGCCATGTCCATCAATAAAACAAAGTATAGAATTGATCGATTTAACAGGCCATGTGACTAACAACACGGGTCGATGAGGTTCATCTAGTACACACCATGTCTGGCACAAAATTATCATGTAGTCTTTTTCTAGGGGAACCGTGTGTATTATCCATGTAAGGGAACTCAGGCAGGGGAAGAGAATTCAAGTACATGCCGTGTTTTAGGAAAACACCTCATTTGTATTGGGTGTTACATAAACTTGGTTGAAAAATGTACATGACCATGTGATGACTTATGAGAACATTCCATGTAGGAATTATACACATTGTGCATCCATGTTTTCAAAAACATGAAGGCTTTCTATCTCTTGTTTCCTTATTACACTTATGTGTTTAAATATTTGAAGATATTGATCTAAGGTGTGCACTTGATTTTGAAGTGTCATTCCACCGAGACGTCCTCTGGATGTTTTCCAGTTACAGGGTCGAGATCAGACATTACCCATGGCTAATCAGGGACAACCTGCATTTCCTCCTGTAGTTCTAGTATTGGAACCGGCCATCATTTCAGACACTGGTGCTATCAAACAGTTCTGAGAGTAATTTTTGAGGTTTATGCAGACCATCCAGTGAGTACCGCATCCTGCCCCACTTATGGAAGAGTTGACGCATGTCTTCTAGTCGTAGCATCCTCCCACCGTCTCAGGGGATAGAGGACCCCAGGCTACAAAATCATGGTTAGAATCCATGTTTTCAATCTTGAAGCATCTGGAGATTCCTCCAATGTGGAGGGTGAATGTCTCTACATATATGCTTTAGGATTCCACCAAGAAATGGTGGGATGTGATCTCAAAGGTAGGACGCAGCAGGTTATGGCATGGGATGAGTTTCCATGTACCTTCTATGACCACTTATACTCAGATACAATGAGGGTCAATCGAGCCTGAGAGATCATGGGTTTAGAGTAGGGTACTCTTTCAGTCATAAAGTATTCTTCTTACTTCATAGAGCTACATCACATTACAACCTTTCTAAGGGGAGATGAGTTATTATTTGCATGGATGTTTGAGGATTGTCTTATGCAGTATATTCAGGCCAAGGTTAACATGTTTAGGTTGACTTTTATATCTTCAATAGTCAACCATGTTTTGATCATGGAGCGCATCCTAAGGATTCTGGTGTTGTGGGCATGGCAGATCAACACCCAGAGTTGGCAATTTTCTGGCTGATAGTATGAAGCGCAGCATAAAGTCTAGATTTAGTGATTAGAGTAGGTGAGATACACCTTTAGGAAGGTAGGAGGGATGCTACTAGTGTGTAAGATTCGGGCATACCTAGCCACGTTGCTTGGGAGACCCACTAGAGTATCAATCATGCGGAAAATATGTCATATTTATTGCTACTGTTAAATCTTCTCACCAGCAATTGTTGACAAGAGAACATCAATGACTCCGCCTTCAGGTGCAACACCACCATTATCTCATCAATCAGGGAACTGGAGTTCTTATAGACGTTCAAGCTGAGGTGGAGGTTTGGACGTGGTAACCAATCACTAGTCTTTCAGTGACAATTGGGTGGATCAGCTCTGGTTGGTCAGGCAGGGTTTCTGGGATGCAGTTCTTGTTATACTTTTCTAGTGGAGTGGACCTAGAAAGAGAAGGATCCCAGAGCCTCTACATTTTGAGATACGATCCTAGTTTCCTCAATTTGATAGAAGAGATTCCCATAGTTTCATTATTTTTTTGTTTTGGAGAGACATGGACTCTGTATCTTTTCTCTTGTTGATGTCTTGATGTTGGACACTCTGTTGGGGAAAATAACGGAATGTGTACGTCAATGCAAGGAGTTACCTCTTGGGGTTGGTTGGTTTCATTTATTTTGGGACCTCTATGTCCTAGATATGATAGACTATGATTTTATTCTTGGAATGTACTAGTTAGTTACCTTCCAAGAAGTTGTCTATTTCTATCGTGGTATGGTTATTTTCACATCACAAGAGGGAGATTTGTTTCATCATAAGGATGAATGGGATGTCCAGGAAAGTAGAGAAAGACATGAGAATCATTGGTTGGTATGAGTTATTTCCCAGATTGTACATCTATATCTAGAAGACTATGAGACTTCACATATGGAATTTTCTCTAGTGGTGGATTGATTCAGGGATGTCTTTCCAGAATAATTTTCAGGTTTTCCTCCTGAGTGAGAGGTGTAATTTTTTATTGAGCTTATGCCAGGAGTAGAAACAGTGTCTATTATTCCTTATCTGATGGATACACCAGAGTTATAGAATCTCAACAAGCTATTGTATGAGTTGCGGGTAAAGGGATTCAACTTACTCAGCACTTATCCTTAGTGTTCTTCTATCATGTTTACAAAGAAGGCGGATGGTACCTTCAGTCATTGTGTGGATTATCAGAAGTTGAACCAGTTAATAGTCAAGGACTGATATTCCTTTCCAAGGATTGATGATCTCTTTGATCATCCTCAGGGATCCTTGGAGTTCTTAATGATTGTCTAGATTTCCTATTACAATCAGTTGGACATTAAACCATTAGATGATCCTCAAACAGCCTATTGGAGCAGGTATGGTCAATACATGTTTTTGGTTATGTTGTTTGGTCTCACAAACGTTCCTGTAGTTTCCATGGAACTAATGAACCGAGTGTTCAAATCGTACATGGATTATTTCATGGTATTTTTCATGGACCATATCTTAATGTACTAGCACACTCGACATGACCATTCCGCACAACTTGAGATCATTTTGAGTACACTAAGAGAGCACCTGTTAGATTCTAAGATCTCAAAATTAATCTTTTGGATGGACCAAATTTACATCTTGGGTAATGGTATCTCCGAGATAGGAGTATCAGTAGACCCAAAGAAGGTGAGAGTAGTATTTTTCTGGGAGAATCCAAATAATGTATTTGTGGTACAATGTTTTCTAGGGATGACTGGTTACTAGATTCATTTTATATAGAACTTTTCACACTTTGTAGTGCCACTAACGGGCTTGACTAAGAATGGTGTAAAGTACATGTGGTTAGATTCATTTGTGTCATCCATTCTTGAGCTGAAAGTGACAATGACATAAACATCTATACTACTATTTCTAGAGTCAGTCAAGAGATATAGTGTATACTCTGATGCATCAGGTATCGGGAAGGGATAAGTGCTTGTGCATGGAGATAGAGTCATTGAGTACGGGTCTCGGCAGTTGAGGAAACCTGAGAGGAACTACCCGACAAACGATCTCGATCTGGATGGAGTTTTTCATTCATTATAATTTTGGATACATTATCTTCTGGGAGAGAATTTTGTAGTTTTCACGGACCACAAGAGTCTCAAGTATATCTTCAATCCACACAATCTGAATTTGGGAAAGTGAAGGTGGGTTGAGTACCTTCAGTCCTTTGACATTGATCTTGCCTACATGCCTAGTAATGACAATGTTGTGGCTGATGCATTGAGTAGTAGGACACATATACAGGTAGTACAGTAGGCTAGTAGTGAGCATAAGCTTGTTTATTTTTTCTCGGAGATGCATTTGGAGGTCCATGAAATACATGGGAAGATGTTTTTTTTATGTGGTTGATACCTCTACTCTAATTTACCGGGTCCAAACGAGGAAGCTATCAGGTTATGAATGCCTAGTCTTATGAGAGTGTGTTTCCGGAGATGACCCTATTCCAAGTTGTATAGTAGGTGAGGATGAGATCTGGCATTTTCATGGGTGAATTTGGGTGTCATTAGACATATGAACGAGCTGATGGAGGACTTTCATTCCTCAGTTTGGGTAGTTCATCCCAATGTCACCATGATGTATCATGATATACATCATTAATATTGATGGTCAGGTATGATGGGATATTTTTAATGTTTTTTCATGAGGTTTTCCATGTGTCAGCAGCTGAAGGCTGAGCATCAGCGACCACAAGGGCTTTTACAACAGTTACCGATTCCCGAGGGGAAGTGGAATGCTGTCAAGGTGGATTTTGTGATAGGATTTATGATTCTGACTCGAGGGAAAGATGCAGTGTTAGTTGTCATATATATACTAAAAAAGGTTTCCCACTTATTTCCGATTAAGGGTACATTTTTTAGAACTAAATGGGGTCTATATACCCAGAGAGGGGGGTGGGTGATTATGGGTATGGATATTGTTTTCTAAATTATTTCTTCCCCACTAGATCATGACATCATTATTAAAAGGGTCACTTTGTATGCACATGTGTGTTTATTATCTTCACTTCTTTTCTTCTTTATATGATGATGATGCTTTGAATGCAATGCAGGGAAGCAAGCAGGCTAACATAGATATTTTTACATGGTTCACCTTCACTGGGCTACGTCCAAGGATCATACACCGGTGATGTGCCGATGTACCAAATCCACTAAAGCTCAATGCCAATAATGTTGGGGATAGATCAACTCTATGTCGATGCTCACTACCATTACAAGGTTTAGGGTCATATCACATATTTCACAATGGTAACTTCTTGTTCCTCTCTCTCTGACTCACTACCGGTTGAAAGGATAACCTTTTTTCTGTTCCTCTGCTCACTGCACATGGATGGGATCGAATCACAATTTATCGACCTGTAGGTCTCATCATTTTCATGAATACATAAATCATAAACTATTGACAGATAATATATTTATGTCAAAATTTCATCCACTGATGAATACCCCTTTTCCCCAGAACACTGGGAAATTCATGTGGAAATACATTCGCAAAGCACCCTACTGCATGAGGCTCCCAATTTCGTGAAGCTCAGACAAGCTTTCACGATGCTCCTGACATTTTGTGATGCTCACAATTTCACAGAGCACAGGACATCATGGAGCCCAAGAAATCACAGATTGACTTCCTTCACTAAGCACACTTAGACATTGCAGAGCACCCAACTTTTGTGGAGCTAAATTAGCCGTCGTGAAGCTCTTGACTTTTACGAATCACATTGCCTTCGTGAACCACCTTTATGAGCCGAGAGAAAAACAATTACTTCGAAAACTCTGACTACTGATCCTGAGGGATTGAGGCCTATTTATAGGCAGTTCCACCGACCCTCGAACATTCCACGTGAATTCAACGCCACATCATCACAAATCGCAAAGCTCTGAAAATTCTGTCAAAATTATCTCAATATCACGAATATTCATGGATGTTTTACAATCGCGAAGCTCATCATAATCGCGGAGCATCCCATCAATTCGTTGGATCCTTCACCACGAATCTCCACTCACAATTCCCTCCACCTTCATAATTCCCTTCGACTCTACCGTTCAGGAAACTCATCGTAATAGCGAAGAATCACCGTCAACATTCTTCTGGTCTTCGCCAAATCCAATCCATGAAACATATCTTTGGGAAACTCATGCCTCTGCCATATTTTCAAAAACATCTCTAGAACATGAAAAATTACCATAGAAACCTTCTTTTTCAACAAAAACAATCAAACCAAAAAATGATGCAATGTTAACTTAAGTGATTTTTTCCCAACAATCTCCCCCTTTTAGTTTGTTGAAAACTCTACCCAAATGATTTTCTTCACATTGATACCTCAATGAGTCTCCTTTCATCATCAACCATCCTTCTCCTCATGAGATTCAGATAACAACCAAATATTCACTCACCAAATACTCTAAGCCCACATGAGAAATTCTCGGTATGAGAAACAAGAGTGGTACGAAAAGTTAATCAATGAATTATTTCATTTCAGACACAATCCAATGACACCAAAATGATACCAATTTCCAAATTGATACCTATTTTTGATCACTGGAACCCTTCTCAGACTATTCCAAGATCACTGTTTGGATTTTATCATGATTATCAGCTATTGTGATATCTATTCATTGATCTATCACTTCTAGCATCATCAGATTTTAATCTCACCCCTAATCTCATTGATCTACCCTTATCTACTCCACCTATCAGCTTCTCCCTCTGTCTTTTACTAGGACATTTCCGCCCTTCCTTAGCCACAGTTTTCCCCCTTGAGAAGTCACTATTTCTCTGCCTGTGTCAACAAACCCAAAGGTCACCCCTTTGAATTCTCCATCATTGGAAGGAACAAAAGTTAGTGCATTAGAGAAAAACACGCAATTACTTATGGATAGGGCCTCCCATATCCACACTTTTTAAGGTGCATGGAGTCGACTGGACTCCAAAAGCCAATCGATGCCTCTCAATAGCATTTGTTTGTAAGGCCTTCATCATAATGTGTGCAACCTTCAGTTTTGTCGGCATATACTCCAACATCAAAACACCCTACTCAACCTTTTCCTTGATAAAATAATAATTTATATCAATGTGCTTTGTCCTTTAGTGGTGGACTAAATTTTTTCTAAGATTGATATCACATTATTTATTGCACTAGATTCTGATCGGAGACATCACTTCAACACCTATATCCTCAAGTTGTTGCTTAATCCACATTAACTATGTGCATGTTTCAATGGATGAAATATACTCAGATTCTGTGGTGCTTAATGAAATGAAATCTTGCTTCTTGCTTAGCCAAGCAATACATAGTCGACCAAGATATAATGCACCTCCTGAAGGTGATTTCTTATCATCCGTTGAACTGACCCAATCTACATCATTATATCCAAATAACTATATCTGATATTTTCCATTATACATCAAGCTGAAATCCATTGTACCCTTTATATAACGAAGTATTCTTTTCACTGGAAGAATGTGGATTTACTGGGGATTTCATTGATATCGTGATGCTTGGCAGGTGGTGAAAACAATATCAGGTCTTGTCGCTATCAGGTACAATAAACTACAAGTAATATGCCTGTATTTTGTGATATTAATTACCTTTCCATCCTCATCTTTAGACAGTTTCATCCTGGTAGCAACCAGAGTCTTTATCTCCTTGGTTGTTTCCATGCCAAAATCTTCTCAAAACATCGTTGGAATTTTTGGATTGACTAATTAATTTTCCACTCCTTCCTTTTGTCACCTATATAAAATGGAAAATCATTAGCTCTCCAATCATTGACATTTAGAACTCACATTTCATGAATTCGAAAAACTATTTTCACTGAGCGTCATCTGCTCCCTCAAATATTATGTCATCAACATAAAACAACACCATTATCTTTTGATTACTATTGTTTCTAAAAATGAGATTTTTATCGACTCTACCAAACTAGAAACCAAGTTTTTTCAAATATTGATCATGTCTTGAGTACCATGCTCACATTTCTTATTTCAGAACAAATAAAGAATTCTTCAGCCGACAAACCTTGTTCTAATCCACATGAATGAGAAAACCATCTTGTTTCAAGAAATTCACTTCCTCCTCCATAATCCCATTAATGAATTCATATTCGACGTCCATATGAAAAACATTGAAATTTTGTTGCACTACAATGGAAAGGGATAATCTCCCATGACTAATTACTAATTATACCATTAATGTCTAGTTGTAGCTTGAATCTCCAACTTTTATGCTGATAAAGAATTAAATTCCTTAGTTTCATTATCAATATATGATTCTGAATTATAATTTTCCACTCTTTCTCCCCTTGAGTCTCTTACTACATCATCACATTCAATAGACAACAATTCGTTGTGTCATTGGTCAATGGAATCATTTATTTCAACTACTTTTCTAATATTCTTGTTGAAACATGTTTGATACTCTATATCTCAGATTCTTGGTATCCTGAAATTATTAATCCAATAAGACATTGTTAGAAAACTATATATAAGCATGAGATGCATGATTATTGATGCTTCTCCCACAATATGTCTTCACCCAATAGACAACACCTGAGTAGTGTCATCCTATTAGTTCATTGATGGATCTTGCATTTGATTAGGATATTAAATTCTCTCCTTATGCTATGCAACACATACTATTGTTAGGTGCACTGTTTAGACCCATAACCATTATTCTCCCCTTACATCATTTATACCATTCTCGAACTCTAAATTGAGCCATTAAAAGAATATCTAAGCCTACTAAGTAGAAACATTATGTAGGAAACATGAGATAATGATAATAACACCATCACTACCTATTGTGCTCTATGGCTCCCTTACATCTTAAACTCTGGTACCTGATTTGAGTTTACTGAAACTCTAAAGCATATCACATTTCTATTGTGCATCTTTAGATGCCACTTCTCCTTGGATTGTATCTCTCTAAGACCTGAAACATGAGAATCAATATTTGATATAATTTATATACAGAGGGAGAGGTTTTATTTCTGGAATCCCCAAGAAAAATATTGTGGTCGATCCGGATGTGTCAACACATTTATTCTTTATTGAAGATCATCTCACTCCTTCCTTGCTTCTTATTACTACCTATCCAACATCAAATACTATGGCCATTTGACTATGCATTCATTACCCATATGATAATCCTTTTTATGATATTTGGATTCTATAGGCTTGGCATTTTTAACAATTTGGAGTTTAATCCCACTTGCACACACTTCCAAATTTGATATTGCACTAATATTCAACTTCCCTTGATTTATTCTCTGGGTTGGAATCTGTCTACATGCCTTCTCCCCTATCTTCTTCCTCCATTTTAGGGGTATTTCTCTTTCATTCAATTCTTATTGTGGAACTCGACATATGGATTTTTCAATTCATTATTTATTCATCTTTATTTTATCATATATCTAAGTCACTATAATATTTTTCACTTGTGGTGAATTCTCTACTGAACATGAATTATTTTTTCACATAGTTGGTGTAGATCTCCGCTTAATATTCTAGGCATGTTCTCATTCTCTCAACAAGGGTTATTGTGAGTGTGACAGAGAATGTGATTTATACTCCTTTCATTTATCTATTTGTGATTCCACTAAGTTAGTAAACCTATTTTAAATCTACCTTATTCTCTCCAGTGTAAGATTTATCATTATACACCACTCGAGTCATGAATCTCATCTCGAGTTCCTTTTCCATTTATTCATTCATCGTACTGTAATGTCTCTCCATGTGCCCATAATTAGAACATATAACACATTTTCCTTCAATGGAATATCTCTTTTAAACATTTCTCTTTCGAGATGATGATGCACATTGAGTTCTTCCTCTGACACTGAGCTCTAGAGCTTCCAGACACACACTTAGGGTGTGTCGCATTCATCCATAGCAATAGAATCTAATAAATTATTTCCTCTGAGAGTCTCTTCATTATGATTTCTCATAACACTTATTTTTATCCTCATATTTAGTAATGTTTCTATTTTCATAGCACTAAATGTATTCATGAGCCTCTAAAAAGGTTGATGTGTGGACATGAATCTCGCAGAAATAGTACATGTCGTCACTACTTCTTATAACTGTCCACTTAGGCCTATCTCTAGCAAGTACAAGAGTTAGTCCACTTGGAACTATTCACTTCTCTCTTTCATTCATGCATATGAAAGAA
Organism: Viscum album; assembly: GCA_963277665.1. Classification (NCBI taxonomy): domain Eukaryota; kingdom Viridiplantae; phylum Streptophyta; class Magnoliopsida; order Santalales; family Viscaceae; genus Viscum; species Viscum album. The sequence goes on along the minus strand of OY728158.1, from coordinate 356,604,838 downwards.
TTCATCAAACACAATACCAGTTTTCCCAAACCTTATGGTATTTGAGCTATGAAAATTTGTTCTTTTCTCTTTTCAGAAAATGAAAATTTTCTTTTCATTTCTTTATCTGATGCTGAAGGATAATAAAATAGTAAGTGCATGTAATCCTTCATTTTAGGCTTTCCTCTAGCATTGGATTTATCCACTTCCTTCTTCAATGATTCTGGATCTTCTTCCATCTTTTTAATATTCGTATCCCTTGATTCAATTTGGGCATTGAGTTCTCTTCTGAGATTCCTTTTACAACTCATCTCATGGTCCAGTTCTCGTGTGATCATTTCTACATTGTCATGTTGATCCTTTACTTTCAATTTTTCTTGAGAAACAGATTCGGAGACAGATACATTTTCTGGTTGTAGCCTTTGATTCCTATTAAAATTTTCAGACAACTGTGTAGCGAGATCATCATTTTTGGCATTCAAATTCTAAACTTTAGCTGACTTTTGATTCTGTTCATAATAATTAGTCTTTTTTCCATTCATTATAGCCATATTTTTTATTTCTTCACCTTGAGAATCATTCTTCTCCCTTAGGTCAGTAGCCACATCAATTAGCCTTTTATTTAAGCCTCACTGCTTTTTGACCTCAATTTCCAATACTTGTATCTGGATAACATTAGATTTAACTTAATCATCCAATTTCTGATCCAATTTCATTGTCATGTTGACAACATCGACATATATACACCTTCGTGAAAATTCTTCATCACCATTTGTTTCTGTATCACTTTGATGTTCAAGTACATAACTCATTTCTATATCATGATTGAGTGATGAAATATTCTCCCTATCAGATTCATCTAGGCCTTCTTTTATTAATCTGTTAGATTATTTTAGTTGAATCACACTTTTTCCCAAAACACTTCTACATTGAGGAATATCACATGGCTTATGATTATTCTATGAGGTATTTCCCTTTTCTAGGACTCACCATGATAAGAGTAGACTGAATATTTAACCTAATAAATTGGATGAACCATGACAGAGCAAAAAATATGATAAAATAATTCTACCCTCTGATTTCAATCGTTAGAACCAAAAGGGGTCTATATTCCCTGATAGGGGGGTGATTCATGGTATGGATATTCTTTTCTAAATTCTTTCTTCCCCACTAGATCATTACCTCTTTATTATAAGGGTCTCTTTGTTTGAACTTTTGTGTTTATTATGATAACTTTTTTTATTCTTTATATGATGATGATGCCTGGAATGCAATCCCGGTTTTCATGCATGTAGACATGGATATTTTTACTTGGTTCACCCTCACTAGTCTACGTCCATGGAGCATACACTAGAGATGTGTCGATGTACCAATAAACACTAATGCACATCGCTAATAATGATCATGATAGATCACTTCTATGCCTAGGATCACTGCCTTTACAATGTTTAGGGTCAGTTCATAGCTTTCACAAGGCTCACTCCTTGTTCCTCTCTATTGGAATCACTGCCAGATGAAAGGATAACCTTCTTCCTCTTCCTATGCTCACTACACATGGAAGGGACCAAATCACAGTTTACAGACCTGTAGATATCATAATTTTCATGTATACATACATCCTAATATATTTATAGATGCTCCATTGATATCAAAATTTCATCCACTGATGAATATCACTTTTCCCCTGAACACTGGTCAATTCCTTCGGAAATACTTTCTCAAATCACACTACTTTTTGAGGCTCCCAATTATGTAAAGCTCAAACAAGATTTCGTGAATCTCTTAACTTTTTGCGAAGATCAAAATTTTGCAAAGGTCTGGCCATCGTGGAGCCCACGATATCATTGAGAGAATTCCTTTGCGAAGCACACTGAGCCAATGAGGAGCACCCAACTTTAACAGAGCTAAATTAGACGCTGCGAAGCTCCTGACTTTCTTGAAGCACACTGCCTTCATGAACCACCTTTGCGAGCCGAGATCAAATCATTTTCAACGAAAACAATCACTTCTAATCCCGATGGGGTCAACGCCTATTTATATGTGGTTCCACTAACCCCCGAACCATCCTCTTGAAGTCAATGCCACGTCATCACAAATCGTGAAGCTCTAAACATTCTACCGAAATTATCTCAATATCTCAAAGATCCATGGAAGATTTATGATCTCGGAAATCATCGTAATTGCGGGGCATCCCATCAATTTTTTCATGCATTCTCCACAAAGATCCACATGCAATGCCCTTCACCTCCACAATGCTCTTCCACTCTACCATTCCCGAAACTCGTCGTAATCATGAAGTATCACCATCAACATTCTTCTGGTCTTCGCAGCATTTGATCCATGAATCATATCTTTGTGAAACTCATGCTTGTTCCATATTTTGATGATAACATCATGGAAATTCATATTTTTCGATGCTCACCAAAATCCAAATATTTGACCCCAAAAATTTCGCAGACAATAGGAAACAGTGCCACCTTGTATCATTTATTTTATACAACCTCCATATCTTCCATTCATTTGTCATGGTTCGTTGAAAACATTAATTTTCAACAACATCTCTATAACATGACAATTCACCATGGAAAACATCTTTGTCAACAAACACAAACAAACCAAAAATTGATGCATGTTACCATGAGAGATTTTTTCCCATCAACATTCATTTTTTCTGAGCTGGGAAAGATGTAAATATAAGAGATTATACATTTACATGGATTTCCACTCTCCATTGTTTCAGAAAGGGATTCTTTTTTTACTTCTCGGGTATGGTAGGGTCTTTAGAGTACTTTTGGTACATATTTTCATCTAAGTAGATTCTACCATCCCTAGACAGATGGCCAATCCGATCATACAATTCATGTGCTTGAGTACATGCATCAGGCATGAATCTTTGATTTTGGAGGTTCATGGTAGAAAAACATACATCATGTGCAGTTGGAATACAACAGTAGTTCTCAAGTAACTAATCAGATGGAACCTTATGAGGCTTTGTACGGTAGGTCATGTTGGTCACCCTTATGTTGGATGGTGGTAGTAGAGTCATCTATGCTAGGGCCTCGACTTGTTCAGGTGACCTTATAGCAGATTGAGTTGATTGGGAAGAGGATGGATAAGGCACCATCATGACAGAAGTCTTATGTTGATCGAAGGAGATGACCTATGGAGTTTGAGGTCAGAGATCAGGTTTTCCTTCATGTCACAACACGGTTGGGACACCAATGTATAAGGAGACAAGGTAAGCTATCACTGAGATACGATGGGTCATTTGAGGTTTTGGGGAGCGTCGGGCCAGTTTCGTATTGGTTGTAGTTACCTAAAAGTTATCGGGCTTTGTATGACGTCTTCCAAGTTTCTTAGCATTGACGTTACTTCTCAAACCCGTCTCATGTTTTCGAACCTGAGGAGGTCCAAATCAAGGTGAACTCAACATTCAAAGAGCATTCTATCTTGATTGTTGATCAAGGTGAATATGTTCTCTATGGTAGGTCTATTCCTCTTGTGCAAGTGCAATAATAGCATAGGCAATTATAGGACGATACCTGAGAGAGGGGGCTGATGTACGATCGTAGTGTCCAGAGTTGTTCGAGGATTCCACTTCAAACCTGTCTTGCTAGGAAAATTTTTGGATGAATTTCTGTATGGGGGGATGTTTGAAAGAACCCGAATCTTCTTTTTTTGGTATTTCATTATTTTCTGGTTTTTTATGATAAAAAGCAGAGTTTCTAGAAATTTCAGGAGTACACGTTGTGTACTTAATGTACACGCCCTGTACTCAGTTTCCAGAGGTGACCATGTACTAGCCTGGTAGCGTCCGAGTAGAAGGTCGTGTGTGGTGACCTTGAGACCTCCAAATGTGGAGGTCGGAATAGGAAAGTACATGATGTGTCCTTTTAATAAACATGGTGTGTACTTTCTTTTTTCATTAAACTGACCAGGGTCATGTCTAACGGATAGAACACACTTCATCTCGACATATATCATTAAACATCATCCTTACGAATGTGGATATTATCTGAGCCCCTGACTTGTCGTCCTTTCTCTAAATCGATAGTCGTCAATTGCGTTGGAATTGAATCGGTGAGTTCTATTTTAATCATGAACTACATCTCCAAATTTCTCCTCTTCTTCATGATATCATTGGTTGAACATGTTAATCATTTTTATAGAACTACGTTATTTTAGGGTGATTCAAATTTGGATGTTCACGTATATCAATCTCACGACACAGAGATAGGTGGTTTGTGTCTTTCTATAGTTAGTCTTTGTGTTTTATGTTAAAAAGTTCCCAATACCCTAATTTGAGGCATTGTGTGTTAATGGTTTTAGACCTATTATTTTACTTATATGGCTTGTTTGATTGCATAGAGGTTAATGGTTTGATAATAGGGTTATCTTATCCATGGTATGGATTTTTTTCCATGTTTTCTTGTTTTTGACCATTTGGTCTAGCCCTACCTGTTAAGATATTTCATGTTTTCCATGTCTAGTATTATTGGGTGGAGTGATTATTATTTGGATTGCTATGAAATGATATAGTTTTTTTAGCCATGTAGTTCTTGAGGTTTACATTGTCTTTGGGTTATCATTTTTGCATGAATTCTTTACACAAAGTTTCGGGAACCTGGTGTAGTGAGACCATATGGGAAATTAATTTTGAGGGCATTCCCAGAGTGGATGTTTTAATTATCACACTGCGAGACCGTAGTGGGGATTGACATTGAGTGCTACCTTAGAGTGTTTTTAGTTATGTTATGAGGACAGAGGAGGAATTGACAATGGGTGCTTCTCGTAGTGCCGATTTATTTCCATTACAATACTATAAGGGGAATTGACGATGACTGCTTCCTCAAAGAGTCTTTTATGACACATTATTACAGGGGGAATTGACAGTCATTGATTCCTAATAGTGTCTTTTCTATATAATCACTTGTATTGTGATCCAGAGGGTTTAGGAAATGAGAACTACCCAGAGGGTTTCTTGTATATGTTTTTGGATGATTAGATACATAAAATTAAATGTTTTTAAATTAAATTGTAGGACTATTTACATTCTTGTACTTCTCTGTTCACTAATTCTTTTTTCTTATTTCTTCCCATATATATTTTAACCTCCCAAACATTCATTAATAAAAATTCATATTGATCTAACTAAATGTATTGTTATGATTATATAAAATGAGAAATTCATTGGTTTTATGTTTATGTATTTTAAAATACCATTATGAATTGTGACCGTTGCTAATATAGTCGTTGAATAGTGATAACATGATCAGTATAAATATAGGTCTTTATCAATTCCAATTTACTTAGACAAAGGAAGTGATGGCCTCATCTAGTAGACTTTCTCCATACAAATCCAATTTGTTGGAGCTTGGAAATGAGGTGGCTTCATTGGGATTCACTCATGACCAATCCCAAGACAAGATTTAACACGTTAAGCTTGAGCGGAACTGAATACGGGAGAAGTGGAAGTTAATAGAGATTACCACCCAATCAATGTTATCTGAGCCACCCCAAGTGTCTTTCACCATCACACACATTACCCATCAGTATTATGCAGGGGTTATAATGGGTTATGTATCAATACCATATCACTATGACTATGTACATCATTATTTGTGTAAAGAATGTATATTAATTTTATTATTGTTACTTTGTAAATAGTTTTTTAAAGAACAAATAGTATTTCTAGTTAATATTTAACTAAGAAATCGATTTTTATGAATTAATGGATTTTTGAATTAAATAAAATTTTAATAAAATATTATTATAAATAAATTAATTTTTATTTAATATAAATGATCATATAATTTTATGAATGCAATTATAATTCTTATTAAGGATTTAAAACTGTTTTTGTCAGAACCAATGAATTTTCGGTAAATGTATGTTGTTATTTTAAAAGTCATAATTCTCATATTTATAAAATTATTTATATAAACTGAATATTATTTTTTTAATCAGGATGTCAAAATTATCCAATGGTTAATTTTTCATCATTTTCTAAGACAGTCGAATTTTTGGGTAAAAATTAAATACAATTTAAAAATATAATGTGTTTTATGACATTATAATGAATTAATAGTTATGTAATAAAATAATATGAACATCATGTTTGGACAATATATGTTTTAGCATTAAAATAATGTGAAATTATATTTTTTTGATTTATTTTAACATGTTTTTTAGGACCCTCCAAGACGTATAATACATTTTGTCTTTTTTAATTGTTTTCTTTGAGAGTGTGACTGAACTCCACATAAGAAACCCTATTATTTTAAGATGTTCTCCCATTGGCCTTATAAAATATTTTCTTCCACTCTTCTTTTGATAAACACATGGGCAAAAACCATGGTCTGGTTTGTGTTATGTATTAGTTTAATGTCTCGTGACCCAAACCTAAATAATAAAGAATTCACTCCCCTTTCCTATAAAAACCACTCAAGCTCCCAATTTATCTTCACTAAATGTTTTTGGAGTTATTCCATACCCTAAAATCATTCTCTATAATACTCCCATGTTTCCCCAAGATCCCAAAATGCCTTTCTCAAGCCTCTGCCAAGCCGTTGGGATCACACTTCCATGAAGGGATTTCTTCCTTTCTCATTTTTGTCCAATTTTCATTAAGATGTTATGTCCTTTTCTTTTCAATTAAAAATGTTGGGGTATGATTTCTCACGTCCCCTATACTTCCATATTTATTTTTGGGTGATGGGAGACCCATTTATCTCTTAATAATTCATACCATGTACACTTGTTACCATGCCAAAATTTCATGAGGATTTCTCACTCATCTTTCACATCCAAGTAATTATTTTGTATTATGCTTCTAAATTCTATTATGTTTGCTGGGAAATTTATCTATATGAACCCCTTACCATAAATTTTATGTAAATATGATGAGACAACCTTTTCTCTCTCATCAACCATTTTCATGAATTCTTATTTGACACCATTAAGTTGCCTGAATTGCACCACGTTTTTCAAAGCTAAGACCATTGTGTAGTGAATATCATACCCATGTCTCTATCAAGGGTATTCACCATTATAAACATATACATATTGAATGTTAAATTCCTATATTTATTCTACATTACATAATCATGTAATAAATTCTGATTTTGATTTATTTCATGATCCATGTGGAACACTTATGCATTAAATGAAATGTTTAAGAAGGGTGTGCCCTCATAGCACCTTAATGCACGAGGTAAAGCATAGTATCATGATATATCATAGGAAATTGGTGTGGAATCATGATAATTCAATTGAAATGAGGTTTTACTCAAGATTCTTGTGCAATGAGGTTTTAATCATGCATCATGTGCAATGAGCCTTGGCTCACGCAAATTCTGTGTTATGTGTTGTTGCCACATTTCCATATTATGATTATCATGATTTATCATGCCCTTATGTTCATGTTTCTCTTATTCTCCATTGATATGAATATTTTGTAACAATTATTGTATTACTCGTGTTATTCAATGTTTATTAACATACTTGTATTTAAAGATCATCCTTTTCTTATGCATGTCCTCAGGTTATCCCATGCAATGCTTAGTATGAAGGAATGTAGTGGTCATGTAAAGAAGTTTAAGGATAATGATGTTGTGTGTTTTATGTTCTAAGATGTTATTTAATGTTCTTAATTTCCAATGACACAATATGTCTCTTTATTATATGTTTTATCAAGTGAATATTTTTTGTAATAAAGCAGGTTTACGTGTGTAAAAACAAGCAAGGTTGTTATTGTTGGTATCAGAGGATAGGATTAGTTACTTTTGGGGTTAGGATTAGAAAACCGTAGTGATGACTTATAGACAAGAATATGTATAATGAATGCATTCATAACTATTGTTATGTATTGAGTATGTGGTTTATCAAGAGAATACATCCCTGTCTAGATACGAGCAGGTAGAGGTCGCTCTGGTACAGATGAATCCTATGGGTAAAACCCGAAAACACCGCTTTGAACTAGACTCGAACGGGAACTGGTGCACGAAAATGGGCCTTACTGTACAATTGGTTACGAAACTTTTGGGGATATTCTTTGGTAAATTCATAAGAACAGTATAAACACTTTTTAATGGAATTAAAAAAATGCCCCTAAAAATATATGTTAGAATGTAGATCTTGGATACCATCGATTGAAGCATATGTATTCATAAGTTAAGGAAATAAAAGTTACTTATAAGTCATTTGTTTTTTCCTTGGATTACTGTGTATGTGTAACCCCTAACATTTCATTTATTTCATCCAATGGACAATAATAGTAGGACTTGAGATAACAACCGATGTGTAGATCAATGTGATGACTATTCTAATGAGATTCCCAATCCGATGGGAGAAAGAATCGTGAACATTGTCATGCTTTTCTCTTAGTTAACTCAATATTTGAATATGAACATGGTTCAAGTGGAACATTCAACCCCCCCCCCCCCCCCCACACAAGAAAGAAAAAGTCACTATCGAGAACTTTACGAGACAAAGGACTCTAACATTTAATGGATCGTATGCTCCCCTAATCGTCGAACAATGGATCAACTACATTGAAGAAATCTCCTCCATCATTCAATTTTCTAAACAATAGAAGGTTCTTCTGGATGCTTATCATATGGAAGGTGAAGCCGATCAGTGGTAGGAGTTGATCAAAAATATTATGATAGAAGAATATATTGAGGCATTGGAATGGAAGGATTTCTGAAATCTGTTTTTCGATAAGTATTTTTCGCGCACAGTTCAAATTAAGATGGAATGAGGCTTCCTTCCCCTCAAGAAAAAGGATGACGAATCTGTCAGAGCATTCGCAGCAAAAATATGAAGACTTGCATGATATGCCTCTGTCTTTGTCATTACCCCTGAATTCAAGGTTGAACACTTCCTTTGTTGGAAGAAACCTAGTATACAGAATGTGTTGGTGATCCATGACTTCTATAGTAATGATTAAATTGTCTGATGTTTTGTCATGTTTGAAATGGAGATCAAAGAATCTCAGGGGTATCAATGGGATAAGAAGCGTAAGGTGGACTACAATGTTGGTGGTTCGATGGATAAATCCAATCATGCTAAAATGAACCAGCACCCCACTTTCCAAAGGTGTGGAAAGAGGCACCACATAAATTGCTGTAATGGGATTAGGAAATTGTTGAGGTGTGGAAGAGAAGGGCACCTAGATGTTAACTACCGACAAGAAAAACCTAGGTCTGAAAAAAAGGAGAGAAACACTCCATTCAAACCGCAACGTATTGTTCATTTCTATAACTATAATGAAATAATGCATCTTTAAAATCAATGCTCTAAGCTAATGAATTTTTGAGGCAACAAAAACCTCAAAGTCACCAAGGGAGATCTTTTTCCATCACTACTGTCGAAGTGAACCCAGATAATGAAGTGCTGATATATACGCTACTTATTCATTCAAGAATATGGAATGTAATATTTTATTATAGTTCTAAAAATTCTTTTATATCCCAAATGTTTAGTAGAACAATCTCAACACCACACCAAATTATATAAGTAAGGATCTCGGCAAGTACGACAAATGGGGAAATCATTGTATCCCATGAATATAACTCCACCCCTTTCATAATATGTGGATTAAATTTCCCGGAAATATTATTCATACTCCTTATGGTATAATTTGATTCAATTCTTGGCATGGATTGGATTTCCATATATAGAGCCATCATAAATTTCAGGGAGAGGTAAATCCCTCTCCTTCTAGAGAATCGACACCAGATTCTATACAAGTGAAAACAAGAAGATAAAACCTTTTTTAGCTCTATAAACTCAAGAGTGGATATTACTGCCCTATGAGCACGTGTATCTGACTAAGATGATTGAGTCTATGGAAGAAACCATCCTTGAAGACATTCCTATTATGAGGCAATTTTCTGAAGTGTTTCCCAATGAATTGCCTAGTCTTCCTCCTATAAGAGATGTTGAATTCTCAACTGATCTTATACATGGGGTGTTCCCAATATCCAGCACTCTATATAGAATAGTTGTTGTTGAGCTTGAGGAGATGAATAAATAAATACAGGATAATTTCGATAAAGGGTTTATATTCCCAATTACTTCACCATGGGATGAACAAGTCCTCATTGTCAAGAAGATGGATGGGTCAATGATCTTTTGCATCGATTATCGTGATCTTACCAAATTTACAATAAATAACAAGTATCCTATCCCATGAATTTATGACTTGTTTGATCATCTTCATGGATCACAATACATCCCTAGGGTGGATTTTCATTCGGGATATTATCAAGTAATGGTGAAGAAGGAAGATATCTCAATGACTACTTTTCGTACAAGATACAGGCACTATGAATTCATAGTAATTCCTTTCAAACTCACTAATGCTCTAGTAATCATCATAGAATTGTTGAATAGAGTCTTTAGGGATCACCTCGACATATTTTTGGTACTATTTATATATGATAATCTGATATACACCAAAACCAAGGAGGATCATGTAGAGCATCTAAGAACTATACTAGTGACCTTGCAGAATGATAATCTCTATGAAATGAATAGAAAGTGTGAGTTATATTTGAAGGAGGTCTCATTCATGGGAAATATTGTCACAATCAATTGGATATCTATAGATCCCTGCAAAATAGATGCAATTGAGTGATGGTCAAGGCCATCATCGGTAACAAATATTCATAGATTCATGGGGTTAGCTGGATATTATCAATGATTTGTGAGAAATTTCTAACTATTTTTCAACCATCTTACCAAGCTAACATAGAAGGGAGTAAAGTTTGAATGGAGTGATTAATTCAAATAAAGATACAAGGAGTTAAAAAGGAGGATTATCATGGTTCCCGTGCTCACTTTACCCATAAGTGGAGAACTTTTTGTCGTATTCAATGATGCTTCGAAGAAGGGCCTGGACTGTGTGTTGATGCAAAATGGGAAATTCATTTCTTAGTATTCAAAGTAATTGAATGTTTGTGGGAAGAATTATAAAAAACATGTTTTGGGGTTTTTTGTTGTGATATTCAATTTAAATATATTGTGGTATTATCTCTTTGGGGAGAAGTGTGGAATATATACAGACCACAAAAACATCAATTATATATTCACACATAAAGAGTTGAACATGCACCAACGAAGATTGTTAGATCTGATCAAAGACTATAACTTCCCAATCCATTACCACCCTGAGAAAATGAATAAGGTAAAATATTCTCTATGTAGAAAAGACCCAACAAATCTATCATTGATGAAAATTGAGAGGGATAAAATCTTCTTATATTTTATGATGATGGACATGAGAATAAAAAATATGCGAACATCATCGATCCTTTCACAGATGATTGCTCAACCATATCTTTTGGAAAGGTTAAAGGATGCTAAAAAGGATGATGTAGGAATTCAGAAGAGAGTGGAAGCTATCAAAAAAATAAAATCCGCTAAGTTCAATGTTAATGAAGACAAAATTATGAGATTTTGGAAAATATGATCTTTTCCATCATGACCAGAGCTGAAGATGGAACTTTTGGATGATGTGCATAGTTCAAATTTATCTATTCAACCAAGAAACACAAAGATGTATCATTTTCTCTGAGACCATTATTGTTGATATAATATGAAGAAGGGGATCATTGCATATACATCAATGTGTCTAGTGTGTTAGCATGTGAAGTCAGAGAGGCATAAGTATAAGGGGATTATTCAACCATTTCCCACACCATCATGTAAATGGGATAACTTCACCATGGAATTTGTCCCCAGAAATCTGAAAATATCCAAAGCCAACAATGCAATCAGGGTAGTTATGGATTGTCTTAAAAATTCTGTACACTTTATTTCAATTCGGGAGGAATTATCATGGATCAGCTACAAGGATATATATTAGGGAAGTGGTAAGGATGAATGGAGTACCACTATCTATTGTATCCAATTAAGATCCATGATTCACTTATATGTTTTGGAAGAGTCATCAACAAGCTCTACATACAGAGATGAACTTCAGTACGACTTATCATCCTCAAACTGATGGCCAATATGGGCGGACAATCCAAACAAATGAAGACAATGTTTAGAGCGTGTTATATGGACTTCAAAAGAGGGTCGGACCAACATCTTCCACTGGTTGAATTCTCATACAATAACAGTTTCCACTCGAGCATCCGAATGGCGCCTTAGGAATCCTTGTATGGGAAGTGGTGTGTAACATTGTCTTGTTGGGATGAAGTTGGTGAGTGTAAGCTTCCTAGACCAAAAGTGGTCTATGAAATGGTGGATAAGGTGAAAACCATTCAACATCATATCAAGGAAGGCCAGAGTCGACAGAAGTATTATGCAGGTAACTATTGATGAGACCTTGAGTTTAATGTTGGAGACATGATATTTCTATGCATATCCCTATTGAAGATGTTCATGAGGTTTGGAAAGAAAGGTAAGTTAAGTCAAATGTACATTGGACCCTTTATGATTCTTGATTATTTTGGGGTTGTGGCCTATCAGCTAGAACTTCCACATACAATGACCAATGTACATTATGCATTTCATGTATCCCTCTTAAGGAAGTACACACCGGGCCCTTTACATGTACTCTTTTTAGAAGAAGTATAGCTAGAGGATGGTCATTCTTATGAGGACCAACCAGTGAAGGTTTTAGATCATATAGAAAATGTTTGATGAAATAAGGCTATACACATTGTCATGGTGTTGTGGGAAAACCACATGTTTGAAGAAGCAACATGGGAATCGGAGCAAGTGATGAAGCAAATTCACCCATGTCAATTTTAGTGTGGGAAAAGGAAATTTAGAGGGTAAAATTTCATAAGGTTGGATGATTGTAATGACCCAAACATTCATTAAAGAATATTACTCTTGATCTATTTAAATGTCTTATAATGGTTATATAAAATGTGAACTTCATTGGGTTTATGTTTCTGGAATTTAAAATACCATTATAAATTGTGACCGCTTCTAATATAGTTGTTGAACAGTGATCACATGATTTGAATAAATATAGGGCTTTAACAAATCCAATTTACTCACACAAAGTAAGCGATGACCTCATCCTGTAGACATTCCCTGTACGATGCCCATTTGATGGGTCATGGAAAGGATGTGGCATCATTTATCTTCTCTCATGACCAACCCCATGCCAAGATTGAACACCTTAAGCTTGAGCAGAACCAACTACGGGAAAAGTCGAAATTAATGATGATTTCTGCCCGAGCGATGTTATCTGATCCTCCCCAAGAGTCTGTCACCATCGCACACCATACCCTTCGGTCTTATGTGGGTTTTATAAGGGGTTATGTAACAAGACCCTAGCAATCTAACTATGTATATTATTTTTTTAATAACTAATGTGCATTCGTTTTATTATTGTTACTTTGTTAATAGTTTTTTAAAAAACAATTAGTATTTTTACTTAATATTCAACTAGGAAATATATTTTGATGAATTAATGGATTTTTGAATTAAATAAAATTTTAATAAAATATTATTATAAAAAAAATTACATTTTATTAAATAATAATGATAATAAAATTTTATGAATGCAATTGAAATTTTTATTAAGGTTTGAAAACTGTTTTTGTCAGAACCCATGAATATTCAGTAAATGTTGGTTTTTATTTTAAAAGTAAAAATTAAAATACATATAAAATTATTTAGATAAAATTAATATCATATTTGGAATCAGGACGTCCGAATTATCCAATGATGAATTTTTCATAATTTTCTAAGACAGTCGAATTTTTGGGTAAAAAATAAATACCATTTAAATAATTAATGTGTTTTATGACATCATAATGACCCAATAGTGATTTAATAAAATAAAATGAACATTATGTTCGGCCAATATATTTCTTATTCTTAAAATTATGTGATTTTGGATTTGTTTGATTTATTTTACAAAGCTTTTGTGGACCCTCCAAGACATATAAAGCATTTCATCTATTTAAATTGTTTTTCTTGAGACTGTGACACACCTCTACATAAGAAACCATATTATTCTAATCTTCTACGAAATTGGACTTATAAAATATTTTTTTCCACTCTCCTTTGGAAAAACCCATGGGAAAAACTATGGGATGGTTTATGGAATTGATTATTTTAATGTGTGGTGACCCAAACCTAAGTAATAAAGAATTCATTTTACTTTCCAATATAAACCCATCAATGGTCCCAATTCCACATCAATAAAACCTTATAGAGTTAGTAAAAACCCTGAAATCGCCATTATGGAATCCTCCCAAGGTTCTTGAAGCTCCGAAAAAGTCCATCTCAAGACTCTCCCAAGCCTTTGGGATTACACTTCCAAGTATGGGATTTCTTTCTTTCTAATTTTTTCCAATTATAATTAAGATGTTATGCCCTTTGGTTTTCTATTAAAAATGTTGGTTTATGATTTAAACCCTCCCCCATTATTCCCCCTTTATGTTAGGATGATGGGATATCACTTTACCTCTCATTAATGCCTCCCATGTACACCTATTACCATGCTGAAATTCTGTGAGGGATTTCTCTCTCCTCTTTTACATCCAAGTAATTATTTTTAATTATGCATTTAAATTCCATTACATTTTATGTTAAATGTATCTATATGATAACGTTACTTTCCATTTCATGTACATATCAGGAGACACCCGTTTCTCTCTTATAATTGTTTTTCATGAATCTTATGTCACATCGTTTTGCTGCCTCAATTGCACCATTTTTTTCAAGCTAAGATCATTGTGTAGTGAATACCATACCCATGTATCTATAAAATTTATTCACCTTTATAAACATATAAATATTGAAGGGTAAAATAATTTATTTTTTCCACATTACTTAATCATGTAATAACATATGATGTTGATTGATTTCATGATCCATGTGGCGCACTTAGGCATGAAATGAAAAGTTTAAGAAAGGTGTGCCCTGATAGAGATCTGATTCATTGGGTAAAGTATAGAATCATTATAAATGCTGTATAATGGGTGTTTACTCATTATAATTCATGTTAAATGAGGTTGTACTCATTATTTATGTGCATTGAGGGTTTACACATGCTCTATGTGCAATGAGCCTTCGATCATGTTGATTCCATGTTATGTGTTGTTTCCAAATTTCCATGTTGTGATTATCATGCATTATCAAGCCTTCATGTTAATGTTTATCTGGTATTTCATTGATATTCCTATTGTCTAAGATGTATTGTATTCTTCAGGTTATTCCATGTTTATTCTCTTACTGTGCTTTATATCTCACCCTGTAGAGACCCGAAGCTTGACGTACATGGACATTACATTAATTTTGCGGAATACTTAGTACATAACAAAAACACACACTAAAGGATCGTAATAGTTTAGTGTCTTTGGAAACTCGGAACGTAATCTTCTAATCGTGGTGAAAGTTCTTCAATATCTCCCATGAAGGTCATCCCCTTTTTTTTTACCTAAAACCTTTCTTTATATCCTGGGGAAAATAAAACATAAAAGGGTGAGCTCAAATTCTCAGCAAGGGCAATAAAGGAAATAAAAATCATATCATATCTTTTTTTGAAAATCATAACCTGCAAAAGAGATCATAAAATCTTAATAAATCATAGAAGTGAAAATGAGATCCCCATAATCATAACATGAAACTTGAAACTTTGTGGCATGCACACATAATCATGGAAAATCATTTCTTGTTAGTCATGACTCATTGCCAAGACTATCTTAGTGGACAAAGTCCCTTTCTGAATCGAGTAACCCTCGTTTCAGTCCTGTTTCAATGAACCGGTATAACCTACCATTTCAGCCATGTCTATCTCATGAGATATAAAATCTTTACCCAATGAATTGGAGGGAGATATAGGTCCCACCCATCTTATAATGAATCCTTTCTTATGTGTGCCACATAATCATAAATCATACATCATCGCATAACACATGTAACAAAAATGGGATTCTTGAAACATCATGACATCATAAAACAAATCATATAAGGTAAAGGAATTCATAAAAATATTTCCATCACGACATAGTCAAATCAATGTAAAAATATGGATAGAAAC
Source organism: Viscum album (assembly GCA_963277665.1). Taxonomy (NCBI): domain Eukaryota; kingdom Viridiplantae; phylum Streptophyta; class Magnoliopsida; order Santalales; family Viscaceae; genus Viscum; species Viscum album. The sequence goes on along the minus strand of OY728158.1, from coordinate 356,588,838 downwards.
AGAACCCTTTATTATCTTATATGGAAAATAATTTTGATAAAACACTTGAATTGAATTCTTGAGGAAAATATCCTTTCTTCTTCAAAATCAATTTCTTTTCACAAAACATCATGCAATTTTAAAAGAAAGAGATTTTATTGAAAATAGTCATGAAATATTTTAGAGGAAGCTTCATGAAAATAAGGCTTTATAAAACAGTAGAAATCCGTTCGTGCCGTATAAGTTAAAAAAAACATTCTTCGTACTTTTGTCGGAAAAGTCAAAAAGTACCTCGTATGACAAAAGATTCATTTCATAGATATTACTAAAAACTCACCGAAGGGTAAAAATGGATTTAAACAATTGTAGGTGGATGGAAATAATATTACATATTGATGAAACATGGATGTGGATGATAAAATACACCCTAGTAAATACTTATGAATAAACAATCTCGGATAAAAATGAGATTGTGATATTTCCCTTACCTTAGGTCCAATTTGCTTCGTATGTGTCCGAACCTCCTGTATAATGATTTAAATAATGTCATTGACTTATTACAGAATCATATTCATTGTTATGATATCATATATGGTTCACTTATGACATTATATTACCCGTTCTTTTGTAAATTCCATGTTAAAGAAGCGTTTTGGGTAAAATCGTTTCATTTATCGTAGGTGTTTTGACTTGTTGTTCTTGACATTATTATTACTTATATCATGATTTACTTACTTCCAGAATATAAAATATGATTTATATATCATATATATTCAGTATATATATATATAATAGATAGATAAATAAAATGAAAAACATTGTTCATGGAGACGGTAGTCCGTACGTACGCATGAACGCTGTTTTTCTTTCCTTATTGTCTTGAAATGGAAGTAAGTAGATGACATACATATGTATATATATACATAAATCCAGTAGCTTTATAATGTCATATATTTCATTATTATTTCTTATATATACATTATAATCATTCTTAAATGGTTAACATGGAGAATGAATCTCATCGCGTCGTGGAGACGGTAGTCCGTACGTACGCACGAGCGATGATATCGTTTCTATAAATATTGAATTGAATTGGAGTGGATTATACAATATATCAGAATCAATATGATGTTGTAATAACTATGTATAGTTATTCTTTACACCATTATACCCATCCATGTAAGGTGGTGGTGGAAAATAGATTACACCACGGCGTGGAGACGGTATTCCGTACGTACGCACGCGCGGTGATTTATTTTTCCGTAAGATGGATAGATGGTGAAATAGGGTTGTTTCATACTTATAATAACATATCAGTATATGAGTGATACTGATGTTATTACTTCATAATGAAACAACCTAAGAAGAAGAAGTGGAAGAAGAAATAAAGATGAAAGAATTGGTAACGGTAATTACCTCTTCTTTGAAGTGCCTCTTTGAGACTTCCTCTTAGGGCACTAGAATTGGTCTTTGAGGAAGACCAGAACCTATAGGATGTTGCTAGGGAAGTGGAGAAGGAATTTTGTCAGGGTTTGTCTGAGCTTGAGTGCTCAAATTTGTGTGAGGAGGAGGGGGAGGAGGTGTCCTTTTATAGGGGAGGAGAGGGGCACCTTAGGAATATCTCAAAATATTATTTTATATTAAAGTCAAAATCGGTTTATAATGGTTCCAAAGGGTCTTATTTCGAAGCTAAAGTGGGGATGGGTAGAAATCCTATCAACCAATAGAATTTAGACAAGTTTAGGATATTATTTTAACCTTATCAATTAGATTTAACTCTAAGTTAAATAATTTAACTTTTACCATGTCTTTTTGTTTTCTTTCACTATATGGTTAATAAACTTACTATAACATGCCAAAAGAACCCCAAATTGTTTATTATTAATATATATATCCTTATCTAAGTCATTTGGCCGAACCTTAGATTTTTAGGAATACAATAACAATTAATAATATAATATTTGATTTAAAAACTATTTTGTGTCAATTTTGACACTATTTGATATATGATTTTTGTGAAAGTCATAACAGAATTAAATGTTCGAAACAAGTTGATTAAATCAACATTAATATATCATAGTAACCTAGAAAATTAGTGGAATTCATAAAAAATCTCAAATTACATTTATTTTTGTGTTTATAACATCAATTATGTCAATATTTCATTAATAAGATAATTACCGCATCATCGTTGTGTCATAAATAAATTAAATTATTTAATGTCTAAAAATTACAAATAAAATACCATCATGTAGGAAATCTTTTTAGCTTTCTAATTAATATTTAAAATCGAATTTATCTTATGTATAACCCCATATTAAAAATGATTTACTTATTAAACGTTGATTTTAACTATTTTAACCTTTCTTTAAATAAATTAATAATAAATGTCCTAATCTAATCCAAGTGGGCCTAAATGGTCATATTTTATTCCTAAGTTTGTTTTTGGTCGAATTACACTTGTCCAATAGAATTAGGACATGTGTTAGGGTAATAGTAATATCATATTTACCCTTAGTTACCCTATTTACTATTAACCGCGGTAAAAAAAGTAAAAAGTTACTATTCACCAAAAATTATTTTCATCTCATTGAACCACATTTTAGTCCTTGATATTAACCGTGTCTCTCGGATTTTCGAAATTCCATTCACAGAAGCGGCAAAATTATGTTTTATGAAAAATTCGGTTTTTTTAACTACCACTTAGTAGTTTCACTATTCATCAAAAATTGATGTTTTTCAGAATAATGCCAAAATTTCATCCTATGCTATATTTCATATTCCAAATTCAAAAATGAAATCTATTTTACCAAATTCATAACCTAGAAGTTGCATTAATTAATTTTATAATTAAATCCCGCTGTTAAAATAAATAGCGTGTTTTTAGGAAACAATATATATCAAAAGATTGACACTTGATTATGTCTGGTTTAAATGTGAAATTACAACCAATGACCAACATTGTATTAAATTGTAAAAATATATTCTAAATATACTTTAAAACCACTAAAATTAATAATTTATCACTATTAATTATTTCGATTAAAAAAGTTGTTTTTAATTATAATTTAGTAATTTTTCATTATTCATCAGAATATGAAAGTTATCCAAAAAGTACCAAAATTTCACCTTAGGCTAAATTCGATACTCCGAATCCAAGAATGAAGTTCATTTTGAAAAATAAGATTTACAGAATTTTAAAATGTGGTTATTACTATTCATAACGGCTAGTTTTAATAATATTTAAATAGCACATCGTTGTTTAGTGAAACTCGGTATTGCGTATTACACACGCTATCGAGGAAGGTCGCGATTGCGTGTAATGCAAGGCAAGACAAGGATGCGTGTTGTGCAAGCTCCTTTTGGTGAAGCGTAGAACACAAGACATTAATAAAATTAAAAAGAATATTTTTTTATAAAATCTTGGGCTGTTACATTCTATCCCCCTTAAAATGAATTTCGCCCTCGAAATTCGTCAGGGTTATAAATGGTTTACTATTCGAAAGTTTCTTTAATAGAAACCCACTTCGTAAAAAGGAATATCAAAACCAATCTTTAAAAACAAAAGTATGAAACGTAACGGTTACCCAAATAAACTAATCATTGGGTTTCCACATAGGTGAAAATATGGATATGGAAGAGAAATCTAACCATCATGTTCTGATGGAGAGTGGTAGAGAACATGGCTATGGAAAAGCCAGTAATCACAAATCCATAGATTTGTGATGATATAAGGTACCATCTGATTCATCAGGTATAAGATCACTAGAACAACATTTTTGGTTTTCAAGATCATTTCCCCTAAAGTTGATAATTTGAATTAGAATAAATACTTACTTTATTTTGGTACAATCTCACTGTTGTTCGTGCCTTGAACAATTTCCACTTCATCTCTTAAATAAATGAAGTTGAATTTGTTATTCGTGAAGTGTTAGCAGATCATGTGATAGAATGACGGGTCATTCCATCTGTCTCAAACAAAAGGTTAGCAAAAATTATATGCATAAATCGATCTATAGTGAGATTAATCATATATGGTTCCTAAAATGGACTTATACTTCATATATCATACTGCTTAATATAATAAAACTAGTTTCTACTAAACAGGGACTTCCTGTAGGCCAGTGGTAGGCGATAAAGGCCAGTCGCACTTCGGTTGTGGGTTCGATTCCCACAGCCTTGTCCGACGCGATGGGCTGTCGCCCGTCCTGTAGGTTGTCCTTTTTCCAAAACTATATTACTATAACATCCCATCAATAATATCGAAAAAAAATTATATCCTTAAACAATACTAACTTACGTCCAACACAATCCATTCCATCTTTAGGCTTATCCATAATACTGCAGTCCACTCTCATAACATAGTGAAAACAATTATCCGAGATTTAATATCATCGTTGATCCCCATATATCATAAGATATGTTTTGTTGGTCACATTCCAAACATTCAAAGTCCTTAATCATGTATACTCTTGAATACCCATTGAACCTTAGTGAAAACTTGAATGCAGTTAAAAGTTAACACTTTACACATACCAAAATCCTCAAAATTATTTATACTCAAACCATGATATCACTTAGTCCTTATATCAATCATGAGCTCATGAATACAATCAAACATCTCATTATCTTTTTATCCTTTCATTATGCACTTATCATCTACTTTCCAAAAGTATCTTAATAACCTTTCATGGTTACTGGTAACATTAATCAGACAAAAATGTAACAATCCTTACATGTCTCTTTATTCCATAGTACCATGAGATTACTTATACAACATTACACATGATAAACATGTAATCATTCCACTACATTCTTAAACCATTAACCGAGGTTCAACAATTCTTTCATCTCACATATCATTTGTAGTCTCTTCATCATCATCCACATAAATACTACCCATACGGCCATACTGATTCTCTTCATGAGTCTTTCCCTTAGGACATTGGTTTGCATAATGCCCATACATTCCACATTTAAAACACTTAACCATTTTTGATGTAATACCATTATCCTCATCCATGGTGTTAACTGAACCTTTTCCTTTGCACTTACTTGCTTTGTGTCCTTCTTTTCCACACCCAAAGCATCTTCCAGTTCCTTTGAAACATTCTCCTTGATGCCTCTTCCCACATGAATTACATAGGGGAAATTGAACTTTCTTTCCTCTATGATCATCATGAAACTCCATCTTTCTCTTATTAGCCGAGTCAGGAAACTTACCAAATTTTACTTTATTGATCATATTATGAGATTGCTGATTCGGAATAATAATGATGTTTGGACATCCAAATCCCATTTCATTATGAAGAATATCATTCCATTGTCCATCATATCCTCCATTATTGTGAATCATCTTGTCTCCATCCATTTTCTAAAACCCAAAAAGAATAGTGTGAGAGGCAAAAATCATGATAGGGAAAACAACATAATAAAGGGGGAGTACCTTCAATATCCAACATCTTAGGTTTAATTCTATGATCGTTAGCGTAATTCTATTACTATAACCTATATGTATACTTATCCCCAGGGACATCCCTAGACATACCTTAGAAATATCTCTAGGGATCTCACTAACGTTTTCGCATCCTAGTTTCCAAAGGTTGACTAAGCCTTTCCTCTGATACCAACTGTAGAGACCCGAAGCTTGACGTACATGGACATTACATTAATTTTGCGGAATACTTAGTACATAACAAAAACACACACTAAAGGATCGTAATAGTTTAGTGTCTTTGGAAACTCGGAACGTAATCTTCTAATCGTGGTGAAAGTTCTTCAATATCTCCCATGAAGTTCATCCCCTTTTTTTTACCTAAAACCTTTCTTTATATCCTGGGGAAAAGAAAACATAAAAGGGTGATCTCAAATGCTCAGCAAGGGCAATAAAGGAAATAAAAATCATATCATATTTTTTTTTGAAAATCATAACCTGCAAAAGAGATCATAAAATCTTAATAAATCATAGAAGTGAAAATGAGATCCCCATAATCATAACATGAAACTTGAAACTTTGTGGCATGCACACATAATCATGGAAAATCATTTCTTGTTAGTCATGACTCATTGCCAAGACTATCTTAGTGGACAAAGTCCCTTTCTGAATCGAGTAACCCTCGTTTCAGTCCTGTTTCACTAAACCGGTATAACCTACCATTTCAGCCATGTCTATCTCATGAGATATAAAATCTTTACCCAATGCATTGGAGGGAGATATAGGTCCCACCCATCTTATAATGAATCCTTTCTTATGTGTGCCACATAATCATAAATCATACATCATCGCATAACACATGTAACAAAAATGGGATTCTTGAAACATCATGACATCATAAAACAAATCATATAAGGTAAAGGAATTCATAAAAATATTTCCATCACGACATAGTCAAATCAATTTAAAAATATGGATAGAAACTGAACCCTTTATTATCTTATATGGAAAATAATTTTGATAAAACACTTGAATTGAATTCTTGAGGAAAATATCCTTTCTTGTTCAAAATCAATTTTTTTTCACAAAACATCAGGCAATTTTAAAAGAAAGAGATTTTATTGAAAATAGTCATGAAATATTTTATAGGAAGCTTCATGAAAATATGGCTTTATAAAACAGTAGAAATCCGTTCGTGCCGTATAAGTTAAAAAAAACATTCTTCGTACTTTTGTCGGAAAAGTCAAAAAGTACCTCGTATGACAAAAGATTCCTTTCATAGATATTACTAAAAACTCACCGAAGGGTAAAAATGGATTTAAACAATTGTAGGTGGATGGAAATAATATTACATATTGATGAAACATGGATGTGGATGATAAAATACATCCCAGTAAATACTTATGAATAAACAATCTCGGATAAAAATGAGATTGTGATATTTCCCTTACCTTAGGTCCAATTTGCTTCGTATGTGTCCGAACCTCCTGTATAATGATTTAAATAATGTCATTGACTTATTACAGAATCATATTCATTGTTATGATATCATATATGGTTCACTTATGACATTATATTACCCGTTCTTTTGTAAATTCCATGTTAAAGAAGCGTTTTGGGTAAAATCGTTTCATTTATCGTAGGTGTTTTGACTTGTTGTTCTTGACATTATTATTACTTATATCATGATTTACTTACTTCCAGAATATAAAATATGATTTATATATCATATATATATATAAATATATATATAATAGATAGATAAATAAAATGAAAAACACTGTTCATGGAGACGGTAGTCCGTACGTACGCATGAACGCTGTTTTTCGTTCCTTATTGTCTTGAAATGGAAGTAAGTAGATGACATACATATGTATATATATACATAAATCCAGTAGCTTTAGAATGTCATATATTTCATTATTATTTCTTATATATACATTATAATCATTCTTAAATGGTTAACATGGAGAATGAATCTCATCGCGTCGTGGAGACGGTAGTCCGTACGTACGCACGAGCGATGATATCGTTTCTATAAATATTGAATTGAATTGGAGTGGATTATACAATATATCAGAATCAATATGATGTTGTAATAACTAAGTATAGTTATTCTTTACACCATTATACCCATCCATGTAAGGTGGTGGTGGAAAATAGATTACACCACGGCGTGGAGACGGTATTCCGTACGTACGCACGCGCGGTGATTTCTTTTTCCGTAAGATGGATAGATGGTGAAATAGGGTTGTTTTATACTTATAATAACATATCAGTATATGAGTGATACTGATGTTATTACTTCATAATGAAACAACCTAAGAAGAAGAAGTGGAAGAAGAAATAAAGATGAAAGAATTGGTAACGGTAATTACCTCTTCTTTGAAGTGCCTCTTTGAGACTTCCTCTTAGGGCACTAGAATTGGTCTTTGAGGAAGACCAGAACCTATAGGATGTTGCTAGGGAAGTGGAGAAGGAATTTTTTCAGGGGTTGTCCGAGCTTGAGTGCTCAAATTGGTGTGAGGAGGAGGGGGAGGAGGTGTCCTTTTATAGGGGAGGAGAGGGGCACCTTAGGAATATCTCAAAATATTATTTTATATTAAAGTCAAAATCGGTTTATAATGGTTCCAAAGGGTCTTATTTCGAAGCTAAAGTGGGGATGGGTCGAAATCCTATCAACCAATAGAATTTAGACAAGTTTAGGATATTATTTTAACCTTATCAATTAGATTTAACTCTAAGTTAAATAATTTAACTTTTACCATGTCTTTTTGTTTTCTTTCACTATATGGTTAATAAACTTACTATAACATGCCAAAAGAACCCCAAATTGTTTATTATTAATATATATATCCTTATCTAAGTCATTTGGCCGAACCTTAGATTTTTAGGAATACAATAACAATTAATAATATAATATTTTATTTAAAAACTATTTTGTGTCAATTTTGACACTATTTGATATATGATTTTTGTGAAAGTCATAACAGAATTAAATGTTCGAAACAAGTTGATTAAATCAACATTAATATATCATAGTAACCTAGAAAATTAGTGGAATTCATAAAAAATCTCAAATTACATTTATTTTTGTGTTTATAACATCAATTATGTCAATATTTCATTAATAAGATAATTACCGCATCATCGTTGTGTCATAAATAAATTAACTTATTTGATGTCTAAAAATTACAAATAAAATACCATCATGTAGGAAATCTTTTTAGATTTCTAATGAATATTTACAATCTAATTTATCTTATGTATAACCCCATATTAAAAATGATTTACTTATTAAACTTTGATTTTAACTATTTTAACCTTTCTTTAAATAAATTAATAATAAATGTCCTAATCTAATCCAAGTGGGCCTAAATGGTCATATTTTATTCCTAAGTTTGTTTTTGGTCGAATTACACTTGTCCAATAGAATCAGGACATGTGTTAGGGTAATAGTAATATCATATTTACCCTTAGTTACCCTATTTACTATTAACCGCGGTAAAAAAAGTAAAAAGTTACTATTCACCAAAAAATATTTTCATCTCATTGAACCACATTTTAGTCCTTGATATTAACCGTGTCTCTCGGATTTTCGAAATTCCATTCACAGAAGCGGCAAAATTATGTTTTATGAAAAATTCGGTTTTTTTAACTACCACTTAGTAGTTTCACTAATCATCAAAAATTGATGTTTTTCAGAATAATGCCAAAATTTCATCCTATGCTATATTTCGTATTCCGAATTCAAAATTGAAATCTATTTTACCAAATTCATAACCTAGAAGTTGCATTAATTAATTTTATAATTAAATCCCGCTGTTAAAATAAATAGCGTGTTTTTAGGAAACAATATATATCAAAAGATTGACACTTGATTAAGTCTGGTTTAAATGTGAAATTACAACCAATGACCAACATTGTATTAAATTGTAAAAATATATTCTAAATATACTTTAAAACCACTCAAATTAATAATTTATCACTATTAATTATTTCGATTAAAAAAGTTGTTTTTAATTATAATTTAGTAATTTTTCACTATTCATCAGAATATGAAAGTTATCCAAAAAGTACCAAAATTTCACCTTAGGCTAAATTCGATACTCCGAATCCAAGAATGAAGTTCATTTTGAAAAATAAGATTTACAGAATTTTAAAAAGTGGTTATTACTATTCATAACGGCTAGTTTTAATAATATTTTAATAGCACATCGTTGTTTAGTGAAACTCGGTATTGCGTATTACACACGCTATCGAGGAAGGTCGCGATTGCGTGTAATGCAAGGCAAGACAAGTATGCGTGTTGTGCAAGCTCCTTTTGGTGAAGCGTACAACACAAGACATTAATAAAATTAAAAAGAATATTTTTTTATAAAATCTTGGGCTGTTACACACCCTTTCCTTATGCATGTCCTTAGGTTATCTCATGCAATTCTAAGTACGAGGGAATGTAGTGGTCATGTAAAATAATTTTTCAATAAAGATGTTGTGTGTTTTTTGTTCTACGATGTTATGTAATGTTCTTAATCCCCAATGAAACTAGACCACTCTAAATTCTATGTCATATCAAGTGAAGATTTTATGTAATAAATCAGGTTTAAGTGTGTAATTAAAAGTTGGTTTGTTATATATTTTAAAAGACTGTTTGGCACAGATCATTAGGTGTTTGCCACTGAGATTAGTCTCACACCCTTTTTGGGTCATTATTTTAGGCCCAGATATATTATATTTATACAGGTATAGATAAGGTCAAGCGCCCTTCTACTACAGGTACATGATTGCTCTGATCTGGGGAGCACGAGACCATGTCTAGGCTTACAATGTTGTGGAACTGTTTACTTGATTTTCTTTTATATATTGGTTTAGTAATATATTCCATCATTGTGTTTTGTTTGGATGGATTCCTTGACATATGTGTCATCCTTCATTTAAAATTATATATTTTCTCTAGTTTATTACTACCAGTCATCTACTATTTACTTGTGTATGGTATTATTACTGCTTTGGTTATTGTTATCTGTTTTACTTCTATTGTGTTCCTCTACCAATGAGGGCATAGTTTTCCCACTATGGCACCCAAGCCCCTCGCTGCTAGTCTGAAGCCTCTAGAATTTGGGGATATTCACTTGACGCCATGTGACCAACATGGTATGGGGAACCTCTGGGTGCCACCCGGAACAGGGACATTGCATCTTTCATACTATTGTTATTAGGTAGTTAATACAGAAGCTTGGAGAATCATCAGTTAATATACCAACATGATAGGGAAAAAATATATTGTGGCATTCAAATTTTAATAGATTAATGGGTTGGTAAAAAATATATATATGCATGGTGATGTAAATGATTCACATATCAAATGTATCTCTAAGGATGTATTCTCTACAAGATCACAAACATAATAGGTAGTCACTTCAACATGATCATTACAAACATTCTGACACTATGTACTGATCCATCCATCTCTAAAAAAACTAACGTTATCTTTTGAGTACATAGGCATTCAGAAATCCTGGTATTACGTGAAAAAATATAGAAAAACAAACTATTAAAAATATTATAATTGAAATTGTAATTAACTTCATGAATTACTAGTTTGGATATGATAATTTATTGGTGGTATATAATATATTTCATTAATTTGGAATTCTAATATCTACACTTATTTTAATTATTTATTTGAAATGGTGAAAAATCATTATCCAATATAAGTTATTTTTTTGAAATATGTTTTGACAGTTAAATCATAATATATATAACTTAATTTATTTCCTTTGTGAATAAATACTTAGGATTCATAAGTTTATTCATAGACCCCAAACTATAATTTAGATAATATTTATCGATCACACTCACATTAAAATGTATTATGAAAACACAAACAAAATTGAATTATATGATTTTTATTTGAAAAACACTATTTCCGTGGAATAAACAATTAACAATGGACATCCTGTGTGGTCACTTTTATTGAAATAATTTTTTTGGATCCAAAAACTAAAAATTTGGTTTATCCAAGTATTTTTTTTATTAACATTCATTGATTTCATAGAAAAATTAACAAATCTAAAACACACATATTTTTATATAATTAGATTATTGAAATTTACACCTGAATTGTATCCACCAAGATAACTCTTTCATCTATTATTTTATTTTTAAATTCCATACAGAGTTCATATTTTATCTTTTCAAGTTTTTCTAATTCCAAACAATGTTTTTATATTGAAATGATAGAGGGATTAATGAGTCGAAATATTTCATCATAGGTTTTTCTATTTATATCTTAGTAATATATACACCTATACAAAATATGAATATTTAAAAATTATATTGAAAAAGGTATATGATTTTTTTTAGAAAAATAAAATTTTAAAATCTACCTCATGTATGTTTTCACAATTAGGACACATTGACATTAAAACAAGATAATTTTATTTGTACTCTTGAGACCAACCATGTCTACAAGGGTGTGCCAAAATATTTATTTTTAATATTCCATGTATTACATAATTCCATCTTTAAATTTTGTATCTTTATGATGTTGTGGTGTTAATACATGAATTTTTGGATGTACTGGGTTAAATGTCCTCTCAGAAGGTCCTTCTGATTTCGTGGTCGATTCACTACATTTTCTCTATAATGACATCCATTTTCCATGAAATATTTTATTTATAATACCATATATCATTACATTCATTTATATATCAATTTATAATGGTTTTTTATTTGTAATTTTTTAATTATGTACATATTGTATCTTTCTATGATTGAATTAACATTCAATGAAATATAAAATAGTATTATCATCCAATCTAAAATAAATGACATCAAACGGAACAGGAAACTTGTATTCCAGCTTGGGAGCTACATAAATCCACAATATCATATTTTCATTTAGGATATTTTGTCGTGTAAAATTTCACATAATATATTATACACTATGTACCTCACATCAAGGTGATGTGTGTTTGTCGATTGTTATAAATCACATAAAATTAAATCATATACATTTTTAATAATTTATAAATATTAGAATTTGATATATTCACATTTATGAGAAAGACTTATCATAAAACTTGTTATCTATGGTATGGTGTGTAATTGAAGGGCTTGGAATGCCTGAAATCTTCTAGGGTTATGTGGTAGTTCATGTACAGATCATTTTTTTGGTATTTGTTCATATTGATCCTTTAAAATATATTATTCCAGAAAACTAGACTGAATAACAGTATATTTTAATCATCTATATTTACCAAAATTTCTTTTTTCCATCTCATATTTATCTCATAGAGACATTATTTTCTCAAAATATGTTGGTGGTGACACTAAAAAAAATCACCTTTAATGAAACCAAATTGTTCTATATGACTCAAATAAATTGAAAGTAGTTTTTATATAATTAAAATCTATATTGATCAAAATTGTAAATGAAATAAAAACACATAAAAATTAATGTATATTTTTATGTAATTCAATTATAAAGGATTATATATTATTCCATACATACACATGATTCATATATATCATGTGTGTTTTCATTACTTATTTCCCCCATAATTTATACATTTCTTCATCAATAATACATGATGTGGGATGGAAGATACATTGAAGAATTATTGATTGGTTTTTATATAAATAAAAGAACCTATGTTTTTACATATCACAAAAAAATTACTATATATTTAAAATAAATACCAATTTTCATCATGTGAAGAATACCCCCATCATTGCATTATAGTAATGGAAAATTGGTTTTTATTCCCTTTGATTATTTTCAAATCACATTTTTTTGTTCAATAAATTGATAAATTAAAATGAAAGTAGATAAAATAAATATTTTAAATTAAATATTATCAATAAAAATTCATTGGAAATGATTCTTCAATATGAAGTGTAATGAAGGATTTACTTGTGTCTAGGTTTATAGTGAGTGAAAACATTTCTAGTTTGTGGATGCTTACATTCCCCCCAAACATATCTATTATTATGCTTTTTTATATGTATTTTTAATTATTTATGAGATTTTCTATGACCATTAATAATTATTTCATATTGAAATAATCTAAAATTAAACAATAATGATAGTGAAAATAAAAAATTTAATCAATGATTAATTATAAATATTTTTTTTGTATAATATGGAATGTATATCATAATATTTCTATAATTTCATCCCACATGGTTTTATTCAATATAGGCATGACATGGTTCCATGTATCTATATCAATTTGAACAAGCATTATAATTCTGAAACTAATGTAACTAATGATCATTAACATGGTTGGGTAAATAGGTTGGCCTCATTGATTCAATCCAACCATAGAAATTATTATTTTTATTCTTTCTTTTATAACTTTAGTTTACATAGTTATTATATAAAAATATTTTTTTTCATTGACATGTTTTTTATCCCCTAACAATTTCGTAGTTTTAGAATTGATCATGTGTTATTCATTGATATTGGTAACATTAGCATGTGGAGAAGTAATTATCTGAGTGAGTAGATAAAAATTTGATTTAGAATATATAACAGATGTTGAGAATAAATATTATTATGAGAACAATATATTATATTAAAACACATTAACCTACCCAACTAACTTTATTTACATTCATTAAATGTTGAAGGGATTTAGCTTCTCAATTGAGAATGAAAATCCCCTCTTTATGTTCCACTCTAATATAAAAGCCTATGAATGCATTATCACCTCTATCAAATGATTATTATATGATAATTAAAGGCCCATCATATATTGAATTTTATTCTTAAATTATAGTTGTTTTTGTCTCCAACACAACAATTTACCAAATCCTATTTGTGGGATATGGGACATTGAATACATTCACTACTTTTAATTCCTTTATGAATAGTTTTTCCTTATACCCTTCCACAATAATATTTACCTACATGGAGATGAATTAGTTAATTTTGACTACACTTATATTATCATACAATATGTAATTGAAAATAAAAACATGAATTCATTCATTATGTAACCCATATATTTGTTCTACTATGTAGACATTTTATATATTCGAATATATTATTATTTATCCATGGAACTAGACACATGAATAACATCATTTGTAATCCTATCTCAACTTTTTTTATAATAATATGTCCATTTTATTCCTTATAATAGAATATAATACCATTAGTAAAGAAAGTAGTGTAAAAGATAACATTTATATTATGTCCCATTTATAGAAAATTAATTTCTTAGTTAATTGAAATCAAATTTATAGATAACTAATTATAAAAATGATCTAAAAAATAAACATATGAACTAATGATTATTGTATTTGGGATCTATAATTCATCCATTAATGTATTAAAGTGTCTCTAAATTACTTTGTGGACATAAGTGTATAGAGAAACCATTATACTAATATTTAAAATGTAATGGTGTTCTTATACCTACTCAATAATGCTTATTTTATCAACATCACTTCTAGAAACACCTTTTTCTATTTTCATTCCACTATTATGAGATTTCGGGACAATAATTCCGTCAACATTTAATAGGTTATTAGTATAGATTTTAATATATCCTTTTAGAATATGTCACTCTAAGAAAAACATTTTCATGAATTTGGTTCAAGATGTACCCTTTCAAATTATTCGTATATCATTAATTGGGGTATATCTATATTTAATGGATATAACAGAATATTTGAATCAATATAATAGATAGAACCATTATGTTGAGAATTTTATAAAATAACAATGGTGGTAAGAATATATCTAGTGAATATAATATTACAAAAATTTCCATATTCATGATCGTCATCCTTGTATGTCCTATAACATTACTATATAATACCTTGAAATAGATTCAATGTATGGTTAACGTATGTTGTGGAATTTTTGGCAGAGCGTAACATAATTTTATAATAATTAATTCCTACCTATAGACATGAATATCATGTTATTTTATACGATTTATCTTTAAATTAATCATTGACATGATATTCCTAATTTTTTAGGGATACCCCTATAGATGTTTTATACCATTAAAAAAGAATTTAAATATTTCTTGTTTGGATAGAGAGTATGATACTGAATGAAGATAAGATCATCTTTCACCATTCACTGAGGCCACTTATCCCTGAATCTACTTTTTAATCAGGCCCAAAATTTCATAAATTACATTTTTTTATATCTAGTAAATTTATTAACCAGTTAATAATACTATCACATTTATTTTTTTTCTATAGGAATGATATGAAGAAAACATCTTTTGTACAAAAAATAAAATATATAATGTCAAATAAAAGTTATGTATTTTCTTTCCAAATTTTAAAAGGTTTTTTATATTGTTTTTATAAAATCATTTTCAATGCCTTTTAATTTCATGAATTTTTGCTCAACTGTAAATTGAGAGAGTACCTTACATTATTCTATATATCCATTAAATGATGTCATCCATGGTTGATATTTATTTATTCAAAGTAAAAAAATTTATATGACCAAAAAACAATGTATTTAATGAATGGTTCAACCAAAATTACTTTTTACCATCTTCACAAAAACAACACCTCAACATTCAATTAATTATATATCCTAAAAAGGTTTAGTACGAAAAAAACCATTAATAATCCTATAAAAAGTGTCTTTAAATGTGATCTCTTAATTTCTATGATCCTTATAAATGTAAAAATTGTATCTTACATAGGTTTAATATATTAAATGAATGGGGTAATATAAAAATAAATATAATTATTGGGTTTTTTGATCTGGATATAAGTAGAAAACATATTTTATTTTCATTTCATGTAAAACCATGATGGAAATTAATATATTACCTCCACAACTAGACATGTACTTTATGTACAAATTTTTGAACTAAAATTATTTATTTCATCAACTGATAACACAAGATGATGGTTTCATATATTGTTATAAAAATTTAAGATACCTAAAATAAATTTATTCCACTGATGAGAGTCTATTTATTGACCTAGTTTCCAATATTAGATTATTATATCTGTGATACATGAAATTGGTTTAACAGTTTCTTGAAATAAATATTTTCATCTATACATTTTAATGATAGGAATGTATCATAATTTTTTTTAACTACATGATTTAACATTCTTGTAATGATCTATTAATAAAATAGGGAATTTTTTTAAGTGATTCATATCACGTGATACATAAATCATATTATAATCATAGTCATTTCTCAAATCATATTTTTTTCAACATTTAGTACAAAATTTATTGTTTTGATCTATTCTATGAAAAATCAAAATTTTCATACAACTTTTTAGGATGAATTCAACTTTTATAACAACAATTTATACTGATAAAAAAGTACCTGGGAAAGATAATATTCATGCTCTATTACAAACTCGATAAAATTTTTATATCCATCATCATATTCCTAATCCATAAGGATAACATCCATTGATTTTTGATTCATATCCATCTTAATTTCATATGTAATTTTCAATTTTTAAAAATAGTAAATAAATACCAATAAAGTATTAATTATCAATGTATAATCTTATAGATACTTTAAATAAATTTGATTATTTTTCTAACAAAAAAGTCATACCATCATTGGAAACTCAATTACGCAAAAAGAAAGTTATAATAACAAAATGGAGACGATTTCTTGAAATTAAAATATTAGTCTCCAGAAGAAAAACATTCATATTGATGACCACCTCTTAAAAACAAGAATTTTGAGTACTGAATAATGTAGGATGGTGTTTATTATTATTAAAATAAGTAATTGGTTATGTATGAAATCATTATTGTTTAGAGATCAATATTGAGGTTTAATTTATATAAGGGGAACCCATATGAGATGATATCCACCATGATTCTTTTTTTACCAATCCTATAGTGAAATTTTAATTGGATAATAAACATCAGCTTGCAATACTATATTTCAATTAATATCAACATCAAAATTTTATTGAAGCTGGTTCATAAAAAGTAAAAGTTTACACAATTGTAACATGAAAAGAAACAACATCTAGTGGTTGAAGGTTGACATGAACCCACAAGAGAGAATAAGTATTAGAACATTTTAAACGAATAATATAACATACATAAATAATTTTTTATAGGATAATTTATTTTTAATGATGTGTATTGATATAGTTATATAGTGGTGTGAATCATTGAAGGAAGAGAATGTGTGGTATATATAATGTAATAAATATTTTAATTAAAATTAATCTGTTGCAATACATAGAGAGAAATAATTCTCAGTCACCAAATTATTAATGGTTATCATTTAGGTTGAAATTTAAAAGGATAATGATATTTTTAGTGATAATAATTCAGTCATTATATGTTTTAAAATGTTAATTTATTTATATTTAATCGATTACTCATGACCATAAAAATTGAACTCATATTTCTTAGAGTCTACTAAATTAAAATTTCCACTTGGAACATTATTTTTTAATTATAGTCAAGATTATAATGCCTATGGGATCTATGAAAATTTTATGTAATTCATTTGAGATTCACTATGCATTTGATAATTTTCTCAAATTTGATTCAAAATTGGTGGAGAAAATAAATTTTTTTAGAATAATCATTTTATTATATGTAATACAACAATGTGACCATTATTTGGAGATGTGGAAACTTAATAATCTGTCCAAGGATTTATATTATTATTTAAGGACATTAGGAAATATTATGTAATCATTGATTATTTTTTAAAAAAAATTTTAACACTAATTAAATGAGGTAAATTAAAAAAATTCAATAAATTATAAAACTAATTGGGGTAGTATACTTACATTTTGAATTATTTTTTTATTCATGTTTTACAATTTAATAAAAAAAATTATTTATAAAATAAGATGATATAAAAATACATTTTATGATTTGTTTTCCAACAAATATTACACCATTTCCAATATTATCTGGATAGTCCATAAAATTTGGTAGGAATATAATTATTTTAAATTGTGATAGTAAAGACATGTAAGTGTTAAAATTTGAATATGTAAATAATTTATTAACATGGTATTTTTGGGGCATCATAAAAATTTATTCATTCCATTAGGTTACCATTTTAATCATTCCCTTACCCGATTTGATAACTATTAAATAAAATGTATCCCTTTATGAAAAATACTTCTTATTCCAATATTGTCTACACTATTATGTGTGCTGCATTGTTTCTATAAATGATTTTAGGTATTGTGACTGATATTTTAAGTGACTTTTTTCCATTTTAATAGTTTTTTATGTTATAATATTATGTTCAATTTATGATATGGGTGATTTTTTTGGTTTCCCCCAGAAGACATGGAATTCTATTTCATATAGTAGGTTTGATCACCTTGACCTCACTTAAAAAGGACCACTTCGTTGGATTTTCTTATGTATTCCTTTACTTATTTTGAGTGTCTTATATTATGGTTATCTTTTTTTCAATAATAAATAATATATGAGGTGGTGTTATTATCATTGGTGTAGGTTCAAATCAGACAACATGATTTTAAGTACATTTGTTCCTTTGTTAATTTTTTCTAAACAATTTGAATACTGATATTCTGATCAAATATTTATTTTGTTTTCATTATTAGATATGATTTTTTAAACTATAATGGTTTTATAACTAGGATGATCTTTTGAGAACACCCATGCATGGTTGTCCCCAAAAAATAAAATGAAATCATTATTTATGTTTATTTAAATTTCGTTATAATTTTTGATAACTCGAATATTTCAGAGCATGATCCCACAACTAAGGATCTCATTACTTTTAAAAGAAAGTATTTACCTCATGAATCATGTAGTCTTCTTATATAGAATAAAAACAATAATTTTTTTGATAACTTCTCTATAACTATTAAATAATGATGGGTTCCATGTGGCATACTACTATAGTTGATAGATACCTATATAATCCACTTCACCCCATTGGTGTTTAGAAACACACAATACAAATCCCTAGTTTTGTCGGTCCATGATTTATTCCAGTATGTACCCTGGTTGAGTTTTCATGGACATAATACTCACAGTGTCTCTCCTCACCACAACCATAATCTGAACCTATCCTGTTGAGGAATCCAATACTAATACTCTCCGTGATGCTCCACCATTTTCTATGAAACCATAGAACTCAGTAGTAAGTGCTCTGTAACTGGAGGTAATGTTTAATTACTATTTTCCAATAGAAACCTAGTACATTTACAATGAAAATATAATGGATAGATAGTTTCCCTTGAATATTTTTACTAATCTGGTGATTTTATAAGTATTTTTTTGGTTGTTCTATGATTTCTTGTGTATTTATTATTTTTGGTTTTAATGTTTTACTACCTCATGTAATATTTTTGTCACCTCCCCAAAAATTAAATCTTAAATATAGAATGAGTTTTCTCCAGCTTCATGTATTTCTTTGTGATTAAGAATATTCTTCTTTCATTAATCACAACCATAATTGAGTCTTTAACAATAATAGAAAATGTTTTTTAATGAAAAATGTTATGACTATCTAATGGATGATAAAATCATTGATCCTTTTTAACGCTAAAAACATAATTGGAAATGGCCCACCTTATAATCACAAAAGGAATGTGATGATCAAGTCCCCATTTATAAGTACTAAAATAATGTTATGATGATAGGGTCCCTTATCAATGTTTTATTTTAGTGGTAATAATGGGGATGTTTATAAATAATTTGTTTTAGAATTGATAAAGGGGTCATTTATCAGTTCTTTTCTATCACTAACAATAATGACCATTATAAGTTACTTTGGTTGCATTGATAAATATAACGCAACTGATGTAAAGATGAAATAGAATTTTTCTATCCCTATGACATCAAACCCTATCAGAAACTAAATAGATAGAAGTAAAAATATACTAAAAATATGATTGTCATAAAAATATATAATTTCACCTTCATTAAATCCAAAATGTTCATAAAAATATTTATATTGAATTATTGTATAAAATAATTCAATATAATTACATCCATTATACAAAATAGTATCTTTTATATCAGGCTTCCCACAATTATCAAACTCTATATATAAGCATTTTCTTTAAAAGAAGTGTTTATTTTTGTAATAGTAAATAAAAAAATAAAAAAAATTGAATTATTTATAATCCACATATGATAAGTTATATTATTAATTACAATATATACATATATATATTTACAATATTATAAATTAATCATCCATCAAATTAATGTGTAATAAATTCTTACACATCAAAAATGAAGTATGGATAATTTCACTAAATATATAAGACAATACATTAATTTTTTGGATTTTGAAACGTGACAGTTGTTTCAAAATAAAATTAATATTTTATCTTGAAAAAATAGCCTCTGATTTATACAATCTACTTCATGTGTTGTATTGAAAAGTGGTCAATTCATACACATCACAAAGGAATTATCGATCATATTCTTTACATTTGAGAATATTCTGAGCTTGATTTTTTACTATAAGAAACATGATTTAATATAAAATGGGTTTTCTATTGAAAATATACACTATGAGTAATACCGACCACATAACGTATTGTATTTATGTGTGATTAATTCCTAAATTTAAAAAATGAATTATGGATAATTGTATTATTGTTAGAATAAAATTAAACCATGTTTTCTCATTTTTCCCACGATGCCCATTTCAAACTAAAATGATAATCTTATATTGAAATCATGTACATCGGTTCATGATGATCATATATTGAATCAGTTTGGCATGAGCCGAATTCAAATACATCACAACCAAATTATTGCTAATTTTCATAATGTTTAAAAAAACTCTGAGATTATTTTTTTGGTTTTGGATATTTGATTCATTTTTTAAAATGAATAGTAAATTATATTTATAATCCATTCACTTCATGTCATACTGAACAAATTTTGTGTAACATAGATGTTATGTAAATTCATATATATTACAAATGAATTACAGATAATTTTACTAATGTTTGGAAATTCCTTGAGAGTTTTTTCTAATAGTTGTCTACTAAGGTGTGTTTTAAAATAAAATAGAACATTTATATTTTTTAAATTCACATAATGTTAGAGAAGTGAACTGGAAATCATGCATCTTATTTATAGGGGGTTAATTCATAGAAATCAAAAATGAATTATGGACGGGTTTCCTTAATTTGGAAAATATTCTGATCTCGTTTTCTTGGTTTTGGAATTGTGATGGGTTTTTTAATCTAAAATTTAATTATAATATTTAATACACGCACTTTTAGTCATACCAACCACATCGTGTATTTCATTAAATTGTTATTCATTCCTTCATTTCACAATTAAATTATGGATTATTTTTTAATGTTTGTAAAATATACAAAGTTTTTTTCATGGTTTTGTCTATGTGATGTGATTCCCAATCAATAATGTCTCTTTTTTATAGAGAACATGTACCTTCATTCATATCTACTACATTGTGTTGCATAATTATGTGTGTTCAATTAAAATATTTCAAAAATAAATTATCAATCACTTTCTGAATGTCAGATAATTATCTTGTATTTTTTACTTAGGTTTACCTATGTGATTTTAGATTTAAACTAAAATGGAACATCTATATTGTAAATATACACATAAAGTCATACCTGACCTATCATATATCAGATTTAAATATGGTTGGTTAATATGTTCCATAAATTAATTATGGATAATTTATATAAATTTAGAAAAAAATATAACTCCTTCACTTAGCATCGGTTATGTGACACTTTTTAAACTAAAATGGAAATTTAATATCTAAAACATGTAAATGAAGTCATATAGAACAAATCATGTTCCAATTTGATGTGTGGATGATTATTATATATAAAAAAAGAGATATAGAGTGTTTTTATAAAGTTTGAAAAACGATCCCAGTAGGTTTTCCATGTTTTGACTATGTGATGTGCATTTTCAACTAAAAAGGTATTTAAATATTTAAAAGAAGAAAATCATGTCGTACCAGAAATGACATTTTTTTGATTGATGGGAGAAAAATTTTACATATCTAAAATGACTTTTGGATTATTTGACTAATGTATATGTATAATATGAATGATACTTATTTATTTGAATATGTATTTTTTTCACTAAAATTTCAATTTTATATTGAAAATTTACATTTACTATCAAAATTGTCAAAACATGAATCAAATTGATGTGAAACAAACTTTTACCCATAGAAGTTGAAATATTTATCATTTTAATAATGTTTGAGAACATATTGAGCACATTTTTAGGATTTTGGTGACGATACATGTATTTTAAACCAAAATTGGACATCTATATGAAAACATGAACATTAGTTTTATACCAACCACCTCATCTTCCAAATTGACATGCGACCAATTCTTAGACATAAAGGAATTAGAGATTTTTTTTATAATTGTTGAAAACAATTTGTGCAAGTATTCTCTAATTTCCTTTGACATTAATCCTAAACCTAAATGACTCTTATATATTGAAAAAACACATTTAGAGTCATAACAACAACATCATTTGCTAGATAGAAATGTGGTCAATTCCTATACATTGTAAATAAATTATGGATAATTAACAAAAATATTGAAAATAATAGGAGTTCATTTACTCCATTTTTTCTAGTGACATAGTTTTCAAATTGAAATGAACCTTTTATATTGAGAATATTCACATGTGTCATATTATTGTTCAGTCGATTCGTACACTCCAAAAATTTATTATAGATAATTTTTTTTTTATTTTTATGACAATATGTGCTCATTTTATTAGTTTTATCAATGTAATAAAATTATACTAAAAGGTCAATTTTAATGTGAAAAAAATAAAAATTGACACATACAAGATAAATATTAGTTCAGATTCATACATTGTTGATTCCTATATTTTAAAATGAATTATGGATCATTTTAATTAATTTTAAAAACAATATGATATTGTTTACAATTTTTTGAAATTTTTTTGTTGATTAATCCAGAATAATACATTTATATTTAACAAAACGGAATCATTATAGTAAAATCAAGTGTAAGATTAATAGTCACTCATTTCCAACAAAAATAATGAATTACGACTTATGTTTCTAAATTTTTAGGATAACCTGACCCTGTATACTCAATTTTGTCTATGTGAGGACTGCTTTAGACTAAAATGTTACTATTAATATGATGATATAAAAATTGATTAATACATTCCAAATCATGTTTCCTATTGATGTACAGTTGATTCCTACCCATCACATTGGAATTATAGATCATTTTTTAAATTTTTGACAACAATATGATCATGATTTCTATGTATTAATAATGTGATTGATGTTTTAAAATAAAAAACATTTTTATCAAAAATATGTACATTAATTCATACTGAAATCATTATGTTGCTTATTTATTTTCAGTAGATTAATTCATATCAAAAATAAATTTTGTATAATAGCCTATAATTATGAAAATAATATAAACATAATTGATTAGTTTTGATAATTTTACAAAAGTTTTTAACTAAAATAGTTCATTAATATTGAAATCCAGATCATTGAGTTATACTAGAAACAATGTATATCATATTTATATCTGTTTGAATCAAACATATCACAAATAAGATCACTCACACCAGTCAAATCCATTGGAATAATTAAAAATACCCAAATGAGAAATAAATATTTTAAAATAATGGAAGAGATTTAATGAAATATCCGATGTAAAAAATTTGGGGTTTTAAGTTTTCAATTTCTCCAAGGAGTTTAATGAATAGTGGAGTCGAAGATTTAGTTCCACATGGGCATGACCAAAAAAGGGATGGTGTCATCAAATAATGTTTTATTTATATGATTGTATAGGAATTATTAGTGTATTTTTATAAAACTAGAAAAGAACCATATTTATCAGCACTAAAACAGAAATTGATAATAAAAGAACTCTTTCAGATTTTTAACTCTAAGTGCTGATGAAGATGTGATTTTATCATCACATTAAGTAAATAGATTCTAAATATAGATTTAGTATGAACAATCTATTTATACATGATAAAGCTATATTTGTCAGTAATATTTTGAAATTGCTGATAAAGATCCAAATTTTTTAACCTAGGAGATAATGGCCACTGATCCCCTCCATCCCCCTATATAGTGGGAGGGACCTCTGTCATCCTTCAAGGGAATCCAGACTCCCTCGTTATCTCATTATTTTATCCCTGAGTTTTTTATTTCGTTCTATCAGATATCACTTATTTGTAAAAGTTCATATTTGTTTGATGGCTTCCCAAAACATTCACTCTCATACTTAGAGTTCACTGATGCCTCATTCCTTCTGAACATGATGTTCATAGACAAATTAAAACAACTATATCCATTTGTGGATTCATTTAACTGGGTTTTTTCAGATATTTGGGACTATTGGAATGGTTTACTATGGGTCTTCCCAATAATACGCACAATAGGATTCTATTATTTTCGGATAATGACTTGGTCTAGCCCTGGTCCAGTGCCCCCCGCATCTACAATTGACATTGTTTTTAAGGGAAAAACCTTAACCATAACATAATCATGAATTTTGATGATAATTCACACAAAGGATCTATTCATGATTTGAGATTCAGATAATTAGGTCATAAATTATACATCACAGCATGAATTTTACAATTATACACTTCTACTCACTTAATTTTTTTTATAAAAAACAAAAAATACAAAAAATGAAATATGGTTAGTTTTTGGTTTTTGACATCATGACTTTTTTGTGATCCCATTTTGATCCTATTTACCTTTATGTCCCATGAAAAACATTTCAAAACATGGGATGAGCATAAATATCTCAATAAGGGATATATAAATAATTAAAACTGATAGTCTTTCTGAAAAAAATTTAATCCACAAATACATTAACATAAACTATCACTTTTTACCCTAATGAGGTTTTAATAACACTTCATTGAAAATAACTTCACTACATACCCTATTTTGTAACCAAAATATTACCATAAATCCCATAGAAACAAACATATAGCGCATAAGGGTTACTTTTGACATAAACATACATAAATAGAATATCCATACAATCAACATCCCCACATATCACTAAATTGAATAGTCATACAAATATTCAATACCCAATGCATTGGAGGTCATAACAAAACCACCAGTCCTTAGTTTATAACAGAACCACCTGTCATTTGGTTTATCACGTAACCACCCATCACTGGTTTATCACGTACCCCCCCTCATAATATTTTTGTATACCATTATATAATCTTAAAACCTAAAATATTGCAGATATCAACGTTTTAGTAATAAAATTTCATTTTCAATAAAAATAAATTAATCCAAGATATAGAAATAGTAAATCCACTATGAAAACAATTTTCAATACCCAAACAACTAAAATGAGAAGAAAGTATATCTTTTACTTTTAAAAACATTAATGATTATCGAGAAATTTGAATATCAATTAAAAATTTTGATGAGGAATAGTACATTGTCACCACATACGTTAAAAAATTCATTTTTTTCATTTAGTAAAATGCATTGTATATAAAATATTCCCTTTGAATAAATTAAAATTAAAAGGGGTTTATTATACATCATGTAAAACAAGGAGGTTTATATTATACAAACATGCCTTAATGAAAGAATATTGAGATGAAATACCTTACCTCTCATCCAACTGGACTCGTTCGATATTTAATTTCTTGATTAATAAACTTATGTTAATTTCTACTTTCTTGAGAACCCTTTTCTAGTTTATTATTCCATTTATATCACTTATTACAATGTTATTAATATCACAACACTATTTCAATTAATATAAGGTGTTTTGTCAATATTGGGTACTTGTGTCGAAAATGATATTGTTATAATTTCAAATTTTCCATTCATGTTGGGTTATATAGACCATATCATGGTTTTGGTTGACAAGTAGTCTATTACTATACATCTTAAATGTATTAAGGTTTTTTATTAATTTTTGAAGACAATATGTGATTTTTTCTAGGTTTTGGATTATTTAACACTTGTTTTAAACTTAAATGACACTTTTATATTTAAAACACGGAATTTGAATCATATTGAGAACAACATATTTTGGATTGACATGTGGTAGATTCCAACAATAAAAAAATGAATTATCGATCATTTTATAAAATTTTAAAATCAATCCAATCTCATTTTCCAGGATTTAACAATGTGACCCATTTTTAATATACAATTAATCTTTAATATTGAATACATTCCCATGGAGTAATACTAGCTTAATACTATGTTATAATTATAAGTACTGAATTTCTACAAATAAAAAATGAATTATGGATTATTTTACTAATGTTGTAATATAATTAGAGCTAATTGTTCTATTTTTTCTATGTGAGATGTGTTTTAAACTAAAATGAAACATTATATTGAAAAAATTGACATTGATTCATATTTGCCACATTGTTCATTAGATTAAAATGTAATGGATTCATAAATGTCATAAATAAATATGTATCTTTACCCTAATGTTTGAAAATAACATGTGAACATTTTATCATTTTATTCTATGTGACATATGTTTGAAACTAAAATTACACTTTTATATTGAAAACACACAATATGAGTCCTACAACCGAATTGGGTGTTACGTTGACATGATGTCAATTTCTATATTTGTCCTATGAATTATGGTTCATTTTCAAATTGATATAAAACTAACATAGGTGGTTTTCTCTATTTTGGATATCTGGAACATGTTTTCTTAACTAAAATAACAATTTTATATTGAAAATCTGTCATTTGAGTCATACCAAATACATTATGTGATGGACTGATTTGTTCTCAATTTATACAAACAAATTAATTATTTTTTATTTTATTAACATTTGAAAATAATTTGAGCATGTTAACTCATTTTTTGTAGTGTGATGAGTGTTCATAACAAAAAAGTAACATTTTTATTTAAATCATGCACTTGGAGTCATACGAAACCCATCGTGTATTATATTAATATTTTATCAACTATTACATGCCAAAAATGAATCATGGGTCATTTTCATTAACTTTTAATAGAATATGAAAATGATTATATAGTTTTTTATGTGAAGAGTGTGTTACACTAAAATAAAACATAAAAAGAAGCACTTTTTGTAATTCCAGACACATCATGTGTTATATTTATGTTCATTCAATTCTTACATATCACAAATGAATTATGAATCATTTCCATGTGTTTTGAAAATAAACAAATATCTCTTTCAATTTTTTTCTTTGTGATGTGTGATCAAAACTAATACGACGCTTGTATATATAAAAAGTATACTTTTAGACATACCAACCACATCATGTGTTATCCTGACATGTAGTCAATTCATATATGTCATACATGAAATATGTATTATAATCATTATGTTTGAAAAAATATCAGTAATATTTCCGCGGTTTTGTATAAGTGATGCATGGTTTAAAATAAAATAACACTTTTATATTGAAAAATCGCACATTAAGTCATACTAGACACATCATGTTTTGGAAATATTTTCATTCCATTCATATAGAATAAAATGAATTATAGATCACATTCATGCATTATACGATAATCTATGTTCATATTCTCATTTTTGGCTAGGGTAAGTTTTTTTAAACTAAAATGACAATTTTAATGACAAAAAGACAAACGTTGAATCATTTCATCCACATCTTGAGTCAAATTAATGTGCAGTCAATTCTGATATGTCATCAATGAAATAGAGATCATTTTTTCGTACGTTGAATACAATTTTAGGTCTTTTAATTTTTTTCAATACAGTGCCTATTTTAATATAGAATGAAACTGTTATGTTGAAAACATGCCCATTGAGTCATTAAGGACACATCATTTGTCAAATGGACATTCAATCATTTTCTATACATCAAAAATTAATTTTGAATTATTTTCCTAATATTATTGCATAGTTTGATCTCATTTACTTCGTTTTTCCTATGTGATATTTTTTAGAGTAAAATTATACTTTTCATGAGAATATGTCCACTTTGATTCATAATTTCCACACCATGTGTCGGGTTGATTAGTCGTTGATTCCTAAACATCCCACATGAATAATCAACCATTTTCTTAATGTTTGAAAACAATAATCTTCATTTCTTGGTATTGATAATGATATTTTAATTTTAAAGTTAAAAAATCATATTGAAAAAATACACTTTGATTCATACAAAGCACATCATGTGTCAGATTGGATTGCATTAAATTCTCAAATTTAAAAACTAATTATGTAATTTTTTCTAGAATTTTGAAAACATAATGATCTCATTGGTTCAGTTTTTCTGTGTGACTAGAATTTTAATCTATAATAAATTTTTGAAAACATGATCTTTAAATTATTCTACACACATCCTATGTATGATTGATATGTGATCTGACAGAAAATTAATACCTTTTGAATAATGAATGTGAAAAAGACAACATATAACAAAATGTTAATGAGGGAAAATTATGAAGCTCAATGGTATCCCCACAAAAAATCATTGAACAGTCATTTGGAAGAACCAATAGAAGAAAAAATGCTAACCTAATATCCTGGTGACCTTTGGATGCACGAAGATTCACCAACATGTTACCCTCATTCCATGTATGTATAATTGATATAATTGTAAAAATAATATCTATACAAGAATGTATGAGGTAAATAATATTCTAAGGTAAATTAATCTGAACTATTAAGGCATTAAAAACAATAACAAAATCTCAATCAATAAAATAAGATGAATATTTATTTCATTAAAAAAGTTGATTCAATGAAGCATCATTGAATCCCCTACAACCACTAATGTACCCCTCCAATTGAAGGCCAGAAAATCCACAATAATTGGGATTTTACAATCACTAAGAAAACCACCTCCACACATAACCACTTTATGGAAAGTACTATCCATGTTTAATTTAATCCAACATGTAGGAGGATGACATCTCACTGAAGCACCAGGATTCCTCTTCCCAAAAACATCATTCTCAATCATAATACCTAGTGACACAAATTAATTTCGATCTATGAAAATGTTTATTTTTTTGTTATTTAAAAAATAAGAGAGAGTATCCAGAAACATGAACCAAATATATTGACTAATATTCCTAGAAATGTTATAAAATGAAGTGTTATTGATGGTAGAAAATCCCTCAAGGTAACAATGAAGAATTTTTGGGATGGTTGTGTTTTTTGAAAATGTGGGTTTCCTTGAAAAAGTATCCAGATCTAGAGATAATTTTGACAACCCCTTTTGAAAAATAACCATAAAAAAGTAATGGATGATCTAGTGTAATTACAAAAAGATCATATAAAAGGTGGTGCCATTTTTTGGTGGCTAAATTTTTTGGGTCCAAAACATTGAAATTGGATCGTATTGAAAAATATATATTTTCATGATGGTCTCATCTAAATATTTCAATGGATTGAGTTTTCCATAGATGGGATTCTGGAATAGTGTTTCACGAATGATCAAAGAATGATGAATTTGATATTTGTGTTTATGAGGATGCTTTTTAGTAGCTAATTGACCTTTGAGAAATAGGTGTTCTTTGTTAAGGCTTTCTTAAGAAATGAAAAAGTAGTGTAATTCAAAATCTAAAATTTTAGATTCTTGAAATAGTTATCATTACAAAAAGGAAAGAACATCGAAATCTCTAGTTTGAGATTCGTGAAATAGGAATCTTCGCAGAGGCAGTGTTCTTTGTGAATGTGTTTTTGAATGTATTTCCTGGGGTGTAGTGGAAAAGTTTTATTCATTAATAGATGAAATTAAGATGTCAATATAGAATCTATATATAGTGGATGACATATTAATTAGATATAATGAATGGATCTATAAGCCTATAAATTTTTAGTGGATCTTCTAAAGAACCAATGTCTACACTTCATTTGAGAGAGTAGTGAGCTTTCAAATGTTTATTTGTTGTAAACTAAGAGGGATTGTGAGTCTGCTTCAAACATTGTAAAGATCAGTGTTCTTATAGTGAATTTGAAACATCGGAACATTGTTGGTGTATGGTTCTTTGGCGTAGCCCAATGATGGTGAACCAAGTAAAAATGTTGCGTACTAAAAAAACAACAAAACAACTTGAAAAGATGTTGATGTTTTAATCTTTCATACCCATAATCACCCCACCAATTTAGGGTATTTTACCAAGGGGTCCTAACAGTTATGCATATCCCAAAAAATACAATGTACATCACTGATGAAAAATTACCATCCCTTGGAATGTGACTCATATAATGCCTATGAATGCTAAAATACCTTCCAAAAACCATCCACTGACATTACACATCCATTAAAATCTATAAATTGAACAACATGAACACAAAAATACATAACTGAGTAACCTTTTTAAAATATATGAGCAGGGGATTCCAATTTAGATTGAAGACAACACTTGAAATTCGATACAAGATTAATACTAATTCTGTGTTGATTATCATTATTAGTAATATAAAAACATAAAATTATCTAAAGAAGGAAGCATATATTTTGAAAAAATAATTACAACACAGTCTACTTTTCATAGCATCAATGTTAGAACCCAGATTAGTCATTGAAAAAAAAATTGAGATATACAAATATATACACACACACACACACACACACACATATATATATATATATTATTAATTTTTATACATAATTAAAAAATTAAGGATAATTTTTATATATTTTGAAAA
Source organism: Viscum album (assembly GCA_963277665.1). Classification (NCBI taxonomy): domain Eukaryota; kingdom Viridiplantae; phylum Streptophyta; class Magnoliopsida; order Santalales; family Viscaceae; genus Viscum; species Viscum album. The sequence goes on along the minus strand of OY728158.1, from coordinate 356,557,789 downwards.
AAAATCCACAATCATTTTTTATGTTTTGACAATGTGCCATATTCTTTAAACTAAATTACCTTTTAGAGATCAATATTCCACACAACATATTCAATATCCATCACTAGTTCAACTTCATTCTCATAAACTTCCATCATTATACTTTGATCACTGTATTACAATATGAGAGAGGAATCACTATTAATATTTACCATATCATTAATTATCATGTATATGGGAGAATTAAATGTTAATTTGAAGGAATTAGTCTTGAAATTTCATCATGGTTTTGGAGGTGATTATAATATATTTGATACCCTTTTTACCTACTCATAAAAGGACTACAAGATACAAGATGAAAATAATAATTCGTGGAGAATAGATGTAGAATCCATAGAATTTTGTAATATGACATTATATTTGTGCGAAAATTTATCCTTTACACATTTCCCTCCCTCCATTGTCTTTACTATATCATCATTGTAAAATATATCATGATAGAAACTAGAATCATGCAAGATACTTGGCCAACCAAAAAATTTATTGTTTAACCCTCCTTGAAATATATCCTTGATAAATCACTCAAATAATCTTTCTTTGAAGATTAATCACTAATTTATTTTTTAGTTTCAAATAACTCAATCAAACACCTAAAAGAAGTAAATTAGAGAAAATTTCAAGAGAAATCGATGACCATTTGGGGAATGATAATATACCCCTAATAATCATTTATGAAATATAGTGACACTGGTATGCTAGAATAAATGAGATATAGGTTTAGTAAATATACATACAAGCTTAATTGACGTTGGAATGTATATACATGTACAAGTGGATTTTAATGTATATGAAATTATTTCCTATAAGGTTGGGATCAATTATAAAGATTATTTTTTTTCTCTTATATGAAACATCCTTAATCAAAACATTCATTTGATATACATCAGGCATAAGAACCATACGTTGGAGAGGATCATCATCTATATTTCATTACTCAAGAGTGTAAAAATATATATAGTGGTGTTCAAATTTATTTAGAATAATGGGATAGTTAAATAATAAAAAATATTAGTATTGTAATGGAAAATTTATTTTTATCATAAATATTTAACATTAATATTCGTTATAGTATATGTAATTTATTTTATGGAATGAAATTTCAATTTATTATGATGCTAATGCTTTAAATAACAAATGTATCACAATGGTCATTGCATGTACATGATCAAATATGTAATGTATTATATTCTTTCATATATTATTTTTAAATATTATAGTGACTAATTTTAAGACCAAGAACTGAGACTTTGTGTGATTTTGAGGCACGGTGTGCTCAGAATAAATGCATTAATAATACTAAAATATTAAAAGACATTCATGCGTGGTTTTCCTAAAAAATTGAATAAATTATAAGAAGGTTCCTGGATAAAAAATATGAGGGAACCATTGCACCTAGCACATAATATTTACACATGGTGCTACCTAACATTGTAAGGTTCAGGTCGGTTGTGGAATGTCAAAATGAGTCTTTAAATAAATAAAATAAATTATTAATTTTTTTTAATTTTATTCAGGCTATGACACAAGAAGATTCTCTTTAAAAGTATCCCAATTTCAGAGATGTTGTATTTACCTATTAACACTATAATATTTTAGGATTGGGAATGAGTGATATCGATAATTTTCTCGAGAAGGTGATAAAAAAGCCTTGGATCAGTGATCAATGAACATCGATCTTGACGGATCTTGCTGGAAACAACAATGCGGGGACCATTCTTCATCAGCGAGTGATTAAAATCGATGAATTGGTTTTTATTTAATCTATGTTTAGTGGTTCTTTTTTCTGTGATGTACATGGTGTAATCAACAAATATATTAGCCTACGGATTGATCATATTTATGAGATGTGATTATATTTTGTAGGTTTATCGTGATGATCAAGGATTTATGATTATATTTATTGATTAATTCATTTACCATTATAATGGTGACGAACCGAGATTGACATGAAAATAAATTTAGGGTGGTCCCTCATGCGATTGGACACACATTTGGAACAATCAATTTTTGAACCTTCGAGTCATGGCAGAATGATCTAAAACTAGTGATATAGCATAGTGAAAAATGTGTGAGGTGTGACAGTGTATATTTTAGTGGATCGAATGCAGGAGGGTTCTGAATTAGCATTCTTCGGTGATAATGTAGAATTCCCAGGATTACGTTTTCTGAGCCGATTGATAGTTGGAATCTAGTTGATTCAGTGTTTCTGTCAAAAAACCACCATGGATCCAGATTATTGTGGTGAATCAAACACTAGAACAAATTAAGGGATAACGATGCTATGGGAGGGAGGTAGAAGATGATTTTTGGAAAAACAGACACACACTAAATGTAGTCCCCCATGAAGGACTCAATGTGTACATGGAAAGTACATGAACAAGTGGTGTAGTACACTGGTTTACTATAAATTGTGTAATCCCCATATGAAAATTTCTGGAACAAATTAAAAAACTAACGCATGTACTAGTACATGGATAGGGATACATAGGTTGACGCCATGTACTGGGACATGACTAGAGTACAGTTACAGATTCTAGATGGAAGGGCACGGCGTGCAACCATTACTACACATTGTGTACACCTATTCTATAAGAATTGGTTTGAATAGCACAATCTATTGTGCATGGGCAGTACCATGGGTCAAGGGAAATGGTGTGTGACCCTAACACATGATCTCTACCCTTTTCTATATGACATTATGTTTTTTTTCATCTATATAATGGACCATATTATTTATGGTTCATTCCCTTTATGGTTTACCAAAAGGGTTGTATGAATCATTTTGATCTCCTAGGACTATGATCCCTTCAGCAAGAATCTCTAGCTACAGTTTCTAAAATACCTTTTAGACGTGCATAGTGGGATCCTCTATTCATATTTGTCCCATATGTGGGGTTCGTGTTATCAATTTGACCAACACAACGGATGTGACAATCCTCTACATAGTGGGTTAATCCATATTGATTTGTTGGAATCACCCCACGAACCTAGTTGTGATCCTCAATTGTGTATTATATTCTATTCAGATCTATCAAAAAATACCTCTCATGATGGGACCTAATGGAAAATACCTCTCTGAAGAACATCATTACTATTATTAGACTCAGCAGTTTGTTCTCCTAGATGAGTGTTTTTTGAAAACTGTGAGCTAAATTTTTTAGTGGTGGTATGTAATGTTCATGACTATAATCTATACATTTTTATAGGATTCAGTATATTTGGATATTCTTTTTATATTTCGGACAGTCATATAACTATGTTTTACTGACTACACTTTCATTTTTGTACTTATTTGATGTTTCGGGGTGTCAAACTCAGTATTTCAATACTCACCCCTATATGGGATTTTAACTAACATTTCATGTGTTTTGTAGAAGGTCAACCTATTGATGGGGTCCTAGGCGGACCAGGACCAGATGGTTCTTAGTGATACTGAACACACTAAGGTGTGTTCATGAAGCATCAGACAACAGTCCCAGTACATTTTAATTACATGTTATACTAATGTTATAAAATTATCATCATGGGATTATACATGACCTTGTTTACTTTTCATTACTTCCCATTTTACTCTGGTTTTGAGATATAGTTTTATGGATTCATTGGTTCCTTAGTGGTTTTTATATTTTATCATTTTTTGGTCATGGAAATGTGGTCCTACGTATAAGTACATAAGAAAATCCTGCCATGTTAGTGATATTTACAATCACTTCTAGTCACCAACCAACAGGCTATTGGATGTGGGCTTGGGGAGTCAAAGAATGAGCCCCTCTAGGACAGGTCATGATAGTGTATTATCAGAGGTAGGTAGTTGTTTCTACAATAGGTATGGGTGTATTTGAAATTGGATTGGGGAAATAGTGTTAAGTTCTTTGAGTTCATCTTTCTAGGTAGGGACCCCAATGTTTTTTTGACAGCCAAAGTATCCTTACAATGGGACATTAATAATTTTCTTTTCATTATAGACCATGAGAACACTGGTTTCCTATAACGAAATGATACAATCATCAGGTAGAAATGGGTTTTGGTTCCATGGCCTTTTTGAGTCAAATCTATATATATACTCATTGACTGTAGTACATCATGATTGTTTAAGGAAGAGTCCACATCATATACCAACTTGGATTAAGTAGTGTGATCATGAGGACGAACAACTTATTGGAGAGGCTTCTATATAGGGACCAGTTCCCAATTGTATCTTATTGGTATTACACCAGTCATACCGCAAAATGTAGAGAATCACATTGTACCTGCAGTACCAATAGACCAGGATCATAGGAAAATCACACAACACAAGTTTCAACGATAGAGACTCCCTGGGTTTAGAGGCGAGCCCAAACCACAAGCCATATAGTTCTGTCTTGACGAAGTGACTATAATTTTTTTCTACTCCGGACACTAGTTGATTTGATTTTAGTCTTGGAGGTGATCCATCTATATGACTCCTCAGGATGATGAGGGAGTTCAGCTATCTAAATTCATGAGTGGGTGAATATTTCATGGAAATTGTTTGAGATCCTCTATAGAGAGGAGTTGTCACTAGTTACACTGATGGTTATTCATATTTATTAGCTACTGTAGCTCTAATAGAGTAGAATGATAGTATATGACAATTAATCAAGGTCTTTCAACCTTTCGAGGTACTCAGTGGACATGGTTTATGATTAACACTCCCAGGATCCGACCATTGAGCAAGGTTTGTATAGAGACGTCTGATCTAGTATTACCGTTAAATGAATTGTTAATTATAATGGGGAATATTGAGCATGATTTGGTAGTTCAAAGCATCTTGGATGAGCATATATAGCTGGTGATAGTCAGCAGTGGTAAATCAAGAAAAGAGACCTAGAAATAATTAATCTCATGTCAGTATCATAGACATATATGTGGGAGATAATTTAGGATGAGGTCCCATGATAGATGATCTATAGTTCCGGACTCACTAGGTGGGTCCAGTTAGGCTTGAGAGATGAATGTTATTCTTGTAGCGGCTTGGGACATCGCACTTGATATTTTCAATCCTAGAGTACTGTTGATAGGGAAAAAATGGATAGGCCACTAAGGCAGATACAACAACATGAAAAGGCAGATCTGAAGGGTGATGGACGTCGAAGGGGAGATGGGAGACCAGTATGAGGTTTCCATATTTTAAAATTCTATATTCAACACCCCCACATTCTATATTCCAAGCTAAAGGATCTGCAGAATAGGGGTGGGGATAGCTGGATGCGATTGAAAATTATGACCCAGTGGCTCTAGGAATGATTCAAGGTACGATATATATCTTGTATACTTTTTATACAGTACTCTTAAACATTTGTAATAGTAATTTCATTCTAACCACTTATCATGTATGATACCTAGATATTTTTCTTAAATTATTAACTCAACCATTGTTCCTAGAGACACCAACCGGAGAATACTCAAGGATCCCACACTTGTACTAACAGTGTGACCTAACTCTTAGAGGTAATAGTTTTAGTTGGAACATATTGGAAGTCGCATAAAGTCATTATTTGAATGGATTGGTTATCTATGGTTTATTATAATATTGGTATGTTTTGGAGAAGGCTGTAGTGTTTCTTTAGTGACGGAAAAAGTTTGTATTTTATCGAAGAAACATAAACCAAATTCCACACAAGATGAACTCATGCATAATAGGATGCAATTGATCACTTATTAGTTGTATAATGTAACACTAGGTGTAGTGGATTTTATGATTTTCCAATTTTCAACAGTGGTGATGTGGTATGAGTAATCCTTTCCTCAAGATGTTCTATCATTACCTCCCAACTATGAGATTGACTTCTGCATTGATTTACACCCTATAATAGATTTGATATCTTCACTAGCATATCAAATGTCTCTAGAATAACATCTAAATATTATGGTGTAGTTAGAGGACATGTAAATGAAGGGCATCGTGATACATTGTTTTACAACCTAGAAATCCAATGTTTTATTTTCCAAAAATTAATATAGGATCATGAAAATTATGTTTTCTACAGATGCTTGAATCAAGTGATCATGAATAAAAACTATGCACAACCAAGGATCTATGACCTCGTTTATTAGTTTATAGGGGAAATATGTTTCTAGATGTTGACCTTAGGTCATGTTATCACCAGTTGCGAGTATGGCACAAGGATATACAAAAGATGACATTCACTTTTTGTTATATTCATAATGTGTACAAGGTTATTCCCTTTAGAATGAAAAACAACCCTATAGTTCTCATGGGACTCACGAACTAGATCATTCAGTCTTATATAAAACAATTCTAGGTAGTCTTTAATAATAATATATGTATGTAATCAGTGTCCGAGGAGGAGAATGAAAGGTACAAAAGGATAGATTTGTACAAACTCCAGGAGAAACAGCTTTACAGGAAGCTCTATATATTGCAGTTCAAGTTTTAGGTGGTCTACATTCTGGGACTTGTTGTCTTATAATATGGAGTAGAAGTTGACCCAACTAATGTAAATGTAGTGTTATCATGGGAACTAACTATGTGTGTGATAGAGGTGATGAGAATCCATGGGTTGGTAGGTGATTATCAGAGATTCAAACATAATTTCCATAGGATACAAGCACCAGTGATAACTTCGACATGAAAGGGGTAGCCTTTTGTGTTGACAAAAATTTTCTATCATGATTTTTAGCAGCTGAGGCAGAGTTTGATGTGTGCTCCAATCTTCATATTTTTTGAGGAAGGTGTCGAGTATTTTTTTCCAAGACATATCATGAATTGGATTTTTTTTGTACGAATACCGAGGAAATAATTGATTTCTAATGGTTAATGATATTCTATTCCAGATGAGCATAACTGATTTACCCATGATCATTCTTTTTCAGTGGTGGTACTATTGTTTAAGATGTGATGACAATACCAAATGGGAATGCAACTTATCATCTATTCTGACTATATGAGTCTCATGTATATCATCTCTCAGAAGGATATCAACATGAGGCATGGGTGATGGATAGATTTACTCTAGGTTTATGACATCAATATTGTCTATACACTTAGGAATGTGAATGTGGTAGTATATCCTCTCACCAAGAGATCTAGTCTGCAGTTGTTGAACAAGGCATCAGAGTAGTTGGCCTTATTGAATTTATACATTGAGGATGCAAGCGTAATAGCTATCCTCCAGTCTATGGTTGTCACCCCTTCACTCTTATAAAAAGTTAAGGAGTATCATATTGGGGATGCTAACTATAATACCATACGTTTCTAGATATACATAGGGAATGTTCTTAATATATTTTCTAATGGAGGGGAGCACATCATTCTTTTCATATGAAGCACGATGGTTCCATGGATGTTACATGAGGAGATTTTAATGGAGATTCAAAAGTCTCATTCTATAGTACATAAAATCATGAAAAACAAATATCTAAACCTCCAATATATATTTTGGTGGATGGGGATAATGAATAGAGTTGCATTGTATGTCTCTCGATCCAGTACTTATCAGTAAGTGAAGGCAACACACTATGTTCTAGCTGGATTTGACCTACCACATGGGGTCCCAGAGTGGAAGGTGGATGGGATATCTATTGAATTCATGATTGTATTACCATATTATTCCAGGGTACACAATTCCATCTTGGTGGTTGTTCATAGACACACCAAGTCATCCCACTTCTTAGCAATTTGAGAGTAGTGTTCAATAGAGAGATTGGGACACCTCTACATTTCAGAGATAGTTCGAATCCATGGAATTATATCTATAATTTTATATAGTCTATATTCTCTTAGCACATCATAATAGTTTAGGTGATTATAGGAGGATTTTGTGACCTAGTTATGCTTTTTCTCAACACTACACCCACAAAATGTTGTCCAGATATGATGAACAATTCAGGTAATGGATGAAATGTTATGAACTGTCTTGTTATACTGTGGCCATATTTGGGAAGATCACCTATCATTTGTGGAGATCATGTAAACAAATATCTAAAATTACACCATCAATATTTCACCATTCGAGGCTTTTTATAAGGGACCCTAAAAGTCCCCATTTTCTAGATTTTCCCAAGAGAGTTGAATCACATGGGTTATAATTGATGACATCTAATATAAAGAAGTCTCAGATTATCCAGAAGAAGATAAAGTCTATAAAAATCCATCATATGTATTATGCTGATAGATGATAGACACATTTGGTGTTCGAGTAAAGAGATTACATATTTTTATGAGTTTCACCTCAATGTAGATTATGGAGATTTGGCTAAGGTGGAAAGATATCTCCATGGTTCATGAGCCCTTTCTAGATACTTACCATATTTGGTGAGGTGGAATAACACATAGATCTACCCCTATAGTTATACTGGGTACATTGTGTCTTCCAAATTTCATAGCTGATTAGGTACTTACATGACCCATCGCATGTCATCGACTGGGGAGAACTGAACATTTAAGATGCAGAAACGTTTTTTGAGTACCCATTGGACATTTAGGATTGGAAAGAGATGAACCCTAAAGGATGATCAATTTATTTTGAGAATGTCTGATGGTGTCATGGGAATCATAAACATAGCGATTGGAAGAGGAGGCTTAGATTTTTTATTAGTACCCTCATCTCATTGAGTAGCCCTCATTTTGGTTTTTCAAGATTGTAAAGACCCAATGTGGGGAGAATTTAATGTCACATATTTTCTCGTGTATTATTTTTATATATTATATGAATTAATTTCAATATCAGTCACCGAGGCGATGTGCGATTATAATTATTATTTTTCTCAAAATAAATTCATGAAGAATATTAAAATATTAAATTGCACAAGCATGTGGTTTTCTAGAAAAAGTGTAATAACCTATATATGAGTGTCAAAATTAAAAATATAAGGGTACTGTTTTGTTAAAAACATTGGATTTACCTTATTAATGACCTAACATCGGTGGGAATGGGTTGGATGTGGGATTTCATCATGGAAGCATAAATTATTAAAAGAAATTAAGAAAAAATATGTTATTTTATTGACATAGTGATGAAAAAAGTATCTATTTAAATGTATTCCAATGTCAGAGATCCATGGGTAGCCTTATATCCCAAGAATCCTCTAGAGTCATCATAGAAAGATATATTGAGAATTATATTAATTATGAAATGAAAATACCTCCAATCAGCGAGCAACAAAAACCATTTTTGATGAATATTTCCATTTTCAATGACATAATGGTCACTCTTCATCATCTAGAAATCAGAATTGAGGTAATGAATTTTATAGAATTTGTTTTCCTCATTATTGAATCCTATAATGAATGAGGACTAATTCACAAAATTATTATCATGTGGATAAATTGTACTAACTGTATGAGTATATATTTTCATGGATTATGGGGATGATTAAATCATTGTGATTATTACTATTTATTGATTTTTTACTATTCTAATGGTTCTAATTGAATATTGAAACAAAAATGGATTGTGGTTGTTATATCTATATTTGATTGATATTTTCTCACCCGATTCACCATTCATTTCTTATTTCATTCCCACCCATGGAAACCATCTAGGAATAATCAGTCTTTTCACATTAAGTCGTGGAATACTGATACAAAACTGGATATCCAGCATCAGGACAACTTGACTGAATTGAGATGGTGGGTACAGTGGAAAATCAAATGATGGTGGGTGTCAAATCCTTATTATTCTATGATAATGATAAACTCTCATGATTATGTTTTCCATGATGATTGAATTCATGGATAGTGTAGATTCTCCAATAGAGTGGAAAACAGCATGGATCTAATGTTTCGAGGGGAACTAAACACCATAATGGAATCTAGGAGATCGACAGAATTAACATGAGGAAGAATACATATTTTGGGAAAACCTGATACACATGGAATGCAATTCATGACTATACAGTGTTTAGTCCCCCTTGAAAAACTCAATGTGTACATGGGAGGTACATAGAAACAGGGTGGAGTACACGGGTTGACTACAAGTCATGTACACCCCCACACGGCATCTCATGAACTAAGAACACGGGCTACCCAATGTACTAGTACATGGGTTGGGATACATGGGTAGTTGATGTGTACATGAATGTACCAGTAGTACATGAGAAGATCCAATATGAATAGACATGATGTGTAACCCTTACTACATGTCCTGAACCCCTGTTCTACATGAATAGTCATGAATTACAAGGGACATTGTACACGGGAAATACAAAGGTTCCAAGGATATAGTGTGTGACCCATATTTATGTTGTGTACCCCATCTAATATGGCTTTATTTCCTTGTACTATGAATCATGGACATGTATTTTTCGGTTTTTTTCCATTTATTGTTTCCCCAAAGGTTGGTATGAATTGTTTCATACTCATAGAACTATGATCCCTTTAACATGACATCCTCGATAGAGTTGTAGGAATCCCCATGAGAGTCCTAGAGTAGGATACTCTATTAATATTCATTGAATATGTGGAGTTATTGGTATCAACATGACCAACACTATGTAGGAGTCATTCATCTACTTTGGAGGATATTCTAGATTCATTTTTTGGAATCAACCCACAGACCTAGCTGTGATCATCATCTTTTTATTGTATTATCTTTAAATTTTTCATCATATCCCTCTCATCATAGTACCCAAATGGCGGTACCAATCTGATATATTTAAGCAGTGTTGTCGGAATCAGGAGTGAGTTCTCCTGGATGAATACTTTATGGAATCTATGAGATATGTTTTCTAGTGCTGTTATACGGTGGTCATGGATTACCTCTAGATTTTGTGTCTTGGATTGAGTATATTTGAATAAATTTTTAATACATGCTGAAGACATATAACTATATAGAGATGATAATACATTCCATTTTTATTGATTTTTGTTTCTGGGTTGTACTAATGTGTATTGTTAAACTCACCACTACATGGATTTCTACTGCATATGTCATGTATTTTGAAAAAGATCATCCTTTTGGTGGAGACATAGGTTGTTACGGACTAGATGATGCATAGTGAGACCAAACAGATGGATGTGTATTCACATAGCTTAAGACATGAGTCCCAATACCTTTTACTAAATTGTGGGAAACATGTTATAGGCCCCATATTATGGGATTGTATTTTGACATATTTACTTTACATTATGGCCTTCTTTAATGGTGGTGTAGGATATAGTTGTATTCAAGCATTGGTTAATCAGTGATTTATACATTTTGGTATTTGGGGGGATTGAAAATGTGTGAGTACATAAACGAAAAATGGCAATGCCTCCCATGTTTGTGATATCCCTACCCAGATCTAGTCACCAGCCCTTAGCCTATTAGAGGATGGCTTGGAGAATTTCTCAATGGTCCCTACTAGGATGGGTCATGACAGAGTGGTATCAGAGGAAGGTAGTCGATTGCACTTTAGGACTAGGGGGATTTAATATTTGTTTGGGGAAATATTATTAAGTGTTTTGAATTGGTATTTCAATCCATGGACTCCAGTTTTTGTGAAAACACAAAGATATCTATATACTAGGGCTCTGATAACAAACTTTTTGACTTGGTCCATTAGAACACTATTTGTAGGGAATCCAATGTACATGAATCATATAAGAATGGGTTGTGTTTCCATGTCCTTATTTATTCATCTATCAAATGTATTCATTGACCATGGTTCATATTTTTTTTTCAAGATGACTCCAAGACATATAATAGCTAGGATTAAGTTGTTTTAATATGATGATGACCCCCTTGATGATTAGGATTAGATACAATGGAAAGTTCCCCAAAGGATACCTCCATGCAGTGGACTGGAATTATATCCACCTATAGAGCACCACATGGTACCTATATTACCTGTAGATGAGGAGTGTAGGTAGAGTTCCCTTCATGATAATCAGTGACAGTGAATCATTAGTTTCTAAGGCCAGCCCGACCCATAGGCGGCTAAGAACTAGCATGGTATAGTGAAATATGTATTTTAGCTAGTCAGGATACCAAAAGATCAGATGGATAGTCTTGTTGGAGAAAATTCTACCCAACTCATTAGGATGATGGTGGAGTTTTTTTACCCAGGCTCAAGATTTAGTGAATCTTTTATGGACATATTTTCTGCACCACTTCACAGAAGAGTTATCAAAAGTTACAGTAATGGATATGCATATTCAGGAGATTCACTTGATCATTTAGAGTATCATGTTAGTATATGATTAGTTTTGGGGGGTTACCAACTATTACAGGAACACAATCGATGTGGTTCAAGATTAGTACTTCAGGGATTAGTCCATTGAGTGAGGTATACATATAGACATCCCATATAGTGTTATCTCTATATGTATTAATTCTTATGGTGGGGTGATTGAGTAGGCTTTGGTGGTTGAAATATTCATGGATGAGTATATACAGCTGGTGATAATCAGTAGTGGGAAAGCCGGAGCGTAGACACTTGTAGTAGGGATCCAAAAACAGTCTCAGGGACCTAGATGTGGGATACGTTTCCTGAGTAAGTCCCAAGATGGAATATCTACAGTTCATGGATCGTAGGATGGGTCCAGTCATCTTAGAGAGAGTCCAGGAAATTCATGTGGTGATAGGGTACATCCCACTCGAGATTTCCCAACCCATCCTACCACAGATAGGGACACTATTGATGGGCAACTGTGGTAGAGTCAACAATATGATATATTAGGTCCATAAGGTGGTAGACATGGTAATGGAGTTCAGAGAGGTGCATGATTTACACAATATAATGGGACCAACATCTACACCAGCATATCATATGGATCTTGAGGGGAATCACAAGTTGAGGGTGCAGTTAGAGGACATACAAAGGGATTAATGAGACCATGAATTCCACTCAAGTTAGGCCCAGTTTTGTCATCCTAATACGTAGATTAGAGATTGGGGTTTTGTGTGGACTATCAATGCACAAATTAGGTTATTATGAAGAACAATTGTCCACTAACGAGGATCCATAATCAATTTGATTTGTTTTGATGGTAATGATGGTTCATGAAGGTGACATATAGTCTGTCTATCACTGGCCTTTGAGTACATAACAAGGATATAATAAATAGTGAATTCTAAATTAGTTATAGTCATGATGAGTACATGGTGATTCCCTTTCGTGGAACATACATCCCAATAGTGTTCATGAGACTCATGAACTGGATCATTCACCCTTACGTAGGTCAGTTCATGGTTTTCATCATCGATTATATCCTTGTGTCCTCAATGACTATGAAGGAGCACCCAAGACACACAAGTATAATTTTTAACATACTCTAACAGAACCATATTATGTGAATCATGCAATGTTCCAGTTTTGGATTCAGGTTTTCCACTTCTGTGGGAACATTATCATATGAGATGGAGAGGTATTGGACCCTGCCAATATCGAGGAAATTTTTTCATGGGATCAACCTAAGAGCTTGATAGATGTGTGAGTCTTCATTTTGATTGATGCATGTTATTGGAGATTAATACTTGATTTCTCCATAATATCGACACCCATAATATATTTTAATTGAAATGAGAAGCCTTTTGTGTGGAAAAATAGTTTCCAAAAGTGTTTTCAGCATTTGAGGAAGTGTTTGACGAGTCCCCCCATCTTGAGATTGTGTGAGGAAGGTTTCGAGTACGTAGTGTTATTTGATGCATTATGAATTGGTCTTTGATGTTTCCTAATGCCAAGGAAGTCAATTATTGACTATATTTCGCAATAGTTGAGACCACATGATGAAAAAATACAAAACCCATGATTTAAGTAAGCAGCAGTAGTCTTCTCATTGAAGACATGATGAAATTACCTGATGGGAGAGAGATCTATCATATGATCCAACCATAATATTCTCAATTATATATACTATTAGAAGGATATAAAATGTAGATAGAGGCGATGTCAAGATTTCTTCAAGGATTATGACTTTATTATTTTCTACACTCCAAGGATGGGGCATGTGGTAGTAGATTCCCTCACTAGGAGATCTAGTTAAAATTTATTGAATGGTGTTTTAGAGAATTTGGCCACATTACAGTTATCCTTTGTAGATGGAGGAATAGAACTGTACCTTTAGTCTATTTATGTCCCCCCTCCACTATTACTGTGAGTTAGGGAGGCATGTCTTGGGGATACCGACTGTGAGACCCTACCATCCATGATATCCATGGGGTATACTCCTGATCGTTTTTATATAAGTGGGGAGACGATAATTCCTTTCAGAGGATGCATGATAGTACCAGAGGCATTATAGGATAAGGTTTTATGAGTGTTCATTAGATCCCTTTTAAGATGCATCTGTGAATGGAAAAGATGTACCAGGACCACCATTGTCATGTTTGGTGGGCAGTGTTGAATAAAGGAGTTACAGATTTTGTCACCTGATGACATAATTGTTAGAAATCAAAGACTGAGAACCAAGTTCATGTGGGTTTAGATCAACCTTGTGTGGTTCCATAATGGAAGTTGTATTTGATATCTATGGAATTTTTTATGGGTTTACCATGTACGTTCATAGAAAATTATTCCATATGGATGATCATTGATAGACTCACAATGTCAGCTAACTTCCTCACAAACTGAGAGAAAAGTTTATTATAGAGGATGAGAGGACTCTATCTTATGGATATAGTTATAGTACATTTATTTTCATCAAATATTGTTTCTGATAATTATTATATCTTTACATCCGATTATGGAAGGGATTAAAGGAGGGATTTGGGACCCAGTTACATTTGATCACAATGTTTCACCCACAAATTGATGGTAAGACAAAACCTGCCATTTATTTTCTAGAGGACAAGTTGTGAGTATTCCTGTTATCATCTATTCATATATTTCAAGATAACATATAATTATTTAAATTTTATATACAACAATAGATACCATTCCACCATCATTATTCCACCATTAGAGTCTTGTTATGGGATATCCTACAAGTCACCCTTTCGCTAGAATGAACTAGGAGAGTTGAGAATCATTTAGTTTCACCTTGATGTGGATGATAGAGATTTATATGGGGTGGAAATATGTCTACAGGGTCTATGAGCTCTATCTTGATACTATGTAGAGTTTCAGATGTGGCAGACTTCTTAGATATACACCCAATGTTAATCATGTTACACAATATCTTCCACATATTATAGCTGAGGAGGTGGGTGCATGACCCATCACACATCATTAATAGGGGTGATTTGGGCATCGTAGATGTAGGGAAATTGGTTGAGTACCCAATGGATATATATGAATGACAGGAGATGATCCTTTGGGGTTGATCGATCCCTTGGTTGCTTGTCTGATGGTCGCATGGAAATCTTTAGGAGACCACTTGAGATCGGGTGGGTTAGATTATTTCTCACTAACATCTACATTTTGAGTAACCTTTTTTTTGGATTTTTGAAGATGAAAATACTCAAGGCGGGAAGAATTAAATATCTCATATTTTTTTAGGTGTTTTATTTAAATGTTATGCAGAGAAATTCTGAGACAATACACTAATACAATGTGTTATTATGAGGCCCAGTGTTCCCAGAATAAATGCTTTATGAATATAAAAATTTTAAATATCATATTCATGAGGTTTTACGTAAAATCTGAATTGTCTTACATCTAAGTTCCCATATAAGAAATATGAGGGTTACATTTCATTAATAATATTGGTTTACATAGGAATTACCTAACATTGGTCTGTGTTGGTTAGTTGTGGAATGATGTCATTGGAGAATAAATGAATAAAATAATTTATGAAAATTTATTTTGGTTTGTTGATAGAATGATGTAGTGAGTTTCTCATTAAAAGTATACCTATTTATGAGATCCGGGTTTATCCCCATAACCATGTAAGGATATAATGAAATTATAAATACATATCAATAGAATTCTCCCAAGAAGGAAAGGTTAACATTATTTATCACCAAGTGATTAGAATCATGGTAGTGATTTTGATTTTATTAATTTTCCTCATTCTTGATCTCTATGTTGAACATAGTCTAATCCAAAAATATATTATCCCATTGATCGATTTTATTGGTTGGATGTGAATATATTTTGGGTGTGTATTGAGATGGTTAAATATTTTTTATCAGATATTTTTATTGATTCATTTATGGTTATAATGATTTTGACCAATGATCAACATGAACATAGATCAAGTATCATCTTTCTTAGTTTGATTGTGATTTTTACCCTAATTTACAATTCATTGTGTGTTCTACGTTCTTTCCCATTATAATAAAACCTTTGTTTACAATCCATTATTGCAATTTTTTCATTTTTCAACAATCCAAAAATAGATATCCAACATTAGGATGACTCCATGGAGGTGCGACATCGGGTATGGTGGTGGATTAAATGATGACAGGTTATAAATATATGCTCTTCAGTGAGATTGAAAAACACCCACAGTTGTGTTTTCGGAGTCGATTAAACATCTAAATCCCATTTATTTTGGGTTAGAGTGTAAAAAATATATTGAATTTGGATTTTCACGGTGAGCTGAACCCTGTAATGGAATCCGAATGAATGTTGACGTGAGCTGGAGGAAGAATACGTGTTTCTAGAAAACCTGATACACACGATAGGTATCCATAATTACACTATGTTTAGTCCCCCAAGAACTACTCAATATGTACGTAGGCATTACAAAGTCATTTAGTGGAGTACATCCCTTGAATACATGGAACTGACTTCCCCACATGGCATATCCGGGACCAAGTACAAGGGGTACCCCATGTACTGGTGCCTAGGAAGGGAAATAGGGGTTGACACCATGTACTAGCAAATGACCAGAGTACACGAGAGGACCACAGATGGAAGGGAATGGCATGTAACACTTACTAAACGATGTGTACCCCATTTATACATAGAAAGGTTTGAAAAATATAGGTCTTCGTACATGTGTAGTACCCAAGGTCAGCAGATACGACGTGCGACCCTATTACACGCCGCACACTGCTTCCTACCGGAATTGATTTCCTTGTCCACCATATCATGTACATGTTTTATTACCATTCATTCCTTTTATTATTTCCCTAATGGTCTGTACTAATTGTTTCCTACTCCTAGTAATTCAATCCCTTTATCATTACTTCTTAGATAGAATTTTTGGAATCCCCTTGAAAGACCTGAATTGGAATCCTCGATTCATCTTCGTACCCTAGGTGGAGTTCATGGTATCCACAGGACCAACAAAACACTAGTAGTGATCCTCTACATAATTGGTTAATATTGATTTGGTTTCAGTTATCACCCCTGGAAATGGTTATGATCCTCATCTTTGTATTATATTCTCTACATATATATGAGTATATTTCATACATGATGGGACTCGATTATCAGTTCGACTCGGACATACATCATCAATGTTATAGGACTCAAGACTGTGTTCTCCCAGATGGGTGATTTTTGGAATCTGTGAGTGGGATTTTCTCATGTGGGTGTATGGTGGTAATGACTTATCTCTATAATTTGTGTCTTAAATCTAGTATATATGTATATTCTTCTTATATGTTATTTAGAAATATACATATGTACATATTACTATACTTTCTATTGTGGTATTTTTTGGGGGGATTCATACTGAGTATTTTTATACTCTCCCATGTATGGGATTTTCCCACACTTGTTATGTCTTATAAACATGATCAAATATTTGATTGATTCATAGGAAGATCAGGACTAGAAGGTGCATACTGAGACTAGAGAGACTGAGGTGTGTTCCTGTTGCATCAGATAGAAGTCCCACTACCTTTAACGTTTTGGATGGACCCATGTTACATACTTCTTATGGTTGGATTTTATTTGGCCTTGTTTACATTAATTTAATTCCTATCATACTTTGGTTGTGGGATATAGTTCTTTTCATGCATTGGTTACATAGTTGTTTTAACATTCCAGCATTTTGTGGGCATGGAAATGTGTGTGTGCAGACAGGTACATTGGATATACCACTAATGTTAGTGATATGCCTACTAGGTTCTAGTCACCATACCCTAACCTATTTGAGGCGGGCTTGGGGAGACATAGTAGATACCCCACTAGGATAGTTTGTGACAACATACATAAATCGTAATCTACTCAAATTGATGTTGAAAATCATTTTAACAAAAATTACTTCACCCACTCTACTCAAAAAACTTTTTCTTATTTTATGTATGTATACTCTTGTGTTATCCTTATAGTATAGAGGAAATATAGACAAATAAACATGTGAGAAATATTTTATTTGAAATTGTACTTACCTTGAAAAATTACATTTTTAGGGATGAATATTTGTTGATGGTATATAGATCATCAAATTATTCCCCTTAAAAATATAAATTTTAAAAATTTAAACATATATCTGTTGTAAAACCAATTGAAATTAATAATATTCACTTGAAATATCTTATTATATAACTCATATATTTGAAAAATTATGATATGGTATGACATATTTACATAAATTCTATTCTATCCTTGGAACGAATACATACATCAATGGATCCCTAAGCCTAACTAAACTACTTATAATCATACTATGTTTATCATATCCTTCATATGGAATGTATAGACATTAATAACACAACCATTGGAATAGAAAACATTTAAATTTGGTCCCCTGGATAGCCAATGAAGTTGTTCCGCAATCGAACTAGTAATTTTAGATAACTCCATATAAATATGATCTTGGATTCATATAATATTCCATTAAGTATGGGAAACTGATATCCATAATTCAACCCATGATATATTCAAATTCATAATAATAACTCTATGAGATTAATCCTAGGGAAGAAACTCTAAACCATTTTTAAAATGTCAAGGTGACTCTTCTGATTCTCAGTAATGGTAATTCTAATAACACAACATTCGTTAATTTCTTATTCAATAATGATTACACTATATTGATATTTCCGGTGACCAATTATATCAACATCATGGAGGTAATGAGTACATAATTCAAAATCTTCATCAACAATAAGTCACTCTTTTAAAAAACCTTCTAATAAGCTCCAATTCATGACATGCCCCTTCTAAAAAATTGCATATCATTCAAGGGGTACACCATCAATAATGTTCATGACCACATAGAAGAATCTATAAAAAATAGTGGACAATTATTAGGTAAATTATATCAATGAGTTGTGGTCGGAAGAATAACACCACATATCAAAATATGTGAAAATTTTCACAATTCATAATTGGAAACTTCTTATGATCTGTTACCTTAGTACACATTTATTTGAAAGGTAATTAATGTTTTTTAATATATGTTCAACATTTTTAAGGTAGAGTGAAACCTAATGCTATAAGAATTAAATATTCATCAAAATAACACTATCATGACATTGTAGTCCCAATATCATAAAAGTATTGATTTCAATGATATTCTTGATATTTTATGGATACACCTCTTGAAATTTTAAAACATAAAGGATGTTGCAT
The DNA here is from genome assembly GCA_963277665.1 of Viscum album. Taxonomy (NCBI): domain Eukaryota; kingdom Viridiplantae; phylum Streptophyta; class Magnoliopsida; order Santalales; family Viscaceae; genus Viscum; species Viscum album. Next base: position 356,538,373 of record OY728158.1, on the reverse strand, counting down.
TATTGAAATTGGTTTTTTCATGATTGAGTGTACAATGTTAGAGGAATATCATTTTTCCATTCACCCTTAACTATTTCCAACACATCCCTTATCCCCATGTTATATGTGTTCAACATTTCATTAATTCTATATTTTATTATCTCTAGTACATTTTGTAACATGACAATAGCAATATCACTTATATAGTTTCATATATTCTTGACATCAATAAAATATATGACATATAAAAAATTACATTTGGGTATTTAAATGAATATTACTCTCTTTTATCCAACCATATATTGAATGGTTTTTCAAAAATTGATTTCCAAAATTAGTGTCATTATCTTTTACCTTATTTATAAGTTGATCAATCATTAATTGGGACGATGTTGAACATTTTTCTATATTTCCATTGAATGATGTCATCCAAGATCAGTAATTATGTCTTCAGTGTAAAACTTTATAAATTCCTAAAAACACATTATTAAAGGAATGATTCGACCTAAGTGACATTATACCATCTAAAAAATAGGAAACCCTAAAATTCCATTGTTGTTATCTCTTAAAAATATTCCATAAGAAGGAAATTAAATTATCAACCTACAAAAAATGTTTCTCAATAAAAAAATATTCATTTCTATGAGACTCAAACATTGTAACAATTGTATCCTGCAACAATTTCATACCATCAATCAATGAATCTACATTTATATCAATAACTTAAATAGATTTTTTTGTCCGTATATAAAAAGAGACAATGTAATCAATTTTTGCATCATGAATGACCATGGTGGAAAGTTATAAATTACTAATATAATTATCCATGTAATGTGAGTATTACCTTTCAATATAATATGACTTATTCTATGCGTAGATAATATAATTCAAAGTTTTGTAGTCATATTTTTAAATTTAGGATAGTCATAATCAATTTTAATCCACTATGGAGATTTCATTGTGTGTTGTATTTTACCATTTTAAATTTCTATATCTACATGTCATGAAAATTTTATAAAAGTTTCAAGGCATCTATAGATATGTATAATTGTTTAAATGATATTAAAATAAAACACAAATTTTTAAGTACATGATTTTTTTCTTATATAGATCTGTGCAAAACCCAATAGTTGTTATGAGTAATTTACAATCCTTGAAAAAAAGTACACAATAATTTGTATATACATTTATTTTATCAATCACCATACCCATTGAATATAAAATTTAATAAATTACGTATTTTTTAGAAGGAATATTATTTTATTTTTTTAACATATCTATCACAAGGGAATGTGTATCAGTTAAGATGGTGTCAAACCTTCTACTTCTGGAAATAAAATTATATAACATTAATATAGCTGAAAATGTTGTATATTTAGTACACATGGTATACAAAGGTGTCTTTTCACAGATATATAACTTCTCAAAAAAAATTTATCAATCATGAAGTTCATCACGAGATTTCATTTTTATTTCTTCCATATGATCTTCATTATCATTTAGACTAGCAATTAGGTCAATGGATCCATACATCACAACATCATCGCAGTAAGTTTGTACTTTCTTTTGTTACTAATGTTTTGTCAAAAATTTATAGATTTTTATTCAATTATGTGATAAATAAAATGTTTTTAACAAATATGAGTGAATTCATCTTATATAAAAACAATGTAAACATGAATACATGGTTTTAGAAGGGTAATTTTCATTCTCAATTGAAATGTTGATGAAAATTTTGAATTCATCATCATACTCATTTTTCATAAAATTACCATCCACCATGTTTTGATACACATTAAACCTATTATGGTATATAATATTAATTTTCTACAAAATTAAATTAATAAACATAAGATAATAATAATCATGTTATAATGTTATGGACACAAGAATTTTGTTGATAATTTTCGTATGAAAATAATTATACTATCTTTGGACACTAAATTATGAAATAAAAAAATGTTCTAATGGAAATATGATATAAATAATCGAAATTGGAATGTTTTACTACTTAAAAGATTGTTTCACACTGACAACTACCAATTAAATAAAAGAATTTTGATGTTTTGAAACAATAAAGGTCCGTGTGTGTATCAATAAATTGAATAATTGATGATGAATAGACGCTTTGACAAAAATATATCAAGGTTGAAGATTAATTCCAATAAGGGGGACACACATGGGATGATTTACACCGTGATTCAATTTCCCCATTTTGTTGATTGTATTCTTGATTGTATAATAATGATCATTCAAGACTACTAAATTTGAGTTAATCTCAACATGAAAAGTTTATTTGTGATGATTTATTAAAGGTTTTATTTTTAAAATATTGTATAATGGAATGAAAAACCCAATGGTAGTTAAAGGTTTTATGTTCTCCTATAGAGGGAATATGTATTACAGCACTCTTAAATAATCAGTTATGTTTCATGATGCTATTGTTCTATGATAATAAGAGAAAACTTATGTGTATTGTGATTACTTTGTAGTGGTGTAAATCATTTATGGTATGTAATGAGTTTAATCTATATATTTATTAATAGTATAATTAAATTTTCATCTATTAGAAAAGACATATTTAAAAAAAATTACTAACAAAATTATTATTGGTTAATAGTTAGTGTAAAATTTTAATTTATAATATTGTTTGTGGTGGGGAAACATTAAAAATTATAAGTGATAATAAGTATTTTTATTTCTATATATTTGGTTTAAGTCGAATAAAAAATTACTTTAGAAAAATTATGCACACAAATATAAGAACAAACATTGTTGAAATATTGAACGTTCTTAGATAGAAGATCCCATGTAAAAGTCCATTGGTTTTTAATGTGTAGATTTATTGAAGGGGTTAAACGGAGAATGATGATATTGCCTAATTTCCCTGAGAGGTTGAATGACATGAGGGATGGGGTCCACCCCAAGGGATCTATTTAATGATTGTAAATGTTTTATCAGTTCTTTTTTTAATAAATTTGATAAAAATCCTTATTTATAATCACTAAAATAGAAATTGATGATAATATCACTATATATGAGTTCTAATTCTTAGTACTGATAAATATTTTATTTTATAAGCACATTCTAGAAATAATTATTAATGATAGGCTTTTATCAACATTTTAATTTATTTCTTATGAAAAAAATTATTTATTAGAAATATATAAATAGAGATGATATGGATCCATACTCATTGAAGATGGAGGTGATGGTTGTTGAGCTCGTCCCTCCCCTTATGGAGTGAGAGGGAATTTATAATCCTTTGTGGGAACTAAACCTCTCTCATTATCTCCCATTTCTATCCTCAAGATTCTTCTTTCCCTCTCTCAGATACTGCTTATCCCCAATGTTCCAAATTTTTTTGATTGGTTTCAGAAATTTTTTATCCCATCCACATTGTTCACGAATTCATTATTTCCTCTGAACCTGATATTGATAGAATGTTTCAAACAATGTCACCCATCATTGGATTCATTTGAATATTTTGAACTCAATTATTGGGGACTATATGAACGATTAACTACGGTCCTTCTCAACATTAGTCACAACATGATTTGGTTTTCTTTAGAAAATGACTTGTCTAACCATGTACAGATCCCCCACAACTGTAACAGATCGTGTTTCTCTTTATTCTGGTGGATTTATGATTTTCTCTTGAAACGAGATTCCTGAAATACGGTAATTTTACTTAATTTTCAAGATAACTATCTTCATTTCTAGAATCCTTCATTTATTTAAATGTTATATAATTAATATTGTTGATATTTATGTTCGTATAGTACAACTAGAACAATTTTCCATTTTATTTCTCCCAAAAATTTTATTCAAGTCGATCTTTTAAGAATGATTTTTATTTTGTGTTGTTGATCTATTTTTTCTCTTTAGTAAATAAATTATGTCACGTGATGGTAGTGCATAGGCATGGTTGCATAAATCACATCCATAAGATGAATGCATGATTGGGATTAAGTGGTAAGGGTATGGTATCCATATTTACTGAATGTTGATGGAATATGTTCAATTTTGGGTTTTTATTGTCTAAAGAAATAATTCAGAGGTAATGCACATTATATCGCATGAGGGTGGGGAGTTTATTGGGACATATCATCCTACTGGCATCAAATCCGAATAGTTTACTAAAAAAGGAATAGAAATTTTTTCACCGTCTAGAAGGAGGCACATCAATTAATCCATTATTCAAAAGTTGGAGACATATATAGTATATTAAAATTTGATTTTCAAATTATGTGTGCAACATTGACTTTGGAAATAAAAATTAATCAAGATAATGAGGAATTATATGATGAGGGATTGAGAATTGGTGATGAAACTAAAAACAAGTATGTGTTATATGATCCATGTGAAGAAGATGAAATGGTCCATTTAACTCGTAAAAGATGTTGTGGCTATGTGAATACATTAAGAAACGTGAGGACAAGATGTACTTGCTCGAGTATTAATGTTATTAATCACTTTGAATATCTGGATGTCAAATGTTCAGTTTAGGTAAAAGGAGATTAATTACAATATTGAATGGGAATATAAAACCCAATACTAGGCGAGATCTCATCTAATGGATAAAGCCTTTATGAAACAAATTATAAGGATGAAGTATGTAGAAATTTTATGGTCAATAGTGTTAATGGAGTGCATGTAAAAAGCCAATAAATCATAAGGAGGATGGATGGGTGGAATGGAAAAAAGGGATTTAGGATGATTTATTATGTTAAATGGAAAGTGGTGTAAATTTTATAATGCCTAATTTTAGTTACCTACGCTGATAGAAACAAGGTGATCCAAAAAAATTGTGATGGATAGAGATCCCATTTCTCATGTCTAAGATAGAAAGAAGAGATTGAATAATTAGAGTGAAAATCAGATATTGAGTGTGCTAAGTCCAATGACCAAAAATAGGTTGGTGGTATTATTAAAGATATGGTTTTGGAATTGTAGGTATTTTATAGTATGGTTGGGGAATAATATAAGGGATATCGGTCAAAAGGGTTGGAATGAGAGATAATTATACCTTTAAATGTAGAAATTTTTCAAGATGCATCTACGATCAATGCTACATAAGAGGAGGTCCATAGGTTGAATGAGAGAATTATTCAAGTGGAAAATAGTAAGGAATAGTGAGTAAAGATCAATAATCATGATTTTATTTTGATACGTGGCTTCACCAAAATGAAGATTAGTGTGGATGAGTATTTCCAAACAATGGAAAATACAACGTATAGTTTTAAATAACTCTCAAAGGATGACCCAGAAATAAAGGCCACTCCTCTTCAATGGAGGTTATATAGACATAAGGATTCTAATAGACTTAAACACCATTTCAATTATTTGATGATTTCTTTTGGTGTCTTTGGATTGCATGTCATGAACATGAAAGGATTCACACATTTTCCATAGAAGTGACTTGCATAATAAAATGTTTGTTTTCCATCAGCTGCTAAAGACTATATTCAATAAATTATAAAATATTAAATGAATATATATAAAAAATGAATAAATAATAAAAAAGTTAAAAATTAATCAACATTATTAATGAAGAGATAACCTAAAATGCATGAATGTAATAAATTTGTGAAATTTAATAAATATAATTTAATAGAATTCAAAATCATTCAAAAAAATGAATCAGTTTTATTAATCTTGTAAATTATTAAATAAAAAAAAGAATATATATTAAAATAAAATGTAAATATATAAAATATATACAATACAACCATATTAGAAAACGTAATTGACAAACAATAAAAATGTATTACCAAATAATAGATATAAAGAAATTACAATACTATTGAAACCAAATAAATTATAAAGAAATATTGAAAACTATTTACATTAGTAGTAAATAGATAATACTAAATAATATTAATTGAAAGTATATTAAAAAAGAGTTAAAATAAATAACTAAAAATATGTAGATTGTAAATATTATTACAAAATGAACATGTTCTATTAATTATATAAATTATTTAAAAAATTGAAAATGAATATATGATAAAATTAAAAAGAAATAAATACTTATTATATGAATTAAATCCATGTTAAAATAATTTAATATCAATGAGTAAAATATGTAAATAAATATAAAAATGTATAATGTTAAAAAAATATCAATTAAACATTGATAATTAATAAATTTTAAAAAATTAAACAATAAGATTACTATTGATTAAATAATATAAAAATGAATAAATTCTGAAAAAATATATGTAATAAATAGTATAATTTGAATTATAAGATAAATATTGACTAATAGTTACTGATAAAAAACAATATATATATATATATATATAATAGTATTATTATAAATATAATTCGAAAATAAATTTAAAAAATTGAATAAATAGAATAAATATTTTGTGTGTGTAGGTTCTATATAAAAATGAATGAATTACATATATGTTTGTGTCAAACTATTGTGACAGACATTTGATATATGTTAGATTTAATAAAATCCCATTTAATTGAATTTTATCTACATGAATCAAATAAATTTTAATTTTAATTAATAATAATTGTTAATTATAAACCATTTTCACTAAGTATATGACTTATTTTATGTAAATATACATATTTTGTTTTATATAAATCATATATACAGAAATAATATATATATTGATATATATATATATGAAAATATATCCATATTAAAATGTTTAAATATATATATGGACAATGATGTATAAATAATGAAAAGATTAATTAATTAAAAATGTAATAAATAAAAACCATTTCAAATCAATAAATTATAAAATGTAAAATTATAAACATTATTTCTAAAAAAAGAACCGTGCCTTTATTTATGAACACTAATATTAAAAAAATCATTAGGGTTAAAAAGGGATTTTTCATTTCGAAAAAAGAAACAAACCATATCAGCACTGATAAAGGACTACTTTATCAGCACTGATAAAGGACCCCTTTAGTGGGACTTTTGTTAGCGCCGATAAAAGCCATAAAAATTTTGGAAAAATATGCAATCATTCCCCATCCCTTTAACATAACCAACTTATAAACATGAAATCAAATGGGAATATTAATATTAAAGAAAATTAGAATGAAATATAAACAATACAATGAAATATCATTTGAATTCAATTTTTTCATACAATATATTTTATTAATGTGATGTTTTAAATTAATTAAATAAAATTTAAATCTAATATAAAAATACAAAACTTTTATAGAATCATTTTTTCAAAAATCAACCCCCATAAAAACATTTTCCATACAACAAAACTAATGTTTTTTATTAACCATAAATAAAATAATATTTTTTAAAATTTATCAAAATACTTATATGATAAATTATATTGTTAATTACAATGATTTTTAATGATATTACCATTTATACTATTAATTGAGTTCTTTTATTGTTTATTTTTTATTAGTTAACATTTATTAAATATACCATTAATTAATAATTATATTATAAATTATTAATTATATTTTTAAATGAGAATATAAATAAATTATATTTTTAGGTACAAAATATGTTAATGATATTATCTTTTAAAATGTTTTTTAATTAAATAAATTATTGTTAAATATTTTATCATTAAAAATAATTTACACCTTTAAATTTAAAACATATACTTTTATAATATCGAGTACATTGTGTGAGAGATTGGCATGTGGCCAATTCAAACTGGTCAGTAATTATTTACAAATCATTTTTTATTATTTGAAAATAATGTGATCTCATTTAATATATTTTTTTACAATGTGACAAATGTATTAAACTTAATTTATTCTTTTATGTTAAAAATACTCAGTTGGATTCATAAAGTCCATATCATATGTTAGATTGATGTTTAGTTGATTCTTATATGTCATAAATAAATTATAGAGCTTATTTCCAAATTTTTATATTAAATGGAGCTCATTTACTCAATTTTGACTGTAACTTCTCAGGTAAATAAAGAATATGACATTTTCATATTTAATAATATTTTTCAATAAAGTATTAATATTACTTTAAAGGGTATGCTATGTTCGATGGCGTACCCAATACACAATAATGAGTTTCTTTGAAACCTTACAATGCACACTAATAATATAATAATTTTATTATAAATGGTAGTAAACTCCAAGCCTTTTTAATTTAAGGAATTAATATAACTAACTAAAAAGTGAATATATATGTTTGGTAAATATTTTTACATTTATCCAATAAATTTTAGAGGCTTAAAATGCGAAATAATATAATTTTAAGCATAAATATTCAAATATTCTTTAAAAGGTTGATTAACCTCCTTTTGATGGAAAAAACTTTTTAAATGTACTTTTTGTAACTTTTATATGTAATATTTGACAAAATAAAATCATTCATTAGAATCAAAACATAAAAATTTACTTTGTATAAATATTTTGTTTTTTTCCGTTAAAGTTCATTTTTAATGAATAGTGAAAATGGTGTATTTTAATTCAAAACCTGCATTTAATATAATTTATTTCTATGGTTGGAATATATTTTTAATTGGTTTCAAAGTTTAATTAGAATATATATTTACCATTTAATCAAATGGTTTACATTATAATTAATTTTACGTTGAAAATGGTCATAAACAAGTGTCAATCTTTTGATAGATATTTTTTCTTAAAATCACGGTATTTGTTTTGACAATGGGAATTATTTTTAAATTAATTACTTCTATTTCTATGTATGTAATTTGGTAAAACGGATTCCATATTTTGAATCATATGGTCCAAATTATTTAATTAAGGCTGTTATTTTTGGACATTATGAATAGTAACAACGATAATTATCTTTAATTACCGTGACTAATTAGTAATCGGGTAGTTAAGGGTAATAAAATAATATCATAATAATATAAAATGACCCCAAAATGTTTCCAAATCATTTTTTTAAAGTCATGGATGACCATGTAAATCGTTATTCCAAAGTTGAGTGCCCATAGAGTCACATGGGTGTGATAGTGACATTTATGGAATTATTTTTAAAAAAGAAGTGAAATATAACAATGGTTTGTATATAATAAGTAAAACAATTTTAATTTTGTTTACATAAATTATATATTATAATATAAATACACATTTTAAATATAAACCTATTTCCTACATCTTGTTATTTTTTTATAATTTGTAGACATTAAATAAATAAATTTATTTATGACACCATGATGATGCAGTGATTAACTCATTAATGAATGATTTAAATAAAATGAAAATATAATGTAAAATCTAAGACATAAACTGGTATAAAACTTATTTTATGGGTTTATTTTGAACCCTTATCATGATATCCACAAAATATATCATTGTGGGACTTTAAAATATGAAAATCATTTTATAGTAATGTAAAATTTCAAGACTTTCCAAAAGTGATCCTCCCCCCTCTTATAAAAGGCTGCCACACTACCCGCTTAACCACACCTCTCAAGCCATTTTCTCATACAAATTCTGCTCATATTATCTCTCCAAATCTCTCTATTACTCATAAAAGCCTCAATTTGGGCACAAGTCTTCCCAAGTAACCCTTTGGCTCAAATCAAAGAGACTTACCCGATTTAGAGGTAATGCATTCTCTTGAGATTATTTCTTTTAATTTCCATCATCCCTCACCAATATAATCTTATTATATGATCCCATAATAAAAAAAATATACTCCATATACTATGATGTGGTTATGATATGGATTCTACCTACACTTACACACACCTCCATCTAATGGTTAAAGAACATACTGTTTCTGTGGGTGGCGAATTACTGCCTCATGAAATGATGATTGTTCAATCTTCTATTAACACCAATGATGGTTCCCATTATGATGGAAAAATATTTAAATATGATATATATTATATTTATGTCCTCTCTATGCTTATGTATTTTAAATTTTAAACATACCTTTAAGCTATTCTTGTTGTGCAATTGCGATAATTTTAATATGAGGAAGTGTGGACAACCACCCCCTCAAGTGATGTGACTTGTTCATGCCAAACATGTAATTTATAAATAATTTAATTAATGAACATATGTTACCTATATGTCATATATATTATACTTTAATTAAAATATATTTATGTCTCATTTAGTTTAAAAGTCTATTAATATGACAAAAAATGAATGTAGCGTTCATGCGTACGTACGGCCTGTCGTCTCCCTGAACGGTACATTTCTTTTCATATCTTGAAACATTTTGGAATATAATTAAATACATATATACTGGATATATATGATATTTAAATCATGAACACAATTACAGAGATGATTTACTTATAACTACATAGACAATTCTCTTCAAACCAGTTCAATTTTTACTCATGTACCGAACATCGACAAAACGTATGATATGAACTCACATAATTTAATAATTATTATTACAAGATAATATTTGATACAAATTGAATAATAATATTTAAATAATGTACTTAAGAAATTATAAATTGACTGAGGTTTATTATTCAGGAATATAATGAAACGGACAAGACAAGTCGGACTTGAGGTAAGGGGGTTTTATCTCACTTTTAATTTCGTGAGATTTCCATTGTTCACCACTTATTTATTGAATGTGGTGTATTGTGTTCTGTCATCTCATATATATTATCATGATTCTATTTATATATATGGTATTATGTGATTAATTTGGGTTTTATTATCTTTTGGTCATATGACTTGATTGATTAAAACGAAGTAAGGGATTTTTCATCTCACTTTTATTTCAGTGAGATTCATGCTACATTTGCCACTATTTTATTTTGTGTGGTGTGTGTACTTACCATGATTGTATTATTGGTGTAATAAACTTTAATTTATGGGTATTTACATCTTCATTGTATGATTCATCCATCATGGGGAGCACGTTTCGAAAGTTACCCAAATCGGTAAGGGAACTTTTCACCCTCTTCTTTTTAAAAGACTTTTATTGTTTGGTCTTTTAATTTACATCTGATTTTTTTGGAATATGTTATTATATATCCATATTGTTGTAATTTATACTCCAAGTGATGAGATACCATTTTTATCTCTCATGAAATCATTTTTTGAATTTTAAAGTGACGTCGTTAGGCTCTCGAATTTTTGTAAGGGAACTTCTTAACCCAATATCAATTCTTTGGGTTAAACCTATACTTATTGATTATGTCGTGCTATGAATATGTGTGGATGTCCTTTGATTATTTTACACATAATAACCTCTTATATTTAGGGTATTTATATTTTTCACACATAATTATGTAATTTACTTATTCTAAATCAATGGATATCATCTTTATAAATGAAACCGTTACAATCTTCTTTTATTGAGGCATCCTTAGATTTATACATGACTTTATTTTATATGGTGTATAATACCATTTTGAATTTTCATATCATTAATATGGAATCATTTCTCTATGAAGAGTTTTACTAAATGACTAAAATGAAAGTTTCTTTTTTCTATGTAAGCTGTGAAAACCACCTTTTCTGCCACCATGAGTATTATTTGATCTTTGGATTCTTTAACAAGCCATAATGTTTTTAAAAGTAAATTAAATTCCATATACTCTTTTTACCTATATTGGTATTTTTAATGGTTTTTATAATTGATTTATTATTTCAATATCATAAAAATTTATATTGTTATTACCTTGTGGGAATGTTATATTTCCTTTATGGTTCTTTGGTATTGTTTATGAAGTCTGGTGGTTCCGTGATAAACTAAGGGTTGGTGACCCCAAGATAGCTCTCCAATACATTGGATAACGCAAAGGAGTTAAACTCCAAGGTTTATCTGAAGAGATTTAGGTAATATACTACAATGGATATTCAAAACATAACCATGAGGGTTACTCCCTATGTAAGAATGTTATGAATGCCTCAAGTTAACATTAGGTCTTATGATTTCTATGACTTATTCATAAATCTTATGATTTCACGAGGATTGTTAAAGTGCTTATGTTTTATGAGTAATGTATGATTTCATTGATTCTTATGTATATATGGACTAATGCTTTCTTTCTGTATTTTTATATCTCTTACTGAGCTTTTTATGCTCATCCCATGTTTTTCAAATGTTTTCACATGACTTAAAGATGTATAGGGTCAAGGATGGGATCAATGAAATACATTCTGTCTAAAACATGGAACTAGTCATGTTTTTAAGAGTTTTTATTATAGGAAAAAATGGAAACAGAGTAGAAGTGTCTAATTTATCATCTTTGAAATGTAATAGTTATGTCCTAATTTTCTAAAACTCTAAACCTGAAAAGATCCTCAATGTGAATTATTCATTTAATTCAATATTATGATATGTTATAATTCTAGGTCCTTAAATTGAAAATCTGAGGCTGATTTAATAAAAACATACATTGATATTTAAAATACAAATATTGAGTCATACTGACAACAACATGTGTCATATTTTCATGTGGTTGATTTTTATAAATCAAGAATGAATTATGGATCATCTTCATATTGTTTGAAAAAAACAAAAGTCTATTTTCTCATTTTGGGATTTCTGTTGTATGTTTTAAAATTAAATTACACATTTATATTAAAAATAATATCTTTGTGTCATTAGGTCCACATTATGTTTATAATTAACATGAGATCATCTACTATAATCTCAAATTAAGTATGGATCCAATTACTAATGCTAAAAAATATTCAATGATTTTTTTCCATTATTTTGGATATGTGACATGAATTTAAAACTAAAATTCCACTATTATTTTGAAAGCACTTAATTAGAGTAATGCTAGACACATAATGTATCATATTGACCTTCCATTGCTTCCAAAATTTCACGGATTAATTATCGATCATTTTCCTAATTTTAAAAAAATAATAAAATGTTTTTTTCTCAATATTAGTTATGTGACATGTGTTTTAATCTAAAATGACACTTTAATATTGAAAACATGCATGTTGAGTCCTAAATATCATATCACACATATGATTGAGATGAAGTCCATTACTATACATAAAAAATTTATTATGTGCTTTTTTACAAATGTTTAAAATCTATTAGGGATTTTTTCTAAGTTATGGCTCTGTGACACATGTTTTAAACTGAAATGACACTTTTATATTGAAAACATCAAATTTGACTCATATAGAGCAAAATACGGTTTTGATTGACCTGTGGTCAATTCCAAATCATTATAAGGGAATTATGGAACATTTTCATATTTTTTGAAGACCATCCAATCCCATTTTATTTGTTTTGACAACATAAAATTCATTTTAATCTAATATGACTAGTTTATATTAAATGCATTACCATAGAGTCATCAATAAAAAATCATGTATCAGAATGAAATGTAATCAATTTATACACATTAAAAATGAATTATGTATTATTGTATTAATTTATTAAAAATTAAGATCTCATTTTTCTATTCATTAATTGTAACATATGTTTTAAACTAAAATAAAACTGTTATATTGAGAATATGCACATTGAGTCATATCGGCCACATATTTTGTTGTATTAACATGACATTAATTCATAAATATCATAAATTATGTGTGAATTTTTTTTCTATTATTTGAAAATGATCCATGATCTTTTTCTGATTTTTGGATATGTGACAAGAATTTAAAAAAAAAAAATTACACTTTTATATTAAAAGCACACACCACGAGTTATACCAACCACATAGTGTGTCAGGTTTACTTGAAGACAATTTTTAAATATATTAGCTGGATTTTACATAATTTTCATAATTTTATAAAATAATAGAAACAAATTTTCGCAATTTTGGATATGTGATGCATGCTTTTAACTAAAATAACAACTATTTACTGAATACGTGCACTTTTAGTCATACCGACAACATGAGGTGTTTGATTTATTTGTGGTTAATTAGATACAGAAAAATTGATATATTTATCATATTAATAATGTTTTAATAAAAATTGAGATAATTTTTTTAGTTTTTACACTATGAATCATGTTTTAAAAAAATTGACACATTTAAAATGAAGACAGAAACATGGAGTCATACCAAACACATCGACCATTATATTAATTAATAATACTTTTTTACATAGAAAAATTTATTCATTGATCATTTTCCTAGTGTTTCAAGATAATATGAGAGTGATCAATTTTTTTTCCTATGTGATGCGTGTGTTACACTAAGATGACACTTAACAACACACACGTTTTTTAATACCAGAAACAATTTCTATCAGATTTATATGCAGTCAATTATTACAAGTCACAAATCCAATACATATAATTTCTAGAAGGTTTGAAAATAATTGGATTATTTTTTCTTGGTTTTTTCTTGGTGATATGGGATTTTAACTAAAATGAAACTTCTATATTGAAAACAAGCACTTTTACACATACTGACCACATCGTTTGTTTTCATAAAATGAAGTCAATTCATATATGTTACACATGTAATATGTATTTAAATAATAATGTTTTTAAACAATTCATGTTTTTTTCATGATCATGTATAATTGACGAAAAGTTTAAACTAAAATGACACTTTTATAATGAAAATTCGCAAATTAAGTCATACTAGATGCATCATGTGTTGGATTTTGATTCAGTCGATTCAAACACACCAAAAATGAATTATAAATATTTTTCACGAATTATCATGACAATATAATATAATATTCTCATTTTTATTTATGATAATTGTTTTCAAACAAAAATTACACTTTTAATGATAAAAATATTCACTTTGAGTCACAATATCCGCATCATGTGTAAGATTGATGTGCGGTTAATTACTACATTTCGAAAATAAAATATGGATCATTTTTATAATGTATGAAAATAATATAATACCATTTACTCAATTTTCCAATATGATATGTGTTTTAATATAATCTGACACATTTTTATTGAAAACACACACATTGAGTAATTTGGGTCAATTCATGTTTTAGATTGACCTTCACTCAATTCCTATACATCAAAAAATTAATTATGTATTCATTTCCATATGTTTTTTGAAATATTGATCTCATTTACATGGAATTGTATATGTGACTTTTTTATATTAAAATGAATCATTTAATGTTAATATGTTCACTTTGATTCATAATGGACACATCGTGTGTTAGGATGACTTACAGTTGATTCCTACACATCCAACATGATTTATCGATCATTTTCCAAAATATTGAAAATAGTATAATCTCATTTTCTTGGTGTTGATATTGTAATTTTCATTTTAATCTAAAATAAAATAGTTATTTTTAAAATATAAACTTTTTTAATACCGACCACATATTTTTCAGATTGATATGCATTAAACTACTACATTTCATAAATTTTTTATGAATTTTTTTCCAGAAATTTGAAAACTATATGACCTAGTTTATTAATATCGGATAATATGAAAAGTGAATTAAAATAAAATGAAATATTTATATTTAAAAGATTATATTTGAATCAATCTAGCCACATCATATAATATATTGACTTGTGGTCAATTCCTACATGTCATAAATAAATTATGGATAATTTTCATAAAATTTGAAAATAATCGATGTTGTATTTCGTTATTCTAACAATGTGACTAGTGTTTTATATTAAATTACCTTAAATGTATATATAATCCACACAATTTTTTTTAACTTCCATCCATCATTCAACTTTCTTCACATATAATTCCATGATTCTACATTGAGCATTAGATCATAATATCATAGAGGTATTATTATTAGTATTTACTGAAACATTAATTGAAATGTATTTGGTTGAATAAAATGTGAATGTTATGTAATTAATCATTCATTTTCAAAAGGTATATGGATGTTATTATAACATATTTATGACCCTTTAACATACTCATTAATATACAACAAGACATTAAATAAAACTGATAACTCTTAGAGAATGGAGGTACCATCCCTAGAATTAGGAAATATGAATTTAGATTATTTGGTAAAAGTATCTTTTAACCATTTATCCCATTCCATTATCTATTCTACAATCTCAATGTAAAATATATCCTGGGAAAAAGTAGGTTCATGAATGTTACTAGAAAAAAGAAATTCAATTGTGTAACCCTCCATGTTAAATTTTATTGATGAATAAATAAAATCCTTAATTTATTTGAATCTTCGTAACTAAATATTTTTTTAGTGTCAACAAACCCAAAATATCACCTAACAGAAGTGAATTGTTTAAAAGTTAAAATGAAATGCATGGAGATATGGAGGATTATAATATAATTTTTAGAATCATTAATAAAAAATTGTAATAATGTTATGATTGAATTTATAATAGGATATGTAGATTTAGTTAATATATCATATATGATGAAAATATGTAGGAATGAATCTATATATTCAAGTGGAATGAATGTATCTGGAATTATTTCCCATGAATTTGGGGTCTATTATTAAGATGCAATTTCTATTTAACCGAGATGAAACACCCTCAATCAAATCATTAATAATATAATCATCTGAAAAACGAACCATATGTGGCTGAGCATCATAAACTCTATATCCTCAATAAAAAGTGGAATAATTTCAATGGTGGGGTATACATTTATTAGTAATTATGGAATGGTAAAATCAAAAGAAAAATTACTTTTATTGTAATAAGAAAATTATTTTTAGAATTAATATATAACTACAATATTTCTTGGAGTATGTAAAATTTATATTAGGGAAAGTAATTTATATGTATTACGATAATGATGCTTCAATTCCCAAATGTATCTCTAAGGTTTTGGCAATTACAATATCTCAATCATAATTAGAAATCACCACAACATGACGTCAAAAATCATTGTGAAACCATATAATCTTCCCAACAACCTGTAAAATAAATTTTTTGGTTATCAGTATAAAGAATTTTGGTTACCCTGGTAGTACGTAGAAAATATATAAACAAACAATTAAATACCTTTTTAATTTAAATTATAATTAACATGGAAATTTTGATGTTTGGGGATGCCTATATGTTAATGATATATAATATCGATTATAAATTTTCAAAAATAATATCCACATAAATATTTGCTATTATTTTTTCACCTATAATAAAATTGGCCAAAATATGTAAATAGTTTTCATATATGTTTTGATAGAAAAATATTACAATATAAACCATAATCTATTTCTATTTAAATAAATCAATAATCTTTTTATTAAGAAAAGGTCTAATCAAAACTCGATTTATAGTATAACAAGTAGTACATACAGCCTCATCAGAAAAATGTTTGGCTATAGAATACTCACTAAACATGGTTTTTGTTATGTCTTGAAGAATTCAATTTCTTCTTTCAACAACAATATTTTGTTGAGGTGTTCTGGGTGCTAAGAAGTTATAAGTAATTCCTTTTCTTCTACAAAAAGTTTCAAAATCAGAATTTTGAAATTCTCGTCCATGATTACTATGAATAGTTATCAATGGGTGGTTTTTCTGATTTT
Organism: Viscum album; assembly: GCA_963277665.1. NCBI lineage: Eukaryota > Viridiplantae > Streptophyta > Magnoliopsida > Santalales > Viscaceae > Viscum > Viscum album. The sequence goes on along the minus strand of OY728158.1, from coordinate 356,521,024 downwards.
TAATGTGGGATCTAACAAATAAAACATTTGAAATCAATGTTTTTCCATAAAGAACAATGTTACCTATTCCAATAATTTATCCCTGAGCATTATCTCTGAATGTTACTTTTCCTCTTTTGGTCTTGATAATCTTTTCAAAATAGTTTTTGTTACCAGTCATATATCTGGAACATCCACTATACATGTACCATGTATTGCTATTGGTACCTTCTCTATCTTCCTAAAAATATGAAAAAGTTATATTTTCATAATCCAAACAAGCTTGGTTCTGGAATTGTTAGAAAAAAAAATTTGGGTATCCACATTTGTTTAGATAAATAAGCATTATGAAACCCAAGATATTTAACATTATTCAAGGAGAAATTTTTCTTCCAATTCCCACCTCTTTTACATTTAGTGCAAAAAGGGGCATTTGAAGGAACAAAATAGTTGTTTTTTAAAACTTGTTTTTGGTGAGTATAACCTACTTCAGTAGTGTTTCCTTGATGTTTGATTTGAGAATACATCTTGTCAAAATTTTCCTTGACAGAGTTAAAGTTTTACAGAAACATCTTAAGAGAAAATATTTCAGATTTCAGACTGATGACTAAATTATTACCCTCAAGAATCATTTCTTTATTGTTTGATTTTTTGTCAGAAACTTTTTTTTTTAAATAGAATTATTAAGATCCTTATAATGTACTTCTTTAATGGAATTTTCTTTCTCATGGTCATTAGAAAGTTTTTCTAAAAGCTCATCTTTATCTCCAAGATATCTAGAAATATCTAAAATCTATTTTGTATTATTTTCTTCCCTAGTATTTTCCTTGGATAATATCTTAGAAATTTAACCATTTTTTGCTTCATGAAACATGGAAAATCTTGAAAATTATTTATATAAAGTTATTTCATCATTTTCTGAGGATGAAGTATCTTCATTAGAAGTACTATTTTAGGAAGAGTAATTCTTATCAAAAGATAAATTTTTTATAGCCTCGACAGAGCGTACCTTGGCCATAAGACATGTATTAGGGAAAGAATTAGTTGTCATGAATCCCATATTATTATGTGCTGATGAATCATATTTCGAAGATTCACTTTCTGAAGTGTCTCCATAGATATAAATCGATGTATCATTAGCTTTTTAAGACTTTTCTTGTGCTTTGATCGATAGAATTTCATCATGTTCCTTTCATAATTCCATTCCTTCTTTTCCTTCTTTTTCAAGAAGGGACAATCAGGTCTGATATTACATGTTGTTTTACATTAATAACATGTTAATTCTCTATCTTTCTTATCTTTGTAGTCTTTCTTCTTGTACATATTCTTATTATTCTTCTGAGCTACAATCTTCTTCATTATCCAAGAAAGATTAGCTAATTCATTATCAGACATTTCAGTGTCACTAGATTCTGACTGAACAACGACTTTCATTGTCTTTAATCTAGTTACCATTACTGGGATCTTGGCTTTCATATTTTTAGAAGTGGTTGTAAAATAAAATCCTCCATTACCATTATTTTTCTTAACATTTTCAAAATCTCTCTTAATTTTGGTTTCATGCTGAAGAACAGTTTCGAACAACTCATCTATGGAAATCCGAGTGAGTTTCATATTCTCATCAATAGATATCCTCTTGGACTGCCATTCATTTGGCTTCATATCTATGATCGTATAAACAAGAGTTTCATCATCTAAACCTTTTTCTCCCATAGATTGTAAACTATTCATAATAGTAATGAACCTTTGTTGCACATTGCATATGGTTTCTCCATAAGGAAAATTAAAACCATGGTATTCAGCTCTGAGAATAGATCTTCTGGTCTCAATAACATTCAAAGTTCCAAAGTTAGTAACATCTTGTTTCTTATAGATAGAATTTTCCTCTTCATAAGATGAAATTTGGATATATATATTTCTATTCATAGAACAAAGTAAAGTATTGTGTACCTTATAATTTTGTTGATATTCATGCTTTTCTGGATTAGTAACGTTACTAACTTCCTTGTCAATGATTTTGTATCCTCCAATAATCATAAAAAAATTATCAACACCAGTATTGATAATGAAATTATTCATACAATCTCTCAAATATTAATAGTCATTTCCATCAAAGATATGTGGTCTTGTTGGATTGATATTTTCTATGGAACCAACATTGATTCCAGCCATCTTTGAGAAAATTCTTTCCAGACAAAACTTGTTAAAAGACAAAGTTTGTAAACAAGGAAAAAATATCTTCAGCAAGGAACTAGATATTATATCTCTATGAAAGAATATGAATTCGAACTATATGAATTCGAAAATTTGATTCCTAAAAATGTGAATCTGATAATTCTATTCTGAGAATTCTTTTCTGAATCAAATGGTGAGATTAATTCAGATTGAACCAATACTCTGATACCAATTTTTGGATCGCTAGATACACTAGATATGATATTTATTGTAGTATAAATTACTAGAGTGGGGTGAATTGTATACTTTAAACAATCATTATGGAAATTCTATATAACTAAAATTCTAAACAACTCTCTGTTCTAATAACATGCTTGATTCCGGAAAAGATATTCTGGAAATGAAACATAACAACAATTTACAATAAATAAGAATCAACCTTAAAGAATATAGAATCTTACTAAATCAGAGTAAAAATTTAAGGAAGTGTAAAAAAGATATACCTTCCTTAATAATACAAATACACAGGAGAAAACAACGTAGTAACACTACATGTAACAAGTATAAACTCTTTTAACCCAAAGAGGAGGGTATCCAACAACCCTGAATAAGAAGACCCTTGATTTATACTTTCAAGAAATTATATCTTACCCAAACCCAGGTAATCCCTCAATCTAACGATCGGTATCTATCTTGATATCCCCAAAACCCTTAATTTGTAAAGAAATAGGTACCTCTGACTTCACAACCCAATGTCTCTGATTTTATGTAAATATAACCACTGCACTATGCAAATATGCATGAAGCAAAGTTTGAACGAGCAATTCAAAACATTCTGCATGAATCCTGAGCATTTATAAGAGCATGTCTCTCTAAAAATCACTTCAATAGCATGTAATCCCAGTTTTCAAAGTTTTGATGTAATTTTGTATCGAGCTATTTCAAATGATCCTAATTTATAAGCATAGTCCCAACGGTCGATTCCCTCCTCCAACGGTCATATTTTCCTAGAATTTCAATGGGAATTGTACACGTGTCACTCAAAAAATGTTTAGTTGATAACTGAAGGCATGAAATTGTTTTGTGACTAAAAAGATGTATGAATAACCAAAAACTGATATTTGGAATGTAAGGAAATGAATGTTTAGATTCTAACCAAAAAAGAATTTAGAGTCTATTAATACAAGGATATTAAGATTATGTTTTCTAGGAATTCAGAACCTAAATTCTGTAGAATTCTGGAGTCTGAATTTCAAGGAAATTCGGAGTCTGGATTCACAAGAATTCCGAACCTGAACTTACAATGTTCGGAGTCAGAGTTCATGATAATTCGGAGTAAGAACTCATAAGATTTCGAAGACTGAATTTAAGGAACTCAGAGTCAGAACATAGAAAGTTCGTAATAATAATTTGTATTCGGAATTAGGAGTCAGAACTCAGAATGTTTATAACCAGAATTCTGATTTAGAATTCGGAGTATGAACTCAGAATGTTCGTATCTAGAATTCGTAGTCAGAATTCAGAGTCAGAACTCAGAAGAGTTCATAACCAGAAAGCTGAGAATTCAGATCCTAGAACATAATGCTTCATATCATGGTATTTATATGATTCCGAGGTTTCAGTTTCAATCCTAATTTTATAAATAGAAAAAATATTATATGAGTAATTAAATTTAGTTAAGTTTAGATTTCCTTGGTGATTGAAATTTTCCTTATATAAGTAAATCAAGGGGTAAAATGTATTTTTCCTTGAAATAAGGTGTTTGTGATTTTAAGAACAAGTTGAATGATAATGTCATAAGGAATGCCTTAATGAATTAAAAATCTCCCCATTAAATGAAGGAATGTAAATGTCATAAGGAAAACCATATTGACGAAACAGAATAGATGAAATAAGAAGCTGAAAATCATAATTATATCAAAAAGGAAACAATTGAACATAATTTTTCAATGATTGAATTTTCTGATTCAGGTTCTAGCCTTTCAGATTGAAATGATGAGCTGTGAAATCTTGCTTAAAAATAGGGAATTCTATCTAAAATGGGAAAGGAGAAATTTATGTTGAATAAAGAGATAAAATTCAGATGCGATGAGTGTAAAAAAGAAAGGTATCTTAAGACCCGACTATACTGTTATTAAATCTCAAAGGAAAGATGAATATAAAAAAGGAAATAAATTTATTGACGCTACATGAAATTCATATAAGAAATAAAATGATGAATCTACTACAAACTCAAAATATGGTCATGAAAATAAAAAGGTTAATTTATACATTAATGCTCATGCTGATGAGGTACAATCTTATTCCACTGAAAGTTCTAATTCTGAACATTATTCTTATGATGAACGTAATAATATTTTTTTATTCATCATGATAAATTTTATTCTTTAATGAAAGAACATAAAAATCATAGAAAATCTTATGATGCTATTTCAATTGATAATAAATGGTTGTTAAAATAGATTCCGGATTTAAGTTTAAATTCTTTAAAAATTTCTTGTGATATGAATGAATCTAAAATTAAATAATTGTTGGATGAAGCAGAGAATTTAAAGATAGATCTATGTAGGCTAATTAAGGGGGAGAATTATTTGAATCAAATTCTTGGTAAAAATAAAATTCCCAAATGAAAACATAGTATTGGAAGTAATGAAAAAAATATATATAAAAATTATATTGTACTTGGTTCAAACAAAAAAATATTTTCTACTGTTAAGTATTTTTATTTTGGAATTAATGGACATTGTTCTAATAGAGCTAATTTTAAAAAAGCACCATTTTTTGGTTTCAAGAATGTCAATTATTTGAAATCATTATCTTTTTTTAATTATGACATTATTGATCAGAATAATCCTATTTGGTTAAATAAATAAATAATAGTTAATTCTACCGGAAACATAGGTATATTGGTATGAAAAAAATGTGTATTTGAAATTTTTCAGATATGCAGCATTGAACGTCATGGTTATATCATCAGGCGGCTACTTGAAAATTATGAGAATTTATTATTTCTTATTCTACTAAATAGAATCATCATTACCGTTGGAATTATTAATCCATGAAGTATATTTTTTCAATTTTAATATTAAATATAAATGCACTAACTGTTTTATACAGGGGGAATTTTTTAATGCTTTATCTTTTATTCCTCTACATTTAATTATTCTTCTACTTAAACTATTAAGTCATTTCACACTACTATTTTATCAAATGAATTAATTTGTTGACTTATATTATTTATCAATGACCATCAAATGTTCTATTAATATTATATATAAATAGTAATCTTTCTTGTAAACATGTATATAATTATTGACTATTTAAATTAATTGGATGTGATAATTTAATCCCTTAATGTTTTTGATAAATTATTCTATTGTATTAAATTAATATGTTTTATTCATTTATGAGCGTTTTAATTTCAGAATTATATTGATTAATTTTATTTATAATTATATTCTTTAAACATCTTTTTATTAATTTCATTAAAAATCCTTCAATTAAATTCCAGTAAATTGTTTTTAATAAATCATTTTAAAATCCAGTATTTAATTTTTTAACTCCTTTTTTTTGTTACTTATATTTATATATTTCTTTAAAAAATTATTTAAATTCCATGAAATAAATTTATTTAAAATCATTGAATATGATAAATATTTCTTCTTGGTCTTATGTAACATCTCATCCTGGCTTACCATCGAACTGGTGGCCGGACTGGTAGGTCACATGGCCTCGAGCGCGTCTCCCCATAGGACAGAGGCTTCCAACTAGGAGCGAGGGTCTCGGGAGGTGATAGTGGGGAGACTATACCCTCTTATCAGAGTTTCACAACGATATATTATAGTAAATAACACTAGTAGTAGAAGCAATAATAGATAGAAAATGAACAAACAGCAGAATAACACAAATAGTGATCATTTTTATAAAATGTGGCAAAGGCTAGTTTACACGATACATGGATGATGAATGGTACAAGGTTAAAAAAAGAAACAATACAGAATGCTTGAAATACAATGCAAAAGAATAAATAAAATAAAGAAAGCCCCGACAGGTGATCTCCAGAGAATCCAAAGCTTCAACTTGGTCCCTTTCCACTATCTCCAGATATGAGCAACACAACAGTTCAACCTAGGTCCTGCAAACAAGAAGTTCTACTCAGGTACCCCAGTTCAATGGCAGACTGAGTACAGTGTGAGAAATAAATCTCAGTAGGTCGGCACCACTGGTTTCAAACCCAATCCAGACAGTGTATAATAATTAAATAGTGAGAAGGTATGGAGAAATAAGTAAGCAGAATTACATAAGTAAATAACACCCATCCAGGTTCCCAAGGGAGACCTGTCGGTTATTCCAGCTTTGGCTCGTTGCTGGTAAAGTAACTGGATCATGTCACCATATATATATATATATATATGCATTTCTATCATAGATAGCCTGGGGTATGAATGCCTTCCTCCCATTAATAAGAAAAGCGTCATGAGGTAAGAATTTCTCTCATCCCTATAGGTCAACTGGAAAGGGGTAAGAATGCCTCCCTTCCATCAATCGAGTTTAGTGAGCATGAGGTAAGAATGCCTCTCGTACCTATAAGTCTACTGGTAATGGGTAATATTTCCTCCGATTCATCAATCGAGTTTAGCAGGCACGAGGTAAGAACGCCTCTCGTCCCTATAAGTCATCTCGAAAGGGGTAAAAATGTCTCCCTTCCATCACATTTACTACTCTGGCATGGGGTATAACAGCCTCCCACCCAGACACGTATTTACCACTAGGTGTCCTTAGCATGTGCTCACCATTATTATACTTCATTATGTGGAATCAGCATGTTCGCACTCACAAAAAAAGCATGTCTATAGTATCCTGCTTTTGGAATTCCCTCATAAGCATTCAATGAATCATACCACATAAACATAAGCAAACACATTCACATTCATACTTAAGGCAACCCACCTTATGTATCTAAATCAATATATTCACATATTCATTTTACTATCCTAAGTCGTTCTCAATACGTCTTCCCAATGTGTGGTCATACCATCCTAGTTTCTTCCTTCCTAGTTTGTCCATTTCATCTTAAAGGATACGTTTATCATTCTTTGACCCATTGATACATTCTAGAGGCAGCATGTCATTTAGTCTTAAGTCATCCCACTATGGTTATCATCATACTAAATTTTCATATACATGGAAAATTGACCCAAACACAAGAATCACATCCATTTCAGTCCCTTTGTATCAACAAATCATGTTCACATACAAAGCATCAAAGAGGCACCACAACAATCCAGTAAGCAAGCATAAAAAGTCTATTGATTATTTTTATCTTGAAGACAGTGCACCTCTTATTGAGGGGTTTTATTATTAAATCATGATTTCAATGACCATGCAACCATTTTATCTTATTCCTGCAATTCATAAACTTTTCATAGAAGCATTTAATAACAACTAACTTGCAGAATTAAAATACTAAGGCAGTGTAAGAATTGACTCATTAATACTTCACTTTTAAATTGAAGGCTACGAGAGGGATCCTACCTCAAGGTGGATCCTTCGGTACACTCCAGAACATGACGTTTTCTAACTAAGATCTGATGCTCCTCCTCCACGAGGAATATGTGATTTCACATACGTATAAGGACACCTATATTCTATGAACACGCCCACAAGGCCATGAGCGTACGCAAGTGGATCATTACACATATTCTTGTACACATAATCCGGACTCTGCTCACCTGCGCAGGCACTTTTATATATATACATAGGCACACCTACCACATACATGTACAGTCGCTTCCATAAATGAGTATACACATACTGGGGGAACCCACATACATATAACAACGTATCTATGCCAACACAAGCGATCCGCCTAAGCTCCAGCAAAGCGATACCAACCTGAACCCGCCAATACACTCGGAATCAACCCGGTGGACCAAAACCACAGCACTCCACCTTGCCTTCGGTGGCAGATGTTGTACGCACACCAACATGGTCCCGAGGGACCTTCTGCACCACCCTAGAACAATCGGACTATGAAAAAACCAAAAATAACACAACCCTAAATCTAGGTAGATTCGGCCGAACAAAAAATAGGTCAAGGGAAGCCCTGAAATAGGACAATAAGGGAATATTAAGGGGGATGAGACTTACTGTGAAGATTTGAAGGAGAAATTTCTAATAATTTTGTACGAATGAGGTGGGCCGAGAATAGGGGGGCTAGCGCGAGGGGGCATCTCAAGGGAGGGGTTTCGTGCGGGTCTGGCCGAGAGGAGAGGGGAGAGCCCATATTTTATCTTAGGTCTTATTTATAATTTATTTTTATTTTAATTCATTTTAAATATTTTAGAAACCCAAAACATGGAATGGTGCAAGGCTTGGGGCACACAGTTTGGGAAACCATGTGCCAATCGTGCATCCCCCACTAGACACCCAAAACACCCTGCACGGGCTGGTCGCATGGTTTGGGGAAATCGTGCGGAGGCTGTGCGGACTCCTCTGTGTCCCTTATTTAAGGTGAACAGTTTGGGCCGCATGGTTTGAGAAACTAGGAGCCCACCATGCGCATTCTTATGACCTTTGAAAACCAGCTGCCTTCACGTCCGACACTCCCAGAACCCATCAAGACACTAAGGAAACTTAATGGCATTCACCCATGTCCAAAAAGATTAAAAAGAAGGGTCAAAAACTCCAAAACCTCATTCCGAGGCCCGATCAAATATTTGACCACTTCAGTAACTAAAAAAGGTAATATTCCTTCAGGTCTTAGTCTGGTTCAAAATGCTGGTCATTACAACCTTCCCACATTAGAACTTCTAATCCCCGAGAATCCTTCGGGAACAACGTACACATCATCCAACCTACAAGGGTTGTGAAGTCTCATTCAAATGATGACATTTCATTCAGAAACGTCCAACACACCCTTAATCATCCGTTAAACCCTACGGAACTTAAGCCACCGAAACTCGAGCCAACACTCATTTCCTAAAAGATACACCAAGATGGATCTTCCCAATCATATCTACCCAAAGACATGAACCTGTCGTCATCTCTCCAAGCATCCAGCCACAGGTACATCCCACCATAGATTTCTAATGATAAGCAACCAACTCCAAACTACTGTTCGGACCACCATTGGAATTAACATTCAAATCACTCCCCAAGAGTTACCACGACACTCCAAGCGTTATTTGAAATAGATCAAATGGTCGATTCCCCACTAACCAAAAGGCCCAAGTCGAGCCGGTTGTTCATATCAGGCACCGGAAGACACAAACCATACTCACCTCTACTAGAAGACGTGCCATAAAATGGTATGTCACTGGCCGTGGACATTAAACATGAACCCCAAGTCAAGCCATATCTGGTTGACTATTTACGAAGATGCCTGGCTTAAATGATAGACACTTTATAAGCTGAAAAATGATGCCTTCTCTCAAAGAAATCTCACACTTACCTCGAGAACGTTCACTGATGTTCATTCCGGACTCACAGTGATGTATCTGAGATCAACCCATGAGAGAAATCACACATCTCGTGTGCAACGCCAAAAGAGAACAACCAAAAGAGCTCGACATCTTTTAAAAATATGAGCGTTGCATAAGAAAGATTCTCTCTTAGTGCATCCAAGACGATATCATGATAGGGGACATGCTCGTCATGTAGTAGAGTACACCAAGAGGATAAAAATGGATTCCAGTCAGTCATACCAGACTACTGGAAGGACGAAGGGTTGAACCACCATTGGTCGACTCTAAAGAAAAAAACCCGGCTTCATCTGCCAACACCTCAATATTTCTAATCCGATCATAATGCCTTTTCCAGCTAAGGCATTCCATGACCAATCAAGATACACCACTGAAGTGATCCATGACCAATTATATTTTTAAAGGGTGTTGTATATATAGCGAACCAGATTTAAGTCATGTTGTTGAGCAAGCAACGACATAAAACAATGTCAACAAGCCTCGAAGGCCTTCATGTAAGCATGACCATCTCCAAATGGTCCTTCTTGACATGTTCCTTATACCTGGAGAAACACACTTCACTAAACCGAAACGACGCTTCCCACTATAGAAGAGTCAACTTCATCAAAAGAAGAAATGAAAATCTTCTCATAAGGGAACTAGTTCATAACGATTAAATGGGTGTGTGTCGCTCCTCTGGGCCACGATCACCACATCTAAATGAACAAGAAATCCAAGTAATATGATCATCTTGTCAACCACATGAGTCTTCCTAAAATCATCCCGAGCATTGGGACAACTTGATTCTCAAACACTCAGGTCACTCTACCACGGAGATGACCCAAGACCATACACAACATTACAAGAGATTTAATCGAAAGTCATATCACATTATTTGACCGTTCACATGGACGACGACATACCATTCATCCATTACATAAGGAGTCAAACAACCAACCATGTCTGAGGCATGACTACATAGCATTACTCGATTCTCAATCCCATAACAAGACCAAAATAAGCATGACCACCCGTCGAAGAAGGGCGTTATTAGAAATTGGAAGTCTTACAAGGGACAACGACACCTGAATGGTACCAATGGTCAGAAGACTCAGAGTGCTAGTAAGGCTAAAAAGCTCTAAGGGAACTACCTACCATGGGGTATTCCCTCACAAAGAACAAGTATTGACTCAATCATTTGGTAATGCCAAAAAAAGTCAACTGGCTCAAAATCCTAACATTTCAGTCATTTCTAAAGAAATCACGTATATGGGAAATTCTCGATCTACCATTCCCAGGCCACACAAGAGAAACTTGGTCTGCCCTCAAATAGGATTTCAAAAAAAGTACACCACTACATGTTTTTTTCCAAGCCCTTTATATCTAATCACATTTATTCTTTTAATCACTTTAAATATTCATTTCAAAACCTCAAATACCCTTTCAAATCCAAAATCACTAGGCACTTGATTTTTAACAAACAACTCAAGGAAAAGCAGGCAAGTTTCAACAAACTTCTTTTTAACCACTAATCATTTATCAAGAATCCCATATATTTTCACGCTATTCATCATAATAAATTCATTTTAAGCAATTCAGGCAACCTAAGAGTGTCCCAATTAGCCAAATCATGTCAAGCCAAAATCAAACAGCTTTTACACTAATAATCATCTCACAAAAAATCCTACCATACATTCATTATGGGTTTCCATTTCCCATATCATAAAGCCCCCATACACTGCATCAGATGAAAATTGGATCTCAATAGATGAAAAAAATTACATTGATGAATTAAAAATTCTCGAAACAATGATCTAGTCATACGAGTGGCCACCTACCAACCTATAATGTTCACATACACTTTACAGTTTGTCATTTGGATCCCTTTATTCAAACCAATTTCCATTCATTCAAAAATCAAACTGTTGGAGCCATTTTTATGGTGATTCAATTACAATGCTACCCTTCTCCAGCTATGAGGCACCCATACGCCTTATAACTAAAAATTGGCTTCTGTCATAATAGCAATCATTTAATTTAGTAGAACCGACCAATTAATTATTAATGAAGCCTTGCATGTTCTCATAATAAGGAAAAACACAAGATAATGTTATATTACAGAATCATGGAATAACTACAACAACACCTATCACAATATCAGGCATCAACTAATGCATCCAAAATTGCATGGCATAATGCATGGTATGAAATTTCTTACAAGGTGCCTATATGATGCATGAGATGGCATACCCTCGTCTCACCGAGTTGCAACTGATATGGATCACAAAATTGCATCAATAGTATTGTGATAAATCATGTGTGTCACCCAACAGTGAAATCAAATCAACTGTAATAATCATATAATTGAAATAAAAATTATATTCAAGGTAATTTGAATTTTCCCTATTCATGGGGTGGCCAATCCCAGTCACAACTTATTAACAAATTCCAGTTTCTTCTTATCTCTTTCTATCATCGCCAAATAGTAATGCAAACCAGAAAAGGAAACTCTTATGTTACCAATTTGTGACGTCCCAACACGACATACTATCAAACCGGTGTTCGGATCGTTAGGTCACATGGCCTCAAGCGCATATCCCTATATGCAATAGGCTACTGACTAGCAATGAGGGTCTTAGGATGTGATAGTGGGGAGAATATACCCTCTTATTAGAGTAGTCCAACGATATCTTTGAGAAAATAACACTAGTAGCAGAAGTAGTAATAGATAAACAATGAACATACAGCAGCGGAAGAGAAATAGTGGTCATTTTTATAAAAGGATTCCAAATCCAGTTTACATGATACATTGATGATGAATGGAAGAAGTTGAAAACAGGAAACAATACAACATGCTTGCAATACAATGAAACAGAATAATGAAAAGGCAGTAAGGCCTGATGAGAGGTCTCTTCAGCATCCCAAGCTTCAGCTTGGTTCTTTTCCTCTATATCCAGGTATGAGAAACACAACAATTCAACCTAGGTCCTACAAAAAAGAAGGTCTACTTGGGTGCCCTAGTGCAATGGAGGCCCAAGTAGGGTGTGGGATATAAATCTCAGTAGGCCGGAACCACTGGTGTCAATCTCAATCCAGACAGAGTATAAAATTTAATTACTGAGCAGGTATGGAGAAATAAGTAAGTAGAATTACATTGGTAAATAACACCCGTCCAGGTTCCCAAGGGACACCTGACGGTTATACCAGCTTTGGATCATTGCCGTTAAAGCAACCTGATCATGTCACCATATATATATATATATATATATATATGCATTTAGATCATAGATGTCGTGGGGTAAGAATGCCTCCCACCCATTAATAAGAAAAAGTGGACGGAGGTAATAATGCCTCTCATTCCAAATGGTCTACTGGAAAGGGGTAAGAATGTCTCCCTTCCATCAATCGAGTTTAGCAGGCACATAGTGAGAATTCCTCTCATCCCTATAAGTCAACTGGTCAGGGGTAATAATGCCTCCCTTCCATCAATTGAGTTTAACGAGCACGAGGTAAGCATGCCTCTCATCCCTATATGTCAATAGTAAAGGGGTATGAATTCCTCCTTTTTCATCACATTCATTACTCTCGCATAGGGTATAACTTCCTCCCACCCAGACACGTATTTATCACATGGTGGCCTCAGCATGTGCTCACCTTTATTATACTTTATTACGTGTCATCAGCATGTACGAAATCACAACACAAGCATGTCTATAGTACCATGCTTATGGAATTACCTCACAAGTATTCAAAGAATCATACCACATACACATAAGCAGACACATTCTCGTTCATACTTAAGGAAACTCACCATATGCATCTAAATCCAAATATTCACGTATTCATTTTACTAACATAAGTCATGCTCATTACATTATCCCAAGGCGTGGTCATACAACCATAGTCTGTACCTTACTAGTTTCTCCATTTCATCTTAATGGATACATTTATCATTATTAAACCCTTTGATACCTTATAGAGGTAACATGTCATTTAGTCATAAGCCATCCCACCATGGTTATCATCATACACAATTTTACTAAACATGAAAAATTGACCGAAACACAAGTATCATAACCATTTTAGTCCCTTTGTCTCAACAATGCATGTTCCCATAAAAAGCATCAAAGTGGCACCACAACAATCTAGCAAGAAATTATAAAATATATATCACAACTTTTTATCATGAAGTTAACACACCTCTGATTGATGGGATTTATGATTAAATCATGATTTTAATGACCATGCATCCATTATATATTATTTCTTTAATTCAAACACTTTTCACAAAAGAATTTAATCAAAACTAAATTGCATAATTCAAATACTAAGGAAGTGCAGAAATTAACTCATTAATCTTTCACTTTTAAATTAAAGGCAAAGAGAGGGATCCTACCTCATGGGGGATCCATCCATCCACTCTGGATCATGACACATTCTAACTAAGTTCTGCTGCTGCTCCCCCACGAGGAATATGTGATTTCACATATGTATAAGGACACCTAGCCTCTAGGCACATGCCCGCATGGCCATGAGAGTGCACAAGAGGATCCTTAGACATATTCTTATACATATAAGCTTATCTCCGCTCTCATGCGCATGAACTTTTATATATGTACACAGGCCCACCTAGCCCATGACATGTACAGTCGTTGTCATGCACATACACATACTAGGGGAACCCACATACATATAACTACGTATATATTCCTACACTTTCGAGCTTCCTAAGCTCTAGAAAACCGAAACCAACCCGAACCCGCCAATGCAATCAGAATCGACCCGGCAGACCGAAACCAATGCAATCCGCCTCGGCTTCGATGACGGATGTCGTGCACACACCAACATGGTCTCGAGGAACCAACAGGACCACCCTAGAACAAGTGGATTAAGAAATAACCGAAAACAACACAACCCTAATCCTAGAAAGATTCATCCGAACCAAAAATAGGGAAAGGGAAGCCCTAGAATCGGCCAATATGGGAGGAGGAAGGAGGGAGGAGACTTACCATATAGATTTGAAGGAGAAATCCCCAATAATGAATGACGAATGAGGTGCGGACGTGAGGGGGGGTGCTCGTGCGAGGCCGGCGGCTCTAGGGTGGGGGTTCATGCGGTTCTGGCTGAGAAGATGGGGGAGATACCTGATTTTAGTTTAGGATTTATTTTTAATTTCTTTTTATTTTAAATTATTTTTAAATATATTAAAAACCCAAAATAGGGCATGATGCATGGCTTGGGCCACGCGGTTTTGCAAACCATGCACTAACAGTGTGTCCCCCACTGGACACCCAAGACACCCCGCACGGGCTGGTCGCACAGTTTGTGGAATCAATGCACAGGTCGTGGGACTCCTCTATCTTTTTAATTTATGCCACATGGTTTGGGGTGCACGGTTGGAGAAACTGTGCCCCCACCATGCACCTTCTGCTGACCTTTGAAAACCAGCTGCCTTCAGGTCGGACACTCCGAGAACCCCTCAAGACACTTGAAAAACATAACGGGCCATCTCCAATGTCCAAAAACATTATAAATATGGGTCCAACCCTTAAAAATCTCATTCTGAATCCCGATCATAAATTTGACAGGTTCAGTAATTGAGAAATCTTAAATTCCTTCGGGTTATAGTCTAGTTCAAAACGCGGGTCATTACATCTTAAGTGGAGTTGTTTAAAATATTTAGCATTTTTTTTAATTTAACATTTTATTGAGGTAATTAAATGATGTAACACATTCATTACAAAACCATGTGATTCATTTTATAAAATTATATATGTTTTCAAAGCTTCTTGATTATCTCTTTTTATACTTTTGAAGGAACCATAATTTTAGGTAGAGATTATATTGCAGTATGTATTTAAAACATATTCTGAAATAACTCATCTTCTAAATATTAAAAAAATAATTAAAAAATATATTTCAAATTAAAAATATATTAAAATTATCAAATGTAAATATTTTGATTTTTTTAATCGTAATTTTTTTTTATTATTTTTCAAATTTTAAATAAAAAAAATTCTTAATTTTCAAAATTTAATATCTTAAAAAAATATTAATTTTCAAAATATAAATAATTAAAACTATTATATTTCAAATTTTTTATTATTTTAAAATAATAATTATAATTCGAATTTTAAAAACTTAAAAAAATTGGTTTTTAAATTTTGAATACTAAAAAAATTATTATTCTTTAGATTTTAAATAGTTATAAATTTATTATTTTTCAAGATTTATACTACTTAAAATATTATTATTATATAAATATTAAAAGTACTTAATATCTTTTTAAAATTTTAAATACATAAAATATTATTTTTAAAATTTTAAAAAAATATGTTTAAAAAAAATTATGTGTCAATATTTTAATATGTTAATTTTTTGTCATGTTTTAAATATTTTCAAAAGGGGGAAGGAACTTTTTCATTCAAATTAAATATTATTTTATATTATTTATTTCATTATTTATTTATTTACAAAAATCTAAAATTCCTATTCTGTATAAAAAATGGTTAACATATTTTATTATTTAATATACTCAAGATCATATCATTTTTATCCTTAAAAAAGGGGGAGAAAAATTATGTAGTGAGATGGGGTTTTGTAATTATCCAAAGGAGGGGATTGTTGAGTGGCTCCTTGATAACCACATTTTGATTTAGTTTTGATAATTACATCAACCTGTCAATATTTGATTTCTAATAAATTTGTTATTTTCTTCAGATTTATTACGTTAATGTTTTTATGTTATATATGATGTAATGTTGATGAGTTTATGGGACTAAGGTTTAATTCAATGATAAAGGTACCAAACCCTTTCTGTATAGTCAAAAGATAAGTTTACATTTTATAGAAACATTGTTCATATCCTACATTGATAAATGTAACGTAAAGAATCAACCAATTGCTATGCTGAGAAATTCACATATTGATCATAAACCCTACATTAGAGTTTGGATTTACTGTTTGAAAACCTACGTTCAGGAAAGAATAATGTATGGATAATTTATGCTATGTTTGGGATTTTATGCAGACAAAGATGAACATACTGATCAGCACCCCTACGTTACTTTTTGAACACTACATTATGTGGATATGAATGTACAAAAAAGGAACCGTACATTACGTAGTTATACCCTACATTTGATATTTTTTCGTTAAAGGAAGGAACCATATGTCCGATTGGACAAAGATAGAGATTTATTTAAATACATTATCTGTTATTTTTGAAATCATTTTAATCAAAGTATATTTCATTATAAATATGTTTTACGACTAATTCAATGGATCACATGGAAGGTATTAAATCATGATTATTTGTAAGGGATGTTATGAATTTCTATAAATTATTTGATTTCATGTATTAATGATTTATTGTGCCACTATTTTTCAGGAATTGCTTCGACTATGTTTAAAGTGGTTTCAATGGATTTATAAATGATTTTTAAATTGATTACTGATTCTATTATAATGTATATATTATTGTAGGATTTATTTAAATTAATTTAAATGCAGTTATTTGTGATTTATTCTACATTAATAAATAGGAAACATTGTTAGGATATTATTGGGAATATTTTTGAAGGCTATTAACTCTATTTATTTTGAGATTCCTATGGAAGAGGAATTTTGGTACAACTATTGGATAATTATTATATATATTTTTATATATCTGGAAGGAAAAAATATTCATAATGAAAAAAATCAGAGATGTGAATAGTCTGTTAAAATGAAAGAACTAAAAATATTCATACAAAATCTCGACGCTATTGAATATATATATTATTATTTGTAAATTAAAATTATATAACTATGTAAAGACATTGTAATCCTAGACAAAAATTATATAATCTATTTCTTTCTATTTATAGAAAAAGAAACATTTTCGACCTTGGAGATTATTTTTCTCGTAGTATAGTGCTATATTCAGGATTTCGTACATATGTCAGTTGTTTCTGCAACTATTAGCTCAACCTATTTCACAACAAACTTAATCTTATCTTTTTTATTATTAGTATCAGTAACACTGAATTAGTTATAATGGAGTGTCACTTTTGTGGAATAGGCTGGGGATATTTATGTTCCCTGTAGATGAGGGATATGGCCCCGTAAAATCCTTATAATGTGCCATCTGCCTATACTGAGATGTGAAATGTCTTATGATAAGAGGACCAACTAATAAAAATCACCAAGCTCATGGAGTAGAGAATTGGTGGAGTTGACTATGATATTTTTGTTCCCCAAACAACTATACATCCTTACATTCATTCCCATTATTTGTTTTGCTTATCACACAACATTAAGAGTGAACAAAATGATTGCTTCATTTCAATAGAGACATTATAATATTTCCATGATTTTGAAAATGAAAAAATTCACCCCCCCAAATTTTGTGTCTTCATTGTAACCATACCTACTTAAAAACGCACACTCATTAAATTGATAATTGTTGAGCTAAAAAATTTCACTATCAAATACACTTCATGCTTTTCTATAGAACAATAGACATTCATAAAGTTGAAGAATAAGTGAATCAGAACAACCGACGCAAGACACTCGCTTCGCCGCGCTGGCACCCAGAGAACCAGTGGTGTTGATCAGATGCCATCAGAGCACATGTGGATCACTACTAGAGGGATTCTAGTTTGGATCCTAGAAAGCGCAATGATACAACCTTGAAGGGTCATTCATGATTATCAACAACATCATAGAAGAATGCACCGAAAATCCAAGTATTCTTTTCATTATGAAATTATTTAAATTAATTATTAACATGATGTAAAAGATCATCTCAAAAGGTTTCGGGTCTGTTACATTTTTATCTAAATCATTGATTCTATTCCATGTAGACTGGAGTTCATCATCATATTTATCCCGAAATAATTATTGATCATGTTAAATGTTAATGTTGGGGGTCATCCAAACCACGCTTCAAATGCACTTGGACCCTACAATACATGACCTGTATGCGGTGTACATTGTCTGATTCACTAATCCGCAAATCGGAAACACACTCCAAAAACCATGGTGTGGATTCCTGAAACATGGAATGTGGAACAAAAAATGTGTATCTAGTCTGTACTTTCCATTTTGTTCATCTGAGGTACAGAAAATAGACTTGGGCATGTACCATGGAAACACAAAAAAATGAGATAAAATTCATGTAGACGGTTTATGCATTCAATGTAGACTAAAAATATAGAAAAATAAGTAAACCTGACATTAAATTGATAATTAAATCATGAAACCCTTATTTTATTGATTGAAACACAAACATGTGTTTGAAAATTTAATATCTGTTTTAAAAATTATTAAATGACCTATTAATTTATTGTAATTAATATATACTTATTAGTTATTCAATTTATTTTCCATGAGTTCCTCAAATTATGGGTGTCCCTAATAATGTTTGGAAGACTGTTAATATGAAATGCGACAAATTAAGTATTTCATTTTTAATTAATTCAAGTGCATTCATTTTAAAAATAAAGAGAGAATAATTAAATGAATGATAAAAAGTTTCTTTTTTTGTATTTATCACATGTATGACTGTTCATGATCTTTACCAGGACTTGTGTATGTGTTGGATCACTTAATGTAATTTGTTTCACATGGTTGAAATTATATATTGTTAAATTAAATATGATGTCCTATGATTCATCCCTCACTCCCTTATTATATAAGATATATATGTCTAAGGATAATTATGTAATCCCCTATTAACATATATGTTGGTTCCAATCACCATCATGTGATTCATAAATACATGTAAATGGTGCAATATCCATAGGAATGCAGAGGATATTCAAGATAGAACCATTATGTTTCAAAATATGGAGATGCATGGTGGAATGCAGTAACTATTTCCATGGTATACAACATAATTTATTTCCCCTAGGACTTTGGTTTATTTAATGTATTCTCATTACATCATCCACTAAATATAGTTCATGAATACATCATTTAATTAAATTATTATTTATTACGGTAAAAGTTTTAATTTTATTTATATAAGGTTATGATTTTATAAATAGATGATTTAATGCGCAATGAAGAATATTAAATAAATGAATTATACATAAACACTGTATCCGTCATGGTTAATTAATTTAATAAAATAAACTTAATATTAACAAGACATGAAATAGATAAAATAAGATAAAAAATTTATTGATAATGAATTTAAATCCATCAATTATGTATTATGTTAGACATGGCCTTTCTATACGTGATTAGGAATGAAACCGTTGAAACAATGCATGTTAACAAACCTCATTGGGACACTTACTTTTATCATGCAGTTCTATTGAATGGATTGGGTTGATTGAACCATCATACAACAATTCTATAGAAGCCCTAAATATACTTGATGTATCATAGAGTCATGTGTTGAGGAAAACCAAGTCAATATTTCATGATAGTGGAGTCCGATCAATGGATCTAGGTTCTCCAAGCCCGTAGTGGAAAATATCTGGCTACCTAAAATCCATCTAGAAGGATGAACCTTCAATTTTTGTTTTATGATAAAGGGAATATGTATCATTTCAACTAGAATTTCATAGAAACTAGACAATCCAACTTCAATGGTGATGGTTATTGAGACACGATAAAATAGTTTAATTTTTAATTAAAATTAATAAAATCAAAATAATTTATTCTTTTTCAAAAAATTTGTAATAAATAAATATACTAATATTATGCTCTTCAATTGTAGAATAAAATTGTGAAATCATAATACAAATTATCCCTACAATCAATATTTGATAAATACATCCACATCACTTATATTAATATCTAAGAGTGGTATAGACTTCCTCTAGTTATGAAACACTGTGAACCGAAATCATAAGTTATTGAATCCTCAATCAATGGTCTTCCAACTAAATATGTGAGTAATGAATAGTTCATGTTATAAAAAACATTTGAGAGATGTGGTTGATGTTATATGTTTTATTATTTTTTAATATTTTTAGGGAACTCATATTTCCTCATGAAAACATTTATTTATAATATATTTATTGAGAACCTCTATAGAATTTACCATGAAAATGTAGAAAGGTATGGTTTGATATATCCAAGGGACCCTTTCCTAGAAATCCTATAGAGGGTTCCCTAGCTAGGACTCATATAGTTGATTTCATTGTCTACATTGAGCATTATGTTTTTATAGGTTCAAAACTCTCTGAATAACTGGGAACCGATATCATTCTGGAATAACTCCCCAATAGCATATATATAGTTTTTGTAATTTTAAATATGAAAAACATTAATAAGTATCTAAATGATCTACTAACTCTCCATAACCAAATGAGTATGGATATGAATAATGAATATACATTCGTCCTTATGGTGAAAAAAACTAAATTGGAGATGGTATATAACTAATACCAAATCTTTTTTGTACCCTTACAAGAAAAATAATATCATGGGGAATGAAAGGGAGTATGATATTTCCTATTTTAAATTTGGTAATAAGGTCCATTGAATGAAAAATGAATCCCAACCCAAAAATAAAATATAATCTTATGGTTTGTTTTTTGTTTATTGAATTATTTATAATTCAAAAAATAGGTTATTAGATACATATTTTGATGCTAAGACATGTATTAAAATATTTCAACTAAGTATATTTAAAAATATTTATTGACGGGAGGCTGATCTATTAGCCACCAATAGAGCTATACATGATGTTTTATCTATCAGTGACAAACTCTTAACATTTCTAAATGGGATAACTAAAAAATGACCTGATTATATGGGGTTATATTATTGTATATAAGGGTTTTAATCCCCTATATATACATTACTTGTTTTTATGAGTAACTGACAATAATGTGCCCCCAGTCTTATTAGAGGTGGTTTTGAGAAACAAATAGTATATTGATGATCAATTTGGTGTTGGTTGTGTTAGAGGATGTTTTGACCCACTATAATGTGTATATAGATCATTAGTTTATAGGGGGTTTTAACACCCTCAAATTTATTTAAAAACATAGTGGTGGTTTCAAGCATCTGCTAATTGAGTTATGGGTCACATATTATGGGCAGTTTTTCTAACATCAACTATTTAATATTCATTTAGAGTGGGTTAAAATATCCTCTAAATTTATTCAAAACCCCATATTAGAGGTGGAATGAAAATAACCACTTATCATCATACATTATTTATTTTTTAAATCCCTATTATCCTAGTTGTTTCCCCACCTATCTTGTTTCTAGTCGCAAATGTCCACATATTCTCCACTTATCAAGTTATTGGTCACCCCTTCCCTCATTTTCTCCTCATGTCTAGTTCATGGTGGAACCACCCTCGTGCTTTTCATTTCTTTCTGTACACCAGTCCCACATGCCAGTCCCACCTTCACACCATATCATGTCTATCGTCTCGTCCATGCTCATCCCCCGCCCTCCCATAACGCTAGTCCTCCCTCACCCCAAATATCCAATATGCATGTCCCGCCTCATCCCCTATTGTTGTCCATGTCTCGTCCCTGACTCCCCGATGACCCAACATATCCCTACCATTCCTAGTGAGCTTCATATGTTTCCCTTAAATTTGTAAAAGATTCAACTAGTGAGTTCCGTACAGTGATTCACAAAGATAGTGGGTCGACACCTCACTACTATTGTAATTGAATTAATTTTTTTAATTACACATTCATATATTTAAATATATTAGTATATGGTTTTCAAATATATATTATTTGAATAAATATTTTAATACATAGAAATATATAATCTATATATATTTACATAAATAAAAATAAAAATATATAAATAAATATATTATAATATTATGTATTTATGTAATTATATTATATTACATTTATATTATATAGTATTTATATGTTTTTATAAACTATATATCTTATATGTTTATTTACATACATTTAGTTAAATATATTTTATAATTATATTTTTTTTATGTACAGACACATATTTTTATATTTATAAATATATTAATGTTAATTATTCACATACATAAATACATATTTATATATTATGTACATGATAATTTATATAATATATTTCTGTATTTATTTAATATTTATTAATAATGCATTTAATAATATATTTCAATAATTTCTTTAATAATATATTTATATATTTTATTTCAAACTATATAGTTACTGTTATGTGGATTAATATATATTTATTTAGATAAATTTTATAATATTATACATAATTAATATTATATGAAATACATATACATGTAATAAAATTTATAAAGATATTTATGTTATATATAATTACAAATATATGAAATACAATTTATAAAAAAATTAATATAATTTTATAAGAAATGAAATTTCATATTATATATAATTAATTGTAATATTATGGATATTTAATATTATATAAAATACCTTTTATAGAAATATATAATTAATATTACATAAAATAAAATTTATAAAAATATTTATGTAATCTATTTCATTACATATATTCATTATTTTTAAAATTAATATATATTTGTTTTAATAAATAAAATTGTATATTATTATCTACATTTATATATATGTATATAAATAAATAAAATTGTATTATATTTTGTACATTAATATATAGTAATTTTTATAAATTTTATGTCATATAATATTATTTATATATAATATAAAATCACAAACATATTATTTAAAAATACATTTATTATATTTATAATTTAAACTATAATGACTACAAGATTATGTTATTTTATGATATATTTTCAATAAGAAGTTATATTTATGTATATATTTATATAATATGATTATGCTTTTAGGTTATATATAATTAATATTCTATGAAGTACAATTTATTCAAATAAATATAAATATATGTACATATAATTATGAAATTATATTTATGTACAAATATAAATACAATTTGTTACAATCATATAGTTGAAATTATATAATGAAATTAAATGATATATATATACTAAATTAATTTATAATTGAAAGTGTATATTGAAATATTTACAAAAACATTATCTTGTATATATAAATGTATATATATATATATATATAATTTTGACTATATTATATTTATTCTATACATAATATAATATAAATTTATTTATACATAAATACAAAATTAAAATGTATTTAATATAATATATATCTAATATAAATCATAATATAACTGTATATTATTTATAAAAACGTATATAAATTTAATTTAATATATTTATTATTTCATTTATATTATCTATTCCAATATTTACAAATGTACTCAAATTTATTAATATGTATAAGTATTTGTTTAAAGTATTTATATAACGTCTTTATATATAAATATATATGATTATAATGAATTTAAATACATTTATATAATATTTTTATGTAATATATATATATATATACAATCACATACACACACACACAGATATATATATTAAAATTTGAATTTATATGAGGTTTACTTTAAAAAAATATTAATATATGGGCTAAAAACCCCTGTAATCAAAGAGATTAGAGGGTGTTCTTGAAACGACTCTAATGTCATAAATTTTAGAGAATTCAAAACCCCCTCTAATGTCATAAATTATTGTCGGTTCCCAACATGCTCTAATTTCTTAAATAATAAGGGGTTCAAAACCCACTCTAATCAAAAGAAATAACCAAAGTACCTAACCCTGCTATAATTTAAGCTATTATAGGGGGTTGTGATGCCACACCATTTCTGTAAAAAATTATTTCCCTATTATATATATAGCCTCAAATTTATAAATTAATATTATATATATAATGCCTATAAAATCGATCTGGAAATATAAGGCCAATAATTATTAAAATATCTGTCATTTTGACAAAACTACCTCTAAAATCAAAAACAATATTACAAATAAAAATTGAGTAAAATATTAGTGGGGGTTATGAATGCCCTCTAAATTCTATGATTACATGGGATTGTACATAACCCTACCTAAAATTAATTCAGAGGGGGATGTCTAGAACCACTCTAAAAAATTGCGTAAATCTTCTATTTTTTAGTGGGTGACCATTGTATTAATAATATATTGTTATGTTAGTTCAGTTACGAAAAACATTATATTGATAACTATCTGAGATGCAAACGTTTTTATTTTCAAAATATAAACCAATTACTACTTCCCTAGTAGAAATATTTTTATTTATGGTATGGAATAATTAAATATCAGTCCTTATTTTCTAGACCACACAAAGCATGTAATTGTAATAGATAAAGAAGCTTACTCACATGACTCGGACCTCACCCATCATTGGAATCAGTAGCTAGGTCATTTAAATGGAAAATAAAAAAATAACCTACATCATGAGGGTTATATAAATTATTTTTTTCAAAACCCATTTGTTGTATATCACTGATGTTTATAAGGTAAAATGACCAATTCCATATTTAGTGGGATAGGATAAGGGATAAATAGATTCATGAAATAGTTCATACTGATGTATGTAGACAATTTCCCCTTGAAGAAAAAAGTGATTACTAATAATTCATAAATTGTATTGATGATTTTATTTTTTTTTATAGGTATACATAATGTGTTATAAGTTAGATTATATTGATCAATTTATGGAATACATGAATGATGTTTCGAAATATCTTAGAAAAATGTTTAAAAATCACCACTCATACCATGGTGGAGAATATCATAATCAAGACATCATTGATCATTTATGAGAGTTTTAGATAGTATATCAACTAAATCATCCTTATATTACTTAGTGGAATGGTGTATGCTATAGGAGGAACTCCACCTTGTTAGAAATTCTGATATCAAAGAAGATCCCTATGAGTCTTCCCTTATCATTTTGTGGATACACATTAAAAACACCAGTACAGATACAAAAACCAAGATCCAACTAAATAAAAAGATGGTATAACATTACAATTATGGAAGGTATTGAATCTCGTGTTATCATACTTGCATATGTGGAGATGGGAAGAATTTATTATAGACTCTTTAGTTAAAAATCATGGACTGTATGGAATAGAGTATACCTGTATTGGATATCGTAAAGAGATATGTATATATTACATGTACAAACCCTCGGAAAAAGGTTTTAGTGATAGGAAACACATTATTCCTTGAGATTAAGGACATATATATAAGATATATGTTGGACTGAGAGAAACATAGATGAAATTGAGGCTCAAGGTACAAAAGAGTCTGTAGAATAATAGTTTCAAAAAACCCCGTGCATGAAGAAAATATTATAGATACACAAGATTTATGTTCAATTACAATAGAAGTTATAGAAATAGAATGTGATGTATTTATAATCTCTTGGGATGGTGAATCATTATTAGTTTATAATAATGACCCTATAACAAACAATTAAGCGTTATGTGGAACAATGCTTTCAATGTTGAAACAATCCATGATTTCTATAATGGATTCTATGCACCAAAACCAAATCTGGATTTTTTAGATCCTCCAGTAGATATAAGGCATGTTGAATTAAAATGGGTATTCAAGAACAAATTAGACATCGAGCGACAATTTATTACATTAAAATATTGAATTGTTTCAAATGGTTTATATAGTGTCAAATTATTAACTATGAGGTAATATTTTCACTAGTTTCAACGAAAAAAATCATCAGAATTCTACATGACACTATGGATTTCAGAAACTATGATATTTGGAAAATAGTTGTTTAAATATCCTTCATTAAGATGATCCTTCAAGAAGATGTCTATATGAAAAAACCTGAAATGTTTTGAAAAAAAATTATGAAAGTATGATAAGAAAATTGAAAAAATCATATTTGGATTAATGAATGCATCTAAAAGAAGGAACATTTGTTTGTATAAATCCATTGCAGAAATTATTTTTATAATGAATGATTGTGAGTATTGTATATAAAAACAGTTTAGTTTGAGTATAGTAATTATCAAAATAGCATATTTTGATAACATATTACTGATGGTAATCGAAATACATTTCAAAAATACAATTAAAGCACGGTTGAATAAATTCCTCTCTATAATTCACTTCAGAGAGGTAAAGTATATACTTAGAATCTGGAACCATAATGATAGATACAATAGGTTTCCCCCCCCCCAATTCAAAGCATATAAATTAACGTGATATTAAAGAGATTATTTATAGAACAATCAAATATGAGATTTTTTCTAGAAAAAAATGGAATTCATCATTCTTGGAAATTTTTCTTAAGACACATAGTAAAATAAATAGAATAGAAAGGATTTCATATGAATCAGTGATTGTGTCATTCATATATGCCATGTTATATACCATTATAAAAGTTTTTTACACATTAAGTATCCCATGAAGATATAATGTTAAAACAGGTTACCACTATTGGATGGAAGTTATGTATATCATTATGTGTCTCTAGAATATTAAGGATATTTTCATGGTTTATAGTAGAGATGATGAACTAGTCATTATATGATATAATGATTCTAGTTTCTAAACTGATTAATGAGACACAATGTCACAAACAAAATAACTCCAAATCTATTTTTTCATTTTATTCATAAAACCCTTTAAGGTTGTGTTGGAACCTTACAATACATGAATCTAAATAAAAAAAATTTAAACACTAAAAACCCAAACTTCATAAAAGATTCAAAATACACAAAAAATCAAAATTCAACTATAGATTTAAAATTCAATCACACATTAAAAAACACACATGCCAGCACCTCGACCTACTTCACCATAAACCACGCTCCCAGAATCCTCGCCTTGGTTATCAATAAAACCCCCATCGAAATTTACATCACTAGAAACAATAATCCATAAAAAATATCATCATCTCAATTATAAATATGTTTAGACCTTTGAGATATAAAGGGGGACATCTCCCCCAAAATAGAAGACAAAAAATCTAATAACTAGAAACAATCAAAATCAACATCACCTAGTACTATGACCATATGGAATTTTGTTATATTTTAAAACACACCTCCCAAGAAACCTTGAAATACTCCCATAAAATATAACATGGAGGAGAGTGGAGGAATCTAAGAGCATGAGTATAATATCAAAGATATTTTCAATGAGAAAAACCAACACAATAAAACATTTTTGCCTCTTAAAATTACATCCATGAAAAAAAAATATAGAACATAAAGATTCCAAACATCAATAAGGAATAAAATACGCCACACTGATTGAAATAACACCAAATAATAGAATGGAAAAAATATACAACCAATGAAGGGTACTAAAACCCGAAGGTGATAGAGATCAAACCCGAATTGTGACTCCTAGAAAACTGATGACTCTCAACCAACACATCCCATAAACTATTTTAGAGCCACTACATCATACCAAAATGGAGTCTATTGATATATATTTGGGAGTAAGAGTATAGACTAGGTAAAATAGTAGTTTTCCAGTGAGCCACAATCATAAAGAGATAGAATCACCCAAATGAGATGGATGGAAAGAGAGAGGAAGATAGAAGTTAAGGAAACCATAAGATAGAAAACCTAGAGAAAAATGAGGTCCCCTAAAGAGAGAAACCCATATATGAAATTGAATCATTAAATAAAGGATAAAATTAGAAATGAAAAAAAGTGGCAGGAAACCAGGAAAAGGAAAAATGTTTCATCTATTGCTTGATGAGGACGAACCATCTCTAGGAAAATAAGACACAGATGATAGAGAAGTTTGGAAAGCTCAGAAGAGCTAAAAGAGGGATGCAGTTTCATAATATATAGTAGAGTACAAGTATATTATGGATTATATGTTTTCTAAAAAATTATTATCTGTGTACATATTAATGCAAGGTGATGGTGTAGTGCCCTGATTTAAAGATCATATCACACTATACTAGGATATTAATATAGTGCAAGATCATATAAATTATACAGGGTCACTTCATCTAGAGAATCACATATTTTATAAGTATCATCAATTTATGGATTTTTCTCAGAGGGTTCAGTTTTCATTGATAAATATTTTAATGTAAGAAAACATGATAGACCCCTTAAATAAAGTCTTAACTCATAAGAAACATTATTATCATCTGAGTTCTAGAGAACTGAAATTTATAGGAATCCGGCTCTAGTCTATATAGGGGTTTTTTGTTGTTTTGTCCTAGGAAAAACTATATAAACATTAAATAAATATAAATTTTAATAATTGATTATTATTTAAACATCTTATTACTTATTTATTTTATGTATGACATATAATTAATGTAATAATGTATTAGATTATTTTCCACGTTGATATGGGAAATGTACATCACCTCTATGTTGAGAAACATGGAGTGATATGAAAATATTATTAATATAGTTGTATGGTTTTATAAATTATTTTAATGATAAATTTAGAGTTTCAATTTTCGGGTATGATTACTCATAAGTGGATGAGGCTTATTCTCGTAAATTTATCTCTTAGTAATAAAAATGATTTGATATTATGAAAACAAAACTGAAATTAGTAATTACATATGTTTTTGTGTCATCTGGTATTCCTATTAATTATCATTTTTAATGTTTCACATACTTTATTATTATTATTAATGCATACCATGAATCATGAAGTTATATTTTCAAAGGAAAATTATGATGACATATGTTTACTATGTGGTAGGGTGCATTATTTGAATCATGATTGACATGTAATTAATGGATATGTAAAGGATGGATTTGTCAAATCAATCATTATGTAATCTGATAGCTCGATTCTTTTATTAGAATTGAACTATCTCCCTAAATTCCATGCCCAATGTGTAGCAACATCTTTATTCTATATAGTCAGAGCAAGTCATGTCAAAAATATATGGTGACGAAAAGGATGGGCAACTTGGTTGATGAGATATTCTATAAAGGTGGTGAAATTACATAGAGAGAATGTTTATGTGGTTTTCATCATTGTGGAAATTTATTCTTTCTCTGGGATTCCCTAATTCATTTCAATTCAAAAATCTTAGATATAAACCAAGACTAGATAATTCCAATGGGAAATAACCCTAGAGTGTCACAAACTATTTGTCTTCAATGATCTCTATTATATTCTTTTAGAATTTAATTCATCAAAAAAATTTATTCTTCAGACTAAAGAATATGTTTTACTCATGTTTTACTAATATAATATGATATATTAATATTTATGCATCAACTTTTTAATAAAATATATTTATTAATTTTTATGAATATTGACTAAATTAATATATACTAGTTTATGATGAAAATATTTAATTAAGTAAATAAAATCATATATTTAGGTATTAAATAACTTCTCGAGGAGTTGTAATGTATTAAGATTGTGTTATGTGATAAATGATAATTAACATGTCGATTAAATAATTTTTTTCCATGTTTGCACGCACCAAAAATTAAGATTAATATTATTTTGTTATGTCGAATCCTGTCTAATGTTGTTTATTATATAAATTATTTAATGATATTCATTAAATAGTTATTTTATCCTAATCCCTATATTTGTAAATATATTAGTATGTCTAAAATGTTGAGTATCGATCGGTCCAATGGAAATAGATAATTTTTGTGCATAATGAATTCTATATTGATTCCTTCTTCTCTTTCCCTCTAATGAATGAAAAAATTAAGAGATGAATCATCAATACCAAATAATTATAGATCAATAGAAAACAACTCAACACATTTTATTCACTGTGATATCACTAGGATATCGATTAACATTGCTCGGATATCATAGATGCATGTGTGCATCACCACTAGATGGATTTGAACATTGGATCATTATAGTGTAAGGAATGATATTTAGAAGATTCTTTTTAGATGATCAATATTCATCAATAAAGAAATATCGTAATCATATGTATTCATTTTTTAGTTATTAAATCAATAAAAAATAAGTGTGAAATACATGGTCCTCACTCATGGTTTTAGGCAACAATAATTCAAATAAATTTATATTTATCACCCACCATTACATGCATCCACTACACCTCATTCGAATAAATTACATATCCCTAACTAGGACACTAAGACATTCAAACATAATAATTTCATTAGTAATATTGAGACCAAAGACATTTGTATTATCCTTCCAAATATTTCTTTTCCATATTAAATTTAGTACATCGTTTCATGGTTAAATGTTGTATCATCATGAACTATTAATTTTAATATATTTCAAAATGGAAATAGTGGTGTAAATGTACTCTAAAAAGGTGGTTTTTATTTACTTTTTGATTTACATAATTTCCTTGATTTGAACATCTATTTCCCATTTGTTTTTTATATATGTAATACCATAACTCATTTTGAATACTCATCAACATTTTTAAAATGTTTTTCATTTAGTATAGAATTAAGGAAATTAATCATGTATCATTATAAGATTACATGACCATGCTATGGATTCCCCAATAATATTATTGACCACTGTGTCATCTAGATATTCAAAGGAAACATGAAACTAAACACTCATCTCATGTGGTACATAAATTCATAATCTCATGTGATATTTCTGTAAATTTTATTATCTTTTATCTCCTATCTGATACTTTACACCATTCACTATAGAACAAAGTGATTTGGGGTGTTGATAGATATAAATCTCAAAAAATATCACTATATAGAATTTTAGTATTATATGGCTATCACATGTTGTATGACAGAAATTTAAGAGAATGTGGTATAATAAAAATAATTATCCTCATTGGGGAATGTAGTTGATGGAAATGGATATCCTTAAATCTAGTGCGGTCATGTGTCTTTCATGAATGGATCATTATTCACCTATTAGTTCACTAGTATCCTTTTGTATATAATTTTTTTAAAATCCAAACTAAACTATAATATCTTCTAATATATCTATTTATTCCTATATTCCTTTCATAATCTCATACAAATCTCTTTGTGTCTTTATATTCATGAAATATGTAAGAGGGGACATTCCAAATCCTACAAAATTAATGTGAGAATATTGTTCTAGATAATTAAAATCTTCTGAATTGAGTCTCTCATTAGGTACAATCAATTTTAAATATTTTTTATAAATCATAAAATAACCATATAATCATAAATGTATATTTTTATAGAGTACTATTATAATGAGAATTTTTTTTCATAAATTCACATTATTCTCATACTTCATGTGTGATTTCCTTTACTAGAATTACCGCTATATATACAACCCTCATTCGATTATACACAATTTTGTGTGGAAGTGTATTCAAAGATAGTTTCATCAATCATCATTTAAAAATCATCTTATATTTTCTTATACCACATGAATCATTTTATGAAGATTTAAAATACATACCATTTTCTTTTTCAGTAAAGTGTTTCCCATCCTTATTTCATTTAGGGTATATTGATTTTGATGAACAATAACTATTTTCAAAACTCTTTTGTTTTTTAATAAATTATTAGTTTTGATTTGAAATAGATAAAATAAAAACATTGAAAATAAACTATTCTGGATTAGAATAAAAAAATTCCTAATCGTAGGGAATAATGAAAGGTTTTAATGTTTCATGGTTTACAATTCTTGAATTCATATATACTGGGCCGGGTGAAAATTACCCTCAACAACCATATGATTATGATTTCTAAGATGTGTCATGAAGGCTATATATCATTTTCTAGTGAATATTATGAAAAATATCTTATGGAAATCATTTAAAATGAATGACATTTATAGGGAATAATGAAAATTAATTCAATGATTCATTATATATATTTTTTGGTAAAATACATAAATTATGTCATAAAATTTCAATAATATCTTCTACCATACTTATCTTCAATTAAAGCATGAAATTATTCCACATATATAAAAAATATAAAATACAATCTTGTTGTAATCCCAAATTAACTAATAATCATTCAATTCATGGGTTCAAAATGTTATCCATGTTTATTCCATCAGTCCTAAAATTGTAAAACTTTTAATTTTTCCATTGATATCTTCATTGAAGATGGTTATTCTCTTATTGTCTTGTTTTTTTCATCCACATGCTATTGATCTCCAAGAAATTCCCCAATTTTAGCATAGACGGTGTGTCCCCCTTAATGATTGTTACCTCAGGATAAGGATGATTCATTATCTATGTGGGTAGTTAAAAATATAATTTAGATTGTTTATAGTTTTTAGAAAAAATTAAATATTTTATGGGAAAGCATAATAAATTATAAATCACACAATCCTAGTCATTGGAATCTCATTTTTCATTAAATATTTATGGGATTTGGATTATTTTTTTAGTATTTGATTTATATCCTTGTGGTACCCTTTAATGTATAAGTCACTATCAATATTGGGAAATTCATGATTTTATTATGATCTCCTAATAAATGGGTAAACGTCTATTATATTTATATTTGAGCATGCGGTTATTTTTGTAGCCAAAACAATTGACCAAATCAGTTTTAATAGAACTAGGAAATATAATACTTTCATTTCTTGTGATGTCATTATGAATGGTTTTCCCTTATACCATTACCCAATAAAATTCACCTTTCCAAAGCTCGGTTTTAAACCAATAACTATATAACTATTATCAAACAACTTATAATTAAAAAACTCACTTGAAATGTCATATTATTTAACTTTTATCATTGTTCAAATATGTTGAAGTATGACATATTAACATAAATGTTATTTTTATCCTTGGAACTGAATGCCAACATAAGTTCATCCATAACACTAAATAATATATTTAATGTATTACTATGTACATATTGTTCCTTCATATAGAATAAATAAACATTAATTAAAAAACAACATGAAGAGATAAAAATTACATTTGGTCCCTTGGATAGAAAATGATGTTGTTCGGTAACAGAATTGGGATATTTAAATAACTCTTTATAAAAATAATCTTAGAACCATCATATAAACTATTGATTATTTTTCATTGATATTCATTGTAACATCCCAAGTAAGTAAGGAATAATATATTTTCATATCTAGGTTTATCTAAGAATTAGATAGTGTTTTAGAGGCTTAAAATGAGAATAAATCTAATCTTAAGCATAGAACACTCTAATATTTTTAAAAGATTGTTTTACAGCCTTTTGAATGAGAACCATTTTTAAATATACCTTTTTGACAATTTTATAATCTCTATATGTCAAAATATAATTATTATTTAAAATTTGGACATTGAAATTTACTTTGGATAAAATAATGGTATTTTTTTACTATGTTCATTTTTAATAAACAGTGAAAAAATACTGCATTTTACATCAAAACTGTTTTTTCATATAATTTCATTTTATGGATAAATTTAAATTTTAATTGGTTTTAAATTGTAATTAGAATATATTTTTACCATTTAATCCAATGGGGTTAATTATAATAAATTTCACTTTGAAATTGGAAATAAACAATTATCAATCTTTTGATAAATATTGTTTCATAAAAACACACTATTTTTTTGACAACGAGTATTGATTTTAAATTAATTATTGCAATTTATGTGTTTGGAATTTGGTAAAATGGATTACATATTTTGAATCAAGAGGTCCAAATTATCTAATTATTACTCTTTTGTTTTTGGACATTATGAATAGTAACGACAACAATTATCCTTAATTATCATGATTAATTAGTAATGAAGTGGTTATGGGAAATTAAAAAATATATCATAATAATATAATATTAACCCAAAATGTGTCCAAATCCTATTGGTTATGTCATTTCCGACCATGTGATGCCTTGTGCCATCATAGGGACCCCATGGAATCACTTTTGTGAGATAGTGACCTTTTATCATATTATTTTTTAACGAAAGGAAAATATGACCAAACTATGTAACACCTAATTATGAAAATTTTTATTTTGTTTACATAAATGATCTCTTAAAATATATATAGTCATTGTAAATCTAAAAATATTTCCTATATCATGGTATTTTTTTATAATTTTTAGACATTAAATAAATAATATTATTTATCACACCATGATGATGTAGTGATTACCTCATTAATGAAACATTTAAATAAAATGAAAAGATAATGTAAAATATATGACAAAAACAAGTCATAACCTATTGTATGGGTGGATTTAGAACCCTTATCACATTATCCTCGCAATATATCATTGTTGGAACTTTAAAATCCGAAAACTATTTTATTATAATGTATCATTTCAATACTTTCCAAAAGTTGCCCTCCTCCCTCTTATAAAAGGCCCCCACCTCTACCCCATTTCCCACACCTCTCAAGTCATTGGATCTTCCATAATCTACTCATATCATCTCTACACATACGTCTCTTACTCCTAGAATCCTCACATTGGGCTGATGTCTTCCCAAGGAAGTCTTTGGCTCAAATAAAAAAGAGTTACCCGATTTAGAGGTAATGTCTTTTCTCGAGTTTCTTCCTTTTATTTTACTTCTTCACTCAAAAATATCTTATTATTATTTTATCCCATAATAAAACTTGTATCCTGAATATAATAAGATGTTTTTATGAGAATTATTCTAATTACACTTACGCGCACCTCCGGCTAATGGTTAAAGAACATACTGTTTCTGTGGGTGGCGAATTACTGCATCACGAAACGATGATTGTTCAATCTTCTTTTAACACCGTTCGTGGTGGACATTAATATACAACTGTATTTATATATGATATATATTATTTTTATGTTTTCTTTATTCTTCTATATTTTTATATATATATATAAAACATTTATGGTTTACATGATGTGTAAACACGATAATTTCATTTGAGGAAGGGTGGACTACCACCCCTCAACGTGATATGACTCATTCATACCATATGTGGTACATATAATGGATAGTTTTAATGTTATTATATAAGATACAATATTGGAATTATAATACTACTATGTTTCATTATGTTTTAATTCCATTAAATATTAAATAGAAATAGTAGTAGAGTTCTTGTGTATGTACAACATACCATCTCCATGAAAATTGAATTTCATTTCTTACCTCTAAATGCTATGTACTGTAATAAATACATTTATATGCTATATATATAATATATATGATATAAAAATAATGAATATCATTCTGGATATAATTAACCTTTGACCACGTGAACAACATGTAATTATAAGAAGTCAATTTTTGACTTTAGTACCAAATATCGACAAAACGAGAATTATTAACTTAAATGATTAAATAATGTTTATAACCTAGAAATGAGTGACATAAAAGGAATAATAAACTATAAAAAGATTCTTAAGGAATTAGAAATTAACATTATTTTATTATTCAGGAGACTAATAAATGATCGTGTCAAGTCAGACAAGAGGTAAGGGACGTCGTCTCAATCTCCTTTCATTGAGGCATATTTTGTTTTAATATAACACTTCCTATTATACGATGTATAAAGACATATGAATTTTCATTTGATTCAAAGGGAATATTTTTCTATGAAGCATTTTACTGAATGACAAATGGAGTGATTTTTAAAGTAAACGGTGACAATGGCCTTTCTGTCGCCGTGATTAATATTTGATCTTTGGCTTCCTCAAAAAGCCATAATGTTTTTAAAAGAAAATATACAACCTATAATTTATTATGTATTTTGTTATTGAAAATGGTTTTGATTGTGGATTTGTTTTATCAATATAATTAAGTGATATATTGTGATTTAAATGTGGAAATGTTTTCTTTTCTTTATATTTGTTTTATGTCTTTGATTTTATAATGGTACTTCGACATTTGACGGGTGGTTACATGAAAAATCAAATGACAGGTGGTGTTGTGAATAATAGGACGGGTGGTTACATTATAACCTCTAATGCATTGGGTATGGAAGTCGACCGTATGGATATTACATTTAGTTATATGTGTGGAAGTTGACTGTATGGTTATTACATTTAAGAATGTTTATTTTCAAAGTCACCTTTATATGTTATGTGATCATTATACTGGTTTTATGGTGATATTTTGTTTATAAAAGGATATGAAATGATATTGTATTCCATAAAGAGTATTTACTACTTCATATAGTTGAGAAGTATTACTTATGATTCGTTATTCATGGTTTACTTTTAGTTTTGAAAAACTAATAGTTTCATTCTTTGTGTATTCCTTACTGAGATTTTTAAGCTCAGCCCAAGTTTTTGAAATGTTTCTCACAAAATATAATGTATAATAGGGTCAAGGATGGGATCAAGCAATGTCATGCTATCTAAAACATGGAATTGGACATGAATCTTTTTGTCAAGAGTTTTTATTTTATGAAAAAAAAGGAAATTGAGTATAAGTGTCTACTTTTATCTTTTGATATGTAATAGTTATGGTCTAATTCTCTGAAACTATAAACCTGAAATTCTCCTCAAGGTGATTTATTCATTTAATTCATGATTATGTAATGTTTTAATGTTGGGTCTTTATTGTTGGTATCAGATGTCAGTTAAGACAACTTTTGGAGATAGAATATTGTTAAATTATTGTCCATAAATTAATTTATGGTGTGATTGAAATGATATATTATTTAAAGATTACAACGTTGCTTTGACTAAGATATTTCGGTGTTAAAAATGGTTTTCCACAGAGGAAATAGGGAAGCTATGTTGGGACGAAATCATGAGGAAAACAACCATCCAAATCAGCAACCTCAGACAGTCGGAATAGGAACAGAACAGTTTGTTGCAGTGATGGCACTGTTGACTCATGCTATAAATGTTGGTTGTATCAATACATAAGATCGGCCAGATCAACCATATAGGAACATGTCAGTAGTGGAGCATTTTATAGGGAAACATCCCCCATCATTCAGAGGATCATCTGACCCTGTTCTAGAAGAATGGTGGATTAAAGCACAAGGGAATATTATTGATATCATGGGGTGTTCAGAACATCAAAAAGTTAGTCTCTCTATTTACTATTTTGACTGTGAAGTTGATCAGTGGTGGCCGATGGTGAAAAATATCAAGGATAGTGAAGAGATTGATGATCTAGACTAGGATGAATTCAAAGGTATGTTTCTTGAGAAATATTTTCCTAAGGTGGTTCATCTAATGATAGAAAAACAATTCCTATAATTGAGGCAGGAGGATGACCTAGTGGCTACTTATGAAGAAAAGTTCACTCTACTGGAAAGGTATGCTCCAAATTTCATACGAGATCATGATAGTAAAATCAAACGATTTTAATCAGGAATACTTCCAAAAATATAGGAGGGCATTATCTTCTCATGAGTTCAAAAGTTATGAAAATTTTGTTCGATGTACAGAGAAGGTGGAAGTGGAGTTTTCTGATGATCAGGTGTTCTTTGAAAAAAAACATAATACGAGGTCCAGTTATCAGGAAAAAGAAACTAATTCATCAAATAAGCCTAGAGGTAAGAAAACAAAATATCCATCCTGTGAGAAGTGTGGTAAAATTCATCCTAGTGAATTTTTATCCAAGTCTGGAAAGTGATTTTGGTGTGGTAAGCCTAGTCATATTACTTGTAACTATAAGGAAGATGGTCAACCAGGGAATGAAAATCCAGCAGTAAGATGTTTATTGTTTAATGAAATGGTTCATTATGAAAATGGGTGTCTAACGAAGAACTCATCTATGGGAAATCAGCTGGACTACAAGAAGAAAGTGGTGGTGAAATCCTTTTCAACTACTTCAGCAGATGTTGGTCCATCGAAAGAAGTAGTATCGGGTACACTATTTGTTTGTTTAGATTATTCCAATGTGTTGTTTGATTAAGAGTCTACACATTCATTCATTTCTGAGAAGTTTTCTAGTAAATTGGGAATTCCATCACAAGATATGAATCTTGAACTTATGGTAAAAACAACAGGGGTAAACATTGAGAAAAAAAGAAATTATTTGAACCTTCTTATCCTTGTGTGTCTATTGAATCTCTCAAGAAACCTTATTGTTTTTCCTCTAGTAGTGTTTGATGATATTTTGGGCATGGATTGGATTTCTATTTATCATTCTAAGATTTACTGTTGAGCTAAAGAGGATTATTTTCAGAAAAATTTTTAGTTTATTTAAAAGAATGAACCCTTACTTTTGATAACATATCAGGAATCGGAGAAAAAATTAAACGATGGAAATGAATGTTACGTAGTAGATATTGTTGAAAACAAAGTAACTGTTCATATTAATTATGTTCCACTGGTAAATGAGTATCTTGATGTTTTTTTCCTGATGTGTTTCCTGGTATTATACATGATCGGGAATTTTATTTTACTGTTGACTTAGTTACTGATTCTAATCCAATTTCCAAACCCCCTTATCGAATGGCTCAAGTTGAACTTCTAGAGTTAAAAATTAAATTGCATGATTTATTAGATAAAGGTTTCATTCGACCTAGCACATCACCATGGGGTTCTCCAGTCTTGTTTTTTAAAAAGAAAGATGGTTCAATGAGACTTTTCATTGATTATAGTGAATAGAATAACATCACTGTTAAGAACAAGTATCCTTTGACTCATATCGATGATTTGTTTGATCAGCTCCAGGGAGTTCAGTATTTTTCAAAGATTCACATTAGTTCGGGGTACCATCAAATGAAAGTAAAAGAAGCAGAAATTCCAAAGACCATATTTCGTACTAGATATGGCCATTATGAATTTTTAATTATGCTTTTTGGGTTAACCAATGCACCTGCTGTATTCATGGACCTTATGAATAGAATTTTCCATGAGTTCTTGGATAAGTTTGTGATTGTTTTAATTGATGATATTTTGGTGTTTTATAAAATTAAAGATGAGTGTGAATGTCATTTAAGGGTTATTTTTTAATCCTTAAAATAAAATAAATAGTATTGGGAATTCATCAAGTGTGAGTTTTGGTTGCAACAAATATATTTCCTTGATCACATAGTTTCTAATGATGGTATAACTATTGATCCTACAAAAACAAAGGTTGTTTTAGAATGTCCAAGACCCACAAATATAACCAAGATTCGTAGTTTTCGTATTTTGGCAGGCTATTACAAAATGTTTGTTAATGATTTTGCATGATTTTCCAGCCAATTGACTAAGCTAATTCGGAAGTGTGTTAAGTTTATCTGGAATAAATAATGTGATGATTGTTTTTAGGAATTTAAAATAATATTGGTGAATGATACAATATTGGAACCACCTTACAGAGGTGGTGATTTTGTTATCTATAGTGATGCTTCATTGAATGTACTTGGTTGTGTCCTTATGCAGAATGATCAGGTAACTTCTTATGCTTCACGTCAATTGAAAACTCACGAGTTAAATTACCCTACATAATATTGGGAATTAGTTTCTGTTGTTTTATCTTTAAAAACTTGGAGGATTGATTTGTATGTAGTAAAGTGTAAAATATATATTGATTAATAAAGTTTAAAGTATATATTCAATCATAAATAATTGAACATGAGTCATAGGGGATGGATAGAATTAATCCAGGATTACGATTGTACAATTCATTACCATCCTGGAAAAGAAAATGAAGGGGATGATGCTTTGAATCAAAAAAGTAATGCTTCATTAACCATGATACGTTTGTAATGAGATCTGTAGGTTTTTTATTTGATGAGCTTTGTCATAGAATTTTTTGGTGTAGTAATTTCTTCTGTTTTGTTTCAGGTGTTAGTGAGATCATCTCTATCAGACAGAATTAAGCAAGTGAAAAATAAAGACAATGAGTTGCAAAAAAAGGTAGAGCTGGTTCAGAAGGGTATGTTACCTGAATTAACATTGATAAAGATTATGTTTTAAGGTTAGGGAAGAGATTATATGTTCCTTGTGATTCACAGTAGAATAATGAGTTGTTTTGTGAGGCATATTGTTCCTCGTTTTCAGTTCATCTTGGTAGTCCAATGATATAAAAATATCTGTGGTAGTATTTCTGGTGGGATGGAATGAAAAGAGATATTGCTGATTTTACAGTGAAGTGTTTGACTTGCCAAGAGGTTAAAGCAGAGTGGGAGTTACTAAAAGGGATGCCTCAGTCTTGACCAGTGCCAAAGTGTAAATGATAAATTATATCCATGGACTTCATTGTGGGATTACCAAATACATCTTGAGGTAATAATGCAATCTATGTTATTGTTTATCGATTGACTAAATCTTCTCATTTCCTTGTTATTCGAGATACATTCTCTCTGGATCAACTATCTCGGTTGTATCTTAATGAGATAGTCAAGTTACATGGAGTTCCCCTCTACATTGTATCTGATCATGATCTGAGGTTTACTTCTTTCTTTTGGAAAGGACTTTAGAAGTCATTGGGTACTGAATTAAATTTTAGTACAGCTTTTCATCTGCAATTAGATAGGAAGTAAAAATGAAAAATTCAGACCTTGAAGGATATTTTACGTGCTTGAACAATGGATTATTAGTGAATTTCAGACAAACATCTTTCTTTGGTTGAATTTTCTTATAATAACAGTTTTCATTCCAGTATACAGATGGTTCAGTTTGAGGGATTATATGGAAAGTGGTGTCAAACTCTAGATTTTTGGGATGAAGTAGGGTAAAGGAAGATGATGGGACTAGAATTGGTAGAAGATATGGTAGAAAATGTTTAGATGATATAGAAACACATGAGAATAACTCAGAGCAAGAACAAATGTTATACGGACAACAGGAGGAATGATATTTCTTTTGAGGTAGGTGATCATGTTTTCCTCAATGTTTCTCCATGGAAAAGTGTGATGCGTTTGGGAAAGAAAAAAATATGAGTATGAGGATCATTAGACCTTTTCAAATCATATAGAAAGTTGTATCAATAGAATATGGAGTGTCATACCTCTTATTTTTTCCAAGGTACACAATGTTTTTCATGTTTCAATGTTGAGAAATTATATACAAGATCCATCTCATGTTTTGATCCCAAAGGTAGTTCTGCTGGAAAAGAATCTATCTTATGAGGAACAACTGGTCTAGATTCTTGACCATATAGAGCAAGTGTTGTGGAATAAGGAGATTAATCAAGTAAAGGTTCTATGGAAAAACCATATTATTGAAGAGGCATCAGGGGAATCTAAAAATGCAATGAGCGATAAATACCCCAACTTATTCGATAAGTCAATAAATTG
This sequence comes from Viscum album, assembly GCA_963277665.1. Lineage (NCBI taxonomy): Eukaryota > Viridiplantae > Streptophyta > Magnoliopsida > Santalales > Viscaceae > Viscum > Viscum album. The sequence continues at coordinate 356,479,514 of OY728158.1, read as the reverse complement.
CGGGGAAGAAATTTCCTAAAGGGGGGAAGGATGTAAAATCCCAAGTAAGTAAAGAATAATATATTTTTATATATATTTCTATATTTGAATTAGATAGTTTTTTAGATGCTCAAAATGAGAATAAATCCAATAATAACCATATAAAACATTGATATTTTTAAAAGATATTTTACCGCCTTTTAATGGGAAACCATTTTTAAATATAAAATTTGACAATTTTATAGGATTTATATGCAAAATTAAATTATTCTTTATAATTTCGTCATTTAAATTTAGTTTGGATAAATTTTTTGAATTTTTCTGACAATGCTCATTTTTAATGAATAGTGAAAAAATACTGTATTTTACATCAAATCTACTTTTTCATCTTATTTAATTAAATAGTTATACTATCTTTTTAATTGGTTTTAAAGTGTAATTAGAATTTATTTTTAACATTTAATACAATGGTTTCCAATAAAATTAATTACACTTTGAAATTGGACATAAACAATTATCAATCTTTTTGTAGATATTGTTTCTTAAAAACACGCTATTTGTTTTGACAATGGAAATTCTATTTAAATTAATTACTGCAATTTTTGTGTTTGAAATTTGGTAAAATGAATTCCATATTTGGAATCATAAGGACCAAATTATGTAATTAAGACTCTTTTGTTTTTTGACATTATGTATAGTAACGACAACAATTATCATTAATTATCATGATTAATTAGTAATAAAGGGTGGTTATGGCTAATATAATAATATAATAGTAATATAAAATGACCCCAACATGTGTCAAAATACTTTTAGTTGTGTCAGGGCCGACCATGGGATTCCTTGTGCCAACTTTGGGACCCCATGGAATCACTTTTGTGTGATAGTGAACTTTTATCATATTATTTTTTAAAGAAAGGAAAATATAACGAATCTATGTAACACCTAAGTAAAACAATTTTAAATTAGATTACATAAATTATATCTTAAAATACAAATAGCCATTGGAAAAATAAAAATATATCCTACATCGTGGTAGATTTTTAATAATTTTTAGACATTAAATATATAAATTTATTTATGACACCATGATGATGTAGTGATTACCTCATTAATGAACGATTTAAATAAAATGAAAAACATTATGTACAATATAAAACATACACTTTCATGAAATATATTGTATGGGTTCATTTATAACCCTTAACACCCTATCTTCAAAATATATCATTATGGGACCTTTAAAATCCGAAAACCATTTTATAATAAAGTGACCCTCCTCCATCTTATAAAAGGCCCCCACCTATACCCCCATACCCACACCTATCAAGCCCTTGGCTCATCCAAACTCTGCTCATATTATCTCTCAACATCCCTCTCTTACATCTAGAAGCCTCACTTTCGGTAGAAGTCTTCCAAAGTAGGCCTTTGGCTCAAATCAAGAAGAGTTACCAGATTTAGAGGTAATGTCTTCTCTCCAGTTTCTTCATTTTATTTTCCTTCTTCAATCACCACTATCATCTAATTATTTGATCCCATAATAACCCCAATATCCTAAATGTACTAGTTTTTTTATGAAAAGGATTCTACCTACACATACACACACCCCTGTTTAATGGTTAAAGAACATTCTTTTTCTGTGGGTGGAGAATTACTGCCTCATGAAATAATGATTGTTCAATATTTTTTAACAATTTTCACTGTAGACATTAAGATGTCACTGTATTTATATATTATATATATTATATTTATGTTTTCATTATGATTCTTTATTTTATATATATATATATAGCAATCTTTTTTTGTTTCCATTACGTGTAAGCACGATAATTTCATTTGAGGAAGTGGGGATGTCCGCCCCATCAAAGTGATATGACTCGTTCATACCATATGTGGTACATTTAAAGGATAGGATTAATGATATTATATATTATACAATACTAGAATCATTATACTACGATGTATCATTATATTTAATTACATTAAATATAAAATAGAAATAGAAGTAGTGTTCATGCGTACGTACGTCTTACTGTCTCCATGAACGGTGCATTTATTTTCATACCTCTAAATGTTGTGTACTATTATAAATACATGTATATGTGGATATATAATATATATGATATCCAAATCAAGAATAACATTCTAGATATAATGAACCTTTGACCACATGAACAACATGTAATTATGAGAATTCTATTTTTGACTTAAGTACCAAATATTGAAAAAACAAACATTATTAGCTTAAATGATTAAATAATGTTTATAACATGGTAATGAGGGATATAAAAGAAATAATAAACCTGAAAAAGTTTCTTAAGAAAGTAGAAATTAACTTTAGTTTATTATTTAGGAGATTAATAAACGATCGAGTCAAGTCGACCACGAGGTAAAGGACTTCGTCTCAATCTCCGTTCATTGAGGCATATTTTGTTTTAATAAAATAATTTCTTTTATACTTTGTATAAACACCTTTGACATTTCATTTAATTCAATGGGAATATTTTTCTACGACAAGTTTTACTAAAAAACAAAAAAGAATGTTTCTTTTAATGTACGTGGTGCAACGACCTTTCTGCCGTTGTGAGTAATGTTTGATCTTTGGCTTCCTCAATAAGCTGTAATGTTTTTAAACAAAAAAAATAACATATAATCTATTATGTATTTTGGTATTTAAAATGTTTTTGATGATGTTTTTTTATATAAATATATTTAAGTGATATATTGTGATTGAAACATGGTAATGTTTTCTTTCCTTTATATTTGTTGTAACACCCCGAGGTTTTTTGAAAAATATTCTTTTTAATTTCATTAATGTCTTGTGTTTTATGATACACCAAAAGGAGCTTTCACAACATGCATCCTTGACTTGCCTTGCATTACATGTAATCGCGACCTTCCTCGATAGCGTGTGTAGTACGCAGTACCGAGTTTCACTAAACAACGATATGCTATTAAAATATTATTAAAACTAGACGTTATGAATAGTAATAACCACTTTTTGAAATTTTATAAGTTTTATCTTTCAAAATGGACATCATTTTTGGATTCAGAATATCGAAATTAGCTTATAGTGAAATTTTGGTACTTTTCGAATAACTTTAATTTTCTGATGAATAGTGAAAATTAATAAATTTTAATTAAAAACAACCTTTTTAATCGAAATAATTAATAGTGATAAATTTTTAATTTGAGTGGTTTCAAAATATATTTATAATATCTTTTTACAATTTAATACAATGTTGGTCATTGGATGTAATTTCACATTTAAACCATACATAAACAAGTGTCAATCTTTTGATAGTTATTATCTCTTAAGAACACGCTATTTGTTTTGACGACGGGAATTAATTCTTATATTAATTAATGAAACTGATATGTTTTGAATTTGGTAAAATAGACATCATTTTTGAGTTCATAATATCAAATATAGACTAGGCCTAATTTTTGGTATTTTTCTGGAAACTTTCACTTTTTGATGAATAGTGAAACCACTAAGTAGTAGTTAAAAAATGAATTTTTTCATAAAACTTAATTTTACCGCTTCTGTGAGTGGAATTTCAAAAAACCGAGAGACACGGTTGATTTCAGTAAGTAAAATGTGGTTCAATGAGATGAAAATAATTTTTGGTGAATAGTAACTTTTTACTTTTTTTACCACAGTTAAAAGTAAATAGGGTATTTAAGGGTAAAAATGTTATTATTATTACCATAACACATGTCCTAATTCTATTGGATAAGTGTAATTAGACCAAAAACAATCTTAGGAAATAAATAATGCCATTTAGGCCCACTTGGATTAGATTAGGACATTTATTATTAATTTATTTAAATAAGGGTTAAAATAGATAAAATCAAATTTTAATAAGTATATCATTTTTAATATAGGGTTATACATAAGATAAATTAGTCTATAAATATTCATTAGAAAGCTACAAAGATTTATTAAATAATTATATTTTATTTGTAATTTTTATAATTTAAATAATTTAATTTATTTATAACACAATGATGATGCAGTAATTATCTTATTAATGAAATATTGACATAATTGATGTTATAAATACCCAAATAAATGTAATTTGATACTTTTTATGAATTCCAATAATTTTCGAGGTTAATTTGACATGTTAGTATTGATTTAATTAACATTTTTAGAACTAATCATTCTGTTATGATTTTCACAAAAATCAATTACTAAATAGTGTCAAAAGTGACATAAAATAGTTTTTAAAACAAATATTATATTATTTATTGTTATTTTATTCCTAAAAATCTAAGGTTCGGCCAAATGACTTAGATAAGGTTATATATATTAATAATAAACAACTTGGGGTTCGTTTGGCTAGTTATAGTAAGTTTATTAACCATATAGTGTAAGAACACAAAAACACACGGTAAAAGTAAAATTATCTAACTTAAAGTTAAAAATAAATGATAAGGTTAAAATAGTGAACTAAACATGTCCAAATTCTATTTGATGAGAGTATTTCGACCCATCCCCACCTTATCTTCTAAATAACTCAATTTGTAGCTATTTATAACCGAATTTGGATTTATTATAAACTAATATTTTTAGTTATTCCAAAGGTGCCCCTCTCCTCCCTTATAAAAGGGAACCTCCTCCCTCTCTTCCTCACACCACTATGAGCCTTCAAGCTCGGACAACCCCTACCAAATTCTTTTCTCCAATTCCTTAGTGACATCCTAGTGGTTCTGGTCTTCTTCAAAGACCAATTTTAGTGCCCTAAAAGGAGATCTCAAAGAGGCGCTTCAAAGAAGAGGAGGTTCAGACACTTACGAAGCAAAACCGGACCTAAGGTAAGGGAAATTATCAAAATCCTATTTTTATCCGAGATTGTTTATACTTTGGAATTTACTGGGGTGTATTTTATCATACACATCCATTTTTGTTCAATATGTAATTTTATTTCCATACACCTACAATTGTTTCAGTCCAATTTTACACTTTGGTGAGTTTTTAGTAAAATATATGAAAGGAATCTTTTTTCGTTTTTCGTACGAGGTACATTTTAAATTTTCCGAAAAACGTAAGAGAAGAATGTTTTTTAACTTATACGGCATGAATGGATTTTTAAAACATTATTTCCAAGAATCTTCCTTTACAAGTTATCAAGTTTATTTTTAATCAACTTCTTTTAGTTTATAATATTATGACATGTTAAGAAAGGAAAAGTGTTTTTAAAGTAGAAATGATATTTTCCTCAAGAATGGAGTTCAAGTGTTTTATGAAAATTATTTTCCATATATGATAATAAAGGGTTCTATTTTCATCCATATTATTACATTTATTTGGATTATGTTGTGATGGAATTTTTTTTATGAATTCCTTAATCTTATATGAATTGTTTTATGATGTCATGATGTTTAAGATTCCCATTTTTATTTCATGGGTTATGCTATAATGTATGGTTTATGATTTTGTGGCACACATAATAATGGTTTCATTATGAGATGGGTGGGACCTATATCTCCCTCCAATTCATTGGGCATTGATTTTATATCTCATGAGATAGACATGGCTGGAACAGCAGGTTAAACCGGTTCAGTGAAATAGGACTGAAACGAGGAGTGAAATCGGTTCAGAAATGGACTTTGTCCCCTAAGATAGTCTTGGAATTGAGTCTTGACTAAAAAAAATGATTCTCTATGATTATGTGTGTATGCCACCAAATTTCATGTTTTATGTTATGATTATTGGTATTACATTTTACTACTATGATTTATCCCATGTTATGATATTATGATTTCTTTTGCATGTTAAGGTTTCCAATGTGTTGTGTTCTTATGTATATGATGTGATTGATATTTCTTTTGTTTACCCTTACTGAGAATTAGAGCTCACCCTTTTATTTTTTCTTTTCCCCAGGATATAAAGAATGGTTTTAAGTAAAAAAAGTAAGATCTTTTTGGGAGATGTTGAAGATCATTCACCACGATTAGAAGATTATATTTCCAGTTTCCAAAGACACTAAACTATTACTGTCCTTGTGTGTGTGTTTTTGTTATGTACTAAGTATTACACAAATGTAATGTAATGTCCATGTACGTTATGCTTAGGGTTTCTACAGTTGGTATCAGAGGAAAGGTTTAGTCAACCGTTGGAAACTAGGATGCGAGAACTTTAGTGAGATCCCTATAGATATTTCTAAGGTATGAATAGGGATATCCCTAAGGATGAGTATAAGTATAGGTTATAGTAATAGAATTATAGTAACCTAAGATGTTAGATATTGAAGGTACTCCCCCTTTATTATATTGTTTTCCCCAGCGTGATTTTTGCCTCTCACACTATTATTTTTGGGTTTTAGACGATTGCTGGAACCTGAAGGAACCGTGTTGATCAATGCAATATAAAATGCAATGATTTTCCTCCTGAACAAACAAATATTATGGGAGATGGAGTGAAAAATCTTATTTCTATACTTACACAAGCTATGAATCATTCTGGACATCCAAATGAGCAGAGAAGGGAACAATATTCTATTGAGTCCTTCATGAGGCAACATCCAACTTCTTTCAATGGGTCTTCTAATACACATGTTGCTGAACAATGGATCATTACTACTGAAGAGATATTTTTAGTTCTTCATTGTTCTGAACATGATAAAGTCATCTTAGCAGTATATCGTTTGGAAGGTGAAGCTGATCAATGGTGGAATCTTATCAAGAATACAAGGCCAAGAGATGAAATTGAGTCCATGGAATAGGACGAGTTCAAGAACTTATTTTTCAATAAGTACTTACCTCGTATTCTTCGAACAAAGATGGAGAAGGAGTTTCTTGAACTAAAGAAAAAGGCTGATGAATCTATTGGTGTATAAGAAGAGAATTTTGCATGGCTTGCAAGGTATGCATCTGGCATTATCATCCAACCTGAAAGTGAAGTTGATCGATTCTTCAGTGGCTTAAAACCAAATCTTCGAAGGGCATTATCTATAAGAGACTTCAGTAGCTATGAAGAAATTTTGCACTATGCTATTAAGGTAGAAATGGAAGTTGGTGTTACATATCCATCTCATGGGTTTGACAAGAAACGAAAGATGGAGTTCAAGGAGAAATCTCAGAATAATGGTGAAAAGAAGATGAATGTTTCCTTATGCTCAAAGTGTGGAAAGAAGCATGGTGGAGATTGTCTTAAAGGGACTATAAGATGTTTTAAGTGTGGAAAAGAAGGTCATTGAGCAGCTGAGTGTCGAAGTAATAGAAAAAGGGTTTCTAATGGTGTGAATAAAGAAAAGAGTGCAGATAACGCACCAACAACACTTCAATGCTTCAATTGCAATGAAATGGGGCATTGTGCTAATCAATGCCCTAATCCAAGGGTTAATGATGATCGACATGAGGAACCACTTAAGGAAATGGACAAAGCGAAGTCACATGCGATCACTATTGGCGATGTTGAATATGACAAAGATGTGGTGGAATGATTAAGTGTTTATGTAATGGGACTCCAAAATAATGTTGTATATAGTATCGTGGAATATTGGAATATTTATGTATTGGCCTATTGTGGTTTTAAATGGTACTAGTAACCGTGGAATGTGATTGATATATTTTTGGAAAAAAAATGATATGCGCATAATGAAGGGAAAACTAGAAAATGAAATGTTTGACCGTATTCATGAACTCATGATAGATATAAGGACTAAGTGATATCATGGTTTGAGTATATAGAATTTTGAGGATTTTTGGTATGTGGAAAGTGTTAACTTTTAACTGCATTCATTTTTTCATTAATGTTTATTGGATATTAATTTTTCAAGAGAATACATGATTAAGGTATTCACATAACTGGAATTTGACCAAAAAGATATATGGGGGATAAATGATGGTATTCGCATGCTTAGTTGATGACATTTCAAGTAATCGTTTTCTTTATACTATGAGCTTGGACTGAAGTATTTTAGATAAGCCTAAAGATTGGAATAGATTATATTGGACATAAGTTAGTATTGTTTAAGGATATAATTTTTTTTTTGATATTATTTATGTGATGTTATAGTAATTTAGTTTTTGAAAAAGGACAACCTGCTGGACGGGCGACAACCCATCGCGTCGGAAAAGGCTATTGGAATCGAACCCAAAACCGAAGTGAGACTGTCCTTTATCCCCTACCACTGGCCTACTGGAAGTCCCTGTTTAGTAGAAACTAGTTTTATTATATTAAGCAGTATGATATAATAAGGAACCATATATGATTAATCTCACTATAGATCGACTTATGTATATTTAATAACTTTTTCTAGCCTTTTGTTTGAGACATATGGAATGACTCGTCATTCTATCACATGATCTGCTATCACTTCATGAATAACTAATTCAACATCATTTCGTTAAGAGATGAAGTGGAAATTGTTCAAGGAACGAACAATAGTGAGATTTTACCAAAATAAAGTATGTATTTATTCAAATTCTTCAACTTTAGGGAAATGATCTTGAAAACCAAAAATGATGTCCTAGTGATCTTATATTTGATGAATAAGATGGTACCTTAGATCATCACAAATTTATGGCTGTGTGATTACTAGCTTGTCCATAGCCATGTTTCCTACCACTCTCCATCAGAACCTGATGGTTAGATTTCTCTTCCATATCCATTTTCACCTATGTGGAAACCCAGTGATTAGTTTATTTGGGTAACCGTTATGTTTCATTTTTTTTTCAAAGATTGGTTTTGGTATTATTTTTTTACGATATGGGTTTATATTATAGTATCTTTCGAGTAGTAAACCATTTATAACCCTGACGAATTTCGAGGGCGAAATTCATTTTAAGGGGGGTAGAATGCAACACCCCAAGATTTTATGAAAAATATTCTTTTTAATTTCATTAATGTCTTGTGTTGTATGCTACACCAAAAGAAGCTTGCAAAACACGCATCCTTGACTTGCCTTGTATTACATGCAATCACGACCATCCTCGATAGCGTGTGTAGTACGCAATACCGACTTTCACTAAACAACGATATGCTATTAAAATATTATTAATACTAGCCGTTATGAATAGTAATAATGACTTTTTGAAATTTTATAAATTTTATCTTTCAAAATGGACTTAATTTTCGGATTCGTAATATCGAAATTAGCTTACGGCGAAATTTTGGTACTTTTCGGATAACTTTAATTTTCTGATGAATAGTGAAAATTACTAAATTTTAATTAAAAACAACCTATTTAATCGAAATAATTAATAGTGATAAATTATTAATTTGAGTTGTTTTAAAGTATATATATAATATATTTTTACAATTTAATACAATTTTTTTCATTGGATGTAATTTCACATTTAAACCAGACATAAACAAGTGTCAATCTTTTGATAGTTATTATCTCTTAAGAACACGCTATTTGTTGTGACGATGGGAATTAATTTTTAAATTAATTAATGCAAATGATATGTTTTTAATTTTGTAAAATAGACATCATTTTTGAGTTCATAATATCAAATATATCTTAGGCCTAATTTTCGGTATTTTTCTGGAAACGTTCATTTTTTGATGAATAGTGAAACCACTAAGTGGTAGTTAAAAAAAGAATTTTTTCATAGAACATAATTTTACCACTTCTGTGAGTGGAATTTCAAAAATCCGAGAGACACGGTTGATGTCAGTAAGTAAAATGTGGTTCAATGAGATGAAAATAATTTTTGTTGAATAGTAACTTCTTACTTTTATTTACCACGGTTAAAAGTAAATAGGGTAATTAAGGGTAAAAATGTTATTATTATTACCCTAACACATGTCTTAATTCTATTTGATAAGTGTAATTCGTTGAAAAACAACCATAGGAATAAAATATGACCATTTAGGCCCACTTGTATGTGATTAGGACATTTATTATTAATTTATTTAAAGAAGGGTGAAAATAGTTAAAATCAAAGTTTAATAAGTTTATCATTTTCAATATAGGGTTATACATAAGATAAAATAGACTATAAATATTCATTAGAAAGATAAAAATATTTAATACATAATGATATTTTATTTGTAATTTTTAGACTTTATATAAGTTGATTTATTAATGACACAACGATGATTCAGTAATTATATTATTAATAAAATATTGACATAAATGATGTTATAAATACCCAAATAAATGTAATTTGAGACTTTTTATGAATTCCACTATTTTTATTGGTTAATATGACATGTTAGTATTGATTTAATTATCTTATTTCGAACTAATCATTCTATTATGAGTTTCACAAAAATCAATTCCAAAATAGTGTCAAAATGGACATAAAATAGTTTTTAAAACAAATATTATATTATTAATTGTTATTTTATTCCTAAAAATCTAAGGTTCAGCCAAATGAAATAGATAAGGTTATATATATTAAGAATAAACATCTTTGGGTTCGTTTGGATTGTTATAGTATGTTTATTAACCATATAGTGTAAGAACACAAAAAGGCACAGTAAAAGTAAAATTATCTAACTTAAAGTTAAAACTAAATGATAAGGTTAAAATAGTGAACTAAACATTTCCAAATTCTATTGGATGATAGGATTTCGACCCATCCCCACCTTAGATTAAAAATAACTCAATTTGGAGCTATTTAAAACCGAATTTGGCTTTATAATAAAATAATAGTTTTAGTTATTCCAAAGGTACCCCTCTCCTCCCTTATAAAAGGGAACCTCCTCCCTCTCTTACTCACACCACTTTGAGCCCTCAAGCTCGGCCAACCCCTACCAAATTATCTTCTCCACTTCCCTAGAAACATCTTAGAGGTTCTGGTCTTCTTCAAAGACCAATTTTAGTGCCCTAAAAGGAGATCTCAAAGAGGCGCTTCAAAGAAGAGGAGGTTCAGACACTTACGATGCAAATCGGACCTAAGGTAAGGGAAAATATCACAATCTAATTTTTATCCGAGATTGTTTATACTTTGGTATTTAATAGGGTGTATTTTATCATCCACATCCATGTTTGCTCAATATTTAATTTTATTTCCATACACCTACAATTGTTTAAATCCAATTGTACCCTTCGGTGAGTTTTTAGTAAAATATATGAAAGGAATATTTTATCATTTTTCGTACGAGGTACTTTTTGACTTTTCCGACAAAAGTACGAGAAGAATGTTTTTTTAACTTATACGGCATGAATGGATTTTTAAAACATTATTTCCATGAAGCTTCCATTACAAGTTATCAAGTTTATTTTTAATCAACTTCTTTTAGTTTATAATTGTATGACATGTTATGAAAGGAAAAGTGTTTTTGAACTAGAAATGATATTTTCCTCAAGAATGGAGTTCAAGTGTTTTATCAAAATAATTTTCCATCTAAGTTAATAAAGGGTTATGTTTTCATCCCTATTATTACATTTATTTGGATTATGTTGTGATGGAATTATTTTTATGAATTTCTTTATCTTACATGAATTGTTTTATAATGTCATGATGTTTTAGATTCCCATTTTTATTTCATGGGTTATGATATGATGTATGGTTAATGATTATGTGGAACACATAAGAATGGTATCATAATGAGATGGGTGGGACCTATATCTCCCTCCAATGCATTGGGTAATGATTTTATATCTCATGAGATAGACATGGCTGGAACGGCAGGTTAAACCGGTTCAGTGAAACAGGACTGAAACGAGGAGTGAACTTGGTTCAGAAATGGACTTTTTCCACTAAGATAGTCTTGGCATTGAGTCTTGACTAACAAGAAATGATTCTCTATGATTATGTGTGTATTCCACAAAGTTTCATGTTTTAAGTTATGATTATTGGGATTACATTTCACTACTATTATTTATCCCATGGTATGATATTATGATCTCTTTTGCAGGTTAAGATTTACAAAGTTTTGTGTTCTTATGTATATGATGTGATTTATATTTTTTTTACCCTTACTGAGCATTTGAGCTCACCCTTTTATGTTTTATTTTCCCCAGGATATAAAAAAAGGTTTTTGGTTAAAAAAAGGAAGATCTTATTGGGACATGTTGAAGATTTTTCACCACGATTAGAAGATTATATTCCGAGTTTCCAAAGACACTAAACTATTACGGTCCATGTGTGTGTGTTTTTTTTATGTACTAAGTATTCTGAAAATGTAATGTAATGTCCATGTACGTTAAGCTTAGGGTCTCTACATTTGTTTTATGTGTTATGATTTTATAATGGTACTTGGACATTTGACAGGTGGTTACATGATAAACCAAATGACGGGTGGTGTCGTGAATACCAAGATGTGTGGTTTCGTTATAAACTTCAATGAATTGGGTATGGAGTTCATCCGTATGGCTATTCCATTTAGTGATATGTGTGGAAGTCGACCGTATGGTTATTCAATTTATGTATGTTTATTTTCAAAGTTACCTTTATATGTTATGTGTTCTTTATATGGGTTTTAGGTTGATCTTTTGGTAACAAGAGGGTACGAAATTATATTGTATTCATTGAAGAGTATTCACTACTTAAAATTGGTGAAAAGTATTAATTATGTTTAGGTATTCATGGTTTACTTGTCATTTTCAAAAACTAATAGTTTCCTTCTTTGGGTATTCCTTACTGAGCTTTTTATGCTCATCCCATGTTTTTGATATGATTTTCATATGATATAAAGAGGAATAAAGTCAAGGATGGGATCCAGGAAAGTCATGTTGTCTAAAACATGGAACAGGACAAGACTCTTTTTTGGAGATTTTTTATTTTATGATAAAAATGGAAACTGATTAGAAGTGTCTACTTTGTAACTTTTGAGATGTAATAGATATGGCCTAATTCTATAAAACTCTAAACCTGAAAAGATCCTCAATGTGAATTATTCATTTAATTCAAGATTATGTAATGTTTTAATGCCAGGTCGTTATATCCATATTTAATCCCATGATGGATTTAATTTTCGTAGAATTACGCGTTGAGATTCATCATTTGAAGGATACAAAAAACAATTATTTAAAATGTAATGGTGATTCGGTAGGTTCTTTGTAATGGTAATTGTAACATCACCTCATCCAGAAATTTCTTCTTCAAAAAGGATTCCACTATGATATGATTTTGGGAGACTAATACCTTCTTCATCTGGGTGGTAATCAGTACATAATAAAACACCATCATCATCAATAAGTCACTCTTCAATACAACCTCATAACTAACTTCAATTCATGATATACCCCTTCAAAATATTCATATGTCATTCAGTGGTGGTAAATCCCTCAACAATGTTAAATACTACATAGTTGAATCGATCTACCTATTGAACCATCAGTTGGAAAATTATATCAATTAATTATAGTTGTAAGAATTACTCCACATATCATAATGGGACATTAATTTATTTTATGATGATTAGAAACATCATAAGGACTATTACATTACTTCGTAGGGATTTTAAAGGAAGAAAATATTAGTTATTGTGTGTTGTATTTTTCTAGGCATAATGCAATGTGATGTTATTAGAATAAAATCTTCATCAAAACATCACCAACCTATTATTTTATTCCCGATAACATCAAAATTTAAAATTAAATGATATTATTGATATTTTATGGATACCCCTATGAAAATATATCACCATTAAGAAAGTTACATAATTGAAAATTTACTTATTAATATAGAGTGTATGGTGGTGGAGGAATAATAATTTTCTTCTCACCCTTCACTGGTTCTAATACATCTCGTATCTCCATGTTAGACATCTATAACATTTCAAAAATTACAAATTTCATTATCTCTAGTATATTTTGTAACATGAATATAAAAAGATAACTTATATATTTTTCAATTTTCATGAAAAACAAACAATATCATACATATAAACAATTCATGTATGGTAATTCAAAACAAATAATTTAATTTTTTCATCCATATGTTTTTATGGATTTTCAAAAATTGATATCTAAAATTACTATCATTATCTTATACATTATTTAGAGGTTGATCACTCATTAATTTGGATGGTGTAGTACATTGTTCTATATTTTCATTGAATTTTGTCATCCATGATTTGTATTTTTCTCTTCAGAGTAAAAAATTAACAATATATTAATAAAATCATCACGGAATGATTCAACCAAAATGAGTTTGTACCATCTTCCCAAATGGTAGACCCAAAAATTGCATTAACAATACATCCTAAAAATTTTCCAAAAGAAGGAATACCAATTATGAACCTATAGAACACTACTGTCAATCTGAAATCACTAATTCTATGTGGCTCATACATTTTAACACTTCTATACTTTTTTAATTTAATATCATCAATCAATGAAGATAAATAGATATTAATATCATTTGTTAGTTCTTTTTGTACTGATATAAACAAAGACAACATAATTTATTTGTGCTTAATGCATGACCATGGTGGAAGGCTATAAATTACCATTACAACTATCCATATAATGTCGGTACTACTTTACACACTAATAAGACATATTCCATCTATAGATAACACAATTAAAAGGTTTCATGTCTTGTTTCCAAATTCAAGATACTCAAAATCAACATTCATCCACTAAGTAGAGTTCTTTGGGTGTCATATTTTTGCATCCTCGATATCTTTATCTACATTTCATAAAAATTATCTAACCGCTTCTAGACATCCATATATATATTTTAACCTTGTAATGATAATAATGTACAATAAAATTTTTGATGTACATCAATTATTTTTATTATATTTATATGTGCCTAAAAAATAATATGTTAAGAGTGATTCATAATCCATATAAATAATACAATCATTTTGAAATGAAATTATTTTTTCAGATATCAACCCAATTAAAAATTTAATTCTCTTAGGGATATGTATTGTACAAGGAATATCATTTTACTTTTGTAACATATCAATAATGGGAATAAGTTAATCAATAAATTTGGTGTCACCCCGTCTACAAAAAACATTCAAATAATATAATATTAATACAGGGAAAAATGTTTTATATTTAGAATAACTCGTATAAAATGATGTATTTTGATATATATTTCAACTCTCAAATAAATTCTTAAAATCATGAAGTTCATATTGAGTTTTTATTTTAATTTATTCCATCTGATCTACATCATCCCTTAAACTAGCATTCATATCAATAGAACTATAAATAGAAATATCGTACAAGTTAATATGTACATTTATTTTTTCAAGACCATTAGTCCTCAATTCATGGATTTGATCTATTTACTGAAAAACTATAATATTCATGCAAATTTTATGAATTAATTAATCTTGAATAACGATAATGTATATATAGAATAATTATTTAAGAAGGGTAAAATGTTAGCTTTATTTAAATATTGGTAAATTCTTGGACACCATCATCATACTCCTTTTTAATATGATAATCATCAAACTATTATAGATTCATATACATCCAATTATGTTCAATGATATTTAATTGTTTACAAAATTAATAAAAAATTATGTTATTAATAATAAATGTTGAAATTTATAAATATTTTAATAAAATTTGATAATATTCTTAAGAAAAAATGCATACTCCCTTTTGACACCAAATGAACCAAAAAATATTATTTTTTATGGAAAAAATGAATGAATATTTTAAAATTTGAATATTAGTCCCCTTATGAGAATGTTTCACATTGACAACCTCAAATTGAAAAAAGAATTTTGATTGTTTGAAACAAATTAGGATGGATTGTGTAGAATTAAAGTTAGAAATTGATTATGTATGACAGTTTGGAAGAAAAATGGTCATAGTTGAAGCTAAATTACAATAATGGGAACCCACATGGGATGATATCCACCATATCGGGGTTCCTCCAATTAATATATTGTAATCTTGGTTATATAATAATGATCATATCGGGCTACTAAAGATTAATGAATATCAACATGACAATATAATTGATGATGATTCCTAAAAAGGTATATTTTTTAAATATAGTTATATGAAAAGAAAAATATTATGATGGTTTAAGGGTGATGAATTCACAAATATAGGAAATATGTATTATAAAAATATTCATGAATCACTTATGTTACATGGGGTTATGGTTCTAAGATAATAAGAGTAAAATTATGTGTATTGAGATTATTTTGTATTGGTGGAAATCATTTATGGATGGCATTGTGTTATATCAATAAAATTATGATGAGTATAGTTATATTTTCATTTGTTGAAAAAGATATATATCAATAATGTTAAATCACCAAATTAATAATGGTTATTAGTTATTGTGAAATGGGGAATGATAATGATGTTTGTGGTGATCATCCATAAAACTATTTATATACTAAAAAGTACTTTTATTTGTATAAAATCAATTAATGGTGAATGTAACCCAAAAATAATTTTTTTAGGAGAATAATGAATTAAAATTTCCACAAGACCCAACATGATTCTATCTTAGAAAAGCATGAAACACCTATCAGATAGAAGAAACATTTATGTAATTTATTTGAGATAAATAATGCATAGAAAATTTAAAAATATTGGTTACAACATTGGTGGAGGACATCATCATTTTTATTCAAATCATTTCATTTTATATAATGTGGGGAAGTGACTGTTATTTAAAGCTATTAAAACACAATAATTTATTCATGGACTATTTTAATTATTAGAAGACTATCGGATGCAAGTAGTATTCACTGAGGTTTTGTTAGTCCAAAAACAATGTAAAATGATTTAAAGATAGAAAAGAAAAAATTCTGCAAATAAGAAAATTTATTTGGGAATTAAACAATTATATGTGATGGTAATGTAATTAAAAAAAATACATTTATAATATTTTTTCAATTATAAAATAACATGATCAGAAAATAGTTTTTAAGATGCGGTGACCTACTACTAATGTAGCAACATTAGGAAAATATATATATTGAAAAAAATGTTATTTACAATGGATATTATTGGAAATTGAGTGACTAAATTAATTTGTGTTACAATTTGATTGTGTTAATAATGTATTAATGTGATAATTGGTTGACCATATCATTTTTATGCATTCTTTTATATCACTACATGATATACCAGTTACCATATAAGCTATCTATTAATGTGTCATAGTCCTTCTTACTATGATTCCTTATACTAATAAATAACATAGGATGTGGTGTTCTTATGGTTTGTGTTGGTCTAAATATGGATAATGGATATTAAATACATTGTTTCATTCTTTTAGTTATACAGAGCTTCTAAATCCATATTTTCTAATCAAATTTTTTATGTATTTTTTAAATCAAATATAAGTCATCTTCACAAATTTTACTATTTTTTATATGTTGTTGGATCCTTTTTTCACACCCATGAAAATATTTCCACAATAAATACTATGAAATATTTATTTATTATTATTATTTTGATAATTTGGGAAGACCTATCGGTGAATGGTTTATAAAACAGTGACAGGTCAAATTGCATGAGGTGAATGAACACTCATACTACTCATAATGGCCCTCCTCACCACCACCACCTCCACAACTCTCATTTTGAACAATCAAATGACGTTGCTATGCTTCCAGCTCCATTGCTATGCACGACAACTTTCACATAGTTCTTATTATTTGTATATCTTGTTTTTTTTTGTTATGTAAAGGATCATATATATATATATGTTAATAACATAATTAATATTATATATTATATAGTATATATTATGTTTAATTAGTGAGAATTCATATTCACTTTTGAAACATATGTAATAAAAAATTAAATAAAAATTATTTCAATAATAAAATATTTTAGTATTAACATGTTTAAAAGAAAAATAATAATATAATTACTATTATCATTAATATTAATATGATTTAATCTTGCTTCATACCCATTAAACAAAATCATTCCACCTGATCTTTGAATTCATCTATGAAAAAGATAAGCGGAAGTTTATATTCTAAAGACCTTGATAATTTGACGATCACCTAATATTCTTGGAGGACCAAAAAAGATGTTGATTTATAGAGTATGTCATTCAAAGATTATGAAAATTTATGATCTCTATATCTCTAATGGTCGATTATGATTGTTCCTTCGGGCCTTCTTCTAGTGTTTGGGGACATTAATGAAACTATGCTTCTTGGAGAAAAGAGTGGGGGTTCATGGATATCCAATATGAGTGATTTCTTCTAGGTAGATTAAGTCACATGTATCTCAAAGAAGTTACATAATTGTATCCCTTTAACATGCTTCCATTGGTGCTCGAAAAAAACATGAATTTTAGGGAATTGGGATATATTTCTTTCTTCATCCAATTAGATCATCATCATGAACATTTTTCCATGATTCTCATCGTAGTCCATCCATGTGGAGCACTTAAATATTATCATCAAACATAATAGTATCCATAGTAATATGATACTAGAGATTAATTTTGTATTTGAATGTTAAATGTTGATGGAAATAGATTTTGATAATTTAATTAAATCATGATGGAATATGGAAGGTCCTTGTGTTCACAATAAAATAAACCAGGTCTCCTCTAGTTATAAGTAATGGATTTGTAGTAAATTTCAACAACTGTATCACCATGTCATTTTTATCGATAGAATTAATGAGAATATTCACACACTTTAACCCTCATGTAGAAACCTCATAGAATCTCCACCCTAAAAATGGTCTTAATAATTCCCTCAAAAGGAAGGATAGATATTTAGTATTGTGTGCGTGAAAAATCGACATTAAAGAGGTTGACACAAATACACATTGTTTATATCAAAAATAATTTTAGAGGTGATGTCAGAACTACATTTATTGTCTGAACTCTCCATAAGATAATACCATCTCTAAAGGGGATTATATCCATGGACTTATCTTACTCTTTATCCAAGATCTCTATTATATTGTCCCGGATAATTATAAATAAAATTTCTTCTTGATTTTTAAGAAAATGTATTATTATATATTATGGATATTGAAAACACAAAAAGTTATTTTATTTAATTTTATCCTTTTAGATTTAAATAACTATTAAGAAAATTTATCAATGATAATATAACTATTTAATAATGATCATATATTTTGTATAAATATGGGGTTTTGATAAATCCAATCGACACAGACAAAGGATGTGATGGGCTTAATAAGTAGGTATGTTTAATATAAAGCCCATTTATGAGTGTCCTTAGGGATATAACCTATTGATTCTATTCCCTTGACAACACCCAATATGATATCCAAAAACTGATACCTGAGTGAAATCGTTTACTCGAAAATTTCATGGTCATCGAGATCACGACCAAAACCATGTAAGCCAGACCACCCTATAAAAGTTTTATCCTCATGCACATCAACATTAAGTAATTTTTTTGTGTATTAAAGGGATATGTATCATGAACATAATAATATGAATATTTTATTTCATTTTTTATAGAAATATGTTCTAATTTTCTACTTATCATTACACTATAAATAATTTTTAAATTTATACAATGAAACACAAATTGTATTTTTAATGGGAATTCAAAATCAAAAAATATTTTTATTATGATTAAATCATTTATTTTTGAATTTATAATATAAAATTATTTCGATATTATTTTTATTAAATATAATTTATCATATAATTTTTATGAAGTCAAAATATGATTTCTATATGGATTAAAAAATAGTTGTCGTCAAAAACCCAAAAATTTCTCAATAAATAGTGATTTTATTTTGAGGTTTAAATTATCATATTTAGATAATTATATCTCATAAATAATAAATATTGTTCGAGTTAGAACCATTAAATATTTTAGTGGTGAATTTTTCATATATTTCTTATATAGTATAATTTTAAGGTAAAAACTGAATATCGTATAAATATAGGGTGTATATTATAACGTCACAATGAACCAAAATTGATTTAATAAATATTACTAATAATATCTAGGGGAAAGATTCTTTTTAAAAATTTAATTTCTATTATTTTATTTTTATATAATTGATTTTATAAATCCATTAATAATCCCCCAAAACCATTAATATATTTTATGGTATTAAAAACATTTTTTAAGATTATTTCTCACTTCCACATAAAAGGGTATTATTTTTTCAATTTAATCCCTTGGACTTATAAGATAATTATAATAAATACAATTTGTTAGAATCCATGATAAGGATTGTGGGTTTAGTTATTATATTACTAGAGTCTGAAACCAATGTTTGGGGAATAATTAAGAATTACTCACTCAAGTCATATATAAAACCACCTCATATCCCATTTATCTTCAGTAACATTCCAAGAATAATGTCCATACTCTTACCTCCCTTCTCTAGAGTCCTCCCATGGTTCCCCAATCAATCATTAATCCCCTACCAATCCTTTGGAGTCACACTCTCATTGTAATGGTTCATTTAATTCCCACCTTTGTTAAAGTATCATTTTTATACATTTTCACCTAGCACCATTTTATAACATTTGGATATGTTCTTACATATTATAATTACATCCCTTATGATTAATATATAATTATAGAGCTATTTCTATTTCATTATTTCATCCCATGCACATTTATACACCCCCGTTATGCTGCCAAAATTTCACAGTGATTTTACATGCCAAACAATTTTGTAGTGAATAACCTTACCCATTTCTAAAAAATAGTGTTCATCTTTATGAACTTATACTTATGTGTTGTAGAACTAAATTTATGTTTCCTTCACTCCTTGATCATGGAATAAAACATTATTTCGAAAGAATTCATGTTGTATGATCCATGTGGAAAACTTAAATATGACAACGAAATGAAAGTGACGGGTGCGCCATGAAATATATGCCCTCCAATGAAATGGGTAATGTTTAGTCTCATGAATAGTCAAAATGGGACCAGGATTAAACCTGGTTATTTTTTATGAATTTTTCTAACAATATATACAGAAGTTATACATTACCTATTTTTATGATGCATTTTTTTATGTTGTTTCCAAATTTCCCATGTTTATTTTATGAATATCATTATATATCATGTATCATTATTAATTATTGTGATTAATACTCTATTTATGACCCATTGATATCATATGGAATAAAATGTATTATTATCATCATGTAACACCAATTTAATTACTTTATTGGGCTTTATAGATCATCACTGCCTTATGTATGTCCCTAGGTTACCCCAAGATTTTTTAAGTAAGATCATGTTAAAGAAGTATTAATTAAATATGATATATTATTGTTTTATGTTTTTATATAATGTTGATAATTAACAATAATAATAGAAATAAAAATCTTTTAGGATGTATTAACTTTAATTTTTTTGTAATAAATCATGTATCAGTTTGAAATTAAGATCAGGGTTTCCATAGATGGAATCAAAGGAAATGTTTTGTTACTTTTTGTATTAGGATAAGAAAACTATATTCAATGATTTGGGTATAAGACAATGTAGGATAAAAATACCAAAATTTGGTTCATGGTTATGTGTACCATCATATACTAATAAAAATAAGAATAATTGAATGACATGTGTAGTTTAACATTCTATATCCATCCAAGAAGCACAAAGATGAGTTGACATCATTTGGAGCTTTATTAGATGGAAAAAATGAATAAGGGGATCCCAGAATATACATCATGATGTATTGTATGTCAAAAAGTGATGGAATAATAGAGGAATACATGGTTATGATGAAACCATTACCCATACCAACATGTAATTTGGAAAAAAATTCCCTATATACTTATTCAACGATATTATAGAGACATAAAGAGATAATACTTCTATATGGTTTGTGGTGTATCTTCTTAAAAATAAAGAAAACTTCATAAAAATTCAGTCGGAAAAATCACTCGATCAATATGAAAGTATATTCATTAAATAAGTTGTGAGACTTCATGAAACGCCTATATCGATTATATATGATTAAGACTCAACATTTACCTTTATATTCAAGATGAATATCCAACGTGATCTAAATATATATTTTAACTTTATCATAGATTACCTCCCTTAAATTGAGTTCCTATATTATTGGACAATTTAGATACATGTGGACATGGTGAGAGTATACTTAATTGACACAAAATGAGGATGGGACTAACAACTTCATCTGGATAAGTTATCATACAATAACAGTTTCCACTCAAGCATCCTTATAGATCCCCATGAATCCCTTTATAGGGAGAGGTTCCTAAAACCTCTATGTTCGCATGAAGTGGGGGAACGAAAAATTCTAGGTATGTAAACGGTTATGGAAATTGTGGAAATGGTTATGAATATTCAATATCACATCAATGCTGCTCAAAGTAAAAAAATTAGTTGTGAAAAATATCATTGATTAGACCTATGGATTGATGTTGAAAACATGGTATTCCTCTTCATATAACCAGGGAATAAATTCATGATATTTTGGAATAAGGTAATGTTTAGTCCAGGATACATCAGCCACTTTGAGATCGCTGATCGGATTAGATCTGTGTATTATCGACTATAATTCCCACCTATCCTATCTAAAGTACATGATGTATTAAAAGTATCATTATTGAAAAAGTACATACCAAATCCATATTATGTACTCAAACATGACGTGGTACAGTTGAATAATGATCCCCCATATGAGATGTGTTCGGTGAAGATCATAGATTATAGATCTAATGTGATAAAAATTAATGCATTGGACTTTGTAAAAGTGTTTTGGATAGACCATGAGTTTAATGAAGTGATGCATGAACCAGGGGATGTGATGAAACAAAATTAACATATTATTTTTTAGTGTTTCTAAAAAAAATTTGAGGGAGAAATTTCTAAAGGAGAAGATTGTAACGACCTGAGCATTTATATATAAATTTAAACATGAATTTAAATAAAATGTTTTATTATATATAATGTATATAGAAAACACATGATATTATGTATTTATATTATATCCTATAAAATTTGAAATATTTTTAATCATGTTTACTATTTATAATATAATTGGTGAACGTTGATCATATGATAAGTATAAATTATAGGATTTGATATATCCAGTTGTCAGATACAAAGGGTGTGATGGAATCAACTTGTTGGATCATACCCTAGGAAGAACATTTATCATAGATGATGAGGGACATAAGGTATTCTTGATTCTACATTGGCCAAGAACAAGCTGATATCCAGTAACATAATAATGACAGAAATTTTTTAATGGGATAAGATCATTCTCATTGAGATCACTACTCAAACCGTGGACGTCAAACCACCCCATGAATGTGTCACTATCGTGAACCATACACATAGGGTTTTTTATTGTTTATTAAATCGATATGATTTAATACCATAATAATATGAATACTTATATTGTATTTTCTTTATAATGACAGTCATATTTTCATCATCTCATTGCTTTATAAATATTTTTAATTTTTATACAATAAAACATATATTTAATTTGTAAATATGTTTTCAATTTCAAAAAAATTGTTTATTTTGATGTAATAATGTATTTTTTTAAATAAATACTAAAAAAAATATTTTAAAATAATCTTTATTAAATATAAATTATAATATAATTTTTTTGAATTGAAATTTTGATTTTATATATTTTAGAAAACTATTATTGTCAAAAAAAATCGAAAAAATTTCAATAAATGTATATTTTATTTTTAGATATAAAGTTAAAATACTAAAAAATAATATTATTTTAAAATAAAGATTATTTTTTTTATTCCAAATATATAAATTATCCATTTGTGAAATTTTATAATTATCTAAGGTAGTCAAATATTCATGTAAAAATTAGATACCGTATAAATATACGGTTTGTATTATGATATCATAATGAAATAAAAGTGTTGTAATAAATAAAATATTGGGTATCCAAGACCGAATATATTTGTATCCTTTAATATAATATGACTTTATCTTTACATTATCAATCTTATAAATCCTTATTAATCCTCTAAATCCATTAATCTAATTTATTATTTTAAAATCATTTCTTTTAGAGTATGGATCACTTCCATGTCTGAAACATTATTATTTTATTATTATGGACCTTGTACATATAAAATAATTAATACAACTCCCCTTTGGAATAAAACATGGAGAAAATAAGGGAAGGTTTGGGAGCATTGTTACTTTAATATATAGAGTCCAAAACCAATGTTGGAGAAATAATAAAGATTTCACCACTCATTTCCTATATATACCTAACCATGAACCAACATCTCTTCACTATAAATACATGGATAATGTACATACTCTTCTATACATCTTTATAATCCTCACAAGGTTCCCAATTCTCTCAATAATCCACATCCTTGTATTCAGAGTCAAAATCTCATGGTAAGGGTTCTTTTCTATCTCTCATTTATTCAAGTTTCTTCAATATCTTATGATACTTTTCCATATTTTATATTATTGGTATATGTTATAACATATCACCCATACTAATATTAAGATGTACAAATACTGAGATACCCATTTATATCTCATTAATTCCCCATGATCCTTTATATACCCTTGTTATGCTGCTGAATTTTCACCGTGATTTTTCATGCTAATAAATTATATAGAGAATACCCATACCCATTTCCAATAATGGGTGTTCAATATTATAAACATATACATATTAAATGGGGACATACATGTATTTTTTAAACACTCCTTTATCATGGAATAAAATATGATGCATCTTTTATGTTGATTCCACATTTCACATGATTCCTGTATGATTATCATGTAAAATCATGTCTCATTGTACATGTTTATGATTCCTACTCATTTTATGTACAATTGATATGGATATTTTCTAAAAGTTATTATTATATTACTTATACCCCATCTTCATTCCCTTACTAGGTATTATAGCTCAACCCTTTATTATGTATGTACCCAGCATAACACATGTAGTTCTTAATACGCGCATGTTAATATTTTTTCAGTAAATATCAACGATTCCTTATTTTAAGTTGTTATGTATTGTAACTAATTCCAAAATAAAATAGAATTATAGATCTACCCAGTAGTATAATGTGTATTTTTATTTAATAAATCATGTATTTATTTGAAATAATGAGCACAATTGTCATATCTACTCAGGTGGTGAATATTGCATCCCCATGATGATGACCACATGTATCAAGCCGGTAGTTCTGAAAATTATAATCGTCAATCTCACCCTAGACATCATTGATTCATAAATCCTTCTTACAGTCAAGAAAATAAATTTTAAAAAATATTTTTCCCTCAATTTCATTAACCCTCTCTTCTTTAAAAACATCTATCATATTCTTGGAACATATATTTTGGTCCTAATAAGAGACATGAGGCATAAAAAGGATAACTTATACTCCATCAGTGAACCACTCATTCCTATCATTACCAATGTATATAATCCTTATGTAGTATCATATTTTAGTCCAAGATACATTTCAATGTAAATGACCCAGTATTTTCAAATATTTTGGTAACCCGCTTCTCCCTATTAATCCCTTTCATTACCTAATAAATCCAATGTTTTTTCATCCCAAGAATATTTAATTTTGGTATTAAAATTATTTCTAATGAAATCTTATATTCCATGAAAACATATAAAAAATAAAAAGGGTAGTCATGTTGTAAAAACTAGCAAGAAAAAATTCTTCTATAGAGTAGAATATCTTTCCTCATGTTCATGCTGATCAATGTGGGATTATTATCTAGATGATTTGATGTGGTTATTCAATTTGACTATTCTTTCTCCTTCAGAATCTATATCATTGGTGGAATCTGGAAAATATTTTCTACCACAAGGGGTATTTATGATAGATATCCTCATTCCCCTTCCCTCTTATTTTTAATAGATTATTTTTTCTATTATAATTTCAATAGAAGTAAAGGATAATCTCATTCATTTGGTGAAGGACATTCTCGAGGGGCCTAGCATATCTCACATATTCTTCATCGATGATTGTCGACTCCTCTCCAGATCTACATTTGAGGAATTTTAGGATATCTATCTTCTAATTCTCTTTTATGATAATGTGTTGGGGTAAGTTTTCATTAACCCTATGTAAATAAACTCGATCACTGTAATTCCATCTTGTAGAAAAAGAACCTCCAACATGCATTAGGTTTTCATATGGTCAAAAACATTAAAAATATATAAGAATTCCTATGATCATTGGATGATTAAAAAGAAGGTACTATATATAATCCATGAATGATTTAAAGAAAATCCATGGATTGAATTTCAAAATACATTTTAATAATGGTAAAAAAAAATTAATTTAGGTAATCACCTAGTCCATACCCTATTATTTTGTGATCATCTTTATATTTCCCAAAATAATCATAAAAAAATCCATGTTAATCCCAAAAACATTTGAGGGGAGGGGGGATCAGTAATATAGTAAACAATATTCACCTGCTATTGCGGAAAAAGATATATAAAACATAAATATTATTGGGGAATGGTGTTAATTTATCTGAATATTTTAAATAACACAACCATTTGGGTTCTATATTACCCTACACTAGATTATTCTAGGGCTTCCTAGGGGTTTCCAAGAGAACCATTTAATGGGGGGGATTACTATAGACTAGTGATGGATAATTTGTTATGTTTTGGAACTACATATGGCTAGTCGGTGACAATGGAGACAATGCAACATAACCTACCCCTAAAGGTATATGATATTAAATTGTCCTCTATATACTTAGTGTAGACCATAACAATTTGTTTACTAAAAATATATTCTCTATGTTTAATTATAGAAAGAGGAATATTATTTTGAGATTACAAATTATGAGATATATTGGTCTATATAACCTTTTATAGAGAAGATAACGAACAATAACTAATATTTTATAATCTAGTTATTCTCTAGATATTAGGGCATCAGTACTAATGGTCATTGTTCTTTAGAATACCATTTGGAACCTTATGATCCCACCTATAGTACAATATTTCTTGTGGTAGGACTACATAGAAAGCCTCTCTGAAATAGGGAGTTCAATTTATCTTAACAAGGAATTGATAACTCATTGTGTTCAATATGAATAAAAATAGATGAATCCTACATGATTTATATATTTTACTATCCCAGAACTAGGGAAATATAGCATAACTAAAATCTTAATGTTGATTACAACTAAATTACTGCCCCCAAAGTCACTTCACTTCTCAAAAAATGTTTATTAATTCTCCCAATTTGGACTACAGTTCCATGGTCATAGTATCATCGAATGTTTAGGTTATAAGGAATAACATTACCTATGACTAGGTTTTCAAACTTTGAACCTCTTCAATCGATCACACTATCCATTGGTTATAAGTGTGGATCCACAATGATCATCATCTTGACGACACATTGGCCATTCTTGATCATTGAACTTAGAAACCTACCAAAATAGGAATACAAGAAATTAATTTTGACATCTCATCCTCAGATAATGGTTCCACCAGTTGTTTTATACAATTTCATGAATCTTCTCGAATGATCGCAGATGAAACCCAACATTATTTTAGGGTGTAATTCTCCAAAACGGTGATGGAATCACAAGAAATCATAATTATCATGGAATTATCTATTGGGAATGGGTGGGTTTATATAAAACTTGAGTTAGAATACCTCACAATTGTTAATGTTATGTCTTATTTGGAGGAAAGACTCCATCTAATTGATCTCTCAGTCTTGATGATCCTTTATGAATCATTTGTTGTAATCATGTTTAATCCATTTTTCCAAAAGGAAGAGTCATTATGAAGATCATCAATTGGCTACCTTGATTCGTATTGATGATCTTCGTGTATGGTCAGAATCTTCCCATGTTGGATGACATAGATTATTTTACATGAACTAGGATCTCTTATCATATGAGTCTTCTTTTCTGTAGAAAAATAAGGGTCAAGGTAGCTATTGAAAAAAATGTAATCCTACATCATCCCTAGATCATAACCAGATTATAAACAAAAAATGAAATTGGAAAAAATTATTATAAACATGTGTTATTAAATACTAATATTGTATTTAAATATAATTAAAAGTCAAAAATTCCATAAAAATATTATTATTGAAGTGATATTTACCATTAATTAAAAAAATTACAATCTAATATACAGAAAACATATAACAATATTTATTAATAATCATCCTAAATACAAAATTTATTCCCTATAATAAAACCAATGATTTTTTAGAAATAATCTATAGAAAATAATATTTTTAATTACCAAATATATTAATGATCCTCCACAGTTAATGGTGGGTGGTAAGGGTTTGGGGGAGGTTGGGGGGGTTGTGGGTGATGTCCTCAGGCTTTTCTATTTATTTTAATTTTTTTCCTTCCATTGTGTTACGTGGTTGGGAATGTAATCATACTACTACTAAATATATTAATTATATTATTTGTATTCTATTAATAATCTTATTAATGATTATATAATTAATTTTATATTATTAATTAATTATTATTAACTATATTATTATTTATTAAATACATTTGTAGTTAATAATCTATATAAATTATATAGTTTAGAAATTATTATATTGATGATATTATCAGTTATTAATTATTTTATGTAGTTAAATAGTTGACAAAAATTATATAATTAAACTAAAATAAAATTTAAATATTGATAACACACACTTTGAGAAATATAGGGAAAATTGTTTGTTGGATTGATGTGTTATATATTCTAACCCATCACAAATTAATTATGAATCATTAACCTAATGTTTGAAAACAATCTAAGATTTTTTAATCGGTGTTTATGATTTGATATGTATTTTAAACGAAAATTACAATATAATATTTAAAACATGAAGTTTGAGTCATACCATCCACATCGTATATTAGATTCCTGTTTGGTCAATTCATATACTTCACAAATGAATTACAGACAGTTTTCCTATTTTTTTTAAAACAAATCATAGATTGTTTACTATATTTTAAAATTGGATAATCATTTAAAACTAAAATGACAATTTTATATTAAAAAACACACTTTGAGTCCTACCAACAACATCATTTTTAATATTAAAATTTGGTTGATTCCTATACATCATAAATTAATTATGGTTCATTGACAAAATGTTTGATAAAATTGGAATTTGTTTTCTCATTTTTGACTCTATAATGAACATTTTAAATTAAAATGACACCTTTAAATTGAAAGACCACACATTATATCAAACAGAAAAAATAATGTTTTAAATTCACATGAAGTTAAATCTCACACATCACAAATAAATAAATGATCATTTTCTTAAGGATTAAAAATAGTTTGATCATATTCTCTCAATTTTTTCTAGGTGATGTTTTTTTAAACTAAAATAAAACATTCAAATTGAAAACACACATATATTCATCACAACCATTTAATTTGATAGATTGTAATGTGGATTATTACTATATGTCACCAATTAATTAGGGTTTAGTTTCCAAAAATTTGAAAAAAATATGAATCTCATTTACTTGGTAATGGAAATCTAACATTTGTTTTAAACTAAAATTTCACTTTTATATTAAAAATAGAAACATTGACTCATATTGATCACAACATGAATCATATTATCATCTGGTATATTAATATATATTAAAAATTAATTATGTATGATCATTATAATTTTTTAAAACAATTAGTTTTTTCTTTATTTTAGCAATATGATCCACATTTAAAACAAAAATTAATGTTTTATTTTAAAATTAAACACATTGAGTAATACCAACCATATCATGTTTTATATTGATGAGTGGTATAGTTTTTTACATAGCCAATTAAATTTAGATCAATTTCTTAACGGTTATTGTTAATATGATCTCATTTAATTTTTTTTGACTATGTGATGTACATTTTAAAACAAATTTACACTTTTAAATTGAAAACACACACTCCGAGTCATAATAACCACATCATGTGTTAGATTAACATGTTTTGAATACATGTATGTCAGAAATATGTTATGGAATGTTTCCAGGATTTTTAAAAATAATAAAACTTTAGTTTATCTATTTTTTCTGTGAAACATACATTTTAAACTAAAATGACACTAATATATTCAAAAAATACACATCAATACATACATTCCACATGTAGATTCCCATAAAAATTAATTAATTATATGTTTACTATTGTTTAGAAATGAATATGAGGCATTTTAAATAATTTTTCTATGTATCCATTGTTTTACACTATGATGACACTTTAATTTGGTAAACATGGACATTGAGTCATATCTAACGCATCACGAGTTTGATTTGGATGGAGATGATTTCTATAACACAAAAAAGAATTGCTGATACCTTTTATAATGATTGAAAACAATATGATCTTGTCTTATTGGTTTAGTCTATGTGACACATGTTTTATAAAAAAATTACTCTTTTATATTGAAAACATGGAATTTCCTTCATACTAGACATATCATGTGTTTGATTAACATGTGGGTGATTCCAACACATCAGACATGAATTATGGATCATTTTTATAATATTTGAAAATAAAAAGATTTTAATTATTGATTTGGGATATCTAAAACATATTTTAAACTAAAATAACACATTATATTGAAAACAACCAATTTTATTTTTACCAGCCACAAAAACTTTTTGATTGATCTATGGTATATTCTTATATTCCACAAATGAAATTTGGATTGTTTCAAAAAAATTTGAAAAAATACAATCCTATTTTATTTGTTTTGGTGGTGTGACATGTGCTTTAAGCTAAAAGGTCACATTTATACTGAAAACACACACATTGAGTCATACCGACCACACAGCATGTCAGATTGACATGATATTGATTCTTATATATCTAAATTGAATTAGAACCATTTACATAATGATTTAAGGAAAAATTTTATTACATCTATATTTCTCATTGTGACATGAATTGAAAACAAAAACAGCAATTGCATATTGGAAATGTGTATTTTCAGTCATACAGATCACAATGTGTGTTAAATTCATTTGAGGAAATTTACTCTTCAAAAAATTAGTTTACCAGTAGTTTTAATAATGTTTGGATACATGTTAATATTTTTTTCCTAATTTTGGTAATATGAAATAGGTTGTTATTTGAATTGGAACTTTTTTATTAAAAATTCAAATTTAGAGTCGTATCGGCCTTATCATGTTTTGGATTGATGTGTGCTTTATTATTATATTTCAAAAATTAATTATGGATCATTTTCATGAAGATTAGTTATATTTTGAGAAAATTTTTATAGTTTTGGCCATGTGAAATCTTTTTAAACTAATATGATACTTGAAAATACACTTTCTGTGTCATATTGGTCACATCAACTGTCAAATTTACATGAATTCAATTCATATATCTCAAAAAATGATTTTTTGATCATTTTCTTAGGGATTGAAATCAATGAAAACTTATTTTAATAATTTTTTCGATGTGACATGCATTTTAATCAAAAATTACACAACTATATTTAAAACATGAACTTTTATTAATACTATCCACGTCGTGGGTGTGAATGAATTGATGTTGAATCAAAAATGGTACATAAGAATTATGGATCATTTTATTATTATTTGAAAATAATTCACATTTATTTTCGTTGTTTTGGATATGTGATGTGATTTTTAAACTAAAATGACAATTTTTTATAGAAATCTACCACTTTTCATCTTAGTGATATCATTATCTATCAAATATATGTATAGTCCATTCCAACATGTCATTGAAGAAATTATGATATTTTCTATAAATTATTAGGACATTATGATCTCATATAATTTTATGGATATGTGATGTGCAATTTAAATTGACATGATACTTTCATATTGAAAACTCGGAATTTGATTCAAACAAACCACATTGAGTTTCAGATTCACATGAATTCGATTACTATGTCTCAAATAAATTATGAATCATTTTCATAATTTTTCTAAACAATTTAATGTTTTACCCAGCTTTGGATATGTGACATGAGATTTAAATTGAAATGATTCTTTTATAATAAAAATGTTCCCTATGAGTCATACTGATCACATCGTTTGGTAGATTGATGCGAGGTCATTTCACATACATCACAAATGAATTCTGGATTACCTATCTCATGATTGAAAACATTATAAGATCATTTTATCTATTTTTTAGTGTGACATAATCATTAAACTAAAATGAATGTTTCATAACAAAACATACACTTAGGTTCATTCATCCAAATCATGTATTGGATTGATGTAAAGAAATTTATTACAATCCATAAATAAATTATTGATCAAATTCATAAATGTTAAAGATAATATTAGCTTGTTTACATAGTTGTAGCTATGTGTTGTGTGTGTTAAATTAATTTGACACATTAAAAAATGCTCATTGAGTTATATTTTACACACCATGTGTCCAATTTACATGCATTCAATTCTTTTGCATAAAAATTATTTTTGTATAATTTCACTAATGATTGAAAACAACCAGATGTCAGTTTCATGGTTTTGTCTATATGGGGTTTATTTTAAACTAAGAAGAATCTTTTTTATTGAAAACATGAACTTACAATAATATATTAGAAATTTTGTTTCATATTGATGTGTGATATACTTCTAAATGTCACATATTAATTATGTATCATTTTTAATGTTTGATGAAAGAAA
Organism: Viscum album; assembly: GCA_963277665.1. Lineage (NCBI taxonomy): Eukaryota > Viridiplantae > Streptophyta > Magnoliopsida > Santalales > Viscaceae > Viscum > Viscum album. The sequence continues at coordinate 356,447,083 of OY728158.1, read as the reverse complement.
TTGAGCTCATTTTCATGGTTTTGGTTAAGGGACATGTGTTCTGAACTAAAGTTATAGTTTTATATCAGAATCATGAAAATTATGTCATATAATAAAAATCATGTGTAAAATTGATGTGTGTTAAATTAATAAACACCATTAATTAATTATAGTTCATTTTATTAAATTATGAAGATAATTAGTTCATGTTTTCTTTTTTGGGACATGTGTTTCATTTTTTATCTAAAATGAATCTTTTACTTTAAAACACACACACATTGTGTCATACGATCCATGACATGTGTCGGATTGATGCATGATAAATTATTATATGTCCAAAATAAAATATGTATTTTGGTGATAATGTTTTAAAAAAATCATAGTTTTATAAATAATTTTAAATGTTACATTCGTTTTAAATAAAAATTAATCATTTATTTTAAAAACATGAAATTATAGACATTTTGTATAATTTTTGAGTCATATTTACATGAGGTCGATTCCTATAAATCAAAATTAAAATATGGATTATATTGTATTATTTTTTGTACAATCCATGCAGGTGTTATGATTTATAGATATGTGATGTTTGTTTCAATGTAATGTGAATCTTTTAATGTGAGGACACAAAATTTGAGTCATACTAACTACATCATGTTATGGATTGATTTGAAATCAGTTCCGATACATCGCACATGAATAATATACCACTGTCAAAATGGATGAAAATAATTTGAGCTTAATTTATTAATATTGATAAAGTGATTCACAATTTAAACTAAAATGACACATTTAAATTGAAAACATTTAAATTGAGTCATACTGACCGAATCATGTGCTACATTGATGTGGAGACATTTATTAGACGTCCAAAATGAATGAGGATCATTTTCTTGATTTTTTTAAATAAAATGAACTAGTTTTACCTTTTTAAAAAATGTAAAAAAAATTCAACTATAATATTAGTTTTATATTTAAAAACATCCACTTTGAGTCTTACTAGATACATAGTATTTTTTATTGATGTTTGGATGATCAATACATGTAACAGATGAATTTTGGATTGTTTATATAAATATTGAAAATAATCTGAGAACATTTGATTAGTATTGAAAATGTTATATGTTTTTTATCTAAATATCCATATAAAGATCAACAGAACTCTCAACATTTTCAACCTCCACCCCTGGTACAACTTCCTTCGCAATTGTTACCACACTTATAAATTTACCATTTTATTAGGATATAAGTTAAGGACCATTATTAGTATTTATAGTATAATGATTTCATGAATTTTGTTGAATCATATATTAATTTAAATAAATTTTAATTTTTTATTCATTGTGGTGTTGAAGTGATTATATAAGGACCTAGAAAATTTTTATAAACTCATAAAAAAAGAAATATAAAAATGAAAATAATGAGGCTTTGATTATGAAAGTAACTTCCCCAATACAGTGAAATGTGTCTTTATATTTGTGGGTATATGGATTCTTTAACAATTTACCACTCATCATTATCTCAGTTTTAGGCTCAATGTAAAATATCTAATGAGATCGAGTAGCTTCAGACATATTACTTGCTCTACCGGAATTTGTAGAGAATGACCCCCCATGATAATTCTCAATGAGAAATTTATCAAATATTTCATCATTTACAAGACATCTCCAATAAATATTTCTATTTCTACCAACACATCTAAACCCTAAAATGGTGTAAATTTGGGGAAAATGGAAAATAAATGCAGATTCAACTAGGGAATTAGAATATATGCATGAATGAAATTTAATTATTATAATTAAAATAGTAAAATAAATTTCATCACAAAATATTGATTTTTAATAAATGTATCCGGCATGTTGAATTTAAAATGGTCTATATCCCTATATTTTGGTGGATTAGAATATATATGAAATAATTTATCATCATGTTGGGTAATCCTATTGAGATACATTTTTATGTTTCTCCCATATACAACACCATCAATCATATCATTCTTACTATTATCATGAGCTAGTGGGCCATGGGCTGGGAGGATCACTAACTCTATAACCTTTCTCTAGATGAGAAAAATATTTGGTGGAGTGAAAATTTATTTGGATTTATGGGAATATCAAATATACAAATATGTTTTGATGAATATTATAATTTTAATATTAGATTAAAAATATGACTAAAATATTTTCACAGTAAATGAATATTATTTTATGAAAATAATATATATGTACTAAATTGTTAATTCTTCACATACCAAATGTATCTATAAGGAAATAGACTCCACTAGATCAAAAACATTCTAGTTATTCACATCAACCCGATGTCAGCAAACAATCTAACACTTTGTACTCTACCTATTCATCTCAAAAAAAGTCCTTTATTGGAGTACATAAGAATTTGAAAATCCTGGTAGTAGATAGAATATAAAGACAAAAAAATATAAAAAAATATAATTAAAATTGTAATTACCTTCAGGAATTATGTGTTTTGGGATTCTAATTTTTTGATGGTATATAATAACCTTCATAAATATAGAAATGTAGTACCCACAATCATTATAATTATTTTGTTTCAAACTCTGAAGAATATTTGACCAAAATAAGTAAAAAAAATTAAATATGTTTTGATAGTTAAATCATAATATAAATATATATATATATATTAATCTATTTCCTTATAAAAATCCTTATTCTTCATATGTTTTGTCATTAACCCCAAAATATAATTTAGATAATATTTTTATAACACCATATCATAACAAAAATCTTGTTAAAACAGTAACAAAATGAATATTATGAATTTTATCAGCAAAATATTGATTATAGGGCATTAAAAATTCACAATGGTCATTATGTGTGGTCAATTTTATTGAAATAAATTCTTTGGGTTGAAATCAATTTGTGTATCCATGTTGTCTGTGATTAACATCTAGTGAATTACTAAAATTAAATAAGTAATTTAAAAATAATTTATATATATATATTATGAATATATTATAGAGATTTACACCTGCATTATACCCATCTAGAGGATTCTTCCATCTATTTTTCTACTTTCAGGTTTAATGTTAGTTCATAGTTTATCATTTTATGTGTTTTAAAATTCAAAACCAATATTCTTTTATATATATTATAGAAGGATTAAGGATTCAAAATATTTTTTCAGAATGTTTTCCAATTATATATTAGTAATATACACAACTATAGAAAATATGAATTATTATTTATTATACTTAACATAATAGATAAATTTTTTTGGACAAACAGATATTGAGAATGTACTTCCTTTATGTATCACAACTTAGACTCATCACCATTCAAACGTGATAATTTCATTAATACTCTTCATGAAAACCATTTCTATAAAATCCTATCCAAATATTTATTCTTCTTATTCAATGTAGTACATTAATTTCTATGTAAATTTTTTATACAAATGAAGTTTTAATATTAATAAATGATGTAGTGGAACTGGTTGGTTGAATATTCTCTAAGATGTTCCTTTTGATTTATTGGCTGATTCAATTCATTTTCTTGATCTATAATTCCATTTCCCATTTATGTTTCCCATATTTAATACGATATCCTTATTCATACATTTTTATATCAATTTATAATGTTTTTTTATTTTAAATCTTTTTAGGACATGCATCAGGTATCTTATAATATTTAATGAACATTCAATGAATGTTACAATAGAATTATCAACCACATTATCATATAAGACATCAAGTGGAGTATAAAACTTAGTTCTCGTATCAAGAGCTACATGAATCAAAATTATCCTCTTTTATTTTGGGTGTTTTATTATGTAACATGTATCCTAGAATATTATACACTATAGACCTCACAACAATGTGATGTGTGTTTTGATAGATATAAGTCATATAAAATTTCACCATATGGGGTTTTAATAATATAAATCTACTATATGTTGTTCAATTCACATTTGGAATAATGAGTTATGATAAAATTTGTTACCGAAGGAAAGGCTAGAAGTTGGGGAGATTAGAAAGCCTTAAATCTTTTGGGGTAATGTGGCTCTTCATATACTGATCATTATTATGGTGTTGGTTCATATTGACCCTTTTATATTTACAGTTCTTCAAAACAAGGCTGGATAAAAATATACATAAAAGAATCTATATTTCCCAGCATTACTTTAATCATCTCATATTTATCTCCTAGAGTCATTATATTCTCAAAATATGTTTTAGGTGACACTTTAAATCATGTGACTCTAATGCATCCATATTGTTCTGTCTGATTTAATGCAATTGGAAGAATTTTTTATTCCTGTATAATCGATGCTGATCATTTTTCTAAAACAGACAAAAAAATATGAAAATTAATATATATTTTAATGTAAGACTATTATAAATAATAATAATAATTATTCCATTGTTATGCATTGTTCCTATACTACTTGTCCGTTTTCATATACTAGTTTTCCCTCTTAATTTATTTGATCCTCCTTCAATAATACATTATGTGTGATGGAAGTGACTTTAAAGACTTATTTATAATTATTAATATAAATAAAGGAACTTATGTTGGTTTATATCATATAAAACACATAATATATTTAAAATACAAACTATTTTTCAATAGAAGAATACACCATACTTGCATTATAGTAGGGAAACATTGGTTTTGATGAACGCTGATTATTTTTAACACTATTTTGTTGTTTCATTTATTAAAAATAAATAAATTAATGCGGAGAATACAAATTTTTTCATACAAAATATTATGAATTAACATTCACAATAATTTATTCCCTAACATAAAGAGTAATGAATGATTTAAATGTTTCCTAGTTTATAATGTCTGACAGCGTTGCAGGTGGGTAAAGGATTACATTCACCCCAAACAATATATTATGATTCACTGTAATAATTGTAAATAAATATATATGAGAATATCTAGTGACCAATAATAAAAATTTATTATTAAAATAATATAAACATAACAAAATCTTCTTTGGAAAATGAAAAATAAATCAGTATTTCATTATAAATATTTTGGTAAAATGGAGACTGAATATCATGACATTATTATAATATCTTCCCACATGGTTTCCGTCAATATAGGCATGAAATTGGGCAAAATATCTATATCAATTTTATAAATTACTCTCATTATGTCACTAATATATGTAATTAATATTTACATGATTGGGTAAATAGTTTGGTCACATTGATTATATCCAACCTTAATATTTAATATTTTTCTTTATTTCATGATAAAATTTTGTTAATAGTGTGGTGCTACACTACTCTTCTTTTTCATCCAAATATTATTGATTCACTAATAATTCCATAGTTTCATCCTTGATCATGTGTTATTCATAGATATTTGTAACATCAGCATTTATAGAAGTCATTATCTTCATGAGAAGTAAATATATAATAAATATTATGTAATGGAAAAAGATAAAATTTAATAATATGAGAAAAATTGTGGTAGATTAAAAAACATTAACTTACTCATTTAACCCATTTATTATATTTAATGGTTGAAGATATTTGAATCCCCCATTGAGTATAAGAATACCCTCTCTATGTTCTACTCTAATGTACAATTCAATATCTACATTGGCAGCACTAGCCATTTATTGTGATTTTACAATGAAATGGAAATATGAAATTGAATTTTATTCTGAACCTATATTTCTATAGAATCAAAAAATTATTTTTTACCAATTCAGGTTTTTGGGATATGAGACATAAAATACATGTATTACATTCAATTTTTTTATGAATAGTTTTTTCTTTATACCCATCCACATTGAAATTCACCTTCATCGAGAAGAATTCATCAACATTAACTACACTAATATAACCAAACCATATGAAATTGAAAATAAAAACATGAAATGTTTTATAAAAAATCCTATATATTTTTTCGATGATTCAGTGTTTTATATATTTTGATAAATTCAATTTTTATCCACGGATCAAAATTCATGGATCATTTCTTTCCTAATCTTAACTTCATGTTTTTCATCATACAATATTCATTTTTTTCCTTATAATATAATATATTATCATTAATTCAAAAACTAGTGTAAGAGATAACATTTTTATTTTGTTTCCAAGATAGATATTGAAGTCATTACGTAATTTAAATCACATTTATAGATAACGCCTCATATATATTGTCTCAAAACCATCTTATAAACAATTGATCATGGTATTTGGTATCCATCATTAATCTATTGCTTGATTCAAATGCCAATTAAATACTTTGGGGACTTAAATCTATGGAGAAAACATTATACTGTTATGTAAAATGTAAAATTGATTTAGAACCTACCAAATAATGGTAATTGTAATTATATATATTCGAGAAATACATTTTTCTTATTTGGATTTTACTATGAGGATATTTTGGGATACCAATTCTATCAATATCTAATAGGTAATTGGAAAATAATTTAATATCATTTCAATAATATATTACTCTTAAATAAAAAAATATAAATGAATCTGGGTCAAAATATTGATATATCATTCTTTGGGACACATCTATCTTTAATGAACAAGGCTACATATTTGAATATCTATAAAAGATTGAACCTTTAGGTGGGATTTTTTATAAAATAATTATTTTAGGAAGAATATATCTAATTAAAATAAAATAACCAAAATGTCCTTATTAAAGATTTAAATCATTTTGTGGCCTATATAAATACTACATACAACTTTGAAAATATGTAAATGTATGGTAAATGTATGTCTTTCATTTTTAGGGTGAGTAAAACATAAATCTATAGGAATTATTTAAAAACTCAAGACATGAATAGCATTCTATTTTAGACCATGTATCCTCAAATTATCCTTTGACTGGATATTTATGATATTTTATGAATACCCCTCTAGATGGTTTACTCTGTTAAAGAAGTTTTATAATTGAAACTTTTCTTTTCGGGATAGATTATAAGCTACTGGAGGAAGCTATGTTATTCTTTCACCACTAACTCGGGATAACATTACCCTTCTATAAAATTCAATGATGTCCAAAATTTCCATAATTCAATTATTTTTTATATCTGGTAAATTTATTGACCTTTTAATAATATTGTCATATATATTTTTTATTTCTACGTGCATGACTAAATTAAAACGTTTTCTGAACAAGAAGTTATAATATGGTAATTTAAATAAACATTTACTCTTTTCCAACAATATTTAATAAGGTGTTTCTAATAATGTTTTTAATAAATTAGTTTTAATATATTTTAATTTTTTTAATATTTGATCAACCGTTAATTGCTATGGTAGTTCACATTATTTTTTTATTCACATCGAGTGATTTCATCCATGGTCAATATTTCTTTCTTCGAACTATAAGCTAGAGATGACCTAAACACATAGTCTTAAAGAAATGTTATAACCTAAATTAGTGTGTATCATCTTCACAAATAGGACACCCCAATATTGAATAAATAATATTTCATAAAAAAAACTTGAGACATAGGAAAACCATTTATTAGCCTATAAAATATGTCTCTGAATGTGAACACCTACCTTCAATGAGTCTCATACTATATAATTTTTTTGACCCACATCAAATTAATAACATAAGTGAATGGGAAGAAATAGAAATCAATAATTATTGGGTTCTTTTGGTTTAGATACAAGTAGAGAGAACATAATTTATTTTCACTTCATGTGTACTACTTTTTACAAAAAAAGAATTTATTCCATTAATTGATAACAAAAGATAAATGTTTTATGGATTATTCTAAAATTTAGGATACCCAAAATAATGATCTTCCATTGAGGAGAGTCTATTGGATGATATAGTTTCCCATTTATGATTATTATATTTCTGTTCAATGAAATGTTTTTAAGAGTATCATAAAATTCATATAGTCATCTATCCATTTTAATGATAAGAAAGTATTATACAAATTTTAATGGACTTGATTCATCTTTATATTTTCAGTCTTTTCCACACATATGGAATTTTGTGATTGATTCATATCTTTTGATACATAAATCATATTTCCATTCTAGTCTGTATGTAGATCAACTTTTTTCTGAGAATTCAGTCAAACATTTATTTATTCGATGTTCTTGGTGAAAATTGTTTTTTCGTACAACTATATTGGATGAATTAACTTGAATAACAACAGTTTATATAGAGTTATGGGGTTTTAGAAGGTTAATATGCTTGCTCAATTGAAAACTCTATAAAAATTTTAACTCCATCATCATAATACACTTTCATATGATTAACACCAATCAATTTTTCATTCATATCAATCCTATGAGGTTTAATAATTTTCATTTATAAATTAAATAAATAATTAACAATATGGTATTAATTATCAATGTAGAAACATAAAGATAATTTTAATAATTTTTAATATTTTCTAAATAAAATAGTCAGGCCCATTTTAGAAACTCCTAGAAGTAATAAAAACAAAAGTTATAATAACAAAAGGGATATAAGTTATTTAAGTTTCAAAATTAGACTCCTGATGAGAAGGTTTCACATTGATATGCTATTCATAGAAAATTAATTTTTAGTTTCTATGATAATGTAGAAAGGTGTTTGGTAGCATTAATTTAAGAAGTTGACTATTTATATAATTAATAATGCGGGGAGATTAATATTGAGGCTAAATTCAAATAATGGGATCCCACATGGGATAATATCCACCTTGATTATTTTTTCACCATCGAAATATTGTAATCCTCATTGAATAGTAATCATCATCTATCAATGATATAGTTGAATGAATCTCATCATCTGAATATTATTGGTGATGATCCCTAAAAAGATAACATTTTATACAAGGTTTATATGGAAAGAAACAATGGATAGTTGATGAAGTTTTATATGCACCCCAAAAGAATGAATCAGTGTTAAACATTTTTAATGAATAATTTATCCTACTTTTCTCAATATTTCTACTATAATGAGTTCATAATAATTCTTATTGATATTTTTTGAAGTGGTGGGACTAATTAACGGAATGGAATGTATGATATATATAATGAAATAAATATTATAACTAAAATATAACTATTTAAATACATATAGAAAACAATTCCCAATCACCAAATTATTTATGTCTATTAGTTAGGAAGAAATTGTTATGAATAATGATGTTTTTGTGAGAACCCTTGAAACTTTATATGTTTAAAAATGATGTGTTGTTTATATATAATCGATTAATAATAATTCTGAAAATGAAATTCAATTTGTTTTGGAATCTATTGAATTAAAATTTCTAATCGACACTTAATGATGTCATCCTATTCATGATTACAACCACTATTGTATCTATCAATCATTTATGTACTTCATTTGAGATGAATTATATATTGAAAATTTAAACAAATTGGTTCCAATTTTGGTGGAAAACATCATGATTTTTATAATAATAATTTAATTATATGTAATGAAATTGATTGGAAATTATTTATATATGTTAATACTCAATGAGATGTAAATGGATTTATATTATTACTGGAGGACTCTAGGAAACATGAAGTAATCATGGATGTTTTGATAGAAAAAAAATAATGTACACTAATTACAAGGAGTAAAAGAATAAATTTGAATATTTAATAAAATTTATTGTGGTATTAGACTGACATATTTAAAGATCTTGTTCTTAAAATAAAAAACATATATAAAAATGTTTCATTAGGAAATAAAAAGATTTAAAATAGTTTTTATATTTTTTTCCTACAAACACTACACCAATATCTATATTATCTAGATATTCCAAAAACAATTATTAGGAATAAACATTATTTGAAATATAGATACTAAAGTCATGTATGTGTTAAAATTGGTTATGTTAATAATTTATTAACATGGGATTTGATGGTGAATATTAACCATTTGCATGTTTCTTTAGGTCACCAATTTAATCTTTCATCTACCATATTGGATAAATATTAAATAAAATGTGTCCCTTATAAATAATATTTATTATACCAATATGATAGAAACTCAAATATTTTTTGTAGTATCTTTATTAACCAGTGTAGGTATTGATACTAGATTTTATAAGTGAGTGTTTTACCTTTCTCAAGTTAAATCAATTACAATCTGAGGTATTATTTATGATTTGGGTGCATTTCAATTGTATTTCCTAGAAGAGAGGCAGATAGATTTATTTTATTGGTTTTGATCAACATGACATGTATCAATGAGGATTTTTAATTTTGAATGATTATGGGGTCCTTTAATTCTTTTCAGTTTCTTATATTTTTTTATTGTCTATTCCAAAATAAAAAATAATAGAGGTGGTGTTATTATCATGGGTGTAGTTCCAAATAGAACTAAAAGACGCTAAATAATATTTTTCCTTATTTTATTTTTCATGATCTTATACATTGTGATATTCAAGTAAACATTTCAATACGAAATTGTTATTTATGTTTCTATATTTCAAATTTGTTTGGAATTTTTGTTGACTAGAATATATTAGAGAATAATCCCAAAAATATAGATTTATTTACTTTATGAAAAAACTATTGACCTCATCAATCATGTAATATGGGTATATGGAATAATAAAAACAATAATTCTAATAACTTCTCAGAAAATATTTTACAAATGGGGGTCTCAGGTAGAATACTTCTCTATGTGATATCTTACTATATAAGCCACCACACCCCACTAGGGTTCATAAACACACTCACTCTCTCCCTAGTGTTGTCAGTCCTTATATAACTCCATGATGTAATGTAGTAGTGTTTCTATAGCCCTACTACTGATGGTGTCCCTCATCACCACAACCCCCATCCAAACTAGTCTAGTTAAAGCATCCACCACTACTACTCTACTTGATGCTCCACCATTAGCTATGAAACCATAGAACTCACTAGTAGTGGTGTCACAACTAGTTATGAGGTGCAATTACTATTTTTCCACCCACACTATTGTACCCATATCATAGAATTCTAAAGGATCAATAGTTTCCCATGAATATCCCTACTAATCAGCCAAATTTATATGTACTTTGATGATTTTTGTATGTTTTCCAAGTATTAATTATTCTGGGTTTCTTTTTTTACAACCCTTGTATGTTTTTGTCCCCTCCCCAATAATTAATGATTAAATGTGGAATGATTTTTATCTAGTTTTGTGTTTTTATTTTTGTTTAAAAATATTATTCTTTTCCTAATCACTACTAATGTTGAATTATTTAACAGTACATCAAATGATATTTTTCAATGAAAAATGTGTTGAAAATATAATCAATGATAAAATCAGGAAAAATTTCTAGTGCACAGAACAACACTGATAAAGGCCCACATTATAAGCACAAACTGAACGTGATAATCAAGACACCCATAATCAGTATTATAATAATGTTTCTATAAGGGAGTCCTTTCTCAAATTTTGTTAGTGCTAGTAATGGGAGAATTTATCAGTGATTTATTTTAGAATTTATAATGGGTTCCATTTTAAGTGTTTTTCTATCACTAATAATGGTGACGTTTATCTAAGATTTTGGTTGTGCAGATAAAGATCATTCAATTACTTTAATGATTCAATATCCTTACATCATCCATGTAATACCTCTTCTCTTTGTAATTTAAATAGATTTATGTAAAAGAAGACTTAAAATATGATTGAAATAAAAATATCACATTTCCCAATCATTTCAATTACAAATTTACATATACAATATTTTTATTGATGTGTTGTATACAATTAATCAAAAAAATAAAACCAATATACAAAATAGTAAGTATTATTGTAGGATTTCCCCAAAAATAAAACATTATATAGAAGCATTCCAATTTAATAAAATCAATGTTGATTTTATTAATAGTAAATAATAAAAAAACATTAATTTTAATGTTATTTAATACACATATGATATATTATATTTTTAATAATTATATATATTAACATTATATTTATTTAATCTTGTGTCAGATTGATGTGTAGTAAATTCTTACACATAAAAAATGATGTAAGGATTATTTTACTATTGTTTGATAACAATAAAGTTTTGTTTTCAGGGATTATGATATGTGATACTTGTTACAAAAAAAAATGAAACAATAATATTGATAACACACACATTAATTTATACCAACCACATGATGTTTTGTATTGAAAAGTGGTCAACTCATACACATAAAAAATGAAATATAGATCATTATCCTAATGTTTGAAAAGAGTCTGAGTTTATTTTCATTGTTTTGAAAATATGACACATGCTTATATCTAAAATGGGTTTCCTAATGAAAACACACTCTTTGATTCATATAATCCACATCATTATAGGATTTATGTGTGGTCTATTTCTAAATTTTAAAAATTAATTATATATATTGTTTTATTGTATTATAAAAAGATGAGGTTGTTTTCTCATTTTTGTCCAATGATGGCCATTTTATACCAAGATGATACTTTTATATTGAAAAAATGTACATCATGTCAAGAAGACCATGTCATTCATTATAATGTAATGATCCGAATTTAAATACATTGCAAACACAGTATTGATAATTTCTGTAATGTTTTAAAAAATCGATCTCTTTTCCTTAGTTTTGTATTTGTGTTGCATGCTTTAAAATAATGTATAATATATATATATATATATAAACCATTGAAATATTTCCATATTGGCCACATCGTGATTCATATTGATGTTGAGTAAATTTCTACATATTAGAAATAAAATATGGATAATTTTACTAATCACATAACACAATATGAGCTCATTTTCTAATTTTTGGCCAGCAAGTTGTGTTTAAAACAAAAAATGGCACTTTTATATTAAATACCCACAATTCATGTTAAGGAAGCCATATTGTTTAACAAATTGATGTGTTTCTAATTCATACATATCAAAAGTAAATTATCGATGGTTTTCCAACATTTTCAAAATATTTTATAGTATTTATTTAGGTATTGGAATTGTGATCAATATTTTAAATTTTATGGATAATTTATATTGAAAACACACACTTTGATTCATATAGAACACATAATGTGTTTTATTAATGGGTGATTGATTTCTATAAGTCACAATTAAATTATTGACCATTTTACTAAGATTTAAAAATAGTAAAATATTATTTTCATTATTTGGTCTATGAGATAAGAATATTCATCAATAATATCCCATTAATATAGAATACATGTAATTTGATTCATAATGAAAACTTAATGTTCCCTAATGATGTGTGGTAAGCTAAAATAAGTAAAAAATGATTAATTGATCACATTCCTAATTTCTGAGAATAATCTAAGATTGTTCTCTTCGGTTTTCTTATGTGATGATTGTTTTAAAAGAAAATGTAACATCCAAATGGAAAACAATAACTTCAAGTCATAGCAACCACATCATCGTTCAGATTAAAATATGGTTAGTTCCTATATGTCAAAAATAAATTAGGGAAAATTTTATTAATTTTTGAAAAATAACATTAGCTTGTTTTTTTTACATTTTTTATATGTTTCATATTTTAAAGTAAAATGATAGTTTTATACTGAAAACATGTACTTAAATTCCTAAAGACCACATTTTGTATCATTTTGATGTGCAGATTATTCATATATATCAAAAATAAAATATAGATTCTTATTCTATTATTTGAAAGTAATTCAATATGTTTTTCTATTTTTTGGCTAGGTAATGTGTGTTTTGAAATATATTGGTTCTTCTATGTTGAAAATAATAAGTTCATATTCTAAAATAAATGTTGTTTTTTGGTTTGATGGGAGGAAAATTCTTATATACAAAAAATGACTTATGGATAGTTTTACAGAATTATGAAAATAATATTATTGTTTCTTCTTGGATTTGAGTATGCCTTGTGTGTTTTACAATAAATTGTCATTTTTAAATTCAAACCCCACATTGCAAGTCATATTGTTTCAAACCATGTATCAAACTGAATAGAAATCAAATCCTACAACTCAGAATGAAATATGTTTCATTTTAGTAATGTTTTAAAATAACACGATATAATTTTCTTGATTATGGAATCGTGACATGTGTTTTAAACATAAATGGAACCAATAAATTGAAAAAACCCATTTTTTTATTCAAACCACACCATATTCCAAATTTACATGTGATAAATTCATACGCATAAATCATTTATGGATCGTTTTTCTAACGTTTGAACACAATTTCACCTTTTATTTTCAGATTTTTCTGATGATATTATTTTAAAACTAAAATTAATCTTATATATTGAAAACATACACTTAGAGTCATACCTAAAAAATCACGGCCTAGATCAAAATTAGGTCACTTTTTATAAATTACAAATAAATAGTGGATACTTTTCCTAAATAACAAATATAATATATGTTTCTATTGTTAGTTTTTTCTAGTTAAATGTGTTTTAATCTGAAATGAATCTTTTAAATTGGGAACCCAGACAAGGAGTATACCAACCATTTCATGTGTTCGAAGAATGTGAGGTAACCAATTACATGAGGGAAATGAATCATTGATAGTCTTCCTAATATTTCAAGACAATATGAGATTTTCTAATAAGTTATTGATATATGACACATGTGTTACATGAAAATGAAACATAAAAACAAGAAATTTAAGTCATACTGGCATCATCATGTGTCATATTTAAGTGTGGACATTTCCTACACATCAAAAAAGAATTATGGATCATTTTACAAATGGATAAATAAAATAAGAGCTCATTTTTAGATATTTTTCTATGTGGTGTGTATTTAAATCAAAAATGATGAGTTTTTATCGAAAAAGAACATCATTCATGAATACCAGAGAGATCATGAGTCAGAGTGACATGCGGTAGATTCCCATATGTCACACATTTATTATGGATCATTAACATATTTTTTCAAAACAATAATAGTTATTTTCTTAGTATTGGACATGTGGGGAATATTTTAAACAAAAAATACACTTTTAGATTGAAAACATTCCTATTGAACCATTTTATCCACATCATGTGTCATATAATTGGTCAGTCGACTCATACACTCCAAAAAATAAATTATAGATCGTTTTCAAAAAAATTTAGACAATATGAGCATGTTTTTCTATATATATCCACAGAAAATATTTTTGAATCTAAAATAAAAAATTTATTGTAAAAATAATTATTTCTTACCGGCCATATACAATGCCATATTCATCATGGTTGATTTCTATATTTCTACAAATTAATTATGAATCAATTTCCTAAATTCTAAAAATAATATGATATTGTTTACTCAATTTTGATATTATGCTATGTATTTTAATATAAAATAAAACGTTTATATTAAAAAAATAGTTTTAACCATTAGGTTCACATCTTTTTTCCGATTGATGTCTTGTTAATTCTTACTCATTAAAAAAATTATGGATAATGTTTCTATATTTTTAGAATAATGTACTCTCTTATACTATGTTTTGTATCTATAATGTTTATTTTAGAGTAAAATGATACTTTAAAATCTAATACATACATGTTGAATCATACTATTGAGATCATTTATCATATTGATGTGCAATTGATTCGTACCCATCACACATGAATTATGGGACTTTGTCCTACTGTTTGAAAATAATATAATCGTGATTTCTGAGTATTTATAATTGTATTCATTTTTAATGCTAAAATAAAACATTTCTATTCAAAACATGTAATTTAATTAATACTAAATATTCATGTTTCATAATTATTTTTAGTCAATTCCAACACATCAAAAATCAATTGTAGATAAATTTCCAGAAATTTGAAAATAATCAGATCTTGTTTCATTAGTTTTGACAATATTACACTTTTGTTTCTGTAAAATGGAATCCATATATAGAGAACATGAAATTTGATTCATAGAAAAAACAAAATATTTTATATTTATATGTTTTTGGATCATAAAAATAAATAATAAGATCACTCACACTATTCAAATCATTTGGGAAAATAAAAAACACCAAAATAAGAACTAAAACTATTGAAATAATGGAATAGCATGAATGGAAGATCAAAAGAGAAAAAATGTATATAATTTAACTATTTAATTATCTATGGAGTTCAATGGATATGGGATTCAAAATTTTAGTTCCACAAGAACGAGAACAATATGAAGGACGAGGTCCTCTACTGATGTTCTACTTAAAAGATCGTGAAGGTGTTATCATTAGCTTTAAAAAAACATTAATAAAGACCCATATTTATCATAAATACAATAAAAATTGATGATAAACCTGTCATTTATGAGTTTTTACTCTTATTGCTGATAAATATGGTATTTTATTATCACATTATAGAAAAGGTTGATAAAAATAGTTTTTTAAAGTACATTCTATTTTCATGGAGAAGTAACCAATATTTATTAGTAATTTTCTGAAAGAGAAAATAAAGATCAATATTTCTTCACCTAAGAGGTGATGCCCACTAATATCATCCCCCACCCAACAGAGTGTTAGGGACCTCTATCATCCTTTAAAGGATCTCAACCTCCCTCATTCAATCCATTTTATTTTTCCAATTTTCTTCTTTCTTTCCCTCAGATCTCGCTTGTCCATAAATATTTATATTTGATTGATGGTTTCCTAAAAATTCACTCCCATACTCGGAGTTCATTAATGCCTCATTTATTCTAATCCAAATGTTTTCATAATGTTTCAAACAATGTATTCCATAGGTAGATTCATTAGATCATTTTTTCAAATATTGGGGACTAAATTAAATATTAACCATGGGTATTCCCAAAAATTGGCACAAAATGATTAATTATCACTAGATAAAGACATAGTCTAGCTCTAGTCTAATGCCCACCACATTTATAATTGATCTTATATATCATTATTCATGAGGAATTATGATTTTAACATCAAATGACATACCCTCACTATGGAGATTTGGGATAGATTTCTAGACCACCCATTTCCTTTTCAGAATCCATCCATTATTACAATGCTTAGTAATTTGGGTGGTATATATTTATGTAATAATAGTAAATATAGAAATTTTTTCCATCCAATATCTCTAAAAAATATCATTAATGTTTATGTTTTATAAACTCTAGTATATAATGTTTGGATTGTATTTGGGGAATAAATTTTCTCCAAGAAACCTTTTTATCTAGAGTCGTGGTTTTTTTTATATTCATTCAAGAAAAAAGTATTACTTCAACACAGTGGGTAGGCATTGGTGCATGAATCACTACCAGAAGAATGATTAAATATTAGGAAGCAGTTGTGAGGGTATGGTGTCCAATTATAGTGAAGGTGACAAGGAACTTGTTCAAATAGGTTTTTTACTGACCAAAGCTGTAGTTTAGAGATAGTTTACTTTAGATCACCTGAGGGTGGGGAGTCAAATATGCACAACTACCCACATGTCTCATCGAATGCCACATGATTTTTAGAGAAATAGATATTTTTGTCACCATCTATAATGAGGCGCATATGTTAATACCATATTTGAGTGTAGTTAACATAAATGGAATACTGAGATGTGATTTTGAGGTGGTGTGTGCAATAGAGCCCATGAAAATTAAAATAAATGCAGCTAAGGGGGATTCCAATGAGAAACCAGTAAAAATTGGTTATGATTCTAAACATAAGGTGGTGTTATTGGTGGCATGTGATAAAGATTAAATAGTCTGTATATCCATTGGAGGTTGTTTGGATCGGTGAATGATACAACCAAGGAGAGGTTGGGCCAGAGTATCTAGACTATTAATATTGTTAATATCTATGGTGATTTGGAAGTTGAATATTCTGTTTGGGAGAAGAGGATGAAATACATGCAACAATTATTATCCAAAACCTAATAAGTAGAGGACTTCTGTGATAGCCAATTCCTTTATGGGACATATTAAGAGGATAAGATATGTAGCCAGGTTTCGGTGGACATTTTCGATGGAGATTACGTGAGAATCTTATACATCCCGAGGAGGAATATATGGAAAGAAAAAAATGGATTTAGGGATATGAATTGTGTTAACTGTAAATAGGTCTAATAGATAAAAGGACTAATATTAGTTACCTTTTTTGATGGGAACTAGTTCATCCGAAAATAATAATGTGATGGATAGTGAACCCATGTATCATGGCTGGGAAAGGCAAGAAGAGTTCGAATATTAATTCTGAAAATCAGATAATGGAGTGTGGTGAGGCCAATAAATATGAACTGAATGGTGGTATAATCTAAGATAAGATTTAATAATATTAGGTATATAATGGTAAGGTTCATTTAGTAGATAAAGATGATAGAGAAAACGGGGGGGGGGGGGCATGAGGGCTTATTATTATTTTTAATGAATAAATGTTATAGGATGAATCTAAGATAAATGATACTTATGAGAAGGTCAACATGATGAATTAGAGGATGATTCTTATGGAAACTAATAAGGTGCATTGTTTATAAATCAATAATAAAGATATAATTTTGATATGTGGTTTCAATAAAATGAATGTTGGTGTTGAATAGTATATCCAAACTTTGCATTAAACGATCTATTGTTTTTAAGACAACGTCGAGGATAACAAAGACCTAAAGGCCTCTACACATCAATGGATGTTATATAAAGTTATGTATAATTATATAACAAAATATAATTTCAATGATTCAGGGATTTCATATGGTTTATTTTCGTTTCATGTTTATAAAATGAAATGTTTCTTAATTTTTCTCATAAGGTGGTTTCCATAATAAAATGTTAATTTTCAGTTAGCTGATAAAGACTATATAAAATAAATTATAAAATACTAAATGAATATATATAAAAAGTTTATTAATAATAAAAATGTAAAAATTAATAAGCATTATTAAAGAATATATAATCTTAAATAAATTAATATAATAAATGACAGAAATTTAATAAGAAAATGAAATGACTTCAAAATTATTTAAAAATTTCATGTGTTTTAATATTTATATAAATTATTGATAAATTAATATAAAGATATATAAAAATAAATTGAATATGTATTAAATATATACATTATAGCCATTTTATAAACCTTTAATGCAAAAGAATAAATTTGTAAAAATAATATAAAAAATAAATAATTTACAATAATATTAAAATAATAAATAATAAATCTAAATGTATTATAAAAAAAGTAAAAAATAGGAAACATTTGTAGGGAATAAATAATACTAAAAAATATTAATTCAATGATTGTTAAAAAAGAGGGATAGAAAATAATTAACAAAATCTATAGATTGAAAAAATATTAAAAAATGAACAAGTATTATTAATTATTTAAATTATATTAAAATGTAATAATAAATAT
This sequence comes from Viscum album, assembly GCA_963277665.1. Classification (NCBI taxonomy): domain Eukaryota; kingdom Viridiplantae; phylum Streptophyta; class Magnoliopsida; order Santalales; family Viscaceae; genus Viscum; species Viscum album. Next base: position 356,427,883 of record OY728158.1, on the reverse strand, counting down.
ATAATAAAATGTAAATGAATAGATTTTAATTATATAATTTACAACCATATTAAAATAATTTTATCATAATAAATATACATAATAAAATTTATAAAATTATAAAAAATTTAACAATGATACTTTGGAAATTGATAAACTAAAAAAAATTAAGATTATTATTTATCAGATAATATTTAAAATAAAAAATTCAAATAAATTTAAAATTAATAAATATTATATTTTTGTTAGTATTATTAAATAATATTAATATTTACTAATTCAAAACAGTATATATATAATATAATATGTTAATAAATATAATTACAAAATAAATATTAAAAGTTAAATAAATTGTAGAAATAATATGTATGTATTTGTTCTATATAGAAATGAATTTCATATATCGGTGTTTCAATTTAATTTAACACACATTTGATAAATGTTAAACTGGAGAAAAAATCACATTTAATTTAATTTTCATTACTTAATATAATCAGTTTATATTTCTAATTAATATTATTTTTTAATTATAAACAATTTTTCAGTAAGTATATGACTTATTTAATGTAAATATACATTTTATGTAACATAATGATCTATATATAAAGAATTATTATATATATTTATATATATATATAAATATATATTGACATATATATATATATATTGATATTATATATATGGATAAATTTCAATATTAAAAAAATTAGATATATCCATGAAAAATTATTTATAAAGAATATAAAGATTAATAAATTACAAAATATATTTATTAAAAAAATATTTAAAATAATAAAATTAAAGAAATTTAAATAAAACATTATTTCTAAAATAGAAAGAAACATTTATTTATGAATATTAATATAGAAATAATATTCATTAGTGCTAAAATTGACTTTTTCATTTCTTAAAACAGCATGAAACATTAATCATCATAGATAAAAGACCCCTTTATCGGCATAGATGAATGACCCCTTTATCATCGCTGATAAATGTCCCCATTATTTGCGTAGTTGTTAGTGCTAGTAAGGATAATGGAAATTGGTGAAAATATATACTCTTGCACCATCCCTAAGACATAAACATATGAAAAATAGAAAATCAAATTGGAATATAAATATTACAGAAAATGTAAATGTTATATATATATATTGCATTGCAATATTATTTCTATTAAAAATTTATATTCTCGATTTTTTCACTGATGTGATATTTAAAATTAATTAGACAAAAATACAATCCAGTATACAAAATATAAAAGTTATAGAATTTTTTTTTCAAAATCAAACTCTTTTAAAACATATCATTGAAATAAACACAATGTTTTTTTATAACCGTACATAAAAATAATTAAACAATTTATTATTTTAATATAGTCAATATATGATAAATTATATTGTCAATTACTATGTTTTTCAATGAAATCCTTATTTATTTTATTAATTTTATTATTATTTCTTGTATTTTTATCTTTATATTCGTTAATATTTGTTAAATATACCATCAATTTAAAATTTTACTTCGAATTATTAATTACATTGTAAATTAATAATATAAATAAATTATATTGTTCATTACATACCATGTTAATGATTTTTTAGTTACTAAATATTGTTATTACCATTGTTTTATTAAAAATTTAATCATTAAACAAATTTAAGATTTTTAAATTGAAAACATGGACATTGATAATGGAGAGCACATTGTGTGTCATATTGATGTGTGGTAAACTCATACACATAATTAATTATTGATGGATCATTATCCTAATATTTTAATATAATATAATCGAATATAATCTATTTTTATAATGTTCCACATGTTTTAAACTTATATACATCTTTTATATTTAAAACACTCTATTGGAGTTATACTGACCTCATCATATGTCATGTCGATGTGCATTAGATTAATAATTTTCATAAATTAATTATGGACTATCTTCATAATTTTTTAAAATAATAGGAGATCATTTACACAATGGTATTAATTTGATGCTCATTTTATATTGAAATAAAACATTCATATTTAAAACACACACATTTAATTATACTAAAAACAAAATGTGTTGGATTTACTTGAGGTTGATTCCTATACATCAATAATGATTTATGGATCATCGTCCTAAATTTTGAAAACAAAGAGGGTTTTTTCATGGGCTCAGCTATGTGTTGTATGTTTTAATCTAAAAATAATATTTAATATAAAAAACGAGTCATATTCACCACATTTAGTGTCAGATTAACGTGTGATCAATTACTATAATAAAAATTTAATTATGGATCATTTTAATGATGTTAAAAATATTAGGTGATTGTTTTAAGGATTTTGGATATTTGGCACGCACTATAAACTAAAATGGAATTTTATATTTGAATCACTAAAATAGGGTCATCTTAGACATTGTATGTCATATTGACATGTTGTTGATTCAAACATGTCATGTTGAAATTTTGGATTATTTTCCTAATATTTAAAAATGAAAAAGTTCATTTTTTTCAATTCTGGAAAAGTGATACGTGTTTTAAACCAAAACGACACTTCTATATTGAAATTAATACATGTTATATCCTAAATACCATATCAAAAGTTTGATGGACCTGAAATACATTACTATACATCTTCAATGTATTTTGTATTTTTACTAATGTTTCAAAACAATTTGAGTTCATTTCTTGGTTTTAGCTAGGCGACACATGTTTTATACTGAAATGAAAATTTTATATTTTGAACACATAATTTGAACCATATCATGAAAATCATGTTTCGTATTTATATGTATTAAATTCCAACACATAAAAAATGAATTATGTATTATTTTCTAAAATTTTAAAAAAAAAATCCAATCTCATTTTCATGGTTTTGAAAATGTGACACAATGGCTAAGATAATGTGAATAATTTATATTTAATACATTCTCATTGATCCATAGAAAAAACATAAAGTGTTATAATTATGTGTCGTCAATTTTTACACATAAAAAATGAATTAGGGATCATTTTATATATATTTTTTAAAAAATCAGATCTCATTTTTCTGTTTTAGCTATGTGACATGTGTTTTTAAATAAAATAAATCTTTTATATTTAAAAACATTTCTTTGAGTCATATCAGAAGAATCGTGCATTAAATTAACTTATGATTGATTCGAAAATATCACAAATTAAATGGGTATGTTTTTTATAATTCAAAAAAAACATGATATCAGAATCTCATTTCTGACTATGTGACATGAGTTTTAAACTAAAATTATTCATTTATTAAAAACACACATTATGAGTCATACCAACCACATCCTGTGTCATGTTGAAATGAAGTTAGTTTATATATTTATAATATAAATTATTGATCATTGTCATCATTCTACAAAAAGATCTTATATTTGTTTTCTCTATTTTGGATATGCGAGACATGTTTTTAACTAAAATAACAAATATATAATGAAAATGTGCACTTTGAGTCATATAACCTACATCAAATGTTAGAATGATATGAGGTCAATTCCTACCGAACAAAAATGAATTATTTTCCATTTTTTAATAGTTAGTTTACAATGTGATCTTGTTTTCTCAGTTTTCATATCATCATGAGTATTTTAAACCAAAATGAAACATTTCAATTCAAAACACACAATTGGAGTCATATCAGACACATTGTGGATTATACTAATCTGTGATACACTATTATATCAAAAAAGGGATCATGGATCATTTTCTTAAACATTCAAGACAAAATATGTTCTTGATTATAATTTTTTCCCTATGTGATTCATGTTTTACACTATAATGAAACATAAAACACACCCTCTGTGTAATACCAGAAACATCGTGTGTCCGATTTATGTGGAGTCAATTCTTACATATAAAACACGAATTATGAATCATTTCCATAATGATTGAGAAAAATCAGATATCAAATAATTATTTTGTCTATGTGATTATTGATCTAAACTATAAATACACTTTTATATTAAAAACACATACTTTCAGTCATACCAGCCACATCGTGTGTTATCCCGACATGTTTTCAATTCGTATATCCCATACATGAAATATTTACTGTAATAATAAGTTTGGAAAACAATTTTAAAATTATTACATGGTTTCTGATAAGTGACACATGTTTTAAACTACAATGACACTTTTATATTGAAAACATTCACATTATGTCATACTATAAACATCAATTGGTGGATTGAAATTTAGTAGATTCATACACAAGAAAAATGATTTATAGATCATTTTTTTTAATTATTATGACAATATTATATGATATTCACATTATTTCAATGGTATGTAATTTTCAAACTAAAATGACACTTTTTAAGTTGAAAAGATGCAGTTTTAATCATAAAATCCACATTTGGCGTTAAATTGATGTGTGGTCAATTCATAAATGTCAAATAATTTATGGATCATTTTTCTAATGGTTTTTTTAAAAATATTAGATATTTTAATCTATTTTTACAATATGATATGTGTTTTAATCTAAAATTACACATTTATATTGAAAAAAAGCACATGGAATTATTTGGGTCACGTCATGTGTCAGATAGACCTTCAGTCATTTCTTATACAATATAATGTAATTATGGATTATTTTTATAATGTATTAGAATAGTTTTATCTCATTTAATTTTATTGGGATTTGTGATGTTTCATAGAGTAAAATAATAATTTGAATGTGATGATGTGAACTTTGATTCATAATGGCACCTCATGTTTCCTGTTGATTGGTAGTTGATTCCAACAAATCCAACATGAATTATCAACCGTTTTCATAATTATTGAAAATAATATAATCGTAATTTCGTTATATAGATAATTTGATTTTCATTTTTAACTAAAGTGAAAAGGATATATTGAACACAAACATATTGATTTTTACCAACCTCATCATGGTTCAGATTTATTTTCATTAAAATTATACTTAAATAAAATGAATTATAGATTGTTTTCTGAAATTTTGACAACAATACGATCTCATTTGTTCAGTTTCGACAATTTTGAATGTGTTTTAAACAAAAATGAATCTTTTATATTGAAATAATTATATTTGAATCATTATGGCAGCATTGTATTTATGATTGATACTTTATCTGACCGAAAATTATAGCCTTTTTATTAATGAGGGTGAAAAACACAACATACAATAAAAAATTCATGGGTGAAAATTTGGAGAAACCTGAAGTCATATGCACAAAAAATCATAAAACTATCAATTGGAAGAAAACCCTTAGAAGAAAAAAACATTAACATGTTATCCCAGTTACCTTTGGATGCAAGAGAATCCAAAAACATATTACCCTCATGCCACCTATGTAGAACTGATATACATAAAAAATAAGTTCCCATAAATAATTTGTGTGGTTAATAATATTCCCATGGAAATTAATCTAACTCTCCATAGATATAACAATAGTTGAAGAATTTTGTCAAATAAATTTCATTTGAATATTTATTTCATTATATAATTTGAGTCTATGATGCATAACTGAGGCCGTTGTAACAACTGATGTACCTTCCCATAGAAAGAAGAAAACTGCAATATAACCAAGCCACTACCATCATAAAAAACAACTCCTCTTTTTTGATCATTTGAAATCAAGAACCATCCACATTTAATTTAATACGATCTGCTGGAGGTGGTCATCTCACCCAAACAACTAGATACCTCTTCCTAGAAACATCAGCCTTGATCGAACTACCAGGTGAAAAAATTCAACATTTAACCAAGAAGATGTTAAATTTTTATAGTGATTCTCAAATGAAGAGAGTGTGTCTTGAAACAATCACCTAATACAATGACTATTAGGCCAAAAACTTTGATGAAATGTAGAGTTACACATCTAAAATATAATCATACATACATGGGTGTTGAAAAAGGACCATCCCATGGATTTTCCCTTATATATTTCTTGTGAATACCAAAATAGATTCAAAATATAATCTATAAAATGTACACATCCACTAAAACATGGAAATCCATAACTAGAACCCACAAATACATAGCTGAGTCACTTTTAAAAAAATAAGAACAACATATTTAGATTAATAGTATCATAAAACATTCATTTCAATAAAAGAGGAATACTAATTTCATGAAGATTATAATAAGTAGGATTAGAAATATTTTGACTTCTACAAAGAAGAAAAATGAATTTAGGATAAAATATTAACACCATAGTCTACTACTCATATTATCCCAGTTATAATAAAGATGAATAATGAAAAAATATCATAGAAATAAAATTATATATAAATATGTATAAGTGATGGATTCTAACACAACATAAATAAATTATGGATCATTTTCATAAATTTAAAAAAAATATCCATATGTGTTTTCCATGATTTGATAATGTGAAATGTGCATAAAACATAATAAAATTTTAGAGATCAATTTTCCCCAAAAAAAGTCTCAAATTACAATCTCTATTAAACTACCTCCACATATAATTCCATGATTCTAATTTTATCATTGGATTAGAATATTATAAAGCAATCAATATTAGTATTTATCATATCATTTATTGGTATTTATTTGGGCGAATAAAATGTGAATAGGATGGAATTCGCATTTTATTTTCATCATGGTTATGGATGTGATTATAACAGAGTTGAGACGCTTTTCACAGACTCATAAAAATGTAGAAATACACGAAATGAAAATTATAATTCTAGGTTCATGGAAGTACCTTTCTTATAATTTGTTCATATGAATTCAAATTTGTGGGTAAATGATCTTTTACCCATGTCCATCTAACCATTATCTTTATTATACCCTCATTGTATAATTTCCCACGCGAAAAATTAGCTTCATGAATGTTACTAGCTCAACCCCATTTTGAATGGTTAAACCCACAATGATACATATCCTTGAGAAATCATTGAAATCATTTTTTCTCTGTATCTTCATCGGTAAAGAATATTTTTGTTTCAAACAACTCAAACAAACACATAAAAAATGAAATTAATAAAAAATTAAAATTAAAGTCATGATCATTTGTGGAATTATATTATATAATTTATAATTATTTAAGAAACATAATAATAATAGTATTATTGAATTTATGATATAACGTTTTTGTAAATATATAATTTATGTTAAATTTTATTGTAAATGAATTTATAGATGCAAGTGACTTTGAATGTTTCTGAAATTATTTCCCATCAATTTGGGGAAATTTAAAAATACACCTTTTCTATTTATCATAGATACAACACCCTAAAGAAAAATATTCCTCATATTTTCACAAGGCAAAGGGACCATATGTTGTCATGAACTTTTCCGGGTACCCTGTGATTGTTTGTGAAAAATTGGTATCATTAGAGGCTGTTCAGCTTCTATCTTAAAGTCAGTATTTATTTCTGAAATCATTACGGGACATAGAAGGTAGGTTTAATTGAGTGCATGTCCTTATCATATTGAAATAATCCTTAAGTCTCCATGTATGGTTACGAAAATAAACCTTTTGGATTAGTTTTAGTCTTTTACCAATATAAATTTGGATATGTTGAAATCTAAATCTTGTTTGTCCCTTCTATTGAGAATACTTTTTCTTAATACATTGTTTGTGTGTTAATCTATCGTTATCTTTTTATATGCTGATGTTGTGTAGCATCATGCCTCCGAGAATACGTGAGAATTAGGGACAATAAATGGATGCTTCTATATCATAGTAAGAAAATGATGTTTCTGATATGAATATAGTTAATGTTATTGAGTACAATGTCATAGCACTGGGAAAGGTACCACCTCAAGTTCCAGCTTAGGCTCTATCCGTGGATCCTTTGGTGGATGTTCTTCAATATAGTTTTCAATTGTTCATTCTCCACAATCCAAAAGTATTCAAAGGATCCAATGATCCTCAACATGATGAGGAATGGTTGGTTAAGATATATCATCTGTTTGAGTTATTGGACATTCCAGAAGTTGAAGTGTTGGATAAGGATGTAGAGTTTTGCAAGATGAAGTTGGCCAACCAGACTATGACTAAGTATTCAAATATATTTTCTGAGCCAGTGCAATTTTCACTTGAGATTGTATCTAATGAAATAATGTAGATTAAGAGGTTCTATTTAAGACTTTAATTAGATATCTATTCAAATGATTTCTTGCTGAAGCTTCCCACTTATAATGATGTGCAAGATAGGGAGATGATGGTTGAGATTGACATGGCTGGCAAGTCAGGGTTGGCATGAGTTCCATTTTATCCTAGTGGCAGCATTGGTTCCATCATATGTAAATAGATGGATGGTGAACTTCATGTAATTTCTTGATGGTATATTCAGTCCATTTTTCTTACAGCTCTAGGAAGAAGTTCATTGACTTTCTAATAGTTTGGAATGTCAGGAAATTATTGGAGGGATTTCATAGAGGTTCCCAATAATCGTAGATCTTGAATATGTTCATGGAACATGAAAAGGTTCTTCCATTAATTTTTTGACTGTACGTAATAATATAGGATCATCAACTCTTCCTAAAACTATAGGGGAATGAAATACTTCAATCATAAAAAGGAAATCGCAATGGGAATTTATGACAAAGCTTCTTCACAATATGGAAGAGTTTCTAGAAGAAGGATAGAAATATCTAGTGACATTGAGAGGTACCATTACCATTAACTCATCATTATTATCTTCTCATTTTGATATGAGTTCATCTCATTCATTTATTTAAACCTATATCAATAAAATTCTAAATAATTTTTTGGAACAATTATATTGTGAAATTGATATTACTACACCCCTTGGTACGAAGAGAGTGTAGGGTCTTCGTACTTATTATTTTGACTTCTCTCTATCTTTTGTTGGGATTGCTTGGAGTTTTCTAGTTCTTGATATGAAGTATCATGGAATAATATTCTAGATGGACTGGCTCATTACCAACAATTCTTGAATTGATTGTTATCTTCAATGGGTCAACTTTACTGCACTAAGCGATGTGCTTCTTGTTTGTCATGGATAATGGGACCAAAGGTTTAGAAGAGTAAGACATTTTTATCTATATTTGTGGAATGTGATATCAGTTATTTTTTTTACATGGAGTAAGATCTAATGGGTGGGGATCTTCTTCCAGTTTTCACCATGTTTCTGATGTGTTCCCTTCATATTTATTTAGTCTACCACCAGTGTGAGATGTTGATTTTTCTATTTAGTTAATGCATGGTACTCGACGGGTATATATCCCCTTTTGCCTCATGACTCTAGCTAAACATAAAAATCTGAAGTCTTAGTTGTATTATCTCCTAGATAAAGGATTTATTCATTAAATTGTGTCACCTTGGGAAACACTGGTTCTCTTTTATAAGGAGACTGATGGTTCCCTTTCGTTGTGTTTTGATTATCAAAATATCATTCAAGTTTTGATAAATAAAATATACTTGATTATATGGATTGATGAACTAGTTGTTCAATTAAAATGGGTGAGGAGGTTTCAAATGATCTTACATCCATCTGGTTACCATCTTATGAGGATAAAAGAATCTGACATTCATAAAATTTCCATTCAAAGAAGGTATGGGAACTTGGAGTGCCTTGTTATGCCCTACGGTTTAAAAAATGCTCCTGTAATTTTTATGGTATACTAAAAAATATTTTTCATTAGTGTTTCGATACCTTTCTGGTAGTATTTTTGGATAAAATTCATGTTTACTCCATGTCCGAGGAGGATAATGTGAAACATCTGAGAATAGTTCTAAATATTTTAAGAAATCACTCACATAATTCCAAGATTTAAAATTGTGATTTTTGGATTTGAGAAGTTAAATACTTGGGATATGTGGTTTATGAATATAGTGTATCAGTTGATCCTGAAAAATTAAATGTTTTTATGATGTGGGAGTAACCATGAAATGTCATTGAGAGATAGAGCATCTTGGTCTTAGCTGGATATTACTGTAGATTTCTGAAGGACTTTTCAGAGTATTCTTCTTCAATAACTGATCTAAATCGGAAAGGACGTAATGATTGTATGGAATGATAAATTTCAGACTTATTTTGTGGAGATGAAGTGTCTGCTGACAATTGTGCATGTGTTAACATTTCTTGATGTTAGGAATGGATATATAGTCTTTTTTGATACATCAGGTTTAGGCTTGGGCTTCGTTCTTATGCAATGTGGTCATGTAATGGCATATGGATATTTTCATCTTAGGCTACACAACAAGAATAATCATTCCCATGATCTAGAATTACCGGTTGTGACTTTAACATTTCTTATACCCCAGGGAAGGGTAATGTTGTCGATTATGCTTAGAGTAGGAAACATCCATCCATTTTAGTGAAATATTCTTCAGAATAGTGCAATTTGATGGATCTTTTTGCATGGTTTCATATTAGATTTTAGGATGAATGGGTTAATGATTCTTTATCTAGTGTGCCATTAATGTCTACTCTTATCGATATGATTCAACAAGATCATGATGATGAGTACTTTTTTAATAGAGAATCGCTTTATGGTGGGGAGATATTTTCCCAATGGTCATTCTCTAGAGAGGGTGTTAAATGAAATCATAAACACTTTGTTGTGATGATAGGGGAAATAAAGGTAGTGATGGAGGATTTATATAATTATTAATGGGTTCTTCACCAAATAACAACTAATATGTTCTATGACATGAGGTGGCAGTTCTTGTCATTAGTTATGAGATGAGACATTGCTGAGTTTGTCTCTTGTTTTTATAGGTTCAAACAAATAAATTATGAGCACCAAAAACCATCAGGATTTCTTCAACCACTCCCAATCTCTACTTGAATGTGGCATAAGATATCTATGGAATTTTTGGTTGGTGTTCCACCTATCAAGAGATAGAATAATGCAATATGGTTTTTGATCAACAAGATGACCAATTCAGATCACTTTATGCCCATTCGTGATATTTCCAATGTCTAGGAGTTGGGAAATATCTACGTGAAATAGATTGTTTTGTTATATGGAGTTCCATCTTCTATAGTAAATGATAGGGATCCTTGTTTCACTTCTCTCTTTTGTAGAGGCCTTCAAGGTGCATTGGGATCTCAGTTTTGTATGAGCACGAACTCCCATATGCAATCGGATGTACAAACATATAGAGCTATACATCTTATTGAGGATATAGTATATGCTTGTTTTCTTGATTCTTGTGGGTAATCAGATGACCACTTGGGGCTGGTTCGGTTCACTTATAAAAATAGATAATAGTCAACTATCAGAATGGCACCTTTTGATGCCTCGTATGGCCACCCATGTAAATATTTTTTGTGTTGGTCGGAGGTTGGTAAAAGATCTTTAGTTTTCCAAGCATCATGTATGAGATGGTAGAAAAGATATAACTGGTTCATCAGATGATGTTGAAAGCATATATCTGATATAAATCTTATGACGATCAATTTAATAGACCATTGGAGTTTGTAGTTGGTGTTCAGGTGTTCTTCAATGCTTCACCCCGGTTGGGTAATCAGTGGCTTGGTAAGAAAGGGAAGCATTCTCCTTGCATTGTGGGACATTTCATGGTTTTTTAGCAGGTGGGGATGGTTACATTACATTTGGAACTACCACCTCATCTGATGCTGATACATAACATGTTCCATGAATCACATCTAAGAAAGTTTCTATATGATCCATCTGACAATTAGATCTGGAGTTATCTTTATATCGATCCTGATTTATCTATGACAGAGCAACCAGTATGGATAGTCGATTCTGATAACAACGTGCTTCATTGGATGAAAATACCTTTTATCATGTACTATGATTAAATTGCTTTGATAGTCATGAAGATGGGGAACACAAGTCCCTAATGAAAGCGAATTTTCCTTAACTCTTTGGCATGGAAGACTTGTAATACGATTTTTGACGGGAGAATGTTTTTATGGAGGGTGGTTGTAACAACGTGTTACCTTTATCAGATATGTTTTCTACCTCTTCAAAGTCCCCTTTTGGTTAAAAATCCTTTTATTTGATTTTTATGTGTTTACTATAGACTAAAGAACAGGTACACATCATGTACCTGAAGTACATGTCATCTACATGGTGATGGTTTCATTCCATGGACAGGGAGATCATGTCATCAGTGGGGAGATCCTTTCGTGAGCTGGTACAAACATTTTAGGGGTTAAATAGCAGGTTTTTAACCCGAGGCGATGGTTTTGTAGAATAATTATCCATTGTGGACAACATTTCATTCCCCTTAGGTACACCTCATGACTCGACCCACACAATACCTTAAGTAATTCATTTGGAAGCAATGTTCAGTCTATTATTCTTAGACCTCTATTCTCTCGACCGTAGACTCTCACTTTGTTGTTTTCAGAGGCTCCCAACCTTCCAGTTCAATCTGACCATCTTCGAATCCTCACTAAATATGTAGTGTGATTCTCAAGTAAAGGTTCACCCATGTTCCACAAGTTTCTCTCCTTTGATTGTAACACCCCAGGTAAATAATGAATACGACATTTTCATAATTATCCATATTTGTGAATAAAATATTAATATTACTTTAAAGGGGACACTATGCTCGATGGCGTACCCAACATGCAACAACGAGTTTCTTGGGAATCTTACGTTGCACGCTAATAATAAAATAATATTATTTTAAATGGTAGTTAACATGTAGCCGTTATAATGGCGGGAATGGAGAGAAATAACTGAAATATGATTATATATGTTTTTAAATGTTTTTACATTTATCCAATAAAGGATAGAGGATTAAAATACGGAAAGAATTCAATTTTAGGCGTATATGCCCTAGTTTTCACTAAAGGTTCACTTATCACCTTTTGATGGCGAACCGTCATTAAATATAGTTTTGTTCACTCTTAAACATTCTTTTGGACCAAATAAAACTCTTATTAAGAATCGGAACATCAAAATTTACTTTGTGTAAATTTTTGGTATCTTTCCGATAAAGTTCATTTTTTTTAATGAATAGTATAAAATGTTGTATTTTAATTCAAAACCACTTTTTAATCTAATTTATTTAAATTATTAGATTATATTTTGAATTGGTTTTAAAGTGAAATTAGAATATATTTTTACCATTTAATCCAATGGTGGTCATTGGAATCAATTTCACTTTGAAATTAGACTTAAACTGGTGTCAATCTTTTGATACTTATTGTTTTATAAAAACACGCTCTTTGCTCTGACAGTGGGAATTATTTATTAAATTAATTAATGTGACTTGAATGTTTTGAATTTTGTAAAATTGACTTCATTTTTGAATTCGGAATATCAAATATAGCTTAGGGTGAATTTTTGGTAATTTTCTGAAAAACTTCAATTTTTGATGAATAGTGAAACCACTAAGTGGTACTTATAAAAGCTAATTTTTTGTTTAAATGAAATTTTACCACTTATGTGTTTTGAATTTCAAAAATCCAACATACATGGTTGTCATTAAGAAGTAAAATGTGGTACAATGGGATAAAAATAATTTTTTTGGTGAATAGTAACTTATTAAGTTTTTAATCGCGTTTAGTGGTAATTAGTGTAGTTTAAGGTATAAATAATACTTTAATAAAATGAAATGACCTAGACACATGTCCCAACCTCATTGGTTGTGTCATTGCCGACCATTACAAGCCATGGGTCAACTTGGGGACCCCATGGATCCACTTTTGTTGGGAAATGACATAAATTACTTTTTATTTAATGTTAAAGTGAAAATGACACAAACATGATATGTTTTACTAAAACAATTTTTAAGTGGTGTTACACAGGTCCAAATTTTGACTATAAATATTCATTGGAAATATAAAAAGATTTCCTATATCATAGTAGTTTTTTTATAATTTTTAGACATTAAATAAAATAAATTATTTATGACATAATAATGATGCAGCGATGACATCATTATTTGACGATTTAATTAAACTGGAAAGATAATGAAAAATCTACAACCTACACATAGACAAAACCAATTGGATGAGTGGATTTCGATGCCTTATCACCTTATCCACGATTTATATCAATGTGGGACCTTTTGAAACCGAAACACATTTTCAAATAAAGTAATATTTCTTACCTTCCAAAAGTGCCCCTCCTCTCCTCTTATAAAAGGCCCCCACCTCTACCTCTTTTCCCACACTCCTCAAGCCTTTGGCTCGGCCAACCCCTTCCCATTTACTCTCTCCACATCCATCTCCTCAGCCTAGAGGTTTCCCTTTGGGCATAATCCTTACTAAGGAAGCCTTTAGGCTCAAATCAAAAGGAGTTACACTTTTAAAGGTAATTCATTCTCTCATGTTCATTTGTTTTATTTTGCTTCTCCAACCCCCTAAAATCTTTTTATTTACTTCTATTGTAACAACACCAGTATCCTCAATATATTAGGATGTTTTTATAAGATTTATTCATGCTACACTATCACACAACTACATCAAATGGTTAAAGAACATACGGTTTCTATGGATGGCGAAATTCTGCCTCCCGAAACGATGATTGTTCAATACTCATTTAACACCTTCAAAGGTGGCCATTATGATGTAACTATTTTTATATATGATATATAATATGTTTATGTTTTCCTTAAGCTTTTGTTTTTTTCATTTTGGTCATACCTTTATGGTTTCCATTATGGGTAAACGCGATATCTTCATTTAAGGAAGTGCGGACTACCGCCCCCTCAAAGTGATTTGATTCGTTAAATACCATATGTGGGACGTATAAAGGATGGAACTATGATATTATATATGATATTATACTGTAATTATAATATACCTTTATTCTATAAAATATGAAATAAAAATGAAAGTAGCGTTCATGCGTACGTACGGCTTACTGTCTCCATGAACGGTGCATTTCATTTCGTACCTCTAAAGGATTATGTAATGTTATAAATGCATGCATGTACTGGATATATATGAAATATATGATATCTACATCATGAATACAATTCTGGATATAATAAACATTTAGCCACATGAACAACATGTAATTGTAAGAAGTCCACTTTCGACTTAAGAACCAAATATCGACAAAACAATCATTATTAACTTAATGATTACATAGTGTTTATAACAAGGAAATAAGTGATATAAAAGGAATAATACGCTTGAAAAAGGTTCATAATCAAGTAGAAATTAACTAAAGTTTATTATTCAGGATATTAAAGAACGATCGAGTCAAGTCGGACCCGAGGTAAGGGATCCTACACCTCTCTTTCTTTTTAAGTACACTCTTTTATGTCATTCCTTTTAAGCTCATATTTCTTATGATTGGGATGTTATTTTTTATTACTCATACTGTACTTATTATGTTCATATTATGAGAGACCCTATTTCCTCTCATCAATCCATTTTGGAAGTTTTGAGTGGCGCCGTTAGGCTGCCGAATTTTCGTAAGGGATTTTTCATCTGACTTTTATTCCCGTGAGATTTATGCTACATTCTCCACAAATTCCATTGAGTGGTGTATGTACGGCCCATTATTCTACTCTTTGTGTAACATACTTTCGTTTATGAGTATTTACATGAATGATCTATTGTCCTTCTTTCATGGGGTGTATGTTTTGGAAGATACCCAAGTCGGTAAGGGAACCTTTCACCCTCCTCTTTTTTTAAAAGACTTCTTTTGTTGGGTCTTTTAATTTACATATTTTTATGTTGGGATATGTTCTCATATATCCTTATTGATGTAAATTTTATGCCCAAGTGATGAGATACAATTTTTATCTCTCATCAAATCATTTTGATGTGATGTCGTTAGGCTGTCAAGGGAACGTTTTAACCTAATTTCGATTTCTTTGGGTTCAACATGTGGTCATTGAATATGTCATCCATTGAATATGTGTGAATGAACTTTTATTGTTTTACACTTGATATCCACTTATATTGGGTGTATTTATATTTTTCACACATATTTTTGAGATTGATTTGTCCTTAATTTAAGGATACCTTCTTTATAAGGGATTTCATCACATTTGACATTTCTATTGAGGGTTCATTGTTGTTATGCACCAATTCACTCTTATATGGTGTATATACTGTCCTTTGGAGTATTATATCATGAATCCATTTATTCTCATGATATTATAAAGTTCTGACTAAATGTTATTCCTCAATTATTGTATTCAAGTGTCTCTGATTTTGGTAAAACCCCTTTAACCGAAATATCATTTTAAATGTTTTAATTATTTGTTCTTATTAATATCCATGTTTTCAAAATGGTTTTAAGGATTTATTTATATGGATATTAATGGTTTAAAATGTTAAAATCTTCAAGGTGGAATGGGAAACTTTGATTCAAAAATCTCTTTATTAAATGTTTTAAAAGGTTTTGGAAATGGTTTCTTTTTGTATGGATTCATTATTTCAAAATACTAAAATGTAATATTGTGATTGAAATGTGGAAATTTTTTGTTTCCTTTATGCATGTTTTATGTGATACGTTTATGTTATGGTTCTTGGGCATTGTTATGAAATCGGATGGTTCCATGATAAACTAAGGGCGGGTGAGCCCGATATAGCTCTCCAATGCATTGGGTAACGCGAAGGAGTGAAACGTTAAGGTTTCTCCGAAGAGATTTAGGGAATATACTGTGATGGGTATTCCAAACGTAACCAAGAGGGTTACTCCCTACGTAAGAATGTTATGAATGCCTCAAGTTACCTTTATGTCTTATGTTTTCTATTATTTATTAATGGTTTGATGAGGTATGTTAAAGTGCCTTTGTTTTATGGGTAAAGTATGATTTCATTCTTATGTAAATATGAACTCATGTTTCCTTTCCATATTTTTATATCCCTTACTGAGCTTTTTATGCTCATCCCAAGTTTTTGAAATGTTTTTCACAGGTCAAGGGAAAGGTACATGATGTGATGATAGTGTTAAGGATGTGTCAAGAATGAATCTGTGATATATTTTAAATATGTTTCCGTTGATGGGTAGAATGAATATTGTCTTTTATGTAACCACTTTGTTTAAATGTGGAATGTAATTAAAGTTTCATGATCTAATTCTCGAAAACTCTAAACCTGAAAAGATCCTCAATGTGTAATCTTGTAATAACTCAAGATTAAGTAAGGTTTAAGGCTGGGGCCTTATATTGATCATCATGTTTTTTCAATGGATCATCTAGGGATGGATGGATCTATTCTATATGTTGTTGGAACATGCTCCTAGGTTGAGATCAATGATCTCATTCAACATCATTCTCGTTGAAGAGTGCCATTGTTAATGTCATTATTTGGGAAAATGTATGTAGTATAATTTTGATTTTCCAAATTGATTAATTTTTATTTAGATGGTTTATTTCATTTTTTTTGTTAAATTTAATTCTTAGTCATTCATCCAATTTCCTTAATGAAATAAAATTCCAAGTAATTAGACGATTCAAAAAAAAATTTGGCATGAAAATATGAAGAACCCCTAATTCTAGTAAATTAGGGAGGGTTTGTGGAAGCTAACCACTTTAACTTGTCAACATTAAATATTGGATTTTGGTAGAAATTTATTTAGATATTTTTTGTATTTTAATTGCTAAAAATGAATTTTGAAAAAGATGGAATTGGTTTTCAATTGATTTGAAACTCATGAAAATGGATTAAAATGTTTTGATATAAACCCATGGGTTTTATCTTGTGAAAAAAGCATATTTTTTATAATTTCTATTTTTTATTTAAATGGAAATAAACTGGAACATATGAAATGGAAGAATTGGATTGACTGTATTTTTACTGTCTTAAAACAGTTCTTCCATTATGTAATAGCATATGAATGTCTTAGTTAGTTAGTGAGTTATTTTTATACACTATATGCAATGAAAACATTCTAAAACATACATGAAAAAGGTCACATCCCCGATGGGTTAGTGATGAGTCTCATTTGGCCAGTGTCATGGGGTCATGGGTAGACACATTTTTGTAATTTCACTTAGAGAGTATAGAATTAAATTGTTGGTTAATACTGTCGTTCTGTTCTATAGAAGACCATGTTTATCAGTTGATTATTTATATTTGACATATAAAAGTATTCCAATGTTTATTTGAACTACTTTACATACCTATTGTTAAATTTATATTAACTATTTTATATAAATGATTTATTTAATCCATTGTTTTATAAATATTCAATAATTATAAAGTAAATCATATACATCGAATTTATATTCCATTATTTTGAAAATGTTGAGCATGCTTTGTTTAAATTTTTTTTTGAGTTGGAAAAACTAATTGTTCAAGAAAAATGAAAACATTTCATTGGATAATCTATATTTGGAATATATTATTGACCAATTGGTAGTGTCCTATTGACCCAAGGTTCACACCCTACTTTTTCCCTCGGGTGTTTTTAGACATTCTTCTTCCAAGATCGAGCAACAGAAAGGGATCCCTTGGAGGTGGATCTAACTATTGAGCTCTAAACATGGTGATTTGTGTCCTCATGGACCATTTGGATATTTTCCAATAAAGTACATTGGGTTGTTGTACTTTGGATTTTATGCCTCATTGTATTCTAGTACTTTTACTCCCAGGGGAGTCTTCATATTGATATGAATGTTGTCTTTTATCATTGGAATTTCTATTCTTGTGGTATGATCATATCCACTTATATGTTGGATGATTCTTGGGGCTTGTCTCCAACCCTTGGGGATTATAAACTCCCTTCGGGTCATATTAGGTCTAGCGTAGTTATTGGGGTACTAGAGATCCTGAACTTGTTCGTGAGACATGTTTTGGATGATCATAAACTATATAGCCTCAGTCAAGAGTGGAAAAAAATCAATGATGTGGTAAATAATTAATTTGAATAGTGGGAGTGTGAAATTATAAAAAATGATTTATAGGTTAATTTAAAATGTTTATTTTGAAAAAATATATAACAATAATTTTTCAAATAGTGTATGAAATTTACTTTCGGAAATTAATTTCTCTGTATTATGATGTTAATGCTTTAAATCCCAAATGTATCTCAAAGGTCATAGATTATACAATATCACATACATAATCTGTTATCACCTCAACATGATGTCAAAAATCATTCTGACACAATGTACTCATCCCACTCACCTTTAAAAAATATTTCATCATTTATGTATATATAATTTTATGTTATCCTTATAGTATAAGAAAATATAGAAAAAAATAGTAAAAATAATTTAAATTGAAATTGTAATTACCTTGTAATATTACATGCTTGGTGATGCTAAATGTTGATTTCATATAATCCATAAAATTATTTAACTTCACAAATATCAATTAAGTGACTTTAACTATAGATATTTTGTCAAGCATTTTCAATTAAAAATATTCACTTAAAATTATGATTTCTCTAACTCATAAAATTGTTTAATTATGCTATATTATTACATATTCACATAAATTGGTTTTATATGCTTGGAACTAAATACGTGCAACACTATCTCCATAAGCCTAACCCAACTATTTATAATCATACAATATTTATCATGTTCCTCTATATAGAATGTATATCCATTAATTAAAAAATCAGTGTAAGGGATAAAATTTACATTTGGTCCACAGGATAGAAAATGAATTTTTTCAGAAATTTTTTTTGGACTTGTATATTAATCCGTAAAAATAGGATCATTGAACCATAATATAAACTATTTTTATGGGTAATTGATACCCATATTTCATCCCTTAGATGATTTAGATATCTAATAATTACTCTACGGGATTCATCATATAGTGGAAACATTAAACCGTTATTTAAAATGTAAACACGAGTCTTATCAATCTCTATAATGGTAATTCATACAAAATATCATCTAGAAATTTCTTGTGCCATGTGGATTACACTATGATGAGATTTTTGGAGACCAATTCTATCAACATCTATGAGGAAATAAGTACAGAATTCCACAGCTTCATCGTCTATAAATCACTTTTAAATACAAAATTCTATCTAACTTCAATTCAAGATTATCCCCTTAAAATATTCATATATAATTTACTTGGGTATATACATCAACAATGTACATGACTAGATAATTGAATAAATCTAACCAAGTCAACCCTCAGGTGGACAATTATGTCAATGTATATGTTTGGAAGAATAACTCCACAAGTCATAACATGAAATAATGTTTCTTTATTCATGATTGGGAACATTTTATGGTCTATTACATTACTTCATATTTATTTGAAAATAATGAAATGTTTGGTTAATGTATGTTTTACATTTTACGTAGAATGAAACATCATGAAATAAGAAATAAATCTTAATCGAAACATGACTATAATGTTAATGATATTTTATGGACACACATATCGAAATTTTACACCATTAAAGAAGTTTCATAATTGAAATTTTTATTGTTAAGATAGCGTGTATAATGGTGGAGGAATGATAGTTTTTCTTTCACCCATATTTCATTACAACACATCCCTTATCCCTGTATAAGCCATATTAAGCATTTACTTATTTCCATATATTATTATATCTATTAAATTTTGTAACATGATAAAAAAGTATCACTTATAATTTTTTCTATATTCCTGAAACCAATAAAATATAAATAATATAAACAACTACACTATGGTAATCAAAAAATAATCTTTTTTTCCAACAATATTTTGTATAGTTATTTTTTTTAAAAAAATCCAAAATTTGTTTTATTATCATTTATATTCTTGAGAATTTTTTCACCCGTTATTTGGGTTGGTGTTGTACATTTTTATGAATTTCAATTGAATGAAATCATCTAAGGTTGGTATTTATGTATCTGGTGTAAAAATTTACAATGTCCTAAAAATAGAATATTTGGAAAAAATTCATCTGAATGCCGTTTGTACCATCTTCAAAAATGGGACACCCAACAATCCATTAATTTTAGAGACTAAACAATTTCTATAAGAACGAATGTCAATTATCATCCAACATGATGTGGCCCTAAATCTGAAATCATCAATTTTATGAGCCGCTTAAAATGTATCACTTGTATTCCGAATCAATATTAGATCTTTAATCAATGAATCCAATTTGATATCAATATCATTACAGATTTAATTGTGTCCAGATATAAAATAAGAAAACATAATGTTTTTGTTCTTCGTGCATGACCATGATGGAAAGCTATAAATTAACAACATAACTAGCCATATAATGTGAGTACTTATTTTCACACCAATAGGCCATATTGAATCTATATATTACACATGCTCATGGTTTCATTCATTTTTTCCAAATTTAGTAAATTTATAATCAATTTTCATCAACTAATGAGAGTTCGTTGGGTGTCATATTTTACCATCATCAATTATTTTATCAGAAAGCAATAGAAAATTTTTAAAGGTTTCCTGATATCCATAAAAATGTTCAAACATTGGGTTGATATGAAAATAATATACACTGTTTTACGTACATGATTCCATTTTCTTATTTTGATATATTCAAAACCCAGTAGAAGTTATGAGTGATACATTGTCCTGGAAAAAATAATATCATTTGGACATGCTTGTATTTTTTCAGAGATCATACCCATTAAAACTATAATTTCAATGGTTACATATTTTTTACATGGAAGGTCATTTTTGTGTGTAAAATATCAATTAGGAGGCCATGTAAATCCATAAATCTAGTTTGACTCTTTCTGTTGCCATCATTTAAAGTGTATAACATTAATACAGCTGAAAATGTTGTATATTTAGTATAACATGTGTATATTAATGTCTTTTAATATATTTTTAATTTCTCAAACATGATTGAAGAATTATTAAGGTAATCATTATTTTTAATTTTCATATATTCCATATTATCTCCATCATCAATAACACTAACATTCATATAAACTCATCCATAAATTACAATATCATTTTAGTCAATATATATTTATATATATATTCATTTTTCCTAACATTTAGTCCAAAATTCATATATTCAATATATTTCATAACAAATAAAATAATCATCAAACTCTTATGAGTGAATTCATCCAGAATAATTTCAAATAAAACACAAACAAAATATTTTATAAGGGTCATATGCATGATCTATTTCAACCATAATGAAAATTTTCATGAAATCATCAAAATTGTTTTTTATACGATTATAAACTATTAATTTTTTGATTCATATCCATCCTATAATGTTAAATAATATTCATTTTATAAGTACTAAATAAATACAATTAAGTTGTTTATAATAAAATTATAATGTTATAGCTACTTCAAAAAAAATTGATAATTTTCATATGAAAAGAATTAATACAAACTTTGGACACTCAATGAAGAAATAAAAAACAGTTGTAATGATGATATGATATAATTAATTTAAATAGGAATATATTAATCCTTATGAGAATGTTCTAAATTGATAACAAGATTTTAAAATATGACTTTTGACTATATGAAAAAATGTTGGATTTTGTGGGTAGCATTAAAGAGTATAATTAAAGATAGATATATACTTTGAAGAAAATGGGCCATGGTTGAAGCTAAATTCCAATAAGGGGAAGACACATGGGATGATTTTCACCATGTTTCTAATTTCCCCATTGGTGTTTTATAACCATGATTTTATAATAATGACCATCCTGGACTACTAAATTTAAATGAATCTAAACATGTGAATGTTAGTGGTGATTATTCCTAAAAAAGATATATTTTTTTAAAATGTTATCATGAAAATAATCAGCAAATATTAGTTCAAGGGTTATCACTACCCCAATAGAGGAGTAAGTATAAGAACACTATAATAGAATCATTTAATCTAAAAGAATTTATTGTTCTAAAATAATAAGAGTTGAATTATGTGTAAGGATAGTTCATTGTAGTTGTATATATAATTTAGGTAAGGTAATTTTTTATATATAATATGTAATGAAAAGTATTATTAAATATTTATCTATTGAAAAATACAGTGATAAAAATATTTGATAACATGAATATCTTGAAGCCAGTGGGGGTCAATATTATTAGAGGGGATTCCCTCAGTCTCAAATACTATAGACCCCCTTGGTCTCATGCCCCATTTGGCATGTCTCTTCCAACCATCTCTCCTTGTATATTTCCCATTTCATTGAATAAATATTTATAGGATGATAATGATTATATGTAATAAAAAGTATTTTTATTTCTATATAATAGATTGATTGTGACTGTAACAAAAACTTTTGGAAATATTAGAAGAACCCAACGAATAACTAAAAATGTTGAAATAATGAAAGTGGTCAAATGGAAGATCACAATTAAAAACCAGTGAGGTTTTAAAGAGATTATTTTTCAATTGAGTTCAAGGGAGTGAAACAAAAAAAATTTACATCAACAAAAGATTGAACAACATGAGAGATGAGGTCCTCTGATGGGGTTCTATGTAAATAACATAAAGGTTTTAGTGGGTTTTAAAAAAAAATAATGACCCATTTTTATCAGTAATAAAAAATAAATTGATAATAAAATCACTCTTTATGTAACATCCAAAGGTTTTCTAAAAATAAATTGAAAATGATTGAAATTTTGTTTAAGGAATATATTTATAAGAATCCTTGAAACATAATTTTATTTCTTCTATGTTTTGAATTTCAAGAAACTGTCATCTACAATTGTGTTCAGTATGTTATTTGGAGTCTGATGAAACAAACATGTTTTTTGGTGAATAGTAACATACCCTTATGAATAGTAATATCAATAGTAATATGACCTAATGAATAGTAAATAATATTATTATTTTATTTTCCCAAGGAAATAGGATAATGGGATCTTAATTAACTTTTCCAATGTCACATAAAACTTATCACACTTCAATATTGTTATTTTTTGAATTAACTGTGACCTTATTTAGAAATTAAATCAATAGTATTTAGAAAATTATTTTTGAAATATGGATTTCACTTTTGAATTCTACACGTCGAGAAATGGTTGGGTTAAATATTTGGTATTTTTCTAAAACTCATGAATTTTCGGTGAATAGTGAAATACGATAAAATACTGTATAATCAATTTATCAGTAAAAATTAACTATTTATGACATCATAAGTGATGCAAGGACACTTGCTTCGAAGTCACATGATATTATCACTATTTAGGGACACTTGATTTGAGATTATTCATAGTCTTGATAAAAATATTATAATAATGAGTAAAATAATCTAAAATACCTCCCCTCCTCCACTATAAATACCACCCTCACTCCCCTCTTCCTCCCACACCTCTCAAGCTTGACAATTGTCTAATTTCTACCAAATTCCCTCCCCAATCTTCTTTCCCACGTCCTAGAGCTACTGGTCTCCCCAAAAGGCCAAAATCAAAGACCTTAAGAAGGATCGCAAGGAGAAGAGATCAAGAGGTAAACAACCTCTTTTATTTTCATTATTTTCTTTCATTTTTTTGTTATTCTCTTCAATTACCTTTTTCTTTTGTTGGGATATCTCATTAAATATTTCATCTTACTGTAAATATTTTTTATGAATGATGAGATATTACATTCCTCTCATCAATCTTGTTTGTATAATATTTTTAGAGATGCCGTTAGGCTGACGAATTTTCATGAGAAATTTATCCTGATTTTCTTTTATTTCATGATTCGTTTTTCTTCTTTCCTCACTCCCTCTTATCCAAGAGGCGTGAAATATCTAGAATCATGTATATTCATTATGTTATCATGATTATGGAAAATTCCTCATCAGTATTCTTCTCCTCTTCCACTTACTTAAATAATAAAAAAAACATTGTCCATTTGTGTCGAATTACCGACATCGTGGAAGATGTATTTTCAATTTCCATTAATTATTTCAAGTCTGGTCATGAAATCATTTATATGGTTGAACCAGGTTATAATATATGTTTTATGACCCATATATGGTTCTGGAATTCTTTTGTACTCATGGTTTAATTTAGAAGACAAAATGACGTTGTTATTATCAAAGAACCACTAAAATGATCTAAACGAACATCATTAATGTTTTAACTTATAAGTCATTCTCATATAAAGCATAAAAGTGATAAATGGTATAATTTATGGTACTACAAATATTTAAATACTACTCCATTCCAATTCTGTAGTATCACTTCCAATCAACAAGAACGATTCATCATGAACCGATCGTGAAAATCACAAAAGAACTCACCCAAAATAATGCAAGGAAAAAAATACTAACAATTAAAGTGTGAAATGAGGTTGAAATGACCATATAAATGTTATAAACATGAAAATGTTTCTTTAAAATACTAATAACACTCTTTTAACCATTATACAGGATGTTTAAAAAAATTTGAAGTAAGACAAGCCTAAGGTAAGGGAATTCTTAACTCGATTTCCATTCATTGGGTTAAACTTCTACTTTATTATTTGTGTTCTATTTAAATTGTTTGTGAGATGGTTTCTGTTTAAATTATGTTTCATTATTTGTATTTATAGATTATATACATATTCCAGACACTCTATTAAGTCTCACTTCTAGTATATGATGTTTATAAGGGACTTTTCTTCTAAAATCCTTGTTTAAAATTCTGTATTACAAGATTCAAAAGCAATGTTTTTATGCTATTATTTATGTTGTATGATTATGTTTTGGTTATTGGGAATTATTTATGATTAAGGGTGGGACCTATATTTCCCTCCAATGCATTGGGTATGAGTAAGTTAGAGGTTGGACGTATGGTTACTCCATGTGTAACTGTGATGGTTACACAAAGTATGGTAGCCGTGAGGGTTACAAATTTTAAAGTAGCGAAGATGGTTACAAGATTATGTATGTAATTCCCCAAGATACCTATATGATTATAGATATGTTTGTGTGGATCTTGTGTATATCTCATGTTACACTAATTAATTATTTATGGATGAAAAGCATGTCTTTTAAAAAAAAATCATACGTTATGAGTATTCATGGACTAATGTGATTTTTTCCTTATTTTTCCTACCTTACTGAGCTTCTGTGCTCATCCCAGGTTTTTAAATGACTTTTCACAGGTTAATGGATGAGTAATACAAGGAAGGAAGACATGTTAAATGTTGAATAATTGTCAAGGAGTCTTGTTTTAAGTTTTGATGTTTTATATTCTGAGAAAAATGGAAACTGATTTTATGGTATCCACTATGTAACAAAGTGTAATGTCATGAATGTTTGGTCTTAATTCTCTAAAGATCTAAACATGAAAATATCCTCAATTTAAAAGTAATTGTTTTCTTTAATAAATTCAAGATTATGTATGCAATAAGGTTGGGTCCTTATAGTTGGTATCAAAGGAGTAACCCAGCCTTAAGTGCGGTGCACTACCTGGGTTGAGATGTAGGGCCCACAACGAGAGCGTTGTGCTCTAAAGGGGGGGTGATTTTAACATCCCTAAATGATAAAGGGTTAAATTGATAAATGATATGACTAATGTAAACAAGGTGTGCCATCCTTTTTGGGAGCCTATCTGATTAGAACTCCACAGCTAGGCATGCTTTGCCTGGAGTAGTGGTCAGGATGGGTGACCTCCTGGGAAGCTTCCCAGGGTGTGTGCGTGAGTGAGGAGAAAGCACAATGGAAAGGACATGTGTTGGCCTGTGGGGACAATAATTAGTTAGATGACCCGTTCCGGCATGTGGGTGGACCCTGGGGTGGGCCCCACGTGTCTACGGGGGGCAACTGAGGGTATCTGGCAGGCCATGACCCGACGGCCTTGTTAAGGCGGGGTGTCTGTGCTATCACCGGGATCCAGTTGTCACATTTGGTATCAGAGGATGGTTTAGATAACTTTAGGGCCTAGGGTGATGCTAATATAATACCATAAATGATTTTCACCCTATGTTTAATTTGTTATAGAATTTAAAGATTACCATGTTGCTTCATCTAAGAAATTTTTGTTCAGAATGGTTGTCCGCAGAAGGAACATGGATGCTGAAGAGGAGCATGAAAAACATCTAATTGTTGTTTTAAAAACATTAAAAGAAAATAAACTATATCGAAAATTCAGTAAATGTGATTTTTGGTTGCAACAGATTTATTTTCGTGGGAACATTTTAAATAAGGATGGAATAACAGTTGATCCTGCCAAAACACAAGTAGTCGATGAATGGCCAAGACCCACAAATGTTACAGAGATTCATAGTTTTCTGGGTTATCAAGTTATTAAGGATGGTTTGTTAAGATCTTTACATGGTTATCTGTCTCGATAACTAAGTTAACATGGAAAGGGGTTAAATTTGTTTGGATAGAGGAATGTGATGTTTTTTTTCAGGAACTAAAGAAGATATTGGTGAATGCTCCAGTTTTTTCCTTACCTTCCAAGAATGGTGAGTTTTTCATCTACAATGATGCTTCTTTGAAGGGACTTAGTTGTGTTTTGATGCAGAATGAACAAGTAATTGCCTATGCTTCGAGACAACTTAAACCACGTGAGCTAAATTATCCCACACATGATTTGGAATTGGCATCTGTGATTTTTTCTTTGAAAATATGGAGGCATCATCTATATGGAACCAAATTCCAAATATATACTGACCATAAAAGTCTTAAGTATATATTCACTCAGAAGGAATTAAACATGAGGTAGAGAAGATGGCTAGAATTGATAAAGGATTATTACTGCACAATCAATTACCGTCCTGGAAAAGAAAACAAAGTAGCAGATTCCTTAAGTTGGAAAAAATCATGCATCATTAACCATGCTACGTTTGGAACATGATCCCTTGATTAATGATTTGATGAATTTTTTCTTAGAAGTTGTTGGTACAGGGAATATATCTGTTTTCTTTTATGTTTCAATGCAGTCTTCATTGTCAGACAGAATTATGAAAGCGTAAAGGGAAGACCGTGAGCTACAGAAAAACGTAGAATTGGTTAAAATGGGTTAAAGTAGAGCGGCAGTTACCAAAGGGGATGCTTCAGCCTTTTCCAGTGCCAGAGTGGAAATGGGACAATATATCCATGGATTTTGTGGTGGGACTACCAAAGACTTCTCAAGGTAACAATGCGATTTGGTTTATTGTTGATCGGCTAAAAAATTCTGCACATTTTTTTTCTATACGAGATACAATGACATTGGATCAGCTTTCTCGATTTTACCTCAAGGATATTTTTAGGTTACATGGAGTTCCTCTTTCTATTGTATCTGACCGAGATCCCAGGTTCACTTCTATATTTTGGAAGGGACTTCAGAAGTCATTGGGGACCGAGTTGAATTTCAGTACATCTTTTTATCCTCAATCAGATGGGTAGTCAGAACGAACGATTCAAACTTTGGAGGATATGCTTAGAGCATGTTCAATGGACTATCAGGGAAGTTGGGATCAACATATTTCATTAGTTGAGTATTCCTATAATAACAGTTTCCATTCCAATATTCAGATGGCACCTTTTAAGGCCTTTTATGGAAAGCGGTGTCGGACTCCTGTGTTTTTGAATGAAGTCGATGAAAGAAAGTTGATGGGGCCATAATTAGTAGAAGAAGTGGCTGAGAAAGTGAGGATGATCCAGCTACACATGAGGACAGCTCAGAGCAGGCAGAAAATTTATGCAGATAACAGAAGGAAAGACTTATCTTTTGAGTTAGGTGACCATATTTTCCATAAAATCTCTCCTTGGAAAAGTGTGATGCATTTCGGTAAGAAAGGGAAACTAAGTCCATGGTTCATCGGTCCTTTTGAAATCTTGGATAAAGTTGGAACAGTTGCATATTGCGTAGTTTTTCCTCCGAGCTTGTTTTAGGTACATAATTTTTTTCATGTTTCAATGTTGAGAATGTATGTGCCAGATTCATCACATGTCTTGAACCCAGAAGCAGTTCAGCTAGAAGAGAACCTTTCATATGAAGAAAAACCAGATCAGATTTTTTATCGAAGAGAACAGGTATTGTGGAATAAGGTAATCCACTAGGTAATGGTTTTGTGGAGAAACCACATGGTTTAAAAAGAAACATGGGAGTCTGAAAATGCTATGGGGGAAAAATACCCTCAGTTGTTTAATAAGAAAACAAAATTGCAAGGACGCAATTTCAAGAAGGTGGGGATAATGTAAAATCTCAAGGTTTTCTAAAAATAAATTGAAAATGCTTGAAATTTTGATTAAGGTATATATTTATAAGTATCCTTGAAACATAATTTTATTTCTTCTATGTTTTGAATTTCCAGAAACTGTAATCTAAAATTGTGTTCAGTATGTTATTTAGAGTCTGATGAAACAAACTTGTTTTTTGGTGAATAGTAACATACCCTTCTGAATAGTAATATGAATAGTAATATGAATAGTAATATGACCTCATGAATTGTAAATAATATTATTATTTTATTTTCCCTAGGAAATAGGATAATGGGATCTTAATTAATTTTCCAATGTCACATAAAACTAATTGCACTTCAATATTATTATTTTTTGAATTAACTGTGACCTTATTTAAAAATTAAATTAATAGTATTTAGATAATTATTTTTGAAAAATGGATTTCACTTTTGAATTCTACACGTCGAAAAATGATTGGGGTAAATTTTTGGTATTTTTCTGAAACTCATGAATTTTCGGTGAATAGTGAAATACGATAAAATACCGTATACTAAAGATATCAGTAAAAATTCACTATTTATGACATCATAAGTGATTTAAGGCCCCTTTCTTCAAACTCAAATGATATTATAACTATTTAGGGCCACTTGATTTGAGATTATTCATAGTCTTGAAAAAAATATTATAATAATGATTAAAATAATCTAAAATACCTCCCCTCCTCCAGTATAAATACCACATCCACTCCCCTCTTCCTCCCACACCTTTCAAGCCTTGATCATTGTCTAATCTCTGCCAAATTCCCTCCCCAATCTTCTTCCCCACGTCCTAGAGCTTCTGGTCTCACCAAAAGGACAAAATCAAAGCCCTTAAGAAGGATCTCAAGGAGAAGAGATCAAGAGGTAAACAACCTCTTTTATTTTCTTTCTTTTCATTCATTTTTTGATATTCTCTTCCATTCCATTTTTCTTTTGTTGGGATATTTCACCAAATATTCCCCCTTACTGTCCATATTTTTTATTAATGATGAGATTGTCCATTCCTCTCATCAATCTTGTTTTTATGAAATTTTAAGAGACGTCGTTAGGCTGCCGAATTTTCATGAGAAATTTCTCATGATTTTCTTTTATTTCATGATTTGTTTTTCTTCTTTCCTCACTCCCTCTTATCCAAGAGGCATGAAGTATCCAGAATCATTTATATCCATTTTTTTATCATGATTATGGAAAATTCCTCATCAGTGTTATTCTCCTCTTCCACTAATTTAAATAATTAAAAAAAACATTGTCCATTTGTGTCGAATTACCGACATCGTGGATAATGTACATTCAATTTCCATTAATTCATTCATGTCTGGTCCTGAAACCATTTATATGGTTGAAACAGGTTATAATATATGTTTTATGACCCATATATGGTTCTGGAATTCTTTTTTACTCATGGTTCTAATATAAAAGACAAAACGACGTTGTTATTATCAAAGAACCACAAAAATGATCTAAATGAACATCATTAATGTTTTAACTTATAAGTCATTCTCATATAAAGAAAAAAAGTGATAAATGGTTAAATTTATTTTACCAGAAATATGTAAATACTAATCCATTCTAATTCTGGAGTTTCACATCCAATCAACAATAACGATTCATCATGAACTGATCGTAAAAATCACAGAAGAACTCACAAAAAATAATGCAAGGAACAAAATACTAACAATTAAGGAGTGAAATGAGGATGAAATGACCATATGAGATGTTATAAACATGAACATGTTTCTTTAAAATACTAATAACACTATTTTAACCATTATACATGAGGTTTAAACAAATTTTATGTAAGACAAGCCTAAGGTAAGGGAATTCTTAACCCGATTTCCATTCTTTGGGTTAAACTTCTACTTTATTATTTGAGTGCTATTTAAATTTTTTGTTTGATGGGTTCTGTTTATATTCTGTTTCATTATGTGTATTTATAGAGTATATACATATTCCATCCACTCTTTTAAGTATCACTTCATGTATATGATGTCTATAAGGGACTTTTCTTCTAAAATCCTCTTTTAAAATTGGGTTTTACAAGATTCAAAAGCAATGTTTTTCTGTTATTATTTATGTTGTATGATTATGTTTTGGTTATTGGAAATTGTTTATGATGAAGGGTGGACCTATAATTCCCTCCAATGCATTGGGTATGAGTAATTTGGAGGTCGGCCGTATGGTTAGTCAACGTGTAACTGCGATGGTTACACAAAGTATGGTAGTCGTGAGGGTTGCAAATTTTAAGGAAGCCAATATGGTTACAAGATTATGTAAGTAATTCCCCAAGATACCTCTATGTTTCTATTTATGGTTGTGTGGATCTTGTGTATATATCATGTTACATGAAGTAAGTATTTATGGATTAAAAGCATGTCTTTTAAAAAATGTTTTCATACGTTATGAGTATTCATGGACTAATGTGATTTTTTTCCTTCTTTTTCATACCTTACTGGGATTTTGTGCTCATCCCGAGTTTTTAAATGATTTTTCACAGGTTAATGGATGAGTAATACATGGATGGAAGACAAGTTAAATGTTTAAGAATTTTCAAGGATTCTTGTTTTAAGTTTTAATGTTTTATATTCTGAGAAAAATGGAAACTGATTTTATGGTATCCACTATGTAACAATGTGTAATGTCATGAATGTTTTGTCTTAATTATCTAAATCTCTACACTTGAAAATATCCTCAATTTAAAAGTAAGTGTTTAACTGAATAAATTCAATATTATGTATGTAATAAGTGTGGGTTGTTATACTTTATGTGTTCTAACTCATAGTGCTGAAAATGATGGGATTTCATCTGTACCTTCCTGAAAATTTTGTTAAGGATAGGTTTTTGTAAGTTCTTTTTATATTAGTGCTTAAAAAATATATAGATCTTTAATATTTGGAATGATATTATATGGTTCTATATTTCATTACCTAGGAGGTGATGGTCTTTGAGCCCATCTCATCCACTATTGAGTGGGAGGGACCACTATAATTAATTTGTAGAACTCAGCCTCTCTGCTTCTCTCCCATTTATATCCCCAATTTTATTCTTTAATTCCCTCAAATATTGCATATAACTAATGTTCCACATTTTTTTCATGGATTCTTGAAACATTTGATCTCTTCCTCAGAGTCCATTGATGCCACTTTTCTTTGAACGTGAGGTTTATAGCATGTTTCAAACAATTTCATCCATCAGAGGATTCATTTGAAAAATTTGGTTTCAAATATTGTGTACTACAATAATGATTAACTATGGATCTTCTAAAAAAATAGGCACATCATGATTTGGTTCTCTTAGAATAACAACGTGGTCCATCCCTGGTCTAGTTCCCCTACATCTATAACATGTCTTGTTTCTCCGTCATCTACTGGACCTATTATTTCCACATGGAATGAGATACCCTAAATATGGAGATTTTTGTTAGTTTTCCAATGTACCTTCATCATTTTTATAATCCTTCCAGTACATGAATGTTAGATAATTTGGTTGGTAGATATTTATTTGCTGATAGTAGAGTTAGAACTATTTTCCATCCAATTTCTACACAAATTTGTGTTTATTTAAATTTTTTTAGAATTCATGTAGAAAATGTTTTGATTTATTTTGGGGAAGAAAAAAATAAAAAAAATCTTGTTTATCTTGAGTCATTGATTGTTTTTTTTTCTCTTCATTAAATAAAATGTATCAGTTGATGGAAGTGAGTAGGCATGGGGGGAATAAATCACATCGAGAAGATAGATGTAGGATTATGATGTATTGGAAAGGGTATGGTGTACATATTTTGGGAATGTATGAAGTAACATGTTCAAATTTTTGTTTTTATTCACTAAAGCAGTAATTCGGAGGTAGTGCACATTGAATCAGTTAAGGGTGGGGAGTCGAATGGGACAGAACTGCCTGCTACCTCTCACAACCAAACAGGTGAATCTGAAAGGAATATAAAGTTTGTCACTGATTAGAAGGAGGAATTAATTTTAATCCCATATTCAAGAGTGGTAGAGGTATATGGTATATT
Organism: Viscum album; assembly: GCA_963277665.1. Classification (NCBI taxonomy): domain Eukaryota; kingdom Viridiplantae; phylum Streptophyta; class Magnoliopsida; order Santalales; family Viscaceae; genus Viscum; species Viscum album. The sequence goes on along the minus strand of OY728158.1, from coordinate 356,394,984 downwards.
TAGATGTGATTTTGAGGGTTTTTCAACATGTCCTGTGGAAATTAAAATAAACACAACTAGGGATGCATCAAATGATGATATTGTGATAATTTGTGATGATGTTAAACCCATGGAGGTGGTAGTTGGGTATAGGTTGATGAAAGAAATAGTTTGAGGTAGAGAGGGTCTAGACCGACTATTAATATTATTAGTTCATATTACAATCTGGTTGTTGAATGTTTGGTTCTGGGAAAATAGGATGGAATAGAAGAAGGAATGTGCATCAAATCCCTAATACCCAGAGAAAACTTCTCTAATAACCAAATACATTATAGGAAATATTAGGAGGATATGTTATCAAGGAAATTTTTGGTGGAAAATGTTGATGGGGTGCATAAAACAATCCTATACAGACCTATGAAGAGAAAGAGGTGGAAAGGAAAAATGGATATAGTGAGATGTATTATGTTAAAGGGAAAAAGTTCTAAACGATGTAAGGACTAATCTCAGTGACCTAATAACTTGAGAACAAGGTCATCAATTAACAAGAAGGTGACAGACAATGAATCCATGTCTCATATCTTGGTAGGCTCGATGAGTTTGAATCTTCATAGTGAAAATTAGATAGTATAGTGTGGTGATTCAAATGACCAGTAATAGGTTGCAGGCATATCAGAAGATAAAATTTAGGAATAAGATGTAATTAATAGTAATTTTAGGGAATCAGATAAGAGGGATTGGGGAAAAGGATTGGCATGGGAGCTTATTATTCATTTCAATGAAGAAATTTTAGTGAAGGAATTTCTACAAAATTCTACAAAGGAGGAGGTCGATAGGACGAATGAGTGGATGAGTGGATGATTCAAGTGGACACTAATAATGAATAGTGTGTATTGATCAGTAATCAACATTTAATTTTGATACGTGGAATCAACAAATGGAAAATTATTTTGGAAATATTTATCAAAACATTGGGAAAGATAACCAATAGTTTTGAAGAACTCATCGAGGATGACCCGGACATGAGGGCCACTACTCTTCAATGGATGTTATATAGAGGCATGGATTATAATTGACATAAAATATATTTCAATTATTCATCGATTTATTGTGATTTATTTAGATTTCATGTTCTAAACATGAAAGCTTTCCCACGTTTTCCCTAAAAGTTATTTGTATAATAAAAAAGATAATTTCCAATCAACTACTAATGTCTATATAAGATAAATAAAAAAATATTAAATTATTATATATTATAAGCGAATAGAAAATATAACATCTCAAAATTAATTTACATTATTAATTAACCAATATTATAAAATACATTAATGTAATAATTGAGTGAAATTTAGAAAATAAAAATGAATAGACTAAAAAATTATTAAAAAAATTACTTGAGTTTTATAAATTATATAAATTATTAAACATTAAAATTAATGTTTCATTAAAATGGAATGAATACCTAATAAATATATACATTTAAACCGTATGAGAAACCTATATGCTAAATAATAATTAACTAACTATTAAAAATAATTAAATTACATTAACATTATAAATAAATAAATGATAATGAAAAATTAAAAATAAGTTACATTATTAGAGAATAAATAATACTAAATAATATAAATTGCATAATTGTTATAAAATAGTGAAATTAAATATATAAAATAAATAAATTGAAAAAATATTAAAAAATGAACATGTATTATTAATTACGTAAATTATTAAAACAATAGAAAATTAATATATAATAAACTGAAAATGTATGGATACTAATATTTTTAATTAAGACAATATTAAAAAAATTTAATATTAATGAATAAATATATAAAATAAAAATTAAAAATGGGTAAAATTACCAATAAATAACAATGAAACTTTAAAAAATAATTAATTAATTAAAATATTGTTATTTATTAGATAATATATAAAATAAATTAATTCGAAAATAAAATATATTTAAAAGTAATAAATACTATATTCTGAATAATAATATAAAAAATATATAAAATTTACTTATTGAAATATATATATATATATATATATATATATATATATATATGTATATGTATATTATAGTACATTGATAATTATAATTCTAAACTAAATATTAAAAATTGGGTAAATTAAATAAATATTATATGTTTGTATATTCTATATAAAAATTAATTATATATATATATGTATGTATGTGTCAAATTATTGTAACACATGTTTGATATATTTTAAATTTTATAAAATTACATTTAATTAAATGTTCATTACGTGATAATGTAACATTATATTTTTAATTAATATTAATTGTAAATTATAAACCATTTTTCACTAAGTATATGACTTATTTTATGTAAATATTCATATTTAGTACTATATAAATTAAATATAATATATATAACATATATATATATATGTTAATATATTTTAATATTATAAAGATTAAATATATTAATCAACAATTATGTATAAAGAAAGTAAAGATTAATAAAGTTCAAAAAATATTAAATAATAACCATTTAAAATCAATAAATAATAAAATGTAAAAAACATTATTCCTGAAAAATCACGCAACATTTTTTATGAACACTAATGTAGAAATAACATTCAATAGGGATAAAATGGGACTTTTATTTCTAAAAAAATCATGCAACCGTTATCATCACTAATAAAGGACCCCTTTATCAACACTCATAATGGACCCCTTTATTGGTGAAATTGTTAGCAATGGTATAAGAAATTAGATATGGTGAAAAAATGTACAATCATACACCATACCTACAACATAATTAGATTATAAATATAAAATCAAATTGGAATATAAAAATTATCGATAAAAGGAATGAAATATAAATATTAAATTGAACTATCATTTCAATTGAAAATATAAGTACAAGGAACATTCATTGATGTGATATTTAAAAATAATTAAATAAAAATTAAATCCAATATAAAAAATAAAAACACCTATAAAATTCATTCTTTAATAATCATCCACTATAAAAACTTTTTCCCTGTAATAAAACCAATTTTATAGTAACAATTTTTAAAATAGTAAAAAATTTATGATTTTAATTAAATCCATATATGTTAAATTATATTGTCAATTACTATATATGGATATGATATTTTTATTTACAATATTAATTATATTATTATTTCTTTTATTGTTAAATTTTTATTAGTTATCATTTATAAAATATGCCAATAATTAATAATTATATTATGAATTAATAGTTACATTTTTAATTATTAATCTAAATAAATTATATTGCTGTTTAATTTTAATTTTAATGATATTATTAGTTGTTAAAAATATTAATGTAATGGAACAGACTTCCCTGGTCTATTACATCTTGAAAATGTCATGTTTATGGTGTTTTGGGAGGAAATGGGGACTCATTTCAAGAGTTTTCCAAAAATATAAATTTTTTCCAAGCACATGTGGTGTCTGTAGATGGCATTGGTAAGTGGTGTTGGTATGTGATGTGGGTAACTAGCCTCGATGAGTTTCATCAGTGACTCTCCATCGGTCGCCTGTGTCAATGACTCAATATCGATAGCTCGTTTCGGTGACTCACCATCGGTAGCCTATGTCAGTGACTCGCCATTCGTATCATGCGTCAGTGACACACCATCAGTAGCTCATGTCAGTTACTCTCCATTGGTAGCTCTTGTCGGTGGCTAACCTTCAGTATCTTGTTTCGGTAACATTCCATAGGTAGCTTACATCAGTGACTTGTCGTCGATGTCTTACGTCTGTGACTCACCCAATGAAGAGTCACATAAAAGCGATTTTCAAAAATGTAGTTTTATCCTATTCATCCATATTGTCCCATTAATGTCCTATATTACGTAAAATGAGTTTAAACCTTGTTTTAATGTTTATTGAAGCCATTGTAAGGGATATAAAGTATGTTTTTAATTTCCAATTTCCCTTGATAATTTTAATTATCATAACCATGTGGTGTTTTTCCTGATCTATCTTTAATGGAATTTGAACCCATTTTCCCCACATATTTATGAGCTAGACATTCTAAAGTCAAGACCCTTTCTTTCATGTTCATTTTCATCTATCATGATAATTATTCACCCATAATCTTTCATTCCTGAGTGATCATGTGTTTTTGGAAAGCCCATGGGATCGCGTCTCCCTATAGGTTCCTCCTTTTTCTTGCACACCCCTTGTTTCAGCAGTATGTGGATTTTTCGACCGTCTATTATTTCATATAGGGATCTCCTTCGTCTCTTTTATTTTTTTGTATCATGTTGGGTGGGTTTAATCATATCTCCTTGTGAATACTATTGGATCCCAACATAATAAAGATAATAAGAAGTACGAAATGATTGGATGGAATATGATGATGATGATAGTGTTTTCATATCTATTATTTTATCGATATTGTTTATTATATGATATGGAAAATGATGTCCATTGGTGGACTTTCCAGGTGTGTTTGTGTTATGTGTGTGGAATCGTTCTTTATTATTTCGTTATGTGGTTGTGTGGTGCTAGGGTTGAGAGCACCTGTGTTGTTGGGGTGATAGAGGTGGTGAAATGGTATCTCTAGTTGAGATATTTATTGATTATGGAATGGATGGATAGTGTTTGATAAGTGGGGATGTAGTTTTGGGTTGTGGTATTTTTGTGTTACTGGGTTTTTTTGGGTATAATGTTGTTATATAGCATTGTATTCAGGTTGGTTCTGATAATTTCTATTGCAGGGTTTGGAAAGACATTATGGGTTTTTAATTTGAGATGAAGGACAAGGCTGATTGAAATTGAAGAATGATGATGGATGTAGTAGGTGTGGGTGTTAAACGGAGAGTAATTTGATGTGGGTTAACTTACCATGGTTCTTCTTCCTCTATGTAACTTTTTTTTTGTGTCTTATTGTGCATTGTGTCTATTATTTGTCGAGGTGTTAATGGGATAAATAGATGAATTGATTAATAGATTATGGAATGGTTGGGTAGGTTTAGATAATGTAATTATTGTATTAAATTTTAAAAAATAATTGGTTTAAACGAGGAGTAAGCATGAAACCACTTTAGTTTATCACACTTCTCAGCTTCCAGAATATTTTGCGCATTGTTGTGAATTATAGAGGTAGAATCAGATTTAGATGTATCATTGGGAGGTTGATAGTTTTATTGATAACCCATAAGTTTGGCATGAGTTTTTGTTACTATAAATACACATTCCTAATTTTTTTTATTTAAATATGCACGCCAACCTATTTGTGGACTATGTGTCGAACATCCCCACTGTTATGGGGGAGGGTGTCATTCCCAAACATCCTGGTATAAGGATAGATGGAAAACAACCTTCTCTTCCCTGATCCCACTACCAGTTTGTAGGATCCCAATATTCTTTAGTATGATAGAGGTTTTTTATTCCTAGGTGTGTGCTTGAATGTTTTTTGCCACATGTCTTCGGGATGAGATGTGTTATGCTTTCTTGGGTTCTTTCCTGATTTGATTTGGTATGTGTATTAGGTTTTTTTTGTGGGACATGGTCATGTGTCCTCTGTGTGTGTGACTGGTTTGTGATGAGCATTATTTTCCTAGGTTGTGGGACTAGTTGTGGGGCCCAGTTATGTGTGGGCGGGTTGTGAGGTGATACATTTCGAAGAATGTGGAGTGCAAGGACATTTTCCATTCGGGTGTGAGATTGGATAATCAGTGGTAATGTGTTGTGGGGTACCCTATCATTTATGTTCTATATATTACAACACATGACTTGCATTATTTTTTAAGCATTCCATTGGTGAGGTTGGCATCGATAGTATTATTTATTAGGTTCATTTAGTTTCATCGGTTTCTCACTTGGGTATTATTATTCATCTACACTTGTGCATGAGAGAATTTGGTTTTTCCCTACTGAGTATACTTGAATGCTCACCCTATGTATATAAAACTATTTTAATGTTTCAAATAGGATGAAAGGGACCATGATGGTATTTACTATATCAAATGATTGGATAATTGTTGTGTCGAAACATACATTTTACTATTTGTACATACCATTGATAATTTTTTTTATATGTTTTTTTAAACATATATGTAGGTTGGATTTTCGGTTTCTTTTATATATATGTTTGTGTGTGATTGTGTGTTTGTTTGTGAGTGTGTCTTGGAGTTGTTTTGGGATGGACCACCTTATATCCCTGTATTTTTTTCAAATAAAATTGGAAATGCCTCCCATCATTGTGATAATATAAATATTACCTTTGGTTATAGTCTCCACATAGGGGCCTACTTAAGGTGGGACTCAGGGGGTTCATTATCACTCTTCCATCATTTACAGATCAAGAGGATTGTCATTGAAGAGAGGGGTTCATGAAAGAATAGTATCATGGGATGTTGAGAGATATGATTGAGTTTAGAGTTAGGTATAGTGATGATTTCATGGGTTGGTTGGGAAACAAGGTTATGTGATCATGGTACATTACATGGGCTAGAGAAGACCAGAATGGACATGGAATTTTAGGGCCCCCACACGATCCAATGAAAGGACTCTGAGACTACCAAATGGCCAAGTAAGGCTACACCATTTGTATTGTAGAGACCATAATAAAGGTACACACATAATAATGAACAGTGTTCTTCTTTGAATTGGTTCCTTTGGAAAATATGGAATGGATAACAATAAATTGAGTTAAGATAAACATTAAATAAAATTCCACAATAAACAGGCTTAGGAATTCATTGATTACCTTTCAACTATGGAAGCTGATTATCATTCACATGTAGTAAAGGAAGTGGAGGCTCAACATGACGACATAGTTGATCGACATAGGATTGAAGACCCATGGATGAAACATTTTATGGTTTTTCAAGAGAAAGACTCTAGTGAAGTATGGCGTACGTGTTTTTGACATTGAGACAAAGAGATGGATCAATAATCTTTTGATCACCTTCATCCTGATCTAGGAACTGATGGAGTACTATGATCTATTATTAGGACTCTAGATATAGAGAGTTTCACATTAGTTGTGGAAACATTTCCTAGGAGACAGGAATGTGGCTGATGTTTTGTTGGCTGACTATGAGAAGGAGTATCATTTTGAATTCTTTTCTTCAACCATGAAGGTTGATAAGTGTCAGAAGTTAATCTACCTTCAGTAGTATAGTGTTTAGGTACATGGGATATGGATCAAATTCAAATATCTCATTATTTATTCTCTGGATCCCTTTAGATATGTGTAGTGTTATGTGAGATTCCAAATGGACGCACTTCATCATTGTCCCCTATATACAGGTACCCCCGTAACCTTTCCCACATACATGGATATCCAAAAATGGTGAATGTTTTTGAGAGGATTTACTCATGATGAGGTATACTGAGATAGTGTATTCAACCTAGTTCATCGAAGGGAAATTTTATCAAAATTAGGTCTAATGTGCCAGGGTCTCGAGGTTCCCACTGGTGGGAAGGAAACCACAATAATTTATGATTATACATTCTGGTCCTCATGACTCTATTATTGTTCTAGGGATATTGTGTATTATCTATGGGGTACATCGAAATATTCGGAGTTAGTTCCCAATGGTTGTCTGAGATATGTATGGTGGAGGTGGGTAAGCCCAGATACCACCTCAATTGTAGTTAACATCTGTGCGGTTCCAGTACTAGGGACAACAACCTCATGCTCCCCTGAGGGGAGATGGACCAGGTAGAGACTGACCTTAGGATTCTCCTTAGGGATCTCGTCCTAGGTGTGGTCAATGAGGTTTTCATTAGTATATGGGTAGAGGAGCTAGACCTGGTCAGTTGCACACCTCGGAGGCATTAATCTTTGTTGGGTCTGAGATCGTTCATGGTACAATCAATTTTTATAGTACTCTTGCTTTCTCTTTGATTGATTTGGGAGACTCACACTCCATTTTTACACCCATACTATCTAATTATATAGAAATAAAAAATATAGAGTCTTCTCATTCCCCTGGTAATGGGAATGCCAATCGGAGGTCAGACTAGATTGTTTGATGTGTTTTGGGGATGTAGACTAATTATGGTGCCACATCAAACCTGTGAGGACCTTTTCTTATTATAGATATAGTAGTAGGATTTCATCCTGGGATTTTATTGGTTATACTCTATTCATGATGTTATCAACTACCTCCATAGTATTGTCCTGTTATCAGATGTGGATAGAAAGTGTGTAGCTTTCGTTGGCGAGAAATGTTATCATATTTCTAGTCAGCTTATCGAGCACCATATTAACTTTTTGGCCACTCCTTCAGTGCATTCAGTGGATAATATAATGTAGGAGGTGCCAAAAATTGTTATAGAGTTCATTAATGGCTTCTCCAAGGAGGTTGTAACTCTACCCCCTCAATGTGATTTTGAGTTCGAGGTAGTTATAAAACCCTATGCTTTTCCGATATTGATGGCTTCTTATCATATAAAACCTTTATAGCTACATGAGTTTAGGATTTAGATAATTGATATGATGTTGAAGGTATTTATCAAGCCCAGTGTGTCACCATGGGGTTCTCTAGTATTTTTTGTGAAAAAAAGGAGGATTGTGATTTGAGGTTGGGCATAGACTTCCCTAGATTGAACCAGGTGATGGTCTTGAACCATTAACCTCTCCAAAGCATATAAATTTCTACACCATATATGAGGAGAAATATGGTTCTATATGATTTATACGTGTTTTGGGTATCACCAACTGAGGGTGAAGTAATGTGATATCCAAAAGTCTACTTTTAGGTCCTTGTATGCGAACATCAAGTTCCTAGTTTTGTTAGTCGATGTTATGAATTCACCATATGTGTTCATGGGGCTTGTGAACTCCATTTTCCTTGCGTTATTGGACATGTTCCTAATTGTATTCATTATTGAAATCTATATATATCCGATTTCAAAATAGAAACATGTTGAACATCTCAGGACCATCTTGCAGGTTCGTTGACACCACCATCTCTACGGAAAGTTGTCCAAATTCAAGATATGGATATAAAAGGTACACTTACATGGGAATGTGGTGTCTCAAAAGGGTGTAGTAGTGGAACCATTAAAGGTAATAGAATTTTATTCTTGAGCAGCACCCAATAATGTGGATGATATTTTTATTTTTCTCGGCCTGCAAATCTATTAGTAGATATTTGAACCAAATTTCTCTTGATTTTATACTCTTTTGACATCTTTGACCAAGAAGGACCAATCTTTTGTGTGAAGTTACCAGTGCCAGGAAGAATTATACTAATTGAAATTGATGTCAGTCATTTCTCCAATTCTGATGTTTATAGAGGTAGGGGTATTGTTCAATGTGTTTTGTGATACCATTCATCTAGGAATAGGTTGTTGGATGATAAAGTAGTGGGGAGTGATCTCTTATGGTTCTGGGAAGTTACATACCCAAAAATGTAACTATGCCACCCATGATATGGATCTAGTGTCAATAATTTTCATGCTAAAGTTGTGGAACCATTACCTCATTTGAGAGTAGTTTATGGTCTTCACATATCAAAAGATCTTGAGATATATATTTTGTTAGATAGATAATAAAATGCAACATCGGAGGTGGATAGTGTTTTTCCATGACTATGATTTCCTGATATCTTACACCTCATGAAAAGGGAATGTTGTGGCTGATTCTTTGATCCTTGTGTCACAGAATGAGGATGTTCTGTAATTTGTGGATGCATGTAAAGCGATACAGGAGTTCACATCCTTCATCTTAGATGTGTAAATGGATGAAGGTATAGGTATTTTATTTCGGATTATAGTACAATATACTCTGATGTTGCAGGTAGATGAGTCTCATTGAGGATACTAGAATGTATAGATGATTCATGACCATGTTTATTAGAATGATTCTCTAAAGGGACAGTCAGAGGATGGTTGGAGTTAGATGTAGTTTCATGGGAAGTTATTGTTTCTATTTTTGATTCACAATATAGTTCATCATGAGTTTCATTTCTCACCTTTAGTGGTACACCTAAGAATTTATATGATGTATTGAGGCATGGGGGAATTGTTTTATGGAGTTGGATGAAATTGGTGGTAATGGAGTTTGTGGTGAAGCGCTTATTGTGATAGCATGGGAAGGTTGAACACCATGTAACCTATTGATTATTTAAGACCATATATGTCCCTATGTGTAAGTGGTATGAAATCGACATGGATTTCATCCCATGTTTACCTAGATTTTTTGGAGGCCAAGAGTATATCTTGGTAGTAGTTTATTTTCTATCAAAATCGACTCACATTATAGGAATCAAGGAGTCGGGTGGAGTGGATGCATTGTCTAAGAGGTATGTTGATGAGGTGGTGCACCTGCATGGAGTTCCTATATCCATCATTCTCAATCGGGAAGCAGGTTTTACCTCACATGTCAAGAAGGGATTACGACCTGATTTTTGAACTCAGTTACGCCTCACTATTGCCTTCCACCCTTAAAAAGATGAATGTATAGAGAAGACCATCCAGACGATGGAGAACAAGGTTTGGGCATGTGTCTTTCATATTAGAGGATCTTGAGTACAGAACCTACCATTTTTAGAGTTTGATTAAAATAATATCTATCACTATTTCATTGATATGGATTCATTTCAAGCCTTGTATGGGAAATTGTTTCGTTCTCCTTTATGATGCATAGAGGCTAGGGTGATATCTGTTCTTGTTTTGGATATTGTAAAAAGTATGACTGAGATTATATATCTTGTCTGTGAGAGGATAAAGGTAGTTCATGACCAACATAAGTTGTACACCGATCATAGGAAGATCCCCTTGAAGTTATTGGTTGTGGACCATGTGTTCTTCAATGTTATCCTTCAAATTGGATAATTGAGGTTTGGTAGGGGGTAAATATTTCTCCGAGATTAATTGAACCCATTTATGGGTTGGGGTGAGTTGGAGAGGTTGTATACCAATTTTCATTTCCACCATAGTCGGAGGTGATCCATGAAATATTTCAAATATCTCAACCTCTATAGTACCGTCACAATGACTCCCATGTCATTGATTTTGGTGATTTGGATATATAAGTTTGCACAATGATCATGGAGCTACCAATAGAGATCTAGTATCATCAGGAGAAGGTGCAGCATGGACACACCATTCCTTTGGTTCAAGTATTGTAACGGCATGATGGCTAATTCTAGGGTACTTGGGAGTGTATAGAATAGATGAATTCCAAGTAACCGATTTTTTTTTCTTTTTTCCTTATTATGTCTTGATATATGATGTGATGCTTGAACCTAGTTTGCTATGAGATGAGTTTTTTCCTTATTCTGTAATGTGTGATGAACTCCAGATATATGAAAAGGGGAGGACTTGAATACTAATTGAGATTCATTATTTGATATTTGATTAAAACATTATAGGTTATTTAGTGTCATCCATTGAGGATAATATCTTGGCATTAAGGAAGGAATTCCTTGATTTGAGTGTTTAAGGTAGTGTGGTGGTTGTGTTTTTCAAGTGTGTCATGTGGTTGGTTGAGGTAGTAGATTTCAATGGAGTTTTTATTGAATGTTGAGGTTCTAGTACATCATTCAATCTATACTAGGTGGTTTATCATTTGACTTTAATGTTGTAAGGGTGTTTCAAGTATAACAAGATCCTTGGGAGGTATCTCACATGGTGGTTCCTCAAACACTTATTTTCCTAATGGGTTGGTTTTGGATTATTGATGACAAGAATAGTTACATAGGTATCGTATGTAATATGCAGAGAATCCCTGATCTATTACATTGCAATGATCTTCTACTTAAGGTGTTATAGGAGGCAATGATGACTCATTTTAGAGTTTGGCAAAAAATATATAGTTTTCCAAATAGTATGTGGCATCAGTAGGTGGAATACAAAGGTGGAATCAGTAGGTGGCATCAATAGGTGGAAATAGTAAATGGAATTAGTATCTAGAGGTGGTGAGTCTCATTAGTGACTTTCCATCAGTAGCTCACATCAGCGACTCAAAAAAAGTAGCTCGCATTGGTGACTCTCCATTGGTAGCTCCCATTAGTGACTCACCATAGGTAGTTCACCTTGGGGACTCACCATAGGTAGCTCTCATCGGTGACATTCCACCAATAGCTTTCATAGGTGACTCTCCATCAGTTACCCGCATTGGTGACTCACCGAATGGTGATTCATTTATATCAGTTTGTCAAAATTTTAATTTTCTATAGTTTTTTCAAATTCACCCTTTAATATATTATTTAACATTAAATGTGTTTAAACCAAGTTTGATTGTTATTTAAGCTTTAAAAAAAATATAATTTATTTATTTAATTTCCTAATCCCTCTGAGAACTGTAACAATCAAAACTATGTGGTCTTGATTATGATATTTCCTTAATGGACTTTGAAACAATTTTCCACATAGATTAAGGATCTGTCCTGTCTAAAGTGGGGACCATATCTTCATTATGCAATTGGTATTATCTTGTTACATAGGGTCCCATAATCTTTCTTCGCTGAGTGATTGAGTGTTTGTGGTGAGCTCCTTGGAATTTGTCTCTATAAATGTTCGTCATCCTACTTGTGAACCTCCTATTTTGGATCTAGGTAGAGTTACTAACTGCTTGTTCTTTAATATAGGGATTTCTTCATCTCTTTTATTGTTTTCACATCTAGAGTGGGTGTACTCATATCTATTTAACAATATTTTTGGATCAAAATTTAACTATGATAATAAGAAATAATAAATCTATGTCTGGGAAGATTATGATGATGATTGTGTTGTTGTATGAATTATTTGATCTCTATTGTGTATTATATCCTACAAAAAAACCATGGTCATTGGTGGCCTTTATTTTTTTGTGGGTGAAGGCTCTTGGATTCTTTATGTAGTTTTACTTTGAATATATGTATTTTCATAAAACAAATGAAACACTTAAATTTGGTAAATTACATTATTACCCCTGGATTATACACTGATTGTGATCACCCCATAATTATCAAAGGGGGTATAAAGAAAGATTTTTTTCCTAAATCCGAATACACATTGCATTGTTGGTGTGGATGTGTGTTGTGTGTGGCCTTGTTCTTTATTGTTTTCTTGTGTTTTTGTGATGTGATGTGGTTGATATTACATGTATTTCTAGGGTGAAACGAGTTGTGAAATGGAATATGTTGTAGAGATATTGGTTGAGTGTGGAATGTATGGGTATTGATTGAGCAGCGGGGATGTAGGTTTGCATTTTGGTATGTTTTTGTTACTGGGTGTGATGGGTGTGGGGTTATTCTACAACGGGGTTGTGATGTTGGTTATGATGATCTGTGTTTTTAGGATTCACTGTAATTGGGTGTTTTCTCATCATGAATAAGGATATTGAAGAATGATGTTGAGGAATGATGAGGGAAATGGTTGGTGTGGGTGTTAATCAGTGAGGAAGGTGAAGTGGGTTAACGTACCACAGTTATTCTTCCTCTATGTCACTTGTCTTATGTGTCTCATAGTGCGATGTGCCTGTTAGCTTCCCTTATGGTAATGGGTTGAATAAAATGAATTTTTTAATCGATTATGCAATTCTTGGGTGGATTTGGATTAAAATGGTATTAGAAATATGAAAACATGAATGGGTGTAAACATGGGGTAAGTATAAACCCGCATTAATTTCTCATGCTCTTTACCTTTTAGAAAATTATGTTCATTATTGGGCATTCTAGAGGAAGCATAATTTTTTGATATATCATAGTGTGGTTGATAGTTTTATTGAAAACACGTAGGTTTGTTTTGAGTGTTTGGTACTATATATATACATACCTATATTTTTCTGGTGATTCTTATTTTCACCCACCCTAACTGATCACTATTTCTTGAACAGCACCATTTTTATGGGGGAGGGTGTCTTTTAAAAACATCATGGTGGGAGGATGGATGGGTGGCCACCTGATCTTCCATACTACCTATTCCAAGAATTGATTACACATGATTCATTGGGAAGAATGTGGTCTGTGAGGCCTAGGTGTGTACGAGTGAGCTGTGTTTTCCCAAGTGTCTTTGGGATGAGATGTATTGTGATTTACTAGGTGTTTTTGGGTTGTGATGTGGTATGTGGACAAGAATTCTTTGGGCAGGACGCGGTCATGAGGCCCATGGTTGTGTGGGTGAAATGTGACTAGCTTCATTTTCCCATGATGTAGGACTAGATGTGTGGCCCAGGTGTGTGTGTGTAGGTTATGAATTCGTACATTCAGAAGAGGTGGGAGTGCCATGGAATTTACCATTAGGTTGTGAGATTAGATAATCAATGGGAAAGTTGTGTCGGGTACCCTATGATTGATTTGATCTATATTACATTACTTGACTTGAATTATTTTATGATTATTCCATTTGTGAGGTTGGTGTTGATGGTATTTAATGTTAGGTTCTTTTGGTTTCATCTATTTCTTTTGAGGGAATTAGTATGCTTCTATACTTGTACATAATAGACTTTGGTTTTCCCTACTATGTATAATTGTGTTCTCACAATATGTAATTAAAACAATTTTCATATTTCCTAGAGAACTATAGGGACCATTATTAGAATTACTTTCTTGGATATTTGGACATTTGTTGTGTCACGACATGTCTTTTACTTTTTGTACATTACTATGATTCATTTCTATTTCTATCTATTTATCTAAACATGAATATGGGATGGATTTTGGTTTATTATATATATATAGATATATAGATATATGTATTGAAGTTGTTTTGGGATTGATCATCTTATCTCCCGATCTTGTTTTCAAATAAAATGTGCAATGCCTTCCATCTTCATAAGAATATATAAATACCCCTGCTGGTAGTCGCCAACCAAGGGCCTACTGGAAGTGTGAATCAGGGTTCATTATCTCTCTTACATCATTACCATCTCATGAGGGACATCATTAAATGTAGGGGTCATGACATCTAACTACCTAAATTTTTTTAAATAATTATACCGTTAAAAAAATTAACATTTTAGATTGAATACATGAACTTTGAAAATATCAGAAACATTTTCTATCAAATTGACACACAATCAATTTTAATAGGTCATTAACTAAATGAAGATCTATGTCCTAATGTTTGAAAATAATCTAATCTCATTTAATCTATTTTTATAATGTGACACATGTTGTAAAAATAAATTAATCTTTCATATTTAAAACACCCATTTGGATTTATACATGCCACATCATATATCATATTGATGTAATATTTATTCCAACATGCAATAAATTAATTATGGACCATCTTTCTGCATTTTTTAAATAATTGTAGATCATTTACTTGATTGTGATAATTTTATTCTCATTTTAAACTAAAATAATTCATTTATATTTAAGTCACACAATTTGATTCATTCCAATAACAACACATGTTAGATTGACTAGGTGTTTCTACATATACATCAAGAATGAATTATGGATCATCGTCCTAATGTTTTAAAATATTATATGTTTGTTTTATAATTTTTGGCTATGTGATGTATTTTTTATACTAATCTTACACTATCCTATTGAAAACAAACTCATTGAGTCATACATACCACACTTTTTCTTAGATTACTGTATAATCGTATAATATAATCTAATATGAATTATAGATCATTTTACTAATGTTAAAAACTATTCAATGATTTTTTAAGGATTATCAATATGTGACTCACATTTTAAACTAAAATTCCACATTTATATTGAAATCACTAAATTAGAAACATGATGGTCACATCATGTGCCATATTGACCAATGATTAATTCCAACATGTCACATATGAATTATGTATCGTTTTCATAATTTTTAAAAATAATAAACTGTCCTTTTCTAATTTTTGGCTATGTGATGTGTGTTTTAATCTAAAATGACACTTTAATATTGATAACAAGAATTTTGAGTCATAAGGACCATATCATGATTCTGATTGACATATATCCCATTACTATACATCATAAATGTATTATTGTTTGCTTTTCTAATGTTTGAATATTATTTTATTTTTTCTTGGTTTTGGATATGTAAAATTCGTTTTAAACTAAAATTATACATTTCTCTTGAAAAAATACATTTTTCATACTATAAAGAACATCATGTTTTGAATTAACATTCGGTGGATTTTGACTCATCAAAAATAAATTATATAATATTTTCTAAAATTTTGAAAACAATAGAATCTAATTTTCTTGGTTTTGACAGTGTGGCCAATATTTTAAGCTAACATGGAAATTTTATATTGAATACATTTCCATTGAGGTCATACTAGGAAAATCACGTGTCAAAATTATGTCTAGTCAATTTCTACACATCAAAAAAATTATGGATCATTGAACAATTGTTTTAAGAAAATCATTTCCCATTTTTATATTTTTACTGTTTCACGTGAGTTTTATAAAAAAATAAATGTCTTATATTGAAAAAATTCACATTGATCCATATGATCCAAATCATGTGTCTGATTATCATTTGATTGATTAAAAAATTTAACAAATTAAATAGGGATCCTTTACTAATATTTTAAAATATCCCGATATCATTTTTTCATGTTTGGATATGTGAGGTTCATTTTATACTAAAATAAATCATTTATATTGAAAACACACACTATGAGTCATACCAAAAAAATAATAGGTCATATTGACATGAAGTTAATTTATATATTTCATCAGTGAATTATTGATCATTTTCGTAATGTTATAATATAATCATATCCTTTTTTCTCAATTTTTTATATGTAATTCATGTTTTTAAATAAAATAAAAATTTTGAATTGAAGACATGCATTTTGAGTCAAAACAACTACATCATGTCTTGGATTGATGTGAAATCAATTCATACATAATAAAAATGAATAATTTTTCATTTTACTGAAGTTTGAAAAAAAAAATGATCCCTTTTTCTCAATTTTCATAGTTTGATACATGTTCTAATAAAAAAAGACACATTTCTATTAAAAAGACACATTTAGAGTCATACTAGACACATCGTGTTTTATATTAGTATATTCTCTATTATTAAATGAAGATAATGAATAGTGGATTATTATTATATTGTTTTGATACAATATGATAATTTTTTATATTGTTTTCTATAAGGTATGTGTGTGTTACACTTGTAAACCCTTAAAAACAAGAACTTACAATAATACTAGACACATCACAATTAAGATTTAAATACAGTCAATTATTACATGCCACAAATGAATTATAGACCGTTACTATCTGGTTTGAATATAATCCAAGAATTTTTTATTAGAATTTTCTATGTGATGTGAAATCTAAACAAAATTTACACTATTATATTGAGAACACATACTTTCATTCATAGTGGCCGCATCAGGATTTGAAATTATATATATTCAATTCCATTATTTCACACATGAAATATGTATTTCAATAATATGGTTTGAAAACAGTTCAATTTTTTTCAGGTATTGGATTAGTGAAGCATGTTTTAAACTAAAATTATAATTTTATGATCAGAACTCACACATTATGTCATATTGGAAACATCATGTTTTGGATTGAAATTCATTCAATTCATACACACCAAAAATAAATTTTAGATCATTTTCCTAAATTACTAGGACAATCGAAGATTATATTCTCATTTTTTTCTATAACATGTGTTTTGGAACTAAAATAAATCTTCTAATGAGAGAAATATTCACATTGAGTGATAACATCCACTTCATGTGTCATATTGATGCGTGGTCAATTCATATGATTGAAAAACCAATTCTGGATCATTTTCATAAATTTGGAAAACCATGTGTACTTGTTTACTCATTTTTTACAATATGATGTCAGTTTCAATATAAAATAGCACTTTTCATTTAAAAAAACACATTCAATCTTTATGGTCACATCATGTTTTAGATTGAACTTAGATAAATTCATATACATCAAAAATTAATTATGTATTATTTTATTAATGTTTTTGGATAGTTTGGTCTCATTAAATTGGATTTAGATATGTGAAATATTTTAGAGTAAAATGATTATTTTAATGTAGTGATGTGAACTTTGATTCATAATGGCCACATCTTGTGTTTGGTTGATTTACATTTTATTCCTACAAATCCCACATGAATTGTTGATTGTTTTTATAAAGTTTGAAAACAATACATTTTCATTCAATAGTAATTGATAATTATATTTTCATTTTAAACTAAAATTAAATATTAACATTTAAAACACACACTTGGAATCATACTAACAACATTGTGAATAAAATTAATTTTCATTCAATTCCTACTTGTCACCAATAAATTATGGATTGTTTTCGAGAATTTTGAAAAAAATATGAACTCGTTTTTTAGTTTTGACAATGTTTCATGGTTTTTTAACTAAAATGAAACTATTATAATCAAATAAGGATTTTGAATCATTCTAGACAAATCCTCTGTATGATTGACATGTGATCTATTCCTATAATTTCTTATATAAACTATGGATGATTTCCATATATTTTGAAAATAATAAAATTTATATTTTTTTGTTTTGACAATGATACATGTGTTTTAAACTAAATTACATTATAGAGATCAATCATCCACTCATAATTTTCAACATCCCACCCTTGTTCAACTTCATTGAAATATAATTCCATGATTCAACATTGAACATCAAATTAGAATATCATAGAGGAATCCCTATTAGTATTAATAGTAACATTCATTGGAATTTTCTTCGTCGAATTAAATGAAAATGTGATGGAATCCATTATGCATTTTCATCAGGTATGTTGAAGTAATAATAAAAGATCTGAGAACCTTTTTAAATATTCATAAAAAGATAATAAGACACAAATTGAAAATGGTAATTCTGGGATAATTTATGCACCTTCTCTAAAATTATCTAACATGACTTAATTTTTTTTGGGTAAAATGATCCATTAGCCATTTCCCATTCAACATTATCTTTACTAAATCCTCAATGTACAGTCTCTCATAGGTAAAATTATATCCATGAATGTAACTAGATCAACCATTACTTGTATATCATAACCCCCATGATATATATCCTTGAGAAATATCACATATCATTATTTATTTGTTGCTTCATTACTAATGTATTTAGCTATGTCAACCAACTCAAACTAAAATCTAATGTAATGAAATTTTTTAAGAAATGAAAATAAAGGAATATATAATTAGGGAATGATAATATAAATTTTATAATCATTGAAAATTCAAATTATAATTGTATGACTGAATTTTTCACATGAGATGCAGATTTAGTAAATATATCATACATGATGAAATGAATTTGGACTACATCTGGAAATGTAAGTAGATTTGAATGTATATGAAATTATTTCCCACCACATTGGGGGCATTTATAAAGATTCCTTTTCAATTTATCCAGGATTCAACACCCTCAATCAAAACATTCATAATATATTCATTCGAAAAATGACCCATATGGGAGGGATGATCATTAAATATATTTCATCAGAAAAGTGTGAGAAATATATATGGTGGGGTAATTTTATTTGGAATTATGGGAGGGACAAATCATTAAAAAAATATTTTTATGGTAACTAAAAATGTCTGTTTACAATAAATATATAACTACAATATTTAAAACAGTCTAGGAAATTTATTTTATGGAATGTCATTTATATTTATTATGATTAGGATTCTTAGAATCCCAAATCTATCTTTAAGGTCAAAGGATGTACAATATCACATACATAATCAGAAATCACCAAATCCTAATGTTGAAAAATCATTCAAACACCATATACTCTACCCACTCACCTATAAAAAACATTTATAAATTTCAAAATGTAGATTTTTTGAAATATTAATAGTACTAATAAAATAAATAAAAAACAATTTATTATTTTTTAACTGAAATTGTATTTAACTCAGAATATTCCTTGTTTGTGGATTCTTGTTTGTTTATGGAATATAATATCCTTTATAAATTTTTAAAAATAATATCAACAAACATTGTTGTTATTTTTAAATGGATATTATTGAAACCATGGTGAAAATATGTAAATAGTTTTCAAATTTGTTTTGAAAGATAAATATTACTACATAAACCATAATCTATTTCTATTTGAATAAATACATAGATCATTACGTTTAATTCTTATTCTCATACCACGATTTAGATAATATTTATATATCACCCTATCATAAAAAAATTCTTGTTAATACAACAATTAAAAATAAAATTTTTAATTTTATCTATAAAATATAGATTATAGTGCATTAAAATTACAAAATTGACATCATTTGTGGTTATATATTTGTAAATCGATGCTTTGATCAAAAAAAATTAACATTTCGTTTATCCAATTTGATTTAGATTATAATCAGGTTCTTCTATAAAAAGAAAATATTTATTGAGATATATGTATATAGATATTATAAGATTATATTATAGAGTTTAACCACATTAGTATAACAATCATGAGAAGTTATTCATCTATAATTTTTATTTCAAATACTATGATTATTTCATCATATATCATAATAGTTTCTTCTTATTTGAAAAGAAATATTTTTCTATAGAAATGATGGAGGAATTAATGATTTAACTTTATAAATCACAGAGTTTTTCTTTTATATAAAAGTAATATATACACCAATTTTAAATAAGAATCATTATTAACTATAATGAAAATAGTGTATCATTTTATTGACAAATATAATAGTAAAATGTATCTTACTTTTATTGTATTTGGTGTCCCATGACCAATGATTTCGATGTTTATTACAATTATATTGAATGTATTTAATACCAATTATACATATTATTACATATTGATCAATATTATGAACACATTTAATTTAATAATATCCAAGTGTATTTATTTTCATTAATAAGGTCATATGAATTCCCTAGAATGATGATAACCTTCAAGTGATATGAATGTATTCTTAATATGGTTCTACGGTTGGATACCAAACTATGATGGGTCATATAGTATTTAGACCATCAAGTATGATTTCTATTAAAAAGATGAGGATTCTCCCTATATTGTTCACATATGGTAATATCCAAGATGGAATAAAATAAAAAGAACCACCAATGTGAATTAGTCATGTTATGGTGTCTTCAAATATTCCTATTTTTTATAGTGGGCAATAATCCATAAACATTAATATTATCATTATTGCATGTCATGGAAAGTGAAATTATATTTTCTAATGAAACCCGTGAAAATATATGTTTTTAATGAGTTAGTGTGCGTCAGGTGCATCACATTTAACATTTTATTAATGGAAAATTCAAGGAAGTATTTTTACCTTCCAAATTTATTGAATTTGATATATCAGATGTTTTATTAAAATATAACCATTGTCCCGAATTCCATGGAAATGGTGTAATGAAAGGTATATTCCAAATGGACATTGAAATACATGTCAAGCATATAGTTTTGTGAAAAATATGTGAATCCTTATTGAGGATATATTTTTACAAGGCGATTATATTACAAAATAGTTATTCTTATTTGGTTTTCATCATTGTGAAATTATGATATTTCTCATGGGTTCCGTGACACATTTCTAGACAATAATTTAAGACTTTAGTAAATGACACCTAATTCTAATTATAAACAATCTTATAGGGTCACACACTAAAATTTTTCATTAATCATGATTAAATTATATTTGGATTTAATTAATAGAATATATATTATTCTGAAAGCTAAGGAATAATTTTTAATCATAATTTATTGATTACATAAATTAAATAAGTAATTATTCTTGGGTTGTAAAAAAATTATCTTTATTTATTTTATTTAAAATTTAATTATAATTTATTTACTAGTTTAAGAAAATATTATTTATCTATGTGGATAAAATATTTTATTTGGGTATTGAACAAATGATAGAGGAGTAAAAATTGGTAGAGACCACATTTGGTGACAAATATTAATTAACAATATGGTTAATGAATACTAGTTATTACACATATTGGAATGCACTACAAAATAAAAATAATATTATTACATTATTATGTAAATTGAATTTTATTAATGTTTTTTATGTTATTTAATTCTTCACATGAAATGTTTTCCAAAAACCATATTCTCTAATAATAGTTTTTTCATATGGTTTATATTATCAATTAGTGTAATAAAAGTATATAATTGTTTCATGAAAATACATCCCAATCAATTTTTCCTTCTATCTCTATATAAATAATAAAAAAATAATGTGAAAAATTATTAAATACTATTGAATGTGTGGTAAATTATGTACAGCAAAAGAAATTTTATTCATTGTACAAGCACCTAGATATTGAGCGGTGGTGCGTGGAGATCATAAGAGAATGTGTAGGTCACCATTAGATTATACATAGATCCTAAGAGAATAATGAAGGAAATATAGAAGGGTATTTTCAGAAGGTAAAAATTAACAAAAGAAGAATGAACATAATCCTAGGTGTTCATTTATTCATATATTAAATAAATAAATAAATAATTTGATGTGAAGGATCCTCGATCATCGTTTCAGAAAATGGCAATTAAAAATAATTTTAATTTATATCCCGCCACTACATGATTCAACTGCATCTGAAAAAAACAAGTGTTATCAGAGCGGTAACACTCTTCAACATATTTATCACGATTAATTATGTGTTTTTTTTTCATAAATGCTTTTGAATAGATGATGAATGAAAGATATTTCAATTGGTAAACTGTTTAATTTTATTAAGATAGGGTTACATGGAATGTACTCTAAATTATAATTTGTGTTCCCTATGGATTTGCATCTATAGGCACCGATGGATTTATAGTGTCCCATGTAGTAACTATATGTGGTTTATGCCATTTTTTGACTGGAAAACATGGGATATGGTTGTTATATTACACGACTTGTATCTATGTACACATTGTGTAGTATATATAGGTTAGAAGTGTAAATCATGCAAAGTATTTTTTCATTTTCCATGTTAGAAATCATGTGAGACTAACACGAGAGATCATTTATGATATACACAACACGTTTGCAGTGAACACGGTGTGTTCATCATCAATTAAAACATATGGAATACAAGACAATGACCCATCTGTGCATCCCAGACACAGAATGTGAAATGAACAATGTGTAGCTAGTCCAAACTCATTGTGTTGTTTAGCCAAAGTACAAACTGCAGACCCAGGCATGTACCTTGGATACACATCAACCGATATACCCATTATGTGGATAGTCTATATATTTCACATAGTCTAACAATACAATAATGATTTAAATAATACATTTAATGGATAATTAAAATATTAAATGCTAATTTTATTAATTGTCATACCAATTTGTGTTTGAAATTTTAATAATGGACTTAAAAAATATAAAATAATAAATTATTTCATTATCATTACTATTTGATTACTAGTTCTTCCATTTAATTTAAATGAGTTCCATAATGTATGGTTCTCTTTAATTATGTTCGAATGATCATTAAGATGAAATGGAATTATTAATTATTTATTTATTTATTTAAGTCAATTTTATTCACCATTATAATAAAGACAGAATAATAAAATAGAATGTTATATAGATACTTTTGGGTATTCATTGCATATATGAATATTCATGAACTTGACTCAGAACTTTTTATTTGATGGATGTTTTAATTTAATATATTTTAATGGTGTGAAATTATTTATTATTAAATTAAATATGATGCACGATGAGTCATCCCTTCCTCCATTATTATGTAGGAAATGTGTGTCCATGGATATGTATGTAATCCCCTATTAACATATCCTTTTGTTCCCCTCACCTACATGTGATTCATAAATACATGTAAATGATGGAGTATCCAAAGGCATGTGAATATTGTTCAAGAAAGAACCATCATGTTACTAACTCTAGTGAAACACAGGTGGATAGGTGGAATGCATTAACTCATGAAATAACTGAAAATAACTTTTATTTCACTGAGGTCAAATGTTTATTTGATATTTTCTAATTAAATAAACAGCTACATAAAACACATGAATGGGTCATTTAATTTTTATTTTTACTTCCTTCAATCTAATTATTAACTTTATGAATGCGAGGTCATGATAAATATATAAAAAAATTAATTTTCACTGAAAGAAATTAAATAATTGAATTATGCAAAAAAAAACTTTATGTGAAATGATTAATTAATTAAGTAGCATCCACATAATATTAATAAGCCATGTAATGAAAAAAAATAAAAACTTATTTATAATTAATAAAAATACATCAATTAAATATTATTTCAGACATGGATTTCTATTACAAAATTAGGAATGATATCATTGAAACATAGTGTTTTAACATCCATAATTAGGACACTTACTTTTAATGAGGAATTATTTTAAAGGTTATGAGTTGACATAACCATCATACATCAAGATAATACTCCCTCACAAGACATTATGTGACATGGATGCATGTTTTGGGTAAATCAATGTAAATATTTAATTATAGGGGAGTCCACTAAATGGATTAGGGAGCATTATTCATGTAGTTGGAAAACACCTAGATACCTAAAAACCTTAATGAAGCTTGACCATCCTGTATTGGGATTATTAAAACGGTGTATGAATCATTTCTACCATAATGTCATATAAACATGACATTCTAGTTTCAATGGTGATAAATATTGGGATTTGATAATATAGTAAGATATTTTATAAAAATTAATAAATTTTTTATTTTGACACATAATTTGTAATCAAGGGATGTACTAAAAATATTCTATTTAAAATGTTGAATAAAATTATTTTATAGTCAGACACATGATCCCTATAATTAAAATTTGAGAAATACAACCACTTCACTTATAGTAACATCCCTGAGTGTATAAGTTTCTTTCAGGTTGTGGTTCACCATTATAAAAAATCATACATTTTAGAATCCCCAATGCTTAATCATCATACTAAAGTGGTGAGTGATGATGAGTTCATGGTCTACAATAATGATTTTAGAGTTGTTTTTAATGTTCTATATTTGATGATTTAGTATATGTTCAGTGAAATAATGATGTCTCATGAAAATATGTATGTATATAAAGTTCTTGAGAACCTCTATAGTATTTACCAGGGTAGTGATAGAAAAGAACAATTTGAGATATCAAGGGCACTCTTTCCATGAAATCCTATAGAGGGTTCCCCAGCTAGGCCTCGCTTATTCAGTCTCATTAGCTACATTTAGTTTCTATAGTTTCAAATGTTTAAATGTTATGAAGAAAAGGAAACTGATATCATTCAAGAATCACTCCCTCAGACCATGTATATATTTTTTGTGTGTTTTAATATAAAAACCAAATAATAAGTTCCTACTAGATTTACAAACTCTCATTTAGAATTTTGATAAGTATACAAAGAAATAATATCCTTCCATCCTTATAGTGATAACCCAGGATGGGAAATGGGATATCATTAAATCCAAATTTTTTTATACCCTTCCATGAAGAATAATATCATGGGGAAAGAAATAGAATGGGATGTTTCCAATTTCACATGGGGCAAGAAGGTCCGCTAGATGAAAAATGACAACCAAAAATTGAGCAAGAGGAATATTCATGTGTGTATTTTTATCGAGTAAATTTTTTAAATTTCTACAAACTGGGTATTGGATACATCTTATGGTTCTCACAAATGTATTAAAATAATAGAAATATGTATAATCAATCAGATTGATTGAGGGGAGGTTGAACTATGATCATCCAATAGAGCTTGATTTGATGTTGTAGATATCAGGGACTACCACCTCAAACTTCCAAATGGGTTGATTTTGGAATTAATGATTACTATGTATATCATTGTAGTTACGAAAAACATTATATCAGTATCCAAAATATATGCAGATTGTATTATTTTAAAAATATGAATTATGTTTTTCTTATTTTATAAAAATATGGGTTTTTATGGTAAAAAACAATTAAATAATAGTCATTATGTTTTTTACTACATATGCCTGGTAATTTCATTATATAATGAAAGTAACTATCATGACATGGACCAAAACCAATATTGGAAACAGTGCCTATGTCATGTAAATGAAAAGGGATTGAGTAAACTACATAAAGATGGATATTTACATTATTTTGATGTAAAATCACTTGTTGTATGTCACTTTTGTTTATGAGGTAAAATGACCAAATCCCCGTTTACTGGGAATGGTGATAGGGAAAAACAGATTCATTAATTAGTTCATACCATTGTGTGGGAACAATTTCCTATTAATAAATGGGGTGATTACTCATACATCATATATTTTACTAATGTTTTTAGAAGATATGAATATGTCTACGTAGTGGGTTATAAGTCTCCTTCTATTGATAAATTGGTGAAATATAAGAGTGAAGTTCAAAACAATCATTGTAAGAAGATTATAAAACGTCACCCAAACCATGGTCATGATTATCTTAATCAATAATTCATTGATCACTTATGGGATTTAGAGATACTATATCAACTCAGGCCTCCTTATATTTCAATGTGGAATTGTGTAAGATAAATGAGAAAATACACCATGTTAAAAATGGTAAGATCGATGAAGATCCATGAGAGTCTTCCATTATCCTTTAAGGGATAAATATTACAAATAGCAGTACTAATACTAAAAACTAGTTCCAACTAAAGTGGAAGATTTAATACCACACCAACTATGGAATGGAAAGAAACGCATGTTGTAATACGTTCATTTGTGGGGTTTGAATAATTATTTATGTACTTTTTAAGAAATAAAAATGGAATATATGAATCAAAGAATACCTTTATAGGATATCCTGAATTCATAATGGGAAATTACCTATATTTCCCCTTAGACAAAATGGTTATAGTGAGAAGCCACACCTTATTCCATGAGAGGGAGAATTTCTCTAAAAAATATAGTAGGATTGAGATATACTTCAATGTAGTTGAGGATTTTGGTATAGAATAGGTGGTACAAGAATATATTCCATAAATCCTAGTGGAAGAAGAAACTATTCCAAATACACATGAACTATATAGGTGTACAATAGAGGATATAGAACTAGAACGTTATGAATTTCTAATCACTATGAATGGTGAATCTTTATTAGTTGACAATAATGATAATATAAACTATAATTAAGCTTTATGTGGAAGAAATGTTTCCAAGTGGAATGAATCCATGAATTATATAATAGCTTCCATGTACCAGAAAAATCTGGATTTTGGTATATCCTCCAATGGTTGTAAGGATTGTTGTATGAAAATGGGTGTTTTGAAAGAAACATGATATTTAAAGACATTTTAGTACCTAGATGTTATGACATGTTGAAAAGTTATTTAAATAGTGTCAAATCATTGAATAAAATTTATCCTTCAAACTAGTTTTAATGAAAAAATCCTTCGGAATTCTACTTGATATTGTACCTTACCATGAGGATGATTTTTTTACGATTATATTTTAAACATTTTTATTTAAGAGGATCTATAAAGAAGATGTATATATGAAAAAATAATAACGGTCCGTGACTCCAATGTATACATGAATGATATGAAAATTGAAAAAAATATAGTTATGGATTAATGAAGTCATCCTAGTAATGGAACATTCATTTTGATGAATATATAATGGAATTTATATTTATAATTAATAAGTGTAAGTCCTGTATCTACAAGTGGTTTAGTCGTAGTGATGTCATTTTCATAATAGTACGTGTTGATAACATATTACAAATTGGAATTAAAATACCAAACACATTGTTTGTTAAAGCATGGTCAAATAAATTACTTTATATGATAGGGTTGGGAGAGGCATCATATATTCTTGTAATTAGTATCTATAATGATAGATAAAATTTGATTATGAACCAAATACAAAGTATTCACATTAATATGATTCTAAATAGATTATGTTTGGAAAAATCTAAGAGGGGACTGTTGATAGAATAAAATGGAATTTTTATTCCTATAAAATGTGTCTAAAGACACATGGAGAAAGAAATATAAAAGAAAGGATTCCATATGCATTAGTGATTGGGTCATTCATGTATTTTATGTATTGTACTATTCATGATATTTTATACTCATTAAGAGTGGTAGGGATATATTATGTAAATCTAGGTTACCTCTATTGGATAGAAGTCAACACTATCATTATGTTTCTGAGGAATATTAAGGATATGGCACTAATTTATAAATGGTATAAGGAACTATTTATTATAGGATATGAAGATTCTATATTCTAAATAGATCAAGGTGATGTGATGTCACTAACAGGATAATTCCAAATCCTTTTTTCATTTTATTCTTAAACAATGTTAAGCCTAACTGGGAACCTTGTAAAAAAAGATACCAAATAAAATATTTTAAACACTGCATTCATTAATAGTGTACAAGATTCAGAATCTACTAAAACCCATCAAAGTTAAAATTTATATTCTAAATACACACACAAATTAAAAAAACACATCAACAACTCAGACCACATCCTCCTTGATCCACACTCCATGAATCATCACCCAAATTTTTAATCAAAGAAATAATAAAATCATCATCACGAAAAATAAAAATTCATCAATGTTGATCTTAATATTACTTAAAAAACTAATGTCCGTTGAGATATTCAAGGGGCATCTCCCTCGAACCAGTAAATAGAACTTCTGAAAACCAGTATGAAACAAAATAAACATCACATGGCCCTATGACCTTGTATAATTTCGTCATCCATTAAAACAAACATCCAAATAAAATATGTAACCCAATAATAAAGACTAATTAGGAAGGGAATAGAGATATTCTTGAGAATGAGAAAAGTATTAATAGATGTAGTTTAGTAGAAACACCCACATCAAAAAGTTATTTTTTCACTGAGGATGGAATCCATGAACACATCCATTATATCATGAGTATATAGATCATTAATGATCAAAAGACACAACCATAATCAAAATTACTCAATATTATAAAATGGAACAAAATGAAACATACGATGTCGACTGAAACCCTAAGGTAGGATATAACCAACATGAATTACAGCTCCTAGAAAATAGATGAATCTCAACCAAAACATCCTAAACCCCACATGAGAGTGACTAAATCATACAAAAGTGGAGTCGAGTGTATTATATAGGGAAATAAGATCATATATTGAGACAAAAATGCCCATAAGGTGAGACAAAATAATAGATAGATCGAACCACCTGAATGAGATGGTTGGAAAGAGAGAAGAAGAGAGCAGCAATGGAAATCAGAGAGGGAAAACCTGGAGAAAAACAAGGTCCTTTATGGACTAGAACCCATCCAATAAATTTCATTAAGAAATAAAGGTGAAGCCTAGACACTAAAAACATTTTAAGGGGACTATATTGATGAAAAATTAACATCTGAATCAATAGGAGGATAGACCATTCCATGGGAAGAAACTCTAGATGAAGGAAACGTGTTGTGCACTCAGAAGAGCTCATTGAAAGATGTAGTCATTGATTCTATAACAGAGTACAAGTATATTGTAGATTCTAAGTTGTATAAATAATTAATATTAATGTTTACTTAATCTAAGAGCATGATGTGGTGCCTATAAGTAAAGATTCCATTACACTTTACTGTGATAATAATATAGTGTTGGATGTAGAAAAAGATCCAAGGTCACATCATTGAATAAAAAACCGACATTGGAAGTATCATATATTGATGTTTTTTTCTAAGAGAGGACATGTTTCAGTGAGAATTATTTCAATGGAAGAAAACATTAAAGTCACCTTGAATGAATTCTGAACTCAATAGATAGATAATTTCCATGGGAGATCTAGAAAACTGAAATTTAATGGTAGATGGCTCTATCCTATGTGGGGATTTCTAGGATTTGGTTTCCTAGGACCAACTATTTGTACAATAATTACATGTATAGTTTATGTACTTAATATTTATTTAACATATTATTATTTTTGCTCTATTTTTGACATATATTTAATGTAATAATATCCAAGAGTATTTTTCACATTGATATGGTCATAGTAGTTCCCAGCAATAATGAGAAACATGGAGTTCTGTGAAAATATTCTTAATATAGTTATATTATTGTATAAAATAATTTGATGAGAAAAATTGTTTTTAGACTGTCTGGTATGGGTAATCAAAATAATATTAGGATTATGCTAATGATGTTCTCATATAGAAATATTCAATGAGGGAAATTATGAAAACATAACCTCTAGCAAGAATTCATTATGGTTTGGTTTCATTGGGTATTCCTTTTAGAGAAAATGGGTAACGGTACATAGAATTTATGATTATCATTAATTAATTCCATGAATCACACACTTTTATTTCATGGTGAAAAATGTGATGCCACATGTTCATGGTGAGGTAGGGTGTGTATGGTAAATCTTGATTGACAAGTTAGTAATGGATATGTAGAGAAAGGATTTGCCACTTTTATCTTTATGAAAGATGATATCTTGAACCAATTTTTAGAATGGAAATATCTCCATAAATTTCATGGCCACGGGGTAACAACATGTTTGTTCCAAATAGTCAATGAAAGGTATATCAAGAATATAAGTTAGTGACATGGATGTTCAACCTGCTTGATGAGATGTTGTGAAAAAGTGATTATATTACATAGTGATATTTTTATGTGGGTTTCATCATTGAAAATTTATTTCCATTTTATGGGGTTCCTTAACAAATTTCTAGATTGTAATTTTGGACATTAATCAAGCATGTCTCATTCCAATGAAAAATAATCCTACATAGTCACACACATTTTTTTTCTTTTACAAATATTATTTTTTATTGAAATGTAATTAATGGAATAAATATTATACATGAGACTAAGGAATAGTATTTACTCATGTTTTTTTGATTGAATAAATTAAATAAATATTTAATCATCCGATTGTGAATAAAATATATTCTTTTATTTTAATAAATATTTTATATATATTCATCTAATTGTTTATGAATAAAATATTTATTTAAGTAAATGAAATATTTTATATTTTTATTCCATAAATTCTAGACAATTTTAATTTTACCAACACAACATCCAGTGAAAAATATTAATTAACAAGTATATTAAATAATACTTTTTATTCCCAATGTTGGTGTGCATAGAAAATTAATAATATTATTATTTCATTGTGCAGCATGAGTTTTATTAAAGTTTATTATATTATTTAATGGATGGAGTGAATTAAATATTAATTTTTTCTGAACCGTAAATATATAAATATGGGGTCATGTGTTTTTTGTGGAGTATAATTAGTCGAAATGAAAATTCATAATTATTACACCTAATGAAATATCTCTCGAATCCTTATTCTCTCTCACTATCATGAACGTGAAACGTATGAGAAAATTCTTCAAGACCAATGAATGAGAGATCAATAGTAAATTATAAAACACATTTGATTCATTGTACTATATATAAGAGATTGAGTGGAATTGCACAAAGATAATAAGAGAACATGTGGATCACCACTAGAATAATTTTTTTCCTTCGGTCCTCATAAATTAATGAAAAAATTATAGAAGGACCTTTTCAAATGATCAGAATTAATAAATAAAGAAATATCATAATGATATGAATTAATTAATTTAGAAATTATATAAATAAAATATATGTTTTATGGACAATATCCTCACTCATGGTTGTAAGAAAAAATAATTAAAAGAAATTTTAATTTATCCCCAACCATCACATGTATCCACCTCACCTGGAACCAACAAATTATGTATCCATAACTAAGAATCTTAGACATTCACACACCATAACATCATTTATAATAATCAGACTATCTGCAATAGTAATTTATTATCCAAATATTTCTACTTAATATTAAATATAAGACATAATCTCACCATAGAATGTTTTATCTTCATGAAATTGTAATGTTAATTTAAGTCAAAGTGGTACCAATGGGTTTAATGTACTCTTAAAAGGTATTTTTGTTTTCTTTGATTAATTACATGATTTTCTTGATCTGAAATCTGGTTTCCCCTCCATTTTTCATAAAAGTAATACCATAACTCATTTCAGTCATTTTTCAACAACTTTAAAATGATTTTCATTAAAATAACTATTCATGACATTAATCATTTATCATTATAATATTGCATTACAATGATATGGAAGTCCCATCAATATTATCAACCATTTTAACGTCGTTATATTTATGAGGAATAAGAAACTCAATGCTCGTCGCATGTGATACTTAAATCCATACATTCCTGTGATATTTTTGGATTCTTTATTATATTTTATGTCTACTGGGATACATGACACCATTGACCGTGAAATAAGCTGATGTGTGGGTGTTGATGGATATGAAACACATAAAATTTTAAACTATATAGTTTTTGTAATACATTTTATAACATGTTGTTTGATTCACATTTAAGAGTAAGAGGTTGGATATAATTAATTATCTTGGTTAGGGAATGTATTTGATGGGAATGGATAGCCTTAAATCTAGTAGGGTTTTATGGATATTGATGAACTAATCATTGTTATACTATTAGTTATCTTTGATCCATTTTTGTTTACTCGTATGAAAAACCACACTAAAATATAATATATTTTAATCTATCTATTTTTTCCTACATTACTATTATCATAACAAGTGTATCTTCTTGTGTTATATTCACAAAATCTGTAATAGTTGATACTCAAAAACCCAATCAATTAACGTGGCTATATTAATCTAGGAGATTAAGATCTACTGAATGTAGATTCACTTTGGGTAAAATCAATTTAAACTCTTTTGTATATGTTTTATAAAAACTATATGATCATAAATTTTTATATTAATATTTATCTATTATAAAGAATGAAACTGTGATTATGTCCTACTTTCACATGATTCAAATATTTCTTTTGTGTTTTCATTTAAATTTTTTCCATCTATTTACACAAGCCTCCTTCCATTATACACAATTTCGGATGGAAGTGTCTTCAATGTCTGATTCATAAATATTCACATAAACAATGAATCACATGTTCTTTATGTCACATAAATCTTTTTTAGATGATTTAAAAAACATACAATTTTATTTTTGGGTAAAGTATACACCTTCATTAATTTATGAAAAGGGTACATTCATTTTGAATAATATTAATTACTTTCAATTCTCACTTTGGGTTTAATAAATTATCATTTTTTATACAAAATTGTTAAAATTAATAATTTCAAATAAAATAATCTCGATTACAATTCACAAAAAAATATTCCTCATCATTGTGAATAATGAATGATTTCAATGTATTATTGTTTATAATATGTTCATATATATCTAGTGAGGGGGGTTTACTTTACCCTCAACATCTATATGGTTATGTTTTGTTAGATGTGTCTCGAAGGCTCTATAATCCATTCTACTGTCCATTATGAAATATCTCTTATAGAAATAATTGAAAATAAATGAAATTTAAAAGTAAAATAAAAATTAATTCAATGATTAATTATATGAAGTTTTAGTTAAATAGAAAAATTATTTCATAAAATTTCAATAATATCTTCCATTATAGATTTCTTCAATGAAAAAATTACATTATTCCAAATATCTCTGCAATCAAAATATACATTATTTTTGTTACCCCAAATTAACTAATAAACATTGAATTATTGGGTTCAAAAGGTTTCCCATGTTGATTACATCCATCCAAAATTATCAACCCTTTTTTTCATACCTTGATTAATTTAGTTAACATGTTAATTCCTTGTTTCTATGATTTTTTTTCATCCACATGCTCTTGATCTGCTAATAATTCCATTGTTTCTACATCGACAGTGTGTTCTTCTATAGGATTGGTAACATCACCATGTAGATGGTTCCTTATCTATGTGGGTATCTAAAATATTAATTTTAATTGTGTAAATGTTTTTATAGAACATATAATATTATATAGAAAAACACAATAACATATCCATTTAACAACCTTCTTTTCATTAAAGATTTGAGATATTTGGATAATTTATTGGATATCCAAATCCTATAATCGTAGTCCCATTTAATGTAAATACACTCTCTATATTGGGGAATTCATGAATTTATTATTATCTCTCAATAAATGGGCTATATTCAATTAAATTTTAGTTACACCATTCTGTTGTTTAATCGCCAATTTTTTGACAAATTTTTTTTACTATATCTGGTCATATAATACATACAATTATAGTGATGTCATTAAAGTTGTTTTTTTCCTTATACCCTTACACACTACAAATAACATTCATGATGCTCAATTTTTTTACTCTAACTATATAATTTTATTCAAACCCTTTTAAATTAAAAATATTATCTTTAAATGTAATATCCCTTAATTGGTATATTTGTTATATTATAATGAAGTATGACGTACTCACATAAATTGAATTTTTGTTCCTGTAACTGAATACATGCAACACTTTATCTATAAGAAAATATCAACTATTTTATATCATACATTGTTAATATTCTTCCATTATATAGAATGTATAATGATTTATTACAAAACCAGTGTAAGAGATATCTTTTACATTCAATCCCCTTTGATAGTCAATGATGTTGCTCAACAATGGAATTGGGATTTTTGTATATCCCCTTATAAAAATGATCTTAAAACCATCAAATAAAATATTTATTATGTGTAAATGATATCCATATTTCAGCCCTTCATGGATTATAATAACTAAGAAATACTTTTTGGAATTCATCATAAGTAGGAAATTGCAAACTATTATATAAAATTTAATGGCGTGTCTAATCTTTCACTGTAATTGTAATTGTAATAACAAATCATCCATAAATTTATTTGCCCGTAATTTTTCCACAATGATGAGATTTTTTACTACAAATGATATAAACATTTGAAAGGTAAATAATATAGAATTAAATATATTCATCAATAAAGAATCACCCATCAATACAACCTCTTAACTAACATCAATTCATGATATACTTACTGCATCATGATTTACTTCTTTTTTCTCCCTTATATCAATGTTTTAAAATTTTATTTTATTTAAAATTAAAAATATTATCTAAAATTGATCATACTATTTTATTCTTCTATTAAATTTTCACCATTGTTAGAAAGTTAAATTATTCTTGTTTTGGTTATTTCGTTGTAGGAGGAGGTGATTTGGAGGGTCAGAGATGATCCAGAAGGAAAATGCATCAAACTGAATGGAATCCCAAGGAAATATATCCATATTTTGAATATTTATAAAAATATGTGCATCCAAATAGGATGAAATTTGGTATCCCATTCTGTAACTTCGTGTTCTACATCTAATATCAAGAATCCAAAAACCAATTTATCTATTAAAGGGACCATTAGAACTAATCTGTCAAGGAAAAATAATTGTCACTAGTTCAAAGAGTTTGTTCTTTATTTCATCCATATCTCAAGATTAATTCCTCCATTGGCCTCCAAATATGACATGGAGGCATCCAAGATGATGGAATAAAACGTTTATGTTTTTTAAAAGTAGAGATAAGTATATTTACAAACCAAAAATTGATAAAAATTAATTATCTTGAAATCTCGGTGCCCAAAACCAATTCCAATTTTTGCCATAAATTAGCACCTCGGACACCTCATTTGAAAGAAAGACCAAGGTGTGAAATGGTTACATCTTGAAGTTCCATGGAAGTCCTCTCATCAATTTTTACATTCTATGACTTCCTATACTCATAAGTGGATCTCTTGAAGCAAGGATCCCTTCTTCGAAACCTTACTCACTTCCTCATGTTGAAATGTTTGTGTTTTCATAATAAACATATTTATTTTCCTTTTATTTATTCTCTATTATACTATTTAGTTCAATTTTTTTATTTATTTTGAATGAATGATCTAATTTATTTTACACAATATAAATTATTAATTGAGTTAATTGAAATAATTAATGCAGTTGAATGATTCATGTAAAATCACATGAGGTTGAGAATTGTGTGAATTGTGAGAGTGAGAAAATAATTGGTAATTCAAAACCAGGAGTGGATCAATTTATAGAGTTAAAACATAATTCATATAATCAATTATTTTTAATTTAAAAATGGATATGTGCCTTAATTTACCATAGTCCATAATCTTTTTTTAGAATGTAAATCAAATCAGGGTGATGCGATTTCATGTTCAGAATATTGACTAGGGTTTAATTCAATTAATATTTGTTTTAATGTTAATTCCTGTAGGGTTTAGGGGTTAACAAATTAGAGGATCAAAATTATGTGTAGATTAATTTAAATAATAATTATTTATAATTAAGTGAAATGGTATAGTTAGATTGATTATGCCTTTTAAAATATTTTATTAAGAACATATTCTTTTTGTGTCTTTTTAATTGAACATCATTTCAAATAAAAAAATCTTCTTCCAGCTAACTACTTTTAGTTTTATAAATTATAAACAACCCCCACCAATCCTTTAATGTAGTTTGTTTATTTTATTTTATTTTATTTTAAAAATACCATTAATATGTTGTTTTGAATTAATTCCTCCTTTGAGATATGACCTTGGTCAACCACTCTTCCGCATATAAACAACCTAAATTTGTACTTCTTTTGAAAGTGATGACAATAGCACCTTTCAAATTTGTTCTATTTCTAGGGAGAAAAGTAATTATTTCAACCTTTTAAAGGTATTACTTATATTAATTTTTTATTATATTCTTCTTTTCTATCTTCCTTATTTACCCAATCTGAATTTTTATTCCTCTTTTGTTTTATTCTTCTTCATCTATTTTAACCATCAAGTCAAACGTCTATTTATTATTTTATTATGGTCCAAATTTCATATTTTCATTTTTTAAAATATTTATTACATGATCTAATCTGAATGATCTCTTAGATCATGTCCCTAATATTAAACGCATCCTTAGGAATCGAATTATACATTCTTAGACGATGGTAAGTATTAGCATTCAACCAGTTGGAGAATTAACCCACTCCAAGAACATTGAAATTTGAAATAATTTTTAATCCAACGTAATAGAAGAACCAATGGATTAAAACAAAAACAATGAAATTAATAGAACCATTCAAGAATTGGCCACACTAGATGTTAACTATCAACCAAATTTTATTGCATACCCAAATCTAAAATCAGACATTGAAGGGTTAATTCACATTCTTACAATGTTTCGTGGCTTATCTGGTGAGGACCCAAAAAAACACCTCAAATAATTTAATGTTTTTTTCTCAAGCCTTAAACCATGAAATGTATTTGAAGATCAAATCAAACTAAGTGCATTCCCATTCACAATTTATGTAGTTGAGAAAGATTGGATTTCTTATTTACGACCTGAAGATGTAACTGTTACAAAAATTTGAAATGTATTTTATTGCATATTTTTTTTATAGCATCAAGGAACACATCCATTTGAAATGGGATCATTTGGACCAAAAAATCAAAATGGTTGTCAAATGTTGGAGTACTATAATCGATTCAAGAAGTTGTGTGCAAGATGTCCATAATGCCAAATCAATGAGAACCCACCCATCCAGTACTTATATAAAGGTCTCACATTTATGGGGAGAAGCATGGTGGATGTCGTAGCTATAAGGGAGTTGGTTGCAAAAACACCAGCAGCTTCACGTGCATTGATCGACAAGATGACACAAAACACCCAACAATTTGGTGATCGAGGTACACCACATGTTAGAAGAGAACACCATGTATGTATTTAGTCTCTTGAAAATAATTTTATTGATAATAGTTTTTGATAATTAAACATTATGGAGAGGAAGATTTATTGGGCTCAAAAGACATCACAACCCACTCTTATGAGACCATGTGGCATTTTCACTAAAAAGACCACCCAACTGACTTATTCCCCCAATTATAAGTCATAGGATTGTAAAGAGATATTACCTAGGAGAAAATATCTGAAACAAAACTATACACATCTCCAAAATAAGTATGATTCATTATCATTAACATAAAACCAATGGGGGAAGGATCAATCTAAAATGGGGTATGGCTCTGAACAACAACAAAGGCCCCCTTTCGAACAAAATTTCTAGCAGCATCCACACTATCATCAGGTTTTCCAACAACCCCAAAAGAGATTTAAATCTCAAGCATCAAAAAGTCAACAAAAACGGACTTTTGAACAAAATTTATATTCAAATTCTAAAGATATTTTGGAAAAAATTGTTTGTAATCGATAGAATAAGATGAAGAGTCTTTGTTCGAAGGTGAGGGAGTCGAAGAATCAATTGATCTAGATCACCACTTTCATCCATGAACTGGTATATAAGAACTCTGGAAATTGGCCTTCTTAACCCACTCCAAATCCCAAGGGGAATGTTAGTGTCATCACATTGAGAAGAAGGAAGGAAAAAAATGATACATCTGTATTTTTTTCCCCCAGGATTCCTCTCAACATTCGAGAGGCCCCATTCAATAACCACATATGAGAAGACTATGTAGAAAGTCAATGCTATGAAAACTATTGATGATGTTACTCAATACCACTTAGATTTCCAAACATAGTTGTACAGACCATAAAAATAGATGAGGAGGAGAGAAAAAATAGGTTTTGGACACATTCAAGCATGTAGAGATCAACGTCCCTCAAATTCAATCCATTAATCAAATCCCAAGGTATGACAAATTCTTAAATGAACATTGTATCAATAATAGAGATATCAAAATAAATGAGAGGATAAATCATGGATGGAGTGTGTCGGTTGTGATTACACCAACTCTAGTAATTCCATTAAACTACAAGGATTTAAGTAAATTCACCATCCTATGCATGATACGAGAGTTTCACCATCCTATTTTGGTCATTCACATGCTACAATATCCACGATATAATTCAAATACACTATTGAAGATAAAAATCTCATTGAAATAAATCTTACAGGTTCCAAATACACTTTGTATATGAAGCATTACAATATGATGGTTTCTTCAAAACAGTATAGAGCCTTCATGAATTTTCATGCTTTAGATTTTTGGAACTCCATCACCAGCACCACACCTCATAAGCTCCACTCTGTTCACCATCCTATTTAGGTCATTGTCTCCGTAGACACTGTAAGACAACTTCTTTCTTTTAGATTTAGAAATTATTGGTTCACTAACATTGAATGCACTAACATCATTAAAACCTTTTTAAACTCTATGAAACATTGCAATGATGCCATTTCTTTCTCTATAAATCTAAAGTCTGTTAAATAAATGCTTAAATTTTGGTGTAGCATGGATTCCAAACAAATCAAAAAGGATATCCTCTTCATTGAGAATGAGGTCAACCAACTCTGAAACCACATCATTATCTCTTATTTTAGAGTTGATCCAAATCATGAAATTGACACTGTGATAAATCTAAATTCCCTTCTCACATTTTAGGAGAACATGAGGAAACATGCCTTCAATGTTAAATGGATTTCTGATGGTGATTGAAATACTAAGTTCTATTATTCCCTATAAAGAGAATTCAGATGATATAGGAATCTTTACTCTATAAATGATGGGTACAACATCTTAGAAATTGAATATGACATTGCTAATCATGTTATAACTTACTTTGAATGTATCTTTAATGGCCTTGATATCAACAAGGACCTCTTAAATGAGAACATTATGATGGTGGTCAATGATGATGATAAAACCTTTCTTATTAACACTCCTCTAGATCATGAAAATAACGATATTGTCTTTAGTTTAAATCTCGATAGAGCTCCTAGACCTGATGGTTTTAATAATGGTTTCTTCCATCAGTATGGGAATATTATTAAATCTGATGTTTGCATGCTTCTCAAATATTTTTTCTCCAATGGTGTTATTACTCGTGGTCTAAATTCCCAATTCTTATCTCTAATACCCAAAGATCACAATGATTTTGAGATCTTTTTGTTTAGGCCCATTTCATTAATTAACAACCTATAATAGATCATCATAAAAATAATTTCCAATAGGCTCTCATCAATCGCTGATAAAATAGTCTAATAGAATTAATTTTGGGTTTATCATGGGTAGATCCATACAAAAGTTCATTTTTCTTGCTTTTGATATATTTAACACATTAATCAATGTCAACATAGGAGTTAATACTTCCATTAAGAGTGAAATTAGAAAAATGTTTTGATAAAATGTACTAAAGTTTTATTTTTAATGTGCTTAAATATTTTGTTTTTTAAAATTCTTTTATGACTTCTATTACAACTATATTTAATTTTTTTTCCATTTCAATTTTGATCAATGGGCACCAAAGAGGATATTTCAATTTCACTAAAGGTGTGTGATAGGGGACCCCCTCTCTACAATCCTTTTCTCCATTGAATAGGATTATCTTAGCAGTTTACTCACTTGCCTTGTTGATCAAAATAAACTCATTCCCATTCATGTGTCATGGAATTTAAATGCTCCCACTCACTTGTTGTATGTTGATGATATCAATATTTTTCTTCAAGGTGATAAACGAAAAAAATTTGAAACCTCAAAAGAGAACTTGATCATTATGAGGAGATTTATGGCCAAGTGATTAGCTGAAATGAATATTTTATCTTCATTGGGAAAAATTTTCCACCTTATAGAAAATTCATCATTTTAAGTGACTTAGGTATAAAGGTGGATCTCATCCTTCTAAATACCTTGGTGTCCCCATATTCTAGGGAATACCCAAATCTCCTCATTTCTCTGAAATTTCCAACCATGTTATAAATTAATGTTCTTCTTGGAAGGGAAAATCGCTTTATATGGAATGAATATTCTCTCTTGTTAAATCTGATATTTATTCAGAAATAGAATACTCTATGATGGTATACATGTGGCATGTCGGCCTTATAAAAAAATAAAATACCTCTATTAGAAAATTTGTTTGGACAAGTAGCACGGTGGAAAGAAAACATGTCACTATACAATGGTTAACTTGTTATAAACCCATTTATAAAGGAGGCATTGGCAAAAAAATATCAAATACATTAATGAAGAACTTCATGCTAGGATCACATGGGATCTCCTGCATATTAAATATAAGTCAACTAGAATTTTTAAAAATATATTTCATAATAATATCAAGAAACACAACATTTCATGCCTCCTCTATCTGGCCTTTCATAAAAAAATCCCTCCATTATGATTAACGCTCATCGGATAGTCTCTAGAAAATCCTCGGTGAATTTTTTGTTCGATAATTGGACCGAAACTCCATTAATTTCCAAAATATCTCTTAAACAATGTTTTGAGAACACCAACCTCTCTATCAAATATTTCTTATGCTCCCAAATGATCACCTTTCTGAAAAAATCATGAATGTCATTGATAAGTATACTTATTCCATCACCGAGAAATTCTTAGTGTGGTAACATACTCACAACGGAATTATTAATTCAAAAAACTATTACAACCAATATTTTTTGTAACACTAAAATTGATTTTGGTTGGATAAATCTCATTGACAAACCATGAATAAAACCTTCAAGATTTACCCTCATCCAATGAATTTCTCACAATATGATCCACACTAATGATTTCCTTAAATTGTATGGTATTCAACTATGTTCTAAATGTTTTCTACGAAAACTACATAGGGAAGATTCCAATCAACTCTTTCTTTATTGTGCAACAACTTCTTCTCTTTGGAATTATTTTTTTGACATTTTTAACTATAGTTGGTTGATACATGATTTTATCAACTCTCGATTAATGAGATGTGAGGATATGGATAATTCTCACCAGATTAAGAATATTTCCCTTACAGTTGTCTCAGAGCTTTACCATGTGATCTGGTATGATAGAAATTCTCTT
This sequence comes from Viscum album, assembly GCA_963277665.1. Taxonomy (NCBI): domain Eukaryota; kingdom Viridiplantae; phylum Streptophyta; class Magnoliopsida; order Santalales; family Viscaceae; genus Viscum; species Viscum album. The sequence goes on along the minus strand of OY728158.1, from coordinate 356,353,417 downwards.
ATTCATAATAAATGCTCATTATGTCATGATGATGGGATAATGAATATTCTAATTTCCATATGTGAAGAAACTTCAATATGAAAGGGACACTACAACAACATGGTGTATGAATTTGTAATTATATGATGACATTGTATTGATGGAATTTACATCCAGCTTCTTACCACTTTCAATGTCTCTTGGTTTACCCCTCTCTCGATTTTGATTAATATTAATGTGGATAGTGCTTCCAAAGGCAATCTAGGCCATGTGGGTTGTGGTGAAATCTTTATAAATCATACTGGTCAAATCCTGGATTTCTTTTGTGGTAGTTCTGTCATTGCCTCTTCACTAGAAGCTAAAATGATGAGTCTAATTCATGCCATTTATTTTTCGAAACAATATGGTTTGAGAAACCTTAGTATTGAGAGTGGCTCGACCCCAATTGTACATGCTTTTTGGAATGGTGTGATAAATATCTTGTGGCTGATCACCACTCTCTTGATGGGATGTATCCTCACTCTTTTTGACATCATCTACCTAATCACTCGTATTTATAGAGAATCTAAGATGGTTGTTGATGGCCTTGTGAATAAGGGGTTTAATCGAGATATTACCAAGATTGATATGGCTATTTATTATGCTGATGGATTTGATGAATCATTATCTTATTTTGATGATGTTTATTTTAATATTGATGTTATTAGTTCACATATTTTAGTTCCTTCAATGTTTCCATCCATTCATCACCCCCCCCCCCCCCTTCATTAGAGCTCAAACTACTCCCACCTAATCTCAAATACTCATACTTGTTAAGTGTTGAGATATTACTAGTTATTATTTTAAATAATATTCTTTTTGAAAATGAAGAAAAACATTTGAATTTTTTGAGGGGGAACATTAAAGCAATAATATGGACTTAGCTGACATATCTCTATTATCCCTTCCATTTTCATGAATATGATAATTTTTGAGGATGGGGATAAATGGGTTATCCAACCATAAAGGATACTCAACCCAACCCATCTAGATGTTTTAAAAAATGGGGTTGAAAATTTATCAAGGTGGTTATAATTTATCCCATGTCAATTTCCTAGTGGGTGAGTCCTATTTAGGTTGTTCCTAAGAAAAGTGGTGTTATAGATTTAAAAATTAGAGAGAAGTGTTAGTTCCTATGATAGTGGAAAACAGTTTGCATGTGTGTATTGATTATACAAACCTGAATCAATCTCCTCGTAAAGACCATTTCCCCCTCCCATTTATTAATCAAATTCTTGAGGGACTAGCGGGGAAGAAGAATTACTATTTTCTGGATGGGTTTTATAGATTCTTCTAGGTTCCCATAGCTTAGGAGAATCAAGAGAAGACGAAAATTCACTTTTCCATTCAGCGCAATTACCTAACAAAGGATTCCATTTGAACATTTCAACTCCCCAAGTACCTTCCAGAGATTTATGGTGAATATATTTTGTCAGATTTCATTAATAACTACATGGATTTATTTATGGGTGATTTTACAGTGTTTGGGTCGTCATTTGATAACTATATCTCATGTTGGGAAAAGGTTTTGAATTGTTGTATTGAGATGAATTTGGTCATGAAAATTTAATAGTGTCATTTCATTGTAGAGCAGTGCATTGTCTTGGGGAATGTAGTGTCAAAACATGGGACATTGGTTGATGTATCTACGATTGATATTATTTCATCCCCACCCAACCATTCATGCGTTCGTGATGTTAGATCTTTCCTAGGGAATGCAACATTTTATCGGTGCTTCATCAAATATTTTAGAAATATTGATTTTCATATATCATGATTACTTCAAAAGGGTTCTGTTTTATGTTTGATGATTCTTACAGAACATCCATTGATGAGATAATGAAGTGTTTGACCACTCCACCTATTATACAACCTCGACGTTGGGAGCATCCATTTGAGAGTATGTGTGATGCCTCACAATTCTTGGTTGGCGATATATTATCTCAAATGGTAGAGGAAAGCTTTCATGTGAATTCATGTGCATCGGGGACATTGGATTCATCCCAATAAAACTACACAACCATGGAAAATGAGATTCTTTTCGTCATAGTTTCTTTAGATAAATTATATTTATATTTATTGGCTCTAAAGTAGTTGTTTTTTATGACCATGCATCTCAAAAGAACATCATAAATAATCCATGTACAATGTTGAGGCATATTCGATGGATGTTATTTCATAATTATTTAATATTCATAAAATGAAAAAGAAGGGGTCGGAGAACGTCGTGGAAGACCACATAATAATTCTTACTCATAGACTAGAGGCTGACACATTGGACTAAGTACCCATTCAAGAATCAATCACCATTGAGCATCAAAATTCAATATCAGGTACACATCCATTGTATAATGATTAATATATAACCTTTTTGAATCTCAAATTCCTTAAAACATGAAGAAACATCAAGTAAAAAAGTTAAAGAATGTGTTGAAATTTTATGTTTGTTGTGATCCATACCTCTGGCACCTGTGTAGTGACCAATTTAGTAGGAGAGTGTTTCTGATCATGTGTTTGAGTCTATTTTACTTTTTAATCATACAATTTCATGTGGTGGAAACTTTTGACACCAATGGACAACTCAGAAAGCATTAGACTCTATATGATATTATACTAGATTATACCATGATGATCATATATTTTTCATGTCATTCTCATATTTTCAACACATTGAAATAATTTATAGGAGAAATAGGATTACACAACATCCCATATTATTTTTTGATATTTTTATTATTTGGTGAATTAAGTTTATGGGTAATTTTCAATGTTCATATGGTTTTTTGTACATTTCGGTTACCGTTTATTATATGAGAAAATGGGTGGTGGACAAGGCCTCCAAGACTAATGATTCTCATGTTGTACTGGTGTTTTTCATGACTAAAATCTTATGTAGGTTGGGTGTTCTAGAGGCTATCATCAGTGATCCAGGGACACACATTTGAAATCTTAATTTGTATTCCCTCTTTTACAAGAATGGGGTGACACAGAAAACACCAACACCGCACTACTCCTAAAAATATGACGAGGATGATGTTTCAAATCGGATGTTGAAACAATGTTTTGAGAAAATTGTGCAAAAAAATATGAAGGATTGGAACAAGGGATTTGATAAAGAATTGTGGGATTTTATGACTTCATATAAGACACCCATCAGTAGATCACCATTTTGAATTGTTTTTATGAAATCATTTCATCTCATGGTGGAAGATTAGGATCTATAATATTGCTCTATAAGGAAATGCAACATGGATTTTCCCCAAGATGGAATTAAAATGAAGCTAAAAATTCAATTTCTTGAGGAGATTCGATTATCGTCATATAAGAACTCAATGCTCTACAATTAATGTACAAAAGTAGCTCTTAACATAATGATCCACCAAAGGGAGTTTCATATTGGAGAGAAAGTCATTCTCTATTGTTCATGACAAAAGTTGATGCCTAGAATGTTGTGTTCCAGAAGGTTAGGTCTTTATATTGTATCTAATGTTATTTTCTTATAGTGCAGTGAAGATCACACAAAAGGGAGATGTAAGAATATTTAAAGTCAATGGGTACCATATGAAGAAGTACACTCAAGGAATTTCATCTAATGTAGTGTATTTCATCACACTGCATGACCCCATCATCAATTCAGCATATTAGGCTATTTTTAAACCTTTCACTTTTATATTCTATGTCCTATTTAAAATTATAAATTTAATGTGCACATATTATCTCATGGAATCAAATTGAGTACAATAAAATATTTTATGTGTGTGGGAGAGAACCATTTAGTTTAGTAATTTAAATTATTTTCTTATTTTTTAATGTTTAAAAAAATTGTTTTTCAACAATTTTTTGTTTATGTTTTATTTTTTATGTATTTTTTTGATACTTTTGATCTAAAATTATTCTCTTTTCCATTTTGAAATACATACCAATGAGTGAAACAATTTTTCCCATGAAGCTGTGCATTAATGAATTATGATAATGACATTGTTTCAAGTTCAAATATTTTGTAATTTCATGAAAAGTTCTCGGAATTTTGAATCCCATAACACATTTCACTATCTTTATATTTCAAAACACTTTCTTGTGAGGCTTTTGAACCCTCATTTTCATATACATTACCTTAACCTAACTTCTTGATAGAATCAAATCATGCATGATTTAACCAGAATTTGATTTATTTTTCTCAATACATGAGGGTTTTAGGAATTTGTGTTTTAAATGATTAATCCATTTCTTTAGTATTATAACACCTATTTCATAATAATACTTATTATAAAGTCTTTCCTTGAAAATATAATCCTTGTATCTATTTGAAGCCATGAATAGACTGTTAGTTTTGCCACATTACAAGACAATTTTCTCTATACAACCAACTCTTGATGTGAAATTGCAAAATATTGTTATTCTTAAGTGTGGGAGAAGTTGTATTGTGTTGTGATACCACAGTTTGTGATACACTGGAAGGATAATTAAATTCTAATGTAATGTATTTTCTGTTGAAGAAAACCATAATGTTTAAAGTTAGGCCTTTTCAAGAGCATTCATGATAAGTGAATATGGACCGTTCTAGAGCTTCTAAAAGATGACGAAAGTTGTTCCTATTTGGAGATTTCAAAAAAATCAAGTCTGAGATGTTTGATATTTTTTCTGCTGAATTGTTGAAAGCTGTGAACATTACTTAATTTTTCATGAGGTTGAACCCAAATTGATCTTAGGGGGATTGAGGATGAGACTATATTCAAGTGAAAATTATATTAAAGATATTTTGATTAAAAAATATTCATTCCCTCCTCATTCAACCTTAAAAATTTTAACATATCAATACTACCAACCAAAACCATGAAAGAAGCCTGAAAAGCCCTCATGATAAACATATGTCCTCGAAACAAATCAGGTACAAATGTAGGAAGTTATCAAGCCTATGGTGACCCTTGTTTTAGTTTGGAAGAGAAAAACATTGCGAAAAAAATTTATTGGTGTGATAAGAGGAAATTAATGTTAGGTAAGTGTTGTGTATGCATGGGATGATAAATGAGTTTGAAATATATTTAATGACATGAATTAAGAACATGATATATTGGGTTCTTGAGGATCCATGATATCTTCTGTTTCTTATTGTCAAATTGTTCGAACTCAAGGATATATGTTACAAAATTTTTTGATTTGATAATGATATTTAGGTGTCACAAATTTTTTGGAATACATGATATTAGGTTTGGCCTAGGAGTGAAAACGGGACTATTTGAGGGGTGATCGCATAATGATTCGCTGGTTTATTTCACCCTTACATTACTATTTCAAATATGTTTCGTATTGAAAATAAAAAATATTATCTCAAATTGAGCATCCAATTTATATAAATTATTAAATTTTTATCACTTTTAAAATTGTAAATTATTCTATTTTCGTGATTTTGTTGTAGGGGGTGATTTTGAGGGTCGGAGATGGCCCAAAAGAAGAATGGGCCAAACTACATGGAAGTCCAAGGAAATATATCCATTTTTTACACAATTCTCTCAATTTGTGCCACAAAATGGGCTGAAATTTTGTAAGTTGATCTATAACATCATGGGATACAACTCATATCAAAAAACTGAATCACAATTCATCTATTAATGGGTCCATCCTATCAAATAATTCTAGGGGTATAATCTGCATGATTTCAAAGATTTTTTTCTGATTTTTTCCCATATCTCACACTTTCATAATCCATTGGACACGAAATATGACATTAAAAGAGTCAAGAAAATCCCATAAGAACTTATATCTATTTTAAAAGTATATATAAGTCTTTTTAATAATGAAAACTGATAAAAAAGTTGTATCTTGAATTCTGGGTTCCCAAAACCAGTTCCCATTTTTTCTATATATTGACACATTGGGCCCCACTTTTTTATGTTCGTCCAAGGAATGAAGTTATAACATATAAAAGTTCAAGAGGATTCCTATAATAAAATTTGAGGTTATGGAACATTCTATAATCATAGGGGGTTCTGTAGAATCAAGGATTACTTCATCAAATTCATTATCTCATTCTCATATTGTATTGTTTGTTTTTTCACAATAAACATTTTTGTTATTCATTTATTTATACTCTTTTATTCTATTTTTTCAAATTACTTTTTTTAATTAATATTTTTCTTTTAGTTTGGAAATTAATATTAAAAATGATTTGTGTTTCTACCATTTCTAAACCGTTGAAAATGCAAAATGTTTCTACGACGAGTACACCGCCCATGGAAAAGTAGTTCTTGTTAGTAATCGAACTACCTATTACCTTTTTCATTCATTTATTTTAAATCAATGAGATACTTTAATTAAAAAAATATGATCTATAAATTGAGTTTTAAATTTAATTGTAACTAATAAATAAATTAGATAATTCATTAAAAACTCATGTGGTTAGGAATTGTGTGAATTGTGAGAGTGAAAACTTAATCAGTAATTAAATACCACTAGGGGATCAATTTTATAGATAATAGATATTACCTAAACTCAATTAGTATTCATTTAAATAATGGATATTTTCCTTAATTTACCAAATAACAAAATCTATCTATAGAACATTAATCAAATCAGGGTGTTCTGATTTCATATTCTATGGATTTCCTATGGCTTAATTCACTTCATCATTGTGGTAATGTTACATCTCATAAAGTTAGGGGGTTATCAAAATAAGAGATCAAAATAAAGTGGGGATTAATTTAGATGATATGATTAATATGTAACTGAAGAGGTAGAGTTATATTGATAATTACTTTCAAAATATTTTATAAAGATCATATTCATCTTATATAAATTTAATTTAAATTAATTTCAAAAATTAAAACAAAAATTTTAAATCATCTTCTATAAAAAATATTCTAGTTTTAAAAACAATAAAAAACCCCCCATCCCTTCAAGTAGTGTATTTTTTTATTTTGTTTTTTTGTTTTCAAAATAATTTTAATATGTTTTTTTAAATTACTTCCTCCACTGAGAGATGACCTTGGTCAGCCACTCTACAACATCTAAATAACCAAAAATAGAACATCATTTGAAATCTCCCACGGTTGCGCCTTTAAAATTGAAACTATTTTTAGGATGGAATTTAATTATTTCATTTATTTAAATGTATTCCTTATATTTTTTATTTTATTACCTTCTACTATTTTTTTCATCTTTCTTAACCCAATTTGAATTTTTCATCATCTTTTTTTCCTATTATTCTCTTTTTGGGACCATTAACTCAAACTTCAAATTTTTATTTTATTATGCTACACTTTTATTCTTTTCATTTATATTTTATTTATGAAACGTACTAGTCCCAATGATTTTTTAGATCATGACCCAATTTTTAATGCAACTTTATGGCTCGAATAAGACAATCTTAGTCTAAAAGAACTTTCAGCATTCAACCAGTTAGAGAATTCCACCACTCCAAGTACACTAAAATTGGAATCAATTAAAAATCCAATATAAAACAGGTACCAATTTATGAAAACCATAATGATGAAGTTAGTATAAAAATTTGCGAGTTGGACCCATCATATATTAACTATCAACAAAATTTTATTGCATACCCAAATCATGAATCAGAGATTGAACAGAAATCTGGATAAATTTACATTCTATCAATGCTTCATGGATTATCTAGTGGGGACCAAAAAAAACACCACAAATAATTTAATGTGGTTTTCTAAACACTTAAACCAATAAATGTATATGAATATTATAAAACTAAGGTAATTCCCATTTCACTTGATGGAGATACAAAATATTGGATGTATTATTTACAACATGTATATGTAACTTATTGGAACAATTTCAAACAAATTTTCCTACATAAATTTCATCCATAATCAAGGACCACATCCATTCAAAATGTGATCTCTAGTATCAAACCAACAAAAGGGGGAGTCAATGTCTGAGTACTGGGAGCAATTCAAGCAGTTATTGAAATCTGTCCACATAACCAAATTAGTGAGAAACTACTCATCCAGTACTTCTATGCAGGACTCAATCCTATGGAGATAATCATGGTGGATTTCTCAACTGGAGGGTAATTGGTCGACAAAACCCCAATATCTTCATGTGCATTGCTTGACAAGATGGCATAATACTCCCAACAATTTGGTGATCGAGATACACAACATGATAAATGAGGACATTATGTAATTCACTTCTCTCTTGAAAATAATTATATTGAAAATAAATTAGATCAATTGAAAAATATGGTGAGATATAATGATTTGGCTCAAAAGGAATCCCAACCCACTCCAATAAGACCATGTGGGATTTGCGCTAATACAGACCACCAGACAGGCTATTGCCCCCAATTACATGAGTCATAGGATTGTGAAGTGGTGTTCCCTAGGAGACCATATAATAAACAACAACAACCACATCCCTAAATTAAGTATTATTCCATTGAACCAACATTAAACCAAGGTTGGAGGGATCAATAAAACATGAGGTATGACTCTGGACCACATCCAAGGCCCCATTTTCAAAAAAATAGCATTTGCCTTACCAATAATGATTTCAACAACCCCAAAGGATATTTGATGCTCAAGAATCAACATGTCAATAACATGGGACTTATCACCCAAAGGTAGGTTCTAAACTAATGATGTTTTGAATCAAATATTCTGAAACAATAGATTTTTTTGAAGATTCATGGTTTGGAGCTGAGGGAGTTGAAGACTCAAATGAACCAGATTGCCACTGCCCTCTGTTAGCTGTTATATAAGAACTCTAGAAACATGCCTTCCCAACCTACTCCAAATCGCAAGAGGAATGTTAGTTCCATAATATTGAGAAGTGGGAATAAAAAAATTGATACATATGTTCCTGTCATTCCACCAGAATTCACCTCAACTCTGGAGAGGCCCCATTCAACAACCACTGATGATCAGCCAAAGGAGAAAGATAATGGTAAGAAAAATATTGATGAAATTTCTCTTAAACCAATTCTATTTCCAAACAGTGGATCAAAAATCATGAAGATGGTTGAGGAGGATATGCAAAAATTGTTTTGGAAGCATTCAAGAATGTGGAGATCAACATACCTCTAAATGAATCCATTAAGAAAATCTCTAGGTATACCAAATTATTAAAAGAACATTTTACCAATCGATGAGGGATCAAGAAAAATGAGACGATCAATATCATAAGGAATTTGTCTTACCTAATTACACCATCTATAGTAATTCCAACAAAGTTCAAAGATCGGGAGACATTCACCATCCCATGCATCGTAGGGGAGTTTCACTTTTTTATTCTCTTTTTTATTTATGAGAATCCATAAATGTAATGCCTCACTCTATTTTCTTCATTAATGGTTGGTGAGTTGATGATGAAGATGGTAGTGGAGCAGTTTGCAAATAAAGCTACAACATATTATGTGGGAGTCCTTGAAGATTTACTTGTCTTGTAAAGACACATGATATTTCCAGTATATTTCTACATGTTTAAAATGGAGGAGGATCACATTTGTTCTTGTGATCCAATTATCATTGTTAGTAAATTCCTCAAAACTATAATAACTATCATATATGTTCATGAGGTTACACTTTCCATAGAGTTTAGAGTTGATGTTTTGATATTTAATGTTATGGACTCAGTGTTGTACCCCATAGAGGACTATTCTACTTTTGTTATCTTCAATTTTAAACCAAAAAATAAAAACCCCATGTAATTTGATTGTCCTATGATTAAGTAGATTATGATAATTGGTTCTAGTTTGATGTCCAAGAACAATTACACAGTAGTTTCTAATTCCAAACCTCACATAGATATTTTTTTTTGAAATCGATTCATATTTTGATCATGTTCAATCCGATTATGACATTATTATTGAGTATTCTGATGGATTTGAAAAAATATTCTCTGATTTTTTTGATTTTTATTCTGATATTGATGCATATTTTTCACATAATTCAGTAACTTCATTATTTTAATCCATACATCAACCCTCTTCATTGCAGTTAAATCCATTTCCAACTAATAAAAAATGAAAATACTTGTTAATTGGTGAGAGATTACCTTTTATTATTTATAATGATCTTCATTTTTTACATTATGAAAAACATTTGGATCATTTGGTGGAGAACATTAAGGCAATTAGGTTGACCTTAGCTAAAATTTATGGTATTATCACCTCCATTTGAATGGATATATTATTTTGGAGGATGAGGATAAACTAGTTAAGCATGAAGAATGGAGAATAAATCCAACACTTCTGAAAGTTGTTAAAAAAGAGGTTTAAGTATTCTTGAGGCAGGTTTAATTAATCCCACTTCATATGCTCAGTGGATGATTCCTATTAATGTTATGCCTATGAAAGGTGGTGTTCATGTTGTAAAAAATGGTAGAGAGGAGTTTGTTCGAATGGGAGTGGAAAATAGTTTGCGTGTGATTATTGGTTATATTAAATTAAATTAATCTACTCACAAGGACCATTTCCCCTCCCATTAACTGATCAAATGCCTGAGACACTAGCTGGGGAGACACATTATTATTTCATGGATGTAATTTTTGGATAATTTCAGGGTTATATAGCTCTAGAGAATCGGTAGTAGACAAAATTTAGTTGTCTGTTAGGCACATTTCCCTACCGAAGGATGCCATTTAGAATTTACAATCCCTGGGTACCATCCAGAGATGCAAGGTGAGTATTTTTTCAAATTTTTTGGAGACCATGATGGAGGTATTTAGGGATGATTCTACACTGTATGGGTCTTCATTTGATGATTCTATATCTAGTTTTGGAAATGATTTGAATCATTGTATTGGGAATAATATAGTCCATAACTTTGAAAAGTGTCATTTCATTGTAGATCATGGAATTGACATTGGGAATGTAGTGTGAAATCATGGGATTTAGGCTGATAGATCAATAAAAGATAGTATTTCATCCCTACACCATCCTTCATGTGTGTGTGATATTAGATCTTTCTTAGAGCATGCATGATTTTATTGGTTCATCATCCATGATTTTTGTTAGATTTATTTCACTATGTCACAATTAATTTAAAAAGATTCTTACTTTGTGTTTGATGATTCTTGCAAGAGTTCCATTGATGATCTAAAGAACTGTCAGACAACTCCACCTTTTATAAAGCCTCCACGTTGGGAGATTCCTTTTGAGATTATGTGTTATGCATCAAACATCACTGTGGGAAACTTTTTATATCAATAGGTAGAGGGAAGTTCACATGTGATTGAATATTAATTGAGGACATTGGATTCAGCTCAATAAAAATATGCAACCATGGAAATGGTTTTTCATGCTGCCATATTTTCTATATATAAAATCCATTCATATGTATTTGTCTATAAAGTTGTTGGGTTTTATCACAATGCATCTCAGAGGTTCCTCACAAAGAATCCAAATACAATTCCCAGGCCTATACAATGGATGCTCCATCTTTAAGAATTTGATATTCAAATAAAGGATAAGAAGGGTTCATAGAGCATGTTTAAAGACCACATGAGTAGGATTACTCACACACTAGAGGATGAAGCATTGTAACTGGTTCCCCTTCGGGACACATACCCATATGAGCATCTTTATTCAATCTCAGGTATGCACCCTTGGTATGCTGATTTTGTAATCTACATTGTTTCATCTGAAATCCCTAAAAATTTAATGAAACATAAACTCTAAAATATCAATATTGAGTAAAGATTTTATGTTTGGGTTGATCAAGAACTTTTGAGAATCTGCAGTGACCATGCTTTTAGGATTTGTGTTCTTCATCATGAGTTTGAGTCTGTTCTAGTTTTTTGTCATACACATTCATACGGTGGACACTTTGGACCCCAACAGACATCTCAGAATCTCTTAGGCTATGTATTATATTGACCTATCTTATTTCATGATTCTCAAGTGTTTTAAATGTAATTCTTATGTTCACAACACAATAGAAACATTTCATGGAGACATGAGATTCACCAACATCCCTTATTGTTTTGTAAGATGTTTGATTTTTTTGGTAATTGATTTTATATATACATTTAAATGTCTATATGGTTTCATTAAATATTTGTTGGCCGTTGATTATGTGAGAAAATGGGTGGATTCCATGGCCATCACGACTGATGATTCTCATGTTTCAGTACAATTTTTTATGACTCAAATCTTTTTTAGAATTGGTGTTCGAAATTCTATCATCAGTGATCAGGGGACAAACTTCTAAAATTGGAATATATCTTCCCTCCTTCTTAAGTATGAGGTCACACACAAAACAACACCACTATACAACCCCCAAAAATATGGCCCGACTATGGATTCAAATTTGGAGTAGAAATCTTTTTTGTAAAAAACCATGATACATAATAGGAAGGACTTAACAAAAAGACTGGATGATGAAATTTCGTCTAATAGGAAAACATTCAAGACAAAAACCTATATTTCCCCATTTAAATTTTATTTTGGGAAGCTTGTTATATCTTTCTGGAGGTTGAGAATTGGGAATATTGGGATATAAAGAAATGAAACATGGATTTGGACTAAGATTGAATCCAAAGGAGGATTCAAATTCATATTCATGTGGAGAATTGATTGTTATAATATGATTACTAGACACTCTATAAGAAATGATCAAATGTATCTCATGATATAATGATCCAACAAAAGGTGATTTGTGTTAGAGAGAAAGTCCTTCTATACTGTTGACAAATAATCTTGATGCCCAGTAAGTTGCATTCCAGATGGTTAGGTCCTTATATATTTTTTAATAGTTTTCCTTATGGTGAAGTGGAGATATCACAAGAGGAAACTAGATAGTTCTTTATAGTCAATGGGCATCCTTTCAATAAATACATTGAATGAATTTCTACTTATGTTGTGGATTTCATCACTCTATATAACCAAATAATTACATGAGGATATTAGGATGTTCTTAACCATTTCACTTTTATATTATTTTTTATATTTAAAATTTTACATTTCATGTCCACATATCATCTCATGGATTCACATTTAGGAAAATTAAATATTATATGTGTGGCGGAAGGAACAATTTTATTTACTAATTTCAATTGTTTTCCAGTTTTTCAAATGTTTTTAAAAAATTGTGATTTTAAAAATATTTATGCTTATCTTTCAATTTTTTATGTGTTTGTAAAACATTTAAGCTGAAATGATTATCATCACTATTTTAAAATATATATCAATGAGTGAAACAATTTTCACCACGAATCTAAATATAAATGAATGCTGAAAATTACATTGTTTCAAGTTCAAATCATTAGTAATTTCCTGGAAATTATACTGAATTTTAAATCCCATGCCACATATCACTGTTCTTTTTTAAATCACATTCCAATTAGCCTTATGACCCATTATTTTTGTACTATTCACATTTACCTAATATCTGGAGAGAAAAAATCCATGCTTTAATAAACATAATTTGATTTATTCTGGTAAAATATTGAAGGTTTGAGGTACATGGGATTTAAATGATTGAGAAATTTATTTATTATTAAAACAACTGTTTTATAAGAATATTTTTATAATGGTCTACCTTGAACAATTAATCATCATATCCATTATAATCAATTAACATCTAGTTATGTTTGCTTCAATAAAAACAATTTCCCAATCCAATCAACTCTTCATGTGAAGTTGCATAGTCGTGTTGAACATAACTGTGGGTAAGATATATTGTGTTGTGCAAATACATTTTTTGATACTATGGGTGGAAAATTAAATTCTATTGAGATCTGTTTGCTGCTAAAAAACGTTATGTGGAAATCTGTGTCTTATATGGAGAAATCGTGACAATTGAAGTTGTGACTTTCAGGAGGATCTATTATTTGAAGAAAGTTGTGTCTATCTGGATCATTCAAGAAAATATTGTTTGAGATTATTGAAATTTTTCTACTAAAATGTTGAGTGGTGTGCACATTCATTTATTTTTAATGAAGATGAACATGAATGCTTGCTAAGGAAATTAAGGAGGAGAGCATATTTAAGTGAAAATTAGATTAATGCAATTTTCACCAAAAATAGTCATGCCCTCATCACTCAGCCTCATAGTTCTTCTCATCTAAATCCTACCAACTGAAATCCATAGAACAACCCTAATAATTCATAATGATAAACATATGTCCTTGAATCAAATTGGGTGGTTATGTATAAATTTATCAAGCCTATGATAAACCTTGTATGAGTTTGGATGAAAAAGACATTACTAAATAATTGAGATCTGTGTGATAAAATAAAATTCAAGTCAGGTAAGTGTCTTGTGTGCATGGAAGAATAAATTAATTGTAAATATATTTAGCGATATAAATTAAGAACTTGAAATAATGGTTTTTTTATGGGGCATGAAATCTTTTGTTTATTGTTCTAAAATTGTTGGATCTCAAGGATATGTGGTTAAAAATTTGTTTTCATTCGATATTGATGTTTACTGGTCAAATTTTTTAGAAATACAGCTATGAAGTTTTTCCCAGGAGTGAAAAATGGTAAGTGTGGGGGTGTGATCGCATCATGATTCACTAATTTATTTCACCATACATAACTATTTTGAAATTGTTTTTTATTTAAAATTACAAATATTATCTCAAATTGAACATCCCATTTGATTCAATTATTATATATTAATTACATTTAAAAAGATACATTATTCTTGTTTTGGTGATTTTGTTGAAGGAGGAGGTGATTTGGAGGGTCGAAGAGGATCCAGATAGAAAATGGGACAAACTACATGGAAGCCCAAGGTTAAATGTCCACTTTTATTTGAAAATATTGAAAATTTTGTTCCTCTAAATCTGATGAATTTTTGTTGGCCTCTTTAAAATGTTCTATGTTAAAACTCATCTCAAAAACTAAATCCCAATTCATCAGTTAAGTGGACCATCAAAACTAATCTACCTAGGGGACATAATATTCCCGAATTCAATAATTTTGGTCTGTATTTCTACCATATATGACAATTTCTTCCTCCAGTGGATGAAAAATATAACATTGAGATAGTCAAGATTCGGGAAAAAAATATTTCCCTTTTTTCCAAGTATATATACGTCCACTTACTAACCCCATACAGATAAAGTGGCCTCTTAAAATCTAGGTTTCCAAAACCACTTCCCAATTTGGCTATAAATTGAAACCATGGGAACCACATTTGAATGTTTGACCAAGGATTTAATTGATTCCATTTTGATGTTCCAAGGAGTCCTCTCATTACATTGCTCATTCTATAACATTCTATACTCATAGTGGGAGCTCGTGAAGCAAGGATCATTTCATTGAAGCCTTCCTCTCATTCTCATGATGTAATGTTTGGTTTCTCATAATAAAAATATTTTTTCTTATATTATTTCTTCAATTTTGTTCTGTTTTGTTAAAATATTTTTTCTCATTCTTCCTATTTGTCCTGGGAATCAAGAGTGGAAACAAGATTGTTTTCTACCCATTCTAAACATTGGAAATGGAAAACATTTTTATGAAGACTTCACTACTCATAGAAGAGTAGTACTTTTTACTAATCGATATACCCCAAACATAATTCATTAATTTATTTTGAATCAATGGGTTACTGTAATTATCCTAATATGATATATGAATTAATTCTAAAATTTAATTGAAACTATGAATTCAATTAAATGATTCATGAAAAAACAGCCGGGGTTGACAATTGTGTGAATTAAGAGAGCACAATCATAGTGTGTGATTCAAACCCACCATGGGATCAATTTGTAGAGTTAAAAAATATTCTATAAACACAATTATTACTCATTTACAGAATGGTTATGTTCCTTATTTTACCCGTGACGATGAGTTATCCTTATAACATCAATCATAGCATGGTGCGGTGATTGTATTTTTCAATGACAGCCTAGGGATTAATTCACATCATATTTGTGGTAAAGATAATTATCTTAAGATTTTGAGGTTAAAAAAATATTGGATCAAAATTTAGTGAATATTTATATAAATGATAATGATTAATAAGTATGTGAATAGGTAGAGATATATCTACTACACCTTTTAAAATAATATTAAAAAAGATTTATTATTGAGTTTTATAAGGGAACTTCATTTCAAAATCAAAAACAAACTAACTAAATATTCTTCTAGAAAAATTATTCTAGTTTTATAATAGATAAAACCCCCATTCTTTCATATAGTGTTTTTATTTTATTTTATTTTATTTTCATAATATTTTTTATATGTTGTTTTAAATTACAACCACCTTTGATAGATGGCCTTGGTCAGCCTCTCTTCTGTATCTAAATAACCTAAATTAGAACGTCATTTGCAATAACCTATGATAGTGCCTTTAAAATTGGTTTCATTTCCATGGTTGAAAGTAATTATTTCAACTATTTAGTGGCATTAATTTTTTTATTCATTTTTTTCTCATCTTTTCTTCTTTCTTCATTCGTTACCTAATCTAAATTTTTCTTCTTATTTTTTTATTCTTCTTATTATACCATCAACTCAAAAATCTAATTTATATTTTATTATGGTCCACTTTTATTATTTTTATATTTATTTGATTCCCAAAATGAACTAATCTGGAAGACCTATTAGATCTTGACCCTGAGATTGAACACAACCTTTGGGCGCAATCAGAAATTCTCAGCCTACGAGAAGTTTCAACATTCAACTAGTTGGATGTTTCCTTCAATCCAAAGACATTAAAATTGAGAACACCAATAAATCCAACAGAAAACAAGAAACAATTGCTGAAAACAATTACAATTAAATTAATATAACCATTTGAGAATTGGTTACCCCAGATATTAACTATCATCCAAATTTTATTACATACCCAAATCTATAATCTGACTTTGAACTGAAATCAGGGTTAATTCACCTTCTTCCAAAGTTTCATGGATTAAATTTTGATGACCCAGAAAAACACCTTAAAGAAATTAATGTGGTTTTCTCAGCCCGTATACCATGAAATATATATGAAGATCAAATAAAACTGATCTCAATACCATTTTTACTTGAAGGAGGCATAAGAGATTGGATGTATTTTTTACAACCTGAAGATGTAACTTATTGGAATGATTTGATACATCTTTTCATGAATATATTTTTTTCCAGCAACATGGACAACATCAATTCAAAAAGATATCTTTGGGATCAATAAATCACAAGGGGAGTCAATGTATGAGTACTGATTGCAATTCAAGAAGTTGTTCTCAAGCTATCCACATCACCAAATCAGTGAGAATCTACTCATCTAGTACATCTATGATGGACTAAAACTTGTGGAGAGAAGAATGGTGGTTTTCTTAGCTAAAGATTTATTGGTCAAAAAACACGAATAACAACATTTGTGTTGATCGATGAATAGCACAAAACTCCCAACAATTTGGTTATAGAATTACACCACATGTTAGAGGAGTACATCCGGAAATTCCTTCATCTCTAGAAGATCATTTGATTTAAACTAATATGGAATAATTGACCACAATGGTGTGCCATATTTATTTCTCTCAAAAGTAATCCAACCCAATTCAATGAGTCCATGTGGAATTTTCCCTGAAACAAACAGCCCAACTAACTTTTTCCCCTAATTACAAGAGTAAGAGTATTGTGTAGTGGTAATCTATGTGAGACCATATCAGCAACAACAACAGCCACATACCCAAAAGTAGTATGATTATTTCAACCAACATACAACCAATGGTGTAAAGATCAATCATACGTGAGTTATGGCTGTTGATAACAACAAAGACCCAATTTTCAACAAAACATACAACATCTTCTTACGTACCAACAGAGATTCCAAAATCCCAAAATGAGATTTGAATCTCAAGAATAAACATGTCAAATACAAGGTACTTCTCTACCATAGTTTATTTATAATAGTGATGATCTTTTGAATCAATCTTTTCTTAATCAACAGAATGAGCTGAAGAGTCAGGGTGAAGAGTTGAGGGAGATCAAGACACGAATGATCCATATTTACACCGCCCTCCATTAATTGGTAAGAATGAACTCCAGAAATCTTCCTTCCCAACCTACTCCATAACCCATTGGTAATGTTAGTGTCATCACATTGATATGTGGAATCAAACAACAGATACATCTTCACCTGTCGTTCCTGTCACGACCCGTCCTCGAGGCCCGTGCCATTACAACCCCAAACCCGCCTTCCATAGGCCAGGGGATGGCGACTAGCACCAAAGGCATAAATCTTGATAATAATGAAAGTAATTGCCTTACGAAAGTAAACAAACACCTGAGATTACGCAAGATGAAGTAAACACCATGTAAAATAAGTACAAAAGTAAGTGCTGGAAAGTAAAAAGGCCAGAATAAAAACCCAACTGAAAGTAAAGTTCAACCGAAAATAATGTATAGCAGTAGAAAAGTAAAATAGAAACTCTGAGCCATCCTCTAGAAATCCCACCTGAATGGTGGGTACAGATTGTCTCCTCAGCTCCTCGGGTCCAGCCGTCCGCTCTGAGTACGTCCCATCCATTGATCCACCTCGGTGTACCGTCCAGCTCCACGAGCCACCACCTCGTTCAGCGTTTTCCATCATCTGCATCCAACACAACGTAGTGCGGGCATAACCCATGTAGGGGTGAGTATACGATACTGAGTAGGTACCCCGAGACCCCCGAAGGTCTCGCAGAATCCACAAAGGATAATCCACAAAAGGAAATATACAATCACGAAGTATCGACCAACTCTACTTAGGTTTGTGGCCATAGATATTACTAAGTCATCAATTCATGTTCTGCTCCAACTCACGATCCAAAGTTCAACCCAGTCCACACAGGAAAGTACAACCCAGCCCACACAGGAAATCACATCCCAATCCACACAGGATAGCAAGTCAATCATATCGAAGATAATGATTGAATGTCAAGACTCAGCTCACACATGTATACTACTCACGAAGAGGGGTGGACATGATAGACGTAGCCTCTGAATCATCTCCCCTTCCAAACCCACATAGGATCCAAGTACAGAAGTCATCACTAGCGAAACCCACATAGGATCCAAGTACAGTAACCATCACTGCCGAACCCACGTAGGATCCATGTATTGTCCGCATCGCTACCGAACTCGCGGAGGATCCATGTACCTTAATCCTCGCTACTGAACCGATATAGGATCCAAGTTCAATCATCATCGTCGTCGAACCCACGGAGGATCCATGCACGGTATTCATTGCAGTCATAGCCAGCACTAGGGTTCCTGCACATAGCACACTCGATTCTGGCAGGGTCCACTCCTCGAGTCAAAGGGGTGGATACATCAACTGTCACGAAGACCAGAGATGATGTATCCCAATGTTCCATCCCACGAAATAGGGGAAAACTATGAAAATGTGCCTGATTCATAGAGAACAAGACAACAAAGCTATTTTCCTAATGTACACGGCGTGTAGGTAATTAATACATGTCATGTCATCATACACCAGGTACTGACTGTGTGATATGTCTCATCTCATGGGGTTGGTCGTGTAAAAAGTAAGTACACGGCATGTGGTAGGGTTACACCCCGTGTCTTCAGCCAATGGGTATTGTCCATGTACCACAGCCCATGTTAAAGTGTTGTTCATGTAAAAAGTAAATATAGGGAATGTATTATGGTTACATGCCATGTCCAATCCTCTAGGGTCGGTTCCATGTGGGCTGGCCAAGTCTGGCCATGTGGTGGAGTACATGCCCATGTACTCCACCCCGTGTCAGTGTATTTCCAGAATACATGTTGTGCCTCTTGGTCGTATGGTTCTGCTCGTGTCCGTGTATCACCCAGATTACACGCCGAGCCTCGTGAAGCCGCTTCTGCCATGGTGGTGGTAGTGCACGCCGTTCCTCGTGGTCGTGTAGTTCCGCTCGTGCCCGTGTATCTTCTGGATTACACACCGAGCCTCAGGAATCTGCTTATTCCATTCAAGGAAGATAATATATGTCATTTCTCATGGCCAGGTATTTCTTTCGGTGTCCGTGTATTTCCCTTGAATACACGCCATGTCCATCGAAGTCCCCTCTATCAATCTATGTGGACAGTACATGTCGTGTGACCGGTATCACACGTTGTGTGTCACTTCTTCTGATTTATGTTACTTCTACTACTGTATGCTTGTACTACACTACGTGTTCATTGGAAGGACAAGTCGTGTATTCTGGAATTTCCAAGAAATGACACCTTTGGATGGCATGCCTCCTAAGGCATCCATCCTTTGTTATGATGATCAGTTTGTTACAAAACTCTAGTTCCTAGGTCGTCTTGATGTTCCGAGGCTGTTTCTGATGTCTTCGGGCCTCTGATCGGCTTTGAAAACATGCCTTCATTCACCGCTCAAGAATGGTTGGAGAACACCATACAACAAGAATGGCAGAGGAATTAGACGGTGTTAGTTTGGTCTGGTTTGTTCCTCTTTAGTTTGATAGCATAAAGGTTTAGAGTGAATCAACAACATGGAAGGGAAAACAAGGCTGCACATTAATAAACACACCCCTACCTCAAATCAAGAAGGATGGTCGCTTGATGAAGGATGAAGATTCATTCATTGTTCTGTTGATGTTGTCGCAGAAAGACGGTGTCGCTTCATCAACGTCGAGAAACAAAAAGAAGACTAGGTTGGCGCCATCGCTCTTTGCGTTCTTCAATAAAGAAGATGAAGTTCTACAAGAGTTTAGAGATCTCACTCCCAATTTACTCACACCACAAGCCATCCTAATAAAATAGGGCCACCCCTTATTTTATTCATTTTCCATGCTTTTCAAAAACACAAAAATTCAAATTTTAATTCACTTAATTAATTAATCTTGAGTTGTAAAAATTAAATGGGGTGTTATATTGACAATATTAATGTGGAAGAGGAGAAGCCACATAATTAAAAACAAGGGAGGTTTTAAGGGAGTTTAAGGGGTTGTGGGGAATGAGAAAAGATGGGGGCTTGTGTGGGCCCCACCTCTCCTTTATCGCCTCAAGAGAAGTGAGAAACCTTGTGTGTCTCACCCCATCTTCCACACATAGGTTATAATCACATAGAAAATAAATAAAATTTTAACACATATTTTATTTCACTCGTCATTTAAACCATTTTTTTAAACAACTCCTCCTTAGAAAACGCACCTTCCGAAAATGTCCTCTAAAGAAAATACCACTACTGTGGTTTCATCGGTGCCCTCAGATTTTGATTCCGAGCGCCGGTTCAAAAGACAGAAAAACCCTCTCATTCGTTCACTGAACGTACCCGAGCTAAATTTCAAAAAATGATTCCTGGCACACCGGGCCACGGAATCAGGTTCCGTTAGAAACTGCGTACTCATAAAATCCAACAGTAAAAACAAAAAAAACTTCCTTTAAATTTACGGGTCTTTAAATTACTCCCAGATCAGGGCTTTACGTCCTCGTAAAGATACATCACAAAACTAGGGAAACAAAATAGGGTATTGAGCACGCATCTGAGCCTACCGCTCCCATGTGCTCTCCTGGAGGTTCTCGTGCTTCCACTTGATCTGCACCAGAGGAATCGACCGTCCATGTAGAACCCACTCATGTCGATCCTTGATCTCCACTGGGACCTCCGCAAAAGTCTCCTTATCATCGATATCCAGCTCCATGTGATCAATGATATGAGTCGGGTCATGCACATATCTCATCAGCTGAGATACGTGGAAGACATCATGCACCCGGTGCAACTGAGGTTTAAGAGCCAGGTGATAAACCACCTCGCCTATCCTATTGAGAACCTAGAATGGTCCGATGAAGTATGGAGATAACTTGTTGCCCCGGCCAAATCTCCATAATCCACGCTAAGGTGAGACCCGTAAGAATACATGGTCGCCAACCTCGAACTCTAGTGGTCTCCGCCACCTATCAGCATAGGACATCTATCAGCTATGTGCAGTCCTCATCTGCTCTTGGATGATCTGTACCTTCTCAGTCATGACATAGACAATCTATGGTCCTATAAGTGCTGACTCGCCAGGGTATGTCCAGCATAGTGGTGATCTATAGGGTCGGTCTTACAATGCCTCGTGTGGTGTCATCCCGATGGTGGAGTGGTAAATGTTGTTGTATGAAAACTCCACCAAGGATCAGTGATCCTCGCATATGTGACCAAAGTAAAGGAAAAATGCATGGAACATGTCCTCGAGAGTCTGAATGGTCCTCTCCGTTTGACAATCCATTTGTGCGTGAATAGTGGTGCTCATGCATAGTTGCGTCCCAAATGCCTCCTGCAACCCCTTCCAAAGCCGGGAAGTAAAGAGAGCATCTCGATCGGAGATGATAGATGATGGAACACCATGAAGCCATATGATCACCTGATCATAGAGTCGTCCCATGCTCTTTACTGAGCCCTTTTATCTCGTGGGGAATTAGTGGGATGACTTCGTGAGTCGGTCGACAATCACCCTGATGGAGTCATGTCCTCTGGAAGTACGTGGATGTCCTTTCACAAAATACATATATATCCCATCCCCCATCCACGCTGGGACCTCTAAGGGGTGTACGAATCCTGCTGGTACCTGGTGATCTACCTTCTCCTGCTAGAAGGTGAGGCATCGTGAAACGAACTCTGCCATAGCCATCTTCATACCCGGACACGAGTGTTGTCGCATGAGATCCAAGTACATATTTGCCACATCTGGATGTAACGCTAATGGAGAAGCGTGAAACACTCTTAGCACCTCCTCTTGTAATACAGCTGGTACCATGGTACGTCCCCTGAAGAGGATGACGTGCTCTCTTCCCACATAAAATCCATCTGGTGCCTATCCTATGGTAATATGAGCCCATCGCGTCTCACACTCAACGTCCCCACGTTGTGCCTCCCTGACCAGCTGATGTAGTGGAGAAGTGACTGTGAGTGACTATAGAAAGTCTGATCTATATCTATCCATGAAGGATATCTACAATGAGGATAGATGCTCTGTCGCCTCTACATGTAGCTGAATGCCCGATCTCCTAATGAGTGCATCAGCTACAATGTTCCTCTTTCCAGGAGTACAGACTATCTCAAAGTCATAGTCCTGGAGGAACTTGAGCCATCGCAGTTCTCTCGGGTTCAGGTCCTTCTGCGAGAAGATATACCTGAGACTATGGTGGTCAGAGTAGACTGTAAAGTGCTCGCCCATCAGATTGTTCCACCACATCTTCTGACCAAAGACCACTGCTGCTAACTCCAAGTCATGGGTAGCGTAGTTCTGATCATGTTTCCTCAACAGTCGTGATCCATCAAAGATCAATGCCCACTCTTGCATCAGGACACACCCGAGTCTGGTCCCTGATGCATCGTAGTAAACTACGTACCCCACTCCCTCCTCCAGTAGCATTATGATGGGTGCACTGACCAATATCTGTCTCAGCTCATGGAAGCTCTGCTGACATCTACCTGACCACACGAAGGGTTTTCCCTTCTTCGTCAAAGCTGAAAGTGGTGTTGCATCTTTGGAGAAGTCTGGCACAAATCTCTGATAGTACCCAGCCAGAACTATAAAACACCGCACCTCTGTCACACTCCTAGGTGGCTCCCAAGCTAGCACTACCTCGATCTTCACCAAGACCACCGCAACTACTGCCTTCGAGATAATGTGTCCCATGAAGTGGATTTCTTGAATCCAGAACTGACACTTCGAGATATTACCATAAATATTGTGCTCTCGAAGTGTGTCCAATACAACCCGCAAGTGGTTGGCGTGTCCTCCTCAGTAGTCGAGTAAATCAATATGTCGTCGAGGAAAAATAAGACAAATTTATCGAGGTAAGGCTGGAAGATCCTGTTTATGACACTCATGAACACTACTGGAGCATTGGTTATGCCGAAAGGCATAACCAATAACTCATAGTGGCTATACTGACACCTGAAGGCCATCTTCTGCAAATCCTCGTCTCAAACTCTGAGATGATGATAGCCTGACCTGAGGTCTATCATCGAGAACCATCATTATCCCTTGAGCTGATCGAAGAAGTCTTTAATCATTGGAAGTGGATACATGTTCCTCACGGTCACCTGGTTCAGGTGACGGTAGTCGACACACAATCACAAGCTCCCATCTGCGTTCTTCGCGAACAAAATCGGGGAAGCCCAGCTTGAATCACTGGGTCAGATAAATCCCTTGCCCTACAAGTCCTCCAGGTGTACCCGTAGCTCTCGAAGCTCAGTGTCAGCCATCTGATATGATGGAGTAGATATTGGTGATGTCCCCGGGAATAGGTCAATATATAAGTCTAACTCTCTGTGAGGGGGTAGTCCCAGAACGTCATTAGGAAAAACGCCCGCATACTGATCCACCACAATAGGAAAACTCGGACTCCACACGTCAGCTGCTCCTAGGATGAGACTAGCAAACTCATGAGTAATCGACTGTCCTCACATCTGTGGGAGTCCATCCTACGCTGAAAAGGCTCCCTTCTCGGCGGTGAAGGTGAACCTTCTCCATCGGTGTGGACACATTTCACCTTGCGCCTAATACAATCGATCTGTGCATGGACTGTAGATAACCAATACATGCCCAAGATGACGTCGTAAGGCCTCGACGCCGCTACAAAATTATCCCAGCCGAAGCTCTCGCCTCCTAGAATAAGCTCACACTACCAGCACCAGTGCGTAATTGTCGAGTCTGCTCCCGTAGGAGTCTCTAGCTATAAGGATTGAGCCAACGGCTCTGTCGGAATCTTCGAGATCCGAACAAGGGAAGTGGCAATGAAAAAATGAATCGCTCATATGTCTATAAGAACTACATAAAGGAAGGAGTAGAAACATATAGTATCTCAAATAATCTAAGGTGCGTCATGGTCGTTGGCCTCCACTGCCTGAAACTGAGCCTGTCTCTGTCCACCAGCTCCCTGTGGTCGGGGTGGACCTCCTGGTGGTGGTTGTGGTAGAGCCTTAAAGCGTCTCCCACCACCCAATGCCCGACCAGCTCCTCTGTCTCATCTTTCTACTCCTCGCGGACCACCACAGTCAAACCTCTTCCTCTTCATGGGTGGTCCCTCAACCGTCTACCGCTCCTCTACATGGTGGGTCGAGAAGTCACGAGCCATGTTGTCATGCCCACCGCATGCATAACATTGTCTGCCTCTCATATGACTGGCTCTACTTCATGTTCCCCGCACATCTGAACCAGTGTCCTGAGGTCATCCACCTGATGGTCTAGTCCTCTTGGACACATGTGACATCCGTTGACTACCATCTACAGAAGACCCCGCTACGTACCGCCCTGCGGTAGGTCTCACTACTGGTGAAGGCTCAACAAGAAAGCTCTCCACGAGAAGGGCTCTCTCCAGCACTCCCGCCTACATCGAAATACTAAGGGAGATCATTGAGGACCTGATCTCATTCCTTAGTCCCTAGTTGATGTTCCGAGTCCGGAAGAATGGGTCTCGTACCATGTCTATGGAGTAGCGTAAGAGTTAAGTAAATCCCACCGAGTACTGGGCTACTGACATGCTGCCCTGCCGCATATGTAGCAACTCTTGGATCCACACCGCACAGAGGTTGGCTGGAACGAACTCCGAGTGGAAAAGTCACTCAATATCCGAACAAAGGACAGATGTCTCGCCGTGCACATGGAGCATCAGGCTCCACCATCTACCTACTGCCGCATGTAGGAGACTCTCTACATGGATCACCATGCGGTCTTCTAGTGTCCCTACCAATCTGAAGACTAGAGCAACAGCCTCCAGCCAATCTTCAACTGCCTAAGGGTCCGTATCCCCACGAAACCTGGGCGGTCTCCGACGCTGAATCTCGTACAGTGCACTAAGGTGACGTGAAGTCTCAGCTGCTGGGGCTAGTGGCATCGGTGGCTCGGTGGGTAGAGGTACCACCAGTGCCTCCGCTGTAATAGGGCCATGCACCGAGGCATCATCACTCGGTGGGCTTCCATCTTGTATAATGCTCGGAACCCTAGCTGGCTGCCATTGTGGGTCCATCCTGAAAGAAACAGGTGCGTCGCGGTTAATACAGTATACCTGGTGACCTGACACAATGAAATCACAAATAAAACTTTTGAAACACACATGAAATAAATTTTTTGGTGCATTGTGTCGGAAATTAGAAGTCAGGGTCCTGGTGTATGGATACATCAGCCGCAGCACCAACACTAGACTCCCTGGACTGATAACCACACTCAATACCCTAACCACTATTTCTTCACATAGAAGAAACTATCAGAGTCTTGAGTTCTGTGGTAGAACCGACTCCTCTGATACCAATTTGTCACGACCCGTCCTCGGGGCCTGTGCCATGACTACCCCAAACCCGCCATCCATAGGCCAGGGGCTGGGGACTAGAACCAAAGGCGTAAATCCTAATAAAAAGGGAAGGCATTACATTTATAAAGTAAAAAAACATCTCAGAGTATGCCAGATGAAGTAAACACTATGTAAATTGATTACAAAAGTAAGTGTTGGAAAGTAAAAGGGCTAGAATACAAACCCAACTGAAAGTAAAGTACAACTGAAAAGAAAGTACAGCAGTGGAAAAGTAAAACAGCAACTCCAAGCTATCCTCTAGAAATCCCACCTGAAGGGTGGGTACATATAGTCTCCTCAGATCCTCGGGTCCAACCCTCAACTTCGTGTACGTCTCGTCCAATGATCCACCTCTTAGTACCGTCCAGCTCCACGAGTCACCACCTCGATCAGCGCTGTCCGTCGTCTGCATCCAACACAACATAGTGCGGGCATAGCCCATGCAGGGGTGAGTATAAGATACTCAGTAGGGATCCCGAGACCCCCAAAGGTCTCCGAAAATCCACAAAGTATAAACCACAAAATAAATAAACAATCACGAAGTATCAAATAACTCAACTTAGGTATATGCCCATACATATTCCTAAGTCATCAATTCCAGTTCTACTCCAACTCACGAGCCCATGTTCAACCCATTCCACATAGGAACGTACAACCCAACCCACACAGGAAAGCACAACTCAATCCACACTGGATAGTAAGTCAATCATATCGAAGATAATGATTGAAAGTTAAGACTCAGATCACACAGGTATAATACTCATGAAGAGGGGTTGAGATGATAGGTGTAGCCTCTGAATCATCTCCTCTGCCGAACCCACGTACGATCCAAGTACAAAAGTCGTCGATGTCGAACCCACGTAGGATCCAAGTACAATATTCATCACTGCTGAACCCACGTAGGATCCAAGTACAGTCGTCTTCACTGCCGAACCCAGGGAGGATCCAAGTACAGTCGTCCTCACTGCCGAACCAATGTAGGATTCAAGTACAATCATCATCATCGTCGAACCCGCGGAGGATCCCAGCATGGTTGTTATCGCAGTCGCAGCCAGCTCTAGGGTTCTCGCACATATCACACTCCATTCTGGGAGGGTCCACTCCTCGTGTCAATGGGGTGGATACATCAACCATCATGAAGATCAAAGATGATGTATACCAATGTTTTGTCCCACGACATTGGGGAAAAACAAGCAAAACTTGCCCGAGTCACAGAGAAGAAGACAACCATGAAACTTTTATAAAGTACACGGTGTGTAGGTAATTAATACACATTGTGTCATCAGAAACAGGGTACTACCGTATGACATGGCCCGTGTCATGGGCTGGTCATGTAAAAAGGAAGTACATGGTGTGTGGTATGGTTACACGCCGTGTCTTCGGTCCACAGGTTCTTTTAGGGTACCACAGCCCGTGTTGAAGGGTTGTTCATGCAAAAAGTAAATACACGGCGTGTACTATGGTTACACGCAGTGGCCAAACCTTTAGGGTCGGTTCCATGTGGCCTAGCCAAGTCTGGCCATGTGGTGGAGTACATGCCCGTGTACTCCACCCCGTGTCCATGTATTTTCAGAATACGCATCCTGCCAATTGGTCATATGGTTTTCCCGTGTCCGTGTATCACCTAGATTACACCCCGAGCCTCGCGAAGCCACTTCTGCCATGGTGGTTGTAGTACACGCCGTGCCTCGTGGCCATGTGGTTTCGCCCATTTCCATTTATCTTCCAGATTACACGCCAAGCCTCGTGAAGTTGCTTCTTCCTTTAAAAGATGATAACACACTCCATGCCTTGTGGCCGTGTATTTTTGTCAGTGTCTGTTTATTTCCCTTGAATACACGCCATGTCCATCGAAGTCCCCACTGTCAAACTGTGTGTACAGCACACACCGTGTGACTGGTGTCACACACCGTGTGTTAGTTCTTCTGATGTCTATTACTTCTGCTGCTAAATGCTTGTACAACACAACACTTTCTTTGGATGTACACACCGTGTATTGTGGAATTTTCCAGAAACGACGCCTCTGGACAGCATGCCTCCCAAGGCATTCGTCTTTTGTTTCGATGATCTTTTTGCTACCAAACTACCGTTCCTAGGTTATCCCAATGTTCCAAGGACATTTCCAATTTTTTTGGGCCTCCGATCGGCTCCGAAAACATGCCTTGATTCACCACTCACGAACTATTAGAGAACACCATACAACAAGAATGGTAGAGGAATTAGACCGTGTTAGTTTGGTCCGGTTCCTTCAACACTATTTTGATAGCAAAAAGGTTTTGAGAGAACCAACAACATGGATGGGAAAACAACATTGTTAATTAATAAACACACCCCTAACTTAAATCAAGAAGGATGATCGCTTGATGAAAGATGGAGATGCTTTCATTGTTCCGTTGATGTTGTCTTTGAAATACGGCATCACTTCATCAAAGTCGAGAAACAAAAAGTATCTGAGGTTGGCGTTGGCATTCTTCAAGTTCATCAATGAAGAAGACGAAGTTCTTAAAGATTTTAGAGCTCTCTCTCCCAATTTCAACACACCACAAGCCAACCTAATAAAATAAGGCCTCACCTTATTTTATTCTTTTTCCAATGCTTTTCAAAAACTCAAAAATTCAAAATTGAATTTACTTAATTAATTAATCTTGAGTTGTCAAATTAAATGGGGTGATATGTTGTAAATATTAATGTGGAAGAGGAGAAGCCACATAATTAATAACAAGGGATGTTTTAAGTGTGTTTAAGGGGTTATGGGGAATGTGAAAAGATGGGGGCTCGTGTGGGCCCCACCTCTCCTTTATCCACTCAAGAGAATTTAGAAACCTAGTGGGTCCCACCCAAACTTCCAAAGATAGGTTATAATCACTTAGAAAAGAAATAAAATTTAACACATATTTTATTTCACTCTTTACTTAAACCACTTTTTTAAACAACTCCACCCGAGCAAACGCGCCTTTGAAAAATGTCCTCTTAAGCAAATACTACCGCTACGGTTTCATCAGTGCCCTCGGATTTTGATTCCGAGCACCGGTTCAAAAGGTAGAAAACCCACTCGTTCATTCACCGAACATACCCGAGCTAAATTTCAGAAAATGATTCCGGGCACACATGGCCTCGGAATCAGGTGCCGTCAAAAACTATGTACTGGTAAAATCCATAAGAAATTAAGAAAAAAATTTCCTTGAAATTTACAGTTCTTTATAGTTCCACTGGTATTCACCTCATCCTTTGAGAGTCTTTGTTAAAGAACAATAGATGAGTAGCCCAATGAGAATGAAAAAGGTAAAAAAATATTGATGATGTTCCTCCTAAACCCCTTCTATTTCCAAAAAAAGTTGTACAAACCAGGAAGATGAATGGGGACACAATGCAAAAAAGATGTTTTAGAAACACACATTATTGTTGAGATGAACATACCACTACTTGAATTTATTATGAAAATCCCATGGTATGAAAAATACTTAAAATAACATTTTACCAATCAAATGTGGCTCGTGGAAAATGAGGTGATCTATATTGGAAGGAATGTTTCATCCATGATTACACCATCTCTAGAAATGCCATCAATGTTAATGCATCCAGGGACATTCACCATACCTTCCACCAAAGGGGAGTTTCACTTTTCTAACTCTCTTAGAGATTTAGGATCTTCCATAAATTTAATGCCTCAATCTATATTTTCTTCATTACATTTTGGTGATTTGAAGCTAAAAGGAGTAGTGGTGCATTTGGAAAATTGAGATATAGTATATCCAGCAAAATCCCTTGAGGTTGTACTTGCCCAAGTTACAGAAATTATCATTCCAGCATATTTCTACAATGTTAAATTAGAGTATGATAAAGTAAGTTCATATGCTCCCATTATATTAGGTAGGACCTTCGTCCAAACTAAAAAAGAATCATAAATGTTCATGAGGGTAAACTTTTCATGGAGTTTGGGGATGGTGATTTATATTTAATGTTATGGACTCCATGAATTAACTCCTAGAGGACCATTCTACTTTTTTTATCTCTCATTTTGAACCCCCAAATAAAAATACCTAGGAATTTGATTGTCCAATGCATAGGGATATTATGAGCATTTTTTCTATTTCGATGTCTAAGAGAACTTCCAAAATGTTTTCTAATTCACAAAACTATCATTAATTTTATTTTGAAATGGATTCATATTTTGATCATGTTCCATATGATTATGCCTTGGATGTTGAGTATGATGATGGATTTGATGAATTATTCTATGATTTTGATGATGTTTATTCTGATAATGATGTTATTTGTGCACATATTCCAGTTCCATAAATGGTTCCATCCAAACATCACCCTCTTTATTTGATCTCAAGCCATTTCCATGTAATCTCAAATACTTATACTTGTTATGTGGCGAGAGATTATGTGTTATAATTTATAATATTAATATTTTGAACATGAAAAAAATATTTTAATACTTTTAGGGAGAACATTATAAAAATTGGGTGGACATTAGCTGGCGTATCTGGTATTTCCCCCTCCAATTTCAGGCATAGGATTTGTTTGGGGGATAAGGCTAAACAGGTTAGGAAACCACAAAGGAGACTCAATCCAACCATTCTGGATGTTATTAAAAAATAGGTTGAATTTTTTTTTGAGGTAGGCATAAGTTATCCCATTTCATATTCCCAGTGGGTGAGTCTTATTCTAGTTGTTCCTAATACAAGTGGTGTTATAGTTGTAAAAATGATATAGGATAGCTAGTTCCACTGATAGTTGAAAATAGTTGGCATGTCTGTAGTGTTTATTAGAAACTAAATCAATCAACTAGAAAGGTCCATTTCCCCCTCGAATTTATTGATTGTGTAATTGAGAGACAGCCTGGGAAGACACATTATTGTTTCTTGGATTGATTTTATGGATACTTTCAGGTTTTTATAGCTCTGGAGGATCACGAGAAGACAAAATTCACTTGTTCATTCAGCACATTTTCTTACCAAAGGAGGACATTTGGACTTTGTAGCACCCTAGGTACCTTCAAGAGATGCATGGTGAGTATTTTTTTCATATTTCATTGAGACCTTCATTGAGGTATATATGGATGATTATTATGTGTATGGGTTTTCGTTTGATGAAAATATCCCAATTTTGGGAAATGTTTTGAATCATTGAATTTTGAAGAACCTAGTCTTAAACATTGAAAAGCATCATTTCATGATAGATCATGTCATTTTCTTATTAATTGTAGTGTCTAAAAATGGGATAGCAGTTGATAGATCTATGGTAGATATTATTTCATCCCTATCCTATACATCAAGCATGTGTGATGTTAAATCTTTATTAGGTAATGAATGATTTTATTAGTTCTTCATCAAATATTTTAGTAAGATTTCTCTTCCAATGTCATGAATACTTCAAAAGGATTATGATTTTGAGTTTAATGATTCTTGGAGGACTTCCATTTATGAGTTAAGAATTGTCTAGCCATTATACCTATTATACAGCTTCCACAGGGGGAGCATCCTTTTGAGATTATATCTCATGACTCAAAATGTGTTGTTGGATCTATCTTGTCTCAGAGTATGGAGGGACGTTCATATGTGATTGAATATAAATCCAGGACATTGTATTAATCCTACTAAATCTAAATAACAACAAAATTGATTTTTATTGGAATCATATTTTATTTAAATAAATTTTGTTCATATTTATTAGGAACTAAAGTAGTTGTTTTTTCTGACCATTCAGCTCATAGGTACCTCTTAAAGAAGTCAGATTGAAAGCCCAAGAGTACTTGATGGATTCTCCTTCTTTAGGAATTTGATATTCCGATAAAGGATAATAAGGTGTTAGAAAACATGGTGGATGACCACAAGTGTTGGATTACTCATACACTAGTGGTTGACACCAAGGACCATGTAACCCATTAGGACACATTCCTTGATGATCATCTTTGTTCAATCTCTAGTACTCTTCCTGGGTATTCAGATTTAGTGAACTAACTTGTTACTTCTGAAATCCCTGAAAATTTAATGAAACATCAAGTCCAAATGTTAAATAGTGAGTCAATATATTATTTTTGGGGTAATCCATAACACTGAAACATGTGTAGTGACCATGTTATTAGGTGGTGTTTTTCTGATCATGAATTTAAGCATGTATTACATTTTTTTATACACTGCTTTCTGGTGGACACATAGGAACCCAACAAATATCTCAAAAAGTCTTAGACTCTGTATTATATTGGCCTATATTATTCAATTATTCTCGAGTTTTTTGTAAGACGTGCTTACTGTATAAACACACTAGAAACATTTCAAGGATACAAGAGATTCCCCAACATCCCATATTATTTTTTGATATTTTTTTGTTTGGGGAATTTATTTTATGGGTCATTTTCCATGATTATGTGGTTTCATGTACATTTTGGATATCATTGATTATCTGAGAAAATGGATGGAGGAAAAGGCCATCTAAACTGATGATTCTCATGTTGAACTGTACATTGTCAAGACTCAAATCTTCTATAGGTTTTCAGTTCCAAATTCTATCATCAGTTATCAAGGGAAAACCTTATGCAATCAGAGTTTGTCTTCTCTTCTTTGGAAGTATGTGGTGAAATATATATAACATCAACCCCAAACCACCTGAAATAAATGGTTAGGATGAGGTTTTAAATCGGGAGTTGAAACATATTATCGAGAAAACCCTACAAACAGATAGAAAGGATTAGATCAAGAGACTAGAAGATGAATTGTTGACTTATAGGATTTCATAAAAAACACTCATTGGTATCCCCATTTCGAATAGTTTTTGGGAAGTCATGTCATCTCCTCGTGGAAGTCGTGCATAGGTCATATTGGGCTATAAATAAATGAAACATGGATTTATCCCAATATGGAATCCAAATGAGGCTACAAATTCAAGAGCATGTGGTAATTCGATTTTCATCATATAAGAAAATAGTGATCTATAAGGAACGATCAATAGTAGCTCATGACATAATGATCCAACAAAGGGCGTTTTGTGAGGTGGAGAAATTCCTTCTCTACTGTTAATGAATGAAGTTGATGACCAGTAAGTTTAATTATTGACATTGAGGTCCTTATATTGTATCTAATTTTATTTTTTATGGTTCAGTGTAGATCACACAAGAAATACCTGATGAATATTTAAAATCAATGAGAACTATTTGATGCTATACATTGATGGAATTTCTACTGATACAGTGGATTTCCTCCAACTTCATGACCCCAACATCACTTGAGCATATCATGTTGTTCTGAACCCTTTCACTTTTATACTCTTTGTCATATTTAAAATTATACATTTGTTTTTCTCATATCATATAATAGACTCAAATTGAAGACAATTAAGTATTTTATATGTGGGGGAGGGAACCTTTCAGTTTTGTGTTTTCAATTGTTGTCATGTTTTTCTATGTTTTTCAAAAAATGTTTTTCTAAATTTTATGTGTTTATATTCAATTTTTCATGTGTTTTTGAATCTTTCTATATAAAATGATTCTCATAACTATTTTTTAATTCATATCAATGATTGAAATAATTTTCCCATGAAACTGATCTTAAATGCATGGTGAAAATGACATTTTTTCTATTTCAATTCATTAGTAGTTTCATGAAAAATAATCTGAATTTTGGATCCCATGCCACATCTCACTACAATTATATTTGAAATCACTTTACTATGAGGCTTCTAAACCATTATATTCACACTCTTTAAATTTACCTTCATTCATTGGAGAACAAAACCATATTCGATTTAAACATTACTTGATTTACTCCTCTGAAAACATGAGGGTGTGAGGTACTTCCATTTTAAATTATTGAAGAATTATTTGGTTTTAAAATCCCAATTTCATATAAATATTTTTTATAATGTCATACTGTAAACATTTTATCCTTGTAGCCAATAGAATCCATGAATTTCCAAATAGGTTTCCCACATTACAAGCCAATTTTAACTATCCAACTAACTATTGATGAGAAATTGCATAATCTATTTGAAATTAAGTGTGGGGGTTACTCTCTTGTGTTGTGCTACCACATTTTTTCGTAGTATAGGTGGAAAATTAAAATTTATAGATATGGGTTTTCTGTTAAAAAGAATCATTATGTTTAAATCTATGATTTTACTCTGCCATTCATGATAAGTAAAGGAATACCATTCTGGAGGCTCTAATAAGGAAAAAATTTTGTTCCTATTTAGAGATTTGTAGAAAATCATGTTTCAAAATATTGAATTGTTTACTACCAAAATATTAAATGGTGTGCACATTCCTTTATTTTTCAGGATGATGAACACAAATTGATGCTAAGGGGATTAATGAGGATACCAAATTTAATTGTAAATTATATTAATGAAATTTTTCTTGAAAAATAGTCAATCCCTCCCAATTCAACCACCGATTTTTTCACATTTAAATCCTACCAACCAGAAAATATAAAACGACTCTAATAACGTTTCCTGATGAAAATGTCTCATTAACTCACATTGGGTGGTGATGTATGAATTTATCAATCCAATGATGACCATAGTATGAGTTTGGATATGAAAGACATCGCTGAAAATTTAAAATTTATGTGACAATAGATGATTCAAGTGAGGAAATTATTTTTTGTGCATGGTAGGATTAATTAATTGGAAATATATTTAATGATAGAAATAAATAACATGAAATATTGGTTTTTTATAAATCATGATATCTATGTATTCTTGTCTTCAAATTGTTCTATCTCCAAAATTTGTGTTTTAAAATTTGTGATTATTTGATATTGATGTCTACTTATCAATTTTTTTGGAATATATGATATGAGGTTTTTTCCAGGAGTGCAAAAGGGTAACTGTGGGGGTGTGATCATATCACAATTCACTTATTTATTTCACCCTTACATCACTGTTAAACAATAATTCATATTTAAAATTAAAAATTTTATATCAAATTAACCATCAAATTTGATTTAATTATTAAATCTTCAGAACTTTAAAAAAGTGAAATTATTCTTGTATTGGTGATTTTGTTGTAGGATGAGGTTATTTTGAGGTTGGATATGATTCAGAAGGAAAATGGTCCAAACTGCATGGAAGCTCAACGACATATGTCCACTATTTTAAAAATTTCGAACAAATCATGCCTCCAAATGGGATAAATTTTTATAGGCCCATCCACACAGTTATGTGCTACAAATCATCTCAAGAAATAGAAGCACAATTCATCCCAAATGTGGGGAATTTGAACTAATCTATTTCAGGGACTGAATCTGCACAAATTAAAATCTTGGGTTATGTATTTCGGGTATATCTCACGTTTTTTTCCTCCATTGGCTGAAAAATATGATATGTAGTTAGTAATAATGCTGGAATGCATCTTTTAACATTTTTCCAAGATGAGAGATGTCTATTTACCAAACCAGAAATGATAAACAAGTGGTATCTCAAAATCCAGGTGGCCAAAACCACTTCACATTTTGGATATAAATTTATACCTTGGAAACCTCATTTGAATGTTTGACCAGATAGTGATGTTTAACCATTTTTAAGTCCTAGAAGAGTCCTCTCATCACCTTTTAGGTTATGGAACATCCAATACTCATAGGGGGAGCTCTTCAAGCATGGATCCCTTCATTAAATCCTTCTTCTCTTTCTCATGTTGTAATATTTGTGTTTTCATAATAAACTTAATTTTTCTTCGTTTATTTCATCTCGTTCCTTATATTTTGTTCAAATTTAATGTTCTATTAATCTTTCTATTTGGTATTCAAATCAATAGTATAAACGATACTAGGTTCTACCATTTCCAAACCTTTTCAAATGAAAAACATTTCTACGATAACTACACTGCCAATGGAAGAGTCGTTTTTTTAGTAATCAATCTACATATAACCTCTTTAATCCATTTATTTTGAATCAATAAGCTACTTTAGTTCACATAATATGATCTTTGAATTGATTTTATAATTTAAATGAAACCATGAATTCAATTTAATGATTCATGGAAAAATACGTTGGGTTGAGAATTGTGTGAATTCCTAGAGTGCGAAGATAATTGGTAATTCAAAACCACCAAGGGATCAATTTGTAGAGTTCAAATGTAATACCTAAAATCAATTAGTTTTCATTCCCATAATATATATGTTACTTAATTTACCACTGAACATTAGATATCCATTGAACATTAATCAAACAGGGTGCTATGATTCCATGTTATGAAGGTATCCTATGTTTTAATTCACTTCATCTTTGTGGTAATGTTAATTCTCGTAGGGTTGAGGGGTTAAAAAATTAGTGGATCATGACTAAGTAGATATTAATTCAACATATACTGATTAATACGAATTTGAATATTTATATTTATATCTATTATGACTTTTAAAATATATTATAAAAAAACATCTTCTTGTTGTGTCTTTTTAATCGAACCTCATTTCAAAAATAAAAACAAAAAAAGTAAATCTTATTCCAGATAAATTTTTCTAGTTTATAAATGATACCCCCCCCCCCACATATGTTCATGTATCGTGTTTGTTTTATTTTATTTTATTTTAAAAATACATTTAGTATGTTGTTTTAAATTACTTCCTCTTTTAAAAGACGACCATGCTTCGCCACTCTGGTGGATCTAAATAACCTAAATCCGAATATCGTTTGAAATCTCCCACGATTGAGACTTTCATATACCCCCTTCAAAATAATCATATATCATTCATTAAATAATATCAATCAAAAAAATCATAACCACATAGTTGAATCTATCTAACCTAGTGAACCCTCTGGTGGACAAATATTTAAATAAACTATGGTTGGAAGAATTACTCCTCTAATAAAAATATGACAAATATTTATTTCATTGTTATTGGAATCTTTTTGGGTCAGTTACATTACTGCATATGTATTTTAAAATGATTTAGTGTTTCGTTAATACATTCTGTACATTTTTATGAAAATGGAAACATAATTCTATATGAATTAAATCTTCCCAAAAACATGACTATCATTTAATTTTAGTCCATCAAGCATAATTTTTTTCATTTAAATGGTATTATTGATATTTTATTAATACCCCTCATGAATTTTTAGACCATTAAGGATGTTTTATAATTGAAATTGTTCTTCTAATGATATAATGTAAGATGGTAGAGAAATAATAGTTTTACATTCACCCTTCACTTGTTCCAAATCATCTATTATCCCAATGTTAGTAATGAAAATAACTTCTATAATTTCATATTTTATTATATCTATTTTCTTTTATAAATTCCCAATAATAGTGTCACTTATATATTTTTATATGTTCATTAAATAAAAAACAATATATAACATATATAATAATTTCAATATAGTAATTCATATAAAATTCATCTATTTTTTCCAACCATATTTTATAATGTTTTTAGAAATGGATTTCCAAAATTAATTTCATTATCATTTACTTTCTTTTGAAGTTGATGACCTGTTAATAGGGCTGAGTTTGTACATTTTCCTATATTTCCATTGAATTATGTTATCTATGATTAATATTTATTTATACAGGGTAAAACATTACAATGTCTTAAAACATAGTCTTTGAGGAATGTTTTGACCTTAATAAGTGTGCACAATCAAAAAAATGGTACACACATACATTACATTAATTTTATAGACTAAATAATTTTCATGAGAAGGAATGTCAATTATCAACAAAAAAACACGGCTCTCAATCTAAAATCATCAATTCTATGATCCCTATATAATGTTACACTTTTATCCTACATTAATTTCATAACATCATAAAGTAAGCGAAATAGATATCAATATCATTTCCGGGTTGTTTTTTTATAGTTATAAACAGAGAAAACCTAATTTATTTATTCTTCATTCATGAACATGATAGAAATCTATAAACTGTAATCATAACAAGCAATGAAATTTTACTACTAATAAGAAAACTAATAGGACTTATTTCATATATAGATAAAGAAAGTCAAAGGATTCTTGGATTGTTTCCAAATTATGGTTACTCATAATCAATATCCATCTACTAAGGAGTGTTCATTGGGTGTCATATTTTTCCATATTCAATTCCTATATTTGAATGCCATGAAAATTGTCTATTTGTTTCCTGACATCCATTGACATTCATAAACATTTGAATGATATGAATTTACCATACCCGTTATTATTTAATTGATTTATTTTTGTTGTATCAATCTATGCTAAACCCAGTTGATTTTTTGAGTGATTCATGGTCCTGATAAAAAAATACAATCATTTGGACATGCAAGATTTTTTTACAGATAATTACCATTGAATATAGAATTTGATTACTACCAACTATTCAGCATGTATATACATTTTCTTTTGTAACATATAATTCCGGAGACCTTGTAAATCAGTTATGTCGGTGTCACTCATTATGTTGTCAACTATCAAATTATATAACATTAATAGAGCTAAAAATGTTGTATATTTAGTACTACTAGAATACAATGGTGTCTTTTTATTGAAATTTAAATTATCAAACAACATTTTTCAATCATGAAGTTCATCTTGAATTTTTCATTTTCATTTCTTTCATACGATCCATGACATCATTTACACTATCATATATATCAATTGATCCATAAATCCCAATATCATACCAGTCAGTATGTACATTTTTTTTTATTTAATCCAAAATTTATATATTCAGTATATTTCATGAAAAATTATATATTCATTCAACTTTTTTAAGTGAATCCATTTTTAATAACATGATCATCATAAACAAGGATAATTGATTTGAGTAGGGTGAAATGTGTTCTCTATTTTAATATATATAAAATTATTGATGTTATCCTCATAATACTTTTTTAATTTTATTAGAATACATCGAGTTTCGATTCATATCTATCCTATTATGTTTAATAATATTCATTTTTATAAAAAAATAAATAAAAAATTATAAGGTATTAAAAACTAAAAGACGAATTTTAGATACATTGAGGAAATTTGATAAATTTATGGAGAAAACATTTATACTCACTTAAGACACCCAATGAGGAAATAAAAAAAAATTAATCATAATGTGACAGAATTTATTAAAATTGGAATATTATACTCATTATGAGATTGTATCACATTGATACACTATAATTTAATCAATCATTTGGACTGTTTGAAGAAAATTAGGATGGTTTGTGTAGCATTAAAGTAGGATACTATTGATGGATGAAATATTTGATGCATTGGAGTCAAGAATGATGCTATATTTCAATAATGTGAAACCACATAAGATGATATCCACCATGATGTGGTTTTCCCATTTGGTAGTTTGTAATCTTAATTGTGTAATAATGATCGTACTGTACAATTGAAGTTAAATGAATCTCGATATTCTAATGGTATTGGTGATGATTTCTAATAAGATATGTTTTTACAAAATGGTAACATGTAAAGAAACAATTGACATTGTTTGTATGTTTATACATTCCCCTAAATAAGTAATAAGTATCTGAACACTACTAATGAATTATTAATGCTACATGAATTAAATTTTATAAGATAGTAAGAGTCTAATTATTTGTATTGATATTGTTTTGTAGTGATGGAAATAAATTATGGAAGGGAATTTTTTGTATATATAATTTTACCAAGAGTAATATTTTGTTTTCATATATTTG
The DNA here is from genome assembly GCA_963277665.1 of Viscum album. Taxonomy (NCBI): domain Eukaryota; kingdom Viridiplantae; phylum Streptophyta; class Magnoliopsida; order Santalales; family Viscaceae; genus Viscum; species Viscum album. The sequence goes on along the minus strand of OY728158.1, from coordinate 356,313,598 downwards.
AAAATATAGATATCAAGAAATTTCACTCACCAAATTATTAATGGTCATTTGTTAGATTGAAATTTTGAAGGATAATGATGGTTTTGGTGAGAAACCATAATATAATATATGTGCTAAAAATAATTTTTTTTATATAATTGATTGAAGGTTACTATAACAATGAAAATAAATTTTTGATCAATATAATCAATTACAATTGTCACTATACACTACATGATGTCATATAAGTCAGGTATGCAACACTTACTGGCTCCAGGATGCTTTTATGTTATTAATTTTAGATTCATTATGTGTGGGAAATATACAAATATTGGTTAAGAATTGGTGGATGACATAATCTGTTTTAGTTGTATCATTTCCATATAAGTAATGTGGGATATGAATTTTATTATGAGCTATAAAAAATCAATTAAATATTTATGGACTATTTTAATTATTAAAAGTCTATAGAAAATATGAATAATTCATTTATGATTTGTTAGAACAAAAAATATTACACTATATTAAAGATGGAAGAAAAAAATCATCCATTTATATTATTTATTTGGGTAGTATACTTATATATATTATGGTTGTGTTATTTAATCAAATCCTTTTATAAAAAAATTTCAATTATAAAATATCGAGATCATGAAATAGTATTTAAGAAGTTTTTTCTAAAACTACTGCACCAATATCAAGAATATATAGATAGTACAATTTTTTTTATTAATTTATATTATTGGAAATTTAGAGACTAATGTCATTAATGTTTTAGAATTTAATTATATTAATAATATATTAAAGTGGTATATGATTTATTGTCTCAAACATTTATTAATTACTTTATGTCACTATTTTAATATACTAATTACCCTATCCATGGACTATTAATGTGTTGTATCCTATATGGGTAAGAATCCTATGACAATAATTAACACATGATGTGGTGTTATTAGGTTTGTTGAATGGCCAAATCATGAAAAAGGACGTTAAATACTTATATTGATTTAGTTTTCTATAGCTTCTAAATGGTGACATTCCATTATACTTTTCAACATGGTTTTGTAATCAAATATGAATTACCGTTTCAAATTGTAATAAAATTATCATTAGGTGGATCCTTTGTGATCAACCATGAAAGGCTGTATACAAGTAATTTTTTGTATTCTATCCCTACCACAAGACTATTTTTAATATATTTTTTAATTATTATTATTTTCCTTTCCTGTTTTTGTGGTTATATTAGAATATATATAAGTTAATCACATTGTTAATATTATATATTATATATTATATATTATATATTATATATTATATATTATATATTATATATTATATATTATATATTATATATAATTATTAATAATTCATATTTATTATTAAAAATAATGCATAAACTACAAAACTAAATAAATAGTATTTCAAATTTAAAATTAATTTATTAATAACATCTTCAAATATAGAATAATAAAACATTTAAAAATATAATTAATACAAATCTGATTTAATCGAGTAAGGTAATATTTAAACAGGAGGTTGTAGTTGTTGTTATGTTTGACTGATGAAGGCATCATTAATTGTTAGATATTTTTTTTGTTTATTTTTTGTATTACAATACCTCATATTATGGATTTAATTTAAATTTCAATATGGGATATTTGAAATTTATAATTGATTTTCCTATGAATATCACAATAAAAAAAACAGTATTAGTGAAATAATGGGATTTTTTTACACTAAAAAATGAGCAACATTTTTCTAGAGAATAACATCCATTTAATGTTAGCACTAATAAAGGTTATGGAAAGTGTTCAGAGTCTCTATTTTGGGGAGAGGGTGCTCTTAGGGTTTCCTTGGATTGTTCACTAATAGGATTTTGTAGGTTGTGTGTTGTTTTAGCAGTGTTGTTGTGTTATATCTTCAATGTCTATCCTCCACCATCATTTTGTTCATTCCCAGTTTCCACCAATGTTTCGATGGAAAATTCTCCAATTAACAATGACCTAGATGATGATCCCTTATTGTTTTATAGGATATCAATTTTAATGGTAGGTAAAATCATATAAAACTAACCAATTGAACTAAATGCACTAAAAATATGTCACCATCAATTTGGCGACTTGAAAAAGGTCAGGCCATAAGAGAAATATGATCCGGCCAATTGATATTCTTATTCATCTTAGAAAAAGATAAAAAAAAGTCTCTACTAAAAATAACATTGTCATTCAATAATCACATAATCATAAGGGAGGACCTAAATAATGAAGTCTCTTTCAAATGTATCTCCTTTCAAAAAAAGCAGTTTTATTATTCCTCTTCAAAAACAAATCCTTATCTGGAAGATCAAAACAATCATTTTAGAATATTGATATTTGTGTCAATGGTTTTATTAATTTTGATCACTTTAATCTAATGCTTTGGGGGCTAAACATGTGGTTGAAAGTAATCATCAATGTGATACAACTTCTTGTGATGCAGGAAATTCTTTCATTAGTAGATCATTGGTTATGGATCCCATTCGAATACAAATTTTTTTATATATTCTAATTTTTTGGCAGATGGATCAGACATGCAGAAAATGAGTACATCTCTAGGGAAATATATTTTTAAGGTATGATCATATACTAGTATGGATTGTTGCTCCATGTTAATAATCCAAGGATTCCCTTTGTTCATGATAGAGAAAGTAAATTATATAGGGAACATATTTCCAAGGACTTTAGTTTGCATTCATTCCCATCTCTAGGGATGTAGATGCAGAAGGTACCATCATCTTTCAGGATGCCATGAGGCCCCATAAAAATAATACAAGTATTCCCTTTGTTATAGAAGTAGAATTAAAATAGGCTCTAGAACATATTTCTAAGGACTTTAGTTTTAAATCACCAATGAATCCTTCAAAATATTTCATTTTAGGTACTCGTCCTACTATCATAGATCAAACCTACCCTAATAAACTAAAATTAATATATCCAATAAACCAACCTCATTCCTAAAATCTCAAAGATACCTCATAATAACAATGAAAAACATTCATAAAGGACTAACACTCCTCTTACCTTCTCCCCCAACTGGAAACTATTAGGCTATGCCCCCACCTAGCCCAAAACTCGTTCATCAGGAAAAAATAGGACCCCCTCATCCCCACTAATACATCCAGCTTTTCCACACACAAGTACTAAAAAAAATCCCATTAAAAGAAACATAAAATTTCCCAAAAAGTAACTAACCATGAAGGTGATATTTAATGGTAAATATGATATCGACCTACCTACGTCGGAACCCAGTGAATCCAATAGTACCCATGAGACTTCATTTTCATGGAAATGATTGATGAAGAGATGGAATATGGTGGAATATTGTTATATTAACTTTTAAACATAGGTGGATATTGTATCTATCCATACATTAAAATATTAATGAAAATATTGTGTAATAATTTTCATGGGTCTTTAACCTACAAACAGTTTTAACGCTTCACTGTTAAATCGGTAAAACTCTCTGAAGCTTGGTTTTTCTATCCAAATTCATCCGAAAAACAAGAAAATGTGTGGAGTCACATACAATTATGGTTTTCAAGGATATTTCCTATTTAATAATCAAGGTAACATTGATATATTCTAACATCTAGGGAAGGATGAGGATATTATGAATAAAAGAATAACTCTGAACAATATTATTCCCTCTTTATAGTGACATGAAGTGTCAACCAAAATTTTTTTGGGGTTCTATCAGTTGACCTAAAAATAATAATTTAATTTTTTATGATCTTCAATATTCTATTAAGAGTTTTATTTTGGGGACTATTCTCACAGTCGGAGACGTCCATGAAATTACTATTCATAGAGAAATGATAGGGGTTCCTGAATATCCTCAACTCATATGAGTGACTTCATGTAATTGGTTCAAGTCATGAGTCACTCTGATGTTGGACATGATGGTATCCCTTTAAAATGGTTACATGTGTACTTAGACAACACCAACATTTATAGTGTTTTATACATTCATGGATTACTCCCATTGGATCAACATCTTCATCCTATTCCCTATTTTTCTTCCAATGCCATCCAGGTGAACCACTAACCTATTCTTATCAACCATAATACTAAACATTGTAATATGAGAAAATGCAGTCATTTTAGATTTGAAATATATTGGTTGATAAAAATATACTATTTGGTATGCTTAAATCAAGATGGAATATGGAAGGCCCCAATGTTCATAATATAATCCATAAGGTCTCCTCCAAGGTTGTGTAATGGTGTTGTAGTCGGTTTCACTAACCAGATCATCAATGAATTAAAATGGGTAAAAGGATAGATAATATAGCATCCCTTCTTTTTATCATGTAAACAATAATTACATTATACAAAACTGAGGATCTTTAAGGTTTAGTGTTTTCGAAACCAGGAACATAATACATGACGACATAAAACATTATTCTTAAACACTTGAAAGGCTTCTTAATTTGTTCATCCTACATTCATTACAACATCTCAAAACCCGGGATCATACATCAAATGAAAGGGTGATCAGAAGGCCCCATAAGGAAAACAAGGGAAACATTTTTCATGTAAACTTCAGATACATCAATAAAGTCATGATAAATAACATTAAGGCATGAGAAAGAGATCATGAAGAATTCATAATAAAAATTATTTGTTTCATAACTTGAATATGTGGCTAATAAATTTAAGATATACAATCATTTCTGTATCACCAAGGTACGTCCCCAATGTGTCGTTAAAAAAATTACCAAGGATATTCACCAAGGATTCATTAAAATGGTCATCTCTAGAGATAATGTATTTACCCAATACATTAGAGCACTATCAGGGTGCACCCTTAATTTGTCTTTAATATCATGTGAGACACATATATAATCATCAATAATTTTGTAAATAACCCATATTGCATAAATGAAATGGGTTTCATTTTATAGTCATAACATTTTAAAAACTGCTTTAAAGTTGTGATCTTTATGTCACTCTAATCCCATGGAAAACGAAAGCGGGTATTATGTATGTAAATCATGTAATTTCAAATATTAAACATTAATATATATGTGAATAAACCTGTATAATAATGAGTTTTTAGTATTCACTTAATAAAATAAAATAATTTTAGAAAAACAGGGATACATTTTGAGACGAAAATTCGGCAGCATAACGGCTATATTACAGGGTTTTAGAAAACATTGAAAAGAGAGGTGAAATAAGTCACCAACTAATAAATGATCCATCAAATAGTATAGGGTACTAATACAAAGTATATAAGAACATGGTAATGAAATTTTAAGGACATACAATATTAAATGAAAAACCTGAAAGGAAGACAAAAATAAGATTTCTCTTATGAAAAATTCGGCAGCCTAACAACATCACTTAAAACATCAAAAAATGAATTTATGAGATTAAATAGGGTCTATAAACATTTAAAAATAAAATAAAAATGTTATGGATATAGAGATCATACCAAAACATAATAAAAAGGATCTTGATCGCCTTGACATGAAAATAGAACTTGAAAATGAAAATGGTGAAAGAATCCCTTACAAAGATTCACCAGCCTAACGGTGCCACATAACCATTCCTAAAATGAATTGATAAAAGATAGAGAGGGTATCCCATCATATGAACATGAATGTTTAAGTAGTATTAATATTAAATAACATCCCCAACATAATAACATGGAGCTTAAAATAAATGACATAAAGGAGAATACATGAAAAGAAATATAGAGGTTGGATCCCTTACCTTAAGACTCCACTCTTAAAACTCTATGGTTTGGACCTTGAGGGCTTGGGGGAACCTTGGGAGGACTCCTTAGGATATAATTATACCATTTCTTTATTGTGGGAGAGTTGGGAGTTAAATGAATGAGGTAATGGCTTGGTATTTATAAGAGAAGTGAGGGTACAATGCATTAATTTCCAAGGGACACCTCATCAGTGGTATTGGAAAAACAATGGGATTTGCCATTGTATTTTCCCATGGTATTGTCCAATTCAGACACCTCATACCTTATCTTACCATTCATAAGTCGACCAGAATTATTTCATAATTTATACATCCTTAATTATGCCATTAAACACTCGAAACTCAAAAACTGTATTTTCACTATTCACCGAAAAATTCATCTTCCTCAAAAAAATACCAAATTTTCCCATTAACCAAATATCGATGCTCTGATTTCAAAAATGAAATCCATTTTATGGAAATAATTTTCAATATATTTTCAATTTATTTTTAAAATAAAAAACACTATTCACTTGAAAAAAACTAATACTTAACCAATAATTTCTCAAATAGTTATTTACCTATTTTATTGAGTCACGGTACCTAATCAAGTTGCCTAAATTATATTAATACATTCTTAAGTGAAATTACTCAATCCATTTGGTCACATTACTAATAATAAGCATAAAATAACTATTCATAATTTACTATTCATCAAAAATTATGTTGATCTTAATAATCTCTAAATTTTCTACTGAAAAGAACTGTAGAAGACCATTTTTTTTAAATCATTACACATTATTAATTATTTATTGATTACATAAATATTTTTAAAATAGATTTTCTAAAATTCGACAATAATATGCATACTATATTTATCTAGATAATTGAAAATTCACAAACTTTACCATAAGAAGAAATCACAATTTTTATTTAAATCAAAGGATTACACAAGGAAGTCACAGTCTCGTTACATAACCCCTTATAACACCATCATAGGACCTATGATTAAGTTATAATAGGGTGATAGAATCTTGGGGCGTCTCACCCAACATTACCTGAGTAGTGATATCAAACAACTTGAACTTCTCGCGAAGGTGATTTCATTCCAACTGCACACGATGCAGTTCATCTTGTGTTTGTCCTGAGCAAAGCCCAATGGTCCTACCTCCTTCCTAAGTTCCGTCATATGGGCTTCGATCGGCCTGAGACTACCGGATGGGGCCATCGAATCTTATTTCTATAATAATTAATCAAGATAACTTGTATTTATAGACAATAATCGTAACATTTAGTTTCCCACAGTCTTATTGATCAACGGTTCTATAACAGTCGAAACCCAACGGTCTTATTTTAATTATACTCATTTTATTAAATGAAATATTTTTGTTGAGTGTAAAATAAAATAACACACGAAGTTAGGAAACAAAATTTATTCAAAATTTTGGGTTGTTACATTCCTCCCCCCTTAAGAAATTGCATCCTCGCAATTTTAAAATTGGGTTTGGAAATTTTGGTGAATGTACCACATCAGAAAAGAGTCAGTAAAACTATTAGTTTAAAAGAAACAAAAGGAAGTACAATGGTCACCCGAGTTAACACCTAATAGGATTCCATGTAGGAAAACATGGATATGGAAGAGAAAACTATGGGCCAAGTTCTGGTGGAGAGTGATATGAAACATGATTAGGAGTAAATTAACCACAATAATATCACGAACATAAGATTTGTTAAACGGTCTTTGGTTACCTAGTAGGTAACGTAAACTAAAAACATTTTTATTTTACGTTACTTTTCATTATTTTGAGAAATTCATTTACTACATAGAATGAAAACATAAGGAACTATATTTACCTTCAAGTAGAGTTTCATCCCTTAATAATTTTCCACCAATAATAATATTTTCTCCAAACAATGATCATTCAAAAAAGACTTGGTCTCATCAAAAGCACAAGAATCATCTTCTAAAGAATCACTTAATCCACGAAAGAATAACTATATTTTTCCTATGCCTTTAGTCATCAATTAAAACTGAAATGGTTAGTATGAGATCATATAATCCCCAAAAAGGATAATCCTATATAAAAAGAAATATGACTATTAATCTCCAAAATTCAAAAAAAAGTACCCAATGTTCCAGAATGACCATTCAATACACAACCATCCTTAAATTTATTCAGAATAATCCAAACGAAGACTGAAACCCAAAACTCAAAAGGATTTAATCACATAGTCTTCTCCAATAAATCTCAATAGATATCTCCAAATGACATCAAATATAATTAAAGTCTCATACTAAAGTGTAATTAACCTATTCACATATTTTGTTTTCTAGGTTCATTATTTTCAAGAAATAACTCAAATCACCATATGTCCACAATAAATACATAAATTCTTACCCAAAAAAATCCAACCATTCCTCCTCAATCTAAATCCTATAGTATTTTATTTCCCTTTAACATATAGTTCTCCAAGAGAGAAAACATCGTCCAAAATAACCTTTATTATTTAATCACGAAATAATTTTCCTATACAAAGGATATCTATTTGATAAAACATAAGTTTTCAAAATAAACTTATTATTGATCCATAAAATAGCAGATGCATTAGTCAATCCGAAGGGAATAACAAAAAACTCATAATACCCATATCTTGATTGGAATGTAGTATTTAGAATATCATCATTATTCACCCACAATTGATGATAACCAGAACGAAGGTAAATCTTAGAGAAGAATTGAGCCCCACGAAGTTGGCCAAATAAGTCATCAATTCTTGGAAGAGAGTATTTTTTCATCACTGTGATCCCATTCAGTTCTCTATAATCAATTCATAGCTACATAGATCTATCAATTTCCTCAAAAAGAGAACTGGTTCTCCCCATGGAGACACACATAGTCTGATAAACCCCATCTCCAAAATATATTGGAATAGTTTATTTAATTCCTCTAGCTCTACATTTTCCATCCTATAGGGGGTCTTTGAAATCAGATGCGATCCAGGTATGTGTTCAATGGAGAACTCAAACTCTCGTTTTGGGGAAGGTCTATGTAACTCCTCAGAAAATACGTCAAAGTATTCCTATATGATGGGGACATTCTCTAAACGAATAAATACTTTGTTAGAAACATATTTCATTTACGAATCTTTTAAATAAAAATGATTTTATTTCTTAAAACTTCATGCTTAAACAATTTCTTTTTTTCTATAATTCCTTCATAATGATTCATAAAAAGCTTGTGATTAACCAAAATTATCCCCCGAGAGTTTCGTAACCAAGAGTGCAGCATGGCCCATTGTCATGTACCAGTTCTCGTTTGAGTCTAGCTCAAAGTGGTGTTTTCAGTTTTTACCCCTATGTACATCTGTGCTAGAGCCACCTCTACCTGCTCGTATCCCGACAGGGATGTATTTTTTTGATAAACCGCTTACTCAATACTCACCAAAATACCAAGAATATTTCCAATATTTAATCATTTTTATAGGGTTCTTCCTAATATTTTAATATCCTAATTTCCATAAATAACTAAACCATCCTCAGATACCAACTATAGCATCCTACCTTTTTATCACGTAAACATTCATTACATTATACAAAACCAAGGATCATTACGGTTTAGTGTCTTGGAAACCGGGAACTTAATACATGACGACATAAAACATTTTTCTTAAACACTTGAAAGGCTTCTCCATTTTTTAATCCTATGTTCATTACATTATCTCATAACCAGGGAGAATACATCAAAGGAAAGGGTGTGCAGAAGGCCTAGTAAGGGAAACAAGGGAAACATTTTTCATGTGAACTTGAGATACACCAATAAAGTCATGATAAATAACATTAAGGCATGAGAAAGAGATCATGAGGCATATCATAATAAAAGTAACTTGTTTTAAAACATAAATATGTGGATAAAACATTTAATAGAGAAAATCATTTCTATATCACCAATGTCTATCCCCATGGTGTCATTAAAAAAGTTACCACAGTTATTCACCAAGGTATCGTTAAAATGGTCATATCTAGAGATTAAGTCTTTACCCAATGCATTGGAGCGATATCAGGGAGCATCTTTAATTTTTATTTATTATCATGTGAGACACATATATAATCATCAATAATTTCATAAAAAACCCATATATCATAAATGAAATGGGTTTGATTTCATAGTCATAACATTTTAAAAATTGCTTTAAAGACGTGATCTTTATGTCACTTCAAAACCACGGAAAAGGAAAGAGGGTCTCATATATGTAATTTACATAATTTAAAATATAAAATTTCAATTTATATGTGAATACACATATATAATAAATAGTTTTCAGTATTCACTTAATAAAATAAATAAATTTGAGAAAAAGAGAGATGCATTTTGATACCAAAATTCGGCAGCATCACGGCTATGTTGCAGGGTTTCAGAAAACATTGAAAAGAGAGGGTACATGGGCCACCCACTCATAAATGATCCATAAAATAGTATAGGTACATAATATAAAGTATATAATAACATATTAATGAATTTTTAAGGACATACAATATGAAATGAATAACTTGAAAGGAAGATAAAAAATAATATTTCTCTTATGAAAAATCTGGCAGCCTGACGGTGTCACATAAAATATCAAAAAAAAGGAATTGATGAGATTAAATAGGGACTATAATCATGTGATCACATAATAAATTCATTATGGATATAGAGATAATACCCCAACATAATAAAATTTAACATCAAAGACTTAACATGAAAATATAACTTGAAAAAGAAAAGGGTGAAAGAATCCCTTTTAAAAATTCGGCAGCCTAACGACGCCCCTAAACCATTCATAAAATTAATTGATGATAGAAAGAGGGGGTATCTCATCATAAGAACGTGAAAAGGACATTATTATTAATATAAAATAACATCCCCAACATAAGAACATGGAACTTAAAATAAATGACATAAAAAATATTACATGAAAAGAAGGAGAGAGGTTGGATCCCTTACCTTAAACCGTAACTCTTAAAACTCGTAGGTCAGAACCTTGAGGTCTTGGGGGCATCTAAAGAGGACTCCTTGGGAGGTTATGAGAGCAGTGCTATGTTGGGGAATATTTTTGAGTGAAATTAATGCGGGAATGTCTTGGTATTTATAGGAGAAGTGAGAGGACAAAGCATTCATTGCCAAGGGACACCTCATCGGTGGTATTGGAAAAACCATGGGTTATCCCATGGTATTTACCTATGGTATTGTCCAATTGGGACACCAAATACATTATCTTACTTTTCATAAGTCGACCAGAATTATTTCATAATTAATATATCCTTAATGATGCCATTAAATACCTAAAACTCAAAAACTGTATTTTCACTATTCACCGAAAATTCATCCTCAGAAAAATCCAAAAATTTAACTTTAAACAAATATCGATTCTCTGATTTCAAAAATGAAATCCATTTTATAAAAATAAATTTCTAAATATTTTTTATTTAATTTTTAAATAAAAACATTATTCAACCAAAAAAACTAATACTTAACAAATAATTTGTGAAATAGTTATATACCTTTTTTATTGAATGACAGTACTTAATCAAGGTGCCTAAATTATATTAATACTATCTTAAGTGAAATAACCTAATCTGTTTGGTCACATTACTAATCAGAAGCATAAAATCAATATTTTTTATAATTAACTATTCATCAAAAATTATGATGATCTTATTAGACTCTATATTTCTTACTGAATATAATTGTAGAAGACCATTTTTTGAAAATCATTACACATTATTTATTATTTAAGGTTTACATATATATTTTTAAAATATCATTTTACTAAAATTCGCCAATAATATGCATAATTTATTTATCCGGACATTTGAAAATTCACAAAATTCACCATAAGAAGAAATCACAATTTTTATTTAAATAAAAGGATTACACAAGGTAGTTACAGTGTCGTTACATAACCCCTTATAACACCAGCATAAGTCCTATGATTAAGGTGTGATAGGGTTATATAATCTTGGGGCGGCTCAGCAAACATTGCCTGAGTAGTGATTTCTATCAGCTTGAACTTCTTAAGAAGGAGATTTCGTTACAGCTTTACATGATGATGTTCGGCTTGGGTTTTGTCCATAGAAAAGCCTAAAGGTGCTACCTCCATCTCGAGTCCCGTCATATGGGCTTCGATCGGCCCAATACTACTGGATGGGACGATCTAATCTTCATTCTATATTAATTAATCAATATCACATGTATTTATAGACAATAATCATAACATTTATTTTCCCACGGTCTTATTAACCAATTTCTATATAACAGTCGAAACACAACAGTCTAATTTTAATTATAATCATTTTATTAAAAGTAAATTGTTTTCTTGAGTATAAAATAAAATAACACACAAAGTTAGGAAACACAATTTATTCAAAATTTCAGGTCTTTACAGATAATCTTCACACACTTTCTCTCTCTTGTGAAACCCTATCTAAAATACCCACCCTAAAAAGTGATCTTAATAATTCTCTCAATTGTTAATAAGGCTACTTGATAGTGGGTGTGTGTGTGTGTCTGTGTGACAACCACATTAATTTGGGTGATTCAAATACACATTTTTTCCATCAAAAATATTTAGGATGAAGATGTATGAACCTTATTTATTTTCTGAGATCTCCTACAGGGAATACCATCTCGAAGGAGGATGATACCCATGCACATGTCTTGTTCTTTTTCCAGGATATCTACTATAACGACCAGAATTGATTTTAATATAATTTTCCTTTCTTTTTAATAAAATGTCTTATTATATATTATGGATAATGAAAAATCACAATCTTATTTGGTTTTATTTTACCATATATGATTTAAATAACCATTTGGGATTTTTAAAATTGATAATATAGTCATTTATGTGTGATCATATGATTATTATAAATATATCATTTTGATAAATGAAAATAGACATAGAAAAATGATGTAACAGACTCAATTAGTGGGATCATTACACATGAAGCCCAATTATCAAAACTTTTTAGGGAGATAACAACTCTAATATTTTCCCTTGACAACAACTAATTTGGAATCCAACAACTAAAACATGAGAAAACCTATTTATGGGAGAAGTTCACGTTCATCAAGATCACTCCTCTAACCATGTACATTGAAGGACTCGATGAATGTATCATCATTGTGAACCTTACCCTCAGAAAATTTTCATGTGTATTAAAGTTATATGTATCACAACCTTATATATATAAATATATATATTTCATTTTTAATATAATAATGTTTATATTTTATTCTTATAATTAAATTTTAAATGATATTTATTTTTATACAATAAAATGAAAATTATATTATTAATCTGTATTCAATTTTAAATATGATTTCTTTTATTAAATAATTTAATTTTGAAATAAATAATAAAATAATATTTTCAAATAATTTTTATCAAATAAAAATGATCATATAATTTTCATGAAGTTAAAATAAAATTTTTGAAAGAGTTCAGAAACTATTATCGTAAAATATTTACAGCATTTTTCAATGATAGTCGATTTTATTTTAAAAGTTAAAATATAAATATTTAAAAAATTATTTTTTAAAAATAAATATTATTTTTTAAATCAGAACATTAGAATTATCCCATATTTAATTTTTCATAATTTTATGATATAATCCAATTTTCGTGTAAAATTTATATACAATATATATACTCTTTGAAATATAATATCAAAATGAACGAAATGTGATGTAATAAATACTATAAAAGGTATCAATGACAAAATATTTTTTTACACTTAAAATAATTTTCATTTCTTTTTATTTCATGGATTTTATAAATCCTTTATTAATACTCCAAAACCATTCAAATATTTTTAGGTATTAAAATCTTTTCCTTAAGAGTATGACTCACTTCCACATAAAAAGGGTATTATTTTATGATGATAAATCATTTTACTTGTAATATAATGAAAACCAATCCTATTTGAATGAAACCATGGGAAAAACACTAATATGGTTGGTGGTTTTGGTTATTTATTACATAGAGTATAAAACCTATGTTTGAGAAACAATGAAGAATTACCTACTCGTGTCCTATATAAACAGATTCAATACACCATTTATCTTCACTAAAAGTAAATGTATCACATAAGTACTCTTCCATATACTCTCTATAGTCCTCCTAAGGTTCCCCAACCTCTCATGAAGCCCCTATAAAAATATAGGAGTCACGCTCTCAAGGTAAAGGTTCTTTTCCTCCACTTTATTAAAGTATCATCATTATATTATGACTCTTATATCCATTTTATAACATTATGATATGTTATTACATATACCCCATAATTCCATTATGATTTATAAATATTGGTATCTCATTAATCCCTCCCATGAATATTTATTTTTCCCTGTTATGCTGCCGAAAATTAGACATGCTTTTTCATGCCAAGAAATTGTATATTGAATAACCATATCCCTTTCCTATCAAGGGTCTTCACCTTTGTGAACATGTTCATAATGATTGGGTAAATACATGTACTTGTTATAAATTCCTTGGTATTGTAATAAAATATTATGTTGAATAAATCAATGTCATGTGATATGTGTCTAACACATATTTATGAGAATGAAATGAATGTGACTGGTGCTCCCAGAAATATATGGCTATCCAAGGAATTATGTAATGGTTATTCTCATGATACATCATGTAGAGATAAGGAGTAAACCTAGATTCATTATGTTACTTTTCCATCATTATTTCGTTGTAATTATCCATTACCTTTGTTTATGATGATGTTTTTTATGTTTTTTCAACATTTCCAATGTAACCTTTATGATTATCATGCTATATCATGACCCATTATTAATGATTATTATTCTTAATCCTTTTATTACCCATTGATATTCCTATGGTATAAAATTTATTATTATCTTCATGTAACTCTATTTTTATTCCTTTTTTGGGTTTCATAGATCACCCCATTCTTTTTTATGTCCCTATGATATCACATTAAGGTTTAAGTATGATGATGTTTACAATGTTATAAATAAAGATGATGTATTCACTATTTTATGTTAATGTATCATGCACCTAATTTCCAAAGACACTACACATCAGAAAATTATTGGATTTATTATGTTCAATTTTATGTAATAAATAATGTATCAATGTGAAATAATTATATAGGTTTTAAAAGTTGGCATAATGGTAAATGTTTAGCTATTTTTGGGTTTAAGATTAGAAAACTCTTGACAATAACTTAAGGATAATAAATTGTATGAGAAAACAAACTTAACATTTAAAATGTATATATTATGTTGTTTGTTAGGAAAATAAATCAATTTTTGGATACTAAATGTGTGTGTGGCTCTTCCACATATGCTTATTCGGATAAAACCAAAGAACGCCCATTGAACTAGTCTCGATTGAGAAACGATGCATGAAAATGGGCCTTGCTGCCCACCTAATTTGACATAATTAGTTGATATACTATTCTTAATTCATAAAATCATTACAAAACATTATTAATGAAAAAATACCAAAAATAATATATGTTAGGAAATAGATTATTTATAAATTATATTGAATATTAGGAAATCATAAAGCACAAAAATATATGTCATTTACATGTTATTTAGTTAATGTCATTGGATTCTAGTTTATATTCTAAATAGTATAAAACACTCATCCCTAATTTTCCCATTATTATATCTAATATCATAAAATTGGAGGAATTAGGTAAAAATTAATGTGATGGGAGATATGATGAGTATCCCAATGATATTACCAACATTTTGGAGAGGGAATCATAAATATTATGATGGTAATTTCTCAGCTGACATTGGTTCTGAAAAGAAACATGGATTATGAGGAGCACCCAAAAATTCATAAAAAATAAAATGAAGTAATTGAGATATTTTGGGGACAAAGGTCCCCATGATTCATTGGATAATATGTTCCATTAATCACAGAACAATGTATCAACTCCATTGAAAATATCAACTCGATCCTTCAATGATATAATTAATAGAATGGTTTACTGGATATTTTTCATATAGAGGGAGAATATAATTAGTGGTGGAAATCAATCAAAAATAAAAATCTTGAGGAATTATCAAAACAGTGTGGTTGAAGGATTCCCAAATTTTTTTTCTGATAGAAAGATTCCTCACACACAGTTACTTAAAATTGAAATGGATTTCCTTTACCTAAAAAATGATAATTATACCAGGTTGAATGTGGAAAACAACACAAGAACTGCATCATACGCCTCTAGATTTTTTGTGACCATAGAATGAAAGTTTGGCCACATATTTTTTGGGTTAAAACCTAGTCTATTTGAATCTCTATAGATCTATGTCATTGATAACTACAAGGAAATTTTAAAACATTCCCTCAACATCGAAATAGATATATGCGAATCTCAACGTAATTGTGGTGATAAGAAGGGGAAAGTGGAGTTTAATTCTGGTAGTATTATGGGTATATATAATGGTTCAAATAAATTTCCACATACCACTTTCCAAATAAGCTTATAAATGCACCCCATAAATTGACTCAGGGTAATGAGGAAAAGATGTCGGTGTAGGAAAGAATGGAACATATATAGTGATTTCCAATAGGAGAAACACACTAATGTGATAGTGGAAATAAATATTTTGGTCAACCCTCAATGCATTTTTCATTACTTCAACTACAAGTAACAATTGAACTTTGCAAACCAGTGCACTATGCCAATTATATTCAGAGACAACAAACAAACTCCCAGGGAGATAGGGTATTCTTTTTCCATTGCATCTATTAAGGATGATCCTGGTAATTATGTGGTGATAGGAACACTTTTTTTGGTTCTGCAACAGTGAACAAACTTTTTTATTCTAGTTCTACGCATTCATTAATATCAAATTGTTTTAGAAAAACTAATCCAACACCACCATAAATCTTGGAAGTAGAGTGATGGGAGGAGGATGGATCTTGATTAGAACCCACATACCATGAATAGATATTATTACCCACCATGAAAGCATATCTATGAATAATTATTCAGTACAAGGAAAGAATCATCCTTGAATACATTCCCACTATGTGAAAATACGCTGATGTGTTTCCCAAGGAATTAGAAGGCCTTCCCTCTATATGAGAGGTTTAATTTTCAATTGAGATTATACCTAGGGCCTTACCATTATCGATGAATCTATATATAATATCATTTGATGAAAATGAAGAGTTGAAATATTAACTACAAAATAATATTGTTAAAGGGTTCATACACCCAAGTGCTTCCCCATGAGATTCAGAAGTCCTTTTCATCAAGAGGAAGGATGGGTCAATACAGCTTTGAATTAGTTATCATGATATCAACAAGATCATGATAAATAAAAAGTAGCATCTACCATGGATTAATGACATTTTCAATCATTTATGTGGAGAACAATACTTCACTAAGGTTGATCTGCAGTCAGTGTATTACCAAGATTGTGTATAGAAGGAAGATATCCCCAAGATTGCCTTTTGTACTATGTATTGGCACTATGAGTACATAGTAATGTCATATGGAATCACTAATGCTCAAGAAAAATTCATGAATCTGATTAATATAACATTTAGGGATTATATAAAAAATAATTTTATTTTTTATAGATGATATTATAATATACTCCAAAATAATGGTGTAGCATATTGAGGGTCTACGAAATGTGCTAAAGACAAAGAGAAATGTTATGAAATGATAATAATATGTGATTTATTGTTTAAGAATGTATAATTATTGGTTTATATCATCCCAAGAAATAGTATATATTTTTACCCTTAAATTATAAATCAATTTATGTATCGATGAGGAAAAAATCTATGTAAGATATACGGTGTTTCCATTATTTATCTGGGTACTATCATTGATTTGTGATAAATTTCTCACCATTATCAGAACATCTTACCTAGATAACTCTTAAAGGATTTATGTTTTCATGGAATGATTAATTTGAATAGTTCTCAAGGAGTTGAAAAGGAGGCTAATAACTACAACTGAAATCACACTACCCACATGTAAGGAAATTTTCATGATATTCAGTGTCTCTTTGATGAATAGATATGGATGTGTGTTAATAATAAATGAAAATGTGATATCCTATGCCTCACAGAGGCTAATATATCACAAATAGAACTACCCAAAGCATGATCTTGAGTACGATGGAGTGATATTCACATTGAAAATATGGTAGAATTATCTCTTTGAATTGAAGTGTGAAATATAGGTGGATCTCAAAATCCTCAAATAAATATCTGCATAGAAATAGATGAATATTCACAAACCAATAAGGTTAGAGATGTTCAAGGACTATTATGCTCAATTCACTACTATCCTAGGAAATTGAATAGAGTGGAAGATTTCCTATATAGAAATGATACAACAATCATATCATTGAAGAAAATTGAGAAGGATTTGATATTCATGGAATTGAAAGAGACATGCATGGGAATCATAAATGGTAGAGAATAGCCAATCCTTTGAAAAATTATTTCCCAACCACCCATTATGGAGAAGAAAAAGTAGGCTTGAAGAGATCATGTAATAATTCCTAAAAAAGTGGAACTATAAGAAAAAAAAAATTCATAGAAATCAATGTTAATGAAGAATTAGTTGTATGATTTGGGTCTTGACTATGTGTACCATTAAATCCAATGTTAAATAAGGATCTATTAGATGATGTACAATGTTTGACATTCTCCATCCATCTAGGAAGCACAATGTTTAATAAAGATAACCAAGATCTATATTACTAGGACAACATGAAGATTAACATCACGAAATATACATCAATATGAATTATATATTAGTAAGTGAAGGATCAAAGGAATAAATACATGGGAATGATTCAACATTTACCCATACCTATATTGAAAATGGAAAAAATCACCATAGAAATTCTCACTATTCTTATGAAGACATAAATAGAAAATAATGTTATATGGGTTTTGGTGGATCATTTTAAAATACTATATACTTCATTATAATTAAAAAATACTTCTTAGCAGATATACATGAAAGGATATACGTTATAGAGGTGGTGATGTTGTATGGAACACCATTATTGATTGTATCTGCTCGAGACCCATGATTTAACTCTATGTTTTAAAAGACACTCCAACATCCTCTAAATACAATTTTGAACATCCTAACTAAATATTACCCTAATTCTAATGGCCAATATGAGAAAACTATTCATACACTTGTGGACATATTGAGATCATAGTCAATGGACATGAAAGGAGAATGGGACCAGCATATTCCACATTTTCGAGTTCTCATAAGGTATTAGTTTCCATTCAAACATCCAATGGCTCCCTATGAATCCCTTTATAGGAAGATGTGTCTAACACCTATATGTTTAGATGAAGTTAGGGAACAAAAACTGATAGGTCCTAAAGAGGTCCAGGAAATTGTGGAAAATTTTAATACTATTTAAAAGCACATCAAGTCTGCTCATAGTCAACAAAATAAATATTATCAAAATCATTAATGAGACTCAGATTTGGATGTTGGAAATATGTTGTTCCTCTATATATCTTCATGAAAAAATATCTAGAGGTTTTGGATGATGGAAATGACTGGTTCAAGATACTTCATCTCCTTTGGGATTAGTGGTCACGTTGGAGTAGTGGCTTATCGACTAGCACTCCCCCCTAACATATCTCAAGTACATGATGTATTCTTTTTATCCCTCTAAAAGATGTATCAAACCCATCACATATATTCAACCCAAAGGTGGTAACGTTGGATAATGATCTATTTTATGTGGAATAGCTAGTGAAGATCTTATATTACAGAGACAATGTTATAAAAAATAACCCAACACATTTTTTCAATTTGTTTTGGAGAGACCACATGTTTGGGGAAGCGATTTGGGGACTATAAGAAGTGATGAAACAAAATTAACCAAATATGGTTTATTCTAGGGAAAATAAAATTTATTGGGGTAATTTTATGATGGGGGAAGATTGTAATGACACTAAATTTTATAAATAAAATTTCCCTTACATTTTAATAGGATGACTAATTATATATTATGGATATAGAAAACTAGTACACTTATTTAGTTTTTTATATTTTATCCTATTTAAAATATATTTAATCATTATTACCATTGATATTATAGTTGTTGAACAATGATCTTATGGTTAGTATAAATATATGGTTTTTATAAATCTTATTTTCATAGAAAAAGGATGTTATGGCCTCAACTAGTAGGATTGTACCCTATGAATCCCATTTGTCAAAGATTCCAAGGGAGATAGAGACTATGCCTTTACCCTTGACGAAGCCCATGATGATATAAAATAACTGAAGAATGGGAGCAACTATTTATGGGAGAAGTTCAATCTCATTGAGATCAAGACCCAAACCATGTATCTCATACCACCCCATAAAAGTATCACCATCGCACTCCATATCATTAGGTTGTTTTATTGAGTATTAAATGGATATGTGTGAATACCATAATAATATAAATATTTTATTTTATTTTTAATAGAATAACACTCATATTTTCATCTAATCATTACTTTATAAATGATTTTCATTTTATTCAATAAAATAAAAATTATATTGTTCATTAGAAATAAATTTCATATAAGATGATTATTCTGATGAGATAATGTGTTTTTAAAATAAATAATAAAATTTTTAAATAATTTTCATATAATATAAATTATCATATAATTTTAATGATTCAAATATAAATTTTATAAGGGTTCGAAAATTGTTATTGTAAAAAACACACATAATTTCTCAATAAATGTCAACTATATTTTAAATATAAATTTCAAATATTGATAAAATTATTTTGTTAAAATAAAAAATATTTTGGAATCCGAATGTTATAATTATACAATGGTAAAATTTTCATAATTTTCTAAGACAGTCAAATTTTTAGGTGAAAATTAAATATCATATAAATATACACTTTATATTATGACGTTATAATAACCCAAAATATTTTTAATGAAAATAAATAAACAGTATCCAAATCCAAATATATGTTTATCCTTTTAAATATTGTGACCTTATTTTTATTTGATTAATTTTATAAAGCAATTATAAATCCTCTATAACAAATAATATATATTATGGTTCTATAATGATTTATTTATGAGTATGACTCTT
Organism: Viscum album; assembly: GCA_963277665.1. Taxonomy (NCBI): domain Eukaryota; kingdom Viridiplantae; phylum Streptophyta; class Magnoliopsida; order Santalales; family Viscaceae; genus Viscum; species Viscum album. Next base: position 356,292,736 of record OY728158.1, on the reverse strand, counting down.
TTCCACATCGACAATGTTATTATTTTATTATGCCCATCCCTTTTATAGAGAAAATAATAAAAACCACTACCCTTTTGTAAGAACCATGAACAAATACCATGGGATGGGTTGTGCTTGTTTTTTAGTTTAATATATAGAGTCCAAAACCAATGTTGGATAAATAATAAAGAATTCACCTCACATTTCTTATATATAACCACCCATGATCCCAATTTTCATCACTAAAAATCCTAGGAGAACGTCATCACTCTAATATCATCTCTCTAGTGTCCTACCATAGTTCTTTAATATATCATGAATTCCCTATCAAGCATTTGGATCTAAACTCTGAAGGTATGGGTTATTTTCCTTATCCTATTTAATCAAGAATGCACATTATCTTATGCCTCAAATCGCCATTTTATAGCATTGTCATATGTTATTAAATATACCCATTACTACCCTTATGATTTATAAATAATTAGAGGCCTATTTATCTATCAATACTCCCACCCATGAGCATTTATACAACCATATTATGATGCCAACATTTCACTAGGATTTTTGATGCCGAATAATTTTGTAGATAATACCCAGAATTATTTCCTATCAAGAGTGTTCGCCTTTAAGATCATATACATATTTAATATTGATATATATTTATTTATTACACACTCCTTTATCATGGAATTAATTTTTTATGAATGAATCAAAATTGTATGATCTATGTGGCACAATTATGCATGAGAATGAAATGGATGTGATGGTGTGACTAGAATAATATTATAACCTAATAGATTGGGTAATGTTTAGTCTCATGAGACATCATGTTTGGATAGGGAACCATATTCATTTCTAGAACTTTTTTATCAATATTTTTTTCTATTTATATATGTATTATGTTTATGATGAATAGTTTTAAATTATTAATATATTTCCTTGGTTGTATTTATGATTATTAGGGTATATCATGTCTCATTGTTCATTTTTATGATTACTAATCCTTTTATTCCCCCATTAATATTATTATTTTATAACATTTATTTTTCATTTCATTTTACTTAATGTTTTTTACTTTACATGGATGTATAAGTAACCCCTTTCTTATATATGTTCACAGGTTATCCCCTATAGTTTTATGTATGATAAAGTTAATGATGTTTTCAATAAATATGATGTATTCTTTATTTTATGTTTTATATTTAATATAATTCATTCCCAAATACACTATAATTAACGATTCTATATGTTTTATTAAGTGTAATATTATATTATAAATCTTGTGTTAATGTTAAATAATGAGAAGGATTTTCATATCTGCACAGCCAGTGAATCTTGCATCCTCTGTATGATAACCTAATGTATCAAGAATGTAGTTACAAACTCTATGAATTTAATAATTACCCTTGACATAATTGATTCAAAAACCCTTCTTACACTAACAAAAATCAATTCCACCAAATCCTTGGACCCTCTTTCCTTCAACACCCTCTTATTTTTAAATTATAGCATAACGTAGGACCATATATTTCAGGCCAAATATAAGACCCGCTAAAGTGAAAAGATAACCTTTCCTCCATCAATGGAACACTGTTAATATCATTACCATTACCCATAAACCCTCTTTTGTCCTTGATTTTTTGAAAATAATTATTTTCAAAGCAACGTATATAATCTTCTCAATTATTCTGGTAAGATTCTTGTGCCCCTAGATCCCTTCCATTATCTCCGAAAACTAATGTACTTTTTCCGCCACAAAATTATTTTTAGAATTTATAATATTTAAAATTAAACCTTTTTTTCTAGGAAATAAATATCTACAAAAAATGGTATCATATTCTAGAAACTAAATATGAAAATTGTATTTGATAGAGTGGAATGGACCTTCCTCAGGTTTGTGATGATCATGATTGGTTTCTTTTATGGATGGGTTGTTATGATTATTCAATTTGTCTCTTATATCTCCTTAACAATATATATTAATTATGTAATAACATATAGATTTTCACTTATATGGATCCTTCTCCAGGGAGAACCCCTTTCCCCTTCACTATTCATTTTAATGGATGTTGTGTTTTCTATTATATTTCTATGTAAATTAAGGATAATATCATTCATGGGGTGAAAGCCTATCTCTGGGGGACTCCAATAACTCAAATATTCTTCTTATATGATTTTATACTCTTCTCTAAATCCAATTTGTAAATATTCAGGGTTATATGTTTTTTAATTCACCTTTATGAGAAAGAATTTGGGTAATTAGTCATTTTTTCTATAAAAATAACACCCGGAACTAGAATTCCCTCTTCTAGGAAGAGAACATTCAACAGGATTTCAGTATTCAGATGTTAAAAACACTCCAAAAATCACTCTAATATCATATGATTTCCAAATTCAAAATATAGGTATTATCTAGAATACATGAAATATTTAAAAAAAATCCATGTATGTAATTAATAAAGGGTTTCCAAATATGAAAAGAAATTTAATTAAGGTAGCGATATAGTTCATCCCTACTTATTTTATTATTATCTTCATATTAACTCAATGTGAAATGCAATGGTTGATGCACTATGAAAATATTCTAAATTGTGAAGGATATAAAAAATAATATTATAAAGAAATTATTAAATAGGAGAGATGTGGGTCTGGATCATCTTTGATAGGTTATGTAAATAACATGAACATATATTGTTAAATCTTGTTATTCCCATTCAATTAGTGCGTCACTTTTAGACACCAGTGTTCATTGGAAAACTATATGGAAAATCATAATCCCACCCAATTCAAGGTATTTATAGTTTCAAGAAATATTTGGAAGCGTCTCTCTTATATAGAATAGTTTTCACTTCACCAATCAAATGGGAATCCAATGTGTTCAGTATGCATGACCATGGAAGAATCTTATATGCATTCCATCTTTCACAATCCTAGAATTGGGGAAATCTAGCATGCCTAAAAAAGTTACATCGATCGCCCATGGAAATTGCCCCTAGATTCAATTCTCATAATAAAAAAATTAATAAATCTCTTTTTTGAGGAACTGAGTTCCATTTTCACAGTGGAATGAATTATTTGGGTTAGGAAACATGACATTATCTTTACCTAGGTTTTAAATCCATTAAACTATTGGATCAATCAGGATACATAAATTTTATGCATGTGGAACCATAATAATCATCATATTAGAGACCCATTGGTCATGGATGATTCATAAACTGGGTACCATACCATAATTGGCATCAGTGAAATTAATATTGTCATGTCACCCACAAATAGGGGAATCAATTATTTCAGTGTTATCTTTGATGACTCTTATTTAATGAACATTGTTTCAAAACAACATTCTTTCACGGAGTATTTATCATTAGTGGTGATGAAATCACAATAATTCATAATTGTTATCGAATTCTCTATTGAGAGTGGAAAGATTTAATCACAATTTTGTCAAAAAGCCTCATACTTATTAACATTGTCATTTCATTGGAGGTTGAACTCCAGTAGTTTGGTCTATTAGTCTTGAAGACCCTTTCCCTCTGGATGCTCTTCTCGTCTTTCTTCATCTTTTTTTATAAAAAGGGAGAGAAATACAATGGCTCGTCATTTTGATATGATGATTCTTACTTATGATCCTCATGTTTGGTATGATTTTTTCCATAGATGGCTAATATAACATGGTTTACATGAACTATGATATAATAATATATGAGTCTTGTTTTCTCCTTAAAATTATAAATGTTAAGACAGTTGTTGTGATATATGAAATCCAACACCATCCCATGAATGAAACCAAATTATAAAAAAATAAAATTGGAATAAAAATATTATAGCAACAGAGAATGAAATATTAATAATATGGTGCATTATAATTTCAATTCATTGATTCCATAAAAAATATTTTAATTGAAGTGATATTTAAAATTAATTAAATAATTTTACAAAAAATATAAAAAGCACTTATAAAATGTTTTTTTCTTCAAAAATCAATATTCATACAAAAGTCGGTCCCTTTAACAATACTGTTGATTTTTGAGTAAAAATGCATAAAAATAAAGAAATTATAATACTTATGTAGTTTAAATATAATAAATTATATTTTTAATTACCAAATTTAGTGGTGATCCCACACCATTACTAGTGGGTGGTAAGGGTTGGGGTTGTAGGTTAGGTCACAGGGTAAGTTTTACAGCTGCCTATTTATAAAAATTTTCTTCCATACTATGTGTTATGTGGTGGGGAATGTAATAGACCTATTAGTAAATATATTGGTGATATTATTGATTATAATATTAATAATATTATCTTTTATTATATGGTTAATTTTATATTAATGGTTAATTATTGATTATTATATTAATTATTAATTATTAAATTAATTATTAAATTCATTTTTTGTAAATAATTTATAAAAATTATATAGTTTATAAATTAATGTGCTAATAATGTTATGAGTTATTAATTATTTCATGGACATTAGTAGTTGTTTCTAATTCTATCATTATACTAAAATGAAATTTTTATATTGATAACATGAAATTTGAGTCATACTGGGCACAATAATAGTCATATTGAAGTACAGTAGATTATAACCCAACACAAATGACTTATTTTTTGTTAAACTAATGTCTGGAAAAAAATACAATATTGTTTACTTGGATTTGTTATTGTGACATGAAATTTAAACCAAAATGATACTTTATTATTGAAAACTCATAGTGGGATTCATACTGGTAACATCGTTTATCAGATTGATGTATGGTCAATTTATAAACATCAGAAATTAATTATGGACAATTTTCTTAATGTTAAAAAACAATCTGATCTTGTCTTCTATATTTTAAAATTTTGATTGTCTTTTTAAACTAAAATTACACTATTATATTGAAAACACACAATTTGAGTCCTACCAACCACATCATGTGTCAGATTGATGTGTGGTTGATTAATAAACATCAAAAATCTATGTTATATCATTTACCTAATGTTTTAAAATATTTTGATCATTTTCTCTCACTTTTTTCTTTGTAATGCATGTTTTAATATAATATGACACTTTAAAATTTGAATCGTGCACTTAGAGTCATAATGACCACATCATATGATATATTGAAATAATTAAGATTATAATATGTCCAAAATTAATTAGGTATTATTGTCTTAAATTATGAAGAAAATGACGCTCAGTTACTTGGTTTTGTTAATGCAACATCCGTTTTAAACTAGAATTCCACTTTTATAGTGAAAAAACACACATTGATTCGTATTGACCACATCATGTGTCATATTTTCATTTTATTTGTCTGTATAAATCAAAAAAGAATTAATGACCATCATCCTAATGTTTTCAAACAATTTGTGTTTTTCTTGACATTGGCTATGTGATCAATGTTTTAACTAAAATAACACTTTTATATTGAAAATAAACACTTTGTGTTATACCGAACACATCATGTTTAATATTGATGTGTGGTCAATTCCTAACCAAAAAAAATTTAATATGGATAATTCTCTTAAATATAAATATTTTATTGAGCTCATTATATTATTTATTCTATGTGAAATATGGTTTAAAACAAAGTGAATATTTTAAATTGAAAAATCACAATATTAGTCATACCGACCACCTCATGTGTCATATTAACATGTGGATACATCCTAGATGTCCAAAATAAGTTATTAAATGGTCACATGATGTTTAAAAATAATAAAATTTCATTTTATTTATTTGTTCTATATAACTCAAATTTTAGACAAAAATGATAATTTTACATTTAAAATACACACTTCGAGTATTTCAGGAAGCATTTTGTGTCAGTTTGAAGTGTGGTTGATTCCTATACAACAAAATGGAATTACGTATTTTTTACAATGTTTCTAAAATAATATCATATTTTTTAAAAAAAAATTATGTAACAAGTGTTTTAATGTAAAATAACTCTTCTATATTTTAAACATGCACCTTGAGTCATATCAGTCACATCAGGAGTTAGATTTTCATGTAGTCAATTTATATAAAAGAAAAATTAACTATGCATCCATTTTCTAGTGTTAGAAATTAATATATTAATTTTTATTGGTTTGGTCTATGTGAGTAATTTTTTAAATAAAAAGGAAACATTTATATTGAAAACATACACATTCTTCATACTAGTAACATTTTGTTTTTCATTAATGTCAACTGGATTGCAACACATTGCACTTGCATTATTGATCATTTTACTAATTTTTAAAAATAATTAGATTTATTTCCTGGTTTGGGATATGTGAGACATTTCTTAAACTAAAAATACACTTTATATTAAAAACAAGAAAATTAAGTACTACCAGTAACCTCATGTTTCAAATTGATCCATAATATATTCCTACATCTCCCAAATGTAATTTTGATTGTAACACTAATTTTTTTTAAAAAAGTCTCTTGTTTATTGTAGGGAATTGTTTCCTTCAAAATTAATCCACACTAATATATTAAAAACACACACCTTGAGTCCTGTAGACTACATGATGTGTCTGATAGACATTACGTTTAATCCTATATATATGAATTGAATTTGAACCATTTTCCAAATGATAGAATAAAATATAGTATTTTCTCTCTATTTTCCCTTTGTGACATGAATTTTAAACAAAAATGAAACATTTATATTGAAAAAATTTAGTTTGAGTCATGATGATAATAACATTGTTTATATTGTTGTGATTTCATTTTCTAGACATAAAAAATGGATTTCCAATCATTTTATAAGGTTTGAAAACATGCTAATCTTATTTTACTACTTTTAGTATTGTTACACTTATTCTTCACTATAATGGACCTTTTATATTAAAAACACACACATAGTGTCTTATTGGCCACATCATGTGTTAGATTAATTAGTGGTTGATTAGTATATTAAAAAAATGAATTATGGGTAATTTTAATAAAGATTCAAGAAAGCATGAGATTATTTACATAGTTTTTACCATATCAGAATCTTTTTACACTAATATTACAATTAAAAAACACACTTTGAGTATCTTTAAGGTCATAAACTCTATGCATTGTCATGTCAATGCTTCACAACCCAAAAGTGTCTCTATGGTCATAAAATCTACTATATCACAAACATAAAAGGAAATATCTTCAATTGATGTTAGAAAAAATTACGACACCAATTACTCTAGATATTAATCTCTAAAAAAATCATTCTCTTTTTCGCTATAGAGTTAGTTAAATGTCATGTTAGTACATAAAAAATAAAAACAAACAAACTCATACAAATATTATGATTGAAATTGTAATTACAATTGAGAATTACTTGTATGGGGATTTTAATATGTTGATGGTATATAATATCTTAATAAATATGGAAATGTTAAATTCATAGTCATCATAATTATTTTATTTCAATGTTTAAGAGAAATTAAAAAAAATTAATATTTCTTTATAGGTAAATATTACAATATATACCTTAATCTATTTCCATTTGAATAAATCATTAGGATTTTTAGAATTAGCCACAAAACCCAAAATGTAGTTTAGATAATATTTATAGATTACCATATAATAAAAATTATCTTGTTAAAACATAAAAATGGAAACATATGGATTTTATAAAATAATAATAATTACAGGGCACTAAAAATTTACAATGGGAATCATGTATGGTCAGTTTTATTGAAATACATACTTTGGATGCAAAAAATAAAAATTTAGTGTATCCAGGATATTTTTTATCATGAAACTTGTCTAATAGGATATTATTCTCTATAATCCTCAGAATAAGGTGATGTGTGTGTGTTTTTAGACCTAAATTACATACAATTTTACTGTATGTATTTTTAATAATATAAAGCTATTAGAAGTTGATCATTTCACATTTAGAAGAAATTTTTATGAAAAAATTTATTACCTTAGGTAACGAATATAGTAGAGGTAATTGGAAATACTCAAAGGTTCTAAGGGTTATGTGGCTCTTCAAGTACTAGTCATTGTTATCGTATTGGTTTATATAGATCATTTCATATGTATTGGTCCACAAAACTAGATTGGTTAATAATATATTTTGATGTATCAATCATTTCTTTTATTACATTAATCATCTCATATGTATATCCTATTTGAATCATATTCTCAAAATATGTTTTAGGTGACACTATAAAGCCCTCACCTCTAATGCAACCATATTGTTTTGTCTGCTTCAAATATATTAAAATTAGGTTTTATTCCGGTTAAAAAAATACAGATCAATTTTCTAAATCACATATAAATATTTAAAAATTGATATATAGTTTTTAAAAACTATTATAAGTAATTAAAAAAATTATTATTCCATACTTACACATGATTCCTATACAACTTTTATGTTTTTATATACTAGGTTTCCCTCTTAATTTATTGGAGACTCATTAAATAATATATGATGTTGGATGAAAGTGGCCTCAAAGATTGATTCATAAACCTATATAAAAATAATGTAAAATATGTTGTTTCATATCACATAAAAATTTATTATATTTTCAAAATACAAACTATTTTTTCAAGTGAACAATTCTTCGTTCTTACTTTATAGTAGGAGAACATTAGTTTTGATGTACGTTGGTTATTTGAAACACACCTCTGTAGTTTCATTAATAGAAAAATATAAATGAATGTAGGTAAAAAAAAATTTCTAAATTAAATATTATCTATAAAAATTCAATGGAAATGATTCTTCAACATAAAGTGTAATGAATGATTTACGTGTTTGTTGGTTTATAATGTATGAAGACATTTCTTGTAGGGGAGTTTAAATTCCACACAACATATCAATTACTATTATTTTTTATTAATCTTCATAAATATAAATGATATTTTCTAGTGACCATTAAGAATAATTTATTTTTGAAATAGTATAAAAATAACATATTCTTCTAGGGAAAATTAAAATTAAATTTGTGACAACCGGGTCCTAGTGACAACACAACCACCCCACCTTAACATGGTCGTCAGGTCCTGGCCCACCAGGTACCACCAGTTTCCCCGTAGATAGTTGGGGCCCACCCTAGGGTCCCCCCACATGTCTGAACTGGTTATATGACTAATGACAATCCCCACAAGCCAGCACATGTCCTTTCCAGTGTGCTTTGTCCTCACACACAGACACCCTAAGAAACTTCCCAGGAGGTCACCCATCCTGATCACTACTCTAGGCCAAGCACGCTTAACTGTGGAGTTATAATCAGGTAGGCTCCCGAAAAGGAAGGTGCACCTTGTTGAAATAAGTCTTATCATTTAGTCATTTAACCCTTTATCATTTGGGGGCGTTACAATCACCGCCCCTTTAGAGCACAAGGTCCTCGTTGTGGGCACTACATCTCAACCCAGGTAGTGCACCGCACTTATGTCTGGGTTCCTCCTCTGATAACAAATGTGACAACTAGGTCCCAATGACAGCACAACCACCCCGCCTTAACATGGTCGTCGGGTCTTGGCCCACCAGGTACCACCAGTTGCCCCGCAGACACATGGGGCCCACCCTAGGGTCCACCCACATGTCTGAATGGGTTATTTGACTAATGACAGCCCCCATAGGCTAACACAGGTCCTTTTTAGTGTGCTTTTTCCTCACTCACACACACCCTAAGAAACTTCCCAGGAGGTCACACATCCTGATCACTACTCCAGGACAAGCACGCTTAATTGTGGAGTTCTAGTCATGAAGGCTCCCGAAAAGGAAGGTGCACCTTGGTGACATGAGTCTTATCATTTAGTCATTAAACCCTTTATCATTTCGGGGAGTTACAAAATCAGTGTTTCATAAAATAAGTTTTTCGTAATATAGAGAATTTTTATCATAAAATTACTATAATATATTTCCACATGGTTTTATTCAATATAGGCATGACATTATTTCATGTATCTATATCAATTTAAACAAGGATTATCATTTAGAAACTAATTAACGTAATGATCATTAACATGATGGGGTAAATATCAAGGCCTTATTGATTCTATCCAACATAAAACATTATTCATTTTTATCTCTCCTAGATAAATTTAGTTAACACATTGATTCTAAACTAATATAGATTTGTCCAACCCCATGTTTGATCCTATAATAATTCCATGGATTCAGAATTTATCATGTTTAATTCCATGAAATTGGTTACATCAGCATGTTGAGTATTCATTTTTTGCATTAGTTGTTAAGAATTTAATTTATAGAATGTAATGGTAGTAGAGAACACATAATATTATAAGGAAAAACATAGAATATTAAAAAAATTAACTTGTGAACTGAAATTGATTTATTTTCTTTAAATATTGTAGTGGTTTGGATCCTACATTGATTAAATAAATCCCTTCTTTCTGTTCAACACTAATTTACAAGTAAAAGTATAAATTGACACCAAAGTCAAATGATTATGATTTGATAATGAAAGGGACCTCAAAAATTGAATTTTATTCTGAACCAATATTTTTTTCATCTCCAATGGAACAAATGACCAATTATTTTTGGTGGGATATAGGACATCAAATTCATGCACTTGTTGTAATTTCATTATGAATAGTTGTTCATCATACCCTTCAACACTAAAATTTACTTTCATGGAGACCAATTCTTCAACTATAAATACACTTAAATAATCAAACCATATACAATTGAAAAAATATTAAATGTTTTACAATATAACCCATATATTATTTTGATGATGCTGAAGTATTATATGTTTGGATTTATTGGATTTTTATCCATGGAACATAATAGATGCATCAGTTTTTTCATAAGCTTAACTCCACTATTTTCATCATAAAATGTCCATTGTGTTAATTATAATACAATATATTAACATTAATTACAAAAATAGTGTCATATATAACATTTATATTTGGTCTCCAAGATATAAATTTAATTAATTTGGTAACGAAATTGTAATTTTGATACAACATGGTTTTAATATGTTATCTGAACCATATTATAAAATATTGATTATGGTATTTGGTATGCATATTTTATCCATTAATGGATCCAAATGTCTATGATGTACATTGTACATTTATATATATAGATAATCCTTTATACTATCTTGTAAAATGTAATGGTGATCCAGATCCTGCAAGGTAATGGTAATTGTAACAAAATCTCTTACAGAAATCCATTTTTTAATTTGGATCCCACTATGATGAGATTTTGGGATACCAATTCTATAAATATCTAATATTATAATATTATATAATATTATATGTTCTTCAAAAATATATCGCTATAAAATAAATCATTCTGGATTAATTCGATTCTAGATGTACCCTTTAATAATATTCATAGATCATTCATGGGGTATCATAAATCATTAATAGACATGAACACACAGTTTAATCTCAATAAAATGTTGACATTTAGGTGGACTGTTTTATAAAATAATTACACTAGGAAGAATATCACCAATTACCATAATATAACAAAAATATCTTTATTCATGATTGAAATCATTTTTTGACTTATAAAAGTAATATATATAAAATTCAAAAAGATTTAAAATATGGTTAATATATGATGTTAATTTTTTGGAAATGATCAACATAATTCTATAAGAATTAAATCCTACCTCGAGAAATGAATACCAAGTTATTTTGGACACTATATCTTCAAATTAGGCATTGAAATGATATTTTTGATATTTTATAAATACCCCTAAAGATTATTACATCATTAAAGATGTTTTTTAATAGATATTTTTATTGTTTGGATAATGTGTAAGATACTGGAGGAAGATAAGTTCATCATTTTCCATTGACATAGGCCAAATCCCCCCATATCTACTTGTCATTCATTTCCAAAATATCCTTAATTCCATAATTTTCTATCTCTGTAAAATTTAATAACCTATTAATATTACAATCATATTTTTTTTCTATGTTCATGTCATTATGAAAATATCATATGTACAAATAATTAATGTCGAGATAATGTATTGGAGAATGTTCAAATTAATTCTCTATTGAAAACAAGATAAACATTTTAACTCCATCATACTCAATTGTCATATGATTAGCAACCATCAATTTTTATTCATATCAATCTTATTAGGTTTAATAATTTCAATTTTTTAAAAAAATAAATAAATACTGATTTGGTATTCATTACCAATGTGGAAAAGTATATATACTTTGAATAAATTTTATTGTTTCCCAAATAAAAAATTTCTACCCACTTTGGACATAAAAAGAAGCAATAATAATAAATGTTATGACAAAAAAATGGATAAAAGTTATTGAAATTGAAATATTAGACACCTTATGATAAGGTTTCACATTGACAACCTCCTCTTAGAAAAATAATTTTGAGTTTCTTAGATAAGGTATGATAGTATTTTGTAGCATTAATATGAGAAATTTGTAAAATGTGATTTTTCTTTAAAAATTGTAATTTTTGTTACAAGTCAGTCGCTCCTTTGAGAACACCCATGTAAGGATATCCAAAACAAATAACATGAAACTATTAGTTATGTTTTTAATTTTTTTTTTGTTTCAATTTATTATGACTCAAATATTTGACATAATGACCCTACACAAAAAATATTAATTTACTTTTTGGAAAACAATTATTGACATAATTAATCGTATAGTCATGGTATATTGAATAAAAAACAAGAAAAGTATTTGTGATAGCATATCTAAAACTATTTAAAAATGGGGGTTCCATGAAGAAATATTTTATATGTGATAGCTTCTTATATTGGATAGATCACTCAACTTTGGTTTAGCATCACACTCACCAACACCATTGTGGTTCTAGTCCTTGATTAAGTCCATGAGGTACACTGGAAGAGTTTCCATGGACCAACTACTAATGATGGCCCTCCTCACAACAACACATTTCAAAAACTCTATTATTGAAGAATACTCCACTACTACTCTACTTAATGATTCACCATTAGATATGGAAACATAGAACTCACTGATAGGTCATCCACAAATGAAGATGAGGTCAAATTATTATTTTTCCACCCTCACATCGATACCAAAAAATGAACATCTAAAGGATCGATAAATTCCAATGCATCTCCTGGCTAATCACACAATGTTCTAAGTAAAGAGTTAGTTTCTATATGTATTACATATATTAATTATTTTGGATTTTCATGTATTACTACCTTATCTCAGTATTTTTCCCCCTCCCCAAAAAATAAAATCTCAAATGTGGAATGAGTTTTCTCTAGTTTCATATTTTTATTTGTGTCTAAAAGTATTCTTATTTTTCTAATCGCTACTATAGATAATGTCCTTAATAGTAATATAATTTTATTTTTTAATGAAGAAAAAGTATTAAATTCTAACAAACAATAAAATCATGAACCCTTTCTAACACAAGGAACTGTACTAAAAAACAGCCACTATATAATCTCATAAATAAATTGATTATTAAGACCCACTTTATCAATAATAAATAAATTGACGATAAGGGGGACCTTTATCAAGTTTTACGTTATTTTTAATTATGGAGGCATATAGAAGTGATTTATTTTAAAATTGATAATGGGTTCCTTTTTAAGTGCTTTTCTATCACTAATAATGGTGACTTTATCAATGGTTTTGGTAGCACTGATAAATATCATGCATCTCCAATAATGATGCAGTAGCCTTGAAATAGTCATATAATAACAAACCCAATCAGAAACTAAATAGATAGAAGTAATAATATACTAAAAATATGATTGAAATAAATATATATCATTTCATTTCCATTTAAATTCAAATTTTACATAAAAACATTATATTGATTTGTTGTATACAATTAATAAGAATAATTACTACTAATATACCATATAGTAACTATGTTGGTAGGATTTCTCCAATGACAAAACATAGGTAGAAGATTTACCCTTAAATGAAATCAATGCTGACATTAGTAAAAATAAATATAAAATAAAAAAATAATGGTTTTTAAGACTCGTATATTAAATTATATAGTTAATTTCTATATATATATATATATTATAATTATTATAAGTTAATCATGAATCAATTGATGTGTAGTAATTTATTACACAATACAAATTAATTTTTGATCATTTTACTAATGTTTAACAACAATTCAATCTTATTTTCATATACATTGCTATATGATACATATTTAAAAATAAAATGAATTTTGTATATTGAAAAAAAGATTCAGTCATACCAGCGACATCATGTTTTGGATTAAAAAGTAGTAAATTAAAAAATATCATAAAGGGATTATAGACCATAGTTCTAATGTTTGAAAACAATTTGAGCTTGTTTTGTTTGATTTGACTGTGGGACAGACACATTAATCTAAAATGGGTTTTTTATTGAAAACATACACTTTGATTAATACAGAACACATCATGTGTTGGATTTATCTGCAGTTGATTCCTAAATTTCCATATTGAATTATGGATAATTATATTAGTGTTTGAAAAAAATTGGATTGTTTTTTCATTTTTGACCCACAATTCTCATTTTAATCTAAAATTATACTTATATATTAAAAACATATACATGGAGTCATTCCGGCAACATCATAAATTAGATTGGCATGAACCCAATTCAAATACATCACAATCAAAATGATAATAATTTTCATAATGTTTGAAAACATTATGTGTTCATTTAGTTATTTTTTGGATAGGTGATGAATGTATTAAAATAAAATGTATCTTATATATATAAACACTGCACATCAATTCATACAAAAAACATCATGTATCATATTTATGTTAAGCCAATTCCTACATGTAAAAAATAAAAAATGGATAATTTTAATAAATTTTGAATTTAATTTGAGCTCACATTTTAATTTTTTTTCTAATGAGATGTGTTTTATACTAAAATGAAACTTTTATATTAAATACGTGCACTTCATGTTGAAGCAGGGAAATACTGCATCATATTGATGTGTTGATAATTAGTACACATCAATAATGAATTTTGAATGGTTATCCTAAATTTTAAAAACATTCTAATTTTGTTTTATTGGGTTTTTTATTGTGGTGTGTTTTTTATTCTAAAATAGAACTTCAATATGGAAAAATGAACTTTGAGTCATATTGTCCACATCGTGTATCGTATTGACGTGTGGTTGATTCTGACATGTCACAATTAAATTATGGATTGTTTTCATTATTTTTTATAATAATCCAAGATGTTTTTCAAGTATTTGACTATGTGATGTTCATATCAAACAATAATTTCACTTTTATACTAAAAACATGAACATTGATTCATAAAAACTACATCCAGATCCATAATGTTGTGTGGACAATAAATATATGTGAAAAATAAATTATCTATCACTTTACTAATGTTTTATAATAATACATTATCTTTTCTTGGGATATTCAACGTGATGCTTGTTTTAAACTAAAATGGAAGATCAATATTGAAAACAGTAACATCAAGTCATACCTTCAATATCATCTTTCATATTGAAATATGTTTGGTTTCTACATGTTAAATATAAATTATGTATCATATTCCAAGTGTTTGAGAAAAAAACAACTCACTTTCTCTTCTTCTACTATTTCACACAATTTAATCTAAAATGATAATATTATATTCAAAACATGTACATTAATTCATATAGACCAATTCATATGTTGGTTTTATTTGTGGATGATTCCTATATATCACAAATGAAAAATATATTGTTTCTCTTATGTTTAAAAATAGTGTATTATTGTTTTTGTCGTTTTGGCTATGTGATGTGAGTTTTAAACAAAACGGGCACTTCTATGTTGAAAACATGAACTTCATGTCATACCAAACACATCATTTTTTGGATTTATGGGAGGAATGTTTTTACATCACAAAAATGGCTTGTGGATTGGTTTATGAAAGTATTAAAAACAATATCAATGTATATTCTTAGATTTGAGTTTGGCTTGTTTGTACTTCACTAAAATGTCTATTTCAAATTGAAACAACACATTTATGGTCATATTGGACAAACCATTTATCAAATTGATAGGAAATCAACACTTAAACATCAAAAATGAAATATATATGATTTTCGTAATGTTTGAAAATAACATGGATCATTTTTGTTTGGTTTTGTGACGTGTGTTTTAAACAAAAATATAACCTCTATATTGAAAAAAAGAACCTTAATTTTATACCAGCATCATCATGTGACAAATCAACATGTGATTAATTTATAAACATATAAAATAAATTTTTGATCATTTTTCTAATGTTTGCAAATAATTTGAACTTGTATTATTAGTTTTTTCTGATGATTCAAATTTCAAACTAAAATAACACTTATAAAGTGAATAAATGATCTTAGTGTCCTACTAACAAAATCTTGTGCTATATCGACATGCGGTCAATTCTAAAGCATTATAAATAAATTATGGATCATTTAACAAGATACTATAAAAAATATTAGTTTTTTATTATTTTTTTCAACTGACATGTGTTTTATAATTAATTGACACATTTATACTGGGAACACACATATGGAGTTTCACCATCCACATCATGTTTCGTATTTATGTGAGGTCACATATTACATGAAAAAAATGATTCCTAGATCGTTTTCCAAAACTCTCAATACAATCTGATATTTTTTACTTGGTTTTGGATATAATATGCATGTTTTATTTGAAAATGGAACTTACAAACATTCACTTTGAGTAATACCATCTAGATCATGCGTCTGATGAATGTGTGGTCATTTACGACACATCAAAAAAGAATTATTGATAATTTTATTATGGGTTAAATAAAATCAGAGCTATTTTTCTTAGATTTTTCTATGTGATGTGTGTTTAATCTAAAATGTAAATTTTGTGTTGAAAATAATAACATTCAATAATACCATCCACATAATATGTCAGAGTGACATTTGGAAGATTCCTTCACGTCACACATGTAATATGGATCATTATCAAGTTTTTTGGAAACAATATATATATATTTCTATGTCTAGGATATGTGGGGCATATTTTAAACAAAAATGGCACATTTATATTGAAAACATGCTCTTTATGGCTTGCTGGACAAATCATGTTTAAGATTGTTATTTAGTCTATTTATACATAACAAAAATTAATTATAGTTTATTCTCATAAATTTTCAAAACAATATGTGCTAGTTTTATCAATTTTAACTATGTGAAACATTTTTTTGAACTAAAATGTTACTTTTAATGTGAAACGCAAAAAATTTGAGTCATACTAGCCAAATAGTGTGTCATATTCATTCACAGTTGATTCCAAGAAGTCAAAAATGAATTATGGATCATTTGGGAAAAATTAATATAATATGGTCTGGTTTACTAAATTTTGATAGTTTGTTGTGGATTTTAATCTCAAATAACAGTTTTTTATTGAAAATACACATGGAGACATTTTAGTCACATCATGTGTCGAATTGATGTTCAATCAATTCCTACGAATAAAAATGAATTAAGGATAATTTTTCTATATTTTTCAGATAATTCAATCTCCCATACACACTTTTGTCAATCTGATGATTTTTTAGAGAAAAATGATACATTAAATTTATAGACATGCATGTTGAGTCATACTAGTTAGATCATTTTTCATATTTATGTGATGTTGATTCCTTCCCATCACACATGAATTATGGATCATTGTAAAAATGTTTGAAAAAAATATTATTGTAACATACCAAGTAATTAATGAATAATAGATATTTTTATCTATGTCTATTAATGATTAAGATAGTGTTATAGAGGCTTAAAATGAAAATAAATACAATCTTATGCATGGAATACACTAATATTCTTAAAAGATTGTTTTACTGCCTTTTGATGGAAAACCATTTTTGAATCTATATTTTGACAATTTTATAAACTATGTTTGTCAAAATAAACTCATTCTTTATTATTGGGACATCAAAATTTACCTTGTGTGGATTTTTGGTATTTTTCTGACAATGTTCATTTTTTAATGAATAGTGAAAAATACTGCATTTTACATCAAAACTGCTTTTTAACCTAATTTATTTATATGATTAGATTATGTTTTGAATTGGTTTTGAAGTGAAATTAGAATATATTTTTACCATTTTATCCAATGATGGTCATTGGAATCAATTTCACTTTGAAATTAGACTTAAACTGGTGTCAATCTTTTGATACTTATTATTTTGTAAAAACACGCTTTTTGCTCTGGCAGCGGGAATTAATTATTAAATTAATTAATGTGACTTATATGATTTGAATTTTGTAAAATAGACTTCATTTTTTAATTCGGAATATCAAATATAGCTTAGGGTGAATTTTTGGTAATTTTCTGAAAAACATCAATTTTTGATGAATAGTGAAACCACTAAGTGGTAATCAAGAAAACTGATTTTTCAGTTAAATAAAAGTTTACCACTAATGTGTATTGAATTTTGAAAATCCGACATACATGGTTGTCATTAAGAAGTAAAATGTGGTTCAATGAGATTAAAATAATTTTTTGGTGAATAGTAACTTATTAAGTTTTTAATCGCGATTAGTGGTAATTTGTGTATTTTAAGGTATAAATAATGCTTTAATAATATGAAATTACCTAGACACATGTCCCAACCTTATTGGTTCTGTCATGGCCGACCAAGACAATCCATGGGTCAACTTGGGGACACCATGGAGACATTTTGGATGGGAAATGACATAAATAACTTTTTATTTAATGTAAAAGTAAAAATGACAGAAACATAATATGTTTTACGAAAACAATTTTTACATGGGGATATAAAGATCAGATATTTGATTATAAATAGTAATTGGAAAGAGAAAAATATTTCCTACATCATAGTATTTTTTTTATGATTTTTAGACATTAAATAAATTAAATTATTTATGACATAATAATGATGCAGCGATGACATCATTATTTGATGATTTAAATAAAATGGAATGGTAATGTAAAATCTATGAACTACACATGGCCAAAACCAATTGGATGAGTGGATTTCTAACTCTTATCACCTTATCCACGAATTATATCAATGTGGGACCTCTAAAAACCGAAAAACATTTTCAAATAAGGTAATATATCTTTACTTTCTAAAAGTGACCCGCCTCTCCTCTTATAAAAGGCCCCCACCTCTACCACATTTCACACACTCCTCAAGCCTTTGGCACGGCCAAACCCTGCCCATTTACTCTCTCCACATCCCTCTACTCATCCTAGAGGATTCCCTTTGGGCAGAATCCTTTCAAAGGAAGCCTTTAGGCTCAAATCAAAAGGAGTTACACTTTTAAAGGTAACTCATTCTCTCATATTCATTTGTTTTATTTTGCTTCTCCAACCCCCTAAACTCTTTTTA
This sequence comes from Viscum album, assembly GCA_963277665.1. Classification (NCBI taxonomy): domain Eukaryota; kingdom Viridiplantae; phylum Streptophyta; class Magnoliopsida; order Santalales; family Viscaceae; genus Viscum; species Viscum album. Next base: position 356,273,487 of record OY728158.1, on the reverse strand, counting down.
TTTACTTATTTTGTAACAAAACCAGTATATTAAATATACTAGGGTGTTGTTATAATATTTATTTGAGCTACACTCTCACACAACTACATCAAATGGTTAAAGAACATATGGTTTCCGTGGATGGAAAAATTCTGCCTCCCGAAACGATGATTGTTCAATACTCATTTAACACCTTAAAAGGTGGCCATTATGATGTCACTATTTTTATATATGATATATAATATGTTTATGTTTTCCTTAAGCTTCTGTTTTTTTTCATTTTGGGCATACCTTTATGGTTTCCATTATGGGTAAACACGATATCTTCATTTTAGGAAGTGCGGACTACCGCCCCCTGAAAGTGATTTGATTCGTTAATACCATATGTGGGATGTGTAAAGGATAAAGTTAATGATATTATATATGTTATTATACTGGAATTATAATATACTCTTATATCATTATGATTCCATTCTAGAAAATATGAAATAGAAATGGAAGTAGCGTTCATGCGTACGTACGGCTTACCGTCTCCATGAACGGTGCATTTCATTTCATACCTCTAAATGTGATGTAATATTATAAATACATGTATATGATGAATATATATGATATATATGTTATCCAAAACATTCTGGATATAATGAACCTTTGACCAAATTAACAACATGTAAGTGTAAGAAGTCTATTTTTGACTTGAGAACCAAATACAGACAAAATGAACACTATTAACTTAAATGATTACATGATGTTCATAACATGGTATAAAAGGAATAATTAACTTCAAAAAGGTTCATAAGCAAGTAGAGAATAACTCAAGTTTATTATTCAGTAGATTAAAGAACGGTCGGGTCAAGTCGGATATTAGGTATGGGACTTCGTCTCAATCTCCTTTCATTGAGGCATATCTTATTTTAAACACAACTTTCTTTTATATGGTGTATAAACCCCTTTGACTTTTACATTTATTAAAAAGGAATCTTTTTTATACGAAGCATTTACTAAACGACAAAAGGGAATGTTTTTGTCGTACGTATGCGGCGGCAACGACTTCTCTGCCATCGTGACCGTTATTTGAGTTTCGGCTTCCTCTACAAGCCATACCTTCTTTTTAAAAGAAAAATAAATACCATGTTTTATTTTCTTTTATTTTTGTATTCAAAATGGTTTTCACAATGTTTTTTGTTTTGTATTGATATATTGTGATTGAAATATGGAAATGTTATGTTTTCTTTATGCATGTTTTATGTGATACGATTATGTTATGGTTCATGGGCATTATTATGAAGACAGGTGGTTCCGTGATAAACTAAGGGCGGGTGATCCCGATATAGCTCTCCAATACATTGGGTAACGTGAATGAGTAAAATGTTAAGGTTTCTCCGAAGAGATTTAGGGAATATACTATGATGGGTATTCCAAACGTAACCAAGAGGGTTACTCCCTACGTAAGAATGTTTTGAATGCCTCAAGTTACCTTTATGTCTTATGATTTCTATGATTTATTCATGATTTTATGAGGTATGTTAAAGTGCCTATGTTTTATAGGTAAAGTATGATTTCATTCTTATGTATATATGAACTCATGTTTCCTTTCCATGTTTTTTTTATAACCCATGCTGAGTTTTTATGCTCATCCCATGTTTTTGAAATGTTTTTCACAGGTCAAGGGAAATGTACATGATAAGATGATAGAGTCAAGGATGTGTCAAGAAATAATCCATGTTTTATTTTAAATGTGTTTCCATTGATGGGAATGAAGAATAATATCTTTATGTAACCACTTTGTTTATATGTGGAATGTAATGCAATTTTTATGATCTAATTCTCTAAAACTCTAAACCCGAAAATATCCTCAATGTGTAATCTTGTAATAACTCAAGATTAAGTAAGGTTTATGGCTGGGGCCTTATAGTTGGTATCAGAGGTCGGTTTAGATAAATTTAGGAGTTAGAATTCTATTAAATGATTATCCAAAAATATATATTTTTTTGAAATGATATAGCAATTAAAGATTACCATGTTGCTTCATCTAAGACATGTTTGTTCAGAATGGTTTTCCGCAGAGGAAACAGGGAAGCAGTGCTAGGAAGGCATACAAAAGGAAATAACCTTCCGAATCAGCATCCAGAAATGGTCGGAATTGGAACTGAACAGTTTGTTGCAGTAATGGCGCAGTTGACTCAAGCGATAAATGGTGGTGGTATCCATACATGAGATCAGCCAGACCAACAGCAGAGGAACATGTCAGTGGTGGAACATTTCATGAGGCAACATCCACCATCATTCAAAGGATCATCTGACCCTGTGCTAGATGAAGGGTGGATTAAAGAACTGGAGAAGATTTTTGATGTCATGGGGTGTTCAGACAATCAAAAGGTTAGTCTTGCTATTTACAGTTTGGAGGGTGAAGCAGATCAGTGGTGGTCTATGGTTAAAAATATTAGGGACGCCGATGAGATTGATGCTCTTGACTGGGATGAATTCAAAGGTATGTTTCTTGAGAAGTATTTTCCTAAGGCTGTTCGACTTAGGATGGAAAAGCAATTCTTGGAATTGAGGCAAGAGGAAGAATCAGTGGATGCCTATGAAGAAAGGTTCACTCGATTGGCAATGTATGCTCCAAATTTTATCCAGGACCTTGATAGTAAAATCAATCGTTTTTACTCAGGATTAGAGCCAAAATATCGAAGGGAATTAGCTTCATGTGAGTTTAAAAGTTATGAAAAGCTTGTTCGATGTGCTGAGAAGGTGGAAATGTAGTTTTCCGATGACCAAGTGTTCTATAACTACCAGCAGAAGAAGAGACCGAGGTGGCAAGAGAAAAGTAAGAATTCTTCAAAAAAGTCTGATGGTAAGAGAACTAATTTTCCAGTTTGTGATAAATGTGGCAAAAGGCATGTTGGGGAATGTCTTCTGAATTCTGGGAAGTGCTACCGATGTGGTAAGATGGGACATAAGGCTCGTGATTTCATTGAAAAGGATCAAGGTGAAGGTAAGAACAAATTTGATTTACAGTTAGTGAAATGTTATAAGTGCAATGAGATGGGTCACTATGCAAACGAGTGTCCGACAAGGAGCTTGAGTGATGGGAAGCAGTTAGACTACAAGCAGAAAGGGGTGGTGAAATCCTTTGCAACTACTTCAGTAGATGTCGGGCCATCAAATGAAGTTGTATCAGGTACTTTGTTTGTTTTTTCAGATTATGCCAGTGTGTTGTTTGATTCGGGGTCTACACATTATTTCATCTCTGAAACCTTTTCTAGTAAAATGGTAATACCATCTCAAGAAATGACTCCTGAACTTTTGGTAAAAACACCTGGGGGGAATGTTGAGGCAAAAAAAATTTATAATAATCTTCCTATCCTTATCTGTGGAAAGAACCTACTTGCAAACCTTATTGTTCTACCTCTAGTAGAGTTTGATGTTATCCTGGGTATGGATTGGCTCTCTATTTACCATGCTAAGATTGACTGTAGAGCTAAAGAATTTTCTTTTCAGAAAGACTTTCAGTTTGTTTACAAGAATGAACCCTTAATTTTGATAACATATCAAGAGGCCGAGAAACTTGTAAAAGATGGAAATGAATGTTACCTTGCACATGTCGTTGAAAATAAAGGAACTGTTCAGATTAATGATGTGCCAGTGGTAAATGAGTATCCTGATGTTTTTTCGGATGAGTTGCCTGGAATAATACCAGAACGGGAAGTTGATTTTACTGTTGACTTAGTTCCTGATGCTAAGCCAATTTCAAAACCCCCTTATCGAATGGCACAAATTGAACTTTTAGAGTTGAAGGAGAAATTGCAAGATTTATTAGAGAAAGGTTTCATTAGACCTAGCACATCACCATGGGGTGCTCCTATTTTATTTTTTAAAAAGAAAGATGGTTCTATGAGACTTTGCATTGATTATAGAGCCTTGAATAATATCACTGTTAAGAAAAAATATTCTTTGCCTCATATCGATGATTTGTTTGATCAGCTCCAGGGAGCTCAGTTTTTTTCAAAGATTGACTTGAGATCGGGGTACCATCAGCTGAAGGTAAAGGAGGCAGATATTCTGAAGACCGCATTCCATACGAGATGTGGCCATTATGAATTTGTAGTAATGCCTTTTGGGCTAACCAATGCACCTGCTGTATTCATGGACTTAATGAATAGAATTTTCCATGAGTTCTTGGATTAGTTTGTGGTGGTTTTTATTGATGATATTTTGGTGTTTTCTAAAAGTAAATAGGAGAATGAAAGACATTTAAGGGTTATCTTGCAAACCTTAAAAGAAAAGAAACTGTATGGGAAATTCAGTAAGTATGAGTTTTGGTTGCAGCAAATTTCTTTCCTTGGTCACATTGTTTCTAAATATGGAATAACTATTGATCCTGCAAAAACAAAAGTTGTGGAAGAATGGCCAAGACCCACAAATGTAACCAAGATCCGTAGCTTCCTTGGTTTGGCGGGATATTACCGAAGGTTTGTTAGAAATTTTTCACGGTTATCTAGTCCAATGACTAAGCTAACTCAGAAGGGTGTTAAGATTATCTCGACAAAAGAATGTGATGATTGTTTTCAGGAATTGAAAAGAAGATTGGTGAATGCTCCAGTTTTGGCACTACCTTCCAGGAATGGTGAGTTTGTTATATACAGTGATTCTTCATTGAAAGGACTTGGTTGCGTCCTAATTCAGAATGATCAGGTAATTGCTTATGCTTCATGACAGTTGAAAACTCATGAGGTAAATAACCCTACACATGATTTGGAATTAGCTGCTGTTGTTTTTGCTTTAAAAATTTGGAGGCATCATTTGTATGTAGTAAAGTGTGAAAGATATACCGATCACAAAATTTTATAGTATATATTCACTCAGAAAGAGTTAAACATGAGACAAAGGAGATGGCTGGAATTAATCAAGGATTATGATTGTAAAATTCATTACCATCCGGGAAAACAAAATAAAGTGGCTGATGCTTTGAGTCAAAAAAGTAATGCTTCATTAACAATGTTGTGTTTGGAACGTGATCCTTTGGTTAAGGATTTGATGAAATTTGGCATAGAAGTTGTTGGTGCAGGAATTCCTTCTGTTTGGTTTCAGGTATCAGTGAGATCTTCTCTATCAGATAGAATCAAGAAAGCACAGAAGCAAGACAGTGAGTTGCAGAAAAAGGTAGAGCTGGTTCGGAAAGGTAAGTTGCCTGAATTCAACATTGATAATGATTGTGTTTTGAGATTTGGGAAGAGATTGTGTGTGCCTTGTGATTCACAGTTGAAGAGAGAGTTTTTATGTGAAGCTCATAGTTCTCTGTTTTCAGTTCATCCGGGCAGTACTAAGATGTATAGAGATTTGCAGGAGTATTACTGGTGGGATGGAATGAAAAGAGATATTGCTTATTTTACTGTGAAGTGTTTGACTTGTCAGCAGGTTATAGCAGAGCGGCAGTTACCGAAAGGGATGCTTCAGCCATTACCAGTGCCAGAGTGGAAATGGGAGAATATATCCAGGTATTTTGTTGTGGGATTACCGAAGACATCTCGAGGTAATAATGCAATCTGGGTTATTGTTGATCACTTGACCAAATCTGCTCATTTTCTTGCTATACGAGATACTTTCTCTCTTGATCAACTTTCCCGTTTGTATCTTAAAGAGATAGTCAGGTTACATGGAGTTCCTCTCTCCATTGTATCGGATCGTGATCCCAGGTTTACTTTTAACTTTTGGAAAGGCCTTCATAAGTCGTTGGGTACTAAATTAAATTTTAGTACAGCTTTTCATCCTCAATCAGATGGGCAGTCAGAATGAACAATTTAGACCTTGGAGGATATGCTATGAGCTTGTTCTATGGATTATCAGGTAAGTTGGGACCAACATCTTTATTTGGTTGAATTTTCATATAATAACAGTTTTCATTCCAGTATACAGATGGCACCATTTCAGGCATTATATGGGAAGCGGTGTCGAACTCCAGCTTTCTGGGATGAAGTGGGTGAAAGGATGTTGATCGGACCAGAAATGGTAGAAGAGATGGAAGAAAAAGTTCAACTGATTCAGAAACACATGAGAACAGCTCAGAGCAAGCAGAAGAGTTATGCGGATAACCGGAGGAAGGATCTATCTTTCGAGGTAGGCGATCATGTTTTTCTCAAGGTTTCTCCTTGGAAAAGTGTGATGAGATTTGGTAAGATAGGAATGTTGAGTCCAAGGTTCGTTGGACCATACGAAATTCTGGAAATAGTTGGATCAGTTGCATACCGAGTGGCTTTACCTTCGAGTTTATCTCAGGTGCACAATGTTTTTCACATTTCGATGTTGAGAAAGTATATGCCAGATCCATCTCATGTTTTGAGTCCAGAGGTAGTTCAGCTGGAAGAGAACCTATCTTATGAGGAACAACCGGTCTAGATTATTGACCATAGGGAGCTAGTGTTACGGAATAGGGTGATTCACCAGGTAAAGGTTTTTTGGAAAAACCACATGATTGAAGAGGCAACATGGGAATCTGAAAATGCAATGAGGGATAAGTACCCCCATTTATTCGATAAGTATATAAATTGCGGGGACGCAATTTTCTAAAGGGGGGAAGGATGTAACATCCCAAGTAAGTAATGAATAATAGATATTTTTATCTATGTCTATTAATGATTAAGATAGTTTTATAGAGGCTTAAAATGAAAATAAATACAATCTTATGCATGGAATACACTAATATTCTTAAAAGATTGTTTTACTGCCTTTTGATGGAAAAGCATTTTTGAATCTATATTTTTACAATTTTATAAACTATGTTTGTCAAAATAAACTCATTCTTTATGATTGGGACATCACAATTTACCTTGTGTGAATTTTTGGTATTTTTTTGACAATGTTCATTTTTTAATGAGTAGTGAAAAATAATGCATTTTACATCAAAACTGCTTTTTAACCTAATTTATTTATATGATTAGATTTTGTTTTGAATTGGTTTTGAAGTGAAATTAGAATATATTTTTACCATTTTATCCAATGGTGGTCATTGGAATCAATTTCACTTTGAAATTAGACTTAAACTGGTGTCAATCTTTTGATACTTATTGTTTTGTAAAAACACGCTTTTTGCTCTGGCGTCGGGAATTAATTATTAAATTAATTAATGTGACTTATATGATTTTAGTTTTTTAAAATAGACTTAATTTTTGAATTCGGAATATAAAATATAGCTTAGGGTGAATTTTTGGTAATTTTCTGAAAAACTTCAATTTTTGATGAATAGTGAAACCACTAAGTGGTAATCAAGAAAACTGATTTTTCAGTTAAATAAAAGTTTACCACTAATGTGTTTTGAATTTTGAAAATCCGACATACATGGTTGTCATTAAGAAGTAAAATGTGGTTCAATGAGATTAAAATAATTTTTTGGTGAATAGTAACTTATTAAGTTTTTAATCGCGATTAGTGGTAATTAGTGTAGTTTAAGGTATAAATAATGCTTTAATAATATGAAATGACCTAGACACATGTCCCAAACTTATTGGTTGTGTCATGGCCGACCAAGAGAATCCATGGGTCAACTTGGGGACCCCATGGAGACATTTTGGTCGGGAAATGACATAAATAACTTTTTATTTAATGTAAAAGTAAAAATGACACAAACATAATACGTTTTACGAAAACAATTTTTACATGGGGTTATAAAGATTAGATATTTGATTATAAATAGCAATTGGAAAGATAAAAAGATTTCTTACATCATAGTATTTTTTTTTTGATTTTTAGACATTAAATAAATTAAATTATTTATGACATAATAATGATGCAGCGATGACATCATTATTTGACGATTTAAATAAAATGGAAAGATAATGTAAAATATATGAACTAAACATGGCCAAAACCAATTGTATGAGTGGATTTCGAACCCGTATCACCTTATCCACGAATTATATCAATGCGGGACCTCTTAAAACCGAAACACATTTTCAAATATGGTAATATATCTTTACTTTCTAAAAGTGACCATCCTCTCCTCTTATAAAAGGCCCCCACCTCTACCTCATTTCACACACTCCTCAAGCCTTTGGGTCGGCCAAACCCTGCCCATTTACTCTCTCCACATCCCTCTACTCATCCTAGAGGATTCCCTTTGGGAAGAATCCTTTCAAAGGAAGCCTTTAGGCCCAAATCAAAAGGAGTTACACTTTTAAAGGTAATTCATTCTCTCATATTCATTTGTTTTATTTTGCTTCTCCAACCCCCTAAACTCTTTTTATTTACTTATTTTGTAACAACATCAGTATCTTAAATATACTAGGATGTTGTTATAATATTTATTTGAGCTACACTCTCACACAACTACATCAAATGGTTAAATAACATACGGTTTCCGTGGATGGAAAAATTCTGCCTCCCGAAACAATGATTGTTCAATACTCATTTAACACCTTCAAAGGTGGCCATTATGATGTCACTATTTTTATATATGATATATAATATGTTTATGTTTTCCTTAAGCTTCTGTTTTTTTCATTTTGGTGCATACCTTTATGGTTTCCATTATGGGTAAACACGATATCTTCATGTTAGAAAGTGCGGACTACCACCCCCTGAAAGTGATTTGATTCGTTAATACCATATGTGGGATGTGTAAAGGATAAAGTTAATGATATTATATATGTTATTATACTGGAATTATAATATACTCTTATATCATTATGATTCCATTCCTGAAAATATGAAATAGAAATGGAAGTAGCGTTCATGCGTATGTACGGCTTACCGTCTCCATGAACGGTGCATTTCATTTCATACCTCTAAATGTGATGTAATATTATAAATACATGTATATGATGAATATATATGATATATATGTTATCCAAATCATTCTGTATATAATGAACCTTTGACCAAATTAACAACATGTAAGTGTAAGATATCTATTTTTGACCTAAGAACCAAATACCGACAAAATGAACACTATTAACTTAAATGATTACATGATGTTCAAAACATCGTATAAAAGGAATAATGAACTTGAAAAAGGTTCATAAGCAAGTAGAGATTAACTCAAGTTTATTATTCAGGAGATTAAAGAACGGACGGGTCAAGTCGGATACGAGGTATGGGACTTCGTCACAATCTCCTTTCATTTAGGCATATCTTATTTTATACACAACTTTCTTTTATACGGTTTATAAACCCCTTTGACTTTTACGTTTATTAAAAAGGAATCTTTTTTATATGAAGTGTTTACTAAACAACAAAAGGGAATGTTTTTGTTGTGCGTATGCGGCGACAACAACTTCTCCACCGTCGTGACCGTTATTTGAGTTTCGGCTTCCTCTACAAGCCATACCTTCTTTTTAAAAGAAAAATAAATACCATGTTTTACTTTTCTTTTATTTTTGTATTCAAATTGGTTTTCACAATTTTTTTTGTGTTGTATTGATATATTGTGATTGAAATGTGGAAATTTTATGTTTCCTTTATGCATGTTTTATGTGATACGATTTTGTTATGGTTCTTGGGCATTATTATGAAGACGGGTGGTTCCGTGATAAACTAAGGGCGAGTGAGCCCGATATAGCTCTCCAATGCATTGGGTAACGTGAAGGAGTGAAACGTTAAGGTTTCTTCGAAGAGATTTAGGGAATATACTATGATGGGTATTCCAAACGTAACCAAGAGGGTTACTCCCTACGTAAGAATGTTATGAATGCCTCAAGTTACCTTTATGTCTTATGATTTCTATGATTTATTCATGATTTTATGAGGTATGTTAAAGTGCCTATTTTTTATGGGTAAAGTATGATTTCATTCTTATGTATATATGAACTCATGTTTCCTTTCCATGTTTTTTTATAACCCATACTGAGTTTTTATGCTCATCCCACGTTTTTGAAATGTTTTTCACAGGTCAAGGGAAAGGTACATGATAAGATGATAGAGTTAAGGATGTGTCAAGAAATAATCCATGTTTTATTTTAAATGTGTTTCCATTGATGGGAATGAAGAATACTATCTTTATGTAACCACTTTGTTTATATGTGGAATGTAATGCAAGTTTTATGATCTAATTCTCTAAAACTCGAAACCCGAAAAGATCCTCAATGTGTAATCTTGTAATAACTCAAGATTAAGTAAGGTTTAAGGCTAGGGCCTTATAGTTATCTTTTCTTTTAGTTATTTATAATTTAATTCATGTTTTGAACAAATATAAGACATTTATATTATAAACAAATAATTTAATTCATACATAAAACATCATCTTTCATAATTATTTTTGGTCGATTCGTACACATAAAAAATCAAATGGATAAAATTACATATTTTTTAAAATAATATAAAGTTATTTGAATATTTTTGACCAAGTTACATCGGTTTTTAACTAAAAAGTAACTTTTATATTCAAAACATGAACATTATGTTATACCAGTTACAACGTATGTCATATTTATATGTAATTTGAATCATAAACATCACAAATATGATAACCCACATGATCCAAATCCTTTGTTAAGATTAAAAACAACCAAATAAGATAAAAAAATGTTGAAATAATGAAATATCTTTAATGGAAGATCCTAATTAAAAAATGTGGGTTTTTAAAGTGTTGATTTTTTAAAGAGATTAAATTGATAGGGGTTTCAATGTATCAATTCCAGGGGAACTTGAACAAAATGAGTTATAAAGTGTTATACAAAGTTTCTATTTAAAATATCTTTAAGGTTTTATCAAATATTTTTAAAAACTTTTATAAAGACCCATATTTATCAACAATAAAGAGGTATTGATGATAAAACCACTATTTATCATTTCATACTCATAACAATAATAATAATGGTATTTTATTAGAAGTTTCTGGAAAATTTTGTTAAAGATATCTTTTTTAGATATATATTAATTTATTGTTGAAAAGGATAATATTTATTAGAAATTTTCAGAAATAACAGATAATGATCCAAATTTACTAACCAATGTAATGATTTCCACTGATCCCATCTCCACCTCTATAGAGTGGGAGAGAACCTCTATCATCCATCGATGAAACTGATCCTCTCCCTTTCTTTCCCTTTTATATCCCTAACTTTATTCTTTTATTCCCTCATATATCACATATCCATTAAGTGGAATATTGGAATGATAGGTTCACAAAACATTCACACTCATCTTCAGAGTTCTCTGATGCCTCATTACTTCTAATCCTGGTGTTGATAGCATGTTTCAAACAATATCTTCCATTAATGGATTCATGTGATGTTTCTCCCGATATTTGGGACTACATGAATAATTAACAATGAGTATTTTCCATAATAATCACATCATGATTTGGTTCTCTTTAGAGAATGACATGGTCTATGCATGGTCCAATACCCCAACCCCACCCCCTCCCACCCCCACATCATCAAATGATCTTTTTTCGCTTTATTTAAGGAGAATTAGGATTTCAACATGAAACTAGATACCCATACAAGATCGATTTGCATATGTTTTCTAGACCACCCTCTTCCTTTTTATAATCCTTCCATTATTTGAATGCTATGTAATTTAGTGGGTAGATATTTATGTTCTAAAAATATAAATTGAACTATTTTCTATAAAATTTTTCTTCAAATTTCTGTTCAAGTAAATATTATCCGAACTCTAGTAGAGAATTATAGGATTGAAATTGAAGAGTACGACCTATTGAAGAATGTTGTTTCACTCGATTGGTGGATTTAGTTTTTCTCTTTATTCAATAAAATGTTTCACTTGATGGTAGTGTGTATGCATGTGTTCGTGAATCACTAGTAGAAGTTGGATGCAAGGGTGGAAAGCATTGGAAAGGGTATGGTGTCCATTTATGTTGAAGGATTGATGAAACATGTTCAAATTTGTGTTTATTTTGACCGAATTGGTAATTTCGAGGTGGTTCACTTTGGATCACTTGAGGGTCGGAATGTGAATTGGAAAAACTATATGTTGGTCTGACAGACAAACAGTTGATTTTGAACAGAACATAAATGTTTGTGACCATCGAGGAGGAGGCATGGATGCTAATCCCTGATTCAATTTTAGTAACCATATATGGTAGATTGTAATGTTATTTTGAGGTGGTATGTGAAATAGGGCCCATGGAAATAAAAATAAATGCAGTAAGGACACATCCAATGAGGATCTGGTGAGAATTTCTGCAGAAGCTAAACAAAATGTGGTGTTATAGGTGGTAGATGAGGAAGATGAAATGGTCCACATAACCAATGGTAGAAATTGGGAAAGGATGAATACAACAATCATGGAGAGGGAGATAAAGAGAATCTTGAATAATAGTATTAGTAATCACTTTGATGATCTGGACTTTTAATTTTCAGTTCTGGGAGATGGAGATGAAATACAAGCCAGAATGGGCATCCAAACCATGATACAAGTAGAGACCTTCTCTGATGAATTATGCCTTTATGGGACAGATTGTAATAAAAAGTTATTTTGCAACATTTATTTCTATAGTGATAATGATGTACGTGAAAAAAACTTATACACACCAAGGAGGAGGAAGGGGCAGAAAGAGAAAAGGGACATGGAGAGACACACTGTGTTTTAGGGAAATAGGTATAAGGAACGTAAGGAATACTCTCAATAACCTTTGATGATTGAAATAAGTTCATCCAAAAATAATAAAATGATGGATAGTGAACCCATGTTTCATTGCAAGGAAGCAAACAAGAGTTAGATTCTTCACAGTGAAAATATGATAATGGAGTCTCATGAGGCCAAGGAATAAGAACACGGAGATGGTACAATGGAAGATCTAATTAAGGACTAGGATGTATCTAATCGTAAGGTCAAGGAAAATGATAAGGCGGATGAGGAAAACGCGAGTCTTGGGAGCATATTATTCATATCAATGGAGAAATGTTCAAGTAGGAAACTAATATCAATGCTCCATTGGAGGAGGTCCACATAATGAATGAGAGAATGATTCAAGCGCACAATAATAAGGAATAGTGGGTATGGTTCAGTATTCATGATTGGATTTTTATGTGTGGATTCAATAGAAGTAATATTAGTGAGAAAGAGTATATCCAAACTTTTGAACGACAATCTACATTTTACAAAAACACAACGTGGATGACCCGGACACAAAGGCCACTACTCTCTAGTAGAAGTTATACAGTGGTAAGGCTTCGAATAGACTTATCCTCAATTTCAAGGATTTAATGATTTCTTATGCTGTATTTTGATTGCATGTTCACAACATGAAGGTTTCCATCATTTTTAATAAAATATATTTGCATAATGAAAATTTTATTTTCAATTAGTTGATAAAGACTATATAAAAATATTATAAAATATTTAATGAATATATATTAAAAATGCATAAATAAATAAAATGTAAAAATTAAATAATGTTATTAATGAATAGATAATATTAAATTCATTAATGTAATAAATGAGTGGAATTTAATGAAAAAATTAATACACTTTAAAATTATTAAAAAATACATGACTTTTATTAATTATATAAATTAATAAAAAAATAAAAATAAATATATATTAAAATGAAAAGAATACAAATTAAATATTTAAATTACAACCATATTAGAAACCTATAATAAAAAATAATAAATATGTATAAATAAATATTAAAAATAAGGAAGATACATTAATATTAAAAGAATAAATATTAAGTTTAATAAAATATAAAAAAAAATTAAAATAAGGAACATTAGTAGTGAATAAATTATACGAGATAATATTAATTTATAGAATATTAAAAATGAGTGAAATTAAACAATTAAAAAATCTATAGATTTTAAATATTATAAAATGAACAAGTAATATAAAATATTTAAATTATTTTAAAATGTAAATATGATTATATGATAAAATGAAAATGAATAAATATTAATTATATAAATTAAAACCATATTGAAATACCTAAATATTAATTAATAATCATATATAAATAAATATTAAAATTTATAAAATTAATAAATATATTAATAATGAAGAATTGAAAATGAATAAATCTGGAAAAAAAATAAAAAATTAGTTTTTTTAATAATATAAAAAATAAATAATATTTATTAATATAAAATAAAATATATAATATAGTATGTTAGTAAATATAATTATGAAATTAATTTTAAAAATTGAATAATTTAAATAAATATTATGTGTGTGTGTACGTTCTATAAAAAAATAAATAAAATTAATATATTTATATTTCAAATTCATGTAACAAATGTTTGATACATTCTAAATTGAAAAAAAATTAAATTTAAATAAATTTCCATTTTATGAAACAATTAGTTAATATTTTTAATTAATATTAATTGTTAATTATTAACTATTTTTCAATAATTATATGACTTATTTAATGGGAATATATATTTTTTGTATTAAATAAATCAGATAGAAGGTAAAATTATATAAATTGATATATATATATATATATATATATCAGTATTAAAAAGATTAAATATTTTAATGAAAAATTATTTGTAAAGAATTTAATGATTAATAAATTATTGAAATATTAAATAAAAAAATCTAAAATCAATAAATTATAAAAATGTAAAAAATATTATATCTAAAAAAGAAGGCAGCCTTTATTTATGAATACTAATATAGAAATCACATTCATTGGTGCTAAAATGGTATTTTTCGTTTCTAAAAAAGTATGAAACCTTTATCATCATCGATAAAGGACCCATTTATCAATGCTGAAAATGATCCATTTATTGTCACTTTTATTACTACTGCAAAAGGCCATGGTAGCTGATGAGAAATATACATTTCTGCACCAACCCTATTACGTAACCATATTAGAAACATAATATCAAGTATTAATATAAATATTACAGAAAACTAGAATGAAATATATATATTACATTGTATTATCACTTCAATTCGAAATACAAATTTGTGATATTTTCATTGATGTGATATTTAAAATTAATTAAATAAATTTACACTACAATAAACAAAATCAAAAAATTATAGCAAGATTTTTTTCAATAATCAACCTCTATAAAAATTATTATTTTGTAATAAAACCAATGTTTTTTGGTAACCACGCATAAACAAGAAAAAATAATGATTATAATATAATCAATATGTGATATGTTATATTGTTAATTACTATGTATGTCCATGATATCATCCCATATAATATTTATTGTATTAATAATTCTTGTATTTTTAGTTTTATAAAAGATAATATTTATTAAATATAAAATTATTTAATAATTATATTATTAATTATTAATTACAATTTAAATTAATAAAATAAATAAATTATATTGTTAATTACATAATATTTTTATGATATTATGTGTTAATAAATATATTAATTACCTAATATTTTGATAAAAATATATCATTAATCAAAATTAACATTTTTAAATTGAAAACATGCCCTTTGATAATAAGATTCTCATTGCGTGTCATATTGATGTGTGGTCAATTATTAGGCATCATTATTTATTTATGGATCATTGTCCCAATGGTTGATTATAATATGAGCTCATTTACTCTATTTTGAAAATGTGATGCATGATTTCAACATAAATGAATCTTGTATATTGAAAACACCCAGTTAGAGTCATACCAGCCACATCATATGTTGGATTGAGATGCATTTTACGCCTAATTTTCATAAATTTATTATTGACCATCTATAAAAACATTCAAAATAATTGGAGCTCGTTTACTTAATTCAGATAATTTGATGCTAATTTTAAACTAAAATAAAACATTTATATTTCAAACACCATCATCTAGTCACACTGACAAAAACATGTTTTGGATTGACCTAAGGTTGATTCATATACATAAAGAATGGATTATGAATTATTATCCAATTTTTTTTTAATAAATATGTGTCTGTATGCTCAGTTTTTGTTATGTGATGTATGTTTTGAACAAAAATTACACTTTTATATTGAAAAAATTCACATTAACTCATATATACCACCTTGTTTGTCTAATTAATGACGATTATTTTGTAAAAGAAATTTATTTTTATGAAAACAGACAAAATTAGAGACCTGATGGAAACATCAAGTGTTGGATTCACATTCAGTTGATTCTAACATGTTAGGTATGAATTATGGATTGTTTTCATAATGTATAAAAACAAACCAATGTCATTTTCTCAATTTTTCAATGTGACGTGTGTTTTAAACTAAAATAACCATTTTATTTTGAAAACATGGATGTAGAGAAATAAATACCATATCACAAGTCTGGTTGACATGCATTACATTACTATAAATCATTAATGTATTTTGGATTATTACACGTGTTTAAAAACAATATGATGTTTTTCTTGGTTTGGTCTACTAAATGATTTTTTTAATGTGATAGCTCATTTTTCTATTTAAAACACACAATTTGAATACTATCGAGCACCTCAGGTTTCTGATTGAAATATGGTTGATTCCAACTTGTCAAAAGTGAATTATAGATTTCTGTCTAAAATTTTAGAAACAATCCAATCTCATATTCTAGGTTTTGACAATTTGGTACTTGTTTTAATCTAAAATGACACTTTTATACTGAACACATTCCATGGAGTAATACTGACCAAATCATATGTCAGAATGATGTGTATTCAATTTCTACACATCAAAAATGAATTGTGGATCTGAAGGTTTTGAGCACAGTGGAAGCGTGGTTAGTCCGACAACCAACTTTAATTTTTACCAGGATCAATGATTATTCCAAAAAAAGTACGAAAATTAAATATAGTCTCCATGGAATAGAATCAAAGATTTTGATAAAGAAGGAAGAGTCTTGAAACCATTAGAGAGGATCATTCACGTCATGTTTATAATTAATTTATTTATTTTCAGAATTAAAATTATATCTGGATCATTGGTATTCTTTGTTTTATGATGATGAACAACTAGAATGAATCTTCTGGATTTTCTTGTTACACTTGCTAGGAACAAAACAAGAATACCACTAGTGGTGATGCACACGTGCTCTGATGGCCTCTAATCGACATTCCTTGTTCTTTCCTTCCTAGCACGGTTAAGCGAGTTTATTGTGTATTTCATTCTTGATTGCTTGTACCTCAGCCTTTAAGAACTCCTCTTGTTCTTGAGAGGGTAAAGAAGAGGATTCAAGGGATTAATTATTTATCTCAACAATTCTAAATTCACTGGGTGTACAGTTCAGTACCAGGAACAATAGACCTATGTGTCTATTTATGACATGGGGATTCAGTTAGAATATTTAATTTCATAACTACAATTAAATATATTCATACCTTTAGATAAAACTGATGATATTAATAGTTTTACTACGTCATTATTTATAGTGCACCAACTTGCGCAAAACATAATTATAAATAAAATTCCATGCGAGGAAATAATTACAACATTTTTTTAATTTTGCACAACTTGTTAAATAATTAGTTATTGTCTTGAAAATAATTATTTTACTATCAAGCCGGAAATGGTCCTCTTGAAATACACATCCATTTATTGAAAACCTGAATAAATAAATAAATAAATTATTCTCTTAAATAAATATTTTATATACAAACTAGTAAATATATATTTAGTAAATGTTAAATAAGATAAATAAATATATTTTACCCACAATCTGGTGAATAAATGTTTATTTAATTTTGAAAATCATTTTAACTTGAATAAAATTATTCAATTGTCTTGAGAATAATATTTATTAATTAAATTCAAAAAGAATCTAACTGAGACCACCGGTAACATATAGAGTGTGACCCTCTTGGATTCTTTTTCATTAGTATTAAGAGGGCTTTCCTATAGTCCAAGAGTAATGTCTAGCAATCGGTCAAGGCCGCATAGAGAATGATCTTAATGTCGCAACAACAACATCCACATAAAAATTCTCAATGTGTAATATAATACCTTTGTCACAATATCTAATCAAGGAGGATTCATGACACTTTAATCAACTTTAATGCTTGATACATCATTCTTTGATTACCTAAATTGACTCGTCATTACACCATGTTTATAGAATTTCGCATGATGATTATATTTCAATCCAATGGTGGATATATAAAATTTCCTAAATTTAATAGCAAAATCTTTTCTCGACTAATCCATTAATAACATACCACTCGTCACGCACCCAACATACACTACTTCCCGCCAATTTTATGCATGAATGTTTTTGTCAGCAAATCAAAGTGCGCGGTTCATGACACATATTAATGATAATCTTAAAATATAAGGATTATTACACACGCTCGAAGATAAAAATATCTGATGACACCAAAACATGCGGAATTCATACTGGCGGGTCTATTCTCAAAATCATATCTCTTGGAGATTACCCTGTGCGAACTTCATTAGAGAAAATTTCATCTTCTTGTGAGTAATCACAACTGACATTATGCATTATACGTGCCACATTATAATATGTCATGTATCCGTAGAATTATATTGATGAATATTGATATATCATTTCAAGGTTCTCATCATAGCAGGGAACGTCTATGACATTATCAATGCAATAAATAATCATGAAATTATTAAATCATAGTAATCAAGATAAATGAAAATATTTTAAAAAGATGTTTAATATTTAAATACACTAAATATATATGTAATTAAAGTACATCCAGCTACTTTCCAATGAGCATGTACCCTAGTGGTTCAGCCTCCTGCTTGGCATCCAAAATACCTAGGATCAAATCCGGGCAGGGGAGAATTCCTGAGACTGTAGCAGGGTACTATAGTAGTGTTGTAGCATGGCACTGTAGTAGTGGTGGACTGTAGCAGTGGTAGCACTATAGCGACGGAGGGACTGTAGTAGGTTACTATAGCAGCGGTGGTACTATAGCAGGTATTGTAGCTATACAGGTACTGTAGTAGTACTGTTCACCGAGGGGTCCTTTGGGCCAAAAAATGGGCTTCCCAACCCTATATGCAGGACACTTAGCCTTGGGCATTCGGGCTATGTAATGGGTCACCCTCTACCCAGTCTAAAGAGGTCTTTTCTTTAATAATAAATTGAGGCTTAGGCCCCAGCCTTTTTAAATAAAAATACATCTAGCTGGTTCTAGGACACCAACTCTTACAAATTCCCACATGGACAAGAGCCAACTACCTACTACTTTCAGTCCACTAGACCTCACATGGTGATCATGTTTCTAGTGAGTCAAGTCTTTAGTCAAGATGTCCACCACATTTTCTTCCAATGAGATACTACTCACTGTATCATCAGCTCTATGAGAAAAATCTCTCAAGTTATGATACTTCTGAAGTATGTGCTACATCTACTTATATGACCTTGGCTCTTTTTAGAGATCCATTGTTGTAGTATTATTATAGTACAGTGTGGTGGGATCTTTACGTGTAGGTATCGCAACTAGCTTCTGGATGAGGCTTCATTTCCAAACTGCTTTTTAGCTTCCTCAGAAGCTTCGATATACTCGGAATATGTTGTAGAATCTACAATCGCACTCTTCTTTGAGCTCTTCCAGCTTTCTACACCTCCATTTAAACTGAAGTTGTATCCTATTTGTGACTTTATGTCATCTTTATTAGTTTGGAAACTAGAATTTTCATATCCTCTGATGACTAGTTCTTTATCTTTTCCATACACCAAAAACATATCCTTAGTATGCCTCAGATACTTTAAGATAGTCTTGACTACCATCAAATGGTGGTCACATGGATCATCATGATATTTTCCTACCGAACTGAAATAGTAGGCGACATTCAACCTAGTACAAAGCATGGCATACATGGCTGACCCAATCGTTGATGTGTATGGAGTCATGGCCATTATATTTCATTCTTCATGTGTCTAAGTAATCATTATCTTGGATGGATTAATTCCATGTGATGCTGGAAAACATCCCCTCTTGGATTGTTCCATACATAATCTCTTCAGTATCATATCATTGTATATACACTGACTCAGGCCTAGTAATATCATTGATCTATCATGATGGATCATTATACCATGAATATATTCCACCTCACCAAAGTACTTCATAGAGAAGTGTATATTCAACCATGCCTTAACAGTCTATAATAATGGTATCTCATTTCTAATAAGTAATATGTCATCAATATATACTATTAGGAAAATGATTTCACCCCCACTAAACTATTATTAGACACATGGCTAACATTTATTCTGGATAAAACCATATTTCATTATGGAATCATCAAAATGAATGTTCCATGACCTGGATGTTTTATTTAATATGTTAATGGATTTTCGAAACTTGCATACCTTATTGAAATCCTTTTGAGTCATAAACCATTTAGGTTGTTTAATGTAGACATATTCTTAAAGGGTACCATTAAGGAAAACTATTTTGAAATCGGTCTTCCAAATCTCATAGTCATGGTAAGAAGTAATGGCTAATAAAATTCTGATGGATTTCAGTATTTCATCTGGTGAAAAGGTTTTGTCATGGTCAATGCATTGACGATGACTGAATCCTCCTTCCATCTATCTTGCCTTATAGGTACTGACATGTCCATCCATGTCCAATTTCATCTTGAATACCCATTTTCAACAAATAGACATTACATCAACTAGAGGATCTACCTAAATCCAAACTTGGTTTTGGTACATGGAATCCATTTCAGAATTCATGGATTCTTTCCACATGGAAACATCTATGCCACTTTCTGCTTCCTTGTAGGTTATAGGATAATTATTATCAACTAACAATGAGTCACCGTCATCATTATCTAGAAAATCATACTATTCTGGTTCTCTAACCTCTCTTGTACTCCATATAGCTCTTGTGTCACTGGAACAGTTCTTTCTCCCATTGGGCTTTATCAAATCTTTTCATGTACC
This sequence comes from Viscum album, assembly GCA_963277665.1. Lineage (NCBI taxonomy): Eukaryota > Viridiplantae > Streptophyta > Magnoliopsida > Santalales > Viscaceae > Viscum > Viscum album. Next base: position 356,252,739 of record OY728158.1, on the reverse strand, counting down.
CACTCTTGTGTACTTTGAGTCTCAACTTCATCAAAGTCTATCCCGATCCCATTATCTCTTTTTGGGATTTTATCACTCTCAAGGAATATAGCGTGTCTTTCCACTATAAACATTTTTTGAGGGGATGTATAGATAAAATCCATATGTTTCCTTTAGTTATCCTATAATTTTACACTTTGTTCCTCGAGATGCAAGTTTGTTACCTGAAGAGTCCTTAACAAACGCATCACTTCCCCATACATGTAAATTCGATAATATGGATTTCAATATACTCCATAAATCATATGGAATACCATTTATTAATTCAATTAGTTCTTTGTTTAGTATGTGCACTGAATTTTGTAATGTATATCTGAAAAATGATAATGGAAGACAATCATGACTAATCATTGATCTCATTATATCCAATAGAGTGTGGTTTCTCCTTTCTCTCACACAATTCCACTGGGGTGTGTATGGAGGAGTAAGTTTGGGTAGGATCTAAAACTCTCGTAAGTAATCAATGAAGTCTTGATTAAGAAATTCTCCACCACATTCAGAGTGGAGATTCTTAATATTATTACAAAGATGGTTCTCAACATCATTCTCGTATTATATGAACTTATCAAAAGAATCCTAATTGTGTCTCATTAAGTAGATATATCCTTATCTACTAAAATCAATAGTAAAATTTATGAAGTATTAGTACCATCCCCTTTATTATACTAGAAATGGTACACACTCATCATTATAAACCAATTCAATAAGTTCTTTCACCCTTCCATAATTACCATTAAATGAGGATTTGGTCATTTTTCTTTGTGAACATGAATAACATACGCCAAGTTTTTTTACATAGAAATAATCTAAACATCCATCTTAATGTAACTTTGTAAAGAGTTTCTTGATTAAATGACCCTGACGATGATGCCAATGTTGGGTGTGGTTTGAGTCATGTGATGTATCAATGTTATTGATTTCCATTACATGCTTTGTGTAATCCAACATCTAAAGTCTGTTGTACAAATATTCCCTACCCAAACAAATGCCATATTTGTAAAAGAAGGAACATTTATTTCTAAACATGAAAAAAATCCATCTATATCTAATTTGGATACATAAATAATTTTTTTAGTAATTGGCATCACATTCTAACAACCCTTTAACACTATGATCTTCCATGTTGGCAACGTGCGGTGGTAGTCTGCAACAGCTACATCAATATTTCTAGCTCTCTTGGCTACTCGTAGATCTACCTCCCCTCGGTCAATATTCTTAAATATACTTGGTTCATGTATTTAGATACATATGTGAGTGTAAAAATCTATATCTAATACCAATTTTGTAGAAATAGTTTTATTGAATTCGATTAAAAATTCACCTGAAGATTTCCCTTTATTCTTGGGCTATGTGAATTTCTTATTCAAGTTTCCCTTATTTCTAGAGAAGAAAAAAACATCCTCATGTACCCTATCCTACCCATTTATCTTCCTTTACATGAGAGTCCTGAAAATTATTTGGGCTTAAAGCTCTTTGTCTTCCATTTCCTCTTATCAAAATATGTAAAAAAGGCATTTCGTGCTTCATATTTTTTTAACTATTAAATTGATGATAAGAAGTTCATATAGAGTCTCCTCAATGTTGTTCTTATTGAAATTGACCACAATTTTAGAGAAGCTCTGATGGAGTGATGCAATAATGAGATCATTTCCCAGTACTTTGAAGAGTTTAAACCCTCGAAACTCCAAGAATTCTATGTAGCCAGTGAGCATGACTTTATGATACCAATCTAGTTCACCTTATCCATGATTACTCTGAAATAGTACCATAGAGATCATAAACCATTCTTATATTCCTCTCTCCTGTAAGGACCACAGAGGTACTTGAGCATTGTATAAGAATCCATTTTTTCATGAGTCTTCCTGAGATCACTACTCATTGATGATAGCATCAAACATTGAATGTCGACTGTTTCATTTATATTTTTCTCATAGACCATGAAATCATCATCAATTGACTCTTTGGAAGGTAGATCATCTAATGTTGACCCCTTTATATAAGACATTTGTTCATAGCATAAGATAACCTGAAAGCATCTAAACCATTCTTGGAAGTTACTATTGGTGTGGAATTTTTCTTTTCCAAGAATGAATCGTTGGGATAGTGTAGTTGATGATCTTGTGATTTTTATTCTACAATTAAAAGATCATATCATTAATAATATTTTATTACATTATATGATAAATAATAAATTTTATAAAGTCTCCCACTATTTTATCATGTTTTAATGGCCCTATCCATTGAACATAGAATACTTAGATTCCGTGAAATTCTAGTGGAAATGCCCCATTTTCCCCTTTGCATAACCCCAACAACAGTCAGTAATGCTATTAAAAGGTATTTAGGTAGGAAATTATTTTCCAACTGCGGGCATGCGGCTCCATTATCTGTTGAGTGTACTCCACAATCCCGAAATCATGACTTTTGATTTCCTCAAATCATGCCTCCAATATTATACCAGGTCTATCATGGGATATTACATTTGATGTAATATGGTTATTTCAACCCAAAACCATTCATAACGGATTCCTGTATAAATGTATGTGTCCCAACAATGGTTTGTCAAAAACATTTTTTATGGTGTTTATTCCCTTAATCATGTTACGTAAGTCTTTGTCTGAGTAAATATTTTATTTGATGGTTTTTATCTCTTATGCGTGAATTTATAATTATAGTTATCACATTATTGTTAATACAAATGGGAACATACTTAAGTGACTAGGCATGTCTAAAAAATATTTACCCATAATTCTGGTGTATTTTAGTTTCGTATTGCATGCTTGTTAAATTCATTAATTATGTGATTGTGACAACACATCCATATTGATAAACCAAGAAATTGATAGAATTACATTAATGTAATGTGCATGATCATGAGATTTTATAATTATTAGTTTATTTAGAAGTTGTTAAATTAACCCTGACCTAGTGAAGAATCACCTTGATCCTTTTGGGATCGTGTTTATAGATTTCCACCCATCCACCTCTATATCTCTTGGGATCGGTTTGGTCTAAGATCTAGCGTTAATTTCCTCTAGTAGCTTGGGATTACCATCCATTACATATTCCTTTTATAATTCACATGCTTGTGAGGGGAAAATGAGTTTTAGAAAATATAATCCTTGGTCATGCATGTCCTTCATATTAATGAGGAGAAGTCTCACAGTAAAAAAATAATTTAAACAAATATATTAAAGAAACTATCCCCAATGAAAGGTATTAGTAAAGATCATGATAATCCTTATATGCAACTATATTTACACATAAATAAAACGAGCATTCAATTCTTTAATCAGTCTTGTTTAAGATAAATCCGGATCAAAAAAATTAATTACCTTATTTAATTAATTATTCCTTTTATCTTAAAACCTTTTTTGAATTTCCTTGAGATTCCCATCTATCATAATTTTAAGCAAATAAATTCATTTAAAATTATCATTGTAAGTAACATGTTCCTTGGAGGAAATCCAGTGAATTCCTATTCACAACTACCCAATGAATAGAAATGAACAATACACAGATGTTAAATTAAACACACAAAAATATATAACAACTATCATATGTTGTACCTTAGCATTACGCCCGCACGATGGTACATGTATCAAGGGTTCATATAATATAATAATAAATTTTAATAAATTAATTTAATTTGGATGAGTAAATGATGTGTGGTTCTAACTACACGGTGTGTACTATTTTTCACCATCAATCCGAAGTACACACCCATTGAAATGGCATGTGAGAGTACTTTAGAAATCATCAGAGTACATGGAATGTCTAGTGGGTCACACACCATGTAATTCCTCATTACATTGTATCCAACTAGGCAATCCATGTATGTGGTACATGGTCAATCCCTAACCCCAAGGGGCTACATGTTGTGTCTACTGGGCCACACATCGTGTCATCTAGAAACTGCTTGACACCTATTCCTCATCATCACACAGCTTCATTAAGACTTAGTCAAACTCCAATTACATGGATTGGTTTTTCACACCATACCCAGTGTATTGAACCTTGTCTACATGGTGTGTACTTCCGAATACACATCATATGTTCTGGGTTTGAATAGCCAGGTACCTTTGGTACCACCATATGATATCATCTATTTTATTTTAATCTAAATTAAAAGAAAAGATCATTTTGTAAGGTGATTGGGAAAAGAAAGAGGGGGAAGATATATCAAGAATTATATTTATAGAATGACTAACTTTAATTAAAACAAATAAATTATAAAATGAATAAATTGTAAACGGAATATATAAATAATTATAATCTATGATGTTACCACTCTGATACCACTTGATTGTTCCTGTTACACTAGAAGAGTGGTTGGTCCGGCACCCAACGTTGATTTTTATCATGATCAATGATTATTATGGTATTAATATGAAAATTAACACCACTCTATATGGAATAGAATAAAAAAATTAGATAAAGAAAGAAGAGGCCCAATAACCTTTATAGAGGATCTTGCATATCATGTTCATAATTAACTTAATTAATTTCATAAATAAAATAATACCTAGATCTTCAATATTTTCTTCATTGATGACGCTGATCATCCAGAATGGCCCTTTTAGATTATCGTTTTGCTCTTGTAAGGATACAAACTAGAATCCCTCTAACGCTAATCCTTATGTGCTCTGATGGCCTCTAATTGACACTTCATGTTCCCTGGGCTCTAGTGTGGCGAAGTGAGTGTCTTGTGACGGTTTTTTTTTATTGCATGTTACTTTTTCATGAAGAATGTATCTCATTACATATAAGTTAGGAACGATGACTCGAGAGAGAAATTATTTAGGTTAAAAATTCTCAATTCATCAGATGTGCGGTTCGGTACATGGCACAATAGACATATGTGTCTATTAATTGACATGGGGCTTGAATTACTATATTTAATTCTGTAATATATATTAAATAAATTCATAACCATAGAGAAACCCCATTATATTAATAATGGTATAATGTCATTATTTATGGTGCACCGTCTTGAGAAAAACGGAATTATAAATAAAATGCCGCATCCCAAAATAATAGCAGTATTATATTAGTTTGTGTCTACTAGTTAAATAATTATTTTAATACTGGACTATCTATGGTCCTCTTGAACTCCACATCCATTTATTGAACATTTTATTAAATAAATAAATAAATTATTCTCTAAAATAATTATTTTGTTTTCAAAATTGTTTAATAAATATTTATTAAATGTTCAATAAAATAAATAAATATATTTCACCCATAATCCAGTGAATAAATATTCATTTAATTAATGAAATCATTTTAACTTCAATAAAATTATTACATTATCTTGATAATAATTTTTATTAATTAAATTCAAATGGAATTTAACCGAGAACATCAGAAACACTTTATGTATGGCCCTCTAGAATTCTTTATCATTGGCATTGGGTGGGCTTGTCTAAAGTCCTAAAGTATTGTCTACCAACAGGTCATGGAACCCAAGAGAATGAACTTATTTTCACAAAAATTACATCCATATATGAATTCTCACTATTTAATACAATCCCTTTGTGAAAAGATCTCTTCAAGTAGGTTTTATGATAGTGTCATCAACTTTTGTGCTTGATACTCCATTCTTTGACTACCTGAAATAAACTGGTCATTACACCTTGGCCGTGGAATTTGACGTGACGTTTGTATATTAATCAAAGGGATGAGATATCAAATTCCATAAATGGGTGGGATAAATACTTCATCAAATTATCCATTAATAACATGCCACTCATGACGCACCGGACGTACCCTACTTCCTCACAACTGGCTGCGGGACGGTTTTCGTCAGAAAATCAAAGTGAGTGAATCATGACACACATTAATGATAATCTTAAAGACTAAGGATCATTACCAACATTCCCAGAGAGAAATATCCAATGAAACAAAAACATGAAAAATTTCTACTTGCATCTTTCTTCTTAGAGTCTCATATCTTGTAGATTACGAAGTATGAAATTCATGAGAGGAAGTCTCATCTGCTTACGCATACTCACACCTGACGATTTGTATACATTGTAATCCATCATAATATGTCACCCAACTATAAAACAATATTTATGAATATTGTTATATCATTTCAAGGTTCTCATCATCATAAAAAACATACATGACATTATCAATGCAATAAATACTATATGACGTTATTACATCATAGTCATGAAGAACAATGAAAAATATGTAATAAGATTATTAATATTTAAATACATTGAATTTCCATGAAATAAAAGTACAACCAGTTGGTTCTAGGACACCAACTCTTACATGATCATTGTGCTAATGTTTTTAGAAAATCATATTTCATTTGTCTTTTTTTTCTATGTGACATCTGTTTTAAACGGAAATGAAACATTTATATTGAAAAAAATTATCTTTGGGTCATATCATCCACATTGTGCATTAGATTAAAATGAGATTGATTCATAAATTTCAAAAATAATATATATATATATATATCGTAATATTTTAATATAACCCGGACTCATTTTCTCAATTTTGGCTATGTGACATTAGTTTGAAACAAAAATTGCACTTTTATATTTAAAACACACACTAGGAGTCATACCAATAACAATCTGTATTAGGATGACATGATGTCAACTGATAAATCTCTCAAATGAATTATGTATCCTTTTAATAATTTTATAATGCAATCATAGATTGTTTTCTCTATTTGGAATATGTGACACATGTTATTTTAAATAAAATAATGATTTGATATTGAAAATGCACACATTGAGGCATACCAACTACATAATGTGTTGGATTCATATGTGGTGAATTCCTACAAATAATGAATTATCTTTCATTTTCCTATTTTTTGGTGACAAGTTTATATATATATTTTTCTCATTTTTCATAGTGTGATGATTATTTTAAAAAAATGACACATTTTTATTGAATCGCACAATTTGTGCCACACAAGACACATCATGTCTTATATTAATATGTGATCCATTATTTAATGGAAAAAAATGAATCATGGATCATTTTCCTAAACAATCAAGACTATATGAACATGTTTATATAGTTTTTTCACTATGATTAATTTGTTACACTAAAATGACACATAAAAACAAGGAATTTTTGTAATACCTGACAATTCATTTGAAAACTTTGTATGTAGTCAATTATATCATAAATCAATTATGGATCATTTCTATAATATTTGAAATGAATATAAAATTTTAAATTCTTAGTTTTCATAATGTAACATGAGATATAAACTAAAAAAACTTTTATATTGAAAACATGATCATTCATTCATATGGACTACATCGTGTGTTAGCTTGACATGTAGTCAATTTATATAAGTCACACATGAAATATGTATTACAATCATATGGATTGAAGAAAATTTTGGATATGTCCTCGGTTTAGGTTATGTGACGTATGTTTTAAAGTAAAATGAAAATTTTATATTAAACATTCACACATTATGTCATATAGGAAACATCATGTTTTGGATTGAAATTTAGTGGATTCATACACACACAAAAAATGATTTATTGATCATATTCTTGAATTATCAGAACAATATAAGATAATATTATCATTTTTGGCTATGATATGTGTTTTTTAACTAAAATGACATATTTAATGTTAAAAAAGAGGCACTTTGAGTCATACGTACCATCAACGTCATGTCACAAATTGATGTGTAGTCAACTAGTATATGTCTAAAATAAATGATCGATCCATTTTCAAATGTTTGGAAATGATATGAGATCTTTTATTTGATTTTTAAAATATTATGTGTTTTTTATCTAAAAGGACACTTTTATATTAAATCATTCACATGGAATCATTTGGGTCACATCGTGTATTTGATAGACCATCAGTCAATTCCTATAAATGAAAAATTATTTATGGATTATTTTTCTAACATTTTGGGATATTTTGATCTCATTTACATGGGTTTTTATATGTTCCTCTATTTTGAGTAAAATGATACTTTTACTGTTACGTTGGAAAATTTCACTCATAATGGCCACATCGTGTGTCAAGTTGACTGGCAGTTGATTCTTACACATCCCATGTGAATTTCGATCGTGTAACTAAAGCTTGAAAACAATATAATATTGTTTTCATTGAATCTATAAAGTAATTTCCGTTTTAACTAAAATTAAAAGGTTATATTTAAAACACATACCTTGATTCATAACAACCAAATCATGTGTCAGATTGATATTCATTAAATTCCTACATTGAGAAAATGAATTATTGATTGGTTTTTAGAATTTTGAAAATATTATGATCTAATTTGTTCAGTTTTGACTATATGACAATAATTATAAAAAAATATTAAACATTTATATTTAAAACATGATATTAGGATCCTTATGGACATATCATACATCAGATTGATACATTATATGACAGAAAATTTATCCTTTTTATCAATGAAGGTGACAAATATAACATTCCACAAAATGGTCATGGGGGATGAATGTGATGAAGCTCAAGGAAATCCCCTAATAAATCATAGAACTATCAATTGGAAGAGAACCAGTTGAATAAATAAACATTTACCAGCTATCCTGGTTACCTTTAGATGCAAGAAGATCCACCAAAATGTTATCCAAAAACCAAGTTTGTAGAACTGATTACTAAAAAAAATATGATCCATGCAAGAACGTGTGAGGTAAATAATATTCGAAGGGAATTTCATTTGACATTTATTATCCTTAATGAAAATAGAAGAATCTGATGCTATAATTTTCATTTGAATATCTATGTTATTAGATAATTTGAGTCCATGAAGAATCAGTAATTTCTATACCACCACTGAAGTAACCTGCCCATATATAGAGGAAAAATCCACAATAACCAAGCCTCATCCATCACAAACATCATATCCACTTTGTATGACCCCTTCCAAGAAATAACAATTCAAAATCATTTTTACCCTATATGTTGGAGGCTTTCATCTCACCCAAACACAAGGAAACCTCTACCCATAATCATATCTTCAATCAAACTACTAAGGACAAAAATTAGTGTCGAACTAATGAGATGTTTTCATTTTTATAGTGCTTCACAATAGAAGAGTGATTTTCGAAGAAACATGCACCAAATATAAATAATATTATTCCAGAAACCATAACGATATATAGTGTTATTCATCTCTTATAAAATTCAACATGCAGTAGTGATGAAAAAATGCACCAAAATCATACATTAATAGTGGGTTTTTAACAGCGTTTTATGAAACTGCCACTAAAATAATTTTTATACATAGTGATGGTTCATTAAAACCCTCTATTAAATGATTTAATGTTTTAAAAAAACCTAAAACTTGTCTGAAGACCCCTCTAGTGCTTCAGCACCGACCACCATAAGTCCTACCCGACCACTTGATGTCTCATTGTTGATTCAGAACCCCACCTCCGATTCATGACCGTTGCTGCCAATCACCATTGGTATGGCCCTCAGTGACACATTTGACGCTTCATCCTCAACCTCACTCATGCTTCACTGCTGACCCCACCCCCTGAAATCTCAATTCCCAACCAAACCCCTTAAAGCCTCTTCGCTGATCTCGACCCTCACCTCCCCATCATTCCACTCATCAAAAGGATGAGTAGTATGTGAAAGGATGTTTTTGTCTATATACTTTATAAAAATTCAATTTACCATGGGTGATTAGGAATTACAAATTAATTTATGTTTTTTCAAGGGTGTTTTGAAATTTTTTGATGTGATTTACAACTATTATGAGTAATTGGGTTTCCTTTATTGTGTTATCCATATTAAATTTTTTATTTATCGAATTATATGATTCATGTTTATAGATAATACCTCCTAGAAGTTTGAGTAGGGCTGTTATTCAAGGGTGAAGCACATCTCTTGGTTTTTTGAGTTAGTTTTCATTCCCCTAAATCCCATCATGAATGATTATGGGAATTAATGTTTTACTTATTTGAAGATTTATAAATTTAATGGCACCACTTTAATTCATATATTATAAATTGGATACTTTAATTAAATTACATGAATTTTTTTGATCAATTGAAACTGGTTTAATATTATCAATAAAATTTAGTTGTTTTATTTTTATGCATGGTTTCTTATGATAATATTATTAAATTTAATTGTTATTTAAATTTTTAGTAGTTTTTTATAGTATTTTCATATTCTTTATAATTGTTTTTTCTAAAACATATGAGAATCTAATTATCTAAAGATTATTTTTACTTTTATGCAATACTTACAATGTTCTTGTTATTATTATATAAATTTGGTTTACCCTTACAAAAATTCTATTCTACCTTAACATATTTAGTTTAATGATCTGTTTATGCTTACATAACTATTTTTCTTACCCTAACATCGAATTTATTGTTTGTTTGTTACCTTTACATATATACCATTCTAACCTTATGCATGCTTTGTATTCTTGGTTTTACCCATATCTAATCTCTACATACATTTACAAATGTGTTTCTTACCTTTTCCCAATTGATTTTTACCTTCACAAAAGTTTTTTTTCCTTTATAAAATATTTTCTTAGCTTTATGCGTGTTTTATGATACCCTTAAGAAGCATTAAAAAATTATAAGTTACCATTGTGTAGTTATGTTGATACATTTAAAAAGTGTATGGAATATATGCTTTTCCTTTACACATGATTTAGAAAATTTATATTACCCTTATATAACATTTGAGTGCCATTATACATATTTTCTATATACTATTACATGGCCAGATTAAGTAAAATCGTAAAATTAAACAAAATTTTCTAGTTACACTTATGCAATGCTTATAATTTGTTATTACCCTTAGATATAATTACAATTTACCTATACACAACATGTGTAAAACTAATCTTATCTTTATGAGAGCTTTATATTTTAAAGTTTACCGTTATGAATATTATAAAAAATATTATGTACACTTATGAAGCCTGTGAAAAAATTATATTACCCTTACATGGGATATATAGGTATAAAAGTTTTCTATTATATTTAGTTAGTATCATTTATCATATGTTTGAATGGTAGTAATACTTTTTCACAAGAAAAAAATACAAGCAATGAAATTCATTGAGTGTTTTTTAATTTGAGCATGATACATTTAATAGTAATATTTTTCTGTTATAATTTATAACTGTTGGGTTTTAAATTTCTAATGAAAAATTAGGAAACTCTCATGTGTAAAAGGATAAATGTATTTTTAAATAATTTTATCCATTTGTGTTTTGTGCATAGATAAAAGCTCATAAAAACAAGTGAATAAATAATAATAAAGTCATTTATAACATCATGGATTCATTATACTGATTTGTTGAGGCATTTCTAGTTTCCCTATATTTTCTATGCTATGTATCAATTAATTATGGGTCGAAGTTCACTACTCTATAGTAGTTTCTTCTTCCACATATTCTAATAGTCCTAATAGTATTATTATTTTTCATATGTGTCTATAATTATTATTTCAATGATGGTTATACAAAAATGTAAGATGTAGTTTGTTGTTAATTTTATCAGATGAAAATGTAATACCAAAGTTTTTTCCCATATTTTAAAATAGAAAAGGTTATGTATACATATTCAAAATATTGAATGATAGGTTAGGGATTCACATATAAAGTATAGGGTTTTCGTTTGAACCGTAAAAAGGGAAATGTTGGTTTTGTACAATAATAGACAACGTTCAGCCTAATACTATAAAAGAAATATTCGATCTTTATTTTACGTCAATGTTAAACATGTTTTAAAAATATTATTTTATTTTTAAAAAAAATTACATATTATATTCAAAAGTTCTTAACCTAAAATAATTTATGTTACATGATTAATCCCTTCATAAATATAATTATTTATAATTTTAGTGATTGAACTCATGAAGTCATGAAAATTGATTCTTGATCCCCTATAAGAAAATATTATTTAACATATTTATATTTTTTCAACAAGTATATATGAATCTAAATTCTTATTTAGTATTGGTTATGTTTTTTAATTGTTTTCTATTTTTTAGGCACATTGTGATATATATGGATTAATGCTACATCACATTACTGAGAAACACACCTCAGTATGCTAAGGGTTTAGAGGAGTTTCTATATTTTTTGATTTTTAATCGATACGTTGATGTGAGAATAATATGTAAATGTACTAGATGTGGATTTAGAATATTTTTTAAGAGAGATGATGTTTATAAACACTTGATATTGAATCAATTACCTACTCAATATATTTTTTGGATTTGGAAAGAAGAAACAAATGTTACAGAAAGGTTATGGATTGATGTCAATCCACGGAATGAGATCCCAACTTCATCAAAAATGGACAATGAAATGAAAAAACTTATAAATGATTCTTTAATCATTGCAAGACAATAACATCGACATCAAAACATATCATAATAACATCTTTAGGGGTCCTAAAATAGAAACATGACAATTGATGTTTTTTGGAGTGTAGGACATCCCGATCCAGATTCTAACATATCATTATATAATCCTCATGATTATATGGAGACTAATGTAAGAGAAAAATTCACTGAGTAGACAGATGCATTCCATGGTTTTGTTGGTGATGTAAATTAATAGTTTTATAGTGGATGTTTTCAATATTCAAAAAATTATTTTCTTCTGAAGTTTTACCATATAAAATGCTTATGATGAATTAAAAATAAGGTGATGTCTATGATATTGGAATTATTATGAGATGTGTTTCCTGAATCAAATATCCCTAATTTATTTTATGATATGAAAAAAAAATTTAAGAAGCATGGTCTGAATTGTACAAAAATTAATGCATGCCCCAATGACTCTATTATTTATTGGGAAGAGGATTCCAAAATATAGGATTATAGAAAATTTTCTTCTTATAGATAGAAGTATATTGGTGATGTTGGATATTTGAATTAACATACTACAATAAAGAATAATAATATGAACACACCTATAATGGATTTATGTTACATTCCATTAAATCCTCAATTGAAAAGATTTTTCAGGTAATCAAAAACCGTTGAACACATCAAGTTGCATTATGTAGATACCAAAAATGATGGGATAATGATACATCTTATAGATTCAAAATCATAGACGAAATTTGATTCATTACAAAAAAAAATTCTAATTTTATCCTTGGATTGTTTTATTGGGGTTGGGTAATGATGGATCCAACCCATTTGTTACTTTGAGTACTAGATATAGCATTTGTCCAGTTGTTTTAATCTTGTACAATCTGCATCTATGGATGTGAATACAATAAACAACATTTATTATTTTTATTATTATTCCTAGAAACATATTCTAGAAATGATATTGATGTATATGTTCATTTTTAATTGAATAATTACCCAAGATATGGAGCAATGGTGTTAACAAATATGATTCATTTTCTTAAACAATGTTCAAAATGGAAGCTGGTCTAATGTGGACAATTACTGACTTCCCTGAACATGAGAATTTATCTAGTGAGAACAAATATATGGTTTTGGATTGTCTTATTTCTAACGTTGATTTTGATCCCAAATGGGTACCTCGTAGTAAAATAAGTTCCTTGTGTCATCGAATATTTCTCGACGAATTTCATAGATTTCATATGAATAAGTAAATATTCATTGGTTTTATTTATTGTATAACACCTCCAAATTTTTTAATAGGTTCTGAAATATTAGAACACCTTGGATACAATGAAACAGAATTGGGGAAGGTGCATCATTTTAATGATAGTTGGAAACAAGTTTAAAGTGCATCGTCATGTGAAATCAGAACGTAAAAATTGAAGAAATAAATATATTTTTCAAACTCTTATATTGTGAATGTAATTTGATGCGGCATAATATTGATGTGATTAATATTGAGAGGATATTTTGTGAAAAGTTTACCTTCACATTACATTATGAGAATGGAATGTCGAAAAATAATCTTCATGCTCATAAATACTTATAAAAAATGAACATATATTATGATCTATATGCATTTGATAATTGAAGGTATGCTCCAACAATTTTTTCAATTAAAAATAAGGATAAAGATACATTCTGTAAAATTTCATAACATGTGAAGGTATATTATAGTTATTCAAGAAACATCTAGTGGTGTGATGACATAATGCATCATAGGTTATGTGGATTTAAATTCCACGATTCCCATATTTTGTTACACCAGTTACATCCATTGGCATTGTGTACATTATTACCTAAAAAGGATACTGCTATTGAAATCCAATTCATAACATTTTTACAAGAAACTATGTGAGAAAAATCTACATCCATTTCATCATGATAACCTTCTGGGGATAATTTTATTAAGATTTTTTTCAACTGAGGTGATCTTTCTTTTGTCGTTTTTTAATGTCATGATCTAGTTAACTATCCCTTTGGTTGAGGAAGCTAAATTACGAGCCCCATGTATTATCGATAGATGTTTCCAATTGATATATACTTTATTGGTATGTTTTTCACTTCAGTAAAAATTCATGGCACATTATTAAATACATATTTATGTTTTTTTATTTTATTTCACAGATATCACGGGAATTTTAAATCATACTTGAAAAATAATTCTCAACCTAAGGGATATATTTCTAAAGTCTCTTAGGCAGAGGAGTGTCGTATGTTTTTTATCGATACATGGATGATATACAATTATGATTCAATTGAGTTGGACATGGTGAAGACACATCAACTCAATCTAGAATAGGTGGGGAATCAAAAATATTTCCTGATATTGGTCGATCAGTTGTGAGGATCTCAAATGTTATGCTAGAAGAAATAAAATTATTACAGGAACATAGATATGTGATGCTGAATATTGAAATTTTATTTCCATTTATTGAAGAGTAGAGGATACAAAAAAGATATTAATGAGAGGAAGAACATGTAATTAGAATGTTATAACAACGTCTATTAATAAATAGCTTGTAGAATGGTCTACAAGGCGGGTAAGTTCATAAATATTTAAATCAACGCATATATTAGGTTTTTACATAAAAATTTGTTAATGTAATAATATATATGACTTTTTACAGATCATGAATACTTATTATCATGCAGATATGTCAAAATATTTGATGTTTCTTATTCGATGTCCTCTAAAACAAGATAAAATTATCGATGCTTACAATGTGAATGGATTTAGATTCCATACAGTTGATTGGGAAGAGGGTTTGAAAGCATAGAATAACAGAATTTTTATGGTTTTTAATGTGGAATACTATATAATCTTGACTTCCAAACAACATTTAGTTATTTTATTCAAATTCAATTGGAGGAATATTATCATGGGTGTTAAAAGAGATACCATGCAATTTACTTTTGTGAACATATCTTTCTTTATGGATGTTGGTGACCATAAACTACATGATCTTTATATATTATCATCGCATGTGGAAATTTTATTTTATGTGAAAGATGTCGGGGATAAAGGGCGGCGAGTAGTTTCTCATGTAAAACAAATAGACTTGTATGTTATGGGTGATGAAGTAGCCGATTTTACCTCTAAGATTGAATCTCATAAACAATATAAAGTTGAATTATTCTTATATCATGATATTGAAAATATTAGTCATGATAAAGTGGATAATGTAGATGGCGTAATGATGGATTCTGAAACTGACATGATTGAGGAGAAAATGATTTTATGTGTAGTCATCCATTTATTTATCAACCACTTGTGTCATTAGTGAAGTCATTCATTATCATTGTTATGTATATATTTTTTGTTAGTATTGTGCATCTGTTATCATTTCTATTTTGATCTACATGAATTTTTTGAAATATATGTTTGAAACATAATATTATTTGATTAAATAATTGCAATTCCACATAGGATGCATTATACTCATTCAAGTCGACTCTCAGGTGACGTTTCATCAACTATAGAGATATATGATGATCCATATGTGTCCCTCCATATAGAACCTGAGACACCATCCACTTTCCCCATTCACTATCTCTTACACCCTCCGGCAACGTCCTATCAGTAGCTTAGTCAATGATTTTTCGTTTAGCAGCCTCAGTAGTGAGGGAACAGGGACCCACTTCTAGTTCTTCATAGGGATATTGGAGGGTTATTTTTATAGGTAAAAAATATTAATATGAATAAATTTATTTTACATTTTTTAAAACACTAAGGGTTTTTTCATAAAAGATGGAAACAATTCCACTACAGTTAAAAATATTAAAGGTTCAGATGTATGTAATCTAACGATACAAAAGACATTTGTTCCATTTGATTCCTATGGGGTCCCTACAAATGACATCATGGGATTAAATGGCCATATTCTAGGCCAGCTGGCAGCGGAGCCCATTTCCCTTCCCATTATGTATGAGTATTGAAGTCATATGCCTTCATATTGGAAAAATGATGTTTTTGATTCACAAATAAAGGTAATTTAAATAAATTATATAGTAATTGAATCTCATATTAATTAATGCTAATATTTTTAAAATAAATCTATTTGAACATATGTTTTTCACTTTACTGTTGTTGTTATACTATCATGAAACTGGGAATTCAAAAACATAGGAATGAAATAGAAAAAATTTAATTGGAGATTATGGACAGAATTCGAAAATACATTGTTGAGCGCCCATCAAATGTATGATAAGGAGCCAAATGGGATATCTCTAGTGTAATAGAATGTTTTCATTGTTAGGAATAACGATGGGAAACACATGGTATTTAAATATATATTATTATGTTAATATCATATTGAATTTATACATGTATATAAATAAGAGAAATCATTGCATACATTACTATTAAATTACAGTTTAAATATTTCATAATCTTTCAAAGAAGAATGCATTGAGTCGGGATAAGCATATTAGCTATCACACTATAGGGTCAAATAGTTTTTTAAGAAGTTGATCGACTCTGGTAATATTTTCGTTAGATAAAATACTTATTAGACAATTTTATCAATTTAATATATTAAATTTATTATTTATCATTGTTTACTGTAGTCATAGAGTTAATCCCACCAAGAATCCGGAAAGGAAGTGTGGGTGAATTTTCATAAAAAAACTGATGGAAGATTTATTAATGAGCCTACTAAAGAAGCTGGGGTGTGAAATCATTTTTCATTATAATAACTTATTATTAGTTTTACCTATGTTAATTTATATTTCTTCCAATATGACTTCTATTTGATTTATTGGTAAAAATTAAAGAACTATATGATGTCAATCCCACACAGTCCTACTCAGTCTCCTAGGATGACCATGTTGGTAATGTATTTAGGAAAGAGCTTCCTGGTCGAGTGCGCAGGATGGGTTTGAGACCATTACCATATGAGGTCTTTAGAATAATAATGCGGATTGAAATTTCATGTACTCCTAGTTGTTGTAACTCCCTGCCCCAACATTATTATAGAAATATTGATTCTTTATAATACTCAATAGAGGAACCTGCGGTTGAGATATCAATTTTGACGAATGTGTTTCTTGATTTATATCATATGATGACCATATCTTCCCCAAACAATTTTTCATCAATGACTTTTGGGGAGAAGGTAAATCACACAACATCTATATAATTTATCTCACAAACTTTTATAGATTTCATGATTAAATATAAATCTTCCACATTGTTTAATTTTCAATATAATTTCCTTATAGGTTCTAATAGTAGGAAGTAGAGATGGATATAGATAGGGTAATGAGAAGAGTTCATCATCGGTTAATGATAAGGAGAAAGAGTTTTTTCATGTATTAGTACATCCAATGATGGTATTTCTTTTATCTTTTTCTTATATTTTAGATAGGATCATGATAATGGGTTCCCAATTATTGGGTTGTATAACTATTTGTGTATATTTTCTGCTTCAACGGGATATAGAGAATGAAATTTTTTTATAATCATATATGATGTTTATTTTTTTGTCTCTCTTTTACATATAAATTGATCTGACTATTATATTAAACTATTTCCCATGATTATTCACAATTCCTTACTATGAATGATTATACTCACACCTACATAGTCTTTCCCTGCATGGTATGATTTGTTATACCGAAAACTTATAGGTGGTGTCTTTTGGTGACCTATATCTATGAAACATAGAAGTAAGTGGAGGAACTAAACATGTTTGGTGGTCAAACATAGGAAGCCTGAGTTGGGAACTCCTCTTCTTTTTCAATTTAATTTTCTTCTAGATTGGGAACTACAATCCTTCATCGTTGTTAGGAATGTATTTTACACATTTCATTGGCTATATATTTATCTATATCATTATAATGAATTTCATAGAGGTTAGTACATGAATATTTTACAATGAGAAGTTCTATTTTATTATATCTATGTACTATTTCATGGAGTTGTGTGTGTGTGTGTGTTCATAAAAAATAGGACAAATCCTCCGACATTAGTGATATTATTACTCTATGCATGTTCATGGCCATTTAACTGTTGGGGTTGAACACGTTTTACCACTCTTAGCTTGCTTGTGTCCCATGTTGGGTCCATATAGGTCAAGTCATGAAGCAAAACCCCATGGTTTTCTCCAAGACCATAATCTCTATCTAACACAATCCATTATCGGTACATCGATACACTTTTCCAAACCTCATGTCACAACCTAGTCCTACTGACCATGGATCGTTCTATGTTATATCTCACCAAACTAAGGACTTATATCACTTATCAAAACATTCATATCTCAAGACTATAACATATAGGGCCATCTCTATCTATCTGACCCTCTATTCAATTATTATCTTCTTGTTTTAACTTCTTGGTTAGATCTATATCTTGATGGGTTTGGTGATCTCCCTTTTGGGGTATTTTCATGTTCCATTTGTGCATAGACCTAGTTTTTTGAGCTCTGTCTTCTTGGCCTTGTATATGACGTTGGGATTTAATATATTAACTCATAATATGTGTATTTTTGTCAGACTAGGCACATAGAGGCTTGTATGTTGTTTTTTGTGATCACATAAAGGCGTTGAATAAGTTTTGGAAGTCCTAGGATTTCATAAAGTAATTACTCGTTGTATAAATCCATGTAAATTTTAATCCTTATTTGTGGATGTTTATATCATTTATTGATATTTAGGGAGATTTATCTTTTTTCTAAGAATTTCTTATTGGATTTTAATAATTAATGTCCCTATTTTTGAAAAAGGTATTCATGATGGATGGTTTTATATTGGAAATTATTTCTTTATTATTAAATTAATATATCTTTTCTGTAATTTTTATGGATTTAGTTTAAACTCGTGAAGACTCATTTTAATGAAAGTATGTCAATTATTTGTATCTAGTTTTAAATGTGTTATATTTTTTTCCCTTGAAAATTTATTGTGTAATAGTTTAAATAATTAACATACATCTAGTGAGAAATGTATTGAGAAGTGTATTGATTCTTTCAATTTATTGAGAAATGTATTGATTATTTCAATGTATTGAGAAATGTATTGTTGATTCATTAAATGTGTTGATTATTTTAATGTGATTATGTATTATTTAATATTTTAATGTGTTATGTATTGTTTTATTCATTCAATGTATTGAGAAATGTATTATTCCATTTAATGTGTTGTTATCTTCGTTCAATGTGCTGATTCCTTTTGTTTTGGGTAGAATTAACGTACGTTGATTATTTATTTTTTACATGTGTTGTTTAACTTGTAGTTTGATTATATATTAGATGATCCAGTAATATATTCAATGTTATTGTCGTGTTGTTCTGGCTATAGGTTTTGAAGTTATACAACCTGCTGCTTGATTTTTTTGTAATTCATGATTTAGTGGTGGTTTAAATTTTCGCTAGATATAGTTTTGTTCACAGTCATTTAAATTGATAATGTATTATTCTATTTTTAGGGAGGTTGTTAAAATAGCTCCTAAATATGACAAACTATTACATAGCGGTGGTTTTATCGATTTTAGTGGCAGTTTTTCTGTAAAAAGTTCATAATATAGCATCAGTTAAAAAATGTCACTAGATCCTAGTAATTCTTTAAAGAAACAATTTCCTATAAAACTAAAAAACAACTAAAAATATGGTTTCTATGAAAATTTCCGGAAACCAACACTAAATAGGTGGAATTTTTGTATGTGGAATGAGGACACCAATTTTAGGGACGGTTTTAACCGCCGATAAATAGACATTTTATCATAGTGAATTGGGAAGATCCCTTATCTTGGGATGCATTTCATTATTGTGAATCCCAATATAGATTCCAAAAATCATCCACAGATATTATGAATCCACTGAATCTGGAAAGCCAATAACATGAACCTAAAAATACGTAGCCCAGTAACATTTACAAAATAGATGAATAACATATTCCTATTTAGAATAACCACAACACTTTCATTTCAATGCGAGAGGAATAATAATTTAGTGTATATTATCTTTATAAGGAATATATAAATGTTGAATTCTATAAATAAGAAAAAAGTTATAGAAAAATATTTACAAAATATTTTTCTACTCATATTATCCATGTTAGAAACTATATGAATCATAGCTCAAAAAATAATATCAGTATAATTAATACCACATATATACATGATCGTTTGAATCTCAATATCAAAAAATTAATTATAATTTAACTAAATTTTGAAAAACAAATACAAGATCATTTTTTATATTCTAATAATGTGACATGTGTTTAAAACTATATTTCTTTGTAAAGATCAATCTTCCACACAAAATTTTCTACTTCAAACTCCGGTTCAACTTTCTTCACTTATATTTATATGATTTTACTATGATAATTGAATCATAATATAATAGTGGAATCACTATTATTATTTATTGTATCTTTCATTAGAATGACTTTTTGTGAATGAATTGTGAATGTGAAGGAATTCATGTTTCATATTCATCATTGATGTATAGGATATTGTAACAGATCTAAGACACTTTTTAGATACTCATAAAAGGTAGAAATACACAAAATGAATATGATAATTCTAATAGCATTGATGTACAATACCATGTATTTTATAAAATGAATTTATATTTATGGGTTAAAGGATCCTTTACCCATTTCCCTCTAACCATGATCTTTATTATACCATCATTGTATAATCTCTCATGACAAAAACTAACTTCATGCGTGCTACTAGCTCAACCAAAATTTTTATAGTGTAACACATTTCGATAAATAAACCTATGAAATAAATCAAATCATTCCTTCTTTTCATCCTCATCACTAAAGAATTTTACTGTTTCAAAAAACTCAAAATAAAACCTAATGAATTGATATTTGGGAAAATTTGATAATAAATGCATGGAAATTTGTGGAATGATAATATACGATTTAGAATCATTTATAAATTATAGTAACAATGGTATTTATGATATGTACCATCAGTAAATAAATCATACATGTTCAATTGATGTTGGAATGCATCTACAGAAGCAAATGGATTTGAATGTGTCTAAAATTTATTCCCATCATATTGGGGCCTATTATAAGGTTTCTTTTTCTAATTCTCTCATATAGAGCACCCTAAATAAAAATATTCATTCCTTTTTCATTGGGTGGAGGAACCATATGTTGGGGAGGATCATCAACCCTATAGACTAAATCATGAGTGTAAAAATATATATGGTGGGGTTCAAAATTTTTTTGATGATTGGAAGGTAAAATCGTTATAAATTTATATTAATTAAAAATTTTCAACTAGAATATATATATATATATATATATAATATTTCAAATAGTATATGAAATTTATTTTAGGTAAAGTAATTTCTATGTATTAAGATGGTGACGCTTCAAATTCCAAATGTATCTCAATGGTCATAGCATGTACAATATCACATACATAATCGCTAATCACCTCAACTTGATGTAGAAAACTATTCTTACACCATGTACTCTGCCCACCCACCTCTAAAACATATTTATTATTTTTAGTACATTGACTTTTATGTTATCCTAGTAGTACATAGAAAATATAAGAAAATAAGTAAAATATAATTTTAATTGAAAGTGTCATTACTCTAGAAAATTACATGTTTGGGGATTCTAGTTTTTTGATGGTATATAAACCATCAAATTATACACCTTCACAAAACATAGTTTTTTTACTATAACTATAGCTCTAAATTCAAACCATTTACAATTAAAAATATTTACTTTAAATGTAAAATTATCTAACACATGTATTAATTTAATTATGAGGAATTGTTACATATTCACATAAATTGGATTTCAATCCATGGAACTGAATACGTGCATCAAAGGCTCTATATTCCTAACTCAACTATTTCACACCAAAATATGTCAATAATATTCTTTTATAAGGAATGTATATCCAATAATTTAGAGACCAGTGTAAGATATAAAATTTAAATTTTGGTCCCCTGGTTATCCAATGAAGTTGTTCAAAAATAGAATTGGGATATTTATATAACACCATATAAATATGATTTTGAACCATCTTGTAAACTTTTCATTATGGGTAAATGATATACATTTTTATCCCTTGGTGGATTCAAATGTATAAGAATTTATATATGGGATCAATCATTTCATAGAAACACTAATCCCTTTTTAAAAATTTAATGTTGAGTCCTCTTGTGCTCTATAATGGTAATTCAGACAACACCTCTTCCAAAAATTTCTTATCCTATAAGGCTTCCACAATGATGATATTTTAAGAGAACAATGATATCAATATATGGGAGGTAATCAATACAGAATTCAACTACATCATCAATAATAAATCACCCTTCAATAAAACCTTCTAACAAACGTCAATTCATGATATTACCCTTCAAAATATTAATATATCATCTAGTGGGGTACATCTATCAAAAATGTTTTTTAAATAGATTGAATCTATCAACAGTGTTCATTACCACATTGATGAAATTATCTAACTTAGTTAACCATTAGGTGGAAAATTATATCAACGATGTTTGGTTTGAATAATAACTCCACTTATAATAATATAATAGTAATATACTAATTCAATATTGTAAACATCATAGGGTATATTACTTTACTGCATATGGATTTGAAAATGAAGAAATATTTGGTTAATATATGTTTTACACTTCTAGGATAAACGATATGTAATGTTATAAGAATATAATCATCATCAAAACATGACCATATTGTTATTATAGTCTTAGTAACATCGATTTATTCATTTAAAAGATATTAATGATATTTATTTGATACGCCTTCGTATATTTTACACCATTAAAGAAATTTCAAAAATGAAATTGTTCATAACAAGATAGATTGTAATCTAGTGGAGGAATAATAGTGTTCCTTTCACGCTTCACTGGTTACAACACATCACATGTCTTCATATTAGACATGTACAATATTTCCTTAATTACATATTTTATTATCACTAGTACATTTTGTGATATGACAATAACAATGTCACTTATATTTTTTTTATTCATGACATCAATAAAATATCTAACACTGAAACAATTCCAATATGGTAGGTCAAGGAAATTTCATCTACTTTTTCCAACCATATTTTTGAATGTTTTTCAAAAATGGATTTCCCAAATTATATTAATTATATTATACATTATTTAGAAGTTGATCACACATTTAGTAGGATGATGTGGTGCATAGTTTGGTATTTAAATTGAATGATATCATCAAATATCAGAATTTATTTCATTAGGGTAAAAATTTACAATTTCCTAATCACACAGTCTTAAAGGAATGTTTCAACCTAACTAAGTGTGTACCATATACAAAAATGTGACACCCAAACACTATAATAATGTTATATTCTAAAAAATCTATATTAAGGAATGTCAATTATCAACCTATAAAATTTTGTTCTAAATATGAAATATTCAATTATATGAGGCTCAATAATTGTAACCATTTTTTCCCACATCATATTCATATTTTTATCAAAAAATCCTAATCTATATCAATATCATTTCTAGGTTGTTTTTATCTATATATAAATAGAGGAAAAATAATGTATTTGTGCTTCATGAATGACCATGGTGGAAATATATAATTTTCTAGCATAAATAGCCATCAAATGTGAGTACTACCATGCACACTAATAGTACATATTCTGTATGTAGATAACACAAGTCAAAGGTTTCATGTCTTGTTTTCAATTTTTGGATACTCATAATCCATATTTATCCACTACGGAGAGTTTATTGGGTATTGTATTTTACCATCATCAATTTTTTTATTTTGCTGATATGAAAAATTTATTAGTAGTTTCCTAACATACATAGAGATGTATAAAAATTGGAATGATAGTAAAATACCATTCACATGTTGGTGTACTTGATTTATTTTTCATGCATAGATCTATGAAATACCCAACAGATGTTATGAGTGATTCGTGGCCCTTGGAAAAAAACAAACAATTAGTTGGACTTGAAAGTATTTTCTTAGAGATCATTCACATTGAAAAAATAATTTTCTATATGAAATATGTTTAAAAAGGAATATAATTTTCTATTCGTAACATATAAATCAGGATACCAAGTAAATTAGAAAATTTTGGGTCACTCATTATGAAACCATCTTTAAATGTATATATCATTTATACAGCTAACAATGTTGTATATTTAGTAAAAGTAGTATATTATGGTGTATTTTCATAGATATTAAACCCATTAAACAACATTGTACAATCATGATGGTTATCTTGAATTTTTTTTCTATTCATCCATATGATATCCATCATCATTTACACTAGCAATCATATCAACTGATCCAAAAATCACAAAATCATACCAGTTAGTATTTACATTATTTTATTCCTAATGTTTAGTCCAGTAATCTTGTATTTGATCTATTTTTTGACAAATAAAATATTCTTACAACACATATAGGTGAATGTATCTTGAATAATAACAACTTAAACATGTATAAATGATTTTAGAAGGGTCATATGCATGCTTTATTGTAATCATTATATGAATTTTGACACCATCCTCATACACCATTTTTAAATGATAAGCGGTCACCTATTTTTATTCATATCCATCCTATTATGATCAATAATATCAATATTATAGAAAAAAATATCAAATAAGGTATTATTAGTAAAAGTATAATGTTATATATAATTCAAAGAAATTTGGTAATTTTCCTAACAAATAAAATTTATTCTCACATTAGATGCTCAATAAAAAAATTAATAAATGTTTTGATGTTATGATGATATAAATCATTATAATTGGAATACAAGTATCTTTATGAGAATGTTTCGAATTTATAACATTCAATTAAAACAATAGTTTTGATGTTCTAAAAAAATGAGGGTGAATTGTGCAACATTAATGCAAGAATGCAATGATGGATGGATGCCTTGTAGAAAAGAGTTAAAGGTGGAATCTAAATTAAAATAAGGTGAACCCACATGGGATGATTACCACCATGATTCTATTTTTCCCTTTGGAATATTGTAATATTGATCTTATAATAATGGACATACTGGAATACTAATGTTGAATGAATCTCAACATGAAAAATTTGGGGTAATGATTCTTAACATGTTATATTTTTAGAAACTGGTAACATAAAAAGAAATAACCAAAGCTTTTAGAACGGTATTAATTTCAAAAATTGAGGGAATAATTTTTAGAGAAATCTTAAATAATCAATTAAGAAACATTATGTTATTTTACTATAATAATAAAAGTCTAACTATGTTTATTGAAATTGATTTGTAGTGGTAGAAATATTTTTTTTAAGGGAATGTGTTAGATTCACAAAGTTACGAAGAGTAAAATAATATTTTCATATATTAAAAAAGACAATGATCAATATTTTTCACCCACCAAATTATTAATGTTTTACAGTTTGTGTAAAATTATTATGGATAATAAGGTTTTTGGTGATAGAACATAAACCATTATCTATGCTAAAAATAATTTTATTTATATAAAATTGATTGAATTTGACTATAACGAAATCCTTTAGTAATATTAAAAACATCAAAAGAATAACTAAACCATTTTAGGACCCCTATAATCCTTAGAGGGAACTCATCCTCTATCCTTTTCCACATTTAATTTTCTTTATTTTCATCTTTATTTCCCTCAAATGTTTCTTATCTGTAAAGATCAACATTTTTTGATGGATTCCAGAAACGATCTATCTCATCCTCGGAGTTCATGGATGCCTCATTGCTTATGACCATAAGGTTGATATAGCACATTTCACAAAACTTATTCCCTTAAAAGATTCATTTGACTAGTTTGTTTTCAGATATTTGAAACTACGTGAAAGATTAACTATGAGACTTCTCAACAAAAAGAATTACATGATTTAGATCTCTTCAGATAACCACTTGGTCTGCCCCTACTCCAATGCCCCTGAATATAAAATAGGTCTTCTTTGTCTTTATTTACGAGGTATTATGACATTCACATGAAATGAGATACCCTAACTATGGTTATTTGGGTTAGTTTTTTAGAGCAGCCTCTTACTTTATATAATCCTTCCATTATTCTAATGTTAGATAATGGGTTCATTGATATTTGTGTTATCGTGGTAGAACTAGAACAATTTTCCATCATATTTCTCCACAAATTTCTGTAGAAGTCGGTATTTTGGGGACACCAACAAAGAATGATTGGATTGAAGTTGGGGAAGATATCTGCTACATGAATCCTAATTATTTTGATTAATTGATCTATTTTTTATCTTCATTGAAGAAAATGTGTCACTTGATATCAGTGTGTAGGAATGGGT
This sequence comes from Viscum album, assembly GCA_963277665.1. Lineage (NCBI taxonomy): Eukaryota > Viridiplantae > Streptophyta > Magnoliopsida > Santalales > Viscaceae > Viscum > Viscum album. The sequence continues at coordinate 356,226,048 of OY728158.1, read as the reverse complement.
GCATAAATCACATATAGAATATGGAATCATGAATATGATGCATTGGTGAGGGCATGGTGTCCACTTTCGGTGTCGTTATAAAGGAATAGGTTCATGTTGGTGTTTTTTTACTGAAGTAGTAATTCAAGGGTAGTTAGAATTGGATCACATGAGGGCGGGGAGTCTAATGGGGATGAACTTCCCCCATGCCTCACAGACAAATAGATAACTTCAAGTGGAATAGAAAAGGTTTTCACCATCTAGAAGGAGGCACAGCTATTAATCTCTTATTTAAGAGTAGTTGACATAGTTGGTATATTGATGTTTGATTTTGAGGGGCTGGGTGAAACTATGCCTATGGATATTAAAATAAATGCATTTAAGTTGTCAACCAATGAGATGGAAATTAGAATTTGTAATGAATCTAAACCCAAGGGGGTTTTATCATAGGCTTATGAGAAAGATGAAACTATCTGTATAACTAGTTGTGTTCACTAAATTTGTGTGAATGTAACAAGTAGGGTGAGGTCAAGAGGGACTAGATCAACTATTAATATTTTCAATCTCGTTGAAGATCTAGAGTTTGAATGTTCCATTTAGATACAAGTGGATGAATTAAATGAAGGAATCGAGATCCAATCCCCAATACTTGTAGAGAACTTTTCTGACAGCCAAATCCTTTTTGAGGTTGATTATGAGGATGATATATCTAGCCAACTTATGTTGGTAAGTGTTGAGGGAGGGACTGTTGGACTCATGTACATCCAAACGAGAAGGAAGGGGATGAAAGAAAAAAAGGAATTTAGGGAGTTGTGTGGTGTTTAAGGAAAATATGTATAAATGGAATAAGGACCATTCTCGGTTACCTATGATGATGGAAACAAGGTTAGCCAAAAAAATTAGTGGTGGATAGTGAACCCATGTCTTATGGCTATGAATAGAAGAAGAGTTCGAATCTTCATAGTGAAAATTAGATAGTGAAGTTTGGTATGTAAAATGAATAAGAATATGTGTGTGGTATAGTGGAATATCTAATTTTGGAATATGAGGTAACTAATAATACTTTATGGGTAGTAGTTATGGAGGATGGGTAAAAGGATAGAAGTGGGATATTATTATTCAATTAAATGAATAATTGTTAGAGGATACATCTCCGATCAATTCTACAAAGGAGGAGGTCGATATGATGAATGAGAGGATTAGTTAAGTGGAAACTAATAGGGAATAGTGTGTATCAGTTAATAATCATGACATTATTTTTATATGTGGGTTCAACAATATGATTATTATTGTGGAAGATTATATTCAAACATTAAATGAGATGACTTACAGTTTTGATGAACTCATCGAGGATGAACTAGACAAGAAGGTAAATACTATTTAATGGAGGTCATAGAGAAAAAAGTTTATAATAGACAGAAAACCAATTTCAATGATTCAATGATTTTTTATTGGGTAGGTTTATTGAATCTTATACACATGAAATGTTACGCACTTTTCCCACAATAGTTCTTTTTATAACAAAAAGTTAATTATCAATCACCTACTAAAGACTATATAAAATATATTTTTAATATTAAATGAATATATATAAAAAATTAAGAAAAAAATGTAAAAAATTAATTTACATTATTGAAAAACAGATAATATCAAATGCATCAATGTAATAAATGAGTGAATTTTAATAAATAAAAATAAATATACTTCAAAATTATTCAAAAAAATTAATGATTTTTATTATTTATATAAATTATAAAAAAAATGAAATTGAATATATATTAAAATGTAATGAATACATAATAAATATATTGTTTACCATATTACATACCTTAAATTATAATGAATAAATAAGTACAACTAAATAAAAAAAATAAAGGAATTTCAATAATATTTAAAGAGAATTAATTATAGAAGAATTTTAAAAATTTATAAAATATGTAGTAAATAAATAATAATAAATAATATTAATTGAATTAATATTAAAAAAATAGTGAATTTTGATAATTCAAAATCTATATATTGCAAAAAAATAAAAAAATGAACACGTATTATTAATTATTTAAACTATTAAAAATGTAAAAATGAATATATAATAAAATAAAAATGAATAAATGATAATTATATAAATTTAAGACAAATTAAAATCATTTAATATTAATAAATAAATATATATACATATATATGAAAATTTGGAAAAACTAAAAAAATTATTTAAGAATGAAACTTTTAATATTTATAAAAAAATTACGATTATTATTGATTAGATAATATATAAAATGATTAAATTAAAAAACTATTTAAAAGTATTAAATAGAATATTTTGATTAATAATATAAATAATGAATAATATTTACTCATTAATATATCTATATAATTGTATGGAAATAAAAATAAAAATAAAATATATATAAACTATTGAATAAATTAAATAAATATTATGTGGGTGTACGTTCTATATAAAAATAAATTAATTACATATATGTAAGTGTAAAATTATTGTAACATGAGTTTTATATATGATAAATTGAAAAAAGTAACATTTTATTAAATGCCCATTACTTGTTACTATTACATTATACTTTTAATTAATATAATTATTAATTATAAACAATTTTTCACTAAGTGTATGACTTATTTAATGTAAATATACATATTCTGTATTATATAAATCAAATGTAAGGAAATATTATATATATTGATATATATATATATATATATGACGAATGAAGTTGGTGACACATGCATGACGCATGTATGTGGTGATAATGGTATGATGCGAGCAGGTGGTGGCAAAGGCATGACGCATGCAGTATGATGGAAGCAACACGTTGCCCTGGGCCTTCAGGCCAGTTTGTGGGAATTTTTGGTTATGTAATGGGCTTTATGAACAGTAGTCATTTAGGCCATGTAATTAATAAATAAAGCTTAATGGGTTGGCTATCTTTCAGGGGGGATATGGTCAGCCTTTCGGGCATGTGTGTAGTGTGTGTGTGTGTTAAATATTATTGTACCCTCAAACACCTAATATATATATATATATATAGATAAATATATTTGTGCTTGTGAATATATTTAAATATTAAATGATTAAATATATAAATTAAAAATTATCTATACATAAAATAAACATTAATAAATTAGAACAAATATAAAATATAAATATTTAAAATCAATTAAATGTGAGAAAGTTAAAAAAATTACTATTTCCAAAAAACACACATCCATTATTTATGAACATTAATATTGAAAGAAAATTCATTAACACTAAAGTGAGATTATCATTTCTAAAAAATCATGCAACCTTTATCATTACTAATAAAGGACCCTTTATTGGCACATTTGTTATTACTGTTAAAGGCCATGATAGTTAGTAAAAAATATTCAATCCCTCACCTTCCCTATAATATAACCAAATTAAAAAAATATAATTAAATTCAAATATAGTTATTAATGAAACCCAAAATGAAAGATAGATATTAAATTAAACTCTCATTCCAATTAAAAATTTTCAAACATGATATTATCATTGATGTGATATTTACAATTGATTAAATAATATAATAATCCAATATAACAAATCAAAAAAATTATAATATTCTCTTTTCAACAATAATCCCCTATAAAATAGTGTCCTTGTAATAAAACCGATGTTTTTTAGTAACCATACATGAAATAATAATAAAATGTGATTTTAATATAATCCATATATGACAAATTATATTGTTAATTACGATGTATGTTAATGATATTATTAGTTATAATATTAACTGTATAACTAATTCTTTTAATTTTAATTTTATATTAGTTAATATATATTAAATATAACAATAATTGATAATTATATTATGAATTATTAATTACGTTTTAAATTAATAATCTAAATATTTTATATTATTAATTACATAATATTTAAAAGATATTACCAGTTATTAAATATTCTCATTACCAAAAAAATTTCTTAAAAATTATACCATTAAATAAAATCAACATTTTAAAATTTAAAACATGTGCTTTGATAATATCAGAATCATTGTGAGTCAGATTGATACGCGAACAATTCTTACATATCATTACTTATTTACTGATCATTGTCATAATGTGTGAAAAAAATATGAGCTCATTTATTCAATTTTTTCAATGTGCCACATGTTTTAAACATAAATGAATCTTTTATATTGAAAAAATTCAATTAGAGTCATACTGGCCACATCATATTCCAAATTCACATGTAGTTTATTCCTACATCTAAAAAACAAATTATAGATAATCTTGAAACAATTTTAAAATAATTGGAGTTCATTTTTATGATTGTGATAATCTAATGAACATTTTAAACTAAAATAAAACATTTATATTTAAAACACACACATTGAGTCACACAAACTATAACATATGTTAGATTGAATTGAGGTTTATTTTTATACCTCAAGAATGAATTATGGATCATCATCATATTTTTGGAAAACAATTTGATTATGTTTTCTCAGTTTTGGATATGCGGTGTATGTTTTAATCTAAAATTTCACATTAAAATTAAAAAAACGCATTCAGTCATACAGACCCTATTTTGTGTCGGATTAATGTGATATCATTTAATATAATCAAAAATGAATTATGGATAAATTTACTAATGTTAAAAAATATTCAATGATTTCACTTCATGATTTTGGTTATGTGACCTAATTTTTAAACCAAAATGACACTTTTATATTAATAGAACTAAATTATAGTCATGACAGACACATCTTCGGTTAGATTGACATGTGGTTGATTCCAACAGGCCACGAATAAATTACGAATCATTATCCTAATGTTTAAAAATAATAAATTGTCATTTTATAAATTCGTTCTATGTGACATATGTTTTAAACTGAATTAAAACTTTAATATTGAAAACACACATGTTGATTCATAAAGACTATATCATAAGTCTGATTGACATGTGATCCATTATTATGCATCCAAAATTTATTATGGTTTCTTTTACTAATTTTTAAAATCCATTTGAGATTTTTTCTTGGTTTTGGCTCTATGACATATGTTTTATACTAAAATGGAACTTGTATACTGATAAAATACAATTTGAATCATATGAAGAATATCATGATTCAGATTGACATGTGGTCAATTCATACTTATCAAAAAAGCATACTGAATCCTTTAAATTTTCTTGGGATTCAATTCAATCATATTTTTTAATTTTGACAATGTGACACATGTTTTTATCTAAAATGACTCTTTTATAATGAATACATTCCCTTGGAGTCATAATGGTAAAATCGTGTGTCATAATGATGTGTAGTCAATTTCTACACATCAAAAATGAAATTTGGGTCATTTTACTAATTTTATAAAAAAATTATAGCTTATTTCTTTATTTTATTCAATGTGACATGTGTTTTAATCTAAAAAGACAATTTTATATTAAAAACATCACTTGAGTCATATCGGTCACTTTGTGTGTTAGGTAAACATGTTGTTGACAAATAAATTTCTCAAATGAAATAAAGATCTTTTTAACAAAATTTTTAAAACATTATGAGACCATTTTCTCATTTTTTTTCTATATGACATGCATTTTAAAAACAAATTAAATTTTATATTGAATACACACACTAGGATTCATTCAACAGCATCACGTGTTCGGGTGACCTGAAGTTAATTTCTATATTTTATAGATTAATTATGATTCATTTTTATAATTTTATAAACCAATGATATCTTGTTATATCATTTTTGGATATGTTATGGATGTTTTTTACAAAAATACCAATTTTATATTGAAAACATGCACTTTGAATCGTACCAACTACATCATGTTTGTATTGATGTGCAGTTAATTCCAATAAAAAATGAATTATTTAACATTTTCAAAAAATTTAAAAACTATTTGAGCATGTTATCATAGTTTTCACATTTTGATGGGTGATTTAAAAAAATGGAACATTTTTATTGAAAACACACACTTTCAGTCATATTAGGCGCATAATGCGTTCTATTATTTTGTATTCCATTATTACGTGACAAAAATGAATCATAGATCATTTTATCACTTTTTAATGAATATATATGCATTTTTATATAGTTTTTTCTATGTTATACATTTTTTACACTTAAAAGACACAAAAAAACACTCACATTGGGTAAACCCATACACATCATGTGTAATAATTATGTCCAGTCCGTTCTTACATTACATAGATGAATTATGGACCATTTTCATTTCGATTGAATATAATCAAAGTCAATTTTCTTCATTTTTTCTATGTGATGAGATATGTAATATAAGATTGCAATTTTGTTTTGAAAACAGATACTTTAATTCATAAAAACCATCTCGTGTGTTAGATTTAAATGCAGTCAATTCTTATATGGAACTTGTGAAATATATATTCTAATCATAATTTTTGAAAACAATTAATATTTTTTCCATTTTTTTGCATAGGTGTCACACATTTTAAACTAAAATGAAACTTTTATAATAAAAACATGCATACTAAGTCATACAAGACACATCATGAGTTGTATTGAAATTCAGTTGATTTATACATGACAAAAATGAATTATATTTTTTTTCTTGAATTATCAAGTAAAGATAAGATCATATTCTCATTTTTTATATGATATGTGTTTTTATAAAAAAAATGACTCTTTTAATGAGATAAATATGAACTTTGAGTCATACCATCTAAATAGTGTGTTCGATTGACCGTTGTTAATTCCTATATGCCAAAAATAAAGTATGGAACATTTTTATAAATATTAAAAAGAATCTATGATTTTTTACTCATTTTTTATAATATGAAGTCTATTTTAATATAGAGTACACTTTTATATTGAAAACACACATGTGGATTTATTTATGTGGCATTATTTTTTATATTAACCTTAAGTCAATTCCTTTACATAAAAAATTAATTATATATTTTTTTGTTAATGTTTTTGGATAGTTTAATCCCATATTCTTTTTTTTGATATGTAAAGTTTTTTAGATAAAAATGTTAATTTTAGTGTGAATTTGTGAACACTTGGATTCACAATTTCCACATCATGTGTCGGGATGATTTATTTTTTATTCAAACAAATCTTCCATGAAATATCAATCATTTTCCGAAAATATAAAAATAATATAAGCTCTTTTCCTTAGTATTGATAATGTGATTTTAATTTTAGACTAACATCACAATGTTGTATTGAAAACTGCATGAGTGTCATACCAACAAGGTTGTGTGTCAGATTGATGTGCATTAAATTCCTACTTTTCAAAATTTAATTATGGGTTGTTTTTAAGAATTTTGAAATTAAATATGAACTCATTTGTTCAACTTTTACAATGTGAAAATAATTTGAAATTAAATTGAATCTTTTATATTAGAAGCATTATCTTTGAATCATTATCAACACATTATATTTAATATTGATATGTGATTGACTCGTATATGTCATACATAAATTGTTGATAATATCCATAAATTTTGAAAATAATCCATGTTTATTTTCTATGTTTTGACGAAGTCAAAAGCATTTTAAACTAAATTAACTTATAGATATCGGTCGTCCAATCAAAATTTTCAACTTCAAACCCTTATTAAACTTCCGTCACTAATAATTCTATGATTATACTTCTAAAATTTGATCAGAATATTTAAGAGGAATCAATATTAGTATTTATAACAACATTTATTGGAATGTATTTGGATGAATAAAATGTGAATGTTAAGGAATTGTTCATTCCTTTATATCATCATTGTGGTAGTGATTATAACATATCCAGGACCCATTTTACAAAGCCATAAAAATTCATCATGACATAAGATGTTAATTATGATTCTAGGATCTTGGATATACCATCCCTAACATTTTTTAATCTGACATCTAATTGCTGGGTAAAAGGATCCTTTTCCCATTTATCTCTCTTCATTATCATTACTACTACCTCAATGTACAATATCTCCTGAGAAAAAGTATCTTAATGCATATTACTAGCTGAGTCATAATTTTATATTGTAACCCTAAATGACAAATCTTCCTGTGAAATCACTCAAATGAGTCTTTATTTACAGCGTCATCACTAAAGAATTTTGTAGAGTTAACCAAATCAAACTAACAACGAATTGAAGGAAATTGTTAAAAATTTTAAAACAAATTCATGGTCAATTATAAAAAAATGATATTCATTTTATAATGATTTATTAATTGTCATATTAATCATATGATTTAATTTATCGCATTATATGAAGGATTGGTAAATATATAATACATGATAATTTGAAGTTCGACTGCATATATTGATACAAGTCAATATTGATAGATTTGAAATTATTTCTCATCAAGTTGGGCCCTATTATAAATATAATTTTTCTTTTTCTCCTAGATGCAGCACCCTCAATTAAAACATTCATACTATTTTCAACGAGAATTGGACCCAAATGTGGTGGGGGATCACTAATGCTATATCCGCAGTCTAAAATAGAAAAATATTTTTTTGGGTTCAATTTAATTTTGATTTATGGTAGGGTCAAGTCAAAAAAAATGTATGATAATTCAAAAATTAAGTTTAAAATAAATATATACCTAAAATATTTCTCATCGTATATTAAATTTATTTTCATGATTTTAATTTATATGAATTACATTGATTCTAATTCAAATCCAAAGGTTATCTCTAAATTCATTTCATATACAATATCAAATACATAATCATAATTCACCTCAACATGATGTCGAATTTCATTCACACACCATGTACACTTCCCACTCACCTCTTAAAATATATTTCCTCTTTTCAGTATATAGACAATATGATATCCTCATAGTACTGATAAAATAAAGTTAAAAAATATTAAAAAATATTATAATTTTAAATTTAATTTACTTGTAAAATTACATGTTTCGGGATGCTAGTTTGTTGATGGTATATAAAATCCTTTGTAAATTTTCAATAATAATATCAATAAAATTTATTGTTAATTTTTTTTGGACACTATAGAAAAACTGGGAAAAATTGATAAATATATTTAAAATATGTTTTGATAGATAAATAATATATATATATATCACAATCAATTTCCATTTTAAGAAATATACATGCTTCTTATGTTTACATCCCAATGTCAAACCATGATTTAGACTATATTTATAAATCAAGAAATCATAAAAAAAATATTTTTAATATAATCATTAAAAAAACTAATTTGAAATTTTTCTATAAAATATATCTTGAAGTGCATTTAAAATTCACATTTGACATCATGTTTGGTTATTTTAAATAAAATTCATGCGTTACATTAAGAAAAATATACATTCGATTAATCCAATTTGATTTAGATTATTACCTAGTGATTGTTAAAAAAAATTATTGAAATATTTACATATATATTTTAAATGAATAGATTATAGAGTTTCACCCATGTATTTTAGCCATCAAGGAATGATTTAAATCTATTATTTTATTTTCAAAAATTGTGATTAGTTCATATTTGTTTTAGTTATTTTTAAAAAAAATACACAGAATTAATATAAGGATTATTGATTTCGAATGTTAATTCATATATTTTTTACATTATATAATATTAATATATTACCACATTTAAGAGGGATTTGGTTCCCTTGGACGAACTATTTTTGATCACATAACATGTATATTCAAATTATTTACTACTAATTAAACAAATTGTTACATATTTTTCAATACTACGAACAAATTTAATGTGTTAATGAGCAAGAGTGTTTTTTCATTGAATAAGTCATAGTAGTTCACCACTATGATGAGATTGTTGAAGTGATATGACAATAATCTTAATACGGTTCCATGTTTGTATACCATACTATTATGGGACACATATTATTTAGACCATCAAGTGCAATTACTCATAACAAGATGAGGATTTTTCCAGTAAAGGTCACACATGCTAATATCCAAGATGGGAGATTATGGAAAAAAACCACCAACTGAAGTTCCACATGTTTTGGTGTCATTGAATATTCATAATATAACGTTCTGTGTAATGGTCTATAGACATTAATATTATCATTATTGCATTTTCTGACTAGCGCACTTAGATTTTCGGATGAAGACTGTGGCAACATATGTTTTTAGTGAGGTTGGGTATAACGAGAGCATCACGATTGACATATTGTTAATGAATAATTCATGGACTTATTTTTACCTTATATCATTATGGATGTTGATAATGGGACCTTTTATTAGAATATAACCATTTTCCTAAATTCCATTGCAATGGTGTAATGATTTGTTTCTTCCAAATAGACAAATAATAATATATCAAGCATAACATTCTTTGACCCGGATGTGAAACGATATTGATGTGATACTGTGAAAATAAGATTGTATTATATTTTGATCATTCCTATTTGGTTTTCATTATTGAGAAATTACAATATTTCTCTTGGGTTCCTTGACCCATTACTAGACAATGATTTTGGACTTTAGTAAGGCACGCCTGATGTCAATGAGAAAGAATTCCACAAGGTCACAAAATATGTTTTTTCATTGATCTAGATAAAATTATTTCTTAATTTAATAAATGGAATAAATATTATTCTAAAGGATGATGAATAATTTTTATTTACATTTTATTGATCGCATAATTTAAATAAATATTTATTCACCAGATTTTGAATAAAAAATATTTATATTAATTTTACTTAATATTTAATAAACATATATTTTCTAGTTTATGAATAAAATGTTTATCTAAGAGAATAAAATATTTTATATGGGAATTCAATATATCTTTGAGGATTTCAAACTAGATTAGACCACATTTGATGACAAATATTAATTATATGTTCAGTTAAATTATACATTTTATTGCATAAGTTGGCATGAAACAAAAAATAATTTTATTATTATACTATTATGTTGAATGGTATTTATTTAAGGTTATTATATAATTATATGTATAAAAATCATTAAATTATTATTTAACCTAAACCCTTTCACTATGAATAGAACATTTTGCATATTGTGTATAGTATCAATTAGTGAAATAGAAATAGATAATTTTTTCATAGAAATAATTCCCTCAAAAATCCTTCTTATATCTACCTCTAAAAAATGATAAATACAAGATATACTTTCTTTAATACTAAATAACGATTGGTAAATAATGAACAACACAAGACATTTGATTCTCCATACTAGCACGCAGAGATTGAGTGGCATTCCATGGGGATCATAAGAGCATGTGTGGATCACCATTAGAGTATCTTTATATACATAGAAAACAATTAAGAAAATAGGAGAGGATATTTTCAAAATATCATCACTAATCAATAAAGAAAAAACATAAATATAAGTATTCATTTCTTATTATATTAAATAAATAAATAATAATTTTGATATAAATTATCCTTTTTCATGTTCAAGGAAATGATAATTTAAAAAAAATTATTTTATCACCCACCATTTCACGCTTCTACTTCATCTGGAACCATCAATTGGTATCAGAGTTGTTAAATTTCAATTTATAATTATTTATTATATTGTTGATCTATTTATGATTATGGTCATATTTCCATTTAATATTATTTTTTCTTTATTTCGATTTAAATTAACACTCTTGAACATATTTAACACAATTAAACCAGAGTTTCACTTTCAGAAGGATTTTCAATAGATGACAGATGATAAAACATTCCATCAGTAAAATGGTAATGTTTTTCTGGTACAAATGGGTTACAAGGCATGTACACCAAATTACATATCATGTACCCTAGGGAGTTTCATCTGGATGCACAAAGAGATTCATAGTGTTCCATGTAGTAATTACATGTGGTGTGTGTCGCATGTTGACTTTCCAACCTAGTACATGGTTGTTTAATTACACAACATGTATCGGTCTACCCACCATGTTGTACACATAGGTTATTAGTGTAAATCATGAAATCTGTGTGGTCATTATACCTGGTCAAAACCATGTGAGATTGATAACCGAGATTATTTACAAAATATGTGTCATGCATACGGTGTACACAGTGTGTAGTTCATCAATTCCCATATCAGAAACACACACACAAGAACCAGGTGTCCATCCTAAAAAAATATAATGTGGAACACATAATGTGTATCTGATTGGTTATCATTATGTTGTTAATCATAGGTACACATTATAGACCTGAGTGTGTACCCTAGATAAACACAACCAATATACACATCTAATTGGTGGTCTATACATTCCTTACAGTGTACCATTAATGGAAATAATTAAATATTACGTTAAATTTATAATTACATCATTAAAACAATATTTTATTGATTATCACACTGATGTGTGTTTTAATATTTAATATTTTTTAAAAAAATATATTAAATGGTCAATTAATTTCCTATAATTAATATGTCTTTATTTGTTCTTCCAATTATTTTCAAAAAATGTATAAATTATGGGTATCATAAATTATGTTCAGATGATCATTAATATTAAAGTGGAAATTTTAATTTTTTTTCATTAATTATTTAATTCAGGCGTATTCATCTTAATAATAACATGAAAATTATAAAATTAATGATATCCAATTACTTTTGTGTATTTTTTGCATGTGTGACCATTCAAGAGCATGACCAAGACTTGTATATGTGATGGATGTTTTAATTTTATTTATTTAATGGGTTTTAATTATTTATTATTAAATTAAATATGTTGTCCAATGAGTCATCCCACCCTCCATTATTATGTTGGACCAGTTTGTCCATGTATATTTATGTAGTCCCCTGTTAACTTATCCTTGGGTCCTCATCACATACATGTGAGTCATAAATACATGAAATTGATGGAGTATCCAAAGCATGTGGAGGATATTCAAGATAGAACCATTTTGTTACTTGTTGTAGAGATATATTGTTGGATAGGTGAAATGTTTTAAATCATGCCATGACCGACAATCACTATTATCCCTCCTTGGTCAAATGATTATTTACAGTCTTATATTGAAATCAACAACTAGATAAAGATCATGAATGGTTAATTCAATTATTTTTTATTTATTCATATCTTTGTATATTTTTTTTGAATATAAGGTCGGGATCACATAAATAAATTAATTAATATAAAAATTATAAAATTAAATAAATGAATTTTGTGTAAATGTTTTATCTAACATGGTTAATTAATTAATTAATATCCACATAATATTAACAAGTCATGTAAAGGATAAATTAGATAAAAAACTTATTCATAATAATTTGAAATCCATAAATTAAATATTAGGTTAGACTTGACCTTCCATTCTTGATTAGGAATGAAATCATTGAAACTAAGGGTTTTTACAACCCTCTTTGGGACAGTTACCTTTAATGTGCAGTTATTATGAAGGTTATGAGTTGACTTAGACATAGTACATCAATAGCTGTATCCTTCAATATAATTTATGTCACTTAGATAAAAGTTTTGAGGAAATTCTTGTTAATATTTAATGATATGGGAGTACAATCCATGTATCAGGGATCTGTAAGCAGGTAGTTGGCATAGACTTGGCTACCTAAGGTCTTTCCAGTTGCTTGATTGTCCCACAATTGGGGTATGTGAAGGAGAATATATATCTATTCCACTCTAATGTCGTAGAAACTAGACATTCCAAGTCCAATTGAGATGACTTTTGAGACTTGATAAATAGTTTGATATTTAATAAAAATTAATGAAATCAAATTAATTTATTTTTTTGTGCATAATTTTTAATCATGAAAAGTACTAATAAGTTTATATTTTAATTGTTTAATAAAATTGTAATATCATTATACATATTATACCGATGATATATATTTGAAAAATACAACCACCACAGTTATGGTAACATCCAGGTGTGGTTTTGACACCTTTAGGTTATTCTTGACCATGAATGAAAATCATATGTTCAATAATCCTCAATGCATGTTCATCGTGCTAATGAGGTGAGTGATGAAGAGTTCTTGGCATATAATTTTTTAGAGCCGTAGTTGATGTTCTATGATTTATGATTTCATATAGGTCTAATGAACTAATGGAGTCTCATAAAAACAAATATTCATATAAAATTCTTGAAATTCTATGTAGTATATATCATGAGAGATATATAAAAGAACGTTTTGATATATTCAAGGCATTATTTACAAGAAATCATGAAGAGAGTGCCCTATATTTTCCGCGCATAGTCAATCTCAATGGATACATTGTGCACCTACAAATTATAGGGTTTAAACTGTCTGGAGAAATGGGAACCTATATCATTCTGGAATCACTCCCTCAAGGATTCAATATCATTTTTTTAATTATGAAAATGAACAACCATGAGAAGTATCAACTAGATCTACTAAATTTCCTTCACCAAGTTGATATGGATATGAAGATACAAAATACATCCCTCCATATGGAGAAAAAATGAATGGTAAATGGGATATCCTTAATCCCAAATTTTATTTATACCATTCCAAGAATAATCATATCAAGGAGAAAGAAAGTGAAAAGGATGATGCCTATTTCTCTTGATGTAAGAAGGTCCAATTGAAGAATAAAAACATAAAAAAAAGCAAGGTGATGCTTTAAGTGTGTTATTTGTCAAGTAAAAATTTTAAATTTCTACTAATTGGGTATTAGATACATATTGTGGTTCCAAAATATGTATTCAAATGTAAGAAATAAGTATATTGGAAGATTTATTGATGGGAGGTTGATCTATGAGCCACCAAAGAGATAAACATGATGTTATAGCTATTATTGACTACCACCTCATATTGACTAATGGGTTTTCTCAGGGTATTAATGAGTTTTTATTATTTGAATCCAATTTCCAAAAATAGTATATTAGAATCTAAACTAGATTAAGAGTGTTTTATTTTCATTTTTCAAAATAATTGTTGCTTCTTTTTTAAAAACAAAATTTTTATAGTAAGGAACAATTAAATACTGGTATTTATGTGTTGGACTACATAGACAAAGTATCATCAATAGATAATGAAACTAAATCAAATGAGTCAGACCACAAACAACATTGGAATCACTGACTAAGTCATGTAAATGAAAATTGCATGACTAAACTTTATCAATGTGGGTGGAAATAATGGCGTATCAATAAAATTATAGGTAATAGACCATTTATACTATTTTTCGTAGATAATAAATACCCAGAACAAAATATATTAAATAGAAACTCTTTACATATAACTAACACTACAAATAGAGTCATTAAATTATAAAATGAAGATTAATTATATAGAATTATAACTCAATGTCGTCCAAACACATCAAATTAATCTGATCTGAAAGAAAAAGTTCCCAAGAACATAGAACATAGGCTCCATGAATGCAGTGACTATAACCCCATAAAAATCTTTCAGAGCCCTCCCATACATGGCCAGGTGGACTCCATATTTTTTCATAACCAACTCATTGTAATTAGTTGGAAAAGCTTCATTTTCATTATTGCATTAACAAAATTTTAAATTAATAAAGACATTAGAAACGTATTTATGCTATCCAGAAATTTAAGTAGATAATATATTATGAAATTAAAAAATAATAAATCAATTGAAATCTATGTCTTAGTATTTGAATTAAACATCAGATGTAGCTATTTTTGTTTCAGGACAAGCTCATAGTGAAAGACCAAAAAGGATTTGATATTTTGTTTAATTAAATAAATGAAATGAAATTTATTTATATGGATTTAAATATAAAAAATGTAAAATATTACCTATTTACAGTGTTCAATGACTACCAAAAGAAACAGTTAATGACCAACAAGTATTTGGTATTGTGTCTATGATATGAGGATTGTAAAAGGAAGTAATTCAATTTCACTTGTATCTC
This sequence comes from Viscum album, assembly GCA_963277665.1. Taxonomy (NCBI): domain Eukaryota; kingdom Viridiplantae; phylum Streptophyta; class Magnoliopsida; order Santalales; family Viscaceae; genus Viscum; species Viscum album. The sequence goes on along the minus strand of OY728158.1, from coordinate 356,210,263 downwards.
TTATTGTTGTATAAATAATTATAAAATTTGAACATCCAAACTAATCAGAATACACCATAGAAAAAATATTGATTATATTGTGAATTTAGAAACATGTAATTATCTATAATCCAGTTAAAATGTGAAAACATATTTATTGACAAATAGGTAATTATATATCTTCACTGTGTATTTAATAATAGGGAAATTAAAATTTTGTATTTCAAAACCAAAAAAAATAGTGTATTGAATAAAAGACCGCAATTTAAGGTCCTGGATGTACTATCCTACCGTGATGTCTTATTTCTCCTGACCTATGAATGAAATGGACCTTTGTTTCATATAAATATTATCTATATGGGAAATATCTATACATGAATTACATGTGTTTTTATGCTTTTTATTTTCGGATATATAGTGATGGTTGGATCAAATATCCTATGTCAATATGAGTAGCACTTTGGTTTACTAGCTCATTAAAGGATTATTATACAAGTGTTACTTGATAAGTGATTTGTTATTAATATGTTCAATTATTTTTTTGCTCAAAAATCAAAAAACTCTAGCCAACGTTGTTTAACCATAAATATAAGCAACATTTTTCTAACATCATGAAAATAATAGAGCTCAATTTTTAAGTCATTGGACTCACAAAGATAAAAAATCATATTGTAAAAACTGATTTATATTTGAGTATCTACTCCCTTGATTCAAACCTTGCATATATTTGTAGAAAATATTCATTGTAAATTTAAATGGTAAAATTATTAATAGTTTTTTAACCCAAAAAAGGAAATCCCAACATAAATTCATATTCTTACCCACAATGTATCAACCATATAAATATATGAAAAATTTAAGGAAATAAAATTAAATACATAATACTTGTGGGATATGTAATATGTTTTGAGAGAAACAAATGCAATTCCCAATAGACCCATAATACCTTTGAAGCTTTAGATAATTTAGTTGTATCATTTATCCTAGTACGTCAATCATGAGGATCAACATGAAAGGTTTGACGATATATCTTTAGGGTATTGAATACTTTGTTTTAATTTGAATCCAAATCTTAAGATTCACCATATGATCTTCAACATGATGATTCAAATAATCTCGTTTGTTGGAATGAAATTTAATCCCTATATATAAAGGAATATGAAAATGTGATATGTATTAACGATATAATTAACTCTTTTAATTTCAAATGAATCCAATTCTAATGGAACTAATTATATTTTTCATCGTGAATTATATACCACTAACAATGTCATAGAATCTATAAAATGGTCTTTATTTACTAAAATAAATTTTGAGTTTGAGTCAAAACATATCTTACTTCTCAAAGGGGAAGAACATATGACTCTGTGAGCCCCATGACTACTCGCATATTATGGAATTTACATTCCACAAAGATGTTTCCCAATATGGTAATGTGTTTATGGACCCCCTTGAATGTAGGCAATAGATTTCAAAAAAAAATTAAAAAAATAGTGGTGAAGGACAACAAACCCATTTTAAGGCTTTTTAGGAATATTGTTTAGTTGTAAAAGATTTGTCCGTGGATAATAATTGTAATAAAGGCTATCTAAAGGGACTCAATTTGATGTGTTGGGTTTCCAAAATGAACTTATGGATCAAATGTTTTGAAAAATTTCTAATAATGAAAATGTGACAAAGGAAAATTATATTTACATGTCCATGTGGACCTTCCCATGAACACCCCCTACCCACTACCCCCTCTGTTGCACCATCCTTTGCCCTATCCCTTGCACACCCCATGCCCCCTCCCCCTCCCCCTACAAACCCCTATGCCCCCATTCCTCTTCCCCGGTATACCACATACACCCATCGCATACCCTACCCCCTCCCCCCTTTCAAGCACACCTCTTGAACACCCCATGCCCCTCCCCCTCCCCTTTACACCCCTTACCCTACCCCATACATACACCATATTCCCTAGGCACACCCCCTACAACCCATAGCCCCTACCCCTTCACACACCACCCCCAACACCCTCACCTTTCCCTGTAAACCCCCTTCCCCTCCCCTACCTCTTTCACCCCATACTCCAAACACACCCCTTGCACCCCGTAAAGCCCAAATACCCTCCACCCGTCCCATGAACCCCATTTTACCCCTTATGCAATGCTCCCCTAGCCCCTGCACCCCTACCCCCAGCACACCCCTTCCCCCTATAGCCCCCTACACCCCTTGGACCCCCCATGCACACCCACCACTACACATTTATTTTTCTCCAAAAAAAATAATGAAAATACTAATAAAAATTATAAGTTAAATAACTACATAATAACTAGACAGAAAGTGAATCCAAAAGAATAAAAATCAGCAGTTAGTTTCACAATTTTATGGTCAATTATAAAAAATAAGAATATTTTGAAAAAATTAACAAAGTATGCAAATATTTCCTTTATGTATGAAAGAAACACAATAAAATAAATTAACCCTTACGTTTGTGAACATGCCTAGATGAAAATATTTTCCCCTTCGAAAACCTCAATTTACAGAACCAAATTCCCATGCTTTTTTCTAAATCTATATTTATAGGATGTATTGGCTCATGGAAACCGAAGATTAATAACCTTATTCACGGATTCTATGAACAATCCTACTAATAGAATCTATATATTTTTTACATATAAATAAAATCAACAAAATATTCTAATATTTTCCCCAGGAAGGGATTGATGAAATGGTAAGTAACCCATGATATTATATTCAATTCATGTTCCAACCAGGATCCCATAATCTATATCACTTGATACATTATATATTTAGTTAGTAAACAAGCACAAAAAATAGGCTATTCATTAAATAGAAGTTGTTTTTATACCATATAAAATTTTTCCTTCATCTAAGGATTAGTTATAATGTTTTTGTTGAAGTTTTCATCTTGTTTATTGTGAAATAAATTAAATATTATTAGTAACTATACAACATAAAAATATAAAACTAAACATATGTGGGAAAAAAATTTATAAAAAATTCACTTCTGTATTAGAGGATTTATGGGGTCTATTATGGAGAACATCATATCTAATGTGGAAGAAATAAATGAAATTATTTTACAACAACAATAAAATTTATGAAATTATTTATTTTATCATGGAAGGACCAATGTCACTTGATATTTACAAATAAATTGGAATTTTTTTACAGTACATGTTCAATTTTTTATTATATATCCCCACCATGTTGTAGGAATAAGTAAATCATTAAAAATACTATAATTAAAATAAAAATTTCTCAAGTAAAGCATGTTATTATAAAAACTATTTCTAGTATATATAGAAAAAATAGATATTATTATTTAAAATAAAATTATAGAATGTGTGACTAATTAGATCATTTTTCTAATTAATTTATGATATTTTTTCTTTTTTATATATATTTTACTAAAAAGAGAATGTATAAATAGTTTCTTAATCTAATGAGAAAAGAATTGTCTCAATTTAGGGATGTTTCCATGAAAGCATGTATGTGACGAAGACCATGTATTCATGATACATGTTGTTACATACATATGTGTAGTGATAAAAATATGGTAAAAACATGATACATGAGTATTAACATTTATTAATTAAATATCCATCAATATCAATTCAGCTATAATTGGTGTTATTATAGCCTAAAATAAAATGATGTTATATTTTTTAAAGGTTTAAAACATGTATATCTTGAGTGTAAAAAAAATTATGTTCATATGGGAGAGATATTATTTTTATGAAAAAATAATTCATCTAACAATTCTAATATATATATATATATATTAGTCATTTAAAATTGATAAGGATCATGTGGAAATCTAGTCCAAATTAGTGATCTAACAGAAACATGCTACCGGGATTCCAATGAAGATAATAAAATATTGGATATTAGATTTAGACACAATATATAAAACAACATAGGTATAATATCAAAGCATAAAGAAGTAAGAAACTAGTCCCAACAAAATAGATAAATAGAATATGTTCATGAAATACTCCAAAAGGTTGAAATTTTGTAAGATACCCAAAAAATTATAGAAATTCTATCTACTATGATATATGATTTAATTTATTCTAAAATACATCAGCCACTGGGAAAAAAATTTCTAAGAGTGATTTTTATTTCTTTTTATTTTTTTGATTATTTCACCGATTTAATAATTTCATTATTAAAAAGCATAAATCAAAGAAAATTGGTAGTTTTAAAATCCCAATAAGATATATTATTATAGAGTTTGGGGTTAACATAAAAAACTATACGATTAGAATATGTAAATGAAATTATAATAATTAATTTTAAAAATAATATTTAAAAGAATAGATTCAGTCCAATTTAAATAGAACAATGTGCACCATAACATACTATGATAGATGGATAAATGAATATATGTCTTATATAGATGGGTAGATCAATGTTAACTGACAATAATCATTCTAAATTATCTTGGAGGTAAAAAATTTATAGTATTTTTTGCATTAAAAATTAATGTTTGATGAGTCATGACACATATTTAAAATCCTTTAAAATGTTGTATAAAAAAAATATATTAAATAAATTCCTAAATGTGTTCAATATTATGTATTATATGATGATCCAAAACACAACTCTTGTAATATTTTTTGAATATATAAAGAAGGAATTTTTCGGTGCTTCCTTTTAAATGATGGATATAGTAAATATTGGAAAACCTTGCTATATTAATTTCTTGAATATTTTTGTATGAACCATAATGAGAATAATAATAAACCAAGGGTGTAAAATATATAAATTTTCTCTATTTCTAAATAAATTTCAGGTGGATATCTAAAAAATATAAAATAAAAAATAATTTTAATAAGTAGAATTTGATTAATGTTAATTCTCAATTATCCACTAATGGGGATGAAAATATTGAGAAAGATAATTTGAAACCTCATTGAATGTAAAGTAAAATTCGGTTAAATAATACAGATGGAAATCAATATGATCATCATTAAATAAGAAGAATATTAATAATTTAAAACCTATATGCACTCATCTTGTATGTGGGGCCAATAATATTATCTTATTTCATTGAGCATATGAAATATATTTTATATATAAATAAATAATATAATTAGATTGAGAAAAAATAAACTTAATAGTTTGTAAAAATACTTGAAACTAATAATCTGATTAGACCTATGTTGGTTGTTTTAAACGAACTAAATGATAATTTTGACGGGAGTAGAAATTATTCATTACCTTTTTAAAAAGGATATTAACTGATAAATTCTATTAACTTTTTATGTCTTTTTATCAGTGGAGAGGTTCAAAATATTTATAATATTTCATGCAGTGGCTACTCATAGAAATTACAGTTTATATAATATGAATGTGAATTTAGGATTCCTGAATATAGATCATGATGAAGATATTTTAATATAACCGTTTAATTATATAATTCTCAAAAAATTGAGAAGAACAATTTATCAAGTAAACATTCAACTTCCAAAAATAAATTCAAACGGATTTCACACTTTTGTAACCAAAATCAAGTACACTTTCAATTTACAATAATAATTTTCACTAATAATAATATATTATTCAAAACCCAAAATAGATTTGGTGGGTAAGAATAAGGTGTGACCAAATGATGAGGATGATCATCCTCATGAGGTGGGCTGGCCATGTCGGAGGTGCATCGGAGGAGGTGGGGGCAGCTGTCTCGAAGCTGCATCTGTGGTGTGGCTGTGTTGGGTGGAAATTTCGGTGGAGGATGGACACGGAGAGGATACCTCATGAGGGTAATGACTTCTTGCACCAAAGGCATGCCAGGGGAGGAGGTGGTGAGGTCTTCATGAAATAGTGTCAGCAGAAAAGGGTGGTGGAAGTGTTTTTTAGAAGTGTCGAGGAGGGGGATTGTGAAGTGAGAGCTCACGAGGGTTGGGAAGAGGGCTGTGTAGAGAGAGATGTGTTAGGGGATGATAAGGTTCTAGATGACTTATAAAAATGCATTCTCATGGTTTACCTTAAAATGTGTCTATAAATCATTATATAGCCAAGGTTTTAATTGAACTATTGATATAAACAAGGTTATAGCCACAGAACTATAAATATTTCGCTATAGGTCTTTGGCTATAATTCAATTTTCTTGTAGTGAAATTTCATACTATCTATTTCTTGTATTTTTCAACTATGCTGATATTTGGAATATTCATATAAATTGGATTTATGTCCTTGTAACCGAATCTATGCATCACTTCTTCCATAATATTAACTCAACTATTACGCATCATACTATGTTAATTGTGTTCATTCATATAGAATGTATAACCATTAATTAGAAAACCAGTTTAAGAGACAACATTTACATTTAGTCTCCTAGAAATCCAATTATGTTGTGTGGAAATGGAATTGGAATTTTCAAATAACTCCTTATAAAAATGATCTTTGAACCATCAAATAATATATTGATTATGTTTAATTGATATCCATATTTCATCCCTTGATGAATTGAAATGCCTAAAAATTACTCTATGGAATTCATCATATGGAAGAAACACTAAAATATTATTTAAAATGGAATGATGATACTTCTCATTCTCAATAATGGTAATTACAACAACCCCTCATCCAGAAATTTTGTCTCCCTTATGGTTTCCACAATGATGAGATTTTTGGAGACCAGTGTAATCATTAACTAAGAGCTAATCGGTACAGAATTAAATATATTCATCAATAATAAATCTTTATTCAACATAACCTCCTAACTAACTTCAATTCATAATTCACCCCTTCAAAATATTCATATATCATTCAGTAGGGTACATCTATCAAAAAATTTCATGACCACGTAGTTGAATCTATCTATCATAGTGAACCATCAATTGAGAAACAATTACTCCACTTATTATAATATGAAAACAGTTTCTTCCTTCAAGAATGGAAACTTCACTGGCTATATTACTTTACTACATATGGATTGTAAATGGATGAAAATTTTTTTTAATATGCGTTGTACATTTATAGGTTGAATGCAACGAAATTCTATAAGATATAAATTTTCATCAAAACATGACAATCATATTATTGTAGTCCTAGTAAAAATAAAATTATTCATTTAAATGATATTTGTGATATTGAATGAATATGTCTATGAAAATATTACACCATTAAGGTAGTTTCATAATATATATTGTTTTTATAATGATAGAGTGAATGATGGTGGAGGAATAATTGTTTTCCATTCACCCTTCACTGGTTCCATCACATCCCTTTTCCCCATGATAGTCATGTCTGACATTTTCTTAATTCCATATTTGATAATCTCTAGAATATTTTGTAACATGAAAATCAAAATATCACTTATATATTTTTCTATTTTCCTGACATAAATTAATATCTGACGTATAAACAATTCCAGTATAGTTATTCAAAGAAAATTCAACAACTTTTTTCAGCCATATTTCGTAAGTTTTTTCATAAATGGATTTCAAAAAATTAGTTTCATTAAATTTTAATTTGATGAGAAGTTGATTTCTCATTAATTAGGATAGTGTTTCATAATTTTTTATATTTCTATTTAAATATTTCATCCCAAATCAGTATTTCTGTCCTTATGGTGAAAATTTTCAATTTTTTAAAAACATCTTCTTCGAGGAATATTGCACCTAACATAGTTTTTACCATATACCAAAATGCGACACACAAATGTTCCATTAATGTTATGTCCTAAAAAAATTCTATATATGGGAATTTCAATTATTAGCTAATAAAAAATTGCTCTAAATCTATAATCTTCAATTCTATGATCCTCATACAATATAACATCAGTACCCTACATCAATTAGAGATCATCAATCAATAAAGCCAAATTGATATCAATATCATTACCTGGTTGTTTGAAATTGATATAAATAGAGAAAACATAATGTATTTGTGCTTAATTCATGACCATATGGTAAAATGCCTTGTCTATTGTAATCCTGATGGACTTTTTGACACTATCCTCATAATTGTTTTTCATCCAATTAGCATCCATCCAGTTTTGATTCCTATCGATCCTATTATGTTCAATAATATTAATTGTTTGAAAAAAGAAATGATAACACATAATGTCTTATTAATCAAAGGAAAACATTATAGATATTACGATGAGATTTGATAATTTTCATATAAAAAAATTATACTCACATCGGACACCCAATGAAGCAATAAAAAAATGATGTACTAATGAAATGATATTATTAATTGAAATTGTAATATTATACTTTTTATGAGAATGTTTCACATTGATAAACTCTAATTAAAAAAAGAATATAGATTGTCTAAAACAAAGTAGGATGACCAGTTTATCATTATAGTTGCAAATTGATGATGGATAAAATTAGTGAAGCAATATGGTAAGGGTTGATGCTAAATTTCAATAAGGATATCCCAAAGGGGATGATATCCACTATAGTGTGGTTTCCCCCTTCTGTAGATTGCAATCGTGATGGCATGATAATAATCATATAGGACTACTAATTTTGAATGAATATTAACATGCCGATGTTATTGGTTATCATTCCAAACAAGTTATATTTTTAAAAATGGTAACATGAAAAGAAATAACCTACAGTAGTTTAAGGATTACACATTCCCCAGAAGAAGGAATACATATTAGAACACTCATACAGAATCATTTATTTTACATGAATTTATTGTTCTAAGATAATAAAAGATGAAATATTTGTAATGAGAATGTTTTCTAGTGGAAGAAAGCATTTATGGAAGGGAATGTGTTTTATCATTTAACTAATAAATAGTATAATTATGTTTTCATCTATTGAAAAAGAGAGAGATCACCAATGGTCACTCAAAAAATTATTAATGGTCATTAGATAGTGTGAAATTGTGAATGATAATGATGTTTGTAGTGAGGAATCATAAAACATTATATGTTCTAAAAAGTAATTTTATTTCTATATAATATATTTAAGGATACTATAACCATAAAAAACAATTTTTGAGGTTTATGAAGAAATAAAATTGTCATTAGAAACTACATGAAGTCATCTTAGTCATGTATGAAATACCTTGGGATCTAATAATCTCTTATGTAATTCATTGGTGATGCATTATGTATGGGATATTTATACATAATGGTTACAACATCAAAAGAGGACATCAACATTTTTACTTGGATCATTGCATTATCAGAAATATTGGGAAGTGAAAATTATTTGGTGATATAAAAAATAAATAAATTATTAATGGACTGTTTTAATTATTGAAATACTGTAAGAAACAATAAGAATTCATTGAAGTATCGTTATACCAAAAAACATGTACATAGATTTAATGATGTAAAAGAAAAAAATTCATCCAAAACCAAAAAAATTGGGCTGAAGAAGTCCATATGTGACTGTTACGTTATTGAAATAAAATCCATTCGTAAAAAATTATCAATAAGAAAATAAAATGATCACAAAATAGTTTTTAGGATGATGTTTCCCACAACTACTGCACAGACATAAATAATATCTAGATAGGTAAAAAGATTCATTAATTATGGATATTATTGTAAATTGAGTGTCTAAAGTCATTTTTGTGTCACAATGTGATTTGTGTTAATAATGTATTGAAGTGGAATATCTTTGAACATCTTAAAAACATTTACGCATTCATTTATTTCACCAATTTAAACTATTGTTTACCCAATCGGTTAACTATTAATGTGTTGTTGCCTTTATGAATAAATATATTTATGCCAATAAAGAATATAGAAGGCGGTTTTCTTATGTATATGTCTAAATCGGGAAAAAGGACATTAAATACTTCAGTTTCTTATTTTTGTTTTTTGGAGCCTGTGAATCATGATATTCTAATATGACTTTTTTCTTGAAATCAAATACAATATATCTTTAATAATTGTAACATTTATTATAAGTAGGAAAATCTATCGTGCACAACCATGAAAAGTTGTCCACAAGAAATAAGATAATATATTTATTTTTTTATTAATTGTTTTCCCAATTTTGTTGGACATGTTGGTAAATGGGAAATTAGAGAGAATGATCCATCAAATCCTAATTTATCTTATGAAAAATAAAAAATAACCCTATCGCTAATGTAGCCTTGGTCTTTGGAATGGAAATAATAAAAAATGAAAAATCATGATGACTTGAACTGTATAAAAAATGGAGTGGCGCAGCTGGTCATGATTCTCAATTAATATATTACCACTGCTTCCCCAACACCAGGACCATGTACTTCTGAAGGATCTGGGGTGCCCCATGCATCTCTTGGTGGAGCAGCCTAATTTTAATTATTAAGTATTTCCCTATGTTACAGCTTCTCGTTTTCAAATTTTACTAACTCATTAATTTGAAACAACCTATTCTGATGTGAGTTATTCTTTCCATGTTGGATTGTTGGCTATGGATCATGTTCGTGTAGGAAAAACCTCGAATCTTCGGCTAATTTTTTTTACGGGTCAGTCATGTAGAAAATAAGTTTGTCTCTAAAGTAGAGATGTTGATGTTAAAATCATCTTCTATTATGGCCCATAGATCCTTGTGAATAATGAAATATTTCCTTTATTCCCAGAAATAAAATTGAATAGATAAAATAATGACAAGTCCTTCTGTTTGTAAACTGCCCCAAATCGCTGTAAAGATTTCATTCTTTGTACACTTCTCGCTATATCATATCAAAGCTACCTTGATCACCCAAAAATTCCTATATTCAATAAACCGAGATCATTCCAGATATCCTATATATACATCATAATCTCATTGAAAACCCTTCATTAAGGACTACCACACCTCTTACCTACTCCTCCCAACCGACAAATGTCACCATATGCCCCCCACCAAGACCAAAACCCATTCCTCTTGAACCATCGGACCCCCAAGACTTCCCTACAAATACAAACAACTTTTACACCCAATATTCATGCAAATAATACCATTAAATCCAACTAAAAATGGCCCTAAAAACACTGACCATGGATGATGAAATTTATAGGTGAATATGAAATCGACCTTCCTACGCTGGAACCCAGTGAATCCAAAAGAACCCTTAAGACTTCACTTGCATGGAAATGACTACCAAAGAGATGAAAGGTGATAGATGATGGTTATTTTATCTAATACTCCTAGTTGGATGTTTTCAAAATCCATCCTTACTATGGATTATGGTTCTTTCATAATTGGTATTTCATATTAAATTTTTTAAGAGTTTTCTTGCCTTTTATATTTTTTCCACGATGTTTTTTATCATGTTTTGTTTCCTATTTTTTCGATCCATTGTCCGTTGTAGAGATATTGGTGTGTTATTTCTTTCACCTGTGGTCGTCAATTGAGTTATCCTTTTTTTAATCATGGCCATCCATCAATTTTTGATGTTGGGTGTTCGGTTCGGGTTTTGTTGGGTGGGCCATTCAGAGTTGGTTTCGTGTCACCTGTAAATAAGAATAGTGATTCTGGGGGCTTGTTGTTTGCATGTGGTTTCATCACCCCTATTTCGCCTCTTCCTGAAGCATTGAATTGTTTCACCCTCTGGCTTCTCGTCTCTCTCACGACAGTGTGCTTTGGTCTTCCTCAGTGAACCCTAGCGCCCTCCTAGATTTGTTGTTCATAAACCTTATTTTTGGAGTTCTCTCATCCAGGAATGTTCTTCTCCTACAGTGCCTACCCAATAGGTGGATCTAGGGTTTTTATATTGTCCCTTCCATGACATAATATGAGCAACATTTGGCAATGATTTTAAGAGTTGTGAGAGGGGTAAGTCGTTGTAGCTTCAAAAAGATCCATGAGGCTGCATTTTCATCATCCACGTGAAGATATAAAGACTACTGGACCAGTTGTCCTATGGCATTGTGAGAATTGTTTACAATTTCTTTTCAATTTGATATTTGTAATTTTTTTTCTTGTTTTCTGTCTTTCTAGTTTGTCTGGTTAATGTAATTTAGTTCACATTTTTGAGCAATTAATAATGGTGTGTGTGTATTTGGTGTTCTTTCCATCTGGTAGGTCCCCTAAGGGGCCGAAGAACATTAAATCCTTGTGTCCCTTTTGTTATTATTCACTCTTCAATTTTATTTTAAATCTTTTATTATTGAAATCATAGCTCCAGGTCAATCCTTGTTTACATTGTGGTTGTTTTCCTAGATTGCACCACTGTATTCTTGTTCCACTACCCCAACATACTACAACTAGTGGTATTAGAGGCTTCTTGGATGCTTTGTTGTTTGATTTTAATAATCTAGTTGCATTCACATTGGATTTTATTTTCTTTAGAATGATGTTTCATAGTTGTGTTCAATTTACAGCCTTGTTACAATTGTTGTTTCCAATTATCTTCCCAGGATTATAGTTTTTTAATATGTCCTTTTGTATTCTGGTTTGAGTTTATTTTAGTCTATGTACAGTTTATTAAATTTGCTTTTTCATTCATTTTATTTATAACTCCATCTCTTTTTAATTTTTCCAGTTGAAATTGATTTCTATATGTTAAAAGAAACCATTTTATTAATTTAAATCCATTTATCATCTTATCTCATGGTAACCTTTTACCTAGTGAGATTGGTCAATTATTGAGGGTGTATGCCTAACATTTTCTCCAAACTCTCGACAACCACACATCTGGATAAATATGACTACAATGCAAAAAAAATTGAGAATTTGATTGAGAAAACAATTACAATTTGTGGAGAAATAAAATGATAGCTTCTATCATATTTAATGGTTTATTTAATCCACTATGTGGGCCCAAGAAACCCATTACGATTGTTAATCAAGCTGGGTAGACTACTGTATAATACCAAGATATACCCCTTGATGTTATTATTAAATCTCATCACTCCCTTTTACTTACTCTAAGAGATAAGTTCCTTAGAGAATTTACTTTCAAGTCCACTACTACCAGAATTTTGTTCAAATTAGAGAAATTTTATATGAATACTTCATTAGTTGATAGACTGTATAAAAAACATCGCATGTTTACTTTTATGAAGAAACCTAGTAGTTCTATAAAATCCCATCTGGACGATTTGGATAAAATCATGCTAGATATTACCAATATAAATGTAGCAGTCGGTGATGAGGATCTGGAAATGATTCTCTTATTTTTTCATGACAAAATCTATAGTTCTTTAGTAGAGACTATGATGTATTGTGGGGACTCGATGAACCTAGAAGTGGTTAAGTACTCCCTTCATTCAAAGGATTTGTAGGCTATGAATGGGTTAGGATCAGTGGGGGAGGAACTTAATGCTATGGGTATAAGAAATGATAGCGGAAAAGGGAAGAGAAATGATAAGGGTGAAAAGAAAGGTGCAGGTCTGTTTAAGGAATTGAATTTCTATCAGTGTGGGAAACCAGGACACCATAAATCGTATGTCCTAAAAAGAATGGTTTAAGGGGTGATGGGGATCAATCTAATGTTGTTGAGCTAGGTTTCGATGATGTTTTCATTCTATAGTGTGTCTAGTGTGTTGTAGGGGAAGATTTATGGGGCCAACTTTTGTTTGTTTTATTTTTTGTGGCCTATGTGTGTTAGGCCACTCGGGAGGTAACCTAGTGTGAGGACAGTGAAGCATTGGGCAGTGGTTAAGAGAAGAATATCATAGGAGGTGTCTAGTTTATCACAAGACTTAATGATAGGGGGTGCTGCTAGTATCTCTTTGTCAACATTTGATGGGTACCTGGGAATAAGGTGCTTGATGTCGCGGGTGGGCTAGACTAGGATGGTTTCTCCCTAGGTCGTTAGTGGGTTTCCCTTTCTTACTCTGTGTGTTTCTTCATGGTTATGAGTCGGCTCTTGGATTGGGGTTGTATGGGTTTTAAAGCAATTGAGCTTAAGAGGTGTCTTCCACTGTTTCATGGTTCTAGGAAGTGTCTCCTCCTGGAGTCATCTAGGAAAGTCATAGATCCATGCAGAGTGAGTGTTTTCCTTACTTTGAGTCATTTTGCAAGAGCTATTTTCTTTGCTCCTACTTATTACATATAAACTATTGAAATTATATTCATACTTTGTATTGTTGTAATAGTTTGAGGATTGGTATTTCTATATTTCTTACTTGTGTGGAGGAACATGTTTGGAGTACAGGACTTCCTTGATGGCATGATCTTAGCAATTGGCTCAGGTAAGTGTATTTATGAATTTTTTTTAGAGGGTTTGTTTCAAAGAATTTTTTATTAGTAACTTAGATTGAATTGATGAGGGACAATGTGTATCTCATTGATAAACATGTTGGACATAAGCAATGAATATTTTGACTAGCACTGTTAATGGACTCCTATGCTTTTCTTCAGTTTTCTAGCTCGATTTCCCTATTCAATTCATAGGTTAAGTGAATGAAAATCACAAATTTAACTGAAAGGTGTAAATTTGTGAATTATTGTTTTTTAATTAATTTTTCATAATAAATTTTTTTAATATTTTTTCCTACCTTTTTAATTTTTCCACATTATTTGTTTTTTTACTGTGTATTTTTTTGGTCTAGTTTTGTGGAGTCGTTGTCCAATGTGAAAATCTAAGAGTCTTATTGTATTTACTCCTAGCCATTGATTTATTTGGCCACCCGATTGATCATGGCCATCCATCTGTTTGTGTTGATGGGTGTTTTGTTTTGGTTTTGTTGGGTAGGACTTTCATCCTTGGTTTTGTGGTCCCTACGGATAGGGCATGCAGTTAAGGGGCCAGGTTGTTCGCAAGGGTTTTAATCACCGATATTTTACCTCTTCAAAATGCATTGAACCTTTTCACCCTCTAGCTTCTCATCTCTCTCACGAAGATGTACTTTGGACTTCCTCAGTGAACCCTAGCACCTTGCTGGTTCTGTTGTGCACAAACCTCTCTTTTGGAGTTCTCTAATCCTAGCATATTGTTCTCCTTCAGTGCTTACCCCGAGGCCGGATCTAGGTGGAGACAATGACCCTTCCCCTATGGAAGATGTGTAGCTTTTGGTGATGATTTTTAAAGCTATGAGAGTGAAAAGTCACTGCTGCTTCAACAATATCCAGAAGGCTGCATTTTCATCATCCGAATGAAGCGATCAGGACCACTGGACCTATTTTCATCCATCATTGTGAGTATTTTTTATTATTTCTTTTCTATTTAAGATTTGTATTTTTTTTGTCTTTTTATATTTTTCCGGTTGGTCTAGTTCATGTAATCCCATTCTGTTTTATGAGCAATTAATAAACCTGTATGTGGGTGTGGTGTTTTTGTCGTGAAGTAGTTCCCCTAAGGGTCTGAAGAACATTAAATCCTTGCATCCCTTTTATAATTTTTCACTCTATGATTCTATCTTGAATCTTGCATTATCAAAATCACACCTCCAGGTCAGTCCTTGTTTTAATTATGGTTGTTTGTCAGGATTTCATCACTGTATTCTTTTTCTCTGCCTCAACATATTGTAAAACTCTCTAAAATTAATTAAAATGTTAGTATGGAATTTCCTTGGGCTTTGCAACCCATATAAAGTTGGGATGCTATAGCACATGAGTGGTAAAAGAGTCCCTAGAATTGAATCTCTCTCTGAATCCATGCTAAAAAATAATTAAATTTGTGGAATTACATCCTTGTAGGATTTTTTAGGATATTTCCCACTGGCTCCCTGATGTCTCACTGATAACATCTTCCTCATATGAAAGGAGGATGATATTAGGATTACAAGCATCACTTCCAACTATATTGTGGTCTCTACCCACTAGCCAGGCGCAACCTGTAGGGATATTGTGAGTATCCATTGGTGGCCCTCCAAAAAAGAAAATTTATTGTCCTGGAATTTCTAATGGTTTATAAAGAGTGATATTTTGGGACCTCTTCTCATAGGTGGTGGAATTCAATGAAATACTGCTTTATAGAGAAAAGATAGGGGGTTCGTGTAGATCATCAACTCAAATTAGTGACTTCATAATGTGGTTCTAGTCACAGGTCTCTCTGACTTGGGATATGATGGTATCTCTTTCACATTGTTCCATGGGTTTCTGGAGAACACCAACATTGTAGAGAGTTTGGATATATTATTGGCTTCTTCCAATTGGCTCACCTGCTTCATCCTATTCTATGTTTCTTGTCTTACCCCATCCATGTGGACAACTTGCCTTTTGTCATCAACCATACTACTGACCACAATTATATGACATCAGAGAGGGATTTTATATTTGAAATCTACTGGATGACAGAAACAGATTGTGACGATGTGAATAACTCAGAATGGAATATAGAAGTCCCTAGTGTTCACAATAAAATCCAACAGGTGTCCTCTAACAATAAGTAGCGTAGTTGTACCCAGTTTCACAAACCATATCATCAATGCATTGGTGACGATAAAATTCGTGAGAATCTTTACTAACTTCCTCCCCCATGTGCAACACTCTGTAGAAACTCTCCCTTGAATATGGTCTAAAAAATTCTATCAAATGGAAGAAAACCATCTGTATAATCTGTGCATGCGACATCTACCTTAAATAAAGTGATAGAAATACATATTATTTCCATCAAAAATAAGTTGAGAGGCCATGTATGGACTTCATTTCTGGTCTGACCACTCAATAAGAGAATAATATCTTGAAGAAGAAGATATTCATTTTCTTATAATGAAATTTATCGAAGATATCTATAGAAACAACCAGAACATGTTTAAATAAAATCCCCCATTAATTTTTATCAAATGTCTTATTTTATACTATAGATATATACAACATATGCATTTTTTATCCTATCATATTTAAATGACCATTTATAATCTTTAACGTTGATAATATAACCTTTTAATAGTGATCACATGATTAGTATAAATATAGTTTTTTGATAATTCCAATTGGCAGAGAAAAAGTATGTCATGACCTCAAACAATATGATTTTTACATATGAAACCCAATTATAGGAGATTTTGAGGGATAATAATCTTTGGACATTTCCCTTCAGTAATATTTTATCCAATAATATAATTATGATAAAAACCATTTATGAGGGAAGTTCAAGCTTATCCAGATCATGACTGAAACAATGTATGATGAACCTCTCTATGAATGTCTCGACATCATGAACCTTAACCACGGAGTGTTTTTTGGTGTTTTAAAGTGATATGTCTCTTGAAAATAATAATATGTATATCTATATTGTATTTTGAATAAAACAATGTTCATATTTTCTTCTTCTAATTACATTATTAATGATTTTTATTTTTATACAATAAAACACTAATTATATTGTTAATTGGTATTCAATTTAAAATAAGAATTTATTTTGATAGATTAATGGGTTTTGAAATAAATAATAATATATTATTTTAAAGTGAATTTTATTAAATATTAATGGTCATATGATTTTTCTGAAGTCAAAATAAATTTTTGCATGGGTTTCAAAACTGTTATTGTCAAAAAACCCCAACATTTCTAAAAAATGTTGATTTTATTTTAAAAGTGAAAATTCACATATTTAAAAAAATATTTATCAAGAATAAATATTTTTTTGGAATCAAAACATTGAAATTATCCAAAATTGATGTTTTCATAATTTTCTAAGACACTCGGATTTTTGTGTAAAAATTATATACTATATAAATATATGGTGTGTATTATAACATCAAAATGATCCAAAAGTGAGGTAATATATACTATAAACGGTATCCATTAACAAATATATTTTTACCTATAAAATAAATTTTTTTTATTTGATTAATATTATAAATACATTATGAATCCTTCAAAACAAGTAATATATTTTATGGTTTTAATATCATTTCATTAAGAGTATGAATCAGTTAAACATAAGAAAAGTATTATTATATTACAATAGTTTTTTCCCATATAAGAAAATGAAAACCACTCTTATTTGTGAGAAACCAAGTGAAAACCCATGATAAGTATTGTGGTTTTGGTTATTTAAAAACATAGAATCCAACACCTATGTTTGAGAAATAATAAATAATTCCCCATTCATATCCTATATAAAACCGCCCAATCTCTTATTTTTCTTTATTCAAAATCCATAGAGCATATCCTTACACTTACATCCCCTATCTAGAGTGCTCCCAA
Organism: Viscum album; assembly: GCA_963277665.1. Taxonomy (NCBI): domain Eukaryota; kingdom Viridiplantae; phylum Streptophyta; class Magnoliopsida; order Santalales; family Viscaceae; genus Viscum; species Viscum album. The sequence goes on along the minus strand of OY728158.1, from coordinate 356,192,279 downwards.
GGTTCCCTAATATCTACGAAGCCCCTACTAGTCATTCATAGTCACACTCTCAAGGTAAGGGTTCTTTTCTTTTTCCTCTTTATTCAGGTATCATCATTATCATATGCTTCTTATATCCCTTTTATAACATTGGGATATCTTATTTCATATCCCCCATACATTCCTTATGATTTATAAATATTTATAATACTTTTTTCCCTTATTAATTCATCCCATGAACATTTATACGTCCCATTATACTTCCGAAGTTTCACCGTGATTTGTCACTCCAAAAAACTGTGTAGTGAATAACCATACTCATTTCTAATCAAGAGTGTTCATATTTATACAATTATACTTATTGATTGGGGACTTTCATGTGTCAGGTATACAAAACATGATCATGGAATAAAATATGACGATGAATGAATCCATGTTGTATGATCCATGTAATCGAGTTGGTTACCTAAAACTAACTACATTGTACTTTATATTAAAAGGGTATTCATTGGTTTGAATATTAATAAAATAATTCACATAATGATTTTTCTTCCATTTGAAAAAATTAATTAATAGTGTACTAAGTTTAATTGTCTAAATAAAAGGTCATAGTAGTTCCCAAAAGTGATGTGAACCCGAAAGTGCTAAGATATTATTCTTGAATATTTGTCCTATAACTGCATGATATCATTTGAGGGACACAAATGATATAGGCCATCTGTGTTGGAGATCATAAGACTTTGAGGCACCTTCACTGGGTGTAAACCCCTGGTAATATCCAATAAGATATTATGAGAATGAGACTGTCTCGTAGAAAACTACATATATATGTTTCATTGGATGTTTCTATCTACAGAAGTGTTTATTGGTCCTTATACATTGGGATAATTATTGATTAATATTATGATTCATGAAAATATATTTATTGATGAAAACAGTGATGATAGATGATTGCAGTGAGATAGGATACCATGGGTACATCACGGGTATTGTTTCATTACTGAATAATGTGAGAAAGAATTTATCCTTTCTGTTCTTTAATAGATGTTAATATTTTAGGAACATTGTTGGAAATGATATATCCTATGTAAATCCATGGCCATCGTGTTCTATACTAAAGTTTCATTTCTGAAAAGGCAATGAAAGTGACATCTAGCAAATTGGTTTATGGCACCAGCATACAACCTTCTTGATTTGAAATATCTTGATAAAAGTATTATATTTCACAGTAAGCATCCATATGAGGTGACATGTTGTTGCAGCATTAATTTCATTATCTATGGGTTTCTTGGCATGTTGCTAGTTTCTAACCTTGGTCATTAGGCTAATTCACATAATTCCACGTAGAAAGCAGCCTAGAGGGTCACACACTAAGTATATCCAAAATCTATGTTAAATAATATATTATTATTTACTATTTAACATGTTGAATAAATATTATTCATGCATGTGGAATAATTATTATTCATGTAGTCCTTATAACATTTATTCTATCACTAGTTATTTGACAGAATACATTGTGAGTGGAATATTTAATAAATTTTTAATTAATATTTAGTGAATATTATATTTATTTATTTTTTGGAGAATAATGTAGATATATTTCATTAATAAATAAAAAGACATTATTCAAGGCTTGATAAATATTGTGGAGGAATGACAGACCGAGTTTAATAGTCCTGAGAGAAATAATAAATAATAAATAATATTTAGTTGAAAAATATTTATTTATAATTCACCAGTTATTTGAATTTTGAGAAATAGAAATATAATTATTGTTGTTTGACATGGGGTTTTTTCTAGGATTAAATAATTAATTAAGGGAACTTGTGCAATTATTTTATTGCAACCTGAACAATATAAATACCCAATTATTTTGTTTTTTTAATTCCCAATTCAGTTGTGGAAAACAAATCCTAGAGGAATCTCCCAAGCACATAGATATCCCTTCTCCAAAATCACTCTTAAGAATAGTGAGCAATCCCCCTCTACCTGATCAAAGAGAATGATTTGGAATTGACTCTCAGGTCGATCAAAAAAGGCAACACAGGTGTAATGATCTTTCTTGCTAGAGCTAGGAGACTCCTTTGGTGAAATCTATATATTCTCATAACAAGTGTAGATGAATTCTAGAGGGAATAAATAGTTGGTTTCTACAATGCAATGATGGTACACCATAGATCATTCATCGGATTCAACAACAATGAAATAATTTCTTTGAGGAAATTATTTATCTAATTAAATTAATCATAAAAAATATGTTTTGGTATCTTATCTCCTGTTCTGAAATGATTAATTTTTGTATATTTGATTCAATATCATTGATCATGATGGTTAAAAATCATATAGATCCTGTATTGATAATTGATCTTGAAAAAAAACCAAAGTTTGGAACCACCCATCATATGCTTCCACTTCACCCAGACCCTTCAGGCCAACCTGGCCATTGGGTCAGAAAGGCTTTCAGGCCACCTTTAAGGCCTTTGAGCCACCTCAAGGCCTTTGGGCCACATGATCAGTGCAGTTATCCTAGATAGACTCTACAAAAAAGAAGCAGACCTAGAGGAGAATTTAGAGAAAGTGCACATACCAAAGCAGAACCAAATGGAATTGGATGAATGAGAGGATATTTTTATTCCATTGGGACCAGCCTATGGTTGCATGGAATATAAAGTGAGACATCCATGGGAATGAGGAGAGATTTCATCATGGTTCGGATGCTGGAGAGGGGAAGTTCCTTGTAGTTATAGTCTAGTTGAATTCCCTAAGACCTCTAGGTCATGTATTTTCTTAAGCATATAGACCTTGTAATCATCAGTCCTACGGGCCTTGTAAGGGTTCCCCCTCATCCCTTGAAAGGGGGATTATCAAAAATCAATATCAATGAAGGACATATGGCCATTCAGTCAATGAACTGTGTGTCGACCAGAATTAAATTTCACATGGTTTGCTGAACTAAATGTCGTGTAACCCACATATACAGCATGTAGTCCCTTTGGGTCATACAAGAGTTGGGTATTCCATATACATAGCCTACCTGATTGTTGACTGTGTAACACAGAGTCAACATGATATGTGGACCATTCGACATGATGTGTACTCCAAATTTCTTGAGGTAAATTTTACACACTGAGTCCCTAGCCGTGTATCTTAGATAGACATTGAAGGGTTTACATGCCATTTCGATCAGATCTACATACCGTGTACTTATATTAAGTTATGTAGATTTAAAATTTATTTTTTTTACTATTTAAACCTAGAGATATGTACTTTAATGTGGTCGTAACAGTAGGTCATGCCATGTTTATGGTTTTAATATATATAAATATTAAATGTTTCATTAATATCTCTGTAATGTTCAGATGTTTCATATCATATATAAGTTATATTACAATTTGTTACTCAATGAGACTTTAAGCCAAACTCATGATCGAAAAATCATTTAATTCATGTAATCATCCATGAAGTAAATGTTGTGAATGTATTTGATAATCCATGTAAGATATATGTCACAAGATTAAAATAGTGTTAAAAATAATATATGTTAGGAATAATCGAACAAGTATTCAGTGTGTATACACCAGCGTACATTTATGTACAAAGTTAATTTTAAATGAATTTGATTAAAATTAGGATATTATATATTATCAAGGGAAATTGGTTAATAAATACGATAAAAAATATTGATTTATTAAAGATAATAATTAATATATTCAATAATGATTAATTATAAATAAGAAAAATTAATAATTGAATGCTAGTTTTATTTAATGCATAATTTGTTCCATGTGTGTGTATGATCATGACCTCAACCAAACCATTTTTTTGTGATTGGTTTAATTTAAATTATTATTAAATTAAATTATTGGCATGCTTGCCTTCTCCCCTCATTATAGTGTAGGACATGCATTCCCATGGTTTCTATTATGTAAACACCTTTTCCCTTACTTGTGTTTGAGTAAAAGGAATATATAATGGATGGAGCTCCAATGTTGTCGAGCCAGTTCATGGTTAGGGTTGAGGTGGATCTAATCCAATGAGATACAAATGTTGATAGGTAGAAAGTCGTCAACACGGACCACAATTTTTTTATGGTATTTCTCCCCTTGGTCAACAGTTTGTTTATGAACCACTATATAAAATAACCGTTTGTACAATATCATTATCATACCCTTTATTTTCATTCCATAAAGTTGCATTGTTATTACATTATGTATGTTTTATTGAGATAAAATTATTAATGAATTAACATGCATTCCCATTGGAAGAAAAATAAACATGCTAATCTGTAAATATTATCTAATACATGTTTAATCACTTATGTAATCCCACATAATATTAACAATCATGTGATAAATATAATAATTGTTAATTTATACATAGAAGGATAAAATACCTCAAAATATTATATGATGGTATATCCTTCCATTACATAGGTTAAAATTGAACTATTGTTCAAATTTCATGACTTAAAAAAGTTAAGGAGCTTTCAATTATCAGAGAATTCTAACATGAGTCTTTTGGTTGAATTATATTGGTTCACATCGATGATTTATTTCCAAATAAGGACATGGTGTAACTAAGAGTAAATGGTTTAGAAAACATAAAATTAATGATTTCATGATCGGGGAGTCCACTCAGTAGATCAAGGAACTATGATTTAATGGATTTGGCATTTATAATTCCTACCTAAAACCATTCATATTGCATGACCAACCAAACTTTTCATAATGAGAATTGGAATATGGATCATTTACACTAGAATATCGAACAAACAAGACATTTCAAAGCTAATGGTGAGGGATATTGGGTTTTGATATAATAGTGGCAGACTAATAAATATAATACTTTTTTGTTTCACTAGATTTTTTCAAATAAAGTTCTAAAATTCTGCTTATATTATTTTATTGAAATAGTAATAAAATGAAATCAATCATATCCTTGTGACCCATACATGATAGGTAACCCCTTCTCATTAGTAAAAAATTCCAATAGTGGGAATGGTTGTTACGTGTCATTATTCTCCATGAAATTAAATTGATTGTGTTGGAAGAACCATTCCCATTTTTCCCTAGAAACGAGGGAAGTGATGATGAACTGTCACTTCATGAGAAACATATGAATAATTATACTGATGTTCAGTGATTAATGATATCATCCATGTCCAGTGAGATTTTGATGCAACATGAGGATATGGATTCCTATAGCATGATGTCCTACCTTCAAGGACTCTATCAAGAGAAAGAGATACAATAAAGAAAAGTGATCTATAATTATTTGTTCACAAATAATTTTGGAGATTTTGCGCCAACTAGGCCTTATGTAGTCAAGATTATTGGAAACATTGAAGGTGGGTACATATTATGGATTAAATTATCTTGATTAGTTGCCTATAGATCTAATACATTCATCATATAAAAATACCTTCTCCATCTTAATTTTGAATTATAATATGAGAAATATTGAGACGAGTCTATTGGAAAATCCAACCTTGATTCCCCAAGTTGATAAGAACATGGGGTATGATAAATCTATTGTTATTATTGTGAAAAAGAAATGGAAGAACTATAAAAAGGGTCCGAAGACTTCAAAATAGTCTATAGATCCTAATCAGATTACTTACAGAAGTAGATGATCCAGTGAAAGACCAAGGAAAAGTAAGCATTATGTTTTTTATGTGGAAATTTAGTCTACTAGAAGAGAAACTCTAACAAGTAGATAGGGGAAGTTGAAGGTGTGTTTGTTATCAAGTGAAATATTTCTATTTCTATACACTAGGTATTAGATAAAGCTTGTATTTCTCACATCTATATCCAAATGAAAGAACAATGTAGATTTAAAAAGACTTCCAGAGGATAGGTGCATCTGCGAGCTGCCAATGGTGTGAGGATGGATGCTCTATCCTTTGGTGACTACCACAATTCATTTCCAACAGGTATGTTTTTGGTATTAAGGTATTTTTATTATATACTTATAGTTACCAAGAACGTCATTTCATTTTCATGTTTAGATACAAAAGTCTTTATTTTCATATTTACAAATAAAATTTGTTTCTTTAATAATGAAAACATATGTTATTATATGGCACATTTAAATAATGTACATTATGTATTAAATTACCAAAACCAAGTGTTGGTAATTAATAATGAATCATGTTCACACGTCTCATATAACACATTTTTCTGGCATCACCATCTTGGTAAAGTAAACGATATGTTTTTTAGAAAGCACTATCAAGATATTTATTTAAACTCTTCTGAGATAAACCCACTTGATAAACTTCATGAATTTTTTTAAGGAGAAATGAACAAACCACCATTTGCTGGATTGGGAGAAAGAGACAAAAAACGTATAAATTTGGTACACATATATGTTTATAGACTATTTACATTAGAAAATAGAGGTGTATATTATTACATAATTACTTTTTCTGATTACATGAGTAGATATTGATATATCCACATGATGAATTATATGTTTGATTCCTTTGAGAAATTTATGGAATTCAAGAATGAAGTATAAAATAAACTTCATATGAAGATAAATAGGCTTAGATCGGATGGAGGTGGTAAATATATTAACCAAGAGTTCATTGACATTCTGTGAGATTTTAGAATTCTATCTCAACAGACTCCACCTTACACACTACAATGTAATAGAGTTAGTGAAAGAAGAAAATGTACCTTATAAGACATGTTAAGGTCTATGAGGAGTCAATTAGATATTTCATTATACATGTGGGGATATTCATGACAAAAAATGACACACACATTAAACCGACTTCAATATAAAGTGGAAAAAGGAATTCCCTTTGAGATATGGAGTAGAAAGATACTCATTTTATCTCATACATGTGTATGGGGTTTCGAGGGATTTTTGAAGGACTTCTTCGGAACAAAACTACCACCTTAGGTAAGGAAGATTTTCTTTACAGGGTATCACAAGGAAAAAAGGGATACAACCTATACAACCCCTCATATAAGAAATTAAATGAGGCCAGACAGTGCATCTTTATTGAGAGAGAGAACATCCTCAAAAATGATAGTGGGATCCAAATTGACTTCTAATATGTTGATGCTCAAGACACACAATAGTTGGTATAATAATAGATTTCACATGTCCTTATGGAGTAATTAGTTCATGAAACACATGTATTACAAGGGATCATAAGAGTTGTAAGTAAACTAGAGAGATATAGTTTTCTAGTCGCAGATGATGGTGACTCATTTTTTGTTGCAAATGATGATGATATATGTCAGGAGAGAACCCTATTTAAATGTTTTTTATGTTGTATAGATTTACTTAAGGATTGATTGATGCATCAAGGTCATGTAACATTTTATTCAATGAATCCATTAGAGAATTTGGTTTCATTAAGAATGAATGTGTGCCTTGTGTTTAGAAGAGGTTTAGTGGAAATCCGGTCATTATACTTGTAGTATATTTTGATGACATATTACTTATCGAAAATGACATACCTATCTTACAATCTATTAAGGACTACTTAAAAAAAATTCCTCCATGAAGGATATTGGAAAAGAAGTCAATATTCTAGGCATGAAGATTATTCATGATAGATCCCATAGGCTACATGGACTAATTCAATGTACATATGTAGACCAGATTGTAAGTAGATTTAGTATGAAACAATTTAAGAGGTGGTTGGTACCAGTGTCCCAGGGTTATATATATTTCTACGAAATTTTTTCCTCAAAAAAATAAAAAAAATGAGAAATAGTATGATACATTAATCTTAAGCAATAGAATCAATCAAGTATGTCATGTTATGTAATATACATGATGTTTCCTATGCACTAATCATAGTAGGTAGATATCATGTAGATGTAAGAGAACATCATTTGGTTGTTGTTACAGATGTCCTTGAGTATTTGGGATGTAATAAGTATATTACCCGGTATAAGGAGGATATGATGAGGTGGTCATCAGATATTAAACTGATGCTAGATTTTAGGTTGATAAGAATGATCTGAAGTCACAATCGGGATTTTTTTTCTAAACTAAGGAGTTGTGTCTAGAAGAGTTCAATGTTTCATGTTGTTGCTGAATCTACAATGGAGTCTGAGTAAATAACATCTTATGATTCTTCCAAAGAATCCATTTGGAATCTGAAAATTTTCTAGGAGTTTGATATTGTACCTAGTAGTAAATAACCTATCACATTGTATCACTATAATAAAGTATTGCTGGCACTATCAAAAGAGACAAGGTCACACCAACCAACAATTTATATACTTCGGATGTATTGAGTATTAAAATATTTTTATCCGAGGAGTGATGTGGCACTATGTAAAGTACCCAGGGAAGAGAACCTGGAGGATCCATTGGATAATTTCATATCTTAGTAGAAGCAGGAATATCATATAGGAGCTAGCATACTGAAGGTTCATAGTAGTTGCCTCTAGTGAAAGTAAGAGTCTATGGGAGTTGGTGCCCTAAAACCGACTTATTTATACATTATGACAAAAAATGTATTCATTGATTTGAATATTAATAAAATAATTGTCACAGAATGAGATTTATTCTACATGATAAATTATGTGATAATATCCTAAGAGTATTGGTTTCACTAAAAGGTCATTCTAGTTCCCCGAAATGATTAGAACCTGGAAGTGATATGACACTATTCTTGAATATATACTCTATAGATAGATGATATCATTTGAGTGACATAAATGATATAGGCTATCAGGGGTGGAGACTCATAGGTCATTGAGGCACCTTCTCATGGTGTACTCCCATGGTAATCTCCAGTAGAATATTATGAGAATGAGACTCACCAGTAGGAAATCAATATTTATATGTGTCATTAAATGTTCCTATCTGCGGATTTGTGTATTGTTCCATAGAATTTTATATTATTATTAATGAGTATTATGAGTCATGCACTTAGATTTATTGAGAAAAACTACAATAATAGATGTTCATGTTGAGGTATGAAACATTAGGTGTATCACAAGTAACATTGCATTAATTAATAATGCATGAAAGAATTTATCCCTTATTTTCTTTATTGGAAGTTAACTTCTTAATCTCTTTGATAGAAATGATATAGCCTAAATAAATCGATGGACATGGTGTTCTATAGATATGTTCTATTTTGAAAAATCCAATAAAAGATATATTGAACACATATGTTGATGGCACTGGCATGCAACCTACTTGATTTGGTATATCATGATAAAAAGAATATATTACATAGTACGCATCCAAATGAGGTTACATGTTGTTGAAACATTAACTCAGTTCTCTATAAAAGACATATCATATTTTTATATGTTGACCATGGACTTTAGGCTACTTCGTCTAATGCCATTAAGAAAGAGGCCTAAAGGGATACACACTAAGTGTATCTTGAATCCCAGCTAACTAATATAATATAATTTATTATTTAATAGGTTGAATAAATATTATTCTTGCATGTCGATTAATAATTATTCATGTATGCATGATCACATGTATTCAATCACTAGTTATTCGAGAGAACATATTGTGTACGGAAAATATAATAAATATTTATATTTTGTTTAGTGAATATCATATTTATTTATTTATTAGAAAATAATGAAGTTGTATTAATTTAATAAATAAATATACATTATTATAGGCCTGATAAATATTACAGACGAATGACTGGCCATGTTTAATGGTCTAGAGCGAAATAATAAATAATAAATATTATTTAGTTAAATAATATTTAATTACAATTCTCAAGTTAATCCCATTTTGAGAAATACTAATATTACTATTATAATATGACATGAGGTTTTTCTAGGATTAAATAAATAATTAAATTCACTTGGGAAATTATTTTATTTTAACCCAATAAAATTAAATACCAAAATATGTTATTTTAATAAGAACCAATTCAGCTGTGCACAACAAATCATGGAGGATCCTCTTAAGACAACGGATCTCCCTTCACCAATAATTCTCCAAAAAATGGTGAGAAAACATTCCTCAATGAGATCAAGGATAAGGATTTGGAAGCAATTCTCTACGTGATCAAGGCATCTGAAATAAGCATGGGGATCTTCCCTGCTATAACCTGAAGACTCCTTCTGCGATGTCTGGAGATTCCTGGTACATGTTTGGATCAATGTTAGAGGAATAATGGAATTGGTTTCTATGAAAAAAATTACGGTGCACCACAAATCTATAGCCATATTAATTAACATATAAAGAAATCCTTAGAGGTAATTATTTATCTAAATATAATAATTATAAATGGTATTATTTTATCCCCTCTATCTCGTTCAGGTGTGATTACTTTTTTCAGTCACTGATTCAATTCCATTGATCATAGAAATTAAAGATCATATTGATATTGTGTTGATCATCAATCTTGATAAAATCAATGTTGGGAACTACCCATCATACACTTCTGATCTACCCGAATCTTACACCATGTGGCACACTTATGTATGATAATGAAATAAATGTTATAGGTGCACTAGGAATTATGTAGGACTCCAATTAAATGAGTAATCTATAGTCTCATGAGACATCATGTTGGGACAGGGAGAAAACTTGATTCTTTTATGAGACCTTTCCATCATTATGTTTTGAATTTTTTCTTTGACCAATGTTTGTGATCAAGTATTTTAATGTTTTTCCAAATTTCCCATTCTTCATTAATTATTATAATTCAATATCATGTCTCATTATACTTGTTTATTATTCCAACTAATTTTATACCCCATTGATAGTGAATGTTCAAACATGTATTATTCTCTTCATGTTATGCAATTTTTCTTCCCTTAGTAGGCATTATAGATCACCCCTTACTTTTGTAAGTCCCTAGGTTATCTCGTGCAGTTTTAAGTATGAGACTTTCATGGATGTTTTTAAAAAAAATGATGTATTCATTGTTTTAAATTTTTATATAGTGTAACAAATTTTTAAATACACTAGACTTACCAATATTATAATTTTTATTATGTTTAAATTTATATAATAAATCGTTTATCAATATAATATAAATGTCATGTTTTTTAAATTTGGAATCAGAATAAAAAAAATCATGTTCTTTGGATTAAGACTAGAAAACTATAGCCAAAGAATTGGGGATTAAAATTAGTAGGTGTAAAAATACCAAAAATTTTGGTAATCGTTTATTAATTTATTTGTTATGAAAATAAATCCATTTTTGATACTATAAGTGGAAGTAGATATGTCATATATGTAAAAAGTGGTAAAACACGAAAGCACAACATTGATCTATACTCAAATGAGAACTGGTGCATGTCAATGGGCATTGCTACCCCATTGGATTGACACTCCCAATGGATATTCATTTCATAATTCACAATCTCGTTAGAAACCATTATTAATGGGAAACATACCCATAATAATATATATTAGGAAATAGATCATGGATAACATAGATTGAATACTATAAATCTATATGTTAAGAAATTAATTATAATTTATATGTTATATATTTAATGTGATTGGATTCAAATTTCTATACATAATAGATTAAAAAAACTCTTCTCTGATTTTCCATTTATTCTATCCAATGGATAGAAATAGGAGGAATTAGGTCAATAGACAATGTGATGGGAAATGTTATGACTACACCAATGTGATTCCCAACTCAAAGGGAGTGGAAATAGTGAACATTGTGATGATATTGTATCAGCTAACATAGGTCCTGACTATAAACCTAGTTTAAGAGGGGCACCCAAACACTCATAAGAATGAACAATATAAAATTTAGATATTTGTGTAACAAAACCCCTAACATTCAATAGATCCTAAGATCCATTAATCATAGAAAAATGGATCAACAACAATGATAATATATTCTCTATACTTCAATAATCTAAACAACAGAAGGTGTTTCTAATTTTATATTATATAGAGAGAGAGGTTAATCAGTGATGGGATTTTATTAAGAATAAAAATCTTGATGAGGAGATCAATGTTGTTGGGTGGATGGAATTCCAGAAGATATTTTTTTATAAATAATTTCCCTTGCACTCTCTACCTAAAAATGGAATGGGATTTTCATTCTCCTGATAAAAAAATATGATGAATCAATCGGTCTGTACATGGAAAAAATCATAAGACTTTCATTATACTCCCCTAGTTTGTTGGTACCCCTGAATGAAAGGTTTAGAACATCTTTGGTGGGTAAAAACAAAGTCTATGAAAAAGACCTAGTGATCTGATACTTTGATAGATATGAGGAAATTTTACGATTTGCTATCAAAGATGACATAGTGATCTGAATATATCAAGGGGATCATAAGGACCAAATGTAGAAGGTGGGGTTTAATTTTAGAGGTCTAATGGAGAAATATAATGGTTCCAATAAATTTCAACATACAACTTTCCAAATGTGTAGAAAGAAGCACCTTGTAAATTGCCTAATGAGGATAAGGAAATGATTTTTTATAGGAGGGAAGGGTGACTAGATAGTTAATAGGGATAAGAGAAACCCATTAATGTGATGGTCGAAATAAATAATCTGGTAATGCCTTAGTGCATGGTTCATTACATCAACTAAAAGTAACCTTGGAACATTACAGACTAGTGAACTATGCCAATGGTATTCGGAGACAACCAACAACATAAAAGGTAGAAACGGAGAGCGTTTTTCCTCACTATCATTGAGGTGGATCCCTATAATGATGTTGTGACAGGTACAACAATTATTCATTCACTAATAAATAATTTAATATTTTATTTTGGATCTACGTATTCCATCATATCATGACATATTAGTTTAAGTATTCAATCACCACCCCCAAACATGGATGTATATTGTTTGGTGAGAACAGAAAATAAGTAAATTATTGTATCCTTAGTATATTTCTCCTCTCCTATAAAAATTTTTTTCATGAGAATCATAGTTAAACATCTCATACTTTTTGGGTGGAATTGAATTCAATTATAGATATGGATTGTATTTCACTATATAGAGACTTCATAAATTTCTATAAGAAGGAAATCCCTCTCTGTTTTGCGAATCGTCCTCCAATTATGTACAAGTGTCTGGAAGAAGATGTGTATTTTTAGGACCCACAACTCAAGAATGGATATTTTTTCCATATGATAATGAATATCTATCTCAAATTAATAAATCCAATGAAATAATAATCCTTGATTGCATGCCCATTGTGAGGGAATATTCTGATGTGTTTCCCGAGGAATTGTTTAGTCTTCCTCCTAACCGAGAGGTTGAATTTTTAATTGAGCTTATACTTCTGGAATTACCATTATCAAAGAATCTATTTAAAATGATTGTTGTGGTATATTAATAGATAGAGAAACAACTACAGAAGAATCTGGATAAAGAGTTCCTACAAATAGGTGCTTCACTATAGGGTGCACCAGTCCCCTTCCTCAACAAGAATACTGGGTCAATGCAGCTTTATGTTGATTATTGTGTTCTCAAAATGATCACAATAATGAACATGTATCTTCTAACATGTATTTATTATTTGTTTAATCATTTATGTGGAGAAAAATAAATCACCAATGTGGATCTGTAGTATGGGTATTACCATGTTAGGGTGAAGAAGGGGGATGACTCAAAGATAGATTTTCACATAAGGAACTATCATTAAGAGTTCATATTGATTCCATTTGGACTCACTAATTCTCCAGATATCATCATTAAATTGATTAAAAAAGTATTTAGGGACTGCATAATCAAATTGATGTTTTTATTTAAAGATGATATTCTAATATACACAAAAACCAAATTAGATCATGTTGAGCATCAGAACATTGTATTAAAGTCCTTGATAATATTTATGCAATGTAAAGAAGAAGTGAGTTTTTATTGAAGGAAGACTCATTCATGGTGAACATCATTATAAGAAATGGTATATATGTGAAACCTTCAATGAAAAAAGAAATTGCATGATCGAATATGAAAACATTTGTGTAAACACCCGGAAATTTCACGGAAATTTTTTTCTTATTTTTCATTGGAATTTTACAAGAACGCAGTTTCTGACGGTGCCTGATTCCGAGGCCCGGTGTGCCTAGAATTAATTTCCGAAGATTCGCTCGGGTACGTTCAGTGGACGAACGAGCGGGAATTCCTAACTTTTGAACCGGTGCCCGGAATCGAATTCTGAGGGAACCGATGGAACTGCAGCGCTGATAATTGCTCAGGAAATCCTATTCCGGAGTTGCGTTTTCACGGGAGGAGTTGTTAATAAATTGTGGCTTAATTGTGGAATAAATAAATTGTGAGACGATTTTATTTCTTAATTCTATGGTAGTTTTATCCTACATAGGGAAGTTGGGGTGGCACCTAACTACCCATGTGAGGATAAAAGAGAGGATAATGTGTGGTGGGGCCCACATGAGCCCCCGCCTTTTCAAATTCCCCATAACTCCCTAACCCCTTAAACTCCCCATTAAACCTCCCTTGTAATTCAGTGAGTGACTTATCCTCTCCCCACTTCCCCTCATTAAATCATGCCAACACTTATTCAATTAATTGAATTAAGTATTTGAATTTTGTATTTTGAACACATGGAATGTTATAATAAATAAGAGGAGCTTATTTTATTTTTGTGGGGGTTAGTTTGGTTGTGTTGTGAAAAGGGTGGAGAGAGCTCTAGCTTTGGAAGAACTTCATTCATCAATGATGAATGACGCCTCTTCGACGAAGAACACAAAGAATGTCTCTTTTTCCATTGAAGCACGACGACGCCATCTTCTTCATCGTCTTCTTTCCGCAACACTGTCGTCGATCGACGAATCAATGGTAGGGAATTGTTTATGAAATATTAATGAACCCCATGCTACTTCCTTCTAAATCAAAGAACGCAGATCAAATAAACATTAATTTGATCCGGGAAGATTATGTATTGGGTTGGGATTTTATTTTGGTATTCTCTTACCTTTTGAGAAAGAACAACGAGCGCGGACCAACCAATTCCGGATTGATCTGCGGATCGTTCGTTCATGTGGATTGATGTAGGGGTTTTAATTATTTATTTGATTTTTGATTACCCACTTAATGATCTTCATGGATTTTAACCATTTGTTATCGAATAACGCGAGGGGGTCGGACTGCACAAACACGACCGACCCTCCTCCTTAATTTCGTGATGGTTCCTTTATGGTTGGTACGGGAAGGCGTGGTGCCGTTGCACCACGCGGTTTTCATGCGGATGGTTATGTGCGGTGCCGTAGCGCCGTGCCGTGGAAGGAAGTCTAAAAATGCGACATCGTCACGCCGCGTCGAAGAAAACCAAAGAACCGCGGTCGGAGTCGGGCCGCGGCGAAGGGGCGTGGCGCCATCGTGTCGCGCTGGAAAACTGTAAAGACAACGCTAATCGTTTTGACGTGGGGATTGATGGGCGATGAAGAAGTAGGGAATTTTGGCATTTGAATCCCTTTGCAGTGAAGGTGGGTTCCCGGGGGGACCATAGGCGAAGACAGCAGGAGAAACGGACCACCGGAGCGCGTCCAGTGGTCCGCAGAAGCCGGCGGCGGCGACGCACCGCCGGAAGTTGCCGGTGGCGGTTGCCGCTAGTGTCAATCAGTGGCGAAGGGGGGGGGGGGGGCGCCTTGCACCCCCCCCTGCTGCTCCGCGGCCGGCCGGTCGGGCCGGACCAGACCGACCCAGGCCGGGCCCAGTCGGGTCGGCCCGGGTCGGGTCGGGCCGGGTCGGCCCCGGCCCACACCCCCCGTTTTCAGACCAATTTCGGTCAAATGCCCATATCTTGAGCTTTAGACCTTCGATTGACGCACCGTCAGCGGAAACGTGATCCTTGGATCGAGACGGTCGTTTAGATATATTACACTCAAGGTTTCGGAGAACTTTGGGTTCGACCGGGTTGGTTCGTACATGAAACCAACCGGGGCCTCGGAGCGGAAACGCTCGTAACTTGAGTTCCGGACATCCGAATGACGTTCCGTCGACTTTGTTGAATTCCTCTTAGTGAGAAGGTCTCTTGGCTTACTCCGCTCGATGTTTGGATTCCATCAGAGTGCGTTCGTGTTGGTTCACTCACGAAACCAACCGGGCCCCTGGAACGAAAAGGCCAATAACTTATAGACCGGGCGTCCGATTGACGCGCCGTCTGTCTCGTTGTTTTCCTCTTGATGAGACAGAACTTTTGGCATACTTCTCCTGATATTTAGTTTCTGTTGGATAGTGGCTGGGTTGGATTGTACCCGAACTCCAACCGGGCCCCTGGAACAGAAAAGTTTATATCATTCAGACCATACGTCCGTTTGACGAACCATCAGCGGCGTTGGTGATCACGTTGAGAAACAGTCCCTATGAGTATACCCTATGAGTGTTTAGGGTATAGTTGAGTTACAGCCGGATTGGTTCGCACATGAAACCAACCGAGCCCCTGGGACGAAAAGGCTAATAACTCACAGACCGGGCGTCCGATTGACGTGTCGTCTGTTGCGTTGAGACCCCTATGATGAGGCGGTCCTTTGAGATACTTCTTAGTGGGACTTTTTGATACTTGGAGTATCGACCTGTAGCTCATGGAGCAGACCCTCCCGGAGTTGAGCGTATGGAGTACGGAGATCGTGTAGTCGGCTGAGACCTAATGACTTCTTGACCGACTCAACTTGGAGTGAGTCGACTAGCCCAGTGGACGGAGCGCCCAATATTTGGCGACAGACCCACGGCGGACAGAGCGCCGGGTAGTTGTCCGCAGACCCGCGGTACTCGACAGGAGGAGTACCTCTGTAGGCTATTAGGGGGAGCGCCCGGTATTTGGTGACAAACCCTCAGTGGATGGAGCGCCCGGTAGTTGGCCGCAGACCCGCGGTACTCGATAGGAGGAGTACCTAAGAAGTCTTAGGTTAGTGAGTAGTACCACGGAGTCATGACAGGACCACTGTACACTCCAGAGACGGAGCTCTTCAGCAGTTACGGTTTCGATAATGAAAATCCTGGTTTGAGCTGAGTCAATGATCTTTGTGTTTCCTCATGATTGAGATGGGTTATTTGATAACGTAGGTATATGTATGGGCATATACCTGGGTAGTGGTTATCCGTTGATTTCATAATCCTTATGTTTCCTCATGAATGAGATGGTTTACTTGATAACTTAGTCATATGTATGGGCATATACCTAAGTAGAGGTTATCTATTGAGATCTTCTTTGTGGTTATCCTTTTTGGATTTAGTGAGACCTTAAGGGTCTCGGGGTCCCGACTGAGTATTTTTATACTCACCCCTGCACGGGCTTTGCCCGCACCTCATTGTGTTGGTTGCAGACGACGGGCAGTGCTGACAGAGGCCGAGTGTTCGAGGACTGGACGGAACCCGGAGGTGGACTACTCGATGAGTCAGTATCCGAAGGTGGACTTCACGGTGAGACGACACTCAGAGGAGGTTGACGGGCGATAGCGTTGAGGAGGCTATTTGTACCTACCCTTTAGGTAGGATCCGTGGTGGACGATTCAAGAGCTGAGCCATCTGTACCTACCCATCATGTAGGATCCGAGGAGGACGACCCAGGAGCCGCTTCCGTTCTTCCAGCTATTGTCTTTTCCTGTTGTACTTTCATTTGGGTTTATATTCTGGACCATTTACCTTTCAGAACTTCTCTTTGTACTTAGTGTTTTACTTCCGCTTGTACTCTGTGGTGGTTTGTTACTTTTATAAAGGCAATGCCTTCCCAGTTATCGAGATTTACACCTTGGTTCTAGTCTCCAGCCCCTGGCCTATGGAAGGCGGGCTTGGGTTAGTCACGTCACAGGCCCCGAGGACGGGTCGTGACAAATTGTGTCAGATATATATAGGTTTCTGGATTACTTGGGAACTATCTTTGTTTTGTGAGAAATTTCTCAAGACTATCAAACCATATAACCAATCTATCTCAGAACAGAGTCAATTTTCTTGGATTGATGTATGTGAAGAGTGTTCACGGAGTTAAAAAGGAGGCTTCTCATGACACATGTACTCACACTACCCACAAGTGAAGAACATTTCATGGTATTCAACAATGAATTGAAGAAGGTATTGGGTTGTGAATGAATGCAAAATGAAAAATTGATAGCCAATGGTTCACATAATTTGAAATTCCACAACTAGAACTACCCAAATCATGATCTTGAGTTGGATATAGTGATTGTCACTTTGAAAATATAGTGGAATTATCTCTTTGGAGAAAAGGGTGAAATATATACAGATCTCAAAATCCTCAAGTATATATTCTACCACAAAAAGATGAATACGTTCTAGAAAATATAGTTATAGCAGATCATGGACTATTACATCTAAATTAAATACCATCCAAGTAAAGAAAATAAATTAAAAGATGTTCTAAGTTAAAAGGATCCATCAATTCTATCATTGATGAAAATTGAGAAGTCTCTGATCATCGTAGATTTGAAAAGGATAGGAATGGGAGTCATAATAGAAATATCATCATCAATCCTTTCACAAATGATTTCTCAAACACCCCTTCTAGATTAGAAAATGAGGCTCCATGATATGATGTGGGAATTAAAAAAGTTGCAGCTATAAGGAAATGCAATTACATATACTTCAATATTAATGAAGAATTAGTTGTAAGATTTCAGTCATGGATATGTGTACCATAAAATCTTGAGTTAAATAAGGGGATATTGGATGATGTACTTATTTTGACTTTATCCATCCATCTAGGAATCACAATGATGAATTTAGTATTCTATGAGCTCTATTGGTGGGATGACCTAAAGAAAGAGATTTATGAATATACATTAAGATATCTTGAATGTAAGCAAGTGAGTGATGAAAGGAAAAACTACATGGTAATGTTGAATCCATTATCCAAACCTACACATAAATGAAAAAAACATCACTATATACCTTTTTGTTGGTATTATGAAAAAAAAAGTAGATATAATGCTATATAGGTTGTGGTGGATCTTTTTAAAAATAGAGAAAATTTTATCACAAGTCAAAAGGACTTCTCACTCAATAATTATTAAAGGATATACATTAGAGAAGTGGTGAGTCTTCATAGAACACCAATATCTATTGTATCTTATAAATACCCATGATTTACCTATATGTTCTAGAAAAATATCCAGCATTCCCTTAATATAGAGTTGAACTATAGTGACTATTATCACCCTCAAACCGATGGACAATATAAAAGGAATATTTAAAAAAAATGACATGTTGATACGATACTCATTTCACTTCAAAAGAGGAGGGACCAATGTCTTCCTCTAGTCGAGTTCTCCTATAATAACAGTTTCCACTCAAGCATCCAAAAGTCTCCCTACAAATCTCTTTATGGGAAGTGGTTCAGAACACTTATATGGTGGGATGGAGTTGGGGAATGAAAATTTCTTGTGTAATGAACCAACAATGGTTACCCCTGAAACATTTTGTTACATACCGTAATGGAATTCTTGGACCCCATAGGCTGGTGGTAAGAACCCAAGAATCGAAAAAGACACCAATGAGAATGATTTCTCCAAAACTGACAAAACACATGAAATATATGTATATATTTAACATAAAAGATAGAGAAATACTAATGGAATATATATTAAATTACATTAAAATGATAGAAAAAAATAATAACAGAAAATGTAGTCAAAAAACAAACAATAAAGTCCAACTATAAGGACTAAAACCAAACAAATACTCCATGTGATGGTGTAAACAAACTCTTAATATACCAATACCATCTACCCAAAACCATCTAACACAAACCTTACTGCCTCAATGTGATTACTTTACATTCCCTACATTATAATACATACAATGGTCTATGTTCCACTGAGGAGGTTCACAGAGTGTGAGATAACAGGATCAGTAGAATCCTACCCATGTGTTCCATATCACATATCTTTATAAAAAATCATTTCTTATTATTTTAAATGAAACATGTCATGATTTTTTGTAATTTAGTTTAATATAAAACATGGTAAACATTTCCATTTTACACAATTCTAAAAAAAGAATGTATAACATTCATACCAAGGCTAACTTAGAATGTCAAGTAGTACAAAACAGAATCAGTAGCATTGGAATTAGTGCCATGGATCCCAATAAGTTATACTAGTAGATTACGCGTACAACAATAAATCAAGTGAATAATCCAATCCCAAAAGCACATGCATATAAAGAAGAGGAATACCGCATGAGTAAACCCTGTGACAATTTCAATATCTATCCCCTAGAACAACAGGCCTAGAAAACAGATTAAAGCCTCATGAGTAGACCTCCAAATAATAATAAAACATAGACGATGGCATCAATATAATCGTTCAATCAATGTACGTAAGGTAACCCATTTTATCCTTTTCAGAAATAAATTTCAATATTCTAAGAGTAACCATTTATTTTTAATTTATCAAAAAAAGGTAAAACTTATTTCTCTTTAAAAACCACTCTCAACCCACACAAACAATCATTAAAATTTGATAAATCTATTTATAAATAAATAGAAAATAATAATTATTATCATAGGCTAGAAAAAGAAACTCCTACCTCAAATATTATATTGCACATGGCAACAAGGGAATCCACCAACAATGATAACTAGCAAAACTAGAAGATAGAATATAATCCAATCCACACCTCAATATTGATCCACCATAGAAAACAAGAATTCAGTGGAAATGCAAAACACCACATACCCCAAGAACGTACGTCTGTTGCACCACAACTGACCTATGAATGGACTCTGAAACTAGATCTACCAATGAATCTAGAAGAAGACACAATGGGTAACCATATTAGGCCACCAGATCTAATAATGAAACCATAGGGAACCACTGTGATCAATACCAACAATGAAAAGGAAGTGTAACCTAGCCAAAAAGACACACCTCAACCTCAAAAAATATCCAACTTTTAACAGATTGATCTTGATGGATAAGAGTCTCCCAAAATATCATGGGAAGGGAACTTGTTTGAGATTTAAAGGCCTAGAGAAAACAAATGAAACAAAGAAAATACACTCCCTAGTTTTGAGACTATATGCGGGATCTTACATGATGTGTAATACAGTTTTACGTTGTGAAATTCATGGTGTTAAATACCCTAAAAATACATACCCTAAGATTAAAATTTTGTTATTTAACATATAAAAGTAGGGGAACATTCATTCACAACATGTATCCTTTCAAAGTGGGAACCCTTTTCATGACTTTCATCAAAAAACCATTACACATCATGTATCCTAGTCACATAGTGTGAAATCCACCTTTATCTTGTAGAAAAAGATGGTTAAATAAGAAAGTACAAAAAAATCAATGACTTTACCATTATAGGTATCCTACCAATTAATTCTCAGTCCTCTACAAACAACAGAAAAAATTAGAACCATGAAGAGTTCAAGAACATACCAGATATATAGGTAATGTTATGTTACAAACTCTACACCAAAAAATATTTTTATCCCCAGGAATTCATGTGGAAGATTTAATCCTCGAAATAAAGTAATTCCTCTAATCCCTCGTCAATGATTCACAATCCCATGTATCATGAGAATATGATACATTTTTATTAAACTTTGTCCAATATTATTGACTTTTTATGTAGAATATTCACATGATAGTCAATGATCTCAATTGGTTTCTCCAGAACAGAAACATCTAGGTGTAACATAATTTCATCCCAACATAGAATGTGAGTTGGGTTAGGGTGATATATCCTGAGATGAGATATGTGGAAAACATCATGAATTTCTATAACAAGAATTAGAAATAATATTGGATAAAAAGAATTCTCGAGATTCTCAGTGACCTCAAATTGTCCAACATATCTTGGATCCAACTTTCCCTATTTTCCATGTTAACAGTGACCCAAAACATAAGAGAGTTTCAAGAAAACCATGTCTCCTATGAAAAAACACAACGGTTGACGTCTCTTTTTGAAATATGATTTATTCCAACACTACGTTATAGCCAGATACCTATTAACCTCTTGAATCATTGTATAATTTTCCTGAACCAAACATGGCCCCACTAATGATACTTCAACCACCTCATCTAAATGGTGTGGCGGTCTACACGGGTGACTATACAACACCTCAAAGGAATCCATTCTGATTGAAAATTGAAAACTGTTCTTATGAACACGCTCAACCAGTCAAAGATGGCTTTCCCATGATCCTCTGAAATCCATGACATAGGCACTGAGAAAATATTATTGGGTCTGAATCACACACTCATTACGATTGAATTTATGTGTATGGTAAGATGCGATCATCTAGATCTGAGTTCCAACTGCCTCTTGAAGAATCATCCAAAACCTCATGGTAAACAAAGGATCCCTATTTGAAATAATGGAAGAAGGGGTCCCATGTCACCTCAAAAAAACATTCAAATACATATTACCCAAAGCATCATCATCAGTGGTGTCTTTAAACAGAATGAAATGAGAAAAATTCGTAAACCAATCAACAACCACCCATATAGAATTCCTCACTCAGAGATTTTATGATAACCCAAAAAAAATACATGGATACCTCATCAAATTTACAAATTGGAAAAGGAGGAGGATAATGTAAAATAGAAGGTTTCATGTGCTATACCATTATCCATTGGTCTGTGTAATAGTGAGACACAAACTCTTTTATGGCATGCTTTATACCGATCCATAATTATTGAAACCAGGTGACATAATACATATTCATAGTTCCTAGAAGAACATACGATGAAGAGATGTTATAATCAAATAAGAATTAACTTCTTACAGATGTGGGGATGAAAAGTCGCTTCTCTAGGTGGAGTATACCATATGAAGAAAGTGACCATCTAGAAAATGACTCCCCACTACGAAGTCCTTCTCAAGTATTCAAAAAATCATCATATTACTTTTGAAAGATAAAAATGTACTCTAGGAGAGATGATGATAACTCAACACTATTCAGAACCATACCTAAAACATCTTCCTAATCATCTACGTGTAACTGAGTGAAAATCCTTATAAGGTTCCACTTCTCCTTTTTTTCCATAATAGTATGTGACAATAAATTCTCGCAAAGAGCATCTACAATGATATTTTCATTTCCTAGGGTGTAAGAAATATCAAAGTCAAATATATGTAGGTATATTAAACAACATCTCTATATGATAATCAATTATTTCCCTAAAAAGATTTAACATAGACATTTATGACCAGAAAAGACTAGGAACATATCAATGAAAATATAGTTTCGCTAACATTTGAGAGAATGCTTGACTGCAGCAAGCTCTAAATTGTGAGTGGGTTAATTCTATTCATGTCTTAAAATATGAAGAGAGTTGTACGTTACAACATTCTCATCCTATATAAGTACACAACCCAAACTAGTACCCAAAGCATCACAGAACACCATGTATCACTTAACTGGATCAGGTAAGATCATAATAGGATACAGTGTCTAAAGTTGTTTCAGATCATCAAAAAAAGACTACCACTTTTAATCCTACATTAATTTCACCACTTTTTGGTTAAGATCATATAAAGGTGACGCCAAATTATCTAAATCCATGATAAACAATCGATAGTTCCCAATAAAACCAATAATGCTTTGTATCTCAATGATATTATGTGGTTACTTCTAAGGTCATACAACCATTACCATATTAGGATCAACATATAATCGATGTTTATAAATAATTTTTCCTAATAACTTTTCTTCTTAAATCATGAAACTAAATTTACAAATCATTCTATACAAACAATGATTTCACAAAATTTCAAGAACCAAACTCATATGGTACTCGTTATCACACATAGATATCAAATAAACCAGAATACCATCCACAAATAGTATCAAAAAAGTGTTAACATATAGATGGAATATCGAATTCATCAATGACATATAAAATGTAGGAGTGTTAGTCAGAAATAAAGGAATTAGAATATATTCATAATGGTGATACCATCTCCTGAAATCTGTTTTCAATATATCAAACATCTGAACTCTACGATGATAATGACCTGATTGAAGATCAATCGTGGAAGACAGCCTTACCCAATTTAAAATATCATACATATAATAACACAAGGAATAATATATTTTTTCTTTACCTTCACCCAGTTAAACATCTTATAGACTACCCAAAACTAATGTGAACCATCTACTTTATTCGAAAAAAGCATAGAGGCTACCCAAGAAAAAACTCTAGGCTGAACAGAACCCTGTTCCAACATGTCATCCAATGGAATCCTAATCTCTTTCAGCTTAGATGGTGCCATATGATATGAAGGTATCAATATTGTCAGCATACCAGCCACTAGGTCAATCATAAATTCTTCCCCTAATTCTAGGGGAAAACTAGAGAATTCATCTGGGAAAATGTCAGGAATGTCCCAAATGATGATGGGATGAAAAAAATAAAAAAAAATAATCATTCTAAAATACAACCGTATCTAGAAAAATCAAGAGCGCTAGATGTGAAGGACCTACACGACCAGACCTCAGGTACCACTCCCCCTGAAACAGATGACAGCTCCCATCGACAGCAAGAAATGAAACAATGCGATGATAAAAATCATTCTCAACATGATGTGAGACCCGAAAATTCGTAATGATTTTTATGTCGAAAAAATAAAAAACAAGATTCATAAAATCATGGTCCAACTCTGTATCTTCAATCATCAATAAACAAGGAACCTAGAACCCTAGCTTTTTTCTCTTACGGAGTGGGGTCTCTAACTCCACTATTAAAGACATAAGTTTCGTTGGATGTTTAAGAATTAATAAATATGCAGAAATAAAAGAGTGGGAGACACTCGTATCTGATAAATAAATTTCTACAAAAGATGAAAAAAGGATTTTACACATCACTTTTTTCTAACCTACATCAACTTATATTGGACACTCATCTACTGTGTGAAACTTCTTCACTCCTAAGGCATGTGGCTAGTGCCCGGTAGTCTCTGAAGCTTATAACTACACCACAATAGTCTTTGGATATCATGAACCCTGATCATAACAATGAGTAGTCACAGCATGGTAGAAGCACTATAATTTACCATTTCTTACACAACTATTTCTCGTGTTCACTAGTATAGGACAAGAATGCCTTAGGTCACTTCTAGAAAAATGGATATTTTCAATGGTACTTTTCCTATGGGGTCACATTACCAATGGTCCACTGTGTAAATGTGAATCACAAATATTACCTTTTATGATGATTCGTCGCAAAAAGTTATTATTTTTGGCGAGCATTGGTTCCGTCACAAATAGGTTCGGTGAGTTTTTCAAAAAATATATTGCTACGGTCAGGCGACCTGTCACAAATAGCCTTCCCAATTTTTTGAAAACCATTTGTGACAGACCATTATAATTAATATTTTCGATGAGACCATTGCAAAAATTGGGAATAAAATTAAATTAAATTATATTAATAATAATATAATATTAATATAAAAGAAGTAATAATATTAATATTATTACAAAAAATTTATTTATAAAATAATAATAATCATATTATTATTATTAATATAATATTAATAAAAATTAAATAATAATAATATTATTATTAAAATAAAATTAATTATAAAATAATATTATAATATTATAATATTATTAATTAAAATATTAATGAAATAATTATATTAATATTTGTAATATAATAAAAACCTCAGTATATATAAAAGAACAAAAATATATGAATTAATAAAGTAATAAATATAATAAAAACTAAATAAATAATAAAAACTGTAATATTTTCAACAATATAAAAAATGAACTATTTGAAACATTAAATTTTTCATATTACAAAAAAATTGCATTGAAATGGTTTATTACCAAATAATAATAAATAATTGAGGGGGAGGGTCATATGTATGTGTAGGAAGATATTGTTGAGAAAACTCCATCCCTAAACTACGAGTTAAATGTTTCATGTACTCCATCTACTCCAACTCTTGCTGATGTCGTCAACGACGCATCTCATCCTACATCTCCATTTACTCCTACTATAGATACAATCATTGGAACTCTTCCAACAGCTGCTTCTTCCATGGATACTTCTCCTCCTGCTCCCTACGCATAGTTTCTATAAGCTCACTCTAAGCTCATTGCTACTCTTGATACTTTTCATGATATGATGATGACTATCCATGAACTCCCCAAAAGCTAGACACCGACATCATAGAGGTTCCATAAAACCACCAAGGGTTTAATTGAGAGTCAATACACACAAATCTTCTTTTCTCAAAGGCATACTAGGTCACCTACATCCATGTTGCCTCATCATATCGGGGGCACTGGTCTGACCATTAGTATTGGCCTATCTCTCACTATGTTTATGAGACATCGTGGCCACATATGACTCCTTCAATTGAAATTTTAAATTAAAATAATTAAAATAATATTTGTAGTAAAGATGAAAACTCAAAAATAAATTATACTGATCACAATCTGACACAGCTGTGAACCATTAATCTCTCCAGAGGCTGGATCACTTTTCATCCTTCTATAAATGTTGTACTCTATAATATCGGGATGTGTTACTACCTATATGAATTAAAAATAAACTATTTACATTTAATGGTATATAGAATATATATTAAAATGTAATTACTATATGATCCCTATGTATACTGAATGTACAACTATCGGCTCGATGTGCACCTCATGTCTCCCGAAAGTTTTCTAAACTACTGATGATCTATATAGAAACCGCATACTCAACCAGTGTGTACATAATCTATCCCAAAAATGAGGTCAAATATAATCATGTTGGTGGATGTTACATGTCTCATCAAACACAATCACTCATACATAATCCATTATTATTCTTTTCAAATTATGAAAAACTTGAGAGAAATGCAGACACATATCTCTCTACAATGTCGTTCAGATAGCCTCACATATTCTCCAATCAATGTTATACCGATAACCATACAAATAATTTATAGGATCATGTTAATAATTAAATTAATTTCCAAATAAATATTATTTATTTATATACAATCCAAGGCTCGAACATGTAGTGCATAACAACCACAGGAATCAAATCCCATGAAACCCATGATTTAGAAATGTAATAGTAAAATATATCACCCCTATAAAATAAATATATATGTAAAGGTGTGAAATAAATAATTAATAAAACAATTACAATATATATAATTTAATGAAAACTAACTAAAATACACATGTAAAAATACCTATCAAGGTTTGAGTTGAACCCCATACATGGATGTCGCTCGAGGATAGGGTTGATAATCATCAGTCTAGAGAGACCACACCCACCTTTGTGGGCTCCCTAGACCCCCAAAAGTCTGAGGGTCAAATAATATGGCATCCTACTTCTCAAAAGGTAGATCAGCCCCTTGAAATAGAAGATACACTTCCTCATCCATCTGAAACACGAAATGGCTCTTGTTAGAAAACATTTGAAAATAACAACTATATATAGATATGTATTATTTTTTATTATAACCATCATTTAACTATTTCAATGTACATCTTTATCCTCATCTTCATAGTTATCAATGTCATTATATTCATCTTCCTCCTTAGCATCATTAGTTTCAATATTATTTTCAAATTCTTCATCACTTTTCATTTCAAATTTAGTTGCAAGTTCATTAACATCATCATCACCATCATACCTTAACTGTAGGGTGTTATCGGTGATATTCATGTCTCTGATAAGAAATATGGATTCAGAGTGGCCCCATGAAAATTATAAGTTCCTTTCACTCCAGCCAAACCTCATTCACTATCAGTAAACTGATTCTCTCTGAATTTAATGTTTATTATGCTCCACCAATCACAAAAATCTCTAGATGTAGAACATAAATTTTCTAAAAAATTTATGGGCCTAATGAAAAAAAAAATTACTACATGAAGAGTTTTATATTTAATATCAACAATTACATGGATCAGATGAACACAAAATCCTCACTCAGTATACAACAAATTACATTTAAACATCATTTTTTTAATGTTTTTCCAAATAACACAATTCAGTGATTTCTTCCTATATTCCATAAATGTCAACCTAAATTTATCTATGATGATATCCTCTCTAGAAAACACAACTACTAATTTTTTTATTCCCCAAATTCAAATATTTGAAAATGAAAACCATTCTCCACATATTCATTACAATATTTAACCATTTTAGATGGTTGGTTACTGAATACAAACAATAGATTTTCAATTTTATCAGCATGTTGTGATACACTAAATTTTTTAAAACATTTATCACTATAAAATGTATTAACATGATTTTTATGTGAAATTAAATAAAATTATATTACAAATTTTTTAAAACAGTACGAATTTTTTTAACAATGTTCTTCAAAACAACCTTTTTTAATTTGTGGAAACTGTTTCTTGGTATTATTATTATATAACCTAAAAATAATATATGATTACTGTACTATTACACTATATTATAGAATAAGTGATAAGAGAACTCATAGTAAAAATGTTTTAATTTCACCATAGTTGAGAAAAAATATATGAATGAGCTCTATGATGTTCATTAATATAAATCCATCATTCATGAACATGAACAAATCCCAATTCAGGATAATTGAAAACTGAAAATTTATTTCACATTTAAACGTCGTCATTTACTTCATTATGGACCATGTGGTTGTTTTCTGAGATATATTCTGATTTAATGTAATGAATGTTTGAAAAAAATTTCTCTCGCAAATAAGTTTCCAAAAATGATCCTTCTACTGATTTTTTATTGTGTACTTTTTTTCATCCATTTCTGCATGCATTAATCAAATGCAGATATCCATATGAACTGTACCAAACCAACACCTTTTGTTTCATGATTTAAATGTAATCTCAAATGTTCTATTGAGTCAAATGATGATTGTGGAAATATTTTTGGTAGTTTACATAAAATTAAAACGAAATATTCTTGTAGTTTTATTATGTCATAATATTCTATTTTCAGCATAAAAATGCCGCAAAAAAGATAGTACATGTCTATTAGCATATCCCAAATAATACGGTTTAACAGAAATCTTAATCCAATCAGGGAAAGTCTTTCAATAAAAACATGAAAATCATTGTTTTTCCATCTGGTAATATGACCATTTCTGATAAATCTGCCCAAATTGGAAGAATAACCTTATAGAAGTCTCAAATATTCAATCCACTGACATAATAAAAGAATAATTTCTTTAGACAATGTATAAGATTCTTTTGTGATCATTAAATGTTATGATTGGAAATTTTCAAACAGTTCATGTTTTGGTAACATGAAAATTTGGGAAAGATCTAATAATTCCTTTACATTATCTTTGGTCTTATTTTGAATGTCCAAAAACATATGAAATAAATTATCAAGAAAATTATTCTCAATATGAAACACATCCAATATGTGACAAACCAAAAAATTAGACCAATATGGAAAATCCCAAAAAATTCTCTATGTTATACAATTGATCCCTTTTCCAAACCGATCATTTTTGGTTGGTTTATTGTTGTTCCAAATGTGATTGGTGTTAATGAAGAGACAATTTATTTTAACTCCATAAAAAAGATCATTATTGGAGGCCCATGATTTTCAAATATTCCTTTTTAGAAAAGATATTTCTTTCTTCAAGAAAGATGATATGTTGGATTGAATCTGTGATGGAAACAAAAAATAGTGTTCTTACATTCATGAGCATTAACACTTTTTAATATCTCATACAGTACAGACATGATTTAGGGAAATTTGTACTTTAGACAGATAACATGTCATATGCTGGTAAATCACTAGTTGTTCACATCAATGTAGTTTTCGGCATGATTTTTTGTTTCCTAGAAACATCATATGTACTGACACCATTATACACGAGTGAATTTAACTCAACCATAAATGGATTCAAATAAAAATTAATGTTTCTTTCTGAGTGAAAATAATTTAATAAGGTAAAAATATATATGGATATTTCATCAACATATATGGAGTTAAATTGTATGGAGTTATAAAGACAGGCTGACATGAATACAAACATCCATAAGAACCAAATAGATAGAAACTGTTAGTAGAAATACTCAATCACACGTTTTGGGATTCTAAAAAAATATGGATTCACATGTTTTAAATTTTTCCATGAATCACTATTATATAGATGATTTAAGCTTTTACCAGTTGACATATTTGATTTGTTCCATGAAATTAATATGAATGTGTTCGGAGACATAAATAAACGCTGCTATCTGGGTGTGAGCGGGAAATATCTCAATTGTTCTACAAGAATAAACCCAATCTTCCCTACATGAGCTTCTTTATTCCTAGATTTTCCAAATGTCGGACAACTATCCAATTACTCATTTTCACCATAATATAAGATGCATTCATTTTAACATGAATGAATATTTTGACCACTAATACCCAGATTAACAATAAGCCTCTTTCTCTAATAGAAATTTATAAGAAACACATTTTTTTAAGACACTAGTGTTTGTTACAAAGGGAATATCTGATCAAAAAAACTATTTGACATTCCATTATCTAATTTAATACCCATAAATTTTTCAACTACTTCAAACATGTTTATCTTGAAACTTTGATATAGGGAATCCACAACAGACCTCGACAACTCATATAAATGAGATGGATCCAACGCTGGAGTTAAATGAAAATCATCATGAGTTTCAGTTTGTTGAGATGATGGACCTACCACATCATGTACTATATTTTAAAACTTCACTAGACCCGGAACCAAATTATGAGTAATTTTCTGGAACTACATTGACAACAATGTAACCAAAATATATATTTCAATTTATAACCAAACTGCAATAAAGGATGTCAAATGTTCTCAAATGTGTTATACGTCCTCAAAGCACATTCTTAAAAGGAAACATAATTGTCCATGCTGAAATATATTTTTTTATCGATGACACAAATTATAAGAAAGATTTAACACACTCAACATATTTAAGATTTAATTCAAAACCATTTGGATTCTGGCATGGACTTATCTAGGAACGATCATCTAATAATGACTGTTTTCAACATCCGTGATAAATATTTTTCTAAAAATATGAAATGATTAGTTATTTTGTGGAACTAAATATAATATAAATAGTGAACAAAAAATCTAAGACAATTAAATTATATATTCTATAAATTTATAATAATTTCAATTATTTTATAGTTATTTATACTTTAATTAAGATTATATACTAATCTACAGTCATCTATCAACATTTATACTGATTACCACTAATTAATATTAATTACATGTATTTTTTTACAAATTATTGTTAATTATCGATGATACAATTTCCAATGGATTCATGGCAGCATGTTTTCCTGATAACTCATACCCTTACAAATTTCCTCGACTAAAATTCTTATGAAAAGTTTGTTCTCATGTACAAATATCCATTTTTGTACATGAGATAATACGTTTCATAGTGATTTTAGTGCTAATGTCATTGGGTAAAAGTGCCTCTTTTGTCTAACATCTCACCTCCTTGCAAATTTCTCTAACGTAAATATCTACGAATAATGTGCTCTAACATATGTCAAATCAGAGTTATCATACTAATTTTAGTGGGAGAAATTTGTAAGGAGTTGAGGTGTCAATCAAAATAAATGCTACCAATCCACAGAAATTGGGACAGTTTATCACAGAGTTCTTGAATTTATTCTAATTGATTACTAATTTTTCTTAATTAATCCTAATTATTATCAATTAATCATAATTATAACAAGTTGATCCTAACGATTAATAATTATTTTTAATTATTATTAATTAATCCAATTTAATACATGTTATTATTAATTAATGAAAATTATTACTAATTATTCTTATTTATTCTTAATTGTTACTAATTATTCTGAATTATTACTAATTATTCCTAATTATCACAAATTAATCTTAATTCTTCCTAATTTTTCCTAATTTTTCCAAATTATTATTTATTATTACTAATTATTTCTAATTATTCATAATTAATCCTAATTATTACTAGTTAATAAAAATCAATCCTAATTATTTCTAATTTTTACTAATTATTCTAAATTAATTTTAATTAATTATTTTTATCGTTAATTATTCTCAATTATTCTTAATTATTACCAATTATTACTAATTAATCATAATTAATCCCAATTAATAATAATCAATCCTAATTAATCCTAAATATTACTAATTAAAGTTAATTAAAACCATTTAATAGTAATTATTACTAATTAATCATAATTATTACTATTTAATTGAGATTTTTAATAATTAATCCTAGTTATTACTAATTAATCCTAATTATTACTAATTAATCCTATTTATTACTAATTAATACTAATTATTACAATTTGTTAATAATTTTTCAAATTTATTTCTAATTATTACAATTAATATAAATTAATTCTAATTAATCATAATTAATCATAATAATTACTTATTATTACTAATTAATCCAAATTATTTCTAATTAATCGTAATTATTACTAATTAGTCCTAATTATTAATAATTAATCATATTTATTATGATTTATTACTAATTATTAAAAATTAATACTAATTATTAAAAATTATTAATAATTAATCCTAATTAATTCAAATTAATCTAAATTATTACAAATTATAACATATTATTATTAATTAATTGTAATTATAACAAATTTAACCTAATTATTACTAATTAATACTAAATATTACAATTTATTACCAATTGTTTCTATTTATTACTAATTATTATAGTTTACTACTAATTATGAAAATTTATTGCTTATTATTAAAATTTATTTCTAACTGTTACTAATTATTACCAATTATTACTAATTCATAATAATTAATCCAAATTATTGATAATTATTTGTAATTATTACTAATTAATACAATTTATTACTAATTATTTCAATTTGTTAATAATTATTCCGACTTATTAATAATTATTCTAATTTTTTACTAATTATTACAATTTATTACTAATTAATACATTTCGTTAATAATTATTATAATTTATTTCTAATTATTACAAATAATTAATAATTACTAAAATTTATTACTAATTAAACCTATTTATTACTAATTATTCCTAATTAGTCCTAATTAATCCTAATTATTACTAATTATTATTAATTAATCCAAATTTTTACAAATTTTTACTAATTATTACAATTTATTAATAATTATTGCAATTTATTTCTAATTATTACAATATAATATTATTTATTACAATTTAATACTAATTATTATAATTTAATACTATTTTTTCATTTAATTAATAATTATTACAATTTATTACTAATTATTACAATTTATTAAAAATTATTAAAAACAATTACTATTTATTACTATTTATTACTATTTATTACAATTTATTAATAATTATTACAAATTATTACTAATTATTAAAATTTGTTACTAATTATTACTAATTAATACTAATTATTACGAATTAATACTAATTAATTTTAATTAAGACTAAATATTACTAATTATTACTAATTATTACTAATTATTACTAATTATTACTAAATAATACTAATTAGTCTTAACTAATAATAATTAATTCTAATTATCTATAATTAATCATATTTTTTACAAATTATTTCTAATTATTACTAATTAATCCAAATTATTACTAATTAAATCCATTTATTACTAATTATTCCTAATTAATACTAATTAATCCATATTATTAATAATTAAGTCTTATTATTACTAATTAATCATAATTATTACTAATTAATTCTAATTAATGCTAATTAATCCTAATTATTACTAATTATTACTAATTATTGATAATTATATAAATTTATTAATAATTATTGTAATTTATTTCAATTTGTTTCTAATTATTACAATTTATTACTAATTAATACAATTAATTAGTAATTGTTTCTAATTAACACTTCTGCATAATTATTCCTAAAAATAAATACTGAAAATTTAAATATCCAATTCTATTTTAATTTAACTACAATTTATTAAAAAAATTATAAATAATTTAAAATAAAATAAATTAACAAAACAATAAAAAAATAGATAAATGCCTCGAAACTAATGATTTTGGAGTATAAAACCTGCGAATTATGCTTCGCTGTAAAAGTTTAAACTATGAATAATTTTAGAAGAAATATTTTTAGAATAGAGAGGGGCAAGTTGACAAAGTAGTTGAATGATAGAAAAAGCGGATGGGTGTATATATAAGATAGATTATTTCTGATGGGGTAACTCATCGCAAATGTCCACTGCCCGCAATAATTACAGTCAATCGATAAAAAGTTTTTTGCTGTGAGCCCCATCCCAAATGGGTACCTGCCGATATACTATTTATGATGGGGCACATACCCCGTCACAAATACTAAAAATCGTCATCGAGCGTTTGGGACGGGAATGAGAACCTGATGCTAAAACCCCTGCCCGTGATTTAGAACACATTTCATGCCAAACATTTTGTAGTGGGTCCTTACCCCTTGTCACAAATAACTATACTCAGAGGTAATTTTTTTCTAAATAAAATAATTATAAACAATATGGGTTGATCTCCTTTCTCTAGTTCCGGTGTGATTAATTTTTTCAATCTCTGTTTCAATTCCATTGATCACAGAAATTAAACATCTTGCATATCATGGATTGATCGTCGATTTTGATAATAAATCAATGTTGGGTTCCACCCTTCATAGACTTCCAATGCACCCATATCCTACACCATGTGGAACACATAAGTATGTGAATGAAATTGAAGTGATAGGTTCACCACAAATTATATAGCTCTCCAAATAAATAAGAAATCATTATTCTGAGGAGTCGTTATATTATGACAGGGAGTAAACTCGATTCATTTATGTGACTTCGTCCATCATTATGAATTGGACGTTATACTTGACCTTTATTTATGATGGAGTTTTTAAGTTGTTTCCACATTTCCCATATTTCTTTTATTATTATCATAAAATATCATGTCTCACTGTTCATGTTTATGATTCCAACTACTTTTATACCTCATTGATAGTGTATGGTCTGACATCTATTATTCTCTTCATGTTATGTCATTTTTATGCCTTTATTGGGCTTTACCGATCACCCATTTCTTATGTATGCCCCTAGGTTATCCCATTCATTTTATGTACGAGAATGTTAAGGAAGTTTTCAATAAATATTATGTATTCCTTATTTTATGTTTTTATCTGATGTCTAAAATTTTTAAAGACAATAGGCATACAAATCGGTTGGGTTGTATTGTGTTTAATTTTATTTAATAAATCATGTATCAATGTTAAATAATGATCATGGTTTCCAAAGATGGAATCAAGTATTCTTATTTTTGGGACAGGGACAAGAAAACTCTAGCCAAAACCATATTGATGAGAACAAGTATGAGAAAACATCACTAAATTTTGGGAAACATACTTTATGTTATTTATTGAGAGAATAAATCCATATTTGGATACAACAAGTTGATGTGGCCCCAGCACACACACACACATATATATATATATATAGCGGTAAAACCCAAAAACACAACGTTAATCTAGAATCGACCGAGAACTGGTGCATGACAATTGGCATTACTGCACTACTGGATTGACACTCCCAATGGATATTCATTTCGTAATTCATAATCTTATGAGAAACCATTATTTATAGGAAACATAACCATAAAAATATATCTTAGAAAATAGATCAAAGATAACATAGATCGAAACCTAGAAATTCTTATGTAAAGTAATTAATCATAATTTATAAGTTATATCATTAATGTCATTGGATTCTCATTTATATACTTAATAGCTTAAAAACACTCATATCTAATTGTCCCTTTATACTATCCAATGGATACAAATACGAGGAATAAGTTAAATAAAAAATGTGTTTAGCAATATGATGACTACCCCAATGAGGCTCCCAACACAATGGGAGCAGGAATCGAAAACTTCGTGATGATATTATCTTAGCTGACTCGGGTTATGAATAGAAATCGTGATCAACATGGGAACTCAAACACTCCAAATAAATAACAATATGCAATTGAGATATTTATGGAACAAATACCCCAAACATTCAATGGAACATCTGATCCATTAATCATGGAACAATTAATCAACTCCATTGGGATGATTTCTTCATCCTTCAATGACCTAAATAGGAGAAGGTTTTACTGGTTCTTTTTCATATAGAGAGAGAAGTTATTTTGTGTTGTACATTGATCAAGAATACAAATCTTGATGAAAAGATCAAAGTGGTGGGGTGGATGTAATTCTAGAATATGTTTTTTGATAAATATTTTCCTCGCACTCTCTAACAAAAAATGGAAATGGATTTTCTTTCCACCAATAAAAAAGATGATGAATATATCAGTCCATATATAAAGAAAATCATATGACTTTCATGATTCTCCTCCAACTTTGTTTTTAACCCTAAATGAATGGTTTACCAATTAATTTTTGGGTTAAAACATAGTCAATGAAAAACCCTAGTGATTCAATACATTGACATCTATGAAGAAATAGAATAACGTTCAATCGAAGATGAAATATAGATATGAATATCTCAGGGGTTTTCCTTAGGATAAGAAGCAGAATGTAGAGCTTAATTTGGGAGGACTGAGAGAGAAATATAATGGTGCTAATAAATATCAACATCCAACATTCTGAATGTGTCGGAAGAAGAACCTTTGAACTTGCCTATTGGGGACGAGGAAATGATTTTGGTGCAAGAAGGAGGGGAACCTAATATAAGGCCCCAACCATAAACCTTACATAATATTGAGTTATTACATGATTACACATTGAGGATCTTTTCAGGTTTAGTGTTT
The DNA here is from genome assembly GCA_963277665.1 of Viscum album. Lineage (NCBI taxonomy): Eukaryota > Viridiplantae > Streptophyta > Magnoliopsida > Santalales > Viscaceae > Viscum > Viscum album. The sequence continues at coordinate 356,155,644 of OY728158.1, read as the reverse complement.
TATAGAATTAGATCATAAAACATTTATTACATTCCACATTTAAACAAAGTGGTTACATTAAAGATAGTATTCATTTTTCCCATCAAAAGAGACATATTTAAAACAAAACATAGATTCTTTCTTGACAATTACTTGACACTATCATCATATCATGTACCTTTCCCTTGACCTGTGAAAAACATTTCAAAAACATGGGATGAGCATAAAAAGCTCAGTAAGGGATATAAAAGAACTAAATGAGAACATTAGTCCATGTATGAAATCAAACATCACTCATAAAACATAACCATTTTAACATACCTCATCAAATCATGAATAATTTATAGAAATCATAAGACATAAAGGTAACATGAGGCATTCATAACATTCTTACGTAGGGAGTAACCCTCTTGGTTACATTTGGAATACCCATCACAATATATTCCCTAAATCTCTTCAGAGATATCTTAACGTTTAACTCCTTCGCTTTACCCAACGCATTAGAGAGCTATATCGGGCTCACCTGCCCTTAGTTTATCACGGAACCACCCGTCTTCATAACAATTCCCAAGAACCATAACATAATCGTATCACATAAAACATGCATAAAGGAAACATAACATTTCCACTTTTCAATCACAAGATATCAATACAACACATTGATATAAAAACATTATGAAAACCATTTTCAATACCAAAAATAAAAGAAAAGTAAAACATGGTATTTATTTTTCATTTCAAAAAAATTATGGCTTGTAGAGGAAGCCAAAACTCAAATAATGGTCACGGCGGCAGAGAAGTCGTTGCCGCTGCATACGTACAAAAAAAAAATTCACCTTTTGTCATTTATTAAACGCTTTTTATAAAAATATTCCTTATGAATAATCGTAAAAGTCAAAGGGGTTTATACACTGTATAAAATAAAGTTGTGTATAAAACAAGATATGCCTCAAAGAAAGGAGATTGAGATGGATTCCCTTATCTCGGGTCTGACTTGACTCGATCGTTCATTAATGTCCTGAATAATAAACATGAGTTAATTTATAATTTTTAAGAACCTTTTTCAAGTTCATTATTAATTTTATATCACTTATTACCATGTTATGAACATAATGTAATCATTTGAGTTAATAACGGCCGTTTTGTCGATATTTGGTACTTGAATCAAAAGTGAACTTCTTATATTTAAAAGTTGTTCACGTAGTCAAATATCCATTATCCCAAGATTTATATTCATGATGTATATTCCATATATATCATATATATCCAGTATATACATGAATTTATAATATTTCAAAATCATTTAGAGGTAAGAAATGAAATGCACCGTTCATGGATACGGTAAGCCGTACGTACGCATGAATGCTACTTCCATTTATATTTCATATTTAATGGAATTAAAACATAATGATACATAATATTATTATAATTAAAATATGGTATCACATATAATATCATTAAATCTATCCTTTATATGTTCCATATATGGTATTAAGGAATCAAATCACTTTAAGGGGGCGGTAGTCTGCACTTCCTAAAATGCAGATATCGTGTTTACCCATAATGGAAAGAATAATGTTATTCCATAAATGAAAAATACAAAAGCTTAAGGAATATATAAAGATATTATATATCATATATAAATATAGTGAAATCTTAATGGCCACCTTTGAAGGTGTTAAAAGAATATTGAACAATCATCATTTCATGAGGCAGAAATTCACCATCCACAGAAACAGTATGTTCTTTAACCATTAGATGTAGGTGTGTGTTTCTTTAGCTTAAATAATTATTATAACAACATCCTAGTATATTTAAGATACTGTATTTGTTACAAAAACAAATTGATAAAAAGTGTTTATGGGGTTTGAGAAGAAAAATAATACAGAAGAACACAAGTGAAGACATTACATTAATATCGGGTAACTCCCCTTGGTTTGAACCAAAATGTTTTTTTAAAGAGCTTCCTGCCTAAGGTAAGGCTTATAATAGTAAGAGAGGGATGTGGAGAGACAAAATGAGCAGGGGTTGTCTGAGAAAAAGGCTTGAGAGGTGTGGGTACGGTGTTAGAGGTGGGAGCCTTTTATAAGAGGATGGGAGGGTCACTCTTGGAAAGGTATAAAATATTACTTTATTTTCAAATGAGTTTCGGATTTTAAAGTTCCAACATTGACGTATTTTGAGGATAAAGTGATAAGGGTTCGAAATATACTAATTCAATAGGTTTTTTTACATGTGTATGTCTTAGATTTTATATTAACTTTTCATTTTATTCAAATCGTTAAATAATGAGGTAATCACTGCATCATCATGATGTCATAAATAATTTAGTTTATCTAATGTCTAAAAATTACAAACAATATACTATGATGTAGGAAATATTTTTATATTTCCAATTACTATTTATATTATAATATATAATTTATGTAGACAAAATTAAAAATGTTTTACTCAGGTGATACATTCTCTATTATATTTAACGTTCTTTAAAAATAAAAAGATAAAAAGTCACTTTCACACAAATGTGATTCCATGGGGACCCCAAGTTTTGCACAAGGCATCCCATGGTCGGACATGAACCAACCAGTAGCATTATGACACATTTTGGGGTCATTTTTATTACTATTATATTATTTTATTATCATCAACTACCTGATTACTCATTAATCAAGACAATTAAAGATAATTACCGTCGTTACTATTCATAATGTCCAAAAACAACAGAGACTTAATTAAATATTTTGGACCATCTGATTCCAAATATGGAATCCATTTTACCAAATTTCAAACATATAAATTTCAATAGTTAATTTAAAAATAATTTCCATTGTCAAAACAAATAGCGGGTTTTTTTTAAACAATATCTATGAAAAGTTCGGCACTATTTTATGCTCAATTGCTAAATGAAATTAATCCCAATGACCACCATTGGATTACATGGTAAAAATATATTATATTTACACTTTAAAACCAATTAAAAAAATAATCTAACCATATAATTAAATTAGATGAAAAAGCAGTTTTGATGTAAAATGCAGTATTTTTCACGATTCATTAAAAAATGAACATTGTCATAAAAATACCAAAAAATTATCCAATGTAAATTTAAATGTCCCAATAATAAATATTATGTTTATTTTGACATATATATCTTATAAAATTGTCAAAATGTTGATTTAAAAATGGTTTCTCATCTTAATGCAGTAAACCAATCTTTTAAAAATATTAGTGTATTCCATGCTTAAGATTGGATTTATTCTCATTTTAAGCATCTAAAACACTATCTACTTCATAAATAGACATAGATAAGAATATATATTATTTATTACTTATTTGGGATATTACATCCTTCCCCCATTTAGAAAATTTCGTCCCCACAATTTATTTACATATCAAGTAAGTGGGGGTATTTATCCCTCGTTGAATATTGAGATTCCCATGTTGCCTCTTCAATCATGTGGTTTTTCCAAAAAACCATTACCTGATGAATCAACTTATTCCTTAACACTTGCTTCATGTGGTCAAGAATTTGGACGGATTGTTCCTCATAAGATAGGTTCTCTTCCAGATGAACTACATCTGGACTCAAAACACGAGATGGATCTGGAATGTACTTCCTTAACATTGAAAATGAAAAACATTGTGTACCTGAGATAAACTCGGAGGTAAACCCACTCGGTATGCAACTGATCCAACTCTCTCCATAATTTCATATGGTCCAATGAACCTTGTAATCAGCTTTCTTTTCTTACCAAATCACATCACACTTTTCCATGGTGAGACTTTGAGAAAAACATGATCACCTACCTCAAAAGAGAGATCCTTCCTCCTGTTGTCCACATAACTCTTCTGCCTGCTCTGAGCTATTCTCATGTGTTTCTATATCAGCTGAACTTTTTCTTCCAACTCTTCTACCAATTCTGGTCCCATCAGCTTCCTTTCACCCACTTCATCCCAGAAAGCTGGAGTTCGACACTCCTTCCCATATAACGCCTCAAATGGTGCCATCTGTATACTGGAATAAAAACTGTTATTATAAGAAAACTCAACAAAAGAAAGATGTTGGTCCCAACTTCCCTGATAATCCATCGAACAAGAACGTATCATATCTTCCAAAGTCTGAATTTTTTGTTCCGAATGCCCATCTAATTGAGGATGAAAATCTGTACTAAAATTTAATTCAGTACCCAACGACTTCTGAAGGCCTTTCCAAAAGTTAGAAGTAAACCTGGGATCATGATCAGATACAATGGAGAGGGGAAATCCATGTAACCTTACTATCTCTTTAATATACAAATGAGAAAGTTGATCTAGGGAAAAAGTATCTCGTATAGCAAGGAAATGAGTATATTTAGTCAAGCGATCAACAATAACCCAGATTGCATTATTACCTCGATGTGTCTTCTGAAATCCCACAACAAAGTCCATGGATATATTTTCCCATTTCCACTCTGGCACTGGTAAAGGCTGATGCATCTCTTTCGGTAACTGCCACTCTTCTTTAACTTGCTGACAAGTCAAACAATTCACACTAAAATCAGCAATATCCCTTTTCATTCCACCCCACCAGTAATACTCCCAAAGATCTCTATACATCTTAGCTCTGCCAGGATGAACTGAAAACGGAGAACTATGAGCTTCATATAACAAATCTCTCTTCAAATATGAATCACACGGCACACACAATCTCTTCCCAAATCTCAAAACACAATCATTATCAATGATCAATTCAGGAAACCTACCCTTCTGAACCAGCTCTACCTTTTTCTGCAACTCTATGTATTGCTTCTGTGCTTGCTTGATTCTGTCTGATAGAGAAGATTTAACTGATACCTGAAACAAAACAGAAGGACATCCTGCACCAACAACTTCTGTGCTAAAGTTCATCAAACCCTTAACAAAAGGATCACGTTCCAAACGCAACGTTGTTAATGAAGCAATACATTTTCGACTCAAAGCATCAGTCACTTTATTTGCTTTTCCCGGATGGTAATGAATTGTACAATCATAATCTTTGATTAATTCTAGCCATCTTCTCTGTCTCATGTTCAGTTATTTCTATGTGAATATATACTTTATACTTTTGTGATTGGTATATATTTCACACTTTACTCCATACAAATGAGGCCTCCAAATTTTTAATGCGAAGACAACAGCAGCTAATTCCAAATCATGTGTAGGGTAATTTACCTCATTAGTTTTCAACTGTCGTGAAGCATATGCAATTACCTGATCATCCTTCATATGGATACAACCAAGACCTTTCAATTAAGCATCATTGTAGATAACATACTCACCATTCCTGGAAGGAAGTGCCAAAACTAGAGCATTCACCAATCTTTTTTTCAACTCCTGAAAAAAATCATCACATTCTTTTTCCCAGATAAACTTAACACCCTTCCGAGTCAGCTTAGTCATTGGACTAGATAACCATGAAAAATATCTAACAAACCTTCGGTAATAGCATGCCAAACCAAGGAAGCTACATATCTTTTTTACATTTGTGGGTCTTGGCCATTCTTCAACAACCTTTGTTTTTGCAGGATCAACAGTAATAACATCTATAGAAACAATGTGACCAAGGAAAGAAATTTGTTGCAACCAAAACTCACACTTTCTGAATTTCCCATACAATTTTTTTTCTTTTAAGGTTTGTAAAATAACACTTAAATTTCTTTCATGCTCTTCTTTACTTTTAGAAAACTCTAAAATATCATCAATGAAAACCACCAAAAACTTATCCAATAACTCATGGAAATTTCTATTCATTAAGTCCATGAATACAGCAGGTGCATTGGTTAGCCCAAAAGTAATTACTAAAAATTCATAATGTCCATATCTTGTACGAAAATTGGTCTTCAGAACATCTGCTTCCTTTACCTTCAGCTGATTGTACCCCGATCTCAGGTCAATCTTTGAAAAATACTGAGCTCCCTAGAGCTGATCAAACAAATCATCAATATGATGCAAATGATATTTTTTCTTAACAGTGATGTTATTAAAGGCTATATAATCAATTTAAAGTCTCATAGAGCCATCTTTCTTTTTAACAAATAAAATAGGAGCACCCCATGGTGATGTGTTAGGTCGAATGAAACCTTTCTCTAATAAATCTTGCAATTTCTCCTTCAACTCTAAAAGTTCAATTTGAGCCATTCGATAAGGGGGTTTTGAAATTGGCTTAGAATCAGGAACTAAGTCAACAGTAAACACAACTTCTTGATCTGGTATTATTCCAGGCAACTCATCAGGAAAAAAATCAGGATAATCATTTACCACCGGCACATCATTAATCTGAATAGTCCCATTGTTTTCAACAATATGTGCAAGGTAACATTCATTTCCATCTTTTACAAGTTTCTCAACCTCTTGATATGTTATCAACAGTAAGGGTTCATTCTTGTACACAAACTGAAAGTCTTTCTGAAAAGAAACTTCTTTAACTCTACAGTCAATCTTAGCATGGTAAATAGGGAGCCAATCCATACCCAGGATAACATCAAACTCTGCTAGAGGTAGAACAATTAGGATTGCAAGTAGGTTCTTTCCAAGGATATGGATATGAAGATTATTATATATTCTTTTTGCCTCAACATTTCCCTCAGGTGTTTTTACCACCAGTTCAGGAGTCATTTCTTGAGATGGTATTCCTATTTTACTAGAAATGTTTTTAGAGATGAAAGAATGTGTAGACCCCAAATCAAAAAACACATTGGCATAATCTGAAAAAACAAACAAATTACCTGATACAACTTCATTTGATGGCCTGACATCTACTGAAGTAATTGCAAAGGATTTCACCACCACTTTCTATTTGTAGTCTAACTTCTTCCCATCACTCGAGTTCTTTGTCAGACAATCGTTTGCATAGTGACCCATCTCATTTCACTTAAAACATTTCACTAACGGTAAATCAAATTTGGACATACCATCACCTTGATCTTTTTCAGTGCAATCACGAGCCTTATTTTTCATCTTACCACATTGGTAGCACTTTCCAGAATTTAGAAGACATTCCCCAGCATTCCTTTTACCGCATTTATCACAAACTAGAAACTTAGTTTTCTTACCATCATACCTTTTTGAAGAATTCTTCCCTTTCTCCTACCACCTTGGTCTCTTCTTCTATTGGTTGTTATAGAACACTTGATCATCGGTAAACTCCATTTCCACCTTCTCAGCACATCGAAAAATATTTTCATAACTTTTGAACTCACGAGAAGCTAATGCTTTTCGATATTTTGGCTTTATTACTGAGAAAAAACGATTGATTTTACTATCAAGGTCTCAGATAAAATTTGGAGCATACCTTGCCAATCGAGTGAACCTTTCTTCATAGGAAGCCACTGAGTCTTCCTCTTTCCTCAATTCTAGGAATTTGTTTTCCATCATAAGTCGAACAGCCTTAGTAAAATACTTATCAAGAAACATACCTTTGAATTCATCCTAGTCGAGAGCATCAATCTCATCAACGTCCCTGATATTTTTAACCATCGACCACCACTGATCTGCTTCACCCTACAAATGGTAAATAGAAAGACTAACCATTTGATTGTCTGAACACACCATGGCATCGAAAATCTTCTCCAGTGCATTAATCCACCCTTCAGCTAGCACAGGGTCAGATTATCCTCTGAATGATGGGAGATGTTGCCTCATGAAATGTTCCATCACTGACATGTTCCTCTGCGGTTAATCTTGCTGATCTCGTGCATGGATACCACAACCGTTTATCGCTTCAGTCAACTGCGCCATTACTGCAACAAACTATTCAGTTCCAATTCCGACCATCTCAGGATTCTAATTCGTAAGGTTATTTACTTTTGTATGCCTTCCTTGCACTGCTTCCCTGTTTCCTCTATGAAAAATCATTCTGAACAAACATATCTTAGATGAATCAACATGGTAATCTTCAAATGCTATATCATTTCAATTTGACCATTAAAAAATATTTTTGGATAATAATTTAATATAATTATAACTTCTAAAGTTATCTAAACCGACCTCTGATACCAACTATAAGGCCCCAGCCTTAAACCTTACTTAATCTTGAGTTATTTCAAGATTACACATTGAGGATCTTTTCAGGTTTAGTGTTTTAGAGAATTTGATCATAAAACATGCATTACATTCTACATTTAAACAATGTGGTTACATAAAAGATAGTATTAATTTTTCCCATCAATAGAAACATATTTAAAATGAAACATAGATTCTTTCTTGACACATCCTTTATACTATCATCATATCATGTATCTTTCCCTTGAGCTGTGAAAAACATTTCAAAAACATGGGATGAGAAAAAAAATCTCAGTAAGGGATATAAAAGTACGAAATGAAAACATTAATCCATGTATGAAATCATAATTCACTCATAAAATATAATCATTTTAACATACCTCATCAAATCATGAATAAATCATAGAAATCATAAGAAATAAAGGTAACTTGAGGCTTTCATAACATTCTTACGTAGGGAGTAACCCTCTTGGTTACGTTTGGAATACCCATCACAGTATATTCGCTAAATATCTTTTGAGAAACCTTAACGTTTAACTCCTTCGCGTTACCCAATGCATTGGAGAGCTATATTGGGCTCACCCTCCCATAGTTTATCACGGAACCACCCATCTTCATAACAATGCTCGAGAACCATAACATAATCGTATCACACAAAACATGCATAAAGGAAACATAAAATTTATTCTTTTCAATCACAAGATATCAATACAACACATTGATATAAAAAAATTATGAAAACCGTTTTCAACACCAAAATAAAAGAAAAGTAAAACATGGTATTTATTTTTCTTTTGAAAAAAGTTATGGCTTGTAGAGGAATCTGAAACTCAAATAATTGTCATGGAGGCGGAGAAGTCGTTGTCGCCGCATACGTACGACAAAAAAAACATTCCCTTTTTTCGTTTAGTAAATTCTTCGTATAAAAATATTCCTTTTTAATAATCGTAAAAGTCAAAGGGGTTTATACACCGTATAAAGAAGTTTGTGTATAAAACAAGATATGCCTCAAAGAAAAGAGATTGAGACGGATTCCCTTACCTCGGGTCTGACTTCCCTCGATCGTTCTTTAATGTCCTGAATAATAAACATGAGTTAATTTATACTTTTTAAGAGCCTTTTTCAAGTTCATTATTCCTTTTATATCACATATTACCACGTTATGAACATTATGTAATCATTTAAGTTAATAATGGTCGTTTTGTCGATATTTGGTACTTGAGTCAAAAGTGATCTTCTTATATTTACAAGTTGTTCACGTAGTCAAATATCCATTATCTCAAGAATGATACTCATGATGTAGATTCCATATATATCATATATATCCAGAATATACATGCATTTATAATATTACAAAATCATGTAGAGGTAAGAAATGAAATGCACCTTTCATGGAGACAGAAAGTCGTACGTACGGATGAATGCAACTTCCATTTCTATTTCATATTTAATGGAATTAAAACATAATTATAGATAATATTACTATAATTACAATATGGTATCACATATAATATCATTAAATATATCCTTTATATGTACCACATATGGTATTAACAAATCAAATCACTTTGAGGGGGCGGTAGTCCGCACTTCCTAAAATGAAGATATCACATTTACCCATAATGGAAACCATAAAGGTTTGCCATAAATGAAAAATACAGAAGCTTAATGAAGATATAACCATATTATATTTCATATATAATTATATTTACATCTTAATGGCCATCTTTGATAGTGTTAACTGAATATTGAACAATCATCGTTTCGTGAGGCAGAAATTCACCATCCACAGAAAGAGTATGTTCTTTAACCATTAGATGTAGGTGTGTGTAAGTGTAGCTAGAATCATTCTTATAACAACATCCTATTATATTGAAGATACTGGGGTTGTTACAAAATAAATGAATAAAAAGAGTTTAGGGGGTTGGAGAAGCAAAATAAAACAAAAGAACACAAGTGAAGACATTACCTTAAAATCGGGTAACTCCCTTTGGTTTGAACCAAAAGGGTTTCTTGAAGAGCTTACTTCCTAAGGTAAGGATTCTAAGAGTAAGATATGGATGTGGATAGATACAATGAGTAGGTTTTGGCCGATCCAAAGGCTTTAGAGGTCTGAGAAGGTGGTAGAGGTGGGGGCATTTTATAAGAGGAGAGGAGGGGCACTCTTGGAATGGTTTAAAATGTTACTTTATTTTCAAATGCGTTTTGGATTTTAAAGGTCCCACATTGTTGTACTTTGAGGATAAGGTGATAAGGGTTCTAAATATACTCATACAATAGGTTTTTGACATGTTTAGGTCTTAGATTTTATTTTATCGTTTCATTTTATTTCAATCGTTAAATAATGATGTAATCGTTGCATCATCATGATGTCATAAATAATTTAATTTATTTAATGTCTAAAAATTACAAAAAAAACTCTGATGTTGGAAATCGTTTTAGATTTCCAATGACTATTTTTGTACAATATATCATTTCTGTAGACAAAATTAAATATTTTTTACTTAGGTGATACATTCTTGGTTATATTAAACTTTCATTAAAAATAAAATGATAAAAAGTCACTTTCACACAAAAGTGATTCCATGGGGTCCCCAAGTTTTTTACAAGGCATCCCATGGTCGGCCATGAGACTACCAGTATCATTAGGACACATTTTTGGGTCATTTTTTATTATTAAGATATTATTTTATTATCCTCAACTACCCAATTACTCATTAATCTAGATAATTAATGATAATTACTGTCGTTACTGTTCATAATGTCCGTAAAACAATAGAGTATTAATTACATATTTTGGACCTTACGATTCCAAATATGGAATAAATTTTACCAAATTCCAAACATATAAATTGAAATAGTTAATTTAAAAATAATTCCAATTTTCAAAACAAATAGCGGGTATTTTTGAAACAATATCTATGAAAAGTTTGGCACTTGTTTATGCCTAATTCCAAAGTGAAATTAATCCCAATGACCACCATTTTATTACATGGTAAAAATATATTCTATTTACACTTTAAAACCAATTAAAATGATAATATAACCATATAATTAAATTAGATGAAAAAGCAGTTTTGATGTAAAATGCAGTATTTTTCACTATTCATTAAAAAAATGAACATTGTCAGAAAAATACCAAAAAATTATCCAATGTAAATTTCAATGTCCCAATCATAAATAATAAATTTATTTTGAGAAAAAGAGATTATAAAATTTTCAAAAGTTTGATTTAAAAATGGGTTTCCATCAAAAGGCATTAAATCAATATTTTAAAAATATTAGTGTATTCCGTGCTTAAGATTGGATTTATTCTCATTTTAATCATCTAAAACACTATCTAATTCAAGAATAGACATAGATAAGTATATATATTATTTATTACTTACTTGGTATGTTACACATAACTATTGATTACTGATTTTAGAAACCCACAAATATGATGGTGGAAATAAATACACCAGTCAGCCCTCAACACATTGTACATTACTCAAAGAA